>JAWPNB010000003.1:78017500-83017500 GCA_033996785.1 Trichosanthes truncata
ATGGATTTTAGGTTTTTGGAGCTTTATTTGGTCAAATTGAAGAAGGTGGATATGGTTCAGTTTACAAGGTTAATTAATCAAAAGTTTGATATGTGATTTATAAAAAAAAATATTTAAGAAGGTTTAGAACCACTATATGAAAATATTTATGTGATAAATAAAATGGATAGTCCTTGTCTAGGTCCACTTATACTCTTAGTTGCTCTAAGGATAGGAATATACTGTTCATCCTTCAAGTAGTCTTTGATTTTTAAATAATTTAGGGGACGTTTGATAATTAAGCCTACAAATATTACTTCCACCTATGAGTTTTCTTGTTTTGTTATCCACCTTTTACATATGTTTTCAAAAATCAAGCCAAGTTTTGAAAACTAAAAAAAAACAAGTAGTTTTCAAAAAGTAGTTTTTTTTTTTTTGGAATTTGGCTAAGAATTCAAATGTTTTCATAAGAAAGATAAAATCCATTGTAGAGAAATGATAAGAAAACAAGCATAATTTTTAAAAACAAAAAACCAAAATGGTTATCAAAGGGTGTCTTAAATTTTATTTTTCTTTCAAACTTGATCTATTAATGTTCTTGCGAACTAGCAAGAGAGCCTTATTAACCTACAAATTATAAGCTCCAATTATACAAATTAATTAATTAAATTCATTAACCAATTAATTTGAGAAAAAAACAATTTTTTACTCCTAATTAAACTTGCCACATTTGTATCAGTTTTTACCCTAAACTTTCAACTTCATCAAATTGCACTCCAAACGTAGATAAGTGTTGCAATTTTAATCCTAAACTTTAAAAAGTGTTGCAATTTTAACCCTCCGATTAGTTTTCGTTTAAAAATTATTAAAAAAAAAGTATTCTCATATGCATTCAATGAATTCTAAAATATATGTATGGTTCAAAATTGATAGGCAATTTCAAAGAAAACCTTATTAACCTACAAATTATAAGCTCCAATTATACAAATTAATTAATTAAACTCATTAACCAATTAATTTGAGAAAAAATAAATTTTTTACTCCTAAACTTGTCATGTTTGTATCAGTTTTTACCCTAAACTTTCAATTTCATCAAATTGTACTCCAAACGTAGGTAAGTGTTGCAATTTTAACCCTCCGATTAGTTTTCGTTTGAAGGAATATTAAAACAAATATGCTCATATGAATTCAATGAATTCTAAAATATATGTATGGTTCAAAATTGATAAGCAATTTCAAAGAAAAACGACGATATCTATATACTGTAGACTCCTTAACTTACTTCTTGAACGTGATTCTTATATATGTCAACTATATATTGTTCAAGATTACATTAGTAACCTAGAATTTTCATAAAAAGGATAATTAACATTGCAAGTAAAAACAATTGAATAATTACTTTATAAATACTAAAATATAGGAAAAAGTATATTATTTTTGGTCCTTGAGATTTGACTTAGGTTACATTTGGGTACCTGAATTTAAATCTTTGATATATAATCACATTTTTAGTTGCTACCGAACATTTTTGGTGCTTACCATCAAATTTATGTTATGTAGAGCTAACTAGACATTTTTTTTATTGTTTTTAAACTAACGTGTGGCATTTTATATATTAAATTAAAAATATGATGTGGCATTACTTTAATAAAAAAATAGTATCTTAAAAAATATGTTTAATAACAAAAACATTAAATTATAAAATCAAAAACTAAAAGAAAAAGAAAAATAAAAAAAAAAACTTCCTTTCTTTCATCTTCATCTTCATGTTCTTTTCCATCTTCATCTTCATTATCTCTTACTTCTTTCTCTCTTTTTCCTTTCTTTTCTTTCCTTTTTTTCCCTCCCCTTCTTCTTCTTTTATCTCCTTCTTCTTCCTCTTTCTTTTTTCTTTTTTTTTTTTTAATTTGTCATGATCTCTCCAGCCAGACTTCCTTCTTTTATCTCCTTCTTCTTCCTCTTTCTCTCTCTTTTTTTTTTTTTTTTAATTTGTCATGATCTCTCCAGCCAAACTTGGAACAAACCAGATCTAGATCATTAATTTCAAATCAGATTTGAAACGAATCAATTCCAAATTTAGAATGAATCCAAATCTAAAATGAGTTGGGAGGAAAAAAAGGAGAATCAAGAGGGAAAAAAAAAAGGAAGAACAATGAGGAGGAGAAAATTTTTCTTCTAATTTTAAATTTTGTTTTTGTTTTAAAAAAAGGAAGACGATGAAGAACAATTTTTTTAGTTAAGTTTGAAGATTATACTTTTTTGTATTCGTTTTTTTATATTTAATAAAATTTATTTTGATGTTTAGTTTGTAATCAATTAAAATAAATATATTTATTAAATAAATTAATGTCACGCCAGCCTTATAATTAATAAAAAAAATATCATGTCAGCTTAAGAAAATAATAAAAAATGATCCTATCAATTTTTTGTTAGCTACAATAATGGAAAACTAACAATAGAGACTAAAAAAGTGATTATCTCATATCTTAGGGTTTAAAATGTCGAATTTGAAAATTCAGGAACCCAAATGCTACATAAGTCAAACCTCAAGAACTAAAAATGTATATTTCTCAAATATAAATTGCATGGCTTTAGGGATCAAATCTCAACAGTCTCTCGTCTATAATATATTAAAAAGCAAGAGTTTCTGAAAAATATTTTTAGACTAAAATACCCTTTTAAATTTTAGTTAATTACATTAATCAAATCATCCTAATTCGATTTGATAATTTGAATCAAAATGAATATCTTATTTAATTTCAAATTGATGAGTTTGAATCAATAGCCTTAATTTGATTCAAAATCAAATTAAATTTGTTTCTATAAATTGTATCCAATTATCATACACAATTCTTAAACCCAATTCTTCAGTTACGTTTTTTTTTTCATTTAGTTCTTATAGTTATTTTTTAAAATTTTTTGAATTGGAGTTCTATTTCAGGTACGTTTTATTCATTTAGTTCTTATGGTTCTTTTTTTTTTATTTTCTGAAAGTACGTTTTTTTATTTAGTTCTTATAGTACTTTATTTTTTTGAAATCGAAGTTTTTATATTTCTTTGTTTTTTTTTTTGAAATTGGACTTCTTCTTCAGGTATGCTTTATTTTTTGTCATTTAGTTCTTATAGTTCTTTTATTATTATTATTTTTTAAACTGAAGTTCTTATATTTCTTTTTTTTTTTTAAATTGGATATCTTATCATTCTTATTAGTTCTTATAGCTTTTTTTTTATTTGTTGAAATGAAATTCTTATATTTCTTTTTTTTTTTAATTGTTGTTCTTGCATTTTTTTTTTTTGAAATTGAAGTTCTTATATATATATTTTTTGTTTTTTGAAACTGGAGTTCTTATAGTTCTTATTAGTTCTTATACATGCACAATTATAATTCTTATCCTATTGAGTTGCAATAGCCCAAAAATCTGAATCGGCTGGCTAGATGCTAATTCTGTTTCTTTTTTTTTTGTTACAATTACATCTTTGTATATATATACACAATTTTTTTTGGTTACAATTACATCTTTGTATATATGTACACAATTTTTCATGTATTCAAATTATTCTAACTTCTTTTGCATCCAATTAGCTTCTTTTTTTCATATGAGGTTTTAATTTTTAGTAATAACTATTTTTTTCAGGTATAAAAGTAGTCATCTCAAAATTTTCATCAGGGCCATCTCCAATTTTTCATCAGATCACGTATCTTTTCTTTTTTTTTATTCGATTTTTACTTTCAAAACTTTGTCTTTTTTTCAAATTAAGTTTTTAGCTTGACTTTTGGACATCATATTGCTACATTTTTTCTCTTTATTTTTTTCCAACCTTTTTCGATTTTTTCTTTTAGAATTCTATCTTTTTTTCAAATTAATTTGTTGGCTTAAAAAAAATCAGGAACCTTCAATTAATTACATCTTTGTGTATCCAATTATTTTAGTTTAAAAATTTTAAAAATATATCTATAATATAATAATAATAATATTTAATACCTATAATCTATAATTCTATATCTATAATATATTAAAAAGCAAGAGTTTTTGAAAAACATTTTTAGACTAAAATACCATTTTAAATTTTAGTTAATTAGTTAGTTACATTAATCAAATCATCTAAATCCGATTTGATAATTTAACTCAAAAATTAGTTAATTACGTTAATCAAATTATCCAAATCCGATTTGATAATTTGATTCAAAATGAATATCTGATTTAATTTTAAATCAGATTACTTTAATCAAATCATTCTAATCCGATTCAAATCATCCTAATCTAATTTGATAATTGGATTCAAAATGAATATTTGATTTAATTTCAAATTGATTAATTTGAATCAATATCTATAATGTATATTCATAATCTATAATCTATAATCTATAATATATTAAAAAGCAAGAGTTTCTGAAAAACATTTTTAGACAAAAAACAAGAGTTTCTAAAAAATATTTTTACACCAAAATATTTTTTAAAATTATACTTAATTACATCAATCAAATCATCATAATCCGATTTAATTTCAAATTTGATTAAAACAGATTTTGAATTAATTTTTTTCTTTCATGCTTTTTTATTCAAAATTCAAAAATAATTTGAATTAATTGTTATTCTTAATTTGATATTTGATAACATATCTAATTAGACTGAATTAATTATTTTTTTCTTCCACGTTTTTTTTATTAAAAAATAATTTGAATCAATTCTTACTCATTTGATTGGATATCTAATTAGAATTTGAATTATTTTTTTTCTTTCACGTTTTTTTATTCAAAATTCAAAAACAATTTGAATTAATTATTATTCTTAATTTGATAGTTGATAACATATCTAATTGGATTGAATTAGTTATTTTTTCTTTCACGTTTTTTATTCAAAAATAATTTGAATCAATTCTACTCATTAGATAGGATATCTAATTTGATTGAATTATTTATTTTTCTTTCACATATTTTTATTAAAAAATAATTTGAATCAATTTCTATCCTACTCTTTTAATGAGATATAATTAACTCTTTTCTCTTTCATGCTTTTTTATTCAAAATTCGAAAAGAATTTGAATTAATTTTTATTCTTAATTTGATAAGATATATCTAATTTGATTTAAAATCAAATCAAATTAGAATTTGAATCTAATTTGATGCTTCTTTTTTTCATATCTAAAATATCCATCTCATTCAATTTTTAATAAGATATCTCTCTCTTTCTTTCTTTCTTTTTTTAATTTAAATTTCATTAGCCCGAGTTTTTTTTCTTTTACATATTCTTTTGCTCATTGATAATTCTTATTTATGAGGATTATTTAACCTTAAACTAAGTTATTTTTGTCATTTTTGTAAGCTTTATTGATTACCGAGCAAGCTAAAAATAGCGTTTATGAGATAAATTCATGAAAGCTTGTCGGAGTATAGAAAAAGAAGAAATAAGTTGAAAAGATAATGGAAAGTTGGCTAAAGTGTTGTTTTTGTGCAGATTTGAAGCAATGAAAAAAATGCAAATGAAATGCAATTGCACTTCCTTGAGAAAGCAAGGTGGTGAACAAGAGGGAAAATGCAATTGCAATGCAATTGCATTTTCTGGACATATCAATTTATTGTGGAAATCACGAAAATGCTCCAAAACCCACGGTGTTTGGCTCGATTCTAGGAGACTTTTCAGCCCAAAAATGCTGATGAAAATGCAATTGCATTTCTGGAAAATTTTGGTAGAACTGAAAAATAATGCAACAGAAATGCAATTGAAATGCAATTGCATTTCTAGAAAATCTGGAAGCTGCGGGAATTTCGGGAAAACACCAAAATCCACGGGATTTGCTCTATTTTTGGAGAATTTTCAGCCTAATCTCATGCCCAGACATTGACCCATGATTGAAGGAGCACAAAGATGGAAATCCTAGCCCTCAATGCCTATAAAAATGAGGAAAACGATCCAAAACATGGCATGGGTTTTTCTGCTCGCCCACAGTCCGAAGTTCACGTTTTTCTGGCAATTTTCAGCAAGTTTTTCTTCATCTTAGCTCTGTAATTTCCGAGGTTGATCCCTCCTCAACGAAAGTTAGAGGAGGTGAAGATCCATTTTCCTTTGAATGGGTACTTGGATCGATCAAAGCAAGGAAGCCACTGATTTTAAGTTATGTTATTGTCCAGATTAATTTTTCTGTTTTATTTTCTTTCATTCTATTTCTACAGCTACTGTTTAAGTTCAAATTTGTGGGTTGAGTTAGCTTTAAGTCCTTGATTTTAGTTTTATTGAGTTAGCTTCTGTAACGCCCGGCTTATTTAGGAGTTTAAATTTTGAATTTTGGAATTAAGTGGAATGATTTTCAGTTGGAAAGTTAAATTTGAAGGTTAATTTGAATTTTGGAATGGGAAAAAGGGAAATTTTGGAATTTTTGATTGATCAAGGGGCATAGTTGTCTTTTTGTTTTAATTTTTGAGATAAGCTCTTCTCTCTCTCCCTTTCTTTTTGTGCTACCCGAAAACCCTCCCTTCCTTAACTCTCTATCTCTCTCTCTCTCTCTCTCTCTTTGACCGAAACCCACCTCCACCGTCCTTCTTCTTCTTCTTCCTCTCCGAGCAGCAGCCGCCGAACACCCATCCTCTGCCGGTTTTCTTCTTCTTCTTCCTCGTCGAACTGCAGCCCCGCCGAAGCTCCAACCTCGCCGCCGGCCTCCTTCTTCTTCTTCTTCATTCGCTGGCCAGCACCTCGAGTTCAACCCGTTTGGAACTCCTTCAACCGCTCGCCGATCGCCTCTCCCGCTGCAAGACGCCGTCGGAATTTGACCGGCCGGATCTGGAGCTCCCTCGGGCACGGATTGGAGCTCAATTCAAGCCTCGCCGGAGCTCATTTATTTCAGGAAATCGCCGGTTCGCCAGTAGATCCGACCGGAAAGGGCCGAATCTGTCCAGATCCGTGAGCCACGCACTGATCGGAGTCCCCACGCACCGCCACGCTCCGCCGTCCGCCGCCACACACGCCGCCGTCTCCGATTCTAATTTTCGAGCCAGAACAGTCTCGGTTACGATCGTGTTACGATTTGGGTAATTTCGTTACTCAATTGAATTTAATTAAGGACTTTAATTGGATCGATCGTTAACCAAGGAACTTAATTTCAGGATATCGATTGAAGGATCAAACTTTAGAATTAGAGGAGACCATAGCTTGGAAGAGGTTTTGTCGCCAGTTTAATATTCATTACTCTATTTGGAAGTAAGTAGTTATTTGGATTTAAGCCCTTTAAATTGTTATTTGAATGTGTTTATTGTTGAAAATGTATGAATTGTGAAAGGATTGCTCAATAATTGTGTTTAGGAAGCATGCGATGGTTAGTGAATTTGTTTGGGAGATGTTTGAGCTAAAAGCGATCCTAGAATGTAGCTAGTATGAAAATAAGGGCATAAGTTCGAGTTAAAAGTGGTTAGCTTGTTTGGCACCTTAAGGCATCGCCTAAGGTTGTGTTTGGGCAAGTTTGGAAACTATGGTGCATGGTCACAAAGTTGCATTTGTGATTGTTTGTGGAAGGTGGGCTTGTAACGTATGCTACGATTAACTCCTTAAAGGAAGGTGAAGTGGGTCGTTTTAGGGTTGGCCTAAGAAGAGGATAGCCTTTCGGATTGGTCCATTAGGATTTTCGTTTCGCCTGTAAATGTGTATGAGGAGTCAGACATTTTAGAAGTTAGAAAGGCTGGAGGGTTGTTTTCCTCCCTGCTAATGTGAATTAGGGGATGTTTCCCTTAAAAGTGTTTGAAACCTCTGGGCCAACTTGTGACTGTGATTTGGGCATGAAAGTGAATGTAGTGAGGTGGATTGACCCAAAAGGTTCCTAACGTGTTGTGAAGGTACGAAAACCCGTTAGATTGATACTTCCAACCCTAATTCTGTTGTTTCGTGCGAGTTTGTAAGCCTAGAACGCATGTGATGTGTTGAGCATAGGGATGCGTTCCTTATTGCCGTGTGCTAGCTGAGGGGATGAGTTCCCTGGTTGCCTGTGTGGCTATTGAGTTATGATGAGCATAGGGATGCATTCTCTATTGTCGTGTGCTAGCTTAGGGGGTGATTCCCCAGTATGATGAGCATAGGGATGCGTTCCTTATGAAGGGAATAATCGAATTAAACCCACAGCGGAAGCATAGGAATCGTCTTTGATTTATTTAGAATTAAACTAAAATACAAGGGTTAAGCAATAAATACCTTGAAAATAAACATGGAGATTCTTCTGGCGGGTCTTTATCTCCTCCACAAAATCTTCCTTGCTATGACTCTAACAAAAGATCAAGGCTTGTGGGAGCCTCTTGAAAGAAAATCCTCAAGGGATTAAAGAGGAAGAGGTTTAGAGAGAATTCTCTAATTCTCTCTATTTAGGAGATGTGTGTTATTCAGAATACTTCAACCCAAGGGTTCTATTTATAGAGACCAAGGGAAGATCTTTGTCATTATTAAAATATTATATTTTAATATCTAATATATTAAAAAATATCTTTTATTTATTTGAATCTCATTCAAATCTCCTACGATATTTATTTATTTGAATCTTATTCAAATTCTATAAATATCTTTTATTTAATATATCAAATATATATTAATTATTTTAATATTTAATGTATCAAATACAATAAATATATTTTCCTCTTTTATATTTAATATATCTAATATATTAAATATTAATTTGAACACTTCAAATTAAATATTAAATTTGAACATGTCAAATTTTAATATTTAATGTATCAAATACAATAAATATATTTTTCTCTTTTATATTTAATATATCTAATATATTAAATATTAATTTGAACACTTCAAATTAAATATTAATTTGAACATTTCAAATTTTTCTTTCAACTAAATTGATCTTTTAGTGTTACTATGAGCTAGCAAGGGGACCTTATGGACCTACATATTATAAGCTCCAATGATACAAAATCAATTAATTAAACTCTTTAATTAATTAATTTTCATTCATTAACTATAGGTCACTCCACTATAGACATAGAGTTGCACTCTTATGCACTGTAGGATAAGTTGTGTCCATTGATATAATCACTACATGCAAGTCGATCCTTCACAAGTTGTTCGTAATTACAGTTGGGTCAAAAGTCCGTTTTACCCCTGTAATTACATTTTGCACCTTAAGTACCACTGATCCTCTAATGAACAATATGTTTATAATCTAATTATAAACTAAGTCCCTCTCGGGCCAATGAGAGGGTGGGGCCCCATTGTTCAAGTCCCGAAATCAGCACTTGTAACGACCCTATAGGCTCAACACGCTACCTAAGAGTCATTACTAAGTCACGTCGCTATATTACCAAAAATTTTGGCAACATAACGGCGTAACTACATGAAAACCAAAATTTTGACCCTGATAAGATATAGAAAAACACACTTCTAAGATTTCAAACAACCTCCTAGCATCCAACAAACTTCTCAATATGATGCTAGGGTCCAAACAGAAGAAACCAAATATACGTGCACGATTTACAAAGAAAGGTTAAAAGATTTTAAAACATTCTCCTAGCATTTAAAAACTTAACATGAGTTCTATTTACATCTAGAAACAATAAGGAAGCGGAATAGCGATCAGTTGGCTCCCCATGACTCGAGTAGATGATCTCCTGTCACGCGCTAGGGCCGATCTTAGCCTTACCTGAAAACATTTTAAAAAGGAAAAGGGTGAGTATTAACGAATAATACTCAGTAAGTCCATCATAGTTTTAAAACAAAAACTTCAATCACATGCAACATGTCATTTTAAATCATAAAACCATCGCTGTAGTAGGGGACCTAAAATTCCTTTCATAAACCATGTACTTTTCCTCGCAGCTCTTGTGAACGATTAAATTCTCCCGAGGGCCTCTGAATAGTCCGAAGACATAGGTTTTCTGTCTAATAGAGTCCTCCCTACCTCTGAGAGTTAAGCTCGAAAGCTAACATATATCATGGAGTCCGAAGACTCAGCCCGAAGGCTACCATCGTGGAGTCCGAAGACTCAAGCCCGTCGGCTACAGTCTGGGGGCACTCTCGAACCCCGGGAGCATATAGAGTCCGAAGACTCGGGTTCCCTCAAAACCCACATAAAACTTTTGGGAGAATTATCGTCACAGCCTATATAAATCCTTTTCATGAACACAACACATGCATGAGGTCCCATTCATTTTAGAACATAGTTATGAATGCATCAGTCATAGCAATCGCATTTCAAAGACATACATATAATACACTTTCTTTCTTAAATACTTAACATGAAAAACATATACTTTCAAAGTAAACATAGAGCTCGTTATAGATTTCGAAAACTTCTTTAATATGTGAGATCCCTTACCTTAAGTCTTTACTTACTAAAATACCCTTTCTTCACTTAGTAATTAAGCTTCTTGAGTTTCCACTCCAAGTACGATCCTCGGTCCTCGACAATTCACCTAAAAAGTGTTCTAAACGTGTCTTAAACCATCCGAATTACGCTAAAACACATACTATCATTAATAACTCGACGAAACGGACAATTTGGCAATTTTTACCCAACTCCGGCGAGCGGCGGCGCGTGGCCGGAGCACGGCGGCGCGTGCGGCGGCGGACGGCGGCGCGTGGCCGGCGCGTGGAGCTTCCGATCGGCGCGTGAGGGCGCGTGGAGGCTCGTTTTCGCGTGAGGCTCGCGGATCTGGGCTTTCCGGTCGGATCTGAGCTTCGTGCAGGCTGTAAATCCGGCGAGGCTAACACGGCAACGTCGACGGCTGGGCGTTCGTGGACTCCGGCGAAGCTGCGGCGGTTCGACGTTCGGCAGCGAGTTGCAGTGGGCTTCACCGGCGAGGCTACGGCGGTTCGACGTTCGGCAGCTTGCGAGGAAGAAGACCGGCGGACGAAGAAACGAGCTGGACGGTCGACGTTCTGGTCGGATCGGGGAAGAAGAAAAGAAATCGCGAGCAGCGACGGACGGCGGTCGTGCGGCGGTGTTCGTGGCTGCCGGCGACAGCGTGCGGCGGTGGAGCTTCGGCGAGAGAGAGAGAGAGAGAGAGAGAGAGAGAGAGAGAGAGAGAAAAAAAAACGGGGAGGGAGAAGGCTGCGTGAGGATGAAGATGAAGAAAAGATTTTTTTTTTTTTTTTTTTTTTTTTTTTTTAAATTATTAATAATAATAAAAATCAAAATATCTTTTCTTCTAAAAGACCAAAATGCCCTTTTTTCTCATTATTTCTTTCCATTTTTGCCCTCCTATCCTTCCAAATAACTAAAAATTCAATTTCTCTAATAGAAATTATTCCAACTTAATTTTCTCAAAGTTCGAAATTAAATTCCTAAATAAGCCGGTCGTTACATTCTTCCCCCCTTAAGAAAACTTTCGTCCTCGAAAGTGGCTAGTCTTACAAAACTTTGAATACATGTTCGCCTCTCAACGTCACAACCAAACATTAGCCATCTTTCTTTTTTGTCCTAACCTCAAAGCTCCTTTCATCATGCTACCCTTAAGGATACAAAACCACCATCTTCGAACTCCATTTCCCTTTTTCCCTCTTATGGCACATAACTTGTCATCATAAACTCTTAAGGACTCAAACGATTTAAACTGTTACATGCTCAATTCCTGGATAAACAATACTTTAAGCTCATAAGGCTACGAAAGGTTTCAAACCTTCTTCTGACACCCATAGTGCCTTGCAATCTTTCGAAGCAAAGTCCTTATCTATCCCTACCAAAACATAGGTCGAGTAGTTGCATTCGTAAACCTTTCATCCAATCCTGATGCAGACAATCACCTTACCCAGCTATATCGACTCTCAACCAACCCTTTCTCGAGAACAATACCATGAATAACCACTTTCCAGCTCCACACTAGCACTAATACTGAATATCCATCCCTATTTGAGCTCTTAAAGCTCACTTCATAAGTCTCACTCCAAACGAACAACTACACCATTGAGTCAATTAAGTTTGAGGCGTTACTACACTGGAGAGGTTCTATCATGGAAAGTAACCCATAAACCCAAGCAAACCATGCACCTTTCTAACTGCAACTAACAAAGTCATTTGGTTGCTAATTTTGTCCTTGCTGGAACCACTGAAACCGATCCCTTGATACCACGAGTCTTAGGAAATCCATCTTCTGAAACTAGATCTCATATTCGAACTGAGACATTACCATCGATCATTGCTCCCAATCAAATGACAACTTTTTCTCTATTTGCAGGGCTACTTTTACCCCAACTTGTAACATTACTAGCACCTGCATTTTTCATCCTTATTTGCTGTTTGATTCTCAGTTCCTCTATTCCACCCATAGTTTGATTCACGCCTCAAGGACGACTTAGTACTTTCCAATTATTGTGCTCATTTCTCTTGATGTCGCTTTCCAACCTGATTCCTGAACACTCAACTTATCACTATCATCATTGTTCGATTTCCAACTCCGTCGTTGGTTATTCCATTCACTTTCTCGGTTCTAGGACCTTGTACAACCACCACTACTCCAAACTCTTTTCTCATCCAAACCCGAACTCCAGCTTGCAAGTTTATCCGCATTGTCACCATCATTTGAATCGCTTTCTGGGTTTCACCTCACACGGCCTCGGCCTCCAAATTCAATTCTATCTGATCCAGACTTCCACTATTGCCTTGCCAAATTCATCCACTGGAGTCACATATATTCGAACCACTCTTTTTGGTTCCCTTTCCAACTATTTAGCAACAGAGGCCAATAACCATTTTCAACTAGAAAGTTGCTCTTTTCATTTCCTTTGCAAACCTAAAACGAAATCTTAACGAAATTCTCTTCCAATTCTTGAGTTTCACAAGTTTAAACTCTTACCTTAGGAGTAAGATCTCACATGTTAAGCTAGGCTCCATAACCAAAGTCTCAAGTTCTTACCTTCAGCCAAAGCTTACGAAATTCTGAGTTTCAAATACTAACTAAATTTCTTTCACCACATTTAAGGATTTCTATCCTCAAAGCACACCATACTTGAGTATTAGGCACCTCAACATAACCGTTTCCTTTTTATTTCTTGAGACAAACATATCTTTTCTATATCACCTTTCTCTTCCTTTACTAAATCCATTAAGTCTCTTTTCCATCATCGAGCAACACCTTTTCTCAACGAGAGGAACATATAGCACATCATGACTATAGAGAGAAAGGTAACCAAGTTAAACCACGAGTACGGGGCTAATCCTTTCCAAAGTCTCAAATGACCTGCGAATCATCAATCATATTCTCTTTTGTTCTTATTTTCCATTCCTTCATATCTCCCTCATTTAGGGTTCCTCATTCCCCACCAATCCACTCTCGGATTAATTCAGTTCTAGTCCCCTTAAACTTATAACTGACCTATTTTGGTGGCGTGAACACCACTTCTTTACGAAAACAATCAATATTAACATGGTTCAAAACCAGCCAATCCATGCCTAGAATAACATCGAACCCTTCCATCTCTAGGACTATCAAATTCACATCCATCTCATGGTCGGAAACTATCATCTTACCATTCTTAATCCCCTCAGTAGCTAATAAACTCAAGTTCTAACTCAGCTTATCTCACAAAAGGCGCAGAAATAAAGGAATGTGTAGGAATCAAATAACACAAATGCAAGATATCCCAAAACGGGAAACGTACCTGTAACTATAGCATCTGAGTTACCAGCCTCCCTACTGGTACTAGCAATAACTCTCCCTTGCTACAGTGCGGGCCTATTAAGTCCTACTCCACCTGAACCCGAAGACTGGCCTCTCTTGTCTGGGAGGGTAGGACAATTTTCAGCTCTGTGTCCCTCCTTTTTACATCGAAAGCACAATCCAGACCGCATCAGGCACTGACCCCAATGAAACTTTCCACATTCATTACAACGAGGTTTCTCCCCAGTGTTAGGTCCCGGTCTATTCACTTGCTGTCTCTGGCTAGAAGCGGCTTGTGACCTCATGGACGACTGTGAAGACTGTTGAGAACGCTGGGGATTCAAGTTCGCCTGACTCCATCTCCTCTTGTGATCAGAGGATGACTGACTCGGGTTTTGGGCCATAGGAATATCACTCTGTTGGCCTGCAACAATAAACTCTGCTGTCCTTACCGCAGCAGCATAGTCGTGAAGTGCTACAGCCTGTACCACGCCTTTAACCTGAGGATCCAAACCCATTACAAAACGCTCCGTTTTCTTGGCCTCAGTATCTACCAGTTCAGGAGCAAAACGAGATAACCTTGTGAATTCCCTCTCATAGACGTCTACTGGACGTCGATTCTGTTTAAGTTGCAGAAATTCTTCTTGTTTCTTGTATCGTGCAGTCGCAGGATAATATTTGTTCCAGAAAGCCTCTCTGAACATCGACCACGTCACTACACCTCCTCCTGTACCTATGGTCCTCTGAGCAGATTCCCACCATAGGTACGCATCATCCCTCAGCATAAATGTGGCGCAAGAAACTTTATATTCATCCGGGCAACTCATCAACTGAAAAATGTTCTCCATAGAGAACAACCATAACTCCGCCACTGTAGGATCCCCAGAGGATCCGTCAAACGCCCTTGGATCGTACTTTCTAAAATCTTTCAAGTGACGGGCTTGCAATGAAGCTGGCGTAGAAACTTGACCCATCTGTGCTAACTGGGTCGTCACGGTCGCTTGTACCAAGTTCTGCATCGCCTCTAACATCAATGACGCAACCGTAGGATTTGCAGGCTCCATAACTGGACCAGGTTGATCCTGAGCAACAGGGGAACTTGCCCCAGAATTCACCTCCTGTTCCACTGGCATCTCAGGAGGTAAGTCATGTGTTCTACCAGCACCACGTCCTCTACCTCGTCCTCTACCTCTCCTTCTAGGCGGCATACTTATCAAACAAACATGATCAAGTTTAACCTTCACATCAAAAGGGATCACACTTTTCAACTTTTCTTAAACTTTCCTTAACTTAAAATACATTTCACATATGAATCATTTCATAAACATAACATGCTTTTCAACAAACGAATTAAAAAGTTTACTTCGGAGGCGTACCTGCGCGATGACTGGAAATCACTACTTAGTCATGGGATACCTGATGCTTACGAAGTAAGCTAGTCTACAGAACCTATAACCTAGTGCTCTGATACCAACTGTAACGACCCTATAGGCTCAACACGCTACCTAAGAGTCATTACTAAGTCACGTCGCTATATTACCAAAAATTTCGGCAACATAACGGCGTAACTACATGAAAACCAAAATTTTGACCCTGATAAGATATAGAAAAACACACTTCTAAGATTTCAAACAACCTCCTAGCATCCAACAAACTTCTCAATATGATGCTAGGGTCCAAACAGAAGAAACCAAATATACGTGCACGATTTACAAAGAAAGGTTAAAAGATTTTAAAACATTCTCCTAGCATTTAAAAACTTAACATGAGTTCTATTTACATCTAGAAACAATAAGGAAGCGGAATAGCGATCAGTTGGCTCCCCATGACTCGAGTAGATGATCTCCTGTCACGCGCTAGGGCCGATCTTAGCCTTACCTGAAAACATTTTAAAAAGGAAAAGGGTGAGTATTAACGAATAATACTCAGTAAGTCCATCATAGTTTTAAAACAAAAACTTCAATCACATGCAACATGTCATTTTAAATCATAAAACCATCGCTGTAGTAGGGGACCTAAAATTCCTTTCATAAACCATGTACTTTTCCTCGCAGCTCTTGTGAACGATTAAATTCTCCCGAGGGCCTCTGAATAGTCCGAAGACATAGGTTTTCTGTCTAATAGAGTCCTCCCTACCTCTGAGAGTTAAGCTCGAAAGCTAACATATATCATGGAGTCCGAAGACTCAGCCCGAAGGCTACCATCGTGGAGTCCGAAGACTCAAGCCCGTCGGCTACAGTCTGGGGGCACTCTCGAACCCCGGGAGCATATAGAGTCCGAAGACTCGGGTTCCCTCAAAACCCACATAAAACTTTTGGGAGAATTATCGTCACAGCCTATATAAATCCTTTTCATGAACACAACACATGCATGAGGTCCCATTCATTTTAGAACATAGTTATGAATGCATCAGTCATAGCAATCGCATTTCAAAGACATACATATAATACACTTTCTTTCTTAAATACTTAACATGAAAAACATATACTTTCAAAGTAAACATAGAGCTCGTTATAGATTTCGAAAACTTCTTTAATATGTGAGATCCCTTACCTTAAGTCTTTACTTACTAAAATACCCTTTCTTCACTTAGTAATTAAGCTTCTTGAGTTTCCACTCCAAGTACGATCCTCGGTCCTCGACAATTCACCTAAAAAGTGTTCTAAACGTGTCTTAAACCATCCGAATTACGCTAAAACACATACTATCATTAATAACTCGACGAAACGGACAATTTGGCAATTTTTACCCAACTCCGGCGAGCGGCGGCGCGTGGCCGGAGCACGGCGGCGCGTGCGGCGGCGGACGGCGGCGCGTGGCCGGCGCGTGGAGCTTCCGATCGGCGCGTGAGGGCGCGTGGAGGCTCGTTTTCGCGTGAGGCTCGCGGATCTGGGCTTTCCGGTCGGATCTGAGCTTCGTGCAGGCTGTAAATCCGGCGAGGCTAACACGGCAACGTCGACGGCTGGGCGTTCGTGGACTCCGGCGAAGCTGCGGCGGTTCGACGTTCGGCAGCGAGTTGCAGTGGGCTTCACCGGCGAGGCTACGGCGGTTCGACGTTCGGCAGCTTGCGAGGAAGAAGACCGGCGGACGAAGAAACGAGCTGGACGGTCGACGTTCTGGTCGGATCGGGGAAGAAGAAAAGAAATCGCGAGCAGCGACGGACGGCGGTCGTGCGGCGGTGTTCGTGGCTGCCGGCGACAGCGTGCGGCGGTGGAGCTTCGGCGAGAGAGAGAGAGAGAGAGAGAGAGAGAGAGAGAGAGAGAAAAAAAAAAACGGGGAGGGAGAAGGCTGCGTGAGGATGAAGATGAAGAAAAGATTTTTTTTTTTTTTTTTTTTTTTTTTTTTTTAAATTATTAATAATAATAAAAATCAAAATATCTTTTCTTCTAAAAGACCAAAATGCCCTTTTTTCTCATTATTTCTTTCCATTTTTGCCCTCCTATCCTTCCAAATAACTAAAAATTCAATTTCTCTAATAGAAATTATTCCAACTTAATTTTCTCAAAGTTCGAAATTAAATTCCTAAATAAGCCGGTCGTTACAGCACTTAAGGGAACTACTCATCTGCTTACCCTATATGGGAAGGAGTGAATTCCATCTTGTGAGATTATGTTCCCAGCTCCCTATTTGGTCAAGTCCCCAAAATGGTAGACATATTGAATCGGCTACAAAAGCCACTCTCACCCATGCAAATCAAAGGACAAGCCCTCACAGGCAGGAGTTCATAACTCACTCAGGATTAAGATCAAGTCGCATATGATCATCCTGATGAAATATTAATCTTCTCAATTAACGGATTTATAAAGAGAGATTAAATATTTCGTGGTCCAGTCTTATACAAACTCATTGTATAAGATACCCCCACTCACATGTCTCCACATGAATGATTTGGATCAAATCATTTGTAACTATTACAAAGTGGGCCGTATCAATAGTGTTACCAAGATAAGGCACCCAACCTTATCCATATACTATGACCCTTTAGTTTATTTCTTGAACATGATCCTCTCGTATGTCAACCACATACTGTTCAAGATTACACTAATAACCTTGGATTTTTCATATAATGGATAATATTATATTGCAAATAAAATAATCAAAATTATTATTTATTATTAAATAAATTATTAATTACGAGGCTTTAGGGCATAAATCCCAACACCTTATTGCCGTGTGCTAGCTGAGGGGATGAGTTCCCTGGTTGCCTGTGTGACTATTGAGTTATGATGAGCATAGGGATGCGTTCTCTATTGCCGTGTGCTAGCTTAGGGGGTGATTCCCCAGTATGATGAGCATAGGGATGCGTTCCTTATTGCCGTGTGCTAGCTGAGGGGATGAGTTCCCTGGTTGCCTGTGTGGCTATTGAGTATGATGAGTATAGGGATGCGTTCCCTATTGCCGTGTGCTAGCTGAGGATGATTACCTATTGTGTTGAGCATAGGGAATGCGTTTCCCTATTGCCCGTGAGCTAGCTTAGGGGTGATTCCCCACTGTGTTGAGCATAGGGAATGCGTTTTCCTATTGCCTGTATGCTAGGCTCGAGGTAATTCTCCTTTGAGATGAGCGTGAGGATTACTATCTTCACGAGTTTGGGTTCTAGGTTACAGTACTCGCAGTTATGGCTCGAAGATAGGGTCGGGAAGTGGTAAAGGTTGTGGAAGGATGAATTGGACTTTTGGAATAACTGAATGAAATATTTGAAAACTAAGCACGAGCAGTTTTCTTCTTGGTTTGGTTTCTTTAAAGGTTGGATCCTTTAATGTGCTACTTACTAAGTATGTTAATACTTATTCTTGCTACTTTGTTTATTTTGCAGTTTTGCGAACATTCTTGGAGTGGATGACGCAGGCGACGACTTGACGAGGCTATGGAGATTCCAACCAAACCCTTGTCTTTGTTTTAGTTTTTAAGTTTTCCTTGTTCCCTGTTGTTAGTTGGTTTGTAATCTTAATTATTCTTTAACTTTGGGTGTTTAGTTAGAAGCTTTCAGTTTTGGTTGTCTGTTGTTTGAGCTCAGCATCATTTATCGTAGTTTGGGGGATGCTGAGTCTGTGATCTGAACCATAGAAGTGTTTTTATCTCTTTCCAGGTCTTTGTAAAATTTTGGTTTCTTGTAGTTACGCCGTCATGCTGCCGAAATTTCGGGCATGAACGAGGTAACTAGGTCGTGCTTCCGCGTTTAAAGAGTCGTTGAAAATTAGGGTCGTTACAGCTTCTTTACTGATTTTAGTTTATTTGGTTTTCAGTTTTCTTATGTTTCAATTTTTAGCCTTTTATTTATGTTCTCCCACGTTTCCTTACAAGTTTCTGAATTTTCTATTAAGTGTTGCTACTTCTCTTTGTGAGTGTTTTTGAATTTGTTGGATTGATTTTATTAGTGACTCTTAATAAGTTTTTAGTTTGGATTGCCATTTTATTTTGGGTTTTTATTTTCCTCATTTTGGCCAATTAATTATGAGTTTTGTATCCATTCAATTGTTGATTTTCATTTCTTCCATAATGATCTAATTTCTTCTTTGGGATTCAAGCATGTGGATGCCCTAAAGATAGGAATAAAGGCCTAATTGTGAGAGCAACTTTGCTTCCTGAATAGCTTGTTTGCTTTTATTGATTTTAATGCTTATTATTAGTCTAGATTGATCACCTAGATTAGTATACAAAAATTGATTCTAATTTTGAAAAGGTTAGATAAAAATTTGGTTTTCATAAAAGCAATAAAGGAAAATAGCCTAGACATAGGAATTTGTTTTTGACCCTAGACATAGGGAAAAACCTTTAAAACCAAAAGAATTGTGTTTCAAAATTAACTAAGTTCGTATTAGAGAAAAAGCATATTTGAATCCCTCTTTTATTATTTTCTTTTCAAAAACAAAAATTATCCCAACTATTGTTTTACACCGGTTACCCACAATTGCAATTTGAAAACATCTTTGCTTATCTTCTTGAATTTTGTTGTATCCAATCCCTGTGGGATCGATACTCTGGAATACTTCCAGTTTTATATTACTTGCATCGAGAGTGTGCACTTGCACTGAACTGGAGCTTTGTTTTAATTTACAAATATTTTCTTTAAGCCCACGTTTCAGTTCGATCACTCATCGTTTTAATTTATTTATAACTAAATTATTATTTTGAGTTTTGAATTAGGGGTTAGTTTATTTTTGTTTTTGATTATTAAAATATTACTTTTGATTTTAAAATTTTAGCAATAATGTAAACACTTTAATTTTAGAAGATACTCTTTTAATTTTAAGAGGATGTTTATTAATTTTAAAAATTTTATTGCTTTCTTAAAAAAATATTTCAAAAAGAAAAAAAATACAACTATATTGAATGATTAGTTTACATAGCTCATTGGTCACTTGATGTAGTGAAAAATGACAATTTGACCAAAAACATTGTCTATAAAAAAGTTTTGACTTTGTAAACCAATTTGTTTAAAATGTATTTTTGTATTATTTAGCATAATTATTGTTACTACATTTGCCATGATATGTCACATATATATGTGTATATATTTTTTTAATAAATTCTCAATCAATAATTGTATGCCAAATTTAAATAAAAAAATAATCGTTATAAAATTACATTAACCAGTATTGCATAAATTAAACAAAATATATTATTTCAAAAATTATATATTATATTATGAATAATAATAATAATAATAATAATAGAAATAAAAAAAACTTAATAAAAAAATTATATTATATTATATGAAAAATTATATTATAATAGAAATAATATAATTTTTTATATTAATATAATATAATATAATATAAATATTGTATTATATTCAAATTAGTCACATTAAAAAATATAAAACCATAATAGAAATAGAAAAAACAAACTAATATAAGAATGCATAAAAAAAAATTTAATTAGTTAAATTAATTGTAAATTCAATTTAATTTATACTATTTTGATTACACGTGCAATGCACGTGGTAAAAAAACTAGTTTATACTAAAGCCGATAAGACATGTATCTTAGGTAATTATAAAAATATTGTTGATATATCCCGATATCAGTAAATTCCCATCCATATATATATAGCAACACAAAATTATTTAATGAGAGGTAACTAATTATTTAAATAGTTGACAAAACTAAATTAAATAATATATGTGCAATTTAGATGTGCAATTTAGATGTGCAATTTAGATTCCTTTCATGGAAAGGATATATGTGCAATTTAGATGACATCGGCTAATTCGAGTCTGAAATTTTTTATAGTTGTCTTTCTATAATTTATTATTACATTATTTTAAATTTATTCTATTTGGGGTAGTATGACATATTTCTGTAGAATAATTCAAATAGTATATATAGAACTTACAAAAAAAAATTTCACGACCTTTATCAAATAGTGCACTCTTGGGGAAAAATGCATATACATGTTATTGAACTTACAAAAAAAAAAAGGAAAGAAAGCAATTCACGACCTTTATCAAGAGAAAGTATAAAATAAAGAAGAAAATGGCACTAAACACAATGATTTGCAACTTTGGTAGAAGTACATATCCTGTGACGCCTATAGGCTCCCAAATTAAAAAAATGTGCACACAAATATATGTGCGTAAAACATATTAAAGTTTAACTATTTTTGTTTATTAACAATGCAAAGTAAATAGGCACTTAAATTATTGGTCAGTCAACATCGATTTTGGACTCAAACCGGCAATGACTACTGACATGTCGGAGTTGATCGGTCGGTGGCCGTCGATTTTGGGAGTGACTATGAAATCGAATGACCAACCACACACAAAGATCGGTCGGTTCAGTCGGTTTTGTGAGTTCACAGGAGAGAAGAGGAGAAAATTCATGGCCGCATTGGCCTCCGATAAAGAGAAAATTTCGAATAAAAAAAATTAGAGAGAAGAGAAAGAGAGAAGGGAGGAGGAAGGAGACAAAGAAAATGAAGACTCTTGAGAAGATGAGAAGAAAGAGAGACCCACAAAGAGAGAGAAAATAAAACAATAAAATAGATAGTACAAAAAATACTATTTTAAATAGGTAATCATTACCTATGCAAAGAATAGATAATCAACTGTATTTTTTTGCCCAAGTATGTGGCTGATCTAGTTTTTCATCTTCCTTATATATATATATATATATATATATATATATATAACACCCCTATCTGAGTTCTTTGACCGACTGACGGTTAGCAAAATCGACCACTGATTGACTAAGCTATACAGTTCATGGATCGAAGTCAATTCGGTCGATTTTGGTCCGTCAGTTCAATTTTTCGATTTGGTTTGCTCGCCTCTTGAATATATATATCCATCAAATTGATTTGAGAGGTTGCAAAATGCATGCTTATATAGTCTTTACCAGAAAAAGTGAATGACTTAAAATATCAATTGAGCCACATTTGACCAAGAAATAGATTACATACATAGATATGAACATAATTAGAAGAAAATAATAAAAGAAGAAAAATTAGAGGAAAGTGGAAACTGAGTTATGTGTTCAAATGCTGCCTATAGAATTGAGAGTAGAAGCATGGCCATCTAAAGATATAATAAAGAGTTCACGAAAGGCATCAAGCAAATCCAAAGGTGCACAAACCTCTGATTGTAAAAATGATATTATTTACTAAAAAATTCTGCGATTCTAGATTCCAATTGTGCATAAACCCACTCCATTTCGTTTACTTCTATGTTGAACTGCCGTCAAATTTTTAGGCTCTTATAGATTCTTGGTTAAAATACTATTTTAATGTCTGCGTTCTGAAAACTTGTTCTATTTTAATCTTTTTACTTTCAAATTTTCAAATTTAGTTTTCGTACTTTTTTTTCTTAAAATTAGTCCATATTGTTAGTTTATGATTAACTTTTTCAAAAATAACTTAGTCTCTATTGGCATTCTCTCTATAAATTTTGAAAAGATACTTACATTGTGTTTTTTCTTAAATGAAAATTATTATTTTTATTTTACTAAATTTGATAAAAAAAAATTATATTGATTTATTGAAAATATAGAGAGTAAATTTAAATGTTTGAAAATATAAAGACCAAAATAAGATGAGTCTCAAAATAAATAGACTAAAATGATATTTTAATCTAGATTCTCGCCCCTAGTATTCACTCTTCAATCTTAAGAAAGCTTGAAGTTGGTATTTTGGTTTAAAGAGGTTGCATCTTTTTTTGTCCTTTGACAGAAAGGGAAAGTGAGAGGGGGTAAAACAATGAACAGTCATAGATGAGAAAGATTTGCTTTTTCAGAAAAAATAATAATAAACTCCTAATGTTAAAATTTTAAACCCGTTTGTAACGATTTTGTTTTTAGTTTTCTGTTTTTTGAAATTTATACTTGTTTTCTCACCATTTCTTTCTATGATTTTTATCTTTTTTAAAGAAACATTTGAATTCTTAACCAAATTTTAAAAATAAAAATAAGTTTTTAAAAATTATGGTCTCATTTGATAATTATTTGGTTTTGAAAATTGTATTTGTTTTCTCACTATTTATGTACAATGAGTTTCATCTTTTTTAAGAAAATATTTGAATTCTTAGTCACATTCTAAAAAAAAATAAGGTTTTAAAAAAAAATGCTTTTTTAGGTTTCAAAATATCGCTTGATTTTTGAAAACATATGTAAAAAG
This sequence comes from Trichosanthes truncata, assembly GCA_033996785.1. Classification (NCBI taxonomy): domain Eukaryota; kingdom Viridiplantae; phylum Streptophyta; class Magnoliopsida; order Cucurbitales; family Cucurbitaceae; genus Trichosanthes; species Trichosanthes truncata. Next base: position 78,040,674 of record JAWPNB010000003.1, read on the forward strand.
TAGATAAAAAAAAAGAAAATTCATAAGTAAAAGTAAAACAAAGGATGAACTCTCTGTATAATCTTTGAATCAAGTAATCAGTTTTCAATAATGCTTACAATACTTCTTAAAAAAAAGGAAAGTATAGAAAAGAATCTAGAGGCCGAATAGCAATTGCCATATATACGTTTGCTTAATTGGAAAATCCTTGTATGAGACCGAAGATCTTGTATGAGAATTAGGGTCCTTCCTTCTATTTAATTTGGACATAATCTCTATGATTTCTCAGCACTTTAATATAGTTGAAAGATCAAATGAAATAGATGTTAAATTAGCTGTTCTAATTGTCCTCGATTTGATTTCTCCGAATCCACTACTCTCAGCCTTGATTTGCCGTCTTCGAATTCTAGATGCTTGATGTCCAAAGCTTGTCTTTGAATTTCAGCCTTGATTTGTTTCATTTGTTTCATTTGAGAAAGTAGTATTTATAGACTTACTTTTTAAAAACTAAAAACTAAATATAGTTATCAAACGAAATCTTAGTATTTTTCTATTTTTAAATTCTATAAATTTAAAATTTGAATAGGCAGAATTATACATTAAAAGAAGATAAAAATTTTGATAAGTATATCATTTCATGTTTATAAACTCATTTCATTTTTGTTAAAAAACAATACATTGTATAATATAGTACAATATAAATTATATCCTATTGTAAAATATTAATTATACAATCTTTCAAAAAAAATTATTATTGTACAAAATTAAAATATAATATAATACATGTATTAATAATGTATTTGAGATTCACAACTAAACGTTTAGTTCATAAATACTCCTAATTACTAAAAATATAGAATACAACTTTGTTACTTTTTATTGTTTTCAAATTCCTGATTTCAAGTAAGTAACCAAATGCAGTCAAAATCTTCCATCCATCTAGAATTCTCTTTCTAATAAACAATTCATCTTGATATTCAATTACATAAAACTTTGGTCAATATATTAACATAATAATTCTTTATTTGACTTGTTTTAATTTTTTGAGAAGAATTATTCTTTAAATGTCTTTCTCAACTTTATGAAAAAAGAAAAAATTGATGAAAGTTTTTCCAAATTGGTCCATCATATCTCTGTCCTCTCTCCAGCTTTTTCAATGTCCATGAGGATAAATTATTAAATAAGGCCAAGAACAATGGAAAAGAGAGCGGTTTGAGGAATCTCACAGAACAGAGGACACATAAAATATCGTCTATATATACTATTTATTACAATTTAGATTGGTCTTCAATATCCGTTCGGCTTTTTCCTTTACGGTGGTCTGATCGAGCATATCGGAACAATTCAAATTTATATTTAATACATCAATTAATTCTTAAAAATTTTAAATTTGTCAAGGTCGACCTATTAGACACAAAATATAATTAAAATTTTATGAATCTATTAGATACAAAATTAAAAGTTTAGAGACCTATTAAATACTTTGAAAGTTTATGGATCAAATAAATACCAATCTCAAAGTTTAGAGACTAAATTTATAATTTAACCAATAACAAAATATAATAGTAGAAGTAGTGCTTATAAATTTAATTTAAAAGAAAAACAAAATAGTTATAAAAGATTCCCTACATTATTGAGAGTAATCCAATTCCACTCATGACTTTGGTTTTGAGCTCCAATACTCTTCAGCTTCTTAATAATTAGGTTATCACATGAAAAACAATATTTTGTCCCATGGCCCCATGACTCGCTTAGGATACTTATCAAGTCTGTGACCAAACTTTTTTCATGTAGGGGTTAGAAATATGGAGAATTATAAACTTACAAACAACAACGATAATCAAAATTATCAATTTAGGCTATATAATTTTTTAAAAAAATCAATTTTTTATTTAAATATAGCTCAACTAGTTAAGACATTATGATCTCAACAAAAAGGTTAGAAGTTCGAACCTCCATCCTACCCCACATATTGTTGAACTAAAAAAAACATTATTGTCATTTCAATTAAAAATATGTCAAATATTCCATTGAAAACCACACCATTAAAACTAAGTGGGTATTATACTCATTTAACCTTAAAACTAGATGGATTTTATATTACAAAATAAGGCTGTAGATTTTATATTACAAAATAAGGCTCTACTGTCCCATCAACTCTTTCTATAAATAAAACCACAGATCTTTCTACCCATCTCACACAGCCAATCGGTTTTCTCCATATAGGTACGAACCAACTTTTGTTAGTCCAGTAGTTGCTCTTTTGTTCATCACTTAAATTTGATTCCTTTGAGATTATCTTTCAGAAAACACAGGGTGATCAGAACATGGTGAACAAGCAAGCTTCTTTCATTGTTGCTGTTATGACATTTTATGCTTTGTTTTCAATGTTTGCCTACAAACCCATGGCAGAAGCTGATGACCAAAATCGCAAGGTACGTATATCCCAATTGAAATTTTTATTGTCTTTGTTTTGCTTCTGTTGGAATTTAGCTTTTAAAAAGTAGCCCATATTCTAGATTAAGTTTTACCAGTTCGATCGATCACTCGATGTTTTCAGGTTCACATTGTTTACCTTGGAGAAAGACAATACGATGATAGTAAATTGACAACTGAGTCTCACCATGATTTACTGGCCACTGTATTGGGAAGGTAATCGCTTAATTAAGTTTATTATTATGATTATTATTATTATTTTGTTGATTTTCTGACAAACTTTGTACAAAAAGTATGTGTGTTCATTCCACTAGTACAAATGTGACATATAATGACAGTCAAAAGAAAAATGCGCGTATAAACGATGACAGTCAAAAGAAAAATGGGTGAAATTTAAAACAAAAAAAAATAAGTACAATGTGACCGACATTGTTTTATATTTCACTTTTTTAGCTTCTTCTCTCTCTCATATATGCATTTGCATCTTCTCTCTACCAGCCACTTCGCAGCTTCTTCTCCCTCACCGACACCTCGTCTCTCTCACCGATGTCTTCTTCTCTCTCACTGTCGTCATTCTCTATGGTTGGTCCACCGTGGTTCATTTGTTCGTCATGGGTCTTTTGCCGCCATTCGTCATTTAAGCCACCATTCGCGGAGGTCGTGGGTAGCAGATCTGGTGTTGTTGATAGCAGATCTGAACTTGTAGAGGTCGTGGGTAGCAGATCTAGTGCTATTGATAGCAGATTTGAAACTGTGGAGGTCGTGGATGGCAGATTTAGCGTTGTTAATAGCAGATCTGAAGTCGTGGGTTGTAGTCGTAAGTTGGGTCATTGGTAGCCACCTTGGTAGTTGTTTGTGGAACAAAGATGCTTTTGGCTTTATCTCTATTGGTAGCATTCATTTCCGAGCAAGAAAACAATCAACAATGTCATGAGATAAGGATTTAAAAGCCCACCTTTCATTTCCATCTCCTCTCCTTCCTTACCGTCATGGAATAGCCTCTTATCACTGACTCTCGCAATTTTTTATGTTTCTCCTTCTTTCCAACATTCCAAACGGACGATTTCTGTGCTGTGTTGAGTTTTCTAGTGGTTCTGAGGCACAAAATTCTGCCCTGTACTCCAATGGGTCACTGCACTTTTCTCCTTGTTGCTTTTGTTTCAGGGGCTTCTCAATTCAATTCTGTTTTGTTCTTAAACTATCAGCTTCTAGCTTAGTTGCTTTCTTCTCAGTGATGGAGATTCTTACATAAATTTGAATGCATATTTGTGACGAAACAGGAGCAGGAATGATGGATTGGAAAAAAGCTCTGGCAGAGAATGGAGGTGACATTGCTAAAGCTCAGGAGTTTCTCAAAAAGAAAGGTCTAGCAAGCGCAGAAAAGAAAGCTAGTAGAGCCACTGCTGAAGGAAGAATAGGTTCCTATATTCATGATGGTAGGATCGGAGTCCTAATAGAAGTAAATTTTGAAAGTAACCTTTTCAACTTATGGATGGTATTAAGCTTTTATCAAGTACTTTATTGTCCTCTGCTTGTTTATGATAACCTGTTTATGTAATATCTATATTGAAATCTATGCTCAAATGAGCCTTCAACCGGTAATTTTGAACACTACAATGAAGTAGAGGGGAAAGGTGGATTTGAGAGTGTTCTGTTAGACATCTCCCAAGAATGAAGTTGGAGTGACAAAACAAACTTTAACCTTTGGGAGAGTTTAAGAACTAAGATATAGAATGGTTATATAAATTCAATAACAAAAATAAGATTTAAACCCTTTCTTTTTCGTAGGGGGGATGTGATCTTTAAAATTTTATTGTAAAAAATACACTAAGAGAACACACCCATGGTTGTTCATTTTACCATGTTATGAGCTTTTTGATGACTTGAATTGGTGTTTGCATTAGTGTGAGCTGACTGTACCTTATAATCAAAGGCATTTTCTGCTTCTAAAGTTTTGAGTTCATTTTTGTCCTTTTATTGAATTGTGGATTTGGTTTTGGTTTAATTAGGTCCGGTGAGATCCACTGTAACTAGAACATTACCACAGATAAGTTCAAGATTATTGTATATGACTTGGGGCATCTTTGGAGTCCTCTTAAAAGTTCTAACATTTTTTTGTGGTAAGCCCAAGATTATTGTTGCTTGATATTAGCATCTTCTAAAGTGATTTTATCATTTCAATATTAACTTTGAAGGTGAAAAATACCTTTGTATGGAGACATTAATTAGATTTTTTGTTTGGAGCAGAAAAAGAACGTAATTAGCTAGTTAGCTCATGTAAAAGCTAATATCTGCCTCTATATTTTTAGAAATATCATGATGCGTCGTATAAACAAAAAGGTGGTTTATTAGAAGGAGAGAAAAATGTGAGATTTCTTGCTTTCTAATTTTTCTTCCTTTTTATGTTATCATTGTATATGAACAAATAGATTATATTAATTTTTCTTCCTTTCATGATATTAGCATCTTATATTAATTTTTTTTAATAATCAACTTTATCAATTTGTACTCCATATTTTCCATGAGATGCTCATTGTTCTTCATTTTAAGTGACATGTGTGGTGGTATATGGAAATGGAAAGCTCTGAACAGAAAACGAGCTAAAGATGTTTACAAGTTTACTGAATGTTTAAATTGTTATGGTAAATATACAACGAGTGCTGCATTATTTGCATGATTTCAATTTGATACAACTTCATCACTGTTGGAAAGTAGTGCCCTATTGTGCTATTTTTTTTAGAGCAATCAGTTTGTTTTAACACTTGGAGAAAAGATACTGGTCTTCTACAACATAATTGAAGTTTTGAATGTTCCATTTCCATGGTAAACAATGGAGTTTGAGATCCCTTTATATGTTGCTTAAAAGACAACAAAATATTGTCTTTGCTTGTAGGAACTCTTTATCATGAGTTACAAGCCTTGGATAGATTTGAACGATATTACTGTCGCAAACTTCAAGAGGATACTTCCAACACAGCTCAAAGAGGTAACTAGTGACTTCGATTATGCTAGGCTTTTTGATATTTGAAGATCACTTCTTGCATGGCCTATAGAAGTTTTCAAGTTGAAGGACATGAATGTCTACTCCTTCTTTCCATTCCAGTTTAAATTTCATTCCAGTTTAAATTTCTTGAGAATATCAATTTAATAAAGACTAGATTTTGTGCATTCTCATTATATGTTGTTTAGGTATCTTATCATGATTACATGAAAGAGCATATGAATTTTATAGTTTGTTGATTTTGTCCTGTAATTTTTTTTTAAACAATTAGCCCGATAAATTCTTATGTTCTATTAAAAAAAGGGAATTCTATGTTTTGTAATCACCTTAGCATTGAGTTGATTAAGGTGTATTTTTGGTTTTTTAGGATAAAGCTAGAGTAGTGGGGCAGCTAAGAAATCACCGGTTGGAGTATTGCAATAGCAAGGGAGAAAACCTGATGGCTTTTTCATCCATTGGTATGCACTCAACAACAATTAGTTTATTAGTTGCACAACATATTATTTGAGTGCTAAAGAATTCAGTGTGAATAGTGCATTTTTCACAATATTGTATTTAATAGTTCTTTTAGTTTTTGGCCTGGATATATATGCTCGTGTTGCTGGGAATAAGCCTTTCATTGTATTTGACCTGATAACTTCTGTAGATGTAAAAGATATAACCTCATATCTTCTATAGATAATTGTTTGTTCAAAATTTAATATTTATAAGGTAATTTTTCAGACATAGTTTCTGTTGCAATTTTTTCTTTTAAATTAATAAATAAATTATTTGTTGTTGTTATGGAAACAAAACCGTAGGTCCCAATGTCTACATTTCCGAAAACAACTGAACCACAATGCATATAGGGAACTGATCTAAAAGGGCATGCAATTGAGCTGTGAGGTTTACTTTAGCAGGTGATGTTTTACTTTTTCTCATCCATTGACATGATTTTATTTCTCAAATTCATTCTGTTGTGCTGTTTGAATATTAATTGGGATGGAAAACTCTTTCTTATGCAGCCCACTAAAAGATCTAACAACTAAACCTTACATAAGCACCTTTCTTTACCTGAAATTTGCCATGAATAAAACCATCTGCCTTCCCCACTAGTCTACAAATTCTGCTTTCAATCTTCTGTCACAAATCCCTCGCACCAACCTTGAATAACCCCTCCTTATCTCCCTGTTCTGTTCTTCACCATTTGTGCAACACCATTTTTCTTTGCAAATATGTGATTCTTGTGATTATGACTTCCACCCAGTATTCTTGTGATTGCACTCGGTGGATGGAGTTTCTTACAATTATAACTATTCATAAATTTGAGCTACTTGATTTCAGTTTTCATATTTGCTTTGCCAAAGTAAATATGATTATATTGTTTACACAAACTTGATCATTTACAAGATAGTTGTGAATATTAAATGGTTGTTTCGGTTCACATTGTAGCATTAAAAATGAAAAAGTAAGATGGCATTCTTATTGGACAACTTTGATGTTATATCTTCCAAACCTCGTTTTTTTGTTTGCCTCAATAGTGTCGGTCGATGGTTTGACGAGCTCAAGTGTTAGTGTCTGAGTTTCAACGACCATTTTCTTTTAATCTTTTCTCCCTGCATTTTCCTTGCTCTGAATTCAAGTAAAAATTAATTTGCTTGGATTTTCTTGTGTTCATGTTTTTGTAGTTTAACATATATCGGAAGAAGTGAAAAGGTCAATGGCTTTATGCTAACACTACAACAAATCCTCCTTTGTAGTTTACTTTTGCATTTATCTGATTCTACAGATATTTAGTTCATGTTCCAAGTATCAACTCTGGAACCTTTGATTTGTGGTCTTGTTCCAAGTAGTGCAAATGCATTGTTTGGTTTTAATCTGTTTATTCTATTTTGGTCTTGTTCTATTTTAGCTATTGATTTGTGGTCTTGTTTGCTTGTGGAGCATCAATGAATTGTCTCATGAATGTTACTAGATTAGGATATTATATTCTTAACTCTCTCTATTTTGGTGATAGCTTTAAGCTTTCAGTAAGATTCTGGTTCAATTCACATATGATGAACTACGGTTTGTTTATACATCCTTTTGATGATCATTTTTCAGTACTCAGCTTGTCAAGCAGGTGGTGCTGGTTGGAAGAGCCTTAAGCAGATAGTTTTAGATTTTTTGCAACTTCATGAGAGTGAGTGCCTTACAATGATGCAAATATTTTCATTTCATATTCCCCACTTTTATTTCTATGCTTGTTTGTCTCTTTTTTTTTTCCAAATGCTGTCGTAAATCAGATTATTTTCTAAGTTTTTTCATGTATTTTTTTTTTGGTTTTGGTGACTGATGAATGCCTTTTTTATTTTGCCAGATACTTATTCATTCAGCTTACTAAGGAGTACCTTTTATCAAGTCGAGTTGCCACGCCTTTCACCACTTATCTACTTCAATTAGTTGGTCTTTTATAAGCTCAAGTTGAAATGTTTTAGTTTTATGTTTATTTTACTTAGCAATTTTACTTCTCTTTATAAGTTGGATGTGGTTTTTAGAGAGACGAAGAGTCATATTTGTATTATGTGTGGATGTATAAAGAGAAATTTTATGTTCTCTTATTTTTAGTTCAACAACATAAGTGTATTACATATTATATATTCTATTAAAAAAATTATGTTTGTTAAGTTAATTGTTGTGTAAAAATATAATACTATTGAAAATTTATTTTGTATATAGGTTGAGAAAGAGAAATATTGGTGGTTAGCCACGTGTGTAATCAATATTTTTTTTATTAAAATTATTGACGAAATGATGACGGGCATTGCATGTCATTGAAAACCACTATTTTTTCCTTTTAATGACAGACACTTTTAATGACATACATTTAATGACAGACATATTTTTAATGACGGTCAGATTTAATGACGGGCAATGCCCGTCATTAAAAATCGTCCGTCATTGTAGCCTATGATGACACTCGAATAGATGACGGACGGATTTCCGTCATCGTTTCCCTTTAATTACGGGCAATGCCCGTCATTAAAACCCAATTTTGTACTAGTGTTCTGATTAAATTGGATAATGAAGCAAGGAGAAGTCGTTGGAATCAATGGTGTACAGTTATAGACATGGCTTTTCTGGATTTGCAGCCAAGCTCACTAAGTCTCAGGCTCAAAAGTTAGCTGGTAAATATACCAATATAATTTTTTTTTTATATCAAACATAAGAAAGTTGACCAAATTGAGGTGTTAGTTAATACATTAACCGTTACTAAATTTTCAAACCTTTCTATTTGGTTCCAGCACAAGTGAAAAAAATTTAAAGACGATGGTGTCCAAGTTTTTATACTTAAAATATTGTTTAATATTGTGTCTAAATAATATTTGAATATACTTTAAAAAGTTTCTCATAAAACATTAAACTTTCAAAGTAAGTGTTAGATTCTTAATATATTTAAAATTCTATAACCAGTTTTTAAGCTTTCAATTTTCAATATGTGTTTGATTGAAGTGAACAATAATTCTGCTACTATGAATGACAAACAAAACTACAGAAATGTCGAGGGTGAGTCGAGTTTTTCCAAGTTCGCTTTACAAAATACATACTACAAGAAGTTGGGATTTTCTTGGCCAATCCTCTTCTCCCTCTGAGTCATCGAACCTTCTTCATCGTGCTAAAATGGGTGATAATGTCATTATAGGTGTCATTGATACAGGTGACATCTCTATCCTAACTTTATATAGTTAGTGAAACTTTGAATATGTAAAATAATTAAAAAAGATAAGTTGGAGAGAAAACTTTAAATTTGAACCTTTTTTTTTACGCTCCCCCTGATTAGGATTCTGGCCGGAGTCAGAGTCTTTCAGAGACAAAGGACTAGGACCAGTACCATCACGATGGAAAGGCACATGCGAGTTTGGAGAACAATTCAATCCCACAAAATGCAACAGAAAAGTCATAGGAGCACGTTGGTACGTGAAGAGCTTCATTGCTGATTATGGTAAGGAGGCACTAGCCAACGAATACTTTTCCCCACGAGACTTCGAGGGACACGGAACCCACACAGCCAGCACAGCCGCAGGTTCATTTGTACCAAACGTCAGCTTCCACGGCCATGGTACCGGTACGCTGAGGGGCGGCGCACCACTCGCACGGTTGGCCATATACAATAGGCTAGTTGGACCAAGAAGGGCAAGGGGTCAGTGGCGGACATATTGGCGGCCATAGATGAGGCCATTCACGATGGTGTGGATGTCATATCTATATCTATAGGGGGTGTGAATCCATTATATCCTGAGTTCAACGAACAAAATGAAATTGCAATTGGGTCGTTTCATGCTATTGCGAGGGGAATTTCTGTTGTGTGTGCGGGTGGCAATGAAGGCCCTCATCAGCAGACGGTGGGGAACACTGCGCCTTGGATTTTCACTGTGGCTGCGAGCACCATGGGTAGAGCCTTTATTGCTTCCATTACTCTTCTTGGAGATAATACCACTTATTTGGTATATAGCTATACAGCCCCATTAACATGTGTCAGGCCTTTTAAAGTTGTTGCATTGAAAGTTGATGGTTTTTACTTGACAGGGCCAAAGCTTATTCGATTCGAAAAAGGACGTTGTCGCCAAGTTGACTATTGGAAGGTTGGTTTTGGTTAACATTCTTTTATGGTTTAGTTGTCCATTTTGATTCATGAAGTCCCAATATTTTTTCTATTTTGGTATAGTAGTTCAAACTTTTAGTTTTATTTATCATGGATGATACTTACCACCATTACATTTTTTTTACAAGCTAGAGAAAGGCATAAAGGGAGAGAGAAAATAGATATTCTTACCTTTTCTTCCAAAAATAAATAATAAATACTTGTCAAACTTTTAGTAGTGATCAATATGAATCTTACTACGACAAGTTGTTGAAGAAATTGACACAAAAGGAATGAGGCAAATACATGAAGAAAGAAACTTTTATTAAGGCGAAGAACAAAGATGGATACTTTTAAGAGAGATGACTTTTTCACTGATCTTTCAATATTCACTCACTCACTTTATTCACATTTTCTAACTGGGCTTACTTTTGGGACACACTTCCTATTTATAGGCATGAGATCCTTGGAGCCCAAGCAAAAGATTTTTCTAAGTTATTCTTGGATCTAAAATATCTTAGATATTTTTATGAAGTTTATCCTTATCCAAATTAAATGAATTTTGAATTCATTTGGGCCTAAAGAAATGCTAGGATATTTCTAGATTCTTTCTTTTGAGATATTTATTTACAATCTTCAACATAAATCTAAAGAGATCTAATATATTTAAGTCATGTAGATACTCCAAGAAACTTCTAAATAGTTGGTGTTACTTTGTATTCTAACACAAGTCGGGAGGAAAAATATGATTCTTTTGTTATAGTCTTGAAATTTTCAAAGTATATATTTCTGTCTCTAAATTTTAAGATAATCTTTTTGGTTTTTACCTTTATTTTTTATTTGAATCCATAAATAAGATAGTTTTGAATATGTATATTAACGTGTTACCATATTTGAGCCACATAGGTGTTGGCTGAATAAGTATAGATTAAGTGAGCAAATATTACAGTACAAAACAAAACAACTACTACAATGTATATTTTTTAAAAGTTGATAGGAATTAAAATAGATATTTTAAAAGTTAAAAAAAATTAAAAATATATTTTTAAAAAAATAGAGATAATAAAATATCTAGGAGGAAAAATATGATTCTTTTATTATAGTCTTGAAATTTTCAAAGTATATATTTCTGTCTCTAAATTTTAAGATAATCTTTTTGGTTTTTACCTTTATTTTTTATTTGAATCCATAAATAAGATAGTTTTGAATATGTATATTAACGTGTTACCATATTTGAGCCACATAGGTGTTGGCTGAATAAGTATAGATTAAGTGAGCAAATATTAGAGTACAAAACAAAATAACTACTACAATGTATATTTTTTAAAAGTTGATAGGAATTAAAATAGATATTTTAAAAGTTAAAAAAAATTAAAAATATATTAAAAAAAAAATAGAGATAATAAAACTAGATATTTTAAAAGTTAAAGTTAAAGTAACTAAAATGGAACAAAGGGCACAACTCATATGCCAAGATAAAATTGAAAGGATTCTTTTTATTGTTATTGGATTGGATACGCGTTATTATATATTTGAATGACTTTGCATATATATTATTGTATATAATTACATTGGATTTGGAGGGCAGATGTGATAGCCTTTCGGGAAATGATACTTCCTTAAGTGGGAAGGTGGTTCTGTGCTTCTCCGATTTAGCTCATTCGTCGACTACATCGACGAAGGGTATGGCGGTGATAACAGCAAATATGAGTGGGATAATCATCGCCGGTCAAAACATGGATAACTTGTTTTCTTGTATAGAACACTTTCCATGCATCCTAGTGGATACCGACGTTGGAACAAAATTATATTTTCACGCCATGGCCAGCAGGTAATTCATTTATTCATTCATGGTTAAATTGCCATTATATTTTGGTCCCTATACTTTGGGAGATCATTCTATTTTAGTCTTTATACTTTTAAATATCTAAATTCAGTCCATTTACTTTCAATAAATCTTAGTCTTACTAGCTCGTTTATGGTTTAAACCTCTGTCAGCCTTACCTATATAAATTTTGGAAACATATTCACATTGTGTCTTTCTTTATAGGGAAATTATTATTAATATTTTACCATGTTTAATAAAAATTAATAATTTAAATTGACAACGAGGACTAATTTGAAGATTTATAGAAAGTTCAAAGACTAAATAATTTGGACTTTTGAAAGTGCTGGAGACTAAAATAAAATAAGTCCCAAAATATAGAGAGACAAGAATGGTATTTTAACTGTACTTCATTCATTCCCGCATGTTTAATATATATATATATATATATTTCATTCTCTTAAATTTAAGACCAAATATACCAAAGGGGTATAGTATTTTAGGTGATTCTCAATAATTATTTCGATGAAAAAAAATGGTTAGAATTCATGCACAAAATGTTGATATGACGCACTAAATTAATGTTTTATTAACCTATCTAGATATGTTGACATACCACTTGAATGTTTTTTTGTCATATGATCAACTCTCAACTCATTCATTAACAACATCTATTTCTTCTAAGTGGCATGTTTACTTGTCTAAATATGGTAATTCAATAACTTAATGACATATCATCTTTATATTAACAAATATTGGTAGATTTATTTATTAGGACTTAATTGAGAATTTTATTGTATTAAAGGTAAAAACGGAAAGTTTTTATAGATTATAAACCAAATTGAGAATTATCTAAAAGATTAGAGACCATTTGATATATTTTAACATAAATTTAATGTCGTAGAATCATTAAATGTTTGTCACACATAGATTGAAAAATATACTGTGATGAGTGGGAGAAAAAAATGATGATACGATTGCCAATAGGAATGTTCACGGGGCGGGCCGGCGATTGGGATGGCTTCCTACGGAAAAAAAAAAAAAAAAAAAGCTTTAGTTGCCAACCTGAAACATAGGTTTATATGACTGGCTAGATTAAATTAAACTATACAAAATGTCTCTAAATTTAAAGATAGGTTTCAATATATGTACTTGAACTTTCAAAAAGTTTCAATTTTTACTCCTAAAACAATATTTTCGTTAACTTTTCCATTAAAATAAAAAATACGAAAATATGACCTAACGATGAGTTGTAAAAATAGACCTATACATGGACACAAATGACAAGTTTCAATTATGGGCCCTAATATTTGTAGCAAGTTTCAATTATGCTCTTACCATTTCAAAAGTTTTATTTTGACCTTGCCATTGAAATTATTTCCAAACAACCATTCTATTAATTCACTTTCTGTTAAAATGAATATGAAAATATTACATGGTGGTCACTAAAAGGAAAAAAAACATCAATGAAGAGACAAATAAAGAACCCAAGAGAATTTCTAGGGACCATTATTACTTGGTAAATTTCTTAACATTTGAGTATAAAAATTAATTGTCTTTCTTCACCGATCAATAGTTTTCTTTGTTATTCTCCTAGCTAGGTTCCATGGACCCAAGCTTTCATCAATCAATAGGTGCATAATTGAAATCTAATACCTTATACCCACATGCACCACTATTTTTACAACTCAATGTCATGTCACATTTCTATTTTCATTTTAATATAAAAGTTGATGGAAGAGTTGTTAATGAGCCTTTTATAAAATTTAGCCCCATTGGCTATTATTTTTCTACCTTTGACAAAATCGAAGTTGTAACAAAAATTTGTATATATACGTAATCTAAGCCAGCCTGAGCATATATAGCTCAACTAGTTAAAACATACCCTAAACTAAAAAGTTAGAAGTTCAAATCCTCCCACTCCAAATGTTGTTGATCAACTAAAAAAAATAGCTTGCTAATCTAATTATGATCGTGCATACAATAATTGATTAACATTCACTCATTTTTCTGTTCAAATAGCTTATTTGAAACTAAATGAATCTAGGTTCAATTGTAAGTTTAGTCCCTGAACTTTTAAGTTTGTGTCCTAATAGGTCCTCCTTGAACCTTAAACAATATCTATTGGTCCCTATACTTTTAATATTGTATCTAATATGTCTAAACTTTAAAGGTGTCTAATTTGGTTCTTGAACTTTTAATTTTGTGTCTAATAAATCTCTGACATATTTGACATTTTTTAAAATTAACAATTCTATTAGACATGAAATTGAATTTTGTGTATAATAAGATCTTAAAATTTTAATTTGGTACACAATAGAGCCATGAATTTTAAAAAGCATTGAATAGGTCAATGACCCTATTAGATACAAGATTAAAAGTTTAACCATCTATTAGACACTATTAAAAGTTTATGGGCCTATATGAGACACAAAATTGAAAGTTTTAAAGACATATTAGAAACTTTTTAAAGTTTAAAGACATATTAGATATAAACCTAAAAGTTTAAGAACTAAACTTGAAATTTAACCATGAATCTAATGAGATGACTGCGGTAGGGTTTCATTTGCTTCTCAATTAATTTGCGTTATTTTGTAAAGTAATCCTCCAGTGGTAAGGTTGAGATCTGCAAGAACTGTTAGACACAAAATTGAATGTTCATAGAATTATTAGAAACTTTTTAAAGTTTAGGAACCAATTAAACACAAACCTAAAAGTTCAAATATTAAACTTATAATTTAACCATGAATCTAATTTTATGAATGTTGAATGTATCTTTTTGCTTATAATCCAATTTTTGCGATTTTGTAAAGTAATCCAATGGTAAGGTTGAGGCGTGCAAAAACCATAATCGGCAAGCCCATATCAACCAGGATAGCCTATTTCTCATCTAGAGGTCCAAATCCTGCTGCACCCGCAATTCTCAAGGTACATTTTTTTTTCATCCTTTCATTTATGTGCCTTAATTTAATTAATATTACAACTATAAATTTTATCCTTAAACTTTGATATTCGTCTATTTAATTCTCAAAAACTTTAAAAAGATTTAAACTATATCCCTAAACCTTTTTAGTTTGATTCTAAAAAGACCACTAACATTAGCACGAATAATTAAACGGTCACACTCAAAGGCAACAATAAAAAAGAACTTGATGATCATATAGGGACGAGATACAAAAACTGTTCTTTTTTTACCGACCCACTCTTATTTTATCTATTTCTTAATTATAAGGTCAATTTTATATAGTAATTGATATATGATATTATGAATCTATAGTCTAATATTAACATGTCAAATAAAAAAATTAATGAATGATATTAACAATATTGGCTAATTAGAATTAAATAAACGCAACCAAGTTCCATGTCTAAGTTTTGAGAATTTAACCTCAAATGAATTATTCTCATGAGGCAGCCAGACATAGCCGCTCCTGGATCCAACATTCTAGCTGCCACTTCACCCAACGACGATTTCTACGACAATGGGTTTACAATGCAATCAGGAACTTCCATGGCTGCGCCTCATATCTCCGGCATCGTGGCTCTTCTTAAATCCGTGCATCCTACTTGGTCACCCGCTGCCATTAAATCAGCCCTCATTACCACGGGTACGCACAAATAACGCCCTTCCTTATTCCAGCTCTAAAACACAAATATAATCCTGATTTAATTATTCCATTTCCACAAATGCAGCAAGTGCAAAGGACCCCTCTGGATTGCCCATGTTTGCCGAGGGCTCTCCTCCTAAAGTTGGTGACCCATTCGACTACGGTGGTGGATTGGTGGACCCCAATGCTGCCATCGACCCAGGTCTCGTCTACGATTTGGACATCACAGATTACATATATTATTACCTCTGCGGCATGGGTTATAAGGACTTAGACATTTCTCACCTAACGCAGCAAAAAACAAAGTGCCCGTTGCAAATGCCATCGGTGTTGGATTTGAATTTGCCCACCATTACAGTACCTGCACTAAAAAACCCCACCACTGTAACTCGAACGGTGACGAATGTAGGGAACTTGACCTCCATTTATAAGGCAGTGATTGAGGCTCCACCAGGAACCAAGGTGAGCGTCGAGCCCCGAGTCTTGGCCTTTAACTCCAAAGTGAAGAAGATTTCCTTCAAGGTTACCATTTCCACTACCCTCCATAGGAACTATGGCTTCTCATTCGGAACCTTAACATGGACTGATGGACTGCATCTTGTTAAAAGCCCCTTGTCTGTGCGAATTGATTTCCTTTGATCTTGTGTGTAACAATGATGTAGCCAGAAGGGATCGAAAGCTTTATGCTGTTTATTATGTGATAAATAAAATGGTTAGTCCTTGTCTGTGTCCACTTATTCTCTCGCATAGGAATATACTGTTCATCCTTGAAGTAGTCTTTCATTTTTAAATATGTTAGAAATCAATAATCGGATCCACATTGATTTTCATTTAAAATTAAACAATAAAAATAACCTCATTTGAAGAATTTCAATATTCTCATGTTCACAGAAAATCGAATGTCCACAAAATCTTCCTAGCTATATGAGTTGAATCCAACTAGTAATTGAGAAATTTTTATAAAAAAATGTAGAGATAATTTTCAATTTTCTCAAGGATAATTCTTGTTTAGGTTTAACCCAGAAGTCCAATTTATACAGGCTCAGTTCATAATTATGGCCAAATTCAAATCTTATATTTAATAGGCTAAATTATAAAAAATACATCTCAATTTGATATTTGTTTAAAAAATAGCCCTATTCTTTCAAAACTTACAATATTACCATTGATCTTTCATAAGTGTTTCAAAGCTACTTGAAGTAGAAATCTGTTAGAATTTTGGATGAAAATTTGATATGGTAGAACGCCGTTTTTTCAGACTAAAAATAAAGCAAATGTCCCTGTCATCGCCACGCCGTTCTAGGTCACCGACATATCACAACTTTTCGTCAAACATTTAAACAAATTTCTACTCCAAGGGTAGTTTTAAAACATTTATGAAAGGTCATGGGTAATATGGAAACTTTTGAAAGAATAGTGGTATTTTTTACACAAAGGGAAAAATTCAGGGATATTTTTTTTATAGTTTAACCTATTTAATATATAAGATATATTAAAATATTATTTAAATCTCATTCTAATTTCATTTATATTTTTTTTTAATTTAACAGCATGTGGGAGTGGAGATTCAAACATCTGACCTTTTGGTTGATGATATAATGTCTTAATAAATTGAGTTATGCTTAAGTTAAACACACCTTTAATGTATATGATACATTAATATGTTACTTCTCTTTTATAAAGGATATTGAACAATACATTAAATATTAATTTCCTCATATTATATAAAAAATTATATGTTTCCACACACACTCACACACACACATATACATATACATATATATATATATATATAT
The DNA here is from genome assembly GCA_033996785.1 of Trichosanthes truncata. Taxonomy (NCBI): domain Eukaryota; kingdom Viridiplantae; phylum Streptophyta; class Magnoliopsida; order Cucurbitales; family Cucurbitaceae; genus Trichosanthes; species Trichosanthes truncata. The sequence goes on from JAWPNB010000003.1 coordinate 78,057,919, forward strand.
AACATTAATATGATATTTTGTTTGATATATGTTTTTTTACCAAAGATGTTTTGTTTTTAATATCTAATGTATTCCATACATTAAATATTTTCTTATATGTTCCTTTTAATACATCCTTCTTGGAGGAGGAAGAGAGTAAATATTATGATAACAGAATTGCAGAAAAATCAACCATTCAAATACTGCCTAAAATAGCTCTCAATTGATGATAAAAAAAACCCAACTCATTATGGTCTTGATTCTCTCCCAACAATTAAGGGTTTGTTTGGATTACTTTTAATTTAAGTGTTTTTTAAAAATATATTTTTTTAAATATTTTTTTATTAAAACCATTTAAAATTTAAAACACTCATATGTTTGGTTACATTTTCTCAAAAGTGTTTTTATATACAAGTTTTTTTAGTTTGCTCTATACTCAAAATGCTTATACTAATGTCAAATTACTATAAATGACGACTATTAAACATTATAAACTAATAAGTTCAAATTTGTATTTAAAACACTATGATCGGCTGACGACACGAGAAGGGAGTCACCGAGTGGCTGCCAATGGTGGTAACTGGAGTGGTCGTCGAAGTTGGGTGGTGGCGGTGGTCGATGGCGGTAGCAGTAGTAGTGATCGCGGGAGTGTCGCCAGTGGTGAGCGCTGGTCGCTGGAGTGGTCACTAGCGGTAGATGGTGGTCACTAGAGTTAGGTGATAGTGGTGGTCCCCAAAGTGTCACCAACAGTGGGCGGTGGTCACCGGAGTGACAACCAGTGTTGGTTATCAGAATTAGGTGGTGGCTGTGACGCTGGACACCTGCAGTGAGTGGCGGCGGGAAGTGATCGGGGGGCGGGCGGTGGTAATGATAAGCCTTAGAATTAAGGCTTATTTAAATCCTCAAATGCTCGAAAAACTCTTGTTTGTCCTAAGATTAATCGAAAATGGTGGAAATTTGTTTGAAATTAGGAAAAAAATGAAATGTGATAGCAATTGGAAAAGAGTTCTAAGTAATGTGGTTCTTTTTGCAGGAATTTCGGAAATTGCCAAACCAAATTGCCAGACCATTGCTAAACCAGTTTGGCAATCCTAAGCAGAGCAGATATGGAAATTCTGGAAACGCGTGAATGATGAAACCCATAAATGGAAGAGGAAATCTCGCACAAATCAAGGAGATTAGAGCGTGATTCTTGGAAAAATTGAACCCTAAACCGATCTACAAAAGGAGATTGAAGACGCTGGAAGAAAAGAGACGAATTTCGGGGCTTAATTCGAAGAATTAATTCTGGGTTTTCGGTTTTTTTTTACTGCCCCTGTTTTGGCTTTCTGCTGCTGTTCTTTATCATTTTACTCAATTTCCATATCAATTTTCTTTCAGTTTGTATCACAGAACACTGTCAAGTTACTTTGATTCTCGATTTATTGTATTTTCGTTCAAGTTTGAGTTGCTTTCAATTACATTCGTGGGTAGTTTTGTTTGCAAGTATTCCTCTGTTTTTTTTAAATTTTAGTTACTTTCCTTCACCAATTTTTATTCACAGTGTCTCAATTCTTCTTTATTACATGATGAATGGTCATGAGGATTATCCTTTTGTTCTTAAGTGAATGCAAGCAGGCATTATTTTGTAGGAAAGTCCAAATCCATTCGAAGTTCATCTTTTAGAATTTTTTTTCTTCAATTCGGGTTGCTCAAGCAAATTCTGCATCTTCCTTGGGTTTTCAATCCGATTCAAGAGATTCTTGAATCGTTAAGATCAATTTCTCTCTAAAAGTGGAGGAGATTGAATCGATTGGATAGGAAGGAGCGGGGTAGGCATCGAATTGATTTATTGCTTTCTTGCTCTGTTTTTCTTGTATCCTTCATTTTAGCTTCTGGAATGAAAATAAAACAAGGTGCAGAAGGTAGGAGAAAGGAAAATTTTACTTAGCTACCCTTGCCACTTTGACTTAATTTCAATTATTTACTTTTGCTTGAATTTCTAGGAAAAACCAAATTGCATTTCATAAGTTAGTGTTTTATTCAATTAAATTGCACCATTTCATTATGAACTCTTTTGTTAAAATTAGTTTTATGATTTTCATTGAAAATATGAGCTAAAACTTCTTAGGGGGTTGAAGGATGTGATTCCCTAAGAAGTAAATGTAGCCAAAATTCCAGCAAAAACCAAGCCTACATCTCACTTGTTTGCTTGTGTTGATTAAAATTCCGTTGAGATCCTAGATTGATCAACTAGGGTTTCAAGTCAAGCTTAGATCTAATGCCGACAGGGTTAGTGATAAGCGGATTTCACACAAGTAATGGAGTAAAAGAGCTTAGACATACGTCATTCCTTACCCTAGACATAGGGATTAAGGACTCCAAGACCCATAAAATTGTGAGCCAAAAATTATCTAAGATGGAGGGACTATAGACATATAGATCCCCCACTTAGCCTCCTAACAAACCCAATTTCGAGGTAAATAGGAGATGCAATTTTGGTTTACAATTGAGTGTGGAGTAGGTTGGAATTGTAATTTTGGTTTGCAATTACGACTTAGGGCAATGACATTCTTGAGCCCCATCCTTTATCATTTCATTCTTTAAGTTCATCCAAATTGCTATTTCATATTGCCAATTTAGATTTAGCAATTTAATTCTGCAATTTTTAGTCATTTTGCGCATTACCAAAGTAGAATCTGCAATTTCAATTTAGCAATTTCTGTCATTTTCAACATTGTCATTCTGGATTAGCAATTAGATTTAGCAATTTCAATTTTTCACCAACAACCTATCCCAACTTTATTTTTGCATTTTTACTTTTCAAACTTGCACTTTTCCTTACACTTTTGCAAAACAAAATCTTTGTTACTCCGTTCCTTGTGGGATTCGATACTTGGTACTCAGATACCAATTTATATTACTTCGATCGCGTGCGCTTGCGTGACCACCGATCAGGTAACCCGAGATGGCTATGGTAGAAGTGAAGGTGGAGTGTGAGGGTCTTTTAGTGTCACACCCCATCCCAGATCACTCTAACCAACCTTGGACGTGGCATGACGACAATCAATCGAAACAAAATAAAAACGAAATCCAATGTCCAGCTTATCAAAACAAAATATGTTTTGGAAATAATAGGTGGCTAGCAAAACTTTCTTTAATAAAATCCTCAAAATTTCAGCAGAGTTTTCCCTAAAAAACGGATGAATATACCTGGATTTTTGAAACATTATGCTTCCTAATAACAAATGTACACACACACATATATATATAACTTAGATACTCTTCTCCAAATCCATTTCAAATACACTACTCAAAAACACTCAAACCATTCAAACGTAACTTTAGAAAGTCAAAAGTATCGTTAATAATTTACAAGTACAAATCATAAGCCAACATGAAACCCAAAATGTGGTGCGCTTAAGCTCGTATTAGCCACTCTAGTTACAAAATATGCTTTTAAAGCACATGTACATACAAAAATGATATGCAATCTAGCAAGTCTGGTGGCAGAAGTCAACTTCAGTAGGTTCACTAGAAACTCAAACGCTACCTGGTAGGAAAATGCAAAAAGAAAGAATGAGCTAAAAGGCCCAATGAGTGGTGAGTTAATAGGAAAATATCTTTCTCGAAAACCATTACGCAATACACGTAAATTCAAATCTTTATAAAAATCACAAGTAAACTAGGAAGAATTTTAAAGTTCTCAAGATCACGAAAAACACAGTAAAATTTGTAATAATATCACTTCAACCATAAACAACGAAAATAGAGATTATAACTCTAGATACAATACCTCTGAAAACCTAATATTTGCAAATAACAGTACATATGTAAATAGAGAGATAGAGAAAACGTGTAGTTACAACTCTTGAAAACATAATCATAAGTTCACAAAATCCATCACCAAACCTATACCCAAATTTCCATAGTACTGGCGTAGAATAAACTCCATACGCACAGCAACTCACTCTCTGTCATACTATGCACCTAGTAATCTCAGGATACATAGCAGAGTAAATCTATGTCATACGTGCACGTAGAACTGCCTCCAAAGGGCTAAGCACTCTAACACACGGCCCAAAGCCTATGTGTGTGTTAGAGTGGGTCCCAAAGACCTCTCTCTCTTTGTATACTATAGAAACACATTCACATAGCATACATGTAATCACAGTGGGTACATAGATTTAGTGGTTTGAAAACCACTTTTAACATAAAACTCTTAATTCTCAAACTTTTTCTGAAAACCAAACTCTTTCTCTAAAACACTATCTCATAGACTTGAAAGATTTTAAATAACACTAAACATGTGTAAATACTCAAATAATAATCAAATATCTCAATAATATAAAACATTTCCAAAGTCATATTTTCTCAATAAACATTACAACTTTTCTAATTCTCACATAATCATAAAATGTTTCAAATATATCTCTAGAATGATAATTCCAGCTAAAATCATAAGATTACTGGAAATTCATGAATATTTTCCAAAAATCTCATAACAATTTCTCTAAAGTCTTACGAAATTATAGATTTCTTGAAATCTCATAATAATAATTAAATAACCAAAAACATTTTGTAAAATAAACCACTCACAAACTATGGTGGGATTGATATGTTCGGGTCGTAAATCGTTCCAATCTCTGTTTGACCTGAAATATTAATTGAGTTACCATATGAGGATACAGCATTTTTTTATCACCAACCCAAATCACATAACCTTAACATACTTTCTTCAATTCCAACATATATTCTTTCTTTTCACAAGTACTATTTTGTCTTCCTTTTTTTTTTCCAAATTAAACAACAATTTCTTTCTCTCCTCTAAAAAAAACTCATCTTCCTTCTAACTACAATAATATATTCCATTCCTCCCAATTTAACTCCCATGAGTATAGCCCTCCAAACACACTAATTCTCACTTTTTAATTAATTCTAGATGTCCTATTTTTACTAAAAAAAAATTCTCCTTTTTCCAACTTCCCAATTTTCTTCCTTCAATTGTATGTAGACACAAAAAATAATAAAAATACAATCTTTCTCTCTCTCACCATTAACTTATTGCATTTGACTATAATGTCCCCAAACTTAAATAAACAATTTCTTTTATTAACAATTTTTCTCTCCAACAACCCACCATCTTCTTCCTCTTCCTTGCCCAATTTCTCTCTCCTTCATAATGTCTTAAACCTTCCATTCTTGCTCCCTTTAGCTTATGCTTATGAACTCCCTTTTTCTTCTTCTTTTTTTTTTTAAAACACTAGTTCCATACATCAAACCCCAAATTAAACCCAATTTCTACTATCTTCTTACACATCCAAACATGAGTTGTAAAGAAAATAGAAAAACCCACAATTAAACTTAAAAATTGCTCCATAAATTCCTCAAATAAACTTACCAAACTTGAAATATTTCCTTTGTAAGACTCTTCCACCTCCAAATTTCAAGTAGTTGAAGTTAAACTCCCCAAAATAAGCTTCTCACCACAAGTTCTCCTCTCATCGTCAAAACCCACGATTTTCCTTGTAAAAGGAAGAAAGCATTCTGTTTTTTTTTTTCTTTTTCTTTTTCTTTTTAATTTAATTGAAACTTTACAAACATTCTTATCCCAAAAGATAAAAACCCCAACTTCCAATAGTTTTTTAACAACCTACCTTCTCATCCCTCACACCCACGTGCCCACCACCAAATTAATCCAATTTTAAATTTTTTTTATTTTTTTATTTTTTTATTTTAAGCCAAACATCAAAAGACATTTTTGCCCTTATCATAAAAGTAAAAAGACAACTAAGTCCTTACATTTAGTCATTTTTATATATCATGAAAATTTGAGAGAGATTCCAAGTTAACACCTAAAAATCCTTTCTCTAGTTTCAAGTGCTTTACTCAAAATAACTTATTTCTCAAACTCATTTTTTAAAAAGTCATTTTGAGTGGTTGCCAAACACTACAAATATTATTAAAATGACTTTTTTTTTTCAAAATTAAACACTTAAAAAGTTAAACCAAACAGGTCCTAAGTTTTTACTGTTTGAATTTTTCCTTATTAGTGTCAGGGCTCGTTTCCTTATTAGCAGCAATCACACATCAATTTTACCTTATGATTGATATGTTTCCTTCCTTTTGCTTCTACGTGTGCAAGTTTAAATGGGTAAGATTGTACAAACTGTTAAATCACCAATCAACCCAAAAGCTTAAGCTAATGGGATTCGAACATAGGAACTCCTGCTCTTATACCATTTAAATCACCAATCGCCAATCAATCCAAAAGCTTAAGTTGATGGATTATGGTAAGTTTAATCTTATATCATACTATAACACTCCCCCTCACTTAGGCCTTCTACACCAAACAAGACAACTTGATTATTCTCTCTTTTGATTTGTGAATAACATTTGCTCTCTTTTCATTAAAGTTGTTTATCAAATACATTAAATATGAATTTGAACATTTTAAAATTTTATTTTTCTTTCAACTCAATCCATTAATGTTCTTACGAGTTAGCAAGAAGACCTTATGGACCTACAAATTATAATTAGCACCATTGATACAAATTATTTAATTAAACTCATTAATCAATTAATTTTCATTCAATCATTAACTTAAGGTTTCTTCACTATAAACCTGCAACTACACTCTTATGCACTGTAGGACAATTATATCTATGGATATATCACTACATATGAGTTGATTCTTCAAGAGCCATTAGTAATTACAGTTAAGTCAAAAGTCTATTTTACTCCGCTGTAATTACATCTTCTATCTCAAGTATCATTGATCATCTAATGAAACAATTTGTTTATGATCCAACCATTAAACTAAGTCCGTCATGGGCAAATGAGAAGATGGGGTCTCACTGTTCAAGTATCGAAATAAGCACTTAAAAGAACTGCTCATCTACTTACCATATATATATATGAAAAGAAGTCAATTCCATTTTATGAGATTATATTTTTAGCTCTGTTTTTTGTTATGTCCCTAGAATAGTAGGCCTATTGAACTGACTATAAAAACCATTATTACCCATTTAAATAAAAGGATATGACTTTATAGGTGGGAGTTCATAATTCACTTAGGATTAAGATTGAGATCATCCGATAAAATATTGACATCTTCTTTTAACAAATTATTACAAAGAAAGATTAAATATTTCATAGTACAATCATATACTAACTCATTATATATGATACCCCCCACTCATATTGCCTCCACATGAACGATTAGGATCAAATAATTTATAACATTTACAAGGTGGGTAGTATAGTCAATAGTGTTATCAGATGCAGTAAAAAAACAGTGTTATCAGGATATATAGGGCACAAAAATATACTCTAGACTCTTTAGATTACTTCTTAAACATGATCCTCATATATGTCAACTGCATATTGCTCAAGATTACATTAGCAGTCTAGGATTTCATAAAATGGATAATAAATATTGCTCAAGTAATGATGAAAATATTGTCAATATATCACCCTGTATCGATAAATACCCATGACATCGATAAAGGGTGGAATATATAACAAAACGAAATTAATTATTGAAGCAACAATTATTAAAATAATTAACAAATTAACTCAATTTATCTAACTAATTATTTAATTAAATTTATTAACAAATTAATTAAAATATTTTGAAAACACTGACTTCAATTAATAATCAGTATTCACTAACTAAAATTAATTTTAAGTAATCCTAAAAGTACAAAAATTAAATTAATTAATTAATTAACTAAACTAAATTAACTCAATTTATCTAACTAATTACATAATTAAATTTATTAATAAATTAATTAAAATATATTAAAAATAATGCATTCAATTAATAAACACTTTAAACTAAACTAAATAATTAATTAATAATCTGCATAATTAACTAAACTAAATGGACTTTAAGTAAACTAAATTAAATCTAAAAATACACACCAAAACAATTACAAATAATAAATTCCAACACATAATCTTTAAAAACCAGTAAAAAAATCATGAAGGGAAGAAAAAATTAACCTCACAAATCCGATAAAGATGGAAATGATTTAAAATTTCTTTTTGCGTTTGGAACAAAGTGAATTGAAATCACTCAAATTAAATTTTTTTTTTGTTTGGATGTTCACCAGAAATGAAAAGAAAGTATAACATTTTTACCGTTATGTCCTTATAATGTTGTAGGAAATTATATTAATAATAATAAAGTATTTTAATATCAAATAACAATGTGAATCACATTCCTTATCTATCTTTTCCTTTCCATTTTTTTTTTTTAAAAAAGCTATCTTTTCCTCTCTGTTTAAAAAAGAAATTAGATAAAAGGAAAATAAATATTTTATCATTACCTCTCTTATAATTATATATAAATTAAAATTTAATTATATATTTTTATTAAAAAAAAAAGGAGTAAACCCTACACTCTCCTTCTACTTCTATCTAATTTCCCCACCCATTTTCTTTTTCTTTTTTTCTGAACTCCCCTTCCCCACTGCCACATCCACACATTTTCTTTCTCTGAATTCCCTTGCATCCCACCCATTTGCCGATTGTCGCAGTCGCACCTTCACAATCTCACGCAGCTATTTCTTTTCTCTCGTATCTCAAGCTGCCCCACCCACACACCAATTCATTTATTTCTTTTTTCTTATCTTCACCTCTGTTGTTGCTATTACTAGTCGTTGGTCGTCGGTACGCTCCTACCGAGCAACGTTTTTTCTTCTCTTTTCATCTCCCTCCCTTTCGCAACCTCATGCCACCATGGGTAAATTTTCTACCGCAACCCCTCCATCTTTCAATTCTTGCCATTGAAGTCTGTTCGGATAAAAGATTTTTTCTTTTTTCACTTTTTTTACTTCTTGGATTCCATTAACATAAAGGATAGAGGGTAAATACAGATGTTGGAATAGAAATTTTGGCCAATCAAAAGTTTTCATGTATTACTTAAAATTAGTGACAAAATATTTGTTGGATATAATACGCTATGTATAAAAACTTAGTAACACTAGCAAATTTGATTACAACTTAATTGGCAACCAACAATTGCAGTGTAAGCAGTAGTACAGACACTGTATGTAACAACAATTTCAAAACTCAAGAACAAAAGATAATAAGTAGTCAAGGCACGCTTACAAAGCATTGTCCTGAAGACAATTATTCGCTCTGCACGAGTTGCAAGCAGACTACATAGATGATCTCAGCATGATACAACGACTAACTCCGATAGAATAGCAACCTTGAACTACTCGGATCTGGCAGAACTCTTAGATACTTGCTCTCAACTTGACTCAAGATTAAAGAGAAGAAAGAGAGGAGAGAAGAACTCTTCAATTGGAATGAGATACTCCAAATGAAGAAACAAGTTGCTATTTATAGGCTAGCAACTTAGTAACTCTCCAAAAATAAAATTAATATAAACAATATTATACATCAAAATTAACTCAATTATTGCGTAGTTACTTGTAAAAATTCAACATAACTCTCAAATTGTAAAAGAAACATCAATACATTTTGATGTTTCAAACCATTTTCAAACTTTTGAATTTCAAGTCAAGTAACAACAACATAAATGAAACATCAATTCATTTTTGATGTTTCAAACCAACACTTTCTTTCAAAAAATTTTACTATAAAATTCAACAATATTTATTTAATTAAGGATTAGTTAAATTTTCAACCATCCCTAAATTAAATTATAACAAATCCAAATATGCAATTGGGTTATATGAAATTTGGGCCAATTTTAGATAAAGCTCAAATGGGAGGCCTTAATCCAGCAAAGTCCCAGCCCAAAAGGTTGGGCCCAAGGTCAATCAAGCTCAGTCCAAAGGAGTTTAGGCCCAAGGCCAACCAGGCCTAGTCTAATAGTCAGGCCCAATCCCACTTAGGCCCTAAGAAACTATATAAATAGAGAGCTTCCCCCTCCATTTGAAAGGTTCAGAAGTTGAAACTCTCTAGAGAATTGAGAGAGAATTCAGAAACAAAGACTAAAAGACTCCCTAAACTCTTGAAGATCAAACACTCTCTGAACCAAAGCCTTGAACACTAGAAGAATTCGAAGATCGAGAACAAACTGCAAAGCCCTCGAGACAAATCCACATTTGAGATCAAGCTGTAAAGCCCTTAAGACAAATCCACATTTGAGAACAAGCTGCAAAGCCCTCTAGACAAATCTACGTTCGAGAAAGCCCTCGAGACAAATCCACATTTGAGAACAAGCTGCAAAGCCCTTGAAATAATTCACATTCGAGAACAAGCTGCAAAGCCTTCGAGACAAATCCACATTAGAGAACAAACAACAAAGCCCTCGAAACAAATCCACATTCGAGAACAAACTACAAAGCCTTCGAGTCAAATCCACATTCGAGAACAAACAACAAGCCCTCGAAACAATTCCACATTCGAGAACAAGCTACAAAGCCCTCGAGACAAATCTATGTTCGAGAATAACCTGCGAAGCCCTCGAGACAAATCTATGTTCGAGAACATGCTGTAAATGATGGGATTTATGTCATAAATCCTCGTAATTAATAATTTATTTAATAATTAATAATAATTTTGATTATTTTATTTGCAATATAATATTATCTATTATATGAAAAATCCAAGGTTATTAGTGTAATCTTGACCAGTATGTGGTTGACATACGAGAGGATCATGTTCAAGAAATAACATAAAGGATCATAGTATATGGATAAGGTTGGGTGCCTTATCCTGGTAACACTATTGATACGGCTCACTTTGTAATAGTTACAAATGATTTGATCCAAATCATTCATGTGGAGACATGTGAGTGGGGGTATCTTATACAATGAGTTTGTATAATACTGGACCACGAAATATTTAATCTCTCTTTATAAATCCGTTAATTGAGAAGATTAATATTTCATCAGGATGATCATATGCGACTCGATCTTAATCCTGAGTGAGTTATGAACTCCTGCCTGTGAGGGCTTGTCCTTTGATTTGCATGGGTGAGAGTGGCTTTTATAGCCGATTCAATATGCCTACTATTTTGGGGACTTGACCAAATAGGGAGCTGGGAACATAATCTCACAAGATGGAATTCACTCATTCCCATATAGGGTAAGTAGATGAGTTGTTCCTTTAAGTGCTGATTTCGGGACTTGAACAATGGGGCCCCACCTTCTCACTGGCCCGAGAGGGACTTAGTTTATAATTAGATTATAATTAGATTGTTCATTAGAAGATCAGTGATACTTAAGGTGCAAGATGTAATTATAGGGGTAAAACGGACTTTTGACCCAACTGTAATTACAAACAACTCGTGAATGATCGACTTGCATGTAATGATTATATCTATGGACACAACTTATCCTACACTGTATAAGAGTGCAACTCTAGGTCTATAGTGGAGTGACCCTAGAGTTAATGAATGAAAATTGATTAATTAAAGAGTTTAATTAATTAATTTTGTATCATTGGAGCTTATAATCTGTAGGTCAATAAGGTCCCCTTGCTAGCTCATAGTAACACTAAAAGATCAATTTAGTTGAAAGAAAAATTTGAAATGTTCAAATTAATATTTAGTTTGAAGTGTTCAAATTAATATTTAATATATTAGATATATTAAATATAAAAGAGGAAAATATATTTATTGTATTTGATACATTGAATATTAAAATAATTAATGTATATTAGATACATTAAAGAAAAGATATTTATTAAATTTGAATTGGATTCAAATTAGGAAATAGACGTCGTAAGAGAATTTTAAAAATTTGAATAAGATTCAAATTGGTTAGATAAATATATTTTAATATATTATATATTAAAATATATTATTTAATTATCTTCCCTAGACCACTCTAGGGGTGAGTCATTGGGCATTCTTCATAGCACACATCTCATCAATAGAAAGAATTAGAGAATTCTCTCTAGACCTCTTCCTCTCTAATCCCTTGTGGATTTTCTTTCAAGAGGCTCCCACAAGCCTTGGTCCTGTGTTCGAGTCATAGCTAGGAAGACTTTGTGGAAGAGATAAAGATCCGCCAGAATATTCTCCATAATATTATTTTCAAGGTATATTTTTCTTAACCTTAATTTTTATTGTTTAATTCTAAATAAATCAAAGACGATCCAATGCTTCCGTTGCGGGATAAAGAGTCCATTCCTTCAGTAAAGCCCTCAAGACAGATGTACATTTGAGAGAAAGAATTAGAGAAACAAATTAGAGATTGTACTCCACTACATTCAAATTAATACAAATGCATGTTCATTTATACGTGTCTTAGATATTTAACCATCACATACTCAATTCGTAAGTGGTTTCTAAAGGTAGGACTACTTTTGAGGTTTTATAAATCAAATCGTAGGGATGAAATTCTAATGTTTAAAACTATAGGGACAATTCTAACTTTCCTCCAAACCATAGAGACCAAATTGTAATTTAACCCTTTTTTTAGGATATGTTCTTTAAAACAATTTTTGAATTATGTGATCTAATGGAAATTATGGTAACAACATTATTATGTTTGGTTGAGTGTTTTTGAGACTTAAAATTTGAAATTTGAAAACATAAAATTATACTAAAAAAATAAAACTTTCATAAATAAATTATTAAAACATTTATAATATAATCTTGTAAAATAATAATTAGATAAAATTTATAAAATAAAACATGTTTAAATTTATTTATAATATTTGAAATTCAACTAAATATTAGCTACCACTAATTTTATTGTTTCATAAATGTATTACTAAATACATTTTGAACATTCAAAGATTCCATTTTTGAATCTGCTATGAATATTTGAAAATATTGAATACATAGAAAACAACTATATTTTTCTTCGAATAATTTATTTTCAAAGTATGGATATGAAATTCTCTCTCTAATAAACAATATTCCATCTTGATATTCACTGGCGACAATACACTTGTCTCTAGTCAATACCTTAAAACAATCCTTCATATCTCTGTTGTCTCTCCACCTTTCTCCAATGCCCATGAAGATTAAATTATTAAATGAGAACACTAAAGAGTGAACACTACGCCGAAAGACCAAAGAAAAGAGAATTGTCAAAAGAAAATTTATGGAACAGACGAACGTCATTAAGATGCCATCTATATATTACAATTTGTGTCACATTCAATGCCAATATATAGTGCATGTCTCTTTAAAATCCCGTTCCCATTTCAATCTAAATCAAACTAAATAATGACATCAAACAATAACAGATAGTAAACATTGGAATTTTAAATTAGAATAGTTATGGCCACGTTTGATAACCATTTAGGCCATGTTTGATAACCATTGGTTTTTGAAAATTGTGCTTGTTTTCTTATTATTTCTCTACAATGAATTTCATCTTTCTTAAGAAAATATTTGAATGTTTAACCAAATTCTAAAAACAAAAAAAAGTTTTTGAAAACTATTTTTTTTCGTTTTCAAAACTTCGCTTGGTTTTTGAAAACATACGCAAAAAAGTAAATAACGAAACAAGAAAACCCATAAGTAGAAATAGTATTTATAGACTTAATTTTTAAAAACCAAAAACTAAATGGTTATCAAATTGGGCCTATATTATTTTGAGAAGTCTAATCCACTCCTTGACTCTTGGCTTCACCTTTCAGCTTCTTACTAATTAACTTCACCACTTTTTACACAAAAGTTTTGTGTCTAGTCTCCATCAACACAAAGTTGGTATAGTGACGGAGCTTGTCGAGAGCTCGTCAAATTACTATTTATAAACCGATCCTAAGTTACTTGTAGCATTGAGTGGACCGTGTTGATTTTAGGGAATCAAATATCAATTTATAAAATTAAATTTGCAAAAGAAAATAAAAAGGAAGTTTTGTGTTTTTTTTTTGTAAATAAAATAAAACAACAAGTAATTAAAAAGGGAGAAAATAAAATCTTACTAAAATCTAATTCAAAGGTACAGTTCTATCTAATTGCAAGATCGATCATAGGCATTCAAAACATTTTAACTTAATTATGCAAATACTTGGTCAACTTATTAGGAAAACTCCAAACAAGCAACAAATCCCCTAAAGTAATTGACTCTAAAAAACAGCAAAGCCAATACTAATTATCTAAACAGTTGGGCACGAAACCATTCCCTATTATTTAGATAAACGCATTAAGCACTTTGGAAAGACCAAGACATACTGGTTAAATAAAATAGCTTCAACCTAACCAAATTGCTTCTTTAATTCCTAGAATTAAACATGCAAACTATGCAGTGATGTAAAACCCATAAAACACACACATGTAATAATCCTAATGCTACTAGGCTCAATCTGTAACGCCCGGCTTAATTACAGGCAGTAATTTTGAATTATGGAAATCAAGTTGGATAAAATTTTTTAAGTATATTGATTTTAGAGTGAATTTGAAATTTTGGAAGGTTAGGAGGGCAAAAATGGAAAGAAATAATGAGAAAAAGGGGCATTTTGGTCTTTTAGAGAAGATATTTTGATTTTTTTTAATATAATATTATTTTATTATTTATTATTATTTTAATTATTAATTAATTAATTATTTATTTTTATTTATTTATTTATTTATTTTTTTTATTTTATTTCTCCTTCTTCTTCCCCGATACTCTCCCTCTCCCGTCCGTTCCCCCTCTCCGTCAGCCTCCTCCCTCCCGATCTTTCTTTCTCTCTCTCTCTCTCGCCGTCCGACCGCTTCTTCTTCTTCTTCCTTGGGTTGTCGCCGCCGGTCTTCTTCCTCGCAAGCTGCACGCCGACCAGTCCTTCGCTCCCTCGCCGACCGCCATCGCAACGACCGCCGAAGCTCACGAACGCCGGCCGCGCAGAGGCTGAACGCCGCCGCAAACCTCGCCGGATTTGCTTCAGTACCGCCGCGCGAGCTCCCCATTCGTTTTCAGTAGTCGCCGGACGCCTCCTCGTCGGTTTTCTGCAGCTCGCTGCCGAACGCAGCCACGCACGCCCAGCAACCCGATTTTCTGTAAGTCTCGCCGGATTTACAGCCTGCACGAAGCTCAGATCCGACCGGAAAGCCCAGATCCGTGAGCTTCGCACGAGAACGAGCCCTCACGCGCTCTCACGCGCCGATTGGAAGCTCTCACGCGCCGGCCACGCGCCGCCGTCCGCCGCCGCACGCGCCGCCGTGCTCCGGCCACGCGCCGCCGCTCGCCGGAGTTGGGTAAAAATTGCCAAATTGTCCGTTTCGTCGAGTTATTAATGATAGTATGTGTTTTAGCGTAATTCGGATGGTTTAAGACACGTTTAGAACACTTTTTAGGTGAATTGTCGAGGACCGAGGATCGTACTTGGAGTGGAAACTCAAGAAGCTTAATTACTAAGTGAAGAAAGGGTATTTTAGTAAGTAAAGACTTAAGGTAAGGGATCTCACATATTAAAGAAGTTTTCGAAATCTATAACGAGCTCTATGTTTACTTTGAAAGTATATGTTTTTCATGTTAAGTATTTAAGAAAGAAAGTGTATTATATGTATGTCTTTGAAATGCGATTGCTATGACTGATGCATTCATAAGTATGTTCTAAAAACGAATGGGACCTCATGCATGTGTTGTGTTCATGAAAGGATTTATATAGGCTGTGACGATAATTCTCCCAAAAGTTTTATGTGGGTTTTGAGGGAACCCGAGTCTTCGGACTCTATATGCTCCCGGGGTTCGAGAGTGCCCCCAGACTGTAGCCGACGGGCTTGAGTCTTCGGACTCCACGATGGTAGCCTTCGGGCTGAGTCTTCGGACTCCATGATATATGTTAGCTTTCGAGCTTAACTCTCAGAGGTAGGGAGGACTCTATTAGACAGAAAACCTATGTCTTCGGACTATTCAGAGGCCCTCGGGAGAATTTAATCGTTCACAAGAGCTGCGAGGAAAAGTACATGGTTTATGAAAGGAATTTTAGGTCCCCTACTACAGCGATGGTTTTATGATTTAAAATGACATGTTGCATGTGATTGAAGTTTTTGTTTTAAAACTATGATGGACTTACTGAGTATTATTCGTTAATACTCACCCTTTTCCTATTTAAAATGTTTTCAGGTAAGGCTAAGATCGGCCCTAGCGCGTGACAGGAGATCATCTACTCGAGTCATGGGGAGCCGACTGATCGCTATTCCGCTTCCTTATTGTTTCTAGATGTAAATAGAACTCATGTTAAGTTTTTAAATGTTAGGAGAATGTTTTAAAATCTTTTAACCTTTATTTGTAAATCGTGCACGTATATTTGGTTTCTTCTGTTTGGACCCTAGCATCATATTGAGAAGTTTGTTGGATGCTAGGAGGTTGTTTGAAATCTTAGAAGTGTGTTTTTCTATGTCTTATCAGGGTCAAAATTTTGGTTTTCATGTAGTTACGCCGTTATGTTGCCGAAATTTTTGGTAATATAGCGACGTGACTTAGTAATAACTCTTAGGTAGCGTGTTGAGCCTATAGGGTCGTTACACAATCAACCACGACAATTACAAATCATGCATCATGAATAGAAATAAAGCATATACAATGACCAAGGCATCAATCCAATCAAAGACATATGTTCATAAATTGAAAATAGGAATCAAAGAATAATACTTGCAAATATAAGAAAACTACATTCAAGTTCAAGCCTCACAACATTGCAATTGGCTTACAACTGACCTTTGAATTGGAAACGTGAGGTTTAGCTGAGCCTCGTGATAATATTTCTCAAGTTCAACATGGCGCGATTTGTTACAATAAAAGTCTCCAATACAAGAAGGAAAATCTCTCTAAGATTCTAAAGAACGTTAAAAAAAAAAAAAAGGCAAAATTCCTAACCCTAAAGTAAAAAGTCCTATATATAGGGCTGGACAGCGTCTAGACGCTTGAGGTAGCGTCGAGATGTTGCCCTCGCAAATAAGGAATAAATTTGGCGAAATCTGGGCAGCGTCGAGGGTAACCTCACCGCAGCGTCGAGCGAGCCTTCCTTTCTCAATTTGACCAGCGTCTAGACGCTACTCCTACAGGACTTCAAGCTTGATATGGCCATACAGCAGCTCTTGAAGCCCAAGATGGCGTCTAGATGCTCTTCTCTCGATTTACTTGGTTTGGATGTCATCTCTTCTTAGTTCGAACGCTCAAAATAGACTTGATTAGTTTTCTTTTAAGCCTGATTCATCTAAAGTCTTCCAAACGGATTTGAATTGCTCAATCCCTATAAAATAGACAAATAAACGCGTGAGGACAACTAAACTAGCATGAAATAAGTTCATAAAGTAGCACTTTTACAGTGCTATCATATAAAGATTAGAAATGGGGAGAACTATAAACTTACAATAACCCAAGAATCAAAATGATCCATTTTTTTCCTTATGATTTAACTTTTAAGTATAGTTTGTCTCTATAGTTTCAAAAGTTGCAATTTAGCCTTTATAATTTTGAAAGTTGTAATTTCATTCTTATGATTTTGTAAAATCTTTCAAATTATTTTCTTTTACTCATATAGTCAGCTAGATAGAAAACATAAGCTTCATTATTACGGAAATTAAAAACATGTCATGTATTCAACCTAATAATAACTTTGTAATTAAGCAACACTTTGTGAAACCATTAATATTAAAATTATGCAGATTTTCGCTCAATTAATGAAGAATATTACTATAAGGGCCTACTGTCCCATCAACTCTTTCCATAAAACCAACTATCTGTAACTAATAGCACTTCTAAGATACCGTGCAAAAAGAAAAAAAACAGTATTAGTTAGTGATAGTTCTTGTCCCATATACATTCCATTAGCTTTTTTTTTTTTTTTTTTAAAAATCAATCTTGTTCACACCTAATTTTAAAAGAGAAATGGTACACGTGGAATGAACTTATATTTATATTGATTTGAGTGTAGTATAGTACAATCTATAATGTTTATTCTCTGATTCTCTCTCTATCTCATGTACAAATGTCTCAAGGGATGGACAACTTATTCTTGAGTATATTGGTCTTTGTTGATCGGCTTTCCAACTTATTGATCTTGTTGGATTGACCCTTGACTTGGTGATCGTTGGATCGGCCCATGGCGTGTTGATCGTTGGTTCGGCCCTTAGCTTGTTGATCTGCTTGGATCGGCCCTTTGCTTGTTGATCTCCTCGGATCGGCTCTTTGCTTATTGATCTGCTTGGATCGGCCCTTGACTTGTTGATCGACGTGGAGGATGGGCTTTTGGCTTGTTGATTGTTGGATCGATCTTTGGCTTGTTGATCTTCTTGGATCGACCCTTGGCTTGCTGATCGGCTTTGAAGATCAGCTTTTGGCTTATTGATCATCGAAGAATTATATTTGTCGAAGTCTTGAAGTTTTTTGATCTTCAAAGAGTGTTTAGGACCCAAGGACTTCAGGGAGTCTTCTCTCGAAGAGTCTTCGGTCTTCAAGGAGTGTTCAACACTCTAGGATCTAGGACTTCAAGGACGTTTCGATTTTCATGAGCTTCTGAGGTTTTCTGAGTTTTGTTTATGAATTCTCTCCAAACTCTTCTTTTGAGGTCTTCCACTTCTGACCCCTTCAAATGGAGGGGAAGCTCTCTATTAATAGAGTTCCTCAGGGCCCCAAGTGAGTTTGGGTCTGGCTATAGGACTGGACTAGGTTGACCTTGGGCCTAAACCCCTTTAGACTGGGCCTGGTTGACTTTGAACCTATCCCTTTGGACTGAAATTTTGCTGGATTAGGGACCTCCCATTTAGACTTTGTCTAAAATTGGCCCAAACTTCATATAACTCAATTGTATATTTGGATTTGCCATAATTTAATTTAGGGATGCTTGTAAATTTAATTAAACTCTAATTAAATAAAACTTCGTCAGGTAAATGACGTGACAATCTCTGATTGGTCGAAATTTCTATTCAAACATAAAATAAAACTTTGTTTTCCATTAAATTGGTTGTTGTAAATTTTCTTTTTTTTTAAATCAGCCATAAAATGCAACCACAGGTTGTCATCCACTCAACCTCTCTGTGTTGTTTTTTTCCTGGACTCCTCTTGTTGTACTAATATTTACACACCCTTTCCTCTCCGAGGTTGCAGTTGGCTCTAGATGAGAATCCTTTTTTTTTTTTTTTAAGGAAATCTATGTTGTGTCTTTGTCCCAATTCAAATGGGAATAATGATTGAGCCTCGTCCCTACAAAAAAAGACGAAATGCCCACTTTTATTGGACTTCATCCCTATATTTGTGGAGAGTGATGCCCCTACATGGCTCCATCATTCCATCTCACCCCACCACTCAAAGAGACTTGAAATTAAAATTTTGATCAAGTCAATTGGATCAAGTGGGTTAGTCATACCTAAATACTTAATTTTGTGTCTAATAATTTTTTTAATTTTTATAAATGTCCTATAGGTCATTAAATTTTTTAATTCGATAAATATATCAAACTTATTTAGCATTTTTTACATTCATGCATCTATTAGACATAAAATTGAATTTTGTTTCTAATATAATTCTCACACATCAATTTTGTATCTAATATATCTGTGGTTTTTTTTAAACTCCAATCGATCAAGATCTATTAGATAGAGAACATAAAAATTTATGGACCTATTAGACATCTTTTAAAGTATAGAGCTATTAAACACATTTTTTAAAGCTTAGGGACTAAACTTGTAGTCTAACGACCCTTATTTTTTAAATGAGGCCAACATAACTTGCCTTTGAGTTTTGTTTTTTTTGAGAGCAAATGTGAGGTATTTTATGGAGATTTGAATTCCAACCTTTAGGAAAGGAGTACATATCAATTATGGTTGAGCTATGCTCACTTTAGCACCTTGTGAGTTGTTAATTGTTCAAAAAATAAAACGTGAATTCCTAAAGAGCATGATTAAGGTAAAAGGGAGTTTGGATCAAGAAAATTTATAGACGTAGAATGTCATCTATATATTACAATTTCTATGCCAATCAATGCCACTAGTCCATTTCCTTTGGAGTTAAGTTTCATTTCAATTTAGGGTGCATTTGGGGTTGCTTTTTGCAAGAATAAAAAATAATTATAAAAGAACATTAACCATTTTATTTGTTTGTTAAACCTGATTATTCATTAATTTATCTAAGACCACTTTTTAGTTTCTTCTTACGTGTAAAATCACCTACCTAGTAGCTTTTAAAAACAACTTTCTTAAAAATCTCTATCATATTCTCTACTAAAATTTTAAAATTCTAATTCTATTCTTCTATATATCTTTTTTTTTTCTTTCACATATATTTCATCCTATATCAATAAAATTTTGATTGATTCAATTTTTTTTATAACAATTGCTTTTCCTAAAATTTTATGAAATAACTTAGATTTAACAAAATAACTTGCAATTTAAATCAAATAAATTTTTAAACAATTAATTTATAATAAAATAGATGTTAAATATTAATATAAAAATAATTGAAATAATATGTCTACTTCGGTCATTATACCTAAATCACAACAATTTTATATTATTTTACCAAACACTATAATTTTCTTTTTCAAGTTTAAAGTTAAAATTTATCAAACACTAATTTGCTTCATGCAACAACTAATTTTTCTAAAACCAAAGTTGCCGATAATTATTTTAAAAGCTACAACAATCTCAAACTAAGCCTTAACCCAATTAAAAGTAATATTGTCAACTTGAGTATAGCTAATTGATTAAAGCATTTTCCACCTAGCTCTTCTAAAGATTTGTATGTTCGAATTTCCATCGGTATATTTGTGGCAAAACATTCTAAAAAGTCGAAAATAACATCTAGCAAATATAATAATTAACCTCAAACTAAATATTATTATGACCCCATTTGATAATGATTTTGTTTTTAGTTTTCTATTTTCAAAAATTATTCTTGCTTCCTCACAAATTTTTTTTTAGAGTTCAACAACACGTGGAAGTGGGGCAATTCGAACCTCTGACCTCTTAGTTTAGGGTATATGCCTTAACTAGTTGAGTTATGCTCAAGTTGATGCTTCTTCACAATTTTTTTTAATACAGTTATCGTCTTTCTTAAAAACATATTTCAATTCTTAAATAAATTTCAAAAACACAAAATAAGTTTTTAAAACTACATTTTTTATTTTCAAAATTTAACTTAGATTTTGAAATCGTTTTTAAAAAGTAGATAACAAAAATAAAACACACAAAGGTGAAAATACTACTTATAAATTAAATTTAAAAACAATAAAACAAAATAATTATCAAATATGATCTACCTTTTCGGCATAAGTATTCCAATTCCACTCACGACTTTGGATTTGGGTCACCACGTGAGACACAATATTTTGTCTCAAGGCTCCACCACTCGCATAGGAGGATATTTATCAAGTATGTGACCAAACTTAAAAATGAGGAGAGTTATAAACTTATAAACAACCACGATAATCAAAATTATAAATTCAGCCTGTATAATTTTAAAAAAATTCAATTTAGTTTTGAATAGATTTCGAAAATCTCATAAATCAATTTAAATTATTTTTTATATATTCAGTCTATTAAATAGAAAATATTAGTTTATTAACATTTAAATTTAAGATGTGTCTATTAAATCACTAATCAACTCAAAAAATTAAGCTGGTGGTTACGGTAAATTTAACTCTAACACTTCCTTTCACTTATGGGCATGAAAATTTGTATGGGTCCAACAAGTGCAAATCTATATTAAATGGAGAGGTCTTGTGTTCGAGCTCCTGTAATGTCATTTCCTTTTCATTTAAAATTGATTTCCATAAAATGTTATTTGATATTTTAATAAAATTTTGTTCATACTGTCATAATAAATTAATATTCAAAGCATGTTGTTGTATTGTGTTAAGCTATAGATTATAGGAACAAATATAGTTGATTATAGGAACAAGTGTGTTACACGGTAATACTTGGTTTTATTATTATTATTATTTTATAATGATAATAATAAATTAATAAAAAAATATAAAATAAAAAAAATAAAAAAATCCAACCTTATCCCTCCAGCCGCCCCTTTTCCCTCATCCCCGATTCCCCTGCTCTCCCTCATCCCCATCTCCCTCCCTCTACCTGCTCTCCTCGATTCCCCTCCCTCTCCCTCACCCCGGTCTCCCTCCCTCTCCCTGCTCTCCCCGATTTCCCTCCCTCTCCCTCATCCCCGTCTCCCTCCTTCTCCCTTGTACCTGTCTCTCTCTCTTTCACTAATAATGGGTGATGAAAGTTTTTCCGGCAATTTCATGCATGAACAGCGGTCTTGAAGTCGTTTCTGGGCATTTTAGAATTCGTTCTAGTGAGATCTTGGCTCGTTGAGTAGTGTGTAAGCGTTTTGGCTGTGAAATTTAGAAATTTAAGGAGTCACTTGCTTATTCTAGCACTTTTTGAATGGTTGGGTTGACTTTAGCTTATGGAATTCACTTTAGGATAACCAATTATGGTTGGATGCTAAATTATCCAATTCGGGTCGTACCGAGTTTAAATCCAGCAACTTTTAGTTACGGAGGTAGGTAAGCTTTGTGGTTCAAGGCATTTGAAATTGGTCTTTTAAGGCTAAGTAAATTTTAGGAAGTTGATTGTTGATTTATTTGAGTTATTATTGTGTAATTGGATACTTGTTATTCATGTTAGAAGTTGACCTTGTGAGGTTGTAGATACTTGAGCACTCTCTCTTTGGCTCAGATTACAATTGGCGTCGTCCTAAGAAGTAAAAGCTTGTTCGACTTTAAGTCGATTGAGAGGTAAGTAGCCGTCAGGTTTATTTATTAAGCCCTCGATCTTATTGAATAAATGTTGTACGAATGGTTGTTGATAGAGAAAAATCGCTTGTTTGCCGGAAAAATGAGTCCTTGCGAAAATATAATTGAGATACTGGCTAAATGTGATAGAACTAATTTAAGCTTGAGCCATGGCTACTTAAGTATATTTGAGGTTGACTTTGACAATGTTAGAGGTGATTGTGAACTTCGGCTCAGGAAGTGGGCATGGCTCTGAGAATAGTATTCTACCTCGAGGGTTTTCAAGATGTCTAATTTAGACGAGAGCCGTTAGATTAGCGCTACCTACCCTGTTTCTGCCGTTTCGTGCGAACTTGTGAGCCTAGAATGCTATGAGATGAAATGAGCACAAGGGATGTGTACCCTTATTGCCTGTGTGGTAATTTAGGGGTAATTCCCCATTGTGTTGAGTCCGGATGTGTTCCCTTATTGCCTGTGTGGTAGCTTAGGGGTGATTCCCCATTGTGTTAAGTATAGGGGATGTGTTCCCTCATTGCCTGTGTGGTAGCTTAGGGGTGATTCCCCATTGTATTAAGTGTAGGGGATGTGTTCCCTCATTTCCTGTATGGTACTTAAGGGCAGTTTTTTTTTGTTTGATCTCTTAATTATGTGGTTTCTTGAGTAGGCTGCTTACTGAGTATACTTATACTCATTCGTGCTACTTTGTTCATTTCTTTCAGGTGAGGCCCATCAGCGAGGCGGATGACGAGTCGACAACCTGACGAGGCTGTGGAGATACCTGTAGATTTGTTCTACGTTCCTTTTGATGTATAATCTTTGTATAAATGGTTTTTATGTTAGTCTAGAAATTTTTGGTCGAAAATGGTATCTTGTTCCCTTGTATATTGTTATCTTGGATCTGAGATGTCTTTGTTTTCGAAACCATGTGTGTGGACTTAGCTTCTTGAGTAGTTTGGAGGGTGCTGAGTACTTTTCATTGAAATCTTAGAAGTGTCTATGCTTTTTAACAGGTTTCACTAAATTTTGGTTTTCTCCTAGTTACGCCGTCATGCTATCGAAATTTCGGGCATGAGCCAAGTAATTAGGTCGTGCTTCCGCATTAGAGAGTCGTAATGGGTTAGGGGTGTTACATACACGTTCCATTAGCCAAGATGTGAGGTAAAGATGCACATAAAATAATCTTAATACTTATCAGCAAATTCAGTGACAAAAAGATGTTTTCAATTAAAAAGAAATGTCGATGAAATTGCTATTAACTTTTTAATTCCACCTTTAAGATACCCTACAAGAAAGAACCCAAAAGAAAATAAATTAATAAAGAGCAATAATGAACTTTAAACCAGAGATTGAAATGAACTTTACCTTTCAATTTTCTTAGTTAATTATATTAATAATACACTTTACAACTTCCACACAAAGTTTTGTCTCTCTAGGCTCCACCACTTGCATGGGATACTTATCAAGAATGTGACCGAAGTTTGTAAAGGGCTGGGTTAGAAATTTGTAAAGTTATAAACTTACTGACAACCACACACAATATTCAAAATCATACCTATTTTGTTCAAATAGTTTAGGTTTAGTTTTTTTAGTTTTTTTTAAATAATAGTTTAGGTGTAGTTTGTTTATATGATTTAAATTTTTTTAATGTAGTCCTTATGATTTTCAATTTGATTCTTATAATTTTAAAAATTTTAATTTGGTCTATGTTAAAACACTCATAAATTATTTATAATCATTCTTTATTCATATACAATCTACTAAATAGGAAATATATTATCTTATAATTGTCATGTAAATTAAAAATGTGTCAAATATTCAATATAATAACAACTTATAATTAAAGTGTAATGTTTTAGAAAGTTTCATCAAATTATAATGACTTAATTAATTAAAACTTTAAAAAATGTATGAGAATACTACAAAAAGGGCCTGCTGCCCATCAAATTCTTTCTATAAAACCACAAATCTTTCTTCAGATTTCACAGCCACTCGGTTCTCCATCTAGGGTATGTACCAACTTTTCATCACTTAAATTTGACTCCTTTGAGATTATCTTTCAGAAAACACAGGGTGACAACATGGTGAACAAGCAAACTTCTTTTATTGTTGCTGTTATGACATTTTATGCTTTGTTTTCAATGTTTGCCTACAAACCCATGGCAGAAGCTGATGACCAAAATCGCAAGGTACGTATATCCCAATTGAAATTTTTATTGTCTTTGTTTTGCTTCGGTTGGAATTTAGCTTTTAAAAAGTAGCCCATATTCTAGATTAAGTTTTACCAGTTCGATCGAACACTCGATGTTTTCAGGTTCACATTGTTTACCTTAGAGAAAGACAATACGATGATAGTAAATTGACAACTGAATCTCACCATGATTTACTGGCCACTGTATTGGGAAGGTAATCTCTTAGGTTTATTATTATTATTGTTGTTGTTGTTGATTTTCTGACAAACTTTGTACAAAAATGTGTGTTCATTCTGATTAATTCGGATAATGAAGCAAGGAGAAGTCGTCGGAATCAATGGTGTACAGTTATAGACATGGCTTTTCTGGATTTGCAGCCAAGATCACTAAGTCTCAGGCTCGAAAGCTAGCTGGTAATAAATATGCAAATACAATTTAATATATTTTTTTTACAATATGTGGGGTAGGCGATTCAAAACTCTGACATCTTGGTCGATGATACATGCTTTATGTCAGTTATCCAAATTGAGGAGTTAGGCAATACATTAAACATTAGTAAATTTTCAAACTTTTCTATTTGGTTTCTGTTAGGAGTGCAAACAAATGTCCCACATTAGCTAAGATATAAGTGAGGACAATTATCTCTATTAGTATAAGGCCTTTTGGGTGAAACCAAAAATAAAGCCATGAAGGCTTATGTCCAAAGTAGACAATATCATACCAATGTGGAGATCTGTCGATGATTGTTGTCCCTATACTTTAAAATATTTCTTATAAGTCTCAAAATTTTTAAAGTTGTGTCTATCTAGTTTTTATATGTTAAAATATGTTTTTAATAGGTTCCTGAACTTTTAAAATTGTGTCTAATGATATCTTGGTGTACTTTAGAAAGTTTCTAATAGATCCTTAAACTTTTAAGATCGTATACATCTAAAGTTGATCTAATTTTTTTATTTAAAGTTTATAATAAGTTTTTAAACTTTCAATTATTTAATGTTTTACTATATCCTTGACCGTAATAGTCAAAGATTATGTAGAGGAATGATTTTGGTGCTTGGTGATGTAAACATTAAATTGACCGAAAATTAATTAATGATTATATTATGTGTGACCTATAAACACAACTTTGTACTTTCTAAAGCTTATTAGAATCCAGACTAATAGATATGATCTTAAAATTTCTTCAACTTATGAGAAACTATTCTATGTATAAGAAATAATTTTTTTTTTTTAAAACTCGAAATTTTATATATTAAACTTTTAACTTTAACCTACATTTTCAGTGTGTTGAAATAAATGATAATTCTGCTATTATGAATGACAAATAAAACTACAGAAATACCGGGGGTGATTCGAGTTTTTCCAAGTTCTCTTTACAAAATGCATACTACAAGAAGTTGGGATTTCCTCGGCCTATATTCTTCTCCCTCTGAGTCATCAAACCTTCTTCATCGGGCTAAAATGGGCGACAATATCATTGTAGGTGTCATTGATTCAGGTATCATTTCTATCCTAGTCTCTCAAAATCAAGGATTAAAATGTCTATGTCAAATCCATGTTGAGATTTCAATTTTACATATATATCGATAAAGTATTGATATTGATAGATATGTCTGTAAATAAAAGAATTTATAAAAATTATTTAAATTAATAATTGAGTTGTTTTTAAATGTTAGGGTTACTAGATGATCTTTTTTTTTTTTAATGTTTTATGTGTATTTATAAAAGATATTAGAAATATCAGTTAATCCTTAATATCAATGTTGAACCCTTCGATTTACGAATATATCGACGGATATGTAGATATTTTCATCCTTGCACAAAATAAGCCATAACCTTATATAGTTAGTGAACTCTAAATATGTATAATAATCGAAAAAGACAGGTTGGAGAGAAAACTTAAAAATCTAAGGTTCCGTTTGGTAATCATTTGGTTTTTTATTTTTGGTTTTTGAAAATTAAGTATGTAACAATTACTTCCACCTATGGATTTCATGTTTTCTTATCTACTTTTTACATATGTTTTCAAAAACTAAGCAAAGTTTTGAAAACTAAAAAAGTATTTTTCAAAAACTTGTTTTTGATTTTAAAATTTGACTAGAAACTCAAATGTTTTCTTAAAAAAGATAGAAACCATTGTAAAGAAATGGAAAGAAAACAAGTACAATTTTCAAAAACTAAAAATTAAATAATTATCAAATAGCCTAAACTTTTTTTTTTTTTACACGCCGCCTGATTAGGATTCTAGCCGAAGTCAGAGTCTTTTGGAGACAAAGGATTGGGACCAATACCATCACGATGGAAAGGCACATGCGAGTTTGGAGAACAATTCAATCCCACAAAATGCAACAGAAAAGTCATAGGAGCACGTTGGTACGTGAAGAGCTTCATTGCTGATTATGGTAAGGAGACACTAGCCAACGAATACTTTTCCCCACGAGACTTCGATGGACACGGAACCCACACAGTCGCAGGTTCATTCATACTAACGTTAGCTACCACGACCATGCCACCAGCACGTTGAGGGGCGGCACGCCACTTGCACGCTTGGCCATATACAAGGCTTTGTGGACCAAGGACGGCAAGGGGTCATCGGCAGACATATTGAAGGCCATGGATGAGGCCATGCATGATGGTGTAGATGTGTTGTCTATGTCGATTGGGGGTTTGATTCCTTTGTTTCCAGAGTTTAACAAACAAAACGAAATTGCAATTGGGTCGTTTCATGCTATTGCGAGAGGGATTCCTGTTGTGTGCGCAGGTGGCAATGAAAGCCCTCATCAGCAGACAGTGGGGAACATTGCGCCTTGTTGAAAATAAACTTGATTTTGGGTAATTAGTATTTGGGCCTAGTCTAATAAAAGTCCAATTTCTAGAAACATTTTAAGTTCTAGAATATTCTAGAGAAATCTCTTATTGAAGATATTTTAGAATATGATGTAGAATTCTCTAGAATGTGAGAGAAAAAAGTGTATTTGTAAAGAACATTCTAGAGAGTCATTTGTAACCACTAGATTGTATATGTGTTGGCAAAACCATAGCCATAAGTTTAGGAGGTGCAACTAGTATAAATAGAGGTGATGTCTTAGAGTTTGTATCAAGCCAAAAGCTAGAAGTGACCAATAATACAAGTAGTCTCTTTCTCAAAACATCTTTCTTTCAAGTTTAACCTCCAATCTCCAAAAGTTTCTTTCCAACAAAGTGGTATCAGAGCTTGAAGATCCTTTCTAGAAGATGGCAAGTAAAAACATGGTCTCATTCCAAGTCCCAGTGCTCAGCAAGAGCAACTACGATAATTGGAGCATCAAGATGAAGGCTCTCATTGGATTGCAAGATGTATGGGAGATAGTAGAGAAAGGACATGCCGAGCCGGAGAATGATGGTAGTCTTTCTCAAACACAAAGGGACAATTTGAGAGACTCAAGAAAGAGAGACAAGAAAGCTCTCTATCTAATCTATCAAGGATTAGATGACGATGCTTTTGAGAAGATTTCAGAAGCAAAGACGGCGAAATAAGCATGGGAGAAGCTTCAAATATCATACAAGGGAGCGGATCCGGTCAAGAAAGTACGTCTTCAAACTCTAAGAGCTGAGTTTGAAACTTTGCATATGAAAGAAGGGGAAGTCATCTCCGACTATTTCTCTAGAGTTTTAACGGTCACCAATCAACTTAAGAGAAATGGTGAAAAGCTCGATGATGTAAAAATTATGGAGAAAATACTAAGATCATTAGATCCAAAGTTTGAACATATTGTTGCCATAATCAAAGAAACGAAAGACTTGGAGGCTATGACCATTGAGCAACTCTTGGGTTCATTGCAAGCATATGAAGAAAAGAAAAAGAAAAAGGAAGGAATCACAGATCAATTACTCAAGCTGCGAGTTGACTCAACTATTGGAGGAATCAGTCACAATGATAGAAGCCAACGAGGACGAGGTCATGGTGAACATCGAGGACGAGCAAGAGGTCATGGACAAGGTCAAGGACAAGGTTAGAGGACCTACGATGACAACAACAACTTCCAAAGAGGAAGAAACTCAACAAGAGGTCATGGGCAAGACAACTCAAGATCAAGGTACGATAAGTCAAACATTAATTGCTTCAATTGTCAGAAATTTGGTCATTATGCATATGAATTTAGAGTTGCTAGCAACAATAAAGTTGAAGAGAAGACAAACTACATTGAAGAAAGAAATCAAGAATGTGGTACCTTATTGATGGCTTGCACGGATGACGAATGGAACAAAGATAATAGATGGTACTTAGACACTGGGGCAAGTAACCATATGTGTGAAAGAAGGAGCATGTTTGTAGAACTCGATGAATCGAGAAGTGGTATTCGATGAAGAAGGTGGATGGAATTGGAGACAACATGATGAAGACTACAACTTCTTTCCATACTTTGAAGAAGATGACATGGAACAAACAATGACAGAGCAAACAAGAGAGGAGTCTTCTACCCCACCAACTTCACCAACTACAAGTTCTCAAGATGATGAAAGTTCAAGTGAAAAAGTTCACCGCTTCAAAAGCTTACAAGAACTTTATGAGGTAACTACAAATTAAGATAATCTTACTCTCTTTTGTCTTTTTGTCGATTGTGAGCCCATGAACTTCCAAGAAGCTGTGGAAAACAAGAATTGGAAAAGCGCTATGGATGAAGAGATCAAGGTGATCAAGAAGTTCAGGATGGATGACTTTACTCTGGTCAACACACCCATGGAATGTGGAATCAAACTATCAAATCACGATGAAGGAGAAAAAGTGGATCCAACACTCTTTAAGAGCTTAGTTGGAAGTTTGCGGTATTTGACATGCACAAGGCCCGATATTCTCTATGCAGTTGGAGTTGTCAGTCGCTATATGGAGAAACCAACAACTACACATTTGAAGGCAGCAAAGAGAATTCTTTGATACATCAAAGGTACGATAAATTACGGTTTGTACTATTCTGTTTCTGATGATTATAAGCTCGTGGGCTACAGTGATAGTGATTGGAGTGGAGATATGGATGACCGTAAGAGCACAACTGGTTTTGTGTTCTACATGGGAGACACTGCCTTTACATGGACGTTAAAGAAGAACCAATTGTTACTCTTTCTATATGTGAAGCAGAATATTTAGCTATTACCTCATGCGTTTGCCATGCAATTTGGCTAAGAAATCTACTAAAAGAGTTAGGTTTGTCACAAGAGGAATCCATGAAGATTTTTGTGGACAACAAGTCAGCAGTTGCTTTTGGTAAGAATCGAGTTTTTCACGATCGGAGTAAGCACATTGATATGCGTTACTACTATATTAGAGAGTGCATCGCAAGAAAGGATGTGCATTTGGAGTACGTGAAGACTCATGATCAAGTAGCTGATATCTTCACCAAACCACTTAAAAAATAAGACTTCACAAGACTGAGAGTTTTGCTTGGAGTAACAAATCAAGTTTAAGAGGGGGTGTTGAAAATAAACTTGATTTTGGGTAATTAGTATTTGGGCATAGTCTAAATAAAAGCCCAATTTTTAGAAACATTTTATGTTCTAGAATATTCTAGAGAAATCTCTTATTGAAGATATTTTAGAGTATGATGTAGAATTCTCTAGAATGTGAGAAAAAAATGTATTTGTAAAGAACATTCTAGAGAGTCATTTGTAACCACTAGATTGTATATGTGTTGGCAAAACCATAGCCATAAGTTTAGGAGGTGCAACTAGTATAAATAGATGTGATGTCTTAGAGTTTGTATCAAGCCAAAAGCTAGAAGTGACCAATAATACAAGTAGTCTCTTTCTCAAAACATCTTTCTTTCAAGTTTAACCTCCAATCTCCAAAAGTTTCTTTCCAACACGCCTTGGATTTTGACTGTGGCTGCGAGTACTATGGATAGAGCCTTTCTTTCGTCCATTACTCTTGGAGATAATACCAATTATTTGGTATATACTCCCCATTAACCCATTTCAGAGCCTTTTAAAGTTGTTGCTGCATTGAAAGTTGATGGTTTTTTGCTTTACAGGGCCAAAGCTTCTTCGATTCGAAAAAGGACCTCGTCGTCGAGTTGGCAATTTCGCCGACTGGAAGGTTGGTTTTGGTTAACATTCTTTTATGGTTTAATTTCCCATTTTGGTCCATGAAGTTCCAAGATTTTTCTATTTTCATAGTTCAAACTTTTAGGTTTATTTATCATGGATTGCATTTTGATAAGTAAGATAGAGAAATGCAAAAAAGAAGAGATAAAATGATATATTTTCACTTTTCTGCAAAACAATTTTAAAAAAAAATCATCATATTTTTAGTAATGGTTAGTATGGATTTTTCCAACTGACATGTCAAGAGGAAAGTATTGTTCTTTTATTATAGTCTTGGAATTTTCAAAACATCTATTTTATTCTCTAAATTTTAGGAAGATAATTATTTTGTTCTCTACTTTTATTTTTTTTTCTAATATTATAGTTTGAATGTGCATTTACCTTATGAGATAAGTATTAGGTGAGCAAATATTAGAGTGCAAAACAGAACAACTACACAATTTATATCTTTTAAAAGTTGATAGTAATTAAAATAGATATTTTGAGAGTTGATGAATAAAAATAAAAAAAATTTAAAAGGTTAAGGTAACTAAAATGGGTAAACATCGTACAACTCATATAGCAAGATAAAATTGAAAGGATTCTTTTATTATTATTGGATTGGGTAGATTATTATAATAATATTATTTGAAAGACTTTACATATATTGCTGTATATAATTACATTGGATTTGGAGGGCAGAAGTGATGGGCTTTCGGGAAATGATACTTCCTTAAGTGGGAAGGTGCTTATGTGCTTCTCTGATTTAGCTGATCTGTCGACTACATTGACGGCGGGGGCGGCAGTGGTAACAGCAAATGGGAGTGGAATAATAGTCGCCGGCCAACACAATAATATATTGTTTCCATGTAGAGAACCCTTTCCATGCATCCTAGTGGATACCGACGTTGGCACTAAATTACTTTTTTACGCCTTGGTCAACGGGTAATTCATTCATTCATTCATTCCTTCACGCCTGCTTAATCTATATATACATGTTTAATATATTAATTCTTTTTCATTTTTAAATTTAATACTAAAGATACCGAATAGATATTAGTATTTTAGGTCATTTTCGATGAAGTCTTTTGATAAAAAAAATGTTAAATTATTGTATTAACATATCTAGATATCTTTGAATTTTAGGGTAAATTTTAATTATATGTCCTTTGAACTTTCAAAAGTTTCATTTTTTACTCCTAAAATTTAAATTTATTTGAAAACAACATTTTCGTCAACGTTTTCATTAAAGTGAAAGAATTAGAAAATAATAACATGACTATTAGTTGTAAAAATAGAACTATACATAAACACAAATGACAAATTTCAATTATGCCTTTATATCAAATAAGTCAATGACTTATTAGACACAAAATTATATGTTAAAGGGCCTATTAGACATAAAATTGAATGTTTGTAGAACTATTAGAAACTTTTTGAAGTTTAGAGACTTATTAAACATAAATTTAAAAGTTTAAAGAATAAACTTATAATTTAACCATGAATTTGCTTTTCCAAAAAAAAACATGAATCTAATTTTATGAACGTTGTATGGTATCATTTGTTTCTAACTCAATTTTTGTGATTTTGTAAAGTAATCCAATGGTAAGGTTGAGGCGTGCAAAACCATAATCGACAAGCCCATATCAGCAAGGATAGCCTATTTCTCATCTAGAGGTCCAAATTCTGCTTCACCCGCAATTCTCAAGGTACATCTTTTTCCATCCTTTCATTTGTGTGCCTTAGTTCAATTAACATTAAAATTATAGATTTTATCCTTTAAACTTTGATATTTATCTATTTAGTACTTAAACTTTAAAAATTTTCAATTATATCTCACTAAGCTTTTTTACTTTGATTCTAATAAGATCGCTGACATTAGCACAATTAATTATATTGACAGACACACTTTTTAGATTAACGAGTGATGATTTAACATGATATGAGACAAGTGAGAAGCCCATCAATTGAAGACATTAGAGGAAATATTTTTTTTAAAAAATAATAATAAATTGTTGATCATATGGGAGCGTGGTACATTTAAAACATAATTTTTTTACCCACCCACCCACCCTTATTTTATCTATTTTGTTTACGAGCCCTATTTTATATAGTTGACATACTCGCTAATGTCAAATATTCCTATGATATCATTCATATATAGTCGAATAACATGTCATATAATCATCTTAAAAAAAAAAACATGTGACATAACAATTTAATGAATGATATTAACAATATCAGCTTATTATAATTAAACCAAAAGTTTAAAAACATAATTAAACTTTTAAAATTTTACAGGTAAATAGACACAACCAAGTTCCATGTCTAAGTTTTGAGAATTTATCCCATATGTTAATTATTCTCATGAGCAGCCAGATATATAGCCGCTCCTGGATCCAACATTCTAGCTGCCATTTCACCCCACGACATATTCAACGACAATGGATTTGCAATGCAATCAGGAACTTCCATAGCCGCTCCTCATATCTCCGGCATCGTGGCTCTTCTTAAATCCGTGCATCCTAATTGGTCACCCGCTGCAATTAAATCAGCCCCTCATCACCACTGGTACGCACAAATATGAAATAACCCTTCCTCAATATTCCACCTCTCAAACACATATCCTAATTTTAATTTATAGACTTCCATTTTCACAACTGTAGCACGTGCAAAGGACCCCTCAAGGTTGCCCATATTTGCCGATGGCATTCCTCCCAAAGTAGCCGACCCATTTGACTACGATGGCGGAGTGGTGGACCCCAACGCTGCCATGGACCCAGGTCTCATCTACGATTTGGACACCACATATTACATACATTACCTCTGCGCCATGGGTTATGAGCTCTCAGACATTTCTTTCCTAACACACCAAAAAACAAAGTGCCCATTGCCAAGGCCCTCCGTGTTGGATTTGAATCTTTCGACCATTACAGTACCTGCACTCACAAACTCCACCACTGTGACTCGAACGGTGACGAATGTAGGTAACTTGACCTCCCTTTATAGGGCAGTGATTGAGGCTCCACCAGGAACCAAGGTGAGCGTCGAGCGCCGAGTCTTGGCCTTTAACTCAAAGTGAAGAAGATTTCCTTCAAGGTTATCATTTCTACTACCCTCCATAGAAACTATGGCTTCTCTTTTGGAACCTTAACATGGACTGATGGACTGCATCTTGTTAAAACTCCCTTGTCTGTGCGAATTGATTTCCTTTGATCTTGTGTGTAACAATAATGTAGCCCTAGGCTATTTATTATGTGATAAATAAAATGGTGGTTAGTCCTTACTCTCTCAATTGCTCTCAGCTTCTTATTTAGTTGTTGTTGATAGGAATATATTATTCACCTATATAGCGGAAGTTCTTTGATTTCTAAATAATTTAGAAATCAATAATGGGATCGATATTGATTTTATTTAGAATTAAACAATAAAAGTAACATAATAATATATTTTTAAAAAAATTTACTTTTCTTGTGTTCATAGCAAATCGAATCTCTAACAAAAATCCAAGGTTGATGGGACCTAATCGAAAGAAACCGAATTTGGAATTAGAAAACCTTTAATAAAAAAAAAATGTAAAGAAAATTTTGAATTTTCTAAAAAGAGATTCTCATTTAGGCTTAACCTAAGGATCTAACTGATGAGACTCAATTCCGAATCATTTTTATATTAAAATATTAATTCAATTCAATTCCAAGTTCATATATTTTTTTCGTTTAATGTATCTTCTTTTTTTACTTTAACAACATGTCGGGTGGTGATTTAAACATCTTAGTTGAAGATATATTGCTTTAATCAATTGAATTATGCTCAAGTTGACACATTTAATACGTTATCCTATTTAATATCTATTTGATGTATAAAATTCATTAAATATTTTCTTATATATATATCCTATTAATGTATCTAATACATTTTTTTGCAATGTGAAGAGTGGTTGGAGCCTTTTTTGAAGGTGTGATTGAACATCTAATTAAAAGATTAAAAATTTATCTGCATAAACCAAGTTAGATTTCGGAATCGTTTGTGTGTAGGGAAGGTATTAGCACCCTACAATACTCGTTTAAAAATGGTGTAACGCCCCACTTATTCAGGGGCGTTATTTTCGAAATTTAGAATTTAATTTGAGAATCTTTCTCAATTTGAATTTTTAGTTGGGCCAATTTGAAGTTTAAGATTGATTAGAAGAGCAAAATTGGAATAAAAAGGTTGGTTGAGGGCAATTTTGGAAAGAAAAAAAAATCTTCTTCTCCCTTATCTCTTCTTCTTCTTCTCCTTCATTCTCTCCCTCCCTCACGATGTTGTTCCTTTCCCTCCCAATTTCTTTCTCTCTCTCTCTCTCCGTTTCTGATTTCTCCCTCCCGTCAATAGCCACACAGTCGCCGAGCAGAATCATCGCCGCCCAGCTCCTTCAGTTCACCGCGTGCAGTAACCTTCTTCGCCGGACGCTTCTGCAACTAGACCCGCACGCCCTGCTCAATTCCGCGCCGCCGCACGCCCTGCTCGTTGCCACAGCCCGTCGCCGACACCTTCCAGCTCCAATCACCGCCTCCCTTTCTCTCTCCCTCTCGATACTGTATAGACAGCAAGGAGGAGAAGTGTTTTGAGTCAAATTCCAGTAAGTTCGGTGTACGTATAGCCGTGTATAGTCTTGGGTAAGTGTTCCGACATTAGTTTGTGGTGGATTATGAGTTTAAATGTTGATTTGGATGCTGTAGGAGTAATTTTGGAACTAAACCACAATATTTTGGATTTATTATAGATTATGCAACTCGATTGAAGGCCGATTTGGACGAAATTGAAACCTTCTGACTGCTGCCCAGCACTGTTTTGAGGTAATTTTTATATGGGTATCGAATTTTCCAACTCAATTAAGGTTAAGCGTGAGTTGGGTTTTAGTTGGCCATATTTTAGGACCTTTTTTCTTGGAGTTTAGGGGCTGGTGTGGTATTTTAAATTTAACTATGATGTGTAGGACTTTGTTGGCGATTCAAGATCGAGCATTCGAGTTCAAGCTACCTTGAATCTTGAAGTTATTTAGGTAAGTAGTCATTTGGATTTAAGTTCCTAAATGTTTTGGATGTAAGCTTGATAATTTGTGAATTGTGAAAATATGCTTGGAAACCGTGTTTAGTAAGCATGTAATGGTTAATGGATCTGTTTGAAGGTAGTTTTGAGCTAAAATGGTCTAAGTTAGTGGCTAAAATGAAAATAGGGGCTTTAAGCTTTGAGTTGATTCTAGTTAGCATGTGTAGAATCCTTGAATGAGTTTTCGCTTGAGATTTGTGTTTGGGTACTTTTGAATATACTTCTTCCTATTGTGTGCTAGGGCATGGTGAACATTGGATGATTTGGTTAGTAAAAGAGCTTAAGTAGGGGGCTTACTTTATTATGTTTTGGCATCGTAATTCAAGGAATTAACTTGTTGGAGTCTGATTAGTGGGAGGAGCCTTGAAACGCACGTACCACCTTGATGGTAGTTCCTCTATAAGAGTGAATGTATGGATGGTTGCATACCGAGAGGACTTAGATGTTTGGGATGTTGGATGGGTTGACGGTGTGCATGGTGCTGGGGTTGTTAGTTTGGGCTAGAGACTGACTTAAATCACCTTAAGGATATGCAGTGCTCCGAATTGTGGACCATGTTTCGTGTGTTAGAATAAGCAGATGGCTAGGCACGTTTATTAAGTTTCAGACAGGTTTGAATGAGAGTGGAAGGGTGTTGGTTGTTTTGAGTTCTAGCATGTTTAAAGGATTGAATTCTGGATTAAATGACTGAGGGGCTTTATGTCACTGGTATATGTATGAGCTATGGCTACGTGTAGTTCTTATTTAGAAGTACCGTTGAACTAGGGTATAAGCTCTTACTTGAGATTCGTGTTTGTGGTCTATGGTGAAAGGTCGCCATGATACGATTGTGGTTGTTTATTGAGATGTGGGCCTAGGCCATATGTCTCTAACAATTTCTTAAAAGAAAAGAAGTGGGTTGCCATGGAGTTGGCCAAATGAATAAGTAGCCATCGAATTTATCTATTAAACCCTTGTTTTTATTGAATGTATGTGGCATGAATATGTTGAGTTTTGTGGGAATATAATGAGACGTTGGCTAAGTGAGATTAAACTACATCTAAGTTTGAGCCATGGTTACTCAAGTATGGTTGAGGTTAACTTTGAGATGCTAGATGTGATTATGAACTCCGGCTCAGGAAGGGAGTGTGGCTCTGAGAATAGTATTCTACCTCAAAGGTTTCCAAGATGTCTAATTTAGTCAAGAGTCGTTCGATTAGCACTACCTACCCTGTTTCGGTCATTTCATGCGAGCTTAAGCCTGGAATGCTATGTGATGTGTGTGAGCATAGTGGATGTGTTCCCTTATTGCCTGTGTGGTGTAGCTTAGGGGAATTTCCCATTGTGTTGAGTGTAGGGGATGTGTTCCCTTATTTCCCTTATTGCCTGTGTGGTAGCTTAGGGTGATTCCCCATTGTGTTGAGTGTAGGGGATGTGTTCCCTTGTTGCCTCTGTGGTAGCTTAGGGGTGATTTTCCCCAATATGATGAGTGTGAGGGTTGTATACCTTCACAAGTTTGGTTCTAGGTTGTAGGACTCGCAGTTATGACACAAATTTATAGTCAGGGATGGTTGAAGGTTATGGTAGGACAAATGGGCTACTTACTGAGTATGTTTATACTCATCATTGCTACTTTGTTTGTTTTGCAGATTGTGCACATTCTCGAGGCGGGTGACGCAGGCGATGACTTGACAAGACTATAGAGACTCCATCAAATTTCTTTTCTCAGATTTAGCCTTGAGCTTTGTTTCCTTATTCCCTGTTGTGTGTTGGTTTGTAAAGTTTAAATATTCTTTAGTTATTGTGTATTTGGCTAGAGTTTCCTAGAATGCTGCGTTTGATTTTGGAGCTCAGCATATTTGTCGTAGTTTGTTGGATGCTGAGTGCTTTACCTGAGGTATAGAAGTGTTTCTTCTCTTCGCAGGTCTTTATAAAATTTTGGTTTTCTCCTAGCTACGCTGTCATGCTGCCGAAATTTCGAGCATGAGCGAGGTAACTAGGTCGTACTTCCGCATTAGAGAGTCGTATGAGTTAGGGTTGTTACAAATGGTTACCATATTTTATCTTATATTATTCGATTTATTTTATTAAAGGTCCTTTATTTTGAGGAAATAAAATATTAATAATATTTTTACTATCATGTTGAATTTTCTTTTTAAATAAAAGAAAATTTTCACCTTAAGAATTTGAAATTTTCTATAATCTAACCTCCGTCAAAGAATTTACATGATTTTATTTTATTTAAAAAAATTTAAAAATATATTAATTTGAAAAATTCTTAGGAAGATTTTGTACGCCTACACAGGAACTTAAACTCTACATAAGCACATTACTTAGCCCTTAAAATAAACTTTTTTAAATGAAATAATTTTATGACGTTTATTTTTTAAAACGAAATGAAATGCAATTATATTGGTAATAAAAATATTATTACTTTTATATACAAATTTCTATTTGACAAAAGTTTTTTTTAAAAAAATAACTTGGCAATTTTGTTATTCATACTTTTTTAAAAATGAAATTTATCTACGATGTATTTAAGAAATTACATACAATGTATTTGAATTGCAAAAGATGTAATAAATATTATCTTAACTAAATCAATGAAATGTTTTAAATCTCTATTTCTTAAATTTGCAAAATATCTCATAATGCATCTACACCGGAGCCGAAACTCCACCAAGGCTAATTATTCTAATCAATGTAATTTTTTATACAGTTACACGAGGGCACATTCTAATCAATATTTTTTTATAGATCTGTATAGGACCCCAGACTCGACGAGGGCATATAATTCACTGTTTTTACTGTTTTTACTTTTTTTTTTTTTTTATGACATGCTTCATCGATATTTTTTAATGTGGTAAAAATTTGAAAACAAATATAATGATAGCTAAAAAAAGTCACTAATTACGTCCATCAAATTATTGTGCATATCAAATTTACCAGATTTATAAAATATGATGAAATAAAAGAAGCTTGAGTTAGAACTAAAAAAATAAAAAATAAAATAATTTAACAGAAAGAAAAAGGTACTACCTAAATTTTATTTAGGAGTACTTGCAGAAGTAGCAACCACTTTTTATTTTTTGCAAAAATAGCAAGATCTGGAGGCCCAACCCACTCAAAAGAAAGCAAAAGTCCAATATACCCTTGATGAACACGGAGCCCAAACAATGACATATTTGATGTACCAATGATATACTTGATTTGATATACCATTGATATACCTGATTTGATGTACCATTGATATACCTAATTATGAGTGTGATATACCAACGATATACCTAATATGAACGTTGATATATCAATAATATACCTAATATATTACTTCTATTTACTTCTTTAATTTATTGTGTTCAGTTTCTCTTATTGAATTGTGTTATGTTATTTACAAATTTTAGGTGAAATGTATATCTTTTATAACCTAAAAGTTTGTCTTCTATATCTAATATGAATGTTGATATGTCATTGATATACCTAATTTGTTATATTACTGAAGGAATCAATAACACCGATATACCTGATTATTAGTTCTGATACACCAACGATATACCTGATATGAATGTTGATATATCAATCTAGCAATGCAATTGTAGCAATGCTTTTTACATTTTGAAGATAAAGCAAAAAAATCAAAGCCTAGTCCAAACGTAAAATATGAGAAGATATAAATATCCTAATTTTGAGAAAATGTGGACATTCAAACATTACATTTTGAATGAGTGTTGATATACTACTGATACACTAATGATATATTTGAAATCATTTTTAATGAGTACTAATATACTATTGATACACCAATATTATACTTGAAATGAATTTTAAATAAGTGTTGATATACTACCGATACACTAATGATACACTTGAAATTAATTTTTAATGAGTATTGATATACTATTGATACACCAATGTTATACTTTGAATAAAATTTGAATTAGTGTTGATATACTATTGATACACCAATGTTATACTTGAAATAGCATTTAGAATGAGTGCTAATATACTACTGATATACTAATAATATACTTCAATTAATTTTTAATGAGTACTGATATAGTGCTGATAAATTGTTGATATAGTAATGATATACTTGAAATTGCATTTTGAAATAGTGTTGATATACTATTGATATACCAATGTTATACTTTAAATGGACTTTGAATGAGTCATGATAAACTGCAGATACATTAATGATATACTTGAAATTGAATTTTGAATGGGTGTTGATTTACTATTGATATACTTGAAATGCATTTTAAATGTGTATTGATATACTATTGATACTGATAACATGTAATTATGCTATCTTATTTCGTATTATTTATGCTAGTTTTGTGATTATTTTGTGAGCTTTTATGCCTATTTCTCTTAATTTCGTAGAAATCGAGCTTGAGGAGCAAAACTGAGTGTTTGAGAGTATTTTGCTGGATATTGGAGCCTTTTGAAGCTTAATTGAAGCTTAATTGAAGATTCAAAAAAAGTAAAGATGTTATTTGAGCATAAGGAACATTTCGAGAGATTCTATGTCGAATCACAGTTCCAACGCATCAAACTGGAGGTCATTCGGACACCCAAGCGAAGAGATATAGCAAAAATGGTCAGTGTTATCTACAGAGTAGCGTCGATACGCTGTCCAGAGCGTCTCGAGGCTACAAAAAATGCAAAACGCTATTTTTCGCTCAGAAACACGCATGCGCCACTTTTCTTGTAGCGTCGAGATGCTACTTACAGCATCTCAACGCTGCCTTGAGATTTCCTATATCAACATCATTTTGGGGCACCGTTTTGGGGAGGCCAATCCAAAGGTTTCAACCCTAATCTCGATTTCAAGCTAAAATTGAGGGTTAATTTAGGGAGAAATTGAGAGCATTTGTGGAGCATTTGTGAAGATTTGGAGCTCGAGGGACGTGGAGATCATGGCATGAACGCCGGATCGACCATCGTTTGCTAATTTCTTCCTTTTCCTTTAGTTTTAGTTTCTGTTTTGTGGCTGTAAATTAGGAACTTAGAGGTTTAATTGTATTAATTTAAATATCTTTATTCCTAATACTTGGGATTTTTAAATTAATTGAATTAATTGCTTAATTGTTGGAAACTTTGGATTAAAATCTTTTTATCTTAGAGTTTTGATGTAGCTGTTAGACTTAAGGTTTTAATTGATTAATATCTTATTGAATACTTTTGTTTCATTCATGGTTTTATGTATTTAATGTTTATAATCACTTGATCATAGATTATTTGTTTAATTGGTCTGAATTTGTGCTTGGAAAAGTTTGGTTTAGGCTAGAACTTAATTGCATGACTATTTGTAAATTCTTGCATGAAAGTGGAAAATTCTCTTAGAAGCCCTTAAAAGAAGTTGCTTAATGTCTTGCATGCTATTAAAATATA
The DNA here is from genome assembly GCA_033996785.1 of Trichosanthes truncata. Taxonomy (NCBI): domain Eukaryota; kingdom Viridiplantae; phylum Streptophyta; class Magnoliopsida; order Cucurbitales; family Cucurbitaceae; genus Trichosanthes; species Trichosanthes truncata. The sequence continues at coordinate 78,099,192 of JAWPNB010000003.1, forward strand.
GATAGAGATATTAGGTTAATAACATTGCAAGAGAGTTAATTGTGCTTGAAAGAGTCAGTTAATACCCTTGCTTCTTGGCTTATGGAATATTTGCATGACAAATCTTGATAGTTTTCGCTATAAGTGTAATTAGTCTCACATCTACCCCAAGTGACAATCCTACCATTTCAACATACTGTTCAAACACGACTCCACTATTAACGTTAACAAAAAACCCTCCACAGGATGGTCGGTCATAATCGACTCCATCTACCCCATCAATAATACAACCATTTGTATGTAAAAAAAATCTCAAACACTTATCTCCCATTTTCTATGAAAAAATAAAAAAGATATAAATTAGAACTAAACTAACTAAGTAAACTAAAATTCAACCATGTAATTCAATTAAGTAAACTACCATTAGAACTAAATTTCAATTAAGTAAAGTACAATTCAATTAAGTAAACTAAAATTCAACTATGTAATTAATAGAATACTATTTTACATCTTAAAATAATAATAAGAAGAAGAAGAAAAAATACATAAAAAAATATTTTAAAAAAATACATCCAAAAAATCTTTATTAAAATTAAAACCCACCAATCTTTAAAAACAAAAAATTAAACACAAGTGATTTAAAAAAACAAAATTCCAACAAATCTTGAAAAAAAAAACACACATCTAACAAATCTTGAAAAAAAAATACACATCTAACAAATCTTGAAAAAGAAAAACACACATCCAACAAATCTTAGAAAAAAATATATACATCCAACATTTTTTTTTTTTTAAAAAAAACATCCAAAAAAATCTTTATAAAAATTAAAACCAAAAAATCTTTTATAAAAAAATTTTTTAACACAACAAATTAAAAAAAAAAATCCAACCAATCTAGAAAAAAACACACACATCCAACAAATCTTAGGGAAAAAAACACATCCATCAAATGTTAGAAAAAAAATATATACATCCAACAAGTGTCTTGTCTCTAATAATACACAAATCTAACAAATCTTATACTCATTCAACAGATCTACAATAAAAATAACTACAATCACAAGAAACTAGTGAAAAAACAGTTTAAAAAAACTCACGAATCTGACAAAATTTGGTGGTCCTCAAATGTGATGGACTTTTGTGTATCCAACAGCCACAAAACGCTCTCTTTGCTCCAATGCCAACAAAGATCAAGCTTGCTACCTCAAATGGCGACAAAAAACTTCAAGTGGGACTACAAAACAAGAGAAATAAGATTGTGGGTTGATATGCAATTGATTAGTCATAGGATTGTTTAGTTCTACCTTGCTCGAGGAATAACAAGATTTAGGTTGGGGGTTGTGATAGGACCTATAAAGTTCTTTTTAATCACACTTATTTCTCGTTAGTTAAAAGGATTTTATGTGTTTTATTATTATTTTTTAGGGATTCGAGCCATTCTCATGTTTTGGAGAGTTTGCAACATTTCAAAGTTAATTCGGACCAAATCAGAGGTGATTCGAGCAACATAATTTCTATACCAAATTTGACCGATCATATCATGATATTTTGAGATTCAAATATATTCGAATTTAGTGTCAAATCAAAGCTTATTGCATTATCTTTCCAACGGTATAAGACTCATTGCATTCCAATAAGTATTATGAAAGTTATGGCATTTTGAGTGATTACTGCTCCTGTTGGAAAACTGCCATACCTGAGAATACTTTGTGCCAACTTCCATTCCTATTATCTTGCTGATCAGGTTTTGGAATGTAATGTACAGCTTATTTTAGGGGCGTAAATTTTTGAAATTTTAGAATTTAGTTGAATATTTTTCTCAATTGAGTATTATGAGTTGGGTTATTTGGAAATTTGAAATAGAAATGGGCATATTTGGAATGGAGAAAATTGGTTAAGGGCTTATTTGGAAAGTAGTTAAAAGTTAAAAAAAAAAAAATCAAAATTAAAATTTTGGACAAGCCTTCTACCTTATCTTCTTCTTCTTCTTCTTCTCTTTATCCCTTCTCTCTCTCTCCCGATTTTTTTTCTTTTTTCTCTCTATCTCTCTCTCTATCTGAGACCACCACCATCTTCTTCTTCTTCTTCATCATCTTCATCTTCTTCCTCTACTCCTCCATCGAAAAACCTCACGAGCTGCACGAATCTACCCTGAACCTACCAAACATCGCCGTTCGGCACACGCCCAAAACCGCGTCCTACTCAGTCCGTTGCCGCCGCACGCCCAACTGCAGACCGCCGGCTCCTTCCATCTCTCTCACGCGTTCTGTACAAACAGCAAGGACTAGGAGTTTGTTTTGGGTCAATTCCGACAAGCTCGATGGTTGTACAACTGTATATGATCTCTATTTGGAGTGGGTAAGCATTTTGAAATTTAATTTCAAACTATTGGTTGGCTATGTTTGTGAATTTGAGATACCCATAAAGTTTTTGTGCTAATTTTAGATTACCCATAGCCTTTGGATACTAAATACGTGAATTTAGACCCATTTGGAGTCAAACCAACAAACTTTTAGATCGTGGGTAAGTGTTCCAACAATGACTCGAATTGATTTATGGGTGTTAAACTGAGTTTTAAGGGCCTTTTTGTGGAATTTAGGGACTGTTTTAGTGTTCTATAATATACCCTTAATGCATGAGACCTTAAGCAAGGTTACCCATTATTTTAGGAGGTCGGGTTGTCGAGTTCAGACCTATTTGACATCCAATTCAGTAAGTATGAGTGTTGTTGGACTTTGTTTGGCGATTCAAGATCGAGTATTCGAGTTCAAGGCCTTTTGAACCTTGAAGGAATTGGTAAGTAGTTATTTGGATTTAAACTTCTTAAAGTTCCTTATTTTGACTTTAATGTATATTTGAGAATTTGTCAAATGTGATTGGATGCTTGAATATTTTAGTTATGAAGCTTGTAATGGTTAGTGATCGGTGTGTGATAATTCTCAGTTATGAGGACTATTTAACTCTAAAACTAAGTTGTTCTTGCCAGTTTTGCGTATTTTGTTGAATAACGAGCAAGCGAAAAATAACACTTTTAAATAAATTCATGCAAGCTTGTTGGAATATGATCAAAGAAGAATTAAGTTGAAAAGATACAAGAAAGTTGGCTTACATTGAGTTTTTGTGCAGATTTGAAAAAATGAAGAAAATGCAAATGAAATGCAATTGCATTTCCTTGGGAAGGCAAGGTGATGAACAAGAGGGAGAAATTCAATTGCAAAGCAATTGCATTTTATGGACTATTAAATCAAAGCAAGATTCACGGAAATTGACCAAGATTTACGAAGATTGCTCAAGTTATGGGAGAATTTTCAGCCTCATTTCACGCCCCAACGTCTACCCAAGAATTAAGGAGCCCAAGATGGAAAGAAAAGGCATCGGAATATCTTTAAAAGGGGAAGAGGAACGAAGAAGAATTATCGCGTTTTCTAGAACTCTGTTCTTTGGGTTTTCGTTTTCTGATTTATTGCTCTTGGACATACCCAGCAAGTTGACGATTTCTATTATTTTCAGTATTTCATTCTTGTATTTTCGCTCGATCAAGTTGGGAGATTGATCTATCTTCAACAAGGCGTTCGGTTTTCTTCACTCTTATTTTGTGGGTTTTCTTTTTCCCAAGTTTTCGAACAGCAGTTGTTTTCAATTTCTTCCCTCTATTTTTCGTCCATTAATCTTTGCTTGTTTTGCTCCTAAATTCCTTAGTTTGATCCCTCCTCAACTTCGTTAGATAAGGTGAAGATTTAAGAATTCGTAAAAGGATTCTAATTCGACCATAGTAAGGAATTTCGATAGTAATGTTCTGTTTTGGGTTCAAGACCGTTCTATGTTAATACTTGGCTTAAAGTTTTTGCTTAATTTTAGTATTGAATTAATCTTGGTTAAAGTCCATTTTCCTGTATGTGGCCATATTGAAATGAATAGTTGAATTCATATTCCAAATTCTTTCTCTCCATATAAAAGCTTGTTCATTTCTTTTTTTTTTTTTTTGTTTAGAAAGATCGAAATTTCCAGTATTATGTTTATGTAATTCTGATTTCAATTTAGTAGCTCCAGCATTGTTATTTCTTATGGGCATTCGTAATTACCATTGGTTGCCTTAGGGTTAATTTCCTTATTTCATTGTATTAATTATGAATTTTACACAAAGTAAATTTTGGATTTTCATTTCTCCCATAATGAGCTAATTATCCCTTAGGGATTCAAGTTAGTGAATGCCCTAAAGGAGAGTTGTAAAGCTTAAAATTATATTCAATCTAGTTAACACTCGAGACTTTGTTTGTTTTTGTTGAATTAACGTGGGTAAACATAGCCGGCCAATTAGTGATTGCTTGTCAAGCTGGAACTTAATACCGAAAGGGTTAAGAGAAAGTGGATGTCACAAAAGCAATGGAGGAAAAGGCTTAGACATAAGTCATGAACATCGACTCTAGACATAGGGCTATACTCCAAAACGCTAGAATTGTGCGCTAATTTATCTAAGTTAGATTAGCCATAGAAATATAGGTTTAATCACTTAGTCTCCTAAAGATTTTGAAGCAAAATCGAATAGGAGTTGAATTTGGTTTACTTAGTTCTCTAGTGTTAACTATGATTGCAATTGCATTTTAAGTAGCATTTCTTTCCAAATGGGCATAAGCAACTTGAATCCCATTCTTTTTAATTATTGATTTTTCACCCATTCTGTGTTAACAAGCCAACCTCTTATATTTTTACATCTTCGGTTACCACAATTGCATTTTGCGAACAAATTTTGTGTCATCTTAGTAGATTTTGTTAAAACCCGTTCCCTTGGGTACAATACTCTGGAGTACTTCCAGTTTTCTTTATTACTTCGATCACGTGCACTTGCGTGTAGCAAAGCCCAGCGATCAGTGTGGAAGTCGTTTTGAGTTAAAAATGGCCTAAGTATGTGATTATAATGAAAATAGAGGCTTAAAGTTTCGAGTTATTGTAGTTAGCTTGTATAGAACCTTAAAAGTTTGTTTAAGGTTGTAATTGTATGAGTTTGGGTGTGTTTGTGGTGATTTATGGAAAATCATACTTGCCTAAATTTGGTTATGTGGAGAATGGCGTGGTTGGCTTAATTAATATAAGGATTTTCGCAATAGGCTTAAGATTGCCTAGATTTGTTATTATTCTTGTTAAAGGTTTCAAAGATATAAGCAAATGAATAAATTTGATTATAGTTTCCCTTGTAAGCATAAATGTATGGATGGTTGTTTTAAACTGAATGTTCGTAGGTGTTTGGACTGTCTGAGGTGGTTGGTTGGCTACGGAATGCTGAATACTTGAGCTTGTAGACTGTATGGTTAGCTGTGGTTATTCCTTTGGGTTCTCGTTTAGGTTAATGGCTGTTTTAGAACACCTTAAAGGTATGCAACATTCAGAGTTGCTATGCGAGTATATTGTGCCTGAATCGCTTGAATGGTCGGCTAGGGTTTACTTCTCTTGGTTTGTTGGATTCGGTTAGCTGGCTACTTAGGATACTTTGGAAGTGTTTAGTGTTTAAGTTTCGTGTGTTCAGTATGGGCAAATGACTGGGCACGTTTATTATGTATCATACGGGTCCAAATGTGTGTGGAAGATTTTGGTTGTCCTGATTTCTAGCGTATTTAGGGAACCAAACTTCTGGGATAATAATTGGAGGGCTATATGTCGTTGGCACATGTATGGGCTATGGCTATGTAAAGTTCTTGTTTAGAAGTACTTTCGAACTAGGGTAAAGTTCATACTTGAGACGCTTGCTTGTGAACTTCGGGCCAGGTTGTGAATGTGGTTCGGAAATGACAAATGAATTTGGTATAGTAGATTACCCTAGAGATTCCAAAAGTATTGCGAAAGTGCAAGAACTTGTTAGATTAGTGCCCCTGACCTTGCGTCTCTCTTGGATGAGTTTGTAACTCTAGGTTGACTTGATGTGAGTAGGGTGAGAGTTTCTTTCCTTCACCGAGTTGTGTGCTAGCTGAGGGGTGATTCCCCATTGTGTTGAGCCTAAGGATTGCAATCCTAATTGCCTATGTGCTAGCTTAGGGGTGATTTCCCATTGTGTTGAGCTTAAGGATTGTGATCCTTATTGCCGTGGGCGCTAGCTTAGGGTGATTCCCCATTGTGTTGAGCATAAGGGATGCGTTCCCTTATCGCCTGTGTGCTAGCATATGGGGTGATTCCCCTATTGTGTGTAGGCGTGATAGTTGCTTTCTTTCACGCCCATGGTCAACCTATGTTACATGGCTTGTTGGTAGTGCTCGAGACAATGCCATACCAGGGTGGACTCAAGTAGGGTGGCTCTTCTTAAATCTGTGCATTCTAATTGGTCACCCGCTGCCATTAAATCAGCTCTCATCACCACGGGTACGCACAAATAACCCTCCCTCATTCTACCACTAAAAAACAAATCTTACTGGTTAAAAAAATACTCTAGTCCCCAAACTTTAGTTTATAACGATTTAGTCCTTATATTTTCAATTTTGTAACAATTTAGTCATTAGACTTTAATACGTAACCAATTTAGTCTTTGTACTTCCAAATTTGCAATGATTTAGTCTCTATCATGAAAAAAAAAAGTTAAGGTTTAATGAGAATTCTTACATATGTAGATTGATAAATTGATTAGGGAGAAAATGTGTTATAAATTACAAAGAAGTTTTTTTTTTTTTGAAACTACAAAGACTTAATTTATTACATGATAAAAATTGATATTTAATTTTGATGAGATTTTTTTCACCGAAGGGATTAAATTATTACAAAATTTAAAATATATGGACTAAATTGTTTCAAAATTAAGTTTAAAGACTAAGTTGTTACAAAATTAAAAATATAGAGACTAAACTTAATTACAGATTAAAGTTGAAGAACTAAATTGCTATTTTCATGAAAGTTTTTCAATCAATCATAATTTATATTCACACATAGCGCGTGAAAAGGACCCCTCTGGATTGCCCATTTTCGCTGAGGGATCTCCTCCTAAAGTTGGTGAGCCATTCGACTACGGTGGTGGAGTGGTAGACCCCAACGCCGCGGCCGACCCAGGTCTCGTCTATGATTTGGACATCACAGATTACATATATTATTACCTCTGCGACATGGGTTATAAGGACTCAGACATTTCTCACCTAACGCAGCAAAAAACAAAGTGCCCGTTGCAAAGGCCCTCGGTGTTAGATTTGAATTTTCCCACCATTACAGTACCTGTACTCAAAAACTCCACCACTGTAACATGAACGGTGACGAATGTAGGGAACTTGACCTCCATTTATAGGGCAGTGATTGAGGCTCCACCAGGAACCAAGGTGAGTGTCGAGCCTCGGGAGTTGGCTTTTAATTCCCAAGTGAAGAAGATTTCCTTTAAGGTTACCATTTCCACTACCCTCCATAGAAACTATGGGTACTCTTTTGGAACCTTAACCTGGAGTGATGGAGTGCATCTTGTTAAAAGTCCCTTGTCTGTACAAATTGATTTCCTTTGATCTTGTGCGTAACCATGCATTGTGTTGGAAAGAAACTTTTAGAGATTGGAAGTTAAACTTGAAAGATAGATTTTTTAGATATAGGCTACTTGTATTATTGGTCACTTCTAACTTTTTTGCTTGATACAAACTCTAAGATATCATCTCTATTTATACTAGTTGCATCTCCTAAACTTATGCCTATAATTTTGCCAACACATATGCAATCTAGTAGTTACAAATGATTCTTTAGAATGTTATTTACAAATACAATTTTTCTCTCACATTCTAGAGAATTCTACATCATAGTATAAAACATCTTTAAAAAGAGATTTCTCTAGAATATTTTAGTACTTAAAATATTTATAGAAATTGAGCTTAAAATATGGGTTCTTAATTAGGGCTATTTATGTTTGTTAATCACTCCATTTAATTAGGTTGAATGGTGGAATATGAAGGGTTGGAATGTCAAAAAAAATTCCGCTTTCTCGACTCCCTAGTCCCGACAACTATAAAATAGTTGTCTTCCACATGTTTTTTACAACAATTTGAGTCTTATCTTTTTTCTATACTTATTTTTCTTTCTTAGTTCATCACTTTTAACTTTTAAGATTTTTAAATTTAGTGTGATAGAACAATAACATTTCAATTATTTTCTTTTAAGTTACAGAGCAGTGTTGTATAACAACGGTAACTCATTCTAATATTCCTTAGAAGTAGTTAGCAATAAACTAGCAAGATGAAATTTAAGAAAGTACGTACAAAGTCAAATCATATATATATATGATCATTTTGTTCAATCACAGTGAGAATTCATATGAAAAAGCTTTATGAATGAGTAGAAGTTGGAGTCAACCTGAGTGTAATTGACCAAAAAGATCGGAAGCTCAAATCTTATTTTGCACACATTGTTGAATTCAAGAAAAAAAAATAGAAGTTGGAATAGCCATACATGTTATTAGATTTATTAATGAAAGCTCGTTCATACTATATCATAAATTAATATTCATTTGGACAAGAAAAATGCATGTTGTTGCATTCTTTTAGGCTATAATATAATTATAGTAACAAAAGTAGTTGTCTCAGTAGTTGATTGAGACAACAAACGTTACACGATCCACTGTATCGAGATGTGAGGTGAAGGTGGAAAGCAACCTCCAAACTGTACACACATATAAAATAATCTTAATATTTATCAGCAAATTTAGTGACAAAGATGTTTTTAAATTGAAAAGAAATCAACTCACCTTTAAGATGCCCTTCAAGAAAGAAACAAAAAAAAAAAAGATAAAGGAGCAATAATGAACTTTAGACCAGAGATTAGAAATAATGAACTTTACCTTTCAGATTTCTTAATTAATAATTATTCACTTTACCACTTTCACACGAAGTTTTGTCTCTAGGCTCCACCACTCGCATGGGATACTTATCAAGAATGTGACCAAAGTTTGTGAAGGGATTAGAAATAGGTAAAGTTCAAACTTACAAACAACCACACACAATATTTACAATTATCAATTTTTTTGTTCTAATGGCTTCGGCTTTAGTTTGTTTAAATAATTTTAAAAGATTTAATTTAGTCCGTAGTTTAATCTCAATTTTAATTTGATTTTTGTTTAAATAATTTTAAAAGATTTAATTTAGTCCGTAGTTTAATCTCAATTTTAATTTGATTCTTATAATTTTAAATGCTCTTAAAAGTGTCATAAATCGTCTTTTGTCCACATATATACAATCAACTAACTATAAAATATTCTCATAAAAAAAACTAAATATAAAATATCATCTGTGTTGCCATGTAAATTAAAAATGTATCATATATTCAACTTAATAACAACTTTATAATTAAGTCGGAATACTGAGTGAAATTTGACCAAATTATAAAGACTTGATTAAATTAAACCTTTAAAATATCTAAACCAGGGTTTTAAAATTTGCCGATGTAAAGACCCTAAACTCTAGAGCATGCTAAGAGTGGAATTAAAACTGAGACAGCTCGCCTATGCCTGAAATTTCGGCAGCATGGCGACGCAACTACAGGAAACCAAATTTTAAGAACCTGATAAAGAAGAGATAGCACACTTCTAAGATTTCAAATAAACCCTCAGCAACCAACAACTACACAAGAGTGCTGAGTTTTCAACCAGAGACAAGCACAACAAAAAACACTTCCTAGTTTACGAAGTAGACATACAATAGACAAAACTCAATTTACACACAGTAAGGATTTATATGACTAAATGCACAACCAAAAAGGCCTAAGGGTAAGCTATAGGTAACTCCATAGCCTTGCCAGGTCGTCGTTCATCACCCACCACGTTGTTGCGCATTACCTGAAAAGAGAAAGGTAGCATGAATGAGTATTGGTAAACTTAGTAAGCAGCCATCTTAGATAAAATAATTCATAGCCAAACAGCCATTTTGAGAAGGAGAGATTATGCCTTACTCACACTCGTGCCTAAGCAACAAATAATAATTTCACCACATGACCATGGTCTTATTTCTCTACCTCATCTCTGATTTCACCAAATCCTAACTTCGAATCATACCAATGAGTCCTGCAACCTAGAATTCAACCTCGTGAAGGTAATAAACCTCACGCTCATCATAAAGGATAGATACCTCAAAGCTAGCACACAGGCAATAGGGAAACGCATTCCCTATGCTCAACACAAGTGGGGAATCACCCTAAACTAGCTCACCAGCCATAGGGAAATACATCCCCTACGCTCAACATATATAGGTAATCATCCTAAGCTAGCACACATGCACTAGGAGAACGCATCCCCTATGCTCAACACAAGTGGGGAATCACCCCTAAGCTAGCTCACAGGCAATAGAGAAACGCATTCCCTATGCTCAACACATCATATAACATTCTAGGTCTACAAGCTCACTCAATACAACCGAACTAGGATAGGTAATACTAGATCAATGGTTTACAACCAACTTTGCTATTTCGAGAACCCCTACATGCAACATTGCTCTCAAGCCTCTGTCACAACCTGAACCGGGGTTCACATTATAAACCAACATCTCAAATTTCACTTCCAACACATAATTAACTAGGCTTAAGCCTTAATCAAATTCTATCCATATTTATTTACCAATGATCTAGTAATTTTTCCTTCTCAATCAAATATACATAAATGCAAATTTTTACCAAAATAGCATATCAAATATTTCCAATTTGCTACTTACCTCTCAATCGACCCCAAGGTCGAAATACTTTAATTCAATGGTCGAGGATAGCTTGAATCCTTACAATTGATAGAGCGCCCAACCTTTTAAAACCTCCAAATTTCAATTTCTAGCACACACAAACGTTCCAATTAATCAATAATAACTTAATTAAATCACAGCTTACTTCCTTAACTTACTCGGCCCCGAATGGCCATTTTCAAGAATTTTGAACTTTAAAACTTACCAATTAATGTGAATATAAGTCGTTGGAAAATACGTGATACCACCCAATGATCAGAAATTAGCTTCCAGTCCTAACGGTAAATCTTAAAGTGAGATCCATAGTCCAAAAATCAACCAAAACTACTCAACATAATACCTAAATAAATTATTAACAACTAAATTTTCCAAAAGCCATAACGCTTACCCACACTTTCAAGAGCCAAACCACACCGGAATAAGTCCTTAAACGCCCAAATAACTTCTATAAACCCGCTGTCCACACACTAGTTTGCCGAAAAACGCTTCGATTATTCCTAAATAGCGAAAGATAGGTAGATAGGTAAAGAGGGGAAAGAGAGAGAGAAAAACGGAAAGAAAGAGAGAGAGAGAGAGAGAGAGAGAGAGAAAATGAGAGACGAGAGGGAGGGCGGACAGGGGGGGAGGGACGGACAGTGAGGGAGGGATCGGGAGGGAGGGATCGGGAGGGAGGGGCGGATCGGAAGGGAGGGAGGGACGAGAGGGAGGGACTGCGGGGGAGGGAAAACGAGAGAAAGGGGAGGGGGCTGCGGGAAAAGGGAAACAGAGAGAAGGGGGAGGGAAACCGAGAATGAGGGGATAAGGATAAAATTTTTTTATATAATAATAATAATAAATAATAATAATATATTTTTTTTATTATTATGATTATTATTATCATTTTTTTTTTAAAACAGAATGTTACATTCTTCCCACCTTAAGAACTTTCGCCCTCGAAAGTTGCTACTCCTCAAAGAGCTCAGGATATCTTGTCCGCATCTCATCCTCACATTCCCAGGTTGCTTCCTCGAGTTGGTGGTTATGCCACAACACTTTAACCAATCTAATTTGCTTATTCCGAAGAATCTTTTTGTCTCATGCCAAAATTAACACTGGTTTTTCTTCATAACTCAAGGTCTCCTTGACTTGCAGTGGCTTGTAGTCGATCACATGAGATGGATCTGGTACATACTTTCGCAACATCGACACATGAAAAACATTATGGACTGCGGAAAGAGAAGGCGGTAGGGCTAAACGATACGCCACAGGGCCAATTCGTTCCAAGATTTCAAATGGCCCTATAAATCTGGGACTTAATTTCCCCTTTTTACCAAACCTTAAAACACCCTTCATTGGAGCCACTTTAAGAAACACAGGGTCACCAATTGCAAACTCCAAATCTCTTCGCCTCACATCGGCATTGCTTTTCTGTCTACTTTGGGCCGTTAACATCCTCGCTCTGATCTTTTGTACTGCATCATTCGTCGCTTGGACTAACTCAGGCCCCATCAATTTGCGTTCACCAACTTCACCCCAACAAACTGGAGAACGACATCGCTTTCCATAAAGAGCTTCAAATGGTGCCATACCAATCGTTGCTTGATAACTATTGTTATAAGCAAACTCCATCAGGTGTAAGTGCATATCCCAACTACCAGCAAAGTCCAAAGCACAGGCTCGTAACATATCTTCTAGAATCTGGTTTAACCTCTAAGTCTGACCATCAGTTTGAGGATGAAAAGCTGTACTGAAATTACATTCTGCACCTAAGGCTTTTTGAAAACTCTTCCAAAAATTGGAAGTAAAATGGGGATCTCTATCAGAAACGATTCTCACTGGAACTCCATGTAATCTGACTATTTCTTCCATGAATAGGTGTGCCCACTTATCAACTGTATAAGTCTGTTTCCCTGGAAGAAAGTGCGCCGACTTAGTCAGCCTATCAACAATTACCCAGATCACTGTGAAACCTTTCATGGTCCTGGGTAAGCCGGAGATGAAATCCATGGATATCTCCTCCCATTTCCATTGCGGCACACTCAGCGGTTGTAGCAAACCTGCCGGTCTTTGCCTCGGAGCTTTAACCTGTTGGCACACTAGACACTTGCTTACAAACTCTGCAACATCTTTCTTCATTCCCTGCCACCAATAGAATTGTTTCAAATCTTGATACATCTTGGTACTGCCCGGGTGTACTGAAAAAGAAGAGTTGTGGGCCTCCGATAGAATCTCCTTTTTAAGCTCACTGGTATCCGGCACACACAACCGCCCTTTATACAGGAGTCCGCCATCTGCTGAACAAGAAAACTCACTTTCCTGACCCGTCTTAGCCTGAGTCCACAAGCCCTCTAAGCTGGAATTCCCTTGCTGGGAATCTATTACGCGCTGCCTCAAGGTTGGTTATATTGATAACTGGCATAACTGAGCAGAGATCTGTCCCACCACCACTGCTATCTCTGATCGTTCCATGTCAGATTGTAGGGGAGCTTGCTTTGTAATCATAGCTGAGGTGTGAGCAGTCTTTCTGCTGAGCGCATCGGCAACCACATTTGCCTTACCAGGATGGTATAAAATCTCTATCTCATAATCTTTTACTAGTTCCAGCCACCTTCGTTGTCTCATATTCAACTCTTTTTGAGTAAAAAGGTATTTGAGGCTCTTATGATCTGTATACATCTGAATATTTTCACCATATAAATAATGTCTCCAGATCTTTAAAGCAAAAACCACCGCTGCTAACTCTAAGTCATGTGTTGGATAATTTCGTTCATAATCTTTCAACTGACGGGACGCATAAGCAATCACTTTCCCATGTTGCATCAACACACAACCCAAACCTTTCTTAGAAGCATCGCTATATACAACAAATCCTCCTGTCCCTTCAGGTATGGTAAGTACAGGCGCTGAAACCAATCTTTGTTTGAGTTCTTGAAAACTCGCCTCACATTCATCATTCCATAAATAAGCACTCCCTTTTCGAGTCAAATAAGTCAAAGGCGTAGCTATTTTGAAGAAATCTTGAACAAAGCGCCTATAGTACCCGGCTAGGCTCAAGAAACTACGTACCTCAGTGACTGTAGTAGGACGGGGCCATTCCGTAACTGCTTCCACTTTTGCTGGGTCTACTGATATACCTTCCTTAGACACCACGTGCCCTAGGAAAGACACTTGCTGCAATCAGAACTCACACTTGGAGAACTTTGCATATAACCTGTTTGCCCTTAAAGTATTCAACACCCTTTCAAGGTGTACCTCATGCTCCTCATTTGTCTTAGAATAAACCAGAATATCATCGATAAAGACAATCACAAAGGTGTCAAGAAAATCTTTGAACACCTTATTCATCAAATCCATAAACACGGCTGGTGCATTAGTTAACCCAAACGACATCACTGTGAACTCATAATGCCTATACCTAGATCGAAAAGCAGTCTTGGGAATGTCTTCCTCTCTAATTCGTAACTGATGATACCCTGAACGCAGATCAATTTTAGAGAACACAGCGGCCCCCTCTAACTGATCAAACAAATCATCAATTTTAGGAAGCGAATATTTATTCTTTATGGTTACTTTATTCAATTCTCGATAGTCGATGCACAGGCGCAACGACCCATCTTTTTTCTTCACAAAAAGCACAGGTGCACCCCAAGGTGAGACACTAGGGCGAATAAAACCCTTATCTAGAAGTTCTTGCAACTGTATTTTGAGTTCCTTCAACTCTGCTAGAGCCATTCTATAAGGGGCTTTGGATTTGGGCGTTGTTCCAGGCTCGAGCTCAATACTGAAATCTACTTCTCTAACTGGAGGCAAACTAGTCAATTCTTCTGGGAACACATCAGCAAAGTTTTTAACCACTGATACTGATGTTATATCTATCACTGCACTACTCGTATTAGTAACACAAGCCAAAACAGCCCACGCCCCTCGGCTAATCAATCTGCTTGCTTTCAAAGCCGAAATCATTCTAGGAACTGAATCAACTTCAGACCCCTTAAATTTAAATCTGGGTCTCAATGGAGGCCTGAACACCACCTCCTTCCTATGACAATCGATGTGGGCATGATTCTCAGATAACCAATCCATACCCAAGATAACATCGAAGTCACTCATCTCTAAAACCACCAGTGATACACTTAACAAACGGCCCGACACTAGCACCTGACTAGTCTTGACCTTTTTATGAGCTATCAACTCTGCCCCAACTGGGGTTGAAACTAAAAGATTAAATCTTAAAGGTTCTACTTCTAACTGAGCTTGACCCACAAATGCAGAAGAAATAAAAGAATGGGTGCATCCAGAATCAAACAGTACAAATGCTATGTGGCCAAGAATAGGTAAAGTACCTGTCACCACAGAACTCGATCCACCTGCCGCTTTTGTCGTCATTGCAAAAACTTTACCCTGCTGGTGGCCTTTCTGTGCCTCAGTTTTTCTTTTTTCAGTACAACTTATCGCAAAATGTCCTGGCTTCCCACAATTATAACATACTGCCTTCTTTTTCCGCCAACATACAGACGACAAATGGCCCACCTTCCCACAACCAAAGCACGTCTTGGTGGTAGCATGACAAACTCCACCATGTCGTTCCCCACATCTAGGGCACTGATGCCTTTCCTGACCCAAAACTAGTTGCTGACCACCATGCTGATTCTACATTAGATATTTAACTGGCTTAGTAAACGCTTGCTCGTGTTTCCTTTTTTGTCCAGTTCCTGAACTTTGTCCACCACTAACACCTTTCGTCCTGGGAGTACGTGCATCAATCAAAGAAGCTGCTCGAAGTGCTGCAGCATAAGTCTTTGGTTCGTGCGCAGCCACAGCACCATACAATTCATCACACAAGCCCATAACGAAACGATCAGCCTTCTTTTGCTCAGTATCCACTAAATCAGGGGCAAAACGTGAAAGCATAGAGAACTCATGTTCATAGTCCTCCACCGATTGTTTGCTCCTTGTTTCAATTGGATAAATTCCGCCTGCTTCTCGGCTCTTGTAGGGGCTGGATAATACTTCTCATAAAACTCTTCTCTAAAGCATGCCCATGTAATGGGTCATTTGCTAACATCAATCGACCTTTCTAACGATTCCCACCAAAGAAGGGCCCGACCTTTCAGTGCATAAGCTGCACATTGCACCATCTGATCCTCCGGACAATGCATGCGTCGAAAAATGGTTTCTATGGACGCTAACCATGCTTCAGCCGCTGTAGGGTCCACACTTTGCCCATCAAAATGGTCCGGATCATACTTCCTGAAATCTTTCAAGTATCTAGCCTCCTCAGTGGAAGCCCCCTGATTGGCTAAAGTTGTCTGAACCATATGCTGAAGAGCCTCAGCTATTAAAGTCAACGTAGCTGTCGGCTCCACTCCAACATTGCTTTGACTTCCACTTTCCTGACTCACCAACACTTCGGACGTTGATGGACCAACTTCAGGTTCCTCAGTATGTCCCTGGCACTCGTCTAACGGGGTGTCCTGGACCGAGTTCTGTCTACGCCCACCTCGGCCTCTACCTCTACGTCCACCCCTACCTCTACCTGAGGTGGCCCTGGTGCCGCCTCTACCTCGACCAACAACGCCTCTTATACGAGCCATAAACTGCAATACAACTAAAACATGTCATAGTACCATTAAAACTTCCAAATCACAGGATGCCAAAGGGAAAACTTCATACAAACATTAATCAAAACATCTCATCTAAGAATAAGTTAAACTTAAACCTATACTACTTTTCACATTCACCACAACAAACCTGGTGATGACGAGGCGATTTCCCGGTGAGGAACTATGGAGAGACCAATACCTACCACGTAAACAAGTCTACAGAACCTATAACCTAGGGCTCTGATACCAACTGTAAAGACCCTAAACTCTAGAGCATGCTAAGAGTGGAATTAAAACTGAGACAGCTCGCCTATTGTATGTCTACTTCGTAAACTAGGAAGTGTTTTTGTTGTGTTTGTCTCTGGTTGAAAACTCAGCACTCTTGTGTAGTTGTTGGTTGCTGAGGGTTTATTTGAAATCTTAGAAGTGTGCTATCTCTTCTTTATCAGGTTCTTAAAATTTGGTTTCCTGTAGTTGCGTCGCCATGCTGCCGAAATTTCAGGCATAGGCGAGCTGTCTCAGTTTTAATTCCACTCTTAGCATGCTCTAGAGTTTAGGATCTTTACAGCCGACATGTCGACATTTCCATCGATATTTCCATATATCTATAGGTTTAACATCAACATGAGAGTGAATCAACATTTCTATTATATCACAGAAAAACCAGTGTATCAACAAAATATCACTAATGTAGACCTAATATTAACAATAAAAAAATTAAACTTATCTAAAAATGGTGATATTTATTTTTGAATTTTTCATATTTATATATTTTCTTGAAATATCCATTGACATCGGCATTTTATCGATATTTTCATCAACATTTTTATAAAATTGTGACTTCTACATTTTCGTTAACTTTGACGTTTGAAACCTTGATTGAAACAAAGTCAAAATCATAGTCCTATAATCTCTAAAACAAGTGGAGAATATTACAAGAAGGACATGGTGTCCCATCTAACTTCTTTCTATAAATCCACGTCTTTCTTCATATCTCACAGCCAATTGGTTCTCCACGTAGGGCATGTACCAACTTCTGGCAGCCCAGTAGTTGCTCTTTCTTCATCACTTAAGTTTGATTCCTTTGAGATCTTTCTGAAAACACACAGGCTCACAACATGGGGAACAACCAAGCTTCTTTTATTGTTTCTGTAATGGCATTTTATGCTTTGTTTTCAATGTTTGCTTACAAACTCATGGCCGAAGCTGATGACCAAAACCGCAGAGTGTCCCAACCCTGTTAGATTATTTAAATATAAAATAATCATTAATGTGACCCATTAACATTTATTTACATTTTATGTTTTAGGCCCACTATTAAAGTGGGCCAATTAAGTAAAAGATAATTTTCCTAATTAAATACCATGATGGAAAGATGTATATATAAAGATAAAATCCTAGGAATTGGTCATCTCTCTGCCAAATGAAGTGAAAGTTTCTTTCCACCAAGAAATCTAATCAAGTCCTAAAGGAAGGCTAAGAGAGAGAAACACAATCATTCTTCACAAGATCAATATCATTGATCAAGGTATGTTACTCTAACAATTTAATCAAATAATTAAGCTTCAAATCACATTCTGAACACACAATAAATTCAAAATAACGATTTAATCATACTTTAATCCAACAATAAGCTCCAAACTAAACATCAATCACATAAATAGCCTCCAAATCACACAAATATTCTCCAAATTACACTTTAAACACATAATACACTCAAAGTAAAATTTTTAACTTCAAAAGGCTCAATAACCAAGGTTAAATCTTAAATAAGCTAAAAAAACATGATGTAAGAATTATATATACCTCCAAAGTAGTGAACTCCAGAAATTTTCTCCCTTAAAATGAATCGGATCGCCACCTCATGGCGTCAAAACCTACAAGAAAAATGCCATAAATGGAAGAGAGAGGGCACGGGTGAAGCAATAGGGAAGAAAATGGAGAAGATGAAGAAGACATGAGGTCATGGTATGGGGTCTTAGATGTAGACGACGGAGAGAAAAGGATGAAAAAGAAGAGAGAAAAAGAAGAGAAGAAGGAGAGGAGAACAAGAAGAATAGAAGGTTAGGGTTTTATTTTTTCGTGACTTTTCCTGACGCAAAAATAGCATTGACATAGGTCAAAAAAGTGTCGAAAAAAGTGAAACGCTCGTTTCATTTAATTCACTTCTTCCGACGCTAAAAAAGCTTCGGCATAGCCTTTTAATACGTCGACTTATCTTCATATGGCTGGCTATGGCGCGCAAAAAGATCTCCCAACGCAAGTATTTTTCTTGGAATAGCCAACTTTTCCTGACGAAATTTGCAAGCTTCAGAAAAAGTACCGATGAAAATGGCAAGCGTCGGGAAAAGTGCGTAGATTTTTTTATACTTTCCATTCTTGTCGGGATAAGTATGTTTTTTCCGATGAAAAGCATTGCGTCGGAAAAAACATCATCGAAAAATCTCAAAATTCTTGTAGTGTTACTTTGATGCAATCAGTGCTCAGTAACTTGCCCACCTATATGCTTTCGATTTTCAAAGCCCCAGTATCCATCTATAAGCGTATTGAAAAGCATATGCGCAATTTTCTTTGGGAGGGCATTGATGAAAAGGGAGGTGTCACTAAGTCCGGTGGGATCTTGTTTCTCTCCCCATCGAAAATGGTTGCCTCGGTATTGGCAGATTAAAATACACCAATTTCGCCCTACTTGATAAATGGATATGGAAATACTTCATTGAAAAAGACAGCTTGTGGAAGCTCATTGTTGAGGCAAAATTTTCGAGATCTTATATGGGTGGCCTCCCTAATTGCTGCAAGTTTGGAAGTGCAAAGGCCCCTTGGCACAATATCATTAAATTGAGGCCCTTAATTAAAAGTAAACTTAGATGGGATATCCAAAGTGGAAAAGACACCCTCTTCTAGTTTCACGATTGAACTGATCAAGGCCTTTTGTATCAGGCTTTTCCTCGTTTCTTTACTCTCGCCTCAAATAAATGTATTACTGTGAAGGAGATGCTTCAAACAATGCTGCTCTAGTTTGGGATCTTCATCCCATAATACCTTTTCTCGAGAGAGAGACATCAATGGGGCTTTCCATCTCAAATGATTGGCAGACCCCCACATCGCCAAATGGTTAGGACTAGATTGTCTAGTGCGATAATGCTTAAGGAGCTTTCTTTGTGAAGGCCGTTAAGTCTCTTGTTGCTGCCTCTTAAAATTCCCCATTTATCGTTGCAGCTGCCAATATCTGGAAGCTGTTTTTGCCTAAGAAATGCAAAGTTTTCTTGTGGACTTTGTTTTATAGAGGTCTCAACACTGTCGATATTTTACAGCGGTGCCTTCCATCTTTCCATCTCAATCCCAGCTAGTGTGCTCTCTATTATCATTCTGTGGAGACTATCGATCACATCTTCATTTCATGTCCCTTTGCCAACCATCTCCGGTCAATGCTGTGATCAGGTTCAAATTTTTCTCTTCCTCCAAACAACAGAATTGATGATCTTATCAGTGAAGGCATTTTTGTCTGGCCCGTCTCTAATAAAAACATTCTCTGAACTAATTTGTTTGGAGCTGTTTTGTGGAATCTTTGGCTTGAACAGAATGATAGGATCTTTCAAGACAAATCCAAACCAAGCTGGTGCCCTTTGAGAGGATGTGTGTTGAATAAGGCAGCTTCTTGGAGCTTCAAATCTCCCATTTTTTGTGATTATGATACTTCTTCCATTGCGCTTTAAATTGGATAGCTTTCTTTTGAATTGCTCCTTGTATGTTTCTCACATACTCTTTATGAATAAAGTATCCTTTTCCAAAAAAGATATCAAAGAGAAGGAAATTGACCAAATAGAGGTGTTAGTTAATACATTAACCGTTACTAAATTTTCAAACCTTTCTATTTGGTTCATATACAAGTTCAAACACTTATTTTAAGATGGTGTCCATCTAGTTTTCATACTTAAAATTTTTTTACTAATAAATTATTCAACTTTTAAAATTGTGTCTAAATAATATTTCAATATACTTTAAAACGTTTCTAATAAATCTCTAACATCCCATTTGATAACCATTTAGGCCTGATAACTATTTGGTTTTTAGGTTTTGGTTTTTGAAAATTAAGCTTATAAAAACTACTGTCACCTATGGATTTTCTTGTTTTGTTGTCTACTTTTTACCTA
Source organism: Trichosanthes truncata (assembly GCA_033996785.1). NCBI lineage: Eukaryota > Viridiplantae > Streptophyta > Magnoliopsida > Cucurbitales > Cucurbitaceae > Trichosanthes > Trichosanthes truncata. The sequence continues at coordinate 78,119,571 of JAWPNB010000003.1, forward strand.
TGTTGTAAAAAACTAAACCAAGTTTAGAAAACTAAAAAAACTCAAAGAAGTAGTTTTCAAAACCTTATTTTTGATCTAGGAATTTGGCTAAGAATTCAATTTTTTTTAAGAAAGATGAATCTCATTATAGAGAATTGACGAGAAAATAAGCACAATTTCCAAAAACCAAAAACTAAAAATAAATGGTTATCAAATAGGGCCTAAAACTTCAAAGTTGTAATGGTTAGATTCTTAATTTTTTTTTAAAAAAAATTATAAAAAGTTTTTAAACTTTCAATTTTCAATACTTGTTTGATTTAAGTAAACAATAATTCTGCTACTATGAAAGACAAACAAAACTACAGAAATGTCGAGGGTGAGTCGAGTATTTCCAAGTTTGCTTTACAAAATACATACTACAAGAAGTTGAGATTTTCTAGGCCAATCCTCTTCTCCGTCTGAGTCATCGAACCTTCTTCATCGTTTTAAAATGTGCGACAATGTCATTATAGGTGTCATTGATTCAGGTACGGTAGATCTTAGTTTATCAAAATAAGCCATAACCTTATATAGTTAGTGAAACTGAACTTTTTTTTTACGCTTCGCCTGATTAGGTTTCTGGCCAGAGTCGGAGTCTTTCAGAGACATAGGACTCAGACCAGTACCATCACGATGGAAAGGCACATACGAATCAAGAGAACAATTCAATTCCACAAACTGCAACAGAAAAGTCATAGGAGCACGTTGGTACATGAAAGGCTTCATTGCTGATTTTAGTAAGAAGGTACTAGCCAACAAATACTTATCTCCACGAGACTTCAACGAACACGAAACCCACACAACCAGCACAGCCGCAGGCTCTTTAAGGAGTACTTGTATGAGATTGAACCTCTCACAAAATAATTGATGATTTGTGATTGGTGTAGCGACTTATTGGACAAGGCATCTAAGATGTACATGATACTTGTAACATATTCAACTCTTAGGTAGAGCTTAAGTGGGTTTATGTAAGAACAAATCTTAATAGAAGATAATTGATAATTTGTTTGTGTTGTAGGACCCCCGCACAAAGCCTCTCATGAATGTACATCAACTTGATAAGGAGAGCAATTGTCACTATATTTTTCATGAAAACATATATTACATACCTGAGGTCCCGCCAAAAATAACCATACTTTTCAACATGCAACACAACATGAAGAATATATATGAATTCGATCATATATAATTTAAACATAGAATCAGATGCCATATGAATATCAACCTAGCCCAAGCATATCGAGAGAGTTGATGCACTTACATAGTCGAGAACACAAAAGTATCAGTTGGATCAACAATTGTGGGAAAAACTTTGGTCATAATTTTTTTAAAAAATAATTGAGGATGAGATAGTTTAGATTCAACCAAAGGTTTCTATTCATGGAGACTGTGAGGAACTAATTTGATCTATGTACAAATTCACCCTCCAATTTTTTATAAGATTTTTTAATTTATATTTTTTATTTTTAATTAAGAAATATTTTAATAGATAATTTAATTATCTTTAAAATTAATTATTTGATACTTAAATTTCTATTCAATTTAAAAATATTTAAATGACCAAGAAACTTAATTCATTGTCCTACATTAAAATATTAGTCTATTACCGTGTGCATCTTCTTTACTTCATTTAATAAATTATTTGAAAATATAGTACTATAAGTTTTTTTGATATATTATAAATTATATATTTATTTTTAAAATTAATATGTTTTTTAAGAAGTATAAAATTAAAATAATAATATTTTTATCTTGTTGTAGTTGTAGTTATTATTATTATATAAAAAAATAAGAGAAAATCAATGAATTAGAATCATGACATATTTAATAAAATTGATGTGTGAAAAATTCAATTTAACTAAATTTTAAGCCTGAATAAACATTTGGAATATAAAAATATAACATTAGTTATAAAATAACCAAAAACAATTGGTAGAGAAGATTGCATCACACAATTTAATTTCTTTAAAATATAATTTGTCTTATTCCACTTTATAATAACTTCTACAAATTAAAACATCATGTACTACTAAATTGTACTTTAGACCTATAAGTCTAACAAACCGTGTGAAAAAAAACTAAAGAAAGAAGATTAAAGTTAAGTTTTAAAAAAAATGGATGAAAAGAATCACTTATGTAGTTGTTTGAAATGGATGATTAGCAAATCTTTTGGAGTTCTAAAACTTCATTTTAAATTCTTTGAGATATCTTTAAAATTTTATAAATGAATGCAAAACGTTTCATATTCCACCTTTTTTTTAGTTCCATATTCCACCTTTTTTTTAGTTCCATATTCCACCTTTTTACCTTCCTTCCTTTATCAATAATTATTGGTGCATTTAAATTCTCATTAACTCAGTCTAATTTTCATTGAATTATAATAATTTGTTTATTGTAAGATTTTAATTGTTTTGAACATCTAAAAAAAAATTAGATGGAAAATGAACAATTTTTTTTAGTTGTAGGAAACTGAAGAGTTACACCACTTTTTGAAATTTCAAATTTTCATTTTAAATTCCATGAGGTTATGTTATTTCATATTCCATCTAAAACTCATATTTCATATGTTTACCTTCATTCTTCTAATAACAATTATAAGTATATTTAAATCTCTTCACTAATCAAATCTAAATATGTATAAATTATAATTTTTTATTGTAAAGTTAATTTTTATTATTTTCAACATCTACTTTTTTTAAATAGGTATATTACCATATATTCATTTTTGAAAATGTTAATTAATTAATCTAAATATTGCGTTTTCTCTTAGTTCACCTAAATATGTGTTACTTTATATTTATTTGGCTAAATTATAGAAAATACTCCTCAACTATGGATATCGTTTCAATAATACTCTTGAACTTTAAAAAGTTTAAAAAATACCGATGACCTTTCAAAACCGTTAAAAAAAATACTCTTACATTATTAAGTTTTGGATGGAAAACGTTAAAGTTTCATTAATACCCTTGACCTTTAAAAAAAAAATAAAAAATACCCTTATTGGAAAACATTTATTCTTTTTATTCTTCTCTCTGCAAATTCTTCCTCCATGATGAAATTTTGCTTATAAAGGCTATGTGCAACAAAACACTAGATGAAATACAGAGTTTGAAATCGAGTTTTTTCTTTTTAAAAGTGTAAAGAAGATAAGTGGGAGAAAAAAAATGGATTTTTTTTTCTTTATGCTCTCTCTGTTTGTGTGTGTTAGTGATAAGCAAGAGATTAATATGTTTTTCAATTACGATGAATGGGCGGTGAAGGAAGAGAGGAGTAAGTTTTTTTCTTTTTTTTTGGAGAGTAAAGAGGGAAGGTTATTGTTTTTTTTTTTTTTTTTTTTGGAGAGTTAGGGGGAAAGGTTATGGTTATGGATTTTAGGTTTTTGGAGCTTTATTTGGTCAAATTGAAGAAGGTGGATATGGTTCAGTTTACAAGGTTAATTAATCAAAAGTTTGATATGTGATTTATAAAAAAAAATATTTAAGAAGGTTTAGAACCACTATATGAAAATATTTATGTGATAAATAAAATGGATAGTCCTTGTCTAGGTCCACTTATACTCTTAGTTGCTCTAAGGATAGGAATATACTGTTCATCCTTCAAGTAGTCTTTGATTTTTAAATAATTTAGGGGACGTTTGATAATTAAGCCTACAAATATTACTTCCACCTATGAGTTTTCTTGTTTTGTTATCCACCTTTTACATATGTTTTCAAAAATCAAGCCAAGTTTTGAAAACTAAAAAAAAAAACAAGTAGTTTTCAAAAAGTAGTTTTTTTTTTTGGAATTTGGCTAAGAATTCAAATGTTTTCATAAGAAAGATAAAATCCATTGTAGAGAAATGATAAGAAAACAAGCATAATTTTTAAAAACAAAAAACCAAAATGGTTATCAAAGGGTGTCTTAAATTTTATTTTTCTTTCAAACTTGATTTATTAATGTTCTTGCGAACTAGCAAGAGAGCCTTATTAACCTACAAATTATAAGATCCAATTATACAAATTCATTAACCAATTAATTTGAGAAAAAAACAATTTTTTACTCCTAATTAAACTTGCCACATTTGTATTAGTTTTTACCCTAAACTTTCAACTTCATCAAATTGCACTCCAAACGTAGATAAGTGTTGCAATTTTAACCCTAAACTTTAAAAAGTGTTGCAATTTTAACCCTCCGATTAGTTTTCGTTTAAAAATTATTAAAAAAAAAGTATTCTCATATGCATTCAATGAATTCTAAAATATATGTATGGTTCAAAATTGATAAGCAATTTCAAAGAAAACTTATTAACCTACAAATTATAAGCTCCAATTATACAAATTAATTAATTAAACTCATTAACCAATTAATTTGAGAAAAAATCAATTTTTTACTCCTAAACTTGTCATGTTTGTATCAGTTTTTACCCTAAACTTTCAATTTCATCAAATTGTACTCCAAACGTAGGTAAGTGTTGCAATTTTAACCCTCCGATTAGTTTTCGTTTGAAGGAATATTAAAACAAATATGCTCATATGAATTCACTGAATTCTAAAATATATGTATGGTTCAAAATTGATAAGCAATTTCAAAGAAAAACGACGATATCTATATACTGTAGACTCCTTAACTTACTTCTTGAACGTGATTCTTATATATGTCAACTATATATTGTTCAAGATTACATTAGTAACCTAGAATTTTCATAAAAATGATAATGAACATTGCAAGTAAAAACAATTGAATAATTACTTTATAAATACTAAAATATAGGAAAAAGTATATTATTTTTGGTCCTTGAGATTTGACTTAGGTTGCATTTGGGTACCTGAATTTAAATCTTTGATATATAATCACATTTTTAGTTGCTACCGAACACTTTTGGTGCTTACCATCAAATTTATGTTATGTAGAGCTAACTAGACATTTTTTTTTATTGTTTTTAAACTAACGTGTGGCATTTTATATATTAAATTAAAAATATGATGTGGCATTACTTTAATAAAAAAATAGTATCTTAAATAAATATGTTTAATAACAAAAACATTAAATTATAAAATCAAAAACTAAAAGAAAAAGAAAAAAAAAAAAAAACTTCCTTTCTTTCATCTTCATCTTCATGTTCTTTTCCATCTTCATCTTCATTATCTCCTACTTCTTTCTCTCATATTCCTTTCTTTTCTTTCCTTTTTTCCCTCCCCTTCTTCTTCTTTTATCTCCTTCTTCTTCCTCTTTCTTTTTTCTTTTTTTTTTTTTAATTTGTCATGATCTCTCCAGCCAGACTTCCTTCTTTTATCTCCTTCTTCTTCCTCTTTCTCTCTCTTTTTTTTTTTTTTTTAATTTGTCATGATCTCTCCAGCCAAACTTGGAACAAACCAGATCTAGATCATTAATTTCAAATCAGATTTGAAACGAATCAATTCCAAATTTAGAATGAATCCAAATCTAAAATGAGTTGGGAGGAAAAAAAGGAGAATCAAGAGGGAAAAAAAAAAAAAAGGAAGAGAACAATGAGGAGGAGAAATTTTTTGTTCTAATTTTAAATTTTGTTTTTGTTTTAAAAAAAGGAAGACGATGAAGAACAATTTTTTTAGTTAAGTTTGAAGATTATACTTTTTTGTATTCGTTTTTTTATATTTAATAAAATTTATTTTGATGTTTAGTTTGTAATCAATTAAAATAAATATATTTATTAAATAAATTAATGTCACGCCAGCCTTATAATTAATAAAAAAAATATCATGTCAGCTTAAGAAAATAATAAAAAATGATCCTATCAATTTTTTGTTAGCTACAATAATGGAAAACTAACAATAGAGACTAAAAAAGTGATTATCTCATATCTTAGGGTTTAAAATGTCGAATTTGAAAATTCAGGAACCCAAATGCTACATAAGTCAAACCTCAAGAACTAAAAATGTATATTTCTCAAATATAAATTGCATGGCTTTAGGGCTCAAATCTCAACAGTCTCTCGTCTATAATATATTAAAAAGCAAGAGTTTCTGAAAAATATTTTTAGACTAAAATACCCTTTTAAATTTTAGTTAATTACATTAATCAAATCATCCTAATTCGATTTGATAATTTGAATCAAAATGAATATCTTATTTAATTTCAAATTGATGAGTTTGAATCAATAGCCTTAATTTGATTCAAAATCAAATTAAATTTGTTTCTATAAATTGTATCCAATTATCATACACAATTCTTAAACCCAATTCTTTAGCTTCGTTTTTTTTTTTCATTTAGTTCTTATAGTTTTTTTTAAAAATTTTTTGAATTGGAGTTCTATTTCAGGTACGTTTTATTCATTTAGTTCTTATGGTTCTTTTTTTTTTTATTTTCTGAAAGTACGTTTTTTTATTTAGTTCTTATAGTACTTTATTTTTTTGAAATCGAAGTTTTTATATTTCTTTTTTTTTTTTTTGAAATTGGACTTCTTCTTCAGGTATGCTTTATTTTTTGTCATTTAGTTCTTATAGTTCTTTTATTATTATTATTTTTTAAACTGAAGTTCTTATATTTCTTTTTTTTTTTTAAATTGGATATCTTATAATTCTTATTAGTTCTTATAGCTTTTTTTTTATTTGTTGAAATGAAATTCTTATATTTCTTTTTTTTTTAATTGTTGTTCTTGCATTTTTTTTTTTTGAAATTGAAGTTCTTATATATATATTTTTTGTTTTTTGAAACTGGAGTTCTTATAGTTCTTATTAGTTCTTATACATGCACAATTATAATTCTTATCCTATTGAGTTGCAATAGCCCAAAAATCTGAATCGGCTGGCTAGATGCTAATTCTGTTTCTTTTTTTTTTTTGTTACAATTACATCTTTGTATATATATACACAATTTTTTTTGGTTACAATTACATCTTTGTATATATGTACACAATTTTTCATGTATTCAAATTATTCTAACTTCTTTTGCATCCAATTAGCTTCTTTTTTTCATATGAGGTTTTAATTTTTAGTAATAACTATTTTTTTCAGGTATAAAAGTAGTCATCTCAAAATTTTCATCAGGGCCATCTCCAATTTTTCATCAGATCACGTATCTTTTCTTTTTTTTATTCGATTTTTACTTTCAAAACTTTGTCTTTTTTTCAAATTAAGTTTTTAGCATGACTTTTGGACATCATATTGCTACATTTTTTCTCTTTATTTTTTTCCAACCTTTTTCGATTTTTTCTTTTAGAATTCTATCTTTTTTCAAATTAATTTGTTGGCTTAAAAAAAATCAGAAACTTCAATTAATTACATCTTTGTGTATCCAATTATTTTAGTTTAAAAATTTTAAAAATATATCTATAATATAATAATAATAATATTTAATACCTATAATCTATAATTCTATATCTATAATATATTAAAAAGCAAGAGTTTTTGAAAAACATTTTTAGACTAAAATACCATTTTAAATTTTAGTTAATTAGTTAGTTACATTAATCAAATCATCTAAATCCGATTTGATAATTTGACTCAAAAATTAGTTAATTACATTAATCAAATTATCCAAATCCGATTTGATAATTTGATTCAAAATGAATATCTGATTTAATTTTAAATCAGATTACTTTAATCAAATCATTCTAATCCGATTCAAATCATCCTAATCTAATTTGATAATTGGATTCAAAATGAATATTTGATTTAATTTCAAATTGATTAATTTGAATCAATATCTATAATGTATATTCATAATCTATAATCTATAATCTATAATATATTAAAAAGCAAGAGTTTCTGAAAAACATTTTTAGACAAAAAACAAGAGTTTCTAAAAAATATTTTTACACCAAAATATTTTTTAAAATTATACTTAATTACATCAATCAAATCATCATAATCCGATTTAATTTCAAATTTGATTAAAACAGATTTTGAATTAATTTTTTTCTTTCATGCTTTTTTATTAAAAATTCAAAAATAATTTGAATTAATTGTTATTCTTAATTTGATATTTGATAACATATCTAATTAGACTGAATTAATTATTTTTTTCTTCCACGTTTTTTTTATTAAAAAATAATTTGAATCAATTCTTACTCATTTGATTGGATATCTAATTAGAATTTGAATTATTTTTTTTCTTTCACGTTTTTTTATTCAAAATTCAAAAACAATTTGAATTAATTATTATTCTTAATTTGATAGTTGATAACATATCTAATTGGATTGAATTAGTTATTTTTTCTTTCACGTTTTTTATTCAAAAATAATTTGAATCAATTCTACTCATTAGATAGGATATCTAATTTGATTGAATTATTTATTTTTCTTTCACATATTTTTATTAAAAAATAATTTGAATCAATTTCTATCCTACTCTTTTAATGAGATATAATTAACTCTTTTCTCTTTCATGCTTTTTTATTCAAAATTCGAAAAGAATTTGAATTAATTTTTATTCTTAATTTGATAAGATATATCTAATTTGATTTAAAATCAAATCAAATTAGAATTTGAATCTAATTTGATGCTTCTTTTTTTCATATCTAAAATATCCATCTCATTCAATTTTTAATAAGATATCTCTCTCTTTCTTTCTTTCTTTTTTTAATTTAAATTTCATTAGCCCGAGTTTTTTTTCTTTTACATATTCTTTTGCTCATTGATAATTCTTATTTATGAGGATTATTTAACCTTAAACTAAGTTATTTTTGTCATTTTTGTAAGCTTTATTGATTACCGAGCAAGCTAAAAATAGCGTTTATGAGATAAATTCATGAAAGCTTGTCGGAGTATAGAAAGAGAAGAAATAAGTTGAAAAGATAATGGAAAGTTGGCTAAAGTGTTGTTTTTGTGCAGATTTGAAACAATGAAAAAAATGCAAATGAAATGCAATTGCACTTTCTTGAGAAAGCAAGGTGGTGAACAAGAGGGAAAATGAAATTGCAATGCAATTGCATTTTCTGGACATATCAATTTATTGTGGAAATCACGAAAATGCTCCAAAACCCACGGTGTTTGGCTCGATTCTAGGAGACTTTTCAGTCCAAAAATGCTGATGAAAATGCAATTGCATTTCTGGAAAATTTTGGTAGAACTGAAAAATAATGCAACAGAAATGCAATTGCATTTCTAGAAAATCTGGAAGCTGTGGGAATTTCGGGAAAACACCAAAATCCACGGGATTTGCTCTATTTTTGGAGAATTTTCAGCCTAATCTCATGCCCAAACATTGACCCATGATTGAAGGAGCACAAAGATGGAAATCCTAGCCCTCAATGCCTATAAAAATGAGGAAAACGATCCAAAACGTGGCATGGGTTTTTCTACTCGCCCACAGTCCGAAGTTCACGTTTTTCTGTCAATTTTCAGCAAGTTTTTCTTCATCTTAGCTCTGTAATTTCCGAGGTTGATCCCTCCTCAACAAAAGTTAGAGGAGGTGAAGATCCATTTTCCTTTGAATGGGTACTTGGATCGATCAAAGCAAGGAAGCCACTGATTTTAAGTTATGTTATTGTCCAGATTAATTTTTCTGTTTTATTTTCTTTCATTCTATTTCTACAGCTACTGTTTAAGTTCAAATTTGTGGGTTGAGTTAGCTTTAAGTCCTAGATTTTAGTTTTATTGAGTTAGCTTCTGTAACGCCCGACTTATTTAGGAGTTTAAATTTTGAATTTTGGAATTAAGTGGAATGATTTTCAGTTGGAAAGTTAAATTTGAAGGTTAATTTGAATTTTGGAATGGGAAAAAGGGCAATTTTGGAATTTTTGATTGATCAAGGGGCATAGTTGTCTTTTTGTTTTAATTTTTGAGATAAGCTCTTCTCTCTCTCCCTTTCTTTTTGTGCTACCCGAAAACCCTCCCTTCCTTAACTCTCTCTCTCTCTCTCTCTCTCTCTCTCTCTTTGACCGAAACCCACCTCCACCGTCCTTCTTCTTCTTCTTCCTCTCCGAGCAGCAGCCGCCGAACACCCATCCTCTGCCGGTTTTCTTCTTCTTCTTTCTCGTCGGACTGCAGCCTCGCCGAAGCTCCAACCTCGCCGCCGGCCTCCTTCTTCTTCTTCTTCATTCGCCGGCCAGCACCTCGAGTTCAACCCGTTTGGAACTCCTTCAACCGCTCGCTGATCGCCTCTCCCGCTGCAAGACGCCGTCGGAATTTGACTGGCCGGATCTGGAGCTCCCTCGGGCACGGATTGGAGATCAATTCAAGCCTCGCCGGAGCTCGTTTATTTCAGGAAATCGCCGGTTCGCGAGTAGATCCGACCGGAAAGGGTCGAATCTGTCCAGATTCGTGAGCCACGCGCTGATCGGAGTCCCCACGCGCCGCCACGCACCGCCGTCCGCCGCCACACACGCCGCCGTCTCCGATTCTAATTTTCGAGCCAGAACAGTCCCGGTTACGATCGTGTTACGATTTGGGTAATTTCGTTACTCAATTGAATTTAATTAAGGACTTTAATTGGATCGATCGTTAACCAAGGAACTTAATTTCAGGATATCGATTGAAGGATCAAACTTTCGAATTAGAGGAGACCATAGCTTGGAAGAGGTTTTGTCGCCAGTTTAATATTCATTACTCTATTTGGAAGTAAGTAGTTATTTGGATTTAAGCCCTTTAAATTGTTATTTGAATGTGTTTATTGTTGAAAATGTATGAATTGTGAAAGGATTGCTCAATAATTGTGTTTAGGAAGCATGCGATGGTTAGTGAATTTGTTTGGGAGATGTTTGAGCTAAAAGCGATCCTAGAATGTAGCTAGTATGAAAATAAGGGCATAAGTTCGAGTTAAAAGTGGTTAGCTTGTTTGGCACCTTAAGGCATCGCCTAAGGTTGTGTATGGGCAAGTTTGGAAACTATGGTGCATGGTCACAAAGTTGCATTTGTGATTGTTTGTGGAAGGTGGGCTTGTAACGTATGCTACGATTAACTCCTTAAAGGAAGGTGAAGTGGGTCGTTTTAGGGTTGGCCTAAGAAGAGGATAGCCTTTCGGATTGGTCCATTAGGATTTTCGTTTCGCCTGTAAATGTGTATGAGGCGTAAGACATTTTAGAAGTTGGAAAGGCTGGAGGGTTGTTTTCCTCCCTGCTAATGTGAATTAGGGGATGTTTCCCTTAAAAGTGTTTGAAACCTCTGGGCCAACTTGTGACTGTGATTTGGGCATGAAAGTGAATGTAGTGAGGTGGATTGACCCAAAAGGTTCCTAACGTGTTGTGAAGGTATGAAAACCCGTTAGATTGATACTTCCAACCCTAATTCTGTTGTTTCATGCGAGTTTGTAAGCCTAGAACGCATGTGATGTGTTGAGCATAGGGATGCGTTCCTTATTACCGTGTGCTAGCTGAGGGGATGAATTCCCTGGTTGCCTGTGTGGCTATTGAGTTATGATGAGCATAGGGATGCGTTCTCTATTGCCGTGTGCTAGCTTAGGGGGTGATTCCCCAGTATGATGAGCATAGGGATGCGTTCCTTATTGCCGTGTGCTAGCTGAGGGGATGAGTTCCCTGGTTGCCTGTGTGGCTATTGAGTATGATGAGTATAGGGATGCGTTCCCTATTGTCGTGTGCTAGCTGAGGATGATTACCTATTGTGTTGAGCATAGGGAATACGTTTCCCTATTGCCCGTGAGCTAGCTTAGGGGTGATTCCCCACTGTGTTGAGCATAGGGAATGCATTTTCCTATTGCCTGTATGCTAGGCTAGAGGTAATTCTCCTTTGAGATGAGCGTGAGGATTGCTATCTTCACAAGTTTGGGTTCTAGGTTACAGTACTCGCAGTTATGGCTCGAAGATAGGGTCGGGAAGTGGTAAAGGTTGTGGAATGATGAATTGGACTTTTGGAATAACTGAATGAAATATTTGAAAACTAAGCACGAGTCTGAGTACGAGCAGTTTTCTTCTTGGTTTGGTTTCTTTAAAGGTTGGATCCTTTAATGTGCTACTTACTAAGTATGTTAATACTTATTCTTGCTACTTTGTTTATTTTGCAGTTTTGCGAACATTCTTGGAGTGGATGACGCAGGCAACGACTTGACAAGGCTATGGAGATTCCAACCAAACCCTTGTCTTTGTTTTAGTTTTTAAGTTTTCCTTGTTCCCTGTTGTTAGTTGGTTTGTAATCTTAATTATTCTTTAACTTTGGGTGTTTAGTTAGAAGCTTTCAGTTTTGGTTGTCTGTTGTTTGAGCTCAGCATCATTTATCGTAGTTTGGGGGATGCTGAGTCTGTGATCTGAACCATAGAAGTGTTTTTATCTCTTTCCAGGTCTTTGTAAAATTTTGGTTTCTTGTAGTTACGCCATCATGCTGCCGAAATTTCGGGCATGAACGAGGTAACTAGGTCGTGCTTCCGCGTTTAAAGAGTCATTGAAAATTAGGGTCGTTACAGCTTCTTTACTGATTTTAGTTTATTTGGTTTTCAGTTTTCTTATGCTTCAATTTTTAGCCTTTTATTTATGTTCTCCCACGTTTCCTTACAAGTTTCTGAATTTTCTATTAAGTGTTGCTACTTCTCTTTGTGAGTGTTTTTGAATTTGTTGGATTGATTTTATTAGTGACTCTTAATAAGTTTTTAGTTTGGATTGCCATTTTATTTTGGGTTTTTATTTTCCTCATTTTGGCCAATTAATTATGAGTTTTGTATCCATTCAATTGTTGATTTTCATTTCTTCCATAATGATCTAATTTCTTCTTTGGGATTCAAGCATGTGGATGCTCTAAATATAGGAATAAAGGCCTAATTGTGAGAGCAACTTTGCTTCCTGAATAGCTTGTTTGCTTTTATTGATTTTAATGCTTATTATTAGTCTAGATTGATCACCTAGATTAGTATACAAAAATTGATTCTAATTTTGAAAAGGTTAGATAAAAATTTGGTTTTCATAAAAGCAATAAAGGAAAATAGCCTAGACATAGGAATTTGTTTTTGACCCTAGACATAGGGAAAAACCTTTAAAACCAAAAGAATTGTGTTTCAAAATTAACTAAGTTCGTATTAGAGAAAAAGCATATTTGAATCCCTCTTTTATCATTTTCTTTTCAAAAACAAAAATTATCCCAACTATTGTTTTACACCGGTTACCCACAATTGCAATTTGAAAACATCTTTGCTTATCTTCTTGAATTTTGTTGTATCCATTCCCTGTGGGATCGATACTCTGGAATACTTCCAGTTTTATATTACTTGCATCGACAGTGTGCACTTGCACTGAACTGGAGCTTTGTTTTAATTTACAAATATTTTCTTTAAGCCCACGTTTCAGTTCGATCACTCATCGTTTTAATTTATTTATAACTACATTATTATTTTGAGTTTTGAATTAGGGGTTAGTTTATTTTTGTTTTTGATTATTAAAATATTACTTTTGATTTTAAAATTTTAGCAATAATGTAAACACTTTAATTTTAGAAGATACTCTTTTAATTTTAAGAGGATGTTTATTAATTTTAAAAATTTTATTGCTTTCTTAAAAAAATATTTCAAAAAGAAAAAAAATACAACTATATTGAATGATTAGTTTACATAGCTCATTGGTCACTTGATGTAGTGAAAAATGACAATTTGACCAAAAACATTGTCTATAAAAAAGTTTTGACTTTGTAAACCAGTTTGTTTAAAATGTTTTTTTGTATTATTTAGCATAATTATTGTTACTACATTTTCCATGATATGTCACATATATATGTGTATGTATTTTTTTAATCAATTCTCTATCAATAATTGTATGCCAAATTTAAATAAAAAAATAATCGTTATAAAATTACATTAACCAGTATTGCATAAATTAAACAAAATATATTATTTCAAAAAATATATATTATATTATGAATAATAATAATAATAATAATAATAGAAATAAAAAAAACTTAATAAAAAAATTATATTATATTATATGAAAAATTATATTATAATAGAAATAATATAATTTTTTATATTAATATAATATAATATAATATAAATATTGTATTATATTCAAATTAGTCACATTAAAAAATATAAAACCATAATAGAAATAGAAAAAACAAACCAATATAAGAATGCATAAAAAAAAATTTAATTAGTTAAATTAATTGTAAATTCAATTTAATTTATACTATTTTGATTACACGTGCAATGCACGTGGTAAAAAAACTAGTTTATACTAAAGCCGATAAGACATGTATCTTAGGTAATTATAAAAATATTGTTGATATATCCCGATATCAGTAAATTCCCATCCATATATATATAGCAACACAAAATTATTTAATGAGAGGTAACTAATTATTTAAATAGTTGACAAAACTAAATTAACTAAATTTTTCTAACTAGTTATTTAATTAAATCTATTAATAAATTAATTATAAAAACAGTAGCTTCAATTAAAAATTACTAATTACGAAACTAAAATTAGTTTTAAGGAACCTAAACTATAAACATTTCCTAAATAAAAGTAAAAAATCAAATTAATTAATTAATTAACGAATTATTTGAATACTTAACTAAACTAAATTAACTCAATTTATCTAACTCCCCCACCCCACATATTCTTAAAAAAAAAAACTCAATTTATCTAACTAATTACTTAATTAAATTTATTAATAAATTAATTAAAATATATTAAAAATAGTACATTCAATTAATAAAGTAAGTTAACTTTAAAGTAAACTACATAATTAACTAAATTAAATTTACTTTAAGTATACTAAACTAAGTCTAAAAATGCACACGAAAACAATTTCAACTAATAAAATCACAAGAAAACAGTTACAAATAATAAAATCCAACACATAATCTATAAAAATCAGTAAAAAAAATCTATGTAGAAGGAAGGAAAGAATTAACCTGACAAATCCGCGAAGCTTTGTGGTCATTCGGTTTTGGGAGATGTTTTTCCCCTCATTTTCTTTACTTTTTTTTTAGTACACCTCATTTTCTTTACCTAAATAGCGGCAAAAGGACCTTTCTTTACACAAATGGCAACAGAAAAACAATGGTGGGGTCATGGTTGGGGTCGATGGCGAGGAAGGAAGCAAAGATGCTGATGAGCGTTAGAGGAGAACGTAAGAACAGAAGAAAACATCGCAGTGCAAATTAGTGAGGTGATAGTTTTTGCTTTTAACAAAGCAGTCGAAAAGATGATCACATCATCCAGCTGTAAACGACGTTGTCTCTTCAAGAGGTGACTTGTTTACGACTAGGTGATGTCGTTTCTCATGCTGCCATCGCGAAACGACATTCTTTTGCCGAATAAAAACAATGGGAAAAAATAATCATTTTATACCACTAATCTTTGCAGGTTGCATCAATTAAAACCCTAAATTAATAATTGTATCAATTAAAATTTCAGACTTTTATAAGTGTATCAGTTTACACCAAAATATTAATGTATTACTTTCACACGTGTGGAAACTTATAATTGTATCAATTAAACCACACCGAAACTTTCATTAGTAAATCAATTTAAATCATCGGTTAGAATAATATTTCCTTTGAAAACCTTCAATATGCATCGATTCTCACACGTGGGTGTAGACTTCTTCAAATGTCAAATTATCAAAATGGGCAATTTTTCATCTTCTCTTATTCCTTTATTTTTCTTCCCTTATTTAGGAAGAATTACATAATAATTTTTTTTACTACTTTATCTTAGAATTTTTGTAAAAGTAAAATATTATTTAGTTAAACTTGAGTTGATTTTAAATGAAATCAAGTAAAAATAGTTTTGGAGAGATTCCTTTCATGGAAAGGATATATGTGCAATTTAGATGACATCGGCTAATTCGAGTCTGAAATTTTTTATAGTTGTCTTTCTATAATTTATTATTACATTATTTTAAATTTATTCTATTTGGGGTAGTATGACATATTTCTGTAGAATAATTCAAATAGTATATATAGAACTTACAAAAAAAAAAATTTCACGACCTTTATCAAATAGTGCACTCTTGGGGAAAAATGCATATACATGTTATTGAACTTACAAAAAAAAAAGGAAAGAAAGCAATTCACGACCTTTATCAAGAGAAAGTATAAAATAAAGAAGAAAATGGCACTAAACACAATGATTTGCAACTTTGGTAGAAGTACATATCCTGTGACGTCTATAGGCTCCCAAATTAAAAAAATGTGCACACAAATACATGTGCGTAAAACATATTAAAGTTTAACTATTTTTGTTTATTAACAATGCAAAGTAAATAGGCACTTAAATTATTGGTCAGTCAACATCGATTTTGGACTCAAACCGGCAATGACTACTGACATGTCGGAGTTGATCGGTCGGTGGCCGTCGATTTTGGGAGTGACTATGAAATCGAATGACCAACCACACACAAAGATCGGTCGGTTCAGTCGGTTTTGTGAGTTCACAGGAAAGAAGAGGAGAAAATTCATGGCCGCATTGGCCTCCGATAAAGAGAAAATTCCGAATAAAAAAATTAGAGAGAAGAGAAAGAGAGAAGGGAGGAGGAAGGAGAAAAAGAAAATGAAGACTCTTGAGAAGATGAGAAGAAAGAGAGACCCACAAAGAGAGAGAAAATAAAACAATAAAAGAGATAGTACAAAAAAATACTATTTTAAATAGGTAATCATTACCTATGAAAAGAATAGATAATCAACTGTATTTTTTGCCCAAGTATGTGGCTGATCTAGTTTTTCATCTTCCTTTTATATATATATATATATATATATAACACCCCTATCTGAGTTCTTTGACCGACTGACGGTTAGCAAAATCGACCACTGACCGACTAAGCTATACAGTTCATGGATCGAAGTCAATTCGGTCGATTTTGGTCCGTCAGTTCAATTTTTCGATTTGGTTTGCTCGCCTCTTGAATATATATATCCATCAAATTGATTTGAGAGGTTGCAAAATGCATGCTTATATAGTCTTTACCTGAAAAAGTGAATGACTTAAAATATCAATTGAGCCACATTTGACCAAGAAATAGATTACATACATAGATATGAACATAATTAGAAGAAAATAATAAAAGAAGAAAAATTAGAGGAAAGTGGAAACTGAATTATGTGTTCAAATGCTGCCTATAGAATTAAGAGTAGAAGCATGGCCATCTAAAGATATAATAAAGAGTTCACGAAAGGCATCAAGCAAATCCAAAGGTGCACAAACCTCTGATTGTAAAAATGATATTATTTACTAAAAAATTCTGCGATTCTAGATTCCAATTGTGCATAAACCCACTCCATTTCGTTTACTTCTATGTTGAACTGCCGTCAAATTTTTAGGCTCTTATAGATTCTTGGTTAAAATACTATTTTAATGTCTGCGTTATGAAAACTTGTTCTATTTTAATCTTTTTACTTTCAAATTTTTAAATTTAGTCTTCGTACTTTTTTTTCTTAAAATTAGTCCGTATTGTTAGTTTATGATTAACTTTTTCAAAAATAACTTAGTCTCTATTGACATTCTCTCTATAAATTTTGAAAAGATATTTATATTGTGTTTTTTCTTAAATGAAAATTATTATTTTTATTTTACTAAATTTGATAAAAAAAAATTATATTGATTTATTGAAAATATAGAGAGTAAATTTAAATGTTTGAAAATATAAAGACTAAAATAAGATGAGTCTCAAAATAAATAGACTAAAATGATATTTTAATCTAGATTCTCGCCCCTAGTATTCACTCTTCAATCTTAAGAAAGCTTGAAGTTGGTATTTTGGTTTAAAGAGGTTGCATCTTTTTTTGTCCTTTGACAGAAAGGGAGAGTGAGAGGGGGTAAAACAATGAACAGTCATAGATGAGAAAGATTTGCTTTTTCAGAAAAAAAAATAATAAACTCCTAATGTTAAAATTTTAAACCCGTTTGTAACGATTTTGTTTTTAGTTTTCTGCTTTTTGAAATTTATACTTGTTTTCTCACCATTTCTTTCTATGATTTTTATCTTTCTTAAAGAAACATTTGAATTCTTAGCCAAATTTTAAAAATAAAAATAAGTTTTTAAAAATTAAGGTCTCATTTGATAATTATTTGGTTTTGAAAATTGTATTTGTTTTCTCACTATTTATGTACAATGAGTTTCATCTTTTTTAAGAAAACATTTGAATTCTTAGTCACATTCTAAAAAAAAATAAGGTTTTAAAAAAAATGCTTTTTTAGGTTTCAAAATATCGCTTGATTTATGAAAACGTATGTAAAAAGTAGATAAAAAATAAGAAAATTCATAAGTAAAAGTAAAACAAAGGATGAACTCTCTGTATAATCTTTGAATCAAGTAATCAGTTTTCAATAATGCTTACAATACTTTTTAAAAAAAAGGAAAGTATAGAAAAGAATCTAGAGGCCGAATAGCAATTGCCATATATACGTTTGCTTAATTGGAAAATCCTTGTATGAGACCGAAGATCTTGTATGAGAATTAGGCTCCTTCCTTCTATTTAATTTGGACATAATCTCTAGGATTTCTCAGCACTTTAATGTAGTTGAAAGATCAAATGAAATAGATGTTAAATTAGCTGTTCTAATTGTCCTCGATTTGATTCCTCCGAATCCACTACTCTCAGCCTTGATTTGCCGTCTTCGAATTCTAGATGCTTGCTGTCCAAAGCTTGTCTTTGAATTTCAGCCTTGATTTGTTTCATTTGTTTCATTTGAGAAAGTAGTATTTATAGACTTACTTTTTAAAAACTAAAAACTAAATATAGTTATCAAACGAAATCTTAGTATTTTTCTGTTTTTAAATTCTATAAATTTAAAATTTGAATAGGCAGAATCATACATTAAAAGAAGATAAAAATTTTGATAAGTATATCATTTCATGTTTATAAACTCATTTCATTTTTGTTAAAAAACAATACATTGTATAATATAGTACAATATAAATTATATCCTATTGTAAAATATTAATTATACAATCTTTCAAAAAAAATTATTATTGTACAAAATTAAAATATAATATAATACATGTATTAATAATGTATTTGAGATTCACAACTAAACGTTTAGTTCATAAATACTCCTAATTACTAAAAATATAGAATACAACTTTGTTACTTTTTATTGTTTTCAAATTCCTGATTTCAAGTAAGTAACCAAATGCAGTCAAAAGCTTCCATCCATCTAGAATTCTATTTCTAATAAACAATTCATTTTGATATTCAATTACATAAAACTTTGGTCAATATATTAACATAATAATTCTTTATTTGACTTTTTTAAATTTTTTGAGAAGAATTATTCTTTAAATGTCTTTCTCAACTTTATGAAAAAAGAAAAAATTGATGAAAGTTTTTCCAAATTGGTCCATCATATCTCTGTCCTCTCTCCAGCTTTTTCAATGTCCATGAGGATAAATTATTAAATAAGGCCAAGAACAATGGAAAAGAGAGCGGTTTGAGGAATCTCACAGAACAGAGGACACATAAAATATCGTCTATATATACTATTTATTACAATTTAGATTGGTCTTCAATATCCGTTCGGCTTTTTCCTTTACGGTGGTCTGATCGAGCATATCGGAACAATTCAAATTTATATTTAATACATCAATTAATTCTTAAAAATTTTAAATTTGTTAAGTTCGACCTATTAGACACAAAATATAATTAAAATTTTATGAATCTATTAGACATAAAATTAAAAGTTTAGAGATCTATTAAATACTTTGAAAGTTTATGAATCAAATAAATACCAATCTCAAAGTTTAGAGATTAAATTTATAATTTAACCAATAACAAAATATAATAGTAGAAGTAGTGTTTATAAATTTAATTTAAAAGAAAAACAAAATTAGTTATAAAAGATTCCCTACATTATTGAGAGTAATCCAATTCCACTCATGACTTTGGTTTTGAGCTCCAATACTCTTCAGCTTCTTAATAATTAGGTTATCACATGAAAAACAATATTTTGTCCCATGGCCCCATGACTCGCTTAGGATACTTATCAAGTCTGTGACCAAACTTTCATGTAGGGGTTAGAAATAAGGAGAATTATAAACTTACAACAACAACGATAATCAAAATTATCAATTTAGGCTATATAATTTTTTAAAAAAATCAATTTTTTATTTGAATGTAGCTCAACTAGTTAAGACATTATGGTCTCAATAAAAAGGTTAGAAGTTCGAACCTCCATCTTACCCCACATATTGTTGAACTAAAAAAAACATTATTGTCATTTCAATTAAAAATATGTCAAATATTCCATTGAAAACCACACCATTAAAACTAAGTGGGTATTATACTCATTTAACCTTAAAACTAGATGGATTTTATATTACAAAATAAGGCTCTAGATTTTATATTACAAAATAAGGCTCTACTGTCCCATCAACTCTTTCTATAAATAAAACCACAGATCTTTCTACCCATCTCACACAGCCAATCGGTTTTCTCCATATAGGTACGAACCAACTTTTGTTAGTCCAGTAGTTGCTCTTTTGTTCATCACTTAAATTTGATTCCTTTGAGATTATCTTTCAGAAAACACAGGGTGACAACATGGTGAACAAGCAAGCTTCTTTTATTGTTGCTGTTATGACATTTTATGGTTTGTTTTCAATGTTTGCCTACACAACCATGGCAGAAGCTGATGACCAAAATCGCAAGGTACGTATATCCCAATTGAAAATTTTATTTTCTTTGTTTTGCTTCTGTTGGAATTTAGCTTTTAAAAAGTAGCCCATATTCTAGATTAAGTTTTACCAGTTTAATCGATCACTCGATGTTTTCAGGTTCACATTGTTTACCTTGGAGAAAGACAATACGATGATAGTAAATTGACAATTGAGTCTCACCATGATTTACTGGGCACTGTATTGGGAAGGTAATCTCTTAATTAGGTTTATTATTATTATTATTATTATTTTGTTGATTTTTTGACAAACTTTGTACAAAAAGTATGTGTGTTCATTCTGATTAAATTGGATAATGAAGCAAGGAGAAGTCGTCGGAATCAATGGTGTACAGTTATAGACATGGCTTTTCTGGATTTGCAGCCAAGCTCACTAAGTCTCAGGCTCAAAAGTTAGCTGGTAAATATACAAATATAATTTTTTTTTATATCAAACATAAAAAAGTTGACCAAATTGAGGTGTTAGTTAATACATTAACTGTTACTAAATTTTCAAACCTTTCTATTTGGTTCCTACACAAGTGAAATTTTTTTTAAGACGATGGTGTCAAAGTTTTTATACTTAAAAATATTGTTTAATATTGTGTCTAAATAATATTTGAATGTACTTTAAAAAGTTTCTCATAAAACATTGAAAAAACATTAAACTTTCAAAGTAAGTGTTAGATTCTTAATTTATTTAAAATTTTATAACCAGTTTTTAAGCTTTCAATTTTCAATATGTGTTTGATTGAAGTGAACAATAATTCTGCTACTATGAACGACAAACAAAACTACAGAAATGCCAAGGGTGAGTCGAGTTTTTCCAAGTTCGGTTTACAAAATACATACTACAAGAAGTTGGGATTTTCTCGGCCAATCCTCTTCTCCCTCTGAGTCATCGAACCTTCTTCATCGTGCTAAAATGGGTGACAATGTCATTATAGGTGTCCTTGATTCAGGTGCAATCTCTATCCTAACTTTATCTAGTTAGTGAAACTTTGAATATGTAAAATAATTGAAAAAGACAAGTTGGAGAGAAAACTTTAAATCTGAATCGTTTTTTTTTTTTTACGCTCCACCTTATTAGGATTCTGGCCGGAGTCAGAGTCTTTCAGAGACGAAGGACTGGGAGCAGTACCATCACGATGGAAAGGCACATGCGAATTAGGAGACCAATTCAATTCCACAAACTGCAACAGAAAAGTCATAGGAGCACGTTGGTACATGAAGGGCTTCATTGCTGATGTTGGAAATGAGGCACTAGCCAACGAATACTTATCTCCACGAGACTTTAATGGACACGGAACCCACACAGCCAGCACAGCCGCAGGTTCATTTGTACCAAACGTCAGCTTCCACGGCCATGGCACCGGCACGCTGAGGGGCGGCGCACCACTCGCACGCTTGGCCATATACAAGATTGCGTGGACCATGCACGGCATGTTGTCATCGGCAGACGTATTGGCGGCCATAGATGAGGCCATTCACGACGGTGTGGATGTCATATCTATGTCTATTGGGGGTGTAAATGGAATTGAAATTGGGTCGTTTCATGCTATTGCGAGGGGAATTTCTGTTGTGTGTGCCGGTGGCAATGAAGGCCCTCATCAGCAGACGGTGGGGAACACTGCGCCTTGGATTTTCACTGTGGCTGCGAGCACCATGGATAGAGCCTTTATTGCTTCCATTACTCTTGGAGATAATACTACTTATTTGGTATATAGCTATACAGCCCCATTAACATGTGTCAGGCCTTTTAAAGTTGTTGCATTGAAAGTTGATGGTTTTTACTTCACAGGGCCAAAGCTTATTGGATTCGAAAAAGGACATTGTCGCCGAGTTGACTATTAGAAGGTTGGATTTGGTTAACATTCTTTTATGGTTTAGTTTTCCATTTTGATTCATGAAGTCCCAATATTTTTTCTATTTTGGTATAGTAGTTCAAACTTTTAGTTTTATTTATCATGGATGATACTTACCACCATTACATTTTTTTACAAGCTAGAGAAAGGCATAAAGGGAGAGAGAAAATAGATATTCTTACCTTTTCTTCCAAAAATAAATAATAAATACTTGTCAAACTTTTGGTAGTGTGATCAATATGAATCTTACTACGACAAGTTGTTGAAGATATTGACACAAAACGAATGAGACAAATACATGAAGAAAGAAACTTTTATTAAGGTGAAAAACAAAGATGGATACTTTTAAGAGAGGCGACTCTTTCGCTGATCTCTCAATATTCACTCACTCATTTTACTCACCTTTTCTAACTGGACTTACTTTTGGGACACACTTCCTATTTATAGGCATGAGATCCTTGGAGCCCAAGCAAAAAAATTTTCTAAGTTATTCTTGGATCTAAAATATCTAAGATATTTTTATGAAGTTTATCTTTATCCAAAGGAATTCTAGAATTCCTTTGGATAAAGATAAACTTCATAAAAATATAATTCCTTTTAGCCTAAAGAAAGGTTAGGATATTTCTAAATTCTTTCTTTTGAGATATTATTTACAATCTTCAACATAAATCTAGAGAGATCTAATATATTTAAGTCATGTAGATACTCCAAGAAGTTTCTAAATAGTTGGTGTTACTTTTTATTCTAACACAAGTCGGTAGGAAAAGTATTATTATTTTATTATAGTCTTGAAATTTTCAAAGTATATATTTCTGTCTCTAAATTTTAAAATAATCGTTTTGGTTTTTACCTTTATTTTTTATTTTAATCCATAAATAAGATAGTTTTGAATATGTATATTAACGTGTTACCATATTTGAGCCACATAGGTGTTGGCTGAATAAGTATCAATTAAGTGAGCAAATATTAGAGTACAAAACAAAACAACTAGTACAATGTATATTTTTTAAAAGTTGATAGGAATTAAAATAGATATTTTAAAATTAAAAAAAAATTAAAAATATATTTTAAAAAAAATAGAGATAATAAAACTAGATATTTTAAAAGTTCAAGTTAAAGTAACTAAAATGGAACAAAGGCCACAACTCATATGCCAAGATAAAATTTAAAGGATTCTTTTATTGTTATGGATTATTATAATATATTTGAATGACTTTGCATATATATTATTGTATATAATTACATTGGATTTGGAGTGCAGCTGTAATGACATTTTGGGAAATGATACTTCCTTAAGTGGGAAGGTGGTTCTGTGCTTCTCTAATTTAGCTGATTTAACGACTACAAAAACGGCGGGAACGGCGTTGGTAAAAGCAAATGGGAGTGGGATAATTGTCGCCGGCCAACGCGACGATGGCTTGTTTCCATGTATAGAACCCTTTGCAATTCCATGCATCCTAGTGGATACCGACGTTGGAACAAAATTATATTTTCACGCCATGGCCAGCAGGTAATTCATTCATTTGTTCCTGGATAAATTGTCATTATATTTTGGTCCCTATACTTTGGGAGATTATTCTATTTTAGTCTTTATACTTTTAAATATCTAAATTCAGTCTATTTACTTTCAATAAATCTTAAACTTAGTCTTACTAGCTCGTTTATGGTTTAAACCTCTATCAGCCTTACCTATATAAATTTTGGAAACATATTCACATTGTGTCTTTCTTTATAGGGAAAATATTATTAATATTTTACCATGTTTAATAAAAATTAATAATTTAAATTGACAACGAGGACTAATTTGAAGATTTATAGAAAGTTCAAAGACTAAATTTGGACTTTTGAAAGTGCTGGAGACTAAAATAAAATAAGTCCCAAAATATAGAGAGACAAGAATGGTATTTTAACTGTACTTCATTCATTCACGCATGTTTAATATATATATATATATATATATATTTCATTCTCTTAAATTTAAGACCAAATATATCAAAGGGGTATAGTATTTTAGGTGATTCTCAATAATTATTTCGATGAAAAAAATGGTTAGAATTCATGCACAAAAGGTTGATATGACGCACTAAATTAATGTTTTATTAACCTATCTAGATATGTTGACATACCACTTGAATGTTTTTTTGTCATATGATCAGCTCTCAACTCATTCATTAACAACATCTATTTCTTCTAAGTGGCATGTTTACTTGTCTAAATATGGTAATTCAATAACTTAATGACATATCATCTTTATATTAACAAATATTGGTAGATTTATTTATTAGGACTTAATTGAGAATTTTATTGTATTAAAGGTAAAAACGGAAAGTTTTTATAGATTATAAACCAAATTGAGAATTATCTAAAAGATTAGAGACCATTTGATATATTTTAACATAAATTTAATGTCGTAGAATCATTAAATGTTTGTCACACATAGATTGAAAAATATACTGTGATGAGTGGGAGAAAAAAATTATGATACGATTGCCAATAGGAATGTTCACGGGGCGGGCCGACGATTGGGATGGCTTCCTACGGAAAAAAAAAAAAAAACTTTAGTTGCCAACCTGAAACATAGGTTTATATGACTGGCTAGATTAAATTAAACTATACAAAATGTCTCTAAATTTAAAGATAGGTTTCAATATATGTCCTTGAACTTTCAAAAAGTTTCAGTTTTTACTCCTAAAACAATATTTTCATTAACTTTTCCATTAAAATAAAAATTAGAAAATATGACCTAACGATGAGTTGTAAAAATAGACCTATACATGGACACAAATGACAAGTTTCAATTATGGGCCCTAATATTTGTAGCAAGTTTCGATTATGCTCTTAACATTTCAAAAGTTTTATTTTGACCTTACCATTGAAATTATTTCCAAACAACCATTCTATTAATTCACTTTCTGTTAAAATGAATATGAAAATATTACACGGTGGTCACTAAAAGGAAAAAAAAATCAATGAAGAGACAAATAAAGAACCCAAGAGAATTTCTAGGGACCATTATTACTTGGTAAATTTCTTACATTTGAGTATAAAAATTAATTGTCTTTCTTCACCGATCAATAGTTTTCTTTGTTGTTCTCCTAGGTTCCATGGACCCAAGCTTTCATCAATCAATAGGTGCATAATTGAAATCTAATACCTTATACCCACATGCACCACTATTTTTACAACTCAATGTCATGTCACATTTCTATTTTCATTTTAATATAAAAGTTGATGGAAGAGTTGTTAATGAGCCTTTTATAAAATTTAGCCCGATTGGCTATTATTTTTCTACCTTTGACAAAATCGAAGTTGTTACAAAAATTTGTATATATACGTAAAGGGTCCACACGATAAGCAAATTCATATTCGAAAAGTTTGTTAATCTAAGCCAACATGAGCATATATAGCTCAACTAGTTAAAGCATACCCTCAACTAAAAAGTTAGAAGTTCAAATCCTCCCACTCCAAATGTTGTTGATCAACTAAAAAAAATAGCTTGCTAATCTAATTATGATCGTGCCTACAATAATTGATTAACATTCACTCATTTTTTTGTTCAAATAGCTTATTTGAAACTAAATGAATCTAGGTTCAATTGTAAGTTTAGTCTCTGAACTTTTAAGTTTGTATCCTAATAGGTCCTCCTTGAACCTTAAACAATATCTATTGGTCCCTATACTTTTAATATTGTATCTAATATGTCTAAACTTTAAAGGTGTCTAATTTGGTTCCTGAACTTTTAATTTTGTGTCTAATAAATCTCTGACATAGTTGACATTTTTTAAAATTAACAATTCTATTAGACATGAAATTGAATTTTGTGTATAATAAGATCTTAAATTTTTAATTTGGTACACAATAGAGCCATGAATTTTAAAAAGCATTGAATAGGTCAATGACCCTATTAGATACAAGATTAAAAGTTTAAGCATCTATTAGACACTATTAAAAGTTTATGGGCCTATATGAGACACAAAATTGAAAGTTTTAAAGACATTAGAAACTTTTTAAAGTTTAAAGACACAATAGACATAAACCTAAAAGTTTAAGAACTAAACTTGAAATTTAACCATGAATCTAATGAGATGAATGCGGTAGGGTTTCATTTGCTTCTCAATTAATTTGCGCTATTTTGTAAAGTAATCCTCCAGTGGTAAGGTTGAGATCTGCAAGAACTATTAGACACAAAATTGAATGTTCATAGAATTATTAGAAACTTTTTAAAGTTTAGGAACCAATTAAACACAAACCTAAAAGTTCAAATATTAAACTTATAATTTAACCATGAATCTAATTTTATGAATGTTGAATGTATCTTTTTGCTTATAATCCAATTTTTGCGATTTTGTAAAGTAATCCAATGGTAAGGTTGAGGCGTGCAAAAACCATAATCGGCAAGCCCATATCAACCAGGATAGCCTATTTCTCATCTAGAGGTCCAAATCCTGCTGCACCCTCAATTCTCAAGGTACATTTTTTTTTCATCCTTTCATTTATGTGCCATAATTTAATTAATATTACTAACTATAAATTTTATCCTTAAACTTTGATATTCGTCTATTTAATTCTCAAAAACTTTAAAAAGATTTAAACTATATCCCTAAACCTTTTTAGTTTGATTCTAAAAAGACCACTAACATTAGCACGAATAATTAAACGGTCACACTCAAAGGCAACAATAAAAAAGAACTTGATGATCATATAGGGACGAGATACAAGAACTGTTCTTTTTTTACCCACCCACTCTTATTTTATCTATTTCTTAATTATAAGGTCAATTTTATATAGTAATTGATATATGATATTATGAATCTATAGTCTAATATTATCATGTCAAATAAAAAATTAATGAATGATATTAACAATATCGGCTAATTAGAATTAAATAAACGCAACCAAGTTCCATGTCTAAGTTTTGAGAATTTAACCTTAAATGAATTATTCTCATGAGGCAGCCAGACATAGCCGCTCCTGGATCCAACATTCTAGCTGCCACTTCACCCCACGACGATTTCTACGACAATGGGTTTGCAATGCAATCAGGAACTTCCATGGCTACGCCTCATATCTCCGGCATCGTGGCTCTTCTTAAATCCGTGCATCCTACTTGGTCACCCGCTGCCATTAAATCAGCCCTCATTACCACGGGTACGCACAAATAACGCCCTTCCTTATTCCACCTCTAAAACACAAATATAATCTTGATTTAATTATTCCATTTCCACAAATGCAGCACGTGCAAAGGATCCCTCTGGATTGCCCATGTTTGCCGAGGGCTCTCCTCCTAAAGTTGGTGACCCATTCGACTACGGTGGTGGATTGGTGGACCCCAATGCTGCCATCGACCCAGGTCTCGTCTACGATTTGGACATCACAGATTACATATATTATTACCTCTGCGGCATGGGTTATAAGGACTCAGACATTTCTCACCTAACGCACCAAAAAACAAAGTGCCCGTTGCAAAGGCCCTCGGTCTTGGATTTGAATTTGCCCACCATTACAGTACCTGTACTCAAAAACTCCACCACTGTAACACGAACGGTGACGAATGTAGGGAACTTGACCTCCATTTATAGGGTAGTGATTGAGGCTCCACCAGGAACCAAGGTGAGCGTCGAGCCCCGAGTCTTGGCCTTTAATTCCAAAGTGAAGAAGATTTCCTTCAAGGTTACCATTTCCACTACCCTCCATAGAAACTATGGCTTCTCTTTCGGAACCTTAACATGGACTGATGGAGTGCATCTTGTTAAAAGTCCCTTGTCTGTGCGAATTGATTTCCTTTGATCTTGTGTGTAACGATGATGTAGCCAGAAGGGATGGAAAGCTTTATGTTGTTTATTATGTGATAAATAAAATGGTTAGTCCTTGTCTGTGTCCACTTATACTCTCGGATAGGAATGTACTGTTCATCCTTGCAGTAGTCTTTGATTTTTAAATATTTTAGAAATCAATAATCGGATCCACATTGATTTTCATTTAAAATTAAATAATAAAAATTACCTCATTTGAAGAATTTCAATATTCTCGTGTTCACAGCAAATCGAATGTCCACAAAATCATTCTAGCTATATGAGTTGAATCGAACTAGTAATTGAGAAATTTTTAGAAAAAAATGTAGAGAGAATTTTCAATTTTCTCAAGGATAATTCTCGTTTAGGTTTAACCCAGAAGTCCAATTTATATAGGCTCAGTTCATAATTATGGCCAAATTCAAATCTTATATTCAATAGGCTAAATTACAAAAAATACCTCTCAATTTGTCATTTGTTTAAAAAATAGCCCTATTCTTTCAAAACTTATAATATTACCCTTGATCTTTCATAAGTGTTTCAAAACTACTTGAAGTAGAAATATGTTAGAATTTTAGGTGAAAATTTGATATGGTAGAACGCCGTTTTTTCAGACTAAAAATAAAGCAAACGTCCCTGTCATTGCCACGCCGTTCTAGGTCACCAACATATCACAACTTTTCATCAAACATTTAAACAAATTTCTACTCCAAGGGTAGTTTTAAAACATTTATGAAAGGTCATGGGTAATATGGAAACTTTTGAAAGAATAGGGGTATTTTTTACACAAAAGGAAAAATTCAAGGATATATATTTTTTTTATAGTTTAACCTATTTAATATATATGATATATTAAAATATTATTTAAATCTCATTCTAATTTCATATATATATTTTTTAATTTAACAGCATGTGGGAGTGGAGATTCAAACATCTGACCTTTTGGTTGATGATATAATCACTAGTACAAAATTGGCTTTTAATGACGGGCATTGCCCGTCATTAAAGGGAAATGATGACGGACATGTGTCCGTCATCTTTTCGAGTGTCATTGTAGGCTACAATGACGGACGCTTTTTAATGACGGGCAATGCCCGTCATTAAAAGGTGTCTGTCATCGTAGCCTACAATGACGGTCAACTTTTAATGTCGGTCAATGTATGACATTAAAAGGCAATGTCTGTCATTAAATGTCTGTTTTAATGACAGACAATGCCCGTCATCTTTTCGTGAAAAATTTAATAAAAAAAAATTATTGGTTGCACACATATCTAACCAAAATATTTATCTTTCTCATTTCTCAACCTATGCACAAAATAAAATATCAATAATATTATTATTTTTACAAAATAATTAACTCAATAAAAAACCTTAATTAATAAAATTAACAATAAGAAAATTAACAAATCGTTTAACTAATAACATATCAATTAATTAAAAATATCAACTATCCTACTAAATGAAAATTTAAACAAAAGTACTTGCATAATGTATACAAAATTAACAAATTCATAAGTCTACACATCTTCCAACAAATTCTGCCCATTCTAACCTATTTCTTATCAGCATGCACAAAAGCATAGTCTAACCTATTTCTTAGACCACAGTTTGGTATTAGTAGCAAAGTTAGTAGTCAGGATTGGGAATAAACCATTCTGGAATAAGCCATTTGAACTGCCTCGACCTCCAATAGCTGAAATGCCAGAAGGCCCACTGTGCGACAACAACCTATATGGAACAATACCATCAGAACTGACTTGTTTCCCACATAAACCACGATTTCCAACAAAGTTGCAAAGTGCAAATCAATGTACTTATAAAACTGTTATTGTATTTGCAGGTTAAGTCATCAACAGAAACCAACCAGTCATTGCAATAATGCTTTAATACAATAAGAAGTGCACTCATTTAAAAGTTTACTCATAAGGTTTTGAATATGCAGTACTTACGAAGTCTCTGAAAACTTGGAAAGAACACCATCAGAAGGTACTGGTTCAATTAAAAAATTTGATGACAGATTGCTCTACAAGAGTGCATGTCAGGCATGAGGGTCACTAAATGAAAATTTATGTTTTATAGGAAGTACCTATTATCAAACACTATAACAAACTTCACAATGTAAGGCTACTTGCAGAATAGCGAGCTTATCCAAATTCAAAAGGGACGTTGGGATATTTCCACTAAGTGAGTTGCTAGAAACGTCTCTACAACATCAGGAGAAAAATATTAAAATCATTTTCTCTAGCAGAAGGCCAAATTTTCATTGCTTCTGTGTCTAATTTGTCTAGGTGAAACAATTCCCAACTTCATATTTAATCATACAGCTGTTGTAAAGTAGCACCAAGTAATTGGATATCTTTATTTCTAACAAGTTTTAAAGTAGCAATTTATATATGATAATTGTACATATTCTAGAAAAACTTTAGCCAGCATGCCATCTTATCCAAGCTTGACCAAAATTTTCAACATGTCCATACATGTGTTTATAGCAAGTTCTTTATAGAGGATAGTTTTCTTTTTTTAAATCAAGCATCATATTATTGGATAATGTTGTAGAGCCGAAAGTAACCTTAACTACTGTCTTGCATAATAATGATCAAACCAATGGCAAATTAGAGTCTCAAAATCCCAAAACATCAATTCTTAGTTTTGGAGAATCTCTATTAGTACTTCTGAATGGAAATAGCAACTTCCATGCTCCTTTCAGTGGAAATCATTCCTCACAGCCTTCAACTAAACAAAATTTGAAAGATCATAGAAACATGAGATAAGCAACTTACAACATTTCCAACTCAGAAAGGTTTCCCAGCTCATAGGGAATCAATCGGCTTAGGTAGTTTCTTTGCAAGAACCTGTGGCAGACAAATGATTAATTACCTAAAATATCCTGAGAACATGGCAACATTGACATAGAATTGGCAAATTGAAGATCAAAAGAAAAAATGAAAACGACAATCTAGTAGTAGTATGAGTTGAATACCTGACTATTCTAGAAATCCATATTATGATTGGATTCTATGAAGAAAACAAAATATTATATTCATTCTTCATTTTTATTCTTCTAAAGAAGGTATAACATGAGTCGACTTGAGCATAGCTCTACTGGTCAACGGATTCAAAAGTTCCGACCTCACCCCCCTTTGATTTAATACTAAAGGAAAGGTAATAACGTGTACTCCAAATGTTACAGCATTTAAATTCAAGTGAATGTTTAAGGTCAAATCACTTTACCACCACACTGTTTTCCATCTCCACACACACACAGTCAAAGGGAGGGGGAACAGATAAAATAACTTTACATATGGCAAACAACATTTAAATTCAAGGGAGGAAAACAAAGCAGGCATATACATTCCCTGCAACTGCGAGCAATTTCCCAGTTCTGATGGTATTGTTCCATATAGGTTGTTGTCCGAGAGAGTTCTATACTCACATTCTTGCCACAAATAGATGCAACTTACAAAGACAGGACAATTAAACTTTCTCATAATGTCCAAATAAGAAAAGTACTCTGCTACATACATATAAAAGGAAAAGGGAAAGTAAAAACCTTACATATACTTTCTCTAGTCCAAATCAGAAAAGTACTATGCTGCAAATTCTCTCACACACAGATTTCGATCCCCCCATCTAGCCTGCAACAGCGAATCAAATTAAACGACATAACATTTTCAAAACGCACAACCAAAGCCAAAAAAGTAAAAGAAAAAAAACCCTAAATCGCGATAGTAGGCAGAGGTGACGGTGTGAAACCGCTCTTCGCCGGAAGTGTCCCAAATATGAGCCTTAACCTATTTGTCGTCGATATCCATAACCTAAGCTTCAAATTTGATGCTGATGGTGGCCTTGAGTTGAGATTGAACTCATTTCTAGAAGAATGAGACAACAAATTAGAGGAAGAGCCATCACACAACCCATCCAAACAATAAAAATGTTGTTATTTAAAGCTATAATATCTCAAATTTGTTGTAGTGTATCAACAGCACCAGATCTGCTACCCACGACCTCTACAGTTTCAGATCTGCTATCAACAACACCAGATCTACTACCCACAACCTCCATGAATGGTGGCTCAAATGACGAACAACGGCAAAAGACCCATGATGAACAATTGAACCACGGTGAACCAACCACGGAGAACGGCAACGGTGAGAGAGAAGAAGACGTCGGTGAGAGAGACGAGGTGTCGGGGAGGGAGAAGCGAAGTGGCTGGTAGAGAGAAGATGCAAAGCATATATGGGAGAGAGAAAAAGATATAAAAAAGTGAAATATAAAATTGGTAAAAAGCCTTTTAATGGCGTTCATTGAAAATATATAAACAATGTCGGTCAATGACCGACATTGTAACTTCAATTTTTTTTTGTTTTAAATTTCACCCATTTTTCTTTTGACCGTCATTGTTTCTACCCGCGTTTTTCTTTTGACTGTCATTATATGTCAGTTTTGTTGTAGTGAATGTCTTAATAAGTTGAGTTATGCTTAAGTTAAACACACCTTTAATGTATATGATACATTAATATGTTACTTCTCTCTTATAAATGATATTGAACAATACATTAAATATTTAATTTCCTCATATTATATAAAAAAAAATATATGTTTCCACTCACACACACACACATATCTAACATTAATATGATATTTTGTTTGATATATGTTTTTTTACCAAAGATGTTTTGTTTTTAATATCTAATGTATTCCATACATTAAATATTTTCTTATATGTTCCTTTTAATACATCCTTCTTGGAGGAGGAAGAGAGTAAATATTATGATAACAGAATTGCAGAAAAATCAACCATTCAAATACTGCCTAAAATAGCTCTCAATTGATGATAAAAAAAACCCAACTCATTATGGTCTTGATTCTATCCCAACAATTAAGGGTTTGTTTGGATTACTTTTAATTTAAGTGTTTTTTAAAAATATATATTTTTAAATATTTTTTTTATAAAAACCATTTAAAATTAAAGCACTCATATGTTTGGTTACATTTTCTCAAAAGTGTTTTTATATACAAGTTTGTTTAGTTTGCTCTATACTCAAAATGCTTATACTAATGTCAAATTACTATAAATGACGACTATTAAACATTATAAACAAATAAGTTCAAATTTGTATTTAAAACACTATGATCGGCTGACGACACGAGAAGGGAGTCACCGAGTGGCAGTCGATGGTGGTAACTGGAGTGGTCGTCGAAGTTGGGTGGCGGCGGTGGTCGATGGCAAGTAGCAGTAGTAGTGATCACGGGAGTGTCGCCAGTGGTGAGCGCTGGTCGCTGGAGTGGTCACTGGCTGTAAATGGTGGTCACTAGAGTTAGGTGATAGTGGTGGTCGCCAAAGTGTCACCAGCAGTGGGCGGTGGTCACGGGAGTGGCAACTAGCATTGGTTATCAGAGTTAGGTGGTGGTGGTGACGGTGGATGCCGACGGTGAGTGTCAGCGGGAAGTGGTCGGGGGGCGGGCGGTGGTCACCCGCGATGGCTATGATAGAAGTGAAGGTGTAGTGTGAGGGTGTTTTAGTCATTTTTATATATCATGAAAATTTGAGAGAGATTCCAAGTTAACAGCTAAAAATCCTTTCTCTAGTTTCAAGTGCTTTACTCAAAATAACTTATTTCTCAAACTCATTTTTTAAAAAGTCATTTTGAGTTATTTCCAAACACTACAAATATTATTAAAATGACTTTTTTTTTTCCAAAATTAAACACTCAAAAGTTAAACCAAACAGGTTCTAAGTTTTTACCGTTTGAATTTTTCCTTATTAGTGTCAGAGCTCGTTTCCTTATTAGCAGCAATCACACATCAATTTTACCTTATGATTGATCTGTTTCCTTCCTCTTGCTTCTACGTGTGCAAGTTTAAATGGGTAAGATTGTACAAACTGTTAAATTACCAATCAACCTAAAAGCTTAAGCTGATGGGATTCGAACATAGGAACTCATGCTCTTATACCATTTAAATCACCAATCGCCAATCAATCCAAAAGCTTAAGTTGATGGATTATGGTAAATTTAATCTTATATCATACTATAACACTCCCCCTCACTTAGGCCTTCTACACCAAACAAGACAACTTGATTATTCTCTCTTTTGATTTGTGAATAACATTTGCTCTCTTTTCATTAAAGTTGTTTATCAAATACATTAAATATGAATTTGAACATTTTAAAATTTTATTTTTCTTTCAACTCAATCCATTAATGTTCTTACGAGTTAGCAAGAAGACCTTATGGACCTACAAATTATAATTAGCACCATTGTTACAAATTAATTAATTAAACTCATTAATCAATTAATTTTCATTCAATCATTAACTCAAGGTTTCTTCACTATAAACCTGCAACTACACTCTTATGCACTGTAGGACAACTTATATCTATGGATATAATCACTACATGTAAGTTGATTCTTCAAGAGTCATTCGTAATTACAGTTAAGTCAAAAGTCTGTTTTACTCCATTGTAATTACATCTTCTATCTTAAGTATCATTAATCATCTAATGAAACAATTTGTTTATGATCCAACCATTAATCTAAGTCCGTCATGGGCAAATGAGAAGATGGGGTCTCACTGTTCAAGTATCGAAATAAGCACTTAAAGGAACTGCTTATCTACTTACCATATATGAAAAGAAGTCAATTCCATTTTATGAGATTATATTTTTAGCTCTGTTTTTTGTTATGTCCCTAGAATAGTAGGCCTATTGAACCGACTATAAAAACCATTATTACCCATTTAAATAAAAGGATATGCCTTTATAGGTGGGAGTTCATAATTCACTTAGGATTCAGATTGAGATCATCCGAATAAATATTGATATCTTCTTTTAACAAATTATTACAAAGAAAGATTAAATATTTTATAGTCCAATCATATACTAACTCATTATATATGATACCCCCCACTCATATTGCCTCCACATGAACGATTAGGATCAAATAATTTTGTCACGACCCAATTTCCTACGACTCTCTAGATGCGGAAACACGCCTAGTTACCTCGCTCATGCCCGAAATTTCGGCAGCATGACGACGTAACTAGGAGAAACCAAAATTTTACAAAGACCTGGAAAGAGGCATACACACTTCTATGCTTCAGATAACAGACTCAGCATCCACCAAACTACGATAAATAATGTTGAGCTCAATCAACAGACAAAAGAACCTAAGAACTTCTAACTAAATACACGGAAGCGAAAGTAATTTAAACTTTACAAACCAACAAACAACAGGGAAAAGAAATTTTGGTGGAGTCTCCATAGTCTCGTCAAGTCGTCGTCTGCGTCATCCACCCCGAGAATGTGCACAATCTGCAAAATAAACAAAGTAGCAAGGATGAGTATAAACATACTCAGTAAGTAGCCCACTTAAGGGTCCAATGTTTAAAGAAACCATATCAAACTCTTACTCACACGTGTGCTTAGATTTCAAATACTTTCTTCAGTCATTCTAAAAGTCCATTTGACCTTCCCCAACACTCACTACTACCTGACCCTAACTTCGTGTCATACCTGTGAGTCCTGTAACCTAGAACCCAAACCTGTGAAGGTCTATAACCCTCACACTCATCACAATAGCCACACAGGCAACCAGGGAACAAATCCCCTCAGCTAGCATACAGGCAATAGGGAAACGCATCCCCTATGCTCAACACGGTGGGGAATCACCCCTAAGCTAGCTCCCAGGCAATAGGGAAACACATCCCCTATGCTCAACACATCACAATAGCCACACAGGCAACCAGGGAACAAATCCCCTCAGCTAGCATACAGGCAATAGGGAAACGCATCCCCTATGCTCAACACAGTGGGGAATCACCCCTAAGCTAGCTCCCAGGCAATAGGGAAACGCATCCCCTATGCTCAACACATCTTATACGTTATAGGCTTACAAACTCGCACGAAACAACAGAATTAGAATAGGTAGCACGAATCTAACTGGCCTTTGTACTTTCACAACAGTTTTGGAACCTTTCCTGTCAATCCACCTTTCCACATTCAGCCATCATGCCCAAATCACAAACACAAGCTGGCCCGAAGGTTTTAAACACTTTTGATGGGGAACCACCCCCTAATTCACATAAACAAAGAGGAAAAGCAACCCTCAAGCATTTCCAACTTCTATAACGTCTTACGCCTCATACATATTTATAGGCGAGACAATAGTCCTAACGAACCAATCTGAAAGGCTACCTTCTTCTTAGGCCAGCACCATGGAAATCCATTTCTCTTCCTTTTAGGAAATCATTAGTGGCGTATGACCCAGGCCCACCCTCCATAAACAACCACTATCTCACCATAGTGACTTCTCACCATAGATCACAACCACGAATCTCGAGTAAGAACTTATGTCCTAATTCACTGGCATTTCTAAACAAAACTTTACTTAATCAAAACCCATATGTGTGCTAGTAGCATAAAGCCATCAACCATTTAACTCAGAAATCGGCCCTAGCCCGTCTCAACCAAGTTAAACACAGCTCGTCATTCCAAATACTCCAAACACAAGGATTACTAGACCATTTAGTCCTTTATCTCAACGTTCGAGGTTTTATAGCCACTCTGAATTCCATCTCAAGCCACAGATCACAACAATCCAAATATGCGTGCTTATACAATCTAAACTAACTTCCCATACGTCCTTACTTTATAAGAAACCACGATCATAGTCAACTATGCATTCCAGAGGGTTAATCTATGACCAAATCCCTTACTAATTCACAAGGCCAAGTCCTTAGGAGCACCCCCCTAGGAATCATGACTTATACCAAGTCACTCAACTAAATTGACAACTTTATTTAAACTCTTGGGTGTAGGTACAATAAGGCAAAATCTCATTTCCGAACTATTTACCAAGCGACACATCCACGACCAACATGGTCACACCCATACTCCATACTTGAAATAATTACACTCACGGCCACTTAACATACACCAATTCCAACAACTACTCTCTTAAAGTGCTACTCATGCTAAATCATAAGCCATTTGAAACGTTAAGCCCCTAATTTCCATTATAACCATATAAAAGACCATTTACCACTCAAGCAACACCTACACCAACCCACAAATCACTACATATTTCATAATTATGGTTTTCAAGCATGCTTTCACAATTTCCACATTATCAAACATATATCAATTTAAATGGAAACATAAAGGGGCTAATATCCAAATAACTACTTACCAATTTAAGTAATAATAACATGCACTTCTAAAGCATTCCAAATCACCAAATGAAGTCCCGAACAACTCCTTTGCTTGCTGAAATGATGTCAAATTGATTTGAACTCGACAACCCGGCCTTCTAACATAATTGATAACCTTGAATAAGATCTCACACATTATGGGTAAATTATTAAACACTAAAACAGTCCCTAAATTCCACAAAAAGGCTCTTAAAACTCTTCGAAAAAGTCCTAAATCATGGCTATCTAAAAGTCAACTCACGCTTAACCTTAATTGAGTTGAAAGATTCGATACCCACATAAAAATTACCTAAAAACAGTGTTGGACAGCAGTACGAAGGTTGCAATTTCTTCCAAATCGGCCTTCAATCGAAATGGGTAATCTATATTAAGTCCAAAAATACTATGGGTTAGTTCCAAACCACTAAATTAGCTCTTTAATTCAATCTTACCGCCCATAAATCACTTTGAATCGTGGTTTGAACACTTACCCATTATGAATCGGATCCAAACGAACCTATACAATCCCGAGCTTGCAGGAAATTTGACCCAAAAAGCTCCCCTTCCTTGCTGTCTGTACAGAGACCCGAGAGTGAGAGAGAGACGAAAAACTAGCGGCGGAGCTGGCGTCGGCTTGCGGCGGCAGACGTGAGGTTGAAGGCGTTCCGGTGAGGGAATCAAGAGCACGTCGGCGTCGGGGCTGGGCGTGAGCGGATCGAAGCTTCCGGCGAGCTTCATACGGCTGGCATGGGTCTGCTGCTCGACGGGGAAACTGCCGGAGACGGAAAGAAGAAGAAGAAATAAGGTGGATGGGTGTTCACGGCGGGAGAGGAAGAAGAAAAAAAATCAGAATGGATGGGTGGGTATTCGGGTAGAGAGAGAGAGAGAGAGAGAGAGAGATTTTTTTTTTTTGAGAGTGAGGGAGAGAGTATCGGGAAAGAGAGGAAGAAGATAGGAAGAAGAAGATAAGTTTGAAAAATAAAAAAAATTTTATTTTTATTAAAAAGAAAACAGTCAAAATTCCAATAATACCCTTTGACCAACCTTTTCCTTCCAAAATTGCCCTTTTCAACTTCTCAAATTCCAATGAAGCCATTCAAGATGCTAAATTTGAAAATTAATCTATTTAAATTTCCAAAATTTCAAAATTAACACCCCCTAAAAAGTCGGGCGTTACAAATTTATAACATTTACAAGGTGGGTAGTATAGTCAATAGTGTTATGATGTAGTAAAAAAACAGTGTTATCAGGATATATAAGCACAAAAATATACTCTAGACTCTTTAGATTACTTCTTAAACATGATCCTCATATATGTCAACTACATATTGCTCAAGATTACATTAGCAGTCTAGGATTTCATAAAGTGGATAATAAATATTGCTTAAGTAATGATGAAAATATTGTCAATATATCACCCTGTATCGATAAATACCCATGACATCGATAAAGGGTGGAATATATAACAAAACGAAATTAATTATTGAAGCAACAATTATTTAAATAATTAACAAATTAACTCAATTTATCTAACTAATTATTTAATTAAATTTATTAACAAATTAATTAAAATATTTTGAAAACACTGACTTCAATTAATAATCAGTATTTACTAACTAAAATTAATTTTAAGTAATCCTAAAAGTACAAAAATTAAATAAATTAATTAATTAACTAAACTAAATTAACTCAATTTATCTAACTAATTACATAATTAAATGTATTAATAAATTAATTAAAATATATTAAAAATAATACATTCAATTAATAAACACTTTAAACTAAACTAAATAATTAACTAATAATCTGCATAATTAACTAAACTAAATGGACTTTAAGTAAACTAAACTAAATCTAAAAATACACACCAAAACAATTACAAATAATAAATTCCAACACATAATCTTTAAAAACCAGTCAAAAAATCATGAAGGGAAGAAAGAATTAACCTCACAAATCCGACAAAGATGGAAATGATTTAAAATTTCTTTTTGCGTTTGGAACAAAGTGAATTGAAATCACTCAAATTATTATTTTTTTTGTTTGGATGTTCACCAGAAATGAAAAGAAAGTATAACATTTTTACCGTTATGTCCTTATAATGTTGTAGGAAATTATATTAATAATAATAAAGTATTTTAATATCAAATAACAATGTGAATCAGACATTATATTTTTTTCTTTCATATTCCTTATCTATCTTTTCCTTTCCATTTTTAAAAAAAAAAAGCTATCTTTTCCTCTCTGTTTAAAAAAGAAATTAGATAAAAGGAAAATAAATATTTTATCATTACCTCTCTTATAATTATATATAAATTAAAATTTAATTATATATTTTTATTTAAAAAAAAAAGAGTAAACCTACACTCTCCTTCTACTTCTATCTAATTTCCCCACCCATTTTCTTTTTCTTTTTTTCTGAACTCCCCTTCCCCACTGCCACATCCACACATTTTCTTTCTCTGAATTCCCTTGCATCCCACCCATTTGCCGATTGTCGCAGTCGCACCCTCACAATCTCACGCAGCTATTTCTCTTCTCTCGTATCTCAGGCTGCCGCACCCACACACCAATTCATTTCTTTCTTTTCTCTTATCTTCACCTCTGTTGTTGCCATTACTAGTCGTTGGTCGTCGGTACGCTCCTACTGAGCAACGTTTTTTCTTCTCTTTTTATCTCCATCCCTTTCGCAACCTCATGCCACCATGGGTAAATTTTCTACCGCAACCCCTCCATTTTTCAATTCTTGCATTGAAGTCTGTTCGGATAAAAGATTTTTTCTTTTTTCACTTTTTTTACTTCTTGGATTCAATAAACATAAAGGATAGAGGGTAAACACAGAATTTGGAATAGAAATTTTGGCCAATCAAAAATTTTCATGTCATTACTTAAAATTAGTGACAAAATATTTGTTGGATATAATACGCTATGTTTAAGAACTTAGTAACACTATCAAATTTGATTACAACTTAATTGGCAACAAACAATTACAGTGTAAACAGTAGTACAGACACTGTATGTAACAACAATTTCAAAACTCAAGAACAAAAGATAATAAGTAGTCGAGGCACGCTTACAAAGTGTTGTTCTGAAGACAATTATTCGCTCTGCATGAGTTGCAAGCAGACTACATCGATCATCTCAGTAGGATACAACGACTAACTCCGATAGAATAGCAACCTTGAACTACTCGGATCTAGCAGAACTCTTAGATACTTGCTCTCAACTTGACTCAAGATTAAAGAGAAGAAAGAGAGGAGAGAAGAACTCTTCAATTGGAATGAGATACTCCAAATGAAGAAACAAGTTGCTATTTATAAGCTAGCAACTTAGTAATTCTCCAAAAATAAAATTAATATAAACAATATCATAAATCAAAATTAACTCAATTGCGTAGTTACTTGTAAAAATTCAAACATAACTCTCAAATTGTAAAAGAAACATCAACACATTTTGATGTTTCAAACCATTTTGAAACTTTTGAATTTCAAGTTAAGTAACAACAACATAAATGAAACATCAATTCATTTTTGATGTTTCAAACCAACACTTTCTTTCACAAAATTTTACTATAAAATCCAACAATATTTATTTAATTAAGGATTAGTTAAATTTTCAAGCATCCCTAAATTAAATTATGACAATCCAAATATGCAATTGGGTTATATGAAATTTGGGCCAATTTTAGACAAAGCCCAAATGGGAGGCTTTAATCTAGCAAAGTCCCAGCCTAAAAGGTTGGGCCCAAGGTCAATCAGGCTTAGTCTAAAGGAGTTTAGGCCGAAGGCCAACCAGGCCTAGTCTAATAGTCAGGCCCAATCCCACTTGGGCCTTAAGAAACTGTATAAATAGAGAGCTTCCCCCTCCATTTGAAAGGTTTAGAAGTTGAAACTCTCCAGAGAATTTAGAGAGAATTCAGAAACAAAGACTAAAAGACTCCCTAAACTCTTGAAGATCAAACACTCTCTGAACCAAAGCATTGAGCACTAGAAGACTTTGAAGATCGAGAACAAACTGCGAAGCCCTCAAGATAAATCCACATTTGAGAACAAGCTGCAAATCCCTTAAGAAAAATCCACATTCTAGAACAAGCTACAAAGCCCTCGAAACAAATCCACATTCGAGAACAAGCTGCAAAGCCCTCAAGACAAATCTACGTTCGAGAAAGCCCTCGAGACAAATCCACATTTGAGAACAAGCTGCAAAGCCCTTGAAATAATTCACATTCAAAAACAAGCTGCAAAGCCTTCGAAACAAATCCACATTCGAGAACAAACAACAAAGCCCCGAAACAAATCCACATTCGAGAACAAGCTACAAAGCCTTCAAGACAAATCCACATTCGAGAACAAACAACAAGCCCTCGAAACAAATCCACATTACAAACAACAAGGCCTCGAAACAAATCCACATTTGAGAACAAGTTGAAAAGCCCTCGAGACAAATCTACGTTCGAGAATAACCTGCGATGCTCTCGAGACGAATCTATGTTCGAGAACAAGCTGTAAAGCCCTCAAGACAGATGTACATTTGAGAGAAAGAATTAGAGAAACAAATTAGAGATTGTACTCCACTACATTCAAATTAATACAAAATGCATGTTCATTTATACGTGTCTTATTTCTATTTTTTGAAATTACGTGTGAACAGCAAAGTCAGAGTAATTTTAGTTGAAATCTTACCAAATTCGACCTATTTTAGGTGAAATTTTTTTGGATGAAAACAAGATTTTAAATCATTTTGAATTTTAAATTTAGGGTTAAACTTTCATAAGTGAATCAATTTAGGATTTCCAAACAGATGGTTAAACTTTCATAAGTGAATTAATTTAGATAATCAATTAGGAATTTCCTATAAAAAATGTTAGTGCATCAATTCTCACACGTGGGTAGACTTCTTCAAATGTTGAATTATTGAAATGGGCAATTTTTTATCTTCTCTTATCCCTCTATTTTTCTTTACTTATATAGGAAGAGTTACATAATAATTTTTTTTCGCTACTTTATGGTAGAAAATTTGTGGAGAAGTACAAAGTTATTTAGGTAAACTTGAGTTGATTCTAAATAAAATCAACTTAAAATAGTTGTGGAGACATAATTTGTTCTGTGAAAAGAATAAAATGTTTAATTTGTGCAATTTAGATGAGATCGACAAATTCGAGTTAGAAAAATTTTATAGTTGTCTTTGTATAATTTATTATTACATTATTTTTAAATTATTCTATTTAGATATTATAACATATTTCTGTAGAATAATTCAAATAGCATATAATGTAAAAAATACCCTAAACGTGTGCAGGGAGAATTGACGTTAAGAGACCTTGTAGGAACACATATAGGCGTGCACTCTTGGGGGCAAAATACATCTACTTTAGCTCAAGCAGTGCCCTTTTTCTCCATTCATTCCATCATTTTTAGTACAGAAAGTATTGTTTCTCACTCACTCAAAAACAAAAAGTTAAGCCATGCCATTGATCTCATTATCTCCTAATTTCTTTTCTACCCCTTTTTCTCTGTATTTCTCAGTTTTATTATTGTACTGATACCTTTTCTATCTCTCCTTTGAGAGGTCGCAGTTGGTTCTTGGTAGGGAACACAAATCTTTGCGTCATTATCACCATCAACATCGTCCAATACAAAAGACGAAATAGCCAATATTATTGGACTTCATCCCTTTTCTTTGTGGGAAGTGAAGCCCCTCCATCGTCATCTTGATGTTGGTGAGAGTTAGTGGTATATTGGTTCAGTGTATTTGTGATCTTAGTTTCTTAACTACAATATAGATTATTGATATATTCTTTTAATAAATACAAATTTTAAGGCTTGGAACAATTTTCATTATGAATAAAGACTTCTTTTGCGATTTATTTTTAATAGAAAGTTTAGACTAGGTCTAGAACCTTTTTAGGGAAAAAAAATGTTAAACTAAGGAATGTTTACATGCAATTTAGATTTTCTTTTTTTAGATTCATAAAATCCTTTTTTTTTTGTTAAATTAAAATTTTGGTCTTTATAGTTTGAGGAAAGTTAGAATTTGGTCTCTATGGCTTCAAAAGTTAGAATTTCGTTCTTATGGTTTGATAAAACCTCACAAATAAGTTTCTATTGTTAGAAGTCACTAACAGATTGAGTATGTGACAGTTAGATATTCCTGTGTCAATGAAGTGTTCTTTTGTATTTAATTGATTATGTGAGTTAAGTGGCTAACTAGATAAAAAAAAAAAAAAAAAAAAACATTCAAGTTGCCAGTTTCCAAAAAAGCTACATTAAATTGCTAATTTTGCCAATTCGTTTTTTATCCTATCAACTACTTAACCCACACAATCAATCA
The DNA here is from genome assembly GCA_033996785.1 of Trichosanthes truncata. NCBI lineage: Eukaryota > Viridiplantae > Streptophyta > Magnoliopsida > Cucurbitales > Cucurbitaceae > Trichosanthes > Trichosanthes truncata. Next base: position 78,163,254 of record JAWPNB010000003.1, read on the forward strand.
AATACAAAAGATCACCTCATTGGCGCATGGATATTTAACCTGTCACGTACTCAATCTGTAAGTAGTTTCTAAAGGTTTGACTATTTTTGAGGTTTTATAAATCAAACCGTAGGATGAAATTCTAACTTTTAAAACTATAGAGACAATGCTAACTTTCCTCCAAATCATAGAGACCAAATTTGTAATTTAACCCTTTTTTTGGGATATGTTTTTTAAAACAATTTTTGAATTATGTGATCTAATGGAAATTCTGGTAACAACATTATTATGTTTGGTTGAGTGTTTTTGAAACTTAAAATTTGAAATTTGAAAACATAAAATTATACTAAAAAAATAAAACTTTCATAAATATACTAGCTATTTCATGATTTAAACTCATTTTATTTTAGTTAAAAATGATTAAAACATTTATAACATAATCTGAAATATATAATATTGTAAAATAATAATTAGATAAAATTTATAAAATAAAACATGTTTAAATTTATTTATAATATTTGAAATTCCACTAAATATTTAGTTAACAGCTACCACTAATTTTATTGTTTCATAAATGTATTACTAAATACATTTTGAACAATCAAAGATTCCATTTTTGAATCTGCTATGAATATTTGAAAATATTGAATACATAGAAAACAACTATATTTTTCTTCGAATAATTTATTTTCAAAGTATGGATCTGAAATTCTCTCTCTAATAAACAATCCATCTTGATATTCAATGGCGACGATACACTTGTCTCTGGTCAATACCTTAAAACAATCCTTCATATCTCTGTCGTCTCTCCACCTTTCTCAATGCCCATGGAGATTTAAATTATTAAATGAGAACACTAAAGAGTGAACACTACGCCGAAAGACCAAAGAAAAGTTGTCAAAGAAAATTTATGGAACAGACGAACGTCATTAAGATGCCATCTATATATTACAATTTGTGTCACATTCAATGCCAATATATAGTGAATGTCTCTTTAAAATCCCGTTCCCATTTCAATCTAAATCAAACTGAATAATGACATCAAACACTAACATATAGTAAACTTTGAAGTTTTAAATTAGAATAGTTATGATCCCATTTGATAACCGTTTGGACCCTGTTTGATAACTATTGGTTTTTGAAAATTGTACTTGTTTTCTTATTATTTCTCTACAATAGATTTCATCTTTCTTAAAAGAATATTTGAATGCTTAACCAAATTCTAAAAACAAAAACAAGTTTTTAAAAACTATTTTTTTTAGTTTTCAAAACTTCGCTTGGTTTTTGAAAGCATGTGCAAAAAAGTAGAGAACAAAACAAGAAAATCCATAAGTAGAAGTAGTATTTATAGACTTAATTTTCAAAAACCAAAAATTAAATGGTTATCAAATGTGGCCTATATTATATATATTTTGAGAAGTCTAATCCACTCCGTAACTCTTGCCCTCACCTTTCAGCTTCTTACTAATTAACTTCACCACTTGTTACACAAAAGTTTTGTGTCTAGTCTCCATCAGAACAAAGTTGTTATAGTGACAGAGCTTGTCGAGGGTTCGTCAAATTACTATTTATAATCCGATCCTAAGCTACTTGTAGCATTGAGTAGACCGTGTCGATCTTAGGGAACCAAATATCAATTTCTAAAATTAAATTTGCAAAAGAAAATAAAAAGGTTTTTTTTTGTAAATAAAATAAAACAACAAGTAATTAAAAAGGGAGAAAATAAAATCTTACCTAAATCCAATTCAAATGTACAGTTCTATCCAATTGCAAGATCGATCATAGGCATTCAAAGTATTTTAACTTAATTATCACTACTACAAAACAATGAAATAATGACGCACATGTAAAAAAGCGCCTGGGAAGAGATGACGCACAAAAAAAAAACGCGCGGAAATTTTAAAAAAAAAAATGGCAAAGACATACAATGTCGGGCATTGCCCGACATTGTAAGTCATCTATGATGGCGGGCAAAGCCCGACATCATAGGTGTTTTTAAAAAACACAGCTTTTCTTTTTAGTTTTATATTATTGCACGACAACACATGTCTTCTCTCTCTCGCGCGCCTCTGTCTCACTCTCCCACTCTCACAGATCTGCTCCGTCCGACTGCCATCGTTCTCCACTTGTCCGGCCGCTCATCCGCCGCTCTTCCTTCGCTCGTCCGCCGCTCGTTGCTTTGCGCTTGCCATGGGATTCCGTCCAGATCTACCTGACATTTGTTCGCCGTTCGTCGAGCTCTCTCCTCCCCGTCGATTCTCCGTGTAGATCTTCACCAGAGGGTCGTGTGGGTAACGTTGCTGACTAATATTCTTCAGATCTATAAACCGTGGGTACCTTCTCTTCCCCTTTTTTATTGATTTTGTTGCTGAAAAAATCCAAAGAAAATGAAGAAAATTTAGAAATTTGTTGTGGGTACCATCCTTAGGATGTTTATGTAGTTTAATTTTGTAGGTATTGACTATTTTTGTGTAGATCTGAAAATTATGTGCACTAGATTGACTAATGGGAAATTTAATTTTGTTTTAGGAGTTTGATTTTGTTTTTTTAGATTGTTTTTGCAGCTCATTGAGATTTTTTGTTATATATATTTCTAAATTTTTCTTAATTTGAATAGTTGGTTTATGTTAATTTATATAAGTTTACATTTGATAAGTTAAAATTTTGTGTTTGTTTAATGGGTATAATTGTGTGTGGTGAGGGAGGTTGAGAATGTAGGAGAGGGGTTGAGAACTTTTGATTAAGTTTGTTATATTCTTAAATTTTGCTTAATTTTAATTCTTGGTTTATGTTAATTTTTGATGAGTTTTGATTTAATAACTTTATGTTTTTGTTAGTTTAATTTGATGAATTTAGTTTAATTTGTTGAGTTTAGTTGTGATGGAGGAGGGATTGAGAACTTTTGGTTATTAAGTTTGGTTAGATTCCTAAGTTTTGCTTAATTTTAATAGTTGGTTATGTTAATTTTTGTTTTAGTATAATGAGTATAGTTGTTGGTAGAGAGGGTTGAGAACTTCATACGATGTGATGGGGGAGGAGTTGAGAACTTTCTATGTTTTGCTTAATTTTAATTGTTGGTTTATGTTAATTTTTGTGTTAGTTTAATGAGTATAGTTATTGGGGGAGATGGGGGTTGAGAACTTGAAATATGATGTGATGGGGGAGGGGTTGAGAACTTCTTATGTTTTGCTTAATTTTAATTGTTTGGTTTGTGTTCATTTTTTACTAATTTAGATTTCATAAAATTATTTTTGTGTTAGTTTTATTTGACGAGTTTAGTTGTGATGGAGGAGGGGTTGAAAACTTTTGATTATTAAGTTTAGTAAGTTTTGTTTAATTTAATGGTTGGTTAATGTTAATTTTTTTATGAGTTTAAATTGGATGAGGTTAGTTTTTTTGTTTGTTTAATGAGTATAGTGGGGGGAAGGGGGGGGGGGGGGGGTTAAGAATTTGTATTATGATGTGATGGAGGAAGGGTTTAGAACTTCCCAACTTTTGCTTAAATTTAAATGTTGGTTTATGTTAATTTTTGATAAGTTTAGATTTTATAAGTTTATTTTTGTATTAGTTTAATTTGTTGAGTTTAGTTGTGATGGAGGATGGGTTGAAAACATTTGGTTATTAAGTTTAGTAAGTTTTGTTATATTCCTAAGTTTTACCTAATTTTAATACTTGATTTATGTTAATTTTTTATGAGTTTAGATTTGATAAGTTTAATTAATTTTTGTGTTACAATGAATATAGATTAAAATTTCATGCCACCAGTTTTATAGCTATGGATAAGTCATGGATGTCAAAGAATCGGATGTCACCAGAATATAGTTTAGGAGTTGAGATGTTCATCAAAAATGGTCTACGACATTCAAATAGGTCAGATGTCATTTGTTGTCCATGTTTGAAATGTGTGAATGCAAAGTCTCAAAATGTGAATGTAGTAAGAGACCATTTATTCATTTATGGTATTGATGAAAGCTATAAAACATGGATTTGGCATGGTGAATCACTACCGATTAAGAGAAACAATGAAAACATCTCTACTAGTGAAAATGAGGAAGTTGAAGATGAAGATGTTGATGACACAATAGGAATGTTTGAGGTTGCACATAGTTATTTTAATGACAAGTCCCCAATTTTTGAGGAAGTACTAGATGATGTCAAGAAACCATTATACTCAAATTGTAAGAATTTTACTAAAATATCTGCATTGGTAAAGTTATATAATTTGAAAGCAAAATTTGGATGGAGCGATAAAAGTTTCACTGAGTTGTTAGCATTAGTTCGTGACATCTTACCAATTCCTAATGAAATTCCGAGTTCTACGTATCAAGCAAAAAAGATCTTATGTACTCTTGGAATGAAGTATGAAAAGATTCATGCATGTAGCAACGATTGTTGTTTGTTTAGAAAAGAACTTTCAGATGCAGAAGATTGTCCCACTTGTGGAACATCAAGATGGAAGCTTCGTAAAAATTCGAAGGATGTGATGAAAAACATTCCAGCGAAAGTCATGTGGTATTTCTCTCCTATCCCAAGATTTGAACGAATGTTTCGTAGTAAAGAAATATCGAGTTTGTTGACTTGGCATGCCGAAAAACGAGTAATTGATGGGTACATACGACATCCTGCAGACACAATATCGTGGAAACAAGTAGACAATTTGTGGCCAGAGTTTGGTTTAGAACCTAGAAATCTTCGTCTTGCTCTTTCAACTGATGGGGTCAATCCACACGGTGATCTTAGTAGTAGATATAGTTGTTGGCCAGTTATGTTGGTGACGTACAATCTACCCCCTTGGTTGTGCATGAAGCGGAAATTTTTGATGTTAAATGCATTAATATCTGGGCCCAAACAACCAGGGAATGACATAGATGTTTATTTAGCTCCATTAGTTGATGATCTGAAAAAACTTTGGAATGATGGAATTGAATGTTATGATGTATATCAAGAACAATGTTTCACACTCAAGGCTATTTTATTGTGGACTATTAATGATTTTCCTGCGTATGGCAATTTATGTGGTTGTACAGTAAAAGGATATCATGCATGTCCAATTTGTGGGGAGAAAACGTCATCCACTTATTTGCCAAAAGGGAAAAAGATGGCGTATCTTGGACATCGAAAACATTTACCTCGTTATCATCCATATAGAAGACAGAAGAAAGCCTTTAACGGTGAACAAGAATTGGAATTCGCTCCCAAACCATTAAGTGGAGAGGAGATTCTTGCAAAAATAAGTAGACTTCAATATTCGTTTGGTAAGAAATCAAAAAAGGAAAAAAATAATGGAGATCTTTCAAACTCTTATTGGAAGAAGAAGTCTATTTTCTTTGAGTTAGAATATTGGAAACATTTTCAAGTGCGACATTGTTTAGATGTGATGCATATTGAAAAGAATGTGTGTGCTAATATTATTGGCACGTTACTTGATATTCCTGGGAAGACAAAAGATAGATTAAAAACTCGTCTAGATTTGGTTGAATTGAACATTAGATCAGAGTTGGCCCCTCAAGTGGGAGAGAAAAGAATATTCTTACCTCCAGCATGCTATACATTATCGCGGATGGAGAAGTTGAATTTGTGTAAGACACTATCAGAAATTAAAGTACCGGAAGGTTATTCATCAAACATACAAAGTTTAGTGTCACTCACAGATTTGAAACTTTACGGGCTTAAGTCGCATGACCACCACGTTCTTATGCAGCAATTATTACCTGTGGCAATACGTGGTATTTTACCCAAACATGTTAGATATGCAATTATTCGCCTATGTTTCTTCTTCAATGCTATATGCAGTAAGGCGATCGATTCATCTAAGTTAAAAGGCTTGCAAGAGGATGTAGTAGTCACTTTATGTTTGTTAGAGAAATATTTTCCACCGGCATTCTTCACGATAATGGTACATCTTGTGGTCCATCTTGTAAGAGAGATAGAATTTTGTGGACCGGTTTATTTGAGGTGGATGTATCCTTTTGAACGATATATGAAAGTCCTAAAAGGTTATGTGCGAAATAGAAATCGACCAGAAGGATGCATTGGAGAAAATTATATTGTAGAGGAGGCTGTAGAGTTTTGTTCTGAATTTCTCTCTGGAATTGAGTCTATTGGGTTACGCTCATCGACAAGGAAAGAGGATTCAGACATTGATAGACCATTATCTGTTGCTCATTATATCAATCCCAGTAAGGAACAATTGGATCAAGCTCATCTTTATGTTCTACAAAATGTAAATGACGTGCTTCCATATGTAGGGTACGTAAATTTCAAACATTTTCACGTAATTTTCTAATTATGTGATGATCTAATAACTTTGACATTTTCGTATGTTGCATGAATTCAACAGGAAACACATGGAAACTTTATCTAAACTCAATCCATGTAGATCCAAAAACAAAAAGTGGCTTCAAGATGAGCATAATCGCACATTTAGCAGTTGGTTGCGTGATCGGGTAATCTTAAAAGTCATAGTTTTTAATGAGTGGGTGTAATGTTAATTCCAACGTAATTTAAATCTTAATTGCAGGTTGGGCTTGCTCTCGAGGTGCCAAACAACTCCATATCATCTTCTTTAAGATGGATAGCTCATGGGCCTCGTCCAGATGTGGCCTCATATCGTGGTTATGTGGTTAATGGTATTCATTATCATACGAAGAAACACGATGATATTAGGAATGTCCAAAACAGTGGAATCATTATAACAGCTAATACAATGCAAGTTTCCAGTGCTAAGGACAAAAATCCTATTATGTCGGACATGGCCTTTTATGGTGTAATACAGGAAATATGGGAGCTTGATTACCATAAATTAACTTTCATTTTATTAAAATGTGACTGGGTTGAGAATAATAATGGAGTTAAAATAGACGAGCTTGGGTTTACAACTGTAGATCTTAATCGCATTGGGCATAAATCAGACTCATTTATTTTAGCTTCTCAAGCCAAACAAGTATTCTACGTGAAAGATCCTCTTGATCCTCGATGGTCAGTGGTTTTAACCCCTCCTTCAAGAACAGTTGAAGATGATTTGTACGAAGATGAAATGGTAGATATTGTTCAAGATTGTGGATATGGGGTTTTGGAAACAATTCCGAATATTGACGTATCTCATGAAATCGACGAAATGTCATCTACATATCTTAGAAATGATTGTGAGGGTACATGGGTTGATAAATAATGTTTTAAATATGGTATGTCATTTAGTAATTTAGTCACATTGTTGAGTTAATGTATCTTACGAGTTATTAAATCTTATGTTGTATTTTATGCTGTTGTTTCTTGTAGATTGTTACAATGAGTGATTCAAGTAGCAGCAGTGATGACGGAGTGAACGTAGCTATTCATATGGAGGCTAGACAGACTGCTCGACGAGGCCTCACTACTATGCGTGAATTGGCACGCATAAGAAATACAGGAGAACGCTTAGTCATCCAATACAATAATCAAGGTCAAGCTGTAGGTGAAAATGCAAATAAAATGCAAAGCTATATCGGAGTTTGTGTTAGACAACAAATTCCATTGATCTACAACAATTGGAAAGATGTTCCACAAGAATTGAAAGACAAAATTTTTGATTGTGTAGAGGTAAGTATTAATTAATTTTAAGGTAAATACTTTTTATTATGTAGAGATACTTAATTTTTATGGTGATTTTCATATGCAGATGTCGTTTGTGGTGGACTCTAGGTCCAAACATGCTATTCTTCAATCGGCTTCAACGAAGTTTCGGACATATAGATATACATTGACTCAGAAGTATATTCTTCCCTTCAAGAATGAACCATCTTTATTGAAAAGTCCTCCTCAAAAGTATTCACACATTGATCAAGCACAATGGGAGACATTTGTTAATGCAAGAATATCTGAAGAGTGGGAGGTAACTACATTATACTAACATATTTTTTAAATATTAGTAAAATTGTTTCGAAGATTTAAATCAATGGTCTTATGTTATACAGGCGCTTAGTCGTGTCCAGAAAGAACGAAGAGAAAAATGTAAATATAATCACCATATCTCTCGTAAGGGTTACGCAAACTTGGCTGCAGAACTAGTGAGTAACATTAATTAAATTAATTAAATTATTTCTTATGATTATATGTTAATGAAAATTAATAATGTGTATGTTTATATAGGAATTGTCAGACGATCCTTCCAATCGTGCAACTTTATGGAAGAAGCCCGAAAAGGAAAGAATAGTGAATACTTCGATGACGACACTAAACAATGTGTTAGTCGAATTGTAAGTTTAAATATTTTTTTTTTATTTTAAGCATATGTAGATATGATTCTTAGATTAAATGTCATATGATTATGTGTTCTTTTGATAATTGAAATGTGTAAATCTAAATGGTTGTGACAGGACGAGTTAGCTATGACACATGAGGGTAAAGATATTTTGACAGAAGCACTGGGCACGCCAGAACATAGGGGGCGTGTTAGGGGATTGGGTAAGTTTGTTAAACCATCAGTTTACTTCAATGTCGTTAGAGGACAATCAAATATGGGTGAAGAGTCTGGCAACAAAGGTGCAACTCGACGCTCGCAATCAAATAAGGGTTCAAGTGTAGGAAGTAATGTTTCAAATTCGAAGTCAAAAGAAAAAGAGATCATTGAAGATGTAGAAGAAATTTTAGAGGTAACTTTTATTTATATTGTGTAACTTGACCATATGGCGAGACACGTAACTTCTTTCTTTTAAATTTTTAAAGGGAACACCATGCCACTTGGCTATAGGATCAGTGGATAACATTGTTGCTGTAGGCACAATGTATGAGTCTGATGTTCAATTTCCAACTATCCATGGAGTTCCACTACGAGCCAATAATGTCAGAGTTGTGGTAGATATGATCATGGGAGAAGATGTTACCATACCAATTCCTTTAATGGGAGAAGTAGAAACTTTAAGTCAAGCGATGGGTAACTTTGTGGCATGGCCTCGTGAACTTGTAATTTTGAATACGGCTAAAAAGGTATGTTTTTTGCCAACTTAAATGTTTTTGTTATTTTTCGTTTATAATTTCAATTTTGTTTGTGATAGGGTTCTTCTTCGGCCAAACCTAAGAAAGATGTTTCTGTCAATGTCTCTGTTTCACAATCTTCTAACTACACGGATGTCCACGTTAGTATCAAGCTCTTGAATCGATATGCTATGCTTTCTATGCAAGAGAGCGATACAATTCAAATCAACTTGAGCGAGCACATTTTCGGAAAGGAGAAAATAATTTATCTACATCGCGACGACATCATGCATTATTGTGGGATGGTGGAGATAGGCTATTCATGTATAGTCACATACATTGCGTAAGTAAACAAAATTTATCACATTTTTTTATTTATGGACTACGTTTTTTTTAATGTTTTATGATCATTTTAATTTTCTTTAGGTATCTTTGGACTGTATGTGACTACGAAATAATCAGTAAGTTCATGTTAGTTGATCAAATAACAATTTCAAATTACGTGAAGTGTCAAGAAACTCGTTGCAGAAATCTAGCCAACAGATTAGACATGGTTAATTTAGATTTGGATCAACGAGTACTCATCCCATATAACACTGGGTAAGTAATGAAAATTTAAATTACTTTAACTTAATTATAGTTTTGTTTTCTTCTTAAACAATGATATTAGAATATTCATTTCTAATAGTTGTCATTGGATGTTGATCGTTGTCCATCCGCGAGAGAACACTGTGTATGTATTGAACTCTTTACGTAGTAAACTCGAAGAAAGTTTTCAAGGAACCATAAATACGTAAGTGTTTTAAACTTTTATAGTTGCTGATTTCTACATTTATATTATTCTAATGTTTCAAGTTATTTAGATCCTTGAGAATGTGGCAAGCTAAACATTCACTCCCACAATATCGCTCTAATATCATTTGGAAACTTGTAAAGGTAAATTTACAGTGATTATATTATTTATTTGAACTCTTTGGTATGTTCTTATATGTATAACTTAAGTATATTGTTTTTCAATTATTTTACATGTAGTGCCCCCGCCAATTGGGTTCTGTAGAGTGTGGATACTATGTGCAAAAGTATATACGAGAAATAGTGCACAACTCTAGTATCTCCATAAGTAACCTTGTACGTATTATTCATTTACCTTTTAAGTGATTATAACTATATGATTTATTCTCATGTTATATGTATATTTATTTTTCTTTGTAGTTTAACAGCAAAAGTGCATATAAACAAGGAGAAATTGACGAGATTCGAATAGAATGGACAGATTTTGTTGGAAGATTTGTGTAGAGCTATTTGTGGATGTTAAGAAGAGATTTGATGTAAGTAGTAGATTTATTTTATGTCTTTGTTACGTGTAGAATGAAAATATTTGTTTATAAAAATACTAGAAGTGTTTAAATTTTTGGATCTTATTGAATATAGTTTGTTGAGGGATGGGTGGTCTCATTGTTTGTTTGTTTAGATGTAGTACTGGATCTTGTTGGCTGTAGTTTGTGGAGGAAATGTAGTTTGTGGAGGGACGGGTGGTCTCATTGTTTGAAGTTTAGATGTAGTACTGGATCTTGTTGGCTGTAGTTTGTGGAGGAAATATAGTTTGTGGAGGGACGGGTGGTCCCATTGTTTTCAGTTTTGATTCTTGTTAAGTTTTAGGAAAGATGATCAACTATGGTTTGTTTGTTGTGTAAATTGCATGTATAAAGAAAGTTGTTTAGATGTACATATGCATTCTTTCGAAAGTTGTTGTTGGATCTTGTCTTGTTGAATGAAGTTTGTGGAGGGACGAGTGGTCCCATATATGTGTATAATATATAAGTGAATTGCATTATTTCAGGTTAGTTTTGGTAGTTTTAATAGAGGTCATGCCGAAATTTTCAGTTTTTGATTCTTGTTAAGTCTCAAAATGTGAATGTAGTAAGAGACCATTGATTCTTGTTAAGTTTTAGGAAAGATGATCAACTATGGTTTGTTTGTTGTGTAAATTGCATGTATAAAGAAAGTTGTTTAGATGTACATATTATTTCAGGTAGTTTTTGGTAGTTTTAGTAGAGGTCATGCCGAAATTTCCGCTAGGTTTGATTCAGTTTTGGTAAATGAATGCTAAAGAATCTTGTTAGTTAATAGGTATGTTAGTTTTATGTTAATGTATTAATGCATTATGATATAGAAGTGAATTACATGTGCACTATTTCATTTTAGTTTTTGGTAGTTTTAATTAGTAGAGGTCATGCCGAAATTTTCAGTTTTTGGTTTCATTCAATTTAAGTGAATGAATATTAAAGAACCTTCCTTAAGCATTTTAAGCATTTTAACTTATTTTAGGTTAGTTTTGTTAAATCTTAGCAAATTAGATCAATAACCTCTTTTATAATCGATTTACTTTTTGTGTGCATATGTATAACATTATAAAATCTTTGTAGTGAATAAGTTGATTGTTGTGTTTGTAATAAGTTTTATCTTTGTTCAGTCATAAATAAAATTGTATGTTGGACGAAATGATAAATATTGTTGGTTAGCCACCCGGGCAACCAACAATTTTTTTTTATTAAATTATGCACAAAACGATGACGGGCATTGCCTGTCATCAAATCTTTCAAAAAATGGACATTTAATGACGGACATTTCATGACGCACATATAACATTTAATGACAGACATCAATTTTAACGACCGACATTAAAACCTTGTAATGACTGTCAAAAATCGTCATCTATAACCTAACATGACGGTCATTACCCGTCATTATATATTGACTGCATTCATAACAGTCCACTTAATTGACATTACATGACGGGCATTGCCCGTCATTATATAGTCACCGTCATCGTAGCATGCAGCACGCTTCACTTTTAATGACGGTCATCTGTTTTTCATGTCATACTTTGACCGTCATGAAAGATTTCCGTCATTAAAGCCTACGATGACGGGCGCCTTTTAATGACGGGCAATCCCGTCATTAAAAGGCGTCCGTCATCGTAGGCTTTAATGACGCGAGTATTGATGACAGACTCTTGCCCGTCATTAAAACCCTATAATGACGGGCAATGCCCGTCATTAAAAGCTGATTTTGTACTAGTGTATGCAAATACTTGGTCAACTTATTAGGAAAACTCCAAACAAGCAACAAATCCTCTAAAGTAATTGACTCTAACAAACAGCAAAGCCAATACTAATTACCTAAACAGTTGGGCACGAAACCGTTCCCTATATTATTTAGATAAACGCATTAAGCACTTTGGAAAGACCAAGACATACTGGTTAAATAAAATAGCTTCAACCTAACCAAATTACTCCTTTAATTTCTACAATTAAACATGCAAGCTATGCAGTGATGTAAAATCCATAAAACACACACATGTAATAATCCTAATGCTACTAGGCTCAATCATACACGACAATTACAAATCATGTATCATGAATAGCAATCAAGCATATACAATGACCAAGGCATCAATCTAATCAAAGACATATGTTCATAAATTGAAAATAGGAATCAAAGAATAATACTTACAAATATAAGAAAACTACATTCAAGTTCATGGCTCAGAACATTGCAATTAGCTTACAACTGACCTTTGAATCTAAAACGAGTTGAGCCTCGTGATAATATTTCTCAAGTTCAACATGACGTGATTCGTTACAATAAAAGTCTCCAATACAAGAAGGAAAATCTCTCTAAGATTCTGAAGAATGTTAAAAAAAAAAAAAGAGGCTAAATTCCTAACCCTAAAGTAAAAAGTCCTATATATAGGGATGGACAGCGTCTAGACGCTTGGGGTAGCGTCGAGATGTTGCCCTCGCAAATAAGGAATAAATTTGGCGAAATCTGGGTAGTGTCTAGACGCTACCAGCGTCGAGGGTAGCCTCACTGTAGCGTCGAGCGAACCTTCCTTTCTCAATTAGACCAACATCTAGACGCTACTCCTACAGGACTTCAGCTTGATATGGCCATGCAGCAGCGTCTTTATGCCCAAGACGGCGTCTAGACACTCTTCTCTCAGTTTACTTGGTTTGGATGTCATCTCTTCTTAGTTCAAACGCTCAAAATAGACCTGATTAGTTTTCTTTTAAGCCTGATTCATCTAAAGTCTTCCAAACGGATTTGAATTGCTCAATCCCTATAAAATAGACAAATAAACGCGTGAAGACAACTAAATTAGCATGAAATAAGTTCATAAAGTAGCACTTTTACAGTGCTATCATATAGAGATTAGAAATGGGGAGAACTATAAACTTACAATAACCCAAGAATCAAAATGATCCATTTTTTTCCTTATGATTTAACTTTTAAGTATAGTTTGTCTCTATAATTTCAAAAGTTGCAATTTAGCCTTTATAATTTTGAAAGTTGCAATTTCATTCTTATGATTTTGTAAAATCTTTCAAATTATTTTCTTTTACTCACAAGCTAGATAGAAAATATAAGCTTCATTATTACGGAAATTAAAAATATGTCACGTATTCAACCTAATAATAACTTGTAATTAAGCAACACTTTGTGAAACCATTCATATTAAAATTATGCAGATTTTCGCTCAATTAATGGAGAATATTACTATAAGGGCCTACTGTCCCATCAACTCTTTCCATAAAACCAACTATCTTTAACTAATAGCACTTCTAAGATGCCGTGCAAAAAGAAAAAAACAGAATTAGTTAGTGCTAGTTCTTGTCCCATATACATTCCATTAGCTTTTTTCTTTTTTTTTTCAAAATCAATCTTGTTCACACCTAATTTTAAAAGAGAAATGGTACACGTTGGAATGAACTTATATTTGTATTGATTTGAGTGTAGTAGAGTATAATCTATAATGTTTATTCTTTGATTCTTTCTCTCTCTCATGTACAGATGTCTCGAGGGATGGACAACTTGTTCTTGAGTATATTGGTCTTTTCTAATCGGTTTTCCAACTTATTGGTCTTGTTGGATTGACCCTTGACTTGGTGATCATTGGATCGGCCCATGGCGTGTTGACCGTTGGTTCAGCCCTTGGCTTGTTGATCTGCTTGGATCGGCTCTTTGCTTGTTGATCTGCTTGGATCGGCCCTTGGCTTGTTGATCGACGTGGAGGATCGGCTTTTGGCTTGTTGATTGTTGGATCGACCTTTGGCTTGTTGATTTTCTTGGATCAATCTTGGCTTGTTGATCGGCTTTGAAGATCGACTTTTGGCTTGTTGATCATCGAAGAATTATATTTTTCGAAGTCTTGAAGTTTTTTGATCTTCAAAGAGTGTTTAGGACCCAAGGACTTCAGGGAGTCTTCTCTCGAAGAGTCTTCAGTCTTCAAGGAGTGTTTAACACTCTAGGATCTAGGACTTCAAGGACGTTTCGATTTTCATGAGCTTTTGAGGTCTTCTGAGATTCGTTTATGAATTCTCTCTAAACTCTTCTTTTGAGGTCTTCCACTTCTGACCCCTTCAAATTGAGGGGGAAGCTCTCTATTGATAGAGTTCCTCAGGGTCGCAAGTGAGCTTGGGTCTGACTATTGGACTGGACCAGGTTGGCCTTGGGCCTAAACCCCTTTGGATTGAAACTTTGCTGGATTAGGACCTCCCATTTGGACTTTGTCTAAAATTGACTCAAACTTCATATAACTCAATTGTATATCGGAGGTGGGGGAATTCGAACATCTGACCTCTTAGTTGAGGATATATGCTGTAACTAGTTGAGTTATGTTCAAGTTGATGCTTCTTCACAATTTTTTTAGTACATTTATTGTCTTTCTTAAAAACACATTTCAATTCTTAAATAAATTTCAAAAACACAAAATAAGTTTTTAAAACTACATTTTTTATTTTCAAAATTTAACTTAGATTTTGAAATCGTTTTTAAAAAAGTAGATAACAAAAATAAAACACACAAACGTGAAAATAGTGCTTATAAATTGAATTTAAAAATAATAAAATAAATAATTATCAAACATGACCTACCTTTTTGAAATAGTATTCCAATTCCACTCACGACTTTGGATTTGGGTCACCACGTGAGACAATATTTTGTCTCAAGGCTCCACCACTCGCATAGGAGGATATTTATCAAGTATGTGACCAAACTTAAAAATGAGGAGAGCTATTAACTTACAAACAACCACGATAATCAAAATTATAAATTCAGCCTGTATAATTTTAAAAAAATTCAATTTAGTTTTTAATAGATTTCGAAAATCTCACAAATCAATTTATTTTTTTTAATATATTCAGTCTATTAAATAGAAAATATTAGTTTATTAACATTTAAATTTAAGATGTATCTATTAAATCACTAATCAACTCAAAAAATTAAGCTGGTAGTTACGGTAAAGTTTACTCTAACACTTCCTTTCACTTATAGGCATGAAAATTTGTATGGGCCCAACAAGTGCAAATCTATATTAAATGGAGATGTCTTGTGTTCGAGCTTCTGTAATGTCATTTCCTTTTCATTTAATATTGATTTCCATAAAATGTTATTTGATATTTTAATAAAACTTTGTCCATACTGTCATAATAAATTAATATTCAAAGCATGTTGTTGTATTGTGTTAAGCTATAGATTATAGGAACAAATGTAGTTGATTATAGGAACAAATGTGTTACACGTTCCATTAGCCAAGATGTGAGGTAAAGATGTACATAAAATAATCTTAATACTTATCAGCAAATTCAGTGACAAAAAGATGTTTTCAATTACAAAGAAATGTTGATCAAATTGCTATTAACTTTTTAATTCCACCTTTAAGATACCCTACAAGAAAGAACCCAAAAGAAAATAAATTAATAAAGAGCAATAATGAACTTTAAACCAGAGATTGAAATGAACTTTACCTTTCAATTTTCTTAATTAATTATATTAATAATACACTTTACAACTTCCACACGAAGTTTTGTCTCTCTAGGCTCCACCACTTGCATGGGATACTTATCAAGAATGTGACCGAAGTTTGTAAAGGGCTGGGTTAGAAATTTGTAAAGTTATAAACTTACTAACAACCACACACAATATTCAAAATCATATCAATTTTGTTCAAATAGTTTAGGTTTAGTTTTTTTAGTTTTTTTTTTTAAATAATAGTTTAGGTGTAGTTTGTTTATATGATTTAAAATTTTTTAATGTAGTCTTTATGATTTTCAATTTGATTCTTATAATTTTAAAATTTTTAATGTGGTCTATCATTATGTTAAAACACTCATAAATTATTTATAATCATTTTTTTATATATAAATCATTCTTTATTCATATACAATCTACTAAATAGGAAATATATTATCTTATAATTATATATCCTGTAAATTAAAAATGTGTCAAATATTCAATATAATAACAACTTATAATTAAAGTATAACGCTTTGGGAAGTTTCATCAAATCATAATGACTTAATTAATTAAAACTTGAAAAAATGTATGGGAATACTACAAAAAGGGCATGCTGTCCCATCAAATTATTTCTATAAAACCACAAATCTGTCTTCAGATTTCACAGCCACTCGGTTCTCCATCTAGGGTATGTACCAACTTTTCATCACTTAAATTTGATTCCTTTGAGATTATCTTTCAGAAAACACAGGGTGATCACAACATGGTGAACAAGCAAACTTCTTTTATTGTTGCTGTTATGACATTTTATGCTTTGTTTTCAATGTTTGCCTACAAACCCATGGCAGAACCTGATGACCAAAATCGCAAGGTACGTATATCCCAATTGAAATTTTTATTGTCTTTGTTTTGCTTCTGTTGGAATTTATAACTTTTAAAAAGTAGCCCATATTCTAGATTAAGTTTTACCAATTCGATCACTCGATGTTTTCAGGTTCACATCGTTTACCTTGGAGAAAGATAATACGATGACAGTAAATTGACAACTGAGTCTCACCATGATTTACTGGCCACTGTATTGGGAACGTTATCTCTTAATTAAGTTTATTATTATTGTTATTATTATTATTTTGTTGATCTTCTGACAAACATTGTACAAAAAGTATGTGTGTTCATTCCGATTAAATTGGGTAATGAAGCAAGGAGAAGTCGTTGGAATCAATGGTGTATAGTTATAGACATGGCTTTTCTGGATTTGCAGCAAAGCTCACTAAGTCTCAGGCTCAAATGCTAGTTGGCAAATATACAAATATAATTTTTTTTTTAATAAAACATAAGGAATTGATTGACGAAATTGTGTCATCCAACGGTGTAATTACACCATTCAGACACATTGTGGCGACTTCTTTCAATAATTTCTCTAAATGGAGGGATTTGTCAATACATTAACAGTTCCTAAATTATTCAAACTTTCAATGTAGTCTTTGTGCTACAAAATATTCTTGAGAAGTTAGGCCCTAAACTTTAAAAATTATATCTATATCTAATCTATATATATTTTTTAAAAATTAATAGGTATTTGAAGCTTTAATATCGTGTCTATCTAGCCTATAAATTCTAAAAAGTTTCTAATACATATAGATGATTGAGCTTTTAATTTTATATGTAATAGACATTTGTCAGAAATTGCATTAGTTTAAGTAGATAGAATTATGACCAAAATTATTAGACACAAAATTGAAAAAAATATATCATGTATCTATTAGAAACTTTCCAAAGATCATGTAAAGAAAGGGAGATATATTTCAATATCTTCTCGAGAATAAAAATCATGCCTCCATAAAAAAAAAACCTTTCTATGGACGAAATAAATAGATATAATGATGAAATTATGATATGAAACTAATAATCATTACATTTCAACTATGTTATAAAATAAACAAATTTTGATGTTATGAACGAATGCAACACTAGAAATGCCTAGGGTGGTTCGAGTTCTTCGAAATTCGATATACGAAATGCAGAAGACAAGAAGTTGGGACTTCCTCGGGCTCTCCTCCTCTCCCTCTGACTCTAATAATCTTCTCCATCTCGATAAAATGGGCGACGATATCATTATAGGTGTCGTTGATTCGGGTACATAATTCTCTCTCTCCCGAAATAGGCCATAGCTCTTATCATATAATTAAGCTTCTTATCAAGAATTGTAATTCCATTAGAAAATAAGAGATTAGAGATTGAAACATAAGTCGTCCTATTTTGATACTATGTGGAATTTTAATTTCTTAACAGGAATCTGGCCGGAGTCAGAAGCATTCGGAGATAAAGGATTGGGCACAATCCCATCACGATGGAAAGGAACATGCGAATTAGGAGAACAATTCAATTCCACAAACTGTAACAGAAAAGTCATAGGAGCACATTGGTACATGAAGGGCTTCATTGCTGATTTTGGGGAGGAGGCACTAGTCGACGAATACTTATCCCCACGAGACGCCAGCGGACATGGAACACACGTCGCCAGCACAGCTGCAGGTTCGTTCGAAACAAATGTCAACTACCTCGGCCAAGGCATCGGCACGCTGAGGTGCGGAGCGCCACGTGCACGCTTAGCTATATACAAGGCCTTGTGGTTGAGGAACAACCAGGCCTCGGGGACATCAGCGGACATATTGATGGCCATAGATGAGGCCATTCACGACGGTGTGGATGTGCTATCTATGTCGCTTGGGGGTTCGATTCCTTTGTTTCCAGAGTTCAACGAACTAAACGAAATTCCAATTGGGTCGTTTCATGCTATTGCAAGGGGGATTCCTGTTGTGTGCTCGGGTGACAATAAAGGCCCTCTTCAGCAGACGGTGGCGAACACTGCACCTTGGATTTTGACTGTGGCTGCAAGTACCATGGATAGAGCCTTTCTTTCGTCCATTACTACTCTTGGAGATAATGCCACTTATTTGGTATATAGCCCCACTAATCCAGGTCAGAGCCTTTTAAAGTTGTTGTTGCGCGCATTTCAAAGTTGATGGTTTTTGCTTTACAGGGCCAAAGCTTCATCAATTCAAAAAAGGACCTTGTCGTCGAGTTGGCAACTTCGCCGACCAGAAGGTTGGTTTTGCTTAACCTTCTTTTATGGTTTAATTTCTCATTTTGGTCCATGAAGTTCCAAGATTTTTCTATTTTCCTAGTTCAAACTTTTAGGTTTATTTATCATGGATAATAATACTTATCTACTCAAGTCCTACATTTTGACAAGTAAGAAAGATAAATGTAAAAAGGAAGAGATAAAGATTTATATATTTTCACTTTTTCTTCAAAAAGAAAAAAAAATTATTTGGTCATTAGGAATTTTCTCATTGACAAGTCAAGAGGAAAGTAGTGTTCTTTTATTATAGTCTTTGGAATTTTCAAAACATCTATTTTAACCTCTAAATTTTAAGAAAATAATCATTTTAATCTTTACCTTTATTTTTGTTTTTAACCAATAGTTAATATAGTTTGAATGTGCATTTACGCAGTACCATATTTGAACCACATAGAAGTTAACTAAAATAAGTGTCAGGTGAGTAAATATTAGAGAATACAAAATAAAATAGCTACTACAATGTATATCTTTTAAAATTGATAGTAATTAAAATAGAAATTTTGAAAAAGAAAAGTCGTAACTACAAATCTAAAATGGAACAAACATCACAACTCATGTACCAAGATAAAATTTAAACGATTTTTTAGAAGAATACTTGGCTGCATAATGATATGTAGTTATTTTCCTACACACTACTATTAAATTTTTGACAATAAGAAGAGAAAAAACATTTTCGACATTCCTCTCTCTTAACTATGCTTTCTCTCTCTCCTTGTAAAAAATTTAATGGTAGTGTTAAAAAAGATACCTATACATCGGTATGCAGCTAAATTTTATTGTTGCTTATTATTATTATTGGATATTAGGATACATTATAATATATATTAATTTGAAAGACTTTTCATATATTATTGTATATGATTACATTGGATTTTGGAGGGCAGATGTGATGGGCTTTCGGGAAATGATACGTCCTTAAGTGGGAAGGTGGTTCTGTGCTTCTCTGATTTTGCTGACCTGAAGGCTACATGGGCGGCGGTGTTAAAAGCAAATGGGAGTGGGATAATTGTCGCCGGCCAAAACGTGGATGACTTGTTTCCATGTGGAGAATCCTTTCCATGCATCCTAGTGGATATCGACGTTGGAACTAAATTATTCTTTTATGCCTTGGACAACAGGTATAATTCATTCATTCGTTCACACTCATGCATGTTTAATATAAAATTGAGCAAAATTTACATACAGGTTGAGTTGCACGGCAACTCAGCCACGTGGCACAATTTTATGTTTGATATGATTTTTAATTTGTGCATGAGATTAGTTTAGAATTATTTTTTCAATCAATTGTACTCCTAATGATATATATTTATATATTTTTACTATTATTATCAAAGGCCAAATCTAGCAATAATTATCCAAAATCTAGCGTCAATTGGCCCACACACTCTAAATTTTCATAACTAGTAAATTGAAAATTGAAGGCTTATAACTAGTAAATTAAAAATTGAAGGCTTAAAATAACAATAATAATATTTTCCTAACTGAAAAAATAATCATTTGAATAACTAAATATATTTACTTTGTGTCTTGTAATTTAGGGTGTGTGGATTCAAACCTTTGATTTTTGTAGAGCGGATTGACCGATTGACGTTAGATTTTGAATAATTGTTGCTAGATTTGGCTTTTAACGAAAATAATGAAAATATATAAATATATGTAATTGGGTGTAAAATTGATAAAATTCATGAAGAAAATAATTGCACCAAATATATAATTATGTGCAATTGGTATACAATTGATTAAAAAAAAAAAATTCAGGACTGTTCATGCATAAATTAAAAATATGAAAAATATAAAAAGGGAAAAAACACTCAAAAGAAGAAAAGAAAAAAAAAAGAAAAAAAAAGGAAGAAAGACGTATATATATATATATATATATATATATATGCCACGTGGCTGGGCTACAAAACTTATATGCAGCCCAGCCCTGCACATAAGTTTTGTTATATAAAATTTATACACTAACTTATTTATTAAAGAAATAGTTTCAACCCACTCGTCCAAACAACATGCATTTTCTTTCCATGTGGCATGTCTACTTTTTCAAATATAAATTCAACCATTTAGTGACACATTAGCTTTATATTGACATAATTTTTTATATAGAAGAACTTAGTAAATAATTTTTCTTATAAGAGTGTAGCATTTTGGATCCAACTCAATTATTCCAGTTATATATTCCTATAACCTAAACAATCCTTATTAAGTATGAACTCTCAGCCACATCAATTCAATTGGATTAGGTTGGTTTCATTCATTGGACTTGATCAAAATTTGTTCATAACTTTCAAATATGTCTTTGACTAAAGGTGTTTAAAAGAATTTGGCAACTCAAAAATATTGAACAACTAACTAATCAATTTATACTTGATGGTGTGATTATCCCCTATTAGATACAAACCTAAAAGTTCAAATACTAAATTTATAATTTAACCATAAATCTAATTTTATGAATGTTGAATGTATCTTTTTACTTCTAATCCAATTTTTGCGATTTTGTAAAGTAAACCAATGGTAAGGTTGAGGCGTGCAAAAACAATAGTCGGCAAGCCCATATCAACCAAAATAGCCTTTTTCTCATCTAGAGGTCCAAATTCTGCTTCACCCGCAATTCTCAAGGTATGTCTTTTTCCTTTTTATCCTTTCATTTGTGTGCCGTAAGATTATAATTTTTTTTAATTCAAATTAAAACTATAAATTTAGTCCATAAACTTTTTATATTTGTCTATTTAATCTTCAAAACATTAAAAGTTTAATTATATCTCAATTTTTTTAGTTATATTCTAATCAGACGCATGACATTAGCATGATCAATTAAATGTCAATGGCACGCCTATTAGACTAATGAGTGATGATTTACTAGCCCAATTGGATAAACTAAAGGCAAGAGTGAAAAAAAAAAACTTGATCATCATATGGGGTGAGATACCTTTTAAACTAATATTTTTTACCTGCCCACAGTTGTTTTATCTATTTTTTTATAAGGTGATCTTATTTTATCATTTTATCTATTTATTTATAAGATCTTATTTTATCTAGTTGATTTATAATTCTCTTATATCAAATTATATCAAATCATCAATCTATAGTTCAATAACATGTTACATAAAAAATTAATTGATGATATTAAGTAAGAATTAAATTAAAAGTTCTAAGATGGAATTGAAACTTGTAAATTTTGACGAGTAAATATACACAACCAACTCCCCTTAAAATATGTACTCTAATGAGCAGCCAGACATAGCCGCTCCTGGATCGAACATTCTAGCCGCCATTTCACCCCGCAACATTCTTAGCTACAAAGGTTTTGCAATACTATCAGGAACTTCCATGGCCGCTCCTCATATCTCCGGAATCGTGGCTCTTCTTAAATCTGTGCATCCTAATTGGTCACCCGCTGCCATTAAATCAGCTCTCATCACCACGGGTATGCACAAATAACCCTCCCTCATTCTACCACTAAAAAACAAATCTTAATGGTTAAAAAAATACTTTAGTCCCCAAACTTTAGTTTATAACGATTTAGTCCTTATATTTTCAATTTTGTAACAATTTAGTCATTAGACTTTAATACGTAACCAATTTAGTCTTTGTACTTCAAAATTTGCAATGATTTAGTGTCTATCATGAAAAAAAAAATGTTAAGGTTTAATGAGAGTTCTTACATATGTAGATTGCTAAATTGATTAGGGAGAAAATGTGTTATAAATTACAAAGACTTAAGTTTTTTTTTTTTTGAAACTACAAAGACTTAAGTTATTACATGATAAAAATTGATATTTAATTTTGATAAGATTTTTTTCACCGAAGGGATTAAATTATTACAAAATTTAAAATATATGGACTAAATTGTTTCATAATTAAGTTTAAAGACTAAGTTGTTACAAAATTAAAAATATAGAGACTAAACTAAATTACAGATTAAAGTTGAAGAACTAAATTGCTATTTTCATGAAAGTTTTTCAATCAATCCTAATTTATATTCACACAAATGTAGCGCGTGAAAAGGACCCCTCTGGATTGCCCATTTTCGCTGAGGGATCTCCTCCTAAAGTTGGTGACCCATTCGACTACGGTGGTGGAGTGGTAGAGCCCAACGCCTCGGCCGACCCAGGTCTCGTCTATGATTTGGACATCACAGATTACATATATTATTACCTCTGCAGCATGGGTTATAAGGACTCAGACATTTCTCACCTAACGCAGCAAAAAATAAAGTGCCCGTTGCAAAGGCCCTCGGTGTTGGATTTGAATTTGCCCACCATTACAGTACCTGTACTCAAAAACTCCACCACTGTAACACGAACGGTGACGAATGTAGGGAACTTGACCTCCATTTATAGGGCAGTGATTGAGGCTCCACCAGGAACCAAGGTGAGTGTCGAGCCTCGGGAGTTGGCTTTTAATTCCCAAGTGAAGAAGATTTCATTTAAGGTTACCATTTCCACTACCCTCCATAGAAACTATGGGTACTCTTTTGGAACCTTAACCTGGAGTGATGGAGTGCATCTTGTTAAAAGTCCCTTGTCTGTACAAATTGATTTCCTTTGATCTTGTGCGTAACCATGCATTGTGTTGGAAAGAAACTTTTAGAGAATGGAAGTTAAACTTGAAAGATAGATTTTTTAGATATAGGTTACTTGTATTATTGGTCACTTCTAACTTTTTGGCTTGATACAAACTCTAAGATATCATCTCTATTTATACTAGTTGCATCTCCTAAACTTATGCCTATAATTTTGCCAACACATATGCAATCTAGTAGTTACAAATGATTCTCTAGAATGTTCTTTACAAATATAATTTTTCTCTCACATTCTAGAGAATTCTACATCATACTATAAAATATCTTTAAAAAGAGATTTCTTTAGAATATTCTAGTACTTAAAATATTTATAGAAATTGAGCTTAAAATATGGGTTCTTAATTAGGGCTATTTATGTTTGTTAATCCCTCCATTTAATTAGGTTGAATGGTGAAATATGAAGGGTTGGAATGTCAAAAAAATTTCCGCTTTCTCGACTCCCTAGTCCCGACAACTATAAAATAGTTGTCTTCCACATGTTTTTTACAACAATTTGAGTCTTATCTTTTTTCTATACTTATTTTTCTTTCTTAGTTCATCACTTTTAACTTTTAATATTTTTAAATTTAGTGTGATAGAACAATAACATTTCAATTATTTTCTTTTAAGTTACAGAGCAGTGTTGTATAACAACGGTAACTCATTCTAATATTCCTTAGAAGTAGTTCGCAATTTGATCTCAAGCATTGATAAGAAGTAAATTTATTTTTTGGAAATCATGTGATAACATGCCTTAGTTTTGTCCATCATTATTGCTATTTTAAATTTAGCTATTTATACTCAATTTTAATATCATTTAATATCATTCTATTATTTTAATTTTAAATGTTTATGCATGTGCTTAAAAAATTGTGTTATCCTTTGCAAAAAAAATACAAAAAACAAAAAACAAAAAACAAAAAAACAAAAAATTGTGTTATATACATGTGTCTATTTCCAATAAATTGTTCGTTTTATTAAATATAATATAACATTATTATATTTTATTTTATTTGTAATAAGAATAACAAAAATAATACTGTCACGTCATCTTATTTTTTGAGATACTTTGAATGAATTTTACTAACTTTTTCAAAAATATTAAATAAAAAATAATTTAACTAACAAAAAAAACATTTTTTAAAAACATCTTTTAGAATAAAACTTTTATAATAATATTTTTCTTCATAATTAGAAATTCTTTTGAAAATTAAATTTCAATATTAGAAACATAATCATAATGTTTTTATTAAGGTGTTACAAAATAATCAAGAAAATTTTAATAACGAATTATATCCTAATATATAATTAATAATTCATAGAGAGTTTGAATTTTATATTTAGAAAAAACAGAAATATAATTATATATATATAACAAAGTTAATTTGTGAGATATTTCATGCATTTGTTATTAATTTTTAGAATAGGATTCTGTTAGTAATAAACTGCATCTAATTTTATATTTTAAAAGTTCAACTAATTTTAACAAAAAAATTATATGTTTTTTTTTAAAATTCAAAAAATAATTATAAATTTAAAATATATCTGTCCAACAATTACCTTTTTTAAGAATATAATTAATTTTAATTTAACATTCTTTTATAAGCATACAACAAATTAATAAGTACAACGTGCCTGGTATGCTAATAAACTAGCAAGATGAAATTTAAGAAAGTACGTACAAAGTCCAATCATATATATATATATGATCATTTTGTTCAATCACAGTGAGAATTCATATGAAAAAGCTTTATGAATGAGTAGAAGTTGGAGTCAACCTGAGTGTAACTGACCAAAAAGATCGAAAGCTCAAATCTTATTTTGCACACATTGTTGAATTAAAGAAAAAAAAATAGAAGTTGGAATAGCCATACATGTTATAGCCATAAATTTATTAATGAAAGCTCGTTCATACTATATCATAAATTAATATTCATTTGGACAAGAAAAATGCATGTTGTTGCATTCTTCTAAGCTATAATATAATTATAGTAACAAAAGTAGTTGTCTCAGTATAGTTGATTGAGACAACAAACGTTACACGATCCACTGTATCGAGATGTGAGGTGAAGGTGGAAAGCAACCTCCAAACGGTACACACATATAAAATAATCTTAATATTTATCAGCAAATTTAGTGACAGAGATGTTTTTAAATTGAAAAGAAATTAACTCACCTTTAAGATGCCCTACAAGAAACAAAAAAAAAAAAAAAAAAAGATAAAGGAGCAATAATGAACTTTAGACCAGAGATTAGAAATAATGAACTTTACCTTTCAGATATCTTAATTAATAATTATTCACTTTACCACTTTCACACGAAGTTTTGTCTCTAGGCTCCACCACTCCCATGGGATACTTATCAAGAATGTGACCAAAGTTTGTAAAGGGATTAGAAATAGGTAAAGTACAAACTTACAAACAACCACACACAATATTTACAATTATCAATTTTTTTGTTCTAATGGCTTCGGCTTTAGTTTGTTTAAATAATTTTAAAAGATTTAATTTAGTCTGTAGGTTAATCTCAAATTTAATTTGATTCTTATCATTTTAAATGCTCTTAAAAGTGTCATAAATCGTCTTTTGTTCACATATATACAATCAACTAACTATAAAATATTCTCATAAAAAAAAGCTAAATATAAAATATCATCTTTGTTGCCATGTAAATTAAAAATGTATCATATATTCAACGTAATAACATCTTTATGATTAAGTCGGAACACTGAATGAAATTTGACCAAATTATAAAGACTTGATTAAATTAAACCTTTAAAATATCTAAACCAGGGTTTTAAATTTTCGTCAACATGTCCACATTTCCATCGATATTTCCATATATCCATAGGTTCAACATCAACATGAGAAGTGAATCGACATTTCTATTATATCACAGAAAAACCAGTGTATCAATAAAATATCACTAATGTAGACCTAATATATATTAACAATAAAAAATTAAACTTATCTAAAAATGGTGATATTTATTTTTGAATTTTGTATATTTATATATTTTCTTGAAATATCCATCGACATCGGCATTTTATCGATATTTTCATCAACATTTTTATAAAATTGTGACTTCTACATTTCCGTTAACATTGACATTTGAAACCTTGATTGAAACCAAGACAAAATCATAGTCCTATAATCTCTAAAACAAATGGAGAATATTACAAGAAGGACATGCTGTCCCATCTAACTTATTTCTATAAAACCACAAGTCTTTCTTCATATCTCACAGGCAATTGGTTCTCCACGTAGGGTATGTACCAACTTTTGGTAGCCCAGTAGTTGCTCTTTCTTCATCACTTAAATTTGATTCCTTTGAGATCTTTCTGAAAACACACAGGCTCACAACATGGGGAACAACCAAGCTTCTTTTATTGTTTCTGTAATGGCATTTTATGCGTTGTTTTCAATGTTTGCTTACAAACTCATGGCGGAAGCTGATGACCAAAACCGCAGAGTGTCCCAACCCTGTTAGATTATTTAAATATAAAATAATCATTAAGGTGACCCATTAACATTTATTTACATTTTATGTTTTAGGCCCACTATTAAAGTGGGCCAATTAAGTAAAAGATAATTTTCCTAATTAAATACCATGATAGAAAGATGTATATATAAAGATAAAATTCTAGGAATTGGTCATCTCTCTGCCAAATGAAGTGGAAGTTTCTTTCCATCAAGAAATCTAATCAAGTCCTAAAGGAAGGCTAAGAGAGAGAAACACAATCATTCTTTCCAAGATCAATATCATTGATCAAGGTATGTTACTCTAACAATTTAATCAAATAATTAAGCTTCAAATCACATTCTGAACACACAATAAATTCAAAATAACGATTTAATCATACTTTAATCCAACAATAAGCTCCAAACTAAACATCAATCACATAAATAGCCTCCAAATCACACAAATATTCTCCAAGTTACACTTTGAACACATAATACACTCAAAGTAAAATTTTTAACTTCAAAAGGCTCAATAACCAAGGTTAAATCTTAAATAAGCTAAAAAAACATGATGTAAGAATTATATATACCTCCAAAGTAGTGAACTCCAGAAATTTTCTCCCTTAAAATGAATCAGATCGCCACCTCATGGCGTCAAAACCTACAAGAAAATGCCATAAATGGAAGAGAGAGGGCACGGGTGAAGCAATAGGGAAGAAAATGGAGAAGATGAAGAAGACATGAGGTCATGGTATGGGGTCTTAGATGTAGACGACGGAGAGAAAAGGATGAAGAAGAAGAGAGAAAAAGAAGAGAAGAAGGAGAGGAGAACAAGAAGAATAGAAGGTTAGAGTTTTATTTTTTCGTGACTTTTCCTGACGCAAAATAGCGTTGACATAGGTCAAAAAAGCGTCGAAAAAAGTGAAACGCTCGTTTCATTTAATTCACTTCTTCCGACGCTAAAAAAGCTTCGGCATAGCCTTTTAATAAGTCGACTTATCTTCATATGGCTAGCTATGGCGTGCAAAAAGATCTACCAACGCAAGTATTTTCCTTGGAATAGCCAACTTTTCCTGACGAAATTTGCAAGCTTCAGAAAAAGTCCCGATGAAAATGGCAAGCGTTGGAAAAGGTGCATAGATTTTTTTATACTTTCCATTCTTGTCGGGATAAGTATGTTTTTTTCGACGAAAAGCATTGCGTCTGAAAAAACATCATCGAAAAATCGAAAAATTCTTGTAGTGTTACTTTGATGCAATCAGTGCTCAGTAACTTGCCCACCTATATGCTTTCGATTTTCAAAGCCCCAGTATCCTTGTATAAGCGTATTGAAAAGCATATGCGCAATTTTCTTTGGGAGGGCATTGATGAAAAGGAAGGTGTCACTTAGTCTGGTGGGATCTTGTTTCTCTCCCCATCGAAAATGGTTGCCTCGGTATTGGCAGATTAAAATACACCAATTTCACCCTACTTGATAAATGGATATGGAAATACTTCATTGAAAAAGACAATTTGTGGAAGCTCATTGTTGAGGCAAAATTTTCAAGATCTGATATGGGTGGCCTTCCTAATTGCTGCAAGTTTGGAAGTGCAAAGGCCCCTTGACACAATATCATTAAATTGGGGCCCTTAATTAAAAGTAAACTTAGATGGGATATCCAAAGAGGAAAAGACACCCTCTTCTAGTTCCTCGTTTCTTTACTCTCGCCTCAAATAAATGTATTACTGTGAAGGAGATGCTTCAAACAATGTTGCTCTAGTTTGGGATCTTCATCCCATAAGACATTTTCTTGAGAGAGAGACATCAATGGGGCTTTCCATCTCAAATGATTGGCAGACCCCCACATCGCCAAATGGTTAGGACTAGATTGTCTGGTGCGATAATGCTTCAGGAGCTTTCTTTGTGAAGGCCGTTAAGTCTCTTGTTGCTGCCTTTTAAAATTCCCCATTTATCGTTGCAGCTGCCAATATCTGGAAGTTGTTTTTGCCTAAGAAATGCAAAGTTTTCCTGTGGACTTTGTTTTATAGAGGTCTTAACACTGTCGATATTTTACAGCGGCGCCTTCCATCTTTCCATCTCAATCCCAGCTAGTGTGCTCTCTATTATCATTATGTGGAGACTATCGATCACATCTTCATTTCATGTCCCTTTGCCAACCATCTCTGGTCAATGCTGTGATCAGGTTCAAATTTTTCTCTCCCTCCAAACAACAGAATTGCTGATCTTATCAGTGAAGGCATTTTTGTCCGGCCCGCCTCTAATAAAAACATTCTCTGGACTAATTTGTTTGGAGCTGTTCTTTGAAATCTTTGGCTTGAACAAAATGATAGGATCTTTCAACACAAATCCAAGCCAAGCTGGTGCCCTTTAGGAGGATGTGTGTTGAATAAGGCACCTTCTTGGAGCTTCAAATCTCCCATTTTTTGTGATTATGATACTTCTTCCATTGCGCTTTAAATTGGAGAGCTTTCTTTTGAATTGCTCCTTGTATGTTTCTCACATACTCTTTATGAATAAAGTATCCTTTTCCAAAAAAGATATCAAAGAGAAGGAGGTTGACCAAATAGAGGTGTTAGTTAATACATTAACCGTTACTAAATTTTCAAACCTTTCTATTTGGTTCATATACAAGTTCAAACACTTATTTTAAGATGGTGTCCATCTAGTTTTCATACTTAAAATTTTTTTACTAATAAATTATTCAACTTTTAAAATTGTGTCTAAATAATATTTCAATATACTTTAAAAAGTTTCTAATAAATCTCTAACATCCTATTTGATAACCATTTAGGCCTCGTTTGATAACTATTTGGTTTTTAAGTTTTGGTTTTTGAAAATTAAGCTTATAAAAACTACTTTCACCTATGGGTTTCCTTGTTTTGTTGTCTACTTTTTACCTATGTTTTAAAAAACTAAACCAAGTTTAGAAAACTACAAAAAAAACTAAAAGAAGTAGTTTTCAAAACCTTATTTTTGATCTAGGAATTTGGCCAAGAATTCAATTTTTTTTAAGAAAGATGAATCTCATTATAGAGAATTGACGAGAAAATAAGCACAATTTCCAAAAACCAAAAATTAAAAATAAATGGTTATCAAATAGGGCCTAAAACTTCAAAGTTGTAATGGTTAGATTCTTAATTTTTTTTAAAAAAAAAATTATAAAAAGTTTTTAAACTTTCCATTTTCAATTTGTGTTTGATTTAAGTAAACAATAATTCTGCTACTATGAAAGACAAACAAAACTACAGAAATGCCGAGGGTGAGTCGAGTATTTCCAAGTTCGCTTTACAAAATACATACTACAGGAAGTTGAGATTTTCTAGGCCAATCCTCTTCTCCTTCTGAGTCATCGAACCTTCTTCATCGTTTTAAAATGTGCGACAATGTCATTATAGGTGTCATTGATTCAGGTACAGTAGATCTTAGTTTATCAAAATAAGCCATAACCGTATATAGTTAGTGAAACTGAACTTTTTTTTTACGCTTCGCCTGATTAGGTTTCTGGCCAGAGTCGGAGTCTTTCAGAGACATAGGACTGAGACTAGTACCATCACGATGGAAAGGCACATACGAATCAAGAGAACAATTCAATTCCACAAACTGCAACAGAAAAGTCATAGGAGCACGTTGGTACATGAAAGTCTTCATTGCTGATTTTAGTAAGAAGGCACTAGCCAACGAATACTTATCTCCACGAGACTTCAACGAACACGAAACCCACACAACCAGCACAACCGCAGGCTCTTTAAGGAGTACTTGTATGAGATTGAACGTCTCACAAAATAATTGATGATTTGTGATTGGTGTAGCGACTTATTGGACAAGGCATCTAAGATGTATATGATACTCGTAACATATTCAACTCTTAGATAGAGCTTAAGTGGGTTTATGTAAGAACAAATCTTAATAGAAGATAATTGATAATTTGTTTGTGTTGCAGGACCCCCGCACAAAGCCTCTCATGAATGTACATCAACTTGATAAGGAGAGCAATTGTCACTATATTTTTCATGAAAACATATATTACATATCTGAGGTCCTGCCAAATAACCATACTTTTCAACATGCAACACAACATGAAGAATATATATGAATTCGATCATATATAATTTAAACATAGAATCAGATGCCATATGAATATCAACCTAGCCCAAGCATATCGAGAGAGTTGATGCACTTACATAGTCGAGAACACAAAAGTATCAGTTGGATTAACAATTGTGGGAAAAACTTTGGTCATAATTTTTTTTAAAAATAATTGAGGATGAGATAGTTTAGATTCAACCAAAGGTTTCTATTCATGGAGACTGTGAGGAACTAATTTGATCTATGTACAAATTCACCCTCCAATTTTTTGTCGATTTTTTAATTTATATTTTTTATTTTTAATTAAGAAATATTTTAATAGATAATTTAATTATCTTTAAAATTAATTATTTGATACTTAAATTTCTATTCAATTTAAAAATATTTAAATGACCAAGAAACTTAATTCATTGTCCTACATTAAAATATTAGTCTATTACCGTGTGCATCTTCTTTACTTCATTTAATAAATTATTTGAAAATATAGTAAAGAATTTAAATATACTATAAGTTTTTTTGATATATTATAAATTATATATTTATTTTTAAAATTAATATGTTTTTTAAGAAGTATAAAATTAAAATAATAATATATTTATTTTGTTGTAGTTGTAGTTATTATTATTATAAGAAAAATAAGAGAAAATCCATGAATTAGAATCATGACATATTTAATAAAATTGATGTGTGAAAAATTCAAATTAACTAAATTTTAAGCATGAATAAGCATTTGAAATATAAAAATATAACATTAGTTATAAAATAACCAAAAACAATTGGTAGAGAAGATTGCATCACACAATTTAATTTCTTTAAAATATAATTTGTCTTATTCCACTTTATAATAACTTCTACAAATTAAAACATCATGTGCTACTAAATTGTACTTAGACCTATAAGTCTAACAAACCATGTGAAACAAAACTAAAGAAAGAAGATTAAAGCTAAGTTTTAAAAAAAAATGGATGAAAAGAATCACTTATGTAGTTGTTTGAAATGGATGATTAGCAAATCTTTTGAGTTCTAAAACTTCATTTTAAATTCTTTGAGATATCTTTAAAATTTTATAAATAAACGTAAAACATTTCATATTCCACCTTTTTTTTAGTTCCATATTTCACCTTTTTACCTTCCTTTCTTTATCAATAATTATTGGTGCATTTAAATTCTCATTAACTCAGTCTAATTTTCATTGAATTATAATAATTTGTTTATTGTAAGATTTTAATTGTTTTGAACATTTAAAAAAAAATTAGATGGAAAATGAACAATTTTTTTTAGTTGTAGGAAACTGAAGAGTTACACCACTTTTTGAAATTTCAAATTTTCATTTTAAATTCCATGAGGTTATGTTATTTCATATTCCATCTAAAACTTTCATATTTCATCTGTTTACCTTCATTCTTCTAATAACAATTATGAGTATATTTAAATCTCTTCACTAATCAAATCTAAATATGTATAAATTATAATTTTTTATTGTAAATTTAATTTTTATTATTTTCAACATCTATTTTTTTAAAATAGGTATATTACCATATATTCATTTTTGAAAATGTTAATTAATTAATCTAAATATTGTGTTCTCTCTTAGTTCACCTAAATATGTGTTACTTTATATTTATTTGGCTAAATTATAGAAAATACTCCTCAACTATGGGTCTCGTTTCAATAATACTTTTGAACTTTAAAAAGTTTAAAAAATACCGATGACCTTTCAAAACCGTTAAAAAAAATACCCTTACATTGTTAAGTTTTGAATGGAAAACATTAAAGTTTCATTAATACCCTTGACCTTTAAAAAAAAAATAAAAAATACCCTTCTTGGAAAACATTTATTCTTTTTATTCTTCTCTCTGCAAATTCTTCCTCCATGATGAAAATTTTCTTATAAAGGCTATGTGCAACAAAACACTAGATGAAATACAGAGTTTGAAATCGAGTTTTTTCTTTTTAAAAGTGTAAAGAAGATAAGTGGGAGAAAAAAAATGAATTTTTTTTTCTTTATGCTCTCTGTTTGTGTGTGTTAGTGATAAGCAGGAGATTAATATGTTTTTCAATTACGATGAATGAGGGGTAAAGGAAGAGAGGAGTAAGTTTTTTTTTTTTTGGAGAGTAAAGAGGGAAGGTTATTGTTTTTTTTTTTTTTTTTTGGAGAGTTAGGGGGGAAGGTTATGGTTATAGATTTTAGGTTTTTGGAGCTTATTTGGTCAAATTGAAAAAGGTGGATATGGTTCGGTTTACAAGGTTAATTAATCAAAAGTTTGATATGTGATTTATAAAAAAAAAAATATTTAAGAAGGTTTAGAACCACTATATGAAAATATTTATGTGATAAATAAAATGGATAGTCCTTGTCTAGGTCAACTTATACTTGTAGTTGCTCTAAGGATAGGAATATACTGTTCATCATTCAAGTAGTCTTTGATTTTTAAATAATTTAGGGGACGTTTGATAATTAAACCTACAAATATTACTTCCACCTATGAGTTTTCTTGTTTTGTTATCCACCTTTTACATATGTTTTCAAAAATCAAGCCAAGTTTTGAAAACTAAAAAAAACAAGTAGTTTTCAAAAAGTAGTTTTTTTTTTTTTGGAATTTGGCTAAGAATTCAAATGTTTTCATAAGAAAGAAAACATCCATTGTAGAGAAATGATAAGAAAACAAGCATAATTTTTAAAAATAAAAAACCAAAATGGTTATCAAAGGGTGTCTTAAATTTTAGTTTTCTTTCAAACTTGATCTATTAATGTTCTTGCGAACTAGCAAGAGAGTCTTATTAACCTACAAATTATAAGCTCCAATTATACAAATTAATTAATTAAATTCATTAACCAATTAATTTGGGAAAAAATCAATTTTTTACTCCTAATTAAACTTGCCACATTTGTATCAGTTTTTACCCTAAACTTTCAACTTCATCAAATTGCACTCCAAACGTAGATAAGTGTTGCAATTTTAACCATCCGATTAGTTTTCGTTTAAAAGATTATTAAAAAAAAAAAAGTATTCTCATATGCATTCAATGAATTCTAAAATATATGTATGGTTCAAAATTGATAAGCAATTTCAAAGAAAAACGGTGTTAGAGCTAAATTTTTGTTGAAATTTGTGAATTTTGGAAAAATTATTCAATGGTTTAATTTGTGCATCAATCAAACATAATTCTGTTTAAAGCTGGATTTTATTGAAATTAGTAAGTTTATGGAGATTTTTACATTGCTTTTTGTTAAAATTAGTGAGTGATCTGTAACGACCCGAATTCCTACGACGACTCTAATACGGAAGCATGACCTAGTTACCTCGTTCATGCCCGAAATTTCGGCAGCATGACGACGTAACTAGGAGAAAACCAAATTTACAACGACCTGGAAAGAGGCATACACACTTCTATGCTTCAGATAACAGACTCAACATCCACCAAATTACGATAAATGATGCTGAGCTCAATCAACAGACAAAAGAACCTAAGAACTTCTAACTAAATACACGGAAACGAAAGAAATTTAAACTTTACAGACCAACAAACAATAGGGAACAAAGAAACAAAACTAAAAACTAAAATAGGGAAAAGAAATTTGGTGGAGTCTCCATAGTCTCGTCAAGTCATTGTCTTTGTCACCCGCCTCGAGGATGTGCACAATCTGCAATGACAAACAAAGTAGCACGCGTGAGCATAAATATACTCAGTAAGCAGCCTACTCAAGAAACCACAGTATAAAGAGATCATACCAAGAAAGGAACTGCCCTTACTCACTTTCATGCTCAAATTTCGATACTTATCCTAGTGACTAAAACTCAAATATCCTTCCTCAACCTTCACCACTTTTAACCCTAACTTTGTGTGGTATTTGCCAGTCCTGTAACCTAGAACCAAACTTGTGAAGATATACACCCCTCACACTCATCACAATAGCCAGACAGGCAACCAGGGAACAAATCCCCTCAGCTAGCATACAGGCAATAGGGAAACGCATCCCCTATATGCTCAACGCGGTGGGGAATCACCCCTAAGCTAGCTCACAGGCAATAGGGAAACGCATCCCCTATGCTCAACACATCACAATAGCCACACAGGCAACCAGGGAACAAATCCCTCAGCTAGCATACAGGCAATAGGGAAACGCATCCCCTATGCTCAACACGGTGGGGAATCACCCCTAAGCTAGCTCACGGCAATAAAGAACGCATTCCTTATGCTCATCACATCACATACGTTCTAGGCTTACAAACTCGCACGAAACAACAAAATTAGAGTAGGTAGCACCAATATAACGGGCCTTTATACTTTCACAACAGTTTTGGAACCTTTCGGGTCAATCCACCTTACCACATTCATCCATCATGCCCAAATCACAAACACAAGCTGGCCCGAAGGTTTCAAACACTTTTAATGGGGAACCACCCCCTAATTCACATAAACAAAGGGGAAAAGCAACCCTCAAGCCTTTCCAACTTCTATAACGTCTTACGCCTCATACGTATTTATAGGCGAGACAAAAATCCTAACGGACAAATCCGAAAGGCTACCTTCTTCTTAGGCCAGCACCATGGAAATCCATTTTTCTTCCTTTCAGGAAATCTTTAGTGGCATATGACCCAGGCCCACAACTGAATAAACAACCTCAATCGCCTCATGGTGACCTTCCACCATAGACCGCAAACACGAATCTTAAGTAAGAACTTACCCTAGTTCAATGGTACTTTTAAACAAGAACTACATGTAGCCATAGCCCATACATATGTCATTGACATAAAGTCCTTCAATCCTTTAGTCCAGAATTTAAATCCTCTAACCATGCTAGAACTCAAAACAACCGTCACCCTTCCACTCACATTCAAACACATCAGATTAAGGTGCTCTACTTCAGCCCCTAACCAGGCTCAAACCCAAAAGCATTGAACCCGGCCAACCATTCAATCTAAGGTTCAAGTATTCTGCACTCCACAGCTAACCAAACATCTCAAAAAGCCCAAATGCTTACAAATATTTATGCTTATAAGGAAATACTATAATCAAGTTCGTTCATAACCTCAGGCACATTTTCATCCATTTATTTGTAACTTTGAATCCCTTAACGAGAATCGCAACAAATTCAAGCAACCTTAAGCCCAACACGATAATTCTCATATTAATTTAACCAACCACGACATCTTTCACATACTTATATTTAGGCAAGCATGATTGTTCACAATTTTCCACAAACGTGCTCAAACTCATCCAAATTTAACTTTGGGGAAATTCTTAAAGTATTGCATAAGCTAACATAATAAAGTCGTAACTTTAAGCCCCAATTATCATTATAACCACAACTTATGTCATTTTAGCTCAAAACTACCTTCGAACGTATCCATTAACCATTACATGCTTCCTAACACGGTTTCCAAACATATTTTCACAATTCACAAATGATCAAACATGAATCCAAAACATTTAGGAATTTAAAGGGGCTTAAAATCCAAATAACTACTTACTTTTACTCCGAGGTTCAAGTCGTCCCGAACTCGAATACATGATCTTGAATCGCCCAATAAGTCCCCAAACTTCATAAAAAGGTCCTAACATGTAGCTAATCAAATCCTGATTCACATTTAGCCTTAATTGTGTTGAAGCACACCATAACCACATGAAACTTACCCCAAAACAGTGACCAAAAGGTGCTGGACAGCAGCTTAAATACTCCAAATTCTCCTAAATCGGCTTTCAATCACAATGGGCATTCTAAAATAAAATCCAAAATATTGTGGTTAGTTCCAAATCACTAAATTAGCTCTTCATTTCTATCTTATAACCCATAAAACTCTTCGAATCGTTGTTAGAACACTTACCCACGAACCAAAAGCTTGTCAATTTGACTCCAAAGGTCTAAATTCACATATATAACATCCAAAAGCTATGAGTAATCTAAAATTAGCACAAGAACTTTATGGGTGTCTCAAATTTGCAACCACACCAATCAATAAATTGAAATAAAAAATCTGAAAGCTTACCCACTACAAATCGAGGTCGTATATGACTGTACGAGCACCGAACTTGTCGAAATTTGACCCCGAACCACACTCTCCTTGCTGTTTGTACCAAAACCGAGAGAGAGAGAGAGAGACATCGGCCAGCGATTGTCACGAGCTGCTGGGCGTGCGGCAGCGACGTGCTGCAGCGAGGGGAGGCAAATGGCGGCGTGACCGCGTGGTGTGCAACAGCTGCGGCGGATGGTGAGTGAACGGCGATGAAGGCCGGCGGCGTCAGATTCACAAGAAGAAGAAAAACACAGCAGTTAGAGAGAAAGAGAAAAGAGGAAAAATGGAGATGGGTTTTCGGGGGAGACCATTTCGGAGGAGAAAAAAAAGATATGGAGGAGAAAAAGAAGGAAATGAGAAAGAAAGAGAGGAAAAATGGGTATGGGTATGGGTATTCGGGGAGAGAGAAATGAAATTGAGGGAAGAAGAAGATGAAGATAAGAATAAGGGTATTATTTTTATCTTTTTTTTTTTTTACAAAATTGCCCTCATCCAACTTCTCCATTCCATATTTACCCCTTCCATCATTCTAACTTCCAAATTAACCAATTTAAAAATTAAAATTTCAAATTTTCAAATTAACTTTCGAATTTCAAAATTGGTGCTCCTGAATAAACTGGATGTTACATGATCAATTAGTGAAAATTGAATATTGGTTAAAAATTGCAACACTTGTCTAAGTTTAGGGTCTAATTTGATGAAATTGAAAGTTTAAGGTGAAAATTGATACAACATGACAAGTTTAGGGGTAAAAATTGATTTTTTCTCAATTAATTTTCGTTCATGAACTCAAGTTTCCTTTACTATAAACTTGAAGTTGCACTCTTATGTACTATAGGATAAGTTACGTCTATGGATATAAATCACTATATGCAAGTTGATCATTCACAAATCATTCGTAATTACAATTAGGTCAAAAGTTTATTTTACTCTTGTAATTACATCTTCTACCTTAAGTACCATTGATCCTCTAATGAATAATTTGTTTATGACCAACCATAAACTAAGTCCTTCTTGGGTCAATGAGAGGATGGAGGTTTCACTGTTTAAGTCTTGAAATCAACACTTAAGGGAACTACTAATCTAACTACCTTATATGAAAAGGAGTAAATTTCATTTTATGAGACTATATTTCCAACTCCCTATTTGGTTATGTCTCCAAATAGTAAGCTTTAATGAACAAACTATAAAAGTCATTATCACCTATATAATCAAAGGATATGCCTTCACAGGCGAGAGTTCATAATTTTATTGTTCACTTTATACAAACTCATTGTATATGATACCCTCACTCATATGTCTCCACATCGATTAGGATCAAATCATTTATAACATTTACAAAGTGGGGTGTATCAACAGTGTTACCAGGATAGGGCACCCAACGACGATATCTATATACTGTAGACTCCTTAACTTACTTCTTGAACGTGATTCTTATATATGCCAACTATATATTGTTCAAGATTACATTAGTAACCTAAAATTTTCATAAAAAGGATAATGAGCATTGCAAGTAAAAACAATCGAATAATTACTTTATAAATAATAAAATATAGGAAAAAGTATATTATTTTTGGTCCTTCAGATTTGACTTAGGTTGCATTTGGGTACTTGAATTTAAATCTTTGATATATAATCACATTTTTAGTTGCTACCGAACATTTTTGGTGCTTACCATCAAATTTATGTTATGTAGAGCTAACTAGACATTTTTTTTATTGTTTTTAAACTAACGTGTGGCATTTTATATATTAAATTAAAAATATGATGTGGCATTACTTTAATAAAAAAATAGTATCTTAAATAAATATGTTTAATAACAAAAACATTAAATTGTAAAATCAAAAACTAAAAGAAAAAGAAAAAAAAAAAAAAAAACTTCCTTTCTTTCATCTTCATCTTCATGTTCTTTTCCATCTTCATCTTCATTATCTCCTACTTCTTTCTCTCTTCTTCCGTTCTTTTCTTTTCTTTTCTTTTTTTTCCTCCCCTTCTTCTTCCTCTTTCTCTCTTTTTTTTTTTTTTTTTTAAAAATTTGTCATGATCTCTCCAGCCAGACTTCCTTCTTTTATCTCCTTCTTCTTCCTCTTTCTCTCTTTTTTTTTTTTACTTTGTGATGATCTCTCCAACCAGACTTGGAACGAACCAAATCTGGATCATTAATTTCAAATCAGATTTGAAACGAATCAATTCCAGATTTAGAATGAATCCAAATCTAAAACGAGTTGGGAGGCAAAAAAGGAGAATCAAGAGGAAAAAGAAAACAAAAAGGAAGAACAATGAGGAGGAGAAAAATTTTGTTCTAATTTTAAATTTTGTTTTTGTTTTAAAAAAAGGAAGACGATGAAGAACAATTTTTTAAGTTAAGTTTGAAGATTATACTTTTTTGTATTCATTTTTTTTATATTTAATAAAATTTATTTTGATGTTTAGTTTGTAATCAATTAAAATAAATATATTTATTAAATAAATTAATGTCACGCCAGCCTTATAATTAATAAAAAAATGTCATGTCAGCTTAAGAAAATAATAAAAAATGATCCTATCAATTTTCTGTTAGCTACAATAACGGAAAACTAACGACAGAGACTAAAAAAATGATTGTCTCATATCTTAGGGTTTAAAATATCGAATTTTAAAATTCAGGAACTCAAATGCTACCTAAGTCAAACCTCAAGAACTAAAAATGTATATTTCTCAAATATAAATTACAAGGCTTAGGGCTCAAATCTCAACAGTCTCTCATTTATACTAAAGCCGATAAGACATGTATCTTAGGTAATTATAAAAATATTGTTGATATATCCCGATATATCAGTAAATTCCCATCCATATATATATAGCAACACAAAATTATTTAATGAGAGGTAACTAATTATTTAAATAGTTGACAAAACTAAATTAACTAAAATTTTCTAACTAGTTATGTAATTAAATTTATTAATAAATTAATTATAAAAACAGTAGCTTCAATTAAAAATTACTAATTACGAAACTAAAATTAGTTTTAAGGAACCTAAACTAAAAACATTTCCTAAATAAAAGTAAAAAATCAAATTAATTAATTAATTAACGAATTATTTGAATACTTAACTAAACTAAATTAACTCAATTTATCTAACTCCCCCACCCCACATATTCTTAAAAAAAAACTCAATTTATCTAACTAATTACCTAATTAAATTTATTAATAAATTAATTAAAATATATTAAAAATAGTACATTCAATTAATAAAGTAAGTTAACTTTAAAGTAAACTACATAATTAACTAAATTAAATTTACTTTAAGTATACTAAACTAAGTCTAAAAATGCACACGAAAACAATTTCAACTAATAAAATCACAAGAAAACAGTTACAAATAATAAAATCCAACACATAATCTATAAAAATCAGTAAAAAAAAAAAATCTATGTAGAAGGGAAGAAAGAATTAACCTCACAAATCCGCGAGGCTTGTGGTCATTCGGTTTTGGGAGATTTTTTCCCCTCATTTTCTTTACTTTTTTTTTTTTTTTTTTGGTTTAGTACACCTCATTTTCTTTACCTAAATAGCGGCAAAAGGACCTTTCTTTACACAAATGGCAACAGAAAAACAATGGTGGGGTCATGGTTGGGGTCGATGGCGAGGAAGGAAGCAAAAATGATGATGAGCGTTAGAGGAGAACGTAAGAACAGAAGAAAACATCGCAGTGCAAATTAGGGAGGTGATAGTTTTTGCTTTTAACAAAGCAGTCGAAAAGATGATCACATCATCCAGCTGTAAACGACGTTGTCTCTTCAAGAGGTGACTTGTTTACGACGAGGTGATGTCGTTTCTCATGCTGCCATCGCGAAACGACATTCTTTTGCCAAACAATAGGAAAAAATAATCAATTTATACCACTAATCTTTGCAGATTGTATCAATTAAAACCCTAAATTAATAATTGTATCAATTAAAATTTCATACTTTTATAAGTATATCAGTTTACACCATTTGTTAGATTCTGTTAGAAAAATATTAATGTATTACTTTCACACGTGTGGAAACTTATAATTGTATCAATTAAACCACACCTAAACTTTCATTAGTAAATCAATTTAAATCATCAGTTAGAATAATATTTCCTTTGAAAACCTTCAATAT
Source organism: Trichosanthes truncata (assembly GCA_033996785.1). Taxonomy (NCBI): domain Eukaryota; kingdom Viridiplantae; phylum Streptophyta; class Magnoliopsida; order Cucurbitales; family Cucurbitaceae; genus Trichosanthes; species Trichosanthes truncata. The sequence goes on from JAWPNB010000003.1 coordinate 78,204,388, forward strand.
GCATCACGTGGGTGTAGACTTCTTCAAATGTCGAATTATCAAAATGGGCAATTGTTCATCTTCTCTTATTCCTTTATTTTTCTTCCCTTATTTAGGAAGAATTACATAATAATTTTTTTTGCTACTTTATGGTAGAAATTTTGTAAAAGTAAAATATTATTTAGATAAACTTGAGTTGATTTTAAATGAAATCAATTAAAAATAATTTTGTAGACATTCCTTTTATGAAAAGGATATATGTACAATTTAGATGACATCGACTAATTCGAGTCTGAAATTTTTTTTATAGTTGTCTTTCTATAATTTATTATTACATTATTTTAAATTTATTCTATTTGGGGTATTATGACATATTTCTGTAGAATAATTCAAATAGTATATATTGTAAAAAAATACCCTAAATGTGTATGGAGAATTGATGTTAATTAAGAGACCTTGTAGGAACACACATAGGCGTGCACTCTTGGGGAAAAATACTTATACATGTTATTGAACTTACAAAAAAAAAAAAAGGAAAGAAAGCAATTCACCATCTTCATCAAGAGAAAGTATAAAATAAAGAAGAAAATGGCACTAAAACACACTGATTTGCAACTTTGGTAGAAGTACATATCCTGTAACGTCTATAGGCTCCCAAATTAAAAAAAAAAAAAAATGTGCACACAAATATATGTTTGTAAAACATATTAAAGTTTAACTATTTTTGTTTATTAAGAATGCAAAGTAAATAGGCACTCAAATCATTGGTCGGTTGACATTGGTTTTGGACTCAAACCGATAATGACCACCGACATGTCAGAGTTGATTGGTTGGTGGCCGTCGGTTTTAGGAGTGGCTATGAAATCAAATGACGAACCACACACAAAGATCGGTCGGTTCGGTCGGTTTTGTGAGTTCACCGAAGAGAAGAGGGGAAATTTTATGGCAACATTGGCCTCCAATGAAGAAAAATTCTGAAAAAAAAAATTAGAGAGAAGAGGAGAAAGAGAGAAGGGAGAAGGAGGAAGGAGAAAAAGAAAATGAAGACTCTTGAGAAGATGAGAAGAAGAAGAGAAGAAGGAAAAGACCAACAAAAAGAGAGAGAAAATAAAATAATAAAAAAGATAATACAAAAATATTATTTTAAATAGGTAATCATTACCTATGAAAAGAAATAGAAAACCAGCTTTGTTTTTTACGGAAGTAGGCGGCTGATCTAGTTTTCCATCTTCCTTTTATCTATATATATAAAAACAGTCGGTCGGTTCTACACTTATTTGGGTTCTTTGACCAACCGACGGTTAGCAAAGCTGACTATCGACCGACTAAGCTATACAGTTGATTGACGGAAGTTGATTCGGTCAATTTTGGTCCGTCGGTTCAATTTTTCGATATGGTTTGCTCGCCCCTTGAATATATATATTCATCAAATTGAATTGAGAGATTGCAAAATGCATGCTTATATAGTCTTTACCTGAAAAAGTGAATGACTTGAGATATCAATTGAGCCATTTGCCCAAGAAATAGATTACATACCATAGATATGAACATAATTAGAAGAAAATAATAAAAGAAGAAAAATTAGAGGAAAGTGGAAACTGAATTATGTGTTCAAATGCTGCCTATAGAATTAAGAGTAGATGCATGGCTATCTAAAGATATAATAAAGAGTTCACGAAAGGCATTAAACAAATCCAAAGGGAACCTGAAAAGGTCACAAACCTCTGATTGTAAAAATGATATTATACTCTAAAAAATTATGCGATTATAGATTCCAATTGTGCATAAACCCACTCCATTTCGTTTATTTCTATGTTGGACTGCAGTCAAATTTTTAGGCTATTATAGATTCTGGGTTAAAATACCATTTTGGTGTTTGCACTCTTAAAATTTGTTCTATTTTAGTCTTTTTATTTTCAAAATTTTAAATTTAGTCTTCGTACTTTTTTTAAAAAATTAATCCATATCGTTAATTTATGATTAGCTTTTTCAAAAATAATTTAGTTTTTATCGGCTTTCCCTCTATAAATTTTGAAAATATATTTATATTGTGTCTTTTCTGGAATGAAAATTATTATTTTTATTTTACTAAATTCGATAAAAAAAATTATATTGATTTATTGAAAGTATAAAAACTAAAATAAGATGAGTCTCAAAGTAAATAGACTAAAATGATATTTTAATCTAGATTCTCGCCCCTAGTATTCACTCTTCAATCTTAAGAAAGCTCGAAGTTGGTATTTTGGTTTAAAGAGGTTGCATCTTTTTTTGTCCTTTAACAGAAAGGGAGAGGGGGTAAAACAATGAACAATCATAGATGAGAGAGATTAGCTTTTCCAGAAAAAATAATAAACACGTGTCCTAATATCAGTGGGTCACATGTCGAGAGTAGGAATTTCCTGCTGCAAGTACACAGCTAAGTTTTACTTGGTAGTGAATGTAATTTAATTTTTGAAACAACTTTAAGTTTGTGTGATCTAAACCGTGGAAATTTTAATGTTGAAATTTTAGACTCTGTTGCTAACGATTTTGTTTTTAATTTTCTGCTTTTTGAAATTTATACTTGTTTTCTCACAATTTCTTTCTATAGTTTTCATCTTTCTTAAAGAAATATTTGAATTTTTAACTAAATTTTAAAAATAAAAATAAGTTTTTTAAAATTAAAGTTTCATTTGATAATTATTTGGTTTTGAAAATTTGTGTTTATTTTCTCACCGTTTCTGTACAATGAATTTTATCTTTTATAAGAAAATATTTGAATCCTTAGCCAAATTCTAAAAAAAATAAGTTTTTGAAAAATGTTGTCTTTGAATTTCAACTTGGATTTGTTTCGTTTGAGGAAGTAGTATTTATAGACTTAATTTTCAAAAACTAAAAATCAAATATAGTTATTAAACGGAATCTTAGTATTTTTCTGCTTTTAGATTCTATAAATTTGAAATTTGAATAGACAAAATTATACATTAAAAGAAGATAAAAATTTTGATAAGTATATGATTTCATGTTTATAAACTTATTTCATTTTTGTTAAAAAAATACGTTGTATAATATAGTACATTATAAATTATATCCTATTGTAAAATATTAATTATACAATCTTTCAAAAAATAATTATTATTATAAAAAATTAAAATATAATATAATACATGTATTAATAATATAATGTATTTGAGATTCACAACTAAACGTTTAGTTGATAAATACTCCTAATTTTTTAAACTATATTCCTAAACACGTTTTGAACTACTTTTTAAGTTTAGATTCAATTTCTAAACTTAAAACATAATGTATATTCAAATTACTAAAAATATAGAATACAACTTTGTTACTTTTTATTGTTTTCAAATTCCTGATTTCAAGTAAGTAACCAAATGCAGTCAAAATCTTCCATCCATCTAGAATTCTCTTTCTAATAAACAATTCATCTTCATATTCAATTACATAAAACTTTGGTCAATATATTAACATAATAATTCTTTATTTGACTTTTTTTTAATTTTTTGAGAAGAATTATTCTTTAGATGTCTTTATCAACTTTATGAAAAAAGAAAAAATTGATAAAAGTTTTTCCAAATTGGTCCATCATATCTCTGTCGTCTCTCCAGCTTTTTCAATGTCCATGAGGATAAATTATTAAATAAGGCCAAGAACAATGGAAAAGAGAGCGGTTTGAGGAATCTCACAGAACAGAGGAACATATTACAATTAAAATATCGTCTGTATACTATTTATTACAATTTGTTTTATTCAACGCAAACTACTCCACATTGCGTTCCTCATTTCTATTTAGATTGGTCTTCATCCGTCCGGCTTTTTCCTTTACCTTGGTCTGATCGAGCATATATATTTCTATCCTCCGGTGTTCGTCTTGAACGGAGTAACTCCCATTCACTCATGTATTTTTATGTCCCCGAACAATTCAAATTTATATTTAATACATCAATTAATTTTTAAAAATTTTAAATTTGTCTATTAGACACAAAATATAATTAAAATTTTAAGAATTTATTAGACAAAAAATTAAAAGTTTAGAGACCTATTAAATACTTTGAAAGTTTATGGATCAAATAAATACCAATCTCAAAGTTTAGAGACTAAATTTATAATTTAACCAATAACAAAATACAGTAGTAGAAGTAGTGCATATAAATTTAATTTAAAAGAAAAACAAAATAGTTATAAAAGATTCCTGACATTATTGAGAGTAATCCAATTCCACTCATGACTTTGGTTTTGAGCTCCAATACTCTTCAGATTCTTAATAATTAGTTTATCACATGAAAAACAATATTTTGTCCCATGGCCCCATTACTCGCTTAGGATACTTATCAAGTCTGTGACCAAACTTTCATGTAGGGGTTAAAAATAAGGAGAATTATAAACTTACAAACAACAATGATAATCAAAATTATCAATTTAGGCTATATAATTTTTTTTTAAAATCAATTTTTTATTTGAATATAACTCAACTAGTTAAGATATTATGCTCTCAACCAAAAGATTAGAAGTTCGAACCTCCATCCCACCCAACATTCCACTCCACATATTGTTGAACTAAAAAAAATATTATTGTCATTTCCATTAAAAATATGTCAAATATTCCATAGAAAACCACACCATTAAAACTAAGTGGATATATTATACTCATTTAACCTTAAAACTAGATAGATTTTATATTACAAAATAAGGCTCTAGATTTTATATTACAAAATAAGGCTCTACTGTCCCATCAACTCTTTCTATAAATAAAACCACAGATCTTTCTACCCATCTCACACAGCCAATCGGTTTTCTCCATATAGGTACGAACCAACTTTTGTTAGTCCAGTAGTTGCTCTTTTGTTCATCACTTAAATTTGATTCCTTTGAGATTATCTTTCAGAAAACACAGGGTGACAACATGGTGAACAAGCAAGCTTCTTTTATTGTTGCTGTTATGACATTTTATGCTTTGTTTTCAATGTTTGCCTACACAACCATGGCAGAAGCTGATGACCAAAATCGCAAGGTACGTATATCCCAATTGAAAATTTTATTTTCTTTGTTTTGCTTCTGTTGGAATTTAGCTTTTAAAAAGTAGCCCATATTCTAGATTAAGTTTTACCAGTTTAATCGATCACTCGATGTTTTCAGGTTCACATTGTTTACCTTGGAGAAAGACAATACGATGATAGTAAATTGACAACTGAGTCTCACAATGATTTACTGGCCACTGTATTGGGAAGGTAATCTCTTAATTAGGTTATTATTATTATTATTATTATTTTGTTGATTTTCTGACAAACTTTGTACAAAAGTATCAGTGTTCATTTTGATTAAATTGGATTTTGAAGCAAGGAGAAGTCGTTGGAATCAATGGTGTACAGTTATAGACATGGCTTTTCTGGATTTGCAGCCAAGCTCACTAAGTCTCAGGCTCAAAAGCTAGCTGGTAAACATACAATCTATATATTTTTTCATATCAAACATAAGGAAGTTGACCAAATTGAGGTGTTAGTTAATACATTAAACGTTACTAAATTTTCAAACCTTTCTATTTGGTTCCAGCACAAGTGAAAAAAATTTAAAGACGATGGTGTCCAAGTTTTTATACTTAAAAATATTGTTAAATATTGTGTCTAAATAATATTTGAATATACTTTAAAAAGTTTCTCATAAAACATTAAACTTTCAAAGTAAGTGTTAGATTCTTAATATATTTAAAATTTTATAATCAGTTTTTAAGCTTTCAATTTTCAACATGTGTTTGATTGAAGTGAACAATAATTCTGCTACTATGAATGACAAACAAAACTACAGAAATGCCGAGGGTGAGTCAAGTTTTTCCAAGTTCGCTTTACAAAATACATACTACAAGAAGTTGGGATTTTCTTGGCCAATCCTCTTCTCCCTCTGAGTCATCGAACCTTCTTCATCGTGCTAAAATGGGTGATAATGTCATTATAGGTGTCATTGATACAGGTGACATCTCTATCCTAACTTTATATAGTTAGTGAAACTTTGAATATGTAAAATAATTAAAAAAGACAAGTTGGAGAGAAAACTTTAAATTTGAACCTTTTTTTTTTACGCTCTGCCTGATTAGGATTCTGGCCGGAGTCAGAGTCTTTCAGAGACAAAGGACTGGGACCAGTACCATCACGATGGAAAGGAACATGCGAGTTTGGAGAACAATTCAATCCCACAAACTGCAACAGAAAAGTCATAGGAGCACGTTGGTACGTGAAGGGCTTCATTGCTGAATCTGGTAAGGAGGCACTAGCCAACGAATACTTTTCCCCACGAGACTTCAATGGACACGGAACCCACACAGCTAGCACAGCCGCAGGTTCATTTGTACCAAACGTCAGCTTCCACGGCCATGGCACCGGCACGCTGAGGGGCGGGGCACCACTCGCACGGTTGGCCATATACAAGGCTTGTTGGACCAAGCAGGGCACGGGGTCAACGGCGGACATATTGGCGGCCATAGATGAGGCCATTCACGACGGTGTGGATGTCATATCTATATCTATTGGGGGTGTGAATCCATTACATCCTGAGTTCAACGAACAAAATGAAATTGCAATTGGGTCGTTTCATGCTATTGCGAGGGGAATTTCTGTTGTGTGTGCGGGTGGCAATGAAGGCCCTCCTCAGCAGACGGTGGGGAACACTGCGCCTTGGATTTTCACTGTGGCTGCGAGCACCATGGATAGAGCCTTTATTGCTTCCATTACTCTTCTTGGAGATAATACCACTTATTTGGTATATAGCTATACAGCCCCATTAACATGTGTCAGGCCTTTTAAAGTTGTTGCATTGAAAGTTGATGGTTTTTACTTGACAGGGCCAAAGCTTATTCGATTCGAAAAAGGACGTTGTCGCCGAGTTGACTATTGGAAGGTTGGTTTTGGTTAACATTCTTTTATGGTTTAGATTTCCATTTTGATTCATGAAGTCCCAATATTTTTTCTATTTTGGTATAGTAGTTCGAACTTTTAGTTTTATTTATCATGGATGATACTTAACCACCATTAAATTTTTTTACAAGCTAGAGAAAGGCATAAAGGGAGAGAGAAAATAGATATTCTTACCTTTTCTTCCAAAAATAAATAATAAATACTTGTCAAACTTTTAGTAGTGATCAATATGAATCTTACTACGACAAGTTGTTGAAGAAATTGACACAAAAGGAATTAGGCAAATACATGAAGAAAGAAACTTTTATTAAGGCGAAGAACAAAGATGGATACTTTTAAGAGAGATGACTCTTTCACTAATCTTTCAATGTTCACTCACTCACTTTATTCACCTTTTCTAACTAGGCTTACTTTTGGGACACACTTCGTATTTTTAGGCATGAGATCCTTGGAGCCCAAGCAAAAGATTTTTCTAAGTTATTATTGGATCTAAAATATCTTAGATATTTTTATGAAGTTTATCCTTATCCAAATTAAATGAATTTTGAATTCCTTTGGGCCTAAAGAAAGGCTAGGATATTTCTAGATTATTTCTTTTGAGATATTTATTTACAATCTTCAACATAAATCTAAAGAGATCTAATATATTTAAGTCATGTAGATACTCCAAGAAGCTTCTAAATAGTTGGTGTTACTTTGTATTCTAACACAAGTCGGGAGGAAAAGTATGATTCTTTTATTATAGTCTTGAAATTTTCAAAGTATATATTTCTGTCTCTAAATTTTAAGATAATCTTTTTGGTTTTTACCTTTATTTTTTATTTTAATCCATAAATAAGATAGTTTTGAATATGTATATTAACGTGTTACCATATTTGAGCCACATAGGTGTTGGCTGAATAAGTATCGATTAAGTGAGCAAATATTAGAGTACAAAACAAAACAACTACTACAATGTATATTTTTTAAAAGTTGATAGGAATTATAATAGATATTTTAAAAGTTAAAAAAAATTAAAAATATATTTAAAAAAATAGAGATAATAAAACTAGATATTTTAAAAGTTAAAGTTAGAGTAACTAAAATGGAACAAAGGGCACAACTCATATGCCAAGATAAAATTGAAAGGATTCTTTTATTGTTATTGGATTGGATACGTTATTATATATTGGAATGACTTTGCATATATATTATTGTATATAATTACATTGGATTTGGAGGGCAGATGTGATAGCCTTTCGGGAAATGATACTTCCTTAAGTGGGAAGGTGGTTCTGTGCTTCTCCGATTTAGCTCATTCGTCGACTACATCGACGAAGGGTATGGCGGTGATAACAGCAAATATGAGTGGGATAATCATCGCCGGTCAAAACATGGATAACTTGTTTTCTTGTATAGAACACTTTCCATGCATCCTAGTGGATACCGACGTTGGAACAAAATTATATTTTCACGCCATGGCCAGCAGGTAATTCATTTATTCATTCCTGGTTAAATTGCCATTATATTTTGGTCCCTATACTTTGGGAGATCATTCTATTTTAGTCTTTATACTTTTAAATATCTAAATTCAGTCCATTTACTTTCAATAAATCTTAGTCTTACTAGCTCGTTTATGGTTTAAACCTCTGTCAGCCTTACCTATATAAATTTTGGAAACATATTCACATTGTGTCTTTCTTTATAGGAAAATTATTATTAATATTTTACCATGTTTAATAAAAATTAATAATTTAAATTGACAACGAGGACTAATTTGAAGATTTATAGAAAGTTCAAAGACTAAATAATTTGGACTTTTGAAAGTGCTGGAGACTAAAATAAAATAAGTCCCAAAATATAGAGAGACAAGAATGGTATTTTAACTGTACTTCATTCATTCCCGCATGTTTAATATATATATATATATATATTTCATTCTCTTAAATTTAAGACCAAATATACCAAAGGGGTATAGTATTTTAGGTGATTCTCAATAATTATTTCGATGAAAAAAAAATGGTTAGAATTCATGCACAAAAGGTTGATATGACGCACTAAATTAATGTTTTATTAACCTATCTAGATATGTTGACATACCACTTGAATGTTTTTTTTTGTCATATGATCAACTCTCAACTCATTCATTAACAACATCTATTTCTTCTAAGTGGCATGTTTACTTGTCTAAATATGGTAATTCAATAACTTAATGACATATCATCTTTATATTAACAAATATTGGTAGATTTATTTATTAGGACTTAATTGAGAATTTTATTGTATTAAAGGTAAAAACGGAAAGTTTTTATAGATTATAAACCAAATTGAGAATTATCTAAAAGATTAGAGACCATTTGATATATTTTAACATAAATTTAATGTCGTATAATCATTAAATGTTTGTCACACATAGATAAAATATACTGTGATGAGTGGGAGAAAAAAAATGATGATACGATTGCCAATAGGAATGTTCATGGGGCAGGACGGCGATTGGGATGGCTTCCGGCGGAAAAAAAAAAAAAAGCTTTAGTTGCCAACCTGAAACATGGGTTTATATGACTAGCTAGATTAAATTAAACTATACAAAATGTCTCTAAATTTAAAGATAGGTTTCAATATATGTCCTTGAACTTTCAAAAAGTTTCACTTTTTACTCCTAAAACAATATTTTCGTTAACTTTTCTATAAAAATAAAAAATACGAAAATATGACCTAACGATGAGTCTTAAAAATAGACCTATACATGGACACAAATGACAAGTTTCAATTATGGCCCTAAAATTTGTAGCAAGTTTCAATTATGCTCTTATCATTTCAAAAGTTTTATTTTGACCTTGCCATTGAAATTATTTCCAAACAACCATTCTATTAATTAACTTTCTGTTAAAATGAATATGAAAATATTACATGATCGTCACTAAAAGGAAAAAAAAAAAATCAATGAAGAGACAAATAAAGAACCCAAGAGAATTTCTATGGACCATTATTACTTGGTAAATTTCTTACATTTGAGTATAAAAATTAATTGTCTTTCTTCACCGATCAATAGTTTTCTTTGTTGTTCTCCTAGGTTCCATGGATCCAAGCTTTCATCAATCAATAGGTGCATAATTGAAATCTAATACCTTATACCCACATGCACCACTATTTTTACAACTCATTGTCATGTCACATTTCTATTTTCATTTTAATATAAAAGTTGATGGAAGAGTTGTTAATGAGCCTTTTATAAAACTTAGCCCCATTGGCTATTATTTTTCTACCTTTGACAAAATCGAAGTTGTAACAAAAATTTGTATATATACGTAAAGGGTCCACATGATAAGCCAATTCATATTCGAAAAAGTTGTTAATCTAAGCCAACTTGAGCATATATAGCTCAACTAGTTAAAGCATACCCTCAACTAAAAAGTTAGAAGTTCGAATCCTCCCACTCCAAATGTTGTTGATCAATTAAAAAAAATAGCTTGCTAATCTAATTATGATCGTGCCTACAATAATTGATTAACATTCACTCATTTTTCTGTTCAAATAGCTTATTTGAAACTAAATGAATCTAGGTTCAATTCTAAGTTTAGTCCATGAACTTTTAAGTTTGTGTCCTAATAGGTCCTCCTTGAACCTTAAACAATATCTATTGGTTCATATACTTTTAATATTGTATCTAATATGTCTAAACTTTAAAAGTGTCTAATTTGGTTCCTGAACTTTTAATTTTGTGTCTAATAAATCTCTGACATAGTTGACATTTTTTAAAATTAACAATTCTATTAGACATGAAATTGAATTTTGTGTATAATAAGATCTTAAAATTTTAATTTGGTACACAATAGAGTCATGAATTTTAAAAAGCATTGAATAGGTCAATGACCCTATTAGATACAAGATTAAAAGTTTAAGCATCTATTAGACACTATTGAAAGTTTATGGGCCTATATGAGACACAAAATTGAAAGTTTTAAAGACATATTAGAAACTTTTTAAAGTTTAAAGACATATTAGACACAAACCTAAAAGTTTAAGAACTAAACTTGAAATTTAACCATGAAGGGTTTCATTTGCTTCTCAATTAATTTGCGTTATTTTGTATAGTAATCCTCCATGGTAAGGTTGAGATCTACAAGAACTATTAGACACAAAATTGATTGTTCATAGGACTATTAGAAACTTTTTAAAGTTTAGGAAAAATAAACCTAAAATTCAAATATTAAACTTATAACTTAACCATGAATCTAATTTTATGAATGTTGAATGTATCTTTTTGCTTATAATCCAATTTTTGCGATTTTGTAAAGTAATCCAATGGTAAGGTTGAGGCGTGCAAAAACCATAATCGGCAAGCCCATATCAACCAGGATAGCCTATTTCTCATCTAGAGGTCCAAATCCTGCTGCACCCGCAATTCTCAAGGTACATTTTTTCTTCTTCTTTTCATTTATGTGCCTTAATTTAATTAATATTACAACTATACATTTTAGGCCAATTTTATATAGTAATTGATATATGATATTACGAATCTATAGTCTAATATTAACATGTCACATAAAAAAAATTAATGAACGATATTAACAATATCGACTTATTAGAATTAAATAAACGCAACCAAGTTCCATGTCTAAGTTTTGAAAATTTAGCCTTAAATGAATTATTCTCATGAGGCAGCCAGACATAGCCGCTCCTGGATCCAACATTCTAGCTGCCACTTCACCCGACAATGATGCAAACGATAAAGGTTTTGCAATAAAATCAGGAACTTCCATGGCCGCTCCTCATATCTCCGGCATCGTGGCTCTTTTTAAATCTGTGCATCCTACTTGGTCACCCGCTGCCATTAAATCAGCCCTCATTACCACGGGTAAGCACAAATAACGCCCTTCCTTATTCCACCTCTAAAACTCAAATATAATCCTGATTTAATTATTCCATTTCCACAAATGCAGCACGTGCAAAGGACCCCTCTGGATTGCCCATGTTTGCCGAGGGCTCTCCTCCTAAAGTTGGTGACCCATTCGACTACGGTGGTGGATTGGTGGACCCCAATGCTGCCATCGACCCAGGTCTCGTCTACGATTTGGACATCACAGATTACATATATTATTACCTCTGCGGCATGGGTTATAAGGACTCAGACATTTCTCACCTAACGCAGCAAAAAACAAAGTGCCCGTTGCAAAGGCCCTCGGTCTTGGATTTGAATTTGCCCACCATTACAGTACCTGCACTAAAAAGCTCCACCACTGTAACTCGAACGGTGACGAATGTAGGGAACTTGACCTCCATTTATAAGGCAGTGATTGAGGCTCCACCAGGAACCAAGGTGAGTGTCCAGCCCCGAGTCTTGGTCTTTAACTCTAAAGTGAAGAAGATTTCCTTCAAGGTTACCATTTCCACTACCCTCCATAGGAACTATGGCTTCTCATTCGGAACCTTAACATGGACTGATGGACTGCATCTTGTTAAAACTCCCTTGTCTGTGCGAATTGATTTCCTTTGATCTTGTGTGTAACGATGATGTAGCCAGAAGGGATGGAAAGCTTTATGCTATTTATTATGTGATAAATAAAATGGTTAGTCCTAGTCTGTGTCCACTTATTCTCTCGGATAGGAATATACCGTTCATCCTTGAAGTAGTCTTTCATTTTTAAATATTTTAGAAATCAATAATCGGATCCACATTGATTTTCATTTAAAATTAAATAATAAAAATAACCTCATTTGAAGAATTTCAATATTCTCGTGTTCACAGGAAATCGAATGTCCACAAAATCTTTCTAGCTGTATGAGTTGAATCGAACTAGTAATTGAGAAATTTTTAGAAAAAAATGTAGAGAATTTTCAATTTTCTCAAGGATAATTCTCGTTTAGGTTTAACCAAGAAGTCCAATTTATATAGGCTCAGTTCATAATTATGGCCAAATTCAAATCTTATATTTAATAGGCTAAATTATAAAAATACCTCTCAATTTGTCATTTGTTTAAAAAATAGCCCTATTCTTTCAAAACTTACAATATTACCCTTGATCTTTCATAAGTGTTTCAAAACTACTTGAAGTAGAAATATGTTAGAATTTTGGATGAAAATTTGATATGGTAGAATGTCGTTTTTTCAGACTAAAAATAAAGCAAACGTCCCTGTCATTGCCACGCCGTTCTAGGTCACCGACATATCACAACTTTTCGTCAAACATTTAAAAAAATTTCTACTCCAAGGGTATTTTTAAAATATTTATGAAAGGTCATGGGTAATATGGAAACTTTTGAAAGAATAGGGGTATTTTTTACACAAAAGGCAAAATTCAGGGATATTTTTTTTTTTATAGTTTAACCTATTTAATATATATGATATATTAAAATATTATTTAAATCTCATTCTAATTTCATATATATATTTTTTAATTTAATAGCATGTGGGAGTGGAGATTCAAACATCTGACCTTTTGGTTGATAATATAATGTCTTAATAAGTTGAGTTATGCTTAAGTTAAACACACCTTTCATGTATATGATACATTAATATGTTACTTCTCTTTTACAAATGATATTGAACAATACATTAAATATTTAATTTCCTCATATTATATAAAAAAAAATATATGTTTCCACACACACACCTAACATTAATATGATATTTTGTTTGATATATGCTGTTTTACCAAAGATGTTTTGTTTTTAATATCTAATGTATTTCATACATTAAATATTATGATAACAGAATTGCAGAAAAATCAACCATTCAAATATCGCCTAAAATAGCTCTCAATTGATGATAAAAAAACCCAACTCATTATGGTCTTGATTCTCTCCCAACAATTACTTTTAATTTAAGTGTTTTTTAAAAATATATTTTTTTAAATGTTTTTTTTTATAAAAACCATTTAAAATTAAAACACTCATATGTTTGGTTACATTTTATCAAAATTGGTTTTATATACAAGTTTGTTTAGTTTGCTCTATACTCAAAATGCTTATACTAATGTCAAATTACTATAAATGACGACTATTAAACATTATAAACTAATAAGTTCAAATTTGTATTTAAAACACTATGATCGGCTGACGACATGAGAAGGGAGTCACCGAGTGGCCGCCAATGGTGGTAACTGGAGTAGTCGTCGAAGTTGGGTGGTGGCGGTGGTCGATGGCGGTAGTAGTAGTAGTGATCGCGGGAGTGTCGCCAGTGGTGAGCGTTGGTCGCTGGAGTGGTCACTGGCAGTAAATGGTGGTCACTAGAGTTAGGTGATAGTGGTGGTCGCCAAAGTGTCACCAGCAGTGGGCAGTGGTCATCGGAGTGGCAACCAGCGTTGGTTATCTTTAGGTGGTAGCGGTGACGGTGGACGCTGGGGGTGAGTGGCGGCGGGAAGTGGTCGGGGGCGGGCGGTGGTCACCCGCGATGGCTATGGTAGAAGTGAAGGTGTAGTGTGAGGGTTTTTTAGTCATTTTTATATATCAGGAATATTTGAGAGAGCTTCCAAGTTAACACCTAAAAATCCTTTCTCTAGTTTCAAGTGCTTTACTCAAAATAACTTATTTCTCAAACTCATTTTTTAAAAAGTCATTTTGAGTGATTGCCAAACACTACAAATATTATTAAAATGACTTTTTTTTTTCAAAATTAAACACTTAAAAAGTTAAACCAAACAGGTCCTAAGTTTTAATCGTTTGAATTTTTCCTTATTAGTGTTAGAGCTCGTTTCCTTATTAATTAGCAGCAATCACACATCAATTTTACCTTATGATTGATCTGTTTCCTTCCTTTTGCTTCTACGTGTGCAAGTTTAAATGGGTGAGATTATACAAACTGTTAAATCATCAATCAACCCAAAAGTTTAAGCTGATGGGATTCGAACATAGGACCTCCTGCTCTTATACCATTTAAATCACCAACCGCCAATCAATCCAAAAGCTTAAGTTGATGGATTATGGTAAATTTAATCTTATATCATACTATAACACTCCCCCTCACTTAGGCCTTTTACACCAAACAAGACAACTTGATTATTCTCTCTTTTGATTTGTGAATAACATTTGCTCTCTTTTCATTAAAGTTGTTTATCAAATACATTAAATATGAATTTGAACATTTTAAAATTTTATTTTTCTTTCAACTCAATCCATTAATGTTCTTACGAGTTATCAAGAAGACCTTAGGGACCTACAATTAATAATTAACACCATTGATACAAATTAATTAATTAAACTCATTAATCAATTAATATCTATGGATATAATCACTACAATTACATCTTAAACTTATATCTCTGGATGTAATTAAACTTATATCTATGGATATAATCACTACATGTAAGTTGATTATTCAAGAGTCATTCGTAGTTACAGTTAAGTCAAAAGTCTGTTTTACTCCGCTATAATTACATCTTTTATCTTAAGTATCATTGATCATCTAATGAAACAATTTGTTTATGATCCAACCATTAAACTAAATTCGTCATGGGCAAATGAGAAGATGGGGTCTCACTGTTCAAGTATCGAAATAAGCACTTAAAGTAACTGCTCATCTACTTGCCATATATGAAAAAAAGTCAATTCCATTTTATGAGATTATATTTTTAGCTCTATTTTTTGTTATGTCCCTAGAATAGTAGGCCTATTGAACCGACTATAAAAACCATTATTACCCATTTAAATAAAAGGATATGCCTTTATAGGTGGGAGTTCATAATTCACTTAGGATTAAGATTGAGATCATCCGATAAAATATTGATATCTTCTTTTAACAAATTATTACAAAGAAAGATTAAATATTTCATAGTCCAATCATATACTAACTCATTATATATGATACCCCCACTCATATTGCCTCCACATGAACGATTAGGATCAAATAATTTATAACATTTACAAGGTGGGTAGTATCGTCAATAGTGTTATCAGGATGCAGTAAAAAAACAGTATTATCAGGATATATATGGCACAAAAATATACTCTAGACTCTTTAGATTACTTCTTACACATGATTCTCATATATGACAATTGCATATTGCTCAAGATTACATTAGCAGTCTAGGATTTCATAAAATGGATAATGAATATTGCTCAAGTAATGATGAAAATATTGTCAACATATCACCCTGTATCGATAAATTCCCATGACATCGATAAAGGGTGGAATATATAACAAAACGAAATTAATTATTGAAGCAGCGATTATTTAAATAATTAACAAAACTAAATTAACTCAATTTATCTAACTAATTATTTAATTAAATTTATTAACAAATTACTCAAAATATTTTGAAAACACTGACTTCAATTAATAATCCGTATCAACTAACTAAAATTAATTTTAAGTAATCCTAAAAGTACAAAAATTAAATAAATAAATTAATTAAATAAACTCAATAAACTCAATTTATCTAACTAATTACATAATTAAATTTATTAATAAATTAATTAAAATATATTAAAAATAATACATTCAATTAATAAACACTTTAAACTAAACTAAATAATTAATTTGTAACACTCGATTTAAAATTATTCATATTGAAATATATATATATATATATATATATAACATTTTTAATTAATTTCTTTTATCTTTTACTTTATTATTATTGTTAATTTATTTATTTATATATATTTTTTTTTGAATCCATTTCTCTCCCTATTTCTCTCTTTCTCTCCTCTCTTTCACTAGTTTGTTGAGGTTTGAATCATTTTCCGACAAATACTTGTGTGGACAACGGCTTTGAAGGTTATCTTTGGGCACTTTAGAGTTCGTTTTGGTGTGGTCTTGACTTGTTTAACAGTGGGTAAGTGTTGGCTTTGGGATCTAGAAATTTAATAAGTTAATTGCTTATTTAAGCATTATTTGAGTAGTTTGGGTTGACTTTTGGTTATGGAACTCACTTTAGGATTTACCAATATGATTGGAGTCTAATTTATTCAATTGGGTTGTACCGAGCACTGTTCCAACAACTTTTGGTTACGGTGGTTGGTAAGTTTTAAAGTTAGGAATTTTTATAAGAGGTCTTTCTGGCCAAGTAAGTCTTAGGAAGTTGATTTTGATTCAATTAAGTTATTATTGAGTAATTGTAATTTTTGTGCTTGCTAGAAATCGATTTTAGAAGTTGTAGCAAGTTGGGCGCTCCTCTAAATTGATAGGATTTAAGCTAACATCGTCCTAAGAAGAGAAGCATTTCGATCTTGGGTCAATTGAGAGGTAAGTAGCCATTGGATTTATTTATAAAGCCCTTGTTTTAATAAATGTATGTGACAAGCTTATTTTATCGATATGGCAAAATTACTGGATTATTGATGATTGAGTATTGCTTGATATTGAATGAGATGTTGGTTAAGTGAGAGTAAACTAATCTAACTTGAGCCATAGTTGCTTAAGTGCATGGAGCTTGACTATGAGATGTTGGTTGTGATTGTTAACTCCGAATCCATAGGAGGGCGTGGCCCTGAGAAAGGTATTTTACCTGGGGATTTTCGAAGTATTAAATCTAGTTAAAAGCCATTGGATTAGCGCTATCAACCATGTGTCTGTCGTTTCGCGCAAGTTTGTAAGCCTAGAACGTATGTAATGTGGTGAGCATGAGGGATGCGTTTCCTTATAGCTGATGTGCTAGCTTATTATGATGTGCATAGGGGATGCGTTCCCTATTGCCTGTGTGCTAGTTTAGAGAGGATTCCCCATTATGTTGAGTGTAGGGAATGTGTTCCCTATCGCCTGTGTGCTAGCCTAGGGGTGATTTCTCTATTGTGATGGGTGTGAGGGTTATATGCCTTCACAGGTTTGGGTTCTAGATTACAGGACTCGCAGGTATGACATGAAGTTAGGGTCAGAGAATGGCTAAAGCCGAGGTAGAGTAAATGAGACCATGGTCAATTGGTGTAAGTACTCGATATTTAAGCACGAGTGTGAGTAAGGGAAATTTCTTTCTTGGTATGATTCCTTTAAACTTTGGATTACTAAAAGGGCTCCTTATTGAGTATAATTGTACTCACCCATGCTACTTTGTTTATCTTTCTACAGGTAATGTACATCAGCGAGGTAGATGACGAGTCGATGACCTGACGGAGCTATGGGGATACTAGTAGACTTCTCCTAGGATTCCTTTGTTGTGTATTCTTTAGTTAAACTACTTGTATATTGGCCTTGTAGGTTCAGTTGTAAATTGTACTTTTGTTACCTTGTAAATTCTAACTATAAGATATCTCTCGTGTCTATATCTGTGATTGTGAACTCAGTCCTTTTTGTGTAGTGTTGATGGGCGTTGAGTCTTTGTTTGAAATCTTAGAAGTGTATTATGCTCCTTTACAGGTCTATGATAATAGGTTTCATTGTAATTATGTTGTCATGCTGCCGAAATTTCAACATGGGCGAGCTAACTCAGTCTTGTTTTCCATATTTAGCATGTGCAGAATTTAGGGTCGTTATAGCTGGTATCAGAGTCCTAGGTTATAGGTTATGTAGACTTGCTTACGTCGTAGGCATCGGTTTTTCCATAGTTCCTCCCAGGAAAATTGCCTCGTCATCGCCAGGTTTGTTGTTATGAATGTGAAAAGTAGCATAGAGTTAGCATAGTTTGCTCCTAAAGAAAGTATTTTTGGTTAATGTTTGCATGAAGTTCTCTCTGGTTGTATGTGTTTTGAAAGGTTTATTGGTAGGATGACATGCTTTAGTTTTATATTTCAGTTGATGCCTCGTATTAGAGGTGTGATAGGTAGAGGTAGAGGCGGCACAAGGGCCACCTTAGGGCTAGGTAGGGGTGGACGTAGAAGTAGAGGCCGAGGAGTGCGTAGTCAGGACCCTGTCCATGACACGCCGTTAGAAGAGTGCCAAGAGCACCAGAAGGAACTGGGTATAGATCTTTCAACGTCAGAGGTGTCGGCAAGTCAAGATATCGGAAATCAAGGAAATATAAGAGTGGAATCGACAGTTACGATGACTATAACAGCTGAGGCTCTTCAGAATATTATTCAAACAGCTTTAGCCAATCAAGCGACATTATTTACTCAGAGCCTCGGGGCTTCTACAGAGGAGGCCAGGTATTTGAGAGATTTCAGGAAGTACGATCAGGGCCATTTTGACGGACAAGGAGTGGACCCTACAGCAGCTGAAGCATGGTTAGCATCCATGGAGACCATTTTTCGGCCCATGCGTTGTCCAGAAAATCAAATGGTACAGTGTGCAGCTTATGCACTAAGAGGTAGAGCCCTTCTTTGGTGGGAATCGGTGGAACTGTCAATTGATGTTAGTGAAGGACCTATCACATGGTCACGTTTCAGAGAAGAATTTTATGAGAAATATTATCCAACCCTCATAAGAGCCAAGAAGCAGGCAAAGTTTATCCAACTAAAATAGGGAGAAAACCAATCAGTAGAGGATTATGAGCAGGAGTTCTCTATGCTTTCTCGTTTTGCCCCTGATTTGGTGGATACGGAAAAGAAGAAAGTTGATCGTTTCGTCATGGGCTTATGTGATGATTTATTCAGCCCAGTGGCTGTACTTGAACCTAAGACCTATGCTGCAGCACTTCGAGCAGCATCCTTGATTGATTCTCGTACCCCCAGGTCGAAGGGAGTCAGTGGTGGGCAGAGTTTAGGATCAGGACAGAAGAGGAAACACGAGCAGGCGTTTGTTAAGCCAAACAGGTATCCTGTGCGGAATCAGAAAGGTGGTCAACAACTAGTCCTGGGTTAGGAGAAAAGTCAGTGCCCTAGTTGTGGGAAACGACATAGCGGATTTTGCCATGCGGCCACCAAGACGTGCTATAGTCATGGGAAGGTGGGCCATCTGACGTCTGTTTGTTGGCGAAAAAAGGGAATAGATTCAAGAGTATGTTAAAACTGTGGGAAGCCAGGACATATAGCGATGAGTTGTACTGAGAAAAAGAATACAGAAGCATTGAAAGGCCACCAACCGGGTAAGATTTTTGCAACAACAACTAAAGCATCAGGTGGATCAAGTTCCGTGGTGACAGGTACTTTACCTATTCTTGGCCACTTAGCATTTGTACTATTTGATTCTGGATGCACCCATTCTTTTATTTTCTCTGCATTTGTGGGTCAAGCTCAGTTAGAAGTAGAACCCTTAAAACTTAACCTTTTAGTTTTGACCCCGATTGGGTCAGACTTGATAGCTCAAGAAAAAGTCAAGACTGGTCAGGTGATGGTGTCAGGTCGCCTGCTAAATGTAACACTGGTGGTGTTAGAGATGAGTGACTTTGACGTTATTTTAGGCATGGATTGGTTATCTGAGAATCATGCCCACATTGATTGTTATCGTAAAGAGGTGGTGTTCAGACCCCCAATGGAATCCAGTTTTAAATTTAAGGGGACTGAGGCTGAAATAGTTCCTAGGGTGATTTCAGCATTGAAAGCAAATAGATTGATTAGCTAAGGGGCGTGGGCTCTTTTGGCTTGTGTTACTGATATAAGAAGTACAGTGGTAGATATAGCATCAGTGCATGTGGTTAGAGACTTTGTACATGTGTTTCCAGAGGATTTGCCTGGATTGCCCCCAGTCCGAGAAGTGGATTTTAGTATCAAGCTTGAGCCAGGAACAACGCCCATATCAAAAGCTCCCTATAGAATGGCCCCAGTAGAGTTGAAAGAACTCAAATTGCAATTACAGGAACTTCTGGACAAGGGTTTCATTCGCCCTAGTGTATCATCGTGGGGCGTGCCTGTACTTTTTGTGAAGAAAAAAGATGGATCGATGCGTCTATGCATCGATTATCGGGAGTTGAATAAGGTGACTATAAAGAATAAATATCCACTTCCTAGGATTGATGATTTATTTGATCAGTTACAAGGGGCGGTTGTGTTTTCAAAGATTAATTTGCGTTCAGGTTACCATCAGTTACGAATTAAAGAGGAAGATATTCCGAAGACTGCTTTTCGATCTAGGTATGGGCATTATGAGTTCACAGTGATGTCGTTCGGCTTAACGAATGCACCAGCAGTGTTTATGGACTTGATGAATAGGGTGATCAAGGAATTCCTTGACAGTTTTGTGATTATTTTCATCGATGACATCCTAGTTTACTCTAAGTCAAATAAGGAGCATGAAACTCACTTGAGGGGTGTTAGCTGCATTAAGAATAAACAAGTTATATGCCAAATTCACCAAATGCGAGTTTTGGCTGCAACAAGTGTCTTTCCTAGGACATGTGGTGTCTAAGGAAGAAGTGTTAGTGAATCTAGCAAAAGTGGAAGCAGTTACAGAATGGCCTCGTCCCACTACGGTCACTGAAGTATAAAGTTTATTGGGTCTAGCTAGATATTATAGGCGTTTTGTTCAAGATTTCTCCAAAATAGCTACACCTTTGACATATTTGACTCGAAAAGGGAATGCTTTTGTTTGGAGTAATGACTGTGAGACAAGTTTTCAGGAACTCAAGCAAAGATTGGTCTCGGCGCCTGTACTTACTGTATCTGAAGGAACAGGGGGGTTTGTTGTATATAGCGATGCTTCGAAGAAGGGTTTAGGTTGTGTGTTGATGCAACACAGAAAAGTGATTGCTTATGCTTCTCGTCAGTTGAAGGAATATGAACGAAATTATCCAACTCATGACTTAGAGCTAGCAGCGGTGGTTTTTGCTCTGAAGATCTGGAGGCACTATTTGTATGGTGAAAAGATTCAGATGTACACAGATCATAAAAGCCTCAAGTATCTTTTTACGCAAAAGGAATTGAATATGAGACAGAAAAGATGGCTAGAATTGGTAAAAGACTATGAAGTAGAGATTTTATAACACCCGGGTTAGGCAAATGTGGCTGTTGATTCCCTTAGCCGAAAGACTGCTCATACCTCAGCAATGATTAAGAAACAAGCACAACTACAATCCGACATGGAGCATTCAGAGATAGCAGTGGTGGTGGGTTAGGTCACGGCTCAGCTTGGTCAGTTATCAGTGCAATCGACTTTGAGGCAACGTGTGATAGATTCCCAACAGGTGGATTCTAGCCTAGTGAGCTTGAGGCGCCAGGCTGAACTGAGTCAGGAAAGTGAGTTCTCTATATCAGTGGATGGCAGACTTCTTTATAAGAAACGGTTGTGTGTGTCAGATGCTAGTCAGCTTAAAAAGGAGATTCTAGTGGAGGCCCACAACTCTCCTTTTTCAGTGCATCCGGGTAGTACTAAGATGTATCAGGATCTGAAACAGTACTATTGGTGGCCCGTGATGAAAAAGGATGTTGCGGAGTTTGTTAGCAAGTGTTTAGTGTGCCCAGCAGGTTAAAGCCTTAAGATAGAGACCGGCAGGATTGTTGCAACCGTTGAGTGTACCACAATGGAAGTGGGAGGAGGTGTCCATGGATTTCATTTCCGCAAGAGGTTTCACGGTGATTTGGGTGGTTGTAGATAGGCTGACCAAGTCGGCACACTTTCTTCCAAGGAAACTGACTTTTACAGTCGAAAAATGGGCACGCCTATTTATGAAAGAGGTAGTTAGGATGCATGGAGTTCCAGTGAAGATTGTTTCAGATAGAGATCCTCGTTTTACCTCGAACTTTTGGAAAAGTTTTCAAAAAGCCTTAGGTGCAGAATGTAACTTCAATACGACTTTTCATCCACAAACCGATGGTTAGACTGGAGGTTAAATCAGATCCTGGAAGATATGTTACAAGCTTGTGCATTGGATTTTACTGGTAGTTGGGATATGCATCTACATCTGATGGAGTTTGGTTATAACAATAGTTATCAAGCAACGATCGGTATGGCACCATTTGAGGCCCTTTATGGAAGGAGATGCAGGTCCCCAGTCTATTGGGGCGAGGTTGGTGAAAGTAAGCTTTTGGGGCCCGAGTTAGTCCAAGTGACCAATGATGCAGTGCAAAAGATCAGGTGAGGATGTTAACTGTGCAGAGTAGGCAAAAGAGCTACGCCGATGTGAGGCGAAGAGATTTGGAGTTTGCCATTGGTGACCATGTGTTTCTTAAAGCGAAGGGTGTTTTGAGGTTTGGTAAAAAGGGAAAGTTGAGTCCTAGGTTTATAGGGCCATTTGAGATCTTGGAACGAATTGGTTATGTGGCGTATCGTTTAGCATTACCGCCTTCTCTCTCCGCAGTTCATAATGTTTTCCATGTGTCTATGCTGCGAATGTATGTGCCTGATCCATCTCATGTAATTGACTATGAGCCGCTGCAAGTCGATGAGACTTTGAGTTATGAGGAAAGGCCAGTGTTAATCTTGGCACGAGATAGAAAAACTCTTCGAAACAAGCAAATTAGACTTGTTAAAGTGTTGTGGCAAAACCACCAGCTCGAGGAAGCAACTTGGGAACGAGAGGATGAGATGTGGACAAGTTATCCTAAGCTCTTTGAGGACTAGCAACTTCCGAGGACGAAAGTTCTTAAGGTGGGTAGAATGTATATATATATATATATATATAGATAGATAGATAGATAGATAGATAAAATTTTTAATTAATTTCTTTTATCTTTTACTTTATTATTATTGTTAATTTATTTATTTATAATTTTATTATTATTATTATTTTTTGAATCCATTTCTCTCCCTATTTCTCTCTTTCTCTCCTTCTCTATTTCACTAGTTTGTTAAGGTTTGAATCAATTTTGGGCGAATACTTGTGTGGACAGCGACTTTGAAGGTTATCTTTGGGCATTTTAGAGTTCGTTTCGGTGGGGTCTTGACTCGTTTAACAGTGGATAAGTGTTTGGCTTTGGAATCTAGAGATTTAATAAGTTAATTGCTTATTTAAGCATTATTTGAGTAGTTTGGGTTGACTTTTGGTTATGGAACTCACTTTAGGATTTATCAATATGATTGGAGGCTAATTTATTCAATTGGGTTGTACCGAGCACTGTTCCAGCAACTTTTGGTTACGGTGGTTGATAAGTTTTAAAGTTATGAATTTTTATAAGAGGTCTTTCAGGCCATGTAAGTCTTAGGAAGTTGATTTTGATTCAATTAAGTTATTATTGAGTAATTGTAATTTTTGTGCTTGCTAGAAATCGATTTTAGAAGTTGTAGCAAGTTGGGCGCTCTCTCTAAATTGATAGGATTTAAGCTAACATCGTCCTAAGAAGAGAAGCATTTCGATCTTGGGTCAATTGTGAGGTAAGTAGCCATTGGATTTATTTATAAAGCCCTTGTTTTAATAAATGTATGTGACAAGCTTATTTTATCGATATGGCAAAATTACTAGATTATTAATGATTGAGTATTGCTTGATATTGAATGAGATGTTGGTTAAGTGAGAGTAAACTAAATCTAACTTGAGCCATAGTTGCTTAAGTGCATGGAGCTTGACTATGAGATGTTGGTTGTGATTGTTAACTCCGAATCAGGAGGAGAGCGTGGCCCTGAGAAAGGTATTTTACCTAGGGATTTTCAAAGTATTAAATCTAGGTAAAAGCCATTGGATTAGCGCTATCAACCCTGTTTCTTTCGTTTTGAGTGAGTTTGTAAGCCTAGAACGTATGTAATATGGTGAGCATGAGGGATGCGTTTAGCCGATGTGCTAGCTTATTATGATGAGCATAGGGGATGCGTTCCCTATTGCCTGTGTGGTAGCTTAGAGAGGATTCTCCATTATGTTGAACGTAGGGAATGCGTTCCCTATCGCCTGTGCACTAACTTAGGGGTGATTTTTCCCATTATGTTGAGCGTAGGAAATGCGTTCCCTATCGCCTGTGTGCTAGCCTAGGGGTGATTTCTCTATTGTGATGGGTGCGAGGGTTATATGCCTTCACAAGTTTGGGTTCTATATTACAGGACTCGCAGGTATGACATGAAGTTAGGGTCAGAGAATGGCTAAAGTTGAGGTAGAGTAAATGAGACCATGGTCAATTGGTGTAAGTACTCGATATTTAAGCACGAGTGTGAGTAAGGGCAATTTCTTTCTTGGTATGATTCCTTTAAACTTTGGATTACTAAAAGGGCTGCTTACTAAGTATAATTGTACTCACCTCTGCTACTTTGTTTATCTTTCTACAAGTAATGTACATCAGCTAGGTGGATGACGAGTTGACGACCTGACGGAGCTATGGGGATACTAGTAGACTTCTCCTAGGATTTCTTTGTTGTGTATTCTTTAGTTAAACTACTTGTATATTGGCCTTGTAGGTTCAGTTGTAAATTGTACTTTTGTTACCTTGTAAATTCTACTATAAGATATCTCTCATGTCTATATCTGTGATTGTGAACTCAGTCCTTTTTGTGTAGTGTTGATGGGCACTGAGTCTTTGTTTGAAATCTTAGAAGTGTATTATGCTCCTTTACAGGTTTATGATAATAGGTTTCATTGTAATTATGCTGTCATGTTGCCGAAATTTCAGCATGGGCGAACCAACTCAGTCTTGTTTTCCATATTTAGCATGTGCAGAATTTAGGGTCGTTACATAATTAATAAATTACATAATTAACTAAACTACATGGACTTGAGTTAACTAAACTAAATCTAAAAATACACATAAAAAAAACTACAAATAATAAATTCCAACACAATCTTTAAAAACTAGTAAAAAAATCATGAAGGGAAGAAAGAATTAACCTCACAAATCCGACAGAGATGGAAATGATTTAAAATTTCTTTTTGCGTTTGGAACAAAGTGAATTGAAATCACTGAAATTAAATTTTTTTATTTGGATGTTCACGAGAAATAAAAAGAAAGTATAACATTTTTACCGTTATGTCCTTATAATGTTGTAGGAAATTATATTAATAATAATAAAGTATTTTAATATCAAATAACAATGTGAATCACACATTATATTCTTTTCTTCCATATTCCTTATCTATCTTTTCCTTTCCATTTAAAAAAAAAGCTATATTTTCCTCTCTGTTTAAAAAGAAATTAGATAAAAGGAAAATAAATATTTTATCATTACCTCTCTTATAATTATATATAAATTAAAATTTAATTGTATATTTTTATTAAAAAAAAAAAAGAGTAAACCCTACACTCTCATTCTACTTCTATCTAATTTCCCCACCCATTTTCTTTTTCTTTTTTTCTGAACTCCCTTCCCCACTGCCACACCCACACATTTTCTTTCTCTGAATTCCCTTGCATCCCACCCATTTGCCGATTGTTGCAGGCGCACCCTCACAATCTCACGTAGCTATTTCTCTTCTCTCGTATCTCAGGCTACCGCACCCACACACCAATTCATTTCTTTTTTTTCTCTTATCTTCACCTCAGTTGTTGCTATTACTAGTCGTTGGTCGTCGGGACGCTCCTACCGAGCTACGTTTTTTCTTCTCTTTTTATGTCCCTCCCTTTCGCAACCTGATGCCACCATGGGTAAATTTTCTACCACAACCCCTCCATCTTTCAATTCTTGTCATTGAAGTCTGCTCGAATTAAAGATTTTTTCTTTTTTCACTTTTTTTACTTCTTGGATTCAATCAACATAAAGGATAGAGGGTAAATACAGATGTTGGAATAGAAATTTTGGCCAATCAAAAATTTTCATGTCATTACTTAAAATTAATGACAAAATATTTGTTGGATATAATACGCTATATATAAGAACTTAGTAACACTAGCAAATTTGATTACAACTTAATTGGCAACAAACAATTACAGTGTAAACAGTAGTACATACACTGTATGTAACAACAATTTCAAAACTCAATAGCAAAAGATAATAAGTAGTCGGGGCACGCTTACAAAGCGTTGTCCTGAAGACAATTATTCGCTCTGCACGAGTTGCAAGCAGACTACATCGATCATCTCAGCAGGATACAACGACTAACTCCGATAGAATAGTAACCTTGAACTACTCGGATCTGGCAGAACTCTTAGATACTTGCTCTCAACTTGACTCCAGATTAAAAAGAAGAAAGAGATGAGAGAAAAACTCTCAATTGGAATGAGATACTTCAAATGAAGAAACAAGTTGCTATTTATAGGCTAGCAACTTAGTAACTCTCCCAAAATAAAATTAATATAAACAATATCATACATCAAAATTAACTCAATTGCATAGTTACCTGTAAAAATTCAAACATAACTCTCAAATTGTAAAAGAAACATCAACACATTTTGATGTTTCAAACCATTTTGAAACTTTTGAATTTCAAATCAAGTAACAACAACATAAATGAAATATCAATTCATTTTTGATGTTTCAAACCAACACTTTCTTTCATAAAATTTTACTATAAAATCCAACAATATTTATTTAATTAAGAATTAGTTAAATTTTCAAGCATCCCTAAATTAAATTATGACAAATCCAAATATGCAATTGGGTTATATGAAATTTGGGCCAATTTTAGACAAAGCCCCTATGGGAGGCCTTAATCCAGCAAAGTCCCAGCCCAAAAGATTGGGCCCAAGGTCAATCAGGCTCAGTCCAAAGGAGTTTAGGCCCAAGGTCAACCAAGCCTAGTCCAATAGTCAGGCCTAATCCCACTTGAGCCCTAAGAAACTCTATAAATAGAGAGCTTCCCCCTCCATTTGAAAGGTTCAGAAGTTGAAACTCTCCAGAGAATTTAGAGAGAATTCGGAAACATAGACTAAAAGACTCTCTAAACTCTTGAAGATCAAACACTCTATGAACCAAAGCCTTGAACACTAGAAGACTTTGAAGATCGAGAACAAACTGCAAAGCCCTCGAGACAAATCCACATTTGAGAACAAGCTACAAAGCCCTCGAAATAAATCCATATTTGAGAACAAGCTGCAAAGCCCTCGAGACAAATCTACATTCGAGAAAGCCCTCGAGACAAATCCACATTTGAGAACAAGCTGCAAAGCCCTTGAAATAATTCACATTCGAGAACAAGCTGCAAAGCCTTCGAGACAAATCCACATTAGAGAACAAACAACAAAGCCCACGAAACAAATCCACATTCGAGAACAAGCTACAAAGCCTTCGAGACAAATCCACATTCGAGAACAAACAACAAGCCCTCGAAAAAAATCCACATTCGAGAACAAGCTACAAAGCTCTCGAGACAAATCTACGTTCGAGAATAACTTGCGAAGCCCTCGAGACGAATCTATGTTCGAGAACAAGCTGTAACACCCTCAAGACAGATGTACAATTGAGAGAAAGAATTAGAGAAACAAATTAGAGATTGTACTCCACTACATTCAAATTAATACAAATGCATGTTCATTTATACGTGTCTTATTTCTATTTTTTGAAATTACATGTGAACAGCAGAGTCAGAGTAATTTTAGTTGAAATCCTACCAAATTCGACCTATTTTAGATGGAAATTTTTTGGATGAAAACAAGATTTTAAATCATTTTGAATTTCAAATTTAGGGTTAAACTTTCATAAGTGAATCAATTTAGGATTTCCAAACAGAGGGTTAAACTTTCATAAGTGAATCAATTTAGATCCTCAATTAGGAATTTCCTATAAAAAATGTTAGTGCATCAATTCTCACACGTGGGTAGACTTCTTCAAATGTTGAATTATTGAAATGGGCAATTTTTTTATCTTCTCTTATCCCTCTATTTTTCTTTACTTATATAGGAAGAGTTACATAATAATTTTTTTTCGCTACTTTATGGTAGAAAATTTGTGGAGAAGTACAAAGTTATTTAGGTAAACTTGAGTTGATTCTAAATAAAATCAACTTAAAATAGTTGTGGAGACATTATTTGTTCTGTGAAAAGAATAAAATGTTTAATTTGTGCAATTTAGATGAGATCGACAAATTTGAGTTTGAAAAATTTTATAGTTGTCTTTGTATAATTTATTATTACATTATTTTTAAATTATTCTATTTAGATATTATAACATATTTCTGTAGAATAATTCAAATAGCATATAATGTAAAAAATACCCTAAACGTACAGGGAGAATTGATGTTAAGAGACCTTGTAGGAACACATATAGGCGTGCACTCTTGGGGGCAAAATACATCTACTTTAGCTCAAGCAGTGCCCTTTTTCTCCATTCATTCCATCATTTTTAGTACAGAAAGTATTGTTTCTCACTCACTCAAAAACAAAAAGTTAAGCCATGCCATTGATCTCATTATCTCCTAATTTCTTTTCTGCCCCTTTTTCTCTGTATTTCTCAGTTTTATTATTGTACTGATACCTTTTTTATCTCTCCTTTGAGAGGTCGCAGTTGGTTCTTGGTAGGGAACACAAATCTTTGCGTCATTATCACCATCAACATCGTCCAATACAAAAGACGAAATAGCCAATACTATTGGACTTCATCCCTTTTCTTTGTGGGAAGTGAAGCCCCTCCATCGTCATCTTGATGTTGGTGAGAGTTAGTGGTAAATTGGTTTTCAGTGTATTTGTGATCTTAGTTTCTTAACTACAATATAGATTATTGATATATTCTTTTAATAAATACAAGTTTTAAGGCTTGGAACAATTTTCATTATGAATAACGACTTCTTTTGCGATTTATTTTTAATAGAAAGTTTAGACTAGGTCTAGAACCTTTTTAGGGAAAAAAATGTTAAACTAAGGAATGTTTACATGCAATTTAGATTTTCTTTTTTTAGATTCATAAAATCCTTTTTTTTTTGTTAAATTAAAAAATTGGTCTTTATAGTTTGAGGAAAGTTAGAATTTGGTCTCTATGGCTTCAAAAGTTAGAATTTTGTTCCTATGGTTTGATAAAACCTCACAAAGAAGTTCCTATTGTTAGAAGTCACTAATAGATTGAGTATGTGACAGTTAGATATTCTTGTGTCAATGAAGTGCTCTTTTGTATTTAATTGATAATGTGAGTTAAGTGGCTAACTAGATAAAAAACGATCAAGTTGCCAGTTTCAAAAAAAGCTACATTAAATTGCCAATTTTGCCAATTCATTTTTTATCCAATCAACTACTTAACCCTCACAATCAATTAAATACAAAAAGATCACCTCATTGGCGCATGGATATTTAACCGTCACGTATTCAATCTGTAAGTAGTTTCTAAAGGTAAGACTACTTTTGAGGTTTTATAAATCAAACCATAAGGATGAAATTCTAACTTTTTAAACTATAGGGACAATTCTAACTTTCTTCCAAACCATAGAGACCAAATTTGTAATTTAACCCTTTTTTTAGGATATTTTTTTTAAAACAATTTTTGAATTATATGATCTAATGGAAATTCTGGTAACAACATTATTATGTTTGGTTGAGTGTTTTTGAAACTTAAAATTTGAAATTTGAAAACATAAAATTATACTAAAAAAATAAAACTTTCATAAATATACTAGCTATTTCATGATTTAAACTCATTTTATTTTAGTTAAAAATGATTAAAACATTTATAACATAATCTGAAATATATAATATTGTAAAATAATAATTAGATAAAATCTATAAAATAAAACATGTTTAAATTTATTTATAATATTTGAAATTCCACTAAATATCTAGTTAACAGCTACCACTAATTTTATTGTTTCATAAATGTATTACTAAATACATTTTGAACAATCAAAGATTCCATTTTTGAATCTGCAATGAATATTTGAAAATATTGAATACATAGAAAACTGTTGTAAAATTGAGAGGCGAAACCGGGCACCAAAACTTTACCAAATCATATAATAATAATAATAATAATAATAATAATAATAATAATAATAATAATAAATATGTTGGAATTTAAAAGGATTTGTAATATAAAAGAGAGTATATATATATATATAATATAAACAAAGAAAGTGGAAAAATATGGAATTATGACAAAATAAAACCAAAAGAAAATAGAGAAAATTGGAGAGAAAATTGTTGTTATTTCTTTACCAAAAATGTATCTATTTATAGGCATATGGGAGAGCATGAAGTGGACCAAATGGACACCAATCAATGGTCTTTGTTGGACACATGGAAGACACTATGGCTATGGATACAATGCCACTTGGTAAGGAAATAAGATGGGCATGTGGAAAATGGGCATTTATATTTACAATACTCCCCCTTAAATGCCCATTTATATAAAATATGCCTCGTTAAAACCTTACTAGGGAAAAACCCAATGGGAAGAAAAACCCTAGTGAAGGAAAAAGAGTACATATTTTATATAGTTTACTATAATACATTCACTCCCCCTCATGGAGACATCACTTAAAGTCTTTGAATCGCCGCATTCCAATGCTATATACTAATTTATCGAAGGTTGCAGTTGGTAATGCCTTCGTAAATAAGTCAGCCAAGTTATCTTTCGAACAAATTTGTTGTACAGTGATATCGCCATTTTCTTCAAGATCATGAGTATAGAAGAGTTTTGGTGAGATATGCTTTGTTCTATCTCCTTTGATATATCCTCCCTTGATTTGAGCTATACATGCTGTGTTATCTTCGTATAACATCGTTGGAAGAGGTTTACTTGAAGATAAGCCACATGTCTCATGAATGTGTTGTGTCATCGATCTTAGCCATACACATTCTCGACTTGCTTCATGAATAGCGAGGATTTCAGCATGATTTGAAGAAGTGGCCGTTATAGTCTGTTTCACTGATCGCCACGATATAGCAGTTCCTCCACATGTGAATAGATAACCTGTCTGAGATCTAGCTTTGTGTGGATCAGATAGATAACCAGAATCTGCATAACCAACTAGATCATATTTTGATTTGTTAGAATAAAATAAACCCATATCAATTGTCCCTCGAAGATATCGGAGTACATGCTTAACTCCGTTCCAATGTCTTTTTGTAGGATATGAACTATATCTAGCTAATAAATTTACTGAAAATGCAATATCTGGTCTTGTGTTATTAGCCAAATACATAAGTGCACCAATTGCACTAAGATATGGTACTTCAGGACCAAGTAGTTCTTCACTATCATCTCGAGGTCGAAATATATCTTTCTTTACATCCAGTGAACGAACTTCCATTGGAATGTTCAATGGATGTGCTTTATCCATATAGAATCTTTTTAAGATTTTCTCTGTATAAGTTGATTGATGAACAAATATCCCATCTGCTAAATGTTCAATTTGCAAACCAAGGCAAAATTTTGTTTTTCCAAGATCTTTCATCTCGAATTCTTTCTTAAGATATTCTATTGCCTTGGATAACTCTTCAGGAGTTCCGATTATATTTAAGTCATCAACATATACAGTTATAATAGCAAATCCTGACTGAGATTTCTTTATAAAAACGCACGGACATATTGGATTATTTTGGTATCCTTCTTTCAACAGATATTCACTCAGGCGATTATACCACATTCGTCCTGATTGTTTTAATCCATATAATGATCTCTGTAACTTTATTGAATACAATTCCCGAGAACTTGATTCATATGTTTCTGGTATTTTAAATCCTTCCGGGATTTTCATATAAATGTCATTATCCAGAGATCCATATAAATACGCCGTGACTACATCCATTAGATGCATATCAAGCTTTTCATATACAGTCAGACCAATCAAATATCTTAGCGTTATTGCATCCACCACAGGAGAATATGTCTCCTCATAATCAATACCAGGCCTTTGCGAGAATCCTTGTGCAACAAGTCTCGCTTTATATCTTGTGACTTCATTCTTTTCATTTCTTTTCCTTATAAATACCCATTTATATCCCACAGGTTTGACGTTTTCCGGTGTTGGGACTACTGGTCCAAAAACCTCACGTTTTGAAAGTGAGTTTAACTCTGCTTGGATTGCTTCTTTCCATTTCAGCCAATCCTTTCTACGTTGACATTCTTTGATAGATTTTGGGTCAAAATCATCACTTTCATGAATAATATCGTGAGCAACATTATAAGAAAAAATGTTGTCAATAATGATATCATTTCGGTTCCATCTCTTTCCTGTTGTAACATAGTTTATAGAAATTTCATTATTATCCTCAAGCGTTTGATTTTCACCAATACTCTTTTGAGTAGTTGTATTCTGGATTTCTTCTGGAACATCCATACCTTTTATTGAATCATTTTGATTCTCAACTACTTTTCTTTTCCGAGGATTTTTATCTTTAGAACCTATTGGTCTACCACGCTTCTGGCGTGCTCCAGACTCATTATTGACAACTTGTTCCTTTGGGATATCAATTTTTGATGGAGCATTTGCAGCTGGTATATATGATTTAGTCACACTTTTAGTATCTGTGAATGCATCTGGTAGTTGATTTGCTATATTTTGCAAATGAATTATCTTTTGAACTTCAAGTTCACATTGATCTCTACGAGAATCTAAATGAGATAATAACGATGCATTCCATGTAATTTCTTTTTCCAACTTCTTAATTCCTCCCCCTAATGTTGGAAAATTTGTCTCATTAAAATGACAATCAGCAAATCGTGCAGTAAATACATCACCCGTCAGGGGTTCAAGATATTTAATAATTGATGGAGAATCAAAACCAACATATATTCCTAACCTCCTTTGAGGACCCATCTTAGTACGTTGTGGTGGAGCAATTGGTACATATACTGCACATCCAAAAATTCTTAGATGGGAAATATTTGGCTGCTGGCCATAAGCTAATTGCATTGGGGAGTATTTATTATAAGCTACTGGCCTAATACGTGCCAGTGATGCAGCATGCAAAATAGCATGACCCCATACTGATGTAGGAAGTTTAGCTCTCATAAGCAATGGTCTTGCAATTAGTTGCAGACGTTTTATAAATGATTCTGCTAGACCATTTTGTGTATGAACGTGAGCTACAGGATGTTCAACACTTATCCCAATTGACATACAATAATTATTAAAAGTTTGGGATGTAAATTCACCAGCATTATCAAGTCGAATGGTCTTAATTGTATTATCAGGAAATTGTGCTTTTAACTTAATTATTTGAGCAAGTAATCTTGCAAATGCAAGATTTCGACTTGATAATAAGCATACATGTGACCATCTACTGGATGCGTCAATTAATACCATAAAATATCTAAATGGACCACTTGGTGGGTTAATAGGTCCACAAATATCACCTTGAATTCGCTCTAAAAATGTAGGTGATTCACTCCCCACTTTAGCTGGTGATGGTCTAATAATTAATTTTCCTTGAGAACAAGCATCACATGACAACTCATTGGATTGAAGAATCTTCTGGCTCTTTAAAGGATGTCCATGTGAATTTTCAATAATTTTCCTCATCATTATCGACCCTGGATGACCCAATCGATCATGCCAAACACTGAATATTTCTGGATTCATGAACTTCGGGTTCATTATTGCATAACTTTCGATTACTCGTATATGAGTATAGTATAATCCAGAAGAAAAAGCAGGCAGTGTTTCTAATATACGTTTTTCATGTGAAACAATAGATGTTATATAGAGACACTCTATATTATTTTTACAATCAGTTTCAACATGATAATTATTTTCACGTATATCTTTAAAACTTAATAAGTTTCTTTTCGATTTGCTGGAGAACAGAGCATTATTAATTGTAAATCTAGTTCCTCTAGGCAAAATAAAGTTTGCTTTTCCAAAACCTTCAATCAGATTTGCAGAACCTGATATAGTATTGACTTTTGCTTCCAGCATTGTCAATCTAGTAAAATATTTTCTATTTATGAGTATCGTGTGCGTAGTTGCGCAATCTGCCAGACATAAATCCTCATTGCTCATTTTCGAGTTACTCAACATATTGAAATTGTTCATATTTCTTCATTGAAAAGAAAAGAAAAACGATTACAAAGAGTCTTAAATATATATACAAACAAAACAACAACAAAAACATACTAAACAGTATTTAATTATATATTGTCATACAAATCATCCTCTACTTGTTTGATTGCATCAATTCTCTCTCCAGGAGATTCAAAATAATCAGCTACATCAAGATGCATCATGTTGGATGGGTCAAACACATCATCTTCTTGAATGGCAAGATTTACCTCCACATTCTTTCCTTTTCCTTTTTCTTTCAGAGAAGCTTGATAGAGATCAACAAGGTGTTTTGACGTACGACAGGTACGTGACCAGTGCCCAGTCATTCCGCACCGGAAACATTTATGTTCATCACCTTTCGAACTTCTATCTTGTGGAGCCTTTCCTTTATGATCATCACTTCGTGTGGGTTTCTTAAAATTATAATGCCCACCACGAAAATAGGTATTTCTTCCTCTACCGCGGTCCCGACCTCGACCACGACCACGACCTCGACCACGACCACGATTATTAAAATTCATAGCATTCACTTCAGGGAATGGTGTTGCTCCAGTTGGTCGGGATTCGTGATTTTTCATCAATAACTCGTTATTTTGTTCAGCAACGAGAAGACATGAGATAAGTTCAGAATATTTTGCAAAACCCTTCTCTCGATATTGCTGCTGCAGGAGCATATTCGAGACATGAAAAGTGGAAAATGTCTTCTCTAACATATCAACATCAGTAATCTTTTCTCCGCATAATTTTAATTTTGAACTAATTCTGAAGAGTGCGGAATTATACTCACTTACTGATTTAAAGTCCTGTAACCTTAGGTGCATCCAATCATAACGAGCTTTTGGAAGAATAACTGTTTTTTGATGATCGTACCTTTCTTTCAAACCTTGCCATAGAACGTAGGGATTTTTTATTGTAAGATACTCCATTTTCAATCCCTCGTGAAGATGATGGCGAAGGAAGATCAGGGCTTTTGCTTTTTCTTGATTTGATGCATCATTTCCTTCTTTAATTGTTTCTCCAAGATTCATAGAATCTAAATGGACCTCAGCGTCAAGGATCCATGACAAGTAGTTGTTTCCATTAATATCCAGGGCCGCAAATTCTAGCTTTGTAAGGTTTGCCATAATAACACTTTAGCGGGAAAAATGACAGAGATTCGTGCTGATAACGTGTTGTAAAATTGAGAGGCGAAACCGGGCACCAAAACTTTACCAAATCATATAATAATAATAATAATAATAATAATAATAATAATAATAATAATAATAAATATGTTGGAATTTAAAAGGATTTGTAATATAAAAGAGAGTATATATATATATATAATATAAACAAAGAAAGTGGAAAAATATGGAATTATGACAAAATAAAACCAAAAGAAAATAGAGAAAATTGGAGAGAAAATTGTTGTTATTTCTTTACCAAAAATGTATCTATTTATAGGCATATGGGAGAGCATGAAGTGGACCAAATGGACACCAATCAATGGTCTTTGTTGGACACATGGAAGACACTATGGCTATGGATACAATGCCACTTGGTAAGGAAATAAGATGGGCATGTGGAAAATGGGCATTTATATTTACAATAAAAACAACTATATTTTTCTTCGAATAATTTATTTTCAAAGTATGGATCTGAAATTCTCTCTCTAATAAACAATCCATCTTGATATTCAATGGCGACGATACACTTGTCTCTGGTCAATACCTTAAAACAATCCTTCATATCTCTGTCGTCTAGACCTTTCTCCAATGCCCATGAAGATTAAATTATTAAATGAGAACACTAAAGAGTGAACACTACGCCGAAAGACCAAAGAAAAGAGAATTATCAAAGAAAATTTATGGAACAGACGAACGTACGATGCCATCTACTTATTACAATTTGTGTCACATTCAATGCCAATATATAGTGAATGTCTCTTTAAAATCCCGTTCCCATTTCAATCTAAATCAAACTGAATAATGACATCAAACACTAACATATAGTAAACTTTGAAATTTTAAATTAGAATAGTTATGGCCCGATTTGATAACCGTTTGGGCCCTGTTTGATAACCATTGGTTTTGAAAATTGTACTTGTTTTCTTATTATTTATCTACAATGGATTTCATCTTTCTTAAAAAAAATATTTGAATGCTTAACCAAATTCGAAAAACAAAAACAAGTTTTTAAAAACTATTTTTTTTTTGTTTTCAAAACTTCGCTTGATTTTTGAAAACGTATGCAAAAAAGTAGAGAACAAAACAAGAAAACCCATAAGTAGAAGTAGTATTTATAGACTTAATTTTCAAAAACAAAAAATTAAATGGTTATTAAATGGGGCCTATATTATTTTGAGAAGTCTAATCCACTCTGTAACTCTTGCCCTCACCTTTCAGCTTCTTACTAATTAACCTCACCACTTGTTACACAAAAGTTGTGTCTAGTCTCCATCAGCACAAAGTTGTTATAGTGACGGAGCTTGTCGAGGGTTCGTCAAATTATTATTTATAAATTGATCTTAAGCTACTTGTAGCATTGAGTGGACCGTGTCGATCTTAGGGAACCAAATATCAATTTCTAAAATTAAATTTGCAAAAGAAAATAAAAAGGGGGTTTTGTGTTTTTTTTTTTTTTTTTTTTGTAAATAAAATAAAACAACAATTAATTAAAAAGGGAAAAAATAAAATCTTACCAAAATCCAATTCAAAGGTACAGTTCTATCCAATTGCAAGATCGATCATAGGCATTCTAAACATTTTAACTTAATTATGCAAATACTTGGTTAACTTATTAGGAAAACTCCAAACAAACAGCAAATCCCCTAAAGTAATTGACTCTAACAAACAACAAAGCCAATACTAATTATCTAAACAGTTGGGCACAAATCTTTCCCT
Source organism: Trichosanthes truncata (assembly GCA_033996785.1). Classification (NCBI taxonomy): domain Eukaryota; kingdom Viridiplantae; phylum Streptophyta; class Magnoliopsida; order Cucurbitales; family Cucurbitaceae; genus Trichosanthes; species Trichosanthes truncata. The sequence goes on from JAWPNB010000003.1 coordinate 78,241,642, forward strand.
ATTATTTAGATAAATGCATTAAGCACTTTGGAAAGACCAAGACATACTGGTTAAATAAAATAGCTTCAACCTAACCAAATTGCTCATTTAATTCCTAGAATTAAACATGCAAACTATGTAGTGATGTAAAACCCATAAAACACACACATGTAATAATCCTAATGCTACTAGGCTCAATCAAACACAATAATTACAAATCATGCATCATGAATAGCAATCAAGCATATACAATGACCAAGGCATCAATCCAATCAAAGACATATGCTCATAAATTGAAAATAGGAATCAAAGAATAATACTTGCAAATATAAGAAAACTACATTCAAGTTCAGGCCTTACAGCATTGCAATTGGCTTACAACTGACCTTTGAATCGGAAACGTGAAGTTTAGCCGAGTCTCGTGATAATATTTCTCAAGTTCAACATGGCGCGATTCGTTACAATAAAAGTCTCCAATATAAGAAGGAAAATCTCTCTAAGATTCTATAGAACGTCTAAACAAAAAGAGGCAAAAGTCCTAACCCTAAAGTAAAAAGTCCTATAAATAGGGTTGGACAGCGTTTAGACGCTTGGGACAGCGTCGAGATGTTTCCCTCGCAAATAAGGAATAAATCTGGCAAAATCTGGGTAGCGTGCTACCAGCGTCGAGGGTAGCCTCACCGCAGCATCGAGTGAGCCTTCCTTTTTCAATTTGGCCAGTGTCTAGACGCTACTCATACGGGGACTTCAAGCTTGATATGGCCATGCATCAGCGTCTTGACACCCAAGATGGCGTCTAGACGCTATTCTCTTTCTTTACTTGGTTTGGATGTCATCTCTTCTTAGTTCGAACGCTCAAAATAGACCTGATTAGTTTTCTTTTAAGCCTGATTCATCTAAAGTCTTCCAAATGGATTTGAATTGCTCAATCCCTATAAAATAGACAAATAAACGCGTGAGGAAAACTAAGCTTAACATGAAATAAGTTCATAAAGTAGCACTTTTACAGTGCTATCATATGGAGAATAGAAATGGGGAGAACTATAAACTTACAATAACCCAAGAATCAAAATGATCCATTTTTTTTCCTTATGATTTAACTTTTAAGTATATTTTGTCTCTATAGTTTCAAAAGTTGCAATTTAGCCTTTATAATTTTGAAAGTTGCAATTTCATTCTTATGATTTTGTAAAATCTTTCAAATTATTTTCTTTTACTCACAGTCAGCTAGATAGAAAATATAAGCTTCATTATTACGGAAATTAAAAACATGTCATGTATTCAACCTAATAATAACTTGTAATTAACACTTTGTGAAACCATTCATATTAAAATTATGCAGATTTTCGCTCAATTAATGGAGAATATTACTATGGCCTACTGTCCCATCAACTCTTTCCATAAAACCAACTATCTTTAACTAATAGCACTTCTAAGATACCGTGCAAAAAGAAAAAAACACTATTAGTTAGTGCTAGTTCTTGTCCCATATACATTCCATTAGCCTTTTTCTTCTTTTTTTCAAAATCAATCTTGTTCACACGTAATTTCAAAAAAGAAATGGTACACGTGGAATGAACTTATATTTGTATTGATTTGAGTGTAGTAGAGTACAATCTATAATGTTGATTTTCTGATTCTTTATCTCTCTCGTGTACAAATGTCTCGACGGCTGGACAACTTGTTCTTGAGCACGTTGGTCTTTTCTGGTCAGATTTCCAACTTATTGATCTGGTTGGATTTATCCTTGACTTGGTGATTGTTGGATCGGCCAATGGCGTGTTGATAATTGGTTCTGCCCTTGGCTTGTTGATTTGCTTGGATCGGCCCTTTGCTTCTTGATCTGCTTGGATCGGCCCTTGGCTTGTTGATCAGCATGGAGGATCGACTTTTGGCTTGTTGATCGTTGGATCGACCCTTGGCTTGTTGATCGGCTTTGAGGATCGGCTTTTGGCTTGTTGATCCTCGAATAATTATATTTGTTGAAGTCTTGAAGTTTTTTGATCTTCAAAGAGTGTTTCAGGACCCAAGGACTTCAGGGAGTCTTCTCTTGAAGAGTCTTTGGCCTTCAATGAGTGTTCAACACTCTAGGATCTAGGACTTCAAAGACGGTTCGATCTTTAGGAGCTTCTGAGGTCTTCTGAGCTTTGTTTTTGAATTCTCTCTAAACTCTTCTTTTGAGGTCTTCCACTTCTCTGACCCCTTCAAATGGAGGGAGAAGCTCTCTATTGATAGAGTGTCTCAGGGCCCCAAGTGAGCTTGAGTCTGACTATTGGACTGGACCTGGTTGACATTGGGCCTAAACCCCTTTGGACTGGGCCTGGTTAACTTTGGACCTAACCCTTTGGACTAAGACTTTGCTGGATTAAGACCTTCATTTGAACTTTGTCTAACCCAAACTTTATATAACTCAATTGTATATTTGGATTTTCCATAATTTGATTTAGGGATGCTTGCAAATTTAATTAATTTTTAATTAAATAAAATTTCGTCGGGTAATGACGTGACAATTTATGGTTGGTCGAAATTTCTATTCCAATAAATGTAAACATGAAATAAAACTCTATTTTCCATTAAATTTGTTGTTTTAAATTTTCTTTTTTTAAATCAGCCATAAAAGGCAACCACAGGTTGTCATCCACTGCAACCTCTCTGTGTTGTTTTTTTCCTAGACTCCTCTTGTTGTACTAATATTTACACACCCTTTCCTTTCCGAAGTTGCAGTTGGCTCTAGATGGAGAATCCTTTTCTTTTTTTTTTTGTGAAGGAAATCTATGTTGTGTCTTTGTCCCATTCGAATGGGAATAATGATTCAGCCTCGTCCCTACAAAAAAAGACGAAATGCCCACTTTTATTGGACTTCATCCGTTTATTTGTGGAGAGTGATGCCCCTACATGGCTTCATCATTCCATCTCACCCCACCACTCAAAAAAGAGACTTGAAATTAAAATTTTGATCAAATCAGTTGGATCAAGTAGGTTAGTCATACCTAACACTTAATTTAGCTGTCTAATAGATTTTTTAATGTTTATAAATGCCCTATAGGTCATTAAACTTTTTAATTTGGTGTCGAATAAATTCCTAAACTTTTAATTTTGTGGCAAATATATCAAATTTATTTAGCATTTTTTACATTCACGCATCTAGTAGTAGCTTTGGAGTTAAGTTTCATTTCAATTTATGGTGCATTTGGGGTTGCTTTTGCAAGGGTCAAAAACAATTATAGAAGAATCTTAACCATTTTACTTGTTTGTTAAACCAGATTATTCATTAATTTATCTAAAATCACTTTTTAGTTTCTTCTTATGTGTAAAATCACCTACCTAGTAGCTTTTAAAAACAATTTTCTTAAACATCTGCCATATTCTCTACTAAAATTTTAAAATTCTAATTCTATCCTTCTATATATCTTTTTTTTTTTCTTTCACATATATTTCATCCTATATCAATAAAATTTTGATTGATTCAAATTTTTTTATAACAATTGTTTTTCCTAAAATTTTATGAAATAACTTAGATTTAACAAAATAACTTGCAATTTAAATCAAATAAATTTTTAAACAATTAATTTATAATAAAATAGATGTTAAATATTAATATAAAAATAATTGAAATAATATGTCTACTTCGATCATTATACCTAAATTATAACAATTTTGTATTATTTTACCAACACTATAATTTGCTTTTTCAAGTTTAAAGTTAAAATTTATCAAACACTAATTTGTTTCATGCAACAGCTGATTTTTCTAAAAGCAAAGTTGCCGATAATTATTCTAAAAGCTACAGTAATCTCAAACTAAGCCTTAACCAAATTAAAAGTAATATTGTCAATTTGAGCATAGCTAATTGATTCAAGCATTTTCCACCTAGCTCTTCTAAAAATTTGTATGTTCGAATTTCCATCGGTATATTTGTGACAAAACATTCTAAAAAGTCAAAAATAACATCTAGCAAATATAATAATTAACCTCAAACAAAATATTATTATGACCCCATTTGATAATGATTTTGTTTTTAGTTTTCTATTTTCAACAATTATTCTTGAAATATTAATTAATTATTTAATTTATCACAATTACATAAGATTTATATATTAATTTCAACAAACAAATATAAATATCATTTGTTTATATAAAAATCTAATAACATTCCCATGTAGAACAAAACACAGTCATCTTATTCTCAGACATTTATTATTCACAGACATCTTATTCCCAAACATCTATTACTCATGGGCATCCAATAAAATTTTAAACCAAACTATCCCACAAAGGTGAAAATAGTGCTTATAAATTTAATTAAAAAACAATAAAAAAAACACAATTATCAAACATGACCTACTTTTTCGATAGTAATCCAGTTCCACTCACGACTATGGATTTGGGTCACCACGTGAGACACAATATTTTGTCTCAAGGCTCCACCACTCGCATAGAAGGATATTAATAAGTATGTGACCAAACTTAAAAATGAGGAGAGTTATAAACTTACAAACAACCACGATAATCAAAATTGATCAAAATTATAAATCCAGCCTGTATAATTTAAAAAAAAAATCAATTTAGTTTTGAATAGATTTCGAAAATCTCACAAATCAATATTTTTTTTTTCTATTTAGTCTATTAAATAGAAAATTTTAGTTTATTAACATTTAAATTTAAGATGTGTCTATTAAATCACTAATCAACTCAAAAAAATTAAGCTGGTGGTTACGGTAAATTTAACTCTAACACTTCCTTTCACTTATGGGCATGAAAATTTGTATGAACCCAACAAGTGCAAATCTATATTAAATGGAGAGGTCTTGTGTTCGAGCTCCTGTAATGTCATTTTCTTTTCATTTAATATTGATTTCCATAAAATGTTATTTGATATTTTAATAAAATTTTGTCCATACTGTCATAATAAATTAATATTCAAAGCATGTTGTTGTATTGTGTTAAGCTATAGATTATAGGAACAAATGTAGTTGATTATAGGAACAAGTGTGTTACACGTTCCATTAGCCAAGATGTGAGGTAAAGATGCACATAAAATAATATTAATACTTATCAGCAAATTCAGTGACAAAAAGATGTTTTCAATTAAAAAGAAATGTCGATGAGACTGCTATCAACTTTTTAATGCCACCTTTAAGATACCCTGCAAGAAAGAACCCAAAAGAAAATAAATTAATAAAGAGCAATAATGAACTTTTTTTTTTTTTTTTTGAAACTGCAATAATGAACTTTAAACAAGAGATTGAAATGAACTTTACCTTTCAATTTTCTTAATTAATTATATTAATAATACACTTTACAACTTCCACACAAAGTTTTGTCTCTCTAGGCTCCACCACTTGCATGGGATACTTATCAAGAATGTGACCGAAGTTTGTAAAGGGCTGGGTTAGAAATTTGTAAAGTTATAAACTTACTGACAACCACACACAATATTCAAAATCATATCTATTTTGTTCAAATAGTTTAGGTTTAGTTTTTTTAGTTTTTTTTTAAATAATAGTTTAGGTGTAGTTTGTTTATATGATTTAAATTTTTTTAATGTAGTCCTTATGATTTTCAATTTGATTCTTATAATTTTAAAAATTTTAATTTGGTCTATGTTAAAACACTCATAAATTATTTATAATCATTTTTTTTATATATAAATCATTCTTTATTCATATACAATCTACTAAATAGGAAATATATTATCTTATAATTGTCATGTAAATTAAAAATGTGTCAAATATTCAATATAATAACAAGTTATAATTAAAGTGTAATGTTTTAGAAAGTTTCATCAAATTATAATGACTTAATTAATTAAAACTTTAAAAAATGTATGAGAATACTACAAAAAGGGCCTGCTGCCCATCAAATTCTTTGTATAAAACCACAAATCTTTCTTCAGATTTCACAGCCACTCGGTTCTCCATCTAGGGTATGTACCAACTTTTCATCACTTAAATTTGATTCCTTTGAGATTATCTTTCAGAAAACACAGGGTGATCACAACATGGTGAACAAGCAAACTTCTTTTGTTGTTGCTGTTATGACATTTTATGCTTTGTTTTCAATGTTTGCCTACAAACCCATGGCAGAAGCTGATGACCAAAATCGCAAGGTACGTATATCCCAATTGAAATTTTTATTGTCTTTGTTTTGCTTCTGTTGGACTTTAGCTTTTAAAAAGTAGCCCATATTCTAGATTAAGTTTTACCAGTTCGATCGATCACTCGATGCTTTCAGGTTCACATTGTTTACCTTGGAGAAAGACAATACGATGATAGTAAATTGACAACTAAATCTCACCATGATTTACTGGCCACTGTATTGGGAAGGTAATCTCTTCGGTTTATTATTATTATTGTTGTTGTTGTTGATTTTCTGACAAACTTTGTACAAAAATATGTGTTCATTCTGATTAATTCGGATAATGAAGCAAGGAGAAGTCGTCAGAATCAATGGTGTACAGTTATAGACATGGCTTTTCTGGATTTGCAGCCAAGATCACTAAATCCCAGGCTCGAAAGCTAGCTGGTAATAAATATGCAAATACAATTAATTTTTTTTTTACAATATGTAGGGTAGGGGATTCGAAACTCTGACCTCTTGGTCAATGGTACATGCTTTATGTCAGTTATCCAAATTGAGGAGTTAGGCAATACATTAACCATTAGTAAATTTTCAAACTTTTCTATTTGGTTTCCTATACTTTAAAATATTTCTTATAAGTCTCAAAACTTTTAAAGTTGTGTCTATCTAGTTTTTATATATTAAAATATGTTTTTAATAGGTTCTTGAACTTTCAAAATTGTGTCTAATGATATCTTGGTGTACTTTAGAAAGTTTCTAATAGATCCTTAAACTTTCAAGATCGTATACATCTAAAGTCGAATTTTTTTTTTAAAGTTTATAATAAGTTTTTAAACTTTCAATTATTTGTCTAATGTTTACTTTATCCTTGGCCATAATATTCAAAGATTATGTAGAGGAATGATTTCAGACAAGTTTATGTATTTGGTGCTTGGTGATGTAAACATTAAATTGACCGAAAATTAATTAATGATTATATTATGAGTGACCTATAAACACAACATTGTACTTTCTAAAGCTTATTAGAATCCAGACTAATAGATATGATCTTAAAATTTCTTCAACTTATGAGAAACTATTCTATGTATAAGAAATAATTTTTTTTAAAGAAAAAACTCGAAAATTTATATACTAAAAACCTACATTTTCAATGTGTTGAAATAACCAATAATTCAATGATTCTGCTATGATGTGAATGACAAATGAAACTACAGAAATACCGGGGGTGATTCGAGTTTTTCCAAGTTCTCTATACAAAATGCATACTACAAGAAGTTGGGATTTCCTCGGCCTCTATTCTTCTCCCTCTGAGTCATCAAACCTTCTTCATCGTGCTAAAATGGGCGACAATATCATTATAGGCGTCATTGATTCAGGTACCATCTCTACCCTAGTATCTCAAAATTAAGGATTAAAATATACATGTCAAATCCATGTCAAAATTTAAAGTTTATATATATATCGATATTGATATTGATGGATGTGTATGTAAATAAAAGAATTTATAAAATTATTTAAATTAATAATTGAGTTGTTTTTATTTACAAATTAAGTTATAGATCTTATTATTAGTATTTATATTTATATTGGGGTTCTAGATGATCTTTTTTTTTTTTTAATGTTTCATGTGTATTTATAAAAGCTATTAGAAATATCAGTTAATCCTTAATATCAGTGTTGAATCCTTCGATTTACGGATATATCGACGGATATGTAGATATTTTCATCCTTGCTCAAAATAAGCCATAACCTTATATAGTTAGTGAACTCTAAATATGTATAATAATCGAAAAAGACAGGCTGGAGAGAAAACTTAAAAATCTAAGGCTCCGTTTGGTAATTATTTGGTTTTTTATTTTTGGTTTTTGAAAATTAAGCATGTAACAATTACTTCCACCTATGGATTTCATATTTTTTTTTATCTACTTTTTACATATGTTTTAAAAAACTAAGCAAAGTTTTTAAAACTAAAAAAGTAGTTTTCAAAAACTTGTTGATTTTAAAATTTGACTAGAAACTCAAATGTTTTCTTAAAAAAAATAGAAACCATTGTAAAGAAATGGAAAGAAAATAAGTACAATTTTCAAAAATTAAAAACTAAATAATTATCAAATAGCCTAAACTTTTTTTTTACACGCCGCCTGATTAGGATTCTGGCCGGAGTCAGAGTCTTTTGGAGACAAAGGATTGGGACCAATACCATCACGATGGAAAGGCACATGCGAATCAGGAGAACAATTCAATTCCACAAACTGCAATAGAAAAGTCATAGGAGCACGTTGGTACATGAAGGGCTTCATTGCTGATTTTGGAAAGGAGGCACTAGCCAACGAATACTTATCCCCACGAGACGTGAATGGACACGGAACCCACACAGCCAGCACAGCTGCAGGTTCATTCGTAACAAACGTTAGCTACCACGGCCATGCCACCGGCACGTTGAGGGGCGGCGCACCACTCGCACGCTTGGCCATATACAAGGCTTTGTGGACCAAGGACGGCAAGGGGTCATCGGCAGACATATTGAAGGCCATGGATGAGGCCATGCATGATGGTGTAGATGTGTTGTCTATGTCGATTGGGGGTTTGATTCCTTTGTTTCCGGAGTTCAACGAACAAAACGAAATTGCAATTGGGTCGTTTCATGCTATTGCGAGAGGGATTCCTGTTGTGTGCGCAGGTGGCAATGAAGGCCCTCATCAGCAGACAGTGGGGAACACTGCGCCTTGGATTTTGACTGTGGCTGCGAGTACTATGGATAGAGCCTTTCTTTCGTCCATTACTCTTGGAGATAATACCACTTATTTGGTATATAGCCCCATTAACCCATTTCAGTGCCTTTTAAAGTTGTTGTTGCATTGAAAGTTGATGTTTTTTTTGCTTTACAGGGCCAAAGCCTCTTCGATTCGAAAAAGGACCTCGTCGTCGAGTTGGCAATTTCGCCGACTGGAAGGTTGGTTTTGGTTAACATTCTTTTATGGTTTCATTTCCCATTTTGGTCCATGAAGTTCCAAGATTTTTCTATTTTTCTAGTTCAAACTTTTAGGTTTATTTATCATGGATTGCATTTTGACAAGTAAGATAGAAAAAATGCAAAAAGGAAGAGATAAAATGATATATTTTCACTTTTTCTTCAAAAAAATTTAAAAAAAAATCATCAGATTTTTAGTAATGGTTAGTAGGAAATTTTCCAACTGACATGTCAAGAGGAAAGTATTGTTCTTTTATTATAGTCTTGAAAATTTCAAAACATCTATTTTATTCTCTAAATTTTAGGAAGATAATTATTTTGTTCTCCACTTTTATTTTTTTTTCTAATATTATAGTTTGAATGTGCATTTACCCTATGAAATAAGTATCATGTGAGCAAATATTAGAGTGCAAAATAGAATAACTACACAATTTATAGCTTAAAAGTTGATAGTAATTAAAATAGACATTTTGAGAGTTGATGAATAAAAATTAAAAAAAAAATTAAAAGGTTAAGGTAACTAAAATGGGACAAACATCACAACTCATATAGCAAGATAAAATTGATAGGATTCTTTTATTATTGGATTGGATAGATTATTATAATAATATTATTTGAAAGACTTTACATATATTGCTGTTGCATTGGATTTGGAGGGCAGATGTGATGGGCTTTCGGGAAATGATACTTCCTTAAGTGGGAAGGTGGTTCTGTGTTTCTCTGATTTAGCTGATCTGTCGACTACATTGGCGGCGGGGGGGGCGGTGGTAACAGCAAATGGGAGTGGAATAATAGTCGCCGGCCAACACAACAATATCTTGTTTCCATGTAAAGAACCCTTTCCATGCATCCTAGTGGATACCGACGTTGGCACTAAATTACTTTTTTACTTCTTGGCCAACAGGTAATTCATTCATTTATTCATTTCTTCACGCATGTTTAATATATATACACATTCTTTTTTAGCACAATCACGCATGTTTAATAAATTAATTCTTTTTCATTCTTTCAAATTTAATACTAAAGATACCAAATAGATATTAGTATTTTAGGTCATTTTCGATGAAATCTTTTGATGAAAAAAATTGTTGTTAAATTATTGTATTAACATATCTAGATATGTGGACATACCACTTGAATGTTATTTGATGTATGAAACCCCAACTCATTCATTAACAAAAAGGTTTGACCCACCGATGAACATCCATTTCTTTGGAGCGACATTAATTCAACAATTTAATGACACATTAACTTTATATTGATAAATTTTAGAGATTTCTATATTAAGACTTTATCGAGAATTTTTATAATTTTAAAGTTAAAATGGAGCGTTTTAAAAGACTAAGAACTAAACTGAGAATTATCTAAAAGATTAGGAACCATTTGATATATGTTAACCTAAATTTAATAGCATAAAATTATTAAATGTTTGTCACACCTGGATTGAAAAATATATTGTGATGAGTGGAAAACAAAATGATGGTATGATTGTCAACCTAAACAAAGGTTTCTATGACTAGGTTAAACCTATACAAAATGTCTTTGAATTTTAGGGTAGATTTTGTTTATATGTCCTTTGAACTTTCAAAAGTTTCTTTTTTTTACTCCTAAAATTTAAATTTATTTGAAAACAACATTTTTGTCAACGTTTTCATTAAAGTGAAAGAATTAGAAAATTATTACATGACTATTAGTTGTAAAAATAGAACTATACATAAACACAAATGACAAGTTTCAATTATGCTTTTATATCGAATAAGTCAATGACTTATTAGACACAAAATTATATGTTCAATGGCTTATTAGACATAAAATTGAATGTTTGTAGAACTATTAGAAACTTTTTGAAGTTTAGAGACTTATTAAACACAAATTTAAAAGTTTAAAGACTAAACTTATAATTTAACCATGAATAATTTAACCATGAATCTGCTTTTCCAAAAAAGAAAAAAAAACATGAATCAAATTTTATGAACGTTGTATGGTATCGTTTGTTTCTAACTAAATTTTTGCGATTTTGTAAAGTAATCCAACGGTAAGGTTGAGGCGTGCAAAAACCATAATCGGCAAGCCCATATCAACCAGGGTAGCCTATTTCTCATCTAGAGGTCCAAATTCTGCTTCACCCGCAATTCTCAAGGTGCATCTTTTTCCACCTTTCATTTGTTTGCCTTAGTTCAATTAACATTAAAATTATAGATTTTATCCTTTAAACTTTGATATTTAAACTAACGAGTGATGATTTAACATGATATGAGACAAGTGAGAAGCCCGTCAATTGGAGACATTAGAGGAAATATTTTTTTTAAAAAAAATAATAATAAATTGTTGATCATATGGGAGCGTGGTACATTTAAAACATAATTTTTTTACCCACCCACCCTTATTTTATCTATTTTGTTTACGAGCCCTATTTTATATAGTTGTGTACTCACTAATGTCAAATATTCCTATGATATCATTTATATATAGTCGAATAACATGTCATATAATCATCTTAAAAAAACAACATGTGACATAACAATTTAATGAATGATATTAACAATATCAAATTATTATAATTAAACTAAAAGCTAAAAAACGTAATTAAACTAAAAGCTAAAAAACGTAATTAAACTTTTAAAATTTTACAGGTAAATAGACACAACTAAGTTCCATGTTTAAGTTTTGAGAATTAACCCCATATGTTAATTATTCTCATGAGCAGCCAGATATAGCCGCTCCTGGATCCAACATTCTAGCTGCCATTTCACCCCACGACATCTTCAACGACAATGGATTTGCAATGCAATCAGGAACTTCCATGGCCGCTCCTCATATCTCTGGCATTGTGGCTCTTCTTAAATCCGTGCATCCTAATTGGTCACCCGCTGCAATTAAATCAGCCCTCATCACCACTGGTACGCACAAATATGAAATAACCCTTTCTCAATATTCCACCTCTCAAATACATATCCTAATTTTAATTTATAGACTTCCATTTTCACAAATGTAGCACGTGCAAAGGACCCCTCAGGATTGCCCATATTTGCCGATGGCATTCCTCCCAAAGTAGCCGACCCATTTGACTACGGTGGCGGAGTGGTGGACCCCAACGCTGCCATGGACCCAGGTCTCATCTACGATTTGGACACCACAGATTACATACATTACCTCTGCGCCATGGGTTATGAGCTCTCAGACATTTCTCTCCTAACGCACCAAAAAACCAAGTGCCCATTGCCAAGGCCCTCCGTGTTGGATTTGAATTTGCCAACCATTACAGTACCTGCACTCACAAACTCCACCACTGTGACTCGAACGGTGACGAATGTAGGTAACTTGACCTCCATTTATAGGGCAGTGATTGAGGCTCCACCAGGAACCAAGGTGAGCGTCGAGCCCCGAGTCTTGGCCTTTAACTCCAAAGTGAAGAAGATTTCCTTCAAGGTTATCATTTCCACTACCCTCCATAGAAACTATGGCTTCTCTTTTGGAACCTTAACATGGACTGATGGACTGCATCTTGTTAAAACTCCCTTGTCTGTGCGAATTGATTTCCTTTGATCTTGTGTGTAACAATAATGTAGCCATAGGCTATTTATTATGTGATAAATAAAATGGTGGTTAGTCCTTAAACTCTCAATTGCTCTCAGCTTCTTATTTAGTTGTTGTTGATAGGAATATATTATTCACCTATATAGCGGAAGTTCTTTGATTTCTAAATAATTTAGAAATCAATAATGGGATCGACATTATTGATTCTACTTTTCTCATGTTTATAGCAAATCGAATCTCTAACAAAAATCCAAGGTTGATAGGAACCTAATAGAAAGAAACCGAATTTGGAATTAGAAAATCTTTAATTAAAAAAATGTAAAGAAAATTTTGAATTTTCTAAAGAGAGATTCTCATTTAGGCTTAACCTAAATGAATGGTAAGTATTAATTTAATACATTACAATGGTCTTCTAGGAGTTTTCATACTATGAAATCGTTGCATAATAGTTTCATTATCTATCATATCAAATGATATTTTTTTCAATGTATCTTATAACTTATAAGACTAACAGTATCTACTTTATCAAATAATTTTTTTTCAGCATAAGCATTAAATAAATATAGTAGGCTAAGCATTGGATCACATTTGATTTATTTAGAATTAAACTAAAATACAATTTTAGGCTAAGCAAATCATACATTTGAGATAATACGAAGATGTTTCAGACGAGTCTTTATCTCCTCCACAAAGTTTTCCTGGGTATGTCTCAAACACAAGGTCAAGGCTTGTGGGAGTCTCTTGAAAAATCTACAATTGGAGAGGAAAAATTCTAGAGAGAATTCTCTAATGAGAAGATGTCTATTTTTAATTATTCAACTCAAAGGTCCTATTCATAGAGATCTAGGGAAAATCTTTGTCATAATTAAATAATATATATTTGAATATCTAATATATATATATATATATATATATATATATATATAATCTATTTGAATCTTATTCAAATCTTTTAAATTCTCTTACGATATTTATTTCTTTATTTGAATCTTATTCCAATTTTATAAATATATTTTCTTTGATGTATCTAATATATATTAATTATTTTAATATTTAATGTATCAAATACAATAAATATATTTTCCTCTTTTATATTTAATATATCTAATGTATTAAATATTAATTTGAACATTTCAAATTAAATATTAATTTGAACATTTCAAAATTTTCTTTCAACTAAAATTGATCTTTTAGAGGCTGTTTGGGGCAAAGAGTTGCAAGGAGTAGGAGTTAATAAGTCTGGGGAGTTAGGAAGTCTATGTTTGGGTTGCAGAGTTGTTTAGTCTGGAGTTAGGAAGTCTGTGTTACGGCAAATAGTTGCAGGGAGTAAGAGTTCTGAAGTCTGTGTTTGGGGTGCATATTTGTTAAACTTGGAGTTTTAAAGTCTGAGTTGATTTTAGCTTTTTTTATACTATTTTTTTCTACAATTTCTCAAATTTTCATTATTAAGAATTTGTTCTCATGAATTCTAAGATTGTGATTTTTTGTTTTTATTAATTTATGTATATTTTACAAATTTCTTTAAAGAAAAAATAATAATTTTGAACAAAATACCCCACATTTTTTTTTCAATATCTCTCACATTAACTATTCGTTTATCTTTAATAGTTTTCAAATAAAAGAAAGTCTTACAATACTTTTTTAAATATTCCATGTGATTGTGAAATATTTCAATCCATTAATTTAAAGGGATGCAAATTGTAAAGACCCAAACCTACTACGACACGCTAGATCGGAAGCACGGCCTAGTTACCTCGCTCATGCCGAAATTTCGGCAGCATGACGACGTAACTAGGAGAATCCAAAATTTTACAACGACCTGGAAAGAGGCATAACACTGCTATGTTTCAGATAACAGACTCAGCATCCGCCAAACTACGATAAATGATGTTGAGCTCAACCAACAGATAAAGGAACCTAAGAACTTCTAATTAAATACACGGAAGCGAAAGAAATTTAAACTTTACAGACCAACAAACAACAGGGACAAAGAAACAAAACTAAAAGTTTAAACAGGGAAAAGAAATGTTGGTGGAGTCTCCATAGTCTCGTCAAGTCGTCGCCTGCGTCATCCACCCCGAGAATATGCATAATCTGCAAAACAAACAAAGTAGCAAACATGAGTATAAACATACTCAGTAAGTAGCCCATTAAGGGTCCAAAACTTAAAGAAAACCTACCACGAAGGCAAACTTTCTTTACTTACACTCGTGCTCATACTTCAAATTATGAGCTTCAAGTATTTACTCAGATATTTACTTCAGTTATTTAAATGCTCATTCAACCAACTTCGACTTTTACCACCTCCTGACTCTAATTTCGTGTCACATCTGCAAGTCATGTTACCTAGAACCCAAACATGTGAAGGTATATAACCCTCACACACATCTCAATAGCCACACAGGCAACCAGAGAACTCATCCTCTCAGCTAGCGCACAGGCAATAGGGAAACGCATCCCCTATGCTCAACACAGTGGGGAATCACCCCTAAGCTAGCTCACTGGCAATAGGGAAACACATCCCCTATGCTCAACACTTCTCAATAGCCACACAGGCAACCAGGGGACTCATTCCCTCAGCTAGCGCACAGGCAATAGGGAAACACATCCCCTATGCTCAACACAGTGGGGAATCACCCCTAAGCTAGCTCACTGGCAATAGGAAAATGCATCCCCTATGCTCAACACATCTCAATAGCCACACAGGCAACCAGGGAACTCATCCCCTCAGCTAGCGCACAGGCAATAGGGAAACGCATCCCCTATGCTCAACACAGTGGGGAATCACTCCTAAGCTAGCTCACTGGCAATAGGGAAACGCATCCCCTATGCTCAACACATCTCAAGTTAACATTCTAGGCCTACAAACTCGCACATCGAGACAGAAACAGGGTAGGTACCACAAATCTAACAGGCCTTTATACTTTCACAACACTTTTGAAACCCTCCGGATCATCCATCATACCAAATTCATCCATCAAGTCCGTATCCCAATCACATACTTGCCCGACATTCGAAAGTACATACAATGGGGAAAACATCCCCTACTTTACATAAGTAAAGAGGGAAAGTAACCCTCGTGCCCATCCTATCTCACCACATCTATTCCTCATATGGGAAAAGAATTCGTGAAGTCGAGCAACTATTTCTCCCTTATTCACAATACGATTGGAACGCCAAGGGCGCCAAACCCTTCAACAAATCGCCAACCTTTCCCACAAATCCAATCCCATAACTCTCAAGTATAACCGAACCATGAACACAACAATAAACACACGAAGGTAGACATGGTTCAGGCACAAACTTGAAACGACCAATCAACGACTATACCTCTTGCTTATTCAAGCAAACAAATTACTAAGGCTTTCAAGTAATCATGCCCCAATCACCCTTGAACCAAGTCCTTACAGTTAGGATCATCTACCAACAAAGAATTCTCGATTGCCCTTCAACTAGCAACCGAAATCACTAATCCTGACTTTTCGCTAACCAACATTCGTGAATCTCGAACAAGGATTCATGTATAAACTTATCAACCATCTTAAACAAGTTCTCCACCTATCCATAGCTTCAACGCACGCTAGTGACATACTTTCCTAAGCCGTTTCTTTCAAATCTAACCAAACAACTCAATAGTTTAAACATCCCATGCGCAGTTATCTCACCCAACATCTCATGAATCTAATCCTCAGCCAACCATTCAATCTGAAAGCTCAAGTATTTTGCGTTCAGTAGCTAACCAACCCCCTTAGACATTCCGACACGTACGATCATTCAATTTCAAACAAACATCCATACCTTTATGCTTATAAAGAAAATTACAATCAAATTTATTCATTTCCTTATATCCTTGAGAACTTAACGAGAATAGAAACAATTCTAGGCAATCACAAGTCCATCGCGATAATCCTCATATTTCTTTAGCTAACCACGCCATTCTCTCCATAACCATGTTTAGGCAAGTTTGAATTTCCACAATTTACCACAAGCACGCTAAAACTTATACAATCACCACCTTAAGCAAAATTTTAAGGTTCTACACTTGCTAACTACAATATTTCTTTACTTTTAGCCCCTATCTTCAACTATAACCACAACTTATGCCATTTTAGCTCAAAAATATACCTTCGAACGTATCCTTTAACCATTACATGCTTCCTAAACACGGTTCCAAGCATAATTTCACAATTCACAATTTATCAAACATAATTCCAAAACATTTACGAACTTAAAGGGGCTTAAAATCCCAATAACTACTTACCTCGAATAGAATAATTAATATTATTCTAGCAGTGAGGATCTCCTCCAAACTCTGGCTTCCTGCTTAACCCAAAATTAATTAGTCTCGAGAGGTGGCTGTTCAGTACTAACAACCTTGCTGGAAATTTAACACTTTGTCTCCAATTCGATAGCTTGATCCTCCAATCGATATCCTGAAAATTAAGTCCATTGGTCAACGATCGATCTAATTAAAGTCCTTAATTAACTTCAATTGAGTAACGAAATTACCCAAATTGGAACACGATCGTAACCGGGACTGTTTAGGCTCGAAAATTGGAATCGGAGACAGCGGCTCGTGCTGCGGCGAACGACGGCTCGTGAGGACTCCAGTTAGCGCGTGGCTCACGGATCTAGACAGATCCGGTCTCGGCGGGTCGGATCTGAGCTTCGTGCAGCGTTTTCCTGTGAGGTCTGAGCTGCGCAGCTTCGGGTTGGATGGAAACGGCTTCCGGCGACTGCGTCCTGCTCAGTTGGAGATCGGGCTACGCGGCGGTGAGCGAGGAAGAAGGAGAAGACAGACGAATGGGGGGTTCGGCTGTGGCTGTCGACAGAGGAAGAAAACGAAGAAGAAAAGAAAAAAAATGTCGGCGGCGAGGTTGGAGCTTCGGCGGTGGCTGCAGTCCGACGAGGAAGAAGAAGAAGAAGAAGAAGACCGGTGGAGGATGGGTGATCGACCAGAGGGAGGGAGAGAGAGAGAGAGAGAGAGAGAGTGTGTGTGTGTGTGTGTGTGTGTGTTGCGTGAGAGGGAGGAAGAAGAAGATGGAGAGATAATGATGGTATTTTCTTTTTTTTTTTTTTTTAAACAACTTTCCACTTTCCAAAAATGCCCTTTTTTTAACCATGAAATTTCAAATTAGCCCAACAAAAAAATAAAAAAAATAAAATTGCAAATTGGAAATTATTTCAAATTAAATTCTAAAATTTCCAAAATTAACACTTTTGAAAAAGTCGGGCGTTACACAAATAAACTTCAAGATTTTTACGTTTTTATTCTATCAATTCTAGAAATAATATAGATTTATTTCCATCAATCCTAAAATTGAGATTTTAAATTATATTATTTTAGGAATATTTTATAATTTTGTTAGAGACTTGTTTTTGTCAATTTTAAAATTTTAATTTAATATTTATTTTTCAAGCCTAATAAAATATTTTTTTTGCATAAATTAAGATTTTATTTTTCTAACTAATCAATGTAATGAATTATCTAAAGTTTGATTAATTTAAAAATAATATATTCTTTGAAGTTTTAAAATAACTAAGTTAAAAATAAAATATCAAATATTTATGCTATTTTAAAATAATTAAGTTCAAAATGAATATATATTTTTTAACACCATTCAAAATGAATATGATAAATAATTTTGTTCAAAATACTATATATTTATGTTATTTATTGTAATAATGTTATTTTATTAAGTTTGGAATGAGAAATCAATTATATTTTTACTTTAAATATGATTAGTTTGAAAATCAAAATTTTTTAATGCGTTAATCTTTTTAAATACAAATTTTCTAAAATGTAATACGGGTTAGTTTAAAATATGTTTTTCTTATCTTCAAATCATAAAATTATATATATTTTTGAGCTATTAATAAAAAAAAAAAAGCTTAAAAAAAGATAAGATTGTTATTTGTTATAAGTAATTTTAGTTGAAACTTAAAAAAAAAATTGTGGATTACATGTGGAAGAAGTGAGATAGGAAGATTTTTATCAATTAAAAAAATTGTTATGAAGTACTCTAATTTATATTAAAATTTCAATTTAAATAATAGTATCATATCTAAAACATTCTTATATAATTCATATTTAAAAAATAAAATTATAGAATAAAAAAATATTTTTGTTAAAAAATTTATTAAAATTATAGGATAAAAAAATAATTATTTATATTTAATTAGTAATTAGTTATAATGATGAGAAAATTTATATAAAAAATAAAGAAAATTTTTCAAATTAAGAAATTAAAAAAATAATGTAAAAAAAAAAGAGAGGAATGAGAGGGGAGAAGAGAGAGAAGTAGGAGTGAGGTGAGGTGAAGAAAAAATGAGATAGGAAAGTTGTGGGCCTCATAATGAAGAGTTGGAGAAAGAGTTAATCAGTTTGTGGGGCTCACAATGGGGAGTTGGAGGAGGAGTTAATAAGTTTGTGAGATCCACAGTAGGAGATAAATTATCTTTGGCCCAAACAAGGAGTTGGGGGAGTTATTAACTCCTAACTCCACTCCTAACTCCACTCCCCCCAACTCCTCAATCCAAACACCCTCTTAGTGTTACTATGAGCTAGCAAAGAGACTTTATGAACCTACAGATTATAAGCTCCAATAATACAAAATTAATTAATTAAACTCTTTAATTAATCAATTTTTATTCATTAACTCTAGGGTCACTCCACTATAGACTTGGAGTTGCACTTTTATGCATTATAGGATAAGTTGTGTCCATAGATATAATCACTACATGCAAGTTGACCATTCACGAGTTATTCGTAATTACAGCTGAGTCAAAAGCTCGTTTTACCCCTATAATTACATATTGCACCTTAAGTACCACTGATCTTCTAATGAACAATTTGTTTATGATCTAACCATAAACTAAGTTCCTCTTGGGCCAGTGAGATGGTGGAGCCCCATTGTTCGAGTCTCAAAATCAGCATGTAAGAAAACTACTCATCTACTTACCATATATGTGAATGAGTGAATTTCATCTTATGAGATTATGTTCTCAACTCCTTATTTGGTCAAGTCTCCAAAATGGTAGGCTTATTGAATCGACTACAAAAGTCACTCTCACCCATACAAATTAAAGGACAAGCTCTCATAGACAGGAATGTATAACTCACTCAGGATTAAGATCAAGTCGCATATGATTATCCTGATGAAATATTAATCTTCTCAATTAACAAATTTATAAAGAGAGATTAAATATTTTGTGATCCAGTCTTACACAAACTCATTGTATAAGATACCCCCACTCACATGTTTTCACATGAACAATTTGGATCAAATCATTTGTAACTATTACAAAGTGGGTCATATCAATAGTGTTATTAGGATAAGACACCCAACCTTATCCATATACTATAACCCTTTAAGTTATTTCTCGAACATGATCTTCTCGTATGTCAACCACATACTGTTCAATATTACACTAATAACTTTGGATTTTTCATATCATGGATAATATTATATTGCAAATAAAATAATCAAAATTATTATTAATTATTAAATAAATTATTAATTACAAGGCTTTAGAGCATAAATCCCAACAGTGAGTTAGTAGTAATTGGTTTTCAATGTAGGTCTAGAATGATGTGATCCAATGGAAATTCTCTAACAACATTCTTCTTATGTTGTCAACATGAACATAGCTTAACTGACATAAAACATGTGTCCTCAACTAAGAGGTCCAAAATTCGAATTCCTCACTCTACATATTGTTGAACTAAAAAAAACATTATTCTTATGTTTTTTTTAAGTATTATTAGATTTTAAATTTGAAATGTGAATACAAAAATTTATAATAAAAAAATAAAATTTTTGATAAATATACTATTTCATATTGTAAACTCAATTCATTTTTGTTAAAAATAATTAATAGGTATAATCTAATCTATATAATATGAAATATATAATATTGTAAAATAATAATTATATAAAATTTATAATATAAAATATATTTTAATTTATTAATAATATTTGAGATTCAACTAAATATATTTAGTTGATAGCTACTACTAGTTTTACTTTTTATAAATTTATTACTATACACATTTTGAACAACTTTTTAAATTGATATTCAATTTTTGAATTTTCTACCAAACACATGTTTGAACATATTGAAAACGTATAGAATACACCTACATTTTTCATTTAATCCTTTTATTTTCAATTTTCTATTTTCAATATGCACTATAAATCATCAATTGATATATTCAACGATAATATATCTTTCTTAGTGATCAATACCTTAAAACAATCATTCTTATATGTCTTTATTGTTATAAAATGGGCACAAAATAAGAACAAGATGAACACAGGAGAGATGGAGAGAAGAAAGTATAGAATGAAAATGCATTGTTCTCATTTAATTTTGAATTGGTATATTACAAATGTTCTCTACAATCTTGTAACGACCCTAAAATCTGAATGCACTAAACTATTGTAGAAGCACGACTAGTTACCCCTGCTCATGCCCAATATTTCGACAACATGACGACGTAACTATAAGTAAACTAAAATTTCAAAGACCTGATAGGAATATGAGCACTTCTAAGATTTCAAAAGAATACTCAGCACTCACCAAACTACACAAAAGAGGTTGAGATCACAACTACATATATGAATGCAAAAGACATCTCAAAACCAGAATATACAAGGAAGGCAAAAATACAACTTACGAATCAAATTTGCAAGCTAACAAGAAAATGACTTATCAAAAGAATATACAACAAAAATAACCTAGGACAGATCTAGTGGCATCCCCATACGTCAGATCGTCGTCTCGTCATCCACCTCGCTGATGAGCGTCACTTGAAAAGGGATGAACCAAGTAGCACGGGTGAGTATGAATATACTCAGTAAATAACCCCCTTAAGGGTACAAAACTTAACAATCAAACAAGGAGAATGTCACTCTAACCTACATACTTTAGTTCAGTATCACAACATTCACCTCCATTTGTTATGTGCCTACTTACCTTACTTTAGGCTCACTCTCTGTTGGTATTACCACGTGCTATACCTGCGAGTCATGTATCTAGGATAGTCCGATGCAAAGAAGAAGAACAACCCTCACGTTCATCACTCTGGGGAATCACTCCCCATGCTAGCATCATCATCTCACCCATCACTCTAGGGGAATCGCCCCCTATGCTAGCATCATCATCTCACTCATCGCTCTGGGTCATGCTCACCAATTTTCCTCAACCTCCTAAGAATATATGCTTGCATGGAAAAAAAAAGGTAGGTGGCACTAGTTCGACTAGCTTTTGTTCATTCACCACACTTTTGAAAACTCCAAGAAAACCTCACAATACTAAACCAGTCACAATGTCTGATCCACACTCACTTCTTGAATCGAAGTTCACGAACTCAACCAAAGATTTAGTTCAACATCATACACATATAATTAGTTGCAACTCAAGTACGGGATCAAATGAATCCTACTCTACCAAAGTTTTCATGCTTATTCAAACAAAGCACAATTTACCAACAATCAAGCAAAAGTGTCTTTACAAGCACGCTATAATTGCCTTACATACAATTTTTTTATACTTGAAACCTTAGTAAGTAAGTCCAAGTGACTACTTACTCCTTTCCAACCAGCTCAAAAACGATTAATTTGTCTCCTTAAGATAGCGTTGGAGACCCCCAACAAATGAGAGAGAGAGACCGCCCAAGTATATACCACCTCCAATGTCAAACTTCTAACATGCATATAAAAAAAATATCCAATTACACAGCAATAAATCAAATAAAACAAAACTCACTTCTTAAATCTCGCTTGGCCCCAAAAGACCAATTACAAAGCCCTGAACTTTAAAACTTACAAATCACAGTAACTAATAATTGCTGGTTTAATGTTCAGAACACCCCAAATTTGGATACTTTAGTCTCCCACCAAGATAGTTGATCCTAGAATAAGTCCAATAAACCAAGGGTTAATCTGAAACTACCCAAATATTGCCTAAATAAGAAATTAATTCACTAAACATCTTAAATCCGAAACTGAAATGCTTACCCACTGTCAAACGAGCCAAGCCCACACGGAATCAAACTCTAAAACACTCAAATTTAACTTCCAAAACCCCTGTCCATGCAGGTAGTTGCAGGAAAACGTTCCAATCACCAACAAACTAGTGAGAGAAAGAGAAGGAAATGAAGAAGAGAGAGAGAGACGGAGAGTTTGGGGAGGGAGAAAGAGTGAGAGAAGGAGAGGAGAGAGAATGAAAGAGAGAGAGGGAGAGGGGTGTTCGGGGAGGGACGGGAGGGAGAGACAGGAGGGAGAGAATGAAAGAGAGAGAGGGAGAGGGGGTTCGAGGAGGGACGGGAGGGAAAGAATGAAAGAGAGAGAGGGATAGGGGGGTTCGGGGAGGGACGGGAGGGAGAGAATGAAAGAGAGAAAGGGAGAGAATGAAAGGGAGAGAGGGAGAGGGGGCTTCGAGGAGGGACGAGAGGGAGAGAATGAAAGAGAGAGAGGGAGATGAGGGTTTGGGAAGGGACGGGAGGGAGAGAATGAAAGAGAGAGAGGGAGAGGGGGGTTCGAGGAGGGGATAAGGATTAGAGAAAAAAATTAAAATAATAATAATAATAATTATTATTATTTAATTATAAAAATCTTTTTTTTTTAAAATCGAGTGTTACAAATCTCTATTTATAGGGTTGTGAAGATTATGGTTACAAGAACCAATATAAATAAGAGACAAAAGATTTATTAGGTTAATGAGATAAGAGTTAATAAAATGTATAACCTATGAAAATTATGAGGCATGCATCTAATTAGAATATTCTAACCTTAATTTGAATATTCAAAATATTTATCATTTGTTTTCAATTTTCCAAACGCAGCTTTCATATCTCTCTGTCGTCTCTCTAGCTTTTTTAATGCACATGAAGACAAATTATTAAATGAGACCACTGAATAGTGAACATGCCGAAAGAACAAAGAAAATGGAGTTCTCAAAGAAAATTCAAACATAAGATATCATCTATATATTATTACAATATGTGTCACATTCAATGCGAATAGTGCACATTCCTTTAAAATTTTGTTCCCATTTTGATCTAAATGAAACTAAATGATGACATCAAATTATAACGTAGTGAACTTTAAATCAAAATTGTTTTATTATTTTGAGTAGTCTAATCCAACTCAGGGATTCTTGACTTCACCTTTCAGCTTCTTAATAATTAACTTCATCACTAGCTACACAAAAGTTCTATGTCTAGTAGGCTTCCATCGGCACAAAGTTTGTATGGTAATTAGAAATAGGATAAACTTACGAACAACCACGACAATAAAAGATTATCAATTTTGCTCTTATAGTTTAAGTATAGTTTGTCTCCATAGTTTCAAAAGTTTCAAGTTAGTTCTTATAATTTAAACTTAATTTCAAATTGATATCTATCATTTTGAAAGTCTTAATTTTCATTCCTATGATTTTGATGTACCTCACAAATTAATTTTTTACCCATCCAGTCAGCTAGATAGAAAATATTAGCTTTCATTATTCGGAAAATTAAAAGCAAGTTATGTATCCAACATAACAATAGCTTGTAATTAAGTAAATACTTTGTGGAATTTAACTAAATTATAAGGGACCAAATAAACTTTTATAACCATACCCATTAATATTAATAGTGCGTTCGGAATAGCCTTTGAAAAAAATGCATTTAAATAAAATCGATTTTTCTATAAATACTCTTTGAAAAAATTAATAAGTTAAAAGTGTGTTTAGTATAGTTTATTGAGTAATTTTAGATGCTAAAAAAATGATTTATAAAAAAATCTTAATAAATAAAAAGTGCTTAAAAATTAGATTAATTTTAAAACAATTTTTTTGATGAAGAACTTGAGAGATGGATTATCCAAAAATGACTTTAAAGTGATTAATCGAAAATTCTCAGAATATAGTAAGAAATAAATACATATTTATAATTAATATAGTGTAACAAAACATTTTATTAAAAAGCATAGTGCAACCCTGAATATAGTGTAACAAAACATTTTTAATAAAAATATTTTTCCAAAAGTGCTCGTTCAAATAAGGAAAAATTCTAGAAGAAGGGCCTATTGTCCCATCAACTCTTTCCTAAAACCACAGACAAGTGCTAGTGCTTGTCCCATATACATCCCATTAGCATCGCAACACATTTAAAAAAAAAAAAAAAAAAAACATTTCTTCCATCTTTTTCTGTACAATCATAATTAAGGTCGGCTTTGTATTTCATCCAAATTCAATGTTTTATTTCCAGCCAAATTAAGTGAATTCAATAAATTTCTGTTTTGCAGGTTACATTTTTTAAAACGGTATTTTGAATGATGTATCCCAAAAAGTAAAAATTTTGAGAACAACATTCGCATATTTTCAATTCTAAATTATCAATTACACATTCAAAATCAATATAAGCATAGAATAAAATTAATTAAACTCTATTTTTCATTAAATTGCATTATAGATTTTTTATTTTCAGATCACCAATCAGCCCAATTTCTCGTCAACTCAAATTATTGAACTTCATCCTTTTTTTTGTGGGGAGTGATGCCTGTAGCTCCATCATTTCACCCACCCCACCAGTAAGAAAAAACAAGTGAGTTAAAATTGAAAATTTTGATGAGATCCACTTGAATCGAGTGGTTTAGCTGGTTTAAATGTCCACGAAGAAAGATAAATTTTTTAAACTTAAACTATAAGCTTAGTTCTTAATGATTTTTTAAAATTTAAAAAGTGTCTAATGCGTCGTCTCCTAAACACTTAATTTTGTGTCTAATAAGTTTTTTATGTTTAAAAGTGTCTAATAGATCTTTAAACTTTTAATTTTTTGTCAAATATTTTTTTTAACTTTAAATTTTGTGTCCAATTTGTCATTTACTTATTCAACATTTTTTTTAAAAAAAATTCACACATCTATTAGACACAAAATTGAATTCTTTTTTTTAATAGAATCCTGACTTATCAATTTTGTATCTAATACATCTAAGAACTTTTTTTTTTAAAAAAAATAAATTGTAATTTTAGAGACTTTCTAAATATTTTTAACCTTTAGGGACCTATTAGACTTAAATTTAAAATTTTAAATGCCTATTAGGACAAAAAAAAAAAAGTTCAAAGACCTATTAAAAATGTCTTTTAATGTTGAGAGACCTATCAGAAACAATTTTAAAAGTTTAGGCCCCGTTTGATAACTATTTAGGCCCCGTTTGATAACCATTTGAGTTTTGGTTTTTGGTTTTTGGAAATTGTGCTTGTTTTCTCATGAATTCTCTACAATTGGTTTCATCTTTCTTAACGAGACAATTGAATTATTAGCCAAATTCCAAAAACAAAAACAAGATTTTGAAAACTACTTTTTTTAGTTTTTAAAACTTGGCTTGGTTTTTGAAAACATAAGCAAAAAGTAGATAACAAAATAAGGAACTCAATAAGTGGAAGTAGTACTTGTAGGCTTAATTTTCAAAAACCAAAAACCAAAAACCAAATGGTTATCAAACGGGGCCTTAGTTTTTGGTTTTTGGTTTTTGAAAATTAAACCTATAAATACTACTTCCACCTAGAGGTTTCCTTGTTTTGTTATCTACTTTTTATCTATATTTTTAAAAACTAAGTCAGATTTTGAAAAATAAAAAAGTAGTTTTCAAAAATTTATTTTTAGAATTTAGCTAAGAATTCCAATATTTTTATAAGAAAGATTAAATTTATTGTAGAGAATGATGAGAAAACAAATACAATTTTCAAAAATCCAAAATCTAAAAATTAAATGGTTATCACACCCACATTACCTGCCTTTTGTGAGTTGCTAATTGTTTTTTTTTAGTACTGAGTTTTTAATTGTTAAAGAATAAAAAGTGAACTCCTTAAAGAGCATGATGATTAAGAGAAAATTTCCTTCCTGATTTGAATTCCATTTCAAACACTAGTCAGATTAAAAATGACATTTTCGCATATATAGCTTATTGATTAAAATACTTTACCTCTTCTAAAGATTGGCATGTTTGCATCTCCGTCCCTATATCTGTGATAAAATATTCGAAAATTGAAAATAACATCAAGCAATTATTTAACAATTAAACTCAAACTAGAGATTATTACCACTTCGTTTGATAAAAATTTCATTTTTAGTTTTCTATATTTAACAATTAGGCTTGCTTATAATTTCTTTAGTACGTTTGTCATCTTTTTTAAAAGCACATTTGAGTTCTTAGCTAATTTTTTTTTTCTAAAAGTATGTTTTTAAAACTACTTTTTTTTTTTTTAACCTTTAAGATTTGACTTAGATTTTGAAATCGTTTAAAAGAAAAATAGATAATAAAACAAAGAAACACAATAGTAGTAGAAGTAGTACTTGCTTTATAAGTTTAATTTAGTAGAAAAATAAAATAGTTATGAAACATTCCTTACATTATTGGGAGTGATCCAATTCCACTCATGACTTTGAATTTGAGCTCAAGTGCTCTTCAGCTACTAATTAAGTTACCACATGAAACACTGTACTTTGTCCCATGGCCCCACAACTTGCATAGGATACTTGTCAAGTCTGTGACCAAACTTTGATATAGGGGTTAGAAATAAGGAGAATTATAAACTTACAAACAACCACAATAATCAAAATTATCCATTTGGGCTATATAATTTTCAAAAAATCAATGAACTTAGCTCCATTGGTTAAGACATTGTGCTCTCAACCAAAATATTAGAAGTTCGTATCTCCACCCCACCCCACATATTATTGAAATAAAAAAAAGCGTAGTGTCAATTCAATTAAAAATGTATCACATAATCAATATAATAACAACTTAGCAAGAACTATTTATATGATTTGATTGAAACTAAGTCGATATTATACTCCTTTTAACCTTTAAAAACTAGATAGATTTATATTGCAAAATAAGGCACTACTGTCCCATCAACTCTTTCTATAAATAAAACCACAGATCTTTGTTGGAAACGTCAATGAGCCCACAATAATACTCACTTTATATCTCACAATTTTGAAGAGAAGAAACTTGTTCTCTTACAAAACTCAAGAACACACAAGAGAAGAATATTGTTCTCTTGAATAACTTTCTTTGAATTGCTTTGCTTCTCAATTGACTTGGTTACAAATGAGGGAAATGACCCCTTTATCTAATACCTCAAAAGACACTTCTAAGAGACACAAATTAAATAAGTACATGTATACATAATATTCATGTATCTTAACAAAATAACCTTCATGCATCAATGAATTCATGTATCTAGGAACTATAAATTCATGTATGTGTATCATGAATCTAGCTTAATTTCTAACATCCTCCCTTAAGCTAGACTTTCATGACTCCAAGCTTCTCCTTCATTTTCAGAAACAAGTTGCTTTTAATGCCTTTGTGAATATGTCTGCAACCTGCTCTTGTGTTCTGCAATACTTGATGCATACTTCTCCATCTTTGATCAATTCTCTGATGAAATGATATTTGATCTTTATATGCTTACTCCTGCTGCACCGGTGGTTGATAAATAAATATACACCGCAGAGGGCTTGAATCTCCTTAAAGAGAGCGAGATACCCGCGCCTCAACCTAATTGTTCACGTGTTTGTTTCTTAATATTTATCTCAATATTTACTCCATTTTTCCTCTGTTATTTGTAATTCCTCCAACAATTTTAAGGAGATTCATCATGGAGTCTACAATTGAGAAGCCTAATGAGAATGTTGGAGATCTCAACAAGCCTTTTCGATTTAAAGGAGCACACTTTAAGAGATGGAAGGGAAAAGTGTTGTTCTACCTTAATCTTCTCAAAGTGGCTTATGTCCTCACAGAAAAAAACCCAAAGAAGATTGATACTGAAAGCATGGGCATTGAAGAGTTCATGGAACACCAAGAGAAAATTGATAAGTATGAGAAAGATGAGTACAAATGTC
Source organism: Trichosanthes truncata (assembly GCA_033996785.1). NCBI lineage: Eukaryota > Viridiplantae > Streptophyta > Magnoliopsida > Cucurbitales > Cucurbitaceae > Trichosanthes > Trichosanthes truncata. The sequence continues at coordinate 78,270,111 of JAWPNB010000003.1, forward strand.
GGTACTATCTTTTAAATTGTCTTGCTGATCATTTTTATGATTATTATGATACTACTTTTACATCAGTCAAGAAAATATGGAAAGCTTTGCAGAATAAATATGATACTGAAGAAGCAGGCGCGAAAAAATATGCTACAAGTCGCTTCTTTCGCTTCCAAATGGTAGATGGAAAATCTGTAGTAGAGCAAGCACAAGACTTTCAGATGATAGTAGCTGAAGTAGCATATGAAGGAATTAAGATTGGAGACAATCTTATTGTTGCCGACATAATTGACAAGTTTCCACCATCATTGAGAGAATTTCAGAAAAATATGCGACATAAGTAAAAAGAAATTTCTCTAGAAGTGCTAATTACTCGCATTCGTGTGGAGGAAGAGGCAAGAGGGCAAGATGCACTGATTCAAGAAGGCAATGAAAATTTCACTAAGGTAAATCTAATCTCTTCTAATGATAATTTACCTAACGGTCAGATTCCTAAAGCTAGTCATTTAAAGCCAAAGAAGAGTTATATGAAAAAGATTAATAAACCTCATTTTTCTAATAAGAAAAATCAAAGCCAAGTGAATAAGAATCAAGTATATCCTAAACACTCAAAAGCAGTTTGCTTTGTTTGTGGCAAAAGTGGGCATATTGCTCGATTTTGTAAATTTCGGAAACATGAACCTGTACCTTAGGCTAATGTTACTGAAGAACCATTTGTGACTATGATAACTGATATTTATATGGTTCAAAGTGTTGAAGAATGGTGGGCTGATTCTGGAACCAATAGACATGTTTGTTATGACAAAGATTGGTTCAAAGTTTACTCCTTTTAAGGAGCCTAAAACAATAATGCTTGGTGATTCTCATACTACGCAAATTATGGGAACTGGTGAGGTTGAATTAAAATTCACCTCTAGAAGGGTTCTAATTTTGAAAGATGTGCTTTATACACCCTCCATGAGGAAGAATTTAATGTCGAGTTATCTTCTTAATAAGGCTGGCTTTAAACAAACTATGGAATCTGATAAATATGTGATAACAAAAAAGGGAATTTTTGTTGGAAAAGGTTATGCTTGTGATGGAATGTTCAAATTGAACATTGAAAATATTAATAAAGCATCTACCAGTTCGGTTTATATGCTCTCTTCTTTAAATTTTTGGCATGCTCGTTTGTGTCACATAAATAGTAAATATGTGAGGGTGATGAGTAGTCTTGGATTAATTCCTAGTTTAAAAAATGATTTTGAGAAATGTGAAATATGCAGTAAAGCTAAAATTACAAAAGGACCTCATAAAAGTGTTGAAAGAAATACCGAATTACTAGAGTTAATTCATACAAACTTGTGTGAATTTGAAGGAATTTTAACTAGAGGAGGAAATAGATATTTTATCACTTTTATTGATGATTTTTCAAAATACACTCATGTTTATTTATTGAAAAAAAAAAGTGATGCTTTTGAGAATTTTAAAAAATTTCTCCTCGAAGTTGAAAATCAATTCGGTAGAAAAATTAAAAGAATTAGAAGTGATAGAGGTCGAGAATATGAATCATTTGAATTCAATTCATATGTTGAATCATTGGGAATAATTCATGAGACTACTCCACCATATTCACCTGCTTCTAATGGAGTAGCTGAGAGAAAAAATAGAACCTTAATTGGTTTGACTAATGCTATGCTATTAGAATCAGGTGCATCTTTTAATTTTTGGGGTGAAGCGGTTTTAACTGCTTGTCATGTGTTAAATAGAGTGCCACATAAAAAGACAAAAATTACACATTTTCAATTGTGGAAAGGGTATAAGCCAAATTTGGGATATTTAAGAGTTTGGGGATGTTTAGCTTTTGTAAGGCTAACAGATCCAAAAAGACCTAAATTAGGATATAAAGCTACCACTTGTGTTTTTCTTGGATATGCAGCTCATAGTACAGCCTATAGATATCTTGACATTGAACATAATGTGATTTTTGAATCAAGTGATGCAATTTTTCATGAAGAAAAATTTCCTTTCAATTCAAGAAATAGTGGGGGTCGAAGTTGTGAACAAGCTTCCTATAAGTTTAGCTCTTCTACTCCTAGTGATAATAATGAAAACAACTCTCCAGTTGAATTAAGGAGGAGTAAAAGAGCTAGAACTGTAAAAGATTTTGGTCCTGATTTTTATGTTTATAACATTCAAGAAACACCAATTTCTTTGCAAGAAGCTTTCTCATCTCCAGATGCAATTTTCTGGAAAGAGGCTGTGAATGATGAAATGGAATCACTAATTTCTAATAAAACTTGGAAATTAGTTGATTTGCCTCCAGGTTGTAAAACTATAGAGTGTAAATGGGTCCTGAGAAAAAAGCTGAAACCGGATGGTAGTATAGACAAGTATAAAGCTAGACTTGTCGCAAAAAGTTTTAAACAAAAAAAAGACTTAGACTTCTTTGATACCTTTTCTCCGATTACAAAAATCACATCCATTAGATTGTTAATTGCAATTGCTGCAATTTTTGATATGAGGATTCATCAAATGGATGTGAAAACAGCTTTTCTAAATGGTGATTTAGAAGAAGAAATTTATATGGACCAACCTGAAGGTTTTATAGGACCTGGGCAAGAGAAGAAAGTGTGTAAGCTTACTAAATCTCTATATGGCTTAAAACAAGCCCCAAAGCAGTGGCATGAGAAATTTGATTCTTGCATGCTAAATAATGGTTATAAACCAAATGAATGTGATAAATGCATCTATTATAAATCATGGGAAGATTCACATGTTATTATTTGCCTATATGTTAATGATTTATTGATCTTTGGCTCAAATATTTTTGTTATAAATGAAACAAAAAATTTATTGAGAAGCCATTTTGACATGAAAGATCTTGGTGAGGCTAATTTTTTTTTGGGTATGAAAATAACAAAAACCTCAGATGGATTTTTCCTTGACCAATCACATTATATTGAGAAAATACTCAGAAAATACAATTATTTTGATTGTAAACATGTGTCTACTCCATTTGATTCAAGTGTTGACTTGTTTCCCATTGAAAATGAAAGTGATGTAATTAATCAAAAGGGGTATGCTAGCGTGATTGGTAGCCTACGATATGCAACTGATTGCACTAGACCTGACATTGCATATGTAGTAGGAGTTCTTAGCAGGTTTACAAGTAAGCCAGGTAAAGAACATTGGCATGCCATAGATCGTGTTATGAAATATTTATTGGGAACAAAAGACTATGACTTACTTTATAAAAAATATTTTGCTGTTGTTGAAGGATTTTCTGATGCTGACTGGAATACATTGTCAGGTGATTCTTTATCTACTACAGGGTATATTTTTACTTTGGGAGGTTGTGCTATTTGTTGGAAATCTAAAAAACAAACAATTATTGCCAACTCTACTATGGAAGCAGAGCTTATTGCTTTAGCTTCAGCTAGCGAGGAAGAAAGTTGGCTAAGAGATTTATTATATGAAATTCCAATTGGGGAGAAACCAATACCTCCTATTTTGATAAATTGTGATAGCACTGCCACAATTGGTAAAGTAAAAAATCATTTTTATAACGGTAAACCCATACCTATAAGAAGAAAACACAGTATTGTGAGATCCTATTTGAGTAATGGGATTATTAATGTGAATTACATTAAATCTTGTAATAATCTTGTAGATCCATTAACAAAGGCCTTGAATAGAGAAAGGGTCTGGAATACATCGAGGAGGATGAGATTGAAGCCCTTATAATTGTCATGAGCCATATATAAGGATACCCACCTAGTGATCAGAGATCCTGAGAACTAGGTTCAAAGGGGAAAAACGAATTATAAGGTGGCCGTAAATATGCACTATTTTTATATATTGATCCATCCCTATGATGTGAGTGCATTTATCCTATAACATAGTGGAGGGTTGAGTTTTTCAATAAACTCTTAATAAAATCTGTAGCTCTTATGAGTGGGGTGTCGTTGTTATAGGAGCAACCCTTGACAGATTTTACCTATATGAGTGTGAGAGTGGGGCCGCTCTTTATGAGGATATGGGGCTTGTTCTCAAATACACTCATGAAATTCTGGGATCAGCACAGGGCCATAATGTGCTAACCAATAAAGCTCATGTCAACACCTGGATGATTATGCGTGGATAATAGTTCTCTATTTTCCCTTAAGTGTTAGAGTTCAAGTCAGAGACCACTACTAACGCTGAAGTAGAGATTATTATTTCACTAGTAAAGGTTCAATGCAGAATCACACCTTTATGATGCATAATTATCTTTCTTTTGGTCAATTGATTTTGATTACTTTAAATATTAAAATGAGTGGGGGAATGTTGTAACATTTTAATATTTAATTAGTTTTAAATATGAGTTTCTTTTTTGTTTTAAATTTGTGAGAGTTTTCACCTTTTTAAGGAAGAAAAACGTATTGGTAAAGATGTTAAAAAGTTTACAAATTAATTACTTAATTTTGTATTAAATTCCTAGATCTAAAATTCTAGTATAAATACCTCTCTTACCACACTCTCAAACACACAACATTTTCAATCTTCACTTCTCTCTAAATTATCATATTTCTCTACTTTGCTCTTTTAAGAGCAATTGACCAAAAGAAGGGTGTTCTTTGTTGTGGAGCTCTGAGCTCAACCTCATAGTGCAGAGTGGTTTGAGCTACACAACGTTTCAGTTGGGTTGTTGTATCCTGGAGGGGACAGGCCAGAGAAGAACTGCTACACCGGTGGTTGATAAATAAATATACACCGCAGAGGGCTTGAATCTCCTTAAAGAGAGCTAGATACCCACGCCTCAACCTAATTGTTCACGTGTTTATTTCTCAATATTTACTCCATTTTTCCTCTGTTATTTGTAATTCTCCCAACAGAACCTTAACTTGGAGTGATGGAGTGCATCTTGTTAAAAGTCCCTTGTCTGTACGAATTGATTTCCTTTGATTCTGTGCGTAACCGTGCATTGATGTAGTTGAAAGAATAAAAAGCTTTATGTTACTTATTATGTGATGAATAAAATGGTTCTTCCTCGTTTGTATCCCACTTGTACTCTTAGCTGCTTTAAGCTTCTCTATTGGTTGTTGTAACAGGCTTAATAGATTCCTTGCCAACTTTTTTTGGTGGGATAGTTTAGAATTGGGTAAAAAAATATGCACTAGATCAACTAGAAGATGATGATAAAACTGAAGGAAATGGAGGAATTGGGGTTTAGGGACACCAAAGTGTTACTTGCTAAACACTCTTGGAGGATTCTACCTTGGCCACAATCCCTCATTGCCCAAATACTAATTAAAGAGCAAAACTTAGTTGTAGGCTAGGCAACAAAGATTTTTGTTGGCCAAAAATGTGGATCAACCAACTTCCTGTCCATTAGTGGGTTGATAGTACACCTGTCCATTAGTGGGTTGATAGCAATCTTTTTTACTTTTTTCAATTTAAGGAAGACATATTCTAAAATCTAACAATCTCTTCAAAATTTCTCAAATATGCCACCAAAAATATCACTTTTTTTACAAAATGGTTGAATGGTCTCCATTTCCTACATTCCTTTTTTATATTCAGTTATGTTTTCAATTTCTTTTTCTCATTTAAACAATACCATCTATTTTTAACCCGTCAATTAAAATTGGAGGGTCTAAAATAACCGTGGTTAAAGACAATAAAACATTAGTCTTGGTAGCTAATAAGTGCAAAAAGCACTACTACAAATTTGGTCTTTATTGATGGCTAAAAAATGTCAACTATCACTTTTGTTGACGTTTATTGGCCGTCAATAATGCCGATGTCAACAATTATAAAATTTCAACTATTCTCTTTTAGTTGACGGCCAATGAACGTCAACATTATGTCTTTGTTGACGTTTTTTGACCATCAACAATGGTAATGTTGGCATATTTTAGCCTTCAACTATAACCAAAATCCATCAACTTTAACATCTATATTGACGTTTTCTAACCATCAAAGTAGGTTAAAGTTGACGTTTTTCCTCTGTCAACTATCATACTAAAATGTCGACAATACTCCTTTTGTTTATACTTTTTGGTTGTCAGCATAATCTGTGTTTGACATGTTATAGCCATCATCTATAACTATAGTTGACGTTGTGTGTCGTCAACTATGACATATTTGTTGACTAATTTGAACCATCAGTTATAATGGTTTTGTTGATGGATTTTACCCGTCAACTATACGTATTTAAACAAAATTTAAAAAAAAAAATCTAGATCTTTTTCATCCCCCTATACAGGTCTTTTTCACCCTCCCTATACAACCTACATTTACGCTAAACTAACTAGCAACCTCAAATTTTTATTTTCACAACTAGCTAGTTAGCAATTCTCAACTTGCAATTTTTCACAAAACTAACAAACTCAAACCAACACTACCAATTCTAATATTGACTCACTTATATAATGGCGCTAGTACTTGCAAACTAACAATTACACAACTAGCAATCCTAGAGTTGCATTTACACAAAGCTAGCAACATCAAACCATCACTTAAACAAAAGTCTACATCATAACCAAATTTACGTCTAGAAACAAGTCTCACATAATAAGTATAATATAGTCACATATAATTTCCATAACATTATGGTGTTTATTAAATACAATATTGTCAATTGCAAAAACAAGAACAAAAAAATGCACATAACTCTTTGAAATTTGATCAAACATGGTGCAATTTGTACTTGAAGCCATTGATGGATAAAATTTGATCTGAGTATGAATAACATATACTCAAAGGAACATAAACAACTAAACTCATCAAATTAACCCAAACAACTTAAGTTGTCAAACTTTATTGAACATAAATACAAAACTTAACTAACATATCAAAAATTCATGAATTTAACAACTAAATTAAACTTATCAAAACTTGAGAACATACAAGTAAACTTATCATGAACACAAATATTAAACTCATCAAACTAACATGAACCATTAAAGTTATCAAAACTTAAACTAATCAACATAACAACAAAACTTTTTTTTTTTTTTTTTTTTTGAGTACAACATAACAACAAAACTTAACCAACTTATCAAAATTTATGAACATAACAAAATTAAGCTAAGCTTATCAAAACTTAGTAACATATCAACTAAACTAATTATTATGAACAAAAATACTAAACTTATCAAATTAACGTAAATTAGAATTATCAAAACTTATAAACATAACAATAGAACTTAACAAACATGTCAAAATTTATGAAGAAAGAACTAAACTAAACTTATTAAAACTAACTTACTAACATAATAACTAAACTTACTAGGAACATAATATTAAACTCATCAAATAAACACAAACAACTAAATTTATTAAATTTATTATTGCGAATTCTATAAATTACAAAAATAAACTATAACTAATTTCAAATTAAACAAGCAAAGAAATTTAAGTACAAATCAAGAATCATAGAAAGAATATAAAATTTTAAAATAATAATAATAGTAAACTTTCTGCATAAGAATAATGTTTTTGTCTTTTTGGATAGTGTATAGACATGCATTAGGTGGATAACTAAAATTATTATTCTAGATGTTTGTAATGCCAAAAAACTTACAAATAACTTTAGTATGAGGACAAGTAAAAACAGTTTATTATCTTTAAGTCATTAACAAGCACTAATTCAAAGACTAACAATTACATGTATATATATATATATATATATATATATATATATATATATATCATGAGCAAAATCTTTTTCAGGATGTTTCAATATTGGACCAGAAGATATACTAACAAAAATTAGGAGTCCTAAGGATCAAAATTGAAAAATTGATTATGACCAAATTTGAACATTTGTTTTGAAATAAAAAGTCATGTTGCTAAACCTATTTAGGTTCAGAATAAGTTAAAATTATGATTTCATCTCCCAAAGAATAAACATAATTGTAAAAAAAAACCAACACACCACCATATGGTTCTTCAGTTTCTAGCCAATCTAGACCTCTTGTGTTCAGTAGAAGGTAACATCCATGTAAAATGTCATTCAAACAAGCAATCCAGAGATAAAACGTTTCCTAAAAGTTGCTAGGCGGATCAACTATTAATCACTAAAACAGAGTCGAACGAGCAATATTAGTGATTAGGAGAGAAAAAGCATTTAATATTTACTGGTGCAGGCAGGCAGATTCTTCTCTTAGTTGCTGAACTGAACATAAAAAATGTGTAAACAAAGAAAAAAGTTGAAAGATTAAAGAAGAAAACAACTTTTTTTTTTTAGTTCAACACAACATTTGGGAGTGGAAAATTTGAATCTCTAACTTCTTGGTCGAAGGTATATATCTTAATTAGTTGAGCTATACTCAGGTAAGCAGAAAAAAAAAACCCTATGATAGTCTTCACACCTAACAAAATATAGAATAATGAAATTCGATGACATACTGTGCTATCATCAATCTTGAACCACTTGTTTTGATTATTCCTGATATAGTACAGTAGTGACCTACAAATGCGACATTCATGACGTCCAAATACACACATTAGTACAAATTTGGGTTTTAATGACGGGTATTGTCTGTCATTAAAGGGAAACGATGACGGACACACGTCCGTCATCTATTTGAGTGTCATTGTAGGCTACAATGATGGACGCTTTTTAATGACGGGCATTGCCCGTCATTAAATCTGACCGTCATTAAAAGTCTGTCTGTCATTAAAAATCTGTCTGTCATTAAATGTTGATCATTAAAAGTCTGTTCGTCATTAAAAGTAAAAAATAGTGGTTTTCAATGACATGCAATGCCCATCATCATTTCGTCAATAATTTTAATAAAAAAATTATTGATTACACACGTGGCTAACCACCAATATTTCTCTTTCTCAACCTATATACAAAATAAAATTTCAATAGTATTATATTTTTACACAACAATTAACTTAACAAACATAATTTTAATTAATAAAATACAAAATATGTAATACACTTATTGTTGAACTAAAAAAAGGAGAACATAAAATTTCTCTTTATACATCAACACATAAAACAAATATGACTCTATCTCTCTACAAACCACATCCAACTTATAAAGAGCAGCAAAATTGCGAAGCAAAATAAACATAAGACTACAACCTTTCAACTTGAACTTAAGACCAACTAACTAAAGTAGATAAGTGGTGATAGTCATGGCAACCCGACTTGATGAAAGGTGCTCCTTAGAAAGCTGAATGAATAAGTATCTAGCAAAATAAAAAAAGGCATTCATTAGTCACCAAAACCAAAAAAAAAATTACAAGGAAAAAACTTAGAAAATAATCTCCTTTACAACTAGCATCTGGCAAAATTAAAAAAAAAATTGAGACAAACAAGCATGGAAATAAAAGTGGGGAATATGAAATGAAAAGATTTGCATAATTGTTAAAAGGCACTCACTCGCATGAAGGAAGTTGCAAAAAATCTAAAACTATCTGCTTGACTAGAGTACTGAAAAATGATCATCAGAAGGATGTATAAACAAACTGTAGCTCATCATATGTGAATTGAACCAGTATGATCCAGAATCTTACTGAAAGCTTAAAGCTACAACCAAACTAGAGAAAGTATATAATATCCTAATCTAATAACATTCGTGAAACAACTCATGGGAATTTTGCTTATGAAAATGAAGAAAGGAAGAAACTAGATATGCAAAAAGTTTGTGGTCAAATAAAATCAAGTTGCAAGCTAATAGCAGAACATGAGATTTGAACTTATTCTAATTCAAAATTTCATATAGGGTTCCAATGCAATATGTTTCAGCCCTCCATAGTTCCTTCAAAAGTTCATTCAAGCATGGTTTTCTTAAGCAGATCATGTATCAAATGAACTAACATATCATGTATGAGATAGATTAAGAAAAGATAGACTAAAGCATGGTTTTCTTAAACATATCATACATCAAAAAATGTCCACATGAGAGCTTCACAGATTTATGTCTAATTAAAATTACATTTATTTAAATATCTATCCTTATCATGACAATGAAAAAGCATGAAATAAATAGTTTTCCTTTCTATAAGAACACACAAAAGATGTTTATAAACCTAAGTTCTTCAGATTCTTTCTTTTCTAACACGAAGACTTTTCATGAGGAATACCTTCTGCAAACCACTTAGTGAATTAGGACATCAAACAAACAGAAGAACAATAGCACAAGTCAAAGGCTCGAGAGATGAAGGAAATGCAGCTGGATTCACCCTCAATATACAAATTTATATATATATATATATATATATATATATATATATATATACAAATATAATACAACCTATCCACTCTTCTAAATTCTCCATGTCAATCTTTATTCAAAATCAAAGTTGTTCCAATCATCTCTAATACAATAACTACAACCTCTATTCACAGAGAAATAATCAGCTAACTATAGTAAACTAAAACAATTCTACCAAAAACTATAATACTAAGTTGAATTAGAACAACATACAAGTGCCTAATAACAGATAGAAATTTAAAACATTTTGGTAGAGTACTTACATTATGAACAAGCATTCATGTAAGCTGGGAAAATTGTTCCTCCCCTTGGTAGAAGATCCTTCAATGAAGCTTCAGGAAAATGATAACATTTTTTAAGGGTCATATAGCCACCCAAGAACTCATATTCACCCTACCGACATTTGAGCATGAGTTCATATTCATAAATCTACACCAATTTACTAGGATAAACACAGAGTGCCTGAAAAAAAATAAAATTAATTTGTAAGGTTCTCATATATAATTTTTCTTTTGATGAGAAGTTTTATATATAATTTTTCTTAAAAGCATAATATATTAACAATATGATATTACAATATAAAAGCCAGAAACAGAAAAAAACATCCCATGGTAGCTTAACTTATTTAAGAGACTTACTATTGCCAGTTTGTTGTCCCAGCTTTGCCATGTCCCATACCTGCAAAGAAACCCACCAAGATTTTGGAGGTGAGCACAAGTGAATGGAAAATTAGAATGACCTTTAAATTCAGTTAACTCCTCCCAAAAGCAATAGAAAATAAAAGTTAATTTTAGCTTTGTTTTCCTTTTGTTCTCATTCATATTATAATATACATCTTGTTTGTCATCGTTCTGACAAACTTTAAGTTGCTTTGTGTGTCCTAACACTACTACAAATTTAACATTTCATGACACCAAGGACAAAGCAAAAACAAGAAAGGGAGAAAAAAAAATGTCATAAATTGTTGGAGGCGCGTTTTTGGGTGGAAAAACGGAGATTTTTCTTATTTTTGAAATTTTATGACATTGTTTCAATGTCATAAATCTATGACTCTAATTAACTGTCATTAAATAAAAATAATTTATTTTTATTTAAAAATAAATGAAAAAAATTAAAAAAGCTAAAGAAAAAAAAAACCCAAAGTTTTTTCACGTTTTCTTCTCTCCCTCAGTCTCTACGTATCCTTCTCCGTCGGCAGCCTCATCTTTACCTCTCGCTCAATCTCCGACATCTTCCCCATTTCCAAATCTCTTAGCCAAGGTGATACTACAACAAATATGAGCTTTCATAACGTTTTGTTATAGCATTTTAACAAAAAAGCTATTAAAAATACTCCTAATTTTTACTGTTCTTGCACGCGGGTTTTTTCTAATTTATTTTTATGTTTTTTCACTAGCGGGCTTTTCAATTTTACGATGGCGGGATCTCTTTTTCACATCTTCCTTTTACTTTCCTTCAGGCTTCACCAGTACAAGTTTCTTTTCTTCTATTCTCTCTCACACACAAAAAAAAAGCCCCATCTCTGCTTCTCTTCCTCTCGTTCAATCTCTTTAGTCTACAAGCCCACATTCCTCTGATGCATTTGTCGAGGATGGATTTCGAAATGGTTGCTCTGTTCACTTTGTCCATGGATCTTGCTCCAACAATTTCTTGATTAAATCTATCATTAGCATTGTTTCTCCATAGAGATTGATAGCACAGTAATAGTGCTATTTTATCAGCTTATGTCATGCTAGTTTATTTGCTCTCACATGCTTATTTGTCTATTTTGCAGGGAATTGAGAAATTCAGAGCAAATCGGAAGACCTTGGATGAATCGGGGTTAAAAGGAAGCCATTCGAACTTATTTTGAGCATTAGAATGGAGAAGAGAGACCATTCAAGCCAAGAGAGCCGGGTGCAGAGCGTCTAGACGCTGTTTTGGGCGTCGAGACGCTGCTGTACAATCATGTCAAGCCTGGAGAACCGCAGGAATAGCGTCTAGACGCTATTCCAAGCGTCTAGACGCCGCTTACTTGAAGAACAAAGGCTCGCTCGACGCTGCGGGGAGGCTGCTCAAAACGCTGGTAGCGTCGATACGCTACTATCAAGCGCCGAGACGCTACCCTGATTCCTCCAGATTTTTTCCTTATTCGCGGGTGCAGCGTCTAGACGCTGTCCTAAGCGTCTAGACGCTTCTCTGCCTTATTTAAACAACTTTTCTCTTTAGGGTTAGGGACCTTTTTTTTGCCTCCTTGCACACACGATTTTGAAAGAGTTTTTAGACCTTTTCCCCTTACTTTTAGAGAGTTTATGGTGTCAATCCGAGCTCATTTAAACTCGAAGTTTTCTATGGAGATGCTCGGCTAGATACTACAATTCTGGTTCAGAGGGCGGTTGTAAACAGTTGCGACATTGTGAGGCTTGTACTTAACTTAGTTTTCTTTTAATCGCAAGTATTCTTTAATTCCCGTGTTAATTTTATAAGTATGTATTTTGATTAAATTGACGCCTTAATCCCTTTACATGCTTTATTGCTAATCACGATCATGATCCGTAATTGTCATGTTGAATGAACCGGTAGCATTAGAATTATCACATGTGTATGTTTATGGGTTTCCATGATACATGACTTGCATGTTTAATTCTAGGAGATAAAGAAGCATGTTAATTAGGTGAAAGTTGTTTTACCTGATCAATTGTCTTGGTCGTTCCAAAGTTCGTAATGCCTTTACCTAAATACATTGAAGCGGTTTCGTAAAGACTTGTTTAGGTAATTAGAATTAATTTGGCGTTTGTTAGAGTTAATGATTTTAGGGAACTTGCACTTTTTAGGGTTTCCTAATGAGTTGACTGAGTACTTTCATGATTAAGATTAAATATTTTGAATGCCTATGATCAATGTTTGTAATTGGATATAACCGTACCTCTGAACTGGAACTTGGTAAGAGTTAATTTTTATCCTTTTCAGCAATTGTTTTATTTTTGTCAATTTTTATTTCCATTAAGTAAGAAAAATATTTTCCAAAACCCCCTGTTTCATTTTGTTACTGGAATTTAATACTGAGAATATAAAATTTCTGGCTCCTTTGGGAAATCGACCTGGTCCACTATTTCTACAAGCTAGAGTAGGAAACCAGTTTAATTTTGGTAGGCTTCGACAACCTCACCAGAGATCTAGCGCCTTCTTTCGACTCTGATTGAATGTTTCCTTTTGTTTGATTTCATACGCAGCAACATCCTAGGAGACAACACAGAAGAGAGACCACCAGTCGACGGCGAAATCATGACCTACCCATCATTCCGACAAACGATTTCGACTTCTTCGATGGGTTTATTCGACTCCTCCTGCAAAGATTCAGGTTTTGCGTCAGTTGATCTATGTGATAGGATGAGTTTTTTTGTTGAAATTCTTGATTTGCCAAAAAAAAAAAAAAGGTTTTTAGAAGACTTCAAAGAGATGTGGGTGGGCACAAGTATGGACTTTCTATGTTGGAATCGATTGGGTCATTAGGAAAGCCAAAGAAGATATACCTGAAGATCATTTTCCACATTAATTGCTTTAGAGTTTATCAACGCTCCAACCTTGCCATTAATTTCTCTGAAGGTAAAGTTTCTTCCTATGTATTTGTTCATACAAAACTAATTGAATTGCATCCCCACGATCAAACTAAGTCTCATGTTTTGTTCATCCTTAAATGATCAATTTTCAGGGTCTTATCAAATCCTGGTCTAGCATTATCAATTAATTCACATGGATTTTAAGGTGAGATCTTTTTTTATCTAAATCAAAGTTCAGTATCTCTGTTTTGTTGTTTATGGGTATTCTTACTAAATATAGTGCAATGGGTATATTATTATTCAAATAATAGGATATTCTTACTAGTCTTTCAATTACAATTGTTGCTAATTGAATAAGATGACATATGCACGTTCTGTAGTTTTATGAATCTTGTATGAAAGATTAAATTCTAACAAAAAAGATTTGTCCAGTTATAATTCCTTCTCCAGTTGTAGGTTATGATTGATGATTCTTAAATGGCATTCCTTCAATTTTGTTTTTTTTATGATTGTGTAGCAGAGAAAAACTTATTGTGCCTATTTAATTGCTTTCATTGCTTTATGGTGATTTCCCCCATTTTCCTTGGTATTTTTTAGAAGGAAAAAGAAAATCTTATTACTTTGCTAATGATATTTAATGTTGGCTAAAATATTTACCATAGCTTTCTGCAAAACTGATGGATAAGAAAATTTCATTTGAAATCAGCTTGAGGAGGAAAATCAAGGTATGTCTTTTCCTAGCAAATCTTTTTGGAATTATCTGAGCAATTAGTCTTATATTGGCTCTAAAAGCCTTCTGAAAGCTGAAAATAGTAGGTCTATAGATGCTATATATGAACTAAAATTAAATTTGATATCATGAATTCATAAGGAAAACCATTTGAGTTGGATTTATGAATAAAAAGTAATCAAAGTTTGAAGTAGAGGTTAAACTATCAAAGATTTTTCCTTACTTAGTATCATATAAGAAGAATATACTCAAATATGGAATTTATAATAAAGGAAATCTCGGATTTATATTTGTTACTTAAGGTTATCAATTTGGAGTTGAATTATATTCCTTTTGGGTCTTTTATCTGATTTCCTTGTGGGCTCTACTGTTTATTACTTTTAGGATATCGTGTGTGGAAGTCAAACATGATTTCTATTTCAAGAGTAAGTAATGTGTATCTAGTACCACTATAAGTACCATATCAGTATGAACTTATATATGAGATATCATAGGTTAGTTATTTGCTTTGTTCAAGGGTGAAAATGCATGGTTGAAACTCCAAAGTTATTTTATAAATTGTCACGTTTTCCAATTACTTTTTTCATCAAGTACCAATATATGTTATTAGTTATTTTCTTATCAATGCATGTTGGTGTTGTCATATCTCTAAGAGTGCACAATGGTAGTGATACTCTAGTCTCTTTACATTTGTGAAACTATTGATGCAATATATGTAATCCATCAAGTGGAATGTTTGGATTTATGTATCCTTCTTCTCATTTCACATGCTCCTTTCAATAATGCTACATCAGATAACAAAAAGTGTGTTTTGTGGAGGTCATGATGGATGAATGCAACTAATGCATTTACAGGTACTTAAATTTCTTCACCCTTTATCTTTTCTTAGTTTATGGCTTCTTTGAGCTTATTCTTCATTATTAGTTTTATATTTCCCTTTTGAAGTTATTTACTTAATGTATTATTGTGTTTGATATGTGATAAGGGTAACTATTTCTTTTTATTATTTTTTTTAAGATTAGCTAGGGACATTAAGTACTTCATGTTTTCACTTCAAAACAACTGTGGTGATAGTCTTTTTCTCTTTTACTTCTCAAGTTGAGGGTGGGCCTATGTTTTATGTTTTGGTATCCTTGGCCAGACTGTAGTCGTGTTTGTTTAGTAAGTTTGACATCTTTGTAGTGATATAATATCTCATATCTATTAGATTATTAGATGAATAGCAGTATATATGTTTTATGTGTTTAGTTGTTGGGTTCATGATAAATTTTGTTGTTATGTTGCTAAGTGTTGGTAAGTTTAGTAAGTGTTGTTTAGTTGTTGGGTTCATGATAAATTATGTTGTTATGTTGCTACGTCTTGGTAAGTTTAGTGAGTGTTGTTATGTTCCCAAGTTTTGGTTTTATTGGTATATGTTCATTTTTTATAAGTTTAGTTGTTGGGTTCATGATTTTTTTTTTTTGTTTTTAATGTTCCTAAGTTTTGATAAGTTTAGTTACTATTGTTTGTATTCATTTTTGATGTGTTTAGTTATTGGATCCATATTAAGTTTTGTTGTTTGGACGTTCTTAATTTATTCCTATTCTTAAATCTTAATGTTATATGTAATTTGTGTGTTGTAGACAATGGCAAAAATGTTATTGCAGCGCATGTCAGTAATGGGTGATCAAAACAATATGTCAAGGTATTGCCAAGTTCATTTGCATTATTATTTACTTCAACGAGGCCTTTAATTCAACATATGTCAACATAAGATTGTAAGATAATGGTTGATACTTACACATGAAACTTCTTGCATAAAGATATAACCATGGGAGATTGATGGTTTTAATTGAGCAAACGCTTATATGTAATTCTAGGATATAAGTATTGATATAGCCATGGGAGATGCCCTTACTGATGTTCATGCAATTAAGGGTACATGACTAGATATCTAGTTTTCTTATTATGGTTTACTTGTTTATGTTATTTGATTTGGTGTTATATTCCAAAATTTAATTAAGTGTTAAGTATTTAATTCAGTGGCTTAAAGGTTTAGCTAAGTTTAATTGTTTGGGTTCAATTTTTTTATGAATTTAGTTGTTGGCTTGAGTTTAGTTTAGTTTAATTGAGTGGCTTAAAGTTTTGGTTAAGTTTAATTGTTTATGATCATTTTATGAGTTTAGTTGTTGGGTTAATGATAAGTTTTCTTGTTATGTTCCTAAGTTTTAGTAAGTATTGCTATGTTCCTAAGTTCGTAATTATGTCTTGCAGGAACTCAATGAAATGAAGAAGTCATTGCAATTAGTTGATGGATGGGCTTTTTTGTTGGGTTAGTGACAAAAGACTATAGTAAACTCCCCCATGTTGGTTGAAGCCTAGTGTAAAAATTGTTCTAATGTACAAATTTGATCATAGTTAGTTTGTATGTAAACAATTGATGGAATTTGGTTTAATGATATATAAAAATTATTTATATATGTATTTAGTTTGTGCCAAAATTGGAGTGATTTTATTTTGGAAATATGTGTATTAACAAGTATCAAATAATATAATTTCTATGGTTTTGATAAATAAATAAATAGTGATATACCACTATTTATGATGATTCATCAATGTCATAGAATTTTCTTGGGTGACAATTTTTTGTTGTCATTATAAGTATTTCTGTGACTTTCAAAATTGTCATGATAAAGATTAGTGTGACATTTTAAACTGTCATTATGAACTTTTTATTGATGGTAGTGAACTGTCATTAATATATATATCTTGACAGTAAAATAGTTTTTATTAGTGTTTTGATGATATTATAGAATTGTCGTTAAAACAATTTGTGTGACACTAAAAATATGTCAAAAAAAGTTAGCTTTTCGACAGTTTTTAACTGTCATAATATATATATTTGTGACGATTTTTTTCGTTCTGTCATGTATTGAGTTTCCTTGAGGGTCGATTCAATGACTAAAAAAAATGTCAAGAAATACATTTTTGACAATGTTTCACTGTCATGGAAACTCAAATTCATAAAAAGAATCCAATCAAGGTTAATTTATGTTTGTTACGTTTTCACAACAAATACTTCATTTTTAATACCTAATCAACAACTCCACAGAGAAGAGAGAGAGAGAATAGAAGGCAAAGAAAATAGATATTTTCTGATTTTCTTCAAAGAATGATCAAACATAACACAACTAAAACAACAATAGGTTCAACAAACTTAAATCCCTAAATTTCAAACTCCACAAATTGGATCAAATAAAGATTGAAGAGGTTGAGACAAGATGTAGGTGCTAGGTACCGCGACATTTACTAATAGGTTCAACAAACTTGAATCCCTAAATTTCAAACTAACCATAAACACTACTTCAAAATTTAAGGAATAAGAATCTAACTCTCTAATTCATGACTAACGGAGAAAAGTATCAATTAAAGTTTGCAAAAAACTAAGAATAAACAAACACATGTTTCGTATTTACATAAGAAAGCCAACCTTTGTTTGAATGCAATCTAGGAAAACAAAACTAAAGAAACTGTAAACAA
This sequence comes from Trichosanthes truncata, assembly GCA_033996785.1. Classification (NCBI taxonomy): domain Eukaryota; kingdom Viridiplantae; phylum Streptophyta; class Magnoliopsida; order Cucurbitales; family Cucurbitaceae; genus Trichosanthes; species Trichosanthes truncata. Next base: position 78,288,080 of record JAWPNB010000003.1, read on the forward strand.
CATAACTAATCATGCAGGTCCTATCAGCACTCCAATGAACTCTTGTATAAGGAAATTAAATAACACATAGAAAAGGTAGCACGTAGTGTTAATAACCATCTTGTTTAGATTCTTTCATGAAATTATATCATAGGCCAAAACAAATTTGATAATCAACTTTCGATCAAAGCATTTTACGTTCATTTCATGGATTCTCGCTATGTGTTTGTTTATTGTGTGTCTAAAGTAATGGACTAAGAATATCAAGCTAAATTTAATAGTAATTTAATTGCTTAAATAAAGTTCATTATGAAAATCTCTATTGTTCATGGGAGAATTAATTAACATCCTTTTTAATAAGGTAATGGTGTTGGATTCTCAGAATAACTAAAAGAGAAAAATTCTAACCATCAAAGTTAATACCAAATATCAATAACTTAAATCATCTCTAAATTACATTCATTCCAATCTAGAACTTAAATCCCTCATATATATATATATATATATATATATATATATATATATATATATATAAAGGTAGGGTGAGGGATGAAGGAAGAACCTCCTAAATTGAAGGCCTACCTGTGGCATCTCTCTCAAAATTGACTTGAACGGAATGAAATCGACATAATTATAGAAAACGATTATCAGCAACAAATCAAATCAACTATTCTCACAAGTGCTAATAATACTAACCTAGCATAAGCTCACTATTCGGAAACAAACTTCGTAGTATGTCCTCTCTTTCCACAAGAAAGCCCTCCGCACTAAGAGAATTGCTAATCTCACTCTCATCAACAAAGACCTGAGTAGCTTCTATAGCTTTCATACCCATCATCTTTGCCTCAAGTGACCAAGCAAAAGTTTTATTATACCTTGCCAGTATCTTCTCTTGCACATAATGATAAAGTTGAGGCTTATGCCAATTTAATCGCAGGAATGAGATACAAATCATCAAAAACTCAGTCAAATTTGTTGCATCTAAAAGTTTATAAAAATTACTAAAGAGCAAAATCCATAGGTACTTTGACTGTAATGATCTAACTGCAATTACTTCCATATATAAATCAAATAGGGCAACTTAGATTGAAGAAATGTACTTCCAGTTCACTTTTCCACATGGTATAAAATGGTGATAGAAAGAGTGAGAGAGGGAGAGGAAATTACAATTTCGTAGAGGGATTCGATAGGATGAGATTCGACGAGGTCGTTCTTAACACCTTGGAGACCAAATCGAAGCACATCGTTCTGGATCCCTTCGATTTCATAGGGTATCGTCTTCGAAGACTCGATTTTTCTTCTTCAAGGAACAAGCTCGAGAAAACTTCTTTTGCAAGTCGAGAACGAAAAAGTCATGACTCTGTGAACTGCGAATTGGTATCGTTTGGGTATTTATATAAAACACGGAGACTTCAAAGAAAATTTTCAATCAAAGTACCTTAGCAACAAAGAGATCATAACAATCTTCTGGAAGATGTCGACCGAGTGATGGAAGCAACGACGTCCACCATCGCAGAAACAGAATGGCCGATGAACACATAGGAATCGATTTGGAGCTCATCCAAAATCGCGAGTAAGAGGCATAGCCTTCGAGAGTTTTTGTAGCGTTTGAAATCGAGAGAAAGGAAAGGTGTGGAAGGGTGAAAGCCCTAATGACTCATCCAAATTTCTGAAAACTTAAGCGCGAGAGAGTAAAATTTAAAGTATTTCTTCTGCCTTTTCTTCTCTTTCTTTTTAAAATGTTATATTAAATATACAATGTCGGTCAATGACTGACACTGTAGCTCAATTTTTAAAAAAAAAATTGTGTGTTTTTCTCTTGTCTGTCATCATTGCTATACGCGTTTTTTTTATACTGTCATTGTAGGTTAAATTTGTACTAGTGACAATCACTCCGTAAAGCCTGTATACAAGTGACTTATCACTCCTGTTATTCATATTAGGTGCCAGATCTAGGATTTCTGAAAAAATAACTGGCTTATTGAGCTTCCCAAATTTACCTTACTATACTGGATAAACAAAAAAAAAAGAGATATAAGAGAAAAGCTTAGAATTTTTTCTAATCATGCAAATAATAAATCTCAATGAGTTGAAGAAAAATGTGGAATCGTTTTAGTGTTATAGTCAAGATGTTGGGAGCCTCAAATATTGGCAGCCTTTTTTTGGCCTTCACGTAAGATTTGCATCTGAATCAGATCAAGAATAAATATAATTAAGAATGAGCTAATAGGATGGAGCATATATAAATAGAAAAATTAAGTCGAGAAAAACTAAAACAAATAGCGACTGTCAAGAGATGTTCCAAATGCACAAATAAACAAATCTATCTATTAACCTGCTACATTGGTGTAACGACGCTAACCCATACGACTCTCTAAACGCGGAAGCATGACTGAGTTACCTCACTCATGCCCGAAATTTTAGCAGCATGACGGCATAACTACGAGAAAACCAAAATTTTCAACAACCTGATAAAAATAAGAACACTTCGAAATTCCAGATAAAACACTCAGCATCCAACAAACTACGACAAGATATGTTGAACTCAACCATCAAACACAAGAATCTAAGAAACTCAAACCAAATACATGGAAACAAGAGATATTTAAAATTTACGGACCAATATACAACAAAGAACAATGATACAAAATGTAACAACCCTAACTCATACAACTTTCTAAACGCGGAAGCAAAACTGAGTTACCTCGCTCATGCCCAAAATTTCGGCAGCATGACAGCGTAACTCAGAGAAAACCAAAATATCAAGAACCTGTAAAGAGCATAGACACTTCTAAGTTTTCAATGAAACACTCAGCCCCCACCAAACTACACAAAGAGGCTGAGTTCACAAACAGGTATACGTATACAAGACATCTCAAATCCAGAAAGAAATATACAAAGGAACAAAAGGACAATTTACAACTGAGATTTACAAACTAAGATATAAACAACCTATCCAAAGAGTACACAACAAAAGGATCCTAGGAGAAATCTACTAGTATCCCCATAGCCTCGTCAGGACGTCGTCCCGTCATCCACCACTGATAAATTCTCATTTATGAGAATTATTTGGCATTTATACTTAGTTATTCTTGTTATTTTATGTGTGCTATTAGATAAAAAGGCTAGCAAATAGTTGGTTTAAATTGAATTATTGTTGGAAGCCTTTTAAATTAAGTAAATGGAGTTGAAAGCAAAAGAAAATGAAAACCACACTTACTTGATGTTTTTGTGCAGGAATTTGAAGAATGCAATAGAAATGCAATTGTAATTTTGATAGATCTGGAAATTAAAGGAAAATCTGCAAATCTCCTAAAATCTAGGAATTTTGTGAGATATTGGCTCCATGATTTTAGCTGAGATTTTAGCCATAATTGTGCCTCATTCAAGAAGGAAACCCTAGCCCAATTCATCTATAAATATTGGAGAAGAAGCCTCAAGAACGGAATCAAGTTTTCTGCCATTTTCGGCCTCAGTTGCTGCTGTTTCACGATTTTTCTGCTGTCAATTTTCTGATGTTTTTATTTTTGTTTGCTGTTGTTTTTCTTCTGTTTTCCAACCCCTTTCAACTTCGAAATTCAATCCTTCCTCAATGAAAATTGAAGGAAGTGAAGACTCAATTTCCTTTAAAAAAAATGGAGTTGAGTCGATTGAATAAGAAGTGAAAAAAGGGTTGTATTCTTCCCTTTCATAGAATTTAATTTCTGTTTTATTTAAGTTATTTGCTTCTATTTTCGGAACTTAATTTTTGCTGTGATTTTGAGTTTTAGCTACTGTTTTATTCTTCCCTTTTGTTCTTGAAATTAATTAATTGCTGAATTTATTTTGATTAATAGAATTTTAGTTGTTCTTTCATTATTATTGAGTTGTTATTCAAGTATTTATTAATTCTATTTTAGTTATGCACTTTGATTCTTTTAAATCATTATTTTTCTTTTCTTTAATTATGAGCTAAGTCTTTCTTTGGGATTCAAGCATGTGAATGCCCTAGAGAAAGGAATAAAGGCCTAATATGTAAAAGCAACCTTGCTTAATCTTATAGCATTGTTTGCTTTTATTTATTGAAATTTTCATTACTAGTTTAGATTGATCACCTAGATTAGTATATAATAATTTGAGTCTAATTCTGAAAAGGTTAGATAAAAATTGGGTTTTCATAAAAGTAATAAAGGAAAATAGCCTAGACATAGAAATTTGTTTTTGACCCTAGACATAGGGCAAAACCTTGAAAACCAAAAGAATTGTGTTTCAAAATTAACTAAGTTCGTATTAGCCATAGAAATATCGGTTTAATTGCTTAGCCTCCTAAAGATACTTCATAGAAGGTCGAATAGGTGTTGAATTTGGTTTACAAAGCTTAGGTGTTGAGTCAAATGATTGCAATTGCAATTAGGCCGCAATTTCTTTCAATGGGGAAAAAGCATATTTGAATCCCTCTATTATTTCCATTGGTATTTTCAACAATTTATCTTTTAGTCAAAAAACCTCACAAATCATTTTCACCCACGGTTACCTTTAATTACAATTTGTAAACGATTGTGTGCCATTTTAATAAATTTTATTAAAACTCGTTCCCTTGTGTACGATACTCTGGAATACTTCCAGTTTTATATTACTTGCATCGACAGTGTGCACTTGCATTGAACTGGAGTTTTGTTTTAATTTATAAATATTTTCCTTAAGTCCCACGTTTCAGTTCGATCAACCACGCTGATGAGCGTCACCTGAAAAGAGGTAAACAAAGTAGCACGAGTGAGTATAAATATACTCAGTAAGCAGCCCACTTAAGAATCCAAAGTTTAAAGAAAACATACCACGAAAAAAACTGTTTTTACTAACACTTATGCTCAAAATCGAGTACTTACACCATTTAACTAAAAACTCAATTACCCTACCTCCACTTTCGCCATTCCCTGACCCTAGCTTCGTGTCGTACCTGCGAGCCCTGTATCCTAGAATCAAACCTGTAAAGGTAAATAACCCTCACACTCATCACAATGGGGAATCACCCCTAAGCTAGCACACAGGCAATAGGGAAACGCATCCCCTACACCCAACATAATGGGGAATCACTCCTAAGCTAGCACTCAGGCAATAGGAAAACGCATCCCCTACGCTCAACACAATGGGGAATCACCCCTAAGCTAGCACTCAGGCAATAGGGAAACACATCCCCTACGCTCAACACAATGGGGAATCACCACTAAGCTAGCACTCAAGCAATAGGGAAACGCATCCCCTATGCTCATCACATCATATAACTTTCTAGGTTTACAAGCTCACACGAAACAACCGAAACAGGGTAGGTAGCACCATTTCAATGGTTCTTGATCAAATTTGGTACCTTGAAAACCCCCGAGGTAGAATACCACTCTCAGGGCCACGCCCACTTTCTGATCCAGAATTCACATTCACAACCAACATCCCAAAGTCAACCTCAAACACACTTAAGTAGCTATGGCTCAAGTTTAGATTTAGTTTAATTTCACTTAGCCAACATCTCATTCATATACAAGCAATTCTCAATTACTAGCAATCTAGCAATTTCACCATATCGATAAAATAAGCACATTACATTCATTCATTAAAACACAAGGGCTTTTCAAATAAATCCAATGGCTACTTACCTCTCAATCGACTCAAGGTCGAAAAACTTCTCTTCTTAGGACGGCGTTAATTTTAATCCAAGCAAAAGGGACAGCGCCCAAGTACCACAACCTCCAATGTTGACTTCTAACATGTACAAAAGTTCCAATTACACAATATTAACTCAAATAAATCACAATCAACTTCCTAAAACTTACTTGGCCCCAAATGACCATTTACAAGAATTTCAAACTTTAAAACTTACCAACCACCGTAATTAAAAGTTGTTGGAACAATGCTCGGTACAACCCAAATCAAAATATTTAGCCTCCAAACATGATGGTTAATCCTAAAGTGAGTTCCATAACCAAAAGTTAACCCAAACTACTCAAATAGTGCTTAAGTAAGCAATTAACTCACTAAATTTCTAGATTCCAAATCCAAAACGCTTACCCACTATTAAACGAGCCAAGGCCACACCGAACTGAACTCTAAAATGCCCAAAGACAACTTCAAAGCCGTTGTCCACTCCAAATATTTTGCAAGAAAATGATCCAAACACCAACAAACATATGAGAGAGAGAAAGAGAGAGAGACAGAACAGAAGAGAGGGGGATTACGGAGAGAGTGAGGAAGCGGGAGGAAGGGATAAGGATGGGGAGAGGGGAGTACGGGGGAGATAAGGATGGAAGATGGGTGTTTGTTTTTTTTTTTTAATTAAATAATAATAATAATAATAAAAGAAAGATAATAATATCTTTAATATTTTAATAATAATAATTTTATCTAATTACTTAATAAAATCTTAATAATAAATTTTAAATCGGGTGTTACACAAAACTAAAACTAAGACAGGGAAAAGAAATTTGGTAGAGTCTCTATAGCCTCATCAAGTCATCACCTTCGTTACCCGCCTCAAGGATGTGCACAATCTGAGTAAGTAGCCCACTTAAGGTTCAAACTTATAATCACAACACAAAAGTTTCCCTGGCACGCACGACCTCTACTTAACCTCAATTCAATCATCCAGCCAGCTAGAGCTCACACACCCTACCCCAAGTCCACCCTTGTATGGTATTGTCTCAAGCACTACCTGCGAGTCATGTAACTTAGGTTGACTAAGGCAGTGAAAGAAAGCAACCCTTACATCTACACATAATGGGGGAATCGCCCCCTAAGCTAGCACACAGGCAATAAGGGAACGCAACCCTTACGCTCATCACAATGGGGGAATCACCCTCTAAGCTAGCTCACACAGTGAAGGACAACAACACTCACGCTCATCGCAATGGGGGAATCGCCCCCTACGCTAGCACACAGGCAATAAGGGAACGCAACTCTTACGCTCATCACAATGGAGGAATCGCCCCCTAAGCTAGCACACACAGTGAAGGACAAGAACCCTCACGCTCATCACATCACATCAACCTAGAGTTACAAACTCACCCAAGAGAGACACAAGGTCAGTTGGCACTAATCTAACAAGTTTTTTGTACTTTTGCTTTGCTTTTGGAACCTCTAGGGTAATCCACCATACTAAATTCATCCATCATTTTCAAACCACATTCACAACCTGGCCCGAAGTTCACAAGCACATCCAAAGGGAATCACTCCCTAATCAGCACAAGCAAAGAGGGAAAACAACCCTCAACAAACAACAGCAATAGGCGAGACACAAATCCTAAAGGACCATTTCGAATGGCTACTTACTTTCTAGGCTAGCACCAAGGTAACCCACTTCTCTTCCTTTTAAGAAATTACTAATAGCATATAACCCAGGTGATAATCCTCATTCATGAGGATTATTTGACCTTTAAACTTAGTTATATTCGTGATTTTATTCATATTATTTGATGAAAATAAAAATATTTGCTTGAATTTAATCACTTGATTGATGGAAGATCTCTAATTTAAGTAAGTTGAGAAATGAAAACAAAAAAAGGCAAAATCTCACACTTATTTAATGTCTTTATGCAGATTTTTGATGAAAGGCAACAACTATGCAATTGCAAGGCAATTGCATTTTCGGCAGATCTGGAAGTAAAGGAAAAAACGAGATTTTTGGGAATTTTGAGAGAAATTTACCCATGATTTCAGCAAATTGGTGTGTTGTGATTGACCATTAATTAAGAGATGAAGCCCTAGCTCAAAGTTCCTATAAAAGACTAAGGAAAAGCTGAAGAGAGTGTGGACGGTTTTTTTTGGAGAAAAGTTGTTTCGTTTTGGGTTTATCCCCGACAGTAGCTGTTGGGTTTTGTGTCCTAAAACTCGTGCTTTTGTAAACTGAATGTATATTCTATTTTACAATAAAGATGTTATTGAGGTTTATTCAGTAAATGTGTTATTGAATAAAGTGAATTGTGTATTCTATAACCCAAATCCAATGAATTAAGAACCCTTGACTATAAGTTGTATACTTGAACTTTATGTGTGACATAAAAGTGGATCAAGTTCGAGTAATAGCCAAAACGGTCTATAGTATAGGGATAAGGCTGGGTACTTTATTCTGGGGACACTATGGATGCGACCCACTTTGTATAGTACTAACGATGTGATCCTAAATCGTTCATGTGGAGACATGCGAGTGGGGGCGTCCTATGCAATGAGTTTGCATAAGACTGGACCGCGAAATAGTCACTTAGACTTTTTAACTCCGTTTACTGTTTTAACTGACTATATTCATACGATGACCTAGGTAACTCGATCTTAATCTTGAGCGTGCTACGAACTCCTGTTTATTCGGGATTATCCTTAGATTTGCATGGGTGAGAGTGGCCCGAGATCGCCGACTCAATAAGCCTCCCATTTTGGGGATAAGACCGGATAGATAGTTGGGAACATAGTCATGCGAGATGGAATTCACTCCTACCTGCTTTAAGGATTAGTAGAGAGGTTGTTCCCTTAAGTGCTGACTCCAGGTCTTGAACAATGGGCCCACCCTCTCATTGGCCCGAGAGGGATTCGGTTTGTTGGTTGGACCACAAACTAATTGTTCATTAGAGGATCAGTGGGACTTAAGGAACAAGAAGTAATTACAGGGGTAAAACGGTTTATTTGACCCAGCTGTAATTACGAACGACCTGTGAAGGATCGACTTACTAATCATGGTTATATCGAGTGGACAGAAATATATCTACAGTAAGGAGAGTGCAGCCACTGGGCTTTAGTGGAGTGTCCCGGTGGTTAACGAATGTTGATTAGCTAGGCTAAAGAGTTTGGCCGGTTAATCTCGTATCGTTGGAGCTCATGATCTGTAGGTCCATTAGGTCCCCTTACTAGCTCAGACTAAGCCTTGGAATAATTTGAGAGAAAAGAATTTGAATTGTTCAAATTCGGTTTTGGGAGTAAACGTTAATTATATGCGATATACTTAACGTACTATAATTTAATTATGAATTAAAATCACAAGGAAAAGAGAGGGATTGGTCTAATTATTTAATTAATATTTGATATTAAATTAAATAATTAAATTAATTAATTAAATGGTTTAATTGATTAATCAAGTTTTTTAATTAATTTTGATTTAAACTTGACTAATTCCAACCAAGTGTTGTCTTCCATAGGAAGACAAGTGTTGTCTTCCATAGGAAGACAAGTGTTGTCTTCCAAAGGAAGACAAATGTTGTCTTCAAAAGGAAGACAAATGTTGTCTTCAAAAGGAAGACAAATGTTGTCTTCCATAGGAAGACAAATGTTGTCTTCCATAGGAAGCCTAATGAGGTTTCATTAGTGCCTATAAATGAGAAGAAACACAATGGAGAAAGGAGATTAGAAAAACAAGAGATTTTTGTAGAAAACTCTCTAGTTTTTTATTTAGATCTTTACTCATTCTTCTCCCAATTTCTCTCAATCAAAGATCCCACAATCCATTCCAAGGGCTGAGAATAGTAGGGAAGACTCTAGTGGTGGTCCAAGTATTGTTGGTGATCCAAGATTTGCAAAGAATTTGGAGAATTTGAGCTACAAAGGTATGTGTTCATACTTTCTGGTTTTTTCCAGTTTAGAGCATGTTTTTGTTTGGTTAAATTGATGTACTTTGATTGCTCGAGATCCAAAATTGCTTCCGCTTTCTTAATATTAACCCCTTCAGTAGCTACTTGTTATTCATTTTCTGGGTTGCATTTTTCCATTGTTCTTCTTAATTTTCCAGAATTCTTCTCTCAATCCCATCTACCTAAGAATTGGGTATATGGTTATGGACAACTTCTTGTTCGATTGAGTTACGGAGAATGGGTTTTTAAGATGATTGAATTTCAATTTCTGCACTTTTGAAATTCTGTAATTGGATGAAAACAGCCACTGTTTGTCTTTTCAATTTTAGCAAATTTAATTTCTGTTATTGACTTTTGATTACCGTTGGTTAATTTAAGTTTTGGCAAATCTACTCTCTGCTATTTGAACAATTGGGAGCCTACTGGAATTCGAGTTTGCATATATATTAGCAAGTTTCTTCAATTTTGATGCTACTGGTTGTTTTTCATAAAGCACTGGATTTTCTTACGTTTGAGAAGTCTTCGGTCATGTGGGTTTACTTGCATAACTCAAAGTGTTAATCCCTTTGTTAAAAAAAAAATTATAATGTCATAAATTTCTTAGACATCAATAGCACACCATTTCTTGTTGTAACAATGAATGTTATCACCTTTAATCCTACTGTTTTTGTTAATTTAATTATGAGGAGCTAATTTCCCTTTGGGATTCAAGTTTATGAATGCCCTAGAGGAAAGATGTAAGGCTCGATAGCAACACAATCTAGCTAATTCTTGAACTAGTGTTTGCTCTTGGTGAAATTAATATTGGGTAAACTCTAGTTGGCCATCTAGTGTTGCTCGCCAAGCTAAACTTAATACCGAAAGGGTTAAGGGAAGCGGATGTCACAAAAGCAATGGAGGAAAAGGCTTAGACATAAGTCCTGAAACATCGACCCTAGACATAGGGCGAGACTCCAAAACCACTAGAATTGTGCGCAAAAATATCTAAGTTAGATTAGCCATAGAAATATAGGTTTAATCACTTAGTCTCCTAAAGATTCTTCATAGAAGGTCGAATAGGAGTTGAATTCGGTTTACTTAGTTCTTGAGTTAGCTACGATTGCAATTGCTTTCTTGTTGCATTTTCTTTCCAAATGGGCATTAGCAACTTGAATCCCTTTTTCATTTCCATTGAATTTTCAAATAATTTTATTTTAGTCAAAACACCTCTCAAATCATTTTCACCCTCGGTTACCTTAATTTGCAATTTGTCAACGATTGTGTGCCAACAAAAATTCATTTTATTAAACCCCGTTCCCTTGGGTACGATACTCTGGGATACTTCCAGTTTCTTTATTACTTCGATCACGTGCACTTGCGTGTAGTGAAAAGCACCGATCACCAGGCCCACACCTCAACAAACAATAACAATCGCATCATTGTGACCTTTCACTATAGACCACCTCCACGAATCTCAAGTATGAACTTATGCCCTTGTACCATCATTCCTAAACCAGAACTTTACATAATTGTAGCCCATACATGTGCTAGCGGTGTATAGCCCTCCTTCCCTTTAATCTAGAATTCAGTACCCTAAACACGCTAGAAATTAGGATGACTAATAACGCTCCACTCACATTCAGATTCGTTTGAAACTCGTTAATTGATCGGGTGAACTTTGGGTGAAGAAAAGTAAGAAAATACGTTCAACCTCAGTGCAAGTGCACACTGCTGATGCAAGTATTAAAACAGGAGTATTCTTGAGTACCGATCCCACAGGGAACGGTGTAACAAAAATATTGCTAAGCAAAATGTAAGTAACGTCAGGCTTATTTAGGGGGCGCTAATTTCGAAATTTTGGATTTGAAATTTACTTTTATTTTTCTTTCAAATAAGAATGTTGAATGGGTCATTTTGGAATTTAGAAAGAGGAAAAAGGGAAATTTTGGAAATGAAGAAGTTGTTTTGTAAAAAAAAAAAAAGAGAAAGAAAAGAGAAAAGAAAAGAAAAATCATTTGAGATAAGCATTTTTTTTCATCTTCTCCTCCATCTTTATCTTCTTCTTCCCTCACTCTCTTCCTCTCTCCTCGAAATTCCCTCTTTTTCTTCTTTTTCTTCCAACCGCAACAGCTTTTTCTTCTTCCTCGTGCAGTTCCACCACCGATCAGACTGCCTTGCCAGAACGTATGTTGCAGCTCCCCAGAACCCCACGCACGCCTAGCCCCGTCGCCGTTGATCTGCTCCTAAGACCACCAGTCGTTCGCCGTCTTCTGCTCACGCATCGCCAGTGCCCCATGAACAGAGCTCGCTTCTGCCGTTTGCAGCTTCAAACACACATCTCCGCTGGACAGACGCCTTATCCGCCATCTCTCTCTCTCCCTTTTTGCACAGACAGCAAAAGGGTGATGGTTCAAAGTCAATTTCCTGTTAGCCCGGCATTCGTACAAGCGGTGTATAGTCTAGATTGAAGTGGGTAATTGTTCCGGTGTTGATTCAAGACGTTCTTTTGGTTCATAAATTTGATTTTGATACTATTCTAGCCTTTGGGAATTAAATTGAATTTGTTGGATGTAATTTAAGGAAGCCCATTTCAATTGGAGAACGAATTGTCGAATTCATAATAATTTGATGACAATTTCAGCAAGTTTAATCACTGTTTTGAGGCCTTTGTTTGACGATTCAAGATCATGTATTCAAGTTCGGGCTATCTTGAACCTTGGAGTGAAATTGTAAGTAGTCATTTGGATTTAAGCCTCTTAACGTTTCTTATTTTGACTTTAATGTATGTTTGAAAATTTGTCAAATGTGCAAGTATGCTTGAATATTTGTGTTATGAAGCATGTATTATTTAGTGATTGGTGTGGAGGTCGAGTTATTGTAGTTAGCTTGTGTTGAACCTTAAGAGTTCGCCTAAGGTTGTAATTGGATGAGTTCAATTCATGTTTATGGTGATTTGAGAATAAATGTGCGAGTCAAATGTGAATATGTGGATCTTGGTGTGATTGGTTAAACTATCCTGAGTTGTTCTTGAGCCTAAGTTGCTTAAGCACGTGTTAAAATGGTAATAGGGGCTTAATTTATTTTTGAACGCTCAAGACTGTCAATTTCTAGTATGTTATCCAAGGGGTCTTGGTTGTGTGATATGTTTTCTGTATGCAACTCGATAGAGTTTAGTTATAAAAGTGAGCCTTAGAATACCTAAATCTTCATAAGTGGTTAAGACAGAGTCCTCATCCGATGTTGAGATGCTTATCAGAGTTTAGAATGTTTGAAACACTTGAGTGGTTGGCTGAGGTTTAGTTTTTCTCGAGTTATGGTTGAGCTGACTGAGCGTAGGGCGCTGGAGTGGTTGGTATGGGCTAGAGGCTAATTTAGAACACCTTAAGGTTTTTAGTGGGCAGGGTAGTGGTTAGTGCTTCGTGTGTTTAGAATGAGCAGATGACTGAGTAGGTTTAAGATGTTTCAGACGGGTCTGAATGTGAGTGGAAGGATTTGGTTGTCCTGATTTCTAGCTTGTTTAGGGTTTTGGGTTAATGATTGGAGGGCTATATGCTGCTAGCACATGTATAGGCTATGGCTGTGTTAAGTTCTTGTTTAGGAGTACTTTCAAACTAGGGTAAGGTTCATACTTGAGATGCGTGTTTGTGATCTATGGTGAGAGGTCACGATGAGATGATTGTTGTCGTTTGTTGAAGTGTGGGCCTGAGTTATATACGTATAAATATGAGGCGTAAGGTGTTGTAAATGTATGGAAGGGCTAGAGGGTTGTTTTCCCTCTTTGCTTGTGCGAATTAGGGGATGATTCCCTTTGTATGTGATTGTGAACTTCGGGCCAGGTTGTGAATGTGGTTGGGAAATGATGAATGAATTTGGTATGGTAGATTACCTTAGAGATTCCAAAAGTACAAGAACTTGTTAGATTAGTGCCACCTGACCTTATGTCTCTCCTAGATGAGTCTGTAACTCTAGGTTGACTTGATGTGAGTAGGGTGAGGGTTGCTTTCCTTCATCGAGCTGTGAGCTAGCTTAGGGGTGATTCCTCATTGTGTTGAGCATGAGGGATGCGTTCCCTTATTGCCTGTGTGCTAGCGTAGGGGGGTGATTCTCCCATTGTATGTAGGCGTGAGAGTTGCTTTCTTTTACTGCCTTAGTCAACCTAAGTTACATGGCTCGTTGGTAGTGCTCGAGACAATGCCATACCGGGGTGGACTCAGGTAGGGTGTGCGAGCGGTGGTTGGCTGGATGATGCGTTGAGGTTAAGAATGAGATGTGCGTGCCAGAACAACTTTTGTGTCGATGATGCTAGCATAGGGGAGATGTCCCCAGAGTGATGAGTGTGAGAGTAGTCCTCTTTCTTTGCATTAAACCCATTTAGAATGCATGACTCGCAGGTATAACTAGTGGTAATACTGAAGGGAAGTGAGCCTGAGTTAAGGCGAGTAGGCACATAGCTGATTAAAGTGAATGTTTGAGGTTGAGCTGGGGTATGTGAGTTAGGGCGATGCCCTCATATGTATGGATTCGAACTTTGGACCCTTAAGTGAGCTACTTACTGAGTATGTTTATACTCATTCTTGCTACTTTGTTTGTTTTGCAGATGGTGCATATCCTCGAGGCGGGTGTCGAAGGCAATGACTTAACGAGGCTATGGAGACTCCACCAATTTCCTTTCCCTGTCCTAGTATCTAATGTTGTATCTTTGTTGGTTTGTAAAGCTTAAATATCATTCGTTTCCGTGTTTTTAGTTAGTAGTTCTTTGATTCCTGTGTTTGTTGGTTGAGCTCAACATGTTGTATCGTAGTTTGGAGGATGCTGAGTAGTATTTCTGAGTATTAGAAGTGCGTTTATGTCTCTTTCCAGGTCTTTAGAAATTTTTGTTTTCTCAGAGTTACACTGTCATGCTGTTGAAATTTCGGGCATGAGCAAGGTAACTCAGTTGTGCTTCCGCGTCTAGAGAGTCGTGTTCTTATGATCGTTACAATGTAAGGAGAATTGCAACTTTGAAAACTAAAAATTTCAAAAACAAGGTTGGGCTTGTGTGTTGGCAAAAAGAGAATAATTGCATAATCTAATTGCAAGTTAAAGTAGCAAAAAATTGCAAAACTGAATTGCATAATAAAAAATTTGCAAAATAAAATGATAAAGATTGCAGAATTAAATTGCATAATCGAAAATTTACAATATTGAATAGCAAACTAGATAGATTTGGTAAATGAAATCGCAAAAGAAATTTTAGATAAAGGAGGGGCTCAAGAATGTCATTTCCCTAAGTTGTAATTGAAAACTAAAATTGCAAATCCAACCTACTCTACACATAATTGTAAACCAAAATTGCTACTCCTATTCACCTTGTAATTGGGTTTTTAGGAGGCTAAGTGAGTGACTTATATGTCTATAGTCCCTCTATCTTAGATAATTCGACTCAACAATTTTATGGGTTTTGGAGTCTTTAATCCCTATGTCTAGGGTAAAGAATTGGCTTATGTCTAAGCTCTTTTCTCCATCATTTGTGCGAAATCCGCTTATCACTAACCCCGTCGGTATTAGATCTAAGCTTGAGTTGCTACCCTAGTTGATCAATCTAGGATCTCAACGGAATTTTATTCAACACAAGCAAACAATTGAGATGTAGGCTTAGTTTTTGTTGAAATTTTGGCTATAATTACTTCATAGGGAATTCACATCCTTGAACCTCCTAAGAAGTTTAGCTCACATTAAGGGTAAAAATTCTACAACAAAATTTAGAATTAAAATCCATACTAGAAGAGTAAATTAAGATGCTAATTATAACAAAAAACTAATGGAGTTAATTAAAAATTTCTAACCTAATTAGCATTGAATATTAAGGTAATTAGAGCAATAAAAGGTAACGCAAAGCTGGACAACCAAAAAATAAACAAATTCCAGTGATAATGGATCTTCAAGGAAAGTCTGGAACAAAACTAAAAAGAAAAAATATATGAATCAAAAGCTTCAAGAGGAGAATAATTCATTCTTCTTCCTCTACTATCGAATCCGATGAAACCAATAAGGGCACGAAGCAAAGATTGAATCATTACAAAAAAAAATTAACATAATAGAAGCTCTCAGTAAAACAAAGAGGAAATTGAAGAAAAACATAGCAGTAACTTGACAGAAACCCACGAGCAAAATTCAGGAAAAAAAAAAGCCTCCAAAATCGATCTCTTTCTTCACTCATCTTCTCTCCTTTTATAGACCTTCATTAGGGTTGAATAATGCCTTAATTTCGTGCTAAATATCCCCCAAATCATGCAAGAATTGATGATTTTCGGATATGGGTAAATGCATTTTTTTTTCCTTTTTTGAATTTTTCTATTCTTTCTAAAATTACATTTTCATGAAATTGCAATTTTGGTTTTGCAATTTCCACATTCCCTGCAAACAAACTTAATTTTTTTAGAATCTTGCTCTAATTTCCTTCTTATTTCTTTCTTATTTTCAAGCAACTTTCAACTATTTCCAAATGATCTTAAGACAAAGCAATAATATTTTAAGTAATTGAGAGTTAAATAAGCCTTAATTCTAAGGCTTATCATTAAACATGCCCCGTTATCTGCCCATTCTGAACACGCGAAACACGGACGACGACCACTGATCACTGCATACCCTTAAGGTGTTCTAATTCAGCCACTAACCCAAACCCACAACTCCGGTGCCCTGCACACAATCATCTCATTCATATCCCAAGAAGACTAAACCTCAGCCAACCAATCAAGTGTTTCAAACATTCTATACTTTGTTAAACAACTCAACATTGCATGTAGACCATTTTTAACGACTTAAGATCATTCAGGTATTCCAAAGCTCACTTCTATAATCAAGCTCTAACAAGTTGCGTACAGAACACATAATACACATTCCAGACCCCTTGATATCATACTAGAAATCAATAGTATTGAACGTTCTAAAATAAATTAAGCCCCTAATAGCATTTTAACACGTGCTTAAGCAAGTTAAGCTCAAGAACAACTCAGGATAGTTTAGTCAATCACACCATGATCCACGTATTCACATTTGACATGCAGTTTAATCACAAATCACCACAAACATGAACCAAACTCATCCAATTACAACCTTCGGCAAACTTTTAAGGTTCTACACAAGCTAACTACAATAACTCGAAACTTTAAGCCTCTATTTCCATCATAGTCACATAATTAGGCTATTTTTAGCTGAAAACGACCTCCACACCAATCACTAACTATTACAAGCTTCATATCACAATTTTTAGGCATGCTTTCACAATCTGCAAATTATCAAACATACATCCAAATCAAATATAAACTTAAAGGGGCTTAAATCCAAATGGCTACTTACATGGCTATGGAGATCACGGACCATGACTATCAACTCCTACCAAAAGTGTCTTTTACCCAACATGAAAGTACTTGGGGAAGATTACCCAATTGGCATCTAACCCAAGGCCGCCTTTGAATCTTAGTTTTCTTAACTCGAACTTGCCTACAAGTTGGAACAAAAATTAGAGCTCAAACTAAAACTTTACTCACATCCGAGAAGGCTAGGTGTAACGACCCTAACCCATACAAATCTCTAAATGTGGAAGCACAACTGAGTTACCTCGCTCATGCCTAAAATTTGGCATCATGACGGTGTAACTCTGAGAAAACTAGAATTTTTAAAGACCTGGAAAGAGACATAAACACTTATATATTTCAAAGAACGGACTCAGCATCCACCAAACTACGATATATATAATGCTGAGCTCAACCAACAGATAATAAACCTAAGAACTTCTAACCAAAAACACGGAAACAAAAAAGATTTAAAGTCTACAGAGGCCTTTGTTTACAGCAAGAACTAAGATACAATTTTAACACTAGACATAGGAACAGAACTCTGGTATTGTCTCCATAGCCTCATCAAGCCGTCACCTCTGTCACTCGCCTCGTGATCATGCATCATATGTAAAACACAAACAAAGTAGCACGAGTGAGTATAAACATATTCAGTGAGTAGCCCACTTAAGGTCCAACATTCATAATCACATCACAGAAGTTATCCTGGCACGCACGTCTTCTACTTAACCTCAACTCATCGTCCAGCCAACTACAGCTAGCACACCCTACCCTGAGTCCATCCTGGTATGACATTGTCTCGAGCACTACCAACGAGTCATGTAGCTTAGGTTGGCAAGGGCAGTGAAAGAAAGCAACTCTCACGCCTACACACAATGGGGGAATCGCCCCCTAAGCTAGCACACAGACAATAAGGGAACGCAACCCTTACGCTCATCACAATGGGAGAATCGCCCTCTAAGCTAGCACACAGGCAATAAAGAAACACAATCCTTATGCTCATCACAATGGGAGAATCGCCCCCTAAGCTAGTACACAGGCAATAAGGAAACGCTCATCACTATGGGGGAATCGCCCCCTAAGCTAGCACACAACTCGGTGAAGGAAAGCAACCTTCACCCTACTCACATCACACCAACGTAGAGTCACAAACTCGCCCAGGAGAGACATTAGGTCAGGTGGCACTAATCTAACAAGTTCTTGTACTTTTGCAATGCTTTTGGAACCTCTAAGGTAATCCACCATACCAAATTCATTCAACATTTCTGAAACACATTCACAACCTGGCCCGAAGTTCACAAGCACATACAAAGGGGATCGCCCCCTAATCTGCACAAGCAAAGAGGGAAAACAACCCTCAAGCCCTTCCATACATTTAATCCAGAAATTCAGTCTCCTATACACACTAGAAAACAGAACGACCAATAACCTTCCATCACATTCGAACCTGTTTGAAACTCGTTAAACATACCCAACTATCTACCCATTTTGAACACATGAAACACGAACGAAGACCACTGATCATTGTATACCCTTAAGGTGTTCTAAATCAGCCACTAACCCAAACCAACAATTCTGGCACCCCTACACAAAATCAACTCATCCATAACCCAAGAAAGCTAAACCTCAACCAACCATTCAAGTGTTTCAAACAATCTATACTTAGTTAAACACCCCAACATCACATGTAGACCCTACCTAACTACTTATGATCATTCAAGTATTCCAAGGCTCATTCCAATAACCAAGCGCTAATAAGTTAATTCCAAAAATCAAACATATGACCTAGATCCCTCAAATACCACACTATTAGCCACGACTATAGCAACCCACTCAATTCAATCATTGAATTCCTGAAAATACTTTACTCTAGCACATATTAAAAAGGAAGCATATTCACAGGCATCCAATCACAACCTCGAGCAAAAAGACTCATTTATGATCCTACACATGCTAATTGCAATCACTTGATACTTTAAGCCCCTATTTCCAATTATAGCCACAACTTAGGTCATTCTAGCTCAAAACCACGTTTGAACAAATCACTTCCCATTACATGCTTCATAAACACGGTTTTCAAGCATACTTTCACAATTCACAATTCACAATTATCAATACATACATCAAAATTAAATAGAAACTTAAAGGGGCTTAAATCCAAATGACTACTTACTTGACTATGGAGACCACAGACCATGACTATCAAATCCTACCAAAGATGTCCTTTACCCAACATGAAAGTACTTGGGGAAGATTACATAATTGGCATCTAACCCAAGGCCGCCTTTGAATCTTAGTTTTCTTAACTCGAACTTGCCTACAAGCCAAAACAAAAAATTTAGAGCTCAAACTAAAACTTTACTCACAACCGAGAAGGCTAAGGGACAATGTTACATGCGAAAAATTATCCAAAATATTCAAGAGAAATACCCAAACAATTTCTTAATTCAAATAACTTTTAAACCTTAATTTCTTCCATTCAAAATTGCCCGAAAGAGATTCCACAAATTATAACGAAGCTTATTTTCTTTAATCAAACTCAAAAGTCTTAATACTAACTAAAACTCACCAATCGAAGTCGAATTCTTGTTGAACAGTCTGTTAACCCTCCTTGTCCGACTCCGAACAGGTCCAAGTTCACAAATTTGATATCCAAAAGCTATGGGTAATCTCGAAACTGTGACAAAAAGTTTACCAAACCCAAAACAAAGCTGAAACGTGGTTGTGTAGAAGTTGGCTCACCAGAAAGTGACCCAAAATCACCCATCCTTGCTGTGTTGCACAAAAACCGAGAGAGAGAGACAGCGGTGCGGCGGTCTGTGCGAGTTCGAGCAGCTCACGGTGACGAGAAAAAGAAAAATGAAGGCACGCTGGCAGTTCGTGGAGCTTAGGCGACGGCTAGTCGAAACTGAGCTGAAGTTGGACGGTAGATGAGCTTACAGCAACGACGACGTGTAGATTAGGAGCTCGGTAAGGACAACGACGGATTGTTGAGCGTGCTGTAGGCATTCGGTAAGTCATGTGTTGCGCGCGCGGAACAAACGACGTCTGGCCGGCGACGGTCTGCTGTATGAAGAAGAATAAGATACAGCGGTTGAAGATAGAGAGAGAGAGGAAGAAAGAGAGAGACTGTCGGGAGGGAGAAAATGATAAGGAAGAGGAAGGTGGAGAAGATAAGGGAGAAGAATTTTATCTCATTTCCATGTGTAGCTTGAGTCAACTTGCCTTGTTGAATTCGTGGAGAAGAATGGCATAAAATCCCCAAAATTTCGCTAATCCCATATTTTCTGCATTTTCCAGATTTTTGTAGAAATACAATTGCAATGCAATTGCATTTCTATTGCATTCTTCAAATTTCTGCACAAAAACATCAAGTAAGTGTGGTTTTTATTTTCTTTTGCTTTCTTTTCTCCACTTACTTAATTTAAAAGGCTTCCAACAATAATTCAATTTAAACCAACTTTTTGTTAGCCTTCATATCTAATAACACACCTAAAATAACAAGAATAACTAAGTATAAAAGCAAAATAATTCTCATAAATGAAATCAAAGACGATCTAATGCTTTCGCTGCGGAGTGAAACGTCCATTCCTTCATATGTAACATATACCTCTATTTTGCTAGTTTCTTCTTATGTGCTTTCACTCTGGAAAAAAAAATGCAACTTGGATGGTATATTATATATGAAACATATATATACCTAGTATATAGTATATATGTTTGAGTATATTCAATATTGTAAGTACTTTCACTTTTTTTTGTTCATTACGTACTTTCTTCCTTGAACTCAAGATGGAAAAACATTTATCTCCAATTGAAACCGTATTTCTGTCTTCATGGATTGAAACCAGCAAAAAAAAATGGACATTAACATTTACCGATTGAAACCAAATTGTCGTCGCATCTATTATTCTACTATTGCAACTAGAAGCTTCTAGGTCAGCAATGGAGGAAATTTGGAGAGAGAAAAATTTTGATTCGATTATGAGATTTTTTTTATGAAGAAAATAGAGAAATTTTGGAGAGAATAAAATGTGGAGGTTTCAAAGAAAAAAATAATTGAGGAAATTAGAGAGAGAGAAAATGAAGGGAAGGTTATGGAATTTTTTAAAATTATGCATAAGGAAATTAGAGAGAGAATTGAAGGTTATAAAATTTTAAAAAAAAAATAGGGAAAATGAAATTGGAGAGAAAGACTTTGGAGGTTTCCTTTCTTGAATTATAATTATTATTTGTTGTGTAAATAAAGTTAAGATGGTAATTGAGCTCTATTCTTTGAATACTCGACAGATGAAAGTGAAAAATTATATCTTTTTGGACAAAAGTAAAATATGGATTCTTAATTAGGACTATTTGTGTTTGTTAATTCCTACATTTAATTAGGTTGAATGGTGGAGTATGAAATGTTGGAATGTCAAAAGTTTTGTAACTTTCTCAACTCTCTAGTCCCTACAACTATAAAATAGTTCTCTTCCACATGTTTTTTTACAACAATTTGAATATTATCTTTTTTCTGTACTTATTTTTCTTTCTTGGTTCATCACTCTTAACTTTTAAGATTTTTAAATTTAGTGTGATAGAACAAAAACATTTCAATATTTTCTTTTAAGTTACAGAGCAAGTGTTGTATAACAATGGTAAATCAATATAATATACCTTAGAAGTAGTTTGCAATTTGATCTCAAGTATTGATAGGAAGTAAATCTATTTTTCGAAATCATGTGATAACATGCCTTAATTTTGTCCATCATTATTGCTATTTTAAATTTAGACTATTTATACTCAATTTTAATATCATTATTATTTTAATTCTAAATGTTAAATTTAGTGTGATAGAACAGTAACATTTCAATATTTTCTTTTAAGTTATTGGGCAGTGTTGTATAACAACGGTAAATCATTATACCTTTAGAAGCATTTCGCAATTTGATCTCAAACATTGATAAAAAGTAAATCTGTTTTTTAGAAATCATGTGCTAACATGCCTTAGTTTTGTCCATCATTATTGCTAATTTAAATTTAGACTATTTATACTCCATTTTAATATCATTATTATTTTCATTTTAAATGTTTATGCATGCTTAAAAAATTGTGTTATCCTTTGCAAAAAACAAAAACAATAACAACAAACAAAAAATTATGTTATATATTTGTATCTATTTCCAATAAGTTGTTCATTTTATTAAATATAATATAATTTTTTATTTTTTATTGTTTTTCTAATAAGAATAACGAAAATAATAGTGTCACGTCATCTTATTTTTTGAGATGCTTTGAATGAATGTTACTAACTTTTTCAAAAATATTAAATAAAAATAATTTAACTAACAAAAAACATTTTTTTAAAATACTACTTTTGAGAATAAAACTTTTAAAATAATATTTTTCTTCATAATTAGAAATTCTTTTGAAATGAATTTCAATAATAGAAACATAATCATAATGTTTTTATTAAGGTATTACAAAATAATCAATAAAATTTTAAAAACGAATTATATCCTAATATATAATTAATAATTCATAGGGTTTGAATTTTATATTTAGACATCATTGCTATTATTGAAAGAAAAAACAGAAATATAATTATATATATATAACAAAGTTAATTTGTGAGATATTTCTTGCATTTGTTATTAATTTTTAGAATAGGATTTTGTTAGTAATAAACTGCATCTAATTTTATATAATAACAGTTCAACTAAGTTTAACAAAAAAAATTATATGTTGTTTTTAAAATTCAAAAAATAATTATAAATTTAAAATAAATCTGTCCAACATTTACTTTTTTTAAGAATATAATCAATTTTAATTTAACATTCTTTTATAAGAATACAAAAAACTAATAAGTACAACGTGCCTTGTATGCTAATAACCAAGCAAGATGAAATTTAAGAAAGTACGTACAAAGTCCAATCATATATATACATATATGATCATTTTGTTCAAGAGCATTCATGTGAAAAAGCTTTATAAATGAGTAGAAGTTGGGGTCAAACCTGAGCATTGCCGACCAAGAAGGTCAGAGGTTAGCCATATAACATGTTATTAGATTTATTAATAAAAGGTTGTTCATACCATATCATAAATTAATATTCATTTCGACAAGAAACATGCATGTTGTTGCATTCTTTTAGGCTATAATTATAGTAGAAAAAGTAGTTGTCTCAATAGGTTGATGAGACAACAAATGTGTTACACGTTCCACTGTATCGAGATGTGAGATGAAGGTGAAAAGTAACTTCCAAACAATACATACATATAAAATAATCTTAATATTTATCAGCAAATTCAGTGACAAAGAGATCTTTTTTAATTGAAAAGAAATGTCGATAAGACTACTATTAACTTTAATGCCACCTTTAAGATGCCCTACAAGAAAGAAACCAAAAGAAAAGAAGATAAAACAGCAATAATGAACTTTAGACCAGAGATTAGAAATAATGAATTTTACCTTTCAAATTTCTTAATTAATAATTATTCACTTTATCACTTTCACACGAAGTTTTGTCTCTAGGCTCCACCACTCGCATGGGATACTTATCAAGAATGTGACCAAAGTTTGTGAAGGGATTAGAAAGGAAAAAACCTGGGTGCTGCCCAGCAGCACCCAAGTACTGTGATGCCCACATCACAACCCTCCATTTTCGATTTTTGAGTTTTTTTTTTTTTTTTTTTAAATCGATGGATGTGATGTGGGCAGCACATGGCAGCACCCAAGTCTTGCCCGATTAGAAATAGGTAAAGTACAAACTTACAAACAACCACACACAATATTTACAATTATCCATTTTTTTGTTCTAATGGCTTCGGCTTTAGTTTGTTTAAATAATTTTAAAAGATTTAATTTAGTCCGTAGTTTAATCTCAATTTTAATTTGATTCTTATAATTTTAAATGCTCTTAAAAGTGTCATAAATTGTCTTTTGTCCACACATATACAATCAACTAACTATAAAATATTCTCATAAAAAAAAAACTAAATATAAAATATCATCTTTGTTGCCATGTAAATTAAAAATGTATCATATATTCAACGTAATAACAACTTTATGATTAAACCTTTAAAATATCTAAACCAGGGTTTTAAATTTTCGTCGACATGTCGATATTTCCATCGATATTTCCATATATATCCATAGGTTCAACATCGACATGAGGAGTGAATCGACATTTCTATTATATCACAGAAAAACCAGTGTATCAACAAAATATCACTAATGTAGACCTAATATTAACAATAAAAAATTTAAACTTAACTAAAAATGGTGATATTTATTTTTGAATTTTTTATATTTATATTTTTTCTTGAAATATCCTCGACATCGGCATTTTAACGATATTTCCATCAACATTTTTATAAAATTGTGACTTCTACATTTCCGTCAACATCGACATTTGAAATTTTTATTGAAACCAAGTCAAAATCATAGTCCTATAATCTCTAAAACAAATGGAGAATATTACAAGGACATGCTGTCCCATCTAACTTCTTTCTATAAAACCACAAGTTTTTCTTCATATCTCACAGCCAATTGGTTCTCCACGTAGGGTATGTACCAACTTTTGGTAGCCCAGTAGTTGCTCTTTCTTCATCACTTAAATTTGATTCCTTTGAGATCTTTTTGAAAACACACAGGCTCACAACATGGGGAACAACCAAGCTTCTTTTATTGTTTCTGTAATGGCATTTTATGCTTTGTTTTCAATGTTTTCCTGCAAACTCATGGCCGAAGCTAATGACCAAAATCGCAAAGTATATCCCAACCCCTCATTAATTGATCAACTCTTTATTGTCTTTGATTTTGCTTCGCTTGGAATTTAGGTTTTTTTAAAAGTTGCCCATATTGTAGATTATGTTTTACCAATTTGATCGCTCAATGTCTTTAGGTTCACATCGTTTACCTCGGAGAAACGCAACATGATGACAGTAAATTGACAACTGAGTCTCACCATGAATTATTGGCCAGTGTCTTGGAAAGGTAAAACCATTTTCACCAGATTTGATAGCCAATTGATGTCTGATTTTTTTTTTTTTAATTAAGCTTAGTTTTTTTGTTTTATTATCTACTTTCTATAAGGGGTTGTTTGGCGCGTTGGTTTAGAATCAGGAACTTTGGGAATCCTTGGCTGGAATCAGAAACCCTGAGGTTCCTGATTACTGTGTTTGGGGTGCAGGGTTGGATTTGGCTGATTTGCTGAAATCTGTGTTTGGGGTGCAGGGTTGGGTTGGGCTGGGCTAGGTTTGTTTAGGCTGTTTTTTTAAATAATTTTTTTAGGTTTTTTTTTCATATCCATTTTTTTTACTTGATAATTGTTTACTAAATTACATATCAATATTTTAACCAATTATGTGGATAAATTGTTTCAAGCATAGTTAACTATGAATGTGTAGTTTGTACAAGTATCTCATTCACTCCATTCATGATGATGTAAAATTAAATTACATTAGTAAGGACATATATTTTAAATAATTAATACGTGGGAAAGAAGAATGATGTTGCAGGAGTAAAGAAAATCCATAATGCAAATAAAGGTCCGAAGTTCATAATATCATAATACATAAGCTGAAAGGATGAAGAAAAGAAATAGCAATAGTTGTCTAAAACACAAATTGAATTAAAACTAAGTAGTAGTTGAAGTTGATAAAGGCATCGAATTGTCGTCCATGAGGGGTCAGGTTCCAGGTGTTCTCTCTTACACTTCCACACAGTAATCGTACTTCCAATCTAGGGAGAATGCAAAGAACGGATGGGTACGAATCTTAGGACAAATAAGAAAGCATGATATGCTCCATTTCCCAATGTAGATAGTCTTGCTCAGCTTTTCTTTCTCCCTTTTCGTAGCTTCCTTCCTTTTCCAGCCTCCTTTCTCCATCCAAAGCGTCTCATCTAAATACCTCATTCGAAGCCTTGAATTCAGGGTTGGTTGGACAATTCTAATACATAGGTGGACAACTCAATTAATTAATTTTCTTGCACGTGTGAATTTTCTTGGAAGTTTATCTAAGAAATTAGGAAATTTAAAAATCTATTTACAAAGAATTCATAAACATATTTTAAAACTCTATTTTAAAAAAATAAAATATTGGAGGTCTATTTAAGAAATTATGGAATTTAAACGAAATTTCGCACCGTATTTTGAAATCTATTTCAAGGATAAATGAGTTATAAAATTCGAATTCTATTTTAGAAATTAAAATATTAAAAACTCTATTTTGCACAGTATTTTGAAACCTATTTCAAATATATTGGGTTAAAAATTTGTTTAGTAGCCATTTTTAGTTTTATTTTAACCTTTTAAAAAATTGACTACGTGGTCGAGTCGCTGGGGTGATCGTTGGAGTGGTTGTTGGGGTGATCAGATTGATGGGGTGGTTGGGTTGCCGAGGTGATCGCCGGTGGTGGTTGCACAGTGGTCAGGTCTACAGAGTGGTCGTTGGGTGGTTATCGACAGTAGTTGTTGGGTGGTCAGGTTGCTGGAGTGGTCATATGATTGGTTAGGTCGTTCGAGTGGTCGCTAGGTGGTGGTCTGGTGGTCGAGTCATTGGAGTCGTTGTCGAAGTGGTCATTAGGGTGGTCAGGTTGCTAGGTGGTCAAGTCGCCAGGGTGGTCACTAGAGTGGTCACCAAGTGGTCGTCAAGGATGGTTTTGGGTGGTTGAGTTTGTCAGGTTGTCGGCGTAATGGCAGAAGTAGTCATCGGGTTGGTCGGGTTGCTGGGGTGGTCGGATCATTGAAGTTGTTGTCGGCGGCAGTTGCTAGGTGGTTGAGTTGTCGAACTGGTTGTCAGATGGTCATTGGCGGTGGTTCGGGCAAGTCGGGTTGTCAGGATGGTTAGGTCATCGAGGTGTCAAGTTGTTAGGGTGGCTAGGTCGCAAGGGTGGTCGTCAGATTGGTCTCTAGAGTTCTCATCTCAGTGGTCATTGGAGGTAGTCATCAGCGGTGGTCGGGTCGCCGGTGCGGTCGTCGGAGTTATCACCGGAGTTGTTGTCGAAGTGGTTGTTGGAAATGAAAAACGACAAGTGGAAGAGGAAAACATGGCACAAACCCATGGGATTGCACTGTTATAGCCCATGGGGTTGTGTTTCAAAACCAAGGATTTTGAACACCTTGTGCCAAACATGGTTTTAGGTTTGGAACCCAAAACCATTCCAACTAAAACCCATGGGCCAAACGCACCCTAAATGTTTTCAAAATGAACGCTAAATTTTGAAAAAAAAAATTGAAATTTGACTAAGTATTCAAATGTTTTTTAAGAAAAAGTGAAAACCATGATAAATAAATTGCAAGGAAATAGGAATAATTTTCAAAATCAAAAAATTAAAAAAAAAATCATTATCAAAGAAGGTCTATGTTTTTTTGCTTTCGATTTATTTTTAAATTTTAGTTTGTAAACACTGTTCCCTATTTATGCATTTCTTTTCTTTGCCTTTCTACTTTTTCAAAATGTTTTTGAAATCTAAGCCAAAATTTATTTTTTATTTTTTTTAAAAATAGCTTTTAAAAACTTGTTTCTGTTTTTTAAATTTGTCTAAAAATTCCAAGGTGTTTGCAAAGATAGTGAAAACATACTATAGAAATTGAGAAGTGGGCATACTTTTTAAAAACAGAAAAATAAAAATGAAATGGTTAACAAACAAGAACTTAATTTTTTGTTTTTGAGTTAAATTATACAAAATACCCTTGAACTTTAAGGTAAATTTCAATTATGCCCCTAGACTTTGAAATTTTTCATTTTTACCTTTAAACTTTGAAATTTGTTCCAAAAATACCTTTGGAGAGTTTTTTTTCGTTAAAATAATATGTAAATTGATGTGACGACTAATATGTAAAATTTGGAAGGCATGCCTGATATCATTTACAACATCATTCACGTAATTTGTCATGAGAGCTGATGTGTAAAAGTTGATTATGTAAATGATTTTAATGATATCTTTTGAGATGAAATAAATTGCTACGACAATCTTAATCTTCTATATAGTTGTAAATAATATCTCATACATCTTCTCATTTTTACACATCAATTGTCACGTTAATTTTTATCCTTTATTTTAATTGAAAATATATTTTTTTGAACAATTTCAAAGTTCAAGCGTATTTTTTGGAACAAATTTCAAAGTTAAAGAGTAAAAATGAAAGTTTTCAAAGTCTAGAGACATAATTGAAACCTAACCCAAAGTTCAAGGGTATTTGGTATAATTTAACCTTTCTTTTTCCTCTCCCTCACAAACTTTGTACAAAAATGTTTGTTAATTCGGATTTTGATGATGAAGCAAGGAGAAGTCGTCGGAATTAATGGTGTACAGTTATAGACATGGCTTCTCTGGATTTGCAGCCAAGCTCACTAAGTCTCAGGCTCAAAAGCTAACCGGTAAATATATATTAGGTTAAATTATCAAAAATACCCCTAAACTATGGGGTTGGTTTCAATTATACCCCTAAACTTTGAAAAGTTTCATTTTAACCCTTAAACTTTGAAGTTTGTTTCAAAATAACCCTTGAAGATTTTTTCCGTTAAATTTATGGACGAAAAATGACATATTTGCATATGTTTTGATTTTTTTTCAACGTATATGTTCAAATATGTTCACATAAGCAACAATACAAATGCAAAAGGTTAAATTATCAAAAATACCCCTGAACTATGGGGTTGGTTTCAATTATACCCTCGAACTTTGAAAAGTTTCATTGTTACCCTTGAACTTTGAAGTTTGTTTCAAAAATACCCTTGAAAGCTTTTTTTCGTTAAAATCATAGACGAAAAATGATGTTTTTGCATTTGTATTGTTGCTTATGTGAACATATTTGAACATATACATTGAAAAAAAATCAAAACATATGCAAATATGTCATTTTTCGTCCATAAATTTAACGGAAAAAACCTTCAAGGGTTATTTTGAAACAAACTTCAAAGTTTAAGGGTTAAAATGAAACTTTTCAATGTTTAGGAGTATAATTGAAACCAACTCCATAGTTTAGGGGTATTTTTGATAATTTAACCAATGCAAAAACATCATTTTTCGTCTATGATTTTAACGAAAAAAAGCCTTCAAGGGTATTTTTGAAACAAACTTCAAAGTTCAAGGATTATAATGAAACTTTCAAAGTTCGAAGGTATAATTGAAACCAACCCCATAGTTCAGGGGTATTTTTGATAATTTAACCTATATATTATATGCAAAATACATACACCGACGTAATCCAGATATCAAACTTGGTAATTAATGGTTACATTTCCAATATGTACTAAAATAAACGATTTTGGTGCTATGAATGAATGGAACTTCAGAAACACCTGGGGTGGTTCGAGTTCTTCGAAATTCGATATACAAAATGCAGACGACAAGAAGTTGGGATTTCCTCGGGCTCTCCTCCTCTCCCTCTAACTCTAATCTGCTTCATCAGAGTAAAATGGGCAAAAATATCATTATAGGTGTCGTTGATACGGGTACAACTCTCTCCCTCTCTTAAAGTATATTAGAGATTTATTAAGTACTTTTTAAAATTAATACATGGCACAAAGAATGGAAAGAGTATGGACTAAACTTGAAATTAAACATTTAATTTCAAACACAGGAATTTGGGCAGAGTCAGAAGCTTTCAGAGACAAGGAATTGGGACCAGTACCATCACGATGGAAAGGCACATGCGAATCAGGAGAACACTTCAATTCTACAAACTGCAACAGAAAAATCATAGGTGCCCGTTGGTACATGAAGGGGTTCATCGCCGAATTCGGGCGGGAGGCACTAACCAACGAATACTTATCCCCACGAGACGTGAATGGACACGGAACCCACACAGCCAGCACAGCCACAGGTTCATTCATAACAAATGTCAGCTACCAGGGCCTTGGCGCCGGCACGCTAAGGGGTGGCGCACCACTCGCACGGTTAGCAATATACAAGGCTCTGTGGACCGAAAAAGCGTTGGGGACATCAGCGGACATATTGAAGGCCATCGATGAGGCCATTCACGACGGTGTGGATGTGTTGTCTATGTCGCTTGGGAATCAGATTCCTTTGTTTCCAGACTTCAGCGAACATGAACTTGCAATCGGTTCGTTTCATGCTATTGCGAGGGGGATTTCTGTTGTGTGTGTGGCTGGAAATGATGGCCCCTACAAGCAGACGGTGGAAAATGTTGCGCCTTGGATTTTGACTGTGGCTGCCAGTACGGTGGATAGAGCCTTTCTTTCACTCATTACTCTCGGAGATAATACTACTTATTTGGTATAGCCTCACTTACTCACTCCTTCCTAACCCTCTTTCTACTATCATTAAAATTTAACCATTGTTTTTTCAAAAAAAAAATATCACTTTTCTCTCCCCTCTTCTGCATTTCTCTCTTTTAATTTTAAAAAATATAATCATGATCAAAAGAAACCTTCTATTCACGGAGAAGGTAAACATTATTTTTAGTTCGCCATAAACCTTCTAACTATGTAACATTATTTATCTATAATTTTTCACTCTATCTTTTTTTCTCTTTTTTTTTTTTTTTTTCAATTTCTCTCTCTAACTCCCTTTCTTATTCTTTTCTTTCTTTAAAATTTTTTATCCTCTCCAATTTTTTTTTCTATCTCTAAAACTTTTTATCTATCTCTGTTTTTTTTCTATCGATAAAACTTTTATCTATCTCTAACTTTTTTTTTCTATAAAATTTTTGTCCTTCTCTAACTTTTTCTCTCATTAAAACTTTTTGCTCTTTCTTTCAATTTTTTTGTATCTAAAAGTTTTGTCCTCCCTCACTTTCTATTTTCTCTCTCTTTTTTTCCCCTTTCCATCTCTAAATTTTTTCTCTAACTCTTTAATTTCTTTTTTCTCTTAAATTTTTGTCTCCCACTCAACGTTTAATCTTTTAAATGTAATGCCTTTTCTACTAATACCACGATTCTAAAATCAATTTTGAAAATAAAATCAGTCATTTGTATGCACTTTTCATTATATCAAAATTCTTTTTAGAAGTGTAAAATAGAACATCAAAATATATCATTATTAAACACCTTTTTAAAAAATAATTATAAGTAAGGCTAGATGACTTTTTAAAATTAAGTTTATAAATATTACCTTCAATTTTTTTTGTTTTGTTATCTAGTTTTTGCATATGTTTTCAAAATTCAAGCAAAATTTTGAAAATTAAAAAAGGTAGTTTTTAAAAACTTCTTTTTGTTTTTTAAATTTGACTAAGAATTCAAATGTTTTCTTAGAAAGATGAAAACCATTGTAGAGAAATTGTGAGAAAACAAACACAATTTTCAAAAATCAAATGATCATCAAACGGACTCAAAATTATTTCTCTTTAAAAAAATATTATAAAAGGAGTCCAAAACAAGTGGTAAGATTAATCGAGTGGAATTTACATTTTATAAAGTTGTTAACTTTCTTGACAGGGCCAAAGTTTGTTCTCTGCAAAAAAGGACATCATCAGTGAGTTGAAATATTCGGGAACTGAAGATGAAGGGATAGTTTTTTAGCTAAAGTTTTAGGCTAAACATATGGTTAAAGTTTTTGTGTCATTGTTTTTTTTTCCCCTTGAAATAGTTCATATTATTTAAAAAGCTTTATCTTTTACGTCTTAACATTTTATCAATTATATCTTTCTAAATATTAAATTTGACGAATGATAAACTTAAATATCATGATTGTTAGTGACTTAAAATTTAAAGAACTAATTAGATAACACCTATTAATGTAAAAGATGTATAGTTAAAACATGTTAAAAACATATTACAGATATGAGAATAGGCGTGTATTTAGCCGCCATAAAGAATAGTTTGTGTTAAAGTGTTGATATATAATTAAATTCACCATAACTCTTCAGCTTAAGTATTTGGATTAATTGGTAATTTAACATGGTATCAGAGCAGGAAGTCCTGTGTTCAAACCCTTGAAAGTCGATTCCTCCTCAACTAATATTGATTTCCACACTTATTGGGCTTTTCACAAATTTTCAAGCCCACAAGTGAGCTATGAGGGGGAGCGTTAAAGTGTTGATATATAATTAAATTTACCATAATCCAGCTTAAACTTTTGAGTTGATTGGTGATTTAACAATTTGGAGTGCAGGTTAAGCTCATGCAAGAGCATTTTGGGAAATGACACATCCCTAAGTGGGAAAGTGGTTCTTTGCTTCACCAAATTAGCTAATGTGAATGTTGTGGGGGCCGTGGTGGCGGCAACGAAGACAGCAAACGGGTCTGGACTGATTATCGCAGGCCAACACGACGATATCTTATATCCATGGGGTGAAGATTTCCCATGCATCGTAGTCGACCCTGACGTTGGCACAAAAATATTTTATTACACCTTGTCCAGCAGGTAATTTAATTATCGATCAAATTTCAAGTTTAGTCCTACCATCTTTAAGACCATGTCTAATAGGTTTCGAACTTTGAAAAGTGATTAATAGATTTCTAAACTTTTAATTTTGTGTTCAATAGATCGTGAACTTTAAACATGCATATTGGATCCTTAAAATTTTAATTTAATGATTAATTGTTGGTTAAACACATATACATTAACTAGTTAAGCTATGCTAATATTGATCTAACACTAATGGATTAAAAGTCTGTTTTTCAAAGTGTGTGCTTTTAGTTATGATGTAACGCCCGGCTTATTTTCAAGCATTAATTTCAACTACGGAAATTAAGTTGGAATGATTTTCTTTGGGTAATTCAAATTTGAAGGTTAATTTGAATTTTGGATTTAAGAAAAAGGGTATTTTTGGAGTTTAGTGTTTGAAAAGGGGCAAAATTGGAAAAAAAAAATTTAAGAAAAGAATTACCATCCTTATCCCTCCACTTTCTTCTTCCTCCCTCTCACGCAGCTCTCTCTCTCTCTCTTCCTCACCGAGCACCCATCCTTCACGGTTTTCTTCTTCTTCTTCTTCCCCGCCGATCACCCATCCCCACCGCCGGCCTCCTTCTTCTTCTTCTTCCTCGCCGTGAGCTTCTCCGCCGAACGGTTCCTTCTTCGCGCAAACCCGATCGCCGTTGTCCGAGAGCTCCAGCTACGTTTTCCTCCCATCAGCTTCTCGAACGCCGGTCGACGTCGTCCGCGTTAGCCTCGCCGGTGTCGGATTCGCCGTTGGCGTCTTGCCGGAAGCCGTGATTTCGTCCGGTACAGCCAAACCAGTCACCCCAGCTCGCCGGTTCACGCTCAGATCCGACCCCACAAGTTCGAATCAACCCAGATCCGCGAGCCTCGCCCGAAAACAGGCCCTCACGCGCTCTCACCCGCCGCCGCACACGCCGGCCACGCGCCGCCGTCTCTGATTCCAATTTTCGAGCCCGAACAATCCCCATTAAGATCGTGTTTCGATTTGGGTAATTTTGTTACTCAATTGAATTTACTTAAGAACTTTAATTGGATCGATCGTTAACCAATGGACTTAAATTTCAGGATATTGAATTGAGAATCAAACTACGGAATTGGAGACAAATATTTAAATTTCCAGCAAGTTTTGGAGTCTAAGTTTGGGCAAGAATCAAGCTCGTAAATTATTTATTCGACTTAAGTAAGTAGTCATTTGGATTTAAGCCATTTAAATTCCTTTTTGATTGAAATGTATGTTTGATAGTTTGATAGTTTGAAAGCATGCTTGAAAGCGGTGGTTATGAGATATGAAAAGGTTAGTGGTTATGTTTAAAAGAAATCTTGAGCTAAAACGGCCTAAGTTGTGGTCATAAAGGAATTAGTGGCTTAAAGTTTCAAGTTTAGTATGTTAGCATATGAACCTCTTTAAGAATTTGTTTGAGGTTGTAATTGGACAAGTTTGGACATGAATGTGGTGATTTGTGAATAGTCATTCTTGCCTAAATTATGAGTATGTGCGCGATGTCGTAGTTGGTTAAATCAATTTAAGGATTATCGTGCGGGGCTTAATATTGTCTGAAACTTGCTGCTACTCTAGTTAAGGGATTCAAAGTTACAAGTGAATGAATGAAAATGTGCCAGGGGTTATAAGTGAATTTGATTATAGCTTACCCTTGTAAGTATAAATGTGTGGATAGTTGTGTTAAACTAAACAATTATAATCGTTTGGACTTCTGAGATGTTTGGTTAGCTGTGGAGTGCAGAAAACTTGAATTTTAGATTGATTGGTTGATTGGGTTCAATGCTTTTGGGTTCAGGTTGAGTTAGGGGTTGTAGTAGAGCACCCTAAAGTTATGCCATACTCAGGGTCGGGGACCGTATTTTATGTGTTCAGAATGGCCTTATGTTTGGGCTGATTTAACAAGTTTTGGATGGGTCTGAATGTGAGTAGAGGGTTACTGGTCGTCCTGATTTCTAGAATGATTATGGAACTGAATTTTGAATTAAAAGGGATGGAGGGCTATGTGCCGCTAGCACAGGTATGTGCTTGTGAATTATGGGCCGGGTTGTGAATGTGGTCCGGATATAACAAATGATTTTGGTATGGTAGTTTACCCTCGAGATTCCAAAAGTAGTGCGAAAATGCAAGGAGCTTGATAAAATAAGAGCCACCTGACCTTATGTCTCTCCTGGGCGAGTCTGTAACTCTAGGTTGACTAGATGTGATGAGAGTGAGGGATTGTGTTCCTTCACTGTGGTGCTAGCTTAGGGGTGATTCCCCAATTATGTTGAGCGTAAGGATTGTGATCCTTAGCGCCTGTGTGCTAGCTTATGTGTGATTCCCCACTGTGTTGAGCGTAAGGATTGCGATCCTTATGGCCTGTGGTGCTAGCTTAGGGGTGATTCCCCAATTATGTTGAGCATAAGGGATGCGTCCCTTATTGCCTGTATGCTAGCATAGAGGGGTGATGTTCTATTGTATGTAGGCGTGAGAGTTATTTGCTTTCACGGCCTTAGTCAACCTAAGTGACATGGCTCGTTGGTAGTGCTCGAGACAATTCCTTACCGGTATGGACTCAGGTAGAGTGTGCGAGCGATAGTTGGATGGTTGATGAGTTGAGATTAAGAAGCAGATGTACGTGCCCGGACAACTTTTGTGTTGATGATACTAGTAAAAAGGGGCGTTATCCCCAGAGTAATGAGTTAGGGGGCGATTCCCCTAGAGTGTTGATGAGGCTAGCATAGGGGCGTGGTCCCCAGAGATTTGTGACGAGCATAAGGGTTGCGATCCTTATTGTCGTGGGTGCTAGCATAGGGGCGAGGACCCCAGAGATGTATGTTGAGCGTAGGGAATGCGTTCCCTAGCGCCTGTGAGCTAGCTTAGGGGTGATTCCCCACTGTGATGAGCATAGGGATGCGTTTCCTATTGTCGTGTGCTAGCTGAGAGATGATTCCCCAGTATGTTGAGCGTAGGAAATGCGTTCCCTAGCGCCTGTGAGCTAGCTTAGGGGTGATTCCCCACTGTGATTAGCATAGGGATGCATTTCCTATTGCCGTGTGCTAGCTGAGAGATGATTCCCCAGTATGTTGAGCGTAGGGAATGCGTTCCCTAAATCCTGTGAGCTAGCTTAGGGGTGATTCCCCACTGTGATGAGCATAGGGATGTGTTTCCTATTGCCGTGTGCTAGCTGAGAGATGATTCCCCAGTATGTTGAGCGTAGGGAATGCGTTCCCTAGCGCCTGTGAGCTAGCTTAGGGGTGATTCCCCACTGTGATGAGCATAGGGATGCGTTTCCTATTGCCGTGTGCTAGCTGAGAGATGATTCCCCAGTATGTTGAGCGTAGGGATGCGTTACCTAGCGCCTGTGGGCTAGCCTAGGGGTGATTTATCTGTTGAGATAAGTGTGAGGGTTATGGACCTTCACATGTTTGTGGTCTAGGCCACAGGACTTGCAGGTATGACTCGAAGTAGAGTCAATGGTAGTGAATGTTGTGGAAGGTTAAATGAACTCTTAAAATAATTGAAGGAAGTATTTGGGATCTAAACACGAGTATGAGTAAGAGCTTGGTATGGTTTCTTTAAACATTGGACCCTTAAGTGGGCTACTTACTGAGTATATTTATACTCATCCTTGCTACTTTGTTTGTTTTGCAGATTGTGCACATGTTCGGGGTGGATGACACAGGCGACGACTTGACGAGACTATGGAGACTCCCCTAGTTTTCCTTTCCTTGATTGATTACTCTTAGTTTTGTAGTTTGTTCTTTGTTGTAGTGTTGATCTGTAAATTCTAAATATTCTTTAGTTTTCGTGTATTTGATTAGAGTTCTTAGAATTCTTGTGTTTGATGTTGAAGCTCAGCATATTTGATGTAGTTTGTTGGATGCTGAGCGTTTTATCTGAGTTATAGAAGTGTTTTTCATTCTTATCAGGGTGTTGTAAAATTTTGGTTTCTCCTAGTTACGCCGTCATGTTGCCGAAATTTCGGGCAGGAGCGAGGTAACTAGGTTATGCTTCCGCTTTAGCGTGTCGTAGTAGGTTCGGGTCTTTACATATGAACACTTGGATTTAAAGATTGCTTCTAAAAAATAAATTTGGTGGGCAAATCTACTATTTTAAAACTACTTTTGAAGGTTGAAGTACATCATAGTTAAGTACTCGAGCTAAAAGTATTGTACAAAAATGTTTTCTTGAAAAGTTAAGGGTCTATTATGCAATCTAGATTTTGTTTTATGGTTTTTTAGATTCGTTGAGTCAAATGGATTCAGTGAACATCCATTTGAAAATTTTGTTTTTGAAAATTATTTTTAGATTATGTGATTCAAATAGTGGAAATTCTGAAAATAACATTTTTATGTTTTCAATGTATCCAAATTTTGAATTTGAAATTTTAAAAGGTAGAATTATACATCAACAAAGATTAAAGAAAAAAATTGAATGAATATAATATTTCATGTTTTTCATGTTATAAACTCATTTCATTTTTGTTAAAATTAAAAGATGTTGCATCGTAACTTAATTTTGTTTTCATTTTATAATTTTGTGTGATTTTGTGAAGTAATCCAGTGATAAAGTTGAGCCATGCTAGAACCATCATCGGCAACCCCATATCAACCAAGATAGCCTTTTTCTCATCCAGAGGTCCAAATTCTGCTTCACCCTCAATTCTCAAGGTATATCTTTTTTTATCCTTTATCATTTGTGGGCTTAATTAAGATTGAGTGACGCAACGGATTTGAGATTAGGCCAAATTCATAGCCAAACATGAGAAATCCATCTCAAAAGAGAAAAAACTCTCAAAGAATAAAGTTCTATGTCATAAAATGATATTCAAAAACCTCCTTTACAAACTCTAAAAGTGGCTATTTATAGCCATATAAGAAAATAAGCAAATAATTAAATAAATCTAAAATACTAATTAAACATTAAATCAAATAAAATCAATGACTAAATTGATAATGGTTAAACTATAATAATTATCTAACATTTCATCTTACATCATTATGAATCCTAACCTAACTTAGTGAATAGAATATCATATTATCTTCAACTGGAAGTTGGTTCAATCTTCCACCTCATATGGGTTAAACTAAAAAAATTAAGATTAAATTATAAATTGAGCCTTAAAACTTTGATAGTTGTGGTACTAAGTTCTTCCTTAAACTATAACAAGTTTGAGTTATATCCCTAATTTTTTTTTTTTTTGATCTCATATTTAGTCTTTAAAACAAGGGGTAGATTGATTGGATAAAACAAAGGTAGGCTAGCAAAATACCTTTTTAATGAGATAGCAGGCAAAATGCAATTTAAACCTTTTTTTTAATACCTATCTGTCCATATTTTATGTAGTAGGCATATTCTCTATTCTAACGTTTGTTTTGGTCGATGAGGTGAGCAGCCTGATATAGCGGCGCCTGGATCCAACATTCTAGCTGCCATTTCACCCTACGATGTTGACAATGATAAAGGGTTTGCAATACTATCAGGAACTTCAATGGCCACACCTCATATCAGCGGGATTGTGGCTCTTCTTAAATCTGTGCATCCTAATTGGTCACCCGCTGCCATTAAATCAGCCCTCGTTACTACCAGTACACACTTGTGACCTCTTCTATCAGTTCGGTTTGGTTTGATTTTTCATTTCAATTTGATTGCTTACATCCCTAGTATATATATTTATGCCCCCAAAGGCTGAGCCAAAAAATATTATAAGGAGAGATCAACTTTTCTTTATATATATATATATATTCTCAATTATGAAAATTTAGAGGTTAATTAGAAAACCTTCAAAATTCCAACTCTTTTTTTTATAGGTTAAAAATCAATTTTAGTTCCTAAACTTTCATGGAACTAATAGTTTAGTCCCTGAACTTTCAAATTTATAACAATTTAGTACTTAAACTTTAATATATAACAATTTAGTCTATGTACTTTAAAATAATAATTTAGTCTCTATCGTGAAAAAATATTGTTTAGATTTAATTTAATGAGATTTCTTACATATATATAGATCGATAAATTGATTAGAGACCAAATGTGTTTATACACTACAAAGACTAAGTTGTTATATAATAAAAATTGACATTTAATTTTGATAAAAAATTTCACAATAGTGACTAAATGGCTACAAATTAAAGTACAGACACTAAATTGTTACATATATATTAAAGTTTATAGACTAAATTGTTACAAAATTGATAGTACAATGACTAAATTATGACAAACTAAAGTTCATAGACTAAATTGTAAGAGTGTTTTTTAACCTTTTTTATGTAAATTTTCTAACTACAAACTAATATTGGAACACTTGTTCTCTGCTTCCTTCCTTCTTCGCTCTATCTTCACAATATAGCACGAGATAAGGATCATTTAGGAGTGCCCATTATGGCGGAGGGCTGTCCTCCCAAGGTCGCCAACCCATTCGACTACGGCGGCGGAGTGGTGAACCCCAACACTGCTGCCTACCCAGGCCTTATCTACGATCTAGGAACCAAAGATTACATATATTACTACCTCTGTGCCAAAGGCTATAAGGGTTCAGACATTTCTCACATAACGCAGCAAAAAACAGAGTGCCCTTTGCAGAGATATTCAGTATTGGACTTGAACTTGCCGACCATTACAGTACCTACACTCAGAAACTCCACCACTGTCACTCGGACTGTGACGAATGTAGGGAACTTGACCTTCATTTGTAGGGCAGTGATTGAGGCTCCACCTGGCATTAAGGTCAGTGTCGAGCCTTGAGAGTTGGCCTTTAACTCCAAAGTGAGGAAGATTTCCT
Organism: Trichosanthes truncata; assembly: GCA_033996785.1. Classification (NCBI taxonomy): domain Eukaryota; kingdom Viridiplantae; phylum Streptophyta; class Magnoliopsida; order Cucurbitales; family Cucurbitaceae; genus Trichosanthes; species Trichosanthes truncata. Next base: position 78,327,051 of record JAWPNB010000003.1, read on the forward strand.
TTAAGGTTACCATTTCAACTACCCTCCATAGAAGCTATGGGTATTCTTTTGGAACCTTAATTTGGACTGATGGACTGCATCTTGTCAAAAGTCCCTTGTCTGTGCAAACCGATTTCCTTTGATCTCGTGGGAAATAATGATGTATCCGAAGGATAATAAAAAACTTTATGCTATTTATTATGTGAGAAATAAAATGGTTTAGTTCTTAAAATTCCACTTTGTTATTTTGCACTCGATGCGAAATTTTATTTTTTTTAAATGGCTACAATTAAATGTTTATTGTTATAATGTTATTATTCGTACATAGAATTTAATTGCAACTAGTTAGATACTTTAGAACCCGTTTGATAACTATTTTGTTTTTTTTTTAAGTTAAGCTAATTGTAAACACTACTTTCACCTATGAATTTTTTTTACTAATTTGTTATCTACTTTTTCTAAATGTTCTCAAAATTCAAGCAAAGTTTTTGAAAGCAAAAAAAAAACTTCAAAAACTTATTTTGTTTTTAGAATTTAGCTAACAATTCAAATATTTCCTTGAGAATGATGAAAAAACATTGTAAAGAAATTGAGAGAAAACAAGCATAATTTTCAAAAATAAAAACCATTTGGTTATCAAAAAAAGATTTAAGGGGTGTTTGGATTGAAGAGTTGGGGGAGTAGAGTTGGGAGGAGTTATTGTTTGACCAAGAGATATTTTAGCTCCTATTGTGAGCCCCACAAATTTATTAACTCCTCCTTCAACTCTCCATTGTGGGCCCCACAACGTTCCTATCTCATTTTTTCTTCACCTCATCTCACTCCTACATCTCTCTTTTCTCTCCTCTCCTTTCTCTCTCTCTATTTTTTTACATAATTTTTTTATATAAATTTTTTCATCATTATTACTGATTAATAATTAAATATAAATAATTATTAAAAAATATTTTTATTTTTATCCTATAATTTTAATAAATTTTTAACAAAAATATATTTCTTTTCATTCTATAATTTTATTTTTAAAATATAAATTATATAAGAATGTTTTAGATATGATACTATTATTTAAATTGAAATTCTTAATGTAAATTAGAGTACTATATATATAACAATTTTTTTAATAGATAAAAATCTCCCTATCTCACTTCCTCCATATGTCATATACATTTTTTTTTTTAAGTTTAAACAAAAATTACTTATAACTGATAGAGGACTTGTCGAAGGTCCTATCAAAATTAAATTTATAAAAATCATACCTCTAAATATTTTGCAATAAGGGTTGATCACAGGGATTGGAGTTCTTAGATTAATTAAGTCTCATAGTTAATTATTCCCAATTTTATTTAGAGAAACAAAACTTTTAGAGTGATCAAAAGAAATAAAATCTAAACTACTATTTACAAGGTTGGAGTCCAATTTTTAGAAACATAATGGTTGATTAAATTAATCACAACTTTGTAGATAAAGAATTGATTTCATGCAATTAATTTTAAGCCAAGAATTACTAAGTGATCAATATCCTCTCTGGAGCTCAATTGAACTCATGTCTAGTAATAATAAATCAACATCTCGGTCTATTTCTATTACTAAACATGGCATTAGGCGATTCTCTTAAGGCTTCTAGAATTAATTTACTCACTCTCGTGCAATAAACTAAATCTAGTCATGCATCTATTGTTCTACGGATAAATTTACTCTCTCGAACTAAATCTAGCCTAACATGCAAAACCATGGCCAAAGGTTTAAGCAAATAAAAATCGAGATGCATAAAAGATGTAATTACAATCATTCAATTACAAAATCAACAAAAGTCTAAAACATACAATCATTCTTGTCTAAATACATAGATAAACAGCATTATAGTCCATAACAAAACTCCTAACAACCAAAAGAAAAGTAAAGGGCAAAGAGAATAAACTAAGGTTGTGTGCCAACACTCGCCCCTGATGTGAAGTCCACGATCTCGAGCCTTGACTCTCCTCCTTAGCTCTCCAAAGATCTCCTCTAAGCCCTTAAACATTGTTTGAATCGATTTTAGGGTTTTGCTCTCAAAAACGGTTCTCCTTGCTCGAATGAAGAAATTCTCTTTTATAAGTCGAGACAGCATTGCAACGCTAGGGGCAGCGTTGCAACGTTGTCCCTTCGAATTTTGTAAAAAGGAAAAAAAATTTATTTGAGTAGCGTTGCAATGCTATAGATAGCGTTGCAACACTATGTCTGTGGATTTTCAAGGTTGAAAAGCTTATCAAATGGCGTTGCAATGCTATAAAGAGCGTTGCAATGCTATAAAGAGCGTTGCAACGCTATTCTCTCGGGTCCAAATGCCTTGTTCTTCTTCTTCAACACTTGAATATTCAAATATAGCCTAAAGTTGCTCAAATTTGTCCAATTATCTCACAATTCTCCAAATACTCGGTTTCTGAGAAATAAATATAAAAATACATGAAAGCACACAAAATCATAGCAAAACTAGCCTAAAACTAAGCCAAGAAATAGCACTATTTTACATGCTATATCAATAACAAATAACAATCTTATCTTTTTTAGCTTATTTTTTATTAATAGCTAAAAAACATATATAATTTTATGATTTGAAGATAAGAAAAACATATTTTAAACTAACCCGTATTACAATTTAAGAAATTAGTATTAAAAAAGGTTAACGTATTAAAAAAATGATTTTCAAATTAATCATATTCAAAGCAAAAAGATAAACGATTTCCCCTTTCAAACTTAATAAAATAATTAAAACTATTACAATAAATAACATAAATATATAGTAATCTGAACAAAAGTATATATGATATTCATTTTGAATGGTGTTAAAAAATATATATTCATTTGAACTTAATTATTTTAAAATAGCATAAATATTTGATATTTTATTTTTACCTTAGTTATCTTAAAACTTCAAAGAATATATTATTTTCATATTAATCAAACTTTAGATAATCCATTACATTGATTAGTTAGAAACATAAAATCTTAAATTATACAAAAAAAAAATTATTTTATTAAGCTTGAAAAACAAATGATCTTAAATTAAAATTTTAAAATTGACGAAAACAAGTCTTTAACAAAATCGTAAATTATTCATAAAATAATATAATTTAAAATCTCAATTTTAGAATTGACGGAAATAAATCTATATTATTTCTAGAATTGGGAGAATAAAAACATAAAAATCTTGAAGTTTATTTGAATCCCTTTAAATTAATGGATTGAAATCTTTCCGAATCACATGTAATATTTAAAAAAATATTGTAAGACTTTCTTTTATTTGAAAACTATCCAAGGCAAATGAATAATTTATGTGAGAGATATTGAAAAAAGAATGTGGGGTATTTTGTTCAAAATTTCATTTTTTTCTTTAAAGAAATTTGTAAAATATACATAAATTAATTAAAAAAAATCTCAATCTTAGAATTCATGGGAACAAATTCTTAATAATAAAAATTTGAGAAATTGTACAAAAAAATTGTACAAAAAAAAAAAAAGCTAAAATCAACTCAGACTTTAGAACTTCAGGTTTAACAGATTTACACCCCAAACACAGACTTCATAACTCCTACTCTCTGCAACTTCTTGCCCCAAACACAGACTTCATAATTCCAGACTAAACAACTATGCACTCCAAACACAGACTTCCTAACTTCCCAGACTTACTAGCTCATACTCCCTATAACTCCCGCTCTCTACAACTTCTTGCTCCAAACAGCCCCTTAATAATTAGTTGTTTAAAATTTTGTTTAATTAGGTGTCAGATTGGCTTAAACAGGACAAAACACCTCCTTGGTTAAATATATCCACTCTCATGTTGTGACGCTGTGGAACTTGAAAAACAAAGAGATAAAAGTAAAATAAATAAATTTTGGTCTCTATCGTTTTGAGAACGTTTAGTCCTTATGGTTTGAAAAAATCCTCATAAAGAGTTCCTACGGTAGGAACTATTTATGAGAGTTTTATCAAACCATAGGGACTAACTGTGAAGTTTTATCAAACCATAAGGATGAAATTCTAACTTTTAAAACCATAGGAACTAAATTTTAACTTTCTCTAAATCATAGGACCAAATTTGTAATTTAACCTAAAATAAATAATTGTTGTTGAATGAGAGAAATTTTAGCACATTATAAATTGTCACATCATTATTTTAAATTAATGACAAAGTTACTCATTATTAGTTTTGAGAGCAATTTCAAATTAATGTATCTCTAAATTTAAATTTAAAGACAAAAAAAGGCAATCGAATAATGTCACGTGTCTTCTTTATAGCCATTTAATCTCACAATTATAAGCTTGATAAAATTGAGTGGCAATTGGGCCTAAGATAAAATAGGTCCAAGGCCCATCAAATAGCAATTTGACTCAAAGTCCAAATTAGCTCAAGTCAATTATGGGGGATTGGTACCAAACCTAGATAGGTCCATTCCAATCAAAAAAATTAGGCCCAAAGTCCAAGCAAATGAGTGCACTTTGTGAGCTATTTTTAGGGTCCATTTATTACTAGTTTTAAGGTTTAATTGAATATTTTTATGTACATATTTGAATTTGTAGGAATCAAGCATTTGGAGTGAATTAGAGATTTTTAAGAACATATCGAGAGAAATGAGTCAATTGAACAAGAATTGGAGAATTGAAGAAAAAGAGAGAAGAAATCAAGCCACGAGGGGCGAGGAGACAGTGTCAAGACGCTACAACGCTTCAAACCAAAAGACCCATACAATGTCTTTTGATTCATACATTTTTTTTTTTTTTGGAAAAAAAAGGCTTTGAATTTAGCATGCTTTGATTCATACATGTTCATTTTTCTTTTGAAACCTTGAGTCTTTGTTGATATCCTTGAATGCCTTGTAAGTTAGGGATGCATCTTTGATTTGAGTTTTAATGCATGAGAGAGATGAGCATGATTAATGTTTTCTTTAAAATTATTTGATGGCATCTCATTAATTTGTTTATTGAAAAGTGCAAGGCTTGATGTAAATTACACATCCAAGTGAGCTTTTGAGCCTAATGAGCAACTCATTATATTTTGGTTCCATTTATTCATATCGAGTGTTATCAAACTTAGTGTGCTTATTCTAGAACTTGCTTGTAAATGCTTTTTGATACCACATTTTTTGGGTTGATACTTTAATATGACTAAGAAAAATTAGGATATATTAACCAACTTTTGAACTCTTAAAATACTCACGTCGGTGTTTTTCCTTTAGTTAGCTACTTTGAGCCTATTTTTAATTTTTTCTTGCACATTATGTTCAGCCTAAGATTATTTCATTTGTCAGCCTCAACATTTCTACCTTTGTTATGACAAGAGAAAATCGTGCATGGTAGTTAATGTTTGAGAGAGAAAAAAAATCAAAAAGTGAAAAGTGAAAAAAAAAATGTAAGGCAAAAAAAAGTGCCTTAACATCAAAAACAAAAAAAGAGAGAAATTTTTGCCATAAGCATTTGAATTATTAAATCTTACTTCTCCAAAGTTCTCAGTGCTTGAATGAGATGTGGGAATAAAATTAAAAGTCTTGGGTCATGTTTTGTGATTGTTATGCGGCTTTGATATCATGCAAGTAAATAACTCTTAGTCTTGATTGTGAAATATCTAAATTTTTCCAGTACCATACCTCACCTAAGCCCCATTACAACCCTCTTAAGTCCCTTTGATTTTTTACATTCAATTGATCATCTATAGTGGTGGAGATATGATTCATTTGCAAGCCTATGGTAATAACATGGCTATGTTTTGATTTTGAGAGTAAAAGCGCCCTAAATACTTCAAGAGTATTGAGTGTAACTACTGCCTCCAAAATGTTATTGATAAACTGTAACGACCCTAAACTCTGAGCATGCTAAAAACTGAAGTACAACGGAGTTAGCTCGCCTATGCCTGAAATTTCGGTAGCATGGCGGCGTAACTACAAGATAACCTAACTTTAAGAACTTGAAAAAAAACATAACACTTCTAAGATTTTTTAAAAAAACACTCAGCACCTCCTTTACTACACAAAAGAAGCTGAGTTCACATCAGAGTTAGGCATATAAGACATCACAGATCCAGAGAGGAATATACATGGGAACAAAAGAACAATTTACACCCATTTACAAACTAGTATACAAACAGCCCATGCAAAGAGTTCATGACAAAAGAAGCCTAAGAGGAGTCTACTAGTATCTCCATAGCCTCATCAGGTCGTCGTCCCGTCATCTGCCTCGTTGATGAGCGTCAACTGAAAAGAGATGAACAAAGTAGCACGAGTGAGTATAAATATACTCAATAAGCAGCCCACTTAAGAATTCAAAGTTTAACGAAAGCAAGCCAAGAAAGAAAATGCCTTTACTCACACTCGTGCCCAAGTATCAAGTAATTACAACAATCAACTAAATGCTTATTACTCTATCTCAACTTTTTTTTTCATTTCCAGACCCTAAATTCATGTTATATGATAAGCCTTAGAATTAAGACTTATTTAACTCCCAAGTGCTCAAAATATTCTTGTTTGTCTTAAGATCAATTGAAAATAGTGGAAGATTGCTTGAATTTAAGGAAGAAATGAATGTGATAGCATTTGGAATAGAATTCTAAGTAAATTGATTCTTTTTGCAGAAATAATGAAAATTGCAAAATCAAATTGCAAAATCTGATTTTGCAATTCTGGGCAGAGGAATTATGGAAAATGAAAAGTTGCGCGAAGGAAGAAACCCATTTATGGGAAAATCAATTTTCGCACGAATTGAGGGATTGGAGCGCGATTTTTGGCAAATTTCAACCCTAGAAAGATCTACAAAAGAGGGGGGAAGGAGGAAGAAGGAATTCAAATTTTTTGGGCAAAATCAAGGATCGATGTTCATGGGTTTTTAGAGTTTTTCGAACCTCTGTTTTTCGTTCTTCTTCGGTTTTTAGCCAAGATTTTCACTTTCAATCTTAATTTTTCTTCAGTTTTGTATTACAGAGAGTTGCTCGAACTTCTTTATTCTTCAATTGATGCACTTTTGAATTAAGCTTGAGTTAATTTCAAGATTGAGTTGGTGGGTTATTTCAATTTGTTCCTCTGTTTTTCCTGCACTCTTTTTGGTTCCTTTTTATGCATCAATGGCTACTATTTTTCTTTAATTTCTCCTCTTGTTGACGAATAAATGTGGGAGTTATTCCCTTGTGCTTAGTTGATATTCAATTAGGAATTAATTTTGTGGTTCAATTCAACATTCCTTTGTAAGCTTCCCTAGAAATTCTTCTTGGTTTCTTCTTAGTTTTCTGCATTTTTCCAGTTTATCCAATCCGACTCAAAGTAGCATTAGGGTTGTTAAGACTAACCATCTCCTAACATTGGTAAAGGTTGAGTCGATTGGAGTGGAGCAAATTGGTTTGATTAAGTTTTGAAACAAAATTTCGTAAGCCCCTGTTTTTCAATTACGTTTTAAGCTTTTGAATGTTAAAGCTTTCTAAGGAGCATGAGGAAGAAGACCATCATTTTACTTAATTGCCATTGAATTTTTCTTAAATTCCCATTAAGCACCATTTTCTTGAATTCCTAGTAGTTGCCAAAACTAATATTACAAATTATTGTTTTAATTATTCAATTTACACAATTTTTAATATGAACTTTTTCTCAAAAATTAATTTTAGGATTTTTATTTTTAATATGAGCTAAAGCTTCTTAGGGGGTTCAAGGATGTGAATTCCCTAAGAAGTTAATGTAGCCAAAATTTCAATAAAAACCAAGCCTACATCTCAATTGTTTGCTTGTGTTGATTAAAATTCCGTTGAGATCCTAGATTGATCAACTAGGGTATCAACTCAAGCTTAGATCTAATACCGACAGGGTTAGTGATAAGCGGATTTCACACAAGTAATGGAGTAAAGAGCTTAGACATAAGCCAATCCTTACCCGAGACATAGGGATTAAGGACTCCAAAGCCCACAAAATTGTTGAGCCGAATTATCTAAGATAGAGGGACTATAGACATATAGGTCTCTCACTTAGCCTCCTAAAAACCTAAATTCAAGGTAAATAGGACATGCAATTTTGGTTTACAATTGAGTGTGGAGTAGGTTGGAATTGCAATTTTGGCTTGCAATTACAACTTAGGGCAATGACATTCTTGAGCCCCATTTTTATCTAAATTCTCTTTGCAATTTCATTTTCTAAGTCTATCTAGTTTGTTATTTCAATATTGCCAATTCTAGATTCTGCAATTCAATTCTGCAATTTTTCTTTATTTCATTATTGCCATTTCTTGATTCTGCAATTAGATTTTGCAATTTTTATTTTTCACCAACACACCAAACCAACTGTATTTTTGCAATTTTAGATTTCAAGGTTGCAATCTTTCTTACACGTTGCTTTACAATAATTTTTGTTACACCGTTCCCTTGGGATTCGATACTTGGTACTCACATACCATTTTATTTTACTTCGATCGCGTGCGCTTGCGTGTAACATCCGATCATTATACTTGCGAGTCCTGCAACCTAGAACCAAATCTTGTGAAGGTAATAACCCCCACGCTCATCACAAAGGAGAATTACCCCTAAGCTAGCACACAGGCAATAGGGAAACGCATCCCCTATGCTCAACACAGTGGGGAATCACCCCTAAGCTAGCACTCAGGCAATAGGGAAACGCATCCCCTATGCTCAACACAATGGGTATTCATCCTAAGCTAGCACACAGGCAATAGGGAAACGCATCCCCTATGCTCAACATAGTGGGGAATCACCCCTAAGCTAGCACACAGGCAATAGGGAAACGCATCGTCTATGCTCAACACATCATATAACATTCTAGGCCTACATGCTCACACAATACAACTGAAACAGGGTAAGTAATACTAGATCAATGGCTCTTGATCAAATTTGCTACTTCGAAACCCCTGGGTACAATACTACTCTCATGTCACCTCCACTACCTAATTCGGGGTTCACAATCTCATCCATCATCACAAAGTCAACTTTCAACACATTTATGTAGCTAAGGCTTAAGCCTCATTTGAATACAATCAATGTTTAACTACCAATGATCTAGTAAATTTACCTTTTTGATAAATTAAACATGTCTCATTCACTCATTATAACAAAGAGGCTTAATCCAATGGCTACTTACCTTTCAAATTGATTCAAAGTCGGAATAACGTCTCTTCGTGAAACGATGCTAAATTAGTTTGAGCCACAACGAGAGAGAGAGGTCCGATTATCTACAACTCCCAAGTTTGACTTCTAGTATGCATATAAAAATCTTCAATTACTCAATAATAACTTAAATAAACCAAAATCAAATTCCTTAATCTTACTTTGCCTTAAGAGACCAAATTTTAGTACCTCGAATTCAAAAGCTTACCAACTACCGTAACCAAGAGCTGCTGGAAAAACCCTTTGTACGACCCGGCTTGGATAAAATTTGCCTTCATCCATAAATGGTTTATCTTAAAGTGAAATCAATAGACCAAAATCAATCCAACTATTCAAAAATATGCATAAATAAGCAATTAATTCACCAAACTTCTCAATCCCAAACCAAAATGCTTACCCACTGCTTAACGGGTCAAAGCCACACCGAAACAAACTCTAAAATGCCCAAATGACTTCAAAGAAACTGCTGTCCACACACGGATTCGTCGGAAATCACTTTGGTTATCTACAATTTGTGAAAGAGAGGTGAAGAGAGGCTACAAGAGGCGAGAAAGACAGATTGAATGAAAGGGATACGAGAGACAGAGAGGGAGAGAGCGGATGAGGGAGGGAGACGAAAGACAGAGAGGGAGAGAATGGATGAGGGAGGGAGACGTAAGATAGAGAGGGAGGGAACGGGTGAGGGAGAGAGACGAAAGACAGAAAGGGAGGGAACGGGTGAGGGAGAGAGACGAAAGACAGAAAGGGAGGGAACGGGTGAGGGAGACGAGAGACAGAGGGAGGGAACGGGTGAGGGAGGGAGAGATAAGGATGAGTGTTTTTGTTTTTTTTTTTAAAGAATAATAATTATTATTATAATAATAATGTTAAAGATAACTACTACAATAATTTTTTTTTTAATAATAACGATATTTGTAACTTAGTAATATTTATATTGATAAGAGAATAATAAAAGAAAATATTCTTAATATATTTTATAAAATTTCATCCAATTACTCAATAAATTCAAAATACCAAAATTTAAACCGGATGTTACATAAACAATTAATAATTCTCAATAATGGCTATGCAAGTGCACACAACGGTAGAAAGTGATAAGTAAATTATCGATTCCTCAGGGATTAGTAACAGAAATCTCTCTCTCAAGTTAATTACTAGCAAACTCAACTGAGTAACAAAAAATATAGTTGGGTTTCAACTAAGTTAAGCATACAAACTTAAATGCAAGAGCATTAACTTTGCTAAATAAATTAAAATTTCTAATCAATGCACAAGCAAGACTAAATGTGAGAATAAAACAATTTGCAACAAGATAATAAAAAATCGGCTCAGATTAAGAATGATTTTTATCTTTCTAAAACGGATGCTCCAACGAGAACCTTACTCCCTCAAACTTCTCAACATTAAACACGGAATCCTCCCAGAATTCTAGATTTTAGTAGTTTAATTTCCATTAACCCATCTTAATTAAACATGCTGACTTCACGCATTAGGCAGGTTATTATCCCGAGCATACTCACTTAGTTAGACACTAACCCAATAGAGGAGCTAATGTAGTTGCAAGCAATTGATTCCCTATATTTCTCCCAAAATATAAAAGAACGGTGTTGGTGTGTTCTGATCAGACAAACTCCAAGCATTAATCAATAAAAACACAAACAACCAGAATGAAAAGGGCCAAGAGGCCTTAAACCCATTGATAAAAACTCTCTTAATCCTCACCCAAATGTGACTTAGCTCATGTTACAACTTAAAAATGAAAATAAAATGCTATGGAATGCCATTATAGAAAATAAGAAACAACTAAAGAAAGGAAGAGAAGAAATTGTTGTCGAACATAGGAAAGTTGCAGCAACTCCCTCCTTCCAACTCTCTCCTCTGCTCCTTCTAATTCTTCTTCCTTTTCCCAATACCAATTCTCCAAAAAATGGCTTCTCCCTTAAGGATGTCCAATCCCTAAAGATTCAGGGCTGATTAAGCTGTGTGGGACCTCAAGGAAGCTTTCTAATGGATGGAAACAACTAATCTGTTAAAAACGTTTAGCTCAATTAAAGTTCAGTTCTCACGTGTCAATTTGCGAAAACCTTGCTCAAACAATGTTCCATCATAAATTCTGTTCTTTTTAGTATTTAGTATCATCAATGTTCCAGTAACACTCTACTTGCAATGAACTCAGCTGCCAATCTGCATCAATAAATACTGTCATAAATGCTCTAAAATATCTAACAAATTCAACCTTATGCTAAATTGACAACCTAAACTTACTTTCAATAATTCTACCAGCTTTTAGATATAAATCATGATTGCAAACTCAAAATGTTGAAACTTTAAGCTCTAAAAATACAACTAATAACTCTCATTCAAGGAGTTATCAGTAACCATATGAGGGTATTAAGTCTTGTTGCATTTGATTTTGGTGAATTGATGATATGCACAAATTTTTGTATAAAATGTATCCTATGAGTGCTTATACTCTCGATTGTCACTACAATTCAATTCATTGATGCATGTTTAATTTTATTGGTATTTTTGGATATTGAGAAAGATGAAAAGGGAGTAAATTATGGAGTCAGTATGTTAAGTTAAGATATGCTTGAGGACAAGCATGGATTAGGTGTGGACGAACTTGATAAGCTTTAAAAAAAATAGAATTTGATAAGCCTTAATTAATCACATTCAATGTGTCTAATTATCTTCTATTTTGATTGAATATAGAGCTTAACTATGGAAATTATGTTTGATTTAGTTTATGTGGTGAAATAAAAAAAAAAATTTTAAATGGTAGAATTCATCTTAAAGACACTTTTTAACCATCATTTGTCAAATCCAATTTGGGAAGGATTAATTAAAAATGAAAATGAAAGAGAACAAAAAGAAAATAAATAAAATAAAAAGAAAATAGGAAAAAAAATGAAATAAAAGAAATAAAAGCAAAAGCATATTGAAAATGAGCCCTTTGTTTTAACTAAATGTGTGTTCTAGCTAGAGGGAGTACGCACTCATGGTAGTGAAGAAAAAAAAGAAATTTGAAAATGGTCATCGTGAGACTTATTCAAGTGGCAAAAAAGAAGGAGAAGAAGACCCCTTCATGTAGTCTTCTTAGGCAAATTTCAAGGTAGAAGATGTTAAGTAATTTGAGTGGAGCCAAAATAAGATTGCAATACTTTGACGGAACACCGTAAACATGTGTGCACGGAATGTAAACTGAAGACAAATGGGCTTTAGGTTATTTCGGCTACATACATATATATATATATATATATATATATATATATCTAGATTTTTGTCAAATATATTAAATGACCTTGCGGCTGGAATTTTGGGAAAAATTCTAAAACTTTTTCTTTGAAGTCGCAGCAAGCATTTATTAAGTGAGAATACAGTTAGTGTTCTCTTGGGATTGGATGTTTCTCCTTGTTATTTATCCAAAGCTATCGGGTTGTGATACTTAGAAGTTAATAGCTTTTGTTGGGCTATTAAGGGTTAGTTTGTAGCGCAGAGTTGAGAGTTTCTTGTAATCTCTCATTATAGTAAAACCTGTGATTGCAGAATACTGGACGTAGTGCCGAGTTTGGGGCGAACAAGTATAGATTCTGGTGTTATTCTTTTCCCTATCTCTTTTATATTTTGTTGCAACTCTCACTTGTTTAATTTCGCTTATCCTGTGGAATGGGGAATATAATATTGTGGTATTATTATTATATTATATTATTTTTTTCCCAATAGAAGAAACCTATTTTTAGTCTCCCCTCAAGAATAAATAGGGGCAAGGAAAAAAAAGTGTAGAGCATGGTTTCCTTTGAACAAGATTTTTTTTTTTTTTTTTAGTTCTTCTTTTGAGCAAAAACATGGTTCTTCCTCTTTATAGTTTTTATTTCTTTTCCACCATGTGTTGGCTAAGTCTAATTTATGATCCAAGAGTGATTCAATTTCTAATTGTAGTTTTGTGAGGCTTTAGGCCAAATAGAAATTTATCTTTAATTCGAAAATGGAGACTATTTTTTAGAGAGGAATACCCTAATTTCGATTGGAGCACTATCTTAGGACCTTGATAAAAAGCTTGTCGAAGGCTCTATCAAATAAAATTATTAACCAGACCTTTACAATTTGCAGTAGTAATGGCCATAGTCGATCTCAGGAATTGGATTTCTTAGCTTAATTAAGTATTATAATTACTAATGCTCAAATTTTATCTAGAGAACCAACAAGAGAAGAAAAATCAAATTAAAACCTAATTAACTATATTTACATGGTTGGAGACATTTAGATGGAACCTTCTTGAAACAAATATTTACTTTCAATAAACCAATTTGGCCCTATAGAAGAGAGAATTTACATCAATAACAGTTATAAGTCAAGAAATTACCCAATTCATTAGTTGACTTTTCCAAGCCCAACTAAACCTCATGCTTAGTGATAAATCAACATTCCAGTCTATTTTTATAACTAAACATGGCATTGAATAAAATTCTGTTATAGCTTCTATCAGTGAAAATTCCATTCCCATGCAAAAATTTACCAACAGTTATACATTCATATCTAAATTCGAGTTCTTCTTTCCCAAGCAGAAACCAAATTTTCTCATAGTTAAACGTTGGCCAAACGATTAAACAATAATGTCTAGAATGCATAAATAACTTGCTACAATATAAACGTTTCTAAAATTAAACCAAACAGGTGAAATCAAACAAGTTCAAGACATTTAATTTCTAAAGATTCATTACAGAATAAAACTTAAGCAACATCTAAAAACAAAAACTACAAAATAAATAGGATGAAGGGAAGAACTCTCTGATGCGTGCCACACTCGTTCCCGTCGTGAATCGCCGCGATCTCGAGCCTTCAATGTCTTCCTCGACTCTCAAAAGTGCTTCCTTGGTCCCAAATATGAGGTAGAAATCGATTCTAGACCGGTCCCTCTCCAAATGGTCTCCCCTAAAATCGATGCCAACTGTTCTTTTTATAATTCTCGGGACAGCGTCGAGACGCTGTGACCTAGTTCACAGAATAAAGACAGCAAAACGGGGTAGCGTTGAGACGCTGTTCGAAGCGTCTCAACACTACCGACGAAAATCTTCGAGGCGTGCGTTTCTGGCGTCGAGAAGCTATAAGGTAGCGTCTCGACACTGCTTCTGCGGGAAACTGGATTTGAATGGCTACAATTATAGCGTTGAGACGCTATGGACAGCGTCTCAACGCTATCCTCTCGGGTCATGAAGCTTTATCTTGTTCTCTATTCAATTCCAAGCTCTATTCCGCCATGTTAGCTCAAATCCTATAGAAAAAGTGAATAAATGCATGAAAGCTCAATCTAAACATACAAAAATAACACAAATCTAAGCCTATAAATAGCACACTTTTGAGTGTTATCAGACCTAGAGTACACTTTGGAGAGCTAAGGAGGAGACTCAAAGCTCAAAATCGCAAGACATCACGATAGGAACGAGTGTTGGCACTCGTTTACCAATTTTCGCTCTTTTCTCCCTTGCTTTGTTTTTGTTGTTTTTAGGAGTTTATGAACTAAATTTGATGTAATTATAAATAATTAGACTCTTGGAGATTTTTATTGTTAGACTTGTTTTTAATTCCGAATTGTATAGTATATCGTAACGAGAATTTATGCATCTTGTGTGTTTTGTTTAAGCTTTTGGTGATGGCTTATATTTGTTAAATTGAGTTTAGCTTGAAAAAGTAAACTTAGTTTTAGAACTTGGATGCATGATTAATAATAATCTATTACATGAGAATGAATAAGTTACTATTAGAAGTCGTTAAAAGAATACTGTTAATGTCATGCTTAGTTGTAGAAATAAACAGAGAGGTTGATTTATATCTATGCATAAGTTAGTTTGAGCTCGAGAGAGTCAAACAGATATTCTAGTAATTCTTGGCTTATGTTTGCTACATGTTAATATAATTTCTTAATCAATTCAAGTTGCACTTCATGTTAATTCTCTTCAATCTTCTCTCTAAATGGACTCCAACCTAGTAAATGATAGTTTAGTTTACTTCTGTTTCTCTCTGAGTTAGGTTCTCTAGATAAAATTAGATGTGAGTAACTATTATACTTAATTAAAAGTATGAATGAAATAAAGGCAGTGAATCAAGGCATTCAATTAATTAATTCGTCAAATCTAATAGGTTGCATCAATCCCTAAGATAAAAAAGTTTTTGCTACTCATGCTCAACGAATGCAAATACAAAACTAAATAAAAAATATCATAACAAAAATACAAGATTCAAAATAAGAGAAGAAAAATGGATGTTTGTGTGTCAATCAACTGTCCTAGTTACAATATCCACGATCACGAGCTCGAAAGCCCCTTTCCTCCTCTATGATGGCTTCCTCTTGCTCTTCAAATCAAGTTTGTTTCAAAATAGGGTTTTAATCTCTCCAAAAGTGGCTCTCCAAAATTACGAATCCAAAAAGATCTACTTAAAGAAAACAGGGGTAGCATCGAACGTTGCACCCCTAACCACTCAAAATAATTAAGGAAATTGGGGTAGCGTTAAGACGCTAGGTGCAGTGTCTTGACGCTACAGACGGAAATGCAAGGAATGAGCATTTTGAGCATTGAGAAGCATCAAGCTTGGGTGTCTAGACGCTCTTGGTATTGAGAGAAGCGTGAAGTTCATTTTCGTTGCATTGAGATGCTACTCGTTGATCAGGTTGTCAAGACCCTCCAAAATATTTATTGATTCTTTAGATCTAACTTGTAGAAATAGTGGAACCAGGTCGAATCCCAAGGGAACTAATCGAATTAATTTCTCAAAGTTAAAAAAAATAATAAAAAAAATAAAAGAAATGAGGGCTTGAATTGTTGAACAAAAATTGTAATTAAACAATGAATAAAAAAACGAATAAAAAAATCAATTTGACCAAACTCTTCCAATTCAAGAGTGTAAATTCTATCCAATTGTAATCTTGATGATAGGCTTAAAACAACTCAATTTCTTAATTAAGAGTTTAGTCTACTTATTTAGAAAATCCACAACAAGTACAAATTCTTCTAATTTAATTGTCTCTGACCAAGCATCAAAATCAAAACTTATCATTTAATCAATTGGGCACGATAGCGTTCCATATCAATTAAATGATAGCATTAAAAAACAATGAGACTAAACCAAAACTAACTAATTGAGATAACTACAACTTAATTAATTTTTTTCTTTGTTTTTTTAGAGTCTATTATGCAAGCTATGTAAAATGAAAAAGCCATAATTACACACATATAAGTGATAAAGAGCTTGTCGAAGGCTTTCTCAAATATATTTATAAACCGGACCTCTAAAATTTGCAGTAATAGTGGCCATGGTCAATCACAAAGATTGAATTTTTTAGATATCTAACTTAAAACTTGGCCCATATACTTGCAATAGTGGAATTTGCATAACAACAAACCCATGTCGTCTAAGGAATGGGTCAAAAGCTCACATAATGCTAAAGGGAAGCTCTATAAATAGAAGAGTCACCCTACATTCCAAAAGGGGAGAGATCAGAGAACGACTCCGAAAAAGATTGAAGACTGAAGTTTTAAATTAGAAGACTTCAAATACGGAAAAGATAAGTTTGAGGAGTTTGAATCGTACAAAACTTCAAAACTTTAAGACTTTGATCAATTCTTCAAGAAGATTAAGAATATAGTATAATTCATCTGAAAAGATCAACAAATCAATGGTTCCAAAAATATTAACAATCTAAAGAGTCAATCTTAAAAAATCAACAAGCTGAGAGTCAACTAGCTGAGAGTCAATCTTAAAAAGATCATTAAGTCAATGCAAATTCAAGAATACCAACAAATCAAAGTCTTGTTCAGGAAAATCAACAAATATGAAATTGAAGATTTAACCTCAAAAACAAGCAATCCATCTTTAAGTACGTCCAAGAGAAAGATTATACATTAAAAATTATACTACTACTAAGAAATCAAAACAAATTCAAATTCACTTGTACAAACTAGATTTTTCCTTGTTGAACGGCTGTTTCTTGAAATTATACTATTTCATTGTATTGTAGATCGTGGCATCGCATGGGGAAGAGATGGGCATTAAAAAAGTGACCAATTTTTAACTTCATTATAGGTAAGGTATAATAATAATTACAAATCTTTCATAAATTGATTAGTCACGTAATTGCTATAATTAGAAATATGAGATGAAAAGTTCTGACAATTCAAACTTTATCATGTCTAGTGGGTGTCGTATCAAACATGACAACAAACCTTTATACCTTATTCTCACTTTTTTTTTTCTTTTTTTTTTTGTGGCTTGAATTCAAACAAGAACAACATAATAAAATAATCACTTTTTTTTTATCTTAGTGTAATCTATGTGATTGATTAGTTTATTTGAATTTTTTTTTTTTTAAAAAAAAACTGAATCTAAAATGCTAGTAATGATAATTTCGTCTAGAGTTTAATTTTTAGGAAAAAAAAACTTTACCCCAGAAAATGAAGAGTCATCAATTCTTACAACTTTTTATTTCATGAATTGAATATTATATTTGGATGAATTATATATACAGTTTTAACATTTTGTTTGAGTTGTGTTACGTGCTCATCGTTCACTTTCCACGAAATGCGAAGTAAAAATCCTTCTAAATTCACTCATTTCAACAGACATTAACCATTAACAAATCAACGCACAAGTTTAACTTTAAGTTCAAGTAAATCAATACATAAAATCGAAATTTTTAACAAATTCCAACCTAGTTTTTATCTTTCTCCAAGTCCAATCAATTTCATATTGTGCCTTACTTTTGTTTGGTGATCCATTAAACACAGTTGTTTTCTTTTTAACGATTATTCAAAGAAAATCCTAATAAAAAGTAAAATTTGCCATCTTATCCAAATCAAAGACATAAAAGTGAAAGTTAAAGATAATAATTGATTCATCAATCTCAACATAAACTTAGTAGATAAGATACCTATTATCATTCTTAAAATTAATGATTCATCTCCACCCGTTGTTGAACTAAAAAAAAATGAAAGAAGAAAGAAGAATGGGGTAATAATTGATTCAACTTTGTGTTCTTCCTTTCTCCTAGTTCCAAACACAATTTTATCTTTGTCAGTCAAACTTGTCTGCCACACAACATCACATTAGCTATTGAATACCAAAGTTCAGATCTTGTGATAACAAATACGAAAATATATGTTGATATGTCGATATATCTATAAATCAAAATATTCAACCTTATATATTGATTATTAATCGATATCTCCAATATCTTTTATATATATCTAATAATAAACACACACATATATATATATATCATCCATTAACTCCCATATAAATATAAATATTAATAGCAAGAACTATATATAACTTAGTTTGGGAGTAAAAAAACAACTTAATTATTAATTTAAATAATTTGTATACATTTTTTGATTTACTGAAATATCCGTTGATATCGATATTTTATCAATATATTCATCGAGGTATCCGTAAAATTGAAATTATAATATCAATATTGACATGGATATTTTAACCCTTAGGTGAGAACTAAGTATCATCAATTCTAATGTGATTCATACTCCTACTATATGGCACCACAAAACGATTCTCTATGTCCCAAACAGATTTAGCGAAAAAAAAACCCTTGAGAATCACAAAAGGCAACACAAACCCATTTCTCAAGCAATTCTCTACTCTCTTTTTCTTGTTGTTGAAGCCACAATAAATCCCATGTATTAGCATTCAAGGTACCCCTTTATTCCCCTCCCCCTCTTTTTATACCCCATTGTTCTAAACCCCTCTTCAACTCATCTATTCTCATTCAACTCATTAGACTCTTCCTTCTCCTCTTTCACTTACACTTCAATGTTGCGTTCAAACGAAAAGCCCACCCACTCCTCCGTCGACGACAATGAGAAGCATCGAGAATTCGATCGAGAGGTCAGAGAAATGGTCTCCACCCTCACCAGTCGCTTGGGATTGATTCGAAAAGGAGGTAATTTTCATTTGAATGGCTAATTATTAGGTTGAATTGATTAGTAGATGTTTAGTACCTCCATTGATGGTGGGCTAATTTTTTTACTTTTTTTTTTTTAATATTCAACCACGTGGGAGTGAAGATTCAAATATATAATGTTTTAACCAGTTGAACTATACTTTAAATTAATTATAGAAATCAGTTACTCTCTTGTATTCGCATACTTTTGATTAGTAGAGGTTTAATATACCTCTATTTATAGAAGGTTAACTTCTTTTTAATTTAACAATGTGCGGGTTAGAAGTCATATAGTATTTGAATTAGTTGAGCTATGTTTGGGTTGATTATAGAGAATCACTATTGGTAATTCATTTTGATGCTTGGTTGCATCAATAGGTTCCACCCACCACCAAGAAGTTGTCGACGACCAAGGCTCGAGCGTCATCACACTCGCTGGGACCAACACCGGCGCCACCATGCGCGCTGAGTTGAACGGAAAGACCACCAAGCTCGAGGACACAGCTCAGGACGAGAACGAGTCGCTCACCTCCTACATTAACAGCAACTTCCAAGCCATCAACAACTCCATCATGTTCGGCGGCAGTTACACCGGCAACGACCCTGGAGTTCACATGGACATCTCTGATCTCTACGAAGAAGGACATAAGGGTGAGAAAGGAGGGGCTAAAGGCAAGAAAGTTGGCAAGGATAATGCTGAGTCCGGTGGCTCCTGGTTTTCAAAGGAATGATTTTTTGGCGCACCAGAAGTTGGATGCATGCATTTACATGCACCAACGTTGGAAAGTAATCATAAAACATATATATATCAAGTGTTTTATCCATTAAATATAATAATACTATATATGTACTAAAGAAGAGATTTCCACTGAGTTTTTCCATTCTTGAAGGTTAATAAACGGATTGATTATGTTCAAAACACATGTATTGTCCTTGCTTGAGTTTATGTTCTTTGTAAAGTTCACAAAGCCCGGTTTGAAACTGAGATACCGTCGTATGAAAGTAAAGTAATATGAACTTAGATCCAAAATGGACAATAAAAATATAGATAAAGATGATGAGCCTTGAAAAATATATATTGTCATCCTGCAATATGGTACTTGGTTGTGTCTTATTGTGTACAAGCTTGTTCTAGAGGAAAATAGTTGACCAGGAAATAAAAGTTAAATAGATGAGATGACTATTTGAGAGGAGAATTAATGGTATTATGTTATGTGTTAGGATGCGAACATATGAGACAATATCTTAAGGGGCGGATCTACAGTAGGCCCAGGGGAGCCCCCCTGAACTTCATGATATATCCTATTATTATATGAAAACTCATACAAATTAACAAAAGATTTCCTTGTCTCAGTGGTGTGAGTGTGCTCTAGCCCTCCTACATTCCAGGTTTGAGCCTTGGATTACGCAGATTTTCATTCCGTTTTTGCATTATTTATTGTGGGCGCTTGAATTTCAAAAAAAAAAAAAAAAGAAGAAGAAGAAAAGATGACTTCAACTTGGGCGCTTGTTTTTTCCTCTATATATGTATAGGTTAAAATACCATTTTAAACTCTATACTTTATGTTTCATTCCATTTTAGTTCATTTACTTTCAAATGTCTAATTTTAGTTTCTGTATTTTTAATAAAACTTAAAATTGGTCCCTATGGTTAGTTTATTGTTAATTTTTCGAAACAATTTATTCTCTATTAACTTTTATTTTATAAATTTTGGAAATATGTTTGCATTGTATCTTTTATTGCATGAAAACTATTATTATTGTTTAACCAATTTCGATAAAAATTAACTTAAAACTGACGGCAGGGGCCAAATTTAAGCTTTATTAAAAGACAATTACTAAAATTTGACATTTGAAAATACAAATACTAAAATGAAATGAAACCTAAAGTACATGGACCAAAATGGTATTTTAACCTTATATTTATAAAAGAGTATTATTTTCATTGATTTAAAAATATATAGAAAATTGTTCTTTTAATCTAAAATAAATAATTTAAACCTTTATTTCTTATATATTTGGAGGGTAAGTTGCATCCCCTTTAAAAAAAAAGTTCAACCTATAAAGTATTTACAATTTAAAAAATATAAATAATAAAAAAAATATTTTTAAATGTTAGTAAATTATTTTTAATAATTAATTCTATAAGAAACTATAATTATTATTTCAAGTTTTATTTTTTTATATACTTATATAAAAAATATCAATCATATTTTTTTTGTAACCGAGAGTCGGAGCTTTACTCTCCTATACCCAAGGGCACCCGAGCTCGCCCCAATGCCCAGACCCGGGAGACATCAATGGTTTTTATTTATTAAGCTCACCTGAGAAATCGAACCTGACATAAAAATATATGAAGGCCCTGACATAAATTTTTGTTTTTTTTAAAAAAGCCATGACATAAACTTTTGAATCAGTACTAATATCAAAATAGGTTAAAATTATCAAAAAAATACTCCTGAACTATGAGGTTGGTTTCAATTATACCCCTGAACTTTGAAAAGTTTCATTTTAACCCTTGAACTTTAAAGTTTGTTTCAAAACAATCCTTGAAGGCTTTTTGTTCGTTAAATTCATGGACGGAAAATGATGTTTTTGCATTTGTAATTGTTGCTTATGTGAACATACTTGAACATATATGTTGAAAAAAATCAAAACATATGCAAATACGTCATTTTCGTCTATAAATTTAACGGAAAAAACCTTCAAGGATTGTTTTGAAACAAACTTCAAAGTTCAAGGGTTAAAATGAAACTTTTCAAAGTTCAAGGGTATTTTTGATAATTAAACCTATCAAAATATATCAAGCCCCCCGACATAAATTTCTGGATCCGCCACTGAATATCTCTACTTTATATGAAATCCTCTGGGTATGATTAAAAGCAAAAAGCATGCAGATGTAAGATTAAAGTGAACAATAATATCATAATTAACCATCGTAATACAAAGAGATTTGTTGTCATTACTTTGAAACATAAGGAGGGAGATAGGGTTTTATTTGATATATAGAATTGCATAATAAAGTACAAATCTAAAAGTCTATTTATACTAAAAATTGAACTACGCCTAATTTCAAAACGTAATTCACATTTGAAATCTAAACTAATTCAACTATCCTAACCAAAACTAAATGTAATTCAAGTAATTAAATCTAACCATATTATCTAACAATTATACAACACAAATTGGTTCAAATTAATCAAAACTATTGGCAGAAGATTGTGTGTGTGTTATGAAGAATGTAGAATTTGAATTTTCACTGACAAGGGACTTCTAACAAAATGCACCCCATCAGTCCAAATTAAGCTGCCAAAAGAAAAGCCATAATCCATCTCTAAAAGTGTCAAAATCGTAACCTTAAAGGACATCTTCCTGACCGTAGCATTGAAGACCAACACACGAGGCTCCACTGTGACACTCGTCCCAATTGGAGGGTCAATCAAAGCTCTGTAAATGGATGTCAAATTTCCAACATTAGTGACAGTTCGAGTGACAGTGGTTGAGTTTCTAAGTGCTGGCACTGTTATGGAGGGTAGGTTAAGATTCAACATAGAAAGTTGGTGTTGTGTTGGGCAGTCTGGTTTTTGATCTGTCAGAAGATAAATGGCTGAGTTGTTGTAACCCATTGAGCAGAAGTAAGAGATGTAATCGGTGGTGGACATATCGTATATGAGTCCTGGATTTGCAGCTGCATTTGGATTTACAATTCCTCCTCCGTAGTCGAATGGATTGCCAAGTTTCTGTGGAGATCCCTCGGCCAGAATTGGTACCCCAGAAGGATGGGTGTTCTATGCTGAAAGTAACATGTTTTAGGCAAATAATAACACCCAAAAGTTTAAACATATGAGTTATCGTAAATTTAAGAGTTAAATCTCTACCTGTTTGATAACCCTTAAATTTTTTTTTTTGGAAAATTTATGCTTATAAACACTACTTCTATCTATAAGATTTTTTGTTTTGTTATCTACTTTCTATCAACGTTTTCAAAAAAAAACCAACCCAAAAGTTTTGAAAACTAAAAAAAATAGTTTTTAAAAACTTGTTTTTATTTTTGAAATATGACTAAGAATCCAAATGTTTACTTAAAAACCATGGTAGGAGAAATCATGAGGAAAACAAACTTAAATTTCAAAAATAGAAAACTAAAAATTAAATGGTTATCAAACGAGACCTAATTTATTTTACTTTAGTTTTAAATAAAATAATGGCTAAGAATGTGATTTAGTTTATTTGGCATGATATTTGGTGAGTTTGCAAAAATTTAGAGGTGTAATAAGAACACTCAAGAGAGTGAATAATCAAAATTTTTGCCAATGTCTTAAAAATTGGGAGGAATTAGAAAACTTCTGTTTTTAAGTGGTCTAATTTTTCCTCTGAATTTCTACAATGTATTAAATATCATGTGACATAAGTTTATCCATCAATTTTAACATTCTTCGACAAATGAAAAAGTGATTAAAAAATATTAAAACATAAGAAGTTAAATGGAGACTATTTAAATAAGATGAACTACATCGAAAAAACAATTAAACATAGGAGAATAAAAACATATTATATATTTAGTCCCCAACTTTTCATAAAAATAACCCCTTTTTTATCCTTGCTTTATCCTATTTCCTAATATCTATCTATATATATCCAATACTTTAGCCAACTTTTGTTGCTCTAATTTCGCTCATATCAACATGTAAATAATACACATTCAAAAGAAATATTATCTATGCGTCAAACAAACAAATATAGAACAACAATATAATAAGAACTAAAATAAATAATTTTCATGGAACCAAGGAGCGAAAGGCAAAAAGAAATTGGCAATACCAGTTGTGAGTATGGCAGATTTGATGGCAGCAGGTGACCAAGTGGGATGAAGTGACTTGAGAAGAGCCACAATGGCCGAGATATGAGGAGTTGCTATGGAAGTTCATGTTTCAATGGTAAAACCTCCTTCATTTGTTGGATCAAGTGGCTGCTAATATTGCGACTACAGGTGCAGTTATATCTGGCTGTTCAATCAACATTAATTGATTAATTTACAACCATCTCAATATATATATATATATATTATAAGTTACCTTGAGAATTGCTGGTGCAACAGAGTTGGGACCTCTTGATGAGAAATATGCTATATGGGCTGAAATGGGGTTGTCTCTGATGGTTCTTGAAGGGCTCAGCTTCACCATTGGAGAACTGTACATTTCATTCCAGAAAAAACGACCTGGTCGCTCGTGATTGAACCAAATCTTATATCAAGAAAACACAATCAGCATGCATGGACCTTACCTGGTCGCTCGGATGTAATAGAATATTTTGGTGCCAATTTCGAAATCGACTTAAAAACAGGGGAAATCATTGTCACATGCAAACCAGATATCATCAGGATGCCTAGCCACAATCAGCCCCACGCCATTCCATGCTTTCACAGCCTCCACAGCTCTCGTCATCGCTATTGGATTCATCCCCACCACTGTGCTAAAGCAGAGCACTACTTTTCCAGCCATCCAATCACTGCCATTCACTAATGCCACTGAACCGCATAGCCTGCAAATTTCACAAATTCGTTAATTCTTCTATGCATATTGTGAAGGCAGTTTTTAGTTTCACTAACCCTGCAACGTTGGGGTTCAACCCGGACCCTGGATATACCAAGCCGCTGTATCCAACCTTTTTTCCAGAGAACAGGGTCTGGCTCTGCCACAGAAACAACACCATGTTAAAAGTTTTGTTCTTCCATTACAACCTACCTTATTTAGTTTCTACACTTTAAAATGTTTTAATGAAGGTCTTTTTCTTTTTTTAATTTAACAATATGTGAAGGTGACGATTCGAACCTTTGGGTTATGATGTCTTAGCTAGCTGAACTATACTTTTGACTCGTCAAGAGGTAAGCTTTGTTTTAGTATTTAACGATTGCTCAGTGGGTTGGTTTTGAATGGATCTAGGTGTTTCTTGGGAAAATTAAAGAAATAAGACAAGTTTAGTATTTTTCAAGGTCTCATTTTGCCAATTTGCTAGTCCCAAGTTAACAAATTTCTAATCAACACATAAGAAAGAAAGAGAAATGATCATGAAAGGATTCCCCTTCAATTCTCCTTAATATGATCAAAAAATAATTCTCCTTATATAGAGAATCAAAACAGGATAACTTACATTACAACCACAGTTTAAACAAAGACTTAACTATGGTTACATATAACATAAGAAGTTAGTCCTAATGAGCTCTCTTAACACACCCCCCCCCCCCCTCAAGCCAATGTGTGTTAAAGAAACCACATGGAGCTTGGACTTAAGTGAAAGAAACCGACCGGCTGAAAGTGGCTTAGTTAAAACGTCAACAATCTGGGCAGAAGCAAGGAGATGAAGAATAACAAGTTTCTTCTGCAACACCAAGTCTCTAACAAAGTATATATCGATTTCAACATGTTTGGTGCGAGAATGGATAACCGGATTAGCACTCAAATGAACCGCTCCAAGATTATCACACCACAAAGTATGAGCTCTTAGTAGCTAAAAGAAAAGATCATGAAATAAAGATTGAAGCCATACCAACTCAGTCGATACATGAGCAAGGCTCCTGTACTCTACCTTTGTGCTCGAGCGGGAAATAATTTGTTGCTTCTTTGAAGACCATTGTATAAGATTTCCGCCAAAATATACACAAAAACCTGATGTAGACTTCCTGTCATCCGGATCTGAGGCCCAATCAAAATCAGCAAATCCTTGCAAAACTAACTCCTTTGGTTTACTAAAGAGAAGACCATGATCCAATGTCCCACGCAAATATCGTAAAATACGCTTCACAATCTGCCAATGATACACAGTGGGAGCATGCATAAACTGGCATACTTTATTGACACTATATGTAATCTCAGGCCTAGTCAAGGTAACGTATTGCAAAGCCCCAACAAAACTACGATAAAGATGCACATCATGAAATTTCTCCCTTGATAAATAGACATAACAGCACCACTTAACATAGGTGTAGATATAGGATTAGATTCATGCATTTTAGTCTTGTAGAGAAAATTTGGGATATACTTGGTTTGTGATAAAACTAGACCACCTGAAGAGGGATAAGAGACTTCTACACCCAAGAAGTAATTCAATAAACCAAGATCTTTAAGAGAGAACTGTTTATGAAGGGCAGTCACCAAATTATCAATTATAGAAGTAGAATTTCCAGTAATGACAATATCGTCTACAGAAACTAACACATAGCAAATCTGACTATGTTTGTGATAAACCAATAAAGAGGAATCAGACTTCACACTAACAAAACCAAGTGAATGAAGGAAATTAGTCAGTCTATCATACCACACCCTTGGAGCCTGTTTCAAGCCATACAAAGCCTTCTTTAAACTGCAAACCATCTTAGGATCAGAATTATAAGACATACCAGGGGGTTGAGCCATGAAAACTTTTTCATTTAACACACCATGAAGGAAGACATTATCAATATCCACCTGTCTAAGATTCTAGCCAAAGTACAACGCAATAGTAAAAATAACTCGTATAGTAGTAGGCTTCACCACCGGGCTAAACGTTTCAGTGTAATTAATGCCAGCTTCTAAACCATCGAAATTCCTCTTTATTTTATACACCCACTTACACCCAATGACTTTCTTACCCGGTGGAGAGGATACAATAGTCCACGTATTATTTGCTATAAGAGCATCATATTCCTCTTTCATAGCCTAAACCCAATGAGGACTTTTGAGAGCCTCTTTGATCGTAGGAGGTTCTGAATCAACATACTCAATCAATAATATTTTAGGCTTAACAATACCAGCCTTAGCCCGAGTCACCATCAAATGTTGATTGATAATCTAGGGAACAATTGATGCTAATGCAGGAGAAGAACTCACCTCAGCAGCTGAAGGCAAGGATATAGAGGCATCTGAACCTGTAGATGAAGACTGAGAAGTAGAAGGGGTAGATTGTAAGGCATTTGGAGAAAAAACTGAGGCTTTAGTAGATCAAATAAAGGGAGAAGTATCTAGTTGCAAAGTTGGTTGATGAGAAATAGCCTCGGTGGAAGCCTTTACTTGTGAATGAGGAGAAAAAAATACTCGGTGATGGGACAAAAGGTGAAGTCTGTTCAGCAGAAAATGAAGAAAATGACAAATAAGAAAGGACATGGAGATAAGATGTAATAGTCTTTGACTTTTAAGAGGAGGAAGAGGACAAAAACTGAGGATGGATAGCTCGGAAAATATTTTCATCAAACAACACATGTCTGGAAATATAAAGTCTACCAGAGGATGCAAGACATTTATACCTTTTGTGCATTGTACTATACCCAAGAAAAATGCAAGGAGTTGATTGAGGATCGATCTTATGCTGATTATATGGTCTAAGAGAAGGATAACACAGGCAACCAAAAACTTTTAGAAAAGTATAATTGGGTTTAGTGCCAAAAAGTTTCTCCAATGGTGAAATATGATGATGAGCATTAGTAGGAAGACGGTTTATGAGAAAAATTGTTGTGGAGAAGGCATCATCCCAAAACTCCAAAGAAAGAGAATAAGGTAAGACCCATATCAACAATTTGCCTATGTTTTCTTTCTACTAACTCATTTTGCTGAGAGGTGTGAGGGCAAGACAATCTATGTTCAATACCATGAGACTTCAGGTAGGGAGTAAAGACACGAAACTCACCCCCATTATCCAATTGAAGACGAAGGATAGATCGACCAAACAATTTTTCAACATGAGTTTTAAACAGAATGAAGGCTTGAAAGGCTTCGGACTTGGACTTAAGAAAGTAAATCCAAGTATGACGGGAATAGGCATCCACAAAGCTAATATAGAATCAAAAACCATTATGAGATGTTTTATAAGCAGGGCCCCACACATTAGTTGTTAGGATTTGTGCCCTAAAGCTCGTTTTTTGTAATTAAACATTTTCTCATTTATTAATATACATTGTGTATAACATTATCCAATAGTGTGTAAAACCTAAGGTTATTATTATAATCTTGAACAATATGTAGTTGACATACAAGATGATCGTGTTCAAGAAATAACCTAAAGAGTCTATAGTATAGTATATGGATAAGATTGGGTGTCTTATCCTGGTAACACTATTGATACGACCCACTTTGTAATTGTTACAAATGATTTGATCTAAATCATTCATGTAGAGACATGTGAGTAGGGGTATCCTATACAATGAGTTTGTATAAGACTGGACCACGAAATATTTAATCTCTCTTCATAAATCCGTTAATTGAGAAGATTAATATTTCACAGGATGATCATATGCGACTCGATCTTAATCCTGAGTGAGTTATGAACTCATGCCTATGAGGGCTCGTTCTTTGATTTGCATGGGTGATAATGGTTTTTGTAGCCGATTCAATAAGCCTACCATTTTGGGGATTGGACCAAATAGGGAGCTGGGAACATAATTTCACGAGATAGAATTCACTCTTTCCCATATAGGGAAAGTAGATGAGTAGTTCCCTTAAGTGTTGATTTCAGGACTTGAACAATAGGGCCCACCTCTCACTGGCTCGAGATGGACTTAGTTTATGATTAGATCATAAATAAATTGTTCATTAGAGGATCAGTGGTACTTAAGGTATAAGATGTAATTATAGGGGTAAAACGGACTTTTGACCCAACTATAATTACGAACAACTTATGAATGATCAACTTGCATGTAATGATTAGATCGATGGACACAACTTGTCCTATAGTGCATAAGAATGCAACTCTAGGTCTATAGTGAAGTGACATATAGTTAATGAATGAAAATTAATTAAGTAAAGAGTTTAATTAATTGATTTTATATCATTAGAGCTTATAATCTGTAGGTCCATAAGGTCCCCTTGCTAGCTCATATGAATAAATAGGATCAATTTCATTGAGAGAAATTTTTGAAATGTTCAAATTAAAATTTAATATATTGATATATTAAATGAGAGAAAAAAATATTTATTGTATATGATACATTAAATATCAAATAAATTATGAATGTATTAAGATACATTAAAGAAAATATATTTATTAAATTTGAATTAGATTCAAATAAATAGATGTCGTAGGAGAATTTGATAGGTTTGAATTTGATTCAAATCAGTTAGATAAATATATTTTAATATATTAGATATTAAAATATATTATTTAATTATTTGTCTTAGGCCACTATAAATAGGACCTAGTGCTGAGCCATTGCATTCATTCCAAATAAGAGAAAGAGACTCTAGAAAAATTCTCCCCTCATTCTCTCATTATATTTTCAAGAAGGTTCCCACAAACCCTTTTGATCTTTTATTCGAGACATAGTAGGGAAGATTTTTGTGGAAGAGACCAAGTATACAAGAAGAACTTCTTTATTCAAGGTATGTTTATGCTTAACCCTAATATTATTATTTTGTTCTAAATAAACTCAAACCGATTCCTACGCTTTCGCTTGGGTTTAATTTGATTATTCCCTTCATCAGCAACCACAAGTTCAAGAGGAAAAGAATATATAGTAGTAGAATTATGTAAGGGAAGATTATGGCATTTACCAATAGCACAAGCATGGCATAAAGGTTTCAATTTATTTATAGACAACAATATTGCAAGAGTCAATAACTTCTTTAACAAGAGGAAATGCAGGGTGGCCCAATCTATTGTGCCACAAATCAACAACCAACACAGAGGAATGCAAAGAAATATGAGATTCAACAGGTTTAGTATTCACAACAAAAGAATTCGAAAAATAAGTAGTATAAGTATGAGTGGGGATGACTGAG
This sequence comes from Trichosanthes truncata, assembly GCA_033996785.1. Classification (NCBI taxonomy): domain Eukaryota; kingdom Viridiplantae; phylum Streptophyta; class Magnoliopsida; order Cucurbitales; family Cucurbitaceae; genus Trichosanthes; species Trichosanthes truncata. The sequence continues at coordinate 78,356,851 of JAWPNB010000003.1, forward strand.
GAAGAGCAGCCATCAGAAACAGAGTCTTTGAGATGAGCATTCTCCAACGAGAATTGATGTAAACCGTCATGGAGCTTGCCTTGGAGAAGAATGTTGCCAGTTGACAGATCCTTCACAAAGCAAAGAGAAGGATGAAATTCTAAAAAGACATTGTTATCTCTAGCAAACTGACTAACACTGATAAGGTTTTTAGTAATTGAAGGAACATGAAGAAGATTTTTTAAATGAAATATGGAATAATGATGATAAGATGATTTAAGATAGGATGAGCCAATATGAGAAACCTCCAAACCTGCACCATTGCCAACAAATACCTTATTATCTCCAGCATAATCAGATGCAATCAAAAGATTGCCATAATCATGAGTAACATGGTTTGAGGCACCAGGTCTGAATACCATTGGTTTTCCTTATTTACCTCATGATGCAATGTGTATGCAGCCAAGAACTGAGATGGTGGACTAGAAGTATATTGAGATGTGAACTAAGAATTCTGAGAGGGCGTGAAATTACCAGACTGAGTTGAGGTTGGTCCTTGGTACCATCTTTCAAACCGATAATAGCATCGCAAAGCTATATGCTCATATCTTCGACAAAGCTGGCACTATGGTTTGGAATTATGATTCCACTGTCTGCAATTTCCATTGGACTGTCCTCCTTGATTGCTTTGGAATTTCCTTCAACGTTGTGACTCAGAAACAGTCGAATGAGGCATAGAAAAGTGCTTCGATGTGTTTTGACCAACATAGTTAACACTAGGTAAAGAACCATCTGGATTCACAGTATTATTCCTCTCATTTTTGCTCTCTTACGATAATAACATAGAGTAAACTCTCTGAATATATGTTGGTACTTTAGACACCGAAATCACAGAGGCAGTGGAGTCAAAATCTGACCCTAAACCAGCAAGAATATGTAAAATATGATCAACTTGAGATATGATGTTGCCGGCAGCAGACAAGGAATCGACAAGACTCTTGACCTTTTGGAAATAATCCTTTAGAGTGCGATTGTCTTTCTTTAAATTCTCCAACTTCGATTTGAGTTGCATCACTCGAGCAAGATTGCGAGAGGGAAACCGTGCATTTAAAACTTGCCATACTTCTCAAGAAGTAGCACAATCAAGAGTCTCAGATAGTAAATCAGAGGAAATAGAACCAAGCAGCCATGAAGTTATCAAATTATCTTACCTTAACCAGTACTGATAGAGTGGATTCAAAACCCTAGCCAAAGACGACGAGGTTTCTGTATCGAGAAATTTGGGAGGAATTTGAACTGATTCATCAAGAAAATCTTCCAAACCGTAGCCACGCATAGCTGTTTGAACTTGCAATTTCCAAAACAAAAAATTCTCCTCATCCAATTTCACCATTGTGATTTTGCTACTAGAATTCACAATTTTAGGAATAGAAGAAGTAAGAACTTCAGACGAATTCATCGCATGATTCGAAGGATCCATAGGAGAGAAAACTACTGCAATTTTCTTGATCCAAAGAAAATAGAGGAATCGAAAAAACAAATGAAGCTTCTAGGTCATTAGACTTGAGGCTTTGATACCATAACAAATTTCTAATCGACACATAAGAGAGAGAGAGAAATGATCAGGAAACGATTCCCCTTCAATTCTCCTTAATATGATCAAAAAATAATTCTCCTTATATAGAGAATCAAAACAGGATAACATACATTAAAACTACAGTTTAAACAAAGACTTAACTATCTTACATATAACAGAAGAGGTTAGTCCTAATGAGCTCTCTTAACACAGGTAAGTATTCGACAAATGGAGTTCTTTTTAGTGTAGTGGATAGATTCAAATTTCTAACCTCTTGATTGAAGATCAGTTGAACCTCAGTTTAGCAGATAAATGGAGATAAATGGAGTTAGTGACAAACACCAATTATTGGAAAACAAAGTTTAAATAAACCCCACCTTGAAAATTCATGAATAAACTTCAAATTTTTTTAAACATAGAGACTAATCTAGAAGATAATCACAGTTTGCTCACATCATAAAATGACTTACCAGAAAAGTGCAGTTATTTCCCAGAGTAACAGAGCCCAAGAAAGATCTATCCATAGAACTCGCACCGACACTCAAAATTCAAGGCGAAGTATTCACCACCGTCTCTGCAGAAGGCCCGTCGTTACCGGCGGAACAAACCACCGAAATATTCCTCAAATTTGCCCGAAATGACCCAAGCCCCACCACATTCTCTTCATCCACCTCCGCAAATAGAGGAACACTCTTCCCCAGCGACAGAGACAAAACATCACGCCATCGTGAACGGCGTCGTCTAACCCCTTCAACACGTCCGCCGCCGCACACTGGCCACCGCCGCCAGGCAAGCTCCAACACGCCTTGTATACTGCCAGCCGCGCCACCGGTGCACCGCCCCTCACAGTCCGGCCGCCGAGGCCTCTGTAGCTGACATTCCTCACGAACGAACCGGCGGCGGTGCTCGCCGTTTGAGTCCCATGTCCATAATTCTATCACTGCAGATCTGTTGAATTCCCCAAATTCGGCTATAAACCCATCAACGTACCATTTGGCTCCAATGATTTTCTGTTGCAATCTCTCGTCGCATTGAATTGTTCCCCTGACTGGCACACGCCTCTCCACCGCCGTGGCACCGGCCCCAATCCTTCCTCGTTGAACGCCTCCGATTCCGGCCAAATTCCTGTCCCGAAAATTGTTATTATTGTTCTGATACCATGTTAAATCACTGTCGAACCCAAAAGCTTAAACAGACCTGAATCAAGGAATCCAATGATTACACCGTCACCCAAATTACTAATTTGCAGAAGATTTGAAGGAGATGGAGAAGGAGAAAAGCCGAAGAAATCCCAGCTTCTAGTAGTATGGAGTTCGTAAAGAACATTTGGAAGAACTCGAACCACACCAGACATTTCTAAGAGTTCACGTCACAAATTAAAAGCAGAACTCTGTTCTTTTTTTATCAATCAAAACCAAAACGCACATCGGAAAAACAGAGGAAAAGTATAGATAAATACCAGCAAGCTGATTGGCTTGAGATTTTGTGAGCTTTGCCGCAAACCCAGAAAAGACATGTGTATAACTGGACACAATCGATTTCGAAGCCTTCTTTTTGCTTCAATAACATGATCGGAGTTCATTTGAATTCAAATTTCGAGCTTATGAATTGGAAATTAAATTACAAGTACCTTCCCAGTATAGTAGCAAGCAAATCATGATGAACCTCGGTGCTGCGCTTAGGATCATGTTCCTTCTCTTCGAGATGCACGATGTGAAGAAGCCGCGTTTAAAAGGGCAAATTGAATTATTCTAAATTGGGTTCTTTATGAATTTGGAAGCCGTACCTTGCCACTTGCTTCTGGTTCTCGAAGACGGATGCATACAAGAACAGAGCAAGAAACCATGCCCTGTTTTTCATGTTGTGTTGTCACTCTGTTTTGGTGATAAAATTTAGAGATCGAAAAAAGAGTTTTGGAGAGCTTTCGTCTAATTGTTCTTGAAGTAGTGCATTGATTGAACAAGCAAGTTTTTGTCTTTTTGTTTGGAAATCAAATAAAATGCAGGGGCTATCTGTTACGACGCAGAACCTTGTTGAAATATTTGTAAATAAGTTTTGGTAGAGAAATTTGGGGTTTGTCTTTTTGTTGAATGTGACGGTCACTTCCAATAATTTATAATTTTCAAGTCGAGAGCTTGTTTAATTTGAATAAAAATTAATTTGATAAATTAATTTTTATATTCATGGTAGCTGCATTGGTTTTTTTAAAAGCCAAAAAAAAAAAAAAATCTTTCCAAACTTATTTTTAAAAATATTGTTGTTTTTATTCAACCAAGTGACACGAGATCGTCTCCCACTAATGACCCATTTTTATCTCTTTAAGAGACAACATTGCCTACATGTGACGAAGTTGTCTCCAAGTGACAATGTCGTCTCTTCTTGCCTATTTAAAAAAGAAAGAAAAAAAAACCATTACACTATACGTCATTTTCCCCCTCGAACTTCTATACTTTTTTCCTTTCATTAACACCAATCCCACTCGTCGACCCCCACCGGTGCCAAATCCTAATACCACTGATCTAACTCTCTTTTTTTTTTTTTTTTTTTTGCTCGCCATTGGAGTATAGAAAAGTTTTTCTATAGCCATTTTAGTAAAGAAATGAGAAAAAAGTATTACAAAACTAAGGGACCACTAAGCTATGTTGGATCTTTGTATCTTTTTTGTGAAGTTTGCTCTTTCTTTACTTTTCGTAGTTTTTTTTTACTGATTTTTTACACGTGTCTCTTGACGAGACGACCTCATTTATATGAAGCAAGAGACGACAATCATCTATATGAAGACGACCTTGTCTCACTAGAATAAAAATTACAATATTTTTTAAGTAAGTTTGGAAAAAAAATATATTTTTTTAAAAAGAAAAAAGGTCCAGCTGCCTGTAGGATGAAGAACCATGTAGTTTTTAGTATTATAAAATAAATAAATAAATTATTATTTTATTAAGAAGAAAAATGAGGAAGCCCACATCTGGAGGCCCATTTTGAAAGGAAGAAAATGAAGCTTCTCAAGGCCCACACCCATATACGTGCCCACGAATTGCCAGCGACCAGTTGCAGATATTCAAAACATACTTTTGCAAAAAAAAATAAATAAATAATAAAATGAAAAATGCAAATATAATTTGATTCATAGCAATACAACATATAGTAATTCAAATGTAGAGTAATGTTCAATCAATTTCATTACATTTACCTAGGTTCAAATTTTAGAATTTGAATTTTACACTGTACAATCCTTACAATTCTCTATCAACTTGGACGTAGTTAATTACTTGTCATTCAACTATTCCTAAAAACGACCAACACATATCTTCTCAACACTTTTTGTCCTCATTAACATGCTTCCTAAGAAGTCACCCAGCACAATTATATTTTAACCATAGAGTCATTAGTAACTAAGTCATAAAAAATAATTTTAAAAAAATACACTTTGTCAATAAAGATACTCTTTACCAATTATTATAAGCTTTTTCATGAACTACGTTATTCCACATGCTTATAACCGTCTCATAATCTCTCTCATTCCAACAAGACGTTAATTCACTCATGTGTGTACACAAAACCTCAATAAAAACTACTCCTCATCGTACCTAACGCATTGGCGACCACTCCCCACCCTTTTCAGGCTAGATCGTCACATGGGAGGAAATAGTGATCAAAGCATGTCACAGCATATAGAGATCGAACAGAAGAAAGAAGAATAATTCGCAACTATAATTAAAAAACGACACATACATACATACATATTCTTATATCTCCCCCATGAAAGAATGAAAAGTAAGAAAAAAGAGAGGGGATTATTGGACATGGAATTGTGTGCATCCATGTCTTATCTAACCCATCATCATCATCATCAAGAAGACAAAAGAGCCGCCAAGTGGAAGGGTAGTAGAGTGTGCGGCGTGGTCCAAATGCCATGTGCATCTGCGTGCGTCGGGCGGGGCGGGGCGAGCCGAGCCTTTCCCTTTGCCTTTGCCTTTGCCTTTGCCTTTGGGCCTTTGCCTTTGCCTTTTGTGGTCCTTACTCTACACCTTTCTACTTCCTACCACGTACTCCCTATATAATACAACATCCATTTTTCTTTCTCTTTTCTTTTCTTCTCAACTGATTTTAATGAATCTGCAATTTAACATCAAACTTTAAACTATGCCTATGGGATGATAATAATGTTATATGGGTTTTTTTTTAGGCCACTGTCTTTCCCTTCCACTCACCATTAATAACTCCCACAGTGATGTGTCATACTCCATCTCTCTTGGCCCCCCATTCTCTTCTCTTTCTTCTATCTCTCTCTCTCTCTCTCTCTTTCTGTCTAATCATCCTGTCGTAGATGTTACTAATGCTTAGCTTTAACCGTATTCAGGGTTCTGGACCATTTCGTTATGCCTCATTATTTTTTTTTCCCTCTCTTTTTCTTTTTGCTTAATCATCCTGTTGTGGATTTTACTAGTGCTTTAATCGTATTCAAAATTCTGGACCATTTCGTTAGGCTTCACTATTTTTTTCCTTTCTCATGCTGCGGCATCAAAATGATTACTCATATCTCTCATTAATTGATGTCGAGTTCATGGGCATGAATGCGTTAACATACTCTTTCATTCTTTAATAACTTATAGGGTGTATTTGGATTAACTTCGCAACAAAAAATAATCACTTTTGAAATTAGTAGATTGATTGATAATCATTTTCTCAATAATCACTTTTAAAAAATCTTAATAAAGAATTCAAAAATGCACATTAAAAAAAAAACAACAAAGAATGTTGAAATTACAAAAATTTCCCTCAAATTTAAAACTTCTCCGCTTTCTCCATCTCTTTATGGTAATTTGACATTTTGTAGTATCACTTTGTGCAACCATAAAGGTGTGATTAAAATCATTTTTGAGAAGATGTAGCTAAATCTCATGCAATCCCTTTAAAAGAATAGATTTCTAAGGCCTCATTCTACTTCTTCCCGTTAGTTTGCATAAATAATGTGGCTAATTTGTGTATATGTATTAACAAGTTGATATGAACACATATTGAAGCCATACAAAATAATAGCAAAGACCAAAATGATTGTTTTTAAATAGTTAAGGTCTTGTTTGATAACCATTTGGTTTTTGAAATTATCAAAAACTTATTTTTTCTTTTGGAATTTGGTTAAGAAATTCAAATGTTTTGTTAAGAAAGATGAAATTCATTGTAGAGAAATGATGAAAAAACAAGCACAATTTCAAAAAACCAAATAGTTATCAAACGAGATACTTTTTTAGTTTTCAAAACTTAGCTTAGATTTTGAAAACATTTGTATAAAGTAGATAACAAAACAAAAAACTGAAATAGTGTTTATAAGCTTAATTTTCAAAAACTAAAAATAAAAAATAAAATGGTAATCGAAACCTTAAATAAGCTTTTTGAAGGCACATTAATTCATTAAATCAAACACCAAAATGAGATTTAAACTAAATTATTATTAGTTAGGTGTGTAGTAGGGCTAATAAAAAATTGTATAGAATATAAACCTAGGGTTATGGGTTCTCCTCTTCTCTGGCTACCTGACTACATGGATCTGGTTGTTCATTTTAATAATCTCAATATGCATAAATTTTAAGTGCTTTGTTGGTTCTAGGACTCTGTGGTTTAATTTTATAGCCTTAAATCTTAAGAATAAGATATTCATAATTAACCTTTTTTTAATTAGAAAAAAAGTACACTTGCGTCATGGACTTAGAATTACAGTGACGATGGATGTTTAATTTGTGTTCTACAAAACATAGACATGGGAATCATCTCTGTGTCTCGATAATATATTTATTATGATATATGGTCTGGTGGTGAAAATTAAAATTAATTAGTGCAACTTTGACTAACAAAAAGTACAGGTCAGGTTCTTCCCTTGTGATCATCACATCTCTCTCTCACACCTATTTGCATATATTAATTTGTTAGGTAACGTTTTCCTTTCTTGTTTTTCGTTTTTCTTTTCAAATTTCTTGTTTCCTCTTTTTTTTTTAATTAAAAAAATAGAATTGCATTAATAACAAGAAACGAGAAACTTATCCAACGACCACTAAAACTACCAACTTAGTTTGGATGATTTGGGCTTAGTTTCAATTTTATCCCAACATAGCTCAACTGATCAAAACATTATTTAACTTCTTAAAAATCAAAGATTCAATTCACACCCTATTATTGAACTCAAAAAATAATAATAATAAATTTGATCCTATAATTTTAAATTGTTTTGTATAATTGTGATTAGTTTCAATTTGGTCTATATGATTTTCAAGATTTCAACAACTTTAATTCAATTTTTACAATTCAATCTAACCTAACAAATTTGTCCATTTCATTATAAGTCATTATCATATTGAATACGCAGTATATTTAATTTTGTCGTAGCAATGAGTGTATTTTGTTGACCATATATGTAAGGTAAATTGCATTAAGATTTATGATCAAGCAGAAAAGGAGTAGAATTTTGGGTGGGTACAAAATGGTTTAGGAATGACAAATGTGGGGCTTAATGGTTTAGAATTTTACACCATTTGAATTCAATGGAAAATTTTAAGACCATAAAAAACATATTGTAAAACTAAGCATTATTGTAGAGATAAAATTACTAATTTAAATTCTCTCCATTATGGGTACATTTGAATCTCCACCTCTAATTTGGAATGCAATATTATTTAAAACAAAGAAACTATTATTTCTGCTTACTGTACTTTCCTCATTTATAATACACACTAATTAATTAATTAATTAATTAAAAAACCAGAAGCCTAGTGTTTTTGTGGAACAACTAACTTTATTATATATATTCTAAAACAAGACCAAGTAGCAATTAAATTTATTTAATTCTGAAACCCTTTCAATTAATTAAACTATTCTTTTGAAATTACGCTTTCCGCAGCCTGAAAAGTCACCTGTCGTTTTGCTAAAAACACATGTACCTTAATTAACCATTAAACAAAGCATTGGATAAGAGATAATCCACAACCAGCAAGAGATTATAAAATTAATTACAATTAGTTTATTCTTAACTTAATAAACTAATCCTGTTGATAACGTTCATCAGAACAGTAGTATATATAGACTTGCAGTCCATTTCTTTTTCAATGTAATTTAAAACTAAAATTGCCAGCATATATATTTGATAATTGGGTTGGAACAAATAATTATTAGATTTTGAATGTCAATATAATGCATTTGATCAGCTCAAAAATTAGGTTCACTTTGTTTTCTAAGCCATTGAATCTCATACTTAATTAGGGGTTTGATTGGTTTTATGTTCTTAAATAATATAATCATAAGAAAGATTTTTTTTTTCTTTTAATTTTTCGTGCCTACTACAAGTTAAAATCGTTTGCCTTTTTTTTTATTCACGGGCGGGGGTTTAATGTGGAAAGGATTTGTCACGTTGTATCTTCAAGTTGTTTTCTACAAACATTATCTTTAAGAAAAAAAATAATGAGTGATATATGTGGAAAGCTAATTCACTTTTGCCTTTTCAATTAATTTCGGTGTTTGTTTACTTATTATTATTTTTTTTTTTTATGTCAGCTGACCTACACTCTTGTTGGCGTGTTTGTTTACTTTCTATACGGAACAAATTAGGATTGAAATATTATTTTAGTCTCTCTTAATCTTAATTCCAATTTTAGTCTCTATTGTTTTAAAATTATGATTTGATTCTTAAAAAAAAAAAGTTATGATTTGATTAAATCTCTCTCTATTATTATTATATTTTTTTAATACTTTTTTTTGTAACATCATTTTTTTTAGGTTAGATTATCAAAAATATCCTTGAACTATGAGGTTAGTTTCAATTATACCCCCAAACTTTGAAAAGTTTCATTTTAACCTTTGAACTTTGAAATTCGTTTCAAAACAACCGTTGGAGGCTTTTTTTTCTTTAAATTCATGGACGGAAAATGATGTGTTTGCATTTGTATTATTGCTTATGTGAATACGTTAAAAAAAAATCAAAACATATGCAAAATACGTCATTTTTTGTCTATAAATTTAACGAAAAAAGCCTCTAAGGGTTGTTTTGAAACAAACTTCAAAGTTCAAGAGTTAAAATGAAACTTTTTAAAATTTAAGGGTATAATTGAAACCAACCTCATAGTTCAAGGGTATTTTTGATAATTTAACCTTTTTATTTAGATAGTAAAGAAAGCTAATGAACTAGTTTGTTAGATTGTCTGAAAGTTTGAGTTGAGTGGGCAGGTTTTCAAGTAAAGAGAAAAGGAGTCTTCAAAAGATACTCAAAAACCCTAGTCCCTCCAAACTCCCCCTTTTTTCATGCCCTATGTCTTCTTTTCCCAAAAACCCACTCAATATTTCTTTATATTTTTATCCATACTCAAACCATAGTATCGTCAGCATAATGCAGAAAGACAATTTTAACCTTGAACACTAATTCGTCATTTTTTTTTTTTTTTGTGTCATGTCTGAAGAAAATATATCATGTAAGAAAATTGCAAATATTTTGGTAATGACGGGACATTTTAGGAGATACTTCATCCAATCATAAAGGAGTACTATAAGAACACTTTTAAAATTATGGCAACAAAACTAAATCAAACTCAAACTATAAAAATTAAAATGGCAATGATTCGATAATTCGGTGTAAAATTTGGTTGAAAACTAAAAATAAGACTTCATAAAAAGTTGAATATTTTAACATTGTACTTAAAATATTCTCTCTTTTTGAAGAAGAACAAACCCAAATATTTTAAAATTGATCTCACAATCTGAAATATAAGGGAAGGACTGCCTTTATTAATTTCCTAAACAAGCAATAATTCAAATAAAAAAGTCAAAATTGAATTTTGACAATTTTTTTTAAAAAAAAGGACTAAAGGGAAGAGGTTAAAAGGGGAGTCCTTGATTTATAAAGGCTCCCCTAAACTAAATATTTCAAAATGTCCCATAGCCCAAAGAAAAGCTGTGTGTTGGCTGCTTGAAATTGAAGTCTCCTTCGTCTTTTATTTTGCTAATTTCTTTAATCAAACACTTCCTCAACAACTTCCATTTGTCATTCAATTAGCCTCTCTCTTTCTGTCAAATTATAAAACAAATAATAAAGAAGAGTTGCTAATCTTGATCTTGATCTTGATTATATATAGTAAAGTAGGTGAGGTAGTCAGACCCTAGGCTATGTAGCGGTGTGGGAATTGTAATAATTGAAAGGGCAAAATAGAAAAATAAGAGTTTAAACTAAACTATAAGTTTGGACATTAAATTTTGAAGGTTGTTTTTAATAAGTCATTCAACTTTAAAAGGTGTCTAATAGGACATTCTTAAATATTCAATGTTATGTCTAATATTGGTCCATAAATTTTAAAAATTTTCTCACAATTTTTTTACCATAATTTTCATCTTTCTTAAAAAAATATTGGAATTCATAACCAAATTATAAAAAACAAAAAACTACTTTTTTTTATAGTTATTAAAATTTGGCTTGGATTTTGAAAACATTAATAAAAAAGTAGATAACAAAACAAAGAAACTCATAGGGAAAATAGTGTTTATAAACTTAATTTTCAAAAATCAAGTGGTTATCAAACGAGGGCGTAACTATTTGACACAACATCTAAAGTTTAGGAACTTCAACCCACTTTAAAGTTCAAAAACCTAGCTATTAGACACAACATTTAAAGTTTTAATATACCTATTAAACACTTTTTAAAATTTAAAGATTTAGCTCTTAGATATATAATATTAAAAGTTTAGAAACCTATGCATTAAACATTCTTAGACACAGCTCTAAAGGTCAAAAACCTTGGGCATATAATGCAAAGTAAAAAATCAATAAATAAAAAATGGTCCTTTTTATGTGGGGTTGATAGTTTAGCCCAGTTGAAGAATTTGTATATTCCAATAATAACCTCATGGTCTCTCTAAAACAGCTGTCATTTTTTTTTTTTTTTTGAGCCACTTCCCCCTCTTCTTCCCCCCTGCTCTATATGGGTTAGTGATTATTAATTAAAACCAAAAAAAAAAAAAACTTAGTGTATATATAAACCAGGCTACAGGGATGTTGAAACAGACAGCATCACATGAGCCCAACCAGGTCAATACATGGGGACCCTCCTTTTCTCTTCTCATTACCATAACTCTCTCCCTCTCTTCCCTCCCTTTCTCTCTCTAAAAACCCAAAACAAGAGAAGAAAGAAAGTAATAAAAAGCAGACATTATTATTATTATTCAATACCTCTCCCTCTCTATTATTTCCCTTTCTGGGTTTTTTCTTCTTCATTTTCCCCTTAATCTCAAAACCCTCTCTTTCAAAAAACAAAAAAAAAAGTTGCAATTTTTCCATCTGGGTTTTGTGTTTCATTTTTTGTGTTTTTCTTTTGTGGGTCTTTGGCCTTTTTCACCTTTTATGTTTTTTCTTTTACTATAATACCTACTTAGTCTTCTTGAGAGATCCATTCATCTTCTTCAAACCCCACTTGAAATTATTCCTCATCCTTTCAAATTCATGGATTTTGGTTCCTCTTCTAGATTTCCCCTTGAAACTCAGCATCATCATCAGTACGGCTTTCAGAGCAGCAGCAACAACAGCAACAGCAGCAGCAACAACAACAACCCTGATTCAAGAACAGATTTTGAGCAGCAGCAGCAGCAACAACAACAAGAAATGGAATCAAGTTGCCTTTTTGTAGAGAAAGAGCACATGTTCGACAAAGTTGTGACTCCAAGCGATGTGGGAAAATTAAACCGCTTAGTCATCCCAAAACAGCACGCGGAAAAGTACTTCCCACTGGATTCTTCATCCAACGAAAAGGGTCTTCTCTTGAACTTCGAAGACCGCTGTGGAAAATCGTGGCGGTTTCGTTACTCTTACTGGACCAGCAGCCAAAGCTATGTGATGACCAAAGGCTGGAGCCGCTTTGTTAAAGAGAAGCGGCTCGATGCTGGTGATATTGTCTCGTTTCAACGAGGGGTTGGTGATGTTGGTAAAGATCGGTTTTTTATTGATTGGCGCCGCCGGCCACCTCATGCTGCGGTCGACACGGCTATTAATTTTCATCACCACCACCACCACGGCGGTGGAGGCGCCGTGGGTGGTCAAATTCCTCACCATTTTCATCTTCACCAGTGGACTCCAGTGGCCACACCCTTATCTTTACACAGGGACCACGTCCTCCACTTGCCTCAGAATAATAGTAATCATAATAATGTCAGCCTATTTCATAATAATAACCTCTATCGGAATAATCCCTCTAATCATCATCATTATCATCCTCATCCAAACCATCCTCCCATCGTCGCCACGGGTGGGGGCGGCGGTGGTTCGTATGGTGGGTCGTCGGTTTTTTACCATCTAAGATCTGCCCCGGCACCGCCTCAGGAGGTGGTGCCGGATGTGGCGGGTGGAGGTGGTGGTGGAATTGGGAAAGGTGCTGCTGCTGCTAAGACATTGAGGCTTTTTGGGGTCAACATGGAATGCACCGTGTCTGAGGATCAGTCCGATGATGAGTGTGACATAACAACCTCGACTATGACAATGTCACCCCAATTCCGCGTTTACAATGGAATGCCAATGCCAATGCCAATGCCGATGCCGATGTCAATGTCGATGCAGATGCCAAACAGTAACAACATGCCGACAACGGACTTTTTCGATAAAGGGAAGTCGTCGATGTCGTCCTTAGATTTTGGTACCTGACCAAACTGAAATCCACACCTCCAAAAAGCTTCTTTGGACAAACGAAGAAGAGAATCAAACAGTAAGACAGCTAATCAATTTTAGTCCTTTTTCTTTTCTTTTTTTTTTAAATTTTTATGGCTCCTTTCATGCTTGGAAGAATCACTAGCCACTCAATTTTATATCAAAGCACATATGAATAACAAAAATCAATGTGTAAAATTTTGAGTTAAGTTTCAACTTGATAAGGGATTCAATTTCTAGCTCTAGCTACATTGACTCTTTTGTTTTTTTTTCTTTATTTGTGTTTTGGTTTTGTAATCTCAGTTGGGGATGTTTGAAATTTTGAATATGTTCTTGGTTTTGTAGGGCCTTTTTGGATTAGACCTCAGCAACAAGAATCCATAGAGAGCATGTGTTGTAAACGGAAATGTAAGTTTAAGGAACATAAAGAAATTATGTTTTTTTTTTTTTTAATTTTATGCTCTGTCAATCAATTAATTAATATAGCTGCATATACATATAATGTTACATGATCTCAATTCAATTTATTCATTCATTCCACTTTATAATATAAGAATATTAATTGTTTCTTATGTTCTTATAGGTGGTGATTGCTGTCTCTACTTCGTTGGACAAATGGCAAAGCCCATGCAGGTTTTGGCAGAGAAAAGTTGCAGAGAGGTGGCTTTTAAAAGGTTGGCTAATGGCATATAAATTAATATATAGATTCTCATCTTCACATATATATTATATTCATTCATTATTAAACATCTCAATTCTCAACTCAATGCATATGTTTTCATGGCCTCTCAAAAACCCTTTTTTTTCCTTTCTCACTTTCCAATCTTGGCTGGTAATTATGATGATTGAAATGTATGTGTGTTTGTGCTGAATAGTAAAAATTTGTTTTTTTTTTCATTCTTTTTGTTCTCTTTCACTCAAACCAATTATTGTTTTTCTACAAACACACACTAAACTACTGTAGTCTAGGCAATAGATTTTTCTGTGGCTTTGTAGTTAGTTTCTCACCATTATATAGCCAATTGTAGCAACTGTGCCATTTCACTGTTTTCATTGATGTCATATTCTTTACTGTTTTTTTTTTTTTTAATTTCTACTTGATGTAAGGATAATTATTAATACTCTTTCTATTCTATTTCTCTTGTTTTAAAATGTATGTGATTATAATATTTCAGATATTTGAGTATGTATATGTACAGATAAATTAGTATGATTACATATACATGTGTGGCTTTCAGTTTTGATATTTCTACACTCCAATTTGATTTGATTGACTTTGTTTCAAGAAATCTAGCTATATCAAATTTATGAGTAAAAGTAAGACCTTTATGGAATCTGATTCAAGAAATGAAAATGATAGTTCTATATATGGATATATATTTAACACATTTTCTGGATATATTTCTGGTGGGACTAAAATTTATGTCAATCAATTAACAATAATTGAAGGATGAAATGCAAAAATGGACTTTAACTGAGTTACCCAATGACTAATTAGCCAAGTATTTATTATCATCTCACACCAAAGATCCGTTTTTTCAGGTCATTTATTGCACATTTACACATAAAAACACATATTAATCTCAATTTCAGTAAGAACTTGATCCAAGTATTTATATGCCATTTACTTCTTCAAATAGTTAGCATTTATGCTCCTAGCTAGCTACTGATGATTTTACTCCCATGTCTTGAATTCTCTTAAAGAGGCAGTACTTTTTTCTATTATTCTGTGCTCTTGTTATAATTTGATTGGCTAGAAGCTTAATGATACACTTGTTTATGAACAAATCCTCATGTTTTTCAATATAGCCTTATGATGTCCATAAAATTATAATACTTACTACGTACTAACACTCATCAACAGGCTGTTTCTTCTTTGTCCGATATTATTGCTTGGTTGCATCCCTATAGAATTCATGTAGTACTTTTTCATATCCAAAGTTCATTGTTTTGACATGAATTAAAGCTTTTTTAGCATGAGAATTCTGAGAAATGAACCACTTCTTTTTATATGATGTAGTGATTATATGAAAATGTTCTTATATGAGAGATTTTCTATTGATTACTGTTATATAAGATTTGATAAAGGTATTTGGGACTTACTTTCATATAGAGGGGAAAAACAGTTGAGAGTAGGACATAGAAAAACACTTGAAACCTTTGGAAGTCTATTCATAGGTCATGTCTTTAGAAACTAGCTACAATGTGTTAACACAGCTGAGAGAGGAGAAAGTAGTGTGTTTAAGTGAAGTAGAGATTTTAGGAATCTATATTGATTAAGTGCTTTATCTAAAAGCATAGTGTTTTTAACATGTAATAAACATCATAAGATTTATATTTGAATGAGTTCATTAATTGAAAGCAGTTCACACTATTGAAGAAACCATCTCACTTTTCACTCATTAGAATTTTAGCTACAAAAGCTTAGCATTGATTGAACTAGCATTTCAAATAGGTAGCTAGTAGTTGGAGAGTTTGAATCCAAAAATAGCCAAATTGGCCTATTATGAAGATTCTCTTTATAAATATATTTAATACATTGGATTTGCACTAGGTTTTTTGGTGTTTACACCCTTATATTATCTGTAATTTGAATTCTCCCACCCTTGTCCAAAAAAAGGAAAAAAAAAGTAGTCTCCATATAAATTACATTTATCACTTTCTCTAGATTTTAGGGTTGGTCAAAATATTAAAGCATTGTTTGGACCAAAAAACATAGCAGTTAAACCATAACAGACAAAATGGGAAGACAAATGTTATTGCTCAAATTGAAATCTGGGATCAAGCAGCATGCTTTGTCTGACACTATTTATATTCATAATACAACACACGGCACGAGAACAAATTAATTTTGACACTTAAATTCTGCAAAAAAGAGAATTCTAGCACCTATCAACAAAACTTACTAAATTTTGTCTTAGACACCTTCTTTCTTGTAATACACATTAAACAACAATCTCTTTTTGTTCCACTTTCCAAAAAAAAAAAAAAAAAAACCAATCTCTTTTTGTTTAGGGGTATTGATTTGAACATGTAATGATATCTATCCAATTCTTGTTCCTGATATTGTTGATCTCATTAATGTTTCTTTTTTTTTTTTATTTTGTGTTGTGCAGTTTTGGATAGATATGGCAGTGGAAGCTGCAAATGCTTTTTTCTGGTGATTAATTGCTTCATTTCTGTTGACAATCACGTTCTCACAAGCAAGTTTGGTGTTGTTTATAGGTTTTGAGATCTTTCTTCCAAGGTGTGTATTTTGTTTTGACAATGTTATATATTTGAGTCTCTTTGTGTAAAACATTATTCTAACATGCTTTTAATTTGCAATATTTTGTTTCAAAAACTAGTACTTGGTCTATAATTTCCACAGAAACTATAATATATGATGATCAGTCTTAATAGTGCTACGTATTATTCTTCATGGAGTACAAGATCTTTTTGGCTTTCTTTGGGAAAAGTATAGAGAGGGAAAAAAAGAAATTAAAGTGATTTTTTTAATTAAAAAAAGTGGTTTTTCTTTTCTTTCTTTTGAGGGAGATGTTTATTGACAAGGTTTATAGTCTATTAGACTATGGTATATCTAATAATTTAAATTATTCTTAAATAAATACAACTTGGTCTTCTTTTCAACAAGAAACTCGTGGTAATTTTACCTTCTTATATATTGATATAATATTTAATGATAAATGAACGATACTTCTACTTTAAATTGAATAAAAGTAAATTACATCAAAGTAAGACTTTGTTTGATTTTGAAGACTCAACATATTAACTAGTTGTCAATATATTCAATAATAACATTGCAAAGTTAAGTAAACCCAAATATTTCATATATATTCTCAACATGCAATTTGTTTTTTGTTCCATTATCTAATCTTTGCTTGATTGATCAGAGAGAGAGAGAGGGGATGTGAAAGGTAGGGCTAAAGACACATGAAACATTAAAAAAGTTCTTTAAAAAAATTCAACATTGTTGGATGAGAAAAAGATAGTTCGAGAGAAACTAAAAACTTGACAAAATTAATGGAAGAAAATGATGAAGGAATTAATAGGATACATTAAAGGTAGAAGATAGAGGTGAATGACCAATAGGTCATAAGAGATATATAATCTCCACTTACATTTATGTTTTTTTAGTTCAACAATTATGAGTCGAGATAGAATCTTTATAAAAGGAAATTCTATTAAACTATACTCGAATTGACTTGAAAATCTCAAATTTGTAAGAAAGATGAAAGAGATCGTCAGGCAGATGTTTGAATACATATCCATAGAAATGGAAGTGAGATTTGCATTTGGAGGAGTTGAATTATTAAGGGCATGATATTGTTGATATATATGTGTAGAGGAGTACTGAATAATATGAATAGAAAAGGGAAGGGCTACGTGTCCTATAAATATGGGGTAGCTAGGGGGGCCAGTTATAGGGCATTATAGATATAGCATCTAGAATCTAAAACCCATATAGATACATTCATTCATTCATTCATTCATTGATTCTCAGATTGGTCATTGATTAGTGTTAAATGAGTGTTGAGTTGAGTGGAGGGGCATATGCAGTAGGAGCAGCTAAACAAAAGGCCATGCAGTGAACAGTAGCAGAAAGTAGCTAGGGCTGCCCCCTTTTTGTTTGTACGATTTGTAAGGCCATTGCCCATTGCTATTGCCTTCTCCAATGCAAACACAACTTTATTTGAAACCCCTAACGAAATGGGATCTCAACTCATCTCATCTCTCTCCCATATCCCTCATTTATTGTTTGTTCTCTCACAACAGTGTACTGTAAAACTCCCAAACAAACAACCTTTCTCTGATCTGAAACGTAACTCTGACCCTCTAGCTCAACTCAAACCCCATCTCTCTCTCTCTCTCTTTCCCCACTCCTTTGGATATTTGCATGTCCCCCCCCCCCCCCCCCCCCCTCTTCCTCTCCTTTCTTTTTTTCTATTTGCTTCACTCCTTAACCCCACTATTTCATTAGGGTTCCTCCATCTCCATGGAATGTTATCAACTCTTCTTATCAGCTAAAAGATTATGCAAACATAGTCCCCCATTCATTAAAAGGGAAAAAGATTTGTGACGGTGATAACCTAGATAGGAGCGACCTTTTGGTATGGTCAAAGTACCAGGCAGATGGGTGTGTGACTTTTTTTTAAGAGAGAATTGTTGGAAATGAGTTAAAAGTGAGAAAAATCCATGGCATATAGGACAACATTTCTATTAATGTGTGACCTAAGAGTCTTCTGGGTAACACCAAAAAAACAAATTAAAACACTAAGCAAGCTTAATCGAAAGTCAACTCATATATAATAGCTAGCTCTTGATATATAGCCGTCATCAGTTACCTAAAAACCTAATAGTAGTAAAAATCTCATCTTAACTTATATGTCATGAATCTTTCCTACTTTTAATCAAAAAGTGAGACTATATTTGCATCTCTAATCATTCAATCGATATAAGTAGATGAAGATGTATTCTTTGGGGCCTAAAACCAAAAAAACAAAAACCATGTAAGTTTAAATTTAAAGTGAAAACAAAATGAAGAAATATATATGTATGCATAAATGCATGCTGTTATATCAGCACCCAATGCAAAGAAGATTCAAGTGTTACATAAGCACAAAACCGGCAAAGAAAGAAGGCTAATAAAAAGATTTTTTTTTTTTCAAAAAAAAAGGGCTATGGAATAGGGGGGACGTGTAGCATAGGATAGGTTAGCATAAAGACATATGGGGGTTTAATTAAATAACGATGCAGACAGCATTAAGAGTGACAGTGGGCAGCCGATCCCATAAAAACCAAGTATATAATATAATATAAGTATGTATGAATATGATCAAAATGTTTATGGCCACTCTCCAAAAAAAAAAAAAGAAAAAAAAGGTTTGGGGGTTTGGGGGGACTCTGCACGACAGCGATGCCTCATTTTTCTATGAAATAAATATCGTCATGCCATGCCCCCTTACTGCTCTCCCTAAACCTAACCACAATATGCCCTACTTCTACCGTACCCTCTATACATATATCATCTCTCTCTTTACCCAATATGCCCTACTTCTACACCAACCAAATCTAAACAAGAGAAAATGGATCTCTTATTACGAGAAATTATTCGGTGATTCTGGCACAATGAGGCCCTCTTCTATGGTGTGGCCCTCTTCTATTGTGATGCCATGTGGTTGGTTAACCGAGTCTAGTTAACTTTTTTTTTAACAAATTGCCTAACCATTTACATTTACTACACTTTCTTTCCTTTCTTTTCTTTTCTTTTTTTAATTTTTTATTTTTATTGTTACCATTTTTTGGCCACTTTCTCTCATTTCTTTTTTTTTCTCCCAACATTTAACTTCTTCTCTCCATTGTTTTCTTCTTTCTTTTCATTTATTTTTTTTTCTTTTTTTTGAGTTCAATAAATATAGAAGTGAAGATTCGAATTTCCAACTTTATGAGAAGAGATTCATGCCATAACCGTTGAATTATGTTTGTTAGAGTGTTGATATAATTAAATTTACCATAATTCATCAGTTTAAGTTTTGGGTTGATTGGTGATTTAACTTGGTATCAAAGCAAGAGGGTCCTGTGTTCAAACCCTTGCAAAGTCGTTTACTTCCAAATTAATGATTTTCACTTGTTGGCCTTCATTCGGATCTATTGAAGATTTTGTTTAATTTAGACAAAAGGGAAAAAATGATGTTTAGATTTTAAAGCTTAAATCATAAGTTTAGGCCTTAAATCATTTATACAATTGTATCTGTTTAGTTTTTGCACTTTAAAATATTTTAATATGTCACTAAACTTTTAAGGTTGTTCTATTTGATTATTATGTTTAAAAATGATCTTAAAAAGTCCTTAAAGTTTTAATTTTGAGTCCATAGCCTCTAAAAGCTAAAATCTACTTTTGTCACGTAGTTATTGAATAATACGGTAAAAATGCCTTAAATAGCCAAAGTATAGTTTAGCTGTAATTGGTATGTACCCTCGACCAAGAGGTCTGGGGTTCAAATACCTCCATTTTTAATTGTTGAACTCAAAAAAAAAAGTATACCTAAATAATACATTAATTAACAACAAATATCTTTAATAAAAAAAATACCTATTACAAACTTTTCAATTTTGTGACTAATAAGTCCTTATTACTAACTTCTAAATTTTAATAACATTCGCGTTACTAAAAGCGAAAATCAACCCATCATATAATCATCAAATATAATATAATAAGCGTGCTTTAAGTGCTAAAGTAACAAAATTAACGGTAAACACATTAGAAACTTTTCAATTTTGTGTCTAATATTGTTAGCTTCTCAAATTTAACACTTACACTGCCAAAAGTGGAATTCAACACTCATCACATAATCATCAAATAATACAAAGTAAGCACGTATTAAGTTCTCAACTAATCGAAATTAACAACAAAAACTTATTAGAAATTCTTTAAGATACAGGTTCTAAACTAACAAAATCAACAGCAAAGACTTATTAGAAAAGATTTATTAAAAACTCTTTAAAATATAGGTTCTAAAGTAATTGAATCAATAGCAAAACACTTATTAGAAACTTTTTAAGATACAAGACAATCACAACTTTAAAAGCTTACTAACCCTTAATAGAGACACCAGTCGAGGATCAAAATTTATAATTCAACAAATTTCAAAATAATTAAACCTATAAATACTAATTCTATTTATGAGTTTCCTTGCTTTGTTATCTACTTTTTACATGTATTTTTAAAAATCAAGCCAAGTTTTAAAAACTAAAAAAAATAATTTGAAAACTTGTTTTTGTTTTTGGGATTTTTATGTTTCCTTAAAAAAGATAAAACTCATTGTAAAGAAATTAGAAGAAAACAAACTTAATTTTCAAAAATCAAATAATTATCAAACAAGATCGAAGTTTCACTGACATTGTTTGAACTAAGTTTGCGTAATTCCTTAATCACTTTTAACAACTTTCAAACTTCGTGGCAATTGAGAATTATTGTAGATTATGTCGTTTTGGAACTGGAAAGTTTTAATTTGCAAATGATGGGAATTTATAGCCCCAACTGGGTATTTTCAGCATATGATTAATTTTTAGACAAAATTGTTTATAATTAAATATAGCGTTGAGAGTTGGGAGTGATCCAATAATTTTGTTTTGAAATGGGCAGACAGATTGAGCAGTACTGTGTTTGAAATTGTTGTTGTGATGTTTGTTCGATTGCTCACTCTCGGTCGTCAATGGCTTTCAGTAGTGCAGAGAAGATCGATATTTAAAATCCCACACCATTTTCCTGTTTGGTATCTTATTCTTTCAAATTTGAATTCAGTACTTTTTTTTTTTTATGGGTTTGTTGGATTGTATTTGGATTCTATGATGTAGAAAGGTTGAAAATTTTCAAGTTTGTATGGTTTCAATTTTTTTATATTCTAAATTTGCGACTGAACATATATTCAAAAATTGTAAAAACGTGAATAATTAAACTTCGTTTTTCAATTAATCTCTTCTTTTCAAATTCTTGTTTTTGGAGCACCAATCAAATTTGTACTCTAATTTATCTAAAAATAAAATAAAAACATAAGCTTGGAGAGAGATATTTATGTATAGGTTTATGTAATTTAGATACCTGAATCATTTTTTAACCAACTATATTAATTAAAATTGAGAAAAAAATTATTTTTTATCCCTAAAACTCTGACAAGTTGTATTGATTTTCGTCCTAAACTTTCAATTTCATCAAATTGAACCCTAAGCTTAGATATCTATTGCAATTTTTACCCTAATTTCAATTTTTATAAAATTCATCACTAATTTTAACAAAAAAAATAAAGTAAAATTTTCTCTAAACATATTAATTTCAACAAAAAATAAATTCCTTGCAAAAAACTAAGTACAATTAATACGTAAAATCAATGGTTGAATAAAATTTTCAAAACTCACAAATTTTCAACAAAAATCTAACCCTAGTATTGTTTTTATTTAAAGCTTTATTAATTTCGTACTAGGTATATGTTTTACATTCATTAAATGTACATGAGAATGTTTTCATTGACAATTTTGCAGATATTAAAGGGTCAAATTTGAAACATTTATTCAAGATTAAGGTAAATATTGCAATACTTATCAAAGTTTAAGGTACAATCTGATAAAATTGAAAGTTTATGATTAAAAAACCAAGGATAGTTTTGCCAAGTTTAGATAAAATTTGATATTTTCTCCAAAAAAAAAAAACTATCTTAAAAGTAATTATCAATCCGTCAAATTTAGCTTAGCTCAGTGATAACTGGCACGTGCCCTAACTCAAATAAAAGGTCAGAGGTTTGAATCTTCTACCTCTAAATATTGTTGTTGAACTTTAAAAAAAAAAAAAAAAGTCCTCAATCCACCTCTTAATTTGAACTAGTTAGAGAGGGTTTTAGAGAGGGTTTTAGTTTTAGATCGGTGTTTCATTTTCCATTATTAACAACTTAATTTTCACCATATTAATTAATTAATTAATTAATTAATTAGTCTTGGAGAATTTTTCTTTTTTTTTTTCCTTTTTTTTTTTTTTTGAAAACAGAATTCAATGAGCATTTTTCTTTTTCTAAGAAGATTGGTCTGTTTGGTAGGGAATTTGAAAACAAATAATTCAATGAAAACATAGTTGTATTTCATGTTTTCAGAAATATGTTTGGTAGCAAATTTAGAAATTTGATTCCAATTTAAACCATTGTTCAAAATGTGTTCTATAATATATTTATAGCCATGAAACTAGTTATAATTGCAAAACTAAATAATATGTTGAATATAAACCATTATTAATTAATTTATTAACATATTTTTTTTTATAAATTTTGTATAATTATTATTTTACAATATCATATAATTTATAATATATTATATTATACATATTTTAATTTAACAAAAATAATTGAATTTATAACATGAAATACTATATTATTAAAGTTTTTATTTTTTTTAATATAATTCTGCATTTTAAAATTTCAAATTCAAAATCTAGATACAATGAAAACTTGGCCCCATTTGGTTTGTGATCCAGAAATATTTTTCAAAAACAAAGAATTCAACCAAAAATTAAAAAAAAAAAATCTTATTTTTATTATATCTGAAAACACGTTTGGTTCCAATTTAAAAACTTTATATTTGAATTCAAAATTTGATAACTATGTTTTGTTGAAATTTGAAAATGTAGGAAAAGATTAATTTGTGTTTCATAGAATCCATTCTTTAAGAAAAAACTAATATAATTATTTCTTACTATAGAGAATTTGAACTTATTGTTGCCGAAAAAAAAATGAAGATTATGGAGATAGCAAAGATAGCAAAAGGAGAGATGGTTCAAAAGATTTTTGGTTTCTTGAAATACAAGTGGTAAAATTTACAAAATGAATAAAACTTTTCCAACTAGAAAAGGAAACGAAATTCTTTCCAATAAGAGAGAAAAAAAAACCATTTATTGAAAATGATTAATGTTTATACAATGTTGTGCTAGTTAAGTCAATAGTATAATCATCTATAAATATTTTCAATAACTTCGGTTAGTTGATCTTTATTTTTTTGTGGTTTTTGTAATAAAAATTTAATGATAGATCCACTTTGTAGATAGAGGTACGCTTATGAGTTTTAAAGAAAAAAGATAAATTGTAATATTCAATTTTGTTGTTTTGATGAAAAACAAAAAAAACCATGTTTTTTAAGGAGTGTATCCGTTGTTTTCATAATTTTTAAAAACAAAGAAAACAACAATTTGTCGTTTTCGAAAACGGGTCATTTTCGGAGTTGTTTTTGAAAATAATTGTACCAAGCGCATTTTCACCATTTTTCTTGTATTTTTTGTTTTCGAAAACATAAAAATGAAAATGGATCACGAACCAAATGGGGCCTTAATTTCAAATTCAAAATCTAGATACAATGAAAACATAAGGTCCCGTTTGGTTTGTAATCCAAAAATATTTTTCGAAAATAAAGAATTCAACCGAAAACAAAAACAAAATTTTTTTTTCATTATATCTGAAAACACGTTTGGTTCCAATTTAAAGACTTTAAATTTGAATTCAAAATTTGAAAACTTTGTTTGGTTGAAATTTGAAAATGTAGGAAAAGATTAAAATGTGTTTCATATAATCAATTCTTTAAGAAAAAACTAATATAATTATTTCTTACTATAGCGAATTTGAACTTATTGTCGTCGAAAAGGAAAATGAAGATTGTGGAGATACCAAAGATAGCCGAAGGAGAGATGATTTAAAAGATTTTTTATTTCTTGAAATACAAGCAGTAAAATTTATAAAATAAATAAAACTTTTCCAACCAGAAAAAGGAAAAGAAATTATTTCCAATAAGAGAGAGAAAAATAAACTATTTATCGAAAATGATTAATTCTTATACAACGTTGTGCTAGTTAAATCAATAGTATAATCATCTATAAATATTTTCAATAACTTTGGTTTGTTCATCCTTATTTTTTGTGGTTTTTGTGATAAAAATTTATTCATAAAAATATAATGATATATCCACTTTGTAGATAGAAGTATGCTTATGAGTTTTAAAGAAAAAAAATAAATTGTAATATTCAAATTTGTTATTTTGATGAAAACCGTATTTTTGAAGAGTGTATTTGTTGTTTTCATAATTTTTAAAAACAAAGAAAATTAAACAACAATTTGTCGTTTCCGAAAATAGGCCATTTTCGGAGTTGTTTTTGAAAACTATTTTTTAAAATAATTGTACCCAAATGCATTTTTATCGTTTTTCTTGTATTTTGTTTTCGAAAACATAAAAATAAAAACGGATCACGAACCAAATGGAGCCTAAAAGTGTTTTTTTCATAATTTTCACTATTTGGATCACATAATTTGAAAACAATTTTTGAAAATACATCTACCAATCGCATATTCACTGAGTTCAGTGAATCCGAAAATATAAAACAGAATTTAAATTGCTTATCAAATAGGCCCTTAGTGATCGGAGGAACTATGGCCATAAGTTAGTATCCAAAGAAAAAAAAATGTTACTCGACAAAGAAAAATAAAAAATGTGTAATGTGCGTTTATAGCATGGGCAGCAGCCAGCGGTAAGTGTGTGGACCATAAAAGATAAACATTAAACAATGGACAGCATCACCATTAATTCCACCCCGAATCAATTCTCCACGTCCACGCCATATCAATCCTTCTCCTAAACGAGGGTAAATTGGATCAATATTGCATTTTAAAAAAAATAATAATTAATTAATTAATTAAATTATAAAAAATACCCCTAAACTATGGGGTTAGTTTCAATTATATCCTCAAATTTTGAAAATTTTCTTTTTAACCCTTAAACTTTGATATTTGTTTCAAAAATATCCTTAAAGGCTTTTTTTCATTAAATTCCTGGTCGGAAAATGATGTTTTTGCATTTGTATTGTTGCTTATGTAAACATATTTGAACATATACGTTAAAAAAAAATCAAAACATATGCAACTATGTCATTTTTCGTCCATAAATTTAACCGAAAAAATCTTAAATGGTTGTTTTGAAATAAACTTCAAAGTTCAAGGGTTAAAATGAAACTTTTCAAAGTTTAGGGGTATAATTGAAACTAATCCCATAGTTTAGGGGTATTTTTGATAATTTAACTCAAAAATTAGAGAAAACGAGACTATTTAAAACAATTTAGAAAAAACGGAGCTTTTTTTTTGTTTGTATTCAAATTCGTTACTTCAAGAAACGCATTTTGTGTTAGAATTCAGTTTTCTTTTATTATTATTATTATTCTTTCAAAAATAATGATTAAAAATGATTATTTATTCTTTTAGTGTTTTTTTATTTTGCTTTCCACCAAGCCAAACTATTTTTTTTCTTTTTTTAATCATAATATTTAAAAACATAATTATTTATTCTTTTAATTTTTAATTTTATTTTTAACCTAATGATTAGAAAATAATTGTATTACTTTTTATTTTTTAAATACCAAATTATTACACATACATATTTTAATTTTATGTTAAAATGTTTTATATACCAAATTAAAAACATAATTATTTATTCTTTTATTTTTTATTTTTAAATACCCTAAACAATTTTACAAGTTTTTTCTTTGTAATAAATTACTGAATAGCTTTAAACAAAATCTAATTGCTTTAATATCGTTTGTCAATTGATAAGTAATTTTAAACACCAGTGTAATGTGTCAATTTGGGTGTGTGTAGCCAATTTCTTTACCTTGCAATACAAATATGTGATTGCACTCATATGACTTACAGGGCATGCATGAACGAGATTGGGTTACTTATTTGGCTCCTCAAACAGCAATTTGGGATGATCTACAAAATTTAATTATTTTTGGAAGATAAAAATCGAAGGGGGTACAGATGTTTTGCCTGGGTTCAATGAATGGTATGCTAGAATTAGTAGACAATTCACCACAAAAGCAAGAGCTGCATAAAATTACTTTGTAAGAATTCATTTATTAAGTTTAGGACTAGATATATTCAGAGATTGCAATTGTTTATTTTTTTTTTCAGGACAAATTCACCAACATAACTATAACTAGAAGAAAGTCTCTCGAACATCTAACATCTATATATCGAATTCGGCATTTTGATGGAGATATTCCAGTGCAAGGTCAAGATGATCAAGTTGAGAATCAAGAGGATCCAATTGAACATCAAGATGATCAAATTCAACATGTAATAGAAAATGAAGCTCCGACACCTCCAATTGAGTAATCATGTACAAAACCCTATAGTTTTGAATTCATGATGCACACTCTTATGATGTATGGAACATTATGGCAACCTTCTATCTATTTGAGAATCCAAGAGTAATCACTACAGAAGAAGGTCAGTTCTTACATGCTCATCACAATACGCAAGATCAGTTTATGACATACTGATCTCATAGCGAGGGTATAAGCATTTAGGAGGAAGGTTAGTCCTCAAAATGCACGAGGTCGTAGTGATCGTGGACATTATATGACTCACCAAGGTCGATCTAGGCATCACATGAAATCATTTTCTAGTTATCAATTTTGAATAATGTAATTGGATTTTCTTTAAAATTACTTAGCAATCCACAAAAAGTATTAGTGTGATTGAATTTTGATTAAAATTACTTATCAATTCACAAACGGTATTAGTGCAATCAGATTGTGTTTAAAACTATTTAGTAATTTATTTCAAAGAAAAAATAACTTGTAAAATTGTTTAGGATATTTAAAAATAAAAAATAAAAGAATAAATAATTATGTTTTTAATTTGGTATTTAAAAATTTTTAACAAGTCCTCAAAATGCACGAGGTCGTAGTGATCGTGGACATTATATGACTCACCAAGGTCGATCTAGGCATCACATGAAATCATTTTCTAGTTATCAATTTTGAATAATGTAATTGGATTTTCTTTAAAATTACTTAGCAATCCACAAAAAGTATTAGTGTGATTGAATTTTGATTAAAATTACTTATCAATTCACAAACGGTATTAGTGCAATCAGATTGTGTTTAAAACTATTTAGTAATTTATTTCAAAGAAAAAATAACTTGTAAAATTGTTTAGGATATTTAAAAATAAAAAATAAAAGAATAAATAATTATGTTTTTAATTTGGTATTTAAAAATTTTTAACATAAAATTAAAATATGTATTTGTAATAATTTGGTATTTAAAAAAATAAAAAGTAATATAATTATTTTTTAATCATTAGGTTAAAAATCAAATTAAAAATTAAAAGAATAAATAATTATGTTTTTAAATATTATTATTAGAAAAAATTTAAAGAAAAAAAAGTGGTTTGTCTTGGTTGAAAAAAAAATAAAAAAAACACTAAAAGAATAAATAATCATTTTTAATCATTATTTTTGAAAGAATAAAAAAAAAACTGAATTAGTCTCTACATTCTGACGGCTTCTGACAGCTTCAAGACAGAATGCGCTTTGAAGTAACGAATTCGAATAACGACAAAAAATAGCTCCGTTTTCCTAAATTGTTTTAAATATCCTCGTTTTTCCTAATTTTTTTTTATATATGCAATATTGATCCAATTTACCCCCTAAACAACATAAAGCTCAGGGACCTATTAGACATAATCTTGAAAGTTCAAGGACTAAATAAATTAAATGTGTGGGAGTAGAGATTCGAACCTAGACTTTTGATCGAAGATATATGCATTAAAAATGTCTATGTTAAATTACAAGTTTAGCCCTTGGACTTTCAGATTTGTGCATATTTGGTCCATGAACTTTAAAAAGTGTCTAATAGATCATTGAACTTTTAGATTTGAGTCTATTTGATCCTTATACTTTAAAAAGTGTCTAATAGATCTTTAAACTTTCAATTTTGTATTCAATAGGTCCTTGAGTTTTCAATTTTGTATCTAATAGGTCTTTGATCTATTTGACATTTTTTAAAAATTTACGTAACCAACTAGACACAAAATATAAAGTTTAGGATCCTACTAGACATAAAATTTAATTTTATATCTAATAGATTAATTAATTTTTAATATGTCGAGAATCTATCGGACACAAAGTTAAAAGTTTAGAAACGTATTAGAGACCTATCATACTCTTTTACATCGTAATTTGTAAATAATAAAAAAGTTTTGCAATAATAAGCCCCTATAGCTCAGTGGTAGAGCGTCAGTCTTGTAAACTGAAGGTCCGTAGTTCGATCCTGCGTGGGGGCAAACTTTTGCCGACCTTCAATTTAATTATCTTTCTTGACTATTATTTTAGTGGGGGCTCCATTTTTTGTTCATTCCATTTCTTTTCTTGACTTTTGCCGTGGTGACAACAATTGACAAAGTAAATTGTTATACATTAAATAACTTGGAAAATAATAAAGTCAATTGCATTTTAAAAATCAGTTAACAGTTATGATTTAAAATATCGTAATTCATGGGTAAAAGAGATTTGCATCCCTTAAAAATTCGGTCACAAATTACGTGTTTTAGATATATAACTTATTAAATTTGATTTAATTTCCAATAAAAACTCTTTTCAGAAAAAAAAAAATCCAATAAAAACTAAGGCCCCGTTTGATAACGTTCTCGTTTCTTGTTTCATGTTTCTGTTTCTCGTTTCTTGTTTCTGTTTTTTAAAAACTAAAAACACAAACATGTTTGATAACTATTTCTGTTTCTTGTTTCTTGTTTTTTGGTAAAAATAAAATTTAGTACATATACTATAATAAAACATATAACATGCATTAAAATAAATATAAACAATTATAAAGATGTTATAATATTTTATTAAGGCTTAACACCTAATTAATAATAATAATAATAAATTTTATCCCTTCAAATGTTGTTCAAATTTGATTTGCAATGTTATTTCTTATTTCAATCAATTCACCTTGAACGATTTTGACTTACAAGAGTTAGTTAAATTAGACGAATTTGTAAATTGTCTAAGGTCAGACAATCGAACATACCCACATTTCTTTAATTTAATAATAAACTTTATTTTTATTTTTTCTTTAAAAATGCATTAGTCAATAATACATGCAAGTAAAATCAGAAAAAGAGAGAGAATGTATATATTTTTTTACATTTAATGGTAAACATGAAATACATTATTAGTTTATTTATTTAATAAAAAATAAAATCGTACCAAAAGGAAAAATAATAGAGAATTAAATAGAAAATAATAACTATAAGCTCGTTAATATAAAGTAAAAGAAAATAAGAAAATAAGAGAATAAAAACATAAACGAAAAGAGAAAAGCAAAAAAAAAATAATAATGAATTATTAAAAGAAAAAAGATTATGATGAAAGAGATAGAACGAATAGAAAGAAATAAAGCAAAAAATAAAAAAAAAAGATTAAAAAACCAAAAAGATTAAAAAGTATTAAAAGAAAAAAAATAGAATGGAAGAGAGAGAAAGAAGAGAGAGAGGAGAGATGGGTAAAAAGAGAAATAAGAATATGCATGAAACCTGAAAAAAAAACAGAAACAGAATTTGAGAAACTACTTTTTGAAGTTTCTCAAAATCTGCCTTTTTTTTAGAAACGTTTCTAAAAAATTTAGAAACAGGAAACAGGATGGGTTATCAAACAGGTCTGTTTCTTGAAAAATGAAAAACATGAACAAGAAACAGGAAACAGGAACGTTATCAAACGAGCCCTAAATGGCTTAAATCTCTTTTTCTTTTAGGTCTATTTTGTCTTGTCCATAAACTTCAAAATATTGATTTTAGTCCATAAACTTTAAAAGATAACCAATATATAATTATTGTAGTCCATACTATTATATGACCTAATATATGGCTTAGCCAACTTATTCAACTACACATATTTATATTAACACATTAACATATATACTAAAAATCACATTATTCATTATATGTTAATTTTAAAGTATAAGTCAAATTGAACCATCTAAATATTCATTAGAGAGCTATATCCAAAGTTTAGGTGGCCAAAAGCTAACAAATTAGACCAAATAAAACTTTGTAAATAGCAACATATATACAAAATTTGATTTAAACCCAAGATTAGAATGAAATTTATAATATAAGTCCACAAATAGCATATAATATGATGTGTATGTGCACGTAGACAAAGAATATATATATATATATACACACACATACACAAAGTAAGAAGAGAAGAGAAATTAATTGGAGTTAAGGGTCAACTCTTATGGATGGACTTTCAATTCGTCCCACGTGTCTAACACGGGGGGGAGAGAGAAATAAAAAAGGAATAAGTCATTGATTTAAAAGTGGCGATTATTGAAATTAAGTTTAATATTATTTAATAAAGAAGAAGAAAAAAAAAACCCCAACAACCCAGGAGGAGTGTATTGAATATCAGACAAATATGCACACGCTTTAGCAAGTGTTGTTGTTTGTTACGAAACCCACCCGTACCAAATCAAATCACACGTGCGCCAATAATCTTTTTTCTTTTTTCTATTTACATCTGATTTGATGTATATATAGTAATTTGATTATAACTTAGTTGGTATAAAAGTTTGAATTTTGATTCTCATGAGTTGAGTTTTAATTTGATTCCTCCTATGATTTTAAACAGTTCAATTTAATTTTTATAGTTTGCTAAAATCTTATAAATTCTCTGTGTTGCTACAATACGACACATTTTCGATTTCCATTATAATAATAAGCTTGTATTTTCTATTTGACAAACTATATTGGTTAGCTATATTGAAATATGTAGTAGAGTACAAAATATAGGGAAAAAGTGATAGATAGGTTTTTGAGTGGGTAAAAAACAATTTATACGTGACTATTGAGGTTTAATTAAACTTCAAAGAATAAATCAAAGCTTTTAAGACTATAAGAACTAAATTGAAATCAAATACAAACTATAGGATTAAATGAAAATTTTTAAAATATATAGATCAAATTGAAACTAAGACTAGCCTCAAATGAAAATTGGTAATTTAAGCTGATGATATAATTTGAAGTGTGAACTAGGGGTGGAATTGACAAATTGATAATGAAAATAGAGGTTTTAAAGATAAGCATTGTTAGGAAAAGCTTGACCTAATATTTTGGTTGTTGGACAAATTCATAAGGAAAATTGAAAAGAGAAAAAAAGCAAATTCATTGCCGTGTTTGACTTGTAAATAAACCTTAACCAAAAAACCAATAATTATAATTATTAAAAGAAATCAAATAACTACTCTCACTTTCACTTCTTAATTCCATTTTTGTTTAATTTTGTTACATAATAATCTTTTTTAATTTCATTTCCGTCTTCTTTCTTCTCTCTCTAACGAACTTTCTCTTCACTTACTGCAAATTCTCCTCTTTTGTTCTGTGTTTTTTCCCTTAAGAATTTCATCAGCTCTCGTGTATGAAAAACGACGATTTTTCTATGAAAACGATCAGCAATTCTCTGGTTTCGATCAACGATTGCGATGAGACGACGTGCGGATGCTGATGCTGATGCTGCTGATCTGCGGCCTGTAAATAACACGTTTCAAACCATTACTGCGGCCGCCGATGCGATCGCCACCGTCGATCATCGTTTTCCTCGGGCTACTCCCGTCCAGGTATTGTTCACATCACTTCACCTTTCATTCAATCATTTGGAATTTTAGGTTTTAGTGTTGGTTACCTATGGATTGAGATACTGTCCTTGTTTCGGGAAATTACTGTTCACTATTGATTCCGTTAGGTATTAGGATGTAGTTGTTTTTCGAGGGATGATATAGTATAGCCTTGTGGATGCGGAATGGAATCTGTGCTGTTTGTTGTGGATTGCGGAATTCTATATAAGGCTTTTAATTTCCCCTTTTTTTCTGCCACTTCTGTTTGTTTGCTTAAAAATTGTGAATCGTCACAGGATACAAGGAAAAAGGGAATCACGAGTTTCGTTTCTCTTTTTCTCTATTTCTGCTTTTGGACTTCTTCTCGCATATGATTATTAGATTTTTAAGGTTTGGAAAGTACCAAGATTAGTGTATTGGATTACGACTGTGTCAGGAAGCAATGCGCTGTTCCCAGCCAATGTTATTTGTCTTTTTGTGATAACACTGCCTTTTTTTTTTTTTTTTTTTTATCAGAAAGGCATCTCTCCATTCTTTTGTTTTTTCAAAAAGAGAGAGAAAGAGAAAGAGAGAAAGGTCTTTTCTTAAATGTCCTTCTATATAGAGGAAGAGTAATGCTTTTTATATGAAGATTCCAACAAATAAGGCTCTCATTTGTCCACACTCTTTACACTGTTCTGTACTGATGTCATTATCACTTTCCTGTTTTTCTCTTTGTTTGATTACCCCAGAAAAGAAGATGGGGCAGCTGTTGGAGTATTTATTGGTGCTTTGGATCTCTCAAACAGAGGAAAAGAATTGGGCATGCTGTCCTGGTCCCAGAACCAAGTCCTTCTACATTGCAATCACCAGACATTGTGCTTCCTTTTGCTGCACCTCCCTCTTCCCCTGTTTCCTTCCTTCAATCAGAGCCACCTTCTGCTACTCAATCACCTACAGCTTCAGCTATACACTCTTTCACTTCTCTCACTGCTAACATGTATTCTCCCGATGGGCCTTCCTCAATTTTTGCCATTGGCCCATTTGCTCATGAAACACAACTTGTGTCTCCACCTCTGAATTTCTCCACTCTCACCACTGAACCATCAACTCCTCCCTTCACTCCTCCTGAGTCTATCCACATGCCTTCTTCCCCTGAAGTTCCTTTTGCTCAGTTTCTTCAACCTACCCTTCAGAAAGCTGAGTCTGATCACCAGTATTCATTTCCTAACGATGACTTTCAATCTTATCAATTCTATCCTGGCAGCCCAGTCAGTCACCTCATATCACCGCGCTCGGTCATTTCTCGTTCTGGGGCGTCGTCGCCTTTGCCAGACTTGGATTTTGCTTCCTCTGGTTCTCAATTTTCTAATTTCACATTGGAAGTTCCACCTGCGCTGTTGAACCTTGACAAACATTCCATTCATAAATGGCAACAAGGGCAAAGTTCTGATTCTTGCACTCAGAATTCTATGGGATTCAAATCGAGTAATGATTTTGATTTGAATCCTCAAACTTCGGAATCTATGTCGGATCACCACGCAACAAATGAATCCCAAAATATTCAAATTCTCATTGATGGAAGCCAAAAGGAGGAGCCTGCTGCTGCTAATCATAGATTCTCATTTGAGCTATCTGATGGAGACGCTTTATTAAGAAATGTAGAAAGTAAGCCACTGGAATCAAATGAACTTGCAGTTGCATCATCTCCAATACATGAACCATTTGAAACGGCTAAAGAAACTTCTCCTGTTGGTGGTTATATTTCAAATGGTACAGAAGAAAAGGCAAAAGCAAACGGTGAAGAAGCAAATCAGCATCAAGAACATCATCATTCCATTACTCTTGGGTCTGTGAAGGAATTCAATTTTGACAATAGCAGTGGAAGTGATACACTTAAGCCTAATATCAACTCAGACTGGTGGGCCAATGCGAAAGATGTAGAGAAAGAAGGTACGGCCACCGGGGCCTGGTCATTCTTTCCAATGGCGCAGCAAAGTTGAGCAAACTGGTGCCTATCCTCTGGAATCTCCTCATTCCCATCATGTTTTGCAATTGCAAATTGGTAGGTATTAGGTAAGACAAACGGCTAGAGGAATGGTGGGTTTTGAAGGTAAAAAAGAGGTCAAATCATGAAAAAGCCAAACCAGAAGCCATTTTCTTTTCAACAATCTGACCTAAACAAAGGCAGGTATTATTAGAATGATAAATAGAAATTTGTAGATTGACAAATGGGGCCTTATTAACAAACAGTTGTGGCTTCTCACTTGAATTGTAACAGGTATTAGTATTCTGGTAGAAATTGAAAGTGTGTAAATATGGCAATAAAAATTGTTTTTATCTTTTCACTATTGATCTTGAATTAATTAGAATACACAAAAAGTTGAGAATCCATTGGGTTGGGCTACCCAAAAATTGCAAAACTGTCTAATCAGACATGCATCATTCTATAAAATGGATGACCTGCAAACAGAATACGAATTACAGCACCGTTACACAACATACTGCTCTTGTTCTGAAAGACAACATGTTGCTGGAGTTTTTTTTTTCCAAAAAAAAAGAAAAAAGAAAAAGTTACTGTCTTCAAAATTTTCTCGCAATGCTTTGCATGAGCTGGTTGTGTATAATTTCTCAGTTTGAACACTTTATTTTATTTCAAAGCCAAAAAGAAGAAAAACGCCCATTTGGATATTATCTCAGCAACAAACAGAATAGGTGTCTAGCAAAGAGAATCCTATCGCAAAAACTAAAACACAACAATATGAAGGGCATGTTTGGAATGAATTTTTGAAGTGTTTAAAAACACTTTTTTAACACTTTAAAATCGTAGAAAGTCCTTCCAAACAGGCTCGAAATCTACACAGGAAACACAGTTGTATTTGTTCCAACACAGCCTTACAAACTTGTACTCGTATTTGTTTCCATAGGCTAACATTAAAATGGCCCCATAAGAGATCTACAGTGTCTTCTCCTTGTATTTGTTTCAAGGCAAAGGAGCACTTGAAACTACAAATCAAGAATCATCTACTTCCACCATTTAACTGTTCATATATCTATAACATAAGGTCTGAGATGAGAAACTAAGAGAAACAAAAGGCTTCTCTTAGATTCAAATTATTTTGGGCTGGTCAGTTCCACACTGAAATCCCACAGTTTCTTGGCCAATTCCATATCCTTGGCATGATTGGTTGGGTTGGCTATATTACTATCAACAAAATACTCTCCACTTACCCCTTTCACTTGGGGATTCAACGCCACATAACACTGAGTTGCCGCTCCCTACATCCAATGAAATTTTATGCACATAAAAACACACCTGAGAGAGACTAAGTAAATGGTCTTCCAGAAAATTTGGTGAAATCAATTATTAACATACCTGCTGGACATTTTTAAGCACAAATTTAGCCACTGAACTAGCAACAGCTGCAATAAAAGAGACAAGTTATATGCAAAGAGACCAGCAGATGACAGTAAACTCATGAGCATGATAATATAAGCAGCAAAAGGGAAATGTAAAGATACATGTGAAAGCATAACTAATAATATGGGTAGATGTTTATATTTGATCAGAAATCATATCATCAAACTAAATATGCCTGCAGAAAGGATGTAAATGGAATGAAACAGCAAGCTTCTCAGTTGATTGAAAATAATCCCTTTCTAGAGATACTTGGGGAAGTATAAAATCATATGAACCTTTGAATTTATTTCACCAACTTTCACCCTTTTTTTTTTTTGTTGAGAAAAGATATCAGGAAGGCCCTTGACCTGGGCAGGTTCTAGCATCCTTCTTTGGAACATAACACACTCAGACCAAGCATGAGATTGCCTTCAGTCCAGATACAAATTAAAATGCCCTATATTTTACAACTAAAACAAGCATCTGATTTGTGCCCAGTTGAAAAAAGAAGGTAAACCTTTATATTTTGCATATACTAAAGGTCTACAGCACATTTGCCTTATACATGTTAATGGGCGAGAAAGTTACCATTGATGAGACCATGGAAGCGAAGTAGATTGGTAATAATTGCTCCAGGATGAAGGGCGTTGGCTGTTATTTCTACCCCTTCTTCCTATTGAAAAAAGTAGAGAAATGATGGTCGTTTATTAAACTTGATTTGATAAAGATAACTTGGGCAATCAATAAGAAAGAACAAAGGGAACTGCAGGGAAATCAGTAAGGCAAACTCCATCAGAGACTGGATTAAATATATAAAATCTTTTTAAGAAACTGTAGAAAAAATCGTCTCTGTTACCATACCATCTGTTATTTAAAAGTTCGCTCAAGTCATTGGATAAGTTCATTAAAAAAGAAGAGGTCATATCATTCAGAAAAGGATGTTACATGCACAAGGAATATTGTTGTGTTCAAATATATGGATTTTGAACACACATTCAGATAAAATCTTGTGTAAAAAGATGTTCAGATAAATGATGAGATAATTTCACCTTGTTCGCTACTATATGTATTCTAGAGTGTACAGTTGAACAGATTATACAGATGAAGACTATGACTAAAAGTTTCAGATTCTGAAAGCAATGAAATGAATAATCTTGAAAGGATAGAAGTTTCAAGGTTCACTTGATTATTCACCCTCCAACCGGCCCCAGTTATCATACTTGGAAAATTTCTGCCTCGTTTATGATTCAAGTTCTAAAGCTCTGGTTATAAATTTGATTAATAAACCAATAAGCACCTTTAACCGCCTAGTTAGCTCTTTGGCATGCAATATGTTGGAAAGCTTTGATTGTCCATAAGCTAAGATAGTTCTGTACCTAAAATTTCACATGATACAGATACAGTTAATTACTATATCACATTCAAAGAAACTTTTGAGACAGCAATCATCAAGTAAGCAACTTAGATTGTTACTCTGATTCATCATTGATTTTATCAAAACGAATGCCTTTGCCGTATGTGGCTCGGTGACCCTCTGATGACAGATTGACAATCCTTCCCTCCTTTTTGCTTTCAAGCACAGTTTTTTTCATGGTTTCCAGTAGAAGATTTGTCAGAAAAAAATGTCCTACAAAAGAATAATAATTCCCCCCCCACCCCCAAAAAGAGAGATAGAGAGAGAGAGAACAAAGTAACTAGTCAGAATATCACAAAGAAAATAATCATAAGAATGACATAGATGGATGCAATGCATGAATGCAAGTTTGGCAATTTCTGTTCTTTTAGAGTAACTTCATAAAGTAGATCTATATAAAATCCAAGTGGTCAGTAATATAAGCATATTTTGGACACTAGATATTGACAACCATTTCTGTTTAACTAAGAAAATGCACTTTGTTGACGTGAAGCAGACTTTAGCATCTAAGAACCATAAATATGGGCATCATACAAGGGAATAACACAACTCAAACACAATGCACATTACTGCCTCAGGAACAACAAAAACACGTCAAAGACATCTTTTTTTTTTTATATTATAATTTTCTAAATATATTAAAATAGTATATAGATTTCAATGATATTCATATTAGAAGTATCTTGGGGAAGCATCTAAGGACTGTAAAGAATTGTAAAGCATAAAAGGAATATATTTAAGCACCAAAACTCAATGAAAAGAGTTCATACCTAAATGGTTTGTTGCAAACTGCAATTCTATGCCATCATGGGAAAGCATAAAAGGAGTAGCCATAACGCCGGCATTGTTCCTTCAATCAAAGAAAAGATGTTGAAGTAGACTAAAATCTCAAAAGTTGTATTATTATCAAAAGTTATGAAATGTACGCAACAAGCCCTAGAGATAGGCTCAAATAACTAGTTAACAACAAGGTAAAGAAATTTGAAAAATAACAAGTTAACAAGTTTCCAATCACAACTTAAGGTCCAATAAGACTGAAGGCCCAACTTGACTTAAAAGGCCCAACCCCAAAAACAATAAAATAATAACAAAATAGTCTACTTGAATATATCCCATCAGATATGTTAATCATCATTGTCTATTTAGCTGAATGATCTAAGTGCCCCCTTTTTTGGGGCAGTTGTTAACTTTTCAGCCAATTCCCTAAGAAAACATGTCAAGACAATTAATGAAATAGAAGCAGCAGAACTTCCATTCTCATAAGCTGTCAAACCTGCACATAGCATCATACAGATTCAACGAAAAGAAAAGCACAAATGAAATGCAGGCTTGAGCATAGGCAGATTTCCTAAGCAAAGAGTTTTAGTCTACCAGCTCCAATTCAGTTCTTACATGAGAATATTGAGTGCACGGCCTGATGAAATATAATCTGATGCAAATTTCCTTACAGATTCCATCGAACTAAGATCTAACTCCATGACATCAATTTTAGCAAAGGGGGATTCCTTCAATACTGCTTCTTTGACTTTTCTCCCTGCTTCAACATTCCTTACAGCCATAATGACATAGACTCCTCGTAATGCAAGAACACGTGTGGTCTCTTCACCAAGACCACTCGAAGCTCCTGAAACCATGAGGAAGAAAAGATAAATGAACTAGATATTAAAAAATTGGAAAACTTCAACTATGCTTTAGCGAAAATAAGATAAATAAGTTCCTCTATAGATCAAAATGCTACCAGAAACTTTATGAGTTACATTTCGAGTGAATGACGAGAGGAAAACTAGTTAAATATATAGTAAAAGCAAACACACGAGAATCAAATCTAGAGATTCAATACGAGAACAAGAAAGCTTGGTGAAAATCTACTGCTTTCTTTTCATTTATATATGCTACCATTTTATCTAATTGGAAAAGCTTTTTGTAATCATGGATGCTTCGTCCCTTTTGTAATTTCATACATCAATGAAATTGTTTCTTATAAAAAGAAAAAATATGAGTAAAAGATTATGGTCAATGACTGGAATTAGATCAGAAGAAAGATCCAAAAATTTAAGACTTGGCAAAATTGAACTTTGGCTAACTGACTACAGTTGTGACTGAGAGCTTCCTGATTACAAACCAGAGGCTTCACAATAGCTTGACACTCGTTGGGCTAGTTTAGAAGTTTTTCTTTGAACCTATTTTCATTTCAAAAATGCATTTTCTTTCTCATTTGACAGACTTCTTTTCTCAGGCAAAAGTTGTCATTCAAGAACACAGTTGTCATTTACATTTTATTTCTTTGGTACATTTTGAAAAGATTGTTCATATATACTCAAGAGTATTCTTCTAATTTGAGATATTTAGAATTTAAAATTAAATGGTAGCAAATACACCATCCAAATGGAACTTTTTTCAAGCAAAAAGTTAAAGAAAACAAGCTTTAAACTCCATGTCTAGAAACCTTTTTAGAAATCCATCCAAACTGGGTAATGTTTTGGCCGATGCTTGCACAGAGCACCAAATCTTTGGGCATTCTTGCAAATAGTCATTAACAAACATTATGCCTAGCATGGTAACCTAACAATTAAAGTTCATGCATAAATCTTCAAAAAGAAAATCGCATTACTCCATAAAATTCCTGCATAGTACATATAAATGAAGATCAGATTAAAAAGGATAAAAACCGCAGACCCCTGATTGAGACTGAACATAAGGAATAGCTACAGAACAGGCTCAATAAACATAGTACTCATTATGGCCAAGGAAGTTTTAAAAGGTCTAATGTTAAACTAAACATGGCACAGAAATTTGCATTAGATCAAACACAAATAGCAATCAAGTTGTGAGTCAGTCAATGACCAAACAACCTAAATCCACTCAAATAACAAGGT
This sequence comes from Trichosanthes truncata, assembly GCA_033996785.1. Lineage (NCBI taxonomy): Eukaryota > Viridiplantae > Streptophyta > Magnoliopsida > Cucurbitales > Cucurbitaceae > Trichosanthes > Trichosanthes truncata. Next base: position 78,396,719 of record JAWPNB010000003.1, read on the forward strand.
ACCAAGCTTCCTATAGTACGAACATCAATCTCAATCCATCGGATTGGTGGAATGCATCAACTTTATTAATGAGATACCGAAAGACTAAAAGAAAAACATATGTATTTATTCACCATCGACTTCGGAGAGTGACGAGACAAGAGGGTAATAACAAAACCCAGATCAAAGAAAGGATTAAAATAGAGGGGAACAAACAGAAACAGGAAAAAGATGAAACGAAACCTGTAACAATAGCAGTGAGGCCATTGCCATCAATTCCTTCAGTGACTTCTTCTGCTGTAGAACGGGCTGAGAACCCAGATGGTCCTTTCCATCCAAAAATCCACATATTTGAGATTTCTACAAATGAGTAAATCAGACAACACAGCCTTTACAAATTTACTGCAGTTTGTCTCAAAGAGGAAGAAACAGATGAAGCCGACAAAGTACTCTTTGTGGTACTCCTGTCCGTGTGTCTTCACTCTTCAGTAATGATAATTGGCATGGTTAGGGATGGTTTTAGATCATCTGAGATTGGTTGATTCAAAGTTGTATTGGGTTGTTTAGCGTCCGCAGGCGATTCGAATTCTGTTTTATGTTTTTAGATTAACTATAGTGAATATGCTTTTGGCTGTTTTCGAAAAATGTTTCTAAATTCTCTTATCAAAATAGTAGAAATTTTGAAAAAAAAATATTTTTGTGTTTTCATTGTGTCTAGATTTTGAATTTGAAAATTTAAAATGTAAAATTACATTAGAAAATATCAAAACTTTAATAAATATAGTATTTCATGTTATAAACTCAATTTATTTTTGTTAAATTAAAATATGTATAATATAATATATTATAAATTATATGATATTATAAAATAATAATTATACAAAATTTATAATAACAATCATGTTTATATATTAATTAATAATAGATTATATTCAATTTAATATTTATTTTTGTAACTACAACTAGTTAATGGTCTATAAATATATTATAGAACACATTTTGAACAATTGTTTAAATTAGAATCAAATTTCTAAATCTACTACCAAATACATATCTGAAAACATGAAATACAACTTTATTTTCATTGAATCTTTTGTTTTCAAAATTATGTTTTCAGATTGCCTACCAACATACCTTTTTTCTAAAAGAATATATAAGAACGAGTTGGAAAAAAAAAAGTATTTTAAGAACTCGATCATGTATTTGCATATATAGAATTAAAAATACTTCCTTTTTTAAGAAAAAGGACTTCGATCATCTTTTTCTATATGGAAAGATGATAAATAATAGAAAACTTTCTCACACTTGTATATTATAATAGAAACATTTCCCATTAAATAATGAAAGGAAAATATTTGGGTGCAGCCTGGACTGCGCCCAAGTGTTGTGCAGCCTTCTTTACAATTACAAATAAAAATTTAAGAAATTAAAAAAAAATCAAAAGTTTTTTTCTTGTAGTTGTAAAGTGGGCACAACACTTGAGTGTAATTCAAACTGCACCAATGTTGTGCTCATAATGAAAGCCTTTTGCGATTAAACTTCTAATTTTTGATCCAAGACATAGACATGTGTGCGTGTGCGTGTGCTTGTGCTTGGGTGTGTGTGTGTGTGTTTGTTTGTTTTAATCGGTTGATGCTCAACTTGACAATTTTTACAATGATTGAATAGGTAAGAGTTTGATTAAAAGATGGTAAATAATTAGCTTGATAATTTGACTTGTCCAAGACATTGATCGGTGATTTTGATAACTTAGACCTTTCTTATTAATTGCGACATTTATTGTTCTTCAGTTCCCTCCTCCACATGTTTTTAATGAACTTCTTTTGTCTCAAAAAAACATGACAGTGATGCTATTTATGCTAACTTTAAGGGAAATTGAATTACACATGACTATTCGAGCGATCAAATTATAAGTTTAGTTTTTAAGTTTCTAGATTTATTTTGTTCCCTTAACTTCAAAAAATGTATAATAAATTTTTTAATTTTGTGTCGAATAGTTTTTTGAATTTTCAATTTTATATTCAATAGGTCTTTAAACTTTAAAAACTCTCTAATAGATCCTTAACCTTTCAATTCTATATATAATAAATTCTTAAATTTCAATTTTGTGTCTAATAGGTCTTTCCCCTATTTAACATTTTTGTAAAATCCTATTTAACATTTTTTTTAAAGGTTACTCACTAGACACAAAATTGAAAGTTTAACGTCATAGACATAAAATTTAAATTTATATCTAATAAATCAATTAATTTTTAAAATCCCGTTTGATAACCATTTAGTTTTTGAATTTTAGATTTTAAAAATTAAGCCCATAAATACTATTTTCACCTATGAATTTTCTTTATTTTGTTATCTACTTTTTAGTTTTTATATATGTTTTAAAAAACCAAGCTAAGTTTTGAAAACTAAAAAAAAAAAAAAAATAGTTTTCAAAAACTTTTTTTTGTGTTTAGAATTTGGATAAAAATTCAAATGTTTTTTAAAGAAATATAAAACTATTTGTAGAGAAATGATGAGAAAACAAACCATTTTGAAAAACTTTAATAAAAACTAAAATTTTGTCAAATGGAGTCTAAAAATTTTGAATGGGTCTCTCTAGACACACATTTAAAAGTTCAAAGAATAATTTAACCTTGTTTTAACTTAACTTCCATTACGAGGGCATCTCTGGAAAGCTGACTTGCCTCCTTTTAAGAATAGAGACACGTATGAATGAATCTATTAGATTATCAAACGATCAAGAAAATTTATTCATCCCTATAAATACACCAAAGAGTCCAACACAACATACAATGAGATGCTTCCTGGAGTAAAATGTTAAGGAAACTATGGAATGAATTTTTTTTCTCAATGAACTGTATTCTTGCAATCTAATGAAAAAATAATCCTTGACCTTGCAAGAACTACGACCAGACCGGACCGGGCCAAGCCGAGCTCATGGAAAATTGAGGAGCTTGTTCACAGCCGCGTCTAAAGCATCCACGTTCTTCTTCAAAACCTTTCTAAGCAAGAATTAAGGAACTGGGTAATGGTAATGCAGAGGACTGAGACAGAAAGAAAGGGCAACTAGATAAAAGAAATATTAGTATGTTCAAGTTCTCAGTTCTAAAGTAAAAAGAAGAAATGAAATAGAAAGGATGGAGAAAGGATACAGCTGAGCAGCTAGATTGTCAATGCCTTTCATTTCCTGATTCAATCTGCAAAACAAGAAAATGCAGTCCAAAGTTACAGCATCGACCATCCATGCCAGGGTCACAAGACAGATGTAATTCAGCCACAGTAATTATCCATAGGCCATTATAAAGATATTGAAGAAATGTTAATGAAAATCTTAAAAATGTAAAATTGTGTTTTATGAATCATCATCAGACAGTATAAAACATGTGTGTAATGGGAATTAAAGGAGTACGAACTTGAAATTTTAATAGAGATCTTAATGGTTTTGAATCAGAGAAATGAACTAGGCTAATCCCATTGACAAAGGTGTTCGACCTAGTAACTCTAGAACTTGTGCCCTAAAAACTCAGGCCTACTCTCTTGCTCTTCCTTGTTCAACGGTTTATATGGCAGATTCCAATGCCTTCCAAAAGGTACTTCAAAGTTTCTAGGTGTGGAAGATACCTAAAAACGTTAGAATTCTTCTTTTGGACACTTTCCAAACACCCTTTAAATAATAATAAGATCAGCTTCATACTTCCAACCTAGATAAGGCTTTGGTCAATACTATGGCTAGAATAGAATAGAATAAAAAGAGTTCATACGATAGCTTTGCAGATTTGTAGCCTGCAACTGCCATCAAGTATCTACTGAAGTAACCAAAAAGAAAATTCCACACTCAAGAAACTCTGAACACAATACAACTGACACAGGACTCATCAAGAGGAATTACTCCCCATATAAGAAAGAGATACACCAAATAGTTTCTCAAAGCGTCTAAATTGCAATTTTGATTATCATATTAATAAATTTCTCAAAAGTCAGAAGCTCTCTGCCTATGTCATTCTTCCATTTCTTAATAATCTTTTCAGAATAAAAACTTCAATTCATTTAACTACCAAGAAACAGTAGTTATTGAATCTATAATTACTTAGCTGCCTTGTATCATATGTTTGAGGAACATTTCTGTTGCAATTGACTCAAACAGAAAAATTGTATTTCTAATTATCATCATATCAGAACTAAAAAAACTATTTAATTCCGGGAGGTAACCATTGAAGAAGAATCCTGTATGTAATGATTACTTACTAACATCATTTTCTAAAGTAACAGTCTACTGCAATTGGGTAAAAATGCATAATAGGTTCAATATTGATAACCTCTTAGATTAAACTATAATTTTGGGCCCTTTTGATAGATTTTTTATCAATAAAGAAACCTTTTTTATGTGTGTTTCAATCTAATGTCTAACTAGCACTTGGTTCAAAGTTTTCCATTAATCATTTTATCCAGCAGGCTGTAGAAAGCAACAACATCCACAGACTCAGAGCAAACACATTTTGACAAAAGGAGTTAAAATTTAATTTATGCTGGTTATTAATTATTCATAGAAAACACAGTCATCAAAGAAATTGATACTTATATCTCAAGAACCAAAAATATAATTATGTCTGTCCTATCATGACATGGCTCAACAGAGAATTCGCCATGACCTGAAAATATAAAACAAAGGACATTGAATATTTTCCAATTCCCATAGAACAAAGTGGGTGCCAGTAGGCATCAAAGCATACCTCAAGGAAGAATTAATGTATCGATTACCCTTTGTTGCTGCATCAAGCACTACAGGGTTGAAAGAATAAAAAGAACTCATGTCAGAGACCATCAAATAAAAACAATGTTTGTTAATATAGTAGGAGCAACCTTAGACAACAGTGGATAAGACTAACGAACGTTATGAGGTATCTCGAATGACCTTTATTATGCTAGAATACACATAAGGACATGAGCTGACTAGAGTTATGCAATGCTAAAAGTTTGTGTACCTTGCATATATGTTTTATATTATAGATGTTCTCTATTTTCATGAGTCCGATTGCAACCAACCTCGTTTCAAATTTAATACAAAAATCTGGCACAAAGGCCAATTACGTAACAGCAAATCTCAAGGCAATCACTTGTTAAGTGCAACTAACACATCTTAATCAGAACAATGAACCACATCTTAATCAGAACAATGAACATAATGATGAACAGATCAAATTTTGATTAATACAGGAAGAAATATCCAGATGACTATAATCAATTTAGCAGTGGTAGTAGTACTAGTAGATAATGACAGATGTAAACTGCCATCATACTCAGCCATTCATGTCAATCAAAATCATCCTTTTTTTTTACTTACCAGACTCTTGAAGGCAGCCTGCAGCATCGCTGAAGCAATGCATATGATCAATAGAGTTGCTGGTGACCTACAAGATTATCCAAGCATATGATCAATCCTTTTCTCTAGCAATTCACAAGATTATCCAAGCATATGATCAATCCTTTTCTCTAGCAATTCATGCTAGAGTGGTAAAGTTTCAGACATTATTGATGCAGATAATTAGGCTCCTATATTGACAATCAAATAACTGTTAAGTTGTCAGACTCCCAAAATTTTGAAATACTGTCTTTATTCGATCTTCAATATATTAAAGCAACCCAATTGAAGGTGGGAAATATCATAACAATAAGATATACTTTCGCAAGAACCTGAAGTTCTAAATCGACAAAACGCGACTGCACTTCGTATTACAAGTCAAAGAAATGGAAAGAAAAGAATTAGAATAATTAACTTCGTTTTCTTGGAAATCAAGCAGGAAAACAGTATAATTCACTTCAAAATGAAAACGGGGCATAAAGAAACAGGATGCCAAAACCATGAAACCTCGGAGAGAGCCAAACGTAGGGAAGAAAAGAGAGAGGTGAAGCTCTCAGCGATGGCGAGAGAGTCCTTCTCGACGACTTCAATGGCTTTGAAAGTCTCGGTCTGGCTCAACGAAGGTTTGGATTTGGTGCAATCTTCAATGACAGAACAAGTGGGCATCTCGGGAATGGTCGAATTTGGGGATGTCCCCGGAATCTGACTTTCAGTTTCTATGATCGTCGAAAAATCCGCCTGAGGTTGCTCCATTTCCCGATGAATTTGAACCTAGTGCAACGCTGATTGTTTTCGAATTCTCTGCAACTCGAAAATTGGGTTTCGACTCCCCATTAGAATCAGGCCATTGAAATGCAACACACCCACGGAAGCGAACTTTTACGAATTCTTAGAAGTGGGAGTGATGGAGAGCTCGGATGAGCGAGAAGCAAGTCTCGATCAAACTATGAAAAGATGAGTTTTTTTACATATGTTCAAGAAAACATACCTTAACCAGCGAATGACGATAGTTATATTGAGTAATCTTTTCCTTTTTCAACGACGAAAATATTTCGATGAGATAAAGAATCTCCATGTTGAACTAAAAAACCTTTCTTTTTTACAATCAAAGAGATAAAAGAGAACTTTAAAGAGAATTTATTAATTCTTGATTCAAACTCAACATTTTGATCCAAGATGTAATATTTTAACTAGTTCAGCTATCTCTTCAAATCTCAACTTTCTTTTTTACAATGAAGAGAACTTTAAAGGGAAGTTAATTAATGACTCTTTTTTAAGAAATGGATATCTCATCTACTAAATTATTTTCTAATTAGTCTTGTATGCTTTAGGACGCGTTTATAATGAATTTGGGCGTAATCGTAATGCATTACGATTGTGGCGCAAATATAATTGTGATAAAACAGGATGTAACGCAATGGAATTACATTGATTGTGTTTACCAAAATTATCTTTTATATTTATAATTAATTAAAATGCAGTAAATATGCTAGGGCCAAAATCATATCGATCTAGATATTGATCTCATCTATAGGATAACATACCGTTTTAGATAAACACCATCAACGCACCCATAGTTCAAATCATATTTTGAAGCTAAGTAGATTTTCAAATTAAAAACCATCATTTTTTTTAATAAACCAATTAGACAAAAATGAAAAATCGCTTTAGAAAGTTTTATCTTAGGAATGTATTCAATTTGTCTCAATAAAAATAAAGTAATTTAAATGTTCGGCCCCATAGTGTTGAATAAGTTCTAATTTAGTCCCAATATAAGTTTGGACTAAAGTGAGTAATTCTTGTAATCCTTTCATTAAACTAACTTTTAACTATTTCCAAACGTCTCATAGCATTTTCAGTGTCTTCTAGTTTTAATTTCTATCAATTTTGTATGATTCCCATTGTCTTTCTTTCCAATTTTAACCATTCATTATTGAGTTTTAGGGAAAATCTAGTTTGAAGATCAAGACTCTCAACGAGTCTACAATCACAAATTCAATTCATCCCACTAGAAAACCAAACAAATGCTGAAAGAGAAGGTATAAAATAAAATAAATTCCTCATTTTACAGTTTTGGTTCAATAAGCTACACAAAGAACACTAATGAGAATCACCTACAAAACAATGTGTATTTGGTCTCAGAAAGTGCCTTGTAAGGAGAATGGAATTGCCAATTCAGCCACAGTCTGTTTACCACGCTGTTCATTTGTCTGAGCGATTTCCTTCAAACTTGTCCATGATTTTTTCTTTCGCTTTCTTTTGGATGTGCCTTCAGTTTTATCCCCATCTGCTGTTGGAGCAGAGCTACTTTCAGGCTCCATTTGATTCTTAGATGATGGTTTCTTCCTCTTTCTCTTCTTTGAATTCAACAAAGTCATTTCGAGCATAGTCGGAGGAGTTGTAGGAGCATCAACAGTAGGAATGTCCCCAGTTTTCTCCTCAGCGTCTGTTGGAGCACAGCTAGTCTCAGGTCCAGTTTGTTTCTTAGATAATTTCCTCATTTGCCACTTCTGCAAATTCGACAGAGTCGTTACACTCATGGGAGGAGTTGCAGGAGCATCATTAGTAAGAATGTCCTCCATTCTAGGAGGCAGAATTACAGGGCCATCAACAGCTGGAATGTCCCCAGTTGGAGGAGGAATTGCAGAAGCATCAATAGTAAGAATGTCCTCAGTTGTAAGAGGAATTGCAGGTGTATCAACAGTAAGAATATCTCCAGTTATAGGAGGAATTTTAGGGGCATCAATGGTAAGAATGTCTCCTGTCATCTTCACTGCAGCTGTCTCACATTCTTTACCATCCTTGACAACCACAAGTTTCACCTTGCTTTCAAACTCTGTTTCATAAAGCATTTTCATGTGGCATTTGGGAGTCCCTCTCTTTATGTTCCTACATGAGCAGTAGTGGCAATAATACGCTACATTGTTCTGTGTCAAATTACTACATTTGTTGTGTCTCCGACGTCTCTTGGCATTATTCTTCTCTATTCGTATAGAGCAGTTAAAGCCAGGTTGGAGAATTGTTTCACACCTGAAAGCAATACAATAGAGCAAGTAAGATTAGCTGGTTTTTAGCCAAAGAAGATTCAAGCAAGATGACAGGACAAAATTCAAATGTGACATAACAGAAGTCCTTAAAACAAGCCGCTAAACTAGTGTAGTGTTCATTATCACAGGTGACACGAAACCACATTTTGATGCAAGAAGGAAGGTGGAGGAAAAGGAAAAATCTGATGGCCTGAGCAATATTTGACATGGAACAGCTACATGGTTTGAATCTAGTGCCACTCGGTTCATGTACATAATTAAAACATCAGCAGGTTTTTTCCAAGTATTTATAAAAATTTAACAATAAGAGTGTTATCGATAAGCATAAAAAGAATAACTGATCTATAACTAATATTAAATATGTCCAGGCTTGTCCTAATCCTATGAGATCCATGCAAACAAACTGTGATTATGAGTTTTATGGAAGTCAAGTCATAGGAAAAAAAAGAGAATTCTGTCATAACTCTGTTAGGAACCAACCATGCCCATACATAATTGGGCCAAGCCCATGCCCATACATAAGCCCAACTGACCCAAACCCACTACCAACCAAAGCCCAACTGACACCCACGCATGGGCCAGCTGTAACTAAGGCCCAATGGTTGGTCAAGCACCCACTCATGGGCTGGCCACTCCCATTAAAACCTTGGCTGGTAGGTGGGGAAGTGCCCCCCCATATATTCATATCATTTTCTCCCACATCTTCCGATGTGGGATCCTAACAAACTCATAGCTAAAGTGTTATTTGAAGTTGTGCAAAAAACCTGCCCCAATTAGTATTCTATTAAATATTAATTGAAAGGGAATATAAGGCCGTTATATCTGTGCCTCTCTTTAGAGGTCATAGGTTCGAACCCCACTCAATTCAAGATCTCACCCTCTTATTAAATAGACCAAAATTACAAGGGGAATATAGTTGCCAAACCCACTCTCTAAAGAAATCTTTAAGAACAATGAGACTTAGCAAACTCGTACGTTTCAACCCAGTATTTAGCCTTGCTGTTAAACACTATTTTTCTTTCCCAACCCACAGGCTCCAAAGAACAAATTTGATTGCATTGGCCATATCTTCTTGGCTTTGCCATTGAGAAAGTGACGATATGGTAGAAGGGATATGCTGTAAGCCTTCAAAAATCAATGAAAAACCCAAAAGAGAACGAAAATTTATAGTAATGACTAATGGGTTCCAACATCTCTCACCAAACGAGCAATGGAAGAAAGGGTGGTCGGTTTCCTCATACTCTTTCAAGGAAAATGATCATCAAGAAGGATCCAAGACACCGTAGGGCATCTTTATGTAATCTTTCTCAACTGCGTTAAGACCAGTAAGGCATATGCACTCCAAATGTTTTGATCTTTTTTAGGCACGTTATTTTCCACACCTGTTTTCTAGAACTCTCCTGAAATTAGTCAGGCAAAAAACCAAAGATTTGACTGAGACCACCAGACCTACACAAATTCCAGCTTCTTTCATCCACTCCTGCACCAATCAACCCGTTTTCCAGTGGATGTGATGAGAAAACTCAGACAGGAGAGAAAATACTGAATACTGATGAGAAGGATGCAATTAGAAATAATAGCAATGAACTCTCCAAATTCTTCATCTGAAAGATTCTTCTTTGTCATTATACTCCAGCTCGAATTCCGTCCTTGCATTAAATTAGGAAAATTAAAAGTTAAAGGGTCGTCCCAGAGTTCATTGATTATTTTAAGCTTGGATTCCACCATTGCATTAAGTTATGAAAATTCATAGTTAAGGGTTGAATATCTATCCACAAATCCTCCAAAATTTAGTCTTCTTTCCATCTCCAACTTTGACCATAGAGTGATTGAAACCTAATACCCTTCAACTTAGTAGTGAATAATATTCCACTAAGGGCTTCTACCACTACCTCTGTTATCATTCTTTGCATCCCTCTCCTCTTAATCATAGTTACTATGCACTATTTTCTGCCGGATTAAGTCGGGCTCCCCCCACCCCTTGGCAATGCCAAACCCACTTTGCCATAAAGGCTTCATTTGCTTGCCTCAAGTTCCCAATTCCAAACCTTCCATTTTATAAGGGCAAGGATACCGTCTTCCAATTCATTAGATGGCTAAGCTTTCCCCCCTCTAAAGAAGTATTCCAAAGAAAGTTCCTCATTTTCTTTCCTCTTTACTAAAGCTACAGATTTCCTCGGCATCACAATGATGAAAATAAAAAAGGTAGGTAATTTTGCTAGGACCACTAAACACAAAGTCAATTTTCCACCTTTGAATAATTTCCTCCATTTATCAAAGCTTGCATAAGACTTCTTCCTTCACAGGTTTCCAAAACTTCAACCACTTTGGTTATTTGATTATCACCCAAGAACATGAGCAAAAAAGATAAGTACAACATACAAGCTTAAACCCCAACCCTGCTACGATACAAACTCCTCAACAAAATATGAATATCTAAAATCTAATACTCTCTTAAGGGGAGAATATACATAGTAAAACAATGAAACTCTCTGCATTCATGCTTCTGTTCACACCCTCACATGATCCCTTCTATCCAATTGTTGCTAGATGATATCTCCTGCATATTACTAAGGTTGTCTTTGAAAATACATCTCAATCACACAATACTGATAACAAACCACAAGGGTCAAAGCATGCACAAACTGCTGGTACAATGTTCAACTGTACCCCTAAAATCATTCACAATACTGCCATAATTCCAAGCACATTACCCCATCCCTCCAACGTCAATAGTTTGAATCAAAACAACATTTCGCCCAATAAAGAGCGTCCATTCTCTATGTTCAAATGCCGTTTATATCAGAACATTGTCACTTAAAACTAATCAGAAAAGTTAAACACAAACTTCCACTCCTCAAATATAATTTATCGTCGTGAACATACCCATCTATAAACACTACAAAAACAACAAATCTAGACAAGCAAAACCAAATGACTGTAAAGGGCAGAAGACATACGGACCTCTGGCAGGGAAATAGAGAAGGGTCGGGAGCGGCTGCCGAAGACTCTGCTGCAGCAGCGAGGCGCTGCCCAAAGAAAGCAGCCAATGAAGGTATAGAGGCTTGCCCACTGGCCCAAGAGGCTAAGTTTTCCAAGTGGTTCAAATAAGTTTTGACATTGTTAGAGACTTTGGGTTGGATTTTCCCAGTAATTTCCTGTCTGAGGGTGATCGAATCTTGAGGACCCGATGTGGGGTTAGATGCTCCTTTCTTCTTCTTACCCTTCTTCTTCGCCATGTCAAAAACAGAGCAGAATCCACAAAACCCACTATTCCAAAACGCCAAAAGGAAACAGGGACATGCGAAACAACCAAAAAGGGTTGGTGGGTATCGACCAAATCCAAAACAAACGCAACCCTTTAATACAAATCAACCAAACATCACTCCCAACAGAAACCCAACTGGAAGAAAACAAAAAAAAGTTAAAAATCAGAAACAAGAATGGGAAGAAGAAGGGCATGTTTGGGAGTGATTTTGAAATGGTTAAAATTACTTTTGCCGTATTCAAAATTACTCCGAAACATGTTTTTAATTATTCAAAATCAAATTTTATGGAATGAAAAATGCATTTAAAAGTGTAAAATCAAATACTAAGTTGATTTTGAAAGATTAAAGACATGTTTCAGAGTAATTTTGAACATGAAAAAAATGATTTCGACCATTTCAAAATCACCTCAACATGTCCGAAGAAGTAGAAGAAACAATTACCAAGCAGAATCAGGAAATTGGATTGGATTGGGAATGGATTGATGATAAGGAGAAAAGGGTTGTTACTGGTTAGGGGTTAAATTCCAGAACACGAAAGGAAAGAATCTCATCTATCTCTCTCCCTTATCAGGGGAAGGGATTTTAGTTACTGGAAGAAGAAGAAAGGAGTTTTGTGGTTTACATTCAGAATAGAGGCTAAGACAGAACAATACGTTAAATTTTTTATTTACATAAATATCCGTCGACATTTGTTGTTCCGTAAAATTGAAATCCACATTGATATTTCACTCCTCCCTAACTACATGGTATTTATGATCATGAATTGGTATTTTTTTTTTATTTGATTGACTCTGACTGTATTGCTGTTGAGTAAAAAACAAGAGAAAATTGGTGAATTTTGGGCCGATAAAAAATAGAAACAATTTAGCAAGAGCATTATTCAACTTCATGATCCTCTCCCCTGTCTCTTTGGTCTTCCTCTTTCTCTCTCTCTCTCTCTCTCTCTCTATATATATATATATATATTTCTTCTCTCATTTAGCTCACAAAAGGCGGAGAACATAGCAAGGGACATAAGAAGGTAAAGCTAGAAATAATGATTAAAGAGCATTGGAGTACAGTGGCCGAGTGGGAGAATTCTTGAGGGTTTTATTTTCCTTTCACTCATGCCTATCCCTTTGTTTTCACATTTTTTAGTCTCTCAATTAATTGTGTTTTTTTTCACTGTTTTTTGTTTATCATTTGGGTGCAAACTAATTTAGTAAATTAAAGGAATTAAACCAATTAATATAAACAAGGTTGAAGTTATGTTCGGTCAATCAATCAAGCTAGGAATTAAACCACGTCCCAATTTGTGGGCTGTTTTTTTCGTTGCTATTCGGCTATTGTTATTAAAAAAAAAAAAATCAAATAACTCCTCCATCCTTTCATTAGAAAAGTTCTAATTTGTGTTTTTCAAGTGAGAAGAAGACAGAGATTGGAAAAAATACCAGTAAAAACAAGGGAGTAGTAGAAAATCAGTGCAAAATCGCTAGGAGGGAGGCTGCGGCGGCACAAACGGAAGAAAGACGACGGAGACAGCAGCAGTGAACCGGAGAGAGGCGGCGGCGACGCCGAGTACTGAAACGGAGGAGGAGAGGGCGTGATGAAGAAAAAGTGCCGAGAGCAGTTAGGTTTTCCTCTTTCTTTTATTGATTTTTATTTTATTTTACAAATGGGCTCAAATTTGTTTTTTAAGAAAAAAGTGGGTGGGGCTTTAAAAAAAAATGAAAAATGAAAAAAGTGGGCTGATTTTATGGTGGATTGATTTGATTTTAATTTAATTATCTTTGAAAAGTCAATTTCCTAAATAATTTGTTTTTATAGAGTTAAATTATAGGTTCAATTACAAATTTAGTCAACTTTGAAGTTAATTTGTGTCTATTTTATCCCTGAACTGTCAAAATTACAAATTTAGTCATTGAACTTTCGAATTTTTTAAAATTCACAGATCTCCTAAACACAAAATTGAAATTTTATGGTTTCATTAGATATGAAATTCAAATTTATATCTAATAGATCAATTAATTTTTAAAAGTTTTGAATTTTTCAAGACCTATTAGGCTATTAGACACAAAGGGGGTGTTTGGGGCACATAGTTTGTTATAATAGTTTGTGGGTTATTATAGTCTGGGGGTTATAATAATCTGTGTTTGGGGTGCAGATTATTATAGTCTGGGTTATAATAGTCTGTGTTTGGGATGCAGATTATTATAACATGCAGCCTCACCGAAACAGGGGATCGACAAGAAGCGGCAAGGGATGGATCGATTTTTTGGAAGCGGCAAGAGGAGTGGAGCTCGAGGATGGAGACTGTCGAAGAGGAAAGAGAAAGTCGAAAAGCTTTCAGATCTGATAAAAAAGACAGATCTGAAAACCTAAATCGATCGGATCTACAAATCGATCAAAGGAAATATGAAAAATTGAAAACCTAAATCGAATGGATGGGTTTACAGATCTGGTAAAAAAAATACAGATCTGAAACTGAAAACCGGAGAAGACGAAGAGGGGCAAAGACGAAGCGATGAGACAGTGGAAGATGAGGGAGAGATCGAATGAAGAAGATGAAGCCATGAACATATGTGAGAGAAGACTAAGCGGTAAGGGAAAAGATACGAGCGAAGACGCAGCGAATATTCAGTAGACGAAGCGAAGACGCAACGAGGAAGGAGAAGAGAAGGCAGACTTCGGGAAAGAGAGAGAGGCGGAATGAGATTTCGGGAAAGAGAGGTGGAAAGAGATTTCGAAAAACGGGGATTAGAATTATGGGTACTGTAGATAAACGGGAACTATCAAAAACCAAGTGGCCTGTTATATTAACATGAGGCCCAAACACCGAGTGGGCTATAATAACACACTCAAACCCACGGTTATTGGACCCCCAAACACCCCCAAAGTTGTTTCGGTCATGGATTTTTAAGAAGACCAAATAGACACAAACTTCAAGATTCAATGACTAAACTTATAATTTAACCTAAATTATATTCAAATCATTAGGATGGTGTAATAATTAATATTTAATTAAATCTATTGACCTTTTTTTTCATACTTTGAAATAAAAATACAAGCTTTTCACATGCATCACACGTATTTCTTACTAGTTGATATAAATGATAGAAAATTTAAATGCTACACAAAATTAAAAATTTATAAATAAATTAAAATTCAGTAATAGAAGTAGGAGAATAGAATTTTAATTCGACAACCAAATTTGTCTATATCTAAAATATTTGAAGGCAACAACCAAATTTGTCTATATCTAAAATATTTGAAGGCAATAAGGACTTTATAGTTGTGTTGTTTTTGTGTGAATGATTTTTTTGAAGATCAATCAATGGCTTTGAAACTTCCACGCTACCTGTTTCTTGAGGGCTTTGCCAATAGTAATGCAACTTGCTAAAATGTTGGCCCCCCACCATGTACCATTTCCTTTTTTTCTCTCGTATACATTGAATTTATCTCATGTTTTTTATATGAACCAAGATACTCTTGCTTTACCTCCAGAATCAATCACACGCTCAAGGGCCAAACAATTACAATTGGCTTTTGATTCCCACGTACAAACAGTAGTAAGTCCATTTGATGAAGGTCAAGGCATGAATAATGAACAAAAGCTCTATACACTCTGCCAGATGATGCTACAAGAAGAAAATAAAGCTTTATGTTAGAAAATTTATTATTGTAATTGATTTTTTTTAGGTGTTTAAGTTATGGCTTTAATTAGGGTTTTATTTTATTATTTATTTTAGTTGGTTGGAAAATTGTGTTGAGGGGCAATTTGGTCTTTTGGCCAATTAGCTAAATGATGAGGTTAAAAACCTAAAGGCACCCTGTACACAAAAGAATTTAGTTTTGGGGAATGACGTTTTATGTGATTGATGTCTGAGCCACGTCATCATCTCTTTGCAATTATAGAATCCAGAGTTGCAAGCTAGGAACATTCAGGTAGGTCTAACCAGCTTGCTTGTGGAGTGTTCAAACCTTGAGTGAGGAGGAACTAGTTTCCTTACCTCTTGGTCTTCAATCATCAAGGTAATCATGTATCTATTCCTTTTCCTTGGAGATTGAAATCAAATTGGTTTTGAGGGTTTTAGATTTTTATAATTAGAGGTTCACATAACCAAAGGGTTCCTAATTTTCAAAATTCTAGGGTTTTCACATCAGTTTTAATTCATTTTTCTCTATTAAATTATAAATTCAATTCACCAACTTAAGCATAACTCAACTTGTTAAAGCATATATTGATGCATAAATCTAGCAGGGAGAATGCATCTAACTTGCACGTGTTTCAATGGTGAATTTATTGATTTGGAAAAAGAGGTGACCTGTAAAAAAAAAAAAACCACATCGGTGCTTGCCATATGTTTCAATGTCGAAGTCAGAAAACGAAGTAGAAGAGTGTAGCAAGCTTTTAGAGTAAGGGGACTCAGCTTAGATTTACTTTCATTAAAGTCACAATCGGGTTCCCATTTTAGGGTTGTGACCGAAAGAGAATTTTTCCCAACCTTATTTGGGTCATTCCAAACTTGTGGATGCAAAAGAGGTCGGTCGGTCTTATGGGTCACCAGCTCGTGGGGCATCTTGTCCAAGGCCTTTTTAGACCCTAAGTGTGATGAATTGGGCCCTAGGTCAGTCAACCCTAAGCTCGACTTCTGGTTCAGACTTCTTTGCTTTTATTCTCCCTTAATCTAATATAGTTAGGTTCTATTTTACTCATAACAGCATACATCCTTGACTAAGAGGTCAAAGATTCGATTCCCACACCTTTACATGTTGTTGAACTCTCAAAAAGTTATAAATTTAGTCTTTGTGATCTAAGTAGAGTTTCAATTTGGTTTTTATGATTTGAGCTTAGTTCAATTTGATGTTTATAACTTAGACTTAGTTTTAATTTAGTTTTATGGTTTCAAAAATTGCAAGTCAGCCTCTATGGTTTAGTAAAATTTCACAAGGTGTTATTGTCTTTATCATGTCGACACATTATTTTTTATTTGGGTAATTGCATTAGAATCTAGAGCAAAGTAAAAAAAAAAACAATAGAAAATACATGAATTTTTTGAAGGTGTAAAACACAATTTATGGATAACATATGATATGATGGCTGACCAAAACATAAAAACCAATTTTAAATTAAGTCTAAATGATATGAATCAAATTGGGATTTTGAAAACTATAGAGATCAAATTGAAACTAAGCTTAAAACGTAAAGTTTAAATTGAAACTTAGAGTTGTAGGGTGCAAATTTGCAATTAAACTTTTTTTTCCTTTTAAGCCAAATTAAACATATCAAACTTTTAATAATGTTATAGTTATAATTTTTAAGTTTCATCCATTTATCTAAATTATAATACTTTCGAGAAAAGAAAATTTCAACCTCCCTTTTAGTTTATTTTTATTATCCATATGAAGCTTGTTTAATTTTGTCAACCAAGTTGAAGATATACTATTTAAATTTTAAGAGGGTCACCTTTCATATTTAATTTAGGTCTGAAGTTCTGATTCTAAAAAAATTGCCTCTTTCAAAAGACCTTTATTTTGTCCGGCTTTATGGAACATTGCAACTTAAATAATTGTACTAAAAACTTTAAATAATCAAATCACAATTATTTAACTAAATTATCCATATAGCCCTTATATTTTGAGTTTAATTTTAATTTGACACTCACAAATTTGGACACATCTTTAGTTTGACATTGACCTCTATAATTTTAAAAATTTTAACTTATTCTCTTTAATAAACATCATAAATTGTGTCTATTCTTTATCGGCCTAAAATTCACTAATTTTCTCATATTTTTTACTCAATACCAATTAACTCAAAGTCAATCAAATAAAAAAAAAATACCAATTCATGATCATAAATACCATGTAGTTAGTGAGAAGTAAAATATGGATGTCGATATCAATATCGAAATTTCATTTTTACGGATGTATCGATAACAAATATCAATGGATATTTATGTAAATAAAAAATCTATAAAAATTATTTAAATTAATAATTAAGTTGTGTTTACTCCCAAACTAAGCTATAGATCTTGATATTAGTATTTTTATAAATTTTATGAGTATTTATAAAAAGATATTGAAGATATCGATTAATTTTCAATATCAATGTTGAACTTTTTAATTTACGGTGGATGGATATTTTCATCTTTGAAGTTAGATTTTAGACATGCTAGAGAGCTAGTAAGGTAACAACTTCTAGTTCTAATAAGAAAGACAATAGTAAGATTAGATTTTTTTTTTTTTTTTTGAGTTTAATAACATACAAGAATGAGAGGATTCAAATCTCTAACCTCTTAATTGAGAATACATGTCTTAACTCCTAAGCTATACTCAGCTTGGCAAAAAGACCACATTGAAACATATAAATTTATAAAGATCAAATTAAAATTAAGCTCAAATTAGGTAGCAAGGACTAAATTAGTATTTAGAAAAAAATTCCAAATTAGCAATTGAACCTTTATTTATGTAACTTCCTATCCTACTTTGAAAACACTTTTCTTTTTCTTTTCTTTCCCCTTTCTTTTGAAAATACCTATACTATATTTTGAAGTTTGAGATTTGGGGCGATAATTTAGATGGGATGATGATCATGTTCTTTAATCTTATCAGAAAGGGAGTGGCAGAAACGTAATAACAGCGCAACAACGAGGGGACAAATGCAAAAGGAAAAAGGAGCGAAAAGGAACCGAGAAGAAACGAGACGGTGACCGACACGCGGCCTTCCAGCCGGTTGCCCTGGTCGGCGTGCGCGACCAGTCTCCTCACCAAGGTGGCCACCGTGTTGTTCTGTCTTTCCTTAGCCTGTATTCTGAATATAAACCACAAAACTCCTTTCTTCTTCTTCCAGTAACTAAAATCCCCTTCCCCTGATGAGAGAGAGAGAGAGAGAGAGAAGAGATTCTTTCCTTTCGTGTTCCGGAATATAACCACTAACCAGTAACAACCCTTTTCTCCTTATCATCAATCCATTCCCAATCCAATCCAATTTCCTGATTCTGCTTGGTAATTGCTTCTTTCTTCTTCTTATTCTTCTTCCCAATCTTGTTTCTGATTTTTAACTTTTTTTTTTCTTCCAGTTGGGTTTCTGTTGGGAGTGATGTTTGGTTGATTTGTATTAAAGGGTTGCGTTTTGTTTTGGATTTGGTCGATACCCACCAACCCTTTTTGGTTGTTTCGCATGCCCCCGTTCCCTTTTGGCGTTTTGGAATAGTGGGTTTTGTGGATTCTGCTCTGTTTTTGCCCATGGTGGGAATGTTTGTGCCAGTGCTTTGACGGGAAGGGCTTTGAATTTCGTGTTTCGAGAAGTTGTGTTGGGTTGTTGTTCTTTTCCCTTTCTGTCTAAAAGGACAGTTTGGGGATCTGTGGTTTTCTTTCTATCTGAAAGTTGGATGATTCAATTGAAGTTGCTTCTTGGAGAAGTTGAAATTGATTGATAGGAATCCAGGTGGGTTGGTTTTTTTTTAGTTCGAATTTGGTCAAGTTTGGCTGTAATTTAGAGCCTAAAGTACCAAATTGTAGTTGGGTTGAAGCACAGTCAACTGGTTAGAATGGTTCAGTCGATTGCAGCAGCTTCTCTTTTTGGTCATCAGCTGCTTTGTGGAGGAACTTTTGTTAAGGACACGTCCTACAAGAGGAAGAACAGCTGGTTTCCAACATCAAAATTTGTTGGTAAGAGGCTGATTTCGTCTTCCCCAGTTTCTGGATTGAAAGTGGAACGATTAGCACTTTTGTCAATTAAGGCCTTATCATTGGAGGTGACAAAAGAGGCATATTCATTCAGAGAGGACAGAATACCAAAGAATTGGAACTATGATATTGATGCTGGTTTTGATCGAAAGCCAGGTTTATGGCCTCCAGAAAACAAAGCAGATAATCCTTCATTACAGAATCCATTGCTTAGACAAGAAAGAATGGGCTGTGGTTGGTTGGGTGCCATATTTGAGTGGGAGGGTGTGTTGATTGAGGACAATCCTGAAATTGAGAAGCAGGCCTGGTTAGCTCTTTCTCAGGAAGAAGGAAAATCCCCTCCCCCAGCCTTTATTCTCAGAAGAATAGAGGGGATGAAGAATGAACAGGCTATTTCTGAAGTCCTTTGCTGGTCAAGAGATCCTGCTCAGTTGAGAAGGATGGGTGCTAGGAAGGAAGAAATCTATCAGGCATTGCAGGGGGGAGTTTACAGACTAAGAGCAGGGTCAAAAGAGTTTGTGAATGTGTTGATGCATTACAAAATTCCGATGGCACTGGTTTCGACCCGTCCTAGAGAAGCTCTGGAGTTGGCCATGGGAATGATTGGCATTGATGGCGATTTCAATGTGATTATAACTGCAGAGGATGTTCACAGGGGAAAGCCTGATCCAGAAATGTTCATTTATGCAGCACAGCTCTTGAACTTCATTCCTGAGAGGTGCATTGTGTTTGGGAATTCAAACCAAACTGTTGAGGCAGCTCATGATGCTCGGATGAAGTGTGTGGCAGTTGCAAGCAAGCATCCTGTTTATGAACTTGGGGCTGCAGACTTGGTGGTGAGGCGCCTTGATGAGCTGACAGTCGTTGATTTGAAGAATCTTGCAGATATTGAGTCCTCAGAATTTGGTTCTGGAGAGCCAGATATGGAGTTGGAGGAAGATGATGAACAGTCTCCATCAACCATGACAGCAGTTGATGATATTTTCTGGTGACCATGGCTAAATGTACAGAATTTATTGTTATGATTCTTAACGTTAATAGTTAGTCATCTGTGTATAAAAGGGTGGGAAATATTTACAAAAAAGAACAGAAGTGGTCTGCATTGGACCAACTTAATTATATATGTACGTATTATTCTACTTCTGTGTCTAAATGTCCAATAATGTTTCCTTTCTGCTCCTTTAACATGATTTCCTCTCAAAACCGCCAAATATTTGAAGAAATGGATTTAAAATCATAATAAGTTCTAAAACAGGATGTGGGTTTTTATGAGGCATCATTAAGGAAGATGGCCATCAAACATGATATGGATTAATGATACTATTCAACATTCTGCTGTTTGTTTTCCTACTTTCCCTCCATTCTTCACTGAAATCTCTGTGTTAACAAGAGGTTAGCAGGATTAATTTGAATATCAACAACAGTTAAAACAGCATTGAATGATTGAATGTATAGTGTTAACAAAGGATATGTGCCCATTTATCAGAAAAAAACAAACATACATAATAGCCTAACAGAAATATGACAAAAGTTAACAGTACTATACAGAAATTACAAGCATACTTCCCATCCTCCCCTCCCCATTTAATTTAAACAGTTGACTCCTTCAAATTAATCTTCAAGCCCTCTAGTTTTCTTTGCCAATGTATCAGGAAAACTAATGACACCACGAGCCAGCCGGTTTGTGCCACGACCACATTAATAAAGTGAATCCATCAGAAGTGGCTGCAAAAAAAGACTTTCTTAAGTTGCAGCGCAGCATTATGGATGGATTTGAGGACAAAAGGATCAGTTTGATCAACTTTGGCATGCCTGTGTCTGCAGTTAAAGCTCAACTTCTGCAATACTAATAATTTAGACATTAAGTAGATCACCATTTACTTATTTGGCATTTGTTTTGGTTTCAAGTGCAAATCCTTCTCTGAGGGCTGCTTGTGCCTCATTGTTGCTACCAAGTGCAAAAAGTGCAGCAGCTTGCATATAAGATGCAATATGCCAGACAGGTGATATTACTTGAGCTTGCACTGCATCGTTTAGAGCTTCTTGTGGCATCTCACATGCGAGATATGACAAACTACGACGCGCAAACATCGTTGGGGAAAGCACAGCTCCGGCATCAATGAACTGCAAGAGAGCAAACAGATGTTATCTAGATGTGCTCAGACTTCCAAATGAGAACTTCCTATAAAAACTTTCATTCCAACATCAAGAATATCATCATCTGTTCTCATAGTTTTTGAGTCTGGAGTGAACAAAGATATGGACATTAGCTAATAAGTTTTTCCAAAAAAATCCTACTCCCTGAATTATATGACACATTATCATGAACAAGTTTGCTTATGAAATATAAATACCATTCAAAGTTTTCCTTCTAATACAAGAATAATTATAAATCACAGCCATGTGTTACACATTCCTTCTACATACTCTGCAAAAAATGCCATCCCGAGATATCGATTCGAGTAGTAGCCCCATACCATGCTTAGATTGAGAAGCATAGCCCTAATTGAAGCCCCTGGGCTGGTCAACCATGTTATTGGTGGCTAATTAGGATTTATAACTTCTAAACTTTGTTCAGAATTTTCCTTAAGTTGCTTAGCTGATATGGCAGTTCGTGGCCTCTATGGATAGCAATCAGCTATTTGAACCAGTCATAGTATTTCATTTGCCTATATAACACTAATTTCTACCCCCTTCTATCTTTTGTTCTCCTCTATTCTTCATTTTTAAAGCTCCCCTACCAAAATGAAGCCACGCACAGTAAAGCTTAAAACTGTAGGAATTAATTTCCAGCTGCATGGATGTCAAGAAGTTTTAAACAGAAACAAAACATTTTGAACCTGCGTATAGCAATCGATTGCAGTTCTAAAATCCTTATGCCGAAAAGCAAGATCTCCATTTTTCTTTGAACTCAATGTTTCCTGCATCTGGTTGGTCCACATCTGGAAAGAAAGCTGCACGCCAGAATCCATCAAAATTAGCAGCAAGACCCTAAGACTCAGCAGAATAGTACCCTCTAATTGCCATAATTAAAGATATTAAAGTTTGTAGCTTTATAGCGTGAGAGACTTAGTTGTGTAGGCAGTCGAAAGTGGACAGTTTATTACAAAACTATAAAGGAAGTGGACTTAAAAGTTGTCTGAGAATAAGAAAAAACGTATAGATCTCACAGTGAGAAATCCAATAATGTGGTTACAAAAACAACAATAATATAACAATTTGAATGAACATTTGTCCCTTAAATCCAATATGCAATAACAAACCTCAGTTGCTGAACCCTCGTCGTCCTTGTAATTAATCTTTTCCAAAATCTCGTGAATGACCGTCAAATCCATTCTTAAGCAAGCTTCACCAAGTGGTGTAAGAGGCAAATCTGAAGCATCATGTGGTATGCCTAACAATACATGAGAAGGAGCCTGCAGAACAAACAAAGATAAGAAACCAACAATGGAGGGTGGCTATTAACTAGCAACAGGTTGAAAACCTATGAATTTGAATCATAAAAAGATGTTGCTATTGCAATCGCGCCATATAAAATTCATAAATATTGACCTACTAAAATGGCAAGAAACTATACCTCAGTGTCCTGCTGAAGAGGAGTTAAAGAAGAAACTAATGATTTTGGATTAGGACGCTCTCGAGGCTCATACTGCAAGCAACGAGAAGCTAATCGCACTAATTCAGTCCCCTCATCATTTGAAAATTGTCCTTCCAAACAAGAATCTGTCAGCATTTGAAGATTCCTGTCCCTTATTAGGTCAAGGGCCTAAAGTTTATAGAACTGAACATTAGTAGAGCAATCATTTGGTGCAATACCAAATTCAGGAGTGCAGTGTATTCTTCCATTTTTCCAGATAAATATATATGCATGAATGCATGGACATGTCCGTGTGCTTCTTTAATATATTTTAGGAAGTTGCTATGGATATTGCAAAAGAGAGAATGATAATAAGCATAAAGTGAATAAATCAGTCAACAAACTTCAATAATTTCATGGCATGATAAAAAGGAATTCGAAAAGAAAGAAGACTCACGTGACTCGGTGGGATATGTTTGCCACTGAGGAGGTCAAGCAATAGAGTGCCAAAGCTGTACATAACACTTTCTGGAGTAACTCTTCCTACAGATAAATGAGATGATGATTTTCAATCTGCCACACTAAATGGTATGATATTTGATCAACAATAAAGTACTGCATAACAGTAATTGTGAAATGCAACAATAGACAGCAGAGACAAATTTTCATGCATATCTTTGAAATTGGTATAAAATGAACAGGACTTCAAAATCAGAGAGCTCATACAACTTTGGCAGTTTGGCTCATCAAAAACTAAGCATACATGCTTGGTGCATCAGGACACATAAACGTGTTGTGACAACATAATTAGGGAACTACAAGAGAGATATCTTCAATAAAATAGACTTCCACAAGAAAATAGTCCTTTGTTGACAGAATTACACACTTTTAATTACAATGCCCATGTTCAAAGTGATCACATAAACAAGCCTCCCTTGGCAATTTGACATCTATATAGAGAACAGGACACATAGAGGTATGGGCTTCCATTTCATTTATTACATATGAATTTTTCGAATCAGTTGAACAATAAAAGCCAAAGTGAGCATAGCTCAACTGTAATTGGCATGTACCCTCGACCAAGAGGTCAGAAGTTCGAATCTCCCCACCTCAAATGTTGTTGAACTCAAAAAAAGTCCACCTCCACATTTTATTACACATAGAATCAGCGAAACAAGAAACTCTGGTTACCGTATCTTGTTCAAAAAAAAAAAAACTGGTAACCAGAGTACAGAGACAACAAAATAACAAGGCCTAAATAACACAATAATACAGAGAAAACATAACTCTATTAACTCATCAATAGTACAGAGGCAACAAAATAACAAGGCCTAATGAATAATGTCTAAAGGGTGCACCTGTTTTAAGATACTCAGGAGGACAAAATGCCAAATTTGTACTGTAGCTTTTGCCATCTCTGCTGTTTTTCATCATACCAAAGCATGAAAGCCTGGGGTTTCCATCCTGAGAGAAGATATCAACATTTTACACAGAACCACCAGGTCCATCACCCCAGAAAAATAAGGGAATGAAAAAAGTTTGTACGATTTAAAAATGCTCACATCATCAAAAACAACTCTATAGGCATTGAGATCATGATATAGGGCGCGCCCTTTACTTGTACAATACTCCAAAGCTTGTGCAATATATAAGGCCACTCTTAACCGCATGGCCCACTTCAGAGGTTGTGAGTCCCCTGAGTAAGTACCCTATTAAACTTCACATTATAAAATAGTGACCTGCTATATTATCATACAACAGGAGAGGATGGAGACATATGACAAGAAAATAAGAATTAAGGACATGTCTTCAAATATTATCAAATGTTAAGTCTTTCAGCACTTAAAAATGTAGAAATTCTGTGAGAGCTCCTCACAATGTAAAAAACACAATCATGCAGGGAAAAACCAGAATTTCACAAGTTTACTTCAACCAATGATAGTTATGAAAATAGCAACAGTAGGCAAACATCAAAATAATAAGAATGAAGGATGCCAAAGGAAAAAGCAAAAAAGAATTCATTCACATTCACAATCACTAACCATGGAAAACATACAATTTGTGTTAAATTAACATGCAACTCAGCTCCTTGCTGGAAATTCAAAGTATCATAGAAAGGCAACTCATGGAGACCAAAGCATTAAGAATTCTACTAAACTTACAATGAAACAAGTGCTTTGCCAATGTCTCATTTGGCATATATTCTGCAATTAGCAACCTCTCATCACCTTCACAGCAACAGCCAAGCAAATTTGCCAACCTAAGATTTCGAAGCTGACCTACATTCTTAGCTTCTTCCTGAAATCGAAGGAATTAAAATTTGAAAGTGTATAATAGAATTTCCATTAGAGGAAATAAAAGACCAAATACACATGTTTCTAAATATAAAATAAATGTTTCTTATTTAGTGAACAACTATCTAATTCAGGTTATCCAGTATTGTTCAAGACTACCAAATCAGAAAATCAAATGTATAGAACTGTCATAATAGATTAAATCATTTACTGCATCTATACCACATTATTATAAAAGTTAATCCTCCCTTTTCCTTTTTCCCTTTTGATGGCGGAATAATTTAGTATTTCTTTGTGCCATTTACAACTTACAGAAAACCTTATAAAGTCTATAGCATGTTTTTGCATGTAATCTTGATGAAAGATATACAGTTGGCCATGCTGGTACGAATGTTCCTAAATATAAGTTTACCAGAAATTGCCTAGCATCTGGCCAAGCTGATCTGTTGAACCGTTTGACAGCAATCCGTTTTTGATTCTCAAGCTTCCCCTTATAAACAACATTTGGAGCCTTTTCCCCATGTTCTGAAACTATATTCTCAACGGCAAATCCAGATGTAGCTATCCTTAGTTGCTCAATGGTGTATTCACGAAATGCAGGTATGTCAAGGTCACTACTCCCTTCATTTTCTGCAACAGCAAACGTTCTAATATAGTAAT
The DNA here is from genome assembly GCA_033996785.1 of Trichosanthes truncata. Classification (NCBI taxonomy): domain Eukaryota; kingdom Viridiplantae; phylum Streptophyta; class Magnoliopsida; order Cucurbitales; family Cucurbitaceae; genus Trichosanthes; species Trichosanthes truncata. The sequence goes on from JAWPNB010000003.1 coordinate 78,422,575, forward strand.
TGCTTTCCAAACTGTGGTCGTGCATAAGCATCCAACCAGAGCAGTAAATTTCGCTTACCAACATCCTGGAGGTCAGGAACAGGCTTGTTATGATCTAAAGTCAAACAGCACCCTGAGAGATTTGAACACCCACTACCCATCCTACTCGAACACAACGTAGTTCCCTAATCAATAGACGTGAGTACGATTCGAAACCTCCATCCAGCTTCCCATCCCAATCCAGGTTTGTCCTTCCACCAAAGGATAACTATCACACAAACATACAGAGAATTATCAAGTTTAGGGTAACAATGAAGACATCCATGACAAAGCTCAAATCATCTATAATAGTAATGGGTATGTTAGAGACTTAAAATTATGAGATTTTTCCAGTATATGCATCCACCAGAAGGTCAATTGAGGTCCTATAAACTACAAGTATGCTAGAAAGATATATGTATTATTGCTGAAAAAAGGATGCAATTAATAAATCACAGAAACAGATAGAGACAGTCACACAAAGACAATTTAAAGCTTTGCTGAGAAACAAGATTCTCATACCAATAAACTGGAGCAATAGAATAGAATGATAAAAAAGAAAAGTGGATCAGGATAAGCTATATTCGACACATTCCAGCATTTGAACCCAAAAAAAGCAAAGATGAGCAACAATTCCCATCTGGGTTAACTTGATAACAACCCAAAAAAGCACTTTCCCTTTTCTATCTCATTTTTGCATCAAAATGAAGTGAGAGACTACAGGATGATATAGCATTAGAAGAAGCAAGAATACATGCGTGCTTTAGCCTACCCAATAAGCCACTTTGAACAAATCAAAGTTCACAAAATAGAAAGTAAAAGAAAGACATCACCAAAAGCGCCCAGTCAAAAAGAGAATCAAGGTAAACAATTCCTCACCCTTGAATCATTCGAAAAATAGAGAGAAGGGGAAAAAAAGAAAGTCAGAAGACTTGCAAGTCTCCCCTCTTTAGCTTACTTTGCTATGCAAAAGACTGAGAATTCAAACTAAGAAAGGGTCGCCCGAGATCTTAACGAGAGCTCCCCCATCTCTCTCTCCCTCTCTCTCTCTCTCACTTAAGGGGAAATTTGACAGCTTTGAGATTCGGATGAGAGAGATAAAATAGAAATAGAAAATGTAAAAATTAAATAATTTATAGATATTCTTTCCCGAATCTTTTTCGACAATCGCTTTCTTCATTGCTTGCTGTAAGCCTGTAAACCCCTGTGTGGCTTTGGTCCACCATTCTCCCTTGTACCCACCGACATGACCACCCTCGAATTTGGCATTTCATTCCATACAAAATTCGATCTCTTCTTCTAAAACCCAATTTAAGGGAAAGTGATTTGAAGTTAATCACTTTTAGTATTTTGGGAATGTTTTTAATCTAATTAGATGCATTTTCTCAATGATTAAGATTTACTTAATATGTTGTGCAGTGTAGGTAAAAATGGAACATTTACTTGGAATTGGAATTTGCAGGCCAGCATAGTTGAGAGTGAGACCTCAAGGATTGTGAACTCTCCAATTTGGACCATTTTTACATCATTTGTCACCTACCCCAACCTTGTCTCTTTTTTACGGGGCGTTTGGAGCACTATGTTGGGTTTGGATGGTTTTAGAATCCAAACCCAAAATGTTGTTTGTATTTGAACAGTGCACTCCAAATACTGTTTTTTGATTTCTAATCTTCAGAACACTACACCCCAACTCCTAGAACAAACCCTTCAGGATTCTGATTCCAAAGATTTTGATTTCGAAACGGTGCTCCAAACGCCCCCTAATAGACTTTCATGGACATTTGAAGTGGGAGTCAAGTATTTTAAGTCTAAAAATATTAATCTTATACTTGTGAATGGAGAAAGTTTAAGAAGTTTGAGTTCAAAAAACTTTGTTTGATGTATAGGTTTTTTTTTTAGAACTTGAGCTGAGGATTTAGGAAGGCAGTATCATACATGCAAGTATTCGGTCTTCTATCTCATCGTTTCATCTCATTTGCGACGTAGTTGGTCATTCATGGTCACACTTGCTTTGATAGACGACCTCAAAAGTTGTCCAGCACTCTCTACAATTGGTGAGTCTTGCAAATAATGTTAGAGGCACTCGTATGCTCACAATCTTTGAGCTTCTAGTATTAATTGTGCTATTGTGGTCAATTCTTGACCTATGACTACTGGACGATAATCAAATGTTGAGGAAATATATGCACATTCTTGTACTTTTGATTTGATTCCCCTAAGCAATTAACCTTGATCTCTACTTTAGATCATTAATTTCACCATTGAAGTTCTGTAGAGTGACACCAACGGAAATTTTCCCTGACTTTCAACTTTAAGTCTTCTCATTCTTCACTAAAGACATATAAGAATCAACCTAAAGAATTTCCAACCTATACACATATATATTTTTATAATTTGCTATTTTTGAAATTGAAAAAGAAAATAAAATTACATAAAGAATAAAACAAGTAAGAGAAAATATAGGCAAAGAGAAATTTGTTAAAGAAATAGTATGAGTTGGGAGAGACTAGTAAGAAAAAGTATGGATGAGAGCCTACTAAAAACAAGTGTTATAGAAGAGAGTTTAGTAAAATAACTTAAGAGTACGCATAAATAAGTTACAAAAAGAAATCAAAGATAGATTAGTGATATAAAATTTGTGTAAGATGAGAAATTGATGAGATAAAATTTGTATACCAAGGAGACCAAAAGTGTATGAAAGAAGTTAGAGAAATGTTGTGCAAAAATAATTAGAAAAATAAAGTACATTTGAGGAGTTATTACATATGTTAGCTAAATCTGGACATTGTTTAGTGGTTATGAGATGGCATTTTTATCAATAAAAGTTAGACTTATAATTTGAGATAAACAAAATTATATATCAAACATAAGCTTGACTTCTTAATTTTATATTGTCAATTTGAATATTGTTGAATGATTAAAACACTTATTATCATCTCAAATGTTAATAGTTTGATACCTTATAATTATTAAACTAAAAGAAACTAGACTTACTTCTTACTTCTAACTTGTGAGGTAAGTTACATTAAACTGCTTTCTTTTGATTGCCTTCATCCAAAATTGTATGGCGAGGGTGTGAATTTATTCTCCTCCTCCCACATGAACAAATTATAATACGACTACTAATTAAATAAAGCATAATAAGACTATAAGGAGAGAGTTTTTTTTTTTTTTTAAATATTAAATACATGTTGCTATGAAACTTAATTTCATGTCATCATAGTTGACTTCTCTATGCATGTTTATTTATATGTTGGGGATTGACTTTGTAAAGGAATTGAATAAAGTCAAGTTGTAATATCTTTTAGTAGGCACCAAGCTACATTCATAAAATAATTTAAATCTATAGAGGAGATCATACTTTAAAAGGATCCTAAGCAAGATTATGTGAAAGCTACAAGTTTGGTTTCGTAAATTGTTTATATGCAAAAAAATTGTAATTCCAATATAAATTCGACTTTTAAATGATTTAGAATTTATTTTAGTATCTCAAAATTTAAGCTTTTTCTATTTTAATTATTATAATTTTTAAATATTTATTTTAGTCCTTGAAGTTAAAAAAAAAATCCCTCCGAATTAGTGAATGTTGAAATTGGTTGGAAAAAAAGACTTACATCATATAATAATTAGTGAATTGGTAGAAATTGAGAAGGAAAACAAATTTTAGTTAAGAGAAGAAATTTTTATTTCATTTTCAAATCTCTAATAAATTGGTAGAAATTTTAGACTTATGCTATTAGGTAACCATTTTTTTTTTCTTCTCTAAATTTATGCTGATTTACTAAATAATCTTATTTATATAAGTTTATCATCAACAAATTTTAACGTTCACCAATAGTGAGCAACTAAATTGAAAAATGTTAACAGATAAGATATTAAATTAAGAAAATACACCAAATTTAAGGACTTAAACATATATTTAACCAAAAAAATAATCATCTTGGTCAATAGACTTCAAAATGGTTATTTTCGTTCTTAATTAAAAAAAAATCATTTTTTTTTCTTTTGTCATGTAATGTTTGCCTACCAAATATTCATTTCAAGCAACTTATGTATCTCCAATGCATGTTCAATATGCACACAATTTGGCAAAATGAGCATAGTTAATTGGTATGTACCATCTATCAAGAGGTTAGATATTCGAATCCCCAACCTCAAATGTTGTTGAACTAAAAAAAATGCACACCATCTTTTTTTTTTTTTTTAGTTCAACAATATTTAGGGGTGGGAGAATTCAAACCTATGACTTCTTAGTTATAAGCCCATCTACCTCTTTAGACAAGTGACAAATTAATTACGATGAGCAAAATAAGTACTTTAAAGTTTATAAACTGGAATAAGTTAAAACTTTAAAAACTAGAATAAAACTGAACAAACCCACAAATTTAAGAATTTACACAAATATTTTACAGATAAAATTGCAAAAACCACCCTACGAGGGTTATTACATCACAAACTTCAAACTCTCAATTTCATCAATCGCTTCCTTGAACTTACAAAATTCTGCAATTAAACTCAATGCACAAACAATCCATGAACTATATAGAATGTTACAATTTTCATCTAAAAAAAGATATATGGATTGCTACAATCAAACCTTCAAACCATAGAATTGTTACAATATAACCAATTTTTTTAAACCCGACAAAATTTAAAAACTACAATACTAACCATTAAAAAAATGTTGGTGTTCAAATCAACATTCATCTGGGATATCAACTAAAGAAAGCAAAAAAATAATAATAATAAAAAATAAATAATTTGAATTTGACGGTAATAATTTTATAATTTAAGGATTTGATTGGAACGATATTTATTAGTTTAATTGCATGACTACAAAACTTTAAGAAGGTGATGGATCAATTTGAGAGTTGAACTCGCGATCAAAATAAAATAAAGGTTATAATACCATTTTGGTCCCTATACTTTGGTTTTGTTCCATTTTAATTCATGTACTTTCAAATGTCCAATTTTAGTCATCGTATTTTCAATAAAGCTTAAATTTGGTCCATATGATAAATTTGAAGTTAATTTTTATCGAAATTGATTAAATAATAATAATAATTTTAATACAAGAAAAGATACAATGTATTTTCAAAATTTATAGAAGAAAAACTAATAGATACTAATTTTTTTAAGAAAAATTAACAATAAACTAACATTAGGGACCAATTTTAAATTTTATTGAAAGTATAGGAGTAAAATTGGACATTTGAAAGCACATAGACTCAAATGGAACAAAATCCAAAGTATAGGAATCAAAATGATATTTTAACATAAAATAAAAACACCAACATGAACATAACTAACGGAAATTGGCATCTGCCAATATGAGCATAGCATAAAGTCTGTACCATCAATCAAGATGTCAGAAATTCGAATCTCCCACTCTACATCTTGTTGAACTCAAAAAAAAAAAAAAAAAACATTAATTGGCATCTACTTTTCCTTTTAAGATCATAGGTTAAATTTTCATACTCCAAGTTCTTTCTAATTTAAAAAAAAAATAATAATAATAAAAGAAATGAAATAGTGGAATCATTATAACTGATTTTTAAAAAAAAATAAAAAGGAAAAAAAAAACTAGAACCAAGCCTCCTCTTGTGCCCCAACTTGTAAATTGCAATCCAAACGACGCTCAGAAAATCTGATCCATCCATTTCCAATCCTATCGCAATTGGAAAGAGCGCCGAGAAGGTCTTAATCTTCAATTCTTGATAATTTGATCATCCAAATTCCTGCGGTCTAAACTCCGACGAACAGATAAGCCGTACACACAGAGCTTGCTTGCGAGAGGAATCGAAAATGGCGCTCAAAGTGTATGCAGATCGAATGTCACAGCCATCTCGCGCCGTGCTGATCTTCTGCAAGTAAATCTCTTCGCTCTTCCATGAATTTTGCTAACCCTTTTAATCTTTTTTCTTTTTTAAATAAGTTGCGACAATTTCCATCAGCTTCTGGGGTGTTTGAAACTTCTTCTTCTTCGTTTAATGGCGTTTAGGGTTAACGGGATTGCTTTTGAGGAGGTGTCTGTAACTTTGTCCAAATTCCAACAGTTGACTCCCGAATTCAAAGGTGGGTCAAAAGAGACGTGAGTTTATAAGTATCAATTTGTTGCTGCTCTTTACGGTTTAGGGTGTAATTGATTTTTAACATCGTTGTGAATTCGAATGCACATAATTACCAAGACTGTGGAAATGGAAATAATACTTTTATTGTATTGGATTGTTCTATGGTACAGAGTGATGACAAGAATGTTGCTGATTGGTTGAAAAATGAAAGCATAATCTTCTATGGATTACTTCTTCTATTTTCCTTTGGTCTATATTTTTCATCTCTAATGGACTTTCGGATTTTGTTTGTAGAGATCAACCCAATGGCAAAAGTTCCCGCCATTGTTGATGGAAGATTTAAGCTGTTCGAGAGGTAATGAAAGATTTATCTTGAACATTTTTGTAGATATTGTGATCTCGCTATAGCCAGGAGAATTTTTCTCCAGTTTGCAACTATGTACCTTCTTTTTAGGGGAAGCGTGGGGAATGATAGACTGAACCCGAAAGCTTATCTTTCTTGTACGTACAGAGTAAAAGTAAAACATTGCATTCGATTCCTTTATCCTTTTTCTATTCAATTGGCTTTTGTTATCCACCTCGTTATGTGGTTGTAGCTTTCGCAAGCAAACTAGAGTTGGAGAGTTGGAGATATCGCCCTACTCGTTTACCTAAATTATTTTGAAGATAAAGCTTGCCCTTGTGGATCCTCAAATTAACATCGTTATTAACTTCTTTTAAGATGTGTTTTCCCTATCATTTCACTGTTCTAGTTCATTTGACGCTACTATGTATTTTATTTTCTGTGACAGCTTTTCATTGTCTCAGATTGACGCATCACAATAGTATCTAGGTTATCTTATCACAGCACTTTTTGCGACTTCTGTATAGTCAGCCACAAGCCTGCTTTCCAAATTTTGATAGAGCTATTATGCTATTTTTAATATTGTGTATTGTTTCATTTTCTTTTGACAGTCATGCTATTCTTATCTATCTTTCTTGTGCGTTTCCTGGTGTGGCAGATCACTGGTAGGTGGTTGCTCATTTCTCGCTATTGTTTTGAAGCTTTCTTTATTAATACAAATAACTTCAAAATGTGTCGGAGACTTGTCCTGCTATAGTATGCAATGATTTTAGTGGATATTATTTTTTGTACGTTTTTCTTTTCTTAATTTATTGTCCAACAGAAGGAAGGGACTGATAGATTTGATTTCTGTTGGTATTTGGTTCATGACTCCTTTCTTGCTTTGAGTTCTGATCTAATACTTGGAGTGCAGATTTGATTTAGTGCCGTAGTGGCTTAGTTGTTGTTTCTTTTTAAAGAAAAATTAGTTCAGTACTTAGTTGAACCTAACAACTTAGTTCTCCACAGCATCGCTGAGTTCTTGTGGATTGCGGTCAATTGAAATAAAGATACAATTTTTTGCATGGTTGTAACTGTGGGTTTTAACTTTCAAATTCCTCAATCTGCTCATGCATATATCTTTGGCACCCATGATTGTAAGCTTAAGCAATTTTAGTAGGCTCAGGTCTTGTAACAGAATTTCTCTTCATGTTACTAGGTATCCAGCTGATCTTTTCAGGAGGGCTAAAATTCATTCAGTTCTGGATTGGCATCATTCTAATTTTCGTTGTGGTGCAGGTATGTTACCCTCAAAAAATGTTCTTTCTTTCTGATAATTCTAAATGCAGTCCAACTTCGTAGTACTTGTTTCATATTCATATAGATAGGAGAGAAGCCTGGCACTGGTTTTATCTTTTCAGACGAGCAATGACTTATTTTGCCCTTGTTCTTTATCTTTTTCAGCTCTTCTTGTATTCAATACTGTTCTAGCACCTTTGTTTGGCCGTACTCCAGATCCTCAAGCAGCTGCTGAAGCTGAGATGCTTTTATCCAAGTCACTTTCGAAAATAGAGTCGGTTTGGCTGAAGGGGAATGGGAAGTTTTTGCTGGGTGGCTTTAAACCTTCCATAGCTGATCTTAGCCTGGTTTGTGAAATTACGCAACTACAGGTACACACTGCAAAAATACTTCTAATTGCCTTTTGAGATCACTTGAATACACACAAGAACCAATTACATTGTCTTTGCATCATCATTGTTTTCTGAAGGAGCTCGTAAAGCAAACCAAAGGGCTGCACTTGGCATTAGACTGCCGAGCCAGCACTCTTGCTTCGAGGGTTCTATTCATTCCTTTTCATTTGCTAAATACACAGAGTTGATTCCACGTTTAGGACTGAACTTATTATGTTTCTGAACATCTCATGTATCGTCTTCCCCTTAGTTTAGTTAGTTTAGTTTTCACTGGTTCTAATTGTGGCGTGGACTTGTTGAATGTGCAGCTTTTGGATGAGAAGGATCGGAGTCGTATTCTGGGTCCGCACCTGAAAGTGGGGGAGTGGATTGAGAATACTAGAAATGCTATGAACCCGCATTTTGATGAGGTTCATGGGCTTCTCTACAAGCTCAAGGCAACCCTTATAAAGCAGGGCTTAGAGAAATTGACTTCAAAGATGTGAAGTTTTGGCTGTCTAATTACTGCAATAGAATAAATGCCATAAAGAAAAGGTGTGAAGATGAGCTTCAAAGTACGGAACCTGTGTTACTTTTGATAGATAGGTAAGAACTCGCTTTGGTCTGTGTAAACGTCCCTATACATCGTAAATTATCCTATTTCTTTTTTCCTTACATCATGTATCAAGACAAGAATTCTTAATTCATTCATAAATGTGAGGCCAAATTTTAGAGAGAGGTTATGGAGGTGAACATTTTGGAGGTAAAGTGGAGACGAAAATATTAGAGAGAAAATTAAACAAAGAGGCTAGAAGGAGAGTGAAGAAAAAGTCAGAAGTTGAGGATTAAATGAAATAGATATTTTGTAGGCAAAGTACATTTTTTATCCTTTCTGAGGTTTGGTTTGGGTCTATTTGATTCTTGAACATTTGAGCTCTTGAGGTTTGGCAAAAGGTTAAACTATACAAAATACCTTTGAACTTTTGGGCCTATTTGATTCTGGAACATTTTAGTTCTTGAAGTTTAGAAAATGTTAAACTATACAAAAAAACTCTTGAACTTTAGGGTAGGTTTCAATTATAACTCTAATAACTTTGAATAATTTAACCTTTTGAAAAATGATTCTAAATAGCCATTAAATCCATTTGACCATTAATTGACTAATAGAAAGATTGAGGCAGTTAAGTTATTGACTTGACAAATAAATTAAATTATTGTCATTATTTTGGCGAGTTGGTCTTTCTTTCTCCCCTTCCCTCTCTTCTTCCTCTCTCCTCCCCTTCCTTCAGTGAACTTTGCCATCGACATTGTGTCCTTCTCCAACTATCCTTATCTTCATTGCTCTTTTCTTTCACCGATGCCAATTCATCAAAATAAATGATCTGGAAACAACGGTTGTTCTCATATTTGGACCCATTGAAACAAAGTCGTTCTCAAATTTGGAATGACTTTGTTCCAAACAAACCTAGAACAAAGAGTTTCATTCTTCCAAATTTGAAGGTTGTTTCCTTCATTTCAATTTGAACAAGTTTCAGGTTCTTCGTTCTTGATGGATTAGCAACAGATGATTAGCAAGAGGGAGGCGGCGATAGGATCTATGGGAGGAAAAGGAAAGAGGAAGAGAAGGAAAGGAGAGTGAGAGAGAGAAGGGCCACCTCACCAAAATAATAATAATAATTTAATATATTTTGTCAAGTCAATAAAAACAATCAGCTACTTAACTACCACATTGTCTTTCCGTTAGTCAACTAATAGTTAAATGAGCTCATGGACTATTTAAAACTAATTTCCAAACTTCAAGGACTAAAGTAAACTTTAGGGACCAAATAGATTTCAAATTCAAACTTATGAAAATCAAAAGGGTATTTTGCCCTAAATTATATATAAGAGAAACAGGAGTTCTTAGACAGAGATGAACACATTCATTTGTATTAACTATGACAAGGAACGAAGAGAGGAAACCTCCTTGATGCCTTAATAACTATTTCAAGATTATGGGCCTCCTTCCTGTATCATCTGATTCATTTATGCACGAACTTCATCTGCTCTGACGCTCATAGCATTTACAAGAACAGAGAAAGAAACTCAAACTAGAAAAAGAAAAAGTATTACATTTGTGTATATATATTATATATATATATTTATATATCTGATCATCTATGTGTTAGTTCGAACCTCATCTATGAAGAAAGTGCGAGTTCAGCCCAAGCAAGTGAAGATGCCTTCAACTCAACAGAGACCGAGGTGTCAATTCTGGTCTCTAACATGCTGCACAAGTCCTGCATACAAACCAGCTTCGTGGGTTGTGGATGAATGCAAAGATTTACCACCTCGCATATCGCCCTCAGATCTTCATCAGCAAAATGCTTCACTTCTGGGTCTACTAAGCAAGACATCGCATCGGGCGATTCGAGGTAGTTCTTGGCCTGATGAGAAAGAAAAGACTAGTTTTTAGTTTTTCTGCCCTGTAGAATCAGTGGTTCAACATCATTGTGACAACAAAGCTTCTGTTAAAAAGCTCAAAGATAAGTGAGTTTCTCACCCAGTCTACCAAGCATTCTTTGTCCTTGCAGTATGGAGGTCTACCACTGACTACTTCTAGTAAAAGAACACCGAATGCATAGATGTTGCTTTCGATGTCGAGATGACGTGGTTCGAGAGAATTTGAAAGAATACATTGAGTGACTTGGTTTCCAATGGAGCCTGAGTTCTTTTCTGACCTTGAAAGAATGGTCTTCCAGCTTTCAAAGTCAACCAGCTGCAGTTGAAGCCAAGAAACCTCTTATTAAGATCCAAGGATTATAAGAGATCATTTGTAAGATTGGATTTAAAAGGACACATTTTTCAGGAGTTTGTATTATGGTAGAACCTTGGGTGAGAAATCATCTGTAAGATATACAGCACCAGAATTCAACTCTGATATGGTAAATGGTGGTTGAAGTTCACTATGAAGGTACTTAAGTCCGCGGGCAATGCCTAAAATAATATTCATTCGTCGTGTCCAGGATAAACAACCTTCTCCATCTGCAGCCACACAAATAATCAAATTATCTCCAAAGATGAGTAATGAATTGGGTAAAGGAGGTCAAAAAAGGAACTCTACTTACAATGAAGGTGCTCATATAATGTTCCATTTGCTGCATATTCAAAAACCAGCATCCTTGTAAATGGACTGCTTTCTTTACAATAGCCTAACAACTTTCCTACATTCTCATGATTTAATCTTGCTAGATCTGCCACCTGAAGGGGAATTGAACAAAACAACCACTTAATTGTTTTAGCAGCTGCAGTTTCAATCAAACACACGATGGTTCAAACGTCTTCCAAAATGAATACTTCAAAAGGAATTTAGAACTTCGGCTGTAGGAGATCATACCTCTCGCTGAAAATAGAGCTCGAGATAGTCTGTCCAGTTCTCTTCTTTAATGCATATTGAGATAACAGCAATCTCAGGCCCACCTTTCATGGTGCCTTTGTACACCAGACTGTCTGGTGAGGAGCCAATAATATTACTGAAATCTTCACAGGCTACTTCAAGATCTTGCCTGCTGATGCTTGGTACATCTTTCAGCATCTCAGTGTCTGTCAATAAATCACAAAAGGTTAGGCAAACATCATATACGACAAACAATTACAATGACGTGAAGAAGTCGAAGTTATGAAACGAACCAATGTAAAGAGTAACATGGTCCTTCCCACTTGAGGATTTCTTCCATGGGATGATGATCGATGATTTGCCATTGCATTTTCGAAGAGAAGTGATCAAAGCAATTATAAATAGAGAACCCGCTGTGATTCCGGTGATGATTTCGAGGGTTAGAAGCCAGGCAGGTTTTGAAGTTTGGTGTTTGGAAGCATGCTGAATAGGTATGTGCTTCGAGTTGCCTCCTGGATGTGATGTAGCAGGTGGAGCACCACCAACTACAACAGAAATTGTCATCACAAACTTCAGTGACCAGAATTCAGTTGATAATAGCTATTGGTGATGGCCAATGAATCAGATGTGAGGTAAAAAGTTTAAGAAATGAACTAGTTGCCTATTTGGGTGTTCAAATCCAAGACTTTGGCATTAATATATCAAACCTAGACCCTCCACAAACTACCTTATGGAGCATTTCCACTCGTAGCTCAGAAACCGAAACAATGGATTAACAACTTAGAATCAACAAGAGCTGAAATAGTTGCATTTCTGTGCGTTCCTCAAAATATTGGTCTACAAAATTTAGTGAACATAAACTTAAGGAAACAACAAGAAGCCTTCAGTTTGTTCATCCATACAGGCTTACATAAATAAATATATTTGGATTAAATTTTTATGAATATCAGATCCTAAGCCTTCCAAATCATTTGTGGTTTTAAAAATAGCGAAGAAGCTATTACCCCCCGTTCTTTTAGTATATCTTACATAATAAGGAAATTAGTGAGAGATTTTTTATCTTCCCCACCCACTCTTCCATCTGGTTGTTTGTCTTAATTCAATGTTTCCAATATTCAAAAGAGTAGAAAAGAATATATATATATATATATATATACATACATTCAGTAAGAAACAAGGTCAATCTTACCACATTGAGCTGCAGTTCGTTGTTTAGGATCATTGTATTGAAGACAGTTCCCTCGAAAACTTGACCTGTACCAGAAATAATCAGCAAAAGTAAAGGAATGAAATGAATAGAATCCATGATGAAAGAAAACCAGGATAGGTTACCTTGGAAGATAGTCCAAGCACTTGGGTATTTTCCCAACAAAGAAATTGTATGAAAAATCTGCAAACTTGAGCTCAGTTGAGTGACAGAAGCCAGTTTCATTTGAAGCATAGCTGAAACGTGATGATAAGAGATGAGGGACAGACAATGAAAATAAATTGTTGAGAGAAGATACCTAAAACGTTGAATTATTTTGGGGACCAAATATTTAAGGAGGAACAGAGAACCTTTGCAACATCTTCATGATCTCAACATAGTGAATATAAAGAAAATTATTTTGGGGACCTAACGAACCTTCTGGTGGTAATCACAACTCGGGATATTGAATTATAATTACTCCAAATTGTATAAATCAATGCACTTATAGATGAATGCTCCCCATTTGGCTTATGAACTTATGGTGCAGAATCTTAGCCCTTTCTAAATTATAGGAGTGTGCTCCGGAGAACATTAAAGAGTTTGTCAGATGCTCATTGCATTGGACAATTTTTATAGGTGAGACTATGATTATTTGGGTCAGTACTTTGCAGCCTTGTTAAGAGAAATCTGGTGCAAGAGATTAAACATTGGTTTTCTTCTAGCCTCCGGATGGCGTTCCCTTTACAGAGAGTAGAATACTTATTCTCCGCTTTTCATTCATTCCAACTGGAAAACTTTTTTTAATCTCCACTTTTGTTGGCTTTAGATGAAAGAATTTCTTCTCCTCCCAATATTTTGCATCTCCCTTTGGGTGAAATTGTTTAGCCTACGAAAAATTGTATAATTCAAAGCACATATTATCCCGACTACTTACATTCTATGCATATTGGATGTATACTCTAAACTGTCACCATCAGGAATAGGTCCTTGAAGTTTATTCCTATCCAACCTAAGCTCTCTGAGGTATCTCAAATTTCCCAGCTCAGGGGGTAGCCTCCCAGTCAATCCGTTCGATCCAAAGTTGCTGCAATGATAAAGAGGAAAATAATAAGAGCAGTGAGAAAAAGCTCGTGGAGAAGTAAATTCAAAGTTCAATCAAAAGAAAAACAAAGTCATTTGCTTTCACATTTTCAGAATATCTGTTAAACTCCCAATCTCTGAAGGGATCGGGCCTGAGAGTTGATTCATCCCCAAATCAAGGACCTTAAGTTTCTTTAGTAACCCCAGCTCCTTGGGTATTGTTCCAAGCAGATTGTTTCCATGAAGATACAGTTCTTGCAGGAAGCTGAGTTGACCCAAGCTTGGTGCTAGAGATCCTTTCAGCAACACCCCAGAAATGTCACTGCAACGTCAAACCCAACGCAGTATCATTTATTTAAGCTATAATAGCTGAACACAGCAAAAGAAAAGAAAAAGAACCACAAAACACAAGAAACGTACTTACAGCTTTATAACATGGCCTCCATCTGGAGAACAGGCAATGCCAGACCAGTTACAAGGATTTTCAACTTGTAAATTCCAACTTGAAAAAATTCGCTTTGGGTCTTCATATATTTGTTCTTTGAAGGTTTTAAGAGCCGACGCTGAAGAAAAGTAGAAAACCAAGAACATCCCAGTCACAGGCTATACATAATTACATTAACCAAATGTAACTGTAAGAGCTTCTTCTTTCTGCTTAGCATATTGATATAACTTGAACCAGATATAGAAACATAACTAAGCAACTGGAGGAAACTTTGATCTAAAAGCAGAATTAGAAGTATGATTTGACCAAGATCGGTAACACATTAGAACTCTGCATCACTTCACAACACAGGATTTGCTCTGAGCCTTTTATTTTTACTTACCATTTCTGAACCGACTGTCTTTTATGAAGTCAATTCTAGAACAAAACTAGGCATTTCATCTCTTGAAATTGCCCAACTCGATAAATTTATAAAAATATGCCCTGAAAAGATCAAGATCTAGCAGAAAAGTTCATCTACCTTCATTCGATGCAAAGGAATCACTGGTCACAATCAGAACTGCAGAGATCAGACAGAAAATCTGAACAGAAGCAAAATGTCCCATTCTCTCTCAGTTTTCTCAAAGAAGAACAAAACCCAGATAGCTCAATGAACCCGCATTGCCCAAAGAAACGAAAGAAAACCGAAACAAAATGAAGAAGAAGGGGGAAACAACCGAAGGAAATCGGGTAAATAGGAGATGTAATACTTCTTATCAGTAAAATAGCTCTGCATTCTCCTTCAACTCCCAGATCCTACTAACACCGTAATCTATTAATCTCCACTTTTACGAGAAAAGGGCTCAATACTCCAACTCAATTAGTACACTATAATCAAATGAGATGAAACCCCAGAAGAGGGAAGACTTCATTACTCGCAAAAAACCAGAGAAAAAAGAGGGGAAGTTTTGAAAATGAAGAACCCTTAAGTTAAGCGCCCAAACTTGGATTGGAAGAGAGGTTTTGGGGAATAGTAAAAGAGAGAGAAGGTTTGTTGAAGAAAAGGAAATGGGTTGCGAAAATGGAAGAAATGAAAGCGATAGATAAGATTAGAGTGGGAATGAGATTGAGAATGTTGCCTTGCAACTTTTCGGTGCCAAATCTGGAGGCTTCTGCAGCTGCTCACTTTGATTCGGTTGTTCCTATTTGCTTTTCTTTAAGTTTAAACCATGGTGGTTCAGATTCTTCTTCTTCTTCTTCTTCTTGCGGTCACAATGGTTGGTTTGGTTTGGAATTGTATGGCGTAGAGAAACATCATCTTCTTTAACTATTTTGCGAATGATTGCATTACAAGTGAGATTTGTTTAATTTTTCTTCCCTTAATTATCTCTTATGGAATTTTCTTTTTCAATTGTCTTTTTTAGTACTTTCCTTTTTCTTTTTTTTCCATTCTTAAATGTGATTGATTGGGTTTGCTTTTCATTTCACTGTAGGACACGGTTATCACTAATCATATTTGTTAAAATTTTCAAACATCAAAAATCAAAAATCAAAATCAAAATCAAATTCAAATTGAGCATAATTCAGCAACAATTAATATCTACCTTTGATTAAGGGGTATGAAGTTTGAATCTTTATTCTTAAATATTATTACATTCAAATAAGTAAATAATAAAAGTAATGATATTTTAATAATAAATTGATGTGTGCATATTTACCAATACGAGTATAGCTTAGTGGATAAGACACTATTTTTTTTTTTTGAGTTCAAGACACCAATTACTATCTTAAAAGTTGATGGTTCAATCTCCATCTCTATAATTATTGAACTAAACATGCGCATATATTTTTTTTGTTGGTTGAATTAGTGTGATGAATTTAAAAAAAAAAATCAATTCTATATTTAATGTATTAAAAACTTCCAGTAAATTCTTCTAAAAAAATTGTTAAAATTTGTCTACAAAATCATGGATAAATCATTGTTTTATTAACATATTTGGTAATAAAATATATATATATAGACATATCGCTTTGGTTTGGACATGCCCCTAGGAAGAAATTACTTTTGTTGATTAGTAGGTTAGAACTTGTTAGTGGGTAGGTTGAGTTTCATGTATTGAGTAGCATTTCAGTGACGTATAGTCGTGTCCAATTATGTTAATAAAATAATAATTTAATGACAATCAACTTTTTCTAACAAAATTTAACATTTTTTTTAATGGAATGACCTAAATTAGAATTTTTTTGCAATACATTAAGAATTACGATTAAAATTTTAAAAGATTAGGAATGAAATAAAAAATTACCTTGGAGTTATTTTATATATTAAACCTTATGTTTTAGCTTTTTAAAAAAAGTAAAGTTATTTTTAATTAGAAAAAAATATATAGTTCAAGTGGTAATTTATATGTTTTTCAAAAAAAAAAAGGTGATAATTTATATGTGTCTCTTTATTGTAGATAGTAGAGTTAGAATTCTTGATTCCTAATTTGCAATATGATATTAAAAAAAACATTTTAGTAATAGAAAATACAAATTATATTAATGTTAACATTCATTTAAATTTTAAATGCATGCATCAATGAAGAAGCTTACAAACATCTAATTATTTGAATTAATCTTGACTAAATTAAAAAATTTACAAGTTGATGAATGAAAAAATATATATTTTTTGAGTTGTGATGGAGGAGAAGGCAATAATATATATATATATATATATATATATATGAAGGAAACAGAGAAGACAATAAAGAAATATAAAGGAACGTCATATAAAATATCAAGTACTATATTTAAATTTATGGTTGTTGTTGATTCAATTTAGCATCTGTGATATGACCCACTCATAAACATCTTCAACGGTTTGGTCCTTCTTTGCCTAAGCCAAACACCGCCTTGTACAGTATACATAATTGTGACTTGACTTGTGAGAGTGAGGATATATTTTAATTTTTTATTTTTTAAAAATGTAATTGAAGGTGAGTAAATGGTATTTTATGCATTATTTGAGCAAATTAATTGAAGGTGAATAAGTGGTATTTTATGCATTATTTAATAAATAAAATAAATAATAATAAATTATAAGGCAAAATACATTTTTGGTCCCTTAATTTTGCATTTGGTTCTATTTTGGTCCATGAGGTTTCAAACTCAACAAACTTACTCTCAAATTTTGCATTTAGTTACATGGTTGGTTTTTCCATTAAAAAAAAATATTATTTTATTATTATTTAATTATTTTCAAATTTTTAATTAAAATTTAATTTTTATTTTTACTTTTTTCCTTCTCCCTTCTTCCTTCCTCATCCTCCTCCTCCTTCTTAACCCAGCTCGTCGTTGTCGTTCGCTGGCTTGCCCGCCCATGCCCAAACGTCGTTATCTTCGCTATCGTCGTCATCAGATCGACCGTTGCCGCCGTCGTTCGCCCGTCGTGGTAGCCTTTTTCAAGAATGGAGGTGCAGATCTGCACGATGAGCAGTGCGAAGATCGGGCGTTACGGCAGCGTGCAGATTTGCAGAGGCTTGCAACTAGGCGATTGCAGGCCGATGCCGGTGTGTACGACGACGAGCAGCCGTTGATATGGTGACGGAAACGGCAACAACATTTGAGCGTGGGTGGCGGCATTCGGGCGATGTGTGAGTTTGCTGTCGATGGAAAGAAGAGGGAGAAAGAAGAAGAAGAAGAGAAGGACGACGACGGTGTCTAGGCATGGGCGAGCGACGATGGCGGCGGGCAGGGTTGAAGAAGAAGGAGGAAGATGGAGAAGGAAGCAGAATAAGGGAGAAGGAAAAAAATAAATTTTTAATTAAAAATTGAAAATAATAAAATAATATTTTTAAAATAAAAAATAGGTGCCACGTCACTTTGCTATTTGTGACTAACGGAAAATTGGATGGAAAGACCAACAGTGTAACTAAATACAAAACTTGAGAGAAATTTGTTGAGTATGAAAATTGAGGGACGAAAAGGGAACTAAACGCAAAACTGACGGATCAAAAAGATATTTTGCCTTAAATTATATATGTAAGCATAATATAGAAGACATCTAATATATTTTAAAGATTGATGGTTCAATCCTCTGCCCTTGTAATTGTTAAACTTTAAAAAATTGCTAAATTATATAAAAGGATCCTAATTTATGGAGTTGGTTTGGATCTGTTGAGCTTAACATTTAAAAAGTTTCAATTATCTCCAATCTTTAATTGGTTTTTTAAGAAACCCATGGGTAGAAACTTCTGTTAAAATACCTAAAATAAAATGAGAGGATAAATTTAAAATATCAAAATGTTAGGGGCAAAAATGAAACTAATTATATATATTAGGGGCATTTTATATAGTCTAGTTAGTTTTAGTTTTGGTGATCTAAAAACAGAAATTTGAAAAGAATAGATTTAATAAATAAAAAGGTTGCATTTCATGTTTTCATTGTGTTAGAATATGAAAATGATGCAAAAGTTGTATTCAAAATTTTCAATTCTAAGCCACATATATGAAATACCATTTTACTAAATTCATTTGATTCAATGAATTTAAAAATAGAAAATTGAATATAGACAAGATACCAAATAAACCTGTACCTAGTTTCATTCTTGTCTTGGATGCCCTCAAAAGTTTCTATTACAATAATAATTTCTACCAAAGAATTCTTTGTTTTTTTTTTGGTAACAAATTCAAAAGAGATTTAAGTTAAAACTGAACTTTTAAAATGTTAAAAGATAAAGAATATTGGGTATGATTTACCCTATAAAAAAACATTATTTGTTAATAAAATTTTAGGAATAAGAGAAGACAGAGTGATTGCTTGCCCAAACATGAAGCAACCCTATCAATGATAATGCTTCCAAGCAACACAGTCTAAAAAAAGGCAACCACCATTATTAAAAATAAATAATAAAAAATTCACATTGCCCTGCCTCCCTTACATTCTCTTTTCTTTTCTTTTCTTTTTTTTTTTCCCACTAAAGTTCAATTACATTTATTTTCATAGATTCATTAGATCTAGGGGAAGAAAATCATTTTAATTCATATACACTAAACTCACCAACTACTTTAGTATAATTTTATTTTTCCTCAAAAATCAAAATTAAATGATGAACAGTATAAAGCTTTTGAAATAGGAGAATTGGATATACAAAACAATCATAAATAGTGATAAGTAAAGGAATGACATTGTTCAATTTAAATAGTACTAGTGAATAGTTTGAGGAGAAATTATTTGAAATAGGAATAAATACTTTTTATTATAAAGTTTTATGGATTGTTAATGTCACATTGGGCCAGAGAGGAAGAAAAGTCAAAATATATTTTTTTAATTTTTGGGGAATAAATTAGAAGACATATTGGAAAGAATGTGATGTGAAATTGGGAGGTGGTAGGCCATTTGAATTTAAAAAAGTAGCCACCAAGCCATGTTCAATTTATAAAAGGACTTGCTTTTGTTCTTATTTTATATATGTATATGTCCCCATTTTGTTGTTTTTTTAAAACACATCTTAATAATTTCCTTCTAGATTAAGGACACCCTTTTTTTTTCTTTTGATGAGTGCTTTTAGTGGATTGACTAAAGTTAATAAAATTATCCCTTTTTTCAATGTGTGTTTCTCCTTAATGGCCAAAATATAACATTATTTTGTACAATCTTTCAAATTTTTTTTCTAAAAAAAAAACCCCACTCTAAATTTTAGAATAATTTTTTTTAAATACAGTATATATTTTCAAAATATT
Source organism: Trichosanthes truncata (assembly GCA_033996785.1). Classification (NCBI taxonomy): domain Eukaryota; kingdom Viridiplantae; phylum Streptophyta; class Magnoliopsida; order Cucurbitales; family Cucurbitaceae; genus Trichosanthes; species Trichosanthes truncata. The sequence continues at coordinate 78,442,449 of JAWPNB010000003.1, forward strand.
TTGTGATTTTTAGGCTTTTTTTTTTAAATTTTATTGACGAAGGTTGGGAATTTGAATTTCTAACTTTTTTTTTACTTCAATAATAGCATGTTGTTGCACTTGCACTGTGGTAAATTTTATGGAAAAAAAATCAATTTTTATTTTTAAACTTATTTCGTCGTATCAATTTTCACTCTAAACTTTCAATTTCCATCAACTTTGACCCTAAACTTAGTTAAATGTTGCAATTTCTATCATCTATTCAAAATTCACTAATTCACTCACTAATTTTAACAAAAAGCAGTGATAAAATCTTAGTAAACTCTCTAATTTCAATAAAATTAAGTTTTGTACAAATTAACAATTGAAAGACTTTGTCAAAACTCACAATTTTTTTAAAAAAAAAAATTTAGCTCTAACGTCGTTTTCCTTTAGAATCTTATCAAATTTGACACATACATATATTTTATAATTCATTGAAAGCATATATGATAATACTTTTTTTAACAAGTTTTCAAACGAAAACTTATTAGAGGGTAAAATTGTAATACTCTTAAGTTTAAGGTTAATATTGCAATACTTATCTAAATTTTAAAGTGCAATTTGATGAAATTAAAAGTTTAGAATATAACTTGATTTTTTCTTCCTAAATTTTATATTTTAGAATTACAGGCATATGGGGGCAGATAATGCCAACTTTTGAGTTGTGATCTTGTGGGTGGTTTTCAAGGTAATCTGTCTTCTTCACAATCAATTCATCAAAGTAGATTCAAAAGCAAACCATTTTCAAATGTTTGGTGAATTGACTAGAAATAGCTTCACTTTATATTAAGATTTACAAATATATTTACCTTGATAAATTTCATATATATGAATTCTTCATTCAAAATTTGTCCAAATACATCTCACCATACAAGAAAAACAAGAACAAAAAAGTTGCATAGAGCCTAAATGGAAAGATCAGATTTCAAATATTTTCATTACTAAAACTATTTAAGCATCACCCATTATCTTATAATAATAATAATAATTTTTTCTTATTATTTTAAAAAAATCAAAATTTATCTCTAAACTTGTCAAGTTATATCAGTTTTTACCATAAACTTTTAATACTTCATCAAATTGCACCTCATACTTAGATAAATGTTGTAATCTTAGCGTTTATTATCAAGTTATATCATATTGCACCCTAAAATCAAATTTTATCTCTAACTTGTCAAGTTATATCAATTTTTACCATAAACTTTCAATACTTCATCAAATTGTATCTCAAACTTACATAAGTGTTGTAATCTTAGTCTTAAACTTTAAAAAGTGTTGCAATTTAAACCATCTAATAAGTTTTTATTCAAAAAATCGTGTGTTTAATGAATCATAAAGCATATATATGGTACAAAATTGACAAGATTTTAGAGAACGACATTTAGAGCTAATTTTTTCTTGAAATTTGGGAATTTTGACAAGTATTCAATAGCTAATTTCTGCATTGATCAAACTTAATTTTGTATAAAACTTGATTTTATTGAAATTAGTGTTTACGAAGGTATTTACATTGATTTTTGTTAAAATTAGTAGATGAATTAACAGAAATTGACTAGAGGGTAAAAAATAAAATTGCAACAGTATCTAAGTTTAGGGTTCAATGTGATGAGATTGAAAATTTAGAGTAAAAATTGATACAATATGACAAGTTTAGGAATAAAAATTGATTTTTTCCTTTTTTTTTTCTCTTTTTCTTTAAAGAGAAAAACTTAAAAACACTAGGATAGTTAGAAAATACATTTAGAAAACTTCTAAAACTAAACTTTTTTTCTTTTTTGAGGAATTCTAAAACTAAACTTTGCTACCATACATATTATATAGTAGTAAATTTCATTGCATATAATTCTCGGTGCAAAATCTGTCGTGTCCAAAAAAGATAGACACAAAGATGAAATGAAAATAATGAGCATGTAAATTATGGAAAACTCACCTGAAAATGCTCAATTAGAAATAGATTAATCAAATAGAATAGAGTACTTGAAGTAAGGAAGAAAGAAGACTTTGAACAATGAATATTTTAAGGTTTACACAAATTTGTAATTACTTTTTTTTTTTTCATAATTTTTATAAACTATTTTAGAGGTCTTTTTAGGCCATAGATTTGAAGATACAGCAGCCCAAAATGTTTTGAGACTACTGCTCAACATACAGCCCAAAAGGTTATCTCAAAGAAACAGCCCCAGTGGAAAATATTTATGATTATATACCGTTGTATTATTTTATTTTTTTATATTATAATTTCTTTCCTTAATTGTAAATACCCTTATGTAATTTGATTATGTTTAGAATTATTTTATTCTATTTTTATTCTTTGCTAATCTTATCTCCCTAAAATAATTCATCACTTTCATTTCCCTTCAACTCAATACTCTTATTATTTAACTTTTAAAAAATACCCTTGTAATATAATTGTTAAACTTTAAAAAAATGCTAAATTATTTAACTTTTATTCATTCATTAGATTTGATAAACCTAGTGCCAATATGAGCATAGCTCAACTGGCATAAAACATCTATCACTGATCAAGAAGTCAGAGGTTTGAATCTTTCTTCCCACTTGTCTCAAAAAAAAAAAATCAATACTCTTAGTTCTCTAAAATAATTAATTAAATCTCTTCCTGTAATATTTTGGAGTAGTATAGTTTTATAAATATTTTTCATAAATAGTATACATATGTAAATGGTGCTATTCTGAGTGAAATTATATTTTTGGAGATATGGGATTTTTCAGGATAGTCGTTGTAGAATCTTTTACAACGGTTTTGGAATTTAATTGGGAAAGATGGAAAATAAACTGATCTAGTTTGGAATTTTGTTTAATATTTAAATCACAATTATACAAAATTGTAAAGCAATAAAAACAAGATTAAAAAGGTATATCCAACTAATGCAACGATTTTCGTGAATTTAGTGCTTGGTAACTTGGCCTAGGTGAGACTAAATCCAACTAAATAGCTATCTAAACTAGATGAAGTTTGGATACTTGTAGACCAATAACAGGGAGACCGAAAGCTGTCTAGTTTAGACAATTAAAATGCAGATCAAAAGGAATCCCTAATTTCATGTCCTACATTTTATGTTGATTTAGCACATCACATTTTAATTTGACATGACAACAACCTAATATATGTGGTATTACACACTATAGGGCTGTTTGGCGCGCTAGTTTGGAATCAGAAACCCTGGAGTTCTGGAACCCTGGGGTTTCTTGGCTGGAATCAGAAACCCTGGGGTTTCTGATTCCTGTGTTTGGGGTGCAGGGTTGTGTTGGGCTGGTTTGCTGAAACCTGTGTTTGGAGTGCAGGGTTGGGTTGGGCTGGGTTTGTTTAGTTTGTTTTTTTTTTTTAAATTTTCAAACTGTTTATTATTTTTTTAAAAAAATCTTACACTGTTTTTTTTTCCTACTCTATTTTTTTAACTTCATAATTTTTTTGGTGTGTTACATACCAACTATTTAACCAATTATGTAGAGCAATTGTTACAACTATAGTTCAATTTGAATTATACTATGTGTAGTTTGTATAACTATATGCTATCTCATTCACTCCACTCATGATGACATAAAATTGAAGATTATGCATAGCAACAGATAATTAATAAGTGCAATGTAAGAATGGTGTTGCCAATGGTAAAGTAAAACCAAAAATTAGAACTAAGATCTAGTTCTAAAAATATCATAACACACATTCCAGATGAAATGACAAGAAAGTAGAAGTAGTTGTCCAAACACAAATGTAAGTCATAAGAGTGGTAGATGAAAGTGATGAAAAGAGAGTCAGGTTCTAGGTGCTTTCCTCAAAATTTTCACGTAGTAATCATACTTCCAATCTGGGATGAATGTAAAGAAGGAGTTCAACATCATATTATCTGAGAGAATAGTCTTTGCAACAGCCATTCAGTTTTGCCTTGTCATCCCTGGGATCGTCTTTAGTTTTGCATATAGCTCGTCCACGCTGGCCCTTTTAAAATATTGACTAGGTGGTTGGGTCGCTAGGGTGATTGTTGGAGTGGTCGTTGGGGTGGTTGGATTGATGGGGTGTTTGAGTATGCCGAGGTGGTCGCCGGTGGTGATTGCACAGTGGTCAGGTCACCGGAATGGTCGTTGGGTGGTTTTCAGCAGTAGTTGTCGGGTCGCTGGAGTGGTCATCAGGGTGGTCATGTCGCCGAAGTGGTCGCTGGGTGGTTGTGGCAGTGGTTGGGTTGTTGGAGTCGCCAGGGTGGTCACTAGGTGGTCGTTAACGGTGGTTTTGGGTGGTTGGGTTACCAGGTCGTCGGGGTAATCGCCGAAGTAGTCATCAGGGTGGTCAGGTCATCGAAGTGGTCACTAGGTGGTTGTCTATGGTGGTTGCTAGGTGGTCAGGTTTTCGAGGTGATCGTCAACTATGGTTGTCGGGTGATCGGGTCATTGAAGTGGTTGTTGTCGGTGGTTCGGGCAAGTCGGGTTGTTTGAGTGGTTGGGTTATCGGGGTGTCTAGTTGTTGGGGTGGTCGAGTCGCAGGGGTAATCGTCAGACTGGTCTCTCGAGTTCTCATTGCAGTGGTTGTCTGAGGTAATCGTCAGCGGTGGTCGGGTCACCGTTGTAGTCGTCGGAGTTGTTGTTATCGGTGGTTGTTGGGTGGTCGCCGGAGTTGTTATCAGAGTTGTTGTCGAAGTAGTCGCTAGAAATGGAGAATGGTAAATGGAACTGGTCTCTAGAGTTCTCATCTCAGTGGTCGTCGGAGGTAATCGTTAGTGGTGGTCGGGTAGCCGATGTGGTCTTCGGAGTTGTCATCGGAGTGGTCGCCGGAGTTGTTGTCGGAGTGGTCGCCGGAAATGGAAAACGGCAAATGGAAGAGGAAAACATGGCACAAACCCCATGGGATTGCACTGTTGTAACCCATGGGGTTGTGTGTTTTGAAACACTTTGTGCCAAACATGGTTTTGGGTTTGGAACCCAAACCCATCCCAACCCAAACTCATGGGCCAAACGGCCCCTATAAGTCATCTATAACCCAATCCAGTTGCTTGCAACATTTTAGCAACTGAACAAATATTGATACCTTACTAGGACAATCTAACTATGACCATTGTACAACTTATAAACTATAAGAGGTTGTTTGAGATACTGAGTGAGTTATAATAACATGAGTTATAATAGTTTGTGGGTTATAATAGTCTGTTGAATTATATAACATTGTTTAAAATTCAGAGTTGTTTAGTCTAGGGTTATAATAATAGTCTGTGTTTGGGTGCAGAATACTCCACATGTTATTATAATACATGTTATTATAACTCACGCATCAAACAGCTCCTAAATTTTTTGTCATGCCCTTTTCTATTACATATGCATATATGTGTCACAACAAACTTTGTCATACTCAAGAAGTGAGTTGACATAAGCCTCGAGATTTAAATTGACTTAAGCATCAAGATTGGGGTTAAAAAAAAGTGTTTTAACAAACACTACATCCGTGTCTTGTATCTTTTACATGTATTCTTGGCCACACACACTCCTTCCAATGTTGTTACTTCTGGCAATTGCTACCTCAAATCATGTCGACAAATACTAATCACAATAATTTAATAAGCTTACTATCCAAACTTACCCAACACCCACACGTATAAATAAGTACATGCAATTTGTATACGTTTTATTAAGAAATTGATAACGAATCTTTTTTTTTTTTTTTTAAAGAAAACACATCTCTCTTGAAATAGAAAAGAATTAACAATAAAAATAAGCATAATTGAGTTGAGAGTCACGGTTTAACATTAGTTGAAAATTGAATGTTCTTTTATTAATTGAAATGCATTATTATTTGGAAAAAGACAGGCCCACTGTTCTGCCATACATAACATCATCAAATATTCAAATTAATATTAATTCAATATGGTCTAACCTTACCCATTATTGGCTACAGATGCAGACCAACCAACTTTTTGGGGATTTTTTTTCACATTAAGCAGTCTTACATCAAAAAAAATAATAATAATAAATAAATTATAAGTTGGGTCCTTACGCTTAAGATTGGGTAGATTTAGTCCTATACATTTTAAAAGTTTTAATTTAATTCCTAAACTTTTAAAGTTACATCAATTGATTGATATGTAAATTTCTATCTTAAATATGTCTGAATAGTGATTCGCTCATTTAAAATAATTTTTCGGTATTTAGTAGTTAAATTAAACCATGTTAGAAAATTTTACTTCGGTAAAAATAAGAAAATCAAATGTGTTTTTCGACTTATAAATATATTTTTATATATTTATAAGTCGAAAAACTCATTTGATCTTCCACCTTTTATTGAAGTAACGAATTAGTCATTAAACTTTATGTAGCGATTTAGTTATTATACACCAAAGTGAGTCAGTGAGATCTCTGGTATATAAGTGAGGACAATTATCTTCATTGGTATAAAGTCTCTTGAGAGAAATCAAAAGCAAAACCACGAGGGTTTATATCCAAAGTGGACAATATCGTATCATTGTGAGAGATGACAATTATCTCCATTGGTATAAAGTCTCTTGAGAGAAACCAAGAGTAAAATCACGAGGGTTTATATTTAAAATTAACAATATCATACCATTGTGAGATATATCGAAGGTCGATGTCCTCGTCACCAAAGTGAGTCAGTGATAATCGAGGTACAGGTTCATCAAAACAAACTCAATACATATTACAAATGGTTCGCGACCAAATGGTTAAGGTGCATACTTTTGATTTGAGATAAGATGTTTGAATCCGTGTGTCATTAACTAAAAAAAAAAATCGCTACTGAATGAAATTCATTAATGTCTTTGAATGTTTTCTGGAAATCGAAGTACAAGTTTCTGAATCATACTTTACTACTTTGTCACAGAGAGACGAATTGAAATTTGACAAATTGAAATTTCATACTAACAGAGAAAGATAAAGAGAAAAGAGTCTGCAACTCTCCAATCCTTCAGGACTGCAAGAACCTCATCTCCACAGATTCACTTTCAGCAAGATCGCCGGCGGTGGCGGTTTCATGGAAGATCAATCCGATCAGAAAATCGAAAACATCAGTGGCCAAAATGGCGGAAGCGACATCCTCTTTGTGAAGCATCCTCTTCTTGCTCTGCATCGCTATCATCCACGACCTCTTCGTCAATTCTTCGATGAAGAGCTCACACGCCTTCGAGAAGACGATCGGAGCCTCGCCGGAAATCATCTTCACGTCCTCGCCGGATTTCTTCATGATCTTCTTGATCCTCGCCAACGGCAGCGAGTGCGGCCCTGTCTTCCAGTACATCACGCCGGAATATGCTCCCGCTTGCCTCATCGCAATATTCCTCCGCCTCTGCTTTTGATCGGAAACAGAGATTCTTCGATTCAACTGAACTGAGAGATTTCTTGAAGAAGCTGTGAATTTATAGGCGTTGTGGAATGTTGCTGCAGCCGGCCAGCCTGCTCCGATTAAGGTTACTCAGTCCAATTAACACATTTTTTATTTTTATTTTTAATGGATTCATCATTAATGGAGGTTTATGATAATTAATTGCAGCAGCCATATAATTTTAAAGTTTAATCTCATATTAGCCGTCGTAGTCGTTATTGGTTTGAATTTAAATATTTGTTATCGTTGCTTGAGACAAATTATACCTTTTGGGTGATGTGTTGATCTTAATTTTGTAAAAGTCTCAACTTGTCAATAATCATTTGGTGTTTGTAAATTAAGCCTATAAATATTTACTTGTTTTGTTTTGTTATTTTTACCTATTAGTTTACTTGTTTTGTTATTTAATGTTTTTGGAATTTGGTTGAGAATTCAAATATTTTCTTAACAAAGATGAAACTCGTGGTAGAGAAATGATGAAAAAACAAACACAAATTTCAAAAACTAAAAGTCAAATAGTTATCAAATGGGACCTTAATCATTCAACATATAATTTGAATTTTCATGAGTCTAAGAGAACATTAATGATTTTATAGAGCAATATTTGGTGTTATATGTCTATTTATGTATCTAATATGCCTCTATTTATGTGTCATGATGCTAAAAAAAATGGGAGGGATACGATCCTCTTGAACCTTTGTCATGAGGGCACGATACGAAATTGAACGTTTTGTACTAATACTTTGATGTCTGTCATCTAGTCATCTTCACAAAGTTTAGTATTTGTTAGACTTCTTTTTTTATCTTAATCTAAGTTTCAACCAGGGTTTGGACCAAGCCAATAGAATGGTTAGGTTCTACAATCTTAATATGTCAATTATACTGATTTAGTAGTTTTGTAATGGTTGATAATTTTAAATGTGTATTTATATGTCATATGTGTATGTCATTGTTGATTTGAATATATGTTATTGCTTACGAGACAAAATATACCTTTTAGGGGTCGTTTGTTTTTAGAGAATTGTGATGTCTAACATCTTCAGATGCCCAGAATCTTAGATGTTCGGCATCTTTAGATTACCATGTTTGTTTTGGAGGAAAATTTATAAGAATGTCTGGAAATATTTAGATAGCCATGTTTGTTTTGCATGATTTATGTATGAGAATGTCTTAAGATTATGTGTTATACCAATAATGCCCTTACTAACCTTTACATAATTTAATCATTAGTTTAATATAATTAAATTGATATCAAATGCATTTTGGTGTTTGTTAATTTAATATTATATATGTATATCAATTTATTTTATACTAATATTTATGTGTTATTTTATAGAACAAATTAATTTATATTAGTTTGATATTTTTATAAAATATTTAATATTTAATATTAATTCAATTTTAAATCAGATTTATTTTAATCTAAATGTATAATATAAATATACCTAGCTACATGTGATAGTTTATTAGTGGGGAAAATATGTCATTAGCGGATGCCCTCAACATGAGAATCTTTAAAACCCATGTTTCAAAAGGGCATCCAAATTTAATCGGATGCCTCCCGAATGGGCATCATAGGATACCTAGACATCTTGATATATCAAGATATCTTACCTTCCTACAAAACAAACGAAGTAATTTAGATGCTCATTCCATGAGAATATTGGATTACCACGAAACAAACCGTCCCTTAGGGTTGAAATATAAATTCATTTAATAATTTAATAGTTGAGCTTTGGGAGCCTCATAACCTGATGATTTAGACTAACAATTTGAGTAAACAGTGGAAATTTCTTGGTGATGAGAGCAATTGTCTTATAAAACAATATGTGATTAAAAAATGGAAGTATTTTTTTTTCAATGGGTTTTCATTAATTTGGTTTATAATTTTTATTTTCCTCTCGAGGGGATTCTTATAGCATATGCCAAATCCCTAAAACTAATGCAAATCATTAGCTAGCCAGTTTAGACTTTGGATCTTTATTCCTCAGCTTCTTTCTCCAAGTTGTGATGTCATGAAACATTTAAATATGAAAGCCATCACATATAGCTTAAGTCATCAAAAAGTATATGCTTGTCCCTTGCGTATATGTTTATTTGAGTTAACACAAAAACAAATGAATTTTAACTTAATGCATATAGCTTCATTAACAAACTCTACCTCTCCCGTTTGTTTTAAAGAAATCTGTTGAACAATAATTCAAAATAATAGTTCAATAATTTCAACAGGATTATCAAAAACAATTGAATCATCAACAATAAATTCTAAACCATAGTGAAAACGATAATAGAGGAATAGTAACAAAAAGAGATAAGGAAAAGAAGAACGACATAAATATTTATAGTGGTTCGATCAAGGAAATGTACATCCACTGTGGTGAATGATCACCATTTAAAAGAAAGAATTGCAGATTAAAAAATACTCTCACAAAAACACAGAGCACTCCTTCAATCTACTCTCTCATTCTCTCTCTAATCGAATGACAGCACAATTTCTTGCATGACAAATTCCTCAATCGGCAACTGGTAACTTGCTAATGAGTCAATCCACAATGCTAAATACAGATGGTGAAACCTTCAGGTAATTCTCCAATAATAACAATCAGCCCACAAGATTTATTAGCAATTGAACTTGGGCCCAAAGACAGATTACAGCCCAAGAAATCGAAAGGAAATTCGACAAGAAATTGATGTTTTTATCAAACTTGATTGAAACAAGAAATTATTCAAAATATCTGTTGAAAGCTCGAGTTGAAAAATGACCATTAAAGTTCCTCAAAAATAGGCATGGCCGCCACCAACCGGCTCGCCTGCTTGGCTAAAGCGAAAAAAATATAACTTTTGAGATTAGAATAATGTAATCTAAATATATGCAAATTTTGACGATGGGTTTTTCATATTTTCGTTTGCCTCATTATATATATTAAAACTTTGGTCAAACCCTCCTAATGGAATAATTAATCTTTATCATATGGGTTGATCAAGTAAACTGAACTTGTTGATTGAACAAGCATGAAGATCTGGTCTACTGTTTTGATGGGTATGTAGGAAACAATTTGTAGAAAATTTCAAATTCATCCATCTGAAGAAAGTTGTTTATGTACATTTTTTTCCTTTTCAATCAGGATAAATAATTATCATTAAGCTCTCATTTTCTTCATAGCAAGTTTACAAGGATTTAAGCAAAGGATCACATGGTTGGACGTTGATGGAGATCTTACATTGATCTTGAGGTAAATTCTTGAGTAAAAAAAAATACAATATACAATTTAATTTATTGACTTTGATAAAAGGAGCTCCTCTACTATACATTATATATGGGTATTCAAGTACAAGTGTGTTAGAGAAGAGTTAATTCCTCTTTGCATTCTTGAGGTTGCGCACAGTCATTACTAGCTGCTGCCTTTCACCTTCTACCTCTGCAAATCTAAGACTTATCTCTGAATATCTCTCTTGCATTTCCTTCAGTTCACTTTCCATTGATTGGTTCTTCTCTTTTAATGTTGACAATTCTTTCAACATTTTATCAAGATCGCCAACCGTGGATCGTTTTGGTGATGTTTCGAATGAGTTCTTGTTGCTGCATCGAAGTGAAAACGAAGGAAAATGTAGAGAGAGATTTATATATAATTCTCAAGTGGCAAAAGAAAGGGAATGTAGGAAGGGAATTGAGCTTTGGTTGTTTTGAATTAGTACCTGTTGAGTGATGATTCACTGTCATTTCCTTCAGCTATGAAAACATTATTGCTTAAATTGTCCGCTCTCTTTCTCGTCTCCTCGAATATTCCCCCATGTGAAGCAGTGTCGTTTCTGCCGTCAGTTACCTGTAAATGAAATGGAAATTGTAAGATACATAATAGTAGAGCTTGTTTAATCTAATGCATTTACATATCTTGATATCTGAATGTTTCCTAACCTTTTCAGATGTTTCCAAATGGTGTAGTTCTTCCAGTCTGTTCTCCAACTCTATGATTCTGTTGCAGAAGTTCTGTTCCTTTTGGAGAAATGAATTCTCTGATGTTTCTAAGGCGTTTTCATTTAATTTTATCTGTCTCTGCAGGACAAAAGAGATCTATTAGACAAGTAACATCATCATAGTGCCATGAAAATGTCAATCAGCATGTACTATGTTGTCATATATATAGAATTCCAATCGACTTCCGTTCGCTCAGAAGTTCACGTTACCTCGAGCATTTTGATTTTCTCCTTCAGATTTGTAACTTCAGCAGAGCCATGAGAAACTGGATTTGGTTTCGTTTTTGGACCAGTTTTGTTTCCACCAACAGTTGCCACACGTCCATTGTTATGCCTGGGCTTTTTTTCGGAATTGTTACACGCCTCCTCCTTCTTCAGCTCCTTCTTCAGCTCACCTTTCAGTTGCAATACCTGCTTTCTAAGTTTCTCTTTCTCTATCTCATCCTCAGCTAAAGAATGCTTTAAGTCATTGCACTCAACTATGAGCTTCTGCAACTCTGACTGTAGAAGTCCCAGCAAAGTCTCCTTTTCGTCTTTCACATTCCTCATTTTCTCTAACTCGTCCAGTAACTTGTCGGATTCTTTCTTTGCCAATTCAACCATACTCTCCAGTTCATTTCTTTCTGTATTTCTTGTTTGGATTAGCATCTCGACTTCTCTAACTAATGTCTTCATTTGATCTAATTCTACTTTCATGGTCTCTACCTGTCCAGCTTGTTCTTTAAAATTACTGTTCTCTCCTATGAGTTGGTCAATCTCGGACTTGAGCATTTGGATCTCCTGAGAGAAAGACTCAGACTTCATATTGTCATCCTTCTTCTGACGTTCAAGTTGTTTTGACTTAGACTCGAGTTCTGATATCATTTGTTTAATCTGACTGGAGTTGCTATGAATTTGGTGAGAAAGGTCCTGCAATTTTTCCTCATAACTCTCTCTTACAGACCGTAGCTCTTCATTTGCTTTCTGGAGAGCTTCTTCCAAGTGACTTCTCTGAGAGCGAAGCTCACTAGCTTCTGCTAGTGCTTTCATAGCCACATTCTCATTTGCCTCAAATGTAGATGCCATCTGCTTGGACAGCCTTCCAAATTCCTCCTGAAGCTTTTCTGCAGTATAAGCATTTCTCATTCTCATTTTTCTCAAAGCTTCCTCCGCTCGGATAGCCCTTTGCTCTTGCTCCACCTTGGAAAGCGTCATCGCCTCTAAGTCGGCTTCGAAATCTTGCCCCTGCTTCTCAAGTTCTTCCTCCAAACTTCTGACATGGGATTCAAGTTCCCTGATTGCAACCAAAGTATTAGAATATTCAGCCGACTGCTGCTTAAGTTCGTTTTCGAGACCCTCAATCTTCTTTTCAAGCTCAATTATCATGGTAGCTGAAGAGCACTCATGCTGTATTTTCAATTGCTCTTGAAGTTGGCTTTGCTCCAGTTTACGGGAAAGATCATGGTTTTCCTGTTTCAATATCTCATAATCAAGTGCAAGCTGCTCCATTTGCATCCCAAGGTCATCCTTATCTCTCATATGCAGTTCTATTTCATTGTAGAGTTCCATCACTTTTTGCTCCAGCATATATGCTTTTCTATCATTCTTTTGATCCTTCACAAGATCTTCAAGTGCTTTTAGCTCCTCATCCTCTTCCATTTGACATTTTGAACAAGTAATTTTCATCTCTTCAGCCTTCTTGGACTCTGACTCAGTATAAAGATCTGATGTTTCACAGTTCTTCTGATCCAGCATCTCCTCAAGATCTTGTACCGCTAAAATTAATTCAGTATTCGATTCCTGCGTCTTCTGTAGCTGTAACCGGAGATTGGCATTCAAGTCTTTCTCATAATTCAGTTCTTGTCTCATTTCTTCTAAAAGAGACTGCAGATCCCCACCAAACTGCAACTTGTTTTTAACTTTTGCATCATCCATGTGCTTTTGAAAGCCCTTCCACTTCTCACATTCTGCTTTCCATTCATCTCTCTCTTCTTTCAAGCTAGAGATCTCACCCATGAGATCCTGGCTCCTCTTATTTTCTTTCGCAATCTGTTTACGAAGCGTCTGCAATTCCATATCCGACATGTCCGCTCGTCTGGTCAAAACAGAAAGCTCAGTCTTGAGCTCTTCAATCTCAATATCGGCTTCCTTTTTGGACCTTCCTAATACAAGGCCATTGACACCTGAATCATCCGTTGTTAATACATGATCAGCTTGAATCGACCACTTCCACGGCAATGTCTGATTCTCTTCATGAGTAGTCGATCTGCGAGAAACCGGGGCATGGCTTAATGGCGAAAGAAAGCCATTAGGTTGCTGATGGATGTTATTCCTAATCCCATTTTCAATTGGACTGTCAAGTACAGAGCTGCTCTCAGAACTTGATAAAGTAATGTCAGATCCACTTGATGCTCTATGTTCACCATTTACTTCACCATTCTTTTCAGCTTCATCACTTAACCCATCCTGCAAAATAAAGAAGGGAGAGATTTGATTCACAGTATATACAACAAATCCAATCACTACATAAGTGCTTCATTCAAAAACTTGTGACAGAAAGCAGAATTGATCACTTCATCAATATGGGTCAAACTTGAACTGAATGTAAAAGATGGTAAAAAAAGTGAACAAGAACAAAAATGGATTTTTGGCGTACTGAGGAAGAAATCTTACTTCAGTTTGACCATTCTTGTTTATATCCTCATTGTTCAAGTAGCTGCTTAAGCTCTCATCTTGAGATCTAGTTTTTAAACCCTCAAATTCTTCCACATCTCTGAAAAATTTCCCAAACAGAGCAGATCAATCCCCTTGTTCTAAAAGAAAGCAGTCAAGAAACTTATGGACTCTAATTCACCATCTTATATACCTTTGATCAACATCTTCCGGAATCCTCTGTATCCAAATCTGTACAGAACAAGAAACTTGAACGCTAACATCTTTGAACAAATAAGAACAGAGAGAGATACAGAGAGAGAGAAACTAACATGCAAAACTGCAGAATTTGAATTCTGGAGGGGAAGAGAAGCAGAGCAAGGCTTAGTGGTCTCAGCATATTTAGCAAAATCAATAGAAACTTCACCAAGTAAACCAGCTTTGGTCAATCCCTGTACAAAACCCACAAATTATATCTCAAAAACAACATCACATTTCGTCAAACACATTGAAAGTAACAAAACTCAACTAAGTTTCATACCGTAGAGACTCGAAAATGGTAAATTTTCTCAGTGAACTTTCCAGTCTTCTGGTCTACATCAAACTTCACTGTTACATAAGCAGGATTCTCCCACCGACATTTCCCCCCTCGCACTGTGGCTTTTTCCAGTCTCAGCGTCGGCTTTCCCACATCGCCAGGAACCACAGATATCGTCAATGAATCCCCACCAAATTCGGATATCTGAAATCACAAACAGTTAATCCAAACAATGAACTAAACATCATTTCGTTTTCCCATTTGCAACATTTTTCCAGAAACCAAATGGAACTCAACCAAAATGGAAATTCCAATACAATCAGAACCCGAAAACCCCCAATCCCAAACAACCTGAGTGGCACAGAATTGCAATTTGAACTCAGCCTTGATCCTGTTCTTCTCACTCCTCCACCTCGCCGACTTGAACATCTTCACCAACCTTCAACTTCACCGGAAAACTTCACTCGCCGGTGCTCCAGCCATTCGCCGAAAACAGCAACATTCAAGCCACCCCAAATGGGTTCAGCTCAATTCAAAGGAATCAGTTGGAATTTGGGGTTGTGGGTCATTGCCAAAACAGGAGGAGACAATGAAGAAAAGTCAACTGAAGAACAAGTACAGGCTCGAATGACGAGGAAGAAAAAGAGCAGCTGTTAGGACATGGAAGACGGGGAAGATTTGCAGAGGAAATGGAGAATAGAAGCGTGGGAAAGAAACAGAGCAGCAGATCTAAAGGACTTCATTTAGCAGAGTGCTTTTGGAAAGAGTGGTGAGTGACACATGGAAAAAGGACATAAAGAAAGGAATTAAAGGCATTTGGAGAATAAGTTTCTGATTAATTGAGATTATTAACTTTGTTTTAAATATTAATTAGGTGAATTCTATATCTGATTAAATTATTGGGGTAGTTTGCCTTAGGTAGAGGGAACAGTAAAAGTGTTTCTTTGCATTTATAGCCCTGTTATCTTTTTTATTTTCATTTTGGCGCTCTGTTCTATTTTTCTTTTTCTTTTTCTTTTTTTTTATTCTATTCAACTTTTAAGTTAAATTACAAGTCTAATCTTGAATTTTTAATTTTATTCTAACAGGTCTCTAATATATTCAAAATTTTTAAAAAGTTATCCGATTTATTAGATATAAATTTAAATTTTATGTCTAATAAGATCTTAAACTTTCAATTTTGTGTTTAGTAGATACATGAATTTTAAAAAATGATGAAAAAAACACAAAATTCTAAGACCTATTGGACACAAAATGAAAAGTTTAATGAACTATTACACACTTTTTAAAGTTTATAGATCTATTGGACACAAAATTAAAAGTTTAGAGATATATTAAACACTTTTAAAATTCAAGAACCAAATAGATACAAACGTAAAAGTTCAAAGCTTAAAATTGTAATTTAACATGTAGTTTATTAGTAATGAATTTAATGAATTCTACCTATCAACACTTGAAAATTAAATAGAGAAATGCCATCATTCTTTTACTATTAGCTTGACTTTGATTTAAATTAAATTGATTTAATTTGATTTTAATATTAAATTGCAAGTTATCATAAAGATTCTAACTTGTGATCTATAGTAGGAAGGTATTAAAGCGTAATTATTTGGTAACATATTATAGATATATTAAACCAATTATACAATATAATTTGAAATGGTTAATAAATTAAAGAAAATATTCTGAAATAGATTCATATTCCAATATTTTTTACCCAAAAAATAAAGTTGTAACTTTTTTCTTTTTCTTTTTCCATTTATCCAACAAGTAAGCCTCAAGCAACCATGCATGCAAGATTGTCAACTTTGTTAAAATGAAATGCTTTAAATTTAGGACATATAATACAACCCATTTTTGTAAGTTAAAGAAACTAACGAGGGTATTATGGTCACTTTGTGATTTCACAAAATCCAAAGAGCAAGCCAACGAACCCCTCAACGGTCAGTGCAAATCTCACATTATGACAAGTACACTTAATTACTATTTGCCCATATATAATTCATAAATTTAATAAACTTAGTCTAAAGTTTTTGAATTTATGTAACGTATTTGTATTGTACAAAAGAATATATTATAACATTTTGAATTTGTGTAACTTGATTTGTAGGTTTATTTATTTTAGTACAACAATATGTAAAAGTGTGAATTCAAATATCTGAGAATTTGATCAAAGATATAATGTCTTAATCAGTTGAGTCATGTTCAAATGGGCAATTTGTAAATTTGTAGAAGTAAATACAATATAAACACATAAGACTAAGTTTAATATAACATGAATTTAAGAGAATTTGACTTCTTAACCTTAAGTTACTGCACCAACGTAGTGCCTATTTGAGAATGTTTTTAAAATAGGCGTTTCTTTAATGTTTGATTATATATACTTAAAAATATTTTCATAGTGCTTTTCCATCAAGCAGTTGAACAAAACACAAGTACAAGTACTTGAGTCAAAAGTATTCTACAAGTGTTTTCTTACAATGCACTTTAAGGTGTTTTTTACTTTTTTTTTTTTTTTTTTTTGTTAATTAATTCCAAACACTATGCTTTTAATAAGTAAAAGATGTTTTTGACCATCCCAAATGTACTCTCAAACATAGCCATAACGATAAACAAAACTCCCTCACAAGTTATACGAAAGCAACAATTAGGGTCAGCGTTGGCCGTTAAAGTAAAGTAGCTAGTAATTAAATTAAAGAAAATAAGAATGGGTGTAAAATGTTTGGTGTATGACATGAACTAAATTAAAAAATGAAAGCAAGAAAAGAATTAGAAGTGTTAGATGTGGAAATTAAAGGCATAATGAAATATATGGTGGTACTTGGTAGAAGGTAGCTTGCAATTGCATAGGAGAGTGCCATGTTGTACCATATAATATATACCACCATACAATTAATAGTGGCACAGGGGTTGCTTTCAAGAACAAGAAGAGCCTCTCAAATGGGGAGTTTTGCTTGGCTTTAAAGTGTTTTTATTTCAGGTTGGAGGGTCAGGTGACCTTAACCTTAACCATCTTCATTTACCCTTCTCCATCTTTCTGATCTTTGTTTTATTTCTTAAACCTCTTTTTTTTTTTTTCTTTCATAGTATTCTTTTTATTATTATTATTATTTTTTTTTTTAAAAGGGTGCTTTATCTAGATTGTTTGTTGATTAGAAAATTGATGTGAGCTTAGATTTGCTGAAATGGGTTTCGTGTGTTTTGAGATATGAGAGTTTTCTCTTACCTCATTTTGCTCTTTGACAATGTTCGTATTAGAAGATCTTTGTAATTTTGCAACTCATAGTCTATGGCCAACATTGCTTTAGTTGATGACTCTAAGATCTACTAGTCCTCCCAATTTAGATAGACGATTGTTGTAGTACAATCAACTAGGATCGTCTGGCTTCTTAAGGCTCGTTTGGTAACATTCTTGTTTCCTATTTCTTGTTCTTGTTTCTCATTTTTCAAGAAACATACATATTTGATAAACCATCATGTTTCTTGTTTTTAAATTTTTAGAAACGTTTCTAAAAAATGGGCAAATTTTGAAAAACTACAAAAAATAGTTTTTCAAATTCTGTTTCTATTTTTTTTATGTTTTATGCATATATCCCTATTTCTCTTTTTCCTTTCTACACCCATCTCTCCCCTCTGTCTTATATTCTATTTTTTTTTCTTTTAATACTTTTTAATCTTTTCGTTTTTTTCTTCTTTTTTATTTTTATCTTTTCATTTATTTCTCTTTTCTTTCTTCTCTCTTTCTCTTTCATCATAATCTTTTTTTCTTTTAACAGTTCTTTATTTATTTTTCTTTTTTTCTTTTCTCTTTTCGTTTATGTTTTTCTCCTCTCTCATTTCCTTTTTTTTTTTTACTTTCTATTAACGAGCTTTTAGTTATTATTTTCTATTTAAATTTCTATTATTTTTCCTTTTGGTACGATTTTAATTTTTTATTAAATAAATAAACTAATAATGTATTTCATGTTTACCATTAAATGTAAAAAAAAAAATATTCTCTCTCTCTTTTTCTAATTTTACTCGCGTGTATTATTGACTAATGCATTTTTAAAGAAAAAATAAAAATAAAGTTTATTATTAAATTAAAGAAATGTGGGTATGCTCGATTGTCTAACTGATAATTCTCATTCATGAGGATTATTTGGCCTTTAAACTTAGTTATATTTGTGATTTTTATTTATATTATTTGATAAAAAATAAAAAAAATGCTTGAATTTAATCACATGATTGATGGAAGACCTTTAAATTAAGTAAGTTGAGAAAAGAAAACAAAAGAAGAAAAAAATTCACACTTAATGTTTTGATGCAGGATTTTCGTGGAATGCAACTGCAGTGCATGCAATTGCATAGCAGATTTGGAATTTAAGTAAAAAACGAGAATGTCGGGATTTTGAAGGAAATTTGACCCACGAATTCAGCAAGATGATTAGCCATGATTGTCCATCAACCAAGAGGGAAACCCTAGCATGAGATCCCTATAAATATGGAACAAAGAAGCCGAACAAAGGGAGCTCGATTGGAGAAGATTTTTGTTCACGTTTTTTGGGTTTTCTTACTTTCTGCAATTTCCATTTTGAGTTTTTTTAGTTGCTGTTTGTATTCATTTCTTCTTCATCTTAGTCCGAATCTCTTCCTTAATCCTATCTCAACGAAGTTGATGTTGGTAAAAAGCAAATACCTATTCGATTGAGCTCGATTTTTGGAAGAAAACAACGTTATGTTTTTTGGGTTTTTGGAAGCCTACTGCAGTTTTTTATTTTCATTATTAAGTTGCTATTTTTATTGTATTTTCTTCTACATCTCCATCTCTAAACTCTCTTAAATCCCACAACAACGAAAGTTGGTAGTGGTTAAGAGCAATCTTGCTCGATTGAACCCGAAGAGAAATGGGTTTTTAGGATGGATTAGTTCTCTTTCGATTTTCTGCACTTTTTGTTCGTAAGATTTTGTTAATTGTGCTACTGGTTATACTTAGCAATTTCAGCAAATTTAATTTCTAATTTCTGTTATTCGAATTTTGGGAAAGTTATTGCACTTTGAATTTTGCATACATATATACAAGTTTTTTTAGTTAATTTAGTATCTTGGAATTTTACAAATTGTTGTTAAGGTACTGTGTGCTGGTTTGTATTTGAAAATTGCAAATTTTTTCTTTAAGCTACTGAATTGCTTTGTATTTGCATTTTGATTGCATTGTTTACCTTGATTGTACCAATGAATTTTACTAATTTACATTTACTGTTTTCAATTTATTCCATCATGAAGAGCTAAATTTCCTTTGGGATTCGAGTTTGTGAATGCCCTAGACGAAAGATGTAAAGCTCGAGAGTAAAAACAATCTAGCTAATTCTTGAACTCTAGTTTGCTTTTGGTGAGTTAATTGTTGGGTAAACCTAGTTGGCCATCTAGTGTTGCTTGCCAAGCTATAACTTAATACCGAAAGGGTTAAGGGAAGCGGATGTCGCAAAAGCAATGGAGGAAAATGCTTAGACATAAGTCTGAAACATCGACCCTAGACATAGGGCGAGACTCCAAAACCACTAGAATTGTGCGCAAAAATATCTAAGTTAGATTAGCCATAGAAATATAGGTTTAATCACTTCATAGAAGGTCGAATAGGAGTTGAATTCGGTTTACTTAGTTCTTGAGTTAGCTACGATTGCAATTGCTTTCTTGTTGCATTTTCTTTCCAAATGGGCATTAGCAACTTGAATCCCTTTTTCATTTCCATTGAATTTTCAAATAATTTTCTTTTAGTGAAAACACCTCACAAAACTTTTCACCCACGGTTACCTGAAGTTGCAATTTGTCAACAATTTTGTGCCAATTAAAATTCGTTTTATTAAACCTCGTTCCCTTGGGTACGATACTCTGGAATACTTCCAGTTTCTTTATTACTTTGATCACGTGCACTTGCGTGTAGTGAAAAGCACCGATCACTAACCTTAGACAATTTACATATTAGTCAAATTGAACTAACTTGTGTAAACCAAAATCGTTTAAGGTGAATTGATTGGAGTGAGAAATAACATTACAAATCAAATTTGAACAACATTTAAAGGATAAAACTTATTCTTATTCTTATTATTAGTAGTACTTGTTTTGTGTTGGGCCTCAATAAAATTCTATAAACTCTTTATAATTGTTTTATATTTATCTTTATAATTGTTTTATATTTATTTTAATTCATGTTATATGTTTTATTATATATTATATGTACTACATTTTATTTTTATTAAAAAACAAGAAACAAGAAACAATTATCAAACACATATATGTTTCTTTTTCTTTTTTTAAAGAAAAAAGAAACATAAATAGTTATCAAACATGTTTCTATTTTTAGTTTTTAAAAAACAAGAAACGAGAAATGAGAACAAGAAACATGAAATGAGATACGAGAACATTATCAAACGGGCCCTTAGGGGTCCTTTGACAATGATCTTGTTTTTCATTTTCTATTCTTTTATCAACATAAATATATTTAGTAACTATTATTGTTTCTTGTTTCTTGTTTCTGATATATATAATAAACATTCCCAAAAATTTGTATACAAATCTTGAAAACAACAAGATTTTGTTTCTTCACTTTTCATTCGTTTCTAAGTTTTTTTAAAAATATAAATAAAAAGTGAAAAACTTTCTTTTATCATTTTTATTTATAATTGCATAATAAATATTAAAAACATATAACATAAAAACTTGTTTATTTTGTTTTAAAAAATAATTTTCATGTAAAACTATAAATTTTAGATTACATGATTATACAATAAAACCCTAACATTTTATAATTTAATAAAAGTCAAGATCTTTGAACTAGATGACTTTCACAATAACACATGAGTTAGAATAACAAATACCTTCATCTATGATATTGATTCCGTAAAGAATGATTGTGTTTCTCTCTCTTGGCCTTCTTTTAGAACGTGATTAAGTTTCTTGATGGAAAGAAACTTCTACTTCATTGGGTAGAGAAGAACAATTCCTAAGATTTTATCTTTATATATACATCTTCCATCAGGATGTTAATTTGAGAAATTACCTTTTAATTAATTAAAACATTAAATAGAAATGTATATGGGTCACATTAATAATTATATTAGATTTTAAAAATCTAACGACAAAAATTTCATTTTTTCAATTTAAAATTTGAGAGAACAAGAAATAAAAAATAATTACCAAATACAGTTATGTTAATTTTTTCAATAACACAAGAAACAAGATATACTTACTAAATGCACTATTATTTTTCTTCAAAGAGGAAACAAAAAGAGCAAGAAAAGATCAAAAAACGACAATATTACTAAACGGGACCTTAATTTTTCTACCAAGTTCTTTCATTACCACCCAAAGAAAAAAGAAAAAAAGACACATATTATTGGAATCACATTAATGAACCTAATTTTTCAATCCGATGTTGGGGATTTGGCAGCAGAAAGATAAGATACATAAAAAAGTTGCAATATTAAAGTTGAATAAACTTAATTAACTGGCCCTCCCTTAGTCTCATAACTTTATGCAAAACGTCCCCACACATAGCCGCATGTGACCCTTTGAGTTCTAACTTCTTTTTTTTTCTTTTTTTTAATCTTTAAAAAAGCCATTATAATTGTCAACATTTTAATTATCATCCCTCATATCATATGATGTGATATATTCTAAAAAAGGGAAAAAAAAGCCATTGAAAAAACTAAATTTACTTTGCTTTCCTTAAGGGTCATATAAATTACAAAAATGTGTGCTGTGCAATAAATGCTTGGGATAGAAAATTAAAAGGAATTCAGTACTCATTTAATTTAAATGAACAAATAATGCAATAAATGAATGAAAAAGAGAAAATGGGTGTAATGAATAGGAATCACATTTATATATAAATGATATAATTAAATAGTTACAGGAAACACAAAGAAGAATAAATGAAAATGGATGAGAAAGAAAAATGGATGGTTTCATGCAGGTGGGTTGGAGAGAGAGAAAGGCCTCCATCTGCATGAAAGATGAAGTGGGAACCATAAGGAAAGATTATGGCAATTGTCAATTGCTAGATGGTCCCCTTCAACAACTTACTACCCAATCTATGGATCCAAAACCCTACACTTTTTTTTTTTTTTTTCAGAATATTAAATTGCTACTTAAGGGTGTGGAACCTACGACCTCGTGGAAGAAGTAGACATATACCTTAACCAATGAACTATATGAAAACTACAACTTCTTAGAAAAAGTAGAGATATCTTAGTCGTTGAACTATGCTCAGTTTGACACCCACACCCTATAAATTCATTAGGTCTAAATCCTATTTTGGTTCATGAATTTTCAAGTTTATTTCATTTAGGTCCTTGAACTTTCAAAATGTCTATTTTAGTCCTCAAACTTTTAAATTTGTTCCATTTTGTTCATGAATATTTAAAATGTCTATTTTGGTTCATGAACTTTTAGAAAAAATAATCATTTTGGTCCTTTCTTTAATTTTATTTTTGTCTTTAACAAATTAACGACGTAATTTCAAGTATGTGTGTACTAGAATTAATGTTAATATGAGCATGATTTTCTTTTTTTTTTGAGTTCAACAACATTTTGAGGTGAAGGGACTCGAACCTCTGACGTCTAACTTTTTGGTCAATGGTACATGCCAATTATTACCGTTGAGTTATACTCATTTTGACAATTAATATGAGCATGGTTCCAAGCCACATAGGTTAGAGATGTTCATTGGGTAAGTGGATACTAGATAGAAAATTAATCTAGCAAGGATCAAAATGGTTAGTTTTCAAAAGTTCAAAACTAAAATAGATATTTTGAAAGTTTATGGATTAAAATGAAACAAACTTGAAAGTTTAAAGACTGAAATAGACATTTTGAAACTTCTGAGACTAAATAGAACAAAGTTCAAAGTTCAAAGACCAAAATGGAAAGTAAACCAATTCATTATTATCATTTCTCACTTTAATAAAACTTCCCCTCAAAATTAATTCTTAACTTTTCCATATATGACCAATTGCAATTGGATTACAATATTAGTTTTAATTACATCAAATTCAAAGCTAAAAGATGGGGAAAAAAAAGAAGCTCTTTTTCTGGGCTTATCATGTAGCTAATATATCAAACTCAAGGATGATGATGATGATGATGATCTCTTTATCTGAAAGATGAAGATTATTACACCCTTTTTTGGGTACACCAAAACCCATTAAAATTACAACCTAAAACTTGACATAAAATGGAAGTAGATAGCAGCTGGCAAAACCCAAAAGATATGATACTTCACCAAATATTATCTCTTTTTGTTTTGGCAGATCAAACTTCAATTCTTACTTGGAGTTCTACTTGTCAATTAGGGGTAAGATTAAAGCTTTAAAATTAAGTTGAAAACTTTTTCTTGGTAGCTTGGGACTCTGTTTTTCAACTGCATCTGTCCCATTCAGGCTGTTACATATGGAGTTTTCTTTACATTTCCCTATCTCTCTTTCTTCTCTGTGGCCTCTTCTTGACGTCAAAGGTGGGATACCATGAGAGAAGATCTTATTAACGCAGACAGTTCAACGCAATGGTGTTTCCTCTTTGACCAAATAAGAAAATTTATTTCTTAATCGCAAAGATTAAGAATATATTTTTTATATATTTGTCATTGGAGAAATTTTAATGTTAAAGTCCACGTTGAATATTAGAAATGAGAAATATCGTTAGTTTGTTAGGAAGATAACGTTTCTACCAATTATAAAAGTCTTTTTGGTAGGGTTATAAGACAAGTATATGAAAGTTTAAACACGAAGGTGAATTACATGAACATGGAGATAAATGGAAGGTCTTTTGTATTAACAATTTGGTTTGTGAGAGTACTAACGAGGGATATGTTGGGAATATTAGTAGGATATTAGTAAGGGCATAGTGGTAATTAGATAGGAGTGTCCTGGTTATAAATAAAGGGAGTTATGAATGATTTTGGGTATTATCCAGTGTGAAACTTTGGGAGAGACATAGCCCTCTCGATTTTATATTGTAACTTCTTTAATATTGCAATATAGTTATATTGTATGTTTTTCTCGTTGGGAGAATTTTAACAAAGTCATGGTCTCAACTTACTCATGTGGACAAAATCATAGAAAATAGTAAGAAAATGATAAGCTTATTTTTTTATGTCGTACAAATGGGGTGAGCCTAATTATTGCAACAAGTTACATATTTGATGGAAAGATTGATAAGAAAAAACTCAATAGTCTTTTATTTTATAGAAGATTGTTGAGAATGCAATCAAAAAGTAGTTCGCATCAATCATCATATAACGTGATACATAGTTTAATTCTACTAAATAGGTGTATACTCTAGAGAAGAAAATTTGTGCCAGATAAAAATTAGCTCGAATGGCCACTATTCGAGTGCCAAATGTCCTTTTTTTTTTTTTTTTAAAATGGGAAACACTATTGAAGATAAATGCAATCAAAAGTTTTATTATTTACCAATTGAGAAAATCATGGCATAAGATTTTTAGATAGGGTGTCCTTAGATCAAAATAACCTTCCCTTAGATTCCTCAAGAGCAACGCTTTATTGATGTCGATTAACTTCAACCATTTATTGCGTCAAAAAAAAGAACACGAACCAAATCTCTAGGAACTTTCCAGATTTATTTGACACTTGGAGACCCAAAACTTACATCTACTTCTTATCGAATAAATATGCTAGTTATTGCTATAACTAAAGTCTCGTGAAGATGGCCACTTTAGACATTTTTCTTTTCCTCACTTTATCGTGACCTTAATAACTGATAAAAAGTAATATAAATAGTCTGTCTTACTAGTTGGCTTGTGGATCTAAAAAGATGATAAGGACAACATATCTTTCTTTTTCATAATCCTTTTTTTTTTTTCCTTTGGTTTACTATTTTATATCTGTTCTCATTTCCTTTCTTTCATATTTATAACCTACTCAAAACTGAGTGGTGACAAACGGGAGAAAGCTGGAAAATGGGCCAACAGAAGATGATGAAGAGAAGGGACAGTGGAAGGTGGGCAATATGGGTGGGAAATGGTCGGCCCCCATTTCATATAATAAGTTTATAAGAAGAAAGACTGAAAGACAGAGTGATC
Organism: Trichosanthes truncata; assembly: GCA_033996785.1. Taxonomy (NCBI): domain Eukaryota; kingdom Viridiplantae; phylum Streptophyta; class Magnoliopsida; order Cucurbitales; family Cucurbitaceae; genus Trichosanthes; species Trichosanthes truncata. The sequence continues at coordinate 78,468,030 of JAWPNB010000003.1, forward strand.
AGAGAAAGGGTCCCAAAGAAACTTACTTGTGAGCTCCCTCAGACACTCCCGTCTGGATTTGTTTTAGGCCCTTTTTGCTTCCATCCAAAGAGAGAAAGATGTTGAGAGAGATTTATCCTAAATACCAGACAAGAAAATTACAACACATTATACTGACCAAACACAGAAAACAATAGAGAAAGAGAGAGACGATCAAATATCTAGTGAAAACAACAGCAATGAAATAAAGAATTCATGTGCTTTGACAGCCAAAAAGTGTACACCTCTCACGTGGATATCAATGAAATCTTAAACTTCACCCCTTACACTTTTTTACCTGTTCTAGGATGTAAAGAGAAAAGGGGTTTCAGAGTAAACTCAGAACTCATTGAAATTTCAGAATCCAGCTGCAGAAACTTATGGATATTGGATCCGTTTGGGTAGTTGGATAAAGAAAAATATAGTAATTCAGTGTAGCAGAAACTTTTTTGGCGTGCGCCATGTGTAGAAGAACAATCAGTGAGAAGATGGAATTCATCGACAGCTTTTTAGATGAAGAGGAAGGAGAAAACAACCGACAAGAGCCATATGGGCATGGGGCAGTTAATTAATGGAAAAAAAGAAAAAAAAAAGGTTTTTGAGTGCTCGTGGGGGATTTTCTTGACCAATTGATGCAAGTTGCTCTGATCAAGCTATTCATGTCCTAACTTCAATTTAGAGTTATAATAATGATTGTTAGTCAAAAAAAATTTAATCAGCAGTTTAAGCAATGTAGAGACTTAGGACGAAAATGTCTTGTTCTTTAATTGTTGGGTTCTGAGCATTATTCGATCCCCATACTAATCCTAAATATTGCCCAGAACCGTTTGATGTAAAAGAATTAACTATACCTTACAGAAAAGAAGCAAATTCTTTAAGACAAATATTACTAAAATGAAGAAAGTGAAATGGTTTGTTACCAAGTTGACTAACGATCCTCTGGTTTCCAATTTTTTGAAATTTAGCCTTGAGAATTCAGGGATATCTTAACATAATGTCAAATGAAAGGTTATTGATCACCAACGGCCATGTGATTTCCTTTCATGTATATAAAATATATATCACCTAGGAATGTAAATTACTTGAAAGAGTTGCATTTAATAACAAGAGAACTTACAGCATCCATTCAAGATTTAGCAGCGGCCTCTGCATATTGAAGGAGACTGCCTGTTTCGGCTACGTTGGTCATTTAATTACTCCAAACAATAACTTACAGCATATAATTCCCAGATGATTATTTCGTCTTCGCACAACAATTTAAGAAGAAGGCCTTTGCTCACATTCCAAGAGCGGATGAGTATAATTTTTACGGTTGAGAAAACAGTACGTAGAAACATCAAAGTGCTTATTACAGACATGAAGCTTGATAGAGAATTTTCTCATCGTGGATTGAATAGCTTAAGTACTCATGAGTTGGACACAATAGATAAATAGCATTTAGAATATGTATAAAATGGCCTCAGTGATTGGGTGTACTAGAGAACCGTACAAGCTAGAAATCAAACGCAAGAATCTGTACCTCCTGATTCCGCCTTCATGTCAGATTAGTGGTAGCCAGCCTGAGCAATGAGATGGAATTCCAGTCATTTAAATGTTGATCTTAGAAGAGTGAACAAGTTGATATACAGTCAGGCAAGTCGTTAACGTGGTATCAAATGGGGGAGAAGTTGACTCATCTCAGCATGTTTATTTGCAATTCTGAATTTTATGGTTTTTCCCTATTTAATGGTCAAACAATACATGAAAAATTCCAAGGGGAAAATCCCCATGATTTTAGAACAAACACACGTAAAATTCCTTTAGTTATATTTGAAATATTGAAAAGATATATCATATCAGGCAGAAGTGGGAGTCATTCTCAATGATATATCTCTTTGGCAAGCATTCAACATCAGTAAAAGCTCCTCTTCAAAATTGATTGTCTATATGCAAACCACTTGAGAGGTTTTTTACATCGTTTGTTATATTCACCTAAGTTGTCGGAAATCCAAGTTCAGAACCAATTTCAGGTTTCCACAAACAGAACGATTTAAGAATATCATAAAGTCAACCTATTTTCTTGATCAAATATGAATAATCAGAATATCCTCATCCCTTTTACAGATTTCCACAACCCAGAGAATCATTTTAGGGCACATTCAATGGGAGGAAGTAGAATTGCAATACCATTCAAGCAGAAAGATAATTTCAGAAATCCAAATACCTCTATCAAACTGAAATGCATTAAAATAAACTAGTGGCGAGATGAAGAAAGATAAAATTGAGTAGAATATGACTTCGAACCTCCTTATCCTTGTTAAGACATAAAACGAAATCTGTTGTCAAAACCTGCAACAAATAGTTCACTCAAATCATATTAGGTACCATCTTCTACACGTCATTTGGGATGGATGATGTATAGGGAACAAACCAAGAATTCTCTTTGCTACATGATCTCAGTCCCTACTGGGTCAACAGCGAAGTGAAGAGAAACTGTTTTCTGGATGATTGGTTGGAACTTACACCTCCACATCTACTTTCGAAATGAAAACTGATTAGGACATCCACTATAAGGACAACAGCTACATACGTTGTCATATTCAAGAAAATTCTTAGATGATTCAAAGAAAAACATAGCAAGTACATATTTATAATTTGAGGTCAAAACATTTCTAAATTTCAGGGCTTATAGGTCATCCTAATTTAGAACTAAAATTTTTCAAAAAAAAAAATTAAAAATTGGTAGTATGTAGAATATGGAGGCAGGAACAGATATAAAACCCCGTGGGTGTATTAGAATTCAACAATGAAGGAGGATATTTTAAAAGCAGAAACAGATGGTGGTTTCACCAACAAATTGAGTTAAACAGAAAAACTACATCTATCAGCAAATATAATGACTTAATTGACAGGGTTACTTACATCTTTGTAATCTGAGCTTCCTGTAAATATCTCGAAGGCTTTGACTGCAAAAGAAGTTATATTGAGGCATTAAAGGACCCATTATTGGATATAAAAGAACACAAAGTCATAAAAGTGCTTACTTGACCGAAATCGTATAACAACTCCATGTGTAAACTCCTTACAACTGGGATTAAAATTTAAACCTGATATGAATTCAAAACATAAAAATCCCACTATCTGATATCTGAAAAGAATAACTTATTAGTACTGATTAGCTAAAGGTGATCTCATCACATATATTGGGATGCATGTCATTAGTAATCTACATCAAATTCAAACTTTTTTCTTTTTTTGAGGTACATCAAAATTCAAACTTGATAGCTATAATACATGTTGATGTTCCTCTCCAATTTTCAGAATAACTAATTGAATATAAAAGTATACCTTGCGTAAACTGGACAATTAAGGAAGGATTATCAATTGTCAGTCTCTCAAGAGAATTTAATGCATCTTCTAAAGGTTCGCCAAATGATTCTTGAAGAAATTTAATGAGAAGTACAAACTCCACACCATAATTGAATTCCTGACATCAAAGCTCTTTGAGACTACTACATATTTTAAATGTATTGTCAAGTTCAAATTACCAGAGATCATTTAAAGACATATAACTGATAGGGGAACAAATTCTACTTTCCATACTAATGGTCCTGTTGCCCAAGCAAGGCGAAATTGCACTAAGCTTGACATAGTCAACATCTCAAAGCACTACAAGACCTTAAATTGACAGAAAACACAAGAAATCATGTTTCTAATGCAACAAATAATGGTATCGATGAAACTCAGACAAACTCAGGATTTATCATTCCAAAAACTTGCTGGTTTTTGTCATTACCATACAAGCAGATTCTTCAAACAACTGGTCCTAAGTCCCACTAATCTCGTACTAACTTCCTTGCATTTCAAATTTGGTATATGACATATGAGAAAGAACGTAATAATAAGAAAAGAAAAAACAACAAACCACGTCAATATATTTTTCCTGAAAGAAGTCTACTTAGCAACCCACTTGGCCACTTCAGCTCAGTATTTCAAGATCAAAGCTCTCCCTCGCTCCAAAGATTATGATACTTACCTTCCCCAAGTTTATCAATTCTCACTCTAAAATATGCGATTTCAAGTCCCTACAAATCCAGATATTTATGAAATAAAAGCTAAAAGTAAATACATGATATCACAGGAACGCAAGCAACATTCATCAAAAAACTTGACCCCTAAACTTGACAAGTTTGGTTCAAACCTCTCCTTTCCTAAATATGGGAAGCATGTCATCTTCCACCTCTGATTCATAATCTACATGAATCAGTCCCTGTTATAGACAGTAAAACCCATTCATAAGTTGAACAACAGATAGCAAGACTGTCTTGGAAAAAAGAAGGGGGAAAAGAAAGAAAATACGGTAGTTAGATTGAGAGTATTGGTAGTTACATGTTGAGGCATACATGACAATAAGGCATCACATGCTCCTTTAGTACCCCCGAGTAGATAGGGTTCACATAGAATTTTTCAAGGTCTTCCTTTCTTTGGAAACGCATATACACACCATGGGTATACCTTTCATTATTTTGATCACAGGCACGTCCTGCAGAAGTAAAAGGAAAGTAAACTTGACAAAAAATTCTGAAGATTCCATAATTTAAGAAAGCAGAAGGCCAGAAACTCACCTAATGAAACGGCAACAATGCCCCTCATTTGATACTGCGTGGTATAGAGATAATCCAGCATACCATTCTCTTCCTCTTCAGAAATATTATCCTTCGCTTTGAGCAGAGATATGTGTTCGAAAACCTTTCTACGTACAATTGAAAAGAAGTTGTAAATTAAAACTCTTGGGCAATGTATCATAAAGAATAGACTGGAAATTGCAATTTGAAAGGCTTGAACCTTCTCTTCCCCGAATTGATGGTTGGGCTGTGCTCTCCCGAAGCAGAAATTTTAGGCATTCGTTCATTTCGTCGGGCTACCGGCGCTTGGAGTCCACGAGAATAAGAAACTGTACGAGCATGCAGAAAATTCAATACAAAACAATAATTCTGCATAAAACAATCAATTAACCACGGTTCTTTACTGGTAGTAAAGAAAAAAGAAAACCAAAACCAAAATCAAGGCAACTCACCATGGAAAGAGAGGTGGTGGGAAATTGAAAGGTTTGGGGGAAGAAAGAAGAAATGTGGGTTTGGGGAGTGAGCTTGAATCGGCATTGCGATGGTGTAATTTGGGCTGTGACAATGTCGCCGTCTCTGTATATCTAATTCCTTGGCTTAGTTGGAGTTTGAGGCTCAAGATCCGCCGATGGGCACAAAAATGGGTGGACTACGAAAACCCATCATCAAAACAACAAATTGGCGCCTTAACTTGTTGACAATGCTCTCACTGTTAAAACTAAAAGTAAGAACTGTTCGTGCTTTCGTCTAAATGTCCCTCTTCAAATCAGGGCCGCTTGATTTTTTTTTTTTTTATGGACTTCTAAGTCCAGACATCTTAATGTAAAAATTCCAAAACCATCACCTCTTCACTTATAAAATTAGTTTAAAATATTGCAAAATAAATAAACCATCCATGAACTATAATCATTGTTACTATCACAAATCTCAAATTATATAATTATTACAATTTAACCCCTTTTTTTTTGTAACAATAAAATTTAAAAATTACACCAAATATGATGGACCAAATTAAAAGTTTTAAACTATATGAACCAAATTGAAACTATGTCTAGCCGTATGACAATTTTGTATTTTTTTTTTTTTTTTTTTGAGTTCAACAACAACATTTGGGAGTGAGAGATTTAAACCCTCTACTCTTTTAATCAATGATACAGGCCAATTAGCGCTATGTTCACTTTCGCAACAAATTTATATATTAACCTTGTATTTATATGCTTACACCATTAACGATTTTTTTTATATATAAATTAATCTCAACAAGAAATTGAAAATACGGCAATCTTTCTTTTATAGAATTTCAAAACATAGAAAAAAAATAATAGTCTAAAAAACCTATTTTAATCTTCATACAAAATCGATTATGATCAAGTGCCGTCCTTTTTCAAACCTGATATAAAATTGAAAATAATTGACCATGTAGAATTCTTGTTAAACACACTAAATTTAAGTACAAAATACACTGGTATCAAAGTGATATTTGAAAATGTAAAAACCAAAACCAAACTAAACAGGAAAGCATCAGCCATGTAGCCTCCTTCAAGCAAACAGGCCTATGGAAAAGGATTAGTGATGCACATATCAATTCTTCTAAAATCAAATCAACTTGAAATAACAGAGTTTAAAAGTTTACATATATGATAAACCCCTCATGTCACATATCTAGTTTGATTGAACCAATCTTTTATATTTCAACTGTTCAATTAATTGAAGTGAAAACAGAGACATACACAAAAGTAACCATAGGAGCATTTAATTCTATGATGATATCATGAAAAGAAAAGAAAAAACAAACAATACCATCAAACAGAAGGGATGGAGAATGCTATCTACAGAGTCCATTGACCATAACTAAGATGACCTTATAAGCATAGGGTTTTTCTCTAATTTTTGAAGAGCTCGGGAAGATGTGCATTGGTGAGCTTGGTCCTCTTGCTGATCTCTTGCCTCTTTTTCTTGGGCTTCGGCTTCGAGGATGCCACGTGTTGTGCATTGGCTCGCCTCTTTGCAGTGTTGGTCGCAGGTTTCATCCCATTCTTCTGAAGATCCTTCTCGACATCGAGCATGTCACGAGGTAATTCGATCTCCCGAAAGAGTTGCTTCAGATCGTCGTCTACCTTGATTTGAATTCTCGGGTCGTTTGGGTATGCTATATCTTCTTGTGAATCAAAGTTTGAGAGAAGCCAAAGCTGGCCTGAAGCTTTTAGGGCCTAAACAAGAGGGGGAAAGATACAGTAAGCTGAAAAGTAAAGCTAATGGATTGTCATGTAAACCTTACTATACCATCTGGAAAAAAACAAGTTTGTACTCAGTTTCAGAGAGAAAAGTACAGCCATATGCTTTCCATTCATTATATAATCAAAGAAGTTGTAATAATATAAGGGTCGTTCTGTCAAAACAAAACTTTATATAGATTGGGAGGCCAAAAAACTGATGATCAACAAGTATGGAAACAAATAGACAAATTCACAAGAAACACAACCTCCGAGCGTTCCTCCTAAAATCTAATTTACAACTCCCACGAATCACTCCTCATAACCTTATTAAATTAGATGCATAACCCAAAAGCAATAGTTATAAGTAAAATTCATAACCGATAAGATATTAAATTTTTATATATAATAAATATGGACATAGATATATATTATAAAAAGAAGGCACCAAATTCTAATAAGACTCCCGTAGTAATCTACTAACCAAATAAACTAATTGCGAGTCTCAACACTGATCCTAATCAAATAAAAGTCAAGATTAAAAAAAAAACCTTAAATAAAGCAGCAACTTCCTGCATTCTCTTGGTATCATTCTTCCAGGTTGAAGAAAACTCATCCTCAAGCTTAGGTTGTAGCATTCGTCAATCCATAAGGAAAGTTCATCTTTTTTCACTTATATCATGAAGAATGCTTGTGCTGTTGATTTTTCAAATCTTATTTTAGATGACAAATTGAATAATCCATAGACCTGAAAACTCTCGAGATCTAATGATGCCCACCTGGGTTGTTGAAATTACTCAAGTCATTATGAATCTCTGAATCCCCATCAAGTCTTCGTGCTCAATAACATGTTATCTTCAAGTTTTTCATCCTTTTATTGGTCTCAATTGTCTTATCATGGCAACCAAGGTTATTTGGAGGAACTGAAGTCGTAGATGACATGGATGTTTGGACCCTACCACCCATTTTTTTACGCTTAATGTATAGGTTTTACATCAAAAGCAAACGTTTCTTGTAGATTTTTGCAAATTCTCACCTCAGTTTGGATGCAACAATCCTAAGTTCAATGCGAGATTTAATGCTTCCCTTTGAAGATTGGTTTCCAACATTTTTTTTTGTAATTGTTCATTAGACATTATTCTTTGGATTGGACCTTTTGCATATGGTTAGCCTTGACTTGGCTCGTCTAGTTGGACTATGTTTATGTTTGCTCTTTTGGATTCTTTCATGTTTCTTAGTGAAAGCTTTGTTTCTCTTTCTAACCTAGAGGAAAATTAAACAAATTGACATGATTTATGGCATGATCAAGAACCATGAACATCAACATGAGTAGTGAGGGAGCCATATAAGCATCAATCAGATTTTGGCAGGAAGGAACAACCTTGCTCTAAAATCTATCTGGTACTGACACCTACGGTGGAGGATGGAGAGAAGAAAGAAAAAAGGGGAGTGAAGAATACACAAGGGCATACCAGTTCAAAGGAAATTAGGGCCTTTTTCTGAGCTATTTTGGAAAACAAATCTTTCCTTTTATTCTCAAGTTTTTTTGGAAAGAAAAAAAAAAAACTTTTGGTTGATTGTTTAAGGCTATTGTGTACATAAAATCACTATTCACCAACCAACTAGAGAATAGTTCAACTAGTTAAGGCATTACATCTCGTCCAAAGGGTTAAAGGATCAAATCCCCACCCCCACATGTTGTTGAAAAAAAAATAATAAAATAAAAAACCATCATTCACCAGCTACCAAATAAAGTTGTTTCTCGTAACACTCTCAAACTACCCCTTTATTAGACAAATCAAACTCGATATATTGACGACTTTAATCTACATTAAATTTATATACCGTTATAACTAAGAATCCAATTCCCAATTCCCAATAGATTCTTCAACTAATCTCCTGAGTAATTAGAATTATAAACTAACTATAATTCCTATTATTGTGCAAATAAAATACATAACCTCAGAAGCAAAAAAATTACACAAGGCATTTGATGTCCAAAATTGCCCATACGTTAAACTCTACAAAAGTTGTTGCCGAAGCAGTTCAATAAGGATAGCATCATCCAAGGGTTGGTATATTGCACATTTTCCCATTCAAAACAGAAAAAGCACATTAGAAAATTCTCAAGTATACATACTTGCAAGTCTTCCATAACGTTGGGATAAGCATCCTTGAGATCAATGACAGCAATGCCTTCTGGAAATTTCCGTATCAAGTAAAGAAGTTGATTCTTATCCTTCAGATCATGCTTGGACTGAATGCATGAAAAACAGCAAAAGGAGAAGAAAAAAAAATGTCATCCGACGTTGAAGGTTCAAACATTTAAACCAAATAATTACAAGTTCGCGCAAATTACACAAGTGTTTGAGACTATAATTACCTTGTATGAGAAACGCCTCCCATCATAGTGCACCTTAGGGTTATTCCGCAGACTATCAAAAACGGCTTTGTTTGAATTTATATCAACATAACATGCTTCATTGATTTGCTCTGGTGTATGGGCTTGCCTAGTCTGTTAACATGCAGAATAAGCAAGTCGTAAGATTGTAACATACCCCTAAGGTTCCAATTCAAGAACAGTAAAAGAGAAAAATGCATTTCAGAAAGACCTTTTTAACTTTTTCACAGTCAATTCAAAACCCAGAAAGAGAAGGGTGCGGGGATAACCATATGTAATTTTTATGTAAAAACACATTTCTTTACCAACACAAAGTAAGGAAAACGATACTGCAAAAGACATTGAAGAGGATCCTAGCTACTCTTGCTATCTAATGGCAATCACAAGTCTCACTACCTGAAGAGGTCCTCTATTTCTATCAAGCCCAGCCAAATCTCCCAGTTAAAAATGTATCCATTAAAAATTATATATATTGAAGTTGGTACAACTTTGACAGATTAATAACAAGACACGTGTGAAATTTCAACATAAACTCTACACATTTCGAATCAATACGTGGTCCATTAAATCCTATCCTATACATAGCCTTCCATTCAAGAATTCGATCAAACGAAAAAAACCCAGTAAAACAAATGAAATGGAAGGAATAAGACAAAAGGGGAAAATATTTTATTTAAAATAACAATAAGAAAGATGGATGAAGGGTCTGAACCTCCAGCAGCAGGTCAATAACCCTCTTGATCTGAGCCCCAACTGGGGATTTCCTTATGCTGTTAATGTGTTGAAGTCTCTCAGTATCATTTGAGAATTTAACAGCAGGAGCCGGAGGTCTTGCAATGGAAGAAGCCGGTGGAGGCGTGAACTTGGGCGTAGACTTGGATGCAGCAATGCCAGTCAAGGTAGTCTGACATCTTTCTTGCTGTTTCTTAAACCTATCTAGTTTTTCTTGCAACGCCATCGAATCCCCTCAGCTCGTTTCAATTCTCAAACCTAACAAACAACCAAAATAACGATAAAGATCAAAACAGATTCACCTAATAAAATCAATTTGATGGGCATCGAAGTCCAACCCACAATTTAAAATACCCAGAAAAGAAAAGGGGAGTAACTAGAATACCACAAATTGCATCGATTAAGCAAAATAGACCACCGTGGGTAAAGACGACGGTGGGATTGCGGGTCGATGTTTAATAATCTGTAGTGTATAAAATTGAGTCGATTGTTGAATCGAGTTCAGTTTATGCAGCTATGGAGATCGAGAAGATGGAGGCTGAATTTTTTTTTTTTTTTTTTTTTTGACAATATGGAGGCTGAAATTGGGAAATCGCGAGAGAGAGAGAGAGAGAGAGAGAGAAATGGGAGATGTTGTGTGCTTTGAGCCCTGGAGGAAGGTTAAAATGAACTATGGCGTCCGCCTATACAAGCGAACCAATTTTTTGTTGTTTTTTTTATTTTTTTTTAAGTAATTCAACGACATTTAGTCGAAGGCACATGTCAATTTTCACGAGTTAAGCTTACTTTGACAATCAATTTTTAAGTTTGGAAGATTTGAAACCAAATGAATTTCCATTTCTAAGTTAAATCAAATTTCAACTCGAATTCAATTCCTATTGATTTGGGAATAGAATACTACAATGATTGTGTAGGATTTTTTTTTTCTTTTTTTGAGTTAGTGAAATGAGAGATTTGAACTTATGATCTCCTAGTAAAAAGCATATAAATTTATATTCGTTGGATTTTTTATTCAATTATATTGAAAATATTCAAGTTGTTGTAAAATTGAGAGGCGAAACCGGGCACCAAAACTTTACCAAAATATATAATAATAATAATAATAATAATAATAATAATACAAAAGATGAAATATAAAAAGAATATATATATATATAGTATAAACAAAAGAAAGTGGAGATATATGGCAAATTAAAAACACAAAAATTAGAGAAAATGAGAGGAAAAATTGGTGTGTATTCTTTTCCAAAAATCTCTCTATTTATAGGCAATTTAAGAGAGGATGATGTGGTACATTTGGACACCAATCTATGGCCTTTAGAAGACACTTTGGCTATGGAGAAAATGCCACTTGGCATGGATAACAAATGGGCATGTGGAATGGGCATTTACATATGCCATATTCACAATACTCCCCCTTAAATGCCCATTTATATAAAATATGCCTCGTTAAAACTTTACTAGGGACAAACCCAATGGGAAGAAAAACCCTAGTGAAGGAAAAAGAGTACATATTTTATATAGTTTACTATAATACATTCACTTCCCCTCATGGAGACATCACTTAAAGTCTTTGAGTCGCCGCATTCCAATGCTATATACTAATTTATAGAAGGTTGCAGTTGGTAATGCCTTTGTAAATAAGTCAGCCAGGTTATCTTTTGAACAAATTTGTTGTACAGTGATATCGCCATTTTCTTCAAGATCATGAGTATAGAAAAGCTTTGGTGAGATATGCTTTGTTCTATCTCCTTTGATATATCCTCCCTTGATTTGAGCTATACATGCTGTGTTGTCTTCGTATAACATCGTTGGAAGAGGTTTACTTGAAGACAAGCCACATGTCTGATGAATGTGTTGTGTCATCGATCTTAGCCATACACATTCTCGACTTGCTTCATGAATAGCGAGGATTTCAGCATGATTTGAAAAAGTGGCCGTTATAGTCTGTTTCACTGATCGCCATGATATAGCAGTTCCTCCACATGTGAATAGATAACCTGTCTGAGATCTAGCTTTGTGTGGGTCAGATAGATAACCAGAATCTGCATAACCAACTAGATCATACTTTGATTTGTTAGAATAAAATAAACCCATATCAATTGTCCCTCGAAGATATCGGAGTACATGCTTAACTCCGTTCCAATGTCTTTTTGTAGGACATGAACTATATCTAGCTAATAAATTTACTGAAAATGCAATATCTGGTCTTGTGTTATTAGCCAAATACATAAGTGCACCAATTGCACTAAGATATGGTACTTCAGGACCAAGTAGTTCTTCATTGTCATCTCGAGGTCCAAATATATCTTTCTTTATATCCAGTGAACGAACTTCCATTGGAATGTTCAATGGATGTGCTTTATCCATATAGAATCTTTTTAAGATTTTCTCTGTATAAGTTGATTGATGAACAAATATCCCATCTGCTAAATGTTCAATTTGCAAACCAAGGCAAAATTTTGTTTTTCCAAGATCTTTCATCTCGAATTCTTTCTTAAGATATTCTATTGCCTTGGATAACTCTTCAGGAGTTCCAATTATATTTAAGTCATCAACATATACAGTTATAATAGCAAATCTTGACTGAGATTTCTTTATAAAAACGCATGGACATATTGGATTATTTTGGTATCCTTCTTTCAACAGATATTCACTCAGGCGATTATACCACATTCGTCCTGATTGTTTTAATCCATATAATGATCTCTGTAACTTTATTGAATACAATTCCCGAGAACTTGATTCATACGTTTCTGGTATTTTAAATCCTTCCGGGATTTTCATATAAATGTCATTATCCAGAGATCCATATAAATACGCCGTGACTACATCCATTAGATGCATATCAAGCTTTTCATATACAGTCAGACCAATCAAATATCTTAGCGTTATTGCATCCACCACAGGAGAATATGTCTCCTCATAATCAATACCAGGCCTTTGCGAGAATCCTTGTGCAACAAGTCTCGCTTTATATCTTGTGACTTCATTCTTTTCATTTCTTTTCCTTACAAATACCCATTTATATCCCACAGGTTTGACGTTTTCCGGTGTTGGGACTACTGGTCCAAAAACCTCACGTTTTGAAAGTGAGTTCAACTCTGCTTGGATTGCTTCTTTCCACTTCGGCCAATCCTTTCTACGTTGACATTCTACGATAGATTTTGGGTCAAAATCGTCACTTTCATGAATAATATCGTGAGCAACATTATAAGAAAAAATGTTGTCAATAATGATATCATTTCGGTTCCATCTCTTTCCTGTTGTAACATAGTTTATAGAAATTTCATTATTATCCTCAAGCGTTTGATTTTCACCAATACTCTTTTGAGTAGTTGTATTCTGGATTTCTTCTGGAACATCCATACATTTTATCGAATCATTTTGATTCTCAACTACTTTTCTTTTTCGAGGATTTTTATCTTTAGAACCTATTGGTCTACCACGCTTCTGGCGTGCTCCAGACTCATTATTGACAACTTGTTCCTTTGGGATATCAACTTTTGATGGAGCATTTGCAGTTGGTATATATGATTTAGTCACACTTTTAGTATCTGTGAATGCATCTGGTAGTTGATTTGCTATATTTTGCAAATGAATTATCTTTTGAACTTCAAGTTCACATTGATTTCTACGAGAATCTAAATGAGATAATAACGATGCATTCCATGTAATTTCTTTTTCCAACTTCTTAATTCCTCCCCCTAATGTTGGAAAATTTGTCTCATTAAAATGACAATCAGCAAATCGTGCAGTAAATACATCACCCGTCAGGGGTTCAAGATATTTAATAATTGATGGGGAATCAAAACCAACATATATTCCTAACCTCCTTTGAGGACCCATCTTAGTACGTTGTGGTGGAGCAATCGGTACATATACTGCACATCCAAAAATTCTTAGATGGGAAATATTTGGCTGCTGGCCATAAGCTAATTGCATTGGGGAGTATTTATTATAAGCTACTGGCCTAATACGTGCCAGTGATGTAGCATGCAAAATAGCATGACCCCATACCGATGTAGGAAGTTTAGCTCTCATAAGCAATGGTCTTGCAATTAGTTGCAGACGTTTTATAAATGATTCTGCTAGACCATTTTGTGTATGAACGTGAGCTACAGGATGTTCAACACTTATCCCAATTGACATACAATAATTATTAAAAGTTTGGGATGTAAATTCACCAGCATTATCAAGTCGAATGGTCTTAATTGTATTATCAGGAAATTGTGCTTTTAACTTAATTATTTGAGCAAGTAATCTTGCAAATGCAAGATTTCGACTTGATAATAAGCATACATGTGACCATCTGCTGGATGCGTCAATTAATACCATAAAATATCTAAATGGACCACTTGGTGGGTTAATAGGTCCACAAATATCACCTTGAATTCGCTCTAAAAATGCAGGTGATTCAATCCCCACTTTAGCTGGTGATGGTCTAATAATTAATTTCCCTTGAGAACAAGCATCACATGACAACTCATTGGATTGAAGAATCTTCTGGCTCTTTAAAGGATGTCCATGTGAATTCTCAATAATTTTTCTCATCATTATTGACCCTGGATGACCCAATCGATCATGCCAAACACTGAATATTTTTGGATTCATGAACTTCGGGTTCATTATTGCATAACTTTCGATTACTCGTATATGAGTATAGTATAATCCAGAAGAAAAAGCAGGCAGTGTTTCTAATATACGTTTTTCATGTGAAACAATAGATGTTATATAGAGACACTCTATATTATTTTTACAATCAGTTTCAACATGATAATTATTTTCACGTATATCTTTAAAACTTAATAAGTTTCTTTTTGATTTGCTAGAGAACAGAGCATTATTAATTGTAAATCTTGTTCCTCTAGGCAAAATAAAGTTTGCATTTCCAAAACCTTCAATCAGATTTGCAGAACCTGATATAGTATTGACTTTTGCTTCCAGCATTGTCAATCTAGTAAAATATTTTCTATTTATGAGTATCGTGTGCATAGTTGCGCAGTCTGCCAGACATAAATCCTCATTGCTCATTTTCGAATTACTCAACATATTGAAATTGTTCATATTTCTTCATTGAAAAGAAAAGAAAAACGATTACAAAGAGTCTTAAATATATATACAAACAAAAATATACTAAACAGTATTTAATTATATATTTTCATACAAATCATCCTCTACTTGTTTGATTGCATCAATTCTCTCTCCAGGAGATTCAAAATAATCAGCTACATCAAGATGCATCATATTGGAGGGGTCAAACACATCATCTTCTTGAATGGCAAGATTTACCTCCACATTCTTTCCTTTTCCTTTTTCCTTCAGGGAAGCTTGATAGAGATCAACAAGGTGTTTTGACGTACGACAGGTACGTGACCAGTGCCCAGTCATTCCGCACCGGAAACATTTATGTTCATCACCTTTCGAACTTCTATCTTGTGGAGCCTTTCCTTTATGATCATCACTTCGTATGGGTTTCTTAAAATTATAATGCCCACCACGAAAATAGGTATTTCTTCCTCTACCGCGGTCCCGACCTCGACCACGACCACGACCTCGACCACGGTTATTAAAATTCACAACATTCATTTCAGGGAATGGTGTTGCTCCAGTTGGTCGGGATTCGTGATTTTTCATCAATAACTCGTTATTTTGTTCAGCAACGAGAAGACATGAGATAAGTTCAGAATATTTTGCAAAACCCTTCTCTCGATATTGCTGCTGCAGGAGCATATTCGAGACATGAAAAGTGGAAAATGTCTTCTCTAACATATCAACATCAGTAATCTTTTCTCCGCATAATTTTAATTTTGAACTAATTCTGAAGAGTGCGGAATTATACTCACTTACTGATTTAAAGTCCTGCAACCTTAGATGCATCCAATCATAACGAGCTTTTGGAAGAATAACTGTTTTTTGATGATCGTACCTTTCTTTCAAACCTTGCCATAGAACGTAGGGATTTTTTATTGTAAGATACTCCATTTTCAATCCCTCGTGAAGATGATGGCGAAGGAAGATCAGGGCTTTTGCTTTTTCTTGATTTGATGCATCATTTCCTTATTTAATTGTTTCTCCAAGATTCATAGAATCTAAATGGACCTCAGCGTCAAGGATCCATGACAAGTAGTTATTTCCATTAATATCCAGGGCCGCAAATTCTAGCTTTGTAAGGTTTGCCATAATAACACTATCAAAATAATAATATATATTTATATTAGAAATTTAACATAAACCAAATGCGTAAAAATGGCTTACCTATAAGACTTACCTTTAGCGGGAAAAATGACAGAGATTCGTGCTGATAACGTGTTGTAAAATTGAGAGGCGAAACCGGGCACCAAAACTTTACCAAAACATATAATAATAATAATAATAATAATAATACAAAAGATGAAATATAAAAAGAATATATATATATATATAGTATAAACAAAAGAAAGTGGAGATATATGGCAAATTAAAAACACAAAAATTAGAGAAAATGGGAGGAAAAATTGGTGTGTATTCTTTTCCAAAAATCTCTCTATTTATATGCAATTTAAGAAAGGATGATGTGGTACATTTGGACACCAATCTATGGTCTTTAGAAGACACTTTGGCTATGGAGAAAATGCCACTTGGCATGGATAACAAATGGGCATGTGGAATGGGCATTTACATATGCCATATTCACAATACAAGTCACTATTTTGCTTGTAATTTTTAAAAACGTTTTTTTTATAAAAAATAAAATTAGAGGTGAAAATAGTGTTTATAAACATGACTTATTTTTTAAAGCAGACCTAAGTAAATTTTTTGAACACCCTAACCAATATTAATAATAGAGTTATTATCACAACATAAGTGCTTCTCTTAAAGTCGAAAGATCAAATCTTCATACTAGAGGTGCAAGCGGCTCGGTTGCTGTGCAAAACCGGAGCCCAACTACTAAAATTAGTGAAGGAAAATAAAAATCTAAGCCGAACCGATAATTGTGTAAACCGCGTCAACCGAACTGCCTAGACCGACGGCTTGGTCGGTCAACACGCGGTTCACCGTTTAGTGGGTGCACTGGTCGCGAGGTGGGTCTGGGCATTTGATTCCTTTTTCTTTTTTTTTTTTTTTGTCGATTGTATTGTGTTCATTGTTCAAAGATCAACTTTGGGTGAGTTTTTACGTTTTATACTTGAAGAACAAATCAAATCACAAATGAATTAGGAATAAAATTTAGATTTAGATTTAGAAATGTTTTTTTGATTTCAAAATCATTTAGGAAAGGAAAAGAGAATATTTTCTTAGAATTTGATCATTTGTAATTTTGTAATTTCCATTTTTCAATTTTCTATATTTGTTCAAAATATTTTTAGACGCAACAGAAGATTAAGAATCGGAGATTTTAGCCGGAAGAATCGAGGGAGGATGATGAACATTGACTTACTATTGAGTGTTGAACAACGAACGTGTTGAAAATGAAGCTTAAGTTGAACTACGCGAGAAATTTGTTCTCAAATAACTGCAAAATGCAAATCTCATTGCAAACAAACGCAATCCAAATTCATATTCCTCTATTGTGCTCGTTGTTAAATGTTCGAGAAAGAAGCTCGAGCCTTCTTCTTCATCTTCATGTTCACGTCTTTCATGAATGGATTTGATATCACGATTCGTGATGAAATAAATTATAAATTTTTTAAAATAAATCAATGACTGACATGACAGTGACACAAAACACTTGCCTTACATGCAAACCCAAAGTCAGTGCTCAAGCCTCAGGGATTCCTTCTGATTCTAATAGAGGAAATGGAGGAACTCTCACAAGACACAAACCCAAAGGCCTAAAGTCACTTAATTACCGAATTAAAAAATATATATACTCATTACTCGACTTGAACGGTCGGTGCGGGTTGGATGGTGCGCCTACTCATAAAACCGAAGCCAAAGTAGATTCGGCTTCAAGAGTTTATAAACCGGCTCCGACCGGTTGAGCCAAACCGAAACCGACCTAACTTCAATTTTGACTTGATTTCGGCGGTTTGGTCGGTTTTTTGGGTTTAGCTTGCACCCCTACTTCATACTCCACATTTGTGGAACTAAAAAAAACAGAGCTATTATCATAAATATTATATTTCAAAGTTTCAAATTTAGTTTTTGGAAGCTAGTAGTTCTTTTAGTATTAGAGTGCAACTCAACAGTAGCAATCTTCGGGTGTATAAGGTAAGTTCCCATCGTTACTTAAAAAGAAGAGAACAAATTGTAAAATTACTGTTTCTTTCGTTTTTTCTTTTCAACGTTTGGCATTTGCGAAAAACAAAATCTTTCCTTTAATTGAAGATAGATTTTAAAAGTGTCATATTGTAAGTTTGTAACTACAACATAAAAACGCAATTTTGAAAAAATAACATCGCTCAAAAATACACAAACATATGTCAAGCATACCAAAAAAAAAATCGCATAAAAAATTTATGTTCAAATCATCTTATGAATTACAATAGTATTATATTTATTAAAATAGTAATGAACAAAAAAACACACAGGTCGATAAAAAAAAATTTAATATCGGAGTTCGAATACAAGATCTTATATTTGTTGCATGCAATCTTAAATCAAACCATGTAATATATTATATTTAGATGAAACCATTCTGGATGGCATCGCATACCAAAACAAAAATGCACATACAGGAAAAAAAAAGGTTTAATTATAACAATAAGAATCTGCTAAAGATGTTTGTTTCCTCATTCCTAAGACAGTCGATCTTCAGAACAATAAAATCTCATTCTTGCTCGCAGGGAACGAATAATCATTTAGCCGTTCATAGAGAAGAACAAAATTTATACTTGAAAAGTAGTTCCAGTAGACTTCAAATTTGGACAAAGAAAATTTGAATTTATAAGATTCCCATAAGCTAAATGGAAAGAAAAAAAAAAAGAAAAAAAGCAAGCAAGCTAACAAACTCTTCACTCAAGCTGCTAACTCATTCCACTGAAAATTCATTAAACTGCTCGTACGACCATATTTTTCAAGGAAGGTTTGAGCTTGCTGCAGCTCCTCCACCATAGCTACCAGCTCCACGGCCAAAGCCTGGTCTTCCACTAGGACCCTGAGAAATTTTTAGGTATAAGACAACAATCAACAAAAATATCAAAGAACAACTCGCAATCAACTATCATAAAGTTCCAATTTGTTCAAAATAACCTCTACACCGATCTTATAATACCATAAGAATGTCATTTTGCATCAGGATGGCATTCCACAGGACCCAAAAAATCTTTTTCTTATGACATTTCTAACATTTCAGCTAATCATTTCTCTATTACTCTCATTCTTTCTTGAAAAAGAGTAGCCACTACCCCCATGTTCACCTAATACGCAAATAGTTTGAATATGCCAAACCAACTTGCGTAAATCCCACACTGAAATCAGTAATCTTAGTGCAAGTTAACAGAGACAATGACATGCAAGTGCCACAAAACCTACAACTTTTTTTTGGTAACTACACAAAAAGCAAAACTACACTTAACATCATAATCTGAGTTATTACAGAGACAAACTGATTAGGGAGCACTTATGAAGGAAAGCATGAACTGATGAAGAGACTAAACTATAACCATAAGAATAAGATGTCTTCCCATCGACTCATGAACCAATTACTAACAAATGACAATACAATTTTACCATCTCACTGTGCAACAGCCGTTGACTTAATAAAATTCTAACTACATACATGAACAATGATTGTAATGCTTTTATTAACTTTCTCCAAGAACCATCCCAAGCGCAGAACAAAAGCAGGAAAAAGCAGCATTCTTATGTAGATAGCATCAACCACATTACGTATAGCACTATGATGATGTAAAATGGATGATTTAAAGATTACCCCAAAAGAAGGCCTGTAATCTGCAGGAGCTCCTCCCTTGTCACCACCAAACTCACCACCAGGTCCACGAGGACCTCCGCGGTAGCCATCCCGGTCACCATACCTCCTCTCACCACCCTCAAAACGAGGCGGACCCCTAATTCATAAGAATCGCCAAAACTCAATCAGAATACTAATAAGAATACAAATAACTTGCTAAATAACAAAACAGATCCAAATTACACAAACAGCTACTAAAATAAGGTCTTCAATTATACCATCACATAATAAATACACATCCATCTACAAACCTAGGACTGTAACGAAAAAATCCATAATCCATAGTTCAAAAGCACAGATAAATCAGCAATAAACCCTAATGAATTGGTCAGCATTATAGATATAATTTATACCGGGGGCGATCACCAGGTGGTCCGCCAAAGGGCCTGCCAGCGGGCTTGGCTTGTTTTTTCAAGGTAGCAGGGACAATTTCAGAAGGAAGATTGAGGTAAGTCCTGAGGAACTCAATGCCATCATTGGTGAGGTACCAGTAGTAATGCATCCAAGCAAATGTCTCGCGCACATATTCCTTGGACTTGAAGCTCTGCATCAGCTTAATAACCTGCAAATTAGGCACATCGATTTCTGGGTGCTTGGCCAAATTGTAGTCCTTCTTAGCATAACAAACCCCCTCTGGAATTGACAACAACGAATAAATAAAATCGCGGAATCATCCTCGAATTTAAAAAAAAAAAAAAAAGGTTTAAGAGTGATTGAGTTTAATTATACCTTGAAAGAGGTACTTGGAGATCTCCCTACGGTTCTTCTCTGAAATAATCTGAAGAAAAGAAACAAATGAACGTGAGAGACCAAACACAAGGAGAAAAAAACTCTTTGACGAAAGAGAGCTTGACCCACTAAAACAATTCAAAATTCACAAAAGGGAAACAATTCCCACTCCCGGATCGATTCCTTTCAACAATCAATTCCTATTGAAATACCGCACAACGCTTTGAACGAGACAGCAGAGACAAACATAAAATAGACGCTGTGATAGAGAAGAGAGAGTTGAAGAAGAAGAGAGGTACCATGGTTGAAGCTCAGCAAGAACGGAAGACAGCAGCAGTAGAAGCGAGAGGCGTGAAGAATGAGACGAAGTAAGCGTAAAAAGAGAGCGAGTGGAGCAGCCATGTAAAGAGAAGGAGGAGCAAGCGGCTAGGGTTTGCGGGTGTTGAGTGGGCCGCTGGGCTGCGTAGGATGGGCTGGATAGATGGGCCGCTGGCCTGGGTATAATGGGCCGCTGCTAGAGATAGGAGATGGGCTAACACACGAGTGCATATATGCATTTGGTTAAATTACAAATTTGGTTCTGATGGTTTGAGTTTAGTTTTAATTTAGTTTTTGTGATTTGAGTTTAGTTTTAATTTGCCTCAATAGTTTAAATTTTTTAATTTGGTTCATATGATTTAGGCAAACCTCACAAATTGTCCATGTTGTTCTCATATTGAATACGTGATACTTTTTTTTTGGTTTATATGGTATTGAGCTAATGTTTTTCTATTTGGTTTGATTTTGTGTTAGTGAATTGTATCAATGTGTAGTGTTCGGTAGGGGTGATACTAATAACCAAAAATCAACTAAATCGAATCGAACTAAATCGATCTAATGGTTTGGTTCAGATTTTTTGCAAAAAACTGGACATCTCGATTTCTATTCAGAAAAAAAATCGAAAATTATTGGTTCGGTTCGATTTTTCTTCCAAAAAAACCACTCAAAAACCAAACCAAACTGAGGTATATATACCTAAAAAAACCCTAAAATCCCTATCCATCATTCATTTGTGTAGCTTCTTCTTTGTAAATCTCCTTTCTCACTCTCAAATCGACAAACGACAATCATTCTTCGACTCCTCAATCCTTTGTTATCTGACGTTTTCCAACTACTCTCCAACGAGCTCCAACCAATCTCCAGCCACTCTTCGAATCACCAGCCGTCCGATGATCCCTCATATCCATTGACCTCTCCCACGACTTCGAGCATCGACTCTCCACTGCCAATAGTCGACTCCCTCATGCCACTGCCAATAGTCTCCATCTGCTAATTGCTGTCGTCCTGCCATCGCCAATAGTCGATTCCCTCAAATCGATTCCTCCTCTCCCATCTCGCACTGACAACGACATCATTGTCCAGTCTCATCGTTCTGCCTCTGTGACTGTCGCCACCACCATCTCGATTCTCCCTCACATAACTAGTGAAGTCATGAAGGTAATCAAACAAGAGTGTTGTTCTATTACTTGCCACTAAACTCTTTCGGATTTGGTACTCAATGATTCTCATACTATGTATTTGTTGGGTTCTTGATTATTTTCTTTCGCTTGCTAAAGGAGGGGCGCTTTAAGGTTTCGATTACATGAAGATGACTTTCCTAACTTTATTAGAATTATTTTCTACTGGATTTTCATTTGTAGCTTCCCGTCTACATTTAATTAGCTACTCCCACCACTTGCATGAGAATTAGAAATTTATTCTCTGAATGTGAATTAGAAATTTAGAAACAACAATGAATGAGAATTAGAAATTTAGAACATGAAAAAATGGCCTAACAACACCCAAATATTGATTAACTAAAAAAAAGTATTATGTGGCATGATTGACGTTGTGATTTGTTTGAAATATAATGGTTGATGTTGTTCTGGTATATGTGTTTTTGTTATGTAATTTGTTTGGTTATTATTTTTATTGATTAATTGGATTAGAAAAATGGAGAAAGTATAGGCCAAAAAATAGAGGCTAGAAGTAAAATAGGCAACTGGACAAAAGCAAAGTAGGAAATTTGGAAGAAAAAAAAAACGAAAATCGAACTGTAGAGGAATCGAACCGAGGAAAAACCAAACTGATGGTTTTGTCCTTTGTTGGACATTGGTTTAGTTCCTCCTTTAGCCAAACCGAGCGATTTGGTTTGGTTCTCAGTTTGGCTTAAAACGGAGGAAAACTGAACCGATATCACTCCTAGTGTTGGGTAAGTAAAAAATAGGGGAATAAGGAGGTTTTTTTTATGGATAAAAAACGATTTAGGAATGATTTGTGTTGTTTAGCCTGACCATTAGAATCAAACTGAAACTAAACTTCAATTATAGGGTTAAATCATAATTTTTAGAACCATAAAGACCAAAGTGAAACTAAGCTCAAACCATATAGACCAAAATTATATGTATGGGTATACATATGTATGGTTGTTTAATTTGGCTTTTTTTTTTCTTTCAGTAATTCGATTAAATAACCAAACTATATCATTCAATTGAACCATTTGGTCCATTTCTTCAATTTGGTCAATCTTTTTGACACCTCTGCAACATTAATTAGAAAAAGTAAAGACAAACTTCCAATTCATAACTGCATAATGTACAAACAAATTCCTTCAATTAATTGATGCATAAATAAACTTAAATACCATAAAAGATTACAACATAATAATAGAATTGATCACAAGGTACTAAGAACCAATAAGCAAAATAACATAATCAACCTAAACAATAACTTAATTGGTCAAGGTAACAACAATCTTTTTAAACATCGTAACTTCAAATCTTTATCCAAAATAATACGATAAGAGAGAGAAATAATAATATGGTATAATGAGAAAGGGAAGGGACCTACAAAGGCTAGCCCATTGTACAATGAATGAATAGAATAGGTTTGGAAGTTAGAAATACAAATAATTTGAGGCTAACCCAACAGTCCATATGACAATGCCAATAGTACTAACACGCATCCACTTCCTCTATTGTCGGCTTTTTTTTCACCAATTATTTTTCTTTCTAACTCAAAAAAAAAAAAAAAAAAAAAAAAAATCACTTCGTATTTCGTAATATTCATTCTGATATTTTTGAGATGTCGGTATCCACCAAAAATTCCCCCACCATTTTTTTTTCCTTTTTGCATTTTATCGTCATTTTACCAATGTATTATCAAACAATCATTTTAAGTATCAATTATTGGTTTTCGTTTATGATACTATTTTATTTGCCTCATATCAAACACACAAGTACATTTCCAACTTCAGATAGATATTAAATAATGTTGTGGATATTATAAATATTTGGGTTAAATTGCCTATTCGATCCTTACGATTTAAGTTTGGTTTCAACTTGATTCTTGTAGAGTTTAAAAGTTTTTGCTAAAGTGTTGATATAATTAAATTTACCATAACTGATCAGTTTAACCTTTTAGACCTTTTGGGTTGATTGGTGATTTAACAGTTTTAATTTAGTCAAATCTCACAAAACGATCTTATTATGAAATATCCTTACAATATTGATACATGTATTTTTCTATTTATGTGGCAAGGAGCATATTTTTTTTAAAAAAAATTAAAATATTATTTTAGTCCTTGTACCTTGAGACTTATTCTATTTTAGTATTTATACTTAAATGTCTAATTTTAGTCCTCATACATTTGAAAGTATAAGGATTATAATTGGGCATTTGAAAGTATAATAACTAAACTGGAACGAGACCTAAATTATAGGGACTAAAATGATATTGTGATATTTTAACCCTTTTTTTTTTTTTATATATATATATATAATTTGGTTGACTATGTTAGCTAATTATATTAGTGTTTAGAGTTGAGTAAGAGATAGAGGAGGAAAGAGTACGATTTTTGTTGAGTAAAAAATAGTTTAGAGACAATTTGTATCGTAAAGTTTGAAACCATGGAAAATTATAAGAGGAAATTGACAATTTAATTTATTTTAGAAGTTGTTTGATGTATTTTTTTAATTAAAAAAAAAAGTTTTGCGATCAATGTGCTTAAATTGCATGGGGAGATCAATGTGCTTAAATTGATTTCTATTTGTTTTTAATTGTTATAATTGTTTTGAAAGAAAAATATATTTAATTCATGTTTTTTTGTAATGATTTTGATTGAAGTATGACGCATGAAACCATCCTAACAAAACATACATTGATCATATATAAATAGTCAATCTATAGAAGAAAAAGAACAAAGAAGAAAAATTTGAAAATAGTAGAACACTGGTGTTTTTTTTCCTCCATATTTCTCCCAACCCGACCAATTATTATTAATTCAAAATCACATATTGAAAAAAATACTGTAACTAATTATTATGTTGTTACTTGTGAGTCAACCATATAATATACTAAAAACAAAACAATACTTTTTTTTTTTTTGGGAAAATGCATTTGTTTTTTTGCCCCTCTTCTACGCGTTTGCTGATGAAGGATATGTGATGTATGCCAATAAAATCAGTCAAGCTCTTTTAGACTAAACCATTTTTCCTTCTTAATAATATATTTTGGCTTTCTAAACTAAAATATATATTATAAAATTGTGTCAGAAAAAATTAAAAAAGAAAAAAAAAAGGAAGAACTGATGATATAATTATATTACTAGGCAATATAGAAAGAAATGTGTAATTAAATGGGCTCATGAACTTTCATTAAGTATGAACTTATTATGAGTAGATATGAGTTTAAATATTAGTTTAAATCTTAATATTAAACTTAACAAGGAATCACAAAAGGAGTCTATGCAAAAGACGTATAGATAGTGATCTTTTGTATACTAAATATGTTTAGTTATTTCTTTTTCTTCAACTGAGAAAAGATAGTTTCAAATTATGACGTGTTTGAGGATCAAACAATTTCAATATACATGATTATAAAATTATCTAATTTAGATTACATATACAAATTAAAAGTTTGCACTTTTGTCCCACTTAAAGTTTTTTGTTTTCTTGTTTTTTCAATACTTTGAATTTGTTCCATCATATACATTATCATCAAGGCAATCTTTTCATCACTTAATATCCATGTTTTATATATATATATATATATATATATATATATATATATATATATATATATATATATATATATATATATATATATATATATATATATATATATATATATATATCCATGATTTTAATATATATCTATATATATAAAGTATGTGATTGCTTGCATCCATTTGTTTGTACTTTCATAATTAGGAATTTGCCCCAAACTTACAATAATTGAATTACATTACATACTTTTTCATCCATGATATTTGGATTTTTGCAAAACTGGTAAGGGCACTATTGTCTAACTTTAATTATTTGACAATCAACTTGTTTTTATTTTGAAATGTTTGATTTTTTTTTCTCTTATTCTTTTGAAATATTTTTAAATTTTAACTTAATAAAAAAGGTTGAGTGGTCAACTTTATTTACCTACATTACATTTTTCTTTTTGTTTCTCTTTTAAATTCTCCTCAACTTGATCATTACATCCATTCAGTTCACAAACACAGAAGCACTTCTTTTTAGTGGAAAAGCGCTTTTTTTTTCACCTTGTTCTTGGATTGGTGCCCCCACACTTTCTCTTCAACATTGACCATTTTGTCCCTTCATCCATTTTCAATATTTGCTCATACAAAAAGTTCAGACAGCTAAAGATGTATAAATAATGGAAGTTCAATTATCTTTCTTGTCACTTTTATCTATTAAATGATTTTTTTTTTCTTTTATGAATATATAATAAGTCCTGGATTAATTTTTTGTTCCTTTTCCTTTTTTTAG
The DNA here is from genome assembly GCA_033996785.1 of Trichosanthes truncata. Taxonomy (NCBI): domain Eukaryota; kingdom Viridiplantae; phylum Streptophyta; class Magnoliopsida; order Cucurbitales; family Cucurbitaceae; genus Trichosanthes; species Trichosanthes truncata. Next base: position 78,494,420 of record JAWPNB010000003.1, read on the forward strand.
AATCTAATATTACAATAGTTAGGATGAGAACTTCTGCATAATGCAAGATAAGGTTATTAATGTCAAGAGCAGAGCTAAAAAATTTTATAAAGAGGGACAAAATTTTACATTCTAACATTTCATACATAAAATACGACAAACTAAGAATAGGAGCAACTTTGTTATGAGCCTTTACTGATGTATTAACCATTAAGTTATGTTTAAGTTCACATCAACAATTAATATTTGATATATTTTAAAATTGTATTCTTAGTTTCTTTATAGTATATTAGAGAATTGTTGTAGGTAAGATAAAGAACCATAAGTAAAATTACATGTGACTTTCAATGATGCATTAATATAAAAATATGTATATGACATTATTAATCTTAGCACATCTCATTGAATAAGATATCAATTATCATTCTAAAGATCGATAGTTTGATTTCTAATTTCTACAATTATTAGAATTAAAAAACAATAAGTAAATAAATATGTATATGACATTTAAGGCAGATCACCTTGGGACCAAGGGCCCTCAAGAGTTTCACTTTCAATTTATTAATTTATTGATTATATTTTATTCTTACGGTGACCTACACTTTTAAGTTTGTCTATGTTTGATTTTTTAAATAATTTTAATTATAATAAAATTCATATTACTACAATCAATTCGTCGATGTCTTATTTTGAATTCTTGATATTTATTATTATTGTTTTCTGAAAAGGCTAATAATTAGTGAAATTTTTCGTAATTTAATTTTAATTCAAAAAGAATTATATTTTTCTAAAAAGACTGGTTTTATTGACTATTATAAAATTTATCTCTTAATATCATTACTTATTTTCTAATTAAATTTAGATTCCATCCCTCCAACTCTCTAGCTCTAGATTCATCTGGGATAACATTCAATTTTACAGAAAATAGTGGACCTTTTTTGAAATTAATACCATAATTTTTTGGTAATAATTTTGAAGTTTGACGTTTAGTGTTCTGAAATTGTAGGTTTTTTTTTTTTTTTTTTTTTTTTTTGCCCATATAAATTCACAGATTCGTCAATATATGTATTAGGCCAAAAAGGTCCTTGTACCCAAAAAAAAAAAAAAAACGCGGTTTGTCATTCAAACTTTTATCAATATATAAATATATTTGTGTGGTAATAAAAAGTTTTGATCCTTTTGACAATATCTCAATTTTATAAACAGTGCCTAGCAAAAGTTGTTCTTTCTGAAGACTCCTTTTCTAGTGTTTATTTTAGTATTTTTGTATTTGGTGGAATTTTAAGTTGTTTGACCTTGGTTTGAGTCAAATGAACCTTCTTCTTATTTTAGCAAAATATGCCTTAACACTAACATAAACAAGCAAATATTTAATTACTTACAAGTATTGTTCTCTTTGCATTTTCTAGAAGGAATTCGAATTATTAGCTAATTGAATATATTACTTATAAGAACTTTAGTTTTGTTGTTTAGGCTAATTAGAATATTGATTAAATTACAAATTTAGCCATCGAATTTTGATGTTGCATCTATTTAGTTTTGAATTTTAAAAAGTTAAAACTCTATCACAAAATTTTATGATTTGATTCTAATAAGTGAATGCATGGTTGATTGGACCTACAAATGATGATTTGATATAATTATCGACATAGCAAATAAAGTTACTTCCGCTAGCATGAGCATAGCTTAATTTGTTAATGCATACATATACTAAAATGTCAAATATTCAAATCTTCATCCTCATATATTGGAAAACAAAAAAAAAAAGTTATCTATGTCAACCTAAGGAATAACTCAACTGATTAAAGTATATATTATCGATAAAAAGATTAGAGATTCAAATCATCACCTCCACATGTTGTTGAATTAAAAAAAAACTGTTATCACTATTAGTTTGCTACAATTCAATATATATATATATATATAATGCATAAAGATTTCGTTGTTTTCCTCTAATTCTCCATCCCCTCCAACATTTTTAGCATTGAAAGATTACATATACATATAAAGCTACCATGTAAAATTCAATTGACATATATATATAAATAGATAGATAGATAGATACACATGTGTGTGCGTGCTAGTCGTGTGTGTGCATGTGCACTTATTCGTGTGCATGTGTATTTACTAGTCGTGTGTGTATGTGTGTGATTGCTAGTCATGTGTATGTTTGCTAGTCTAATTAACTTGTCGTGACAATATTTAAGTAACAACATTAATGGCAAATACTTATTATTAGTTAAAATTAAAATTAAAAATTTAGTGACACAGACATATAATTAAAATTAGTTTAAATTCAAAGACTAAATAACATTAATGATCAAACTTTAGGCTAAACATGTAATTGTACCTACAATTTAAATATAAAACTATATGTAGAAGAAATGCGACAATTGAGAGAAGAAAAGAAAAGAAAAGAAAAAGAAAAAGAAAATAGTTGAGTGAAGTTTTCAAAGAAAGATAAGATGAAAAAGTAAAGGTGAGAGGTGATGGGGCCATAAAGTAATGGCCGAAATTTCTTAAGCAAATCCTTAATTTATTGAGTTTTGAGTTCGGGACTCACAATCAATAGTAATTAAATTAGTTATACCGAAAAAGACTGTTTTTTTTTTCTTTTAAAGAAATTGTTCCTTAAAATCTCATTTTGGTCTATGTACTTTGAATTTCTTTCTATTTTAGTTCATATATTTTTAAATATCCAAATTTAGTCTTATATTTTTAATAAAGCTTACAATTGGTCCCTGCAGTTAGTTTAAAGTTAAATTTTATTAAAATTGGTTAAATAATAATAATAATTTTCATGCAAGAAAATATATCATGTGAACATATTTCTAAAATTTATAGAAAGATGATTAAAAAAAGCTATTTTTTTAAAGTTCATAATAAACTAATCTTATGGACCAATTTTAAACTTTATTGAAATTACAAAAACTAAATTTCAACATTTCGAAGTACATGAGCTAAAATATAATGAAACTCAAAATAGATGGATCAAATGGTATTTTAAGCCAGATTGTTTCTTATACTTTATTTTTATAATTTCCTTATTGTTTGTCACTTTCAAAAACATCAACTGGATTCATATGATGCTGTTATAAGTTTGTTCTGTGCCCATGGAGTATTACAAAAATTTGAATTTTATTATTATTATTATTGTTGTTTAATATAAGATTACAAAAGAAAAGAAAAACGAGGAAGAGGAGATTGAATTTATCGAAATAATCATATTTATAATGTTAATTTATTTATTAAATGGTTTTAAAATTAAAAAAAAAAATGGAATGGAGACGGAGAGGGTTAAATTGGCGTGCTGTTAACGGCGTTGAGGGTTATAGGGGAAGGAGGAGGAGGCGGCGTTAAAAGAAACTGACGGTGACGGGGATGCGGTTAGAGAGAGAGAGGAGAGAGAAGAGAGAATTGTGGAGTGGCGTGGGAGAAGGAGCCTGGTCAAATGCCCTTTTGACATTTTCCTCTTTTTATTTTCATTTTCATTTTTGTATATATATTTTAAAAAATGACATTCCAATTCTGACCCAACTGAGATTCTCCATCTGGCGCGCCTTCGCCCCTCAATTCGCTCGGCTCGGCTGACTATAACACAAGAAGGAAAAAAAAAACACTTTTAGTACTAAATATAATTTTCACCTTTTGTTCAACTCCCACTATATTCTATTCCCTCACTCTTGGAACAAAATGTAGTGGAGCTTTGGATAGGTATTTGGTATTTAGTTAGGTTATAAATACTACTTTCTCTTATGAGTTTCTTTAATTTTTCATCTATTTTGATAAATGTTTTTAAAATTCAAACTAAATTTTTAAAATTTTTAAAAAACCTTGTTTTCAAAAACACGCTTTTGAATTTGAAATTTGACTAAAAATTCAAATATTTCCTTAATAAATAAGAAAACCATTCAAAAAAAAATTGTGTAGAAACAAACTTAGTTTTCAAAAACAAAAAATCAATAGTTATCAAACTATGCCATAGTTTTCTCTCTTAAAGGAAATTGAATATAAATTAAGTTTGATCAATGCATACATTCAATTATTAAATAAATCCTTCAAAATTCACTAATTATATATATATATATATATATATATATATATATATATATATATAGTTGAAGCCTCATCAATTTTGTTTTTATTAGAAAGTAAAAGTTGCAATAGTTATTTGAGTTTGAGGTAAAGATTGAAACATTAACGAATTGAGTAAGTGGCAAGATAGCTAACTGCTATATACTCAATCTATTAGCGGTTTATAACGGTAGGGACTATTTATGAGGTTTATCAAATTATAGGGACGAAATTCTAACTTTTAAAACCATAGAGACTAAATTATAACTTTCTCAAAACCATGGAGACAAAATTTATAATTTAACCAACAATGTTAAATGTGTACCTTTGGTGGAGAAGAAATGTGAATGGGTTCTGAGTTACTTGCAAGAATTCAAGAATGTTAGAGGTAGGATGTTACAAGCAACACCAATCCAAAATTGAATCACCCCTTCACCAATAGAAAGGGAAGATTCGTTGGTTTTGTGAGTTGATGTTTTGTGTTGTTTGGGAGATCGTGTTACTAATATTGTGGTGTTTCTGAAGAACTCCAAAGATTATCCAAAAGCTGCAATGCAAGGTTTTCGCTACTGACTATTCTCCTCTATGCCTAGAGGCTTTTGCAATTCTTGAAGGCTTACATTTGGCTCATCGAATGAACTTAAAGGTTCTTTTAATTCTTTATGATTCATTGATGAATATTCAAATGCTTAATGAAGAGATTGAAGTGTTAAGAAACAACACTTATTCAAGATATTCAAGTTATTAATTATATTTTTCACTGTGTGTCATTTCTCATATTACAAGAGAAAAAAATAGCATTGGTGATATGTTGGCTCATTATGATGACTTAAAACTTGTAATTTTATGGACTCAACCTTTTTTCCTTCAACTTATGAGCTTAGTGGTCAATGAGCGGTCATCTAATGTAGCCCAAGTGGCTTTATCTATTAATTATTAATGAAATTACAATTATATTTAAAAAAAAAAAAAAAAAAACATAGTACCAACACAAATAGAGACGCAGATGCGCGGCTACAAAGCTTTAAAATAACCACCACCACCACAAAACACAAAAGCATAAGCAACGTAATAATGGTAAAAAATAAAGGGCAATTCCGGAAAGCAAAAATCCTAAAATATCCACCCCACAAAAAACTAAAAAATAAAAATAGAGTAGTAAAAAGAAACGGTCTCCCCTCTCCTCTCACCCCCGTACAACCCGTCGCCTAAAACCTCGCTCCCAAATATACAAAAATAAATTATAAAAAATCAAAAATCAAAAACTCAAAAATAAAAACAAACTGCAACTCTGCCATTCCTTTTTCATTTTCACTCCCAAATCCCTTCCTTCTTCTTCCTCTGGAAACTCTCTGCAACTATGCCGGCCACGGAATACCCCGGCTCCTTCCTGGGCCGCATCAGCATCCGCCGTAACCAAGTCATCTCCATGGACGGTACTCACGAGCAGGAGCTCGAGGATCTCGAGCTCTTTCAGAAGCACGTTTCCGAGCGATTTGCCGATTTAGTACCTCCCCCGCCCTCCGACGACATTTCCTCCGATCCTCTCCTCTCCATCGCCTGGCTCAGGAAGCTCCTCGACGAATTCCTCTGCTGTGAGGCTCAATTTAAGGCCCTCCTCATCATGGGCCGCGACCCCTCTCAGATTGTCAAGCCCCCTCTCGATCGTCTCGTCCCCGAGTTTCTCGATCGCGTCGTGAAGGCCTTGGATATCTGTAATGCCGTTCTCCACGGGATTGAATCGGTCCGCCAGTTTCAGAAACTCGCCGAAATCGCGATTTCGGCTCTGGAGCAGCGTCCGATTGGAGACGGACAGGTGAAACGGGCGCGTAGGGCTTTGAATTCGTTGATTACGTCCATGGCCGTCGAGGATAAGGATTTCACCAACAGTAAATCGACGGAGAGGGCTTGGTCTTTCGGGCGTCGCGGCGGTGGCGGTGCCGGGACCGGCATCGCCACGCATAAGGACCGAATCGCAGGGCAGTTTCGGTCGCTGTCTTGGAGTATGGCGAAAGGTTGGTCGGCGGCGAAGCAGATTCAGGCGATGTCGTATAATCTGGCGGCGCCGCGCGGCGGCGAGTCGTCGAGTTTGCCGCAGACGGTTTATTTGATGAGTACGGTTTTGGTGTTCGTAATGTGGACTCTGGTGGCGGCGCTTCCGTGCCAGGAGAGGGGCGGCCTGCCGACGAACTTTCCGGTGTCGAAGCAGATGAGTTGGGCGCAATCCATGATCGGACTGCAGGAGAAAATCGCCGACGAGTGGAAGAAGAAAGAGAAGAAAGGAACTGCTGGGCTATTAGAAGAGATGCAAAGGATGGAGAAACTGAGTCAATCATTGATCGAATTCACGGATTCGTTCGCGTTCCCGTTGGAGGCGGAGCGGCTGGAGGAGGTGGCGGCGCAGGTGGCGGAGCTGGCGGAGACCTGCAAGAAACTGGAAGAAGGATTGGTGCCGTTACAGCAACAAATCAGAGAAGTTTTTCATAGGGTTGTGAGAAGCAGGACGGAGATTCTTGAGCTTTTGGACTACACTGCAAAAGCATCTTCTCCAATTGCGTAAAAATAACTTAAGTGAAATCAAAGAAGAAGAAGCCATTTAACACGCCATGATTACTGGTAAAGGATCTTCAGAACTCACAAATGAATTGCAACTTTTTCTTGAAGCAATCAATCAATATTTCTAGGATGATCCCATGTCGGAGTTGGTGGCGCCCATGTAGATTTTGTATGACTTTTTTTTTTTTTTTTTTGCTATTTTGGGTTTTATTTCTTACTGATGTTTTTTTTTTTGGGTGTTAGAAAAAAATTAAGGTTAATCTGCAGATGTAATTGTGATGAAATATATGCTTTGATGAAATATCTAATTTCTTTTTTTTTTTTGTTGGTAATTTTGGATAGGAACCGTTAGCACTTTGTTTCCAAAATACTTCTTTACAAAAAGTTTCATTAAAAACCTTAAAATTTAAAAAAAAGTTCAAAAATACTATTATCGTTAATAAATGGACAGAAATCCTTACGTTAAATTATCAAAAATACTCCTAAACTATGAGGTTGGTTTCAATTATACCCTTAAACTTTGAAAGTTTCATTTTAACCCATGAACTTTGAAGTTTGTTTTAAAACAACCCTTAAGGGGGCGTTTGGTTCGCAGGTTTGGGTGGTTTGTTAAGTCTGGGTTTATTAAGCCTGGGGTTGTTAAGTAGGTTTGTTAAGTCTGGGTTTGTTAAACCAGTGTTTGGATGGTGACAAGTCTGGGTTTGTTAAGTCTGTGTTTGAATTCTAATTTGTTAAACCTAAGTTTATTAAAAATGTATTTGATTGGTAAATTTAAAATTTGTAATAAATAATATAAATTATTTAATTAAAGTAATAAAAACTATATATTAAATTATATTTAAAATGTAACTTTATTATGAAATTAGAGAGTATTATTTTAATAATAAATAAAATATTTTTAATACATTTGTCAACTCAATTTTCTTCCAATAATTATTTTATAGAATAAATATTTAATTGTTCATAAAAATATTTTTAGACTATGTACCAAAGCGTGAATAAATATAAACAATTTTTTTTTATGTAAATATATCCAACATAAAATTAACTATAAAGAAAATGTTATCAATTGTTTATTTAATGATTTATAACTTGTTGTACTAACAAAAGTTATTTACTACTTATCATCAAAATTACTATTGAACTTAACTTTCTATATTTAACTAATACATAAGGTTATAAAGTTAAAATATTTTAAATAATATTATTTTAAAAGCTATTAACTTCAAGATACACTAACCAAAATAGTTTAATTAATTAATTTTACAAATATTATGTTTTTAGTTGACTATGATAACATGATTTTTACATTTTCATAAGAAAATAAGTTTAGGAAAGTTGTGGATTTAGAAAAATGGATTTTATTTTATGAAATGGAAATTGGCGTATTAAATTTAGGTTTATATAACGTGTATGGTTTGAAATTTATAATAAAATAATTTTTATTATAATTTATACGTTAATAAAAATTTAAAAATATAATAATAAGTTTCTTCACGATGAATATCTCGTACACCATATCTTTCTCTTCAAATATGGAAAAACAGAGCACCAATTTCTCCAATCGCTCCAAAAATTTAACAACAATACTGTATGATATGAAGTCATATCGTCGATTGTGAAGGTGAAGAACATCTTGGGGTCAATGGAAATGGAGAAGAGAGAGAACAAATCTTGAGAGGAGAGAGAAAGGAAATTGTGATGAGTGAAAGGAAGAGAAATCATGAGAATGGAAGAGAGAGGAGAGAGAAAGAGGGAAGGAAAATTGGGAGAGGAAAAAGTGGGTAACATTAGGGGTGTTCAAAAAACCCGATGACCCGAAAAACCCGATCAACCCAACCCAATTCAACGGTTTGGGTTGGGTTATCAACTTGTTTGGGTTGGGTTGGGTTCAAACAAATTAAATGGAAACTTTATGGGTTGGGTTGGTTCGTGGGTTCACCAAAAAGGAGTTTGGGTTGAACCGAACCAACCCGAACTTCTTATTAATTTAAAAAAATAATTTTTTTACTTATATTACAACTATATGTACATATATTTATTTTAATTTTATAATTATTTTTAGATTATTTATTATTCAACAACTTTTTAAAATAAGTTTTTGAGTCTTTGGAAGGTAAAAATTCATGATATAAATTGAAATTGAATTGCTAATCTTAATTCAATATTTAAAAATAAATAAATATATATTTTATATATCAATACTTAACTTTTTCTTAAAATAAAATTTTGAGTTTATAACCCGACCAACCCGAACCAACCCAACCCAAATATTTCATGGTTGGGTTGGGTTGGGTTCATTATTTAATAAGGGTTGTTTGGGTTGAAGAAATTTGCAACCCGAATAATTGGGTTGGGTCTAAAACGTACCTCAACCCGACCCAACCCAACCCACGAACACCCCTAGGTAACATGGGTAATGTGCATAAGAGAGAGGAGAGAGAAAGAGGGAAGAAACTTTGGGAGAAGAGAAAGTGGGTAAAAGATAAGGGGGTTTAACAAAATGAGAAGAGAAAATGGGGGGTTAATTACTTGGGTCTATGGGTTTGTAAAACTGGGAACCAAACATGGGTTAGGGTAATTAAACCCAAACTTCCCCCTTGAAACCTGGGAACCAAACACATCCTAAAGGTTTTTTCCGTTAATTTTATGGACGAAAAATGACGTATTTGCATATGTTTGATTTTTTTTCCAACATATATGTTCAAATATGTTCACATAAACAACAATACAAATGCAAAAACATCATTTTCCGACCATGAATTTAATGAAAAACAGCATTCAATGGTATTTTTGAAACAAATATCAAAGTTCAAGGGTTAAAATGAAACTTTTCAAAGTTTGGGGCTATAATTGAAACCAACCCCATAGTTAGGGGTATTTTTGATAATTTAGCCGAAATCCTTAGTACTTCATTTTTAAAATACCCCTAAATTTTCAAAATTTACATTAATACCTTAACCTTAAAAAAAGTTAAAAAATAGTCTTACCATCAGTATATAGGTGAAAACCATTTATCTGCACCCTATTAGCTCTCTCTTATGATTTGCTTCAATTGACATAACACTTCTCTAATTTTCTTTTTTTTTTTCACCTTCTTTTTTCACCTTTTTCTTATCTTATGACTTAAATGCTACAAGGTTGTACGTTAGTAATTTGAGTTACTGCAAATTTACCAAGAGATATTATGACTTAAATGCTTTAATAAGGTTGTACGTTAGTAACTTACTGCAAATTTTATTAATCCTTTTTGCAGTTCACATTATTTTATTTGTTGTGGTCAGTTAAGAAAATTCCTATGATTGAGAATTGGACAAATGGAGAAAAAATGAGAGTATTTATATGAGTTGTTTTCAAATTGGTTGTTTTCCAACTCAAGATAATTTAAAAAACATTGACTATTTGGGTGTTAAAATTTCTTATATTTATGTTTGGGCATGCTTAGAAATGAGAGAGTTCATCCCGTTTATATAAAGTTCAAATATTTAAGAAGATATGAGAAATTGTGGAGATTGAAAAATGGAAAGAAGAAAGTAAGATGAAAAAAAAAAAAGAGAAAAATATAGAAAAGTGCTAGGTCATAAATTGGAGCAAATCAGGAGAGAGGTTAAGGGTATTACTGTAACTTTTAAAAGTTTAGGAGTATTTTTAAAACGCTACAAATGATTTCTGTCCATTTATTAACGGTAAGGATATTTTTGAACTATTTTTTTTTTAAGTTTAATAGTATTAATGAAACTTTTAAAAGTTCAGAAGTATTTTTGAAATAAAGTGTACAAAGTTCTGTGGTAGTTTTTATAATTTAGCTTTTTTTTTTTTTTTTTTTTTTTTTTTTTTTTTTTTTTTTTTTTAGTTTTCCATTTGATATGAAGATTAATGAATGTGGGGGTATAGGAACTAGGATAAAGGAAATTAATAATTACCCATGTGCTGATTATTCTGTTGCAGATTTTTGAAACTCAATTTGTCAATTCTGTTGCTGTGATAATGTTGGATTCTTTTGACTTTAAAAAAAAAAAAAAAAAAACTGATAAAGAAAAAGGGTCATCTCAGGCCACATTCTTCCATGATTTGTGCTCTCTTCTAAGCTCTCTGTGTTGAGTTTGATTCTGGATGAAATGAGAGAATTATATAATGGAAAAAAGTTGTAGGATATTTATTTATTGAGAATAAGAAGATTTGCAGGATTTATTATTGGATGTGATGCAACAACATGCTAACCATGTTTAAATTATGATTTACTTTAGTTTTAATTATTGGATTGGCCTAGATCATATCACCAACATTAATGCGATATATATATATATATATATATATATATATATATATATATATATATATATATTTATTTAGTTAGTTATTTGAAAAAGTCATGAATTCTATTACCCCTTTATTTTTCAATTTTTTTTTCTAATTGGGTTAAGACATAGGTTAGAGGTTTCAATTTTTAAATAAAATAATAATAATAATAATAATAACAACGTTGAATTTGTCTTTTTAAAAATAATATCAATATTGAATTGATTTGAATGTACTTAGAGGAGCATCTCATCTATTTTTTTTCCAAAAAACAAAAAAGAAAAGAAAGGGAGAATCTGGTCTCCTTCCTTTCCTTTTAAAGCCCTTTTTAAACAAAAAAAAAAAAAAAAGATAAATCATTTTTACAATAAGTTAATAAATAAGTTCAATTGTCAATGTCTAAAGAAAGTTCTTAAAATGATGAAATGACTATTAAATATCAACATTGAGCCAAAAAAAAAAAGAATTTATGAAGATGGACAAATTAAGTATTTATTTATGATAAAGAGAGTTAAGTGTGTTCCAAATTTAAATATAAACCAACTAGTTTAGTCTTCAATAGTATATTGCATAGGTTGGACGTTAAAATCTCCATTATCATAAAAAAAAAAATAGACAGATGCATAATTTAGTAGGTTCGATTAGATAAGCACAAATGTAGAGGCGTTCTAAGGTGCTATAAAGTTCTCAATCATTTTATTGCAAGTTGTGTTTGAGTGTAGACCAAAAAAAAGCCTAATTGAAAAGTAAACAATTATTTTTGGACTATGGACATATTAAATGACAAGTCATCTATCATATGGACAACATTTATAGCATGTTGATATAACATGTCAATGATTTAAAGAAAGTATTTTCTTTAATCCAATTTGGTAGGTCTAATTCTTCAAAATACAGAAATGTCTTATTAAGGCCCCGTTTGATAACCATTTGGTTTTTGAAAATTGTGTTTGTTTTCTCATCATTTCTCTACAATTCTCTACCATGGTTTTCATCTTTCTTAAGAATACATTTGAATTCTTAGCCAAATTTCAAAAACAAAAACAAGTTTATGAAAACTATTTTTTTTTCGTTTTCAAAACTTGGGTTGGTTTTTGAAAACATAGGTAAAAAGTGGATAACAAAATAAGGAAACCTATAGATAAAAGTAGTATTTTTAGACTTAATTTTTGAAAACCAAAAACCAAAAACCAAAAACTAAGGCCCCGTTTGATAACCATTTGGTTTTTGGTTTTTGGTTTTTGAAAATTAAGCTTGCTTTCTCCCAATTTCTCTACAATGGTTTTCATCTCCATTAAGGAAACATTTGAATTCTTAGCCAAATTCTAAAAACAAAAACAAGTTTTTGGAAATTACTTTTTTTAGTTTTTAAAACATGGCTTGGTTTTTGAAAACATAGGTAAAAAGTAGATGACAAAACAAGTAAAACCATAGGTGGAAGTAGTATTTATAGGCTTAATTTTCAAAAACCAAAAACCAAAAACCAAATGGTTATCAAACGGGGCCTAAGGCAACGTTTGATAACCATTTGGTTTTTGGTTTTTGGTTTTTGAAAATTAAGCTTGTTTTCTCCTAATTTCTCTACAATGGTTTTCATCTCCCTTAAGGAAGTATTTGAATTATTAGCCAAATTCTAAAAACAAAAACAAGATTTTGAAAACTACTTTTTTTAGTTTTCAAAACATGGCTTGGTTTTTGAAAACATAGGCAAAAAGTATATGACAAAACAAGTAAGACCATAGGTGGGAGTAGTATTTATAGGCTTAATTTTTAAAAACCAAAAACCAAAAATCAAATGGTTATCAAACGGGGCCTAAATGGTTATCAAACGGGACCTAAAATTTCAACTCTCATTTTAGCCTTTGGAACTAATATAATATTCATCAAATTGCAATGAACATTGTAAATCTAGAATTCTATACTTTAGATAGTCATGTTGTAAGATGCACTTTTCATATGGGTATTTCTAGACAAAATCTTTATAATATTTCAAGTGTTTTAAAAAAATCAAAATATTTTTAGTTATCTAAATTAGGCATATTAATTAGCCATTATGTTGTTCTTAGCTTATTTATTGTTTAGGCCTAAATTATTTGTCCACTTTCCTAACTGGGTCACCTAGCCTAGTAAGTGGAAGGTGAAGAAGTTAGAGCCTAAGGCCCAAAGTCTCTTGCATTGTGAAAATGGCCCAAGTTTACTTATATCCAAAAGAAAGAGATTTATACATGTCTACCTAATTTTAGAAAATATTTATTCAAAATTCAAAATAGTAGTTTCCTATTTTTCTGATTTTATTTCTTATATTAAAACAAAAGAGAGCACAAAATTGGTAACCATTTTTATTTTTTTATTCTCTCTCTTTTAATTGTAAAAGAGTTGAGAAAGATGTTACATTAGAATGTTACATTGCAAATGATAAGAGGTAAATATTCAAACCCACGACTCATATTGAAGAGATACATTTATGTCTAACTATTTGAGTTATTTTGAAATTAGACACACTACGTAGATAAGTGATAAGTTCATTTTATATATATTTATTATATCTTGTTTAGGTTGTTTTTAGTTAGTTTTCTTTTAGTTTTTGATTTCTAATTCTTGTATTTATTTTATTTTTATAGGTGTTCAAAAGTTGTATTTTGAAGGTCATGTTTGAGGACTTTTTGGAGGACTTTCAGGTTGAAGTCTAAATTAAAAAAAAAAAAAAAAAAAAAAAAAAAAAAAAAAAATCTCGAGCGCCCAGGCGCCCAAACCGGCGCCTAGGCGCTGCAGACTGAAGCAGTTGGACAGAATGCCAGCGCCTAGGCGCTGTCCACGGGGCCTAGGCGCTACGTCGCAACCCTAACTTTAAATTGGGTCGATTTTTATCATTTGGGGGTGGATTTTTAGGTATTTTTTAGGGCAGAAAGGGGCGACAAACAGAGCAAAAGAGGGAGAATGACCAAGGAGAAGAAATTAGAGCATCTTGGAGGTCTTTAACAACCAAAAAGGAGTGGAGCTAAGCTTAATTTGTTTCTATTTCTCTTCTTCTTTCTCTTTTTGCTGTTTGTAGAGACCCAAAAGATGATTTCTGCTGTTTTTGTTAAGATTTACATTATGAACTGAGTTTTCTTTTCTAGGGCTTTGATGTAATCGAATATTGAATCCTACTCTTTCTTAGTTAATAGTTGATGTCTTTATTTCATATATGATTGTGAGAATGCTTTTGCACCTAATGTATGTTTAGATGTAGCCACTCTTTACATTATTCCCATGTCATGATTTGAGGTTGAGAAACAAGAATCATTGATGAACTAAAGCATTTTTCCCTGATTTACACTTGAGATAGAGATATCCTTGTGGGTTTTGTGGCAATTTTAGGTTCTACGGCCTTAATAATTGATTTGTTTGAATTGTCATAGAGATATAGGCAATTTACACTTCAATGAACATCGTTATTGCTTGAGAAAGAATATCGAGTCTATAGAGTAGAGCTTGTCAACAATTTTGAAATAGAGGAAAACATTAGCTATTAATGAACAAAGAGTAGGAGGAAGTATTTGGTGAAATCACTGCTCTAGAGTTTTTACAAATTAATTTTTATTCCTCTATTTTTGCACTATCATTTACAGAGTTTTATCAAAGTTATTTATCAAGCAAGTTTAAATTATCCATTCATCCTTGACAATTTGGTACTTAGATAAAATTAAGGCTAGATAATTTGGTAACTGGTAGCTTTCAGTCCCTGTGGAGAATGAACTTTGATTTCAATCACTGTATTACTTGTAACGATTCGTGCGCTTGCGAATTCGACCAACAAGTTTTTGGCGCCGTTGCCGGGGACTGAATGTTTAATTTATCAATATCAAAATCAATAGCTTTAGTCTTAATATGAGTTTTATTTTATTTGTTTTAATTTCTGTTTTTTTTTGTTTTTTGTTTTTGTCAGGAGTTTAAGCAAGTGTATGCGAAAATTTGGAAGTAGTAATCTACTACCTTTTGATTCTGAGATCGAATGCACGTGCAGAAGAAATAGAAAAGAAAAGAGAGAGCGTACTGTACAAGATCAAGAAATGAAGGCAGAAGGTGCAGGACAAAATGAGAATAGAACTTTGAGAGACTATGTGTTGCCAAACGTAACGGAGATACATTCTGCTATTCGGAGGCCAGCAATTCAAGCTAATAACTTTGAGATTAAGCCGGCCACGCTTCAGATGATACAAACTTCAGTGAATTTTAGTGGATTACAACATGAAGATCCAAATTCCCATATCTCTGATTTCCTGGAAATATGTGATACATTCAAATACAATGGAGTGACTGATGATGCCATTAGACTGAGACTCTTCCCCTTTACTCTAAAGGCTCGAGCTAAGCAATGGTTAAACTCTTTGCCGGCCGCTTCTATTGAAACTTGGAATGATTTAGCTCAAAAATTTCTGGCCAAGTTCTTTCCACCAGCAAAAACAGCTAAGATTCGAAGTGAGATTAGTAACTTTTCTCAATATGAAGGAGAGAGTTTATATGAAGCTTGGGAACGATATAAAGAGCTTTTAAGAAAGTGTCCTCACCATGGATTGCCTCGATGGATGCAAGTACAAAATTTTTATAATGGGTTGGATGGCAATACGAGGACCACCATTAATGCAGCTTCAGGTGGAGCATTCATGAGCAAAACTAAGAACGAGGCTTTTGAGTTACTGGAAGAAATGACCATGAATCATTATGAATGGCCAAGCGAGAGGCTAGTTCAGAAGAAGGCTATGGGAGTTAATGAGGTAGATGCCATAGCAAACTTGACTGCACAAGTGGCTTCACTTACTAAGCAACTCCAAGCAAGTCAATTGACAGTAAATTCTATTCAGTCCCACCTATGTATTGCGAATATTGTCATGGGAGCCATAGAAGTGAAGATTGTCAAGTTGGGAATCCATTTATGCCAGGGCACATTGAACAAGCTAAATTTGTTGGGAATTTTGATCGTCAACAAGGCAATCCATACTCCAACACATATAATCCTGGTTGGCGCAATCACCCTAACTTTTCGTGGAAGCAAAATCAAACTCAAAATCTACCACCACCAGGATTTCAGCAGCCTGAAAAGAAAAGCAACCTTGAAGAGGCAATGATTCAGTTGGCAAACACTACAAATCAATTCATGATTGAAACAAAGACCAATTTTCAAAATCAAGCAGCATCTATTCGAAATTTAGAGGTGCAAGTTGGTCAGCTAGCCAACATGATGGTGGATAGGCTTCCAGGTAATTTACCGAGCACAACAGAAAAGAATCCAGTGGAGCACTGTAAGTCAATTACCTTGAGAAGTGGTAAGGAGTTGGTTGAGCCCATGCCGAACAAGGAGTCTAGAGAAGAAGAAGAAGAAAAGGTTACTCCAGAATCATCAACTAAGCAAGCTGAGGATAAATCACAGTTGGCTACTTCATCATCCATTCCATTTCCTCAACGCCTCCAGAAGAACAAAAAGGATAAGCAGTACAGTAAGTTTATAAATATTTTTAAGAAACTGCATATTAATATTCCTTTTGCAGATGCCCTTGCACAAATGCCACATTATGTCAAATTCATGAAGGACATCTTGAAAAAGAAAAGAAAGTTGGAGGATTATGAAATGATTCCACTCATAGAGGAGTGTAGTGCCATATTGTAGAGAAAATTACCACCCAAACTGAAAGATCCAGGGAGTTTTTCTATTCCTTGTTCGATTGGTGATATTATCTTTGTCAATGCATTATGTGATCTAGGAGCAAGTATTAACTTGATGCCTTTGTCTATTTTTAAGAGATTAGGAATAGGAGAGGTGAAACCAACAACTGTTTCTCTGCAACTGGTTGATAGATCAATTAGGCACCCATGGGGAATCATCGAGGATGTTCTTGTCAAGGTAGGGAAGTTTATCTTTCCAGTAGATTTTTTAGTATTGGATATGGAGGAAGATGAGAACATGCCAATGATTTTGGGAAGGCCATTTTTGGCTACGGGAAGAGCAAAGATTGATGTAGAATTGGGAGAGCTGAAGCTACGAGTTCAGGATGAGTCAGTCACATTCAAAGTCTTCAAGGATCCCAGTCTTTCACATCATATGAACTGTTCTTGCATTTTTAGGAGTGGATCACCATTGTCCCAATCTTGTTCAGAGTCACATGCTTCATACTACTACTTTAAACCACCTTGAAGAGGAGAAGAAAAGTCAGGCTAAGGACTATAAATTAAGCGCTATTGGGAGGCAACCCAAAGGTTTGTTTTGCAACTTTTATTTTCTAGCTTTATTTTTTCTATTACTCTAGTTTTTTTTAATGAAGGAAATAGAACTCCCAACAAGCAACTATGAGGTCATTGGAGCTTAGGATTTTTTTGAAACGCAGCACATTCAAGGAAGTCTTGTTAACCCTTACATTTGATGTTTACTTATTGCCTCTTTAAGACATTGAGGACAATGCATGTTTTTAAGTTGGGGGTAGAGGGATTTCTTTAAGTTTGAATAGTTTTTGCTGATTAATAAAGTGTTCTGACTTCTTTTGAAATAAAAGGTAAATAAGTGCAAGTGTTTTGATTATTGTCTGACTGAGAAGTGTAGTTAACTTTATTTTTATCCCTTTGATAATCTTATGAGCACTTAATTATAAGTATTTTTTTGCCTTGATGTTTAAAGGAATCTTTTTGCTGCATTAGAACTTGCTCTGGTCTGCTGAATCATTCGAAATGCAATGTTTGCTAGGAAAAGAATTGTCTTGTTTACTTCTTGTTGGTAAAAATAAAAATAAATAAAAAAAAAAGGGGAAAAGAAAGAAAAAAAAAAAAGAAAGAAGAGATACTCCTACTTCTAGAGTGAATTAAGTAATCAGGGGCGGTCATGAAACCCATGATTTCCTTTGCATGAAAAGTTTACTTAGGAAGTGAGTATGTGAATGCAGTCTTAATAGTGACTTGTGCCCGTAGTTAGCTGCTTTCACCACAAAGTGTTAGTACGTTGGAACGAAGGTATAAGTGATTAAAAGACTCTCTAAAAAAAAAAAAAAAAAAAAAGAGCAACGTAAAAAAAAAATGTTGCTAATATTCGTATTTATTAGAGACTCCTAATAATCCTAGTTGACATGGTTTTGCTTGAGTGAAGGTTGGCCAAAAGGTGAGATCTTAGAGTCCACTGGAAGTTGGGCAAGTTCTGTTGAGGTAAAAAGTTTCTTTGAGTTGAAAGGTGCAAGAATACCAATAATTGTACACACACACACCGAGGGGTTTAAAATGAAGACAACGAAGCTTATTTGTTAGATATGATTGACATTTCTTGCATTTTCTATTCTTTTGTTTTGAAGATTGATGAACTTTATTTTAAGGCATAAAACTATTAACTTTGAACAACATATGAGCTGTTGAGTTCCGTCTTCATGATTCTTTGCTCGAGGACGAGCAAAAGGCTAAGTTGGGGGTATTTGATAAGTTCATTTTATATATATTTATTATATCTTGTTTAGGTTGTTTTTAGTTAGTTTTCTTTTAGTTTTTGATTTCTAATTCTTGTATTTCTTTTATTTTTATAGGTGTTCAAAAGTTGTATTTTGAAGGTCATGTTTGAGGACTTTTTGGAGGACTTTCAGGTTGAAGTCTAAATTAAAAAAAAAAAAAAAAAAAATTCTCGAGCGCCCAGGCGCCCAAACCGGCGCCTAGGCGCTGCAGACTGAAGCAGTTGGACAGAATGCCAGCGCCTAGGCGCTGTCCACAGCGCCTAGGCGCTACGTCGCTGAAGGAGTTAATATTAAGAAAGCGGAAGCAATTTCGGATCTCGAGCACTCAAAGTACATCAATTTAACCAAACAAAAACATGCTCAAAACTGGAAAAAACCAGAAAGTATGAACACATACCTTTGTAGCTCAAATTCTCCAAATTCTTTGCAAATCTTGGATCACCAACAATACTTGGACCACCACTAGAGTCTTCCCTACTATTCTCAGCCCTTGGAATGGATTGTGGGATCTTTGATTGAGAGAAATTGGGAGAAGAATGAGTAAAGATCTCAATAAAAAAAACTAGAGAGTTTTCTACAAAAATCTCTTGTTTTTCTAATCTCTAATCTCCATTGTGTTGCTTCTCTATTTATAGAAACTAATGAAACCTCATTAGGCTTCCCATGGAAGACAACATTTGTCTTCCCATGAAAGACAACAATTGTCTTCCCATGGAAGACAACACTTGTCTTCCCATGGAAGACAACACTAGGTTGGATATATAGGATTAGTCAAGTTTCATTTAAATCAAAATTAAATTAAAAACTTGATTAATTAATTAAACCATTTAATTAATTTAATTATTTAATTTAATATCAAATATTAATTAAATAATTAGACCAATCCCTCTCTTTTATGACCAATCGTTTGTACATGAATCCCTATTCACGTATTAAACCGAACAAATATTTAAATCACATTTAAATATGTTCCTCTCTCTTTCTTGTGGTTTAATTCATAATTAAATTATAGTACGTTAAGTATATCGCATATAATTAACGTTTACTCCCAAAACCGAATTTGAACAATTCAAATTCTTTTCTCTCAAAATATTCCAAGGCTTAGTCTGAGCTAGTAAGGGGACCTCATGGACCTACAGATCATGAGCTCCAACGATACAAGATTAACCGGCCAAACTCTTTAGCCTAGCTAATCAACATTCGTTAACCACCGGGACACTCCACTAAAGCCCAGTGGCTGCACTCTCCTCACTGTAGATATATTTCTGTCCACTCGATATAACCATGATTAGTAAGTCGATCCTTCACAGGTCGTTCGTAATTACAGCTGGGTCAAATAAACCGTTTTACCCCTGTAATTACTTCTTGTTCCTTAAGTCCCACTGATCCTCTAATGAACAATTGGTTTGTGGTCCAACCAACAAACCGAATCCCTCTCGGGCCAATGAGAGGGTGGGCCCATTGTTCAAGACCCGGAGTCAGCACTTAAGGGAACAACCTCTCTACTAATCCTTAAAGCAGGTAGGAGTGAATTCCATCTCGCATGACTATGTTCCCAACTATCTATCCGGTCTTATCCCCAAAATGGGAGGCTTATTGAGTCGGCGATCTCGGGCCACTCTCACCCATGCAAATCTAAGGATAATCCCAAATAAACAGGAGTTCATAGCACGCTCAGGATTAAGATCGAGTTACCTAGGTCATCGTATGAATATAGTCAGTTAAAACAGTAAACGGAGTTATAAAGTCTAAGTGACTATTTCGCGGTCCGGTCTTATGCAAACTCATTGCATAGGACGCCCCCACTCGCATGTCTCCACATGAACGATTCAGGATCACATCGTTAGTACTATACAAAGTGGGCCGCGTCCATAGTGTCCCCAGAATAAGGTACCCAGCCTTATTCTTATACTATAGACCATTTTGGCTATTACTCGAACTTGATCCACTTTTATGTCATACATAAAGTTCAAGTATACATACTATAGCCAAGGGTTCTTTGTTCATTGGATTTGGGTTATAGAATACACAATTCACTTTATTCAATAACACATTTACTGAATAAACCTCAATAACATATTTATAGTAAAATAGAATATACATTCAGTTTACAAAACCACGAGTTTTAGGACACAAAACCCAACAGTCGCAGCCCTAACTTTAAATTGGGTCGATTTTTATCATTTGGGGGTGGATTTTTAGGTATTTTTTAGGGCAGAAAGGGGCGACAAACAGAGCAAAAGAGGGAGAACGACCAAGGAGAAGAAATTAGAGCATCTTGGAGGTCTTTAACAACCAAAAAGGAGTGGAGCTAAGTGATCGGACGACACGCAAGTGCACGTGATCGAAGTAATAAAGAACTGGAAGTATTCTAGAGTATCGAACCCAAGGGAACGGGGTTAACAAAATTTATTTTGAATGACACAAAAGATATTCGCAAATAGCAATAGGGTAACCGAAAGTTCAAAATGCGAGAGTTTGGTTTTCACAAATGAGTAAAAATTCAAAGAATAAAATAGGGATTCAAGTGGTGCAAGCACCTTTGGAAGAATGCGACTCACTTTGCAATTGCAATCATAGTTAACATGTGAAACTAAGTAAATCGGGTTCAACTCCTATTTGATTTTGATTCAAAACCTTTAGGAGACTAAGTGATTAAACCTATATGTCTATGGCTAATCTAACTTAGATACTTCGCACACAACCCTAGTGGTCTTAGAGTCTCGCCCTATGTCTAGGGTCGATGTTCATGACTTATTTCTAAGCCTTTTCCTCCATTGCTTTTGTGACATCGGCTTTCCCTTAACTCTTTCGATATTAAGTTCGAGCTAGATGAGCAAACACTAGTTGGCCGGCTAGGTTTACCCAAAATTAAATTCAACAAAAACAAACAAAGTACACATGCTAACTAGATTGTTTATGCTTTAGAGCTCTACATTTTTCCTTAGGGCATTCACCAACTTGAACCCCTAGAGGAAATTTAGCTCATTGTAGAAAAAGTAAAAATCCCAAAATAATTTATTGAAAGATTCATAGTTTTAAAGAGGAGAAATTCTAAAGAAAATCTAATTAACTTTCCAACAAGAAAATATCAAATTAATTAATTTCCACTAAATTGGCTACTGAAATTAAGATATTGTCTTCAAAAGAAAGGAAATCTTATGGGTAAAGACCATAATTCAATTTCTACATTAAAAGAAAAAGGGAAACCTACATGAAAAGAAAAGAAACTATGCCATTGTAAATCAAAATCCAGTTTTTAAAACAATTGATACCCACGGGAAACAAACAAGAACTTGGCATAACGTAACCAACCGAAAGAGAAACACACAATCGTACAAGGACAGAAAACCGAGAGCACTGGTTGAAAACTAATGGAAAATCAGTAACAATATGCTAAACTTGCCTTTTCAATTGATTGAAGCTAAAATCGAAGGATGCTCGAGCTACAATGTAAAGAATAACTGCAAAAATGACAAATAATTGAAATGAAACTGATCTAATACAGAATTGACTTGAAAACGCTGTTGTCTTCAAAAGGGAAATAAACAAAAGAAAAACAGAACTTCTTCGGAAAAGAAGAAAACAAAACAGAACCCAAAACCCTAAAAACGAACTCCCTTTTTCTCCTCGGCTTCTTCTCCCTTTTAAAGTCGAATTCGAGTTCATCTCCTTCCAAAATTGGATCCTTGATTTGTGGGTGAAGATAATCTTGCTGTAATTTCTACAAATTGATGTGAATCGCGTGAATCGTGGAGATCTCCGTGATTTTCGAACTTTCCTCGTCGTTCCTGAGAATGCAATTACTTTGCAATCGCAATCTCCCTTCCTCTGTTCTTCTGGTTACATTGCAAATAGATTGCAATTGCATTCCAATTGCAAAGTCTCCAATTCTGCACAAAAGACAACAACTTGAGCTACTTTCTTTATCTTTTCTTAAAATTCTTTTATTCATCAAATTTTAACAAGCTTTCATGAATTTATACAAAATATTACTTTTAGCTTGCTCGGTAATCAACAAAATCCTCAAAATTTAGCAAGAACAACTTGGTTTTAGAGTTGAATAATTCTCATAATTGAGAATTATCACTAAGCTTAATTTGTTTCTATTTCTCTTCTTCTTTCTCTTTTTGCTGTTTGTAGAGACCCAAAAGATGATTTCTGCTGTTTTTGTTAAGATTTACATTATGAACTGAGTTTTCTTTTCTAGGGCTTTGATGTAATCGAATATTGAATCCTACTCTTTCTTAGTTAATAGTTGATGTCTTTATTTCATATATGATTGTGAGAATGCTTTTGCACCTAATGTATGTTTAGATGTGACCACTCTTTACATTATTCCCATGTCATGATTTGAGGTTGAGAAACAAGAATCATTGATGAACTAAAGCATTTTCCCTGATTTACACTTGAGATAGAGATATCCTTGTGGGTTTTGTGGCAATTTTAGGTTCTACGGCCTTAATAATTGATTTGTTTGAATTGTCATAGAGATATAGGCAATTTACACTTCAATGAACATCGTTATTGCTTGAGAAAGAATATCGAGTCTATAGAGTAGAGCTTGTCAACAATTTTGAAATAGAGGAAAATATTAGCTATTAATGAACAAAGAGTAGGAGGAAGTATTTGGTGAAATCACTGCTCTAGAGTTTTTACAAATTAATTTTTATTCCTCTATTTTTGCACTATCATTTACAGAGTTTTATCAAAGTTATTTATCAAGCAAGTTTAAATTATCCATTCATCCTTGACAATTTGGTACTTAGATAAAATTAAGGCTAGATAATTTGGTAATTGGTAGCTTTCAGTCCCTGTGGAGAACGAACTTTGATTTCAATCACTGTATTACTTGTAACGATTCGTGCGCTTGCGAATTCAACCAACAATAAGAACATTAAATTAGCCAAAATTTACCTATTGAACTATAATAGTTAGTAACCAAGAAGTAGTTGTAGATAATAGTTAAATATAGAGGTCAAATAATCATACAACTTCCAAGTTTTAACATGATCTCTGATAGGACCTATAAAATTCTATTTAATCACACTTACTTCTTGTTAGTTAGAAGGATTTTATATATTTTATTATTATTTTTTAGAGATTCGAGCAATCGCGTGTTTTGGAGAGTTTGCAACATTTAAGAGTTAATTCAAACTAAATCGAAGGTAATTTGAGCAACTGAATTTCTATACCAAACGGATCATATCATGGCTTTTTGAGATGCATATATTCAAATTTAGTGTCAAATTGAAACTTTTGATGAACATTGCAAAATTGAATGAACCGCAAATTGGATATTGACAAGATTTGATATATCTTTGTTTTTATCTGCGTATGTTTCATTTTATTTACAAAAAACACAAAATCCCATTTTTATTTTCTTTTGCAAATATAATTTGAGAAATTGATATATGGTTCTTTGAGATAGATTCGGAGTCCTCGACAAGCTTGTGTCAATCTCATATTTGAATGACATTTTAACATGAGTTTAATTAGTTAGGTTTTAGACATTGACTAGAGAAAAGATAGATTTTTCTTTAAAAAAAGTAAATAGCTATCAAATTTTTAATAATAGTCAATAGGAAGATACGTACTTAGCCGACGAGTAAGAAAGTATTACTTCATTTACAAACTCTTTTTATATATGATTTAATTCCTTTCCACATCAGGATGTGTGAATATGTAGCCTTAGGAGTATTAAAAAAGTTTGATGACCCAAGAAATTAGATCAAATGCCACACAAGGTAAAATAAATTGGTAAAGTTTGAAATTCAAAAATACCTCTAATTTTGTTGTCAAGGCTAGATTTTCTTGGGTTGAGATGGGTAGACCACCCACACGTTCAACTACTATTCTGAGTTTTTTCCCCATAGAGATGAATTTAGGACTTCTAATATCAATAGATGCGATGTATTTTGGTTGATGCATTGAACAAGATTAAAGAAACTGTCCCATAAAGATCGAAAATGGAAACTTAGATACATAGAAATAGCTTCTTCATAATATTTGAAGTCCAAAGAAATATCTCTATTACTATGGTTTTATATATCATTGCAAAGAAATCAAAATTCACTATGAAGTCCTTAAAAATACTAACAAACAAAATCATCAACATAATTAACCAAAAACTAATACCATAAACATGCAATTATAAACCAACTATAAAAGAAACTTAAATTACATTATATCCTCATTTACTCTTTAGGGGTGATCCAAACAAAAAGGTTCTTGAAATCTAAATTTCAATGTTTCAGCCAATATGTTACGTCTTGTTATACTAACCAAAAAACGATGAAATCATTGTTTAATTTTCTTGGACGACTAAATTATTTGGTCTGCGTCCATTCCTAATTTATTTTGACATGTGTAATCATTAGATTTTTTTTTTTTTGGAGGGAATTAACATCTGTTAAGAGAGTCCAATTATTAAAGTCTTTGTTTTAGGTTTGAAGGTAATAAAAAAAAAAGCCTTCATTTTTCTTTTTTTGAAATTGACTCGCCAACCACTCAAATCTTAAACTATCAAATTTATAGTGTATTATTTTGGCCTAATTGGCTTTATAGTACTCATCTTTGTTTTGGTTTAATACTCAAAATCAAATCCCCACCCAATTTTCTTTGACCCACAAACCAACCAAATACATAATGTATGAACAAACAAAGCCTCTACATATTCTTTATATATTTTTATGATGGTCCTATATGATATTGTCTAATTTAAGCATCAACTCATAGTGGGTGATTGAATTGGACACTCAAGTTCGACATTTTAAGTCGAGATTAGTAAATCTTAAGATTTAATTAAGAAGAATATAGAAAACTTAAGTTTAAGAAAACTGTGTGTGGATCAGGGTTTAAACAGTAGATTTCATGCTCGTTTGTTTCTCTATTGAATAAATGCAACTAATCCACCTCCAAACGTAGAGTACTGAACTAATTATTAGAAAGAAAAATCACCCTAAGCCCAACTCTTGTCTCAAATAGCCTGTATAGATATATCATCGACAAAAATCTCATACAAATATAATATATTGTCTATACATCATGATAATCTTTTATCTATTTTTTTTTTTTGCTGATGTAGGATTATGTTTGCATCCCCACATCCAAAAGCTAGCATTTTTTCGAGCTCGATTGTTTGGCAAAAGGGAAACCAAAGTCAATAGGACTTTTTTTTTTTAAATTCAACTTGGACGGTGTAGGTTTCTTGTTCTTCCACACAACTACAAAACTTGGATTAGTAACATATCTTTATGTATCAATCCCACTCTCTTTGTTCTTTATATACTGAAAAATCTTTTGCAATAACTCTCTACTCTTGGCCTCTTTGGTTTTCATTCAAGTTCTCGATAATCCATTTTCTTCTACATCAACCCTAAACACAAACATGATGGTGATTCACTACTTTATAATATGCCTAGCTTAATATATTTCTGTCTTTTCTATCTTTTTATTTGGCCTTTTGGGTCATCTTTAGAAACCCTAAAAAGATTATATTTAGAAAAATTTAATTATAGAAGATTATGGATCCACCCCTTTACAAACTGTTCTTCTTCTTCAACCCATTATAGATTCGATTGTCTTTTTTCCCTTCAAAGATTATGTATGTAATCTTATTTGTTTGTTCTCAATCATATTTTGATGCAGAAAGTTGTGCTGAAAGTAGATATACATGATGAAAAAGCAAAGCAG
Source organism: Trichosanthes truncata (assembly GCA_033996785.1). Classification (NCBI taxonomy): domain Eukaryota; kingdom Viridiplantae; phylum Streptophyta; class Magnoliopsida; order Cucurbitales; family Cucurbitaceae; genus Trichosanthes; species Trichosanthes truncata. Next base: position 78,520,483 of record JAWPNB010000003.1, read on the forward strand.
AAGGCTATGAAAGCAGTTTCCAGCCTTCCAGGTACTAAATGCCACACAAACTTTCACTTTTATAAAAAAACACACCCACACAAACAATTTCATCATGATCACATACAAATCTGATCTCGCCAGCCTGAACATAATTCAATAATTTCATTGGTTAAAATATTATAAACCCTCTCTTTGTAAGTTTGAATCTCCACCCGCCCATTTAAACTCTAAAAAAAAAAAGCACATTTACTATATCATATACAAATATTTCCGCTGATCTAAACATATAATTCAACTAGTTAATAAATTATATAAATCTCTTTAATTTAAAGGTTAGATGTTCAAATCACCACTCTCGTTCAGAAACTAAAAATATGATCATCATATACAAATCTCTTGATCAGCTGTTAATTAGTTTGTGTGTGTTGTTGTGCAGGGATAAATTCCATAGCCATAGAGCTGAAGGAGAGGAAGATGACAGTAGTGGGAGAAGTAGACCCAGTTGAAATAGTTGAAAAACTGAGAAAGCTTTGGTGTGCAGAGATTCTCACAGCTGGACCACCAAAAGAAGAAAACAAAGATGACAAAAAACCACCAATTGATTGCACTGGTTTTCCATATTATTATTACAATCAATATCCCACCTACTATTAAATGCAAGAAGAAATCCCAAATGGATGTGTTTTGTGTAGATGCATAATTTATTTGTTTGGCAACTGGGAAAAAATAATTTAGCTTGTGTGGTGGTTAAATTTTCTTGGGGAAAATCACAACCCACTTTTGACTTTTCCAGTTTGACCTTTCCGCAGTTGATTTTTTAGATGTGTTTTAGTTGTTCTTTTTGTTTGTCTCTGTGTGTGTTTTACCTTTTGTGTACTTTAAGGATGTTTTTGATGGACATGATGATGAATTTATACCATGTGTTGTTCTTGTGGAAAATTATTGCACGTAAAAGAGAAAAAAAGAACAAAAAATCAAGGCTGAATTAATAGTTGAAATTTGAGATTTGTGTCTACTTGGTCTCTAAAAATATCTAACAGACCCTTAAACTTTTAATTTTGTGTATAATAGATTCCTGAACTTTCAATTTTGTGTCAATAGATCCCTGTTAAATTTAAAATTTTTTAAAATTAATTAATCTATTAGATATAAATTTGAATTTTATGCCTAATGGAACCATAAAATTTTAATTTTGTATATATTAGACCCATGAATTTAAAAAAATTCAAAAGTCTAGGGACTAAATTTGTAATTTTGAAAGTTCATGGACTAAATAGATACAAACCTCAAAGTTCAGGGATTAAATATGTAATTTAACCAAAAACCAATTTATACCACTAAACTTTGTGAGTTGAGTTGATTAATAAATCCTAAACTAGTAATTTATGTATGAAGTAAAACTAATGTATCAATTTAGACCATCTGTTAGGATTCTATTTTAAATAAAATCATTAATGCATAATTCTCACATGTATATAAGACTTATTGCATGGATTAACGCAATATTAAAGAGAAATGTTGGAATCAAGTGGATAACTAGTGATTTTTCATTAATTTAATGAGTAGTTTTTCATATTCTCTCTTCTTTCTCTATTTTTCTATACGTCTTATTAGTATTGATTTCCATTGATATGAGTGGTTTTTCATATTCTTTTCTTTCTCTATTTTTCTATACGTCTTATTAGTATTGATTTCCATTGATATGAGTGGTTTTTCATATTCTTTTCTTTCTCTATTTTCCCGTACTACTTGTTTACGAAGAATCACGTGATAATTTTTTTCTTGGTACTTTGGTAGAATTTTAGAAGAAGAATAATGTTATTTACATAGTTTTAAGTTGATTTCAAATGGAATCAAGTGAAAATAGTAATGAATCACTAATAGAAGATCTAAATTGATTCAAAGTTTAAGATTTTAATTGATAAAATTATTAGTTTAGGGTTCTAATTGATACAACATGCAAAGTTGTTTAGGGTTTTAATTGATACAAAGTTGTTTAGGGTTTTAAATTGATACAACATGTTTAAGGGTTAAATTGTTTTTTTTTTTCAAAAAAGAAATATTGAACCTTTTTTTTGTTGTGTGTGTTTTGAAAAGATAAGAATGATTAATTAGTTATATATGTTGGATAGATTATGCTTAATCAAAGTTATCAATCTTTTTCTCCTTGTATATTTTATTGGGACTTGAGTTGAGTTGACTGTCTATTGATTTAATTTAATAAACTAAGATATGCCTAAGGACAGCAATTAGTATTTACATGTGAACACTAGAAAATATTAAAAAAAAAAACATGAAAACAAAAGCTTAGGCTCCGTTTGATAACCATTTGGTTTTTGATTTTTGGTTTTTGAAAATTAAGCCTATAAATATTACTTCTACTTATGGTTTTACTTGTTTTGTCATCTACTTTTTGCCTATGTTTTCAAAAACCAAACCATGTTTTGAAAACTAAAAAAAGTAGTTTTCAAAAACTTGTTTTTGTTTTTAGAATTTGGCTAAGAATTCAAATACTTCCTCAAGAGAGATGAAACCATTATAGAGAAATTGGGGGAAAACAAGCTTAATTTTCAAAAACCAAAAACCAAAAACCAAATGGTTATCAAACGTAGCCTTAACGTTTCTATTTTAATTTAAGTTCTTTTGCATAGTACAATTTTTGTTTTATGAAAACCATTTTTTACAAACTCCTTTGTTGAACAATTCTTTTTCGCAATTTTTTTTTTAATTTTTATGAGTAAAAAACTATTTTAAAAGTTAAAACAATAATTTCTTTTTACTAATATTAAAATCATAATTTTTTTTGCAAAGTATTAAAATCATAAACTACTATCAACTTGAGCATAATTGGTTAAGATATATATCATCGAGCAAAAGGTGAGCGGTTGGAATTTCTATCCTCACTTATTGTTGAACTAAAAAAAAAAATCATAAACTACTACGAAAATTTTGGCTTTTGGGTAGCTTTAAGTCCAACATAATTTACATAAAATGTTAAAGGTTAAAAAACGCTTTTAGTCATTGAACTTTAGTAAAAGTAACAATTTAGTCTCCAAACTTTAGTTTGTAATAATTTAGTCCATGTACTTTTAATTTTGTAACAATTTAGTCTCTATACTTTAAGATTTGTAACGATTTAGTCCATATTGTAAAAAATATTGTTAAGATTTACATATGTAGACCAATATAAATCGATTTAATGACCAAATGTGTTTATAAACTATAAAGACTAAGTTGTTATTACATAATAAAAATTGACAATTAACTTTGATGAGATGTTTCACAATATGGACTAGATTATTACAAAATTTGAAGTATAATGACTATATTGTTACATACTAAGGTTTAGAGACTAATAAATTGTTACTTTTAGAAAAGCTCAAAAGAGTAAAAGTGTTTCTTTAACCATTATTAAAAATATCATTTAAAAAAATAATTGTAAATATAATAGAATTGTAATACAAGTAAATCATTAAAGGTTTACTTTTAATTAATATTTAAGTTAACCAATTATTACTATGATTAAGTTAATTGATATATGACCCATTGATAACTCTTATTTACGAGGGTTATTTAACTTTAAATTCAAATTTATTCTTTAAACTTTTGAAACTATTTTGATGTTATTCATGTTTAATCTATCTAAATCATGTAAGAATAAGAAAGACACATGTGTTTTATTCATGTTGTGCTAATGAACTTAACTTAGTGTAAAAAGAATGGATTTAGGAAGAATTTAAGTGGTTGTTGTGTTTTTGTGCAAAGTCTGCTAGTTGTGGCCGCAAGGTCTACAAGGCAAAATCACTATGTGGCCACAAATTCACATTTGATTGTTTCATCGGGATTTTAGCAAGTCAAAATAGAATGAGATTTTTGTGCTAACTACTTCCTATTCTCACTTAGAGTTGTTTCGGTCAAGCTTCCTACCTACAAATCAACAACACCACTCATTCTCATGCCTATAGAAGGAGCTCTATCCTTTCAAAAAAATGGAGGCTGATTACACAAGAAACGAAACCATAGGATTTGAAGAGTGAAAGCTCTCTGTTGCTCATCCCATTTCCAGATTATTCCAGCCATTTAGTTGAAAGTCTAGGGCTGTAACAAGCTTAATTTTTCTTGACAAAGGAAGGATTTGAGCTCTACAAAGGGCAAATCCTTTGTTTTTTTTTCTTTTGTAAACTGTCCCAACTAGCGTAGTGTTATTATTTCCATTCTTTTATAATTATGTCTAACACTTGTTTATTCAATGAAGTTTACTTTCATTTCACTTTTCATCATGAGCTAATTCTCTTTTGGGATTCAATTATGTGTGAATGTCCTAAAAAGATGAGCAAAGCTTGAAACATTCACTAGGCATGTTTGTCTATTACTCTTGTGTAGTTTGATTTTATTGACTCTAAAGTTCATTGTATGTCTAAACTAGCCATTTAAATTTGCTATTAAGTTGAACTCAATACTAAAAAGGTTGGGTATCCATACAATGCTATTAAGTTGATTTCTACTGTACCCTTGTGGAATCCATACAATACAATCTCCCGAACTCTTTCACCAATCAAAACAACAATAAAAAAAACTAATTTTTCACCACCATGAGAGCGAACAACCACTTGATCAGACTTGTGTAAGTGCGGCTGGAGTTGATGAGGCAACTAGAGCCCCGTTCGGTGGCGACGTAGGCGAAGATGATAAAGCCAACGAGGGGCACCGATGACGAAGAACATGATGAAGAGGTAGAACCACATTAAGAAGGTGTTGCAGTAGCAGCGGCCGTCAAAGCTGACCAGAGACACCATTATGACGGTGTTGGATCAATATGGTAACCTTAGAGGGGGGTGAATAGAGTTTAATAAAACATTTTCTAAGTATGCTCATTTAATTTAATTAACAAACTTTTTATAAACAATTAAGAAAAAAAGATAATTTAATGCAACTATCAAGATAGGTATAAAATTTGAAACAAATAATTCTACCCAACACAATAAACAAATAGGAACAAATTAAAATATGCAATAAATTACTACAATGAATTGCAAAAGTAAACAGGAAAAAGTTAAAGAGGTTGACATTGTAATTTTATAGTAGTTCGGTCAAACTCGATCTATTCCACTCCCCAAGCACCTCTTGGGAATTTGAATAAAATCTTTACCGACTCTTTCCACGGATTAGAGTCCAACTGCTAACCGCTCTTTTTATGGGTTCAAGAGCAAACTCAACCATTTCTATGGGTTAGGATCAAACTGTAAAAAGTTTGAAAATTTTAAAGAACACACTTGCAACTCTCTAAATAGAGTGGATTTATTGAAGAAATGAACGTTTCACTCCGTAGTGGAAACATTGGATCGTCTTTGATTTTATTTAAAATTAAACTAAAAAAAAAAAAGATTGAGCAAACCTACTTGGAATAAATATGAAGATATTTCAGGCGGGTCTTTATCTCTTTCACAAAATCTTCCTGACTATGATTTGAACACATGATCAAGGCTTGTGGGAGTCTCTTGAAAGAAAATCCACAAGGGATTGAAGAGGAAAAAGTCTAGAGAGAATTCTCTAATTCTCTATTGAGGAGATGTGTGTTGTGTCTAATGGTTCAACCCAATGGTCTTATTTATAAAGACCAATGTCAGATCTTTGCCATAATTAAAATATTATATTTTAATATATATATTAAAATATATCTTATATTGATTTGAATCTCATTCAAATCCCCTACGATATTTATTTATTTGGATTTTATTCAAATTTTATAAACATCTTTTCTTTAATGTATCTAATATATATTAATTATTTTTTTGATATTTAATGTATCATATACATTAAATATGTTTTTCCTCATTTAATATATCAAATATATTAAATTTCAATTCGAACATTTCAAAATTTTCTCTCAACGAAATTGATCTCTATTTGTTCATATGAGCTAGCAATGGGACCTTATGGACCTACAGATTATAAGCTCCAATAATACAAAATTAATTAATTAAACTCTTTAATTAATCAATTTTCATTTATTAACTCTAGATTACTCCACTATAGATCTAGAGTTGCACTCTCATGCACTGTAGGACAAGTTATGTCCATGGATATAACCACTACATGCAAGTCGATCATTCACGAGTTGTTCGTAATTACAGCTGGGTCAAAAGTCCATTTTACCCATGTAATTACATCTTGTACCTTAAGTATCACTGATCTTCTGATCTTCTAATGAACAATTTGTTTATGATCTAATCATAAAATAAGTCCCTCTCGGGCTAGTGAGATGGTGAGGCCCCATTGTTTAAGTCCCGAAATCAACATTTACGGAACTACTCATCTACTTACCTTATATGGGAAGGAGTGAATTCTATCTTGTGACATTATGTTCTCAGCTCCCTATTTGGTCAAGTCCCTAAAATGGTAGGCTTATTGAATCGACTACAAAAGCCACTCTCACCCATGCAAATCAAAGGACAAGCCCTCACAGGCAGAAGTTCATTACTCACTCAAGATTAAGATCGAGTCGCATATGATCATCTTGATGAAATATTAATCTTCTTAATTAACGGATTTATAAAGAGAGATTAAATATTTCGTGGTCTAGTCTTATACAACCTCAATGTATAAGATACCCCCACTTACATGTCTCTACATTAACGATTTGTATCAAATCATTTGTAACTATTACAAAGTGGGCCGTATCAATAGTGTTACCAAGATAAGACACCCAATCTTATCCATATACTATGACCCTTTAAGTTATTTCTTGAACATAATCCTCCTGTATGTCAACCACATACTGTCCTAGATTACACTAATAACCTTAGATTTTTCATATAATGAATAATATTATATTGCAAATAAAATAATCAACATTATTATTAATTACTAAATAAATCATTAATTACGAGGCTTTAGAACATAAATCTCAACATTTACAATTTCAATTCTCACAAATCAATCCTCACAACACAATAATTCTCTCTCAAGAATAAGATGAAAAGAAAAAATTGATAGCTTTGGAGAGAGCGACAATGGAGACTTTTTAATTTTTGGAGGATTGGAAAAAAATTATCAAAAACTTGTTATGAAATTTTGGAGAAGAAGATGATATAAAAAGAGAGGAAAAAATGGTAAAAATCAAAATTTAATTTGGGCAATTGAATTATGGTAAGAGTAAAATGGAGGGTGGATATTAAAAGAAATAAAAAGTAAAAAGTACATTAATAAATAAAAGAAATAATATAGTAATAATAATAAAACTCACGATAAAAAAAAACTATATATGCATATGCATATATGTATATATACATATATGTATATATACATATCTATATATGTATGTATACATATATGTATCTATCTATATGTATATATGTATATATATATATATATATATATAATTTTATTTTTCTTATTCTTTTATTTTAAAACAACCAAAAGTCCACCATATGTCACTCCTCCAAAGGCTCCACATGCCACTTTCTAAATGGTCCACATTGCTGACTCAACCACCATGTCATCGCATCGTGAATTTTTCGTTCAAATTTGTTTTAGCCATAACTTCTTCGTTTTAACTCTGATTTGAGTGATTCCAGAGGCCTTGGAATCGTTATTTTTAGCTCTACGCTATGGACACTTCAAAACAATAAAATTATTTGTAATTAATAGTAAGTTTTTTATTGTTCATACGTAATTTCAACAAAGAGATGAGACACGTGTAAATCAACTTAAGTTTGTATTAATTTGAGTTTAGTGGAGTACAATTTCTAATTTGTTTCTCTAATTCTTTCTCTCGTATGTATACTTGACTCGAGGGCTGAAACGCTTGTTCTCAAGGTTGAATTGTCAACTTTGAACTTATGAAAAATCTTCAACTTTGAGCTTGTTGAAGGTCTTCAGGTTGTAGCTTATTGAAGGTGTTCAGCTTGTAGCTAGGGGTGTGCAAAAATTGATCCAAACCAATGAACCGATCCGAATCGCAGGTTTGGTCCGTTTATTTTTGAAAATTTTGGTTATTCAGTTCAAACCTTTATAAAATCGAAAGTTTTGGTTCAGTTCTCGGTTCATTATCTTAAATATCCGATTAAAATCAGATCGAACTGTTATATAATATATATTTATTTAAATTAAAAAATTATAATAGTCTAGCCTAATCTCACCCTCTCCCATGGCCCATTGTTTTCTTTTTGTTTTTTTTTTTCCTTTCTTTTCCTTTTGGCCCAGCCTAGAAAAATTTCTTTATTTTCTCATTCACATAAATCAAGCCCAAGCCCCAAAAAAATCAAACCCTAATCTCAAATAAATCAAACCCTAGTTCCATCCCATCATTTTGTCTTCTTCATTTCCTTTCCATCGTAACAATAACATTCTCCATCTATCTCCATATTTTTCTTTTTCTTCAAACCCTAACCCTAAGTAAACAACCCCTCACATATCTCATTCCACCACTCCACGCTGTCGGACACTTGAGGCCACCACGCTAGCCACCCACTTGACGCCATCACCCTAGCCACTCACTCAATGTCGTTGGCCCTGCAATTCTCCATGTGTTATTTTCAAATTTTCTTTCTCTATACTCTTCTAATCTCTTTTAATCTTATGGTTAAGTACTTTTTTCACCTTTTAAGTTTTAAATTTTACATATCTCTTTACTCTTCTAATCTCAGGTGTTATTTTCACATTTTTTCACCACCCACCTCACTATTGATACAGACATGCAAAGTAAGGAAGAAGAACAAAAAAAAGTCAGTTATAAACGAATCGAACTGACATGAATTGAACCAAATTAGTTCAGTTCAGAATCGAAATCGAGGATTTATTCGATTTTTTTGGTTTAGTCACATTGATAATCGACAGGTTCGGTTCGATCTTTGGTTCAGCCCAAAACCTGACTGAACTAAACTGTGCACACCCTTACTTGTAGTTTCTTGAAGGTTTTCAGCTTGTAACTTCTTGAAGGTCTCAGATTGTAGCTTCCTGAAGGTCTTAGCTTATAGCTTCTTGAAGGTCTTCGGCTTGTAGCTTCTTGAAGGTCTTTGACTTGTTTATCTTTTTGGATGATCGATCACTGGCTTATTGATCTTCCTTGATGATCGACCTCTGGCTTATTAATCTAGTTGATGATTGGCCTCTGGCTTCTTGATATGCTTAGATGATCGACTTCTTGCTTGTTGATCGTATTGGATGATCGTCCTCTGGCTTCTTGATCTGCTTGGATGCTCGGCCTCTGGCTTATTGATCATTTTCGATGATCGACCTCTGGCTTCTTGATCTGTTTTGATGATCGGCCTCTGGTTTGTTGATCTTCTTGAATCGTTCTTGATCTTCAAAAAGTGTTCTACGTTCAGACAGTATTTGATCTCCAGGAGCTTCTGGAGGCTTCACAACTTTGTTTCTAAATTCACTCTGAGCTTCTTCAGTTCTGACCCATTCAGATGAAAGAAAACTCTTTTATTTATAGAGCTTTCTATGGGCATTTGGGCTTGGGCTTTAGTGGCCTTTAGGCCCAACCATGGACTTGTGCTTTGGTTGGCTTTGAGCCTAACCATTTGGATTTGGGTATTATTTAACTTTGACCCAAATTCCACTAACCCAATTTGACCAAATTAAATGTAATTTTTTGGTCAAATGAAGACATGTGGCCTTTTAATTTTAGAATTTGTCAATTTTTGTCTTCAAATTAAATTTGGGACACGTGTCAATTTATAATTGGTCCTAAATTTAATTCTTTTTAATTTTGTCATTAATTGGCATAATGACGTGGCAATTGGAGATTGGCCAAAATTTCTCTGTCAACAGTTATCATCAAAACATTAATTAATTAATTAATAAAAATGAATTAATTTGACATTAATGGCCAAAAAGCCAACAATCTCCCCCCTTTTGATGATGACAAACCACTAAAGAAAAATAATTGAAATTCATAAAAACCAAGGTAGTACATGTGTCCAAGTAATACTTTCAATATAAAATCCAATATATCACCATAAAACTCATATTTGAAATTCACTTAAAAATTAATTTTTCCCCTAAATTAACGTAACACTAAAACATGATATAAAATTTAGAACATATTTTTCTTAAACTTCTCCCCCTTTGCAATCATCAAAAAGAACAATTAAGAAAGATTAAGAAATACATGAAAGCTCTCCCTAAGAACATGAATACTCTCACTAAGAACATGTATACATAATTTGAATAACTCCTCTTATCAATATGCCTTTAAAAAAACAAGCAAAATTATAAATTCAAGAGGCATCACAACGAATAATACCAAGCTCAAGCCTATTTTTGCAAAAACTTTCTTCATTCAAAGGCTTGGTGAAAACATTCGCTAATTGATTATTAGAACTGACAAAATCAAGAATAATATGACCATTTTTCACATACTCTCTGATAAAGTGATGTCTTATATAAATATGCTTAGTCCTAGAATGACGAATGATCAGATTGCTACACGCAAGTGCACGTGATCGAAGTAATAAGAAACTGGAGTATTCCAGAGTATCGTTGATAAGCCTTAGTATTAAGGCTTATTTAACTCCCAATTGCTTAAAATATTCTTGTTTTGACTTAAGATCATTTGAAAATAGTTGAAAGATTGCTTCAATTTAAGAAAGAAATAAATATGATGGGATTTGGGATAGAGTTCTAAATAAATTAATCTTGTGTGCAGGAAATATGGAAATTGCAAAATCGTGATTCTGCAATCTGGACAGTAGAAAAATTCAAGGAAGAACGAAAATTCCTGCGCAAAACCCATATATGGAAAACTTAATTACCGCATGAATTAAGGGAATTTGAGCAAAAAATTTGGGCATTCTTCAACCCTAATGAAGGCCTATAAAGGGGGAAGAAGAGGAGGAGCTAAGAGATTCGATTTTGGAGGCATTTTTAGGAGTCAAATTCGTGGGTTTTATTTTTCAACGTTAATACTCTGTTTTTCTTTTCTGTATTTTTTTGTTCTCTGTTTTTATATTTTTTTCAATTTTGTTTCTGAATTAACAAGAGCTACTATAAGTTTATTTCATGTTCTTCTTTCGATTTATCCAATCAATTCAAGTGAAGAAATTGAATTCGGGTTTCAATTTAAGTACTTTGTTTTTCTGCAGAAATTTTGCTATGTTTTTTAGCCGAGAACTTCAGTTTCTGTCTTACTTTTCTGATTTTTCTTCTTGTATTACCAAGAATCGTTGGCAGTACACATTTGTTCTTCATTCAAAATCTGTTTCACATTAAGTTTTTAGTTTTAATCTAGCCTTTGTTTGCGAGTTTCTTTATTTATTTATTTTTTCTGTTTCTGCTTTATAACAGTTTCAACAATCATTGGTATATTTAAAATTCTATTAGGTCTAAAGGTTGAAGGAAGAAGATTGAAATTCCTACTGAAGCTTTTGATTTTCTCTTTTTGAATTAAATTGAGAGTTTTAGACTTCTTTGAGATTAATTGTCCAAATTTGCTTAAGCTTACTGTCATAGTTGTTCCAATATTACTTAGGATGCAAATTTGTATTAATTAGCAAGTTACTCAATATTTCAATATGAACTTTTCCCCAAAAATTAGTTGTAGGATTTTTATCTTTAATAATAGCTAAACTTCTTAGGGGATTCAAGGATGTGAATTCCCTAAGAAGTAATTGTAGCCAAAATTTCAATAAAAACCAAGCCTACATCTCAATTGTTTGCTTGTGTTGAATAAAATTCCGTTGAGATCCTATACTGATCAAGTAGACTATCAACACAAGCTTAGATCTAATACCGACGGAGTTAGTTATAAGCGGATTTCACACAAGTAATGGAGAAAGAGCTTAGACATAAGCCAATCCTTACCCTAGACATTGGGATTAAGGACTCCAAAACCCATAAAATTGTTGAGCCGAATGATCTAAGATAGAGGGACTATAGACATATAAGTCACTCACTTAGCTTCCTAAAGCCTAAATTCAAGGTGAATAGGAGATGCAATTTTGGTTTATAATTGAATGTGAAGTAGGTTGGAATTGCAATTTTGGCTTGCAATTACAACTTAGGGCATGACATTCTTGAGCCCCATTCTTTATCCAAATTCCCTTTGTAATTTCAATTCCTAAGTCCATCTAGTTTGTTATTCCAATATTGTCATTTCTCGATTCTGCAATTAGATTCTGCAATTCAATTATGCAATTTTTCTTATTTCGATTATTGTCATTTCTACATTCTGCAATTAGATTCTGCAATTGTTCTTTTTACCAACACACCAACCCAACCTTATTTTTGCAAATTTTAGTTTTCAAGTTGCAATTTTCCATACACTTTGCTTTACAATATTTTTGTTACTCCGTTCCCTTGGGATTCGATACTTGGTACTCACATACCATTTTATATTACTTTGATTGGGTGTGCTTGCGTGTAACATCGATCAATCGTACCCAAGGAAACGAGTTTTAATAAAATTTATTAAAATGACACACAATCGTAGACGAATTGCAACTAAAAATAACCGTGGGTATAAAAGATTTATGAGGTGTTTTGGTTAAAAGAAAAATTATTTGAAAAATCAATGGAAATGAAGAAGGGATTCAAGAATGCTAATGCCCTTTTGGAAAGAAATGCAACAAGAAGGAAATTGCAATCATAGCTAACTCAAGAACTAAGTAAACCGAATTTGACTCCTATTCGACCTTCTATGAAGTATCTTTAGGAGACTAAGTAATTAAACCTATATTTCTATGGCTAATCTAACTTAGATATATCCGCGCACAACTCTAGTGGTTTTGGAGTCTCGCCCTATGTCTAGGGTCGATGTTTCAGAACTTATGTCTAATTCTTTTCCTCCATTGCTTTTGTGACATCCGCTTTCCTTAACCCTTTCAGTATTAAGTTATAGCTTGTCAAGCAACACTAGATGGCCAACTAGGTTTACCCAATATTGAACTCACCAAAAGCAAACAATAGTTCAAGTGTTAACTAGATTGTTTTTGCTATTGAGCTTTACATCTTTCCTCTAGGGCATTCACAAGCTTGAATCCCTAAGGAAATTTAGTTCTTCATAATGAAATTAACAAAAAATAGTAAGTTAACACTAAAGGAATTCATTGATATGAAAGATAAGTGAAGATAAAAAATAACTAGTACTTTAAATTGGATGATAACCACTTTATCAAAAGGAGTAATCTGAACTCCAAAAAAACCAAAAGAAATTGCAACTTCAATAAAAATGTTACAAAAGAAAGGCTAACAGTAGCTAGATCTCATAAATTAAATGACAAAATGGAAATTACAGCACTTGAAGAATTTGAAAGAACAAACTACACTAAAAACCCATTCCTCTCGGCTTAATCGAACAAGAAATTGCTCTTAACCACTACCAACTTTCGTTGTTGTGGGATTAAAGAGAGTTTATAGACTGAGATGTAGAAGAAATTAATACAAAACAACAACTAAAAAAATAAAAATGAAAATTGCAGAAAACCCAAAAAAACAGAAACGTAAATCTTCTCCAAATTTGAGCTATCTTCTTACGATTTTCTCCTCCAAATATATAGGGACTTCATGCTAGGGTTTCCTTCTTGGTTGATGGACAATCACGGCTAATTATCTTGCTGAATTCGTGGGTATATTCTCACTCAAAATCCCTTGATTTTCGGATTTCTCTTAATCTCCAGATTATAGAAAATTGCAATTGCGTAGCAATTGCAATGCTGTTGTATAGTAGTTGCAATGTTGTTGCATTACGCAAAAATCCTGCATTAAAACATTAAGTGTAAATTTTTTCTTCTTTTGTTTTCTTTTCTCCACTTATTTAATTTAAAGGTCTTCCAACAATAATGTGATTAAATTCAACCACTTTTCTATTTTTCATCAAATAATATGAATAAAAATCACAAGTATAACTAAGTTTAAAGGCCACATAATTCTCATGAATGAGAATTATCAATGAATAAGATTTTTAGTAAAATTAATAGCACTAGTATTATCACAAAATATAGGCACATTATCAAACTTTAATCCAAAATCACATAGAGTTTGTCTCATCCAAAGAATTTGAGCACAACATCTAGCAACCGCAATATATTCTGTTTTGGTGGTGGATAAGGCAACCGAATTTTGCTTTTTACTAAACCAAGATACTAAGAAGCTACCAAGAAATTGGCACGTCCCACTGGTACTCTTACGATCAAGTAAACTTCCAGCAAAATTCGCATCAGAATATCCTACCAAATTAAACTCAACATTTCTAGGATACCACAAACCTAAATCAATAGTCTCAAGCAAATATTTAAAGATTCTCTTAACGACATGCAAATGGAATTCCTTAAGACAAGATTGAAATCTAGCACAAAGACATACACTAAACATGATATCGGGTCTACTAGCGGTTAAATAAAGTAGAGATCCGATCATACCTCGATAAGCTTTTATATCCACACATTTACCTTTTTCATCCTTGTCAAGCTTAGTGGATGTGCTCATAGGAGTTTTTGCAAATTTACCTTCATTGAACTTGAACCTTTTGAGCAAATCCTTTGTGTATTTCTCTTGACTTATGAAGATACCATACTTGAGTTTTTTGATTTGAAGTCCAAGGAAGAAGCTAAGTTCTCACATCATACTCACCTCAAACTCACCATGCATACACTTAGAAAATTCTTCACACAAAGAAGGATTAGTAGAACCAAAGATAATATCATCCACATATATTTGCACTAAAAGCATATCATGTTCCTCAGTCTTAATAACGAGAGTAGTATCAAGTTTACCCATTTTAAAGTCATTCTAGAGTAAGAAATTACTAAGTCTATCATACCAAGTTCTTGGAGCTTGTTTTAAGCCATAAAGAGCCCTTTTCAACTTAAAGACATGATTTGGCAAATGAAAACTTTTAAAGCCGGGAGGTTGTTCTACATAAACTTCCTCCATAATATAACCATTTAGAAAGACACATTTCACATCCATTTGATACAAGATGAAATTCTTATAAGAAGCAAAAGTAAGTAACATTTAATAGCTTCTAATCTAGCAATAGGTGCAAAAGTCTATTCATAATCTATACCTTCCTCTTGACAATAGCCTTGAGCTACAAGTCTAGCTTTATTTCTAATGATATTTCCATTTTCATCCATCTTATTTCTAATGACCAATTCAATCCCAATAATAGAAGCATTAGAAGGCCTAGAGACTAATTCCCAAACTCTGTTCCTTTCAAATTGATTTAACTCTTTTTGCATAGCTAAAATTCAAAACTCATCATTTTTGGCATCCTTACAACTTTTTGGTTCAATTTGAGAAACAAAAGCAAGATTATTAAATATATTAAGAGAGGAATTAGTTTTCACACCTTCGTTGGGACCACCAAGAATCAAATCCTTGGGATGGGATGAAGCATACCTCCACTCCTTAGGCATAGAAGAAGATCTTTCTTCCTTCTTTTCATTTAAGCTCACTTCTTGCTTACTTTAAGCAATTTCTTTGCTTTTGTCACTAACAAGTAAATCTCCAAAATTTCTTTCTAAATCATCACTACAAACAGACTCATTAAAGACATTATTGCAAGATTCATAAAAAACAACATGCATAGATTCCTCAATAATTAAAGTTCTTTTATTGAAAACTCTATAAGCTTTACTAGTAGAGGAATAACCTAGGAAAATACCAACATCCATTTTAGAATCAAACTTTTCAAGTTTTTCTTTGTTGTTCAAAATAAAACATTTGCAACCAAACCTTTGAAATACCCAATATTTGAAATTTTGTTATGCCAAAGCTCATAAGGAGTTTTATCTATATAATGCCAAAGCTCATAAGGAGTTTTATCTATAACCAACGGTGTTAATGGCTTCTGCCCATAAGTATTTAGGTAAATCATACTCATGCAACATTGACCAAGCAAATTCTTGCAAAGTATGATTTTTTCTTTCAACCACACCATTTTGTTGAGGAGTTCTTGGAGCGAAAAAGTTATGAGAAAAACCATTTTCTTCACAAAAATTTTTAACACTATCAAATTCTCTTCAATGATCACTCCTAATTTTGGAAATCAAAACCCCTTTTTCCTTTTGAACTCTTTTTGCAAAACTAGCAAAACTCTTCAAACCATCATCCTTATGTTTTATCATCAAAACTCAAGTAAATCTTGAAAAATCATCAACTATCACAAAGGCATAATAATTTCCTCCAAAAATAGCAATTCTAGAAGGGCAAAATAAGTCCATGTGTAATCGTTGAAGGGGTCTAGTTATAGAGATCACATTTTTAGATTTGAAAGAGTACTTGGTTTGCTTACCCATTTGGCAAGCATCACAAACTTTATCTTTTTCAAATTTAAATTTAGGAGGACCTCTAACCAAAAAATTCTTGGAAATAACCAAGAATCATGAATCATCATGCAAAGCTGAAAAACATTTATTACTAATAGGGCAATCATTAAAATCAATAGTGTACACATTTTCATCCCATTGCCAATAAACACTGATTTTTCTATTACTAGCATTTTCAATGACGCAATTCTTTTTATCAAATACAACTCTAAAGCCTTTATCACACAATTGACTAATACTAAGTAAATAATGCTTTAAATCGTCAACTAAAAGCACATTTTCAATTAACGTAGAAAAACCATTACCTATACTACCCTTACCAATAATTTTACCTTTCTTGTTGTCACCAAAGGTTACTGATAATTCTCATTTATGAGGATTATTTAACCCTAAACTAAGTTGTTATTGCCATTTTTGTACATTTTATCGAATAACAAGCAAGCTAAAAATAGCATTTATAAGATAAATTCATGCAAGCTTGCCGGAGTAGGAAAAAGAAGAATTAAGTTGAAAAGATAAAGGAGAGTTGGCTAAAATTGTTGTTTTGTGCAGATTTGAAGAAATGAATAAAATGCAAATGAAATGCAATTGCATTTCCTTGAGAAGGCAAGGTGGTGAGCAAGAGGGAAAATGCAATTGCATTTTCTGGACTTATCCATCAGTGCGGAATTCACTGAAATTCACCAAGATTCACAAAGTTTGCTCGATTTATGGTAGAATTTTCAGCCCAATCTCACGCCCCAAGTTTACCCAAGAATTAAGGAACCCCAAGATGGAAAAAAAGGGCCTCGGAAGATCTATAAAATGGGAGGAAGAACGAAGAAGAAAGATAATATTTTTATTGGGTTTTTACACTCTATTTTTTGGGTTTTTCTGCTATTTTTCTATTCATATCGCAAGCTGCGACTTCTCTTTTCCAGCATTTCATTTTTGTACTTTTGCTCTTTAAATTTTGAGTTTGATCCCTCCTCAACGAAAGTTCGAGGAGATAAAGATCCAATTTCATGTGAAGGAATTTTGGTTTGATCAAGGCAATGAATTTCCATGAGTTGGGTACTCTGTTTTGTTCAATTTCATTATGTTTTAATCCTTCATTTTCTGTTTGAGTTTAATCATAAAGGTCTTCTCTGTTTTATCCACTTTTCTTGTATGAACTATTGAATCCTAGGTTTCAATTTCCTTCATCTCTAATAATAAGTTTGTTAATTTCTGAGATTTTCAATTCCATTTAGTTTGGTTTTTCCCGTAGCTTCAGCTTCGAATTTCTGGGCTTAAATATTATAAGCATTTCTTGAAATTTTTGTTTTATAATTCTTGTGTGAATATTTAAAGCTGTAGGATTAGTTTTTTTTTTTTAAAAAAAAAGGCATTCTTAAATAATTTAGATTGGCTACCTTATAATTTTGAATTTTATTTTCCTTTATTCGATTTATTAAATACGAGTTTTACAACACTTAAATTTAGGGTTTTTGTTTCTTCCATAATGGGCTAATTTATGTGAAGCTTAAAAACATGTTCAATCTAGTTAATAATCGAGACTTTGTTTGCTTTTGTTGAATTAACGTGAGTAAACCTAGTCAGCCAACTAGTGATTGCTTGTTGAGCTTGAACTTAATACCGAAAGGGTTAAGAGAAAACAAATGTCACAAAAGCAATGGAGGAAAAGACTTAGAAATAAGTCATGAACATCGACCTTAGACATAGGGCGAGACTCTAAAACCGTTAGAATTGTGCGCGAATTTCTCTAAGTTAGATTAGCCATAGAAATATAGGTTTAATCACTTAGTCTCCTAAAGATTTTGAAACAAAGTCGAATAGGAGTTGAATTCGGTTTACTTAGTTCTCGTGTATTAACTATGATTGCAATTGCATTTTAAGTAGCATTTCTTTCTAAAGGGGCATAAGCAACTTGGATCCCATTCTTTTTAATTATTGACTTTTCGTTATTTTCTTTAGCAAAAACAACCGCTCACGTTTTTTTACACCATTGGTTACCGCAATTGCATTTTGCAAACAAATTTTGTGTCATCTTAGTAGATTTTGTTAAACCCGTTCCCTTGGGTACGATACTCTAGAGTACTTCCAGTTTTTTTTTATTACTTCGATCACGTGCACTTGCGTGTAGCAAAAATCCGATCAGTTACTAAACCTCCATCCTTTTTAGAAAGATTGACAAACTTGGATTGATCTCCCATCATGTGCCTCGAGCAACAACTATCCAAGTACCATTTGTTTTTCTTTGAGGCTTTCAAGCAAACCTACAAACAAAAATGTTTAAGATTGATCATTTGGTACCCATACTTGTTTGAATCCTAGAAGGTTAGCCTTTATAAACTTGGGAAACCATTTCATTTTTGCATCCACATTTAAAGCATTAGATTTAGACAAGTAACAAAAATAAGCTTTATGTCCATACTTGCCACAAAAGAGAATAATCAAATTAAACCCACAACGGAAGCGTTGGAATCGACTTTGATTTTATTTTAGAATTAAATTAAAATAATTTAGGTTAAGCAAAACATACATTTGAGATAATATGGGGAATATTATGACAGATCTTTTTCTCCTTGTACTCCAACTCCAATAAGGTTGAATTCTAAGATTTCCACAAAGTCTTCTTTGCTATGACTCGAACAAATGACCAAAGAGGTTTGTGGGAACCTTCTTGAAAATAGAGAGAATGAATGAGAGGAGAATTTCAAGAGTTCTTTTCTCTTGTGAAGAATGCACACAATGACTTACTCTTAGGGTCCTATTTATAGTGGTCAAAGCCAAATAATTAAATAATATATTTTAATATTAATATATTAAAATATATTTATCTAAGCAGTTTGAATCTTTTCCAAATTATCCTACGACATCTATTTCCTTATTTGAATCTTAATTCAAATTTAATAAATATTTTTTCTTTAATGTATCTTAATACGTTAATAATTTCTTTGATATTTAATGTACATATACAATAAAGATGGTTTCCCTTATTTAATATATCAAAATATATTAAATTTTAATTTGAACATTTAAAAATTTTGTCTCAACAAAATTAATCCCTATTTGTTTATATGAGTTAGCAATGAAACCTTATGAACCTACAGATTATAAGTCCCAATGATACAAAATCAATTAATTAAACTCTTTAATTAATTAATTTTCATTCATTAACTATAGGTCATTTCATTATAGACTTAGAGTTGCACTCTTATGCACTGTAGGACAAGTTGTGTCCATGGATATAATCACTACATACAAGCCGATCCTTCACGAGTTGTTCGTAATTACAGCTGGTCAAAAGTCCGTTTTACCCTTGTAATTACATCTTGCACCTTAAATACCACTGATCATCTAATGAACAATTTGTTTATGATCTAACCATAAACTAAGTCCCTCTCGGGCCAGTGAGAGGATGAGGCCCCATTATTCAAGTCCCGAAATCAACACTTCAGGGAACTACCCATCTACTTACTTAATATTGGAAAGAGTGAATTTCATCTTGTGAGATTATGTTCCCAGCTCCTTATTTGGTCAAGTCCCCAAAATGGTAGGCATATTGAATCGGCTACAAAAGCCATTCTCACCCATGCAAATCAAAGGACAAGCCCTCATAGGCAAGAGTTCATAACTCACTTAGGATTAAGATCGAGTCGTATATGATCATCTTGATGAAATATTAATCTTCTTAATTATTGGATTTATAAAGAGAGATTAAATATTTTGTGGTCTAGTCTTACACAAACTCATTATATAAGATACCCTCACTCATATGTCTCTACATGAACTATTTGGATCAAATCATTTGTAACTATTACTAAGTGAGCCGTATTAGTAGTGTTACCAGGATAAGACACCTAACTTTATCCATATACTACGACCTTTTAGGTAATTTCTTAAACATGATCCTCCCGTCTGTCAACCATATACTGTTCAAGATTACACTAATAACTTTGAATTTTTCATATAATGGATAATATTATATTACAAATAAAATAATCAAAATGATTATTAATTATTAAATAAATAAATAATTATGAGGCTCAACAACCACATGAGAAATAAACAACATTATCCAAGGAATTATCTCTTACAAAAAATTTATGCACTCTACTTTTCTTGGAGAACTTCTTTTCTTGGAGCATTGTGAAACTTTGCTCTTTGAGAAAAATTTCTTATTGAAGAAGTAGTAATAACATATTTCAATTTAAAGCACTTAGGTCTAGTATGACCTTCAACACCACAATAACGACATATAGGCACAAAGCTAGATTTATCATGCTTAGATACAACCTTAGGCATATTAAGCGTAGGCACAATAGGAGATGCTTTAACGAAGATAGTTTTAGAAATTGAAAGAGTAGAACATTCATCAATGTAGCCTAAACCTCTTTTATCACCATAAGACTTGCCTACTTCAATTATTTTGTCCAACCTTTGAGCACCAATTGTCAACTTTTTAATAGATTCTTTAGCCTTAACCAAGTTCTTGCAAAACATTTAATTCATTTTCTTTAAGCAATTTAATCAAATTATCCTTTTCACAACTATCATGCTCAAGAAATCTAACTTTATCAAGCAAGGTATTTTTTTCATCACAATCAAAAGCATGCTTATCACAAGAGACATTCATTTCATCAATTTGCACAACATCATGCTCATTCTCTTTTAAGCAAACAATTTAATCAAGTAAAGACTTATTTTCACTAGTTAGAGCATTGTATTTCTTTCTAAGTACAACATATTTGGAACCAAACTTTTCTAAGTAATTTTACATATTTTCAAAAGTTTCAAACAATTTATCATAAGAAAGGGGTTCTAGAGTTAACTCATCATCTTGTTCATTACTCTTGTCACTATGAGCCATGAAACAAAAATTTGCTACTTCTTCTTCGTCATTTCCACTTCCACTTTCATCACTATCATCCCAAGTAGCCTTCACAGCTTTCTTCTTGGATTTCTTGGATGGTTTGAGGAGAGGGCAATTCGTTCTTATGTGACCCGGTTTCTTGCATTCACAACATATCATCTCACCTTTTTGCTCTTTTCAGCTTTTGACTCTCTTTGGTTAGAGATGTGTTTCTTGAATTTTTTCTTCCTCTTGATGAAGTTCTTATTGTTGGGATTTATGCCCTAAAGTTTCATAATTAATAATTTATTTAATAATTAATAATAATTTTGATTATTTTATTTGCAATATAATATTATCCATTATACAAGAGGATAATGTTCAAGAAATAACCTAAAGGGTCATAGTATATGGATAAGGTTGGGTGCCTTATCCTGGTAACACTATTGATACGACTCACTTTGTAATAGTTACAAATGATTTGAACCAAATCGTTCATGTTGACATATGTGAGTGGGGGTATTTTATACAATGAGTTTGTATAAGACTGGACTGCGAAATATTTAATCTCTCTTTATAATTCCGTTAATTGAAAAGATTAATATTTCATAAAAATTATTATGAAGGGAATAATCACATTAAACCCATAGCGGAAGCGTTGAAATCGACTTTGATTTTATATTAGAATTAAACAAAAGCATTTTTAGGCAAAGTAAAACATACATTTAACATAATATGGAGATATTTCGGATAGGTCTTTATCTCCTCCACAAAGCCTTTTTGGCTATGGCTCGAACACAAGACTAAGGATTGTGGGAGCCTCTTGAAAAAAAATCCACAAGGGAATAGAGGAAGAGGTTTAGAGAGAATTCTCTAATTCTCGATTGAGGAGATGCGTGTTATAATGGCTCAACTCAAATGTCCTATTTATAAAGACATGGGGCAAATCTTTGCCATAATTAAATAATATATATTTTAATATTTAATATATTAAAATACATATATTTAATCTATTTCAATCTTATTCAAATCTTTTAAATTCTCCAACGATATGTATTTCTTTATCTGAATCTTATTCAAATTTTATAAATATATTTTCTTTAATGTATCTAATATACATTAATTATTTTAATATTTAATGTATCAAATACAATAAATATATTTTCCTATTTTATATTTAATATATCTAATATATTAAATATCAATTTGAACACTTCAAATTAAATATTGATTTGAACATTTCAAAAAAAAAATTTCAACTAAATTGATCTTTTAGTATTACTATGAGATAGCAAAGAGACCTTATAGACCTACAGATTATAAGCTCCAATGATACAAAAATTATTAATTAAACTTTTTAATTAACCAATTTTCATTCATTAACTTTAGGTCATTCCACTATAGACCTAGAGTTGCACTCTTATGCACTATAGGACAAGTTGTGTCCATGGATATCACCATTACATACAAGTCGATTCTTCACGAGTTGATCGTAATTACAGCTGGGTCAAAAGTCTGTTTTATCTCTGTAATAACATCTTGCACCTTAAGTACCACTGATCATCTAATGAATAATTTGTTTATGATACAACCATAAACTAAGTCCCTCTCTTGCCAGTGAGAGAGTGTGCCCATTGTTCAAGTCTCGGAATCAGCACTTAAGAGAACTGCTCATCTACTTACCCTGTATGGGAATGAGTGAATTCTATCTTGTAGGATTATGCTCCCAGCTCCCTATTTGGTCAAGTCCCCAAAATGGTAAGTTTATTGAATCAGCTACAAAAGCCACTCTCACTCATGCAAATCAAAGGATAAACCCTCACATGCAAGAGTTCATAATTCACTCAGGATTAAGATCAAGTTACATATGATCATCCTGATGAAATATTAATCTTCTCAATTAACGTACTTATAAAGAGAGATTAAATAATTCGTGGTTCAGTCTTATACAAACTAATTGTATAAGATACATTCACTCACATGTCTCCACATGAACAATTTTGATCAAATCATTTGTAACTATTACAAAGTGGATCGTATCAATAGTGTTACCAGGATAAGACACCAAACTTTATCCATATACTATGACCCTTTAGGCTATTTCTTGAACATGATCCTCCCATATGTCAACCACATACTGTTCAAAATTACGCTAATAACCTTAGATTTTTTATATAATGGATAATATTATATTGCAAATAAAATAATCAAAATTATTATTAATTATTAAATAAATCATTAATTACGAGGTTTTAGGGCATAAATCCCAACAGATCATATGCGTCTTGATCTTAATCCTGAGTGAGTCATAAACTCATGCCTGCCTGTGAAGGATTGTCCTTTGATTTGCATGAGTGAAAGTGACTTTTGTAGCCGATTCAATAAACCTACCATTTTTAGGACTTGACAAATATAGAGCTGGGAACATAATTTCACAAGATGGAATTCATTCCTTCCCATATAGGGTAAGTAGATGAGTAGTTCCCTTAAGTACTAATTTTGAGACTTGAACAATGGGGCCCCACCCTCTCATTGGCTCGAGAGAGACTTAGTTTATGGTTGAATTATAAACAAATTGTTCATTAGAGGATCAGTGGTACTTAAGGTGCAAGATGTAATTAAAGGAGTAAAACATATTTTTTAACTAGCTGTAATTACGAACTACTCGTGAAAGATCGACTTGCATGTAATGATTGGATCGATGGACACAACTTGTCCTACAGTGCATAAGAGTGTAACTTTAGGTCTATAGTGGAGTGACCTATAGTTAATGAATGAAAATTAATTAATTAAAGAGTTTAATTAATTGATTTTGTATCATTGGAGCTTATAATCTGTAGGTCTATAAGGTTCCATTGCTAGCTCATACGAACAATAAAGGATCAATTTCGTTGGAAGAAAATTTAAAATGTTCAAATTAATATTTAATATATTTGATATATTAAATGAGGGAAAACATGTTTATTGTATTTGATATATTAAATATGAAAGAAATTATTAATGTATTAAGATACATTAAAGAAAAAATATATATATAATTTGGATAAGATTCAAATAAGGAAATAAATATCGTAGGAGAATTTAAAAAGATTTGGATAAGATTTGAATTAGTTAGATAAATATATTTTAATATATTAGATATTAAAATATATTATTTAATTATTGCAAAGATTTGCCCTAGGCCTCTATAAATAGAACCCTAGGGATGAGCCATTGTGTGCATTCTTGATAAGAGAAAAAAAACTCTAGAAAATCTCCTCAATAGGAAATTAGAGAATTCTCTCTAAACTTTTTACTCTAATCTCCTGTGGATATTCTTTCAAGAGGTTCTCACAAACCTTGGTCCTGTGTTCGAGTCATATCGAGGAAGACTTTGTGGATGAGATAAAGACCGCTAAAAATATCTCCATATTTACTCTAAAAGTAAGTTTGCTTAGTATTATTTTTTAGTTTAATTTTAAATAAAATCAAAGACGATCAATGCTTATATTGTAGGTTTAATTCAATTATTCCCTTCACTTATACTTACGTGTAAAATATAGGCAACGCCATCTTCATCAAGGACATTCTCATATGCGGAGTCAACGTCCAAGGCAAAGAAATACTCTTCTTCTTTTTGGACTCATCCTCCATGTGTTCTTTCATGGTAATCTCATGTATCATGAGAGAGCCAATAAGTTCCTCCAAAGGAAGTTTGGTGAGATCCTTTGCATATTGAATCGCCTTCACCTTTGCTTCCCAATTCTTAAGTAGAGACCTAAGAATTTTCCTAACATTTTCGGAGGTAGTATAGACTTTGCCAAGACCTTTCAAAGCATTTATGATGTTAGTAAATCTAGTAAACATCTCGGTAATAGATTCGTTAGCATCCATCTTAAATAATTCATAATTATGAATTAACATGCTAATTTTTTATTCTTTAACTTGATTAATTCTCTCATGAGTCACTTCAAGAGTATTTCATATTTCTTCAGCAGAAGAACACATAGATATTCTATTAAACTCATATTTGCTTAAAACACAATATAAAGAATTTATAGCTTTAGCATTAAAAACACACTTTTCATATCATTGTCATCATATTCCTCTTCTAATTTAGGTACATCATTATCATTAACCTTTTTCATGGGAATATAAGGACCTTTAACCACATTTAACCATATATAATAATCAATATATTGCAAATAAATTTTCATTATAACCTTCCAATTAGCATAATTTGACCCATCAAATAAGGAGGCCTAGAGGTGGATTGTCCTTTAATAATACCATTTACTACTAGGTTTGTCATAAAGCTCAAACAATAAAGTTTATCTAAAAAAGTTTTAGAAGTGCAACCTCGCTT
The DNA here is from genome assembly GCA_033996785.1 of Trichosanthes truncata. NCBI lineage: Eukaryota > Viridiplantae > Streptophyta > Magnoliopsida > Cucurbitales > Cucurbitaceae > Trichosanthes > Trichosanthes truncata. Next base: position 78,545,924 of record JAWPNB010000003.1, read on the forward strand.
TGATACCAATTGTTGGATCGGTATGGAAACCCTAGAGGGGGGGTGAATAGGGTTTAATAAAACTTTTCCTAAGTATCACTACAGGAAAAAAAATATACGATAGCTTCAAAAAAACGCTATCATAGGTCTTTTATAGCGTTTTTTCAAAGTCCTGACAGCCCACGCTATAAAAAGTCTGAGACTTTTCATAGCATTTTGTAAATGCTATAAAATGTCTGACTTTTTATAGCATTTTATAAAAGCTATAAAAATGCTATAATAAAAACCTTTTGATAGCATAATTTTCTCTTTATAAAATGTGTTATGATAGCATTTTATAAAAGTTATAAAAAGCTTTTTATAGCAAAAATAAAAAGCTATTGTTTGTCAATGATATCATTTATTTATAGCTATAAATTTTTATTTTATGCCTTGAAATGAAAGCTATAATAGGCTTGTATGGTCTTTTTTTTTTCTTCTATTTATAACATTTATAAAAATTTTATAGCATATGATGAATATTGTTATCATAATCTATTATAACTTTCCTAATATTTGCATAATGTTATTCTTCATGTTTCATACCTTGTTGCATAATAAAAGTCAAATAATAAATATATAAACCATCAAAATAAATACAATCAAAATGTGACTATCTAAATAACCATTTATACAAGATTCACATTGCCCTCCACAAAAATATATACAATAATATCAATCTATCAACTAAGGTAGTTGTTCTTTCTTGTTTTCTTGCACTTTTCTTGAATGAAATACTCCATTGTCCTTGCTCTGTAGTTGTTCAGATTATCATGTTGCACTTTAGACACACATACCTACAATCAAATGTACATATTAGTTGAATAACCATGTAAAGAATCAATCATGCATCATATCCATAAAAAGATAATCTAAAACAACTCAATGAAGTTCTTAAGCACATAAGAAATAACAAAATTGATAATGCTGAAATGTCAAAAGCTTCCATACCAAAAGATAATCACGAATTTGCCAAAAGTTGGGTGAAAAGTCAAGTCCCTACAAGAGTTGATAATCATTAAATTAGAAGAGGTTTAATAGATTGAGGTATATGTGCCATAAAATTGTTAACTGACAAAGCAATCACATAGTAAAAAATCCCAATTAACTCAAGAAAAGAAAAAACATCACTTAAGAACTAAAGGAGAAATAATAGAAGGAAATGAAAATGAGAAAAACCTTTGAGCAATATCACTCACAAGCACAACTTTGTCAAAAACATAGATCCAAAATTGATGGCATCTGCTTGATATTGAAATGTTGGAAAGGAATGAAACTACAAGCTTATATCCATGTTTAGTTGCAATATAAATCATTGTCACCTGATATAGTCAAAACAAAAGTATTCATATTAACCAATTGTAATTTGTGACAAGTAAACTGGGGATTTTGAAAAATAGAAACTACAAGTAGCTAATGGTGTTATTCACGCACTCAACAAACTCATCAAGTTCCAAATTAGTGAAAAGATGAAAACACACATTTACAAACACAACCTAAATAAACACATTCAGTATAAGTAATCACATAGGAAAGATCAATGACTATGCTTATAAAAACATGCTCATTGAATATGGTAAACAAACAAACATGCACATTAAATTCTTCTAAAACTGCAAAAAGAATCATAGCAAAATTATTACCTGTTAAACAGACAAGGGAAAGAATAACATCATTTATTATGTTGAGATCAACTCAGAAAATGTTCCACATTGCAACATACTTTGAATTAAGTTGTAGTTTTTGTTCGCTAGAAATTAGAATCCATGTATAAACTGTATAGCATAAAAAGTGATTTATATAGCTTGGACTTAAGTATTCACATACTCATTTAGGGAAGCAAATATGAAACTAAAAGCCTAGTAATCACAAACTAAAAGTATGCAATTATAAGACAATTAGGAGCAAAATTAAAGAAGACATGCTAGGTACATTTTGTTAAGCACCAAGACAAGGAACTAATCCTGTCAACGTCAGCTAATTAAGTACTGCAACTGGTGTCAACTGAAGCTAATTAAATACTCCAACTGCTGTCAACTGAAGCTACACAGTTCCTAATCTCGAAGATTATTAACTTTATTGGTGCTTCTTGTTACAACCCAACTCAATTCCTAATCTTCCAAAACAAAGCACATCAAGTCTAACTCTAGATAAAATTCTTTTGGAGTATGGAAGGCAAAAAGAGGAAAGTAGAGAAATGCTAAAACATAATAGACTACATATTATTACCCAAGTCCAAAAGAAGTTTAAACAGGAAAAATGAAACATTTAGACAATTCAATTCTCTTATTTAGAAATTGCAAAAGAAAACTCAAACCCTTCAAAATAGCCTCGCAGTTGGAAAAGTATATGAAAACCATGGATCTTGTAACAAAGTAGTCTTCAAGTGAACTAAACTTAACCAACTAAGTTGATCAAATTATTAGATCCATCACATTATAGCATAGGATCAAAAACCACATATAAATATATCAATCAGTCAACATTAACCGATTCAAAGAATCGTGAAAATATAATGATAAATTAGCTTATTTAAAGACCAAATACAATTAAGAGTAGTACCACTAATTCTTATCCAAAAGACTGCAATGCCACAACCTAAACTAGACAAGAGAGAATTTGTGTGATATAGAATCTTTTCAAAAAAATCTAAAAGAAAACTGAAGAAAGAGGAAAATATTTCAATATCACCCATAGCCTGCTTGGACATTTTTTTTAGATTATGATTTTAGACGATGATATTTAAATCTTTTTGGGTCTTAGTCCTTGTACATTTGTTTAGTGTAATGTTTTATTTGAATACCATAGATATGACAAAATGTGTTTCTCTTGTTTGTTTGAAGGCTATCATTCCCTCCAAACACAGCTCATTTCAAGATAAATTGGTAACTTTGTGCATTACTAAGACCATCCCAATGTTTAGAAACATAATACAACAAAGACTTGGGCAGTGAAAATTTAAGGAGAAAACTGACTTATTTTTTCTTAAAATAACAGTATGCTTGTATAAAAATAATTTCCTAGCTTAACTTTCATTAAAATCTTTTATCACATATAAAGTGGCTCTGTCATGAGAACAAGCTAACCAACAAGATCATGCAACAAAAACTCAGAAGAAAAGTTTTAATACAAACAAATTAGGACTAAAGAATAAAAATTAATTAATTGTTGGAAATATTTAAATGAAAAGACATGATCTTATAATTTTTTTTTAAAAAAAAGAAAAAGAAATCATAATCTAGTGTTGTCCCCCATATTGGCACTTACTAAGGAATTATAATGAGGAAACTAGCTGGCATTTATCCCAGAAACCATAGAAAATGCAATATAATTTACATGCTCACTAGTAAACTCAAATAATATTCCAACCTATACTCCTGTGAACTGAACCACAAGAACAACAATCATTATACTTGTAGGTGTTTGCAAGCAAGAAAATTAGTAAAATGGTAATATGAGACCATTAATGCATTCAATATGTATGGAATGAAAAAAATAATATTTTCCAAACAAGGAAAGGAGAAGTAATTCAAATATCCTAAATTTTGTTTTCTTTTCTTCGTTCTTAATTATATTTTTAAGCTTCTTTTAGCTCATTTAAGCTCACAAATTCACTTGATGGTAATCATAGCAAACTATTTGATTTTCTACATAGAAGAGCACAGAAAATGATGACTAATCTTATATTAGAGAAGTTTGTACAATAGAAAAGACTTATCTTAAGAAATCTTTTGTCTCTGAAATGTTGTATAGTTGAATCTCTATTCTTGATCTTCAATAAAGAACTCCAGGGCTTCCATTTTCACAACAGATGTAGGCTATGTTGAACCACTGTAAAGAGGTTATTGTCTCTTCCTACTCTTCTCTTGATTGATAATCTATTTCTTCATTCTTCTTCTTCCCTTCTATTTTTCAAGAGATGTTTTCTGCATTATGATATAGAGAGAAAAGTTCTATGGAAAACATAGGGGAGTATCGACACCTCAGAACTCTAAAGTTTCAACAAGCATAATACTACCAGCACATCCATCCATTAACACAAATCAAGGAAGACATACAAAACATTAAGCAAATCCGAAAACACACACACACACACACAAAACTAGAAGATTAACAAGAAAGAAACTAAAAAATAAAGATTAAAAATGACATGCCTTAATCATGAAATAAATTCCAATATTTAAAAGGACTCATTTGGTAAGATAGAGATCACAAGCTTATAGATTTGTAGTTAGGATTCTCAAAGTTAAATTCCTTTGTTGATAAAGTTCTTAGAATGTATGTTGGAAAGAAATGAAAACGTCAATAGGAGAGGGGATAGAAAGATGAATATTACAGGAGATATGTTGGAGAAAAAAATATGAAAAAACAAAAAGCATCTTTTAGCGATAGATATAACAGAGGAGAGATACCTTGTAAAAATAATTGTCGACAACCTTAAACTTTTTACCACCTTGATGTATTTTTTGCTTCACATTTCCCTTTCTTTGTAAATCGACCTATAAATTTCCATTAGCAAGATCAGAGCTCAAGAGAGAGCACTAAAAAATAAACCAATCCTCAATCATGGAGGTCCGAAAAGTAGAAAACGACCTCAATCATGGAGGTCCCAAAAGTAGAAAACGACCATCTAGTCCTCACTATCGACCCATCTGCCAAACAATCATTAGAGAAGGAACAAATCTCACCATCTCCATCCATAACAAAATCCCTCTATCGTCTCAAATTCTCAAAACCTAATTTCCCTCTTTCCACTCCCAGAACCATCCTCGAATCCATAGACATCCTATAACCTCCATCCGAAGGAGACTCAAGTTCTTCATCTTCATCAAAGTACAAAGATGAAGAAATCAGACCAATTAAACGAAGTCGAAGGCAAACGAAGACAGAAAAGGAAGGTAAAGAGGAAGAAGATCAATAAACGAGTATTAATCGAATGGATATTGTTTCTCACCATAATCCCTTGCTTAATTTGTGCCCTAACTCTCGAATTGCTTCAAGAGAATAGAAGCAGATTTGGAGCTTAGAGGTCTGGAAATGGTGCTTAATCATGATAATGATTTTCTATGGTCGTTTAGTGACTGATGGCTCGTCAGCCTCTCCGTCTTCATAATCGAACCAAACTTCATGCTCTACGAACGAAATCTCTATTTCGTCTACGACCTTCCGCAAGAGCTTCAAGCATGTAAAAATGGAGATTGGATTGTGATTCAAGTGTAAGGGACGAAGAATATAAGTGAAAGAGAAGGCAATTAGTCTAGGGTTGAAAGGGCTTGAAAGCTAGAGATTCAAGGAGAAGAAGGCGTGCCAAAATGAAAATGGGTATTTTGATAAAGGAGGGTGCGCACTACAATCTGATAAAGAACAAAAAAAATTGAAAACGCGCCTTTTTTTTCCGTGAAAATGAAAACGCGCGTAACCCTTTTAATTGCATTTTGTAAGAATGCTATAATTTAAATGCTATTATATCTATTATTTGGTGTAGTGTATGCTCAATTAATCTAATTAACAAACTTTTTATAAACAATTAAGAAAAAAGATAATTTAATGCAACTATCAAGATAGGTATAAAGTATAAAACAATTAATTCTACCCAACACAATAAATAAAAAGGAACAAATTAAAGCATGCAATAAATTACTACAATTAATTGTAAAAGTAAATAGGAAAGAGTTAGAAGGATGACATCGTAATTTTATAGTGGTTCGGTCAAGCTCGACCTATTCCACTCCCCAAGTGCCTCTTGGGAATTTGAATAAAAACTTTACCCACTCTTTCCACGGATTAGAGCCCAACCGCTACACCGCTTTTTTTACGGGTTCAAGAGCAAACCCAATCCTTTCCACGGGTTTGGATCAAACCGTTATAAGTTTGAAATTTTTAAAGATCACACTTACAACAATTTCAATAGAGTGAATCTACAAATTCAACTTTCACAAATCAATCGTCACAACACAATAATTCTCTCTCAAGAATAAGATGAAAATAAAAAATTGAAAGCCAGAAGAAAGCAACAATGAAGACTTTTTGACTTTTGGAGGATTGAAAAAAATTTGTCAAAAACTTGTGAAATTTTGGAGAAGAAAATGGTATAAAAAGAGAGGGAAAAGAGGTAAAAATTAAAATTTAATTTGGGCCATTAGATTCTGGTAAAAGTAAAATGGATGGTGGAGATTCAAAGTAATAAAAAGTAAAAAGTAAATTGATAAATAAAAGAAATAAGATAATAATAATAATAATAATAATAATAATAATAAGAGGAAGAAGAAGAAGAAGAAGAAGAAGAAGAAGAAGAAGAAGAAAATTAACGGTAAAAAAACTATATATATATATATTTTAAAAAACACAATGGTCAAATGCATTAAATGCATTCTGACATTTTTTTTAATGGTAACTTTGAAATATATATATAATAATCTATAATTTTATTTTAAAACAACCAAAAGTCCACAACATGTCACTCCTCCAAAGGCTCCACATGTCACCCTCTAAATGGTTTATTGCTGACTCAGCTGCCACGTCATTACGCTGGGACTTTTTCGTTCAAATATGGTTTGGCCATAACTTTTTCGTTTTAACTCTGATTTAAGTGATTTAAAAGGTGTTGAATAGTTATTTTGAGCTCTACGCTATGTACACTTCAAAACAATAAAATCTTCAGTAATTAATAACATGTTTGTTATCATCAAAATATTAATTAATTAATTAATTAAAATTAATTAATTTGAGATTAAAGGCCAAAAAGCCAACAAACGACGACGCCGATGAGAGGCCACTAGAGGAACTGTAGGCAGTTGGTGGTGTTGGCATGGCTGCTCAGCCAGACGTCGTCGTCGATGATCAAGAGGGAAAGGAGTAAGGTTAGTAAGTTTAGAAGTCCGATCAAATGGTTGCTCACTCTCATGGTGGCGCTGGTGCAAATACAAGGTATTTGCATTCACTAAATTGCAAATTTTTCTAAACTTCATTAAAATACACTTTGATTAAGTCTTTACTTAAATTGATTGGACTTTTGCAGGGGAAGCGTGTGATTAGGTGAAACTTGTGGGTTAAAAAAAAAAAAGAATTTCAGCCCATTGCAAGTGCACAGTATCGATGCAAGTAATATAAAATTGGAAGTAATCCAAAGTATCGATTCCACAGGGAACAAATTTTAACAAAAATTAATAATAGCACAAATATGTTCAAGAATTGCAACTAGGGTGGCTAAATTGCAAAATAAGATTGTGGTTGTATGAAAAGTAGAGAAAAACATAATGCTAAGTGGCAAATTCGCGAGAAAAAAAGGGGGCTCAAGCTTGTCATTGCCTTGGGGTATGAATTGCAATCGCATTGTAAACCAAATTGTAACTCCTATTGAACTTACAATCTAAGTTTTTAGGAGACTACGTGAGTACACTATATGTCTATAGTTTTCCCAACTTAGATAAATGAAGTACACAATTCCAATGGTTTTAAAGCCTTGCTCTATATCTAGGGTCAAGAATGGCTTATGTCTAAGCTCTATTCTCCATATTTTGTGTGAAATCCACTCTCCTCTAACCCTTTCAGTATTAGAATCGAGCCTTAGTATGCAACACTAGTTGATCACTCTAGAGTTACAATTTCAATTTAATTAACAAAAGCAAACAATGAAAGTGTAGGCTTGGTCACTTTTGCAATTTAAGCTCATTCATCCCCTTGGGTGTTCACCTGCTTGAACCCCTAAAAAGGAATTTGCCCGTATTAAAAGTAAAAGGAACTAATAAAGTGCAGAACTTAAAACCCATGTTGGAAGGAAGGGTATTTAAAAGTAGTAGCATGGAAATAACATGGAGCCAAAATTTTAAGAATTTATTTCAAATCTTCCCACGAGAGAACTACACAAAGACAACAACTAAAACTTAGAAAAGATGTTATAAGCTTTACTAACCCAACAGACTAAAAACAAGCATAAAACAAAAACACAAAATAGAGCTTGCTAGTCATTAATAACAAGAAAAGCTTCTGTCAATGAATTCCTCCAACAAGTCTAATTCAAAAACAACTCTAAACAAAACAATAATAACTTTCATAACGCAAATTACAACAACGTCTAAGCAAATGAGCAAAACAAAACTAAGATAGAATTGAATCAAAATTAGAAACAAAGTTTGCTAGAAACGTATACATGAAACACGACCTATTCCCCTTTTCTCTATTCTTCCTTAGACGATTTAAACCCAACTTTGTTCAAGGGAACTTCAATCTTCACAATCAAGAACTTTTGTTCAGATTGGATGGAGGAGTAAGAAAAGAAAGAGCAGAAAAAAGGACAGCAACGAGAAAAAAATGCATAAATTGGTAAAATGAAATTTTCCTTCTTTATGTGTTTTTTTCCATTTTATAGACCATGGGCAAAGAATCTCAATGGATTGAGCTGAAATCAAGCTAAAATCGTGGGTTTCCTTCTTTAATTAAATGCAACAGATTTTTTGAATTCTTTCCATATTTGACAGGCTCACGATTGCCAAATACGATTGCAACTGCAATTTTTCGCAACATCAATTTCCTGCATCATAACAAAGTTTTTAGCTACTTTTTTCTTCTTTCTACTTCTTTTCTTTATTTGGTTCATCCCTAACATGCTTACTAAATCACTAAATATTCCTAAGATTCTCTAAACTCATACACATAATTTCATGGAATTTTAAGCATAACTTGAGTCAAACAAGGATAAATAATCCTAAAAAATGAGAATTATCTGCGTGTATGCATGGAGAACTTTAAATCATTTGTCACTTTTTGAATACATAGTACTTTCTCCTCTATGTATGATTCTACTGTTTTTTGAATACACGGTCATTCTATAGGAATACGCTATATGCATGGAGCAATGCTAATGTCGGTTTAATTAGTTAATCTTAGATTTACACTTTTTTTGGAATTTACAATACAATTTGAGATTTTCGCGAACGATAGCCATAAACAAGCCGAAATCTCCAATCGATTGTAGTGGAAGGGAGGCGTTTGTAGAGAGCCAAAATGATTTTCAAACCCTAAACAAATGTGGAATGGGAGATAAAGCAGTTCAAAGTGTATTTTCATCTCTTCCAAATGACTAAATCAATCAATATACGGGGCAATGTGTAAGTGCATTCAGGCTAGTGTGTAACTGCATTCAATTGATAGTAATTATTATACGTTGGATGGTGTGTTTAGTGATTGTTTAGGGCCAGTGGGTGGTTTCTATTGTATATGAATACTATGTGCTTGTGTTTACGTTCTTTACGTTTCCATAACCCTGCTTAGATTTTTTTAGGTCAAATTCAATTTATTCGTAATGTGTTGTTTATCCATCTTAAAATGCCCATCAAATTATCTTTCTAGTTAAGTTAATTCATTATTAGTTAGGATTTTAATTATTAAGTATTTTTTATTTTAAAATACATAATTACTTTTTTATTTAAGATATTCTATAGAAGATACGGTTGTTGTGATTTTGAATTTTAGATTCAAATTAATTATAGGATAATTGTAGTATATTTGATTTAAATTTTCGTTAGAGGACATTTTGGACATTTAATAATTCTATTTGAAAATGGAAGAAAAACGTTTGGCCATTTTTCAAAGGAAAAAAAATTTATACATTTTTTATAATGCCTATTTAATTTTGGTCATTCTTCTTGTTAGCCCAAAAAACATTTCAAATAGTTGAAAATGGAGCCCATATAAAAGATGAAAATAGAAGTTTGGTATTACACAAGTCCAGGACCAATAATTTTCATTTGGAAATTTCCCATTTGGAAAATCTCAAACAAAAATATAAAATCATTTGTCTTTTTTTTTAATAGATAAGCTTTTTTTTTTATACAACAAATGTGAGATTATAGATATGTTTTTTTAGTAATACCAATTTCTTCATATGTAATTTATATTTTAAATTATCTTTAAAATCTATAGGGAAATTCAAAAAGTTTAAATTTTCAAAAATCCATTTTTATTCTTATAATTACAGCTAAGATTGTGATTGTGTAAATCATTTCATAAAATAGAAATCAGGATTAAAATTATTTATCTTTTAAAAGAAAAAAAAACTATAAATAAGAAATAAAATTATTGTTGGATACGTCCAAGTTATATAATTTTTCTTGAACTGATTTCCTTTTTTATTTTTATTTTATATTTTCTTCCTAAAATCCCTTTCCCTCCAAAGAGATTCAATTCTAGTTTTAATAATACTTGAAGCCTTTTTTTTTGGGTGATTTGTTTTGTTAAGATAACAAAAAATACCCCACAAATATCAACTTAGTTCTAATTTTAAAGTGTTCTCTTTCCAAACCACAACTAACCCCTCTATAGATCGAAGGAAAACAAAATGAAATACTCTTGACTCCGCTTGATAACTATTTAGTTTTTTATTTTTTGTTTTTAACAATTTTTGCTTGTTTTCCTATCATTTCTCAACAATGAGTTTCATCTTTCTTAAGAAAATAGATGAATTCTTATCCAAATTTCAAAAACATAAATAATTTTTTGAAAACTATTTTTTTTAGTTTTTAAAACTTGACTTGATTTTTTAAAACATGGGTAAAAAGTAGATGATAAATCAAAAAAACTCATAGGTGAAAGTAGTATTTATAGGCTTAATTTTAAAAATCAAATAATTATCAAATGAGGCCTTAATTAACATATTGGAGGGAAAAAAAGCTACGATTGAAAAAATTACTCAATGTAGCTGTGATTGCCCCCCTTTGGATGCACAGTGAAATCACAATTTTTTTTCTCGCTCCTATATCTAACCATATAAAACCGTCAGCCACATTATACAATCTCTTCGGATAATTCCTCACACTTTTGACATTTCCAGTTTCTAGATGTATTTTTGTCATTTTATTTTATGTTTGTGTGTTAATTTGTGTAATTTCAGGATCTTTTCGGTGGATATGATGATGAATTATCATGTTTTATTCTTGTGGAAAAGTATTGCACGTAAAGAAAAAACAATATTAAGCATTTTTTGTTTTCTTGTTTTGAAAAGATAAGAATGATTATTAATTAGTTATGTTAGATAGACGATGCTAATCAGAGTTATCCATCTTTTTCATTAAATATAATATTGAAAATTGAGTTGAGTTGAGTGTCTATTGATTTAGTTTAGTAAACTAAGATATACCTAAGGAGAACAATTAATAATTATATATGAACACTTTTAGAAACTATTTTAAAAATATACATGAAAACAACAGCTTAACGTTTCTATATTTATAAAAAAAAACATTTCTATAATTTAAGTAAAAAAACATTTCTATAATTTAAGTTAATTAATGATTCTCATAGTTAAATTAATTAATATTTAAGTTAATCATTTAATCATTAATTTATGTTAATTATCTTTTTTAGTTCATCAATCTAGATTTGATCTTTTAATTTTTAGAATAAATGTATAATGTCTTAACTATTATTATTATTATTATTATTAGATATATATTAACAAATTGAGTTATATTCAAGTTGACAATTTACATTAATAATGATAGCATAAAATAAAATCATAATATTATTATTTAAGATAATAAATAATTTAGTAGTTTTTAAGAATTGATATATTCATTTTGTCACAAAAAAAAAAAGAATAGATATATTTGTAATTTTCATATAATACTATATTACAATTACTTTTTTTTAAAGAAAAGAAATACAAATTTACAAATATTTTAAAATAAAATGCTACAGTTACCACTCAAAATTTCCAAAGAATTGGGCTCAGAAACAACAACTCAAATAATTGAGAATGGAGCCCATATAAAAGATGAACATTTCAAGTTTGGTATTACATTTCAGTCCAAGACCAGTCATTTTCAGTAGAAATGTCCCATTTGGAAAATCTCAAACATACAAATATCAAATCAATAGCCTATTAGATATCAAATCAATGGCCTATTAGATAGTTATTTTATTTGTCAAAGTGGACATATCTTGAAGGTATTTATATAATTAATTAAATATATGTTATTTAATTAATTATATATATTAATTTATTTTTGTAAATTAAAAAGGAGAAGGCAGTTTCTGTAACTGCCATCTCAAGAGAATCTCTGCAGTTTTAAAACTGCAGAGAGATATCGCAAAAAAGAAAGAGACCTCTGTGGTTGGTTTTTGTTTTTTAATTACGTGGGTTCTATGAGAGAACAGTGACTGAAGATACAGAAATCCTCTCCTCTCGATTTCTTTTCTTTTTCCCTTTCATTTTCACTAAAGATTTTGGGCTGTGAAGAAGTGAGAATTCTCCTCGTGATTATTCTCCGGTCGTCATTGGATTTTCAACAATCCCGCGCTACAAGAGGTTAGTATCTTGTTCTTGAAAATCTCAACACCCGCTGCGCTACAAGAGGTTAGTATCTTGTTCTTGAAAATCCCAACATTGGTATCAGAGCGTAGGTTAAAGGGCTTCTAGTATTATTTATGGTTTTCCTTTAATTTTGAAGCATAAATGCTTAGAACCCTTTAATGGCATCTTTTATATACCCATCGAATTGTTATGAAATTTTGCATGTATGTTAAGAATAGTATTGAGAAAGTCCCTGCAAAGTTTCATGCATTTTGGTTGAGTAATTCTTGAGTTACATTTTTTTTAAGGTTTCATGCCTCTACAAGTTTCGAAATTCAATTACTTTTTGTCCACTGACTTGTTTCATATGAACCTTATATGAGTGTAAAGTACGTTTGAAGATCTTTCTAACGGTATATTATATGCTTAATTTGGTTAAGTATCGAAAAAGTTATGGCCATTTGAAATTCTGAAATGTGTTATGGAATTTCAGACGCTAGAAACCGCAAATGAGCCTTATATTTCGAAAAAAGAAAAAAAAAAAAATCTTGCACTGAATCCGTAAAGGCTTGATTTTTTTTTTAATTTTTGTTGTTTAATTAGTATTAGACTTAGTAGGGTGGTATAAAATTAAATTAAAAAAAAAGAAAAAGAAAAAAAGGTTACATATTTATGAGTTCTTTAAGGTTTGAACCCTTGACCTTTAGGATCTTAAATAATGTCCCCACCACCTTTCCAGAAGCAAGTTTTGTTTGCTTAATATGTTTTATTTTCCTAAAGGATGGTCATATTTTTTTTTTTTTATTTCTTTATTCAATTTGTCTTGTTTTTTTTGTGTGTCATAATCATATGTTGATTATTTTTTTCTGTATATGTTACAGAAAATATGTCAAGGTTGATAAAGACACCAAAAATAATTAGGACAAAGGCTCAAAAAAAAAAAAAAAAAAAAAAAAAAAAAAAACTAAAGTGGAAAAGATGATAGAAGATTTGCATGACATTAAATTTGAACCAGGTCATGAATTAGATTTGGTGCATATAGACAAGCATGTCATATTAATGAATGGTCAGTTACAAGAGATCATTTGGGAAGGAGGACTTTTGTCAAGTGATAAAAGACTGAGTGCCTTTCGATCACTTTTACCTGATGAAAGTTTGAAGAACTTCTTAGATTACATTTCTAACAGACTTAGAAGAAATATTTCATATGATTGTGTCATCTTAACTTTTGTGCATGAGCTTATTTATCGAGCCATGAAAAGGCATAGTTCTATTATGTTTGGAAATAGGCCTCGTCCAACGTGGAACAACCCTAGGGTAATAGTCTTCAATCATGAACTTCCTAATGACTTGTATATACGTTTAAAATCTTCATTCCCTATTACTTTGTTGCGTTTGAATTAACTTTCATGAATTCTGTAAATATTTAATTGTTAATTACAGATGTTGAATGAAATATGTGCTCATTTTGAGGTTTTGAATGTGGGTGATCAAGTTATGAGTATGTCTCATTTTATTTTACTTGATGAACGAATTTGATTATTTTACAATATGATAAATTTGTGAATAATAATTTTACAAAACATAGACGATGATTTTGAAACTTAGTGATATTTCGACTCGATGTTATGTAAAATTATTATTATCAAATTTATTTGAAAATTGTAAAATACTAGGGGTCGTGTGTTGTGCAAATGGATTAATTTTGTGCAAGTATGTCTTGTAGACTCGGAAATTATGGCATCTGCTTCTAAGAATATAATAGCTAAACTAAACAAAGGTGAGAAGCTGAATGGGGATAACTATGAAATTTGGTCCATGAAAATACAGTATGTCCTAGAAGAGCAAGAGGCTCTTGAAGTTTTAAACCATGTGTTAAGTAAGCCTGAGGAAGGAAACTCGACTCAACATAGAAGGGACCGTGAGGCTTATGATGCCTGGAAAAAGAAAAACTCATTGGCTCGCATTACTTTGCTGAGCAGCATGGACAATGATGTCATGCGTGAGTTTCGTTCTTACAACCTTGCTAAGGAAATGTGTGATGCATTGAAATTGAAGTTTGGTGGAACTTCTGTCACCAAACTTAGGCAACTCACTTTGACACTTATAAGAAACGCCCTAATCACAATATGAGACAACACATGAGGGAGATGTCTAATATGATTAGTGAGCTAAAAGAAGCTGGCCATGTCTTCACTGATGAACAGCAAGTTCAAGCTGCTATCAGATCTCTTCCCCATAATTGGGAGCACATGAAGGTGCACCTTACCCACAATGAGGGAATTAAAACTCTTACTGATGTTGCACGTCACCTCGAGTTAGAAGAAGATCGCATGGAGGCAACAAGGCCTGACAATGCTGACGTGTATATGGCTGGACCTAGTTCTCATGGGAACAAAGGTCACAAACGTAAACATCAAGGAGATTTTAAGGGGAAGGGAGATCATAGGAATAAGAAACATAAGCAAGGTAAGTATGACAAAGGTAAGGGAAAGCGTCCCATGTCTCGTCCTAAAAAGAAGAAAGCAAATATCAAGTGTTACAATTGTCAGAAAAAGCATTATGCTCGTGAGTGTACTAAACCCAAAAAGGTACAAACTTTCGAAAATTTTAAGATTCATCCTTTCATTTCTGAAAGTTGTGTTTCCAGCTCGGTATTTTTGGCTGACTCTCATCCTTTATGGACTGTAGACTCAGGAGCCACAGACCACGTAGCTAGAGAACGTGGAGTGTATGTGGAATTTCGGCGAATTCCATCAGGAGCAAGGTGGCTTTATGTTGGAAACAATGCACGTGTACCTGTGAAGGGCATTGGTTCTTGCAAGTTGAACATGCGGAATGGTCGTACTCTGTTTCTGCATGATGTGTTATATGCGCCTGACATACGACGAAATTTGCTTTCTGTTTCTGTCCTTCTAAAACTTGGTTATACTTTTACATTGTCTGGTAGTTTGTTAACTCTTTCTTTGAACAGCATACTTTATGGTTATGGTTTTCTGTTGAACGGTTTTATAGTAATGGATGTTATTGATATGATATCCAATAATTATGCTAGTTTTTCCCTGATAACATCATCTGTTGATGCAAATGTTGACGTGACTATGTGGCATGCTAGATTAGGTCATATAGGTCAACATAGAATGGCTAGATTAGCTAAAGAAGGCTTGTTAGGTCAAATTAACTTTGTTGACTTACCTATATGTGAAAATTGTTTAGCGGGAAAAATGGCAAGAAAACCATTTGGTAAAGGAACTAGGGCTGAACTTCCATTGCAATTAATTCATTCTGATATTTGTGGACCTATGAGTGTGAAGGCAAGACATGGGGGTGAATATTTTATCACTTTCATAGACGATTTCACACGTTATGGTTATGTTTATCTAATTTCTCACAAGTCTGAAGCATTAGAGTGTTTTAGAAAATTTATTAATTTGGTGGAGAATCAATTAGATAAAAAGGTTAAGGCCTGGAGAACAGAAACGAGGACGTGAATATCTGTCTAATCAGTTTAAACAGTTATGTGAGGAAAAGGGTATAGTAAGACAGTTAACTACTCCAAGGACACCACAACAAAATGGAGTAGCTGAAAGAAGAAATAGAACTCTTCTAGAAATGGTTAGGTCAATGATGGCACAAGCGAAACTGCCAATCGCCTTTTGGGGTGATGCTCTATTGACTGCTGCTTATATCCTAAATCGTGTACCTTCAAAGTCTGTCACTTCCACACCTTATGAATTATGGACCAGTAGAAAACCGGACCTTAGTGGTTTGAGACCATGGGGATGTGCTGCTTATGTACATGAATCATTACATCAACATGGAAAGTTAGGTTCAAGAGGTAAAAAGAGTATATTTATAAGATACTCAGAACTTTCAAAAAGGTATGTGTTCATTGGTGAACAAGAAAGTGGGAGTGTGACTGAATTCGAATCACGAGATGCTACCTTCTTGGAGAATGATTTTCCAAGAAAAAGTGAGATCAATACTGAGATATCCCTATTTGAAAATAATGATCAAAACGATTCGTTTTTACCATCATGGGAAACTATAAATGATCTACCAACAATATCTCATCCAAGTGAGAGAGATTTAGAAAAACCACAAACAGCGTATGATTCAATTGAACAATTATCACGTGATTCAATGGAATCAATAAGTGAACGACAGTTAAATGGACCACAAATCAGACGTAGTAATCGTGGTAGAATACCAAAACGTCTCTTTGATGATGAGATATACATGATTACACCTGACGATGATGAAGAGCCGAAAAATGTTCAAGAGGCTCTTCAATGTCCTAATAAAGAATATTGGATGAAAGCAATGGAAGAAGAAATGGAGTCAATGAAATCTAATAAAGTTTGGGAGCTAGTTGATCTCCCTAGAGGACGCAAAGCAATTGGTAACAAGTGGATTCTTAAAATTAAGCGTAAGGCTGATGGCTCAATTGAAAGGTATAAGGCCCGTCTTGTAGCCAAAGGATTCACACAACAGGAAGGAATAGATTATGAAGAAACTTTCTCACCTGTTGTGAGGTTTACCTCTATAAGACTCATCCTAGCTATAGTTGCCAATTTAGATTTAGAATTACATCAAATGGATGTGAAAACAGCATTTCTAAACGGTGAATTGGAAGAAGAAATTTACATGCAACAACCTATCGGTTTCGTTACTGAAGGACAAGAAGATAAAGTATGTAAATTAATGAGGTCAATTTATGGCCTTAAACAATCTTCCAGACAGTGGTACATTAGATTTCACCAAGTAATCATCTCATATGATTTTCATATGATCGATGAAGACCACTGTATGTATGTCAAAACAAACATGACATACTGTTGGCTGGGAAAGATAAGGAGTACGTGTTAACCATTAAGGAATGGCTATCCACAAATTTTCAAATGAAGGATATGGGTGAAGCAACTTATATACTTGGAGTTAAGATTGAAAGAGATCGCTCCAAAAGGATTTTAGCCCTGTCACAAGGTCAATATATTAAGAAAATTCTTGAAAGATTTAAAATGCAAGATTGCAAACCCATTGATACTCCTATCGCAAAAGGCGAAAGTTTGAGTCAAAGAATGTGTCCAAAGACTCCTGAAGAAATAGAACAAATGAGAAAGGTTCCTTATTCGAGTGCTGTTGGAAGCCTCATGTATGCCATGATGTGTACGAGACCAGACATTTGCTTTGCTGTTGGTATGGCAAGCAGATATCAGTCAAATCCGGGACAACCCCATTGGAAGGCTGTTAAGAGAATACTTCGGTATCTCAAAGGAACTATGAATTATTCACTATGCTATCAAGGAAACGATTTGAAATTAGAAGGCTACACAGATGCTGATTGGGGGGGAGATTTAGATGAAAGAAAATCTACCTCAGGATATGTATTCTTACTGAACAAAGGAGCAATTTCATGGAGTAGTAAGAAACAAACTTGTATAGCCTTATCAACAATGGAAGCTGAATTTGTGGCACTTTCAGCGGCAGTACAAAAAGCAGTGTGGCTTAAAAGATTTTTAAGTCATTTGGGATTTAAAGAAAGCACGTCTGACTTAGTATTAGTGAACTGCGATAGTCAGGCTGCCATAGCATTCACGAAGGATCCCAAATATCACTCTAAGACAAAGCACATAGACATTAAATACAATTTTGTTAGAGATATGGTTGCACAAAAGGAAGTGAATGTGCAATATATATCAACGAGCAACATGGTTGCAGACCCCTTTACCAAGCCTATACCTAGAGATGTTTTTAATAGTCACATTAAATCTTTGGGATTGCGTAGGTTTTGACTTTGTACTTCTCAACAAATTGTATTACGCTTATTTTGATATATGAAATAAAGTTTTGTACTTTAGAATGCATACACACAAATGTTTAGTACATATAATCAGAAGTATGTCGGACAGTAGATTGGCTTTCTCGCACAAGCAATCGCTTCTATGACTTTTGTGTCAATTAGAAATGAGATAATTTTTTAAGCAATTTTATTGTTATAGTAGTTCAATAGAAAGAGAGCATGTGCTTAAAAGAATATATTGCCTTGATAAGTGATCAAGATGAGATCATATTATGATCGAGGGTGATAATCCCACTGTTCATCTTAAACTGTCTATGAATGCCAGATGGAAGTCCAATAATCATTTGTTGATAGAATATTAAGGTAGAGTAGTGGACTCAAGTTAGATACTGAGTGTATTTGAACTATCATCTGTACAGTATTACTTGAGACATACACTCTGATGCTAAAGAGTAAAATACTGTAACATGTGTTTCATGCCACATGTGCTTAATATGACCACAAAGGGTAGCAGAAGTTAATTGATCTCTACTTCTTTGTTGTGTGAGACCCTTGAGATTGAAAAATCTCTATAAGTACCCTTATGACCTTTTGGCTAAAATTGTTTGAAGTTTCATTTCGATGTTAGCTATCTTAGGGAGGTTACCAATGGTCATGAATGATTCGATCTAATGGGGCCTACCCAGTAAGCAATTGTTTTGAAATGGAAACATTTTAGAAAAGGGAAGATCATTTCAAGTGTCACATTGTAATGTATTCACTGGTCGACCAATTATATTTTTGTAATATGATTGTGAATACATAAGCATGAAAATATAATATTTCAAGAAGAGATCGTAAGTTATAATTTATGTGACTAAATGACTCTAGGGCACTTCATACTTACTCTACTCAATTATTAGGTTACTTTATATACTTAACCGTTGTAAAGTGACAAGCTCTCGAGATAAAAGTATGACGGTCACACGGCCCATTTTCTTGTATGAAATTTTGATGCAAATGAAAAGGAATGTGTTCCATGTTTTAAGAAATGAGGATAGGAGTTGTGTTTTATACGCCCATAATGAAAGTACATTATGTGCAAGTGGGAGATGAAGGTATTTATATAATTAATTAAATATATGTTATTTAATTAATTATATATATTAATTTATTTTTGTAAATTAAAAAGGAGAAGGCAGTTTCTGTAACTGCCATCTCAAGAGAATCTCTGCAGTTTTAAAACTGCAGAGAGATATCGCAAAAAAAGAAAGAGACCTCTGTGGTTGGTTTTTGTTTTTTAATTACGTGGGTTCTATGAGAGAACAGTGACTGAAGATACAGAAATCCTCTCCTCTCGATTTCTTTTCTTTTTCCCTTTCATTTCACTAAAGATTTTGGGCTGTGAAGATGTGAGAATTCTCCTCGTGATTATTCTCCGGTCGTCATTGGATTTTCAACAATCCCGCGCTACAAGAGGTTAGTATCTTGTTCTTGAAAATCTCAACACCCGCTGCGCTACAAGAGGTTAGTATCTTGTTCTTGAAAATCCCAACATATCTTAACAGTAATTGATATATATTTATTTTTTTTGAGGTCCGAGATTTGAATCCTCATTTCTCTTATTTGTTATCCTAAAAAAAAAAGTTATAGTTATTTTATTTGTTATCTTTTGTTTTACAAGCTTCTTAATAATACTAATTTCTTTATATGTAAGATATTCTGAAATTTTGTTTTTAGATAATCTATAGGGAAATTTAAAAAGTTATAATTTTCATAAATATGTTTTTATTTTTATAATTAGAGCTAAGATTATGTAAACAGTTTTATGAAATAGGAAAAAAAAACATATCAGGATTGAAATATCTATCTTTTGGATATAGAAAACAAAAAATAAGAAGATTATCCTTGGATGAGTCCTAAGTTATGTAGTTTTTCTTTTTCTTAATCCGAATTAATTTTTAATTTAAATTTTATATTTTCTTTCCAAAACCCCTTTCCCTTCAAAGAAGATTGAATTATAATTTCAAATATCGTATTAATTCTAACGGAAAGCACCCTACAAATATCGTATTAATTCTACTTTTTAAAGTGTATTTTCAACTACAGCGAACCCTAAAAAAAGCCAAAAAATATACCTATATTTTTTTTTTTTTAAAAATGGAATACTTTAGACCCAATTTGATAACCATTTAATTTTTTAACATTAAGTCTATAAATAATACTTTCACCTATATTTTCTTATCTATTTTTTACATATATTTTCAAAAATTAAGCTAAGTTTTGAAAACTAAAAAAAAATAGTTTTTAAAAACTTGTTTTTGTTTTTTGAATTTGGCTAGAAACTCAAATTTTTTCTTAAGAAAAATGAAACCATTGTAGAGAAATTATGAGAAAACCAAGCACAATTTTCAAAAACGAAAATGAAAAATGAAAAACCAAATGGTTATCAAACGGAGCCTTAATTAAGACTCGTTTGACAACCCTTTTATTTCTAGTTTTCTATTTTTAAAAATCAAGCTTATAAACACTACTTCCATTCATGTAGCTTCTTATCTTGCTATCCATTACTTAAAAAGATTTTCAAATTTTAACTTAGAATTTGAAAGCTAAAACAAATAAATTTCAAAAACTTGTTTTTCTTAAATTTGGTTAAGAATTCAAAATGTCCTAGAAAGAAGGAAAAACACAACAAAGAAATGATAGGAAAAAAGAGCATATTTTTTTAAAACAAAAATTATAAACGAAAGGAAAAAAAAATTCAATTTTTACTCGTAAACTTTTCAAGTTGTATCAATTTTCACAATAAACTTTTAATTTCATCATATTGGACCCTATACTTAGACGAGTTATGTGATTTTTACCCTCTATTCAATTTAATTCACCCACTAATTTTAACAAAAAACAATGTGAAAATCTCCATAAACTCACTAATTTCAATAAAATCAAGTTTTGCACAAAATTTGAATAACCTTGTCAAAATTCACCAATTTCAACAAAAATTGAGCTCTAATGTTGTTTTTCTTTGAAATCTCTTATTAATTTTGTACCATACATCTATTTTAGATTTCATTAATTACATATGAGAATACTTTTCTTTAACAATCTTCTACATAGAAATTTATTAGAAAGTTAAAATTGCAATATTCTTTTTAAAGTTTAAGGTTAGATTGTAACACTTATCTAACCTGTCCAAAACGTTTGATTATTAAACAAACCCAAATCAAATTCATCTTCTATTACAATAAAACCCTTGACCAAACTCTTGGAAATTGAACTACTTTTCAGTCATGTTAAGAACCACTAAAAAAAATGGGTTTTTCAGCCATGACAGGCCAAAAAGCTTGGTCCCCGACCTTGACATAAAAAATAAAATCAGAAATATATATTTATAAAGTATTGCTTGTGTCACGAATTGCATTATGTAATACTTAATTTTCAGAATGCGTAGGTGGCTATGTTTGTGATTGGTCTTGTCAAATGATGCTGTCGTTTTAATATTCTCCATTTCATTAGCATAATTAAAAAAATTAAATGGATGTCACGTCACATCACACAGTCAAAATATAGCCCACCCATTCTTACCTTATTTTTATCTTCTTTCATTTTTTTTCCAAAGTTTCATTCATTTCTATCCTGACCCGAATTTGATTTTCTTATGGACTTATGACTTTGCTTCTTCTTTTCCATTCTTACAGAACCTTATAAATACCTTATCTCTTATCCACTTGTCAAAACCATATGATTTCACAACACAAATAAATATATTATATAATCTATATAGTTATAAATATTTGACTTATTAAATAAGTTGGACCCAATGAGATTTGGTATATATCAAGATTTTTTTTTAAATATTGTATTAAAGGACCTCATATAATCTACTTTGTTTTTTCTTATTTGAAGTACAATGGGAGTTCTTTTTCCTAATTATCGAGAGTCTTAAAGATGCCAAACTAAACATATATAATTCAATTGGTTAAGACATATATTCACAAATGAGAAGAGTGAGATGCTCGAATTCCTCACCTCCACATATTGTAAACTAAAAAACATTGATAGCTAAGAAGATCTCAAAGTCATATATTTTTTATTTTTAATAAATTTTTAACAAAAAGTTTATATTTATCATTTATTAAAATTAAATAATCGAATGAGACTTGGTCAAATAAATCACTATAATTTGTCAAATATATGGTAGAGTAAAAAAGTTATATCTCCCATTAATTAGTCAAAATAGGCATATGTTTATGGGCAATGATTAAAACATCCGTCGATACGTCGATATATCCATAAATTGGAGGGTTCAACATTGATATTGAGATTTAGTCAATATCTCCAATATCTCATATTAATATCCATAAAATATATATATATAGAAAGAAAAAAAAAGGACAAACATTAATTTATACCCCTAAACTTTGAGGGTTGTATCAATTAAAACTCCAAACTAATAATTGTATCAATTTAAATCCTAAACTTTCATAAGTGAATCAATTTAGACTATTCGTTAGTATTTTATAGCGATTTTTACTTGATTCCATTTAAAATCAGCTCAAAATCACCTAAATAAAATTATTATTCTCCAAAGTTCTACCAAAGTAGCATGAAAGATTATAGTGTAATTATTCCTAAATAGTAGAAAAAATAGAGGAAGACGAGAGAAGATGAAAATCGCTCATATTGATGAAAAATCACTACTATCTATTTGATTTCAGTATTTCTCTCTAATTTACGTTAAATCTCTGCATTTTATGAAGTTTTATTCACTTGTGAAAGATATGTTTTAACGGTTTTAAAACGAAATTTTTACAATGGGTCTAAATTGATTCACTTATGAAAGTTTAGAGTTTTAATTGATAGAATCATTAGTTTAGGGTTTTAACTGATATAACCTCCAAGGTTTAGGGATATAAATTGAACTTTTCCTAAACAATATTATAAACTAATCACCAATATGAATATAAATACTAATAATAAGATTTATAACTTAGAGTGAAAATAATGCAACTATTAATTTATATGATTTTTATAATTTTTTTGATTTAGAAGTATATCTGTCAAATTGATGTTTGAATTGAAATCTCGACATGGAGGAGAGAAAGTAAAGTAGAGAGCAAAGAAAAATGGAGAAGGAAGCAAGTCGTTGTTTGTATTATTGCACTAGAAAGGTTCTTTCCTTGAATAGGTAAAGAAAGGGCCCAAAAAAGATATAAGTACACAATGAATAGAGTGAAAAGACAATACACAAAAAATTTAGGGATGTAGTTCGTAAGAAACATTATTACAATACCAACCAAACAACCACTACCTTATAAATGAGATGAGATGAGTTGACTTATTCATTGTAATGTTATAGGCATGGTCATGTCCCAACAAAGTAGACGTGGGTAAAGCTTCCTTCTTTAAACAATAACTATTATTGGAAATGAAAGCAATCTTCTTGTTATTCATTTAATATGATGTAATAATCCCCTTCGATATCAAATAGTATCTATTATTGAAAAAAAAAAAACATAGAAGAAGAAAAATACTGGCCTACCAACCATTTTCTTAGAGCTCTTACCGACTCTTTAATTTGCCCGATTTTCAATGGTCCAAAAATATTAGTAAAATATATATCTTTTTTAGTTTAGCGTATGGGGGAATGAGAACTCAAACCTTTAACTCTATAGTCGAAGTTATATTGTCTATTTCTCTTAACTAGTTGAACTATATATTTTCATATTAGCGAAGGTATGAGTAAAATTTACTTATATCTATTTAATAATGTTGGAATGCTACCAAAGTTCCACATTAGATAGAAAAGAGAGAAGATAGTGGGTGTACAAGTAAGTAAGAACCTTTCCATTTGGTAATGTGATTTTTTGGATTAAACCAAAACCAAAACTACAAGAACTTATACCTAAAGTAGACAACATTGTCATATCGTTGTGGAGACATGTACAAGCTAAGGTCTATTGTTCCTACCAATTGGTATCAAAGTCATGTTTCAAATCTAGTTGTATCACTTCAAGTATTGAACAAAGAAGGCGAGCCTTGAAAAAAGTAGTAATGTGGCCGAGATCCGTTGTGAAGTTCTATCGAATAGGTTGTGTGCTATGGAGAAGAGAGAAGTTAGTTTGAATAAGAGCTAAACAGATAGATGACTATTTGAGAGGAGACTCGGTGTGGTACTTTGTTAGAAATGAGGATTATTGTTGGTATATCAAAGTTCCACATTGACTAGAAAATGAGTGGATGGTTGGGTATACAAGTAAGGGACCACCTCATTGGTAATGAAACCTTTTAAGTCATGAAGGTTTATGTTGATGGAACAATATCATGCCGACCATTGTGGAAATATGTGAAGAGTTCGTTACCCCTAACAAATAAAATAGTAATGAGTTTCTAGGGTAACCACACTAAAAGTCGTTAGAAACTATTGTTCAGTCGTGGATAAGCAAGCATGGTTCATAGAATAAATGAAAGCAAACTTGTTTGTTATTCCTTTATATGAATGTTTCTTACAAGTTGTAACATACCCCTTTCATTTTCCACCCATCAATTTGATGAGTGAAAAACGAGGAAAAAAACGACAAAAGATACAAATGCAAATGCATGCAAATACAAAACCCACAACTCACAACGTGCAATTACACAGCCCCTAAGTTCCCGAAATTATTGGAAATCAGAAAGCCATTTTACAGTGAAAACTTATAAAAAAGAAGGATCAATCAATCAAATGAACCAAACCTAACAACAACCCGATGATGATCACCTTGAAAAACCCACAACGGAACAATGAGAGTTTGATTAGTAAATTTTGTTAAACTTGTCAAAAGATCCTTCTTCAAGTTGAAATGTTTTTCAACGTGGTCGTCACAATATGACTGTTGTCAGCTCTAAGTTGTGGCTCGGAGCATTGGCGACTGAGGCAATGGCGAGTGCGGCGACATTATGTCCTCAAGCCTTCGAGATGACAACCTAAGTTCGAGGCTGCTTTGGCGCCAGCAGAACTTCTGTTTCTTAACCTTGGTTACCTCCTTGTTTTGGAGCACAAAGTTTCTAATTCTGGTTATGGAGATGTCCATGGTGTTGTCGTCCATGTTCGCGAAGCAGACTCTGAACCATCCCGGCTCCGAGCAGTGGAAAGAAGAACCCGGCGACACGTTCAGTTTGACATCGTTGATTATCACTCTCCATAGCGCCATTTCTGCTTCCAATGTCTTCTCTTTCAAAAGATGACGCAAATCCATCCACAAGAAGAGTCCCCCACTTGCTTTTAGATGTCCAATTCCGACCTGCGTTAAGAATATGAATAAAAAATTAAATATAATGTACACAATTTTAAAACTTTAAATTTAGTAGTAAATTTTATATGGTGACAGAACAAAAGATTTTGGGTTAGTCTTTAATGTTCAAGTGTTGTTTTAATTTAGTCTTTAGTTATTTAAAAAAAAAAAAAATTTAATCTCTATTGTTTAAAGAATTTCAATTTTATATTTTTTGATGGTAAGTCTTTGTGATGTGATATTTAGTAAGTTGATGACTAACTAAATATCATTTCCTGTAAACTTACCAAATGTAACCATGACTTTAAAAGAAATATATACTCCGTCAAAATTTAAATATATCTAACCCATCAACTAACCTGAGCAAGTCCTTTAGTAAAGTTCTGATGACGCGCAGCAAGTTTCTCAGCGCTTCCAACAAGGAAGCTCTTGACGAACTCATCATCGGACAACATTGACGAGATCAAATGCTGCGTCTGCGACGAGACGAGGCCAAAGCTCGACATCTTCCGAGCACAGCTAACGACAGCATCATTGTAGGAGTAGATAATGCCAACACGAAATCCAGGGAATCCCATATCCTTGGAGAGGCTATAGACGACATGGATCAGATTCCTATCACACTCAGTGTTATTTTCAATTACTTCGGAAATACTAATGAAGCCAGGCTCGGCAAAGACAGTGGCAGCATAGATTTCGTCGCAAACCAAGTGAATGTTCTTTTCGTTGATGAATGCCACGGCGGTTTCGAGTGTTTGTCTGTCGTAAACTGTGCCGAGTGGATTCGAAGGGTTTGTTATGAGTAAACCTTTGATTTTGATGTTGGATTTTTGAGCTTCCTCGTACGCTGTTTCTAAGGCTTCTTTTGTTAGTTTGAAGTTGTTTGAGCTCTCGCAGATGACTGGAACTATTTCCACTCCTGTTCGCCACCTCAAATCTCTGTCGAATCTGCACCAATTTAATGAAATTTTCTTTGTCAGCTAAAATTCCATTGCATGTTAACTTAAAACTATTATTATTATTATCTTTGTTTTGACATAAAAACTATTATTATTATTGTTATTATTACGTGTAAAACCAAGCCCACTATTTTGATTTCTATTATGGGGAGTATTTTTATTGGATTTAGTAGATAGCGAACTCTACTAAGACTTTTCAACTACTAAAATACGTTGATCAGAATGTAGATAAGAATAGTTTTGTTTCGTTGTTTTTGTTTTCGTTTTAACACGAAAACCAATGACCTGGACTTTGTGTGAGTTAGGTGGAAGACGAAGAACAAGAGTTTTTATTGAAATTTAAGAATGAGAAAATTTAGAAAATATTTTTTTAGGTAAGTGGGTAATTGTCACTTTCTTCCTTTTTGGTTCTTCCATTGCTTATCTTTTATTAGTGTGTTGGGACAGAATTGAAGAAGGTGGATTGGTCAATTTTGGGTCAAATCAAACACTTTAATATGTAAAAACAAAAAAAGATAAAAAGTTAAAATATATATATATATATATACCCTGGATAATAAGGAACAGGCACTAGAAATGCTTCACCAGGATCAGCCAAACAAAACGCCACCGTTTCATGAGCTCCAGTTGCTCCACCGCTCATCACAACTCGGTCAGGATCGAATTTGACTCGGTCGCCTCTCACTTTTCCCATAAAATTCGCCACAGCCTGTGAATTTTTTTTTTTCCAATTAATTACTTAATTAATCATAATAATTAAGGGTTAATTTAATTAATTAGTTTTTATTTAACACGTACGTTTCTGAACTCTGGCAATCCATGGTAATCCTGGAAAATAGCGATGTCCTTAAACTCATCAAGTCCTTCCACAGTACAAATGGAAGCTTGTGGGTTGTTTTTAACCCATTTCTCCACGAATTCAAAAGAAAGCTGCAATTTTGAACAAAAAAAAAGTCAAATTTTGAAATTTAAGAAAGAACACAAAGATTCAAAGCCAAAAACAAAAAAAAGAAAATCATATGGGTACCTGATTTTCAGCCAAACCCATTTGAATAACTCCACGAGGATTCATAGTTGGGTGAAATGGATCACTGTCATAAGCTTTCCAGCCATCAAAATATGGAGAGTCTTCGCCATGGCCATTTCCTTTGGCTAATTTGGACAGTAAGTTCTTTGCATTGCTCGATGCCAACACCATTTTCAGTGGGAATTAGAAGTTGCTTGAGAGATTTGAGGAAAAAAAAAGAGAGAAATTAGTTGTGGAATATGGCGGCAGTAGAGAGAAAGAGAGAGGGAATTATTTGAGAGATGAATGTTTAATGGTGGTTGAGGAGATTATGAAGTCGTATATATATATATATATAGATGTTGGAAATCAGAGTTGGGTCAGCGTTACAAATCAAAGTTTTTCTTCTGACGGAAAGTGAGAAGAAAGTTCTCTTAACATTAGAGACATCAGCAATGTCCGCTGGTGAAAATTGTCGGCTCTTTCTATCACAAATTTTTATCATTTTACCCGATTTGGTTAAATTACAAGTTTAGTCCCTAAATTGTTAAATATGTGTTAAATTGATTCTTCAATTTTAAAAAATATTTAATAAGTATTTGAACTTTGAAAAGTGTCTAATAAATTTTTTTTTTTAAATATTTGATTTTTTGTTCAATAAATCTCTAGACTTTTAATTTTGTGTCTAATTGGTCTTTGATATATTCATATTCAAGAATTTATTAGATATATATATATATATATATATATATATATATATATATATATATATATATATATATATATATATATATATTTAATTTAGGAACCTATTAGACACGAATATAAAAATTTAGAGATTGAACTAACCTATTCAATTTCATCTATCTAGAGTTTTATTTCCCCTTCTTTTTTTATTTCCTGTTTGATTAGGTTAATTTTGATTCAAATTACTTTTGAAGGGTTAAACAATCAATTTGCTCATTCCTGATTTGGGTTAGTTTTAATTTGACAGTAATTTTAAAAGTTTCAATTTAATTCCAAGAGCCATTAGTTTTTATAGGAAGAGGCAAAATTTCACATTCTTAACTTTGTGCATATTATTTTAGTTTTGAAAATTTAGAGAGAATTTTAAAACTTTTAATTTTTTTTTAATACAACAAATTTAGAGAAATGAAAATTTGAACATCCAACCTTAAGAAATGTGACACATGCCAATTATCGTTGAGCTATATTTACTTTAGCTTAAAATATTTAATTTTTTATACCATTTTTTTTTCTTTTTTACGTCTAGGATGAGCTAAGATGGGAAATTGTCTCTATCCCTTTCTTCTTCGCTCTTCTATTACGTAAAGTTTGGTTATAAAATCATAAATTGTCCACAAATTTTTTATTACATGTTTGACTTTCCACTAATTGTCTACTATTCTTTTAATGGTCATTAATATAGTAAATTAAATAGGAAACATCAGTTCATAATTTTGACATATTAAAAAACATGTCACATATTTAATATGGAAACGACTTGTAACAAAAAAAATAATTTTTGAAGTTCGACCAAAAATCATATCAATTAAATGAAACTAAGCTCAAACTTTAAGGACCACATTGCTAACTTTGCTATCATATTTTAAGTTTAATCATTCTTTTACAATTTTCTTCAAATATTATGTATGGAAGAATAAATAATATTACTTAACATTTTCATAATTTTTTAAAGCAAGGTTGTACAGAATTCAAAAACAAAAAAAAAGAAGGTGTACTAGGGATCATATTTAAAAATTTGATAATAAATTTGAAGAACTATAGATCATTTAGGAATCAAAATCATATTCGAAGTTAATTTTTCATTTATAACGTTTTTTAAAATCCTGTCCACATTACCATTTTGTTTGTGGTCTGTTTGTATAAACATAGTACATAATTAATATACTTAAAAAAGAAAGAAAACGCTCATTGGTTTGTTGTACACTTTTTCCTCATTTTATTCATTTTCCCCTATCTTCTGAATTTAATTTCCCTGTCAGAAATTGGACGGTGACGTCGAAAATGTGAAAAATAGTATTTATGAAAAGACAAAACAAGAATTATTTTGGTTTTTTAAAACTATTTAGCCAACTTCTTCTTACTTGCAGCTCTCCCTATCAATTATTATACATTCTAACATCAAATCTCTGCCCCCCTTCAAAGAACTTGCACTTTTTTTTTTGTTCATTTTCCTTTAAAACAAGAGTGGAATAAAATTTTGATTTCCTTCAAAGGGGCTGTTTGGGACAAAGGTTATAATAACCTGTGTTATAATAACCTGTGTTATACTCTGCACCCAAAACACAGACTATTATAACCTCAGACTAAACAACTCTGCATTTTAAACAATATTATATTATTTCACAGACTATTATAACTCACAGACTATTATAACCCATGTTATTATAACCCACTCAGTGCCCCAAACAGCCCTATTAATGCAAATAAATTGGTTATCCAAAAAATTAAATTCAAAACATCAAACTTATTTGACCCTAAAATATGGTTTAGTACATAACTTTTTTTTTTTTGAGATACATAACTTTATCTTAAATTCTGTATTATTATGGGATCATTTTTTGGGTAAAAGTTTTTTTTTTTTTTTTGAGTGGTTAACACGGTTTAAGTCATCTACACATAGTAGATTTATTATTATTATTATTACTACTTAGTTCAACACCAGTTGGTAGTTAGGAGATTCAAACCATTTCTTGGTTGAGGATATATGCGAATTGCTGCTGAACTATGCTCACTTTAGCTACACATGGTAGATTTTTAATTTTATGGACTAACATATTCAATTACATTATTGAAATTTCTTCTAAAAATATTCTAAATATTTATGAGGTTAAAATATCATTTGGTCCCTATACTTTGGATTTCATTTCATTTTAATTTTTGTATTTTTAAATGTCCAATTTTAGTTCTTGTACTTTTCTAAAAAATAATTAGTCTCTATTAGCCTTTCATCTATAAATTTTGAAAATACTTTTAGTTGTGTCTTTTCTTGTATAGAGATTATTATTATTATTATTTAACCAAATTTGATAAAAACTAACTTTAAAGTAGAGTAAGTACAAGAACCAACATATTTTTAAAATTAACCTTGATTTTTTTACCGTTTCAACCGTAATTGGAAATACATGTAAACAATAAAAAGCTTACAACATTCCTGGACAATGTGTTGATCAGTCTATGTTGATAATTCACGTGTTAGATTTGGTGAATCAAACAGAACGTCGGAACCGACATTTTGGGAATCGGATAGCGCAACGCAACGAAGGTCATTGAGATCCAAAAGGGAACCAGAATCTGATAGCGTGACATAAATTATTAGGGAGTGGGCCCAAGGAGAAACGCGGGAGAGTCCTATAATCAAAGAGTTTGTGGGACTCAGTTTAGGTACCACACCTCCAAAAGGTAGGCTGATATTGAAGATTTAAGGGCAGGTGCCCTACGGGACAAAGACTGTAGGGTCAGCCTGTCCCACAAAGCGACGGATTTTTCAAACAGTCGAACTCGGAATATCCAGCTTTATCTCCCCGGACACTGCCCAGTTGGCAGATCTGACTTCAAACGCAAAATTTTTAATTTTAAAAACTTCATTAATTATAGAATCTCTTGTTGGTGTATCCCTTTTTGCCAGAAGGCTGGGTTTTTTTTTTTCTTTTTCTAAATTTTAATTTTTTGGGATTTATAAACTCTCTTGAGTTGGGATACAGCTTTTGGGACTGTTTCGAATTATTTGTGAAATGATTCGGTGATCGATAATAAAATAGTTGATTATTGTTTTCTTGTCGCCTCGATTTCACGTTTATAAATAGTTTTATGTCTCTAATTTTTGTATTTTATGTGAAATGTTTGTTCATAGTGATCATTTTTTTTAATATAAAAATAGCATCGTTGGAATAAAAAATTAGTCGACATAAGTTATATATATATATTTTTTAATGTTTATAAATGAAGACTGTGCATGAGTAAATTATTACTTCAAAAAAAAAAATTGCAACTTGATTTTCTTGTGTTGTAACTTATAATTTAAAGTAAACGTGTAGGAGAAATAAATGGAATAGGAAGGGGTAGAAGATGTATACGTTTTTAAATCATTTTTAAAGTTAAAATAATGAAAGTTAAATTACAAGCTTAATCTCTAAAATCTAAAGTTGGTATGTATTTAGTTCTTGAACTTTAAAAAGTGTTTAATAGGTCCATAAACTTTTAAGTTTGTATTTATTTGATCTATGAAATTGAAAAAGTATCTAATAAGTCCTTAAAATTTTAATTTTGTGTTCAATAAATTCTTGAATTTTCAATTTTGTGTCTAATAGGACATTGAATTATTTGACATTTTTAAAATTTACAAACCTACTAGACACAAAATTAAAAGTTTAGGGACTGTTTGTGACGTGGGTTATAATAGTCTGTGGAGTATTCTACACCACAAACACATACTATTATAATTCATACTAAATAACTTTGCATCCTAAACACAAATTATATAATTACACAAACTATTATAACACACGGACTATTATAACACAGACTATTATAATCCACCTTAGTGTCCCAAACAGCTCTTTAGAGTTTTATTATACATAAAATTTAATTTTATTCTAATAGATCATTTAATTTTTAAAATTTTCAAATATATTAAGGACCTATTAGACATAAAACTGAAGGCTTGGAAACCTATTAGACACAAAATTAAAAATTCAAATACCTATTACACATTTTTTGTTTTTTTAAGTTTAGAAACAAACTTGAAAGTTTAAGAATTAAATTGGTAATATTTAACCTTAATGAGCGGGAAAAAAAGAGTAACCTTTATCTTTTAAAATAAACAGAAAAAACAATTTTTTGTTTAAAAAATATTATATTACAAAAAAAAAAAGGAATCTCGATGAAAGCCCAGTTGACAAGTTAGTAACAAGCTTAAAAAATAGCAAACAACATAAAAAAAAATAGAAACAACCAATAACAAAACAAAAAGTTAGAAACAACCCAGAGGAAATGATTGTTTAATAGATATGATATGATAATATATTTAATTTAAAAACTGTTATTAAAATAAAATATCCAGCAAGTAAATTTTTCTTGAAAATTTTAAAAAATATGTGAAGATAATAGAAGAAATGCCTTTATTATGAACACTTGGGTACGCTCCGACACACTTGAACACCACAGGAAAAAAAATTAATTTAAAAAAAAAATCTGTTGTGATTGAGGTGGGGCTATACGGGACTTGGGTGCAGTCTAAATTGCTCAAATTTTTTTCTTTTATTATTATTTCCTCCGAATAAAAGAACAAGTCAGTTTTGATTATGGGTTTCATATGAACACACTACAAAAATCAATCAAACACTAGTCACTATATCATTAATTTCTTTGCAAAACATTCAAAAAAAGCTGTGGTAATATTCAAAAAAGAAAAAGAAAATTAGACTTTGATTTCAACTATCCCAAAATCGGCTACCAATTACTTGGAACAAATATTGCTTGAAACAGGAGGAAAAAGAAAAAAAAAACGTTGAATTATATTTTCTTAAGGAAGTTTTTTCAATTATCTCTTCTTTAATTATAAAATAATCTTTAATTTTATAATTTCTTTTAGTTTTTTTTTAAGTTCAATAATAAGTGGTGAGGAATTCAAATTCATTACCTCTTAGTCATAAACACATACTTTATGCCAGTTGAACTATGCTTTTGCTGGCATAATTTTTTTTAGTCCAACAATGATAGAATAGAGAAAGGGATCGAACCATATAGTAATAGGTGCTAAGATTGATTTTGCAAACTTGTTTTCATTAAAGTTGTTTTTGTTAAACATGATGAGGGAAATTGAATAAAAAAACTCATATAACAAATCACACTTTGTTTACCCATGTTTCATTTTTCTATTTTAGTCTTTCAGTATTAATTATTCAATAATCAATAATGAGACAATAACGGAAAATAATGTTTGTAATAGCATATAAATGTTGTCGGGAGAAATGGCTTCTGTCGATCGACGTCAACTATTTCCATGTCGGCTAAACCCTCTCCCGATGAATCTATCTCAACGCCTTTGGCAATGCCCATTATCAAGTTTGAAAAGTCTTTCCTAACACATTTTTTGGCTTTTTCCAACGCTTTTGTGTGCTGGAAAAAGTTTAAATTCTTGTAGTGATTTAATGAAACTTTCACTTCTTTTTTTGTGTACGTGTTTTTAATGCACACTTTTAATGTGTATTGAATTATAAATGATATACTTATTAGATGAACATAGAGTTTCATCTCAAAATGAATTGGTAATGAAAAAAGTAGTTCATGAATCTTATAAATTGTTTATCTAATAATATTTAAATGTTACGTCACTTTATAATTAGGATAGGAATGCTAGTTTTTCCTTTTTCTTTTGGTCATTCAA
Organism: Trichosanthes truncata; assembly: GCA_033996785.1. Classification (NCBI taxonomy): domain Eukaryota; kingdom Viridiplantae; phylum Streptophyta; class Magnoliopsida; order Cucurbitales; family Cucurbitaceae; genus Trichosanthes; species Trichosanthes truncata. The sequence goes on from JAWPNB010000003.1 coordinate 78,579,664, forward strand.
TTAGACGATGAAATGGAAGATAAATAGATACATATAAAACCATAGAGTATGAAATATCGTTGATCTAAGCTTAATACTAGAAAAGACAGGAAAATTTCTTAGTGGTCCTAGTTTCAAATTTTTACTCCATATTTAAATTATAATATAAAAAAAACAAATAAAGGAAATAATTGGTCGTTTATGTTATTTTTCAAATCCTCCCGTGCGGAGAATATCCTATCTTAATCTGATGATGTTTTCTTTTACAAATAAAAAATAAAAACCCAAACGCGATTGATCTCAATTATTCTGAACCCAATGAACTCAAAAAAAAAGAAAAAAAAAAGTCTTCCACTTTTTCTTTAAAAATCGAGCAAATTGCAAAATTCTTATTTAAAAATTAGTCGGTCAGTTTACTTTCAATATAGAAATTTTTTATTGGATCAATTGTACCCTTAAATATTAAGGTGTGGAGTTTAGATGGAAGAGTTAAAGGAGTAGAATTTGAGAGGAGTTAATAACTCCCCTACGTACTTGTTTGGCTTAATAATATTTTAATTTAAATTGTCGGTCCCACAAATTTATTAACTCCCAATAACTCTCTCTTGTGAACTTCACAAACTTATTAACTACTACTCTAACTCAAACTCTAACTCTCCATAGTGACTCCCACAACTTCTTTATCACCTCTTTTCTTCACCTCACCTCACTTCTACATCTCTCGCTTATATTTTCTCTCTTTTTTTTTTTTGCATTTTTTTAATTTCTTAATTTACAAAATTTTCTTTATTTTTTATATAAATTTCACATCATTATTACTAATTACTAATTAAATATAAATATTTATTAACAAAAATATTTTTATTTTTATCCTATAATTTTAATAAATTTTTAACAAAAATATTTTTCCTTTTATTCTATAATTTTAATTTTTTAAATATAAATTATAAAAAAATGTTTTAGATATGATACTATTATTTAAATTAAAATTCTAATGTAAATTAGAGTACTACATAACAATTTTTTTAATTGATAAAAATCTTCATATCTCACTTCCTCCACATGTTATCTACAATTTTTTTTTTAAAAAAAGTTTAAACTAAAATTACTTATAACAAATAAAAATCTTATATTTTTTAAGCTTTTTTTTATTTATTAATAGCTTAAAGATATATATAATTTTATGATTTGAAGATAATAAAAACATATTTTAAACTAACCCGTATTACAATTTAAGAAAATAGTATTTTAAAAGGTTAGCATATTAAAAAAATTTTATTTTCAAATTAATCATATTCAAAGTAAAAAGATAAACGATTTCTCCATCCAAACATAATAAAATAAAATTATTACAATAAATAACATAAATATATAGTATTTTGAACAAAAATATATGTATGATATTCATTTTGAATGGTGTTTAAAAATATATATTCATTTTGAACTTAATGACGGCATGAACGCTTCACTCCGCAGCAGAAGCATTGGATCGTCTTTAATTTTATTTAAAATTAAACGAAAAAATAAGATTAAGCAAAATTTACTTGGTGTAAATATCGAGATATTTCTAGCAAGTCTTTATCTCATCCATAAAGTGTTTATGACTATGACTCGAACACAGGACTAAGGCTTGTGAGAGCCTCTTGAAAGAAAATCAACAAGAGATTAGAGAGGAAGAGGTTTAAAGAGAATTCTCTTATTCTCTATTGAGGAGATGTGTGTTATGTCTAATGGCTCAACCCAAAGATCCTATTTATAGAGACCAAGGGCAAATCTTTGCTATAATTAAAATATTATATTTTAATATCTAATATATTAAAATATATCCTATACTTATTTGAATCTCATTCAAATCTCCTACAATATTTATTTATTTGAATTTTATTCAAATTTTATAAATATCTTTTATTTAATGTATCTAATATACATTAATTATTTTAATATTTAACGTATCAAATACAATAAATATATTTTCCTCTATTATATTCAATATATCTAATATATTAAATATTAATTTGAACACTTCAAATTAAATATTAATTTGAACATTTCAAAATTTAATATTTAATGTATCAAATACAATAAATATATTTTCATATTTTATATTTAATATTTAATATATCTAATATATTAAATAATAATTTGAACACTTCAAATTAAATATTAATTTGAACATTTAAAAAAAAATTTCAACTAAATTGATCTTTTAGTGTTACTATGAGTTAGCAATGAGACTTTATGAACCTACAGATTATAAGCTCCAATGATACAAAATTAATTAATTAAAGAGTTTAATTAATTAATTTTTATTCATTAACTCTAGGGTCACTCCACTATAGACCTAGAGTTGCACTCTTATGCAATGTAGGACAAGTCGTATCCATGGATATAATCACTACATGCAAGTCGATCCTTCGTGAGTTGTTCGTAATTACAACTAGGTCAAAAGTCTGTTTTACCACTATAATTACATGTTGCACATAAGTACCACTGATCCTTTAATGAACAATTTTTTTAACATCCAACCATAAACTAAGTCCCTCTCGAGTCAGTGAGAGGGTGGGGCCCCATTGTTCAAGTCCCGAAATTAGCACTTAAGGGAACTACTCATCTACTTGCCCTATATGGGAAGGTTCATGTGGAGACATGCGAGTGGGAGTATCTTATACAATGAGTTTGTATAAGACGGGACCACGAAATATTTTATCTCTCTTTATAAATTTGTTAATTGAGAAGATTAATATTTCATCAGGATGATCATATGCGACTTGATTTTAATCTTGAGTGAGTTATGAACTTCTACCTGTGAATGCTTGTCCTTTGATTTGCATGGGTGAGAATGAATTCTGTAGCCGTTTCAATATGCTTATCATTTTGGGGACTTGACCAAATAGAGAGCTGGAAACATAATCTCACAATATGAAATTTACAAACTTGGTCGTATCAATAGTGTTACCAGGATAAGGTATCCAACCTTATCCATATACTATGACCCTTTAGGTTATTTCTTAAACATGATCTTCTCGTATGCCAACCACATACTGTTCAAGATTACACTAATAACCTTGGATTTCTAATATAATGGATAATATTATATTGCAAATAAAATAATCAAATTTATTATTAATTATTAAATAAATCATTAATTACTAGGCTTTAGGGCATACATCAAAACACTTAATTATTTTAAAATAACATAAATATTTGATATTTTATTTTTAACTCGGTTATTTTAAAACTTCAAAGAATATATATTATTTTTAAATTAATCGACTTTAGATGATTCATTACATTGATTAGTTAGAAAAATAAAATCTTAAATTGTAAAATATTCACAAACTTTTATTAAGTTTGGAAAACAAATCTTAAATTAAAATTCTAAAATTAACGAAAACAAGTCTTTAACAAAATTGTAAAATATTCATAAAATAATATAATTTAAAATCTCAATTTTAGGATTGATGGGAACAAAACTATATTATTTCTAGAATTGAGAGAATAAAAACCTAAAAATTTTGAAGTTTATTTGAATCTCTTTAAATTAATGGATTGAAATCTTTCCAAATCATATGTAATATTTAAAAAATTATTGTAAGACTTTCTTTTATGTGAAAACTATCCAAGATAAATGAATAATTAATGTGAGAGATATTGAAAAAAGAATATAGAGTATTTTGTTCAAAATTCTTTTTTTTTTCTTTAAAGAAATTTGTAAAATTTACATAAAATAATAAAAACAAAAAATCTCAATCTTAGAATCCATAGGAACAAATCCTTAATAATGAAATTTTGAAAAATTGTAGAAAAAACTACACAGAAAAATAGCTAAAATCAACTTAGATTTCAGAACTCTAGACTAAACAACTATTTGTCTCAAACACAGACTTTTTAACTCCCCAGACTTCCTAACTCTCCATACTTACTAACTTCAACTCCTTGCAACTTCTTGCCTCAAACAGCTCCTAAAAGTTGTTTCTAATATTCTCCCATGGTAAAATCCTTTAGTTTTTCCATCAAAATTTTCAACACACTATAATTTGATAATAATTTATTTTATAATTTTCTATTATATTTCAAAAATTGACTAGAATTCCAAATTTTTGAATTAAAGAACTGAACAAAAAGATTCTTAGTAAATTAAGCTTTAAAACAAAATGAAATTCTAATTAAACAAGGCCTAATTTTTTTTAAAACCATATTAACATTAGACTAGAATGAAATTCTAGAATCATTAGACTAGGGTTTTTTTCTTTTCCTTTTTGAAAACGCCATTACACTAGCTAGGATTATCTTCAAGTGGGTGTGGTTCAATGTATTTTACTTAAAATCATAGTGAAGCAATTATTATTTCTTTTAAATTACACTATGAATGTCTTTAATTTTTTCTAAAAGTATAACCTTTAAGTATCCACTCTCCTCAATAAACAAATAAAAACAAAAGAAAAGAACAAGGTGGGATTTGTGTACCATGTGAACATCCACACATTATCGGAATATATTCATTGGAGGTTGGTCTTGTTCGAAACTTATTTTTAGCATGTTTCATAGAAAAACATGCAAATTTGATCAATTTCTTCATCCTCCCAAAAAAAGGAAAAAAAAAAATCCTGTTCCAATATTGAAAACCCATTCTTTAGACTTCAAAAAAGTCGAAGGAAAATATCTCGAGAATAAAAAAACTCAATACTTAATCCATTGTTTAATTTTTTTGCAGTGAAAAAATATATATTATAGAACATGAAGAAGTCATGGAATGAATTGAAGCTTGTGTTTTGGATGCATTTTCAAACAGTTGATTTGAACTTAGCTTCTTCTATATTCTCTTGTTTCAAAAATATTTATTTGAAAAATTCAATTTTTATTCATGAACTTATAAGTTGCATCAATCTTCATCCTAAACTTTCAATTTCATCATCAAACTAAACCATCAAACTAAACCCTAGATTTTGATAAGTGTTGTTACCATTTCTACCATTTATTCAATTTTCACTAATTTTTCTATTAATTTTAACAAAAAAAAAGTGAAAAATCTTCGTGTACTCACTAATTTCAATAATATCAAATTTTGTATAAATTTAAGTTTGGTTGATGTACAATTAACCATGGAATAACTTTTCCAAAATTCACAAATCTCAACAAAAATTTAGCTCTAATGATATTTTAATTTCAAATATTATCATTTTTGTACCAAACATATGTTTTATAATTTATTGAACATGCATGAGTTCTTTTTTCTTTTTTTTTACGACTTTTAGAACGAATACTTATAAAAGGGTAAAAAATATTGCATTAGTTTTTCAAGTTTAGGGTTAAGATTGATACATTTGCCTTTTTTTTTAAAAAATAATATACACTTGTCTAAGTTTGATGTGCAATTTAATGAAATTAAAAGTTTATGGTAAAAATTGAAACAATTTGACAAGTTCAAGAGTAAAAATTGATTTTTTTTTTCTCTATTTTTTTAATTAAAAAGAAAAGGTGCCGATAAATGAGAGAAAAAAAAATATATTTCATGTCAAACCCAACATAAGATATATACTTATCATTTAAAAGACCAATTTGAGTGTGTGCAGAAAAAAAAAAAAAAGAGGGCACTGAGTCAGCAACTTTTTGATAAAAAAAAAAACATTCCAAAGTGCATAAGGTTCAATGAATTTTACTTGGATATTGATAAAGATGAAATATTACTATTATTTATATTGTGAGAATTGAAATTGAAATTGAGATCAAATGAATATATGTTATAATGTGTTTTAAACATGTGGGTGGCTAAAAAGGATGTGCATCCATGCCTAATAATATTAAAGAAGTAAATATTTGGAAAAGAAAAAGAAAGTGAGAATTTTAAGAAGACCCATTCAAAATCAAAATCCATAAACTCATAAAATAAAATAAAAACAAAGGTTGTCAAAAACGACATAGTTTGGTTTTGGTCCATTCCCTTTCATTCCATTCCACGAGGAGTAGAAAGAAAAAATAATAAAAGTCAAAAAGTCATAGGTTATTTATCCAAAAAAAAAAAAGAAAAAAGTCATAGGTTAGAATTTTTAGATACACGCGGGTTGCCCAATATCTCCGACGGGCAGCCCCGGCCCCTGCCTATCACTTTTTTTTTTTCAAATACTATTTTCATTTTTATGACTCTTTCATTCCTTTTGATTTCTTATTCTTCCACTTTTTCCCTTCAAAGAGAACGTTTGAAGATTAGTTTCATAATTTGTTTTCCTCGACTAATTTTACGAAACAATAATCTAAGTCTAACTTTATAAACTATTCATACTTCAATATTTAAAAGTAGGTGGCTATCGCTTATCTTGAAATTTGAATTTATTCTCTCAAAGTCTTTCTATATTTTTTCTTGTCCAATAAATATTAGCCCAAGTTGGAGGGGGTTATAATTATTCATTTTAAGAATTGTGAAATGGGACTAGAACACTTGCTTCATATTGATATTTTAAAATTTTCTTCTAGAAATTAGAAAAAGAGAGAGTGAGGAAGAACATGTTTAGGAAACGTCTAGAGAGAGACGAAGAAGAAAAGTATTTGTTAACTTATAAGTTTAGTCCTTGAAGTTTCGTAGTTGAGTCTAGTAAGTCTATGAACTTTAAAATAATGTGTCTAATATGTCATTGAACTTTTTTAATGTTGTGTGTCTAATGGTTTTTTTAATTTTAATTTTAAATAATGTCTAATAGGTCATCGAACTTTTAATTTCATATCAAATAGGTATTTGAATTTTCAATATTCTATTCAATAGTCTTGATTTATGAAATAGTACTTTTAATAGTGTGTATATATCTCTATTAGATATCAAATTGAAAGTTTAAAGTCCTATTGGATACATTTTAAAGTTCAGAAATTTATTAGACATATTGGTTATTGTCATTAATTTTTTAATAAAACATTTAACAAAAACTTGTTATTAGACAAATCTTTTTGTTCATTACTCAATCAATAGATGTTTAAACATACTAGTATTTAAAGGCACATATAATAATTTTTTTAGTGCAACAATTGTGGGGATGAGGAATCGAACCATCGACTTTTTAGATGGTAATTGATGTCTTATCCAATGAACTATGCTTAGATTGTCGACACATATAATAAGTTAGGTATTGGATTTTCAAATGAATTAGGAGTTCTTATTAAATGATTAATGAAAAACTAGTTATAGGACAAAAATAATTTTTTAAATAAGGTTTATAGACTTGAATTGAATATTTGAAAGTTAAAGGAACTAAAATTTAACATTGAAAGTTAATAGACTAAACCAAATTAACTATGAAAATTTAAGAATCAAAATAGAATTTAAACCTTAAAAATAATGAGAGAGGGTATATTGTTTGATTTAAGTATTTGAGATAGCATAATTTCATCATTTCAACAATTAATAAATATGCATTTATATTAGATAAATTTCGAAGTGCCAAAAAAAAAAAAAAAAAAGGAAATATTGCAAGTATTGGAAATACACACTGTTGAGTTCTATTTTGTATTTTCTTGAATATACATTTGACATACACAGGGGAGATAAATACACTGAAAATAATACAAGAAAGGAAAGTTTCTGATTTCCTAAAATACAGTATAATATATTTTCCTAAAATACTGTATGATATATTTCCACACCCTCCCTCAAACTCAAGGTGGTAAAGTTGCAACCAACTTAAGTTTGTGCTGTAATTGAGTGAACCGATTTGGAGGCAAGGCTTTTGTGAAGATATCAGCTGGTTGCTCGGTAGTGGAGATGGATTGTAAGAGGAGAGTGTTGCTCAAGAGATGATGGCGAACAAAGTGGCAATCATTTTCAATGTGCTTGGTACGTTCATGGAATACATCATTGTGAGCAATTTGGATTGCACTACGATTGTCACAGTGAAGTATAGTAGCAGATGATTGACGAACACCCATGTCAGCAAGAAGCCATCGAAGCCAGAGTAATTCAGAAGTGGCATCAGCAAGTGCACGATATTCAGATTCAGTGCTGGATCTGGAGACAACAGTTTGTTTCTTACTGCGCCAAGAGATGAGGGAATCCCCTAAGTAAAAACAATAACCTGTGGTAGAACGACGATCGGTGGGATCACCAGCCCAATCAGCATCAGAATAGCCAGATAGTACTAATGATGACTTGGAAGAAAACTGAAGTCCATGACCAAGTGTGCCCTTAATATAGCGAAGAATACGAAGCACAGCAGTAAAGTGTATTGTCCGAGGAGAAGCCATGAACTGGCTAACAATGTGAACAGCATAGGCAATATCTGGGCGAGTCACAGTCAGATAAATAAGACTGCCAACGAGTTGTCGATACAAGGTGGCATCTTCAAGTGGAACACCATCAAAAGGGGTTAGGCGAACATTTGGATCAAGAGGTGTTGGTGTTGTGACCGAGTCAGAAATACCAGATCGAGTGAGAAGATCAGAGGCATATTTTGCTTGAGATAAATAGTACTCATCAGTGTGATAGGAGACCTCAAGACCAAGGAAATAACTGAGTGATCCCAAATCTTTCATTTCAAAATGTTTCCCAAGGTAACATTGTAGGTCAGATATAGCCTGAGGGTCATCACCTGTGATAATCATGTCATCAACATATAAGAGGAGAAGAACAATACCATGAGGAGTTTGTCGCGTAAATAATGCTGTATCATGGGGACTGGAAGTGAACCCAAGTTGGGTTATGGTGGAACTGAATGTCGCAAACCAGGCTCGTGGAGCTTGTTTTAGACCATATAACGCACGACGAAGGAGACATACTTTCTGAGGTGGAGAAGAAGCACCAGGTGGAGGTGTCATGTAAACTTCCTCAGATAAAGTGCCATTTAAGAAAGCATTCTTGACATCCATCTGAAGAAGTGGCCACTGTTTGGCAGCTGCAACAGCTAAGAGACAGCGAACTGAGGTCATTCGAGCAACAGGAGCAAAAGTCTCCTCATAATCAATGCCATATTCCTGGGAATAGCCCTTTGCAACAAGACGTGCTTTATAGCGTTCGATAGAACCATCAGAGTTTGTTTTAATTTTATAGATCCACTTACAGCCAATAGGTCTCTTACCAGGAGGTAAATCAACATAGTCCCATGTTTGCGTCTTTTCTAAAGCTTGGAGTTCCTCATTCATTGCTTGCTGCCAGAGAGGGTTAGTGCTGGCCTCTTTATAAGAGGTAGGTTCAACTAAAGAAACAATAGTGGAAAAACAATGATAATCTTGGAGATGGTGAGGAGTTTCTCTTACCCGAGTGGATCGACGGACAGAAGGGACCAGATCAGGTTCAGGTTCAGCAATTGTGACAGACGGTAGATCCGAGGTTGCAGAAACTGGTGTAGATTGATCAAGCTCAAGTTCAGGAGGAGACTCAGAGGATGGGAAAAGGTCATTAGAAAGATCAGTAAAAAATGATTGATGACTCGAGAAAGAGGTGTGAAATGACGAGAGACTAGAGAACATGGTATGTTCCCAAAAAGTAACATGTCGAGATATGCGTAGTCGGTTAGAAATGGGATCCCAGCAACGAAAACCTTTATGTTCAGTTCCGTAACCAAGAAAACAACAAAGGCGTGCACGGGGTTCAAGTTTAGTATGTTCATGAGGATGAAGAAGGACAAAACAGGCACATCCAAAGACTTTAAGATGAGAATAAGAAGGAGGAGTACCATATAATCGTTCAAACGGGGAGATATTCTGAAGAACTGAAGAAGGAAGCCGATTAATGGTATAGACAGAGGTAAGAGCAGCCTCACCCCAGAACTTCTCAGGACAAGAGGCAGAGAGAAGTTGAGCACGGACAGAATCTAAAATGTGACGATGTTTACGTTCCGCTCGCCCATTTTGTTGGGAGGTATGGGGACATGATCGTTGAATAAGAGTACCTTGTTGGGTGAGAAATGACAGAATACTAGAATCCTTATACTCCATTGCATTATCTGTGCGAAGAATTTTAATGGTTCGAGAAAATTGAGTTTGAACCATATTAGCAAAGGCAATGTAAATCTGGGATAAGGCAGATCGATTTTTAAGAAAATATATCCATGTAAAACGGGAGTAGTCATCAACAAATAAAACAAAATAGCGATAGCCATTGACAGTACTAATAGGGGCAGGACCCCAAATATCTGAGTGAATTAAGCCAAATGGAGTATCACATATAGAGGATGATGTAGAGAAAGATAACGCATGTTGTTTTGCAAGTTTGCAATTCAAACAATCAAAAGGAATAAATTTGGAAACATTATTTAAATTGCTAACAGAAATTAAATGACGAAGTTTGTCAGGGGAAGCATGACCAAGACGAAGGTGCCACTGATATATTGCAGAGTCAGTGACAGGAGCAGAAATGGATGAATAATTTGGGAGTTGGAGTGATGTGAGCTCAAATAATCTTCCCACTTTGCGACCCGTACCAATCATCTGTCTCGTTTGCGGATCCTGAACCTGACAACCAGTAGGAGAGAAACAAACGATTAGGTCAAGATCACATAATTGACCCACAGAGACAAGATTAAAAGTAAGATTTGGAACGTAATAGGTATTGGGAAGACTTAAAGTAGGTGTGTCTACTGTGCCAATATGAGAAATAGTCATACAATTACCATCGGCAGCATGAATTGGAGGAAGAGATTTTGCAGTGGTGGATGAAGACATAAGAGAAAAGTTAGAGGTCATATGATTACAACAGGCTGAGTCAAGAAGCCATGAATTACCTGATGAGACAGCAAGGGCAGTTGAATTGGATGAAATCACCTGTTTTAATAAGTCCTGAAGGTCACTAATCTGAAAACTGGGAGGTGTGGAATCATCAGATGGGGTGGCAGCAGCAACAGATGAAGAACTAGCTTTAGAAAAGTTTCTGGATTTTGTAGAGTGACCCGGAGGGCGGGGTGGTCGAGTGGGACAGTTGTCTAGGATATGACCACGTTTGTGACAGTACTTGCACTCAATTTTGGGACAATCAGCAAACTTGTGACCATGAGATTTACAATTCTTGCAAAAAAGGGACCCAGATGAATTGTGTGGATGAGTGGTTGCGAGTACAACTTCAGACTGTGAGGATGAGATTATGCCAAGTTGTTTTTCTTCAAACAGAATTTCCCGAATCGCTGCATCTAATGTAGGTAAGGGATTTCGATGTAGCAAGGCAGCACGAACAGACTCATATTCCGGGCGAAGTCCCATGAGAACTTTAATGAGACGAAGATGATCTTGGCTAATTTTAGCTTGATCGAGCTGAGTCCAAATAGGTTGAAGTGCAGCAAGATATTCATTGACAGATTGACCAATGTCCTGATTTAGACTAACAAGACTGCTATGCAGTTGATAATAATGAGCCAGTCCGATAGATTGAAACCGAGTAGATAAAAAATCCCAAAGTTCTTTAGCATTATCAAAAGCATCAAATTGAACATGAATGGCAGGAATAGAAGTGTTACCAATCCAAGTCAATATTTGATGATTTTTGCTGTCCCAGTCCTCTAATCGCTCAAGAAATTTGGCATCTTCTTCAGTTGTATCCTTGTTTTTCACAGGTTTGGAAATATCACCAGTGACAATTCGCCATAACTTTCGACCTATCAAAAAACTTTTCATTTGGTGTGCCCAAGTGATATAGTTCGTACCATTAAGAATCGTACTAATGGGACGAAAAATATCACTTTTCTCCATTATAACAGAAAAAAAAAAATAATTAAAGCTGTCTTGAACCAGACCAAATTGAACCAACCAAAGAGTGAACCGACTGAACTGGTTGAACCAAACCGAGCTGGGAAACTGAACCGGTTGAATCGACCTCACTGCTTGAAAAAATATATTGATATTGAAAAAAATATTAATCTCGCGGAGTGGCGATTAGAGCGCGTCAGAGTTCGCTGAAGTTCGCGTCTGGAGGAGAGGCTCGTCAGGGGTGCTTCGCCGGAGTGGAGAGGGTCAGGGATTTCGCCGGAGCTCTCGTGGGCGTGTTAGAGCTCACGTCTGGAGAAGAGGTTCGCGGAGGAAAGCGTCGGAGTGGTATTTCAAGGGCAGTGGGCGTGCCGGAGAGGAGGGCAGTTCGGAGATGCACGAGTGCGTTCGAGTGATGAAGACCGGCGTGTGGAGAATCGTCTGATCGGGGGTGGAATCGAAAGCAAGGCGAGGATTAGGCAGATCTGAAACACGGTGATGATGAGCTGGAAGTCGAGCTGCACGGCGAGGCTGGCGGATCTTGCAGATCTGGCGGCGGCGGAGTCTGGGTATTGGTCTGGCGGCGGATCTGGATTACAGGGCGAACAGATCTGGATTCGCCGGAGATCGAGTTTGCGAGGAGGAGATCTGGAAGGTCGGTTGGACGGGGATCTGGACTCCGGAGGGGATTCTGTTGCGAGTCGAGGGTTTGAGATGGAACAGTCGTGGTCGGTGGCGGAGGTCTGAGACGGCGGTGGCGGGAGGTAACATAAAACCCTAGAAGGAACCTTGCTCTGATACCATGTTGAGTTCTATTTTGTATTTTCTTGAATATACATTTGACATACACAGGGGAGATAAATACACTGAAAATAATACAAGAAAGGAAAGTTTCTGATTTCCTAAAATACAGTATAATATATTTTCCTAAAATACTGTATGATATATTTCCACACACACTAGGTTATCTAAGAATACATATTTTACCCAGAGACAGAAAATTAATAATATTAGTAATAATTTCAAGATGTCTGATAGTATTAGTTTTACAGAGATATACATAAATTCAAGTTTTGTTTTTTTCCAAAAATTTATACTTCTTTCATTTTTTTCCTTAATTTTTGAAATATTATATTTTAGTCCCTCAACTTTAAAAGGTTTGTTTTAATCTCTTTAACATTTATAAAAAATTCACTCCTTTCCATTTAAAAATTTGCTTTTATGGTATTGTTTATAATACAACAGTAAATATAGTCATAATAGTTTGTGATTTTATGTATTCTTTAATTTTTTAAATGAGAATATAACATTACCAATGTAATTCTAAAAAGAAAAAAGGAAACATATGTGAAAGAAAAATTCAAAATTTTGACGTATAAAAAAAAGTTATTAATTCTTTAATAATACAAACTATGCTCAAGTTAACCATTTTATCATAATCGTGTGTAAATAGCAGAAATGATTTGATTATCCCAATGTTGAAAATTATATCGTTGACAATATCGACGAGTTTACTTAGTGTTGGAAAATGCTAAAAAAAACACGTAGTGTGGAGTGACAAAGGAAGTCATTTGTCATACAAAGGAGGTGAAATTATTCAAAACTTAACTTTTAAGTATAATCGATGATAAGAGGCTTTTCACATTGTTTTTACTGCTGAAGCCTTCACTTTTTTTTTTTTTTTCTTTTCGAAATTTTTTTATAAATTGAATTGTTTTATGATGTGAAAAACAATTTTTTGTCCAACGTGAAACAAAAATATAATCATAACTTTTATGTTGAAAATTGTTCGTTGTAATCATTACCACATTTTTTCATCTTTCAACCTCTGTGAAAAAAAAAAGACAAAAAGAAGAAAGGAAACCGTATTTTACTATTTAAACTTTTATTACAGAGAAAAGTAAACTATAAACTTTTTTTAATAAAAGAAATATAGGTTATAATATTATTTTGATTCATGTACTTTGAGTTTTGTTCTATTTTAGTCTATGTACTTTAAATAAATCTTAAAATCACTCCCTACCATTAGTTTGAAGTTTTTTTTTTTCGAAATTGGTTAAATAATAATAATATTTTTCATGCAAAAAAATACACAATGTACGTAAATATAGTTTCAAAATTTATAGAAAAAAAACTAATAGAGATTTTCTTTATAGGAAAATTAACAATAAACTAATAATAGGGACCAAATTTAAGCTTTATTGTAAGTACAATGACTAAATTTGAACATTTAAAAATACATGGACTGAAATAAAATAAATCCCAAAGTACAGAGACCAAAATTATATTTTAACCAACAATATAAAACCAAACTATAATATTTTCTAAACGCTAGCTAATTCGTCAATCCCACCGTAAGAAAATGAAAAAACTTGCTACATGCATATTATTCAATATCCCAGCAAAATCAAATAGTCGAACAGACATAACCAAACATCTAGGTCTAAATCGAGCCATAACAAATACGAAACACAATGATAGATGATCACTTTTTTTTTTAATTCAACAATATTTGGAGGTGGGGGATTTGAACCCATGACCTTTTAGTCTTAAATATATACTTCATACCAGTTGAGCTATGCTCTTGTTGGCCTATAAATGATCACTTAACTTAATAAACGTCATTAATGACTTCATATTCCAATGTTGAAGATTTTCTTAGTGACAACACGTAGACATTTACTTGGTGCAGGAGTGGTAAAGAAAGTGATTAAGAAGTCAAATTATACAAATTTAGACTTAAGTATAATTCATGATTAGAGGCTTTTGACATTGTGATCTTTTTTTTTTTTTTTGAAAACTCTTTATTAATTGAATTGATCTATAATGTGAAAAATCATGTTTTTGTCCAAAATGAAAGACGATTTATAACTTTGTGTGCATAGTTGTTGGTTATAATTTTCACCCCATCTTTTCATCTTTCACACCTCAAGAAAGAAAAAAAAAAAAAAGATAAAAAGACAAATGAAAGTCATATTTCGTCGTTAAAATTTTCATTTCAGAAAATTAAACTGAAAACTGATAATAATAATAATAATAATAATAATAAAACCAAATAGAAAATTTTCTAAAAACCAACTAATAAGTCACCAAAAATTTAGCCAATAGAATATTGAAACATCGTTTAAATAGCGAAATATAACTTTCATATTTTCTTTCGCTAAAGTAAGCATAACTTAGCGGTAATTGACATATACCTTCGATCAAGATGTCAGAAGTTCGAATCCCCCCACCCTGAACTGAACAAAAAAAAAAAAACTTTCATTTTTCTTTCACACACTACTCGATACCAACCACAAAATCAAACAGCTAAAAAATCATCTAGTCAATGGAGCGAAAACAAATGTGAAGCACAAGTACAAATTAGTAGTATTATTATTTAGGAAAAAAATCTATTTTTTGGAGGGGTTGTATCCCTTAAATTCCCAAACTAATAAGGGTATTAATTAAAACCCTAAATTTTTATAAGTGAATCAAATTAGACACTCCATTAGAATTTCGTTTTAAAACCATTAGTACATAACTTTTACACATGTATAAAACTTCTTTAAATATATAGATTAACGTAAATTAGAGAAAAATGTTAGAATCAAATAGATAGTATCAATTTTTCACTAATATGAGCGGTTTTTCATCTTCTCGTCTTCCTCTACTTTTCTCTACTTATTTAGAATGAATTACTCGATAATTTTTCTTACTATGGTAAAATTTTGAGAGAATAGTCGTTTTATCTAGTTGATCTTGAGATGATTTTAAATGAAATCAAGTGAAAACAGATAAATTACTAACGGAAGATCTAAATTAATTAACTTATGAAATTTTATAGTTTAAATTGTTACAACCTCTAAAGTGAACCGGTATAAATTGACTTTTTTTCCTATTATTTAAAAATAATGTCACAAAACAACACAGGTTCAAACGTAGTTATAAATCATAATAAGACTAATAACACAAAACTACACAAATTAGTTTGCATACAAATTAGTTTGAACGTTATCATTAAAGTCAACTCACTCAAATTCAAAAGGAGGAAGGTAAAATGAAAAAAGGAAAACGAGGGGAAAAAAAAAAAACAATCATAGTAGGCAATTTCTAATATTCTTCCACCATACCATGTTCATTCTAATGTTGTTGAATGATTAAAACGTTTAATTCAACAACCAACTTACAATTGTGTGTAAGAAACTGTGGAGGGGAAGGGGGGGAAATTCAAAGTATTGACAGTACAGCATATTCCAAATGGAGCAGACTGTTGTTGTTACACTAGCACACAGCAGCAGTAATGGGAGGGAGGGAGGGTAGGGCTTCTATCTCCTCATTAGGAGGACCACAGTATGGGCAGCAATGCTTCGGTTTTCGCCGAGGCTGTCGACCTTCTCATGCGTTTTCGCTTTCAGATTCACGACAGATGGGTCGGCTCCCAGAAGCTCAGAGAGGTTTGCTCTGATAGCTTCCTTGTGAGGGCTAAGCTTTGGCCTTTGGAGTATCAATGTGGCATCCAAGTTTCCTATGTCATAACCTGCCTCATGCATCAGTCTCACCTGGAATGGAATCACCCAAAAATAACACCAAAGATATCACCTCCTCAATCAGATAATGGAACATTTTAGTCTAAAATGGACAGAATTCAAACTATTTATTTTGACTTCGGTTAACTAAATGGATTCACCTGCCTCAAATTTAGCGGTGTTTTAATAATGGCCATATGGGATTAGAGCAGAAAGTCCAAAATTCATAGTCCTACAATGTTATTCTCATCTCATTTCACATAATTGTCCCATGTGTTCGACCTTGGGTTGATATTTAAGCACACAGGAAGAGAAGTTACCATAACCCATCAACTTAAACTTTTAAATTTAGCCATAGTTTAACAAATACTGAAGAACTACAAAGCATGATGCAGGTGAAACAAAGGTCTCTCACTATTGGTTAATCTTTCCCTAAGACTCTTTAGGGATGTTTACTTCACAATTTTTTTTTTATTCGTGAGTATCCAAGCAAGCTTACGTGCACCTAGATAATTCGCACATAACAACCACCTGACCCTACTACATTTAGTTGTCAAAGTAACTCGTAGATATTAAATCCTAGGTAAATGACCGCCATGACTTGAACCCATTCTTCTAAACTCTTTATTATTTACATTGGCTCTTATTGACCCCTAGTCCAACCCAAGGTAGTTATGTTTACCTCACAATTTTAATAAGCCTGAATTTATGAAACCTAAAGTTGGGAAGCATAAGTTGATGTAATTTGTAATTAATTTATAGGTTTATTATTTGGATAAGTTAGCACGTAACTTAACCCATGGCCATAAACTACTGGCTCCATACATTCTCTAAGAATTTGCAGAAAGCACCAGTGGATCCAGTTACTTATCCTAGCATTTAAGAGTAAAAGGACAATCTAGAAAGCACATGTCCAAGGTGAATATGCTTTAACATGAATACAAAACTTTATAGCGTCCAACTTTATGTATATTTCTGTTATGACATTTGCTAGGAGGCTTCGGGGTTTTTTGGAGGAGGTTTGATCGCTTGTTAGGTTCCACGCCTCTTTGGGCTTTGGTGTATAAGGACTTTTGTAATTATTCCTTAGGTCTTGTTTTGTTAGATTGAAGCCCATTTCTATTTTAGTTTGACTCCTATTAGCATATTAGTTTTTTTTGTATGTCCTTGTATTCTTTCATTTTTTTCTCAATCAAAGCTTGGTTTCTATTTAAAAAAAAAACAATTGCTAGTGGATAAATTTCTTGAGATAACCTCCTGCAATAGTATCAGAAAAATATCCTTGACAAGTTGACTAGTTATCCACGAATCATCTTAAAATTTTATGTGGAAGCACCAGCTAGCCTAGACTTCTATGAACCACTCTCAACCCCATTAAAAGTTCTCTAATTCTTCTCAATCTAAATGTTTCACAAGATAGAAAAACAACACCAAACCATAGCCATATTTACTGGCAATAATCTTCTACAAGCCTTAATTTCATTGGAGAATCTCGAAATTCATAAGATAATAGAGCAATATCATGCTTCCTGAGGTTCCCAAGACCATGGGATTCAGGAGCCCCATTCATGTTTAGGATTCTTTTTTCAATAGTTTGAATTACCAATGGAGTCCCCAAAGTTTCAACAGGAAAAGCTTCTTTGGTTCTTTGGATTCCTATGGTGTATGATGTTTAGTGAGAATTGTGTAACAAAGAAACATATGTATTTTTCGAAGGGGAGAAGTAAAAGGGAAATCCAAGAGATAAGATTTGCAGCTTTTCTTCTTTTTTGATACAACTGTGAATTGGAAAACCTTCCTGCAGTTCCTTTTGGTTTTGGAGAATTTCTTAGGCTCCCCTGTTTGTGTAGAACTTCCTTTCTCTCGATAAAAGTCTTTGTTTCTTAATAAAAATGAAAGATATTTAACATAACAAAGTTGAAAGATTGTGATAAACTGATTCTTCATACTTTATTGAGATACATTCTTAAATCCCCACCCCAACCCAACATCACTTCATGCAGGTACATGACTTGTTGCACAAAATGGTATAATGGTAGAATAGGGCTTGAACAAAGATGCAAGTGAGCGGTCAGTCCAAGTTCATGCAATATAATTGAAGCTGATGATGGGAACTATCTCTAAGGTCTACTTAGTAGACTTTGAAACTTCTTTTATTGATACAATAAACATTCTGTTGTTAGATAAGCATAAAGTGTAACAAAAGAGAATACTGAATAGACTCAATTTGCGAGATGCATAAAATTTGACACAACCACTATTTCCCTCTTGAGTAAGAACTCGACATGACCCTCATATAATTCATTCGATAAAACTAATAGCACTCTTATGTGACAGTTTTTTAAAAAGCTCACATGCCTAGGCCCAAGGCCTGACCTCTGCTCCTCGCTTCAACCGAGGCTCCCTTAATGAAGCATGCTTGAGGCACGTGCCTCAAGCACGACTTCGTACTTTTCTTATATTATTTTTCTAACTTTAAAGGAAGAAATCATTAATATTCTCTAAAGGACATTCGTTTTTTTTCCTACCATCTCAAATAAAAGCTCTATTTTCTTAAACTTTTCATCATCTTATTATTCGTCATACTATTTTTCTTATATATAAAAAAAATGCTTTATATTTTTTTAACATGCGCCTCCTAAAAAGATGTTGCACTTATGCCCTGGAGGGCTATTGCACTTTCGTGCGCCTCAAGTTTAAAAAACACTGATGTGACATATACATATCAAAGACATCGATAAAGTTGAGGAAACAAACTGAAATAATTATGTGATTTGGTTTATCCACTATGCTACCGAGGGTCTCCCTAAAGTGAACAAACATCAAGCAAGCATAAAGATATCAAACATCCAGTATGAAAGCAACAACAGAATCCTAGATCATCTGTACACTGTACCAAGTGGATCATTTTAAATAAGTCAAGTCAAAGAGGATATAATTCATATATAAAAACATAACAAAGCTTGGTAAGCGTGTAGGAATTTGCTAGACCATAACTACTTACAGCTTCTTTAATGAAAACAGATGATGGAGCACCCTTCCATTTGGGATCTGAATCTGGAAAGATTTGTCCAATATCAGGAAGCCCCAAAGCACCCAAAATTGCATCAACCACACAGTGAAGTAGAACATCCCCTAAATCAACAAAAGAAAGAAACCCTTCAAAATTTAACAAGACTTGCAGAACACTTTTATATTGCAAAAACAGAAACACCAAACTTTGGGTTATTTGCTAATATGGTCACTTTCTAAAAGATTTCATGAGATGGGAGCTCCATTCAATAGGCCAATAGCAGGTACCTGGGCTTAAATGAATTGATCTCCAAACACCCCAAAGTCCAAAAGGTACAAAATCTCTAGAATAATAGAATAACAGTAGACTATAATAAAGTGAAATCCAAGTCCTAACTCCAACAATAGTACAAAACATCCCATGGCTTTTTTATATATAGATTAGAAATAGACAAAACGGTCAATGATGTCATTGCCAACTACCAAGGGCAGAGCAAAGAAAGAGGAGAGCAAGAGCAATTGCTCCCTTCATTCATCTAGATTAAAAGAAAAATTACATAATAAAAGAAGTCAAGATTTTATAATTTTCTCTCTAATTTGACCCTGTATTTTCAGAATTTAAAAACTTGTAAATATAAAATTCCATCACTCCAGGTAGAAATTTAAAATTCATCATTACTGCAATCAAGAAATTAATAAAACCAACAAAACTGAGCTAATTATTCAAAGAATTAAAATACCCACAATTAAGTTCGCAAAATTTTCCCCAATTCTTCAGCAGCACAGCAACCAAGAAGAACACAAAAAGAGAAAAACAAACAAGAGTCAAAGCAATTACCATCGGAATGAGCCTCGCAGCCTCTATCATGGGGAATACTAATTCCCCCAATAATCAAAGGATACCCCGGCTCCAACCTATGGAGATCGAACCCATGTCCAACCCGAAACGGCAAGGCTTTGGAGCGAGAATCGGAGGCGGCGGCCCGATCAGACTCGATGGCGGTGGTGGCCTCCACAGAGGGAGAAGCGGCGGAATTCACACGGAGGGAAGGAAGCGAAGAGGAGGATGAAACAACATTGAAATTGCTTCTAGGGAAGGAACGGGGATAGAGGGAAAGAGAAATACAGGGTTGGCGGGAGGTTGTGGCGGTGGTCGGAGAGGCGAAGAAGGGGGCCGGGACAGCCATGGAAAGAGCAAACGAAGAGCTGAGTGGAGATGGGTTGTGTGGTTGACTTGTGTTGGTGGCGGAAAAAAGGTCGGGTCGTGTGGGGTACAAAACTGGCATGAAAAATGCCAGCTCTTCATTAATATTACATTTGCCTTAAAAGAGGGTGTTTGGTACAACGAAATGGAGGATGAGAATTGATAACAATTTGTGACATCCTTGTTTCGTATAAGATTTTGGCCATGAGAATAATGTATTCCTAAGCATCACACCTACCTTTACAAAATTATGAGTTTTCTCTTTCCTCTCTTACTTCTATTGCTTTTTTAATTTTATTTTAAATATAGTTAAAACTTAATATAATTTATTACTTAATTAGAATAAATTAATAATAATTTATTTTTAGAGTATATTGTTGCCAAAATTTGGACGAGAGAAATCTCACCTAACCTTCACGTGACAACGAGGGTAAATTTATATTCTTGGGAGAATAACTCGACTTGCAAAATAAGAAAAACCTAGACACCGATGTGGTGTAGGCCACACAAGCTCTAATGCTTAAGTTATAGAGAGTTTAGAAAGAATTTGGGAGTTTCATGAGAGTTTTGGAGGTTGGAATGAACTTACTTTACTCTCTCCTTAAGAGTTTTAAATTCTTCATTCCTAGGATTTTTGTGAGTTTCCATCTTTGATTGGGAACAAAAAGATTGAACGAGGCTGGAGGACCACGAGGGACCAAGGCAGTGGGCCTTGCCATGTGGTCAGCCTCGGTCGACCACGGACTTAGGCTTAAGCCCAAGCTCGTTTCTTCGTCCCTCTGCATTCTGGGCAAGTCCTCTTTCGGTTTCGATTTGTTTTGACTTCGTATTTGTCTTCTTTTCTCGTTTAGCCCTTTATGGTATCCTTTTAGCCAGTTCATTCTTGTTGGTCCAATTTCACCCATAACAAAGTCAATCAATAATAATTTATATGAAAATATATATTTAACTCATTCTTACTAATAAAAGCTTATCAAAAGACTGTAATTACTTATTTATTGAAATTATTAATTAATTAATTAACAATATTTTTAAATATATGTAATTGGTTAATTAGGATCACTTAAATTAAGTGACTACAAAAAGATTTTTTCAACAATTATAATTAATTAATTATATTTTTAGATTAATTTAGATTAGTTCATTTGTTATTTCTCTATTTTTCTTACATCCTTTTTTGACTAATGACTCGAAGTCGAAATAATCGTTTCAATTCTATTGGTTTTTTAGTTCACTATTGTGGTGTATTTGACTTGATTTGTTCTATTTGAAAATGGTAGTTACCATTTTTTAACTTTAAAGAAGTAACTATTCTAAGACTCAAACTTTCAAAATGTCTATTTTAATCTACAAACTTTTAAAAATAACTGTTTTAATTTTTGGTATATTATTTTGAGTCTTTGACATCTAAGCTTTATTGACCTAATATTTGTCTCTGACATATTTGGTTTGAATATAATATCACGTTAATACGTTAACAAACATATCAAAAACCATTTTATTAATTTTTTAAAAGTAAAATGAATGTAAGGATTAAAATAGTTATTTTTTATTTAAAAAAAGTTTATGGATAAAATATAAAATTTGAAAGTTTTGAGATTAAAATGGGACAAATCAAAAGGTTAAGAAACTAAAATGGACATTTTGAAAGTTTAAAGACTAAAATAGAATAAACCTTAAATTTTAGGGGCGAAAATGGGATTTAAATCCAAAATAAATAAAATACTAAGAAAATTAAAATCAAATTTCAAATTTGATATTTATGGTTTGAGTTTAGTTTCAAGGTGGTCCAAATTAAAATTAAATTACAAATTTGATATTTATAGTTTGAGTTTAGTTTCAATATGGTCTAAATTAAAATCAAATTACAAATTTGATATTTATGGTTTGAGTTTAGTTTTAATGTGGTCCTTGTCACCAAAGGGACTAAATTAAAACTTTTAGAATTATAAGGATCAAATTAAAATTGTGTCCAAATTATAGAGACAAATTTGTAATTTAACTAAAATTAAATTAAGAATTTGGTCCTTGCTTAATTTTGATCTCGTGTCTATGATTTTAAATTTTTTTAATTTTATCCTTATGATTTGGACTTTGTTTCAATTTGGTCTCTATGATTTAAAAACTTTTACTTTTGTCTATGATTTGGACTTAGTTCACACACACACTGAAATTGGTCTATTTAGTCCATGAAATTTAAAAAGTGTCCAATAATTTTCTAAATTTTCAAATTTGTGTCTATTTAGTCCCTAAACTTTTAAAAATGTCTAATAGATCCTTAAACTTTTAATTTTGTGTCTAATAGGTTATTGAATTTTCAATATTGTGTATAATAGGTCATTGACCAATTCATTGTTTTTTAAAATTTACGAACCTACCAGACACAAAATCAAAAGTTAGGGTTCTATTAGACATAAATTTAAATTTTATATCTAATAAATCAGTTAATTTTTTTAAAAAATTGAATATGTTAGGGACCTATTAGATACAAAGTTGAAAGTTTGAAAACTTATTAGACATTTTTAAAATTCAGTGACCTATTAGACACAAAATTGAACACATACACATAATTTAATGGTTAAATTATAAGGCAATCCCTAAACTTTAAAAAGTGTCTAATAAGTCCCTAAACTTTCAACTTTGTATCTATTATAGTCCCTAAACTTTAAAAATTGTCTAATATATTTTTAAACTTTCAATTTTGTGTCCAATAGATCTCTGAATTTTCAATATCGTGTCTAATAGATCCTTGATCAATTCAATATTTTTTTAAAATTTACAAATCTACCAAACACAAAATCAAAAGTTTAGGGTTCTATTAAACATAAATTAAATTTTATATCAAATAGATCATTTAATTTTTTTTAAAAAATTGAATATGTTAGGACCTATTAGACACAAAGTTGAAAGTTTGAAAACTTATTAGACATTTTTAAAGTTCATGGACCTATTAGACACAAAATTGAAAATTCAGGGACCTATTAGATACTTTTTAAAGTTCAAAGACCAAATAGACACAAATCTAAAAGTTCAAGGACTAAACTTGTAAATTACCCTAAGTTAATTTACTAGCAATCTCCTCCTTTTTTTTTTTCTTTTTTTTTTGAGTTCTCCAACATGTTGGGTAGGAGGATTCAAACTTCTAACCACTTGGTCTCAAGGATATTGTTAATTTTATGAACTTCAATCATGGGAAATTGGCACAAATAAGATAAATTTCTAGGACTTTTTAGAAGTGAAAAGTCCTAATTGCCCTTTTAAAAAACTCAAACCAGTCATCAATTTTTCTCAAAATCTCTCACGATTTCGCAAGCCGCGTTCTCAGTCAGCGACATTACAGGATTTTCTCTTTCAGCAGCAACGCCAACGTCTTCCACCGATCTGCACGATGGCCAACTGAAATTTCTCTTATATATGGTGTTGGCTTCAACGACTTCGACAACGGTGGAGCCAATGAGAAAGTTGTAGCCCTTTTTTAGTGGGGTTTTGATGGATGGTATTATCGATTCCTTGTAGGTTGAAGAAAACTTGTGCCAACCACTTTTCTTTGGAGAAAACGATGGGTTTCATATCAACGGTTTGTAGCTCTCGATTCTGGAAATTGCAACGTTCTCTTCTTGCAGAACACTGCGCGCCATACTCTGAGACGAAGAAGGAGACGAATTTGCGCTTCCAAGATGAGAAGATGACCTTCAACTTCAGCAATTTCTTCGCTACTGTCACTGAGGTTCACGCATCAAAAATCTCTGAAGCTCGGCATTGATCGGCTTCGTATTCGATTCCTCTCTTCGTCTACGAAGCCTCCAGGTATCTCTCACATTTGGCATTTGCGTTATATGTGTGCATGTATAATGTGGAGTATGAAATTAGTGTGTAGTTTATGCATGTTGTTGGAAGTTCACTCTCTAGCTTATGCGCAGTACAGTGTTATTTTGGTGGTTTCAGGTTAATGATTCATGAGAGATTGAATTTCTCGTTTGATGTGTTTATTTATGATTGTGATTTGGTGGTTGTGTGATCACTGACGTTCCTTTAGTTTGATTTATGTTCCTTATGGTACGATCGTTAGAAGTTAAAGCATTGCATTGATTGATATGAATTTCTTGGATTCGAACTTGCTGATTGTTTTGTTTTGGTGTTAGATGGAAGGAGGTCAGGAAAGGAAGTGGATGATGTTATAATTAGTTATTTTGCCTGACCGTTTGAGGATGTGTGAGTTTGTGTACGTTTTGTATTGATATGTGCTTTGGATTCCGTAATGCTGTAGTCATTGTCACTGCTGAATTTCGGACTTGTGATGTGAAATTCATTCTTTCAGGGTTATTAGTACAGTACAGGCAACTAGTTGAGCGAGGGGAGCTACAACATGATCCTTTTCAAGAGAGAGTGGCTTCCGAATTGGAGAGTTTGCTTGGAAGGTTTGAGCAAGATGAAAAAGATATGGAAGAGTATCATGTACTGATTGGGATTGTTAATACCATAATGATTTGAATGTATGTTATGTTATTACCCTTACAAATAGGTTGATACCTACTGCTAAGACCCTTTTTTAACTTCTACTTTTACATATATGGCAATGTTGGAAGTGGTAAGTTTCTGACTATGATAAAATTTATGTGGCAAGCTTGGATATCAGTTACCACTTCATAGTGAATTATGCTTACAATCTGACTATCATAGTGATTTATACTTACAATTTTACAATCAACTTAATTCTGATTTTCTGAACTAATTTCTAATAATTTAGGTAAGACAATGCTCATGGATATGTTTTACAACGCTACTGAAGGAATTGTTAAACATCGCCGAAGGTACCATTTCCATGAGGTGAGCGCTTATTTTTAGATTGGAAAATTGGAAACATTTGAACAAACAATTGCAATTTCTTTCCAACCATTGAATTAAGCTTTAATGAGTTTCAGAGATGCATGCTTTCTTTTTCAGGACTGGTATTGGTCTTCAATTTTACTTCATTGTATGGCAGGCTATGCTTAAAATTAATGAAGATATGCACAAGATATGGAAAAATCAAGTGAGGGAGAAATCTTCACAATCAAGCATTTTGAGTTGGATTATGAATCTTCCCTTTGATTCAAAAGTGAAGGAGTGGTTGGCTGGAGAAGAAATATACAAGCAAGAGGTACATATGAAAAACATTCTTCCTGCCATTGCTGATAAATTTCTGGTTGATCAGCAAGCAGGTCAAGTTGGAGCTAGCATTCTTTGCTTCGATGAGATACAGGTAAATGGAAATAACCTAAAGGGAAATTTCTGGCTGATATATGTTGCTTCATCATTATACCATTCCTGACACTGTCAAAATAACATATAAAGAATAGTGGATCATGCAATATGGTGTAAAAGTAGGAGAAGTATAATTTTGAAACTATGGGAGCTTACTTAGGAAAACTAGAGTTTTGAAAATTTAGAGTGAAATGTGAGGTGTTTATTGAGGAAAAAAGGATTGTTCTTTTGTTGCTGATATCTGAAACAAGTTTTTTTCACACACGTTTTGTGTAAGCAAACATTCTGAAAGGAGCTACCAGTGATTCTATTCATTCATGGTGTTTATTTATTGGCTTATTCTGCTCTCTATTTCAGACAATTGATGATAGAATCAATCGTGACTTTAATCACCAAGAGTTCTGTATGGGTAGTGAGTGGGAATTCACCTGCGAATGTGTTTGGGTCTGAGATGTTTTTATTTTGCCACTCTTTGGTTATACTTTCATTCTTTATAATAAAAGAAGTTTTCTAAGTTAAAAATGGATCAACTAGTGCCTTCTCTTCTAGGTACGAGAAACTGCGAGAATTTTTTTTTAATCTATACTCTTGTTATGATGATTTTTAGAACATGTAGCTATGATTTGGTGCTGGGTACTTTGATTTCTATGGTTTCTCTCTATGTTTTGCCTTATTTCCTAGGTGCGAGAAGTCTGCGAGAAAAAAAAAATAGCATGCAAAATGTCTTCTTTTTTGAATTATTTCACTTGTGCTATGTTCATTAATTAGTGTCTGCATATGTTTGGGTGCTGGATAACTTTTCTAGGTTGTTTATCCTTATTTAGTGCATTCTATTCTAGATACGAGAAGTCTGCGAGAAAAAAAATAGCATGCAAAATGCCTTCTTTTTTGAATTATTTCACTTGTGTTATGATTAATTAGTGTCTGCATATGTTTGGGTGCTGGATAACTTTTCTAGGTTGTTTGCTGGATAACTTTTCTAGGTTGTTTATCCTTCTTTAGTGCATTCTATTCTAGGTGCGATAAGTCCGAAAGAAAAAAAACAACATGCAAAATGCTTTCTTTTTTGAATTATTTCAGTCGTGCTATGGCCATTAAGTAGTTTCAGCATATGTTTGGGTGCTGGATAACTTTGCTATGATGTTTATTCTTCTTTAGTGCATTCTATTCTAGGTGTGAGAAGTCTGCGAAAAAAAAAAACAGCATGCAAAATGCATTCTTTTTTGAATTATTTCACTTGTGCTATACCCATTAAGTAGTTTCTGCATATGTTTGGGTGCTGGATAGCTTTGCTAGGTTGTTTATCCTTCTTTAGTGCATTCTATTTTATGTGCGAGAAGTCTGTGAGAAAAAAAAAATAGCATGCAAAATGCCTTCTTTTTTTAATTATTTCACTTGTGCTATGACCATTAATTAGTGTCTGCATATATTTGGGTGTTGGATAACTTTTGTAGGTTGTTTATCCTTATTTAGTGCATTCTATTCAATGTGCGAAAAGTCTGCGAGAAAAAAAAATAGCATGCAAAATGTCATCTTTTTGAATTATTTCACTTGTGCTATGACCATTAATTAGTGTCTGCATAAGTTTGGGTGCTGGATAACTTTTCTAGGTTGTTTATCCTTATTTAGTGCATTCTATTCTAGATGCGAGAAGTCTGCGAGAAAAAAAAATAGCATGCAAAATGCCTTCTTTTTTGAATTATTTCACTTGTGCTATGGCCATTAATTAGTGTCTACATATGTTTGGGTGCTGGATAACTTTTCTAGGTTGTTTATCCTTCTTTAGTGCATTCTATTCTAGGTGCGAGAAGTTTGCGAGAAAAAAAAACAGCATGCAAAATGCATTCTTTTTTGAATTATTTCACTTTTGTTATGCCCATTAAGTAGTTTCTGCATATGTTTAGGTGTTGGATAACTTTTCTAGGTTGTTTATCCTTCTTTAGTGCATTCTATTCTAGGTGCGAAAAGTCTGCAAGAAAAAAAAAACATGCAAAATGCCTTCTTTTTTGAATTATTTCACTTGTGCTATGGCCATTAAGTAGTTTCTGCATATGTTTGGGTGTTGGATAACTTTGCTAAGCTGTTTATTCTTCTTTAGTACATTATATTCTAAGTGCGAGAAGTCTGCGAGAAAAAAAAAAACAGCATGCAAAATGCATTCTTTTTTGAATTATTTCACTTGTGCTATGCCCATTAAGTAGTTTCTGCATATGTTTGGGTGTTGGATAGCTTTGCTAGGCTGTTTATCCTTCTTTAGTGCATTCTATTCTAGATACGAGAAGTCTGCGAGAAAAAAACGGCATGCAAAATGAGTCCATTTCTGACATATTTCACTCTTTCTATGCCCATTAAGTATTGTCTGCATATGTCTTGCATATGTCTTGGTGCTGGATTGTTTTGTTATGGTATTTATCATTCTTTAATTCATTCTATTTTAGGTGCGAGAAATGTGCGAGAAAAAAAATAGAATGCAAAATGAGTGCATTTCTGACATATTTCACTCTTTCTATGCTCATTAAGTATTGTTTGCATATGTCTTGGTGCTGGATTAGTTTGGTAGGGTGTTTATCATTCTTTAGTTCATTGTTTTCTAGGTGCGAGAAAGGTGCGAGAAAAAAAATAGAATGCAATATGAGTCCATTTATGACATATTTCACTCTTTCTATGCTCATTAAGTATTATTTGCATATGTCTTGGTGCTGGATTGGTTTGTTAGGATGTTTATCATTCTTTAGTTCATTGTTTTCTAGGTGCGAGAAAGGTGCGAGAAAAAAAACAGAATGCAAAATGAGTTCATTTATGACATATTTCACTCTTTCTATGCCCATTAAGTATTGTTTGCATATGTCTTGGTGCTAGATTGGTTTGTTAGGGTGTTTATCATTCTTTAGTTCATTGTTTTCTAGGTGCGAGAAAAAAAACAAAATGCAAAATGAGTTCATTTATGACATATTTCACTCTTTCTATGCCCATTAAGTATTGTTTGCATATGTGTTGGTGCTGGATTGGTTTGTTAGGGTGTTTATCATTCTTTAATTTATTGTTTTCTAGGTGCGAGAAAAAAAACAAAATGAAATATGAGTTCATTTATGACATATTTCACTCTTTATATGCTCATTAAGTATTGTTTGCATATGTCTTGGTGCTGGATTGGTTTGTTAGGGTGTTTATCATTCTTTAGTTCATTGTTTTCTAGGTGCGAGAAAAAAAATAGAATGCAAAATGAGTTCATTTATGACATATTTCACTCTTTCTATGCCCCCGTTAATGAGCTACCAACTCAAAATACTTCAACTAGAGATCGTGAGGAGTCAGATGTGACAGAGATATCACCATTCAAAGTTATATGTCCATATGTTTGCTTTGCAATGTACCAAATTTTTTACAAGGCGGGGTGGAGAGTCTAGACATACAAAACCTTGGCCCATTGTAATGGTAGAGTCGGCTCTAATTCAACGTAATTTTTGTGATTGTTGTGTATTCATCGTTAAGGTTTTTGAATACGTTGTAACTGGTTCTGATTTTGTAAGTTTATGTCAAGCAAACATGCCATATTTTAGAAAACAGTTGGCTTTCCAACTATGGACAAATACTCCGATGTATTAAATGACTAATATTTCAATATATATTATAATGAGAATTTCATTATTTTGAGTACATTGTTTGAATGTCAAGATGCTTACTCCCTATTATTGTCATGTTTTTTAGGTGCGAGAAATCTGCGAGAAAACAAACAGAACGCAAAGTACCCACTTTGATATATTGGATTTTTTTTTAAGTACAAGGAACTACGAGAAAAAAAGAAGTTTTTTTTAAAAGAACTCATTTGTTATGGTTTTTGTGGAATGTCTAGATATGATTTGTTATTCTGAACTTTGATTTGTAGGTACAATAAATTGCGATAAACTATAAGAAAAAAAACAAGTTTTCTTAGGAGTATCCATTTTTTTTGTTTGCTTTGTAGGTACGAGAAACTGCGAGAAAAAGAAACAACGCAAACAAAAAAGTAAACTACACACCTTTTGATCATCACTCAACAAAGTAAAGATAATCAAAATTTTTAACAACCCAAAATATAAAATTGTGAAGAAAGTTTCTCAAGCCTACCCAAAGAGAGATTTCAAGAAATGAAGTTTTTTTTTCAATAAAATTTTTTCGTCGTCGTCGCCGTTGCCGCCGCTATTCAAAAGCTTGGAGTGATGTGTGTGAAGGAGAAATGTTAGATGAGGAAAGAAAAAGGAAAAATATTGAGGGAAGAAGGAGAAAGGAATGTGAGAAGTGAAGTTAAAGGGATTTTTTTAAAGAGGGTAAATTGGTAATTTCATAGTCTCAAAAGTCTTATTAGTCTTTAAATTTAAAACACATCCTAAATCTCTTTAATGCCCCTTGAGTTGTCCTATTTTTGACAATTTCCCTTCAATCATACTATATGTTTTGATGATAACAAACCTTTAATTTACTAATGGTTTTATTTTATTTTTTTTTAAATGTTCATAGCGTAGAGCTCAAAAAGGCGATTCCAACACATTTTGAATCACTCAATTCGAATAATATATGAGAATGTTATGACCAAAATAAGATTGGAAAGAAAATGACGATGATGTGGACGAGTAGAATTGCGCCACGTGGCTCAGTGTTTTACCCTCCTTTACTTCATTTTTTAAATTGTCTTTACCACTTTTTTCTTCCTTAAATCTTCACTCTTTATGTGTTTAACTTAGATCTAATGACCGTTTTTCAATCTAGCTTCAAACTCTTTTTAAACTTCATTTTTTTTTATATCTATTTTTATTATGAGAGAAAATTATATTGTGAGAGGTTTGAATTTATTTTTGTGTCAAATATTGTGTATTTGTTCTTTGTGAGAACTTGTAATTTTTGTGGGAACTTTATTTTATCCATTATTGGTATTTGTAATAAGGTGTGGGTGTGTACTTTGGAATTGAGTGAGTGGTTTGATCTTGAACCCATTTTAAAAGATCGATATAGGCTGGGTCCTAAACTTATAAAAGAATCGGTAGGGTTTACTCTTGAACCCAAAAAAGAGTGGTCGATCGATTTTGTTCTCACCCTCAAAAGAATTGTCATAGTAAAATACCCAAGAAAAAGTCTTGGATAGTGGAATAGGAATGAACCAGATCAAAATCTACTTTTTTTCTTAAAAGAAAGGTGAATAATCTTTTTTTTTTAATCACAACATCCTCTTCTCTTCTTCTCCATTCAAAGACACAACTTTCTTTTTCTTTCTTTATTTTTTTTAAACTCCATTTTACACCTTTCTATGATGAATCAAGTACATTAGACATGAATAGAAGAGCCAAATATAGTAAAACTTAAGGTAAATGTCCCCACAAAATGAAGGCAGAAAGCAAGGTATTGTTTAGCTCCAATAGTTTACTCTTCTCCACTCGCTTCCAATTCCTTTCTCACTGCCATTGCCATCACAAGTTGATTGCCTACACAATAAATTAGCTTGCCACTTTTGAACACTTTGAAGCTAGTGAATACGTCATCGCATTAGATGATGTAGCCACCCCAGTGGCTGTGAGCGAACCACAAGAGCCTCCTTAATTGTTTTGTCTGTAGCAATAAATCGTACAACGAAACAATTTTCTTTGTGTTCAATCACTTGCAGAGATTTCATTGTTGCTTCTTCTTCATAAAAACTCTAGCTGGAAGTTTTTGTCCACAACTGAAAAATTTTCAGTTTTGCCGCAAACTCTCTTCTCCTCTTCACTCAATCGTCAAGTACATTGAATCTCCCACACTCTGTTGTTTTGTCAATATATAGATACTCTATGATACCCGAGTTCAGGAGGGGTACATGAACGAACTGTGGCACATCCGAATGAGAGAGATCCTAAGGATATGAAAGTATGATTAAGAAAGACTTAAAAGAATTGATAGTTACTAATTATACCAACAATGTGCATCTTCCTTTTCGGTGGCTCAATCATAAGAACTCCAAAGTTAAGCGTGTTTGGCTTGGAGCAGTCTTATGTTGGGTGACCTCCTAGGAATTTTCCTAAGAAACATGTGAGTGAGGACAAAGCATGTTGAAAGAACCACGCGTTGGTTTGTGGGGTTAGTTTTCATTCTTAGAAGCAGTTCAAGACATGCGGTAACGTGGTTAGGTTGCAGGGAAATGTCGGGGTTGTCCGATGCTGAATTCAAATTTCGAATCCTGGACATGGAGTGTTGCACACTCACTTATATAATGTTATATCATTTATTTCCATATTTTTAACCTTTGCAAATGAATCATGTTTTCAAATGTGTTTGAAATTGCATATTATTTAATTATAAATAATTTATATCTTAAATATTTCTTTACCTTTTTTTTTTAGGAAATTAAATATACCTTTACATTTTCAATTGGGTTGAAAATTGGATTTTATTAATTTTATCCTAATTATAGTTTAAAATTTACAAATAAGAATTAAATTAAATAATAAAAATATATCTTTAATCACTTCCCCATCTCTCTTTCTCCATTCTCAAAGTTATTTAATAAACTTATTTCCCAAAGTTATTTAATAAAAATTATCACAAAATATGTATACATGGAAGAGTTGATGACAAAATGGAAAGCTAAGGCCACGTTTGATAACCATTTGGTTTTTGATTTTTGGTTTTTGAAAATTAAGCCTATAAATGCTACTCTCACCTATAGATTTACTTGTTTTGTTATCTCCTTTTTACCTATGTTTTCAAAAATCAAGCCATGTTTTGAAAACTAAAACAAGTAGTTTCCAAAAACTTGTTTTTGTTTTTAGAATTTGGCTAAGAATTCAAATGCTTCCTTAAGGGAGATGAAAATCATTGTAGAAAAATTGAGAGAAAACAAGCTTAATTTTCAAAAACTAAAAACCAAAAATCAAATGGTTATCAAACGGGATCTAAAGTTTCTCCTTATATAGTGTACTTTATATAGTATAGATAAATCTTAAAAAAATCGATGTGGGTCCAATTTGAATTGGGGGAGATATTTTGTAAAACTTTTCCACCCAAAATAGGAAAAAAAATGTTTAAAAAAAAAAACAAAACAAAACATTTAGGCCCCGTTTAATAATCATTTGATTTTTGAAAATTGTGCTTGTTTTTCATTATTTCTCTATAACGAGTATCATCTTTCTTAAGAAAACATTTGAATTCTTAGCTAAATTCTAAAAACAAAAACAAGTTTTTGAAAACTATTTTTTTTTTAATTTTTAAAATGTAGCTTGATTTTGAAAACATACCTAAAAAGTAGATAACGAAATAAGAAAATCTATAAGTAGAAGTAATATTTATAGACTTAATTTTAAAAAATAAACAGGACCTTAATAACCCTAAATCCAAATAACCTTATTGTAATGACATCTCCATCCAGTGCCATGGATGAGGTTTGTGGATCGCAATCCGATCCAAAACCCTTCTTGATTGGAGTCCCATCCAAGGGACTTGGGCTGAAATACTCCATGGTTGAAAAGTATGCCAAGGCCCAAACTAGATAAGCCCATTTGACAAAATTTATTGAAAATTTCTAATTTTCTTATTTGAATCTACCTCCGAAAAAAAATCAATTTATATCTCTAAATTTTGGTAGTTGTATTACTTACAACTCCAAACTATTAATTATATCAATTAAAACTCTAAACTTTCATAGATGAATCAATTTGGACCCTTTATTAAGACTCCGTTTTAAAACTGTTAATCATAATTTTCACTTGTGTATAATACTTCTTTAAATGTAGGCATTAACATATTATGGGAAAATGTTAGACTCAAATGAATAGGAGTGACTTCTTCATTTATATGAGTGGTTTTTCATTTTCTTGTCTACGTTTTCCTCTATTTTTCTCTACTTATTTGAGAAGAATTACGTGGTAATTTTTCTTGCTATTTTAGTAGGATTTTGGAAGAAGAGTAACTTTTATTTAGATGATTTTGAGTTGATTTTAAATGGAATGAAGTGAAAATAGTTATAAATCACTAATTGAAGGTCTAAATTGATTCATTTATGAAAGTTAAAGTTTAAATTGATACAATTATTAGTTTGTGGTCTTAATTGATTCAATCCCAAATTTTAGGGGTATTAATGGATTTTTCCCTTTTTCTTTTCTTTTGAGAAATAGAACCAAAATTTTTTATTTTATAGCTAATTTAGTGATTGCCATAAAATTTTAAAGGCATCATTATCTAAAGTATTCTTTTCTAACTTCTTTATATAATCTTTATATACTTTATGGGCCTTACTAACCCCCTAGGCCCCTAGCAATTAACAATAACACCATCTCTTTTCATTTTAATTTTTATGTTATAGAAACTTACATGTTTTCTTTTAAAAAAATAAGACAATAGAAACTTAATTAGACCCTATTTAATAACTATTTAGGCCTCGTTGAATAATCATTTGGTTTTTGAAAATTAAACCTATAAATACTGTTGGCACTTATGGATTTCCTTATTTTGTTATTTACTTTTTACATATGTTTTCAAAAACCAAGCTAAGTTTTGAAAACTAAAAAACGTAGGCCCCGTTTGATAACCATTTGGTTTTTGGTTTTTGATTTTTGAAAATTAAGCTTGTTTTCTCCCAATTTCTCTACAATGATTTTCATCTCCTTAAGGAAGTATTTGAATTCTTAGCCAAATTCTAAAAACAAAAATAAGTTTTTGAAAACTACTTTTTTTAGTTTTCAAAACATGGCTTGATTTTTGAAAACATAGGCAAAAAGTATATGACAAAACAAGTAAAACCATAGGTGGGAGCAGTATTTATAGGCTTAATTTTTAAAAATCAAATGGTTATCAAACGGGGTCGTAGTATTCAAAAACTTGTTTTTGTTTTTACAATTTGGCTAAGAATTCAAATATTTTTTTTAGAAAGATGAAACTCATTGTAGATAAATGATGAAAAAACAAGCACAATTTTCACAAAACCAAAAATAAAAAATCAAATGGTTATCAAACAAGGCCTTAATTTTTGGTTTTTTATTTTTGAAAATTAAGCTTACAAATACTAATTCCACCTATGAGTTTTCTTATTTTGTTATTTACTTTTTAACTATATTTTCAAAAACCAAGCCAAGTTTTCAAAACTAAAAAATAAAATAGTTTTCAAAAACTTGTTTTTGTTTTTGGAATTTAGATAAGAATACAAATGTTTTGTTAAGAAAAATGAAATTCATTGTCAAGAATTGATGAGAAAACAAACACAATTTTCAAAAATAAAAAACAAAAAACGAAATAGTTATCATACAAGGCCTTAGAATTCTTATAGAATCATATTTTTCATATAATAAACCTACCAAAAATACAGGGAGGATTATTCTTTAGGAATCAACATTTTTCAGACCTGAAAATTTCTATCGAAATCAAAATTTGAGATTTAAAAAAATAATAATAAATAAGAGAGGAAAAAGAAATAGAGCATAATAAAGAATATTGATTTAAACAATGAATTACTTATATTCCTTGTTATTAAGTATTAAGTTACTAACGTGAGTAACTTTATAATCAATTTATGAAGGCATAAAATGTCAATAAATATCCATAGACAAGCCATATCAAATAGGGAGACAAACCAAAATTATTATATAAGAGAAGAAATTTTGTTTTTTTTTTAAATAAATAAGTAAATAGATTTTTTAAATACTTATTTCAACTAAATCAAAATTGTTATATAAAAAAGAAACTTTGAAAAAAAAAAGTTTTTCTTTTTCAAGAAAATAATAGGTTAAATTACAAGTTTAGTTCATAAATTTTTAAGTTTGTTTAAAATGGTGAACTTTAAAAATGTCTAATAGATTTTTAAACTTTAAAAACGTCTAATAGATCCATACGATGGAATTTATTGTCAAAATTTAATTCATGACTATTTAAGAATAAATGCATACAATTTAAGAACAATCATGACAAGATTTATAAAATGGTCTAAGCATGGAAGAAAACCATAACTAAAATGGGATTAGAATTACCTGAAACCATTAGACATGTTGAACGCACAAGAATTTGTAGTTTTGGTCTTCCTCAACTATGTAACTTAGACTAGGATGGATAGTCTTCTCTATCAGATGGGGAATATGAGGCTAAAGAAGACCATACCAGGATGGAGACCATAACCTTGTTATTTATAAGTTGATCCTAGAGTTCCTATAATCCCTAGGATCAATAGGCTGGTTTCTGCTCAGCAAGTCACACCACTATATGGAAAGTCTAGGATCCATAATTAAGAACACATGATTTGCCTGCCCAAATATAATTGTCATTCAATTTGTTACCCACATATGAATTAATTATTAAATTAATTCCAACACCACATATTTTCTATTTTATATCTAATAGGTCCCTACTATATTCGATTTTTTTAATTAATTAATTAATTATATATAAAATTGAATTTTGTGTCTAGTAAGTTTGTGAATTTTAAAAAGTCTTGAATAGGTCAAGAACCTATTAAATACAAAATTAAAAATTCAAGGTTTTATTGAACATAAAATTGAAAGTTTAAGGATTTATTAGACATTTTCTAAAGTTTATAAACCAAATATACACAAACTTGAAAGTTTAAGGATAAACTTGTAATTTACCCCTCTCTCTCTATATATATTTCAATTTAATACTCATCTCAACCAAATCAAAATCAATTTGAATCCACATAGTTTTATTTTTATTTTTTCAGTTTCATTATTAAATATCTCTAAAGCTCTTATGATGCCCTCATCATAGACATCAAAAGCTCTCTATATATTTCATTTTAATAGTTATCTCAACCAAATCAAAATCAATTTGAATCTACATAGTTTTATTATTATTTTTTTCAATTTCGATATTAAACATCTCTAAAGCTCCTAGAATGCCTTTTCATAGACATCAAAAGCCCGTCTCTTTAAGAAGAATATTAAAAGCTCTTCCGATGCCTCATGCATAACAAACATAAAAGTGTAGAAACTCTCACTTTATGGGCCATAATTCAAACTTAACAGCAACACACAAATGTGTCTCCTAATTTAACGTTATATATAACGTTATATATCATACAAGTTGAAGCTATTAGAATTGATACGTGCATTTTTTCCATTTTCATATGGTCAAACAAGGAATGCCTCCTTCAATTATTAATATATAAATGTCAAATAACATCATTTGAAATTCTTACATAGAATCAAACAAAAGAACAAAGCCAAACCAAGACCATTTCAAATCCACCGTTTGTCCAAGTTGCCCATTTCCGCGTGGGAAAATGAAACAGCCATTCTAAATTCTCTTAAACGTCACTTTAAATGGCCCATACTATGCAATGTAACCTTGCAAAAATGAAAACTATATATTATGATTGTGAGTGACAACTTGGTCCCAAATTCTTCCATTTTCATTTTATTCCCTCTTTATCACGTAACCCCTTTTCACTTTTTCTTACCATATTTAAGGTCGGTTTGATAATCATTTAATTTTTAGTTTTTGATGTTTAGAAATTGTATTTGCTTTTTCATCATAGATTTCATTTTTCTAAAGAAAACATTTAAATTTTAGCCAAATTCCAAAAATAAAAACAAGTAACTACTTTTTTTTTAGTTTTCAAAACTTGACTTGGTTTTTGAAAACATAAGTAAAAAGTAGATAACCAAAACAAGGAAACCGATCAGTATAAGTAGTACTATTTATAGGCTTGATTTCAAAAAATTAAATGGTTATTAAACGGGGCTTAAAATACTATCAATTTTAACTATTAGATTTATATCATATATTTAAAATTTCTTCTTTATACATCTAATTGTATAAAATTACCAGTCATAGTAGTCACCCCACAAATAGTTTATCGTCTAAGTTACTACGTAGGTAGAAAATTAAATATTTAATGGTCTAAAATTAGTTTGTTTCACGAAACTTTTAGTTGCTTAAGTCTAGCAATTTTGTATATATAAATTGATTATTGAATTTAAA
This sequence comes from Trichosanthes truncata, assembly GCA_033996785.1. Lineage (NCBI taxonomy): Eukaryota > Viridiplantae > Streptophyta > Magnoliopsida > Cucurbitales > Cucurbitaceae > Trichosanthes > Trichosanthes truncata. The sequence continues at coordinate 78,617,191 of JAWPNB010000003.1, forward strand.
ATGATTGATACAAAATATTAATTTGCGATTTCATATATTATTTTAAATTATTTTTTTAATTATTTAAATATGTGATTTGTATTAATTAAAGCCTTTGTAAAAGATAATAAAGGTGTTATTTGGGAATGATGTTAAAGTGATGTCATCTTAAAAAGAAAAACCACAAAATCTATTTGAATAGTATAAGCATCTCAAAAAGTTCTTTTCCGTTGATATTTTTTTGTTAAATAACCTTTAACGTGAGGAAAACTATCAAATGATAACAAAAATTAATAACTAAAATAGTATAGACGAAGAAAAATAAGACTAAATTCATTGTTATTTACAAACAAGATAAGAATTCACGATTAAATATAACTTTATAAGAACATCATTCTAGGATCTATTTCACATAAAAGTGCACTTAAATAACACCTAACAAGTTAAATGCATTAATAAAATCTTATCTAGAATAACTTAAATTTGAGACTCGATAGAATAGGGTTAAAAGTTTTGTCCTTTTTGTTATTAATAAGAGAAACTAGATTAGGGCAAGGCTCATCAAGTTGTAGGTGCCAAGTTGCAAAAGAGGACTTTAGATTTTTTCTTTTTTTTTTTGGGTGTTTGACTTTTAGGAAGCTTCTTGACAATAGGATTGAGATTAGGCAGTGGATTTTTTTGACTGAAAAAGTAAGGAAAGTCGGAAAGCAATGCCCTGTTTTTTAGCATTATATTGAAAGATTGGAACTATAAATAGGCAATGGGAGCAGGCGTGGGAAAGGGCAAAGGGATGGGGAGCAACCTATATGATGTTGATCTCTCCCTCTCATCCACTTTTTGAGGTATATCATCCATCTAACGATTCGACGGGACTTTTTGTTAGTCAACATCGATATAAAGAAGTGCATTGAGAATTCTTCGATAAAAATATTCAATGTACTATAATCTGTCAACCTAAAATTTTGAGTTAAGTAGTATGTGATAAAATATAGCATCAAATCAGTATAACTTTTGTAATGTTGTTTATCTTTTATAATTTATATTAATTATCCATGTTTTGGGTCTCGAGCTATTAGACAAGCATAATATATGGAAAAACTCTAACCTTTATTTTAACTTAAATTTTTAGATCAAGTGGTGATTTAGAAGAGTAAGTGGGTGTTTGGTATGTCTTTATAAGTATTATGAGTGACTAAAAGTACTTTTTTAAAAAATTAGTAGTGTTAGGTTAAAATTTTTAGAGAAGGGTAAAAAGTATTTTCGAGAAATTCTAAAATTAGATCAAAAGTATTATCAATAGTACTCCTAAGGAATCAATTAACTAATTTTCTTTTAAAAGTGCTTGTGTAATAAGTGCCGCACTTAAAAGCCTTTTTTTTCAAAAGACACACCAAACACATTATAAAGGGAGTTTGGGGGAAATGAATTTCAAACTCTATGACGTCCACCTACTAAGATATTAAAATATCATTAATAGACGAGGTATTGAGAAACATCGTAACTTTGAAAATTAATCAATCGCGAAATTAAATTTGTGCTCTCTCTCAAAAATGGTGATAGATAATGAAAAAAAAAAAAACTATTTTCAAAACCATTATTGAGATTTTTAAGAAGAAAGCTTGTTAACATGGACAACTAGAATCATCAACAACTCTGTCCACTCATTAAAAAAAAAAAAAAAGGAGAAAAACACATCAAAGAAAAAGGTCTGAAAATAACATAAGATTATATTAATATTATTATAAAAAAAAAACAAAAAAAAACAACCATTTCTCTTCTTCACACATTAAACTAGTTACAATTGAATAAAAAACTACTTTTTAAACCCGTTGACATTTCGCAAAGTCAATGGAAATACAATAAAAGCGGCAAAGAGCCCCAAACAACACTTTCATAAGAAGATCCCATTTCTCCAATTATTTAAACAAACTTTGGGCAAATTTAATTTGCTCAAAGCTCCCAACTTTTCAAAGTCAGCCCCTTCTTCTTTTTCCAGTGTGTGCGCTAATTTTTTCTCTTTTGAATTTCATGTCCATGGAGGATTGGGATTTGCAAGCAATTGTAAAAGGGTGCAGTAGGCCAAATTCAACAGCAAAAGCACTTATGGAAGATCCTTTCTTTTCCTTTTTGAGCGAAGAAGGTGGTTTTTCTTGTGTTTATCCTCAACTTTTTGAGGCCACAGCAACTTCTTCTTCTTCTTCTTCTTCACATGAATTTGAATTAGGATTTGGAAGCTCGATTTATCCAGTTTTGCATCCGATGATTCCTCATCCAAACAATTCTGCTTCCATTTCTGATCTTCTCAGAGAGTTTAAGGAACCAGAAAAGCTTCATCAGAAGAAGCAAATTGCAGCTACTAAACAGAAACAAAGGTGGGTAAAGATATGGTTTTTTCTTTCTTTTTTTTGGAAAAGGTTCAATTTTTACCCGTTAACGAGTCAATTTTATTATGAAACTTTTGATTTTACCAATCTAAATCATGAATTTGAATAAGTGTTAATTGGCAATGATGAGAGAAGTAACCACGGTATCTTATAAAAATTATGAAGTATCTTCATCTTTTTTATGTGAGATTCTCAACTGTTTCTTCTTTTCTTAAAGTGTGTGACTGAGTTCTTATAATAATTAGGCGAGACTATTTCATTTTGTTCGTATTATTGGTTCTTTTCAACTGTCTTGGATGATTTTTATAGATGGGTTTAGAAATTGTGTTGCGTATTTTTTGACTAGGTTTGTATGGTTGGGTTTGTCCATTTTTGTAATCGGGTGTCTAGTTAGTTGAATTTTCTATACTTTCTTAGTTTATTCATGAACAATTTTCTTAATTTTAGTTTCAAGAAGGTATTAATTATAACACTTATTCAAATTCAGTTTAAATAAATGGACTCACCAACGAACTCATATATATACAAGATAAAAATTGAATTTTTTGCTGATCTAGATTGGTCTGAATACTCAATGTGAAAGCAATGAAAGAAATATGAGGTTTCTGAGAGAGAATTTTTTGTTTTGTTTTGTTTTGTTTTTTTGGTTTGATCAGCAAGAAAAGTCGACAAAATAGGGTAGTGAAAGAGGTGAAAGCAGACAGCGTATGTTCAGATTCATGGGGATGGAGAAAATATGGACAGAAACCAATAAAAGGGTCGCCATATCCAAGAAGCTATTACAGATGCAGCTCCTCAAAAGGATGCTCAGCCAGAAAGCAAGTCGAACGGAGCCTCTCTGATCCCGACGTCTTCGTCGTCACCTACACCGCCGAGCACAACCACGCCGAGCCAACTCGCCGCAACGCCCTCGCCGGGACCACCCGGAAGAAGTTCCCGTTGCCAGAGAACCCAAGCTTCGACATGGTTCTCTCACCCAATAATTCTACTTCGGTGGCATCCATTGAAGAAGAACAGCCAATGGAGGGTGTGACTGAGGGGGAAGTTTTGATGAATATGCCACTTGAATTCTCTAGTGAAGATTTGTTTACTGGTTTGGAGGATTTACTCTTTGGATGACAAGTTTTTTTTTTTTGAAAGAGATTGTTGTTGGGTTTTATGAATGTGAATTGGCAATTGTAAAACTGATCTCCTCTTATGGGAAAGAGCACATGATGGTGACTGATCTCCTCTTATGGGAAAGAGCACATGATGGTGATCAGGGTTTAGTAGTAAATTTAAAGATAAATGGAAATGGTATAGATGTTTTGGGATGGTTGATCAAGAGAGCTTCTCTCTTGTGAGTGTCTTGACTGTGTTTTGAAGTATGATGTCTTTTATTAATTTGATATAATGTAAATTATGTAATTAATATTAAAGAAAGAGCATATATTGTCCAACTTTTATAATTGTTAAATGGTGGGATTAAAGTCAAGAAAATGAGTTGTAAAGGAAGGTAATATCTTTATCACTAATTGAAGAGTTAGATTCATACAAGTTCACACTCAAAGGAAAAAGGAATTGATACAAATCAATGCAAATGAAGTAAGAAAATCCCATTTAAAAGGGAGTCACTTTGGAATCATATATGATTGAAAAAGAAAATTTCTCTTGATTTATTTTGAAATTTATTGTCTTGGTTCTTGAATAGAAAATTTTCAATTACTTTAACATCTTGAGATGAGGACAAGAATATAAGGTTTTGTAAGATTGAGGATAGTGAGTGTATCCCCAATTCTATTACGCTTCTAATTTACCAACCTATATCATATTAAATGTATGAATTATATGAAGTTCTTCTCTTCAAAAAAATAAAAACATCATGACAATATGAACACTTACCCATGTAAGCATTTTAATTCATAAATTTGATTCAATTGAACTTGAGTATTCAGTATAGCCATATGGAATTAACGTTCTATTAGGTCTCCTATTACGAAAGTCTACCAGAGGAGGGGTAAAATAGTAAAAATTCCATGAAATTAGTTACAAGGGAATTGAATAAGGGGGAACCACTGTGTAGGGGAGTATTAGTATTGGTTATTTGGTTTTTTATTGGGGGGCATGCTTTGAGAAGAGAGTAGCCCTTTGGCTTAGGAGAGGGAGAGAAGTTTTTTCTCTATTTTTGGGATTTGTTGCTTGTAATTGTCTGATGGTTGTGTTCATCCTTTGAATATCAATAAAGTATGAAGGAATACCTTACATATTGGTATTCGAGACGTTCAACCTGGGTAGATTAGGAAAAATGGCGCAGAAACGATTAGATGAACGTATTGATGGCATCGAAATGGAGTTTGAAATGTTCAAGATCGATTTCCACAGTATGTAAGATTCAGTGAGGAAAATACCTGGAATCGAGGAAGCACTGGCTTCTCTATATATCGAAATAGGTGGAACAATTAACGATAAAAGGAGGAGATATTAAGAGATCAATGGTCGTTTTGGCAATGGAGTTTGCTAGATTTTGATCACAATCAACGATAATGACTGGTGAGGAAAGCTCGGGACAGAAACTCAAAGGAGTTATGGATTATGAAGCAACATCGGTTCAAACTGAAACGATAGACAAAAGATAGCCACAAGAGAAGACGGAGGAAAGCTCCAGTACTGATCAAAATAAGTTCAAGAAAGTTGAGATGCTGATTTTTAGAGGAACCGATCCTGATTCGTGCCTATTTCGAGCAGGGAGGTATTTTCAAATCCATAAGCTTATTGATTCCGAGAAACTTATTGTATTGGTAATTAGTTTTGAGGGAGTGGCTTTAAACTGGTATCGGAAAAAAGAAAAGCGTGAACCGTTTAAGGATTGGGATTATTTGAAATTGAGGTTGTTAGAGCGATTTTGACGGACGAAGAAAGGGAGTGTGCTCTGAAGGTTCTTAGAAGTTAAGCAGGAGTCGACGACAAGTGAATATTGCGAGCAATTCGAGTTATTAATGGCTCCTCTGCCACATTTGGCAAATGATGTGCTTGATAATTGATCGAATTTTTGCTACACGCAAGTGCACGTGATCGAAGTAATAAGAAACTGGAAGTATTCCCGAGTATCGTACCCAAGGGAACGGGTTTTAATAAAATTTATTAAAATGACACACAATCGTTTACAAATTGCAACTAAAGGTAACCGTGGGTGAAAATGATTTGTGATGTGTTTTGACTAAAAGAAAAATTATTGAAAATATCAATGGAAATAAAATACGGATTCAAATATGCTTTTGCTCTATTGAAAGAAAATGCGGCCTAATTGCAATTGCAATCCTTTGACTCAACACTTAAGATTTGTAAACCAAATTTAGCACCTATTCGACCTTCTATGAAGTATCTTTAGGAGGCTAAGCGATTAAACCGATATTTCTATGGCTAATACGAACTTACTTAATTTTGAAACACAATTCTTTTGGTTTTAAAGGTTTTGCCCTATGTCTAGGGTCAAAAATAAATTTCTATGTCAAGGATATTTTCCTTTATTGTTTTTATGAAAACCCAATTTTTATCTAACTTTTTCAGAATTAGACTCAAATTGTTGTATACTAATCTAGGTGATCAATCTAAACTAGTAATGAAAATTTCAATCAATAAAAGCAAACAATGTTATAAGATTAAGCAAAGTTGCTCTTACATATTAGGCCTTTATTTCTTTCTCTAGGGCATTCACATGCTTGAATCTCAAAGAAAGACTTAGCTCATAATTAAAGAAAGTAAAATAATGATTTAAAAGAATCAAAGTGCATAACTAAAATAGAATTAATAAATACTTGAATAACAATTCAACAATAATGAAAGAACAACCAAAATTCTATATATCAAAATAAATTCAACAACTAATTAATTTCAAGAACAAAATGGAAGAATAAAACAGTAGCTAAAAACTCAAAATTACAGCACCAATTAAGTTCCGAAAATAAAAGCAAATAACTTAAATAAAACATAAATTAAATTCTAAGAACGGGAAAAACACAGCCTCATTTTCACTTCTTATTCAATCGATTCAACTCCACTTTTTTCAAAGGGAATTGAGTCTTCACTTCCTTCAATTTTCGTTGAGGAATGATTGAATTTTGAAATTGAAATGGGCTGGAAAACAGTAGCAAACAAAAATAAAAACAGCAAAAAATAAAAACAGCAGAAAATTGACAACAGAAATAGTAGAACAGCAGCAACTATGGATGAAACGGCAAAAAACTGATCTAGTTTTCTTATGGCTTCTCCTCCTATATTTATAGAGGATTTGGGCTAAGGTTTTCTTCTTGAATGATGGACAATGATGACCAAAATCACAGTTGAAATCATGGAGACAATATCCCACAAAATTCCCAGATTTTAGGAGATTTGCGGATTTTCCTTTAATTTCCAGATCTGTTGAAATTGCAATTGCAATGCAATTGTAATTCTATTGCATTCTGCAAAAACCTGCACCAAAGTATTAAGTAAGTTTGGCTTTTCTTCTTCTTTTGTTCTCTTTTCTTAACTTACTTCTTCCAACCATAATTTAATTAACTTCAACTCATTTCTTGCCCTTTTATCAAATAATATGAATAAAACCATAAGCATAACTAAGTTTGAAGGCCAAATAATCATCATGAATGAGAATTATCAATAATACATTTCTGAATGGGTTGGATCCCATAATCAAGGTTGATGTCCTGTGTTAGAGGCCCATTGGGCTTACTGAGATGATGAGGTTGCGTTGCTTGTTGAAGACCAAGAAGAAGCTCGAAAAGAGGCCCAAAAGCCCAATTACAAAAGCCAAACCAATGTGTCTTCTTCGAAGACAGGGGAAAAAGAAACTACGAAAACCACTGAACTAGTAGCCACGTGTACGATTACCGTAACCAGTAGTTCAACGTCAAATCAAAAGAAATAAGGCCTTATGAAACTATTATCCGATGTGGAATTTCATGCTCGAAATGCAAAAATTTGTGTTTACGATGTGAAGAGCGCTGCACCTCTGGGCATAAGTGTAAAGCTAAAGAGCTTCGAGCTTTAGTGGTACAACCTAACAGAGAGGAATTAGAAATTGTGGAAGATGGAAACATACCACCAACAGCAAAGTTATCCATTAACTCGGTTGTAGGAATGACACCTCCTGGAATGATTAAAATGAGGGGGACGATACAAGATGAATCTGTGGTAGTTCTAATTGATTGTGGTGCTACCCACAATTTCATAGCTCAACAATTAGTAGAGAAATTGCAGCTTCCCCTTGACTGACACAACAAATTATCGAATTATAGTGGGCACGAGATCAACTATAAAAGGGAAATGAATTTGTAAAGGAGTGGCTGTTAATTTGGGAGAGTTGATTGTTATTGAGAATTTTTTGCCCTTGGAGTTAAAAGGTGTGAATGTCATCTTAGGGATGATATGGTTACACACTTTAGGGTGAACAATAGTACATTGGCCATCTCTACAATCAAGATTGAAACTAAAAATGACCAAGTAGTCACGCTTAATGGTGATCCAAGTCTAACTAAAACCAAGGTCTGATTGAAGAGAGGGATGAAGGAATGGGATGAGTGTGGCCAAGGTTTTCTAGTAGAATTAAAAGCTTTACAAGCAGTTGAATTAAATGTTGAACCAGAGGGTGTTGAAGGAAATGCCTCCCACAGTTTTCCAATTACTTCAGAAATAACCTGATATTTGTAACATGCCTGTGAAAGAGTTAATATCACAAAAGCGGAAGCAATTTTGGATCTTAAGCACTCAAATTACATCAATTTAATCAAACAAACCACCATAAACTTCAACATTTCCCACTTTGAAATTCAATTTTGTAATTTAAAATTAATTCTAAATTAATTTAAAACAAAAATGATTATTAATTAATTAATTAAACAATTTAATTATTTAATTATTTAATTATTTAATTATTTAATTTAATATCCAATATTAATTAAATAACCGGATCAAATCCCGATCTCAAAACCGACCTCTCGAACTTGAATCCATATTCATGTATTAGACTGAACCCATATTTAAATCATTTTAAATATGTCCATCTCTCTTCCTCATAGTTTAATTCATAATTAAACTATGATACGTTAAGTATATCGCATATAATTAACGTTTACTCCCAAAACCCGAATTCGAACAATTCAAATTCTTTTCTCTCATATTGTTATAAGGCATAGTCCAAGCTAGCAATGAGGACCTAATAGACCTACAGATCATGAGCTCCAGCGATACAGACTAACCGGCCAAACTTTTTAGCCAAGCTAATCAACATTCGTTAACCGCCGGGACACTCCACTAAAGTCCAACGGCTGCACTCTCCTCACTATAAATATATTTCTATCCACTTGATATAACCATGATTAGTAAGTCGACCTTAATTACAGCTGGGTCTAATAAACCGTTTTACCCCTGTAATTACTTCTTGTTCCTCAAGTCCCACTGATCCTCTAATGAACAATTGGTTTGTGGTCCAACCAGCAAACCGAATCCCTCTCGGGCCAATGAGAGGGTGGGGGCCCTTGTTCAAGTCCTGGAGTCAGCACTTAAGGGAACTGAAAGAGTTAATATTAAGAAAGCGGAAGCAATTTTTGATCTTAAGCACTCTAATTACATCAATTTGATCAAATAAATAGCATGCTCAAAAACGGAAAAACAGAGAATAAGAACACTACCTTTGATGCTCAAAATTCTCCTAATCCTTGGCCAATTTCTGATCACGAACACTTCGTGGATCTCCCTTAGGATCTTCCCTACTATCCTCAGGCCTTGGAACGGATTGTGGGATCCTTAATTGAGAGAATGTTTTGAGAGAAAGAGCAAAGGTCTAAAACCGAAAATTCTTCAATTTTTTGCAAAATTCTTTTTTCCCATTGTGTTTCTTTGCTACTTAAAGCTATTAACAAGCTTCATCAAGCTTGCTAAAGTTGACAACACATAGATGAGAAGGATTATTCAAGTAGGAGGTGGGGAATTTTGATGAATTTGAAAAAGCACAAAGCTTATTCATCAAATTGTGTATTTGGTCCAAAACCCATTCCAAAATGAATTTGAATTTCTATTTTAATTTTAATTCAAAATTAATATAAAATCAATTTTAAATTAATTAAACAATTTAATTAATTTTAAATAATTATTTAATTTAATATCAAATATCAAATTAAATAATTGGACCAATCCCGATTTCTCAAATCGAACGTTCGAACATGAATCCCTATTCATGTTTTAAACCGAACCAATATTTAAATCAAATTTAAATATGTCCACATTTTCTTTATCATAGTTTAATTCATAATTAAGCTATGAAACGTTAAGTATATCGCATATAATTAACGTTTTCTCCCAAAATCGAATTTGAACAATTCAAATTCTTTTCTCTCAAATTGTTACAAGGCTTAGTCTGAGCTAGTAAGGGGAGCCTAATGGACCTACAGATCATGAGCTCCAACGATACGAGATTAACCGGCCAAACTCTTTAGCCTAGCTAATCAACATTCGTTAACCATCGGGACACTCCACTAAAGCCCAGTGGCTGCCCTCTCCTCACTGTAGATATATTTATGTCCACTCGATATAACCATTGTTAGTAAGTCGATCCTTCACAGGTCGTTCGTAATTACAGCTGGGTCAAATAAACCATTTTACCCCTGTAATTACTTCTTGTTCCTTAAGTCCCATTGATCCTCTAATGAACAATTGGTTTGTGGTCCGACCAACAAATCGAATCTCTCTCTGGCCAATGAGAGGGTGGGCCCTTTGTTCAAGACCCGGAGTCAGCACTTAAGGGAACAACCTCTCTACTAAACCCTGAAGCGGGTAGGAGTGAATTCCATCTCGCATGACTATGTTCCCAACTATCTACTCGGTCTTATCCCCAAAATGGGAGGCTTATTGAGTCGGCGATCTCAGGTCACTCTCACCCATGCAAATCTAAGAATAATCCCGAATAAACAGGAGTTCATAGCACACTTAGGATTAAGATCGAGTTACCTAGGTCATCGTATGAAAATAGTCAGTTAAAACAGTAAACGGAGTTAAAAAGTCTAAATGACTATTTCGCGGTCCAGTCTTATGCAAACTCATTGCATAGGACGCCCCCACTTTCATGTCTCCACATGAACGATTCAGGATCACATCGTTAGTACTATACAAAGTGGGTCGCGTCCATAGTGTCCCCAGGATAAGGTACCCAGCCCTATCCCTATACTATAGACCGTTATGACTATTACTCGAACTTGATCCACTTTTATGTCATACATAAAGTTCAAGTTTACATCTTATAGTCAAGGGTTCTTAGTTCATTGGATTTGAGTTAAAAGGACACAATTCACTTTATCCAATAACACCTTTACTGAATAAACCTCAATAACATCTTTATTGCAAAATAGAATATACATTGAGTTTACAAAACCACGAGTTTTAGGACACAAAACCCAACAGGAACAACCTCTCTACTAAACCCTAAAGCGGGTAGGAGTGAATTCCTTCTTGCAGGACTATGTCCCCAGCTATCTACCCGGTCTTATCCCCAAAATGGGAGGCTTATTGAGTCGAAAATCTCAGGCCACTCTCACCCATGCAAATCAAAGGATAATCTCGAATAAACAGGAGTTCATAGCGTGCTCAAAATTAAAATCGAGTTACCTAGGTCATCATATGAAATAGTCAGTTATGACAGTAAACGAAGTTAAAAAGTCTAAGTGACTTTCGCGGTCCGGTCTTATGCAAACTCATTGCATAGGATGCCCCCACTCACATGTCTCTACATGAACGATTTAGGATCACATCGTTTGTACTATAAAAAGTGGGTCGCGTCCATAGTGTCACATCGTTTGTGCTATTACTCGAACTTGATCCATATTCATGTCTCCACATGAAGTTCAAGTATACATACTATAGCCAAGGGTTCTTAATTTATTGGATTTAGATTAAAATGACGCAATTCACTTTATTCAATAACACCTTTACTGAATGTCAATAACATCTTTATTGCAAAATAGAATATACATTCAGTTTACAAATCACTAGTTTTAGGACATAAAACCCAACAACCTGAAGGTTTTCCACCAACATGTGACATTGATCACCGAACTCACCTTCAAGAGAGAGTGCAGCCGGGTAATGTTCGCCCCTATAGATATCCCCATGTGCAAAAAGCTAAGATGGAGAAACTGGTAGAAGAAATGTTGCAATCTGGAATAATCAGGTCAAGTGTGAGTCCTTATTCTAGCACAGTGATTTTAGTCAAGAAGAAAATAGAGGGATGGAGGTTTTGTGTTGATTATAGAGCACTCAATAATGTCACCATTCTAGACAAATTTTTCATTCCAGTCGTTAAGGTGCTCCTGGATGAATTGAATGGATCAAGTATGTATTCAAAGATTGATTTGAAGTTCAGTTGTCATTAAATACGAGTACATCCATATGACATCAAGAAGATGGTATTTAGAACACATGAGGGGCATTATGAATTCTTGGTTATGTCATTTGGGTAACCATCGCTCCTTCAACCTTCCAAGCATTGATGAATAGGATCTTCAAGCCATTCTTACGAAGGTTTATACTAGTCTTCTTTGATGACATTCTAATTTATAGTACTAGTTATGATGAGTACTTAAAGCATTTAGGAATTGTTTTTGATGTTCTGAGAGAGAACCAATTATATGCAAATCGGTTGAAATGTCACTTTCTGAAAGAGAAAATTGAGTATCTTAGGCACTGGATTTCAGCGACTGGAGTAAAAGCAGATGCTGAAAAAATTCGAGCAATGGTTGAATTTCCATAACCTGCAAATATAAAAGAGCTTAGGGGATTTTTGGGTTTAACCGGTTATTATAGACGGTTTGTTAAAAATTATGGGGAGATGGCAGCACCATTGTCTAAGTTACTCAAGAGGGGAGCATTCCAATGGAATGAGCATACTACTGTTGCTTTTGAAAAGCTGAAGCACGCAATGGTGACATTGCCAGTATTAGCATTACCTGATTTTAGTCAACCATTTGTTGTTGAATCATATGCTGCAGGGACTAGATTGAGGGCAGTTTTTTCTCAGGACAAGAGGCCAGTAGCTTTCTTTAGTCATACGTTGTTTCAAACAACCCAGTCCAAGTCGATATACAAGAGAGAGCTCATGGAAATTGTGTTGGCTGTGTAGAGGTGGAGGCCATATCCACTTAGGAAGAAGTTTATTGTGAAAACAGATAAGTGTGCTTTTGAGATATTTGTTGGTCAGTGAGTGGTACAACCCTAGTACCAAAGATGGGTTTCAAAGCTATTAGGTTATGATTTTGAAGTTCAGTATCGCCCAGGCTAAGAGAATAAAGTCATGGATGATCTCTCAAGAATTACACCAGTTATTCATATGGAAATGTTGATAGTGCCATCCATTTTGGATGTTCGTGTGGTAGTTGAGGAGGTGAGAGCTAATCTTAAGCTCCATAAGATAATTCAACAGCTGCAAGAGGATGAGGATAGTGTGCCACGTTATTCTATACAACATTGCAACTTAATGTACAAAGGTAGACTGGTGCTAACCAAAGATTCGATTTTAATTCCCACAATGCTGCATACTTTCCATGACTCAGTTTTGGGAGGACATTTAGGGTTTTTAAGGACTTATAAAAGGTTGATTGGCGAATTACATTGGAGGAATGTTTGATTTGTCAAAAGAATAAAACATTGGTTACGTCTCTCGCATGTCTGTTAGTTCTTTTAGACATTTCAGTGAGAATTTGGGAGGCTATCTCCATAGATTTAGTGGAAAGGCTACCTAAATCCGAGGGATTTGATGTGATTTTGGCTGTGGCAAACAGATTAAGCAAGGCAGCTCACTTTATGGCACTGAAACATCCTTTTAATTCCAAGACAATGGCATAGGTTTTTATAAAAGAAGTAGTCAGATTGCATAGATATCCAGGGTCTTTCGTTTCAAATAGAGATAAAGTCATCATCAGTCACTTTTGGACTGAGTTATTCTGCATGCAAGGCACTAAACTATGTAGAAATACAGTTTCTCATCCACAATCTGATGGCCAAACATAAAGGGTTAACAAATGCTTGGAGACATACTTGTGTTGCTTTTGTGGTGAACGACCTAAAGCAATGGAGGAAATGGCTACATTGGGTTGAGTATTGGTATAGTACTACTTTCCATATCTCCATTGGTATTACACCATTTCAAGCTGTGTATGAGCAGCCTCGTCCACCACTCCTATCCTATGGGGAAGTGAAAACAGTAAATGCTACATTGGATCAACAGTTAAGTGAAAGGAATATTGTGATTGATGTACTGAAAGAGTAGTTGAGAGCAGCGTAAGATCGAATGAAAAAGTTTGCAGACAAAAAATGTTCTGAGTTATCCTTTGAAGAGGGAGATGTTGTTTTCTTGAAGATACAACCTTATAGGCAAGTCTCTTTAGCCAAAAAGAGAAATGAGAAGTTGGCTCCAAAGTATTTTGGACCTTATCGAGTAGAAAATATGATTGGGAAGGTGGCCTATAAGTTGCAGTTGCCTGCTAACTCCAAAATCCATCATGTTTTTCATGTGTCCCAACTAAAGAAAGTTTTAGGGGTGCAACATGAAGCAGTCGAAGGACCACCAATGATTAGCGATGAGTGTGAATGGATTGCAGAACCTCAAGAGATTTTTGCTAACTGAATTAATGAGCAGACGGGTGAAGAAGAAGTGTTAGTGAGATGGAAGAATTTGCCTCCCCATGAAGCGACTTGGGAGACAGTACACACTATGACCAATCAGTTTCCATCTTTCAACCTTGAGGACAAGGTTTCTGTGAATGGGGGAATAATGTTAAGCCTCCTATTATGAAAGTCTACCAGAGGAGGGTAAAATAGTAAAAATGCCATGAAGTTAGTTACAAGGGAATTGAGTAAGGGGGGAGCACCGTGAAGGGGAGTATTAGTATTGATTATTTGGTTTTCTGGGGGGGGGGGGGTGTTTATTGCTTGTAATTGCCTAATTGCCTGAGGGTTGTGTTTATCCTTTGAATATCAATAAAGGGAATACCTTAACAAATTCAAATGAGATTGAAGAATAGGAACTTTTGACTCATTCCTAAAAATAATAATAATTTTGAATGAGCTTCATTTAATTTGACCATTTTAACTAACTATTATGACTATGGACTAAAATGTCTTTGAGAAAAACCCAAATCCACTTCTCTTGGTTGTTGATTTCATGATGGGTTTTATGGTGGAGAGTCTGGTTTTGAATCTTCTAATTGACCAATATAACATTATGATTTTCGGTTAGTTTTTTTAACAATTCATTGAGGATATTTTGTGCATTATATCTATAAAAGGGGTATCAATGAAGAAAGAGCAAGAGAATTTTTTTACTTTGATAGCAGGTGATTGTAATTAAGTAGTTAGGCAAATTAAGAAGAAGAAAAAAAGCAACTTAACCCTAACTCAAGTTTCAATCAGAAGTACTAAACTTTTCTACACATATCAAACAAGACTTTGGAACACACTAGTGAAAATTGCAACAAACACAAATCATCATTACTAAGGTTATCCAACCTGACAAATTGTTGCCATGTATTGTAGTAACTTCATTCATCTTAATGTGGAGCTATTAGTTTTTAGTTTTTTTTTTTTTTTTTTTTTTTTGAGTTCACAGTTTTGAACCTCTAACTTTTGTTTGAAGATATATGTCCTAACCAATTGAGATATGCTCAGTTTTGCTAGACATTAGTTGTTATATGTAGAATATGCAACCAAAGTTTAAAAGTACTGAGGAGGTTTTTTTGGTAGATGAAAAAGATTATATTGATAAAATCAAACAGGTGAATTTATAGTTAATTAAGTGAGTAATGTCGTATTAATGGGGAGATTGAATTAGTTGTACTGTTTTATTGAGTGGTATTAGAGTTATTGTCCAAGATTTAATTACTTTGAAAATGAGGTTGTGGCCTTGTGGGAGAACATTTAATAAGTGTTTGTGTTATTAATTATAAGGAAAAACGATTATATATGTGTTGCACCTCTAGATGGCAAGAGTCCAATAGTAGTTGGGAGCATCCTTTCAAAAAGTATTCGTAAGCATATTAGTATTTTTTCAAACTTCTAATCTTTTAGTTGAGAATATAATATTTTAATTATTTGAGTTATCTTAAGTTGATGTATGTTAACATGTTTTTTAAATATTGGAAGGGAAAAAAAATCTTAAATATAATGTTTGATAACAATTTTGGACTTCATATATATGACAGTATTTTTCTAGTTTTTCACTTTTAAAACTATGGTTTAAATCTTAATTTGATATTTAAATTTGATTTAGGGTGGGTTTCTAAAATTTTAAAACATATATTTTAGTCTTAATATTTAGATACAGGGGATGGAGACTTTTGCAATAATAACATTCTGACGTAAATAAAAGCAAATATGTCACACATGATAAAATAGGTTAGAAAAACGACCTAAATGTAAGAACTCGAATATTGGTGAACCGATGATATACATTTATCAGTGATGTACTTTTATATTAAGTAAATCAGTAATATATATATATATATATATATATATATATATATATATACTTATACTTTACTCAATGTCATATTAATGATATTTTATCAATTATATGAAAATAGTCCATCAATGATATACAAAATATCTATTTTAGTCCCTCAACTTTAAAAGAAAATATCATTTGTTGGTAATATTGGTATTATTTTTCTACCTAGTACATTCACCTACCCCATCTAAACTTATGTGGCTTAAATACATGCTCACATTAGCATTTTAATTAATACACATCTACTCAACCACGATATTCATTTGTTAAAAGCGAAATAACGGTAAGGACCAAAATGACTTTGAAAACTTAATTAATGAAAATTTTAAAAGTAAATAACCAAAATTTGAAAACTACGTTTCATATTTCTTAAACTTTAGTTGGGATTTTAAAGAAAAAATGAACGCAGATAAAATAGCACATATGATGGTCAAAATGAGCATAGCTTAGCAGTAATTGACATGTACTCCTTCCCTTATGATCGAAGATTCAAATTCTCATACTCTACCTTCGTTGGCATAAAAACAAAACAAACAATAAATAGTGCATTAAAAACACATATGAAGCTTCAATGAATTGAAGTGAAGTGCTTGGTGAGTTAATTACACATTATACCCATTAAATAATAATAGGATAAGAAGTTTAAAAACATGGGCTTTGACTGCAACCATAAAATGAAGAATATACCAGAAAGCTCGTGTAATTACTTGTAACAATTGAAATCCAATTTGGAAAAAGGTTTAATTTTTCCAAACTACCACAACCCCTTTTCCCCTTGAGGCCGTTTAACAATATCATCAACATCTTAAATCACAAGCCATCACATACAAAGAGAAAAACAAAAAAGAATCCATAGCCAACAAAACATAGCTTGAAAGTTGAAACTAAGTTAAACCCAACAAACACTTACCAACTAATTCTGTTCAACTGCCCCACCCCAAACAAAAACCTCTATTTCTCTCTCTAAAAATATATAAGTTTTGAGTTTGAGTTTTTTTTTTTGGGGGGGTAAAACTAAAACCTTAATGGATGGTGACATTCATAATTCACATATGGCAAGTTCTAGTTCTGTCAATTACCAAAGCTCTGATGGTGGTGGTGCTTGTGAAATTGATTGGGTTGGGCTTTTTTCTGGTTCTTCTAATTTGAGTTTGGAGATAATGGAGAAGGCAAGTGGAATTAGTGAGGCTGAAATGGCCATGGGGGATTATAATTATGAGGTTGGAGAAAAAGAGGGTCGTGGAAGGAAGAGCAAAGGGAAAATGGTGATGGGAAAAAGAAGTGCAATGCCAAGGGTTGCTTTTCAGACAAGGAGTGCTGAGGATGTTCTTGATGATGGCTATAGATGGAGAAAATATGGTCAGAAGGCTGTCAAACATAGCACTCATCCTAGGTATGTTCATTTAATTAATTTTTGTTGTCATTTGTTTCATTTTGTATGTTAAATAAAATATGGGATAGTTTGAACATTGATATAAGTTGATGAAAGGGAAAAAAGATAATGGAAGTGCTTTAAAGATGGTGATTTGTGATTGAGTATCCATTAGGTTCTTAGAAGCTTATGGATAGGGTTGAGTGGTTTCAATCATATCAACTATAATTTTGAATGAGAACCATAAATATCTAAAATGGAGAGCTTGTATGTATGTATGTATGTATATTTGAGAATATATATACATACCTTAACCATTGAGCTACTCTCCAATTTAATTTTAAAAGAAAAATTGTTATTGGATGAGGATCTCTACTATTGTAATGTATAGTGATAATTTAAGATGACATTCTGGCAAGATGTTCATGAATCAATATTCTCTCTAATGATGTTCTTTTTCATTAATTATTAATTTGTCCACGAACTGAATCTAGTGAAACAAATTAATATTTGAGTCTTCATGTGAATAAAAGTGTTGATGACATATTAAATTGTTAGAAAATGTTTAAATTCACTTTGGATTTTTTTTTTTTTTTTTTTCTGTTTTTTAAGGAGCTATTACCGGTGCACCCATCATACATGCAACGTTAAGAAACAAATTCAAAGGCATTCCAAGGATCCAACCATAGTGGTGACAACATATGAAGGGATTCACAACCATCCATCTGAAAAATTAATGGAGACTCTAAGCCCTCTTCTCAAGCAATTGCAGTTCCTTTCTGGCATTTAGAATCTAATTTTCCTTTTCCATTTCATCAACTTTTTCTGTATGTATTTGTATCCATCAATGGTGAATCTTTCTTCTCCAATGGCATGGGAAATTCCAACATTAATTTACCCCGCTTCGTCGTCTTTCTTAGACCATGGCTTGTAAAAGTTGTTGTAAATGTAAAAATTACTGCTCACAAGTTTATGATATTAAAAGAAAGAACTTTAGTTATCAAAATCATACAGAGGTCAGAAGTTTAAATCCTCTCAACTCCCATAAGTTAAATTTCGAAAATTATCAAAATCACATGCGTTCATATATTTTATTTTTTTAAAAAAAAGGAGAGAGACATCTTTCCATGAACTTCTGTTCTACAAAAATAAGAAACTATTTTTCAGAGAACTCAGTAGAAAATTAATATTTTTTAAGAAGATTAACAATCATCTTCAAATTGTTTTCATTGATAATTACATGATAAGATATATAGGTAAATGAGATAAACCTTAGTTGCAGTTTTTTTTTTCCAATAAATTATCTTAGACATCTCGTTGCTTAATTTAACTCTTTTTTTTTTTTTTTTTGAGTTCAACAACATTTGGAGGTGGGGGATTCGAACCTATGACCTCTTGGTCATAAGCCCATAATTTAACTCCATTTTAATCTTATAATCTACTACATGAATTCGAATATTCAACATATTCATCGATATTACAAATCCAAAAAAGGGGAAAAGATGTACAAGACTTGTGATCTGTCTCCAACGAGTGGTCCAAAAGTAAACCAATGGAAAAAGAAAACATCAACATCAGTTCCATATTGAATGGATATCTGAAAGTTTAAAAAATGAAAAAATAAGAAGAATTGAGCGTATATCATCTACAATCTTCTACCCAACACAACTATAGTAAACTTCTATAAACAAACTGCTAAAACATATAAATTGCTAAAACATATAAATTAAATGAAAAACAAGGTAACTAAAGCTATGCAAAGATAGCAATTACTACCCATGGAGACTCAGACCGAAAATCTTCATGAACGGTGAATTGATTGATAACTTGACCATACAAGAAATATGCATATCAGATTCTTTTCTTTCATTTCTCCATCAAAGAAACAACAACAAATGAAGATATATCCTGGGAAAGCCACAAGAATATACCTTCTAAATTCTGCATGTTGTGCGTCGGCCGACTTAATCAAGAAATTAAGAACCACAGCCGGAAAGCTTTAATTTGAGATATTGGTAAGTATGCATGAGGATGGTAACTGGGAAGTTCATGATGGTTTTAAGAGACTTTCTAGCCTGAATATTCAAGAATGTTTCTTTGAAGGCCTTGTGATTCTTTTGCTAACGTATACTACTTATTTTAGCATCAATTAAATTCTGATATGCGCAAGTGCACACATAAACTGTAGCAAGCAATAAGTAAATTATTGTATTTCATAGGGATTAGAAACTTTTGATTCAGCAAGAATTAATTCTCAATAAACTCAATTAGTAACGAAAAATAGGTTTGAGAAATGCAATGAAAAAAATAACATGCTTAATTAAAATTAAAAGCTAAAGCATAGAATAAAACATAGCAAAACAGAGTAAAAAGATGACGCAAAACGAGCTTGTATTATAAACAAAACAGATTCGAATTAGGGAGAGGTTTGCATTGCTTCTAGTTAAGTGTTACAGCAAAATCTTTGTTCTCTTAACCCACACACAGCCCTCACGAAATCTTTCCAAATTTTCAGATATTACGGCTTAATTCACATTAAACCTACTATTACCCAGTTGCTAACAGTGTACATTAAGTGAGTAATTATCCCTAACATCCTCACTTAGCTAGCTACCAACTCAAACAAGGAGTTAATGTCATTTTAAGTTTTCGGCCTCCCATATTTTTTCCAAAACTCGAGGAGACAATACCCGAAATGGTTGGCTATACGAAATCAAGTTGTTTCAATAAAAAATTCTCAAAATCAGATTAATTAAACAAAGAACGTTGATAACTTGTCTCAAAACATTACAAACATCTCTAATCCTCACCTTGATGTATTTAGTTCATGATACAAGAAAAAGTAATAAAACAGCAAAAAACAAACATTATGTTGTAACGTAAATAAACTAAAAATCTAAGCTAAGGGAAGAAGAATAAAATGCAAAAGAGCTCTTTGTTGGTGTCGTTTCCACAGCTTCAGCGAAGATCTTTGCTCTCTCGACAACTACGTCACAGCAATTCCGATTCCGTTGAGAGCTCCTTCCCTCCAATTTGATTCCCCACTTCGAAAATGGCTGTTGTTGCAATTTATAGCACTCCCTAATTGTAAAACGAAGGCTGATTAGACGTTTCCAAGCACGTGGCGATCTTTTAGTGGCTTTTGTGCCTGATTTGGCATATTCCGCTCCAGCTCAGTTTAATGAAATACGTCACACGTGCAAATTTCACACAAATTCCAGATCCATAATTGACTCCAGCAAAACGTTGTGAAATCTGCTACTCTTAACTTCTAAAGTCCTCCTTAAATCAATCCCTGAATTAATCATAAAAAAGCTCATTAATTACGATAATCTTGTTCTAATAAGACTTTTACTACATCAAAATCAAACCTAGAGCAAAAGCAATTAAAGCTAGGAGATTTCCAAGATAAACTGAGATAATACATGACAAAACAATCTAAGAATGATAGCCTATAACTCTTATTTTAAGATTTATCACCTTGCCAATTGATTTTGCACAAAAGTATACTTATATTTGAAAAGTTCCCAACTCATTGCCATGCCGAGTGAGTTTTACTTTCCGTTCATCAGTCCATTCTAGCCGATAAGAAAGATCGAGACTATGAATCAAAATCTTCAAAATGTCTGCATGACTCAAACCCCTTACATTATCCTGCGAAAGGAAATTCAGTCATCTGATACGGTGCTCGGTATTTCAAATGTACAAGCCTGGAAAAAAAGCAAATCTAAAAAACCAAACAGATATATTACTTATAGTAAAGGGATTAAACAAAACCATCCTGCTAAGTTTTGGCAAAGAATATGCGATTAAACAGGACAGCAACCAACAAAACGAGGTGTCACCAACGTAGAAACAAGATTGCACATTCTCTAAGAATTTGCATGAAGAATTAGTGCATTTACCAATGTATCCAAATTGCTCTATAAAAATGTAATAATAAAGCATCATACCAAACTCAAGCACTACTTTAAATTTCATTAAACCTGAGGTAAGGAGAAATTGAATTTAGGAATTCAGATTTTATCTGCATATCACTGAAGTGAAGAAATTACCTGTACATCTGTTTGCCTATCAAATTCTGTTGCACTCGCCATTATACTTAACCTCGAAGAATTGGGCGAGAATCCCTCCCATGGAGGAACAAATATCACTTTGGTGCATTGAACAGGAACAAAGTTGCGGCTTAATTTCTCCCACCATACAGATCCCAATGACCACCATCGGATCATTAAGCCATGCTCCGAAAAGGCAACCACACCCTGTAATTTATACAGTCGTACAACTTTAAGCACCTTCCAACGATGGAACACCAAATGTCATAAAAAAAAAGCGTACGAATATACTGGTAAAATAGGCAATATGCCATGCATTAATTTTATATCCTTCAAAATTTTATATCGAAAACCATATTATGCACCATCCATAAAGGCATGAATACAAAATAAGAACATAATGTACTCTGCCAATTGATGCAAGTATTATATTAAAGATATTTGGTCGCCATCATCCAAATCTTGAGATCTAAACTTTCAACAAAGGTTCATTGAAGAAGAAAGCGCATAACAGGCCTCCCTCACCTCGTTAGTCTCTCAGTAGACCTCAAAGTCATAGATACCTCAGATGTATTGCAGTGGCTTTGGAGCCTACAAACAACTCAGTTCACTCCCTCTTCAATCACCAACCCCCATCTCTTTGTGGGTTTATTTGGCAGGACAAATTTCCTAAAATGATTAAATTCTTCCTTTGGGAACTCAGTCATGGTAGCATAAACATCCATAAGAGATTCCCCACACATGCTATTGGCTGGCACATTATGTGTAACAAGGACTCTGAGACACATGGCCATTTATTCACCTGCTCCTTCGCTTCCAAATACTGGTCCTTACATCTTAACCTACCTGTAACTGGCAATACATGGCAGATCTACTTTCTTCCACTTTGGTTGGTCACCCGTTCAAGAAAGGAAAGAGGAATCATTGATTGCAACTCAATAAGGCCTTTTTCTTGGAAGATTTGGCTTGAAAGGAACAACCAAACCTTCAGCATCACCTCTATATCAAATATCCAACATGCAAGACTTGTAAAAAATGGGGTCTTGAGACGCTATATATATTAGTTATGGATTCTTCATGAATCAGATATCTGATATCTGAGCATAACAATGAGAAACATCAAACTGCTCGAGAGATA
Organism: Trichosanthes truncata; assembly: GCA_033996785.1. NCBI lineage: Eukaryota > Viridiplantae > Streptophyta > Magnoliopsida > Cucurbitales > Cucurbitaceae > Trichosanthes > Trichosanthes truncata. Next base: position 78,639,644 of record JAWPNB010000003.1, read on the forward strand.
GAGAACCATCTGCCTGGAGGTTGCATCCCCAATACAGCCCAGGCTGAAGGATTACCACAAGATCAGCACAAAGATGTGGAGGTAATTGTGCAGCAGGTAAACTTTCATCCATAGCTGGCCATCTAAGAAGCACGGACACGACAGGACGTGGCGATACATCAATTTCTAAAAAACTAGGACACGGACTCATTGGGGACATGTTCTTTTTTATTTTTTATTTTAATATATATGTAAATTTAACATAAAATACTAAATATACTTCATTAAAAAGCATAAAATGTCAAGTTAATTAAGTTTAACTTACTCTAATTTAATTTAACATATAGGAACCTAAGGAAAAATAAAAACATACTTTTAAATGGTGAACAACCGGTAGCAAAGAGGATTGACGGCTGGCGGCAAGTGGTCGATGGCATTACATGTTAGGGTTTCTAGATTTCACAATTTTCTGTCCTTGTTTTTTTGTCTTTATTTTTCTAAATTTAAATGATTTTGGCCCTTTTTGTTTCAAAATTTTCTCCAGTCATGTCCCAGCCGTGTCCACGTGTCCAAAATTTAAAAAAAGAAAAAAAAAAGACACGTAAAATAGCATGTCGGACACGTGTCTGGACGTATCCATGTCAGAGACATGTTTGACACGAACACTCGACCTAAAATGAAGTGTTCGTGCTTCATTGCGGGCCTTAGCAGTACATGAGACACCAAGTGAGTACAGAGTCCCAAAAGGAGGTAACTAGAGCTGGCCATAGCAGTGAGACACGAAAAACCAGGTGAGTACCTGAAAGAAGTAACTAGAGCTGATAGAGGCAACCTGTCCCAGAAGAGCTGCAATAGGAGACCTTATAATGCTGGTGCCAGTTTCTCATTATGCTTTTTGTTACAGAATCCTGAAGAGGTTGGAGTTTGAGTTAAACTAAGTATCACAACTCCAGGTAATATCACAATGTTTCATCTTCTTCTGGGCACGAAGCAGGTGAAACTTGAAGTGAAGTCATCTAATATGGAAACTCAGTCATCTAACAGCTGATCCACCGAGGAAAGTGGATGAAGAGTTCCTCAAATGCAGAACAATGGGTGGAGCAAGTCTTCTAGAATTGTGATATGAACCAAGTGTTATACCAGTTTCAGCCTGGAATCTCCACTTGCTACAAGATTTTTCTTGCTAGAGGTGAAACAACACAAATAAGCTTCCAAGCAGCAATTAAGCCTTTCCAACTGCCTATCAAAATTGAGGTGATATGCAGAGCTCCATCAGTCTTTGCTGATGTTTGAAGAAGCTCAGACTAAAAGTGGCTCAAAAAAACCTTATATTGAACTCTTAGGGATATTTAATTGCAAAGAAATAGGAGTTCTTCCCAAGATGTAGGTATGAATGGTAATAGGCATTTTCGTAACTTCCTCTCTATGGTTTTTACCAATCATAGGAACTTTCTGTAACTTGTTTGATTTTGGCAGCCTTGTGCCTTATAAATTTCATTTATCTATAAAATAGTTTCTTATCTTAATATCACATCTCATATTGCTCCTTCAAGAGATATCATTGCCTTCACAACCTCTCTGAATCCTTTTGAAACACAAAAATTGTTACATAAAAGTTTAAAACCTGTTCTGTTTCTGCCCAAAAATCAAACCATCATTGAATAAATAAAAAGAGACTAAGGGCCCCTAAAGACACTTCAAGTTGGAATTGTGAAGTACTCTGTTGTAAAACTATCGCTCAGTCTAATAAGTTTATGGAAAGGGCATGTAAATAACCAGCAGTAAATTATTAACCTTGTAAGGAGGTTTGGTCCCTTGTTCGATTTCATGTCTCTCTTTGAATTTCAGTGTGTAAGGATTTTTGTAATTGTCCATTAGGTCTTATTTTGTTTGACGGGAGCCCTTTTTACATTTAGTTTGGCTCCTTTTGGGAATTGGTTTTTTTTGTATGCCCTTTGTATTCTTTCATTTTTCAAAGTATGGTTTTATAATAACAAGTAAATTGAGCTCAAGCTTCTTCTATGTTCCCTAACTCAACTTTAGTAGTGAAGAAAAACAGCCGTCATACAAAACTAAACAAGAACATCACCTATGTCAAACTTAATCCAGAATCTCTAGGATATGCTCCTTTACCGTGGATTACCTGTGATTCCAAATAAAAATTGACACTGAAGAATTTCAATCGAACTTGAGAATTTGTAGGGCAATTCCTCACCGAAAGTTATGTCTTCAGAGAAAAGATAGAAGAGAAACTAGTCCTAATCCTTATTTTCCATAGACTTAACAAGGATAGGATTTCTTGATCACCATCTTACTCAGTTTCTACATTTGATCAGTAAAGGGTTTTGCTTTAGCCTGGTAAACAGGTATTAAACCCTTCAATTAAAATGAATCAGTTAAAGACATTATAGTTCAGATTTCAGATTGTAAAGTGTAAACACTTGATGCGGGTAACTATCAGTACTGAAGATTCTCTTTTCCAAAATGATATCAAGGATCAATGTCAAAGGAAAATGCACTTAGCCAGTTACAGGAATAAATTTTATTGTCCACAATGATATCGAGACTCTAGAGGATTATGAATTTTACAATGGAACAGTAACACATACCTCTCCATCAGGGGAAAAGCTCAAAGCTGATATTGAGGTCCTTACTGCCATTTCTGAACCTGCTGCAAGCAAACTTGGAAGTCCAGGAGGTCCACTTGCATCCAAAACCTTAATTTTTGTCACACTGTTTCCAAAAAAAGAAGAAAAGTTAAGGGCCTATTTGGTATACAATTCGTATTCTGTTTCTTGTTTTCAAATTCACTGAATCTAATAGCTGTTTGGTGAATTTGTTTTTCAAAACTGTTTGTGGATGTGACCCAAACAGTAGAAATTCTGAAAACAATATTTTTATGTTTTCAATGTTTTTAGATTTTAGATTTGAATTTTGAAAATGTCGAAGTACACTAAAAAAGAAAATATATATATATATAAAGAATATGCATGTTAGATCTGACCTTTGTAGATCATATACACGAATGCTAGCACTGTTGATCTCTCCAATAACATCACCAACTGCCAATCTGGTCCATGAATCATTTAATGATACCATAGGAAAGACATGCACCACTTCCTTTAGAGCAGCCATTGAGCTCTGATAACAAATTCTGCGCATGACTGAGTTGCTGGGATCCATGATTTGCAAAATGAAGTTAACAGCCTGCAGTACTAAATGAGATGAGATCTCAGTGGCAAGAATTATGGAACCAAAAGTAGTCAGGTACAAAAAGGTCAAACAAAGTACATTGTCCTTAAATTACAACCCGTGATAACCAAATTCCTATATTCCTAACAAATGATTATTGAATTTAACATTGAAATTTGGAAGGCCATCTCATCCCCCTCCAAAAAAGAATGCACATGCTCTCCTGATTCAGTATCAACTGAAAGTAGGATTTTTCGTTCATAGTTTTCTACAACCACTCATCCCAGGAGTGCATCATCTATTTCTTGATGGGGAACATGAATTATATTTGGCTATAGAGGGTGTGATGCTTTGAAGTGACCAAAGTAATTCAGGTCAGCTTAAGATGCCAAAACAATAACTCAGAGCTGAGCGTGTCCTTCATACTAATCCAGTATGTACAAATCTTCATGAAAATGCATAGAAAATCATGGTTTCAATTCAATTAATATTATATAGAACTTAGAACAAACCTTGTCTAGATATGGTGCCAGGTTTCTAGGACAACCACGCACAACCCTGATCAGTGTCTTAAGTGACACCAGATGAACAGGTGAATCAGATGCAGTAGACCAAATCTGGCTTTCTATTATTGTCAAGAATCCAGGTATATCAGCCATTGCTAGATTTGGGAGAAGAACTTCAACCAAAGTCTCCCGTATGCCCACAGAAAGGGCTGAATTTTGCACTAACTGATTTGCAGATGGACCACTCACATATTCCAGCTGGAGTAATACATCTTCGATGAGATGAGGAATTTCATTACCCAGACAAGTTTTCCATGTGCTATCCATACCTTCTGCAAGGAGCTCTGCAGCAGTGGAACTGTATTTATCATTCATGGACTTTACCAACTTTACTAATGAATGGACAACCAGCGTTGGAATGATTTTCTTCACAAGACTGCGATACCAAATGGCTAGTGCTGCTGCAATTATTATATGAGAAGTCATTGCATCTTGGCTCGTTCCCCCAATGCAAGAAATCCAATCTTGCATTTCATAAGATTCTAACCAGATGCGTACACTGAATTCCTCAACCCGAGAAACCTCTTCACTTTTAGGAATGCAGTCAGAAGATATTACATTATCAGACTTCTCATTCACGTTCAAGCAATCGAGTTCATTGTCACTATCTCCAATTTCACTTGAACTTCCATGTTCGGTTGATTTTCTACCTCTTAATGGTAGTGGAATTGCACGTGAAGCTGCACAATGGAACAAGGAGCGAGCAGCCATACGTACATGTTCACTTTCATCTTGCCAGAAGCTCACTAAAAGCTGAAAGATACATCAGCAATCATGATGAATGTTTAAATTATCAAAACAAATTTACAGTTCAACAAATTTAATTTTTTCTAGTTCGGTTGTCTTGGGACTTGATGTTTGCATCTTACCTTCGTTGGTCAACTTTTTGCGACAAAGAGAGATCAGAATCAAGTAAAACAAGGATATTACTAATAATAATGTCAGAATACCAGATTGAAGTTCCAATTTTGTTGTCTCCACCATATCTTATGAAAAGGCCAACGAAAGATGTTACATTAAGAACATTTAACCCAAGAAGAATGTCTCCATCGTTTATTATCATCAAGCCAGCAGGCATAATATATTAAAAGTGTCACTGATACCATGGCAAGTGTAATATTTCAAAATTTTAAATTTATTGTGTAAGCCATATCCTATACCCATCATCAAGGCAATAAAATACATCATATTTTGCACCTTAAGCCAAAACGTATTTATATCTGTCCTCTTCCACATTAAAAATTCTATAGAAAGTTGTATATGAAATTGCATCACCTACTTCAGCACTTGAAATTCTTACCAGTGGATATATAAACTAAACATTGCCGGCACCACAATAGTTTTCTAGTCAGAAGATAATTATAATGTTTTGGTACAATAATAATAAACCATTAGGCAGAGAGACTTCACCAAACATACAAAAACCAGTCCTCTCATTAAAATGAAAATGAAAAAGAAAACAAGCCAATTTCTTCTTGCTCCTTTAAAAAAGGTTGGAACATCATCATGGACATAATAAAAATGTTGCAAGATTTATTATGGATGAGCATTCAACAATTGTGTGGTTCCAGAAAAAGGAAAAGGCAAGTCAGATGAAAGATTGTAGGTTGATCAGTTAAATAACCAGAGTCTATAAAATGTTAGCGAAGGTCATAGCTGAAAGATTGAGGTAGGTAATACATTCCACAATTTATAGAATCAAACAACTTAAATTCAAGTAGACAAATCTTGTGGCAGATGAAGATGAGAAAGGCGGCAATAAAAAAAGAAGGGGTGGCCGATTAAGGTTGACTTAGAAGACCTATCTTTTTTTTTTCTTTAAGAAACCCAGAGAAATTATTCAATAGAAAAGGAACAAAAAAACACCCATAGCAGCTTAGGGGCTAAGGTAGAAGGAACCCCTGCACAAAGAACGACAAAAGAAGAGCCCTCCAATTATTAATAATGATCAAAGGTTGTAGTTAGTAAAGAATTTCCTGTGGTTGGAACACCACCAAGAAGAGGTATCTTGCATGCTATTACAGACAGAATCAAGTGAAGATAACTTATCTTCAAAAATTCTAAGGCTTATCTCCTTCCAGGAGTGTTAAAGGAGAGCTCTAGTGGTACAATTCCACAAAATCTAGGCCTTTTCTTTAAAGCGTCATCCCTTGGGAGCCAATCATCCACTCAATTTGGGAGATGTAAGGACAAGTCGAATTGTTTCATAAGGAACTTCCACCCTTTTCATTACAAAAGGACAACGAAGAAAGAGATGCTTCAAAGGATTCCTCCTTAAAACTAAGACTGCAAACCGATGAGGATAAAGCCCTATGAAGCACAGACACATGTTGGACACGAATTCATCCAGACATGTGTTTGACACGCTATAAAAGGTGTCTGATACTTTATTTTGCCTTTTTCAATTTCGAACACAATTGGACACGCCTGGAAAAAAAATTAAGCATAGCCCATTTTAGCCCAACCTAAAAAGTAAAAACAAAAGACCGAAAGATCATTAAAATAGAAAATCCTAAAAACTAACTGAAGAAAGAACCACTAGCAGTGAGAGATGAGAGGCAAACCGCAATTTCTTGCCTTCCAACTTCACCAACTGTCTACAACGTCGCCAATTTCCAGTCGTTGCAAACCTCTCCACAATCCGTCTCACTACTGCTCACTTCACATCTAGTTAATGTAATTGCAAGTTTTTTCTTTTTTCAAAAAAAAAAAAATCACCACAATCCATCTCACTACCGCTCACTTCACAACTAGTTAATGTAATTGCAAGTTTTTTCCTTTTTCAAAAAAAAAAAACAAACTTCAGGAGAAACAAAGGTTCAAAAAAAGATTCTAGGCTCTGTTAACTTTAAGGGGCTGTTTGGAGCGTGTGTTATAATAACATGTAGAGTACTATGCACCCCACACAGACTATTATAACCTCAAACTAAACAACTCTGCATTTTAAACAATATTATATAATTCCACAGACTATTATAAACCACATACTATTATAACAAGTGTTATTATAACCCACTCAGTGCCCCAAATAGCCCCTAAGGGAATGGGGATGAAATTTTTCATTTTCTTTGATGGTGTTTACTAAAATGCGAGAATGGAATCAATAGGTAGGACTAGGACCGACCACCAATGTGGGAATCATTATCCCATAAAGGGATAATACCATTCCTCTCCAAAACCCTCATTAATCTCATTCTCATTCCTTATTTAGTGGGTTCCACAACCTTCTCATTAATTACTTTACAACTCTACCCTTTCTCTCTCATCTATTAATGATACCCACAACATTTTTATTAATTATTTTACAACTTTTACTTTCTCTTTTATTTTATATTACTAATCATTTTTCTTCTCATAAAAAAAGCATTCAAATCTTTTCATTCATTGCATATAATTTTTTATAAAATTAAACTTTTCGATTTAATTTGTTAAATATTTAATTATTAATTATATAATTTGTTAAGATAGAGTATTTCTATTAGATAACATATACAAATAAAAATAATCTATATTCTTCTTCTAATGAAAAGCTTTTTTTTTTTTTTATTTGATGTAATTTTATTTTAGTTAGTTATTACTTATTAATATTAAATAAATTATTAAAAAGAATTCATTATTATTAAATATCATTACAATAAAATTTCCTACTATTTTACATCAATGATTGTTGCTATAATAAAAATTATATTAATACTTTTTAGTTGGTGTGATTTTATTTTAATTGGTTATTATCTATTAATAGTAAACAAACGGTTAAGATAAAGAATTATTACCATTCCCATAAAATAAAATAGTAATAGAATAAATTAAAATTTATCATCGATTATTGCAATTTTAATGAAAATTATATTAGCATAGTATTTAATAATGCATTTTAATTAGTTAACAAATATGAAAGGGGTATTCTAGTAATTATAATATGTTTGATTCCTATTTCGATTCCCGACAATTTCTAGTAAATAGTATAGTATCAATGGATTTCTAATTCCAATCGTAGACAACTCCTAGTACACAACATCAAAGGAATAACATTCTCTTGGGCCCTTTCTAGTAAATAGCATCAGCTATGTTTCATTCTTTTGGATTGGAGGCCCTTTCTATAGTTGGTTGGGCTCCTTCTGTTGGACAGTTTTTTTTTGCCCTTGTACGTTCTTTCATTTCTCTCAATAAAAGTTTGGTTTCTTATGAAAAAAAATAACATTCTCATTCCAATTGATTTCATTTTGATTCCTTGTAAGTAAATGGGACATTAATTCTTATACCTTGATCATTTATAAACCATTACGATGAAACCTTCATCTAGCCACCTAAGTCCTATATCTTCAAGCTCTTCTAATGTTGAATATAAAGCATTAAATATATCAAGATATACACATATATTCTATAAAATATATATATATATATAAAAAGAAGAAGAAGAAGAAGAAACGCATCCCCAATATATCCGTGTCCTTTTAAGATTTGACACGTCGTTGTATCCATGTCGCGTCATATCCGTGTCATTTGATATGGAATTGGAGGCACCTTTGGTTGTTGGTTGAGACAACATATGGATCAAGAAGAAGCTACTCTAAAGAGGTCAATACTTATGACAGGGTGGATTGGTTTTTTGTTTTCTTTTTAATGGATTTTTTTTATAAGAAATAATTTTATTGATGTATGAAATTACAAAAGAAGAATCTTCTCACCCCAAAGGAGTTACAAAAGACTTCCCATATTAGACAAAACAGGAGCATAACTATATTCATGAGAAAGTGGAGAACATTTACACCAAGATACAGCCAAGAAAATAATACTATCAAAAAAAGAAGCATAAGATTGTTCTGTCTTAATGGAAATCTTATAGAGAGAGGGTTTTGGTGATAAATGGATTGATTGGAGGAATGATGCATTTCACGAACGAATGTCTCCATCTTTATTGATGAGAAACTGTTAGGCAAGATTAAGAGAGTCAGAAATTGGAGGGAGATTCCCTGCTCTTTTCCTTTATGTTCCTCAAGTGACTTCTTGAACAGGCTGATGAAGCATCCTCTAGCAACTTCTTGGGAAATTTCAAGGTGGGGAGGAATGCAATTCATGAGATTCAGATGACATAACTTTGTAAACATGACAACTAGAACATAGACAATTTATTCTAAGTAATAAGGATCTTGCAAAAAGCTTCTCAGCTTAGGATCAAGACCAATCTTTCTAACTTGTCTATTATTGGCATCGACTTGGAGGTTGATGAAGTTAAAGTTTTGGCAAATTCCATGGGATGCATTTTTGGTACTTTAACCATACCTTATTTGTGAGTTCCTTTAGGGTAATCCAAATATTATTTAAGTTTTGAAATCCTAGGAAGAAGAAAATTGAGAAAATTTTGGCTGAATGGAAGATTTATTGTCTTTCCAAATGTGGATATTGCATAACTCACGCCTATACAGGTAGTCCTATTAAGAATTGTAAATTATTTCTCTTCCTTTGGAAATGGGGGTTTGGACAGCTGAAAGAAAAGGAATGACGTTTTGAGGGATATGAAGAAAGGGAGAATTTTGAAACAAAATTAAAAGAGAAAATATGAATTGACACTAAGAAACACGAATACAGATACGAGACACGGATATGATACGGCACGGACACTGTGACACGTCATTTTATAAAAATCTAGGACACGGACACTCGAAGGACACGTTTATTAAGCTATATTTTTTAAAATATATATCATTTTTATACAAGAAGGAAATTCAAAGTCAATAAGTCTATGTTAAATCACCAATCAACCCAAAAGTTTAAGCTGATGGATTACGGTAAATTTAATTATATATCAACACTTTAACACTCCCCCTCACTTGTGGGCTTGAAAATTTGTGAAAAGCCTAACAAGTGGAAATCAATATTAATCGGGGAGGAAACGACTTTACAGGAATTCAAACACAGGACCTCCTGCTCTGATACCATGTTAAATCACCAATCAACCTAAAAGCTTAAGCTGATGGGTTATGGTAAATTTAATTATTATCAACACTTTAACAGTCTATGCAATTATATGCTTTAATAAATTAGTTTGGTGTATTTTACTCTCAAAATTTAAGTGTTCGATACGTGTCTAACAAATGTTGGACATATATTGACTTTATACAACTAGTGTTTTTTAACACATATCTACTGTGCTAACAAGTGTCGTGTCTAATACGTGTCCAACAAGTTTCGGAGTGTCCAAGTGTCGGACACGTGTCGGACACGTGTCGGACACAGACACGCTAGCCAAACTAAAGTGTTCGCGCGTCTTAGATTGACAGTAATGGGATAGATGACTAATATACAAAAGGGAGGAAGTATGGGATCTCCTTGGTTTTCTAGAATAAAATGATCATATTCAATTGAAAATAATTATTCCCTGAAACTTGGCAATGGAAGAAGAATCAGATTTTGGCTTGATTAATGGGTAGAAGACCAGACGTTGAAGGATTTAATTTCCAAGAGACTCAGAGTGGCTCTCGAGGATTCACCTTTTCCCTAGGCTTTACTCTCTGACCTCTTCCAAGGCAGCAATGGACAGTGATTCATGGTCATCTATTATAAGTTTAGGATTCATGGTCATCTGTTATAATTTTAGGATTCAGATTCTGAAGACTTTTAGATGAGGAAGAAATTATGGAATGAATCGGTTGTCCTCTCCCATAAGCTCTCATTGATCTTCCCAACCCCTCCAGATGACAAATGGGTATGGTCACATGACCCCTCAAACAACTTTTTGGTGAGATCTATTTTCAAGGATCTCATCTACAATCTACTCAGAAATACTAAAGAACAAGATTTGGAGGGATGAATATCCGAAGAAAATCAAGTTTTCTGTTGGGAGCTTAGCCACACTAACATAACCACACATGAATAATCCAAAGAAGATTTCCCACCATAACCATTTCACCAATCTTGCCTAACTGGGGAATCATGTGTGAGAAATATTGAAACTTAGGGGCATTAATCAATAACATGTGAGTTTACTAGCAAATTTTGGAGCCTGCTCTTAGCTTCTTTTGGATGGCAGACTCCCATAACAACCAATATAAAAAAATTTCTATCTGCTTTTTTGGTGGGCCATCTATTCCTCAAAGACTAAGAAGCACGGACACAGACACAGATACGGATATGACATGACATGGACACGGCGACATGCCAATTTTTTAAAATGTAGGACATGAACATGGTGCCATGCCAATTTTTTAAAATGTAGGACATGGACACGTTGGGGATACGTTATTTTTTTTTAATATTTTTTATTATATAATAGTAAAAGATCAAACCCAAAATACTTTATTTTTTTTACTAACTATTAAAAATAATTAAAATAAAAAAATGTAAATGAGAATTTAATTAGCCTTTGAATTTAACCCACACAGTTATATGGGCCCATTTAAATCCAATAAAGAACAAAACCCAATATCCTACAAATGCCTACTAAAAGCCCACAGAACAAAATTTGTAAGAAACCCTAACCCTAAACAAACTCCCCCACCCCCCAATTCTCTCCCTCCCCCAACCGCACATACTTTCCCTCCTCTCCCTCCTCCCCCCATTCTGCTTTCCCACTTTCTTTCCCTTTTTGATTTTTATCACTTTACCTTCGATGGACGTCGCCGTCAACTGCCTCCACCAACACTGCCATGCTGTCATGCCGCCGACCACTTGAAAGGTATTGGTTTTGAATGTCGTGTCCGTGAAGTGTCCGAAATTAAAAAATAATAATGATAATAATTTAAAATTAAAAATAAAATAAAAAAAAAAGGGGACACGGAATTTTGCGTGTCGGACACATGTCTAGAGCGTGTCCGGACGTATCCGTGTCCGACACGTGTCTGAAACGGACACTTTGTCTGTCAAAAACAAAGTATCCGTGCTTCCTAGCTGAAAGAGAAGGAAATCCTTTGGATTCAACTGGTGAGAGGGTTCTTATAGTAGCCTATGGACAGAAAGGAACAGCCAGATTTTCAGCAACAAATTCCTCTCTTTTGACAATTTCGATTATCAGGCGAGGAAATTGAAGAGCATTCTAGTAACTTTGTTGAACATATGTTATTGATTAATCCATCATTCTCACAACAGCTTTGTTATGAAAAGTTACACATCCAGTTTTGGAGAATGGGATCTAAAAGGCTATTCATAAGTGTAAGTTCAAAGAAGATTTGAAGTTTTTTTTTCCGGTTAAACATCCTTTCTGAGTAGTGTGAATAAATAGGAAAAAAGAATCAAAAAACATAAATGATAATGTTTTAGAGCTGTCCCTAGTCTACGATGTGATGAAGTCTCTTAAATTATTCAACACGTGTTGGGTCGTTGATCCAAAAGTGCTAAGAAACTGGGACCAGCTGTTCACTGGATATATACTCACAAAAAGTGAAGGTGATTCGTAGGAATTTTGGTTAGAAAGGACTGTATGAATAGGAGAATATTTAGGGAGGAAAGGGGTTTCGAGTTAGCAAATCAAAGTGCTCCCAATTGGTCTAGTCTAGATATTTATTTTGTAATTAACACATACTGGGGCCATTTTATCTAGTGCGCCCGTATACTGGTAAATAGCTTTTTACTGTTTCAATGAAAGTGGCTGTTTCAAGAAAGAGGAATGCACCAGTCGCCTCAATAATATAACTTTCAGTTGCATCAATACTCTATGCATATAATACTCGTCTCCAAACATATTAACTCGGTAAAGAAGCAAGTAACTAGCCATGGCAACAAGTATACCAATCCAATTAGACGAGTATACCGATCCTCCAGCAATGTCATGCAAAAGAAACTAAATACCTTTTTCTAATTATAAGAATGAATTGTCAACAAGAGCATAGCTCAACTGGCATAAAGTATGAACTTATGACCAAGAGTTCATAGGTTCGAATTCCCCCACCCTCAAATGTCGTTGAACTCAAAAAAATTCTAAGAATGAATTACAATAGGTAATTGCATTTAGTTTATGGTGTATGAGAAAAATAAGCAACGATGTACCTGAAGTAAAGGTGGCTTTATATCTGGAACTTTGTCCACAAAATTTCTCATATAGAAAGCTGCCAGCGCGCTGCAAAGAAAGAGAAACAGAGTGAAAATGAAAAAATCTAGATGGTCCACCTGAGTTAATAAAACCATGAGGAGAGAATTGCAGGGACATGCACTTTACGTGCACCATTTTCATAAACACAATCTGTGATATACATGACAGGAGGAAACAACTTGTACAGTCTGTTATATATATCTGCAGTTGCAAAATGGGTTCATCGGGCTTTCTACTTTTCTTAATATTTGGAATAATTTAATCCTTCTGCCAATCATTCCTTACATGGGCCACCAATCCATTTCACATGTGCACGGAGAAAAGTAGTTAAGCCTACTAAGTAGAACTGGCTATGTTATAAAGAGGGAAGTGTTTTCTGCTTGTTAATATGGTCAGCTCTGGGAAAGGAGAGTTGGCCTCTCAGAGAGCTCCAGTGGCTAGTACTTTGAATGCAAAATAAAATAAAAATCTGTCCATACTAATGAATGTTTGGTGGGGTCTAGCATACCCCATCAGTTTGGCATAAAGATAAAGGCCTTACACCACCTAGTGATCCTGTATTCAAAATCCCTTGAGGTCACATAATCAAGATATTAAAGATCTCATGTGCTTTCTTGGTACCAAATATACTAAGTAAAGTAGTAGTTAAGCCTACTGAACAATGATGGCCCGGTAACTTGTGCAAATAAAAATAACTTTCGAGTTCAAGACTGCAATTACTAAATTTTAAGGGCTCATTTGATAACGTTCATGTTTTCTGTTTCTCATTTTTCAAGAAACAGACCTGTTTAATAAACCATCATGTTTTTTGTTTCTAAATTTTTTAGAAACGTTTCTTAAAAAAAAACAAATTTTGAGAAACTTCAAAAAGTAGTTTCTCAAATTCTGTTTCTGTTTTTTTTTCCAGGTTTCATGCATGTATTCTTATTTCTCTTTTTACTCATATCTCCTATCTCTCTTCTTTCTCTCTCTTCCATTCTATTTTTTTTCTTTTAATACTTTTTAATCTTTTTGTTTTTTTCTTCTTTTTTATTTTTATTTTTTGATTTATTTCTTTCTATTCGTTATCTTTGTTTCATCATAATCTTTTTTCTTTTAATAGTTCATTATCTTTTTTTTTTCTTTTTTTCTTTTTACTTTTCTCTTTTCGTTTATGTTTTTATTTTCTCTTATTTTCTTATTTTCTTTTACTTTACATTAACGAGCTTATAGTTATTATTTTCTATTTAATTCTCTATTATTTTTCCTTTTGGTACGATTTTATTTCTTTATTAAATAAATAAACTAATAATGTATTTCATGTTTACCATTAAATGTAAAAATATATATATACATTCTCTCTCTTTTTCTAATTTTACTTGCGTGTATTATTGGCTAATGCATTTTTAAAGAAAAAATAAAAATAAAGTTTATTATTAAATTAATGAAATGTGGGTATGTTCGATTGTCTGACCTTAGACAATTTACAAATTCGTCTAATTGAACTAACTCTTGTAAGTCAAAATCGTTCAAGGTGAATTGATTGAAGTGAGAAATAACATTGCAAATCAAATTTGAACAACATTTGAAGGATAAAATTTATTATTATTATTATCATTAATTAGGTGTTAAACCTTAATAAAATACGCTATAACCTCTTTATAATTGTTTTATATTTATTTTAATGCATGTTATATGTTTTATTATAGTATATGCAGTAAATTTTATTTTTACCAAAAAACAAGAAACAAGAAACATAAATAGTTATCAAACATGTTTCTGTTTTTAGTTTTTAAGAAACAGAAACAAGAAACGAGAAACAGAAACAAGAAACGGGAAACGAGAACGTTATCAAACGGGGCCTAAATGTACATCTATTACTCATAAAAAATTAAACTACTAGATTGCTTGTGCAGTAATTTTCATTAACCTGCTGGCAGATGAACCTGAGTGAAACAAGCTAATCATGTGTTGAGCGAGGGATAGAATCATGAGTGACCTCAAGGCACAAAATTCTGCGGATGACTTCCAAAGCTGAAATTGAATTTCAAGAGTCAGAAGAAATATATGAAATGTGAAAATGCTCCATTATTCAGCACAGATTATGCAGACTACCTCAAGAATAGCTTTCAAACCAGGAAATGTCACTGTTAGTGAACCTTTATCCCCCTGCAAACCAGAAGCTACAATAAAGCTCTCTGGTTTTTTCAACTTCATGTCAGTTACTAGCAAATTGTCAAGGTCACTGTCAACACCCCATACATGCAAAAAGGACAAGCTGAACCGAATTAAACATTCTTCATATGAACTAATCCAGTTAAGCTCTTCACTATATTCAGTTGAAATTTCATGGACCAAAGGACAGTCCATTTTCTTATCCCTGGCATTGGGACTTGACATCCTAGCTTGCTGATCCTTCAGAATTGCAGTATCTTGAATATTACTTCTATTTGCTATTGACTTAGCCTTCTGATTGAAAGACATTAATGCTGTAAGATCGAAGCTCATTGTAGCAATCCCAGGGAATGGACAAGAGCACTTAATAGGATGCTTTCCACTCTCAGAATTATAGAGAGAGTTTAGAAATGATTTAGCAGACTTCTGTCTTCTAGCATGTCCATTGGACGTACCTGACTCTACCATATTGGTCAGATTTTCCATTGCCTTTAATGCATCGGTGGACTGACCATAGCTTGAAAGAGAATCAGAAAGACTCCCATCTTCGACTGTTGTATAGAGTAGAGATGAAGCAGAGGTATTTCCATTCAGAACGGAGCCAGACAAACTCTTGCCAACTCCTTTACAAAAATAATCAAATACTGAATGAGAAGCTGCCCCAGGAATAATCCGCTCACGAGCACCTGTCTTAATATCCCAAATATACAATATATCCACAGTATCAGAAGTACTGGAATGGTTACTGCACATGCACGCCATATAACCTCTTACACCATCCCACACAACTTTTTCAGGATAGTTGCGATGTCCAGGAAACATTCTCTCCACCTTTAAAGTCTCTAAGGAAGCAAGTGCAACACAAGAATCCTCCCCAACTGAAAGAAAACAATCACTCCAAGGATGGTCAGTATGAGCCGGAGGAAGAATTATCTGCCTAACAGGAGCCACATGGTGGTGCATTACCATGATAAGATTCCCAGATTCAAGATCCCATATCCGAATGGTACAATCCATACTTCCAGATAAAAGAACTTGTTCGTTACCTTTGCCCACTATTCGATGAACTGCCAAACATAGTACAGGGCCCGTGTGCCCTGAAAGATATAGTTGTGGTACATGATGATTCACTTCGTAGTGTGAACTTCCACTATGAGAAGAGAGCCCTTGGAACAAATCAAGTTTTAAAATTTGTACATCGCCACTAAAGTAGCCATAAACCACTGCATAAGGAGTAGATAACCTGTCAGAAATAACCATAGAAGAAGATATTATTTGTCCCTTCTGTACAAATTTGTCACCGTCACCTAAATATAAATCATTTACACTTTTGGAACTAGAATCAGATAAGGGCTGAGAATTCAACTCAGATCCTACACCATATTTCCCGAATTCATTGTGGCAAGTGGAATCTGGAATCCACTTTGCCAATGAACTAGCTTCACCAACCATTCTGCATTTCAAGTAAGACTTTCCATGAACATGATGTTTCTCTTGTAATGACCAGATCGTGATGTTAGAAGTCCAATGAAAAGGCTCTTCAATTTGAGAGCTATGTGACTCGACGCGGATGAAATGTTCATTGAGTTGAATGAAAGATATTGATAGTCTTACATCTGAGGAATTAAAAGATGCAGGAACGTCATAAAGAGGTTTGTATTCAAATATCTTATTTGCAAATGATATCATATAGACGATTGCATGACCTCCAGAATTCCACACAGCAAATTTCTCAACAAATGTTTCATGGCATGCCTGGCTATCCATGTTATTCAATTCATCACCACCATCAAGAAACATTGCTCCAGCAGCATGAGTTTGAGAGGTCCACTCATTAATGCCAAAAAGACTGTCCGTGAAAGAAAGCTCTCCAACCATGAGACCACTGATTAAAAGCTTAAACACACAACGATCAGGCAACAAAAAGGCAATAACATTGCGTTTGGTTGCAACTGATAAAACAAGACCTCTCTCACTCAATACCTCAGCCCAAATAGAAATATCCACTTGCGAACTATTGTGCAAGCTAGCCTCATCCACTTTATCTTGGTTAGGTTCGTTAGATATTGAAACCATCTGCAGCTGACCAAATGAATCAACTAAAACCGCTAAATGATTCCCCTCCCCTGTCAATGGTGAGACTATGGCCATATACCTCAAGGAGCCAATAGACAAATTTCCATGCACAACAGTTTGAACAATGGTAAGAGTATATGTATCAACAATAACGACAGAGCATTTGGAATACTTTTTATGGTGATATTCTCTATCAGCTAAAGCCTCGCTCCTTTCAGCAAGATCAACTGAGTGAGGATCAGACGAATGAGCATTGTCAATAAAATAGCATCCAATGCATACATATCTTGGTTTTGACGGAATCGTACGCACCATGGATGGACTCCCAACCCAAGCAGGTAGTTTTCTTCTGCGCCTGCAATGTCCACTTCTCCTGCTCCAAATGCACAGTACACCATCAAAACACGCACTTACTAATGCACCACAAATTTCTGAAGTGGAGTTCACCTCGGCATTACTTGAAATTTCTGTCTTACCCGTCCCGGAGATAACAGGATAACAAATGCCAAGATCAGCTACTGTCGCAGCATGGCCACACAATACAGCAACCGGTTCAATTTCCTATCAAGAGGAGAAGTAATTATCGAGCTACATGATTCACAATCAATCCACGGAGCAAATATATCATTCTGAAAATAAATTAGAAACAGACATAGAACAGTTGGCTAAGAAATTACACGAAATGAATTAGCACCACAAGCTGACCAATCTAAGCTGAATTATAATGTCGGACCAGATAAATTAAATTAAATGCAATAAACAGTAAGAACAGGAACAATGTTAACTGATCTATCTCGACTAGCAAATGAGTTTCAATTGTCATTATATAGATGATCAGCTAAAGATTATAACCAAACGCGGAGTTCAGCAATAGCTACTCGAGTTACCGTGCTGGAATCGGATAAGGACAAGTTCCACCAGATGATTGAGCCGTCGGATCCGCCGGTGTAGAGAGTCGGAGGGTGGCTCAGCACGGCCGTGGCGGTGACTCTGTGCGACAGAGGCGTGCCGGACCATATGCACGCTACGCTCTGGCACTTCATGACTCAGTGAGTCGAAGAAAATCACCTTGTACTTGCACTCGCAAGAGAACACAAAGCGAGTGAGCCACAGAACGAGCTCGTCATGTGGGACGACACAGCGGCAGAGCTGGGTGGCCGGTTGAAGACGACTGAATCGGAGATACGTATTTGCCGAAGTAGTTGACATGGAGCGACGTAATTCGGATACTAAAGAAATGGCCCATACTCCACTCAGATCCAGTTTTTCTCGGCCCACAATGGATTGGATCTAGCGGGCCGGCCCAATTGGGCCCAATGGATTAGCCTGTGTCTAAGACACTTAGGGCCCGTTTGGCCCATGGAGAAGGAGTTGGGGGAGTGGACAAATTAAGTCCACTCCCCGTTTGGCCCACAGGTTTGCATAACCCGAAATTAATTTTGCAACTCCCTGGATTTCAACAGTAAATCACTGTTGAAATCCGCACACAACCCCATGGGACATCATGGCATTCGCAACCTTTTCGTATTCTCTCATCTTCGATATTCTCTCATCTTCTCTCTTCTCTCTCATGCGAGGTATGTCTTCTTCTACTTCCTCTTCTCATACCTTTGGCGAAAGCTTCGTATTGTTTGCTTCGTATCGTCTTTCCTCTTCATCGTTATTCTATCTTGGCCGAAGGCCCCGCTCCCATATTTGATCTGTCGATTTCACCATTTTTTTTCCCAACGTTTGAAACCCTAACCATAGATCTGGTTTCTTTCTGTGTAATCGATCGATTCGAAATTTATTTCTGCAATATATGACGCTCTAACCATAGATCTGTAGGTTTTTTTTCGAATAGATGAAACCCTAAACAAATCCTTTTGTTTTGTGTTTCAAATCTGTGCTAAAATCCACTCACCGCTTCAAACGACCATTGCGTAGAGTCCCTTGCCGCTTTTTCGTTTCTATTTCCTCATCTATAATTTCTTAGCGCCTTTCTTTCGGTCTGTGATGCTGCATGTTCTGTCTGAGTGACCATGGGACGGATCGCTTGGTAGGGGACTTCTACATGAGTTTGAAGCTTGGTGGGTGGGTCTACTCACAACAGGTTCGTTCTCTATCCCTTTTTAAACCGGTCGATGATGAGTACAAACCTCCCTCTATATATATATATATATATATATATATATATGAAACTGATTTTGTTAGGGCTTTTCTGATTTTGATTTTGTTTGGGCTTTTGTGATTAATTCCATATCGTGCTATCTGTTTCGTCTTCAATATGTTGAATTGGATTTCAATGCTCTGTCCAGTTTGAAGGAGTCTATATCAGATTAGCGGAAGCGATTTATGGATCTAAGCACTCTAATTAGATTAATTTTGCAAAATAAAACACATGCTCAAGCAGAAAACAGAGGATAGAAAAACAACCTTTGTAGCTCGAAATTCTCCTCAACCGTGGGCAAATTCTGATCACGAACACTTCGTGGACCACCATAAGTGTCTTCCCTACTATCCTCAGGCCTTGGAACAGGTTGTGGGACCTTTCCTTGAGAGAAATTGGAAGAAATGTGAGAATGGTTCAAAACCGAGAAACAGAAACTTTTTCTGAAAAATTCCTTCTCTTTTGATCTTTCTCCTCTATCTAAATAGATCAATTTTGCTTCTCAAGCAAGTGGAGTTATGACATCAAAGAGATGAGAATGAATTGAATGTAGGAGGTGAGTCATAGAGTGAAGGAGAAGCTCAACACTCTTATTGGACCAACATGAAAGTAAGAGGAAGTGGATAGAACTTCCCATTATCACTCTCTAATTTTTAATTCATAATTAAAAATTAATTTAATTTAATTTAATTAATTAAACAATTTAATTAATTATTTATTTATTTAATTTAATATCAAATATCAAATTAAATAATTTGGTCCAATTGCGATTTCTCAAATCGTATGTTCGAATATGAATCCCTATTCATATTCCAAACCGAAACAATATTTAAATCATATTTAAATATGTCCTCCATTAATTTATCATAATTTAATTCATAATTAAACTATGAAACGTTAAGTATATCACATATAATTAACGTTATCTCCCAAATCCGGAATTTGAACAATTCAAATTCTTTTCTCTCAAATTGTTACAAGGCTAAGTCCGAGCTAGTAAGGGGACCTTATGGACCTACAGATCATGAGCTCCAACGATTCAAGATTAACTAGCCAAACTCTTTAGGCGAGCTAATCAACATTCGTTAACCATCGGGTCACTCCACTATAGCCCAGTGGCTGCACTCTCCTCACTGTAGATATATTTCTGTCCACTCAATATAACCATGATTAGTAAGTCGATCCTTCACAGGTCGTTCGTAATTACAGCTGGGTCAAAAGAACCGTTTTACCCCTGTAATTACATCTTTGTTCCTTAAGTCCCACTGATCCTCTAATGAACAATTGGTTTGTGGTCTAACCAGCAAACCGAATCCCTCTCAGGCCAATGAGAGGGTGGGCCCATTGTTCAAGACCTGGAGTCAGCACTTAAGGGAACAACCTCTCTACTAATCCCTAAAATGGGTAGGAGTGAATTCCATCTTGCCGGACTATGTCCCCAGCTATCTACCCGGTCTTATCCCTGAAATGGGAGGCATATTGAGTCGGCAAACTCGGGCCACTCTCACCCATGCAAATCTAAGGATAATCCCAAATAAACAGGAGTTCATAGCGCGCTCAGGATTAAGATCGAGTTACCTAGGTCATTGTATGAAAATAGTCAGTTAAGACAGTAAACGGTGTTAACAAGTCTAAGTGACTATCTCACGGTCCGGTCTTATGCAAACTCATTGCATAGGACGCCCCCACTCACATGTCTGCACATGAACGATTCAGGATCACATCGTTAGTACTATACTAAGTGGGCCGCGTCCATAGTGTCCCCAGGATAAGGTACCCAGCCCTATCCCTATACTATAGACCATTCTGGCTATAACTTGAACTTGATCCACTTTTATGTCACACATATAGTTCAAGTATACATCCTATAGTCAAGGGTTCTTCGTTTATTGGATTAGGGTTATGACATGAGCAATTCACTTTATTCAATAACAACTTTACTGAATAAACCTCAATAACAACTTTATTGCAAAATAGAATATATATTCAGTTTACAAAACACGAGTTTTAGGACATTAAACCCAACACAGTTATGTGTTCATCTATGTTCTATCTGTGCTATCTGTTCTAATCCCCCCAGTTATGTGATCATCTATGTTTTGTCCTCTGTTTTGGTCTCTGTTTTTGGGTTAAATTAGATTTTAGTCCCCAGTTGTGTGTATACCTATGCTCTGTCATCTGTTTTGCTTTTTTTTTTTTGGTTAAATTGAATGTTAGTCCCTCGGTTTTGTGTATACCTATGCTCTGTTCTCTACTTTGCTCTCTGTTTTTGGGTTAACAAGAATTTTAGTCCCTCGTTTTTGTGTATACCTATGCTCTGTTCTCTAATTTGCTCTCTGTTTTTGGGTTAACAAGAATTTTAGTCCCTTGGTTGGGTGTATACCTATGCTCTGTCCCCTGTTTTGCTCTCTGTTTTTTGGTCAATTTGTTCAGTGTAATTCAATTAATCCGAACCATATTTCATGCCTCTTTGTTCTTAGCCCTTTCATATGAAATCTAATTCATATGAATGAATAATCTACCTCTGAGGCCGGTTTACTTCAACTTACTATTAAGTTTAGTAGTACTTACTCCAAGTTAGGTGCCTTTAATGCATTTACAAATATTTTATATGAAATCTAACTTGGTAGGTGTCTTTAATGCATTTAAAATTATTTTATATGAAATCTAACTTGGTAGGTGCCTTTAATGCATTTAAAAATATTATATATATATATATATATATATATATATATATATATATATATATATATATATATATATATATATATATATATTGTACTTATACTTGTATTAAATGTTGTGTTTTCTCTCAACCACCTCAACTTGAATCCAATTGGTTTTTCTCCCTGCAATCCTGTCTTTTCAATTCCATCTTTTCATACTTCATTTTCCCACTTGTTGAGTTAATTGAATACGGTAGGTGCACTTACCTAGCCATAATATTGCTAACTACCACCTCTCATTTTTTCCTTTATATATGCACTTACATTCTATATCACGATGAGCACAACTCCACTCCACCATAATATTTCTGCATTCCACGGTGAGTATTTCTTAACACGAGTTTCTCTCCTTCTGTCATATACATTATTTCCTATTACATATTATTTCATTGACTAACCAATGTATTGTATCCTATTGTCATAGAGTTGGTCTCATTTCACATCCAGCCACCCTCTCTACCATATCGGTCGAAACCTCGTAGCTAAGGTAATATTGTTTTTCCTGCACGTTTTTTTGGTTTATTCCTTTTAAAATTTAATACTATGTTTCATATCTTCCTCTCGACCTTCTACCACATTTTTGGTTAAATACTCTTCCTTGTGCTGTATTCTTTGCAGGGTCGCAAGGAATAGTGGACTCTAGATTGAGGTTCGTTAATTTACAATTAGAAATGATTCTGTTACGTATATACATTATATTTGACACTATTTTTTTATGTAATATTTGGTCATGCTCCCCTTTTTCCAATCAGATTTTTTAATGTATTATTTACATGGCATTTGGGACATTCGTGGCACCATTTATTCAAACATGGTTTGGACATTATTTATGTACTATTTTTTACACGTAGGAATGTTATTTATTTCTCTTCTACTATCATTTATTAAATATGTTGAAGTTCTACTATTTGCGTTCGTTTAAAAAATCATGTACAATGCATTGTTTCCTAATTCGATACAATAAAAACAAGTCTTCGGAGTCACGTTTGTTTGAAAATAGTATTTTTCGTGAATTTAAATTCAAATTAAGGACCATACGGTAAACAAGTTGAGTTGAAAATATAATCTTTCTTATTTGTCACCCTTGTTAGAAAACACTTGATTTCTTGAAAAGTACTTTTTTTTATGTTAATTGAAAGAATAACCAAGTATATAATGAACTTTGTCTAACAATGTACTTTGAATGAGAAAAAAAAAATCTAACGAAAAATTGCCTAAAATGAATGTTCATTTGTTTTTTCAAGGAGACAATGTTATGTTTATTTATTTTTATAACATGTGAAATGTCAAATTTAAAAAAAAAAAAAAAACAAAGGTTTTTTCAATCTTCAATTGGAATATTAAGGTCGTGTAAAATTGCAATTTTTTTTTGGGAGTGCATGTACCTAAATGAAGTCTTGTCAAGTAAGTTATTTTTTTCAAAACAAAAGAACTATTGTTTTGAAAATAAAATTTTCTTTTAAATATCATTCGAATTAAGATCAATATAAAGAGGACTTCTTAAAATTAACTATACTACTTTGGGAAGAAAAAATATTTGATGTAGTTCCTTTACAACCTACACTACATTTTTTGAAAAGAAAAAAAAATATCTTGTAACCGGTTTATGCTAGTATTTTTCTTGAACATAAATTAAAACTAGTAACTAAAGAAAAAAATACATTAAATAACATAAGTTATTTTGAATCCAAACTATCTTTAAAAAAAAAACTCATAATATTTTACTTGAAGTTCAATTCATACTAAGAATGTTACATATAGAAATGTTATTTTTGTAAATAACCTAAACTATTTTGAAAAAAAACCCAACCATAAAAAATATCAACATCCAAAAACCCTAAAACCCCTAACCCCTAAAAACAACCAACCCTCTAAAAACAACCAACCCTTAAAAAAACCATAAAAAAACCAACCTTCTAAAAACAACAAACCCTTAAACAATTCATAACCCAAAAAAAACCCTAACTCCCAAAAAATCCCTAACCCCTAAAAACCTCAACCTATAAAAACCCTAAAACCCCTAACCCCTAAAAAAACCAACCCTCTAAAAACAACAAACCCATAAACAAATCATAACCCCAAAAAAACCCTAACTCCCAAAAAATCCCTAACCCCTAAAAACCTCAACCTATAAAAACCCTAAAACCCCTAACCCCTAAAAAACCCAACCCTCTAAAAACAACAAACCCTTAAACAAATCATAACCCCAAAAAACCCTAACCCCCAAAAAAACCCTAACCCCTAAAAACCTCAACCTATACAAACCCTAAAACCCCTAACCCTCTAAAAACAACAAACCCTTAAAAAAATCATAACCCCAAAAAATCCCTAACCCCTAAAAACCTCAACCTATAAAAACCCTAAAACCCCTAACCCCTACAAAACCCAACCCTCTAAAAACATGAAACCCTGGAAAAAATCATAACCCCCAAATAACCCTAACCCCCAAAAAAACCTAACTTCTAACCCCTAACCCCTTAAAATACTGTAACCCTTAGATCCTAAAATCCTTGAACACATACACCCTAAATTCTAAACCCTTAATCCAACAATAAATGGTATGAAAAAAAGGAATATGGATTTAATAGTCTACATTCAATTCTCATATTGTAATAGGTGAGCTATTAGCATTTAACTAATTATATCTTCAATTTAGGGTTATGGGGAATTCAAAATTCTATGTCGTATTCCTGGGTCGTAATCCGGGGATTTACACATCGTGGGTTGAATGCCACAAAGAAGTGAACGAATTTAGAGGAGCAGTTCACAAGTCATATGCAACCTATGCGGAAGCAGAGCGTGCATTTAGGCAATATGTAGTGGGGCCAACTGGTAGATCAGATACGTTTGAGTCGACACAAGTTCATCGTACCATACCTTTTACGAATAGCAATCCAGTAGGAAGTTGTAGTAGTATCATGCAATTATTAATAGTATTCATTGGGGGGATGATCGTAATGTATATTATGACAAGGATTTATAACAGTATTTAAGACATACCCATGCAATATATAGTCATGGATGAAATAAAGTGTTGATGATAACTTTTGTGTATCAGGAACAAATAATTGTGCGTTCATTCTACTATGGAAAACCGCGAACTAATTACGATATTGACAGTAATTACGACCACCCAACGACAAACATTGTTACTGTTAGATCTATTACTTAACGATCATCGTAGGATAGAACACCAATCGCCTTACCTTAGACATCAAATTAGACAATTAACATTTTTTCGTCTGATCTACGAAAGTGACCTATGTTGTATCGAGAGCACGAGGATGGATAGAAGGTGTTTTTCCATCCTGTGTAGTATGTTGCGAACAACATGAGGGTTAGAGGCGACCGAATATGTAGATGTGGAGGAGATGGTCGCCATGTTCTTGCATATCCTAGCGCATGATGTTAAGAATCAAATGATTCGTAGACACTTTGCAAGGTCCGGTGAGACGGTGTCTAGACACTTTAACTCTGTACTTAGCGCAGTATTGCGACTTCATGAGATTTTACTAGCGAAACCGGATCCTATCACGAGCTCTTGTACTGATGGAAGGTGGACGTGGTTTGAGGTACACAAAATTCAGTTTGTCCTTCCATTATATGGGATTTAGAATGATGTACATAACTCCTGTAATGTATGCATTTGCAATACAGAATTGTTTGGGTGCATTGGATGGCACGTACATCAAGGTGAATGTAAGCGCCGCTGATCAACCGAGATATAGAACGCGTAAGGGTGAGATGGCGACAAACGTGCTTGCTGTCTGCTCTCCCAGTGGAGAATTCATTTTTGTAATGCCAGGATGGGAAGGGTCCGCAGTTGATTCTCGAGTTCTTCGAGATGCAATATCAAGACCTAATGGCTTGAATGTTCCCAAGGGTAATAAACAAGACCAAGTACTATTAAGACGTGTTAATCTTTTATGAACACGACTCCCTGGGTCATGTGTTGAATGGTTCACCTTGTACAAGATATTATTATCTTTGTGATGTTGGGTACCCAAATGCAGAGGGATTCCTGGTGCCGTACAGAGGAGAGCGATACCATCTCTCTGAGTGGCGTGGAGCAGCGAATGCGCCGACTAATCCAAGGGAATTATTTAACATGAAGCATTCATCTGCGAGGAACGTAATCGAGAGAGCCTTCGGAGTGTTGAAAGGTAGATGGGCCATTCTGCGGGGAAAATCTTTTTACCCTGTCCAAACCCAATGTCGAACCATAACAGCATGCTGCCTTATCCACAATCTTATCAGTCGAGAGATGGGTTCGAGCACATCGTTGGAAGGATGGGAAGAGGAAGACTCACCTTCAAGTTCATTAAGTGGAGATAATATAAATTTCATTGAAAGTTCTACCGAATGGAGTCAGCGGCGAGATGAAATGGCTGAACAAATGTTCGCTGAATGGACACAATCGTGATCATGGAGGATGTTAATTATTATTATTCGACTGTTACTGAACTTCTTGCTTCTAACTTTTTAAATAGTAACTTTATGCTTTTAACCTTTTGAATTATAACTTCTTTGATAATGAACTAAATTTATGTGTTATTATTCTTCCTATCGTACATACTTATTGAGATATAACCTAAACAAAGTGAAATATGTGGCGATCTATACATATGCATGTAGGACAATGGCAGGAGTGGAGAGAATGAAGAAGCACTCATGGACAAGGTTCGAGGATGCGAAGTTGGTGGAATGTCTTGTCGCAATTGTGCAAGAGGGATGCTGGAGATCAGACAATGGAACATTCAGGCTTGGATACCTATCACATCTCCTACGATTGCTAAGGGAAAAAATATCAAACTGCACAATTGAAGCAACAACCACGATAGACTGTAGGGTGAAGAGTCTGAAGAAGCAGTACACAGCCATCTCCGGATGCTAGGTACCGGGTGTAGTGGGTTCGGGTGGAATGATGAGTTTAAATGTGTGGAGGCTGAGAAAGACGTATTTGACGCATGGGTCAGGGTAAGATTTTTGTTTTATATCGTGCATCTTAGTCACAATATGAAGTACATAAAAAAATATATTTGTTTTGATATGCAGGGTCATCCTGCTGCGAGGGGACTTCGGAATAAGCCATTCCCCCACTTTGACGAACTGGCATTCGTATTTGGGAAAGATCGCGCGACAGGGGCTAGTGCAAAAACCCCTGGTGACATGGCCTCAAATGTTGCTGAGCAACTGGGAGCAGATGAGGAGATGGACGCATTTCAAGAACCTTATATACCATAGCCCCTTTGTTTGATGGAGCGAGCAATTTAAATGAGGAAGAAAATCCAGGTACGCCTACCAGCCGGATGCAAAGATCAGGCACGACGTCGCGTGGAAGTAAGAGGAAACGTACATCCTACCAATCTGACATGCTAGAAGTCGTACGTACGGCAATGGACATGCAAAATACCTAGTTGGAGCGTATTGCATCGTGGCCTGTATCGAACTATGCTCTTGAGGATACCCGACGCAAACAAGTCTCAGACATCCTATCTAACTTGACACCGGCATTGTCCAGACAGGACAGAATCACACTGATGGACATCTTATTTACGGATGTACTTAAGACTGCTAGTTTCTTGTCAGTACCGATGGATGATAAATGTGCTTATTGTATGTACCTTCTTGGAATGAGGGAATGACCTATCATGCTTCAACTCAGTTTGTGCTCCGAAGATGATAGACTCATATATCTCTTATCACTTATTTTTTTGTTTGTAAGTAACGATGTTATATCATCCGTAACAACTACCCATGTATGGCTTCTATGTTGTAACCATTAGCATAGCCATTCTTGTCTATTCACTATTTTTTGTTATAAGTACTATACATGTTTGACCTTTTTGTTTGAACAATGGAATAGGCTCTTCTTGTGCATTTTAAAATTTTTTGTTATTATTGTCATTTTAAATTACAAAGTCTTATGTCGGATAGAGTGGTACATAACAATTGTAATAGTCTTATGAGTTTATATGTATTGCAAAATTTTCTTTTATTTAAAAAATGTCCAAGACAAATCAACAATTAATGCTAAAGATATTGGGAAAAAAAAAAGTTTGGGGGTATTTTGTTTAGTTTTTTTTTAAAAAGAAATTTGTAATATATACATAAATTAATACAAATAAAAAATATCAATCTTAGAATTCATGGGAATAAATTGTTAAGAATGAAAATTTGACAAATTGTATGAACAAAACTGTATAGGAAAAAATTAGAACCAACTAGAACTTCAGAATTCCAGGTTTAAAAAATCTGCACCCCAAACACAGACTTCAGAACTCCTACTCCCTACAACTCCTTGCCCCAAACACAGACTTCAGAACTCCAGACTAAACAACTATGCACCCAAACACAGACTTTCTAACTCCCCAGACTTCCTAACTCCTACTCCCTGCAACTCCTTGCCCCAAACGCCCCCTTAGGGGGTGTTTGGGGCACAGAGTTGGTTATAATAGTCTGTGGGTTATTATAGTCTGGGGGTTATAATAATCTGTGTTTGGGGTGCAGATTATTATAGTCTGGGTTATAATAGTCTGTGTTTGGGGTGCAGATTATTATAACATGGAGTTCTGATGCTGGGTTTAGACTGTCAGTTTTTTTTTTCAACATTTTTTTTGGATTGCCCGAGTAATGTTATATTAAAATTTCAGTTTTTCAAAATTTAAATACAAATTTTGGAGTGGAGCTCGAGGATGGAGACTGTCGAAGAGGAAAGAGAAAGTCGAAAAGCTTTTAGATATGATAAAAAAGACATATCTGAAAACCTAAATTGATCGGATCTACAAATCGATCAAAGGAAATATGAAAAATTGAAAACCTAAATCGAATGGATGGGTTTACAGATCTGGTAAAAAAAATACAGATCTGAAACTGAAAACCGGGGAAGACGAAGAGGGGCGAAGACGAAGCGATGAGACAGTGGAAGATGAGTGAAAGATCGAATGAAGAAGATGAAGCCATGAACATATGCGAGAGAAGACGAAGCGGTAAGGGAAAAGATACGAGCGAAGACGCAGCGAATATTCAGTAGACGAAGCGAAGACGCAACGAGGAAGGAGAAGAGAAGGCAGACTTCGGGAAAGAGAGAGAGGCGGAATGAGATTTCGGGAAAGAGAGAGGTGAAAAGAGATTTCGAAAAATGGGGATTAGAATTATGGGTACTGTAGATAAACGGGAACTATCAAAAACCAAGTGGCCTGTTATATTAACATGAGGCCCAAACACCGAGTGGGCTATAATAACACACTCAAACCCACGGTTATTGGACCCCCAAACACCCCCTTAGAGTATTTTTAGAATATATATAACATTAAAAAAAATGTTAAAAATCATTTTTGATCCTTGAGGTAACAACAATTTAGTTCCTAAACTTTGATTTGTAACAATTTAATCATGTACTTCCAATTTTGTAACACTTTAGTCCCTAAATTTTAGTATATAACAACTTATTCCCTGTACTTTCAAATTTGTACCAATTTAATTCTTGTCGTAAAAAATTCCATCAAAGTTAAATGTCAATTGTTATTATTTAATGATTTAGACTTTGTAGCTTATAAACATATTGAGTCCCTAATTAGTTTATTGATCTACTCATGTTAGAAATTTCTTTAAATCTTAACGATAGTTTTCACGATAAGAACTAAATCGTTATAAATTTTAAAGTAAATTAACTAAATTAGTATATACTAAAGTTAAAGAATTAGATTGTTACAAAATTAAAAGTACATGGACTAAATCATTACAAATCAAAGTTAGGGATTAAATTGTTACTTCTATGAAAATTGGAGGACCAAAAGTGATTTATAACTCTCTCTCCAATTAGACATCAAAATTTGAACCTTCCTGCAAGCAACGTATAAAAAATTATTTATTCTTTAATCAGTTTAGCTGTGCACAATTTAGCTACCAATCTTTTGTTGATTCAATGGATAGACTACTTTATTTTTCATTTAAAAGATGAAACTAAACAAGAATCATTGAAAATTAAAAGTCGCAAAAATTTTCTTTGATTTTTTTTTTGGGAGGAAGCAATCAAATGTCGATAAATAAAAAAAAATAAAATAAACGATTTTTGTTTTGCTTGTTTATGCTCAAATATGTCCACGGGGCGGGCGTGGGGATGGGGATGGCTTCCCCGTCTCCGTCCCCACCCCCCATTTGAATCCACATCTCTGCAAAATTTTCAGTTAAATTTTACGAGGATCGGGATGGGATTCCCCGCATGGAATTCAAGCGGATCGGGTTCCCCGTGAAGAATTATTCTCCGTTTAGTTTTTTTTTCTTTTTTTTTTTAAGAATAAAATTATTATTTTGATAAATTTTCAAATAGTGAACTTCCATGAAAAATATCCATTCATTTTCAATTAGATTGTTAATTATTCACTAAAAATATTCATTTAAATAGATAATTTCTATATAAAAAAAATCCCTATTTAAAGATAAAATTCTTAAACCTTCTAATAAAAACAAAACAACATTTCATATCAAATTATCTAATTAATCTTACATATAATTCAAATGTTTAACTATATAATTCAAACATATTCAATTATCTAAATCATTAACAATCAAATTGTAAATGATATATATATACTTATACACACACACACACATATATATATATATTAAAAAAATAAAAGATATATATTAAATGGGGCGGGGAATGGAAAACGGGGACGGGGAGTACATTCCCTGTCCCTATCATCGTTTAGCTCGCGGGAAATTTTTTTTTCCCACTCCCTCCCCCATTTCCCTCTTAAATGGAGATTCTCCGCCCTGTTAAGACGAGTCCCCACAGGAAAAATGGACGTTTCTATTTCTGCTACAAACATCTTTTTCTTTTTTTTCTGGAAACAAACACATACACACGGTTATTTTTACCATTACTGGAAATGCCCATTATTTCAGTTTTATCAACATCTTCTTCCTTTTTCTTTTTTTTCTTTTTTTTTTTTTAATTTTGTTTTGTTTGACAGAGCCCTATTTATTAACTATTTAAATCATGTATCGAAATGATACTACTATAATCCATAATCAAATAAATATTCTCTTTTTGCTAAGTACTCTCTTTTTGCTAAGTTCAACAATTGCATGATGAAACTATCGACTTTTAGAACTATAATAGATATTGTTATGGATGAAATGGGACTAAGAGAATAAACCCAAAATACAAGAAAAATTAGGGGAGAAATTGATAGGGAGAAACCCAACGAGCAACAAAGACAGGCCAACAAAGAAGAATAGGGCTAAAAGATAAAGAAAATAAGAGGAATTTGGCCCAAATTCCCTTGCCACCTAGTCGGCCTCCAATGGGGGCATGTGCAAAACGTGCCCCAGCCCGTGATTTTCCTAGTCCAGCCCGATTTGGTTTGTGTAGGTTTTTTCTTGTTTTGCAAGTCACGTTCTTTTCTTCTCAAACAGATTTTACAATTGTTGTCATGCGAAGGTCATGTGCATTACCCTGTCTAAATTTTGACAACAACAGATATCTTATTCACTACACTCAAATTGGAAATCTAACAAATACTCGGAAAAAAAAACAAATAAATAAATATAATCTAAAAAACAATGCTAAAAAAATATTAATCTAAATAATATTGAGGGATGAGATAATATTTTTAACAAAAAAATCATTGTTAAATCACAAAATGGATCCTTATCGTTTGATTAAATCTTACACATTGTCCTTGCACTGTTTTTAATCGCTAAACCTACAAACCCCATCTTAAAAGCTTGGTATTCTTTTTTTTTTTTTTGTTTTTAAATTTCATTACTACTTAAACCCTACTCAACTAACACAACACACAATCCAATAAACACATATAATCATTGTCAGAAAACATATTACGTTTTTAAGTCGGTATCGATGCATACAATTTCACAACGACTAATTTCAAACTTCTTGAACCATAGGAACTAAGATGAAACTAACTCAAATAATAGAGACTAACATAAAACTTTTAAAATCAAAGGATCAAATCCAAATCACAAGAACTAATTTGGGTCTCATTGGATAACCATTTGGTTTTTAATTTTTAATTTTTTATAATTTTGTTTGTTTTCTCACAATTTCTCTACAATTATTTTCATATTTTATACCATGGTTTCCATATTTCTTAAGGGAACATTTAAGTTTCTAACCAATTTTCAAAACACAAAAACAAGTTTTTGAAAACAATATTTTTTAGTTTTCAAAATTTGG
The DNA here is from genome assembly GCA_033996785.1 of Trichosanthes truncata. Lineage (NCBI taxonomy): Eukaryota > Viridiplantae > Streptophyta > Magnoliopsida > Cucurbitales > Cucurbitaceae > Trichosanthes > Trichosanthes truncata. The sequence continues at coordinate 78,671,715 of JAWPNB010000003.1, forward strand.
CTAAATTTTTGAAAACATATGTAAAAAGTATATAAGAAAATATAAAAATTGATAGGTAAAAATAGTATTTATAAGCTTAATTTTTAAAAAATAAAAAATTAAATAATTATCAAACGGGCTTGATAATTTGTTTTAAGAAACTATTTTTGTGTAGAGGTTAAAAAGGAACACAATGGCTACAAACATATTATCAAATTTTGCAAAGAACAAATTTTTGTAGTTTATATGAATATTGTCGTAAATCGTAATTATACTGAACAGATGTGTGAGCGAGTGAGACGCTGTGTGATTTATTTAGAATATTTTTTATAATTAATACGTGGTGGACGATAATTGGTTGGACGCCAAAATTATCGTATTAAAATTTTATATTTGATTTAATTGTTTAACGGATAATGCCACGTCAAGGTCCGTAAAAGACAACGAGCCCCATCTCCACGCAAAGTGGGTATTCGGGGACGACCCTTGACGGAGAACGGAACGGAATATTCTCCGGTTGATGGTCCGTTTCCAAATATGACACACATTTTCCCGAAAACTATATATACTTACCTTTGTTCCCCAATTCGTGCCCTAAAAACTCTGATTTCTCCTACTCTTAGCCGCAACATGCTAAACACTGCCGTTTCCCCTCATTTTTCCTTTCGTTTTCTCCCACCTAATTCACTTTTCTTCACTCACTCTCCGATCCCAGTCTCTCCGGTAGGATGTTCAAATGGTCGTCTATAATTACAGATTGGTGTCTTCTTTCGACGGCGTTTTAGGGTCCTTTGAGATGTTTGGCGGCGCCAGTGATTCGTTTTCTGTCTGTAGTTCGCTGGTGTTAGGGCTTCGGTGATGGATGCTCTTGAATTGACTTATCCGGTGGATGTGGCAGCGCCGAAGCTCATGGGACCAGACGGCTCTGTTAGAACCGGGGTAACAATCGACGAGGTCGAGTTGTGCGAGGCGGATCGCGGTTCTGCCCCTTCTAGCTATTCATTTCAGCATTTTAGCTCGTACGGTAGTCAAAAAGGTGAAATAACCTTGCTTTTTTCTGTAATACTGCTGTTTTAACTTTAGATTTGTTGCTGGTTTTGTGTTTTTAACTGCATGCGATGGCTTAGTCATCTTCTCGCATTCCAATTGGCCAATACCTGAGGTTTTGGAGAGTGCTGATTGTTTCGCTAAAGAGATTATAATGAATATAGTGCTTGAAGTTTTACGCATTGCTTGTTTATGAACTGATTCTATGTAGTAGGATGAAACTTATAGAGAGATTTGAGTCACGTATTGTTGAAGACCAATGAGTTTCAGTACCCCCGTGAAGACAATCACCACTTTTATTATACTTTTATTCCCCGCGGATTTTGCCAATTGAAGTGCTTTATATAAACCCTAGGCGTTTGTGAGGATGTCTTATCCTCTCTTTTGGGCTCTGTCATTATTATTAAAAGATTCCTCTTATTAAATGTGCTCCGGTGGATTTTGAGTGAGGTTGACTTGGGATCCAGCATGCAGATTACTTAAAGTGTGGTAGTCATTTGGTTTTTTATTTTATTATTTTGAAAGGGAAATGTGATAAAGAGAAAATTCTGCTCTGGGATGTGGTAGCGGAAACATCAAACATTTTGCATAGCGTAAGAAGAAACATTGTGTTCATTTTTCTTCTTCTTTCATAGGATGGTTTATATGATCTGTCTCTGAAATTCTGAACATGGAATAAGGTCGATATGGTGGATTTGGAAAATTATGAAGAAAAGATTGCATCTTTTTTAACATACTTCTATAGATGGATGACGATTGGTAGCTGGCTGTGGCTGCTGCATTTGTGAAAGGAACGTCATATATTTAGATTTATTTATTTAGACTTTTTAAGTGTTGTATTTTTTTTTTTTTTTTACTCTTGGCCACATATCATCTATGTGATTTCACTTTGAGTTGACTTTTGTAGAATTTATTTATCACGATTCTCTGGCATATCATCTCATTTATCTGTCATTTTTTCTTTCATGGTTTTCCATATTTTAATGATCTAATGGTCTATAAATGTCGGTATGCCAGCTGGGACGAGCTCTATCAATGATTTGGGATCTGTTTCTTTGGATAAGATCCCTGATGGAGCAGTTTCTAAGGATGGTGCAGATACATCTGAAGATTTTGAAAGTAGGAACAAAAGAAGTCATTTGTCCACTTCAAGTCCGGGAGTACAGCAACGTAAATCATTAAAGGTGTCAAGGAGTATTAGTAGTAGTTTATGTTCTAAGAGGCGTTTGGTTCAATTGGAAGATTCTTTATTATTAAGTGGGGCTGATGAAGTAAAAGATTCGTCTGATAAGCTTGGATCATATCTTAAAAAGTGCAACTCTCATGGTAATATACACCAGTTCCCAATTTAATGTTTTAAATGTTCATCTTTTGCTATTACTTATTATTCCTTTCAGATCCAAATAACACCATGCAGTCCGTCTATTTCATATTTTCAGATAGGAAATAATAACTTTTATTAATAAAAGGAGTTAGAGTTATCGTTGTGCAAGAAATCGGATTAAAAAATAATCCAAATGTTTAGCTATAACTGGAAGTAAAGGAAGTAGGAACGGATAGAATCTAAAAATTAAAAGTAGCCTCAGTTGTTTAAAATTATGTATGTGGATTGTTTATAAGATCCATGGGTAGAGGACCAAGACCATGAAAGGCAATTCAGTGAACCTTGCCTATTTGTTCAGGCTGTGGTTTTTTCTTCTTCGTGCATTTATTTGAATGTTGTGATTCTTTCATTTATTGTAAATTTATGAGAGAGCAGGATATTTGGGAAAAAATTTGTGATTAGTTCATTTATTGTAAATTTATGAGAGGAGGATATTTGGGAAATTTTTTGGTCGTATTGGTAATGTTATTAATTGACTAATCTATTGTACCATATACTTTCTCTTTCCGAAGTTAAGAAATCATTCTATTCATATTTTCTTGACTGTATAGAGAAACCGGTGCTACGATGGTGATTTGACTTTTTTTAAAATATTTAAAATCTGTATTATTGTGCAAGCTTAGAATGGGCAATGTCTGTTGCATATATGTTATTGAGTTGGGATATCATTTTGCATTTTCTATACTAGATTCCTATGCTTTCTTAGTGCAAGTTGTTGGGAAATTAGGAATTTACTGATATATCCACACACCCCCTCCCCCCCCAAAAAAAAAAAAAAAAAAAACAGAGAAAACTCAATCGCTGAAACAGAAGAGTAGCCTAAGCAGCAAGCGGGGTGATAAGAGAAATCTCAAGGTGTCGTTGAAGACAAAATTTGATTCACTCTCAATAAATGCTGGAAATGGCTCAGCTGCAGCAGGGAGCAGTCTTCTTGGTATGATGGCGTCCTTTGAATTATTAATTAATATGCTCAGAAACTTGCATTTATTTGGTATATATGGTCTTTTGAGGATTTTATAACATGTATTGAAGACAATCTCCACTGGATAATGCAGATGTTTTAAATTGCTAACGGTGTAGATATTCTTGGTTTGTTGCGAGGAAAATTCATATCATTGTTGTCACAGAACCTAAACTGAGGGATAACTGATAGTCTAACCAAATCAGGACAGTTCTATTTATATTGAGTATGTCTTGGTTTTTGTGTTACTTCAATATCTTTTGTAAAGATATGTGTTGGTTTGTCCTTGTAAGTAAGATATTCCTGGAAAGATATAATCACATGAATAGCCTTTCTAGTAAGAGGTATGGCATTGCATCTGGCTACCTATCTCATGAAAAGATAGAATGTGACTCTCTTAACACCAGCTATTTTGTTTTGTCTTCCAACAAGAGTTATTCTTTGCCAAAGTAAGCATAGGTCAGTGATAATTGGCATGTACTCCTCTTGAGGTCGGAGGTTCAAATCCCCATACCCTCATATTTGTTGTACTAAAAAAACAAGAGTTATTCCTTGAGTATATCTTGCTCTACAAAAATGAGTGCATCCCAGTTCTTATAAGTGTTATAATGAAAGCAATTTCTCTTCACTTTTCTTTGATTCTCTTTTTCTTCCATCACTATTGGTCACAGCTGGACCTTGTTTTCAGTTTTGCAAGGAGTTTAACTGCTCGAGTCCATTAGTTATTTACGATTATGACATAAGTAAAGAAACAAGCCACTTGTTTATAATTTATTGATAATAAATCTTCTCATTGGTTTTTACTTTTGTGCACCTTACTTTGCATTAGACAGCATAAAATCATTTATGGACCTTGTGAAATTTTATACAGGACTATATGGGCTGAAATCAGATGTTCATGATTTTACAAAGCTTACGGATGATCCACCGCTGAATGATATTCTTGATGGCAGTTATGACTGTGCTAGTTTAAGTAAAGACAAAGGTAAAAAAGACACAAATGTAAATGAATGTTTTCTGCAGTCAATTAGAAAAGCTTGTTCTGTTCTTCAGCTCCCTTGGCCTGTCCGTCCACAAAATACTGCGGAATCAGAGAGTTGTTCTAACAGCAAACCATCCACAAGTCTAGTTAGTTCTGTTTCAAGCATGGAAGAAGGGGTGAATTTTGATGTAAAAGGACCTAGTGCAACAGATGCACCTTCATTAAACAAGGTCTGTGAGCAAGAATTTGACTAATCTATCTCTCTAACTTATGTGCACATGCACGCACTAATACATAATGTACCTTAGTGTTTGTTGGTTTTTAACTTTATGATCTGTATGCTGACTATACATTTTTCTTCAATTGCTTCAAATTATTTTGACATCTCTATTATTGTTATTTGAGATCTGTCCACCACCTGATCGAATCTGTTTTTGCTGATTCTCTTGTTGTGGTAATGCTGAGGGAAAAGTCTCAAATCTTCATTGAGAGGATTTTTACTAGTGTTCTAAATTTTAATCATGAATTACGGAGCTCCTTTTCCATTATTACGTTCAGATTTAGACCTTAATTTCTTTTTCTTTCTCTTGTTTTTCCATGAAGGTGCAAGATGCCTGTAGAAATTCTGAAACTTTGACCAATATACTTGATTTTAAGTTGTACAAGCCTGATGACATGTTTGTGAAATTGGGCCTTCCTCTACCGAAGGACTTAGAATCTTTGCTCCAGGATGCCAGCAAGTCCTCTGTATCTTCAAAGAATGTAACAGATTTGCGTTCAGCAAAGCAACAATCTCGTCGAGCGATCTTGCAACCATTTCCATGGTCACATTCTTTTAATGGGCACTCTAAAGCAAATTCTGATTCATCCAAGTTTTCTGCAAATAGGACCACATGTCCTGGTAGGTGGTGGAGAGTTGGAAATTTTTCCAATATCCCCAGTGCTACTGCTGATTGTTTTACAAAAGACTTGGAATCATTGACGTTTAACCAGAGTTTATTTCCTTCAACAATGAGAGTTGGTCCTGATGATGGAAAGTCCTCCTCTGTATCTGTTAATCATCATCAATGTGGATGGGATTCCCTGTCTTCTGCAACTTGTTCGAAAGCTTCCTCTGTACTTGTGGGTAAGGATTTATTGGAAGGCATTTATGTCACGTAATTGAGATAGAATATTCACCTTGGAACCATTCTGCTATTATTATTTCTTTTACTTAAATCATGATCGCTGCTTTTGGTCTACATACAGAATCTCGAGGGAAGATGAATCATGAGGCAAATGGTATGAACTCCTTATTTTTCTTCTGTGAAATATTTAAATCTTATTCTTGAAATTTTTTTAAGTTAGTAGTTAAGATCCAATAAATTATAAAAAGTAAAAGTAAAACTCTATCCGTAAGTGACTTTTCAATGGCATCATAAGAACTTCTCAGTTTGCCTACCCACTCAATTTCTTTTATCGCATAAATGACTTCTTATGAAATACCAACAGTAACCCAACATAAAGGAGTCTTAATGGGTAGGAACCAAGAAGAATCCACTGAAGGAATATGCTTATTTATTGAAGAGCTGAGGGAGAGATTGATCCTGAGAGAGAAAAGGAAGAGAGAGGAGAGAGAGATGAGGAAGAGAAGTCCTTAAGGAGTAATCTGGGTATGTAGTTTTAAATGAGAAGTTTTTCAGAAAGTTAAGTGGTTGAAGAAAGTGCTTTTGCTAGTTTGAGAATTTTGGTTGGTAGAGAGAAGCCTGCTCTGTAAAACATTAAACGTTTGAGAGGAATCTAAATTAAATCCTTGGCATTTTACTTGTTATGCATAATCCAGAAATGTTTAAAGCTTGGATTCTTAATCTCCCTAGAGAACTGTAGATATAATATACGTCTCTCAAACATTAGCCACCTTCCTAATTTGTTCATTACAAACTTCTAATTTCAAGTTAAGAGCCGAGTGTTGCTATCTCGCTGCAGCTTGAAACTTATATAAAATTTTGTCTGTCATTTGCATGCAACTAAAGTCTAATTGAATTTTTTGTCTTCGGCTGTTGATATTGCTTCTCTACAGCGCAGCAGTGTCCAAGAGTAATGGCTGCTGCTCAAACTCTCTACGATATTGCAACTTATGCTGCATCGAGGCAAAACATAGACGGGATAGTAAGGTGGCCAAAAAAGCCTTCACAAAAGTCCATGAGAGCTCGAAAGTTGAAATCAGAGGAAACTGAAGAATTATATGCCACACCTACTACATACGGATTGTGGTCCAACAATTCGTTTAAGACCGAGGGCCATATGCATCCCTCAAAGAAGCCAAAGCTAGGAACAATACAGAGCAGAAGAGACGTTACTCAGACAAATAGTAGAAAGGGACCATTGAATTGGGCTACACCCAGATCAAGTAGATCGTCGCCAAGTAAGTTCATTAGAGATTCGGTTTCGGAAGCTAAACATTCAACCTCCAGCATTATAAAACAATCATCAATGATGCCTCCTCCAGCAACTCTTTTGTCCAAGGCTGGGGAGGGTCAACAAAAGACACGAAAGTTAATGCTCATGGATTGGAAAAGAGGAGGAGCAACAGGTTAGATTGTTCAAGAAACTCTAGATTATATCCCTTCCCAACAAAATGCTGCTATTAAATTAGTGGCTAAACTGGTTGGTTGGTTAGTTGTGTACATAATATTGTTGTAAGTGGTGGATTGATGATGATTGTAATTGTCTGTCCTGAATAGTGACACGCTTTCTAATTGTTGTAACATCAACTTCATTCCAGAACGCAGTAGCAAATTCTTTGCCACTGTGTGAAAAAGTATTTGACGAGGCAATAGAAATTTTAGTTCTTATTAATATTTGCTTGTGCCCCTCTGTTCCTCAATAACAGTTTTTTCTTCAATTTTTTTTTTTTGTATTGTCACACCCCTCCAATAGACCAAGAAAGTTCGAGTTGTTTCGGTTTGTTAGTGCCAAAGACGAGGATAAAAAAGCAGGGCTGGCAGGAACAGAGACAAGACCAGACTGCAATTCTTGTAGTTGTCGCAGTCATTTTGATTGTTATCGCCAAGTTTGTCCTCTTGCTCTATGAGATTCAGGGAAGACGACGAACCTTAATTGTGAATGAACTCCCTACCCGAGACTCATATTTCCCACTTATTCGGGCTATTTTATTTTTGGTTAAATTATAAAAATACCCATAAACTATGAAGTTGGTTTCAATTATACCCTTAAACTTTGAAAAGTTTCATTTTAACCCTTGAATTTTGAAGTTTGTTTTAAAACAACTCTTGAAGGTTTTTTTCGTTAAATTTATGGACGAAAAATGATGTATTTGCATATGTTTTGATTTTTTTTTCAACGTATATATTCAATATGTTCACATAAGCAACAATATAAATGCAAAAACATCATTTTTCGTCCATGAATTTAACAAAAAAAAGCCTTCAAGGGTTGTTTTGAAACAAATTTCAAAGTTCAAGGGTTAAAATGAAACTTTTCAAAGTTCAAGGATATAATTGAAACCAACATCATAGGTTTGGGGTATTTTTGATAATTTAACCTTTATTTTTTTACCTCAAACTAATACTTTTAGGCTTTTGTATAATGTTCACTTTTCAATATTTTACTTCTAATTTTTTAAGGACAAAAATCAATATATACTCCAAAATTTTGGGGTTTACTTTGGGGTTATATTAGAGAAAACCTTAAACTAATAATTGTATCAATTAAACTCTTGAACTTTCATAAGTGAATCAATTTAGATCTTCTTTTTCTAATGCACGGATGATCTTCAAATAAAGGGTCTAAAATTTTTAGGAAGCCTATGCATGTGTGAATGGATATTTCGGAATTTAATTGATACAATTATAAATTTGTACACATATGAACTAATGTTTTTCAAACAAACTCTAACAAATTGTGTAAATTGATACACTCATGAAAGTTAGAGTTTATATTGATACAATTATTAGTTTAAGGTTTTATTGATTCAATTCCTAATCTCCTAAAGTTTAGAGTTATAAATTAAATTTTGCTCTTTTTTTTATTAGTCAAAGTTCAAATTCTATAGTGGTTATAAATTTGGTGTTCGTCATATAAAGTTAGTCGAGATGTGCATAAGCTAGCTCAAATACTTGCAAATTCCATAGTAATTATGAATTTTGTGTTCATCATGTAAAATTAGTAGAAATTTGCATAAGTTGACTCGAATACTTGTAAATTTCAGGTGGTTATGAATTTGCTGTTTATCATGTAAATTTAGTCAACTAACTCGAATACTTGCAAATATCTAGTATGTTTATGTATATAATCAAATTGATTTAGTTTCCAACATTAATTAACCTATTAAATAGTAATAAAAGAAGATTGACAGCCATGTCGGTAAGTTGATTTAGTGTCACCTATGTTGTTGATCTCTCTACGCATGCACAATCAAGTAGTGGCCTATCTTAATTTCACGTCAATTTTGATGTGACGATAAGTTAGGCTAATTAATATGGATGACCTACATTGATACATTTATTTAAGTTCGGTAGAAATGTATGGACAAAGATATTGAAGTGACAAAATAAGGAGGTTGGATTCCAATTTTAACTCTTTTTTTTTAAATACAAACTTAGAAAACCAAATACAAATAAAACGTCCTAAGTAGACATGTTGTATTGTTATGGAAAATAATAATATTTCAATTACTTGTTTAAAAGGATCATCATATAAGCCAAGATTTGGGATTGAAAATGAAATAGACCAAATTAGCAAAAGCAAATGTTATTATCCCTACAACAAAGCAATACTGTATACTCTTTTACTTAAAAAGGAAACAAATCCCTTTCAAAATCAAAACGCAGCTACTGCAAAAATATGCACAAGAACAGAAGAAGACGACGAAGAAGAAGAATCAAATTCTAATTCTAAGAGAACATTTGATCCAAAAGTAAAACCAGAGCCATAGCCAATCCAGGATCAAAACCAGGAAGAACCACCAGAAGAAAAACCTCCGCCCCAAAACAAACGCCGCCTTTAATCGCCTTCTTCCTCTTCACCTCCGCCACCACTCTCCTCGACGCGTCCAAAACCTTGCACGATCGGTCCCCGTACGAACCTTCTATACTGTACGCATAATTTTTCTCTGAGATTCTGTAATCGTATACGTACGCAAGTACTTTCGAATTCGGAGCGACGTGTAGTATGTTCATGTTCTTCCTCACTCGACATATCGGTTTCTTTCTCGCCCTAGTTTCTCCTCCTACTTCCCCTTCGTACACGCACCAGTTCTCTGCTAGTCCGAGCTTCTGTTTAAACAAAACATACACAAATTAATTAGAATCCGATCCACCAGAAATCACAGCGAAAATCAGAGCGAGTCATAAAAATTTAGTTCGATTTCATCGGAATGAAGAAGAATCGAGCGTATGGTTTGTGTAAGGGAAAATTGAGTCATTGACTGACCTTGGAGCGGCACATTGTGAGGACGGATTTTCCGAGGCCGTCCATCAGAATCACTTCTTCCGGCCGTCCGGTGTAATTGTCGACTCGGTATACGATGTTTCCGTTACGATCGATGACTGTGAAACCGTTGCAGGTGAGTAGCAGTGACTTCCTCCACACCGTCAGTGAGATACACGCGCCGCCGCCGCCGCCGCTTCTCTTGACCTCCTCCTGCTCCTGCGGCTGAGATTCCTGGTGCACTGCTCGGGAAGAAGATTTGAAGAAGAGCATCTTAATTCCTTTTGGTTGAAGGTTGATTTGTTTTTCGAATTTTTGGAGGATATTGGTGGAGGAAGTAGATATTTATAGACTTCTGACGATGCACTATCGGACGGGACTTCGATCCTCCATGAAAAGGATGACTCTGGCTCACTGGGTAGGCTCCTCATTTTCTCTCTCTAGGCTTTTCTTTTTCCTTTTTTTTTTTTTTGTTTTTTATAATATAATCAGAGTATAAAATGTCGGTCGACGTGTCGAAATGTCGACCGACATCTCGACATGGACCGTCTCGACATGTCGTCTAAGGGGGGATGTCGTTTCCCCCCTTTTCGACGACATGCTCGAAATATACCTCGATATTTCGAGGTTTCGACGACATGTCGTCCTCTTTTTCGGTTTTTTTTTTTTTTAGGTTAGTTCAATTAGTCACAATAGCCATGAAATTCAATGGGAAAGGCATGGGAAACTTAGAAACGTGCATGCAGGATTTATATATATATATATATATATATTCAAATTTAATCTTTTCTTTGTTGATAAATAATAACTAATAACCTACGTCCATGGGCAGAGGGAGAAAGAATTTTATTATCTTGAGAAGAAACTGAGTACAAAATACAGAGAGCAATTGGATAAGAGTTTAGAATGTGTATATATAGCACACCTCTTAAACCCTAATACAGAATAGGCCCAATTAATAAACTGATTTACACATAACTCAGTGAGACCCCCGTACTAAGTCATTCGAAGTGCTAGATAACAGGTTCAAGGAATTTCTACACTCCAATTCTCTTAATTTCCCTCCAATTCTCTCAAATTTCCTCTAATTCTCTTAAATTCACTTCAATTCTCTCAAATTTCTTTCATAATTGTCTCATTGGATATAAATATTACATATATTTTAGATATATGATGTTAAGAGTAATCAATTATACTATAATTAAGTCACAATTAAAGTTTCATGAAATAATTTAAATAATTTTAATCAATTTCCATTTTTTTTTTCAAATTCCTACTCGCATCGACATTTCAAATTTCAATTGACATTTATATCTAAATATTGTCTTAATTTTTAGATGTGATGCTTAAAAATAATCCATTATAGTCTAATTAAGTCAAACTCTAAGTTTCATTGGCTAATTCAAACAATTTCCATCAATTTCCACAATTGCCGTAAATTTCCCCCGAAAATTCCATCGACATTTCCATTTCCATCGACATTTCCATAAATTTTGGACCTCGACATTTCCATCGACATCGACATTTCGAACCTTGAATATAATCACGAATTATAAATTCATAAATCATAACAAACAGAAATAGTTTTGCTTTTTCTTTTTGTTTGAAAATAGTTTTTTGCTTTTTTTTTTTTTTGAGTTCAATAATTTGAGGGTAGGAGATTTAAACTTTGACATCTTAGTCGAAAATAAATATTTTATGTTAGTTAAACTATGTTGGTTTTAGCAGTTTTTAACTCTTATGTGGGATTTTTTCCTTTTTTATATTAAAAAATATTTTTTATCCTGGAGTTTCATAAAACTAACAATTAAGTCTATGAATTTTATGTAAAAAAAAAGCTAAATTATATAAAATTCTCTTAAACTTTGGGTAGGTTTTAATTATGATTCTAGATTTTGAAAAGTTTCATTTTTACCTTTAAACTTTAAAATTTGTTTCAAAAATACCTTTGAACTTTGAAATTTGTAAAAAATATGTTATTTTCGTTAAAATAAAGGATGAAAATTGATGTGGTAGCTGATGTGTAAAAATTAGAAAGTGGACGTAATGTTATTTTCATAACTATATAGAAGATTAATATCGTTGTTACCATTTATTTGATCTAAAAGAGAATCGTTAAAATCATTAATATCATCAATTTGTACACATCATGTGTCAGGTCATTTTATATGAATAATGTTGTACATAATGTCATGTATGTTTCTAATTTTTACATATTAGTTGTCGTGTCAATTTCGCTCTTATTTTAACGAAAGAACTCTCCAATGGTATTGTTTCAAACAAATTTCAAAGTTCAATGGTAGAAATTAAAAAATTCAAAGTGTAGAGACATAATTGAAAACTGCCCCAAAATTTAGGGGTATTTTTTTTTTTATAATTTAACAAAAAAAAATCTCTAAACTTTAGTTTATAACAATTAGCTTTTTTACTTTTTATTTTGAAAAGCCTTAGCCTCTATACTTTTAAATTTGTAACAATTTAAGGCATGTGTTGGGGCATTGAGTGAGTTATAATAATCTAGATTATAATAGTCTGTAGGTTACAATAGTTTGTAGAGTTATATAATATGCATTTATGATGCAGAGTTGTTTAGTATGAATTATAATAGTTTGTGTTTCGGTGCATAGTTATTTAACTTCATAGACTATTAGAACCTATTCAGCGCTCCAAACAGGTCCTTAGTCTATGATATTTAGTATCTGATAATTCAGTTCATATACTTTAAAATTTGTAACAATTTAATTTTTAGTGTGAAAATTTTCATCAAAATTAAGTAGCGAAATATATCTATTAAAATAAATTAATTTTTTAAAAGTTCAAGACAAAAATAGGAGTTACCGTTTAAACTTGGGGAAACCATAAGAATTTAATTTTATAATTAATTCCTAAATATAAGCAATTGAAAAAAAGAAAAGAACTAACCCCCAACCCCATATTGTACACAAAAAAACTAAAAAAAAGAAAAAAAAGAAGACTATGGATGCTTAAAACTATTTTCAAGATCTTGGCCTTGGGTACGTTATTCACATGTGATCATGTCTGCTAATTTTTAAACATCCCCAATTAATCTGAACAAAAAAAAAACCCAATTAATAAATATTAAAAAAAAAACAACAACAAAATAGACCGTAATTTGATTTTGAAGAAATGGGAGGAAAATGAGAGAGAAATTTTGCCTCAACTGGTCCTTGGTAGACCGCAGAAGAGACATTTTGGAAAGGACTACTGTTTTAAGTTAAATTACAAATTTGATACCTATTTTTAGAAAAAGTTAGAATTTAGCCCATATAATTTTAAAAGTTAGAATTTGTCTTTATGATTTGATAAAACCTCATATAAAACCTTCATAAGCAATCTCTACCATAGAGACTATTTAGGAAAGTTTTATCAAACTATAAGAACTATTTCTAATATTTAAAACTATAAACACTAAATTCTAACATTCTCAAAACTATTTCTAACCCTTAAAATTATAAATACCAGATTCTAACATTCTCAAAATTATAAAGACCAAATTTATAATTTAACCTAATAATAATAATAATAATTATTATTATTATTATTATTTTTTGGAAAGGATTGTTAAAGATAGCAATTGGTAGACTATATCTCAAAAAAAAAAAAAAAAAAGTAAAAACAAATTGGTAGACTAAAAATCAAGTGGTAGAATTTAATATATAATTAATGACTAATACTGAGCCACGTTTATGCTTAATCTCTACAACAAGTCGACACGTGTACCTTTACACCACATGCTTTCCTTTTCTTTTGCTTCTTTTTCAATTTTCCAAATTCATCCTTTTGCTCAGTAGGGTGGGCTTTCTTGTCCCCAACATATTTTTTCCACACAGACTTTTCTTTAAAGTATTTATCAAATTATTTCTCAAAAAAAAAAAAAATCAAATTAAATTAGTTTATTGAAGAATTTTAATATTAGATTGAAAATTTTAATTCAACTAAATGTTGGATCTTCATTGTTTAATTAAGTTTATATGATTCAACGAGCTTCTATTGTCGTATATTAGTGATCACTCAATTGATAAAGTTTAATTGGTTTAACGTACTCTTCATGAATTTAAACATTTCATTTATAATTTTGTCAAAAATAAATTCATTAATAACATATCTAACTAATCTTTCTAAAAGAAACAAAAACAAAACAAAATAAACATAACTTGTCAAATTAGAAGTTTATTTTTTTGTTGGTTTAAACATACTTTTTTTTAGTTCAATGGTATGTGAGGTGGGGATTTGAACCTCTAATCTCTTGGTCGAACATGTATATTTTATGTCAATTGAGTTATGTTCATGTTGGTAGTTTAAACATATTCTATTTCTTCTATTTTGACATTCAAAGTGTTGTCCCTCAAATTTCATTGTAGCAATTCAAGTCTTTTATGTCTCTTACCAATATCACAATTAAGTTTACAAAGTCAAAAGTTCATCAATATTCTTATATGAGAATCAATCATTGGTACATAAAATCAAGGCAATAAAAAGAAGCATATACATTTCTCATGCATGGTTTAAATTCAAACGTGATTCAATTAGAACCTCTCGTTTTTTGTTTTTTACTTTCTATTTTTCTATTTCTCATTTTTTGTTTTCTATTTATTCACGTGATATTTATATTTCTCAAGAAATAGAATTTTTTTTTATATTATTTTCGAACCTCTGACCTTTTAATCGAGGTCATATGCTTTATGCTAGTTGAATTATACACATGTAGGCAGAAACCTCTTAAATTCTTCATCTATATAAAACCTCAAAGACGTAGTAATTATACTTTCGTGACTAAGAATGAATTCGTTATATCATTTAATTTAAGCATTTTTTCTTAAAATACTTCCAATAAAAATGTTTTGAATTCTGATCTTTTTTAAGTGATGTTTAATAATAAATTTAGTTATACAAAAAATACAAAAACTAATGTTTCATTTGATAACCATTTAGTTTTAATTTTTTTTATTTTTGAAAATTAAGCTTGCAAACAATACTATCACCTACGAATTTAATTTGTTAGCTACATTTTACAAATATTTTTAAAATTCAAGTCAAGTTTTGAAAACTAAAAAAAAAAATAGTCTTTAAAAACTTATTTTTGTTTTTAAAATTTGACTAAGAATTTGAATATTTTCTTAAGAAAGATAAAAATCATGATAAAATTGTAAAAAAATAAACACGAACTTTCAAAAAAAAAAAATACCCGAATGGAAATTGAGAGATTGAAAATATAATATTTCATTTTTTTAGTGCAGGGGCAAAGTCGTACTCATCTAGATTTCTTCTAAATTCTAATTAGAACGAAAAGATATTTTTCAGATCTCTTTTTTTGTTCTCTCTTGCAACCAATCGTGAGGAATTAGGACTCTGCAACTTGCATGGTCGGTTGCCAGCGGAGAATTTTGCATAGCTGCCTGTGGGCCTGTGGCTGATATCAACGGTCATCTTCAATATGCTTTGAAACTTTTTTGGAGCCCACTCTATTGCTATTTACTATTATTATTGAATTATTCATATTAATTCACAATTCTCATCCTCTGGGTTTCTTTTTAATTATTACCGTCAAGTTCCTCAACTTTTAAAAATTATGTTTAATAGGTCTAAACTTTGTATAACATATAATAGTTTCTTAAATCATCGATTTTGTGTCTAATAAATCTATGAATTTTAAAAGTGTCTAATGACTAATAAGTGTTTGAACTTTTATTTTTGATTTAGATCTTTGAGATACAATTATGAAAGTTTGTAACTAAACTTGTAATTTAACTGAACTATTAACCTTTTTTTATATGTGTATAATATTTAATTTTAAAATAATATGTCGAGGTTGAAATCTTGATTCAACATTTGAATTGTGGAAGCTTGACTACTAATTGTCATTTGGTTGATTGTTTTGGTTAAACTCTAAATTGAGAAGAAAAGAAGAAAAAATGTATTACTAAAATCATTGATGTAATGTTTAATTTTTAACTTTTATATGAAGGTATCCTATTAGTCAATCAAATTAGTTGGGATATTTATTGGTTAATTGAAGGGAAAATATCTAGTTAGGTACTCTTTCTACAATTGAAATAAATATATTTTTCTATATCTTAGCCCTAGTGTATTTTGTTGGAAATAGTAATTCGTTGTGTATAAGAACTGAGTAACACTAGCAAATTTGATTACAACTTAACTGGCAACAAATAATTACAGTATAAACAATAATACAGACACTGTATGTAATAACAATTTCAAAACTCAAGAATAAAAAATAATAAGTAGTCGAGGCACGCTTACAAAGTGCTGTCTTGAAGACAATCATTATTCGCTCTGCACGGGTTGCAAGCAGGCTACAACGATCGTCTCAGCAGAATACAACGACTAACTCCAATAGAACAGCAACCTTGAACTACTCGGATTTGGCAGAACTCTTGGATACTTGCTCTCAACTTGACTCAAGATTATAGAGAAGAAAGAGATGAGAGAAAAACTCTTCAATTGGAATGAGATACTCCAAAATGAAATGAGATGCTTCAAATAAAGAAACAAGTTGCTATTTATAGGCTGACAACTTAGTAACTCTCCAAAAATAAAATTAATATAAACAAAATGAAACATACATAAAAGGTAACTTAATTATGTAGTTACTTGTAAAGATTCAAACATAACTCACAAATTTAACTTTTAAGTTAAATTTGTAAAAGAAACATCAACACATTTTGATGTTTCAAACCATTTTGAAACCTTTGAATTTCAAGTCAAGTAACAACAACATAAATGAAACATCAATTCATTTTTTATGTTTCAAACCAACACTTTCTTTCACAATTTGCTATAAAATCCAACATATTTATTTTTCTTTTAAATTAATTTTCAACCATATAATCGGTAGATATATTATTTTGATATATGTGGTCTGATACAGCAAATTTTATTAAGATAGAAATGAATTCATAAATAGTAGAAAATTCATCCCAAGAAGGATATTAAACTCTCTATGAAGAGAAGTTAATTTTATTTTAAGTTTCAAAAGACTATTACAACCTACATGCTATTATTTATAGACTCACAAAAACAATGGAAGTTACATATAAATTCTAAAGGGCAAAATATCTTTTTGGTCCTTCAGTTTTACGTTTGATTCCCTTTTGGTCTCTCAGTTTTCAAACCTAACAATTTAACTCTCGAGTTTTGAATTTAGTTGCATTTTAGTCCCTTCATCCATTTTTCTGTTAATTACTAACTGAATACTGACGTGGAATTTGTTTTTCTTTTAAAAAAATATTTTCTTAATTTTTTAAAATTAAAAATATATTTCTTATTTTTTTTTAAAAAAATTACTTTCTTTTTCTTTTTTCTCCTTTCTCCCTCCTCTTCCCCTCTTCTTTCTCCGTCCTCCTCCCATCCTTCTCCTTCCTCGATCATGGTTGCCGCCACCGACAACCATCGCTCGTCGCCAACTACTGCCATCATTTCTTATTTTTTTCTTTTTCCTTTCAGTCTCTCTCACTCTTCTCTCTCCTTCCCCTCCACCCATCGTGCTCCCCCTTCCCTTTTCCCATTCACCTAGTTCTCGCACTGGCAATGGTGCTGGTGTCCTTATCTTCTTCCTTTCTCTTCTTCAAACCCTTTCACTCAAATCAGGGAAGAAGAAACCCATAGTTGGGTAGCACTTTACCATGGTGATGATGATGATACTGAAATCAAACAAAATGAAACTCATATTTCCAGATCTAACGCACAAACCAAAAACAACTATAATAAACTTCAAAAACAGAAATCTCAACAAATTTCCTAAAATTGAAGAGAACCCACAAACACAAATAGAAAAAGAGAAGAGAATTGATGCTTGATTTCGACCCAAGTCAACATAAAACTCAAAAAATACCTTTGAAGAAATGGGACAATTTAGAAATTGGCGAATAAGAAATCCTTGGGAGTGAGTCGAGCACAAGAAGTTCACTGAGAGGGGTAGAGAAAGCAGGAAGAAGAAGAGGAGGAGAAAAATACAGAAGAAGACGCGGCAACGGCAATGGTGGTGGGTGATAGTGAACTCTCCCTCCCTCCATTTCAAATCTAGTTAGAGATGTCCATTTAACCTGCGGAGCCGGGGCCCCGCCGGGACCCGCCCCGAACGGGGCGGGGAATCCCCGATTACACTGGAAATGGGGGAGGGAGCGGGGGAATTTTTTTCCCCGTTGGCTAAACGGGGACGGGGATGGGGAATATATTCCTCGACCCCGACCCCTCCTCTATTCCCCGCCCCGCCCCGATTAGTAATATATATATTATTTATTATTTAAAAAAAAACTATAGTAAGAATTAGTTTAAAACTATTTCGTTATTAAAAAAATTAAAGACTATGTTGTAATATTGAAATTTGAATTTTTAGAAATTAAGTTGTTTCGATATTATAGTATTTTTACTCATGGTATATTATGGTTTTTATTAGGAAATTTTATAACATTTTCTTTAAATAGAATTATATTGAAAATTATTCATTTCGAAATAATTTTTATTATGGTTGAGAATAAATTTTAAAAAATAAAAAAAGATAAAAAACAAAAAAAAGGGTAAAAATTCCCAGTGGGGAACTCGATCCCCGCGAATTCCCAGCGGAGAATCCCCTCCCCGATCCCCGCAAAATTAAATGGGAAATTTCGCGGGGACGGAGAATGAAATGGGGGGCGGGGACGGGGACAGGGAATCCATTCCCGAGCCCCGCCTCGCCCCGTGGACATCTCTAAATCTAGTTCGTAAACAAATGAAGAGAAAGAGGAAGAGGAAGAAGAATGAAATAAAACGAAAAAAATTACCTGCGACAAGAGTGTTGGTCAACGATGGTGGACAATGGCGAGTAGCCATGGGAGGAGGTAGAAGAATGGGAGGATGAGAGAGAAAGAAGAGGGAGAGGGAGAAGGAAGAGAGAGAAAAAAAAAGTAAAAAAATGTTTTTCTAATTAAAAAATAGAAAATAATTAAAAATATTTGTTTAATTAAAAAATAAATGTCGATGTATTCAGTTAGAATTAACGGAAATTGGATGGAGAGACAACTAAATTCAAAACTTGAAAATTAAGGCCCCGTTTAATAACCATTTAGTTTTTGGTTTTCGATTTTTGAAAATTAAGCCTATAAATGCTACTCCCACCTATGGATTTACTTGTTTTGTTATCTCATTTTTACCTATGTTTTCAAAAACCAAGTCATGTTTTGAAAACTAAAAAAAATAGTTTCCAAAAACTTGTTTTTGTTTTTAGAATTTTGCTAAGAATTCAAATGCTTCCTTAAGGGAGATGAAAACCATTGTAGAGAAATTGAGAGAAAACAAGCTTAATTTTCAAAAACTAAAAACAAAAACTCAAATAGTTATCAAACGGGGCCTAAAGGATTACATTTGTCTTCCCTTATTATTATTATTATTTTTTCTTCAATTTAGTAATAATTTAACTTCACAAGAGGTCAAGAGAATCAAAGTGTTAGGCTGGTACTAATATTTAAACTTTCGGTAAAAAAGAATAATATACTGAATAAAAACATTAAATTTATAATTAATTTAACATATGATTTTTTTTTTTGATAATTCAACATATGAAATTAAGTTGAATAAATCACTGCTAAAAAAAAAAAAAAAAAAAAAAAACCTTACCAATAGAATATAGTATATTGATTTTTTTTTTAAAAAAATATATTTTTTTACACTTCCTCTCATATATAAGCTTCTATATATGTTAATTTGACTCATGAAAACCAACAAGTGAATTATTAATCTCAACTCTAGAAAAAATGTCATTACAAAAATTCGGACTCCTAAATCAGAACTAGAATAGAGTTGATGTTACCTGCTTATATTATCACCATATATATATATATGCTGCAGATTTGTAAAGATAAACTTAATCCGTGAGAAAATAACATTAACCACAATGAGATTACTATTATATTCAAAAGCCCCATAAGTCCATTACACTCCTTATTGGGCCATTATTACATCACTGCAATAAGAAAACAACAAGAAAACCAATATGAATATATTAATAACTACATTTTATAAAATGATTTAATTTGATAACAATTTTATCTTTTATCTTCTATTCTTAAAAGTCATACTTGTTTATGTCAAAGTGGACATAGTTCAGCGGTAATTGACATGTAACCTCAATAAAGAGGTCAAATTTGAATCCCTCCAACTCCAAATGTTGATGAACTCAAAAAAAAAAGTTAGATTTTTTTTTTCTAGTTTGATAACATTCTTTTCTAAAATATTTGTAAATATAATTTTTAAAAAGTAATTATAAGTGTATAACATTCTAAAAAAGTTGCCACAAATATAACATTTAAAAGTACAATAATAATTGGATTGACTTGATTATAGAAATTCTATACAATTTCTTTGTTTTCGAGTACAAAAATACAGACCTATCTTTGTTAAAGTAAAATAAATAAAGTATTTTAAGAAAAAAACATTGTAGAGGATATAAGGTACGAGGTATAAAACACCAAAGGCATTTCACTGTAGAGTATTGACGTGCACCATGTATTCATTAGGCAAAGTATAAATGTCGAAGCATATAATACAATAGTCAAACTCTGTGTTTAGTTTTATTGTGAACAACGGAATAAGATAGTAGTCGAATAAGTAACAATAATATTATCAGAAAGAAACAAAAAGGCATATTGGTAGGAGTGTAAGACCAATTTCTTTTAATACAGATTTAATTCAGATAAGTTCTAACGCTATATTTGACATTTTCCTATACTCGAGTGCCTAAAAAATGCTACAAAGAATAGAAGGGACAAGACATGGAAAACAAAGACAATCAAACTATAAAGTAGTAAGTAGATTGATACAATTACAAAGTAATAGAAAGTAGAGACTAACATAAATATTTATTTAGAGTAATGTTTAGTCTACAAAATCATTTTAAAATTTCCAACAATATATTTTTTCTAGTTTAATTTTTGTTGACTTATTATTAATATGCAAACTATTGATTTTTTTAAAAAGGTAATGACATTGCCCAATAGGTGAATGTTATGAGAGTGAATGACAATCACAGGGATATTGTTGATGAGATTCTCAATGAGTGGTTAGTCAATGAGAGTTTCATTGAATATTTTATTTATAAAAGCCATTAGATTTTTTTAGACTATTTCATATCCAATAATATACAACATAGACCTTCTTAAATGTGCAAATGAATTTGAAACTTCATATTTTTTTTTAAAAAAAAGTTGATTATGAAATTAAATTCTAAAATGCATATGGTTCTTTATAGTTGGTAGGTATTTTGACTAATGAAAAAATTAGTTTATCAGCTTTGACCTTAAATTAAACTTATGGCTCTTTACTTAATCCAATGAATTAAAAAAATTTGTATTGGTAATTGGGCTATTTATGTAAGCTTTAAAATTATGTAAGTTTATGTGACATGAAACCACATGGACACACTTCCTTTTAAGCTTACTACTCACCTATGCTTTTGGAACATGCCTTTTTTGGGCAATATAACTTGTCGAAGATGAGTGAGTAATTACAGCAAAAGCATGATTCATCCTTTAAGAGAAATTCAATGCAAATGTTTAGAAAAAAAAAGGGCTAAATTATAAATAAAAAAAACCTTGAACATTAACATTTGCTTAAAAATTACTCATGTTCGTTCAAAATTAGTTGCAATATTACCCTTGACCTTTCATAAATATTTCAAAATCACAATTGGAGTAGAAAAAACGTTAGAATGTTAGACGAAAAGTCGACGTGTCTAAATGTTGTTCTTTCAAACTTAATCCAAATAAGCGTCCAAGTCACTACCATGTCGTTCCATGTCACCGCCAAGATGATTTTCCTTCCAACATTCTAAAGGTTTTCTACACCAATGATAATTTTGAAGCATTTATGAAATGTCAAAAATAATATTGTAACTTTAAAAAGAATAGGGATATTTTTTAAACACAGAGCAAAGTTCGAGGGTATTTTTAAAATTAATTTAGCCTAAAAAAATATTCACAAAGGCAACTTATGAATCTCAAAAGTTGAACATGGGATTTAGTTTATCGATGTTATTCTTTTTCCTACACTTATCATATTTGTTCTATTTTAGTTTTTATATTACGTATGAGTTTACAGTATAATTTATTTAAAAAAAATACGGATGAACATATTTTTCTAATCAACCTAAGCAATAAGCATAACTCAATTGATTAATACTTATATCATCAACTAAGAGGTTGGAAATATAAAATCAATCAAACAAGTGATTGATTAAAAAGTTAATTTAAACTCTTCAAAATCTAAATATTACCATATGCATATTCAAATTACTATAATAAAATGTCTGAAATAGCCTCAACATATTTTGAGTTATTATTATTATTTTTAGTTCAACTATGTAAGATAAAAGAATTTGTACATCAAATGTTTATGACAAATGTATTATGCTTTAATTAGCTGAGCGATTGGATCGGGTTGCTTTAAGTTGTTTACTTCTGAAGGAAGAAATTTTAAGGTTAAATTACAAGCTCGATGTAAAAATCGCCGATATCTGCAGAAATTTCGCCGATATATTGGTATTTTAGGGGGGGTCGACAGAGATATGGGGGAATATAGTCGTTTTTACCTTGTTTTCGGCGATATATCATTTCTGTGGATATATCTTTACATTCCAGAAGAAATCGTGGATTTATCTTCGGATATAGTGGATATATCGTGAAAATATCGTGGAAATATCTGAAAATATCTACAAAATATCCACGTTTTTGTCTCTATGCTATTATGAAAGTTTTCATTTCCAACATGAAGCTTTTATGAGTTCTCATTTCCAACATGTTATAAGTTTCATTTTATAACCTTCAACATGATAGTGCAAGCTTTTTGCATTGTATTTTTAGTTCAACATTAATGTTGAAGTAATTTTTGCTTGTGATACATGAAGAGGTAATAAGTAGTAGTTTAAGTAGTGGTAATGATCATTCGATGGACTCTTTTGAACAGAATATGCATGCTACACACTACAACTTAACTACTGAAGAAGAGCAATAGTTAGATCAAAGTCAACAAGATCAATATAATGATGGTGATGATAATGGTGGTGGTGAAGGCAGTCAAATGTTGGAAAATGTTGGGAGGAGGTGAACAATAGGAAGGACTTAGCCTTTTCACTAAAGAGTCTCAATTCACTCATGCCACACAAGACTCCGACCATGGTCATAGAGCTGGTGGACCAGGAATTGGAGCAATAGGAAAACCTTTTATTCGTAGAAGATCCATGATCGGCTGTTACACGCAAGCGCACGCGATCGAAGTAATATAAAATGCTATCTGAGTACCAAGTATCGAATCTCACAGGGAACGGAGTAACAAAAATATTGTAAAGAAAAAGTGTAAGAAAAATTGCAAATGGAAAACTAAATTGCAAAAATAATGTTGGGATGGTGTGTTGATAAAAAGAAAAATTGCAGAACCTAATTGCAGAATCAAGAAATGACAATAATGGAAATAAAGAAAAATTGCAGAATTGAATTGCAGAATCTAGAAATGGCAATAATCGAAAGAACAGAAATTGCAGAATTAAATTGCATAATCTAAAATGACAATCAGCGAAATAACTAAAAATTGCAGAATTAAATTGCAGAATCTAAAATTGGCAATATTGGAATAACAACTAAAAAGACTTAGAAAATGAAATTGCAAAGGGAATTCTAGATGAAGATGGGGCTCAAGAATGTCATTGCCCTAAGTCGTAATTGCAAGCCAAAATTGCAATTCCAACCTACTCCACATTCAATTGTAAACCAAAATTGCATCTCCTATTTACCTTGAATTTAGGTTTTTAGGAGGCTAAGTGAGAGACCTATATGTCTATAGTCCCTCTATCTTAGATAATTTGGCTCACAATTTTATGGGTTTTGGAGTCCTTAATCCTATGTCTAAGGTAAGGAATTGGCTTATGTCTAAGCTCTTTTTCTCCATCACTTGTGTGAAATCCGCTTATCACTAACCCCGTCGATATTAGATCTAAGCTTGAGTTGATACCCTAGTTGATCAATCTAGGATCTCAACGGAATTTTAATCAACACAAGCAAACAATTGAAATGTAGGCTTGGTTTTCATTGAAATTTTGGCTACAATTACTTCTTAGGGAATTCACATTTTTGAACCCCCTAAGAAGTTTTAGCTCATATTAAAAATAAAAATCCTAAACTATTTTTTGAGAAAAAGTTCATATTAAAAATTGTGTAAATTGAATAATTAAAACAATAATTTGTAATATTATTTTTGGCAACTACTAGGAATTCAAGAAAATGATGCTTAATGGGAATTAAAGAGAACTTCAAGGGCAATTAAGTAAAATGATGGTCTTCTTCCTCATACCCCTTAGAAGCTTTAACATTCAAACTTAGAATTTCCTTGAAGAAAAATAGGGGGTTTACAAAAATTCATTTCAAAACTTAATCCATCCAATTTGCTCCACTAAAATTGTAGAATAAGTGAAGAAATCAAGCTAACA
Source organism: Trichosanthes truncata (assembly GCA_033996785.1). Lineage (NCBI taxonomy): Eukaryota > Viridiplantae > Streptophyta > Magnoliopsida > Cucurbitales > Cucurbitaceae > Trichosanthes > Trichosanthes truncata. The sequence goes on from JAWPNB010000003.1 coordinate 78,695,989, forward strand.
ATGAATGGGTAATGCTATCCCAAACGGTATTATAAGAAATTTCAAAGAAATATGGAAAACAAAAACTACACTCAAAACCCACCAACTTCCAGTAAGTAAAAAAAAAAAAACAGAGAACAATTTTTGAAATAAACCCACCAACTTAACTTGAAATTAACTTAAGCTTAATTCAAAAATACATCAATTGAAGAATAGAGATTGTTCAAGCAACTCTCCATAATACAAAACTGAAGAAAAATCAAAATTAAAATTGAAAATCTTGGCTAAAACTGAAGAAGAACGAAAAAACAGAGGTTTCAAAAACAAAAACTTAAAACCCACGAAATTCAATCAAAATTCGCCTCCAAATCCGAATTGATTCTTCTTGCTTCTTCTCTCCTCTTTTATAGATCTTTCTAGGGTTGAAATTTTCCAAAAATCGCGCTCCAATCCCTCAATTCGTGTGGAAATGGATTTTCCCATATATGGGTTTCTTCGCACAAAACCCACGAAATTGATGTCTAAAATTGCTCCCAAAAATCCGATGCTTAGCTCCAATTCTTCTTCCCCATTTATAGGCCTCCATTAAGGTTGAAGATTGTCCAAATTTCGTGCTCCAATTCCACCAAATCATGTTGTAATTTGGTTTTCCATGAATGGGTTTCTTCTTCGCGCGACATTTTTTTTTGTTTCCATAAATCCTGCCCATAATTGCAAAATCAGATTTTGCAATCTGATTTAGCAATTTCCATAATTTCTGCAAAAAGAATCAATTTATTTAGAATTCTATTCCAAATGTTATCACATTCAATTCTTCCTTAAATTCAAGCAATCTTCCACTATTTTCAAATGATCTTAAGTCAAAACAAGAATATTTTAAGCAATTGGGAGTTAATTAAGCCTTAATCCTAAGGCTTATCAATCCACAAATTACAATGCTCAATTTGATGAAGAATCTTTTGTTTCAAGTATGGAGGGGATGAGTTTGGACACCAAATATAGACATCAACAATATGACTACAACTACAACAATAGTAACTATGGCTATAACAATAATAATTATGGCTATAGCAATAGTAAGTATCGTCATTCAAGTGATCATACTTATGGTTATAGTCAAGGACAAAATACATCAATATATACACGGGGTCCACAACTTCCACCTGAAGATGATCAAGACTTAGATTTAGAACCTATATATTATCTTCATTCTTCATATCCTCATTATTAGATGGGACATGATTTGATGAAAGATATCCTCCTATTGGTGTCATTGGAGTTGATCATGATACTCATGTGTGACATATATCAAATTATGTTAGAAAATTTGAAAATAACTTGAGTTGGAAGCAATACTGCCACTATCAAATCGACTATATTAATGCTGGTTTGGTACCTCCAAGGTTATCATCTTATTACTAAACCATGTACTTGTATGACAATAATTGTATATCAATGAAATATTCAAGCTCATTCATTTTTTGGTCTTTAATGTTACCTATTATTGTATTAATATTTATATTTGGCTTATAATTAGTGATATATATGCCTAAATAGTAGTTTATTACTTAAATAAGCTTATTCTAAAGTTTCATAAAAAAATTCATAATATTTGTATAAGTTTCTCTGTGATATCCGTTGTTTTTTCCAAAATATCCGTCGATATATCCATAAATTTGAGTTACCGATATTGGTACCAATATCGATTTTTGCATCTTTGATTACAAGCTAGTTTAGTTCATGAACTTTGAAGTTTGTATCTATTTGGTTCCTAAACTATCAAAAGTATCTAATAAGTCTCTAAACTTTCAATTTTGTGCCAAATAATGAAATTTTTAAAAATTAATTGATCTATTAGATATAAATTTAAATTTTATGTCTAATGAAACTCTAAAATTTTAATTTTGTGTTTAATAGATTTGTGAATTTTAAAAATTTAAAAGTCTAGGGAATAAATTTGAAAATTTGAAAGTTCAGTGACTAAATAGATACAAACTTCAAAGTTCAGAGATTAAATTTGTAATTTAACCAAATTTTAATTAGTTTTATAATTTAAATCTCATCATTACAAAAAAAAAGATAAGACAAATTAAAATATTTTTCTCCCGCCTTACTTTAATGTCATGCATAGAATATTAGAATGGAATGGGTCCAAATCAGGGTAAAATGGTAATTAAGAAATGAGAGCAGCGCATATCCACGATCTCCCCGCTTGTGCAAGATTAGGTACAAATACTTTTTGGTTGCAGAAAATCTTCGTCTTCTCCGTTTAGAGCAATTCCTTCAAATTCCGGACGCGCCTTCTCTGCAACTTCTTTTCTCACTCCCGATCGGCGGACAGTTGACGACGGCGGCGCCACCGCGTTAGTCAACTGTTTGATGATTAATTAGTTTCACAACCTGCAGGCACGTTCCGGTCTGCTAATTATTAATCAATGACCACGACTACGGAGCGGGAGAGCCGATACGGATCGGACGACATTACACAACTTGACTCGATGATCTTCGGATCGTCGATGGGAGTGCAGTTCGACGAGGTGGAGGAGTTTGTTGAGGTGACGCTTGATGTGCAAGAAAACAAGACGGTCGTGCTTCGATGTGTTGAGCCTGCGACTGTCATCAATATCGACGATGGCGTCTCTGTCATTTCTGGAACGCCGGCCTTGACTTCTGCCTCGACTTCGAGATCTCCGTCGGTGAAGAGGAGTTCGTCGCATCGGTTTCGGCAGTTCTCTCAGGAACTGAAGGCTGAAGCGAGAGCTAAGGCGAAGCATTTCTCGCATGAGTTAAAAGCCGAATTTAGGCGGTTCTCACGGAGCCGGAGTCATGTGTCGCGAGCATTCGCAGCGTCCTCGTCAACTGTGAACACGAACAGTGCTGTTGGAGCAGAAAACGGAATGGATTCGGCTTTAGCGGCTAGAGATTTGAGGAGACAACGAGCAAGGCTTGATCGAACTCGTTCCTGCGCTGAGAAGGCTCTCCATGGATTAAGATTTATAAGTAGCAATAATAACAAAACGACTGGCATCGATTCGTGTAGTGAACTTGAGAGCAACTTCAATAAGCTTTCCAAGGACGGCTATCTAAGCCGCGCTGATTTCGCGCAATGCATAGGTATAAACTCGGCCGCAAACAGGTTTCAGTATATTTTGTGAAATTTCTAATTGATTTCGTTGTTTTTCTTTTTTATTTGAAAGGAATGAAAGATTCCAAAGAGTTTGCTCTCGAGCTGTTCGATGCTCTAAGTCGGAGGCGAAGACTCAACAACTCCGATCAAATTAGTCGAGACGAGCTATTCGAGTTTTGGCTGCAAATTACAGACCAAAGTTTCGATTCCAGGCTCCAGATCTTCTTCGACATGTAAGCATTCATCGCATATCATGTTCATAATTTTCTTCTCCAAGAATGATCATAATATTTTATTCTCCCTTAATTAGTATATGCAGAAAAAAGTCTATTGGCTCGTAGCAGTTAGCACATCAATTTATTTATTTTATTATTATTTTTTTTTAGTTCACATCGATTTGTTTAGGTTAAATTATCAAAAATATCCCTGAACTTTAAAAATTTTCATTTTCATCTTTGAACTTTGAAGTTTGTTTCAAATTTTTCCATTAAATTTATGGACGAAAAATGACGTATTTACATATGTTTTGATTTTTTTTTCAATGTATATGTTCAAACATGTTCACATAAGCAAGAATACAAATGCAAAAACATCATTTTCCGTCCATGAATTTGACGAAAAAAAAGTCTTCAATGGTTATTTTGAAACAAACTTCAAAGTTCAAAGGTTAAAATGAAACTTTTCAAAGTTTATGAGTATAATTGAAACTAATCTCATAGTTCAAGGGTATTTTTGATAATTTAACCATTTGTTTATTAATATTTAACGAATTCTTTTTTAAACATCAAATTATTTTTCTCATTATATAAAGGCATTTCTCATTAACTACTAGGCTTATTACTATTTATGAATAAGAAAAATAATTGATCAATTAATTAGGTCCCATCTGGTAACAATTCTATTTTAATAATATTTTCTGTTTTTCTTTTTAAAGCTGTATTTGTTTCTTTACCATTTCTTCAAAAACAAAAAAATAAAGAACTGAATACTTATCATACGGAGTCTAAAAAATAACACTATACATTAGAGATACTTTTTTTAGCTAAACACTTTGAATTAGTCATTTTAAATAATTATACATTCCAGGGTCGACAAGAACGAAGATGGTCATGTCACGGAAGAAGAAGTAAAAGAGGTAAAAATTCTATTTCTTAACCACTTCTAAACTCATTGATTTGGATGCTGATTGTACTTTAGGCAATTAAAAAATGACTTAAGACCAAAGCCTCTGTTCCTTTTCTGTATATATAAAACTATACGTGCATGATAAGATTATGAAGAAAAATTCATAAAATTCATATATTTTAAGCTACACAAAAGGGGGATGATATCATTTTAATAGATTAGCATTGTTATTACTCTCCGCAACTAAAATACAGCTACTTGTATATTTTATGAATCGGGCAACTCTTGTTGGTCTAGATTTCAACGATATTATTAACATTTTTTTATACCAAACTTCAACTAAAAGTTAAACCAAAAGTGACTCCTGGTTGGTGGGATTCGGTAACCTTTATTAAAGTCCCGAATATTGTAAAGTGAATGCATTGACATTCGTCTAAAAATAAAAGAAATAAATAAACAAGAGCACCTTCTGATCTGACTTTTTCTTTCTTTACTTGAACTCTGCTACCATTGTTACGAAGAATTGTGAATTAGGAGAGATCGATATCTTCAACTCTGAGAGAAATACAATTTTCTAACACTTTAGAAATTGTCAGACGTGACATGTGTATTGACCTTGATATTCTAATATTCTGTGTCAAAATAATTATAATGGTTTCATAATTGTGATCAGTCAAGAGTTGAATATGTCTGTTTTATCATAATAATCTCATTTTATAAATTCCTGCCAAGAATAATTTGTTTTTATTTAATTTGTCTAACGTTTTATATCTCGAATTGGTAGATTATCATGCTAAGCGCATCAGCCAACAAGCTATCTAGACTTAAGGAACAAGCGGAGGAATATGCAGCCTTAATCATGGAAGAATTAGACCCAGAAAGACTAGGCTATATCGAGGTCTGTCATCTCTTTTTATCTGCTGCACAAACGGAATCGCATATATTAAAAATAATACTTAATTAGTCCTTAAAACTGTAAGGTTGCTCCGGAATTAGGTCTGCCACCTTTAATTATTAATATCTATGTGCATGTTCCTGTCCTGGTGGTTGAACAATTCATTTTCGCCCTTTTCGGGTTTTGTTGGTCAATTTGTTGATCCAGTTTTATAAATTGCCAATTAGTCGCTCTAACAACTTGGACCAAGGGAATATGGTTGGTTGGGCAATTAATTTTTTCCTTTTTTCTTTGCATAAAATATCATAAGGTATGATCTGTACCTCTATGATTACCAGTTGTAGACGTTAGCGCTAGTACTGCACTACCACTAAGCCACGCCTAATACATCCAGTTCCAGGCGACCTGGAATCATATGAAAAATACCGACAGAATCGGGTTTAATTATCCGAAAGTTGTATCCAATTCCAGTCTAATTTCATTTCGATGGATTGACTTTTTGAGACTGTATAAAATTGCACCAAATCTAGATTTGTAGAACTTGAATATTAATTCCTTTCAATTTTTAGAAGCTGATACATAAAGTTACAATATAACAGTAAAAAATTAGAACCTATTTAATTTCTTGATCAATAAGGAGAAATTTATCTGGATGAATTTCAAGTTTCTTTGCCTTTTTTTTTTTTTTTTGACATAATTAATCATTATTGTCAATAAAATTGAAGTTGATCTATATATTTGTAAATTATTATAAATAAAAGTGAAATTGGTATTTAAAATTTTAAATTTTCAGCTCACATTAAAAGGAAGTCAAAATTTTCTAATGAAATATATATTTTGCTACTTTATGAACTGCAATGCGAATTAAAAACACTTGTCGATATATTGAGCATTGAGGAAGCCTTGCAGTTTAGGAGTAACTATTTAAATGTTTATGCCTTGAAAAGTGAGTGGGGGAAAATTGCGAAAAAAAAGGTGATGCTAGCTAGTGCATAGATATTTTTCGTGTAGTAGTGGCCTAGTTAATTGACAAGAACATTGCACATGATTTCGACTACTGATGAATTTGTTACTTCCGATGAGCAATGTTTCAGCTATGGCAATTGGAGACACTTCTGCTGCAAAAGGACACATACATGAACTACAGTCGAGCCCTCAGCTTCACCAGCCAAGCCTTGAGCCAGAATCTACAAGGCATTCGAGAAAGAAGCCCAATTAAAAGACTCAGCAAGAAAGTGCTCTACTTTCTGCGAGAGAATTGGAGGCGAATTTGGGTTTTGACACTCTGGATTATGATCATGGTTGGGCTTTTCATATGGAAATTTTTTCAGTATCGACATAAAAACGCCTTCAGAATTATGGGATACTGTCTCACCACGGCAAAGGGTGCGGCTGAGACCTTGAAGTTCAACATGGCTCTCATTCTTTTGCCAGTTTGTAGAAATACTATTACTTGGCTAAGGAAAACCAAAATAGGTTACTATGTACCTTTCGATGACAACATCAATTTTCACAAGGTACACGCTGACCCCGACGTTCTCATCATTGCTTTATTTTAGTATCGACCCATGTGCTTCTCAACAATTTTTAGTCAACTCATCTTAGTTTTAAAATCATGAATATCAGCTATAGGATTACTCGTATAAACACGGTCATTTCTAAGAAGGCTACGAAATCTGTCTTGTTTTTTTTTCTAGTACTGTCTTTTTAAGTAAGAAAAGTGGCGATCTCGGAGGTTAAATTTAAATTTCAAGTATCTAAAAAATCCTTGATTTGGGTAAAGCACATGTATTGTTAAAATGGAAGCAAAAACAAACAAGAAAAACACAAAGAAAAACGACACACAAATTTACGTGGTTCACTAACGATGTGTTAGCTACGTCCACGGGTAGAGGGAGAGAGAGTTTTTTATTATCTTAAGGAGAAAAACTAAATACAAAATACAGAGATATCTCATAAGAGTTTAGAGGGTTTATATATAGTATCCACTAACTCTAATACAGAATAGGCTCAAAAACCCAAAATTATGAAAAATAAACTAATCTCTATATCACTTAGGTTTTGGGGGCGTTGTCCCCGAACTCCCACCAAGGCGCTTCGGAGCACCAGATAATAGATTCAAGACATTTCTACATGTATATATTCTAATAAATTATTAGATGGTCTAAATCGTAAATTCAAATTTTAGTGTAGTTTTTCCAATTTACTCGGAAGTTTGTCTCTTCCAGTTTGTACTGGAGTTGGTGAACGTACTGATTTTATTATTAATAACGTTCTGTCTTTATTAAGAAAGAAGAATTGCTTGCTTCAGAGTTCAAACTTTGAATCGGTCACTCATATATTTTGCATCGAAGGAAATTTCAAGTATATGAGGTTTTGGGTTCTTAATGTTTAATAGACACGGATGTATCATGGTGTAAAACTTGGATATCTCTTGTATGTTAAAGGTTGGCTAAGAGTCATCAAGTACCCAGTCAGGTTACCATGAGAGTGCTAATTGCAAGAGTAAATACTATAGTAATTGAGGTTCCAATGTTTTGTTCTTCTGAAAGTCCTCACAAGTTCCACCAGAAATTTGAGTATTTTTTATGTACGTAGCATCACTTTATTCACCATTTGGTTAACTTACCTGTGTAGATAATTGCGGTGGCCATTATAGTTGGTATCATTCTCCATGCTGGAAACCATCTTGCATGTGATTTTCCAAGGCTCCTTAGATCATCTGAAGCTGACTATGCGTACGTGATTGATGACTTCGGCAAGATTAAGCCCAGCTACATGGACCTTGTTAAAGGGTGTGAAGGTGTTACAGGAATCTTAATGGTGATCTTCATGGCAATAGCTTTCATACTTGCAACACGATGGTTTAGGAGGAACCTCATTAAGCTACCCCATCCCTTTGATAGGCTCACTGGATATAATGCCTTCTGGTATTCACACCACTTATTAATTCTTGTTTACATATTGCTCATCATTCATGGCCTGTTCCTCTATCTTGTGCACAGATGGTATCTTATGACGGTAATAAGTTATGATTTTCTTTAGCTTTAGCTTTTCCTTCATGTTATATTAAAAAAAGGCTGCTTAACATACTAATTTCGTGATTTCAGACATGGATGTATGTCGCTGTTCCAGTTTTGCTGTATGCTGGAGAGAGGATCCTGAGATTCTTCCGCTCTGGATCATATAGTGTTCAAATCCAAAAGGTTCATTTGAATTAAGAAATAAAATTGCACCAAGAACTATCGGTTATATATGGTCCAATATCTCAACTAATGTACTTCTGGTTTATAAATTATCACTGAAATGTCTGGCTTTCTCTTCTCTTATCTTTCCTCTATGATACATTTAGGTTGCCATTTATCCTGGAAATGTTCTCAAACTGCAAATGTTCAAGCCGCCCCAATTTCATTACAAAAGTGGACAGTACATGTTTGTTCAGTGTCCTGCAGTTTCTCCCTTTGAATGGTAATGAAAGATCAGATTTACTAACACTTGCTTTTGAATAAGCTTCCAATATATCCTTGTGTAAGATAAATACAAAATAAGTACCTCAAGAAAGTTGTCTTTTTCTGAAACAGATAAACGAACACACATCCTTCATATTGACCTCTAGATTTCATTGGTTTCCTTCAATCTTTTCCTCTAAAAAAATGACTGTTTACAGGAAGAAACAAATCAGATATTTAAAACGATAACATAAATCATAGTTTGAACTTTGAACCTTTGATGCTGAATCCAATGAACATGTTACTACCACAGTTAATAGATTTTAGATAACTTTTGGGTCAACTTTGTGAATGATAATGGCCATATCAGTATTTCTTAAGACAAATTTTTTTTCTTTCTAAGTTAATTGAATTATAATAAATTTTTAATTTGTTACAAACTGTCTTAGTTGCACTTCAAGCCACCATCAAATGCTAAACTTTGCATGCAGGCATCCATTTTCAATTACCTCGGCTCCTGGAGATGACTACCTTAGTATCCATGTACGGCAGCTTGGTGATTGGACCCAAGAGCTTAAAAGGATTTTCTCTGAGGTTTGTGAGCCTTCCGTCTCCGGCAAGAGTGGCCTTCTAAGAGCTGATGAAACTACCATTAAAAGGTTAGTATTATCCTTATAATATTCCTTTCGTCTTAGACCTCATTTTAGCATACTGCATTTCCTTCATATAAATGTTGGAAATTTCTGCACATGTCAGTTTGCCAAAGCTTTCAATAGATGGACCATATGGTGCCCCAGCACAGGACTACCATAAATATGATGTGCTACTACTTGTTGGCCTAGGCATCGGGGCAACACCTTTCATCAGCATTTTGAAGGACTTGTTGAATAACATCGTGAAAATGGAGGAGCAGGTAGTGACTTGTGCGGCTGCATTTTGGACCGAAGAGACGTATTTTCTTTTATTTCTGGTTCTATTGTGATCAATCATTTTGTCAAAATCTAATAACTCTGTAATTTGAAAAGAACAATACAAAATATGCTTATACACGTTGATTCTCTCAGGATTCATCTACTGATATCGGTAGCGTTGGAGACCTCAATTATGTGAACAAAGATTTTCCCGCTCCTAAAAGGAAAAATAGTCTGAAGACCACAAATGCCTACTTTTATTGGGTAACTAGAGAGCAAGGCTCCTTTGATTGGTTCAAAGGTGTTATGAATGAAATCTCCGAGATGGATCAAAGGGTAATAATTTATGTCTTTATCTTCTTATGTGTAATATACACTTGCAATTGGATTTCATGTTATATCGTTAAATGGGAATTTCAATTGTTTTGAATTTGAATTTTAGGGGCTAATTGAGATGCATAACTATCTGACTAGTGTGTATGAGGAAGGAGATGCTCGTTCAACTCTCATTACCATGGTTCAAGCCCTCAATCATGCTAAGAATGGTGTAGATATTGTGTCTGGCACCAGGGTAAAATCATATTCACAGCAATTTCTAATACCTCTTCTTCACATTTTTTATTATTGTTACGGAAGTAGATATACAAATTTGAAAATTATGCCAATATGCAATCAACAAAACCTTGGAAAAAATAGCGAGGAATTGAAGTACTCACTGTGTCATCGTTTATATATCACCCTATTAAAGCTTTTATTGGCTCCAATGCAGGTGCGTACCCACTTTGCCAGGCCTAACTGGAAGAAAGTTATCTGCAAAATCAGTTCCAAGCACTGTGGTGCAAGGATAGGTTGGTTGATTTCAACTATATAATAGTAGAATCTTATTAATAAAATCTTACCTTTCTCATATTGCTGTGGTTTTGACATTTTCTACTAGGTGTCTTTTATTGCGGAGCTCCAGTTTTGGGCAAAGAACTTGGCCAGCTCTGCCATGAGATCAATCAAAATGGTTCGGCCAAGTTAGATTTTCACAAGGAGCATTTTTAAGATAAGTTTGGATGCATCATTTCTTCCCTGCCGTCCTCGTTCATAATCCTCCATTCTCATCTCAAAAATATGTCAATATTAAAAATTTCTACATTAAAATTGGAGAAGCCGTGAAAAGAAAAAAAAAAAAAAAAAAACATAAGATTGATAAACTTTTAGAGACTAGGTATAGGAAAACAGAGAGGAAAAAAACAAAGAAGTTGAGTTATACCAGGAGACTTTGAAGATTTAGCCACAAGCTTGACAATCACAAATAAACATTATGTTTCGTGTTTAATAGGATTTAGGAATTTTAAACAGGCCGAGGTTCTGCATTGTATATATGATTACCATTGTGCTGAACCGATGGTACATAATACAGCTACACAAGAGAAAGAAGTTCACCAAATTGTAGGAAATATTTCGGGCATTTGGAATTTGATATAGCATTCATAGAGGTTGCAAAAGGAAACGATTCTGGAAGTGGGAAAGGATAGCTTCTAATCTCAATCGTTCATTTTTTGGAAATTTTCCTCTAATGGAATTTCTTGTAGACTCGATGGAGAAGTTCACAACACCAATTTCCTACAAAATACTGCCTATCAATATATCTGTGAATAATAGCTATCCTTCAATTCTATATTTATTTTTGGACCATTCTTTCTTGTATATTTTTAGAGGGAATTTTTGTTATTTTTATTATTTCTTTAATGCCATGTGAGCATCCCCGGAAATTATAGTGTCAAATTTTTTCTTTGAAATTTATGTATACTTCTCCTCTTGTAATCATTGAACTTATGGTATACCTTTTGCGGTTTTCTATTTTAAAGATCATGCTATACGTATACTTCCAAATTTTGCTTGCTTAATATTCTCTTAGTCAAAATTTCCTGGAGCCCACTTAAACTCATGCTGATTCACGAAAAATATTATAGAAAAAAGATCATGGTGATATACATACTTGTCATATCTTAATTTCCATATCAAGCTCTATCTACTTTTTCTAGAAAATGTTGAAGGTTGGGACTGCAGGACTAGACTAGAGAAAATGAAGAGATGTTAAAGGTTGCCAGTGCTATATTATCTTGTTCTATGTGTTATTTTCACGTTAGATTAAGATTTTGATAGAAAAACCATTTAGGGAAAAAAAAATCATAAATTTTAAACTACTTACGTAAGATCTTTATCAGAAGCGTTACAAAAAAAAAAAAAAAAAAGGATTAGATGTTTTCCTTGTTGCCATACTATTAATTGTGAAACTACAATCTTAATATTGATAGGATGGTGTAGTGAGTTTGTTAATTTTAATGATAATCGACTTGCTTGTTAGACAATTTTAGGTATAATTACTATAGTTACTGTAGTTAGTGGATAATTTCTTTGTAAATAGAAGCTTTAGTACTGAGGTTGATTAGAAACAACTTTTGACTTTGAATAATGATTGGCGATGGAGAATTATTGCAGAATGCACAGCACAGGTTGCTTTAAAGCCTTCATACGTTGATGAATCCCAAATGAAGAAAGCTAGTGTATTAATCGGTTTAAATCTGATTATCTAATTGAATTAAGCTATTTTAGGGATTAATAAAACTCTTGCTTTTGACTTTTGATTATTAGTAAATGAAGAGGATTTCCTATTTCAAAACCAATAAGAGGGTTTAGAGAATTAACAAATATTTAGTTCCATATAAGTACATCTACTTTCTAAATGTAAGTTTAGTTCTCTAATCTTAGAGTCAATAATACCCTTTAGGAGTATCCAAAAGACACTAACATATACATAACTCAACTAGTTAAGACATACTCTCGGCTAAGAGGTCAAAAGATTCAAACCTCTCGTTCTCACATGTGGGTGGAAAAAAAATATATATAAATCTATGTCAATAATCTCCATTAAAATGACTCAAATCAATGGCCATTCAAGATCCTCCCAATAGATATATTATATAGTGGTTTCTCTTATCCTCTTTTAAAATTCTAGGAGAATCACAAGACAAAAAGGATGAAGACAAGAAGTCTTCTTTTCCCTAAATCGAGACACATATATGACAAATTCAATACTAAACAAGTAAACACACAAAAAAAAGAAAAAAAAAACATTATAAAAACCAAGTTCTCACATGTCGACTAAAAGAAATCCTAGATGAAAGTAGAAACCCACTATTCCATTTCCACTATCATAAGTTCATTTATGTCTACAAGGGAAGAACTGACTGCTGGTCAACCTCTGTAGCTGCACATGTAGGAGACAAACTATTACAATTAATCATCTGCCTAATCTCTCTCTCTCTCTCTCTCCCTCTCTGTCTCTGACAAAAAAGGATAGGAATGGAAAAAGGCAAATGGAGAAGTGAAAAATACCCTTGTCCATATTCTACAAGGTTGTCACATGATGCCTCCTCCTTTAGCTCTACCTCATCAATTTGGATATTATGTTTTCAATGTAAAAGCAATGAGAGAGAGAGAGAGAGAGAAAAAAAAAAGGGGAAGGGAAAAGAAAGCCTTATTCTGAGCTAACTGTTTGAAAAAAGAGCCCCCAACCCCATTACTACAATCAAAGGAGGACCTGAATCATTTCACTCATGAGATTTTGGAAGTTTCTGCCTCCTTCCCCTTCAGTCAACTGCAAATAAACTCAACTCTTATCCTTCCAATAAATGGTGGAAAATAAATGGTTAAATTATAATTTTGGGCTCTAGGATTAGAGAAAATTAAAATTTCATCCCTATAATTAAATCAAATCTTATAAATAATCCCTATGGTTAGAACTCACTAATGGATTGAGTACATGATAATTAGCTATTCTACCACGTACTTAATGGCTTTTAACGGTCATATACTCAATCCATTAGTGGTTTCTAACGATAAAGACTATTTATGAGATTTTATCAAACTATAGGAACAAAATTCTAACTTTTAAAACTACATAGACTAAATTCTAACTTTCTCCAAATTATAGAGATCAAATTTATAATTTAACCCAAAAAAAAAATCTTCAACCACAGTCTAGCTTTGGACAAAATGGGAAGAGTTGAACTTAGAAGAGGGTGGGCAGATGGACAAAATAGTGTGTTAAAAATTAAGGAGAAAGAAAACAGAACTCAGAAAGCTCCAAACCATCGTTGGAAAATTCTCCACCATCCATTAAGACTATAATACGATTATATGTACTTACAAAAGATAATGAATTAAAAAACAACCATGATATGGACAATATGACAATTTGACATAGAACAAGAGAGTATTCCTAGAGGCAGTGATTTTTATGGGACCAATCAAAACCTTGTGTCTTGAAAAGACAGAATTTAATCTATAAACGCCTAATATTAAAAAAAAAAAAAAAACTTTAGCTGAACTGCTTCATGACTATGAGACCCATCATAATTAATCTCCATAAAGGCATTCAATAAATTCCCACATGCTTCCCTTTGTTGTTACTTTTAGACCATAATCCATTGGATAAAACAAGAGATGGAGAGAGAAAAAAAGGATAACCATCTCCCTCTCTCTCTAAACCCAAAAAAAAGGAGAAAGAAAGAAAGATAGAAACCCAATTTCACTGTTTAAGTAAAACCCACTTTTCCCCACTTCTCTGACCACTAAAGACACCATTTTTGCCACAGAGACAGCCTACTAAGACCCACATCCTTTACCAATCTAAAAAGCCAAAAAAAGCAACATAATTTCAAAGCACCCACTTGAGCTCAGTGGTTTTCTCAGTTTCAATTGGGGTAGGCAAAGGAAAATCACATACTTGGGCCAACTGTGCTTGGTTTGTATGTATCAGTTCCTAATACTTTTTACTGATTACAAAAACACATACAATCCAATGTTTCTTCCCTTCCTTCTTTTTTCCCTTCAATGGAAAAAGATTGAAACTTTTTACTTAGAATGCAGAGGAACCCAGAAATTCAACCCTTCCTAACCCAACAGCTGCACATTTACATATACTACATATATTTATATATATATATAAGGCCAGAGAAATATTCAGGATATTGACCAAAATTTTCCCGCCTGTTCTGTTTGGCTTGAAATTTTCTCATTGATGGATTGGGTTGATCATTGTTTTTTTTACCTTCAACCAATAGCTTTTTCTGTTAAATCTGAAGGTTTCTCACGCAGAGTGTCGCTTACTGACCTTGATAGCAGGGAAGACTCTGAATCTGTTGTTGTTTTTGGTGTAAGCAGAGACAGAAAAGAAACGATCCATTAATGAACTTGAAAAAAAAAAAGGTGAAACTTTTGATACAAGTAACAGAATGGTGAACACTTCTTTTCTTTTTCTCTTTTTTTTTTTTACCTCGTGAAGCGTTGAAGGATCTCTTGCAATGAAGAATGGCGCTCTGGATTCCGTCTTGTTGCTGCAGAAGCGAATCGTCCCTTCTCGACGGCGCCTGCCCCGGTGGCGCCGCCGCTACAGCGGAGGAAGCTGACCGACTTTTCCCCAAATGTTTGCAGACCACTCTTAGCTTCGCCGGCATGTTCCGGCCTTTTGTGTTGATGGTGGTTGTTGGTGCTTGCACTTGCACTTGCACAGCTTCTGTCTCTGTTACGACCTTCTCCACCGGCGGCGAAGTGGGTGGCGCCGCTATTGACGGCGGCGCACCGGACTTAGCTCCGGCTGCCCCCAAAATCAGCTGCCCGGATAACCTGAACTTCTCGCCGTATCTCCTTGAAACCCGAATGTACAGAGGCTTCACCATCTTTAAGTACTTTTGCATTATTACGTCTTTTGAGAATCGATTTTCCTCAGAAGTTGATTCGTCGGAGCTTTGTTTCTGTGGTTTGTTGTTGTTGTTGGAGGTGGTGGTGGTGGTAGTTCCACCGGAGCCTCTCGAACTGTTGTCTCTGGTAAACAGAGACATGATCGGAACTTCCTCCACCTTAAATTTCACAGCAAAAAACTTACTTCTCGTTTGGTTTTGGTTTTTTTCCGGTTGGTTCTCGTTTTTCTCCGGTGGGTTTTCCGGTGTCTCTTCTATTGTCTCACTTTTAGTCGGTTCCCCAGCAGATCCATCCGTCTCTGTTTTCTTCTCCCCGTTTGATTTCGACTTCTTGAGACCCGACATGAATACCCTAAACTTGGCGGCTGATTTCAACAATGTGACACGAAGCTGCGGCCTGGAGTTCGGCTCAGAACCGCCATTGGAGGAAGCTTCAACAGGGACAAGCTTTCCCTTAAAAAACAAGTCATCAGAAGGAGAAAAGGTAAGATTTGCATCGGAATGTTCATTGCTAGAGCCAGATGAGAGCGTGAAGTTGAACTCTCTCTCACCATCCGAATCCCCATCTTCTTCTTCATCATTCTCCTCCTCACTTCCATCAACACAGTTTCTCCCCTCTCCATTTCCCCCCTGTTTCCGACCCTCGTCCTCATCAGGAACAGCAAACTCCAAATCAAAGAACGGCCCATCATCATCCTCCTCCTCCTCCTCATCAGTCTCCGCCGGGTTCTGAGAGACGTCGGTGACAACAGTGGCGGTGCTGGTGGATGAACTGCTGTTAAAAGAAAAATCAGCGGCGGCAGAAGCAGCAGCAGCACCGCCGCCCCCTCTCCAGTACTTGAGCAAGCTGAAGCTTTCCATGGTTGGGAGAGCCAGAATAGAGAAATGTGCAACAGAGATTTGGTGGGTTAGCTTTTGAGAAGAAGAGGGGGGAGGGAGGGGTAAAAAGAAAAAGAGGGGTGGTAAAGATAGGGAAAAAAGAGGTGTCTTTCAGAGAGAGCTCAGTCAGGCAGGGCTTCAGGAGAAGGACAATGGTAATGGTGTTGCACTTTGCAGGACTGAAAATGGGAGTGGCTGGCACTGGCAGACTCAACTCAACACAGAGAGAGTGGTTAAAGAGCTTTTTTTTACTAGAGAAGAGAGAAGAAAGAGAAGATTTTTGCGTTTATTTTGTCCATTTTGAATACGTGATTTGCAGGGTAGTCATGTGAGCTCAGTCATCTCGTCAGAATTGGAAAGAAAGACAGTGACAGAGTAAATGAAGAAGGAGAGGCATTATTCAAAACTTTACGAAGTTTTCCCATTTGGCCATTTGGGTGGTTTTCTTTTTTTAATTGTAAAGAAAGAAGAAAGGAGTTTGGATGCTTTTCTTTTTCACAAGCTTAACTTTCTTTCCTAATTTTAGAACTTTCAACTCTCAAAAATTATTCAAGGGGGACCGTCATGCAAACAAATTATTAAGTGAAGCGTGATATAGCTGTCTCTTAGTAATCGTCTTATGTAAATTTAAAAATGTCTACTCTTAATAATCGTTCGATACAAAAGTAAAGTATTTTTATAATTCCAGTCTCATACATTCAACAATACAAATTTATCAGCTATATTATGGCGATCTTTTCAAATAATTTATTGTCATAGTGTGGCTATCTCGTTGGATATAGATTTGAAAATATGCATCATCCTGATAACTATTAGATACAAATTCGAAGTGTTTTTGTCGTTTTTCTCTTATTCTTTCTCTCTTATACATCTAATAATACAAAATTATCAACCACATTGTGGCGGCTTGATTGATTAATTTCTCACCAACGCCCAAGAAATAGATGATAATTATTGGGGTAAAAATAAATGGGTGGAGAGCTATTAACTGTCTGGTTTATTATTTTTTAAACTTCCCCTCCTTCCACACCCATTTTCAGGAATCAGAATAGGTACCAAGAGCAACCTTCTATTTGTAGGATGGCTTATTATTATTGTTATTGTTATTATTTTTAATGTATTAGGGTTTTTTTTTCCTTTACTCCTATGGGCAAACTAATAATGTGCATAAGAAAGTAGTTGAGGGAATTCTCTAAAAATGAAGGGAATAATGCATCTCCTTTGTAGGGACTATATTGATACCCAGACAAAACTTGTTAAAAAATGAATGATGTTTTGATAGAATTGTTAATTTGAATAATTCTAAACTGTTGAAGACGTTATTTCTCCAAACAAAATAGATTTGTTTTGATGTAGACCTTCATTTATTACTTGAAACTTGGGTTTATAGTTGTCCCTTTCATCATTAATCCAATGCTATGATGATATTTCTATAAATATTAATAAAAATAGAGAAAAAAAATCAATTTATATCCATAAACTTTAAAGTTGTATCAATAAAAATCTTAAACTAATAATTGTATCAATTTAAACCCTAAACTTTCATAAGTGTATCAATTTACACTCTCTGTTGGATTCTGTTTGAAAACCGTTAGCTTACACATGTGCAAACTTATAATTTTGTCAATTAAACTCCTAGACTGTCATAAGTGAACCAACTTAAGCCCTCAATTTGAAAATCGTTCATGCATCAATTCTCACACGTGTGTAGACTTCTTCAAAAATATAGTCCCTCCCTTTAAAAATCGTCAATTATTTGAAATGAATGGTCTAAATTAATTCACTTATGAAAGTTTGAGAGTTTAATTGATTTAAGTATAAGCTCCTACACGTGTAAACTGATGTTTTTCAAATGGGATCTAACAGAGAGTGTAAATTGATACACTTGAAAGCTCAAGGTTTAAATTGATACAATTATTACTTGAGGGTTTTTATTGATACAATCCCCAAAGTTTAGGAGTATAGATTGGTGTTTGACCCAAAAAAAAAAAAAGAAAAAGAAAAAGAAAAACTATGTAGCTTTATCACCTTAGAATATAATCAACTTACTCTAATAGGAACATATTAGCTTTGTAAGAAAAATATATTTTGAATGCCAAAAATTAACAAGTATAGGTCAACTAATGGTTAAGGTATTAATAACTTTTCTTAAAGATTAGAGCTTCAAATTCTTACCTCTATATTTTAATTGTAATACTAAATATATAAGTATTACTTAATTTGAGAATATAAAAAATATTTTTTAGGGGCGCTTGGAAATATAGCAAAAAATTAATAGTTAATTGCAAATATAGCAACCATTTTTTTATTTACAAATCTAGCAAAAACAAAGGCACAATCCAAAAGATAACGTGGAAAAGTCAATTATACTCTTAAAATGAACAGTTTTAAATAAAACGTGGAAAAGTCAGTTATACTCTTAAAATGAATAGTTTTACTATATCATTGATATGATTTATATTAGGTACATTAGTTATAGCTATACCAGTGATATATTATCTCTGATATAATATTCCATTGACATATATAAATAGTTGATTGCAAATATAACAACCGTTTTTCTCATTTGCAAATATAGTAAAAAACATAGACTCGTCCCAGAAGAAAGCGTAGATAAGTTGGTTATACCCTTAAAATAGGTAGTTTTGCAATATAATTGACATACTTCATATAGATATATCAATCATAGTTATGTCAATTATATGCCTAAAATAAAATATATCACTCACAAACTTGATATATCAATATCAATTACATCATCAATATACTTCATATTAAATATATTAATGACATAGTATATCATTGATATACTTCATATATAGAGTTATATCAATAATATACTTGATATGCAATATATCATTGATATATTGTTTCTGACCCTGTTTGTTTCACTGGTTTTGAGATGGGTTTTGGCAATGATATAAGCTCAAGTAATTATTATCCAAGGATACAAATATATCATGAACCATGAGATTTTATTTTCCATGTAAGAGATGATACTTTTTTCTTTTAAGAATGAAGATGAGAGAGAAAAGTACTCATTAATATGTATATACTGATTTTAATTGTTTTAAATTATTATTTCTTAATTAGTTAATTATCTAATATAAATATTTTAATTAATTAAAATGTTTAATTACATCTAATAATTTAAATTATTTTTTTCATAAACAAAACCTATAAAACAAATACATACATTTAACTCTCAGATATTAATTATCAAACATATTTAAATCTTAGGTTTTTAACTCCCAAATATTTAATATTTCAGTGATATATGTAAATAGTTAATTACAAATAGAGTAACCACTTTTCTTATTTACAAATATAGCAAGAAAAAAAAAGCTCACTAAAATCTAGAATATAACAAGGGTAAAGTTGAAATAACAAAAAAAAAAAAAAAAAAAAAAATACAAACCTGATATATGTTGTAAAATTGAGAGGCGAAACCGGGCACCAAAACTTTACCAAATAATATAATAATAACAATAATAATAATAATAACAATAATAATAATAATAATAATAATAATAATAATAATAATACAAGTGGAGTATATATATATAATATAAACAAATAATACAAGTGGAGTATATATATATAATATAAACAAAAATAGAGATTTATGGCAAATTAAAAGCAAATGAAATTAGAGAGGTTTCTTTTCAAATATCTATATCTTCATTTATCCACCAAAAACCACTATTTATAGGCAATTTGGAGAGCATGATGTGGTACATTTGGACACCAATCTATGGCCTTTGTTGGACACATAGAAGACACTTTGGCTATGGAGAAAATGCCACTTGGCATGGATATTAAGTGGGCATGTGGAATTGGCATTTACATGTGCCATATTTACAATACTCCCCCTTAAATGCCCATTTATATAAAATATGCCTCGTTAAAACCTTACTAGGGAAAAACCCAATGGGAGAAAAAAACCCTAGTGAAGGAAAAAGAGTACATATTTTATATAGTTTACTATAATATATTCACTCCCCCTCATGAAGACATCACTTAAAGTCTTTGAGTCGCCGCATTCCAATGCTATATACTAATTTATCGAAGGTTGCAGTTGGTAATGCCTTTGTAAATAAGTCAGCCAGGTTATTTTTTGAACAAATTTGTTGTACAGTGATATCGCCATTTTCTTCAAGATCATGAGTATAGAAGAGCTTTGGTGAGATATGCTTTGTTCTATCTCATTTGATATATCCTCCCTTGATTTGAGCTATACATGCTGTGTTGTCTTCGTATAACATCGTTGGAATAGGTTTACTTGAAGACAAGCCACATGTCTGATGAATGTGTTGTGTCATCGATCTTAGCCATACAGATTCTCGACTTGCTTCATGAATAGCGAGGATTTCAGCATGATTTGAAGAAGTGGCCGTTATAGTCTGTTTCACTGATCGCCACGATATAGCAGTTCATCCACATGTGAATAGATAATCTGTCTGAGATCTAGCTTTGTGTGGATCAGATAGATAACCAGAATCTGCATAACCAACTAGATCATACTTTGATTTGTTAGAATAAAATAAACCCATATCAATTGTCCCTCGAAGATATCGGAGTACATGCTTAACTCCGTTCCAATGTCTTTTTGTAGGACATGAACTATATCTAGCTAATAAATTTACTGAAAATGCAATATCTGGTCTTGTGTTATTAGCCAAATACATAAGTGCACCAATTGCACTAAGATATGGTACTTCATGACCAAGTAGTTCTTCACTGTCATCTCGAGGTCGAAATATATCTTTCTTTACATCCAGTGAACGAACTTCCATTGGAATGTTCAATGGATGTGTTTTATCCATATAGAATCTTTTTAAGATTTTCTCTGTATAAGTTGATTGATGAACAAATATCCCATCTGCTAAATGTTCAATTTGCAAACCAAGGCAAAATTTTGTTTTTCCAAGATCTTTCATCTCGAATTCTTTTTTAAGATATTCTATTGCCTTGGATAACTCTTCAGGAGTTCCAATTATATTTAAGTCATCAACATATACAGTTATAATAGCAAATCTTGACTGAGATTTCTTTATAAAAATGCACGGACATATTGGATTATTTTGGTATTCTTCTTTCAACAGATATTCACTCAGGCGACTATACCACATTCGTCCTGATTGTTTTAATCCATATAATGATCTCTGTAACTTTATTGAATACAATTCCTGAGAACTTGATTCATATGTTTCTGGTATTTTAAATCATTCCGGGATTTTCATATAAATGTCATTATCCAGAGATCCATATAAATACGCCGTGACTACATCCATTAGATGCATATCAAGCTTTTCATATACAGTCTGACCAATCAAATATCTTAGCGTTATTGCATCCACCACAGGAGAATATGTCTCCTCATAATCAATACCAGGCCTTTGCGAGAATCCTTGTGCAACAAGTCTCGCTTGATATCTTGTGACTTCATTCTTTTCATTTCTTTTCCTTACAAATACCCATTTATATCCCACAGGTTTGACGTTTTCCGGTGTTGGGACTACTGGTCCAAAAACCTCACGTTTTGAAAGTGAGTTCAACTCTGCTTGGATTGCTTCTTTCCACTTCGGCCAATCCTTTCTACGTTGACATTCTACGATAGATTTTGGGTCAAAATCGTCACTTTCATGAATAATATCGTGAGCAACATTATAAGAAAAAATGTTGTCAATAATGATATCATTTCGGTTCCATCTCTTTCCTGTTGTAACATAGTTTATAGAAATTTCATTATTATCCTCAAGCGTTTGATTTTCACCAATACTCTTTTGAGTAGTTGTATTCTGGATTTCTTCTGGAACATCCATACCTTTTATTGAATCATTTTGATTCTCAACTACTTTTCTTTTTCGAGGATTTTTATCTTTAGAACCTATTGGTCTACCACGCTTCTGGCGTGCTCCAGACTCATTATTGACAACTTGTTCCTTTGGGATATCAACTTTTGATGGAGCATTTGCAGCTGGTATATATGATTTAGTCACACTTTTAGTATCTGTGAATGCATCTGGTAGTTGATTTGCTATATTTTGCAAATGAATTATCTTTTGAACTTCAAGTTCACATTGATTTCTACGAGAATCTAAATGAGATAATAACGATGCATTCCATGTAATTTCTTTTTCCAACTTCTTAATTCCTCCCCCTAATGTTGGAAAATTTGTCTCATTAAAATGACAATCAGCAAATCGTACAGTAAATACATCACCCGTCAGGGGTTCAAGATATTTAATAATTGATGGGGAATCAAAACCAACATATATTCCTAACCTCCTTTGAGGACCCATCTTAGTACGTTTTGGTGGAGCAATCGGTACATATACTGCACATCCAAAAATTCTTAGATGGGAAATATTTGGCTGCTGGCCATAAGTTAATTGCATTGGGGAGTATTTATTATAAGCTACTGGCCTAATACGTGCCAGTGATGCAGCATGCAAAATAGCATGACCCCATACCGATGTAGGAAGTTTAGCTCTCATAAGCAATGGTCTTGCAATTAGTTGCAGACGTTTTATAAATGATTCTGCTAGACCATTTTGTGTATGAACGTGAGCTACAGGATGTTCAACACTTATCCCAATTGACATACAATAATTATTAAAAGTTTGGGATGTAAATTCACCAGCATTATCAAGTCGAATGGTCTTAATTGTATTATCAGGAAATTGTGCTTTTAACTTAATTATTTGAGCAAGTAATCTTGCAAATGCAAGATTTCGACTTGATAATAAGCATACATGTGACCATCTGCTGGATGTGTCAATTAATACCATAAAATATCTAAATGGACCACTTGGTGGGTTAATAGGTCCACAAATATCACCTTGAATTCGCTCTAAAAATGCAGGTGATTCAATCCCCACTTTAGCTGGTGATGGTCTAATAATTAATTTCCCTTGAGAACAAGCATCACATGACAACTCATTGGATTGAAGAATCTTCTGGCTCTTTAAAGGATGTCCATGTGAATTCTCAATAATTTTTCTCATCATTATTGACCCTGGATGACCCAATCGATCATGCCAAACACTGAATATTTCTGGATTCATGAACTTCGGGTTCATTATTGCATAACTTTCGATTACTCGTATATGAGTATAGTATAATCCAGAAGAAAAAGCAGGCAGTGTTTCTAATATACGTTTTTCATGTGAAACAATAGATGTTATATAGAGACACTCTATATTATTTTTACAATCAGTTTCAACATGATAATTATTTTCACGTATATCTTTAAAACTTAATAAGTTTCTTTTCGATTTGCTAGAGAACAGAGCATTATTAATTGTAAATCTTGTTCCTCTAGGCAAAATAAAGTTTGCTTTTCCAAAACCTTCAATCAGATTTGCAGAACCTGATATAGTATTGACTTTTGCTTCCAGCATTGTCAATCTAGAAAAATATTTTCTATTTATGAGTATCGTGTGCGTAGTTGCGCAGTCTGCCAGACATAAATCCTCATTGCTCATTTTCGAGTTACTCAACATATTGAAATTGTTCATATTTCTTCATTGAAAAGAAAAGAAAAACGATTACAAAGAGTCTTAAATATATATACAAACAAAACAACAACAAAAACATACTAAACAGTACTTAATTATATATTTTCATACAAATCATCATCTACTTGTTTGATTGCATCAATTCTCTCTCCAGGAGATTCAAAATAATCAGCTACATCAAGATGCATCATATTGGAGGGGTCAAACACATCATCTTCTTGAATGGCAAGATTTACCTCCACATTATTTTCTTTTCCTTTTTCCTTCAGGGAAGCTTGATAGAGATCAACAATGTGTTTTGACGTACGACAGGTACGTGACCAGTGCCTAGTCATTCTGCACCGGAAACATTTATGTTCATCACCTTTCAAACTTCTATCTTGTGGAGCCTTTCCTTTATGATCATCACTTCGTGTGGGTTTCTTAAAATTATAATGCCCACCACGAAAATAGGTATTTCTTCCTCTACCGCGGTCCCAACCTCGACCACGACTGTAAATATCGTATTTGGTCCGGTAATTTTTATAATTTAATTTGATTTAAATTTTGGTTTGTGTTTACTTTGTTACATATATATATATATTGTGTTTTATTTTATTTTTTATCATTTTAGATTAGATTATATTAGATTTGATTGTATTTTGATTTTATTTCTTTTGATTTGATTTGATTTTTGTTTATTTATTTATTCATTTTCGTTATTATTATTATTATTTAATTTTTTACGTTTGTTTTTTCTTTTTTTTTTCTTTTTCTTCTCGTAAACTTAATCTTCTTCTCCCACGAGAATAGGTCCATGCATCCACGTTCTTCTCCCTTCTTCTCCCATAAGAATAGGTCCCTGCATCCACGTTCTTCCTCAAGAAGAGGACTTGCAACAATTATGTGACTAAAAAACTTTTTTTTTAGTAAGTTTCATCAGTATAAATAGGAAGAGATTAGAGTTTGGAAGGGAGGAGGGAAAAGAGGGGAAGAAAGAAGATCAGAGAGAAAAGAGAGAGATTAGAGAAGAAAGAGAGAGAAGCGGCACTACAAATTCCGGCAAGATTACCCATATCTACAAATTCCGGCAAGATTACCCATTCCGGCGGCAATTTCGTTTTCGGCCATTTGAAATCAACTCCAACCACCTACTGCTTCTTCTTCTTTTCGTAAGGTGAGGTGTGGAAGAAAGGAAGAGAAAGTTCTTTCTTTCACTCCCATTTTAACCCTCTCTTTTGGTGCTTAATTCCCCAATCTGTCCCTACTTTCTTGCTAATTTTCAATTGGACCATAATTATGGTTTAATTTTAATTGACTCCTGTTTGTTTAAATTTTAAATTCATCCAATGCATGTTGTTTAATAAATTGATCCACAGTATGTTACTTAATTTACGAATTGGTCTATAGCATGTTGTTTAATTTTCAAATTGACCAATAACATGTGGTTTATTTTTAATTCTCCAACAGCATGTGGTTTAAGTCTAATTTGACCAATAACATGTTATCAATTTGCAAATAAGTGAAAATAAATTAATTTGACATGCTTATTTAGTCGTCAAACAGACCATACTCAAACTTTAATTGTCATT
Organism: Trichosanthes truncata; assembly: GCA_033996785.1. Lineage (NCBI taxonomy): Eukaryota > Viridiplantae > Streptophyta > Magnoliopsida > Cucurbitales > Cucurbitaceae > Trichosanthes > Trichosanthes truncata. Next base: position 78,721,201 of record JAWPNB010000003.1, read on the forward strand.
TAAATTACAATTAACTTGAATTGTTGTTTAAATTACAATTAGATTGTTAATTGACCAATTAATTGTGTGTTCAATTTTTCCATAACATGTTGGTTTAATGTCAAATAGTCCTTGAATGGTTTAATTTCATTTTGGCCTTAATTGTTGTTTAAATGTCAATTAGCTTTAATTGTTATTTAAATCTCAATTAATTTTTGAATGGTTCATTCCATCATTTGACGATTTATTTTTCAATTGATTTATGACATGTTGTTTAATTCGTTATTTCATTCGATTGGAAAATTGATTTATTTCATTTTAATTTGAATTAAATTGCAAACGGTTTAATTTGCTTGATTTGTAAATTGCTTAATTTTCTTAATTTGCAAATTGCTTGAATGTTGATATTTGCTTGTTTTGATTTGAATTAATTTGTAAATTGTTTAATTCGTTAAATTGCTTAATTTGCTTAATTTTCAAATTACTTAAATTTTGCTATTTGATGATTTCATTCAAATTTGATTCGATTTGGAATTTTCTAAGTACAATTTCACTTTAGTTTCAATTGATTTATTTCTAAACTGATTCCAACTAAAGTAAAGTTTTAATTTAAGTCTTAATTTAGATTTTCTAGTTGAGCTCTCCAGTTGTAACTAATTAATGAGTTTGGAATAAAATTTGATTATGCGGGACTTGTTCTGTCTAGGCTGAGGTACTTAAGCTGACCAAAGGGAACACCTCTACCTGGGAACTACCCAATTAGTCAAAATTTATTTAATCTCATGGAAAATTTCTCAAAATTTTATTTTGGCAACAAAGTTTGAAATAAAACAAAAGTTTGGAATAAAATTTGATTATGAGGGACTTGTTCTGTCTAGGCTGAGGTATTTAAGCTGACCAAAGGGAACACCTCTACCTGGGAACTACCCAATTAGTCAAAATTTGTTCAATCTCATTGAAACTTTTTCAAAATTAAATTTTGGCAAAAGTTTGAAATAAAATTGGATTTCTGAAATAAGAACCTTCCAATTTATCAAAATTACATTTTGGCAACAAAAGTTTGAAATAAAACAAATTTGCCCCTTTAAAATTGGATTTCTGGAATAAGAACCTTCCAATTTATCAAAATTACAATTTGGCAACAAAAGTTTGAAATAAAACAAATTTGCTCCTTTAAAATTGGATTTCTGAAATAAGAACCTTCCAATTTATCAAAATTACACTTTGGCAACAAAAGTTTGAAATAAAACAAATTTGCCCCTTTAAAATTGGATTTTTGAAATAAGAACCTTCCAATTTATCAAAATTACATTTTGGCAACAAAAGTTTGAAATAAAACAAATTTGCCCCCTTTAAAATTGGATTTCTGAAATAAGAACCTTCCAATTCATCAAAATTACATTTTGGCAATAAAAGTTTGAAATAAAATAAATTGCTTCCTTTAAAATTGGATTTCTGAAATAAGAACCATTTGTTTTAAATTCTTTCGTAAGTAATTTTTTTTTATAAAATAAGGAATTTGTTTTGAAATATCAAAATAAATTCCAAGTTTTTCTAATGGCCCTGAGCCACTCATAGTTATTAGTTCATATTTCATTTTAAAATGTGAATTAATAAATTTTGGGACATTCAAAATAAAACATAAAAATATTTTTTTTTTCGGACTATTAAATAAAAGGATAATTTTGAAATAAAATGTGGTAACCGTTTTTCTAAAACGGGTGTTGTAGGGGTGCTAACACCTTCTCTACACTCAATCGACTCCCGAGCCTAATTTATGGTTTCATAGACTACCATTTTCCTCTAAAATAGGTGACCAATCACACCTTATAATGATTGGTGGCGACTCCAAACCTTTTACCTCGAAAGAGATTCCTAGGAGAGGACGTCGGCCGCTCCGCGTCGTGATGACGTTGCGACAGCTCCTTGGAGAGCTCAACTAGAAAATCTAAATTAAGATTTAAATTAAAACTTTACTTTAGTTGGAATCAGTTTAGAAATAAATCAATTGAAACTAAAGTGAAATTGTACTTAGAAAATTCCAAATCGACCACGACCTCGACCACGGTTATTAAAATTCACAGCATTCACTTCAGGGAATGGTGTTGCTCCAGTTGGTCGGGATTCGTGATTTTTCATCAATAACTCGTTATTTTGTTCAGCAACGAGAAGACATGAGATAAGTTCAGAATATTTTGCAAAACCCTTCTCTCGATATTGCTGCTGCAGGAGCATATTCGAGACATGAAAAGTGGAAAATGTCTTCTCTAACATATCAACATCAGTAATCTTTTCTCCGCATAATTTTAATTTTGAACTAATTCTGAAGAGTGCGGAATTATATTCACTTACTGATTTAAAGTCCTGCAACCTCAGGTGCATCCAATCATAACGAGCTTTAGGAAGAATAACTGTTTTTTGATGATCGTACCTTTCTTTCAAACCTTGCCATAGAACGTAGGGATTTTTTATTGTAAGATACTCCATTTTCAATCTCTCGTGAAGATGATGGCGAAGGAAGATCAGGGCTTATGCTTTTTCTTGATTTGATGCATCATTTCCTTCTTTAATTGTTTCTCCAAGATTCATAGAATCTAAATGGATCTCAGCGTCAAAGACCCATGACAAGTAGTTATTTCCATTAATATCCAGGGCCGCAAATTCTAGCTTTGTAAGGTTTGCCATAATAACACTATAAAAAATAATAATATATTCATATTAGAAATTTAACATAAACCAAATGTGTAAAAATGGCTTACCTATAAGACTTACATTTAGCGGGAAAAATGACAGAGTTTCGTGCTGATAACGTGTTGTAAAATTGAGAGGCGAAACCGGGCACCAAAACTTTACCAAATAATATAATAATAACAATATTAATAAAAATAATAATAATAATAATAATAATACAAGTGGAGTATATATATATAATATAAACAAAAATAGGGATTTATGGCAAATTAAAAGCAAATGAAATTAGAGAGGTTTCTTTTCAAATATCTATATCTTCATTTATCCACCAAAAACCACTATTTATAGACAGTTTGGAGAGCATGATGTGGTACATTTGGACACCAATCTATGGCCTTTGTTGGACACATAGAAGACACTTTGGCTATGGAGAAAATGCCACTTGGCATGGATATTAAGTGGGCATGTGGAATGGGCATTTACATGTGTCATATTTACAATAATATCAAATATTTTGTCATATTTGCAAGACTTAAAAACCGTTGTTAGATTTGTAAATATACTAAACATTTTTACTACCCATTGCAAATCTCCCATTTTTTGCCGGTGACTTAAAAATTAGAAATATGATTTACTTGGTTTGTTAAGAATAAAATATTAAAATTATTCATTAAGGGTTCGAATGTATATCCCTCATCTATATCATAAGAAAAATGAACTATAAAATACATAAGAGTGGGACAAGAATAATCTAGGTACTCTTCTTTTTTTAAAATGAAAAATAATATAGGTACTAGTAATGCATCATATGAACATAAATATAAAAGTAAAATCCACCAAAGAGGAAAGTGAATTATAAAACAGTAATAATAATAAAGTTAAATTATATTAAAAAAAATTAAAAAACTAAAAAAAATATTCTTGAACTTTGTCATTTATTTAAAAAATACTCATATTCTTTCAAAGTTTGCACATTGTTTTGGAATAGTGTGGTTGTGGCATAGAACGAGAATTTGGATTGCCACATCGTTTTAGGTCATCGTCATATTGTTTCAGGTATCGATTTTCATTCGAAATTCTAAAGGATTTCTACTTCAAGGATAGTTTTGAAACGTTTATGAATGATTAAGGGTAATATTGCAACTTTTGAAAGAATAAATGTATTTTTTAAACAAATAACAAAGTTGAGGGGTATTTTTTTTTAAATATAATTTAGCCTAATAATAACGTCCTGAAGATTTTTTTTTTTTAGTTCAATAATATTTAGAGATGGAAATATTCGAATCTCTGACCTCTTGATCAAGTGTACATGCCAATTACTGCTAAGCTATAATCATATTTGAGATGGTGAGTTTACTCAAATATTTTTGTGTAAACGATAATGCAATTTTTTTGTTATTCAATTTTATCTACAAAGTCTCCTTTTTTTTTAATCCTATCAAAATCACTCCATTATTCATTTTCCACTTCTCTTTCTTGCTCTTTTTATAGTGCAATAAATAAATAAATATATATATATCATCTTTTGCAAGGAAAAGAGAAATTTTTCCATTAAAAAACAAGGGGTGGAAGTAGAGAGAGAGAAAAAATGGGTGCAAATGGAGAGAGAAAATTGGGTAAATATAAAGTTTTTATTTTAAATAATAATAATGTGAGGGTAATATAGATGAAACATCGACAAGCACTATTTAAATATCCCCCAAAAATACTAAATATTTCCTCCTTTACATACCGAGTCTTTTAATTAAAAATACTTGAAAAAACTTGAAATCCGTTTTATAAGGCCCCGTTTGATAACAATTTGATTTTTAGTTTTTGGTTTTTGAAAATTAAGACTATAAATACTACTTCCACCCTATGATTTTCTGTGTTTTCTTATCTACTTTTTAAATGTATTTTCAAAAACCAAGCCAAGTTTTGAAAATTAAAAAAAAATATAGTTTTCAAAAACTTGTTTTTGTTTTTTGAATTTGGCTAAGAATTCAAGTATTTTTTTAAGAAAAGTGGAAACTATTGTAGAGAAGATGAATGCAATTGTAGAGAAATGGTGAGAAAACAAGCACAATTTTCAAAAACCAAAAACCAAATAGTTATCAAACAGGGCCTAAGTAATCTGAATTTTGTTTTATGTTTTGAGAATATACATTTGACATATGTGTTTTTAAAAACTGTTTTTGAATTATGTGATCTAAATAATAGAAATTCTAAAAACAATATTTTTATGTTTTTCACGATATTTAGATTTTCAATTTTAAATTTTAAAATGCAAAATTATATTAAAAGAGATAAATACTTTAATAAATATAGTATTTCAAGTTATAAACTCAATTTATTTTTGTTGAATTAAAATATTACATAATATTTAGTTTTACAACTACAGCTAGTTTCATGGTCTATAAATATATTATAGAACACATTTTGAACATTGGTTTAAATGGAATCAAATTTCTAAATCTGCTCTCAAACACATTTATGAAAACATGAAATACAACTCTATTTTCATTGAATCTCTCGTTTTCAATTTACCTACCAAACACGCCCTTAAGTTTTGAAATGTTGAAGTTGAAAATTGAAAGTAACCACATTTGGCAAGATAGAGTTGCTTTCAATTTCACTTCTAACATTTTAAAATTGATAATTTTATATCTAACAAAAAAATTGTTAATGAAAAACTGTTTTATACTTATCGAAAAATTTTAAAGACTAAATTGTTACTTTCATGAAAGTTTAGAGACAAAAATTTTTTTTTAACCAAAACATAGTTTGATTTTTTTAGTTCAACAGCATATGGAGGCTAGGGATTTAAACTTCTAACTTTTCAGTCGAATACATATACTTCAACGAGTAGAGCTATACTGAAATTGACATTTAAATTTTGTGGATAGTAAATTTAATCAAAGGTATTTCGTATAATTTAATGTAGGATATAAGATAATAGGGAAGGTGGTCCATATGGTCATATGATGAAAGTTAAAATGATGCGTTTAGATGAAAGTGGGCCCCGTTGTACTGAGACAGACAGCGTCCGAATCTTAAATGGGCCTCTGAGTCTGGTCTGGGGTCGGCTGACCACAGTACCCTACTCATCGGCTCCTTCATTTCTCAAATAAAAAGGTTTTTATTTTATTTTATTTTATTTATTTATTTTTAGTTCAAAACTTTCATAATGCATCAAAAAGCTCCAAACTGCATAAAATTCCCCAACTTCCCTAATTTTCCCTTCCTCCTTCCTTCTGTAGCTATCTGCATTGAATCGTGGGCTTATGACATTAAAATTTTATTTATTTATTTATTTATTTTTGATTTCGTTATTCAATTTCACAGTGTTATTTAGTAAATACTTGAAAAAAACAATGCTTTGGAAAGGTTTTGTTTGAGTTCACAAAATTTAAAAGAAGTATCAAGTATGTACTTTAGGAACCATATGAAAATTAAACAGAAAATTTTGGTTTTTTATTCCTTCCCCTTAATCTTGATATGGTGTGTTTGAGAGTGTTTTTATTGTGGTAAAATGTACTTTCTACTCAAAGTTATCGTGTTAAAAAAAAAAAGGGAAGGAGTAAAAATGTTTACAAATATAAAGTTGAATGTTATAATCAAATTTAAAGCCTTAGTGGAGTTTTTTTTTCCCTAAAAAAAAGAATAAAAATTTATTTGTTAATGAAAATATGCAAGTGTGGGCACCCTTAACTTGTCCTTGTCCCCCAAACAAAGATTTGTTTGGTGTTGTCATGGTGACCTTAGTTCAAATGTCATTGTAATAGTTTTTACATAATATTGTTAATGAAAGAAACATATGGTCCAAATTAATATATCATAACATATGTTGGAAAAAGATGGGATCTTGGACTTTCTATGCTTTTGTCTTTTTCCTTTTCCAAAACTTCAATTCCATTTTAAGATTTTGATCTTCTTTTTATGGATTAAAAAAAAATATATATTTTTAAGTGTGGGTTCAATGCAAATTTATAAGGTAACAAAAAGTTGGGGACATAAAAGATTGGTTAACACAAGCGGAACAATGAAAGAAGGGAAGAAGAAATTGTTCCCTCTTGTTCATCTTAGATCTAAAAAATTACATAAAAAGTTAAGATTTTAAAGTCTTAATTTTTATAATTAAATGATTAAATATATAAAAAATTAATTTTGATAATTAAATGATTAAATATGTAAAAAATTATCTTTCTATAAAAATTTCTAGCTCCACTCCTACTAGTTAAGGATAAATAATGTTGTATATGTCTAGGTTTGTACGGGAATGAATTTCATATATTTGAAATAAAAACGTGAGTATGTTTGATAACAATTTTGATTTTTTGGAATTATGTTTATTTAGGCCCCATTTGATAACCATTAGGTTTTTTATTTTTAGTTTTTGAAAATTAAACTTATAAATACTACTTCCACCTATGAGCTTCTTTGCTTTGTTATCTACTTTTTAGATATGTTTTCATAAACCAAACCAAGTTTTGAAAATTAAAAAAAAAAATAGTTTTCAAAAACTTATTTTTGTTTTTGAAATTTGACTAAGAATTCAAATGTTCACTTAAGAAATATGAAAACCATTGTAGAGAAATCGTGAGAAAACAAACTTACTTTTCAAAAACCAAAACACAAAAAACCAAATGGTTATCAAATGAAGCATAGTAATAACTTTTTGTTTTTGAAATTATAGTCAAATTTTAAGAACTTGAAAAAAGTAGTTTATAAATTAAATTCACTAGTAATAATTAAGGCCCCATTTGATAACTATTTGGTTTTTGGTTTTGAAATTAATCTTATAAACACTACTTCTAACTATATGTTTCTTTGTTTCGTTAACTACCTTCTACCAATGTTTTTAAAAAACTAAGGGAAGTTTTGAAAACTAAAAAAAAATAGTTTTTAAAACTTATTTTTTATTTTTGGAATATGACTAAATAATTCAAATATTTACTTAAAAAAAGATGAAAACCATTGTAGAAAAATTATGAGAAGACAAGCTTACTTTTCAAAAACCAGAAACCAGATGGTTATTAAACATGGTTTTAATTTTTTGTTTTTTGAAAATTAAGCTTGCAACACTACTTCCACGTAAGAGTTTCTTTGTTTTCTTATCTACTTTTTAAACATGTTTCAAAATTCAAGTCAAAATTTAGAAATTAAAAAAAATAGGCCCCATTTGATAACCATTTAATTTTTTGTTTTTAAAAATTAAGCTTATAATAACTACATCTACCTATAAGTTTCTTTGCTTTGTTATCTACTTTTTACTAATGTTTTTAAAAACTAAGCCAAATTTTGAAAACTAAAAAAAGTAGTTTTTGAAAACTTTTTTTTTTGTTTTTTAAAATTGGCTAAAAATTTAAATGTTTCCTTAAAAAAAATGAAAATTATTGTAAAGAAAATATGATAAAATAAATACGATTTTCAAAAACCAAATGGTTATCAAACCGAACCGTAGTTTTATTTATTTATTTTTTTTATAGAATTTGGCTAAAAATTCTAATGTTTTTTTCAAGAAATATAAAAACTATGGTAAAGAAATAGTAAGAAAACAAGTATAACTTTTAAAAATAGAAAACTAAAAACGAAATCAATATCAAACATGGTGTAGGTAAACAAACAAAGTTATTCCTAACGTGGGAAATTACAAAATAAATCTTATTAAATCGATTAATACATATCCAATATATTATAATCTACCAATGCTTTTGCAATATATCGAAGAAATAGACTCTCCAATATGTTTGCAGCATACAATAGCACATTACACATACAAATTATAAAAATGTTCGGTAGAAAAAAGATGAATGACTTGGCTTGTATTGGAAGAAAAGGAAGCAAACAAGTCATGTGGGGGCAAATAAAATAAAATAAAATCTTTAAAGAAGAATTGTCTCTATACCCATAAATAGTTATAGGTTAAATCACAAGTTTAGTCCTTGAACTTTTAAGTATGTGTCAAATAAATCCTCAATTGTGTGTCTATTAGATAATTGAACTATAAAAAGTCTCTAATAAGTCCCTAAACTTTTGATTTTTTATCTAATAAGTCATTGAACTTAATTTTGTGTCTAATAGACCTTCGACCTATTCAACATTGTTTGAAATTCATGAACTTATTAGGCACAAAACTGAAAGTTTAATGTCCTATTAGACAAAAAAAAAATAATTTTATATCTAATAATTCGTTAATTTTAGAAAATTTTGAATATGTCAAGAATCTATTAGACATAAAATTTAAAGTTCAATGACTTATTTCACATTTTTAAAGTTCAGAGACTTTATTAGACATAAAGTTGAAAGTCAGAGATTTATTAAACACATTTCAAAGTTTGGAAACGTATTAGCACAGACCAAAAGTTCAAGGACTAAATGTATAATTTAACCATAGTTCTAATGTGATTTTGCTTTTAAAGAAATGAACTCTTTATCAACCACAAATCAAGTCCTATTCCACAACTAGAGTGAAACTGAAAAAACTAGGGTTTTTTGTACGGATAACCTTTTTTTTTGCCGCTAAAATGATGGACGACCTAATCTTTTAAAATAACGATGAATAACCTTCTGCTGACGTCACACTGAGAGCGAGAATAAGATAAAACCCAATGAGAGCGAGAGTCATCTTCAATCTTCTTTACCAAGAGCGAAAGTACGAGAAAAATCCAACAAGAGCAAGAGGTCATCTTCAACCCATCTTTAACCTTCTTCTCGTAGACACCATTTTCAACCTTCTTCTTTCCCTTCATGTACTCTAGCAGCAACCCGCCTCAAATCTAGAATCCATTTTCAACCCATCTCAGACACTTTCATCACTCTCGCTCTATGAGAAGAAGGTTGAAGATGACCTCTTAGTCTCGTTGGATATTTTTTTGTACTCCCGCTCTCTGTCAAGAAGGTTGAAGATAACTCCCTCTCTCATTGGGTTATATCGTACTCTGTGTCTACGAGAAGGTTGAAAATGGGTTGAAGATGACCTTTTGCTCTCGTTGGGTTTTTCTTGTACTCTCGCTTTCGGTCAAGAAGGTTGAAGATGACTCTCGCTCTCATTGAGTTTTATCGTACTCTCATTGTCGATGTGACATCAACAGAAGATTATCTATCGTTATTTTGAAAAACCAAGTTATTGACTTTAAAAAAAATGTCATCCGTACAAATAATCCAAAAACTAGGCATCAAATGTCCATGGTACCAGTTATGAAAACTATATCTAATCATAAGTGGATCCTTATCATCCATATTAGGAAGAAAATGGAGGGCCCACTTGATGAAAATTTGAAAGGTTAAAGAATACTCTTGTTCCAACTTTTAGTATGTAGCAATTACTTTAAATTTTAAACAATTTAGTCATTGTACTTTTAAACTTGTAACAATTTAGTCTCTATTATGAAAAATATTGTTAAGATCTTATAACGTTTTTTTACACATGTAGATTGATAAATTGGACGTTAGAGACTAAATGTATTTATAAACTACAAAAATTATATTCTTACATAATAAAATTTGACATTGCACTTTGATGAGATTTTTTATTAGGGATTGAATTGTTACAAATTTGAAAGTACATAAACTAAGACTCCGTTTGATAATCATTTGATTTTTGGCTTTTGAAAATTAAGCCTACAAATACTATTTCCACCTATAGATTTCTTTGTTTTGTTGTCTACTTTTTACATATATTTTCAAAAATCAAGCCAAGTTTTGAAAACTAAAAAAAGTAGTTTTCAAAAACTTATTTTTTGTTTTTAGAATTTGGCTAAAAATTCAAATATTTTCTTAAGAAAGATGAAACTCACGGTAGAGAAATGATGAGGGAAAAAAAAACACAATTTTTAAAAACTAAAAATCAAAAACCAAATAGTTATCAAATGGAGCCTAAATTATTACCTACTAAATTTTATGAACTAAATTGTTACAAATTGAAAAGTATAGGATTGAGCGTATTAAAGTTTAGGAATTGAATCAATACTTCAACAGAAATACGAAGACCAAAAGTGTTTTGTAACCAAATTTGAAAAGGATGTTTTGGTTCAGAAATTCACTAAACTTATATTTGTGTAGCTTAGAATTTGAAATCTTAAATTTGTGTAGCTCCTATTTAAAAAGTGAAGAGGAATGAGTTTCAAAATTGAAGATTATATAGTTTGTGTATAGAAGTTTGTGAGGTGGGGATTCAAATCTCCCACTTAAGAAAGGAGTTGCTCGTTCTTCAACCAATGAACTCTACTTCAGTTAGTACATTTTAAAAAGTTAGTTTTTTTTTCCCTTTTTTTAAAAAATTTATTTTTAGCTTAGTATATGAAACGAATGTAGTTTTTGTTGTTACAATTATGGAATTAGAAAACTTTTTTCGAATAAATACATCAATTTTTTTTTGTTTTGAAAGAGTAAATCTACTTATTGAAGTAAAATATTGTAAAAAAAGGGTTTTGCAAAAATATTATATTTGGCCTAAATAATAGTAGGTTTGTCATATAATAAAATATTTTTTTAAAAATGGCACAAGTATAAAAGTTCATATATCAGTGATATAAGGACAACATTAATGTATTTTGCATTAGGTGCATTAGTGATATATTTTATCAATGATACATAAATGATATATTAGTGATATACTTCATCAATTATTTTTGCATGATAAATTTGTAAAAATATGACCACAAATTTTACCTCATTGTAATTTTTCAAAGAAAAATCTTTGCATCAAGCACCGTGAATAAAATACAAAACTATAACATATTTTTTATGAACTTTATTGTGATGTGAAGTACACAATTAGGTCCAATTTGTTCCCCCCATTAACATAGGACAAAACCTCAAAAAAATAAAAAAAGAAGAAAGTAAGATTAGGGTTAAAGAATCTTAATTTTATCTAAATTGCTTCCTTGATTGGGATCATAAAGTTGGAAACATATCTCATTTATATCCACCTTTGTCGGATCTTCCTTCTTCCCTTTTTTCTTTTTTTTTTTTTTTTTTTTTTACTTCTTCTCTTTTTTTATAATAATAATAATAATAATAATAATAATAAATAATGTTGATAAGTTGATTTTATATTTATTTATTATATCTTGTTTTAGTTGTTTTTAGTTAGTTTTCTTATAGTTTTTGAATTTTAATTCATGCATTTATTTTATTTTTATAGGTTATCAAAGATTTCATATTAAAGGTGGTTTGAGGGCTTAGTATATATATATATATATAATAAAAAATAATTACGTCGCCTAGGCGCCACAGACAGTGCGGAAAGACAGATTGCTAGCGTCTAGGTGCTTCGGTGATGATTTTCACACTTTTTGATAGCACCTAGGCACTATCCATAGCGCCTAAGCGCTGCGTCAACTGTCCTAAGTATAAAAGACCGTCTTTTAGTCATCTTAAAGAGGGAGAGAGAGATTTGGAGGCGAAAAACAGAGAGGATGAGGCATAAATCAAAAGAAAAAGAAAATACACCACCTTGGAGGACCCGAGCAACCTAAGGGAGCGAGAGCTACATTCGGTTAATCGTTCGATCACTTGGATTTGTCTCTCTTTTCATTTTTTCCTTCTCTTTTTCTGCTTGTAATGACTCCATTGACACTTTTAGCTAGTTTTGTTAAGTTTTACATTATGAACTAAGTTTTTCTTTCTAGAACTTTAATGTAATCGATACTCAAATCCTACTATTTCTTAGTTAATAGATAATGTATCTATTTCATTTGTGGTTGTGAAAATTCTTCTGCACTTAAGCATGTTTAGATTTGGTCATTCTTTACATTGTTTTTATGTCATGGTTTGAGGTTGAGAGACAAGAATCATTGATTAACTGAAATGTTTTCCTAAATTTATACTTGAGATAGAGATATCCTTGTAGATTTTGTGGTAATATTAGGTTCTACGAGCTTAATAATTGAATTGTTAGAATTTTCATAGAGATATAGACAATTTACTTTTCAATGAATATCGTTATTGCTTGAGAAAGAATATCGAGTCTATAGGATAAAACTTGCCAACAACTTAGAAATAGAAGAAAACATTGGCTATTAATAAACAAAGAATAGGAGGAGGAATTCGGTGAAGTCATTGCTCTATAAGTTTTTTTACCAATTAAGTTTTATCCTCTGTTTGCATTGTCAATTTTAGAGCTTAATCACATTTATTTTTCAAGAAAGTTTAAATTTTCATTCATCTTTGATAATCCAGTGTCTAGATAAAATTGAGGCTAAAGAATTTGGTAATTGGTAGCTTTCAGTTCTTGTGGAGAACGAAGTTTGTATTCAATCATTGTATTACTTATAACGATTCATGCACTTGCGAATTCGCCCATCAAATGTCACATACATCTTGGATAAAGTTTTCAATAAAATAGTTATTTTTTCTTAAAAAAATTATCATAATTTCTTTCCCATAGAAGATTTCATCATTTTTAGGTTAAATTGCAAGTTTTATTCCCAAACTATTGATGTCTATTTAGATTTTATATTTTAAAAAGAAATCTAATATATTTTTATAAATTTTCATGATTTATGCCTTAAAATATTTTTAATATGTCATAGAGCTTTCAATTTCTATGTCTAATAAGCCATTATTATGTCAGTGGTAATTTGACATCATTTCTTTGAGGTCGAAAGTTTAAATCTTCATACTTTCATTCATTTGTTGTATTTAAAAAAAAATTAAATAAACAATTGACTTTTAAGATAATAATTGATGTCTTATCTATTAAGCTATATTTAGATTTACAAATATAATTTAACTTATCATCTTAGTCATCGGGTCTAATGGTGGATTTTTATTGGGGGAGGGAGAATCCATTTATTCATCGTTTTAAGGACACTTACTAAAAATTTTAAACAAAAATGCAAAAAATATATTAACATTACATCGTTTATATTTTATTAGTTAAAGGAATAAAAGATCAAATCAAACCCAAAATTTTAATTAAATAAAAGGCACGATGAGCATCCACTTTAATTGATTGATTTGATTGTAGCTATGATTAAAAATGAAGATAAAAGAACAAAAATCACTTAAAAATGAAAATTTTCAAAAGAGAGTCAAAGGAGAGCTCTATTCTCAATGGCCCAATAATTGCTGACATCTAACCCATGAATTTCAAGACATTCCAAACTCTGTTTTAATTTTTGGCCATCATTTATTGGGGAGTGTTTGATAATATAAATTTATGTTATCAATGTTTAAATTATGAAGTTAAATAAGCTGGTTTATTATTTTTTTATTGCCAAAATCAATATTAAACTTGTCTATCGATTCTTAAAAAAAATAAATATAAAAAAACAACTGACATCAAAATTAGTTTATATTTTATAGGAAACCAAATCAACCCACACTTACACATATATTTTTTTACTTGCATAGTTCCACCCCTAATTGAAATTATATAGAACCATGAGCTTTAAAAGTAAAGTTTTATGTGCTCTATATTAGCTAAAGTGAGTATAGCTCAACAGTAATTGATATGAAAATTTTCGATCAAGAGGTCAAAGATTCAAATTCTCCCACTTCAAATGTTGTTGAATTCAAAAAAAAAAATATATACCCTATATCGAATTCATAGATTTGAGAGAATATGTAAAAGTTGATATGTAATATAAATGCAAGAAAAAAAATTCATAGGTTAGAGTAATTTGTTGTCCCCAACAAATGAAATTAGCAAAAAATGGTATTCTAAAATGAGCAATCTCACATGCGTACTCAAAAAAAAACAAAAAAAAAACCTCACATGCAAAAATATGGAGTCCAAATTCTATTATTTTAAAAGTTAAGGACGTGTTTGAAATAATGGCTTTTTAAGTGCTTAAAAATACTTTTTTTTGCATTTAAAAATAAAATTTTTAAATATTTAGAAAGTCATTTTAAGCATGTCCTAAATTACAAGTTTAGTTTATGAACTTTAAAGTTTGTGTCTATTTAATTTTTTTAATTTAAAAAAGTATTTAATAAGTCCTTAAAATTTCAATTTTGTGTCTAATAGGTATTGAACTTAAAATGTCTGATAGGTCATTGAACTTTTAATTTTGTGTTCAATAGATTCCTAACATATTTGAAAGTTTTAAAAATTAAATTATCAATGAGATATAAAATTGAATTCTATATTTACTGTGACGCTAAACTTTTAATTTTATATCTAGCAAATTCATAAATTTTATAAAATGTTGAATACACAAAATTGAAAATTCAAGAACCTATTGATACAAAGTTAAAGTTTAAAAACTTATTAAATATTTTTTAAAGTTGTAAAACCAGATAGACATAGAATTAAAAGTTTAGGGACTAAAATTTATAATATTTAACTTACTTTAAATTATCGAAAATCAGTCTTGTTAAATCCGTGAACCAATCGTCCCTTAATTGAATCAAATAAAATAGATTGTTAAAGAGAGACATTCATTCAGATTTTTTGTATTCTTTTTATTATTATTATTATTATTTTGTCTCCTTTGTTGAGTTTTTATTGCATCGCAAAATTACAAAGGAAGCCACGAGAACTCCAAAGTCCAGCGGCCGAAAGCACAAAATAAAGTAGCCGAAAAGTAAAAGGAAAAAACATCCCCACTTGACAACATAAAATTGTTTTTTAAAACACATTAACTATTTTAAACCTAAATTGACATTCAAGATGTCTCCTTTATTTTATTTTTAAAATCAATGCTAGTTCAAAAATATATTAAGATGTCAATTTGAACATAATTTAACTAGTTAAAATACTATACTATAACATAAAATGTTAGAGGTTCAAATTTTTATTCTTGTTGAATTAAAAGAAAACATTAGGGTAATTTTTCTAGTAATTTTACTATTTTTTATTATTTTAATTTCCTCTTAATAACAACATCGTGATTTTATTCTTAAAAAAAAACTAAAATTAAATTTGAGTCAATTCAATATTGTTTTTAAAATATTTTCCTTAATAAAATTTTCTTAAACATTATTCTCTTTTTCTTTTTATAATAATATTATACGCTTATTCCAATAAGAATTGAGCATTATAGGGAACTCATTGGCAATGTTTGAAATGTCGATATCGGTGGAAATGTCGAGGTCCAAAATTTATGGAAATGTCGATGGAAATGAAAATGCCGATGGAAATTTCGGAAAAATTTACGGAAATCGTGGAAATTGATGAAAATTGTTTGAATTAGCCAATAAAACTTTGATTTTGACTTAATTAGACTATAATGGACTATTTTTAAGCATTACATCTAAAAATTAAGACAATATTTAGATATAAATGTCAATTAAAAATTTGAAATGTCGATGCGAGTAGGAATTTGCAAAAAAAAATTTGAAAGTTGATTAAAATTATTTGAATTATTTCATGAAATCTTAATTGTGACTTAATTATAGTATAATTGATTACTCTTCTTAACATCATATATCTAAAATATATGTAATTTTTTATATTCAATGAGACAATTATGAAGGAAAATTGAGAGAATTGAAATAAATTTAAGAGAATTAGAGGGAAATTGAGAGAATTGGAGGGAAATTAAGAGAATTGGAATTGGAGTGTAGAAATGCCTTGAACATGTTATCTAGAGCTTCGAATGACCAAGTACGGGGGTCTCGCTGATCGGTCAGTGAGTCGGGGCCTAGGGGTGAAATGCCCTGGTGGGGGTTTGGGGGCAACGCCCCCAAAACCTAAGTTATATGTAAATCAGTTTATTGATTGAGCCTATTATGTATTAAGGTTTAAGAAAGTGTCATATATACACCTTTTAAACTCTTATCTAATTGTTTTCTTTATTTTATACTCGGTTTCTCCTCAAGATAATAAAATTATCTCTCCCAACCCCCTGGTGGGGGTTCGGGGGCAACGCCCCCAAAACTTAAGTTATATGTAAATCAGTTTATTGATTGAGCCTATTATGTATTAGGGTTTAAGAGAGTGCCATATATACACCTTCTAAACTCTTATCTAATTGTTTTCTTTATTTTATACTCAGTTTCTTCTCAATATAATAAAATTCTCTCTCCCTCTGCCCATGAAAGTAGGCTTGTGTGTGTGTGTGTGTGTGTGACTGAACTTATAAAAAAAAAAAAAAACTCAATATGGGATGACATTTTGAGGTGTTGAAAGGGGGGAAAAACGAAATTCTCCCCCCAACGACATGTCAAGCCCCTCGACATGCTGAAATGTCGCTCGACATTTCGATATGTCGAGCGACATTTAATACACTGCTCATTGGCACGACTTCGTGCTCTCTCTCATCTCCCATGTATTACAAAAATTAGTAATCCCAAAAAAATTATAGAAAATAATAGGAAAACAATCAATTTTTACCCATAAATTTGTCAAGTTGTATCAAATTTTTTTTTCTAAACTTTCAATTGTATGAAATTGCACCTCAAACTTAGATAATTATTGCAATCTTAACCTTAAACTTGAAAAAGTGTTGCAATTTTTACCTTCCAATATGTTTTCGTTTGAAAATTTGTTTAAAAAAATATTCTCATATGCTTTTAATGAATTATAAAATATGTGTATGCTACAAAAATGATAAGATTTCAAAGAAAAATGACATTAGAGCTAAATTTTAGTTTAACATTTGTGAATTTTGGCAAAGTTATTTAAAGGTTAATTTGTGCATTAATCAAACTTAAATTTGTGCAAAACTTGATATTATTAAAATTAGTGAGTTTATAAAAAAATTTAGGGCAAAATACATTTTTGGTCCCTGAGGTTTGAGGTTGATGTCTATTTGGTCCCTGAGATTTGGGAAATGATTCTAAATGGTCCCTGAAGTTAGTTTGACCGTTAGTTGACTAACGGAAAATAATGTAGCATGTTGATGTGGCAAAATTTAAATGAGGTGGAAAATTTTATTAATTTTATATTATTTTTAAAAGATTATTTGGCATTTTTTTCTTTTCATTTTTGCACCGTTGGATATTTCTGTAAGTAGAAAAAAGCTTACATGTAATTTTTTTTCTTCCCTTTTTTCCCACTTTATACCAACTACAAAATGGGGGAAATTTGAACAAGAGAAGAAACAGAAAGTAGGGGGAGAGAAACGGAAATGGAGGAAGATGGGACGAGAGAGAGAGGTTGAAGGGCCAAAAACAGTACCTGAAAATTGGACACATAGCCTTTGGGATTTATTTTTAACCTTTCAGTAAATTTCTTTTCCTTAATCAGTGTGTGTTTCAAACAAAAACAACCCCCTTTAATAAATCTATCATTTACAATTTCAATAGTCAATATGGCTTTGGGTTTTTCTATATTTACCTTCTACTTTTTCTGGGTTTTTTTTTTGTTTGTAGTGTTAAGTTAACTTAACACTGCTAATTAAGGAGTTCAAGTGCTTAATAACCCTTCAAAGCAAACAGCCAGCTGATCAAATGAGTCAAGCCATGTAATCTTTTAAAAATAATTGTTATTTTCGGACACCCACGCCGGCGAACTCTGCTCGCTCTGAAGACCCACGCAAACGGTGACCGGCGAACTCCTCTGTTACCGAAAATCACGCAAAAGACAACAAGAATCAAGACAAACGGCTGCGAATCTTCTTCTTCAATTTCTGGACTGTGTATTGCGGCTGCTGTATGTCTCTCTCCCCTCTCTGTTGTGTGTTTCACGAAGAAGAAGCCAGACCTAAGAGAGAGAAGATTTTGTAAATTTCAAAATGCCCTTTGTACCAAAATTACTTAAATGCCCCCACTTAAACCTTAAGATATGTCTTGCCATTTTATAACAATAATATAAAAGTAATAAAATTTTCCACCTCATTTAAATTTTGCCACATCAACATGCCACATTATTTTCCGTTAGTCAACTAACGGTAAAACTAACTTCATGGACCATTTAGAATCATTTCCCAAACCTCAGGGATTAAAATGTATCTTTTGAAATCTTAGGGACTAAATAGACATTAACCTCAAACCTCAGGGACCAAAAGTGTATTTTGCCCAAAAATTTACATTGATTTTTTTTGTTGTTAAGATTAGTGGGTGAATTAGAGAAAAATTAATAGAGAGTAGAAATTACAACGTTAACTAAGTCTAGAGTCCAATTCGATAAAATTGAAGGGTTAGAGTGAACTAATACAACATGATACGTTTTAGAAATAAAAATTTAATTTTTTCCAAAATAATAATGATGGCAAACGACCAAGGAACAAAAGTAATTAAATTCAAAGTAAATAAATAAGTACGTGGGATTTTCTGAGTACTTGAAAATTATTTATTTATTTTTTCAAATTAAAAAAAAAAGAAAATTTCTTATTTATCTTTTAATTAAACTTTCTAGAAAACTGATGCTTTATTTTTTAGTGCGCCCATGAAGCAACAATTTTGAGCAATAGAGACAAAATGATGACGGTAATCACAAATTTTGGCATTTTTTGTGGGAATCATATTTTTTCTTCCTTTTATAACATATATATACCTTTAGTTTTAGTGTTTACTTTATCATACTTTTTAGCTTTTTTGAACTCCTTTTGTCTTATTTGGAGAATTGATAAAGCCTTTCTTTTATTATATTGCCACAACAAGTGGGATTCTTTTAATACTTCCAAGTTTTCTTTTTGTTATTTAGAGAATTAAAAATATTTTTTCTTAATTATTATTTTTTTTTAGTACAAAAATATAGAGTATGAAAATTTAAACTTCTGTCCTTAAGAAAAAAGTACTTGCCAAATTGTCAATCATTGCTGAGTTACACTTATTTTGACATTTTTTTCTTAATTATGACCCAATGTAATAAAAATAAATAAAATCATATATTCTTTTTCAATCCCAAACAACTGAACTCAATTAGTCAATACTCAATCTAAGCATAACTCAACTAGTTAAAACTATACATTGGAACCAAGAAGTAAGAGGTTCGAATCTCACTCTTTCACATGTTGAATTAAAAAAAGTTAAATTGCAAATTTGGTCCCTATAGTTTGAAAAAAGTTAGAATTTTGCCCATATGATTTTAAAAGTTTCAAATTTGTCCTTATTGTTTGATAAAACCATAAACCATAGGGACAAAAATCAAACTTTCTCCAAACCACAATGACCAAATTTATAACTTAACCTAAAAAAACAACTCAAACTAGTCAATAATTGAACTAAAAATTCTAAAAGAAGGGAAAAAAACCCTATGACTCTCAAAAGATTGGTACATATATTTCTTACCATACTAAATTTGTAAGTGTTTGATGATTTTCTCTTTTATAAAAAAGAAAAAAAAGAAAAAAATTATGAACTTCCAACCAAAAAAAATTATGAACTTCCAACATCCTTCCTTCTTTTACTCATATAGCTTTAGAATGATGTTAGTCAAAATTGAAATTCTAGTATTGCTTTAGATTTCAAGCTATAACCTATGATTTGACTTTTAAAATGAAAAAAGAAATTCTATAATTACAATTACTATTGGTGTCTCTTTCTTTTAACTTTTTTTCATTTTTAATTCGATCTTCTAACCTTTTGGTCAAAAATACATGTCTCTTTTTTATTTTAACTCCTGACTTTTTAGTTAAAAATATATACATTAATCAATTGAATCAAGCTTAAGTTAGCACCTCTTCCTTTTACCTTATGATCTCCATCTTCCATTTTGAAATTTAAGTGTGTATAATAATAATATGTAAGGAGTTGTTTGGAGCACTAAATGAGTTATAATAGTCTGTGAAGTCATATAATATGTGTTTAGAATGCAAAGTTGTTTGGTTTAGATTATAATAATCTATGTTTGGAGTGCATAGTTATTTAACTCCACAAATTATTATAACTCACTCAACACCTCAAATAGGCCTTAAGAGTTGCTAATAATGTGTAACAAACCAAAAGAAAATAGGAGACACAAGGAAGTAAAGAAACAATTTGATACAAAATATATAAACACAATGAGCTCAAAACCAAAATAAAAAAAACAAAAACAAAAACAGGCTTCTTTTGCTGTCAGAGCAGCACCAGCCCATTCAAAGAAACTAGCTGCCTATGTAATGTAATTCCTACAACAGAGCCCCATTGAAATGGAACAAATCAAACTTCCCAAACATCATACAAACACTTCCCTCATATTTACACAAACACAGCTTCCTCACATGGAAAAAAGAGAGCCCTAAAACTTACAAGAAAGTCTTCATGTTGTTTTTAACTGAAAATTATAGTTTACACAAACAAAGCTTCATCACATGGAAAAAAGAGAGCCCTAAAACTTACAAGAAAGTCTTCACTGAAAATTATAGCCATTGTAATGTTATAATCCATGGCCTAAGCTCAGAGGAAGTAAGTCAACTGTTGCTTCTTTCTAGATCCTCCTTCCCCATATAACTCATTCCATTGCTTCAATTCACTCATTATTGATCCTTCTGCTGCAAAACTGGCTGCAACCTGTAAACCAACAATTCAAACGACCTCGTCAAACTTTTCGAGCGACTTGTGCAATGAGAAATTCGTATCGTTGTTTTGTTTTCTTTCATTGTCTTTGGTTTGAACTTGTACTCGAATGTGGCGCAAAAGGTGATCGAAAGATAAGGAAGCGAAGAAAACAGATTTTGGTGACTTTGAGAAGAGATTTTAATGTAAATGAATGTGGTAAAAAACAAGGAGATGTTTTGTATTTACTTGATTCTTTGCTTGTTTGAAATCCTCCATATTTAGTGCCCTGAGAGTGATTACTCTTTCTTCTTTGCTTTCTCCTGCTGCATCCCCTGCATTCTGGGCCTCAGCAGCTCTTCGTTTTTTCTCCTTCGAAGCAAAAAGACGGACAATGAAACGAAGTAAAAAAGACGATATAAAAAGCAACGACAACATGGGGTTGGTCTTGAATCTTACTTAAATACAAAGAAAATGAAAGGATAGAAATATGCCTACTGATTCCCTCATACTCACCATATCCTTTAGTCTTTCTTGCTGTATTAGTTCCCGAACGGGTCGATAAGCAGCCGTCATGCAGAAGTTCTGGTTTCAAAAGCAATGTCTCAGTGAAGAAACTTGTAACTGGATTTGGTCCTTAAAAAGTCAATAATTAGCTATGAAAGCAAACCTTGAGATCACTTCCACTATATCCTTCAGTCATTGTTGCAAGCTCCTTCATGTCTAGTCCTTCTTCCACCTGTTCTTTCCCCAAGAGAGTTCTCAATATATTTTCTCTATTTTCTGCTGTTGGTAACCCCACCATTATTCTGTTCATAAAAATTGGCTTTCATTACAAGCAAATTAAGGTTGATCCAAAAAACATCTGAACATTTAGGACAGACAGGGATATGCATGGAGGAGGGTGCATTAAGCATTGTTTGTGAGTGCAATTAGAAGCACTAGAAGAACGTTGAAATATAAGAAGCACTAGAAGAACGTTGAAATATAAGAAGCACAAGTACCTTCTCTCAAAACGCCGAATGATGGCTTCATCGAGGTCGAATGGCCTATTTGTTGCTGCAAGAACGAGCACACGCTCCCCTGGATTTGTCAAGAGTCCATCCCAATGAGTCATGAACTCATTTTTTATCTTTCTCATTGCCTCATGCTCACCGACTCTCGTCCGCTGCCCGAGCATACTATCTACCTCATCTACAAATATGATGGTGGGAGAGACTTTGCCCGCCAATGTGAATAAAGCCCGAACATTCTTCTCATCTTCTCCAAACCATTTGGAGGTTATGGTAGACATTGATACATTAATGAAGCTTGCTCCGGCTTCTTTGGCTATGGCCTTGGCTAACATAGTCTTTCCAGTTCCAGGAGGTCCGAACAACAATATGCCTCTGCAAGGCTTCAAAAGCCCTCCAAGAAATAAATCTGGCCTTCGAAGAGGAAGCATTACGAGTTCCTGAAGAGAATCTTTTATCTCGTCCATGGCACCAATATCAGAAAACGTAACACCAATCTGGTTCGCCGGTATAACCTCGGGCCTAATGCGTTTCTCAAACTCATTGTCTGGTGGAACTTCCTATGTGACATTTGATCATAATACAAACATCAGTAATGCCATTCATAGAGCCAGCAGAATGATTAAAAGTAGAGACCTACAGGGGCTTTTGCAGCTGGAACAGCAGTCTCGCCATCAGTTTTTGCCACTGCTGCAGGTGCTGCTTCACTTCTGTTTTCAGGAGCTGCGGTATCAGCTTTTGCTTCGGGTTTCACGGCTCCCGACTCCTAGAGATAACACATTAAAGCACTCAATAATCTTATTCCATCGTCCTCAAGGTTAAAATAAAATGGTCAAACTAAAATACGAACCTTTGAAGCTTCAGCTTGTGCTTCAAGCTGTACAGTATTTTTACCATTGGATTTTCCTGATTGGAATATGTTCAATCCATGGGACAAACTGCTCCATAGCCAAAACTATGAGTACTCAAAACCAACAATGAGAACTCAAACACAAAGGATTGATCTTACCTCTTGCTCGAAATGATCAGTTTTCCGTTTCTGTATTCAGGATCCTTGTTGTTCATTAGATGATAAGAAATTGCAGACACCACAATCTCTTCTATGTAGTTACTTAGAACCATAGTATCAGCAACACAGATCAAGTCGAGATCGTCACAGTCGAGATCATTCGCTGAAAGAACTTCCATTATGTGGTTTCGGTTATCCTGAACCTTGATCTTCTTCATATCCTCTTCCAATTGAGACTTCCAACTGACATGATGAGATTCATCTTCGGGCGACCTGATCTCGATATTATATGGAAAAAGAGCAGAGAGCCTCTCATCCACCTCCATATAATCATTGCTTGAATCAATAGTACGTGAACCAAGTATCAAAATGGAGCCAGACAGCTTTTCTAGCATTTTCTGGAACAAGTTATATACCCTATTTGACTTGGATAAGAACCTATCTACGTCACGAAGATATAAAACAATGGGACTCGCTTTCGACACATATAGAAGAACCTGCAAACAAATAAAAGTTGAGTTCTAACTGAAGATCTCATAAATTTCAGTTAAATCAATGAAGAATGCTACTCATTATTACCTTATACAGACACTGTATAAGAAGTTTCTCGTCAAAAGACCAGCTGGTCGTGCGCTTAAGGGGAGCTACAAACAATTAAACTTCAACTAAGTCGAGATATCGGTAAAAAGAATCACAAAGCATCTTCAGCAACCAATGAGTAGTTTCAATTTTCAAAGATATGCATGATAAAAGAAAAAAGTTATGGTTGCTGATAATCAGTGCATTTCTTCAAACAACAATGCTCTTTACTGCATACGCAATCACATTCATCATTGTGCACTCGACCGAAATTGAAGGAAATTTGGAAATCGCGAGACAAGTACTCGGACACTTGTTTGAATATTTTAAGTTCAATAATTTTATGAAGATTTGAATGGCTGACCTGGCTTCTCAATATTGCATTGTGTTGCAAGGTTATTAATGTTAGCCGCAGCAGAGGCATTTCTTCGAAGTTTTGGAAGATTGGAAGATCCTTCCTTTCCCCTGCAAATTCAAGCAGGATATATATTTACACGATCATTTTCCTCTGACAACTAAGCTAATCTGTCTAATATAAATTGAATCAACAAAAAGAAATTGAGGAACTAATAATGTATCCACACAATATTAAGATTCATTAGTGTAATATTCTGCTAATCCAACTTGATAATCTTACATTTTTCATTTTTCATTTTTGTAGCATTCATGAATTTACATAAATGTAGGCTCTTGTGTGATTGTACATTTCATCTCAACAATGCTTTTATCAATGACAGAGTGTAGACTTAAATATAGACAATGAAAAAATAAGTCAGCCAGCATACCACGATGCAAGTTCCACACCACTACTTTGCCTTCGCAATGAATCTGCAACAAAACAAACACGAACGTGTGTTGATTAGCCTAAGATCGAAAACAGAGGCGAAAGACTATGTCAAATACAAAAAGAAAAATGCTAATGTCAAATTCAAATCATGCGATCGATAATTAGCGACTCCTACTTAACTAATCTAATTTAAGTACATTATATTAGTAATGAAAAAATTGCAATAAGGTGGCAAAAGCCATAAAGAAAAACAAAGGAAGATGTACATTTTTGAGGTGGATAATATATGTATATGCAATATTTCCAAAAAACTTCCCGAACCGGGTTATAAAGAATTCAAGTCACTCATATTTAACAATGCTTAATAAATTTGCAGGATCCAATAATTAGGAACTTCACAATCACTATAATTCAAAAATTATAAGCTAAAAAACCAACCTATTTTTTGTTGTTCCCTGGGTGGAAGGATTGAAAATGATCCAAAGAAGCCAGACAATCTCTCCAATGTTGACTCTGAAGTTGACCTTTTAAAACCCTTATCATGATTAAAAAAAAATATGATCAGATCAGAAATTTCATTGCATTAAGAAACACCAAGAAAAATCACATCTTTTCATGGTACGAGAGAGAGAAAAATTCAAATCACAACTTTTTAAGTTTAGAAAAGCCTTACAGATTCCTTGACGGCAGTGCCATATTTGCTCTGAATCTGAACCAAACACAAACAAGTTAATAATTCCAAAGAAGAAAAGCCCACAAAAATAAAATCATACAGAGAAGGAAAAAAGAAATTAAAAAAACTTGCACGAAAATTCAGAATTTTCACCTTTAGGGAAAAGTCAGTTATATCTAAAAGCAACAGTTTGGCCTCGAAGTAGTGAGCCAATGCCTTGGCGAGCATTTGCTGGTAAAGTTCTTCAAAGGAAAAACACACCCACAAAGATTACAACTTTTGAATAAATAAATAGGAAAAATCTCTAGTCCTATATATCCTTCCTATTTCCTATTTGACAAGTCATTAAATGATGATATACTAATGAACATATATTACGATGGTATTAGAATTTTTTCCCTGCCCCTCTTCATTCCCATTGTTGAATTCCACGATATAAATAATGCTGACGTGACAATCAATAAATGAAAGTAATACTTTAGTATAAAAAAATTACGGAGCATGTATATATTTACGAGAGAGAGAGAGAGAGAGAGGAGAGATACCTGCAGGTCCAGAGAGTAAGATGGCTCGACTTGCAGGAGAGAGGTTTCGAGTATACTTAGAAACTTCAGCATGTTTCAAATGGACATACGCAGCACTTGTCAATAGAACTCGTGTCTGTTCACTGTCGTAATTACAATGCAAATTTCCAACAAAACAAAAAACACTCATTAATTTCTGTCGTTTCGTCTCCCAGAAAATTATAGAGAAATTGCTTGTTTATTCCAAACAAGAAAATTTTAATTATGAGAAAAAGATCACAATGGCACCACAAATTATTCATATCTACACTAATAACTGCGAAATACAAATTTTGCAAAATTGAATTACAATCTCTCTCAAATGCAAAATTCGCAAAATTGAGTTATAATTTCTCTCACATCCATCTAAAACAGTGTGAAACGGTTGGTTTTACTGTGGCGGCCTTTTCAAATAATTTATGGGCACCACCATCAAAGTCGTTTTTTATAAAAAAAAAATGTTTTTGCATCAAAATATGATCACATGATAATGACATAGAAAAGCGCACTTGAAAATGATGTAAAAAAATGTTGTTTTTTTAATGTCGCAATCAACACTGGTTATTTCTTAATTTAGTAGTTTCTTATCTTTGACGATTATCTTGGAAAATTTACATATGTAATATTTATGATTAATGAAAAGAAAATCCAATCATACAAAGAAAAGAAGATAATTTTGGATGAGTTTTGAATAAATAAAACAATTTTTGGACCTTTACCTTGTAGTCCATATTGTGGGGTGTTTAATTCCAGCCATGAGATATGTAATTAAAAAATAATAATAATAATAATAGAGGAGGAAGGAATTAAGTTGAAGTAGAGAGAGGGAAAATTGAATACCTGAGATAATAAGGGAATTGATCAAAAGTGACTTTGCTTTCACGGCCATCAACAATGTGTTTAAGCATTTCCTGTTCCAACTTGTCGGCAGTGATAACGTTGGAGGAAGAATGAGAGGACGACCATTTCGTGACGCTCTGTCCGGTCGCCAAACCCAGCCCCACGCCCACGCCCACGCCCACACTCAACGCCGACAGCAACAAACCCTTCTGCTCCATTTTTATTATTAACTCCAAATTAAAACTTCTAATTAACCCTTTTTCTATCCAGATCCAACGCCGGACGAATTCGGAAAATTCCTTATAATTATATTTATGGGTTCATCGGAAATTACGAGAAAAGAAAAAAATGGTCGTTACGTTACGTGAGCTTTAGAGATAGAGAAGGAAGTGTATTTATAGGCCGAAGCAGATCTGAGGAGGAGCGGCGGCGGTGCGGAGGAGATTTCTTTGTGTGTTTTTTTGGGTTTGCAGTTCTTTAAGCCATATGCCTCGGACTCCGGTGGTTACGTGGCACTCTGTTGACGGTTGTAAGAATCGGCAAAGACAAGACGGTTTTTCTTTTTTGGAATTTGGACTGCACATTCACACGCGCCTGCGTCACCTTTCTTATTTTTCCTCTCTCTCTCTCTTTCTCTCAAAGTTTGCGCCCAAATGCCCGTGTCATGGAGGAGATAAGATTAAGGCACGCTTTTATATTTTCCCTTCTTTTTCTTTATATATATATATATATATATATACATACAATTTTCTACCTACATAAATAAATAATCATATATATCTTGTAGACATCAACATGACAATAAATGGATAATAAAGTCAAAGTCTAACGATAATTGATGTACCTTCGAGATTAGAAGTTCGAATCTCTTACTCTTTAAGGTTGTTAAATTCAAAAAATAATAATAATAAAATAAATTATTTATGTAATTTGAAATTATTATTCATGTAGCTAATAAGATTCCAAGTGTTTTTAACTTTAAAATTCAATGAGCTTCTAACTCAAAAAGAAAGAAAAAGAAAAATGAAATCTTATTGATTTAAATATAGTTCAACTGAATGTGAAAATCTTAAAATATTATTTAACATGTTTAAGAGATTTTTTAAAACAAAAAAAGAAAAAAAAGAAAAAATAATGTTGATTTCAGCAACAAGCCTCTCCGGTAATTTGGAAGTTGGGCCTGGAGTGAAAAATGGGGCCCACATTACCCACGTAGGACAAGCTAGACGCAACAGAACAGACTCTGTTAGCCATTTTCCGAGTACGCTATTTTGTAGGAAAATTGTGACAAAGAGCACGTTTTCAACTATATATTTCATAAATGTCTCATTTTAAAAAAATTATCGGCTCTAGCATGACTCATATTTATGAGATCAATTTATTCCATTTGTACCTTTACAATTTTTGCATATATTTATAATATTATTATAATTATCATTTATTGTTTCCATAATTAAATCATTCAATTTAGGTAATTAATGTTACCATTACTTACATGAATATATTTTTTGTAATAGTAAATATTTTTTCTTCCATATTTTACTATTCGAATTAGGTTAGAATTTATTGCTACCATTAATAACCATGCTCCATTATTCTAATTGATGGTCTTCTCCACCAGCGTTCTTCTCCGATTGTGGGTTCAATTGTCATGTACAGATTTTTGTTCTCCAAAATGAGTAAGCTAGTCTTCTTCCTTATTCCTTCTTCTTTGTTTTTCATTTGGTTTTTTTTATTTAAATCTTATATTTTAGACTAAAGAAAGCAGTATGGATAGTTCATTTACATAGAAGTATATTATATATACGTATGTATATAATTCTATTATATTTTATGTATGTAATAAGTATAGTTATATTTACATACATATATTATATAAACATAGGTAAATAATCGTCATATATTTTGTATTGGTAATAATCTTATTAATTTTAAGATAACCTTGCAATATATAGCTATAATGTCATAACATGGTCTATCCATTTTATACATATTGTATTGAATATATAATGTTCAATGGGTTCCTAAATATATACTGTGTTGTATATTGTACCAATACACATATATGTTGAGATATATAATATATACATCAGCATGTAATCATTTTATATGTTTGGGATAACATGATACTCCTAGTATATTCTCAGATATATATTATATATACCCCTACTATATTTTCAGATATATAATATATATACCCCTTACGTATGAAGAATGA
The DNA here is from genome assembly GCA_033996785.1 of Trichosanthes truncata. Lineage (NCBI taxonomy): Eukaryota > Viridiplantae > Streptophyta > Magnoliopsida > Cucurbitales > Cucurbitaceae > Trichosanthes > Trichosanthes truncata. The sequence continues at coordinate 78,749,847 of JAWPNB010000003.1, forward strand.
AACCGTTGATAATGGAAAGGGTTGTCTAGTTTTTAAAATCCCTAGATTTTAGGAGGAAAATTGTAAAAATCTTTCATCTATTATATTCCTTATACAAAATTAATGGTGTTTGGAGGGAAAGATATAGGTTTCAACGTTTATGGAAAGTATCCATATATTTTATTTTTATTTTATATATAGAGAGAGAGCAATAAATAGAGGGGTAAATGAGTAATGTTCCTCTAGATTTAGCTTCTATTTGGCTTGAAAAGTGACAAAGCCAATATTAATAACAAAACGTGCCATTTGTGTAAAATTTGGTTCCAAATATGCCATTCATGTAGTTAACCCAATCAACTAGTTTGCAAGTTGGGCCTTCTAATTATTTTCTCTCTAATTAAAGTCTGCTAGTCTTAGCAGGTGTTTAGGAGGCTGAATTGATTATAATAGTTTGAATTATAATAATACGTGGAGTTATATAATCTATATTTAGAATGCATAATTAATCTAAGTTATTATAATCTATGTTTGAAGTGCAAAGTACTCTATAGATTATTATAACTTACGTCTTAAATAGCTCTTTAAAATCTTCTTATACCATGTGAGGAACTTTTTGTTGAAAAATGTGACATTTTTACATAAGAAAACAAAACTTTGAGATCCATAAATGAGGGAGAAAAAATAGACTTATGGGAAAGTGTGAAATATGATGTAACATAACATAGATGATAAATGATAGAATCAATCAACATAGTTTGCATTACAAATGGCCAAGTTGCCAAAATTCCCTGCCACTGCCTCTGTATTTTGAAGCTCAAAGGAATCAGATCATACTTTTGCAGACCACAGATGATAACTTACTTTTTTCAAAGAAAAGGTTCTTTATTTTTTCATTACACAATAATAGCATGACATTTTTCAAGCTCACTGATCAAACAAAACTAAAGATGAGAACACATTTTTCAACTTTAAAAAACACCAACTCTTTCTATCTGGTCATTTTGTGGATTTACAGACAGACATTACATTTTCATTTTCACACTCTAAAAAACATTACATTCCTAAATGGGGCTCATATTGCTCTTCTTATACACTAAAATCTCTGTATAACACACAAAAAAAGGCTCAGAATGGTTGAAGTTTCCTGTAAATGGGGCTAAGGAAGCTCATTCTTCTGTTTGGTGCAGCCATTGTATGGAGCAAACAGAACATCAACGCTAATGGAACAGAAAACACAGCCAAAAGAACCACATAAAACCATGCAGACAACAGATGAGGAAACTCAGCTTCATTTTTGCCGTCTGGTTGTTGTCAACTCTGGGTTGCCTTTCCTCATCATTGCAACGAATTCGTCGTAGTTTATTCGTCCGTCCTGGTGTAAAAAGAAGTTAGAATTTTTTCATTAGCAAGAGAAGAAGACATCATACCAGAATTTTGATGTTGTTTGGAACTAGTCTAAGATATGAAACAAGTTTCTAGGTCCATTTTCGTCTTCCATGGAGTATTTGTACATGCTGTTCCAGAGAAAAATTGAGCTCACTATAATGGGAAGAAGTTCCATCAGTTAAATTGAGCCAATTCGAGGATTTAAAACATACTGGTTGATATCTCAATAGTCAACGATATAGCAAATAGGAATATGATATATAGGAGGACACTTACATTGCTATATTCTGATAGGAAACTATGGAAATGCTGATGAAAAATGATGTAACGTAAACTATACACAATTATATGCATTTTTTTTTCTATAAGAAACTGAGCTTTCACAATTATATGCAGTTATTTATGCTGGTATGACTTTGTTTGAGAGAAATCGAAAGGCTACGAGAAAGAAACTAAAAGGGAAGAACAGAATTGTACATTATCTGTGTCAACTTCTGCAATGATCTCCTTTATTGTTTTCTCATCTCCCATATTGTACTTCTTAAGGGCAGACTCCAACTCCTCCATTGTGATATATCTAAATGAGACCAAGGAATCGCAAAGTCAACACGAGGTATATGTATCAGAACACTGGATGAACTCCAAAGCCAAAATCATAGACTACAATAAGCCAAACAATGATTACCCGCTCTTGTCTTTGTCGAAGTATTCAAAAGCTTTGAATACGTGATCCTCTCTTTCTACTCTGTTCATGTGCATAGTAGCAGTAATGAACTCGATGTAGTCAATCGACCCATTTCCATCCACATCGGCCTGAAAAGCACAAAAAGAATTGTACTTGTTGAAATGACAACAGATGTTTTCATATATACAGAGTAAGTCAAGAGAGCAGAAAAACATCCATGAATGATTACCGCTTCCATCAGTTGCCTCACTTCAGACTCAGAAAGCTTTGTACCCAGTTTCGGAAGACCAGCCTTTAACTCCTCGAAAGTGATAGTTCCGCTATTATCGGTATCCATTGACTTGAACATCTCCTTTAATCCCACAATTTCTTCTTCAGAAAGATTTTCAGCAATCACCTACAGCAAATGAAATAACATTTCAAGATATGTACTTGAACTAGTCATAAACTTTTAATTTTTTTTTTTATTATTGCATGAAAAGTAAATAACTGACAGGCAGCCACAACTTTTCAGCAACAAAGGGAGCAGACAATGGGCATGATTGAACTCTTAAAACTTTTTTCATAGCTTAATATGAAGGGGGGAAACAACTTTTCAGCTAAGGTGATAGAGACCTCCTCCTTCAACAGTTGTTCTCAATTGTGTTTAAAGAAAAATTGAAGTCTCTTTAACTGATGTTATAATGGAGATTCTCTCACCTTTAGAGCTACTTTCTTGAGTTTGTTCATTGCTCTGAACTGTTTCATTCTAGTCAAAACAGCAATATCAAGAGGCTTGTCAGATGCTTCTCCATCTTCTATCATCCATGGATGATCTGCATGTTATAACATATGAATATCAGTTGCTGGTCATAAAAGAACATTAATGAAAAATTCCCATCATTATTATTTTTTTTTTGAGTTCAACAATATGGGGGTGGGGATTCAAACCCATGACCTCTTGGTCGTAAACACATACTTTATTCCCATGATTTTTTAAAGCATACATTATTCATTGCCTGCATCAAAGAGCAACTAAATTATCATTACTTCAGTTACATCTGCGGAGGCAATGTGGCTAAAAGTTCTAATAGACAAAATTCATTATACACGTGCAATTATTTCTCTCAGCATGATCTAGTGATTGAGCATGTTACCAACCAATATATACTTTTTTCAAACAAAACAAAGCGAGGGCGGAGATTTAAACCCAAGATTGTGTCCCAGACTGTCACCAAGGGCTATATCCAAACAATATATCATCAAAATGTACATCTTATCAAAATGTCTCTATTTTGCTGGCAAACTGATCAACATATTAAGTTATTTCTATTAAAGCTCCAAATTGTCTCAGTAAGGGTTGGCATTATCTGAAGGAAACTTACTTAGGGCTTCAATGGAGGATAATCGCTCTTTAGGATCAGACTGCAAGAGCTTTCTTATCAGATCTTTGGCACTACTGGATATGGAAGGCCAAGGATCTGATGAGAAATCAATATGTCCCCGAAGAACAGCGTCAAAAATACCTTGATCGTTCTCTGCAAATGAAGAGAATCAAAAAATTTTGAGGATTTAAAACCACTGGAGTTATTTGGTCAGCAACTGATATGATGCAACAAAAAATTGGAACGTTCAAAAATCTTACTCTAATTACCATTTTTTTTTTACTCATGTCATTTAGTTTTTGTAGGTACCCTTAGCTTTGAGTAGGTTGATAGCTTACCTCTCCCTCTCTTTCGGTACTTCTCTTTCATTAATAAAATGCCTTCTCTCTAATTTATTATTTAGGAAAAAAATCCAAAGTATCAGTCGCGAAACCATCTCCACGTCTCGGTAAGCATGTTTCATTATTAATTGTTCAATTGCTGTACATTGTACTATTTAGATAAGATATAAAAATTAAGTCTTTGATCAAACGACATAATCACCAAAATTTAGTAGATGTTGAGACTTGATAAAGAGACATCGAGAGGAACCTGCCCAGAAAGGGGGAACTCCACTGAGTAGAATGTATAGTATAACTCCAGCACTCCAAATATCAGCCTCGGGTCCATACCTTCGACGGAGAACTTCTGGAGCTACATAGTATGCACTTCCGACTAGATCTTTAAAAACATCACCTGTATCCTAACAAGCAAAATTGTCATACTCAAACCAATCACCATCAATGATTTTCAACATGTCCAAGTCACCAACTGAATAACTCATTAACTCCTCACTCTTCATTATACAAATCAAAGATCTAAAGTGAAACATCAGAATTTACCATCAGCTTGACAAATTATATATATACACATAAAAACTTTGGATGCACACGACTCTATTTTCCTGTTGTCATTATAACTTGTACATTTTTAACCAATAGATGGTATATGGTTTTTTTATATCCATGAGTGTCAGTATCAGACCACTTACGCGCGTCTCAACTATTCTCACTAAATAATTGTTGAGACCCAACTACATTTACATGTTAAGATAACTCGTAGGATAGTAAATCTTAACTAGGTGGCCTTTAAGCCCTTTACAATTTATATTGGCTCTTACTACTACTAGAACAACCCATGGCTTGAACTCCTTCCCTTTAAGTCCTTTACAATTTAGATTGGATCTTACTACTATTAGACCAACTCATGGTGGTTGATAGATTCTATATGTTTTCAAGGTTAAACTATAAATTTTGTCCAAAAAATGTCAATTGTGTTCCTGAACTTGACACTATGATTCTACAAAGACAAACAGTAGAGGAGGACTTGGCAGAAAAGTAGTGAGATGCAACATTCCTTCTTTGATTCGATGTAGCCCTCTACTCTTTTCCATTTAAACTTATCCTGCTGCAATTTCACTTTATGTGTTAATTTAATCCTCAAGATTTGTTTTCTGTTCTTAGTCCTTAAAGTCCAACCCATCAACTTAGAACAGTTAAAGCAGCTTAAAATATCCAATTAACACACTCAGGAAGTTGACTTCTGACCCAAGTACATTCTAGCCAAAGAGAAAAAAAGGAAAACACAGAACAAAAGGATTCACAAAGACCTGGTTTGAAGAACACGGAAAGCCCAAAATCCGTAGCCTTAAGAGGCGAATTCTCAACAGAACTCGAAAACAAGAAGTTCTCGGGCTTCAAGTCCCTGTGCATTACTCCCATGGAGTGGCAATTATGAACCACCGTCACAATCTGCCGGCAAAGCGAGGCCGCAGTGCATTCGGAGTAGTGGCCCTTAGCAATAATCCGATCAAACAACTCACCACCGGCGCAGAGCTCCATAATCAAATTCACGTAATGGCGGTCTTCGAACACTTCTTTAAGTTCAACAATGTGGGGGTGCCCAGTGAGATGGTGCATAATCTGAACCTCCCGGCGAACATCTTCAACGTCGTCTTGATCGATCAATTTTCTAGTGGCGATTGATTTGCAGGCAAATTCCTGCTTCGTTTCCTTGTGTGTGACTAAGTAAGTGACACCAAATTGACCACGGCCCAGCTCCCGGCCGAATGAGTAAAACGACCGGACGTCGGAAAAGGGCCGACCCAGAACCCGGCCAACGGCGGCCGGCGCGGTGGAGGAGGAAATTTGTTTCGGAAGGGGTGGTGGCGGAGAAGGGTCAGAATCGGGTGGGAGGACTTTGACGACGCCGTTAGAGGGAGGGCGGTGGTCCGCGTGGGACCAATCGAGGGGGTCGCCGGCAGAGGTTTGGCCGGCCGGCAGGCCACTACAGTTGCCCATTTTTTATGGGGTCAAATGGGAGTCAGATGGAGCATGTGAGAGATGAGTTAATTGACAAAGTCTTTGTCGGAATGGACAGACTTTGAGCTGATGGATGGATCGTGGAGCTATGAAATTGACGATAACGGGCTTGATCTTATCGGTTCTTCAAATCAGCTGTCGTACACGATGCTGTTTATACACCCCCACCATCGAAATAATTCTTCTGTACTATGCCTATTATAAAATAATCGAACTTTATTTTCAAATTCTAATTATCTCTAAAACTTTCAATTTCATCTAAGTCTACCTTCAACTTGATAAGTTTTACCATTTTTATCTTAAATTTTAAAAAGTGGTGCAAGTTATACCTTGTGATAGATTTTCGTTCAAGAAATTGTTGGAAAAAATATTCTTATATGTGTCAAATGAATTATACAACATATAAGATAAAAACGACATTATTATTATTATTATTGAAAATTGTAAGTTTTTATGGAGTGATTAAAGGGTCCATTATGTGTGTTGATTAAATTTAATTTTGTGCAAAACATTGTTTTCATCAAATTAGTAAATTTTTTGAGTTTTTTTTTTTTTTTTTTGGTTAAAATTAGTGGGCAAATTGGTGAAATTTGAATAGAGGGTAAAAATTGCAATGCTTATCTAAATACAGGGTCCAAATTAATGAAATCAAAAGTTTATGATGAAAATTGATAAAGTCTATAAAAAAATCAAAAATTTCATAGACTTTGTAAGTTTATAGGTAAAAAATATTTTTTTTGGAAAGTATAAATTTTTGCCCCTAAACTTGTTAAAGTGTATCATTTTTGACTCAAACATTTCAATTTCATCAAATTGAACTCTAACACAGGGTGTGCAAAAACCGATTGATTCGATTAGATTGTTTTTGAAAATTTGGTTTTTTCGATTCAATCCTTTAGAAAATGGAAGGTTTCCATTCGATTCTTGGCACAATTTGCCATTATTCATGGCACAATCGGCACATTCGATTCATGGCACAATCCTTTAGTTCTTCATGACACAAATTAAATATTGAATAACTTTATAAAAATTTAGCTACAGTGATATTTTCCCCTATCTTATCAATTTTGTACCATACATATGTTTTATGATTTTATTAAATGCACGTGAGAATAACTTTTTTAACCATCTTTTCTAATGATAATGAAAATTTATCAAATGATTAAAATGGCAACACTTTAGACGTATAATTTGATAAAATTGGTCAAAATTGATATTTTTCCTTTTTTTTTTTCCAAATCTAAAATAGTTTTTTTAACCCATTTCCAATGTGATGTTTCTTGCCATTTCTGCTGGATTTTTCAACGTTCAAGCTTGGATTCGAACTATTTTGGCCCAAATGTAACAGGCCTAAAAGAGAGCCACTTCCTGAACAAGATCTCTCGGCCCCCTTCTCCATTTCTCCTAGCGTCTTCTTCCTCAGCTTCTGTCAAGAGAAAAGAATGATCAGGTATGTCACTCTTCTTCTTCTTCCACTCTGCTTACTGCTTAAATTGACGACAAGATGAAATTTCCTGCTTTAAGATCGTTTGAATGATGAATGCTGTTCCATAAGCTTTGTTTGTGTCTGTGGAAAATGGTTAAACATCTCTGTTCTTTCTCTTTTCCCTTGTTCAAACTCTCCTGGGTTGCTTGCTAGTTCACCGAAATCCGGTTCTAAAACGTGGCGAAGGATAAATGATGATTATTAACCCAATTGGTAGTTTACAATAGTTGTTCACTCAAAAGCCCTCCCTTGATTTCATTTTAATGAGTTGTATGTGAGAAGAATTCATATGATACAAGCTTGGCAAATCGCATCCATGATAATGTTATTTGTATAGATGTTGGCAGTTGTAGGTTGGATGGTGTTATCATCATGATGATACTGGATCTGTAACGAACAAATTTTAAGGTCCCATGTGTCAGTACAAAGCAGAAAATGGCCACTTTATATGTATGTTAATGGTTGTGACTTGGATAGTGATGCCTTCTCAACTTTCAAGAGCCCTCCCTTCTTCATCCTCTCAACAAATTTTTGTTGGGTATCACATACCAAGACGAGTGTTCCATAAAAATCAATGTGCATCTCTGATGGAAAAGTTTAGGCAAGGCAACTTTGAGAAAACAATTGCTAGAAATCATTATAGATTTTTTTTTTTGTTTAAAAAAATAAAAAAAGAAGAGAAACATCCTTTGATTATGATTTCATTGGTAAGACAAAATTACGAAAAAGAGTAGTTATTTATTGACTGAAATAGCAGTTCATCTTAGAGCAGCCCCCTTACACTCCATACTGTGAAAGACATGATTTGTGAACTAGATAGGTTGAAAGAGACTGATGATTACTGGCAAGAAATGGAAGAAGAATGGTCAACTAGGCAACAAAAGTAACTAATTCTGCCTGAAATCGTACAGAGATTGTGCAGAAAAGGAAAGCTGATAGATTTCGACTATTAGATTTGCAAAGAAGGCAAATGCAAGATGAAAAAGTGAGAGAGGACTTGGAAACTATAAACTTGAATGACTTCGTGTTGATGATAGAAAATAGTTGGAAAATGACATGCAATAATATAGACTCCTTATTACAAGGCTTTGGATTTGGGAACTCAAGTTGGACGAGGCTTACATCCTGTGTCACAAGATCAGGTGCAAGCAGCATGTAAAAATACCTTGCTTGAAATTTATCGAGATCAAGTATCATTTATCAAGAACTGTCTGAACAAACCTACACCAGAAGTGGGAGGCTGAGGAGAAATTTGAACTTTTTTCTCGCATGAAGAAGAAAATTTTGTGCTAGCAACGTTTTGGATGGCTCACTAACAAACCTTGTATGGTCTTACATAGTCGATTATCATTTATCATTTTGTTGTAACTTTTGATTATTGTCTGATAGAATATGTGCTGGAACAGGTTAGTTAGAAGAAATCTCGCCGCTAATGTCTATGGATTTAAAATTCGAGGGAAGAACTTCAGCTCTGATTCAGCTGCTAAAGTTTCAGGCTCAAATGGAGACCATAGCTATGTAATATTATAATACATCTGATAAATGAGTAATATTGATTTAATTTTTCTCAGAAGATTGACTTTCCTTTTCAATATTTCAATTTGTGTCACTGTGAATATTCATCTATTTGATGCACCCAAATCTCAGGTGCAAGGGGAGAAGCCAAGTTCCACAGATAACTTTCCTCAACATGACATTGCTATAGTTGGAGGCGGCATGGTAGGCATGGCCTTAGCTTGCTCCTTAGGTAGGTGGTTTTTTGGATGAATAATTTCTGTGGCTCTTACAGTGCAGATACACAAAGTACTCACTGTTCATATCTTTGCTCTTGAGAATGATATATTGTTGGATAACAGAATTGTTCTAATTATTATTTTTTTCTTTTTGGATATAGCGAGTCATTAATGTAGCCATGTAGGTTGGAGTCAAATGCTTTGCTTCTATTGTAGATAATGTATTTTTATTTTCTTTGTATTTTGTTCATGTTTTGTTATAATTTCTGATTATTTTAGATTATCTAGACTCTATGTATATGAGGAGTTCTTATCGTCTTGCAATCTTAACTTAATTATTGAAAGTAAAAAATGGAATATTTATCAATAACATTCTCTTCCACGAAGTTATAGTGTAATTTAATCTTATTGTTGTCTGTATTTGCAGCAAGCATGCCATTGACTAAGCAGTTGTCTATTGCCATTATTGACAGTAACCCAGCATTAATGGGTGGAGTCAGCATCAAAAAAGATGGTCCTCCTGATTCAAGAGTGAGCACAGTGACTCCTGCAACTATATCTTTCTTCAAAGGTGGTGAATTTATGTAGTTATTGTTTTACGTAATCTAAATTCTTATGTTTTTCACTAGAATCAATATTAATTATTAAACAATCCTGTTATTATTTGCTGGGCTAACTTTGCCAGAAAATTTGAAGGCATGTCAATTTTACAGTTTACTTCAAATATCTTTTTGCTGTACCACTGATCTACACCACCATTATGCATCATTTAATATCCTTTAACATTGAAGGCAATAAATAATGTTGCCTTAGCTTTCATCTTCTTCATTATTAAAAAATAGTATTGAATTTAAATAACAGAATTTTTGTTGGCCAGACATTGATGCATGGAAATATGTTGAACAACAACGGCATGCATACTTTGATAAGATGCAGGTATAGACTGTACTTTTAAAGAATTCATTTTTCATTCTAATTAAAGAAATATATTGTTATATATCAGTTTAAATATATTTTTTTATTACTAGCTCCATTGTAATTGCTAATTTCATGTCACAGTTGAAAGGGATTGAGTTATTATTAGTTTCAATGGTACCTTATTCTTCCCTGCTTCTGCTCTAGTTATAGATATTTGGATGTTGTGTGTGTGGCGCTTGTATACATCCTAAAGGAAGGTAGAATCTGTGGTCTAATACTATTGCCTTTTTGTAGTTTTTAATTTAAAAACCTGTTTGGAATGATTGTTTTTTTAAGTAGTAGAAAAATGAACTATATTTCACGACCTTCTTGGATTTGTTCTGTTGCTTTCTAAATTTTTTGTTCATATATAATTACTACTTATGTTTGAAGTATAACTTGATTGAAATATGTTATACTGCTAATGTAATGCATATAATTTTGCTTGGGAAGCATTTTTCATGATAAGAAAATTAATTGTTACTATCCTATCATCTTGCACTCTTTGTTAGGTTTGGGACTATACAGGCTTAGGTTACACAAAGTACCATGCAAGAGATGTAAATAAAGAAACTTTAGGGTAAGCACCTGCTTGCAAAATGAAAGCAACTCAATTAAATAGTTATTGGAGGTGGTACTCATTTGGCTTTGGATTCAGCTGCGTGGTGGAGAACAAAGTGCTTCAAAGTTCCTTATTATCATGCATGCAGGTAATCATCCACTATTAAATCCTATACGATCAATGCACTTTCCAATCTCATGAGTAGCTTTAGTTCAGTGTTCTGTTTTGCTTAAACATTGCATTATAATGTAATTGCATAAAGTGGAGAGGGTCGTGAGAGTAGTCAGATGTTAAGAGATTATTTAACATCCTCAAGCGATACTAGAGATATCATCTGACAAGTTTTTATCTCAGAAAGCCAAGTCACATCACAACTGGTTTCAATTTATTTCATAATTTTCCTCGAACAAATATTAGATGGTAATATTTTAATTTTCTAAAATATCTCAAATGATTACAACCAGTGTTTTTAAAGGCTCAAGGCGCACTAAGGCGCAATGGCCCTCTGGAGCCTAGGCGCAAGGCGCACAAAAAGGCGCGGGCTTTTTTTTGTAAGGCGCACTATACATAAAAACCCATAAAATATATATATATATGTGTGTGTGTGTGTGTGTACACATGTAGCAATGCTTGAATTTGTTATCAAGCGCTTCGAATGACCAAGTACGGGGTCTCGCTGCCCGGTCAACGAGTCGGGGTCCAAGGGCGAAGTGCCTTGGTTGGGGTTCGGGGGCAATGCCCCCGAAACCTAAGAGAAGCCCTTGCGTTTAGAGGTTTTACAATTTTTTTAAAATAATAACCAACCTAAACCCACAATTTGGACTTAAAAACTTAAAAACAAAATGAAATTTAATAATCCCTAGAGGCGCGTGGGGCGCGCGCCTCGGGGCTTCATGGAAGGCGTGCGCCTAGGCCGCACCTTCTTACCCGCGCCTCGCCTCCTTGAGGCGAGGCGCTTCACGTGCGCCTTGCGCCTAGATGCGCCTGGCGCGCGCCTTTTAAAACACTGATTACAACATTTCTGTCTTATTCTTCTCATTATATGTTACCTTTGGATTCTCCTCAATGCTGAGTATCTAAAATTCAACAGTGTACAGATGCTCAAACAACAATATACCCTTCCAGATTAACCTCAATGAACTTACGCCCAAGTGGTTCACCAACGGTCGCAGCCAATGTATCTTCTAAGACAACATTGAATGAACCAGGACATTTAGCAAAATTGGAACTGAGTGATGGCAGCAGTTTATATGCAAAGTTGGTGGTAATTATTTCTTTCAGGAAGGACAAGTTCTTAATTTTAGAAAAGTTGCTTGGTATATGTAAACATTTTGTCTGAGTTTCTTGCAGGTTGGCGCAGATGGTTCCAAGTCACGTGTTAGAGAGTTAGCTGGGTTTAAAACAACCGGATGGAACTACTCGCAGAATGCAGTTATCTGTACAGTGGAGCACACTCAAGAAAACCATTGTGCGTGGCAACGATTTTTGCCTTCTGGACCAATTGCACTTTTACCAATTGGGGATAATTATAGTAATATAGTTTGGACTATGAACCCAAAAGAGGCTACAGACCGTAAATCAATGGATCAGGATGATTTTGTGAAGGATGTAAATTCTGCTCTAGATTGTGGTCATGATCCTCCTCCAAAGGCGAGCATATTTGGAAGTCAAAACCTTTTTTCATGGCTGAACCCGAATGTCACTGTATCAGTAGATGAAGGATTTGAAGTTCCTCCAAAAGTGGTCAAGTTGGCATCTGAAAGAATGGTCTTCCCATTGTCTTTGAATCATGCCAATAACTATGCTTCAAAGCGTGTGGTTTTAATTGGCGACGCAGCACACACTGTCCATCCTTTGGCTGGTCAAGGAGTTAATTTAGGCTTTGGAGATGCCTTTTCTCTTTCTAAAGTCATTGCTGGAGGAGTCGCACTTGGAACTGACATTGGAGAGGTGCAGTACTTTTCTCTAATTTTCTTTCATTCGTTGTCCTAGCTGATGTGTTTTATCTCTTTCATGTTTTGAAATTTAGTACTGCCAAGTAATATACTGATAGTACTTTTCTTTGATTTTTCTCTGACATGATTTCCTATTAGATTTCTTTCTCTTAGATCAGCATCTGCTCCTTGTATCATATATGTTTCTTTTATCAGTATAAAGGTTATTTATATCTCCCTATCAACCAAGTTTTTCATTCGGTCACACGGGAGGTTGTATGATAGGATTGGTATTAAGGGTATATTAGTAAATAATTAGGTAGTTTGTTAGGATATTTGGTTATAAATAGAGGGAGTGGGATAGGGAGAAGGTAGGCATTAATTCAGTGAGTTTGGTTTAGGACTTGAGTGAGAGTGCTTAAGATAGGGAGGTCCAAGTTCCTCGAATTACTTGGTTTATCTTGTAATTTGCTTAAGATGGTAGTTGATTTAGCAACAATCATTAGTTGTCATCAGACTCATATATGTAGGACTAGGTCAAAATATACCTATCATCCCGACTAACAACATGCCATAGATGTCCTGAAGTCCTTGTTTAAATTCATCACAAGTTTGGCATACTGTATCAGATAACGTTTTACCCATCGTTCTCCTACACAAAGTTAAGACCCCGGACATGTTTAACAACAGTAATTCAAACAACAGTAATTCAAACTAACTGTTTGAGGCATGAAAGTGATAGTTGTACACACACACACATATAACTGTGAGCGTTCAGGTTAGTTTATGGTTACTTGAATTGATCTTTATAGTATAAGAATAACCACATGACCTTTCAACATGTTGGTATCACAAAATATTTTAAATAAGTGGCTGTCAAGCCTTCAAAGGCATCTAAGCTTTCATCTTGCCTTTTTAATCACATGTCAATCCATGTTGGTTAATTTGACCCACTATATTTTGCTAGAAGTTCCTTTATCTTTAAACTGAAGGATGATGCATATGTCCATTTCCTGAAGTTTTCTGTTAGTGAAAATTTGCAAGGCACTTGACCTCCAGCAGAAGTTGAGAAAAAGTCAATTGACATCTGACCTGTTAAAGTCCATTGTCGTCGTCCTTGTTTGATAACGATTTTGTTTTAGCTTTCTGTTTTCGTTTCTGAAAACTACTTCTAGAATGAGGAAAATTGTCTGTAAACAAATCGAAAATAAAATCGCTATCAGATGGCCATCGTTTTCAGTGTTTTTCTGATTCGAGTCAGCTGAACTAATTTTGTGCAGGTGACATTGATGAAGAAATATGAAGCAGAGAGGAAACCTGCAAATATTGCTATGATGGCTATTCTGGATGGCTTCCAGAAGGCCTATTCTGTGGATTTTGGACCTCTAAACATCTTGCGAGCTGCTGCTTTTCATGGGGCTAACTATATTTCCCCTCTTAAAAAGAGTATTATTTCATATGCCTCAGGAGATCAGAGGCTGCCTCTTTTCACTTGAGGGGAAAAAAAAGAAAGAAGAAGAATGGCAATTTTGTAGATATCAAGATTTAAATTTTTATGGCAAAATGAATTAGTTTTCTTCTTCTTTTCCTCTGTTCTGTTTAATTATGCTTTGGAATAAAGGTTGTTATTTGTAAAGAAATTTCTTGGTGAATTGTTTTCAATACCACCTAATAACTTGACGACATGTCGACTGAGATTTGTAGTTTACTTTATATGTGAATTCTTTAATTTATTTGGCTTAAATTACAAGTTTAATCCCTAACTTTCATATTTGTGTTTAATAGGTCTCCAAAAGTTAAAAAGTATTTAATAGGTGCAAACTTTCAATTTGTGCCTAGATCTTTGAACTTTAAAAATGTCAAATGTCTTTGAGTTTTCAATTTTGTGTCTAATAGGTCTTTGACATATTCAACGATTTTTTTTAAATTAATAAATCTATTAGATATAAAATTGAGTTTTGTGCTTGATCGGATGTCAATTTTTTAATTTTGTGTCCAATAAATTTGAGAATTAAAAAAAAAAAAATTTTTGACCTCTTAACTTGTTAGGTTGTAACAATTTAGATCTTAAACTTTCAATTTTATCGAATTGGATCATAAAATTAAACAAGTGTTGCTAATTTTACCTTCAATTCAACTTTCGCTAATTCATACACTAATTTTTAACCAGAAAAAAAAAAAACAATGTACAAATCTTCATAAACTCATTAATTTCAATCAAATAAAGCTTTCCACAAAGGTAAGTTTACACATGCCACATTAACCCTGGAATAATTTTGTCCAAATTCATAAATTCAACAAAAAAAAATCTAGCTCTAGTGTCATTTTTTTCCTAAACTTTTATCAACTTCATATCGTACATATGATTTATAATTCAGTGAATGCATAAGACAAAACTTTTTTAAATGATATTTGGAGCAAGAACTAGGGTTAAGATTGGAACACCTTTTAGAGTTTAAGGTTAAGATTGCAACACTTATCTAAGTTCGAGGTGCAATTTGATTAAATTGAAAGTTCATGATGAAAATTGATACAATTTGACAAGTTTGGGGGTCAAAATTGATTTTTTTCCCTAAAAAAATGTCGAATAGGTCCAAGATTTATTAGACTCACAATTGAAAGTTCTAAGACTTATTAGACACAAAATCAAAAGTTTGACTTGACATTTTTTAAAGTTTAGGGACCTATTAAACGTAAAATTGAAAGTTAAGTGACTTTCTAGACATTTTTTTTTAAAGTTGAGAGGCCCATATAACACAAACTTAAAAGTTCAGGAACTGGGACTAAACTTGTAATTTAACAATTTATTTTCATCCTTGAACTAGAGAAATTGTAGGCAAATTTCTGAATAGTATACAATTTGATTCTCCTCCTTTTCCCGATATTATTATCTTTTAGTTTAACAACATAGGAGTGATGATTTAAATCTATCACCTTTTGATTGAGGATATATACCTAAATAGTTGAGTTATGCATAGGATGGACATTTTCTCATTATTATAATCATATATGTATTAATTTTATGTTTTAATTGTGAATAACAAAACTACTTAAAATCAACCGTTAAAAAAAACAATAATATATATGGCTTGTATAATATATTGTGGAAATTAAGGGCCCTTTTGGGGAGCTGAGTAATAGTCTGTTGAGTTAAATAACTCTGCACCCCAAACACAAATTATTATAATTAAAACTAAATAACTTTGTATCATAAATACATATTATACAACTATACATACCATCATTACCTACCGACTATTAGAACCTACTCAATGCCTCAAACAACTCCTAAGCTTTATTCTTTATTATTACCGAATAAGCATGAAATATTTCACAACTTTTATTAAATTATCAAGGTTTATGAATTAATTAGTAATAAGGTCTTGTTTATGTTACTTTAAAAAAAAGAAAAAAAAAGGTCTTGTTTATTTATCCGAAATCAAATTGAAATCAATAGAATGAGAATATTATTTCTTTGATATTATTTAATACAAATCTATTGATGTTGTTTACTATAAATTACTTGAAATCGGAATGGAAATTAGAGGTATAAAATTACTATAATACCCCTTCCATATTTTTAGTTAATTAAAAATAAATTAACTAAATAGTATGCTAATATAATTTTTAATTAAAATAATATTAATCGATTCCAACTTTTAATTTATTTTATTACTATTTTATTTGATAGTAATGTTTTTTCATTTGTTCTAAAAAATGTTTTTTCATTAATAATTATTTGATATTATCAAATACTGGATTAAAATAAAATCAGAATACCTAAAATAAATTAATATAAATTTTTCTTAGTACAAAAATTATTAATATAAATACATTGTTTAGATAAATATAAATGTTGTTAATATGATATTTAATAATAATGAATTATTTTTTAAGAATTCATTTGATATTAACAAGCACAAAGTAGAGTAAAATTACATCAACCAAAAAGAACTATATAAATATGATTAAACTCTATTTTATGATATTTAATAATAATGAATTATATTCCAACAATTTATAATTGATATCAAATAATTTAAAAAAAATCACATTTTAACGCGCTAAAGTATTAAAAAAGAATCAATTTATACCTCTAAACCTTAGGAGAGTGTTTGGGTGGGTTTTGATTCTAAACTCAAAACCATGTGTTGGCCCAATGTGTTCAAAACCCTCGGTTTTGAAACACAACTCCATGGGTTGCAACAGTGCAACCCCATAGAGTTTGTGCAACGTTTTTCTCTTCCATTTGTTGGCGACCACTTCGATAACAACTCCGGCAACCACTCGACGCAGCCAACAACGACAACTCCAAAGACCACATCGGTGACCCTGACCATCCATGACGACTACCTCCGACAACCACTCCAATGACAATTCTGAAGACTAGTCTAACGACCATCCACATGACCCAACCACCCCAACAACCTGACCACCCCTGATGACCCCAACCACCTCGACAACTCGACTTGCTGGCAACCATCGGCAAACAACCATCCGACAATCACTCCAATGACCCGACCACTCCCGTGACCTGACCACTCGGCAACCACCTCGAAAATCCGACCATCTGGCAACTATCATTGACAACCACCTGATGATTACTCTGATGATCCGACCACCCTGATGACTACTCCAACGATCACCCTGACGACCCAACAACCACCATTGATGACCACCTAATGACCACTCTAACGATCCAACCACCTCGATGACCACTCAGCGTGACCACTCTAGTAATTTGGCCACCCAACAATCACTACCGACAACCACCTAGCGACCACTCCGACTACCCCCAACCACCACTGGTAGCCCAACCACCCCATCGACCTTACCACCCCAACGACCACTCTAATGATCGTCCCAGCGACCCAACCACCTAGTCAATTTTTTATAAGGTAAAATAAAACTAAAATGGCTACTAAACAAAGTTTTTAACCCATTATGTTTGAAATATGTTTCAAAATACTGTGCAAAATAGAGTTTCTAATATTTTAATTTCTAAAATAGAATTCAAATTTTATAACTCATTTATCCTTGAAATAGGTTTCAAAATACGATGCGAAATTTTGTTTAAATTCTATAATTTCTTAAATAGATCTCTAATATTTTAATTTCTAAAATAGAGTTCCAAAAATAAGTTTTTGAATACTTTGTAAAATAGAGTTTAAATTTCCTAATTTTTTAGATAGACTCCCAATTTTTTTAATTTCTAAAACAGAGTTCCGAAAATAGGTTTTTGAATACTTTGTGAAATAAAGTTTTAGATTATCTAATTTATTAAATAGACTTCTGATTTTTTAATTTCTAAAATAGAGTTCCAAAAATAGTTTTGTGAATACTATGTGAAATAGAGTTTTAAATTCCTTAATTTCTTAAATAGACTTCCAATTTTTTAATTTCTAAAATAGAGTTCCAAAAATAAGTTTCTAAATACTTTGTGAAATAGTGTTTTAAATTCCCTAATTTCTTAAATAGACTTTCAATTTTTTAATTTATAAAATAGAGTTTCAATTTTGTAACTCATTTATGTTATACATGGGTTCTACAATTCAAAAACATCTACTAAAAAATAAGAGGAAAATAAGAGAACAAAATAGCTAAAGGAAAAAAGAGGAAAAAAACTTGCACAAACCCAGGATTCAAAACCTTGCACCCCAAACACAGTTTCTGATTCCCAGGCTTCAGAACCCCCCCAGAACAAACTCCCCAGGATTTTGATTCTGAACCTGTGCCCTAAACAGCCCCTAGGGGTTGTATCAATAAAAACCCTAAACTAATAATTGTATCAATTTAAACTTTGATTTTTCATAAGTGTATCAATTTACACCATTTGTTAGATTCCATTTGAAAAAAAGTTAGTTTAGACACGTGTAAATTTATAATTATATCAATTAAACCACTAAAACTGTCATAAGTGAATCAATTTAAGCCCTCATTTGAAAATCACCTCTGTATCAATTCTCATACATGTGTAGACTTCTTAAAAAATCTAGACATTCTATTTAAAAATCGTCAATTATTTGAAACGGATGCTCTAAATTAATTCACTTTATGAAAGTTCAAGAGTTTAATTGGTATAATTATAATTTTGCACACGTGTAAACTAAAGTTTTTCAAATTGAATCTAACAAATGGTATAAATTGATACACTCATAAAAGTTCAGAATTTAAATTGATACAATTATTAGTTTATGAGTTTTATTGATATAACCTCTAAAGTTTAGGAGTATAAATTGATTTAAAAAAAAAAAAAAAAATTTCTAACTTTTTGTCGTTGGTGTCTGACTATTTCTAGATTAAATTTTTTACAAGAGCATGCAATCTATCTTAAAATACGTTGAAACATTTTAGGGAAAAAATTATACTTTATCCCCAACTTAGTAAAATTGTATCAATTTTCACTATAAACTTTTCATTTCATACAATTGAGCCCTAATTAAACTTAAAAATGTGTTGTAATTTTTACCTTACGTTCAATTTTCAATAAATTCATCCATTAATTTTAATAAAAAGTAATGTAAAAATCTATCTTTCAAAATAAATAATAAAAAACTTTCAAAACTCACTAATTTCACACAAAAATCAAGTTTTGCATAAAATTAAGTCTGATTAATACGTAATATCAACAATTGAGTAAATATTTCACAACTCACAAATTTAAAAAAAAATCTAGTCATAGTGTCATTTTTCATCGAAGCTTCATTTATTTTGTATTAAACATATATGTTTTATATTCCTTACATGCATATTAAAAAAATTTCATCAAATGATTTTCAAATGAAAGTTTAATTAAAGGCAAAAATTGCAACAATTGTCTAAGTTTAAGATAAAGATTGCAATAATTATATAAGTTTAAGGTGCAATTTAAAAAAAATTGAAAGTTCAAGTAAAAATTAATACGCCTTATCAAATTTAGGGTAAAAATTGATATTTTTCTAAAATTTTACTATAAACATCCATTTGAATTTTATACAAGTTGAAAAAACAAAAAATATTTCAAAATATATAAACAAAACAAAATAAATTTGTTTAAATTTAATTTTGGTTAAATTACAATTTAATCCTTGTATCATTAGGTTTCCGTCTTTGTCTAATAGGTTCTTGAACTTTAAAAATTGTCTCGTAGGCATATGAACATTCAATTGTGTATTTAATAAGTCTCTAAACTTTCAGACTTATTTTATTTGATCCCTAGACTTTGAAGATGTTTGTTTTAGTGTTTGAGCTTTCTTTTCTTTTTTTAAAAATAAAAACAATTTTTTTTGTCTGTGTTTATTTTTCCCTCCAGTATAATATATGAATGTTATGATTTTGAATATATATGTATTAAGGCTTTTCTTTAGTATGAATACATGAATTAAGTTACTAACAGGTAAACATGAGTGTATATATATATTGAACTCACATAAGTTGTACTAAAAAAAGAGCTCACATAAGTTAGTTAAGGTGGATATTGAGTTGTGAAGTGACCATAGAAACCAACAAGGAGAATTCTTAATTTAAGAACTAAAATAGACATTTAAAATTTTTAACAATCAAAATCTAATAAAAGAAAATTATTAATGACTGAAAAAATTAGTTATCATATTTGCAAATACTAGTTGGATACTACGTTCGATGCATGTGTTTCATAATGTTGAAAATGAAAATGTACATATAAAAGTTAAATGTAGGGTCTTATACATATGGAAAATGAAGAATTACACTATAATATTATTTTTTTTTTAATTTTGAGTAGCATCATTTGATTATCCACTTATTTTAAGACTTTAATTTAAACCAAAATATATAGATATATTTTTTTTATTTACATCATTTGATTATCCACTTAATTTGAAACTTTAATTTAAACCGAAATATTATTCATTTTCTATTCTTTTTAAATTTCTTATTATGTAGTAATTGAAAAAATCTTTTTTGCAATAAACTTTTGGAATTCAAGAGAATCATTAATTAGATAGTGATTCTCAATTTTAGAACTCTTTGAATCTATGAAAGAAGCTTCGAGGGTATCTATTGGTTAATTTATTTATATTTACAAAAGTTCACTAAATCGAGAGTTCAATAATAAATTGAAAAAATTGGATACAAATGATCTAGTTTATTGAAAAGAAATATTGGACTTATATAGCCATAGCAATGAGAGAAATCAAAATTTCTCCCCTACATGGTTTTTGGAATCACTTTAGAACACATGGATGAATTCAGATGTGAGATGTACTATATATAGACCGAGGATGTATGATATTTAATTTATGTATATTAATCACAATA
This sequence comes from Trichosanthes truncata, assembly GCA_033996785.1. Lineage (NCBI taxonomy): Eukaryota > Viridiplantae > Streptophyta > Magnoliopsida > Cucurbitales > Cucurbitaceae > Trichosanthes > Trichosanthes truncata. Next base: position 78,770,570 of record JAWPNB010000003.1, read on the forward strand.
TATCATAATCTAATATTTTTTTAATATACTTATTCAAAAAATCTTATTTTTATTCTTTCAAAAAAAAAGTATTTCAGTACTATTTTAATTTCATATTCTCGAAAAACAATTGTTCAAAATTTTGTTAAGTTTTTGTTCTTAACTTTTTAAATATGCATTAATTTTGTTTTAAATATTAATTTATTTTTAAAAAAAAATCTTTCATAATAATTTCATATTCTCAAAAATGCATAGGTTTAAAAATATTGTTTTATTTTTTGTTATTAATTTTTTATATACTAGTTAATTTTTTTAAATATTTCTTTATTTTTTAAAAAAAATCTTTTTAAATATGCAGTAAATGTAAATATTATTTAATATATAATAAATAAATAAGTATTGTTGTATAATTTTATTATTCAAATTATTCAAATATGCATTAGTTAGTTGGAAGATTGGATATAAGTATTATTTAATCATTTTATTATTTAAATATATTTAATATTAAATTTTTAACATTTTATTATTCAAATGTGTTTGATTTATTATTTTATTATTCAAATTATTCAAATATGCATTAGTTAGGTAGAAGATTAGAAATCGTAGAGATTTTAGAACCTTTATTTAAATTAGAGACCACATGCATAAAGATTTTATAATCCTTATTCAAATTGAGGCCGGCAGAAGGAAATATCTTTAAATTAAGAAAGGCCAAAAAGGGAAGTCTATAAATTAAGGAGGGGCAAAATGGAAAATCAAAAGTTTCTCCCCTTAAGCGCCGTTTAGATAGTATAGATGCCACATAAAAAAATGACTTGCAAATATAACAATTTTTTAAAAAATTGTACACGCTTATTTAGACATTTTTATGTAATTTTCTTTTTACCCTCATATATCATTGATATGTCATTTTTTTAGTATATTAATGAAGACGTCTTTCATTGATATACCATTTTTACATCTACCAATGATAGACTTATAAACGTATATTAGTGATAGACATTTATCACTTTTTTTTTTTTTTATCACTAATGACATCCATTGGTGACATACGTCTATCACTAATAGATATAAATCATTGATAAACATTTATTGCTAGCTTATTTTTGTCATTGAGGTCTATAAGCAATATGATGATAAGTCAACAAGTTATAAATCATTAAATAAACAATCGATAACATTTTCTTTATGGTTAATTTTATGTTGGATATATTTGCATAAAATTTTTTGTTTATATTTGTTCACACTTTGGTAAATAGTCTAAAAATATTTTCATGAACAATTAAATATTTATTCTATAAAATATTATTGAAAGAAAACTGAGTTGACAAATGTATTAAAAATATTTTATTTATTATTAAAATAACACTATCTAAATTCATAATAAAAGTTACATGTTAAATATAATTTAATATATAGCTTTTATTACTTTAATTAAATAATTTATATTATTTATTACAAATTTTAAATTTACCAACCAAATACACTTTTAATAAACTCAAGTTTAGCAAATTAGAATTCAAAACAGACTTAACAAACCCAGACTTGACACCATCCAAACATTGGTTTAACAAACCCAGACTTAACAAACTTATTTTCTGTACCATCCAAACACAGACTTAACAAACCACCTAAATGTGAACCAAACGACCTCTAAATGACTCATCAATTTAAAGAGCACAACTTGGCTGCACCCAAATATTTTTCTAATTTAAATAAGTGATAAAGTATTTTTTCAATTTAAATAAATGATAAATATCTATTACTAATAGACGTGCATGGTTGAGATATGTTGTTAAACATTTTTTTACTTCTGAAATGTATGTATTTGGGTTAGATTTAAAATTGTCATATTTGCAATTTTTTTAAAAAAAAATTCTTGTGCTAGATTTGATATCATTTTGGGTCATATTGTTATATATGCAAAATTTTGGCTGACTTTAATATTTACGTAACTTAAATATTGAAAGTATTATAACCTTGATCAAAATGTCAAACATTAAATCTTCGCTCTCACATGTTGTGTGACTAAAGAAACTACCCCTATATAAATAGGATAGATGAAGGGAAAATGAAATTTAAACCAAATAAAACTGGAAGAAGTTCCTAAACTGTCATTTTTTTTTGGGACGATGATGGTGAACTATCATTGAAGCCTGATCGAATCCATTTATTTTATTGCATTGCGTTGGACAGTCAATTCAAAAGCCAACGGCTTTCGATTCGAAACAAACAAAACGAAAAAAGAAAAGCCCTAACAGATCAAAAACAACATTTAAAAACGACGCAACAGAAACTCCCCAATCCATCGTTCTCCAAAATCATCACCAACATTCATAGAGTTTAATATCCACCCGAAGCCTAAAATAAACTTCCCCTTCAAACGAATCCGTCGACAGAGTCGCAATGCCTCTCGTCATGAAGAAATCCCCCGTCCCGCCGATCACCGACACATCCCTCGTCTTGTTCATCAACGGATCCGCGCCGGCGAAGTTCAGGCTCCCTCTGTGCTCCGTCGAGTTGAACACGAACGAGAATCCAAGCCACGCCGTGAAGATCTCCTTCTTGTCGTAAATGTAGAACCCCTGCGCCCGGCCCACCGGCGGCGCGTGCAGGTTGTTGTCCATCGTGATCGGGTCGTCGAACACCACCACGTCGCCGAAGTGGTTTTGTCCGGCCAGAATCGTGGTGTTGCCCCACGCCGGAGCTCCGACAATGGCGGCGGTGGCGTTCTCGGCGTTTTTGCCGTTGTAGAGAATGTCGTGGAAGTAGAAGACCAGCCGGCGGCACGGGCGGCGGGAGTGGGCTTTTCCGGCGGCGGAGAAAACGCAGAGGAGGAGAAGGAGGAAGAAGAAGAGATTGGAAATTGGAGATTTGCGGGCCATTGTTTTTGAAGGATTATGGCAGAATATTTGCAAAATGGAGACGAATTCTGGTGGTTCTTATAGAAGGAGTAGAGATTTTGTGTGTAATATTCTATAAAGAAATGGAAAAAAGTTGGAAAGTGTAACTTGAGATAGAAGTAAAAAACAGAGAAGGAAAAAGAGTTTGAGGAATTTTAGTGTTACGCACTCACGCTTTGGGATGCTTGATGTGCACTGCTGATAAAGCATTAGTTGGACCAGTTACGGCGGCTAAACAGAGATGGTGAGGAAGTGGGGAAGTGGGGAAAATAATTTTTCCAAAGGTCCATTTTTCACGATGAATGAAGACAAATTTTTCTTTAAAAATTTATGGGCAAATATCGATTTCCACTCCCTAAATTTTAGAATTGTATCAATTTAAACTCCAAATTTTCATACGTGTATCAATTTATTTCATCGGTTAGATTCCATTTGGAAAACGTTAGTTTACACCTTTGTTGTATATATGCAAACTTATAATTGTATCAATTAAACTCTTGAACTTTCATAATTGAATCAATTTAGACATTCAACTTGAAAATCGTCCATGTTGTGTAGACTTCTTTAAAAATTTAAACCCTACATTTGAAAATCTTCCATGCATTTGAAACATAGTGTCTAAATTGATTCACTTGTGAAAGTTTAAGTATTTAATTGATACAATTATAAATTTGCACACTGTGTGAACTAACGTTTTTCAAACATAATCTAACAGAACGTGTAAATTGATACACTTATAAAAGTTTAGAGTTTAAGTTGATATAATTATTAGTTTAGGGTTTTAATTGATATAATCTCCAAAGTTTAGGGCTATATTTTGTTTTTTTCCAAAAACATTATTGGTTAAATTACAAGTTTAGTTTATGAACTTTCAAGTTTGTATTAGATAGGTCTCTAAACTTTAAAAAATCTTTGATAGGTCCCTGAGTTTTCAGTTTTGTGTCTAATAAGTCCATAAACTTTCAATTTTGTATCTATTAAGTCCTTAAACTTTCGATTTTGTGTCTAATAGGTCATTGACCTATTCAACATTTTTTAAAATTCATGAACCTATTGGACACAAAATTGAAAGTTTAATGTGCTGTTAGACACAAAATTCAATTTTATGTCTAATAGATTCGTTAATTTTAAAAAATGTTGAATATGTCAGGGACTCATTGGATACAAAATTGAAAGTTTGAGGACCTATTAGACACAAAATTAAAAGTTGAAGAACCTATTAGATAGTTTTAAAAATTCATCGACCTATTAGACACAAACATGAAAGTTCATAGACTAAACTTGTAACTTAATAAAATTAATAAAATTAATAATCATAAACTAGAATTATTCTCTGTGGGAAACTCGATCTTTGCAAATTTCCTGTAGGGAAATCTACCTCAATCCCTGCAAAATTAAATGAAAAATTTTAGAGGAACAAAGAATTAAATGGGAGGCAGGGATGGAGACGAGATGTCATGCTCGCCCTATGAACATCTCTAACTCCAACCTCGAAATTTTAGAGTAAGTTATTGTTAAAGGATGATTGCATAAAATAATTTTTTTTAAGTTCTACAAAATGAAGATTCAAACCTTTAACCTTGATCGAGAGTATATGCATTAGTCAATTAAACTATGTTTAGGTTAGCAACTCCAACAAATGTTATCAATTTTCAATATTTAGTCATCTTTAAACTTTAATCATTTCTTGGTTTGGTCTTAAGATTTGATAATAAAAAAGTGATGTATTATTAAATTATTTATTTTATTAACATATTTGAATATGATATTTGACATGAAAAAATCAATCCCATTAATAAAATCTAGCATGCCCATCAACAAAAGCTATTTCTTTTAAGTGGCTTGTCTAAGTATAAATATGTTAATAAAATAATAATTTAATAGTTGATAAACTATTCATTAATATATTTTAACTTTTTTTTATAAAAAATATTTAATTGAGAATTTGTAATACATGAAAGGTAAGAGTTGAGAGTTTTAAAAGATTACAAACAGAAAAGATTTAGGACTATTTGATATGTATAGCCATTAAATTATGAACAATACTTCTTTGTTTGATTGAGTAAAAAAATGGTTAAATTATAAAAAAAATACTCTTTAACTTTGCCACTTGTTTTAAAAATACCTCTAGTCTTTCAAAAGTTATAATATTACTTTTGTCATTTCATAAATGTTTCAAAAATACCCTTAAAGTATAAATATGTTAGAATATTGGACGAAAAAGTTTGTAGTGGATAGCCATTCTTTTATACTTGATCTAGACAAATGTCTCAGTTATCACTAAGTTGGAGGTTGATTTAAAATTAAATTTTAGGATTGAAACGAATTCATTCAACTAAAAATAGAATGCTAGCGTTAGATGACATCAATATGTTATTACTCTCCACTCAAGCATCATGCCAAAATTTTCTAATTTTTCAGGTATATTTCATGCCAATTTTCCATTAAATATATTTCACACAAATGAAAAATAAAAAAAATTACCATGAACAGATATAGACCACTCTTTTAGGAAAAGTTTGGCTACACATTTTGGTATGAGTTGGTCTCGATCTCCTTTTCTAGATCACTACATTTTAAAGTGCTCTAGTTCCTACGTCTTTTCAAATAATTAAATAGAATAACCAATAGAATTATAACAAAAATGAGAAGAAGAAGATTAAAAACATTGATTTATAAAATGATGTTTAGGTAAACAACAAACAGAACAATGAAGAAAAGAAGAAAAGGCCAGGTATTGTTGATAAGTAGAAATAATGACACAGTTGGGCATGTCTTTGACAATGAGACTCAAAGCAAATTAAAATTAATGTAATAGGGAAGTTATTTCATTTATCTATTTTATAGGCACCTAATTGGTGGGTGAACAAATCCAACCAACTGTTTGTTATTATTTTATTAAAAGGCCAATGAATTAGAGACTTTTGAGTTTGATAATTGTCATATTTTTGCTAACTCCTGTTCTAGAATTTGGTAATAAATCTCTTTAGTCACGGTCGAAAACAACCTCCATTATTTATTGAGGTTCACTTTATTTCTAGAAATGCCACCTCCTAACCCACTTCATACATTTGGAGAAAGTGGAGCATATGGTCAAGCCTCGAAAAGGATAAACTTAATCATGTTATAATTTAGTGCCATACAAGGTTTAAAATGTCGATATCGACGGAAATGTCGAAGTCTCAATTTTATGGAAATTTCAATGGAAATATCGATAAAATGTCGATGTCGATCGATATTTCTGGAAAAATTTTAAAAACAAAAAATTCAAAAAAAAATTTAAATTATTAAATGAACATTTTACACTTTTTAAATGAATTAAAATACTTGTTACATTATTATATTCACATTAAGTTACATTTTCTTGCTATTTTTTTAATATTTCGTCAATTTTGTACGAATAGTGGAAATGTCGATTCCCCCCTTATGTCGATGTCGAATTCATGGACATGTGGAAATTTCGATGGAAATGTCGACATGTCGATGGAAATTTAATACCCTGGTGCCATAAAATAATATCTCACAATCTCAATATCTCTTTGTTGAGAATGTTTTGACTGGTGAAAGAATTTAAGATCTGTTTTGTAAGCAATTTGAAATCTATTTTATGTTTTCGAATTTACTTAGTTCACCAAATATGTGTTTGATAGATGTGTTGGAAATAATAATTCGTTGTGTATAAGAACTGAGTAACACTAGCAAATTTGATTACAACTTAATTGGCAACAAACAATTACAGTGTAAACAATAATACAGACACTGTATGTAATAACAATTTCAAAACTCAAGAATAAAATATTATAAGTAATCGAGGCATGCTTACAAAGCGTTGTCTTGAAGACAATTATTCGCTCTGCACGGGTTGCAATCAAGCAACATCGATCGTCTCAGCAGGATACAACGACTAACTCTGATAAAACAGCAACCTTGAACTACTCGAATCTGGCAGAACTCTTGGATACTTGCCCTCAACTTGACTCAAGATTAAAGAAAAGAAAGAGAGGATAGAAGAACTCTTCAATTGGAATGAGATACTCCAAAATGGAATGAAATACTTCAAATGAAGAAACAAGTTACTATTTATAGGCTAGCAACTTAGTAACTCTCCAAAAATAAAATTAATATAAACAAAATGAAACATACATAAAAAGTAACTCAATTGTGTAGTTACTTGTAAAGATTCAAACATAACTGACAAATTTAACTTTTAAGTTAAATTTGTAAAAGAAACATCAACACATTTTGATGTTTCAAACCATTTTTGAAACCTTTGAATTTCAAGTAAAGTAACAACAACATAAATGAAACATCAATTCATTTTTGATGTTTCAAACCAACACTTTCTTTCACAATTTACTATAAAATCCAACAATCCCCCACATGAAAGAAAGTTTGAAAATCAAAACAAAATTGTTGAGAGCAAACAGACAAGCTATGCATCAGGATAGGTGTCTTATGGACTTGAACCTTCCTTAGTGAATATCCATCGAACTTACCGAAGAAATAGTGAGACCAGCTCTGGAACTATTCTTCTCATTGGTAAATTGAGACAACAGACATCACACATAACTCATCTTTTATCTTTGAGTTCTATACGTTTGTGTCCATTTTGGTCCTGGACAAAATCCCGAATTCATGAGAGCTTTAGAGAACAAAAGCCATTTTAAAAGTCCTCATAGAAGCGACCCCACTTCTACTCTCATATAGGTGATATTAATTAAGAGTATTATGTTATTACTCCTCTTGTAAACAAGATATCAACATGACCTTAGCATCAACAAATCACACACTCTACAACATCATAGAAATGGGAAGAAACTATAAGTTTCTTAGTGTGTAAATATAAATTATCCAACCAGTTTGCCTATTGAACCTAGATCTTGGGATCTCCAGTCAACTAGGTTAGGTTACCATCAGATAATTTATTTCATAAGCTTTAGCCCCATTTCCCTCGATTTATATGTTACTTGCTCTCTTGACAATCCTTTCATTAAAGGATATGCAATATTCTCTTTTGATTTCACATAATCAATGGAAATAATTCCATTAGAGAGCAATTGCCTTATCGAATTATGTCTACGTCTTATATGTCGCGACTTCCCATTGTAGACATTATTCTTGGCCCTTATAGATGCCGCCAAACTGTCACAATAAATACATATTGCGCTTACAAGCTTTGACCATAATGGAACATCTTCAAGAAAATTTCTAAGTCATTCAGCTTCTTCTCCAGCTTTATCAAGAGCTATAAACTCTGATTCCATGGTAGAATGTGCTATACACGTTTGTTTTGAAGATTTCCATGATACAGCTGCTCCACCTAAGGTAAATATATACCCACTGGTTGATTTAGTCTCCATGCTATCAGAAATCCAATTAGCATCACTAAATCCTTCCAGTACATGTGGATCCCTCGTATAATGCAATCCATAGTCTAGAGTGTACTTCAAGTACCTTAGAACTCTAACTAAAGCATTCCAATGATCATGCCCAGGATTGCTGGTGTATCTAGCTAACCTTCCTACTGAATAGGCAATATTAGGTCTTGTACAATTCATTATGTACATTAAACTACCAACAACTCTAGAGTATTCTAGAGAAGACACACCTTCATTGTTCTTCTTTAACTTACAAGTTGGATCAAATGGAGTAACAACTAATTTACTCTCAAATTGATCAAATTTTCTCAACACTTTCTCTATATAGTGAGATTGAGAAAGTACGTATCCACTTGAATTTCTTGTTATACGGATTCCAAGTATAACATCAGCAAGACCAAGGTCTTTCATATCAAAGTTGGATTTCAACATCTTTTTAGTGGAATCAATGACACTTCTATTTGTACCCATTATCAACATATCATCCATATACAAGCAAATAATGACACAATGTTGATCTATGGTTTTAACATAGACACATTTACACAATGTTGATCTATGGTTTTAACATAGACACATTTATCACACTCATTTATCTTGAATCCATTTGATAACATAGTGTAATCAAACTTTTCATGTCATTGTTTGGGTGCTTGTTTCAACCCATAAAGAGACTTAACCAGTTTGCAAACTTTATCTTCAAGTCCCTTTACAACAAACCCTTTAGGTTGTTCCATATATATTTCTTCATCTAAATCTCCATTTAAAAATGCAGTTTTTACACCCATTTGGTGTATTTCCAAATTTTGTAAAGCTGCTATTGCGATTAACATCCTTATAGATGTAATCCTCGTCACTGGAGAATAGGTATCAAAGAAATCTAGCCCTTCTCTTTGACGAAAGCCTTTAGCTACTAAACGGGCTTTGTATTTATCAATAGTGCCATCAGCCTTTAGCTTTCTTTTAAAAATCTATTTACTTCCAATTGGTTTACTTCCAAGAGGTAAATTAACCAATACCCAGGTATTGTTTTGCAAAATGGATTCTATTTCATTATTGATAGCTTCCTTCCAATAAGGTGCATCCGGAGATGACACAGCTTCTTGAAAAGTTTGAGGCTCACCTTCAATCATATAAGTTATGAAATCAGGTCCAAATGAAGTAGCTTTCTTAGCTCTTTTGCTTCTTTTAGGTTCAGACTCAATTCTTTGATCGTCTTGACCTTTCGAAGAGCTAGCCTCATAATTCATTTTGACACCACTACTTTTGTGTCTTTCCTCTTTCAAAGGAAATATATCCTCAAAGAATTCAGCTTCAATAGATTCCATAATAGTATTATTGTTAATATCAATTATGTCTGATTTAATTACCATGAATCTATAAGCAGCACTATGCATTGCATAGCCTATAAAAACACAATCAATTGTCTTAGGTCCCAGTTTGGTCCTTTTTGGTAAAGGAACTTGTACCTTTGCTAAACACCCCCACACTTTCAACATTTTATATGAAGGTAACTTTCTATTCCACATTTCATAAGGCGACTTATCAGTCTTCTTATGTGGAATTCTATTTAGAATAAAATTTGTTGTAAGCAAAGCCTTCCCCTCACAAATTATGGGGTAAACCTGAACTATTTAACATGCAATTAACCATGTCCTTTAAAGTTCGGTTTTTTCTTTCAGCTACACCATTTTGTTGTGGTGTATAAGGTGCTGTAGTTTGATGGATTATACCATTAACTTCACAGAATTCATAAAGTGATGAAGATTCATATTCACCACCTCTATCTGATCTAAGCACCTTTACTTTCTTCTCAAGTTGATTTTCAACTTCTGCCTTATATGCTTTAAAAACATCTAAAGTTTCATCTTTACTATGCAATAAATATACATAACAATATTTACTACAGTCATCAATGAATGTGACAAAATATTTGTTACCGCCTCTTGTAGGGGTACTTTTCATGTCACATACATCACTGTGGATTAAATCAAGAATCTCATTACTTCTTTCCACAGATGAAAATGACTTTCTAGCAAACTTTGATTCAACACAAACTTCACATTTGTGTCTATTATCCATGTTGAAATTAGGCAATAGTCCTAAATGTACCATTCTATGTAAAGAATGATAATTGACATGCCACAACCTAGAATGCCATACATCACACAACTCAACAATATAAGCAGAAAAGTTGTTATTATTATTCTTGTGCATTTGTGCCAATACATTCAGTTTGAACATGCCGTCATTCAGATAGTCTTTTCCCACATATATACCCTCATTTGTCAGAATAAATTTATCTGACTCAAATACAAGCTTGAACCCATTCTTATTAAGTAGAGTTCCTGACACTAGATTCTTTCGAATCTCTGGCACATGCCACACATCATTGAGGGTAAGTATCTTTCCGGAAGTCCATTTCAGCAAGATCTTCCTTGTGCCTTCCACAGAGGTAGTTGAAGCATTTCCCATGTATAGCTTATCGCTACCATCTAGCTTCTCATATGAGGTGAACAATGACTTGTCCTTACAAATGTGCCTAGTAACACCAGTATCAATCCACCAACCTTTGGTGTCAGAAGCCATATTTACCTCAGAAATGACATCAACTAGATCATCATTTTCCTTAATATTGGCCTGATGGTTTGAGCTTTGTCCCTTTTTGTGTCGACAAGTTGGAGCCGTATGGCCACTCTTACCACAAACCCAACAGTTTCCACGAATGCGCTTGTTGATGTCATTCCTTGGTCCAAGATTCACATTTTTCTTCTGGGATTGTTGTTTCTTGGAACGCCTTGAAGCTTCAGCAACATGAGCTTTGGCTTCAACTTCTAGTGGAGCTTTGTCTCATTTTCTATTATCCTCTTCTATGCGGAGTTTAACAGCAAGATTCTCCATGGACAATTCCTTTCACTTGTGTTTGAGATAACATTTGAAGTCCTTCCAGGAAGGAGGCAACTTCTTAATCACAGCAACAACTTGGAATGGTTCACTGATGTTCAATCCTTTACTTTGCAAATCACTAATGATAATTTGCAATTCTTCCATCTGATTGACCACCAATTTCGCATCAATCATCTTATAATCTAAGAGTTTTCCTACAAGAAATTTCTTAGTACCAGCATCTTCCAGCTTATACTTCTTGTCTAATGCCTCCCACAATTGCCTTGAAGTATTGTAGGCATTGCAATAGACATTATACAAGGTGTCTTCAAGACCACTCAGTATGTAATTGTGGCATAAAAAGTCTGAATGCATCCATGCTTGCTTGGCAGCTTCAGTTTCAGGAGTGACAGCTTCTTGTGGGTAATTGGGCATTCTTCCTTCAAGATGTGAGCAAGGTTCAGCGTAGTGAGATAAAATATCATCTTCTGTTGCCATCTTTTGAAGTTTTCTCCCTTGAATTTCTCTGGTTTTTCAACATGAGTTTTGAGAATGGTTGATCCCATCATGGTAGAAAAAGTACCATTAGTGGATGAGTTTGCAGCCATTAGTTCAGATAATTGTCTTCAGATTGTTGGAAATAATAATTCGTTGTGTATAAGAACTGAGTAACACTATCAAATTTGATTACAACTTAATTGGCAACAAACAATTACAGTGTAAACAATAATACAGACACTGCATGTAATAACAATTTCAAAACTCAAGAATAAAAGATAATAAGTAGTCGAGGCACGCTTACAAAGCGCTGTCCTAAAGACAATTATTCGCTCTGCACGGGTTGCAAGCAAGCTAGAGCGATCGTTTCAGCATGATACAACGACTAACTCCGATAGAACAACAACCTTGAACTACTCGGATCTAGCAGAACTCTTGGATACTTGCTCTCAACTTGACTCAAGATTAAAGAAAAGAAAGAGATGAGAGAAGAACTCTTCAATTGGAATGAGATACTCCAAAATGGAATAAGATACTTCAAATGAAGAAACAAGTTGCTATTTATAGGCTAGCAACTTAGTAACTCTCCAAAAATAAAATTAATATAAACAAAATGAAACATACATAAAAAGTAACTCAATTGTGTAGTTACTTGTAAAGATTCAAACATAACTGACAAATTTAACTTTTAAGTTAAATTTGTAAAAGAAACATCAACACATTTTGATGTTTCAAACCATTTTTGAAACCTTTGAATTTCAAGTAAAGTAACAACAACATAAATAAAACATCAATTCATTTTTGATGTTTTAAACCAACACTTTCTTTCACAATTTACTATAAAATCCAACAAGATGTATTTTTTTTTAAAACTGTTTTCAGTTTATGCGATCCAAATAATGGAAATTCTAAAACCAACATTTTTATGTTTTCAGTGTATTCAAATTTTGAATTTGAAAATTTAAAATCCATAATTACATTAGAAAAAAGATAAGAACTTTAATAAATATATTATTTCATGTTATAGGCTCAATTCATTTTTGTTAAATTAAAATATGTATAATATAATATATTATAAATTACATGATATTGTAAAATAATAATTAAACAACATTTATAACATAAAACATGTTCATAGATTAATTAATAATAGTTTATATTCAACCTAATATTTAGTTGATAACTAAAACTAGTTTTATGGTTTATAGATATATTATCAAACACGCTATGAACAATTGTTTAAATTGGAATCCAATTTTTAAATCTGGTACCAAATACATGAACATGTCCTTAAATTTCCTATCTATTTACGTATATATTCAGAATTATCAACTCTCGATAAGTTTGAAATTTTAATCTCTTAGTGGATGTGTTATGATAATCTTTTTGTAACTTGTCGAATGTAACTGGATGAGCAAAAATTTTATTTTCTAGCTACACAACAGATGTAGATTTGCAAATAATATCAAACCATTTACATCTTGTTCCTCTCCTTTCGTCTACTGTGTATGTACGATATACACACACTTTCTGATAGTTCATTATTATGAAACTTTGAAAAACTTTACAAGATTGATGCCCAAGTATAAAAATATTTGAGCATCTAAAATTGTCATATTTGTAGAATTTGTTTGTGGAAATCTAATGACTTGAGAATGTCCTAGACGCCCTCTCATATTTGTTTCGTATGATTTATTTACGTTAAAGTTTAAACATCATTTTGATTTAAATTATTTTATTTTTATAGTTGAACTTTCAAAATGTTTATTTTAATTCTTAAACTTTTAATTTTATTATATTTTAAAATTTTCAAAATGTATATTTAAAATTTCTAAAAAAAAGCCTTATGGCATTGGCCATCGTTTTGCTTTTTAATTCTTAAAAAAATGGATAATTGTAGTTTGTTTTTGTTTTTTGTTTATGAGAAAATAACATAACAAGTATGAGATGACAATTCAATCCTATGATCTCTTAAATGGAGTATGAAGTCGAGAAAGAGAGAAGGGATAAGGAGAAAAAAAATGGTTTGCGACGGAACGACGATGTAGTCCGTGAAGGTAGCAGTGCTTAGATCTCTCCATCTCTGGTGAAACGTGAAAGACATTGTTAAAAAGAAAAAGGAAATAATAGAAAAGCAAGAGAGAAAGGAGAAAGAGAGTGGGGAGAAGAAGATGGCGATGAAGAAAATGAGGGAGTGAAGAAGAGAAGGTGTGATAGGTAAAATAAAAAATATATTTTTTAAAAATAGGTAAGGATTACCTATATAGATAATTATTACCTAAAGCTAAAACCACAGCTGGTTTTCTCATTCACCAATGCACGCACACTACACAATGTGTGTATATATTTTTAAGGTACGTGTATTTTTGGTCGGTTCGGTTGGTTTGAGCTTTTTTGAGCTCGTCGATCGATTGACTGATGCAAAACTAACTTCGATCTAGAGATGTCCATTTAACCCGTGGGACTGAGGCCCGCAGGGACTCGCCTCGAACGGGGTGAGAAATCCCCGATTACAAGGAAAATGAAGGAGGGAGTGGGGAGACTTTTCTCCCTGTTGGCTAAACCGGGACGGGAACAGGGAATATATTCTCCGTCCCCGTCCCCGACCCCACCTCGATTCCCCGCTCTGCCTCGATTAGTTTATATATATATATATATATACACACACACACACACAATAATTATTACCTATAAATAGAAAAGTTAAAAAAAAAACTATAGTATGAATTAGTTAAAGACTATTTTTTTTATAAAAAAAAATTTAAAACTATGTTGTAATATTGAAATTTGAACTTTTAGAAATTAAGTTGTTTCGACATTATAATATTTTTACTTATGGTATATTATTGTTTTTATTAGGAAATTTTATAACATTTTCTTTAAATAAAAATTATATTGAAAATTATTCATTTAGAAAGAATTTCTATTATGGTTGAGAATAAATTAAAAAGATAAAAAAGATTAAAAGAAAAAGAACAAGGAAAAATTCCCCGCGGGGAACCCGATCCCCACAAATTTCCTGCGGGGAATCCCCTCCCCGATCCCCGCAAAATTAAATGGGGAATTTTGCGGGGATAGGGAATGAAATAGGGGCGGGATCGAGGATGGGGAATCCATTCCCCGGCCCTGCCCCGCCCCGTGGACATCTCTACTTCGATCGACATATATATCAAACTGATCGGTCAAAGTCGGTTCGATCAGTCAACTCAGTTTTTCAGTCTTTCTTGCTCACCCCTACCTGACATATTTAAAATTTTAAAAAATTAGACGATCAATTAGACATGTAAAATGATTTTTTTTTTGTCTAATAGAAACCTACCATTTATATTTTGTGTCTAATAGATCTGTGAGTTTAAAAAAATGTTGAATAAGTCAATAATTTTTTAAAAACAAAATTGAAATTCAAAGATCTATTAGTCATAAGGTGTAAGGGGTCTAGGCTCTTGGAAAAAGAGAGCCCTTATCAAGGGTTTCATTCGACTTCATAATCCAGCCCTCATCATTTTACAAGAAACCAAATCTCAAGACATAGACCGAAAATTTATCAAATCCTTTGGAGCTCTCGCAACATTACTTGGGCATCAATTGATGCGGTTGGTGCCTTGGGAGGAATTGTTATTCTTTGGAAAGATTCTACCTTCAAAGTCTTAGAAGTGGTGGAAGGTATCTATTCCCTATCTATCCATCTCTCTCTTGCTGACGATTACTCTTTTTGGATTACAGGGGTATATGGTCCAAACTCATCAATTGAACGGAAGTTCTTATGGACTGAATTAATTGCTCTATCTGGGCTTTGTCAACCTAATTGGATTTTGGGTGGAGATTTTAATATTACTAGGTGGTCTTGGGAGAAATCTTCTGGTGCTGTCACTACACAAGGTATGAAGATGTTCAACATATTCATTAGCTCCACTGAGCTTACAGATATCCCTCTCTCAAATGGAAAATTTACTTGGTCCAATATGCACATTGAAGCATTGATGAGTCTTCTAGATAGATTTTTGATTAAGGATGGGATCTTTCAAAACTTTGTTGATGTCTTTGCCCGTAGACTAGAGAAAATCACATCTGACCATTACCCATTTTGCCTTACTTTAGGAAAGGAATCTTGGGGTCCTACTCCCTTTAGGTTTTTTAATGCATGGTTGAACCATCACACCTTCGATAGGATGATTGATTCTTGGTGGTCGAAAACTACATTACAAGGTTGGCCAGGCCACAGTTTCATCCAAAAACTCAAAGGCTTAAAGAAGGAAGTGAGGTTGTGGAATCAAACTACCTTGGCCATCAAAAGGAACTTAAAGCCAACCTCTATCGTGAGCTATTGAACATTGATGAAAAAGAGGAATCATTCCATTTAACAAATGACGACTTGCAGCGGAGAATAGCCATAAAAGGGGATCTGCTTACTATCTCAGCTACTGAAGAAACCATGTGGAGACAAAGTTGCAAAACCAAATGGTTAGTTGAGGGGGACGAAAATATTGCTTTCTTCCATAGGATTGTGGCAGCAAATAGAAGGAAAAGCACAATTATGGAAATTCTTTCTGCAGATGGGGACAGTTTGGTGCAAGATGAAGAAATTGAGGGAAAATTTTTGCATTTCTACCAGAATTTGTTTACAAAAAAAAATAGGGGACAGAACACGACCCCAGATTGATGATTAGAGTTCCCTTTCTTCTGACCAAAAGGATTCTCTGGAATTACCTTTCACAGAAGTTGAGATTTACAAAGTTCTCACTGATTTGGGCACCAATAAAACTCCAGGACCGGACGAATTCACTGCTGAATTCTTTAAAAAATCATGGAACATCCTTAAGGAAGATATTATAGGGGTGTTCAATGATTTTTTTAAGAATGGGATCATCAATGCAAACATGAATGAAGCATACATTTGCCTCATCCCAAAAAAGATTGGCGCCAAAAAAGTGAGTGATTATAGACCGATTAGTCTCACAACTTGTCTTTACTAGATTATTGCTATAGTGCTCTCAGAAAGATTGAAGCTTGTCCTCCCATACACAATTATGGCCCAACAGTCCGCTTTCGTAGCTAATCGCCAAATCCTTGATGCTTCCCATATAGGCAATGAGATCATCGATGAATGGAACCGAAAGAAGAATAGTGGAGTGGTCATAAAACTTGACATCAAGAAGGCTTTCGATATGGTGGATTGGGATTTTCTCGAGAATGTTCTTTGTGCAAAAGGCTCCGGAAAAATTTGGCGAAGATGGATTAGAGGGTGTATCTCGTCAACAAATTTCTCCATTATTATGAATGGAAAACCTAGGGGTAAATTTAAAGCAACTAGAGGTCTTCATCAAGGAGATCCCCTTTCTCCTTTCCTATTCATTCTTGTGGTCGATTGTCTTAGTAGAATGCTTTTATTGGCAAAACAAAAAGGATTGATTGAGGCTTTCAATGTTGGTAAACCTCCACAAGCAGTTTCTATCAATCACCTCCAATTTGCATATGACACCATCCTTTTCTCACCACCCAATGAAGTCTATCTCCAGAATCTCTTTTCGGTCATTCATGATTTTGAAGAAGCATATGGGATGAACATTAATTGTCAAAAATCAGAATTTTTGGGGGTTGGTATCGATACACAAGAAGTTGAGTATCTTGCTTCTATCTTTGGATGTAGGGTTGGCTACTGACCCTCTACATATTTGGGTCTCCCGTTGAAAGGAAACTCTCGAACGACAAGTTTTTGGAGTCCAGTCATTGAGCAGATATAGACTCACTTGCATAATTGGGGAAATTCTCATATTTCCAAAGAAGGAAGACACACTCTCATCCAAGCTAAGCTCTCTAATCTACCCACCTATTATTTCTCCATTTTCCGTGCTCCATCTAAAGTCATTAAAGCTATTGAGAAGCTATATAGGGCTTTTCTTTGGAGGGGTGGTATCGGAAAAAAGGGAAGCCATCTACTAAAATGGTCCACTTTACAAGCACCTTTTGAGGAAGGCGGGTTGGGTCTCTTTGATTTACACAAACGTAACATCTCCCTTTTGGTGAAATGGAATTGGAGGTTTTACACCGAAAAGTAGGCTCTTTGGCGAAGGGTGATTGCGGCAAAATATGGTACTAGTCACTATAATTGCAAGCCGGGCAGTTTGTCTTTGAAAACTTCCAAGGGTCCTTGGAAATCTATCCAGAATTTGCAGAATTTGGTTTATAGCAACATTGAAGTCATTGTTGGAAAAGGAGACAAAACTCAATTTTGGAAGGATGTATGGTTGGGAGCTCAATCTTTTCAGTCAAAATTCCCCTCTCTTTACCTGTTATCTCTTAAGAAGATTTGCTTGTTGTTGACCATTCGAATCAAAGGGCTGGATCTTGGAACCTTTTTTAAAAAGAAACCTCAATGAGATTGAAATTGAAGATTGGGCTTCCTTATCTCACCTTTTGTCTTCGTTTATCTTCAAAAAGCAAGAGGATAGATGGGCTTGGACATTGGAAAAGGATGGTCTTTTCTCTACAAGTTCGCTAACTCATAGGCTTGCATCTACTGGGAACTTGGATAAATCAGCTTTTTTACAAACACTTATGGAAGGGTCACCATCCAAAAAAAGTTAAGTTCTTTGTTTGGGAGCTTAACCATGCGTGTATCAACACTTTTGATTTATTACAGTGAAAATCCCTTGGTGTAGCTATCTCCCCAAATTGTTGCCTTCTTTGTTACAGAGATAATGAATCACAAATCCATCTTTTCAGCCATTGTGCTTTTGCCACTGCATTCTGGTCCTTCATCCAGCAAGAGTTTGGGTGGTCCACAGCATGGCCTGGGGATATTTATACATTGCTAGATATGCTAATCTCTGGCCATCCATTCAAAAAGGAAAAGAAGACTCTTTGGCTCAATTTCATTTATGCTTTTTTATGGAATTTATGGCTTGAGAGAAATGCCCAAACCAGAACATTCATTCCCTCATAGAATCTACTTCATACCATGCTTTATCGTGGAGTATTTTATCTCCCCCTTTTTGTAATTATGGCTTAATAACTCTTTTATCTCATTGGAGATCTTTTTTGTAACTATCACAGATAGGACTTCTTTTGTATCTATTTCACCCATCAATGAAATGGTTTCTCTGTTCCTATCAAAAAAAAAAAAAAAAAACACTTGGAAAAATTAAACTACTAACGAGTGTTTGGATTGAGGAGTTGGGGCGAGTGGAGTTGGTAGGAGTTCCCAACTCCTTGTTTGGCCCAAGGATATTTTAACTCCTATTGTGGGCCCCACAAACTTATTAACTTCCTCTCTAACTCTTTAGTGTGGGTCCCACAAACTTATTAACTCCTCCTTCAATTCCCCACAACTTTCCTATCTCCTTTTTCTTTACCTCACCTCACTCCTACCTCTCTCTTCTCTCCTTTCATTTCTCTCTCTATTTTTTTACATAATTTTTTTTAATTTGTTAATTAAAAAAATTTTCTTTATTTTTTATATAAATTTTCTCATCATTATTACTAATAAATAATTATTAAAAAATATTTCTATTTTTATCCTATAATTTTAATAAATTTTTAACTAAAATATTTTTCTTTCTATTCTATAATTTTATTTTTTAAATATAAATTATATAAGAATGTTTTAGATATGATACTATTATTTAAAGTGAAATTCTTAATTTAAATTAGAGTACTATATAATAATTTTTTTAATTGATAAAAATCTCCCTATCTCACTTCCTCCACATGTCATTTACGAATTTTTTTTTTAGGTTTAAAAAAAAATTACTTATAACAAATAATAATCTTATCTTTTTTTAGCTCTTTTTTTATTAATAGCTGAAAATATAAATAATTTTGTGATTTGTAGATAAGAAAAACATATTTTAAACTAACCCGTATTATAATTTAAGAAATTAGTATTTAAAAAGGTTAGCGTATTAAAAAAAATTGATTTTCAAATTAATCATATTCAAAGTAAAAAGATATACGATTTCTCATTCCAAACTTAATAAAATAAAATAAAATTATTACAATAAATAACATAAATATATAGTGATATGAAGAAAAGTATATATGATATTCATTTTGAATGGTGTTAAAAATATATATATTCATTTTAAACTTAATTATTTTAAAATAACATAAATATTTGATATTTACTTCAAAGAATATATTATTTTCAAATTAATCAAACTTTAGATAATCCATTACATTGATTAGTTAGAAAAATAAAATCTTAAATTATATAAAAAAATTATTTTATTAAGCTTGAAAAAAAAATCTTAAATTAAAAATTAAAATTGACAAAAACAAGTATTTAACAAAATTGTAAAATATTCATAAAATAATATAATTTAAAATCTCAATTTTAGGATTGATAGAAACAAATCTATATTATTTCTAGAATTAAGAGAATAAAAACATAAAAATCTTAAAGTTTATTTGAATCTCTTTAAATTAATGGATTGAAATCTTTCTCAATCACATGTAATATTTAAAAAAATATTGTAAGAATTTCTTTTATTTGAAAACTATCAAAGACAAATGAATAATTAATGTGAGAGATATTGAAAAAAGAATGTGGGGTATTTTGTTCAAAAAAAAAATTTCTTTAAAGAAATTTGTAAAAAAATATATAAATTAATAAAAACAAAAAATCTCAATATGAGAATTCATGGGAACAAATTCTTAATAATGAAATGTTGAGAAATTGTACAAAAAAACTGTACAAAAAAAAAAGCTAAAATCAACTCAGACTTCATAACTCCATATTTAACAAATCTGAAACATAGACTTCAGAACTCCTACTTCTTGCAACTCCTTGCCCCAAACACAGACTTCCTAACTTCAGACTAAACAACTCTACACCCTAAACACAGACTTCCTAACTCCCCAAACTAACTAACTCCTACTCCTTGCAACTCCTTGCCCCAAACAGCCACCCCTAAGTGGTTATAACACTAGGAGCCTAGTGTAATGGGACCTTGTTATAGGAAAGATTTGAAAGATGCTTGTAGCTTGGAAGAAAAGTTTTTTCTTGAAAGGTGGTAGGCTTACTCTTATATAGTCGGTCTTGATTGGCATCCCAATTCGTTTTATGTCCTTGTTTAGAGTCCCTAGTGCGGTTAGTAAGGTTTTAGAGAACCTTATGAGAGGTTTTTTATGGGAGGGTGTTGATGTGGGGAAAGGATCTCATCTTATGGGGTGAAAGGTGGTGCTAAAGCCGTTGGACCTTTGGGGGCTAGGTATAGTTGTTTAGGTAAGGTAAGGGTGAGAAACAAGACCTTGTAGGGTAAACGGATATGGTGGTTCCATCATAAATCCAACACCTTATGGCACAAGGTCTTTGTAGGCAAGTACGGTCCCGACCCACAAATGAATAGGAAGCGAGGCGAGGGTCTTTGGGTGGGGTTAATTGCACTTCCAGAAACTCGTGGAAAGATATTTCTGTTGAGCTCCATTTTCTTTCTCATTTTGTTCACTATGTAGTGGGGGATGGGAGGGATACTTACTTTTGGGAGGATAGTTGCTAGAGGATAGGCCATTCTGCTCTATGTTTTCCTGTTTACATCATTTATCCTCTTTGAGGAATCATTTGGTGGCTACGATTCTCTCATTATGAAAACTCTCTTTCTCATTCACTGGGGTTTCATCATCCGTTATTTGATATGGGAATGATGGATGTTCTTGCTCTTTTATCTTTGCTTGGAGAGTTTTGCTTTACCTCTGGGAGGAGGGATGCTTGTCATTGGAGTCCTAGTTCGTCCAAAGGCTTTTCTTTCCGTTCCTTCTTTTCGTGTTTGGTTAGTCCCTCTTTGTTGAGTGGTTCTATTTTTTCCCAAGTGTATAAGGTTAAATTTCCAAGAAGGTTAAGTTCTTTGTGTGGCAAGTTATGCACAAAAAAGTTAACACCTTGGATCGGATCTTGGGTAAGGTGTCCAATTTGGTGGGCCGATTTGTTGTATTCTTTGTAAGAGAGTGGCCAAGGATCTCAATCATATTCTTTGGAGATGTGATTTGCCGGAGCAATTTGGAGTTGTTTCTTTGAGGCATTTGACTTTTGCTTTGTTTTAGGGTTATAGAGAGACGATCGAGAAATTCCTTTTCCACCTGCCCTTTCATGAGAAAAGGGTTGTTTTTGTGGCAAGCTGGAGTTTGTGCTATTTTGTGGGGGTGAGAGGAATAATAGAGTCTTTAGAGGGATGGAGAGATCTTTCAGTTGTTTGGTCCCTTGTTAGATTCCATGTTTCTCTTTAGACTTTAGTAACAAAGTTATTTTGTAATTATCCTTTAGGTCTCATTTTACTTGATTGGAGCTCCTTTTTGTAGTTTGGCTCCTTTTTTTTGTGAGTTTTATTTTTGTATGTCCTTGTACCATTTCATTTTTTTTCTCAAAGAAACTTCAGTTTCTCATTAAAAAAAAAAAAAAAAAACTAAACTAGAAAACTATCCAAACCTGAACTGCCTAAATTTCAGACTTTGCATACTTGCCATCAACAGATGTTGTAAACATTTTTTTTTTGGTAATCTCCTTTTGGCTTGGGTGAATTCCGAATCTATCCTTTTTTTGTTCCTTTTACTTTAATGGAAGCAGTTGTTTTCTATGAAAAATGATATTGTCTTTGTTATTTTCTTTCTTAGGCTAGCAAAGATGCTGGTCGATATCCAGTTGCAGCTAAGGTAGCTGAGCTGCTTGTGAAGGGATTTGTGAGTTGATCAGTTGATTTTTTTTTTCTCGTTTTAAGCTCTAGGATTCTGAGTGTCTTTGGCTTTTTTAAATAGTTACTATTTAGTAATTTACTAAGAGATGTGCACATGCTCAAGTGTCGTTACTACTTTTGTGAATTTTATATGGAATCAGCATTATAACGTGTAATTGAAAGACAATTCGGTAGAGTTGACCGAAGAAGGAATTGCAATGCCAGAGATTGCTGTTGAAACCAATGATTTATGGGATGAAAACGATCCATGGGCTAGGTAATTGTGCAATCTTTTGTTTTTGGTTTTATGTTGTAAATATCTTTTAGTTTTGGTTTGACCTTCACCATGAGAACATCTTTGTTGTAATTTTGGCTTTTCTAATAATAATTTAAAAAAAATTGTTATATGCTTTTAATTTTTGTTGTACTTTGTTTTTTTTAGCACTAAATAACATTCTTAACAGAGGTTGATTTTCCCATGTAAACCGAAAGCTGAATCTTTCTCCTTTCAAAATTTGGCACATACAGGTTTGTGATGAATGCACTAAAAGCTAAAGAATTCTATCGACGGGATGTCCAATATATAGTTAGGAATGGCAAAGCTCTCATAATAAATGAGGTAAACTTAAATATTATTACAAACTTTGCTTCCTTACTATTCTACTACCACCATTGTTGTTTATCATTGTGTTGGGTTCATATTCTACGTTAGTTTTATCTTGTTTTAAATAACTGTGAAGCATATTATGTTCATTCACAACTTGTGTGGTGGCTTGCCCTGATGCAGATCGATATTTATGTTTTCTATAAGAAAAAGATGAAACATAAACATCATTTTCAAAGGTGTTTCATTGGTTTAGCCACTAGTGGCATAGGCCCTTGGTTGAAATCTATGACCATGACTTTAAAATCCCATTAGACTACTTTTGCAATATCATCGAGGACATTGTAGAGTTAATAATCTCCAGTTTTAAATTCAGTGAACATTTGATAATTTAGGGATGACTTGGCCGGGAAAGAAAACCAAATCATAGCATATCCTCAAGGAATTTTTCCAAGATGCTGGAAGCCACAACCACAACTTCTTCCCTGGTGCAACTTCTTTAGCAGTAAACTTCCCAGCATTGTCTAAGGCCCAAACTGTTTCATCCACGCCCTCCCCCAGCCGAATGACATCAATCAGCTCAATTAACCTAATCCAGCTAGGGATCTCCCAATCAAATAGACCTCTTCTAAAGCCCAAGTCCCAATCGTTTGCCTCATTCCTCCAACACTCTTCTATAGTGGCATCTGGTTTCATCGAAAGACCAAATAAATCCGGAAAAGAGGAAGCTAAGGTAGCACCTCTAATCCAGCGGTCCTTCCAAAAACGTATCTGACTACCCCAATTCACCTTAAAATTAAAAAATCTGAAGAAAACAGCCCCATTCTTTGCAATATCAAAACAAGGCCTGCCTTGTGCTCTGCCTTTAGGAGGAAGGGAGCACCATCATTGATTATCAAGCCCATAAATACTCACGATAGCTTTCCTCCAATGGGCTTCTTCCTCTCTAGAGAACCTCCACAACCACTTAAGGAGTAAAGCCCTGTTTTTCTGCTTGATGTTTTCAGTGGGACATTTCTTCGACCATGGAAACTAGAGATCCAGCAAACTGAATTGGTGCATTTGTGGAGACTTCAATGTTACTTGATGTGTGTGAGAAAATCTCCATGTCATTATGTAACCAAAAGCATGAGAAAGTTCAACCGACCTTCCAAGTGTTGGGTTTTTTTAAATGTGTAGTCAATAGATTTAAACAATATAAACCACAAGCACAAAGTAGAGAAAAATAGCGACACCAAGATTTACGTGGAAAATCCCTCAGTGTAAGGGAAAAAACCACGGGACGGCTCTGAAAAATTCTTCCACTATAATAATAATGGGTTACAAGAGTTTCTTCCCTAGTCGTAACTAAAAGATACAACAATCATCAGCAAAATACATCACTGGCATATAAAACGGTACATAAAAATACCCTTCATCATCAAAAGATGGAACATAAACATAAAGGAGAGGTCTCACCGGCGAGGACGACTCAAAAAGACCAACCGAAAAAGGAATGAACTTATTAGATCACAAACTGACAAAGAAAACAAACTTTTCTTCTTCTTCTTCGGCTGTTACACACAAAGTACCCTCAGAATTTTTCTTCTCTCCAACCACACACTGCAAACTTTTCTTCTCCAGAAAGCTATCTCTCTCTCGGACCTTCTGCCTTTTTCATTCTCATCCGAAAAAGAACATTAAAAGAAATAAATAAGCTTGCTTTGCAAGCTTCTGTTTAAAAGACAATAATGTGCCTAAGTAGATGGGCCTTCAATAGTCGGGACCCAGCACCAAGGCCTTCCTTGATAATCCTCTTTCTAGTGGGACCTTTACTAGGTCCAACATGAGAGAACAACTCGTGTTTCCTCTTATTGGTGAATTTGTTCTTTCAAATGATTGAAGTAGTTTTTTTAAAAAAGAGAAATAATTTCATTGATAAATGAAATAAAAGGAGATAAACACACCTAAGCACCAATAGGTGGATTATATGAAAGAGCTCCAAGTAGTAATTAAAGAGGAAAGACTATAATCAGAAAAATGGTGTTTACATTTACACCAATACAAAGAATTAAAGACAACCAACTCTATAAAGGCCTCAAAGTTGTTGACCATATCTCTGAAAACTCGACCATTTCTCTCACACCAAATGGACCAAAGAACACCCTGCTATGGCTGATGAACAGCAACCAAAGGTGTCAAGGAGTCTCAATGTTCGATATACACATAAGACACCAAGAAGGAGAAAAAGAACAATACGGCATTCTTCTTTGTCAGCAGTATTACCACCTCCATGACTGAGTTCCCATAAGAAAACCTTAATTTTCTTTGGATAGGATAGGTATCTTTCCAAATAACAGAATAAAGGTTGTTTGAAGTTGGACCATTTGAGTGAATTATATCTGCCATCAAAGAGCTAACAGTAAAAGACTTTGAGGGGTCTAGAGGACAAATCCAAGAATCATTTGAGTTCCTCAAATTAATCATTTGAGGGGTCTCATTCGTTCCATATTTAAATATTGTGAGTATTTCCCCATTCTGCTTGTAACAAGATCTTTCGGCTTGTCCTAAGTCCTTGTGTCTCCCTCATCCAGGATTGAGGACTTAATCAAAGATTGGTTGAAGTCCTCTGAGGTGAAAGGTTGGGCAAGATTTTCTTTGAACAAAAAGCCGAGCTGCAGAAAATAGACCTTAAAAAATGGAATTGATATTTACTTTGGGGAGAGCTCAATTTTGAGGAGGAACACTGCTCTCTCTCTATCATGAACCTGGATTTAAGAAAGCATAATGGTGGCCTTATCAATAATGTGGTATAGAGAAAGAGGAAAAAAAATGAAAATTTCACATAGTATGTTTGATTATATTTGATTTATTTCGCATCTTTCACTCAGAGAGTTTGTATCCTTCCACATTTCAACATTTTTTTTTCTTTTCATCCATCATACTTTTTTCTTTTTATTCAAGATTTTGTTTCTTGTTAACATAAAATATTTATAACAAGTTGAATTTTTATTTTTTTTGAAGGTTTTACTATCCTCTTGTTTAAAGAAGATGATTTCTATTTCATTTTTGGAGGTATTATGAGTATATCTACCCAATGTTCTCTCATTTCTTGATGCAGCGTTGAAAATTCTGAATACTGATCTGACTTACTGAAGGGACGAAAAATTCCCCACAATGTCTTGAATGCTCGACCCAAGGTTAATATCTTACTAACTAAAACCTTATTGATTGATGTGTCTAAATCCTCTATTAAAACCTTTTTGCCTTCATTTTTCTTCTATTTTACCCAGTATGCAGCTAGGGAAGCAGAAACTGTCGCACAAGCTGGAAGGAAATATGCCATCACCATTTCAACAAATATGGCTGGCAGAGGCACTGACATAATTGTAGGAGGAAATCCAAAAGTAGGTATACAAGTTAAATCGATATTTTAAGTCAGTTCAGGAAACTGTTTATAATACAGTCTTTTGTTTCTTATAAAAGAAAAGTCAGTTTAGGAAACTCTCTTTCTTTGAAGACAAGTTGCTTCATTTTTTAATTCACTTAATTTACTTTTTAAAAATTTGGTCCAATACTTGAAGATGCTTGCGAAAGAAATTATAGAAGACAGCCTGCTTTCATTTCTGACAAAAGAATCTCCTGATTATGAAATGGATGGTGAAGAAGTTGCGAAAGAAATTATAGAAGACAGCCTGCTTTCATTTCTGACAAAAGAATCTCCTGATTATGAAATGGATGGTGAAGAAGTTTCAAGGAAGGTAAATTGTTATAGTATATATGTAGATTTAGGAGCTTATTAATCCTTTGTCCTTTATTGTAATTTTACTTTTACTAGTTTAGGCCTGCTTCCATGTGCCTATATATATTTGGCTCTATTGTATAGAATGAATAGAAAACTCTCATATTGGATCTCACAATAACATAGTATTAGAGACACTAGGTCTTTCCTAGGGCAATTAGGGTTTTGTGAGTTTTAGAGATTTGTGAACAATTAGGGTTTGAGGTTTAGAACACCTTTTTGGAGGGTTTGGTCTTCTACCTTAGGTTTTGTGTTTCACCACTGTTGCCAAGGTCCACCGTCGCCACCGTGACCGGAATCTGCCGCCATCGCCGCCAGAATCCGCTGCCGTTGCCGGAATCCACCACCGGTGCTGCCTATCTATGGTGTATTTTTTTTGTCACCACCCAGACCAAACGAAAGCCCACTTGCCTATCAGCAGGTACGTGAAATTTGGCCAAAAAACTCCCTGTACGTGGACCTCACGCGTCGCCTTAAGGTTTTGTCGTCATTCCCATGCGCCAGCGCGTGTGTGTGCGTGAGTCCCAGGAATTTGCTCTGATATTGTGGCTTGGCGTTTCGTCCAACTCCCGACCTGTTTATGTGGTTATTTTGGTCATAATTGGCTCGTGTTAGAAGTTGGTTTGGAAAAGAATTAGAGGTTTTTTGATTGGGCACTCCTTTCAGATAAGTTTTTCAGCAGTTTTTTCAGAAGTTCTACAGTCATTTGGGTCTGATTTTGTGGTTTTAGATTTGATTTTGTGGTTTTACATTTGTCATTGATCTATGGTGGAACGAGAACTCGAAGTGATGTCTAATGTGGTTCAATCGTAGCCTCAATCCACCTATGGTTCATCTAAAAAGCCATTTGTTAATTCTATAGTTGAGTTTGCCAAATTTCAACAATACCAAAAATCATCGAAAGCATCTTCTTCATCATTTGCACTTACCCCTATTACAACCATTATTGGGTAAGATATCTTGTATTCTCGTGTTCAAAAAGGATATAGATGCTTTTGTCCTAGTTCGAATAGGTATCTTGTATCTCGCGATGTTACTTTCTTTGAGGACAAACCTTTCGGTTCATCTTTGCCTAGTACGAGTCAGGGGGAGGATGAAGATCTTTGTATCTACACACTTGTGTCTCCTACACCCTCTTCCGATCCATCTCCTTAGACATTTGCCCCTACTCGCCCACCTATTACTCAAGTCTACTCTAGACGACAACAACCTCCAAGCGAATGTCTTGTACCAGAAGATTCTTCGTCATCAGATCCAGGACCAAGTGACGAGCTTCCTATTGCTCTTCGTAAAGGTAAACGTTCTTGTACTTTTCCTATTTCCTCTTTTGTCTCTTATGACCACTTGTCATCTTCTACATGTTTTTTTATTGCATCTCTTGAATCTATCTCGATCCCTATGATAGAAGAGATGAATGCCTTAGATGATAATGGTACCTGAGATTTAGTATCTCATCCTGTAGGAAATAAAGCTATTGGATGTAAATGGGTGTTTGCAGTTAAGGTCAATCTGGATGGTTCAGTTGCTCAATTACAAGCCCGCCTTGTTGCCAAAGGCTATGCTCAGACTTATGGGGTTGATTACTTTGATACATTTTCTCCTGTTGCTAAATTAACTTATGTCAGGTTATTCATTTCCATGACTGCTTCTCATGACATTAAAAATGCATTTCTCCATGGTGATCTTTAGGAGGAAGTTTATATGGAGCAACCACCAGGGTTTGTTGCTCAGGGGGAGAATGATAAAGTTTGTCACCTTCACAAATCTTTGTATGGGTTGAAACAAAGTCCACGAGCATGGTTTGGAAAATTTAGTCAAGCACTTGAGCAATTTGGAATGAAGAAAAGCAAGTCGGATCACTATGTCTTCTACCGACGAACTAAGAGTGGTATCATTCTACTTGTTCTATATGTTGATGATATTGTTATCACTAGAAATGATACATCAGGCATTTTATCTCTCAAAACTTTCCTCCAAAGTCAATTTCATACTAAAGACTTGGGAACGTTAAAGTACTTCTTGGGCATTGAAGTAATGAGAAGTAAGAAAGGTATCTTTATGTCACAAAGGAAATATGTACTTGATTTGCTATCTGAGACAGGAAAAGTGGGAGCCAAGCCATGTAGTACTCCAATGATGCCTAATCTGCAACTTACAAAAGATGGAGAACCATTTAAAGATCCTGAGAGATATAGAAGATTGGTTGGAAGTTGAATTATCTTACAGTGACACGATCAAACAGAGCTTATTCAGTAAGCATTGTGAGTCAGCTTATGTCTTCACCTACAGTGGATTATTGGCCCGCAGTACAATAAATTCTATGTTATCTGAAAGCTGCACCTAGACGTGGGATCTTATATAAAGATCATGGTCATATGAAGATTGAGTGTTTTTCAAATGCCGATTGGGCAGGATCAAGAGAAGATAGAAGATCGACTTCTGGCTATTGTGTTTTTGTTGGAGGCAATTTGGTCTCATGGAAAAGTAAGAAACAAAATGTAGTCTCTCGATCGAGTGCTGAATCAAAATACCGAGCTACTGCACAATCAGTATGTGAAATAATGTGGGTACATCAACTATTGATCGAATTAGGTTTCAATACTATTGTTCTAACCAAGTTGTGGTGTAACAACCAAGCTGCCTTTCATATTGCATCCCTAGTATTTCATGAGCGAACTAAACATATTGAAATTGATTGTCATTTTGTTCGTGAAAAAATACAACAAGGTTTGGTGTCTACTAAATATGTGAAGACCGGAGAACAATTAGGAGATATTTTCACGAAAGCTTTAATTGGAGTTCAAATAAATTATCTTTGTAACAAGCTGTGCATGATTAACATATATGCTCCAGCTTGAAGGGGAGTGTTATAGTATATATGTAGATTTAGGAGCTTATTAATCATCTGTCCTTTATTGTAATTTTACTTTACTAGTTTAGGGCTTCCATGTATACCTATATATATTTGGCTTTATTGTATAGAATGAATAGAAAACTCTCATTTTTGATCTCACAATAACAGTAATTAACTATGGTTATTTGATTTTTGTGATGCTGCCCAAATTTCATATCTAATTTATCTTGTTTTATAGGTGTAGTCCAAGGTAAATGTTGGATCATCGTCATTAGCTTGGCTAGCCAAGACTGCTTTAATGGGTTTGTTATCTCTTAAAATACTTGGTCTCAGAAATCGTTTTAAATGAATATGATTTTACATCTATTACAAGTGATGCAAATACACTAAACTCTGTTGCTTTGTCTTATGAATTCTCCAACTACATACATATGCAAAAATGAAGGTAGAAACTGGACTTATAAAGAGTCGGTGGAAATAAGTCAGTCTATGAATTTTAAAAAGTTAGAGAGGTTGGCTGATGAACAGATCGAGACATACCCTCTTGGTCTCACTATAGACTTCTTTGTCAGTTCTTGAGGATTGTGAAGTGCACTGTTTGACGAAGGGGCTGAAGTAAAACGTCTTGGAGGTCTTCACGTTATAGGAACATCTTTACATGAGTCCCGAAGAATTGATAACCAGGTTGGCTTTCCTTCTGAAATTCATTTTTTATGAGCACACTGATTTTGGTGCCAAATTAGATGTGAGATTCTGTACCCAATGTATGAGATGTGGTCAACGTGATTATGATTATAACTAATTTTAGTCCTTGACCATATCCTTTGGAGTTTCTTGGTCTTGCTTTTTGGAGTTTTGTGGAGAATTTTGCTCGAGAAATATAACAAAAATTTTAGAGGGGGCGAGAGGTGCTGGAAGGAGATTTGGGATATCATTAGACTTAATACCTTGAAGGAGCTTTTTTTTTAAAAAAAAAAATTATTAGCAAGGTCTTATTCTTTTAGATTGGAGTCCCTTAATGTAGTTAGTTGGACACCTTCTTTTTTTTTTTTTTTGATATCGGTGAGTGTTTGGGCCAGTTTACGCGCACATTGACTAATCTCATCGGTCAACCACCTGACCCTACAACATTTGGTTGACAGGAAACACGTAGGATATTAAATCCTAGGTAGGTGGCTACTATGGATTGAACTCATTCTCTCTTATTTACCTAAGGCCCTATTAATTAGTGTTTTCAAGGAGACCCAAGGCGCACGCCTAAGGATAGAGGCAAGGCGATCTTGGGTCGCTGCGCCTTGAAGGGAGCCAGGGCGAGCTCCTTCAACCCGGCGCTTGCCTTGTTGCATCTTTTGTCTCCTTGTTGTGCCTTTGCATATGGAAAAGGCGAGGTCTTTAAAAAAAAAGATTCATAACATGTGAGATATTGAGCTAGGAGAAAAAAAATGATGATATGAAGAAGAAGAAGAGTTGGAAGATTAGGGAAACAGAGAAAAGAAAAATGAGAAGAAGAGACAGAAGAGAAGTAAAAGAAAAAGAAGAAGAAAAGTGAAAACGAAGAAGACAAATAAAAGGAGTCGGAAAATTAAGAAGAAAAGAAGGAGAATGAGAAAAGAAGAGACAAAAGAAGAAAAGTAAGAAGAAAGACACTAAACAGAGCTTGTTGCATGCTGCATGCAACATCTCTCTCCCATGACTGACAAATGGCTATTTATTTCTCTCTTCCAATTACTGTCTTGGTTGTGTCATTTCCCAATTAATATCTTTATCTTTGTGGTTGAAGAAGAAAAGTCTGCCACTAAACATATGGCATTATTTAAAGCATGTATTGTTTAATTTTATCATAGGCTCACTCACAGCATTTATTTTTTGCATTATTAAAAAATATCTCTATCTTTTTTTCTAAATATCTTAACTTTTTCCTAACCATATAAATCAAGTTTTATTTAAATATTAAATACCTTTGATGATATTTTCATATTTTAAAAATTAAGTACTTTTTCTCTGTTATAGATAATATTTATTTAGTATTTTATTAAATGCACCTTGCTTCTCCTAGGCGACGCGTTTTTATCACCTCTTGCCTTGAGGCGACTAGGAGACTTGGAGCGCGCGCCTCACCAGCTTCATGGAAGGCGTCTTCTTACTAGCGCCTTGCTTCTTCGAGGCGAGGCATTTCACATACGCCTTACGCAGCGCGCCTTTTAAAACACTGGACACGATGGGGACACGTTATTTTTTCTAAAATTATTTTAGATAATATATATGTATATATTGTCATAGTAATACTTCAAAATAAATTAACCATATGAATTGAACATATACTAATATCCAACAAAAAATTACCATAGAAGTAATTAAAAGCCCACTTAAAACAAAAATTTACCATACTAATAAGAAGTAAGTTAAAGCTCACTTAAAAGCCCAGACCCATTTTATTTTAATTACAAACCCTAAGTTTTGTGGCCTTCCCGATACTTTCTTCCTCCCCTCCACTTTTGATAAAATTTAGAATTTGCAATCTTCATTCCTGATACTTTCTTTATTCTCTCTTTGTTCTCCCTCTACTTTTGTAAATTTTGCTGCAACACCGGTGCCGACCTCCAATCCACTTGGCCTCTGACCGCTGATCAACTTCGCCGCCGACCGCTGTTGCTCCAAGGCTTATTTTATTTTATTTTATTTTCCTTTATTCACGTTTTTTTAATGGTTGGTGTTAATAAAAAAAAAAGGTATTTTGGGTTTGCTTTTTTAGATGTCTCCATCTAGTAATTGTAGCGTGTCCAGGGCGGTCTCGGTCGTGTCCGTGGCGTATCTGAAAATAAAAAATAATTATAAAAAAAAGACACGCAATTTCGCTTGTCGGACACGTATCCGGAGCGTGTCTGGACGTATCCGTGTCTGACACGGACACTTTGCCTAAACCAATGTGTCTGTGCTTCCTAACTCCCAGTCTTCTGCCTAACCATTTGTTTTGTCTTCCACTTTCAGAACCTATTTCAATTTCTTCAAGCTGGGTGTTTAAAGAAATAGCAGAAAAAATCATATCCATTCCCACATACGTGCTTCTTTAGCCTGAAATCTTCATTTCTTTTTCATTGATCGCCATAGCTTGTCTTAAGTTGGTAAACCCCTTCAAATTGTGATACACCTATCGAAACCCACAATCCTACGGACCATTGATGCATGGTTGCGATCTATTGTAACTTTCCATAGACTCTTCGATCTTCTTCTCCAACAGTAAGTGAATTTTTTTGCATAGATTTTTAGAAACAGCAGCCCTCGGTATCTTAGTTTTAGGAAACTTGATTGGATCAAGGTTGATGTGGCTATTTTTTTGAGTTGTCCAGCCCAAGGAAGTTCTTTAAAATGGACCTTGTACTTCTCCAATGGGCTAAGCCCATAATTTGCTTGTTGCCCGAAACCCAGTACTAGCCCACCCCTGAATAACGCATTTTTTTTCCTCCCCCTCAATGTGCATGTTGTAGCCATGGGAAATCCTCTAGATTGGGCCTCATTGAACTCCCATTGCCCAGGCCCAACTTTATTGTGCTTCCCTAATCGTTTAACCCATTTTCTCACATGCTCTTTACCTATCCATCGCCGCCAACCCTGATGTCAACACCAACACACATGTCGCAAATTCTTCGTCCGCCTGCCGTCTCATTTTTTCTACCATGTGACCACCATCGAGTTCTTCTTCTGCCACTTCTTCATCCATACGCCACCTCGTCTCTTCGACCATGTGACAATTGACATGTTTTCTTTCCTTCCTTCCCTCTTGGCTTCTTCTTCCTCTTGTGAAATTTCCATCGTCGGAGTTGTCTGTTTTGCCACCTCTTCACCTGCAACCCTTCTTGCTCATCCAATGTACTCGCCGGACTCTTCTTCCATTGTTGTCGTTGCTCGAAACGTCGTCGCCATCTTTCCCTCCCTTTCGACCACCCATCCCCTAATAGAGGATTGATCTTCTCATAAGCATTCAATGATTCCTTGCATGAAAACCCTTTTGGAATTTCTTGAACGATTTTCTTTCGCGTTTTTGGTTGTACCCTTGAGTAAGATCAATGCCTCCCTGCCACTTTTCGGCCCCAATTACAACCGATACTTTTTGAACCATTTTTTTGCTCATCTTTAATCTTATCGTGTTTTCCTTGCTCTCACTTTTTTTCACTTTTTTTTCATCTTCCTTCTTTAGTATCTGTTCTCTTTCCCTTTGTCTCTCCATGCTTCAGTGATTGAAATCCTTCAACTTCTATAGCATTTCTTCCCACCTTTGTAGCTGTTTGGCCATGGATGTT
This sequence comes from Trichosanthes truncata, assembly GCA_033996785.1. Taxonomy (NCBI): domain Eukaryota; kingdom Viridiplantae; phylum Streptophyta; class Magnoliopsida; order Cucurbitales; family Cucurbitaceae; genus Trichosanthes; species Trichosanthes truncata. The sequence continues at coordinate 78,804,415 of JAWPNB010000003.1, forward strand.
TGTGCCTTTAACAATACTTCTAGCACACGATCACGATCCATTGCTAGAATTGATGTTTCAGGATGAACGTGCTTTGATACCAATTTGTTAGGATGCCATTAACAAGAAAACACGAAATAGAACTATATTGCAATATCAACAGAAATCTGCAATGTCAATTGCCTTTCGAGAGGGCTATGTCTCTCCCAAAGTCCCCACACTGAGACAATACCAAAATTATTCCCCTTTCTAAGAACCTTAACTACCCTATTTATAACAAGACACTACTAACTAATTACTACTATTCCTTTACTAGTAAAATACTAATATTCTTAATCTATCCCTTACTAGTACTCTCACACAATGTTGAGAACTACTGCTTTGCACACTCCTTTCCCTTTAACCACTACCCCTATTCCCATTATCACACCATACTTCGTTGTTTCAGTCAATGGAAATTTTAGGGATTTGACTAGCCGTTGCGTAATAAAGTTGTGGGTTGCGCCACAATTAATTACAACTACCTTCTGTTCTTCTATTTTCCCTTTCATCTTGATTGTCCCCGGTGATGTGAAATCCACTATTGAATTTAATGACAGTTCTGCCGCATCTCCTACCTTACTGCTTGCATTGTTGCTGGTTCCATAACCAAATTGACATCTGGTAACAAGATTTTCTCATATTCTTCATCGTGGACCAGCTGTTTACAGCGATGCCCCTTTGTAAATTTCTCGTCACACCTAAAGCATAACCTCTATTCTCTTTTAGCCATAAACTCATATTCTGATAAACGTTTTGATGGCCCCTCACGACATGTCGCTGGATGCGATTGCCCACTTGGAATAGTGATGGTACGTGTGGCGTCATTATCCTGGGATTTATTTCCATCTTTTGCAACATTGGATTTAGGGTTGGATGTTTGGGCTTTCGTAACATTCAAAGCCTCCAATCGGGCTTGTGCCTTCACTTTTAGTAGTGGGGCCTTCTTCATATTTGTATTCAGCCCACTCAATTCCCAGCATTGAATCTCTGCCCTAATCACTGGGTTCAGCCCATTCAAGAACGTGTTCTCAAGCACTTTGTTTGGTGAATGAGACAGCAGTGCCACCGATTTTTCAAATGTATTCCAGTATTCCTTCACCGTCGACTCTTGTTTCACAGCGAGGAATCTCTCGCAAACTATACCTTTTTGGGCCACATGAAATCGATTCACTAGCTAAAATTTCAAGTCGTTCCAGTCTTTGAATAGCTCTCATTCCTCCATTCCTCAATACCAGTTTAGAGCTAGCCTTTCAAAACTTGGGGAATTTGTACGGATGACCCAATTTCACATGCTTTAATGTCATCTGACCCGCTTTCTGAAATTAATGATATATGATCTATTCTAATGTGGCAATGCGCGCAAAATTACCCAGGATGGCAGTATGAGGAGATCTCACTTGCCACTTTCTAGCTTGTCACTCTCGCTTTTGCTCTCGCAATCTTGCTCATAATTGCGATGACCAAGAGTGAGATTGAAGAAGAAAGGATCGAAAAGAAAGAAAAAATATAAAATTAAGTTAAAGAAGATCGAGAAAGAAAGAAAAAATATAAAATTAAGTTAGAGAATAGTGGAGTGAGATTGAGATTGAGATTGAAGAAGAAAATCTCGAAAAGAAAGAAAGAAGATAAAATTAAGTCAGAGAAGAGCGAGAGCGAGAGTAAGATTGATAAAATTAAATCAGAGAAGAACGAGAGCGAGAGTAAGATTGATAAAATTAAGTCAAAGAAGAGCGAAAGCGAGGGCGAGAGTGAGATTGAAGAATAAAAGATTGAAAAGAAAGAAAGAAGATAAAATTAAGTCAGTGAAGAGTGGGAGTGAGAGTACGCTGCCATCAAGGTAATTTAGACGAGTTGCAGAGTACGAAAAATGTCATATGTCATTAATTTTAGAAATCGGGTTAAATGTCATTGGGGCATGCAAAAAATGGTCATTCGTACAACATTTCCTCAAAACTTACCACAACAACAATGAGTTTTTCACGATCTGTAAGTTTATGGAGTTGGAAGTACCTCTCAACTTGAAATAACCATGAGTCTGGGCCATCGCCTCCGAAGATGAGCATCTCCATCTTCTTAAATTTAATTCGATCACCTCTGTTAGCCACTTTGTTTCATTCCCTGGTTTTTGGTGTCTTCTCCTCCGCACGCAAGTCTGATGTCTCTTCGAACTCTTCTGCTCCTTTTTGCTTTGGGCCAGAGTCATCAATAACCATCGAAGATGAACCTCAAGTCCTCAAATATGCCATTTCTGCTGCAATCGAAGCTGTTTCACTATTTCATCGAATGTCCTCGATATGTATGCCAAATTGATCTCTATCTCTGGAATCCATTGAACATCTACCTTGATGCTCTCCAACTCTGCATCCATCAAGTCCACGTGTTCTTCTAACCTCTTATGAGCCATTTTCCCTATCTTCCCCATCGCGAATCGCTTTGATACCAATATGTAAGTTATTCCCTTACTTGTATTGATATGAACAGAGGAAGAAATGCCCTAAGGCAATACAAAATCATTCCTAGCCTATTCGAGAGGGCTGGTAAGTTTCCTCCCTCTATGAGCTCACTAAAGCAACATAAAAAAAGCATAAAGACAATAGACTACCGTCCCTTCCCTTCGTATATATCGTTCACCAATGGTCCCTCCAACCTATTGTAACTAACTTATAGAAGGTAAATTCACATTCTTGCCCCTTCTCGCATATTGGATCTTGAATATGCATGATTGGAGACCTAACAGTAAGTTCGAATTTGTAAACATTCTCTTATTCTTGATATTCTTATTGCTATTGAGTTCAACGGAGATGTTCTTCTGAAGACTTGGGTGCAGAAATCACTGAGGAAGGATTATTAGAAGCCATCATGTAATTACATCAAACGATCTCTACAGATGTTGGTAACTTCAACTTTCCTGAAATGCCAAAACCTCCTAATGCCTTCAGAGGAATTCGCATGAAAAATTCTTCATTGGAACGTTGGCTTTCTATCTGCTCTGATGATTTGACGCCGTGAGTATGCGACAAAGACTTCTTAGAATAACTTAGTTTTTTTCTAAATTTTATTTCCCCTTCTTTTCTACTTCAGAATTGCATTAATGTTGAACTTCAACTGTAGAAATGGCAGGTGAAGATCATAGCTAACCTACTTCGCAAATACCTTGGGGATTTTCTGATTGCTGCAGCTTTAAATGTTGTTCAAGAATCTGGTTATGATGATTTATATGTGAAGGAAATTGAGTTAGGATGCTTTCTCCAAGTTTCACTTTCTGATGTCTCAAATACTTGATTTAAGGGTTTTTTTTTTAAATTAATTACAAAACAAAGCTCTAATTAAGAAAATGAAAGTACAAAGGAGGGCCTCGCAATAAAGGGGCCAAGTCAAAAGGGGAAGTACAAAAGCTTTTGTTTTGGTAATAAAAAGTAAGGGATAATTAAAAACAAATTTGAATTAAGAGCCTAGAGGAAAGCATTAAAATGCACCACCTCCCATACATCTTCCCACGAACTATCCACCCAAAAAACCTCTTTCCAACCTTCTGAACCAGGTAATAAATCCAGCCTCACCATTTACACTAGTCACCAGGCTTGGGAGGAGATAGTTGCAGTGTGCTTGCATTACTTTCAGGCTCAGAATGGCCACGAACTTTCACCTCCTGCAGCTGCCTACAATATATATCAACCCATGCAATAGTTTTTTGTGCACTTCTTGATTCCTTTCTGTAAAAGGCTGTATTCATTTAGGACAAAGACATTTCCATGGCAGTGGATAATAGACTAGCATTAACAAGTGAAAAAGTCTCTTAACATCATGTTATCTAATTAAACGGTACTGAATGTTCTGTTAAATTACAGCTCTCCCTTTTCTTATGCCTGTGACTTTGTGTTTGAACGCAGAGAGCTGTTCTTGTGAAGACTTTAGATTGTTTCTGGAGGGATCATCTCATAAACATGAACAGACTCAGTTCAGCAGTATGCATTAGCTTTTTGTGCTTTTTCCTTTCTTCCTACAACTTTTTAGTAGCATTGTTTTACATGGAACATTTGCGAGGTAAATGTGAGAAGCTTTGGGCACAGGTATCCTCTATAGGAATACAAGAATGAAGGTTGTCGGTTTTTCATCTCAGTGCTCAGTGCAACTAGAAGGCTCACCGTGGAATCACTCTTGCGTTATTGGTCATCCCCAATGGAGACTCAAGATATATTTTTGTGATTATTCAGTAAGATTTTCATGCTAAGTAGCAATTGTCTCCCGATTACTACTATTGATCTGCCTACCATATGCTTTGAAACCAAACATTCTTCCCAACCCCTAATCAATGTTTAGGGGTGCTTGAGTTGCTGCAGATTTCTTTTTGATAGGAAGGTTGAATGTTATTGCCCCCTTCCTCGTCCTCTAGAAGCCTTCTCACTCTTGCATCATCCTTAAGTAGCAGTTTGCATTTTGGTGACCCTAGGTTTTGAAGCATCAACTTCTGAAGATGTTTTTGCTGATGAGTTTGTAAAGCATTGGGGCAACTGAAGCCATTCTTCATAGGTATGTAGTTCACCATTATCAATTGATGTGTTGTATACGTGCGGAGTTATTTATATTGCACGTGAATGGATGCTATGGAGTAGCTTGCAGGTTGGCTTCTCAATGATCCAGAAAGAGAGTTGCTGCAAGTTAAAGACTTTTCTTCTAGTTCTTAGTCATGTAATTTATATGTACATATCAGTCTAGTGATTAGTTTATTTGTAGTAAAGAATAAAGGGGATTAAAGGTTGTTTATCTCTGTAACAGTGTCATTTTCCAACAGCAATGTAATATTATGAAAATATATTTTGTTACAAATGAGTTCTGGTGAAGGCTTCCTTGAAAGGTCAGTGCTGATTCATCCAAGAGGTGAATTGAATGGAAGCTGCCTGAACTATGAAATAACTTTACTATACTCTTCAAGTTCCGTCACTCTTTTTACATTAACAAGCTTCACTTTTTGTTAAATTTCTATAATTAGTTCATTTGAAAACAAGTTTGATCTCAACTTGAATTTTTACGTTAGTAAACTTCAATGGATGTGGAGGCTTTTACCTCTCAGGAGTTTTTTTTTACTATATTCTTTTAAACCAAATGTTTGACCTCAACTTAATTGAATTTTAATTTTTTACATCAGTACAAGACACATGGCTAAATATTGATTAGGCCATCTTGAAAAATAACTAAGCGTACAATTTATTTCCTAAACTTTAATAGGTAACAACTTGGCCTTTATAATTTAAATTTGTAATGACTAAACCCCTATCATGAAAAATGTTGTTTAAATTTAATTAGGTTTCTTATGTATGTAGATTGATAAATTGATTAGGGACTAAATATGTATATACATAACAAAGACTAAATTGATAGTCGATACATATAATAAAAACTGACACTTAATACTAAATCATTAGTCGTTACAAAATAAAAATTAACACTTAATCTTGAAGAGACTTTTTACACTAGGGACAAAATTATTGCAAATTTTAAATTATAGAGACTAAATTGTTATATACTAAAGTTTAGGTACTAAAATATTGTTACTTCAATGAATGTACAAAACCAAAAGTATTTTTTAACCAAATATAAATACTAATAATATTTTATTGTTATTGTATAACCATTTTCTTTTTAAAAAAGAATTCTCATGTAGCCGTCAACAAAATATACATATATGTGTGTGTGTAAAAAAGAAAATTCTCATGTAATCGTCAACAAAATCGTGGAATTAACAAGTTGAGTTGCTCAAGCTGGCTATTAATAACATGAACTTAGCGCAAAATTCAAAGTTCAAACATTTATTATAAACTTTTTAAGCTACAAGAAGCTTGAGGACATGGTAGAAAATTTAAAGTATATGAATTAAACGGACATACCTCTAAGAGTTCAAAACTTGGACTTATAATTTAACCAAAATTTACGATAATCAAAGCGAGATATGCAAAATACATTTACCCCATAAAATATTAAGGGATGAATTGTTATTATCTAAAAGTTGCTATTAATTATTTGGAGTTTATTTGACTAGTTATTCAGTCATACAATAAAATTACTTCATATTTTAAGTGTGAGCTAAGATTTGAAATTTTGGAAGATGCTAATGTGTTGACTAGTTTACTATGTTCTACAAATTACGTCGATCAGAATAATTTGGAGTCAAACACAAACATTATTTATATGACAAATTCATGACATTACAAACCCAAACACATCAGTACATGCATACATAAACCATACTTTTATTGACTAAGAAACACACACACAGTTGTATCAATATACCTTTGATAAACTTTTATTGACTCATGAGAGCTGGAACTTTGACAAACATATATTCAGTCCATGAAGAAAGAAAACAGAGAAAGTTGATGGTTGGAAAGCAACTGTAGAAATCACCAGCACTCGTAGAACTTGATGTTGAATCGGAGCCGGAAATATGTCAGCCCTTCAACAGCGTCACCGGTGGCAGTGGCAACACCACGGTGCATGAAGAAGTCTCCGGTGCCTCCAACGATTGGAATGTACTTAGCGTTCCCGGTCGGGTCAGCTCCGAGGAAGCTGATGGTGCCTTTATGGGCTGTGGAGTTGAGAGAAAATGTGAAGCTGAGCAAGGCAGCTACGATGTTTTTGCTGTCATAAACGTAAATCCCTTGGGCCCGACCGACAGGAGGGGAGCGGAGATTGTTGTCCAAAGTAAGGGGATCGTCAAAAACAACTATGTCCCCAAAGAAAAATTGAGGTGCTAAAGTGGTTAAATTTGCACCTTGTGGAGCTGCAACGATGGCGGAAGTGGCATTCCCTGCATTACTTCCATCGTAAATGATGTCATGAAAGTAAAGAACCAACTCTTTACAAGGCTGAGGTTTTTGTTTCTTCCTCATACTCATAGGTAAGGCTGAGGAGAAGGCAAAGAAGAAGAACAGCACAAGCCAAGCTTTTGCAGAGTAAGCCATTTAAAACAAATAATAATTCATACAAAGCTCATGCCTTTTAGGCTTTGTATAAATAAGCAACAGAAATGGATGGATTTCACGATACTTTTAGGACTTTTCTTGTCGTAATGATCACTCCATATTCTACTTTTGTCATTGTTGGGTTGATTTCATGATTTTACTTCTAAACAGGTATTCTTGTTTTCTTTCTTTCTTTTTTTCTTTTTTTTTTTGTTACTGTTGATGCTGGAATTTGGATCGCCGGATCAACGGAGCTGTAAATGTCTGCAAAATAGAGAACTAACACCAGTGTGGTGCTAAGCCACTTAAACTCCGATGCTCAAGTTAGAAATCGGGTTTTCACTTAGAAAGCTTAAACTTGTAGAAAGTAAGTAATGATTGTGCACCTTATTCAACGTCGTAGCCCTTCGCATTTTATATTCATATAATCGTAATGGTCATCCCTGTATCATCACAATCTCCAAAAATTTCACTCGATTGTTGGATCATTTTTATTGCTTTGATCGTTACCTCTGAAACTATTTTAATTCAAATCTAATGAATTCTTTAACGCACTCCCGAAAGGTCTTCCCACTCAAAGTCTCTTGCTTGTCTGTTCGGGATTAGGCAAAATTGGACTAGGCTACCCCCTTGACGGGTTTGTCTCTTGGCCCCTTGGTCGACCCCTCGAGGTTCAAAACTAATAGACCTCTTGGTTGACCCAGAGGGGTCGCCCATGACCAGTTTGAGTCGACCACTCGAGGGGTCGACCAAGGCCGGTCTAGGCCGACCCCTCGAGGGATCGGCCAAATGGCCTCTTGACTGACCCCCGAAGGGGTAGGCCAATGCATGTCTAGGCTGACCCCTCAGGGGTAGGCCAAATGGCCTTTGGGCAGATCCCTTTACGAGATCAACTCTTCTCTTCTAAGCAATATTAGCTTTGTTTCTTTATTCGGAATCGTCGACCAATTAGGTAGCTAACGTTTTACCCATAACAGTTGCCCCCACTTCCAGTCTAAACCCTCTAACATATTTGCTTGGGTTTCGCTTGGAAGTCTATGGGTATTACTTATCCGTATTCAGTAGTTAGCATCATACTTTGTCTCGAAAATCGTGTCAGCTTTATATCTATATAAGGATTCGCAAGTTCTCATAAATTTTCGATCTCTTTCTTCTCTCACTTCTCTTTACTTTGAAGCCTTTGTCTTTCCTCCACTTTTTCAGGCAACTTCTTCTTCCTTGTTTCTTTTCCTTATGGCGTGTTGTTCTAGGAGTCTTCACTTCAAAATCGGTGACTTGTCAGACCCGAACGATGAAGATTTCATTCCTAATCCTTCCCAAAAGCCCGTAGTCGATGCAAACCTAGGGCTTGTACACGAAAGGAGCCAACTAAGATTCATTTAAAAGGACCTCTAACTCAAGCAACCTTATATAACCTTAGGATTTAATTTAATATTCCTTCTTCCATCCATATGAGAGTCTCGAATCATGGAGAAAATCCAGCCTCACCCCCACCTGGGGAAGTAGCTTTTTATCATGATATGTTTATTAGTGGTATTTGACTTCCTTTACTACCTGTGGTTCAAAGTTTCTTGACTCTCATCAATCCTGCTCCCTGTCAGATTTTCCATAAGGCTTGGTGTTCTTTATAGGATATTATGTTCTCTGGCTTCAGGTTGGGAACTGCACTCCTATGTCTGCTACTAACTTTCTGTCCTTACACACTTTCAAACAGAAAGACAAATCTCAACCATTTTACTATATTAGTGTGCAATCTGTCCATGAATCTATCGTTAAAGAACCTTCTTCAGTAAAAAATTGGAAGAAGTATTGGTTCTTCATTAGTGGTTCATGGCTTGCTCTTGATAGTCTTGGCTATGTCCTTCCGATTCCAACCAAATTCAGAGTGATAGGCGAGTTCGCTCTTTCCTTTCTGGACCAAGGCCTTTTTTTTATATCACATTGTTCTTATTTTATCATTATTTTTGTAGTTGATATCAATTCGAAGCCATCACCTGTGGCTATCGCCTTTCGTGGTCTTGCTTGGAGAATTAACGAACTTTTACATTGGGGTCCTGATTTGGTTCATCCCAATCTCCTTACTGAATATCACCTTATTCTAACCCCTTCAGCAAACTCTTTATTTATTAATTCCTAATTTGGATATTACATTATAAGTACCTTGTCAGTCGAGTTCTGAGTGTAGATAACGAACTTTAACTTCTTTTTTTTTTTACACTCTTAGATATGGCTTCGCGCTCACAATTCAGAGCCATGGATCATGAGTTGGAGATGTTGTCTGACCACTCGGATTCTGACCCTGTAGAGACTACCCCATGGTTACCTCTCCTACTAATAATGAAGGGCACGAAAAGGGACCTTCTCGAAGACAGTGCACTCGGGCTTCTCCTAGGTGTACAACTTTTCGAACCCCTTCTCAAGGATCCTGCAGATTAGGCATTCCTCCATCCCCGGCATTCCCCGCTACTCATTTTGTAGGAGGGGTCCGTTATAATATTCCTCCATCCTTTGGCAGGTCTAGTCGTGAAACTATTCTCCCCTTTGACTATAATGGTCCTTATGATTCTCCTGTTGACTAGAGTGCTGAACTTGAACACGCATTTTCTATATGGGCCGGTTTATCTGAAAGTAGCTCCTCTCAAGAACGAGTTGACTGCCGTTGTGGTTTACGGGACCCTCAACTTGCTATCATAGTTGTGATGCTTCATCTTCGTGAGGTGAAGTATTTATCTAGTCTCCCAAACTGATTGTTTTAAGCTTTAACTTTCTCATTGTATGTTTCGCGTGGAGGCTTTTATCTATACAACCGTAGCTTCTCGTCGGATGTCTGGAGAACTCACTCATCTTTGCCAAAGTCACTACAATATCAATTCTCCTCTTCTACAGGGTAAGCCAGATAAGTTAGAGTCAAATAATAAATATAAAGAGATAGGAAAAAAGAGAACAACATTGGAAGCGCTATACTAGTTCACCCCAAACTCGAGACTACGTCCAGTCTTCTACAACTGCATGTTCTACTATAATGGGAGATTACAAGAAAACTCTCAAATTTGCACTACAAACTAACTCTCAATAATCCAATAAAAGCTATTGACTTTCAAGTATCACAATTTGATAACTTCAAATAAACTACAAAGCACAAACCCACAACTCAACAAGAGAGAAAACTCTCTTCTCTCACAAAATACCTCATTGTCGTCCACAAAATCACACACTGTGATGTTTTAATCAGCAATCGAATAAAAGTCACTCCATGCAAAAGAAACCAACTCTCCGCAAATATATATATATATATAAACCTAACTCAAGGTGGGCCTTAAAAAAACTAATGAGACAGGCTTTACAATTCAATCCATGCGAGTGCGTGAGGAAATTTTCGTTGATTGTCGACGTTGATTTTTCTCCATAAAAGGAAAAAAAAACCCAACAGAGGTAGAGGTAGAAGAAGAAGAGAAAAAAGAAGAAGAAGGAAAGAAAATAAAAAAATAAAAAATAAAAAAAAATTGCAAGCGGCAATGGTTGTGATGGAAGAAGAAGAAGAAGAAAATTTATATATATATTATCAATTTAATATACTTTTATTTTAAAAAATTAAAAATATTTTTTTTTTAATATAAAAAAATGTCACATCGCTTCCATCAGCTACAGTAACTAAAAAATGAATGGAGTAAACAAAAAGAAACCAAGTCAAAAACTCAAGGTAAAATTGTTGAGTTTTAAAACTTGGGGACCTAAATGCAACCAAACTCAAACCTCATTGACTAAAAGTTTATTTTTCCCTAGAATCAAAATTTTGATGTTAGTAACTCTCCTTATTAATTTCAAATAAATTCCTATTTTAAACTTAGAAATCTCTTACTTAGTATTCAATTAAATCTTTCACTGTTGCGTGAATTCGACGTAGAAGAATTCCTCTAATTTGCACGATCTAAACAATAATCGAGAGAATCATATTTACAAAACAGTGAATTGCACGTCGTTGGTGATAGACTTAATATTAAGAAAGCGGAAGCAATTTTGGATCTTAAGCACTCTAATTTGATCAATTTTACCAAATTAAAAACATGCTTAAAACTGGGAAAAACTGAGAAGGAAGAACACTACCTTTTAAAGCTCAAAATTGAAGCAATTCGTGGGCTTTATTTGAACACAAACCAGTTATGGACCTTCTCTAGAGTCTTCCCTACTATTCTCAGGCCTTGGAACGGATTGTGGGATCCTAGTTTGAGAGATTTTTTAGAGAGAGAGAGCAAAGGTCTAAAAAAAACACACATCAGTTTTTTTTTTTTTTTCTTTTAAACCTCTCTTCTCACTAGTGTTTCATTGCTAATTAAAACCATTAACCAGCTTCATCAAGCTTGCTAAACTTGACAACACAAAGATGAGAAGGATTAATCAAGAAGGAGGTGGCCATTTTTGGTGAATTTGAAAAAACAAGGAGCTTGTTCATCAACAAATATATTTGGTCCAAAATTTATTCCTAAATGAATTTGAATTTCCTTTTAATTTTAATTCAATATTAATATAAAATTAATTAAATTAAATTAAATTAAATTTTTAATTAATTAAACAATTTAATTAATTTTAAATAATTATTAAATTTAGTATCAAATATCAAATTAAATAATTGGACCAATCACGATTTCTCAAATCGAACGTTCGAACATGAATCCCTATTCATGTTTTAAACCGAACCAATATTTAAATCCAATTTAAATATGTCCACCTCTTCTTTATCATAGTTTAATTCATAATTAAGCTATGAAACGTTAAGTATATCGCATATAATTAACGTTTTCTCCCAAAACCGAATTTGAACAATTTAAATTCTTTTCTCTCAAATTGTTACAAGGCTTAGTCTGAGCTAGTAAGGGGAACCTAATGGACCTACAGATCATGAGCTCCAACGATACGAGATTAACCGGCCAAACTCTTTAGCCTAGCTAATCAACATTCGTTAACCACCGGGACACTCCACTAAAGCCCAGTGACTGCATTCTCCTCACTGTAGATATAAATTTCTGTCCACTCGATATAACCATGATTAGTAAGTCGATCCTTCACAGGTCGTTCGTAATTACAGCTAGGTCAAATAAACCGTTTTACCCCTGTAATTACTTCTTGTTCCTTAAGTCCCACTGATCCTCTAATGAACAATTGGTTTGTGGTCCAACCAACAAATCGAATCCCTCTCGGGCCAATGAGAGGGTGGGCCCATTGTTCAAGACCCGGAGACAGCACTTAAGGGAACAACCTCTCTACTATACCCTAAAGCGGGTAGGAGTGAATTTCATTTCGCATGACTATGTTCCCAACTATCTACCCGGTCTTATCCCCAAAATGGGGGGCTTATTGAGTCGGTGATCTCGGGTCACTCTCACCCATGCAAATCTAAGGATAATCTCGAATAAACAGGAGTTCATAGCACGCTCAGGATTAAGATCGAGTTACCTAGGTCATCGTATGAATATAGTCAGTTAAAACAGTAAACGGAGTTTTAAAAAAAATCTAAGTGACATTTCGCGGTCCAGTCTTATGCAAACTCATTGCATAGGACGCCCCCACTTTCATGTCTCCACATGAACGATTCAGGATCACATCGTTAGTACTATACAAAGTAGGCCGCGTCCATAGTGTACCCATGATAAGGTACCCAGCCCTATCTCTATACTATAAACCGTTCTGGCTATTACTCGAACTTAATCCACTTTGATGTCATACATAAAGTTCAAGTATACATCTTATAGTCAAGGGTTCTTAGTTCATTGGATTTGGGTTATGGAATACACAATTCACTCTATTCAATAACAACTTTACTGTATAAACCTCAATAACAACTTTATTGCAAAATAGAATATACATTCAGTTTACAAAACCACGAGTTTTAGGACACAAAACCCAACAGTTGGGGTGCTCACCAAACAGATGCCTAAGTCAAAGTAATGATTTGTGTTAGCATAACAAGAATTAGGTTTGTGTAACATAATTGATCAGTTGAACTTGGGGTGAATAAAAGTAAGCAAATACGTTCAACCCCAGTGCAAGTGCACATTGCCGATGCAAGTATTAAAACACAAGTATTCCTGAGTATCGATCCCACAGGGAACGATGTAACAAAAATTATTGCTAAGCAAAAATGTAAGAAAATTTGCAACTTAGAAACTAAAAATTGCAAAAACAATGTTGGGATAGTGTGTTGGTAAAACAAAATTATTGCAGAATCTAATTGCAAGTTGAAGTGACAAAAATTGCATAATCGCAAATTTGCAATATTGAAATGATAAAGATTGCAGAATTGAATTGCAGAATTGAAAATTTGCAATATTGAATAGCAAACTAGATATACTTGGTAAATGAAATTGCAAAAGAAATTTTAGATAAAGGAGGGGCTCAAGAATGTCATTGCCCTAAGTTGTAATTGCAAACCAAAATTGTAATTCCAACCTATCCTACATTCAAGTGTAAACCAAAATTGCTACTCCTATTCACCTTGAAATTAGGTTTTAGTAGACTAAGTGAGTGACTTATATGTCTATAGTCTCTTTATCTTAGATAAATTGGCTCAACAATTTTATGGGTTTTGGAGTCTTTAATCCCTATGTCTAAGGCAAAGAATTGGCTTATGTCTAAGCTCTTTTCTCCATCACTTGTGCGAAATTCGCTTATCACTAACCCTATCGATATTAGATCTAAGCTTGAGTTGCTACCCTAGTTGATCAATCTAGGATCTCAACGGAATTTTATTCAACACAAGCAAACAATTGAGATGTTGGCTTAGTTTTTGTTTGAATTTTGGCTACAATTACTTCTTAGGGAATTCACATCCTTGAACCCCCTAAGAAGTTTAGCTCATAATAAATCTATAAGAAACTATACTAAAAATTAAAACAAGCTCCATGTAAGAATAAAGTTGACTAATGTATTGCTCGTGGAATAAAACTCAAGGGAACGAAAATTGTTTTGCTAAACCTTAAGGAAATGAAACTTGTTTGCTGCCCTATAGTAAACAGAACACCAAATGCAAGGCCAACAAATTCACTAATTCAGTTTGTAAAGAAGATATACTAAGGCTAAATCTTATTGCAACTAAACCAAAGGAAATTAAAAAGACTTGCTGTCCAATTTTAATTTTAAGTATTGTAATAGGTAATGAAAACTTTCATTCAACACACTCATGAGCAACGGAAGATAAATTTCAAAGAATTAAAGCTTAATTTAACTTCTGGACAAAATTGAACCTTCAATTGTGAACTAAATTGAACCTTCTGGACAAATTACATTCTGGACAAAATTGAACCTATGAACATAAACCTTCAAAATGAGATGAAATTCAATTTCTCTTCCTTCTCCATCGAATTCAACTAACTTGTAAAATGAATGGAATGCAGTAACTGAAATTCTACCATCAACTTGGCTAAAAACAGAAAATTAAATAAAGAAAATAGAGCAATACAAAAGCTATCGTTCATAAAACTTCTCTTAATCTCCAATTGATTTAATCCCTCAACTATTTCTAGGAAGAGATTGAATCTTAACAACCCAAGTTTTCGCTTGAATTGGACTAGAAAATTGAGGGAAAATCGAGCTAACAGTGCAGCAACTTCAGTAAAAAAACATAGACGAAAAATTAAAAAAAAAAACAGAGGAAGAAAAACTACAGAAAAATTGAGAGAAAAACGAGCGAAGACCCACGAAATTGACTCAAAAAAAAGCCTCCAAAACCCCTTTTCTTCTTCACCCATCTTATCTCCTTTTATAGGTCTTCATTAGAGTTGAATAATGCCCAAATTTCGTGCTCAAAATCCCCCAAATCGTGCAAGAATTGATAATTTTCGGATATGGGTAAATGCAATTTTTTTTCCTTTTTTGAATTTTTCTGGTACTTCCAGAATTGCAGTTTCATGAAATTACAATTTTGGTTTTGCAATTTCCACATTCCCTACAAACAAGCTTAATTTTTTTAGAATCTTATCCTAATTGCCTTCATTCTTATCTCTTTCTTATTTTCAAGCAACTTTCAACTATTTTCAAATGATCTTATGACAAAACAAGAATATTTTAAGTAATTGAGAGTTAAATAAGCCTTAATTCTAAGGCTTATCAATAATTCACGTTTGATGTCTCCTTCTTCTATTTATACCGAATTTGACTTAGAGTTTTTGGTCTTCCTCTTCCTATCTGCATGAGTCAAAGATTCTTTTGAGTCTTCGGATTAGTCCATCCTCAAATCGAATATGCTTAGTGAGGGGTCAACCTCATGGGTCAGACCTGGGCCTTAGGTTGCCAGGCTTGGGCTTGCTTGGGCCGAGTTAGCCTTTCTAGGTTAGCTTGGTCGAGTAGGCTAAGCCTTAAGCCTAGGGGGCTCAATCTCGACGCTGGTTGGTTGGGACTCAACTTGTGGGTTGGGTCATAGCTTTCCTTGTGGCTTCTCTCATTGAGGTTCTCATTCGCTTTTCCGTTGGTCTAATTTTAACCCTAACATAACAAATCAATTAGGAAAAAAACAAGATCAGAGAATATTACCAACTCGAGAGATAGGCTCATTGCACCATTTTTAATTAATCCTAAATAAATTATGAGAAAGAGCTAGAGTTAGCATAGGAGAGAGAGTTATTATCACTTAACGCGAGAAAAAAAATGAAAGAGGGTGTCCTAATTAAGGTGGTGTATTCTACAAATCAAGTGAGTATATACAATGGCATTGTTACCGTCATCAATGTTGTTACATTTTAATATTTACTATTAATTTTAGAGAAGTTTCAACTTTTATCAAATTAAGTGTAAAATGTATATGTTTTGTTAATTGAGGAGGTATTAAAACTTGTGTCATAAATTCACTAGATCTAAAAAATCCTATAAATACCTCTCTCACAAACACTTTCAAGACATAACATTTTCCAATCTTCTATTCTTTTTACTATCTCATATTTCTCTATTTTGCTCTTTTAAGAGCAATTGGCCAAAAGATGAGTGTTCTTTGTTGTGGAGCTGTGAGCTCAACCTCTTGGGGGCGTTTGGCCCATAGGTTTGGGTTGGAATGGTTTTGGATTCCAAACCCAAAACTATGTTTGGCACAAGGTGTTCAAAACCCTTGGTTTTGAAACACAACCCCATGGGTTACAACAGTGCAACCTCATAGGTTAATGCCATGTTTTCCTCTTCCACTTGTTGTTTTTCATTTCCAACAACCACTTCGACAACAACTTCGGTGACAACTCTAAAGACCACCGACAAAAACTCCGACGACCGCACCGGCGACCAGACCACCGACAACGAAAACTCTGACGACTGCACCGGCGACCAGACCACCGACAACGATAACTCTGACGACCGCACCAGCGACCCGACCACCGCTGACGACTACCTCTGGCAACCACTGCAATGAGAACTATAAAGACCAATATGACGACCACCCTTGCGACCTAACCACCCCAACAACTTGACACCTCGATGACCCAACCATCCTGACAACCCGACTTGCTCGAATCACTGCAAATGACCATCTGACAACCACTCTGACAACCTGACCACCTAGCAACCGCCGCCGACAACCACCTTGTGACCACTCCGATGATCCGACCACCCTGATGACTACTTCGACGATTACCCCGACAACCTGACAAACTCAACCACCCAAAACTACCGTTGACGACCACCTGGTGACCATTCTAGTGACCACCCTGGCAACCCGACCACCTAGCAACCCGACCACCCTAATGACCACTCCGACAACGACTCCAATGACTCGACCACCAGACAACCACCCAACGACCACTCGGGACGACCTAACCAATCATATGACCACTTGATCGAACTGAAACGTGGGGCTTAAAGAAAATATTTTTAAATAAAAAAAAGCTCCCGTTCAATGCAAGTGCACACTGTCGATGCAAGTAATATAAAACTGGAAGTATTCCAGAGTATCGATCCCACAGGGAACAGATACAACAAAATTCAAGAGAATAAGCAAAGATGTTTTCAAATTGCAATTGTGGGTAACCGGTATAAAACAATAGTTGGGATAATTTTTGTTTTCGAAAAGAAAATGATAAAAGAGGGATTCAAATATGTTTTTGCTCTATTGAAAGAAATTGTGGTCTAATTGCAATTGCAACCCTTTGACTCAACACTTAAGCTTTGTAAACCGAATTCAACACTTATTCGACCTTCTATGAAGTATCTTTAGGAGGCTAAGCGATTAAACCGATATTTCTATGGCTAATACGAACTTAGTTAATTTTGAAACACAATTCTTTTGGTTTTAAAGGTTTTGCCCTATGTCTAGCGTCAAAAACAAATTCCTATGTCTAGGCTATTTTCCTTTATTGCTTTTATGAAAACCCAATTTTTATCTAACTTTTTCAGAATTAGACTCAAATTATTGTATACTAATCTAGGTGATCAATCTAAACTAGTAATGACAATTTCAATCAATAAAAGCAAACAATGCTATAAGATTAAGCAAGGTTGCTCTTACATATTAGGCCTTTATTCCTTTCTCTAGGACATTCACATGCTTGAATCCCAAAGAAAGACTTAGCTCATAATTAAATAAAAGAAAAATAATGATTTAAAAGAATCAAAGTGCATAACTAAAATAGAATTAATAAATACTTGAATAACAATTCAACAATAATGAAAGAACAACCAAAATTCTATTAATCAAAATAAATTCAGCAACTAATTAATTTCAAGAACAAAAGGGAAGAATAAAACAGTAGCTAGAAACTCAAAATTACAGCAACAATGAAGTTTCGATAATAGAAGCAAATAACTTAAATAAAACATAAAATAAATTCTAAGAACGGGAAGAACACACCCCCTTTTTCATTTCTTATTCAATCGACTCAACTCCACTTTTTTCAAAGGGAATTGAGCCTTCACTTCCTTTAATTTTCATTGAGGAATGATTGAATTTCGAAGTTGAAAAGGGCTGGAAAACATAAGAAAAACAGCAGCAAACATAAATAAAAACAGCAGAAAAATCGTGAAACAGCAACAACTGAGGCCGAAAACGGCAGAAAAATTGATTTGGTTCTTGAGGCTTCTTCTCCAATATTTATAGAGGAATTGGGTTAGAGTTTCCTTCTTAAATGATGCACCAATATGGCTATAATCCCAGCTAAAATCGTGGAGACAATATCGCACAAAATTCCTAGATTTTAGGAGATTTGCAAATTTTCCTTTAATTTCCAGATCTCTCGAAATTGCAATTGCATTTCTATTGCATTCTTCAAATTCCTGCACAAAAACATCAAGTAAGTGTGTTTTTCATTTTCTTTTGCTTTCTTTTCTCCATTTACTTAATTTAAAAGACTTCCAACAATAATTTAATTTAAACCAACTATTTGCTAGCCTTTTTATCTAATAACACACATAAAATAACAAGAATAACTAAGTATAAAGGTCAAATAATTCTCATAAATGAGAATTATCACCACTCCAGCGACCCAACCACCCAACAACTACTGTCGACAACCACCCAACGACCACTCCGACGACCTGACCACCGTGCAACCACCACCGGCGACCACCTCGGCAACCCAACCACCCCAACAACCACTCCTACAATCACCCCAGCGACTCGACCACGTAGTCAGTTTTTTAAAATGTTAAAATAAAACTAAAAATAACTACTAAACAAATTTTTAACCCAATATATTTGAAATAGGTTTCAAAATATTGTGCAAAATAGAGTTTCTAATATTTTAATTTCTAAAATAGAATTTGAATTTAAAACACATTTATCCTGGAAATAGATTTCAAAATACGGTGCAAAATTTTGTTTAAATTCCATAATTTCTTAAATAGACCTCCAATATTTTATTTTTTTAAAATAAAGTTCCAAAAATATGTTTATGAATACTTTGTAAATAGAGTTTTAAATTCCCTAATTTCTTAGATAGACTTCCAATTTTTTAATTTCTAAAAGAGAGTTCCAAAAATAGGTTTCGGAATACTTTGTGAAATAGAGTTTTAGATTCTTTAATTTATTAAATAAAATTCTAATTTTTTAATTTCTAAAATAGAGTTCCTAAAATAGTTTTCTGAATACTTTGTGAAATAGAGTTTTAAATTTCCTAATTTTTTAAATAGACTTCCAATTTTTTAAATTTCTAAAATAAAGTTTGATAACTCTTCAAGAGAAGAGTTATTCATGTTTAAAAATCTCTTATTAAACCTCATTGTTTGTTGTTAAGAGTGAATTTCTTTTAGGACAAATAAGAAAGCATAATAGAAGAGTTATTTATATGTGTTTGCTGTTAAGAGTGGATTTCTTTTAAGATGTGAAAATGGTCTACTTTTGGCTAAGACATGAGCTTAATTTATTGAATTTTGCTTCAGGTGAAGAGCTTTGAAAACAATGTTGGGAGATGAATTTGGAGAGATAAGTAAAAATTCTTGTTGAAGCATCTCTTTATTAAAAGAACCACCTGATTCACACGTGCAAGAAAATTCATTAATTGAGTTGTCCACCTATGTATTAGAATTGTCCAACCAACCCTGAATTCAAGGCTTCGAATGAGGTATTTAGATGAGACACTTTGGATGGAGAAATGAGGCTGGAAAAGGAAGGAAGCTACCAAAAGGGAGAAAGAAAAACTGAGCAAGACTATCTACATTGGGAAATGGAGCATATTATGCTTTCTTATTTGTCCTAAGATTCATATCCATCCGTGCTTTGCATTCTTCCTAAATTGGAAGTATGATTACTGTGTGGAAGTATAAGGGAGAACACTTGGAACCCGACCCCCCATGGACGACAACTCGATGCCTTCATCACTTTCAGCTACTACTTAGTTTAATTCAATTTGTGTTTTGGACAACTATTGTTATTTCTTTTCTTCATTCCTTTCAGCTTGTGTATTATGATATTATGAACTTCGGACCTTCATTTGCATTATGGATTTCCTTTACTCCAGCAACATCATTCTTCTTTCCCACGTATTAATTATTTAAAATATATGTGCTTACTAATGTTATTTAATTTTACATCATCATGAATGGAGTGAATGAAATACTTGTACAAACTACACATTCATAATTAACTATGCTTGAAACAATTGATCCACATAATTGGTTAAAATATTGATATGCAATTCAGTAAACAATTATCAAGTAAAAAAAATGGATCTGAAAAAAAAAACCTAAAAAAATTGTTTAAAAAACAACCTAAACAAACCCAGCCCAACCCAACCCAACCCTACACCCCAAACACAGGTTTCAACAAACCAGCCAAACCCAACCCTGCACCCCAAACACAGTAATCAGGAACCCCAGGGTTTCTGATTCCAGCCAAGGATTCCTAGGGTTCCTGATTCCAAACCAGCGTGCCAAACAGCCCCTTAGTGCATAGTGGTTTGAGCTTCACAACGTTTTGGTTGGGTTGTTGTATCATGGAGGGGACAAGCCAGAGAATGACTATTGCACCGGTGGTTGATAAATAAATATACACTATAGGGGGCTTGAATCTCCTTAAAGAGAGCGTGATACCCGTGCCTCAACCTAATTATTTACTTGTTTGTTTTTCAATATTTATTCCATTTTCCTTTGTTATTTGTAAGTCCCCCAAAAATTTTAAGGAGAGTCATCATAGAGTCTGATCAACTGAAAACGTGTGGGCTTTAGAAGAAAACTTTTAATAAGAAAAAGTCTTCAATTTAGTGCAAATGCACACTGTCAAACAAGTAGTATAAAATTGGAAGTACTCCAAAGTATTGCTCCCACAAGGAACAGATACAACAAAATTAAAAAAGATTGCAAAAATTGTTATCAAATTGCAATTAAGGTAATCAAAGTAATCAAATATTGTGATGGATTTTTGTGGAAAAACATAATAATAAAAGGATGGGATCCAAACACATTCATACCCTTTTGATTGGAATTGCGACCTAATTGCAATTGCAATCCTTTGACTCAACAGTTAAGCTTTGTAAACCGGATTCAACACCTATTCGACCTTATATGAAGTATCTTTAGGAGACTAAGTGATTAAAATAATATTTCTATGGATAATACGGACTTGGTTAAATTTAAACACAATCCTTTTTTGGTTTTAAAAGTTTTGCCCTATGTCTAGAGTAAAAAGCAATTACCTATGTCTAGGCTTTTTCCTTTATTGCTTTTACGAACTCTCAAGTTCACCTAACCCTTTCAGAATTAGATTCAATTGATGTATACTAATCTAGGTAATCAATTTGGATTAATAATGAGCATTAAAAACCAATAAAAGCAAACAGGCTATAGAGTAAGCAATGTTGTTCTTACACTTAGGCCTTCATTTTATTCTCTAGGGTATTCACATGTTTGAATCCCAAAGAAAGACTTAGCTCATAAATGAAAAAGAGAAAAATAATAATTTATTCAAGAGAAAACTCATAACTAAAGGAGTACAAAATATTGTAAAGAAGTCAAAACTTGAAGAAGGGAAGAAATCAGATAAACTAAATCAATCTTATTAATAATCTTGCAAAATAACTAGCCAATGGAATGAGAAATACAACTTGAAAGTACTTGCTGGAATGAAAAGAGAAAAAGAACAACAACTAAATGTTGACTATAGCTGCTTAACAGAAACAAAACTTGCTTGAACTGAAACTAAAACAAATACATGAATTACAGTGAATAAAACACCCTTCTCGCCTCTTTCATCAATCGAACTCAATCATACTTCTTTCAAAGAGAATTGGGTCTTTAAAATTTAAGACTTTCGTCTAGATTGAACTGATTATTAAGGCCTGAAGGTGTTGGAAACAAGAAGAAAACAGCAGAAAAATGAAAATGAGACAACAACTTCTTGAAAGAGAGAATTCTGTTTCTTCGACTTCTTTGTCCCTTTTATAGACCTCCATAATCTAGGATTTCCTTCTCCCACCTTGTGCTAATGGTCCCAAATCAATCAAGCTGAAAATCTGAAGAATAATTATGGATTTTTCTAAAATCACGCAAATCTGGGTTTCCCCATTTTTTTCATATTTACCTAGAATTTCAATTGCAATATGTTTTTTAGATTGCAATTGCAATTTTTCACAGTTACCCATACTTGCCCAAAAAACAGAAAAATCAACAAGTTTATGCCTTTTTCAACCTCCTATTTCTATTTTGACATATTCCTAACATGTGCCCAAGTGATTTTGTTCAAACTCGCTTCATTTTGCTAAACTTTGTGGATCTAATAGATGAATTCTCAAGAATAACTTGGAATTAAAGGCTAAATAATTCTAAAAAAAATGAGAATTATCACACCCCCAAACTTAAGTTATTGTTTGTCCTTAAGCAATTTTAAGCAAAAACAAACAGACAATTTACAAAATGTTTTCCAAATGGTGTTTTTAAAAAAATTGTCTTTCAGGAAAGGTTTCAACTCTTAGTACTTTATACAACTCCACGATTTTCTCACATAAAACCTTTACTTTTATTTTTCAAGACAAAACATTCTTATGCAAACCTACCTATTATGCTTATACTACCTAAGTCTTAGTCATAGAGTCTAGGATAATCTTCTTTATTCAATAAGCTAAGCTTACTCACATTATAAGCATTCTTCTTTCCCCCTACACTTATTCAAAGCTATTGCTAGGCTTTTTTTTTTCTTTTTCTAAGAGAGTCTCCCGTCACTTATACTTTCGTTCTAACTTACTAACACTTTGTGGTGAAAGTAGCTGACTACGAGCACAAGTCATTGCTAAGACTATTTTTACATACTCACTTCCTAAGTTAACCTTTCATGCAAAGGAAATCATAGGTGTTATGACTACCCTTGGTTACTCAGTTAATTATGGAAGCAGGAGTATCCTTTTTTTTTAGCAATGTGATGGGTCCTAGTGGCAATATAATACATGATACAAGCATATTTCAACAAAACTTTAAACATAAAACTCATCCCCCCAAACTTAAATCGGTCAATGTTCCCATCGATTAAAAACTAGAAAGAATAGGGGTTGAGGTACATATTTGGGTCACTAAACTTGCTAAGCATCGAAGCTAAACTCTCCTAAGTGCATTAGATAGAATAAACACAAGGGGAGTTTGGGTTCGAATGTTTTATGGAGAAAAAGTCGATAAAGTTTTATGATTTTGAAAAACTCAAAATTGTGTGTAAAAGCACTTGAAAGTTGAGAAAACTCTAGGTATCATCATCAAGGTCTTTTTAACATAACACCAAGGAAAGTAATTTGCAGACTCATTTTTGAAACTTGATTTTTATGGCATGCTTGTGCGAGGTATAGAATTTTTTTTCTTTTCAAAAAGTGTTCTCAAAAGTAAAAACAAACACATACAAACAAACAACAAACACAACAAACAAGACTAGGAAAGTAATAAATTCTAACCTAACAAAACAAACTAAATAAAGTAAATATATCTAATCTAATCAAAAGCAAGTAAAGATAGGGTTGAAGAAAGAACTTCCCCTAGGCCTTGGAAGCAATGTCCTTACAAAGAAATCTTTGTTGCTCATTAAGGAGGATGGAAGGGAAGTCAAGAAATGTGGACACTTTTCTTTTGGATAGCGTTGAAAGACATGAACATATGCCCAATCAATCACGTTTTGCTCCTTTAAGTAGGTAAGCTCAGCTTTGAATTGTGCATAGGAGGCGACAGATGAGTCAGATGCAGTTTGTGGTGGAGATACGACTGCAATTTCCTGTGAGACCTCTGCTGGCTTTTCTTTAACTTTTGGTGGTGGTGGTGAGAATTAGTCAGATTTGAATACTTTTTCTTTTGACATTTGATGTTGCGGCTACAAACTCAGCCACAACTTCCCCTTATCTTTTTCTGAAATTCACAAGTAAATCATCAAAAAGTTCATACACTTTAAGCAAAATAAACAAAAAATATTTTTAATGAATTTCAAATTAAAAGTTTGATCAATTCAACTCATAGGTAAGTCCCCAGGTAGAGACGTTCCCTAACGGTCAACTTAAGTACCTCAACCTAGATAAGACCTGCCTTAGATAGAGTTTCCTCTTTATCAAAACTCTATATTTGAATTCACACCCCATCAACCACACCAATATTTTCTTTTTCTTTTTCTTTTTTTTTCTTTTTTATTTTAAAGAAAAAGAAAGAAAAGATAAACTTATCCAATTCTAGAAGGGAGACTGCAACTTTGTTCCTTCATTTTGCACCTAGGTCTTGATGATGGATGAGATTTCAATCTTAGTTGAGGTGCTTTAATCACAACGGACCTTGCCTGCTCAAGAGATTTACATATGCTTCTAAAAGTAAAGCATGTGGTCGCAACTTTTGTCGCATACTGCAAATTGTCATACTTCATGCTCTCCTCTCTAATCTTTCTTATTTTAGCGTTTCATGCAAGCTATAAAAAGTGAAAGCAGGGTATTCCAGCACTGGGAGCACTTTGGACGTCATTTGCTGTGAAGTTGCGACTCCATGGCTCACTACAACTTCCTTTGGTGGTTTCTTCTTTTCTTGAGATGGTTCTTCTTTAATCTCTTCTTTTCCTTTTGACTCTTTAGTGTTTTCAAGTGTTGGAGCGTTTTATGCTTCTACTGAGAGTTCAAGGTCTTCAAATTCCAATTCACTTCTAAGTGTCACCACCTCGCATTGTCCTTTTTCTTTTTGTTTTAAAGTCTTTATGTTGTTGAGCAAGATTCCTGGAGATATGTTCTTCAATTTATTTGCAATTTGTTCCACTTGGATCTCCAAATTTCGTAGCGATGGAGCTTGGCTTTGCATCACAACATCGTTCTTTTCCATATATTCTCTCACGAGTACTTCGATGCTAAGCTCTTTTGAAATCATCTTCCCTTGTTGGGCACACTGGTACTGATGTTGATTTGTAAAACTAGGTAGAAATTCATAACATAAAGAATCAGGATTATAAGGACAATTTTCAAATAAATGACTTCCTTTACAATAAACACAAGAAATAGAAGAGATAGGGTTAAATGGAGCTATGAGATTTCTCATCATTAATGTTTCCATCATGTAGCTTAATGATGAAGCTTGTGCACTCAATGTTGCAATGACGTCTATTTCCATCCTGGATTATCTTAAGCAATTAAACCCTATGTTGTGCCTTTATCCTTTCACAATTTCTCCCCCTTAACTTGTAAAACAATGTAAACAAGATTCGAGCTTTCTCTTGGAAAAAGGATAATTGTGTTTGCAATCTAATCGCAATCTGTGTTGCAAATTTGAATTTTGTTAGTAATGTCGTTTCCCAGCAACGGGGCCAAAAACTTGATCGAGTGAAAACGTGTGGGCTTTAGAGGAAAACTTTTAATAAAAAAAAAGTCTTTAGTATAGTGCAAGTGCACATTGTCAAACAAGTAGTATAAAATTGAAAGTAGTCCAAAGTATCGATCCCACAATGAACAGATACAACAAAATTAAAAAAGATAGCAAAAATTGTTCTCAAATTGTAATTAAGGTAATCAAAGTAATCAAAGATTGTGATGTTTTTGTGGAAAAACATAATAATAAAAGGAAGAGATCCAAGCACATTCATACCATTTTTATTGGAATTGCAGCCTAATTGGAATTGCAATCCTTTAACTCAACACTTAAGCTTTGTAAACTGGATTCAACACCTATTCGACCTTCTATGAAGTATCTTTAAAAGGCTAAGTGATTAAACCGATATTTCTATGGCTAATGCAAACTTAGTTACATTTAAACACAATCCTTTTTTGGTTTTAAAGGTTTTGCCCTATGCATAGGGTAAAAAACAATTACTGATAATTATCATTCATGAGAATTATTTGACCTTTAAACTTAGTTATGCTTGTAATTTTATTCATATTATTTGATGAAAAATAGAAAAGTAGTTGAATTTAATCACATTATTGTTGGAAGACCCTTAAATTAAATGAGTTGAGAAAAGAGAACAAAATAAGAAGGAAACTCACACTTACTCAATGTTTTGGTGCATAATTTTTGCGGAATGCAACAGCATTGCAATTGCTATGCAATTGCAATTTTGACAAATCTAGAAATTAAGGGAAAACGCAAATCTAGGGATTTTGAGTGAAAATTTACCCACGATTTCAACTAGATTATGAGCTGTAATTGTCCATCAACCAAGAGGGAAACCCTAGCATAAAACCCCTATATATTTTGGAGAGGAAGACCATGAGAAGAGAGCTCGATTTTGAAGGAGGATTTTCGTTTTGTTTTTGGGTTTTCTTCACCGACTACAGTAGTTTTCATTTTTATTTTATGAGTTGTTCTTTTGTAATTTCTTCACTATCTCAGTCCCGAATCTCTTCCTCAATCCCATCTCAACGAAATTGATGGTGGTAAAGAGCAAAATCCTTGTTCGATTGAGCCGAGAGGAATGGGTTTTTAGTGTAATTTTGTTATTTTCAATTTCTTCAAAGTATTGTAATTTCCCTTATGTGATTTAAATTCTAAAATGCTAGCCACTGTTTTTTTTTCTTTCCTCTTGAAAAATCTTCTTGAGGTTGTTTAATTATTGAAGTTTCTTTTGGGTATTAATTCCAGATTAATCCTTTTGGTAATTTGGGTATTGAAACCAAGCTTGAATTGCTAGTGTTTTACATCTTCATTCTTTTATACCAATGAATTTTTATCACTTCAAGCTTACTGTTTTTGTTAATTTTATTATGATGAGCTAAATTTCCTTAGGGATTCAAGCTTGTGAATGCCCTAGAGGAAAGATGTAAAGCTCGATAGCAAAAACAATCTAGCTAACACTTGAACTATTGTTTGTTTTTGGTGAGTTCAATGTTGGGTAAACCCTAGTTGGCCATCTAGTGTTGCTTGCTAAGCTAAACTTAATACCGAAAGGGTTAAGGGAAGCGGATGTCGCAAAAGCAATGGAGGAAAATGATTAGACATAAGTCCTGAAACATCGACTTTAGACATAGGGCTAGACTCCAAAACCACTAGAATTGTGCGCAGATATATCTAAGTTAGATTAGCCATAGAAATATAGGTTTAATCACTTAGCCTCCTAAAGATACTTCATAGAAGGTCGAATAGGAGTTGAATTCGGTTTACTTAGTTTCTCAAGTTAGTTACGATTGCAATTGCCTTCTTGTTGCATTTTCTTTCCAAAGAGGCATTATCATCTTGAATCCCTTTTTCATTACCATTGATTTTTCAAACAATTTTTTTAGTCAAAACACCTCACAAATCATTTACACCCACAGTTACTTTTAGTTGCAATTTGTAAATGATTGTGTGCCATTTTAATACATTTTATTAAAACTCATTCCCTTGGGTACGATACTCTAGAGTACTTCCAATTTCTTATTACTTTGATCACGTGCACTTGCGTGTAGCAACGATCAATTACCTATATCTAGGCTTTTTTCTTTATTGCTTTTACGAACTCTCAACTTCACCTAACCCTTTCAGAATTAGATTCAATTGATGTATACTAATCTAGGTGATCAAACTAGATTAATAATGAGCATTAAAAACCAATAAAAGAAAACAAGCTATAAAGTAAACAATGTTGTTCTTACACTTAGGCCTTCATCCATTCTTTAGGGTATTCACATGTTTGAATCCCAAAGAAAGACTTAGCTCATAAATGAAAAAGAAAAAAATAATAATTTATTCAAGAGAAAACTCATAGCTAAAGGAAGTACAAAATATTGTAAAGAAGTCAAAACTTGAAGAAGAAGAGAAATGAGATAAACTGAATCAATCTTATTAACTATCTTGCAAAATAACTAGCCAATGGAATGAGAAATACAACTTGAAAATACTTGCTAGAATAAAAAGAGAAAAAGAACAACAACTAAATGTTGATTATAGCAACTTAACAGAAATAGAACTTGAAGAACAACTTGAACTGAAACTAAAGCAAATACATGAACTACAGTGAATAAAACGCTCGCCTCTTTCATCAATCGAACTCGATCCTACTTCTTTTAAAGGAAATTAGGCCTCTACAATCTAAGACTTCTTTTAGATTGGACTGATTATCGAGGCTTGAAGGTGCCAAAAATAAGAAAAAAAAAGCAGAAAAATGAAACGGAGACAACAGCTTCGTGAAGGAGAGAATTTTGTTGCTTCAACTTCTTTGTCCCTTTTATAGGCCTTCATAAGCTAGAGTTTCATTCTCCCACCTTGTGCTAATGGTCCCAAATCAATCAAGTTGAAAATCTTGAGAGTAATCATGGATTTTTCTAAAATAGCGCAAAATCTGGGTTTCTTCGTTTTTCCATATCTGCCTAGAATTGCAATTGCAATTTTTTTTTTTTGGATTGCAATTGCAATTTTTTACAGTTGCCCATACCTTAACAAAAAATAGAAATATCAACAAGTTTATGCCTTTTTCAGGCTTCTCTTGCTATTTTGACATATTCCTAACATGCCCAAGTGACTTTGTTCAAACTTGCTTCATTTTGCTAAACCTTGTGGATCTAAATAGATAAATTCTCTAGAATAACTTACAATTAAAGGCTAAATAATTCTAAAAAATGAGAATTATCAGAGTCTATAATTGAGAAGTCTAATGAGAATGTTGGAGATCTCAACAAGTCTTTTCGATTTAAGATAGCACACTTTAAGAGATGAAAGGGGAAAGTGTTGTTCTACCTTAATCTTCTCAAACTAGCCTATGTCCTCACAGAAAAAATCCAAAGAAGATTAATACTAAAACATGAGCATTGAAGAATTCATGGAACACCAAGAGAAATTTGATAAATACAAGAAAGATTAGTACAATTATCTATACTATACTCTATTTTAAGTTGTTATGCTGATTATTTTTATGATTATTATCATACTATTTTTACATCTGCAAAGAAAATATGTGATGAGAGCTTGTCGATGGCTCAATCAAATACAATTTATAATACTAATTTAAAATTAAATACTTATAGTACTTAATAGTGAACCAAATCGAACCACAAGGAACCGAATAATTGATTTCTATCTATTGGATTTCTTATTGACACGGACCGACATAGACTGGGGGGTTAAGGTATAAAAGAGACAGAAGGACTAAACTGAAAGCAGTAAAGATAGGCATCTCACCTCAGGCATTAATTCGAGATCAGTCGGGATTATTTCATGTTATGCCAATCACAAGTATCTAAGGATAATTTAAGTGTAAATGCACTCAACTGGCTTTTGTTGGAAAAGCCAACAAACCCTCTAACACTCCCTTAGAACGGTCTAATCAACCTAACATCAATTAAACCCAAAACCAATCCTAAGATGGGGACAATAGCGTGCCATGCTCACAACTAGTTGATTACGTTCTTACGGACTATTAGATTTTGTGAAACTATTAAACTAATCTAGGTTGATCAGGCCTAAATGAATTATACCACTCTTTTGCTTCCTAAGGACCTAGCTTCTTTAAGTCGTTTATGGGAACATAAACGAATCGACACATCAGCCCTATGCTACTGAAATTAAGCTTGTTCTCTATATGATTAAGCAATCCAAAGAACGTGAATAGCAAAATTAAACATAATCGATGCGTATAGGTTGTCAAGTTACCTATGAGCATGCTTAAGGATTAAAACAAAGAGGGAAAGAGACATTCAATATTGAAATTAATGCATTAAATAAAAAACCTCATGGCGTTACAATATAAAATCCTGACGATCTCTTGAACGACGTTTTTACTTGCCAGACGTGAAAATTTCGATAAACAAACCCATGAATCAATTAAAAAAAATCCTAAACTGTCTAAAACTACTAAAAACATGAAAAATCTAACTAGGGTGGTCTCATTTCAACAAGAGAAGATGAGACAAAATGACCTAAGAGTCGAAATTTTTTATTTATACAAATCATGTAGCATTTAAACGCTACACAACGTTTTTGGGGCTCGTCGTAGCGTCATCACGAGGTCTGCTTGCGATAGCATCGAGACGTTGTCCTATTTTTCAGCTACTACCTTCAAGTGCCATGTAAGCGTCATCACGACGTCTAGACACTCTTGTTAGGGAAAAAATGGTCATTTCACTTCTAAACTTTGCTTAGGTGCTCAAATGACCTTTAGTTAGCTCCAAATTAACCTTGAACACGTGTAAACATCTGAAAATGTGCCAATTTCTCAAGAAACTACAAAATAGCCAATATAACACATAAAAATCGAACAAACTAACAAGAATTAAGCATGATGTAATAGGACTTTATAGGTCCTATCAATATGAAAAATCTTGCAAAGTAAACTTGATGCTAAGTGTAAAGAGGGCAAGATCCATTGATTAAATAGGGCAATGAAAATCCCACAAAGGTAAATCTAATATCTTCTAATGATGGTTTACCTAAAGGTCAAATGCCTGAAAATAGTCATTTAAAGCCAAAGAGGAGTTATATGAAAAAGAATAATAAACCTCATTTTTCTAATAAGAAAAAACCAAACCAAGTGAATAGGAACCCAATACATCCTTATCACTCAAGACCAGTTTGCTTTATTTGTGGCGAAAGTGTGCATGTTGCTCAAGGTTGTAAATTTCGAAAACATGAGCCTATACCTCAAGCTTAACCATATCTGTTTGAGTAGGTAAGTCTGTTCGTAAGCTCTACCCTTGCTTCCTTGCCTCCTTGCCAGAGAGAAAACAAATCACGATGATAAGATTTGTTGCAAGAAGACGACAACAACGAATTTGATAAAGCTACTTTTATTAAAGTAACTTTATTAAAGGAAAGATACAATGCAGAAAGCACTCCACATCCATCTTCACATCCACCTTCTCCACCATCCGACAAGCTCCATTTCTTTTGAAATCTTATTTTCAAATTTCTTTCTTTTCAACTTTAGTATTATCTTTATAGAATAGGCTTTTGCCTTTTCTTTTTAGGCTTTTTGACTTTTGAGTTTTTAAAATTCTTTTTCCACGTTTTGCATTACTTTTGCTTTTGTAATTATTATGCTTTACTTTTTGCCGTTTATTATTTTTGTTTTATTACTTTTGATAAAGTAGATTACTTGCTTTTCCTAAAAGATAAGAAGTGACCAGTTAGGGTCTGTCATGTCGGCTAATTCCTATCCAATAGATTACTCAATTTATTTTTCGTTTCAAATCTAGGGTCTATAAAAAGACTTCCAAATTGTATTCAAAGGCATAAGCGAATAAGCTAGCAAAAGAGAAGAAGTAAAAACCTCTCTAAGCTTTCCTATTCCTAAGCCTTCCTGTAAATCAATTCCGATCCTATTCTCCTATCCTTTTAGCAATCTCCACAAAGATTAAGGAGCATAAAACAATAATGCTTGGTGATCTCCATACTACCCAAATTATGGGAACTGGTGAGGTTGAATTAAATTTCACCTCTGGAAGCGTTTTAGGATTGAAAGATGTACTTTATACGCTCTCCATGAGGAAGAATTTAATGTTGAGTTATCTTCTTAGTATGGTTGGCTTTAAGCAAACTATGGAATCTGATGATATGTTATAACTAAAAAATGAATTTTTATTGAAAAATGTTATGCTTGTGATAAAATTTTCAGATTGAACATTGAGTATATTAATAACGCATCAACTGGTTCGATTTATATGCTCTCTTCTTTAAATCTTTGGCATGCTCGTTTGTGTCATATAAATAGTAAATATGTGGGAGTGATGAATAGTCCTGGACTAATTCCTAGTTTAAAAAATGATTTTGAGAAATGTGAAATATGCGGTAAAGCTAAATTACAAAAGAACCTCATAAAAGTGTTGAAAGAAATACCGAATTATTAGAGTTAATTCATATAGAATTGTGTGAATTTGATGGAATTTTAACTAGAGGAGGAAATAGATACTTTATCACGTTTATTAATGATTATTCAAAATATACTGATGTTTATTTATTGAAAAATAAAAGTGATACTTTTGAGAATTTTAAAAAATTTCTCCTCGAAGTTGAAAATCAATTCAGTAGAAGAATTAGAAGTGATAGAAGTTGAGAATATGAATCATTTGAATTCAATACATATGTTGAATCATTGGGAATAATTAATGAGACTACTCCACCATATTCACATGCTTCTAATGAAGTAGCTAAGAGAAAAAATAGAACCTTAATTGGTTTGACTAATGCTATGGTATTAGAATCAAGTGCATATTTTAATCTTTGAGGTGAAATGGTATGAGCCAAATTTGGGATATTTAAGGGTGTTGAGATATTTAGCTTTTGTAAGGCCAACAGATCCGAAAAGACCTAAATTAGGGTTTAAAGCTACCACTTGTGTTTTTCTTGGATATGCAGTTCATAGTACAACTTATAGATTTCTTGATATTAAACATAACTTGATTTTTTAATCAAGTGATGCAATTTTTCATGAAGAAAGATTTTCTTTCAATAGTGGGGGTCAAAGTTGTGAATAAACTTCCTCTAAGTTTGGTTCTTCTACTCCTAGTGATAATAATGAAAACAAATCTCAAGTTGAATTAAGGAGGAGTAAAATAGCTACAATTATGAAAGATTTTGATCCTGATTTTTATGTTTATAATATTCTAGAAACACCAATATTTTTGCAAGAAGTTTTATTATCTCCGAATGCAATTTTCTAGAAAGAGGTTGTCCATAATGAAATGGAATCACTAATTTCTAATAAAACTTGGAAATTGGTTGATTTGGCACCATGTTGTAAAACTATAGGGTGTAAATAGGTCCTGAGAAAAAAGCTCAAACCAAATGGTAGTATAGACAAGTATAAAGCTAGACTTGTCGTGAAAGGTTTTAAACTAAAGGAAGACTTAGACTTCTTTGATACCTTTTCTCCGGTTACGAGAATCACATCTATTAGATTGCTAATTGCAATTGCTACAATATTTGATATGAGTATTCATCAAATGGATGTGAAAACAGTTTTTCTAAATGGTGATTTAGAAGACGAAATTGGACCAACCTGAAGGTTTTATAGAGCCTGGGTAAAAGAAAAAAGTGTGTAAGCTTACTAAATCCTTATATGGCTTAAAACAAACCTCAAAGCAGTGGCATGAGAAATTTGATTCTTGCATGTTAAAAAATGGTTATAAACTAAATGAATGTGATAAATGCATCTATTATAAATCATGGGAAGATTCTCATGATATTATTAGCCTATATGTTGATGATTTATTGATCTTTGGCTCAAATATTTTTGTTATAAATGAAACAAAAAATTTATTGAGGAGCCATTTTGATATGAAAGATTTTGGTGAGGCTAATTTTATTATGGGTATGAGAATAACTAAAACCTCAGATGGAGTTTTCATTAACTAATCACATTATATTGAGAAAATACTTAAAAAAATACCTTTATTTTAATTGTAAATATGTGTCTACTCCATTTGATTCAAGTGTTCACTTGTTTTCCATTGAAAGTGAAAGCGATGTAATTAATGAAAGGGAGTCTGCTAGCGTGATTGGTAGCCTACGATATGCAACTGATTGTACTAGACTTGACATTGCATATGCAGTATGAGTTCTTAGCAGGTTTACGAGTAAGCTAGGTAACGAACATTGGCACGCCATAGATCATGTTATAAAATATTTATTGGGAACAAAAGACTATGACTTACTTTATAAAAAAATATATTGTTGTTGTTGAAAGATTTTCTTATGCTAACTGGAATACATTGTCATGTGATTCTTTATCTACTACAAGGCATATTCTTACCTTGGGAGGTAGTGCTATTTGTTGGAAATCTAAAAAACAAATAATTATTATCAACTCCATTATGGATGCAGAGCTTATTGTTTTTGCTTTAGCTAGTGAGGAAGCAAGTTGACTAAGACATTTATTATATGAAATTCCAGTGTGGGAGAAATCAATACTTCCTATTTTAATAAATTATGATAACACTGCCACAATTGGTAAAGTAAAAAATCATTTTTTAACGATAAATCCATATCTATGAGAAGAAAACACAGTACTGTAAGATCCTAGTTGAGTAATGGGATTATTAATGTGAATTACATTAAATCTTGTGTTAATCTTACATATCCATTAACAAAGGACTTGAATAGAGAAAAGATATGGAACATATCGAGGGGGATGAGGTTGAAGCCATTATAATTGTCATGAGCCAAATATAAGGATACCCACCTAGTGATAAGAGATTTTGAGAACTAGGTTTAAAGGGAAAAATGAATTATAAGATGACCATAAAAATGCACTATCTTTATATATTAATTCATCCTTATTATGTGAGTGCATTTATCCTATAACGTTGTGGAGGGTTGAATTTTTCAATAAACTCTTAATAAAATCTGTAGCTCTTATGAGTGAGGTGTCGTTGTTATAAGAGCAACCCTTGACAGATTTTACCTATAGAGTGTGAGAGTGGGGCCACTCTCTATGAGTATATGGGGCTTATTCTCAAATACACTCATGAAATTCTAAGATCAACACATGGCCTTAACGTGCTAACCAATAAAGCTCATATCAGCACTTGGATAATTATGTGTGGATAATAGAGTTCAAGTTAGAGACCACTACTAACGCTAGAGTAGAAATTATTATTTCACTAATAAAATTCAATGCATAGTCCCACTTTTATGATGCATAATTATCTTTCTTTGGGTCAATAGATTTTGATTATTTAAATATTAAAATGAGTAGAGGAATGTTGTTACATTTTAATATTTACTATTAATTGTAGATAAGTTTTAACTTTTAAATGAGATAATAAATTGGATATGTTTTTCTTTTATCAAATGAAATGTAAAACGTATATGTTTTTGTTAATTGAGGAGGTGTTAAAACTTGTGTCATAAATTCACTAGATCTAAAAAATCATATAAATACCTCTCTCACAAACACTTTCAAGACATAACATTTTCTAATCTTCTCTTCTTTCTACTATCTCATATTTCTCTACTTTGCTCTTTTAAAAGCAATTGGCCAAAAGAATTTGTTTTTTGTCGTAGAGCTTTGAGCTCAACCTCTTAGTGCAAAGTGGTTTGAGTTACACAACGTTTTGGTTGGATTGTTGTATCCTGGAAGGGATAGGCCAGAGAAAGACTGTTGCACCGATGGTTGATAAATAAATATACACTACAAAGAGCTTGGAAACTCCTTAAAGAGAGCGAGATACACGTGCCGCTATCTAATTATTTACATGTTTGTTTTTTCAATATTTATCTCATTTTCCTTTGTTATTTGTGGAATCAATACCATCAACACCAACGCTTTGGGAGGAGATCATGTCTAGTTCTGAAAAAATTGTGAGAATTATATTTGGGTCGTTTAGCATATATATACATAGAGCTAGATAGTTTGCACATATTTTGAAAATCATGATAATTTTACAAAATATGACAAACGATGATTTTAGACGTTATTTATCAATAAGAAAACTAAGGTTGAAATAAAAGGTTTCATAAGGTCCCTCCACACCTAATAATTGATAGGCTTTAATTTCGTAAAATGACTGTTGAAACTTACTAACCAATCGAAATGATATGCTTACAAGGCATAATGGAAAAATAACAGTCTTAGTATTTGAAGTTTAACTAAAATATTATACAAGCTTTCTTAAGGTTTTAAATGTAGTTGATTTTCTAAGCATCGGGAGAAATAAATTTTCTTGTTACGTTAGATAGCCTAAGTCTAGAAAAAACTGTGTTTGGGATGACAGTCTCTATTGGTTTCAAGGGATTTTTTTTTTATTAATATTGTAGTTTTCGAAACTTATTATAAAAATATGGT
Organism: Trichosanthes truncata; assembly: GCA_033996785.1. Lineage (NCBI taxonomy): Eukaryota > Viridiplantae > Streptophyta > Magnoliopsida > Cucurbitales > Cucurbitaceae > Trichosanthes > Trichosanthes truncata. Next base: position 78,839,977 of record JAWPNB010000003.1, read on the forward strand.
GTTTTCCAAACCATTTATAAGAATATTGTCGTTTTTATTAGGTGGATGAATGTCGTCTCTTTAAGAGACGACTTACAACACGCGGCTGAAAGAGACGAACTTTAGTGCGTTTTAAAAAAACAATAAGTGTGTAGGTTGTCTCTACTCGTTTTTTTTTTTTTAAATTTAAATAACACATGTACAGGGGAGACGCTTGCACTAGTTAAAAAAAAATTAACATTAGTATGTCGTCTCTTCAAGAGACGACATGCACAAACATACATAAAATGTTTGCAATTGGCGCAAGTGGTAGCATGTCGTCTCTTCAAGAGACGACATGCACAAACATACATAAAATGTTTGCAATTGGCGCAAGTGGCTGCACACGCGTCAAAGCATCTGAGTTTGACTCCTACATAACACAAAACTGTTAATTGTTTTGTTTTATTTTTAAATTCTCAATTAAAAATGACTTGTTTTAATTTTAATTTTATAAAGAAAATTGGAAAGGAAAAAAAAGGAAAAAATAGATTATTTAAGTCATTTTTAAGTGAGAATTTAAACTCGGGTGCATGGGTTCGACGCCTACATAATGCAAAACTGTTAATTTTTTTTTAATTTTGAATTAAAAATGACTTGTTTAAATTTCAATTTTATAAAGAAAATTGGAAAGGAAAAAAAAAAGAAAAGGAAAAAATAGATTTAAATAAGTCATTTTTAATTGAGAATTTAAAAATAAAACAAAAAAATTAAGGCCTCGTTTGGTTTGTGATCCGAAAATATTTTTGAAAACTGAGAATTCAGTTGAAAACAAAAACAAATTTCTTATTTTTATTATATCTGAAAACATGTTTGGTTTCAATTTAAAAACTTTAAATTCGAATTCAAAATTTGAAAACTGTGTTTGGTTGAAATTTGAAAATGTAGGAAAAGATTAATATGTATTTCATAGAATCAATAAATGTATTTCATGTTTACCATTAAATGTAAAAAAATATATACATTCTCTATCTTTTTTCTGATTTTACTTGCGTGTATTATTGGCTAATGCATTTTTAAAGGAAAAATAAAAATAAATTTTATTATTAAATTAAAGAAATGTGGGTATGTTCGATTGTCTGATCTTAGACAATTTACAAATTCGTCTAATTAAACTAACTCTTGTAAGTCAAAATCGTTCAAGGTGAACTGATTGAAGTGAGAAATAACATTGCAAATCAAATTTGAACAACATTTGAAGGATAAATTTATTATTATTATTATTAATTAGGTGTTAGGCCTTAATAAAATACTATAACCTCTTTATATATGTTTTTTATTTATTTTAATGCATGTTATCTGTTTTATTATAGTATATGTACTAAACTTTATTTTTACCAAAAAATAAGAAACAAGAAATAGAAATAGTTATCAAACATGTTTCTGTTTTTAGTTTTTAAGAAACAGAAACAAGAAACGAGAAACGAGAAACGAGAACGTTATCAAACGGGCCCTAAGAAAAAACTAATATAATTATTTTTTACTATAGCGAATTTGAACTTATTGTTGCCGAAAAGGAAAAGGAAGATTGTGGTGATAGCAGAATGAGAGATGGTTCAAAAGATTTTTGGTTCCTTGAAATACAAGCAGTAAAATTTATAAAATGAATACAACTTTTCCAACGAGAAAAAGGAAAAGAAATTCTTTCTAGTAAGAGAGAGAAAAAAAATCATTTATCGAAAATGATTAATGTTTATACAACGTTGTACTAGTTAAATCAATAGTATAATCATCTATAAATATTTTCAATAACTTTGGTTTGTTGATCTTTATTTTTTGTGGTTTTTGTAATAAAAATTGATTCATAAAAATTTAATGATAGATCCACTTTGTAGATAGAGGCACGCTTATAAGTTTTAAAGAAAAAAGATAAATTGTAATATTCAATTTTGTTGTTTTGATGAAAATCGTTTTTTTGAGGAGTGTATCTGTTGTTTTCATAATTTTTAAAAACAAAGAAAACAACAATTTGTCATTTCCGAGAATAGGTCATTTTCGGAGTTGTTTTTGAAAACCGTTTTTGAAAATAATTGTACCAAACGCATTTTTATCTTTTTTCTTGTATTTTTTGTTTTCGAAAACATAAAAATGAAAACGGATCATGAACCAAACGGGGCGTAATAGTTTTGCATTATGTAGGAATCAAATCCATGCACTCAATGATGTTTGAGCGCGCGGGTAGCCACTTGCGCCAACTACAAACATTTATAATATGTTTGTGCATATCATGTCTTGAAGAGACGACCTACTAATGTTAATTTTTTTTTAAACCAGTGAAGGTTCCTACTTTTCTTACCTATCGAGCTTGAGCACAAGTCTTTCCAAAATCTAAAAAATCATGTGTTATCATAAAAATTACAATAGTCGTATAAATAATTTGAAAAATACCATATTTTTATAATAAGTTTCCAAAACTACAATATTAATAAAATTTAAAAAAAAATCTAGTTTCAAGTGCAGATTTAGAATTCTTGAATTTGTGAAATATTTAATTTTATTAATTAATGGTTAGATTTTAGATTAGTTTAAATTTATCATTTTAATAAAATATCATTTATTTTGGTTACTTTAAATATGATTAATTTGAGAATGATTTTTTTTTAACTTTAATATGCTAAAATGTAAAGTTAAATACTACTTTTTTATTTTAATATTAGTCAGTTTAAAATAAACTAATCTTTTTATTTTAAAATCGTTTATTGAAAATTAAATATAGTTTGTCAAATTATACTCTGTCTCTAAAGTTTAAATTTAATTTTTATTTAGTCCTTGAATTTTCGAAAAACAACATTTTAGTCTCTGAAGTTTAAAAAATGATTCTAAAAAGTTTGTGATTTGAATTGACTAATTAAAAAATGATGAAATATTGTTGAGATGAAAAATTTTAAATGATACGTTAATTTTTATTATATATATTTGAGTTTAGTTTTTATTTGGCCTATGAATTTATTTTAGTCCTTTAAGTTTAGAAAATGGTTCTAAAAAGTCTTCAAGTTAAATTAACTAATGAAAAAAATTTGAAAAGAGTGTTATATTAAGTCAACCCAAAACATTATTGCCATGTCACCCTAGTAATAAATTGTGGTTCTCAAGCCCAAGTGGTCATGCTTGCATTTTATCTTAAAAAAGAAGCAAGAAAGAAAGAAAGAAAGAAAGAAACAAAAGGTGGTTCTTTCATCACCATCTATTTTTGGTAGATCTCTTTAGTCACTATCTAAACCAACCTCCATTATTTCTTGAGATTCACTTAATTTCTAGAAAGGTCTCCTCCTAACTCACTTTGTACATTTGGAAAAAGTGGAGCATATGGTCAAGCCTCAAGAAGCATAAACTTTAATCATATTATAATTTAGTGTAAGAAAACAATGCCTCGCATCTCAATATTTCTCGTTGGAAATGTTTTGACTGGTAAGGAATTTAGATTTCCAATCTATTTACATATATATTTAGAATTATTAGCTCTCACGATAACTTTGAAATTATCTTAATATCTCTTAGTGAATGTGTTATAATAAATCTTCTTAATTATAACTTCTTGAATGTAATTGGATGAGCAAAAGCTTTAATCTATAGTTACATAGTAGATGTACGTTTGCAAAGAATATCAAACCACACTTAAATCTTTTTTCTCTTCTTATATCTATTGTATATACGAATACACATACTTTGTGCCAGTTTATTATTACGAGACTTTGAAAAACTTTACAAGATTGTTGCCTAAGTAAAAAAATATTTGAGAATCTAAAATTGTCGTATTTGTAGAATTTGTTTGTAGAAATATCTAATGACTTTGAGAATGTAATAGACATTATCTTATGTTTGTTTTTGTATGATTTATTCATGTTAAAGTTTAAACATGATCTTGTTTTAACTTCCAAAATGTTTATTTTAGTTTTTAAACTTTTAAGTTTATTCTACTTTTGAAAATTTAAAATGTGGATTCAAAGTTCCTAAAATTTATAAAAATAACAATTTTGGCATTTGTGATAATTTTACTTTTAATTCTTTAAAAAAATGGATAATTGTAGTTTGTTTTTGTTTATGAGAATGTAACATAACAAAAACAAGAAGAAAATTCAATCATATAGTCTCATAAATGGAGTATGAATTCATTAATTGTTGAGCTATGTTCATGTTCGTCTGTATTTATTTTATATCATACAGACTTATATGTGTGTTACGACTTACGAGTGCAAAAACTCCGCTCCAAGTGTAAAGCTGCTTGAGCGCCAGTGGATAGCTAATCTCAGGTCCCTAGCCACAAGGGGCTTTTTCTTGCAGGATTCCAAGTGTGCAGGAACACCCAATCTAGGTTTTTTGACTTCATTTTGTCATGCCGCTATGATGTAGCGTGTAGTTATCCCGAAGCAATGAAACGTATGGTATAAGGCTCCGAATTTTCTCTCCTAGCAAGCACTGAATAGATTTTGTGGGAAATAAAGTTGCAATTTATTATTATTATTATTTTAATGTGGGGAATCCTAAGAAGATATCTTACTTTCACGTGGTCAGATATTGCACACCAACACAGAGGTGATCACATACTGTCGGAGATATTGTCTCATGAGTGGGTACTTGGTGTGATAATCGCCGCAAACTTGACTCTTACTGTTCATTAATACGTTTCCTATTTAGGATTATTTAGAAGTTAGGAGTTGGAATATAGTATCCAAAATTTAATTTTCTATTCATATAATGATTTTCTTATTTATGAATTAGGGAAGTTGGCCCTTAGTACGAATATACTAAAGCTTTATGTGGGGAAGAGTCATCATTGAAGTGTCAAAATCTTCCCATATATTGATCTAAGAAATTTAAATATATGTCGGTTATATTTGTCGTTATATCCATAAGTCGGAGGTTGGACACATTGAAATTAAGATTTAATCAATATCTCTGATATCTTATATAAATATCCATAAAATATAAAAAGTATTATCAATTAATCTCCAACATGAATATAAATACTAACAATAGAATTTATAACTTATTTATATTAGAGTATATCCTCCATTATTCTTGTTTTAATTTGTGCCTCTAATTATAAACATTTTAGCTATATATATATTTTCCTTTTATATAAAACTCAATTTGTATATAAAAGTGTTCTTATTTGTAATCAAATGTATCAAGGAAAATATATTCAGAATTTCCATCCTTCTCTCTATTCTGTTATGGTATCAGAGACATAAACTACCCAAATTCCCATTTTTTTTGCCCTCTTCCATTACGTGCAGAATTTTTTTTTCTTCTATTTTGGTCCAGGGTGTTCAATGGCTACCACATCTGCATCAAATGTGGTTCGAATGCCTTGCAAGTTTGCGGATGTAATAAAGTACAAAGGTGAAGTAGTATAGAAGCATTGACAGAGGAAGAAGATGCAGATGTAATATAGTACAATTTGCATAAACCGCAAAGGTGGTGGTGAGTAGCACATCTGCATCAAATGTAGTTTGAAATTCCTTCATCAAATGTGGTGAGTAGCACATCTGCATCAAATGTTGTTTGAATTCCTTCATCAAATGTGCTAATTTTTTGCTTTGAATTCCTTGCAAGTTTTCGAAAACTTGATGCGTACAATTTGCATAAACTACAAGCACATGAGTTAAGTAATATAGTGATTTTGAGTATTCAAGTATTGTTCTCCATAGGAATTGGTTTTTAATTCATTTAGTTATTGTAATTACTCTTACCTAATTTTATTTAGAGAACAAAATCAAAAGCAAACGAGCTAACCTAAAAAGCTTACCGAGAAAGTAAAAGATAAATGGAGATACAAACATGAGAGATAATTCTATGGGTATTGATTTTATTAATTAGACCTTAATTACTTAATCAATTAGACAATTAGGGATAATCAGACATTCAATTCATGGGTCTAGAAGTCTATGGCTAGGAATCTCTCCCGATCTCATCCTAATCTCATGATTAATTAACTAAACCATATCCCTATGACCTTAATTAACTAAACAAGGCATTAACGAGCCTTCATTAACAACCTCTATCAATTAATTATTAACCCTACCTGTCACTCTAGTAATTAATTAATAGTACTCATGCATTTAGGACTAATCTAAGTTCCCTCTCCCAAGTTCAACCTAGATAACCAATCAATTAATTTAAAGATTAAAAGCATTAAGAACATCACTTGCTAAACTAAGCTCCCTTTTGCAAGTTCACTCAGACATATACCAATTAAGCTAATAGATACTACTTTCACCTTTGAGTTTCTTTGTTTTGTTATTTACCTTTTTATAAATGTTTTCAAAATTCAAGCCAAGTTTTGAAAATTTAAAAAATAGTTTTTAAAAATTTGTTTTTGTTTTTGGAATTTGACTAAAAATTTAAATGTTTAAGAAAGATGAAAACCAATATAGCTAATTGAGAGAAAACAAACTTAATTTTCAATAACCAAAAACCACATAGTTGTCAGACGAAGTCTATACTTTTTTGTTTAAAAAAAAAAAACAAAAACAAAAAACCAACTTCCAAAAGCTTTTTTTTTTTTTTTGCTATCTACTTTTTAAACATGTTTTCAAATCCAAACCAAAAATTAAAAAATTAAAAAAAAAAAGTAGTTTTTAAAAACTTATTTTTGTTTTTGAAATTTTGCTAAGAATTCTAATATGTAAAAAAAGGTGAAAACCATAGTATAAAAATGAAAAATAAACAAGTACAATTTTCAAATAGAAAACTAAAAATGAAATGGTTATCAAACGGACCTTAATAATTTATTTGTTTTGGTCTTAAAATTTGATAATAAAAAAGTGAAGTATATTAAATTATTACTTTATTAACATATTTGAATATGCTATTTTTTATGGTCAAAACTCAATTACATTAACAAAATCTAGAGCTTGTCCATCAACAAAACTATTTCTTTTGAGTAGCTTGTCCGAGTATAAATATGTTAATAAAATAATAATCTCATAATCAATAAGCTTTTCATTAATATATTATAACTTTTTTTTATTTTACAAAAAGATTTAATTGATAATTTTTAATACATGAAGAGTAAGATGAGTAAGATGGAGAGTTTAAAAAGATTTAGAATATAAAATTACATAAAAGATTTAGGACTATTTGATATGTTTAGCCATTAAATGAATAATACATCTTTGCTGATTGAGAAAAAAAAGAATTCTCTTTCGTCTGCCACTAATTTTTTTTTTAACGGATAAAAGAGAGTAATGCTGAGAGGAAGAGTTTTTTCTTTTTTAAAAATAATTATTGAAAGTATAGGGACGGACTAAAATTAGACATTTGAAAGTATAGGGACCAAAATGGAACAAAACTTGAAGTTCAGAGACCAAAATGATATTTTTGAAGGAATGAACGTTTCACTCCGCAGCGGAAGCATTGGATCGTTTTTTATTTTATTTAAAATTAAACTAAAAATTAAGGTTAAGAAAACTTACTTGGAGTATAAATATGGAGATATTTCTAGCAAATCTTTATCTTCTCCATAAAATCTTTCTGGCTATGACTCAAACACAGAACCAAGACTTGTGAGAGCATTTTGAAAGAAAATCCACAAGGATTGGAGAGGAAGAGGTCTAGAGAGAATTCTCTAATTCTCTATTAAGGAGATATGTGTTGTGTCTAATGACTCAATCCAATGTGAACCAATGATGGAGACCATAGGATATATTGACACATTTCCTTCTCCCACTTACTATTTTGAAGTAGGGTTTTCTCTTACTTAGACAAATTAGGCTAATCTCATTTATCTAAGTTCCTCAATCTACCTTTCATAACCCTTATGTTGTTAGATTGATTTTAATGTGAATTACTAAGTTTTAAAACTATTTTAAAAAGAAATAATCACATTATGAGCATGCTTAGTGAAATTAAATAAAATTTGATTAATTCAACTCCCAGGTCGGTTTCTAGTTAAAGGTGTTCCCTTTCGGATAGCTTAAATACCCCAGTCTAGACAGAACATTCCATAGACAGAGTTCCCTTATAGTCAATTTTTATTTCAAATTCATTAATCTTTAATTAACTATTAATTATTAAATTAATGAACATAAGTGAATTTATAAATAAATGTTTATAATCCTATAAAAAAATAATTCACTTTAATAGTCTTAAAAATCCATCATTTTAAACCCTTTAAAATAAATTAAAAGATAATCCTGGATATTTTATTCTAATCCTATTAGAAAAAAATAAAATATAAATTAAATTCAAAACTTAAACTATTTTATCTTTGAATTAAATTATCTTTATTTATGGAAGACCTAATCTTATTAGGAAATTAAAAGATCTAATCTTATTTTGAAATTAAAAGATCCAATCTTATTTTAAAAGAATTTAATCTTATTAGGAAACAAATAAAGACGAATTAAATTCAATTTTTAAACTATAGATAATCTTGAAATTCTACCATTTTAAACCCTTTAAAACTAAATTAAAAAATTGTCCTAAATTCTAATCTTATTAAAAACAAATAAAGATATATTAATTCAAATTTTAAACTATTTAAAGCATGAATTAGAAATATCTTTATTTTAAGGAAATCCTAATCTCATTAAGATATACCCTAATCTTATTAGGAAAACATGGATTTCATTTATGAAAGAAAATATCATAATTTAATTTTCCAAATATAACAATTATATTTAAAGATATGGAAAATATAAACTTATTAAGAAAATATCTCAATTCTATTAGGAATCATCCTAATCAAATTTTCTAATATAACAATTATATTAAAAAAAATTAATCTTAATTCTATTAGGAAACAACCTAATCAAAATTTTCAAATATAACAATTATATTAAAAAATAGATAAAATGCACAATCATGATTAACCTATGATGAGATTTTAAATTTAAATGACATACTTTAAGCAACAATCAAATAATTTAAGACATACATCTCATGCATAATTAAATTAAAAATATCAAAATTGACCGGCATATTTGGCATATCCTAAGAAATTGAAAATAATTTAAATTACAATAATTTAAATCCAAGACATATCTTGGTCTTCAATATCTTCCTTGTTTGGCCATCCAAATATAACACCAGCAGCCACAAAAATAAATAAATAAATAAAAACTCACAGATTTTTGAATCTTGATATGATCAACTTTTTAGCAGAAATATTGACTTCGATTCACGTTTTTTTTGTTTTTTGTTTTCGTGAATCTTTTTCGCCGTCTACTTCTTCAACCCATATAATTGAAATTTGAAGCAATCGTAGTTATTCAAGTAAAATACATGAAATCCTAACCCTTATGAGTTTTACAATGATCTAATCAAAGCAATAAATCTAATACCAAATAGCCTAAATAATCAATTTGCAAACTGCAATATATCACATATATGATAAATTAAATACCCACAATCACAAAACTTTAATTCTAAATAAAACTCAAAGATTGCTCTGATACCAATTGAAGGAATGAACGTTTCACTCAGCAGCAGAAACATTGGATCGTCTTTGATTTTATTTAAAATTAAACTAAAAATTAAGATTAAGCAAACTTACTTGGAGTAAATATTGAGATATTTCTAGTGGATCTTTATCTCCTCCATAAAATCTTCTTGGCTATAACTCGAACACATGACCAAGGCTTGTGAGAGCCTCTTGAAAGAAAATCCACAAGGGATTGGAGAGGAAGATGTATAGAGAGAATTCTCTAATTCTCTATTGAGGAGATATGTGTTGTGTTTAATGGCTCAACCCAATGGTCCTATTTATAGAGATCAAGGATAAATTTTTGCCAGAATTAAAATATATTAAAATATATTTTTTATTTATTTGAATCTCATTCAAATCTCCTATGATATTTATTTATTTAAATCTTATTCAAATTTTATAAATATCTTTTATTAATGTATCAAATATACATTAATTATTTTAATATTTAATGTATCAAATACAATAAATATATTTTTCTCTTTTATATTTAATATATTTAATATATTAAATATTAATTTGAACACTTCAAATTAAATATTAAATTTGAACTTTTCAAATTTTAATATTTAATGTATCAAATACAATAAATATATTTTCCTCTTTTATATTTAATATATCTAATGTATTAAATATTAATTTGAACATTTCAAAATTTTCTTTCAACTAAATTGATCTTTTAATGTTACTATGAGCTAGTAAGGGGACCTTATGGACATACAGATTATAAGCTCCAATGATATAAAATTAATTAATTAAACTATTTAATTAATTAATTTTCATTCATTAACTATAGGTCATTCCACTATAGAAATATTAATCTTCTTAATTAACGGATTTATAAAGAGAGATTAAATATTTCGTGGTCCAGTCTTATACAAACTCATTGTATAAGATACCCCCACTCACATGTCTCCACATGAACGATTTGGATCAAATCATTTGTAACTATTACAAAATGGGTCGTATCAATAATGTTGCCAGGATAAGACACCCAACTTTATTCATATACTATGACCTTTTAGGTTATTTCTTGAACATGATCATCTCGTATGTCAACCACATACTGTTCAAGATTACATTAATAACCTTGGATTTTTCATATAATGGATAATATTATATTATAAATAAAATAATCAAAATTATTATTAATTATTAAATAAATTATTAATTACGAGACTTTAGAGCATAAATTCCAATAATTTTAACCCACGATCTACTACTTCCTTATTACCTACCTACTCCCTCCATTAATATTTAGACATACAAGTAATTAATTAAAATATCATTTTCTTTATAAACCTCGTATTATTCTTTAAATGTTATTGAGATGACTGATAAATGAATGAGTGGTATGAAAAACTGTATGTACCATTATACTGCTAAAAAATTGTCTATGTTTATTCTATCATATCATGCCAAAAATAAGCAAATATTTATCTAAACAAGTATGTGAAAGTGAAATGGTTCTAAACTTGAACATCACACAACTTGTTAAGACATTTTTCATATAGACTAAAATGTTAGAAGTTTGAATTTTCACTCAATATTTTTTAACTAAAAAAAGGTATATCAAATATTCATTGTTTAATTAACGGACACTATAGATATTAACATTGGAGACTATATTATAAGATCATAAATCGAAGTTGGAAGACAATAATAATTTTAAAAATATATGTTTAACAGCTAAATTGATGTAATGATATCCAACTTTAATGAGAAAATATATACCCGGCACAGTATATAAATGTTTAAGAATCTAAAATGATCATATTAATTTGTAGTATTTGTTTGTGGAAATCTAATGACTTGAGAATGTTTTAGATGTTCTCTCATGTTTGTTTGGTATGATTTATTCACGTTAAAGTTTAAACATCATTTTGATTTTTATCATTAACTTTTAAAATGCCTATTTTAGTCTTTACACTTTTAAGTTTATTCTATTTTTAAATTTTCAAAATGTATATTTAAAGTTCCTAAAATTTCTAAAAATAGCCCTTTGTCATCACTTTGCTTCTAATTCTTCTAAAAAATGGATAATTGTAGTTTGTTTTTGTTTTTTTTTTAATGAGAATATAACATAACAAATATGAGATGAAATCCAATCCTATGATTTCTGAGTATGAATGCTTTAACTGTTGAGTTATCTTCATATTCGCCAAAAAAATTATTTTATTTTATACTAAATTATGTGTGTTATGAGGTATCCCTCCATGTGTAAAGTTGCTTGAGCTTCATGTGGAATTACCTTAGGGGGGCATTTGGAGCAATGTTTCAGAATCATAACCCTTGGAATCAGAACCCTGGAGGGTTTGTTCTGGGGGGTTTGAAAGTCTGGGAATCAGAAAACAGTGTTTGGAGTGCAATGTTCTGAACCCTGAAAATCAGAAAACAGTGTTTGAGTGCAGTGTTCTGAACCCTGAGAATCAGAAGACAGTGTTTGGAGTGCAGTGTTCTGAATCCTGGGGTTGTGCAGTTTTTGTTTTTCCTTTTTTCCTTTACTACTTTGGTCTCTCTTTTTTCCTTTCCTTATTTTCTAGTGGCAATTTTTGGTTAGTTGTAAGATCCTTTTAGTTAGGTTTATGACATGTATAAAAAAATATTTGTAATAATTTATTGTTTTTTACAAAAAAAAGTGAGTTTCCAATGAGAATTAATTACTTTGTCAAATATCAAATTTAGTTAGGTTTATGACATGTATAAAAAAAATATTTGCAATAATTTATTGTTTTTTACAAAAAAAAATGTGAGTTTCCAATGAGAATTAATTACTTTGTCAAATATCAAATTTGGTTAGGTTTATGACATGTATAAAAAAATATTTGTAATAATTTATTGTTTTTTACAAAAAAAAAATGTGAGTTTCCAATGAGAATTAATTACTTTGTCAAATATCAAATTTAGTTAGGTTTATGACATGTATAAAAAAAAAATTGTAATAATCTATTGTTTTTTTTTTTAAAAAATGTGAGTTTTCAATGAGAATTAATTACTTTGTCAGATATCAAATTTAGTTAGGTTTATGACATGTATAAAAAAATATTTGTAATAATCTATTGTGTGTTTTTTTTTTTTTAAATGTGAGTTTTCAATGAGAATTAATTACTTTGTTAAATATCAAATTTAGTTAGGTTTATGACATGTATAAAAAAATATTTGTAATAATTTATTATTTTTTACAAAAAAAAATGTGAGTTTCCAATGATATTTAATTACTTTGTCAAATATCAAATTTGGTTAGGTTTATGACATGTATAAAAAAATATTTGTAATAATTTATTGTTTTTTACAAAAAAAAAAGTGAGTTTCCAATGAGAATTAATTACTTTGTCAAATATCAAATTTAGTTAGGTTTATGACATGTATAAAAAAAATATTTGTAATAATTTATTATTTTTTACAAAAAAAAAAGTGAGTTTCCAATGAGAAACAAGTGTCAAAGGAGGAGCAAACCGGTGTGTTGGAAAATCAAACCCCCATGTTTCATTATTCAAAACCATGGGGCTGTGTTGGGTTTTGAAACACATTGGCCCAAACAAGAGTTTGGATTTGGATTCCAAAACAACCCAACCCAACCCATTGCTCCAAATAGGGATGTCCACGGGGCGGGGCGGGGCCGGGGAATGGATTCCCCGTCCCCGTCCCCGCCCCCCATTTTATTCCCCGTCCCCGCGAAATTCCCCGTTTAATTTCGCGGGGATCGGGGCGGGGATTCCCCGCGGGGAATTCTCGGGGATCGGGTTCCCCGCGGGGAATTTTCCCCGTTCTTTTTTTTTTTTTATCTTTTTTATTTTTTTAAATTTATTCTCAACCATAATAAAAAATTATTTCTAAATGAATAATTTTCAATATAATTCTATTTAAAGTAAATGTTATAAAATTTCCTAATAAAAATAATAATAAAAACAATAATATACCATAAGTAAAAATACTATAATGTCGAAACAAATTAATTTCTAAAAATTCAAATTTCAATATTACAACATAGACTTTAATTTTTTTTTATAACGAAATATTCTTAAACTAATTCCTACTATAGTTTTTTTTTTTTAAAAAAAATTCTATTTATAGGTAATAATATATATATATATATATATATATATATATATATATTATTATTATTATTATTAATCGGGGCCGGCGGGGCGGGGAATCGGGGCGGGGCGGGGCGGGGAATATATTCCCCGTCCCCGTCCCCGTTTAGCCAACGGGGAAAAATCCCTCCCCGCTCCCTCCCCCATTCCCCGTGTAAACGGGGATTCCCCGCCCCGTTCGGGGCGGGTCCCCGCGGGGCCCCGGCCCCGCGGGTTAAATGGACATCCCTAGCTCCAAACACCTCCTAGGTTTCTAGCCACAAGGGGCATTTTCTCTCCCAACAAGTCTTGATTAGTTTTTGAGTTGGGAATAAAGTTGTGATTTATTATTATTATTTTAATGTTGAGAACCCTATGAAGATATCTTTTTCATGTGATCGGACATTGCACACCAACGTGAAGGTGATCACCTACTAAATTATAACCTAAGGATATATTAGACACAAAGACCTTTTTTTTTTTTTTTTTTTGAGTTCAACAATATAGGGGTGTGGGATTCGAACCTATGACTTTTTGGTCATACTCACATACTTTATGTCAGTTAAACTATATTCTTGTTGGCTGTAGAGACCTATTAGATACAATATTAAAAATTCAGAAATTATTGGGCACTTTTTAAAAGTGTGACAATTTTGGGACTAAACTCCTAATTGAACAAGAAAAAAAAAATCCAAGGTACAATTAAGTTTGGGCCTCTTTGGGTCGAAAGCCCAAAATAAAGACCAACATCAGTCATCACTGCAAAAATCCACAAACTCAAGCACAAAACAATCGGCGTTCACTGCCAGACCGACGGCGAATAACGACTTATCTGTTGAGACTCACGGTGGCCGTAGACCTCACCGCCGGCGCCGCAGCCCCTACTTCCGTCCAAATCTCATCGCCGGCTGCAGCAGGAATCCCCGTCGTTTTTGAGTTTGTTTTTGTTCGTTGTTACAGGAGTGCGCCGCCCCCCTGGATAAACCTGCATGGCTACCGTTCATGCTTTTCCGAAGCCCCCCTCCCTGCTGCCGTCTCTGCAGCCCACCATTAGCTTTGTCCGTCCAATTTCTTTCCAAACTTCGTCGTTTTTGCCCTATCGTCTCCGGCGACACCGTTCAATAATCACTTCCTCATCACTGGCCACTGCCTCTCCGGTTGCCGCGTCCTTGAAAGTTTGTGTTTATTAAAATTACTTGTTTCGCCATCGTTTCCTGGCGGTAATTCATCTCTTTGAATCTTCACTCTGTATATTCTCATTGTTGGTTCAGGAAACTTTGGGGTCTGTTCGAAAGTCTTGGAGTGACTTAATGAGCATGAATTATTGGGTTGTTCGTGATTACTATCGTCTTGTGAAATCCGTTAATGATTTTGAGCCACAGACGCAGAGCCTCACTGATGAGCAGGTTCATTGAATTAACTTGTCAGTTCTTGGCTGTAGTTGTTTCTGATGTTCATTTGACTCGCGGCCCAAAAAATGAACTTAAATGGATTTTTAAATCTCCAGCTCGCTGCGAAGACTTCGGAGTTCCGGAGAAGGCTTGGAAAGGGAGAAACTTTGGCAGACATTCAAGCTGGTTGGAGGCATTCTATTACATCTATCTGACTTTCGAAGCTCATAATCTAATTTCAATTGTTTGTGACAGTCCATTTATTTTTTCTTCTACTTTTAATCCTTACAGAGGTTTTTGCGGTTGTCCGTGAAGCTGCAAAGAGGAAGCTTGGAATGCGCCACTTTGATGTACAGGTATCTGTTTCCTTCCGCTCTCATTATCTTTAGTTCATGCAATTTGGAGGTAGATTATTTTATTCTATTTTATTTTTTGGGCTTGAAATGGTGGTGATTATTATGATGATCATTGTGGCTTTGTTTATATTTACTATAGATTATCGGTGGAGCAGTGCTTCATGATGGTTCCATAGCGGAAATGAAAACTGGTGAAGGGAAAACGTTGGTTTCTACGTTGGCAGCGTATCTCAATGCCCTGACGGGTGAAGGTGTTCATGGTAGGACTTCAAATAGTACTTTTGCGTGTAATATGATCATGGCTTGTAGCAAATTAATTGAAGTCGAGCTGTAGTAGTCGGATGTGATATTTTGTCAACAAATGTCATTTAAGCAAACAAAGGGAGAAAGGAAAAAGAAGGGTCCTGGTCAAATTGTCCACCTCTAAATCATAAGATTGTTATTCGTACTACCCTATCATTTAGGAACAAATCATGTTTGTTGAGACAAAACTAATCTTGAAGAACATGATTAATACATTTACCAATTTCCCGAGGCCCCGTTGACTTACATGATCATTGGTGGCCTTTGTTTATAGATGACGGGGAAACTAAAGAGTAGAGATAGTAGGAGAACACTATTAAGAACATATAGGATCACAGGATGAATTACACTAGTAACTTAGATCCAATTCTTGTAAAGCTTGAAGCAATTCAATTTGTGTTACTACTTGCTAGACGTTGAGAGCGTAAATTGTACTACCATTTTTTGTTAAAGGTACCTGTACTAAGTTACTTGTCTTTTGTTAATTCCTAGCCTGTATGGCTCATAGAGTTGGTTTTGTTGTAATTTACAAGTGGCTCGCCCTTTGAATTAGAATGGAAGTGTATGGGTTCTTTGTGTGTGTGTGTGTGTTTTTGTTCAAATCCTAATAATACCTCATTTTTCTAGTTGTAACTGTGAATGACTATCTGGCTCAACGTGATGCTGAATGGATGGGTCGCGTTCATCGCTTTTTAGGTTTATCAGTGGGTTTGATACAGGTGATTAGCAGTTTGCTTGTTGTCTGTCCTTTACGTGGTGGCCTTTACAAGATATTTTGTAATAATGTAGAAGGGTAGGATCTAAATTACTGATTTAATATTTGAAATACATGCACCATGCAATTATATTATGTTTAATTCCATTCCTGTTCGTGATTGGTCTCCTAGAGTAGTATGATTATATTGTGTGAGATGTTGAAGCTTCTAAAAGTGGAAGGGGTGGAATGTGTATTTTATTGCTTATTGTCTTTACTCCATGCTCTTTTCTCTACACCTCTCTCGAGCCTACCAACATTACAAGGGTATGAAGCAAGTCTTCCAAGGCATCAACTATCTGGACTGCTATTCTGTGCCGTAGACATCTCTTTGATGTTGATGCTATTGGATTTGTAGGAGACGACATTCCTTTCTTCCTCTTCTTCTGGTCAAAACTAAATAAATCTGTTTTATCTCTATCGTTCTGAGCTCTCAACTCCTCGTTATGTTGGGGCTTAAAACAGGGCATCTTCGAGGAGCCTGCTAGACATAGTCATCAGTGCGAGAGAGGACAAAAAATCTTCCTCCTCAAGCTATAACTTTTCTATTATTAATATATTTTTTGAAAGGAAACAATGATTTCATTGATGTATTTCAAGTTTTTACTTCATATTGAATTTTTGTATTTTTAATTGAATAAGCAGAGGGGGATGACGGCTGAAGAGAGAAGATCCAACTATAGTTGTGATATCACTTACACGAATAACTCAGTAAGTCTTATCTTAATTAGTCGTTTGTTGCACCCTACTGCACTCTCCACCATTGCTTTGTTGTGTTTTTGCTCTTGTATTAATCTAAATGATTATAATGAGTGCATGAACTGACACCCTTCATCCAACACCCATACAGTCTGAGGAATCATTCTCTGTTTTCCCCCCCTTCCTGACATAGTGTAAATGTGGGGCATTTTCAGGAACTTGGCTTTGATTATCTACGAGACAATCTAGCTGGAACTACTGAACAACTTGTGATGAGATGGTATGTTATGACGCAACTTGAAATTAGTTGCCATAGCTTTGTTGAACTGCCCGTGACATTATTATGTAAATGACAGGCCAAAGCCATTCCATTATGCTATAGTTGACGAGGTTGATTCAGTTCTAATTGATGAAGGAAGAAATCCTTTATTAATAAGTGGTGAGGTAAATCTACTTTTACCCTCTGCATTTTCTTTTGTTATTTATTTGGAAGTTCAGCATCTTAATAGTGCGTAAAGAAATCTTGTAAATTAGTAGTGCAAGAAGAAATCTTTTATTTTGTTTTATTTTATTATTTTTTTAAAGATAGAAAGCAGAATATTTTTCATCTTAGAGATAGATATAAAGCAGGAAGAACGAGAAATTCCATAAAGCCGAGGAGATCTCTAACCACTCCTAACCACTCCTATTGGCATACATAAAAAACGGAGGATAATTTCAAATTTTATAAAAGACAGCTACATCAGGAAGTGTAAAATTTTCAATATCTCAAAGGCCAACAGTTTATCTTTATCCCTCTAAAATATTATTGCTCCTTATGAATTATATCTCCCACACCAAAGCTCTGACTACCGTCTCTTGCAATTAGAGTTTTAGCTTTCTCTCTTGATGGTTGGCCATAATAAAGCTTCTCTAAATCTCTGGCACATGATGAGGGAAGCAAAATCGGATTCTGAGGGAACTGACTGAGAGTACCATCACAGATAAGAAAAGTAACTATGCAGAAAAAGGTGGTTAAAATCCTAGCAGTGTCTTTGCAGAGAAAAGGACAAAGCCAATAGATACATGTTAGGAAGATTCTTCTGGGTTCTAAATGGGGTTTGATACTCCCCCAAGATGTAGACCAGATGAGAGAAACACCCACGTGGTTTTGTCTCTGGCTTGGTGTGTTTGGTTTAAGTCCGTGATTGTGAGGATGCTAGTCATTTATTCTTATTTCATATAATGACTATATTCATTTGGGGGAAAAGCCATAGGTATCTATAATTGGAACTTGCTTTGGCCTGAGAAGGATTTTCTTTTTCTCTCTCTCATTGAGCAATAACATACATTCAAAACCTTAGGGAAAACTCTCTTTGGCCTTTGGTTAAGCTCTAATTTTACTACTATTTGGGAAGTTTGAATTTAGAGAAACTGAAGATTGTTTCAAGACTCGGAGGAGAAAATTTTGGAGGGCTCGTGGGCTATTCTTTTCAACTTTTCTAATTGATGTCTTTTCTCAATGGATTTTGTAATCTCTTATTTTTATTTTGGTTAAAATACCATTTTGGTCCTTGTACTTTGGGTTTTGTTCCATTTTGGTCCTTGTACTCTAAATGTTCAATTTTAGTCCCTATACTTTCAATAAAGATTAAAATTGGTCCCTACTATTAGTTTATTGTTAATTTTTTTTTAAAAAAATTAGTCTCTATTAGCTTTCCCTCTATAAATTTTGGAAGTATGTTTACATTGTGTCTTTTCTTGTATTAAAAGTATTATTATTATTTAACCAATTTTGATAAAAATTAACTCCAAACTTATCATAGGGACCAATTTTAAGCTTTATTGAAAGTACAAGGACTAAAATTGGACATTTGAAAGTACAGAGACCTTTAGAACAAAGCCCAAAGTACAGGGACCAAAATCGTATTTTAACCTTTTATTTTTTTTAATATTTTATTTTATTTTTATTTTAAAAAGGATATAGAATTTTATGAAATAAAAAATTACATAAAGAGTAATAACAAACAAAGAGTACGAAAAAACTGGATTACAAGTTCTGAACCCAAACACGCTTGGAAAAATTAAACTAATTGGTTATAACACTAGGAGCCTAGTGTTTTGGGACCATGTTATAGGAAAGATTTGAAAGATGCTTGTAGCTTGGAAGAAAAGTTTTTTCTTGCAAGGTGGTAGGCTTACTCTTATATACTCGGTCTTGATTGGCATCCCAATCTATTTTATGTTCTTGTTTAGAATCCCGAGTGCGGTTATTAAGGTTTTAGAGAAGCTTATGAGAGATTTTTTATGGGGAGGGTGTTGATGTGGCGAAAGGATCTCATCTTGTGGGTGGGAGGTGGTGCCAAAGGCATTGGACCTTTGGGGACTAGGTATAGCCGTATAGGGTAAGGGTCAGAAAGAAGACCTGTATGGTAAATGGATATGGTGGTTCCATCATGAATCCAACACCTTATGGCACAAGGTCTTTGTAAGCAAGTGCGACTCTCACCCGTTTGAGTGGACCTTGGGTGGAGTTAAGGCACTTCCAGAAACCCGTTGTAAGATATTTCTGTTGAGCTCCCTTTTCTTTCTTATTTTGTTCACTGTGTAGTGGGGGATGGAAGGGATACTTACTTTTGGGAGGATAAATGGCTGGAGGATAGACCTCTTTGCTTTATGTTTTCTTGTTTATATCAGTTATCCTTTTTGAGGAATCATTTTGTGGCTACGATTCCTCCTCATTCTGAAAACTCTCTTTCTCCTTCGTTGGGGTTCTGTCATCCATTATCCGATATGGGAACGATGGATGTTCTCGCTCTTTTATCTTTGCTTGGAAAGTTTCGAGCTTTGGGAGGAGGGATGTTTGTCATTGGAGTCCTCGTTTGTCCAAAGGCTTTTCTTGCCGTTTCTTCTTTCAGTGTTGGTTAATCCCTCCTCGTCGAGTGGTTCTATTTTTTCCCAAGTGTATAAAGTTAAATTTCCTAGAAGGTTAAGTTCTTTGTGTGGCAAGTTATGCACGAAAGAGTGAACACTTTGGATCAGATCTTGGGTAAGGCGTCCAGCTTGGTAGGGCCGATTTGTTGTATTCTTTGTAAAAGAGTGGCTGAGGATCTCAATCATATTCTTTGGAGTTGTGACTTGTTGGAGCAATTTGGAGTTGTTTCTTTGAGGCGTTTGACTTTTGTTTTGTTAGTTCTTAGGGTTGTAGAGAGACGATCGAGAAGTTCCTTCTCCACCCGCCCTTTCATGAGAAAGGGTTGTTTTTGTGGCAAGTTGGAGTTAGTGCTATTTTGTGGGGGTGAGAAGAATAATTGAGTCTTTAGAGGGATAGAGAGATCTTCTAGTTGTTTGGTCCCTTGTTAGATTCCATGTTTCTCTTTAGGCTTTAGTAATGAAGTTATTTTGTAATTATCCTTTAGGTCTTATTTTACTTGATTGAAGCTCCTTTTTGTAGTTTGGCTCCTTTTCTTGTGAGTTTTATTTTTGTATGTCCTTGTATTATTTCATTTTTTCTCACAGAAAGTTCAGCTTCTAATTCACACAAAAAAAAAAAAAAAAAAAAAAAAAAAAAAACTATCCAAACTTGAACTGCCTGTGTCATCAACCGATGATGTACACATTTTTTTTGGTAATCTCCTTTTGGCTTGGGTGAATTCTGAATCTATCCTTTTTTTGTTTCTTTTACTTTAATGGAAGCAGTTGTTTTCTATAAAAAATGATATTGTCTTTGTTATTTTCTTTCTTAGGCTAGCAAAGATGCTGGTCGATATCCAGTTGCGGCTAAGGTAGCTGAGCTGCTTGTGAAGGGAATTGTGAGTTGATCAGTTAATTTTTTTTTTCTCGTTTAAGCTCTAGGATTCTGAGTGTCTTTGGTTTTTTTAAATAGTTGCGAACAAGATGTGCACATACTCAAGTGTTGTTACTACTTTGTGAATTATATATGGAATCAGCATTATAACGTGGAATTGAAAGACAATTCGGTAGAGTTGACCGAAGAAGGAATTGCAATGGCAGAGATTGCTCTTGAAACCAATGATTTATGGGATGAAAACGATCCATGGGCTAGGTAATTGTGCAATCTTTTGTTTTGGGTTTTATTTTGTAAATATCTTTTAGTTTTGGCTTGAACCTTCATCATGAGAACATCTCTGTTGTAATTTTGGCTTTTTTGATAATAATTTTAAAAAAATTGTTATATGCTTTTAATTTTTGTAACATTCTTCTCGTAGATTGATTTTCCCATGTAAACTGAAAGCTGAATCTTTCTCCTTTTAAAATTTGGCATATACAGGTTTGTGATGAATGCACTAAAATCTAAAGAATTCTATCGACGGGATGTCCAATATATAGTTAGAAATGGCAAAGCTCTCATTATAAATGAGGTAAACTTATATATTATTACAAAATTTGCTTCCTTACTATTCTACTACCACCATTATTGTTTATCATTGTCGTGTGTTCATATTCTACATTAGTTTTATCTTGTTTTAAATAACCGTGAAGCATATATTTTTTTTGGGGTCAGAAATCGGGCTTTCATTGAGAAAAAACAAAGAAAAATAAGGGCATACAAAAACCAAGTCCAACAACAAATTGTGTGGTGAGCCCTGATGCTGATCGAAATTTATGTTTTCGATAAGTAAAAGATGAAACATAAATATCATTTCCAAAGGTGTTTCATTGTTTAGCCACTAGTGGCATAGGCCCTTGGTTGAAATCTATGACCATGACTTTAAGATCCCATTAGACTACTTTTGCAAGATCATCGAGGACATTGTAGAGTTAATAATCTCTAGTTTTAAATTCAGTGAACATTTGATAATTTAGGGATGACTTGGCCGGGAAAGAAAACCAAATCTAGCATATCCTCAAGGAATTTTTCCGAGATGCTGGAAGCCACAACCACAACTTCTTCCCTGGTGCAACTTCTTTACCATCCAAGACTTATTCTCCACACACACATATAAAAAAACAAACGTTTATTATGTTAAACTAGGCACTCACACACTTTTTTTTTTTGAAAAACTAATGTGTTTGTGTCCTACTTTTTTGGAAATTGATTTGTCACTGTGTCCGTATTGTATCCTTGACTTGTTTGTGTGTTCATGCTTCTTAGTCAACGTATTCATTGGTTTTAATTATGTTAGACTTTCTTAGGTAGTAGTGAAGCAATCAAATTCAAGAAATATGCACGAAATGGATATATATATACTTTCTTGATGTTCAACATGAATATCCTTATCTCCCCTCAAAATACACATACATTTAAGGTGTATTTTTCATTTTTCATCAACCCATTAGAATAAGCTTGTAATATTATTTTCTTGTTCTGAATTGTCATGTATTTCTTGTATCACCCATATGATATTGGCTGCATTCTTTTGGAACTTTCAAGGGTTAACATATGGATGACCATATCTAACATTGTGTATACTTTCTGCAGCTGACAGGCAGAGTGGAAGAAAAAAGAAGATGGTCTGAGGGAATACATCAGGCAGTAGAGGCCAAAGAAGGCTTGAAGATTCAGGTATTTTATCATTTTGATAAGTATTCTTAGAAAGGACAGAAAACATCTAATGTTGTTTTAGTCTAATTTTGTATACTTTCCAGCCTGATTCTGTTATAGTGGCACAAATCACATATCAGTCACTATTCAAGCTCTATCCAAAGTTGTCAGGGATGACTGGAACTGCAAAAACTGAGGTGGGCACTAATGTAGATGAATAGAATTTGATTTCATATATTCTTATTTAGTCATTTTGGCGATAAAGATTATTTGTTATTTTAATTATCTTGCAATATTCTTATATATATCATTTCAGGAGAAAGAGTTCTTGAAAATGTTTCAGATGCCTGTAATTGAAGTGCCTACAAACTTGCCCAACATACGTAAAGATTTACCTATCCAAGCTTTTGCTGTAGGGCTTTAATACTTTTTAATTATCTGTATTCCACCTTCCCATATAATTCAAAATTTCAATTTGACCTTCTCTGATCTCTCTTTTTGTTAGACTGCTAGAGGAAAATGGGAATATGTTCGCCAAGAAGTTGAATATATGTTCAGACAAGGTCGTCCTGTTTTAGTTGGAACCACCAGGTATTTTTCTCTCATCTTTTTATTCTGGCCAACGTTCCATGTAAATTTTGACCCTAATTGGATCACATATATATGTTTTTCAAACAAAGTCCTCTCATCTTACAATAGGATTTTCATTTACTAACACTGTGGTTGATTTAATGTCCGTCCTGGTAGTATATAGAGCTACTAATGCCATCTGTTGATGATCTTTGGCATTATAAAATAACTGCATTTCAAGGAGCTAGGGAAGGAACCCAACTGCATAGGCTCTTAACTTTCTTGATAAAAAATGGAAAAGCCTTGACGATCATGTTTAGAAATTTGGTCTCTGCGTCAGGTCCATTCCTAGAAAGAAGCAAGGAAGGCCTTATATTCCCAAAAAGAAGGGACAGGGAGTAGAGAATTAAGGGAACTTTTCACCTTTGTCAATTATGAGAAAAATGGTTGCACTTACACTGTGGAAGGGAAGCTTAAGTGTAGATCAATGAAGATTCCCTAGAGGAATGTCAGGGGCTTTGGGGCTAGGAGGAAAGAAGAATTTTTTTTTAACAAGAAATGAGACTCTTCATTGAAAAAAATGAAAAGAGACTAATGCTAAAAAATACAAACTCCACGTGGGAGTGAAAAAACAAAAAGAAAATTACATAGGATAAATAAACACATACCAATTCAAATTAATATCATATAAGGAAAAACCCACAAAAGATTTGGAAAGAGCTCACCAAGACGAAGCCTTTAAGTGAGCAGAGTCGAAATGATCAACTCATGATAAATGTTTGAGGAAAGAATTATTAAAGACACCATAGTGTTTATTGATCTTGGCATACTTTTCCCTCAAGAATCCAAGCTTTAGAAGGTGAATAAGAGTTTGGTTATTCGTGGAATGGGAGGTTCACCTTAGTAGTTGATGTTTTCCGTGGGACATTTTCTGTCTTGTTGGCAATCGACTTGGGGTACAATTCAGTTTGCTGGATCTCTAGTGTCCATGGTCGAAGGAGGGAAATTTATGATTTCTGATTGTTTGGTGCCTTGGTGGAGACTTCAATGTTACTTGATGGGTGTGAGAAAATCTCCATGTCATTATGTAACCAAAAGCACGAGAAAGTTCAACCGACCTTCCAAGGCCTTCCTTGATAATCCTCTTTCTAGTGCGACCTTTACTAGGTCCAACATGAGAGAACAACTTGTGTTTCCTCTTATTGGTGAATTTGTTCTTTCAAATGATTGAATTAGTAGGGTTCATTCATTCCAGATTTTTACGAAGGGAAAGAAATATTGTGAGTTTTTTCCCATTCTGCTTATAACCAGATCTTTCGCCTGGCCTTGAGTCCTTATGTCTCCCTCATCTAGGTTTGAGGACTTGATCAAAGACTGGTTGAAGTCCTATGAGGTGAAAGGTTGGGCAAGATTTTCTTTGAACAAAAAGCTGAGCTGCTGAAAATAGACCTTAAAAAATGAAATTGATATTTACTTTGGGGAGAATGATAGCCACTCAAATAGTGCTATCTTAGGCCTATAAATTATAGTTTTGTGGTAATTTAGTGTGCTTTGATGCCGATTTATGTTGGATTTGTAGATTTTGAGCTAAAGGAGCAAAACTGGAGTGTTTGGGAGTTTTGGAGCGTTTTTGGAGCTAAATAGATGATTATTTGAATGCCCAAAGGATGAAAAATTGAAGAATTAAGTGTTGAGCCCAGGGGAGAGCGTCGAGACACTCTTCAAAAACTTGTTGAACAAATATTTTGCAGTCCGCAAGCGCACGGGCCAAGTTTTAAGTATAGTGATTACGAGTGTCAAGTGTTGTCCATGGGACTTAGCATTTTTAAATTCATTTGATTATTGTGAATATTCATGCTCAATTTTATTCAAAAAAACGACGTCGAAAGAGATGCAATAAAACATAAATTAAACTAAGACAAGAAATTAAAACTGAGACAAATTAAGGGAATTATTTTAGGGAGTTAATTTCACTAATTGATCCATTAACTTAATTAATTAAACACTTGAGATTGCCTCATCATCTAATTCATAGGTCTATGTTCGGGTGGAACTTATGGGTTGAAAATAAAGAAAAAATGTTCAGCTTAGTGCAAGTGCACACTATCGATGCAAGTAATAAATATGAGTATTCTTGAGTATCGATCTCACAGGGAATAGTGTAACAGAAAGAGATTGCAATAGCAAATTGTATTAAAAAATTGCAACTTGGTAATTAGATTGCAAAATCAGATTGTAAGTTGGTGTGAAACAGCAAAGAAAACAAAAACTAGATTGTAAAATTAGATTGCAAGTTGGTGTGAGACATCAAAGAAAACAAAATGCAAGGGAATAACTTTATAAAGATAGAATGAGGCTCAAGAATGTTCATTGTCCTAAGTTGTGAATTGTCATTTTAAATTGCAATTGCAATCCTAACCTACACAAGCAATTGTAAACCAAAATTGATACTCCTATTCATCTTGCAATTAGGCACTTAGGAGACGAAGTGAGTGACTTATATTTCTATAGCCACTCTAACTTAGATCAATTAGCTCATGCAATTTTGTATAGTTTTGGAGTCTTTGGCCCTATGTCTAGGGTAAAGAATGACTTCTGTCTAAGCTCTTGTCTCTATTGCTCATGCGAAATCCGCTCTTCACTAACCCTTTCAGTATTAGATCCAAGCTTAGTTTGCAACCCTAGTTGATCAATCTAGAATCACAAAGCAATTAATTCAACATAAGCAAACAATTGAAGTGTAGGCTTGGTTGTTTTTGCAATTTAAGCTCAATTTACTCCTTAGGAAATTTACATCCTTGAACCCTAAAGAGGATTTAGCTCATAATTAACTTAAAAGAACCTAAGCAAAACTTGTAATTATTCTCCATGCTAAAAAGATTTATTCTGACAGTAGCTTAAAACTAGAATTGAAAGGGTTTTAATTTGAGTAATTCAAACAAAGAAACACTAGGAGTAAAAAATTGAAGAAGTTAATAACCCAAAGTGAATAATAAACCTAATGGAAACAAAACC
This sequence comes from Trichosanthes truncata, assembly GCA_033996785.1. Lineage (NCBI taxonomy): Eukaryota > Viridiplantae > Streptophyta > Magnoliopsida > Cucurbitales > Cucurbitaceae > Trichosanthes > Trichosanthes truncata. Next base: position 78,866,074 of record JAWPNB010000003.1, read on the forward strand.
CATAAACCACCTTGCTGAAGAGTACTTCCATACAATTGAAACTAAAACATAAACTAAATTAATGTATCCAAACTACTTAAACAAAATCAAAATTCAAACTAAAACTAAGAACAAGCTGAAATTAAAAACTTGAATACAACTCACTGCCCTTCCTATGTTTCTCAATCAATTTAACCCTTCTTTGTCAAGAGGGAGTAAATCTTCACAATCCAACTTTCGTTTGGATTGGATTGAAAATTGAGGAAGAACAATTTTTGCCTTCTGGAATGGATTACACTAGCTGGAAAAGATGAAGAACTCGAAAGAATCGTCTGGCGCCTAAGGGAAGATAAATAACGTGAAGATGAGTTTTTTTTGCCAACACCTTTTGCTTTTTTTATTCCCTTCAAAACTAGGGTTTTTGACTCCTTAATTCGTCCTAACTTCTAAGGAAATCTTGCAAAATTTTATGTGCTTGATTTCTTTCCTTATCTGCTTCCATCGTAGACTTAAATATTTTCCTTATCTGCTGCTGCTCAATTGCAAAATTAGATTGCAATTGCAATATGAAATTGCAATTTTCCAATGCCCTGCATCAAACATAACTTTTAGTCTTTTTTTCATTTTTTTACTCAATTTTCTTCCCAAATGCATTTTCCACAGAACTACTAACGTTTTTTTAGGATTTTCTAACTTCTTCACACAATTTCTATAGAATTTCAATTTCTATAGAATTTCAAGCATAACTTAAGTCTATTAGAGCTAAATAAGCCTCAATACTGAGACTTATCAGTCTTTAAAGAATCCTTTGTCGAGCTCATCCTAGTCTCATACAAAACTATTTAACTTACGTGTCTGTAACCTTAAATGACTTTGCACGGTCTTACGACTCTTCATTATTAACCTCTAATGATGTTCTTATCACCGTCGTGTCCAAACAACTATTAGTCATGCATTTGGGCTCTAATCTAAATTCTCTCTGTCGAGTACCAATTTAGACCAACACATCAATTAATCCTTGGCCAAGAGATTAAAAACATTAAGCAAAAAATGCATAAATGAACATCAATGAAAAGCAATCACAAGGTCTAATTAAATAGAGTTTTAATAGGTCCAATGACTACATTAATCCCTAGAAATCAAAGTCTAATCACTCATGATCTCCAAACATACAGTAAACTTTAAATTAAAACCATAAATTCAATTGCAAAATTCAAGAGGAAATGGAGGAATTAACAAACATGTGTCGATCTTCCGCTCCAGTCATGATCTCCATGGTCCTCGAGCTTCGAATCTTCAATCAAAACACCCCAATTCTCTCAAAATCTCCCCCATTCAATTGTAATCGAATTAGGGTTCTAAAACCCCAAAATTGGCTCCCCTTCTCGGATAGAAAAAGATGAATTTAAAGGTCTCCCAAGACAGTGTCTTGACGCTAGGGATAGTGTCTCGACGCTGTCAAAAACACCCCATTTCTTTAAGCTTTGCGATGGTAGCGTCGAGGTGCCCTGAGTAGCGTCTTGATGCTACGGATGGAACAACTCCCACGCGTGTTTTAAGCGTCGAGCTTGGCGTCTAGACTCTTCATTGGCAGCATTGAGACCCTATAGGCAACGTCTCAACGTTGCCCTCTCGGTTTCACAAGCTTAGCTGTATCATTTTGGAGCGTTGAGATGCTAAAAAATAATCACGCTCTCCTTGGGCTCAACACTTAATTCTTCCATTCTTCATCCCTTGGGCCTTCAAAATAATCATTATTTAGCTCCAAAAATGCTACAAAACCCCTTAACTCTGGTTTTGCTCCTTTAGCTCAAAATCTACAAATCCAACATAAATCGACATCAAAGCACACTAAATTACCACAAAAATAGCATAATTAATAGGCCTAAGATGGCACCATTGGAGTGCTATCGGATAACTCAATTTTGAAGAGGAACACTGCTCTCTCTCTATCATGAACCTGGATTTAAGAAAGGAAAACGGTGGCCTTATCAATAATGTGGGATAGGGATAGAGAAAGAGGAAAAAATGAAGATTTCACATAGTACGTTTGTTTATATCTGATTGAAGCTATGTATAAGGATAATATTTTTCTGTATTTCATTGAGTATGGAAGAGATATATTTATACAAGAGACTCTCAATCTAATAAGCTGAAAATATGCAATCAATCTAGACCTATATGGAAAAGAAAAATACAGCTATATACAAGGAAACAATCCCAACAATTAAGCCTTAATTTACAGCTTGATTTTCTACACTCCCCCTCAAGCTGGATGATATATGCTTGTCATACCAAGTTTGGAGACTAAACCACCAAGGTTGGTTCGATGTAGAGCTTTGGTTAATATATCTGCAACTTGTTGTTGGGACGGCACATATCTTAATGCAATTATGTTTGTCTCAATTTTCTCACTAATAAAGTGACGATCTATCTCGACATGCTTCATCCTATCATGATGTATTGGATTCTTTGCAATAGCTATGGCTGATTGATTATCACACAGTACTTCTATGGCACCTTCTGTCTTGACCTTGAGTTCAGTGAGAAGGCGTTTTAACCAAATTCCTTCACAAATCCCATGAGCTAGTGATCGAAACTCGGCTTCAGCACTACTTCGAGCTACAACTTGTTGTTTCTTGCTGCGCCAAGTAACTAAGTTTCCCCATACATAGGAACAATACCCTGAAGTTGACTTACGATCAATAGGAGAGCCAACCCAATCTGCATCAGTGTAAACTTCCAAAGATCGATTTGTGTTCTTCTTGAACATAAGTCCCTTTCCAGGATCATTTTTTAGATATCTCAATATTCTATACACAGCTTCCATATGTTCTTTAGAAGGTTTGTTCAGAAATTGGCTTACCACACTGACAGCAAAGCTAATATCTGGTCGAGTATGAGTTAAGTATATTAACTTTCCAACTAGTCGTTGATACCTGCCTCGATCGACTACTTCACCTCCAGGGTTAGCTCCAAATTTTGTATTTGCATCCATAGGTGTATCTGCTGGTTTGCAACCACTCATCCCAGTTTCTCTTAAGAGATCTAAAGTGTATTTTCGTTGAGTGACAGAAATTCCTTTGCTGGATCTTGCTACTTCCATTCCTAGGAAATATCGCATGTGCCCTAAGTCTTTTATTTCAAATTCCCTTGAGAGAAGTTGCTTAAGTCGAGCCATTTCTTTAGAAACATTCCCTGTGAGAATAATATCATCGACATATACTATTAACACAGTAATATTACTTGGTGAGAAATGCTTGATGAACAAGGTGTGATCGGATTGACATTGAGTATAGCCATCTTGCTTCAACACATTTGTAAATTTTTCAAACCACGCCCGAGGCGATTGTTTTAGCCCATAAAGAGATTTCTTGAGTTTACATACCTTTCCTCTAGTATATCGGTCTTCAAATCCAGGAGGTATATCCATATACACTTCCTCAACTAGGTCACCATTCAGAAATGCATTTTTTACATCAAGTTGAAACAATGGCCAGTCTAGATTAGTTGCAATAGAGAGAAGTACCCGAATAGTGTTTAACTTGGCGACTGGAGCAAATGTTTCCTGATAGTCAATCCCATAAGCTTGAGTGAATCCCTTGGCCACAAGACGAGCTTTGAATCGTTCTATACTGCCATCTGGTTTGTGTTTGGTAGAGAAAATCCATCTACATCCAACTGTGCGCTTGCCTGGAGGCAAATCTGTTAGGATCCATGTCCCATTTTTTTCAAGTGCTCGCAACTCCTCTAGGGTGGCTGCTTTCCATTCAGGTCTCTGTAAGGCTTCCTGTACTGTGTTTGGGGTTTGTATCTGATCTAGTGAAGTCACAAACGCTTTAAACATTGGTGATAGATTAGTGTAAGATAAATGGTACCGTATGGGATGTTGAGTACATGAGCGAACACCTTTTCTTACAGCAATAGGTCTGTCTGTATCATCTTCTGTAGTCTCGTGTACTATTTCAGGGACATTAGGATTTTGGTTTAGATCTTGGTTCTGCTGAACATGTGAAGGTTGCACAGGTTGCCTTGTTCTTCGTGAATAAACTTGTAATTCAGTCTGAGGGATTGACTCAGAGGAGGATTCAAAAGGATTTTTAGATGAGCTAGGAGGAAAATAAGGTATGCAATCCCAATTCTGTGATTCAATGTCATAATGCTCCCCCTGAAGCGCAGAATTGGAGAAATATGATTGATTTTCAAAGAAGGTTACATCCATGGTATGAAAGAATTGATGAGTTGGAGGATAATAGCATTTATATCCCTTCTTATTTGGTGAGTAACCTAGAAAGATACATTTCATGGATCGGGCATCGAGTTTACTACGGTGCTGAGGGTAGATATGAACAAATGCAGTGCATCCAAATATTTTTAGTGGTAGCTGAGACACGAGATGGGATGTAGGATATAGGGTAAGTAAACTTTGTAAAGGTGTTTTGAAATTGAGAGTGCGAGATGGCATACGATTGATAAGATAAGTAGCTGCTAGAACGGCTTCACCCCAAAAAGTTTTTGGAACATTTGAAGTAAGCATGAGGGAACGAGCTACATCAAGAAGATGACGGTTTTTGCGTTCAACTACACCATTTTGTTGGGGTGTGTCGACGCAAGAACTTTGATGAACAATGCCATGAGATTGAAGATAAGGTTCAAGAGTAGAGTTGAAGAAATCCCGGGCATTGTCAGTTTTAAGAATTTTGATGTTGACTTGGAACTGATTCTGGATCATTTTATGAAAGATTGTGAATAGTTGACTAGTTTCAGACTTATCTTTCATAAGAAATGTCCAACTCAAACGGGTGTGATCATCAACAAACAAAAGAAACCAACGTGCCCCATTGACATTTTTTATTCTTGAAGGTCCCCAAATGTCTCCATGGATAAGAGCGAAAGGTTGAGAAGGAATATAAGAATGAGGTGAAAAATGAGTGCGAGTGTGTTTGGAGAGTTGGCAAATCTCACACCGGAAAAGCTTATTTGTTTTATTGATAAATAAAGAAGGAAACAAACGCTCAAGATAGGAAAAATTTGGATGACCAAGACGATAATGCCACATCATGACAAGATTATCTTTGTAATCTAAAGATTTTGAAACATACGCTGACTCACAACTAGACTGAACGACAAGTTTATTGCATTCTTTTGTTGTTGGGGGATTTTCTACTTTGAGAAGATACAACCCTGCACATAATTCAGCATTGCCAATCGTCTTCCCCGATCCCAAGTCCTGAAAAATACAAGAGTTCGCAAGAAATTTAGTTTCACAATTCAAGTCCTTATTCAGCTTACTCACAGATAATAGATTATATTCTAGTTTTGGCACAAACAATACAGCCTCAAGAATCAAGGAGCTTGATATGTGAATATTTCCAATTCCAAGTACTTTAGTAGGAGTGCCATCGGCAATTCGAACAAAAAGATCACCCTTATAAGAAGAAAATGATGAGAATAAGGATCTATCACCTGTCATATAATCGGAGGCTCCAGAGTCTACTATCCATTCAGATGGAAGAGTTTGAGTATGAAGAGCAAGGGAGTTTTGGTTACCTTGTTGCATACTCCCAGAACCACTTACAGCTGTTGGATTTGTTTTGTTCAATAATTGTTGTAGCATGTCCACAATGTCTTTGGTGATTGGTGAGTGATTAGGAGTTTCTGAAATAGCAGCATTACCCTTAGTTTCTCGATAAGATCTTGTAGTATTTGGCTTCCAATTTGCTGGCTTTCCATGTATTTTCCAACAAGTGTCTTTAACATGTCCATGTTTGTGACAATGATCACACCATGGTCTCCCTTTGCGTGACCTACTATCACCATGCACCTGAGAATTTCCACGAGCTGCAAGAGCTATTGGATCATTAGGATGATCCTGGTGAGCAATGAGTGCAGGTCCATTTTGAATGATAGAATGTTCGATTGGCCCCATCATGATTTGTTTTCGACTTTCTTCACTGCGAACCTCAAAGAAAACTTCACAAATACTAGGTAAAGGTTTAGTACCAAGAATACGACCACGAACTTCATCAAGAGATTTATTTAGGCCCATAAGGAATTTGAAAATCCTCTTCTTTTCCACAAATTTGCGAAATAGAGAGCCATCTTCAGAACATTTCCAATCATGAGTTTCAAACAAGTCCAGTTGTTGCCAATAACGAGATAAAGTGGTGAAATAAGTTGTAACTGATAATTCACCTTGTTTGAGATCTTGGATAGAAGTCTCGATTTGAAAGAGTTCAGCAGTGTTTTCTTGACTGGAGAATGTATCACGAACAGCCTCCCAAATTTCTTTGGCAGTCGAGTATAGGAGGAAATTCTCTCCAATTTCGGTGGTCATAGAATTGATCAACCAACTCATGACTTGATTATTTTCAGCCCTCCATATGCGAAATTTTGGATCCTCTGGTGAAGGTGAAGTGGCTTTGCCGGTGATATAGTCTTCCCGTCCACGACCATATATGAACATCATCACAGATTGAGACCACTGAAGGTAGTTGTGGCCTTTGAGTTTGTGACATGTGATATGAGTGAGGTTGTTCTCATTGGAGGATAAAATGGTAATTTGAGAATCTGATCCTGACATTTTGAGATTGAGAGCAAAACCCAAAAAACAAATTGAGTTATGAAACAAAAAAAAATATATATATATTGTTTCAGATTTGAAACAGGGACAAATCTGGAATGACGTTGGCGGCAGCGGCGGCGCGTGGAGGCAGCGGCGGCGCGTGGCTGCGACGATGACGGGCGGAGGTCGAAGAGGGTCTGCTGAGCAACGCAGAGAGGAGCAGACCTGGAGGTGTTTTGCTCCGGGGAGTTCGCTGCTGGTGGGTGTTTCGCACCGAAACTGGAGGAGAGACGCCCGTGTTCGCAGATCTGAGTTTACGGCAGAACGAAACGAGCTGCGCGAAACGAAACGGATCTGCGGGCTGTGCGGGCTGATCTGCGCGGATCTGTGCGGCGGGCGGCGGATCTGCGCGAAACGAGTCTGCGCGAAACGAATCTGCGCGACGGATCTGTGTGGGTAGATCTGCGCGGATCTGTGCTGGCTGTGCGGCGGGCGGGTGGATCTGCGCGAACGGATGTGCGATGGTTAGGATGTGCGAAACGGATGCGCGAAACAGATCTGATTGTTGTTGGCCGGATCTGGTTGTTGGCCGGCGGTGCCTGAGTGCGATGGTGGCTAGGGTTCCGACAACGGCGGCTAGGGTTTGAATAGTTTCAAGGCTCTGATACCATGAAGCTATGTATAAGGATAATATTTTTCTGTATTTCATTGAGTATGGAAGAGATATATTTATACAAGAGACTCTCAATCTAATAAGCTGAAAATATGCAATCAATCTAGACCTATATGGAAAAGAAAAATACAGCTATATACAAGGAAACAATCCCAACAATTAAGCCTTAATTTACAGCTTGATTTTCTACACTGATTTATTTTGTATCTTTTGCTCAAAGAGAGTTTGGATCCTTCAACATTTCAACATTTTTTTTTCTTTGCATCCATCATACTTTTTTCTTTTTCTTTTTTTTTTTTTAAGATTTTGTTTCTTGTTAAGATAAAATATTTATAACAAGGTGAATTTTTATTTTTTAAGAATTTTTTTTTGAAGGTTTTACCATCCTCTTGTTTAATGTAGATGACTTCTATTTCATTTTTGGAGGTATTATGAGTATATCTACCCCAATGTGCTCTCATTGCTTGATGCAGCGTTGAAAATTCTGAATACTTATCTGACTTACTGAAGGGACGAAAAATTCCCCACAATGTCTTGAATGCTCGACCCAAGGTTAATATCTTACTAACTAAAACCTTATTGATTGATGTGTCTAAATCCTCTATTAAAACCTTTTTGCCCTCCTGTTTCTTTTATTTGAACCAGTATGCAGCTAGGGAAGCAGAAACTGTCGCTCAAGCTGGAAGGAAATATGCCATCACCATTTCAACAAATATGGCTGGCAGAGGCACTGACATAATTCTAGGAGGAAATCCAAAAGTAGGTATACAAGTTAAATCTGTTTTTTAAGTCGGTGCAGGAAACTGTTTATAATACAGCCTTTTGGTTCTTATAAAAGAAAAGTCAGTTTAGGAAGGTCTCTCTTTCTCTGAAGACAAGTTGCTTTAATTCACTTAATTTACTTTTTAAAAATCTCTTTTAATACTTGAAGATGCTTGCGAAAGAGATTATAGAAGACAGCCTGCTTTCATTTCTGACAAAAGAATCTCCTGATTATGAAATTGATGGTGAAGAAGTTTCAAGGAAGGTAATTAACTATGGTTATTTGATTTTTGTGAAGCTGCTGCCCGAATTTTAGATCTAATTTATCTTGTTTTATAGGTGTTGTCCAAGGTAAATGTTGGACCATCGTCATTAGCTTTGCTAGCCAAGACAGCTTTAATGGGTTTGTCATCTCTTAAAATACTTAGTCTCAGAAATCGTTTTAAATGAATATGATTTTAGTATTTTACATCTATTACAATTGATGCAAATATACTGAACTCTGATGCTTTGTCTTATGAATTTTCCAGCTAAATATGTATGCAAAAATGAAGGTAGAAACTGGACTTATAAAGAGGCAAAATCCATAATCTTAGAGTCGGTGGAAATGAGTCACTCTATGAATTTTAAAGAGTTAGAGAGGCTGGTTGATGAACAGATGGAGACATACCCTCTTGGCCCCACTATAGCACTTACTTATTTGTCAGTTCTAGAGGATTGTGAAGTGCACTGTTTGAAAGAAGGGGCTAAAGTAAAACTTCTTGGAGGTCTTCACGTTATTGGAACATCTTTACATGAGTCCCGAAGAATTGATAACCAGGTTGGCTTTCCCTCTGAAATTTCATTCTTTATGAGCAAACTGATCTTGGTGCAAAATTAGAAGTGAGATTCTGTATCCAACGTATGAGATGTGGTCCATGTGATTATGATTATAACTAATTTTAGACCTTGACCATATCCTTTGGGGTTGTCTGGTCTTGCTTTTTGGGGTTTTGTGGAGAATTTGGTTGGGGAGAAATAACAAAAATTTTAGAGGGGCGAGAGGTTCTGGGAGGAGATTTGGGATATCATTCGACTTAATACCTAGAGGAGCTTCTTTTACTATGTTCTTTTTTTTCCTTTAATTATTAGCCAGGTCTTATTCTTTTATTCTTTTAGATTGGAGTCCCTTCATGCAGTTATTTGGACACCTTTTGTTGGTTTATTTTTGTAAGCCCTTGTATATTATTTCATTTTTCTTAATAAAAGCTCAATTTGTTATATATAAAAAAAATGTTTTGCCAAGCATAAACACAGTTTTAGTACATTTTAACTGTGTATAATTTTTTGTGAACCTCGTTTGTCTGATCATAGAACATCTAACATGCATGCAATGACATGGCAATATGGTTTGTTGATATTGAAATGCAAGTTTGCAAAGAAAGTGAAGTTTTTTCTATGAACTCTCTAATCTATGTAAACAAATTGTTTACTGTTGTTTGAGGCAAGGAGTTGCAGGGAGTAAGAGTTCTGAAGTCTGTGTTTGTGGTGCAAATTTGTTAAATCTGGAGTTTTGAAGTCTGAGTTGATTTTAGCTTTTTTTGTACAGTTTTTTTTTTTTACAATTTCTCAAAATTTCATTATTAAGAACTTGTTCCCATAAATTCTAAGATTGGAATTTTTTGTTTTTATTAATTTATGTATATTTTACAAATTTCTTTAAAGAAAAAAAAATAATTTTGAACAAAATGCCCCACATTCATTTTTTAATATCTCTCACGTTAATTATTCATTTGTCTTGAATAGTTTTCAAATAAAAGAAAGTCTTACCATTTTTTTTAAAATATTACATGTGATTCAGAAAGATTTCAATCCATTAATTTAAAGGGATTCAAATAAACTTCAAGATTTTTACGTTTTTATTCTCTCAATTCTAGAAATAATTTAGATTTGTTTTCGTTAATCTTAAAATTGAGATTTTAAATTATATTATTTTATAAATATTTTACAATTTTGTTAGAGATTTGTTTTCGTCAATTTTAAAATGTTAATTTAAGATTTGTTTTTCAAAGCTTAATAAAATAATTTTTTTTTCTTCATAATTTAAGATTTTATTTTTCAACTAATCAATGTAATGAATTATCTAAAGTGTGATTAATTTGAAAATAATATATTCTTTGAAGTTTTTAATAACTAAGTTAAAAATAAAATTTCAAATATTTATGTTATTTTAAAATAATTAGGTTTAAAATGAATATATATTTGTTAACACCATTCAAAATGAATATCATACATACTTTTGTTCAAAATACTATATATTTATGTTATTTATTGTAATAATTTTATTTTATTAAGTTTGGAATGAGAATTCGTTTATCTTTTTACTTTGAATATGATTAGTTTGAAAATTAAAAGTTTTTTAATACGTTAATCTTTTTAAATACTAATTTCTTAAAATGTAATATGGGTTAATTTAAAATATATTTTTCTTATCTTCAAATCATAAAATTATATATATTTTTGACCTATTAATAAAAAAATAAGCTTAAAAAAGATAAGATTGTTATTTGTTATAAGTAATTTTAGTTTAAACTTAAAAAGAAAATTGTAGATGACATGTGGAGGAAGTGAGATAGGGAGATTTTTATCAATTAAAAAAATTGTTATGTAGTACTCTAATTTATATTAAAATTTCAATTTAAATAATAGTATCATATCTAAAACATTCTTATATAATTTATATTTAAAAAAATAAAATTATAGAATAAAAATAAAAATATTTTTGTTAAAGAATTTATTAAAATTATAGGATAAAAATAAAATAAAAAAATTATTATTTATATTTCATTAGTAAATAGTAATAATGATGAGAAAATTTATATAAAAAATAAATAAAATTAAGAAAATTAAGAAATTAAAAAAATAATGTAAAAAAAATAGACAGAGAAAGGAGAGGGGAGAAGAGAGAGAGGTAGGAGTGAGGTGAGGTGAAGAAAAAAGGAGATAGAAAATTGTTGGGCCCACAATGGGGAGTTGGAGAAGGAGTTAATAAGTTTGTGGGGCCTACAATAGGGAGTTGTATGAGGAGTTAATAAGTTTGTGAGGTCCCAACTCCTCAATCCAAACACCCCTTTAGTGGTATATACCATGATATTGAAGCTACCGTTCTTTAGTTCTTCTCAGGACATTCTTGCTGTTGCTTGTTTCCTGTAGATGATAGGACATATATTATATTGATTGATAAATGTGGAGTATGACATAGGCTGCATAAAGCTCGATGGCTTAGTATGTACAATAAAGATTTGACATTTCCCTTGCAGTTTGTTGGTTAATTATTTCATCATTGTCTTGATCTTTGAATTCTTATTTCCTTTTTATTTATGTCTATTTTCCTGTGGGAAAAGAGATATCATTTTCGGACTTGGACCTTAAATCTAAATGGTCATGATATCTTATAGCTTCGTGGGAGAGCAGGAAGACAAGGAGACCCTGGATCGACCCGTTTTATGGTCAGGTAGGATACTATCCCATGTAATTATTTGTTAGGTCTTATTCTACTTGATTGGAACCCCCCTTCCTTTAGTTGGGTTCCTTTTGTGGGCTTGGTTTTTTTGTATGCCCTTGTATTCTTTCATTTTTTTCTCAATGAAAGCTTGGTTTATTATTAAAAAAAAAAAGCATGTGGACATACCATCTGAAAAAAAAAGCATGTAGACATACCATCTGCCTATAAAAGTGCACCTCATTTGAAGTTTGTAAATAAATGGATGATATCTAGTGACATGATAGCATTCAGCTTCAGACTGGAACCAAGATCCCTGGTTATTATCAATTTTTTTCATCCATTTTCATTGTTCTTCTGTGATAATACAAGAAATTTGTTATTTATTGTACAAATCTGGGGGTGCTGATCTGACTGTATTAATTGATTCTTAGAACACATTGAGTCTTACTTTGAACAATACTAGCTTTTCATATTAGAAAAGGGGATTTTTTCTCCACTAAATCCTTATGCCAAAGTCTAAACGGAGGGGAAGCAATGTTCAAAAAGGATTCTACAAGAATATTTGGAAAGAAGCATACCGGAAAAAAAAAATAAATTTATGATATGGGAGCTTAGTCACTCTTTTCTAAACACCACAATTGGCTGCAAAGGTGTCCATGGATAGCCTTTATCTCCTAATTGGTGTTCTCTATGTAAAGCTGAAATTGAGTCACCTAGACATCTATTTATGCACTGCCCTTTCACCTCCAAAATATGAAGGGTCATTTTGGAAGCTTTTGACTGTCCCCTAGCAATTCCCTCCAAAGTAAATGGCTAGTTTTCTTAAAGATCATCCTTTTAAGGAAACACAGAGGATCATGTGGCTGAATATCAATAGAGCTTTTATTTGGATGATTTGGAATCAGCAAAATGCTAGAATTTTTAAGACAAAGAAAGAAGTCCAGAAGGTTTATTAGACGTCTCCTCTTTCTGGCTTTATATTGGTGTAAAGAAGTTCCACCTTTTTGCAATTATATCTTAAATACTCTCACATCCAATTGGAAAATTTGTTTGTAACTTCATTGGATGGGTTCTGTTTCTGTAGCATTTCATCTCACCAATGAAATTGTTTCCTATCAAAAAAAAAAAAAAAAAACTTTCTTTTGGAGTCTTTATTATTCAATATCCATAACATATATATTTGACTTTCTTTGAATTCTTAATCTTGGCTGAAAGTGTGAAATAGCAATTTGATGCATTTTTTGGGAGCTTGGTACGCAGAAACATTTCTTCAGTTTGTTTTGTTGAATGCCTTTTCTTTCTATTCATTCTTTCTTTAGGGTGCATCATATTTTCGATATGCAGAGACGGTTCTTTTTTGGAATAACATTTTGGTTAAAGAGCAAGCTGTTTAAGCTGCAGCTATCTATCTTAATGGCAAAACATTTGTCTTCATTAATTATAAACTTAATCTATAAAAAAAAAAAACTTAAGAGATGCACTTATTATCTTGAACTGAGCTTGGTCTAGCTAACTCATGTCCTATAAATTTTGACAGCTTGCAGGATGAGATGTTTCAAAAGTTTAATTTTGATACAGAATGGGCTGTGAGACTCATTTCTAGAATAACTAACGATGAAGATATTCCAATTGAAGGCAATGCAATTGTGAAACAGGTTACATTTACTATAATCTTTTTAATTATCCTTTGCGTTAAAATAAAGGATTCTGTTATTAATACTCTGTATTATATTTGTTTTTAGCTATTGGCCTTGCAAATTAATGCAGAGAAATACTTCTTTGGCATAAGGAAGAGCCTAGTTGAATTTGATGAAGTGTTAGAGGTCAGTTTGGAATAGTGGCTACGTTTTTGTGGGAACTTTTTATTCAGTAACTGATTAGCCCATGTACTCATTGGAGGAAAGGAAATGCAATACTGGCTTCAAGGGGACCATATTAAGTAACACCTTCTGTCATTGTCATCAATTAGCCAAATATTGTCGTTGATTTTCGCTATATTTAAAGAAAAGTACTTTAGAATTGAAATTGGATAATGTGATTGGCTTGAGAAACTATACGACAATCTCTTGGTGACTGATGGAATGTTTGGTTTCCTTTGACCAGGTGCAACGCAAGCATGTCTATGACCTTCGACAGTCAATTTTGACTGGCAATAATGAAAGTTGTACACGGCACATATTTCAGTGAGTGTTCTTTTAAACTCGAATGGCTATACTGTTGGCATTGTGTCTAGCCTGCTAAATCACTTAGAAAATAAACTTAACACCTGAATGCATTTTCTAGTTCGTGTTAATTATTTCAAAAGTTTTCGTTAGCCATTATCCATATTTTTTATCCTCTGCATACTAGTGGGAATTTGAGCATACACTATTGATAAATATAAATATACACTGTTCAAAAGCTTGGATTTGTGAGAAAGGCATAGCAAACAAGAAGGATCTTAATTGCGATCTTGATCTGTGAATATGCAGTTCTTAATTTGTTTAAAAAAGAGTTCATGTAACTAGCTTGTGCTTAGAGATATTCATCTAACCCGCGGGGACCCGCCCCTAACGGGGCGGAGAATCCCCGATTACACAGGGAATGGGGGAGAGAGCGGGGAGATTTTTTTCCCCGTTGGCTAAACGGGGACGGGGAATATATTCCTCGTCCTCGACCCCGATCCCCCCCGACTAGTAATATATATATATATATATATATATATATATTATTACCTATAAATAGAATTAAAAAAAAAAAAAAAAACTATAGTAGGAATTAGTTTAAGACTATTTCGTTATAAAAAAAAAATTAAAGACTATGTTGTAATATTGAAATTTGAATTTTTAGAAATTAAGTTATTTCGACATTATAGTATTTTTACTTATGGTATATTATTGTTTTTATTAGGAAATTTTATAACATTTTCTTTAAATAGAATTATATTGAAAATTATTCATTTAGAAATAATTTTTATTATGGTTGAGAATAAATTAAAAAAAAAAACGAGGAAATATTCTCTGCGAGAAACCCGATTCCCGCCCCAATCCCCGCGAAATTAAATGGGGAATTTCGTGGGGACGGGGAATCCATTCCCGGGCCGTGCTCCGCCCCGCCCTATGGACATCTCTACTTTGCTTTCTAAAATTAAATGTCTGCTAAAGGAATGCATGTTTGACAGTAACTTAAAAAGTTGTACTATATTATCTTTATCAACTATGAAGTAAGATCATTTTATTTTTTAACTTTCAGTGTCACCTTTATTTTTTTCTTTCCATTTCAGCAAAAGCTGTACTTCAATAATTAAACAATAACTAGGTGATACTCGAGCAAATCTTGCACTACATATTTTAGTTGAAGTGATTGAAGCTCAACAGTAACTTGATAAAACGACTTGCTTAGTAAGAAACCTGTGAGCTACCCTCAAATGAACTATTGTTTATTTTTGAGTGATCTATTTATAATAGGATTAGGAAGATTCTATGTTTCTCTTTGGGCATCGTTGACGTGTTTATTTTGTAATTTTCCTTTAGGCCTTATTTTACTTGACTGGAGTCCCTTTCTCTTGTGGGGTTCTCTTTTGTACGCTTGGTTTTTTCTGTATGCTCTTGTATTCTTTCATTTTTTTCTCAATGAAAGCTGGGTTCTTTAGAAGAAAAAAAAATCATAGTAGGATTGGGAAGATAATCAATTTACCAAGTAACAACTTTATTTTTTTCAGGATGGATCTACTACTATTTGTAAAAGAGTCATCAAAATGTATTTAACAGCCCAAGTGTGAAAATTAAATGGTTTAATCTTCACTGCGTATTAAATAAATATTGTTCTAGGCGAGCTTACTGACTGGTTGGGTCTACAACTATTATTCCTTTTGTAACAGCCTGGATCATAGGAGCGATCATTGTCGTCGTTGTACCGAAAAATTGGCTGCATTCAAATTTAAGATTGTATTCACATTTAATAAAAACTCTTAAGGACCTAATTTTTTTGGATTACATTATAATATCTAATGTCTGACAAGTTTAAAGCCGTAGAAGGTAACATGTAATTTTCCTACAATAACTTATGCACACATATTCACGAAGAAAGGGAAAGCAACATTAGTTTCCAGTAATTATAAATTGATATCTTCTCAGTTTTTGCCAGTGTTTTCGTTGACAATAAATTGTAGTCGTTTATAGGTATATGCAAGCTGTGGTTGATGAGATCGTCTTTAATCATGTTGATCCGATGAAGGTGCTGGTTATTATTGTTAGATTTTTTCATCAAAGTTTTTGTTTTTCTGTCCAATAATTTCATCTTTTAAATAAACTTCTTTGCGTGCCAGCATCCCAGAAGCTGGAGTTTGGGTAAACTTGTGGAGGAGTTTAAGACAATCGGAGGGAAGATATTGGAGGGTAAGTTCGAATTTGTAAACATTCTCTTATTCTTGATTTTCTTATTGCTATTGAGTTCAACGGAGATGTTCTTCTGAAGACTTGGGCGCAGAAATCACTGAGGAAGGATTATTAGAAGCCATCATGAAATTACATCAAACGATCTCTACAGATGTTAGTAACTTCAACCTTTCTGAAATGCCAAAACCTCCTAATGTCTTCAGAGGAATTCGCATGAAAAATTCTTCACTGGAACGCTGGCTTTCTATCTGCTCTGATGATTTGACGCCGTGAGTATGCGACAAAGACTTCTTAGAATAACTTCGTTTTTCTTTCTAAATTTTATTTCCCCTTCCCTACGTTAGAATTGCATTAACGTTGAAATTCAAATTCAGAAATGGCAGGTACAGGATGATAGTTAACCTACTTCGCAAATACCTTGGGGATTTTCTGATTGCTTCGTATTTAAATGTTGTTCAAGAATCTGGTTATGATGATTTATATGTGAAGGAAATTGAGGTAGGATCCTTTCTCCAAGTTTCACTTTCTGGTGTCTCAAATAATTGATTTAAGGGTTTTTTTTTTTTTTTTTTTTTTTATATTAATTATAAAAACAAGCTCTAATTAAGAAAATGGAAGTACAAATGAGGGCCTCGCTATAAATGGGCCAAGGCAAAAGAGGGAGTACAAAAGCTTTTGTTTTGGTAATAAAAAGTAAGGGATAATTAAAAACAAATTTGAATTAAGAGCCAGAGGAAAACATTAAAATGCACCACCTCCCATACATCTTCCCACAAACTATCTACCCAAAAAACATCTTTCCAACCTTATGAACCAGGTAATAAATCCAGCCTCGCCATTTACAATATTCACCAGGCTTGGGAGGAGATAGTTGCAATGTGCTTGCATTACTCTCAGGCTCAGAATGGCCACGAACTTTCACCTCCTGCAGCTGCCTACAATATACATCAACCCATGCAATAGTTTTTTGTGCACCTCTTGATTCCTTTCTGTGTAAAAGGCTGTATTCATTTATGACAGACATTTCCATGGCAGTGGATAATGGACTAACATTAACAAGTGAAAAAGTCTCTTAACATCATGTTGCCTAATTAAACGGTACTGAATGTTCTATTAAATTACAGCTCTCCCTTTTCATATGCCTGTGAATTTGTGTTTGAACGCAGAGAGCTGTTCTTGTGAAGACTTTAGATTGTTTCTGGAGGGATCATCTCATAAACATGAACAGACTCAGTTCAGCGGTATACATAACTTTTTGCTCTTTTTTCTTTCTTCCTACAACTTTCTAGTATCTTGTAGTTTTACATGGAACATTTAACAGGTAAATGTGAGAAGCTTTGGGCACAGGAATCCTCTAGAGGAATACAAGATTGATGGTTGTCGATTTTTCATCTCAGTGCTCAGTGCAACTAGAAGGCTCACTGTGGAATCACTCTTGCGTTATTGGTCATCCCCAATGGAGACTCGAGATATATTTTTCTGATTATTCAGTAAGGTTTTCATGCTAAGTAGCAATTACCTCCTGATAACAATTGATTTGCCTACCATAGGCTTTGAAGCCAAACATTCTTCCCCCTCCCTAATCAGAGCAAAGAGGTGCTTGAGTTGCTGCTGATTTCTTTTTGATAGGAAGGTTGAATGTTATTGCCCCCTGCCTTGTCCTCTAGAAGCCTTCTCACTCTTGTATCATCTTCAAATAGCAGCTTGCATTTTGATGATCCTAGGTTTTGAAGCATCAACTTCTGAAGATATTTTTGCTGATGAGTTTGTAAAGCATTGGGGCAACTGAAGCCATTCTTCATAGACATGTAGTTCACCATTATCGATTGATGTGTTGTATACGTGCGGAGTTATTTATATTGCACGTGAATGGATGCTATGGAGTAGATTGTAGGTCGGCTTCTTAATGATCCAGAAAAAGAGTTGCTGTCAAGTTGAATAAACTTTTCTTCTAGTTCTTAATCATGTAATGTATATGTACATGCCAGTCTAGTGATTAGTTTACTTGTAATGAAGAATAAAGGGGATTAAAGGTTGTTTATCTCTGTAACAGTGTCATATTTTCTAACAGCAGTGTAATATGATGAAAATGTATTTTGTTACAAATGAGTTCTGGTGAAGGCTTCCTTGAAAGGTCAGAGGTCTTTCTCATTGAAATTTGTACTGATCCTTCCAAGAGGTGAATTGAATCGAAGTTCCATTTTATTTCACTTCTAGTCGCTCTTTTTACATTAACAAGCTTCATTTTTTGTTAAATTTCTATAATTAGTTCATTTGAAAACAAATGTTTGATCTCAACTTGAATTTTTACGTTAGTAAACTTCAATGGAGGTGGAGGTTTTTACCTCTTAGGTGTACTTATGTACTATATTCTTTAAAACCAAATGTTTGACCTCAACTTAATTGAATTTTTATTTTTTACATCAGTAAATTTCAATGGTGGTCTTTACCTCTGAGGTTCAGGTAATATATTTGGAGCAACAAGACAAATGGCTAATTATTAATAGACCATCTTGCAAAATAACTAAACTTACCATTTAGTTCTTCAACTTTAATAGGTAACGACTTGGTCTTTATAATTTAAAATTTGCAACCACTTAGCCCCTATCATAAAAAAAATGTTGCTTAAATTTAGAGCCACTTGCATGAATGGTAAAAAAAGATACAAAAATTATAGTCGCATCACCTGTTTATCCAATTTGCAAAAATAGCAAAAAAAAAAAAAAAAAAATCCAGCCCAAACTAATGGAACGAAAAGTAAAAAAATACTCTTATATTTCATGTGCACGTTTTTCAATATGAAATATATCAGTAATCTATCAATGATATACTACTAATAAACTAACGATATACCTAACAAAGAGTAAATCGTTGATATACTACTTATATCCTTATATGAAGTTGATCATGAGTATATCAATAACTCACATATGATATATACATAATATAGAGTATATCACTGGTGCACTATTGATATACTTTATTTCCCACGGACGTTGTACAATATGAAGTTTGTTAGTAGTCTATCAGTGATATATTGCTGATAGACCAATAATATACCTAACATAGAGTATATCATTAATATACTATTGATATACTTATATGAAGTTAATCGAGAGTATACAGTAACTCACATATGATATATGTTCATTTCATTGATATACTACTGATATACTCAATTTTAGGTATATCAGTGAAATGAACATATCTAAACTGAAGTATATTTGTGATATACCAATATGCAAAATATCCCTGATGTACTACGAATATATATAGACCAATATGTAAAATATCCATGATATACTACGAACATATATAGAGTATATCAATTAACTGATATACCTAAAAAGAATGTATTAGTAGTATATCAGTAATATACTAGTAATATACTTCGTTTTAGGTATATATCAGTTGACTGATATATAAATATAAAGTATATCAGATATACTACTGATATATCAAATATACAAATATAAAGTATATTATATATACTACTGATATACCAAATATACTATTGATATACCTGCCGATACACCAATGAGGGTAAAATTGGAATAATAAAAAAATAGAAATCAAAATTTAAAAAATTTAGCAATATTTGCAAATCTAAAAAACCATGGCTATATTTACAAATATTCTAATGTTTTTTGCTACCCATTACAATTTTTCTTAAATTTAATTAGGTTTCTCGATAAATTAATTAGGGACTAAACATGTATGTAAACTACAAAGACTAAATTGTTAGTCGATACATATAATAAAAACTGATACTTAGTACTAAATCATTAGTTGTTACAAAATAAAATTAACACTTAATCTTGAAGAGACTTTTCACAATAGGGACTAAATTGTTGCAAATTTTAAATTATAGAGACTAAATTGTTATGTACTAAAGTTTAGGGACTAAATTGTGACCAATTTGAAACTTGAGAAGTGAATTGTTACAAATTAAAGTTCAAGGACTAAATTGTTACTTCAATAAATGCACAAAACCAAATATAAATACTTATAATATTCTATTATTATTGTATAACCATTTTCCTTTTTTAAATAGAATTCTCATGTAGTCGTCAACAAAATATGTATGTATGTATGTATGTATATATATATATAAGAAAAATAACTTTGATAGAATATTACAAATTTAAATTTTAAATATTTATTTACTAATTAAAGTTTCTTTTCGACCCTTGCACATAAGTATTAAAATGATGGAGTTAACAAGTTGAGCTATGCTCAGGCTAGCCATTAACAACATGAACTTATTAGATGCAAAATTCAATGTTTATAGACCTATTATAAACTTCTTAAACTACAAGAAATTTGGGGACGTGTTAGAAAATTTTAAAGTATATGAATTAAATGGATATAATTCTAAAAAGTTTCAAAACTCGGACTTGTAACTTACCCAAAATTTATGATGATCAAAGCGAGATATGCAAACTATATTTACCCCTAAAATATTAAGGGATGAATTATTATTATCTTGAAGTCACTATTAATTGGTTTGGAGTTTATTTTGACTAGTTATTCATTCATATACAATAAAATTACTTCATATTTTTATTTTTTAGAATACAATAATATTTATAAATGTGAGGTAAGATTTGAAATATTAGACGTTACTAATGTGTTGGCTAGTTTACGAGCACAATTTGGGTGCAACCTGGGGTGCAATATACAAGTCTTGTGCTGCCCACTTTACAACCACAAAAAAAAAAAGTTATATATCTCTCTCTGTGTGTGTGAAAAAAAAAGTTATATATATATATCTCTGTGTGTGCGTGTGTGTGCGTGTGATTTTGTGGTTATAAAGTGGGCAACACAAGACTAGGCTGCACCTAAGTTTTTTCCGCTAGTTTACTATGTTGTACAAATTACCATCGATCAAACTTAAACATAAACCATACTTTAAACCAACCCCAAAAGACTAAGAAGCGCACACACAGTTGTATCAATATAATATACCTTTGATAAACTAATTTTATTGACTCATGAGAGCTGAAACTTTGACAAACATATATTCACCAGCACTCGTACAACTTGATGTCGGATCGGAGCCGGATATATTATTTCAGCCTTTCAACAGCGTCGCCAGTGGCAGTGGCAACGCCACGGTGCATGAAGAAGTCTCCGGTGCCGCTGACGATATTGAGCCTAATTCGCAGTCGGGTTAGCTCCGAGTCCGAGGTATCGAGAAGAAAAGTCAGTAGCCATGTGGCAGTAAGAGGAAGACCAGTCAGCCACCTCACAGTGTATCGATTCCAGAAGGTTTCCTAACAAACTCAGCTAAAGAATATTTTAGCTTGATCGTGTATGATCATGACAAGTGTCTTTTCTCTTATATTCCCTTAATTTTTTATTTTTTCATTTGTCATTATTTTTACCCCTCAAGGTGTATAAATTAGGGTGTTGAATCCCTCTCTAAATATAGAAAGTTACAGAGCAAATTTCCCATATTACGGGCGATTGTCAGTGAAGAAAAGTATTTTTTAAACTTTTTTTTATAAAAATAGTTTAGAATTTAAAACTTTCATTACATTTTCTAAAAAATAATTTTATACACAAGTTTATTTAGGTTTCTCTACACTCAAAATGTTTTTACTAATATCAAATTATCATAAAGAACGATTATGAAATAATAAGTTTAAATTTGTATTTAAAATACTATGATCACCAGAAATGGTCGTCGGAGGTGCCGCCGGTCGCTAGTTGTTGCATTATCTATATTACAATACTAAAACAATAACATATTATTTAATAAGTAAAATTTTTATGTTTTTACTAGTATATTAAAAAGCTACCATCTTTGAAAAACCTTTTTCGACTATTTAATCCATCTGTCAAACTTTAATTTACAAAATATGCCACCTACAATTAATTACCAATAATTATTAATTTTTACTACTTAATAATTATTAAATTATATAGTTAATTTAGCTAGCATTTAAAAGTTAGAATATGAAAAAAATTATCTTTATTTACATAATTACTAACTTTTAATAAATTTAATTTAATTTAAAAAATTATCAAGAATCGTGGAATCACAAAAGTTTTACAATTTCAAAATATTTTCAAAACATTTTATCCCTTTTATTTTTAGTGAATTGTAAATATGTCGTTACATCATTTGCATTAATGTTAAATATACGACTCTATAATTTTAAGCCAAAGTGAGCATAGCAATTGGAATGTACCATTGACTAAGAGGTCAGAGGTTCGAATTTCCCACTCCCAAATGTTGTTGGGCTAAAAAAAAAAAAAAAACTCCATAATTTCAAAAATGCATTCTAATCCATAGAAATGTATAAATGGAGAAAGTACTCCCATATGCCGCCCATAAAATACCCCTTCCGCGGACATATTATTCAATGAGGCTGCCACAATGTGGTTGCCTCATAATAATCGTTGGATGTGGATTCAATAACTTTCATGCCTCCTAATAACTATTAGATATAAATTTGAGGTATTTTTTTCTCTCAATTATCCAACAGCGAAAAACTATCAACCACATTGTGGCGGTCTCACCGAATAATTTCTCCTTCCATGCAATTGTTGGGGTCACCGCACAAAAGCCGCTCCTCTGCCACCATAACACAAGCCAACGTTCAACCTATTGAGCATGGGTTTTCATGGGGATGTTGAGGTTCGGGGGATACTTCTTTTATTTTTTTATATAGAACGGTTTGGGGTTAACCTTACCCAAGGTGGCTTGTATAGCTTGCCAAATATATTGCTTAATTTTGAATTATTATGTATTTTAAACTACATCAATTTTTTATTATTGTAACAACCTCTATAGTTTAAATGCGATTTTTTTGTAATTTCTCCAAAATTTTAGAAGTAAAAAGACTAAATAGATATATACAATTGTGAAGGTTGAAGAACCAAAATTGTAATTTAATCAAAATTTTACAACGGTCAAATTGAGGTATGCAAACTAGATTTAAGGTTGAAGTATCAGCACACAGCTTGTAAGAGAATAATCTCAAAAGAGAAACATAAACGCAAACATAATTTATATTCAGTCATAATTTCATAACAAACCAAACACACAGGACATGCAAATTAATAAAACTTAAGCCAGACTTCAAACCGAACCCAAATGAACTTTATTACCAAACATGCATTGTTTGATAAAACTTTTATTGACCCATCAGAGCTGAAGGTTTGACAAACATACAGTACTCAAAAAGAAATCAATGGAAAATTCACCAGCAGTCATAGAATTTGATGTGAAGTCGGAGGCAGAAATATGCCGTTCCTTGGATGGTGTCGGTGAAGATGGTGGCAACGCCGCGGTGCATGAAGAAGTGTCCGGTGCCGCCGACAATTGAAATGTCCCTCATCTTCACCGTAAGGGGGTCAGCTCCGAGGAAGCTGATGGTGCCTTTAGAGGCCGTGGAGTTGAGAGAAAATGTGAAGCCCAACAAGGCACCAAAGATGTTTTTGTTGTCATAAACGTAAATCCCTTGAGCCCGACCAACGGGCGGCGAGTGAAGATTGTTGTCCAAAGTAATGGGATCGTCAAAAACAACTATGTCTCCAAAGCGAAATTGGGGTGCCAAAGTGGTTAAATTTGCACCTTGTGGAGCTGCAACAATGGCGGAAGTGGCATTCCCTGTATTACTTCCATTGTAAATGATGTCATGAAAGTAAAGAACCAACTCTTTACAAGGCTGAGGTTTTTGTTTCTTTCTCACAGTCATAATTGGTAAGGCTGAGAAGGAGGAGGCAAAGAAGAAGAGCAGAACAAGGCAAGCTTTTGCAGAGTAAGCCATTCTTTTAAACAAAATACTAATCCAAACAAAGCTCTGGTGCCTGATATATTCTTCTTCTTTAGCATGCCTTTTAGGGTTTATATAAATAACTAGCAACAGATCAAATGGATACTATATTAATTATTAGTTATATCATTAACCATATTTAGAATTCACCATATATAGTTGGTTTTGTTAGCAATTAGCTACTGTATATACCCTCGGATTTCAATTTTTTGACTGAATATTCATTTGAACTTTATGGGCTCTGATACCATATTGGATTAATGAATTTCATGATATTTTTGGACTTTTCTTATTGGATTAATGATCACTCCATATTCTACTTTTTGTCACGGCGGATGGGTCCATTTCAAGATTTTACTTCTAAAGGGGTATTCTTGTTTTCTCTCTCTCTTTTTTTTGTTACCATTTTGGTTCCTTGGTAAATCTCTTATTTATAAAAATACCGTAAGTTTAAGGTTACGTTACCATTTTGGTTCGCGTTGGTAAATCTTAAAATAGTTTGTAAGTTTAAGGTTAATTTCATCAGAGTTAGCCAGGAAAAAAAAAAAAAAAACTTCCAACTTCTATTCAAGCAAATGGCATAATAAATGAATATGTTTCTATATTTCCAAATTTGTAGAAAGATATGTATTTGGAAGTTAACCTTAATCAGATGTGGAAAACTATTTTTAAGATTTATTGGAAGTACATACTAAATTTAGACATTGTTTAGTACAAAAACGAAAATGATATCGAAAATGAAGTTCCTTTTCAGGTTTAAATTTAGACATTCACTTTTAAGGTTTAACTTTATTCATAATAGTCACGAATACCAACTCTATTTGGGAAAAATAATAGAGAGTTGGTAACTCATAATAGTAACTAATACCAACTCAATTTGGAAAAAATAATAGAGAGTTACCAACTCGAGAGATAGGTTCCTTGCACCATTTTTAATCCTAAATGAATTATGAGAAAGAACTAGAGGTAGCATAGAAGAGAGGATTATTACTTAACTCGAGAAAAAGATTGAAAGAGAGTGTCCTAATTAAGGTGGCGTATCACCGTCTATAGATCAAGTGAATACGTAGTACAATTCACCAACCCTTTGGAAGAAGATATCTAGTTTTGAAAAAATTATATATTCGATGTGGTCACCACATTTGACATCAAATGGTATAATAAATGAATATGTTTCTATATTTCCAAATTTTTAGAAAGGTATGTATTTGCAAGTTAACCTTAACCAACTATGATAACTATTTTAAAGATTTATTGGAAGTACTATACTATATTTGGACATTTTTTAGTACAAGAATAAAAATGATATCGAAAATGAAGTTCCCTCGTAGCCCACTCATTTTTCAGGTTTAACTTTACTCATAATAGTCACTAATACTAACTCAATTTGGAAAAAAATAATAGAGTTACCAACACGAGAGATAGGTTCATTGCACCATTTTTAATCCTAAATGAATTATGAGAAAGAATTAGAGTTAGCATAGGAGAGAAAATTATTACATAACTCGAGAAAAAGATTGAAAGGAGGGTCCTAAATTAAGGTGGCCTAGTAGTGTCTATAGATCAAGTGAATATGTACAATTCACCAACCCCTTTGGAAGAAAATGTCTAGTTTTAAAAAAATTATTCGATGTGGCCACCACATTTAACATCAAATATTCTACGAGTGATTACTGGTGATTTTTGGGGATTAGTTTTTTTTTACCTCATCAAGTTTCTTGTTTTGTTTGGTTCTTTTGAGTTTGGTCAAAAAGTAAAGTTATAAATCTTCCCATACCAAAAGTTCTTTCTTTAAGTAAAATGCAAGTTAAAGTGAGCATAACTCAATGGTAATTGGCATGCACTATCAATCAAGAAGTTGGAAGTTCGAATCTTCCACCTTTAAATATTGTTGAACTAAAAAAAATGCTACTATCATTTTCACTATTTTTTTTTGACAGGATCATTTTCACTATTATTTCACCAATTTCATTGTGTATAAGATGGGAAAAACATTCACATTGGCCCATTTAATTAGGGTTGTGAGAATTTTTGGTTTGTTTAATATATATATATATATATACACACACACACATACATACATATACATACATACAGAGGCGAATTCACGCCCCCCCGCCCCCGAAATTATACATATATATATATATATATATATACACTATTTTTTTGTTTATTTTCTATAAAATTCTTGTGGTTCATTGGCCAAGGTGGCCACAGAGGATTAGTCTTCTGATAATCTTCTCGTGAGCGGTCCTGTGATCGAAGATGTCTTTCCGCGTCTGCTCTTTTACTCTAATATAATTTTGCATGACCCTCCAATGAAATTTAACTTCAATTTTTAAACTGTACTCTATATATTTAAATAGTATTATTAAAATTTTGCGGGTGTGGTTAGAATTTACATAATTTTTAAATTTCACACATCCAAATATACAAAACAAATTTAATCCTTAATAAATATTTTAGAAAAATTAATTGCATACTAATTTTATTTTAAAAATTTTTAAAAATTTAAAATTTGATTATTTGCTTATATATTTAGATGGATGATTCTATGATGATTTATTATAATTTTGTGATTAATATTACTTCATCTAAATATTATATATCAATGTATTTAAAATTATATTTGTATTAAAGTTAAATTATAAGTTTAGTCCCTGAATTTTAAACTTTTTTAAAATTTTTGTGTAATAGGTCCTTAAAATTTTAATTTTGTGTCTAATATGTCATTGAACTTTAAAAATGTCTAATATATATGTGAACTTTGAATTTTGTATCTAATAAGTCTTAGATATATTTAAAAAAAATTAAAATCAACTGTTTTATTAGACATAAAATTTAATTTTGTTTTTAATTGATCATTTAAACTTTCAATTTTGTAACTAATTAAATACATTAATTTTAAAAAATGTCTAGTAGGTTGAGGACTTATTAGACACAATTATATTTTATGTCTAATTTCATTTCATTTTTGAAAATTTTGAATACATCATGGACCTATTTGATACAAAATTAAAACGTTAGGTATCTATTAGACACAAAATTGAAAATTCAGAGATCTATTAGACATCTTTTAAAGTTCAAAGACTATATAAACACAAATCTAAAAGTTCAATGACTAAACTTATAATTTAATCTAATATGAACTTGTGCTCCCTGACATAAAGTTCTAGATCCGCCACTGTATATATAGATATTAGGTTGTTAGTAAATGTTTTGAAAAGCATGATAATTTTATAAAATATGACGAATATGATTCTAGAAAAACTTCTTATCATCAATAAGAAAACTAAGGATGAAATAAAAGGGGTTTCATAAAGTCACTCCACATCGGCTTGTGTGATTTTACTTCAAAAGGGTTTTTTATTTCTTTTCTCATTTTTTCTTTTCTAAGCCACGTTGTCAAATTAATGGACTAAAAAGAAGAGAGAGAGAGAAAAAAAAAACTCGAAAGAGCTCAAGCTGCAAGTCTTACTCTAAGCAAATGCCAAATTATGTTAAATTTCTCAAGGACATCTTGACAGCGAAAAGGAGACTAGGGAAATTTGAAACAGTGGCGCGCGCTGACAGAGAATTGTAGTGCATTGCTAAAAAGTAAGGTACCACCCAAGTTGAAGGACCCTGGGAGTTTTACAATACCATGCATGATCGGAGAGATAAACGTCGGGCAATCTTTATGTGATCTAGGGCCAACATCAACTTGATGCCTTTATTAGTTTTCAGACGATTAGGGATAGGCGAGGCTCGTCCCACTATAATGACCATACAATTGGCAGACAGGTCAATTGTACGCACCATTGGAAAAATAGAAGATGTGCTGGTAAAGGTCGACAAGTTTGTATTCCCAGCCTATTTCATAATCTTGGATTGGGAAGCAGACCAAGGCATCCCAATAATCCTAGGGTGACCATTTTTAGCAACTGACAGAACTCTGATTGATGTCGAAAAAAGAGAACTCATGATGCGAGTAAATGACTAGGGAATCAAGTTCAACGTACTCAATGATTAAGATACCCAAGGGAAATATAAGAATGTTCAAGGGTCAAGATGGAAGAATATTCGCAATTGTATGAGTTCAAGAGCAATCAAAAGAGGAAGAAGACTTCAAAAAAGAAGATGAATTGGCACTATCAGAGAATTTGAAACTTGATGGAAATACAACAAGCGTTATTGTTCAACTATCAATAGAAGCCATTCAATATAAAACTGAAGTATAAGTGGTTAGGACCTGTGATGATTCGACATGGAGTTGTGGATTTACAAGATGGACAAGGCAGCAATGTCAAGGCCAATGGTTAAAAAGTCAAGCCTTATTAGGGAGAAAATCGAAAAAGGAAAGAAGGATCGATCTCTCTGATCAATTTTGAGTATAAAAAAAACAAAAAAGAAGAAGAAAAGAAAAAAATATAAAAAAAAAAAAAAAAACAAAGAGAAACTTTCAACTTTTGAAATTCCAATCTGAATGAAGTAGTTTGATTCAGAAAATCTCTGTCTAAGGAGAACCTTGTCAAGGTTGAGGTATTTAAGTTGATCACTAAGTGAACACCTCTACCTTGAGATTCACCTAGGAGTTTGATGAATCAACTTTGAGTTCAAAAATTAGAATTTCCAAAAAGTTAACTTTGCATTAAGAAAAACTGTGTGAACGTTTTAATGCTCTACTTTTGAGTTTTAGAAAATATAAGAAGAAAGAGCGAGAGGAAGAAATTGTAGTTGCAATCGTGCAAATTGCAATTGCAGTTTCAGGAGAATTCTTTGTCAAGACTCCCAACAACCCCGAGGACAGTAATGGCAACAACAACACATTTTTTTCTGCATAGGGAGTCTCTTTTTAACCTATCTTTCCAGCTTTGTTAATTGTTATGTTTTTGGTTTGAGGTTTAGTTAAGTTCTTTTATGCTTATTTAGTTTATTTTCTTTCATGAATTCTAAAAAAAAAAAAAACAAAATCTACACCTAGCACAAGCATTTCATAAAAATCATGTTTCAAAACAAGTTTGCAAATTGTTTTCTTTGGTGTTTTGTTAAAAAGCTCTTAATGATGATACCTAGAGTTTTCTCAACTTTCAAGTTCTTTCACACATAGCTTTGAGCTTTCAAAATCATAAAACTTGATAAATTATTTTTCTCCATAAAACATTCAAACCCAAACTTCCCTCGTGTTTATCCCATCTAATGGACTTAGGAGAGTTTAACTTCGATGCTTAGCGTGTTAAGTGACCCAACTATGTACCCCAACCCCTGTTCTTCTAGTTCTTAGTCAATGGGGACATTGACCCACTTAAGTTTGGTGGGTGAGTTTTGTAATATTATATATGTTGTTGTAATAGTATGTTGTTGTAACAGTATATTGTTGTAATATTATGTCGTTGTAACAGCTGTGATAATTCTCAGTTATGAGGATTATTTAACCATAAATTAAGTTGTTCTTGTCATTTTTTGTATATTTTTTCAAATAACGAGCAAGCTAAAAATAGCATTTATAAGATAAACTCATGCAAGCTTGTCGAAGTACGGAAAAAGAAGAATTAAGTTGAAAAGATATAGGAAAGTTGGCTAAAATTGTAGTTTTTGTGCAGAGATTTGAAGCAATGAAAAAAATGCAAATGAAATGCAATTGCATTTCCTTAAGAATGCAATGTGGTGAACAAGAGGGAAAATGCAATTGTGATACAATTGCATTTTCTGGCCTTATCATTTATTACGAAAATCACGAAAATTCACCAAAACCCACGTGATTTGCTCGATTTCTAGAGAATTTTCAGCCTAATCTCAGGCCCAAACATTGACCCATGATTGAAGGAGCACAAAGATGGAAACCCTAGCCCTCAATGCCTATAAAAATGGGAAAAACAATCCAAAACGTGGATGGGTTTTTTTCTGCTCGCCCACAGTTCGTAGCAGCGTTTTTTCTGTCATTTTTACAATAGTTTGCTCTTCATTTTTTCTCTGTAATGTCCGACTTTGGACCATTCTCAATGAAAGTTCGAGGAGGTAAAGATCCAATTGCCCTTGAAGGAGTTTTTGGTTCAATCAAAGCAAGGAGTTAGTTTCTGTTGGTGTTGTTACTCTGTTTTGGGTTTAGTTTCATTCTATTGTAATCCTTTTAATTATTTATTTTCTAGTTCTTCACATCTTTTATTTGTTTGCTTGAAAATTTTATTGCTTCAAGTTCTATATTACCGAATGTTCTTCAATTTCAGTTATGTTATTCTTTCTTTATTAAGTTCATTTGAATTCTAGAGTTTTGGTTAAGTGTTAAAGGTTATTGAAATTCTGGAGTTTTAGACTTGATTTTATTATCAATAGAAGTTTTATCCTTTGAATTGTTATTAACTTGAGTGAAGCCTTCAGTTTATGATATTCAATTTTACTATGGATTTCCAACACTTTAAAATCCCATTTTTCATTCTAATCACAATGAGCTAAATTTTCTTAGGGATTCAAGTTAGTGAATGCCCTAGAGGAGAGATGTAAAGTTTAAAGTATATTCAATCTAGTTAACGATTGAGGCTTTGTTTTTTTTTTTTTTGTTGAAATAATGTGGGTAAACCTAGCCGGCCAACTAGTGATTGCTTGTCAAGCTTGAACTTAATATTGAAAGAGTTAAGGGAAAGCCGATGTCACAAAAGCAATAGAGGAAAAGGCTTAGACATAACTCATGAACATCGACCCTAGACATAGGGCGAGACTCCAAAACCGCTAGAATTGTGCGCTAAATTACCTAAGTTAGATTAGTCATAAAAATATAGGTTTAATCATTTAGCCTCCTAAAGATTTTGAAGTAAAATTGAATAGGAGTTGAATTCGGTTTACTTAGTTCTCTAGTGTTAACTATGATTGCAATTGCATTTTAAGTCGCATTTCTTCCCAAAGGGGCATAAGCGACTTGGATCCCATTTTTCTTAATTATTGTCTTCCGTTTATTTCCTTTAGCGAAAACAACCTCTCGAGCATTTCTACACCATTGGTCACCGCAATTGCATTTTGCAAACAAATTTTGTGTCATCTTAGTAAATTTTGTTAAAACTCGTTCCCTTGGGTACGATACTTTGG
This sequence comes from Trichosanthes truncata, assembly GCA_033996785.1. Classification (NCBI taxonomy): domain Eukaryota; kingdom Viridiplantae; phylum Streptophyta; class Magnoliopsida; order Cucurbitales; family Cucurbitaceae; genus Trichosanthes; species Trichosanthes truncata. The sequence continues at coordinate 78,896,759 of JAWPNB010000003.1, forward strand.
AGTACTTCCAGTTTTCTTTATTACTTCGATCACGTGCACTTGCGTGTAGCAAATGTCGATCAAGCTGCTAGGACTAAAAAAAAAAGAGATAAGATACTCCTTCTTCTAGAGTTAACTGAGTAACTAGGGGCAATCATGATACCCATGATTTCCTTTGCATGAAAGGTTAACTTAGGAAGTGAGTATGTGAAAACGGTCTTAGTAGTGACTTGTGCTCATAGTCAACTACTTTCACCACAAAGTGTTGGTAAGTTAGAACGAAGGTAAAAGTGACAATAATACTCTAAAAAAATCAAAAGAAAAAGAAAATAAAGCCTAGCAACAACTTTAAATAAGTTTGGGGAAGAAAGAAACATGTCTGTAATGTGAGTGAGCTTAGCGTGTTGAATAAAAAAGATCATCCTAGACTCTATGACTATGAGTTAGGTAGGATAAGCATAATAGATGAGTTTGTATAAGAATGTTTTATCTTGAAAAAAAAAGTAAAAGTTTTATGTGAGAAAATCTTGGAATTGTGTAAAGTATTAAGAGTTTGAAATCTCTCTTGAAAGACAACATTTTTGTTCAAAAACACCATTTGAAATCATTTTGTGAAGTGTTTGCTTGTGTATGTTGCTATTTGTTTTCTAATTGCTTGAGGACAAACAATATCTTAAGTTTGGTGGTGTGATAAGCATTAGAATTAAGACTTATTTAACTTCCAATTACTTAAAATATTCTTGTTTTGTCTTAAGATCATTTGGAATTAGTTGAAAGTTACTTAAAAATAAGAAAGAAAGAATAATGAAAGAAATTAGGATGAGAATCGTACAAACTAAACTTGTGTGCAGAAATTGTGGAAATTGCAGAACTAAAATTGCAAGATGAAGTTGCAATTCTAGAAGCAACAGAAAAAGGAAAAAAAGGAAAAAAAATTGCATTTACCTATATTCGAAAATCATCAATTCTTGCACGATTTGGGGGATTTTGAGCACGAAATTTGGGCATTATTCAACCCTAATGTAGGCCTACAAAAGAAGAGAAGATGAGTGAAGAAGGGGATCGAATTTTGGAGGCATTTTCTTGAAGAATTTCGTGGGTTTTTCCTCTTGGTTTCTCTCTGTTTTTAGTTTTTTTTTTCTGCTCTGTTTTTCCACCAAATGTTACTGCAACTTCCTCTTCTGTATGTCTTCGAGTTTTCCAGTCCAATCCAAGTGAAACTTGGGCTGTTAAGACCCATTCTTTTCCTATAAATAGTGAGGGATTGAGTCGATTGGAAATTACGTGAGGATTTATTGAATGGTTGTTGTTGTAATAACTCTGTTTTCAATTTAATTCTGTTTCAAGTTCAGTGAGTTGTAATGGTTTCAATCTTATTCTTACATTTTGTAATTCTTATTGGTTTAATTTTAGAGGGAAGAAGAGCTGAATTCATCTCTTTTTGAAGTTTTCTTGGTTTATGAGTTTTAATTCATGATTAGCTTGAATAAGTTCAATGTGTGTGTGTGTGTGTGTGTTTTTTTTTTTGTCGTGGGGTTTCTGGTTTTATGCCTTAAATTTTGAATGAATAGCAGGCTTGTAATTTCCTTTAATTTTGATTACAATTAGGCTTTTCTTAAGCATGGATTTTAATTCAGCAATTGTTTTTAGGATTCTTATTTTTAATATGAGCTAAACTTCTTAGGGGGTTCAAAGATGTGAATTCCCTAAGAAGTAATTGTAGCCAAAATTTCAACAAAAACGAAGCCTACATCTCAATTGTTTGCTTGTGTTGAATAAATTTTCGTTGAGATCCTAGATTGATCAACTAGGGTAGTAACTCAAGCTTAGATCTAATACTGACGGGATTAGTGATAAGAGAATTTCACACAAGTGATGGGGAAGAGAGCTTAGACATAAGCCAATTCTTTACCCTAGACATAGGGATTAAAGACTCCAAAACCCATAAAATTGTTGAGCCGAATTATCTAAGATAGATGAACTATAGACATATAAGTCACTCACTTAGCCTCCTAAAAACCTAATTACAAGGTGAATAGAAGTAACAATTTTGGTTTACAATTGTGTGTAGAGTAGGTTGGGTTTGCAATTTTAGTTTGCAATTACAACTTAGGATAATGACATTCTTGAGCCCTTCATTTATCTAAAATTTCTTTTGCGATTTCATTTACCAAGTCTATCTAGTTTGCTATTCAATATTGCAAATTGTCAATTATGCAATCATTGTCACTTTATTTTGCAATTTTTTATTCTGCAATTCAGTTCTACAATTTTTGTCACTTTAACTTGTAATTTTCGATTATGCAATTATTTTGTTTTTACAAACACACTAATCCCAACTTTGTTTTTGCAATTTTTAGTTTCCAAAGTTGCAATTCTCCTTACATTTTTCTTAGCAATATTTTTGTTACATCGTTTCCTGTGGGATCGATACTCAGGAATACTCCTATTTTAATATTTGCATCGGTAGTGTGCACTTGCACTGGGGTTGAACATATTTACTTACTTTTATTCACCCAAAGTTCGCTCGATCAGTGAACCTAATAGGAAATTAGTCAAGTAGAAACAATAATAATAATAATAAAATCAAGCACAGGACACCAACCATTTTAATGTGGAAAAACCTCTCCAAGGCGATGAGTAAAAAACCACAGACCGAAGTCAAAATCTCTACTATAATCAATAATGGGATACAACGAGTTCTCTACCAACTAGAGGCATACAACCATAGATATCTCAAGATAATAAATCTCGGCAACAAACGACAATATTCTAAGAGAACAAATAAGAAAGATCTCACCCAAAGTGAAACACAACTACCTACTGCAATCTGACTGTAAGCAGCTCCAAAAGAAATCTCCACCGTTTAGATTGAAGACTCTTGTGTCAGGAACACGCTGTCAAAATTTCAGTTCAATCGGACCACAAATCGACACCAAAAGGCTGAAAGACAAATATGTACGAAATGCTTTTCTTTTCTATTTTCTTTCTCTCTCCTATGCGGTTTTCACTCTCGTGCATACATGTATATTAAAAAAAAACCAGCGGCTGCAATTTTCTTTCAAAAAAACAAAAAACCTAGGCCCACATGGGCCTTTAATTATGGGCCTTCCACAAAGTGAAAAAACCCAACATGAGTTTCCCATCCAAACATTGGTTGGACTAAAAAACAACACAATTAGTGGACTAAAAAAGAACACAACGCTGGATTCAAGAGTTTATGTTTTTTTTTTTTCCCTCTCCTCTTCCACAAGCCGAAAGACCACATCGAACGAATTATGTAAATAGCCACTTGAAACTCTCTAAAGAGAGTCAAATATCTATACCTCAACTTGATTGCTTGTGTATTTATTAATATATTTTTTAATATTAGCTCCAATCTCATTTTTGGTTTATAATTTCTCTAACACCTTATTTAATTATTTTTCCCACCAATACTTTAGATTTAAATATTCCATAAAATCGAATGATCGAGTATATGCATTTTGGTTGGACGAATCTCTGGCTTAAAAGGGCAGCCTGGTATCAGCTTTCTCAGTACACATTTGAGTATAGTGCTTTGTCCACTCAGCCAAGTGCACAAAAAGATCCGTGATTAAATTATTATAACAATCCCAAACTTTATTTACATTGAAAAAGTCAATTCCTATCTTTTGACTAAGTCATTTTCACGTATATAATAATTACAAAAACCTTATTTTCAAACATGTATAATAATTACATAATATATAAAGTAACATAAAAAGTTGCTATTTGATTGATCTTCACTCTTATAATATATAAAATAACATAAATTAAATGATTCAAAGATATAATGAAAATCATAGTTAAACTTAAAAATGTGTTGAACTACAAATTTAGTTCTTAAATTTTTAAGTTTGTGTCGTGTCTAAACTTTAAAGTATCTAATAAGTACTTAAATCTTTAATTTTCTACTAATTAGTCCAGCTTGAACTTTAAAAGTGTTTAATAGTTCTCTAAACTTGCAATTTTGCATCTAATAGCTAGATCTTTAAATTTTCAGCTTTGTGTCTAATAGTTTTTTGACTTATTTGGCAATTTTAAAAATTGATCTATGGACCTATAAGACACAAAATTAAAAGTTTAGGATCATATTAAACAAAAAAATTCAATTTTATATCTAATTGATCCATTAATTTTAAAATGTAGCGAGAAGTCAATGATCTAGACACAAATTTGAAAGTTCAGGAACTGATTAGACACTTTTAAAATTTAGAGACTTGTTAGACACAAAATTTAAAAATTTAGAACTATTAGATACTTTTAAATTTAGGAACCAATTAGACAAACTTGAAAGTTTAGGAACTGAACTTGTAATTTAATCGAAATTAAAATTATTATTTCAGTACAATAGGTATTAAAAATGTGATTTTAGTCCCTCAACTTTTATCTATTTTTCATTTTAATTTATAAACCTTTAAGTTTGATTATATTTTAGTCCAAATTTTATATCCAACTTTTTTTTTTTATAATTCTAGTCCTTTAGTAGCTAAAATCTCAATTTAGATGAAACAAACAACAGGGGTAAAATCACATTTTTAATACATTGGACATAATATTATTCTGATAACATAAAGTCTGACTGCAAAATTTAATAGATATCTAGAGCTAAAATTGAGATTAACTTGAAGGAAAAACGACATTAAAAGAAAAAAAAAAGTGAAAATTTAAACATCAAAATCAATTTTGAAAGTTAACCATAAAATAGGTCATTTATTAAAATTTGTCCACCTAACATAGTTTAACTAGTTAAGACAATAAATCTTCGACCATAAGTCTAGAAGTTCAAATCTTCACTCCATTGTTGAACTAAAAAAAAAAAGAAGCTAAATCCATAAAAATAACAATGTTGAATCTGTTACTCTTATAAATTACTCCAAAAAGACAAGGAAAACACAACAATTTATCAAAATCTTTCTATCATTACCCACAACAATTTATTGGACCAATCATTTGCCAATGGTCGAAATTTCATCAACCCTCGACAGACAAGAAAACAAAAGTTTTTTTTTATAAAAAAGATTACATCACAAATATGAAGATATGATAACAAAACAAAAAGTTGATAAATGTCAACTCAAAATTACCAACACTCGTAGAATTTGATGTCAACTCGAAGCCTAAAATAGACTTCTCCTTCAAAAGCGTCAGTCATGATGGTAGCAATGCCACGATGCATGAAGAAGTCTCCAGTGCCACCAACGACAGAGATGTCCCTAGCCTTCACCAAGATTGGGTCAGCTCCAATGAAGTTAATGGTGCCTTTATAGGCCGTGTAGTTGAGGGAAAATGAAAAGCCGAGCCACGCGGTGAAGGTGTTTTTCGTGTCGTAAATGTAAAGCCCTTGAGCTCGACCCACAGGCTTCGAGTGAAGATTGTTGTCCAAAGTAATGGGATCGTCGAAAATGGCTATGTTTCCGAAGTGAAATTGGGATGCTAAAATGGTCAAGTTTGCACCTTGTGGGGCTGCAACAATGGCTGAAGTGGCATTGCCTGCATTCTTTCCATTGTAAATAATGTCATGAAAGTAGAGAACTAGCTCTTTACAAGGCTTATGTTTTTGTTTCTTTCCCCAAGGGAAGGCTGAGGAGGAAGAGGTGGAGAACAAGAACAAAGCTAGAAGAAGAATGCAAATTTTTGTTGAGGAAGCCATTGAAACTTTGGTTAAAAAAGGAGTGATTTTTTTCTCTTTTTTTTTTTTTCCCCTAGTGAAGTGGACTAGGATTTGGAGTGATTTTTCTTGGTTCTTTCATGGCTTTATATAAGCAACAAAAATGGTTATACAATTCAAAAGATGAAAGGGATTTTGCTTATTGAACTTTACTTCTTTGGAACTTTGGGAGATATGATCTCTCACTCCCACCTAATTCTATCAATTTTTCAGCGCTAGTGGTCGATTTCATATGATTTTTAATATAACTTTAATTGGGTGTTTTCCTTTTTCTTTCTTTTGTTTCTTTTTTCCAAATCACATTATTAAATTACAATGGTCAAAAGTTTAACCTAGAGCTCAAGCAAAACTTGACTTCTTAAGTAGAGCATTTCGGGCATGTGGCTTGATTCAATGTCATATAAGAATGGGAAAACAATAATAGTGCTATTAAATATATTAAATATTTTTTCAGTGTATTAGTTATGAATTTTTTGGAACACTTTTATCAGTTATGTCACATTGTCTTTGACATAAGTTGTATCACATGATAGTGATACATATTATAACATGTATTACTAAATTTGTTCTAATTGAATGCACCAAAATCCTAACCCTAAAAATAGGGATTTCCATCAATGCTCACTTCAGGTGGACATTCATTATTCCATATACAAAATTATTATGTTATTTTATCTTTTATTTGATCTCTCTTTTGCATTATCTCCTATTTTGATTGTCAAAATTTCTTTAACAAATACTACGAGACACGTGTTGTTTTGTTTCATTTTTTGTTGATCTTAACTTTAATTATTGCAATTGTTTTCATTAAATACTATACATCAATGTTAGTCGTCCTCTAAATCGTTCTTCCTAACTTTCGTTGACAATAAAATTTTACATTCACAAACGTTAACTAGAAGTTGTATTTCCTTATTATTAATATTATGATGAAATAAATATTTTGGTTTTTAATTTTTTTTTTGCTCGCTGGTCCTTATCTTATTCAATTGGTCTATTTTCTTGCACCACATTGTGTCCAATCATCAATATTTAGTTTATTAAATCAACAAGCAACATTAACATTTTAATAATAATATTGATATAAAAATGTCTTAATGGAATCAAAATTAAAAGTTTAAATAATAAAAACTTTTGAATATTTCAAACTAAATCACATGGACCCTATTTGATAACCATTTGATTTTTATTAGTTTTTAGTTTTTGAAAATTGTGCTTGTATTTTTCCAATTTCTTTACGATGGTTTTCATCTTTTTTAAGAAAACATTAAAATTTTTGGCCAAATTCTAAAAACAAAAAAAAAGTTCTTAAAGTTATATATATTTTTTTAGTTTTCAAAACTTGGTTTAATTTTTGAAAACATTTGTAAAATCTAGATAACAAAATAAAAAATTCTTAGATGGAAGTAATGTTTATAAGCTTAATTTTCACAAAAAAAAAAAAAAAAAAATCAAATATTTATCCAACGAAGTCATAATTAAAAAAAAAAATGTTCTTATACAAAGAAAATTACATTTTTATGGTTAAAAGGTTAAACTCAAGGCAAAGGCCGATGCATGCGTTGGCGAGCAGTCAACATCTTTGACTAGTTTTTTTTTAAATAATAATAATTATTGATTATTAATACATGGGGACAGTGAAAAGCTTTTCTAGGCAACCATATATTCAATAATTCAAAAAGTCCGCTCGATATAATTTAATCACTTGACATAGAAATATATGTGTCCACATTAGGAGCTCAATTGGGAAATACATTATTGAACAGAGCTGAAAATCCTCTATTCTTGCTGGAAAAAAAAAAAAAATTAATTGTGATGTTATTGACTTGTGATATACTTGACTTATTTTCTAGTTTAAACACTTTTTGTTACAATATTTTTAAAGAAAATATTTTTAATATCTTACATTTTTTAAAATGAATTTTAAATAATAAATTTATTTGGTTGCACTACATTTCAAAGGGATTTTATTAATTACATAGTTTGAATTTTTTTTTGTTAACCACTTTAAAGTCATTTTTTCTAATAATCTATCTATGATGTATCTTCCAAAAATAATTTTTAAATGAATCCATTTTTTAAAGTACTTCTAATTCATTAAAATTTCTTTAAAATATTTTTATCATTTAAAATCATTCAATAAATAAGTTGTAATAAAAGAACTTTAAATTATTAATTTTTTCATAGATGTGCTTATAGGAAAATTAATTTTATTTTTTTTTAAAAAATATTTTTTTTCAAAAGTCTAGCGGTGAGTGAATGATATTTGTAAGGTTAAAGTATCATTTTGGTCCCTATACCAAAATGTCCAAATGTCTAATTTTAGTCTCTATAATTTTATAAAAAATCTTAAAATTAATCATTCGAAGTTAATTTTTATCGAAATTGGTTAAATAATAATAATAATTTTCATGCAATAAAAGACACCATGTGAATATGCTTCCAAAATTTATAAAGGAAAACTAATAGAGACTAAATATTTTTTGAAAAATTTAATAATAAACTAACTAGATGGTCTAATTTTAAGACTTATTGAAAGTACATGGACTAAAATTGGACATTTGAAAGTAGGATTTTTTATTTATTTATTAATATTGTAGTTTTTGAAACTTATTATAAAAATATGGTATTTCCAAACTATTTATATTAGTATTGTAGTTTTTATTAGTTGGATCAAGGTCATCCCTTGAAGAGACGACCAAAAATACGCAACTGAAGAGAGACAACCTTCGCTTGCGTGGAAGGAGGTCTCTCAAGAGACGACCTATGTTGCGCTTAAAAAAAAAAAACTTGCGTGAAGGTCGTCTCTTGAAGAGACGACATATACACTCGCTTACCATGTCTTCTAGGTTGGAGCAGTGGACAAGTGTGTTGTCTTAAATTCATGGGTGCTTGGGTTTGACCCATATTGAGTGCAAAATGTTTTTATTTTGGTTTTACTTGTTAAATTTAAAAAAAAAAGTTTATAAAATGACTGTTTTTTGAAAAAACTAAGTTTAATTTGTATAAAGAAGAAAGCATAGGGCTGCTTGATAGTTTTTTTAATAAAAAAATTAACAAGTAAAACGAAAATTAAAAAATGTTTTGCACTCAATATGGATTGAACTCAAGCGCCCATGGATGTAATATTGCATGCTTGACCACTGCTCCAACCTATAAGATGTAAAAAAAATGAGTGTATGTCATCTCTTCAAGAGACAACTACCCCACTTCGATGCAAGTGAAGGTCATATTTAACTGCGTATTACAGACTGAAGAGACGACCTTGATCCAGCTAATAAAACTACAATGTTAATATAAATAGTTTAGAAAATACTAGGGGTGAGCAAAAAACTCCGAAAAACCAATCCGTCCGACCGAAACCGACCGAACCGACGTCGGTCGGGCGGTTTAAAGAAGGCATCGGTCGGAGGTCGGTTTTGCAAAATGCAAAACCGACAAGTCGGTCGGTCGGTTTGGGGCTTAGGCTTAAACCGACCGACCGACCGAATTTTTAAATAATAATAATAATAATATTATTATTATTATTATTTATATTATATAATATAAATAATTATAAAATACAAAAACTGTAAAATTTTATATATATTATATATTATGAATAATAATAAAATAAAATTAATAAATAAAAATATATAATATATATATATATATATAAGTTAAAATAAATAAATATATTTAAAAAATAAATATATATATATTATATATAAAACCGACCGAACCGACCGACCGAACCGAAGTCGGTTTGGTCGGTTTAAGCTTTATGCAAAAAAAAAAAATTTACCTCCCGACCGAACCGACATATGGTTGGTTCGGCGTCGGTTGGGGGGGAAAACCGACCTCGCCCGACCAATGCTCACCCCTAAAAAATACCATATTTTTATAATAAGTTTTGAAAACTACAATATTAATTAAAAAAAAAAGTCATTTGAAAGTATATGAACTAAAATAAAATAAAACTCGACAAAAATGATATTTTAATCCATTTCTATTCCTTTTCAAGATTGGTAGATTTTCCTATTCCTTTTCCCTTATTTAAATGTCAATTCTAAAAATAAATCGTAATATCATTTTTATAATTATTAAATACATATTCTCCTTCATTTATTTGGAGATTGAAAAAATAGCAGCCACATTGAAAATTTTCTATTTTTAACAATCCTTTCCAAAATAGAACCATTTATATGTAACACTTGTTGTTGCTAAAATTTAGCCAACAGAAATCTCACATGACACTCACGTGACAACAACTGTAAATTTGTAATTTGGAAGAAAAATGTGACCTACAAAAGAGAAAAAGCTAAGCACTTATGTGGCGTTTGCCACACCAGCTTCGATGTTTAAGTTAGCTAGGTGAATTTAGGTGTAGCTAGCTAAAATTTAGAGAGTGAATGTTAAGTTGAACTCCATTTCTTTGAGTCATAATCGTGAATTTATAGGGTCTTTGACCTAAATTTTTCATATTCCTTTTAAGATAAGAATTTAAATAGATTTTCCCTTCTATCTAGCTAGGAATTAGATTTAAAAAGGTTAATCTTATCTTGCAAAATTTCCATATAATTCAGGTTGACCTCCTTTAGTTCAATTTCACCCACAACAACACTATTTTTTTTTTCCAGAACAACACTATTTTTAATATTTACAAAAAAATTAAATAAATTATTTAACAGTTTTCCATAATTATTAAGGTCTCATTTGATAACCATTTTGTTTTTGAAAATTATGCTTGTTTCTTGGTAAGTTTTTCACCTTACTTAAAAATATATTTGAATTCTAAACCAAATAAATAAAAAAAATATACAAAATCAAGTTTTTGAAAACCTACTATTTTTTTTTAGTTTTCAAAAGTTGAATTAATTTTTGAAAATGTTTTTTAAAAGTAGGTAAATAAAGCAAGAAAATTATATGTGAAAATAGTACTTATAAGCTTAATTTTCAAAAACAGAAAACGAAAAACAAAACAAAATGGTTATCGAATCATACCTAAATTTTAGTATTTGACACTTGTTTTCACATATTATTATTGAAATATTATTAGTACACCTAAAAAAAAGGAAATATATCAGTTAGAATATGTCACATTACTTACTAACGTATCACATCAATTAAATTGTACGTGATTTTTATGGTCAAAGACTAATCATTCAACTACAAATTTCTCCTATAAATAATTAAGACATTATAAAGATCAAATAAATAATTAAATATTAGATGTTTCATTTTATCGATTATAGGTTTAAATCCCTCTTTTATTTATAATGAAATATTTTTTAAAAAAGAAAAAAGTTAATAGAATATTAAAGGTTCAATTCCAAATTTGGTCCCTATAGTTTGGAGAAAGTTAAAATTTAGTCTATATGGTTTTAAAAGTTAGAATGTTGTCCTATAGTTTGATAAAATCTCACAAGTAGTCCCTACCATTAGAAGTCACTAATAGAAATTGAGTACATGGCAGTTAGCTATCCATGTGTCAATAAAGGTGGTTTTCTGTATTTAGTTGATTGTGTGGATTAAGTAGCTGATTGCCAATTTTCAACCCCTTTTTTATATCCAGTCAGCTACTTAACCCGCACAATCAACTAAATACAAAGATCACCTCATTGACACATGGATAGCTAACTATCACGTACTCAATCCATTAGTGATTTCTAATAGTACGACTATTTATGAGGTTTTATCCAACTATAGAAACGAAATTCTAACTTTTAAAACAACGTGGACTAAATTCTAACTTTCATCAAACCATAAGTACCAAATTTGTAATTTACCCGACATTAAACTATGCTATTTGTTATGATTTATATTATTTAAAATAAAACAAAACACTTGAATTCATTCTATAATTGGAAGATTGGTGAGGGGTAGGTGAATTAGGATTTGATTTTCCAATTGGTGGGTGGTGGCCTAACGGTCCTAATAATGTGTTGTTCAAATAATGGTAGGTAAGAAGTTGGCTCTCCAGTCTGTCACTTTACCACTTTTAAAACGTTTCTTTGCCTTTCTGTTTTCCAATTTCCATTCACCCAATTATTTTATAGCTCAGTGATTTTTAGTTCTAATTTTTTGTTCAAAAATTATACTTAAAACATTTTTCTCCATTCTCAATTAGGAAATTATAAGTGCAAGTAGTTCTTATAAACCTAAGTTTAAACAACCATACAACTAAAATCAAATTATAATCAAATGGGACCATTAATTTCATGTTAAAATACTTAAGTTTTTTAACATTTTAAATCTCCTTTTTAATGGTTTATTATTCTCTATATTTTTTAAAATATAATGATTAAGTTTCTGACAATAAAAAAGTGAAAATTAACGTGAATTTGATATGACTTTTAAAATATTGCATTTAGGTGGATATTAACATGTGTCTAGCATAGCTTTTAAAGTGTTTATGGAGAGAACTAAAAAAAGTGTTCATGGAAGATTAAAAGTGTTTTTTAAAAATTGATAGGTTAATATTTTGAATAGTACCTTTAATCAGTAAAATTTAAAATTTTCAATAATCAAGAATAGTTTGAGAAATTCTATTTTTTTTTAAAAAAAAAAAAACCTAAAGTGGTTTTAGATGAAATATTTAAAGTTAAAAAACACTTTTGGTCATAGAATTTTCATGAAAACAATTTAGTCTCTGAACTTTAGTGTGTAATGATTTAATCTCTATACTTTAATTTGTAGTAATTTATTAAATTTTGTAATAATTTAGTCCCTAAACTTTAGTTTATAACAACTTAGTCTCCATACTTTAAAATTGGTTAAATTATCAAAAATACCCCTAAACTATGAGGTTGGTTTCAATTATACCCTTAAACTTTGAAAAGCTTCATTTTAACCCTTGAACAGTTTGTTTCAAAACAACCATTGAAGGCTTTTTTTTCGTTAAATTCATGGACGGAAAATGATGTTTTTGCATTTGTATTGTTGCTTATGTGAACATATTTGAACATATATGTTGAAAAAAAATCAAAATATATGTAAATACATCATTTTTCGTCCATAAATTTAACGAAAAAAAGTTGCAAGGGTTGTTTTGAAACAAACTTCAAAGTTCAAGGGTTAAAATGAAACTTTTCAAAGTTCAAGGGTATAATTGAAACCAACCCCATAGTTCAGGAGTATTTTTGATAATTTAACCCTTTAAAATTTGTAACAATCTAGTCTTTAATTGTAAAAAATCTCATCAAAATCAAGTTTCAATTTAGATTATGTAATGAATTAATCTTTGAGTTTATAAACACATCAATATTTAATTAGTCTTCTTCCAAGAGTGCTTACAAAATAAATCTTTCACTTAAAAAATACTTTTTTTTTCAGAATTAAAAAACACATCCCAATGGAACACTTCCAAGTGCTTTCAAGTGAATTTTCAAAAGTACTTCAGACTATTTAGTCGAACATCATAGTTAAATTACTACTGCTTTTAGTTGGTTCCAAGTAATTTCTACCATCCTATCCAAAGGGTGGGTTAATAATTTTACATATGATTTTTGTAAAGAGAAAAGGTATTTTACACCATTTGTGAAACACTTCCTAATTTTGGATATAGTATGCAGTTACTTGTTCGAAATTAATTTTGAAATTTCTTAAAACATTTTAAGAGTCGGTTTGGATTAACTTTTCAAATGTTTAGTTTTAAAAAAATTATTTTAATAAGATTTGTAATGTTTGACAACCACTCAAAATGACTTTTTAGAAAATGAGTTTGAGAAATAAGTTATTTTGAGTGAAACACTTGAAACCAAACTTTAGAAAAGAGTTTTTAAGTGTTTAACTTGGAATTCCTCCCAAATTTTCATGATATATAAAAATAACTAAAATACTCTCACACTATCATCGCCCACCACCCACCAGGTGACCACCTCCAACTATCGCAAAATGTCGGCGACCACCGCGCACCCACCGTCAGCGACCCTGCCATTGCCGATAACCATCTCCGGCCACTATATCTCCAGCGACGATCGCCAGCAACCATCTCCGATGACGACCGTTGTCGACAACTCTGACATCCCCTCCAATAGTGGTTAGCGGTAGTCAACGACCATTCATATAGTGTTTTAAATACAGGTTTGAATTTATTAGTTCTATTTAATAGCCATCCTTTATAATAATTGGACATTAGTAGAAGCATTATATTTTGAGTATAAAGCAAACCAAACAAACTTATGTATGAAAACACTTTTGAGAAAATGTAACCAAATATATGACTGTTTTAATTTTAAATGATTTTTATAAAAAATGCATTTTTAAAAACACTTAAATTAAAAGGTAATCCAAACGATCCTAAAACACTTTAAAGTACTTTTAGACGTGGTTCTTAACTATAAATACTAGTTGAAAAATTATAAAAATAGTGTTACTACTCTTAAAAGTCATCCAATGTACATTTAAAAGTCATTTTGATTGAGAGTGCTTTCTTAATCAATACTTTTTTTTTGTTGAGAAACAATACCATTCAAATTCAGGATCAAAATGCAGGCACAATTTCTTCTAAATCAATTTTGTTTGTTATGTATTAACAAGTTTGAAAATAAGTTCAATCACTTCATGATAATGAATAAAAATGAAAAATAGTCCAAGTGGGTTGTTGGATTGGAATATGGGCAAGAGTTAGCTCCCAATGCTTAAATTTCTCCCTTTTGGTAGGTTGAAAAGATCAAGGAAATGATTCTTTGATAATAAATTAATTGATGGGGATTTTGATCTTGATGTTGGCGTTGATGATTTGAGTCGGTAAAAATACAACACAATTTTTTTTTAAAATTATTCAAATTAATGAATAAAATTTTAATGATTTACATAATTTTTCTTTTTTTTTTTTAGTTCAACAAGAAGTGGGGTGACAAATTTTAAGCTTTATTGATAGTACATTGATTAAAATTAGACATTTGAAAGTATAAGGACCAAAATATAACAAAACTCAAAGTACATGGACCAAAATGATATTTTAACCTAAAATGTTTATTGAAGACTTAGTGTTTTTGTAAAAATCAATAATATTTAGCTAAAATGTTAAAGAAAGACTTTAACCAATTAAAAGTATGGTTAAAAAAGTACGCATAAAGTACTTTTAAATGAAATATCAAATTAGTTTTGTTCCAAAAATGCTTACAAACAAAATGTTTTAATTAAAAATACATTTTTCAAAAGGTATCTCAAAACTACTTTCAATATTTTCAAATAAAAATTTTATTATTGAATATGATGTTGGAGACTTGGAGTAACTTCTATTGAAAATTAATCTTTTCATTTTTTATATTAAAATAATAACCATAGGTGGATACTAATCATCTAAGATAAATCATAAATGTAGTACTTCAAATTTGTTGAGTCTTGGATTTGACTTTCAGGTTGTTGGTGTGTAGGCCCCACAGAACTGTTTTTCTTTTCATTTTTTTCCCCTTCCCTTCCCTTAGTTAAATAAGAAGGTGGGCTCCAAAAGTTTTTAGTGACAAAATATCAAGGGGGACCCAAAGGTGAATTTATGTATCAATCTAAACGTATCTTGATTCTAGACTAATTAATTTATGTATCAATCTAAATACATCTCGATTAATTAACTTCTTTTACGACCGAGCATATAGTTCAACTAATATAAAGTATATACCATTGACCAAAAAGTTAAAAATTGAAACCTTCCAACCCCACATATTGTCAAAAAAAAAAATCTTTTACAAGTTAGATGTTCAAATTTCCACCATATATTGTTTGTGTTGCATTCTTTAAAAGAATTAATAACAAAAAAAAAAAAAAGTTTAAATTAAGTTGCCTTCCTGACTCAACTAATTAAGGTTAATCTCAACTAAAAAGTTAAAGATTCAAATTCTCACCTTCACACATTACACATTGTTGAACTAAAAAAAAAAAAATTAAGTTGAGATTGAAAAGTTAAGTCTATATTTGGTATGTAAACTTGTTTAAAATTAAGCTACAATTTTGCTAATTCCATAGTTTTCAACTAGTAAAATCATGTTTGCTTTCAAATTCAATTTCTATGGTTACAAATTTTCAAACTCACCATTCAAATACAGACTATAAAGCAAGAGTTCTCATACTCATTGATCTGCACAAGCTACACAAACCCAATATAATAAACCCAATTTTCTAACTCAGGACAACCCACATAAGTTTTATGCTATAATAATAATAGTAGTTTACATTTTCCTAATGAACATCCTTTATTTATTCTAAATTTTAGAAGAGAAAAGAAGAATCTCAAACAGCTAAGATCTTAAGTTATAACCCACAAATTGAAAATTTAATGACTTAAAACCCTTGTCATCTCTCAAAACTAGCTTGAGGTCGTAAAGCCAGGCTTATGAGGATTAATTGGAGATAGATAACGAGTATAACGTAAGGAGTAGAGCCTTCCGCTCGATTATCCCCACACACAGAGACTCAGAGGAAAAAGGTCTACATATTTGAGGCTTAAGCCAAAAAGAAGAAAAGTGAGGAAATCCAACACTACGGTTCACAAAGATGCTGCTCTCCTATGTGCAACTAAAGAATGTTAACTGTCCAGATTTTACTATCTCCTGAAAACAATCCACCACTGGATTATAACAGCATGAAGCAAACTATGCTGATTCTGATTCTCCATCAGCAGAATCTGAAGCCAAATTCACTGGCAACTCGGAACGATATTGCTGCACCACCAGAACCGATGCTGTAATCGAGAAGTTTGGTGAAGTCAACAGGTTCCCGACTGGACCAAGCTCCGGACAGTCACTTCTGTTTAAGGCAAAGGTTGCTTTGATATCCGGTGTTCGGCCAACGAGATATAGATTGCAGCTTTTCAGCTCCTGCACTGTATCCATTGCTTCTGCAGCACTTTTTATGGTTTTCTCTACATATATGATGGAATCATTCTTGTCCACGTTGTGCTTGAATTCAGAAAGAAACTCATCATCCTGAGAAACCGGCTTTGCAGAAGAATTCCTGACAGTATCAGCACTGACTATCTCCCCCAAAGGCTTGGGTTCAACAAAGAAACGAATTACCATCAATCTAATGCCAGGGTGCTCGGCCATGTGAACTCCATATGAAAGTGCTTCGCGATCATCTCCACCGCCAAAGAATAGAACAGTGATGAAAAGTGAAACATTGCTCGATGAAACGTGGGTTGTTCCACCCAACCCACGATCAATGAAAATTCCAACCGAACATGGAGCATGCTCAAGAACATTCTGATTAACCAGGCGGATGCTGCTTCGAGTAGTCTCCAGTGAACCATCCACCCTCTGGTGCTTGTGGAAAGGAAGAATTATGATTGCAGTTCTTTTCCTCTCAGCGGTAGTGCAGATATCTTCATGTATGTCAGACATGGAGGAGATGGCTGTCATCGGTCGGATGAATACTCTGCTCAGTTGTTGGTAGGCTTCAAATGCGACAATAACATGGTTGGAATCCGACCTCTGGCCCTTGTTCCAGAAAGGCAACCCGTTTTTCCTGGCCTTATGTACCATTAAAATGGCCGAGGACCTCTCAGACAGCTCCATGAGATGCATTGCATATACACAAAGTTCTTCGTCCTTCTCAATTCCTCTCGAGGCCTCAAGCAGATTTATAATTGATGGAATGTTTCCTGCACTGTGGAAACAGGTCAAAATCCTAAGCTGTGTATTCTTGTTTCTCCGTTCGATTTTCCTATGCTTATAATCTGCTAATTTGGAACTCCTTGCCGGCTTGTATACAGCAATGACAAGGGGAGTGGTAATGAAAGTGGTAAAAAGAGCCATTAGAATCATTATTGCAAAGGTCTGGTCATTCAAAACCTGCAGAATCAAACAAACATGCAAATCAGATCTCCAAGAAAACGAAAATCAACCATAAAAGGGTCTAAAGGTACTTAATAAGTGAAAATAGAGGCTTAAGCTACCCTTACCTTTCTGTCTTTTCCAATATTGAGAACAATAAGCTCCACCAAACCTTTTGTGTTCATTAGAAATCCTAACGCGAGAGCCTCACGAACAGGTACTTTACAAAGAAGGGACACGACAAAAGTGCCAAAGATTTTTCCGAAACAGGCCGTAACTATAACTAAAACTAGAAGACCCCAGGACTGTGCTCCTTGAATTGTGGCTACATTAGTCTTCAATCCGCTTGACACAAAGTAAAGAGGCAGGAATAGACCAGAAACAAGATCCTCTATTTTCTCTACCAAAGCACCTACTAAAGGTCCATCCTTCGGAACTAGTACTCCAACAACAAAAGCTCCAAACATAGCATGTATCCCAATAAAATCTGTGACAAATCCAGCAGCTAGGACGATAGCTAATGTAGCGCATATGTAGATCTCACGTACCGGCTCCCCTTGAAAACATTGCTTGGTCATCCATTTGAAAACTGGGGATAAAATGACAATAGCGGCAACAACAAAGGCACAGCCAGATAAAAGGACCCAAACTGCAGTTAGGGGAGATTTATCGGAACCAGATAATGCAATGGCAAGAGCAAGGAGAATCCAGGCAGCTACATCATTCACTGCTGCAGCAGACATAGCCACCCTGCCAACATCAGTGGTTAGAAGTTTAAGCTCGGCAAGAATACGAGCTAGGACGGGAAATGCTGTTATTGAAAGTGCAACTCCCATGAATATGAGAAATGCAGCAGCATTTACACCTTTGGATATGGTTCCTCGGAGGACAAATGATGATCCAATTCCTAGAGCAAAGGGAAGGCTGATTCCAGTAACAGCAATGCCAAGGGCCTTCTTTCCAGTACGACGTATTGACTTTAGATCTAGCTCAAGACCCACAAGAAAGAGAAAGAATAACAATCCAATGTTTGCTATGGTATCTAACAATGTGATACTGCTGGACGGAAATATCGTATGAAGAAAGTTCTTGTTACGTCCAAGAGCTGATGGACCAAGAAGTATTCCTCCCTGCCAAATTAGCAAGAAGAGGTAACTCAGAAGGGTGATCGCTAGCATTTGAAATAAAGCAGCATTTCAATTCATAGCAGTTTCAATTTCAATTCAAGAGTAAGTTGCATTCCTCACAAAAGAACCAAAAGAACAATATGCAAGCTTCATAATAGTTGTGTATGCAACAGTCTATCGCCATACATAGATGTAAAAATATTTTAATCCAATGGACAAAAGTCACGAATCGAACACTTTTAGCATCAAAAGAACAAAGAAACTTACAATAATTTCTCCAATCACTCGTGGCTGTTTTAACGGCCTCAGAAGAAAAGCAAGGCCACGAGTAAGTACGACTACCAAACATATTTGCAGAATGAC
This sequence comes from Trichosanthes truncata, assembly GCA_033996785.1. Lineage (NCBI taxonomy): Eukaryota > Viridiplantae > Streptophyta > Magnoliopsida > Cucurbitales > Cucurbitaceae > Trichosanthes > Trichosanthes truncata. Next base: position 78,915,673 of record JAWPNB010000003.1, read on the forward strand.
AAGAGGGAGAGCAAAATCAAGAGGATTATCGCCCTGGAAAATGCCATTTGATGTTGCTTTCATTGGAGATGGACATTTGGTCACTGCTGTAGTATTCGAAGCCATTCTGTCCCCCGAAAATTTAGAAAGAACAGCTTACTTCAATCTCAGTTCCTAATCAAAATAGACTCCCTCTGCAGTGTGAAATTCTTCTACAGTCAGCTTTGATCAAACTGAGGACCTAGAACTGTAAAGAAAAACAAACAAAGAGACGAATCAAATAAAGGAATTTTCAGTATATGCTATGCTCAAACGCATATACAAACATATACAAATAAGCCACTAAAACTGACAGACACAGAAATTTCCCAGCTGAGTTAATTTCAATTTAGCCGATCTAATTACTTTGTACTAAAGAAAACGTCACCCACCAAACTTCTACTTAGATAGGAATCAAAGCAGAACCGCACAAAATGAACAAATAAAGGAAAGAAAAGTTTGCTTTTAATCAGGCGCTGGTATTGAAGGAAAGGAATAATTTAACTTTGGCCTTTTAGTGTGGTCATCAGCTCAGCACCATAAGATTTCTAAGGAGAGCTACACACAGATCATAAAACAGGTCGCATATATTCCATAAGAAAAATCCATCAACAGAGAACCTAATCATGCAAAACGAAGTCATACAAATGAAGAGGGGAAATAGAAATAGAACAAAATCCAGAACCAAACATCAGGAATCGATCAAATAAACAAACCCCACAAAGAATGTCTCGACGAAAAACAAAATTTCCAATTCCGAACCAAATTGAAAAGTGGGAACACAAGAAACAGAGAAGAAAATTGAATAGCAAGGAACATTTCTGAACTAGAATGGAGAAAACCCGAAACACAACATGCAAATTGAAACGAAAAGAAAGGCGAGTCGATTAGCTATCGGGGATAGTAGACTAAATCTACTACTGGATTGGGCTAGTAAAACAGAACAGGGGATTAATGGAAGAAGTATGTAAATACAATTACAGTTGAAGAAGCCATTTGCGGCGGTCGAAGTTGCATTCCCACTTTTTTTTCTTCTTCTTCGGCTTCGTTTCTGCGCAGCGATGGCGCCGGAATGACAATCTTCCAATGTGGATGTGGGACCTAATCCTAAGAGGAAGAAAAGATCTCCATTCCCGTTGAGTTTTGGACTTTCGAGACAGAGTATCGGCTCGTTTGGTACGGAGTAAAACTTCAGTTTTTTCCCTCTTTCTTTTTCGGTTAAATTGCAAGTTTTGTCTTTTGATAAATTAATGAACATAAGACTGAATGCTCAAAATCACTTTTTATCAAGTCTAAAATCTATGGTTTTGATTGGAAGAATCTTTACGTTTTCTTTAAGCCCTCTTTTTTTAATATATGTAGTCTTCTACTTCTTTTATTTTTTTTTTCTATATCTAATATATATGTCTATACGTCCTTTTTAAAAAATATATATATATCTAATTTACCCTAAATATTTTCTATAACTTTTCAAATCACATGCATACCGTTCTTATTTTCAATAAATTCAAAGTATCACTGTTGATCGGTTAATCTGAGTAAGAGGCTTCAATTTTCAAAAAAGATTCATTGTCTTCTTCCTAACTATAATCTGCATCTATAAATATGATTGAAGTTATTCCAATCAAAACAACTCCTACCAGAGGGGTATTAAAAGAAAATTGAATAAAGGAGTCTCCTTTTTTAATAACCACTTAGCAAAAAAATATATCAAAAGAAATTTGGCTAAACTATATTAGGCCCGATTGATAAGGCATTGTTTGATAATTATTTAGTTTTTTTTTTGAAAATTGGGCCTATAAATGCTATTTCTATTTATGGATTTCCTTGTTTTGTTATCAACTTTTTACTTATGTTTCCAAAAACCAACTCAAGTTTTGAAAACTAAAAAAACTAGTTTTCAAAAACTTGTTTTTGTTTTTGAAATTTGGCTAAAAATTCAAATGTTTTCTTAAGAAATATGAAAGTTATTATAGAGAATTGTAGAGAAATTATGAGAAAACAAGTATAATTTTCAAAAATCAAATGGTTATCAAACGTAACATAACCTTTTGATTTTTAATTTTTAATTTTTGAAAGTTAAGCTTATAAACAACAGCGGATGTATGAACAGACTAAGGGGCCATGGCCTCCAAAATGGTGAGTTATCTTTAATATTTTAGTTAATTTGGATGATTTTATTTAAAAGAATAACTATAAATTCTGTTGTACTTTACTTATGATACTTATGGCCCGACACAAATTGTATTTTTTAATACTTCATGTTCAATTAATTTAAATAATTAATTAATTATGATTTTTTAAAAACGTTAAATATAAATTCTATTCTATTTTATTTATAATACTTTATTTTACTCTCTTATTAGTTTATTATTGTATGGTTTTTTAATGATTTAATGGTTTATATCTTTAATTATTATTTTAATTTGATTTTAACTTTTTAGTGTAACTACATAGTTTCAAGCTTTCTTTAATATCTGTTTTTGAATGAATTTGAGATGTCTATCGAGAAACTATTTATAAAGTTTCTTTTGTAAATACTTTTGGAATAAAACTAAATGTTTAATCCAAAGACACTTTAAATATTTTAGAATTTTTCATTGAAAAAATACTTCTAATAGATTAAAAACACTCTTTAAAATTTTAATCTAACACTACCATTCTTAAAAAAAAAATAATAATTAATTGCATAAACACTTTATAACTATCAAATACGCAGTTAATCTTAACAATATTCATTTTGTTATAGTTAAGGTAATCAATTACAACTATCAATTTATAAATATCATATTTTTACCTTTTGATATTTTACTTTAAAGAATTTATAAACACATATAATAAAATGGAAAACAATCTCTTTTATAGTTATTTGACCATCTTTTTTTTAGTAATAATGTTTGTATGTAATTATAAACAGTATTCTTTTTCGAAAAAAAAAAAGATAACTTTCAGTCTTTCCTAGAATATTATAAATAATTTATTTAAATATTTAATGTATAATTACTTTTTAATTTTTATTTGGCTCGTGCATTTTTTTAGTTCTGGATCCGTCTCTGCTTATAAGCATGAAATTTCACCTCTGATCAGTTTCTTTATTTTGTTATCTACTTTCTAAAGATGTTTTTAAAATTCAAGCCAAATTTTGAATAATGATAATAATAATAATAATTTTTAAAAACTTGTAACTAAAAAGGCATGACAAAAGTGATTTTGGAACTATCTTTAGCATCTCTAATAACTTTAGCTCAACTAATTAAGGTATATACCCTAAACCAAGAGATTAGATATCTAAATCCTCCATTCTAGAGATGTGTTGAACTAAAAATAAATAAACTTATAAAAATAAGTTATTAAATTTTGCGTCTAATAAATCTTTCCAATTTTGCGTTTAATAAGTTTATTTAATATTTTTAAAATTTTCATATTAAATTTTGTATCTTATAGGACCACAACTATTAGCTAGTTTCATTCCATTTTTTAGTTGAGATCGTGCTGATCCAGTCGTGTTGGGATCCGTGCTTCAACCGTTATTATTTTTTTAATGGCAGATTACTGAATTGAATGAATAGTTTTTGTTGAATGGGCTTACTTTTCAAAATAGTTATTGATTATAATATTACATGTTTTCAGTTTTTTTTTTATTATTTCGAGTTTGAAAATACGGGATTATACTTAAAAAATATTCCATCTCCCACAACGGGAAGATCTTCAATGTTTCCTACCTGACTTAAGTTATATATATATATATATATATATATATATATATATATATACACGTATTATTTTTTTATGTATAAATATAGGTTAAATTATAAGTTTAATTCAAATATCTATTTAATCTTTGAACTTTAAAAAATATCTAATAAATTTCTGAATTTTTAAATTTGTGTCTATTTAGTCATTCAACTTTTAAAATATCTAATAAGTCTTTCAATTTTTAATTTTGTGCCCTACAGGTCTCTAAATTTTTAATTTTTTGTTTAATAGGTCATTTACCTATTCAAGATTTTTTAAAATTAATGGACCTACTAAACACAAAATTAAAAGTTTATGGTTCTCTTAGACATAAAATTGAAACTTTCAATTTTAAATCTAATAGATCAAATAATTTTAAAAAATTTCAAATACATCAAGTACCTATTAGACACAAAATTAAAAATTCAGAGACTTATTAGATAGTTTTTAAAGTTCATGAACTAAATAGACACAAACTTGAAAGTTTAAAGCCTAAACTTGTAATTTAACTATAAATGTATGTGTGAGTCCAATTATTATGAACAATTTTTCAATTTAATCCTAATTATTTAAAGAGTTTCAGTACATTTGATATTTTTCAATCATACCTTTACTAAAAATAAATTTGTCTAATACTCATTGAGTTGGCAAAAATTTAGAAGGTAATGATTGAGAGGCTATATATTTAAACTAAAGTTGAAATTCCCAGCTCAGATGTTGCAACCATTAGCCACAAAAATATATAGTATTTCTAATTACTTTAAAAGTAGTATAATAATACCCACAAAAATGCCACTTACAAAAGAGTTCCAAGTGGAACCACAAAAAATAAATAAGTTAAAAGGGAAAAAGGAAAAGGTTGCTTTTGATTAGTAGCTAGTTTTGGTATTGAAGGTATAATAAACTTTGCCTTTCGGATGTTGGGTCATCGGGACTAAAAGATTTGTGGGACGGGCAAAAAAGAAACTTTTTTAGGTGAAATTACGCGTTTAGTCTTTTAACTTTTAGATTTGTATTTATTTGATTTCTGAATTTTAAAAAGTATCTAATAAATCTTAGAATTTTCAATTTTATTTTTAATAGGTCTCCGAACTTTAAAAATATTTTATAGGTATATGAACTTTTAATTTTGTGTCTAATATCTTTACATATTCAATTTTTTTTAGAAATTAACTCATCTATTAGATATAAAATTGAATTTTATGTTTAATAAGACCTTAAACTTTTAATTTTGTGTCTAGTAAGTTCATGAATTTAAAATCTCAAATAAGTCAAGGACCTATTAAACATAAAATTCAAAATTTAGAGACCTATTAGACACAGAATTGAAAGTTTAAGGACATATTAGACACTTTTTAAAGTTCATGGACCAAATAGACTCAAGTCTAAAAGTTCAAGAACGTATTTGACACTTTATAAAGTTCCAAGGACAAAAAAATAGACACAAACCTAAACGTTTAGGAACTAAACTTCTAATTTAAACTTTTTCAAATTAGCAAATATGAGGTTGGAGATTGAACCATCTACTGTGCATTCCATAAAGGTCAGAGTAATTTGTTTTTTGAAAAAAAAAATCAATTTTTACTCAAATTATATCAATTTTCACCTTAAATGCTTTCAATCTCATTAAATTGGACCTAGACTTAGACTTCTTGTATTTTTTTTTCCTTAGGTTCAATATTCACGAATTCATTTACTAGTTTTAATAATAAAAAAAAAGTAATGAAAAATTTTAACAACTTCATTAATTTCAATAAAAATCAAGCTTTCCATAAAATTAAGTTTAATCCCTCAATGGAAACTCACAAATTTTCTTTTGAAAAAAAAATCAACTCTAATGTTGTTACCCATCAAAATTGTGCTAAAAATATATTTTATAATTACATATAAAAATATTTTTTTAAATAATCCTTCAAACGAGAAATTACTAAAAATTTCAACATTTGTTATGAAATTAAAATTTTGGAGGTGAAAATTTAAGTTGGCAAAGTGAGCATAGCTAAGTGCTAATTGACATGTACCCTCAATTAGATTTGAATCCCCTAATCCCTAAATATCATTAAACTCAAAAAATTAAAAAACAAAATTTAGGTTAAAAATTGATTTTTTTTCCCTCACTTTTAGACGTCAATTTTCAATTTTGATTGGTATTTAGAAAGAAGAAGAATAAAATGTTTGGTCAAGTCGAAGGCTAGGCCAAATACAGTCCAGAAAAATCGCAATTCTCGTACGAAAATCACATATTTTAGAACCAAAAAAAAAAAAACAAAAAAAAAGACTGATCATACAGACATGAAGGAAAACAAAAGAGAAGAAAATCCAGGAACAATAATCCATCAGGAATCAAATGGTAGGTAGAAATGAAAGAGAAGAAACAGAAAAGAAAAAAAAAATGGAATAATAGATTTGACTCACCTCTCCAACAGTTTCGAATGAGGCTGGAAGGAGCTTTTCTGAAGCAGAAAGATCATCGGCAATGAAAGAGAAGAACTCGAGAGAAATGCAAAAGCAGAGGTTTGTTTTGACTTTGTGCTTGATTTGGAAGTAATATATAGACAGAGGCGAGGAGAAAAAAGCACAAAATTCAACGGCAACTGCAAGTGGAGTTCCTATGTGGCAATGGAAAGCTGTATTCTTTCATAAATTATTCATTCAAGCTGCCAATGTGACTGTCTCTTTAAATCGTTGGATTTAGATCTTAAAATTTATATACTTTTTAATAACTACCAGACACAAAAGTGAGGTACTTTTATAATTTTTCTCTCGTACATTCAATAGTGCAAAACTACCAATCTCATTGCAGAGGCATCCTCAAATAATTGCTTGTATCCTGAGATTACCCTTCTTCTTTGTGCCATGCTGACATCGGAATGACAGACAACCCTTTCTTTCTGATCATCTTAATTGGCATGGAAACAAAATATGTTTTTCCTCCATATATCCCAAATAAATAATAGGTTAAAATACCATTTTGGTCCGTGTACTTTGATTTCATTCTATTTTCATCCATGTACTTTTTAATGTTCAAATATAGTCCATGTAAATTCAATAAAGCTTAAATTGGTCCCTATATTATTAGTTTAGAGTTGACTTTTCTTTAAAAAAAATTAGTCTTTATTAATTTTTCTTCTATAAATTGTGGAAATATGCTCACACTATGTCTTTTCTTGTCTGAAAATTATTATTTAACCAATTTCTATAAAAAATTAACTTCAAACTAACGGTAGAGACTAATTTTAAGGTTTATTGAATGTACATAGACTACAATAAGATGAAATCTATAGTATACAGACCAAAATGATATTTTAACTTAAATAAATTTTTCGATCTCTAATGAGTTTGATATCTATTTAATTCTTAAGATTTGAAGAGAATCATTTTAGTCTTTGAGATTTAGAAAATTGTTCTAATTGATCTTTGAACTCGTTTAACAGTCTGTTGATTAATGAAAGGATAATGCATGGTTGATTGTAATTTGCTGACTTGGTAAATTTAATATTATTTTTTCCCTCTTTCACATCTCCTTTGATGAACCTTGACGTTGTCCTTCTCCCTCTTCATTGGCCACCATTCTTCTTCGTTGGTTTATAACATTGCAGAGGCTTTGGAACGAACTCATTGGTCTGGAATATGACCTTCTAGTCTAGAATGAGGAATGATCTCCGTTCTAATTTGGAATGAACTCCTTTTATTGTCTAAAACAAACTCCTTCAAAACGTACAAAGGATGTAGTCGGTGGAGAGATTCATTAGAGGAAGCTAGGAGAAACAAAGAGGAAGGAGAGAGTCTAGTCACCAAAAATTATAATAAATAAAGTACAATCATCTTTTCATTAGTCAACTAATATTCAAATGAGTTTAAATACTATTTAAAACAATTTTCCAATCTCAAGAATTAAAATATCTTTTTTAAAACTTCAAGGACCAAATAGATATAAAACTCAACTTCAAATATTAAAAGTGTATTTTTCTATGTATCTTTTGGTTTACATTAAATTTTGGTTATCTACTTACTTTTGAGACCTTTATTTTGGTTTTCTTTTTTTTATTTTGGTCCATGTACTTTTTGAACGTTCATTTTTGTCCATGTATTTTTAGGGAGTGATTTTTTGTGTCCAATTGTAATAGAAATTCTATACACGACAAAAACTTTTTAATATAAAGGTACAATAATATTTCAAAAAATGTATTGATTGGTAGTGTTATGTTGTAATTGTGATTTTAAAAAAAATATAAAAAAAAAAAATATCTAAAATAATCATTTTTTTTTAAATAAGGGAAAGTACGATGATCAAACACTATATGAAAATCAGTTTCTGCCACAATTTTCTTTTCTTTCTAATGCTAATAAAGTCGTCGAGAGAAAGAACTTTTGCTGACCGTTTTTAAAAATTGTCGACAAAAATCCACTTATGCTGATGGTATTTTGTTACCGTCAGCATAAGTTAGAGATTTCCCGACGACTTTTAATCTCAAACTTATGCCGACAGTAATTTTGCTATCGTCGACATAAGTTGGGGATTTCCTGATGGTTTTTAAAAATCGTCAGAAAATCTCTCACTTCTGTCAATGGTAGTTAATTATCATCGGCATAGGTGGACTTTTGCCAAAATCGTCAGCAAAAGTTATGTTTTAAACTTAAAATTCTCTTATAAATGAAAGTATAGAGACCAAAATAAATATATAGAGACCAAAATAGACAAAAATTGAAACTACAAAACTAAAATAAGATTTAAACTTTTGTTTAGGGTAATTGTTGGGATAAAACAAAGTCTAATAACTAAACTTTATCCTCAAAGTATTAACACAATAGTGATTAAATATAAGAACAACCATATACTTAGAAGATAAGGACAATTATGTTTTTAGAAACAAAAGTATAGGAACTAAACTTATCTCCGATATGTAATTGGAATTAAACCTATCCTCAAAATAGTAATTAAATATAAACATAATTTGAAGTTGAATGATGTAACTAAATAGAAAGGATGTAAAGGAACTAAACTTATCCTCAAAGTATATTTCCACATTTTCTTTCTTGACAAACTCAATTAGAGTTTCGAATCTTCTTCTCTCATATATATTATCATTCAAACTTTTAACCAACCAGATTTTAATTGTCTATATAATGTTAAATTTTATTTTAAAACAATTTTTTTTTCATGCCAACATGAATTTAATTTAATGGTTATGACATTTCTATTATATCTAAAAATAAAAAGTTGTTGATTCAAAACATGATTATATTCTTAAAAAACAAAACATGTCGCTTATTTCTTTAATTCCCCCCCCCGCCCCCCCCCCCCCCCCCCCCCCTAATTTGAGATATGATTCAATCACTATCATAATGAGAATTCATCAATGAATGAATCTCTAGCACATTTATTAGTAATTTTTTTTAATTCTTTTATCATGCATGAGAAAACAACAAATTGTACTGTTGATAACCAACCAAGTAACAAATTGGTAATATATTAATCTAAACATATAAAAAAGAAATTACATTAAAAAAATACATTTTGTAAGAAATTATTATGATTTACAATTTTTTAATAACTTTATCTCACATTGAGATACCAAATATGATTAATCTTTATCATCCATACGTATTACACATAAATAATAATAGAGTAGTAGTAAATCTAGCATAATTTAAATAAAATATTTTTAAAATAACAAACAGAAGATAATTACTGTTGATGCCAAAATTTGGCTAAGAGAAAATTGCATCTGACCTTCACGTGCTTCAACAGTAAAATTTGTTTAACTGGAGAAAGAGGTGACCTACAAAAGAGAAAAAGTTGCACACCGATGTGACGCTTGTCATGCCAACTCCGATACTTAAGTCAGAGAGGAAGAAAAGTGTAGCAAGTATAGAGTTTAGAGAATGAAGTTGAAGTTGAACCCCCTTTCTTTGAGTTATAATGATGTATTTATAGAATTTTTTTACCTAAGTTTTCCATATTCTTTTCAGATAAGGATAGAAGAGGTTTACCTTCTATCTAGGAAGGGGATTTGAAAAGGTTAATCTAAGCATGCATGGTTCCCTTGGGTATGTTTCTCCTATGAGCTCTTATCATTTTTACTTTTATCTTATTTGATTAAGTCCAAATTTTACCCATAACATTAGCCCCCACTTCCTAATTGGGATTCATGCTCTGGCCTTTTAACACTTGAGAGGTAGGCATAAGGAGCCCAATTTGGGAGTATAACTTTTTGATTAAATTTACCTTTTTTGAGACATCATTCATTAGACCCGGTTGGGCTATTTTCCTCTAGATTTAAGTGCTTTGGAGAAATTCCAGAATTTACCTTAGAATAACTCATCATGCATCACATTCAGACAGAGTTGTGTGTTTTTTTATGTTTAAATGTTCCAAGGTGGGCCTTGGATTATTCTTAGGATCGCCCATCAAACTCCGTAGGGATGACTCAAAGTTTCCATAGGTTTAAGAATCTCCTCTAGAAAGATGAATATCAATTTCTTGGAGATCATTTTGAACCGTCAAGTGGTATTTGATTATTGTTTCTTGCTTGCATAAGTGTATTTTTTGCATGTTGTGGCTCTTGATCTCCTTGGCTTTGATGTCCTTTTTCTATAATTTGCATGATTTGAGGATGGTCATAAGTTCGTCCTTGACCATTCCTAAACTTTTAAAAAAAAAATCCTATCTTTTTACAACGAACAACTTTTATTTTAGCATTAGATTAATCGCAAATTAATGGGGTATGACCCATGGTCGGCCTTGGGCATGGCTTTCTTCGGTCTTTAGAAGCTTTGCCTTCAGCTACTTCTATGATTGAGAATCTAAAGTCTTGTATTTACTTTTTGTTTGATCAGGAAGCATATCTTTTTTAAAAAAAAAAAAAATAGGGATGCATATCCCATTTTTCTTGCTTTGTATTTGATAGGGAGAGATATCTCCTTTTCATGCTTTTTGTTTGATAGGGAGACATATTCCCTTTTTCTTGTTTTTTGTTTAATAGGGAGACATATCATCTTTTCTTGCTTTTTGTTTGATAGGGAGATATATCCCATTTTTCTTGCTTTTTGTTTGATATAGAGGCATATCTCCTCTTTAGTCGCTTTTCTTGCAAGGAAAAGTTGCATGATTATGCATTTTAAAATTTTATAACCTTCAACTTTCCTTTTCTTTGTTGGGCATGTTGAGTTTGGTCCATTTGGGGTGGACCCCAATTTTTGGAGCTCTTTTCCTGGATTAACTGTTTAGGGTTATTGGGCTCTAACCAATGATCCTCATTTGTGACAAGTGAAATTTATAGTTCATTATGCTAATAAACTAACTTTACTAACTATTATGCATTTAAAGTATATAGTTTTTCATGTGAAGGAATGAATGTTTCACTCTGCAGCGGAAGTATTGGATCATCTTTGATTTTATTTTAAAATTAAACTAAAAAAATAAGATTTCGCAAATTTACTTGGAATAAATATGGAGAATATTCTGGAGGGTCTTTTTCTCCTTATGCTCCAACTCCAATGAGGTTGAATTCCAAGACTTCTACAAAGTCTTCCTTGCTTTGACTCGAACAAAGGACCAAAGAGGTTTGTGGGAACCTTCTAACAAATAAAATGAGAGAATGAGGAAAGAATTCTCTAGAGTTTATTTCTCTTATTTGGAATGCACACACAAATGGCTCACCCCTAAGGTTCTATTTATAGTGGCTTAGGGAAAATAATTAAATAATATATTTTAAGATCTAATATATTAAAATATATTTATCTAACCCATTTGAATCATATTCAAATCTTTCCAAATTCTCCTACGACATCTATTTCCTTATTTGAATCTAATTCAAATTTAATAAATATCTTTTCTTTAATGTATCTTAATACATTAGTAATTTCTTTAATATTTAATGCATCATATATGATAATTCTCATTTATGAGGATTATTTAACCCTAAAACTAAGTTGTTATTGCCATTTTTGCATATTTTATCGAATAACAAGCAAGCTAAAAATAACATTCATAAGATAAATTCATGCAAGCTTGTCGGAGTATGGAAAAAGAAGAAATGAGTTGAAAATATAAAGGAAAGTTTGCTAAGTTGCTGTTTTTGTGCAAATTTGATGAAGTGAAGCAAATGCAAATGAAATGCAATTGCATTTCCTTGAGGAAGCAAGGTGGTGAACAAAAGAGAAAATGCAATTGCATTGCATTTTCTGGACTTAACAAAAAGTGCATAATTTTCGGAAAATCACCAAAACCCACAGGAATTGCTTGATTTATGGAAAATTTCTAGCCTAATCTCAAGCCCCAAAGTCTACCCATGAATTAAGGAGACCCAAGATGGAAAGAAAAGGCCTCGGAATACCTATAAAAGGGAGGAAAAACGAAGAAGAAAGCACCAAAATTTTCATACTCTGTTTTTCGAATTATATACTCTGTTTTCTGTTTTTTTTTTCTGTTTTGGACAGCAGCTTTTAGTTTCGATTTTTCTGTCATTTTCTTTAGTAGTTCGTCTTCATCTTTCCCTAGAATTCTTATGTTCGATCCCTTCTCAACGAGAGTTCGAGGAGGTAAAGATCCAATTGCCTCGTAAAGGACTTTTGGTTAGATCAAAACAAGAATTTTCCGTTAGCGTTGTTACTCTGTTTTTGAGGTTTTATTCTGTTTAATCCCTCTATTGTTCAGCTCGATTTTACTCAAGTAGTTAGACTCGGTTTACTCCAATTTTTATATGTTAAAGAAGTTGAATCAATCATTGAATTATGGGTTTTGTTCTACTTCATTTTTCTGTCAATTAGATGAAATTTTAGCTCCAAAGATTCTGCATTTTTATTTAGCTTATTCACTGATTGCAAATTTATTTGAAATTGAGCTAAAGGTTAATAAAGGTGCTTAATTGAATTCCATTACTTAATACATATTGCCTTGTGAGTGTTTTGGGTTATTGATTTAGATTCACAAATTCTTATTAAATTTCAATTTGTTTCCTCTATTATTAGGAATTTAATTTCGGTATTTTGGTTATTAATTATGAGATTTATAGCAATTGAATTTTGGCTTTTCATTTCTTTCATAATGAGCTAACTTCTTCTTTGGGATTCAAGCATGTGGATGCCCTAAAGATAGGAATAAAGGCCTAATTGTGAGGGCAATCTTGCTTCCTCTATAGCTTGTTTTCTTTTATTGATTTTAATGCTTATTATTAGTCTAGATTGATCACCTAGATTAGTATACAAAAATTGAGTCTAATTCTGAAAAGGTTAGATAAAAATTTAGATTTCATAAAAGCAATAAAGGAAAATAGTCTAGACATAGGAATTTGTTTTTGACCCTAGACATAGGGCAAAATCTTTAAAACCAAAAGAATCGTGTTTCAAAATTAACTAAGTTCGTATTAGCCATAGAAATATCGGTTTAATCGCTTAATCTCCTAAAGATACTTCATAGAAGAATCGAATAGGTGTTGAATTCGGTTTACAAAGCTTAAGTGTTGAAGTCAAAGGAATGCAATTGCAATTAGGCCGCAATTTCTTTCAATGGAGCAAAAACACGTTTGAATCCCTCTTTTATCATTTTTATTTATTTTCTTTAGCAAAAACAACCACTCAATCATTTTCACACCATTGGTTACCACAATTTCAATTTGCAAACATATTTTGTGTCGTCTCAGTAGATTTTGTTAAAACTCGTTCCCTTGGGTACGATATTCTGGAATACTCCAGTTTTTATTACTTCGATCACGTGCACTTGCTTGTAGCGAAAAGCAGCGATCAAGTTTTTGGAGCTGTTGCCGGGGAACGGCATTTCTAATAAAATTTATTTTAGACACACAAATTGTGAGCAGATTGCAATTGCATTGCAGTTGCAATTCTTCTATTGCAGAAAGCCCAATTCTTGTTTACATTGTTTTGCAGGTTGAGGGAGAGCAATTGCAAGAGGAGAAAGACACAACTTAGGATTGAATTGCTTTAGATAATCAACAAGATGGAAGACATCATTGCAACATTGAGCGCACAAGCTTCATCATTAAGCTACATGATGGAAACTTTGATGATGAGAAATTTCATAGCTCCTACTAATCATATCCATTCTATTTCTTGTATTTATTGTAAAGGAAGTAATTCATTTGATAATTGTCCTTATAATCCTGATTCTTTGTGTTATGGATTTCTACCAAGATTTGCAAATCAACATCAGTACCAGTGCTTCCAGCAAGGGAAGATGATCCCAAAAGAGCCAAGTATCGCAGAACTCGCGAGGGAATATAGAGCAAAGAACGATGTTGTAATGCAAAGCCAAGCCACATCTTTACAGAATTTGGAGATCCAGATGGAACAAATTGCAAATGATTTGCAGAACAGGTCCCAAGGAATTTTGCTCAACAATACAGAGACTTTCAAGCAAGAAGAAAAAGAAGAATTCGAGGCGGTGACACCAAGTAAATTCGAATATGAGGATCTCAAACTCCCAGTAAAAGCAGAAATCGCTCCAACTATTGAAAACACTAAGGAGCCAGAAGGGAGAAAAGAGATTAAAGAAGAACTACCTCAAGAAGAGAATGAACCACCCAAGGAAGTTGCAGTGAACTATGCAGTTGCAATTTCACAGCAAATGACATCCAAAGTGCTCCTGATACTAGAAGACCCTACTTTGACTTATTGTAGCTTGCAGGAAACGCTAAATGAAGAAGAATGCAAAAAGGAGAGCACGAAGGATGACAATTTGCAGAATGTGACACAAGTTGCAACTACAATTTCTACTTTCAAAGGCACATGCAAATCTCTCGAGCAAGCAAGACCCGTTGTGATCAAAGCACCTCAACTACGAATGAAATCTCGTCCAACCTCGAGACCTAGGTGCAAAATGAAGGAATACGGTTGCGGGCTACCTACTGGAATAGGATAAGTTTATCTTTTCGTTCATTTTTTTTTACAAAAAAAAAAAAAAAAATCCTTATTTCTATGAATTCTGAAATGATTAAGCAATTTCTGTCTAAGGCAGAATCCTGTCTAGGCTGAGGTATTTAAGTTGACCGTTTAGGGAACACCTCTACCTGGGGATCTACCTGGGAAATTGTTTAAGAGTTTCAAAAATTCAAAAAGAAATAAGAAAATAAAATAAAAAATAAATATTTTAAGGCATGAACTCTATTTCGAGCATGTGTGAACTTTTTGACAATTTGCTTTGGAGTTCAAATAAAAAGGGAGAGGGGAAAATCAAACGCCAATCCAAAGGAATTGCAATTGCAATGCAATTGCATTCACAAAAAAATGAGGCAAAGCCGAGGGACAAGAATGCAAATGGAATGCAATTGCAAAACGAAGCAAAACATCCAACATGCCAAGAAGATGATGATTCAACCTCCAATGATTAGGGGAGTTGTTCTTTGCACCTTAAACTCTACTTCTTAAATCTTAATAGTTTAGATTGTGATGTTATTGTCTTAAACTTTTATGCTTGTCTTTGTCCCTTGCATTTTGTCATGATGATTTGATTGACATCCATATTGTTTGAAGTTCAATGTCAGTTTTGTGTAATCTCTTGTTTTTGGATGTCTCCCAAATATGTCTTAAAGTTTAAAAATCCTTGATGATGATATTTGGAATAGGCTCGGCTCATTAAACATTCCTCAGTTATCCACCCAACTTTATGACTTCTTTGCTTTCCTTAGCACCCCACCACCAATTCACCTTAGCTTGTGTCACTATAATTCTAGGGTTATTAAGCTTGTTAATATATATGGCCAGCTCAACCACCCAAAAGCAAACTAGTCAATGAAGACATTGCCACATCTTAAGTTTGGGGGGGACAGACACCTTACATTACTTTTGTTGACCCCACATCATTATATATTCATTTTTTGCAATTCATGAAATGTAAACATATTGTGATTTGTTGTATGAAAGCTGCCAAGCTCAAAAAAAAAAAAAAAAAAAGGATACTCCTCTTTCCAAGAATTAACCGAGTAACCAGAGAAAGTCATGACACCCATGATTGTCTCTGCATGAAAGGTTGATTCAGGAAATGAGTAGATTAAAAACGGTTTCTAGTAGTGATGTGTGCTCGTAGTCAACTACCCTCACCACAAAAGTGTCGGTAAGTTGGAACGAAGGTACAATTGACTAAGGAACACCTCTAAAAAAAAGAAGAAAAAGAAAGAGAAAAAGAAAAAAAAATCAAGTTTGAATAGCGTGGCAGTAAAAAGAAATAAGTTTGGGGGAGTTTTTCTTTTGTTAGTCAAGTTGTTCTTAAATTGATGGCCTATGTAGGAAGCAAACAAGATAAAACTAGAAGAGTAGGGATACAATTTTTAGGGAAGTATGGGTGAAAAGTGCTAAAGTCAAGAGTAAGGTGGGATTAAAGTTGGTTGTGATAAACATGTGTTATGAGCTTGAGATGTCTCCTGAAAGGATATTTGTTTTATCAAGAATTTGGATTAGTTGTTGAATTTCATACTTGAATAACTGTGATTTTGATAATTGCTTGAGGACAAGCAATAACTCAATATACAATAAATATGTTTTTTTCTCATTTAATATATCAAATATATTAAATTTTAATTCGAACATTTCAAAATTTCTCTCAACAAAATTGATCCCTATTTGTTTATATGAGCTAGCAATGAGATTTTATGAACCTATAGATTATAAGCTCCAATGATACAAAATCAACTAATTAAACTATTTAATTAATTAATTTTCATTCATTAACTGTAGGTCACTCCACTATAGACCTAGAGTTGCACTCTTATGCCATGTAGAATAAGTTGTGTCCATGGATATAATCACTACATGCAAGTGGATCCTTCACGAGTTGTTTGTAATTACAGCTGGGTCAAAAGTCCGTTTTACCCCTGTAATTACATCTTGCACCTTAAGTATCACTGATCCTCCAGTGAACAATTTGTTTATGATCTAACCATAAATTAAGTCTCTCTCGAGCTAGTGAGAGGGTGGGGCCCCATTGTGCAAGTCTCAAAATCAGCAGTTAAGGGAAATACTCATTTACTTACCCTATGAGGGAATTAGTGAATTCCATCTTGTGAGATTATGTTCCCAGCTCCTTATTTGGTCAAGTCCCCAAAATGGTAGATATATTGAATCAACTACAAAAGCCACTCTCACCCATGCAAATCAAAGGACAAGCCCTCATAGGCAAGAGTTCATAACTCACTCATGATTAAGATTGAGTTGCTTATGATCATCCTGATGAAATATTAATATTCTCAATTAACAGATTTATAAAGAGATGTTAAATATTTTGTGGTCTAGTCTTACACAAACTCATTGTACAAGATATCCCTACTCACATGTCTCCACATGAACGACTTGGATCAAATAATTTGTAAACTATTACAAAGTTGGTCGTATCAATAGTGTTATCAGGATAAGGTATCCAACCTTTTCCATATACTATGACTCTTTAGGTTATTTCTTGAACATGATTCTCCCATATGTCAACTACATACTATTCAAGATTACACTAATAACCTTGAATTTTTCATATAATGGATAATATTATATTGCAAATAAAATAATCAAAATTATTAAATAAATCATTAATTACAAGGCTTTAAGGCATAAATCCCAACATCATGAACATGATATTTCTCATGTGATATCAAAAGTTCAATGAAAATACTTTTCAATTTGAAGTTTAAATGATTTGATGCAGATGAGATGTTGATTTAACTTAATGAAATATATTCACTATTTCACATATGAGGAACTAGAACATATAAGAATTTCATAAAATGGGTATGCATTCAAATAACTTATTATATAAGTAACTGCATAATCTCCAGAATTTCACAAATTTTTCTTCAAATTTTTCTTGGTATTCATAGTTTATTCATGATGTTCAATTCATATTCACTATATTAACAAGTCATACAAAAATTTATTTTTTTTAAAAAATGCAGAGCATGACATGCTAGTTAGAATTAGTGAATTCTAGAACACATAAGGAGATGTCATTTTAAAGAAGACAAAAGATAAATAGATATTTCATGATCATTGTATCATCTAGCTTTTCAATTTTTAACGAGTATTAGAAAATTTCGAGTTCGAAATAAACTTATGTGGGATTTTACAATTTGGTAGTCATCTTCAAAGATGAGGCTTCAAAATTTTCTCCATAGTCTTGTTCATAAGCAAGATCTTCAAATTTGATTATTTAAATTTTTTGATTTCCACATTTCGAGATCTGGCATAGTTATTGCTTGACAATTCCTTTTAACTTTCTCCCAATTTTCTCTGTTAATCGATTTCATTGTTCTTCAGATAAAGCTAAGGTTAAGTTCGTACGTTGATGATCCTCAAAAAGTAGCGGATTATCTGATTTCTTTTCTTGAAAAAGCACAAATTGCAATTCCTGCTACTGCTTGAGAAAGAAGATAAATGTTTCATTCTTTAAATTTTTGTCTACAAATATTTATCTTGATGTGTTCAACACAAATATTTGTCTTCATGTGTTGATCAAAGCTTCAAAAGATTCGTTGTAATATTAGTCATCGGAGAGGATCGATGCATGAGTACCACCGATGGTTAAAGGAGAAAGGTGGAGGGGGGCGACTAGAGGAAGAAAAAGAAAAGCCTAAGGTTTTCTTTTATTAGAAAGAAAAAGAAAAGCCTAGGGTTTTTTTTCTTTTTTATTTTTTCTTTATCCTTTCTTTTTTCTCCTTTTTTTTTCTTTTTTTTCTTTTTCCTTTAAGCCACCATGTCTTAATTCTTTGTTGTTCTGGTTCGTTATAGCCTAGGGTTTGCCTTTTTTTTTTTTTTTTTGACTATGGGTGTGAAATTTCATGTCTTTACCAAAAGCCTTTTCCATTTTGCAAGATCATGAACCAGTTCAATGTGGTCTTTATTTTCTCAATTTTGATATGCAAGGTAGAGCACTATCGTTTCCCATAGACGGCGCCAACTATTGATGCCAAAATCTAACCAGAAAAAATCTCATCTGACCTTCACGTGCTTTAATGGTGTTTAACTGGGAAAAGAGGTGACCTTGCAAAAGAAAAAAATTTGCGCATCGGTTGCTACACCAACTCCGATATTTAAGTCAGAGAGGAAGAAAAGTGTAGCAAACTATAGAGTTTAGAGAATGAAGTTGAAATTGAACCCTTATTTGAGTTATAACGACGTATTTATAGGATTTTTTTATCTAAGTTTTTCATATTCCTTTTCAGGTAAGAATAAAAGAGGTTAATATGGGCCTGTAGAGTTCCCTTGGGTATGTTTCTCATATGGGTTCTTATCCTTTTTACTTTTATCTTATTTGATTATGTCCAAATTTCACCTATAACAATTATAAATATAACAAAAACAAAACATGTGTATATATATTAGCGATGACCATTAATAAATGTATAGGTTAGCTAGTGATCTACTAAGATTATCATGAATCAATATATAGGTTCAACAATTATTATATAGGTTAATCATCAATTTATATTAATAAATGACTATCACATAAAATAAAAATACACTAGTTATTATTGCTTAAATTAATGAACAATTGTACTAAAAAAATTAATTAACAATGTACTAGTTTTGAAAATGACTACATTTGTAACTATTTTTCTTTCTTAAAAAAAAAAAAAAAAAAACTGTTAAGAAATAGATACGTGGAAGAAGAAGCTACCCCCTACTACAGTGCGGGCAAACGAATTAGTCTAAGTCAAAAGGCATTTTTAACAGCTTCACTTTTTATAAGTACAAAAAGAATTGACGCATATAAAAGATGAGTTTTGGACTATTAAATTTTAATAAAATAGTTCAAGTTAGTATTATTTATTTATTTTTCTTAGTGTATGCTACAGATTGATTGGATATATTAAGTAAAATCTTAAGGACTAAATCAAAATACGAGCACTTTTTTTTTTTTTTTTTGAGAATATTCAATTACGAGCACATTGGTCAATAGTATTTTATATTTTGATATTATAGGAGTTATCGTAATTTTATATATTGCAATAATTATGTTGTGAATGTTTGCTTTGATGTACCTGTGTGAAAGAATGTGATGGTTTAAATTTTAAAAGATTCAAAACCGTTGTTCAATTATGAATATAAAATCTATAAATTAAATTAGTAATGATTGTTTTAATAGTTTTGATTACTTAAATTCTAGAGAAAAATTAACTTTTAATCTCTAGAGTTTGGATTTGTTGTATTTGGATATTTGAGTTATCAAACCCAACAACTTTAACTTTGAATTTTGGATTTGGTTTCATTTTTTTTTTCTTGTCCATTTTTTATATTGTAGCTGACAAAAGCTAACGTGACATTTTTATATTAATTTTTTTAATTTTTAAAAATAAATATATATTAAATTAATAATTTATTTATTTTTTAAATTCTTTTCTTTTCTTTTTCAACTACAACTGCCGACCACCACCGACTGTCGATCTTCATTTTCTTTCCTTTTTCTTCTTCCTTCTCGCCTCTTCATCTTCATCTTCTATTTTTTTACAAAGGATGGCTGAAACGGAAGGAGAATTCCCTCTGTTTGAGATCTAAAACAAAGGAGAGCTCGATGTACCTCTACACTCACGATAGCTTACCCCTCGGAGGTATCTCTACACTATTGTATCTCCAAATTTCTTCTCTCTCATAGCTGCTCATACCCCTCACGATATATCTACACTAATTGCGACTTACCATGAAGTTTTGGGGATAACACTCCCACACAATCGAATAGATAGTAGCTTGACGATCCGACGGAGACCCATGCCGACCCGATGCTCCAACTCAATCTTCAATTAACAAACCCACGAACGACCGTCGACAGTGTACAGGATAAGTTATGCAAAAATTATGGGCAAGTGGGATATGAATGATCTGCCTTTATTGATAAGCAAGATTTGGCTTATATAACCATTACAATAGAAGTAAATAACAAATAAATAACAACCCATCAAAAACTGTGGTAAAACAAAAATATTAACCAATCAACTAAACTCCTAGTATAAAGGGATTTTATTCTAACAAATTAACAGCATATCTTAACATTCCCTCCCGTAAACTAAACACTATCAAGTGTGAAGTTTATCTGGAATTTCACGTTTTCCCAACAAATCTCAAAGTTTTAGAAAATCTTCCAACTTCAAGGGCTTAGTCATCACATCAGCAACTTGCTCTTTAGTCCCACAGAATTCCAATTTGATGACCCAATCTTTAACTAAATCTCGAAGAAAATGAAACTGCATGTCTATGTGTTTGCTTCTCCTTACATGACTGGATTTTTGGAGAGTTTAATGGTGAGTTGTTGTCACACATAATTGTTGTTCCTCCTTGCCTAATCCTTGTTTTCCATAAAATTCTACTCATCCACATAGCTTGATGGTCAACTGAAAACGTGGGCTTTTAGAAGAAAACTTTTGAATATAAAAAGTCTCCAGTCTAGTGCAAGTGCACACTATCAAACAAGTAGTAATTGGAAATATTCCAGAGTATCGATCCCACAGAGAATGGATACCACAAAATCCAAAATGAAGGCAAAGGTATTCACACAAAGAAACCTCGATAACCAATATTAAATAATTGGGAAGGTTGTGCGTGTACTAAAAATCGAATGATAAAAAGATGGAATCCGAATATATTTTTTCCCCTTAGAAAATAATTGTGACCTAAAATGCAATTGCAATCTTTCCAAGCAATGTAAACCGGGTTTGACTTCTATTCGATTTTAATGGAAAAACCTTTAGAAGCCTAAGTGATTAAACCATATGTCTATGGCTAATACGAACTTAGTTTAATGAGAACACAACCCTTGGTCTTAGAGGTTTCGCTTTATGTCTAGGGTAAAAAACAAGTGCTTATGTCTAAGCTCCTTTCCTCTATTGCTTTGTATGAACACGTAATCTCGTTCAACCCTTTCGGCATTAAACTCGATCTCAGTATGTTCACCTAGGTGATCAAGCTAGATTCACAATAAGAATGATAATCAATAAAAGCAAACAATGCTATGGAATTGAGCAAAGTTACTTTTACATCTTAGGCCAAGCTTCCAATCCTTAGGGCATCCACATATCCGAATCCCAAGGACGGAATTAGCTCATGATGGAGAAAATAAATAGATAAACATTAAAAGAAAGAAAATGCATATTGATTTAAGAAGTAAAAAGAAAAAAAAAACAAAAACTGGAAAATAAAGTAATAAACTTAAAAAGAAAGAATAACTTGAATGAAGAACTTTATTAAAATAAACTTGTTGTAAATGACAGAACTAAATTAAAGACAAGAACTAAAGTAACTGAAGTCGAAATAACATAAATAAAGTTGCTGGAAATTAAACTTAAAACAACCAACTAAATTGCTGAAAATTAAACTTAAACAGAAAAACAGAAACGGCTAATACAAGGGAAAAGTCAAACTTCAAGGAGAGAATTATCACTTATTCAATAAATCTAAACTCAACCTCTTTCAAGGAGAGTAAGATCTTCACAACACTAAACTTTTGACAGGGTTGGATTGAAGTTTCGGTGACGTTTCTTCTCATTGTAGTCGATAAAACAGAAAAACAAAAGTGCAGAAAAATAATTGGTCTTCAATCGAGTATGACCGACTGTGGACTCCTTTTTCGTGGCTTGAATCTTCATATTTATAGCCTCCAAATGCTAGGGTTTGCTCCTTGGATTTTTAAGGCAATAATTGAATCTTTATGAGCTTGATTCGTGGAGAATATCTTCAAATATTATCATAAAATCGTGCTCCCAGATTTTCTCCTTTATTCTCGGAATTTTGTCTCCCAGGAAAAATTGTAGTTGCATTCTGGCAGTTTTCACTTTTATGCATAATGTAAGATGCAATTTTCCTTAAGAGTTTGTTTAAAATTAGAAAGAAAAAAAAACAAAAGAAAAAATCTTTTATTATTAAAAAATGGATTATTTATAAAAAAGAGAAAAGAAAAAAAAAGAAAAAAAGAAAAAAAGAAAAAAAATGAATTGGCAGGACACGTGTGTTGGGTTGGAAGAGTGGTGGTTTGATAAGTATTAGTTTTAAAAACAAAAAGAATGAAGAAATGAATGAAAAAAAAATGAGAAAGAGAAAGAGGAAGTAGTTTTCGAAAAAAGAGAGAGAGGGAGAAAGAGAGAGAAAGAGGGAGAGATAAATTTCACAAAGGGTGAGAGAGGGAAGAAGAGGAATCTTTATCATTGATTCAAAAATTTGAAGCTTGAAGATTGAAGCTGAATGTTGAATAACTCGGGGTCAAGATCAAAAATAGAATTTGGTCGAACAGAAATTGAAATAATTCTCGATTTGAGGTGTCAACGATAATTGTTCTGTGAGTGGTTTATTTATGAAAAGTTTACATCATTTAATTTTTTTTATGGAGTTTTCAAGAATTCTTTAATTATGTATGATTCTAGAGAAATTGTTATGAGATTTATAGAGATGTTTGAGAGAAATTATTATAATGTTTCAATAATTTTGTGAGTTTAGCTTGCATTATCATTTTAAAAGATATTCGAGAATTTTGATGGTTATTGAGAGATGTTTGAAGAGTTTTAATGTTTCTTGAGAAATGTATGAGATTTATGAGATGTGGTTTTAGAGAAAATATAACTTTGGAAATGTTTATATTATTTGAGAGATTTGATGACTATTTGAGATATTATAAATGTTTAATGTTATTTCAGAAATCTCTCAAGTTTATGAACGATTGTTTTAGAAAAAGAATATAATTTTTAGAAAGAGTTTGAGTAGTTTAAGAGTTTTTATGATTTAGAGTAATTTGTGATTTTAAGAGTTTTATGTTAAAAGTGGATTTCAAACCACTAAAACTTTGTACCTATGGTGATTACTCTGTATGCTATGAGAATGCGTTTCCATAGTATGCTCGCGTGCTCAGACCGCAAGGGATGCAAGGGAATGCCGGGGCCATTAGGTGCCGAATCCAGATTTCGAATCTTGGTCCTAAGGCACTATGTATGACAGAGATTGACTCTGCTATGTTTCTTGAGATTACTCAGTGCATAGTATGACAGAGATATGCTCTGCTATGTATATGGAGATTACTCGATACATAGTATGACAGAGATTGCTTTGTTGTGCGTATTGAGATTACTCTACACCAGTATGACAGAGATTTGGGTACAATTATGGTGATGAATTTTACTAACTTATGCTTATGTTTTCCAGAGCTATAATTGCATATTTCTCTATCTATATTTTTACAAACCTGTGCTTATGTTTCGAGAGTTGTTGTTTCAAGAGCTGTAATTGTTGTTGTGTTATTCTTGTTTTTAAGAGTTGTTTTATTTACAGATTTTAATGTGTTTAAATGATTCTGAGAGTTTCTAAAATGTTTGTGATTTACACTATTCCACTGAGTTATCAACTTCTGTTTAGTAAGAGAATAATTTTTCTTGAAAATTTATTTTCTTATGGATTCACCATTCACTGGGTTTTTTTAGCTCATTCTTTGTTTTTAATTTTTCACCAGGTTGCTCTTGAGTTTCAACTAGAGTTAGCTTATCAAAATCTGCCACCAGTCTTGTCAAGTCATTGCATATCATCTATTGTAAGTATAGAGAGAAATCTTCACTGCGTTGTTTATGGGATTTCCATAGATAAAGTTAGATAATGAGAGAAGAGATAAAGACTTGGCAATAGATTCCATTGCACATTTGGGGTCTCTGTCACCACAGCTCATCCTAAGTTTGATTGAGTTAATCTGGGGCGGGGTGTGACACATAAAAACATCACAACTCATTGAAAATTAACTATTTTCCTCTTATTTCTTAGCTCAAAACAATCCCTTAGCTAATTTTGGCTATTTTCTCATTAATTTGCTATTAGACATAAAAACATGCATTTGTCCGAATAGCTTAAGTAAAAAGGGCTATATATATGTAAAATATTAGCATTATCACTTGACAAGCACATGTTGCTGTTGCTACAAATTCAGCCTCAATGGATGATAAAGTAACTAATGGTTGCTTTTTCGAAGACCATGAAATAGCTCCTGAATTCATTAAGAATACATGTTCGGAGGTGCTTTTTCTATCTTCTATATCTCCAGCATAATCAGAATCAGTGAAGGCATGAAGTTCTTCAACTTTACCTTATGCATAAAATATGCCAAAATTGATCGTCCCTTTCAAGTACATGAGTGCTATTTTAGCTGCTTCTAAGTCTAATTCTGTAGGCTTTGACATATAACAACTGATTAGACTGACAATAAACATCATGTCTGGCATGGTGGTAGTTAGATACATGAGATTTCTAACCATTTGCTTAAAATATGTTTCATCAACTAGATTTCCTCCTTCATCACTATGTAATTTAGAACCAGGAACAATAGGACTGCACACATCATTTATATTTTCCATTCCAAATCTTTTTAAAACATCCAATGGATATTTTCTTTGGCATATATATATACCATTTCTATGATGCAAAACTTCTATGCCAAGAAAAAATCTCATTCTCCCCAAATCAGACATATCAAATGATCTTAGCATGGATTATTTAAATTTTTTCTTTAAATCTTCATCATCTCCGATATATATTAAGCCATCTACATAAACACTCACAATAAGAATCTTACCTTTGCAATCGATCTTAATGAACAAAGTTTGTTCACTATGACATCTCAGAAATCCTTCTTCATCAAAGTGTGCTTCCAATCTACTAAACCAAGCTCGATGAGCTTATTTTAGGTCATACAAGGCCTTTTTCAGCTTATATACTTTATGCTCATTTCCTTTCTGCACATAACCCATTGGTTGCTCAACATAGACATCTTCACACAATTTTCCATGTAGAAAAGCAGACTTCACATCGAGTAGAAAGATTTTCCATCCTCTTTGAGCTGCCAAAGATAATATCATACAAATGTATCCATTCTTACAACTGGTGCATAAACTTCAGAATAATCCACTCCATGTTGTTGTGAATAACCCTTAGCCACCAACCTTGCTTTGTATTTGTCCACCTCTCCATGTTCATTGAATTTTGTTTTATAAATCTATTTCACCCTGATTCTTCTTGCAGCTGCCGACAATTCAGTAAACTTCCATGTTTCATTTTTTTTTGAATTGCAACTACTCAGCATCCATTACTAGCTTCCATTTAGGAATTTTTTCTGCCTTTTCAAAATTAACTGGGTCTGCATCAATTTGAGCCAAGTGAACTTCAATGTTTTCATCATCTGAAAGTCCTTCACTAGTAACATAATCATTAAAATATGATGGAGCTCGTCGTATTCTTCCTCCCTCTTCATTTGCTAATGATTACACATTTGAAGATAAGGTTGAACGTGGTTGTGGATCACCATTCTCCATTTCCATATTGTCTCTCGTCTTCATGGTTAAGAACATCATTCTCAATCGGCTTTGCATCACTCTCGTTATCTCGCCATTCAGGACCCTCCAAGCTTTGTTTAATTGTGCTTTTATCCCAGTTCCATTGTTTCTCCTCGTTAAAAATAACATCTCGACTTATTACAATCCTTTTTGTGGAGGGATCCTATAGTTGAAATGCCTTTGATTCTTTGTTGACGCCTAAAAGAACACAAGGAAAGCTCTTGTTGCTTAATTTCTCTCTTTTCTCATCAAGAATGTGTACATGGGCAATGCACCCAAATATTCTGAAGTGCTCCACAGTGGGTTTTACTCCGCTCCATGCTTCTTGTGGTGTAACATCTTTTACTGCTAATGTAGGACTTTTGTTCAACACATAAATTACCCAATTAACATCTTCAGGCCAAAATTCTTTTGGCATTTTCTTCTTAGACAACATGCTTCTCACTAAGTTCATCACTGTTCGATTTTTCCGTTCTGCTACTCCATTGTATTGTGGAGTGTAGGCTGCTATTAACTGTCTTTTAATACCATGCTGCTTACAAAACTCATTAAAATCTCGTGAGTTAAATTTTCCACCTCTATCAGTTCGTAAACATACAATGGGCAAGCCAATTTCTTTTTCAACAAGTTTCTTAGAGTATTTAAACATGTCGAATGCTTCAGCTTCTCACTTAAAAAATATATCCAAGCTTTTCTAGTAAAGTCGTCTATGAAGCATAAAAAATACCTTTTCTTACTGTTTGACATGGGAGAGATTGGACCACAAATGTTTGCGTGTATCAACTGTAATTTTTGTGTTGCTCCCATGTTCTTCTTTTTGGAATTGAATCTCTTTATTGTTTTCCAACCATACAATCAGTACACGCAACACTTTCTACACTTAGTTGTGGAAGTCCGCAAACTATATTTTTAGCATAAAGTGTTCTCAAACCTTTGCAACTTAAGTGCCCATATCGACAATGCCATAAATGAGTTAGATTTGTTGAGGTTGTGTGGAAGCAAGCGTCCTTCTCTTTGTTGAGTTGCAACTGCTCCTTCACAATGAACATTCTGTTGGTTGCCATCTATGACTGCATAATTAGCCCTTTATCTGGATGATAAATATTGCATTTTCTTGACTGAATTAGAACAACCAAACCACACCCTTGAAGTTATCCAATGCTTAAGAGATTATTCTTTAGCTCTAGAACATAAAAAAAACATCAGTGAGCACATGATAAATGTTATTCATATATAATCTCACCTTTCCTTTTCCAAGTACGCTCATTTTGGTATTTGATAATTCTTATTTATGAGAATTATTTAGCCTTAAACTAGGTTGTTCTTGTCATTTTTGTGTGTTTTGTGGTATGACGAGCAAGCTAAAACTGGTGTCTATGAGATTAATTCATGGACGCTTGTCGGAGTATTGAAAAGGAGGAAAGAAATTGAAAAGATAATGGAAATTAAACAAATTTGTTGTTTTTGTGTAGATTTGGAGCAAGTATTAAAAATGCAATTGCATTTCATTTTCGAAATGCAATTGCATTTCCATTGAAAAACAAGATGGTGAATAAAGGAAAAAATGAAATTGCATTCCACTTTTGAAATGAAATTGCATTTTCTGAAAAATCTGGAAAAATGCGAGATTTACAAAAATTTCAAAATTTATGGAGATTGTTGCGAGATTTGGAAGATTCTTCAGCCCGATTTCATGCCTACAAGTTGAACCAAGATTGAAGGAGCACGAAGATGGAAACCCTAGCCCTCAATGCCTATAAAAATGGGGAAAATGAAGCAAAACGAGGCTGAGTTTTTCTGCTCACCCATAATAGTTTAGTCTTCGTTTTCTATCATTTTCCAACAAGTTTTTCTTTATCCTAGCTCTGTGAATCTCCGAATTTGATTCCTCCTCAACGAAGGTTAGAGGAGGTGAAGATCCATTTGCTTTTGAATGGGTATTTGGTTCGATTGAAGCAAGGAACACATGAGGCCAATTTATTTTACGTTATGTTTCTAGTTGCTATTTTTTTTTCTTTCATTTATTTCATATAAGTTCTTTAGAATTTAGTTTATGTTGAGGTTTATTGCTTCCCATGTTATTCACAACAAAGACATATTGATCTCTTCAAATTTAATTCCATAATATTGTGAATTTCTCTTAAGATTTGCTACTGTTTTACAATTTTCTTTTGTGAGTGTTTTTGAAGTTGTTGGATTAATCTTATTCAAGCATTTTCTCAATAAAAACCAGTTGGGTTGTTTAATTTTTAAATTTCTCTTCTCTTTTTAGTCATTTGTGAATTATGAGTTTTATAGCAATTAAATTGTTGTTCTTCAATTTTTCTACAATGAGCTAAATTTTCTTTAGGGGTTCAAGTTGGTGAAAGCCCTAAGGAAAAATGTAAAAGCTCTAAAGCATAACCAATCTAGCTAGCATGTGAACTTAGTTTGTTTTTGTTAAGTTTAGATTTGGGTAAACCTAGTCGGCCAACTAGTGTTGTTTGTCCAGCTTGAACTTAATACTGAAGGGTTAAGGAATGACAAATGTCACAAAAGCAATGGAATAAAAGACTTAGAAATAAGTTCTGAAACATCGACCCTAGACATAGGGCGAGACTCCAAAACCACTAGAGTTGTGTGCAAAAATATCTAAGTTAGATTAGCCATAGACATATAGGTTTAATCACTTAGCCTCCTAAAGATTTTGAATCAAAATTGAATAGGAGTCGAATTCGGTTTACTTAGTTTTCACATGTTAGCTACAATTGCAATTACATTTTTTATAGCATTTTTCTAAAAGGTGCTTGAACCACTAGAAATCTCTTATTTTCACTCATTGATTTTTTACCCATTTTTCGTTAACAAACCAACCTCATATATTTTTATAACCTCAGTTACCGAACTTGCAATTTGAAAACAATTTTTTCTAACATTTGAATTTTGTTGTATCCGTTCCCTGTGGGATCAATACTCTGGAATACTTCCTGTTTTATATTACTTGCATCAACCGTGTGCACTTGCACTGAACTGGAGCTTTGTTTTTAAACTAAAAATCTTTTCTTAAAGCCCCCACGTTTCAGTTCGATCAAGTTTTTTATTTCCTAATTTTACCGATTCCTGATAAGATTCATCCAACTCATAGAATGCAACTTTATTTCCACTCATATGGTTTGAGCAGCCTGAATCAAGAAACCATATGTCTTTTTGTGAAGCATGATTCACCTCAACATAGGACATCAACAACATCTCTTCTTCTTCATTTAATTTTATATAGTTGGCCTCCTCTAGTGTTGGGCATTCATATTGGAAATGACCAAGCTTGTGACATTTGTAACATTCAATGGTTGCTTTATTGAAAGATTGTCGTCCTCAACCTCTGCCCCTACCTTTATAGCCTATTCGGCCTCAAGGTTGATTTCCACTTCCATGTTGATCGTCTGTGGTCACTTTGAGAGCCAGCTCTTCAGCTTTGCTTATGTGAAACTTTTGCTCATGCACAATGAGAGAACTTTGTAGCTCGTCAATTGAGAGTGTATCAATATCCTTAGATTCTTCAATTGAGACCACAACATAGTTGTATTTCTCAGTTAAAGTTCTAAGAAAATTTTCAACAATAGTGATATCCTTTATTTGTTCTCCATTGCTCCTCATTTTGTTTGTGACACTCATAACACGAGCAAAATATTCAGTGATAGTTTCACTGGATTTCATCTCTAGAATCTCAAAATCTCTTCTCAATGTTTGAAGAATTAAGCGTTTGACCCTTGCATTTTCCTCGTACTTCTTTTTCATGGAATCCCATATTTGCTTTGTTGTGCATTTTTCCAAAATTTGCTCAAGAGTGGTTCTATCTATAGCTTGGAATATATAATTCTTGGCTTTCAAATCCTTTAGCATCAATTCTTCTAATTCCTTTTGCTGCACATCGGGCAATATCACTCCTGCTTCTGGTTCTTTATAACCAGTCTCAATAAGGTGCCAATACCCTTTGGATTTCAATAGATTTTCCATAAGCATGCTCCAATGGTCACAGTGACCATCAGAATTGGAATGGTTGGCTGCATTAAATGCTTAACCTCACTCATCCTCTCTAGAAATCACTCAAAAAACTGTTGTTTTGTTCTCAAACCGTTAGCTCTAATACTACTTGGTACAGAATAAGTTATGCAAAAATTCTGGGCAAGTTGGATATGAATGATATGCCTTTATTGATAAGCAAGCTTTGGCTTATATAGCCATTACAATGGAAGTAGATAACAAATAAATAACAGCCCAACAAAAACTGTGGTAAAATAGAAATATTAACCAATTAACTAAACTCCTAGTCTAAAGGGACTTTATTCTAACAAATTAACAGCATATCTTAACAAACAAAAGCTTTAAACATCTACTTTCCCTCCTCCCTCAACACCAATAGTGAAACTTTGCATGTTCACTAGCAATTAGTGGGCACGACCAGGCACTGGTTGTAAGTTTTAGGTTACATGATTATATAATAAAACCCTAACATTGCATAATTCAATAAAAGTCAAGATCTTTGAACTAGATGATTTTCACAATAACATAAGTTAGAATAACATACCTTGATCCATGATATTGATCTTGTAAAGGAAGATTGTGTATCTCTCTCTTGGCCTTCCTTTAGAACTTGATTAGGTTTCTTGATGGAGAGAAACTTCTACTTCCTTAGGCAGAGAGAGAACCAATCCCTAGGATTTTATCTTTATATATACACATTCCATCAGGGTTTTAAATTGGGAAATTACCTTTTAAATTAACTGGCCCATTAATGTAGTGGGCCTAAAATATTAAGATAGAAATAAATGTATATGGGCCACATTAATGATAATATTAAATTTTAAAAAAAAATCTAACATTCTCTCACTTGGCCCATTTGACATTATTTGCTATATATACATTAATAAACATAATGCGCATAAAAGATAGATTTCATCTTCACATCATGATATCAATATCAAGTCAAGAAACTGATAAGGATCATGGCGGTCATATATCATTACATCGACATAATCTCTTCCATGTATCACAACATTAGTTCTTCACTTAACATGATCTATAATAAAGGTATTCAATAATGATCCAATAATAATTGTCTTTATCAAAGACAAGGTCCTGTTTAATTTACGTAATTCATTTATGTATATACCAATCATAAGAAATAGGAATGACAAAATAAAATCAGAAACAATAAATAAATGAGCTCAAAGTGTCAAATAACATAATCGTAATATCAATAATGATATCCACTAATGCCCATACGTTCGACATGTTCCTTGAATGTCTTAGGTGGCAATCCTTTCGTCAGTGGATCTGCAATCATAAGGTTAGTGCTAATGTGTTCGAGTGACACCCTTTGTTTCTAAACTTCTTCTTTAACGGCAAAATATTTCAATTCCATATGTTTAGCACCCTTCGAATATTTGTCGTTTTTTGAGAAGAAAACTGCTGCAGAATTATCACAATAAATTTTCAGCGGCTTGGCAATACTGTCGACAATTCCAAGTCCTGAAATAAAGTTCCGCAGCCATAAACCATGAACTGTAGCCTCAAAGCATGCTACAAATTCAGCTTCCATAGTGGAGGTAGCGATGATAGACTGCTTCGCACTTTTCTATGAAATTGCTCCTCCAGCTAATAGAAACAAATAGCCAAATGTGGATTTTCTTGTATCCACACATCCAGCGAAATCTGAATCTGAATATCCTATCACCTCAAGATGATCAGATCTTCTATAGGTAAGCATATAATCCTTCGTTCCTTGCAGATACCTTAAAACTTTCTTTGCAGCTTTCCAGTGATCCATTCCTGGATTACTTTGATACCTGCCCAACATGCCGACAGCAAAACTGATGTCTGGTCTGGTACAAGTCTGTGCATACATTAAGCTTCCAACAATAGATGCATAAGGAATATTTTCCATTTGATTGCGTTCCAATTCATTCTTTGGACATTGCATGAGACTAAACTTATCTCCCTTCTGAATTGGAACAACACTTGAAGAGCATTTATCCATCTTAAATCTCTCTAGAACTTTGTTAATATATGCCTTCTGAGACAATCCTAATAATCCACATTCTCGATCACGAAATATTTCTATTCCAATAACATAGGATGCCTCACCCATATCTTTCATTTCAAAATTCTTAGAGAGAAATTCCTTGGTTTGACATAATAAACCAAGGTCATTAGTAGCTAGCAAGATGTCGTCAACATACAGAACAAGAAATATAAACTTACTCCCACTGATCTTTAGATATATACATCGATCAACGACATTTTCTTTAAATCCAAAAGATGTGATGGTATCATTAAACTTAAGATACCATTGTCGGGAAGCTTGTTTAAGTCCGTATATTGACCTCTTTAGCTTACACACCATATGTTCCTTTCCTTCAACCACAAAACCTTCTGGTTGATCCATGAACACTTCTTCATCTAAATTCCCATTTAGAAATGCAGTTTTCACATCCATTTGATGAAGCTCTAAGTCATAATGAGCTACTAATGCCATAATAATTCTTAATGAATCCTTTTTAGAGACAGGAGAAAAAGTTTCTTTATAGTCAATACCATCTTTCTGAGTAAAACCTTTGGCAACGAGTCTAGCCTTGTGTCGTTCAATATTGTCATTTGAGTCGCGTTTAGTTTTAAAAACCCATTTACATCCGACTCTTTTGCTTCCTTCAGGCAATTCTACAAGGTCCCAAACCCCATTGTGATCCATTGATTTTAACTATTCTTTCATGGCATCTAACCATTTAACAGAACTGTCACTTTCAATGGCTTGTGAAAATGAAACTGGATCATTATCAATGCCTAAGTCAAATTCTGACTCATGCAAATAAACCACATAATCATCAGAAATAGCAGATCTTCTTTGCCTTACAGATCTTCTTAATTCTGTTTCTATTGGTTCCTCTATTGTAGATTCATTAATTACAATATCATTATGTGGTGTTTGATCATTAATTTGTTGTTCCTATGAATTATTAATAGAGTCAACAATTATAGGAACAACAACTTAAGAAGAAGTCCTAGATGAAGAAATTTGTACCTTAGCTTCTTGAATTTCCACTTTACGTGGTTCCAAACTCCCACTAACTTCACAATTCTCAATGAACCTAGCATTTTCAGTTTCAACTATTCTCGTACTGTGGCTAGGACAATAAAATCTATACCCTTTAGATTTTTCTGGATAACCAATGAAGAAACCACTGGTTGTTCTTGAGGCCAGTTTCTTTTCGTGTGGATTATAAATTCTTACTTCTGCTTGGCAACCCCAAACATGTAGGTGCCTTAAACTGGGTTTCCTTCCTGTCCACAGTTCAAAAGGTGTCTTTAAAACTGACTTACTAGGAACCTTGTTTAACAAATATTGGGCAGTTCTTAAAGCATACATCCACAATGATATTGGTAAAGATGAATTAATTAACATGTTCCTAACCATACTCATTAAAGTACGATTACGCCTTTCTGCAACACCATTTTGTTGCGGTGTTCCTGGCATTGTGTATTGAGCACATATGCCATGATTTTCTAGGAATTTAGCAAATGGACCAGGGCACTGTCCATTCTCATCATACTTTCCATAATATTCACCACCTCTATCAGACCTTACAATTTTCACTTTTCTATCTAATTGTCTTTCAACTTCATTGATAAATATCTTTAGAGCATCTATCGATTGAGATTTTTCATGCAACAAATAGATATATCCATAACGTGAAAAATCATCAATAAAGGTAATGAAATACTTTTCTCCACCAAAAGATGGAACATCACAAGGCCCACAGATATCAGTGTGTATAATTTCAAGGAGCTGTGAGCTTCTTGTGGTTGTTTTCTTGATTGTGTGTTTTGTCTGTTTTCCCTTAATACAATCCACATAAGTTCCAAGATCAGTAAAATCCAAGTTTGGAAGGATGTCATTCTTTACCAATCTTTCAATTCTTTCTTTGGATATGTGACCCAAACGTTTATGCCACAAGTAGGCTGATGATTCATTAGATAAACCACGTTTAGTACCAACATTATGATGCAGGGTTAAAAGAGTTTAAGCAAAAAGATCATCAAGCTTTAATTTGTATAAACCATCACAAAGGGTACCATAACCAATAAGAATGTTTTGTTTGAATAAACTGAAACACTCATTCCCAAATTTAAAATAATAACCAGAAGTATCAAGTTTAGATAAGGAAATCAAATTACGAGATAGAGAAGGAACATAAAAGGTATTAAAAAGGTCTAAATGATGTCCAGTGTCTAAAACTAAACGATAAGTTCCTACAGCTTCAATTTGAACTTTGACTCGGTTTCCCATCAAGATGAATTTCTCATTTGGGCATGTGGTTCGGGTCGTAAGGAATCCCTGCATCGTATTTGAAACATGAACGGTACAACCAGAATCAATCCACCAAGTATTATAAGGAACTTCAGTTAAATTTGATTCGAAACATGCTAAGACATTATGCTTACCTTTACTTTCGAACCATGCCTTACGTTTCAGGCAATCTTTCTGATAGTGTCCTGGCTTGTTACAGAAACGACACTTATCCTTAATTTGTTCCTTCTTGTGGATTTGGACAGATGACTGATTTATCTTTAGGTGTCTGTTATTGCCCTTTCCATACTTATTTCCTCGTTTCTTTCCAGCTCCTTTATGACCCATGAGATTAGCAGAGTGAATTTTTGGTTTCTTAAGCCTTGCTTCCTCCTGAATGAGCATACTTTGCAATTCATGCACATTCCATTTATCTTTTAGAGTATTATAGTTCATATGGAATGGACCATACTCTGGAGGTAAGGAATTAAAGATGAATGTTACCAAAAAATTCTCATTAACTTTCATTCCCATGGTCTTTAACCTTGCTGCTAAGTTTGTCATTTCCAGGATATGCTCATGTATAGTACGAGAACCATCAAACTTAATGTTGGTTAAGGTACTCATTAGTGTTCCAGCAAATGACTAATCAGCCGATTCAGACTGCGAACAATTTTACAATTTTCTACAAATTTCATAAATTTCTTAGCATTTTCAGTTTTTGCAATTGTGGACTTGATATTGCTTGCCAAGTCATTCGCATAAACATTAAGCTCAATCTATTTGATCTTTCCCAAGCTTTATAGAAAGATCTTTCCTCAGCACTGCTAGCATTAGTAATTGCTGTAGGTTTCTCATTTAAGAGTGCCAAATCAAGATCCAAAACACCAAGAAGGAATCGGATTTGTTCGCACCAATCAGAGAAATTGAGTCCATTAAACTTAATAATAGATGTGGCTTGCGAATGGAGAGAAATTGGAGCAGTTACTGCAAATACAGAATATATGTTTACACATTATTGCTTTGATAAATAAACTTAAATATATATAATGCAGATTCATAAAACTTTAAATAAACATTATTCATACATTGAAGTTCTCCTTTGGGAGATACATCAA
The DNA here is from genome assembly GCA_033996785.1 of Trichosanthes truncata. Lineage (NCBI taxonomy): Eukaryota > Viridiplantae > Streptophyta > Magnoliopsida > Cucurbitales > Cucurbitaceae > Trichosanthes > Trichosanthes truncata. The sequence goes on from JAWPNB010000003.1 coordinate 78,951,153, forward strand.
TATACGACATTCAAATATAATTGATGCTAGATTTGATTTCACATAATTGGTAATTAAAATACTCAAATTAGATACATTAGTTATCTTTGGATATACTTAACATACCTAACCAAGCACTTCAATTGACCACGATAAGGTTCAAAATTATAAAACTACTAATCAACCTTTGGGTGATTCAAAATATTTTATAATAATGAATATCAATATACTCATGATGAAATCATTAATATAATCTCATTCATTAGCATCACATAAATATGAGTAATTGAATTAACTTTAATTTGATATTTACAAAACTTACTAATTCAGCCACTTTGGTGACTAACAAATTATACATTACATAGATATCATGATAATGATAAGTAATTTTCATCACATAATTTGCAAAACATTAATATTACAAATAGTTTTATCAAAAGAAAATTTAGGAAAACTTCATGCATTCCAAATTGTGTATTGAAATAACCTTAATTTGATATCTATAAAACTTACTAACCTTAATTTGATATCTATAAAACTTACTAATTCGGAAACTTTGTGGCTAACAAATTTATTCATAACATAGATATCATAATAAAATAACGATAAGTAATTCACATAACACAAATTGAAATTTTAATACCGTTAGATTTAAACCAAGCCAATTCTTGAATGCAGGAAATCATACCAAATTTCAATTAGGAACAAAAACAACAATCATAATCCAATTGAATGCTTGGTAAATGTGAGAGGATTGGAATGCATAATTGATTTTATTATTCCAATAAGAATTTAATACTGCAATTTAAATTGGAATTTAAAAATTGAAATTTGATCATGGAATTCCAAATTGGAATTTAATACTTGAATTCCACGCAATTCCAACATTCTTACTAGAATTTAAAACTTGATCCAAGATAACTCATCAATCATAATTGAATTAAAATATATATAATAAAAGAGAATCTATGATAATCATCCAGATTCCAGAGAGTTGCATTAAAATATATATAACAGAAAATCCATGATAATCATCAACAGAATTGCATTAATATATATATACATACCTATAAAACATGATAACTCATCAATTCATGATAACGTAATCGACAATTTCTTTTCTTTTTAATATTGCCAGTTGCTATCGACAACAAAACTTAAAAGAAGTTATGAATATTTCTTGAACATGTAATTGTTTGCAGCGGAATTGCATTAAAAATAAACACATAATTGTTTGCAACAGAAACATCAAAGTCATAATAAATCATCAATGGAAAATCATCTGTTCTAACCTGGCTCTGATACCACATGTAAGTTTTAGATTACATGATTATACAATAAAACCCTAACATTGCATAATTCAATAAAAATCAAGATCTTTGAACTAGATGATTTTCACAATAACATAAGTTAGAATAACATACCTTGATCCATGATATTGATCTTGTAAAGGAGGATTGTGTATCTCTCTCTTGGCCTACCTTTAGAACTTGATTAGGTTTCTTGATGGAGAGAAACTTCTACTTCCTTAGGTAGAGAGAGAACCAATATCTAGGATTTTATCTTTATATATACACATTCCATCAGGGTTTTAAATTGGAAAATTACCTTTTAAATTAACTGGCCCATTAATGTAGTGGGCCTAAAATATTAAGATAGAAATAAATGTATATGGGTCACATTAATGATAATATTAAATTTTAAAAAAAAATCTAACACTGGTAACCCAACTCAGATCTGTAACAGTACGACATGTAGTGGTTGACTCCCGGCAAACTCATGGCCTCTGACTATCTAACCACGACCAGTGATGTTTAGAACGAATCCACGAAGATATCCTCGACAGAAGCTAGAAGACGACTCTAAAAGCCTTATTCGATGAATACCCAAGCTCTACCGGCATATATATAGATAAAATTTCATGAGATTCTTGACATGATCAAATCGTTAGCTTGAATTCGTTAAAATTTAGTATCAAATTAGAGGAAGAAGAAGGAAAGAAAACGAAAAAAAAAGAGGGTCGGCAACCAAAGGTGGAAGATGAAGAGGGAAGAATGAGAAGATGAGTACTACTTCCACCTATTGTTTTTTTATTTTGTTATTCATTTTTTACATATGTTTTTAAAAACTAACCCGAGTTTTGAAAACTGAAAAAAAAAAATAAATAAATAAAAACTTGCTTTCAAAAACTAGTTTTTGTTTTTAGAATTTGACTAAAGATTTAAATGTTTTGTTAAAAAGATGAAATCCATTGTAGAGGAGAAATGATGAAAAAACAAGCACAAATTTCAAAAACCTAAAATAAAAAACCACATGTTATCAAACATGACCTAAATTTTCAAACTTTCAAGTTTGTGCCTAATACATCTCTTAATTTTCAATTTTAAATCTAATAAATTTTTGACTTATTCAACATTGTTTAAAATTCATGAATCTATTAGAAGTAAAATAAAACCTTTTATTCAATAGGACACTGACCTTTCAAATTTTGTATCTAATGGTCGGTAAATTTTTTTGAAAAAAATGTCTAGTAAGTAAGAGACCATTAAACACAAAATTGAAAGTTCAAAAATTATTTAAACACTTTTGAATGACCTATTAGATATTAAGTAGGAAAGTTTAAAAACTTGTTAGACACTTGTTAAAATTGAAGAACCTATCGAATACACTTTTGAAAGTTTTAGAATTAAACTTATAATTAGATTGAATTTGACCCATTAAACTATGTTCAATTTCATCTTAAAAATCTACTTTCCATTTTTAAATTTGTTGTTCCCACGTCTTTTATTTATTTATTTTTATACTTTTAAAATTTCTTTTTTCTTTGTCTGGAAAACATAAGGATACATTTGTAATATATTACATTTAATTTGAATTAACAAAATAATTTTAATAAATAGACAAGGCTCTGATATTTCCAAAAAGACTTCAAGCCAAAAGTCAACGCTTCCTTAATGTGAACAATGAACGTTAGCATTTGGGATATTTTTTGGCCCACGTCTCAAGATTGTACAAGGAATGGGGACAAGTCTTGAATCATATTCAATTATAAAAAAGGCCAACTCAATTTCCATATTTGTTAACCAATTAATTCTCAATCTTAATCACATCCTCCCAAGTTTGTTTTTAAGTTAAATTATTTATTATTCCAATTAGATTGCCGTTTTTAAAATTTTCAATTTGATTTCTATAATTTAGTTAAATTTCATAAATATCTCTAAATTATCGAATATTAACAGTTTTTCTATGACAACTAAGGCCCCATTTGATAACCATTTGGTTTTTGGTTTTTTGTTTTTGAAAATTAAGCTTGTTTTTCCCCAATTTCTCTACAATGGTTTTCATCTCCCTTAAGGAAGTATTTGAATTCTTAGCTTAATTCTAAAAACAAAAACAAGTTTTTGAAAACTACTTTTTTTAGTTTCAAAACATGGCTTGGCTTTTGAAAACATAGGCAAAAAGTATATGACAAAACAAGTAAAATCATAGGTGAGAGTAGTATTTATAGGTTTAATTTTTAAAAACCAAAAACTAAAAATCAAATGGTTATCAAACGGGACCTAAAGAAATCAATTTTAAAATTTTAGAACCGTTAGAGACAATTTTATCTTCCTTTTCGAGTTTAGCTCTTGATTCAAATTAGTACTATTAAAAAAAAAAAAAAGGGAAAAATACATTTTTGGTCCCTCATGTTTCAAGTTTGTGTCTATTTAGTCCTTAGGTTTCAAAATCGGACAATCAAGTCCCTGAATTTTTTGAAATAGTTCTATTGAGTCCCTCCACCGTTAACCATAGTTAGTTTTTTAACAGATCGCTGATGTGGCAATTTTTAATATTAAAATAATAATTTTTTAAATAAATATTATAATAAAATAATAAAATAAAAAATAATTATTAAAAAAATCTTCTCTCTCCCCTTCTCTCCACCTCCACTGTGCCCCTTCCTCTTCCCTCACCTTCGACTTCCCTATTTTTTTTTTGGTTTTTTCTTCCTCCTTCCTTCCTCTTTTTTCTTCTTTTTCCTCTTCCTTCATCTTTTTCTTCCTCTTACTCTTCCTTCTTTTTTCCTTTTTTCTTTCTTCTTTTCCATCGTCGGCGAGACCAATCTTTTTCTCTAACGTTCCTCCGGCGAGCCTCCAACGATTGGCGAATGGCGGCACAAGCACCCTAGAGTTCCGGCGAGTTTAGACCCACAACGTTGGCTTTTTTTGTTCTCTTTCTTCGTCCCGATTGCCCCTTGAAATGGAGGAGGGATTTTCATTTTTCTTCTTCAAAACTCACCCCCACCCCCTTCTTATTCTTAAAAAACCCAGATTTGGGGTTCATATTTGGATTTTTGTAGAAGAAAAACCCAGATCTGAAAAAACCCATCCCACCCCCACCTACACTTCATTTTGTTCTTCTTTTTCTCTCTTTGGTTGGATTGGATGAAATTTTGAAGGAAATTTCAGATCTGAAGCATTCGATGGGAGGGACGTCGGCGGGAGAAATTTCAGATCTGAAAAAAGAGAAAGAAGAAGAAGAAAAAAGAAAGAAGGAAGAGAAGGAAGAAGAAGAGAAAATGTAAAAGGAAAAAAAAAATTGGAAGGGGCCACGAGCACAGTGGAGGAAAGGGGGAGAGAAGATTTTTTGTTTTTTGTTTTTTTAATTTTATTATTTTTATTATAATAATTATTATTTTTATTTAAAAAATTATTATTTTAATATTAAAAATTGACACGTCAGCAATCCGTTAAAGAATTAACGATGGTTAACGTGGAGGGACTCAATTGAACTATTTTACCTAATTAAGGGACTTGATTGTTCGATTTTGAAATTCAGGGACTCAATAGAAACTCGCCTGCAAACTGAGGGACCAAAAATGTATTTTTTCCCAAAAAAATAATACTCCTACTCTCAAATCTTTAAGTCAAGCAATGGTGGACATTGACATGTAAAGAATCTTTCATCAATTGGCACACATCTCAAGTTTATACAAGGAATCGAGACAAGCCTTGGGTCATAATTAAAAAAATGGGTAAGTCAAATTTGGAATTTTAAAACATCAGATTTGTATAGCATACAGTTGGATTGTGTAGGTGAACATATTTTAATAAACTTATTGTTGACTTCTAATTTTAAAAAGTTTGGATTTATTTAGTTTGTAGTTATATTGTGTAGATGAATGAATTTGAATTTATTTGATTGTGCTTAGGATCGGTTTGAATTGACTTTGTAAGTGTTTAAAAAGTATTTTAAAGTGAAAAAAAAAACCTCTTTCAAGATTATGTTTCTAAGTGCTTAAAAACCCCTTTTAAGCACTTATGGGTTGTTTGGGGTAAATGTTATAATAACCTGTATTATAATCATCCGTGAAATACTCTGCACCCCAAACACAGACTATTATAATCTCAGACTAAACAACTCTGCATTTTAAACAATATTATATTATTTCACAGACTATTATAACTCACAGACTATTATAACTCATGTTATTAGAACTCACTCAGTGCCCCAAACAGACCCTTAGTTGGTAGGTTTAAACTCTTTTTTTTTTTTTAAATATTTTAAACTCTATTTTGGCTCTTACTTGAATTTCTTTAACTTATTTTGTCTTGCATTTTTAAATATTCTATTTTATTCTTCTAATTTCAAAGGTTATGTTTTAGTTTATAAACATAGTATAAATAATGATGTTAATGTTTACCATTATTTCTTCATTGATTATTTAACAAAAACCAAAATTTATTTAGAAATTAGCATATGACATATAACATATAGCTTCAAATATTAGCTCGTTCAAAAATTTGTTAATCAAATAAATGAACAGAAATATGTGGTTTATGCCTATTTTCTTTTTCTAAAAAATTATTAAAGAATTAATTGTAAGAAGAGAACTACAATGACAAATTTCTTAGGAATTAAAACATAAGATCAAAATCATATGGTCAAAAATAAAATAAGCACATATGTTTATAGTCGAAAATTGCATTTAATCTATAAAAAGTTCATGTCTTGGCCTCCCACATAATAATTAACAAACTCATAACATTTTTGCAATTAGCGCTAATTTATGCTCACTTTGACAACAAACTTTTAATTAATTTTTTTTGATTTACAAACTTTTAAATTAAAAGATAGACAAATTTCAATACCAAATATAAATTAGAAGGTGCAATCTCAAACCATACAAACTTCTAACATACTATATAAAATACGAAAATAAAAGAGAGGAAATAAAAACTACAAACTTTCTCTAAATCAATTGAAGAATTAAAGACAAATTTTCTGTTTATTTTTCCAAGTTCGAATACTCAAGCACCTCAAATCTAAAGCTAATAAACAAGAACACCCCTAATCCCAAATCTATAAAACGAAATTATTTTTAAGACATAATAATTCCAACATAACCTTAGAATCAAATATAAAATCTATCAAATTCAGAACCCCATTTTAAAATCCATTCTCTAACGTTCTTCCTCAGTGGACTCGCCTCTGGAAGTCGAATCTACCGGCAACGGTACCTGACCATGAAACTGCTGCACCACCAGCACCGACGCCGTCGTCGAAAACTCCGGCGACGCCAACAGCCCGCCGACGGGCCCAAGCTCCGAACCCTCGGCACTGTTCATATTCATACTCCTCACCACTTCCCCCTCTGGCATCCTTCCGACCAAAATCAAATTGCATTTACTGAACTCCTTCATCGCTTCAATGGCGTAGCCCCCTTTGCTCACCTTCCTCTCTTCGTACTCAATCGACTCCAACGCCAGATCGTCCGCTCCTGAATCGGCGGAATCTTTCTTGTTTATGTCGACCGCGACGGATTCCAACGCGAAATCGGTGCTGGGGGTGAATCGGATGACCTGCAGGCTGATTCCGGGATGCTCAGCCATTCTTTTCCCGAACGCCAGAGCTTCACGGTCGTCGCGGCCGCCGTAGAAGAAGACGGTGATGGTGGAAGAGACGTTACTGGCGCAGACGTGGGACCCACCGCCGAGTCCTCTGTCTATCAGAATTCCGACGGAGCAGGGCGATTGTTCAAGAACTTTCCGGTTGACCAACCGGTAATCGGTCCTCGTAGTTTCCAGAGATCCGTCCAATCTTTGGTGCTTGTGAAATGGGAGGATTATAATGGCGGTCCTTTTTCTCTCGGCGCTGCTGCAGATGTCTTCGTGCATGTTGGACAGAGCAGAAATGGCGGTCATCGGCCGGATTGAGACTCGGCTGAGCTGCCGGAATGCTTCGAAGGCGACGACGATCTGATTCGAATCGGACCGGCCTTTGTTCCAAAAGGGGAGGCCGTTTTTTCTTGCTTTGTGGACCATGAGAATGGCGGAGGATCTCTCTGTTAGCTCCATTAGATGCAGAGCATAAATACAGAGCCCTTCTTTCTTATCTATTCCCCGAGAGGCCTCGATGAGGTTAATCGTCGCCGGAATGTTGTCGACGGAGTGGAAACAAGCCAAAATCCGCAGCTGGGAATCGGGATTTTCCCTCTCGAGTGTTCTGTGCTTGTAATTGGATTTGCTCTGTTTTTTCGCCGGCTTGTAAACCGCTATGACGATTGGAGTTGTGATGAACGTTGTGAAGATCGCCATTAGAACCATAATAGCAAATGTTTGATCATTCAAAACCTTCCTGTCTTTGCCGATGTTCAGAACGATTAATTCGACCAGGCCTTTCGTGTTCATCAAAAACCCCAGAGCGAGCGATTCTTCTAATGGCATTTTGCAGAGCAGGGAAACGGAAACAGTTCCGACGATTTTGCCAAAACAGGCGTTGAAAATTACTAAAACGAGAAGACCCCATGATTGAGCTCCTCGAATTGTTGCGACGTTAGTTTTCAACCCGCTCGAAACGAAGTATAACGGAAGAAAAAGACCGGAGACGAGATCTTCAACTTTCTCAACCAGAGCTCCGGCGAATGGGCCTTCTTTAGGAACCAAAACTCCGACGACGAAAGCTCCGAACAGGGCATGGATTCCGATCAAATCCGTGACGAACCCAGCAGCCAAAACGATCGACAAAGTGGCACAAATGTACAATTCCTTAACCGGCTCGCCCTCGGAGCACCGTTGCGACATCCACCGGAACACCGGCGGAAGAGAGAACGTGCAGAACAGGACAAAGCCAGAGCCAGACAGGAAAACCCAGAGGGAAACCAGAGGGGACCTTCCGGTGCCGGAGAGTGCAATTGCCAACGCCAGAAGAATCCACGCCGCCACGTCGTTGACGGCGGCGGCGGACATGGCCATCCGGCCGACGTCGGTGGTCAAAAGCTTGAGCTCGGCCAAAATACGAGCCAGAACGGGAAAGGCAGTGATTGAAAGAGCGACGCCCATGAAGACGAGGAAGGCAGCTTCATTGACGCCTTTGGCAATGGTTGATCGGAGGACGACGGAGGTGCCGATGCCGAGGATGAACGGGAATGTGATGCCGGCGAAGGCGATGCTCATCGCTCGTTTTCCGGTGCGGCGGAGGGATTTGGGGTCCAACTCCAAGCCGACGAGAAAGAGGAAGAAGAGAAGACCCAAATTGGCCAACGTGTCCAAAACGGTGAGGCTCTTCGCCGGGAAGATTGCGTGTAAGTAATTCAAGTTCCGGCCAAGCGCCGATGGACCCAGCAAGATTCCGCCCTGCAAACCGCCATTACAGACAGTCAAATCATAAACAAAAGACCAATTTACATCAAATCCCAGCGTGGAGCAAAAAAAAAAAACAAATACTTTTACTACAAGGGCAAATTAGAAGAAATACTTCAATCCTTATTATTATTAGTTTTTTAAAAATATTGAATATAAGATAAATTAAGAGATAAAAAGACAATGGCCAATTCCTTCCTTCTTCGCATCTGTACATATCTTCGAGTCAGATATATAGCAACAAAAAAGACAATATCATAAATAAGAGCTTAGCAACAAAATGAATATTGAACGACACTTATACACACATGACACAGCAAGTATTGTTCCAAAGAAAAAAAAAATCTCTCTTTCTTTGTTTTACCCCAATACATATCTTTGACATTTTTTTTTTTGCAAATAACATATCTCTGACTTGGACTAAGGAATCAAAATTTTCAAAATCATATATCATAAACAAGAACTTGACAAAAATGACTTCTTTCTTTATTCTCCCTCTATCTATATCATTAGATAAAGAGTGTAGTAAACTAAGAATATCATAATCATGGATAGTAGTATAACAACCCCACAATTATTCATGAGTCTTTTTTCAGTTCAACAAGTTTTTTTTTTTTTTTTTTTGAAATAGTAGTTCAACAAGTTGAGATGAGATATTCAAACCTCTTAATTATCCATCGTCTTAAACTAATAAAATTATATATAAATAAAAAGCCAAAGAATACTTATATTTTCAAAATTTCAAAAAAAAATATAAAAATAAAAATTGGGTGGATCCATAAAAATGTGAAGGGCATAAGAAAAGCTAGAAAGATGGAAGAACATACGACGATCTCAGCAATAACACGAGGCTGTCGAATGGGACGAAGAAGAAAAGAGAGAACTCGAGTGAGAAGAACAACGAGACAAATCTGAAGGATGGCGAGAGGAAGGGCAAAATCCAGAGGATTATCGCCTTGAAAAACACCGTTTGAAGTGGCCTTCATCGGCGCCGGACATGCACCCACCGCAGTCGCATTCATCGCCATTGATAATTGTCGATATTCAACTAATTAATTATTAATCGGAATCACTCTTCAAAATTAAACTTCCTTGCGTTCTTGTATTTAATATATATCTTTGTCGTCTCCTCCCACACCAAAATAACAGTGCCAGTTTTCTAGCCTCGTACTTCTCTCTGTCTCTCTCATACTTTTTCGCTAACTTATGCGATTTTAATGGTGAAGAACTGGTTTAAAAAGCATCGTCAATTTCTTGTTTGTTGAAATTGTATTTCGTTAGGAATCCCAAGACACATAGGGAAACCGCTAATTTTTTCCCTTTTTGTTTGGGTTTTTTTTTTTTTCCAACCAAGACAAAACAATAATTACTTGCTCATCCATTAGTTTTTCCTTATCTAGGTTAAATTACACCGTTTATTTATCTAACAGGTCATCCAACTTTATAACAATTTTTTAATTTTTAGTCTCCTTTCATAACAATTTTTCTTCCAATTTTCTGTTTTTTCAAATTGTGTTGATTTTAGTTTATATATATATATTACTATAGTTTTCACATTTTATATAAAAGCAATGTAATTTAATCTATTTTTTTTAATTTTTAAAATTTAGTTTGAATTTTAAAAACATTTTTAAAAGTAGATAACAAAGTAAAGAAACTCAGACGTGAAAATAGTGTTTATAAATTTAATTTTAAAAATAAAAAATAAAATATCAAATAGTTATTAAACGAGGCTAAAACTTTCAATTTTATATTTAATAGGTCATAAAATATATTTGACACAAAATTAAAAATTCAGAAAAGTCAAAATACTTTTAAAGTTCGAAGATCTATTGACACAAAATTGAAAGTTTAGAGAATTACTATGTACTTATTAAATTTAGAAATGCCTATTAGACACCATCTTCAAAATTTAGTGGCTAGAGTTGTAATTAATTTAAATTGTATTTGATCGAGTTTTTTTTTTTTTTTTTTAATTCGTTAAACTTGGAATTTTGTGTTCTCGTATCCTAGAATTTATATGCATTGTTCAAATTAAAATTATAAGGTATTTGTAAACATATTAAAATTTTTATCAGCATATCTTTAGATAGTATTCTTTTTAGGTTTCAAAAAAAAAAAAAAAAAAAGATAGTATTCTTTTAATTGGTCAGGAATATAAGAGTACACTGATAAATAAGATATGTCAAATATTCCTATACCTTATGGAGTTAAACATTATCAAATGAATAAAACGTTATATTCGTATTGATTTTCACTGTTTTTTTCCCTAATAGATAATGAAATCTTTAACCACAGAAATTGATGTACTTATCAATTAGGTTATCTTAAAAATAAATAAATAAATAAATAAACCTCATGATTATGAATTTTTCTTTAATTATCTCAGGGCAGTAATTAAAATTTTACATCAATTAATTTTTTTCGAGAAAAGATTCTGACTTTTACGGCTTTACTAAATTCAAACATCAAAAAGTACAATTTTTTTTTAGTTCAATCATAGCAAAGATTTCCATCATTGACTTCTGAGACGATAATTAGTATTTTATTCTTGAGCTATGTTCGAATTGACATAAAAAAAACATATTCTTAATGTTGGTCATATGAGTAGGAAAGTTTAATTGGTTGCTTCAATTGCCAATATTTATCTGGCTTAGTTAATATATATAGAATTCCTACAAGAAAGATCTGTTTAGATTTAAATTTAAGTTTTCTATTTTTTAAAAATTAATATCATTTATTAAAGGTATGTTTAAAAATCAATTTAATTAAACCTTGATTTTTCTTTACAATTTTAGTCCCAAAATATTTTTTTTGGTGTGGTTGTGTCTACTTTAGTCGCTGTTTTTTTTTTTGAAAGTGTGTCTATTTTAGTCTTTGAATTTTAATAAGTTTAGATTTTAATTATAAAGAACCTCAATTATTAATATTATTATTTAAATATTAACGTGACAGACTAATTAAATTAATTCATAATGTTTGATATGATTTGACATAAGAGTAAACCAATATAAAATACAGGTAGACATATATTATCCAGTGTTTTTTTTTTGTTAGAAAAGAAAGTTTAAATTTAGCTATAATTTGAAAAACGAATTTGACAATAAATCAATGGGAGAAAATAAAATGAAGTCGGTAAATAAGCACACTTTCTTGAAACAGAAAACCCAAAAGAAATACTTTTAAATGGGCAGCTATCAAAGTATAATATATAGAGGTATAAATTGAGGATAAAATTACTGTTATACATATTGGGGTTAGTAGAAGCCTAGCTAATAGCATCATTGAGATTAATTTTCTAACCTGCAGGGTTATAGTCAAACCAATCTGATAAGGAAGTTAATTGCCTCCAACATTAAGTTAATTTTCTAACCGGGGCGTTTGGAGCACCATTTTGAAATCAAAACCCTTGGAATTAGAACCCTGAGGAGTTTGTTCTGGGGGGTTTGAAACCTGGAGAATCAGAAAACAGTGTTTGGAGTGGAGTGTTCTGAAGTCTAAGAATTAGAAAACAATGTTTAGAGCGTACTGTTCAAAATTATGAAACTGTGTTTCAAACCCATTAGGTTTTGAACATAGTGGCCCAAACAACGTTTTGAGTTTGGATTTTAATACACAAATTATTTAGATTTAAGTGGCTAATTTGCTAATACACAAATTATATAAATTTAGATTCAAGTTTATGTCTTTTATATCAAAAACTAACTTTTACAAGTTATAAATTTACAAACTAAACACAAGGTATACGAATTTAAAATTTTAAAACTTAGAGACCGTTTAATAACTAATTGATTTTTTTTCCTTTCGTATCTAATAAACAAGTCTATTTGGATAACCAATTCATTTTTAAGATTTCAAGGTTTGTTCGTTTGTTTTCATAGAATGAAGCTTTCGATACAATGGGTTGTGGTGCACTTATTAGAACACCAGAAGGTACTCTTCTTGTAGCAATATAATACATAGATTTCACTCATGACCCACATTCCGTTTAGGTGCGAAGGCTCGAGTGATTTTTGAAGGAATTAGACTTGCTCAGCGATTGGGCTTTACGAAGATATCAGTCTACTTCGACTCACTTGCCTGCATAAACATGTTCAATGGGCTCGAGATGATGCAGGAGGATGCACATATACCATTGATGGATAACATGGTATTATTAGGTTCTTTCCAAGAAGTTACATTTTACCATGTTTGTCGTGATTTAAATGTATTAGCTCATGAATTAGCTAGACATGAAATTGTTAAACAATCCGCTTTATGGATTGGTAAATTTTTGGATGGGCACTCAACATTTTGGGTAACGAATCTCATGTTGGGGTACCAAGATCTTGTAACCCCTGCAGCGTTGAATTAAGTTCAAATGACATTTTTATTTCAAAAAGAAAATATTTTATTTTATTTTTTAAATTATGAAGGAATTTTGAAAATGAAAAAAGGTTTTCAAAAACCAAATTTCGTTTTTGACCGCGCCTTTGAATTATTCTATATGCGCTTTTTTCTTTTCTTTTTTGTCTTGTGAATACGAACACTAAGGGGCCATTTAGTTTAAGGTTTTCTTGGATGCCTTGGTTCGAAAGAAAAAAAAAAGGTTTTCTTGGATGTCCATGAATTAGAGATCTGAAAATAATATATCTAAAAATAATAAATGTATGAGAATAAGATGATTGTGTTTGATTCTACACGAAAAAATGTTATTAGATTTTTTTATAAACAAATGATATTTATATTTGTTTGGTGAGATTAGTATATGACTTTTATATAATTGTGATGCATTAAATAATTAATTAATATTCCATAAATAAATACAATTCAATTAATTATTGATAAAGAGCTTGTCGAATGCTCTACCAAATAAAACTGTTAACCATACCTTTACAATTTGCAGTAGTAATGGCCATGGTCGATCTCAGGGATTAGAGTTCTTAGCTTAATTAAGTACTACAATTACCAATGCTCAATTTTATCTAGAAAACCTAAATTTAAGAGATAGATAAAAATAAACTAATCTATGTATTTTACAGTGTTGGAGACACTTAGAGAGAATCTTTTTCTAAACATTGATTTTTACCAAATATATCCAAGTTAACCCAATTATGATATTAGTCGAATGTTCAACTCTTATAAGCCAAGAAATTTCATATACAATCAATTGGCTTTTTCAAGCCCAACTAAAATTCATGCTTAATTATTAAATTAACTTTCCAGTCTAAATTTCATAATTAAACATGGCACTGCAAGATTTCTTAAACAGCTCCTATTAGTAAACAAATCATTCCCATGCTCACGATTACTAATAGTTATATATGCATGCTAATCTAGATTCAAATTTTACTCTCCCAAGCTATAATTCAAGTCATACATAATTAACTCCTGGCCAAAGAATTAGTCAAACAACGAACATGCATAAATAAGAATTGAAATTTATAAATCTCGGAATAAAAGTAACTTTCTATCTCAACCAGGTTTAGACACCTAAGTTCAATCCTAAAAATCCACAATTCCAATGCTAAACTCATACAAAAGTCTAAAAATCAAAACTACAGTTTAAACATGAAAAGAGAAAGAACCCTCTGACGTGTGTCAAACTCGTTCCCGTAGTTAAACGCCGCGATCTCGAGCCTTGAATGTCTTCCTCGGCTCTCAAGAGTGCTTCTTTGGTCCCAAATATGAAGTAGAATTCGACTTTAGAACGGTCCCTCTCCAAATGGTCTCCCCAAAATCGAAGCCATAATGTTATATTTATAATCCTCGGGACAGCGTCGAGACGCTAGGGACAACGTCGAGACGCTAGGGACAGTGTCTCGACGCTGTGACCTAATTTGCAGATTAAAGATGGAAAATCGGGGTAGCATTGAGACACTGTACGCAGTGTCTCACGCTACGGACGGAAATATTCTGGCGCACACGTTTCTGGCGTCGAGACGCTATAAAGTAGTGTCTCGACGCCACTTTTGTGGGAAATCGAATTTGGGTAGCTGCACCTATAGCGTTGAGACGCTATGGACATCGTCTCAACGCTATCCTCTCGGGTCATGAAGCTTTATCTTGTTCTCTTTTCAATTCCAAGCCTCCAAATCATGCATTTAAACTCCAAAAACACTCATATCGTCCTTACAAGCTCTATTTCGCCATGTTTGCTCGAACCCTACAAAATAAATAAATAAATGCATGAAAGCTCAATCTAAACATACAAAACTGAAACAAATCTAAGCTTAGAAATAGCACACTTTTGAATGCTATCAATTATATAATTCAATTAATGTAGTATTAACCATATAGATTAATTAGTTATAAGTAATAGATGAAGTAGTATATAAACATGTTACGTTAGTATTTTGCAAGTTTGTTTTATGAGAGGTAAGAATGTCTCTACCACAAAACAATAGTCAAGTAGACTGAAGCACGTACTTTTATGTTTCCGCTAGCCCACGGGTCAAGTAATATAAAACGGTATTCCTACCGAGTATTGAATTCAAAGAGATTGGTTTTTTTTATTCAATTAATTACTACGAATACTCTCATTTAACTTTATTTATAGAAAACAACTAAATGAAGATAAGGTAAACTAACGACAAGAAAATAAAAACAGGAAAATAATTGGGTGACACAAACAAGAGGGATAACTTGGGAAATGAGCAATTACTAAGCTAACAGACAATTATAAACCAATGGACAGTGAACTCATATGTCTAGAAGCTCTAAAGATGGGGAATCTCCTCTTGGTCTCCTCCATTCTCAAGTACTAATTAACTAACCTAGGTCTCCCTAGCGCTAGCTAACTCATACAAGGCGTTAAGACTCTTCATTACGAACTTCTAATGTCTACTTATTAACCTTGGCTGTCACTCAGATAAATAAACACTAGTTATGCAATTGGGTTATTGTCTAAGCTTCTCTTCGTCAAGTTTCCACTTAAAAAACTAGTCAATTAACCAATGTCCAACTAATTAACCTTCATCACCAACTACAATTAATTAACTATTAATCTCGTTGTCACTCGAGTAGCTAATTAATCGCGCATTAAGCTATACTAAGTATTCTCTGTCGAGCTCTATTTAGGAATACCTAAATTAATTAGAGAATTAATGATTAAAGACATTAAGCAACAAAAGCACAAATGATTCAAATTGCTAATAATTATAAAAATCTATAAATTGTGCAATTGGTCCAACAATTCCAACAATTAAGCATCTAAACAATTAAATACAATAAACCCAAGTAATTAGGGACAATGATATATAAATTCAATCCAAACAACACATAAATCCCTAATCTTCCAGCCTGTACAATATTTAAAAGTGAAAGAAAAAGGAAGAAAATGCAAACGGAAGGTCGATCCCGCGTTCCTGTGTTGATTTCCTCTGTCCTTGAGCTCTAAATCTTCAATACCGCTCCAATCCGTTAACAAAATACTCCTAAAACCTCTCAAAATAGCATGGAATCAAGTTTTAAGGCGTTTTCCCTCAGTTTGGCCTCTCAAAATTGAAGAGAATATGTTATTTTTATAGCAGGGATCGAGCAACATTTAAAAAAAATGCATTCTGCTGGTATCGTAGCGCCTAGGAGCTATCACTCTACCTTCCCGCATTATCTGTGGCACATGGGCGCCATATTTTTTTTATTATTATTATCATTTTTTTATCTTTCAACTTGAAAAACTTTGAACTTTGACCTTCAAAATGAAATCTTTCTTGCTCAACATTTTATTAATTATCTCTTCTCTTCTTGAATCATCAATAAGGCTCTAAAAGGCTCCAATATCCATCAAAATAATCTCGAACACTCGATTTTGCTCCGTTAGCTCGGTTTCTACAAAATCAAGAGAAATACACATCAAAGTTCACTCATTCAATACAAAACTAGCCAATAAATGGGCATAAATATAGCATTAAGTTAGTGCTATCATAGACAATTACGCTCTACAAATGATGTGCAAGTTTATTTTATGAGATTGATCTTATAAATCTTATATAATTCTTATATATTTTTAATTAAAAAAAGAATATAATTTTTATAATTAATAAGAAATAAACCATGAATAATTAATTATAATGATGAAAAATAAATCCTTATCATAAATTATAATTAATTGATTAAATATATTATTAATTAATGAATTAATATTTTCATAATTGATTTTATAATGGATGTTTAGGTTTGTTTTAAGAAATTAATTCTAAAAATATTATTTTGATACATTATTTAATAAATTAATCAAAATTAATTTCAACAAGTAGAAATAAATTAATTGATTATAAATAATTTTAATTAAAAAGTTTATTGTAATTATTGCAAATGTATATATATACTAAATATTAATAGAGAAGACTAAGACGAGAGAGAGTGTGTGGGCATAAAGGAAACCCACACTTTTTGAAGGGTGTAGAAATACCCTACATCATGGAAATAAGTGAAGCATGGGAATAAGTGATGTCCATAGCAAACCTTGTTCCAAATAAGGGAATCCTTGACCCTTGCCCATTTCCACCCTTATTACCCTCCATCCAAACGCCTCATAATATAAGGAAAAATATACTTTTGGTTCTGGGCCAAAGTGAGCATAATTTAGGGTAATTGGCATTTAGTCATTCTCTTGAGATTGGAGGTTTAGTTCTTGAGATTTGGGGTTGGTTTTATTTAATTCCTAAGATTTCAAAAACAATACTTTGGCCCTTGAGGTTTGGAAAATGGTTTTAAATTGACCCTAACCTCAGTTAATTATAAGTTTACTAACAGGAAAATAAGGTGGTGGTTAGTTTGTTGAGTGTAACTTGTGGCAAAATTTAATAATTTAGGCCCCATTTGATAACCATTTGGTTTTTTGTTTTTGGTTTTTGAAAATCAAGCTTGTTTTCTCCAAATTTCTATACAATGGTTTTCATCTCTCTTTAGGAAGCATTTGAATTCTTAGCCAAATTCTAAAAACAAAAACAAATTTTTGAAAACTACTTTTTTTAGTTTTCAAAACATGGCTTGGTTTTTGAAAACATAGGTAAAAGGTAGATAACAAAACAAGTAGATCCATGGATGTGAGTAGTATTTATAAGCTTAATTTTCAAAAACCAAAAAGCAAAAACAAAATGGTTATCAAACGGGGCCATAATATTCTTTTTTTTTTTTTTTATGAGATGGACTTCCTCTCTCTTCCCTCTCCTCTTTACTTTCTCCTCTCCCCTTCTCTAGCAATCTCACCGTCGTTGTCGCCACCTCCCTCCACTGCCACCGTCGATGAAGCCTTTACTGAAACTCTAATCTTATCGTTTCAAATCTACCCAGAATGAACAAGGATCTTAATGAAGGATAAATCCTTCATTTCGGACAGATCTGAAACTAAAAAGGTCGTTCTAGAGCTGCCTAGACTCATTCGCTCTAGATCTTTTTGGAACAAAGGAGAGCAGAATGAAGTTCACCTTCGTTCCAACATAACATAAAGTTCTTCTTGAGTTTGGAATGTTCTGCCTTGTTCCAGACATATCTATATGGAATGAAGGAGAACATATCTAGAACGACTAGATCGAACTTTCGATAAGGGTGGTGACAATGACGTCGGTAGTGAAGGGAGGCGACAATGGTGACGATGACAGTTGGTGGAGAGAGGTGGCATAGGACCATGAACCTTCATGGAGAAGGCTTCTTCCTTTCAAGTCTTCATGTGATCTTCTTCCCTCACTCTTAGCAACTTTTGACGCATTTGACCTCTCTTAGTTGTTTGTATCGTTACTTCTCACTAATTAAAGGATTTATTTGATGAAATGGATGGAGGAATTGCTTTTACTAACCGAACAACTTTAGATTTTATAGTTTTAGATATTTTTGTATTGAAATTATGGTGGAAGACAATGAATCTTTTTGAAAATTATGGAGTTCTTCCTCCCCTCCCTTCATCACCCAATCACCCATTGTACTTTGAATATCCATACTTTTTTGTTGTGAATTTCCTTCGAATAAGAGCAAATCATTAGCGAAAAAAAAAATTCAAAAACAAAGCATGGGCCGGCTCTCTCTTCTCAATTTATAAATTAAACGCAAATTATTTATTTATTATTTCAAATTAATGAGTTTTTTCAGATTTTTTTTGGAAATTGCATTCCATTAATTTATAACATAATTTTTTTAATTTTAATTACAATTAAAATAGTTTTAATTTTGACCTTTCAAATAAAATTTACGTTTTTTCAAATTGTTTGGAAAACTACATTTCATTTATGGTAATAAAATTTATATTAGGTTGAAATCTAAATATTGCATTTTTATATTGTTTATATAAAAATTAATATATAATATTGGTTATGCCCCATGCGTTCTTTTATATATTTATTTAGTTGTTGTTGTGGGTGAAATTGGACTAAAGAGATAAACCGGAATTACAAGGGAATCTTGCAATATAATATTAACCTTTTCAAATCCAATTCCTAAATAGAAGGGGAAACCTTTTATCCTTATCTAAAAAGGAATATGGAAAACAAAGGTCCTATAAATACGTCATTATGATTCAAAGAAATGGAGTTCAACTTCAACCCTCATTCTCTAAACTCTAGTTTATTGTTACACTCAAATTCTCCTTGCTAACTTAGGCATCGGAGCTGGTGTGGCAAATGCCACATCAGTGCCTAGCTTTTTCTCTTTTGCCGGTCACCTCTTTCTCCTAAATTACAAATTCATCGTCGTTGTCACGTGGAGGTCATGTGATATTTCTCCTGTCCAAAATTTGGCAACAACAGTTGGAGCCGTCTGTGGGGATCGAGAGTGCTTTACCATTGCAAAGATCAAGAAAATCAAGATCCAATTAAAGAGTAAAAGGTCTTGAACAAGAATGAAGACATGATATTCATCCACCGTCCAATGATGTCAGCCCCACACCTCAACCTTATTGGATATTCATCCATCGTCCGGTGATATCATCTTCCTCGACGACGATGAACTCCACAAAGCGACTTGCGATTTGAGGCAATCTACAAACCAAACACAACCTGTAGCATCAACGACCCATCTCAACAACACACTTTTTCCTTCAGTGACAAGCAGTAACAGGCCCACTTAATGAGATCAAATTCCTATCCAAAGCAAGAATTTTAATCTTTCTTGTTTGGTGGAGTAGTTGAAAGTGGAGGTATAATCAAGATGATGGGCACGAATCCAATATCAGTGACACATAACATGAACAATCCCAATATATGTGGTTGTTAAGGATTATAAATTTGCTCAACTCTACCTATTGGGTCATAAAAGATATGGCCCCTGCTTTGCGTCTCGCTGAGTTTGGAGTTCCTATCTCATCTAAAGTTGAAGTTGAAAAATATGCTGAGAATGTGGAGGGATGTCAAACAATTGCAATTGGAGCAAATTTTAAAGCCTCAACCTGGAAGATCTCTACGAAATTGCATAATCAAAGATAAGTTTATTTCAAATTTGAAAATTTCTAATACTACATCAAAATTCAAGGAATGGATATTAAATTATAATAGTTTATCTCTTATCTTCTTCATAAAATGACATCTCCTTATATTCTGTGTTTAATAATTCACTAATTCTAGTTAACATTAAAATTATAGTTATCATAGTCTACAATTCTTACTTTTTAAGACTATTGAAAATAAAGTTTTATGTGAATTAGTAATATAGTGAATATGAACATCATGAATAACTAGGAATGCCATGAAATATTTGAAGAAAAATTTGCTATATGAAAAGATGAAGGTCATAAAATTTTAAATGCATAACCATGCAGTTTTTCTTTGCAAGGAAAGTTCTCATTGATTAAGGGACTGAATAAATGATATGTCTCTTTATCAAACAAAAAGCAAGACATGGGATATGCTTCCCTATTAAATAAAAAGCAAAAGACAAAATGATGAAAGAAAAGAAACTGGGGGCTCACCAAAGAAACAAGGCCAAGATCGAGCCAAAGCTATCAACAACCCTAGTTCAACCAAGAAGATGATTTGGGCAAATTAAAACATAAAAACTGGAGACTGGTCAAGGCCCAGGTTATCCATATCCCTTAATTCAATCCAGAAGACTAATTTTGGAAACTCAATATGGAAGAAGATTGATCAATAGAGGAATTATAAAGCAAGAACTCCTCAAGATTTCAAAATATTGAGGTTGAAGGTTTAAACAATTAAATATGAAAAACGAGACTACAAAGCAAATTTGGAGGAATCAACTTTGAAGGTTTTAACAAAGTTGCAAAATCACAGATAAGTTTACTTCAAACTTAAAACTTCATAGTGCAATATTTAAATTCAATAACCAAACTATGCATGTCATAATTGTTTTGTTATGATCTTTTGTCTATGTTATAGCATCCTCATGCACTCTACACATGGTCTCTACATTTTTTAATTCTTTAAATGTCATTAGCATGATAACATCAAAATGACAGTTTTTGTGCTCTAATAAAGAATTGAACATCATGAATTATTAAAAGTGCCATGAAATATCTATAGAAAGAAATTTATTATATGGAATTCTAGAAGTCTTGAAATTGCTTGCATGATATAACAAGTTATTCAAACAGCAGACCACTTCATAATTCCATATTTTCCTTACATAAGTGATTGGATATATTTCATTCGGCTAAATCAGTATTTCATCTGCATTGAATTGCCTAACTCTCAAACTAGAGGGTGATTTCATATGTTATGAAAAAAATATCATATTCATGAAAATTATATTTTGAATGCAGAATAATTGATGGAACATTCCAGATTCCACCTATTCAAAAATACACTTATGCAAGAAGAAGCTACAAAGGCTACTAGATGGCCAAAATTTCCTCCTACAGGAGGTCGGGAAGTCCAGAATAGTCCCTACGGGGTTTGATGGCAATCCCACTTAAATTTGAGGACGCCCTCGAATTTACATATTCTCTCCAGGAAAACGGCACAGATCGCGAATCCAGAGGAGAGTCTTAGCCCCCAAGAAAGATCGAAATGCTCCCTACGGGGTTGGACGACAATCTTGGGGAGATCCAAGGAGAATCTTGGAGCCCTAAATTTTCTCCAGGATGTGGACGAACACATATCCAAAGGAGAATCTTACCCACCAGGAAGAGACCGACCTACGGGGTTAGACGGCAATCCTGGGGATGATCTGAGACGCAAAATAAGCGTCACGGAACCCTAAAATTCCTATAGGAAACAGAGAAACCAAGACGCGAGATAAGCGTCATGGAACTCTAAAATTCCTACTGGAAAACGGAGAAACCGACACTCTAGGAGACTGAAAAACCTCACAATGATGGACAACAATAACTAGAGATAATTCAAGGCAGACCTCGAAATGTCAACAATGACTCCAAAACTTAATAAGCTACTCCCAAGTCAGGCTCCATACAATTACTCCACACGCTCCTAATCTCGAATCCTAACTAGGGAGTGGAGGCAAATGTTGTGGGTGAAATTGGACTAAAGAGATAAACCGGAATTACAAGGGAATCTTGCAATATAATATTAACCTTTTCAAATCCAATTCCTAAATAGAAGGGGAAACCTTTTATCCTTATCTAAAAAGGAATATGGAAAACAAAGGTCCTATAAATACGTCATTATGATTCAAAGAAAGGGAGTTCAACTTCAACCCTCATTCTCTAAACTCTAGTTTATTGTTACACTCAAATTCTCCTTGCTAACTTAGGCATCGGAGCTGGTGTGGCAAATGCCACATCAGTGCCTAGCTTTTTCTCTTTTGCAGGTCACCTCTTTCCCCTAAATTACAAATTCATCGTCGTTGTCACGTGGAGGTCAGGTGATATTTCTCCTGTCCAAAATTTGGCAACAACAGTTGTCAACATGAGCATAGCTCATCTTGCATAAAACATATATTCTTGATCAAAAAGTTAGAAGTTCAAATTCTCCTCCCCACATATTATTAAAAAAAACATTTATTTAGTAATTTGTCTTTTTTTTTTTTAAGATAAAGGCTTTAGTTATTTGTCTCTTGATTTATATTACTGTCATGCATTTAAAACATTTCCAAGCACATACTATATTAGATAAAATAATACTATAAAATATGGTTTGCTTTTATTTTTTTATTAAATGAAAATATGAAAACCATGTTTCAAAAAAATATGAAAACTAAAAATAGGTATTAAACTGCCTACTAAAAATAGAAAATAAAAACAGTTGTCAAACATGCATGGAATTGTTTTGAGTACAACAAATGTGAATTATGCAATATTTGAACTTCGATCTCAACAAAAAGAATACATGCAAATTATCGTTGAACTATGCTCATTTTAGTGATATAGATGGTTTTTTATTTTTATGAACATAAAATTAAAAATAGTTACTGTATATGTAACACACTACTCCAACCTTCGTAGGACTTATTAAAATTGTAAGCCTAACCATCTCCTAATATATAAATATAAAAAATTACATAATCTTTTTGATGAGTCATCTCTTACATTACAAGCTAGACAGTTCACCTTGGAGACAAATCGAATACAGATGTTTATTTTTCCAATTAGAATTAGGTTTCCATTTTAATATTTTTTTCATCAAGAGATATTAATTTGTTTTGTATACATAAATGCTTTAAATTTTAGTAGGCCACACCAGTATTCAAGTTTGTTCAAAAGTTAATTGGGAACTTTCAAACATTTTGGAGGTTTTCATTGTTTAATTAGTTTGCAATCCCTGAAAATATCAAAATAATAATAATAATAATAAATAGAAAAAAAAATCAATTTATACCCTTCAACTTTGGAATTGCAATACTTAAAACCTCAAACTAATAATTGTATCAATTAAAACTCTAAACTTTCATAAATGAATCAATTTAGACCATTCGCTAGAATTTCGTTATCAAAACTGTTAGTGCATAATTTTCACACATGTATAAGACCTATAAATGCATGAATAATTAATATAATATTAGAGAGAAATGTTGGAATCAAATAGATAATAGTGATTATTTTTCATTGATCATATGAGCAGCTTTTCATCTTCTTGTCTTCCTATATTTTTCTTTACTTATTTAGAAAGAATTACGTAATAATTTTTTCTTGCTACTTTAGTTGGACTTTTGGAGAAAAATAATTTTATTTAAGTGATTTTGAGCTGATTTTAAATGGAATCAAGTGCAAATAAATTATAAATCACTAAAGAATGATCTAAATTGATTCACTTATGAAAGTTTAGGGTTTAAATTGATACAATTATTGTTTGGAGTTTTAATTGATCCAAATTTAAGAGTATAAATTAATTTTTTTTCCAAAATAAATAAATAGAGAACAAAAATTAATTAGATTACTATTTGTAATAAATAGCAATAGTATTTGAGCTTTTACTTAAAAAAAAAAAGTATTTGAGCTTTTACTTAAAAAAAAAAAGTATTTGAGCTTTTACTTTAAAAAAAAAAAAAGTATTTGAGCTTGAGAGTTTATGCCTCTATTTTAGGTTTTTCTTTCTAATGATTAGAGCTATTTTAGGATTAAAAGTATTTTCTGTTGAAAAAAATAATAATATTTTTTTGATGCGGTATTTTTAAAGAATGGTTTTAACCCAGTAACTAATATTTTCTTGAGAAATGGTAAGTAATGTCTAACCAAAAAAAAAATTAATCGTAATGAAAAATAGCTAAATAGTTTCAATATTAGGATTGGTTGGTAATAATATTGATTTTCCAAGATGCCCTTGGTATATCTTTATATTTACAGTCATGCCATTGTCGTATTTACAGCCTTCTAACAATCACCAGATTCTGTATTGAAAAAAAAATTCATCTATCTCTAATCGAAATTGGTTCACATTTTCCTAAATTATGGATTTTTAAATTGGTTGGATTCCTTTTTAATTTTCGAATTATCAATTTTCAAATTTCTTAGATTTTGTTTCAAATCATTTTCAAATTGTCTACTTTTACTCTAATCTAATATATTAGTCACAATTTTTTATTTTTGTTATAAGCTCAACTGGATGTTTGTTACAACAAAAAAAATCCAAAAATATCAACAAACATATCTACTGGTTGCTTATAAAAAAATAAATAAATACCCTTCCACACTTCTTTTACGTCAAACATATCTTCCCTAGATTTTTGTTTGCAAAATATGAATTAGATTTACTTTTAAATATATTTCCTCTCTTTCATTAGTTTCCTCAGACCCTTGACTGTCACCTGAGGTATCCAGATTGAATTCTCACCAAGTTTATGAGTCTCTTGCTGAGAGTGCTAGTTCTTAGTAAACTTTGCCTATTGGTGATGGAGTAATGGGAAAGAAGATGGAAAAGAAAAAGTCATATAATGACTTTGTTGACAAAATAATTATAGTCTTTTCTAGTGTTGATGAAAGTGGAAAATGGAAAAAGTTAGGAGAATCACCAAAAAGAAATGAAGTTCATCGCTGCTTACCATAGAACCAAGTGAAATAGACTGAAACCAGAAAATCAATTGAAAGAGATAGTCGGGGGGATATAATTGAAGCAATCGTCAAAAAGATGCATCACTAGAGGATTTTCTAGAAAATTTAAAGAATGGACTTCGAATTATTATTTATGGAAACGGTAGTGCACAACAGAAAGATAATATTTTTATTTTGCAGAAATTATGTTTTGCAACCAGGTTGATTGAAAAAAAAAACAGGTATTTACTTTTGTAAAGTCAACATCTAACATTTTACATATATATACGTGTATATACAACATGTATTTATTATTATATACCATGTTCAGGCTGGTTTCAGGCTGGTGTGTCGATCTTCTGTCTCCATATGATCTCTACGAACTTCGCCTTGAATATTTTTCTCAAGTCTCTTCTCAATCTTGTATGTAGAATTTTAGAGTTGTACGTGCTCTCCAGAGTTGAATACCTTGAATGAAAAGATTAAGAAGAATTCATGATTTAATTAAATTAAGAATCCAAAATCTGATCAAATTAGGAATATTTTTTTTTCTCCAAAAATTATCTCCGAAATTGGTTGCTTAATTTCTTGTCCAATTTTTTTTCATTTTTCACCATATTTCTTCTAAAATCTTCGTTTTATTCCAAATGCTCAATTTCTACAAAATAAACAATTATAAACGTTAAAGTATATATTTAAGCCTTAAAACTAGCATAAAATAGGGTCTAAAGATATCACATATTGTGTGCTTAGAGATGTCCATGGGGCAGGGCGGGGCCGGGGATGGCTTCTCCTTCCCCCCCCCCCCCCCACATTTCATTCCCCGTCCCTGCGAAATTCTCCATTTAATTTTGCGGGATCGAGGTAAGGATTCTCCTCGCAAGAAATTTGCGGGGATCGGGTTCCTCGCTGGAAATTATTCTCCGTTTATATATTTTTATTTATATTTTAAATTTTGAGTAAATAAAATGTTTTTTTAGAAAATTTTTATTTAAATTATTAATTTCTAATGGTAAATTTCTATTTAAAGAGATTTTTTAAAAATTCTCTTTAGAAAAATAAAATAATACATTATAAAAGATTAAATTTAGTATTTATTATATATATAAATATACATATTAAAAATAAATAAATTAATCGGAGCGGGGGCGGGGATTGGGAATACATTCCACGTCCCCATCCCCGTTTAGTTAACGGGGAAAAATCTTCTCCGCTCCCTCCTCCATTCCCCGTCTAAATAGGGATTCCTCGTCCCGTAGGGGTGGGTCGTCCACGCGGGAAAAATGAACATCTCTATGTGTGCTATCAGACTTATAATGTGATATTTAAAAAAAGAAAGCTCTCTCTCTTCCACACAATAATTAATCAAGTTTTTTTTTCTTTGAGTTCAACAAATATACAGGGTGAGGAATTCAAAACCTTTAACTTTTAGTTTTAAATTATAATATAACTTAATAAGTTGAGCTATATTCAAGTTGGTCAAGCTATATTGTTCTCAAAAGCATCTCCAACCCCACAAATCTATACGACATAAACATATATCTATAATATCTTAAAAAGCCACCATCTTTAAAAAATATTTTGGACTATTGTACCCTTACTTTATTTTATACATTTACGAAAATGCCATTAACATTAAATGTTAATAATTATTTATTATTTTATTAATATAAATGGATTCTTCAATCATACTAATCATACTATCTTAAAAAGTGGCTAAGTTAGATAATCATTTTTGGTCAGCTTTGTCCTTTCAACATTTTGAAAATTCCAAACATATCCTAGTGAATACTAATAGTATCTGAATAAATTAGAAACTTAAAAATAGCCATAAACATGACCTACTGCGAATATGAAGTAGGTGAGTGGAACCAACGCCAAATAATTATCATTAACTGCCATAAATATAACCTACTATGAATACGAAGTAGTTGAGTGGAACCAGTGCCAAATAATTATCATTAACTGCAAACATTCAATAGGTTTCTAGTACTACGAGATTACCATACTCCCTTTGTTCATACTATGTTCTTGGGTTTATAAATAATTTTTAAATGCTGGTGGACCTCATATAATTTTTAGTAGACCTCACATAATTTTCAAAAGGATGCCGACATGACAAGCAATCAATAGAGATAGTATGGAAAAATTTTCGTACTACGGTATTACTAGAATTTTTTTCATAGGTAGATGAACCAAATTCTCAACTGTTGAGATCTACGGTTGAGATCTATGCTCCTACAAAATCATACCGCATTTCCCTTATCTATACTTGAAGCAAGGTTTAAAATGTCAATGTTGATGGAAATGTCGAAGTCTCAATTTTATGGAAATATCGATGTCGATGGATATTTCTGAAAAAATTTTAAAAACAAAAAATTCAAAAAAAAATATTTAAATTAATAAATGAACATTTTACACTTTTTAAATGAAATAAAATACTTGTTACATTATTATATTCACATTAAGTTGCATTTTCTTGCTATTTTTTTAATATTTCGTCAATTTTGTACGGTATGATGGAAATGTCGATTCCCCCTTATGTCGATGTCGAACCCATGGACATGTGGAAATTTCGATGAAAATGTCGACATGTCAACGGAAATTTAATACCCTGACTTGAAGACAAAAATTAAAAATTAAAAAAAAAAATGTTGTAGAAAAAGCAAAATATAGTAGGTACTGCAGGTATTCATTTAGTTTAAGTGCTTCAGACTTCAGATTTTGATTATTTCGTAAGGCTGAAGGTACTGACACCACTTTGCCTATTAACCATTAGGTGAGCTCAGATATTACCACGCGGAGAAGCCCATATTACTTTAAATTTGTCATTCTTAAAAATTAAAAGAAAAAGTGAAGATATAGCTAGGTAGCTTTAAAGCATGTTTAACAGTTATTTTACAATAGATGTTTTTAGCAACAATAATTTAAAATTATGACTATAAATTATATAGTATTACATTATTCTAATGTTTAGATCCATGTTTTCTAAAAATGATTTTGATACAATATAAGCAAGTGCTTTATATTGATTAATAATCCTTGATTTTAAAAATAATTTTACAATTATCAGATTTTAAAAGTGATTCTTGGTAACCACTTTACCAAAAATCACCTCATGCTATTCACAAAATCACTATTTTAGCTTCTCCCAAAACTACTCTAATATTATAGCCTAACAACGCTATTTAAAATAATGGAAGAGATTTTTTATAATGGAAAAAGTAATTTTTGCCATGAAAAATTCACTCCCAAATATGCTTGATATTGCATTTTTGCAAGATAACAATCCATTGAAAGTTTGTATGATATTGAAATTTATTATCATGGATGAAGGGGTAATCTTTCTTGCCTTATTCGTTTATGTTTATTGTAATGCATAATGACATTCATTTTTTTTCAATGTACATGGTATTTTTTTAAAAAAATAAACAAAGATTTAAGTCTCTCTTTACAATAATAGCTAAATTATAAAATATACCCTTGAACTTTGTCATTCGTTTAAAAAATACATCTATTTTTTGTAAAAGTTGCAATATTACCCTTAATTTTTTCTAAATGTTTCAAAATTACTCTTGGAGTAGAAATCCATTAAAATATTGGACGAAAAATCTATGTGGTAATGACTAGGACGTTTACTTCGATTAAGTTTGAAAAACGACATTCAGACACGTCGATTTTTCGTCCAACATTCTGACTATTCTTCTACTGCAATAGTAGTTTTGAAACTTTTATGAAAGGTCAAGGATAATATTGCAACTTTTGAAAGCATAGAAGTATTTTTTAAACATATGAAAAAGTTTAAGGGTATTTTTTATAATTTAGCCTACAATTATTAAACAAACAAATGTAATGATCTAATGGAGAAGGAAAAAACTTATATCATTGGCAATATAAAAAAAGTACAATTAATTGTGGATATATATGTATGTATGTATGTATATATGTGAATATATAAACATTCATAATGAAATTGTGATTACATTCACAATTAGTAGTGAAATTAAAGAGATAAGGGAGGTGGTTTTTTATAATAATAAAATGAGTAATTATATGTTGGTTTTACTTTCCATGGATAACTATTTCAATTTTTCTTTGGAAATTAAAAACTATTTCAATTTTGAAGTTTTTAGTAAGCATTTTTTTCCACCATTAAATTTGAATGCCTTTAATATAAAATTATTTATTATTATTTCATTTATACAAATAAAAAGAGTAAAGAATAAGCACACAAAACACATCACACATGTACTATGTACATGTGAGGAAAAATTAAGAGTTCCTCCTTTTTTTGATGTGAGGAGAAATTTGAGCCCATATCGTAAGCTGTACGGTAAAAAATTCTAATAGTACAGAAGTACCTACTCCCTTTTAATTACACCATAGTTTTGTCTTTATAAATAATTCTTTAATATTTGTAGACCTCATATCCTTTTTGAAAAGAGTATCTATCTATACCCTTGTAGTACTAGAAATTTTCTCCCACATTTACTTAACTTCTTCCGGCAACACCATCGCAGACGTGGAAGAAGAAGACAACAACGGACCACGAAACTGCTGAATCACCAACACAGATGCTGACGTGGAGAGCTCTAGTGATGTCAACAAGCTTCCAATTGGACCCAACTCCGGACATTCCACACTTTTCAAATGAAAACTCTCCACTACTTTCCCTTCTGGCGTTTGACCCACCAATATCAAATTGCATCTACTAAACTCCCTTATTACTTCAATGGCGTCGCTGCTTTTGCTCACTGCCCTTTCTTCATACTTAACCGATTGGTCGTCTGTTTTCTTCATGTTGAACTCCGACAACACCCTCTCATCCATGCCTGCTGAAACATTAATGTCATCTTTGTTCATGTCGACCGCAATGGATTCGATGGCCATGTTGGGGCTCGGAAGAAAGCGGATGACGTTTAGGGTTATTCCGGGATGCTCTGCCATTCTCCTACCGTAGGCTAGAGCTTCACGGTCGTCGCGGCCGCCGCAGAAGAAGACAGTTATGGTGGAAGAGACGTTGCTAGCACAGACGTGAGACCCACCTCCGAATCCTCGGTCGACCAAGATCCCGACGGAGCAAGGTGGCTGTTCGAGAACTTTTTGATTGACCCATTCGAAATCGCCTCGTGTTGTCTCCAAAGATCCATCAAACCTAGCATTTATTATCAATTACGTCAATATCATTTAAGAATGATGCTAGAAACCTTAAACTTGAAAAAAAAAAAGTTAAATTACAAGTTTCGTCCCTAAACTTTCAAGCTTGTGTTTATTTGATCATTCAACTTTAAAATGTGTCTAATAGATTCCTACACTTCCAATCAAGTTTGTGTTTATTTGGTCTCAGAACTTTAAGAAATGTCTAATAGGTCTTTAAAATTTTAATTTTTTGTTCAATAAGTCTATAGATTTTCAATTTTGTGTCTAATAGGTCATTGGCCTATTTGATTTTTAAAAAAATTCACAGACCTACTACACATAAAATTTAAAGTTTAAAGTCTTATTAGACATAAAATTCAATTTTATATTTGATAAGTCTATTAATTTTTTTAAAAACTTTGATTATCTCAAAGATCTATCAGATTTCATGATCTATTAGACACTTTTTAAAGTTTAATAATCTTTAAGACACAAATTTAAAAGTTCAAAAACTAAATTTATAATTTAACAAAAAAAAATGTTTGCATCACATTTTGGTTTCTAAAGTCTTATGTTTGTTTATTTTGTTTTCTAAATTTGGAAATGTTCATTTTGAGCCCCTCAACTTTTAAAAATGACCATTATAGTTTTTTAGTTTTTTTAACAAAATTATTTTAATTCTTCAACTTTCAAAAAATAATTATTTTAATTATTATTTTACCATCTAATATCTACTCACTAAATTCTCATATCCAAACGTAATGGGGGCTAAATTAATGCTGGTATAAGTCAAAAGTTCAATATACACACACTACTAGCCATGTTATCCATTGGATAAAAACAAAATAACTGTAAAGATCCAAATAATAATTTTTTTTTAAATTAACATTTCAAAAATTCAAGAACCAAAAATTATGAATTTTGAAAGTTTAAAAAAAAAAAAAATAGAAACCCAATTCATGTACAAAGAAAAACTTACAAGTAGAGAAATAGCACTACATAAAATCCAAACCTTTGGTGTTTGTGGAATGGGAGGATGATAATGGCCGCTCGTTTCCACTCGGCGCTGTTGCAGACATCTTCATGCATGTCAGAGAGCGGAGATATCGCCGTCATCGGACGTATAGACACCCGACTAAGCTGCCGAAAAGCCTCAAAAGCCACCACAATTTGATCCGAATCCGACTTCCCTCCTTTATTCCAAAACGGCAGACCATTCTTTCGAGCTCGGTGGACCATAACAATGGCTGACGACCTCTCCGTCAGCTCCATCAAATGCATCGCATAAACGCACAGCCGCCGCCCACGCCCTTCCTTCCCTTCAGTCCCACGAGACGCCTCAATCAAATTTAAAATCGAAGGAATGTTGTTCACCGAGTGAAAACAAGCCAAAATCCGCAGCTCTGAATTGGGATCCTCTCGCTCGATTGTTCTGTATACGTATTCAGATTTGCTCTTCCTCTTCGCCGGCTTGTAAACCGCCATCACGATTGGGGTGGTGATGAACGTCGTGATGATAGCCATTAGAACGAGAATTGCAAAGGTTTGATCGTTTAGAACTTTTCTGTCTTTTCCGATGTTGAGGACGATCAATTCCACGAGGCCTTTCGTGTTCATTAAGAATCCCAAGGCGATGGATTCTTGGAGTGGCATTTTACAGAAGAGTGCGACGGCGATGGTGCCGAGGATTTTCCCGAAACAAGCGGTGAAAACTACGAGAACGAGGAGACCCCACGATTGGGCGCCTTTGATGGTGGCGATGTTGGTTTTCAATCCGCTTGAAACGAAATACAGAGGGAGGAAGAGACCGGAGACGAGGTCTTCGACTTTCTCGACGAGGGCGCCGGCGAGTGGGCCGTCTTTTGGGACGAGGACGCCGACGACGAAAGCCCCGAAGAGGGCGTGGATTCCGATTAAATCGGTGAAGAATCCAGCGGAGAGGACGGTGGATAAGGTGGCGCAAATGTAGAGTTCGCTGACGGGCTCGCCATCGGAGCAGCGGCGGGACATCCAGCGAAAGATGGGGGGAAGAGTGAAGAAGCAGAACAGGACAAAAGCAGAGCCGCAGAGGAAAACCCAGAGAGAGACGAGAGGGGAGCGGCCAGTGCCGGAGAGGGCGATGGCAAGGGCGAGGAGGATCCAGGCTACGACGTCGTTGACGGCGGCGGCGGACATGGCCATGCGGCCGACGTTGGTGGTTAAGAGCTTGAGCTCGGCGAGGATGCGGGCGAGAACAGGAAAGGCGGTAATGGAGAGAGCGACGCCCATAAAGACGAGGAAGGGAGGGCCATGGACGCCTTGGGAGATGGTGGAACGGAGGATGTAGGAGGTGCCGATGCCGAGGACGAAGGGGAGGGTGATTCCGGTGACGGCAATGCCCATTGCAACCTTTCCGGTCTGGCGGAGGGACTTGGGATCTAGCTCGAGCCCAACTAGAAATAAGAAGAAGAGAAGACCAAGATTGGCTAATGTGTCCAACACTGTTAGGCTTCTAGCTGGGAACACCCTGTGTAAAAATTCTTGGCTCCGACCCACCGCTGATGGTCCCAGCAATATTCCCCCCTAACATCAAAAAACTCAATTCAAACACAATCATAACTTGCATACCAGAAATTATTTGAAAAAGCAGCTAGTTTTAAAGAAATTGCTAAAGTATTTGAACTTTGTATTCGATAGTTATTAGAGGGCATGCAAATTTTTGAATTCACACCCAACAATAGTTTAAGAATTTTAGTGGAATCAAGTTAAAACATTACTTGACTGCACACCCATTAAAATTTTTATTGAGAAAATGTAAAAAAGTTTTAATTTCTTATTTTTCATCTTTTCCCTTCTAATTGTCAAAAATTTAATGATGGTGTGTAGAAATAGACTAGTAAATATATACCACATTACAAACTAGTTCATAGGAGCTCTTTCTATTATTTTGTGTATAAGAAACTATTGTTTGGACAAGTAATGACAAAAAAGGTGTATAACTTATTTTAAAGAATAATAGTTATAAAAATAAGGATGCCGAGATTAGCATGACAATGAATTTTTGCAAGTAGTGATTATAAATTTATAACAAACTCAATAGTGTTGCACACAATAACTATATTTAAACATTAATAAATTTAGTCAAAATATGTGTTTTTTAATAAAAGATTAAAGTACAATTCGGTCTCTTACTTTAATACTTATTCTATTTTAGTTAAAATGTTCAAATTTAGTAATATGCCTTCAACCCTAAAAAACACTTCAGAGCATTAGTTTAGAATAATAATAATAAGTAAATGGTGCAATCTACTCTTAGAAAAAAAAATGGTGCAATCTAGAATAGAAAATTAAATATATATATCTGGTGTGTGGATCTATCAAAGGAAAAAGACAGCACGCAAGTGCTATGCTTCCCACATCACAACCATCCATTTTTTATTTTTGAGTTTTGTTTTGTTTTTTTTTTTTTTTAAATGGATGGCTGTGATGTGGGCAGCACAACACTTGAGTGCTACCCAGACAACACCCAAATCTTGTCCATCTATCAAATGGGCAAGGAATTTAACAAAAAGTTGAAAAAGTTAAAACTCAAACACTTAAAAAAAAAAAAAAAAAAAACCAAAATCAACACAAAAAAAATTTTAGTGAGAGAAAAAAGAAAAAAAAAACAGACAAACAAAGAAACTTACGACAATCTCAGCAATGACTCGAGGCTGTCTGAGTGGTCGGAGAAGCAAACCAAGAACACGAGTGAGAACGACCACCAAACATATCTGAAGAATTGCTAAAGGAAGAGCGAAATCCAGTGGATTGTCGCCCTGAAACACCCCGTTCGACGTCGCTTTCATCGCCGCCGGACAGCTTCCGGCCACCGTCGCATTCGCCGCCATTTCTGACCAACTACCACAACAACCATTCAATTTCAAACCGTCCGTGATCTTTTTTCCAGATTTTCAAATCAATCATCAACAACAAAATAAATTAAACATCTCTCTCACGATAAAACACCATTTTAATTTACCTTTCTTCTTCTTCCTCCTCTTTTCTTGAAAAAAAAAAAAAAAAACTCGAAAGCCAATAAATATGACCGAGACTTCTTATCTTATGACTTCGTTGAGTTTTAAGATATTCATATCATTTGACTCCTTGAGGGAAAATATTTATTTTTTTTTTTTCAAATACTGTGGAAATTGTGATGTGGGTGGTGATATAAATATTAAATATTGTACGCAAAAAAAAAAAAGATATAAATATTAAATATCGTGACTCAGATGAAAGTTCAATGTGATTTACATTATTTTTATGAGTTATTAAATACCCGCAAGCTGATATATTGATGATTTACCAACATTTTCATAAATTTGAGGTTTTTACAAGTTCATTGACGTTGATTTAAACGGGTTAGATTAGGATAGAGAATAATTTGGATAAGAAAGATTAAATAAGAAAAGCTCTGCCTTTTCTCTGAATTGTAACGCTTTAAAAAAATGATACTTTAGTTTGTTTGAGAATTTCATTAAATAGCTCAAAAACAATCTTGTTGTAAGTAAAGCCTTAAACAAATTATTCACTAATAAATAAAAATAATAATAAATAACTCAAAAAAAGAATAAAAATAAATTTTGTACTTTTAACTAAAATCTTATATTCATCCAGTTGATGATTTAACTCATTTGAAGCACTATCAAAATGAGCATAAACCAGTGGTGATTGGCATATACTCATTCCTTTAAGGTTGGAAGTTCAAATTCTCATACTCTACATTTATTGTACTAAAAAAACCTAATTTAAAGTGCTATGAAATTATTAGTCAAATAAGGTGATATTTTACTTCAGCGAAATAATTGCTAAAATTTTAAAAATAATTTTCAATAGGCTGTATTGATTTAATTAAAAAAAAAATACCGACAGAAAGCCCATTACATAAAGTAAAAATAATGAAATAATCACCTGAATTTTGGTGGACAGAAATTCTTGATTGGAAAATGAGATACCAATTTTTGTATTTCAAAAAGCAAATTTTTTTGAAGAAAATAGATGGGATGAAGAAATGGGAGTTAGATGGGATGAAGAATTTTGCACCCACCGCACCTCCCTTTTATATCCAAAGCACGCCTTCTCATGCCTTGTTGGACAAGGGTTTGTTTGGTAATTTTGAAATACAAATATTTTAATATTGATAGCTACTTCTTCTTATAAATATTTTGAAATCTTGTCCATCCAAATTAGGGAACTTATTATGAATATAATTAAAATACTTTACCTATCCCCCTCAAGCTTTTGTGATCACAATTATTTGTACAAATTTAATTGATAGTGGTTTCGTGTAATTTTCTTTTTAAAAAAAAAAATTTGTTTTTTACAATAATCCTAACTGAAATTTAGAAACTACTCTATTCTTCATTTGAAAATCATGTATTATATTAATTTGGGAAGTCGCAACATATAAGATCATGCAAAGAGTAGAGGGAGTTGGTTTTCAAATTTTTTTTTATTAAAATAATCCTATCTGAAATTTAGAAACTACTCTATTCTTCATTTGAAAATCATGTATTATATTAATTTGGGATGTATGCAAAGAGTAGAGGGAGTTGGTTTTAAAAAATAATTTTATGTTCTAGAGAACAACTTGTGTGGCTTAATATTTTTAAAAATCTCTACCTTTAATTTGTTCTTACGACGATAAGCTATTCTATTCTTCATTTGAAAATCGTGTATTATATTAATTTGGGTAAAAATCAATTTATACCCCTAAACTTTGGAGGTTGTATCAATAAAAATTTTAAACTAATAATTGTATCAATTTAAACCATAAACTTTCATAAGTGTATCAATTTACACTCTCTGTTACATTCCGTTTAAAAAATGTTAATTTACACGTGTGCAAACTTATAATTATATCAATTAAACTCCTGAATTTTTATAAGTGAATCAATTTAGACCATCCGTTTTAAATAATTGACAATTTCCAAATGAAGGGTCTAGATTTTTGAAGAAGTCTACACATTTGTGAAAATTGATGCATGAACGATTTTCAAATGAGGGCCTAAATTGATTCACTTATGATAGTTTATAGGTGTTGGGATTTATGCCCTAAAGCCTCGTAATTAATGATTTATTTAATAATTAATAATAATTTTGATTATTTTATTTGCAATATAATATTATTCATTATATAAATAATTTAAAGTTATTAGTGTAATCTTGAACACTATGTGGTTGACATACGGGATGATAATGTTCAAGAAATAACCTAAAGGGTCATAGTATATGGAAAAAGTTGGGTGTCTTATCCTAGTAACACTATTGATGCGGCCCACTTTGCAATAGTTACAAATGATTTGATCCAAATCGTTCATATGGAGACATTTGAGTGGGGGTATCTTATACAATGAGTTTGTATAAGACTAGACCACTGAATATTTAATCTTTCTTTATAAATCCATTAATTGAGAAGATTAATATTTCATCAGGATGATCATATGCGACTCGATCTTAATTCTGAGTGAATTATGAACTCTTGCCTGTGAGGGCTTGTCCTTTGATTTGCATAGGTGAGAGTGACTTTTGTAACCGATTCAATAAGCCTACTATTTTTGGGACTTGACAAAATAAGGAGCTGGGAACATAATCACACAAGATGGAATTCACTCGTTCCCATATAGGATAAATAGATGAGTAGTTCACTTAAGTGATGATTTCGAGACAAACAATGAGGCCCCACCCTCTCACTGGCCCGAAAGGGACTTAGTTTATTGTTTGATCATAAACAAATTGTTCTATCATTAGATGATCAGTGGTACTTAAGGTGCAAGATGTAATTACATGGGTAAAATGGACTTTTGACCAAACTGTAATTAGGAACAACTCGTGAATGATCAACTTGCATGCAATGATTAGATCGATGGACACAACTTGTCCTACAGTGTATAAGAGTGCAACTTTAAGTCTATAATGGAATGACCTGTAGTTAATGAATGTAAATTAATTAATTAAAGAGTTTAATTAATTGATTTTGTATCATTGGAGCTTATAATGTGTAGGTCCATAAGGTCCCCTTGCTAGCTCATACGAACAATAAGGAATCAATTTTGTTAAAAGAAGTTTTGAAATGTTCAAATTAATATTTAATATATTTGATATATTAAATGAGGGAAAACATGTTTATTGTATATGATACATTAAATATCAAAAAAAATTATTAATGTATTAAAATACATTAAATAAAAGATATTTATAAAATTTGAATAAGATTCAAATCAGTAAATAAATGTCGTAGGAGAATTTAAAATATTTGAATAAAGATTCAAATTGGTTAGATAGATGTATTTTAATATATAAAATATTAAAATATATTATTTAACTATGACAAAGATTGGCCTTAGGCTATTATAAATAGGACCATAGGGATGAGCCATTGTATGTATTCTACACAAGAGAAAAGAACTCTATAAATTCTCCTCACATTCCCTCTCTCTATTTTCAAGAAGGTTACCACAAACTCCATTGGTCCTTTGTTCGAGCCATAGTAAGGAAGACTTTGTGGAAGAGATCAAGAACGCCAGAGATGAAAGGAATAATCGAATTAAACCCATAGCGGAAGCATAGGAACCATCTTGGATTTATTTAGAATTAAACTAAAATACAAGGGTTAAGCAATAAATACCTTCCAAATATAGAGATTCTTCTGGTGGGTCTTTATCTCTTCCACAAAGTCTTCCTGACTATGATTCGAACACATGACCAAGGCTTGTGGGAGCCTCTTGAAAGAAAATCCACAAGGGATTAAAGAAGAATAGGTCTAGAGAGAATTCTCAATTCTCTCTATTGAGGATATGTGTGTTGTGTCTAATGGCTCAACCCAATGGTTCTATTTATAGAGACCAAGGAAAAATCTTTGCCATAATTAAAATATTATATTTTAATATCTAATATATTAAAATATATCTTATATTTATTTGAATCTCATTCAAATCTCTTACGATATTTATTTATTTGAATCTTATTCAAATTCTGTAAATATCTTTTATTTAATATATCAAATATATATTAATTATTTTAATATTTAATGTATCAAATACAATAAATATATTTTCATCTTTTATATTTAATATATCTAATATATTAAATATTAATTTGAACACTTCAAATTAAATATTAAATTTGAACATTTCAAATTTTAATATTTAATGTATCAAATACAATAAATATATTTTCTTTTTTTATATTTAATATATCTAATATATTAAATATTAATTTAAACACTTCAAATTAATATTAATTTGAACATTTCAAAATTTTCTTTCAACTAAATTGATTTTTTAGTGTTACTATAAGCTAGCAAGGGGACCTTATGGACCTACAGATTATAAGCTCCAATGAAAATCAATTAATTAAATTCTTTAATTAATTGATTTTCATTCATTAACTATAGGTCACTCCACTATAAACCTAAAGTTGCACTCTTATGCACTGTAGGACAAGTTGTGTCCATAGATATAATCACTACATGCAAGTCGATCATTCACGAGTTGTTCGTAATTATAGTTGGGTCAAAAGTCTGTTTTACTTCTATAATTACATCTTGCACCTTAAGTACCACTGATCCTCTAATGAACAATCTGTTTATAATCTAATTATAAACTAAGTCCCTCTCGGGCCAATGAGAAGGTGGGGCCCCATTGTTCAAGTCCTGAAATCAACACTTAAGAGAACTACTCATCTACTTACCCTATGTGGGAATAAGTGAATTCCATCTTGTGAGATTATGTTTTCAGCTCCCTATTTGGTCAAGTCTCCAAAATGGTAGGCATACTGAATCGGCTACAAAAGTCAGTCTCACCCATGCAAATCAAAGGACAAGCTCTCACAGGCAGAAGTTCATAACTCACTCAGGATTAAGATCGAGTCGCATATGATCATTCTAATGAAATATTAATCTTCTCAATTAACGGATTTATAAAGAGAGATTAAATATTTCGTGGTCCAGTCTTATACAAACTCATTGTATAAGATACCCCCACTCACATGTCTCCACATGAATGATTTGGATCAAATCATTTGTAACTATTACAAAGTGGGCCGTATCAATAGTGTTACCAGGATAATGCACCCAACCTTATCCATATACTATGACTCTTTAGGTTATTTCTTGAACATGATCCTCTTATATGTCAATCACATACTCTTCAAAATTACACTAATAACCTTGGGTTTTTCATATAATGGATAATATTATATTGCAAATAAAACAATCAAAATTATTATTAATTATTAAATAAATCATTAATTACGAGGCTTTAGGGCATAAATCCCAACAAGAGAAATCTTCATATTTATGTCAAGATATGTTTTATGTTTAACCTCATTATTATTATTTAATTATAAATAAACTTAAACTGATTCTAACGCTTTCGCTAGGGTTTAATTCGACTATTCCCTTCAAGAGGTTTAATTGATAGAATTATAAGTCCCCACATGTGTGAACAAACGTTTTTCAAACGAAATCTAAAAGAATGTATAAATTGATAGGTTTTAATTGATACAATTA
This sequence comes from Trichosanthes truncata, assembly GCA_033996785.1. NCBI lineage: Eukaryota > Viridiplantae > Streptophyta > Magnoliopsida > Cucurbitales > Cucurbitaceae > Trichosanthes > Trichosanthes truncata. Next base: position 78,990,775 of record JAWPNB010000003.1, read on the forward strand.
TTTGTTTAGAATTTTTATTGATACAACTTCCAAAGTTTAGGAGTGTAAATTGATTTTTGCCATATTAATTTATATAAACTATTTGATTTATTGTTTTGGCAACATGAGCTTGGTTCAATCATCTTAAAAATTTAAATCCTCAGCCACTTGTGGCTGTGGTATAATATTTTCAAATAAAGCAAAAATAAAAAACAATGTTGTTCTGGAAAAAAAATGTTTTTTTTCCAAAACATAGCTCTATAACATGCATTTACTTTGTTGGAAATAATATGTTGTGTATAAGAACTGAGTAACACTAGCAAGTTGATTACAACTTAACTGGCTACAAACAATTACAGTGTAAATAATCGTACAGATGCTATATATAACAATAATTTCCAAAACTCAAGAAATAGAGACAATAAATAGTTGAGGCACGCTTACAAAGCGTTGTCCTGAAGAAAATTATTCACTCTGCACAAGTTACAAGAAGACTACAACGATCGTCTCAGCATAATACAACGACTAATTCCAATAGAAAAGCAACCTTGAACTATTTGGATCTAGTAGAAGTCTTGGATACTTACTTTCAACTCAAGACCAAAAGAAAGAAAGAAAGGAAAGGAGAACTTTTCATGGAATGGGATACTCTGAAGAAATAAGTTGTTATTTATAGGCTAGCGACTTAGTAACTCTCAAAAAATAAAATAAAATAAAACATTGTAACATATGTCAAATGTAACTCACTTGAGTAGTTACTTACAAAATTCAACGTAACTCAACAAATTTAACTTTCATATGTTAAATTTGTAAATGAAACATCAATTTATTTTGATGTTTAAAACCAACACTTTCTTTCACACATTTACTATAAAATCCAACAATCCTCCACATGAAAGAAAGTTTGAAAATCAAAATAAAATCATTGAGAGCAAACAAACAAGCTATGCATCAGGACAGGTGTCTGCTGGACTTGAACCTTCCTTAGTGAATATCCATCGAACTTACCGAAGAAATAGTGAGACTAGCTCTGGAACTATTCTTCTCATTAGTAAATTAAAACAATCGACATTACACATAACTCATCTTGTATCTTTGAGTTCTATACATTTGTGTCCATTTTGGTCCTAGACAAAATCTTAAACTCATGAGAGTTTTAAAGAACATAAGCCAAAAGTCCTCATAGAAGTGACCACACATAGGTGATATTAATTAAGAGTATTATGTCATTAATCCTTTTGTAAACAAGATATCAATATAAACTTAACATCAACAGATCAAACACTTTACAATATCATAGAAATGGGAAGAAACTATAAGTTTCTTAGTGTGTTAACTATAAATTATCCAATCAGTTTTCCTATTGAACCTAGATCTTGGAATCTTCAGTTAACTAGGTTAGGTTACCATCAGATAATTTATTTCATAGGCTTTAGCCCCATTTTTCTTGATGTATATGTCACTTGCTCTTTTGATAATTCTTCCGTTAAAGGATCTCCAATATTCTCTTTTGATTTCATATAATCAATAGAAATTATTCTATTAAAGAGCAATTGCCTTATCGAATTATGCCTATGTTTTATATGTCGCGACTTTCCATTATAAACATTATTCTTGGCCCTAATACAGGCTGCTAAATTGTCACAATAAATACATATTGCGCTTACAGGCTTTGACCACAATGGAATATCTCAAGAAAATTTCTAAGTCATTCAGCTTCTTCTCCAGCTTTATCAAGAGCTATAAACTCTGATTCCATAGTAGAACTTGTTATACAAGTCTGTTTTGAAGTTTTTCATGATACAACTGTTCCACCTAAGGTAAAAATATACCCACTGGTTGATTTAGTCTCCATGTTATCTGAAATTCAATTAGCATCACTAAATCCTTCCAGCACATGTGGATCCCTCGTATAATGTAATCTATAGTCTAGAGTGTATTTTTTGGTATTTTTTAATATAAAAAATATAAAAGGCGAAGATCAAAAAAGACTCAGACACAGACTCGTGAGAATAAGAAGAAGAACACTCAGGATAAATAGAATAATCAAAAGATAAAATAGAACAAGGTTGTTTAGCCTCAAACTCTACCTCCTGAACTAACTCTTCTAAAATAGGCTCATCTACTCTCTCATCCTCACAGACTCGATCCTGGTGTGTGCTAAAACTCTCTAATTTTTCCCTTATATCAATAATCCACTCCTTCGACTGCCTAACCTCAGTAGAATCAAAAGAATTATGCTCCTGAAAGGCTGTCAATGAATCGGTGGTCAGGTGACTCACTGAACATCCTAAAGAAGTGAATCGCACTTCACTAACCTCCCTAGGGACCTGGAGACTCTTAAGAAAATCATCTAATTACAAACTCCTAGCTCTAATATCCTCTATAGCCTTTCTCAATATTCTCTCTAAGGATGATTCTTCCTCCACTTGGGCTTCTTCAAAATAATTAGGATATGGTTCATGGGTCCAAATGCACTCATCATTACCATACATGAGATTTTTATAACTCATAGATTCAGTATGATAATAAATAGGCATTTGATAACCATGAAATGCATAACCCTCACTAAAAAGCTCATAATTAACTGAGGGATAACTAAAAGAAAAGAACTAGACGGTGGTGTTTGCTCTCCTGGCTGAGGTTCCCTAAAGGGTCACCCAAATCTATCAGAAGCCATCTAAATAAATCAAACAAATAACTACAGGCTCTCAATCAAACACCAGATGCAACACACCTAGAAACAAAAGACCAGGACTCAGAGCAAAAAACAAAAGCAAGCAGGATAAAGCAAAAACAAACCTCTAAACTAAAGAAAGCAATTTCTTCACAATATTAATTAAACTAAAAGATGCTAATCCTCGGAAACGGCACCAAAAACTTGATCGATGTACACGCAAGTGCACCCGATCGAAGTAATAATAAAACGGTATTCCTACCGAGTATCGTATCCACAAAGATTGGTTTTTAATTCAATTAAGCACCGCAAGTAATCTCACTTTACTTTATTTAGAGAACAAAAAGCCAAAGCAAACATGAAAATAAACACTAAACCTAGAAAGCAAGACATTCACAGCTAATCTGACAATAAACTCATAAGTCTACAAAATCTAAGAACATGGACTCTCATGTCGGTCTCCTCCAATCTCAAGTATCAATTAACCAACCTAGGTGTCCCTCAATGCTAGCTACCTATAACAATTGCTCTTATCACTGTCGTGTCCAATCAATCATCAGTCATGCATTCGGTTCTAAACTAGCTTATCTCTGTCGAGCCTATGCTAGCAAACAAATCAATTAATCATTGCTAATGAATTAATCATCTCAAACACTACAATTAACTAACCTTGACTCCTGTTGTCACCTGGTTAATTAATTAATTGCTAATTTTAATCCTCCTTAAGTTTTCTCTTCTAGCTTAACTTAGATTAATCCAATTAATCATAGAATAGTGGTTAAAGTATTAGACTTTAAATGCATGAAAGGATTCAAAGCCATAAAAGCAACAAACATCTATTCATTAAGAAAATGATCTAAAGTTTCTAACAATTAAATTCCAAATAATTAGAGATAAAGGTACTCGGAATAAATTAATTAAATCCCTAAATCCCTAAATTAACAACCAATACAGTAGCTAAAATTAAAGGAAAAGAAAAGAAAATGGCAAACGGAAGTCGATCCCATGTTCCCGTCATTATCTCCTTGGTCCTCGAGCTCCAGATTCTTCAATTCCGCTCAAATTCGGTCACAATTGCTCCTCAAAGCCCTCTAAATCATCTTGGAATCGAGATTAGGGTTGTATCCCATGGTTTGGCCTTGAAAATTCTCATAATTGAGAATTATTTAGCCCATAAATGGAAGTTATGCTTGATTTCATCAACAAAATTCTTATTAAAATCTTCCAAATTCCAACAAAAACATCATGAACTCTTCAAAGTAAGGAAAAATCAATAAAGGGAAGAATACAATTTGCACTAATTAAAGTATTTTTTGCAATTTTGATGAAAAGACGAATTGCTGATGGATTGCTGCAGCAATCAGAAATAGGAAAAAAAACAAATTTCAAAATAATAGCAGATTGCGTAAAAATGGGGATTCTTTCCATGAAATCAAGCGAAAATCTAAAGCTTCCAAGTCAGAAGGATGCCAAGAAGAAAGCCCTAAAGAGGAGAAAGGTTAAGAGGAGAAAGGTTAAAAGGAGAAAGATGAGGGGTTTTTTACACCATGCGATTCCTTCTTTTGGACGTCTTACCTTCCTCGTTCATCTACATTTGTTTCAGTCTATATTTTTGTGTTTTTCAGTTCGGTCCTTGAGAAAAGCCAAAGTCCAATAGAAAGTTCCTCCTCAAGTTCCTCCTCAAGTTGTGAAAATTTCCCTTAACTAGAAAAAGGAAAGGGAAATCAACTAGGGTTGTCTCAATTTTCGGAGTTGTTTCTACTTTGTATTTTTTTATTCTATCTTCTACTTCCAAAATGCTAGCTTATTTTAAATTTATGTTCTTGAGAAGTTCTTAACATGTACTGTTTTAACTTTTATTATTTACAAGTATTTGATTCAATATTAATATTCCCATTGGCGTTCTTCAGTTTCTACTTTTTGGTTCCCCCACGTAATTGTTTTTCTTATTGCTTTCATGACTCTCTACTTTAATTCAATATCGTTTTTATTCTTAACCATGAGCTAAACCTTCCAAAGGGATTCAAGAACATGAATGCCCTCAGGTAGGGATGCTTAGCCAATAAACCGAACTAATCAACATTAACTTAAACGTGGGTACTTTTTACTGAATTTATTTCATAGTGGATCTCTTGAATTATAAAAAAAAATGGGGTTGCTTTTAAGTCCAATCTAATACCGAAAGGATTAGAAAAAGACGGATTTCGTAAAAACAATGAGATAGAGCTTAGACATAAGCCTAGCATGATCCTAGAAACAGGACGACCCTCAAAACCAAGAATGCAATCTCAATCACCTAAGTACAATTGGCCAAAGACATATATGTTCAATAACTTAGTCTCCTAAAGGTTTTGAATCAAAACTGGATGGGAGTTGATTATGTTTACCACGTTTCTATAAGAAGCCCTGTTGTTGTAGCAATTGCATAACAATCGGTTCATGTGACATCTTCGATTGCTGTAGCAATGGATTGGCAATCGGTGCTATAAAATATCTGATTGCTATAGCAATTGGTTGACAATCGTACAAACGGGCAGGAATTGACTTGAATCTCTGCATTTTTCTTAAAGTATTTTCCATCAGTTTTAAGTTTTATTTTTCAATTCTGCTTTCACCATCGCACCCAAAAATATTTTCGTTTTTATATTTTGGTTACCACCGTTGTTATTGTTTGCAATCTTGCTACATTTTTAATTTGTAGTGTTTGTTCCCTTATTACTTTACATCAGCAGTGTATACTTGCACTTAGGGTTAAACTTTATTCTTATTTAAATTGCCCACAAGTTTCACCCAACCAGGACTCCCCTAATTCGGAAAGAAAACGATGAATTAATAGGCTGCGGTTGTGACAGTATTGCAACGCTATCCAAAACACTTGTATTTTTGCAAGTGCACAGGAGTAGCGTTGCAACGCTATGGACAAAGCCTTATTTTTACGCGCGTTTCTGGCGTTGCAACGCTAGCTCTTGGGTTTGTACACTAAATTGTGGTGTTGCAACGCCATTTCAAGGGTTGCAACGTCGTCCTCTCGGCCCCAACAACTTGTGCTACATCTCTTCTCTTTTTAGCTCTCCAAAATAGCCCGATTTAGCTCCAATATGACTAAAATAACCCTGAACACTCCATTTTGCTCATTTAACTGGGTTTCTACAAAATATACACCAATAGGCATCAAAACACAACAATCATAGCAAAACTAGCTAAAATAATAGGAAATAAGATAGCATAATTTCATGTTATCATAAGGTTCTCTATGGACAATTCCTTTCGCTTGTGTTTGAGATAGCATTTGAAGTCCTTCCAGGAAGGAGACAACTTCTCAATCACAACAGCAACTTGGAATGGCTCATTGATGTCCAATCCTTCACTTTGCAAATCACTAATGATAATTTGTATTTTTTTCCATTTGATTGATAACTAACTTGGCATCAATGATCTTATAATCTAAGAATTTTTCCACTAGGATTTTTTTGGTATCAGCATCTTCCAGCTTATACTTCTTGTCTAATGCCTCCCACAATTGCCTTGAAGTATTGTAGGCATTGCACATTATAAAAGGTGTATTCAAGACCACCAAGTATATAATTGCGACATAAGAAGTCTGAATGCATCCATGATTTCTTGGCAGCTGCAATTTTAGGAGTGACAGCTTCTGGTGGGTTCATTGGGCATTCTTCCTTTAAGATGTGAGCACGGTTCAACGTTATGAGGTAGAATATCATATTCTGTTGCCATCTCTTGAAGTTTTCTCCCTCGAATTTCTCTAGTTTTTCAACATGAGTTTTGAGGATGGTCGATCCCATCATGGTAGGAACAACACCATTAGTGGATGAGCTTGCAGCCATTAGTTTAGTTAATTGTCTTTATATTGTTGGAAATAATACGTTGTGTATAATAACCGAGTAACACTAGAAAATTGATTACAACTTAACTGGCTATAAACAATTACAGTGTAAATAATCGTACAGATACTGTATATAACAACAATTTTCAAAATTCAAGAAATAGAGACAATAAGTAGTCGAGAGACGCTTACAAAGCATTGTCCTAAAGACAAGTATTCACTCTACACAAGTTGCAAGTAGACTACAATGATCGTCTCAACATGATACAACGACTAATTTCGATAGAACTGCAACCTCGAACTATCTGGATCTGGTAGAACTCTTGGGTACTTGCTCTCAACTCAACTCATGACCAAAGGAAAGAAAGAAAGGAGAGGGGAACTCTTCATGGAATGGGATACTCCAAATGAAGAAATAAGTTGCTATTTATAGGCTAACAACTTAGTAACTCTCCAAAAATAAAATAAAATAAAAACATTGTAACATATGTCAAATGTAACTCACTTGAATAGTTACTTACAAAATTCAAACATAACTCAACAAATTTAACTTTCATATATTAAATTTGTAGATGAAACATCAATACAATTTTGATGTTTCAAACCATTTTGAAACTTTTGAGATTCAAATCAAGTAACAACAAATTTAACTTCCATATGTTAAATTATTTGTAGATGAAACATCAATTTATTTTGATGTTTCAAACCAACACTTTCTTTATCACACATTTACTATAAAATCCAACATACTTTTCAAAGTTTTATGTACATTTTTAAAAAATTTAATTAAAATTTCAAGATTGTTTTTTGAAAGTAGAAAACAAAGCAAATGAAGTTCTTTTTTTAAATTAGAAAACTCAATAACACTTTTAACAAGTTTTATCCAAACAAATATGTGTGTGTGGTTATCCAAACATATATTATATAAAGTAAATCATTGAATTTATTGTAGATTTTTTTTTGAGTTCATTAATGTAGATTTTTTTTTTTTGAAATATCATTGATGTTGAATATTCTATAGTTTGAATTCATGCATTTAATTCCATCCAGATGAATAGTAATGAAAAAAATGTCAATTCATTTTTAAAATAATATTGGTATTCCTTAGCACGACTTTTACAAATTGAAATTTTTTATGGCCTCTGTTGCATGATTGATAAATTTTACAATAATTTGCCCTGAAAAATTAGCACACGAATTTTAAAACCAAGTGGACGATGGCCCTCCACATCATATCTGAATAAGCTACTAAAGAAGATTTGACTATATATTTTTTTTTAAAAAAAGAAAAAAAAAGTTATATTTTATGTAGTCAACTAAATATGCTAATAGGATGCATCAATTTGCTAACTGTTGGAATGTTCAACAAGTTATTGTAACCAAAAAAAGAAAAAGAAAAAAGTAAAGTGTTCTAATTAAAAATTTCTTATCGGACCCATTTGATAATGTTTTTTATTTCTTGTATTTAATTTTTAGTAGTTGGTTTTCTATCTTTAAAGACGAAAATTATATAGGTTTGATAATCACTTCCAGTTTTCTATTTTTCTAATTTAAAAAAAAAAAAAAAAAAACGCACAAAAATTTGATAATGTTATCTATGTTTTTTCCCTAAAAAATATAGCCAGATTTCCCTTATTAATAATATTTTATCCGTTATACAACAACGTTGAAATTATACTTTTATTTTCTATTAGAAAATCAACTATAAACTTAGAAATATATGTCCTTAAAAATAATAATAATAAACTAGATGTCAACATGAGTATAGCTTTAAAATATATACCTTCAAACCTCAACCAAGAGGTCAGAAGTTCAAATCTTCAACTCCACTTGTTCTTGATCTCAAATAATAATTAAATAAGTTAGAGAAAGTGAGATAAGTTACCAAACATGTATAGTTGTTTTTTTAAAAATAAAAAACTAATTAAAAAACCAAAATCTTAGGCCTCGTTTGATAAAGATTTCATTTTTAGTTTTCTAGTTTTGAAAATTGTGTTTGCGTTCTCATTATTTTTCTATAATGGATTTCATCTTTAACAAGAAAACATTTGAATTCTTAGTCAAAATCCAAAGATAAAAACAAGTTTTTGAAAACTACTTTGTTTAGTTTTAAAAACTTGGGTTGATTTTTCAAAACATATGTAAAAAATAGATTACAAAACAAGAAACCCATAAGTGGAAGTAATATTTATAGACTTAATTTTAAAAAACTAAAAATAAAAAACCAAATGATTATCAAACGATGCCTTAAAAACTAAGACCTCATTTGATAACCATTTAGTTTTTAAAAATTGTGCTTGTCTTCTCACAATTTCTCTACCATGAGTTTCATCTTTTTTAAGAAAACATTTGAATTCTTAGCCAAAAACAAAAACAAGTTTTTGAAAATTACTTTTTTAGCTTTCAAAATTTCGCTTGGTTTTTGAAAACATATATAAAAATGTAAATAACAAAACAAGAAAACTCATAAGTGGAAGTAGCATTGCTAAGTTTAATTTTTAAAAACCAAAAACCAAAGAGTTATCAAATGAGACCTAAAAAAATCGTTTTCAAAAACTTATTTTGTTTTTGGAATTTGACTAAGAATTCAAATATATTTAAAAAAAAAAAGATTAAATTCATTGTAGAAAAATAATGAGAAAAAAAGCACAAGTTTTTAAAACAAAAAATTATATGGTTATCAAAACCGACCTTCTAAATTGAGGGTGCTTAGATTGAACAAAGAAATAGTTTGTGAGCTTTCTTATTATTATTATTTATTCTTTTTATTGTTATGATTATTTTTTATTTCTTTTTTGTTTTTTTTTATGACAGCGTTATCTGAATTTTTTTAAAAAAAAAGTAAAATCATTAACCAAGCAGCACATATTCTTTACCAAACATGTAGGGGCATGTACAATACTTTTCGAAGTTTTTTCCTTTTTATTGTCTATGTTTATATGGTAGCGATTCTCATTAAATTTTCTAATTGGGAAAATGTTTGTTATATACAAGGTTCGAAATATCGATGTCGATAGAAATATCGAGGTCCAGATTTTACGGAAATGTCAATGAAAATTTTAGGAAAATTTACGAAAATAGTGAAAATTGATGGAAATTGTTTTAATTAATTAATAAAAATTTGATTAGGTCTTAATTATACTATAATTGACCATTTTAACCATCATATCTAAAAACTAAGGCAATATTTAGATATAAATGTCGATTGAAATGTCGATGCGAGTAGACATTTTGAAAAAAAATGGAAATTGATTAAAGTTATTTTAATTATTTCATGAAACTTTAATTGTAACTTAAACACACTATAATTGATTATTTTTAACCACCATATCTAAAATATAGAAAATATTTATATTATAATGTCGATGTGAGCAAAAATTCTAGAAAAACTATGGAAATGGATGAAAATTTGTTTCAATTATTAAATGAGAACTTAATTATTATGACTCAATTAAGTTACAATTAATTATCTCTACAAAATTATATCAAAATTAAAGAAGATATTGGCAATTAGTTACAAAATTAAAGAAGATATAAAATATTTGATCAAATAGTAAAAGTAATAACAACTAACAAGTTAGTAATAGTAACTATATAATTAATAATGAACTAACAAGAAACTATACTATTAATAAAACAAAAATTAAATTATAATGTAAAGAGAGATAATAACCTTTAAACTTAACTTAAGGAAAAGTGGAATAGATTAAAAGTGAATTAGACTCTAAAGTTTCTAATTTAAGAAAGAAATTTGAGAGTAATAGAGAAAATTGATAATTTGAGATTGAGGTGTGAAAAACGTGAAAATGGAAGAGACAATCATTAAAAAATAATAAATATATTTTTTGTGATTTATAAGGTGTTTGAGAATGGTAAAATTTGATATGAATTTAATGTAAAAAATAATTTTATATATATATATATATATATATATATATATATATATATATATATATATATATATAGAAGGTTTTTTTTTTATATAAAAGACAGAATGAAGAAAAAAACATAAAAGACAAAGCAGAAAAAAAAATAAAATAAAACATAAAAAGCCTCACCCTGACCTTACCGCCAAACTCTCACTTAGGCGGTCATGGATGTGAGTGCTGCAAACGGTCACATGCGGCATTAGTCAGTGACATGTATTGATGTTTCGAAATTTTTTTTAAAAAAAAAAACTGAAAATTAAACGAAATATCGTTCGAAACTTCAAAATTTCGAGGTTTCGACGATATTTTGTCGAAATTGGAGAAAAACGACTTTCTTCCCTCTCGATATTTCAACCCTATCGACATGCCAAAATGTCAGAGCGACATTTCGACATGTCACTCAACATTTAACACCATGGTTATATAAACGTAATCTCTTGGTTAATTGGTTTATTCAAAACCAAATTGAGTTCCTTATGTTTTGGATTGACTTTTAAATTTTGACCAATTGAGTTGTTTAATTATATATTATTGTTATTCTATAAACTTTGGGACCATCATCTGATTTAATTATAATTATATTGTTTTAATATAATTAATAAGGTCAGTGGCGGATCCAGAAATTTATGTCAGGGGGGCACAATTACATGTAAGGTTAAATTACGAGTTTAGTCCCTAAAATTTAAAAAGTGTCTAATAAGTCCCTAAACTATGAAGTTTGTGTCAAATAGGTCCTTAAACATTAAAATAATGTCTAATAGATCCTTGAATTTTCAATTTGTTTGTCTAAAATGTCTCCAAACTTTTAATTTTTTGTCTAATGGATCCTTAACTTATTCGACATTTTTTTAAAAATTCACCTATCTATAAGATGCAAAATTGAAAGTTTAGGGTCAAGATTTATGTCTAATATAACAATAAATTTTAAAAATTTTCAAATATGTTAAAGATCTAATGAATACAAAATTGAAATAAAGTTGAGACTTTAGAGACTCTTCTTAGACATTTTTTAAGAATCTATTAAACACAAAATTGAAATTTAAGAAATTATACTTGTAATTTACACTTCGTATAAATATACTTTTATATATGTTGATATATAACATTTAGATTAAATATTATTGATTAATTACAAAATTATAATGAGCCATTAGAGAATGATCTACATAAATATAGAAGTAAAAGAATAAAACTTGAAATATTTACCAAATATTTTTTAAATTAAGTTTTTTATCCAATTAACTTTTTAAAATAATTTACTAACAATCAAAAGATATTTAGTATTTTTTTTTTTAGATTTGATAAGTATATATATAATTAAGAACTAAATACAAAACAACTTCCAAGCGTTTTTTATTGTTATGTACATGATTAAAAACTGTAGAAATTAACAAAAATACTCATCAAGCAAATCTCGAACCTGGGCACTCATAAGTAACGCTTGGGAAGCGTGCCCCCCTGACCAACACACCAAGGCCCCATTTGGCTACTTTCAATGAGTAAACAATATAAATATATAATACAGTTATAATTTGAGGGGGGGCACGTGCCCCCCCTGGCCCCTTCGTGGATCCGCCCCTGAATAAGGTGGAGGATAGAGTGGTTGGATGGGAAAGAAAAAGGATGAAAGTGATATAAGAGAGAAAAAGGAGATTAGGGCGAAAGTTAGATTAGAGAAAATTAATGATGGAGCCATAATTAGAGAAATTTAATATATTTTTTCTTTTAAAAAGATGACTTTAAGAATCATTTGAAACTCTTTCCAAACGAAAAAAAAATCATTTTAATTTTTTTCTGAATATTTTTCGCGTAGAAATGGTGTATATATTTGTTCAACAAGATTTCTCTTTACAAATCCTTATGTTTTTTTTTTAAAAAAGGAAAATCCTTATTTATGTTGTCATTGAATTGATATGGAACACTATTGTGCTCAATTAATTAAATGATAAGGTTTGATTTTGATGCTTGGTTAGAATCAATTGAATTAGTGAAACTTACACTTGTCTCAACTTTTTCGAATGAGTAGACTAAATTCTTGAATTGAGAAGTTGATTTATTTCTTGTAAGTCTATGATCAAAATTACTATTGGATGAGAATTGCAAAATTGAATTGGAAATTTAGTAAGATTATTTTCACATTTGCTTTCACTTATTTACTGTCTAATTTTAGTTTTAATTCAACAAATCAAAACTCCCTTTTTATTTTATATTTTCATTTACCTTTGAGAAATTAATTGATTTGGTACCTTTGAGATTCGACCTGATTCCACTATTTTTATAAGTTAGAACAGAAGAATCAATAATTATTTTGGAGAGCTTCGACTACCCAGCCATTTTGTTAATTTATGTAGCTTAAATTTTATTTAGGTTCTTTTGCTTAATTTATATTGCTCCATGAAATTTTCATATAAAACTTCTTTTCATTCTTGTATAGTAAAATTTTTAAATATATTTAGCCTCAATACTTAGGTTAATTTAGGTTTAGTCTTCTTTTAAATCTTGTACCTTGTCTCTCATTTCTTGTTTCTCGTTTTTTTTTTTTAAAGAAGAAACAAAAAAACATTTTGTTTGGCAATATTGTCTCCTTTTCTTTTTATCGTTGAAAGCAAGATATAGAAAGGTAACTTAGCAACCCTTTTTTTTTCTTGTTCCATATAAATTTTAACCTAAAAATCAAAGTTTTACATCAAAAGTTAATTTTTTAAAACTAAAATATTAAAAATATTATTATGTTATATTTAACATTTTTTATTTAAAGTCAAAAATAACAAAATCGTGATTTTATTTATGCTTTTGAAAAATTGAAACGAAAACAAGAAGTAAGAAACTAGTAACCAATAAAAGTTAGGTAATTCAAATTTCATTAATTTATTTTGTTTGAGTAATCATTTTAGTATTACTAAAATAGTTACATTATCTCTTTCATCCTTTTTATTTTTACCTTATAAATTATTAATGTCTATAGTTTCCTTAGTGATATTATTACCACATGACATCCATGTTGATTTCTCATTACATTTAGTAATATTGCTCATTAATATCAAACATGGCAAGGATCCATAAATTATAGACAAAACAGAATTGACACAAGTAAAAATACATTTACGAAAAATATAGAAAACCTAAATCTCTTTTTTTTTTAAAAATAGAAAATCGCTAGATTAATTGGAAAACTAGGGTACTTTTTCTAAAAAGAAAATTACAAAAAATGGTACTTGTAAATTTTATTTTATTAAAATATGTTGCTCTTTAATGTTAACATGTTCGAATGAGTGTAGTTAAGTGATACATTATGACTTCACAATTATCCATTGAGTTAAAGTTGCCTTAACATCATCCATTAGTGTCATTAATGCAACATAAATGCATCTGTCACAAACACACACAAAGAAAAACTATATTTTACCATTTAAATTTAGGTTAAATTACAAATTTCAACTCTTTAGTTTGAACATAGTTTCAATTTTGAACATAGTTTCAATTTGGGTCTTTATGATTTAGTCAAATTTCACAAACTATCCTTATCAATATTGCTACATTGACATTTTTTTTATGTGACAGCATGAGCTAATATTTTATCAATCTGGCCAACTGTATTAGTTGTAATTTACATTAAGATTTAGGAGTTAAAAAAAAAAATTGATAGTAGATTTTCATATGGATAAAAGATAAGTTTATGGATGGTTTACGAGATATAAAATGACTTTCTTTTTCTGGAAAGAGTATCCTATATTTTGGCTATTAACTGACTTAATTCATAGGAAGGAACCCTAAGGAAATGCCTGGTAATAGGATGGTAGGGGAAAGAAACTAGATTCTGAGTCTTTGTCTGAATATGGAAATTAAATTGATATTGAAAGGGGATTGTTATAAAAGAGAATCAGCACCACAATTACTTCCTTTGGCTTGGGTAGCCTCAATGTCAACTGCACTTTTTTTCCTGCTTCAACTATTCAAATGTGCTAATGACGTTGCCCTTTCACTTCTCAAGTGTCTTATGTAATTAACGAGAATGTCCCCAAACTTTAGGGCCATGCATGGCTCATGTTGGAATAGCACTAACAATGTGCATTTTTTAAGGTTGGGTAAGACAACCATAGACGGGCAGATTCACGAAGGGGCTTGGGGCATGCCCTCAACTTGAAAGTTTAAAATTTGCCTTTGACTTGTTGGCTCTTGTCTTTGTTTCCGTTTGGTGCCCCATACCTGGTACTATGTTCGAGTCCAAGTTTTTGCAAAATTTATTTTGGTAGGTTAATGACTTGTATTCCGTGATTTGATTTTGATGAATAAAAACATATTCTTCATTTTCAAAAGTAAAAAATATATATTTTTTGTTTTTGAAAATTAAATAATTTAGACTCTTCATAGTAAAAAATAATATTTTTTTTCTTGGAAGCTAGTAAAAATAAGATTGTTATGTCCCTTTTTAGACTTTTTATCACCAAGCTTACCTAATAACAACATTTTCAATCCTCAAAATACGAAAAATAAAATAAAATAAACAAGATTTTCATTCCTTTAATAAATTTAAATTCATCTATGAGATAAAAATAAGGTTAAAATATCTTGATTTTTGTACTTTACGATTCATTATATTTTAGTTCATGTATTTTCAAACATTCAAATTTAGTCCTTGTATTTTTAATAACTCTTTAAATTAGTTCTCATTACTTAATTTGAAGATACTTTTCATTGAACTTGTTAAAATAATTATTATTATTTTCACTCCATAAAAGACATCATGTTAATATATTTTCAAAATTTATAAAGCGAAAGCTAATAGAGACTAAATTTATTTTGAGAAAGTTAACCATAAACTCACAATAGAGACTGATATTAAAATTATTAAAAGTACAAAAATCTTATTTGAACATTTGAAAGTATATAGACTAAAATGGAATAAATGCTAAAGTACAAGGATCAAATTAATATTTTAATCTAAAAAGAATATTAAATTATTTTGTGATATATATATAACAAGGGGATAGAAATAGTTAAAAATATTTTTAAATTTTTGATAAAACATTTTTTAGAAAATTAATTTCATATAAAGAAATTTAACTCAATTTTAGAAAAAATTTACTGCCTATTTCAAGTTTCATTGTTTTTTCTAGTATATTTATTTTGATAATTCAATTATATATTTTTTAGATTAAATTTATGTATATATGAAGTCATATTTTTAGTCACTATATTAAATCATACCCAATGATTTATTATTAATTTAGTAATCGATATTAAATGATTTGCATATTGTAAACAACGCATCTAAAATTACATTTATATGATCTTGTGCCCCTAACATAAAATCATGGATCCTCCACTGACCTTAGATATGAGAAAACTTTTCTTTGAAGAATCCATGTTGATTTGTAGGGAATCTTCGTCTAAAGTAGCTCAAGATTTTTATATGATATATTTAGGTCATAGGAGATTAAAAGAGAATATTGTCGGAGTTGTTAGATGCTAATTCTTCTGAATTTCAAATTCTAGACAGGGAACGTTACAAGCCACTTGATAGAAAAACTGTTTATTTCTTTTTATAAATTCTATTGCTAATCAATAAAGTGTATAGTGAGTTCATGTAGTTGTGAATGTGATATCGCAAATTAGAGCATAACTTATCTGTTGTCTGAGTCTTGTGCAACATCTCATTTGAACACTACAGGAAAAAAAATATTTATTTTATTAAGAAAAAAAATTTGTAGCGTTGAAGTAAGTTGCACAAGACTTACCGACTGCAGGTAAGTTTTTTTTTCTGTAAACTATGTCCACTTGTCTGGTGTCAAACGATTTATTTAAGAATCTTTTAGTTGAAATTGAACTCTTTTTTTCCTTTATTAAAGAAAAGACATTGAATACATATCCCTAATAATTGTTATTCCTGATGGTCGGCCAAGCTTATGACATCAATGAATTTCCATCTTAGCACTTGTCACTCTATATGTTTACCAACTGAAATCTTGTATCAAAACAATTAAAGTTACTAATACTTTTTCCCACCATATTACAGGGTTGGAGAAATAATTAGAATTGTTGTGCTATTTCTTCCACCATATATGGATTATATTTACATTTTTTTATATAATGCACTTGCACAAGTGCTAGTTCCACAAGAGGTGATATCACAAACATAGTCTTTACCATAATAATTATACTTACACCTAAGATCCTTTGCTACCACAAATCTTACATTCCCATTTTATGAAATGTTGACCCCATGTACACAAATCTTGGCCCACCAGATTTCCTTTTAAAAGTGGTTTAAAACTAGCCTCATAATTATATAAGTGGAGGGATGAGTTTCATTATTACACCCCCTCTTTCAACTTTCAATCTATTAAAATAAACTAAGACGAAACAACCATTAAAATTACTATTCAACATTCTGAATAATAATGATTTAAAATTGGTGTCAATCGTTTTTCTAGCCTTTTTTTTCTTAAAATACTCATCAACATCAATATCGTAATAAGTAAACGACCTCTTAAATTGATATCACATATATAATACATTTAAATAAATATAACAACAATTTATCTATGTTTTGTGAGACATTTGATAACCCATTCCATGTAAAATCGTTTCACTACATGGTATAATTAAACTAATTACAAGAACTCGTTTTAGTATTATCATGATGATGCTTGGTTGCACATTGCAAGGTACTTTTAAATTTTTAAAACGCAACTATTTTAAAGTGTGTTTTGTAGAACAAACACATAACTCGAATGGAAACACTTAACCTGTATTTGTATTTTTAAATTTAAAAACCCTATTTTAGTCTTCAAATTTGTGTGCTTACTCTATTTGTTTATGATAATAATATGGGCAAATATATATACATTACTCATAGAATATGAGAAAATATATGGGTAGAGCTTATTCAATAATCATTTGAATGATAGGAATTAGACGTAAAAAGAAATTTTGTTAAACAATTTTGAGCATTTAAGATCATAGATGCTATACAATTAAAAAAAAAAAGGTTAAAATAGTATTTTGGTAGTTATACTTTGATTTCTATTCATATTTTTGTCTTTATACTTTAAAAATGTTCAAATATAGTCTCTATATATACTTTTAATAAATCTAAAAGATAGTCTTTGACCATTAGTTTGGGGTTAAAATTAGTTGATTTGGCAAAAAAAATCTCACTCCTTCAAAGAGGCTACCACAATGTGGTTGGCAATTTTTTTTTGCCCAATTCGTTAAGGGTGCGTTTGGTTGGTGATTTGAAAACAAAAATTTGAAAACAAGGGGTTTAATAAAAACAAAGTTATATTTCATATTTTCAAATATGCGTTTGGTAGAAAAATTTAGAAATTGGATCTTAATTTAAACAATTGTTCAAAATGTGTTTGATGTAATATATTTATAAACCATATAATTAGTTGTAGTTACCAACTAAATATTAGGTTGAATATAAATTATCATTAATTAATTTATAAAATGTTTTATGTTATAAATTCTGTATAATTATTTTTTACAATATCATATAATTTATAATATATTATTATATTATACATATTTTAATTTAACGAAAATGATTTGAATTTATAACATGAAATACTATGTTTATTAAAGTTTTTCTTTTTAAATATAGTTATGCATTTTAATTTTCAAATTCAAAATACGGATATACTGAAAACATAAAAATATCATTTTTAGAATTTTCATTATTTGAATCACAAAATTCGAAAACAATTTTCAAAAACAAATCTGTCAAATACATATTCGTTGAACTCAATAAATCTAGAAACATAAAACAGAATCTAGACTGAATACCAAAAAGATCCTAATTAACTTCAACTTCAATCTAATGATGGAGGACTTTTTATAAGATTTATTAAAAATATATAAACTAAATTTGGACACTAAGTATACAAACTAAAATGAAACAATAATCATAGTATAGAGATTAAAATTGGACCCTTTCAAAGTATAAGGAATAATCATAGTATAGAGATTAAAATTGGACCCTTTCAAAGTATAAGGATTAAAATAGAACAACCAAACAATGGGAACTAAATAGTATTTTAACATGTATAAAAAAATAGTATTTTAACAAAAAAAATACTTTTCTTTTAATATAATTTCATAACTAAAATTGAACTTTCATAGATTCCAAGGGACCAAAAATTAGAGGTAAACTTTAGGAAATAAAATTATATTTGATGTTTATTTAATATTTTATATGATTGCAATTTTTATTTTTATTTTTTGACACAACAATTTTGAATAAATTAATCAATTATTGCAAATTGGTCGGTAGGTCTACTAAAATAGCTCATGTGTGACGTGTGTGGGAATTATTGAACAACATTGGAGTGTGGACATGGCGAAAAGAAAACAAGAAAAAAAAAACTAAATTAATGTTGTCTTGGCACACGTCGAATTCTCAAGCATCCACACATTCTCTAGAGTAGTAAATGTGAATATTTTTTAAAAAAATTCCAAAAGAGAATATTCCAAAAAGATATAATTAAGAAAAAGAGGTGGTTTTTTTTTTCTTGAAGAAAGAGAAATAGGTGATTAGTCATTAAACTAATTGATTAAATATAATGTGTTATTACTTATTAGAGATCCGAATCAGCTCCAGCTAGTTATAACTTGAGTTCAAATTCTTATATGCTTATTTAATTAATCACACCCTCAACACTCCTAAGTTTAGAGTTTAATTTCATAAAATTGAAATTTATGATGAGAATTAATACACATTTCACATTACTAATGTTGTTGCCAAATTTTGGACAAAGAGAAATCTCACATGACCTCCACATGACAATAACAGTGAATTTGTATTCTTGGGGGAAGAATGCAGCCTGCAAGACAAGAAAAATCTAAACATCAGTGTAGTGTAGGCCACACAGGCTCCGATGCTTGAGTCAGAGAAGGTTTTGAGAGAATTAGGAGTGTTGTAGGCTGGAATGAACTTATCTTGCTCTCGTTTGAAGAGTGAACTTAAATACCTCCTAATTAGGGTTTTCATTTTCAACTGGGAACGAAAGGGCCGAACGGAGCTGGACCAGGAGTCTACGGGCCATGAGGGACCGAGGCAAGGCCCAAAAGTGTGCATTTTCGTCCTGGGCCGGTCCCTTATCGATTTTAGTCCATTTTGACTTCGTGTTGGCCTTATCCCCTTGTTTGGCCATTCATTACAGCCCTTTAGCTGACCTATTCTTGTTGGTCCAATTTCAGCCATAACATTAGCCCCTCAGTCCTTAGTAGGGGTGTTTGTGGGTTGGGTTGGGTCGGGTTGAGGTACGTTTTAGACCCAACCCAATTATTCGGGTTGCAAATTTCTTCAACCCAAACAACCCTTATTAAATAATGAACCCAACCCAACCCAACCATGAAATATTTGGGTTGGGTTGGTTCGGGTTGGTCGGGTTATAAACTCAAATTTTTATTTTAAGAAAAAGTTAAGTATTGATATATAAAATATATGTTTATTTATTTTTAAATATTGAATTAAGATTAGCAATTCAATTTCAATTTATATCATGAATTTTTACCTTCCAAAGACTCAAAAACTTATTTTAAATAGTTGTTGAATAATAAATAATCTAAAAATAATTATAAAACTAAAATAAATATATGTACATATAGTTGTAATATAAGTAAAAAAAGTATTTTTTTAAATTAATAAGAAGTTCGGGTTGGTTCGGTTCAACCCAAACTCGTTTTTGGTGAACCCACGAACCAACCCAACCCATAAAATTTCCATTTGTTTGAACCCAACCCAACCCAAACAAGTTGATAACCCAACCCAAACCGTTGAATTGGGTTGGGTTGATCGGGTTTTTCGGGTCATCGGGTTTTTTGAACACCCCTAGTCCCTAGTTAGGATTCAAGGTTAGGAGCGTGTGAAGTAATTGCATGGAGCCTGACTTGGGAGTAGCCTATTAAGTTTCGTAGTCATTGTTGACATTTCGAGGTCTGCCTTGAATTCTCTCTAGTTATTGCTTTCCATCCTTGTGAGGATATTCAGTCTCCTAGAGTGTCAATTTCTCCGTTTTTCCATAGGAATTTTAGGGTTCCATGATGCTTCTTTGCGTCTCGGTTTCTCCGTTTCCTTATAGGAATTTTAGGGTTTTGTGATGCTTATCTTGCATCTTAGATCATCCCCAGGATTACCATCTAACCCCGTAGATCGGTCTCTTCCTAGTGGGTAAGATTCTCGTCTGGATGTATGTTCCTCCACATCTTGGAGAAAATTTAGGGCTTCAAGGTTCTCATTGAATCTCCCCAAGGTTGTCGTCCAACCCTGTAAGGAACATTTCGATCTTTCTTGAGGGCTAAGACTTTCCTCTAGATTCGCGATCTATGCCATTTTCCTGGAGAGAATATGTAAATTCGAAGGTGTCCTCAAATTTAAGTGGGATTGCCATCAAACCCCGTAGGGACTATTCTAGACTTCCTAACCTACCGTATGAGGGAATTTTGGCCATCTAGTAGCCATGTAGCTTCTGACCTCTTGCTTGAGGGAATTCATGGCTATTCAGTAGCCTCGTAGCTTCTCGCTTTTCATAAGCATTTTCTCAGCAACTATAGCTTCATTTCAGGCAGATACGGTGAGAGGAGAAGAAAAATAGCTACAGAGTGAAAATTGGGGGAGAAAAAGGCATCTGGACACGTTTTACACGTGTCCAGTTCGGTGTACCAGAATCGGCCTGGTCGTCCTCGACCCAGTCGAGCGTGCCAGGCGCAAGCCTGCAGCCTCTAGCGTGCCCAAATAGGCCTGCCATGTGCAGGCCCTCCTTGGCCTCGACACTTTTTTTTTTTTTTTTAAAAGATTGAATTTGAATTCAATATTTGAATTTCAAATCCAAATTTCCCTCCAATTTCTCATCATCCTTCTCCTATAAATAGGAGCTCATTTCTTCACATTCTCACACCATTCTCATCTTCTCCTCCTCTCTTTAAGGTAGCTTGATTGAATGTTTTGCTACTTCTCCTAAGGTTGAGGAGTCCTCCTTTGGTGATGAGTCTCTTAGTACCAATTATTATGAGGCTCATTCAGCTTCTGATCATCTTTTCAGTAAGTCTTCTGTATATTCCGATGTTATATCATCCTTGGTGATCAAGGCTCATCTTGAGCAACTGCGGTACAAGTATGATATTCCCTTTGATGTACAACTGAGAGTTTCTGGGCCAGATGATCGTCTTTATGATCCCCCTAAAGAAGAAGTTACCTTTTATTCTGTTATGTTTAAATTTGGAGTTCGTCTTCCCTTGCCTTTATTTTTGCAAAGCTTTTTTATGTTGGTTGGGTTGGCTGCCACATAGCTTGTCCCAAACAGCTGAAGTTATCTCATAAGTTGTTATGTATTATGAATAACATATGGCGATGGTAGTCCACTCACTCCACATGTTTTTATGTCTGATTGATGGACCAAGTTCAGTTCATGGATGGAAAAATAAATGATTTTTTGTGAGTGAAAATTGGTTAGCTCGTGGGCCACAAAATTCCACCTATGCAGTTTCCATGAAGTTTGGAGATTTTGGTGAGTTACTATCTTTATTCTCCATTTCTTTTTGGAAACAGCTTTTATAAACCTTTATCTAACTACATTATACTTTCTCCTTTTCAGTTCCCATCGAGTTTCATAGTCTCGCTGCTGCTCAAGCATTTGTGAAAGCTGTGAGGAGTTTGGAAGCTCCACCTCATCTTGGTCTTTTCTTTGTGAGTCAAGATAATATAGTCGAGACCGATTTTGGTCCACCCCTATTCCTGAGGTTGGATTTAAATTTCATTTCTTTTTTTAATTCTTGTGGTGGAAAGCATTTGGACTCGGCCAAAGGGGTCGGCCTCGGCCACCCGAGTCGGACCTCAGTTTCTCTGCTTTAGCTTCTGTCTCGTGTGTTTTCTATAACTCACGATTTTTTGCTTTTATCTTCTAGATATGCCTCCACGATCTACTTCTTTGTTTGAAGCTCAAAGGCAAAAGAAGAAAAATAAAGCTATTGGTGGAGCTGGGCCCTCATGGGTTGGCGGATCTAGTTTAAATATAAAAGGTGCTCCTTCCTTTGAGAATTCAAACCTTCCTCCTCGACCTTTCGATGTCAGTACTTGCCGCACCAGAAGGAGCATTACTTCCTCTCTTGAGGAGGATGTTTGATAGGACGTATAAAGTTTTATTTAATCACACTTAACTCTTGTTAATTGGATAGTTTTATGTGTCTTCATGTTTATTTTGTAGGGACTTGAGCAAAAGATGTATTTGGAGACTCTATGTTGAATAACGATTCAAACGAGCCAAACTGGAGGTCATTCGGACACATGAGCAAAAAGTTAGAGCAAAATTACCAAATCTGTTTAAGGAGTAGCGTCTCAACGCCGCTCAACGCTATGCTCAATGCCAGTAGCGTCTCAATGCCATGCTCGACGCCGCTCGACGCTAAGATTCTATCTTTGCTCAAGGCTACTCGACGTTGCGGTTTGGCTTGCTTAACGCCAATAGCGTCTCAACGCCATGCTCCACGCCACACAGACAGAAATTATTCTTTCCTTTTTTGCTAGAGCAGCGTCTCAACACCACCCACGACGTCTCAACGCTGCCCCAGCCCTATTTATAGCACTTTTTCACTCTAGGGTTGGGATTTTTTTGGCCTCATTTGCTTAGACTTTTAGAGAGAGCTTTTGAGAGATTTTCTCCTTTTATTTTTACACTTTTATTGTATCAAATCGAACCATGTGTAACGGGAGATATACTATCACGATGCTTGGCTAAACTCAACGTTTCCAATTCAGAGGTCGGTTATAATCAATTGCAATGTTGTGAGGCTTGGACCTTAATGTAGTTTTCTTTCAATTGCAAGCATTCTTTGATTCCTATGTTAATTTTATAAGCATGTATTTTTTATTGAATTGACCCCTCGATCATTTTACATGTTTGATTGCTAATCATGATGCATGATCCGTAATTGTCATGTTGATTGAACTAGTAGCGTTAGGATTATTACATGTGTATGTTTTGTGGGTTTCCATATTACATGGCTTGCATGTTTAATTCTAGGAATTAAAGGAGCATCTTAATTAGATTAAAGTTATTTCATCTAATTAGTTGTCTTGGTCCTTCTAAAGCACGTAATGCCTTTATCTAAATAATTTGGAGCGGTTTCGTCAAAAATTGTTTAGGTAATTAGCGTTAACTTAATGTTTGTTAGAGTTAATTACCTTAGGGAAGTTGCTACTTTTTGGGGTTTCCTAATAAATTGACCAAGTGCTTGCATTGTTAAGTGTAAATATTTTGAGTGTCTATGATTAACTTTTGCAATTGAGTAGAACCGCACATTTGGATTGGAATTTGGTAAGATTTGATTTATCTTTCTTTTATTTGCTTATGTTTTATTTTATTAATTAAAAAAAAACACAAAACTCCTTTTTTTATTTGTTTTCTCCTTGGCAAATTTAATTTGAGAAATTAATATTCGGTTCCCTGAGATCGACCCGGTCCACTCAATGCTACAAGTAGCTTAGGATCGGTTTATAAATTTTAATTTGACGAGCCCTCGACAAGCTCGCATCAATGTTCCTTTTGATCTTCCCAAATTTGCTCTTTCTGAAGATTACTCCACAATAAGTAATGAGATTGATATTCTGGGGCCAAGTTTTGAGCTATAGAGGGTAGTCATGATCATCCTCCAGGTTACAAAATGGAAGATCCTAAAGAGGTTGTTGTCCAAGGAGTTCGTGAGTTACACCATATAAGTTTTCATTTGTTACCTATCTTCTTTTATCTTCCACTTACTTCTTTACAACTGATTTTTTTCATTATTTTGTTCTTTTAGGCTTTTGGCCGACTCACTATGTCTGCCATGACCATGGCTGAGAAAATCTCCTCTCTTCAACAAACCAGTGTTCCCAAGGCAGAGCTGGTTTGGCTCAGGCTAACCATCTTTTAGTTGAGGCGAAGATTAAGCTTGATTCTACGAAGGTTGAGCTCCAATCAGTTTGTGTCCAGTTGGATGAAGCCAAGGCCCATCTGACCAATGCTGAATATCTGGCTGAAGAGTTCAAGAAGATAGAGGAATATGTTGTGATGCAGGATGAAATCTTTGACTACAGCTTTAACTAGGCCGTCAAGCACTTTTCCAAGCATCACAAGGACATAAATTGTGAGATCTTCGAGAAGACTATGCTTCTTTTAAGAATATCCATTTTCCTTTCCTGATTCATATGACTCTAATGGTAGTGGAAGAGCAGACATGAATGAGGGTTAAATTTTATAGGCTTTCCCTTTACTTCCTTTTTATCTTAGTGTAAAACTTTTATTGATGAATCAATGAGAATATCTTTTCCGCCCATCATCCTTATTTCTCTTTAATGAATTTCGTTTTTAAAGAGTTAAACTTCGTTGAACAAAATTATATAAGTCTTATTAAACAAGATAAAATAATAAAAGGGGTCCTCATACATCCATCAAAACCACAAAACCAAAGAAAATCACTTACTTGTACATGCTCAGCCTCGGCCACGACTTTTATTAAGTTGTTGACTTTTCTACCTCGTTTTACGTAGCTTCTGCCTTTTGTTCAATTAGAGAGGCATATCTTTTTAGTAGTTTTTGTCTTTGTTTAATAGAGAGGCATATCTCCTACGTAGCTTCTTTAATTTTTGTTTAATAGGGAAGCATATCCCCTAGATCCCCTTACTCAAGTAAGAGTTTTTGTTGAACTCATGCTTGAGTGACACAATTTGTAGCTTGAAAATAAAATTTTATTACTCATAAAATTTTAATCTTACATGAATCGCTGAAATTGACACAAATAAATCCATCTAAAGGAAAGATAAATAAAGAGAAGCCCCTTAATGATCCATGGGGGTGTGGTCGGCCTTGGCTTCGGCTTCTGCATTGGCCTTGTCGAGGTATCTTCATGCTCGTTCCTCGATCTTTTGACTTCTTTAACTGTTGTGAAGTAACACTCCCTTGAAGCTTTCTGCTCTCCTTTTACTATTCCTACTCCATTCAAAGTAAGGAATTTTAGTAGTTAATGATAGGTGGAAGCTACAGCCTTCAGTTGATGGCGTGTCAATCTTCCTAATATGACATTGTAAGCTGATGTGCACTCCACTACCAAGAAGTTAATCATCTTAGTAGTTGTATTTAGTCCATCTCCAACGGTGACTGGAAGTTCAATGTTGCCTTCAAAAGTTGCTCTTTCTCCCCCAAAATCCAACCAATGGAGTCAGATTCTCCTTCAGTAGCCCCACTCTCTAACCTCATTACTTTAAAAGAAGTCAAAGAGAGAACATCACAACTGAACTTCCCTCATCTATGAGGACACTATGAACCTTCACATTGGCTATAGTTAGGGTAACAACTGAAGCATCATTATATCGCTAATGGATGACTCTAGCTTCAGCCTCAGTGAATTCTAGGGTTTGGTTTAAGGTTTCAACATGGACTGAATCCACATCTGGATAATCTGGCTTGTGTTTGACCTCAAGAGCAATTGCCTTCCTTTTCTTGCTGGATTCTCCTCATGTTGGTCCCCCAAGTATGGTTCTGATCTCACGTGGGGGTTCTTCATCTGGTCGGCCTCGGCTCGTCTCTGACGTATTCTTTCATATACCCTTCTCTGATCAAAGTTTCGATTTTGTCTCGTAGCTAATAGCAATCGTGAGTTGCATGACCATGATCTTAGTGAAAGAAACAATATTTGTCTTTGTCTCTTTTTTAAGCTGGAGTTCGCATCTTTCTAGAAACTTCACTAAATTCAAGTAGGGAATCTCCATCAAGATCTACTCGAGAGTGAGAGTTGTGGAAGTATACCTCTCAAATTGTTCATCGAGAATGACCTTAAGGTCTAGTCGGCCTCGACCTTTCTCCTCTTCGAACTGGAAAATTGTTGTCTCGAGCTCTATCTTACTCTGCGTGTCTGTTGCTTCTTTCACAATCAAATGTAACTTCTTTCGATCGTATCAGCTCCTCAACACTCATATACTTTTGAGCCCTAGTTATGAACTTGATAGGACTAAAAAAGTCCTAATTTTCTATGCCTAAATCTTGTGGTATTAACTGATTTAACGTGCTTAATTCCTTCTTTTGTAGGTAAATTAGTCCGAGGAGCAATTCAGAGTTTATTGGACGCTTTGGAGCTTTTTGAAGTGTTCAGGGTTGATTTGAGTTTACCTGGAGGTCATGTGAGCCCTAATTGAAGATTTGGAGAAGAAATGACCAAGTTACCCAGCGTGAAGCATCAAGACAGTCCACAGAGCCCCTGCTCGACGCTGAAAAACAAAATGTCAAGGTGTAGGGAGCGTCGAGACGTGGTACCAAGCGTCTCGATGCTGTCACAAGTTCAAAATGCGCTAATGCAGGGGTAATGTCTCGATGCTTGAACAGTGAGCGCAGGTCGACGCTAGTCTAATTAAGGACAGCGTCGAGACGCTACTTCGACTTTTATAAAATGATCTTTTTCATTTTTTAGAGCAATCCTCGTGGATAGACAACCTCCATTTCTCTCTTTTTATCCCCTTTTTCCTCTGTATTTCATTCATTACTTTCAGTTTAGTTTAGCTTAGTAATGTCAATTATGGACATTTATATCGAGACAACTGGCTCCGGCTAAGTGGGAACGCTGATTCAAAGGTGATCTTTGAGATTTACTTGTAATGCCATGAGGTTTTGTCATTAATTCAATTTAATTTCAGCTTGTTTATCTTTTGCCTCTTTGTTTTCATTCCTAAGCGTATTCTTTGCTATGCATGTTTTATATTTAGCTTAGCATGTGTTTAAGTAGCATTAGGCATTAGAATCGATGAGTTTGTGAGTTATGAGCGGTCATGAACGACTAAAAGAGTTTATAGCCTAGAGAGGTAGTAAGTGTAAGAGCTAATCTAAACTTTCCACTTAGGTTAGTACGAGCAACTCACTGTTTCTAATTGACTCTAGAGCTTAAACAATTGGTCTATAGTATGGCACGTGACAATCTCAAGCTAGGATTAGTACCATCCCCGGCTCTAGATTGATTTTAGGTTTAATTAGCTCTTGATTAATTAAAATGCACTAGGATTAATTAGAAGTTTGTTTATGCTTAATTCAGACGTGTGAGTATAATCAAGCATGAAATTACCTTATCTGTTGTTACTCATGATTGGTGTTATTGAATCCCATCCCAACATGATCCTACAAATTGGTATCCGGTTAGTCTGTTACCTTTATTCTCATTCTCTTTTATACATTTTATTTTTGCCTCCCATCATTTATTTAATGAAGCACCAACCCCCCTCTTTGGTTACTCTTAATATAAATTTAGTAAGCTAGCTACTAAAATTACGCTAAGCTAGCTACTAAAATTACGCTCACACCTCTTTGTGGATCGACCTGGCCACTATATTGCAAAATATTAGTTGGTCCAGTTTATAAATATTATTTGACTGTGTGTGACAAGCACGATCAAAATTGCGTTGTTGCTAGGGAGGCAGACGTATGTTTTTAGTATTTTCTTGTTTGATTTGGATTCTTTTTGTTTGACTGATCTCTTTCTAGAGAAGTTGGACTTCAATTTCTTGCAGAAATTACTTGAGAAGAGCAGCGAATTAGAAGAAAAGTGTGAGAGAGTTGGTGTGAAGAGGAAGAAGATTTCTTCATTGATCTTGGAGAGTTATCAAATTTGGAAGTATTGTCAGAAGAAGAAGAGATGGTTGAGCAGATGTTGAAGCAGTTGACTGCTTCTAATCTTAACCAACAACCGTTGTGCATCACCAACGCCAAGACGCAAGGTGAGTTGAACTTAAACCAAGTCTTATTCACTTATTTCCTTCGTTCCATGTATCTGCAGGTGAAGATCTGCACAAGCACTTGAAAGAATTTCATATCGTGTGCTCTGGCATGAAACCACATGGAGTGACAGAGGAACAAATAAACCTCAGAGTCTTCCCGTTCTCATTAAAATATCAAGCGAAGGACTGGCTATACTTCCTGTCGCTTGGCTCTGTGACGACCTAGAATACGATGAAGAAACTTTTCCTGGAGAAGTTTTTCCCTGCCTCGAGAGCCACGAATTTAAGGAAAGAGATATACGGTATAACCCAGATGACTAGTGAGACATTGCATGAATACTGGGAGCAATTTAAGAGACTTTGTGTGAGGTTCTCGAATCACCAAATTTCATATCAGTTGCTCATTACTTACTTCTACAAAGGACTCCAGTTGAACAACCGTTCCATGATCGATGCAGCAAGTGGTAGAGCTTTGGTTAACAAGACGCCCACAGAGGCGAAGCAACTCATTGGCAATATGCCTGAGAACTCGCACAGTTCAGATCTAGATGGCCATCTCATTCTATGCTCAGTCAGATAAAGGAAGTAAGTGATCTTAAATTTCAAATTTCGAACTAACATCTCTTGTACAACAAATTGTAGTAGGACAGGCAACTAAGGCTTGTGGAGTGTGTTCATTATTTGGGCACACTACAGATGTATGTTCCTAAGTCCAACTGGGGAAGATGCCTGAGGTAATGGATTTCCTCTTTAGTTTCCTATACCATTCTCTGACTAGTCATGTGAGGGTAGAGGAGAATGCCCTGCATTTGATTGCCTCTGAAACTCCATGAGGTTCCATCTGCGCTCGATATGTGTTTAGGTGTTCAACAGGATCAGTATTGCCATCGTATGGGGTGATGGCTGGCATTTTGAACTTCTTCGAAACTCTCTCTTTCATGATCTCGTCAGTGAAATGAGGGTTGACTTACTCAATGAAAGCCTCTAGATCCCACCTCTCGATCTCGCGAGACTTGAGAACGTTCCCTTGAAGGTCTCCAAATTCCTTCAGTATTTTCAGGATGTCAGCTTTCCAGGGAGGACTTTGGGTTTGTGTTCTACACTTGAACTTCATCTCCTCAGCCTCAGCCTTACTCTGGTCGACCTCGGCAAGGATCTTCTGCTTCAGATTGATCAGACTTCACAAGTCTGATGTTGCTTTGTGATCCCGCTCGATTGTCGTTTCAACCTTACCTGGTCAGCCTTGGCCATCACTTTGCGAGACAACCTGCACAACAGATTTTAACTTACCTATCTTGCTCACATTGCTTTTAACCGAGGGCTGACGTGGCTTATCGTTTCCTCCAATGACTAGCTTCTTGGTTGGCTTTTGGGTATGAGATTTTGACTCTCTCATGCCCTCAACCACCTTCGCTTTTCCTTTTCTTGGATCTTGAATGAGAGGTGGTTCCTCCTCACGTTTTTCTTCCTTTTGATGAACCTGCTTCTCGAGTTTTTCCAGGATTTTTAGAAGGTACTTATCCATGTTGTCGACCTTCTTCTTTAGCTCGATAATCTCCTTTTCTGGTCGGCATGTGTCAATACGAGGCCGACGAGGAGAAACATCTCTCGTGTGTCGGGTGATGATCATGATCGAAATCGTCTCAGTCTACATTCCAGTGTTTGTTTTCTGGCATTCTACTCATCTCTTCGTAAGATTAAACTTAAGCACAAGGTTTTTCAAGAAAGTGTTGTCGTTCCCCACAGACGACGTAAACTTTTATAGTCAAATTTTGGACAGGAGAAATCTCGCCTGACTTTCACGTGACAATGATGGTGAATTTGTATTCTTGGGGGAAGAACATGGCCTGCAAGACAAGAAAAACCTGCACACCGGTGTGGTGTAGGCCACACAGGGTCCAATGCTTAAGTCAGTTAGAGTTTTGAGAGAATTAGAAGTTCTAGGAGAGTGTTGTAGGTTGGAATGAACTTACCTTGATCTCCCCTGAAGAGAGAACTTAAATACCTCTTAATTAGGATTTTTTTGGATTTCCATCTTCAATTGGGAACGAAAAGACCAAACGGAGCTGGACCGAGAGTCTAAGGTCCATGAGAGACAGAGGCAAGGCCCAAAAGTGGGCCTTGCCATGTGGTCGACCTCGACCGAGGCCGACCACGGGCTTGGGCTTCGACCCAAGCCCTTAGCTTCATCCCTTTCATGAGAGACCGAGGCAAGGCCCAAAATGTGGCCTTGCCATGTGGTCGGCCTCGACCGAGGCCAACCACGGGCTTAGGCTTCGACCCAAGCCCATATCTTCATCCCTTCCATGAGAGACCGAGGCAAGGCTCAAAGAAGGCCTTACCATGGTTTTTCACCTTTCCGAAGGAAACATTTGAATTCTTAGCCAATTCCAAAAACAAAAATTACTTTTTTAAGTTTTCAAAACTTAGCTTTGATTTTGAAAACATTTGTAAAAAGTAGATAACAAAACAAAGAAACTCATAGGTGAAAGTAGTGTTTAAAAGTGTTTTCCAAAAAAAAACAGTGTTTATAAGTTTAATTTTCAAAAACCAAATTGTTTTTCAAATGGAGACCTTAAGGATCAAATAGATACCAATTCCAAATTTCAAGAACCAAAAGTAAGGGGCCTTAGTTCTCTCTCTCAGCGAGGGAATCTTTAAGGGAAGGGGCAACGTTCGTTTGCTTTGGGGATCTGGTTGTGATCATGAGGGGTAAAGACAGAGGAAGAAACTATCAACAGACATATGGAAAGAAAATCAGAGATCTTTTAGTCCTAAGGGGTGCAGCAGAGGACGGATTTAGATAAATAAATATTGGAGGAATAACACGAACTAGGATTGCGAAGAACTTGAGGATAACAAAGGGTTGATAATAGGAGAGAAGGGCGGGGTTGTCGGCAGCAAGAGTCCAGTTGGGTGGTGGAACGAGAAAATGAGATAGTTGTTGGGCGCATTAGTCAAGAAGAGAAAGGAAAAAGTAAAGGGTTTGTGTCAGAAATTAACAAAAAGTTTTAGGAAGAAAAGGACAAAGCTATGATGAGGGACTATGGAACTGTCAGCATAAGAAAATGGAAGGAGGAAACTTAAAAAGTGTTGGAAAATTAGAACCTTGTTATTGAGGAAAAAGTCCTCACTGTTGGTAAAGAAACAATGAGGCCTACCTTGGATGTTGTAAAATTGATTAAATATCCAAATATTCACTGGTGGGCTAAAATTGAACGAGGAAGTAAGTTTAGCCCAAAAGGAAAACAACTTGGGGCCAGTGACTTTAGGCTGCGAAAAAAGCAAAAAAATGGAAAATGAGGGCAAGAAAAAGTGGGGAGCAAATTGTGGCAATTAGCTTAACCATTTCGGTGGGAGGTAAACATAAGGCATATGAACTTAGTGATAGTTATGGTTAAAAAAATCAGTGTAAAAATGACTTCGACAACATCGAAGAGAGATCGGTGGAGGCTGAAAACTAGCCCCGTCGGACACCATGAAAATAATTTGTTGGAACGTTCGAGGGTTGAGGAACGCTCGAACGGTCCGTTACTTGCACCATGAGGTGCGTCAGTATAATCCCCTTTTAGTTTTTATTTTTGAGATAAATCATAAAGATGATAAGAAAGTGAGAATTAGCAGAGACCTTGTTTTTTATTGTAGCTTTGGCGTCCCGAGTGAAAGTGAGAGTGGCGTGTTGCTTCTCCTTTGGAACAATTGTTGCGTGATTTTCAGTGCTAGCAAATAACTGCAAGAGTATAGTGTCAAGTTTTAATATAGTGATATGAAATATCTGTTATCGTCTCCACAGGGATTAGGTTTCTTAGATTAATTAATATTGCAGTTACTAACACCTAACTTTATTTAGAGAACTTAAACCTTGAGAAAAGAGAAAATAAAACTAAACTAATTAATTACATGAGTGGAGTCCATTTTAGAGAGATGTTAGAGATTGATTAATCGTTAAACCCAACTTTTCTTAATTAAAGAAAAGTAAAATATGCAATGCCAAGAATTACTAAAATATGCAATTGACTCTCTCAAGCCCAATTGAACTCATGCTTAATAATAAATCACCCTTTCGGTCTATTGATCGGGTGAAACTTGAGGGTAAAATTTAATAAGAATAAAAGCTTAACCCTTAGTGCTAGTATACACTGCCGATGCAAGTAATACGGAAATATTCCAAGTAATCGAATCTCAAGGGAACGGGAACAACAAAATTAATGTGTAACAAGATTGTAAACAAAACAACCTTGAGTAGCAAGAAATCTAAAAGCAAAATATTTTGGGTGTTAAGGTGACTGAAATATTAATAAAAGAAATTGAAAAAACTTATGGAAGTTCACTTAAGAGAATGAGGGGATTATGCACTCATGCCCTTTGGTGAGATTGCTAAT
This sequence comes from Trichosanthes truncata, assembly GCA_033996785.1. NCBI lineage: Eukaryota > Viridiplantae > Streptophyta > Magnoliopsida > Cucurbitales > Cucurbitaceae > Trichosanthes > Trichosanthes truncata. The sequence continues at coordinate 79,023,323 of JAWPNB010000003.1, forward strand.
TGATTGCCATAACAATTTGGCAATTCACAGAAACGTTGTAAACCGAATCAACTCTTATTCAGTTTTGATTCAAAACCCTTAGGAGACAAAGTGATTGGACCTATATGTCTATGGCCAATCGTACGTAGGTAATTAAGATTGCATTCTTGGTTTTGAGCAGCTCGTCCTATGTCTAGGATCAAACGTGGCTTATGTCTAAGCTCCTTGCCTCATTACTTTTACGAAATCCATCTTCTTCTAACCCTTTCAGTATTAGATTGGACTTAAAAGGAACCCAAGTTGATCATTCAAGGGTTCCAATAAAACAGTAAAATCAGTAAAAACAAACAATGTTCATGTGGTGCTGATTGCTCAGTTTATTGGCTAAGCATCCTTACCTTAGGGCATTCATGTTCTTGAATCCCTATGTAAGTTTTAGCTCATAATTTGAAATAAAAACAAAACTGAAATAAGGTGAAAAATCATGAAAAACATAGTTGGAATAGAAACTTAAATGAACCGAGGGGTAGGGAACTGTACTGATAAGCCTTAGTATTAAGGCTTATTTAATTCCCAATTGTTTGAAATATTCTTCTTTTGTCTTAAGATCATTTAGAAATAGTTGAAAGCTGCTTGAAAATAAGAAAGAAATAAGAATGAAGACAATTAGGATAAGATTCTAAAAAAATTAAACTTGTTTGCAGGGAATGTGGAAATTGCAAAACCAAAATTGCAATTTCATGAAACTGCAATTTTGAGCAGAAGAAGAATTCAAAGGAAAAATTATGCACACAACCCGTATATGGAAAGCCTAAATTATCGCATGATTTAGGGGATTTGGAGCACAAATTTTGGAATATTCAACCCTATGGAGGATCTACTAAGGGCGGAAGAAGAAGGGTCGGAGGGGCAATTCGTTTTTCTGGAGATTTTCGCTCATGGGTTTCCGTCAACTTGAGGCTCTGTTTTTCTGCATTTTCCTCTCTGTTTTAACGAGAGTTTCAATCATACTTCATGACTATTTTTCCTTCAATTTTCCAATCCGATTCAAGTGAAACTTGAATTGTTAAGACTAATCGTTTCCTAGAAATAGTGAAAAGATTAAGTCGATTGGAAGGGAGTGAGGATTCGAAAGTAGATTAAATTACTCTATTTCATTTTAATTCTGTTCTTGCAAAGGGGTGATTCTGTACTTGCAAAAGTTTAATTAGATTGTGTATTGAATTACTTCTATTCAATTCAATTTTATTTTCTTGCAAAAATTAATTCTTGTTTCATACAGTTTATGTTTCGGTCAGAAGTTTGATTCTGAGTTGTCCTCTATTTCTATTCAAATTCAGAATTTTTGGAGGCCTTATTTGGGTTACTTGTCCAGAATTGTGTTAATTATTATTACTCCAATCATTCTTATATGTAATGCTGTTTAGGATAGAATTTTGTATTAATTCACTTAGTTTTGGTCACCATTAGTAATTTACTCAATTTTCTAATATGAATTTTTATTCTAAAATTAGTTGTAGGATTTTTACTTTTAATATGAGCTTAACTTCTTAGGGGGTTCAAGGATGTGAATTCCCTAAGAAGTAATTGTAGCCAAAATTCCAACAAAAACCAAGCCTACATCTCAATTATTTGCTTGTGTTGAATAAAATTCCATTGAGATCCTAGATTGATCGACTAGGGTAGCAACTCAAGCTTAGATCTAATATCAACTAAGTTAGTGATAAGCAGATTTCGCACAAGTGATGGAAAAAAGAGCTTAGACATAAGCCAATTCTTTGCCCTAAACATAGGAATTAAAGACTCCAAAACCCATAAAATTGTTGAGCCAATTGATCTAAGATAGAGAGACTATAGACATATAAGTCACTCACTTAGCCTCCTAAAAACCTAATTACAAGATGAATAGGAGTAGCAATTTTGGTTTACAATTGAATGTAGAATAGGTTAAAATTGCAATTTTGGTTTGCAATTACAACTTAGGGCAATGACATTCTTAAGCCCCTCCTTTATCTAAAATTTCTTTTGCGATTTCATTTACCAAGTCTATCTAATTTGCTATTCAATTGCAATTTTTCGATTCTGCAATTCAATTTTGCAATCTTTATCACTTCAATATTGCAATTTTTGGATTCTGTAATTCAATTCTGCAATTTTTGCCATTTTAACTTGCAATTAGATTCTGCAATTATTCTCTTTTTACCAACACACCATCCCTGAAGGGAATAATCTAATTAAACCCAAGTGGAAGCGTAGGAATCGGTTTGAGTTTATTTAGAATTAAATAATATTATTATGGTTAAGCATAACATACCTTGAAAATAGTCTCTTCCATAAAGTCTTCTTCGCTATGACTCGAACACATGACAAAAGTTTGTGGGAGCCTCTTGAAAGAAAATCCACAAGGGATTAAAGAGGAAGAGGTCTAGAGAGAATTCTCTAATTCTCTCTATTGAGAAGATGTGTGTTGTGTCTAATAGCTCAACCCAAGAGTCCTATTTATAGTGACCAAGGGAAAATCTTTGCCATAATTAAAATATTATATATTAATATCTAATATATTAAAATATATCTTGTATTTATTTGAATCTCATTCAAATCTCCTACGATATTTATTTATTTGAATCTTATTCAAATTCTATAAATATCTTTTATTTAATATATCAAATATACATTAATTATTTTAATATTTAATGTATCAAATACAATAAATATATTTTCCTCTTTTATATTTAATATATCTAATATATTAAATATTAATTTGAATACTTCAAATTAAATATTAAATTTGAACATTTCAAATTTTAATATTTAATGTATCAAATACAATAAATATATTTTCCTCTTTTATATTACATATTAATTTGAACACTTCAAATTAATATTAATTTGAACATTTCAAAATTTTCTTTCAACTAAATTGATCTTTTAGTATTACTATGAGCTAGCAAGGGGACCTTATGGACCTACAGATTATAAGCTCTAATGATACAAATTTAATTAATTAAACTCTTTAATTAATTAATTTTCATTTATTAACTATAGGTCACTCCACTATAGACCTAGAATTGCACTCTTATGCACTGTAGGACAAGTTGTGTCCATAGATATAATCATTACATGCAAGTCGATCATTCACGAGTTGTTCGTAATTACAGCTGTGTCAAAAGTCCGTTTTACCCCTATAATTACATCATGTACCTTAAGTACCAATGATCCTCTAATGAACAATCTGTTTATAATCTAATTATAAACTAAGTCCCTCTCGGGCCAGTGAGAGGGTGGGGTCCCATTGTTCAAGTCCCGAAATCAGCACTTAAAGGAACTACTCATCTACTTACCCTATATGGGAATGAGTGAATTCTATCTTGTGAGATTATGTTTCAAGCTTCCTATTTGGTCAAGTCCCCAAAATGGTAGGCATATTGAATCGACTATAAAAGCCACTCTCACCCATGCAAATCAAAGGACAAGCCCTCACAAGCAGGAGTTCATAATTCACTCATGATTAAGATCGAGTCGCATATGATCATCCTGATGAAATATTAATCTTCTAAATTAAAGGATTTATAAAGAGAGATTAAATATTTCGTGGTCCAGTCTTATACAAACTCATTGTATAAGATACCCCCACTCACATGTCTCCACATGAATGATTTGGATCAAATCATTTGTAACTATTACAAAGTGGGTCGTATCAATAGTGTTACAAGGATAAGGCACCCAACCTTATCCATATACTATGACTCTTTAGGTTATTTCTTGAACACGATCCTCCTGTATGTCAACCACATACTGTTCAAGATTACACTAATAACCTTGGATTTTTCATATAATGGATAATATTATATTGCAAATAAAATAATCAAAATTATTATTAATTATTAAATAATTAATTAATTACGAGGCTTTAGGGCATAAATCCCAACAATCTCAACCTTGTTTTTGCAATTTTTAGTTTTCAAAGTTGCAATTTTCCTTACATTTTGCTTTACATAATTGTTGTTACATCGTTCCCTGTGGGATCGATACTCATGAATACTCCTGTTTTAATACTTGCATCGGCAGTGTGCACTTGCACTAGGGTTGAACATATTTGCTTACTTTTCTTCACCCAAAGTTCACCCGATCACGTACACGAAGGAGGAAGTCTCTAGAACTTCAATCAAAATACTCTTATATAAGTAAGGTGAAATTCAGTACAATAATGAACTACTACGAACCGAATGTAAAAAAAAAATTGAAAGTTATTCTACTAGACAAAATAGAATTGAAAAATACAAAACTATGTTATTCTAAGCTAAACTCGAATACAACCCTAAAATCACATTCCCTTTTTCTCTTTCGAGCTAGGGGAACTCTTCACAACCTAAGGAAGAACTGAAGCTTGGATTCTGGGATTTCTCAAGAGTAGAACATAACAAAATGAAGAGCAGATGAATGGAGAAGAAAAACGGTAGAAAGAATCGTGGACTTTGCGTGAAGAACGAACACACCATTTTCTTCTCTTCGTGCTCCTTTTTAATTTCTTTTTCTTCTAAGGTTTCCTTCTTGGTGTTTTTCTAACTTGTGCACCCAAGATTCTCGTTTAATTTGGCGAAATAAATCCCCCTCTTTTTGTGCAATCTTCTGATTATTAGAATATGCTCTTTCCTTATCCGATTGTTATAGCAATTGGTCAACAATCATCTGGCAATTGTCCCCTTCTTCTCAAAATTGCAGTAAAAAATACTTTATTAGTGCAAATCTTTTCTTTTCCTTTCATTTATTGATTTTAATTTAATTTGGAAGATTTATGATGCTTTTGTTGGAATTTGAATGATTTTATAAACAAATTGCTTAATAAACCCAAGCATAACCTCCATTTATGAGCTAAATAATTCTCAATTATGAGAATTATCATCTATTTTTACAATTAAGCATGGCATTTTGGAATTCTTTAATGGCTTCTAGCATTAACCTACTCACTCTCATGCAATAGATTAACCTTAATCATGCAGCAAAGTTCTTTAACTAAGTTCACTCTTTCAAGCTAAACTTAATTCAACAAATAAAGCTATGGCCAAAAGTTTAGAAAATTAATACAAACTGCATGAACAACATTACGATATAATACAAATCAAAAACTAAATACAGTTCACAACTACAATCATCTAAGGGTCTAAAATACTCAAAGTTACAACATAAGTTCCAAACTAAAACTCCAAAAATAACATAAACAAAGTAAAGGAAAAGAGATAAAAACTGGATGACGTGTGTCAACACTCGTTCTTGTAGTGATGTCCGCGATCTCGAGCCTTGAGTCTCCTCTTTAACTCTCCAAGATGATCTCTAGGTCTCAAAACAGTGTCTTGTGTCAAAATTAGGGTTCTATGCTCTAAAAAACGGCTCTCTTTGGACGAATGAAAACTTTCCATTTATATTGTCGACACAACGTTACAACATTGTCCCTTCAAATCGGATAAAATAAGAAGAAATTTTGAGTCTAGCGTTGCAATGTTATGCTTTTGGGTCTCTTTGTTTTCGCAATTCTTCTCTTTGTCTCTTTAGCCCAAAAGCTCTCCTTTAAGCTCTTTTTTGTCTACAATCCACTTCAATTCATCGGTTTGGCTCCAATTGCTCAAATTTGCAAATCACAAAGTAAAAGCATCAAAGTCCACTAAAAATAACACAAAACTAACCTAAATCTAAGCCTAGAAATAGTACACTTTTGTGTGCTATCAACAATTTCCTAAACGTTTCTCTAAATTCTTTCTCGAAAGGACATATTAATGTAACCATAAAAAATGCTTCTTAGTGGTGGAGGTTTACAAGGTTCTATGGGAACCCTTCACTAGAAAAAAGAGGGTTGAATCGTGGACTTTCCTTAGTCGACTGGCTACTTTCTCAAGCCTCCCCTAGATCATAGGGAGTGATTTCAACGAGATAATGAGTATGGAAAAACAAAGGAAGGGGGAGGCACAAAAGACACGAAGTTGATAGATAATTTTTGCAAAGTGATCAATTAGTGTCAGCTTTTAGATGCAGGTTTTAAAAAAGATATGTTTTACTTGGAAACATAGTCCAAATGGGAGTAATACAATCAGAGAACGTCTCGATAGATTACTGATCAATTTGGGTTGGCAGGACATCTATATGTCCGTGCTCGTTGAGCACCTCAGTTATCACAATTCAGATCACAGCCCATTTTGGCCTCCATAGAGGTCGATAAGTTTAATGAAGGGGCTGAAACAAGCAGGAAGAGGAAAAAGATTATCGAATTTGAAAAGAGTCGACTTGTTTTGAGGAGTGTAAAGGTTTCATTCAGAATAGTTGGGGCAAGCAGACAAAGGGTGGGATAAACAATTTCAGCCCCAAAATTATAAAATGTCTAGAGGCCTTATCTAAGTGGAATCGTGACAGACTTAAGGGGTCCTTGAAAGGGACTATTGAGAGGAGAGTAAGAGATGATTGGTTGAAGTGGGGGGATTGAAACACCAAATGGTTCGATTCAAAAGCCTCTCAACGAAAAAAAAAAAGAAACAATAAACAAGAAACAAAATCTTGAACATTCTTAACAGGAGTGGAGAGTGGATCGAAGAAGAGGTAGCCTTGGGAAAGGTAACTACTATCTATTTCAAGAATGCCTTTAAGTCTTCTAAGCCGAGTGTTGAGAAAATTGATAAGGCCATTGATAGTATCCCCCACAAGATCACAGTGAATCAGAATAGAGAGCTTCTTGATACCAGCTACGAGTGTAATGATTTTAGAAGTAAACTGTGTGGTATTCTTGTGCAAGTGTACACAATGTTGTAGCAAGTAGAAAGTAAATTATCATTTTCCACAGGGATTAGCAATTTTTCTCATTAACAGAAATTATATCTCAGTGAATTCAATTAGTAATCAAATCAAATATCATTAAGAATAATGTTGCGGTAATATAACATGCGAAAGTAAAAGTAAATACTTAAACAGAATTCAATGTAATAAAAACAGAGTAAATAAGTGATGAAATAGGGTCTTGTACTTATGAACTTTAAGCAGGCTCAAATTAGGTTAGAATCATGCATTAATTAACTGAACGGCTGAAGCAAACATTACACTCTCTCAATTCACAACATACCACTAGGCACTCTTTCGAGTCACCTCATTGTAAATAGTTTGAACCAAAGTCCAGCAGCCACACTGGTTTTAGCTCAAAGTGATTGGCCTCGATATTGGGTTCTGCAATTCCTGTATTCAAATTTTGAAAAGTGGCAGCTGCATAGTCTCTTATCGCTCTATCCATTTCTTCTGCAATGAAGATGGGATTTGCTGGAGGAATTCCCCTTTGCAGTTGCATATTATTTGCATTTTGTGGATTTCCTCCATTTGCTGGATTTTCTTGAGGATCAGCTACAGGTGGATCCATTTGTACTTCCTGTAAGGTCGTTTTCTCACGAACTTCCTGTGCGATCAACTCCTGCAATTCCTTCTTCTTCCTCCTCTGCTGTCTACGACGTCGGTGGAAGGTTTTCTCTATTTCAGGATCAAGCTCCAAGAGACAAGGCTCTTTTTGCATGCACTAAACTCAACCTGCAAGTACCTGCAAATCTCGTTTGGACTTCCTGCAATAGAAAGATTGCAATTGCTATGCAATTGCAATTTAATTGCAATCTACTCACAACTTGTGTGTCCAAAATAAATTTTATTGAAAATGTCGTTCCTCGGCAACGGCGCCAAAAACTTGATCGCTAGGCTTTTCGCTACAACACGCAAGTGCACGTGATCGAAATAATAAAAACTGGAGTATTCCAGAGTATCGTACCCAAGGGAACGGATTTAACAAAATTTATGAAGACAACACAAATTTGCTTACAAAATGCAATTGGGGTAACCGAAGATGTAAAAATTTAAGAGGTTGGTTTGTTGACAAAGAATGAGTGAAAAATCAATGAGTTAACATAGGGATTCAAGTGATTCAAGCACCTTTGGAAAAATACGATTCAAATGCAATTGCAATCTTGACTAAACATGTGAAGACTAAGTAAACCGAGTTCAACTCCTATCGAGCACCACGAAGTCTGCAGGAATTAAGAATTTATCTACCTTTACCATGACATCCTCTACTATACCTCTAGGGTGGGTGATGGAGCGATCTGCTAATTGAAGAGAGATTCTGGTGGGCTTTAGTTCCTTAAGACTTAGTGTCCAGTACACAGAATAAGGCATCAAGTTAATAGAGGCACCTAGATCACATAATGCCCTATGAAAATAAGAACTACCAATAGTGCAGGGAACAGTAAAACTCCCTGGATCCTTTAGCTTGGGTGGTAGCTTCTTATGGAGTGCGTTACTGCACTCTTCTGTCATGCATACGGTTTCAGAGGCCTCGAACTTCCTTTTGTTGGTTAAGATCTCCTTCATGAACTTTGAATAACTCGGTATTTTCTCCAAGGCATCTGCAAAAGGAATGGTTATTTGAAGATTTTTAAATAAATCGAGAAATTTAGAAAACTCAGCATTCAAATTTTTCTTCTTGAAACGTTGAGGGTAAGGAATCTGATTCAGGACAGATGGAAGAATTGGACTCGAGGTCTTTGCAGCCTCCTGTGCAGGTGTATCTTCCTTGTCTTCGTTTTCTAGTGATTCTTCATCCTCATCGTTGTGGCGCCTTACAGGTCCTCCCAAATTCTTTCCACTCCTCAGACTTATAGCTTTACATTGCTCCCTAGGATTCACTTCTGTGTCACTGGGGAATTTCCCTTTATGTAGTGCATTCAGAGAGGTGGCTATCTGACTCATCTGAACTTCTAGGTTCTGTATAGCCTTCCCATGTCCAGAAGCAATGCCTTCCATTTTCTCCTCCAACTGAGCCGTCCTCTTATTCGATTCAGCAATGAAAGCTCCAATCATGTCTTCCAAAGATGGCTTCTTTTCTGTTGATTGAGATGTGGAAGCATAGTTCGAAGATGGCTGCAAAACATTCCTATTGTTAGCATATGAAAAATTCTCATGATTCCTCAAACCTGGGTGGTAATGTGTAGGTAATGAGTTATGCATGTGATTGCTGCCCTGGTTGTACCCCCAGTTGTTTACATAGTTGACTTGCTCCATGCTTAAATCTCCTCCATATTGTGGATGTTGGGCAGCTGCTAATGAGGCAATCGAAGAATTGTTCCCCATACTTGATAATTGAGACAAAGCGTTAGTCAAAGAAGCCATCTGTGCTTTTAGAGCATTTACCTCATTGATTTCATAGATTCCAGCCACTGGCTTTGTAATTGAGCGCTCGGTGGGCCACTGATAGCTAGTGGTCGCCATCTCCTCAAGTAGATTCCTTGCCTCCGTGACTGTCTTTGATAAAATCGTTCCTCCAGCTGCTGCATCCAAGATTGTTTTCGTAGTTCCGTTCAGTCCATTGTAAAACAACTGTATTTGCAGCCAGTCAGGATAACCGTGCTGTGGGCATCTTCTGAGCAGCTCCTTGTATCGTTCCCAAGCCTCGAACATTTGCTCACCTTCAAACTGCCTGAATGTCCCAATCTCTGTTCTAAGTCTGGCAGTCTTGGCTGGTGGAAAAAATTTTGTAAGGAAAGCTTGGGCCAGCTCGTCCCACGTGGTGATACTCTGAGGCTCTAAGCTCTCCAACCAATCCCGAGCTTTGTCCTGCAAGGTAAAGGGAAACAAACGTAAGCGAATAGAATCGTTGGATACACCATTAATCTTAACAGTTCCACATAAAGCAATGAAAGATTTTAGATGTGAGTTTGGGTCCTCTGTAGGATGTCCTCGAAAAGCACTATCCCTCGCCATCTGAATCAGGCCAGTTTTTAACTCGAAATTATTTGCAGCGATGGGTGCATGAACTATTCCAGAGCTCTCTGCAGGGAAGATAGGTTTAAAGTAGTCCCTGATAGCCTTTTGCTCCTCTGCTTGTTCACCCGCCATTTGTTGATTTTGCATTTCTCTTTGAATTTGACGATTTCGTCTGCAGGTACGCTCTATCTCTGGATCAAAAGGTTCCAAATTCTCCCTAGCTCTGGGCATAAACCAAGTGAACCTGAACAAAATACAACAAGACCAAAGTAAAAAGTAAATAAAAGACAAAATTAAGAGTAAAAAATAAGAATAAACACAAAAGAGGACATATATAATTTTCCAAATATAGATTATCTACACTAATTACACTCTAAATTAAAATTAAGCATTTTTACCACAATATTAATTAAACTAAAATACGCCAATCCCCGGCAACGGCGCCAATTTGATAAAAGAGCTTGTCGAAGGCTCTATCAAATAAAATTATTAACCAGACCTTTACAATTTGTAGTAGTAATGGCCAGGGTCGATCTCAGGGATTGGATTTCTTAGATTAATTAAGTATCACAGTTACCAATGCTCAATTTTATCTAGAGAACCTAACTTTAGATTTGAACAAGATTAAACTAAATTAATTATTTACAAAGGTTGGAGACCGTTTAGAGAAACTAGTGAAGATTGCATTACATGAAGTGCAACTATGAATTTGGTTGAAGAATCGTAGAATATGCAATGACCTTAAGCCAAGAATTACTAAAATATGCAATTGACTCTCTCAAGCCCAATTGAACTCATATAAAGTAGTAAATCAACCTCTCGGTCTATTTCTACACCTAAACATGGCATTAAGAAACTCTTTTAATGACTTCTAATATTAACTTATTCATTCTCATGCAATAGATTAATTTTAGTCATGCATCTAAGTTCTTTAGTTAAATTCACTTTCTCAAGCTAAATTTAACCTAACATGCAAAGCTATGGCCAAAAACTTAGATAATTGATTCAAGATGCATAAAAGGCGTTACGATATAATAGAATTCAAAAACCAAACAAAGTTTAAAAGTACAATCCTCTAAGAGTCTAGGATACTCAAAATAACATTCAACATTTAGTCCAACAAATCCTAAGTTCAAGAAACAAAGTAAAGGGAAAAGAGAAAAAAACTGGACGTTGCGTGCCAACACTCGTTCCCGTCGTGATGTCCCGCGATCTCGAGCTTTGAGTCTCCTCCTTAGCTCTCCAAAATGCTCTCTAGGTCCCAAAACAGTGCTCCTTGTCGAAATTAGGGTTCTAGGCTCTCAAAAACGGCTCCCCCCCTAGATCGAAGCCAAAACCTTTTTTTTTTATAATCCTCGGGACAGCGTCGAGACGCTAGGGACAGCGTCGAGACGCTGTACCCTAATTCGCATGATAAACACGGAGAGTCGGGGTAGCGTTGAGACGCTGTAGGCAGCGTCTCGATGCTACGGACGGAAATTCTCTTACGCGCGCGTTTCTAGCGTCGAGACGCTATAAAGCAGCGTCTCGACGCTGCTTCTACAGGAATTCAAGATTGGAAGGCTTCACTTATAGCGTTGAGACGCTATGGACAGCGTCTCAACGCTATCCTTTCGGGCTTTCTCACTTGTAACACTTCTTCTACTTATCTTCTTTGCTCCAAAGTGTGTCTTTAAGCTTTAATTATGCTCCAAAAAGCCTGGTTAGTTCCAATTGCTCAAAATCTACAAAATAGATAAAAAATGCATGAAAGTTCACTGTAAACATATAAAACCAACACAAATCTAAGCCTATAAATAGCACACTTTTGAGTGCTATCAGTTTTGTGTGTACATTAGGTGAGCCCTTTTCCCTAATCGACCCATTTAGAAAGCTTCTAACCTAAATAGGCTAATGTGATTAACAAGTTTTCAGCTTCCCCTAATTCTTCTAAATATCATAGAAACGCTACTGCAACTTGGTTGGCCAGACGGAGTCAAGTACAAAGATTAAGCACACTCGAAAAGCAAATGTACTTCAACAATATCATTAATTAAAAATAGTCATCTCCCTAATCCTCACCCTTGGGTGATTTAGTTCATGATACAAGAAAGGAAATTAATAAAATAGTAAAAGATATCCATAATGTTGTAATGTAAGAAACTAAATTGCTAGACTAAAAGAAGAAAAATAAAATGGAAGAGATGACTCCATGCTGACACCATTTCCATAGCTCCGGCAAGAAACTTTCCTCTTTCGAAAAAATCTGTCACAACTTCTCCGTTTCTGTCAAGAGCTCCTCTACTGATTCCCTTCCTTTTTTTTTGATCCCCTAGAAAACGGCAACAACAGCTTATAAAGCTCTATCTATTTGCAAAAACGAGGGCTGAGTGGGCAATTTGGACATGTGGCAAATTTCTACAGGCTTCCGCATCCACTTTGGAATATTCCAATCCAGCTCATTTAATGAAGCATTTAACACGTGTGAATTTCTCACGGACTCCAAATCTAGAATATGCTCCAGCGAACTAGACAACCTCAGCAATCTTCAACTCTTCAATCTCTTGCATTGAAACTTGACTTTGTCCTTTCAATCTAGGCATGTTGATGACTTTCTAGAGTGATGTGAATTATTATGCGATATTCGGTTGTCTATGCGCAAGTGTACACATATTTCTGTAGCAAGTGGTAAGTAAATTATCGAATCCACAGGGACTATTAATTCTTCTATTTACTAAATTAATTCCTAGTAACTCAAATTGTAACCATTCAAATTTGTCAAGGAAATGAAATAAAATAAGTCACTACTGCTGGAACAAAATTAATGCTAAAGCAGGGAAAACAAAGTAAAAATTTCAGAAAACAGAGAGTGACTAACTTGTACTTTTAGTTAAATGGAAGGCTCGGATTAGAGGTAAATCATGCTTTAATTAAGTTACGAATTGAGTAGATATTCATTCCATTCGATTCACTACAGATTTCACGGTATTCTCCCGAATCACCGAATATATGCTGTTTCATTTCTATTACTTCAGCACATTAAACCCACTGTATTTTATGTGCGTTAGGTGAGTGATTATCCCTAACCTACCCACTTAGTTAGCTACTAACCCTAACAAGGGGCTAACGTGGTTTTCAAGTTTTTAGCCTCTTCTATTCTTCCCAAAAATCAAAGGAACACTGCTCATACCGGCTGGCCAAGCGGATACGAACTAATAAATACAACCTCTTAAAAACCAAATCGATGGAAATGAAATATACTCATCTATAACATTAACTAAAAACAATCATCCTCTAATCCTCACCTTATGGTGATTAGTTCATACTACAGGAAAAACAACAACAGAAAAGAAATCGAAATGTAGACATAATAAACAAAGCAGAAAACTACTAAATGAAAGCAGAAAACATAGCAGAAGAAATCGAAAAGCTGCCCCAAAATATTTGACTCAGCATCGGCGTTGATCCCCTGGAGAAACCTTCCGTTTTGGGTAAACTTCCATTGATGGCCTTCCAATCGGAGCTCTCCGCCTCCTTCTCTCTCTCTGTTATTTTCGAGATTTTCAGCTTCTCCTTCCCCAAGAAAACGGCTGCCCACATATATATTCATTCTTTATGAAAACAAGGGCTGATTAGACAGGTCCTGAGACGTGGCGGGCTCTGGATGGTTGAAAACACGCTGACTGGACTGACAGATGCCAACTCATTTAATGAATAACAGCTCCCACGTGCGAAATTTGAATAGGTCTGAATCGCAAAGTTTGCTCCAGCAAACAGTTGTAAAACTGCTGCTCTTGGCTTCTGGAATTCTCCTTAATCAAACCTGAATTAATCGCATAAAGCACCTTAATTAAGACAATTTTGCTCTAATAATAATATTACTATATCAAAATTAATCATAGAGCAAAATACATCAAAGCTTGGAGTTTTCTAAAATATAATGAGATAAAAATCTACAATTTAGCCTGAAAATACTAGCATATAACTCTTAATTTAAGAGTTATCACATGTTTTACCTATATTCAACAAGGAACTCAGTTATCCAATACCAATTTAATAATAAATGTAAAAGCATTCAAGATGTAGATATTCTGACACAATTAATATTAAATAGCTCCTAATTTCACCACTTTTATCCTAAATAAGTCTAATTTGAAGAGTTATCACTACTCCACCCCTTTAACAATGTTGAGATTGAGATGGTCCCGATGAAAGCTCTTGATGGAGCTCATGCGATATTTTTTCAAAAGTACTGAGAGATTGTGGGGGAAGAAACGACAATGACTTTTCTAAAGGTGATTAATGAGGGGAAGGATCCTGGCCCGATTAATAACACTCTAATACCCCCACGAACCAAAAGAGATGGCTGACTTTCGCCCGATCAGCTTCTGTAACGTCATTTGTAAATTAGTGGCCAAGGCACTTGCTAACAGGTTGAAGAAGGTTCTCGACAATATCATTTCTCCTACTCATGCAGCTTTTGTTCCTAAAAGGTTTATCTCGAATAATGTGACCCTTGGTTTTGAGTGTACCCACACCTTTAATAGTAGGAGAAAAGGAAAAGAAAGGTATATTGCCATGAAGTTGGATATGAGTAAGGCCTATAATAAGGCGGATGTTGGGATTTATGCCCTAAAGCCTCGTAATTAATGATTTATTTAATAATTAATAATAATTTTGATTATTTTATTTGCAATATAATATTATCCATTATATGAAAATCCAAGGTTATTAGTGTAATCTTGAACAGTATGTGGTTGACATACGAGAAGATCATGTTCAAGAAATAACCTAAAAGGCCATAGTATATGGATAAGGTTGGGTGTCTTATCCTGGTAACACTATTGATACAGCCTACTTTGTAATAGTTACAAATGATTTGATCCAAATCGTTCATATGAAGACATGTGAGTGGGGACATCTTATGCAATAAGTTTGTGTAAGACTTGACCACGAAATATTTAATCTCTCTTTATAAATCTGTTAATTAAGAAGATTAATATTTCATCAAAATGATCATATGCGACTCGATCTTAATCCTGAGTGAGTTATGAACTTCTGCTTGTGATGGCTTATTCTTTGATTTGCATGAGTGAAAGTGGCTTTTGTAGCCGATTCAATATGTCTACCATTTTGGAGACTTGACCAAATAGAGAGCTGGGAACATAATCTCACATGATGGAATTCACTTCTTCACTTATAGGGTAAGTAGATGAATAGTTCCCTTAAGTGCTGATTTCAGAACTTTAACAATGGGGCCCCACCCTTTCACTGGCCCAAGAGAGACTTAGTTTATGATTAGATCATAAACCAATTGTTCATTAGAGGATCAGTGGTACTTAAGGTGCAAGATATAATTACAGGGGTAAAACAGACTTTTGACCTAGATGTAATTACGAACAACTCGTGAAGAATCGACTTGCATGCAGTGATTATATTCATGGACACAACTTGTCCTACACTGCATAAGAGCGCAGGAAAGGGAGGGTGTAGGTTGGATTGTTCGTGACTTGATAATTCCATTTATGAGAATTATTTGGCCTTTATATTTAGTTATTCTTGTTATTTTATGTGTGTTATTAGATAAAAAGGCTAGCAAATAGTTGGTTTAAATTGAATTATTGTTAGAAGCCTTTTAAATTAAGTAAATGGAGAAAAGAAAGCAAAAGAAAATGAAAACCACACTTACTTGATGTTTTTGTGCAAGAATTTGAAGAATGCAATAGAAATGCAATTGCATTGCAATTGCAATTTTGATAGATCTGGAAATTAAAGGAAAATCTGCAAATCTCCTAAAATCTAGGAATTTTGTGAGATATTGGCTCCACGATTTTAGCTGAGATTTTAGCCATAATTGTGTCTCATTCAAGAAGGAAACTCTAGCCCAATTCATCTATAAATATTGGAGAAGAAGCCTCAAGAACCGAATCAGTTTTCTGCCGTTTCAGCCACGGTTGCTGCTGTTCCACGATTTTCTGTTGTCAAATTTTCTACTGTCAAATTTTCAGCTGTTTTTATTGTCATTTGCTACTGTTTTCCAGCCCCTTTAAACTTCGAAATTCAATCATTCCTCAATGAAAATTGAAGAAAGTGAAGGCTCAATTTCCTTTGAAAAAAGTGGAGTTGAGTTGATTAAATAAAAAGTGAAAAATGGGCTATGTTCTTCCATTTCTTAGAATTTATTTTCTGTTTTATTTAAGTTATTTGCTTCTATTTTAGGAACTTAATTGTTGCTGTAATTTTGAGTTTTAGCTACTTTTTATTCTTCCCTTTTGTTCTTGAAATTAATTAGTTGCTGAATTTATTTTGATTAATAGAATTTTAGTTGTTCTTTCATTATTATTGAGTTGTTATTCAAGTATTTATTAATTCTATTTTAGTTATGCACTTTGATTCTTTTAAATCATTATTTTTCTTTTCTTTAATTATGAGCTAAATCTTTTTTTGAGATTCAAGCATGTGAATGCCCTAGAGAAAGGAATAAAGGCATAATATGTAAGAGCAACCTTGCTTAATCTTATAGCATTGTTTGCTTTTATTGATTGAAATTGTCATTACTAGTTTAGATTGATCACCTAGATTAGTATACAACAATTTGAGTCTAATTCTGAAAATGTTAGATAAAAATTAGGTTTTCATAAAAGCAATAAAGGAAAATAGTCTAGACATAGGAATTTGTTTTTGACCCTAGACATAGGGCAAAACCTTTAAAACCAAAATAATTGTATTTCAAAATTAACCAAGTTCGTATTAGCAATAGAAATATCGGTTTAATCGCTTAGCCTTCTAAAGATACTTCATAGAATGTCGAATAGGTATTGAATTCGGTTTACAAATCTTAAGTGTTGAGTCAAAGGATTGCAATTGCAATTAGGCCGCAATTTCTTTCAATAGAGCAAAAACATATTTGAATCCCTCTTTTATCATTTTCTTTTCAAAAACAAAAATTATCTCAACTATTGTTTTACACCAGTTACCCACAATTGTAATTTGAAAACATCTATGTTTATTCTCTTGAATTTTGTTGTATCCGTTCCCTATGAGATTGATACTTTGGAATACTTCCAGTTTTATATTACTTGCATCAACATCGATAGTGTGCACTTGCAATGGACTGGAGTTTTGTTTTAATTTATAAATATTTTTTTAAGCCTCACGTTTCAGTTCGATCAAGTTTTTGTCCACAGGGTCTCCAATCTACATTGGTTTGCAATCGATTAATAAAAATTGGTCGATCAAAAAGCTAAAAGCGAAAGCTATTTTAGAGGGTTAAGAAGCTTACGTCGCGGGTTTCTCTGTCGACCTCCTCTTTTACTATCGAGTCAGATGCGGGCAATGTAATCAATTTGCTAAGGAAAGAAAACAAAGATCTTACCGACATGGGGAACTTGATCGCTGATATTGAAGAAGAATTATGAAATTTGGGGTTTGTGTCCTTTGTCTTGTGCCGTAGATAGTGTAATTCTATTGCTCATCTTCTTGATAGCACTGCCGTCAGTGCTTCTTCTTCTTCGTTTGCATCGTCTGTTTTTTTTTTTTTTTTTTTTTCTCTTCCATGCTGGAAGACGTGCCTTTTGTTTGGACTGGCGTTCTGCTTGACTGGATCTCCTCAGTTATTGACAAGGAGAGGAGTTGTACCTAATTTGGTAGTTCGGGTTAATGCATTTATTTTATTTTTTGAAAAAAAAGTATATTTTACCTTAAAAAAATGTTTCCCTTAAAAAATACTCTATCCCTATCATTCTAAACTCACAATTAGAATATGCACTATCCCATATCATTTTATCATTATTTTAGAACCCATGTATTAATTAGCAAAATAAATCCTATAAGCCATAACATTCTCAATATAATTGAAGTAAAAAACGAATATAGATCATAAAATTTGATAATTTATTAGAAAACAGTTTATTTGTTCACCTTTATGATGTTTAATTAAAGAAAAAAGAATTAAAATTTTATAAATACTTAAAATTGAAACACTAAAAATGCTAGTCTAAATGATTGTTCAACTATATAGGTCTAACTACGGAATATTTGATTGATAGTACATAAAATGTTATGAAACAAATGTAGTGAAAGAGAGTATATTCTAATGACTATTTACCTATTTGGCATTGATTTAAGAATAATAATTGAATAATATATTTTAATTAATAATTTCAAGTGGAATTGTTGGATCCAAACAAATTTTTTAAAAAATAATTAATCCAATCTACATGAGTTGGATTTACTTAAGTGCAGATGAATCAAAACAAGCCTCTAAGCTCTCTCAATCAATATGATTTCAAATAATCCAATCAAATTTTTTGGATTATAGATTTTAGGTTAAATTATCAAAAATACCCCTGAACTATGGGATTGGTTTCAATTGTACCCCTGAACTTTAAAAAATTTTCATTTTAACCCTTGAACTTTGAAGTTTGTTTCAAAACAACCCTTGAAGGCTTTTCTTCGTTAAATTCATGGACGAAAAATGATGTTTGTGTATTTATATTGTTGTTTATGTGAACATATTTAAACATATACGTTGAAAAAAAAATCAAAACTTATGCAAATACGTCATTTTTCATCCATAAATTTAATGAAAAAAAAATTTTAAGAGTTGTTTTGAAACAAACTTCAAAGTTCAAGAGTTAAAATAGAACTTTTCAAAATTCAAAGATATAATTGAAACAAACCCCACAGTTCATGAATACTTTTGATAATCTAACTGATTTTATGTTGAACACGCTTATATTGCTATGGTTGATTTTTCCACTTGAGAAATTTATTAATGTCAGACATTGAAAACATCAAGGGGAATAGAAGGGACAATATGTTTGAATATATCTATAATGAGAGCAAATTTATTTAAGATTCTTCAAACTATTTTCATTTTGTATATTATTATCAACTTGAAATTTTTGGACAATGAACTATTGTGTCTAAATGCATCCCCAAAAAATGTATTTTTAGTCATATTTGAACATAGCTTTTAAGTAGTAATTTTTTTTTTATTCAACGATATGTGGGGAGAGATTCGAACTTTTTGATCAAAGATATGTGTCTTAATCAATTGAGATATGTTCAAGTTAGTAGTTAAGTGTTAAGTTATGTTCACCGCCTCTATATATGCACCAAACGCTCTTTCGGTTGATTTTGCAGAAGGATTAACAATGAAGGAAGGTCTTCAACTGGCTCCGAAATGGTTATCTGGCCGATTTTGATTGGACAGACTCGTTACGTATCTACAATTTGCTGAGTAGAGAGGTTGAAGATGAGTCCGAAATTAGAGTCTTAATGAAAAATGTCAAAGATTCATATTCAAGAAATTTCATTTCGGCTTACAGTTTCACCAAGCGATCTGGAAATGGAGTTTCCCACTGTTTGTGTAATCTTGCGGAACGAACTTTGGCTTGAAGAATTGCTGGTTGAGGTTGTGCAAATCGTTACCGTCGAGTCCTCTGGTTTTTCCTTTTAGTCGTTTGGTTTTATTTCTGTCAAAAAAAAATATACGTTTGAGAATTTTGTTCTTTTTTTGCAAAAACATTTTTGTAAATTCCCTAATTTAAAATTTTTAAATTATATATAATATAAATTTATCCTAAATTATCTCGTTGACATATTATTATCTTAAAAAACTATGGGTATTCTCTTTTTGCAAATATTTTGATTTTATATGTTTTTTTTTTTTTTTTTGAGTTTAATAATTGTGGGGTAGAGATTGAACCATCGACTTTTAGAATGCTCGTAATTGTTATCTTATCCACTAAGCTATGCTCGGATTGATATTTTATGTGTAAATTTATTAACTATTCACTTAAATACTTTCTTCTTATAACTTTTTTCTATTTGTTATCTCTCACTGATAAAATACTCTCTTAGAATTCATTTAATAATTAAGATGTCGTTTGATAACCAATTGGTTTTCTGTTTTTGGTTTTTAGTTTTTGATTTTTAAAAAATAGGTGTGTTTGGCAACCAATTCAATTTTTAGTTTTTAAAATTAAAAAACCGTTTTCAAAATTATGAAGAAATTTTGAAAATGGAAAATTTCCGTTTTCAAAATCCTGATTTCGTTTTTCAGAGGACCATGGCTTTTATTTTTGTAAGGATAATGATCAATGCATTGGTTTTTTTTTTTTTTTTTAAATTGCCATGCCCTGTAATATAATTCACTTTTTGCTTTTTGCGTGTGTGGACTTTTCTTCTTATTAAATTGAAAAAAGGGGGAAAAGAAACAAACTTTTCATGCTATTATTATTTTTTAAATAAGCATATTGGAGCGAGTTAGTTTTTTTTAATATATATATATATAATATTTAAATTTTATTAAAATAAATTATACGTGGCATATATATCGAACTGTCTTTAATTATTTAAGTAAGTATTAATTTTGTACTTAATCTTTTAAATTATTAATTTTACTCTAAATGTATTAAAATCTTCAATTGAGTTATTTGGTAAAAGAGTAAATTAAAATTTGTTAACATAAGAATGATATGTCGTTAAAATATTGTTTTATTAACATATTTGGACACGTCACCTTGAAGAAATAGATTTTGTTAATGAGTCGAATAGATTTTGTCGATAGGCTGTTTCATGTGTCAAGTAGTATTCAAAAGACATATATCCACACGTTTAAATGTATAAAAAAAAAAAATTGATTCATCAACTTTTTGTTAATAATTTGTTACAAAAGAATCTAGTCGAGAATTTTTACTACATTAATAGTAAATTTGAGAATTTTAAAAGATGGAGTACCAAATTTGGAATGGCCTGAAAATTAGGGATCATTTGGTATATTTAACCAAAATTATATTATAAAATAATAATTTATATTTTTTTGTCATAAAGGTCTTAAAAAAATTAAAAGCAATTATCAAACCAATCAATGATAAAAGAAATAAAAAACAAAAAAAATAAAAAATAGAAAACATCTATCAAACATGTTTTGGTTTTCTGTTTTTAAAAAACTGAAAACCAAAAACCATTACCAAACATGGATGGTTTTTATTTTTTAAAAATAGAAAACTAAAAATTAAAAACCAAAAATAGAAAAACTAAAAACCAAAAATTAAAATGGTTATCAAACGGGGCCTAAAAGATAACAATTGATTATAATTTTATCTTTAAATCTTCTGTTATGAAACTGTGATGCCTCATTTACTAACACATTTATTTGTTTTGTTCAAAAGTTGGTTTTTCATTTTGAAATCTGACTAAAATTTTTAAAATATTTTTAACAAGTAAAATCCTATAAAGAAAATGTCAGTAAAAAAGCGCGACTTTAAAATATATATAACCAAAAACAAAATCTTTATAAAAAGAAAGAATAGTTAATAATATACTCTTTACCTAATCTTTCTACAAACAGAAAAGTTATCCCATGACACCACCATATATGTCTGTCTCTTAATAACGGTAGGATATGAATTCGAAAATCTTCATGCTCTCTAATAAACACTGGATTTTATATATTCCTACCTACGACTATTTTCTTAATTATCTTTTTACATGTTCTTTTACTAATGTTTTTCAAACTCCCCCCCCCCCCCCCCTTTTTTTTTTTGCATATTTTTCTATACATTTTCTTTATATAAACATATGCTCCACATATCTTTAGTGGACATCTCTAGAAAAACTATTCCTGAGAATTTTTATATTTCACATATTTTCACTCATTTCACAATTGACAAATTTTATTTTTATCACTGTTCTCTATGTATGCTTTTAAACAAGCTTGCATGAAATGGTTCTAACCACTTCCAATCTATCTCTTACTCTCGTAAAATTTTCATTTAGTCATAGTAGATAGTTTTGAAATTCATTTATAAGGTATTAGCCTAATAATAAAATTGCTATAATGTAGAGTAACCAGTGCAATTTTTCATATTGTCAATGATCAGTTCTAGTCAAGTTTTATACCTTTTATTCCCTTTATATGTAATTTTAAATTAAACTTGCATACCAATTATGGTAGTCCAATATTTGAAGCAAATTAGTAAGCTATCTCATCTTACTTATTAGTTTCAAATCAACACCTTTTTTCCCCCTTTTTCTAGTAATAAAAGAAACGATACAACCGAAGAAATTAAACTATACACACAAACAAGATTTGGATGGGAACTATAATTAGATAGCTCCTCTCGTGCTACCTTAATTCAAAATTATCATGGGACTTTTTCTTTATAAGTCAAGTCCTATCTTCTCAGGTGATAATAATTCTTGTTTTGCTAGAAGATGGATCATTCGATCAATTTCCTTTGCGTTCTGTAAAGCTAACCTTTCACTAATTAGATTTGATTTAGTAGTATAAAAAAAGGTTTAAATACTATTTTGGTCTCTCTGTACTTTTGACTTTGATTTATTTTGGTCTCTATACATTCAAAACATCTATTCTGATATTTATACTTTTAAATTTTGTTCATTTTAGTCATTGTATTTTTTAAACGTCCATTTTGGTCTTTGTACCTTTTAAAAAGTGATCATTTTTTGTCTTTGTTTGAAAGTACAAGAACCAAAATGAATCAAAGCTAAAAAAAGAAATACAAAATTACAAAGTTTACGTGGTATTTATTTATTTGATATTTAATGAAAATAGACCGCTAATATTGTTTAATGATTTACTCCAACTCCAAGCAGTATGATAAATAACAATTCTCTGTATTTCAAAGATGTGTTTATTTGATACAATACAATGTGGGGTCCACATGATCTTTATTTTTTTTGTTTGACTTTAAATCCCTATTGATTAATAAAGGTTTGCAATAATAATGATGCTGATGATAAGACTTTGGATAAAAATTTTATAGCCTTTTATTATAACCTTTTTTTTTAAGAGAATTGCCTGTTTACTTTTATAGCCTTTTTGGATATACATTGTTATGTGGTTATGAGTCATATGACTTGGGGAGTTGAAAACTTATAAGTGTGTGGTTTCCACATGAACATAATTAATAAATAAAAAGTAGATGATATTATTGAATCATTGCATGTGCCAAAATATATATTTACTTATAAAAATAACAATTAAACTAGACTCAATTGAATGAGTCCTATTTGTTTAGTTAAATTGATATTTAGTGACTTGTTATTCATAAATATGAAGAATTCTACCATTAGAATCTAATCTTAAGAAATCATGAAAAGTTCAACTAACATTAATACAATGTTTGTAGCCAATTTAAACTAATTAAGACACATACCCTCCATTCTCACATATTGTTGAAAAAAAAGTGTACGGTGCGAATTATATCTATCTCAATTCTTAAATGACTTGTTAGTATTTCTTTCCATAAAATAAAGAATTTAGGACTTGTTTGGTAGGCAATCTGAAAACAGAATTTTGAAAACAAAAGATTCAATGAAAATAGAGTTGTATTTCATATTTTCATATATGTGTTTGGTAGCAGATTTAGAAATTATATTCTAATTTAAACAATTATTCAAAATGTATTCTATAATATATTTATAGACCATGAAACTAATTGTGGTTGCAAACTAAATATTAGGTTGAATATAAATCATTCTTAATTAATTTATGAACATGTTTTTTTGTTATAAATTTTGTATAATAATTATTTTACAATATCATATAATTTATAATATATTATATTATACATATTTTAATTTAACAAAAATAAATTGTGTTTATAACATGAAATACTATTTATTAAAGTTTTTATCTTTTTTAGTATAATTTTACATTTTAAAATTTCAAATTCAAAATTTGGATACAATGAAAACAAAAAAAAATGTTGTTTTCAGAATTTTCACTATTTGGATCACAGAATTCAAAATAGTTTTTGAAAACATATCTGTCAAATGCATATTCACTGAATTCAATGAATCCGAGAACATAAAACAGAATTCAAATTGCCTATCAAACATGCCCTTAGTTTCATGAAAGGCAAAGGTAAGGAAAAAAGAGAGACAAATTTGTCTTAGATTAAAAAAATGTATGAATTTTTTTTTAATGCTCTCCCTCTAATCTGCCCTATTGATTTTTATAATAGAAAATATATATATATATAATTTTGCCGCCGCCCCTTCTCCACAAGTTTCTGACTTTACCTTTTTTTTTTTTTTTTTGGGCAAAGATGCCAAAAATAAATTATAATAATATTTTAGGTTAATGATTGGTGCTCTAATAAAAAAAAATATATTAATACTTATTATTTTCTTTTGGTTGGATCGTGTTATTTCCACATTATATGAGAGAAGAAGATTGAAGGAAGTTAAAGACTAAAACGAAAAAGGTATAAGAAAGAAAATGATTTAGTGTCAAAATCATAAAAGTTAAAACAATAGAATAGTTTTCAGTACTCTTTTCATTTCTAATTTTAAATAAATTACTATAATAACTCTTAGAAATAACAAGATATGAAAATGTTAAGTCACGATCTTATTGAATTAGAGATCAAATAGAATGATTTAGCCCTAAAACGCTATGGTAAAAATAAGGAAGAATTAGGAGGAAAAAAAAGGTTTGAATTCTATTTTAGTTATTCAATTTTTTAAGTTATTGCATATTAGTCTCTAAATTTTTAAATTTTTTATTTTAATATTTAAAAATAATTAAAATAATTATTTTGATATTTTCTATTATTTAATAAATAGATAAAGTACATTCAAATATACATATTATATAGTATAGCAAACATCTACCAAAACCTCCGAAGGCAGTTAAGAACTTAAGATGGAATATTTAAAGTAACAAATATTCAAAATAACAGCAGAAGCAACACCAATATGATTACCTTTTGAAATATCCAAAAATTAATATATACATTTTAAAAATTAAAAGTTTACAATGAAAATGGAATTTAAACTAAAAATAAATAAATAAATAAATATATATATATATATATATATATATATATTTATCATATCTCTGTTGAAAGCAACCAGTCCTATCACATTACAATACGAATCGCATCTCAAATCAAATCAATATTCTCTATCATTATTTTTTTTATTTTTTTTATTTTTTTCCAACAGAAGCTATAATTATAAACCAGTCGAATGTTAAATGTATGTAAGCCACTAAATTGACAGATTGAGTTAGACATATTTGGCCCCTCCCAAAAGAGTTAAAAGAGAGGCCATAATTTGGCAGGCAATGTAAAGAAATTATTCGGTAAGTCTGCTACAATGTAGCTAACAATTTTTTACTATTTGATGGAGAGAGATAAATATCTTAAATTTATATCTAATGATTATTATGGAACATGAAAATTATTGGATCTACATGCAACAATTATTATGAGGCAACAACATTCTAACAATCTCATTGAATAATTTGTCCAATTTGAGAGTGGAATTAACAATTAGGATGAGTTATTTTCTTAAAAAAAATTGACAAACAAAACAAAATAAAATAAAAACAAACAAACTAGGATGAGTTTATTTTCCTCAAAAAAATTGCTTTAAACTAATTAAATAGGGATTTGAGTATTATTAACAATATGAATATAGTTTCATTCTGAAATATATATAGAAAAATAAAACTTAAATTTTATTTTGACCCTTCAAATTTTCAATTATTTTAGTCTATAAACTTGTAAGTTTTTTCTATTTTAGTTTCTAAAAGTTTAAAATGTCTAATTTAACATCGAAAGCTTTTAAAACTAAGTTTTTATGAGAGCTTTTAGAACATAAATATTTTGATTCTTACTGTTATTTTGTCGTTAATTATTTAATGTATTAGTAATATAGCTTTAAATATATGTATAAACTTGTTGATGTGAGCATGCATTTACTTCTTCTTTTTAGTACACATCTGCTATTTTAATTTTTTTTTTTTTTTTTAAGAGCATATACAAGAAAAAATTTAATTAAGATTGGCATTCAATATTGAGAATCAAAATGCCCTATCTACTTCAACGAAATGAGACTGAAATTTTCCATTCCCTTTGATGTTGTTTACTAAAATGTCAGAATTGAATCAATTGGTGGAAGTCATCATCTATTTGGAAATCATGCTCTATAAAAGAGGTAATCTAATTCTTCTTCAAAACCTTCAGCAATTTTATTCTCATTTGTTATTACATGGGCTTAAAAATCTTTTCATTTAATTACTTTACAACTTTTGTTCTTTCTCTCTCATCTACTAATGACATGAGAATTAAAACATTTTTATTAATCATTTTACAATTTTTACTCTCTTATTTACACTATTAATAATTTTTCTTCTAATAAAAAAAACATACTAATCTATTTTTTTATTACATGTAATTTCTTTTATAAGATTAAAATTTTCAATTCAATTTGTTAAAATTTTATTTTAATTAGTAATTATTTATTATTTAATTTCTTCAAATAAAATTCATTGTAATAAATTTTAATGATATTTTATGTTAATGATTATTGCTTTAATAAAAAAAATATGAATACGAATTATTTGATATAGTTTTATTTTAATTAATTAGGTTAAATTACAAGTTTAGTCTCTAAACTTTGAGGTGTGTCTATTGGGTCCCTGAACTTCCAAAATTACAAATTTAATTCATGTACTTTTAAATTTTTTAAAATTCACAAATTTATCAAACACAATTAAAATTTTAGAGTTTCATTAGACATAAAATTCAAATTTATATTTAATAGATCTATTAATTTTTAAAAATTTTGAATTTATTAAAGACTTATTAAACACAATTAAAAGTTCAAAGATGAAATAGACACAAATTTCAAAATTCAATAATTAAACTTATAATTTAACCAATTAGTTATTATTTTTTAATATTAAAATAAAAAATATTACGATTAAATAAAATAGTACTAACACAATCTTTAGACCTGAACAGACACAAATTTCAAAGTTCAATAATTAAACTTATAATTTAACCCATTAGTTATTATTTTTTAATATTAAAATAAAAAACATTACCATTAAATAAAATAGTACTAACACAAAATCTTTAGAAAGGGTCTAAATCGTAATTGCACAATTTGTAGTTTGTGAATTTAATTGAATCAACCTCAAAATTTGGGACTATAAATTGACTTTTTATCTCTAAATTTTATTATTGATTATTACTACTTTAGTTAAAAAAAGATTTAGAATATTATTTAGTAATAAATTTTAATTAGTTAAAAATATAAACCACTTATAAACAAGTTTAAAGAATAACATTTTCATTCGAGTTGATTTTCTTGACGAGGGTCTAAAGGTTTTGATTTATTCAAATATTGCTTTTAATATCAAAGTTACAAGCATAAAAAAGGTACAATAACAAAAATGTAATACGAATCAAAGAACAATGTAATGACCTGTTGGATTATTTATAGAAAAATAAACTGTGTACATTTCAACTTTCATAAGAAAATAAATACAAACTATATTTTAGACAAGGACAACAGAGGAAAATGCTACACTAATTCCAGCGATAAACAGTACAAAAATGTGGGAAGCAGCTCCCCATAGAACAAAAGGGACTGGAAAACAAGATATGGTACAAACTAATAAGCAAAAACAAAACAAAATTAATGATATAATCTTCTAAACTACCATGCACCTTAAAAATGATTTCATTAGTCAGTCCTTTGAAACTTCATACTGTCTTCATCAAAGCCAGCCACCTGCTTCCTCTTCTTGGACAGGATTGGATTTTGAGACTTATCATGATCGTTGCTGAACTGAGCAGCCGTTCGGGCCCTCAATTCTTCCAAGCTCTCGCCTTCCTTTGCTCTCTCTAAAACCTGTTAGTTGCATTAGAAAACTCATAAGAAATGCGTCTTGGTTCGGAGTTTACGCTCTGCAGTAACTTAAGCACCACATGAAGTAAAAAGTATGGCAGTTGATGCACAAGGTGAGTTCAAGACTTACAAGATGCCGACCATACAAGTGGGTGTTCGAAAGTGCTTGAAATGCATTTTGTGCCTCCTGCTTTGTAACAAACTCCACAAATGCAAAGCCTCTATGCTTTCCAAACTTCATTGGCAGTCTTAAGCTCTTAATCTGAGAAATGGTAAATATTAACAAGAGCAAAATGAGAATCATATAGATTGATAAAAGAAGTGGGGTAATCAAATGATTAAATGAACAAAAGATTAAGGAATCAAAGATCTGAAAATGTGAATGGGCAAATGACTCTCATCCTAGTTGCTGAGCGTTGCTGTTAAGTAAATAGCTGAAAATTATAAAAGTCTCTCAAGAAATACAAATGCTCCAAGGGTAAAACCATGTTAAGAACTCTTCAACAAGCCATGTCTGAAAATCTTACAAAAATTCCATACATTATAGAACATCTTAGGGGTATTCACTTATGTACAAAATAACAAATATTAGATTTTTCAATCATTCTTTGAATGATAAATCACAAATGACAGAGATACGTGATTTTTATAATGGAAGATCCAATATTTAAAAATTGTGCCAAAAGAATGACCGGAAAAGTAGAAACACAACCCAATATAATTTGATCGTTATGAGAAAATCCAAAATCTTTGTAAACAGAACCACGTAGAGGTACAAAGTTCTCTCCTAAACCAAAAAAATTATGAAGATATTTATGTTGAGTTTGGGGTGGCTTTAAATAATTCTATGAGAAGCACTCCATCTTATAAGCATTTTTAGAAGAAGCAATAATTGTGTTTTTTTCTAAAATATACTATTAAGGTGCCTTTAAGTGCCTTTAATGAAAATTTTGAAAAGTGTTTTTAGTTAGCTAAAAGCATTTGTCACTACCCAAAAGTTGTGCCAAACTCACAAGAGGATATCAGTGCTTTATGTGAAGAACTGTGTTCAGAACCCACGTGGATGAAGGTGCAATATGAAGGTTTGTATGGATCTTGTACTTATGGTGTGTGGTTTATGAAGCCATCTCCAAGTGCAATAAAGTGAACCAAATTAGTGAAAATATTAGGTTTCAAGTTGAATGAAACAGATCCCCATATGAAAATAACATGGAGGCAGCGGCAGCAGGCTCCCATCTCTATATGTTAATAGCCTTTGCCTCAAATCCATGATTCAAAAAAAAATTATAGTATCTCAAATGTTACTTTCAATGAGTTAAAACGCTGAATTATTAACAAAGAGAAGAAATCACCTGTCCGTAGGGACTGAACAGCTGTCTTAGATCTTTCCCTGTAGCCTCAAAGGCCACATTTCTTACAAGTAATTTAGTCGAACTCTTTTCCTTATCTACTTTTCTTTGCCCTTGATCATCCTTCTTGACATGACACATCTGCAAGATGAGGGCATGGCCATCCAAAACAGTTCCCTGATACAAAGAAAGAAATTAAGAAATCTAATTTATGCCTAAACTGATATGCAATGTAAAATATTGCTTTGGAAGCACAATCACCTGCAAATTACTGCAGACACTTGTGGCAGTCTCCACCGAATCAAATTCCAAAAAGCCAAAACCCATCGAGACATGCTGTCCTTTTTTTATATGCTTCTTTACCTGGCAGTCAAGAAATAAAGCTAAAAAATTTTGAACTTCTTGAGATCAACAAAATGAACTGCTGAGATCAAGATATTTACCTTGGCACTCAATATTCTTCCCTCTTTCATGTGTTCACTAAAATGCTTTCTCAAACTTTCATCAGTCGTTTTAAAATTGAGGTTCTTGACAAAAAGAGATCGCGACTGAAGAAAATAGAACAAAAGTAAAACAAGTAAATAGACTGGATAGACAAGATGATAACTAAGCTCCCATATTAAAAAAATTAAAGAAAATGTATGACTGCCACAGGCAAGATGCAAAACTAGTTGATGCTTAGATATGTACTGTTCCACTGGATAAATATTACAAAGACTCATAAAAGCATAAGCTGAATAATCTCCATAAGCCTATCAACCTATCATGAGCATCTTGATATTTTGTGTAAATGAACTGCTGAGATCAAGATTTTTTCTTTTTCCTTTGCCTGTAAAAACCATTCCAATTTGGATTTTATAATAATAATAGGTTGTTTCTTATGAAAATGCACTTGTACAAGTGCACCTCAAAATTGCATTGTTAGAGCCGACAGGAATTAGCCATTAATGGACAGCATGTGCGCACGTGAGAGAGATGCCAGTGACCTGATTATTAACGTGCTCTGACAGCATCATTGGTATATGGCCATATGTAATGAGGAGAACATACTCTCCAGCATTTACACTAACTAGATCAACAATAAAGTGGACTATTATTGCCTGAGGGGCGTCATCCAAGACTATAATTGCCTAGAGGCATCATCCAACATGAAGTTATCGGCAACCAGATAGAATACAATGGGATCACTGATTATCCAATATAAGTGACAAGAGGACAACACCATCAACCAACACAATGGATAAAAGCAACGAAAGGGGGGGAACAAGAGAAAGGTTCATCAAAACAAACCTCAACCCTATCGGGGTCAAAATCAACATCTGATATTCCTTCCACTGCCTGCTCTAATATCACCCTCCTAGCATCACCTTCACCAACTTCCTCGTCCTTAACAGTGCCAGCCATTGGATTTTCACTAAGAATATTGTCAGGAGCCCATTCCAAATATAATGGAACATCCCTAGTATAATGCCAAATTGAAAGAACCATTACTTTCAAGGAAAAAGACCCCACTATTCTTTTTGAGTTCAACAACACGTGGGGTTGGGGATTAAGGTCAAAATATAATCCCTTAACCAATTGAGTTGTGCTCAAGTTGGAAAAAAACAACCCTCACTATTAGAAAGGGTGGACATGCTCACATCAACAATAAGAGAGGTAAAACTATAATAACAAATTTTAAAATAATTAGAAAACCATACAACAAAACATTATCATTCTAAGAGTGAGGGCAAAGAATAAAGGTAGTTTTTTTTTTTGATAGAAAAACCACACTTTCATTGAGAAAAAATGAAAGAAAGTGAGGGCAAAGAATAAAGGTAGTTTTTTTTTTTGATAGAAAAACCACACTTTCATTGAGAAAAAATGAAAGAAAGTGAGGGCAAAGAATAAAGGTAGTACTAGCATTCATGCATTAAGATTTTATTTGGCAAACACTTAACTCAAATAAACCACACAAGGTAGCATTTCAATGTAATATGCTCAATTTCTAACAAAGTTATCAAAGCACAAGGCACACTCCAAGTTTAATGCAACAAAGCTCTTGACCGACTTAGTGAAACATGGGGCACTCAAACAAATAAATAATAAAATTATATACAACAAAGTTCTGTAAAGAAAACAGAGCTATGGAATATTCAAGCATTAAACATCAATGTTCAACGGATGAAAATGCTAATAAAAGGTAAAATAAAATAAAAATACCCCACCGTCCATAGTCCATACTAACATAAAGTCATTACTGCTAACAAAGGGACAGCAAATGAGTAAATACTTGATACCTTCCCCATCCATATTACACAACAAAAACTTTTAAGGGCAAAGACAAAACCATAAATATCTTTTCTGGAAGATACATCAACTCATTGTCAATTATACCGCAATTACTTTCTTTCCGATACTAGATAAAGATGTCATAATTCAAATGACTACAATACTTTTCCTCTTAGCCCACACAAACAAACAAAAACCCATTGAAGGAAAGCCTTAAAAGGTCAAATTAATCTCTGATTTCCCTATTGTTTGATTCCTAGGAAAAGTAAACTTCCCACAAAATTAGAATCTAAGAAATTTGTTATATACCTTTGTTAGTTGTGATATTAAGTTGTTACTAGCTTTATGTAACATAAAAACACAAAAATCAATCAGTTTTCATCTGAAAAGTGAAGACAGCATGATATTCTTTAACCTATGATGTCTGCATGGTAAAATGCAACCCCACTGAGCATATGCCATAAAGTACTACAGATGTTCTCAAACATATAAGAAAAGAGAATGAGCTCACTTGTAACGCTTGTATGCCAAACCTTTAAAGGCAGCGCGGGCTACAGATGGCTCTAGAAAAATAACCTGAATCTCAGAATAAAACCAGTTCAAAGGTTAGAAGATAAAGGTGAAATTAAGTAACATGATAAAGTTTATCGACAGTTGAAAGATTTCATCTGCGCCACCAATACTGAAAGGTGCTTTAATCAGTCCAGCCGATAAAAGACAACCATGAATAAATCATAATTGGTGGGCATAGATGAAATTGTTTATTGCAAGATTAATCACACAGGTGTTATAGAGAAATCATTAAGTCTAAGATATATTAACTTGTAATATATATATATAGCAACAATTACCAAAGCCAATATCTTTGTTGGTGGAAGAATGATTTTATCTAAACTCCCAAATTTCCCGAACATATTTGCAAGTTCTCCTTCAGAAGAACCATAAGGCAAGTTTTTCACAAGAAGAATATGATTGCTCCTTTTGTGTCCATCAACTTTCCCAGAAGCAAATTCCTCTAAAGATGCAACATTTACTCCAGCATTTGTGAGAGCCTTCTTTGTCTCTGCAACTACTTGAGTTTCACCCAAAGCAACTCTTACAGCAAGGTCATCAGCCTCCCGGTCCAGTAATTCACCCTTACTAACACCATATTTTCTAGCAATATTTTCAACAACCTATAGAAAAAAGAAGACATCAAGGTGACTGAAAAAAGCTCACAACTGAAATTTACTTTTTATAAAGACGAAGGTGGTAGGAAACATTCTTAATAGATTTTGGACAATCTTCAAGGTAATGTTTTTATGAGATTTTGTGCAAGGGGCAGGGATAGGCAAGCCATCTAGACCCAAAGATCACCTGTGGCAAATGCCCGCACCTAGGCAATTATTCACTCAAAATGTCATATTATATTCAATTATATATTTCATTCCATGATATCATAGTAACAGTGTGTTTGGAATAGCTTTTGAAAGAAAAATGCTTTTTAAATAAAAGATGTAAGATATTAAAGCACTTCTTAAAAGATGTAAGATATAAAAACATTTTTGTTAAAAATATTTTAAGAAAAGTGTTTAAACTATAAAAGGTATGTCAAACACACCCTAAATCATCTTTCTGCAATTCTTAGAGAATGCATCTTCTATTCTTATTTCACTCATGCAATGGCTTTTGTATGGACAGCAAACCACTAGTCACCTTATGCATCTTGTACTTTTTCTTATAAGAAAATAATGATCCAAGCAAGTGGAAAGAAGTAACAGACTAGGTTATGTCATACGACTCATACTGTATCAGGGCGCATGAATAAACTATTCCATGCTCTTGTATTGCCACTAGCTTCAGATGCTTTTCTCTCTTCCTCTCTCTTTTGCTTGAAGGATTTTGATCTTTGGCCCTCTAAAATATTTTCCCTGTCCAGTGAGCACATTCTCTATTAAATATATTTGCAATAGCATTCAAAATTGTGCAATCCAGGCACAGTGAACATACACTAATGGAACTTACTCTGGTTTCTCGGATGTTTTCCTTAGTTGGGCAGGCATGACATGCAATAATCGCCCTTGGAAAATTGAATTGTCCAGTTCCTCAAGTGCCCTTCAGTTAAAATATAATTGAAATTTTTTCTTAATAGGCCCAATTTTTCAAGAACGTATAAGAAGTGACAAGCACAAAACCAACATATTCCTGTTCTTTTATTTGAAGTTAAAATCTGAAGTTCAAAAGAAAGCAAGAAAGAAGAGAAAAACACTATGAATTTTTTTTTTTTTAGATAAGAAACAATTTCATTGATGTATGAAATTTACAAAAGGGATATAGAATCCATGGTGGTTACCAAAGGCTCTCCCAATTGGTTAAGAGGGAGGCATAACTATATGAAGCAAAAAGATTAAATAATTTACACCAAGAAATAGCATAATAAATTACAATATCAAAGAGCTCTAGTAAAAATCACTATGAAATATTAGTAATTTCAATTTTCAATTTTCCCAAAGATCTCCAAATTAGACCAGTCTTGGAAGGCATGTCTTCATGCAACAGGAGACCTAGCAGCACTTAGAAAATTTAAGGAGGTTGAGATTAACTATACATCCCCGATTTGGCCATTAAAGCCACAAGAAATACAATATGTCATGACGAACAAATACAAATAGGAACAATGAAACTAGTAAAACATTTTCATTCACCAAACAAATACCTTTTTGCAGATTCTGGAAGAGTGTAAAGGATATAAGCAATGCCTTTAGAACGTCTTGTATCTTTATCAACTACAAGATGTACCTCTGAGACAGTGCCATATTTTCGGAAGTGCTCTTCTAACTCTTCTTCACTGATGATATAAAAGTTCAAAAAATAACAAAAAAATATCTTTAATTGCAGCAAATTAGTATGAATAACACAAATAAAAACAAAGAAAGGGCACAGTTGAACGATTGCAGATTGCAGAAAGGATTATTACGTTGCTGCATATGGCAGATTACGAACAAAGAGTCGACCACTCTCCAGCAATTCATCCTTCTTATCTTCCAGAGTTGATGAGGATTTCTCCACGTTGAGTACATCTGCATCACAATGATTGGAATGGTCCTCTTCTTTGGCTTCTGTTTCTAGTGGTAATTTGGAATCTACCATTTGAACATCCTTTATCTCCAATTTTTTCTTTATGGACACATCCTCGTTTTTAGCATCCTCATCATTATTGTCATCGTCGCTGGTCTCTGAATCTGACCATGTTTCCCTCACCTTGCTTTTAAAATATTCCATATCCGAAATTTTATCATCATGAGCAGAATTTTTACGCAATGCAGTTGGCATTTCCTCAGCTTTATCTCCATCAACACTCACCAACTCCAGTCTTTTTCCGTCCACCTTTTTCATTTGCCTTGGTTTCTTCTTTCCTTTTCCGTTTTCGGCAGCTTCCGGAGCCATCAAAATGTCATTTGCCCACAATTTTGAATTAATCCGAGGTTGGGTCACTTGAAGAAACTCTTGGATCTTAGGGTCATCATCTTGAATACTCAATTTAAGGTTGTCTCCCTCTTCTTTAGACCCCAAAAAACTTAAACTTTTGTCATCTTCTACTTTCATCCCATCTTTAGACCCTTTTTTTTCTTTAGAATGTTTACTCCAAGGTCGGGGAATTTTCGGATCCCCAACTTTCCATGCAATCTAGAAAAAGAAAAGCAGGATTTAGTAATAATACTAATAATCAAGTCAACATATGCATCTTCACAGACTGAGGATTTTAGAGAACATTTCTTCGCTACTGATGCACTCTATTAATTATCTGTACACAAGCAAAACCAATTAAACCTAATCAGAGACTATGATTCCAATTTAAGATCTCATATACAGAATACTTAATCAACATACTTTGCAAAAGGACCTGGCATTGCAACACAAATCGGTCAAAGAAAAGATATGAAACCCACCTATTATAATCATTTTCTTTCTTTTTTTAATTGAAACTGAAATATACATCACTAAAAGCTCAAACACAGAAGAGGAAGATAAGGCCCCTCCCAAGCCATCACAGAGCTTCAAAGGCAACCCCTTGTCAAAATTGTCAAAAAAAAAAAAAGAAGAAGAGGGTCTACGATTACAAAAACAAAATGAAAAAGCACACCAACTAGAAGCTAGGTATTTGATAAGGTCCCAAAATTCCATGAAAACAAAAATTCCTCTTCGAAGATCCTTCTATCCCTCTCCATCCAACAAATAATAGTTTTTACCATATGTAATCCCAAAAACCAAAGTGATATAGTCTTCTCTTTAAACAAATGTCCACACAAAAGCTAAATGACATTTCGTTTGCAATAATTGTAGAAACAGTTATTATGCTAAGGTTTGATACCTTCTCAAAGAATCAAAGGGCATTAGGAGGCACCTAAAAGACTCATCCCTACATAAACCAACGAAACCATCAACAAACCACAGATGTTTAAACTCGCATGATCCTGAAACCCTCTAGTTTTCCACTATCCTCTTAAATTCTGCTAAGAGCATACCTTAATTACAACTGTAACATTATAACTCCAACTAATAATTATACTTTTCCACATTTTCCTTTGATTACTTGAAGAAAATGAATGAATAAACAGACCCTTGCATGTATAGTAATGTTCTCAAGAAGAATAGCAAGGAATAATTAAAACAAAACAGCATAAAATTAAATCCTTTAATTTTCGAAAAAAATCACATCGATCTTTTATAATGTTTTAATTTTAATAGTTTCGTGCTTGGTTTTAATCATCGATAATTTGATGTGTTTGGTACTGCATGGTTGGAGTGTAGAGTTCAAATTTCTATAGTGACAAAAGTTCACGAGCAGAAAATTTTCCCAGAGCAAAAGAGAAAATATAAAACCCCAGGAATTATGTAAAGTACCAAGAAAGATAAAAACAAATACAAGGCCAAAGAATATTACAGACCTCACAAGCGATCCTGTGAGTATTGAGAAAAGATTTGTTGAAGTATCGTATCGCTTCTTGAGCTTCCTGTTCCGTGCGAAACCCAATGAAAGCAAATTGTCGGCTTTTTCCATCCCTTAAAAATAAAAATTTAAGAAGAAAATAGCATACTGTAACCAAAATCTATCAAGCGAAATTATTATTATATCTTGTAAGGACCAAAACAACACAACCAAGGGAAGAAACATTCAAACAAACCAAGAGTAGGGTATGAAAAATACTTGGTGCGCATGAGCTTAACATCTGTAATCTCTCCTTTTTTAGAGAACAAGGTACGAAGGCGATCGTCATCTATGTGTTTAGGCAAATTCTTCACACATATCCTAGACCTGTTATGCAGAAAATTCTTAATCAAAATTCCTTTTGAAGACAACAGACTTTGCCATTTGCCAAGAGAGAGTGAACTCACGTGATTTCAGTCATTGCAACTTTAAGGCAACCGGATCAATGAGGCTTCTAAATACCCAAGTGAAACTTACAGGACTAGATGCAATCTGGACGAAAGCATAAAGTGTAAGTCACATAATGCCACTCATAAAGCTAATAGGTAAAAGAAACACACACAACACAACACAACCCAGACATACCAACTGCTTGCTATTAAAAATAAGATATTAGACATCCAAAGGTTTGATACAAATATTTCATCAATGTTTCAAGGCCTGAACTTGTTGCCCAGGGACAAGAGGGAATTAAAAAAAAAAACGTCATCCAAATGAAGTATGACACATTCAGCAAATCAAGATGTGATAAAAACCCAATGAGGATAGTAGGATAAAAAACAAAAAACAAAAAACAAAAAAAACAGAAACAGGTCACAGATGGATGTCCGAACGGTTATGCAACAAAAGGAAAGGAGAAGCTAGAGCTTCTCCGAAAAAAATCACCCGACCTCAGTTCAATCAAGCAGCAACAAAGGAAACTAACAAATAAGTAGAATAAGAAAATAGCAATCGAATGTTAACCAATCTTGGCAGCCCCCTCAAAGTCTGTAATCAAAAACAGTAGTTTGAAGACAAGAAAACAAACCAGCCAGAAGTAATTACCCTGTTCTTCTTTCCTCTTATTATTGTCAATTCAATCACTACTTCTTCCTGATATGGTGCGCTCCTCTTTATAATACTCGAACTCTCCGGTTTTCCTCTCTCTTTCCCTAACCAGTCTTACCAATTCTCTTCACGCCACCTCCTGCCGAAAACCAAGTCGGGTTTTTTAATTCGGACCTTGGTCAGACAAGGGGAGAATTGAATTGGGCTATTCGAGCTCTGGATTTGGTCTGTGGCTGACAGGAGTGGGTTAGCCTTCTACCATTTGGGCCTCTTTTGCTTCGGCTTGATATGTCTTTTTTGCCCTCCACCTCCTAATATATACCTATTTTACCCTAATCGTTTTTTTTCTTTTTGGTTAAATTACAAGTTTAGTCCCAAATTTTGTGTCCCTATTTGATTCTTAACTTTAAAAAGTTTCTAATAAATTCTTGAATTTTTAGATTTGTATCCATTTGGTCCTAAACTTTAAAAAGTGTCTAATAAGCCCTTAAACTTTCAATTTTGTGTATAATAACTAATAAGTCCTTAAATTTTTAATTTTATGTCTAATAAGTCTTTAACCTATTTGACATTTTTTTAATTTTATATAACTACTTGACAAAAAATTAAAAGAAAAAATTAAAAGTTTAAGGTCTATAAGTAATAAAATTTAATTTTATATCTAATAAATTAATTCATTTTTAAAATTTTCAAATATGCTAAAGACCTATTAGATAGAAAAAAAAATCTATTATCTTTAAAGTTGAGAAGTTTAGAAACTCATTAGACTTAAAAGTTCGGAATAAACTTGTGATTTGACTTTTTTTTTTTTTTTGATATAATCCTAAATGTTTTTTAATGTAATCTTTAAAATCACGCATTATCTATACCTTTCAGTTCGTGTAGAAGACTGTTGTTATTCCCAGAAAATTCAAAATTAATCCAAATGAGAGGAGCTCAAAAAACACGGGTTTCTCGGTTTCTATCTGAGAGGCTGTTGAAGAAGGCGGCGTTCTTTCTGTAACGGGGCAGTACCTCGGCCGGTGGGTTCTCGGTGTAGAATCCTGTTGAAGAAACAATGACTACTACTCAGACATCCTACTACAGCAAGTTGAAAATCTGAAATTGACATCAGAGGAGAAAACAAATGGCTTTGGAAATAGAAGAAAACGAGATTGAAGAATATGATAAACGGTTGCAAAACACTGTATTGTGCAAAATTTTCACGAGGCGGAATGTTAATTCAGAGATATTCAAGTCTATGATGCCTAGGATTTGGAATCAAGAATCCACTAAAATCGAAGATGCTAGACAACGGAAACCGTCCGACCAGAATTCTTGGAACTCAAATTGCAATGCCTCATGGAATAACCATCTGCAACGTGACGCTGTAGGATCGGTCCTTCGTGACGCGCAAGGAGCGATTGTCCAAGCAGAGGATGTAAAGTGATAATGGAGCATTGGTCGGTCAAGTGGCTGGGAGTCTGGGACTGAATTCCCAGCCACAATGGTTTTGTTATTGCATTAATAAATTTCGTATTTTAATTCCCAAAAAAAAACAGAGAGAAGGTCTCCTCTTCTTCTTCACCACTATTATAATTTTAATCTAAAAACTTCATCAAAACAAACTATAATCTAGAATTATAAATATGTTAGAGGTTGTTCTATCAATCAAAGCAACGTCTAGTTTCTGGACAAAGCCCTAATTTGAGTAGTTTCAATCAGTCGGTTCGGTTGGAAGAGAGAAGGAGGACATAGATGGAGATTGAAAGAATACCTGTAAAAAGAGAGTAGAAAACACCGTGCAAACTACTAGTGGGAGGAGGCGGCGCCGGTACAGAGCGGGAGAGAAACAGCGGCGGCGCCGGCAGTGGCACTGTACCTGAGAGAGGCGGCGGCGAGGTGGGAGGGGCAGCCGGACGTGAGAGTGAGAGAAAGATGACAGGGCCTAGGGTTTCCTCTTAAGTTCAAATGGGCTGAGATTTTTCCTTTTTTTTTTAAGAAAAATGGGCTTAGCTATTGGGCTATGGTGGGTAAATTGGGCCGAATTTTTTCTATATCCTTTGCTGATTTGTATTATTTGAATAATATTTTTTTAATATAAATATTTTAGTTTAATTATTAGCTATGTGGATTTTCAATTTAATTATTAACAGTTAATTTAAAATAACGAATAATAAATTATAAAAGTCTACTTAAGTATTTGAAATATTAAAAATCTGAAAAGTATTACTGGCACTATATAAAGGTACTGTGGAATCGGTTTATTTGTCCTTTTAAATTTGTATTATCCTAATAATTTAGTATCATTTAATTATTAGTGATTAGTTTAAAACTTTAAAATAATAATATATTCTTTTGAAAAAGTATATTACTAATTATTTTATTACTTGTTTGGAAATATGAAATAGAAAGTGATTTTTTTTTTTTAAAGGAGAAAGTATATAGAGGACACGACTATGTAAATATTCTAAGATATATTCTTTTAAGGGAAATACATGTTGCACCCATCTCCATGTAGCCACCTGAAATACACAGCAGTAAAAAAATTGAAATAACATGAACAAGAATTGAAGGACAATTTGGGGCCCTGGTTTTCTCTCTAACGGCTAGAAAGTCATGGGCAAAAGGGAAACCTGTGATGGTTGCGTTTGAGGGATCCCGTGAATGATCTTGTAGGGCTTTTTGTAGTGGAAGCCTGGAGGTTTTCGTCCATGGAAGAGGCTCAGTTTAGCAAACAGTTGGAGAACCTGAATCTAGGAGAAGACGATGATGTGATAACAATGGGTATCGAGGATAATGAACTAGAAAAGGTTGACAGAAATCTCCGAAACTCCATCGTCTGCAAGGTTCCAACAGAAAAACAAATCATCAGCAGCAAGGTTTTTTAAACAATAATGCCAAGAATATGAGGGTTAGAAGACAAAGTAGAGATCGGGGGAATTGATCGAAATATGTTCGTCTGCAACTCTAGGACCTTAAGAGACAAAAACCGTATAACCAATGGTGGACCATGGAGTTTTGACAAGGGACTGCTGCTTTTTGAAGATCTAATAGGAAACACAAAAATTTCGAAACTAGAATTCAGGTATGCTTCATTTTGGGCTCATTTTCATGATATTACCGTTGTGTGTTTCTCCAGGAGAATGGCGATAGCTTTGGGAAACTCAGTAGGGGAATTTGAAAGAGTAGATGCTAACAATGAAGGAAGATGTTGGGGAAAGCCTTTAAGGGTCAAAGTTAAATTCGACATTAGAAAGCCCTTTCGCAAATACACTAAGCTACAGGTTGGAACGATGGCTGAAGGTACGAAAATCCATTTAACTTATGAAAAAACTGCCAAACTTTTGTTTCCAATGTGGAAAACTCAGTCATGGAGTTAGGGGCTGTGAAAAAAATGG
Organism: Trichosanthes truncata; assembly: GCA_033996785.1. Taxonomy (NCBI): domain Eukaryota; kingdom Viridiplantae; phylum Streptophyta; class Magnoliopsida; order Cucurbitales; family Cucurbitaceae; genus Trichosanthes; species Trichosanthes truncata. The sequence goes on from JAWPNB010000003.1 coordinate 79,063,756, forward strand.
AGGAGATGATGAACAACAATTCAAAAATAGGACATGGCTGAGGGAAACAATGCCTAAGTCACGAAACAAGCAGAGTTTAGGTTGAGGGAGGTAGAAATTCAAGCAACAGAGGAAGGGGATGAGGAAATGAAAGGAACAAGGAGGAATGGGAACAATAAGCGAGTGAGGGCCCATCGAAATGGGTTCCGGCGGCTAACAGAAAAGGGTCACAGGAAGGAAAGAGAATGGGAACGGCTACATTGGAGAGAGGTGACCAGAACGAAATCATTGCAGCTGTTAACTCTACAGGTCAACGAAAAGATAAAGACAAAGACACACAAGAAGTTGGTATGTACGAGGTACAAAAAGAGAAAATCACAACAACGGAAATAAACAAAAAAAAGGCTGGAAAAAGAAGATCCAAAAGGAAAAAGCCCAATCTCCCCATCAAGCATTGAAAAGAAAGACAACCAAAGCCAGCATAAGAAGATAAACACAGAAACAAGTGAAGGAAAAACCAAGGAAACAACAATGGCAGAGAATAGGAAGGAGTGGCTAAAACAATGGAAGAGAAAGACAAGGGCGAGAAGCATCGAGAAAGAAACTAAGGATTCTTCAAAAAAAGGGGTAGGTGTAAAACATAGAATGGATGAAATGGATATAGGCGAAACTTCAAAAAGGGAAAAAGGTGAAGTCATAGATCAGTTGTTTTTTAGATCAACGGAGGCTGGAGAACAACACTGCCGAACACCATGAAAATCTTATGTTGGAACGCTCAAAATTTGGGGAATCCTCGAGCGCTCCGAGCACTGCACCATGAGGTGCGCACAAGAAAACCCCTTTTAGTATTCGTAGCGGAAACGAAATGAGAGGTCAAGTTGGGAGAAGTTGTAAAAAGAAAAATCACTTTTGCCAATAGCTTTATAGTGTCTTGTGTGGGTCGAAGTGGTTGCCTGATGCTTTTTTGGAATAGCGAAGAGGATGTCAGAATCTTATCTTTTTCTTCTAGGCACATTGATGTCTCTATTAGGGACAAGACAGACATATGGAAAATTTACAGGTTTTTATGGGAACCCAAATCTAGGGAAGAGAGCGAACTCTTGGAAGTTGATTAAAAGGTTGGCGGAAGGGAATTCTCTTTCTTGGATCATAGAGGGTGATTTCAACGAAATAATGTTTGAAAATGAGAAAAAATGGGGGCCATGAAAGATTAAAACCAAATGGAGAAGCTCATGGATATGATTTCCACATGCCAGCTTATTGACCCTAGGTTCAAGGGGAGTCCTTTTACGTGGAGAAAGAGCAAAAGTAACAGAAATGCCACAAAAGAAAGGTTGGATAGATTCCTCATCAATTCTCATATGGAAGCCTAGTACCACAAGGTGGTTGTTGAGCATGGGAACTTTCATAGTTGTGATCACAGATTTATAGTTGCCCAGCTTTTTCCTATACCTTATTATTCGGGGAGTCTGGCTAATAGAAAACCTATCAGATTTGAGGAAGGGTGGCTCGATTTTGAGGAGTGTAAAACCAAAGTTAAGTGGATTTGGGAGGAGTTCCCAAGAAATGGCGTTCAGGAAGTCATGCGCAAAAATGCTATTTGTTTAAAAGAGCTTGCGAATTCAAACAGGAACAGGCTCAAGGGATCAATCAAGGGTGCAATCTCGAAGAAGGAAAAAGAATTTCTTATGTTAGATAGTGAAGACTATGTTGGCAAAGAAAATCTGCTGCATAAGGTTGAGGAAAACCTTGAAGCGCTGTTGAGCGAAAAGGAAATGTACTGGGGGTTACGGTTTAGAAAAGACTGGCTGCAAAAAGGTGACAGAAATACGAAATGGTTCCATTCAAAGGCTACTCGAAGAAAGAAAATAAACAACATAAGTGGTATTCTTAATGAGGAAGGCCATGTTGGGTTTTGTGTCCTAAAACTCGTAGTTTTGTAAACTGAATGTATATTCTATTTTACTATAAAGATGTTATTGAGGTTTATTCAGTAAATGTATTATTGAATAAAGTGAATTGTGTATTCTATAACCCAAATCCAATGAACTAAGAACCCTTGGCTATAGTATGTATACTTGAACTTTATGTATGACATAAAAGTGGATCAAGTTCGAGTAATAGCCAAAATGGTCTATAGTATAAGGATAAGGCTGGGTACCTTATTCTGGGGACACTATGGACGCGGCCCACTTTGTATAGTACTAACGATGTGATCCTGAATCGTTCATGTGGAGACATGCGAGTGGGGGCGTCCTATGCAAAGAGTTTGTATAAGACCGGACCGCGAAATAGTCACTTAGACTTTATAACTCCGTTTACTGTTTTAACTGACTATATTCATACGATGACCTAGGTAACTCGATCTTAATCCTGAGCGTGCTATGAACTCCTGTTTATTCGGGATTATCCTTAGATTTGCATGGGTGAGAGTGGCCCGAGATTGCCGACTCAATAAGCCTCCCATTTTGGGGATAAGACCAGATAGATAGTTGGGAACATAGTCATGCAAGATGGAATTCACTCCTACCTGCTTTAAGGATTAGTAGAGAGGTTGTTCCCTTAAGTGCTGACTCCGGGTCTTGAACAATGGGCCCACCCTCTCATTGGCCCGAGAGGGATTCGGTTTGTTCGTTGGACCACAAACCAATTGTTCATTAGAGGATCAGTGGGACTTAAGGAACAAGAAGTAATTACAGGGGTAAAACGGTTTATTTGACCCAGCTGTAATTACGAACGACCTGTGAAGGATCGACTTACTAATCATGGTTATATCGAGTGGACAGAAATATATCTACAGTGAGGAGAGTGCAGCCACTGGGCTTTAGTGGAGTGTCCCGGTGGTTAACGAATGTTGATTAGCTAGGCTAAAGAGTTTGGCCGGTTAAATCTCGTATCGTTGGAGCTCATGATCTGTAGGTCCATTAGGTCCCCTTACTAGCTCAGACTAAGCCTTGGAATAATTTGAGAGAAAAGAATTTGAATTGTTCAAATTCGGTTTTGGGAGTAAACGTTAATTATATGCGATATACTTAACGTACTATAATTTAATTATGAATTAAAACCACAAGAAAGAGAGAGGAATATATTTAAATGTGATTTAAATATTTGATCGGTTTAATACGTGAATAGGGATTCATGTACAAACGATTGGTCATAAAAGAGAGGGATTGGTCTAATTATTTAATTAATATTTGATATTAAATTAAATAATTAAATTAATTAATTAAATGGTTTAATTAATTAATCAAGTTTTTAAATTAATTTTGATTTAAACTTGACTAATTCCAACCAAATGTTGTCTTCCAAAAGAAGACAAGTGTTGTCTTCCATGGGAAGACAAATGTTGTCTTTCATAGGAAGACAAATGAGGTTTCATTAGTGCCTATAAATGGGATGAAACACAAAAGGATTGTGTGAATTTTCTTTGATAGTTTTTTTTAAAAAACTATCTTGAGCTCTCTTCCTTTCTCTCTAAAAATTCTCTTAACAAAGGATCCCACAATCCATTCCAAGGGCTGAGAATAGTAGGGAAGACTCTAGTGGTGGTCCAAGTATTGTTGGTGATCCAAGATTTGCAAAGAATTTGGAGAATTTGAGCTACAAAGGTATGTGTTCATACTTTCTGGTTTTTTCCAGTTTAGAGCATATTTTTGTTTGGTTAAATTGATGTACTTTGAGTGCTCGAGATCCGAAATTTCTTCCGCTTTCTTAATATTAACTCCTTCAATTGGTATCAGAGCAATTTTGAGCACTCAATTTGCATCGGTTTAAGCTCGGTGGGTATCATTTAGAAATTCAATTTTCTGGGCGTCTAAAGTGGTACTTTCGGTTTTGGCATTTTTTTTGAGCTTTAATTTGTAGTCCGTTTTGTAATTTCTCAAGAGTGTTTGAGCTTTAATGTGTGAAGAAGAGTCTGTAAAATTTTCGAGTCGATCGGAGTCCGGGAAGGCCTTCAATTTGAAGAAACAAGCTCGAAAGGTCAAGCTGGAAAACAGAGCAGAAGCTGCTGTTTTTTTTTCAGCAAAATCCGGTTCTGCTGTATTGAAGCTCGGTTCAAGTTTTTCAAGCTGGTTCGGGGCGTTTCGAAGTGTTCGGAAGCGTCTCAACCTAGTTATTAAATTATTCTTGTAATAATTTAGTTGTATGCTTGTTTATGATGCCAAAACCAGTCCACTTTAGTGTGTTTAATTATTTATGCATTATGAATGTATGTTTTAATTAAATCCATATTTGTATGTGCATAAAGTATGTCATATAGATTTAAAATCCCACCATAGGAAGCATGCTCCATGCATTGAAAGTATGTTATAAGTGTTATAATGTATAGTATGCATATTTAGCATTTCATAAGTATTAATATAAGAGTTGTATTAATTTTATGAAATAGATGTTGTATGTTTTAAGTATAATTAATATAAATGTTATATTAATTAAAAATAAAGCATACAACATATAGTTGCCTTAGTATAATATAATTGTTATATTAAATGCATCAAAGCATTTCCATGCATAATTCATGTGATGAATTTTTACTCTATGTTTATTTAATTGTTCATGTGATGAATGATCAAGCACTCAAACATAGAAATGCATACAAACCTAGGGTTTAATTATTTAGTTTTAAAATGGTTTTAGAATTAAAATAATTAGACCATAGGTTATCTAGTTCTAATAAGATTAGAATTAGGCAACCAATAATTTATAAACTATGATTAAAGAGGGACTCTGTCTAAGGAAGGTTCTGGCTAGGCTGGGGTATTTAAGATGACGGAAACGGAACACCCCTACCTGGGAACCGACCTGGGAGTGAATTTAATCCAGAGGTTTATAAATTATTCCTCGTGAGCGACGTTAATTAAAAGGTTTAATTAAACTCGTAGACCTAAGTTTTTTAAAGGGTTAATAGACTTAGGTAATATCAAAATAATCGTTATATTGATAGACTTAGGTATATTAATAGCCGGAATATGCCTAAGTAAAATTATACCCAAACCGTCTAAAATACTTAGTGGGAGTGAAAAGGTATATATGATATATCAATTTTCTCTTACGTTCTCTACGAAGTTCACACCGTGAGATTTATGCTCGGCCTCGTGATGTCAATAGGGCATCCCCATTCGGATGGTGTTTGCATAAATCAAGAGCAAGGTGAATGGAGAAAGTATTTATAGTAAGTGGGAGAAGGAAGTGTGTCAACACATCCTACAGTCTCCTCCATTAGGTTGGACCGTGAGATTCCCATGTTCCGCCTGCAGGTTGCCCGTAGTAGCACCATCCATTCGGAGGGATGTAACATGGGAGTCGGAACAACTCAAACTCCAGAAATGGATAGGGTCTCCTAGGTCCATTCCCAGCTTTGACTTTCCAATTCGGTAGCATTGTTGGGGCCGACCTCTGAGGTCTGAAAATGGCGGGTCACACTTACAAGAATTACTAAGTGTTAGTGAATTCTTGACCAAAGTAGCGATAACTAGAATGCTATAGGAATAAGAGTTATTCCAGTATTAGCATTTAGTCAAGAATGTCTTGGTTCAGTGAAGGAGTGATTGACTGCCCCTCGGTAGCGGTTGCTCTGACTCACTGAAGTATCGTTGCAAAAACAATAATGACTTTATGGGTACATTATTACTTTTGCTAAATTTTTTAATTGGATGCATGTAATGGGTTAAAAGCAATTCACTAATAGAATATGTTCTATTTTTCAGCATGTCGAGCTCTTTAATACAATTACTAGCCTCCGATAAATTAAACGGCGATAACTACGCAACCTGGAAATCGAACTTGAATACGATTCTAGTTATCGATGATCTAAGGTTTGTCTTAACGGAGGAATGTCCTCCCCCTCCCGGCTCGTCTGCAAACCGAATTGTTCATGATGCATTTGACAGATGGACTAGGGCTAATGATAAAGCCCGAGTCTATATCTTAGCCAGCATATCTGATGTGCTATCTAAGAAACATGAGAGCATGATTACCGCTAAGGAGATCATGGGATCATTACAGGCGATGTTTGGACAACAGTCCTCATCGATCCGTCATGATGCTCTCAAGAATGTTTGCAACTCCCGTATGAAGGAGGGAACTTCTGTTAGGGAGCATGTCCTTAACATGATGGTCTACTTCAACGTGGCAGAAGTAAACGGAGCTGTCATAGATGAGAATAGTCAGGTTAGCTTTATAATGGAATCTCTTCCGAAGAGCTTCCTACAGTTCCGCACTAATGCGATGATGAACAAGATATAGTATAATCTGACTACTCTCCTCAACGAGTTACAGACTTTCGATTCCCTGATGAAAACAAAGGGAAAAGAGAAGGAGACAAATGTTGTCACTTCGAAGAAATTCCCAAGAGGATCGTCCTCTGGGACTAAGTCTGGTTCTTCTTTTTCTAAGAATAAGGGTATTCAAAAGAAGAAGAAAGATAAAGGGAAGGGAAAAGCTCCCGTCATGAGTAAACGCAAGGCTAAAACCGCAGATAAAGGAAAATGTTTCCACTGTGGTGAAGATGGGCACTGGAAAAGGAATTGCCCAAAGTACCTTGCAGAAAAGAAAGCTGAGAAGGAAAGACACGGTAAATATGATTTACTTGTTGTTGAAACATGTTTAGTGGAACATGATGATTCCGCCTGGATACTAGATTCAGGAGCCACTAACCATGTGTGTTCTTCTTTTCAGGAAACTAGTTCCTGGAGGCAGCTTGAAGATGGTGAGATAACTCTCAAGGTTGGAACAGGAGAGGTTGTCTCAGCCAGAGCAGAGGGAGCGGTAAAGTTGTTGTTTAGAGATAGATTCATTTTACTAGAAAATGTACTTTTGATTCCTGGAATCAAAAGAAATCTTGTATCTATCTCTTGTTTGATTGAACATATGTATAAAGTATCTTTTGATTATAATGAAGTGTTCATTTGCAAAAGAGGTGTACGAATATGTTCTGCTAAACTTGAAAACAACTTATATGTGTTAAGACCAACAGAGGTAAAAGCTATTTTGAACACCGAGATGTTTAAAACAGCTGATACTCAAAATAAAAGGCAGAAATTTTCTCCAAGTACCTATCTTTGGCACTTGAGACTAGGCCACATTAATCTCAATAGGATTGGGAGATTGGTTAAGAGTGGTCTCCTAAGTCAGTTAGAAGACAACTCCTTACCACCATGTGAGTCGTGTCTTGAGGGAAAAATGACCAAACGACCTTTTTCTGAAAAAGGTTATAGGGCCAAAGAACCCTTAGAACTCGTACATTCGGATCTCTGTGGTCCAATGAATGTCAAAGCTCGAGGAGGGTATGAATACTTCATCAGTTTCATTGATGATTATTCAAGGTACGGCTATCTTTACCTAATACATCATAAGTCTGAAACCCTTGAAAAGTTCAAGGAGTATAAGACAGAGGTTGAGAACATATTAGGTAAGACGATTAAAACACTTCGATCAGATCGAGGTGGAGAGTATATGGATTTGAGATTCCAAGACTATATGATAGAACATGGAATCGTATCCCAACTCTCAGCGCCCGGTACACCTCAGCAGAATGGTGTATCTGAAAGGAGAAACAGAACTTTGTTAGACATGGTTCGATCTATGATGAGCTATGCTCAGTTGCCTAGTTCGTTTTGGGGATATGCAGTAGAGGCTGCTGCATATATTTTGAACATGGTTCCCTCTAAGAGTGTTTCAGAAACACCCTATGAGTTATGGAGAGGGCGTAAAGGAAGTTTACGTCACTTCAGGATTTGGGGATGCCCGGCACATGTGCTGGTGCCAAACCCAAAGAAATTGGAACGCCGTTCAAAATTATGCCTATTCGTAGGATACTCCAAGGAAACGAAAGGTGGTCTGTTTTATGATCCTCAAGAGGACAAGGTGCTTGTATCGACAAATGCCACATTCCTAGAGGAAGACCACATGAGAGATCATCGGCCTCGAAGTAGAATTGTATTGAGCGAACTTTCTGAGGAAGCTACAAATAAATCAACAAAAGTTGTTGATCAAGTTGGTCCTTCTCAAGAGTTGAGAATGCCTCGACGTAGTGGGAGGGATGTTAGACAACCCGACCGTTACATGGGTTTGACTGAAACCCAGGTCGTCATACCTGATGATGGCATTGAGGATCCATTGACCTATAAACAGGCAATGAATGACATAGATAAGGACCAGTGGATTAAAGCCATGGACCTCGAAATGGAGTCAATGTACTTCAATTCAGTTTGGGAACTTGTAGACCAACCAGATGGTGAAAGACCTATCGGTTGCAAGTGGATCTACAAGAGGAAACGAGACCTAGCTGGTAAGGTGCAAACCTTTAAGGCTCGACTTGTGGCAAAGGGTTATACCCAACGGGAAGGGGTAGACTATGAAGAAACCTTCTCCCCTGTTGCCATGCTTAAGTCGATTAGAATACTCTTGTCCATTGCCACGTTTTATGATTATGAAATTTGGCAAATGGATGTCAAGACAGCCTTTCTGAATGGTAATCTTGAAGAGAGTATCTATATGGTTCAACCAGAGGGAGGGGTTCATAATTCAGGGTCAAGAGCAAAAGGTTTGCAAGCTTAAAAGATCCATCTATGGATTGAAGCAAGCATCTAGATCCTGGAATATAAGATTTAATACTGCGATTAAATCTTATGGCTTTGAACAGAATATTGACGAACCTTGTGTTTACAAGAAAATAGTCAATACTACTGTAGCTTTCTTAGTCTTATACGTAGACGATATCCTTCTCATTGGGAATGATGTAGGATTCCTGACTGACGTTAAACAATGGCTAGCGACCCAATTTCACATGAAAGATTTGGGAGAGGCTCAGTTTGTCCTTGGAATCCAAATTGTTCGGAATCGCAAGAACAAAACGCTAGCATTGTCTCAGGCATCTTATATTGACAAAATATTGGTTAGATATAAGATGCAGAATTCCAAGAAGGGTTCTTTACCTTTCAGACATGGAATTCATTTGTCGAAGGAACAGTGTCCTAAGACACCTCAAGAAGTTGAGGATATGAGACGCATTCCCTATGCATCAGCTGTCGGTAGTCTGATGTATGTCATGCTATGTACTCGACCCGACATATGCTATGCAGTGGGAATTGTCAGCAGGTATCAGTCCAATCCAGGATATGATCATTGGACTGCCGTTAAAAACATCCTCAAGTATCTTAGGAGAACGAGGGACTATATGCTTGTGTATGGCACGAAGGATTTGATCCTTACAGGATACACTGACTCTGATTTTCAGACCGATGTAGATTCAAGAAAATCCACATCGGGATCAGTGTTCACTCTTAATGGAGGAGCAATAGTTTGGAGGAGTATAAAGCAATGTTGTATTGCTGACTCCACCATGGAGGCTGAGTATGTCGCAGCTTGCGAAGCAGCGAAGGAGGCTGTATGGCTTAGGAAATTCTTTACTGATTTGGAAGTTGTTCCAAATATGAATTTGCCTATCACCCTTTATTGTGATAATAGTGGTGCAGTGGCAAATTCTAAAGAACCTAGAAGCCATAAGCGCGGAAAGCATATAGAGCGCAAATATCATCTCATCAGGGAGATTGTGCAACGAGGAGACGTGATCGTCACACAGATCCCTTCGGAGCACAACATTGCTAATCCGTTTACAAAGCCCCTCACGGCTAAAGTGTTTGAGGGACACCTAGAGAGTCTAGGACTACGGGTTGTATAGTAGGGCAGTTTTTAACCTCAGCATGTTTGACTCCATTGACGTTTTAGTCCAAGTGGGAGTTTGTTGGGTTTTGTGTCCTAAAACTCGTGGTTTTGTAAACTGAATGTATATTCTATTTTACTATAAAGATGTTATTGAGGTTTATTCAGTAAATGTATTATTGAATAAAGTGAATTGTGTATTCTATAACCCAAATCCAATGAACTAAGAACCCTTGGCTATAGTATGTATACTTGAACTTTATGTATGACATAAAAGTGGATCAAGTTCGAGTAATAGCCAAAATGGTCTATAGTATAAGGATAAGGCTGGGTACCTTATTCTGGGGACACTATGGACGCGGCCCACTTTGTATAGTACTAACGATGTGATCCGGAATCGTTCATGTGGAGACATGCGAGTGGGGGCGTCCTATGCAAAGAGTTTGTATAAGACCGGACCGCGAAATAGTCACTTAGACTTTATAACTCCGTTTACTGTTTTAACTGACTATATTCATACGATGACCTAGGTAACTCGATCTTAATCCTGAGCGTGCTATGAACTCCTGTTTATTCGGGATTATCCTTAGATTTGCATGGGTGAGAGTGGCCCGAGATTGCCGACTCAATAAGCCTCCCATTTTGGGGATAAGACCAGATAGATAGTTGGGAACATAGTCATGCAAGATGGAATTCACTCCTACCTGCTTTAAGGATTAGTAGAGAGGTTGTTCCCTTAAGTGCTGACTCCGGGTCTTGAACAATGGGCCCACCCTCTCATTGGCCCGAGAGGGATTCGGTTTGTTGGTTGGACCACAAACCAATTGTTCATTAGAGGATCAGTGGGACTTAAGGAACAAGAAGTAATTACAGGGGTAAAACGGTTTATTTGACCCAGCTGTAATTACGAACGACCTGTGAAGGATCGACTTACTAATCATGGTTATATCGAGTGGACAGAAATATATCTACAGTGAGGAGAGTGCAGCCACTGGGCTTTAGTGGAGTGTCCCGGTGGTTAACGAATGTTGATTAGCTAGGCTAAAGAGTTTGGCCGGTTAAATCTCGTATCGTTGGAGCTCATGATCTGTAGGTCCATTAGGTCCCCTTACTAGCTCAGACTAAGCCTTGGAATAATTTGAGAGAAAAGAATTTGAATTGTTCAAATTCGATTTTGGGAGTAAACGTTAATTATATGCGATATACTTAACGTACTATAATTTAATTATGAATTAAAACCACAAGAAAGAAAGAGGAATATATTTAAATGTGATTTAAATATTTGATCGGTTTAATACGTGAATAGGGATTCATGTACAAACGATTGGTCATAAAAGAGAGGGATTGGTCTAATTATTTAATTAATATTTGATATTAAATTAATTAATTAAATGGTTTAATTAATTAATCAAGTTTTTAAATTAATTTTGATTTAAACTTGACTAATTCCAACCAAATGTTGTCTTCCAAAAGAAGACAAGTGTTGTCTTCCATGGGAAGACAAGTGTTGTCTTCCATGGGAAGACAAATGAGGTTTCATTAGTGCCTATAAATGGGATGAAACACAAAAGGATTGTGTGAATTTTCTTTGATAGTTTTTTTTAAAAAACTATCTTGAGCTCTCTTCCTTTCTCTCTAAAAATTCTCTTAACAAAGGATCCCACAATCCATTCCAAGGGCTGAGAATAGTAGGGAAGACTCTAGTGGTGGTCCAAGTATTGTTGGTGATCCAAGATTTGCAAAGAATTTGGAGAATTTGAGCTACAAAGGTATGTGTTCATACTTTCTGGTTTTTTCCAGTTTAGAGCATGTTTTTGTTTGGTTAAATTGATGTACTTTGAGTGCTCGAGATCCGAAATTTCTTCCGCTTTCTTAATATTAACTCCATCAGGCCATTGGGTGGATAATATGGAAGATATTAGGAAAACAACCACGAATTATTTCCAGAAGCTTTTTGCCTCCTCTAATCTCAGGACGAACTAGATTGATAAGGTCATAAGGTGTATCAAACCTCAAACAGCGAAAGTAAAAATAGATTGCTCAATCAGCCTTTTACGAGAGCTGAGATCGAATAAGCTTTGAAGACAATGTTGAAGGAGTCTATATCAGATTAGCGGAAGCGATTTATGGATCTAAGCACTCTAATTAGATTAATTTTGCAAAATAAAACACATGCTCAAGCAGAAAACAGAAGAGAGAAAAACAACCTTTGTAGCTCGAAATTCTCCTCAACCGTGGGCAAATTCTGATCACGAACACTTCATGGACCACCATAAGTGTCTTCCCTACTATCCTCAGGCCTTGGAACAGGTTGTGGGACCTTTCCTTGAGAGAAATTGGAAGAAATGTGAGAATGGTTCAAAACCGAGAAACATAAACTTTTTCTGAAAAATTCCTTTTTTTTTTTTCTTTGATCTTTCTCCTCTATCTAAAATAGATCAATTTTGCTTCTCAAGCAAGTGGAGTTATGACATCAAAGAGATGAGAATGAATTGAATGTAGGAGGTGAGTCATAGAGTGAAGGAGAAGCTCAACACTCTTATTGGACCAACATGAAAGTAAGAGGAAGTGGATAGAACTTCCCATTATCACTCTCTAATTTTTAATTCATAATTAAAAATTAATTTAATTTAATTTAATTAATTAAACAATTTAATTAATTAATTAATTATTTAATTTAATATCAAATATCAAATTAAATAATTTGGTCCAATTGCGATTTCTCAAATCGTATGTTCGAATATGAATCCCTATTCATATTCCAAACCGAAATAATATTTAAATCATATTTAAATATGTCCTCCATTAATTTATCATAATTTAATTCATAATTAAACTATGAAACGTTAAGTATATCACATATAATTAACGTTATCTCCCAAATCCGGAATTTGAACAATTCAAATTCTTTTCTCTCAAATTGTTACAAGGCTAAGTCCGAGCTAGTAAGGGGACCTTATGGACCTACAGATCATGAGCTCCAACGATTCAAGATTAACTAGCCAAACTCTTTAGGCGAGCTAATCAACATTCGTTAACCACCGGGTCACTCCACTATAGCCCAGTGGCTGCACTCTCCTCACTGTAGATATATTTCTGTCCACTCAATATAACCATGATTAGTAAGTCGATCCTTCACAGGTCGTTCGTAATTACAGCTGGGTCAAAAGAACCGTTTTACCCCTGTAATTACATCTTTGTTCCTTAAGTCCCACTGATCCTCTAATGAACAATTGGTTTGTGGTCTAACCAGCAAACCGAATCCCTCTCAGGCCAATGAGAGGGTGGGCCCATTGTTCAAGACCTGGAGTCAGCACTTAAGGGAACAACCTCTCTACTAATCCCTAAAATGGGTAGGAGTGAATTCCATCTTGCCGGACTATGTCCCCAGCTATCTACCCGGTCTTATCCCTGAAATGGGAGGCATATTGAGTCGGCAAAATCGGGCCACTCTCACCCATGCAAATCTAAGGATAATCCCAAATAAACAGGAGTTCATAGCGCGCTCAGGATTAAGATCGAGTTACCTAGGTCATTGTATGAAAATAGTCAGTTAAGACAGTAAACGGTGTTAACAAGTCTAAGTGACTATCTCACGGTCCGGTCTTATGCAAACTCATTGCATAGGACGCCCCCACTCACATGTCTGCACATGAACGATTCAGGATCACATCGTTAGTACTATACTAAGTGGGCCGCGTCCATAGTGTCCCCAGGATAAGGTACCCAGCCCTATCCCTATACTATAGACCATTCTGGCTATAACTTGAACTTGATCCACTTTTATGTCACACATATAGTTCAAGTATACATCCTATAGCCAAGGGTTCTTCGTTTATTGGATTAGGGTTATGACATGAGCAATTCACTTTATTCAATAACAACTTTACTGAATAAACCTCAATAACAACTTTATTGCAAAATAGAATATATATTCAGTTTACAAAACACGAGTTTTAGGACATTAAACCCAACAAATGTGCCCTACCAAAGCTCCAAGTCCTGATGGGCTTTATGCAATGTATTTCCAGCATTGGTGGGACATTATGGGGGACAAAACGAGTAGGATGTGCCTTAAGATTCTGAATGAAAGGGCGAAAATGAAGCCGTTAAACAAAACCCACATTGCTCTTATCCCAAATAACAACAACCCCAAGTCAATGACTGAGTTTCGCCTGATTAGTTTATGTACTGTGTTGTATAAAATCATAGCGAAAGCACTTGCTAATAGAATGAAAAAAGTTTTGGATCTTGTCATTTCTCCTCAGCAAGTGGCTTTCCTCCCTGGCAGGCTCATCACGGATAATGTTATTGTCGGTTTTGAATGCATACATGCTCTAAACAACATAACAAAAGGAAAAGAAGGTTTCGCGGCCATGAAGCTCGACATGAGCAAGGCCTACAACAGAGTGGAATGGGTGTTCCTAAGGAAAATCATGAAACAGATGGACAGATGGGGTTCGATGAACTCTAAATTGACAAGGTGATGTGTTGTGTTGAATCGGTTAGTTTCTCAGTGCTCATTAACAGCTCCCTTTAGAAGGAGTTTACTCCTTCTAGAGGCCTTAGACAAGGAGATGTATTATCGCCTTATCTATTTTTATTGTGTGCATACGGTTTCTTGGCGCTTCTAAACAGGGAAGAATTGCTCTCTAACTTTCGTGGTTTCCGTATTAATAAGTTATGTCCCTCTTTAATGCATCTTTTTTTCGCATATGACAGCATCTAGAGGGGATGGGAAAATTATAAAAAGAGTGATCAAGGATTACGAAAAAGCATCGGGTCAAAGGATTAATTTCGAGAAATCAGCTCTGATGACAAGCAAGAACGTTAAAAGAGATGTGGCGAAGAGTATTGGTAGGGTGGAAGTAACAAATACTATAGGCAAATCTTGGTTTGCCCTCCCAATCAGGCAGAAACAAGAGTATAATTTTCAAAAAGATTAAGGATTGTGTTTGGAAAGTGCTGCAGAATTGGAAAGGAAATCTGTTTTCAGTAGGAGGGAAGGAAGTCCTTATTAAGGTTGTTGCTCAAGCCATCCCTATATACTCCATGTCTTGTTTCCGCATCCCCAAGGGCATTAGTGACGACATCAACAGGATGTGTGCAAGATTCTGGTGGGTCTTCAAAAAGAAATAGGAAAATCCATTGGATAAACTGGAGCAAGCTTTGTGAGAAGAAAAGCTCGGGGGGAATGGGATTTAGAGATCTTAAGTTTTTTAACCAAGCTCTCCTAGTTAAGCAGAGTTGGCGCATTGTAAAGAATCCAAACAGCTTAGTGGCAAAAGTCCTAAAATGGAGGTACTTTAAAGATTCAAACTTTTTGAGAGTCTCCCTAGGTCACAATCCCTCTCTTACATAGCGTAGCATTTTGTGGGGGAAAGAGCTCTTCTCTAAAGGCTACAGATGGGGACTGGGGAATGGCAGGCATATTACTATCGATGAGGACCATAGAATTGCTCGAGATGAACATTTTAAACCGGACGAGATTAAAGAAGATCATAAGGCTGGTTTGTCAGCTCCTTGAAAAATAGCTCCAGTAATTGGGATGAAGGAAAAGTAAGAGAGGTCTTTGACTATGGTGACGCTAAAGTTATTCTAAACATGCACCCAGGAATAAGAGATTCTAAAGATACAATTATATGGGGTTTGGAATCTAAGGGCATTTTTTCAGTAAAGAGAGCCTATCACCTTGCCTTGCATCTAGCAAAAGATAGCATTCCCTCGGGGTCTAATCATTCTCCTTCAAAAGATCTATGGACCTGGCTTTGGAAAAGAAAAGTTCTCCCTAAAATTAAAATATGTGTCTGGAGGCTGATTAAAAACATAATTCCCAGTCGAACCAATTTAATATTGAAAAAGATGGATATTAATCCTTCTTGTCTTTTTTGCAGGAAAGAAAAGGAATCAACAACACATCTCCTATGGGAGTGTAAATTCTCTAATCTGATTTAACAAAATCCCTTCTCTAATACCGCTTTTCAATCTTTGTAGGTATGGGTGGCAACCTGCTGATTACTGGGAGTGGATGTTAAAAAATTTGGGAGATCCAGATATAAACAAATCCATGATTCTGATGTGGAGTCTTTGGTCTTACAGAAATATGATAAACTCAAATAATAACAAGGCTAACGGGACCGAGTTTTTAAGATGGTTGACAAATTTTTCTTGGAGTTTATTAGAGAAAGAGAGACAAACCTAGTTCATAACATGGCAGAGAACCTTTCAAGTCACTCCAACTGGGTGCCGCCACCGACGAAAACATGAAAGCTGAATTCAAACGCATTCTGGAACGAGGGTGAGGGACGGGGCAGAATAGCGTGGATAGTTCATGACTCTAACAAATCTCTGATATGTCCGGGCTTAAAAGCCATCAAAAACCACTGGCCGATCAAGATGCTTGAAGCAATGGGGATTAAAGAAGGATTTTCTGATGCTGACTGGAATACATTGTCAAGTGATTCTTTATCTACTACATAGTATATTTTTACCTTGGGAGGTTGTGCTATTTGTTGGAAATATAAAAAACAAACAATTATTGTCAACTCTACTATGGAAGTAGAGCTTATTGCTTTAGCTTCAACTAGCAAGAAAGCAAGTTGGCTAAGAGATTTATTATATGAAATTCCAATGTGGGAGAAACCAATATCTTCTATTTTAATAAATTGTGATAGCACTGCCACAATTGGTAGAGTAAAAAACTGTTTTTATAATGGTAAATTCAGACCTATAAGAAGAAAACACAGTATTGTGAGATCCTATTTGAGTAATGTGATTATTAACGTGAATTACATTAAATCTTGTGATAATCTTGCATATCCATTAACAAAGGCCTTGAATAGAGAAAATGTCTAGAATACATCGAGAGAGATGTTGAAGCCCTTATAATTATCATGAGTTATATATAAAGATACCTACCTAGTGATCAGAGATCTTGAGAACTAGGTTCAAAGGGAAAAACGAATTATAAGGTGGCTGTAAATATGCACTATCTTTATATATTGATTCATCCTTATGATGTGAGTGCATTTATCCTATAACGTAATGGAGGGTTGTGTTTTTCAATAAACTCTTAATAAAATTTGTAGCTCTTATGAGTAGGGTGTCGTTGTTATAGGAGCAACCCTTGATAGATTTTACCTATATGAGTGTGAGAGTGGGGCCGCTCTCTATGAGGATATAGGGTTTATTCTCAAATACACTTATGAAATTCTGGGATAAGCATAAGGCCATAATGTGTAACCAATAAAGCTCATGTCAACACTTGGATAATTATGTGTGGATAATAGTTCTCTATTTTCCCTTAAGTGTTAGAGTTCAAATCGAAGACCACTACTAACGTTGGAGTAGAGATTATTATTTCACTAGTAAAAGTTCAATGCAGAGTCACACATTTATGATTCATAATTATCTTTCTTTTGGCCAATTGATTTTGATTATTTTAAATATTAAAATGAGTGGGGGAATGTTGTAACATTTTAATATTTAATAGTTTTTTAAATATGAGTTTCTTTTGAGTTAATAGCTATTTGAGTTTTTTATTCTTTTAAAGAGAAAAACTTATTTGTGAGATGTTAAGAGTTTAACAAATTTAATTATGTATTTATTTTCTAGATCTCAAAAATACTATAAATACCTTTCTCACAAACACTTTCAACACACAACATTTCAATCTTTTATTCTCTCTAATTTTTCATATTTCTCTACTTTGCTCTTTTAAGAGCAATTAGCCAAAAGAATGGTGTTCTTTATTGTGGAACTTTGAGTTCAACCTCATAGTGCAAAGTGGTTTGAGCTACATAACGTTTCAGTTGGGTTGTTATATCCTTGAGGGGACAGGCTAGAGAAGAACTACAGCACCAGTGGTTGATAAATAAATATACACCGCAGATGACTTGAATCTCCTTAAAGAGAGCGAGATACCAGTGTTGGGATTTATGCCGTAAAGCCTCGTAATTAATAATTTATTTAATAATTAATAATAATTTTGATTATTTTATTTGCAATATAATATTATCCATTATATGAGAAATCTAAGGTTATTAGTGTAATCTTGAATAGTATGTAGTTGACATACTGAAGGATCATGTTCAAGAAATAACCTAAAGGGTCATAGTATATAGAAAAAGTTGAGTGCCTTATCTTGATAATACTATTGATACGACCCACTTTGTAATAGTTACAAATGATTTGATCCAAATCGTTCATGTGGAGACATGTGAGTGGAGGTATCTTATACAATGAGCTTGTATAAGACTGGACTACGAAATACTTAATCTCTCTTTATAAATTCGTTAATTGAGAAGATTAATATTTCATTAGGATGATCATATTCGACTCGATCTTAATCTTGAGTGAGTTATGAACTTCTACCTGTGAGGGCTTGTCCTTTTATTTGCATGGGTGAAAGTAGCTTTTGTAGCCGATTCAATATGCCTATCATTTTAGGAACTTGACCAAATAGAGAGCTGGAAACATAATCTCACAAGATGAAATTCACTCCTCCCCATATAGGGTAAGTAGATGAGTAGTTCCCTTAAATGCTGATTTTGGAACTTAAACAATGGGGTCTCACCCTCTCACTGGCCCAAGAGGGACTTAGTTTATAATTAGACTATAAACAAATTGTTCATTAGAGGATCAGTGGTACTTAAGGTGCAAGATGTAATTATAGGGATAAAACAGACTTTTGACCCAGCTATAATTACGAACAACTCGTAATTATAGGGGTAAAATGGACTTATGCCCTAGAAAGGTCCTGTCATAGAAATTAAAGGTAAAACAGGGCTAAAAAGCCCAATACGAATCACAACGAATCAAAACCAAGCAAAACCAGATCAACGCAAGAGAGGAATAGGGAGTCCACTTGAGCTGGAGCCCAAATGCTTGGTCAGCCTCAACCCTGGTCGAGGTTGACCGCACTACAAGCCTCCCTTTGGGCCATGTAATTATCCTCTTGGCCCGAATAGCCTTCGTCGAACCCGATTCGATCCTCTTTCGTCCGATTCCTACGAGGAATCCTCCAAAAACCCTAGAAGATGAGTATTTACGCTCTCTTCATAAGGGAGAATGGCAAGTTCTTCCAATCCTCATTCTAAAAACCGCAACTTGCTACACCTATTCACTATCTGACTTAAGTATCGGAGCCTATGTGGCAAGCAACACACTAGTGTTCAGATCTTTCTTACCTTGCAAGTCACGTTCTTCCCTCTTCAAACGAATTTACAGTTGTTGTCACGTGAAGGCCAAGTGAGTTTCCCTATCTGAATTTTGGCAGCAACAACAATAATGTAACTTCTAAAAACAATGCAATAGCAAATAAAAACCAAAATAAAAAAAATGGAATAACATTCAACATTTTTTTTTAACATTCAAACCTTTTTTTAGTTGAAGATTTGAGATGAAGTAAATAGAAAAAGGGCCCTAACGTTTAATATTCTTTCTTAAAAAAAAACACAACAAAATAATTTGTTTTGGGACAAAATGGTGTTTTTATTACACAATACTAAATAATAAAATAAAAATAATTGATCCGGTAATACTTTTATCATATATACCGTCAACAATTTTAACCATATTTCAAATGAGAGAACTTAAACACTTTTTCAAATTAAGAAATTGTGGTTTTGACATAAATTAAAATAATTAAAAATTACACCTATTTTCAAAACCGAATGTATACATTTTGATTCGTCATTTTGTGGCAGTTGTTACTTTGAAGGAATCTTCACTACAATGTGCTTTTTCTTCTTCCCTTAAACCAATTTCGAAGGAATTCATGTCCTCGAAAGGAATGTGGTTAAGGAATTCGAGCTTTGAAGAGATGTAGTTATCTTCATTTGTTTCTATTTTGTAGCAATTCTTACTTCGAAATCTTTCCTACAATGTGCTTTTTCTTCTTCTCCCTACCTAGTTCCAAAAGAATTAATGTCATTGAACAAAGACTCTTCTATGTGAGAATGAGAAAGAACATGAATGTAGAGATAAAAGGGAATAGATGAGCTCTGTTCAATTATGAAAGATTGATCCAAAGTATACGCTTTAACAGCCTTGTTTAGGTTAGCCCATAATATTATGCTATCATAAGCTAAAGTAAAAGTAATTAATTAGATGTATTCTTAAATCTTAATAAGAAAAATTACGATAATGTAACTTCTTAAAATCAATGGGATAGCAAATACAAAATAAAAACAAAAAATGGAATAACATTCACCTTTTTGTTTTGGAAGAACATTCAACGTTTTCTTATTTAAAGATTTGTGATGAAGTAAATATAAAAACAGCCCTAAAGTTAAATATCTTTAAAAAAGAAAAACATAACAAAATGATTTTTTTGGGACAAAAAGGAGTTTTTATTACACATTACTAAATAATAAAAATAAAAATAATTGATTCGGTAAAACTTTTAACATATACTCCATCAACCATTTTAAATGGACAATAAAATTCAATAGAACAACGTGGCTTTAAAATTATACAAATCAAAAAAAATATTTAAATCAATTGTAAAACACGAAAATATAAAATGATATAGTTTATGACCATCCACATGATCCAATATATAATTTTGTATATATATATTGATATTTTGTATATATATATTGCAAAACGATTAATTATTGAAGGAAAAACTTCAAATATTGTTGCAAAAATAAACCCACGAACATTAGGCTGTCTTTTTCACAATTCAATAGAGCATTAAAAGTGAATACATTATAAACTTTACCCTAATTTGAACAGGGTGGTGAATTAATATCCTTTAAAATAATTTTAAATAAAAAATAATAATAAATCACAATAGAAATATCCAAATTCTAATAAAAAAAAACAATAATATAATAATCATATTATTTTAAAACAACACAACACAACACATGTATATTTATGATTTGATATTCTAAAATGCATTCTATTCTACCAAAAGCCACTGTAGCATAACTCAATTAAGTAATTAGTAAAACAATGATATAAGTTACTAATAAAGAAAGAGATTGTTATTAAAAAAAATAAATAAATAAAGAAAGAAAGAGACAACTTTTCAAAAAAAAATAATAAAGAAAGAGACAAAAAGGAAGGGGGTAAAATGGTAAAAGAAGAGAGGAAGTGAAGAGGGAGACATGTCTAGGAACTTGTTGCAAGCTGCAGCCATGAGGGCAATGTCCCCAAGAGAAAAGACCACTCGTCGTCGTAATGCGTGTTCCAATTTCTCATTGAAATTTCATTCTATCTCTTCTTCCATTCCTCTCAAACCCTAATTCTTCACCTCCGCCACCGCTCTCCGCCGCCCTCCGCCCTGCATTCCGGTCCACAAAAATGGCTACCTAAGCTCTCTGCCATCTACACAAATATCTCTAAAGGACGACTTATATTGACAATAATAATCATACGAAAAGTAACTCTAGAGTGATTCTTTATATCAAATTAATCGTAATCTTTCTATTAATTATCAAAAGTACAATGTACAAGGACAATTTCTTAACTAGATATATATATCTTTATCCCAGATATCAAAAGTTCAAATCTTCCACTGGATTGGAGTCAAAGGAACATCAAGGAGAAAAATGTCTAATAGACATTTCCAAAATTATGAAACCTATCTAGCAAAGTTCTCAAACTTCCAATGTTGGGATTCTTATGATCCTAAACTTCCAATAATAAACGAATTCTCTAAACTTTCATTTTCAAATATCTATTACAAATTTACACACATAATAACTAGTAGATAAAAAATTGAAAATTAAAAAATCTATCAGGCATTTTATTTCAAACACCAACTTAAAACTCTAAAACTAATTATAGACCTACAATTAATTAATCCACAAAGTTCAGTGACCAGACTTGTAATCCAAACCTACAATTAACAGCATTGAGAATTGCATGGCTAAAAGTTAGTAGAGATCTCTTACCCAATTCTTCAGATGTTCTGCAATTGCCAAAGGAAGTTCAAAAGAAAGCAAAAAAAGCATACCTTCAATGGAGGAAGATGGCTAAGTATTGAAAGGGAGCTCCCTTCAGTCCAAGAAAGAAAGGTTTAAGATTCAATCTGTCTCCTGCATCATTCACTCATTTAATGAGCATTTTTTTTTTGTTTCAATTTTCCCAACTCAGTATTTGGATGAATGAGTCAGCAGCTAATTAAATCCCACCACCTCCCATTACTGGACTGAAGAAAGCTCCCTCTTTGAATTTACACTCAAAACCCCTTCACCCAAAAAAAAAAATAAAAAAAAATAGACAGTGAAAACCAATCAAAGTTTCAAATTTGCACAAATGACCCTTTGCATGGAAAACCCTAGCTTGCCATAACCATGGCTTCTTTAGAGAGAGAAACAAAAGCCATCAAAGTTCAAGCCCAGTTCTGAAAAGACCTTGGTTTGAAATTTTAACTTTGACCCATCATTTGAAATCCCTAGCTAAGCCACAACCATGGCTTCTTTAGAGAGAGTTCGAAGAAAGAATTGAAAAAAAATCTAAGCTTTCACATGAAGAAGAAGAAGAAGAAGAAACCGCCATGGGAAGCGGTGGGAGGTGAGAAGTGTTTAAGGGAATTAAAGGAGTTTTATAGGGGAAATTAGAAATAGAATAAGTTAGAGTTTTAGAATTGGGAAATTATAAAATAATAATAATAATAATAATAATAATAATAAAATAAAATTGGTGGAAGTTAATGTTAACAAGGAAGAGAGAGGAATTCATATTCTTTTTTGGTTTCATGTTGGCCATGTAACATTCCCTCTGTACCAACCAATCCCTTGTTTACGGGAAATTGCTTTATTGCCATAATGCCCTTCTAATCTTTTTAACTTTCTTTTCAATTTTTTAACTTCATCCTACTTTAGTCTCTAAAATTTGTGATCCCCTGTTTTTCTTCTGGTTTTCGTGCATTTTTATAGATGGGTTTGCTTTAAATGTAGTATAACTGATATAAAATAGGTTGAATTATAAGTTTAGTATTGTAATTTGCCTAAACTTGTAAACTTGTAATTATTTATTTCTAATACCTTAGAATTATTAATAGACCTTTCAACTTTTACTCTTTTTTTTTTTTTAAATTCAAACTTTTACTATTTTGTGTCTAGTAAATTTTTATGGTTAGATTCGCTGGTTTACCTCTTATACCACTAATTGTAGATATAGCATGGTATAAGATTATATAATGGAAGTGATTGTTGTGATTAAAATATATGTGAATAGTGTCTATGAAACTGGAGTTGAATTAGGGTTGAGCTCGAGGATTTTGAATGTATGATTGTACTTTTTTTTTCTTTTTCATTTTAACAACACTTTTTTTTTTAGAATATATTAAAGATGGAGAAGATGTTGTGAAAGTTGATAAAGCTCGTTTATGCAGGGGAAGATGTTTCTCATGACCACTGCTCATTTTGACAAAAAAAAAAAAATCTTTTTCCCTTTGTCCCAAAAAACAATACCTAATGGTGCAAAACTAGAATATTTGTATAAAACATATAGCTAGAAATTTGTTTTTGGATCAATGTTATAAAAATTAGATCTTATTGATCAATGATCTTGTAGCCAAAAATGTCATTTGATCCCTTATGAATGCAATAACATTGTCTTTGTTCTTTTTGGGAGGGATTACATGAATTCGTTGTAAATCCAGTCCTTTTAACCTCTCTCATTGAGTAGGTTTGCGTTTGGGCCAATCGAGTTGACTAGTTGGTCGATCGAGTGCTTCATGTGAGTGACTATTCAATACATTTGATCATTAGTGGAGATGTTCTTGTCAGTCTTATTAAGAAAATCTCTCTTGATAGCATTGAGCCACTACTCTTCAGCTCTTTGAACTTAATTAGCGAGTAGTAATATAATATATCACGATCAAGTACTTTAGGTAGTGATATTACATTGTAGATGAGCTACTCGAGCCACTTAATTAGAGTATGATTGATGCATGTTTTAGTATTCGTAATTGATTTATTAACCCTATTTAGAGTGCCATAATTTGAAAATAAGGTGGAATATAATCATATCATAATTAAATGTTAAAATTCAATTTTGATTCATGTACTTTGAGTTTCATTTCATTTTAATCCTTGTATTTTCAAATATCTAATTTTAATCCATGTACTTACAATAAATCAGTATTAAATTTTTTTAAAAATATTTAATCTCTATTAGTTTTCTCTTTAAAAATTTCGAAAACATATTCATGTATATAGTGTCTTTCTATTGCATGAGAATTATTATTATTATTATTATTTAACCAATTGCAATCAATTAAAAAGAAAAACTTTAAAAAATTACTTTTAAGATTTATTGAAAGTACAAAGATTAAAATTAGACATTAAAAAATATATGAACTAAAATAGAATGAAACTCAAAGTTGATGAACCAAAAAATATTTTAATCTTAAATAAAATATTCTTGCTATTAGTTGTCATATAGGAAATAGCATTAAAGCTTTGTTGATTTTCATATATATGGAGTGCTTTATTTTTATTTTTATTTTTTTTGAGTTCAACATGTTGGGTGGTTCGTTAAAAAAAACATGTTGGGTGAAAAAATCAAACTTCAAACTTCTTAATCGAATTTGAGAATATATATATATATTAGTTGAGCGGTATGCTCGAGTTAGTGAAACAAAGTGCTTTATTGCCTAATTTCCTCGTATTTTATGAAGGTAGAAATGTAGAATGCTTGTTAATATCGTAGAGAAATTAGAATAGAAATGGAAAATTTATATAAGTCATGAACATTGGCCATACATAAAGTATATATAAATTATAAACGAGTATAATATAAAGCAAATCAATGATAATTTATTTACAGATGAAAAGACAAGTCAGTGGCAGTCAACCACCATTTCGTGTTACAAGGCAGTAAAGAGGGTCTCAGAAAATGAAAAGATGTGGGATTGTGACATTACCTATTTTTTAGAATAATAACTTAATATAAGTATGGATTTGTGAGATTTAGAATTTACATTTTTTTTTAAGTTAGACAATATTTTCAGCCGTATACTTTCATTAGAAAATGGTAAAAGGTTTGTTAAAAAAAAACGACAACAACAACATGGTAAAAGGATTATGTGTACAGATGACTTTTTTTTTTAAAGCCATAAACGATTGATGACCTCATCTTTCAAAATAATGATAGATACCATTCTGCTGACGTCACATCGATAGTGAGAGTACGATAAAATCCAATGAGAGCAAGAGCTATCTTCAACTCTTTGATCGAGAGCGAGAGTACGAGAAAAACCCAACGAGAGCAAAAGACCATCTTCAACCTTCTTCTCCCAGAACGAGAGTGATGAAAGCGTCTGAGGTGGGTTGAAAATGGATTCTAGATTTGATACCTTGATTTGAGGTGGGTTGCCGCTTGCGTGCATTAATGGAAAGACGAAAGTTGAAAATGGCGTCTGCGAGAAGAAGGATTGAAGATGGGTTGAAGATGACCTCTTGCTCTCGTTGGGTTTCATCGTACTCTTGCTCTCGGTGTGACGTTAGTAGAAGTTTATCCAGTGCTATTTTAAAAGACCAGATCATCCATTGTTTTGGTTGCAAAAAAAGGTTATCGGTACCCAAAAAAAAAAAAAAAAAAAACTGTGGTAAAAGGTCAGGATTGGGATTATGAATTTTTAAATTAATAGCAATTTAACCTTTATAGTTTGAAGGTTAAATTACAAGTTTAGTCCCTAAATTTTGATGTTTATGTCTATTTGGTCTTTGAATTTTCAAAAGTGTCTAATAAGTCTTTAAACTTTTAATTTTGTGTATAATTGGTCTCTGAACTTTCAATTTTATTTCTAATAAGTCTCTGATAAAGTCGAAATTTTTAAAAATTAATTGATCTATGAGATATAAATTTGAATTTTATGTCTAATGGAACCATAAATTTTCAATATTTTGTTTAGTAAATCTACAAATTTTAAAAATTTTGAAGCTTTAAGGAATAACTTTGTAATTTTGAAAGTTCAAGAACCAAATGACACAAACCTCAAAGTTTATGGACTAGATTTGTAATTTAACCTAGTTTACATTTTGGAATGATTCAGTCCCTATTGTGAATATTTGACATGTAACGATTTAGTTTCTATAGTCGTTTTTAAATACATTTGTTCCTTAAACAGTTTAACGGTTTACATATAGGTGCGAAATTTCATTAAATTTTAACAATATATTTACATGGTATGAACTAGATCTTTCTAGCTCAAGTAGTTAAGGCATATGACATCGACCAAAAGGTTAGGGTTTGAATCCCCCCACCCTCACTTATTGTTGAAAAAAAAAGCTTTATAAAAATTTCAAATTGCTTTAACAAACTTGTTACATACTAAAGTTCAGTTATTTGTAAGTATTGGAGTCAGCTCATCACTCATCTGGATGAATTTCATGAAACTATAGCGTGGTTATTTTAGAATTCACTAATTTGAATTTAGACAAAGTGTATAAACCACTCTTAAATTATAAAAATTATTACAATTGCACAAATTTTAAATTGTAAAAATTAAATCCTTAAACTTATCTAATTGATTGTTTCAAAAAAAGAACTTACCTAATTGATAAAATTGAATTGTGTTGTTAACTTAATCAAGTATTTTCTGCTTAATGGGCTATATTTAGATAGATTATCCTTTATCTTCTAATTACAAATGTTGTTTATATGCTTAGATTTTAGCTAGCCAATGTAGTTTTTACTACTAGATGGTGCACTAAGATTAATTATGGGATGTAGAAATGCAACAACAAAGGCAAATTTTGTCAATGAAATAAAAATTTCCACCCAATTAGATAAAACCAACACGAGCACAATTTAGCAATTGACATTTCTACTTTTTCTAAAAAGTTATAGGTTCAAATCTTCACTCCACATATGATGTAATATTCTTTAAAGAAACAAAATAAAGCAAATGTTTTTTTTTTCTTTTTTACTGAGTTTATACCAAAAAAAAAAAAAGAAAATAAAAATCAATTGAATTAATGGCAAGGTCCAGTTTTCTTCCAATTATGCAATTAGTTGTGATTTGTACAAATTTTCTATTTGAATTTTTCTTATGATCTATTTTCGGATTGTATTAAGAAAACTAACATCGATAATTTGGATTTGTGTAACTGACATATAATTTAAAGGCTTAGTTGAGCACATGACTAACAAAATTAAGTTATTGACATTTTTATATAATATTATGGCACAAATAGGAAGTGATATTTTAAATTTACATCCTTTTAAAAGTTGCAAACTAAGGTTGGTTGAAATGCACCCAAAACTTATTGTTGAAAACCTTGTAATTGCTCCAAAACAATGACTAAGATAGTTAATTAACAAGAAGTACATTTGCATTCTAAAATTGTTTTAAAAGTTTAAAGTCGAAAATATAATTGGTATCCAGATTGTCTAAAATAATAATGGAAAAAAAATTAATTTTTACTCATAAACTTGTCATGTTGTATGGATTTTTACCCTAAACTTTCAATTTCATCAAATTAGATTCTAAACTTGGTTAAATGTTCCACTTTTTACCATCTATTCAATTGTTTGCTAATTCACCCACTTATTTTAACAAAAAAAAAACAACGTAAAAATTTATAAAACGATTTCAATAATATCAAGTTTTACACAAAATTAAGTTTGATTAACGTACAAATTAACTATTGAATAACTTTGTCAAAACTCACAAAATTTAACCAAAAAAAAAACTAGCTCTAAATATTTGTTTTAAAAAAATATATCAAATTTGTACCACACATTTGTTCCATAATTCATTGAAAGGATACTTTTATAACGAATTTTCAAATAAAAACTTATTAGAGAGTAAAAATTACAATACTTATCTAAGTTTGAATTTGGAGTACAATTTGATAAAATTAAAAATTTAGGATAAAAGTTGATATAAAATTAACAAATTTAGCGTTAAAAATTGATTTTTTTTTTCCAAAATAATTGAAAAGGGGTATTGATGAGTGGGTTGTGAAAGCAAATGGAACAAACAGTGACAGCGAGAAGTGAGAGAGAGAAGAAGTGGATATTATAATAAATTTCACAATCTCCTTTCTTTCGTGGGAAAATTTCTAGTACATTGTTTTAATATCAGTGGCTTCACATAATTTTTTGTGGACTCTAAGGGGTTGTTTGGCACGCTGGTTTAGAATCAAAAATCCTGGGGTTTCTGATTCCTGTGTTTGGGGTGCAGGGTTGTGTTGGGCTAGTTTGCTGAAACCTGTGTTTGGGGTGCAGGTAGTCGGAGTGGTCGCTGGGTGGTTGTGGCAGTGGTTGGGTTGTTGGAGTCGCCAGGGTGGTCACCAGGTGGTCGTCAACAGTGGTTTTGGGTGGTTGGGTTACCAGGTCGTCGAGGTAATCGCCGAAGTAGTCATCAGGGTGGTCAGGTCATCGGAGTGGTCATTAGGTGGTTGTCTACGGTGGTTGCTAGGTGGTCAGGTTTTCGAGGTGATCGTCAACTATGGTTGTCGGGTGATCGGGTCATTGAAGTGGTTGTCAAGTGGTTGTTGTTGGTGGTTCGGGCAAGTCGGGTTGTTTGAGTGGTTGAGTTATCGGGGTGTCGAGTTGTTGGGGTGGTCGAGTCGCAGGGGTAATCGTCAGACTAGTCTCTCGAGTTCTCATCGCAGTGGTTGTCTGAGGTAATCGTCAGTGGTGGTCGGGTCACCGTTGTGGTCATCGGAGTTGTCGTTATCGGTGGTTGTCGGGTGGTCGCCGAAGTTGTCATCAGAGTTGTTGTCGAAGTAGTCACTAGAAATGGAGAATGGTAAATGGAACTGGTCTCTAGAGTTCTCATTGCAGTAGTCGTCGGAGGTAATCGTTAGCGGTGGTCGGGTTGTCGATGTGGTCGCCGGAGTTGTCATCGGAGTGGTCGCCGAAGTTGTTGTCAGAGTGGTCGCCGAAAATGAAAAATGACAAATGGAAGAGGAAAACATTGCACAAACCCCATGGGGTTGCACTGTTGTAACCCATGGGGTTGTGTTTCAAAACCAACAAACACCTTGTGCCAAACATAGTTTTGGAGTTTGGAACTCAAACCCATCCCAACTCAAATCCATGGGCCAAATGGCCTCTAAATAATTTTTAAAAAGATGTTGACGTAACAAACAATAAATAATAATATAAAAAAATTTGACCGCGATAGTGCTAGAATTTTTCCCCTCTTTCTTCCAAGAACTTCAACTTTCTGACTTGTTTAAAAAAAAAAGATTCAATTTTCTGAAATCAGTGTCAAATCAAACCAAAAAAAAAAAGGCCTGCAAAAACCGCTGGCTTTGGTGATTCAGTTTTATTGCATTTCCATTTGTCCAATCGCCCATCACTTCCTCTTTCACTTTTCTTTCTCTACACTCTTTTACAAAAAAAAGAACGGATTTAAATATCATTTTGATTTTATATTTTCAAGTCTCTAAATTTAATCTTTGAATTTATAATAAATATTAAAATTAGTTAATATCGATAATTTATGAATAATTAATTTCTATCAACTTTTTCTCAGTAAATTTTAAAAGCATGTTCACATTATATCTTTTATGTGATAAAAACTAATTTTAAGATTCATTGAAAGTATAGAGGCTAAATTTAAACATTTAGAAGGCGTTTGGAGCATCGTTTCAAAATCAGAACTCTGAGAGGTTTGTTCTAGGGAGTTTGAAAGCCTGAGAATTAAAAAATAGTGTTTGGAGTGCAGTGTTTTAAAGCATGAGAATCAAAAAATAGTGTTTGGAGTGCACTGTTCAAAACTATGGAATTATGTTTCAAATCCATTGGGTTTTGAACACAATGGCCCAAACAACATCTTGGATTTAGATTCCAAAACCAAACAATATTATATAATTTCGCAGACTATTATAACCTACTCAATGCTCCAAATAGCCTTTAAAAGTTCAAAAACTAAAATAGACTTTAGAATGAATCTCAACTTTAGGGATGGCAACGGGGCGGGGCGGGGTCGGAGATGCACTCCCCATCCCCATCCCGGTGGGGATTTTTCATCCCCGTCCCCGCCCCATTCCCCGTTTCGGGAAGTCGGGGTCGGGGTCAAGAATTCCCGTTCGGGGATCGGGTCCCCGTGGGAAAAAAATTCCTCATTTGTTGTTATTTATTTTTAATTTGAAATGAATTAAAAATCAGTAAATGTATTAAAATTATATATATTTAACACCATATTTTTATTGTTTTATTTATTTAAATAATTAATGTTTAAAATATTTAATATTTGTATTATAAATTTAATATTAAAATTATTATATTATAAAATTATATATAATAACAGTATAACATATTCAAATGAAATGAAATTTAAAAAAAATAGATAAATAAAAACTAAAAATAGATAACAGAATACAGTAAAAGAAATTAAAAAAATTTATATATATAATGTTATTAATAATATAATATAGTATTATTATTATAAACAATTATAATATATATTTTATATTTTTAAAAAATAAAATAAAATTATTCGGGACGGGTTCGAGGACGGAGCATGGATACCCTCCCCGTCCCCGACCGGGGACCCAAAAAAATCCCCGATTTGACCCCATACCCGTTCAAACCGGGGATTCCCCGTCCCGTTTGGGGCGGGGCTCCACGGGAACCCGACCCCACGGGTATTTTTGACATCCCCACTCAACTTACATACAGTAATCAACTAGAGCCTTGTATTCACATTGGTGTAGCATCAATAGAAAAATAATTAATGATTAGACAAATCATTAGAGATAAATTATATAAAATTAAAATCAATCCACCCAACTAAGCATACAAAATGAAATTTCTCCCAAAAGTTTCTCTTGGTCCTAACAAATTATCCTTGTCAAAACCAATAAGACATTGATATTTCACTACAGCCGCATTCTATAAGCTCTCTCATAAACCTATACATTAGCCAAAAAGAAGATGAAAAATTAATGAACTGAGACCTGATTTCTATACTATAAAGTTAGAAAAAATGACCACAAAAACATCAGGAGACTCAAAACTGCTGGCTTCACATAAGCCTTAAATTAGAATTCTGAAGTTTACATAAATTCTAAATCATCTTCCTGTTGCTCAAGGATAACAGTAGCAAGAGCAACTCGATACGCTGAAGATCTCAAGTTCCTAACAAGCACATATATCTGTTCCTTCTTCTTTGCAAACATACTGTCCCACTGCTGCTCTCGAAGACGAGCTAGTAAGGTTGCTTCACACAGACCCTCCGCAACAGGCTTCTTGCTGCACGAATGATGTCAAAATATCATAATGACGAAAATGAAAATGATTTATCATACACATAAAGGAGTTGGATTCAAGATGACCCATGTATCCTAACCTTCCATGAATGAATCCGGTGGTGATGAAGCCGATCGGCCACCTGTGAGATCCCCTAGCAACATCGTCTTCTGGTAGTTGTAGTTCCCACATTGAAGGTGACTGCTCTTTGAAGTAATGCCTTACAGCAGATTCAGGAATTTGGAGTGCTCTTTCGTCGTCTACCGACCTGCAGAATCATAGAATGAATGAACAAGGTTTCAAGACCGTAATATAATGTCAATGAAAAGTACCAAACTTCTGCAACATTTAAAAAAGGAAATGAAAAGATTAATCACCTTGAAGTCCACAAAGATAGATCAGATGACTTGGGGGCACAAATAACGGCTCCCTCTTCAAACGCACCTTTCTTATAAGCATGGAGAAGAACTCTAAGGAAACATGATTTGCTGCTATAACTAATTTGGTTACTATTTTTGCACTGACCTAGTGCACTTTTGTTGTTAAGAAACTCGAGAATTCTAGCCTTTTTATCTCCTCCTTGAGGAAATAGAGGTAAATGTCCAAGGTTTATTTCGTTCAAAAAATCAAACAATGAAGAGGATGTTCGAGCAACAATTCCGTCAAACAACTTCTGATCATGAACTCCAACCACTGCAGTATCACAATTTCCATCATCGAAAATTGAGGATGAATTGGCGTGAGCCATATTTTTCTCAGTACAAGTTCCATTGTTTTCTACTCCATCAGGTCCGTTGCTAAGAGTCAACTGGACACTATGCCATGGTGGTGGAATGGGAACCTTAAGAAATCTTGAAAAGGAAGTAGAACACTCAGCTTTGTTATCAACTGCAGTAGCTTCTTTTGCCATGAATCGTGAGTATGCGGAACAATCAGGAAAATCCAAAGGGAACGATGGCAATCCCACCTACAATTTAAGAAAGGGGAGATATAGAGAAGTAATTATGTGATTCCTACTACTGGGGGCTAATTTAAAAGAAAAGTTTTATTGGAATATTTCTTACTTCACATGCTATCCAGTGTCTCTCTCTCAAACCGATTGCACGAGCCCCCCGGGATATTAAAGGAATCCAAAATGCCTTAACCCAACTTATGGGCACTATGATTGACCATCTGAGATACAAAGAAGAAATGCATTGCCATTATTAAACATTCCCAATGAACTACCATAGTGTGTCAACTAGAAGACCGGTCTTCACATCGCACCATCATCATGTGAAAACACAACAAAAAAAAAAAAGATAAATCAACTCAAGTCTTATCTGAACACTGTCAAAAGAGTGGAAATGTCTAGTGAAATAGATCCCTTCATATGAATTTGAATACAAGTTTTCAAGGAGAATTAACACTCAATGAGAACAACAAATCTTCACATCCTGATACTCGTCAGTAAACTTTTTTTTTTTTTAAAAAAAAAAGATATTTAGTAACGCACAGTAATTATGATGTAGATGACTAATAATAGTTCATATTACTAGATGTTCAAAATAAGGCTCATCATCGTATTTGAGAACAAACCAATAGATGGAATAAAATAAAATTTTAAGCACAACCTCCAGTAAACAATTGATATTTCATTCCCCAGAACCGTACTAAGTAGTAAGTAGCCGATGGGCTCCAAAATCCCATTTTGAGTAATAATAAAAACTTATGACAACGGGAAGAATAGCCTATAAGAGTATGACAAAGCATTTACATATTCATCATACTTCCATCATGTTCATTCATTCAACTCAAAGAGATGTTTGATCAATCATATAAAATAAGAAGATAAAAGAATGCATTGGCTTAATCATAAGAAAAACCAAACATGTAAGCATTGAGCGACCAGAAAGCTGAAAAATCAACCAAACTCCTTACCCTAAATAGGAATTGACAAAATAAAAAAAAAGAGGTTACCTTACAAGAGTATTGCTTTCATCATTCTCATTTAAAAGCAACGTGGAGCAATTACTCGAACATTGCAATGGACTCAAATCTTTTGCTATCTCCGCAGATGGTTCATCAAGGCAAAAGTGATTCATCCGCATCTGATGTCTTGCCGCACAAATAACTGTATCTTCCACAGGGGGCCTCATTCCACTGTTGGTGTCCCACAATTCCTTGGTCTCATGTAAAAACCCGTTTTCGTTGATTCTTGAATCCAAAGATGATGATAACGTTTCATTACTTATTGAAATTTCTAGATCTTTAGAAAGAGTTGCTGAGGTATGCATTGAAGTTGAATCTTGAACGTCTGCAATCTTTTCATTTGGTAGTATTCGAGGATCCTTGAAAGTGATGGATGCAATTCCATGAGATGGAATGTAATTCTCATTTTCATGATTGGAAAAGATCTTCAAATGAGAATTACCTTCAGGACTCCCAGTGGAGTGCTTCTTTAACTGGCAAAGATTCTGTGAAGCACTGCAGAAGTAAAATTAGTCAATATGGTAGCCATCTTCATCTATTATAGTAAGACAAGATGTGCTACAACCGTGCAATAGGATGCAAAATTGTTTCAAGTAGCTGGGACGCATTTGAGCCAAATACTTCCAATTTTGCAAGCTGACCTTCTAATGAAGAACAGTAAATCGAGATATTTCTCTCGTCCATCTGAGATAAAAGAGAAAAGACAAGTCCTTACTAACTGTAAAGTAAAAATCTCTTCAACATACTAAGTCAACTTTCAGTTTTCTTTTTTTAATTGAAAAAATCATTGCATCGAAATTGAAAAATGTACAAGAGAAAATTAGATAATCACTCTAAGCCTAAGAGCCAAGAGATCTCAAAAACAACCAGCTGAACTTGGGGAACCTACCCACACAAAATGTGCAGCAACACAAACTTAGTTTGCATGTAAAAAACATAATGATAACGAAAACTCAAAACAACTAGGTTTGACATGGTCGTTCCATGCTGCAGGAAAACGAACTCCCAACACCTATCTAGCTTATGCACACCATTTATTTTCTTTTAAAATTTTGTCAATTACACCATAATAATGATCGATGTTGACTAAGCTTTTCAATTCACACTTTTAGAAGAGGTCAGCCAGCTATGCATCGCAGAAATATAGCAATAGACACCATAAACAAGTAGATCAAACTTAAAGTAAACTGTGAGTGAGGTGATAAACTTAAGTTTAGCCACTTCCATTCCAAAAAAAGTAGAATGGAGGACATTTCCATTTCCTCAATTTTGGAGGTTGCTAAGCCCCTACACTATATTACTACAAGGATAACAAAATGTGAGGCAAAAAGCACCAGAGTAAGAAGAAGAATCAGTTAGTAGGAGAGCTATCAAAATTAGTTAGTAGGGGCTTGGGGAAAGTATGTGACATAAGAAACAGCGAGAGATAGAGTGAGGTCTAGGAAGTTAGGAAAGTGGGGACACTCTCAGTTGCTCCCTTTGCTTGTAGGATCTACAGAATGCTTTATTCTTATTCCTATCATAGAATGAACCTTCTACGGTACAATTTTGAGAGATTCACTCAATGTTTTGCAGTGTCATATTCTTCACGGACATGAACATAATACCTTTTTTTTTAAATAAGAATCTGTAGACTAGAGAAAGACCATACAAAAAGAGGGGAGATGAGACATGAGATATCTCCACAAGACCAAAGGGTTACAAAAAGGAATTGGTCATAATATGATGGACATGAACATAATATTTACCTCTTTTTCGCAAGCGAACTTTAGAGCATCATATCCATCACTAGAGGCAGAAGCATGTAACCAAACCCAAAGCTGGCGTGTAGTAGAAAACATATCTGTGCCATCTATTGACTTAAATACACTAATATTATGATTATCAACATGGAATTCTTTATTCCGACAAGGACACGGCCGCCACATATATGATACAGGAGCAATTGCATTAGCACCTGGGGTTCTGACATCATGAAGCTGCAGAAGAACAAAGTCTAAGTAATTACATATCCAGTTACTTGCACACTCAACTAGTAATAATGTGTAACCAGATGACATACAATTGCTCTACCATATATGTCACCAGAAATAATTGCACGGGAAATGTCTTGAGAATGAGATAATATGGATGGTACCAACACCATTCTTAGAACTGAAATCAGAGAGTCCTGTAGGCACATAACAACGGCCTTTAGATGACAAATGATCAAGAAAAACATAATTGATTTAAAATTATAACAAAAAACAAATCCTATTCACATGAAAAATTGAAGGGCACAAAGGAAAGAGACTTCCCACCTCTGGACCCTCCAACTGGATGGGAACGTAATAACTAGCATCATGTATAAGCACTCCATCCTTGTACCATTTCAAAAGAGCTCTAGAACCTTTACCTCTGCATAATACAAGATTAATATGTCTATCACATAAAACTCTTAAATGTAATTATCCTTGACACAATGAAAATTCTTAAAAAAAACTACATTAATAAAATATATTTATGATCCAATTTCCAATCTTTGACGGTTAAACAATTTAAGAATACAAAAGAAGTACAATATTTCTGTTTTTAAATAATTGACAAATGTGAAGTTTATACATCTGGTTACTAACTACAACTTTACAAGGTAACCATCAAGGCTTGAACCAATAAAAGCATTTAGAATTATAAACCTGTACTTTTCAACATTCAACCAACTCAATAAACCTATCAAAATGTTCACATTTTAAGATCATAAATTATATCAATCCTATTTCCTTTTTTCTTCTTTCGGGATATTAAAGAATATTAAACAAGAAAAAGTAAAGCATTACCTGCCTTGCAACCCCAGAGGGAGGTGAAAACCCCATAGCTTAGTCATAGTGAAACGCTTAGCATGCCAAACATGTGTTCTGAGCCTTTTGGTACCATCCCCAGAAGTAGAAAATCCAGTTCTAGAATTCATTTTAAGCTCAGCTCTGCGACGTATTTTTCGAGAAGCCTTCTTCTCATCTTTCCCTAAATCCAGATTGTTTCCACCCAGTCTCATTTCCTTATTTTTCCTTTTCCTCGAAGCATTAGTTAAATAAGAAGAAGTTCTTCTCCTTTTTGATCTTTGATCACAAATATCACTATTCATCCGATTCAAAACGATGGATTGAAGAGATTCCAGCTCAGATGCTCGAGGGTCTACAAACTTCTGCACATTGAGATTTCTGGGAATTGACCTGTCCTTACCACTAGCAGTGATGACTTTCTCCCCCATCCTGATAATTCAACGGATATCCTTCAACTTTCTATGCTTTTATATCAGAAAGAAGTGTTTCACGTGCTTCAAATCTTCTCCTTGGCTCGAACCTTTTCAAGAAGATATTGATATTTACAAGTTTGATCAAAGAGTAGAAGGGCACACCTACAAGAAAACAAATATTAGAAAAGCATTAATTCCATCCAACCATTAGAAAAGGAAATTTAAATCCCAATAAAAATAATTGAATTCCATCCAAGGATGGATGGGTATTGTAAGAACCCTACCTCCTAAACACGACTTCCTAGGGCCATTACTATACATGCATACTTTGGAGGCCACAAAATAGAAAAGAAAGTTTTTATTTAAAACAAAGACCTTAGAACAGGTGGAACAACAAAGACAAAAAAAGAAACTTTGTTCAGGATCCCAACCAAAAATTTAGAAACACGGCTCTTAAAGTCAATGCCTCAAGGTTTCAAATAAACAATACTTAATTCAAAACAGCACAGCAAAGGTGATTCTCAAATAAAACCTCATTAAAATAAATAAGTAAATACTACAAGAAATGCATAAACATGACTATCTACTTCTCCCATGGCCCTGCAAGCGAACCTATCACTCGCCTTGGATGCTCTTGCCTGTACTTGAAAAAAAAAACATTTTTGAAAAAGGTGAGTATTTAAAATACTTCGTAAGTGACCCCACTACCGTGTCAAGATATGCAAACACATGCAACATATTTTTTTTTCTAGAAATGGACTTTCTTCTAATAGGACCTAAAACCTTTTCATGTTTGGGAAACATTTCCTTTTAACTCTTTTCTCTTCGACTTAATGTGGACAATTAACCCAATCTAACATTTTCTTTTCATTTAACCCTTTCAGATTCCTTTTCATTTAACATTTTTAGGTTCCTTTTCATTTAGATGTACATCTATGTTTATTGGAGGGTAATTGTCACAGCTTTCGTAAGCATTTTGTCATGAAAACACGCACATATGCATGAGGTCCCAAAGCATTTTAAATTTTCATCCAGTGATGCAACATAAAGCAACATGCTCACATAATTCAATCATAAACCATATCTCACGCATCACAACCATAGAGAAAAACATTCATGAAAATTTTGCATTTAAAAAGTATTTTTTTTTTCAATTCAGTTCCCAACTTGTATTTAAGCAACCGGCATAAAGTCACTTACCTTAGCTTTAAACTCAGCAATCACAATTACTAGCTCCTATCAAGGAAATTCTTTCAACCAACCTATACCGAATTCAAAGAAACCATCACTTGACAATCAGCCTTCCAATTCCTACTTAAACTTTATTAAAAATGTACTATTTTTTTTTCCCAATAATCTTCCTTACCCCAAAACGATCACGGGAAGATTACTCAAATGCTTCCTAAGTTATGACCGCCCTCGAATCTCCATTGAACCAACTTGGGACCTGTCCATCAAAGTTCTTAAATTAGAGATCAATTTAAAATCCACCATTGTGTAGGCCTCTTGCGTGAAGGTTGAAGAAGAAGTTTCAATTCAAACCCCAATTGACCTTTTAGATTACTAAATTGCCCTTTCTCCTTCTCAAAATAACAATAATACCACCGTCTAATATCCAACAAATTTAAGATTTGGGAAAAAGGAAAAAAACAAAAAATAAACCAAGCCTACCAAGTACCAACTAAATTGCTAAATTAATTTTTTTCTCTAACAAATTTAATTAACAGACCGAAATTAACTATATCTGAAATTGTCGGGTGTTACAGGAATTTTATGCGAAGGGTCAAATTTTTTAATTTAAAACAAAAGATTTTAAAATTGTGAGGAGAGAGTTTTTCTGTGTGGCGATGATTTGAGAGATGAAGTTAAGACGTCTTAATTTACGTTTTTTTCATTGCTATTTAGCTATTGTTATTAAAAAAAAAAAAACAAAATCAAAATCAAACAACTCCTCCATTCTTTTATTAAAAAAGTCTGAATTTGTGTGTATACAAGTGAGAAGAAAGACATAGATGGAGGAGATGGAAAATACCTATAACAATAAGAGAGTAGAAAATCGAGTGAGGTTGTGGTGGCTACAAATGGAAGAAAGACGACGGCAACTGCAACAGTGAACGGGAAGAGAGAGAGGCGGCGGCGACACTGAACTGATGTGCTGAAACGAACGAGGAGATGGCGTGAAGAAGAACAACAACAAGACGTGGAGCACGTGAGAGTTAAAGGATAATGAAAGATTTAGGGTTTCTCTCTTTCCTTTATTAAAAAGTGGGGTGATCGATTTATTGGGTATAATAGATTATATTTTTCTTTCTTCTTTATCCTTTTCTAATTTATATTAATTTTCAATAATATGTTTTAATTTAAATATCTTTGCAAAATTAATTTCATTATAAGAGAAAAACTTTCTCACTATATATAAAGGACACTATTGTTTAAACAATTCTAAAATGTTTTTTTTTACATACATAGTTATACATATAAATAATCTTCATGAAAATGACAAGAATATGATTAAACTAAAATGGTTAATCATTATCTATATTACAATACCAAAGCAACAACATATTTCCTTTATAAATTATTGTTAGTATAATTTTAAAATCGTGATTATTTTAAAACTCTAAACAATACGCTAGCACTAACTAATTAAAGAAACAGATTTCTTATAATAATCCTAACGTTAATTTATTTTGTTTAGATTAATTTAACATAATCTACGAGACAAAGGTAACATAAGATACCT
The DNA here is from genome assembly GCA_033996785.1 of Trichosanthes truncata. Classification (NCBI taxonomy): domain Eukaryota; kingdom Viridiplantae; phylum Streptophyta; class Magnoliopsida; order Cucurbitales; family Cucurbitaceae; genus Trichosanthes; species Trichosanthes truncata. Next base: position 79,102,518 of record JAWPNB010000003.1, read on the forward strand.
TTATAGGAACCATTATTATCAATGATGAAATGAAAGAACAAGGGAAAGCAAAATGCACTATTTTTTAATGCCAAAATTCCTTCAATTTAGGAGAGCAATCAATGCTTGTCGTTGATTTTCTTTTTTGAAATGAATGCTTGTTGTTGAAATGATAATGTTATGGACAAATCTTATCTTTCAATCCTTAATTTCCTAGCTAAATAATCTACCTTTTACCTTTTTCTTTAGGAGTCTAAGAATTTTTTTGTACTCGTATTTTAATTGATTTTAGGGATAATTACAAATAGAGATGTCCGTTTAACCCGCGGGGCCCGAGATAATTACAAATAGAGATGTCCATTTAACCCGCGGGGACCAGCCCCGAATGGGGCGGGGAATCCCCGATTACACGGGGAATGGGGGAGGGAGCGAGGGGAATTTTTTCCCGTTGGCTAAACGGGGACGGGGACGGGGAATATATTCCCTGTCCCCGTCCCCGACCCCGCCCCGATTAGTAATATATATATATATATTATTACCTATAAATATAAGTTTTTTTAAAAAAAAAATTATAGTAGGAAGTAGTTTAAGACTATTTCGTTATAAAAAAAAAAAATTAAAGACTGTTGTAATATTGAAATTTGAATTTTTAAAAATTAAGTTGTTTCGACATTATAGTATTTTTACTTATGATATATTATGGTTTTTATTAGGGAATTTTATAACATTTTCTTTAAATAGAATTATATTGAAAATTATTCATTTAGAAATCATTTTTATTATGGTTGAGAATAAATTAAAAAAAAAAAAACAACAACAACAAATGGGGAAAAATTCCCCACGGGGAACCCGATCCCCGCGAAATTAAATAGGGAATTTAGCAGGGATGGGGAATGAAATGGGGGGCGGGGACGGGGACGGGGACGGGGACAGGGAATCCATTCTCCGGCCCCGCCCCGTCCCGTGGACATCTCTAATTACAAAACATTTTTGTTTGGCTCATTCATTTTTCAAATTATAGCGTTCGAGAAATAGTTTTAGATAACCACTTTAGTTTGTAAAAATTTAAAAATATACCCTTTTATTAAAATTTACTGTGAATTGTTAGTTTATTCAGTATGTGCCACATATATTATGTTTAAATTAACGATAGAAGAATATGACTACAAATTCATAGATTATTGTTGAGTATTTTTCTTTTATCTTTTTTGTCACTTATATTATTATTATTATTATGTATTATACCATTGCACCTGTAGAAAGAGAATTTAGGTTCCAATTAGAAACTCCCATTACAAAGGTATATGAAATTATTTTAAAAATACACGAGGAACCGAACGGGTGTAATTTGTAACCATCTATTGATTTTAACAATACCAACATCGCATATCCTTTTACAATTAGATGGCAAAGATTTTTACGCATCAAATTACATACCAGTATTGAAACAAATCACAATACAGTTTTGAGTATATTTCCACCTCCTTACTCAAATATTACAAACTCAAAAGTATGGTACATACAAGATTGATTATTTTTGTTTTTAAAAGAACCTAACTGGAATCTAAAACTAAAAAGACTAGGCTTGTTTGATATTTATGTTGTATCTAATTTTCTATCTTTCTAAAAATAAACTTATACACCCATGATTTCCTTGTTTAAAGAACTGATTAAGAAATCAAACAAGCACATTATAAGTAATAAACAACATTACAACCAATACTCATATACCTTAGAACAAGCAAAACTGTGTCCAGGTGTTGTGAATAAGTTCCTCTTCTCTTTACACCAAAAACTCATTGCTTTATAAAGTGAGAGAAATGAAAGGTAACCCACCCCAAAAGTTCTCTACTTTTACAAAGTAAAAAAAAAAAATTGAAAATCCAAAGTGACCCTTTGATCCATAATTCCAGCTTCCTGTTGTCTCCTCTTGGGGTCCCATTTCTTGAGCATGCTTACTCTCCTTCAAGCACAAATCATCCACTCAGAAAGTCATGAAATTTCTAAAGATACCCACCAAATCAAATCATTTCACCTATCTCTATTCTTCCTCATCTCTGTTGCAGAATATTTTTTGATATCAAGGTATAGCGCTAACAGAATTGAAATTCTCAAACCATCCTGAAAATTTCTTTACCTCTAAATGGTGTCCAACTCCAACATGAAATGGAACTTCATCTTCCTGGTTATCTCTTTCACTTTCTGCCCATTTGTTCACACTTTGCAGGGCAATGACTCCATCTCCATGGATGCTTTTCTTCAAGAAACTGCCTTCAAGACCTTGGTTCGACACAGGCCGTATACGGGCGCTTTGTATCAAGCCAGCCTCCCGGCAAATCTCTCCGGTATGGAGGTCTCAGTTGTCAGACTACGAAGCCGGAGGCTGTGGGACAAAGGAGCTAATTTCAGTCACTTTGGCATTCCATCAAACACCTTGCCGGTGCCCCACGTTAGAAGAATGGTAATTGTCTACCAAGACTTTGGCAACTTGTCTTCTTCCTACTTCAAAATTCCAGGCTTCTCACTCCTAACTCCAGTCATCGGATTCATGGTTTTCAACGCAACATCAAATGTAGAAGCGAAAAACATCACAAAACTCAGCATCAACACAATGGAAAACCCCATAGAAATCCACTTCCCAAGCGTGAAATTACCTTCAGGCAAATCGTCGAACACAAGGTGTGCAGAGTTTGATGAAAATGGTATGTTTCATCTGACCCAAATGGGCTCCCTCAACGTCTGTTACTCGAAAAAACAAGGCTATTTTGCTGTGGTTTCGAAGTTGACGAGGAAGAAGAAGACGTGGTATTTGTGGGTGATTGGGTTTGTTTTGGGCGTTGGTGGGCTGGTGGTGGCTGGTTATGCGGCCATGGTTTCGATCAGAGTTTTGAAGACGAAGAAGATTCAGATAATGGAGAAACAAGCCGATGAAGATTTGGTTCTACAGAGTAGATGGGTTGGCAACAGCAAAATGCCAAGTGCCGCAGTGACAAGAACAATGCCGGTTCTTGAGAATTCAAGTTTTCCATAGCCTTATTTCATTCACTTTCTAACATTTTCTTTTCTTTTCTTTTTTTTTTTTTGGCTTGTTGAATATCTCTCCTCCATAACATTTAATTTAGAGTTTTTTTTATCGATCCTCTGATATTTAGGTCGAGGGTATATGCCTTAACTAGTTGTGTTTTGATTAGTCATGACATTTAGAGTTAGATTACTTGTACTGTAACTTTGTTACTATATTAGAATCAGATTTCAATTCAACTATATATTATATTATGTGGTCTTAGATTTAAGTTTGAATCACCATTTGTAAATTTTTTTAATAAATTACTACGTTTAGTTCAAAACTAGTTCTAATAGTTGTCTACTAGTTAAAAAAATAAGTTTATAAAAGCATATGATTTTATAAATTCGAGTCCGAACAAGTTTTGCAAGAAGTGCAGATGATTTTAATGGATTGTTTAATGTGGAGTTTACAAACAATTATTTGTTATTTCAAATTAAGTTACACATTTAATCCTAATCGTGTCACTATTGTTCAGTCTTAATCTATTTTAAGTTCGTGAAAAATCACTCTCAAATGTCTTTTTCGTACTTTTTTTTCACTTTCAAAATGTCGAATCAAACACTATAATAAAAAATTGAAAAATACTTTTATTAGGCAAAAACACATTTTACCTTTTCAAGACTCGTTCCAAACTCATCTTTAGTACTTACACTTCCATACTCTATCTTAGAATTGAGTGAATATTGTCATCCCTCATTCCATTTGTTTCTGTCATGTCAACATTCATGTGGTGTCTTTGCATCTAAAATAGTGCCATGATATGGAGCTAAAGTACTGAGAGTAAAAATGACACAAGTGTGAGAATATATTTCTTTATTCGAAGCAAATTAACATTGTTCTAAAGACCATGTTGATCCATATATTGTCAAGTGCCTCTTATTTACCTCAGTTTATTAAACCATACTGAAAAAGTAGCCCATTAAGACTAAAAGTGCATTTTGCATAACTTTTTAAACTGGTGAAAAATGTTTTTAACTAAAAAATACCTTTGAATTTTTCAGTGTTTTGAAAATTTTGGCAATACTTGGGAAAAGAAACCTACAAAACCATTCCAACCACACTCTAATTCATCAAACATCACTAAATTGAAATAATCAACATATTCTCGAGGTCTAAATCAGAGTTTATGGTAGAATTATTTTCATTCCAATTTCAAAGAGATATGATTAAACAAAAGGGAAATTCTTCATTTTGAACTACAAAGAGATGTGAAAAGAACTAACATGATAGAACTCAAATGGCCATGCTTGCTGCTTCATCATCTTCTTCTTCCTTTCTTTTTTTTTTCCTTATTAATTATTATTCATAGCAAATACTTGAGGCCAGTAAAAAAAATATCTACTATCTACTCCCCTAAGAAGCATGGATGACTGACCGTTCAGATTGTGATACAAACAAGAAAAACTACAACTTTTGAAATGGGTAAGCAAAATCAAGTAGGAAATTTGCACCCAATTGAAGCAGAGAAAGAAAACCAACCAAATGGGAAGGCAGCTCAAATGCTCAGTTGAGAATGCCAACACCAGCATCAGCCTTGCGAGCGAGCTTTGTCCACTCTGTGTGGAAGGATCCTTGGCGATCCACCCGCTCATATGTATGAGCCCCAAACAGGTCTCTCTGCGCCTGCACAAGATTGGCAGGCAGCCTAGCGCGCCTGTATGTGTCGAAATAGGCAAGGCTAGCGCACATCCCCGGCGTGCTGATCCCCGCCGATATCGCCAACCCGACCACCCTCCTCCAAGCAGCCTGCCTCTGCACCATCTCTCTAGCAAACTCAGGATCCACTAGCAAGCTTGCAAGGTTGGGATTGCGCTGATATGCTTTCTTGATCCTGTCCAAGAACACAGCTCTTATGATGCATCCACCTTTCCAAATCCTTGCCAATTCCCCCAAATTCAAGTTCCATCCCTTCTCCAAGCTCTTGGCCCTCAGCAAGTTCATCCCCTGAGCATAGCTGCAAATCTTGGAGGCATACAAAGCTTGCCTCACATCTTCAATCAACTTCTTCTTGTCAATCCCACTCCTCACAGACCCCACGCCGTCATTCAGTCCTGCTTCCTTCAACACCTCGGCTGCACTTTCCCTCTCCTCCTTCAATCCACTCAAGTACCTACAATCCAACGACGCTGCAATCGTCGGTGCCGCAATGGAAAGCTCAGCAGCTTGCTGCACAGTCCATTTCCCAGTTCCTTTCATCCCAGTCTTGTCCAAAATCCTATCCACCAATTCCCCATCACCATGTTCATCCTTAACTTTAAAGATATCCGCTGATATCTCAATTAGAAAGCTCTCCAGCTCCCCCCTGTTCCACTCAGAGAAAATGTCAGCCAATTCAGAATTTGACAACCCTCCAACGTGTTTTAAAACATCGTAGGCCTCCGAAATCAGCTGCATATCACCATATTCAATACCATTATGCACCATCTTAACGAAATTACCAGAACCCCCATCACCTATGTAAGTGACGCAAGGACCATCATCGACTTGAGCAGCCACCTTCTTCAGAATATCCTCAACATTAGAATAAGCCTCAAAAGACCCTCCAGGCATCAACGAAGGCCCATTACGAGCACCATCTTCGCCACCAGAAACCCCCATCCCAAGATACAAAATCCCCCGCTCAGAAACCTGAGCAATCCGTCGCTCAGTATTCTCATACCACTCATTACCACCGTCAATGATGGCATCACCAGGCTCCAAGTGGTCGGACAAAGCCGCAATGGTCTGATCGACGGGCAAGCCAGCCTTAACAAGGATGATAACCGATCTAGGGCGTTGAATAGAGAGAACAAAATCGCGAGGATTGTACTGACCAAAAAGAGGGAGATTACCTTCGCTCTGGGCGCGATCTACAGTCTCGTCGACCTTGGAAGTGGTGCGATTGTAGACGGAAATGGGGAAGCCTTTCTCAGCAATGTTGAGGGCGAGGTTTTGGCCCATGACGGCCAAGCCGGCGAGGCCTATGCGAGAAAGAGCTGGAGAAGCTTCCATGGCAGTTTGGAAATGGAGAGAAGAGAAGAGAGAAAGGGACGGAGGCGTCGAGGTCAGAAATGGAGATTGCTGTCCCGCTGCCGATGAAGAAGAAGAAGAAGAAGGAGATGGATAAACAATTTAAACGCGAAAAGAAAAGAAAAAAGTGTTTTGATTTCTATATTAAAATTAGAATTGGATGAATTGAAAAGGGCCAACAAAATATCGTGACGGACTCGTCGAGGCAGTGAAGGGTCGCTGATAACCCGATTTTGATTTTCTTTTTCTTTTCTTTTTGATTTTGGAAAAGAAATTATTGCCTAAAATTTGATTCGTCAGCGGCTTTTCTTGAACTTGGAAAAACAAAACCCCCAACCGCGCAGTAGGAAGTTGAAAGCACTTGTTAGCCATCCAATCTAAATAATAAATAAGGTTTCTGATAGATCTAAGGCCGGTTTTTATCTTCATTGATGGTGTTTATTATAATATAGGAATGTAATCAATTGATAATTGTGTAAAATACATTTTTGTCTATGAAATTGAAAATTTGTTTCTATTTGATTCTAAATTTTTAAAATTTTTGGTCTGGAGAGGAAGGGGTCAAAGATTCTGATGAGGGCGATTCCGAAAGTCCATTGCAGTGGATGGAGGACAAATCAAGCTGGAGGCCAACGAGAAATTAAAAAAAAAATCAATATTGTCGACCGATTCTAAAATGAGAGTACTCCATTGAGGAAAAATATGGTACAAATAAACTTTGTTTCTACTAAAAGTCGATGGATCGAGTAGAATCCTACCTTAAAATTGAAAAATCCTCAATTAATGAAATGAAAAAAGCAGCATAATCGAAGAAGATAAGAAGTGAAAAAAAAGTCATGCTCTAAAATTGAAAACCATTATGGCGAGTCTACTCTAATTTTCTTCAGTAGTTTTATTATTATTATTTAAATAACAAATATGGAGCAACACGTGGCTTTGGACATGTGTGAAAAACCTTTTTAACAGGAATTGAAACGAAAATTTAACCGATGGTGTAAAGTGATACACTTATTCAAGTTTGAGGTTTAAATTGATGAAATTGAAAGCTCATGATAAAATCGATACAATCTGCCAAGTATAGGGTCAAAAATGACCCAACATATGTTAACTACAAAGTCTAGTTAGCATATGTTAACTACAAAGTCATCGTTTCATTAGGTCAATTAACATCAACTTTACTATAGACCATTTAGAAACCAATTTAAAACTTTAGGGAATAATTAGAAATCAAGTTCAAACTTTAGAGATCCAACATGTTACTTTTGAAACCTCAATGACCAAATAGAGACAAAATTTAAAATCTCAATGGCCAAAAGTGTTAATTTTAAAAATCCAAGGATCAAGTAGAAACTAAGTTCAAATTCTAGGACCAAAACTGTATTTTACCTTTGATAATTTGATATAACTCACCATCAATTTGAGAATCCCCACTTCATAAAAGGGTAATCTCATTTATCTCCTAAACCCTAATTAATTTCATTTTCCTTCATTATTCTATTTTATTTTAAAAATTTTACCCTATTTCTCTCACATATTATGAAATTTCAGCTTTTTTAATAATAAGTATACAACTTTTCTTATCTCTTTTATTTACTTTACTTTTTATTTTTCTTTTAATAAAAAATTATATTAATATATTCTTTTATTATATCTATTCACACGTAATTTCAATAAAGAAATAAGACACATGTAAATGAATTTAATTTGTATTTATTTGAATGTAGTGGAGTAGAATATCTAATATTTATCCTTTGATTCTTTCTTTCTCATGTACAAATGTCTTGAAGGTTTAGCAGCTTGTTCTTGAGTGTAGTTCTCGAGTGTAGATTTGTCTCGAGGGCTTTACAGCTTGTTCTTGAGATTGAAGCTTCAACCAAGTTTTAGAGTCTTCAATCCTTCAAGTCTTGAAGAGTCTTTGATCTTCAATAAGTGTTTAACACCTAAGGACTTCAGGGAGTCTTTTGATCTTATTTGCTCTCAATTCTCTCTAAGTTCTTTAAAGAGTTAAATTTCTGAACCCCACAAATGGAGGTGAGCTCCTCTATTTTTAGAGTTTTCCATTAAATCACCATTTTTTCCATTTCCATATGTTCTGCTTGGCCCGGTTCTGGCCGAGTTGAGCCTTCACTATTACAAATATGGTCTTTATTGACGCGTGACTTAATCGAATTGTTGACGGTTGGGACAAAAAACCGTCAATAAATGGTTAATTTTCACTTTAAAATAAATTATTAATTAAGAAATAAATATATTGACGGCTATTGAACGTCAAAACAGGTCTATATTTAAGTTGACATAATAAACCGTCAACATTGATAGTTTTTTTTCGAAAAATCCCGTCAAAATTAGGTGAGCTCCGTGTTTTATATTCGTTGACGGCCAATACGCGTCAACTAAGGTCGATTTGTTGACGCGCAGAAGGAGGTTTTTGTTGACGGGTGATAACTGTCAATATACGGGGTCGTTATTGACGGCCAATGACCGTCAACATATAGGATTTTTTTTTTAAAAAAAAAAATTTAGGCAGACGACGTCGTTTGGTTGATCTATTATTAAAAAAAATGATAAAAACAAACCCTATTGAGGTTCTACCGTCTTTTCTTCCTTCTCCCCCAAAATTAGATCAGCCGACCATCGATGCCGCCCTCTTTTCTTCCTTTTCTCCTTCACCTTGAGTCTTCTCAGCCGTCATTGTCGATCCATTGCCGCAGTATAAAGCATTTTGCAGTCGTAGTCCTTGCCGCTGTGGAGCCCATCGCCGTCATGAAGCCCGTCGCCTCAGCCGAGCCTATCACCGCTGTCGTCTCCGAAGCTTTCAGGTTTTTCATTTGTGGTTTTTTGTAAACACTACAACAAATTATAGTTTTCATAGCTTTACATTATAGCATTATACAAAAAGTGCTATAAATACGTGCTTAAAAAATTAGGCGCGTTCTGCAAATTTCCTAGCGTGCTATTGAAAATTAAAAGAAATTAAAAAGTAATAGCAACAGATTCTCCGTTCATTTTCGTGATTCATCTTCTTGCCTTATTCTCTCTCCTTCTATGAAAAATTCCTTCCTAAAGAATTTCTCTTCCTTTTTCATAGCCCTATCCTCTTCAATCCTTCTATCAAGATAATTTCTCTTGACATTCTGCTAGTATTTCCTAATTTCTCACAAGAAGGGGAAAGAATGACCTTCAGATGCTCGTCGTCACCTTGATATACAATATACCGTATTTGATTCCGATTTTCTTCTTCTCCTGCAATGAATATGAGCGGCGACAGGAAAAGCAACATGGTATTCAACGATCCACAAAGTCAATCCATTATGGTACGTTTCCAGCCCAAATCTGTCGTCGGTTTCCCATAGCCGGTTGCGCAACGGAGTTTCTGGCTACCACCGTACCCTTTTTACTATGGACATCTCGGTTATCAAGCCGTTCCAGGTAAATATTTCCCTCGTGCTTTTTATCATGTGCTAAACTATAGTTATCGATGACGGCTAAAACACGTCAAGCCAAGCCTCTATTGACGGCCAACACGTATCAATTAAAGGAGTATTATTGACATTTTGTATGAAAGTTGACAGTGAAAAAATGTCAACTATACCCCACATTGATGGCTCCAAAATGTCAATAAAGTTGGCCTTGTTGACGGTTGTTAATTATAGTTGATGGCTAATACATGTCAACTATGTCTTACGTTGACGACTTAGAAACGTCTGATGGCTAATACATGTCAACATTACTATTATTGATAGTCAAAATACGTCAATAAAACCATCATAGTTGACGTGTATTAGTTGTCAGCGAAAATAGCTATGTTGACGCTTTATATATGTTGACACCGTCATTATTGACAGCCAAAAAACGTCAATAGAATTGATAGTTGACATTTTTTAGCTGTCAATAAAAGCAAAATTTGTAGTAGTGCTTTCAACCTTTTGGTTGTTCTCTCGCTTATCTAGGCCCATTTTCATCTCGGGCATCCGTTTAAATCCTATTTGACCCAATTGTCTTCTACTCTCTTGGATTTGATCTGGTATTCCAAATTTACCCATAACAATAATATTAAAAATATAAATACAACAATAACCAATTGATCAACCATCCAAATCCGAAGATAAGTTTAAGGGCATTATTGAAACTATTTTGAAATAAGCAAAAGCTATAACTTTCAATCATTCGAGGTATGTGAAGAAGAAAAAATGACAATGATTCTTATAGATTGTGCAATCTAACAAACTATCAACTTTGTATGAGATTATCAAGTTTCTCCATCTTACATCTATCGATCAATCCCACTCAAATTCTACCTTTTTGGGAGATCTATCTCCAAGTACATACAAAACACATGAAAAAATTACATTATTTCATGCACTTTCAAGTTAGCAAATTGTACGGAACAAGTACCATTAGCCACATTATGTATGAAGTATATTTTTTTTTGTACAGCAAAGTGGAGAGAAAGACGTGAAGCAACTACGTGCAAGACATGCCTTTGTTTAAGTTCTCATGTATGAAGTATTCAAATTCTCGAATGGATTAAATCCCTCTAAAGCTATGTGATACCAACCAAACACATAGCACGTGCATAGCACACAGTAAGTCACTAGTATTTGTAAGTTATAAGAGGTTTGTTTTTAAAAACAATGATTTAGATAATTAAATTGAGTCCAAACAAGCAATAATGATAAATTCAACCCTTTGTGGATGACTTACGAGAAAGAGCAACAAGGAATAATCATCGAATTTCTATTCGTCCCAAGAAAAGGTAATTCGGTGGCTCATGAACTTGCGGAGCATGCCCGAAAAACCCATTTTTCGACAATTTAGATGGAGGATGTCCCACCTCGGATGGCATAGGTAGTCAATACTGACTACTTAGCCATCTTCTCCCCTTTTAGTCACTTTCTTTGTTTTTGATTTGTTCCTTGTGTACTAAAAACAAGATAGTGATTTAAATTTGGATTCTCTAATTATCAGTTCTTTATGGGTTCAGTTCGGTTCGGGTTGAACCGAACCAAAATAATCCTAACTCGTGAATCGAACTAAATTTTCAGTTTTGTAAAAAACCAACCCAACCCAAACAAACAAAAAAAAAAATCATAACCCAACCCAACCCTTGCAGTTTGAGTTTGGTAGTTCGAATTGCTTTGCTTACCGAGTTATTTGTACACTCTTACCAATATTTGGGCTTTTGCTCTCGTTATAGTCCAAGCCTCGTTGGCCCAAATAATAAAGAGATAAACTATTTTTTTTTAAATATTATTGATAAATATACTTTCAATTTGTGTTTAAGAAATTTATGAGATTTTAAAAATGATAAATTATAATAAAAAAAATAATACTCTTGAACTTTGTGCTTCCATTTAAGGGTGTACTCAAGTTGGGTTGGGTTGGAGTTTTTTGGGACCAACGGGCTTGCTACCTGAAAGAACTGATTAAGGGTTGCAACCCAACTCTATATTTTCGGGTTGGGTTTAATTGGTTCACCAAATTGATTTTTTTTTCTTTTTTTTTTTTAAGAAAGAAAGAAAGAAAGAAGAGATCTATGTACCTCAAAACTTCGATTAGGATGGCAATGAAAATCAGGGTTGAGTGTTGAGCAAGAATTGCAATGAACACTTCAATTAGAGTATCATCATTGAAGGGAGACTGATTGAACGGCAATGAGATTCAAAATGTAGGTGTGCGATGAACCTTTGCTAGTGAGAGACTAATTTGAAACACACAGTTTTTGTTTGCCGATGACGACGAGAGAATGAAAGGTGAAGAGAGATGAGCTTGAGAGAGTGAGATGTGAGTTGAGCAGCCGATGTAAGGAGATGCAGTGGAGAAGACGAGCGGCAGAAACGAGGAGATGGAGTGGATAAGTGAACAACGGGCGATGCGAGGAGATGGAGAAGTAATTGATAAGCGTGAGGATGGAGAACTGAAAAGAGAACAAGCGGCGCAATTCCAATTGGTAGGCTTTCACTTTCGTGTGTGTGTGTGTGTGTATTAAATACATGAAATTTGGTATGGTTTGAGTTGAATCGAACAAAAAAAATGTCAACCCACGAACCAACCCAAAAATTTAGTTCTCCAAAAAACTAGCCAAGGTTGGGTAATTCAGGTTGTTCAGGTTACCATACTATTTATACACCCCTACTTCTATTTGTTTAAAAAATATCCATATTCTTTCAAAAGTTACAATATTACCCTTGACCTTTTATAAACATTTCAAAACTACACTTTGAGTAGAAATCCGTCAGAATGTTGGATGGAAATAGATATGGTGGAACAATGTTCCTTTTGACTTATGAAAGGTCAAGGGTAATATTCCACAGCATTCTAAGTCACCGCCATGCTGATTTTCGGTTCAACATTCTAACGAATTTCTATTATACTTTTGAAACAATTATGAAAGGTCAAGGGTAATATTGTAACTTTTGCAAAAATATGAGTATTTTTTAAACAAATGTCAAATTTCAGGGTTTTTTTTTTTAAAAAAATAATAATAATTTAGCCTTTAAAAACATATATGATAAGTCTTCAAAATTTTAATTTTATCTAATAAGATTCTAAATTTTAGGTGTCAAATAAGTCATTTAACTTTTATGTCCAATAGATCCCTTTGACACTTTGAAATTCAAAGACATGTTAGACACAAAATTGAAAGGTTATGGTCTTATTGGACATAAAATTCAAAATTTTATACAATAGGTCCATGAAATTTTTAAAAAAAATGTCAAATCAATCAAAGATCCATTGAACCCAAAATTAAAAGTTCAAAGATGTATTAAATACACAATTGAAATTTTAGGCATCTATTAAACAATTTTATTTATTTATTTATTTATTTTAGCAAATAATCTATTAAACAATTTTTAAAGTATAATCTATTAGGCATAACCTTCAAAGCCCAGGGAATAAACTTGTAATTTAATAAATAAATCTAAATCGATGTCTATGAAATATTGATGTCAATAGAAAGTTTAAAAAAATTATTAGCATTCCTTGCTTCAACACATGGTATCTTATTAATGACTTAGGGATTATTTGGGCTATAAATTGGAGGTAGTACAAAAGGAGAGTGGAGGTCATTAAGAGTGTGGAGTACAAAAGGAGAGTAGTGGTCATAAAGAGTGTGGAGTACAAAATGTGAGTAGATGTCATAAAAAGTGTTGTGTCCCGAGTGTATAAAGTGGAGGTCTTAAGGTGGTGTGTACTTTTGTAAATGTCATAAAGAGTGTGGTGTCCCGAGTGATTAAAGTGGAAGTCTTAAGGTTGGGTGTACTTTAAAGGCACTTAATGAGCTATAATAGTCTGAGTTATAATATTCAGTGTGTTATAATAATCTGTATAGTTATATAATATGTGTTTAGGATGCCGAGTTGTTTAGTCTGTATTTAAGGTGCAGAATTATTTAACTTCACAGACTATTATAACTCACTTAGTATCTCAATAGGCCCTTAAAGTTTATTATATTTTATATTCTTAAAAATCATATGTGAAATGATTTTTTTTCCAGATGGAGAAATGAAAATATTTAGATGGATTGTAATAATAATAATAAATTATTGTCTAAGTCAACATTGTTTTCTATCAACCATAAAGACATTTGTAGTCGAGCCAGTTCAATTGATTAAAACACATACTTTCGACCAAGAGATCAGATGTTCGAAACCCTCACCTCACATGTTGTTTAACTCAAAATAAATAAATAAAGACCTTTGTATGTATAATATTAGTGAAGTGTAACTTTACCTCATAAAAATATTATGATTTTATTATTGATTATAACCTAATGCAATTCAATATCATTCCCCACACTCCATTCAATATTTTTGGTCTTTGAGGTTTTTTATTTATATAACAAAAAATCATCAAACTCTTTTCTTTTTTTCTTGGTAAGTGAAAATATGTAGGGACAAATATTTTAAACATTATTTTCCTGTAAATCATATCACACCAATTTTTTTTTTTTTTTTTTTAAAAAGCTCTGGGCGGAGAACATCGATTCTATATATATATATATATATATATTGTGTTCGTATAGATCTGATTTTTTTAAAATAAACATTACTACAACTTAAGACCCATAAAAATACATGTAATTCAACCCACGAACTTTCCACAAGGCTGAGCTTATAAAACAATATTTTTTTTTTAGTACAAAAAAATGGTTTCTAAAAATAACATTATTAAAACCTAATACTCGTAAAAATACATCACCACGAATTTTTGACAAAGTTGACTTTACAGAACAATGTTTTTAAGTACAAATCTGATTTTTAAACACTGCCTTGCTAAGATAAGAACTAATGCTAAAAAAATATATCTAATTCAACTCCTCAAATTTTCTATAGGGCTAATTTAGAAAACAACAATTTTAAGTACATATTAAATTTTTAAAAACATTACTAAAAATAAGTATTCATGTCAATTTGAGCATAACTCGATCAAAGCATATAACATTGATCAAAAGATTAGAAGTTCAAATCCTCTAACCATATATATATTGTAGAACGGAGGAAAAAAAAACTAGTACTCATAAAAACACACTTAATTCAAGTCCTCAAAAATTTTTATAGGGCTGACCTTAAAAAACAATAATTTTAAGTAAATATTTAATTTTAAAAATAAAAAATATATATTTAATTCAACCCCTCAAATTTTCTAAGAGCAGACCTTAATGGTTTCAAATAATTTACAGGAAAAAGACAAGATCTCACAAATATTATTAATTAATTAATTACCTATGATGATAATGACTCGCATTGTTATCCACAAAAAAGAAAGAAAGAAAAAAGAAAAAGACGAGAATTTGTAGCAAAAGCTTTTGATTATACTAATTAAATATCTATAAAGGTCGTTAATTCAGGTATTAGTACGCATCACCGTTGTTTTTGTGGCCGCCACTACACTTTGAAAATCAAAATTCAAAGGCCATGGCTGAAAGACAGCAAAAGTAATGGCTCCTCACTTCACCCTTTTGCTTCCTTTGCTTAATTATATATTTATGGACTCTCATCTGCAAGTGGGTATTTCTTTATTCCAGTCAATCGCCATCCTCGATACTTCCTAGTTCCTATTCAAGGACGATTATGAATTGAAACTGTTCAAGCACTATTTTGACCTTTTGATTTTTCTTTTTTATACATTGGACGGTCGCAACGAATGGAGATTTGTCTTCCTTTGCGTTGGGGTTCTGGATTTCTTTTGTCTTTGATGAACATTGATTCTTTCCTTCATTAATGGTTTTTGACCTCGAAACTGACCCTGTTAAGAATTATCAGTTCTTCAGTTTCGTTTTTTCGCATTTTGGGCGTTTTTTTTTTTTGGGATTACTGTTACGAAATCGATTAGCGCTTCGTCTCTTTGCTTTCTTCTTCACATGGATTGGTGTTCTTATGATATGCTTTATGTTTAAAGGGTTTGAATCTTCTTATTTCTTTTTGTCGGTGGATTTTGGAAAATTCGTGGTGTTGGAAACTTTCTGGTGGGGAAAATTTGGGGTTAGTGGTTATAGTGGGTGGGTGGTTTTTTGGTTTAAATTCACGGGAGAAATGGTTTGTCACGAGAAAGTGTGTTGAAGCCTTGAGGGTAAAGCTCAAATTTCTCAACTGCTTCTCAGAGATTGCAAATTTTCTGTTCATCCTTTTACTTTTTCAATTAGATTGCTGCTCTTCAGCATTTGGGAAATTTTTCTAACTTCTCCTTTTAGAGAGAAAAACGAAAGGGGAGGGGAGAAATACAGAGAGAGAGTTAGAGAGAGATTTCTCTTTGTTATTCCTTTATTAATTTCCTCATTGTGTTTTTGGAATGGATCATTCTGGGGAAGCCAGTAACCAGAAATCAGCAGTTGAAGTTTCCAAAGACAAGAATGGTGTGGAACAAGTGCTGCTCCGGAACTCTCGAGGAGCTTCAGCAAAGGTACCACATCCCGTTTCTCCATTTATACAAATATAGAATTCTAGTTTAATATACAACTTTAGTCTAGTATTTTGATCATGTTGTCTATTTAGTCTTTAAAATTTAGAAAGTTTCGATTATGGCACTAAACTTTGATTATGTTTCTACTTAATCAATATCGTTACCATTATTAATGAAACACGAGTGTGACATGAGCGTAAAAAGAATCATGAGTGAGTTGGTGTGATGTGGTAGATAGTTAAATAGATCGATAAACATGCCATGTCCTTTATGATAGTGTGTATTTGATTGGTATATTATGTACATGGCCTTTTTGATGTTCTTTGTAGTATTGGGAATCTGAAAGACATACTTTTGCCTTTTTATCAAGGAAAAATTTTTCCTCTCCAAACCTTCTCATTAGATCATCAAGTGTAATGGAGGACATCGAATGAAATTAATCAAATTATAAACATGAAGTTTTTTAGGCCTGTGTGATAATGTTTTTGTTTCTTGTTTTCTAAAATCATGCCCTATGATTTACTTGAAAGTTGAAGTAACCTTTTTGAAATTGTACCTGAATTTCAAAAACTAAATAGAGAGGTAGTTTTCAGAATTTTGTTACATGTTTTTGAAACTTTGCTAATATTCCCAAAGTGTCTTTTTAAATCTGAAAAATTAAGCAAAGGAAACATAGGTACTAGTAAGTTTCATAAGCTTATTTTTTAAAAAACAGAAAATGAAAAATGATTGTGGTTCGCATTTTTGTAATAACTGTTCCTGTTCTTGATATTTTTATTATTGCTGGATCAATAATCCAGGTTAGCTTGCATGGAGGCCAAGTTCTTTCATGGAAAACTGAAAAAGGTGAAGAATTATTGTTCACTAGCACTAAGGTAATCTCATCTTCTAGCTATTCAACTAGCCAAAGCCCATGCAGAAACAAAAGGCTTTGAAATGCTACTCTTTGTAGATCTGTTCTTACTTCATTACCAATCAAGAATTTGAATTATTTTGACATACAAAGAACAGTTGTGAAGCATGAGATCGCACAAATTGTATATTCCTTTCCTTCTCTTGTTATTATCCTTTCTCAATTGTTTTCTCTGCTCTGGTTTGATTTGATGGCTTAGATGAACTTTTTTGATTCTCTCCTAATTAGAGCCTGTTTGGAATGTCTTTCTAAGTGCCTAAAAATACTTCTTTTCATTTAAAAACTCTTTTTAAGCATTTAGAAAGTCATTCCAGTCCGGTCTCAATTGTCACAATTGTAAATAACAAGCATCAAGCAAAAGAGCTTATCATTGCCTTTCTTCTCCACTGTAGGCAGTTTTTAAGCCACCAAAAGCTGTGAGAGGAGGAATTCCAATTTGTTTTCCACAGGTGTGTAGTGCTTATTTATGAAGATCATTTTTTCCCATTATCTTTTCCATAATTCATATAACATAAACTGATTCTCTCCCTAATGTATCTAGTTTTGGAGATCTGTTTTTCGGGCTGTTTGTTTCGCTTAAATAATTGATTTGCTTCGTTATGTTTCTAGTTTGGAGCTCGTGAAAACCTTGAGCAGCATGGATTTGCTCGAAACAAGATTTGGAAAATCGATGATAACCCTCCTCCTCTTAGAGTTGAAATCAAGGACAAATCCTGCATTGATTTGCTACTTAAACCCTCTGAAGATGATCTGAAAATATGGCCACATAGGTTAGAAATGAGATAATTACATCTCCTTCATCTTTTAAGAAAGATTAAGGAAGCACAATATTATTATTCAAACTCAGGAACATATTGTTGTTACATCTTAACGGAAATTCTGATTCTCAACAATCTGTCAAATGGTCGAGTCATATTATGAAGGTCATCATGAGTAAAATCTTCTGGTTTAGTTGTAGCTAACAACTTAATTTTGTTTTTTACAGTTATGAATTCAGACTGAAGGTCTCTTTGGCAGTAGATGGGAATCTCATATTAATATCACGAATTCGGAATATCAATTGCAAGCCTTTCAGTTTCTCAATTGCATTCCACACATATTTCTCCATTTCTGATATCAGGTATTACTTGCTCGTAAAATGAGGAAGATCGAGGAGTATACGGTTGCAGTTGTTTCTCACTGTTTTCTTTATCAAAGTGCATACTTTCTTTGATGGGTTTTCAAATTATTCCTTTGCCTTCTGCCCATTGACTGGCTACTATTCTTACAGTGAGGTGAGAGTTGAGGGGCTTGAGATTCTTGACTATCTCGATAACTTGTGTGATAAACAACGGTTCACTGAGCAAGGAGATGCCTTAACATTTGAATCTGAGGTAAACGCTAATTACCAAATCGTAGTGAAGTTTCATTCATATATAAATTCTGAGTTGATATCGGTTGTTTCACTGTCAAGTAGGGAGATTCAAGAGTCCAGTCTCTTCTTTAACTCTTATTTTGATTGGCAGATTGATCGGGTTTATCTTAGTTCTTCGGACCTCATCGCTGTGCTTGATCATGAAAGAAAGCGCACGTTTGTTATGAGAAAGGAAGGACTTCCAGATGTTGGTAATATTATCAACCCCCTCTGATTTTAAGCATCTATGTATAACTTAAAGAACTGCAATGTGCACTGTAAAGAATAGTAGCATTAGTTCATTCTCCCTGTCTTAAGCTCTTCTCGATTCGCCAGCGACCGAGAACCTAATAGTAGATTGCTGCTCTCTGAATTCTGTTAATTCATCTGCATCAGATACTGATTTATTGTTAGTGTGAAGATGAAGGTCCAAGTAATTGCCATTGGCAGGAATCAGAGCATACTAGAATGGAATTCGTTAATAACAAGATACCTGTTTGAATTCTGATGCAGTGGTGTGGAATCCATGGGAGAAGAAAGCGAAATCCATTGTCGATCTCGGGGACGAAGACTACAAACAGATGCTTTGTGTTGATGGAGCTGCAATTGAGAAACCTATTACCTTGAAGCCAGGTGAGGAATGGACAGGCCGCTTGGAACTATCCGTCCTCCCCTCGAGTTAACGGCACGATTCCAGTAAAGAAGAAAGGTTGAAAATAGAAATTTATAAATGGGGTATATGGTAAGTAAATTTGGTGCTTTGTTTGAACCAAATTGTTGTTGAGAGTAAATAACTGAACAATCATACTAGTTTGATTTGTTGTTGATATTAGATTTTCCTTTATAATGGAAGTGGAGATGTCTTTTTTATTTGCCTCCCTTCACCTATGACTCTTCAATGTATATCAATTTTATGAAAGTTCTTATACCAAATATTTGTTACTGTTTCATTTCTCTTCCGTAAAATCTGTTCTTCTAAAATGTTCTGCTGTTGAAAATTTATGTCACTTGGCTGTTTTTCTCTCTTTTTCATGAACAGAATACAAGAACAGTGTAAATGAAGTTTTCGTCTTTGTTTTTAGTTTAATTTTGTAATTCCCATTTTAGCCCTTTTAACATTCAAAATTTCAATTTTGGTCTTCCAACATTTATTGAATTCTGCACTTAGTTGTCACACCCCGCCCTTGACTATCTTACTGAACCTAGGACGAGATGCGACGACGGTAGACCCCAAATACAATGGAATCTATTGTTAATTCTCTATTTTAACTTATAACAAACTTAATTTATAAACATGACTTACTATACAAAAGCAACATGCATATTATTAACTTTATGGAACAACATTCCAACATGTACAAGCAACACTAATGACCACCCCCTTTCAAGACTTTAGTATCTAACTATATGAACGTACAAAAAGATGACATGCAAAAATTGGAAGAGACTGGTGGCAGACGTTGACTAGAAGGCTTGCTTGAATAAGAATAAAAGAATACAAGCCTAGTGAGTAGCTTTGTAAAACAATGTAAATCATGAATAATTTAACAACTCACGATAATTTGAATATAGAGAAAACTACAAAATAATTCTTGAAATCAAAAACATAAACTTGTAAAATTCAACACCAAACCATACCCAAAATTGGTCATACTGGCGTAAAGTAATCTCGATATACGCACAACAGAGAAACTGATCATACTATATATCGAGTAATTATCCCAAGACACATAGCAGATAAAACATGGTCATAAAATACACCGAGTAATCTCAAGATGTATAGTAGAGAAAACATGGTCATACGGGAACATAGAAGCCCCCAAAAGGCAAAGCACCCTAACGCACAACCCAAAGATTACGTATGTGCCTGAGTGGGTCCTAAAGACCTCATGTATACCTCACGGAAACACATTCACGTGAGTGCATTGAGAAATCACCATGGTTAAACTTTAGTGGTTTGAAAACAATTTCTGAAAAATACTTAACACTTCTCAAACCATAATAAATCATGCACTTTTTGAAACCACGATTTCGCAAATTCTCAACATTTCTCAATAAACCTAACACATTTATGGAATCTCTAACAATCGTGAAATATCTCAAATATTTTTGAAATTGATAATTTTAACTAAGTCATGGAATAACTGAAAATTCACAACAATTTCTTGAAGTTTAAAACAAATTTTCTAAAACCATGCATAATAATAAATTCCATGAAATTCCATAATACTAGCTAAATAATAGAAATATTTTATAAAATAAACCACTCATCGAACTTTTTGAGGGAGAAGTTTGGATCTCCGCTTGCCCTGAAACATAATTTTAACCTCAATGTCAAATACACCTAACAAATCACCAACTAACCCAAGTATAAGAGTTAAGAAGAAACCAATTATCAAATCTCTTCTGACTCTTCATTTATTTCATTGTACTACAAAACTTAATTTTCCAAAATCCCATGTCTCTTCTCTTCCATAGACATGAATTCACTTGTACTTCTCCATTATTTACGATTCCTTTATTCCTTAACCCAACCACTTCATCTTCCTCTCTCAATTTTAGCTTAACAAAAAGGGTAACAATTTGATGTATGACCCTAAAATCGAGTTCCTCTTTTCTTTTCCACATTACTAACTCCATAAAAGCAAGCCCCAAAGATCCTTCTCCCACGTTAAGTTAAGCACCACCCAACAAGAATTGAAAACAAAAAGATCAAAAACCCACACTTATATTTGAAGTCTTTCCATGAATTTTTTAAGAAAACTTACCAAATTTGAAATCTTCACTCTTTAATACTCTTCCACCTCTAAAATCTCGCAAATTGAGCTTCGTTTTCTCTGCTCTCTCAACTTCCACGTTTTCATGCTAAAAAGGAGAGGGTTACCTTCTATTGTGTTCTTTTTTTGAGTTAAAATACCATTTTGGTTCTTATATTCTTTGTTTTATTCTATTTTAGTCTATGTATTTTTAAATGTTTAATTTAGTCACTTTCAATAAAGTTTAAAATTAATCCCTATCGGTAGGGGTGATATCGGTTCGATTTTCATCAGTTTTAGGTCAAATCGAGAACCGAACCGATCCAATCGGTTTTAGCAAAAGAGGAACCGAGCCAATGTCCAATAAAAGACAAAACCATCAGTTCGGTTGTCCATCAATTCGGTTCTCGATTTTTTTGTCTTTTTTTTTTTTTACAATTTTTTTTGCTATTTTACTTCCTAGTTCAAGCCCCTATTTTAGTGTTTTTTGCCCTAAAATTTCTCAACACTTCAATAAGAATTCATACAGTTAACAATCTCATTTTGTTACCTTAAAATTAATTGAAAGAAGATGGATGAAACAAAACAAGAATGAAGTGGGATTCAATTTATGGCTTTTTTGAGGTATATATATCTTGGTTCGGTTCAGTTCGGTTTTAATGGTTTTTTAGGACAAAAACCAAACCGAACCAATATTTTTCGATTTTGCCAAAACAAAAACCAAGATGTCCAATTTTCTTCTAAAAAATCGAACCAAACCATTGGATCAGTTTGGTTCAGTTCGGTTTGGTCGGTTTTCGGTTAAGACTATCACCCACCCCTACCTACCGGTAATTACTTAAAGATAATTTTGGACCAATTTTAAGCTTTATTGAAGTATAATGACTAAAATTATACATTTGAAAATATATTAGCTAAAATTGAATAAAATTCAAAGTACATGGACCAAAATGATATTTTAATCTTTTTTTTCTCCCTTTAAGCTTACACTAGCCACATGTCAAACACCTTTAATACCCCACCAGCCACAGTGTCCACCAACCCTCCTCCAAGATTTCGGCTGCTTCCTATTCATTTTTCTTTTTTTTTTTTCACTCAACTAAACAAATTTTCAATTTTTTTTTAAACCTTAAACAAAATGCCAAAGAACTTATGTCCTTACATTAGTACCCTGTGGTAAAAATGTTGTCTATATTTGTTAAGATTTTGATATAATCTCATTCATTATTTATGTGTTTTTTTAATTGAAATTTTAAATGTTAAAAGGGCCAAGATAAGAATTGAATAAAAGTTCATTTACCAAAAATGAACTTCCAAAAATTTAGGGATCAAAATAAAAAATAGATAAAAATTCAAGGGTCTATATCATAAATAAGCCAAGTTTATGTCATATTAAAATAAATAAAGAAAAAAGTGATACAAAAGAATATAGAACATTTTTTAAATACACTCATATTTGATAATTTTAAATTGTAACCCATGTTTTTTTTTCACAATATGAAGGGCATGAGATTCAAACCTCTAATCTCTCGATCGAGAGTATAAAATTTATGGTAGTTGACCTATGCTCATGTTGGCAACCATAACTCAAGTTAAAATGTAAATCTTGAAAAAACTTTTTCTTGAATCAAACTATATATGTTGATAATTTCAGTCATATTTTAGAAAAAATATATGCAACTCCATTATTGTCTTTATGAGGATATTTTTTTTAAAAAAAACATGTTTTAAAAATATTACATTTACTCTAAATAAAAGAGGAGACTCGAATCTACCACCTACAAAAGAAAGCATTAATGTCATATTGTTTTAGGTGTGGTTTAGTCGATTTTCTCTAACATTTTGAAGCTTGTTAAATCAATATTAGAATAACAAGAAAATTTCATTTTTACAATCATAGAAAATTTAGACCCATTTAATAATCATTTGGTTTTTGAAATTTGTATTTATTTTCTCATAATTTCTCTACAAAATTGTTTTCATCTTTCCTAGGGAAATGTTTGAATTCTTAGCCAAATTCCAAAAACAAAAATAAGTTTTTTAAAACTACTCCCCGTTTGATACTCATTTGATTTTTTGTTTTGAAATTTATGCTTTGTTTTCTCAACATTTACTACCATGATTTTCATCTTTCTTAAAGAAACGTTTGAATTCTTAGTCAAATTCTAAAAACAAAAACAAGGTTTTTAAAAACTATTTTTTTTAGTTTTTAAAACTTAGCTTAGATTTTGAAAACATTTGTAAATTAAAGTAGATAACAAAACAAAGAAAATCATGGGTGGAAGTAATGCTTATAAGCTTAATTTTTAAAAACTAAATGATTATCAAATGAGCCTACTTTTTTTAGTTTTCAAAATTTGGCTTGAATTTTGAAAACATTTGTAAAAAGTAGATGACCCAACAAAAAAAAAAAACACTCATAGGCAAAACTATTGTTTATGAGATTAATTCTAACAACCAAAAATTAAAAACTAAAAATCAAATGGTTATCAAATACGTCAGAGCCTTAGATTTTTGTAAGATATTAATATCAAAACTAAAATTAAAAATTGAAATAACGAGAGTGAAGTATACCAAAATTTTCAGTGTTAGATTGCCACATAATTGCAATAATACATGTGGGTTTTTTTTTTTTCTTTTTTCTTTTTTGAGTACGAATACATGTGAGGATAATAAAACCAAAATGATGAAATATGTTATTTCAAATCAATGATGAGAATATGAGAAGATTTTGCTTTACTTCCCCATTGAGAAAGGGTTTATGTAACCCTCAAAAAATAATTTTAAAAATTAGTTTTGATTTCAATATTATACCCAATTTTAGGAATTGATCAAGATTTTCTTTTCGTCAAAGTACACTATATTCATATTACAAAATAATAATTAGCTAAATGAAGCATTTTTTTTAGTTCAACAATATTTGGAGTAGGAAATTCAAAATTTTGACCTCTAAGTCGAGAGTTTGACTCAAATGAAGCATTTTTGTTAGTTAGATAATTCAATTGTTCATATTGTATTAATGCAATGAATTTGTCTTATTATCTTACCCAATAATTCAAACTCATTATGAAGTTAGGGCAAAGGTGATTCATTTTGTTCTAGAAAATAGGCGAACTTTAATACTAAATTAAATAATAAAGTTAGGATAACGTAACCATCCAAAATGTACTATTGCTGTAAGCTCATCATTCATATTATTATTATTATTATTATTATTACTTTTGGGTACAAAAAGTTAGCTTGTCTTATTGTCCCATGAAGCAATTCAATCTCTCAATAAAATTAGGAACAAAGAAGCTCATTTTATTCTAAAAGATGTGTCATCTTTAATAATCAAATATAGGAAAAAACAACTTTCAAATTTTACTAAAACTTTCAAATTACAATATTCAAAATATCTTCATTCTTTTTTCTTTTTTTTTTTATAGATATTTTTGAGCTCTAGGTCCCAAATTCTCTTGACTTTCTTGATAATTTCAAATCTCAGAGAAATAAAATAAAATTAGTAATGATATTATAAAGTTTTATAAAGAATAAAAAAGCAATGATGTAATAAAGTGCTTTTGCATGCCACTAATCTAAATCTAAACCAATTAAGTATTAAAAAAAAATCTAAACCAATTATTGATCTATTTTTCCCAACCAACAAAATATGGAATAAAATAAAACCATTGCATATAGATATGACTAAAAAGTCAATGACCCAAGTGCCCTTAGCCCATGAACCATGCCTACCATGACTCGTTAGTTGTTACATACATGCATGTGGTGATTATTTGAAAATTTTCAATTTCTAAATTGATTTTATTTTATTTAAAAAGAAAAAAACACCCTCTTTACCAAGGTGTAAGATGCTCATTGGAAGTTACATCTATGACCTTTGATTTTTATTTTATTTGTAAATAAGAATTAATTTATCATTCAATGTATAAATTTATAGTTATAGTTTTAATCTAATTGCACTGTGTTATTGTCAAATAATTTTATAGGGAAAAAAAATTATTAGTATGTTTCTTAATTTGTTATTCACAGATGGTGGGTTCTTCAACAACAAGTCAAATTATTTTTCATTCCTAAATTGTAGGCTTTCAAAATACAATTTTAATTTTTAGAAATCACTCTACTCTATCACAATTCTTTTAAATAGCTTCAAATCAGTCCATGACAGATAGTTGTCACATAACAACCAAATTTAGTATTTATAAGTCTCATTTAATGATAATTTCATTTATTTTTTGTAAAACAAGATGATTTGTTAATTTTTTATTTTTATTTTTATTTTTGTTAAAAATTAAACCACACCTTTGAAATTTTAGGTTGACTTTTAGAATATATGTTTTTAAAATGTTACAATTTTTAAAAATTTTAAATACTATTTTTAATATTGTGTTTTTAACTCATGTCTATTTTAATCTTTTCACTATTGAAATATTTATTCTTGTCTATAAATTTTTAAAATGTGATTGTTTTGGTCTATTCGTTAGATGTTTTAAAAGTACATTGAGTAAAATAAATAAAAACTAAAAGTAAAGTACCTCAAATGAGCATTTAGAAATTACAACTTATAAGAACCAAAAAAGATAATTGCTGAAAATGTGGGGACCAAAATAAATGATTTCGAGATCAAAATAGATCAAAGTTAAAATTACAAATACCCAAATATATATATTTTTTAGTTCAATAAAATGGAGATAGATAAATAATTAAAAATAATTCAAAGTGATCTTACAAGGTTAACCTATCAAACATACCTTAGTCAGTATATAACTAAAATATGGAAGTAATAAAACTAGAAAGAGTAAAATAAATTTGAAGAGCCAACTTAAGAATGACTCATTCAACTAGTTAAGGTAGGGAGTAAAACCTTATTTGTAAGTGGTCATGATAATTGTAAACTGTAATATTGTATTATAAAAATAGGACCAAAACAAAAGTCATTTTTACTTATAAACTTGTTAAGTTTTATCAATTTTTACTTAAAATTTTCAATTTCATCAAATTGGGGTTTAAATTTAGACAAATGTTGCAATCTTAACCTTTAACTTGAAAAAGTGTTGAAATTTTACCTTCTAATCAGTTTTTATTCGAACATTCGTTAAAAAAATATTCTCACACTTTTTCAATGAATTATAAAACATGTGTATCAAACAAATTTGATAAGGTTTAAAAGAAAAATGACATTAGAGCTAAATTTGTGAGATTTGGCAAAGTTAATCAATGGTTAATTTGTGCATTAATCAAACTTAAATTTGTGTAAAATTGGATATTATTTAAATGAGTGAGTTTACAAAGATTTCAACACTACTTTATGTTAAAATTAGTGGATGTATTAGTAAAGATTGAATAGATATTATAAATTGCAACATTTAACTAATTTAACTAAGTATAATGTCAAATTTGATGAGATTGAAAATTGAGAGTAAAAATTGATACAACATGTCAAATTTAGAGGGTCAACATGAGCATAGCTCAAGCATGTACCTTGACCAAGAAGTTAGAGACTTGAATCTTTTACTCCACATTTTGTTAAAAAAAAAAAGTCAAATTTAGAGGTAAAAATTGAATCTTTTCTTAAAAATAAAATGTAACTAAAAGCTACTTTAGCCAAGTGGTAATTATTATGTACCATCAATCAAAACATCATAAATTCGAATCTCGTCACCTTCGAATATTGTTCAACTAAAAAAAATGAAATTAAAAAGATGTTTTTTAAAAGAAAAAAGAAAAGGAAAATTGCGTCACGTGCAGGGGACACGTCGGCAGTACGAATTTTGTGTACTCGAAAGGCGTGAAGGGCACCTTCCCTTCACCATTAAAGCCTGTTGAAAGGAGGCAAAAGCTTCAGTGGGACCCACCTTACTCTACACCTAATCTATTTTAGTATCATCGATTTTTGAAGCTGGACTATTACGACTCTACAATACAATAATTTTGTTTATTGTTATTTATTTATGTACAAAATTTTTTTTATTCATAAAACCGACTCCATCTTCTTTCAACAACAATATGATTGTCAAATATGAAAAACAATATGTAAAAATAATATTTTGGTTTCTTTTTACTTTCAATTTTATTCTATTTTAATCCTTTACTTTTAAATATTTAAATTTAGTCTTTTTATTTGTCTTTCTTATTAGTTTGAAGTTATTTTTTATTGAACTTTATAAAATAATAATAATAACTTTTATTTAAGAAAAGACACAAAGTAAATATGTTTTCAAAATTTATAAAGAAAAGATTAATAGTTTGGTTTTTTTGGAAAAATTAATAATAAATTTAATGTAAAGACTAATTTTGAGATTTATTGAAATTAAGAGAACTAAATTTAAACATTTGAAAGTATATGAACTAAAATAAAAACAAGTTGGAAAGAACATGAACTAAAATTATATTTGAACTAAAACAATTTATCTTCATTGGCTCATGTTTACCTATAGCAAATGAATTCTTAAAAGATAGAATATATATACTTGAGAATCCATAAACCATACATTCTAATTTATTTAAAGTGATTATGGTAAATGCTAACTTGAACATATCTCAATAACACATATATCATTGATCAAAAAGTCACAGATTTGAATTCTTATCTCAACATATTATGAACTAAAAAAAAAAGTTGATTATTGTAAAACAGAGATTAAAAAAAACTTTAAAACAGGAAAAATATATTTTTTTGGTTTATTATCAAAAATATTGAAATCAACTTGAGTGTAAGCACAACTAGTATTATATTTTCAACCAAAAGATAAGAGGTTCAAATCTCCACTTAAAAAACTAAACATTTTATAAAGATGGTTAATTAAATTAATTAATAATAAAATATTTATTCTATCTTTTTAGAATAAAAATTATATATTTAACACATTTCTTCCTAATATATGTATGTATTTATGTATAAATGTATATAAAAGATTTTTTTTTATATGCAATGAACCAAATCCTCCCCGGAGATTTTCATTCCAACTTCTAATTCTTTGATTAATTAGAGAGTGCATATCCTTTAACTTCAGCTAATTCTAAAGTTATACTTGTTGTAAGATGGAGACTTTCCATTACAAGCGACTAAAACGTCTTAAAGGGGAATTTTTCCTTTGGTCACTTCTATTTCTTTACATTAATTTCTATTCCTTCACATTAATAGAATGAAGCTAGAATGACAATTCAAGATTTTCATGAATTTAAAGATTAAGAGAATATATCTCCGTTTTCAACCAAGTCACTAAATTTAAGCCTAATTTAATAATTAAACATCAGCAATCAAATTTTGATAGGTCAAAGATTCGAATATTTATCCTCACATTTATAATGCTCTATTCTAAAAAAAAATGAAAAAAAAAATCAATTCACCCTCCTCCCCTTAAAAAGAGAAATGGGTAGGCATGATTTTTGAAATAATAACAAAACTTCTAAGTTTCAATTAGAGAAGTGATATTGTTTCTAGGAGGGTGTGCAAAATTAATTAAAATGTTAATTAATCTAATTAACTCATGATAATTAAGATGGGTGTTCCCTGTTTTTTCTCTACATTTTGTGGCTCAATGTTAATGGCAATTCTTGGGGACTATGCTAATTTTGACTTATGCCCCCAAACATAATAAAACTCAAAACCAACTAATTCTCACAATCCCAATAAGAAAATGATAACAAAAATTTTATCGCAAGCCAAACAAGACAAAAAGTAAAGTTTTCTTGTAGTTTGTGTCCATTAATTATGATGTAAGAAACGATTTTGTCGAATCCCATGTTCTTCTTTCTTTGTTTTTTATTATATGTTTGTATTTCACAACTTGCCCACCAAAAGACACTGTCCAAGAAAGCTACCTCTTTGATAAATCTAACATCTTCATTCTAAATTCTTAGCTGGCTGGATTCTCATTGCCAAATTTTGTTTTTTTTTAGCTTGATTTGCAAGTGGCCTTCTTCTAAGTTATATGATTAATATAGTTTTTGTTTGTTTTGACTTGATTAATGTTTTTGTTTATTAGAAGATAGAATGTGATTGTTACCTTATTGATAATTAAATACTTCATGCCCCTATTTTATAGTTAAGAGTGATAAAAAAAAGAATATTGTATATTTGACTATTTATTGTTTGATGATCTTAATATTTTGTGCATATATATAGTTTTTGCGATTGTTGCAATTTTCACTTTGTTGTTAATTAAATTGTCTAATGATTTGCTAGTTAATAACCAGGTTACTAAAGCACTAGACTCCAAATCACTTTTGACTCTAGTGTGACAAAAAAACATCTCCTACAACTGTAGAGAAGATTTGGTTGAATAGTTTTTTTGAGAGAAACATGCTATTGAACAAAAATTTTTAACTCATGATATCTTTGTTCTTTCCTCACATATTATGAAGTCATAGTCACACAAAGATAGTTCATGTTGCATAGTTTGTAATATGAAAACAAAAGCCACAACCTATTATCAACATGTGAGCGTTATTTTGTTTTTGTTTTTGTTTTTTTTTAATATATCTATACAGGGATATAAATATGAGTAAAAGATTTGAATTCACGATAAGTATTTTGAATCAACTAGATTTTTTCAGTTGAGTTATCACTTTTAAAATACATTTGAATTTAAACCTTTCAACTAAAAGGCATATAGAAACACTAATATTCACTGTAATATATTTAGCAGCTATTTAAATGTATTATGCCTACTTTAAATATACAATTTATTGTAAATGGTTAATAATGAAATAAATAAAAAGAGCATATGCTCATAATCACTAAAAGTTACAAAATAATCCAAACTTTGGTAATCAAAACAAATTAAGCGGCAAAAGTATTTGCTGTCCTCTTCAATCTCTTCCAAAATCTTTAAAATAATTCAATATTTTTGCCTATTATTAGCTAATAACGATTATGAAGACCCAACCACCAATCATTAAAGGACACCCAACACCTTTTTTTTGCTTTGAAGCTTCAAAGGAGAAGGCCCAAAAAAAGAAAAAAATAATAAAAAAATAAAAAATGTCACAATATTAGCTAATTATTTAAACAGGACAATAATTCCCTTTAGTTCGATTCCATTCCATATTTATATATTAAAAAAACAACTCTTTTTTTCGTGCAATAATTTCGATTAATTTATAGCTCTTAGTATTGGCTATCATTTTGCTCTAAATAAAACGAGTAAGCATGATAAGAAATGATTATCTACGTCGAAAGTATCAAATATATTCATATAATTTATATAATTAAAGATTAAAAATTAAGTTATATAATTCAGGATTAAAAATTGAGTTGAATTTTACTAAAAAAAAATTTGAATCTATATTTAGTATGTGAACTTATTGTCAATTTATCGTTTTAAAAATGATGGTCTAACTTGTTAATTTAATTCAATTAACCTTTTATTAATTGCAAATGTAAAATTCAAATTCAAGTTACATCATCAAAACTTTTTAAGATTCATTATTCTCGATAATTTAAACACCAACCAAGATTGCTCAAACACAAACATGAACCTCGAAACTAAATAAAATATAGATTTTATAAAAAAAAGTCTTTTTTTAGTTTATACTAAGAAAGAGGTGAAATTAAACTATTTGATTAATTAATGTAAGTACAAAAGTTACGAGTTAAATCTGAGTTGATTTTTTTTTTCTATTGTGGCATGATGTTTGACCAGCCAAAGGTTTAATTCATAAGCTAAGATTATGGTAAAATTATTTTGAATTAATCTCAGTTAGTTGTTTTTTTAATACTTAAAAAAAATTAATATGTCATGCGATTAAAAATGAATGCACTAAAGTCAAATGCAAATAGACGTTTTCAGAATTGCCCCCATTTAACCGTTTCTGTTATAAAACAATGGCCGCAAAGTAGTAAACCATAATTAGGACGGAGGGTAAATTGGTAAGAAGCGCAGAACGGTATCGTTTTGCTGGCCGACGAGTGACAACATTGTAACGTTCTCACTCCTCGTAGCTCAGCCCAATTAATTATAATTTGTTAAATTACACATGAACTTTAAAATTTGTATTTATTTAGTCTTTAAATTTTCAAAATTATAAATTTAGTTCATGAGCTTTTAAATTTTTTAAAAATTCACAGTTTTAATGGACACAAAATTAAAATTTTAGAGTTCCATTAGATATAAAATTCAAATTTATATTTAATAGATCGATTAGTTTTTAAAAAATTTGAATTTGATAAGAACTTATTAGACACAAAATTAAAAGTTCGAAGATCTATTAGACATAAAATTGAAAATTTAGAGACCTATTAGACACTTTTAAAAGTTTAAGGACCAAATAGACAAAAACTTTAAAATAGAAACTAAACTTGTAATTGAACCATTATAATTTGTAAGGATTTAACTCAAATTTTCACAAAAGGTTGGAAAGATCAAATTTAAATTAAATAGTCAATTTGACTTGGCTAACTTATTAAAATTTCAAAATTCGATGATACAATTCCCTATCCCTATAATTATTGAGCTAAAAAAACCAAAACTAAATCGAATGAAATGGTTCAAAATTGAACTCCTTGATGAATAATTAGTTTTAGATTTAAGGAATACTTAACTCTTTACCATTATTATTATCATTATTATTTGTGAATCATCTTATTGTTTTTTCTTAATTCTAATATTGATAACAATAACAATATTTAATCTTTAAACAAAAATTAATTCACATCCAAATTGGAGAGGTGGGAGCGCTGAGTGACTTTCTCTTCTGCCAATAAAGGAAGCACACGTGTCCATAAAATGGAGGTGAAATCCCGTGCAAAACATTGGAATATTGCTCCCCATAATTATGAATTTATATTTTTTCTTTAAAAAGAGAGAGAGAGAGAGAGAGAAAGGGTGAAGACGTGGGAGTGGCATGCATGGCCAAGTAGAAAGAAGGCAGACTTAAAAATGGCGCCAAATTCAAGGCTGCCTCCCACGTTACCACTTTGCTGACACCATAACGGTCTCTTTGAAACTTCCATTATTTTCTCTTTTACAATTTTGCCCTTCTCATTTATTAACCAATAACTTACCCATTTTCCTTTTATATTCATTTTATAGTTCACTCATTCTATTTATGTCAAATGGAATCAAATTTTATGTGATGAACAAAATCTTCCAACATTGACTTAGATAATTACGAATTTTCTAAGATTGAAGTATATTTATGAGAATAATCCTTTCTTTTTAATAGTATAAATTATAAATTATTTTACATCTATTATTTATTTATGTATTTTTATAAAAGGGTTTAAACCATGCCCAATTTATCTATTTAAAAAAAAAAATTATGCCCAATCAAGTGTCACTTACATGTTAGAATAAGTTTATTAACACATTTATTTTCACATATATTTTTTTAGTACAACAAATGTGAGGTATGAAAATTTGAACCTTAAACTTCCGATCTCAAGTGTCACTTTGGCGTTTCACACGGTTGTTTTGTTTTAAATTTTTATTTTTATTTTTAAATTTTAATTTATTAATTGAAACGATCCATTGTTGAGATTGGAAGGAGGGGGGAAGGAATCTATTGTCAACAATTGACTTTTACTTGATGAGAAAATGAGAAGTTTATGTGGAGTAGGCAAGCCATACCCATACTTTGCAGGGATCGAATCGATAATATATTTTAGGAGACTACAAAATTATGTTATGAAAATATAATAAAAATTTAATTAGAGTGTGCATTGAGGTATCTCAACTAAATTGGCATGATAATATGTATGCATATACACGTTAGTTAGGTTTGAATTTTATGACAATATTTTATTATAAAGTTAGAAGTAATTCCAATTTAGCTTAAATTAGATAAAGTATTGCAAAAATAAAAATTAAAAAATAATTTAAAATATAGTAAAATTATAATACATAAATGATTTATTAAGTTAATTAATATGTAGTGTAACTTTTTTCAATATATGTAAGGGTAATTGATTGTCATGGCTAAAGTTAATCAATATGATTATCATATAAAATAAATTATATTGGTTAACATTATTAAACTCAATGTAATTTCAAACTTTTTTTTAGTACAATGTAATTTTAAACATAGTTTTGTAGATTAAAGACACTTATAACATTTTTTAAGGTTTAAGGCGTTGAATCTCTCCTCCCACATATTTGTTTATTGAAAATTTTTATTTAAGTTAATGAATAGTTTATAAGTTTATTTTAAAATGTTATATTTATAAATATTTGTAAAAAAGTGTTGCATTTTTAATTACATTTGAAAAATGCATATATACAATTTTCTAAAATGAAGCTACATATTAAAATTTTACGTTATAATTCTAAAAAAAAATAATAAAAATTTACATAGGCTAATCGAATCAATTTGAACTTATATCAAAGTTGACTTATTTTATATATATTTTTTTTAAATAAAAAAAAAATAGAAGACTATTGTATATAATTTCAGGGGAGGAGTAAAAAAAAAAAAAAATTTAGTAAAGAGTATATTTCCAAACATCATGATGTATCAGTATTATATTTTTCATGATCTATATTATTAATGAATTTGTAGAATAGATACTCATACAAATTCATCATGTGTCAAGAACTAGATTTTAACCGGTGATACAAGAATTTCCAATTTTTCAACTTTATCAACTGAGCTATTCCGACCATTTACAATACATTATCCTTATTTTAATAGATGACTTTGGTCTATATCCATTGTAAGTAAGAAAAAAAAAGTATTCCGAAGTCTTCTTTTTGAAGATCCACGAATTTTTAGGGCTTGGATAAGATTTTGGAAGTCGGCCATAGGAATAGGAGGTCACTGATATGGCGTCGCTTAAAAACAATCTTATAATTAATTAAATTAGATGCTTTAAAAAATCAAATCAAAATAAACATGAAAACTTGAGAATGATCTAGAAAAGTGGAGAATGAGATAGTAATGAGGGTACGTTAAACTCTTTTATGATTCTTAGGAGTGAGACGACCTCTTAATTTTTCTTCGTGTATGAGGTGAATGACGACAATGAGGTTTGCATGAGCAGTGGGCCACCCTAAAGCTTGCCATCACTTGAGTTAGCTTAGATAGAGTAAAGGAATTTTATTTTCTTTGAGAACAAAGAAGCACTCCATGTATATAAAGAGAAAATATAAAAACGTATTTTGAATATAAAAGCCATAAAATGTAAAAGTAAAGAAATTATTTAAAAAAGAAACAAAGAATGAAATTGAAGAAAGAGTTGGAAAGAATTAGAAAGAGTAATTAAATTCGAAAGATTTCAAAAACGATAACAGAAGGCATAAATGGTAATTAAGACGCATTCAATGGGTAATTCAAAATCGTTAAGATTCAATTTAGTTTTAGGCCGAAATCGTTTCAGTCAACAAAAATCACTTTGAATCGCTCATTTCGATAACAAATCTTTTGCCCAGTCAGCACCAGTCTCGTTCTCTCCCGCTCCGTTGGATCTCCCACTCCCTTCAATCTCCACCCGCCACGTGTCCTCATCTCATAACCCCGATTTTTGCGGCGCCTCCTGAAAATATCTCCCCCTCGCCGGAGTCCCAACTTCCCCAGCCCACGGCGGCGCGTGGACTCTTTTTTTTTTTTTTTTTCTTTTTTACAGTTTGAAATAAAATAATAATTTTGATTTGTTTTTAAACTTTTTTCGTTTGGAAGTTGGCCTTTAGACCGGGTTTTTTTGAAATACGGCTGTTAGGGATCCTATAAAATAGTAGGTTTCGGTTATTCGCTATGCTTTTCTTCTCCGTGTCTGTCTCTTATCTCTTCAAAGTCTTAAAATCACTCTCCTTCTTCTTCACTCTCTCATTTTCTTTCCTTCTCATTTTCCCGGAAAATTGACTGAGAAGATCTCAGAATCAGAGTGAGTGAGTGAGTGATAAGCACTTTTGGAAGAAGTGTAAGTACATAGAGTAAGTGGGTTGGGGAAAAGCTTTGTCTCTCTCTCTTTCCCTCAAAATACAAATCGATTCCAGCATTTATTCCTTCTCTTCCTCTTTCTCCTAAAGCTGCTCTTACGAACTTTTCTTTTCTCTCCCACACCGTAATTTTCCGAGAAAATTTTCCTTTTCTATTTCCCTTTTTTTCCCCTTTTCCTTTTTCCCCTTCAATGAACGGTTCTGGGCTTTCTTTCAATTCTTTCTCTCTCGCGTTTACATCTTCACCTTTTTGTGGGAGTCACTTTTCTTTTGGGTTTAGTCAAGCTTTTTCGTTCTGATGATTATTATAACCACAAACGAAACAAACCCATTAGTGGAGTGGAGGTCGCTGAGATTAATTTTCCATCTCCGGATTTCAGCTTCTCTTTGACGTGTTCGTCCCGTTTCTGCTTTTAACATTCTCTTTATTCTCCCTCGTGTCTAGTCCTTTAAACGAATCTTCCCCTTTCCTTTTCCCTTTTACCTTCTTCCATCTCTATATTTCACTCTACATTTCGCTTTCAATGGTAGCTCTGAGAATCTGACAGGTGAAGGAAAATTTTTCTGCTCTCTCATGGAAGAAATGGACTTGTTCTCCAGTGTTGTTGTACCTCCGATCAAGTACACTGAACATCGAAAGCAGACCAAGCACTTCTCTCCGCCATTAATGGGGCCTAAGGTTGTGAGGATATCTGTAATTGACGCCGATGCCACTGATTCTTCCAGTGATGAAGAAGAAGAAGAATACGCCTGCCGGCGAGTGAAGAAATTCGTTAATGAGATTACAATCGAGACTCTTGGGGGGAGAAGTAGCCAGAAGAAGTCCACCGGCGGGAAATCGAATTTTCGGAAGCAGTTGGCGCCGGGAAGTAGGAAATTCCGCGGCGTACGGCAACGGCCGTGGGGAAAATGGGCGGCCGAGATTAGAGATCCTTCGCGACGTGTACGGGTCTGGTTGGGCACCTACAATACGGCAGAAGAAGCCGCTATGGTCTACGACAACGCTGCCATTCAACTCCGTGGCCCCACCGCCCAAACGAACTTCACTCCTCCGCCGGGGGTTAGCTCCAGCTATGTCTCCGCCGAGGAGTCCAACGACAATCTCTCCTCGCCGACTTCCGTTCTCCGTTGCCCCTCGCCGTCGACAAACGACGCCGTATCGGAAAAAATCACTGCAACAACCGGCAAAGAAACCCGCCAAGACGAGTCGGAGAATTTTCCCGATTTTTCGTTCTATTCGAACTGTGATACGTTTTACCCCAATGATATCTTCGACTTCCAACCGCCGATTCCATCTCCGTTCGGCGACTCGACCCTCAACGACGCCGTTTTGAAGGGCGACTACGGCAGTAGTATGTTTGTTAACCCCGCAGAAGATTTCGGGTACGGGTTCGGATCCTCCACGTGGCATATGGTAGAAGATTCCTTTCAAGACATCAGCGACATATTCGGGTCGGACCCTCTCGTTGCGCTTTGAGATTTTTTTTTTCCTTAAAAAAAAAAAATAGGCCGGGTTTTTCTGGCAAATTTTGTGAGTGTCGGATTCTTTTTTCCCTGTGTTTAGTTTTTTCTTTTTTCTCGTAAATTTTGGGGCATGTAATTTCTTATTTGTTGATGATGTGTATCAAAAATGGAATGGTCTCTCTTCCGTTACAGCAACGGTGACGGACAAATTTTGTGTACCACTTTTTATTTTACCCTTTCTTTAACGGACTGGCACGTGACACGCACATTTAAATTTAAAAAGTTTGCGGAAGGGATTTGCTTAACACGTGCGAGAGAGGGTACACGTGCGACGTGGTTCAGTCGTCAAATTTGCCGAATGCCATCCACCAACTTGATTTAATATTACTATTCATTGATAGCATAAAATTGCTTTATCGAATTATATAAGATAATTTCACTTTTATGTATTCCACGTTATTTAAATATTTATTTGAATTTGAGAAGGGTAGAGATGTCTTTTCGTGAAGGAGTCAACGTGTAAGTAGCACACAAAAATATCTCACTTAGGTGTGGGTGCTATTAGCTTTTTTCTAAAATAGGTTAAATTACAAGTTTTTTTTTTTGTTTGTCTATTAATGAGTCTTAAACTTTCATTGTGTCAAAATTTTGAAATGTCAGTCAACATTCTTTTTTTAAATTCATACACATAAGATAAAATTTTAGATTAAATAGCTCATTTTTTTTAAATTTTGAATATGTTAAAAGTTTAGTACGTTTCAAAGTCCAAATAGACACAAATATAGAATTTCATGGATTAAATTTGTAATTTAATATTTTAAGCATCATTTAATAACTATTTAATTTTTGAAAATGATACTCATTTAGCCTTGTATTGATTTCTCAATTTACATTTGTTTCTTCATAATATTCATTGATTATTTTACTAGTTTATTGATTTTCTGTTTGAATTGTGAAAATAGATTACAAGATTTTAAAATGGTTTACAAATATAATTTAAAAAAAAATTATTTATCAAATGGGACTGGGACCTACTATTTTCACTTTTTCTGCAAAAAGAGGTTAATAGAGATTCTAAATTTCTATTTCTATCCCTTAAGAGCTATAGGATATAATAGAAAATGAGAGACGAAAATTTACTACAAAGTCAAACAGAAATTAATATTTCACTATTCCATAACTGCCTACGATTTGATTTTGATTTTTTTTTTTAAGAATAAAATTGATTTTGATTCTTATTCCATTTAAACCTGAAATTTAATTATTTGATTCTCTCACTCTCACTCGTGATTTTGGTGAACAAATTCTGAAAATAATTGTGCTTTGTTCCAAAAAAAGTTCAAACTAAATTTAAATACTTTTGGCTAATTTAAAGCACCTCTTACCATCAAATTTGAGTACATAATCAACAGTGTTTTTAAAAATTCTAAAAATAATAAAGTAATTTAAAGTGCTTTAAAAAGGCATTTAATTCATTTTTTCTCAAAAGTATTTATATTAAAGACATAGTTAGGAATGCTTATACTAAAAAAAAAAAAAGTAGAAGTTAAGAATGCTTCTAATAAAAATACTTTTAATTATTCAGAGCAAGAGCACTTAATTACAATCATTCTAACAAAAAATTACGTAAGTGATTCCTAAATACTAACTTATAAACACTTGCCAAAACACATTCCACAAATTCTAATATTTTAAGCTCCCTTTGATAACAATTTAGTTTTTTTTTTTTTTTAAAAAATTGTGCTTGTTTTCTTACCGTTCATTTACGATGATTTTTATATTTCTTAAAAAAACAAAGAAACTATACGTGAAAAATAGTGCTTATAAGCTTAATTTAAAAAACTATAAATGGTTATCATACAGAAGCCATTGGCTTTTTCCAAGAGCATTTTTTTCATGTTACTTGAGTAAAAACACTTTCTAACATTCTAAACATAGCTTAAGAATATTAATCCAAATAGTTAATACAAAATGATTCTTAAAATCGTTTTCAAAACATGTAAATACTATTTACGGTGTATATATATATATATATCAATGCAAAAAAAAAAAAAAACTATGAATTTCTTTTATATATATATATATATATATAGTCAATGGGGGTTGAAAATAGAAGAAAATGGGTACAAAAAGAGCATCTGAAGAAGGGAGATGGGTGGCAGGAGTTGGCATATAGAAGGATAGGTAGCACTTAGCAGCGGCTGAGACTCTGCAAATCCAATCAATTTCTCACTGCCTTAAAACACAATGTCCCAAATTCTCTTATGCCTTTTTTCAGCTCTCTCTCTCTCTCTCTAAAAGTATAGCCTTTTTCTCTCTCTCTCTCCCCCTAAATGTAAGACTATTTCTTGGCTTGCTTTAGTCATTTGCCTAAATTTGAACAAGCATGACATTGTAGAGAGTCCACTCTCTCTTTCCTTAAAAGTAGATATATTTTGAATGACGAGTTCAAGTTTCATAGTATCTACCTATTTAGGATATTGAAATATTATGTGTTTACTTATAATTTAACGTTGTAAAGTCAGACGATTTTTTGTGAGATTAGTCGAAATATGTGTAACTTGACACTTACAAATATTTAGAAAATAAAACATGAATATTATGTTACTTTGTTAAGTTTGAATTTATATGGCTGTAGAAAGTTTGTATAACATGCATTGAGATTATGTAAAAATAAGTGTGTTGTCTTTGTGAGAGATATGAGTTATATATAGAAGTATGGGTTTAAGTAACTCATTGACAGTAAATAACACGAGATAAATAACTTATACCGTCATAAATTTTTACTCCCTATTCATGGGGCAAACACTACTCATCTCTCACAAATCAAAGATTCAAGTAATATAACAGTTATACAAATAGAGTTTCTCTACATTGACTAATTAAGGATGAAGAGTTTTCATAAGCTCGAAGAAAGGAGAAACTCTATTTGAAATATAGTGGAGAAGCTTCTACTTCTCTAATTTATTTTTTAAGGCACTCATAAAGAATGTATTATCTAAGTTGAAAAAGTAAAAAAGTCAACTTAGTTAGGTTGTCTAAGTTAACATGATGAAAACCAACAAGCATGATTGACTCGAACGAAAATTTTCAAAATCCATTAATGCTCCTCTCAAATAGCACAATAGGTTGCACCCAAGTGTTGTGCAACCCACTTTGTAATCATAAGAAAAAAAAAATTGTGATTGTAAAGTGAGCTGCATAACACTTGGGTGCAACCTATTATTTTCCTCTCTCAAATAGGTGGAAAAACATGTATTCATTTATTAAAAATGCAAAAAAGAAAAAAGAAAAAAAAAAGTTCTGCTTAAAAGCCGGCCAACCGTTTCTGGGTTAGATTCTACACTTGATCACCCGCAGAGAATCTCCTCCCTTATCCTCCTGTCCCCACCGAGGTTCAATCCTAGCCATACACGTAAGCACAGACTACTATTTCTCTTGATCACATGGCCCGCTTTTACTGTGCAGCCGTGCTGCAAATGGGCCGTTTGGCCCCCCAGGCCCAGTTCTTGCTGCCTCTATTTCCCGCTCATACCCACGTGGCAGATATTCTGATTGTGATTGGCCGGACCCACCGAATCAAAACAACGGGTCTTGCTGATGTGGACCTCAAATTTTTTTTTTTTGGCTGTGTGAAATTAATGTACAGGTCAGCTGATGGCCCACCTCCCAAATCACGGGCCTTTTCCAGCTTCCGGTGGCCCAATCATTATTTTATTATTATTATTTTTGTATCTACCTGTTACTTGAGTTTTTTCTTTCTTTTTGTAGTTTTTTTTACTACGTAAAATTTAATAAGGATCAAGGAAGAACTCTTTTCTATCGGCGTATATTTGGTTCATGAGTTTGAAAATTCGAGATTTGTGAGCTTAGAATTTGGACTTTGAAGGCTTAGATATACTTTTGCAAATGTGTTTACACTTGTGCATAATAATGTGATTAATTTGTGTAGTTGTGTAACCAAGAAAGATACGTTTTGGAGGTAAATATTAGAAATATTATAAAATTATTAGTTGTCTCAAAGTGAGTGTTTAAGGTGAGGATTTAGGAGTTTGAGTAAATTTGTCTTGAGATATTGAACCGTCCATGTTTGTCCCATGAATTTGTTGGACAAAGTCATCGATTCAACGATCCCCAAACCTACTTTCTTACAAAGTTTTTCTAAACCTCCACCTTATACCTAAACTATAAGATTAACATTTCTACACTTAAGATTTTGAATCTTTGCCCTAAAAGAAACTCGTTTACTAAACCTAAACTAACCTAAACATCCTCATAAGATTTTTTTTGTTAATATATAATAGTCTAATCGTAGATTATGTACCTTAAGCATATTGTATTTATTAAATTTATGTACTTTAAGCCTTGAGTATATTTAAATCTATAAAAGTTTAAAAAAAAATTATTTATGACACTTGAACTACAAATTAAATTTTTATTTAGTTTTCATTAACATCAATAATGACAAAATGCTACATGATATGCTTATTGGATAATTTTGGTCGAACTAGCACAATGTACAAATAGGTGAAGAAACAAGGAAAAAATTGGTTGTACCCATTTTTGTGCATCCCACTGAATTGTCCATTCACAGCTTGTCTTGTGACAATCTTTTTTTTTTATTTATTTATAAAAATTCTAGACTTTTTTTTTGCTGTGTATTGGAGTGAGCTGCATAAAGATGGGTGCAGCCTGACCCAAGAAACAATCATGCATAAAGCTTTTGTCGTGATTTTAATGAATAATTTAATCATAAATTTAATTTTAAAATAAGAAAAACATTATCAAACAAAATCGCTTTGTAGATTGGAAGAGAGTGAAAGAAGGAAAAGGGCAATGGGAAGATGGGAGGTGGGGAAATTGATGAGTCAAACTTCAGCAACCAAATGACAAAAGAAGGGACAGAAAGGGATATGTGAGATATTCTAAATATATTTTACAAAAAATAGAAAGAAAAGATATTCTTAAATCTTAATATATAATATGCCACTTTAAATTAAATGAATGGATTTCATTCATTTTGCTTTGGGACTTTTACACCATATGCCTACTTACTTTTCTCCTCACACTACCTTTTTCTCTGGCGTTTTCCCCTTTTCATCCCTTGCATTACATGCATATATATCTATATATAAAAATTGTTTGTATCTTAGACATTACAATATAAAAGATTTTAATTATGTCGTCTTGAGTCATGGTCGAAAACAAATAAAATAGCTTTGGTATGTCGACGAGAAAAAAAATCTCTAATAAGTTGAGACCTTTTTAACTTTCTTTACTAACTTTATTGTATTATTATCCTAAAATTTTATCCTCCGAAATTTTTGTTTTGTGTCTGTAATATCTTATCAAAGAAAACTTATCTATTGAAGTAGAGGTCAAAAGTTTAGTTCATAATGTAAATTTAAAATATATGAGAAAGGATATTGGATTGGATTTGAGAGATTACCATGTCCTATGGTATAACAAGATAAAATAGGGTATAACAAGATAGAGTAGCATTATTAAGAGAAAAAACAAAAAGAAAAAACTTTTGGCCCCGTTTGATAACCATTTGATTTTTGAAAAATTAAGTTTATAAACACTACTTCGATCTATGGATTTCTTTGTTTTATTATCTATTTTTTACATATATTTTCAAAAATCAAATCAAGTTTTGAAAGCTAAAAAAATAGTTTTTAAAAATTTGTTTTTGTTTTTGGAATTGAAAACTATTGTAGAGAAATGGTGATAAAAAAACATGCACAAATTTCAAATACCAAAAATAAAAAACCAAAATGATAATCAAACTGGACTTTAATGATACTATTTTATGAAAATAGTTAAAATAAAAGTTATTACTAAAGAAAGGAAAGTAAGTCCTAAGGAATGGCTGAAGTTTAGAATAATTCTTCTAAATAAAATAAATGCGATTTTCTAATTAAAGAAAAATAACATTCGAGGTTTTTTTTTTAAAATAACATTTGAGTTAATAATTCTTTAAAATACTTTTCATAACA
Organism: Trichosanthes truncata; assembly: GCA_033996785.1. NCBI lineage: Eukaryota > Viridiplantae > Streptophyta > Magnoliopsida > Cucurbitales > Cucurbitaceae > Trichosanthes > Trichosanthes truncata. The sequence goes on from JAWPNB010000003.1 coordinate 79,144,878, forward strand.
TTAACTTTTTTTATTAAAAAAAAATATAATTATTAAATTTGATACGGTTTTGATTTTTTTAGGTGCAATCATATAACACTAATGCACTGAATTCCATTAGAACTCTGCAGGGGCGAGATGGAAAGTCTTTGTATTGCATCTTTTTAAAACATAACTCATTGTATAAGATATTAATTACTATCCAAAGATTGATGGTGCAATCCCATTACATAATTGTTGAACTCAACAAAAAAAATCAAAACAATTTTTTATGTTTAAAACAACTAAGAAAGATTTTTTCTTTTTAAAAGAAAAACATATATACACTAATAAACATGAAACTCTTCCTTTCTCTTATACATAAACACATTAGATAACATTCCAAACGTCGATGGTTTAATCCCTACCCTGCTCTCGAGTTCAAATGGTTGGACTAGACAAACAGACACATCTGATAACAAGTCTTCCTCTTTTATTGGGCCCATTGCGAATTTTCCTGCGTACTTTTGGGCCTATCACATGGATTTGGGTTCTTACATCCGAATTTTGGACTCTGGCCCATCAAATAAAAAATTATTCAAACTGAATTTTAAAATATCATTATCATATCAAAGTTTTTTTTTTTCTTCATTTTAAGGAGACTAGTTTATTACCACATACAATGCACATGTGTGTGTATATGGGTTAAATTACAAATTTAGTCCATATAGTTGTGAGAAAGTGAGAATTTAAAACCTCATAATTTTAAATGTTAGAATTAGTCCTTAGAGTTTGATATAACACTAAAAAATAATCCCTACCATAGGGACTATTCATGAGGATTTTATCAAACCATAGGAACTAGATATGAGGTTTTATCAAGCTATAAGGATGAAATTCTAACTTTTAAAACCATAGGGATTAAAATCTACCTTTCTCCAAATCATAGGGACCAAATTTGTAATTTAACCAATATATATATAATTTTTGAAGATTAAAGTAATTTGAGTTCAACATTGTGGAATACAATTATTATTTATATTGTATTATGATTCTTTTATAATTAATTAGCTTCAATAATTTTTTTCCTATTCATATTATGATTTAGTATTTTTAATCTCACTAATTTTAATATAATAAAATTGTTTTCTATTATAATATAAGTTTTCTTTTTAAAAATATAATATAACATAATATAAATATAATATAATTTTCTATTTCTTCTTTTGAAGTTTTTAAAATTTTATTTGTATTTATATTATTATGGTATACATTTTATGACACATAATATAGTTTTTTATTTTTTGAAGTTTTATTACAAAATTATCTAAGTGCATTTTAGATTAAAAAAATGACAATGCATGGAAGTAAAAGTTTTCATAAATTTCCTATATATAGAAAAACATTGGAATTATACTTTTATCTAATAATTTGAATGGAAATTTTTGGTATTTCAAATAGCGAATCTCAGAAATATTACTCTCGATTTTGAGAGATTATGATTTGATTAAAGTGAAAAGAGAAATATAATTTATCAAAAAATGACTTATCAGATTCAATTTATTAGGGTTAATTTGATCAATTCCCCTTTGTGGAAATAATTCTCTTCCTTTGAATTTGTTTTGAATTAATTTTTAGTTTGATTGATACAAATTCTATTGAAAATAATTTAAATGATGAAGAGATAATTAAAGATTGGTTGTGATTTTGACGACATTTTTTATTTTTAAAAATTGGATTGACATTTTAAAGTATTATAAAATAATGATTTATGAATTAATTAATAAATCAATTTAATTTTGAAATAGCTAAACATTCAAATGAATTTATTTAGAAAATATTTTTCTCATAAATTTTTTTAAAGTGATTTTGCAAAATTTAAAACTATTTACTTCTATTTAACTTTGTAACATAATTTTTAGAAACTATCGAATTTAAAAATTACTCTAAATGAGTTAGTTATAAATCTCAATTATATATTATAAGATTATGTTAAAAGATTAGATGAAGATGTGGTCGTTTAAAGAGAGTAATTTGATTTCTAGATTAAAAAAAAGGGATGTAAGTTTTAAAAAAAAAGTAAAAAAAAAAAAATACATACATACATATATACATAGTATTAAAAAAAAGAGAGAGAAGATATTTGAAATAAATGGAAAATTAGAGATGCCTATCGCAAAAAAAAATTGGGAGTGTAATTTAATTGGAGAATTTAGATTCAAATCCTAATTTGATTTGATTTTGAATCAAAAAATATCTTCAATTAAAAAAAATTATATGAATTCAATTTTGAACTCGAAATTAATAGGATTATGATCAAGTATATGAGTTTTGATTGATGTAATTAATTGAAATAAGGGGTATTTTAATCTAAAAATATTTTCTACAATAAGGGTTATTTAACCTAAAAAATAATTATACTTAATTATATTATATTCTATCAAAACCATTAAAAATAAATTGTGTTTGTTTCAAATTAACACAAGAAAAATAGTAGAAGCACCACCACCACCACCAACATTGTGGAATATTAAAAGACAAATTTGTAATTAATCAAAATTTAAATTATTGGATTATAATTCTACTTCTTTCCATCCGTGGATTGTATATGTCCATCAAATTTGCACATCAAATTTTCAAAGCTATGCATTACATAAAAGAACTACCACCGTTATTATTATTTTGTTCCTTCAACTTTTAGTTTTTTTCTTCCACTTTAAAATAACCATAACCATATATTTTATTTTTATCTTAATTTGCCTTAAATATTTAACAAATAAATGAGATGATTTTATATTCAAATTATAATTTGGTATGATTTTGAATCAAAGCACACCAAGTTTATCAAATTAAGAATTTTGATTCAAACTCATTTTGAATCAAATTATCTCGTTATATTATAGTTGTTTAAATTATAGCATTCAACAAACTAAACTGTAGATTTCCTAAAAAAAAAAAAAAAACTAAATCCTAAATAAAAAGAAAAAGAAAAAACATGGGCTAATGAAAATTTCTAAAAAAAAAGGAAGAAGAGATTATGATAAGATGACTATTTTAGATCTGGAAAAAAGAAGTACTAACAACAAAACAACATTGTGAAATTAATTATTTAAATTGAATGGTATCAACTAATATGCTTAGGTCTAATTTTTTTTAAAAAAAATCGTGACAGAAAAAGAAAAAACGTGGGCTAAGGAAATTTCCAAAAAAAAAAAAAAAAGACATATGAGGAGATTACTATTTTTAATTTCAATAAAAAGAAGCAAGAGAGATACCTAGGAGGATGACTATTTTAGGTCTGAAAAAAAAGGCACCAACAACAAAATATTGGGTATTTTAGATTTGAAAAAAAAAGAAGCGCCAACAACAACACAATATTGTAGAATTAATTATTGAAATTGAAAAAAAAAAGAAAAGAGGCATGATAAAAAATGATATTTTAGATCTGAAAGAGATGTGCCATTCATAGAGGGAATTTAGATTGAAATTCTAATGTGCCATTTAAAAAATGATATAATGATTTGATTAATGTAATTATCTAAAATTCAAATGGATATTTTAGGGTAAAAATATTTTTTAGAAATCCTTTCTTTTTAATATAGTATAGATATAGTAGATATAGATATTATTAATATTAATATTATTATATTATAGATATATATTTTTTTTCATTTTTAAACTAAAATAATTGGATATACAAATATGTAATTAATTGGAGATACTTTTTTTAAGCCAAAAACTTAATTTGAAAAAGAGATAGAATTTTGAAAAGAAAAAAAAAAGGTTGAAAAAAAAAATAAAGAGAAAATTTAGCGATATGATGTCCAAAAGTCATCCCAAAAACTTAATTAGAAAAAGTGATAGAGTACCGAAAAAGAAAATTGCATTATTATTATTATATATTATACTATTATTACTAATATCATATTATCATATTTTTTTCCATGTTTAAACTAAGCTAATTGGATATTTAGACGTAATTAATTGGAGATTTTTTTTTTGCAAAGGCCAAAAACTTAATTTGAAAAATAGATGGAGTTTTGAAAAAAATAATAATAAAAGTCTGGAAAAAAAATAAAGAGAAAAAAATTAGCAATATGATGTGCAAAAATTATGTCCAAAACTTAATTTGAAAAATAGATGAGTATTCAAAGAGATAGAGTATCGACAAAGAAAAATGCACCAAAAAAAAAAAAGAAAAATGTTAGAAAAAATGAAAACAAAAAATGGACCTACTTGATGAACAATAGGAGATGACTTGATGAAAAATTGAACATGACTACTTTTAGACTTGAAAAAAATAGTTATTACTAAAAATTAAAACCTCTTATAAAAAAAAGAAAAGATAATTGGATGCAAAAGAAGTTAGAATAATTTGAATACTAACCATCTGCTTCATTTGAATTACGTGAAGAGTTGTATATATATACAAAGATGTAATCAATTGGAGATACTTTTTTTTTTTTTTTTTTTTGCAAAGGCCAAAACTTGATTTGAAAAAGAGACGGAATTAAAAAAATAATAAAAAATCAAAAAGGTTGAAAAAGAATAAAGAGAAAAAAAATTAGCAATATGATGTGCAAAAGTCAGACCAAAAACTTAATTTGAAAAGGAGAGAGTATCGACAAAGAAAATTGCAACAAAATAAGCGAAAAGGTTGGAAACAAAATGAAAACAAAAAAAATGAGAAATACCTGATGAAAAATTGGGGATGACCCTGATGAAAAATTGGAAATAGCTAGTTTACGATCTAAAAAAAAGTAGTTATTACTAAAAACTGAAAACCCATATGAAAAAATAATAATTGGATGCAATGGTGAAAACTAAATAAAAAAAAAATACCTGAAGAATCAGAATTGTGTGTATAAGAACTAAATGAAAAAAAGTACCTGAAGAATTGGATATAAGAATTGTGTATATGTAAGAACTAAATGTATGATAATTGGATGCAATTTATAGAAGCAATTTGATTCAAATTCAAATTTGATTTGATTTTGAATCAAATTGCTTATCAAAATAAGATTATTGATTCAAATTCATCAATTTAAAATTAAATAAAATATTCATTTTGAGTCAAATTATCAGATCGGATTAAGATGATTTAATTAATGTAATTAACTAAAATTTAAAGTGGTATTTTGGTCTAAAAATATTTTTCAAAAACTCTTGCTTTTTAATATATTATAGATTATAGATATGAGTGTTCATGGATTCAAATTTTCCATATTCAAATCTTCCATCTATTAAAAAAACCAAGATTAAAATACCATTTTAGTCCCTATACTTTGGGTTTTGTTTCATTTGGGTTCATGTACTTTCAAATGTCCAATTTTAGTTCTTGTACTTTCAATAAATCTTAAAATTAGTCCCTATAGTAAGTTTATTCCTAAAATTTTCAAAAAAAATATTTAGTCTCAATTAGTTTTTCCTTTATAAATTTTAGAAATATATTCACACGGTGTCTTTTATTGCATAGAAATTATTATTATTATTTAACCAATTTCGTTTAAAATTAATTTCAAAGAACTAATTTTAAAATTTATTGAAAGTATATGGATAAAAATAAAACAAAACTCAAAATACAGAGACTAAAATTATATTTTAGCTATAAAAATAAAGATGTCTTAATCACTGAATCAACCAAAAAACAAGATTGTATTTTAACAAAAAAAAAAAAAAAAATCCCAAGAAATGTATAGATAGAACTCTTTTCAACTTTTTGGAAACACAAGAAAAAAATAGTTGGGAACGTAACTTTCCAATAATAATACACATTCAAAAGCAAAGGCATTCATCAATCATCAGAGCTGCTAAGCACCTCTAATATAATTGTATTAAAATCAAAGAAACATGGACAAAACCATGGGCATTAAGATGATTATTCCTGAAGAAGCCAAGCTAAATTTGTGAGCCATGGCAGTGGATGGTGTGGTTGGGGCTGGAGCTGGGGCTGCCTGCATCGAGCCAAAAGTGGTGTGGATTCCAAAAGTTTCAAGGTTAAATGGCAAAGGGTCCGAGCCAGAAGTTCCCTCTTTGGAACCCACATGGACGTGGAGCTTTTGGCCAGCTTCACAGTGCTTTCCAATCCCATCGTAGAAGTAGTAGTCACCTGGCTCGGTCAGGTTCAGGATGGTTGGGCCTAGGAAGTACATGTTGATCACATCCTCTTGCCCACATGTCTCGTAGTCTGCCTTCTTTACGGCCAATAAGTTGTTGGCACCTGGCCGATACGGGAAAACTGCCAGCGGATTTGAAAGATGACACAAACATATATTAGGAACGAACAGACGATATGTGATTGGAATGCTTGGTTATGTTGTGTCAACCTCATTGAAGAATTTCTCGTCCTCCCTTGAGAGGAGAAAGTATTCGAGGAGACTAGTACAATATGTGTTATATATGTCGTGGGATGTAGGAGAGAAATTTTAATAAATAGGAAAATTATTAAAAACCAATCTTGAATTATAAGGGTTGTTACAACGTAGTCAAACTTTGAAATTGATCGATCACTTCCTTGAATTGACAAAATTTTACAATGAAGCTCACAAATATTGAAAAATGCACAAATTACCCATGCATTGTAATAAATTGAAACAATCAAACCTTTAAATTGTAGAATTGTTACAATTTATCTCATTTTTTTAACTCTTTATAATTAGAAAACTATAATACTAACTATTAAAAAACAATTGGGTTTCAGATTGACATTGAGCTGCATCTCCATTTAAGAAAATAAAAAATTGATGAAGAATTTGAATTTGATTGCAACAATCATAAAGTTTGAGTGTTTGATTAGAAAAAGAACGATTATAATTCAGGGATAGTTTGTGCAATTCACAACCTTTAGGGGCCGTTTGTTTCGTGGTAATCCAAGATTCCCATGGAATAGGCATCTGGATTACTTCGTTTGTTTTGTAGGAATGTAAGATACCTTGGTATATCAAGATGCCCGGATATCCTAGGATGCCCATTCGGAGGGCATTTGGTTAAATTTGGATGCCCTTTTGAAACATGGGTTTTTAAGATTCCCACGTTGAGGGCATCTGCTAATGACATATTTGCCCCTAATCAATTTTCTTAATTTTACATTTTTATTTTTATTTAAAAATAAATTAATGAATTTATGCACTAATAAACGATCAAATGTAGTTAGCTATATTTATATTTTACATTTAGATATAAAATAAAGCTTATTTAAAATTGAATTAATATTTAATATTAAATATTTTATAAAAATATCAAACTAATATAAATTAATTTGTTCTACAAAATAACACATAAATATTAGTATAAAATAAATTGATATACAAATATAATATTAAATTAACAACACCAAAATGCATGTGATATCAATTTAATTATGTTAAACTAATAATTAAATTATGTAAAGGTTAGCAAGGGCATTATTGGTATAACACATAATCTTAAGACATTCCCATATATAAATCCTGCAAAACAAACATGGCTATCTAAATATTCTCAGACATCCTTATAAATTTTTCTGCAAAACAAACATGGTAATCTAAAAATGTCGGACATCTAAAATTCCGGACATCTAAGATTCTAGGCATCTGAAGATGCCGGAAATCATGATTCCCTAAAAACAAACGGCCCCTTAAGGGTTTAATTTGAAACAATTTTGTAAGTCCACAGATTGATAGGTCAAATTGAAAATTCAAGATTACGATTGCAACAACCCTTGTTTTTTGTAATTTTTCTAAAAAAGCGTGATTTAATCAATTTAGAGAAAAATTAAAGACAGTCACAACGTGACAGCCACCTTGAATAATATTTCGAGAAAGAAAGACGAGACCGGAAAAGGAGAATACATACCAAGACTGTCTCCAACACCAAAGGTTCTAGGTCTAGCCCATTGATCAAAAAAGGTAATGTTTTCAGGCACTCTCCAGCCATGGCTTCCACCAACAATGTGAGTGAATGCATTGACAGATCCCATCAAAACTAAGCAACTCAAAATTCCAACCATCAAACTCATATACATTTTGTCCATTTTGGTTTTCCCTTTGGCCCTTCTCTCTTTGGAGCTTAAGAGAGAGAGAGAGAGAGAGAGAAAAGGAGAGGGAGAGAAATTTTGTATCCAAATTAAATTTTGTTTTTCTTCTCCTCTAACTCCAAGGGGAAGAAAAAGAAAAGAAATAGGCAATGGATTAGCTTCAACCAAATTTGGAATGTGGAAGCTAATGGCTTATGGTTAGTGTGGTTCCTTTTGTTTGTTTTGACATTGTCAATTTTTACCTCTTTTTTCTTTGGCATATTTAGAGGAACATAGCTATTTTAAGTACAATGAATAGATGGACCTCAATCTAAATCTTAACCATATTTTGTTTTATATTCTCTCTTTTTGCTTTTTATTTTCAGACCTTTAAGTTTTAACATCATACTTTTTACTTGGTTGCTAACAATTTTCTTTATTTTATAACAAATGTTTTTAAAATTAAGAATGAGTTTCAAAAACTAAAAATGGTAGGTTTGAAAGATCCATTTTCCCCCTTTTTAATCCGACTTGAATTACAAAATTAGAGTTTTAAAAACTTGATGAAAAAGATTTGTTTGCAAGTCAGTTTTAATTCCTGTCTAATCAGTCTGATTTGTATAATATGATCAACATGTTGTGTAGATGTTCTATTTAAAAAAGTTTCTAATTGATTCCCTATACTTAGAAGATTGTATCTATTTGATCCTTTGACTTTAATTTTTTTTTAATAAGTCACTAGATTTTAAATTCTGTTTCTAATAGGTTTTTGTTATTAAATAGGTGCACTGGTCGAGTGAAACTTGTGGGTAAAATTTAATAAAAATAAAGCTTAACCCTTAGTACAAGTATACACTGCCGATGCAAGTAATAAGGAAAATATTTCAAGTTATCGAATCCCAAGAGAATGTACACTACAAAATTAATGTGTAACAAGATTGTGAATAATGACCACTTTAGTAGCCAAAAATCTAAAAACAAAAATATTTTGGGTGTAAGAGTAACAACATAACTGAAAACAAGACTTAAGACTAATTTAAAGGACACTCAGAAGAATGCAAGGATTCAATCCCATTCATGCCCGTTGGTAAGATTGCCAACCAATTGCCACAACAATAGGACATTTTACAGAACCGATTGCCAATCAATTACTACAGAAATCAGACATTTCACAGAAACGTGGTAAATTGTAACGCCCCGGATTTTAAGGTAAGACTAATTTTATTATTTTGGAGATTAGCTTAGGTTTGACTGGAATAATTAGAATTTGCTTGAAATCTAACTTGAGTAAACTAGATACAAGTGGGTTTAATTAAGAAAATTAAATCTTCGAATTTTGAATGAGAGATTTAAAAATTTTAGTCTCAAATTCATAATTTCGAGAATTTGTTCATTTCTTGGATTTTTTTAATTAGATTGAAAATGCCCAATCTTCTCTCTCAAGTTTTCTAAGAGTATCCAAATTTTATTTTGGATTTTAAATAGGATTTCAATATTTGGAGTTCATTTAAGAGTTGTAAAAGAAAATAATAATAATAATAATAATGACCCCTAGCGCTAACTCTGTCCTTTTCTCTCTCTACCTTCTCCCCATCTCCTTCTTCATGAGACTTCAACCAGCCGCCTCTCCTTTTCTTCAACCTCCCCACTTCAGCGCTGGCGAACGTCTCTGATCACCGACAATATCAACAGCACCGCAACAACAAATGGTCTGGCGTGTAGATTGACGTGGTTCTGGCGATTCCTCCTCTCTGTGATGCAAGTTCGACGCTTCCCAGCCCTATAACGAGTTTTCTCCTCCAGCGCAACACACCCACAAAGAACGTACGCCGGCGACCAAATCTGTAGCGTACCTCGGCGATGCATTGATCTCCTCACGGCAGCAACATTCGCGAACTCTCTGTTCTACGACTCCATCTCCGACCGGTGGCAACCCACGCAACAACAATAGCTCTAGATCCGACAGCTCCATGCGACCCACGACTCACAACACCCAGATTTGCAAGACCCACGAGCGAGTTCACCTTCAGCAACCCCCAACAATGTTTTGAACCCAAACCTATGACAATGGCAACCCGGTTCATGATTCTGACAAAGTCCCACTCAAAGATTCTCGATTTCTAGCTAGATCCGCTTGAAATTGAACCTTGAACCATTCCAATCTTGTGACCCACGCCTCGTTCAACCTTGAATCTGAATACTCATAGTCCGTAGTGCAAAGATCTACGAGTTCAAACTATTTCAAACACAATCAACGAGGACCTAAGCTTTCGGTAAAAATCGATGGGTCATGGCTTGCTTTAAACTACTTTTTGATTTCCATTAAAGTACTCCAAATTTGACTTAACTATTGGAATCTCTCTGTGCCTAGATTCAGACTGAGTTATTGAAGACGTCGTTAGGTAAGAACTAGTTAATAGTCTTTAAATTAAGTTTATAGAGATGTTTGGTTAAGTCTTTAATGTTAAAATTGGTTCAGGATCGTCAGAGACTTTTAAGTTGAGCTAAGTTATTCTTTGGATTGATATTAAGGTAAGAGACCTTATGCCGGTATGCTTAAATGCAAGTTGGGAACTGAATTGAAAAGCTACATTTGAAATGAAAAGTTTTTATAAATGTTTTAATTATGATTTTTGATGAATTTTAAAATTATATATATGAAAATGAATTTTTACATGTATGATTGCCAAATATTCTTATGAATGTGATGCATGATTTATGATTTATGATGAATAATGCGAGAATGTTGCTTTATGTTGCATCACTGAATGAAAATGAAAATGCTTTGGGACCTCATGCATACATGTGTATTTTCATGACAAAATGATTTTGTGGCAATTACTCTCCTAAAATTTCAGATGTACATCTCAATGAAAAGGAGCCTGTCAAGGCTAAATGAAAAGAAATTTGAAAAGGTTAAATGAAAAGAAATTTGAAAAGGTTAAATGAAAAAGCATGATTAGGTTGAATTAATTGTCCACATTAAGCTGAAGGAAAAAGTTAAAGGCAAATGTTTCCACTATAAAAATGTTTTAGATCCTACTAGAGGAAAGGTTTTAATAAAAAAATCATTATGTATGTGTTTGCATATCCCGACTCCGGTAGTGAGGTCAATTACTGAGTATTTTAAATACTCACAATTTTTTTTTTTCTTTTCAGGTAAAGGCAAAGACATATCTTAGGCGATTGACAATGCAGTTTGCTGAAAGGGTCATGGGTGACTTTGAAGAACATGATTTCTGCATTTAGATTATGTATTATTTAAAAATATTTTGTTAAGTAACTTAATTGAAGTGAAACTATTTCAGTTGATTTAACGTTTTAATTCACATTATGTTTTGCAATGATTTTAAGGGAATCACGAACTAAAAGTTTTTGATTGTTTAGCAAAACGTTTAATTATTTTTGTCTATTATTAAAGATTTCTAAATTCCATTAGCGTGCATGTAGTAACGTCCCTAGAAAGTCTAATAGGAAAAGTCGGGGTCTTTACATAAATAAAATCAACTCCCATTCAGTTTTGATTCAAACCTTTGGGAGACTAAGTGATTGAACCTATATGTCTATGGCTAATCGTACTTAGGTGGGTTGAAATTACATGCTTGGTTTTGAGGGGCCCGTCCTATGTCTAGGATCGTGCTTGGCTTATGTCTAAGCTCTTGCCTCATCGCTTTTACAAAATCTGTCTTCTTCTAACCCTTTTGGTACTAGATTGGACTTAAAAGCAACCTAAGTTGATCATTCAAGGGTTCCAATAAAGAAATAAAATCAGTAAAAACAAACCACGTTTAAGTTAATGTCGGTTGCTTTTAGTTTTATTGGCTAAGCATCCTTACCTTAGGGCATTCATATTCTTGAATCCCTTTGGAAGGTTTAGCTCATGGTTAAGAATGAAAACAATATTAAATTAAAGTGGAAAGCCATGAAATCAATAAAAAGACAATTTACTTGAGGGAACCGAGAGGCAGAAACTAAAGAACACAGAGGGAAATATTAATACTGAATCGAATAATGGTAAATAAATAAAAAATGAAACAATACAGGTGAAGAACTTCTTAAGAACAAAAAGTAAAACTTAAGCTAGAGTTCTGAAAAATAAGAGACATAATGGGAAAAAAAAATAGAGCAACGACAATAAATCGAGACATCCCTTATTTGATTTTCCTTTTCTCTTTCGAGTTTGGGAAAATCTTCACAACCCAAGGAAGAGCCTTTGATTGGACTTTGGGTTTTTCTTGAAACATAACCAAAAGACTTAAGAAAATACATAATCAAAAATGTCGATGAAAGCGAAAGAGAACAGTTGCCAGAAAAAGAAAATCGCGTGAAGGAAATCCGATCTTTTTTCTCCATGTCTTCCTCCTTTTTAGGGTTTCCTTCTTGGCATCCTTCTGACTTGGAAGCTTTGGATTTGCTAATGGAAAGAATCCCCCTTTTTATGCAATATGCTATTATTCCGAAATTTGCTCATTCCTTTTCTGATTGTTGCAGCAATTTGTTGGCAATATGTCTTTTTCATCAAAACTACATTAAAAACACCTTAATTACTGCAAATCTTTTTTTTTTCTTCCATGTATTGATTTTGCTTTACTTTGAAGAGTTCATGATGTTTTTGTTGGAATTTGAAAGATTTTATAAAAAAATTTGTTAATCAATCCAAACATAACTTCCATTTATGGGCTAAATAATTCTCAATTATGAGAATTATTAGTCACCTTAATGTTGATAAGATAAAATTAGTATATTATTTAAGGATTACATGGCAAACTAATGCCATATAGGTTCATGTGCTTAGTGGTGTTGATGCATGAATTTGGCATAGGTGAATTCACCTATTCCGAACAATCCCAGAGAATAATAATGGAAGAACAATACCTATAAATTAAACAACAATTTGCACACAGATGTGGTGTTTGTCCAATGATTAAATTAGACTAAAGTTTGTGTTAGTGTAGCAAGAGTTAGTGTTTAGATACCATACCTCACGCGCGAGTCTCCTCATTCTATTTATATCGGATTTGACCTAATGTTTCTAGTCTTTCGCTTCTTGTCTATGTGAGCTACGGAACTCTTGAGGCTTTAGGTTGGTCCGTCCTCGAACCGAATTGATCGGCTTAACCCAATTAGGGGTCACCCTTGTGGTTGGGTTGCCTAGGCTTAACTTCATGATAATGCTCATATTTTACATATTTCTAGCCCTTTTTACTTAAGCTATTTGCGCAAATAATGCATGATTGTATGTCTAATAAATATAGCAAATTAATGAGAAAATAGCCAAAATTAGTTAAGGGATTGTTTCGAGCTAAGAAATAGGAAATAAGAGGAAAATAGTTGATTTTCAATGAGTTTTGATGTTTTTATGCATAAAAGTGAAAAATGCTAGATTTGCAACTATAATTTTTCCTGGAGACAGAATTCCTAAAAATCAGGAGGAAATCTGAAAATTCGATTTTGTGTTGATATTTGAAGATATTCTCCACGAATCAAGCTCATAAAGATCTGATACTTTCCTTGAACATACATGGAGCAAACCCTAGCATTTTGAGGCTATAAATATGAAGATTCAAGCCATGAAAAAGCAGTCCACAATCGATCACAATCGATTGAAGACCCATTATTTTCTGCACTTTAGTTTTCTGTTTTCTCAACTTAAAGGAGAATGAACGCTGCCCAAACTTCAATCTAGCCTTGTCGAAAGTCTAGGGTTTTGAAGATCTTACTCTCCTTAAAAAAGGTTAAGTTTAGATCGATTGAAGAGGTGGAAGTTATCTCCTTAAAGTTCAACTTTTCCCTTGTAATCGCTAGTTCAGTTTTCTGTTTAGTTTTAAATTCCAGCACTTTTACTTTTGTTATTTAACATCCAGTTTACTTCTAGTCTTTGTGTTTAATTCTAGTTCTTTAATTCACAGCAAGCTTGGTTTTAATAAAGTTCATTATTATTCCTTCAATTAAGTTATTCTGTACCTTTTAGTTCAACACTTAATTTTTCCAATTTATGTTTTTCTTTCTTTTAAAGTTAGTTTGTGTTTTCATTCTTTTACTATTTTGTTATTTATTTTCTCCATCATGAGCTAATTCTGTCATTGAGATTCGAATATGTGGATGCCCTAAGGATTGGCAGCTTGGGCGAAGATGTAAAAGTAACTTTGCTCAATTCCATAGCATTGTTTGCTTTTATTTGATTATCATTCTTATTGTGAATCTAGCTTGATCACCTAGGTGAACATACAGAGATCGAGTTTAATACTGAAAGAGTTAAACGAGATTACGTGTTCATACAAAGCAATAGAGGAAAGGGGCTTAGACATAAGCACTTGTTTTTTACCCTAGACATAGGACGAAACCTCTAAGACCAATGGTTGTGTTCTCATTAAACTAAGTTCGTATTAGCCATAGACATATGGTTTAATCACTTAGGCTTCTAAAGGTTTTTCTATTAAAATCGAATAGAAGTTGAACTCGGTTTATATTGCTTAGTGCTTGAGTGAAGATTGCAATTGCATTTTAGGTCCAATTCTTTTCTAAGGGACAAAAGCATGTTTGGATTCCATCTTTTTATCTTTTTTTTTTTTAGTACACTCACAACCCTCCCGATTATTCAATATTGGTTACCAAGGTTGCTTTGTGTGAACATCTTTGCCTTAATCTTGAATTTTTGTGATGTCCGTTCTCTGTGGGATCGATATTTTAGAATATTTCCTTTATTACTTGTTTGATAGTATGCACTTGCACTAGACTTGAGACTTTTTCTATTCAAAAGTTTTCTTCTAAAAGCCCACATGTTTTCAATCGACCACTACCCAGCCCAAATTAAGCTTTGAGCCATGAAAGGTCGGGTTGGTCAAGGGTGGTCACATGCCAGGGTCTAACTTCTATATTGGGTCTTGGCTTGCTTAAGGACTTTTCTCCTCAAGGTTCCTTTAGCCCATTTTAAAAATATATTAGAATGAAGTATATGGACTAAAATAGAAAAAGCTCTCAAAATTTATGAACCAAATTTGTAATTTAGCCTAATTTTTATATTGATTTTATTTTAGTCCTTATAGTTTTAAATTAAATGTACTATTTTAGTCCTTATCGCTAAAGTTCTATCTACTAGAAAATTTGTGTGCTATGACGTGTTACTGTTTTTTTTGGGTAATATTGTTTATTGATACTTTTTTATTAACTTTTTAGGTGGTTGACCTGAATGTAAGCAGCTAATCTGGTTAAAATTACTCCGCATTTTATTTTAGTCCTTATTCTTTCAAATGTTCAAATTTAGTGCCTATACTTTTAATAAATCTTAAAATTAGTCCTTATAACTAGTTGAAAGTTAATTTTTATCGAAATTGCTTAAATAATAATAATAATTTCTAAAGAAAAGATGCAATGTTTATATGTTTCTAAAATTTATCGAGGAAGACTTTAATAGAAACTTTTTTTTAAAAAAAAGTTAACATTAAACTAACAGTATAGACTATTTTTAGTCTATAAAATTTATTGAAAGCATGAGAACTAAAATAGAATAAGTCTAAATAGTATTTATTGATACTTTTTTTTATTAACATTTTAAGTGGTTGCCCACTTGACCTTAACGTAAGCTAAAGTGGTTAAGCACTAATATCTTATGATTGTTACCTCTTACATTGGATGTACAATTTTCTCCCTCTAAAAATAATGAACCAAAGTTAAAAGTAAAGGACTAAAGTTGTTCAATTAGTCGAAGACTAAAAAATGATTAGAGCTGACAGATCATTTTGCTTATGTATTTTTTAAATATTACTTATCAAAATGATGTATCAATGAACATAAAAGAATCCTAAGCTCCTAGCTAGGGGTGTACAAATAATCCGATAACCCGAGTAACCCAGACTACCTAACCCAAACCGTAAAAGTTGGGTTGGGTTAGGTTTTTCTTATGTTTCAGTTGGGTTAGAATATTGGAGAACCGAATTTTCGGGTCGGTTCTTGGATTGGCCTTTTTATAAGTAATATATATATATATTACTTATAAATGAATTATTTGTGAACTTTTAATGTTTTTCATCTAGAATTGTAACGAAAATTAAAATGTTATGAACTTTAAAGTTTGATATTGGAATTTTATGTGATTTTAGTTATTAATTCAAGCAAAAATTATTTTAAATAATTAAGAAAATTAAAAAAAAATCAACTTGGCGACCCAACCCAACCCAACCTAAAAATATTGGGTTGGGTTGCAACCTTTGATCGGGTCATTCAAGTAGCCAACCTTTCGGGTTGGTCCCAAAAAATCCTTCAACCCAACCCAATCCAACCCGTGTACATCCCTAATCCTAGCTCTACACATTTTAATATATGCTTTTTTATTTTAAAATTATGAGTGGTTGGTTGAAGATTGGGTTCAACAAACTTCCTCGCCAGCCAACCATCAATTAGTTTGGCAATGTTTTAAATATCGATGTTAACATGTTAGATCTCAATTTTATAAAAATGTCTTTATTGATAAATATTTTTGAAAAAATTATATAAATACAAATTCAAAAAAATAAATAAGCATTTTACACTTTTTAAATAAATTAAAATTTATTATTTATAATATGTATATCTATATGGATGATAATTTGTTGACAATCTTTTATATTTCTTCAATATTTTATAATATAGTAGAAATGTCGCTCCATATGTCAATATTGAACCTATGAACATATGAAAATGTCGACATGATGAAGAGAATTCATTACAATTTACCGAGGTCAATTTGGAAAAAAAAAATCAATTTTAGAAAAATATAATTTCACCCTTATCATCAAGGGCAAAGCCGGAAATTTTCTTAAGAGTAGGAAAAAATTTCCTTGCTAACAAATACATAAACTATTTCAATTTTAAAAGGAGAATTAGATAAATACTACGAAATGCTTTTTCTTTTCTTTTTTTAAAAAATAGAAATACTACGAAATCTTTTTTATATATACTTTTTAAATTTTTTTTTTAAAAAAATTATTTCTCTCTTCGTCTGGCCCCTACCTAGTATTTGGTCTTACAAAAATGAAATATTTGTTACTATTTTCTTTACCCCATCATTGATCCACGTGAACTACTTTCTCCAACAAAATTTAATTCTCCTCCAAATAAAGATAGTCACTTACTTTAGCTATTTACATAACTAATCAATGCTTTTCAACTATATTTTACAATAAACGAAAAGAAAAGGCAAGGACTCTGCGTGTCTCTCTCTAGTTGGACCGTATGAGCAAAAGGGCAGCCAGAGGGTCTGCTACAAGGAACCCAATGAAGTGATTCAGGCGGTGTTCGGCAAGAAGGTGAGATAATGGAAACTTCGAGCATGCTCCAAAAACTAGAAAAACTCAAACTAGTAGAGGAAGGCAAGCAGAAAATGGTGCAAATAGTTGATGATGAAATAGATGAATTTGAAAAAAGCTTGGAATACAGTCTGGTGTGCAAGATACTCACCCATCGAAAAATTATAGCTGATATTTTCAAAGCAACGATTCCTAAAATTTGGACTTTGGAGGAGAAGGTGGGAATCAACAAAGCGGGGAAAAACCTTTTTCTATGTGCTTTTCAGAATCAAAGAGACAAGCTAAAGATTCTGAACGGTGGGCCTTGGGTTTACGATAAAGCACTACTTCTTTTTCAAGAGCCGAGGGGAACCAGCACACCTGCGGATTTGGATTTCAGGTATGCCTCTTTTTGGACTCATTTCCATTGACTACCCCTTATATGTTTCAGTAGGAAAATGGCGATAGCGCTGGCAAATTCAGTGGGAGAATTTGAAAGGGTTGATCTAGCAGACGAGCGAAGCAACGGAGGAGGTTCTCTACGGGTAAAGGTCAAGATCGATATTCAAAAGGCCTTAAGCAGAGCGACAAAAATCAAAGCAGGATCAATGGCTGCTGAATCGTGGATTCCTATCACTTATGAGAAACTCCCAGAGTTTTGTCATTACTGTGGAAAAGTGGGTCATCTTCTACAAGATTAGAGAGACTTTCGTTACAAAGCCGGCCACAAGAATTTTCCGAGAAGGGAAGGGTAACGGTAATAAATTTGGCCGGGGCAGAGGAAGGGGACAAGGTTCAACCGACAGTGAAGAACCTCATGAGGAGCCAGATGCAGAAGAGATAAATGTCAGAAAGCTGACTCAGTCCCTGGAGCAAATGAACAATCTCAAAAGCAATAATGGTGACCGGAACAGTGTTGAGTCGTCGGAAGGAGGGACGCAACTAAGGAGAGATAACGTAAATATTATGTCCCAAGGCATGATGGAGAAGTCAGAGACAATCATGATTTTGGACAGCAAAATTGACAAATTTGACAATTTACCAGACATGCAAAGGGAGTCATTCAATTCAGCCACTATGTCCACAGAGGTTATGACCGTTGACAGTACAAGGAAAGGAAAGGAAAAATTGGGCCATGGGCCTGTAGTGGAGAAAGGCTATATGGATCAAGGGAGAATCCAAATCAAATGCACTTCAAAAGATTCTTCGGTCCAACCCCAAAGCAGAACAGAGGATAGAAAGCAGAACGAAAAGGGGCCTGAAACTTACGGAAAAAATGCCACTGAGAAAATAATCCGGCCAACTGGGAAAGTGAATGGTAAAGGGAAAAAATGGAAACGAATTGCTAGATCCAGTACCGAAGAAATCCATGATTCAAATAAGGGGGACGAAACTAGTCTGAGTGGACATAAACACAAACAGGAAGAGACCTCTGAAACAGGGTTGTTAAAGAAACTATGTGTCAATTACTTCGACGTTAGTGAAGGGATATCGGCGGAGGCTGGAGAGCAGCCCCGCCGGACGCCATGAATATTTTAAGTTGGAACGTTCGGGGTCTGGGGAATCCCCGAACGGTCCGAGCACTGAGGCATGAAGTGCGTAGTAAAAAAACCCATTTAGTTTTCTTAATGGAAACCAAAGTAATTCTCATAGATCTAATGTAGTGAAGGTGGCTCTCAATTATGATTGTTGTTTTAGTGTTCCTAGTAAGGGGAATAGTGGTGGTTTAATGTTGTTGTGGCATAGCTCGAATAATGTTGATATTTTGTCTTATTCGGAGGGTCATGTGGATGCTGTTATAAAGATGCAGATGGGGTGGTGGAGATTCACCGGGTTCTATGGCAATCCAGCTACTGAAAAGAGAGGCGACTTGTGGCGTTTACTGGAGAGATTGAAGGACGTGTCTGACCTTCCTTGGATTGTCGGAGGAGATTTCAACGAAATAATTTCTTCTTTTGAAAAGAAAGGAGGAAATATTAGAAAGGAAAGGCACATGGAGAGGTTTAGAGAGGTAATTAACTGGTGTAGTTTGATTGACCCTAGTTTTGAAGGGAACCCTTTCACCTGGGCCAAGTCTAGGTCCAAGGAGGACTCAATTCAGGAAAGGTTAGATCGTTTCTTAGTAAGTCAATTGGTTTGACATAAGGTGTCTCGCATCAAAGTGGACCACCTTGGTTATCATAGTTCAGACCATAGAGCTATCTTATTAAAGTTGGAGGGGGCTAACTGGAGTTATAGAACGAAAAGTCGCTTGAAACCGGTCAAATTTGAGGAGGGATGGGTGAGGTTCGAGGAGTGCAAGAACATTATTAAACTAAATTGGGTCTCCGGCGAAGGTGCTCAGATCGCATCGTTCAATGATCGAGTTCAGAGCTGCTTAAAAAACCTTCAGTCTTTGAATTAGGCTCGTCTGCTAGGCTCTTTAAAAGGGGCAATTGAAGAAAGGGAAAAGGAAGTGACGAGACTCTCGGCCTCCAGTAATCGGATTAACACTTACTTGCTCTCTAAAGCTGAAAAAGAGCTAGAGAAGCTTCTAGAAGAAGAAGAAATATACTGGAGGATGAGATCACGTGAGGAATGGTTGAATTGGGGTGATAAGAACACGAAATGGTTCCATGCTAAGGCTTCTCACCGAAGGAGAACCAACAAGATCAATGGCATTGTAGGGGAATATGGTATGTGGATTGAGAGCGAGGAAGCGGTTGGGAGACTTGCGACTAGGCATTTTCAGAAGATTTTCACCTCCAGGACTCCGACTTTGGAAGAGATTTGTAGAGTCGCAGATGGAATGGTTGGTAAGGTGTCTGAGGATCAAAATCGGGAGTTAAGGAAACTGTTTACTAAGGAAGATGTGAGCCCTACGAAAGCCCCGGGGCCGGATGGGGCTCATGCGAATTTTTTCCAGGAATACTGGGATATTGTGGGGAAGGATACGGTGGAGGTCTGTCTCAAGGTGCTTAATGAGAGGGCTCCCATGGGCAACTTGAACAAAACCTTTATCTCCCTAATCCCCAAAGTAAAGAATCCCCAAGGGTGGAATGAGTATCGACCGATTAGCCTGTGTAATGTGGTTTACAAGCTGATATCAAAAGTGTTAGCTAACAGACTCAAAACTGTTTTACATCATGTAATTTTTCCAAACCAAGCTGCTTTTGTACCAGGGAGATTAATTATGGATAATCTTATTCTCGGGTTTGAATGTATCCATGATCTGAATACTCGGAAGACAGGCAACGAGGGTGTGGTGGCCATGAAGCTTGACATGAGTAAGGCTTATGATAGGGTGGAATGGAGCTTTCTTTGGCAGGTGATGGAGAAACTGGGCTTTGAAGCAGATTGGATCGAGAAGATTATGAATTGTGTTGAGTCGGTGCGTTATTCGGTCTTGCTTAATGGGGTGCCCCAACAAGAGTTCGTGCCAGGCAGAGGTCTACGTCAGGGAGATCCACTTTCTCCTTACCTTTTTCTACTTTGTGCGGAGGGCCTTTCTGCGCTTCTGGACATGGAGGAATCTCTTTCTATCACTAAAGGTTTTAGAATTAATCGGCGATGCCCTAATATCTCTCACCTTTTCTTTGCAGATGACAGCTTGTTGTTTTTCAAGGCGAATATGAGCAGCTGCACCAAAATCAAAGAGCTTCTTGATATTTATGAACAAGCGTCAGGTCAAACCATCAACTACGACAAGTCCTCGTTCATGACTAGCAAGAATGTGGACAGGGAAGAGGTGCGAGGATTGCAAAATATTCTAAAAGTTAAAAATACAAACTCGCTCGGCTACTATCTGGGAATGCCATCGCAGAATGATAGGAACAAATGAAGAATATTTAATAAAGTCAAAGACCGGGTCTGCTCAGTTCTTCAAGGGTGGAAGGAGAGATTATTCTCCCAGGGGGGAAAAGAAATACTGATAAAAGCCGTGGCCCAGGCAATTCCCAATTACACAATGAGCTGCTTTCGACTCCCTTATCGAATATGTTCGGACATAAACAAGTGGTGTGCGCAGTTCTGGTGGGGCTCAACGCAAGATAAATCGAAGGCTCACTGGATGAGTTGGAAGAGACTTTGTTTTAGGAAAGAAGATGGTGGAATGGGTTTTAGAGAGTTAAATATGTTTAACCAAGCAATGCTAGCCAAGCATAGCTGGCGAATTATTAGAAACCCAGATAGTCTATTGGCCAGAGTGATGAAAGGAAGATACTTTAAAGGGGGAACTTTCCTCTAGGCTCCTCTGGGGCACAACCCTTCGCTTACGTGGAGGAGTATACTTTGGGGAAGGGAGCTCTTTAAAAAGGGGCTTAGATGGAGAGTGGGAAATGGGAGACATATTTTGATTGACAAAGTTCCTTGGATAGCCAGGGAGGGTTTAAAGACACCAGTGAAGATCCAGGACGGTCTGAAAGGGCACAGAGTTAGCATGCTACTAAAAGAGTCGGGAGATTGGAATGAAGAATGTATAGCTGCAAATTTTTCGGGGATTGATTTCAACGACATTCTCAACACTCCGACTGGCGGTCCCACTGCGAAAGATGAAGTTATATGGGGTTGTAGCTTGCAAGGTACTTTCACGGTGAAGAGTGCTTACCATCTTGGTTTATCCTCTTCTAGTGCTTTCCCAACCTCGACTTCGAATAATTCAAATAACAAAGCCATCTGGAAAAGGTTTTGGAAGACCAAAGGGTATCCTAGAGCTAAGATATGTGCGTGGAAAGGAATAGTCGATGCTCTCCCAATGAAAGCTAATATAATCAAAAGAGGCATAGATATTAGTGGTCTTTGTGTGTTTTGCAGGAGCAGTGAAGAGTCTTCTTTGCATCTTTTCTGGCTGTGCAAAAAGGTAAGGAAAGTTTGGGGTACTTTGTTTCCCTCCTTACACATGTTGTTTGTCAATTTCAGGGAAAATTGGACGGCTTGGGAGTGCTGGGCTAGGTTGGATGAGATGCTGAATGACGAAGAAAGATCGACCGCTATCTTAGTGATCTGGTGCGTATGGTCATCCAGAAATCAAAGGTTGCAGAATACCCGTAAAAAACAGAAGTTGAACGTTAATTAGCTTATCAACACCATTGAGAAAGCGTCTGAGGAACTGCAAGGGGTGAAGGCTCATTTATTGGCTCCGGGGAAAAGCCTCATCGCCAAATCTCATATTAGATGGTCTCCTCCAGCGGATGGCATTTGGAAGCTGAACTCAAATGCGTCCTGGAGCAACGAGAGCAACATAGGCGGATTAGGTTGGATTATTCGAAACAATACTGGGCGTCCAATCTGTGCTGGAGCCTGCAAATGGAAGAAGAAGTGGCCGATGAAGATGATGGAGGCTTTAGCCATTCTGATGGGGATCCGGCATATTAGGCGTTTGCGGTGTGTTGATCAGTGCCCGTTGGTAGTTGAAACGGACTCAGTCGTGGTTGCATGTGCTTACAGCAGGGAAGCGGAAGATCTCTCTGATATGTGGAACATTTTAAACAAGATTAGGGAGGAAGGTAAAGAGGTAAATTTGAAGGAGATTTCCTTCGGTCAGAGAGACTGTAACAAAGTGGCTAATGAACTTGCTCGTAGTCTTGTGCTCTTTCTTCTTGGTTTTGGTGCATCTTCTTCCTCTGGTTTGGAGGAAGAGGTGTTTTTTTGGAACTTTGATATGCCAGTTGGTATCTCTTCATTAATTCGTGAAGAGGCTGGTGGTTGTACCGTTGCTTTGGTTAATTGATGAATTTCCTTTTAAAACAAAAAAAAAAAAAAACAAAAAAAAAAAACAAAAAAAAAAAAAACTATATTTTACAATAATAGTTGATTTTAAGATTATTTATTTCAAATTGCCAACATAAATATAATTCATATGATTTGGTATTTGTATTTTTTAATCTTCACCTCTTATAGTTATATGTGGTATATATATATATATATATATATATATATATATATATATATATATATATGTGCGCGCGCGCGCGCGTTTCAAATTATGGGCCTGCCTCAGTCAGTCGGTCTATCCATGTGCTACCACCACAAAACACTTTAATTGGGATACGTGCTTTGATTGGTATTCCGCACACTAGAATCTAAAAAGTGAAAAAGCTGTATTTAATATTTTTACAATTTTCAAAAAATATATTTGGTACTATAATTTAAAAAAAAAAAAAAGTTTTTAACCAGCTAGCTCAAGTTGACGTGTCATATTTTTACTTTAACAATTATGAGAAGGCTCATAAAATAATATTAAACAAAATAGTTACTATATAAGTTTATAACGTCTTTGATCACAGTATGACCTAAGTACTGTATGCCAACAAGCTTCATAAAATAACGTTGTACATTTTACATAATATTTAGGCTAAGCTCTAGAAAATACACCTAGACTTTGGACCTCATTTCAATAACCCATAGCAAGTTTGATTCGTCTTTAAAAAATCAACCACGTTCACACTTGCCAGTAAGCTGTCTATGAATTTTCAATGCCCACAAGGGTTTTCCATCAGGGTTGCCAATGACAAGAATATTTTTGAATTTTTTTATAAGATCAAGAGTATTAATACAACTTTTTAAAGGTCATGTTTATTATTATAGGTTTATAACATCTCTGTTTACAATATGACCTAACTATTGTATACCACCGTACTAAAAGAAACTATACCAATCAATTAATGGATAAGATGCTTATTATCTTTATAGTTGAAGGTTTGATCTTTCACCACACATTCTTAAGCTTATATATATATAAAATAACAAACACTGAAGTTTTAGGCTAAATATACTAAGCAATTCATAATCTTTTAAGTAATTCTCAATTTTGTTCATAATTTTTTAAAATCTCAATTTTACACTTCGTGTATTAAAAACTATTAAAATTTGGTCTAAAAAGATGGTTATTTATTGACAAAAAGAAATTGATGTATCATTAAATTATTGTCTTATTAATATATTTGAAAATTGGACACACATATGCTACAAAGATTCTACTCGACAAATCAAACACAACAATGCCTATAAACAAAATTGGACCCTACCATTAACTAGCATATTCATGTTTCATATTCATGTCCATGTTCAAATATGTTAATAAAAACAATAATTTAATGGCATTGGCTTTTTGTTTGTCTTGAAAAAGATTGAAAATTTTGAGAACTTTAAGAGATCAATCAACAAACTAAAAATTATTTAAAAGATTAAGAACCATATCGGATATATTTAGATTAAAATAATTGTTTATAATTTTTTAAATGTTACCCTTTTTAAAAATATTATATTATAGATATGGTAAAAATAGAAATGCATTAACCAATGAGATGAGATTAGCTATTTCCTTTTATAATTTTAGAAATGTTGCTTATTTGCAACTATTTTCCCCTTATTTTCCTATAAAATTCAAGAGAGAGAGAGAGAGATAAGGAAGGAAACACAAAAAGGGAGCCACAAAAAAGGAAAACTAGAGATAACCTCCAACCCACCAACAAATCTCATTCAAAATCAGGACACTGTACATAGAAATGCAAGAGCACCAACAGACTCATCATCATCATCATCATAAATAATACCAAAACAGAAACACCAAAGGAACTACAACATGCAAAAGAATCCAATTCCCTCAAAAACCCATTTGCATTTCTAACTAAATTCCCTTCCCCTTTGATCAAAAAGAGGTTGGTTCTCCAAATGCTTTTTGATACAATCCTTTTAGAAGCTGTGGGATAAGTCAGCATTGTGGATGAGATATGTAAGTGCCAATGCCACCAACATTAAGATATAAGCTATCCCTTGGTCTATGGATGTCCCTGTCAAATCCCATTTCAAAGATTCCAATTAGTTGTTC
The DNA here is from genome assembly GCA_033996785.1 of Trichosanthes truncata. NCBI lineage: Eukaryota > Viridiplantae > Streptophyta > Magnoliopsida > Cucurbitales > Cucurbitaceae > Trichosanthes > Trichosanthes truncata. Next base: position 79,169,899 of record JAWPNB010000003.1, read on the forward strand.
ATTAAGAAATCTAAGAATTTCAACCCAAATTTCCCTGGAATTTTTCATTTCAAATCACAACTATTTACAATAGGTTTGAAATGACTTTTGAGAAAAACACTAATGCCTTAGAGTAGAAAGCATTCTAAAGTGTTCTCTTCAAAAGAAAAAAGAAAGAAAGAAAGCATTCTGAAGTGCTTCAGTGTGATGTGATTAATCAAGTAGCAATGTAGCCAAATTTCTTGATAAATTTAAAAAGTGCAGAAAAAGTGCTGTAAAAAGTAAAAGCCATGCCAACACAAATAGAAAATATAATTTATGATAATGACAATTGGTTTAATTACACTTACGAATGGAACATTTAATAATGATTGAAACTATTAGAAACTTTTTCTATTTTTATGATTACACGAAAATAGCTCCTATATATTTTTTAATTACTTGACATTGTAAAACCACATATCTTTGCTGTAAAAAGTAAAAGCCATGCCAACACAAATAGAAAATATAATTTATGATAATGACAATTGGTTTAATTACACTTATGAATGGGACATTTAATAATGATTGAAACTATTAAGAAACTTTTTCTATTTTTATGATTACACGAAAATAGCTCCTATATTTTTTTTAATTTCTTGACATTGGTCCTCGAATCTATGTCAATGACCTTTGGCAAAAATACGAAAAGAGATCCACCAAAAGCTTAAACAAACACACAACACTAAAGAAGAAAAGGCGAAATAAATTAAGATTTGAGCAGTAGGTTAAGTCACAGTTCATAAACGTAAATTGAAACAAAATTTTCACAATTTAAGTAAACGCAGAAACCGAAACTCATCAGAAAACAAAGAATAACCAAACAAAACGAGAAAAGGCCAGAGATCAAAGCATTCCACACAGATCTGGAACCGAAATGCAAAAAAAAAACATAAAGAAAGAGAACTAACCGTCGCTGGTGGGAGGGGGAGCCGGAGCCAAAGACTGAGGCTGAGCAACCGGCAAGAAAATGACGAAGACGAGCGCGGCGGCAGCCACGAATCCAAAAGATGTTCTAGAAACCGCCATTTGACTCCGAATCGTGCTGTAATTTCTCCCTCTCCTTTCTTCAGGCGAAGAATCACAAGAAATGTAGTACACGAGGCTCGATCTCTCTCTGCGATGCGTCCCTCAGATCAAGAAGCTTTCAGAGGCTTCTTCTTCTTCAATGGCTTCAAAGAGCCTCGCAGAGAGAGAGAGAAAGGAATCTCCCTTTCCCTTCTCGAAGAGCGAAATGAAGAAGACGAAATCTCTGAACGGAAACAGAGGCAATCTCGCGATGGGCAGACGAGGGAATCCAAATTCCCCAAGGAGTGACATTTTATAGGGTTAGGTTTTTATTTCTTGTTTCTTTTTCCTTTTCATTTATATGTTAAATTACTATTTTAGTCTCTGTAGATTTATACTTCATTCTCTATTTTCTTTTTTTTTAGTTCAACCATTGTGGGGTAGGAGATCAAATAATCGATTTTAGAATATAAATTTGTGTCTTATTCACTGAACTATGCTCGAATTGATAATTACAAATTTTTTAGTACAATAAATGTAGGGTAAGGAGAAGTATTCCATCGACTTCAAAAGATAGATGTCCTATTTATTGAGTTGTGTTGAGGTTTGTAGTATTAAGGATTAATTGTAAATGTTGATATTTTTCTTATAAGACATATTATCTTTAGACGTTATTGTTGAGAGAGAAATTTCGACCAATCCCCAACTGCCACGTCGTTATTCCAAATTAATGAATAATTAAATTTGGGACCAATTATAAGTTGACATGTGTTCCAAATTTAATTTGAAGATAAAAATTGGCAAGTTCTAAAAAAATTAAAAGGCCACATGTCTACCATTTGACCAAACAATTAAATTTGATTTGGTCAAATATAGTTATATGGAATTTGGGTAGTTAAATAAGGTCAACCAAAGCCCAAGTCTATAGTTGGGCCCAAAGGCTACTAAAGCATAAGCCTACATGTCATGGAAAACTCTATAAATAGATGAGCTCTCCTTAGTTCAAAAATTTTATTCTCCATCACTCAGAGAAAATTGAGAGCAAACACAAAGTCCTTAGGTGCTAAATGATCCATGAAGTCTTTAGGTATTGAATGCACTATCTTTGAAGGCCATAGACTCTTCAAGACAACGTAAGACAAAGACTCTTCAAGACAACGTAATTATGTAAGACAAAGACTCTTCAAGACAACGTAATTATGTAAGACAACGTTCCGACTTCGATCATATCTTCAAGATGATCAACAAATTAGAGACACCCACAAAATTAATACAAATATAAATTTATTTACACATGTCTAATTTCTCTTTCTTTATTGAAATCTCGTGTCAACAGTTATCTCATCACATCTTTTTATTATGTCATGTATAAACATTTGTACTTTTTTAAAAAATATATATATTTAAAGACAAATTGAAAGTTTAAAATTTGTAAATTAAATTAAAATTAGCAATGCCTCATTTAATAACCATATTGTTTGTTGGATTTTTTGTTTTATGACGAAGATGAAATTTAAAGAGATAGAGAAAAAGATTTGGAGACAAAATTTGCAGGTAAGATATGAATATGATAGGGCGAGAATATTAGTTAGATAAAGAGAATCAAAAGTCATAGAAAAGGCGTTAGAGAGAGAAAAATATAGTGAAAGAGAGAGCAATTCTGGAGATAGATTTTTTTTTTTTTTTTTTGAGTATGGAGATAGAAAAGTTAAGTTTTATTTTTTGAGAAAATAGTTAGAAAGCAAAAGATACGTTACTAAAAAAATATGTTAAAAATAATTTAATTATAAAGTGTTGAATGAAAACTAAAGGACACACTTTAGAAAGATATGAATTAGAGAAAGAAAGATAAATTACAGAGAAAAATATTTGGATAAATATTAAATTTGAGGAGAGAGAAATGACACAGATTATAGAAGAGAAAGGAAAAATTAAATTAAATTAAGAGATGAAAATTTTAGAGAGGTAGAGAAATTTTTTAGGGAGAGGTTTTTTAAGAAGAAATTAATGAGAGGAAAATTAAAAAGAAAGTCATTTGTCAGGAGAGAAATGTGTAGAATGGGAAAAAAAAAATCAAGATTTTGAAAAACATCTATTTTACAAAAACTCCTTGGTTAAAAACTTACAATGCCAATGCCATTATGCTCATTGTATTTTGGATTTTATTCCATTTTAATCTATGTACTTTTAAATGTTCAATTTTAATCCATATACTTTCAATAAATCTTAAAATTAGTCTTTTAAAATTATTTTTTTTATCGAAATTAGTTAAATAATAATAATAATTTTCATGCAATAAAAGATATTATGTAAATATATTTTCAAAATTTATAAAAGAAAAACTAATAGAAACTAAATATTGTTTTAGAAAATTTAACAATAAATTTTAAGATTGATTGCAAGTATACAAATCAAAATTGGACTTATGAAAGTAACTCAAAGTACTGGAGACTAAAATGATATTTTAACCAAACTTCTTTTACAAATCAAAATTACAATTCATTGATGGATCATCTACTTTACCATTGTTAAACTAAAAAAACTTCTTTTACCATTTAAAATACGTTTTAAAAATTAAAAAAAAAAAAAAAAAAAAAAAAAAAACAGATTGAATGAGATGCCAAACCAACCAATCATCTTGTTTTGATTTTTCAAAACTGAAAAATAGAGAGAGAAAAAAAATACAGAAATCGAAATGAGAGAGAGAGATAACCGGCAAAGCCGGTAAACGGGAAAGGCCGTAAAGGTTTACGGCCGTTATGCGAACATGGGGCCCACCAGCATGTTTCCTGCCACTGTTGCTTTCGCACATGCCGCCCATGCCGTCTTTGACAGTCTATTATTACCTTTTTTTTTCTTCCATCAGGGAATATATTTGAATTTCTTTTTCAAAAAACGAACTCGCGTTTCATTGATGATAAAAAATAAAATAAAATAAACTGAAATTTGAAAATATTCAATAAAAATAGAACTCTATTTCATGTTTTCAGATTTAAAAATTAGATTATAATGTAAACAGATTTATAAATTAGAAATTAGATTCTAATGTAAATAATTGTTGAAAATGCGTTGGATACTATATAAATCATAAAATTAATTGTAGTTAACAACTCAATATTAAGTTGAATATAAATTATTATTAATTAATTTATTAACATGTTTTATGTTATAAATTTTATATAATTATTATTTTATAATATCATATAATTTATTATAGATTTTATTATATATTTTTTAATTTATAAAAAGCGAATTGAGTTTATAATATGAAACATTGTATTTATTAAAGTTTTTGTCTTTTTTGCATTTTAAAATTTCAAATTTAAAATCTAGATATACTGAAAACATAAAAATATTATTTTTAGAATTTCTACTATTTTGATTAAAGAATTCAAAAACACATCTGCCAAAGACATTTTTACCAAACTTAGTGAATACAAAAACATAACATAGAATGTTGCTTGCCAAGCAGGCCAAATAGTTTTGCAAATTTAATATACCTATTATTTTTCTCACCTAAATTGGTAATCATTCAATTTGTCACTTATTGCAACGAAATGAAACTTGATAAATAATTTTCTTTGTTGACTACAAGTTGATAAATAATTTAAACAATTATTTATGCTTGCCATGTTACAAATAGCCATCAAGATTATGACAAAATTTGCTATGGTACAATAGCCACAAGGATTATGACAAAATCCACCTGAATTAATATACAGGTGGAGTTTGTGTAACTCAAGATGTTCCTCGAATCTACATTTAAGTACGTAAATTTACTAAATTCATAAGCTGGTATAAAGTATAAACCCAAATCTATAAAACCAACACATCATACGAATTACTAATTTAATCATAAACATCAGGATCAAATACGTCACACAAATTCAAATTTCTATAATTCATTGTTTAGCAAAATCCAAACACAAATATTATACAACACCAAGCTTCATAAACCAAATTATTAAAACCAAAAACCAAACCTCCCTATCAAGATTACATGGGGTTCCATCTCAAAACCAATTGGCTATGAGAGGAGTAGCCCATGTATCTTATAAATTGTGAGGTCCCTCTACATTTTTCCAATGTGGGATCCTCAACATGCCCCCTCAAGATGGTGCCACTTTGGGTTCACCATTCTTGGATCGGATCCCAATTTTAATTTTTGGACCGAATACCCGTTTGGGTTTAATGGGCTCTGATACCATATTAGATTACATTGAGTTCCATCTCAAAACCAATTGGCAATGAGATGAGTAGCCCATGTATCTTATAAATTGTGAGGTCCCTCTACATTTTTCCAATGTGGGATCCTCAACACTCCCCTCTTTTAAAGTTAAAAAAAGACCATCAATCTTCACGATGATACCAAAAAAAAATAATAATAAAATTAAGGATACTATTTAAAATAATATTTTGCATACCATACAGTACTTCTAAAATATTTAGTTTAGATAACCATTTAACATTCTTTTTCATTTTCAGGGGGACCCAAATACATTTCTGCACATAGAATTGGAAAATAGAAAAATGAGGGGGGGAAAAAAAGGAGAAGATAAGGAGACAGGCCTTTCCTCCAACATGGTGGCCATCTATTGGTTGTTGATAGAACATGAGAACGTTCCAATGGCCACCAAATGGAGAAAATCTCCATCTCATTACCAGCTGCATTATGTCCTTTCCACAAAATCTTACAGACCAACCAAAACTAGAAATAAAAAGTGAAAAAAAAAATGGTAACAAGAGATGATTTTGGACCATTTTCCAATTCAAATCAGACTGAAACTTTTCTACCATTCAAATAGCTTTCTCTCCTCGGCAGTAGTAATATTGAAATAAAGTTGCTGCAGGGTTCCATAGAAAGGAACCAGTTCTAAGTTCTAACAAACTGATTGACCTTAACTACGTGATATAACAATTGTAATGGGAGTTCTTGCATTATTTGTTCCCTATTGATGTCTATATATATATATATATAAGTCAGCAGAGAGACATGTAATTATCTACAGTAAAGGGGTAGACAAAAGATCTTACATCTGATAGTAAGCAGGGAAGAGAAGGAAGGGAAATGCAGAACCAAGCAGATTTCAGCATCAGATCTAACCTTGCATCAAGCTGTCCTTTTTTTACTGGAATAAGAATTGATCTTCATTGTTCTTATATATTTCAAATAACTGCTTCAAATGCTCGATGGCGATTCTTCTGCAGTCAATAAGACCACATATGTCAAATTTCTCCAACTCCATCACAGATCTCTTCAGTTTCCCTTGTGAATCTCCACCGGTTAGAAACAATGCCAATGTGGAACCCCTGGAGAAATTTTGATCAGAAAATTTAATGCCACACTAGTTCCTCGGCTAGCTTTACAAGAGAACATCACTCAAAGTTACGAAGATTTCCGTGCACAGTCACCACAAAGGACAGGCACAAAACACTAGAAACGAACAGAAACTTTGTCATTTAACCGAGGTATAACCGAAAATAGGTTAAAACATTGGAAACAGAAGTAAAGGGAACTCGATACTGAGCTTCGGTGCTTGTGTCAAAAGACTTGAAACATCAAATTCTGCACTACAGGAAGTACAGTAAACTGTTGGAGCAAATTAAAAGATAGCAAATTTAATAAGGATGTTATAATCAACAGGTGAAATAATTTACGCATTTTGAAAATCAAATTAAGAAATATCATTTAAACATGGGGAAACTTCTTTCTATTTTCAAACCTTTATTAATAATTTGAAGTACCTAGAGACAAATCTAGAATTCTATTCAAATCCAAGCCACACCATGTGATGACCAACAGTTCACATGTTAGATGAGCCAATCAGGCTCCCAACAAAAGCTAACCTTACAATCCAAGAAATCAAACAAAAAATATACGATGTAATAAATATGCATCGGTGAAAAAGTTGATTAGATACCTGAGCACATCAGCCTCATTAAATCCTCTATGTCGGGAAGGCAAATATGCACTACGAGGCTTTCCTATTAAACTTGATTGTCTATAGAGGATACAAACAGCCTCCATGCAAAGCATATCATTTTCATCAAATGCAGCACGCATTTCAGCCTCCGACCCCCATTTTTTGTTACACCTCTTCCCTTGGTCCTTTGACTTAAGATGACTTGAGTCATATCTATTTTGAATATCGCCATCAGAATCCGAGAAAATGGAAGAGTCCTCATTGTAGTAGTCGATACCAAATGAAGCATACTTGAACTTGGAATTATGTGATTTACATTCTTCCCTCAACATGACTGCAACGGCCCTTGAAGAGGACATGACGTTCTTGGAATCATTAGTACCAGGAGAAAAATGCTTTTTCAAGACATGATTGTCAGGACGACCATAGGGAGGTGTTGCAAACATTGCCCCTACTTTCTTCAATGACTCCTTACGCTTAGTTTCACTGGGCAGAATGGTTATCTTTTCATCATCTCTTTCAGCATCATAATCTTCACAATCATTTAATAATAAATCCCATTTTCTCTTTTGATTTCTGCATGCTCTAGATAAATTTTCCGCTGGAGCATGATCATCATCACTAATGATCTCAACAATGCATCCTCCAGTACCTAGGAAGGACAGATACCGTGATCAAGTGAATAAATAATTCCAATCATACTTGGATATGCCCAAATTTGTTGCATGGGTATATACGTTCGTTGGTGGCTACGTATATACATTTGTTGGTGGCTACGTACATATAAATTTAAGATGTTTGTACTTTGGCTTGCCTAAACTAATCTTGTCTGGCAAATTGGCAACAATCCACAAGAATATCATAAAATTATACATGGAGAAAAATACCGTCAAAGGTGAACTAAGCACAATTTTGTGTCTTATCTTTTGTCATGTCAAAATAATGATGCATGAACATAGCACAATATTCTTAAAATCAATACATACAATAGAAATTAATTTTACTTTCTAAGCAGTGGTCAACAACAATATAACCAGTTATCAGTATTACCAAATACCATATCATTATCCATCCCAAGTTTATAGGTCGAGTTTGATATGCCATTAACTATCCCAAGCATTCTAATCTTACATTGGATAAAGACGTAACTACATGGTTACATTATCCGCCCAAGAGAAAATGAAATGATGAAACATATGAAACTTGTGACAGCTTTAGCTCAGACTTGCATAAATATGCATCTGATCTGACATTCATATATTCATGCACTAAACTTAGGTATTATATGTAACCAATGGATTTAACTCCAAGCAACATTTTATTCAATAAATAAACGAAGTTTAAGCTCATAACAAGATTCCCCTCGTCAATACTCTCATTCAGAGACAGCATATATATTAATGCATATTAAAGATCTACCCTAGCAGGTGTAAATACTCGATAAATTTCTAATGCCTGCACTTCCCTAACTTTCAATTTTCTAGCCAGTGGAGTGGATTACAACTACGTGAGCCGTTCATGAAACTGTGATAGCCTTTTGACAATCAATCACATTTACTTAATATGCAAGTGGCGAACTTTCTGTTCTTGCTTACCTGTTCGATTCTCGATTTTGTCATTTTCAGCCCCTCTCTTACCAACCAATTTTCTGAAACCACCAAAGCAAGCTCCTCCTGATATAGAGTCGTTTCTGTTCTCCAATTGTGAGACTCGGCGCCCGAGTTCATCATATTTCCTTCTACACAGCTCGTAGTTATGCTCAGCTTCTCTCTTCGCACATTCTAATTTTGAATTATTGCATTTAAGCTCCTCTACATATTTCCTATCATCTTCCTTTGTTTTCTTGACCACTTCTATCGTATGTTCCAATTCTGATTTCCTGCAGTTAAGCTCCTCTACTGAACATTCTAATTTAAAATTCTTGCATCTAAGCTCCTCTATAGTCTTCTCATGATCTTCCCTTGTTTTCTTGACCACTTCTATTGCACATTCTAACTCTGAATTCTTGTGGTTAAGCTTCTCTATGGTCATCCTATCATCTTCCTGTGTTTTCTTGACCGCTTCCAGCAATTTCTCAAATCCCTCCAAAGCGCTTTTCTTCTTCTCTCTATCCTCATCTACTTTGACAATCAATTCCTTGAGTTTTTGAATCTCACTCTCTCTCTCCTTCAACTCCTCATATATTTCCTTCCACTTCTCAAATCCTTTAGGGTCAACCTTATCCTGCTCGAGCATGGATTCATGAGTGAGATTGTCCAGTCTTAGAAACTCGTATTTGCTTTGGAGCAATTCATACTCTTTGTTCTTATTCTCAATCTCTTTCCTCATTTTTACTTCTTTGGCCACCAAAACCTCCTCCACTTTGTCGAAATCTTTTGCTCGGAAAGCCGTCCGCAGAATCGAAACCAACTCTGAAATGCTCCGACTTTCAAGGTTATCGTCATCGACAGAAGTCAAAGCCGTAGACTCAGAATGCGACTGGATCGTCATTTCAAAATTCGAAGAAATGGCTCACGATGAGTGGAGTAGTGCGGGTTCTTAAACAACAAAAATATACTCCACTATCAGAACAATGGGCCGCAGAAATGACAACAAATGGCTCACACAATGCTAACCAAAAAGATGAAGAAACTAACCTCAAAACACAGAGTTCAGTCTTCTCACCGGCACAAACGCCGACGAGGAGTTGTCTCAATCTCTGAGAAGGAGGCAAATCGTTGGATGTTCTTCAAGAACACGAAAGAGGAGGCTTTAAATGCAAAGATTGCTGAATCATTGTGAGGGAACTGAGGGAGAATGTGAACGAACATGCAGAATTAACTGAGAAACTCACACTTCCAACGCGGAATTTGACATGCGGGTTTGGTTGATGAAGAAGCAAAGTGTGCCGGGAAATGAGAGCTGGAGGCTTCCATGTGAACCGGTGAACCGGAAGTCTGTAAAAGCCCACCGGCCCATTTTCGGATCTTTGAACTCGATGGCCCAATTGTGTGTGTGTTTTTTTTACTTCATAAATAAACATCATTTTTTGTGTTCAACAATACGTGAAGTAGAAGATTCGAATCTCCAACCAAAATCTGTCTATTAGACTAAATATTGAAACAAATATTTAAGTAAGTACACGTAAATAATTAACAATGGATGAAAAATTTAGATAAAATATCTATTTTAACTCTGAAGTTGGCAAGGTGTATCAATTTTTATCATAAACTTTCGATTTCATCAAACTGCACTTTAAACTTGTATAAGTGTTGTAATTTTTACCTTAAAGTTAAAAAAAGTTGCAAATTTATACCTTATGGAAGGTTTTTCGTTCTATAAATCGTTAAAAAAAGTATTCTCATGTATGTCTAAGTTTAGGCTCTAAATTGATGAAATTAAAAGTTTATGATGGAAAATTAATACAACTTATCAAATTTAGGGATATAAATTTATTGTTTCTCAACAAATTATAAATATTCTCTGTGGTATATTACTGACCATTGCTGAAAAACCCTACGTGAAAGTTGATTTTGAATTATCATAAAAGACAAACTTAGAAACACCCATGATGGATATTACAATTTTTTGTTTCATATCTGAAATATGACTATCGTTTTTTTTTTTTTTTAGAAGTTTTATATTTTTGTCTGTATTGAAATGATTGCGTGTTTTCTTTTTCAAAGATAACTTTGGCAATTTGCTATATAATATAAAAAGTAATTTAGAGAAAATCATTTGTCAATCTAAACATAGTTGTAATTAGCTAAAATATTATACATCTATCTTCAAAGTAAAATATTTGAATTCTCACACATATTTTACTTAGAAGAAAATGTAGGGAAAATCATTTGAAAAAAATAAACCACGTTGAGAAATTTCAGGACGAAAAATGTTTATAATAATGTGTTTGGAATAACTTGTGTAAAAAAAAATACTTTTTAAATAAAATCAATTTTTCTATAAGTACATTTGAAAAAATTAATAATTTAATGTATGTTTAGTATAGTTTATTGAGTAATTTTATGTGATTAAAAGTAGTTTTTTAAAAAAAAATTAATAAATAAAAAGTGCTTCAAAAAAAATTGGATTAAATTTAAAAATCTTTTTCTAATGAACAGATAAATTATCAAAAAATGATTTTAAAATGTTGAATATAGTGCAACCACATAAATTTATTATTTAAAATACTTTTGAAAAAATGTTAAGATACAACAACATTTTTATTGAAAATATTTTTTTTCAAAAGTTTTTAAACTAGAATTATTTCAAACGGACTTGGAGATGGTAAAAGAATTTTTTTTATTTTTATTTTTTGGGTATTTGTGTGTCTTTTCCTCTCAACTTCATTTTTAATCTTTCAAAATTTCAACTCACCATTGCCTTAAGTTTTATCAATCAAGTTTGTACTAATTTAATATTAAAAAATTTTAATAAAATATTCATATAATATTTTAATAAAAATTATAAACTAGTTATAAAATACTCTCTGCTTTGATTTAATAAATTGAATATATTTGTTAACCTAAACATATCGTAATTAGTTAAGACATAGCGTAAGTTTAATAATATATTTCAAACGATGAAATGTAAATTTGAACTTATCGTCATTAAGAGAGATTTCTAATACCTAATCAATTAATTGTGTCTATTCGAAATAAATTGCTATTGATGCGAAAGATATGTGATTATTGAAAAGAACTAATAACATTTCATCATGGAGGTGAGTCCCACCATGAAATGAAGCCATTGTCATTGAGTCCAACCACTCCACGATTCAAGGTTCATCTCCCCTCAATTTTCTCATTACCCATCATTTTTGGAAAATACCAAGGGCCTCTTTAGATTGCTTAGGAAAAGAAAAGTGTTTTTTAAAAATTTATTTTTTAAAAATATTTTTTCATAACAACGATATAAAATTAAAATACTCATATATTTGGTTACATTTTTTCAAAAGTATTTTTATACACAAATCTATTTGGTTTGCTCTACACTCAAAATACCTCTACAAATGTCAATTTGCTATAAATGACGACAATTAAACACTGAACTAATAACTTTAAATTTGTATTTAAAGTATTATGACCAGTTGCGGTGGTTGGCAAAGTGGTCACCGCGGTGAGGTGGCGGCGAAATCCTGTGGTCATCATGGTCAGGTGGTAGTAGATAGAAGCGGTCGCTGGCGACGATGAGGTGGCAGTCGTCGATGGTTACTGATGGTGGGCAGCGGCAGCCATGGGGAAATGAAAGTAGTGTGAAGGTATTTTGGCCAGTTTCATATATCATGAAAATTTGGAAGGAATTTCCAATTACAAAAAATTCAGCTTTGTCTTAAGCCCAACAATTTGAAGTTTAATAGAGGATTGAATTTACATATATGCCTATTATATTTGGTTGTAATTGATGTAAAATCGTGAGAAAAAATGAAAATAATAAAATGGAATATTTTCCATAACTGTTTGGATAATAGATGTGGAAAAATCCCCCAAATATCTCATATCTCCAATAACCTCCCTCCAAATCTCTTCACATTTTTCACCATCAAAATCGAGGGTTTAGGGCCAAACCAATCGATTTGCCTCCTCACCTTCATTCAACGATCAAAAGCAAATGTTTCCAATGACGTGTAGGTCGAGAAGCTGTGTAAAACCGTGAGTTTCCTTCAATAGCGGCAATAAACAACGTGGCTTTCTATGGGTTTCATTCAACAGTGGTGGGTTTGCTTCACCGGCTTCTTCTTCCTCTATTGATACAGTTTTTTCTTCATTGCTGGTGGGTTAACTTTGTCGGTTTCTTCGCCAGTGGGTTTGATTCGCCATTTTCCTTCAAGTTTATGGATTTTTCGAATGGTGAACAACGAACATAGTACATAGAAAGTATTTTATATATATATATATATATATATATATATATATATATATATATATAGATAGATAGATAGATATATATAGATAGATATATATATATATATAGATAGATAGATAGATAGATATGGAGTTTATATTTCAAAGCTTATAAATGGGGTACATATTTTCAAATTTCAAACATATATAGGGTTTATTTCGAATAATTTGAGAACAATAATGAATTGTATATGGTGTGTGTTTCAAAGTTTTATTTTCCATAGTTATACCCATTGCAGCTATAATTATTCCTAGGTTAACATATTGTTATCAATGAGGTTTATATTTCGAATTTCAAACATATATAAGGTTTATTTAGTAATCAATCACATAGGAATGTTATATTGTCTCTGATTATATGTTACAATGTCATTTACGTGAAGTAGGGGATGCCCAGAAAAAAAATATTTATAAAAAACAAAAGGTTTATGCTACAATAGACTCAGATGTATAATTTATATATTAAGTTTATATTTTTTCTGCCTGCCGAATACTAATTAAGTTTTTTTTTTCTTTTTTCATTTTTTCAGAGTGAAAATTCAGAAGAAGATATGTCTTATGTGTTAGTGGACGAGCAACCCAACTACTTACATAATGCAGGAAGATTATATAAGGATGTTAATAGAATATATATCTAAGCATATATTCACGTTTATATGAGAATAATATTTATGTGTACAATATATTGCATAATATATATTTAGCATCCTGTTATACAACGAAAATATTACATAGTTTATTATATACATCTATATATGATTATATATAATATAACTTATCATGAATAAAAAAAATGACAAATTATATAATCAGGGTATGTAAACGAAGTTATGTATAAATATTGTTAAATTAAGTACCAAACGTATGTTATAAATGAAAGTATATAATATATAATAATGGTATGTAAATGAGGTATATATATAATCATGTATATTATATATAATTTGCATGTTGTAAATGAAAGGAATGTTGAGACAAGAGGAAAAAATTATTGGAGAATTTATAGGTCAATACATACGTATATTGCTAATCATCACTTAAGCACCAAACTCTACAAATTAGAAATCACAAATAGAATTCACGACGATTCAAATAGGAGTTCATTTAGATCTAGAAAGTATGACATATTCACCAACTTTTTAATGAATTTGGTATTCAAAACTTATTTATTTAATATACCAATATAAACATGGTATGAAACATATAAAAGTCATATGGAAAACCAAAATCATTGTAATATGAAGTATATATAAGATATATATGAAGTATATATTTGTGGAATACTAAATTTTTCAAAATAATTTGTTACAGTATGATAAAAAAAAAGGGGTATATATGATAAAGTTTATGAAAACAGTAGGAAGAAAACGAAAATGATAAAAATGAAATTGAAGTTATTGATGAAGAATACATCAGATATTTTTATAATAATTATGAGTTATTATGTGTAATAATTAAAAGATATATTTTTGAAAATTAGATCTACCATAAACATATGAAATTAATTGCCTAAGAATACATATTGAAACCTAATATGGATAAATTGTCCATAACATAAAAAAATAACAAACATAACAATTTTAAAGAAAATTTTCAATAAAAAAACACAAATAAAAATCAATCAACGATGTTGTTGGAATAGAAATTTTGGCCAATCAGAAATTGTCACGTCATTACCCAACATTGGGATTAATTAAATTAGCAAGGATCCCTAAATTAAATTATGGCGACGAAAATCCAAAGGGCTAGACCCTAAAGTTAGCCAAACCCAGTCCAAAGGTTAATCTCAAAGTCAACCAGGCCCAATCCGATTGACAAGCTCAAGCCCAACTGGAGAACTCTATAAATAGAGAGCTCCCTCCTTCATTTTGGAGGTTCAGAAGTTGAAATTATCTAAAGAACTTAGAGAGAATTCAGAAACAACGACCAGAAGACTCCTTAAACTCTTGAAGATCAAACACTCTCTAAACCAGACACTTGAATACTAGAAAACTTTGAAGATCGAGAACAAGCTGCAAAGCCCTTGAAATAAATCTACATTCGAGAACAAGCTGCAAAAGCCCTCGAGACAGATTCACATTCAAGAATAAGCTGTAAAGTCCTCGAGACAAATCTACATTTGAGAACAAGTTGCAAAGCCCTTGAGACAGATGTACATTTGAGAGAAGAATCAGAGAAACAAATTAGAGATTGTACTCCACTACAATCAAATTAATACAAATTAAATTTATTTACACGTGTCTCATTTCTCTTTCTTTGTTGAAATATCGTGTAAACAGATGTAAAGCAATATAATAACAACTAAAACAAATAAAATTCAATCATAGTCTGTAGTATAATTGAAAAAAAAAACATTGGAAAAATAAACAAAAAAAAAAAGAAGAAAGGAATATTATTCATATTAAGGGAATAATGAGATTGACGACAAGCGCAGGGACAATTTGAATAATGGGGTTGACGATGGAGCAAAAGAAAAGACCAAACAATATAATAGTTTAACACCTAATTTGTTAACCCTATATGTTATTAATGGTAAAAAAAATAATTAACACCTAATTTGAATAATACAATATTAGAGAAAAAATATTTAACATTATAAAAAAAATAGCTTTATGTAATTAATGATTTCATTATGGAAACAATAAAACACAACAATAACATTATTATAAAGAAGTACATAATTTTTAAGGGTATGAATGAAATAAAATAGTTGCAAACATATGAGCCATGCTAGAATTGATATTTTTTTTAAAAAAATGAGTCATTTGTGAAATATATGATTGAAAACATGTTTTTTGGCATAATTCCACTTTAACTTAAAATAACTTATTTCTCAAACTTATTTTTTAAAAAGTCATTTTGAGTGATTGTCAAACACTATAAATCTTATGAAAATGATTTTTTTTTCCCTCAAAATTAAACACTTGAAAAGTCAATTCAAACACACTCGAAGTTGTTTTTCATTAGTTTTTAATTCAATTTGGATCAACTTTGTAAAGGAAAAAAAAATCCATTAATTGCAAATTTTATTTCTTTTATGTAGTATGCCTTTTTTTTAGTGGAATAGTCTTATTGAGATATACATATCATAAACAATACAAAATTACATTGATATACAAATATTGCTACCCATAACTTATAGAAAAAGTATAAATACGGATCTTAATATTATATCATTAAACATATATAACTATCAAATTCATTGATACCTTATGTTAAAAAAAAAAGGAAAAGAAAAAAAACAGATACCAAAAGTAATAAAATTCTTCACGTTACATGACAACATGGGAGTTGGCTAATAAACTAGACGGAGAAAGCCACATGTAATTGTAGCCAAAAAGAAGCAAAAAATATTCCCACCCAAAAAGAGAGAAAAAGAACTTGGGCCTTTCATGATAGATACTCGGGAGATTAGAGGCTTGATTGGAAAAACAATTATCTTAGTTGTATTTCCATTTATTTTTCATAAACAGTTTTAATAAAAATATATAAATGTGTGGAGTGCTCCTAAAATAAGTGTGTGTGTTTTTTTTTTAATAAAAGTACTTGTGTGTAACAAAATACTTCGGCATTTAATTCTACATTCTTAAAAGTGTTTTTAGAGCATTTTTTGGTACAACACTTGGGGCACAAGTATTGTACAAGCGCTTTCTCTATAAGCATTTTAAGGTGATTTTAATTTGTTAATCTGAACATAGCTTAGTGAATAAGATACCAACTACCATCCTAAAAGTTGATGGTTCAATTCCCCATCATCACAAATATTGAACTAAAAAAAAGGGTTGGTTGCAATGATGGCAAAATTTTATGGGCCTATTGCAAGCGTGACTTCACTTTTTTCAGTTTGTAAATCTGGCAAAAAAAATCTAGCCCAACCCAAAAGCTAAATCAAACTATCCTTTCCTGTGTTTTCACATGTTTTACTGTTATTAAGCATATTAGTGGTATATTAGATATATTGGTGATATACTACTGATATACCTAAAATGAAATATATCACTTATATACTACTGATATGTTTTACTCTAGTTACTCTAGTATATCAGTGAAATGTTATTCCTAATATGAAGTATATCAACAATATATCAGTACTTCATATGCAGTATATTAGATATACCTAAAATGAAGTATATCACTGATATACTACTGATATACTTTATTTTTTCCAAGTATTTCTGTTTTTTCCAATTCAATTGCCTTCATTTCTCTTTGTTTTGCCTCATTACACTTTATATATATATATATATATATATATATATATATATATATATATATATATATATATATATATATATATATATATATATATATATATATATATATATATGTATATATTCAGAACTTAAACTACTGATAGACACACAATACACATATATCACTTTTATCGTCTCGTTGACTTCGTTTCTTCTTTACCTTTATGTATTTCAAATTGTGATGGGATCAAGTTGTGAAGCATTTTTAGTTCTTGACTTTATCAATGGTTTTTGGTGGCTAGTTTTTTGTTGATACATTTATTTAGTCAATACACTTGTTTAGTAGTATATCAATAGTAAATCAATGATATAGGATTAATATACTTCATTTTAAGTATATCATTTCACTGATATACCTTATATACCTTATATAAAGAATCATATTCATTATATCAAATATACCTAAATATAAAGTATACTGATATACTTTATTTTAGATATATCAATAGTATATCTCTGATATACTTTAATTTTAGATATATCAATGATTTATATTTCTGAAATGAAGTAAATCAGTGATATATCGAATATTGTATATTAATAACATATCAATACTTTATATTAAGTATATTAGATATATCTAAAATGAAATATATCAGTGATATATCAAATATGTAAAATATTCTTGATATGCTACTAATATACTTCATATAGAGTATATTATTTAACTAATATACCTAAAAAGAAATGTATCAGTAGTATATCAGTAATATACTACTAATATACTTTGTTTTAGTTATATATCAGTTGATTGATATATCAAATATAAAATATATCAGATATACTATTGATATACCTGCTGATACACCAATGAGGGTAAAATTGAAATATTAAAAAATCAAAATCGAATTTAAAGAATTTTGCTATATTTGCAAATCTCAAACACCATGGTTAGATTTGCAAATATCCTAATATTTTTTGCTATCCATTACAATCTCCCCCCCCCCCCCCCCCCTCCTCAACAAAAAAAAGGTACTTTTAATTTGTTTAACACAAAGTGTTTTAGTTACGTCAAAAGAACTCTCGAATATAGCATAAAATACATTTTTGATCTTTGAGTATTGCATCTAGTTTTTATTTAGTTTTCATAAATTTGAAAAGGAATACTTTATTGGTTAAATTGCAAGTTTAGCCCATGAACTTTCAAGTTTGTATCAAAAAGATCTCTAAAACTTTAAAAAATGTTTAATAAGTTTCCAAACTTTCAATTTTGTGTCTAATAGGATCCTAAACTTTTAAAAAGTCTTTAAACTTTCAATTTTGTGTCTAATAGGTTTCTGACATATTTTAAATTTGTAAAATTAACTGATCTATTAGATTTAATATTGAATTTTATGTGCTATGGACCCTAAATTTTTTTTTGTCTAGTAGATCCTATTTAATACAAAATTGAAAGTTTAAGTATCTATTAGACATTTTTTTAGAGTTCAAAGACTTATTGAACATAAAATTGAAAGTTTAAGGATCTATTACAATCTTTTTAAAGTTTAGGGACCAAATAAACACACACCTAAAAGTTCAGAAAGTAAACTTGTAATTTGACCAACTTTATTCCTTGAAATTAAGGAATGATTGTAAATATTGTTTAAATTTAGAGTATGTTTAGGACTAATACATAAGTCAAATATATTTTCTTTTTGGGCATTACTTTGTTGCAATTTGCAAAAAGCCTTCAAGTGGGCATCAATAATTTGATAGCTGAAAAAAAAGTAGCCAGTCTGATCAATATTCCAGGAGCCTTGTCTTTCACATCTTTATTTGTTCAGTTTATAGTGACCAAAAACACCACATAAAAAAGTGCATTATCTTTCCAGAAATTCTGAATCTTTTTTTTTTTCTTTCTCAATGCATTTTTATATAGGAATTATTTCCCCGTTCTAAAAAAAGTTATTCACCAAAACATCTATGATATAAAATTTAAATTATTTTTCATTTTTATATTGATCAATTTTTAACAACCATTTCCAAGCCAAATAGGTTATTATAGGTTTACTAAGTTAACACGAGTCTAATCATATAACATTGGTGCTTTTTTTTTTTCATTTTAGTAGTGACTAATGAACAAATTTGTCTCATTCATTTTAAATATGATATGTTTTAATATATATATCTAGAAATAAAATGAAATTTATTTAAATGTTACATTTAATTATGATGTAATTGAAAGAACCGAATATAGGGGGATTTCATTATTTTATGCATGTAATTAACTTGCTTAATTTTATTAATTGAAACCTAAATTTGAATAAATGATGATTGAATATCAAATCAACCAAAAAATCACACAAATTCGTTAATAAACCATTCAAAATGAAGCCATAAAAATGTCTGAGCTCAATAAATAAATAAAAAAAACTAAAAAATAATCACAAAATCAAATCGTTAAAAGAAATGCCAAACTTAACCAACATATAACTAGAAAAACCAATACTCATATCACATATTAAATAGTCTCATCCAGTCTTAAGAACACCCAATTAACCTCAAATTATCGTTTTTTTAAAAAGTAAATTACTAGGGTCCCGTTTGATAACCATTTGGTTTTTAGTTTTTGGTTTTTGAAAATTAAGTTTGTTTTCTCTCAATTTCTCTACAATAGTTTTTATCTCCCTTAGGGAAGCATTTGAATTCTTAGCTAAATTCTAAAAACAAAAATAAGTTTTTGAAAACTACTTTTTTTAGTTTACAAAACATAGCTTGGTTTTTGAAAACATAGGTAAAAGGTAGATAACAAAATAAGTAAATTTAAGGGTGAGAGTAGTATTTATAGGCTTAATTTTTAAAAACCAAAAACTAAAAACCAAATGGTTATCAAACAGGGCCTAAACAACATATATTCATTCAAAAGTTCAAAATTCAATTAAAAAAAATAAAACTCTTAAAATATATTTTACTCATTGAAAAAATTATTTTCTTATTCTGAATT
Organism: Trichosanthes truncata; assembly: GCA_033996785.1. Classification (NCBI taxonomy): domain Eukaryota; kingdom Viridiplantae; phylum Streptophyta; class Magnoliopsida; order Cucurbitales; family Cucurbitaceae; genus Trichosanthes; species Trichosanthes truncata. The sequence continues at coordinate 79,189,910 of JAWPNB010000003.1, forward strand.
ATTATAATAACTCCGTTGAATAATTGCTTTTTCAAAAATAGACGCCGCAGAAATTGCGCCAAAAATGCTCAAAAAGCAAACTCCGAATATAAATTCAAAACAACGTAACAGCAAAACCCATCGTGGCCATCATTATATTCCCATACGTACACATATTTTGTTTCAAAATATCGCGATTTTTTCCCGATAAAATCCCCGGAGATTCAAGTCATTGGCTTTCTTCGTAATTTTATCAAAATCCGAGGGCAAATGAACGAAAGATGCGCCAAACTTTCCATCTTCCCGTAAAGACAGAGGACGAGAGGATAAAAATATAATTAAATAATTAATAACAAAATTAGAAAATTCAAAATTTTCTTTTTCCATTGCTTTTTCTGCCCCTATTTAAGTTCTAGTTTACGTTTTCTTCTGTTTTCTTTTTTTTTTTCCCTTTTTAAAAAAATTCTTTCCCATTTCTTCTTTTTCTTTTTCCTTGACAGATCCACTGCGTGAGAAGCCAGAATCAAATTCCAGGTAATTTATTTATTTTGTTTTTTTGACTATAAATAAAAAAAAATTTACTGGATGAGTTTCTGCAATTTTTTCTTTTAATTTTTCAATGGCTCTGAAGATTGATGAATCAGAGTATTGAATTGAAATTCAAGAGATTTCTACCATTGGAATGAATCTGAAATGAAATGAATCTAAGGTCAAGGAATTGAAATGGAAATTCTTTATTTATTTTCCGAGAATTTTTACTGTTTCTCTTTCTGCCTTCAATTTTCTTGGCAGCCAAACAGGATCCATCTCAGTTTTACATTTTCATTTTCTGTTTGGAATGTTGACTGTCTGGCTTTTGATTCGATTGCTTGTTAAAATTAACTTTTTTCTTTTTAGAGTTTTTTTTTTATATAATTTTCATCGAGTTTCAATCTCATTTATAATGCAAAAACTTTTAAAATATTGATGGAACCACTGATCTATTAAAAATATTTTCTTTAGAAGATGTGCTGTACTTGTTGTTATTATTATTATTATTATTATTATTGTTATTTGTTTATTCTAGAAATTCTTAACGTCATTTTCATTTGTATTAATGTCATTTTCATTAGAATAAATGATATTAATTTAGAACCTCAAAGAATATTGATAAAAACTACATTTCATTTAAAATTATTATCTTTTTTTTATGACCATTTAAAAATATTACCAGAATGCAAGGACTTCTATGTATTTATAACAAGACCTAAAAAGTTTATAATGTGATTTATAGAATTTTGGTTAAATTACAAGTTTAGTCTTTGAACTTTCAAGTTTGTGTCTATTTGGTCCTTAAACTTAAAAAAGTGTCTAATAAGTTTATAAACTTTCATATTTGTGTCTATTTGGTCTATAAACTTTAAAAAGCGTCTAATAGATACTTTTTAAAGTTCTAGGGACCAAAAAGATACAAATTTGAAAGTTCAAGAATTAAATTTATAATTTAACTTAGAACTTTTGTAAAGGTTGTGCAGATAGAGATTTTAGGTCAATAAAGTTATTATTATTATTTTGAGTTAAACAAATTTATAGAAGTGAGGGGATTGAAACTTCTGACCTCTTGATATGAGGTATTGCCGAAACTAGTTGAGCTATGCGTCAATGAGTTACATTACTTATGATTTTTTTCAAAGTAATTATTTTGGTATCCAATAGAAATGTTTTGCTTGGTATTATTTTTCACTACAAATGCATTTCTCCCCTATCATATATATATATTTTTTATCAAACGACTGTTTCCCCTAAATTTGTGTGTTCAATATACTTGTGTAATCTACACTTTGCCATTTATCTATTTTTTTAATGATTATTATTTCAAAAAAAAAAAAAACTAGAGGGAATTTTATTTCTATTTAATGCTTATTATTTTCCTGAGGGACTAGGTTGTGGCTGTGGAGAGTCGTTTGGTATGTTTAGGGTAGGGTATTGAATCATCCAAGTTTGAAGAAGTTATTTTTATTATTTTCTAGCAATGAGAAATTTTGAGGTATTCTTAGGAGGGTAGGGGAACTACATTAGAGAAAGTATTCATTAATGAATATATGGCACAAGTCTTTTTAGTTTTTATTTATTTAAAAAAAAAGCATTTTTTTGTGTGGTGATGAAGATGGACAGATAATACCTAGTAGGAAGTTTAGAGCACAATAAAAAATAAAAAAAAATAATGCATCAAATAAGTCACTATTATGACTTTTTATTGTGCAAGCTGAATCGATTATTTTTCAAAACCATTATGAATGTTGGAAAATAGTTGTTTAATCTTTAGATAAAAACCAAAAAAGTAGATGTTTTTAATTAAGCTAAAATGAGCATAACTCAACGGTAATAACATGTATTCTTCTTTTGAGGTCGGAGATTTGAATTCTTGTTCCCCACATACGTTGTACTAAAAAAAATGCTTCTAATATATTGAGTTCAACAACATTTGGGGGGTGGGAGATTCGAACTTCTAACATCTTGATCGATGGTACATACTAATTACCGTTGAGCTATGCTCACTTTGGCAAAGTCATATAATTCAAAATTAGGCACATTGTAATAGAACTTAATCATGTAGCTTAATGTTGTCATTTAATTGAAAATCCACAACCACAAATGAGGAAAATGTCTTTCCTCAATTATGCACTTTAAATTTGGAATGAATTATTAGATAATATGGGATTCCATCTCAAAACCAATTAACAATGAGAGGAGTAGCCCATATATCTTATAAATTCTGAGGTCTCTCTTTATCTTTTTGATGTGGATTCCTCAACATGCCCCCTCAAGATGGTGTCTCTTTGGGTTCACCATTCTTAGGTTGAATCCCAATTTTTAGATCGAATACCCGTTGAGGAGTAACCCATGTATCTTATAAATTGTGAGGTATCTTCTCATTTTTTTGATATAGGATCTTCAATATGCCTCTCAAGATGGTGGCTCTTTGGATTCACTATATGAATGACTTTCACTAGTTGAAAGAAACCACATTACATACTTGGAATCATAATCTTAAATGCATAAGATTAGTGGTATCATTTTCCATATAATTCTCGTTAGATCAACGATTTGTTATTTGTTTGGTTGGCCACATTTTTTAATAGTGAAATCTATAGACCTACAACTAAGAATAAGACTTGATGTTTAGACATAGGACCACTCATTTGTTTTTTCTTTTAATATTTAGCTTTTTAAAACATTTATTTTAATAATAATAATAATATTATTATTTTATATATTAATAATAATATTTTTTTATAAATAATTATAATATACTTTTTAAACAATTTAATAAAATAATTATTCGAAGTGGGTTCGGAGATGGGGACAGGGCAGGGATACCGTCCCTGTCCCCGACTAGGGACCTGAAAAAAATTTGATCCCATACCCGATCAAATCAGAGATTTGATAGGGTGGAGACCCGACCCCACCGATATTTTTACCATCCCTATGTCATAGTAGTTCGGGATTGAGTTTGTTTTATCTTAAGGAGATGATTGGTTAGGTTCTATTATGACTATCATTTAATTTATTTTAAAAAAAAATTATGACTTCCAATTGTATTTTGAGATGAATTTTTATTTAATTATGAAAATTCTTTTGCAATCTCTTGAAGAAAAAAGAGGATATTGACATGACTGCATAACAGTAGCCCCACTCTCTTTTTTTAAGATGCTTGAATTTCTCCACTCTAAACCTAAATCAATATTCTATTTGTAATTGAAAACTAATTTGAGTTTTGAAGAGATGGTGAAACATCGCATGCGAAAGGGATTTACAGAGTCTAATGGTATTGATATAAAGCCTGATGAAATTGCTGAACAGCAGAAGATGACTAAAGCAGGTAAGTTTTTAATGATTTGTCAGCAAAGCATTCCATTTCCAACAGCATTATTTTGTTCTTAAAAATTCAATCTCTTGGCAAATTTTTTTTTTCGCAAATAGTTGACTTTTGTTTAAAAAGGATTTTTCTTTTTGGACTTTAAGGGCTCTCTTTCTTATATTCCTACTTTATATATATATATATAAGAAAAAAAATTGAATATTATTTTTTAAAAGTTATTATTTTTATTTTAGTTAAAAAACACGTTTAGTCCTTGCATTTTTATTGAAATAATGATTTAGTCCCTAAACCTTAGTAGGTAACAATTTATTCCTTATAATCTAAGATTTTTAATAATTAGTCTCTACCTTAAAAAATCTAATCAAATTAAGTGTCAATTTAGGTAAAGAATTAGTCTTTGTAGTTTTTAAACACATTTGATCTCCATTTGTTTATCGATCTACATATATAACAAAATTTTATTATAGGACTAAATCATTACAAATTTTTGAAGTACAAAACCTAGATTGTTACGAATTTGAAAATACAAAAGATCAAATTGTTACAAATAAAGATCAGAGACTAAATCATTATTTCAATTAAAGTATAGAGACTAAAAAAAATTGTTATCCTTTTATTTTCTTTTACTATGTTTTGATGGATGATTTGGATTAAATAACAAATTTAGTCTCTATGCTTTGGATTTCATTTCAATTTGGTCTTGTGATTTTAGAAGTTTTAATTTAGCCTTTATAGTTTTAGCTTAATTTCAATTTATTTCTTATAGTTCTAAAAGTTTCAATTTAGTCTTAATGATTTGGTGAAACCTTATCATCATTGTTCAACTGTTTTTTACCTGCCCAAGCAATCCATTCATCTTGCTCTTTTTCTTAGGCTAAATTATAAGAAATACTCCTTAACTTTGTCCATTCTTTCAAAAATACCCTTATTCTTTCAAACGTTGCAATATTACCCTTGGCCCTTCATAAACATTTCAAAACTACCTAATGAGTTGAAATCCATTAGAATACGTTGGACGAAAAATCGACATGATAGTGACCTGAAACAACATAACATTGACGGATGTTTGTTTGGATTAAGTCTGAAATAATAGCATTCCAACATGTTGATTTTTCTGTCCAACATTCTAATGGATTTATACTTCAAGGGTAGTTTTGAAACGTTTATGAAAGGTCAAGGGCAATATTGCAACTTTTGGAAGAGTAAGAGTAACTTTTGAAACAAAGGTCAACGTTCAAGAGTATTTTTTTTTTTATAATATAGCCATTTTTTTACTCATATCTCAACTTTAATAATGATAACTGACACAATACATTAAATTAAAAAATAAAATCTCATTACCGTGTAAATAGAAAACATATCATATAGTAAAAACAACAATGATAGGGACGATTAATGAGTTTTGACTAAATCATAGAGATTAAATTAAACTTTTAAAGTTATTAAAAAAAACCTTTAAAACTATAGGAATAGGGATCAAATTGAAATTAAACTCAAATCATCACCATCGAATTGAAACTTTTAAAACAACGGGACTAAATTAAAAATGAGCCCAAATCATAAATACCAGTTTGCAAATAATTTTAATGTTATAAATTATTTTATTACCGTTCTACAAAGTATAGTTCATGAAGTGTGGACATAAATGGGAAGGTTCTGTGTACGATGGATAGTTAATGAATTAGAAGTAGAATATGGAGATTCGAAACGTGAACGTCTCGAATTAACTGAATTTTGTGAATCGATTTGTCCGCTTCATTGGTCGTGGTTGTTGAGTGCATTAGATCTGTTAAATTTTCTTTCTAGAAGAAAAATAAATTGTTCCATTTTCAGAAATGGAACAAAAGATGACGAGAATCTTGAAGCTAATGAAGAACAAAGATCAAGGGAAAAGCAGAGGAATGCCAAGGGACTCGAAGAAGGAAACGGAAGTTGTTGGTCTCGTTGAAGATCTATACAAAAATTACCAGTCGATTTATGAACAATATGGTCATCTCCGAGATGAAGCTGAGAAAATCGTTAAATCCAGAAAGGAAAAAGAGAAGGACGAAGAAGATATCTCTTCTTCATCTTCAAGCTCCAGCTCCGACTCCGAGTCGGAATACTTTTCGTCGGAGGAAATTAACACCAGTAGTATCCATAATTTACAGAATGAACAGTCGAGCAACTTGCATGTTCAAATTCAAGCTGGTGAACTAGAAAAACAAATTGTACAAAAGAATGAAGCCTTGGCTAAGGTTGATTCTCTGCATTGGGAACTTGACAGCGTACGAAACCAGAAACGCGAATTGGAAAACAGAAAAAACCAGGAGATATCCGAGAACATGATTTTGATAGGAAATTTGAAAGAAGAATTGGCGGAAAGAATTGGAGTTGAACAGAAGATGCTGGAAGAGAAACAGAGAGTTCTTGCTCGGATTAAGGACCTGGAAACGGAAATAGACACTCTGCATTACAGGAGAAGGGAAATAGAAGAACAGAACATTCGGATAAGGTCGGAAAATCAGTGGCTCAACACTAAGAATTCCGAGCTGGAGATGGCATTGACGAGTAAGGAGACGGAAGCTTCTTCTCAGATGATCGCTTTAATGGAGCAAGTCAAGTGTCTGAAACAGAAAATGGATGCATCGCAGGCTGAGAAAACCAAATTAGGGCAAGATATGGAGCGATATAAACAAGAATTATCTCACAGATTCTCCGAAATGGAGGCCGAAAACAAAAAATTGAAAAGCAAAATCGTCGATCAGGAAAGAATCCTAAAAGAAAAGGACGAAACCATTACTGCATTTAACGAGAAATACAAGCAAGCGAAGAGCTGCTTACCGGATGTCGCTTCGAGCCTGATAGGCGCAGAGAGGAAGATGGAAGAATTAGCAGAAGAGCTCCGCAGCAGCCTGGAAGATAAAATCCGTCTATTATCGCAGAGGATCCTCGTCGCAGAGCAACTACACAACGAAAGCAGAGAAAATTTCAGAGCGAGAAACAAAAGATACGAGCAAGAGAAGAGACAATTCGAACAAAAAATCGAAAATCACGAGGCGGAATTGATGAAACTCAGCAACATGAACGAATTCGGAATGGACAGAATGGCCAGAAAATTCGAAGAAGAGAGCGCCAAGCTGCTAAACCACATATTATGGATCACAAAGGAGCTCACCTTCGCAAAATACTGGGTTAGAACGAGAAACAACGAGTTAAAACAACTGAAAGTAAATTTGACTCGATTCGTTGCGCAAATTGAGGAAAAGGAAGAACAGGAGTTCTTGCTAAGAGAGAAGCTATGGAATCTAGAGGCGAAAATAAGCAAAGAGGGAGGAGAGAAGCTGAACCTGATCAGAACCCTGGGCCAATTCGAGAAGAAGATGACGAAAATGGAGAACATACTGAAGGAGAAAGATGAAGAAGTGTTCCGACTTGCAGAAGAGAAGAGAGAAGTGATTCGGCAGCTCTGCGTCGTGATTGATCACCATCGCAGCCGGTACGATCTTCTCAAGGACGCCATGCTCGGGAAGAATGTCAGAAACAGAAGAATGATTTGAAGCTGATTCTTTAACAATCTTTTTCGTTCGTTTTCTCGGAAAATTTTGGGAAATGTAAAAGTAAAGCAAATATATATACACACATACATATTTATTTTTTATAAATTTTCAATAGAAAATTTCAATTTTGAATTGTCACCAGCTTAATTAGCTATCAAATTATTGCGTCTCTTTGTTCATTTGAAAATTCATATATTTTCTAAATCACATATTTATGGTTAAATTAATATTTATGGTTTTTGAATTTTTAAAGTGCCTGGATTTCATCCTTATGTTTCTATACCATATAAAAAGTTTCTAATAAATTTTTAAAGTTTCAATTTTGTGTATATATAAATAGGTATATGGAGTTAGTTCATTAAATAATTATATTATTTAAAGATTATGTGACGGAATGATTTTCAGCATAATCATTAAAAAATACGTGCAACGTGCTAGATAAGTTATAAATAATAAGGGTTAGCGACAAAAATCAATTTAAATACAAAATCAAAAGTTCAAGGCTTATTAAAAACTTTTAATAGTAAAGGATTAAACATACACAATCATAGAAATTTAGGTCCCATCTGATAACTATTTATTTTTTATTTTTTAATTTTGAAAATTATGTTTGTTTTTTCATCATTTATCTACTATGAGTTTCATATTTTTTAACAAAATATTTTAATTCTTAGCTAAATTCCAAAATCAAAAATAAGTTTTTGAAAACTATTTTTTTTTAGTTTTCAAAAATTGGCTTGGACATGTGTAAAAAGTAGAGTAAAAAAAACTCATAAGTAAAGTAGTATTTATAGGTTTAATTATAAAAAACAAAAAATTAAAAATTAAATGGTTAGACCTTTCGACTATAAAATAAATACAACTTTTAATTTATGCGGAAAAACCCATCATTTAACCTCTTGTTTATTTATTTGACTTTAAGTTGTAGGAATCAGATATCTAAATTTAAATAGATGTAGAAATTAAATACATTTGATTATGCATGAAAATTCTATTATGTTTTCTCCATGGGATTTTTTTTTTCCTAATAGGTCTATGGGATTATTTTATGAGGATAAATAATTTAATATTATACAATATAAAAAAATTTATTATTTAAATTTGCAAATGCATGAATGTAGACATGGACTTTTGCTTATAAAAGAGATTATTTATGTCTTGATTGATTGTGTTATATATTGATATTTGCAAAGATTAATAAAAATATTAACTATAAATAATATAATGACACAGTTAATATTTAGTTATGATTTAACTTTTTCTAAAATAGCACTTATGAAAAGTTAGAAAATAAAAATGGTTGTAGATCTACGATTGAGTCACTTTAACTATCAATTCATTAACATTCAAAAATTGCAAAAAGAAAAACTTGCATACATTTTTTTAAGATTAAAAAAAAAACCAAAAACTTGAATTTGAGTTCTAATGTACATTTTTCTTTCAATTTCAGCAAGCTACTAATGATGAAATAATTGAGACATGGTAGAATCTATAAACCTATATCTTCCCCTATATACTTCTCAAGGGAAAAAAAGAAAAAGAAAAAGAAAAAAAGTTGTTATAGAATTCAAGTATCTAAAAAACATTTCTTCCCTAATATTTGTTTGCAAGAAAGTATAAAAATGAAAGTGGATCATAAGTCAAATCGGACTTTATTTTATTCATTAAATAGGACTTTATTTTTTAAATTTTAGTCAAATTTTGAAAACTAAAAGAATTAAATCTGAGAATGATTTTATTTTTAGCTTTTTTTTTTAAATTAATGAAATTTTCTCTTTTTTTTTTTCCTCCAATTCTTTAAAATATATTTGAAATCCTATCTAAAATTTAAAACTATAAAGTAGAATTCTAAAAACAATACTTTCTAATATTCTAAATTTGATTGGTATTTAAAATATTTAAAAGTATATCACGAAACATTCATTTTTTTTCAATAATTAGAATCGAAAAACTAAAACTAAAATATTTTTTTTTAGTTCTTAAAAATAAAATAGTTATCGAAGGGTCGAAACAATCTTAATATACACAAGTAATAGATTAAATAAATACTTTATGTTAAAAAGTCCAATAAATGAAGAAGAACCCATAAAATCAAAATATTAATGGTCAAATCAATAACATGAAAATACAATATATTAGTACAACAAAGGATTTTGTCTCTATCACATGTTTTTTACCTAAAAAAAAACATATAATGAATGGCTCACATACAAGCATGAAGATAAAAACAAACAACATAAATAATTTTGGATAGAATTAGAGGATCTTGTCAAAGAATATGAGGGAAGAGTGGAGTCAAAGTAATGGAACATAAAGAGTCAAAAGGACTCTCCAATCATGTATAAGGATTATACCATTTGTTCCCTATCCTTAAACATTCACCAATTAAACAACAAATGAAGAAAAACTATATAAAAAAAAAAGTGAGTGGGCAAATAATAAAAAGAAAAAAAAACCTAATAATTTGTAATTTTGATCAACTAAATTTAGTAGCACAGGGAAAAATAGGGATACTCTCTAGCTCTACACCTCTTATATATACATTGAGAAATCTAGTAGCATGTCCAAAAAATTATATATATATTTAAAGGGTCATAGTTTTCACCTACTTAAATTGTGAAAATAACTTTTCAAATTAGAAAAATAGTCTCAAAAGCTCTTTAATTGATTGACGAAATAGCTAACAACAAAAAGGTGAAAGTAGGATTATGTATGTAAAAAACCAACTGCTACGAGCATTGCATTTAGTCTTTTTCGGTCGAACTCTCACCTTTTACGTACTATTAAATAATGGATAGGTTATCATTCTTTGTTGATTCTTAAACTATGTGTGCGTGTCTTTTTTGTTTTTTTTAAAATTAAATTAGCTTGTAAGAAAAAATCACTCACTTCATCTATGGTTCGGATTATGGCTACGATCGTTCCTTCTTGCACCTAAATCGTCAATGCAAGCATATGTTTAGTTCTATTAATACCCATCTTCTTTTTGTATTTATCGGTCACTATCTATCATTTTAAATTTCATTCAATATTGTTCACAATCATGATTAGAATATTGAAATTTTATTTTTAAAAAACCACGGTAAAAATAATGATGCAAGCTAAAATCGAAAAAACCAACCAAAATGATTGCAACATACATTAGTCGTTTCAATTTCACAAAATTTTAGTTGATTTCATTTGTTCTAATTTTTCAAAAGTTAAAAGCTCTGTTATCATTTAATTTTTGAAAATTGTTTTTGTTTTCTTATCAATTCTCTACAATGAATTTTATTTTTCTTAATAAAACATTTGAATTCTTATTTAAATTCAAAAAATAAAAATAAAATTTTGAAAACTATTTTTTTTTTAATTTTCAAAACTTGACTTGGTTTTTAAAAACACATGTAAAAAGTAGGTAACAAAACAAGGAAACCTATAGTTGGAAAGACTTAATTTTCAAAAACCAAAAACTAAACAGTTATCAAATAGAGCCTAAATTTCAACGTCGATTTTCAAATTTCCTTAAATTGATAATTCAACTCAACGTCACAAATTGATCCATTTAAATCTCCACCAAGGATGATAAGTGGATGCCAAAGTGAATATAGCTCAAAGGTAATTAGTATGTACCATCGATCAAGTGGTCAAAGGTTTGAATCCCCCAACTCACAATTGTTGTTGAACTCAAAAAAAAGAAAAAAAATGATAAGTGGATTGGTTTTAGCCAAAATCAATATCTCAACTAACCGATTGGTTTATTAAGATATGTTAAATTATAAGTTCGCTCCATAAACTTTCAATTTTATGTCTAATAGGTCTTTGAACTTTAAAAATTATCTAATAAGTTTTTAAACTTTAAACTTTGTGTCTAATAAACCTTTGAACTTTAGATGTGTTTAATAAATCATTGAACTTTTAATTTTGTGTCTAATAATTATTTGACATTTTCAACATTTTTTTTAAAGCTAGCGGGTCTAGGACTCCAAACTTTCAATTTCGTGTGTTAATAGATTTTTTGAAATTTAAAAAATGTCAAAGAGGTCACAAATTTATTAGATAAAAAATTGAAAATTTAGAGACTTATTAAACATTTTTTTAAAGTTTAAAGGCTTCTTAGACACAAAATTGAAAGTTCAAAGATCTATTATACACTTTTTAAATTTTAAAAATTTATGAGATCCAAACTTAAAAATTCAAAGATTAACTTATAATTTAGCCATTAAAGTCAAAGTCAAAGTCAAAAGTATTATTTTAAATCGAACTAACTAATAGATAGAAACTGCTGTCAAAGTGAGGATAGGTCAACATAATTGATATGTACCCTCAAACAAGAGGTCAGAGTTTCAAATTATCCCACTCTAAAAGATTGTCGTTGAACTAAAAATAATAATAAAAAATAAATAAACCGATAGAAACCGTTCAACAGCTTAAAATTGCTACCAAAACAAGTAAACTCGAATTAAATGCAGTCACTAATGAAATAACCTCAATGCAATTGATTTAGTCACTTTTTTTCAATTTCAAGTTGCACCTCTAATTAATTCCTCCCTAAAAAAAAAACGCACACACACATTCCCAATTTGTTCACATCGCCGAGTTTCGTCAAACTTATTTGGTTAAATTATTATTTTGATCTCTGGAATTTGTGAATTATTCTATTTTAGCCATGGTACTTTCAAATAACCAAATTTAGTCATTGCACTTTTAATTAATTGTAAATCCGTCCTCACTATTGGAGTGTTGATATAATATCCAAATTTAGTCACTGTACTTTCAATTAATCTTAAAACCAGTCCCACTATTGGAGTGTTGATATAATTAGATTTATCATAACCCATAAGTTTAAGTTTTTGGGGTGATTGGTCATTTAATATGGTATCAGAGATCATGAAGCCCAATCGAGTATTCGTTCTAAAAATTTGGATCCGACTCAAGAATGATGAATCCAAAGAAGTATCATCTTGAGGGGCATGTTGAGGATCCCACATTGAAAAAATGAGAAGATATCACAATCTTTATAAGATACATAAGTTACTCTTCTCATTGTCAATTGGTTTTGAGATGAATCTCTACGTTTCTCTAACACTCGCTCTTAGTTTATTGTTAACTTTTTCAGGAAAATCAGTCTCTATTAGTATTTCTTTTATAAATTTTAGAAATATATTCATATTGTGTATTTTATTAAATAAAAATTATTATTATTATTTTACCAAGTTCGATAAAAATGAACATCAAATTAATAGTAAGTAGTACTAAAAAAACAATAATGACTAATTTTGAAATTTCTTGAAAGTAGCCAAAGTGAGTATAGTTCTAATTAACATGCACTCTCGACCAAGAGGTCAGAGGTTCGAATCCCCTACCCTAAAATGTTGTTGAACTAAATTTTTTTTTTTATTAAAAGTACACTAAATTTGAATATTTGAAAATACAAAGATGAGACTATATATTTTATTTGTTAAACTATGTTTAGATTAACACTAAAATAGTATTTTAACCTACAATTAAAAAAATCATTACATAATATTGAAAATTAGCTAAAACCAATAGGAATAGACGATCAATTTTTTTTAATGGAGATTATGAATTTTTAAGCCTTTTCCCCTAATTTCAATTCAACCCTCCCGTAATTCGAGGGGAAGAAAAAGAAAAGAGCGGGAACGCCCCAAAACAAACAGTTTGGCCTTTTCAAATGATTTATTTATTATTATTTTGCCTATTTGTAACGATCACGATTAGAAATTAAATCGTCTGTAGAGTTCGTTCTTACTGGAAGACGAAAAGTTGAAATTTAGGACGAAAAAAAGGGGTGCGGCTAAGATCTCACTCTCAGTGGCAATTCCGTAAATATTTGAAACCAAAAGGGCAAATATTTCCGATAAAGACCAAAGATTCCATCCCCTCAAATTTTGAAGCTGCAAATGCTATCTATATCAGTCGCTTTGTGGTTTATGAGCGTTCTAATCCTAAACTTAACCACTTTCTCTTCCATTCTATTTTCCTCCTTTTTTTCTTTTCATTTCAATTCCCATTTTCCGTTAATCTCTCTCTCTCCATTTCTCTCCCTCTTCCTGTCTTACTGCTTTTGGTCTCTCCTATCTACCCTTCTTCTTCCTCTGATTTTGAGGTAATTTTTCAATTTGATCGTTTCTATTCTACTTGACTTCTTCATCTTCTGTTTTCTTTGAAATTTTGGCTGATTACTTGATGTTGGAATTCAATTCGACGTGTAATTTTCTTGTGTTTCTTCTCTTTACATCGGTTTTCTCGTTTCTTGTTTCTGGAATTTTCGGATTGATGTATCGGATCGTTGTGTTTGGATCGAAGTTGATGATTGCTTGAGCTCGGAGTGGTTTTGGATGATTTTGTTTTGTTTTGTTTTTGTTTTTTGCTTTTCTATGTTTGGATGATTTGATTGGATCTTATGTTGAGCTTAAATTGGTGGTTTTGGATTGCGGATGGGCGTTTTTATTGTGTTGAATCGATTACTGCTCCTATTTTTAAGCGAATCTGATTGTGCGAGAATTTCTGTATGAATCTATTTCGCTTATACCCCCGATCACTTCGGAACTTTTCCTGCTGAAACGGAAAGAGGCTTAACAACTATATTTTGGTTGCTAATTTGTTACAGTTGATTGGAGTTTTGTGCTTATTTAATTTCTTCTGTAATTGATTCTTGTTTCTCGCTGTGTCTAGGTTCCGGATCCAGAAATATCACCGTTGGTGGAACCTTGATGAGGAAGACGGAGGAAGAGTAAAGTGAATTTCCAGGTGAATTACTGGACGATAGTATATTTTGTCTCTATTGAGAAATAATATTCCGGCATTTAGTAATAAATTACTGGAAGCTAATTCATTTCTCTCTCCCTCTCTTTTTGAGAATTAATTTAATTTTCTCCTTTTTTTGGTCAAATAATTTAATTTTCTCTTCCTTCATCGTTGAAATGGAAAAACCCATATTTTTTTTGTTAAAAAAATCTTTAATTGGTGTAGATTTCAAATTTGTGATAATGATGTAGTCGTTTTGCATGGCAGAACCAACAAAAAGAAACAGCTCATCTTTTCTGATATAATAGCTGTCTTTTCTAAAATCTAAATTTGGCCTTGAGGGCATCTTTGTCATTGCCGTGTTGGGCGCTTTTTAGAAATTGGCGTAGCAGCTTGCTATTGTGCGCAGTTTGCTTACATTATGTCTTAGAATGAAATAGTTTCCTAATTATCTTATAAATCCTGTCACATTGTCTCCATTAAGAAAATCATTATGTTTTAATTGAAATATGCATTATGTTATTTTCATATTTTTCGTCGGGGTTCTAATCGATTCAAATTGTGATAAACGCTGCTGTTGTAAGTAGGCCCGGCCCATGTGCGATCTGGTGGAGTCTATTGATTCATGCATTAGCTGCAGAAATAATATAAGTTTGCCTTTTTTTTTGGGTACAATGTTAGTTTGCTATTGCCAGTTACCTCTTACTAGACAGGTTAAAAGCGAAAAGCTAAAGTTGGAGCTGAAGGACGATTAAGAATTAGTATTAGATTAACGTAACATCAAAGTGCCATTATAGTTTTTGAAACCGAGGATATAGCTTGGCTATAAAAATATAGTAAGTTCTAATGTTGAATCAAATAATAATTATTTTCAATTAAGAATCACATTTTTATACAGCCTCAACCCATGTGGATCTTTAGAAGATGTCGATAACAGATTATTTTATGATAATGCCTTTGGATTTATCCTTCCAATGAATAATACTCTGTCAATGACAGTTCAGAAAAGATAATCTCTTTCCACCTCTATTGCTCGTAAACATCTATAGGGATTTACTTGCGTGGCATATGTGCGTCATTTTTATCCCTTACATGTTCTTTAATGGTATAAAAATGTACGAGTAACTTGAATTTTGTTTTTCAGTCATGGACTCTTGAACGTCCATGTTCTACTATGTGCTTGCTAGGGGAAGTTGATATTCCCAGGAAATGACAAAGCACCGGTTCAGGGATTCTATAAAGTCTCTATTTGGGAGTCACCTTGATCCAGAAACAGAACAACGTCTGAAAGGAAGTAAATCAGGTAATTTTGATAAAAGAACTGCTGTAATTTTCTCCATAATGAACACGAGGGATATTTTCCTTTTGATTTAGTTAATGGTGCTTGTCTTTCTCCCACGATCTTTATAGTTCGTAGATTAACAATTTTACATTTTTGATGCAGATGTCGAGGACAAGGTGAATAAAATTAAAAAACTCATAAAAGATGAAGATCTGGGAGTAGAAGACCATGTCCAATCAGAAACTGGCAAAAAACAGTCCATTGATGAATTAATTGATGACTTTCATAAAGATTACAAGGCACTCTATGAACAATACGACAGTCTAACCGGAGAGTTGAGAAGAAAATTTCAAAAAAGAAGAGAAAAGGAAAGCTCTTCATCTAGCAGTTCATCTGATTCGGATTCGGATGATTCAAATGGTTCTTCAAAGAAAAAGGTCAGTAAAGATGAACGAGGGTTGGAGAGAGAACTCCAAGAAGTTGGTGACATCAAGCAGGAACTTGAAGCAGCACTTTCAGAAGTAGCTGACTTGAAAAGGATATTGGCAACTACAATTAAAGAACATGAATCTCTAAATTCAGAACACCTGACAGCTTTAAGTAAGATACAAGAAGCAGATGGAATTATTAGAGATTTGAAGGTTGAAGCAGAGACTTGGGGTGCTCAGAAGTCTAAATTTCTGCTTGAAATTGAAGAACTGAATCTGGCGTTGAGTAATGCCGGTAAGATTGAAGCTGAGTTGAAGGGGAGATTAAAAGGTATGGAAACAGAGATGAATAGCTTCATTGAAGAAAAGGAGACTGCAACGAGGAAGATTGAAGAGGGGGAAAAAACTATAGAGGAATCGAAGGCTTTGGCTGATCAGTTGAAGAAGAAGTTGTCAGCCACAATGGAAGAAAAGGAGACTCTAAACTTAAAACACTTGGAAGCTTTAAACAATATACAAGAAGTAGAAAAGGTCATAGGAGCCCTGAGGATTGAAGCTGAAGCATTGGGTCTTGAAAAATCTAAATTTCTGCTCGAGATTGAAGAGCTGAGTCAGAAGTTGAGTACTGCTGGTGAAATTCAATCTGAATTGAATGGGAGACTGAAAGATATTGAAACAGAGAAGGAAACCTTGATCAAGGAGAAGGAGAGTGCGTGGAGGAAAATTGAGGGGCGAGATAAAGTTGTAGAAGAATTAAATGCCACAATTGATTCGTTGAAGAGGCAGTTAACAGCTACAATTGAAGAAAAGGAAGCTCTGAACCTAGAACATGGGACAGCTTTAGGCAAAATAAATGAAGCGGAGAAGATCATAGCAGACATGAGGGTTGAAGCAGAAAGCTTGGGTGTTGAAAAATCTGACTTTCTTCTTAAGATTGAAGAGCAGAACCGGAAGTTGAGTCTTGCTGAAAATTTAGAAGCAGATTTGAATAGCAAATTGAAAGACTTGGAAATGGAAAAAAATAAGTTGATTGAGGAAAAAGAGATTGCCTTAAGTACGATTAGAGAGGCAGAAAAAGTTAAAGAAGAATTAGATGCCACGGTTGAGCAACTGAAGAGGCAATTGACGGCTACAATTGAAGAAAAGGAAGCTCTGAACTCACAGCACTTGACAACTTTAAGTAGGGTACGAGAAGCAGATACGATCACAAGAGATATGAAGGTTGAAGCAGAAACCTGGGGTGTTGAAAAATCTAAATTTCTGCTTGAGATTGAAGAGCTGAGTCAGAAGTTGGGTGCTGCCAGAAAATTGGAAGCGCAATTGAATAAGAGATTGAAAGATATTGGAATGGAAAACAATAACTTGATCAAGGAAAAGGAAGCTGCACAGAGGACGATTGAAGAGGGACAAAAAATTATAGAAGAATTAAATATCACGACTGATCAGGTGAAGAGGCAGTTGACAGCTACGATTGAAGAAAAGGAAGTTCTGAACTTGGATCATGCGACAGCTTTAAGCAAGATAATTGAAGCAGATAAGATCCTAGGAGATATGAAGACACAAGCTGAAACATGGGGCGTTGAAAAAGCTGATCTTTTGCTCAAGATTGAAGAGATGAGTCAGAGGTTGAGCAATGCTGTTAAGATAGAAGCAGAACTCAATGGAAGATTGAAAGATATTGAAATTGAGAAAGATGGCTTGATCAAGGAAAAGGAAATTGCATGGAAGGAGATTGAACAAGGTAAAAAAGTTAGAGAAGAATTAAATGTCATGGCTGATCAACTGAACAGCCAATTGATAACTACAGTAGAAGAAAAGAAAGCTCTCAACTTAGAACATGTGATGGCCTTAAGTAAGCTTCAAGAAGCAAATAAAATCATAGAAGATTCAAAGGTTGAAGCAGAAACTTGGGACCTGGAAAAATCTAAGCTGTTGCTTGAAGTTGAAGGGTTGAATCAGAGACTGAGCTCTGCTGCTAAGTTTGAAACAGAACTTAATGAAAGATTGACCGTCGTGGAAATTGAGAAAGTCAACTTGATGAAAGAAAGGGAGACTGCTTGGAGGAGGATTGAAGAGGGAGAGAAAATTATAAAGGAATTAAATGAGATTGGTGATCGGCTAAAAGAGGAAAAGATGACCATTTTCCAAGAATTGGAAACAGTTCGAGGAGAAATTTCTTTCTTGAAGCAGCAAATTCAATCTACAGAACAGCAGGCTGCAAACTTAACACATTCTCTAGAAGCTTCTGAGGAAGAAAATAGATTATTGAACTTGAAAATTGTGGAGATCTCGAGTGAGATTCAATTGGCTCAACAGACGAACCAAGAACTTGTGTCTCAATTGCAATTGTTGAAGGTGGATTTGGGTGTGAGGGAAAGAGAACGATCTACTCTTGTTGAGAAGCACGAGGTGCATGTGAATGAATCGTTAACTCGCGTAAATATGCTAGAAGCTCAAGTTACACAGTTGGAAACAGAATTGGAGTTATTGCAAACACGTAAAAAAGATTTGTTTCAACAATTGGAGATAAAAGCAGCCGAAGCAAAACAATTGGGAGAGGAAAATATTGGACTACAAGCCCAAGTTTCAGAGATTGAAGTATTATTTAGGGAGAGAGAAAATGAACTTTCTATTCTCAGAAAGAAACTTGAAGACAGTGAGAATCAATCATCATCTAGGATAGCAAATTTGACACTGGAGATCAACCGCCTATTAGGAGAGGTGAATTCTTTACATGCTCAAAATGGTGAACTAGAAGAACGGATGATATGCAGGAATGAGGAAGCTTCATCGCAAGTCAAGGGCTTAACAGATCAGGTGGATACGTTGCAGCAACAGTTGGAATTACAACAGAGACTATTGAAAGAGAAAGAAGATTTAATAGTGCAAATCAAGGATCTTGAAGCAACATTTGACTCCTTATGCAATGAAAAGCGCAAACTTGAGGAGAAACTAAAAATTCAGATGGATGAGAATAGTCAATTCAGGGAGGAAAAGTTTGAGCTGGAAAAGAAATTTTTTGAATTAGAAAGTACCTTGACAGATAGAGGAGTTGAGCTTTCTACTCTCCATGAGAAACACAGAAATGGAGAGGCTGAAGCCTCGAGCCAAAAACTAATCTTAGTGGCTCAGGTTGAAAATCTGCAAGAGAAGTTGAATTCTTTGCAGAATGAAAAAAGTGAAATTGAGTTGCGGGTTGAAAGGGAGAAAAAGGAACTCTTGGATACCTTAACTCAACTGGAAAAGGAGAAAGTTGAGTTATTGAATTCGATTGCTGATCACCAGAGAAATTTGAAGGAACACGAGGATGCGTACAAGAAGCTAAATGATGAGTATAAACTGGTTGAAGATCAGTTTCGAGAATGTAAGCTAAAGCTTGATAATGCAGAAATGAAGATGGCAGAAATGGCCCAAGAGTTCCGCAAAGACATCAGATCAAAGGACCAAGTGAAAGATGACCTGGAGCTAATGGCTGAGGATCTAAAAAGAGACCTGGATGTAAAAAGTGATGAGATAAATATCCTGGTTGAAAATGTTCGCATGATTGAAGTCAAGCTTCGGTTATCAAACCAGAAGCTTCGTGTTACAGAACAATTATTAACTGAAAAGGAAGAGATATTCCGGAAAGCTGAATTGCAATATCTGGAGGAACAGAGACTGCTTGAAGAAAGAATTCATGGACTATCTGCAACAATTGTTGCTAACAATGAAGCGCACCAAAAGACGATATCCACTGTTTCAGAAAACATTAATAGTAACCTCTCCCAACTGGGATGTGTCATCAGGAAATTCGAATTGGACTACGCAAGATATGAGAAGTGTGTCATTGAGACATCCCACGATCTACAGTTTGCAAAGAGTTGGGTCTCAAAAGCTATTCATGAAACAGAACGCCTAAAAAAAGAGGTGGCAAACCTTGGCGAACAACTTCAAGATAAGAGAGTGAGAGAATCAATATTAATAAAACAGGTTGAGAAGTTGGAGATTAAGGCCAACGAGGAAGGATCGGAGAAGGATGGATTGGTTCAAGCAATCCACCAACTTGAAAAGAGACAGAGAGAATTAGAGAAGATGATGGAAGAGAAGAATGAAGGTATGCTGGATCTGAAAGAGGAGAAGAAAGAAGCGATAAGGCAACTTTGCATGTTGATTGAGTATCATCGTAGCCGCTATGATTTTCTCAAAGATGAGGTTTTAAAGTTGAATGTTAAAGGAGGCCAGAGTGTAAGATAGTAAGTCAATCATCACTCCCTTTATTACACTTCTTTCTGCTTTTGCTTTGCCTTGTGAATTCTTTCAATACATCCATCTTGTTGTTCTTTTTTGTTATTTGGTTTGTTGATAAGTCTTCTCTTGGATGTGGCTTATTAGTCAGTCCATAAGGTATACCTGCTGGCTGCTTTCTTTCCACCTTTTTTTTTTTGTTATTTTATTGTATATTGCTTATTTTTCTTGCATTTTTTTTCCTCTTAACATGTTTGTTTTTGTTTTAGAGTTTAGTTGCATGTTAGATTTTTTTTTAATTTTTTTAAGTTTCTTCTAGGATTTTATGTTTCTTGATTGTTCTTTAAGTAGGAAAATAAGTTTTCCTTTTTGATTGGACTATGGTGGCCTATACATTATCTGAGCTTTCCAACCTTTGGAAAAATGACAAATATTGGGTATTTCTTTACTTCATTGATTGTTTGACTTTATTTACGGTTCCTTTATAAATACTTTTAGGGCTTATTCTTTTCTAGGTAGCCATCTAGCTACTTAGGGATAATTGATGTGGATTAGGAGCTTACTTTAGTCTTAAAAAGACTTTAGTACTTACTAGATAGTTGCTTGATCCATTAATTAATTAAGTCATGACTTTAAGTAAACCTCAACAAGAAAGAAACAAAGAGACATGACTTTAAGTAATATTTGAGTAACTCTTTTTTTTTTTTTTTTTTTTTTAATAATGGAGGTTGGAATGAGTGCCAAAAAAGAAATTCTATATTAAACATAGTGAGCTTCTAGAGTCCAATGGAAGTCAAGTAAGTTTTGTGTCGGCACAAACCAATATCACTCAGAAGACCAAAAAAATACACACATATAGAATCTTAAATAAAGTGAAATCTGCTTGATAGTCTTTTTATTTTTACTTCAAATCTGCTTGAGTAGATGTTGCTTTATATTTGTAGTTTCCTTAGATTTTGAGAATCCCGTTTTTTAGGCTGGAGTGTGATAACAAGGATTGCTTGTTTTTGTTGTTATTTATGGTATTTTCTTTGTGTTAATTACTCGTGGATTTATAGTTGTTCAAGTCTTATTCTGTTAATTGTGCTTGTTTCCTATTAATTTTAGATATTTTAATGCCTTTCTATTTTCCCTTTGTAGGTATGTAAAAAAATTATATAATGGAGATCATTCGAGAAATTTAAAAAATTTAGAAAAATGCAAAAAGGCACCATGGGTTGTGGCACCCTGCATAGATATAAGCGTTTCGAGGCCATTGGCATTGCGTCGCTAGATGTGAAATTGCAAGATAACCCTAATTTTATTAGGGTATTTGAGTTGAGGATCCTTATTTAAAAGCAAATTCTCTATATTCAAAAGAGAGTTTGACATTGTATAGCTAGACTTCAAATTGCAAGAAAAGTCCCTAATTTTGATTGGGGTAATTGGGATCTTTATGTAGAAGCAAAATTTCTCCATTCATGAGAGGATTTGGCATCTAGAAGAAGACTTAGATTGCTCGAGACCTAGACCTAGTCGCATCGAGAATTCGAGGAAGATTTAAAGAACATGAGAAAGACGGCTTGAGGGATTAGAGATTATATTGAGTATTCGTTTCTTTTGTACATTTTTCTTTGTATTATAGGATTTGTTGTAGATTTTTGTTCTTTGATGTTAATCGAAACTCTTTTAAAAGGAATGATAAATCTTATTTATTCATGTCATTGAATGACCTTCAAATCTCTATATTCTTTTTTAAGTGTGACAATTCGAATTGTAGTGTTGATAATGCTATTTTTGTACTTCTACAACTGCAAGACAATTGATCTAAAATTTAGACTCTAATATAAAAGATAAAGAGATTTAGATAAGAATCGTCTTCCCAAACATGTGAAGTGCGTAAAAGAATTGAAATTAACTAAGTTTTAATAAGGATATTAGAATTAAAATGGAAAACAAGCTCTAGCTTGACACATCGGAGAGATACTTAAAGAATTAACTATTGACTTGTTGATAGTTTCATGTCTATAGATGTTGGATATTAACATATGGGGTGAATCATAATTTCATTATATTATAGAAAAAATTGCAATATATATATATATATATATATATATATATATATATATATATATATATATATATATATATATATATATATATATATATATATATATAAAGTATCATGAATGTGAACATAACATTAAAAATAAAAATAAAATTAACTTTTTTAAAAAAAGTAAAATTCTTATTTGCTAATTCAAATACATTTTATGAATTTTTTATTTTTATAATTTTTCTAGAAATACTCATCAACATCAACATTTTATCGATAATTTCATTGACATTTTTATTAATTTAAAACATCGACATTTTTGTCGGTCTCAACATAGATTGAAATGATTAAATAAATTTAGATCTAATAGATTGTGGTATTTAAGATAATTATACTTTAATTGTGAAAAATTACATTCTCATTTTCACACATTTTTTTTCTTTTTAATTTTGAAGGTTGTTTATGTTGCACAAACTTATTATGATGTTTAAATCATTTTGACATTCCAAAACTTACATCTTAGATAATATATATTAATTTGGCATCGGTTTTGGTACCCAGGACCAAATTACTGTGTCGCATACACTTTATGTCTCATCACCTCTTCTCTTCTTTTTTTTTTTTTTTTTTTTTTTTTTTTTGGAAATGGAAACTTCGTAAAGAAACCCAGAACCAAACCACAATTAACCCCTCTAAAAAATGAAGAATAAAACATCCGTTAGAAAATACTCTTTCAAGATCAAAGAATTATTAGAAGAAGATGCCGATGCAGCAAGATTATAGACGACTTTGTTCTCCTCTCTAGAAATTTTACAAAAAAATACAACTATTCACAACCTATGCTAAGCTAAGAGCTTCATCAATAAAAAGGCTAACCTCAGAAAGATCCGAACTAGAACGGTTTAGGAGGCTAGTAACTTCGAGAGAGTTCGATTCTACCCCAAGAGGAGGGTTATGGCCCTTCCAAAGAGAAACGATCTACTTGAGGCCGTCAACTACGACTTTTGCTTCGAGTACCCTCACCGGCCACTTGCGATCAACAAAGTTCATCCCACCGATGACAATAATCCCACTCCAATCTCTGACCACCCACCTTGTGCCTCCTCTGTTGAGGCTATCTGACCAGGCGACATATGCATTCAGCTTCTAATAGCCCTCTTAAGGAGGTAACCAACGGCCCGCTTTTAGACCGTTGACCTTGACTTTAGGACCAGACAACGACCTCTTCTTCCTCATCACTTTTTTTTTTTTTTTTGAGTTCGAATGGCACATCACTTTAAATTATTAATAATGTGATTAAACGTATGTGAGAACAATAAAGTTTTTACATTCAAATAACTTCATAAGCCACAAAAATCAAAGTGAGCTTAACTCAACGGTAATTTGCATGTATTTTACAATCAAAAGATCAGAGGTTCGAATCATCAACTATCAAATGTAGTTGAACTCAAAAAAAAAAAAAAGAAAAAAGAAAAAATCAAACCATGAAAGTTTATTTTCTTGGCCCAACCTATTGCATGAAATAGTGGCCTCCCTCTTTCCCTAGACAAAATGACATTTCACGTCAAAAAAAGTTCATCAGATGCTAATCTGAGCATAACTCAACTGGTTAAGTCATCGTATTCTTGACCAAAAGATTAAAAAAAGAACATAATTCAACTACCTAGATTAGTTGCATATATACGATATATATAATTTTTAGTTAAACAATGTGACGGTAGGAATTCGAACATATGACCTTTAGGATATATGTATAATATATTAAATCAATTGAACTATAATCCAATTGCATATATACTTTGAAATATATTATATATGTGTAGTAATAATTTATTTATCCCTAAAATATTTGATTATCTCGATAACTTTTATTCTCTCTAAAATTTGACGTTCTCTGTTGGGGGCTCACACTGGATCATGTTGATATGACAACATTAAGAAATTGGCTTTCAAATGTAGGATCATATGACGTCACTAAAAGAAGGCAAGTAGCAAAAATTTAAACGAAATTAATTCAATTGAAATCAATCGAATAAGCATCCTAATATTAACAAGAGACATGCAACAGTTTTAGCAAATTAAGACTAGCATGCTAATCAACAAAATTATTTCGATAGCAAAACTTTAAAAGTGTAGGGAATAAGAGATAAACATCGGAAGTTTTTATAGTGGTTCAAAAATTCTCTCTACTCTCCAAAATTCCTTCTTAGATATTTTACTACAACAACGCTTGAAAACAAAATCGATCAATCACTTTTTTTGTGAACTTAAGAGTAAACTCCTTACTGATCTTTTTGCAACTTCATGATTTCAATCTTATACCAATATTTTTAACGAGTTCAAGATCAAATCATAACGATCTATTTGATCGACATGTTTAGGATCAAATTAATATTCAATCCTTTTGTGACTTAGGATAAAATAGCTCTCTTGGTCCTAGGGATGCACCCACACCTTAATACAAATTCTTAATAAAATAAAGTTTATAAACCACTAAGGGGTCGTTTGGTTCACAAGTTTGGGTTTGTTAAGCCTGAGTTTATTAAGCCTGGGGTTGTTAAGTTTGAGTTTGTTAAGTCTGTGTTTAGATGATACAAAAAGTAGGTTTGTTAAGTTTGGGTTTGTTAAACCAGTGTTTGGGTGGTGTAAAGTCTGGGTTTGTTAAGTCTGTATTTGAATTCTAATTTGTTAAACCTGAGTTTATTAAAAGTGTATTTGATTGGTACATTTAAAATTTGTATAAATAATAGAAATTATTTAATTAAAGTAATAAAAACTATATATTAAATTATATATAAAATGTAATTTTAATGATGAAATTAGAGAGTATTATTTTAATAATAAATAAAATATTTTTAATACATTTGTCCACTCAATTTTCTTCCAATAATTATTTTAAAGAATAAATATTTAATTGTTCATGAAAATATTTTCAGACTATTTATCAAAGTATGAACAAATATAAACAAAAAATTTTATGCAAATATATCCAACATAAAATTAACCATAAAGAAAATGTTATCAATTGTTTATTTAATGATTTATAACTTGTTGTGCTAAGAAAAGTTATTTACTACTTATCATTAAAATTACTATTAAACTTAACTTTCTATATTTAACTAATACATAAGGTTATAAAGTTAAAGTATTTTAAATAATATTATTTTAAAAGCTATTAACTTCAAGATACACTAACCAAAATAGTTTAATTAATTAATTTTACAAATATTATGCTTTTAATTGACTATGAAAACATGATTTTTACATTTTCACAAGAAAAGGAGTTTAGGAAAGTTGTGGATTTAGAGAAATGGACTGTTTTTTTTTTTATTAAATGGAAATTGACGTATTAAATTTACATTTATATAACGTGTGTGGTTTGAAATTTATAATAAAATAATTTTTATTATAATTTATATGTTAATAAAAATTTCAAAATATAATAATAAGTTTCTTACAAATTATGAACTATTACTTTGTAAATGAATAATTTATTTTTTAATATTATTGTTAATCTGGACACTTTTTGAATAATTATTTTGTAAAACAAATATTTAGTTAATTTTGTAATTGTTTTTTCTAATATTTGTCAATGTAGGAACAAAATATAAAGAAATTCATTCTTAAAAATTTTCATTATAATTGCTCTAAAACATAAAGTATAACAAAGCCGATATATCGGTTTATGAATTAATTATTACTATTTGAAATTAGAACTAAATTTATTTATTTATTTATTTATTATAAAGTTATCATTAATTAATTATTTTTATTTAACTAATATATTTTTATTAAAAATTTAATGCATTTTAAAAGTATAAAGACAAAATATGTACTGTAACAAGCTTGAGGAGTATAAATAAAGTACTGTAGCAAACCTAGTGAGTATGGTAATGTATTGTAGCGCAAACCTAGGGAGTAGAATAGTATGAACTGTAGCAAACTTGGGTTAACAAAATTGCCAACCAAACATGGATTTGTTTAAATAAATCCATACTCCCCACTTCCAAAATAGGGAACCAAACACCCCCTAAAATACAAAGGCTCGCATAACAGTGGGTACATAAATTTTGCACTCACAAATAATCAACTCCTCACAAAAAAATCGTTCATCACAAAAAAGATAGAGTAAGAAGGGAGCTTGAAGTGCCACACATCTATGATTTATCCACCTGCCACATCATCCACCCACGTCATCAAAAAGTTGACTGATGAGTGATCGGATTTTTGCTACACGCAAGTGCACTTGATCGAAGTAATAATAAATTGGAAGTATTCCAGAGTATCGTACCCAAGGGAACGGGTTTTAATAAAATTTATTAAAATGGCACACAAATGTTTACAAATTGCAACTAAAGGTAACCGTGGGTGAAAATGATTTGTGAGGTGTTTTGACTAAAAGAAAAATTGTTGAAAATATCAATGGAAATAAAAGAGGGATTCAAATATGCTTTTGCTCTATTGAAAGAAATTACGGCCTAATTGCAATTGCAATCCTTTGACTCAACACTTAAGCTTTGTAAACCAAATTCAACACTTGCTCGACATTCTATGAAGTATCTTTAGGAGGCTAAGCAATTAAACCGATATTTCTATGGCTAATACGAACTTAGTTAATTTTGAACACGATTCTTTTGGTTTTAAAGGTTTTGCCATATGTCTAGGGTCAAAAACAAATTCTTATGTCTAGGCTATTTTCCTTTATTGCTTTTAATTTTTATCTAACATTTTCAGAATTAGACTCAAATTGTTGTATACTAATCTAGGTGATCAATCTAAACTAGTAATGAAAATTTCAATTAATAAAAGCAAACAGTGCTATAAGATTAAGCAAGGTTACTCTTACATATTAGACCTTTATTTCTTTCTCTAGGGCATTCATATGCTTGAATCCCAAAGAAATACTTAGCTCATAATTAAAGAAAAGAAAATAATGATTTTAAAGAATCAAAGTGCATAACTAAAATAGAATTAATATATACTTGAATAACAATTCAACAATAATGAAAGAACAACCAAAATTCTATTAATCAAAATAAATTCAACAACTAATTAATTTCAAGAACAAAAGGAGAGAATAAAACAGTAGCTAAAAACTCAAAATTACAATAGCAATTAAGTTTCAAAAATAAAAGCAAATAACCTAAATAAAATAGAAATTAAATTTTAAGAACGGGAAGAACACAACCCATTTTTCACTTCTTATTCAATCGACTCAACTCCACTTTTTTCAAAGGGAATTGAGCCTTCACTTTCTTCAATTTTCGTTGAGGAATGATTGAATTTTAAAGTTGAAAGGGGCTGGAAAACAGCAAAAAATTTGACAGCAAAAAATCGTGGAACAGCAGCAACTGTGGCTGAAACGGCAGAAAACTGATCGCAAAAGAAGAACGAAATTCAAGGATTCAATGTTTAACTAAAATTTGACAACTTACAACATTTAGATCAAAACAGAAGCTAATTATAGAATAAACAATGAACAAAAACAAATGAGCAAATTGCTATAAAATGACAGAAAAATAAGGAATTACAGACTTTGGGCGAGCATAAGAAAATCCAGCAGCGTTTTGCTTTGTTTTCCCCATCTTTATAGGCATTGAGAGCTAGGGTTTCCATCTTTATGCTCCTTCAATCATGGGTCAATGTTTGGGCATGAGATTAGGCTAAAAATTCTCCATAAATCGAGCAAATCCTGTAGATCTTGATATATTTCCCTGATTTTCGTAATGAAGGATAAGTCCAAAAAATGGAATTGCATTTTCCCTCTTGTTCACCACATTGCTTTCTCAAGGAAATGCAATTCCTTTGCATTTTATTCATTGCTTCAAATCTGCACAAAAACAACAATTTAGCCAACTTTCCATTATCTTTTCAACTTATTTCTTCTTTTTCCATACTCCGACAAGCTTACATGAATTTATCTTATAAATGCTATTTTTAGCTTGCTCGTTATTCGACAAAATATGCAAAAATGGCAAGAATAACTTAGTTTTAGGGTTAAATAATCCTCATAACTGAGAATTATCAATGAGATGTCACGTCAATTGTCACATAATCAAAATTTTACCATTAAAGTACCATGTTAGCTGCCATCGTCATTAGAAATGTGATCATTGAAGCAAATCATTCAAGACCATGATAGTTGCCACGTCATTGGGTTGCCATATGTCACTGCCACATAGGAATTTGTCCTCCAATTTTATTTTGACCATAATTTCTTCCTTTGAACTCCAATTTGAGTGATTCAAAAGGTTTGAAATTGTCTTTTCGAACTTTACACTTAAACACTTTAAAAAACTAAAATGATCATTATAATAAAGGTTTGTCATCATCAAAACATATGATATGATTAAAGTTTATAAGGTTAACAATTAAGTCTTTGGTTGTATTAAAAAAAAATCTTTGGTTGTATGGACCTCCCAAACACAAACTTTAGCACATTTGGATCAAATTTGATCAACTAACGGAAAAGTTGGAAAATTAAACTAGGTAATTCTCTTATGGCTGAAGACCAAGAGATAGGAGAACTTATTCTTTCTTCAAAGTTTAAATCCTTTCGTTAGTTGAAGATGCATGGAGAAATCATGGTTGGCAAGTTGTTAAGGGATGATAAGGAGTTTTTGTCATGAATAGTTAGTTGTGGGGTTATCAAATCAAAGATTCATAGAATGTCAAGTTCTTAAATTGGTCAAGTGCTACACACAACATGCCCTAAGCAGCTCAATTTTGGTTTTAGGAACCACAAGTGAATGAGAGGAATTTACTTGTAGTCAAGATTAGTTTTCTCAATATAAAATTTGTGGTTAGATACTCCAAGGTCAATGCTTGAAGGAACAAATATTTGCTATAATTGTGGATTGTTAGGTCATATCAAGAGAGAGTGCCCATTACTGTTCTAAGAGAATAATATCTTGCAAGAATCAAATTCATAACTAGAGCAACTAAGAGTACGAACTAGTCAACAGTAATCTATTTTCAAGTAGGACCAGTTGTAATGGACAATCTTGTATTAAAGTGGCGCAACAGAAGCGTGAAGCTAGTGAAAGACAGTTTAGCTTAGAAAGTTTCGGTGATCTAAAACTCAAAAGAAATAAGTTGGGAAGCTCTGTAGTCAAGGAGAATGTTTTCTAACTCACCAGATGTGGATTTAAGTATGTTATTCTCTGGTGGTTGGAAGTTACATTGAGTTTTCTTAATCATTTTTCTTTTAACTAACCAGAGTGAATTTCGAGGACGAAATTCTAAAAAGGGGATAATATTTTGTAAGATCCAATTTTCCTTATTAATTGGTGTAAAATTAGAAGGAAAAAAAATACAAAAGAAAAAGATCTTTTATTATGAGTAAAAAAAATGGATTTGGTATATATTGGAAAAGAAGTGTTAAAAAAAAAAAGAAATAGATAAGGGGGTTGGTGTGGCTTCTTGGAAGCCACACACGTAAAGATGGATGGTGTGGCTTCCCAAGGAAAACAACTCACAAAATATAATAAGTTTTGTTTAAAAAAAAAAAAGAGAGTGAGAGGAAAAAAAAAGAAAAAGAAAGAAAGGATGGTTCGGGAAGGAAAGGAGGAGGAAAAGAAGAAAAGTGAAGGAAGTAGAAAGATAGAGAAATAAAGAGAGGGAGAATGGGAAGAAAAAATGGTGGAAGTTTAAGAGCTTTTAGAACCCATGGTAGGTGGATCAAAGAGTAGGAAGCTTGCTAGAAAAGTCGTGGCTAATACCGGAAGAGTTCAAAGAAGTTTTTAGGCAATGATTCAACTTGGTAAGCTAATTTTTTTTTCTTTTTAGAAGTGTTGGGAAAAATGGAAAACATATATGTTATTTTCATGGGTTTCTTTTCCTTATGTCCAAAAATTTTATGGGTTCTTCTCATGGTTCAAGAAACTTCATAGATCTTTGTGGGTATTCTCTCTTTGGGGTTGGCTTAAGTAAATGAAAGAAAAAGAAATAGAAAACCCAAAATTTTAGTGGGAATGAAAAATAAGGAAAGAAAAAAAAAGAAGGAAATTATATGATGAAGCAAGCATGTGTTTTATGGACAACAAAAGAATGGGTATTGTGGTTTTTATGTCCTGTTTCAATTACTCGTACGTACATATAAGATTGTTTTACCTTATTATGTTCTTATTTTTGAGGTTTTTGAACGGTGGATATTTTAAAGACCTATTAGCTGGTTATAGAAAATGGGTAGAATAAATAGAGAAGAAGTAAGTTGAACTGGAAATTGAGAAAATGAAGAAGAAGAAGAAAAAAATAAAAAAGAAAGAAGAGAATAAAGGAATAAAATAAAAGAAAAAATGATGAATAATTTTAGGAATTTAATGAAGAGAGAGAAGGTTTGTTTGGAGTCCTTCACGTGAGAGAGTAGTAATTTGAGAGAGATTTTTTTTTAATGGAAAATAAAAAGGTTATGGAGTAGAAGAAAGTGCAATTACACTAAGGAGGGATAGAAGTGATAGGAGTAAGTGGAATTAATATTTTATTATAAAAAGTACATTAAGGTACATAGAGGTCATTGGAGAGAGAATGGAATAAGACATGGAGGGTTTAAGCATGAATCAATAGGAAATCATAGTGATGAATGATTAATGAGGGAAATTTAGGTTTGTTATAAATTAAGTGATGCTATGCTTAAACTAGTGAGGGTTATGGTTTTTTACTTATATTAGGTTCAAATTAATTTCAGGACAAGTAAAGATTGGGATGTTTCACGAATCGAATATTTCTCGTCAAGAGTATTGTGAGTAGTTATTTTATAAATTATTCTTACTATTTTAGCAATGAATAAACCTTGGAGATTTGAATTTAAATACGATTTATATTAATACAACTATTTTAGTCATTGAGAAGTATGATGACTTTGAGGAATTGATGTTTATTTCGTAAATCGCTTATCTATTGAATCAAAGAAAATTTGTTTTGTGAAGAGAATGAATTAAGTTTGATAAATTGAAATTGTGTTTGAGTACCCTAAAAGTTTTAGAGAATTTATGATTATATTTGTTTTTAGAGCAATTGCTAAGAGTTTTTCAGAGAATTGTTATGAATTTTCAGATATTCAATTGAAATTCAAGTGTTTTATGTTTTAGAGATGTTTTTAATAATCTTGTGATTCTAGTTTGAATTATCGTTATAAATTTTGATAGATATTGTTATAAATTTTCAGTAATCTTGTGATTTTAGCTTGAATTATCGTTCTAAGGGATATTCGAGAATTTTGATGATATTTGAGATATTTGAAGAGTTTTAATGTTTACTGAGAAATGTATAAAATGTATGAGATGTGGATTCAGAGAAAATATGACTTTAGAAATGTTTTATATTATTGAGAGATTTGATTATTATTTGAGAATTTGTACATGTTTAGTGTTATTTCAGAAATCTCTCAAGTTTATGAAAAGTTGTTTAGAGCAAGAGAACACAATTTTAAGAAAGAGTTTGAGAATTAAGAATTTTATGTTAAAAGTAGATTTTTAAACCACTAGTTTTTGTACCCATGGTGATTGCTATGAGAATGCGTTTCCATAGTATGCCCGTGTGCTCAGGTCGCAGGGGATGTAGGGGAATGCCGGGGCCATTAAGTGTCGAATCCGGATTCCGAATCTTGGTCCTAAAGCATTATAGATGATAGAGTTTGCTTTGTGTGCACGTATGATAGAGATATGTTCTACTATATATATGGAGAATACTCGATACATAGTATGACAGAGATTGCTCTGCTATGCGTATTGAGATTACTTTACGTCAGTATGTCAAAGATTTGGGTACAAATTTAGTGATGAATTTTACTAGCTCATGTTTATGGTTTCCAGAGCTATAATTGCAGATTTTCCTATCTAAGCTTTTACGAAAATGTGCTTGTAATTTAAGAGTTGTTATTTCAAGAGTAGAAATCCTAGTTGCGCCATTCATGTTTTCAAGAGTTATTGTTACACATTTTTAACGTGTTAAAATGATCTCAAGCATAAACTACATTATTTGTACGTACAAAAATTTGATTTATGTTTATTATGAAAAGTGTTTTACTAATCATTATTTTCTTATGGAAGCACCACTCACTGAACTTTTTAGCTTATTCTTTTATCTTTATTTTTCCACTAGGTTGTTCTTGAGTTTCAACCAGAGTTAGCTAATCAGAATCTACCACCAGTCTTGTCAAGTCATTGCTTATCATCTATTGTAAGTAAAGAGAGAAATCTTGACTGCGTTATTTATGGGATATCTATAGATAAAGTTAGACAAATAAGATAAGAGATAAAGACTTGACAATAGTTTCCATTGCACACATTTGGGGTCTCTTGTTGTCACAACTTATCCTAGGTTTGGTAGAGTAATTTGGGGCGGGTTGTGACATATGCCCTCGGGTCCAAAAGCCTTGTTCCTCTTCTTCAATGCTTGAATCTTCAATTATAGCCTTAAGTTGCTAAAATTTGTCCAATTATCTCACGATTCTCCGATTTTGCTCTAATTGCTCGATTTTTGAGAAATAAACATAAAAATATATGAAAGCACACGAAATCATAGCAAAACTAGTCAAAAACTAAGTCTAAAAATAGCACATTTATGTATGCTATCATGTAGCAATTGGATTTTATGGTTTGATTAATTGAATGTTTAGTTAATGTTTGATTTCATTCATGCAATTACTTGCTTAATGCTTTTGATCTCTTAATCACATACTAATTGTTGATTGTTTCTAAATCTTATGCTTGGGAGAGGTGATTTAGATTAGATCTTAATCGCATGCCTGAAATAGTTCTAAGATCAGGAGATTTAGGATCACTCTTTAGAAGTTGTTAAACGAAGTAGACTTAAAGCCTTGTTTGTTAAAGAGATTAGATAGGAATATTGGTTTCTTAATATAGCATGGGAATTAATTGTATTTGAGAGAGACAACTATGACTTGTGACTTCTTGACTTATGAATGTTTGCATGTTTGTTGATCAGGTGAAACTTATGGGTTAAAAATAAAAGAAAGAATTTAGCCCAGTGCAAGTATACATCGTCAATGCAAGTAATATAAAATTGGAAGTACTCCAAAGTATCGATCCCACAGGGAGCGGATTTTAACAAAAATGTTGAAAATAACAAAGAGTGTTTAAGAATTGTAACTTAGGTAACTGCTTACAAAAATTGAGGATTGTGAACTAGGGAAAGTAAAACAGAAAGTAAAATTCAATAAGCAATGTGATAAAAAAAGGGGCTTAAGCTTGTCGTTGCCCTTGGGGCATGAATTGTATCTTAAATTGTAATTGCAATTATAACTTACAATCGCATTGTAAACCGAGTTGTAACTCCTATTCAACTTAAAATCTTAATTTTTAGGAGATTAAGTGAGTACCTTACATGTCTATAGTTTTTCCAACTTAGATAAATAAAATACGCAATTCTAATGGTTTTAGAGCCTTGCCCTATGTCTAGGGTCAAGAATGGCTTATGTCTAAACTATATTCTCCATTATTTGTGTGAATCCACTCTCCTTTAATATTTTCGGTATTAGAATTGAGCCTTAGTATGCAACACTAGTTGATCACTCTAGAGTTACAATTTCAATTTAATCAACACAAGCAAATAATGAAAGTGTAGGCTTGGTCACTTTTGCAATTTAAGCTCAATTCATCCCCTCGAGTGGTCACATGCTTGCATCCCTCAAGAGAATTTAGTTCATGGTAAAATAAGAAAAAAAAACAAGCTTTACATAAAAGAGAATTCATAACTTAAGAGAATAAAGTGCAGAATCGAAGGGAAAAAATAAAGTTTAAAATAGAATGCCAAATCTGAAAAATAAATCAAGAACTTAGTTGTTGGAAATTAATGATTTTATTGAAGAAAAACCTTAAGGCGAATAATTATTCCAAAAGAATAGTAAAAAACTGAGTTAAATATACAAACAAAAAACTAACCTTGATCGAGTGGCAACAAGAACTTAAAAATAAAAGAAAAACAAAACTAAAACCAGAGTTTAATTATGAATAATGAGCTGGAACGAAAACAGAACAAGAACCAAAGAAAAGCTTCTTCAACAACTTCTCCTTCTCTTTTCTTAAATCGAATCTCTCCAACCATTTTCAAGGTGAATTGAATCTTTACAACTTGAGGTTTTCACTCTAGTTGGATCGAGCATAATGGGGTAAAGAGGATGAGAAGAAGAAGAACTGACAACAAGCTAAAAAGAAAAAATGTGTAGAAAAAATTGGTCTTCTTCCTAATGAGGAAATCCACTTTTTTTGTGTGTTTTTCTTCCATTTTATAGACCACGACGGCTAGAATTTTTTTTCTCTTTCCATTGGCCAAAGAATCTCCATAATTCATGTTGAAATCAAGGGTAAACCATAGGTTTCCATCTTTAAAAGAGATGTAGCAGATTTTTGGAATTCTTTCCATATTTGACAGGCTCGCAATTTCCAAATACGATTGCTATTGCAATTGTAAACTGCAATTCTTCTCAACATCAATTTCTTGCTTCAAAACAAAGTTTTCAACTACTTTTTTCTTCTTTCCATTTCTTTTCATCATTTGGTTCATCTTTAACATACTAACTTTCACTAAATATTGCTAAGATTTCCTAAACTCATACACATAATTTCTTGGAATTTTAAGCATAATTTGAGTCTAATGGAGATAAATAATCTTCAAGAATGAGAATTATCATTTGTCTTGGCACTGAACTTAATTGAGTCATAAATCCAATTGGTGAAATAAACTCCTTAAAACACTTTTCCATTGATTTTTCTCACTCACTTTAGTTTTTGTTATTTTATTGGTTAAAATACAATTTTGGTCCCTGTACTTTGAGTTTCATTCCATTTTAGTCATTGTATGTTCAATAAATCTTAAAATTGGTCCTTACCGTTAGTTTGAAGTTAATTGTTTTTGAAATTAGTTAAATAATAATAATAATTTTCATGCAAGAAAATACATAATGTGAACATAGTTCCAAAAATTTATAGAATAAAAGTCAATAGAGACTAAATTTTTTTTAGGAAAGTTAATAATAGGGACCAATTTTAAGCTTTATTGAAAGTACATGGACTAAAATAGAATGAAGTCCAAAGTACATGGACCAAAATGGTATTTTAACCTATTTTACTTTATTCAACCTCATTACATTTCTTTCTTTAAATAAAATTGAATGTTAGTATCAATGATACTTAAGTGAATATAAGAAATTCAATCTAGAGGACAACATCCATATTTACTTACACACTATATTAAAACTTGACTTGTACACTTGCAGTAAACGTTTTTGTGCCCACAGATCGTGGCAGGTGTGCAAGTAAGGCTTGAGCATTGTCCTGAGGTGGCATTAGGGGTGATAATCTTAACCGAAAAACGACCAAACCGAACTGAACCAAACCGATCCAATGGTTTGGTTCAGTTTTTTAGAAGAAAATTGGACATTTCGATTTTTGTTTTGGCAAAATCCAAAAATATTGGTTCGGTTCGATTTTTGTCCAGAAAAACCATTAAAAACCGAACCGAATCGAACCAATGTATATACCTCAAAAAATCCATAAATCGAATCTCACTCCATTCTTATGTCGTTTCATCTGTTTTCTTTCAATTAATTTTAAAGTAACAAAATGAGATTGTTAACTTTATGAATTCTTATTGAGGTGTTGAGAAATTTTAGGGCAAAAAACACTAAAATAGGGGCTCGAACTAAGAAGTAAAATAGCAAAAAAATTTATTAAAAAAAGACAAAAAAAAATCGAGAACCGAACCGAAGAGAAATCAAACTGATGGCAACCGAACCGATTTTCCTTTATTGGACATTGGTTCGGTTCCTCTTTTGCTAAAACCGATTGGATCGATTCGGTTATCAGTTTGTCCTAAAATCGATGAAAATCGAACCGATATCACCCCTAGGTGGCATAGTGCGAATGAGTGGCTCTTTGTTCTTGAAGGGGTGTTTGTATTGAGGAGTTGGGGGAGTAAGAGTTGGAGGAGTTAATAACTCCCCCAACTCCTTGTTTGGCCCAAAGATCTTTTAACTCCAATTGTAGGCCCTACAAATTTATTAGCTCCTCCTCCAACTCCCTATTGTGGGTCTCACAAACTTATTAATTCCTATTCCAACTCTCTATTGTGGGTCCCACAACTTTCCTATCTCGTTTTTTTTCACCTTACCTCACTCCTCCCTCCCTCCCTCTTCTCTCCTCTATCTCTCCATTTTTTTTTTACATATATTTTTTAATTGCTTAATTTACAAAGTTTTCTCATAATTATCACTAATTAATAATTAAATATAAATAATTATTAAAAAAATATTTTTATTTCTATCCTATAATTTTAATACATTTTTTAATAAAAATATTTTTCTTTTTATTTTATACTTTTATTTTTCAAATATAAATTATATAAGAATGTCTTAGATATGATATTATTATTTAAATTAAAATTTTTAATGCAAATTAGAATACTACATAACAATTTTTTTAATTGATAAAAATCTCCCTATCTCACTTCCTCAACATGCCATCTACAATTTTTTTTTTTTTTGAAGTTAAACTAAAATTACTTATAACAAATAACAATCTTATCAATTTTTAGCTTATTTTTTTACTAATAGCTCAAAAATATATATAATTTTATGATTTAAAGATAAGAAAAACATAATTTAAACTAACTCATATTACAATTTAAGAAATTAGTATTTAAAAAGGTTAACGTATTAAAAAAAGTTGATTTCAAATTAATCATATTCAAAGTGAAAAGATAAATGATTTCTCCTTCCAAACTCAATAAAATAAAATTATTACAATAAATAATATAAATATATAGTATTTTGAACAAAAGTATGTATGATATTCATTTTGAATGGTGTTAAAAAATATATAGTCATTTTGAACTTAATTATTTTAAAATAGCATAAATATTTGATATTTTATTTTTAACTTCGTTATTTTAAAAATTCAAAAAATATATTATTTTCAAATTAATCAAACTTTAGATAATTCATTACATTGATTAGTTAGAAAAATAAAATTGTAAATTATGCAAAAAAAAATATTATAAGTTTAATTAAGCTTGGAAAACAAATCTTAAATTAAAATTTTAAAATTAACGAAAACAAGTATTTAACAAAATTGTAAAATATTCATAAAATAATATAATTTAAAATCTCAATTTTAGAATTGATAGAAACAAAACTATATTATTTCTAGAATTGAGAGAATAAAAACATTAAAATTTTGAAGTTTATTTGAATCCATTTAAATTAATGGCTTGAAATCTCTCCAAATCACATGTAATATTTAAAAAAAATGTTGTAAGACTTTCTTTTATTTGAAAACTATCCAAGACAAATGAATAATTAATGTGAGAGATATTGAAAAAAGAATGTGGGATATTTTGTTCAAAATTCTTTATTTTTTTAAAGAAATTGGTAAAATATACATAAATTAATACAAAATAAAAAAGCTCAATCTTAGAATTCATTGGAACAAATCCTTAATAATGAAAATTTGAAAAATTGTAGAAAAAATTGTACAAAAAAAAATTAAAATCAACTCAAACTTCAAAACTATAGATTTAACAAATCTGCATCTCAAACATAAACTCCAGAACTCCAGAACTCCATACTAAACAACTTATTCTCCAAACACAGACTCTTAACTCCAGGCTAAACAACCCTGCATCCCAAACATATAATTCTTAACTTCCTAAACTTACTAATTCCTACTACTTGCAAGTTTGCAACTCTTTGTCCCAAACAACTCTTGAGTATTGTCATAATCACATCGTATGCTCCCACCCTAGGCGCGTTTGACCTCTTTGCTCTGTAATAGGGATTGCAGCTCAACAAATTCTTCCACTTACTCTTAGGTGGATCACCATGGCTAACTTGCCCATGCCATTCCATTTGACTCGACGGGCTTATGTGGATTGGGTCATCTTACCCACAACATATTTAAATCATATTATATATATATATATATTAAAAATTCCAAGGTAGAGTTAGATGCAAGAAATATACTTCTCGTTTCACCTTTTAATTTTCATCTATGTTGTCTTTTAAGTTATTGTTTTCTTTTTCATTTTTCTCATATTAAACCCATCCCAAGTACACTTTTAACCGGACCCTCTAGAAAGTTGACTATTTTGAAACAACAACACGAAAAAAAAAAACCTCTCATTATTTAATTATACATTCAAATAAATTTTTTATTTAAAGAAAAAAAAAAGTCAACAATAACACCCAGTCAATTAATATTGATTTTCAAAAACCTTACATTTCAGCCAAACAGTTGTGTCGTTATTTATAATTGTCAAGTGTCAACAAAGAAACGACAGCTTCACGTTAATTTTATCATGTAGCCTGCCGCATCTGATTGCTCCCCACGTCAAGATCGAGGGTATAATCGTAAATTCGAACACTGAACGTGTTGCCTGATTGGTCAACGTTATTGACTTTACGATTTGACTGTATCTATTGCTCTCCGTCTGACTTGGCCCATCCGCCTTTATTACAAAACGCGGGCAAGTCATCTAATTACATATTAAACGAAGCCGTTTTGTACAAAACGACAGCGTTTTGCCTTCCTCTCCGTAGCTTTCACAGTACAAGTTGAGAATTTTGAGATAACCGTGTCGGCATCTACAAGGCTCATTTGTCAATCTTCCCTACTCGTAATTACAAATTCCAATTGATCAGTTGAATTGAATTGCTCTCTCTCGGGAAAAGTCATTCTGTTCCTCTTTCGAAGCTACTGGGAATTTGTATTTGTATGAATTTCTATTTCTTTGTGTTGAAACTTGTTATGGGTCTGTGATTTTGGTGGGGGTTTTGTTTTTTTAGGGAAATTGCTCTTGAATTAGCGGGGGAAAGCCCTGATTCTGATTTGGGGTTTAAGTTTATTTATGGGTTTGAAGAGTTTTTGATTGATTTGGGGATTTGGTATTGTTTGGTTGCTTCTTCTCTTTGATGGGTTTGAAGAGTTTCTAAGTTTGATTTTCTTTTGGGTTCTGAATTATGGCTAGTGAGCAGAAAGTTCGAGTAGTTCGTTGTCCCAGATGCGAGAATCTCTTGCCTGAACCTTCAGGACTCCCTGTTTATCAGTGTGGTGGGTGTGGGGCTGTTCTTAGAGGTATGAATTCGCTTTGATCCTTTTTATTCTCTCTTGTTTGGCTACTGAGAAATTTGAGAAAGAGAAGAAAAAGTCAAGAGTGGGGAAATTTTTAGCTCCACTAGTTATGTTGTTTGCCAATCTTCAATGTTTCTAAAATTGTAATATTTAGTCTCTCAACTTTAGTGGTTGTGTTTGTGATGTGGTTACATGTGTGTTGGAAAAATGTTGTCTGCTTTTGGATGATGATGTAGTGGACCACGTCACTCTGTTATGTCTGGCTGTTCACTTAGGGCCATGTTGGAAGGGGGGTTTTAGGTGTTAAGAAAGTGTTGTTAAGCACTTGAAAAGTTATTCCAATTAGGCCTTTACTCTTTTCATTCATATGCTGCATTTAACAAATCAACCAACATTTGTTTTATAAGCAAGTCATGTTATCATTTAGTTAACAATGTTAACGAGGAGTACATGGAATCATAGTTCACAGTTCAATGGTACAATTGAAACTTTTTTAAAGTTTAAGAACTAAATAGATACCACCATTAAAATGTCAAGCACTAAATTTATAATTTGACCTTTGTTTTATCTTTTTACCTTCTTTTGAGTGAGCATTTGGGTGAATTTAAAATTTTATCACAATTTTGATGGTGCAGCAAAGAGCAAAGTTCCCCTTAATGAGAAAAAGGATTCTGGGAGCAGTGAGAAATATGAGTATGTA
Organism: Trichosanthes truncata; assembly: GCA_033996785.1. NCBI lineage: Eukaryota > Viridiplantae > Streptophyta > Magnoliopsida > Cucurbitales > Cucurbitaceae > Trichosanthes > Trichosanthes truncata. The sequence continues at coordinate 79,229,796 of JAWPNB010000003.1, forward strand.
TCAGAACAAGGAGGTAGTAGTTTAGGTGGTGCTTCTGACTCTGAGTGGGACAGTCCAAGCATGGAGCCAAATATAAACGAGAGAGTCTTAAGGTCCAGAAGGACTGTTTTCAGCAATAGTCCAATTAGAACAAATGATAAAGAGGATATAGATGATTATGAGAGGAAAATGGGGAAGGAAACTATGGGAGTTTGGCCAATGCAGAGGCTTGGAAATAAAGAAGTTAGTTTGGTAGAAGAAACACACAGTCAATTTTCAGAACAACGTATCGAGAATTGGGTTCGTCGATATAATCTTGAACAAGACATGAACATTTATGATTCTGATTCTCCAAGTACAGCACCGTATGGTAATCCTATTGGAGCAGCAAGAAGCCGGGCGAATTTTGAGCATCAGAGAGTTGAAAGAGATGCATTCACAGGGTACTCTGGAAACTCTGTGGCTGTTGCTGATAGAAAAGGAGTACGTAATTTCTGCTATCCTAGTGACAGACCTTCAAGTTCTAACTTGGATTTGTTCTGTGGCCATCCCAAGCCTATTCGGAACTACGAAGGTCCTATAGAAGGTTTGGACCCAAATCGAGCTGAGCTCCTTAGAAGGTTGGATGAGTTGAAAGACCAAATTATTAAGTCTGGTGATGTGGGAGATAGACCAAGAGTTGTTGCTGACAGAGCTCCAGTCGATCCGTACTACGGTCGAGCTACTTACAATGCTCCAATTGAATCTTCAACAAAGAGCCCACAGCAGATCCATGGTCCTCATTACTTTGATCGAGGCAATGGAAACTTTCCAGCAACAGGTCCGCACCAGAGAAATAGTGAGGATTTCTTACATCCTCCAAGGCATGTTGTGAAAGATATGCCATTGTACGACGATCAGTTTCAGGAGCAAATGAAAAGGAAGACTAACTATCCACCAACTCATCAGTATCCTCCACGGCTTCCTCGTGAACACTATCCCGAAAGCTTCGTGGATTTCAAACAAGATCCTCTTTCTCCATCACATGCTGAAGAAGCTTTCTTTCACCATCCTGCCTGCTCTTGTTCACAATGCAGCAAAAGAAACAGGCAAGGCCGTCCTCTTCAAGCGCCAAACTCTCCTATAAGCAATGTAAGTAATACAAAAGAGCCAATCAAATCGAGCACGTATCACAATGAGAATCCTGTTACAGTTGGACTCAAGGCTTCTGATCTGCAACGTGCTGGTCGTTTTCCATCTCAAGATACACTTCCACACTCAAGACAACCTAGTGAGCTTGATTCAGTGATTGATGGTTTTGGTCTGGTTCAACCAAGAAAGGCTCCAGCTTTGCGAAGATATGGAGAACCTTGCGATGCCATCGCTGGCGGTGCCCCATTTGTTGTATGCATTAGTTGCTTGGAATTGCTAAAACTGCCAAGAAAACTTTATAAGTTGGAGATGGATTGGCAGAAACTACAGTGTGGTGCTTGTTCGGTTGTCATCATTGTAAAAGTCGAAAACAGAAGGCTTGTTGTTAGCATTCCACCAGAAACCAAGCCCAAAGAAGTTTCTCCTGATGATGGTTACCCCAAACTACCTGTCAATGCCACCAACTCCTTAGAAAGTTCTGATACTTCTAGTCACAAATTGATCGGTACAGACCACAACAAGCCCTCTGACGACCAGGATTCAAATCTTGGTGAATCTAAAAAGCAGGAGCTAACATCATCTCTCATTTCTTCTAAGGAAAAAGAGACCCCAGCTATAAAGTGTGAAACAAAAACTCTCTCCGACTCGGCTGACCTGCCTTCAAAAGATGCACCATCTTTAACAAATTCCAAGGAGAATTCTGATAACCCTTCTTATCATGAACCTAGTGAATACAGAGAGGGAAGTGAAAATAAGCAGAATACTGTGGTAGATGATGTCATCGAGCCAAGTGAGTTAGACGTCTCGTTTGAAGATTATTCAAACATTCATGTTTCTCAAGATTTTGTGGAAACAAGCAAAGAAGAAGAAGAAGATCAAAGCAAGATCAAAAGCAGTCAAGAATCCGAAACCTTCTTTGTGGGTCTCAGCAGGAACAACTTGAGAGATTTCTCAAGATCAAGTGAAATTCCGGATAATGGAAAGCCTACCGTTTCGGTTAATGGCCAGCCTTTACCAACTTATTTAGTTAAAAAGGCGGAAAAGCTAGCTGGGCCCATTCTTCCTGGAGATTATTGGTAAGTTTCTTTCTCACACTAACTCTTGGATGCATTCCCTCGTCTTGTTTCAATGATTTTAAGTTAAACAAATGTTCTCTTTTAAGATGATATTTAATCCAAACGGCCAAAAGTTGAAAATAGATAGAAAATGGAAAAGAAGGATCTTCAAATTAAACCATATGAAGTGGAAGTTCTCTCTTCAAAATACATATAAATGAAGTCTTATCTTATTAAAATAACTGACTTAACATTGTACTTCCCCACTTTAATTGTGGTTACCAGGTATGATTACCAAGCTGGATTCTGGGGTGTAATGGGCCATCCCTGTCTCGGCATCATTCCTGTGAGTTTTCAGTTGATTTCTAGCTTCTTTCCTATGGTTTAATAGCTCAAAGTTATCAAATATGTTAATCAACTAACTTCTTCTCTGCTCGTCATTCAGCCGTTTATCGACGAGTTCACCTATCCAATGTCAAGGAACTGTGCTGCTGGAAACACTGGAATCTTTGTCAATGGGAGAGAACTTCATAAAAGGGATTTGGAGCTGCTTTCTAGCAGAGGGTTGCCTACTACTACAAATAAATTTTATAGAGTCGACATTTCAGGAAGAGTTGTAGATGAAGATTCTGGGAAAGAGTTATTCAACCTGGGAAAACTCGCCCCGACGTAAGTTTTGCTGCTCATTAACATCTACTATTAGACTGGTTATACTTACATAAACTGAACTTAAAAGTTAGTTTAATAATGTTTTTCTCAGTTTCTTATCTTTTGAAAGTAAAATTTTAAAAAAAGCAATGAGATTGAAAATCAATGTACCATATTTTCTTTTGAGTAGTAGCACCTAGAAAGACATTTGACCATGAACACTTTTTGAACCACAGCATTGAGAAGGTAAAGCATGGGTTTGGCATGAAAGTACCAAGAACACTCAAGTGACACACAAGCATTTAAGTTTTGAAATCCTCCTTCAGATGCCGGTTCGATTTCGTGTAAAATAAGCTGATGCAGCGATCAACCCTTGTACATCCAATCAGTGGTTGATGGCTAAGACCTATACCTTTTGCCTTATAGAACTCAAGATCATTTGGTTTACATTCTTTCTGAATTGTGAGATTGTTTGTCTGTATAATATGTCTTGAGTATATAAATTTGAAGTTTGTTAGAAAATTTGGGGAAGGGGTCAAGTTTATCTATATTTTTTATTTTTTATTTTTTTTTGGGGGGGGGGGGGGGGGGGGGGGGGCTGAAATTCAAATAAGTGAACTTGGAACAATCTTGTGAAGTTGCATTAAGTAGTGGCTCAAAACTCACAAAAGCATAATTGTTATGAGCATTATGTATAAGGAACAAGATTAATGTAGTGAAACACAAGAACTGTTGTTTTTCATCAATAACAACCTTCAATACATGTTCTGAGATGTTAGAATTTTGGTCTTTTTTATCTTCTCTTTGGTTGCTGGTGTCCTAGGCATTGTCCTAGGTTTTCAACTACCTTGCGGTCTCATATCTTTGATTTTCTGGTTTTGTTGTGACCTCACTCACTAGTAATGGTGGTTTTTTTTGTTTTTTTTTTTTTTGGGTTTAATAATTGCGAGGTAGAGGATCGAATCATCGACATTTGAAATAGTAATTGGTGTCTTATCCATTGAGCTATGTTTGAATTGGCATCTCACTAGTAATGGTTGAAGACATTCAAAACCACCAAAATCAGTTCGTCTTCAATTGTTCAATTTATTTTGTTAGAACAACGAGCTCTCTGTCTTTTTATTAGTATGATCTTATTCAATTTATACTTAAATTTGCATGGATATGTTTTTCAGACCTATTAAGAATAACTCTTTGAGTTAAATATACCGAGTCTTTAATCTTTCAATTAATTCTCAATTTGGTTCTTAATTTTTAATTTTTTTTTTATTTTAACCTTAATGTATAACAAAATTGTTAAAATTGGTTAATAAAAAGTTGATGTAGCATCGAATTGTTGTTTTATTAACATATTTGGACACGTAGATATGTCACTCAAATGTTATTTCACACGTGAAATCCAACTCGTCCATCAACAAAAAATTATTTTTTCTAAGTGGCATCTCTCATTTGAGTGCCTATATGTTTTAATATGTTAACAAAATAATAATTCAACGACACATTAGCTGTTAACGATTTTTTTGCATACATTTCTATAAAAATACTCAGTTTAAAATTTTTAAGATATTAAAAGTAAAATTGAAAATTTTAAAATATTAAGGACTAAACTGAAGAACTTCAAAGAAAAAAGCCTAAAAGATAGGGGATCATTTGCTATACATAGCCATTTTCTATTCATCTATATAAATAATTATCTTTGTTTAATATATTATTTTTTAGTTCAACAACATGTGGAGTCGGGTGGGAGATTTAAACCTCTTACCTCTTATCGAAAAGTATATACCTTCACAAATGGAGCTCTGTAGGTTGAAGCTGTAATATATTATTTTACAGTTTCATCCATGAACATGTTTAATCTGTTTGGGCATGACCAGTTGCTAGTGTAGCTGACTTTTCCTAGGACATCAGCTCATTTTATTTGAAATTGAAAATAGAGGAAGTTTGGGACTTCAACGTTTGAGTCCAATGTTAATACTGTGCTGAGGGTCGGTTTGAATTGCCTTTGTATTTAAAGATTCATTTAAGTAGCACCAGTGGTCTAGTGGTAGAATAGTACCCTGCCATGGCACAGAACCGAGTGTGATTTCTAGCTGGTGCACTTACTAATTTTCTTTTTTTTTTTAAAAATACTTTTAAGTTGTTTGGGACGTGAATTATAATAATAATAGTATGTGGAATACTCTTCGTCCCAAACACATATTATTATAATTCAGATTAAATAACTCTACATCCTAAACACATATTATATAACTTCACAGACTATTATAACCTACAGACTATTATAACTTACTCAGCGTCTCAAATAGTCATTTTAGTCTTCTACAAACACTTTTTTTTTTTTACCAAATTCTGCGAACACTTTAAAATACATATCAAATGTGTACTAAATATAAAATATAAGAAGATACATATTTTTTTTTAGTTCATATCAGAAGATAATTAATTATTATGCAAAAAATGGACCTTCCCATCTTAAAAAAATATATATTATGCAAAAAAAAAAGATAATTAATTAAATTGTACTAAAAATTAATTTAATTAAAATTTTGAAAAAATTCTACCATTTTTAGTTGAGATGGTTTGTGTAATTTTTTCAAAAAATAAAAATATAAGATCACGTTTTTGTTGAATACCAAAATGGAACATGGTCATCTTTCAAAAAATAGGTTTAACGACTAAAAATATATCTTAAATCCAATTTTTTAAACACAATTAATTTATTACCATGTGTGTACTGTGTATACAAATTACAAATATACATTTCTTAAATAAAATTCAAATATAGTTTTTTTTTTTTTTTTTTAAAAAAAACCTTCACCAACGGCCAAATGAATTTGAGAAGCCGGATTTCAAAACAAGTCCTCAATCCTCAGTAGTTCATTTGAATTTTGAAAAAAAGACAAATCCGACCGTTGGGCTTCATTCCCCCTTTATAAAACCCTCCCTTCATTCTTTTAAAATTTTCAAATTACGCCTTCAAACCCTCTCTCTCTCTTCTCCGATTCCTTTCTCTTCTCTCTATTCAATGGCCGATTCCGCCACTGCTGAAATTCCGATCACCGGCGAACCCGCCGGACGGACAAAGAAACCGAGAAACAGCCGGAAGGCTCTCAAGGACAAAAACTCGTCACCGGAGGAGCCTCAATCTCAATACATGGTTTCGAAGGTAACGCAACCGTCGGAAGAGGATGTCCTCTCTTGGAATCAATCCTCGGCTAAGAAACCGAAATCAAAAGCTGGGCCGAAGAAGCAGCCAGCGAAGCAGTCCTTCGACAAAGATTTGCAGGAAATGCAGGACATGCTTCAGCAATTGAGGCTCGATAAGGAGAAGACTGAGGAGCTTTTGAAAGCCAAAGATGAGATGCTTAAGCAGAAGGATGAGGAGCTTAAGACGAGAGATAAAGAACAGGAGAAGCTCCAGATCGAAGTGAAGAAGTTGCAGAAATTGAAGGAGTTCAAACCTAATGTGGTTCGTTTCTTGATCTTGTGTTTTTCTTTCTGATTCTTTGTTTACTGAGAAGAAATGAACAAGAAATTGTTACTTTTATGTTCTATTTAGCTGGAATTAATTAGTATATCGAAAAGGAATCTTCAGATCTGGTTCGGTTTTCATTTCTGATTGTTGAAAATTTTTCATTCTTGACCAGAACTTCCCAATGATTCAAATTTTGAAAGACAAGGAGCAAGATAAGAAAGAGAAGAAGAAGTGCGCGGAAAAGAAGAGGCCCTCTCCACCTTACATTTTGTGGTGCAAAGATCAGTGGAACGAGGTAGAGTATACTGTTGATAATTCTTTATTTTGATGACTGATTAAGTAATTTGCATTTGCGGCTTGTATCCTCTGATGCAGATCAAGAAGGAGAATCCAGAGGCGGAGTTCAAAGAAATCTCAAACATTTTGGGGGCAAAATGGAAGAGTGTTACTGCAGAGGAGAAGAAGCCATATGAGGAGAGGTATCAGGCTGAAAAAGAAGCCTATTTGCAGATCACTTCTAAAGAGAAGCGTGAGGCTGAGGCGATGAAGCTGTTAGAAGAGGAGCAGAAGCAGAAGACAGCCATGGAGCTGCTTGATCAATACCTCCAATTCAAAGAGGAAGCAGAGAAGGAGAACAAGAAGAAGAAGAAGAAGTAAGTTGTACCATTTTATCTATTTTCTTTCTGTGAAAGTGCTTTGCTAATGTTTGATAAAATGTCTCTTAGGAAAGAGAAAGATCCATTGAAGCCCAAGCAACCCATGTCGGCGTTTTTCCTCTTCTCAAATGAGAGGCGTGCATCCCTTTTTGCTGAGAACAAGAATGTCCTAGAGGTTTGATTAACAACTTGCTTTCAATTCTCGAATAGGGATTTCTCTGTGTTTGTGTTAGGGTATTCTATTTGCATTTTTAGTCCAATTTGTAACTGTCCACTGCTTTTTCCATTCAGGTAGCGAAGATAACAGGAGGGGAGTGGAAGAACATGACAGAGGAGCAGAGAGGTCCTTATGAAGAGGTCAGCGTTCATCTAAATTTAAGACCAAAAACTAATTTTCTTAATATTTCATCCTACAGATCGATATTGACTCTTGAAACATATGCAGATGGCGACGAAGAACAAAGAAAAATACATGCAGGAGATGGAAATTTACAAGCAGAAAAAGGAGGAGGAAGCAGCAATCCTCAAGAAGGAAGAGGAAGAGCAAATGAAGCTTCAGAAACATGAAGCATTGCTGTTACTAAAGAAGAAAGAGAAAACTGAGACTATTATAAAGGTAAGAGATTGCATTTATCTGTCATATCTAGACAGCACAACAATATTTAGACTTGCCATTGATATGAGTTTTCTATTATGTGTAATGACAAACAATAAACAGAAAACAAAGGAGGAGCGCCAAAAGAAGAAGAAGGAAGGGAAAAAGAATGTTGATCCTAACAAGCCAAAGAAGCCTGCATCCTCTTACATCTTGTTCAGGTTGGACAAAAACAAAACACACTTTAATTATAGAAGAATTCCTTTTGTAGAGCCTTGTTACTGAACTTGTTTCTTGTGTTAATTGCAGCAAAGAAGCAAGGAAAAGTGTAATGGAGGAGAGGCCTGGAGTTAACAATTCCACAGTCAATGCACTGATTTCTGTGAAATGGAAGGTTTGGATTTACTAAACTTGTTTCTGTTAGGTACTGTAAGTAAGAACATTTTGGAATAATTCTGGTTGTGGCTGATAAATGGTCTGTTTTTGTTCTTTAATTTGGGGTTGAATAGGAACTAAGTGAAGGGGAGAGAAAAATTTGGAATGACAAAGCTGCAGAAGCCATGGAGGCTTACAAAAAGGAAGTGGAGGCATACAGAAAAACTGTTGCTCAAATGAACGGTGAGGAGAAAGCCTGAGAAAAGAATTAGGGAGAAGTGTTTCACTGTTCAAGTGTTATTTGAACAGCCCCCTAACAATGACTGGGTTTTGATTAGTTGCTGCTAATCTTGTTTTGTTTCTCTAATTGATTTCTTCTCTGGCTGCTATAAATTTCCTCAGTGTTAGGTTTTTCTTTATGCTGTTGATCTCTGAAGCTCTGTTGATAAGTAAGAATATTATATTGATGAATCATCATATCTCAATGAGAGAGTTCTGTTTGACTTATGATGACTGAAGAAGTCGTTATCATTGTAAAAGTAAATGAGAAATACTTAGGAGGTTGGGTGCAGGTTGCACCCATCTCCATGTGCCCACTCATAATACACAGCAGAAAGAAAAATTACTGTATAGAAGAGGGTGGGCTTCATGGAGATAAGTAATGTCCGTGCTGTGTCACAATCGGACTCTTTCGCAACGGATCAACGATTGTGCGGCACTTGCTTTAGCTCGACAAGCAAGTCAGCCGTACGAAAACGGAAGTTGCGGACGGCTTCCGTATATGGCCTCCCCTCGGGTCCCGGGAGAAAATGTTTTTAGAAAATCGGGAGAGAGAAAGTGTTTTGAAAGCTTTTGAGAAAACGTTTGTTCATATAAATGTTATAGGCAATAAGCGAGAGAAGGGTCAACAACAGCTTAGATTGCATATAACTCCGGGTAGGAAGGATGGACAACTAGTCATACCCCCCTATAGTACATTCTAGGATTTATGGCTATGACAAGGCTTGCACATGAAAATGGCGAGGAGTCATACGGCCACAAAATTACAAGTAAAGCTAACTAGAAAGCAATAAGACATACATATGATGCAAGCATGATAAAAAGGGGTTGAGATGGGCATGCGGCCACGGGCAACACTCCCTGGACAAACATGACCGTGACACGCTGCACCCAAGTATTTCCCAAATAAATTATCATTATTATTTTTCACAAAATTAAATATGAATTTTGGCTTTGATATAATTCAATCATAGAAGTTTGTTGGGGCGACAACCACAATAAATTTCTTTTTAATGACATTTGTAGGATTGATGATTTGTGGTGTTTTTTAACCTAATACCCACAACTTTGAACTTTTCACCAAAAAAAAAAAAAACAACTTTTGAGAATTCTTTTTATAGCAATTGAGATTATTTTCCGCCTACACCGCAACAATAAATTAAAAAAAAAAAAAAAGGATCATTTTACGCATTTTTATACAAGTTGTTGTGAGGCATTGATCTAATGAAAATGATGAAGATACTCACACCTAATCCTCCCGTATTTTACATTAATTTTTGTTATCAATATTATAATAGTTCATATTTTAGTTATTTTGGTTAATAAAGGTTATTTTATGTAATTAATATTTTAGTTGTCGATAGACAAGACATCAACATCTCAAAAGTTGATCATGCACCTCTACAATTGTTGAACTTAAAAAAAAAAATAAACTAACTTTATCGTATCCAAATTTAAATAAATATTTTTTTTATAATTTTGTACTAAAAATTTTGATAATTTTTTTAAAATTATATTTGGTATTCTTTAATTTTTTTATTTAGAAAACAATGCTTTATGGTAAAGAATCTACGAAGTTTCCTTTGCAAATATATATATATATAGAGGTGCAGGATCATGAGATATTATTATGAAATCATAGTCATTGAACTCACAAAAAAAAAATCATTATAAAGTAAAAAAACCAAAATCTAATCAAATAAAATCTAAACTTTCATGTCAATGTGAGTTTAGTACAACGGTAATTGATTGACATGTATTCTTTCTTTTGAGTTCAGATGTTCAAATTCTCATACCTCACATGTAAGATCCAATTTTGATATTCTAGTATTTGGGTATATATGGTTTGTTGATTATTTGATTTTGAAAATTTTAGATTGTAAATGTGGGAAAAGAAAAGGAATTGGAAAAGAATTGGAAATGTAGAACTTATTTAAGGAAAAGAAAAATAAAAAGAAAATAATAGGTAAGGAAAAGGAATTATCTCTCTCTATATATAATAAAATAGTGAAGTGAAAATTTCGGTTTTAACCAGAGATAAGAATAAGAAAAAAAAAAGGAAAGAAAGGATGGTTCGGGAAGGAAAAGAGAAGGAAAAGAAGAAAAGTGAGTGAAGTAGAAAGAGAGAAAAATAAAGAGAGGGAGTTTGGGAAGAAAAAAATGGTGGAAGTCTAAGAGCTTTCAGAAACCATGGTAGGTGGATCAAAGAGTAGGAAGCTTGCTAGAAAAGTCGCGCTATTTTTTAGGCAAGGATTCAACTTGGTAAGCTATTTTTTTTTGTCTCTTTTGAGAAGTGTTGCGAAAAATGGAAAACACATGTTATTTTCATGGGGTTCTTTTCCTTATGTCCAAAAATTTTATGGTTCTCCTCATGGTTCAAGAAACTTAATAGATCTTGGTGGGTACTCTCTCTTTTGGGTAGGCTTAAGTAAATGAAAGAAAAGAAATACAAAACCCAAATTTTTAGTGGGAATGAAAAATAAAGAAATTTACAAAGGAATTTGATTCAAGGGTGGATTATGTTTGTGGGTTTTTCTTTTTAAACAAGAACATGTTGGATTTTGGTTTGGAAATAAGAGTAAGATGGAATAATAGAAATTCAACCACAATAGCAAGCTAGATGGAAAATCTATGGTGATTTTGTTGGGTTTTGTATGAAAAGATTTTGATGCATCAAACAAATGGGAGAAGACACAGAACGAAGAAGAAGAAGAAGAAGAAGAAGAAGAAGAAGAAGAAGAAGAAGAAGAGAGAGAGAGAGAGAGAGAGAGAGAGGGTAATTAGGTAAATTAAAAAGGGAAATGGTTGGATGGTACAAAGTGGAATTATGAGGAGAGAAAAGTTGTATTGGAATTGATAGTCTCACGTGGGAGAGAGAGAGTTTGGAAAAAATAAAAAGTTATTTAATTTTAAGAAAAAAAAATGGATTTGTGAAAGAAAGAGAAGAAAATAATAAATAAACAAAGGTGAAGGATTTAATGATGTGAGGGAGTGGTAAATTGAGGAAATGAGATATTATTTTATATTGACAAAATTTGTGATAAAGGGAGATGTGAAAGTGAAGAGAGAAATATTATTTAATGGAAAAAGGGACAAATTGTACCTTTCTAATAAAAGAATCAAATCAAAGTGAAATTTGGAACTTTGACAATTGGGTTTTGTTCAAGTATGAAATTGATTTAGTTGATGTTTAGTTGAAAACTACTTGTTTGGAGAATTATTATTGATATAGTTATTGGAATTTTAGGTTGGATAGAAATTGGAATAGCATATGATTTGGGGTGCCATCGACAAGAATTATGTGAGTGGTTAATTTATAAAGTATTTCAATTATTTTAGTAATTGATGATATTTTTGTGAGATTTGAAATCAATTTCAATTAATGTTAATGCAAATGATTTAGTTATATGAAAATTTGGAGGAAATTACTTGTATTTCACAAATTGATTATTATTGAGATTGATGATTTACTAATTTGATGAGAAAGTGACATATGATCACTAAATTGAATTCATTTTTTAGCATGTTTGAATTTGAAGAGTTTTAATGTTTATTGAGAAATGTATGAAATTTTCGAGACGTGGTCTCAGAGAAATTATGACTTTTGGAAATGTTTTATATTATTGAGAGATTTGATTATTATTGAGAATTTATCCATGTTTAGTGTTATTTGAAAATCTCTCAAGCTTATGAGTTGTGGTTTAGAGAAAGTGCATGATTTTCAAAAAGAGTTTTGAGAATTAAGAATTTTATGTTAAAAGTGGATTTTTAAACCACTATATTTTTGTACCCATGGTGATTACCCATATGCTATGAGAATGTGTTTCCATAGTATGTAGCATGCTCAGGTCGCAGGGGATGCAGGGGAATGCCGGGGCCATTAGGTGCCGAATCCGGATTCCGAATCCTGGTCCAAATCCTGGTCATTGAGTTTACTCTGCGTGCACGTATGATAGAGATTGCTCTGCTGTGCGTATGGAGATTACTCTACGCCAGTATGACAGAGTTTTGGGTACAAATTTGGTGATTAGAGCTTATGCTTACATTAAGAGTTGAAATTATGAGATTTCTTTGTACACGTTTTTAATGGCCCGTATTTATGTTTCAAGAGTTATTGTTTAAAGAGTTGTTGTTTCCAAGAATTGAAATCTCAATTTGTGCAACTTATGTTTCTAAGAGATTTCGCAGTAGTGACCTTGCTACAAATTTCACTTTATTTTCATGATATTGAGAAGTTAACAAATGTTCATGATTTACATTATTTTACAGAGTTATGAATTTCTGTTTAGTAAGAGAGTTATTTTTCTTGAAAATTTATTTTCTTATAGAATCACCACTCACTGGGCTTTTTAGCTCATTCTTCTTTTGTTTTTAAAATTTTTCACCATGTTGCTCTTGAGTTTCAACCAGAGTTAGCTAATCAGAATCTGCCACCAGTCTTTTCAAGTCATTGCATATCATTTATTGTAAGTAAAGAGAGAAATCTTGACTACATTATTTATGAGATATCTATAGATAGAATTAGACAAATGAGATCAGAGATAAAAACTTGGCAATAGATTCAACACACATATGGGGTCTACTGCCGTCATAGCTCATCCTAGGTTTGATAGAGTTAATCTGGGGCGGGATGTGACATCACATTTGTTGTACGAAAAAAAATAAAATTTTCATATATAAGAGACATCCATAACATTGAAAGTTAAAAGATTTGAATCTTTTAATTCTCTTAAAAAAATGCTCTTATAATATTATTTCTTTTAAAAAATAGAAACCTAAAATTTCATACATATATATATTTTTAATTATACATTGGTTTAATACTGATAGGATATAAGTGTATTAGTTTATTATTTGTTATTTACTGTTAGAAGGAGTATTTTGATTCAATGTGGATTAGAGTTAGTTATGAGCTCGTCTTTCTGTATTTCTTATAAATTTTGGCTGATGAAGTGAATAATATGGGGGAGTTTGCATTAAATCTTGAATATCTTCATGGTATCAGAGCCCCATTGACACACGCGTTTCTTTTGCTCTCCATAAGTCATTTTTTTTCAATCTTTCTCCTCAATTTCATCATGCAGCCTAATCAGAATCAGAATTCTTCGATGTTTCTTCTCACCAACATCTGTAATCTTGTTTCAGTACGACTGGATTCTTCTAATTACGTCTTGTGGCAGTTTCAAATCTCACTAATCTTGAAAGCTCACAAGCTATCGATGAGCAATGAAAGATGAGCATGAGGCGTTACTTAAACCAGGGACATGGGAGTTAATATCTCTTCCTTCAAATAAGTTTGCCATAGGATGTAAATGGGTGCATCGAATTAAAAGAAATCCTGATGGGAGTGTGGCTCGCTACAAAGCTAGGCTTAGGCTTGTAGCCAAGGGTTTTCATCAAGAAGAAGTGAAGGGAATAATCGAATTAAACCCACAACGGAAGCATAGGAATCGTTTTGATTTATTTAGAATTAAACTAAAATACAAAGGTTAAGCAATAAATACCTTGAAAATAATATTATGGAGAATATTCTGGCGGATATTTATCTTTTCCACAAAGTCTTCCTAGCTATGACTCGAACATAGACCAAGGCTTGTGGGAGCCTCTTGAAAGAAAATCTTCAAGAGATTGGAGAGGAAGAGGACTAAGGAGATGTGTGTTGTGTAGAATGGCTCAACCCAAGAGTCCTATTTATAGTGACCAAGGGAAAATCTTTGCCATAATTAAAATATTATATTTTAATATATAATATATTAAAATATATCTTGTATTTATTTGAATCTCATTCAAATCTCCTACGATATTTATTTATTTGAATCTTATTCAAATTCTATAAATATCTTTTATTTAATATATCAAATATACATTAATTATTTTAATATTTAATGTATCAAATACAATAAATATATTTTCCTCTTTTATATTTAATATATCTAATATATTAAATATTAATTTAAACACTTCAAATTAAATATTAAATTTGAACATTTCAACTTTTAATATTTAATGTATCAAATACAATAAATTTATTTTCATCTTTTATATTAAATATTAATATGAACACTTCAAATTAATATTAATTTGAACATTTCAAAATTTTCTTTCAACTAAATTGATCTTTTAGTGTTACTATGAGCTAGCAAGGGGACCTTATGGACCTACAGATTATAAGCTCCAATGATACAAAATTAATTAATTAAACTCTTTAATTAATCAATTTTAATTCATTAACTCTAGGGTCACTTTGTTGGGATTTATGCCATAAAGCCTCGTAATTAATAATTTATTTAATAATTAATAATAATTGTGATTATTTTATTTTCAATATAATATTATCTATTATATGAAAAATCCAAGGTTATTAGTGTAATCTTGAACAGTATGTGGTTGACATACGAGAGGATCATGTTCAAGAAATAACCTAAAGGGTCATAGTATATGGATAAAGTTGGGTGTCTTATCCTGATAACACTATTGATACGGCCCACTTTGTAATAGTTACAAATGATTTGATCCAAATCATTCATGTGGAGACATGTGAGTGGGGGTATCTTATACAATGAGTTTGTATAAGACTGGACCACGAAATATTTAATTTCTCTTTATAAATCCGTTAATTGAGAAGATTAATATTTCATCAGGATGATCATATGCGACTCGACCTTAATCCTGAGTGAGTTATGAACTCCTGCCTGTGAGGGCTTGTCCTTTGATTTGCATGGGTGATAATGGCTTTTGTAGCCGATTCAATATGCCTACCATTTTGGGGATTTGACCAAATAGGGAGCTGGGAACATAATCTCACAAGATGAAATTCACTCCTTCCCATATAGGGTAAGTAGATGAGTAGTTCCCTTAAATGCTGATTTCGGGACTTGAACAATGGGGCCCCACCCTCTCATTGGCCCGAGAGAGACTTAGTTTATAATTAGATTATAAACATATTGTTCATTAGAGAATCAGTGGTACTTAAGGTGCAATATGTAATTATAGGGGTAAAACGGACTTTTGACCCAGCTGTAATTACGAACAACTCGTGAATGATCGACTTGCATGTAATGATTATATCTATGGACACAACTTGTCCTACAGTGCATAAGAGTGCAACTCTAGGTCTATAGTGGAGTGACCTATAGTTAATGAATGAAAATTAATTAATTAAAGAGTTTAATTAATTAATTTTGTATCATTGGAACTTATAATCTGTAGGTCCATAAGGTCCTCTTGCTAGCTCATAGTAACACTAAAAGATCAATTTAGTTGAAAAAAAAATTTGAAATGTTCAAATTAATATTTAATTTGAAGTGTTCAAATTAATATTTAATATATTAGATATATTAAATATAAAAGAGAAAAATATATTTATTGTATTTGATACATTAAATATTAAAATTTGAAATGTTCAAATTTAATTTGAAGTGTTCAAATTAATATTTAATATATTAGATATATTAAATATAAAAGATGAAAATATATTTATTGTATTTGATACATTAAATATTAAAATAATTAATATATATTTGATATATTAAATAAAAGATATTTATAGAATTTGAATAAGATTCAAATAAATAAATATTGTAGGAGATTTGAATGAGATTCAAATAAATAAAAGATATATTTTAATATATTAGATATTAAAATATAATATTTTAATAATGGCAAAGATCTTCCCTTGGTCTCTATAAATAGAACCCTTGGGTTGAAGCATTCTAAACAACACACATCTCCTCAAAGAGAGAATTAGAGAATTCTCTCTAAACCTCTTCCTCTTTAATCCCTTGAGGATTTTCTTTCAAGAGGCTCCCACAAGCCTTGATCTTTTGTTAGAGTCATAGCAAGGAAGACTTTGTGGAGGAGATAAAGACCCGCCAGAAGAATCTCCATATTTTCAAGGTATTTATTGCTTAACCCTTGTATTTTAGTTTAATTCTAAATAAATCAAAGACGATTCCTATGCTTCCGCTGTGGGTTTAATTCGATTATTCCCTTCAATTGGTATCAGAGCCTCTTTGAGTTTTATTTAGAATTAAATTTTTGTGATGGTGGGTATTTTAATTTATCATATATTTGATATATTTGTGGTTTGCAAATTGATTGTTTAGGCTATTTGGCATTAGATTTATTGTTTTGATTAGATTATTGTAAAACTCATAAGGGTTAGGATTTCATGATTTTACTTGAATGATTACCATTGCTGCAATTTTTGATCACATGCGCTGAAGAAGCTGACGACGAAAAGGTGCACGAAAAAAAAAAAACGGAAAAATCGAAGTCAATCATATTCGGCTGAAGCTTTATATTATTATTAAACATTCCTGTATTCGAAAACAGTGTTTGGTTTAGTGGTGAATGAAACTTCTTGTTATACTCAAGGTCTTAGGTTCAACACTTGAGAAATGCAGTTTTTCCTTATTTTTGTGACTGATGGTACCATAATTGGAAGACAAGATTTTAGGTTTTTAAAATCTAAATTTGGATGGCTGAATAAGGAAGATATTGAAGATCAAGATATGTCTTGGATTTCAATTATTGTAATTTAAATTATTTTCAATTTCTTAGGATATGCCAAATATGCCGGTCAATTTTGCTATTTTTAAATTTAATTATGCATGAGATGTATGTTTTAAATTATTTGATTGTTGCATAAAGTATGCCATTTAAATTTAAAATCCCACCATAGGTTAAGCATGATCATGCATCTTATCTTATTTTTTAATATAATTGTTATATTGGAAAATTTGATTAGGATGATTCCTAATAGAATTGAGATATTTTCTTAATATGCTTATATTTTCCATATCTTTGAATATAATTGTTATATTTGAAAATTAAATTATGATATTTTCTTTCATAAATGAAATCCATGTTTTCCTAATAGGATTAGGATATATCCTAATGAGATTAGGATTTTCTTAAAATAAAGATATTTTGAATTCATGTTTTAAATAGTTTAAATTTTGAATTTAATATATCTTTATTTGTTAGAATTTATGATAATCTTTTAATTTAGTTTTAAATGGTTTAAAATGGTAGAATTTCAAGATTATCTATAGTTTAAGTTTTGAATTTAATTTATCTTCTATTTTTCTAAATAGAATTAGAATAAAATATCAAGGATTATCTTTTAATTTAAAGAGTTTAAAATGATGGATTTTTAAGACTATCCAAGTGAATTTTTTTTAATAAGATTAAAAAAAAAATTATGTTCATTAATCTAATAATTTATAGTTAATTAAAGATTAATAAATTTGAAAATAAAAATTGACTATAAGAGAACTCTGTCTATGGAAGGTTCTGTCTAGACTGGGGTATTTAAGCTGACCGAAAGGGAACACCTCTAACTGGGAACCGACCTGGGAGTTGAATTAGTCAAATTTTATTTATTTTCACTAAGCATGCTCATAATGTTATCATTATTATTTTTAAATAGTTTAAAAACTTAGTAATTCACATTAAAATAAATCTAACAACATAAGGGTTATGAAAGGTAGATTGAGGAACTTAGATAAATGAGATTAGCCTAATTTTTCTAAGTAATAGAAAATCCTATTTCAAAATACTTAGTGGGAGAAGGACACATGTCAAAAATCCAACGGTCTCTATTATTGATTCACAACGTGAGATTCATGTGGGGCCTCGTGGAGGCTTTTGGACCGTCCTCCCTACGGAAAGTGTTTGCATGGATCAATATCAGGGTGAATCTTTTGAGAAAGTATTATAGTAAGTGGGAGAAGAAAATGTGTCAACATATCCTACGGTCTCTATCATTAGTTTACATCGTGAGATTCATGCGGTGCCTCGTGGCGGCTTTTGGACCGTCCCCCTACGGAATGTGTTTGCATGAGTCAATATCAGGGTGAACTCCTGAGAATGATAGGATTGTAGTTTTGTTTCCAATACTTGACCTACCCTACGACGGCGCTTGTTGGGAAACTACGGGATCTAAAATTATGGGTCACACTTACAAAAGGCTCATTAAAATTGTTAATGATGTCTTTGACCAAACTAATGGTAACTAAATATTATAGGAATAAGAGTTATTCTGGTATAATACTTGGTTGAGATTGTCTCAGTTTAGTGAAGGAATACTTGACCTACCCTACGGCGGCACTTATTCTAACTCACTAAAGTACCATAGCATTAGAAATGATTTATAGGGTTAATTATTTTTTTTTTCAAATTGTTTGATTTCTATGCTAAAATTGAATGGATAATTGTTTGCATTATGTTAAATTATATACTATATATTTCAATATTCTGTCAGTTTCTCTCATAATTTTAATTTTATTACTGATAAGTCAAAATTGAGAAATTTTATTACTTGGAAAAGTAACATTAACACTATAATGGTAGTGTAAAATTTTGAATTTGTCTTTATTGAGAAATATTCTCGAAACCTGTTGCTAATGCTATTCGAATTGTTCGTGAAGCACGTGATTAATGAATCAAAAGTAAACGAGATAGCTTGTATGTACTCTCCTAGTTGACATGTTAGATGTCAAGTTTAGAAGATAAAGAAAATGACAACAACATATGAATGTTGAAGTCAACATAAGCTAAATTTAGAAAATTGTCTAAATGATCTCAAAATTTAAGTATTACAAAAATCCAAGTAAAGAAACCAAATGATTGAAGCTATATAAAAGGAAATAATTCCTAAATTAGCTAGGACAATCATAATAAGAGGAATTTTTGAAATGCCTCTAGGAAGAAAAATATAAATGAAAGTAAATTTGATTTACTAGATTTTTAGTGGAATATAAATGCCACCTAGATAGTCGATATAAGATCTACTATCAAGATTTATTCTTCATTACATTTAATATGTAATTCTTGAAAAATACTTAACATGTAGAATAATTTCTACAAGTTAGCACCAGGAAGCCTATCTCAGTTAGTGTAGTGGGAGACATTAAGATGTCATTAAGTAAAAATTGTTACATAATGCTGAATATGGTGTTTTTAGTAACTATAAGAGAAATTCAATTTCTTGAACTTTATTACAAAAATGTTCATATAGTATTAATTACTTTGAAGTATAAAAGTTTATATTTTCAAAATTGTTTGAAAATACATTCAGCTGAAAATAAGAACAATTTATATATGTTAAAAATGTTGACATATACTATACTACAAAATACTGAGATATTCAGGATTATAGAATCCAAAATAGAAAGACATTGTTTTCTCCTAAAAGATGATACTTGACTTTGGTTGTTAAGGTTGATTAACATCAACTTGAATAGAATGAAAAGACTAGTAAAAGGTAATTCTCTAAAAAGTTAGTTAATTACTTTACATGTCTGTAGATCTTACCTTTCATGCAAGATAATCATTGGGCCTTTATTAGATAGGGCTAGAACGCCAAAGAATATTTTGGGCTTACACATTCTGACCCAAGTGGTCTGGTGAATGTAAAGGTCAAATAAAGTCATGAATATTTCGTCACTCTAGTTGATGATCATTCAAGGTACAAGTATCTTTACCTAATACAACATAAGTCTAAATTTTTGAAATGTTTAAGAAAATTAAGACTAAAGTTAAAAAAAAAATCGATTAGGTAATTAAATCTATCAAGATATTATGATCAGATCATAATAGAAAGTACAGGAACCTTGCGTATTAAAACTAATTGATAGAAAATGGGTTTTTATCCCAATTATCGTAATACCAAGTGCAATTTTGTGAAATTGGGCTGCAAAAGGAGAAACAAGACCTTGTTAGACATGGTCACATTAGTAATGAGTTACACACCATTACCATACTCCGGTTAGGAAATGCAATAGAGATTGCATGGTGAACATGATTCCCTCTAAAAGTGTCTACGAGACAATTTTAAAGATTATAGAAGAGTAGTAAAGCTGGTTTACAACACTTCACCATTTGGGAATGTTAAGCTCACGTGTTGAAACAAGCCTAAAAAGCTTGTATATGTTCAAAGATAAGCCTAAGTGTAGGCCACCCCTAAGGAGTATAAAGTGGTCTTTTATGTAGTTCTAAAACGAATAAGGTATTTGTATGACAAATATCAATTTTATAAGAAATGTCAAATAAAAGACTACAAACCTGTAACGACCAGCACCTTCAGGTATTACCTTCAGGTATTAATTAAGACTTTAATTTTTGAAATTTAAAATTTGTAGTAAGGTTAATTTCATGCTTAAAGTTGTGTTGGTTTTTAATTTTAGAGATTTGTATGTTTGAGATTGGAGTAATTGGAGGGTAAATTGGGAAGAAAGAAGGAAAATAAAGGAATTAATTGAATTGAGGATATTTTTGTTATTTAAGGGACTTTTAGCCAAGCTAAGCCCAAGAGAAGCCAAGCCCACAATTATCTCTCTCTAATTCTTAAAAAGGCACATAGCCCTAGGCAAGCCTCCAAGCCTCCAAGCCTTCAAGCCATCTAAGCCTTCATCTTCATCTCCTTCTTCTTCCTCCTTGTTCGACAGCCACCATGGAAGCCTAAGGAAGTTTTTCCAGCACCTCTCACCACCACCTCAGATCCACCGCACGCCGGACGCCGCCGATCATCGCCGCTGCTGCAAACCGCCGCAAACCGCCTCTCTCCGTCGACCGAACCGCCGCACAGACCACCCACCCGAACCGCCGCTGCAGCACGAACGCTCAAGTCGCCGCACTCTCAGATCCGCCGCACGCCACACGCCCACGTCGCAGCCACGCCCCGCGATCCGCCGCTCCCCGCCGCCGATCGTCGCTGCAGTTCGATTTCCGGCGAGGTCCTCTGTATTTTGGGGCTATTTTTCTAGCGAGTTTCGGCACTGGACAGCCGTGTGTTGATTCCGTTTCGCGTGGGTAAGCTTACCCATGTTGTTACTCATGGTTTTTCACATAGGATTCTGATTTTTGGGCATTGGTATGGAAGTTTGGAGATTTACCCATTAATTTTTGGAGCTTTATTTTTGAAATACCCATTGTAGGTGGAGGTTGGTTTAACAAAATCGAATCAAACCATAGAATTAATCGACAAAGCTCGATTCTGTTTTGGAGAGGAACGGAGGTAAAATCCGGATTCTTTTTCCAAGTCTGGACTTTAGGTAGATTGGACTTTAAGTGAATTTTAAGTATGAGCCTTGGAACACATGTGTGATTATGAGTATGAGTTCCTACTAACTATGGGATTCTTGGAATAAGTTGATTACTAAACCAACGTTCTGGGTTGTTTCTGGAATTGGAGTTTAAAGACTATGAATGTTAAGCCTGATCTTTGAAAATTGTTATAGGTGCCAAGGGATTTCTAAAATAGGAGTTTGAGGACCCTTCATTGAGCTTAGCCAAGGTAAGGGACTTTATGCCGGTATGCTTAAATGCAAGTCGGGAACTGAATTGAAAAAAAAAGAATTTACTTTTGAAATAAAAGGATTTTCATAAATGTTTTAGTTATGATTGTTGATGAATTTTGAAATGCTATGTATGAAAAATAATTCTCACATGTATTTTCTTATGAGTGTGATGCATGTTATATGATTTATGATATGATGAATGACATGAGAACTTTGTTTTTTGTTGCATCATGAAATGAAAAATTGAAAATGCTTTGGGACCTCATGCATACATTATGTTTTCATGATAAAAATGATTTCGAAGGCTGTGGCAATTACCCCCTAACATAATGTACATCTATATGAAAAGGAGCCTTACGAGGCTATATGAAAAGGAACCTGAAAAGGTTAAATGAAAATGAACCTGAAAAGGTTAAATGAAAAGGAAAGGTGAGGTTGGGTTAATTGTCCACATTAAGCCGAAGAGAAAAGTTGAAAGAGAAACGTTTCTGCTATGAAAGGAATTTAGGTCCCACCAAAGGAAAGAAAGAAAATGTTTTCGAAAACTCATTATGTGTGTGTATGCATATCCTGACCCGGTAGTGAGGTCACTTACTGAGTATTGTAAAATACTCACCCTTTTCAAAAATGTTTTTCTTTTCAGGCAAATACAAAGACATATCATAGGCGATTGACAAGGCAGTTTGCTGAGAGGGTCATGGGTGACTTTGAAGGTCATGACTTCCGCATTTAGATAGTGTGTTAGTTAAAACATATTTTGTTTAGTAAACAATGTGTTGTGAAACTATTTCAACTGATTGAACATTATAATTCATATTATGTTTTGAAATGATTTTTAAAGGGATCCCGAGCATAAAGATTTTTGGTTGTTTAGCAAAAAGTTTCATTCTTTCTGTCTTTTACCAATGATTTTAAAATTTCTTCGGCATGCATGTAGTAACGTCCCTAGAAAGTCTAATAGGAAAAGTCGGGTCGTTACAAAACCTTTAATAAGGTGAGATAGTGTTAATAAATTGGTTCCAAGAGAAGCCACTAAATAGTTAACAAAAGTTGTTAACAATTTAATTATATTTGAAAATCAAATGGATCCTAGTCATGAATTGGATAAGCCTCATCGTAGTGGGAGAGTTATAAGATGACTCAACCTTTACAAGGACTTAATTGAAGCCCAAATTGTCATGTTAGATGACAAAGTTGAAGGTTTATTACTCTCAAAGTGAGACTAATGGCAAAGGGTTAAACCTAATAGGAGAAAGTAGACTAAGAGTAAACTTTCTCACTTGTTGTCATACTAAAGTCTGTGAGTATTATTTAATTCATTGTTGCATATGGGATATGAAAATGAATGTTTAGAATTCTTTTATGAAAAGAAATCTTAGATAATGCATCTACACAAATCAATCAGATATGTTTATTTTCAAAGATCAAAAGCAAAAGGTTTGCGAAATAGTAAAGGTTTATTTATGAAATGAATTTTACCATTAGATCTGTGAATATAAGGTTTGATAAAAGTATCAAAATCTATGACTTTGGATAAATATTAATGAAGCTTGTATAGACAAGAAAATCATTAATGGCTTAGTGGATTTTTCTCATGTTTTATGTTGGTGATATTTTTACCCACTATGAATGATTTAAGATGTCTAACATAAAACGTTGATTCAGTAACCAATTCCAAATAAGTGATTTGGAATGACTCAGTATATTTTAAATGTCCAAAATGAAGATTTTAAGGACAAAATGTTAACCTTGTCTCAAACATCTTATATTGACAAAATTGTTGTCAAATATTTGATTTTTATGTCTAAGAAAGTGTATCTTAAGACACCTCAAATGTTGAGAGTATATGATATGCATAAATGAGACTGAACATTTAATATACAATTGGTTAGCATATATCAGTTAAACGAATGGTATGACCATTGAGTAGAAAATTAAAAACTTTCTCAAATTATCTATGGATGATGAGAAATTTTTGTGTATGCAGTTAAAGATTTGATCTTTACAAGATACACTGGTTCTTGCAAAGATTTAGGAAATCTATGTAAAAATAAATCTTACCCTAGGTGGTGGAGTATGGTATATAAGTTAAATTGTTTTGCTTGTGAAGCAAGAAAATGACTTGTATGACTCAAATAGTTCCTTAAAGATCTGAAAGGTGTTTCAGATATGATTTAGTCTATCCTCTTTATTATGATAATACTGGTGCAAAGACTAATATTAAGGAAATTAGAAAACACCAATGTATAGGGAATCATATCGAGAGAGAGAAAGCATCATGGTAGTGACCAAGATGGCTTTTAACGGCAGTTCTTTGGATCTATATAAAGAGACTCTCCAGGCTAAAGTGTTTGAGGGTCACCTAGAATGTCTAGGATTACGAGACATGTCTCATCTTTGCTAGGGCAAGTGGGAGAACATGTTCGGTATAGAGTATGCCCTAGGATACATGTCTCGCCGGCTTTAGTGCAAGTGGGAGATTGTTGGGATTTATGCCCTAAAGCCTCGTAATTAATAATTTATTTAATAATTAATAATAATTTTGATTATTTTATTTTCAATATAATATTATCCATTATATGAAAAATCCAAGGTTATTAGTGTAATCTTGAACAGTATGTGGTTGACATACGAGAGGATCATGTTCAAGAAATAACCTAAAGGGTCATAGTATATGGATAAGGTTGGGTGCCTTATCCTGGTAACACTATTGATACGGCCCACTTTGTAATAGTTACAAATGATTTGATCCAAATCATTCATGTGGAGACATGTGAGTGGGGGTATCTTATACAATGAGTTTGTATAAGACTGGACCACGAAATATTTAATCTCTCTTTATAAATCCGTTAATTGAGAAGATTAATATTTCATCAGGATGATCATATGCGACTCGATCTTAATCCTGAGTGAGTTATGAACTCCTGCTTGTGAGGGCTTGTCCTTTGATTTGCATGGGTGAGAGTGGCTTTTGTAGCCGATTCAATATGCCTACCATTTTGGGGACTTGACCAAATAGGGAGCTGGGAACATAATCTCACAAGATGAAATTCACTCCTTCCCATATAGGGTAAGTAGATGAGTAGTTCCCTTAAATGCTGATTTCAGGACTTGAACAATGGGGCCCCACCCTCTCATTGGCCCGAGAGAGACTTAGTTTATAATTAGATTATAAACATATTGTTCATTAGAGAATCAGTGGTACTTTTTTTTTTTTTTGAAGAGAAAACAAACTAATCAGTGGTACTTAAGGTGCAAGATGTAATTATAGGGGTAAAACGGACTTTTGACCCAGCTGTAATTACGAACAACTCGTGAAGGATCGACTTGCATGTAATGATTATATCTATTGACACAACTTGTCCTACAGTGCATAAGAGTGCAACTCTAGGTCTATAGTGGAGTGACCTATAGTTAATGAATGAAAATTAATTAATTAAAGAGTTTAATTAATTAATTTAATGAATGAAAATTAATTAATTAAAGAGTTTAATTAATTAATTTTGTATCATTGGAGCTTATAATCTGTAGGTCCATAAGGTCCCCTTGCTAGCTCATAGTAACACTAAAAGATCAATTTAGTTGAAAGAAAAATTTGAAATGTTCAAATTAATATTTAATTTGAAGTGTTCAAATTAATATTTAATATATTAGATATATTAAATATAAAAGAGAAAAATAAATTTATTGTATTTGATACATTAAATATTAAAATTTGAAATGTTCAAATTTAATTTGAAGTGTTCAAATTAATATTTAATATATTAGATATATTAAATATAAAAGAGGAAAATATATTTATTGTATTTGATATATTAAATATTAAAATAATTAATATATATTTGATATATTAAATAAAAGATATTTATAGAATTTGAATAAGATTCAAATAAATAAATATCGTAGAGATTTGAATGAGATTCAAATAAATAAAAGATATATTTTAATATATTAGATATTAAAATATAATATTTTAATAATGGCAAAGATCTTCCCTTGGTCTCTATAAATAGAACCCTTGGGTTGAAGCATTCTGAACAACACACATCTCCTCAAAGAGAGAATTAGAGAATTCTCTCTAAACCTCTTCTTCTTTAATCCCTTGAGGATTTTCTTTCAAGAGGCTCCCACAAGCCTTGATCTTTTGTTAGAGTCATAGCAAGGAAGACTTTGTGGAGAAGATAAAGACCCGCCAGAAGAATCTCCATATTTTCAAGGTATTTATTGCTTAACCCTTGTATTTTAGTTTAATTCTAAATAAATCAAAGACGATTCCTATGCTTCCGCTGTGAGTTTAATTCGATTATTCCCTTCACACTTCACTATAGACCTAAAGTTGCACTCTTATGCACTGTAGGATAATTTGTGTCCATTGATATAATCACTACATGCAGGTCGATCATTCACGAGTTGTTCGTAATTACAGCTGGGTCAAAAGTCCGTTTTACCCCTATAATTACATCTTGCACCTTAAGTACCACCGATCCTCTAATGAACAATTTGTTTATAATATAATTATAAACTAAGTCCTTCTCGGGCCAATGAGAGGGTGGGGCCCCATTGTTCAAGTCCCGAAATCAGCACTTAAGGGAACTACTCATCTACTTACCCTATATGGAAATGAGTGAATTCCATCTTGTGAGATTATGTTCCCAGCTCCCTATTTGGTCAAGTCCCCAAAATGGTAGGCATATTGAATCGGCTACAAAAGCCACTCTCACCCGTGCAAATCAAAGGACAAGCCTTCACAGGCAGGAGTTCATAACTCACTCAAGATTAAGATCGAGTCACATATGATCATCCTGATGAAATATTAATCTTGTCAATTAACGGATTTATAAAGAGAGATTAAATATTTCGTGGTCCAGTCTTATACAAACTCATTGTATAAGATACCCCCACTCACATGTCTCCACATGAATAATTTGGATCAAATCATTTGTAACTATTACAAAGTGGGTCGTATCAATAGTGTTACCAGGATAAGGCACCCAACCTTATCCATATACTATGATCCTTTAAGTTATTTCTTGAACATGATCCTCTCGTATGTCAACCACATACTGTTCAAGATTACACTAATAACTTTGGATTTTTCATATAATGGATAATATTATATTGTAAATAAAATAATCGAAATTATTATTCATTATTAAATAAATTATTAATTACGAGGCTTTAGGGCATAAGTCCCAACAAGAAGTGGATTACTTTGAAACTTTTAGTCTAGTTGTAAAGAAACCAACGGTTCGCATTATTCTCTCTTTGGCTGCTCAGTTTGATTGCCCTTTTAGGCAATTGGATGTTAAAAATGTGTTCTTACATAGTGAATTACGTAAGGATGTTTGTATGCATCAGCCCCAAGGCTTTGTTGATCCCAAGTTTCCTTCTCATGTCTGTAAGCTGAAGAAATCGTTGTATGGCTTAAAACAAGCTTCGGGTGCTTGGTTTGAATGTTTTACCACTCAACTTCTAACGTATGGTTTTGTTGCATCTCGGGCTGATCCTTCCTTGTTTATCCGAAACAATTGTGGCTCTCTGACATATCTTTTGTTGTACATTGATGATATTCTACTGACCGAAAATGACACTGCTTATATTAATTCTTTGGTTATGCAACTGCAAAGCTACTTTGATATGACCGATCTAGGAGCGCTTACATTCTTTTTGGGGTTAGAAGTTAAACGTGACTCGTCTGGAATTGTTGTTCATCAAACCAAATATGCTATTGATCTTTTGAGTCGATTTGGAATGCTTGGAGCTAAGTCATGTGTTACTGATAAGCCTTAGAATTAAGGCTTATTTAACTTCTAATTACTTAAAATATTCTTGCTTTGTCTTAAGATCATTTGAAAATAGTTGAAAGTTGCTTGAAAATAAGAAATGAATAAAAATGAAGACAATTAGATAAGATTCTAAAAAAGTTAAGTTTGTTTGCAGGGAATGTGGAAATTGCAAAATCGTGATTCTGCAATCTGGAGCAGTAGAAAAGTTCAAAAAAGGAAAAAAAATCTGCATTAAACCCATTTCGAAAATCTTCAATTATAGCATGATTTGGGAGATTTGAGCACGAAATTTGGGCATTATTCAATCCTAATGAAGGCCTATAAAAGAAGAGAAGATGATTGAAGAATGACATTCGGATTGAGACATTTTTTGAGTTGTTTTTATGAGTTTTTCTAGTTTTTCATCTCTGTTTTTGCAGTTTTTTTGTTTCACCTCTGTTTTACTGAAAGTGCTGCAAGTTTATTTCCTGCTTCACCTTTGATTTATCTAATCTGATTTAAGTGAAGAAGGAGTTTTGGAGGCATTTTCTTGTTGAATTTTCGTGGGTCTTCTTCCAAAAGATCCTCTATTTTTTTTTATGCTCTATTTTTTTTTCTAGTTTTTTTTTTTTGTTTTATATTAAGTTTCTGTTTATTTTTCTTCAATTCCTTCCTTGTATTACCGAGAGTTGTTGGCACTTTAGTCTTTGTTTTTCATTCAATTGTCCTCTATGTATTACCAAGAACTGCAGCAAATTGGTTTCTGTTTTAATACAATCAAGTGATTGTTTTAATACAATCAAGTGATACAATCCATCGTAGTTTTTTTAACACTTTGCTTCAAGATCTAGAATTTTGTATTAACATATTTAGCCTTGGGTATTATTAGCAATTCACTCAATTTTCTAATATGAATTTTTCTTCAATTAGTTGTAGAATTTTTATTTTCAATTTGAGCTAAACTTCTTAGGGGGTTCAAGAATGTGAATTTCCTAAGAAGTAATTGTAGCCTAAATTTCAATAAAAATCAAGCCTACATCTCAATTGTTTGCTTGTGTTGAACAAATTTCCGTTGAGATCCTAGATTGATCAACTAGGGTAGCAACTCAAGCTTAGATCTAATATCGACGGGGTTAGTGATAAACGGATTTCGCACAAGTGATGGCGAAAAGAGGTTAGACATAAGCCAATCCTTACCCTAGACATAGGGATTAAGGACTCCAAAGCCTATAAAGTTGTTGAGCTGAATTATCTAAGATAGAGCGACTATAGATATATAAGTCAATCACTTAGCCTCCTAAAAACCTAATTTCAAGGTGAATAGGAGAAGCAATTTTAGTTTACAATTGAGTGTGGAGTAGGTTGGAATTGTAATTTTGGCTTGCAATTACAATTTAGGGCAATGACACTCTTGAGCCCCATTTTTATCCAAATTCCCTTTGAATTTTCATTCACTAAGTCTATCTAATTTGCTTTCAATTATTGCCAATTCTAGATTATGCAATTCAATTTTGCAATTTTTTCTTATTTCGATTATTGTCATTTCTAGATTCTACAATTTTTCTTATTTCGATTATTGTCATTTCTAGATTCTGCAATTAGATTCTGCAATTGTTTTTTTTACCAACACACCAACCCAACCTTATTTTTGCAATTTTTAGTTTTCAAGTTGGAATTTTCCTTACACTTTGCTTTACAATATTTTTGTTACTCCGTTCCCTTGAGATTCGATACTTGGTACTCACATACATTTTTATATTACTTCGATCGCGTGCACTTGCATGTACACCGATTAGTTACTCCATGTTCTATTGCTTCCTTATATGCTGATTCTCCTTTGTGTTCTCCTACTGATGCTAAATCATATAGGTCCATGGTGGGGGCACTACATTACTTAACAATTACAAGACCTGATCTTTCTTATGCTGTCAGTCGTGTGTCTCAGTTCATGCATGCCCCTACCCATCATCACTTTACTTCAGTGAAGAGAATTTATCGTTATATTCGTGGCACTGTTGATGTTCGTTTATGTTTTAAATGCAACCCTTTGTCCTTATTTGCATTCTCAGATTCAGACTGGGCTGGTTATTGTGCTGATCGACAGTCCACAACTGGGTTTGTTGTTCTTTTAGGGAATAATCCAATTTCCTGGGTTTCTAAAAAGCATACCACGATTTCTCGTAGCTCTACTGAAGCCGAGTACTGTGCCTTAGTAGCTGCTACAGCATAGTTGTCTTGGATTCGTCAAATTCTCTATGAGTTGTTTGTGTACTTACCTCGAGCCCCTGTACTTATCTATGAAAATCAGTCTGCCCTTCAACTTGCAAGGAATCCTATCTTTCATGGGCACACGAAACATGTTGAGATAGACTTTCATTTTGTCCATGAAAAAGTTGCTTCTCGAGACTTACAGCTACAGTTTGTTTCCACTATCAATCAGCCTGCTGACTTACTTACTAAGGCTTTATCTACTGACCGGTTAAACTTTCTCAGTAGGATATAAGTGTATTAGTTTATTATTTGTTATTTTCTATTAGAAGAAGTATTTTGATTCAGTGTGGATCTTTGTATTAGAGTTAGTTATGAGCTCCTCTCTCTGTATTTCTTATAAATTTTGGCTGATTAAGTGAATAATATGAGGGAGTTTGCATTAAATCTTGAATATCTTCAAATACGACACCCAATATTTTGTTTTGGTGATTAAATACTCAAAACACCAGCTTTAAAAATAGTAGTAGCGTCAAGAATTAAATAAATATTCTGAATTGATTTTAAATATGATTGAGTATATAATTAAATTATTTTCAAAACTCAAAAAATATTCCAAAATTTCATTATATAAATTAGTTGCTGCCAACCAAAAAAAAAAAAAACAGAGAGATATTTTAGATAAATGACAAACCAAAAGGGAAACAAAAAAACAAGAAACGTAAAAGGCATGTATTTATTATGATAATGTTTGACTTGTTCCATCTTTAAATATCATTTGCAACCAATGCCGGCAGTTTCGGTTTCAGTTTCTCCTCGCCTTCTCCACCGGCCCTGGATTCCACCGCCCTCCGACGGCGAAAACTACGATGGTGAATCAGCCTCCGATCACCGATGACCGGTTCTCCGACGCCGATCGCCAAAACGACGCCGGAGCAGCATTCGTCCTCCAATCCAAAGGTAACTCGAGGAAGAATTTCTCGATTGACAGTCTCTGTTTTCAATTTTTCGATTCTCAGAACGATCTCAAACAATGGAGATTCATAAGTTGATTATTTATTGTTTCGCCGATTGCCGATTAAACAGGGGAATGGTGGCATGCGGGATTCCATTTGACGACGGCGATCGTCGGACCGACGATTCTAACACTGCCGTACGCGTTCAGAGGATTAGGCTGGGGATTAGGGCTTTTCTGCTTGACGATTATGGCGGTGGTGACTTTCTATTCGTATTTCCTCATGTCGAAGGTTCTGGATCACTGCGAGAAGGCTGGTCGCCGTCACATCCGATTCCGGGAACTTGCCGCCGACGTGTTAGGTATCTTTTCAATAATTGCTTTATTCCTCTTTGACTTTTCCGGCGAATTCCGTGGGCAAAAGTTTGTTTTTTAACCATTTTAAGAATATCATATCATATCATGAAGCGCATCATCAGCACATCGCATGCGCGTTCTCTGCAATTCTCTGTTTTAAAAACGTAAAAAACTAAAAAAAGAAAGCTCATAATTACTTTTTTTTTTTTTTTTTCATTTTAGTCTCTTTGCGTTTTAGTATTTATACTTTTACTAAAATTTAAAATTGATATTATTATACAAGAAAAGACACAATGTGAACATATTTTTTAAATTTATAAATAAAAAGTTAATAAAAATTATTTTTTTTAAAGAAAAGTTAAACAATAAACTAAGAATATAGACCAATT
Organism: Trichosanthes truncata; assembly: GCA_033996785.1. Taxonomy (NCBI): domain Eukaryota; kingdom Viridiplantae; phylum Streptophyta; class Magnoliopsida; order Cucurbitales; family Cucurbitaceae; genus Trichosanthes; species Trichosanthes truncata. Next base: position 79,260,967 of record JAWPNB010000003.1, read on the forward strand.
TTAAAGTTGATTGAAAGTACAGATATTAAAATTAAATATTTAAAAATATAGAGATCAAAATGAAATAAAATCTAAAGTACTGAAACAAAAATTATATTTTAACCAAAAAGAAAAGTAGTTACTTAGGGGGTGTTTGGATTGAGGAGTTGGGGGAGTAAAGTTTGTAGGAGTTAATAACTCCCCCCAACTCCTTGTTTGGCCCAAGGATAATTTTACTCCTATTGTGGACCCCACAGATTTATTAACTCCTTCTCCAATTCCCAATTGTGGGCCCCACAAACTTATTAACTCCTTCCCCAACTCCTCATTATGGGTCCCACAACTTTCTTATCTCATTTTTCTTCACCTCACCTCACTCATACCTCTCTCTCTTCTCCCCTCTCCTTTCTCTCTCTATTTTTTTTTACATTATTTTTTTTAATTTCTTAATTTGAAAAATTTTCTTTATTTTTTATATAAATTTTCTCATCATTGTTACTAATTACTAATTAAATATAGATAATTATTTTTTTATTCTATAATTTTAATCAATTTTTTAACAAAAATATTTTTCTTTTATTCTATAATTTTAATTTTTTAAATATAAATTATATAAGAATGTTTTAGACATGATACTATTATTTAAATTGAAAATTTAATATAAATTATAGTACTACATAACAATTTTTTTAATTGATAAAAATCTTCCTATTTCACGTCCTCCATTTGTCATCTACAATTTTTTTTTAAGTTTCAACTAAAATTACTTATAACAAATAACAATCTCATCTTTTTTAAGTTTTTTTTTTATTAATAGCTCAAAAATATATATAATTTTATGATTTGAAGATAAGAAAAACATATTTTAAACTAACCCGTATTACATTTTAGAAAATTAGTATTAAAAAAGATTAACGTATTAAAAAAATTTGATTTTCAAACTAATCATATTCAAAGTAAAAAGATAAACAATTTCTCATTCCAAACTTAATAAAATAAAATTATTACAATAAATAACATAAATATATAGTATTTTGAACAAAAGTATGTATAATATTCATTTTGAATGATTTTAAAAAACATATATATTCATTTTGAACTTAATTATTTTAAAATAGCATAAATATTTGATATTTTATTCTTAACTTAGTTATTTTAAAACTTCAAAGAATATATTATTTTCAAATTAATCAAACTTTAGATAATTTATTACATTGATTATGTAGAAAAATAAAATCTTAAATTATGTAAAAAAATTATTTTATTAAGCTTGAAAAACAAATCTTAAATTAAAATTTTAAAATTGACGAAAACAAGTCTTTAATAAAATTATAAAATATTCATAAAATAATATAATTTAAAATCCCAATTTTAGGATTGACGGAAACAAATCTATATTATTTCTATAATTGAAAGAATAAAAACGTAAAAATCTTGAAGTTTATTTGAATCTCTTTAAATTAATGGATTGAAATATTTCCAAATCACATGTAATATTTTAAAAAGTATTGTAAGACTCTTTTATTTGAAAGCTATCCAAGATAAATAAATAATTAATGTGAGATATATTGAAAAAAAGAATGTGGGGTATTTTGTTCAAAATTATTTTTTTTACTTTAAAGAAATTTGTAAAATATACATAAATTAATAAAAACAAAAAATCTCAATCTTAGAATTTATGGGGACAAATTCTTAAGAATGAAATTTTGAGAAATTGTAGAAAAAAACTATATAAAATCAACTTAGACTTCAGAACTCCAGGTTTAACAAATCTGCACCCCAAACACAGACTTCAGAACTCCTACTCCCTGCAACTCCTTGCCCCAAACACAGACTTCCTAACTCCAGACTAAACAACTCTGCACCCCAAACACAGACTTCCTAACTCCCCAGACTTTCTAACTCCCCAGACTTCCTAACTCCCCAGACATATTAACTCCTCCCTGCAACTCCTTGCCCCAAACAGCCCCTTAAGAAGACATTAACATTTGTTTTATTTATATTTATTTATAGAAAGCAATGGTATGAAGGTGAAAGGTTCTTATTATATATATTTATTTATTTTTTAATTAAAAGGCTTTTATATTATTAAAAGCCTTTTATTTATTATTTATTACAAATATAAAAGCCTTTTAAATTTATGTCACCTGTCGATGACTTGTTGAAACGTGAAAACTCAATCTTAGGGTTTTCCCACCTAGATTTTTTTTAGTGTAGTTTTAGAAAATAATTTTTACGGAAGAATTCGTTTTCATTAATTTTTATAAATTACTTCAAGAATTTTAATATAAGCCCACATTTTCTTCTGAAAAGTAGGTGTCTACATATTCAAATATTTTGAAGTCACATATGATCAAAGGTTAATCGTTCAGATTTATGTAAAATAAAGGTAAATTATAAGTTTAGTCTTTGAATTTTGAAGTTTGTGTCCATTTGGTTCATTAACTTTCAAAAGTGTCTAATGTATTCTTAAACTTTTAATTTTGTGTTTAATAGGTCCTGAACTTTCAATTTTAAATCTAATAGATCCTTGAAAAATCCAAAATTTTTAAAAATTAATTGATCCATTAGATATAAATTTGAATTTTGTGTCTAGTGGAATCCTAAAATTTTAATTTTGTGTCTAGTAAGTCTGTAAATTTTAAAAAATTAGAAAGTTCATGGACTAAATTTATAATTTTGAAAGTTCAGATACTAAATTTATAATTTAACCTAAAATAATTTAATGAAACATTAACAACTAGGACCAAACTAGTATCCATATTCCTAAAAAAAAGGAAGAAGAAGAAGTGTCCATAAAATGTCTAGGAAAAAAAAAACACAACTTTCTTCAACATACAAGGTGGAAGATTTGAACTTTTGACCGAGTGATCAAAAGTATATGCTTTAACTAATCAATCTATGATGGAGCTAGCCAAAACCATTACAACTTTAAAGTGTAAAGTTAGAAAAAACATAAAAAAGAAAGGACTAAAAGTGTAAAGCATTTAAAAGTATGAAAAAGTTGCCAAAACAAGTTTTATAGACGAATAACTTTTGTAATATATATAGAATTGAATGGTGTGAAATATGAAAGGTATTTGGAAATGGTAAGGTTGGTGGCGAAAAGAGAGAGAGAGAGAGAGAGAGGGATTATTGGACGCGGAAATGCATGCTCCATAAGCCTTAGCTAGCTTTTAGAGACAGCACATTTAATACGTTACTATTAGTATTGGTTGAAGTTGAAGAAGGGTTCCATCCCACTGCGCTAAATCACTATTTTATATGCACATCCATTTTAGTATATATGGTTGAAAAATAACGTCATTATTGGTCACACATTTGTCACCTCACAAACCAGAATTAGTCACCTCACCTCATACCATGCCCTACATTACAATTAATTTTATTAACCTATGCCTCCCTTTTCTCCAACTATATACGTACCTTTTTCAAAATTATAGAAAAACTATTCTTCTTAGTGCTTTAAATTTATGGTATTATTTTTCTATTTAGATTTATGTTTCTAACCATCTAATTTCTCTACTTTATCATACACCCGATAGTGCTATAATTAATCTTCTTGTAAATTCAAATATATGAGTGGAACTAGGTATATATGTAGGCTTCTTTTAATGTACAAAATTAACTTCAGGGCTTAATCATTATATTTTGAAAGTATATACGTAAATTTGTTGTTGAATTGTTGAACTCAAAAAAAAAAAAAACGTTAAAAATGAAAATATGAGAAATGAATGTTATCAAATGGATCGTGTTTTATAAATCCAAATTTCATATCACTATTTTCTAAATGTAGTATAAGTATGACTTTAATATTGTAGATTTTAATATGAGTTCTTTCAGTCTGTTTGATAATGATTCCGTTTTTAGTTTTTAGTTTTTTAAAAATTATGCCTACTTTCTCTTGCAAACACATTTGAATTTCTAGCCAAATTTAAAAAATAAAAACAATTTTTTATAAAAATAAATTAATTTTTAAAATTTGACTTAGATTTTGAAACCATTATATAAAAAAAATAGATAACAAGATCTAAACACAAAAGTGGAATTAAGTGTTTATAACCTAAAATTTCTAAAACAAAATGATTATCATGCGGAGTGTTCTTTTTTTCTTTTCTTTTTTTTTTTTTTGAATTCAACAATGTGATGATGGGTCTTAACCAAATGAGCTATAGTTAAATTAATTTGAGTTACACGCTAATTTGCAAGATTTTATTATTGTTATTGTTGTTATTCTGAGTTCAACAATATTGTAAGATTTTATTATTATTATTATCATATTTATGTGGATGCCTTAAATCAAAATTTATAATTTATTGGCATAATTTAAAAAAAAAAAAAAGTCATTCTTTCTAAGATGTCCTTAAATAGTATATATATGAACTTTGAGGGTGAATTAGGTAGAATTTGATGTTTCATTATTTGGATTAATAATCTGTTTATGTGTATTAATTTTGAACAGGATCTGGATGGATGTTTTACTTCGTAATATTTATACAAACGGCCATCAATACTGGAGTCGGAATTGGAGCAATCTTGCTTGCAGGGCAGTGCCTTGAGGTGTGTGCTAACTCTAAAAATCTCTTTTATATATATATTCAAATCAAATCAAACCCATTCTTACAAGCTTCACCCACTGATTTTGAAACATAAGAAAAAGTTGACAAAAAAAGGACAAAAAATATGGCAAAAGTAAAATTGCTTTAATTGACAATTAGTGTGAATTGTTGACCCAATGAGAACGTGGTTTAGTGAATAGTATGAGTATTTATGATGGTGGGGTCGCCATCTTTTTAGTCGGCCTTGAACTTGCATTCAGAGTTTTGTCAGATTATTGTTATTATTATCATAAATAAATTATTACATTTTATTTTAGTTTTTGAACTTTTAAACATGGTAGAAAAGAAGAAAAGAAAGAAAAAGTTTATGGATGGGATGTGATTTTGTTGGTTGACATACAGATAATATATTCCAACCTTTATCCAAATGGATCGATGAAACTGTACGAGTTCATAGCAATAGTAACAGGGGCGATGATAATTATGTCTCAACTTCCAACCTTCCACTCTCTTAGACATCTCAACCTCGCTTCTCTGCTTCTCAGCTTGGGCTACGCCTTTCTTGTTGTTGCTGCTTGCATCATTGCAGGTACACCACCCAATTCATAATAGGCTAAATTATTATTAAAAAACATATCCTTCAACCTTGTTTTTTATTTTAAAAATACTTTTATTCTTTCGAGAGTTACAATATTACTTTTTAACTTTTCGTAAATGTTTTAATACTATTTTTGGACTATAAATTCTTTAGAATATTAGATGAAAAATTGCACGTGTCAATGACGTAGAATGACATGACGGTGACTCTAACACTTTTCTTGATAAGTTTGAAAGAACGACATTCAGATACGTCGACTTTTCGTCCTAACATTCTAGTGAGTTTTATACTCTAGAGATACTTTTGAAATGGTTATGAAAAATCAAAGATAATATTGTAACTTTCAAGAAAACAAATGTATTTTTTAGATAAAAGACAAAGTTTAAAGATACTTTTTTTTTTTTTTATATAATTTAGCCTTCATGAATCATAATATAATCTACTCTATTCTTCAATTTTTAGTACAAGTATTGACGTGAATTTTTTTTCGTACAAGTATTGATGTGACTATGCCGAGAGAAGTGTTTTTTTTAACCTGGCAAAAAGTGCTGTTAAATGAAAGCGTTAAAAAAGTACTTTTTAAGCTCTAGCTCCTACTACTAATTTGTAATTTTTTTTTTCTCGTGAGTTATAGATTTGAATTCATTATTATGGATGGATGAAAATAGATTTAAGGAATTAGACATTAACTTCTCTTCTTATATATCTATTTTTTTAAAGAAATTTTAAATTTGTGTCTATTTGATCTTTAGACTTTAAAATATGTCTAATAGGCCTTTAAACTTTCAATTTTGTATTTAATAGATCTCTAAATTTTTAACTTTATGTCTGACTTGCATTCGATATTTTTTTTAAATTCATTGGTCTACAGACATAAAATTAAAAATTTAGAGTTTTATTAGACATAAAATTCAATTTTATATCAAATAGATCAATTAATTTTTTTTTAAAAAAATTGAATATGTCAAAGACTTAGTTGGACACAAAATTGAAAGTGTAGGAAATTATTTAATTTCTTTTTGTATGAATTTTTAAAATTAACACTTTTGATTTTTGAGATTTAAATTTTATTTTTATATAGTAATTGAAATTTCAAAAATAACATATTGAGTCTCGAAATTTGAATGAAAAAATATTGTGATGTGGAATTTGTCAAACTAAGTTCAAATTCTACCAACCAACAAAAGTGTATTTTACCCCTTTTTTTCTTTTCGTTTAAATATTAGAGGATTGTGATGTGGAATTTGTCATGAGTTGATGGTAAACGACAACCAAAAAAAACTCTCATCACACATCAATTTGAATTCAACAAATCCATCAATAGCTGAAATTTGAGAATGAGTATGATTTATTATGATTGAAGCAACGAGAAAAGAAGGTGGAGCAAGGGATTACAGCTTAGAATCATCACCAAAATCAAGGGTGTTCAGCGCCTTCACATCCATCTCCATTTTAGCCGCCATTTTTGGGAACGGAATCCTCCCCGAAATCCAAGTAATTGAAAGAAGAAAACAAAAATAATTTAATACTAAATATAATTACATAAAATTACAGCTTCTATTCTATAATATAATATTGTTTTAAAAATTGAAAAGTGCAGGCAACTCTGGCAGCTCCTGCGAGTGGGAAAATGGTGAAAGGGCTTTTGATGTGCTACAGTGTGATATTCGTAAGTTTCTACGCCATTGCAGTGTCTGGATATTGGGTGTTTGGAAACAGGGCTAGCTCCAACATTTTGCAGAGCTTGATGCCTGACACTGGCCCTTCTCTGGCTCCCACTTGGATTCTGGGCCTTGCTGTCATCTTTGTTCTTCTTCAACTCCTCGCCATTGCCCTGGTAACTGCACCTTTCTCACTCTCTCTCTCTCTCAACTCTCATAAATCATTATTAATCGTCTGTACTTATCTTCTCCAACTGTCCAGTTTCTATTCAATTTTCTTAGACTTTCAAACTTATTGAATTCAAATTGTGGGGGGGTCTTAAAAAACAAATTTGAAAATATATTTTCAACATTTTTATGCTTTTTCTTTTTTTTTTTTAATATATTTTCAACGGTGTGAAACCATTTTGATGCTTTTTTTTTTTTTTTTATATGGTCTACCTTTACATTCACACTCATATAGGGTCTCTTAGAGTCTTATGGGATAACGATTTCTGTTTTTAAGAATTAGGTTTGTTTCCTCACAATTTTTTTTTTTTACTATGATTTTCATCTTTTTAAAAGAAAATATTTGTATTCTTAGCCAAATTTTAAAAATAAAAATATGTTTTTAAAAATTACTTTGAAAAAATTGCACAAACCACCCTTGAACTATTGAGGTTTGATGCAATCACATCCTTGAACTTTTAATTTGATCAATGAGTTTCCTATACTTTGTTAAGTGTTGAGTGTTGCAATCAACCCCTTCTATTAGTTATTGTTAAATTACGATTTAACGGAGCTTCACATGTATGACTTACACATTGGTAGGGAAGAGCAAGTTATTGTTGACGGATATGGAAAAAAAAGTATAAGGGACTAATTGCAACACTTAATAAAGTACATATGGCTAATTGATCAAATTAAAAGTTTAGAGGTGGTTTTTACAATTTTCTCCTTACTTTTTTTAGTTTTCAAAATATGGCTTGGATTTTAAAAACATTTTTAGAAAGTAAATAATTAAACAAAGAAACTCATGGAGGAGCAATATTTATAAACTTAGTTTTCAAAAACTAAAACAAAAAACCAAATAGGCATCAAATGGAGCCTAAAATTTCAAAAGTTGTATTTTCAATTCTTGAATTTTGGGAAGAGAAACATTTTATTCATTTTCATATTATTATCTTAATAAAGTATCTAACAAAAAAGTTGAAGTTGATTGTTGGACCTCTTGATGGACAAGTATTTGAAGCCACATATAGTTATGTTGGTTAAGAATGAGTTTTTAGATGGATTTAGATTTTTATTAAATAATTGATGAAAAATTAATTGCGAGACTAAAATAGCTTTTATACAAAATTTAAAGACTAAAATAAAATATTTGAAAATTGAAAGATTAAAATAGAATATTTGAAAATGGAAGACTAAAATAGGAGTTAATTAATGTTTTCCTTTGTATGGTCCACCGTCCACTAACCTAAAATTAAACATTTCATGAGAAGGGAAAAAATGTCTTTTCTCTTTTTTATAATAAAAAAATATATCTTAAAAAAGTGGTTTAGTCTTTTTATATATATATATATATATTATAAATGTCTTTTTAAATGCTGTTGTCTAATCTACTGTAGTTTAAATATATATGTAAAAAGATTTACAACATTTTACCAAAGAAAAATCCCTGGAATTCAGTTATACTGAATTAAACTTATTTATTTATTTATTTTGAGTTCAACAATTTTCGAAATTTGGGAAATTCGAATCTCATACCTCTTGATCGAAGATACATGTCAATTATTACTGAGTTATGCTGAGTTTGGTAAATTAAACTTAATTAGTGGTGGGAATGTCATGATATTCATTTAGAAATGAATGAAGGGCAGGTGTATTCACAAGTGGCATACGAGATAATGGAGAAGCAATCAGCAGATGTAAAGAAAGGAATGTTTTCAAAAAGAAATCTGATTCCAAGGCTCATACTTCGGACAATGTACATGATTATGTGTGGATTCTTTGCTGCAATGCTTCCTTTCTTTGGAGACATTAGTGGCGTAGTGGGTGCCATTGGCTTCATTCCTCTTGATTTCATCCTACCAATGCTTCTCTACAACATCACCCACAACCCACCCAAATCGTCCATCACCTACTGCACCAACCTCGCCATCATCATCGTCTTCACCGGGGTCGGTATCATGGGTGCATTCTCTTCTATAAGAAAGCTCGTTCTCGATGCCCAGAAGTTCAAGCTCTTCAGCAATGATGTCATCGATTGAGCTTCTTTCCCTTCCAGACTAAGGTAACATCATTGTCACCATCATTATCATTGACATTGTGTTCTTGTTTACTAAATAGTGGTAAAGGAAATGATGTGTATAAATAGGCATAAAAAAGGATAATTGTACATTATTTACCCTTATATTTATTTCATTAGTGTGTGTGTGTTTCTTAGTTGATATATGTTTTGTACTTGTAATGTGACTGGTGCAATGTTTACTCCTAATCCTATAAAAATTGTAAGAGCCATACTGTTGAGTTCTGAGTTCTGACCAAGTACTAATGCTCACCAGCTGGGCCCAAATTTATTCTTGCTGAGTCAACTTGTCTGATTGGGCCTGCCCCAATGTTGTTATATGCTCTCATCTCTTTAGCCTATTTTCTTTCATTGATCTTTCGAACGAAGTATTTTTAGTTATTAGTAGAAATTCATGATGTTCATTGAACATCTAGATTTCTAGATTTGAAGGATAGAAAATGAAGAATAACTTAAACATCAAAAATATTTTTCACTGACCTATCTATAATCATATAACTAATAAAGTATAATTAATTCAAGAGTCAAACATATATATATATATTGTTGTGAATGACTTACAAGCTTTTGAGCCCTTAGCCTATTCCAAGCTCTTACATAGAAGAGAATCTAGTTGTCTCATATTATTTTGGTATCTATACTTTTAGTTTCGATTCATTTTAGTCTATGTACTTTCAAATGTCAATTTTGGCAAATACATAGATAATGGAAATCCTTTAATATAAATTTATGGCTACATTTCAAGAAATTTATTGAGTATTGTGTAAAATGAGATAAAAAAGGAAATGAATGGACTAAAATGGGTACTTTTTAAAAGTATATGGATCAAAACAAACGTTTTAAGAGTACAAAAATAGACAAAAGTTGAAAGTACAAATACCAAAACGAACAAAAGTTGAAATTACAAAGACTAAAATAGTATTTAAACGTTTTTTGTTTTTAATTTTAAAAAATTAAGCCTATAAATACTACTTCTACCCATAGATTTCCTGCTTTATTATCTACTTTTATATACGTTTTCAAAAACTAAGCCAAATTTTGAAAATTAAAAAAAAAAGTAATTTTCAAAAACTTGTTTTTGTTTTTGATATTTGGATAAGAAGATAAATGTTTTCTTAAGAAAAATGAAACCAATTGTAAAGAAATGATGAGAAAACAAACCCAATTTTCAAAAACAAAAAATAAAAATCTAAATAATTATCAAATGGGGCGTTGTCAATGATGAAAGTTGCATCAAAGATATAATGTTTAAATATATATTGCAAACGAAAGAAAAAAAAAATACTTTCCAATTTGAGGAGGACTTCAATTGATTAATAAAGCTTACCAAACATTATCTTAATGCGGTTTTGTGAGAACAAAATACAATTAATATATTCACATGACTTCGTCTCTTTATGTTAGTTCCAAATATCCCCTCTCCTACCTGTCTGTACTCGTGTCTTCATCTGTTTTTTGCAAAACTCATTATTATTATTTTAAAAATAACGATACTTCAATAAATTTTAATAAATAAACAAATTATAGTTTTATGTATGTAAAGTACAATTTTTGCCCCTAAAATGTAATTATTGCAAGGATATGTCATTTTCTACACTCTTATGAGACATAAAGTATGATTTATAAGTAAAAATGAGAAATCATTTTTTTTTCTTTAGAAAGGAGGTTTTTCAAAAGAGAAATTGAGAAATTTCTAAATTAAAATTGGTTTGATAGCCAATTTATTTTTAGTTGTCTATTTGTGAAATCTAGATTGGGTTTTAATGATTTAGGTAGATAGTGATTTAACTTAAACAAAGAAATAAAAGCAAAAATTAACATCATTAGTTAATTAAGCCATATTCAACAACCATCATAATTATTTGAAGATTAAAGCCAACAAATGACTAATAATTATTTGAAGATTAAAGCCAACAAATGACTAATATGCAGGTCAAAGCAACAAAAGTTTCAGCAAGAAGCACAAAATATTTGATATCATTTTTGAAATCCTCATGATATGATTTCTCAATAAATTAATTTAATAATTAAAAAATAGAAGAAGGTGTTGACAATCACATTTTAACTTGTTTATTTGTTCTCTTGTTCTAATCAATATGCAATACAAGTGATCTATTAAATGTCAACTTAGACGTAATTTAACTTATTAATACATTATATTCTTAACTAAAATGTCAAATATTTGAATCTCCATTGTTTAATTAAAAAAAAAAAAAAAAAGATTGATCAGATGTAGTTTTAACCATAAATATCAAGGTTTAAAAGACAAATAAATTAAGCTTGTTTATTTGTGTGAGTGTTTTTTTTTTTCTTTTTTTATTCTCTCCAAGCATTTTTAGTCCAACTTAATTAGAAAAACGGATTTTCTTTTCCTCTTTTTTGCAGATTTTTTTTTTCTTTTTCAAGAGAGCTTGATTAAATTAATGATTTAATTCAGTGGATCCAATTTTATTTCCAAATTCGAACCAATTTTAACAAATCACATCACATTCTTATCAATGTACTTCTTAATTTGTATGCAACAAATTATTGAACAATAATTTAATTGTCGAGTACACTAAACCTATGCAATTTTTTTTTTCATTTATATGGACACAGTTAAGCCATGATTTTAGATTGTTGACCATTTGATCTTTCATGACAAGTGAATGAAAGTCAGATTGACCCATGATTATTTAGACTCTAATTAATACCACTTATGGACACAAATGGTATCTCTTGAAATAAAAAATTTAGTTCATAAGAACAATATTAATTTCCTTGTAATTATAACTAAAAATAACATTATTTCCTTTTAAGTCGAGATGGGACGATAAATTGTAAATAGGTAATTTTACCCTATAGTTTAAGTGCTAACACCATGAACAATAATCAAATACACAAATTAATTTTAAAAACAAAATGTAAGGGATTTGTGATTTGAAAATAATTAGAAAAATATTTAAAAGTGTAAATGATAAAATATATGAAGAGAACTTAACCAAATCAAACCAAAATTATATTTAGTTATACAATTCAATTTGATCTTTTCATTTTTTATTTACTTGGACTCAAATCAATTTGTTTGGATCTAAACATTTCTCAAAACCAATTGAACTAAATTGATTGTCACCTCTACCTCCACAAGGGAGGAGAGAGATGCCAATTGAGCTTAAAGATATTTTCATTTCTTTACCATTTTAGGGTCATTTTAATCAAGTAGTTAAATGTCGTTGTCAATGAAAATGTCAATGTCTCAATTTTATGAAAATGTCGATGAAAACATCGATAAAATCTCAATGTCGATGAATATTTTTGAAAAACAATATTTCAAACAAAAAAAACTCAAAAAAATATTTAAATTAATAAGTAAATTTTGTTATTTTATAAACAAATTAAAATACTTATTATTTAGTATTATCTTCACATTAGTTACATTTTATTGCTATTTTATTGATTCTTTACGGTATAATGAAAATGTCGATTCACTTCTCATGTCAATGTTGAACCTGTAGACATGTAGAAATGTTGAGATATCGATGAAAATTTAATACAAGAGATAAATATTCTTTCCAAAAAAAAGATAAATATAGATCGAAATATGGGTAGTGGACTCTAATAGTTCAATCTATCACCACTAATTAGTGGTGCAAGCAAGCCAAAATTCAAAATATATATTGATGAACCTCGCCAAACTGAGGCGTGCAAGTTAAAAAAAACGAAAAATAAAATAAAAACGACGAGAACGACCAGTTTAAATAATGCTTGTCGATCAATTTCTAAAGAGCAAAATTAAAAAATTGTTGGTCAATTTAGTACTTTGAATAATATTTATACCAAATATCCTTGAACTTTTAGAGATATTTTAATTATGCTTCTATACTTTGAGGTTAAAAATTTTCATTTATTCTTTTTTTAGAACATTTCATTTTTACTCTTGAACTTTGAAATTTGTTAGAAAAATACTCTCGAATAATTTTTTCATTAAAATAAGATAGAAATTAATGCGACAACTAATGCGTAAAAAATGGAATATATACATGACATCATTTACAACATCATTCACATAAATTGACGTGACAACTTATGTGTAAAAATTAATTATGTAAATAACTTTAATGATATTTTTTGAGATGAAATAAATGGTAAACAATGTTGTTAATCTTTTATATAGTTTTAAATAATATCACGTACATCTAGGGGTAGTTTTTGGAACAATTTCAGAGTTTAAGGGTAAAAATAAAACTTTACAAAAGTTTAGGGGCATAATTGAAATATACCCAAAGTTCAAGAGTATTTTGTATAATTTAACTAATATATTTTTTCCTATTCCAATTGGTTCAATTCTCAATTTGGCAATATTGGACATTTGGTTTTATTAAGAAAACATTTGGCATCAATTTTGACCCAAAATTAACCAAAACCAACCCGCTTACACCTCAACCTCTTATCATCATGAAAAAAAGTCTCTTTTTTAGGGAAATAAGTTTTGTTTAAAAAAAAAATCAAAGATATAAAGAAAAAAAGTTATAACTATTTTGCAATAAAGGTAGAGATTGAGATTAAAACTAAGATATGAATGAAACTCCCTCACCAAAATGGGACAAATTTTATGGCTCTTAAGCCATGGCCGTGAACGATAATGGAAAAGTGCCCTCTTTTTAGTTTTTGCTCATAACGATTCCCTTTCAAACTTCACCAACCATTTCTCTCTCTCTCTCTCTCTCACAAAAACACAAAAAGAAAGAGAATCCAAAGAAATAAAATTAAAGATAGTCTCTCACAATATATCTTCAAAACTTCACACATATTATTATTATTATTACTGTCTCTCCCTCCCTCCCTCTTTCAATCACCATCTTCTCTCTGCAAAAAAAAAAAAAAAAAGTATGGAAAAAAAAACCCTTCAAACCAAAGACAATCACAAGGCCGATAAGCCTCTTGTTTGGGACTGTGGAAGCTCTCTCTATGATTCCTTTGAGCTCAATTCTTTCAAACAACATCTTGATTCTGCCATAGCATCAAGAACTTTGTCCATGCCTCACTTATCCGACCATCGTGCTCCGCTACCCCCGCCACCACCCCGGCCTTGTGTGCCGATGCCGATGTCGAAAGTTTCGTCGAAGTTCTCTCGATCGGTCTCCAAACTTCTCCGGTCTCTTTTTCGAGCCAAATCTAATTCTAGGACGTCGATTTTTCGGGCTCAAGATCAACCTAGAGATGGATTTTATGTCTTCTATGAAGTTGGGTCGCTCTCAACGATCCCCGAAGTCCCGGAGGCTGACTTGGGAGTCGGTCTTTCGCCGGAGATTGGCTCTTTGGTGAGGAAGACGGCTTCTGAGAGGTTCACGGCTAACTCCCTTGGCATCTCTTTGAATGTTTGAATATTTTTACTTGAGTTCAACCTAGAAATTACTATATAGTTAGCAAACAATATTTATTAGATTATATAGTTTATATGTGTATAATAATGTTCATATGTACTCTTTTTCCCTTTTCTTTTTTGTTTTTTGTTTTTTTGTTTTTTTAACGTTTAGGGATGATGATTTTGCAGCTTAAGCTTGCATAAGTTGAACATCCCATGTCCCTTTTTTTGGTAATTTTTTTTTCACTCTTTTGGATCCAATCTTTTTTTATGAATGGTTGTCTTTGTATGGCAATTAGAAATATACTTCATGAATTTTCAAAAAAAGAAAATATATATACACACACTTCATGAGTGAGGCTTAATTTTTTTTTCTCCCATTTTGTGAATCATTAATTTTTATCATTTGTTTGAGTGAAATTAAGTTCAATCAAATTTGATTTAAATAATATATGATAGAGTCAATTAGACTAGTGAATCACTATATAATTAATTAATCTCATCTTATTTGAATTATCCATATTCAAATGGAGTTGATGGTTTCAAAAAGAACCAACTTGAAATTAAGAAATATTATTATTCCATATCACGAGTTTCCTAGATGGTAGTTCACTAAAAAATATTATCAAGTTTCACCATAGTTTCTTGGAGTGGTTTAAGAATAATATATAGTTTTCTTTAGTTGTATTCAATTTGAATGAACTAAAAAAAAAAAAAAAAAGTTGTGTTCAATTTGATTAGCTAAAAGATTGAGTAAATTAACGATCAAACCAATCTTATTTAATACAACAACTTCAATAAATAAATAAATAAATATATATATATATATATATATATATATATATATATATATATATATATATATATATATATATATATATATATATATATATATATATATATATATATATATATATATATAACCTCTTACCTATTGGTTGAAGGTATATGTCTTAAACCAATTGAGCTAACATCTTGACAAGTTATCTACATGTGATAGTTCAATGTACAAAATTTATAATTTTTCCAATTTTACTTCTATCCCTGAAGGGAAAAAAAAGTGCCTCTTTCGCCTTAATTATAATTACTTATACTTAATTAGCCAAAATTTTATATTTATTTGGGTTTTGTGCAAATATATCATGCATGATAAAAATCTAATTTTATATGTTAATCCGGTCAATATAACTCAATTGGTTAGAGACTCCATTTGCAGTTTGAGTATAATATGACGCTTCAATATTTATATCTTCTATAAGCTATAAATATTTACTTTTAAAGAAAAAAAAATGAAGATTTTATCCCAAAAAGAAAATTAGAAAAAGTTAAGAGTATGAGTAAATCTCAATAACCAACAAAGTTTCATTTTCATATAATTGATTTTTTTCCATTCAAATCCTTTTTTTTTTTTGTTTAATAAATAAGAGGTGGGAGATCCAACCTTCAACTTCTTAAGAAAATAATAAGTGTCTTATGAGCTATTTACACATTAGTAAATTCTTATTGTCTCACCATGTTAAAATTGACTGACAATATAATGATCATATAATGTCAAAATATACTTTATTAATTCAGTTAAAAATATTATATGCTTTAATTTTAATGAAATAGATATGCCACACATCCATAAAATAAAAAGAAAAAACTTACTTATTTCATATGACTTAAGGTAGGATAAGTTAATAAAAAATTGCTTGGTGTTATAGAAAATTGACTTCATAAAAATTACCATTTCAATTTCATATATGTGATTGCAATGGCTGAATTGAATTTTTTTTAACTATGCAGGGGATGAAATTGAAACTTTTAAAAGATCAGGGAGAAAAATTAGGGAGAAAAACTCAAATATTGAAAGATTAAAATATATGTTTAGTCTTTCTTTTATATCGCAACAAAAATAGAAAATGAACTTTTATTATTATTATTATTATTACTTTGGAAGGAGAATCTGAGCAGAATACAAATTAAATTAGGTTTGACTACATAAATGGCTATTTTTTATTTCCAATTTTGAAAAATGGCCAAGCGGTTTAATTTTTTTTTTAAATGGCCAAATCATTTTTCACAATTTAAAACGTTAATTATCAAATGACCAGACTACCCCTAACAACTTCCACATCTAAATTTCTCCCATTATCATGTAATTATAATAAATTTAAAACTAAAATCTAAAAGAAAACCAAATAAAAAAGATTATCTAAATAGAAAAAGATATTGGGATACATTATCTAAAATTAAAACAAAATTAAAAAATTCTGAACAATAAATAAAAAAAATTAAACAAGATAAATCTAACGAGGAACAAATATACAACAATTAAAAATGGATTACAAAACAAAAATAGTTAAACAATAGATTAAAGAACCAATGAAATTGCATGCAAGATAGATTATAATTTAAACCAAAAAATCAAAATCAATAATTAAAATTGAAAAAATAAAATGTTTTGGGGGGAGATTTATCTTGAAAGCATAATCGAGGGAAGGATTTTCTAGGGTTCTTTCTTTGTTTTTTGTTCCTTTCCTTCAACAAGCAATCTAGATTAAGGTATTTTTAGGGTTCGTTGAACCCATCTCCTCCTTCGGTAAAACTTCAAAGCTCGTTCGGTAAAAATGTAAGAAATACTCCTTCGTTCTTTCTTTAAAACTTAAAACTTGGCTTCCATGGCGAATGGTGACACTCCGGTACTTTAAACGGCAGAGTAATACCATCGAGCAACGACACAGGCTAAGAAAAAGAAGCAACAACTACGAAGACTTTTAAGACTGGTCATTAAGGTATTTACATATAACTATTTAAATATTAATTGTGATTTTTAGGGAAGATACGAAGTAGAAAATATATTTAAATATAAATAGATTCTATTATATTATATTATACTTTAAGTTACATAGGTTGTTATACTTGTACTGCGATTTAAAAGATTTTGCACAAAAATTTGAAGGTATGGTAAAAGGAACCAGATCAAGTGACGCACAGAACACATCGTTGACATATGGCCCTACATTTGACCTCCACCTCAACCAGGCAAAATATTACTTAAAAATCCAGCAAAATCAAGAATGTTGTAGAACTTCTCTTTTAACTTCATAATAATTATTATTTTTTTTAATCTATAGACTACGCTTCTTTTGTTCTACTTTTGTTTTATGAATCTTATGGTATTTTGGGATTGTTGACAATCTAATTTATAATTCAAATTGATGTTGAACCATTATGATAAATTAGTTTTGTTTAAAGAGTTCATTATGTATTTTGAAGATTTCCAGTTAGATAAATTTTGTATCTTTATCTTATTTTGCTAGTTTAATGCTTTGAACTGATTTAAGCTTCTGAAAAATTTACAGCTTGTTAAACTTACACTTTAAATAAGTAATATATGTCAACCTAAAGTATTCAACAACTACAAAGAATATAAATTATAGAGCAACTCTTAATATGAGTTATATAAAAATTACAAAATACTTCCTACAAATTAGATTTCAACATATAATATTAGTACACAAATAAAAATATAAATTATACAGTAACTAGATCATGCAGACATAGAACAAAATGAAAGTTAAATTAGGTTAAGAAAAGAACGTGGACATACCATATATTTGTGAGAAATAAATAGAAAATTAAAAAGATTAAGTATACTTTAATTGAATGTTCATGATTTAAGATAAAAAAACACTAATAGATCA
Source organism: Trichosanthes truncata (assembly GCA_033996785.1). Lineage (NCBI taxonomy): Eukaryota > Viridiplantae > Streptophyta > Magnoliopsida > Cucurbitales > Cucurbitaceae > Trichosanthes > Trichosanthes truncata. The sequence goes on from JAWPNB010000003.1 coordinate 79,279,084, forward strand.
TTGAAAATAATGCTAAACATATACATTGTAATTCCATTTAAAGAATTGGAAACATAGTTAATCATAAAACTTATGTTTGAACAATAAAAAAAGAACCCATCATTAGATTGATTTCTAGTCTTTCTTTTTATTTTTGGTTTTTTTTCTAGTATTTGTTTTTGGATCAATTTTTTTCTCGTTAATGAACCCGACATTAGTTTTTTTTAATACATTCTATTTTTTTAATACAAGAAACTTGGAAAATAAAGAAAAAGAAGATGAAAAAAAAAAACATAAACATAGCTGAGAATGGAAAGAAACAAATCGAAATATGAATCAATGAATGAGACCGAAAGAAAAGAGGGTAAAAGTAAGAAGAATAATAGAAGAAAATAAATTTAATAATTAATATGTCGATAAGTATTTCAAAAATTAAAAAAGATGGTTTAAAAAATGTATCTTACAAAATAAAATCTTTATAAATACCAAAATTTTAAAGATTGTAAATAGCTATAAAGATTCTAATTTCAATGTAAATCTTTCGGTTTCAGTTTCGATACTTTTATTGCACCTCACATGTGGCCATAATTTAAAAAAAAAAAAAAGGCCATTGATCAAAATTGCCAATTTATTTTGTCCATATCTAGAATTTCCCCATTAAATTAAGTAGAAAGAAAATTTTGGAGACCCATAAAGAGTTCCTCATTCCAACATTCATCAAATCCTAAAGTTTGAATCCGATGGACAAGCATGTCAGCATCAAAATTGTTGTGTCGGATAATGTGAGAGAAAGTAATTGAAGGCCATGTATTCACCAAATCTTGCACCTCTTGAACAAAATGCATACCTTCTGTAATGTTTTCATCTTGATGATTAATAAGCTGGATTGAGTTGAAAGAATCATAATCTACAAGCAGGGGAGTTGATCTATCTGAAATCAAATTCAAACCAACAGAGATCGCAAATCAACCTTCTAAATCATTTAGATCCATCACAATCCTCCACAATTTGTCGTATCACTCCACGATTCATCAGTATTAAATTCCCATCATCCAATCAGCGGTGGCATCCATCGAGCATGCTGAGGAGGGGATACAACTAGGGAACTGGGTCAAATGCACTCACATGGGTGTAGAATTTCATGTAATTGAGTTTTTGCAGCAGTAAATAAGCTTTGCCCAATCCACGTCTTTATTCTTGTCTCGATGAATCATTAAGTTTCGTATAGTCCAAATCTTCCACAGAATAAAGAGGAATTTGCTTCCTTCATCTCCAATCAACAAAGCATCTCTTGTAATTGTATTTTAAAATAGACCTCATCTTTCACTCTGACACCATTTACTTGCTTCATAAGTGAGCAAACTATACTTAGATTGCTCCATCAATCAATGTTATTTGCCATCATTAAATATTAATATAAAGGATTGGTCGAAGCCCTCCAAAATATTTACTAATTCTCTATATCTAATTTGTTGAAATAGTGGAACCGGGTCGAATCCCAAGGGAACTAATTTAATTAATTTCTCAAAGTAAATAAAAAAATAAAATAAAGGGGGGTTTGAATTGTTGAATACAAATATGTATATATATATATATTGTAATAAAACAATGACTAAAAAAATCAATTTAAAACCAAGTTTTACCAAACTTCCAATTCAAAGGTTTAAATTTCATCCAATTGTAATATTGATCATAGGCTTTAAAAAAAATCGTTCAATTTCTCAAATTCAAGAACTTAATCTACTTATCTGGAAAAGTCATAACAAGTGTATATTTTAACTGACTCTGACCAAGCATCAAAATCAAAACTTACTACTTAATTAATTGAGCACGATGGTGTGTCATATCAATTAAATATTAGTGTCACTATGGGTTTGCGACACGGAACGGCCGACTTTAGTCCCAAGAGGAAGAAAATGGAGTCGCCACCAGTCTTTATTTAGAGAGTGTGACTGAGCACCCAAAAATGTGTTAAAATGATCTGCAAATAAAAGATTTTGGGTTCGGGGGTCGTTTGTGTATGGGGAAGGTATTAGCACCCCACAACACTCATTCAAGACATGAAATTTCACTTTTCTTGTGTTATTTTAACGAAAATGGCCTTTGTAGAAAAAAAAAGTTTTTGTTTTGATTTTTTAAATGTCTCATGTTTTATTGATCACTATTTTAAAATTAAATAATGAGCAATAAGTATGAGTGGCATAAAGCCATTCAAAATTTATTTGAATATAATTTGACATCCCAAAATAAATTCATCATCTCAAGATTATTAGAGGATCAACATCTTGAGTTTCCAATTTCCATCATATGAAAGTTTTTTGTTTTTTTAATTTAAGAAAACATTTGGTTTATTAATTTAAAAAACATGTGTGAGAAAATAATTCTTTTTAAAGAAACTCTTCATTATTTTCTATTTAAAAAAAACATGAACTTTTTATGGAAAAATAATTTTTAAATTTTGATTTAGTGCTTTGAAAAGGAAGTCAATGAAATGATTTTAGAAAATCAAAGTCTTCTTTTAAAAGAAAATTCATTTTACTAAAATGCACTTTATAATTTTTTTTTTCCTTTTTATGAAAAAAATAAAATTTTTTGGAAGGAAAATGTCTTTTATGAAAACATGTTTTTTTTACTACTTTTTATGAAAAATAAATTTTACAAAGCAAATTTCCTTATAAAGGAAAAAAAAAAAAAAAGAAACAATTTTTTTAATGTTATATATATATATATATATATATATATATATATATATATATATATATATATATATATATATTGTTAGGAATATATAAAAAATCAAATCTTGCCATCCCAAGATTTTGATTTTTCACCTCAAGAATCTTACAATGTCGGCATTCTGAAAATTAAAAGTTATATCATTGGAAAAGTTTTTTTTAGAGCTATTGAATCAAAGACTCTAGAATATCTATGGTTTATACACAATATACATATATATTGAAAATCTTAATTTAGGAAAAGATATTTTATCAAACATTTTTTTTTAATTTTTAAAAGGAAAGAATTTTATTAAATACGTTTGTTTAAAAGACACATATTAAAACCAAATCTTGGCATCCCAAAAAATTGATTTCTCATCTTAAGAACCCAAAATATCGGCGTCCCGAATATTTTGAGTTCCGTCATTGGAAGGTATTTAAAAGGTTTTCTCAAAAATTCATAATACAATTATTAGAAATTACCAAGAATACCTCATTAACAAAACTTGACATAATATACATAATCGTCTATTAAATCGAAATACAATTAGTGAAATCAATTAACCAAATAAGGATTTAAGCCATGATTCATGAAATTTCAACATTACAAATATACATAATGCATATATGAAATTAGTCTAGAATAAACCTAACAGTAATATGCAAACACATACAAATAAAAATCCTATTTGGGATAAGACAAACTCACCATTAAAGATGGTTGTGAATGTTTTGTTTTCCTTGCCGGCTTTTGTTGTAAATGAAACAATGAGAAAGTGTTGGAGGGAAAAAAAAAAGAGAGGGGGAGAGAGAAATTTAGAGATGGGAGGGAGAAAAAGAAATTGTTGGAGTGAGAGAAGAAAAATGTGGCTGTTAAAGGGAAAGAAAAGAAAAGATTTTGTGGGAGAGAAAAATAGGAGAATTTGTGAGAAAAAAAAGTGTACAAGAGTTGGGATAGAGAGGGAGAAATGTGGGGAGAGAGAAAGAAAATGAAAAAAAAAATGGTCTCCTCCCTCCCAAAAGCTTGTCTTTGGCCTTCAATTTATAGCAATTTCAAATTATTCTCATTTAGAAAAAAATAAATCAGACCAAATTTTTAAGGAACAAATAATTGAAAGTAATTGAAATTGATTAAAATGATTTTAAGAATATTTGGCCAAATTGGTTCCTTCCAAAAATTGGTTAAATCAAATAATTTTTCCATACAATAAATATTTGAGTGTTAATCTTTTTAAGATTTTATTCTCTCTAAAACGAAAAAGAGGGAACAATCTTTTATTTTATTTTTTACTAAGAAAAGGAAAAGGAAAAGAATCAATCAAAATATTTACTTTTTTTTGTTTATTTTTCTTAAAGACAACCATAATTCTAAATTATGAAAAAAAAAAACACAAAATTAATAAAAATGATGAAAAAAAATATATCGGACAAATTTAAAGGTCTACAGTTTACCCCCTTTTGTTCATTCTTATAGAATAAAAGGATGGACAAAGGCGTAGACCTTAATTTGTTAGATATATTTTTTTGTTTTTGTTGTTGTTATTATTATTTATGTATAAGGGTAAACAAATGTCATCGCAGTAAAGTAATGTGCTTGAGGCCAGAGTCAAACAAGCACCTCATGACATGGTTTAAATAAGGATAAACAAGTGTTATTGCAGCAAAATGATACGCTGAGGGCTAGAAGTCGAACAAGCACCTCCGCAGCATAGATGTCAAGGGTCAAGGGTTGAACAAGCACCTCATGACATGGTTAAAGTAACAAGTGTCATTGCAGCAAAGTGATATGCTGGGGCCAGGGGTCGAACAAGCACCTCTGCAACATAGATGTCAAGGGCCAGGGGTCGAATAAGTAGCTCATGACATGGTTAAAGTAGAAGATAAACAAGTGTCATTGCAGCAAAGTGACACGTTGGGGGCCAGGGGTCGAACAAGCACCTCCGCAACAAAGATGTCAAGGGCCAGGGTCGAACAAGCACCTCATGACATGGTTAAAGCAGAGATAAACAAATGTCATTGTAGCAAAGTGAAATGCGGGGGGCCAAGGGTAAAAAAGCACCTCCGCAACAAAGATGTCAATGGTCAGGGGTCAAACAAGCACCTCATGACATGGTTAAAGTCACAAAAATCATTGCAGCAAAGTAACAAGTGTCATTGCAGCAAAGTGATATGCTGGGGCCAGGGGTCGAACAAGCACCTCTGCAACAAAGATGTCAAGGGCCAGGGGTCGAATAAGTAGCTCATGACATGGTTAAAGTAGAAGATAAAAAAGTGTCATCGCAGCAAAGTGACACGCTGAGGGCTAGGGGTCAAACAAGCACCTCCACAACAAAGATGTCATGGGCCAGAGGTCGAACAAGCACCTCATGACATGGTTTAAGTAGCAGAAAATATGATACAAACTTTTAAACTTAAGTGTTCATGAAAGATCTTTTACTGACAAACCAAAATCTTCTAAAAATTGCCCCATTATTTATGCAGGTTTTTCTTTATAAGAAATAAACCAGTATGACATACTCTTTTTTTTCAAAATGTATTTATTGATGAAATCTTTTGATAAATGCCTTCGAATAAAGATTCTCATCCAAAATTTGTCCAAGTACTTGTGCATAATTTTTGAAAGACAGTTTCGAAAACAATAACTTCTTAAAAAAGATGTTTTTTTTTATTTATACTAATGAGAATTAATCAAGCATGTTTTGGTCTTTTTTTTTTCTTTTTCCAAAGGTTTTATATTGGGATTTATGCCCTAAAGCCTCGTAATTAATGATTTATTTAATAATTTATAATAATTTTGATTATTTTATTTGCAATATAATATTATTCATTATATAAAAAATTCAAGGTTATTAGTGTAATCTTGAACAGTATGTGGTTGATATACGAGTGAATCATGTTTAAGAAATAACCTAAAGGGTCATAGTATATGGATAAAGTTGGATGCCTTATCCTGGTAACACTATTGATACGGCCCATTTTGTAGTAGTTACAAATGATTTGATTCAAATCATTAATGTGGAGACATGTGAGTGGGGGTATCTTATATAATGAGTTTGTATAAGGCTGGACTACGGGATATTTTTTTCTTTTTCCAAAGGTTTTATATTGGGATTTATGCCCTAAAACCTCGTAATTAATGATTTATTTAATAATTTATAATAATTTTGATTATTTTATTTGCAATATAATATTATTCATTATATAAAAAATTCAAGGTTATTAGTGTAATCTTGAACAGTATGTGGTTGATATACGAGTGAATCATGTTCAAGAAATAACCTAAAGGGTCATAGTATATGGATAAAGTTGGATGCCTTATCCTGGTAACACTATTGATACGGCCCATTTTGTAGTAGTTACAAATGATTTGATTCAAATTATTAATGTGGAGACATGTGAGTGAGGGTATCTTATATCATGAGTTTGTATAAGGCTGGACTACGGGATATTGAATCTCTCTTTATAAATCCATTAATTGAGAAGATTAATATTTCATCAGGATGATCATGTGCAATTCGATCTTAATCCTGAGTGAGTTATGAACTCCTACTTGTGAGGGCTTGTCCTTTGATCTGCATGGGTGAGAGTGACTTTTATAGCCAATTCAATATGCTTACCATTTTGGGGACTTGACCAAATAGGGAGCTGAGAACATAATCTCACAAGATGAAATTCACTTATTCCCATATAGGGTAAGTAGATGAGTAGTTTCCTTAAGTGCTGATTTCGGGACTTAAACAATGGGGCCCCACCCTCTCATTGGCCCGAGAGGGGCTTAGTTTATAATTAAATTATAAACAAATTGTTCATTAGAGGATTAGTGGTACTTAAGGTGCAAGATGTAATTATAGGGGTAAAACGGACTTTTGACCCAATTGTAATTACGAACAACTTGTGAAGGATCGACTTGCATGTAGAGATGTTCATTTTTCCCGCGAAAACCCACCCCTAACGGGGCGGAGAATCCTCGTTTAGATAGGGAATGGGGGAGAGAACGGGGGAAAATTTTTCCCCTTTAGCTAAATGGGTATTCCCCGTCTCCGTTCTCGACCCTGTTCTCCATCCCCACCTCGATTAATTTATTTATTTTTAATATGTATATTTATATATATAATAAATATTAAATTTAATCTTTTATGATGTATTATTTTATTTTTTTAAAAAAAAAATCTCTTTAAATAGAAAATTACCATTAGGAATTAATAATTTAAATAGAAATTTTCTAAAAAAATATTTTATTTAATCAAAATTTAAAAAAAAATAAATAATATAAACGAGGAATAATTTCCCACGGGGAACCCGATCCCCATGAAATTAAATGGGAAATTTCGTGAGGATGGGGAATGAAATGGGGGCGGGGACGGGGAAGCCATCCCCGGCCCCGCCTCACCCCGTGGACATCTCTACTTGCATGTAGTGATTATATCCATAGACACAATTTGTCCTACAGTGCATAAAAATGCAACTATAGGTCTATAGTGGAGTGACCTATAGTTAATGAATGAAAATGAATTAATTAAAGAGTTTAATTAATTAATTTTGTATCATTAGAGCTTATAATCTGTTGGTTCGTAAGGTCCCCTTGCTAGTTCATAGTAACACTAAAAGATCAATTTAGTTGAAAGAAAATTTTGAAATGTTCAAATTAATATTTAATATATTAGATATATTAAATATAAAAGAGGAAAATATATTTATTGTGATACATTAAATATTAAAATAATTAATGTATATTAGATACATTAAATAAAAGATATTTATAGAATTTTAATAAGATTCAAATAAATAAATATCGTAGGAGATTTGAATGAGATTCAAATAAATATAAGATATATTTTAATATATTATATATTAAAATATAATATTTTAATTATGACAAAGATTTTTCGTCTCTATAAATAGGATCCTTGGGTTGAGCCATTAGACATAACACATATATCCTCAATATAGAATTAGAGTATTCTCTCTAGATCTCTTCCTCTCCAATCCCTTGTGAATTAGAGTTTTCATAGCCAGGAAGATTTTATGGAGGAGATAAAGATCCTCCAGAAATATCTCAATATTTACTTCAAGTAAGTTTGTTTAATCTTAATTTTTAGTTTAATTTTAAATAAAATCAAAGACGATCTAATGCTTCCGCTGTGGAGTAAAATGTCCATTCCTTCACAAGAGAGGTCCTTGTGTATATTGTGGGTCGTCAAGAGGAATCAGTAAACAAGATGAAATACTTAATGGTCCGACAAGCATCTGTACATACCTTAATGCAAGGTTGAGCTTCGTTCGCTAGTGACGAGGGATGAGGGCCAAGGGTTTGCTTTATTGTTTGGTTTTGGAAAAAACGATGGTATAAACAACGGGGGAGGCGAGAGGGTTTCAAATGGAGTATTAATTATGACTAGTGGTTAATGATGACATTTTTACTTTGATTAACAACGTGTATGAGGTATAAAATTTTATACAGTTTAATTTTTGCATACTTTTGGTAATTACACATATTTCTATTTCATTAAATCAGTACAGATGTGTGGTCCAGTATATACTATAAGTTAGATGCAAATCCAATAGCTCATCATTTAAATCGTTGTGTTCATCTATGTAACCTATGCATTGTTCTACAAAATTAAAAAATTTAGTTATTTTCTTTAAACGATGTTAACTTAATAGTTTAGATTTAATTTAAGTTCGTTATATTTTGTTAACTACAATTCATCTCGCTCCCTTTAGAATCCTGATTTTTTTGTAGGGTTTTATTTAGTTAGTTAGGGAGTAGAAAATGTAGGTAGTGGTATTTTAGTCACAATATAATTATAAAACCGTAATATAAATAATGTAAAAAGAGATTTAGACATTTTTCCAAATGTAAATCGTTTTAGTTACCTTTCAGTAGAGGTTATCAATATTTAGCTATTCTTCTAGTTGCCTCTAAAACAAATGGGCCCATAATTTTGAGCCCATTTTCAAGATGTTTTTAATAAAAAAAAAAATCTTTTTCTTCCATTTTTATTTTCCTTTTTCTATTTTATTTTTTTCTTTATTTATCATTCTCACTTTTAATTAATCCTACCTAAAATGAATTTGACAAATGATGGTTAAAACATGCCTTTAAATTGAATTCCACCAATTTTTTATATTTCACCACCTAAACTAAACCAAACACAATTTTCATAATTAGGTGCAATACTTAATTAAAATAGAAGGAAATTAAACACAATGAATATGATTAATTAAAACTTCATCAGGTATTTTGGTGATAGTATCATATAAACTTAAATAATAGCAAATTTGTAATGTCATAATCTATTTAGTAAAAATAGTACAAATATAAGAATTCATATAAAAGTAATGTAGTATATCAGTGATGTGCCACATTTACAAATTATTTTCCTGGAAAAAATACTTTTTTGGTCCCTGAGTTTTTAACAATATGTGCGTTTGGTCCCTGAGTTTTGGAAATAGACCTTTTTAGTCCCCGAGTTTAGGAAAAAATACATTTTTGGTCCATGAATTTTGGAAATATACCTTTTTAGTCCCTGAGTTTTGAGAAATAGGTTTAAAAGGTCCCTTGTATTATTATTATTTTTTTATTTTTTAATATAAAATCAATATTCTTTATTAATTTTTAATATTAATGATTTTTTAAATAAAAAAAAACCTCTTTATTAATTTTAAATCTCTCAATATTCTTGATTAATTTTAAATTATTAATTTTTAATATTGAGAGAGAGAATGGGGTAGAGAGGGAAGAAAGTTTTTTTTTTTAAATTTAAAAAATCGTTAATATTAAAAATTAATAAAGAATATTGATTTTATATTAAAAAAATAATAATACAAATGACATTTTAAACCTATTTCTCAAAATTCAGGGACTAAAAATGTCTATTTCTAAAACTTAGGGACCAAAAAAGTATTTTTCCCTAAACTCAAGGACTAAAAAGATCTATTTCAAAAACTCAGGGACCAAACGCACATATTGTTGAAAACTCAGGGACCAAAAAGGTATTTTTTCCTATTTTCTTTATAACAAATTTGCAAATATAGCATCTAGTTTCTACTTTCTCCATCATTATAATTTCCCTTTATATAATTCAAAATTTAGAATTGTTCTCTTTTATAAAAAAAAATATGAGAACCAAATAAACAAAATATGGATTGAAACTGAAATTGAAATATGTTTTTTTTAACTCAAAAAAAAAAAAAGAAATTGAAATATGTTTTTCATTTTCTCCTTTTCAAAAAGTTGTAAAAAACACAGTGCGCCACAAATCCCCGAAATCAAAGAGCTGAAGACTTGTAGCAGGCGAAGGCGCGAACAAGAAATTGAGAGTTGAGATGGAGAAGGCTATGGCGACCTTCGACAAAGGCACCATCTGTTCGGCTTGGAACTACTCCGCCAACAGATTAGCCACCGGTTCGGCCGATGGAACCCTCGTCATCTTCGATTCTCCCGACCCTTCTTCCTCATCGACGTCCTTAACTCGCACTTCAAACTTCAAGGTTTTTGAGTTTCATGTTTCTGTTATTATTTCAGTTGGACTTCATTATCTTACTCTGAATTCACTGTTTCTTAGAGTTACTCTTACTTCTAAATGGTTATTAGTTTACATTTCAAAAATGGGCGACATCTTAAGATTTTGGAGATGCGGCAGTAATTTTACTTTAATTTCGTGCTAGATTAGATTTAATGAAGCCTTTCTGTAAGCTGCGAGTCCGTCGGTCAAGAAAGAAACGAAAATAAGAGTGGAGAGGGTGCAATGAGGAATGAATTGTTGGGGAAAACGGAATGGATTGAGTTATTGACGGCTAGAGGAGAAAATTATAGATGTAGGACTCATTTTCATTGAGTCATGTCATACTTTTCACAAATCAGAATAACTAATTCAAAGCTAATAGGGAATATTCAAAGCCAACGAGGAAGTTGATAGAACCAAAATGTATTGCAATATAAAAGATAGCAGAACTACAAGGTAAAATTTGATCTAGAAAAGCTTTTACCGAGTGAAGTTTGCTCTAGCCTTAACCATGTGAAGCTTGAAAATGGTATTAATACCTGGCCTTGGGGAGTTTGAATTTGATAGACCATAAGGTTATTAGAATTACCCTCTAGATATTCTTGCCACCCTTACCTTCTGTATGGTGATTTTAGCACCAAAACGCTTGTTTTCTTGATCTCAAAAAGTTTGTACAATAATGTACTATTTATTGTACACCAATAGATCCTCTTGCCTTGAAAGAAGCTAGCTGGTAGAAGCCATTTGTAAGTAAGAAAAGAGAAGAAGCAACAAGGGCGAGAATGGTTATTCACTAATCACAGCCATTGAACTGTATGACAACATGTCAAATTTAGAATGAATATTTTTCATGCCTTTTAAGAAGAAATGTTTAGTGATATATTTTGGATTTTGTCTACATTTTCTTAAATTAAATACAAACAAATTTACAACCTTTAAATCTCAACTTCTTCTTCCTTCTTTTTTATTTTTATTTTTATTAGGCACATGAGGCTGCAATTTTTAAGATTGTTTGGGTCCCTCCGGAGTATGGTGATTCTGTTGCATGCATTTGTTCAGATGGAACTTCGTCATTGTGGGAGGAGGTTGTTGAAGGTAATAATTTGGTTTTTTTTGACCCTGGGTCCTCTCTCCAATTTTATTGTTACATTAGCTTTGTCTATTTTTTTTTCATCTTATCTTCCCCTTTAATTGGTCCAAGAGCATGGTACATAAACGGTGAACCCTCATTTGACTAAAATTCTTTAAGTGTTCTAATCATTGTGTAAATCCATTGCCTGTTGCTGCTTTCTAGATGCCCAGCCTCTGCAGTGGAAGCTATGCAAACGCTTTAAGAGTAATTCATCTCAAATCCTTGACATCCAATTTGGAAATTCCTCCTCCGGTTTGAAAATGGTAAATGATGATATTTCTTCTGTTTCCCTTTCTAGATATATATCCTAAAGTGCTGTTACTGGTGGATGCCTGTGTTTTTCGCTACTTGGCAACTGCCATTAAAAATTAACGTATACAATCACTTCAATTTTTTACGACTTTGGAACTTAACACCATCATTTATCCCTCCATAATGAAATATCACAAGGATTTATTTGAATATAAATGTCATAATTGGATCTGCAATAATGCTTGGATGGTTAAAATTCTTTCTCATTGTTTCATTTTCGTTACATTTTGTTATGTTCACAAAAGCTTATTTCCTATTAAAAAAACCCTCCACATTCGTTTTTTGCTTTTTATTTTTTACAGGTTGCTGCATTTTCAGATGGTCATGTAAAAGTTTACGAACTTATGGATCCTTTGGATTTGAAGAGTTGGCAACTTCAGGTGATCGATCTTTTAATCTTTTTTCAATCTCTCTAATTTTATTAGGCTTCGGAAGTTATCATTTGATCAACTTATTCCTGTGTAATCTTGCAATCTGAAGAAAGATATACAGTAATATTTTTTAACATTTGTCAGACTTCAATCAATAGAATTTCTTCTTTTATAATAAAGGAAACTGACTTTTTGATTTCCTTTAATTCAAAATTATTTATCCTTTTAACCTACTGATGAGTAACATCTATATTCCAATGTCCTAATGCCTCTCCCTTTCGGCAATTTCATAATTGTGTAACTATATAATTGGACATGGATATCTGTGTACTTCTCTTGTGAATTGTCCATTATTCATTGTGTTACGATTCTTCCACTATGTCAGAGCCCTCTGCAGTCAACAGTCTTTTCAACCATTCTTGGGGGGTTGCTTGAATTTTGACGTAAAATCCTTTGCATTTCGTTGTTGGAACTTAAATGAGGACCATGATGATTTATCTGCTTCAAACGACTAAGTTAATAATGACCTTTTAAGTAATTTTGACCCCTATTTTCTGCTTTTGTCAGGCTGAATTTCAGAATGTCATTGATTCCATTTCTACAGTCAGGAAATCATCTTGTTTGTCTGCTAGTATATCTTGGAATCCACATCGAGGCGAAAGACAGCTATCAAGCTTTGTTTTGGCTTTTAGTTCGGATACACCACAGCTTAATTCCGCCAAGGTATTCCTAGTTCTTCTGATCTTACTACTGCAATCAAAATTGTGAAACGGCCAGCTGCTCAGTCTACGATGATTGCATTAACTATGGAAATTGCATGCTATAGTTAATATGATATTTGTCCTCTATAGGTTTGGGAATTTGATCAGGCTCATCAAAGATGGCTTCCTGTTGCAGAGTTGGCGTTGGCTGCAGACAAAGGTGATGAGGTTTATGCTGTTGCGTGGGCACAAAATATTGGAAGGTAATGGACTAATTCTGAAAGGAGCTACATGTAATAGGTGTTCTGTGTCATGTTATAACTTTCAAAGACATAGGTTCAGAAAATATATCCCTGATTCCCTATATAACTAGACATTTGTTTGTAACAGATCTAATAAACATTTTGTCCAGTTCTAATTAATATCGGATCGCTACGATGTTTTTTAAAAGAAACAGACTTCCATTAGACAAAGAAAATTGCCTGGGGAATTTAAAAGAGTTCCTTTAATTAACATTTTTTTAAAAGAATAATTTTATTGTTACAATTTTTTTAAGAGAGCTTGAAAGGGAGACTTTGATGGAATACTACCCAAATTTCATTTTTAATTCTTGAAGATATGTCCCTGAAGATTCTATGATTTCTCTCCATTTGAAGCTCCCGGGAAATTCCTTTGACAGCATTTCTCCATAGGATCTTCCCTTTGGAACTGGTGGCCTCCAAGAAGTTGTCGCTCAAAAGCTGAAGGAGCTAACCAAGCGAAATATCATGCTAGGTTGGGCTCTTGCAAGAGAAAGCCAAAGATTTGGAACATAGGAGCAGTGGAGGAATAGTTTATTTTGACTTTCCACATTTTCTTTTTACCAAGACAACACATACTTGGAAATAGGCGACATTAGGGACGTTGTCTACGCCTACTATGAGTAACATCAGTTGTTTTAGCTCAACCAGCAGCAAGTTCCAAAAGGAATATATGATCTTTAGAGTTTCAAAGAGCCAAGTACGTTTGAAAATGTACTGATCTATAATATGCATTCTGTTTGTTGAAAGTAAGAACAAGGGGTTGCAGGAGTAAATTCTAGAGTCATCCAAGGTCCCTTAGAGTTGACCTGGGTTTGACTTCCCCCTTTTCTAGCAAAAGGGGGAGAATAGCCGAATCTACAATTTCTCTATCATATACAGGTCAATTGGACCCAAGTCCAGATGTAGGTCTCAACATCCCAAGATATTGCCCCTACCCCATTCTTTCTGGAAGAGTTTCTGTAACAATCCGGAGGAAATTAATTTTAGAGGTCTGCTCTTACAGCCAACTCGTAGTCTGGAAACTAGTAGATCTTCCCTTGCTGGTTTATATCATGTAGTCCTTTAATTTCTTTACAGTTGTCACAAACTTCCTGGGTTGTCACAAACTTCCCGGGGTAATTCGTGACAACTTTTGGAAAGAATTACATGATGAGTCTTGATATAACCAAATTCATTCATGTGTTTACTTAAAATCCTTAAAAACTGTTGAATAAGCTTAAATAATAATGGTATTAATTGTTGTTGAAATATATTTTAGGCCATATGAGGTAATAGCTGTTGCAACCCAGAAAGGAATTGCAATATGGCGCCTTGGATTAAACCCGGACACAGATGGAAGGCTCTCAACAGAAAGAGTTGCTCTGCTTTCTGGCCATAACGACGAGGTATCTCTCCAAAATTTTGCTATGTTCTCTCATTCCCCTTTCTTCTCTTTTATATATCTTGAAAATCCAAAGACGGATGAATTTGAAATGTCCATTTGTTTAGAGAAACACCTAGTGTAGAGAGAAGGAATCCATTTGAATCCACGTCAATGGAACCTTATAAAATAAATATGAAGATGAACGCTCATAATTGACTGCAAATGTTGCTAGGATTTAGTTGGAATGGTTCCATGAACTGCGTGTTTGAGATTTTGTTCTGTTTCAATTATCCTTAGATAGGAGGGAAGAGGTGGTAGCTAATTGATGATCATGTTTTCACTTGCACTATCAGGTGTGGGAGATGGAGTGGGACATGGGTGGTATGACATTAGCATCAACAGGAAAGGACGGGATGGTCCGGTTATGGCAATCCAACCTCAATGGTGTTTGGCACCAACATGCTGCATTTGAGCCCACTTCTTAACCTTGAAAACGTTTTATTTCTCTATGATGTAACCACTTCCTGTATTCATTATAAGGAAGAATTTTCAAATAATATTATTTGTCTTGCTGAGTGGGGTGCTAAGATTAGGGATGTCTTATTGGAGACCATTCGAGAAGATCAAATGTCATTGAAGCTTTTATTTCTCCAAATTGCTCTTGCTGTGTTGAGACTTCTGTTGCTCAAGAAGTATGGAGTTAACACACGCAGGAAGAAAGAATAACGTAACTTGAATTAGAGAGATCGGGAATTGAGTTTTAAGATGAGATGCTGATGAATCTGAAGGAAAATAATGAGAGCGCATGAGTTTAAAACTATGGATAATATAGTATTTCCATTCACCTGAAAAGAACAGTTCGAAAGAACAACTTTAAAATAAATTTTAGAAATTTAACTTTAAAAGGTTTAACAAACTGATTGGCCCAAAGAAACTCCCCCTTCTAGATTCGTTCAGCGTTAATAATTGTCGAACAAGAATGGTTCATTGCCTTTGCAGAATTGAGCTTGTATTGGGCCTAAAATCTGTGGCCGAATTAATGAAATGAGCTTTTGATCCGAGTGGATAGCTGCTGGCCATCTTAAGAAGCTCCCTTTTTTTCTGTGGTTTTCCTATTTTGTGCAGTGTTTTCCTAAGAACCCGTTTGAAAATCTTGTGATTGTCTGAAGGACATCGGCACCAATTGATCGATGGGCAGGGCACATCTTCCAAGGCTCTTGCTTCTTTATTTTACTTGACACCAGCTTCCGCTACTTCATTGCCAGATTAAAGTATGCTTCCCATTCAAAGCTGCTTCTTTGTCCCTGAAGCCTGTGAGTCTCTCAGATACTCTTTACTACTATTGTGAAGGCTATTTAAAGTCCTAATGAATATAATTTTGGCTAAACGATATATTGGTGATCGGTCTCCATCAGTTGTATTGTCGTTTTTATTACCTCTGAGCTGCTTGTTTCTGAAAATTTTGTTTTGGACAATTCTATATTACTCAATTAGTTTGATGGCCCTGTGAATAAGTAATTCTGGTTGAAAAAGGTTTTTCTGTGCTGTAATCTGTGGGTCTTTACTGTCTTTATATGAGCTATAATCTGCTTGGACCAGCATAGTTAATTTTTTTTTTTTTTAAATTTAAATTTTAGTTTTATATGCTACTCTCTCTTATTCTTTCATTTTTGAATTTTCTCTTCATCATGTATAAGTATTGAAATTTCCATGTCTGTGCTAACTGGAAGTGCTTTTTGTATCTTCTTTAGTTTGGGTTGTGTTTTTCCTCAGACCTCTTCTTTTCTTTTTTATTTAATTCTACTTATGAAATAGTTTCTTATCCTAAAAAGAACAAAATTACCAATCCCATTTTTCCAATGCATAATTTCATGACTCTGTTTCTTACGTTGCATTCTGTTATCATGGCACTTACTAGTTCAAGATGGGTTGCTATATTTGGTATCTGCCTGCTTCTCGCCTGTCTATGCTTGCATTCTGTTCTTGATCGAAGAAGGCTCTTACCTGTTCTCGATTAAAAGAACATAAGAAGTGGCCTTCATTTTACAAGGAACCAACAAATTTACTTCAGTTTTCTTCTTCAATGAGCCTTTCCATTCCTGCTTGGCTTTAACTATTTGTCATTTCTGGATGATCTTGTGCTACTCAGCCTTAATCATGTTCTCCTAATAATAATTAGAACCATTGGTTAGTAATTAATTGACAATTGGAGCCTGTTTTCCTTTCTTTTGTTCCTTTTTTTTCCCTAATCACTTTGACAATCTGTTCAAAGTGTCAGGGCCTTCGAAGAGATCACAATTTTCAAAAAGTGAACAAAATGCGTATGCTTTATATGTACTACTTTCACTAATTTTTGGTGGCAGTGTCCATGATATTCTTCTAGCGTTGTTGCTTGGCCCCCTTTGTTTTCCAAGTAGATTGGAGAAGATGATTTTGAAGTTCAGATTCCCATAAGAGCAAGTATGGTGAAGAATAATTGCAGCATGTATCTTTGTGGTTTAGTGAGTTTGTAGATATTCTCTTTCGTGATGTGAAATCGATTGCTGATCTCCATGTGAGTTGATGATTAACAAAACATGTCTCTCTCTGTTTTTTCCCCATCTCCTTGATGACATGGTGCTATTTGATATAATATTTATTTAGATGTCGTCTCACTCACATCTACGAATATAAATAATTTCTTAGATTATAGAAAATGCCTGATAAACTACAAGGATATATTTTTCAATTACTATTATATGGACCTTCCTAATTTTGAACAAGACGTGCAATTGCTTAGTCTAATGTTGATGCAATCAATTGGGATTAAAATTAATAAAAGAACCAAAAACGAACCTGCTAATTATATTACTAATCACCATGCTGTGCTAACATTTTAGAAAATGAAATCTGGGTAGAGACAACCTTTCTTTCTTCTGTCTTGGTGCATGATTGAGGCTAGATTCTAAAGGATTTGTTATTAGCCAGGTTGCAATTTTATTTTCATGCCTAAGTGGTTTAGTAGAAAAATCCTGGGGAACTAAATGGGAAATTTGAGTTGATCTGCTCTGAATCAAATGGAAAATCCCAATTCAGGATAGGGGAATTGGTAGCTGAAGTGTTGGCCGAGAAAATCTCATGGACATCAGATTCTGGATGTTGCATATTATGAGTCCCTCCTATGTTGCTCCTTTGGCATGGGGATGGAGTGAAGTAGTTCGAGTCAGGTGTTGTTGGGGAGATAAATGACTGAGAAAAGCTTCCCAAGGTGGTGTGAGTGTCGATGGCTAAATGTGAAAAGCCACCGTTTACAATGTCCTTACATCCAGCAGAAGTTGAGCCGAAGCAGAAGGTAGATGCCTTGTTTTCGAGCTTTTCAATGTTCTCAATAGTTTGATCACGGAATAAGTTCTCTTGTGAAGGCTGCTTCTGATGATGATCGTGGTCGTGGTCGTTTTCCTTCTTTTCTTGCTTTTCTGGTGAATGACATGATTGGGCTAAATAGTTCCCTTGGGAACAAGTGTGCTTTCCTCGATATGTAATTTCAAACACAGAAGGGTCTTCATCTGATCTCTGCACTTGCTTTACTGCCCAACAATTCTGAGTATTACGAAAAGTGCATCTATAGTAGCTTCTGCAAGTATACAACAACTAGGTATTAGACTAATTGATATGGAACAAAGAAGAAATCGTATCTTTAATAAGATTATAACTATAGTTCTACAATATGTTTCGACATGGCAAATTAGATTTTTTTCCTTATTTCAAAGTAATTCTTGTATTTTATTTAGTTTTCTTTCATGTTATTTTTTATTTGTTTCCTATACATAAGCTTATTGACTTATTAAAGAAAGTAGACTTTGACTTTGAATTTTGAGTTGCTGACATTTCTGCCTCGTGTATTTTTCTATCAAATTCCTTATACTCAATTCTCTTTCTATTTCTCTTCTGGTCTTCCTTCATATTGCCTATTGCATTCATCCATTACAAAAACAACAAAATTTTAGACCTCCCCTCCCCCCCATTGAATTTGCTTAGCATGCTTGTGTATATACTGAAGTAAAAAAGTTCATTTGAAATATTACTGTGTGGGTATTTGAATATATGCCAAGTGTATGGCTTGCATGCTTTTTGAGCAGGAAGAGGAAGAAATCATCTCACCTGGGATATGTTGCACCAAGTATGTCCTTTTGGCCATATTTTCTCCAGCTATAACCATCCTCATGGGGTCCTTCGAATCCCGTCTCAGAGTTCACCTTCACTTGTTCTGTCCATCTGGGCTGTGTCTTTCTGTAATCACAGAATTATAAAGATGTTATAATTTTGTTTTTAAAAATTAAACTTGTTTATTAACCTCTTATTTGTCTTTTCAGTTTTTAAAATTTGGCAAGGACGTTAGAAACGTTCTAAGGTTGACTTTGAAAAGTTGGAAAGAAAATTGTAAATTCACCTCTTCTTTGATTCCTTTCTGGGGTCCTGAGGGTCCTTGAGGCCTCTACCAGAGTCATCACTAGAAGGACTTCCATTAACAGAAATTGGAGAGCCTGGCAAACCAGGGTTTGCTTCTACAATCTGAGGCTGACTCATTGTTCCATTCCATTTCAGTATCAAAAGAGCCTTCTCATATGAAGATAAAATTCCCTGTACTAATGATCCTCTGCTTTCTTCTGCAGATGCTGAACTCAACTCTGCTCTCAATTGCTTGGTAAGCTCCATCCCCTGAATTAACTCACCAATGAGTGACTTTTGATCCCAGCTCCACCCACTTTCCATTTTCAATACCTCTTTAGTTTCATAAAATGAATTGAATCACTACTGTGCTAGTTCATGGTAGGAAGAACAAGAATTCAGTACATTTTCTGATTGGATTTGTAGATTTGTCAAGAAGCAGAAGCTTTCTATCTAAGAAGAAGAAGCAGAAGCTAGAGGAAATGGCAGACCCAGATGGTAAAGAATCAGAGACTACAAACATGGAAGTAACCAGATAGGTAATTTGTTTAACTGGGTATATTTGTGTTTAATTAAAACTGAAGTGGAATAGAGAGAAGAAGAAGAAGAAGAAGAAGAAGAAGAAGAAGAAAGAAAGAGAGAGAGAGAGAGAGAGAGGAAGAGAGATGAGGAGAAGCTTTGGGTTGAAGAAGAACCAGTCATGGGCTTTTATAAGGAATTCAAAAAGGAAGACAACTTTGTTTCAATTTTTTAAAAATTTTCTTGGAACAGTTAGAAGTTGGGAAACTTTGACTGAGACAAACCCGGTTGCTTTCTCCCTTTCTCTTTGTTTTGATAGGCTGGTCTTTGGTCATTGGAGCAGTGGAGACTAAGATTAGTGTGGAAGTCCAAGTTCAAAATCTGACCAAGTCCACTTCCACTTGGATTTAACTTCCAAAAGGGTTTCTATTTCTCCCTCTAGATCCTACGGCTGTGATTTGTCTAGAATAAAATTCCATGATTGAGATAGAGAGAGAAGTGGAAAGTCAAAGTTCAAGCTTGGAGCGTAGACCAAGAATTTTCAAAGCTTATATCCGCGTTGTGGTATAGTAAACATGTGCTTTTGCTCCTCTTTTAATTTTTAAATCTAAAGCTTATGATTGTGAGTGGACAGCTCTTCCACATAAGACTGCTGACTTGGATTTCTTGCATCACCAAATTCTAAGTGTTGAGACCATTTCTTCTCATACAATTTTTCCTTGATCCTACGTAAATTAGATCTTAGACCTCAGTCTTAGAAAAATTTGTAGTCAAAATTAATGTTTTCTGTGTATATTTATTTCACTAAAGTTTGAACTCTGGTCATTCTCGTTCGGCTTAATTGTTTTATCTGATATGGCGTCATAATAGCATCGTGCTGTGATGCAAGTGAAATTGGTACAATAATTTTCATTATTAACCTTTTAGGGGGCGTTTGGAGCACTGTTTCAGAATCAGAATCCTTGGAATCGAAACTCTGGAGGGTTTGTTCTGGGGGGTTTGAAAGCCTGGGAATCAGAACACAATGTTTGGGGTGCAGTGTTCTGAAGCCTGAGAATCAGAAAACAGTGTTTGGGGTGCAGTGTTCTGAACCCTGTGAATCAGGAAACAATATTTTGAGTGCAGTGTTCTGAACCCTGGGGTTGTGTAGTTATTGTTTTTTCTTTTTTCCTTTGCTACTTTGGTCTCTTTTTTTTTCCTTTCCTTATTTTCTAGTGGCAATCTTTAGTTAATTGTAGAATCCTTTGTGTAAGTTGGGTAATTTGGTTAGGTTTATGGCATGTATAAAAAAACAGTTGTAATAATTTATTGTTTTTTACAAAAAAAAAATGTGAGTTTCCAATGAAAAATAATTGCTTTGTCAAATATCAAATTTGGTTAGGTTTATGACAAGTATTAAAAAAAATATTTGTAATATTTTATTATTTTTTACCAAAAAAAATGTGAGTTTCCAGTGAAAAATCAACATACTTTGTCAAATATCAAATTTGGTTAGGTTTTTGACAAGTATAAAAAAAATATTTGTAATAATTTATTGTTTTTTACAAAAAAAAAAATGTGAGTTTCCAATGAAAAATCAACATATTTTGTCAAATATCAAATTTGGTTAGGTTTATGACAAGTATAAAAAAAAACATTTATAATAGTTTATTGTTTTTTACAAAAAAAAAATGTGAGTTTCCAATGAAAAATAATTACTTTGTCAAATATTAAATTTGGTTAGGTTTATGATAAGTATAAAAAAACAAAATATTTGTAATAATTTATTGTTTTTTACAAAAAAAAATGTGAGTTTCCAATGAAAAATCAACATACTTTGTCAAATATCAAATTTGGTTAGGTTTATGACAAGTATAAAAAAAAATATTTATAATAGTTTATTGTTTTTTACAAAAAAAAAAAAGAGTTTCCAATGAAAAATAATTACTTTGTCAAATATCAAATTTGGTTAGGTTTATGACAAGTATAAAAAAAATATGTGTAATAATTTATTGTTTTTTACAAAAAAAAAAATGTGAGTTTTCAATAAAAAATAATTACTTTTTTAAATATCAAATTTGGTTAGGTTTATGACAAGTATAAAAAAACAAAATATTTATAATAATTTATTGTTTTTCAAAAAAAAAAAATATGAGTTTCCAATGAAAAATAATTACTTTGTCAAATACGAAATTTGGTTAAGTTATGACATGTATAAAACAAACATTTGTAATAATTTATTGTTTGTTACAAAAAAAAATGTGAGATACCAATTAAAAAAAACAATGGAAGAGACGAGAGAGAGATAAGAAAACGTGATAATGAAAATAGGTGCAAAATGAGGAGCAAACCGGTGTGTTGGAAATCAAATCCCCCCATTTCACGATGCAAAATCATGGGGTTGTGTTTCAAAATCATTGGGTTTTGAACACAGTGGTCCAAACAAGGGTTTGAGTTTGGATTCCAAAACAATCCAACCCAACCCATTGCTCCAAACACCCCCTTAATGTCTCTCATGTTTACTTTTTAGTTGGTATGGTTTTGTTAATTGCATCATGAGTACTCTCTACTTAATTTCTAAATCTTAAAAAGTTTTGGGAAAAAAAAATCAATTTTTTACCCTTCTCGACAAGAGGTATGAATTTTCTTTCTAAACTTTCAATTTCATGAAATTGAACTCTTAAACATAAATAAGTGTTACGATTTTTACCTTTCATTCTTTTTTAATATTAAGTCATATTATATTTGATAATCCTATTATTGTTTTTTCAATTTTCACGTGTCCAATCAATTTCCAACATTAAACTAATTAGTTACCAAATCATGTCATTTTATTTAAATTTCAACAAATAAATGCTACTTTTGTGTACTATTAGCAACTGTTCATAACAGTCAATTCGAGTATAACTCAGTAGATAAGGTATCCATTACCATCTTCAAGGTCGATGGTTCAATATATCACCTCTTCCATTGTTGAATTAAAAAAGAAAATCATAGCAGAGACTACAGTTTGTCATAATTTAAGGTCTAGAAATGTAATTGGAAGTGTTATCTTCCCTTGAGTATTATAATTGACATTTTAAACACTGTCAAATACACGATATCTTGAAGTTATTATATGTTTCCTTACATTAAAATCCTCGATACATTATTTAGTGATGTTAGGCTATAATATTTGTTAGTTCAAAAGGTGTCAAATTTTCAATTTATTATTTTTCTAGTTGAAGTGAGTTTATTTTTCTTCTCACTATCGAAGTGTCAAAAGTTTTAAATTGCCAATTTCGTCTCATATTTTTTTTTGGGAAATGCATTTTTAATTTTTTTTTTTTAAACAAAGGAATAGATACTTTAGGCTAAATATGTCAAATATTCATCTAACCTTTAAGTTTCTCTCAATTTGGTTTTTAATATTTTAAGATTCTCAATTTTATTCTCAATTAGGTCATTCTATAAATAAACTTGCTAAAATTTACTAATATAAAGCTAATTTGTCATTAAATTATTGTTTTATTAACATATTTAAGCATGTCAGCATATTATTTGAAAAAAATGATTTTGTACCAGAATTTTGCTAGAGGTCAAATTGGGTTTCATGTGTCAAGTATCATCTAAGTGATATTTCTAAGTGTCTAAATATATTAATAAAACAATAATGTAATGATCGATTTCTTGTTAATAAAATTTGACATTTTTTTTGGAAGGATCTAATTGAAAATTTTAAAAGATTGAGAACCAAATCGTGAATTGACTAAAAGATTAGAGGTTAAATTACAATTTTAGTCCGTGAACTTTCATTTTTATGTCTAATAGGTCTTTAAACTTTAAAAAGTATCTAATAAGTGCTTGAACTTTCAATTTTGTGTCTAATAACTCCTTGAACTTTAAAAATATCAAATAAGTTCAATACTCTTTCAACTTTATCTAATCGGTCCCTGACATATTCAATATATATTTTTTTTAAAAATTAACAAATCTATGAGACTTAAAATTGAATTTTGTGTCCAATGGGTTCGTGAATTTTTTAAAAATGTCGAATAGATCAAAGACTTATTGGACACAAAATTAAAAACTCAGAGACTTATTAGACAGAAAATTGAAAGTTTAGATACTTATTAGACACCTTTTAAAATTTAGTGACATATTAGATATAAAATTGAAAGTTTGGAGACATATTAGACACTTTTTAAAGTTTAGAAATCTATTTGACACAAACTTAAAAGTTCAAAGACTAAACTTGTAATTTAACACAATTAGAGATTATCTTGTATGTATATATAGCTCATCCTTTGTTGATGGTGATTAAAAAGAGTCATAAAAAGCTCAAACCTTGTGTTAGCTAACAAGTGGGCTAGGGCTACAACAACATAGTCCCTACCTACAAATGAAATGCAAAAATATGAAAACATGTGCCAAAATGTGTGATTCTTGCCATGGTGGGGGCTTTTCAGATCTTGTAGCTTCACCAAATTTCTCTATTTTTTTGGGGCACTTTTCGCATTCAAACTCAATAGTTGGAACTTCCTTTCAAATGTCACATAATGTCCCATTTTCACACCCTCCATATTCCAAAAATGAACTAACATAATTAGACTTAGACCGAAAAAGTGAGCATAGTTCAGTAGTAATTAATATATACCTTCAACTAAGAAGTCAGAAATTTGAATCATCCTACCCCAAATGTTGTTGAACTAAAAAAAAAAGAAAAAGATTTAGACACATGTATTAAATTTCTAATCCATCAACATGAGTGAATCGACATTTCCATTATACCGTAAAGAAATCGATAAACTATAAAACAAAATAGCAATAAAATGAAACTAATGTGAAGATGATACTAATAATAAGTATTTTAAATTATTTAAAAATGTAAAATATTTATTTATTAATTTAAATATTTTTTGATTTTTTTTTTGTTTTAGATATTTTTTCAGAAATATCCATTAACATTTTTA
Source organism: Trichosanthes truncata (assembly GCA_033996785.1). Lineage (NCBI taxonomy): Eukaryota > Viridiplantae > Streptophyta > Magnoliopsida > Cucurbitales > Cucurbitaceae > Trichosanthes > Trichosanthes truncata. Next base: position 79,303,347 of record JAWPNB010000003.1, read on the forward strand.
TGAAATTGAGACCTCGACATTTCTATCGAAGTCGACATTTTAACCCTTGACTAGATACACTTCCTTGAGTACCAACTCTCATACTCAATTGTTTTACACTTGAACTATATTTTACTGTATCCAGTTGAATTGGTGTACCAGACCAAAATACTCTGGCACATTCACATTCTACAAGCATGTGGTTGATTGTCTCATCACCGTTACCACGTGAACTGCACGTTTATATCGAAATCAATTCCTCTTTTTTTTTTTTAGATTTATATTAGTGGTCAAGTAGTTTTCACAAAATTGCCAAATGGAGTTCCTCAATTTCTGGGGGCGATGGGAAGTTTGGAGCCTTACTATCTTTGAACTATATATAGAGTTTATTACAATCACTCTTAAACTTTCAATTTGAACAATTATCTTCTAAAGTTATGGAATTGTTGTAATTATATCTTATTGTTGGTGTCAAAGTGAGCTTAGCTCAGTGGTAATTGACATGTACCTTTGATCAAGAGGTCAGAAGTTTGAATCTCCCCAATTCCAGTTGTTGTTGAACTCAAACAAAAGAACAAAAATCTTACCGTTGGTAATTTTGTTCATGGTGGAGTTTAATCACAATAGTTTTATATGCTTTGAGAGTGTAATTACAACAATTCTCATACTTTTGATATGATTGAGTTTAATAGGAAGTAGTTTGTACATTTTTCAAAGGTGTGACAAATAAAAGTATTAAGGATAAAGTTTAATTGCAATGATTTCATGAAGTTTGAAGAAATGAATTGCTCGAATTGAAAATTTGATACTATAATCGTAATGACTCTTACTGATTTTTGCTTTTCTTTTTCATGTTTTTTTTTAAAAAAATATAGAATTAATGCTATTTTCCTTGATAGTAGAATACTTGATATTTGAAAAAAATGTCAAATATACATTTTTTGGTCGATTCGAAAGTGTCAAATATATATTTCCTTAGGGACTGCTTGCAAATATAGCACAAAATGCATAGTTAATCGCAAATTTGACAACTGCTTTTCTAATCTACAAATATAGTAAAAAACAGAGGCGTAGGCCAAATAGAAACGTGGAAAAGTCGATTATACCCTTAAAACAAACGGATTTGTTATATCCCAGATAGCTTCCTACTAGATATATCAATTATATCAATAGTAGACCTAAATGAAGTATATCACTCATATATATATTTGATATATCGATACCAAGTATACACTTATTTGCTATAGATAGCTAATGATTTACTAAATCAACTTCTTTTCATATATGCAATTTTCAATCGTCCCTCTTATGCCTATATCCAATAATCTGTCTGCAAGATACTTTCAAATTTTTGTTAAAAAATCAATTGAGAATAGAATGAACAAAGAAAAAGAGTTGATAGAGTAAGAAGAAAACACTATGCAAGACCAAAGAGAGAGAATATGGGAGTGGATGCTCACTTTCTTCTAAGGAGAAAATAAACAATTTGGGTATGTTAACTTCATTAATGCAAGTAATAAATGAAAGATTTCCACCAGAATTTGAAAGGGAGAAACAATTGTAAAAATCTCTTCAAAAGAACAACCTTCCAACAATGAGTCTTGAACTTCTTGGTGTTGAGATTAATATTGGGAAGGTAGTTGATTATGCAACCATGTCAATGAGAAAGAGAGAGAGATTTAACTTTTTTTTTTGTTAACTTATTAGTATATTAGTTTTATAAGTGATATACCTAATATGAAGTTCAAAATAATGAGGGCAAAATTGAAATTAAAAAAAACACACAGAAGTTTGATTTTAATTTTTTTTTCCATATTTGTAAAATAAAAAAAGCAGTTGCTATATATTTGCAAATATGAAAAGTGATTTTATTGCCCATTAAAATTACCCCCTTTTACACAAAAGAAGGTCAAATACATGATAATATCTTTTTGACGTCTTAATACTTGACCGTCAAAAATTGTGCAGTATTTTTTTTAAATGACGGACAAAAATTGAAGTGTTTATAATTTTATTAATAGATTTATACTTGATACTTATAGAGATGTCCATTTAATCCGCAGAGACTTACCTCGAATGGAGCAAGGAATTCCCGATTACACGAAGAATGGAGGAGGGCGTGGGGAGAGTTTTATTCCCGTTCGCTAAACAGGGATGGGGACGGGAAATATATTCCTTGTCCCCGACCCCAACCCTGACTCGCCCCGATTCCCCGTGCCGCCCTGATTATATATATATATATATATATATATATATATATATATATATATATATTAGCTATAAATAGAAAATTAAAAAAAAAAATTATGATAGAAATGAGTTGAAGACTATTTTTTTATTAAAAAGAAAAGTTAAAAACTATGTTATAATATTGAAATTTGAATTTTTAAAAGTTAAGTTGGTTCAACATTATAATATTTTTACTTATGGTATATTATTGTTTTTATTAGGAAATTTTATAACTTTTTCTTTAAATAAAAATTATATTGAAAATTATTCATTTAGAAGTCGTTGGAAAGAATCACTATTATGGTTGAGAATAAATTAAAAAATTAAAAAAAAAAAAAAACAAAAAAAGGGGAAAATTTTCCTGCAAGAATCCGATCCCCGCAAATTTCTTGCTGGGAATCTCTATCCCGATCCCTGTGAAAATAAATAAAAAATTTCACGGAGATGAAGATTGAAATAGGTGGCAGGGACGGGGACGGGGAAGCCTCCCTTGTCCCTGCGCCGCCCCGTGGACATCTCTAGTTATAGAGTGTCAAATTTACTTCTAGAGTATTTTTTTTAACTAGAAAAAAAAAATCTTTTTTTTCTTTATATATAAAATTATCTCATATTTTTTCCTCTTAGTCAATGTTATATACTTTAACTAGTTCAACTATAAGAAGATTGACATACTTATATCTACCTCATACTTATAATGGTAATCATTTCTTACTTGATACAAATATTAAATACAGATTTTATCTAAGAAGAAAAAGGAATATTTGCAAATTTTAACAACTCACTCCAACACCTTTTTTTCAACAAATTTGGAGTGGGGGTTGGAAGGAAGTGGTGTCTTAGGCCCCATTTGTTAACCATTTAGGCCCCGTTTGTTAACCATTTGGTTTTTGATTGTTGGTTTTTGAAAATTAAGCCTATAAATACAACTCCAATCTATAGATTTACTTATTTTGTTATCTACTTTTTACCTATGTTTTCAAAAACCAAGCCATGTTTTGAAAACTAAAAAAAGTAGTTTTCAAAAACTTGTTTTTGTTTTTAGAATTTGGCTAATAATTCAAATGCTTCTTTAAGGGAGATGAAAACCATGATAGAAAAATTGGGAGAAAACAAGCTTAATTTTCAAAAACCAAAAACCAAAAACCAAATGGTTATCAAACGGGGCCTTAGTTTTTTATTTTTGGTTTTTGAAAATTAAGTTTGTTTTCTCCCAATTTCTCTAGAATAGTTTTCATATTTCTTATGAAAACATTTGAATTCTTAGTCAAATTCTAAAAACAAAAACTACTTTTTGAAAACTATTTTTTTTTAGTTTTCAAAACTTGGCTTAATTTTTGAAAAAATATGTAAAAAATAGATAACAAAACAAGGAAAATCGTAGGTGGAAGTAGTATTTATAAGCGTAATTTTCAAAGACTAAAAATCAAAAACCAAGGTCTTGTGGATTTTTGGTTTTTGGCTTTTGAAAATTGTACTTATTTTCTCACAATTTCTCTACAATAGTTTTCATCTTCTCTACAATGGTTTTCCATCTTTCTTAAGGAAAATTTTGAGTTTCGAGCCAAATTCCAAAAACAAAAACAAGTTTTTGAAAACTATTTTTTTTAGTTTTTAAAACTTGGCTTGGTTTTTGAAAACATATGGAAAAAATATATAAGAAAATATGGAAATTAATAGGTGGAAGTAGTATTTATAAGCTTAATTTTTAAAAATAAAAAATAAAAAATAAAATAGTTATCAAACGGGTCTTAACTAGCAAGTTATATATATATATATATAAAATGGTGAGTTATACTACCTCAACACCCTTTTAATAGTAAAAATTTCAATATTAAAAAATCTGTAAGTTTAAAATACAATATAAATTTCGAAAGGATAAATATAGTATCAAAAAAATTAAATAATAACACTTGTTTTGAGAGGGCATAAACGAAAATTAAAAAAGTTTTAAGGGTAAAAGTGAAATGTAGTGTTCAAAAAGGGTCAATATTGAAAGTATTTATTTTAAAATTGGTCTTATTGCCTCCTTAAGCCTACTTGTACAGGGCCGAGAAACGTGGACGGCCCATTAAGAGTCCAAAGATTATGGACCACTAAAAAAGCCCATATAAATCAACTGGCCTTCAAACAAATTGGCCCAGTAAATTTTCTTTTCTTTTTGACAGCTGTGATGAGAGAGATAAATTCAGCTGCATATGGTGACGAAAAGACGAAAATACCCCATTGAGGAACATTTAGTGGCGTAAAGGCAAAGTTCGATTTATGAGGCTAGGCAACAACAAAAAATAAAATTGTATATAGACCGAACTAGCATGTGTTGATGGATCGTCTTCAATTATACTCTTCTTGGCCTTTTGGTAATTTTAATTTTCGGGTATTTAGATTTTATTTTATTTTTATTGTCATCAATATATTTTTAGCTTTGGACATTATTTATGGATGTGACTAGATATAATTTTTTGTTGTAACGAGTGAAGTAGGTCACATTGGTAAGAAAAAAATGAACGGTCGTATTTTAAGAGGGTTAATACTTTTTTTTTTTTGAGTTCAACAACATGTAATGAGTGAAGTAGGTCACATTGGTAAGAAAAAAAATGAAGGGTTGTGTTTTAATTATGAGGGTTAATACTTTTTTCTTTTTGAGTTCAACAACATATAATGAGTGAAGTAGGTCACATTGGTAAGAAAAAAATGAAGGGTCGTGTTTTAAGGGGTTAATATTTTTTTTCTTTTTGAGCTCAACAACATTTGAATGTGCGACTTTGAACCTTTACCTTTTTGGTCGATGATGTATACATTAACCAATTAAGTTATACTCAGGTTTGTAGAAGAAAAAACTACTTGTTTGTTTAAGAATACGATAAAAAATGCCTATAGAATTTACTTTATTCTTTTTATAGAGTGACCACATATTACTAGTCACATATTAGATATTAGTGTTACTTCTTACTAAAAGTATAGAAGTATAGAGACTAACCAGTTTGAGTTTAGCTCGGTGGATAAAACATTAATTATCATCTCAAAGGTTAATAGTTAATTATATTCTTCCCTCAATAATCGTAGAACTCAATAAAAATAAATAAAAGGATAGAAACTAATGAAAAATTTAAAACCAAAAAGACCAAATTAAAACAATGGTTTAAGCATGAAAACTACCCTTTTAAAAGTTTACCTAATTTTATATCCTTTGGGTAAATATGAAGATTTCATATTATTAGAGGTTTACAGACAGAAAACATTATTATATTAAAATATTAGCTTCGATGCTGTATAAATAAACCTAGGTAAAATATTTTATAATTCTTTTCTCTTCGCGAAGTACCTAATGATGAGAGAAATGTGGCTTGTTAAAGAGGCCTGGTATAATTTTGATGCTCTCTAATGAAATTTAATACTATAAATCCTTAAAGAAAGTGATCTCAACCAAATATTTTGCATTATTAGAATATAAACTATTTTCATAAAAGGTATAGGTTGAATTTTCATATATATAGGATAACTTTATATATATATAAGCTTTTTTAATTTTGAAAATTTAGACCCTATTTGATAACGTTCTCGTTTCTCGTTTCTTGTTTTTTATTTCTGTTTCTTAAAAACTAAAAATAGAAACATGTTTGATAACTATTTCTGTTTCTTGTTTATTGTTTTTTGGTAAAAATAAAATTTAGTACATATACTATAATAAAACATATAACATGCACTAAAATAAATATAAAAATATTATAAAGAGGTTATAGTATTTTATTAAGGCCCAACACCTAATTACTACTACTATTAATAATAATAATAATAAATTTTATCCTTCAAATGTTGTTCAAATTTGATTTTCAATGTTATTTCTCACTTCAATCAATTCATCTTGAACGATTTTGACTTACAAGAGTTAGTTCAATTAGACGAATTTGTAAATTGTCTAAGGTCAGACAATCGAACATATTCACATTTCTTTAATTTAATAATAAACTTTATTTTTATTTTTTCTTTAAAAATGCATTAGCCAATAATACACGCAAGTAAAATCATAAAAAGAGAGAGAATGTATATATTTTTTTTACATTTAATGGTAAACATGAAATACATTATTAGTTTATTTATTTAATAAAAAAATAAAATCATACCAAAAGGAAAAATAATAGAGAATTAAATAGAAAATAATAACTATAAGCTCGTTAATGAAGAGTAAAAGAAAATAAGAAAATAAGAGAGAAGAGAAAAACATAAACGAAAAGAGGAAAGTAAAAAAGAAAAAAAAAGAATTATTAAAAGAAAAAATATTATGATGAAAGAGAGAGAACGCAGAGAAAGAAATTGTTGGAAATAAATCAAAAAATAAAAATAAAAAGAAAAAAGAAGAAAAAAAAGAAAAAAAGAAAAAAGTATTAAAAGAAAAAAAATAGAATGGAAGAGAGAGAAAGAAGAGAGAGGGGAGAGGTGGGTAAAAAGAGAAATAGGAATACATGCATGAAACCTGAAAAAAAAAAAACAAAAACAGAATTTGAGAAACTACTTTTTGAAGTTTTTCAAAATCTGCCATTTTCTTAGAAATGTTTCTAAAAAATTTAGAAATAAGAAATAGAATGGTTTATCAAACATGTCTGTTTCTTGAAAAATGAAAAACAGGAACAAGAAACAGGAAACATGAACGTTATCAAACGAGCCCTTAATAACGTTTTTTTTTATAAAAAAAAAACTTTAAAATCTTAACTTTATTATAATTTTTTTTAACTTGAGACGAGCTAAGAGGGGACAAGTATCCCCTCCTTACTTCTTCACTCTACCCATAGATTTGTAAGGGTTGGAAGATTTTTAAATGGACACTTAGCCCACTTTAAATGATGGACAGAATTTTTCAATAAACCAAATCTTTCATTATTGGAATAATTTTAAGATATCGTGCAATTGGGATGGTTAGATATATATATTAAAGGCAAGAGATAAGGTATATATCTAAATTGTGGAATGTCAAATAGCTAGGGAAAATACCATTTGTATTGACTTTCTTTTCTTTCCATCTTATTAAGAATAAGGTTTTAAATTCCTAAGAATAAAAAGTTATGCTTTATTCCCTGGCCCCCATAATAATATTTAATTGCCTCATGGAGTTTCCTAAGAGCCATTTTCAAATGATAATGGAAGAAATAATGTCCAATGCTTTCAATTCAATCCAATCTTATTCATAAAATATTCTTTTTTCGATATGGTTGTTTGAACCACAATATAGTGGTCACTTCTAGTAATTTCTTTATATACTCAAATTAAAAGAATTTCTTTTTTCCTATCGCCGCCTCTTTCTCTACGAATTCAATTCACATGTTGTATAAAAAGATTATATTAAAAGTGTGGTTCGATTTAGATTAGATTCATTTTCAATCTATTTGAAATATGTTTTGAATAATTGAGTGCCAAAAACTATTTTTAGTTGTTTACAAGATACACATTTTATATACTAAAAGACAATCTCTCTCTTCCCCACCGCCTCTCTCTCTACCAATTCAATTCACATGTAGCACAAACAGATTATATTAAAAGTGGTTCGATTTAGATTAGATTCACGTTCAATCCATTTCTCTCTACCAATTCAATCCACATGTAGCACAAAAAGATTATATTAAAAGTGGTTCAATTTAGATTAGATTCACGTTCAATCCATTTGAATTATGTTTTGAATAATTAAGTATCTTTTAGGGAATTATTTTAGTTGTAGGTAAAATACACACACAAGACCCAATTATTGTTTAAAGATGGTTGAAATTCATGGTATTGATTATCTTTTTTAAAGATCGTAAATACGGATCATCGTTCATATTTGGATTGCAATATTAAAGGAAAAAAAATGTTGAAAATTAGCCACTACTTCTAGAGTAAAAAAAATATTGTTGCCCTAGGGCTAATTTTTAGCCATTGACAATTGGTTGCCTTGGACAACTATTAAGTCCTAGTTGCTAAGGTCTCGTTGGATAACCATTTGATTTTTGGTTCTTGAAAATTATGTTTGTTTTTTTATCATTTCTCTACAATAATTTTCATTTTTGTAAGAAAACATTTGAATTTTTAACCAAACTTTAAATTTCAAAAAGTACAAGTTTTTAAAAACTGTTTTTTTTTTTAGTTTCAAAATTCATTGGATTTAAAAAACACATGTAAAAAGTAAATAACAAAACAAAGAAACCCATAGGTATAGAAGTAGTGTTTATGAGCCTAATTTTTAATAAAAACCAAATGGTTATCATACGGAGCCTAAAAAATTAGTCAAATTGATTAAAAAAATAAAATCGTTATCAAACAAATGTTACACAAGAATGGGAATAAGAACATTTCACTCATGCCCATGTTTTTTAAAAACAAAGACAAAAGAATAATCCAACCTTTAGTTTGATACCATAAAACTTCTTTTGAGCCCTATAAAAGAGGGTCTCTAATCCAATAATTTCATTCACGAGATATGGAAGTGAATAAAAAAAAACGACCCACTCCAAAAGACATACTCTTTGCTTTCTCTCCCTCAAGGGCTTCGGCAATGGTGACCGACATCCTCCCAACGCTTTGCTCGAAGCCCTAGGGGAGGGGAAGCTAAAGGTATGTCTTCCCAATAATAATGGATGGAAATATAGTCTCAATAGATCCTTTAATTTTTCTTTTTTTCTTTTGTTTGAAATATTAATTCAACATTTTCTTTATTAGAGAGCTTAAATTTTAACTCTTTGATTACTTATTTTACGACAACATATTGAATTTTTAGGTCAAAATTTTCATAACTTATTTCACTTTTGATACATAAACTTTTGAAATGTCTTGTTTTGATCCATTCTCAAAACTTTCTAGTGAAAAACTATTTTGGTCTCTATCAATGAATATATATATGTTAGTAAACGTGTACATAAGCTCGATTTATTCACAAGTCTAAATTATACAAATCCAACTTTGTGTGCCAAATCATTCTGATAAGTATAACATGCATATATCTTACATCCTTGAAAAAAGGGAAACATAAATGAGGGAAATCATTGGTGAAAAGCTTACTCAACTCATTCTGAGGGTAATGGGGAGGGGCCAATACAGTTGTGTTTGATGCATGTGATGAACAGAAGAGGGACATGACCCACAAATGACAGACTTTTTTCAAGTTTGAACAAAAAAAAACAGTTTTTTTTTTTTTTTGAAAATGCATCTTTTTAACCTTAACTAGGAAAAGCAACCTGCAATGGTAGATTCCCATGTCCCATATAGCAATTAATTAGAACAGCAAGTTGGCTGAAAAAAGGAGGAATTTTTTGCCACAACTTTTTACCAATTGTTTTTGTTTTCTCCCCCTCCCTTTATATTAGTTGTTTAGAAACCCTAGGGGCAGATCAATTCAATAGGATTGAAGATGTTGGATTTTTATAATCCAATGTTGAAGAACCTCATGATCTTTTTTACCTTTTTTTTTTCTTTTGAGTTTAATAGGGATTTTAATCTTTGGTCTCTTGATCGAAGGTATATACATTAATCATATGCTCAAGTTGAATAATATAGAAGAATCGTCTAAAAGTGTATAGTTTATGAGTTTCAAAATCTAAATTTATGTCGCTTGGGTACAATAATTTGTAGGTTTGTGATTTATAAACGTTAGTCTTTTATCAAATTAGAAATGACTGATTTAAGAAGCTAAGACAATAATTTTACTATTTCCAACTCTTAGTTTAGCACAATATCAATGAAAACTTGGTTTAACTTAGAGTTTATGCTAACAAAAAACCCTAGCCCGTATAGATCAAAATCCTAAAATCGAAATGCCCTTATTGATTTTTCCTACTCTCAAACAGAGGACATGATTCATGTTCATTCAATGTAGACTAATGATCAAACTTTCATCTCTCGAGTTCAACAATATATATGTGGAGAGTTGAATCTCTATGACTCTTAGTAAAAAAAAATATACGTGTCTTAATCAGTTGAGTATGAGCTTATGCTCAAGTGAACAAACTTTTATACCCTTAGCATGAATTAAGCGAGTCTCTATTGATTCAACATGTTTAATTCATCCTTAGATTTGGGAACTTTAGATGTCTTGCAACAAATTTAGTTTCACGAACTAATAAAAACAAGTACTCTAGCTAGTCTTTGATTGTTTGAGTTCAACAACATTTGGGAGTAGGAGATTCAAACCTCTAATATCTTGATTGAAGGTACATGTTAATTACTGCATGCTAAGCTAAACTCACTTTGGTGTAAGAACATGAGCCGTTATAACTATAATAAATGTAATTATTTAATGTATTCTCGATACAACAACAACTCGAGATACAAATATTTGATTTTGAAAATTAATTCTATTGCTCTCTTAATTACCTTCTTATGACACCATCTTCTCCTTCTTCTGCATTAATGGGAGTCTGGTCTTGATTCTTCTCCACCACCCTCACTCCCTCTGCAGATCTAAGCATATTTGCCTGTTTATTCATTAAAAAAAACAAACCACTTATCATTTTCTTTAATATATCTCAAAACAAAAAATTCTTAGATATTTATATTTGAATAATTTATTCAAGATTTTTCTTCTTACTGTTTATGTGGGAAGAAAAAAAAAGAAGCTGAAATTAGTGTTTTTTTTTTTTTTTTTGGTACAAATCTAAACGCTATCTTCTTTTCTTTCTCCCTTTAAAAATCAAACTAGGGGAAAAAAATAAAGTACCATGTGATTTTTCACTTTTAGAACCCGTTTGATAAGGTTTTTATTTTTAGAACTCATGCTTGAACTTTGACATTTTCTTTGTTCTTTAATCTATTTTCAACAAGGTGTTTCCTAAATCCAAACAAAAATTTGAAAAACTAAAAGTAATAGTTTTTTTTTTTTTTTAAAAAAAATTCTTTTGTTTTTATACTCATTAACTTAAGTATCTAAACTACCTTCTTTAACCCCCCCCCCCCCCCCCAAAAAAAAATAATAATAAATAAACTAGGGTCTCCTATGGCAATGATTTTGCTTTTGGGTTTGTGGATTTATCTTCCAAACTTGTGAAATAACTGGTTACATCTCCATTTTCTTTTCACTAATTTAGAAACTTGAAATCTTAACAACATTTAAAAAATAACACATATATTAGCTTACTTTTCAGACTTCAACAACGATTTCAAAAATATTTTGAAAGTAAAACAAACAAACTATTATTCAACAAACATGACTATTCCTTTTTTAAAAAATTAACATGCATAATTTTCAACATGGTTATCAAATGGATCCTCAAATACCTGATCTTCAGTGATTTCGACCGAAAAACCGTCAACAATAAGGAAAGACGAAATCTTTCTGTAGCTTCCTGGCTCCAGCCATCTCTCCAGAACCTCATCATGTTTCCTACTCAGATACACATCAAGCTCATGTGCCCCTTCCCCAGATCTTCATACCAAAAATAACAAAAAAAATCAAATTTAAAATAATAATTATAAAAAAAAAAATCTTACAACATCAACAAACAAAACATGTAAGAAAAAAAAAAAAAATCGATTTTCGATTCTTGTGTAGAACTTTCAGAGCTTCTTTTATCAACAACTTTTTACTGACCGATCAGACCGAAGACGCTCATATTCAGGGTCGTAGTTCATGAAAACGAAGTAACACTCGCCGCCGCCGTCTCCGCCGTATCTGTTCTCCTGCATTGTGCCTTCTTTTGGGTTTCCGGCGAAGATGGGAAAAATGAAAATGGAGCTATTTATGCATGAACTGAACCACATCGCCAGACAAATATATATATATATATATATATATATATATATATATATATATATATATATCACAATTTAATAATATTTTCCTTTTTTAAAAAAAAAATTACAATATATATATTTAAAATAATAACAAAAAAAGATGAACTCTAATTTAATTAGGTTCGGTTAGATATATTTGTTTAAAGATACGAGTTTGATTTTTGGTTAGTGAGGCGAGGGCATCGAGTTCCTAAAAATACAAAAGATTAAAGAAAGAAAAAAAGGGTTGAAATTTTGTTCAGGGTTTCTGATCATTTTCTAGGGTTTCGTGTGTGCATGAACTTGGAATCTCTTAAGCTATTAGAAAATGGAAAAATATTAATCCCATGTATGCTTTTTCTTTTTTTTCTTTTTTTTCTTTTCTTTTTTTCTTTTTTTTTTTTAACATGAAGGGCCATTGGGTCAACCCTAATAAACCATTAATTAAATTAATGTGGGAGAAAAAAAAAGCCACATTTTTCAAGATGGAATATTTTCATCTCTACGTTTGTAGGATATTGTTTGTTCGAAGTCTAAATCTACATGGACTTGTATTTATATCTTACGTGAACAATTTGTATGAAAAAAATATTGTCATTTTCTTTAAATTAATCTATATGTTTAGTCATTTAAATTTATGTATATTTTGATAGTATTCTTGATAATTACGTGATAAATTATTTTAAAAAATATTTTTCAAACGAAGATGGTTGGGGGAAAACACACTTTTGATATTTGAAATTTTTTACTTTGATCCCTCATCCTTAAAGTTATAGAAATTGTACAAGTTAATTACATGATCATAATATGTGTTTGCATAATTATTGCTTTGTCAATTTTTAATGACGTGATAATTTATGAAACATTAAAGATAAAGAGTATTTTTTGAAAAGATTTTTTAAAAAATGACATTTTGTTTAATCTATTTCATTGTGGCTATAGATATTTAGTATCAGTATTACCTTGGTTTAAATTAATTGCAATATATATAAATTTGACATTTATATTATGTATGCATCAACCTTTGAATTCATACTTGGAACTACTGTATGAGATGATCACATGAGGTTTAGCTCAAGCATTAATATACATAACTAAAATTACCTCCAATTTTTCTTGTTACCAACTTAAGCACATAAGTCAACTTGTTACGACATATGTTCTCAACTAAGAGGTCAGAAATTCGAACCCTTCACCCCACATATTGTTGGAACTAAAAAAAGATTTCTCAAACTTGACATGTATATTCTCCTACTAATTATATACATTATTTCTCTCAAGTTTTTTAATATAAATATTTTTTTCCAACTTTTATCATATTTAAAATGTTATTTATTCATTTGTAAATTTTAAAACAATTACAGTAAAATTGTTATTTATTTAAAAAAATAAAATAAATAGTGAATTTTGACACAACCTTAAGATAATGTAATAAATATTTGATTAAGAAAAAAGAAAAATAATGAAACTAGATATCATTGTTTTAAGGGTGGAAATGGAGCTTGGTAAATAGCAACAAATATTATTAAGTCGGGCCATTGTCTCATGGGATCGAATTATAACTTGTTTGAATTGACTATTTAAGTTCTTCAAAACACTTTTTTAAACACTTAAAAAGTCATTTCAAACAGACTCTTAGTAAGTTATATTAAACAAATTATATAAATACCAAAAAATCATAAATTTTATTTTTAAAGCTTAATGTAGTTCTTGACATTTCACTTGTATTTCACTAATTAGTCATAAAACTTTAAAATGTTTTATTTTGATTCTCAAACTTTAAAAAAAAAAAAAAAAAAAAAAAATTGGCCTGTGATGTACATTTTCTTTTTTTAGGAAAATTCAACATAAGTTTTAAGTCATTTACTTTCAAATATGACATTATAATACATTTCTCTTCAAACAAAAAATTATCATAAACCAAAAAGAACATATGTGAAATTTTAGGAAATAAAAGTATTTTCATATTCTAAAACTAAAATGTGATAGGTGTGAGAAGTTTTTTTTTTTTTTTTTTTTTTTTGAGTATAGGTGTGAGAAGTTAGTACTACAATGAAATTAACATGACATAGCTCAACCATCTTCTCCTTCCCTAGAATAAAATAAAATAACTTTTCCAAAAAATAAAATAAAATGAAAAAGTAAAATATAAAATTGTAACCTGAAAATAGTTTTAGAGGAAAATATGAAAATGTGTGGGAAAGAGAGAGATGGAAAAAGCCTGTATGTCAGAGCAGATTTCTGTGGGATTGAAGGACCAACATGTGTCACTGTCGGAGTGGCCACCAGCATTAGAAAGCTCCACGTGTCACAAGAGAAGGCACGGAGGTGGGGGACGCTGGAAATAAACATGGGCCTGACCACAGGGAATCTCTGACCAACACGAGAAGTAAATGTTTTTGTTTGACTAGTTTTTCTTAATATCCCAACTAAGGAAAGGGACTTGCTCTTCCTTAATTTTAAACCAATTATTTTGGAAAGTTCTATTAATTCACCGTTAAATTATAAATTTAGTCTCTAGGATTAAGATTAGTTTCAATAATTCAATTTGAGTTTTTGATAAATTAAATCTATCTAACTCATACATAGGTATGTAACTTCATTATAGCTCAATTTGTTATCACCTTTAATACTCTTAATACTAACTTAAATATCAGAGTGTGTTGGGTATAACACCATACCAGTATGAGTTCTTATTGCAAGTCCTCTCCCAGTTTAACAACTTACCACCACCTCGTATTCTATGTTAGTCAAGACTCGCACAAGAATCTCGCATCAACGTTTTTGGTGAAACGTCACAAATTGAAGTAGTTTTTATGTTCTCAAAAAGTCGATCAGTTTAGTTTTCTTTATTTTCTTCTTAAACTCTAATACATGTAACTAACACCAAATTAGAAAATGCAAAGTTATTATCATATAAATAGAAAATGTGACATGTATTCAAAACAATAACAGTAGAGATTAATTTATAAAGTTTGACCAAAGTATAGGAATCATGTTGAAACTTTTAAAAGCACATGCATCAAATTAAATTGGAAATAAGTTCAAATCACAAGAATTAAATTTAAAACTTTTGAAACTATAAAAACTAAAATTGAAATTCATCTCAAATCATAAAGACTAAATTTGTAATTTAACATTGATCTATTAAAAAAAGACATACACAATCTATAGTTTGAAAAAAAGGCAAATTAAGTGTTCACAATTCATTTCACTTCACATTTTGATCATTATGATAGCTGAACTGACAATTAATTTGCATATTTATTATAAGCGGAACCAAACTAGCTAGTCAATAACAAAGACTCTTTTAAGACTGAGTCTCTATGATCATTAATTTTACCCATCAATCACATTGTGCTAACTATATTGAATAATTAATTCTTACGAAAGCGTTTGAATGATTCTCGTCCTGCACCTTATTCGAACAATAAATAAATGCACAACCCAGCGATAAATACTGACCTATTCAAATATCTTTTGAGGTATCCAACGGTTACGAGAGTATCAATCACATTGTATCAACTACATCGAATAATTTTTCGAGAAAGAGTTTGGCCGGGTCGTGGGCAGAGGAGAGTCAGACATGGTTAATATAATGGTGGTCCTTTACAAACTACAATATATCTAAAACAGTGTGTTTTTCATCACTGCAACAGCACACCTGAGCTGAAGCTACTTTCATGGGTTCAGTGAACTACGCTTTGTTCTCAGAATACACAGCCACTGCTCCTCTGCACCGTATTTCATGGTCAAACTTATTTTGCCGCCCCATTGTAGGGTTGCTTTTTTTTAATATCATATATAACTGTCACTTTCGTAGCTACTTTTTCTTTTTTTTTCTTTGAAAAAAGTGCTATATTTATTTATTAACAAATTCTTATTTTAGATTGAATTATATTTTTGGTTAAATTACAAGTTCAGTTTTGAACTTTTGAGTTTGTGTCAAATAGGTCTCTAAACTTTAAAAAGTGTCTAATAAGTTCTAAATATTTCGATTTTGTGTTTAATAATTCTCTAAGCTTTTAATTTTGTGGCTAATGTTCCTTGACGTATTTGACATTTTTTAACATTTATGAACTTATTCGACACAAAATTGAAAGTTTAATATCCTATTAGATACAAAATTCAATTTTATGTCTAATAGTTTCGTTAATTTAAAAAATTATAAAAAAAAGTTGAATATGTCAAGAACTTGTTAGACATAAAATTAAAAATCTAGAAACCTATTTTGACATTTTTAAAGTTCAGAAACCTATTAGATACAAAATTGAAAGTTTAAGAACTTATTAGATAATTTTAAAGTTCAATGATCTATTAGACACAAATATATAAAAGTTCATAGACTAAACTTTTAATTTAACCTATATTTTTAGTCTCTATCTTTTAATTTTCATTTCAACTTGGTCTACGTACTTTTAAAATTTTTTATTATTGTATTTATCTTTTTAATAAAGTTTGTTAAAAGGAAGTCATCGGTAAGAACTACTAATAGCCAACTTGAGCACTCCTCAATTGTTTAAAGAATCTCCACTCCTTATATGTCATTGTTTTTAGCTAGACATTTTAGACTACAAAAAGCTAGGAATAGTCACCAAATCTAATTTCATTTCTTTCCTAATGAAAAATAAAGAACAAGAAGTAAGAAATAACTATGCAGGTTTTTTATTCTTAAAAAATGAAGAAAAAAAAAAGTAGCAAAAAAAAAAAATGGAAACAATCTATAAGATCTACGATGTTGCCCCACATATAAAAATCCCTAATTATGTATTTTAAAGCAAATTTCAATCAAAAGTCTATTCCTAAAATATTGATATATATTTATTAAGATATTAACTTCCAATTAAAATAAATAATAATAATAATAATAACTACTCCCTTCTTCAAAAAAGACAATAATAAATAATAATAATAAATACCTATTTCCATTGCCTTATGAAAATTCCAAAAAAAAAATATTAGCAATATTCCCTTTTTTGCTTATTATTATTATTATTTTTTTTGAAGTCTATTATTGTAGACCTTTGAATGTTGGGAAAGGAAAATTATAAAAACTAAAATAACTTTATAGGCTTCCAAGAGATGACCATTTATAATGGGCCAAGAAACTTTTTTGGGCCTTTTGATGCGCAATCTAAACTTATCTAGCTTATAGATTTATTTAGAAAAACGTCCGGTAATGCCAGCTGTCTACCAGGAAATTTTTTGCAAATAATTACATACAAACTTATAAAAGTCAAATAGTTTCATTAATTTAATCTTTTCAATTTATCAAAATTACGTCCTCCATGACGTATCACGGATTCACGTATCACTGGAAAATATTCTTTTCTTTTAAGAAAGATACTGTTGTTATTGTCAAAAAAAAAAAAAAAAAAAAAAAAAGGAAATACAATGAAAATGAATGCTATTGGTAGAAAATGCATATATATGAATTTTAGTTCTTGTAAATTTTGTCAAAATTAGATATAAGAAATAAGACACAAATATCATTATATAAATATCATACAAGTTCATTTTATTATCAAACTTAACATTGTTCATCTATTATCTTTCATGTTCATTACATTAAAAGTTCAATCGCTCATTTCCACATTTTCTTATTCAAACATCGTTCAATAATAAACCATAAATTACCATCAAGATCGATGGTTCGATCTCTCACTCTCGTAATTGTTGAACTCAAAATAATAATAATAATAAACTGGTGTCAATTTTATTATTAAACCATCAACTCATCACTATCGAACATAAATAAGTGCTAAATTCAATAAATCTTGGATATAAAATTAAAAATTTGTTCACAAACTAACAAAAAAATTATTATATTTAAACAATGAAACGCGCAAAAAAAAAAATCTTAATTAACAAAAATGTCCAAAATCAACCACAAAAATACCGTGTTTTCAAAAAAACAAAACAAAAATACCTTATCTTAGCCCAAAGAAGAAGGCAAATGAAGTCCAAACCTTACGGCAAAACACTCAATTTTAAGGTTAAAAAGCTCTCAACACGGTTATATGAGTAATATTTTCTAAAAAATAATTATTTTCAACCACAAGAACACCAAAAACTAACTACAAATTTTTTATAAAGATTAAAAAAAATAATAATAAAAAAGAAAAGAAAATTTGGGGTATTGATTTTACAATTATTTAAGTTAAAAGGTTTAATGGGATGAAATTGAAAAAGAAAGCTAAATAAATTTTCTTTTTACATAAAATAATATAGACAATGCTTAGAAAATCAATGTTGCCCGTTGCCCGTCTTTCAAGTTTAAATCCAAGTCAAGTCGACGATAAAATCCTAACCCAGCTGCCCGAAATTTCCTCTCCGTCAAACCCTATAAATTCCATTTCTCCTCTGTTCCTTGCAACAACCATAACCATGGCGAAACTCACCGTGACCTTTCTTCTCTTCTTCTTCGTCCTCTCTTGCTCACACGCTCGCGACCTCACAGTCCGATCGGAATATGGAGTTTCCGTCCCCGATTCCGCTTCCTTAGTCGCCGAGGATTCCGATTCGAAGGCCTCGATCTTCCTCCCGACGGAGAAATTGTCCGAATACGAAGCTCCAAAATCCACGTCAGAGCTCGATCAGGTACGCACCGAATCCAATCCTTCTGAAATTACCGCCGTCGATACGACGGAGACCGTGTCAGATCCGTTAGTCGTGATCACCTTCCGTCCAATCAACCGCCAATTCGGGCGGCGATCGGTGCCACTGATGTTCCGGCGAGGTCGCCGCGGATGTCACCACCGCCACAACTTCAAGCCGTGGAGATTAATGGATCGCGTGGGCGAAATCTCATACGGAAACGACATGATCGTATCCGAAGAGCGATCGAACCCTAGTTCTGTTGCAAATTGGGGATCGGATCGCGAAATTGCGATTCCGAAGAGATGGAGCGAGTTCCGACATGTCGGACCGTGGGACTCATTCGGAAGCGATTCGAAGGAGGATCGGAAGCATCTCCACCATCACCACTTCCATCACCATCGCGAAGAAGAGGAAGAGCACGAACACAAAGAAAAGAGCGGTTTCCTGAGGAATTTCCGTAAGTTTCTGAACCAGTTCGAGTTCTGAAGATAAGAATACTCCATGCGTTTTCAGGTTTTTCATCTTTATTACAATAAGGTTAGCCTTAGCTAGCTCTATTCTGGATTTTTGAAACCTTCTGTGTAATATTGTAGTGTTGCTTGTTATGAGTGCATGTATGTGACTTTAATTTTAAAATATACCTACACTTAATGTATTATTTGCAATGTTGATGTTGATATTACTTCTATATGTACCTTATGAATTGTATTTTTGAATTGTTTTAGAAACGCAAATTTGTTTGTGTGATGTGAATGGGGAGAAAGTTGTGAATAATTAGATTAGTGGATGATTCGAAAAGCTAGTCACTAATTTGTGAGACATATACTTTCAACTGAGAGGTCAGTTCGAATTTCTAATCTAGAGGTTAGATCGAATCTCCAATCTGCATGTTGACTGTGAGTGTTTAGCTTATGTATTAGATTTGTTTTATATTAATTAGAGTCTGTTTTTTATGAATGGTTAGATTGTCTGGTACCAAAAATACAAGCAATAATATCAACTTATCATATGTAAATTACATGATTTTAAGCATTTGATATTTGCAAATTCATTGCTCTAGAAAGAAAAAAAAATGATTTTCGCAAATTCATCTTGGAGGCATATAACCAAATTCATTTTTGTATAATCTAGGATAAGAAAATCAAATCATAAATTCACTGACCAAGACTATACAATTTCACCTTGAATTTATTTTTCAGCCTAATATAAACACAAGTTATATAAAATTTAGATTCCAAAACAATTATATAAATACAGGGTTTTCAAAGATACAGGCTTTTTAAGATCCGATCACTCTTTTATAGAAATTGGGCGACAAAAATCTGATGCAGAGTGATTTGAAAATGGGCCATGCAATCAAGAAAATAGTGTTGTGCAAAAATGATGAAATTCAGATATGGTAAGGGACTATTTTGAAAATGAAATATGAGTGGGCTTGTATTTTTGAAATGGGTTTTTAGTGGATATATTATATATGTTCTTCTGTGAGTTGATAAATATAATGTTAATGCGAATGAAACTTTGAAGCTCAAAAGGTCATGAAGTTAAAAATTAAATTAAATTAATAAAGGAAAAGGCGAGTATATTACATTTGTAAGATTATGAATTAGATGGTTATATAAATAATTCTACAAGTTTAATAATAAAGTAAGATTAAATTAGATAGTTAGTTCCTAAATTTTCAAGTTTGTGTCTTTAACAAACAAGTCTTTGAACTTTTAAAAAAAATGTCTAATAGATCTCTTGCTTTAAATTTTGGGTCTAATAAATCTTAAACTTTCAATTTTGTGTCTAATGACTTTGACTATTCGATATTTTTAAAAGTTCACAGATTTATTAGGCACAAAATTAAAAATTTAGGGTTCTATTCGACACAAAATTTAATTTTATATCTAATAGATCCATTAATCTTTTTAAATCTTGAATATATCAAAAATCTATTAAACACAAAATTCAAAGTTCAAGGACAAATCAAATATTTTTTAAAAAGCTTAGAGACCTTTAGATACAAACCAAGACCTTGTTTCAAACCATTTCGTTTTTAGTTTTTGGTTTTTGAAAATTGTGCTTGTTTCCTCACAATTTCTTTATTATGGTTTTCTCCCCTATTAAACAAACATTTGAATTCTTAACCAAATTCCAAAAATAAAAACAAGTTTTTGAAAACTATTATTTCTAATTTTCAAAACTTGACTTGACTTGAATTTTGAAAACATTTTTAGAAAGTAGATAACAAAACAAAAAAAAAACTCATGGGTGGAAGTAGTATTCCTATGCTTAATTTTCAAAAAAACCAAATGGTTATCAAATAGAGTTAGTTTTCTCACAACTTTTTACAATGGTTTTCATCTTTTTTAAGGAAACATTTGAATTCTTAGCCAAATTCCAAAAACAAAAACAAGTTTCTAAAAACTTTTTTTTTTTAGTTTTTTTTTAACACTTATCTTGAATTTTGAAAACATTTGTAGAAAGTAGAAAACAAAACAAAGAAATTCATAGGTCACTCTACATATATCAAACGAGTTCTTATAATTCTCTATAGTACACGTAAACTTAGGGGATGCAAATCACTCTACATATATCTCAATGATTCTTACAAAGTATACTCACCTAACTTTTACAACACTTGGCAATCGAAAATTCGAAAATTTAATGATATATATCGTCACAAATAAGTAACCACCACGAATGGAGAAGGTTACATTACAAGATAGACAAATTACCAATACACATTGATTGCACAATAAAGTTTAGGAGGGTGAGTCTAAAAGAGTAGTGTGGGAGCTTAGAGAAGTTACATAGGACACTGTGGACATGTGGCTAAACATGAAGAGGACCACCATTATTTTCACTTCACATAAAGCTTTCAATGCTGTTGATTGACATTGGCCATTGCCAAGGTTAATTAATTAGAATGAAAAGGATAAGGCTGATGTGTGAATTGAAAATGCCTAAATGTAAGCATGAGAGAAGAAGAAGAAGAAAAAAAAGTCACAAAGTCATATACACATTATCTCTTCATGTGTTGTTTCTTTCATTCACGTTAGAGATATGGGTCTTGGTAATTGCCTTTCACCTAATTTTTCTTTCTTTTCTACTCTCTTACGAATTCCTTTTGCACTTTTATGATCTCCTCCAACCATTTCCCTTTTTCTCCCTGGAATCACCACTCTAATGGCTTTGTCGGTTTAGAGGATCGATGCGAGGGTTTATCGAAATGAGAAGAGTGTTGTATTCAAGGTGTGTTTAGTTACCAGGAATGAGAATGAGTGAACGAGAATCATTTTCCCTTCATCCTATTGTTGGTGTATAGTGCATATATGAAGAATGAATTAATTTCTTTTTGGTAAGTGGGTCTCACACTAATTTCAAATATTTTGGCTAACTTGAGTGGAATTAATTTCTTTTTGGTAAGTGGGTCTCACACTAATTTCAAATATTTTGGCTAACTTGAGTGGAAAATTTGAGGCACTACGAGAGTATGGATACTTCTTTCATTTATTGTCTGTCACACAAACATCCTTTTAAAAACGATGTGAGTCTACCAATATTAAAAAATATATATTTACAAAAGCAAAAACATAGTGTGAATGAATGGAATATAGTACTCTTGCAATACTAGAAAATTTTCTTATTAACTCGTGTGTATTACTCAGCTGCTAAGGCATTCTTCCCTTCATATTTGTTGTACTAATTTGAAATGTTTTGTTTGTATATAAACCATTATAGTTTCGATGATCGTTTGACATAAATCTTTCAGCAATTTCAAAATTAGATACGTGACCTTACTGCATTTGGTTTATTCATTAAATAAGTTAACAAAAGACATGTCTCATCAAGTAATTTATGTTAAATGATTGGTGAAATTAATATCAACAATCATGACAAAATTCATGTTTTACCTAAAGTTTAGAGACAGATAGATATTTTTTTTTAGTTCAATAACATGTAAAGTGGGGGAATTCGAATATCTGATTTCTTGATTGAGAATATATGTTTAATCAATTGAGTTTTGCTCAAATTGGGCAAAATGATCAAATTAAAATAAAGATTCAAAAACAAAATTGTAGAAAAAAAATTAGAACTTATAAAGATTCAGAAACAAAATTGACACAAACATGAAATTAGAAGATTGAGTGACATACTTTGGCCTAAAAAAAAAGAGAGTTAATGCATTGAAGAAACTTTTCAATAATTGTCACACATTAAAATTAAGATTTTGTTTCTTACACATTGAGATTCTCCATGATTGTATCAAAATTCGAAGACATTCAATTGAAGTTAATCTTTGGAGAATATCAAAAGAAAATCTATAATACTGTGAGAGTTCTACTACCTATATTCATTTTTTAATATAGAAATTCTTTAATGTAGTTGAATTTTACGTCATTTTTAAATAATGTTGATATGGTTGACAATCATTAAAAATAACATCCATACTTTTATACGCGAAATTTTCGCAAAGATCAATTGTCCAATTTGCTTAACATGGGACATTTTTTAATGATTTTCCATGCAATTAAGACTACATGTTTTAGTCCATTAATGAAAACAAACAAATTATCTTATAACTGATTGTTACAGTAGCTAATACTTGTTAGATATATGATAAAAATAACTTTAATTTTTCCAAAATTTCTTCCCCATATCCAACCAAGTAAAATTATTAGTCACATCCTGTCTATTAAATTTTCTAAATTGTCAAAGTGAGCACAACTTAACAATAATTAGCATGTACTCTTATCTTGAGATTGAAAATTCAAATTTTCATACCTCACATTTATTGTACTAAAAAAATTAAGCTTCCTAAATTCAAAAGACTATCATATTTAGAAGATGGTTCAAACCCGACGTCCAAGAGTTCTAAATTGATTTCCTAATTCTTGTTTAGAAACATAAATAATAATAATAATAATAACGGAAGAAAATACCCATTAAAAAGGAAAAGGAAAGAAGCTGCAAATTTCTTTACAAAACTAAAGAGAAATTTCACTATATAATTTTTATTACTTAGATTGAAAAAAAAAAAAGAGAGAAATTTAATTCAATTTGCAAGAACTTCCCAAATCAAATCCGGATCAAAAGACGGCATCTTCGCCAGCGAAGAATACCCTTCACAAACCCCTTCCCCCACCACCGCCACCGCCGACTCCGCCGAGCCGGACGACGATGGCGGCGGTGAATTCTCTGACCTCCAAAACCCATCTTCAGAAACCGCCGAGGAACACCCCATTTCACCACTCCAACACCACTCCGCCGCCGCCGGCGATGGCGACGGCGACGACATGGAAGACGACTCAGAAACGGCATCGTTTTTGGGATCCAATTTCTTGCCACTCTTTTTAGCCCTTTCCCTCTTCATCTTCGAACAAATTGCTTGAATTTTCGCATCGACAGAGTTCTTCAGAGCATTCAATCGGCCGCAATCGGCGAACCCCAAATTCCTAAAATCCTTCAAATTGGGAAAATTCAGCCTCGCGTATTCTCCTCTGAGCTTATACGCCGCCCTGTCGTAGGCGTAGGCGGCGGCCTCCGCCGTGTCGTAGGTCCCCAACCAAACCCTCATTCTGTTCTGCGGCAGCCTAATCTCCGCCACCCATTTCCCCCAATGCCTCTGCCTCACTCCCCTGTACAGCTTCTTCTTCACCGCCGCCGGAAAAACCCCATATCCGCCGGAGATTTCAACTGGGTAGTGGCGGTTATGTTGTTGGTGTTGCAGGTTCGCCGGCGAGCAGCCGTGGTGGTTCTCAACGCAGAATTTGTGGACCAGATCTCTCTGCCGGAGGTACACCGACGATCCCAACGACGGCTCCGGCATAGAGCTGACGGCGACGGTGGTGGACGGCAGACAGTGAGAGAAAATGGAATCGATGGTGTTGGTGGATTGGCGAGAGAGGAGGAGATTGGAGAGTAATGTTCTGATGTCGGCGGCGTTTTTGGAATCGGAAATGACTTGGGGATCGTTCAATTCTTGTTGGATTTTGTTATCCATGGAGGTTTTTCCAGGTTTTTTGGTTGATGGATTTTCTTTTCCGGGAAAATGGGAAGGAAAATGTAAGGGGGAAATGGGAAAAGAGAAGATGGGGATTTTGAGTGAAAAATGATGTATTTATAGGTGGGGAGAAATTAGAAAAACGGCTTCTTTTTTTTTTTTTTACAGCCAAGCCTTGAGCTTCTTTCTTCTTCTTTTTCAGTGCCACACAGAGAGAGATTTTGGACCATATGTTTGAAAGATTGAAACTTCATTCAGATTAAGAGAGTGAATATTTTAGGTCATATGTTGTGAAAGAGAGCTTGAATGGAGTCTAATGGTGCTGAATTTGTTATTAATTTCATTAATTACTTTATGACATGTTTGGGAGTGATTTTGAAATTGTTAAAAACACTCCAAACATGCCCTTAAAAATCTTGTATATCTAAAAGTGACTCGATAAAGTCTCGAAGCTACATTCACAAAATCCTGTGCAGCTTCATCTTAGATTTGAATATTCCATCAATGTAGGAAAAATAAAGTTAATCTTATTTAGCCAAGGAAAAAAAGATCTTTATAGATCTTTGTAAGTTCAACATGTAGACTATCAAACACCTAAATTTATCAAAATTAATTTGTCATTGAATACTTAAATAATATAGTTAACTTGTGGGGGTAAATGTTTTTGTCATTTTAGGGAAAATAACAAGTAGATGTTAAATTGAAAGAGTTAGCAATAGAGATTTATTATACAAAATTAAAGTCTAAACATCATCATATAAGTTCAAGGACAAATTAGCAACTTTTTGAAGTATAGAAACTAAATCCAACTTTAAAAATTTTAGAGATCAAACTTGTAATCAGGGATGGATATAAAAATCTTCATAAAAAGATACAAAATTTTACCTTCTAAATTTTTATATGTAATCTTCTAATTGAAATTTTGGGAGAGAAAATTTGAAAAAAAAAATTAATAACGTTTTAATTCAATTTTTATAACATAAGACAAGCTAAAAAGGGCACCTCTTTCATTTTTTTTTCCTTGCCTCTCCTTGTCATTTAACCAAAAATGCAAATTAACGAAAGTTCACATCCCATCTAAATGAAATTGAATAATAGTTAAATATCTCTTGGTTAGATTTTTAATATATACATTTTCTTTCTTTTAAATCTAATTGTACTGAAAAAAAATGAGCATAATTCAACAATAATTAGCATATACTCCTTTTTTTAAGATTCAAGGTTCAAATTTTCTTTTCCACATTTGTTGTACTAAAAAAAATTCAATCAAACTAATTTTAATTTTAAAATTATGGTCAATAATATATTTCTTAACCAGTTAAATTATGTTCAAGTTAGCATAATTTTGATTAGTATTCTCACGTGTTAAGATGATAAAAGAAATAATTTTGTGTCATTCAATTAGAAAATGCATACTGAAATATCTTAAATAAATTAATATTTGTTATGCAACTGTACTTACACTTACGCCTCACTAATATTTGTTTTTTCTATTATCATACATAAAATGATTGGATTTATGTACTCAAAAGAAAACGTATTCTTAAAATTTAATTCAATTTTCCAGATCCCAATTTTGAGCCAAATCAATTTACTGGTACACATAGAACATAATTTTATTTTATTTTTTTTAGCAAGATTTTTTTTTTATTTTACTTTTATATAATAGGCTAAAAATAAAATTTATTTTCTTTAAAAAAATAATAATAATAAATGGATCCGTGTGGCCCCCAACTTTCCGATCAGTATAGCTCTGAAAAGCTACTTTTTCGATTTATTGCCTATGAGAGAGAAAATAAGGAGAGAGAGGGAGAGGGGAAAAAATCTTTAAAGCCACGAAGTAGAATCTACTGTCACACGTGTCTTCTCCTTATTGGATTCTTACTTTAATGTGATCAAATTAAATTGATTGTCATCTAAAGTTTGGAGTTTATTTTGGTGTCTGGTTCAAATTTTAAATTTGTTGCTAGTTGTACTCAAAAAAAAAAAAAAAAAATTAAATTATAAATTTATTCTCCATAATTTTTGAAAAAGTTAGAATTTAGTTTTATGGTTTTAAATATTATAATTAGTTTCTATAATTTGATAAAACTCTCATAAATAATATGGACGAAATTTTAACTTTTAAAATCATAGGGACCTAAATTTTAACTTTTTCTCAACCATAAGACTAAATTTGTAATTTAACAAAAAAAAAGTCTATTTTTAGTTTGTTGTTAGTTCAATCAATAAGATACTCGTAACATGGAGAAATTAAAATAAAATACTTCAAATTTATTAAGCATCACAAAATAAATTTGAAAATTCAGGGAATAAAAAAACAAGATTTTGAATAGAAACACTTCGGAAATATTGAAGATGAAAATGATTCTAATCTATTTTAGATTTTGGGTTTTTTTTTCTTTGGTGTGTATTAGATTTTTTTTTTTTATCAGTCATGATTTAACATCTCCAACACAAATTTTCTAATTTACTAAGTGATAGAAATTTTTATCCACAGATATGCATTTTTAAGTCGTAAAATTTGATCACACCTAAAATAATTACTTTTCTCTAAAATTAATGGTAAAAAAAATATTTTTAAAAAAAATATGAGTCATCTAAACCATTAAAATTTTGTTCAAACAATCGATATTACAATGATTAGTCACATACTACCTTTCTCCAATGTGACGATATTACATGTATCTCTTTATATATAGTCTAATTATTATCAGCATGATCTCACGATCAATCCCTAATCTTTATTTCAAGTTTAATAATTTCATATGTTGTAATGGTAACCAAAACAACTAAAATATTTTGGACCATTGATAATTCAATAATGATTTGATCGAGTAATTATCAAATTACTAAAGCATATTTCAAACAAAAACTACCATTTGTTCACATTTTTTAAGTATGGAAGAATATTGCTTTTAAAAAATTGTTGTACAAGAGTTACTGAAATAGCCAAGTCTATTGGGTAATTCTAAAATAGAGCTATTTAAGGAGCTATGTGCATAATTGAGATTGGTAAATTAATGTTATTCAATTCAATTTTATGCTCCACATGGTTACGTTTAATGTCCTCTATTTACTTCACTGTCCAGCCCCCCCCCCCCCCCAAAGAAAAAATATGGCATTGAATTTTCATATTGTACAAATATTTTATAAATATGACATTTGTGTAAATTTTAGTTTTAAGATAATTAATATGTAATATACATTTACAAGCCAAAATGGAAAACATTAATCCATTCATTTTTTTCCATTAGTCCATTCATTTTTGCTCCGTAAAAATTATAAACAAGCAAAAATATCATCAAATGACTCAACAATTATTATCAAACGATCCAAAATTAATTAGTTGATAACTAGTTCAGTTATAGATTTACGTAGCTCTCATCAAAATATTTTTTAAGAGAGACAAAAAGTTCATCATTGTATTCATTTTTATGAGAGAGACGTCACACACCTATTCTTAGTACCAATAAGCTAAAACCTATATATAAATATTTTACATATGCCACTATTCATAAATCTATATATTGAAAGTTAAATTAAATGTAATAGATTTCACAACTATTATTGACATGCACTGGATAGACTATGCATCCATGTGACATGTTACATGTTTTTGAGATGATAGATAACTTGCCTTTTTTGTCTTCTATATTTATTTTTACCAAAAATGAATAATTTCTAATCCACCAAATTATAATTTTTCTTGATACATTTTTAAATATCTTTAGTGATGATTCAACAAGTTCAATTGATCTAGGATTTATATTCAATCTTTCCATCCCATCTCTAGCTACTTGCAACACTTATCTTAATAAAATTTAGCATTTTATTTATTATTATTATTTTCATGAAAAATGATAAAGATTGATAAGCCTCAGTATTGAGGCATATTTAGCTCTAATAGACTTAAGTTATACTTAAAAATTCATAGAAATTATGTGAAGAAGTTAGAAAATGATAGAAACATCAGTAGTCCTGTGAGGAATGTATTTAGTTAGAAAATGGAGTAAAAAGAATAAAAGAAAGACTAAATGTTGTGTTTGATGCATGGCATTAAAAAATTGCAATTTCATATTGCAATTGCAATCTGATTTAGCAATCGAACAGCTACAGAAAAGGAAAGCATTCAAGTCCATAGTTGAACCATATAAGGAAAGCGTTCAATTCACCTAAATTCTACACGATTTTCATAGAAGCTGGGATGAATTAAGGGAGTCAACAACCCTAGATTTGAAGAGGATAAAAAGGGAGAGAAGCCTTCGATAAAAATACGTTATTTTCCTTGGGTGCTTAAGCATTTTTTAGTCGATTTCTTTATTGCTCTCCAGCAGCTGTCTTCGATTCCAAAACGCAAAGCTATTCATCCTTAGCTTCCAATCCGATCCAATGAAAGTCTGAGTTGTAAGGATTAAATCCTTCTTGACAAAGAAGGGTTAATCGATTTGAAAATGTAGGAAAGGTAGTGGGTTTTTGTTCGTTTTAATTATGTTCTTAGTTTTAGTTTCAATTCTGTTTATGCTTCTTTCAAGTTTTGGATGTATTCCTTTGGTTAATCTTGCTATTATTGAACGCACTTGAGGCAAATTTTATCTCATAACTATTTTATGAAAGTTGAATTCTAGTTTTCAAGCAAGGTTGATTTGTGGGTTTTGTTTCTAGTGGTTTTTTTTCTATTCGATTTTGGTTATTACAATGTTCGCCTTTTCAATTTCTTGTTCCTATTGTTTCTTGGTGTGCAATACTTAAATTAAAACCCTTGAAAACTCTTTTTTTTAAGCTACTGTTAGTTTTAATTTTTCTTAGCATTGAGAATAATTACAAGTTTTGCTTAGATTCTTTTAATTTAATTATGAGTTAAATCCTCCATAGGGGTTCAAGGATGTGAATTTCCTAAGGAGTGAATTGAACTTAAATTGCAAAAACAACCAAGCCTACACTTCAATTGTTTGCTTGTGTTGAGTTGATTGATTTTGTGATCCTAGATTGATTGACTAGGGTTGCAAACTAAGCTTGGATCTAATACCGAAAGGGTTAGTTAAGAGCAGATTTCAAACAAGCAATGGAGACAAGAGATTAGACATAAGTCATTTTTTACCCTAGACATAGGGCAAAAGACTCCAAAACCATAAAAATTGCATGAGCTAATTGATCTAAGGTAGAGTGGTTATAGATATATAAGTTACTCACTTAGTCTCCTAAAGGCCAAATTGCAAGGTGAATAGGAGTGACAATTTAGGTTTACAATTGCTTGTGTAGGTTAGGATTGTAATTGCAATTTAAAATAGCAATTCATGACTTAGGGCAAGGAATATTTTTGAACCCCATTTTACCTTCATAGAGTTATCATTTGCATTTCATTTTCTTTGTTGTCTCTCACCAACCTACAATCTGACTTTGCAATCGAGTTACCTAGTTGCAATTTTTTAACACAATTTGCTATTTTGACCTTTTTGTTAAAATTATTTCCTGTGGGATCAATATTCAGGAATATTTCTCTTTATTACTTGCATCGATAGTGTGCACTTGCACTAGGGCTGAAATTATTTCTTTTATTTTTACCCATAAGTTTCACCCGATCAAGTATTAATAAATAAATAACGACCTTCCTCCCTAATCCACGTTACTCTCATTAAAGTTTGACATGTTAGTTTATTTGGAGTCTCCATTGAGTATTCGATTTTTCTTTGTATCAATTATTATATATAATATAACAATTTTCAATTCAACTCTTTTTTTTTTATTTTAAACACGGTGGAGGTTTGAATCTTTGTCTATGTTATGCTCATATTAGTTATTCAAACTTGTTTAGTTAACGGACATATATATATATATATATATATATATATATATAATTTTATTCAATCATATATTAACCAATATATCATTTTAGCTCATTGCAATTTTTTTAACGTGATATTCAAATAATGATTTGAAGTATCATAAAAAAGAAGAAATCTCCCAACCTAATTCATTTAAAATATATATTTAAATAAAAATACTAATATTACACAACTTTTTTTTTATCAAAGAGATGATAGAGTGACATTATTAATTAAATTAACACATTAAACATTGCAACAAATAATAATAAATCAGCAATATTTCAACCTATATACATTTCTTGATGAAGGAACAATGATTTGGTATTAAAATTAAAGCAATCATACAAGTTCTTTATAATTAATATAGAAATTGGACAACAAACCTCTAGTTGACCACAAGCCTTCAAGAGAAATACAACTTTAACTAATTCGAAGCGTTAATTTCACTATTTAT
This sequence comes from Trichosanthes truncata, assembly GCA_033996785.1. Classification (NCBI taxonomy): domain Eukaryota; kingdom Viridiplantae; phylum Streptophyta; class Magnoliopsida; order Cucurbitales; family Cucurbitaceae; genus Trichosanthes; species Trichosanthes truncata. The sequence continues at coordinate 79,334,158 of JAWPNB010000003.1, forward strand.
TCAATTTTAAGTTAAATGAATTCAAAAGTTTAAGTTAAAATTGGTCTATATTTTTAGTATCTAATATTTTGGTTTTTTTTTTTATGTAGTCCTTACTATTATCTAAAAATTATCAACTTAGTCTTTAATAATTACACGGAAATGTGTTGTTGATTGCATTGTTAACGTGGTCTTCTTTTTTTTTCCCTTCTCCTTCCTTATCCCTCTTTCTTCAACGGACCTTAAGGCCACCAATTGTGGGTGCCATTCGACGTATGCTGCCACATCGTTGTCTCGCAGCCCCGTCATCCAACCATGTTGGAATAAATGGGGAGCCAAATCTAAAACGAATCATTCCATATCTGGGCATTCAATCTAGTTGAAACAAATGTTTGGAATCGTTCGATCTGGAAGAACAAGCTCATTCCAAATTTGAGGAACGAATGCCAGATTTAGAATGTTTCAATGTGAAAATACGGTGAAACTTTGAGACAGTGACAGTGTGCATAGGTCATCAAACGGTGGGAATGATGTCTTCCAAAGAAAAAGGGAGAAAGGAGAAAGAGAAAGAAGATGGTCGTGTTTAGCAATCCAATCAACCAAATTCGCCACATCAATAAAAACGAAATAGCATATTAACCACCATGTCAACATTCCGTTAAGTCAACTAAGGTCATAGACCATTCATTTAAGAATTATTTTCCAAACACAAGGGATTAAAATGACATTTTTGAAAACTCAAGAACAAAATAGACATCAACTCCAAACTTAAGAGCCAAAAGTATATTTCGGCTATGGAAAAAAAAAATATCTTCTTTTAAAAAGAAAAAGTTGCAAATGAAAGTTATGGTAAAAGAAGATGGGACCCAAATTTGGGAGTGTAGGGTGGGAAGGCATTAAAGATGAAAAGGTAGGCATAAGGAAGAGGGTTGGGCAAAGATGACGACGCATAAAGAAGGCCGTGTTTGGCAAATATCTTTTTTTCATGTGAAAAGTAGCACTTCTCGCCTGTGGCCTATCTTCAATACCAAACTCGTCCTTGTTGAGTTGTTTCCCAAAAAAAAAAAAAAAAAAAAGAGCTTCTTTTTATCCCTTCTTCCATTTCATTCCATGTGAAAAAAAGCTTTAAAGGTACCCTTTGCAAAGTCAACCTCCCCCCCCATTTCACTTCATTCATGTTTTGCATGGGAATGTGTATCTTCCTATCACCCTCCCACCCCCACTTTTTTTTTTTTTTTGGATACCCTAGATTTCTAGATTAGATTAATACTCGTCATACTAAATCAATACAAAGATGTGGGTTTTTCTTGTCAACTCGATTTTATTAATTTAATGGTTTTTTTATTTGTGATATAATTTTTTGAAAAGTGTTTTCAATGGATCACACACTCTTGTGATGTTTACGAAAAACAACCATCATTTTTAAATCAAGGCCTGAATGTTGTATGGAGAACAAAAATATAGTATGAACTATATTAATTATTATAATCGTATGAAATATGCATATCTTAAATGCCTATAAAGATCTCTAGGTTTGTAGTCCGGAGAGTTTGACTACAATTAGTCTTTTTTCTCTCTCTCTTGAGAGTAAGATTCCTTATCAATAATAATGTTCTAGAAACTAAACATATATAAATAATCATACACCTAATGGAATATTCGCAATGAACTTAAGACTTAAAGTAAAAGATCAAGCAATGAAGTGAAAAGGACATGGTACAATTAAACTTAATGTTGGAATAAAATATGCCACAAATAAAATAAAAAAAAAAATACATGGGTTGCCATATTCAATCAAGACCATTTAGCTTGAACCCATACCGACCAGAACTTTTCATAGTGGAGAGGGCAAACTTTTACATCCAAATTATATATATAATCTTTCAATACTAAAAATTTAGAAGTGATAAATTGAAGAGATAGTTTTTGATAACCATTTGATTTTTAATTTTTGGTTTTTGAAAATTAAACCTATAAATACTACTTTTACCTATGAGTTTTCATGTTTTTTTATCTATTTTTTACATATGTTTTCAAAAACTTGTTTTAGTTTTTGGAATTTGGCTAGAAATTCAAATATTTCCTTAAGATAGATGGAAACCATTGTAGAGAAGATGAAAATGGTAGAGAAATTGTGAGAAAACAAACATAATTTTCAAAAATCAAATGATTATCAAACAGGCCTTGATTTTTTATATAGTTTTTTTAATCTAAAACGAATCAGCTAGCCTTCTTCACTCCATTCCTAAAACACATATAATCAAAAATTGAACCTTAATTGATGAATTGCTTATTAGACCAAATGAAGACTTTTAAAGCCGTCCAACCAAACAAAAACAAAACTTCCAATTATGTCGTTCATGGTTGTGAATCACTCTCGCAATGCAACAAAAATCAATCTCCCATTGAAAAGCTGCAGATAGAAAGAGAGGCCAATTTTTGTTGACATCTCATTAAAAGCTGTCAACAGAGAAAATAAAATAAAGCAAATTTTTGTTGACTTTCTAAAAAAAAAAAAGTGGTATTTTGGAGCTTAGCTGGATTTTGTAAAAAAAAGTCCGGCCGGCGCCCGAGCCGACTATGGCTGTGGTCCCTGGCTTCTGAGACTGACACGTCATCCCTTCGCCGCTGTAAATGGGAGCATTTTCGTGCCCCCACGTGTCGCCTTAGCATTACCCCATGAACAGAGAATTTTTCTAAATCTCGTGAATGCCCTTTTCGTGGACCTGGGCACGTGAAACCACCTACACGGCGTCGTTTTTATTTTGTTGTTTTTTTCTTTTTTGCTATTTGTTTTTGTTGCTTAATTATTTTAAATTTTTATTTTTAGCATCACTATGACGCCATGATGACGAGAAAGATTCAAAGTCCAGCGGCTCACATGGCCCCCTGGGCCCACCCTTCCAATGACACATCCCTGCTTAAAACAGGTAAAAAGCTCACAAGATTTGGGCTCATGTATACCTCCAAAAAGAAAAAATCTTAACTTTTTTTAAATATTTATTCATTCTTAAAGAATTATAGTTTTTCAATTAAATTTCAGCTTAATAATTTAAATTGAAATACATCATGCTAATATGTGCATAGCTTAGCAATTAAAGTATGATGAAATTATTTTAATGTCAACTTGAGCATATAACTTAATTGGTTATGACATATATATACTCAACTAAGAGGTTAGAGGTTCAAATCCTTATGCTCATATTGTTGAACTGAAAAAAACAAAGAAGTTGTCGTTGTAATGCTCATTCTTTTTTTAAAAAAAAAATTACAAAATAAGGATGTGACATTTGAAGCATCTTGTGATATATCTTACAAGGTGATTTTTTTTATACTAAGTGAGATACGAAATGTCATTTGAAAGCATGTTGCTATGTCAATTTTTAATTTAGATATGATTGATAGTGTTATTGACTTAAAAATAACTCAATTTGGGTAGACATCTAGGGGGCGTTTGGCCCTCTAGTTCGGATCAAAACTCTAGGAATCAGAACTCTGGAGAGTATGTTTGGAGTTCTGAAGCTTGAGAATCAGAAATCTGTGTTTGAGGTACAGGATTCTGAACTCCGGGGTTTGGCAGTTTTTTTTTTTCCCTTTTTCTATTTTCTTCTCTTTTTTTTTTTGTTTTATTTTTTTAGTGGATGTTTTATGAATTGTAAAACTTATCGTGTAACATGGATCAATTTTTAAAGGAATTTTGAATTAACCATTTAATTTAAGTTATAGTCTAAGGATAAGAAAATTGTTTCCAACAATTAAAACATTGATTACCATTAACAAAATGAAAAAACATAATAGGACAATCTTAAGTTTTGTCTTTTTTTCATAGACCAACTTGCAAATTTTAAATTCAAAACAATAGCTCACAATAATGATATTAATCCTAATATTATAAGTCAAAGTAGATATAATGAGAAAAAAAATACATGATTCATGAAAAAACAAAAATTTGGAACATAAAATTACATAGAGAGCAAACTTTGCATAGTTTTTGTAATTTTAATTTAATTTAATGTAAAATAAAATACATTTATAGATTATTTTAAAATGACTAAATTAAAAATAAAATAACGTATATTTATGTAATTTTAATATAAATAAATTCAAAATGAATATCATATGAAGTATATATATATATATATATATATATATATATATATATATATATATATATATGCTTAGCAAAAACGTTATTTTGGAGGGAAAAAAACCAATTCTTTATTTTATAAACAATATCATCTTTTTGGAATATTTTTGTAACGAAAGGCTTTAATCTGGACACGTGTATGGTTGGCAATGGCCTTCAAAACCAATCATTGTCTTATCTTTTCATTTTAAAAATTGATAACATTAAAAAAAAAAATAATAATAATAATAATAAAAAGGGTTTAAAGTCAAAATTCGGTAACCGACCATTTCAGATTGAGAGTGTCTGTGTCTGTGTGATGGTCGTATTTGAAACTACTTTGACTTTTGACTTCTTCCAATTGTTTAAAGATGGGGTAACCCTGGTAGGTACAAAAATTTAACTAGGGGTGTACATGGGTTGGGTTGGGTCGGGTTAGGAAAGTTTTTTGGACCAACCCGAACATTCGGGTTAGTCAAACCTTCAACCCAACTAACCCTATTCAAGAGAGTAACCCAACCCAACCCAACCCAATATTTTCGGGTTGGGTTGGGTTGGGTCGTCGGGTTGGACCATTTTTTTTCTTTTTTTTTTTTAATTTCAATTTAAAATTTATTTGTATACCTTCAAGTTTTATATAAATTAATATAAATATTAAAAAAAATCAAGCATTAAAAAACTCTAAATGTCTTTATACTAAATAGCAACCATAAAATTTAAATGATTCTATTACTATCATCACAATAAACTTCTAAATAAATCACAATCATTTAAAACAAAGTTCAAAATTCAATAATGTAACTATGAGTCTATTACAATACCAAAAGTCTTAAATTTGAAGCACCACAAATTAAAAAATTTCAGTGCTGATGACATTCAATCTCTGACTAATAACCTCTGTTACACGTAAGGATCATGAAATCCTCTTTACAAAATTAATAAACATCTAATAATATCCAACGAAACAACTAGAACTTGACATCGAATCAACTAGAACTGAACTAAACATCTAATAATAAACATCTCAGCAATTCATTCCTAATGTTAAACATCTCAGAATAATAAACAACTAGAACTGAACTAAACATCTAATAATAAACATCTCAGAATGGAAACAGACAGATTCCAACGAAACAAAAACACTCAGTATAAGTAAACTTTCCTCTCCCATCCCACAAAATTTAAAATTAAAAAAAAAATAGACAACAAAAAAAAAATGAAGAAGAATACTCACAGCGGAAGAGAAGAAGACTAGACTATGTTTCAAAAAAAACTAAAGAAGAAATTTTGAATTTTCTCATATGCAAACGATAGGGAGAAAGAGGGGAGGGATAAGTTTAAAAAAAAAAAAAACTAAAGAAGAATACTGTCTCACAGTCACCGGAAGCTTAGATGCCGACGACGGGGAGAAAGAGAGGAGCCACGGCCAGAGAAGGAGAGGAGCGACGACCGGAGTGTTGCGATTGCGTGTGTGAAGTGAGCGACTGTGCAAACCGCGAAGAGAGGGGCAGAGGGCGAACTGCGAAGAGAGGGGATGAGGATTGAGCATGAAGTCGAACTGCGAAGAGAGGGATGAGGATTGAGGACGAAGTCAAACTGCGAAGAGAGGGATGAGGATTGAGGACGAAGTCGAACTGCGAAGAGATTGCGATTTGCGAAGAGAAGGGATGAGGACGAAGTCGAATTGCGAAGAGAGGGGCGGCGTGAATTGAGGATTGAGGCAGCTAGGGTTTTTATTTTTTACTTATATATATATTTTTTTTAAAAAAAAACCTTATTTCGGTTCGGTTCGGGTTGAACCGAACCAAAATTTTTCCAACCCGCGAACCGAACCAAAATTTCGGTTCTTCCAATTTTTAACCCAACCCAACCCAACCCTTCTAATTTGGGTTGGGTAAGCCGGGTTGGTCGGGTTATCGGTTCATTTGTACACCCCTAAATTTAACGCCGCTTTTATTTAACCTTGATACTACGTTACTTATCGAGAAAATTTCTAGTATTATTGGAATACTATATTTCTTTTGTTTATATTATATTTTTGAATTTATAAATATTTTTTTAGTATTGATGGATCCGACATAATTTTACAAAAATGTTGACGTGGCAAATAATAAATGGGAATAGAATTTTTACATGTAAATTTATAAAATATTTGACTCGCTATTTTAATAATTTTGAATTTGCTAGTTTTGAAGTTGGAAAGTCCATATTTATGTTTTTTATATTTGGATTGTGGAAAAAAAAATTCTTATATTTTCATGACTGATATTAATTTACTGATAAGATTGTGTTTTATGTAGCACCTCTCAAGATTGATAATTTTTTTTTAGTGAAACAAATGTGAAAAGTATATTAAAATCTATACCTTTTTGTAATAAAGTTTGACAATTTTTTGTAATAAAGTCTGAATTATTATACGAAAAAATGTAATTGATTAAAATCTATCATTTGACATGATACCCTTATAGTAAAGTAATCGAAAGTCAAAGTTATAATAAAAAACTATAGCAGAAAAAATAATGACATAGTAAATGCAAAGACACATACACCCTAGAGATATAGAATAGATAGTTGAGTCATAGAAATTAGAGAGGGGATTTTGATCTTGTGCATAATCTAGAACCAAATTAGATTTGCAACAATCAAATTCAAAACAAGGTGATTTAGATTGTACGTACAAATAAAAGGGAATATAATAATCTTAGTACAATTTTTTATTTTTTTAGTTCAACATGTGAGAAGAGAGATTTTCGAGCCTCTAACCTATTGGTTAAAGACATATATCTTAACCAATCGAGCTATACTCAAGTTGATAGTATCATCTTTTTAACTAGATATCAAAAATCAATCTAATTAATTTTAGAATTCGATGATATAAAACTAACTAGTTGGACTTACATATTATATGAACATTAGCATCAAGAACATGGGGTATAAACATTCTCCTCCCTTCCTCCTAATTTGACCTATAAATCAATAGGGGGCACAAAAGATGTTTTTTGCATCGGCGGTCTCGTGTTCGAAATCCGGCTGTCGTGCGTATCTTTTTACTTTATTTAGTCATTTTTTGATTTTGCATTAGAATTTACTTCATTTTTTAACTAAAAAAGAATTAATTCTATTTTAAAAAATCTTAAATATTTAAAATTGAGTACAAAAACAAATATATATTAAAATGGGTGCTAGTGTGAGATTTTTTTTTTTTTTTTTTTTTTGCAAAGATAGATATATTCAATACAAAAGGGGACTTCACAACCCGAAGTCAAGACATAAAGACACAAGGTCTAACAACAAAAGACATTAGTTCAAAAACCAAGCAAACAAAGTGTGAAAAATGACCCAAACAACATATTCAAAAAAACCAAACCCATGGAGGACCAGAAGGAGGAGCCAACTACCCACTCAACCAGGAGGAATACCGAGCAGCTACATCAACCTAAACAATACAAAAGATACACTAGGGAGAAAAAGAGTAGACTACCCATGAAGTCGAATATTCCTCTCTCTCCAAATATGGTAAATGGAGGCACACCAAGCCAATCTCTAAATACGACATTCACGCGTTTGCCTCCCAATAGAGAGAAATAATTGAATTGACTAACCAATAATAAAATAAATAAATAACTCAGACAATAAAAGGTAATTGCATTTATTTCAGTGAGATAAACATTGCTTTCCTCCAAATGGGTTTGAGAGCGACCCCATCGCCACTGCCACCTCTTTTTTCACTTCCGACATTATCGCTAATTAAAACATATATTAAATTGTAGATTTCATTTCAATATTTTAAACACTTTGTCGGATTTAGTTTTTTAATTTTAAAAGTTTTAAACTAACCCTTCAAATATAGATTACGTTTTTATCCAATTCTTTTTGTTGTTAATAGTATTAACAAAACGTTTAACATTTTGCATCTATTGAATTGTTGTGATTTGTTATATAATGTCAACCTAATTAAAATATTTTTAACGGATTAATTAAATCAACTTCTTGGCAGTTATGTTATTAATAGGTTAAATTACAGGTTTAGTTATTGGACCTTCATATTTATATATAATAGATTTCTGAACTTTTAAAAGTATCTAATAGGTTTTTGAATTTTGAATTTTATGTTTAATAGATTCTTGAACTTAAAAAATGTCAAACAAGTCCTTAAACTTTTAATTTTATGTCTAATAGATCTCTAACATATTCAACATTTTTTAAAATTAAAGAATCTAGTGGACATCAAATTGAATTTCATGTTTAATAAGATATTAAATTTTCAATTTTGTGCCTAATGGGTTCATGAACTTAAAAAAAATTAATAGGTCAATGACCTATTGACGCAAAATTAAAAACTTATAAGCTTATTAGATTCAAAATCGAAAGTTCATAGACATATTAAAGTCAAAATTGAAAGTTCATGAACCTATTATATACTTTTTAAAGTTCATGAACTTCTTTGACACAAACCTACAATTTCAGATACTGAATTTATAATTTAATCTTTCTAATATGGTGGATTTAATAAAAATATAATCTAAAATTTGGGTAAGTGATAGAAATTTTTTCAAAGTTGAAATATTAAATAGAAATACCCAAACACTCAAATGCTAAATTTATTGTTTTAACAATTAAAAAGAATACTTATAATTAATTAAATTTTTTTTATAAAGTACTTGGATATTTGGTTGTCTTCCTCTCTCATCATGCCCTCATTTTTGGGTAAGTTTGACTTTGGTAGCCATTTAACCGACGCTCCATCACCGACGCCACTTGTAATTACACGTGGAGTTTTCTAATTGAGCCGTTCTTTCTTCTCCATTGACTGTCGCTTTCCTTCTAATCTCTTCTTTCTTCTACCAATTATATCATTGGAAGATTGAGTTTGTCTTAAAAGATAATTTATGGATCAAGTCCTTTTTAGTATCATAAATTTGAACTTTCAACATTCAAGAAAGAAATAAATATATGTTGAATTATGTTCATGTTCACAATTTATAGATTAAAATAGATTGTAAACATTTGATAAAAATTCAATTTATATCATGAACTTGAGTCAATCAATTTTTATTCTAAACTTTAGACTTGCAATATTTTACTTTATACTTCTGTTACCTTCACCTACTAATTTAAACAAATATCAAGCTCTAACAAATTAATGTATAAATAAATATCTTAAACTTCAAAAATTTTAATAAAGAATTAGATAGTGAATCGTTGTCACCTTAAAGCTTAAATCCCCATCAATTTTATAGTAAACTTTTGTTTGTAATTTATAGATTGCACCTAAAAATATTTTTTTTTTAAAATTTCTTTAACCAAAAGCCTAATAAAAGGGTAAAATTTGCAACTCTTACCTGAGTGCAAGTCCAATTTGATGAAATTGTACGGTTATGGTAAAAACTTGCTCATTTTACCAAGTTTTTAGATAAAATTTTAATTTTTCCCTAACATTTTGATGTCCATGTCCACTCAAGTTATGTAAATTTGAGCCCATAGTTCACTACTCAAATTAACTTAAAAAAATTTTTTAGTTCAAAACTAGATTAAAAAGTTGAAAAATGTATGTATGACGTCCAAAACAGAACCATCCTTTTTTTTTTTTGGGGGGGGGGGGGGGGGGGGGGGGGGGGGGAGGAGGGGGGAATAATTACTAAAAGTATCCTATGGAGCAAAATTCCATAGTTATTAAAAACTATAGGGTGATTCCTATTGCTTTTTTCAAATTATAAAAGAACAATTAAAATACTATTTTAATCCTTGTACTTTAGACTTCATTTCATTCTATTCTCTGTACTTCTAAATGTCCAAATTTAGTCTCTAAACTTTCAATAAAGTTTAAAATTGGTCACTAGTTTGGAGTTAATTTTTATTAAAATTGGTTAAATAATAATAATGTTAATGCAAGAAAAGACACAATGTAAACATATTTCCAACATTTATAAAGAGAAGCCTAATAGACAAGTTTTAAAAAAGTTAACAATAATCTAACAATAGGAACTAATTTTAGTGCATGTTTGAGAATGATTTTGAAATAGTTAAAATTACTTTTGTCAAGTTCAAAATTACTCCAAAACATGTTTTTAATCATTCAAAATCAACCTAATATTTGATTTCACACTTTTAAATGCAATTTTCATACCATAAAAATTAATTTTGAATAATTAAAAGCATATTTCAGAGTGATTTTGAATACTAAAAAAGTTATTTTAACCATTTCAAAATCACTCTCAAACATGCTTTTAAGCTTTATTGAAAGTACATAACTAAATAAAATCCAAAGTACAAATACCAAAAATGGTATTTTAACCTAAAAGAAAGTAAGAAATAAAAAACTCTACACAAGATATGTTAGTAACTTTGTCAAAATATTCTTATAAAAAAAAAAGTAACTTTGTCAAAATATTGATTGATAATGTATAATTATAACCAGTAATTCATTATAACATCCCATCTCTTCAAACACAAGCACATCACAATACACTTATTCCAAGCACACATTAATTTTATCGGACAACCTACCCTACGTACAATCACTTTATGTCATTGCAAAATGCAAAAAAAAATAAAAAAGCATAACATATTATGTATTGCACGTGGTAATGAACTACTCTCTTAACAAAAATAAAGTGAGTTTCTTCTCGTATCCTTGATAGAAATTGTAAAAACTATTCTACTAGAAGTAAATATATATGAGGTTCTGATCCTCCACATCCCAATCCAATGGAGAAAGGTAAGAGAAAAATAGAAAGGAGATCATAATTACAGAAGTTGGATGCAAATACAATAACAAACATATGCTTGTTGGTTTAAAATGCCAGGGCTGTACTTCAAAAAGAGGGTAGATGAATGTACCTTTGTATGATGAAATCCTGCCCAAAAACCCCAGATAATCAGATTCGCTCTCGAGCGGTTTCTTCTATGTGTATGTATTTGTGAAGAATGGTGACTAATCTTTCCAGCCCTCCTTATTCAAACGTCGTGAGGCGAGGCCCTTCGACGAAAGATTTGGAGTAACAGGCAAGGAAGGTGTGTGTGGTGTTTCATCATCCCAATTGTCATCCCAACTGTTTTCCCATCCGTCGTTATTGTCAGCAACGGATTTACCTCCAATGGAAACCGGGAGCTCCATGTCCAGCCTTTGATATTTAGAATTGCTAGTTACAGAACTCTTACGACGAATGCTAATGAACACTGAAGCAGCTGCAAGTGTCAGAATTACCGAAAAAGCTAAAATTGCAATAACAGGTGGCTGCGTGAGGTAGCTGAACCGTGAGGACTTGGGAAGATTATCAGAATCTTTGGCAATATTGTGCGCAACCAGATCCCTAAAATCAAGACTACAACGGCCGCTACCTGCTGTAAGAACGATCGCGTTGCCAACTCTTCCATCACCAATCGAAACTTTTACCTACATAATTTGATTATTTGGATGTGTATATTATGATGTAACTTTAGCACATGTATCTTACAATTAGTAGCTATTCTATACTACTACTAGGCATATTTTACTAGAATCTCATTTGGGTACTTGTAAACATAGTAATGAAACAACATCAAAGAAATAGATGTAATATTTTATTCGATTCTAAAAACGGGCTAATTTGTTGACTGTTTCTTCAATGAGGATCTGTTAGCTGGATTGTCAGAGAAGCATGTAAGGTATTCCTCACTTTGTATTGATATTCAGAGGAAGAAAAATCACCCAAAGGTGTTACAAAACTTACCAACCAAATTGAGAGGGCTGGGTATCTCTCCCTCTCCAAGCCAAAAATTCTCCCCAAAGAAAAGCCTAAAAAACAAAAGAACATTGCGCAAAAAGAAATACTACCAGACCTCCCTTCTAGCAACGGTCCCCTCCCAAAACGCGCGTACCCCTTCTCTAACTAACTTGCCAGAGTCGTTATGTCTTTTTTGCCCGCCCTTTGGTAATATTTTGTAATTGGTGGCCTAACATCACTCCCGGGTTGCATAAGAACCTTGTCCTCAAGGTTGAAGGTTGGAAACTGCTGTTTTATAGTCTGAAATGTCTCCCAAGTAGCCTCATGAGCTGTGGAAGACCCTTCCAACTAGTACTTCATCTACACCTGTCTGCTTGTGAGAGTACTAATATAGTATAGTATGGGTTTTATGTAGGGGATTAGTAGTTTATCAGTAAGGGGCTTTTTGGGAATTAGTTAGGAGTGTCTTGGTTATAAATAGGAGTGTTAGGGTCCTTAGTTAGGGGTGGAGAATTTTAGTAGAGTGTCCATAGTGGGACTTTGGGAGAGAGATAGCCCTCTCGAAAGGCTATTGTTATATTGTAACGTCCTTTGATATTGCAATATATTAGTTTCTTTGTGTTATTCGTATTTTCTGCGTTTTTCTGTGTTTGGATACCTAACAAATTGGTATCAGAGCACGTACATCCTGGAAAATGGCGCAAAAACAACTGGAAGAGAGAATAGGGATAATAGAGAAGGATGTGGTTGAAATGAAAGAAGCTTTACAGAGGATAGCCAAGAGCATGGATCGATTGGTGGCAGAAATAGAGAATCAAAGAGCAATGATGCCTGAAATCTCCAATGGCAAGGTTCCATTCACTTTCGCAATTGTTGAAAGCTCTCCTCATAAACGAAAAATGGAAGAAGAAAAGGGAGAATCGTTGGAATCAAGGATTGTCTATGGAAATGAAACCTTTCAGTGTAAGAGGGATGGAGAAGAAACTAGAAGAGGTAATGTGATTCGGTCTGAGAAATGCAAAGTTCGGTCAAGTCTTCAGAAACAAAGGAGAAGGAGAGTTGCCAAATGCTGCCAGAGAAGGAAGGTGAAGCCAGTGCGACAATTAAAAAAGGAGGAGATCAGAGAGAGGCGATTGGGAGGAGACCGGCATGTATTCAGTTGGAGTTCAAAAACCACGAGCGAAAAGGTTGGAATAGTCAACATGTCGAAGGCTAGAGTTCGAGGGTGGGATCATCGGCCATTAAGGGGGAGGGAAGGTTTCGCTACAGACAAGGTTAAAAACAAAAAAAGAGAAAAGGCCGATAAAGGCCGTTTGCGAGAATGCTGGCATGTGTGGCCGGAGAAGAAGCTTCGAGGAAGGCGCCGACGCAAGGTTAGGGGGATTGAGAGAGAGGGATCAAGGGAAGACTGTCATGAAGAAATCAGAAAAAAGGTGAGAGAAATGCCTATCGGAGGTCATGGCCGTCGACGACTGATATGGTTGGAGATGAAAGCACGGTGGAAGGCTAAACGGCAGAGGAGGGGAAGATTTCGGTGGTTACTGCTAGGGTTACATTGCAGAAGAAATCCAATAGTGGGGAAGGGGTTGAATGGGCTTAAACAAGCCCAAATTGATAAAATAGATAAGGAGCATGATAAGTTGTTTTCTAATGGGCTGATCTTGAATAGATGGGTTGAGGCCCGTTCCTTTTCAAATAAGGTTTGTCAGATGGTCTTACAAAGTGGTACTTGGATTGGGTTGTACTTTATTTTAAACCCGAAACCTGACCCGACATGGAAAGGCCTTGCCCATGTGAAAAACCTAACCCTAACAGCCAAGGTGATTTGTTCTACACTCACGCTACCGACCATATTCCCTGGGCAAACTCACACCGCCAGCCATCACCACCGGTCGCCACCAACAGCTGCTGATCGTCACTACCAACCATCGCCGGCCGCCGCCGCCAATCACAGGTACCACGGCGACTTCCCATGGACGCCTACGAAATCTTCCGCCACAAGCCTTCTTGTTCGGTTGTCCCTGTCGACTCACACCTTCGTTTTTGGACTGGTCCAACAATGTCCACCAATGCTACCGATCACCGATTTCAGTCAACACATGCTGCACATGGCCGATGAAGCACTGACCAGCTGGGTGCTTCTTATTTTTCGTTTTGTTTGAAAGTTTTGGGTTCTGGGTTGTTAAAAAAAAAAAAAGAAAAAAGAAAAAAAAAGAGTAAAGTTTTGTTTGATCGTTGCCCATTTTGGATTGTGTTTTGTTAAGCACACCTTGAGGACAAGGTGTCTTTGAAGGGCGGAGTATTGTGAGAGTACTAATATAGTATAGTATGGGTTTTATGTAGGGGATTAGTAGTTTATCAGTAAGGGGCTTTTTGGGAATTAGTTAGGAGTGTCTTGGTTATAAATAGGAGTGTTAGGGTCCTTAGTTAGGGGTGGAGAATTTTAGTAGAGTGTCCATAGTGGGACTTTGGGAGAGAGATAGCCCTCTCGAAAGGCTATTGTTATATTGTAACGTCCTTTGATATTGCAATATATTAGTTTCTTTGTGTTATTCGTATTTTCTGCGTTTTTCTGTGTTTGGATACCTAACACTGCTCATTAGTTCTCTCAGCAAAAACCTCCTGTGGTTCTGTCACCCATTCAAACTCATCATTTTAGCAAAGGAAGATCTACGTGTACCTCATGATGTGCCCCCAACATCCATTTCAACTATGAGACATGAAAGACCGAATGGATTACAGCTTCCTTTGGTAACTGCAGCTTGTAGGCCACTGGACCTATCTTCTGCTTCACAAGGTAAGGTCCAAAATACTTGGGAGTGAGTTTCTCGTTCCTCTTCTTTGCTAGATATACTTGACGATAAGGACTTATTTTTAAGAAAACATAATCTCCCTCTTGGAATGATACCTCCATACACTTGCAATCAGCAAATTTCTTCATACGCTGTGCGTAAATGCGATTTTAGTCCATCGAGAGCAGCATCTCATTCAATTAGTTGTTGATCCAAGGTTGCATTTGCTGTTTTGACTTCCCCAGAGGACAGAATTGGAGGGGGCATCCATACACCGCCTGAAAGGGAGTAATCCCAATCAACATGTGGAATGTAGTATTGTACCAATACTCAACCCAACTCAACCACTTTACCCACTGCTTGGGACGTTCCCCACATAAGCATCTTAGAGAAGTCTCTAAACATTTGTTCACCACTTCAGTCTGGCCATCCAACTGAGAATGGTAAGTTGTATTTCGACATAACTTTGTCCTTTGTAATCGAAACAATTCAGTCCAAAAATGACTGATGAAAATCTTGTCCTTATCGGAGACAATAGATCAAGGATATCCATGAAGCCTAACCACTTCTTTAACAAAGATCTCTGCCATTGACTTCGCATTGAAGGGGGTGTTTGAGTGCCACAAAATGTCCTGCTTTACTTAAGTGATCTACTAAAACTAAGATCACTTCAAACCCTTCTGATCTAGGCAATCCCGATATGAAATCCATGGAAATGTCTTCCCGTATAGGAATTTCCAACGGTACAAGCAATCCCACTGGTGAGGTAGCCAATGCTTTATTCTTTTGGTAGATCAAACGCTCCTCACCATACTTCTTAATAGCAGCTTTCATACCCTCCCAATAAAGCTCTCCAGATAATCTCTTATAAGTTCACAAGAAACCAGAATGTCCCCCTAAGACTGAGTCATGAAATGTATGCAAAATCGAGGCAATTAATGTAGAAGTTTTAGATAGGACTAACTTGCCCTTGTACATTAATTTCTCTTGATTCAGTGAGTACCATGGCATACTATCTTCATCTTCTTTCAACTGCGGGATGATTCTACTAAATTTAGGATCGTCTGCCACCTCCTATTTAATCACATTCACATCCAAAATAGATGGAACAGTCAACATCGCCGCATGAGCTACCGATGTCAGACGAGATAAAGCATCAACAGCTTTGTTCTCCTAGCCTGGCCGATACACTACTTCAAAGTCATAGCCCAGAAGTTTTGAAACCCACCATTGATATTGAGGTTGTACTACTACTCTTTGTCCCAATAGGAATTTTAATCCACACTGATCTGTCTTCCCCACAAATTTCTGCCCCAAAAGGTATGGTCTCCATTGTTGCATAGCTAATACAGTAGCCATTAATACTCGTTCATATATCGATTTCGCCTGATCTTTTGTTGACAGAGTATGGCTAAAGAATGCTATTGGCCTCTTGTTTTGTGATAACACAACCCCTAAACTTGTACCTGAAGCATCGGATTCCACCTCAAAGGGTTGACTAAAATCAGGAAGTGCAAGAACTGGTAGAGTGACCATTGCCTGTTTCAAACTTTCAAAAGCTTCTGTGGCTTGATCGGTCCATTGGAATGCTCCTTTTTTAAGAAGTTGTGATAATGGTGTTGCGATCTCACCATAACCCTTTAGGGGCTGTTTGGGGCAAGGGTTATAATAACCTGTGTTATAATAACCTGTGGAATACTCTGCACCCCAAACACAGACTATTATAACCCCAGACTAAACAACTCTGCATTTTAAACAATATTATATTATTTCACAGACTATTATAACCCACAGACTATTATAACCCTCTGTTATTATAACCCACTCAGTGCCCCAAACAGCCCCTTACAAACCTCCTGTAATATCTGGTTAAGCCCAAAAAACCTTGCAAATCTTTACTGTTCTGTGGCCTTGGCCATTCCACCACAACCCTGATTTGCTCAGAATCCGTTTCCACCCTAGATGCTGATGTTCAATGCCCCATGTATTCAATCTTTTCTCGGGAAAATTAACATTTCAAGGCGTTGGCAAATAGTTGGTTATCCCTCATAACATCAAAAACAATTCCCACGTGCTGTAAGTGTTCTTCATAAGTTGCACGGTAAATTAGAATGTCATCGAAGAATATACTAATATGAACTCACATAGGAATGGCCTGAAAATTCGATTCATCAAAGCTTGGAATGTCAATGGAGCATTGGTTAGCCCGAATGGCATCACGAGAAACTCATAATGACCCTCATGTGTTCTGAAAGCCGTCTTCTTAATGTCATGAGAATGTACCGTGATTCGATGGTATCCTGATTTTAAATCTATCTTCGAATAGATGTTGGATCCATTCAACTCATCCAACAATTCTTCCACTACTGGAATAGGAAACTTATCAGGCACTATCACATTATTAAGAGCTCGATAGTCAACACAAAACCTCCATCCCCCTTTCTTCTTTTTCACCAAAATCACTGGAGTCGAATAAGGATTAACACTCGGGCGAATTAACCCAACTTGTAGTATTTCATCAACTAATTTTTCGATCTCAACTTTTTGAACATGAGGGTATCTGTATGGTCTAAAATTGACTTGAGAGACCCCTTCCTACAAATGTATTCGGTGATCAATGTCACATTTTGGGGGTAATCCTACTAGCATTTTGAACACATTGTTATATTCTTCCAACAGTTGATAGACTAAGGGTGGTAGTTCATCAATCGTCACTAAATTCAAGGCCTCAATGTTTATTGATAGTGCCTGCAGTGCTTTGAACTCGACTAGAAAACCTTGATCCCTCTCCTCCCATGTCTTCATCATTCTTTTCAAAGAAATTTTTGTCTTGGTTAGGCTTGGGTCTCCTTTCAACGTAACAACTTGGTTATCCTCGATCTCAATCTTTATAGTCAAGGATGGCCAATGCACTCTGGTTTCGCCTAAAGTGTGTAGCTACTGCATCCCCAAAATTACATCTACCCCTCCTAATTCGAGAGGTAAAAAATTCTCAATGACTGTCAACTCTCCTAAATTCACCACAATTCCTTTACAAACACTTTTCCCTTTCACTGCTACTCCAGTGCCTACAATGACTCCATAGTTTGTAGTATCCGTCAATGGCAACTATAACTTCTCGACTAATCGTTGTGCGATGAAATTGTGGGTAGCACCACAATCAATCAATACCACCACTTTTTCTTGATCAATCGAACCCCTTACCTTAATAGTTCTCGAAGGAGTGAATCCCACTACGGAATTAAGGGATAATTCAGCTGCATCGCCCACCCCGTTTGCCCCTTCTTTACTTTCAGCCTCTAGTGGAGGGTTTACTTCGACAATTTCAAATTCTTCCCCATTCGGTTGTACTACTAAAGCCCGAAGTTCCTTCGCTTTACATTTGTGACCAACCGTGTATCTTTCTTCACAACAGAAACATAATCCCTTCACCTTTCGAGCTTGAAATTCCACATCAGACAGGCGTCGTATCATACCGTCTTTACGTGGCACTGAAGTAGGGTTGCTCGACAAGGTAATAGTATGCGTGGGTACCGATTCTACCATCTTCGTGGCTTCCCTCCCACTTACTTTCGAGTTCGTATTTGGGCTCTTTCCCCCTGACGACATGGGCTTTTGCACCCCTTCACGAGCTTCTTCACAGTCTTCCACCAGTAAAGCGATTTTCATCATTTCCGAAAGTCCAACGAGCCTCCAACATAGAATGTCGGCCTTGATTACCAGATCTATCCTATTCAAAAACGTGTTCTCCAGGACTTCATTCGATATGTGTGGTAAGGGAGCCATCAGTAATTCAAATCACACACAGTACTCTGTTACTATCGATTCTTGTTTCACAACCAAGAACCTCCCCAGAACACTCCCATTTTTAGTCCGATGAAATCTCTCCAAAAACTTCACCTTCAAATCTGCCCAATCCTTAAACGGATCTTGCTCCTCCTTCCCTCGATACCAGTTTAATGTGACGCCCTCAAAATTAATCACCGATACAATAAGTTTCTCCACTTCAGTAAGTTTATGGATTTGAAAATACCTCTCAGCACGAAACAACCACGATTGTACAAGGCTCTTCTATTTACTCTGAACACATTAAAGACGATAAGTGATAACTTAGTTTACCTCTAGCATCAGCCTCTCAAAAAGTTTACTTCCAGCATCAGTTACCTAGTCGGTCAGAACAACCAGAACAACTAGAACGCTGTATAAGATCACATAAACATTTTTGAGGTCAGACTGGTCTTATGCTTCTCTGACAATCCAACTAACAGATTTTCATTGAAGAAACAGTCAACAAATTTTCCCAATAGTTGAATCCTCTGAAAGATTTCATCTCTTTCTTTGATACAAGGTCACATAAACATTTTTAAGGTCAGACTGGTCTTATGCTTTGTTAGGCCACCAATTACAAAATATTACCTAAGGGCGGGCAAAAAAGACATAACAACTTTGGCAAGTAAGTTCAGTGTTTTAAAAGGCGCGCCCAGGCGCGAGGCGCATGTGCAGCGCCTCGCCTCGAAGAGGCGAGGCGTTGGTAAGAAGGCGCGGCCTAGGCGCGCGCCTTCCATGAAGCCCCTGAGGCGTGCACCCCACGCGCCTCTAGGGATTATGGAATTTTTTTTTTTTTTTTAATTTTAGTTTTTAAGTCCAAATTATGGGTTTAGGTTAGTTATTATTTAAAAGAAAATTGTAAAACCTCTAAACGCAAGGGCTTCTCTTAGGTTTCGAGGGCGTTGCCCCAGAACCCCCACCAGGGCGCTTCGCCCCTGGACCCCGACTCGCTGACCGGGCAGCGAGACCCCCGTACTTGGTCATTCGAAGCGCTTGATAACAAATTCAAGGCATTGCTACATGTATATATACATTTTTATGGCTTTTTATATATAGTGCGCCTTACAAAAAAAAGCCCGCGCCTTTTTTTGCACCTTGCGCCTAAGCCCCAAAGGGCCATTGCGCCTTAGTGCGCCTTGAGCCTTTAAAAACACTGAGTAAGTTAGAGAAGGGGTACGCGCGTTTTGGGAGGGGACCACTGCTAGAAGGGTAGTCGTATTTCTTTTTACGCAATGTTCTTTTGTTTTTTAGGCTTTTCTTTGTGGAGAATTTTCGGCTTGGAGAGGAAAGGAGAGATACCTAGCCCTCTCAATTTGGTTGGGAAGTTTTGTAACACCTTCGGGTGATTGTTCTTCCTCTGAATATCAATACGAAGTAAGGAATACCTTACAAATTGGTATAGAGACGTTCAACCTGGGTAGATTAGGCAAGATGGTGCAGAAGAGGCTGGATGAGAGGATAGACAGAGTTGAAGAAGACTTGGAATCATTCAAGATAGATTTTTCTATTGTGCAAGACAAGGTAATGAGAATTGCTGGAATGGAGGATTTGTTGTCTTTGCTGTCGATGTCCGTCGAGAGATTGACGATCCAAGGAGATGATCTGAGATGTGCTCTTATCAAACAGAATCACGACATAAAGAGATCCATGGTGACGTTAGCTGCCGAAGTAGCAGGAGTCTGATCTCGATCAATAGTCACAGATGGGGAAGAGGGTTCGCGATAGAAACTCAAAGAGGTGTTGGATTCCAATATCACGTTTGCAACGACTGAAGCGGTGGAGGAGAAAACAAGCACCGATAAATAGAAGAGGTTTTAGGCGATCAGAGAAAGTTTAAGAAAGTCAGGATGCCAGTTTTCGGAGGAGATTTTCATCTTTAGGTAACATCTTCTTCCCCTCAAATTACAACATTTCATGCGTCATAATCCACATTCGTAGGCTTGTCACGAAGTTCAGCCATGTTCTAAGGTTAAGTGCCCAATCCATGATTTCAATGCCTTGATTGAAGAGGAAGCATGATTTCAATACAAGAACGATTTTCACTATCCTGAACTAACCGAACTTTTTACCTCTAAATGGAGTTTTATATCCAAACTTATTTGTATTTGTTCCTTCTTTTTTTTTCCTTTTTCTAATTGAAGTCGATTGGAAAGCTTATATGTTACTTCTTTGGCTCTCTAGGGAGAATACATTTTATCGTCCCATTTCTGTATTCTTTTAATTCTATGAAATGCTTCTGTTATATTCTCATGGGAGGGGTGGTGAGAACCTTCCTATTCTTGCCAAAAGAAATATATTATCTTCAGTAAAAAAAAAACTTTATCCCTCAGAGTAACTAGTAAGTCTGCACTTTCATTGAATCCGCAATAACTAGATAGATAAACAAAAATAATAATAGTAAAAACACTTTCCAACCAATAGTTCCTCAATTATCCATTTCAAAAAGGTGGACGATATACAGTTTGCCTATGGTTAGAAAGCAACTATAGAGTCTTCTAGAGAATGGATTTATCTGTAAAGGGAGAATCTGATAGGAATGTCATTAGGGATATTATAGGGGCATATTAGTAAATAGTAGGGAGTTGCCCCCAAGGGGCAGCCCCGTTGGCAAGGGCTTGGGGTCTCTTGATCATACTGGCTTAGAGGTCTTAGGTTCGAGCCCTCAAATGAGCTTAATAAATAAAAACCCTTGATGTCTCCCAAGTCTAGGTCTTCGAGTGAGCACGGGTGACCCTAGGTATAGCGCAGCAAAGCTCTGACTCTCGGTTATAAAAAAAAATAGTAGGGAGTTAGTTATGGTATTTGGTTATAAATAGAGGGAGTGGGAAAGAAGGAAATTAGGCATTGATTCAATGAGTTTGATTAAGGGTTTGAGTGAGATTGCTCAAGAAGAGGGAGGTTCCAAGTACCTCAAATACTTGGTTATCTTGTAGTTTCGTTATCTTTTATATTTCAATACATTTCGGGTTCTATCAAAATCAAATAGATGGAGCGTCCTTTATTGTCTTTTTATGGCACTCTGTATCTTGGGAATGTCATAGTAACTACTCTCCTGCCTCCATATTTACTAGCTAGAGGTTTTTCAGGTAATGTTCTTGGGAGATTAGGGAGGATGTCTTATCATCCATCTTTCTAGCCGTAAAGAAAAAATAATTGGATGCATGAGAATTTGAAATACAATATAACAGGAAGCGAAATGCCCAGAATTAAGTATAAAGGAAGAGATGATTGGGGATTGATAAGTCATTAATCTTTTCGTCAAAATAACAATCATCTAACTTGAACATTTCATCATCATTTAAGGCTATGTTTTATTAAGCATCAAATGTAATGTTCTAAATACCTTTTTATCTTCTTTCTCTTGAAGTTGAACTTCACTCTTCTCCAGATGAACAAAATCTGGCGCAGTAATTTTCACACTAAGAGGACCTGTTCCCTTGTTCTGGATTAGCAGCGAAAGATCAGGAGATTCTGCAAAATTGTAAACAAACAAGAACGTAAGATTTGAAACAAAAATATTAACTAAAAAATAGAAATGATTCATAATCTGAGATCTTAATAGTGCAATGGAGAGCAAGAAACGGTATATACAGCTGAAAGATGTTAGGTTCATGTATAGTAAGCATACGTAAATTTCAATCTGAAGAAATCCCAATGGTTTATCACAAAAAGTCCTTAACTAATATTCTTAACCTACATTTAGGTTTAAAACACAGAAACCCCCTAATCCTTTAGAGATCAGATTTGATATTGCACTAGATATCGATTGGTTGATGCACATTCATAACGGCACCCAGATGTCAATCAGTTGGAGGTAAGCATACATAAGATTTGAAAGATTTCAGTTTTCTACGTAAAATTGGTTATTATTAGATTAAAAGTTAGATTGGAAAATGATGTTCACAAAGGAAATCAACGTTAAAAGAGAATATACTATCAATCACCACCTTAACGAGTCCATCTAGGCTTTTGACGCAAAAAAGTTTTCATAAGAAAATTTTCCTAAGACTTCAATTCATAGTGGCAGGAAATATGAAGATCAATAGAGCATGTGCATTTATAGCGGTTAAAATCCTAACTCGTCTCTACCTTGAACCCTTAGAAATTTACCAGGTGTTGAAGTCCAAATAGAATAAAGACTAGAAGAAATAAACAAGTATTTTTATTCAGGAGAAATAACTAAAAATAACTAAATTATCAAAATAGTTGTTGTCTAACGCTACAGGTTTTAACTTTCGAGAATTGAGCTAAAAAACACTTTTGATCCTTGAACAGCCATGAAAGTAACAATTTAGTCTTTGAACATTAATATGTAACAATTTAGTCCCTGTATTTAAAAATTTAAAACGATTTAGTCTCTATGGTGAAGTTAAGATGTAATGAGATTTCTTACATATATAGATCTTGATTAGGATCCAAATGTGTTTATAAACTATAGAGACTAAGTTGTTAGATAATAAAAACTGACACGTAGTTTTGATGGAATTTTTAATAGTATGAATTAAATTGTTGCAAATTTTAAAGTATTGAGACTAAAATTATTAGCTCGGGGACTAAATTATTACAAACTAAAGTTCAAAGATTAAATTGTTACCTTGATGAAAACTCAAGGACCAAAAGTGTTTTTTAACCCAAGAATTATTACACATACAACCTTCCTACTTATGCATGTAATCTGATTTCAAGTTACGCTGTGATCAAGATTATATAACTCCCATCCCACCCAGCAAGCCCCACAATTTAAATCAAGAATATGGGAACCTATTCAAATCATCATCACATATTCAGACTATTCAGACCAGGGGTATAAAATAAGAGCAAGATTTTTGAGAGATTAAAGAAAATATCGTTTGCGGAAAAAAATAGAACAAAAAAGTATTGGAATCGTTACAAAAAAACAACTAAGTAACCATATTAGTAAGAAAATTAAACTCATACTCAATTCCTGTAGATGCATACCATTTCCTGGAACTCGTAAGCAAGCAACCAACTTGTTTCCCTCATCAGTGCACTTATTTGATGAATCACAGTCCTCACCAGAAGAGCCATCCTTTCTTTTCAATGCTGACGACACTGCATTGCCATCCTTCCCACTACTCTTAGACGCTCCCTTTGAAACTGAATTATCCACCGGCTTCCCCTTTTCTTTCTCTCCGTTATTCTTTCCTTCCTCACCTAAACCACCACCGTCATTCTTTACTTTTTTTGCACCTTCTTCCGATGCTGTTTCACTTACAGGATCCTTCTTAATCTTATCCCCACTGCTCTTAACACCCTCCTTTGAAACGCTTACTTGATGTTCTTCAGCCTTCTCCTTACCAACAGAAACAGAATTGAGAACCTTATTAGACCCAGTGTCCTTGCTTGCATCATTCCCTTTATTCACTGTTTTCGAATCTAGACCGGTGTTTGCACTTTCTTCCACCTACATTCAAATCCATCGCCAACGAGACGCTAAACAGAAATCGTAAATTCAATCCTAACAAAGCGAAATGAACCTCTCGTACCTTCGAATCAACACAGGTGCAGTAAAAAATTAGCAGCACCAGCAAAAATCCAACCGAAAGGCGAAACAGAGTCTTCATAACGTCAAGGGAAAAATAACAATAAGATTTCTTCTCTTTGCACTAACATCGAACAGTAGTTCCTAGAAACAGAAGCTAAAGTAAAATCAAACGCCATGGATCAGCTAGAGTAACTAGTAACTTAAAACTAGAAAGACCAAGAAGAAACGGGACAAAAAGTTTGGATCAGCGGAGCAAACTAAGATATGGCTTACCTAATTGAAGACGCCAAATGATTCCATGGCTTCGTTCGATGAGCCATATGCTTCCGAAGAAAGCAAGGAAGAAAGCTGAAGGAGCTCGATCGTAGGGCTCAAGTTCAGCTGCAGTTTTGAAAAGTATCTGGAGGTGGAGAACGAAGACGAACGACGTTGACTGAATAATCAATGCTAGAAAATGGAAGCCCATTATCGGCCCATTTTCACCAGCCCAATTGTGAAGATCCATAAGTGATTTAAAAAGGAAAAAATTGTGCACCAGCTAGAAAAAACATAATCACAATGAAAAATGGCTAAAAAGTTATCATATTCAAAATTAGGTTTAACATTTTTTAGAAAGGAGAGTGAATAATTTTTTATTCTATTTATACCTCGTGTATGTACCAAGATTCACAGTCAATCCCCCAACTGTAAGTAAATTTTCTTAAAAAAAACATTCCTTTAGATTTATGAATTTTTAAATCGGTTGGGTTCTCCTTAATTTTCGAATCCATCAATTTTCAAATATTTTTTTTAAATTAAGATATTGATCACCTTTATTTATTTTATGTTATATATGACAAAATCAACATTAAATAAATTTCTGCTCAACTATCAATATACATTTTTACGTATAAAACCACCAAATAGTTTATGCGTATATAAGAGCACATACATGGAAACACATAGACAATATGTACAAACGCGCAATAAATACAGCAAATATATCTATACGTGTATATACAAACACGCATCTTATGTACCAATATATAGAAAATGTCTACATGGATATTGTATAAACAATAACCCTATCAACCACTTGCATTTAGATAAGGGTATATACTTCTATTCATCTTTATGTACGTAAGAGTATATACATATAGTTAATACAATAAATTGACATTACCATGTTCTCACCATCTTACTCGACAATGGTCTCCTTTCTAGATTTCTCATCATTTTTGGCTTCCCCTTTTCGTTTGTTCTTGGTCGTAAATTCTTTATTTAAGTCCTGAATAAACCGTATATAGAGTTAAGAGATAAACTAAGATAAATGGGTCCTATAAGATGTCATTTTCAAAACTAACAACATTTTTAAAAAATCCCTAACAAAAACGAGATGGAGTTTTAGAATCTAAGGTACCTATTTAAAAATGAAAATCGGAATCTAAAATCCAACATTATAAGTCACAGAATTCAAAGAACATGAAAGCAAATTGTGTTCAATCTACCAAATTTATAGTTCATCCAAAAACATCACAGTTATTAGTGAGCATAACATAGGTGAATGTACATACCTCATAATATTGTTTGAGTGTGGAAGACCAATGGTCATCGAGGAACCCAAAGAGGCACAGGAGACCGATACAAACTGCGTTTCATCAAAATGGAAAAAAACTATATAGAAAGGAACTGACAATGAGTATGAAATCAAATGCACTCAATTTTAGGAAGCAAAACGGCGGTATGTATGTGTACATTCCTCCCAAATGTGGTAGAAACGACAGTAGAAATTGGTTAGTTTTTCCAATTTCGAGTTAAATGAGGAATACATACCCATATAGTCCTATTTGAAGTTAGCTCAATGTAATTTAGAATATATACTCATTGTTGAAACTTATCTAGATAAAAAAAAAATAAGGTTAAATTATACAAAATACCGTCAATTTTGGAGTATGTTTTATTTATGCCTCTAGACTTTAAAAGTTTCATTTTAACCTTTGAAATTTGAAAATTGTTCCAAAAATATCTTTGGATATCCTTCCATTAAATCGATGGATGGAAATTAACATGACAGATGTGTAAAAAATGGAAGTCATGCATTACATCATTTGCAACACCATTCATTGTAAATTGATGTGGCATTTGAGATATAAAAATTGTGTTTTGTGGATGATGCAATAAACAATGTAAACGGTATCTTTTGAGTTAAAATAAATGGTAACAACATAATCTTCTATATAATTGAAATTTAGTTGTAAATAATGTTATGTATGTCTTACAATTTTAATGGTCGCATCAATTTATGTCTTTCATGTTAAAGAAATTTTTTTTTTTCTGTTGGAATAATTTAAAAGTTCAAAAGTTAAAATGAAACTTTTATAAGTCCACGGACAAAATTGAAACTTCAAAATTTAGAGATATTTTATATAATTTAACCAAAAAATAATAATAAATATTGATTTTAAAAAATTATTAATCAAATAGTATGTTATTTTATACGTAATAATTGTTCATTTTCATAGTCAAAAACTAACCTAATAGTAATTTCTATTAACATTTTGGAAAAAAATCAAGTTATGGTTGTATCATTTAAAACCTCAAACTAATAATTGTGTAAGAATTTATAGAATTATTGTAGTTTCTTTTTATGTAAATATTTTATAAATATATTTTAAAATTATTGAGTGCTGCATGCCGGACTTGAACCTTGGCTCTGAAGGCTTTAAGAAAAATTAAGAGTGGGCTTGCCATTGGGCCAAGAGCAATTCCATGATATTTTGTTGACATTTTTCTTGGGGCTTGCATTCATAAATTCACCGATGTTCATAAGTGAATCAATTTAGATCATTTGTTAGAATTTCGTTTGTATAATTTTCACACATGTATAAGACTTTCCTTAAATTCAAGGATAAACGTAAGTTAGAGATAAATATTGGAATCCAATAGATAGCAGCGGTTTTCATCAATATGAGTGATTTTTCATCTTCTTGTCTTCTTCTATTTTTATCTACTTATTTAGCAAGAATTATGTGATAATTTTGAATAATACTTTTATTTAGATGATTTTAAGTTAATTTTAAATGGAATCAAGTGAAAATTTCTATAAATCACTAATGGAATGTCTAAATTGATTCACTTATGAAAGTTTAGAGTTTAAATTTATACAATTATTAATTTGAGGTTTTAATTGATATAACACTCAAAGTTTAGAGATATAAATTGACTTTTGCCCTAAAATTTATGGTATTGTTGTACATAATCTATTTACCATAAACATTTATAAATTTCTATAGAGTGAGTGGTAACAAACTCATTGTCATAATTTTCAAGATGTGACAAGAGAATTTACCAAAAACAATGAGAGATTGTTTGGGGCGTGGGTTATAATAACATGAGTTATAATAGTTTGTAGAGTAATATGCACCTCAAACACGAACTATTATAACTCAGACTAAACAACTCTACATTTTAAACAATATTATATAATTTCACAGACTATCATAATCCAGAGACTTATAACTCATGTTATTATAACTCACTCAGTGCCCCAAACAGCTCCTGAGTGAGTTATAATAACATGAGTTATAATAGTCTGTGAGTTATAATAGTTTGTGGAATTATATAATATTGTTTAAAATGCAGAGTTGTTTAGTCTAAGGTTGTAATAGTCTGTGTTTGTGATGCAGAGTACTCCACATGTTATTATAACTCACGCCCTATATAGCCCCTCGGTGTCCCAAACAGTCCTAAAAGTTGATTGAGATTAAATTTCAAACATAGACATTTGTTTATTATTTATCTAACCAAAAACTGAATGTACTCTCAAGTCTCTCGTCTATGATTTTCTTTTTCTATTTTTTCCCCCTTTATTTGGTGAGAGTTCTTCAAAATGTCATTGATAATGATGTGTCTTTCATCTTTCTTACTCCATTTTATATTTGTGCATGTGAAGGAGAGAAAATGTTGTATTTATGATTTTAAAAATTGAAGAATATGAGTAGCTGCTTTCATGAAAGGTACTTTATTTTTCTCCCCCATTTATTTTAGGTTGAATTTACGAGTTTAGTCTATAAACTTTCAAGTCTATATCTAGAACCTTCCCTAATTTTGGAAAGTATCTAATGGGTTCTTAAACTTTAAACATGTCTACTAAGTCTCCAAACTTTTAATTTTGTGTGTGTTAGGTCCCTGACATATTCAAATTTTTAAACAATTAATTGATCTATTGAATATAAAGTGGAATTTTATATCTCATAGAATCTTAAATTTTTTATTTTGTGTCTAGTATAATGTCTATGAGTTTTAAAAAATGTCTAATAGATTCTAAAAAGTCTCAAATAGGTCAAGGACCTATTGGACATTTTTGAAAATTCATGGACTTATTGGACACAAAATTCAAAGTTTAAAGAATCTATTAGACACTTTTTAAAATTTAAAGACCAAATATATACAGACTTGAAAATTCAAGTGCTAAACTTATAATTTAACTTTTATTTTAATAAAAGTCAATATCTCTTGTAACAATTTTTTTCCCTTCAAAGTCTTTCAAGCAAACAATAATATTTATCTCTATTTGTCACATAAAAATAGTGGTTAAAATATAAACAAAATATTGCTTTTAAAAATAACTAGTCTAAAACACCCCTAACTAAATCGATGATAAAAAAAAAAAACTTAGGCCGTCCACTATATAATTTAAAAAACATTTAAATGAAACCCTAAAAACTATGTGCCAAAATGGAGTGAGCACAATCTAGCAAGGTCATCAAGATTTTGATTGCATGCCAACCTTATAATACATAAGATCCAAAAGACAAATTGCAAATTATACAAATACTTTTTATTCCATAATGTCACAAAGATCAAGGGGTTTTATTTTATTTGATTTCTAAAATTATTAGGTTACTTCAAGACAAATTCCATTACATCTCTTTAATCATGTCCCCTCATTGCTTTTTATTCCTCCTCTATGTTGTCATTTCACACTCTCATCATATACTTTCTCTTCAAAATTATGTGATATTATTATTAACCAATTTGATTCAAAGTTTTTTTTTTTTTAAAAGAAACAAATAAAAGCTTGGTGACTGTTTTTCGAATTTGTAATCACTTGATTTCTTCACTATGATCTAACTCATCAATTGAACCTTCAAATACTTTGGTTGGTTATATGCTCGAACCCTTTCGAGCACACAACGCATCCAATTTGCTTCGGATAGGACAAAAATATCTAGAGAATGTGTCATCCCAAACCAATCAAGAGGTAGTTGATTCGTTGAAGGACACAATTCCATATATAATATTCACCACTCATCACATTCGAGTGAAAATTTTATGGAAGGAGAGACAAAAATCGACTTCTCATAATTAACCATGTTATCCAGGCTCCTACGACTCTAATCAACATTTGGTTAATCATATTATCTTAAAAAGAGCCTTAGTGGAAGAATCATTTTTTGACTATTATGTCCAAATAATAATTTTCTAATTCCAAATATGTCCCTCAATTCATTATTAGACTATTATATATTGCCCTTATTTAATCTCTAAATTTACAAATTCTACCACTAACAATTAATTATCAGCAATAAATGAATTACTTAGGTTTAATTATAAATAAGAAAAATTAAACAAACATTACTTATATACTATTTCCATCCATTTATTTGTTATTCATTATTTATATTATTTATCGTTACCTTTAGAATTAAACACGAGTCTTCATTAATTTTTTTTAAATTTTATTTGTTAAACAATTGAAAACTAAAAAAAAAAAAAGACAAATAACACAAATAAAGAAAAATGCAATCTAAAGTTAGAGATTAAAATTAAACTCTTTTTTTAATATAAAAATTAAACTCTTATTCTAAAAAAGTAAGAGTTAAATTTACATCAATATATATGTATAATATAATAATGCACTCTCATAATAATAATGCAAAATTTGGAAATAAAAAGATTAATAAACATCATAAACCTACTCCAAAATAAAATATTAAAATTTTATTTGTAAATAAAACTATTTCTATTAGATTTATCTACAATTTTTACAAATGTCTCTACAATAAATTTATTCTAACCACTCAATCTTTGTCGTTAAAGTGGAGTGAAGTAATCAAATAATGAGAGAGTGGAGAATATAAAGAGTCTACACTTAATTCATATTTCTCCACATTTAATTCAATCTATTACAAAATCATGAATAATTAAATAAGAAATGCAAAAATTGAAAAAAAAAATACAATGAATTTAAATGAGTTTTGACCACTACCTATAAATTGCACAATAAAATTTATTATGATTGGTT
Organism: Trichosanthes truncata; assembly: GCA_033996785.1. Taxonomy (NCBI): domain Eukaryota; kingdom Viridiplantae; phylum Streptophyta; class Magnoliopsida; order Cucurbitales; family Cucurbitaceae; genus Trichosanthes; species Trichosanthes truncata. Next base: position 79,364,381 of record JAWPNB010000003.1, read on the forward strand.
GGACGGTTATTATTTGATATTTAATATAATAAAATATGAAATTAATTATTACATTACCCTACATGGTTTATAACTTAAATCCATTGGAAATGAAGAGTTGTTTTGCCTCCCACCAATGGTTGAAAGCATGGAAGGAAAAATAAAATAAAACAATACAAGGTATTAAAGTGAATTAGAGCAATGCAGTAAATATTAATCTAACCAAATTCCATGAAAAAATATGATATAATGCCTTTTCTTTACTAGAAGACAGGACAAAGAGGGGTTCAGTAAAATTTTGAGGGCATGTTGCAAATTAGTAATTGGGTCGTCTGTCTTGGTGCTTGAAATGAAGGTCCTTCCTGACGCCTTGAATCCAACAACTCACCAAATTGCTCACCCACATATAATAGTGGAAGCAGATTGTTTGGAGGTCATATGTTTGCTACCGAGGAAGACTAAAAATTTGACGGAAATCACATATGTTACAAAGGAAATTTTCTTCTGGATGCCCACTTTGGAGGCGGTGGAGTTCCAGCACCCAAAATGGAGTTGGGAAACAGAAGATCGATGATACATTGATATTGTATTTGTGATATGTTGTGAGAGTTTTTTTTCTTCTCTGTCTGTTTATTGGCCTTAACACGTGATGATAGACCATTTTCTGTATTAATTTAGTTTCATTTGTTCTTAGTGTTTTTCTAAAAAAAATAATTAAAAAAGATAACAAAGAGAGTATCGATGCTAAATTTATTACAGCTTTCCTTTTATTAAATTTCTCTATTTATTATTTTTCCTTTGTGCCAAAATCATGATTCAAGTTCTCTCTCAATCTAATCGTTTGAATTTTTCTTACGTTCATTTTACTTTAAATTGTTGCACTTATAAAGAAAATCATTCTAACAAACAAAATTGTTATTTCTTTCTTTTACGTCAAACTAATTCATGTTTTCCTTTTATGATAAATTAATCCCATTGGTTTGTTTTTTTTTCCTCCTCCTTAGAACTCATATTAGATTAAAAGTTTTAAGATTCATACTGCAATTTAGAATTAGAAAATTTTATTTTTACTTTCAAACATGGTTGGAGTAACATTTTATTAAATCATTCAATTTGGATGTATTTAATATTATTATCGTTAACTAATTTAATACATTTTTTGTTATTATTTTTAACAAATAAAAATAAATCAAAATATAATCATCAAACGTGCAACGCACACGTTAATATTTTCTAGTCCCTATAAAAGAAGCCTTCAGCCATTCTACAAAGCAAACCAATTATGAGTATATAAACCTTCAATACTTTTGCTCTAATGTCCTTTAAATCTTTTTTTCTAATCTTGCAAAGTAAGAGAACTCTAACCTAACGATTAAAGCTTCTTAAACTAACATCCCATTGTTGTCCCATACTTAATGATTATTGTAATCAGCAACAAAGCATCTTAACGTAAATTCTTCTTTTTATTTCCTAATCCTATTTTTCAACCAGATGTAATAATTATGTAATGGAAAGATGGTGTAATTATATATAAATATTTAAAGAAAGATTGAACATAATGATAAGTTACATCAATTGTTAAGAATTTTGAAAACAAAATGATAATCTATTTGCACATTTTGCAAAAAGTGAAAATATTCCTAATAAAAAAGAAGTAGATTTCTCTAGCAAATTGAGGCCAATATTCCAATATCTTTGTCGGACGGAGAGATTGTGGGGCAAACAAAGAGAAGGAAAAAGAAATGATAGATAATCGAAAGAAAGAAAATGAATCATTATAATTATATTACTTTTCCAAGCCAATAGTTGTTAAAATGAAAGAAAGTTCAGTTTAAAAAAAATGAAAGAAAGTTAAATTACATTAAAAAGGAAAGAAATGATTTAGATCAATCAATTGAATGATTAATCTAGAATATTCCAAGTTTATTTTTCCAATATTCATTCATATATTTGAACGTCGTGATGAAGGTATCCTAACCTAAACAAAAAATATATGAGACTTTTTTCTAGTACAACAAATGTGAGATATGATGATTTAAATATCAACCCCAAGAGAAGAAGAATACGTCAATTACTCTTGATCTATGCTTATGTTAACAGAAACTACGAGTTTGAACATCTTATGTGTAAAGTACAATGGAACTTCTATCTATCTTTATAATAGAGATAATTATTCTCACTTATATACTCACGATTAGTTTCTTCTCTAACTAATATGGAATTTTGTTTGCACTCCTAACTCTGTGTTTATATTTTGTGATAATATTCTTTAAAAAAATTGTAATTTTGAGCTTGTATTTAAAAGAGCTTAATATTTTTTAAATTCCCTCTCCCCCCCGGGAAAAAAAATAAATAAATAAAAATAAAAACAATTTGTAACAGCAAAAGCCATAAATCTGGTGGCTGTCTTTAATTGTGAAGAAAAACAAAAATGAAAAGAAAATAAAAAAATCCAGCGGCTGTGACTGTGACACAATAACCCAAGTTGCGAAACGGCGGTTTCATATTTTGTCACCGCGTGGCGCCGTCTAATTGGTGGTGACGCATGGAGCACGTGCAGTGAACGGTGTCATTTCTTGTAGGCTTGAGAAGTCCAGGGAACATCACGTGGAGGGCCCTACTATTAATTGTCAGAGTGCACGTGCTTGCACATGATCATAGTTTGATGGTCCCTCGAGAATGGGCCACGTGTCCACACATCCCCGTGATCACCGGCACTCTAACATTGGCTTTGTGACTCGTCTAAATAACATCAGCGAAAAGTGTTTTCTCAAGAAAGAAAAAAAAAAAATCATTTTTACCTTTTTTTTCTCAAGATAAAATACATTTTTAGGAAAATGGAATATTAAAATATAGTCCTATGACAGAATACACGATGCTATTAATTCTCTCATTCTACGTGTTAAGCCAAACAAATAAAATAAAAGAAATAGAAAAAAGAAACAACATTGAAAATTATATTGATTTTACTTCAAACTCAAGACTACATCTACTTTCTTGCAACTAATAATTTTGTTCTAATAGATATTACAAGAAGCCCTCAAACTTGTGCTACAAAACACTCTTCAAATAACTCAACAAAAATTATTTGTCCCTAAACTTTCAAAACGGTCTAATAAATATTAAAAATTTTAATTTTGTAACTAATAGATCCCTAAAAAATTAATTATATTGAATATAAATATAAATTGTATGTTTAATTGAATCCTAAAACTTCAGATCTTGGACTAAATTTGTAATAAAGAGAATTAAAAATTTCACGTTTTTTTATGAAACACTCGCATTAAATTAACTTCATTCCCCTCATCAGTTCTTACCATACAAGCAATGGAGTTAATTTGGCTGTTCCCGTCCGCCGACGGAACCCGACAAGCAACCCATCGGCAGCCGCCACGTGTACCACACCCCCGAAAAAACTGAATATACAAATTTGCCCTTCCCCCATTACTTTTTTCAACATTTAATTTAATAATTTCATTTAAAAAAAAAAACATTACAATAAAAAAATATATATATCATTAAATAAAATGGTTTGTTCTTCTGGGAAGGATTTTATGACTTTAATAAATAGTGCTCTGTCAACTACCCTAGCATTAAATTAGTTGCTTTTTTACTTTTTTTCCTTTTCTATTTTTTGGATGAATGACCAATGACGTACCCTTTTTTAATTTTTATTTAATTTAAAGGTGGACTTGCAATAAATATAATTAAGTGGGTCGTACTGCAATTAACTTTCCCAAAAATTAGCTACCTCTCCCCCACACCCTCGGAGTTTTTGTTTTAAATGCCCGACCGCGACGTGTATTATTTGGGTGTTATTTTCAATAAATTAAATTATGGGGTTCAAGGAAAAGAAAATAATTCAATGTAATTAATACCCATGCCATTCTCAATATATCCATTTTCTAAATTATTTACATCCTAATTTTTATTAATTTACATATGTATGGCCGTTCTCTATATTTGCTCAATTCTATAATGGGTATTCAAAAAGCTCATGCGACCATAGAGTCTTAATTTGAGTTAGATCTTCACTCTTTCAATATTACTATTGCTTAAAATAAAACCAACTCGAGTATCTTTGTTTGAATAAATTAGTGGGCTTCGAGCTTTATCTCTTACTACTAATTTATTCGATTCAAATAAAAAGTAAAGTTTGCTCAACCCTACACGATAGTCTATTGTTATGCTCTTCTTGAGTTAAAAGTTATTTTTATGTAAATATTTATCCATTTTAAGATTTTGTTTGAACGTTTGTTGTTTAAACCAAGTTTATAACCTTGTAAATCTATTTAAAGAAATTTAATAATTGATTGACGTTTATATATATTAAATATATTGTCTTATAGTATGATTTATTTATTGAAAGAAAGATCTCTAAAATATAAACCCTTAAAATTACAATTATAAAATGCAAAGAGATGGGAGAGAGAGAAAAAGAATCAAAATCCACGAATCAAAATCAAATTGCAAAAAGAAACAAAATCCGCCCTTCAAAGTTGGATATGGATATCAAGAGCATGAAATTTGGGCCCTCCAAAATCAATGGCAGTTAAAGTAGGGACAATCTTGGAAGCTTAATTGAAGGGATTTATTATTATTATTGTTTTGGAAGGAACTTCTTATAAAGAATTCACTTAATAAAGGCATTCAATCATTTTTTTTTAGTTCAACGATATTTAGAAATGAAAGATTCAAACCTTAGATCTCTTGATCGAAGGTATAAGACATTCCATTATTAAAGTTAGTAAAAATTAAATTATATCACTTAATAAAGATCTTAAATTTAGAACTAAACCGTTTTAAAAGTTTTAATCATTTATTCAATTTAGTTTGAGATTGGTACGTATGATATAATTAGATTAAATCTCACTTTGCTTTCGTGTCTTTTGAAATAAAATCTAAATTGAAATTGAATATTTTATCTCCATTTAAAAAAGGTTTGGCTAATAATTAGAGATGTAGTAGCATGGCTCTTCTGGTGGGGACCGTGAATAAACTTATTTAATTTTACTAGAAAAGGAATAAATTTATTTAATTATTAACATCACAATGTGAAAACTTATTTCAAAATTATGGTTTTTTTTTTTTTTGGTTTGGAAAACAAAATTATGGTTGTTTTGAACCATTTCAAAATCATCGTTTTTTTTTAGAAATGATTTCAATCTTAATATTTAATTAGTCAGAGTGATTTGACTCATGTTAGTAAAACAGCGGTTATAATACATTTTTCATTTTGTACTTTAGCTGTATTTACCGGCCTATAAATGTAATAAATCAAAGAAATGTGGGTCTCATTTGATTACGTTTGTTTCTATTTACCGTGTTCTGTAATAGAAATGAGGTGTGGGACACCACCTTGGGATCCATAATCCATCCCTGTAATCGAATTACACCCAAAAATCGTCATCAATCTAATTATAGAAATGTATTACTTGGGACTCAGTCCATTTTACATGAATTGCCTTTTCTTTCTCGTCCATGTGGTGATTTTTGTCAATGTTCTCAACCCATTGCTGAAATTTTTACCAATATCGTTGGCCATTTTGAATACTTTTATTGATATCGCTGGCCATTTTGAATGTAAGTTTATCAGAGTTCTGGAACTTTAATCGATATTGCTGGCCAATTTTGATCAAGATGATGAGATCAATATCGAGATTAATATTATATATTTGGATTCTATAATAATTTTTTTTTATGTTTTTTATATTTTGATGGAAATGAAATTGATATTATATATTTTTTATGCATGAGTTTTAGCCATACCATATTTTGATCGAGATGATGAAATCAATAATATATATTTGAAATCGATATCGATAATATACATTTTTTGTGTATGAGTTTTGGCAGCCATATTTTGACCGAGATGAAATCAATAATATATATTTTTTATGTGTGAATTTTGGTCTGACCATATTTTGATAATCGATATCGATAATATATATTTGAAATCGATATCAATAATATATATTTGAAATCGATATTGATAATATATATTTTTTAGGCTAGAATTTTGGCAGACATATTTTAATTGAGATGATGAGATTGATATAAGTAGTACTGGTAACATGATTAATTTGTTTATTATTAGGAATGCATAATGGTAATTGTATATATTTGGAAAGTTTGAATTGTCATTACCGATTACGATTGGTAAACAACGTCAAACGTAATTCTCCTTCATTTATGGGCCATTATGTTTACCTCACGATACTATTACGTTTACGCCCAAATCCATTACAGATTGGTAAACACACCATTTTTTCATTCTTCATTGTAATATTTTTCTTTTTCAAATAACAGCATATGCATAATTCATACATTAAAAAAATACAATTAATTTATTTGCATTAAAGCCTTTTTTTTTTAAAGCCAATTAAAATCAAGACATTTGAACGAGCAGATAAATGAGATAAATGAATCAACTTCAATTTTAGAGGATAAGACATCAATCAATTCACACACTCACCATATTTTACATATAAGTTATTGTTCTATTTTTTTTTTCTTTTATTCAACCATTATAGAGGTGGACGTTTGAGATGACAATTAATGTCTTATTTACATAGTTATATTTAGATTGACAGTTATTTTCCTATCAAATCTCTTATAAAAATTAAGTCGTGATAACCAAAATATTATATAAATTAAAATATGAAGATTATATTTTAACAGTAAAATAGTTTTATATATATATAAGCAACGGTAAAATAATTATAAAAATTAGGCTAAAATTTTAAAATAAACGTGAATTTGTCATTTATTTCAAAAATACTTCGATTCTTTAAAAAAAAATACAATATTATCCTGACATTTCATAAACATTTCAAAACCACCATTTAGAGTAAGAATGTTGGACGGAAAATCGACGTGGCAGAATGTCGTTCTTACAAAACTTAACCCAGACAAGTGTCTCAATTACTATCATGTCATTCTTGGTCATTTTCACGTCGACTTTCGACCCCACATTCTAATGGATTTATACGATAATTATAGTTTTTGAAACTTTTATGAAAGGTCAAGAGTAATGTTGTAATTTTTGAAAGTATAGAGATATTTTTTTAAACAAATGACAAGGTTGAGTGATATTTTTTATAATTTAGCCTAAATGTTAAATAAATGTGTTCTCACTACCTTAATTTTATGGCAAATCTTATTTTTGGAAAAAAATAAATAAAATAAATATTTATGAGGAAGAGAGAAAATTAGTTGTGGTTTTTTTTTTTTTTTTTGATGAATAACCGAGCTTTCATTGAGAAAAAATGAAAGAATACAAGGGCATACCAAACAGCAGCCCACAAAAAAGGGAGCCTACTAAAAGAAGGGACTCCAGTCAAGCAAAATAAGACTTAAAGAATAATTACAAAAACTTCTCGACACCGAAGCCCAAAGAGAAACATAGAATTTGACAAGGGACCATACGTCCATATAAGAACTCTCTCTCCCCCGAAAAATTCTATTATTTCTCTCCCGCCACAGGCTCCACAAAATAGCACAAACCCCAGCCTGCCACAAAAACAACCCTTTCTCCCGAAAAGGCGAACTAAGGAGAAGATCTGTGAACCTCTCTCTACTATCCTGATGACCGAGAAAATTAGTTGTGGTTGTGGAGGTCAAGGCGTGGCTCTCTAATTTTGCTTTCACCAAGCACATTCAATTCCTTTTTTTCGCTTTTTGCTTTTTGTTTTTGTGTTGTTATAATAAAGAGATACATCTTCCATTTTTCCAATACACTAAATTCCAACCAAACCCACACTCTTCACTATTTTTATTATTTCTTCTACCTTTTAGGTCATAATTTTGGTCCCCTTTCGACATGGTCCGATTACTATGATCGTAATCATATCTTTTTTTTTCTTTTTCTTTTTTTTTTTAAATGTGTTATTTATTAATAATTAGTTTTAAAATGTTGTAATCTACTTTTTGTAAACCAACCTATAATCTTAGTTAGATTTCTAGAACTAAAAAAGTAGTTAATTTTTTTTTTGTTGTTTTTTAGTTTAAAAAATTGGCCAATATTTAAAAAATATATTTTAAATAAAAAATAGGAAAAAAAAAGCATAGTGTTTAGAAATAGGAAACGAAAAGTGAAATTGTTGTCAAATGGACCATGATGACAATTTGAAAGGCAATTTTCAATCACAACATTGGTTTTAATAAATGAGACAATATAATTATTGGTTGTTCTAATAAGGCTAAATATACTAAATGGTCTCTAATTGTTTAGGTTTTTTTAATTTGGCCCTTAATCTTTTAAAATTATCAATTAAGTCCTTTAGAAAAATGCTAACAAAAAGGTGATCTGTCATTAAATTGTTGTTTTATTAACATATTTTGATATATATATATATACACACACACACACACACATACGTATTAAGATTCTATTTCACACATAAAACTCAATTCGCCCATTAACAAAATTCTACCCCTAGAATAACAATTTTTCATTTCTTCCAAATGACATGCCTACGTATCCATATAATGTCAATAAAACAATGATTTAATGACACATTATCTTCATATTAACAAATTTGAACATGTTTTTTTATGGAATGATTTAATTGAAAATTTTTAATACGGTAAAGGTAAAACTATGAATTTTAAAATATTAAAAATTGATGACTGAAAACGTGTATATTTATTTAGAAAACCTTAATTTGAGAAAAGTTTCTAGTCTAGTACAAATGCACATTATCTAACAAGTAATAAAATAGAAATATTATAAGTAATGAATCCCAAAGGAACGACTGTATCAAAATTCAAATGCAAAGTAAAGATCTCCTCAAGCATGCAACTTAGGTAACCAGTAAAAAAAAATAGTTTTAGATGGTTGTTGTTGAGAAAATAAGAGATAAGAATGATAAATAAGGGATTCAAACATACCTATGCCCTTGAGTACAAATGCATCGTAATATGCGCTTGCAATTTAACTCACAACACTCTACACAGTGAACCGGGTTCAACACCTATCCCATCTTTATTTTAAAGCAGTTTTAGGAGTCTAAGCAATTAAACATATATGTCTCTTGCTAATTAAAACTTAGATTGTTTTGCACACAACCCTTTCAGTCCTATAGGTTTTGCCCTATGTCTAGGGTCAAACACAAATTTATATGTCTATGCTCTTTTGTCTATATTGCTTTTATGAAAACCATGTGTTATCTAACACTTTCAGTATTGGATTCAATATGATATGCTAACCCAGGTGATCAAGCTAGTTTAACAATGGAGTATAAAATCAATAAAAGTAAACAATGTTATGGAAGTGATAAGCAAAGTTGCAATACTGCACAATAAGGGTCTTATTCAACTCTTTAAGGGTCTTATTCAACTCTTTAGGACATCCACATCTTTGAATCTCAAAGAGAAATTTAGCTCTTGACTAAATATAGAATAGAAACAACTTCAATTGAAATGAACTTCATATTAAAAGAAATAGAAAGTATTATAGAAACGTTCAAGGCAAATAAAATGTTGAAGAGAGAATATAGAATGTAAAAGACATAAAATGAAGAATTAACGAGAAAAGATAGAATGTAAAAGACAAGAAGATAATTGAACTTCTAGATTGCTTATCTATCTAACCCGACTCCTCCTCTTTCAAGGAGAATCGAGACTCTACAAGCCTATTCTTTCGAGTATGTGTCCGATTGAGATCTAAGTAAACAGTAGGAACTTTCGTTTCTGTTGAAATCTAGGGTTCTTCAATTGAAGGTCTCTATTGTGTTCGTCCAAATTTGCCTTAAAAATCTTCCCCCTTTCTGTGATATCTGGATGAGTGTGATGGTTGCCTTTTATAAGTCTTCAAGGATTAGGATTCCTACCGAAATTAGTGTGAGGAGCTATCGTAGCTATTAGTGTCATGAATATGAGGAAGAATGCAGAATCAATTAACCTTGAAATTTCGCTAAATCTGTCATTTGGTCACTATGTGACTGCAACTTGCCTCTAACTTTGCAGTTGCAATTGGGCAAATTTACAGTTCCTACACAAAATCATAAAAAACATATTAAATCCCCAAAAAGTTACTCTTTTTATATATATTAATTATGTTTATTTAACAACTCATGACTGAAAATATGAGCTTGACTTGTTTTTGCATAAATTTGCTATATTTTACATGAAATAAATCAATAAGTAACATAGACTTAAGCAATAAATTCAAGCTTTAGAGCTAAATAACCCTCATAAATAAGAGTTATCAAAAACCAAATTGAAGATTGCCTAATGATCAGTGGCCCTTTGATATATTTATCGTTTTAATAAAGATTTTGTTTTTATTTTTCTCTCACATTTAAGAATTTTCTTTGTTTTACACTCATCTAGTTCTAAAACACATTTCCAAATTCCTAACTAAATTTTTTAAAACAAGAGATGTTGATCTCATTGAATGATATAATTATATTTAGTTCTTATTTTAAAAAATTCAAGCTTGTGTATTTTTACTCATACATAACGGAATAAAAAAAAAATTATAACTCACATTTTGTTTAGGGCTCTGTAATTTGTAAAAGCATATGTATTGAGATATTGAATTTTTTTTTTCAAGAATTATGGAGTGGTGGATCGTTGGATTGAACCATCAACCATTAGGATGGTAATTAATGTCTCATCTACTGAACTATGTGGATTAACAAATGTTGAGTTTTTAAATATTGTTTGTATAGCTTGTGAAGCAAACAAACTCGTATTTGAAATGAGAAACGTATTTGGAATGGGAAACAAACTGACGCATTAAATATAACTAACTTAAAAGTTCAAAAGTTTAGAGATGCATGTTTAATTCATGAGCTTTGAAACAACTCATTAGAAATAGAACAATTAGGCCACGTTTGATAACCATTTAATTTTTTATTTTTTATTTTTTATTTTGAAAATTAAGCCTATAAATAATACTACTTCCATCTATGAGTTTCCATGTTTTCTAAAATACTTTTTACATGTGTTTTAAAAAACCAAGCCAAGTTTTGAAAACTAAAAAAAGTAGTTTTCAAAAACTTGTTTATTTTTGGATTTTGGCTAGAAAATTAAATGTTTCCTTAAGAAAGATAGAAGCCATTGTAGAGAAGATAAAAACTATAGTAGATAAATTGTGAAAAAAAAAACACACAAATTTTAAAAATCAAAAATAAAAAATCAAATAGTTATCAAATAAGGTTTTAAATTTTAGGTTCTCTCACTAATAAATTATTAATTAAAGATACAGATATTGGCCCATTGAAAAAGGCAACATAATTGATGAAACTCCGAATTAAACAAACAGAATATATTAATTAATTAAAATAGCCTCTCTAACAGTAAGATGTAAGAGTTGCTTTAAATTTTGCTATTAACTACACACTCTTTGTTCAATTAAATCCAAAACAGTCCATATCACTTATTATTCAAACTTATACATAGCAAATAATAATAATAATAATAGAATCTTACCAACTTTTGGCTTAATTTCTATTTTTCCTATAGATTCATTTAATACCCAACTGATTTTCTAAAAAAAATACAGCAAACTCACGCCAAATGTATAATAAACTCTTGCAATCTTAAGCTACGACAAAGTCAATTGTAAGTCAACACTGACTTCTTGAACTTTGAAGAGATGTTTAACTTACCATTTTAATAAATCTGAGTTTATCTAGCTCAAAAATGAAAGTTTAAGTTTGTGTAACTCATGTCTAAAAGGAATTAGTTAAAAAAAAACGTATGCTTATGTAACTTAGATTTGGTTTATAGATTTGTAACTTGTAAAAAAGGTGTATAAATTAGAGCCAGCTTTGAAAATCTAAATTTATGCAACAATTAATGCACATAGATTTATGTGTACACATAAAATGAATAAATTCATAGTTTGAGATAAACAAACTTGCATACTAAATATTAACTCATATACTTATGTGTGCAGCACTAATAAAATTAAATTTGTAGAGTGTACTATACTAGTTTCTCAATTCCTTACCTATTCAAAATGGAATGAAGGTAATAGAATATAAAACATGTGTAAATTACACTTTTTGTGTCTCACTAGCCTGGTCATTGCCCATTCTTCAAATTTTATACCTAATAAAAAAATTGTTTTTAATTGAAGGGGTTTTTTTCCTGAAAATAATTGAAGGGTATTTTGAAGAGTCTTCAATGTGAAATGCAATAAGAGCTACCATTGACCACTGTTATTTCCAAGGCATAGGCATGGGATATAGGATATTGAAGGCATTGGCAAAGAAGCTTTCAATTATTAGTTAAATAATTGTTTGTTGAAGCATGCATTTGATTATTTAAGCAAAAATATGATTTGCTTTTTGAATGATATTGTGGTTGACTCAGTCAACTCTCTCTTTAAATTACTCTATTGGAGTGCATGAAAGTGGAGAAAACTATCATTCCACAAATAAAAGTGAAGCATTCTTCAAATATTTAATAGACAAAATTATTACACTTTTACTTTTATTTTTTAAAAAAAACTATTTTTGAACTCTTCAAATTAAAAAAAAATAATTAAATGATCTCTAGGTTAGTTATTCATTACCAACCGAAATAGAAAAACGAAGTGATAGGTTAAATTCTGAAATTAGAGTAACGACAATTATAGTTTTTTATCTTTTTTTTTTCATTTTTTAAAATAAATATTAAGTTTTCTTATTTCTTATTAATTAAATCAAAGATTAGAATGAAAATATTTCATAAATAGGGTTCATTTGAAAATGAAATTACTATTATTATTATGTAAATAGAAAAAGGCAAAGAACTATACATAGTCAAATTAAAGTTCATGGCTAGCTTTTCATGGCTTTGTGTGGGAAACTTAAAAGATGGTGAGGAATGATTTTGACTATTAATTAATGGGAAAATAAAAGCATCCCCAATTTTATTTACATTCTCATTGATTATTAAAGTTCCCGCGAAAATTTTAAATTTTAATTGACACCCTCCACTATGGTTACCAATCTTTCATCTAGCAATAACTTTAAAAAATTAAAACAAAAAACAAAAAAAGAAATTTTAAAAAAAACAAGATTTACGTATTTTAAAATATATATTTTTAAATACGTTAGCGGCAAAAGTCAAGGTTGGCATTGTACTTTATGTATTTACTATTTTGTAATCATTATAATTTTTTTTTTTTTTTTTAAAAAGTCCTTTATTAAAATTGTGTATTTTCATTTAGTAGAAAATATGTACCATCAACTTTTAAATTTGATAACTTGATACATATAACTTAAAACATATGTCTATGCAATATCATACAAGATCTATATTAAATATAAATACGTAAATTTAACTATACCCACCAAAATAAAAACAAAAAACAAAATATTTAGGTCTCGTTTGATAATCATTTAGTTTTTGGTTTTTAGTTTTTGAAAATTAAGCCTATAAATACTACTCCCACCTATGGGTTTCCATATTTTCTTATTACTTTTTACATATGTTTTCAAAAACCAACCCACATTTTGAAAACTAAAAAAAATAGTTTTCAAAAACTTGTTTTTGTTTTTGAAATTTGGCTAGAAACTCAAATGTTTCCTTAAGAAAGATAGAAACCATTGTAGAGAAATGAAAACCATTGTAAGGAAATTGTAAGAAAACAAACACAATTTTTAAAAACCAAAAACCAAAAACTAAGGTCCCGTTTGATAACCATTTGAGTTTTTGTTTTTAGTTTTTGAAAATTAAGCTTGTTTTCTCTCAATTTCTCTACAATGATTTTCATCTCCCTTAAGGAAGCATTTGAATTCTTAGCCAAAAACAAAAACAAGTTTTTGGAAACTATTTTTTTTAGTTTTCAAAACATGGCTTGGTTTTTGAAAACATAGGTAAAAAGGAGATAAGAAAACAAGTAAATTCATAGGTGGGAGTAGCATTTATAGGCTTAATTTTCAAAAATCAAAAATCAAAAACCAAATGGTTATCAAACGGGGCCTAAATGGTTATCAAACGGGGTCTTAAAAGTACGAAATCTAAAACAAAATGTGAAAAAGAAAAATTAAGCCAACAAATTATTTAAAGTGTTAAATTACAAGTTTAGTGTTTAAGTTATTGGATTTTTCGATATATATTTGAGCTTTAAAAAGTATCTAATAAATCTTTATATTTTTAATTTTGCATATGATTCGTCTATGAATTTTCAATTTTATGTCAGTAGATTTTTGAGAATTCAAAAAAAAAATTTAACATAGAAAGTTTAAGAATCTATAAAATTTATAATATATTAAAAAGCAATGGTTTCTGAAAAACATTTTTAGACTAAAATACCTTTCTAAATTTTAGTTAATTACATTAATCAAATCATCCTAATCTGATTTGATAATTTGACCAAAATGAATATTTGATTTAATTTCAAATTAATGAATTTGAATTAATAGTCTTAATTTGATAAGCAATTTGATTCAAAATCAAATCAAATTTGCTTTTATAAATTGTATCTAACTATCATGCACAATTTTTATACCAAATTCTTCAGCTACATTTTTTTCATTTAGTTCTTATAGCACTACAAGAATTTTTAGATTTGCCGACGAAGTTTTTCCCAACGCACGCATTTTCGTCTGGAAAAACATACTTCTCCCGACGAAAATGGAACACGTCGAAAAATCTACGCATTTTTCCCGATGCTTCCCATTTTTGTCAGGACTTTTCTCGACGCTTGCAAATTGCTTCGGCAAAAGTAGGCTATGCCGACGAAAATGCTTGCATCGGGAGAAGTAAATGAAGTGAAACGCGCGTTTTACTTCTCCCGACGCTTTTTAGACCTACACCGACTCCTTTTTTGCGTCGGGAAAAGTCACGAAAATAAAACCCTAGCCCTCTCTTCTTTTTCTTCTCCTCTCATTCTTCTCTCTTCTTCTTCATTTTCTCTCTGCCATTTACAGCCAAAACCTCATAACATCACCTCATCTTTTCTTCTTCTTCTCCATTTTCTTCCCTATTCCTTCACTCATGCCTTCTCTCTTTCATTTTTTGTATTTTTCTTGTAGGTTGCAGTTCGATCTTGGGCATTTTGAGGGGGAAATTTTTTTGATTTCACTACTTTTTGTGCTTCTCATCATCTAGTTCCATTTTAAGCTCATGGATTTTATTTTCAAAGGTATTTATTTAATTTTAACTTATATTTGTCTAGTTATTTTTAGGTTTTCTCTCTTTCTCAATACTTTTGTTTTCTATGTTCACAAATTCCGTTAGTAGCTTGAATTTTCTTCTTGGTTAAGCATTTGGAGGTATATAAAATTCTTACATTGTGTTTTTGTTAGTTTATTTAATATTTAAACTTGGTTATTGAGTCTTTTGAAGTTAAAAAAAAAAAATTATGTGAGTGTATTATGTGTTCAAAATGTAATTTGGAGAATATTTGTATGATTTGGAGGCTATTTATGTGATTGATGTTTGACTTGGAGCTTATTGTTTGATTAAAGCATGATTAAATCGTGATTTTGAATTTATTGTGTGTTCAAAATATGTGATTTGAAGCTTAATTATTTCATTAAATTGTGATTTGTAGGCTCTTTATGTGATTAAGGTTTGATTTGGAACTTTTTCTGTGATTAAAAGTGTGATTTTGAGCCTATATTTGTGTGAATAAATTATGACATCGAGTCCAAGTGTGTGATTAGTTTGATTTTGAGCCTCTTGTATAATTTGATTTATAGACTATTTTGTGATTTTTTATCTTATAGAGCCTATTGAACATTAATGTAAGGTTATATATTGAGTTAGAGTGTTATATTTTGAGCATACTGAAAATTATATTGTGATTTTGTTCTCTTAAAACCCTTAAGTGCCTTGTATATGTACGTACTTGAAATTAAGTTGGTGCACAAAAGGCTATACTCAACATGTTTCTTTAATATATCTTTGGAGGGTTACAATGATATTTATTTAAAATTAAGTACTTTTGGATGTTTGGGGGTTAGTTTAAGACATTTGGAGAGAAGTTAGATACTTTTGGAAGAGTTTGAAGTGAGTTCGGGATGAGTTAATCATATAAAATTTGTACCTTAGACACTTTAGAGTTAATTAGCACTAAACTTTTATTAAATTCTATTTATAATTAGTAATAGTTTCGACTTTTGATTATTAACTTAATAGAATTTTGCTTCATAATTTTTTTATCTATAATTAGTAATAGTTTGTCCATTTTTTGAAGCAAACTTATTTTTATCCTACAATGACAAGCACACAAGAAGGTCTCTTCTAACTAGGTATGGATGATTTCTTTGATGTTATAAAATCATTATGAAACTTATTGTCTTTTATATGTTTGGTTGTATGTTATATTGTATTTTACGTTTAATTATTAGCATATATGACTATTTAGAAGTTATTGTACCCATAATTAGGTTTAGAAATCCGTTTGGGTGAATTAAAGTTTTTCATTTAATGTCAAAGTTTTTGCTTGGTTGTATGACTATCCTACAATTATGGTATGCATTCAAATAGAGAGTTAGTTTTAGTGAGTTAGACACATTTTTTTAAGGGTTAGATATTGGATAAGTTAGTGGGATTTTAAGTAAGAATATATAACTTAGACACCTTTTTTAGGGTTAGTTTGGGTGAGTTAGTAGGATGTGTGTGAAGTGTGTTTGAGTGAGTTTGTGATATTTTAAGTAAGAGTTTCAATGAGTTGGTAATGATTGTTGGCTTTTAAACTATGCATAGGTATCTTTAAGATACTTTTGTAGCATTAGTTGCCTCAAAGTACGCTTAGGTACCTTTAAGATACTTTTGTAGCATTAAGAGGTGAGTTGTGTGCTTTAGGTTCATTTTAGGCACTTTAATTTCTAAGTTTCTTTGAGAGTCAAAATGACACTTATACTATTTTTAAGCACTTTTTGGCCACTTTCTAGGTTCCGAGGAGTAGAGTAGACACTTTTAGGTCATTTTGAGTTGGTTTTTAGCCTCAAAGTATCCTTAAGGCACCTTTAAGACACTTTTGTAGCATCGATGAGTTGGTTGTGTGCTTTAGTTTCACTTTAAGCATTTTCTAAACTTCTTTGAGAATCAAAATGACACTTAGACTCTTTTTAAACATTTTTTGGCCATTTTGTAGGTTTCAAAGGGCAAAGTAGACACTTTTGTGTTTTGAGTTAGTTTTTGGCCTCAAAGTATACTTAAACACCTTTAAGACACTTTTGTAGCATCAGAAAGTTGGTTGTGTGCTCACTTTAGGCACTTTCTAAGTTTCTTTGAGAGTCAAAATGACACCTAAATTCTTTTTAGCCACTTTTTGGCCACTTTGTAGGTTTCAATGGGCGAAGTAGATACTTTTACGTTTTGAGTTAGTTTTTGGCCTCAAAGTATGCTTAAGCACTTTTAAAACACTTTTGTAGCGTCAGAAGGTTGATTGTGTGCTTAAGTTTCGCTTTAGACACTTTCTAAGTTTATTTGAGAGTCAAAATGACACTTATACTCATTTGTGCTTTAGTTTCACTTTAGGAACCTTCTTTTATTTTTTGTTTTGTATTTAAAATTTTTCATATTAATTTTTTTTTTCAGATTTGCAGTTGTGTTATCTTGAAGACCTATTTTCCAAAAATACAGATGAAGACGAAGATTGAAGCTTTCAAGATTAATTGTTTTCTTTCCAATGTATTTGTTTTCTTCTTTCAAACTCTAGTATATATAGAGATTGAACATTTTGTAATCAAATTATTACATTTCAATACTATTGCTTTTTTATGATGTTATTTTTTGTTTTAAAATAATACTATAATGAACTATCAAGTAGTATAGAAATAAATAAACAAATAAAAAAAACAAAAATATATACTTTTCAGGTTTTGCCAACGCACATTGTGTTGGCAAAAGTACACTTCTCCCGACGCATACATTAGTCGTCGGGAGAAACTTTTTCCCATTGCAATGCATTACGTCGGGAGAAGTCTGTGTTTCCCGACGCAATGCTATTTTCGTCGGGAAGTAGCTTTCTCGACGGCTCTATGCTGACGAAATTGCCGACGAAATATTTTCGTTGGCCAAGACTTTTGCTGACGCAATATAGACTTTTCCCCACGCTTTGTTACGTCGGAAAAAGCGAAAAATCTTATAGTGTAGTTCTTTTTTTTTTTTTTTTGAACTGAAGTTCTTCTTCATATACGTTTTCTTCATTTAGTTCTTATAGTTTTATGATTTTCTAAAATTGGAGTTCTTCTTCATCTACGTTTTTTTTGTCATTTAGTTCTTATAATTTTTTTTTTTAATTTTTTGAAACTAAACTTCTTCTTGAGGTACGTTTTTTTTCATTTAGTTCTTATAGTTCTTTTTTTTTTTGAAACTGGAGTTCTTATAGTTTTTATTAGTTCTTATTTAGTTCTTATAGTTCTTTTTTTTTTTTTTTGAAACTAAAGTTCTTATATATATATATATATATTTTGAAACTTGAGTTCTTAATAGTTCTTATAGTTATGTTTTTTTTTTAAAACTAAAGTTCTTATATATATATTAAACCGAAATTCTTATAGTTATTATTAGTTCTTATATACACACAATTACAATTCTCATGCTATTGAGTTGCAGTAGTCCAAAAATCTGAACTGGCTGACTAGATACTAATTCTATTTCTTTTTTTTTTTTAACAATTACGTCTTTATATATATATACAATTCTTCATGTATTCAAATTATTCTAACTTCTTTTGTATCCAATTATCTTCCTATTTTTTCATATGAGGTTTTAATTTTTAGTAATAACTATTTTTTTCAGGTCTAAAAGTAGTCATCTCCAATTTTTCATCAGATCACGTATCTTTTCTTTTTTTTTTATTCGATTTTTTTTTTAGAACTATGTCTCTTTTTCAAATTAAGTTTTTTGCATGACTTTTGGATATCACATTGCTACATTTTTCTCTTTATTTCTTTCCAATCTTTTTCGATTTTTTTTTTCAGAATTCTATCTCTCTTTCAAATTAAGTTTTTGGCTTTAAAAAAAAAATCAGGTACCTCCAATTAATTAGATATTTGTGTATCCAATTATTTTAGTTTAAAAATTAAAAAATATATATTTATAATATAATAATAATATTATTAGTAATATCTATAATCTATAATCTATAATTCTATAATATATTAAAAAGCAAGAGTTTCTGAAAAACATTTTTAGATCACAATACCCTTTTAAATTATAGTTAATTAGTTAATTACATTAATCAAATCATCCAAATCTGATTTGATAATTTGACTAAAAATGAATATCTGATTTAATTTCAAATCAGATTACTTTAATCAAATCATTCTAATCCAATTCAAATAATCTGAATCCGATTTGATAATTTGATTCAAAATGAATATTTGATTTAATTTCAAATTGATTAATTTGAATCAATATCTATAATGTATAATGTATAATATATTAAAAAGCAAGAGTTTCTGAAAAACATTTTTAGACCAAAATATTTCTTTAAATTTTACTTAATTACATCAATCAAATTATCATAATCCGATTTAATTTCAAATTTTATTAAAACAAAATTTGAATTAGTTTTTTTTTTCTTTCATGCTTTTTTATTCAATATTCAAAAATAATTTAAATTAATTGTTATTCTTAATTTTATATTTGATAGCAAATCTAATTGGATGAATTAGTTATTTTTTTTACTTTTTTTTATATTCAAAATTAATGTGAATCAATTCCTACTCTTAGATAGGATATCTAATTTGATTGAATTATTTATTTTTCTTTCACATCTTTATATTAAAAAATAATTTGAATCAATTTCTATCATACTCTTTTAATGAGATATCTGATTTAATTGAATTAACTATTTTTTCTTTCACGTTTTTTTATTCAAAATTTGAAAATAATTTGATTTATTTTTTATTCTTAATTTGACAAGATATCTAATTTGATTCAAAATCAAATCAAATTAGAGCTTGAATCTAAATTTCTTCTATAAATTTTACATGTCCTCCAGATTTTTTTCCTAATCTAAAATAGTCATCTCATCTAATTTTTCATCATGTTATGTTGTTGATGTTCTTTTTTCTAAATCTAAAATATCCACCTCCTTCAATTTTTGATCAGGTATCTCTCGCTCTTTCATCAAGTATCTTTTATATATATAAGTTTAAATTAGTCCACGTTTTTCATTTTCTTTCATATTTTTTTTACACAAAATTATGTTAGTTGATACCACTCATGTTGTGTTGTTGATGCTTTTTTTTTCCAAATCTAAAATATCAATCTCCTCCAATTTTTAATAAGGTATCTATTTATATTTTTTTAAATTTAAATTTCGTTAGCCCACGTTTTTTCTTTTATATTTACTCATTGTTTTAATTTATTTATAACTAAATTATTATTTTGAGTTTTGCCTTAGTGTTTAGTTTAATTTTGTGTTTGATTTTTAAATTATTACTTTTGATTTTAAAATTTTAGCAATAATGTAAACACTTTAATTTTAGAAGATACTCTTTTAATTTACGGATGATGTTTTAATTTTAAAAAGTTTCTTGCATTCTTAAAAAAAATATTTCAAAAGAAAATAAAAAAACCACAACTATATTGAATGACATTTTAGAATATACTCTTTTAATTTTAAGAGGATGTTTATTAATTTTAAAAAGTTTCTTGCTTTCTTAAAAAAAAAATTCAAAAAGAAACGAAAAGAAAAAACCATAACTATATTGAATGACATTTTTTTTTTAAATTTACATAGCTCATGGGTCCTCACTTGATGTTGTGCAAATTAATATATTAGTTTTTTCTTTTTCTTTTACGTTTTTTACACCAAATTATGTTAGTTGATACTAGAGATGTCCATTTAACCTGTGGGGCCGGGGACCCGCCCCGAACGGAGTGGGGAATCCCCGATTACACGGGGAATGGGGGAGGGAGTGGCGAGATATTTTTTCCCGTTGGCTAAACGAGGACGGAGATGGAGACGGGGAATATACCCCTCCCTGATTTCCCGCCCCGCCCCGATTAATAATATATATATATATTAATTATTACCTATAAATAGAATTTTTTTTTTTTAAAAAAAAAAAAAAAACTATAGTAGGAATTAGTTTAAGACTATTTTGTTATAAAAAAAAATTAAAGACTATATTGTAATATTGAAATTTGAATTTTTAGAAATTAAGTTGTTTCGACATTATAGTATTTTTACTTATGATATATTTTTGTTTTTATTAGAAAATTTTATAACATTTACTTTAAATATAATTATATTGAAAATTATTCATTTAGAAACAATTTTTATTATGGTTGAGAATAAATTTAAAAAAAAAGATAAAAAAAACAAAAAAACAAAAAAAAGAACATGGAAAAATTCCCCTCGGGGAACCTGATCCCTGCTGGGAATCCTTGCCCCGATCCTTGCAAAATTAAATGGAGAATTTCACGGGGACGGGGAATGAAATGGGGGGCGGGGACAGGAACGGGGAATCCATTCCCCGGCCCCGCCCCACCCTGTGGACATCTCTAGTTGATATCACTCATGTTGTGTTGTTGATGTTCTTTTTTCTAGATCTAAAATATCCATCTACTCCAATTTTTGATGAGGTATCTCTCACACTCTCATTAGGTATCTTTCTTTTTTAATAAATTTAAATTAACCCACGTTTCTTTCGTTTCTTTCATGTTTGTTTTACACAAAATTATGTTAGTTGATATCATTCATCTTGTGTTGTTGACGTTTTTTTTACATATCTAAAATATCCATCTCATCCAATTTTTAATAAGGTATCTCTTTCTTTCTTTCTTTTTTAATTTAAATTTCGTGAGCCCACGTTTTTTTCCTTTTACATATTCAACTCATTGTTTTAATTTATAACTAAATTATTATTTTGAGTTTTGAATTAGGAGTTAGTTTATTTTAGTGTTTGATTTTTAAAATATTACTTTTGATTTTAAAATTTTAGCAATAATGTAAACACTTTAATTTTAAAAGATACTCTTTTAATTTTAAGATGATGTTTATTAATTTTAAAAATTTTCTTGCTTTTTTAAAAATAAATATTTCAAAAAGAAAAAAAAAAACC
Source organism: Trichosanthes truncata (assembly GCA_033996785.1). Classification (NCBI taxonomy): domain Eukaryota; kingdom Viridiplantae; phylum Streptophyta; class Magnoliopsida; order Cucurbitales; family Cucurbitaceae; genus Trichosanthes; species Trichosanthes truncata. Next base: position 79,386,337 of record JAWPNB010000003.1, read on the forward strand.
CACAGCTATATTGAATGACATTTTTTAATTTACATAGCTTAATGGTCCTCACTTGATATAGTGCAAAATCACAATTTGACAAAAAATATTGTCTTTAAAGAAGTTTTGACTTTGTAAACCTATTTGTTTAAAATGTATTTTTGTATTATTTAGCATAATTATTGACTATTGTTACTACATTTACTATGATATGTCACATATATATATGTGTGTGTGTGTGTATTTTTTAATTAATTTTCTGTCAATAATTGTATGTCATATTCAAATAAAAAATAATATTTATAAAATTGCATTAACAAGTATCGCATAAATTAAACAAAATATATTATTAAAAAACATATATTATAAATAATAATAATAATAGAAATAAAAATTAAAAAAACTGAATAAAAGAATTATATTATACTAAAATTAGGTCACATTATATGAAAAATTATATTATAATAGAAATAATATAATATAATATAAATATTATATTATATTCAAACTAGTCACATTATAAAAATATAAAATTATAATAGAAATAAAATTAATATAAAAATGCATAATTTTTTTTTAATTAGTTAAATTTATTATAAGTTTAAATTTAATTCATACTATTTTAATTATACACGTGGTAAAAAAATTAGTACTTTTAAAAGTTAAAAATTCTATCGGATAAAAAGTAGGACTTTCGAATAATAATAGAGTGGATATTTTGAAGAAAGAAAAAGAGAAATAATATTTTGTGGGGGGAATATAGAGGGAGTTGAAAGGGTGGGGCCGGTAGCATTATAAAGCATTCGTGGTCTATCATTCCCCAAAAAGTAACATGGCACGTATCTTTTTCCAAATCCCCCTGGGCCCCACTCTGTTTTCGTTTAAGGATTTTTCTTCACGCGCCTGTGGACCTCCACGCGCCCCCATCTCTCTTTTTCTCTCCAATTTTTTGGGGTTGGTTAGGGTTTCAAGTTTTCAACTTTCAAACCCAAAAAAAAAAAAAAGAAAAAAAGAAAAAGAAAAAGAAAAAAGTTACCTACCATTGTTGGTATTCATGGAACATGAAGGGCATTGCCCCATTCCACTTTGCTTTCCCTTTACGCTTTTATGTTCATCCTCCCTTTCTCTCTCTATACCCTTCACTTTAATATAGTTAAGTTAAATTATAAGATTGATCTCTATAATTTTAAGAAAGTTAAAATTTAGTCTATGTAATTTTAAATGTTAAAATTAGTTCATATGGTTTGATGAAACCCTTAAAAATAGTTCCTACCGTAGGGACTATTTATGAAGTTTTTGTCAAATCATATATATGAACCAAATTATAACTTTTAAAACCATATAGACTAAATTCTAATTTTCTCAAAATCATAAGAACCAAATTTGTAAAAATTTAGTCTCTAAACGTTAGAAAATGTATAATAGGTTCACGAACTTTCAATTTTGTGTCAAATAGATTCTTGAATTTTAAAAATGTTTAATAAGTCTTTGAATAGATTCTTGAATTTTAAAAATGTTTAATAAGTCTTTGAACTTTCAATTTTGTGTCTAATAGATTCCTAACATGTTCGAAATTTTTTAAATTAATTAATCTATTAAATATAAAATAGAATTTTGTGTGTAATAAGTCCGTAGATTAAAAAAAATTGTCATATAGGATGTCCTATTAGACACATTGAAAATTTAGAGACCTATTGGATACAAACTTGAAAGTTTAAGAACCTTTAGACAATATTGAAAATTACAAGATCTATTGAACACAAAATTGAAAGCTCAAAGACCTATTAAATACTTTTTAAAATTCAAGGACCAAATAGATACATGCCTAATTGAAAGTTACTTGTAATTTAACCATTTAATATTCATTTTTTTCATTTATTTATTTAGTTCAAGGAATAGACACATGCCTAGTTGAAAGTTTAGGCCCCGTTTGATAACCATTTGATTTTTGGTTTTTAGTTTTTGAAAATTAAGCTTGTTTTCTCTCAATTTCTCTACAATTGTTTTCATATCCCTTAAGAATACATTTGAATTCTTAGCTAAATTCTAAAAACAAAAACAAGTTTCTAAAAACTATTTTTTTTAGTTTTCAAAATATGGCTTGGTTTTTGAAAACATAGGTAAAAGATAGATAACAAAACATGAATAAATTCATGGATGAGAGACTTAATTTTTTAAAAACCAAAAACTAAAAATCTATCAAACGGGGCCTTAGGAACAAAACTTTTGCTAAATCATTTAAAAAGATTTAACATCTTCCTTCTTACGGCTAACACGTTGGTTTACGAAATATTAGAAAAAGTAGTTTTTTCCTTAGTTATTTAAAAAAAAAAAAAAAAAAAAAAGGAATTGGAAACTTTTAAGGATGCAGGATGGACACCCATGCCTGAAACATTCTTGGGAGTTAAGTATTTCTACATTGCTTCACATTATAAATGTGTGTGTGGGTATATATATACACACTATTTTCCTAGATTCAATTTAATTTTTTAAAATTGATTTTTTTTTTCTATTTTTGGTTTTTGAAAGGTAATACGAAGAAAAGTAATTTTATGCTTTTCTAAAACAAGTGATACGTGTAAATTTTCGTACGTTGTAACAATTGCTTATATCTTTGTTAGCAGTGGCGGATCCAGAATTTTTGTTGAGGGGGGGCTTCACTTAATACATCACAATTGTCTTCAACGAGTTTTAATATTTTGGGATGAATTTTTTAAAAAATAATAATGATCCAAATATTTTAAAATACATTTCATATTTGAAGATACATTGTAGATAACTAGTTATTATTTCATATTTGAAGATAAGTTGTAGATAATTTTTTTAAAAGGAAATATAACTTATAATTTAAAGGAAAAATTTTAATTTATACTCCTAAACTTATGAAGTTGTATTAATTTTTACCATAAACTTCAGTTTCATCAAATTTGACTATAGACTAAGACAACTGTTGCAATTTTTACCCTCTACACCCACTAATTTTAATAGAAAACTATGTAAAAATCAAGTTTTGCTCAATTTTAAGTTTGCTTACAGCAAAAATTAACTATTGAACAACTTTGCCAAAACTTACAAATTTTAACAAAAATTTAGCTTTAATGTTGTTTTTCATTGAAAGTCTATTAATTTTGTACCATAAATAAGTTTTACAATTCATTGAATACATATGTGAATATTTTTTTTAACGAATTTTCAAATAAAAACTTATGAGAGGGTAAAAATTGCAACACTTTTTGAAGTTTAAGGTTAAGATTGTAACACATATTTAAGTTTGATCTGCAATTTGATCAAATTGAAAGTTTAGGGTAAAAATCAATACAACTTAATAAATTTAGAGACAAAAATTAATTTTTTCCTAATTTAAATTTATAAAATATAGACAAAAGAATTTTTGTATATATTTTTAAATGAATAAAATAATTATGTTATTTTTTTGTTGAATATATATATATATATAAAGAGAATATATCGCTTAACTTTGGGGCCCCAATCCCATTCCACTGTGTGGTTTCCATAAAAAAATTAAAATTACCGTAGATGTGAATACATCCAGAGTCGAACCCTTCTCTGTGAGGGAGGGCTTAAAGCAATTCTACCACTAGAGCAAACAACCAGTTATGGTTTCAAGGATCAACTTTTTAGTACAAATATAAAACTCTTTGGACTTCAGGGGGGGCTCGAGCCCCCCCGGGCCCATGCTAGCTCCGCCCCTGTTTGTTAGTACAAATCAAAACTGTTGATTAAATTTCTGTTTAGATGTTTCATGTAAAAGTAAATATATTCACAAATTCATAGTTGAAAAGGAATAATAGACCATTAAAAAAAATGAATAATAGACTGATTTGTTATTACTTATTAGAAATTAAACAAAATAATAATAATAATTCAAACATATTTTCACTTTTTTTTTTTTTTTTTTTGGGTGCGCGCAAGCTAAAGAAACCCTACACTTTTAACTGAACTTTATTCCTACGCATCTAAATATTTCAAATATCTGATCTTTCTTGGCATCCTTAGTTCGTTGACATTTAATTAGATTCTCATATATCTTTAACCCCCACTTTTGTTATTATTATTATTATTTTTTTTTTATATTCAGATTCCAAAACAAACAACCCTATTAAAAACAAATTTAAAAAAAGGTTAAAAGTAAAACCCTTTAGCATTTACCACGTAGCAACTTTTTTTTTTTTTTTTTTAATCTCTTGGCCTTGGGATAGAGCTTTAGGTCATTCAACTAACCACGAAACTTCCATTTGAAAGCAACCCTTTTCTTCCTCGAGACCATAAGAATCTTGTGCATATGCCCACACACTTCTTTTTATTTATAAAATCAATGCACTAGCTTTTACTATATATATATATATATTCTAAATTTTCGAGGGTTGTTTTAGAAATAAAATCTAAAACATTTTTAATTTTGAGAAGAATAAAATGTTTTGGAGGCGAATTGTCCATTTGATTGTCATGAAATTTATAAGATTTTAATATTCTAGATAGGTGACCTTTATGAAATTTAAATTTATTCTCCAAAAGTTTATATATTTTTACTCACATGCTTTAATGCACTCAATCAACCCATGATAGCTAATAAATAACACAAAATTTAACTAACCAAAATACTTAACATCAAGCTACAAAGTGTTCAAACTGACCCTACCAAAATACTCAAAATTTAGTCACAAATTTCAAACATATAGGAAAAGTGATTGAATTACTTAACAATGGGACAGTCTTTGAAATTACCCAAAAAATCAATACTCACGTGAATAATATCATCCAACCACAATTTTAAAATTAAATTTAAATGAATGAGTTAAGTTTAAATTACAATTTAGCCTATGAACTTTTAGATTTGTGTCTATTTAGTATCTGAACTTTAAAACGTGTCTAATAGGTTTTTATACTTTCATATTTGTATTTATTTGGTCCCTAAACTTCAAAAATTTTCTAATAGGTCTTTAAACTTTTAATTTCGTGTCCAATAGGTCTCTAAATTTTTAATATTTTTGTGTCTAATAGATCATTGACTTATTTGACATTTATTAAAATTTACGGATTTATTAGACATAAAATTGAATGTTTAGGGTCCATTTGACATAAAATTTAATTTTATATTTAATAGATCGGTTAATTTTAAAAAAATTTGAATATGTTAGAGATCTATTAGACATAAAATTAAAAGTTTAATAATCTATTAGACTCTTTTTAAAGTTTAAGAACTAAATAGATACAAACTTAAAAATTTATAATTTAACCATGAGTTAAATATAAATGGTAAGAAATAAAGTTCAATCTAAAATGTCTTTTTAAAAAGTAAAGAAAGAAATTTATTGAAACGAGGTGAAGCGCCAAAAGTAATTTAAATTAAGTAAATTAAAGAATCTTAAACTAAGAGTATTTACTCAATAATAAAGACATATTCTGTTTCAAAACAAAAATAATAATAAAGACAACCTCCGACAACGGGTAAAAGTAGCGGCAGAAATGGCAGTCGAGATCGTCACACAACCGGCGCCAACCGGTCATCACGGGAGGTTGCCGCTTTGACCCCATTCCACGTGTCAGGTGATCTTGTTTGTTTAATTAACGTAAAATTAAAATTAAATAAGTTCACTAACTTCTGCATAATTAGAAAAATATTAACAATATATTTTTTTATTAATATTTTGTTAACCTCTGTTTTCGTGGAGACCGTTGATTGCGGTTGGGAATAAAGCATTCTGACAAGCACCGATCTTTTTGACCGCATCTTCTTTTGTCATTTTCCTTCTTTGCCCTCTTTTCTCTCTCCCCTTTTTTTTAATAAATTATTTTTAAAGTTGTTTGAATAAGTTTGGTTAGATTATTTCTTTTATACCCTTCATTTTACATCCAAAAAAAAAAAAATTGAATTTTCAAAATGAAAATGTTTACTTTTTCCATAGACTTCAAAAAAAAAACATTTTTACCTTGCTATTAATTTGTCAATAACTAGACGAATATATACATGATTTTATACATGAATTGGAGCCACACAAATTAGATAATACAGGTCATATTAGAATGTAGAATAGTAAACAACGACTAAAGTGGTAGTTTTTTTTCCATAAATTCACAAACTAAAATAAAAATTTTGAATTTTTTTTGATAGATGGATTTTTTGTTCTTTTAAGTTTTAGGTGAAAATAAACCTTTTAGGAGTTTAGTAAAAAAATAGAATAAAGTTAAAAGTTCAAGTTTATAGACAAAATGAGATTTAAATAAAATAAAGATATAATTAAATATCTTATGTTAAGACTTTTATTGTAATTAAAGTATATGAATGGACAAATAATCTTATATCTAATTTGAGATTTTAAGAGGATGGTCGACTTTATTTAGTTAGGTAGGTTTCATTTATCTTTTCAAATTAATTTTTTAATGAAAAAATAACGAAAAAACTTTATTAGGCTTATCTCTCAAAAAGTATAAAGAATAAGTTTTGTCATTAGCGAAAAATGAAGGAAAAAAAAAAGAGAAAAAAGTACAAAGCATTATCAGAGTTGGACTATAATGAGTATATTTTAAGAACAAAGTCGTGAAAATAATCTTGGAACGATAATTGACCCCGTGACATCGAGTATTATTTCTACTTGAATTTCTTTAATTTTACTTGTACTTTTATTTTTAGAATATATAATTAAGTGGCTTAAATTATATTTTGGTATTTGAACTCCCCTACTCAACTCGTTTAAGTTTTTTTGTACTTCAAAATGTTTTTTCAGTTCATTTTAACTTTGCATGAAAAATTGCTAATTTTGTGTTATAAGTTTATTTTTTTTTCAAGACTTAGAAATAAATGACCCGGGGGTTATTTTAAATTGTTTAAAGAAAGTACTTTTATACTTTTTAGTGAAAAATTAGTACAAATATATTTGGATATGTAGTTGTTCTTTTGAATTTTTTTTTGTTAAAATACCATTTTGGTCCATGTACTTTCAAATATCTAATTTTAGTCCATGTACCTTCAATAAAGTTTAAAATTAGTCCCTAATGTTAATTTATTGTTAATTTTCTTTGAAAAAAATCAGCATCCATTAACTTTCCCTTTATAAATTTTGGAATATGTTCACATTGTGTCTTTTCTTGTATTAAAATTATTATTATTTATTATACCAATTTCGAAAAAAATGAACTTCAAGTTTATCATAAGGACCAATTTTAAGCTTTATTAAAAGTACATTGACTCAAATTGGATATTTGAAAGTACAGAAATCAAAATGGAACAAAACCCAAAGTACACAGACCAAAATAGTATTTTAACCAATTTTTTTCTTTTCTATCTTGTTTTATCATTTTTTTAATTATAAGTTTAGCACCTACACTTTTAAGAATGTATCTAATAGTTCCATAAATTTTAAAAAGTGCTTATTAAATATTTAAGTTTTTAATTTTGTGTTTAATAAGTTCTCGTTGTTAACCATGTTAAACTCTGTTAGTTTATTCTTTAAAAAAAACTATGTTTGGTTTAATACCTACGTGGCATATTGACTATTTTTCTAAGAATTATATAATTGTGACTAGAGGAATTAAACTTGCACCATTGAATCATTTGGGGTGGGTTTTAGGGCAAAGTTTTCTAAACATGAGCAATAAATTAAAAAATAAATCATACATCCAGCCAACAAGAAACTTATCGTCGATCGATACACCTAATTAGAAGCCATGCTAGAAGAAACAAGTTTCTAAAACCTTGCCCTGAAACATGTCCCAATTTATCCTACGTGGCAAATTAAATTTACCATGTCAAATTAAGTCACATAATCCTTATAATTATTTATAATAATATTATAATTATTACATTTTATTATATAATATTATTAACTACATTATTATTTTTAAGTTAAAACCTCTTACAGTGTAGGAGTTTATATTTATATTTATATTTTTTATTTAATTTAATTAATATATATATGTTTATTATATTTAATTTCGTAATATAATAACTTTTATATTAAATTTATAGTAAAAATGTTAAATCTTTTTAAAAATTAATTATTTACCTGAATAAAACAATAATAGTACTAACTTTAACATAAAATATTTACAATTTTAATATATTTATCGATTTTTTCATTAATTTTAATAAAAAAAATTAAAAGTAAAAAATGGGAAACGGGGATTATTTCCTGTGGGGACCCGAACCCCAAAACAGGGAATGGGCCAGGGACGGGGAGTGCATCCCCGGCCCCGCCCTACTCGTTGCCATTCCTAATAGCATTGGTACCCATCACAATTACATCATCCACATACAATAAAAGATAAGTAAGATCACTATTAGAATTCAAAACAAATAATGAGGAATCGGCTTGAGAAGCCTGAAAGCCAAGAGTAAGCAAAAAGGACGTAAAACACTCAAACCATGCACCTTGCACTTGCTTGAGACCATAGAGAGACTTGAGTAACTTGCATACATGAGAAGGTCTCTTAGGATCAACAAAGCCTTGAGGTTGTTGCATGTACACCTGATCCTCACTAAGATCACCATGCAAAAAGGCGTTTTTAACATATAATTGTCGAAGAGACCAACCATATTGAATTGCCAAAAATAAGATAATACGAACGGTAGGTTTCTTAACAAGATAAGTTTCATGGTATCAGAAAGTTTAAATAGTACTTAAGAACAATACCCAGTTCACAAAATTCAAAAGAGACTAATATCAAAATATAACTAACTATTACTCATAAAAGGTAATGTTGTTTATTTTCTTCAAAAAGTCGGTGTAATGTTATATGTATAAAAACATTTAAATCCAGACATTATTCAAAATAGGATTAAAATATTAAGCAATTTTGGATGGATTATTATTGTAAAATAATTTTTGTAAAAATAAATAAATAGCTAGTTTCTGATTGCTAGAAAGATTTATGGGTGTTTGTCTTATAGCCTCTTTTGCTCTGTTTCGAGTAAACGACCTTTCTTTAAAGATGCTTTTTTCTTTTTCAAAATTTGAAACAAATTAAATTAAATTTTATTTACCTAAATATACTGTTACTTGTAGTATTTATTATCTTAGGAATATAGAAAATGCTCAAAATAACTAAATGAATTTTTAATTTGTTTTCACACTACATTTATTAAAAACAAAATTTGGAAAAATTTTACGAGTCAACATGTTGATTATATTTTCAAAATCCAGCTATTTTTTAAAGTCCATAACGTAAGATCGAAACTAAATTAGTAAGGTGATTATTAAATTATTTTGTGCTGTCGGTGGACTTGTAAAATATTAATCAATAGAGCAAAAATAAAATAAATATGAATAACAAAACAAAAATAAAAATGAACTGAGCGATTGAGAAGTGCAGTTTTGTCGGGTTGTCGGGCTATCGAATCCTGAATACAGGTCACCGTTCGTGTCCGGAAGGCAATGCCAAAATTACCATAATAGCCTCGTGGTGAAAGAAAATTACAATATTGCCGTAAGTCAAGCCGGAACGGAATTCCTCGACTACTTAGAAAAATAATATTTAACTGCCAGGATCATTTTTTTTTCTTCTTTTGCAAAATGTGTTTCGTGACCATTTAAAAATTAATTTTGTCGTTTTATTTTGGTTTCCTTTTTAATTTTTTAAAAATAATTTCATATATAGTTTTTAATTTAAAATTAAATAATATTTTCAATTTTATATTATAATAGTTAATACATTAAAATATAAGTTTGATCCATTTATTTTAAAAAGTTTTTAATATGTCCATAAATTTTAATAGTTTTGTCTATTTAATCATTATAATTTAGAAGAGTTCTAATAAGATTTTGAAATAGCATTGACTCTGCATGTGTTGACACCAAACACTTATGTTCTATTTGGCAGATGAATTTTGTAAGAAATGATTTCAAATTTCAGAATTTTAAAAGATGGAAATGATTTCAAATTCGTATTTGCGTTTGGAACCAAATTGATTTGAAATCATCGAAATTAAAATTTTTTGTTTGGATACTCATGAGTAATGAAAAGCAAGTATAACATTTTACTATTATGCTCTTATGGATTTTGTAGTAGATTATTTTAATTAATAACAAAATATTTTAATATCAAATACATATAATCATGAAAATATACCATTAATCAAACAAATCAACTTATTAAATTAAAATTTACAAATATTATCATTATTGTTAAAAATAAAAAAATTGTAAATGTCTTAATTTAAATGGAAAAAAAAAAAGAGAATGAACTTAGCCAAATTTAAACAAAATTCATCAAAAGAGATTTGATTTGTTTTGTTGAGCCATGGAGGAAAAAAAAAATCAAAAGAAGTTTTTTTTTTTTGTTGATTTCTACTCCAATCCAATGTATGAAAACATAAAACTAAAAAAAATATTCATATAGGAAAAAAAAAATCGATTGCATCAATATATAAAAAGAAAAAAAAACTCAATAAAAAAAATGTTTAAGAAGATGAAAAAAAAAAAAAAAAAAAAAACCTCTAGTTTGCTTGTCTATAAAAAAAATACTTGTTGAAAATTGAAAAGTTGCATTGAAAAAATTGAAATTATTGTTACCAATTTTAAAAAAATAGCAATACAATAATGGATAAACAAAATAGAAACCTAACATTGAGTTTGCTTTATTGACATTGAGTTAGAATATAGAAGAAACTATCGTTAGGTATGAGGTTGGATAGAGAAAAACTATAGAAACTATCGTAAGGTGTGGGGTAAAATTGGAAACATATTTTTTGAAACTTAAAATCTTGTCAAATCCGATCCCAAATCTAGGGATTCCAAATAGGGAGTTAGTAAGTCTAGAGAGTTAGGAAATTTGTGTTTAGGGTGCAGAGTTGCTTAGTCTGGAGTTAGGAAGTCTGTGTTTGGGGCAAGGAGTTGTAGGGAGTAGGGATTCTAAAATCTGTGTTTGGGGTGGAAATTTGTTAAACTTGAAGTTCTGAAATCTGAGTTGATTTTAACTTTTTTTGTACAGTTTTCTACAATTTCTCAAAATTTCATTATTAAGAATTTGTTCTCATGAATTCTAAGATTATGATTTTTTGTTATTATTAATTTATGTATATTTTACAAATTTATTTAAAGAAAAAAAATAATTTCGAACAAAATACCCTACGTTCTTTTTTCAATATCTCTCACATTAATTATTCATTTGTCGTAGATAGTTTTCAAATAAAACAAAGTCTTACAATACTTTTTTAAATATTACATGTGATTCGAAAATATTTCAATCCATTAATTTAAAGAGATTCAAATAAATTTCAAAATTTTTACGTTTTTATTCTCTCAATTCTAGAAAAAATATATATTTGTTTCCGTCAATCCTTAAATTGAGATTTTAAATTATATTATGTTATGAATATTTTACAATTTTATTAGATACTCATTTTCATCAATTCTAAAATTTTAATTTAAGATTTGTTTTTCAAGTTTAGTAAAATAATTTTTTTTTGCATAATTTAAAATTTTATTTTTCTAACTAATCAATGTAAAGAATTATCCAAAGTTTGATTAATTTGAAAATAATATATTATTTAAAGTTTTAAAATAATTAAGTTAAAAATAAAATATCAAATATTTATGCTATTTTAAAATAATTAAGTTCAAAATGAATATATATATATTTTTAACACCATTCAAAATGAATATCATACATACTTTTGTTCAAAATACTATATATTTATGTTATTTATTGTAGTAATTTTATTTTATTGAGTTTGGAATGAGAAATCGTTTATCTTTTTACTTTGAATATGATTAGTTTGAAAATCAAAGTTTTTTAATACGTTCATATTTTTAAATACTAATTTCCTAAAATGTAATATGGGTTAGTTTAAAATATGTTTTTCTTATCTTCAAATCATAAAATTATATATATTTTTGAGCTATTGATAAAAAAAGTATGCTTAAAAAAGATAAGATTATTATTTTTTATAAGTAATTTTAGTTTAAACTTAAAAAAAATGTAGATAACATGTGGAGGAAGTGAGATAGAGAGATTTTTATCAATTAAAAGTTGTTATATAGTACTCTAATTTATATTAAAATTTTAATTTAAATAATAGTATCATATCTATAACATTCTCATATAATTTATATTTAAAAAATAAAATTATAGAATAAAAGGAAAAATATTTTTGTTAAAAGATTTATTAAATTTGTAGGATAAAAATAAAAAAAAATATTTATATTTAATTAGTAATTAGTAATAATGATGAGAAAATTTATATAAAAAATAAGGAAAAATTTTCAAATTAAGAAATAAAAAAAAACAATGTAAAAAAAAAAAGAGAGACAAATGAGAGGTGAGAAGAGAGTGAGGTAAGGTGAAGAAAAAATGAGATAAGAAAGTTGTGAGGCCCACAATGGAGAGTTGGAAAATGAGTTAATAAATTTGTGGGGCCCACAATAGAGAGTATGATACTCCTGTAGTACTGGAAATTTTCCCGAAGTTGGAGGAGTTAATAATTTTGTAGGGTCCACAATAGAAGTTAAATTATCCTTAGGCCAAACAAGGAGTTGGGAGGAGTTATTAATTTCTCCCAACTCTACTCGCTCCAACTCCTCAATCCAAGCATTCCATTAAGCTTGTTTGAAATCTACCTATCGCGTCACCCTTAAATATTATAGTCATCATACCTTGTAAATGTTAAATTGATGGAGTTGACAATAATAACTTACTAGATACAAAATTAAAAGTTAGAGACTAATTATAAGCTGATAGCACTCAAAAGTGTGCTATTTCTAGGCTTAGATTTATGTTAGTTTTGTATGTTTAGAGTGAGCTTTCATGCATTTATTTATGTATTTTGTAGGATTCGAACAAACATGGCGAAATAGAGCTTGTGAGGACAAGATGGGTGTTTTTGGAGCTTAAAGGCATGATTTGGAGGCTTGGAATCGAAAAGAGCACAAGATAAAGCTTCATGACCCGAGAGGATAGCGTTGAGACGCTGTCCCTAACGTCTCAATGCTATCCTTGCAGCTATCCAATTTTAATTTCCCGCAGAAGCAGCATCGAGACGTTGCTTTATAGCGTATCGACGCCAAAAACGCGTGCGCTAGAAGATTTCCGTCCGTAGCGTTGAGACGCTGCGTACAACGTCTCAACGCTACCTCGTTTTTCCATCTTTATTCTGCGAATTAGGTCACAGTGTCAAGACGCTGTCCCTAGCGTCTCGACGCTGCCCCGAGAATTATAAAAAGAACAGTTTGGCTTCGATTTTCGAGGAGGCCATTTGGAGAGGGACCAGTCTAGAATCAATTTCTACTTCATATTTGGGACCAAGGGAGCACTTTTGAGAGCCGAGGAAGACATTCAAGGCTCGAGATCGCGGTGATTCACGACGGGAACGAGTGTGGCATGCGTAAGAGAGTTCTTCCCTTATTCCTATTTATTTTGTAGTCTTTGTTTTTATATGTTGCTTAAGTTTTATTCTGTAACGAATCTTTAGAGATTAAATGTCTTGAACTTGTTTGTTTTCACTTGTTTGGTTTAATTTTAGAGACGTTTATATTGTGGCAAGTTATTTATGCATTCTAGAAAGTATTGTTTAATCGTTTGGCCAACGTTTAACTATGAGAAAATTGGGTTTTTGCTTGAGAAAGAAGAACTCAAATTTAGATTTGAATGTATAACTGTTGGTGAATTTTTGCAGGGGAATGAAATTTTCGCTGATAGAAGCTACAATAGAATTTTATTCAATGCTATGTTTAGTTATAAAAATAGATTGGAATGTTGATTTATCACTAAGCATGAGGTTTAGTTGGGCTTGGAAAAGTCAACTAATGAATTGGGTAATTTCCTGGCTTATAATTGTTATTAATGTAAATTATCTCTTCTATAATGCCAAATTGGTTTTAGGAAATTAAATATTTGTTTTAAGAAGGTTCTCTCTAAGTATCTCCAACCTTGTAAATAGTTATTTAGGTTTTAATATGATTTTTCTTCTATTGTTGGTTCTCTAGATAAAATTTGAGCATTAGTAATTATAGTACTTAATTCAGTTAAGAAATCCAATCCCTGAGATCGACCCTGACCATTACTACTGCAAATTGTAAAGGTCTGGTTAATAATTTTTATTTGATAGAGCATTCGACAAATTTTTTATCATAAGCCTTTCAAAGTACATGGATTAAATAGATACAAAAGCTAATTAGAGACTTTTTAGAGTACGTAAACTAAATAACACAACCCCAAAAGTTCAAATATCAAGTTGTAATTGGACTTGGTTAATAGACTAGCATGAATTATTTTATAAAATATATTTGGTTTAAATACTATTTTGGTCTCTATTCTTTCGACTTTGGTTCATTTTAGTTCTCGCACATTCAAGATGTCCATTTTGATCTCTGTAATTCAACTTTTGTTTATTTTAGTTTCCGTACTTTCGAAATGTCTATTTTGGTTATTGTACTTTTAAAAAGTAACCATCTTGATCCATTCATTTTCATTTTTCTCTCTTTTTTTTCAATCGTAATTTTAGCATGTCATTTCATTTACTAAATTTTTTTAAATGTAGTCATAAATTTGTATTAAAATGTTTCAATTGGAGACCAAATTGGTCATTTTTTACAAGTACGAAGACCAAAACAGAAGTTTTGAAATTATAATGGCTAAAATGAATGAAAGTTGAAAGTGCAAAGACCCAAATGAACGCTGTAAAAATATCGAAACCAAAATGAATCAAAGTCAAAACTATAGAGACCAAAATAGTATTTAACTCAATACATTTTATGATTAACTAATTTGTGTACTTCTTAAAAATTATTTTAATTTAATTCCATGGTTATATGACATTAAAAAATGGTTTAAAAGCCGAGGTTTGTTAAAAATCAAATTGATTAAATAAAAATTAATTGAACTGCAAACCCAAGCCGCCAAGCGACATATTTTAGGTTGAATTTATTTTGGTCCTAAATCCACGAAAAGATTGTCAAGCTCGATTTGATTGATTGGTTGTTTCTTGTCATTTATAACCGAACCCTTATAGAAAATTCTCCAAAAACTTAGCCCCGTTTGGTTCGTGATCCGTTTTTATTTTTATGTTTTCAAAAACAAAAAATACAAGAAAAACAATGAAAATGCACTTGGTACAATTATTTTCAAAAACAGTTTTCAAAAACAACTCCGAAAATGGCCTATTTTTGAAAACGACAAATTGTTGTTTTCTTTGTTTTTAAAAATTATGAAAATAACAGATACACTCCTCAAAAAACACGGTTTTCATCAAAACAACAAAATTGAATATTACAATTTATCTTTTTTCTTCAAAACTCATAAGCATACCTCTATCTACAAAGTGGATCTACATTAAATTTTTTATTACAAAAACCACAAAAAATAAAGATCAACATACCAAAGTTATTGAAAATATGTATAGATGATTATACTATTGATTTAACTAGCACAACGTTGTATAAACATTAATCATTTTTTATAAATGGTTTTTTTTCTCTCTCTTATTGGAAAGAATTTCTTTCATTTTTCTGGTTGAAAAAGTTTTAGTCATTTTATAAATTTTACCGCTTGTATTTCAAGAAACAAAAAATCTTTTGAATCATCTTTCATTTTGCTATATTTGCTATCTCCACAATCTTTCTTTTCTTTTTTGGCAACAATAAGTTCAAATTCGCTATGGTTAGAAATAATTATATTAGTTTTTTTTTTAAAGAATTGATTCTATGAAACACATATTAATCTTTTCCTATATTTTTAAATTTCAATCAAACACAGTTTTCAAATTTTGAATTCAAATTTAAAGTTTTTAAATTGGAACCAAACATTTTTTCAGATGTAATAAAAATAAGAAATTTGTTTTTGTTTTCGGCTGAATTCTTTATTTTCGAAAAATATTTCTGGATCACAAACCAAACAGGGCCTTACCAATTTGATTGAAAAATGTATAAATTTGACTATTAAATAAATTGTAAAAAACTCATCCATTTTAACAAAAATCAACCCCTAATGTTTTCTTTTGGTACAACCTAATGTAGTCCTTTTAAACTTCATCATTTCATAATAGAATAACATATGTTTTTTAAAATGAGTTTTAAAAGAAAGGCTAATAAATCCGAGGTAAAAATAGAACATTTAATTTAACCCAGAAACAAAGCCAAATTGGCCAATAAATGACGTCGATACCCCCCCAAAAAAAAGTTTCTTTAAATTTTTTTTTGGACTCTTCCTCTGTTTGCACTTTGCAACTCACTTTTCATGTTTTTCTTAATTAGGTAATTTCCAGACCTGAAAACAACAACTGCCTTGTAAACTCTCTTTCTTCTGCGTAGTTACAATAAAATTCATTATATTTTATTTTCCCAAAAAATTAAATTACACATTAATTCCACACCGACCTACACAGTAACTAGTAAGTACTAACTACTAAGAATGCCCTCTTCCTTTTGTTTCAACTGTTTTTCAACCTCCTCAAGAGAATTTAATAGAAGAAAAACGTCCATTTTTCTTTTTCCTTTTTGACTTCAACGTGTAGGAGTCGGAATTTGAACTTCTGATCATTTGGTCAAATAATAAAGAATATATGTCTTTACTATTTGAACATTTGGAGAAACAACTTCAATATTAAAAATCTTTGTTGTCTATATTGGTCACGTACTTCTATTGATCTATACACTTTTAAACGTCTAATTTGGATAATGTTTTCAAGATCTTAAATAAATATAATTCTATACCTAACAAAGCTATTTAATATAAAATTGTGACAATATTACAAGGAAATTTTTTA
This sequence comes from Trichosanthes truncata, assembly GCA_033996785.1. Taxonomy (NCBI): domain Eukaryota; kingdom Viridiplantae; phylum Streptophyta; class Magnoliopsida; order Cucurbitales; family Cucurbitaceae; genus Trichosanthes; species Trichosanthes truncata. The sequence goes on from JAWPNB010000003.1 coordinate 79,403,033, forward strand.
AAAAGGTGTTGTGTTGAAATTTTAACAGAATAGATAAAAAAGGGTAACAAAATGGAAAAATCATTCAATGAGGTTGTTACAATGTGACTACCTCATAATAACTGTTAGATGCGGGTTCAAAAATCTACATACTCTCTAATAATCATTGGATACAAAATTGATGTATTTTTACAATTTCTCCCTCGTAAATTCAACAATACAAAACACTCAGCTTCATTGTGTTGACTTCCTTAAATAATTTCTTGATAAAATAACAAAATAGTCATTTTTTAAAGAACTGAATTAAACAAAAGCTAAAAATATAATGACACAATAAAAATCAAAACAGACTAAATTTGCCAACACCAAGCATAGCTCATATGCTTATTCCATTAAGACACTTAATCATTTTCTTGAAATTAAAGGTTCACATCTCGACCCCACATTTGTTATAAAAAAATTTAAAACTTAAAATTTTAAAACCCATTTCATTTTTTTTTTTTAAAAAGAGATTAAAATTCTTTGCCATTTTTGCCCATTTGGGGGACCTTCCCTCCAAGCTTATATAGTGCCCCCATCTTCTCTTCCACTTCCCACCCTACAGCCACAGTCCCTCTCTCTCTCTTCCCCCTTCCTTCCCCTTTAGGGGTCCCTCTGTTTTCCCGTCCACCGGCATTGCCATTTCCCCTCTCCGATTCCTTCAAAAAACATGGAAAATCCAACCCCAGCCATTGCTCTTCTTCTGCTAATTCTTGCCCCATCTGCCCTAGGCGGCCATGACTACGGCCAAGCTCTGAGCAAGAGCATTCTCTTCTTCGAAGCTCAGAGATCCGGCTACCTCCCCCACAGCCAGCGCGTCACTTGGCGCTCCAACTCCGGCCTCCAAGACGGCAAGGCCAGCGGGGTAACGCCTCTGTTTCTTTTGAATCTCTGTTTGGTTGCCGAGAAAATTACTTACTCTGTGGAATTTTCTCGGGAAATTGTAGGTGGATCTGACCGGAGGATACTACGACGCCGGCGACAATGTGAAGTTCGGACTGCCGATGGCGTTCACAGTGACGATGATGAGTTGGAGCATTGTGGAATACGGGAAGCAAATGGCCGCTAATGGCGAACTTGGCCATGCCCTAGACGCCATCAAATGGGGCACCGATTACCTCATCAAAGCCCACCCTGAACCCTATGTTCTCTATGGAGAGGTAACCACCAAATTCTACACTTCAATTTACCTTTTTCTCCTTCTCATATCTTTGGATTTAATAAATTTTACGACTTACTATCGGCCTTTGAAATGTCTTGTCCACTAAACTATGCCCGAATTGACAACTTAATCTAATACCATACTTAGTTATTTAGGAAGCTTGCAAAATTCTAATATTAATAGTCATTATCATGTTTTCTTTTTGTCTTAGTGACCACTAGACTAATTTTTGTGTCTTAGTGACCACTAGTCTGACTTAAAGTGGTTAGAAAAGAAAATTGCAATTTGGGGAGACAATAATGTCTAATTTATTACTAATATTTGACTATTCGAGTGAAATATATCCTATTTTGTGGTGTAGTGCAAATTTGATTAAGTTAGTAGTGAACTTGTATAGAATAAAAGTGTGCGTATTTTTGGGGGGTTGATTTGTAAATATAAGAAATTAGAGGGACTTAATTTGTACTTACCTTGTGAAACTTTTATGATGAATAAGCTTGTTTCTTTTTCCAAAGAGAAAAAAAGAATAGAAAAATGAAACTAAAAAGTACGATTATTAATCAAATGGGATTTTATAACTTATCTAAGTCAATTTTGTTTTAAATTTTATGTTTATTAGAATCAAATAAATTTTTGTTAATAAACAAGCATTATCTTTTAAAATTAAAAAAAAAAAAAAGAACTGTATTCTGAAAAAAATATAAAAAAGAACTGTAGATTCTAAAAATTTGTGATTGATTATTTTTTTAGAAAAAGAACAATTAATTTTTAATGTGAAAAATTAAATGCAAATTGACGTCCGGAATTGTTAGGTGGGAGATGGGAACACAGACCACTACTGCTGGCAGCGGCCGGAGGACATGACGACGGACCGGCGGGCTTACAGGATCGACCCGAGCAATCCCGGGTCGGATCTTGCCGGAGAAACCGCCGCCGCCATGGCCGCCGCCTCCCTCGTCTTCCGCCACTACAACCCCGCCTACGCCAATGAGCTCCTCGCCCATGCCCGCCAGGTTAGCCAATTTGATCCTCTTATATTTTTAATTTTTTATTCTCTTATCCCAACAATATATATTCTGTTGATTTATCCCCAAAAAAGAAAAAGAGAAAATTAAAAACTTACATTTTAAAGCGTATGCTAGCTATACCCCACAGCACATGATAGTAAAGCTACCGCAATTAATACTCTATTTATTGCGATATTAAATGCTGTTACTTTTTTAGGGAAAAAAAATAATGTGATGTTTTTTTTTTAAAAGATAAAAATGTAAATAGTTGATCCATGTCGTTAAGTTCTTTTGAAGTCTTTTACATATAAAGTATTGTTTAAGAAAAAATACATATATATTTTAACGGATAAATATGATAAGTTTTAAATTAATTTAATTTTCATTTCAAACTATATGCTTTATACGATTTGTATGGTTTGATTAAATTGCCTCTTTTTTGCATGTAATGTCACAATGAAGGGGACATTTTTGAAGATTTAATCTAACTATAAAGATGTCAACAAGAGCGTAGCTCAACTGTCATAAAATATGTGCTTATGACTAAAAGTCATAGGTTTGAATTTCCTATCTCCAAATGTTACTAACTCAAAAAAAAAAAAAAAAAAATCTAACCGTGAAGATTAAATTGAAACTGAAACCAAATTGAATTCAAATATAAATTATGAGGACTAAAACAATTACTCAATGGAAGAAAAATTATTGCAAGAAATTCCATAAAAATAGTCATGCGATAAAACTGTCGGTGGGAAGTGTTTGGTCATGTGCATGTAAGTGTGAAATTACAGGAATGTCATTGGAGAAAGAGACTAGTAATTTTGTTATATTAAAAATCAATTTTGTTTTTGTTTTTTTTCAGCTGTTCGAGTTTGCAGACAAATACAGAGGAAAGTACGACAGCAGCATTACTGTCGCCCAGAAATACTATCGATCTGTTAGTGGCTACAACGTGCGTATCATCTTCATCGTCCTTTTTTCCCTTTCTTTTTGGTGATTTTGATGGTGACTTAATTGGGCCTACATGGGCCACTTACTCTTTTTGGGCCTAATTTTACCAGCCCATTACTAAGGGGCTTCCAAGTCAGCCCACTTTCTTGTTAATGGGCTGGTCGTTGTAAGCCCGCCCAGTTCACCGATTTCCTCTTGGTCTCAACTTCTCCAGATCTCATAATAATTTCAAGGTTTTGTCCTTAAACTTTTAAATTTGTATCTATTCGATCATGAACTTTCAATTTTGTGTCTAATAGATCCATGACGTATTTGAAATTTTTAAAAATTAACTGATCTATTAAATATAAAATTGAATTTTATGTCTAATAGGAACCTAAACTTTTAATTTTGTGCCTAATAGGTACATGAATTTTAAAAAACGTCAAATAGGTCAAGGACCTATTAGACGTAAAATTGAAAATTCAAAAACCTATTGGACACAGAATTGGAAGTTTAAAGACCTATTAGACACTTTTTTTAAAGTTCATGGATTAAATAAACACAAATCTGAAAATTTAAGGACGTATTAGGTACCTTTTAAAGTTTAGAGACCAAATAGGCACAAATTTAACAATTGATGGACTAAACTTATAATTTAAACTAATTTCAATCAGATAATAAAATTTATTACGATTTCGTGTTTTTTTATTTATTTATTTTTTAACAACATTTGAGATTGGAGAATCGAACTTCTGACGTCTTAGTAGAGAACTCATGCCAATTACCGCTTGATTTTAGGTTGTGTTAAATCACAAGATTAAAAAAATAAGGGTTTTTTTGGTAATAATTTAAAGTAACTGAATTTATGGGGTTATGATTGGTTTTATTTGCAGGATGAGTTATTGTGGGCAGCTGCATGGCTATATGAGGCAACAAACAACCAATATTACTTGAATTATCTTGGAGAAAATGGTGACTCCATGGGAGGAACTGGTTGGAGCATGACTGAATTTGGTTGGGATGTCAAATATGCTGGTGTCCAAACCCTTGTTGCCAAGGTTGGTTGATTTCTTTCTTTCTTTGTTTTTAGTTTAGTTTTTTTAATAACTTTTAGAAATTAATCGAAATTAATCAAAAATAAAAACCCACAAATTAGCTTATTACATGAAGTTTGGAGGCTAAAAAGATAAGAATGTGAACCAAAAATCTCATGGAAGAAGGAAGTACAGTAGTGTATTGACTAAAAGGGAAGTTTATAATTGTAATTTTGATGTTTGTGATTGCAGTTCTTATTGCAAGGAAGAGCGGCTCACCACGCGCCGGTGTTCGAGAGGTACAAGGAGAAGGCTGAAAATTTCTTGTGCTCTTGCATGAAGAAAGGCACTCGCAATGTTCAGACCACGCCCGCCGGTCTCATCTTCCGTCAGAGATGGAACAATATGCAGTTTGTTACCAGCGCTTCCTTCCTCGCCACCGTCTACTCTGACTATCTCTCTTCCTCCGGCGGTAGCTTGAGGTGTGCCGCCGGCAATGTCCCACCTTCCGAGCTTCTTGGCTTTGCAAAATCTCAGGTTCGTACATTTTTTTTCAAATGGGGATAGTGTCATAATTATCTTATCGTTGAAAGAAGAAGGGTTTGATTTTAAAGTGGAATGACGTTAACTGTCCCACGAATTGCCTAAATGGGATGTGAAATCAAAATCGATCTGGGTGGATTGCATTCTTGGATTGCATTCTTTGGTTACAATCTCATCGTTAAAAAGAAGTGTTTGCTTTTAAAAGTGTTATGCCTGTAAACTGTTTGATGAATTGCCTAAAAGGGGTGTGAAATTTTAACCAGGTGGATTACATTCTTGGGGACAATCCGAGAGCTACGAGTTACATGGTGGGATATGGAAACAATTACCCACGACAAGTCCACCACAGGGGATCTTCCATTGTTTCGATCAAGGTGAATTCTGCCTTTATCAGCTGCAGGGGTGGCTATGCCACATGGTACACCAGGAAGGCAAGCGACCCCAACCTCCTCACCGGTGCTCTTGTGGGTGGACCTGATGCCTATGACAACTTTGCTGATGAAAGGGACAATTATGAGCAGACTGAGCCTGCTACCTACAACAATGCTCCAATTCTTGGCATTTTAGCCAGACTCAGTGGTGGTCATAGTGGCTACAATCAGCTCCTTCCAGGTATTTAGTTGATTATAATCAGGTTTCTGAGAGCATTTTGAAGTAAAATCATGGTCACTGATCATCATTTTTTTTATCCTCAGTGCTTCTTCCTCCTGTTAATCATCCAGATCCGTCTGCAAAGCCCAAGACACTTCCATCTCCAGGTATGATGGCTTTGCAAAAATATGTGTTGGGTCAGTCTAGAAGATTTTGTAGATTTTCCTCGTAGAACAGAGATTGTATACATTGAAACTTTCAAAGTGAAAACATGATAAAGATAAAAATTGTATATTTTGAGTTGGCCTTTATCAATAAGCCTAGACAAAAGTATCGTATAGACAGTTTGATACTTTAGATATCTATAACAAAATTAATTGATCATAGAAGGCAAATATTTGACCGAGGAGCTTGTTTTGCAGTGTCGTCTTCTACCCCAATTACCGTAGAGCAGAAGATGACGACTTCCTGGACTGCTAAAGGAAATACTTACTATAGATACTCTACAAAAGTGACCAACAAGTCACCAAAAACTCTCAAAGATCTAAAACTTTCAATATTCCAACTGTACGGTCCTCTCTGGGGTCTGGAGAAATCTGGTGATTCATATGTTTTCCCATCTTGGCTCAACTCATTAGCTGCCGGTGAAAGCCTTGAATTTGTCTACATTCACACTGCTTCTCCAGCCAACATCTCAGTCTCCAGGTACACTCTCTCCTAAATAGGGGAAAGAATCTCAGAAACCAAACCAAGGAGATACAGCATACAAGCTTTGCAGTTCATGGAGTGGTGTAAGAATTGTGCAGTTATAGATAGTGAAGTCTCGAACGGTCTCTTTCTCACCGTTTTTTTTTTTCCCAAAAGAAAGTCAATATTTACGCGTGATATGGATTTGCTTAGGTGCTTAGATGCAATTAGGCCAAATAATGGTGCTGAAGTTGGGGGAAGAAAGGAGAGAAGAGAGTTTGAAATGGTGCTCATCCTCTTTCTCCACCTCTTCAACGCTTTATAGACAGAATGAACAGCTCACAGCTGAGTTTCAGAGAAGCAACCAAAGATGGCTGGCTTCTTCTCAAAGGATTTGCAAGAGAGTTTCTCATTTCTTTCTTTGTACTGTGAGGTAGCTTTGTGTATCTTTTAGATGTGTGTTTTGCTACATTTTCTTGATTCACACTCAAATATAGTTTGTGAAACATGGTGTGCTTTTGCTTACTTGTTTTTAAGATACAGTGAATCATCACTATACTCAAAACTTTGTGTTTTTTCATGCTAAAGTGAGTTTAATAGTTTGATATTTCTTGAATTGTTGGGACTTGGCATTTGTACCTTGAAAACAATGGATATCAAGGCAGCTACTTATGAAGCATTTTCATTCAAAGTTGATATATTAAAAATTCAAAGAAGATCATATCAATTAGAGAAGATTGAATAGATGTCACAATTTTGCTTGTAGGGGATGTGTAGATGCAAATGATTAAATGGGAGAGACCACAATCAAAAGAAAGGTCGAGACTTTAAAAAGGTCGAGAATTTAAAAGCTCTAAATCTTAAATTCTCCTAACACTGCAATAAACAACAATAAAACAAATGTCAACTTGAGTATAGCTCAATAGGTTAAGGTATATAATCTTGATTAAGAGGGTAGATGTTTGAATTTCCTTAATTTCAATGAACTAAAAAAAAGCAATAAAACGAGAAAGAATGAATAGTAAAGAGAAAAGAGACCACCAAATTTATACAAGTTAAATCAATGTGGGTTATGTCTATTGTCTCATCTTTTGGAAACCTTTTTTCTTTAAATAATATTTCTTTGAACAATGCAAGAGATCCTTGGGGAGAAAGGAAAGCTTATAGTTAAATTACATTTTAGTCCATATGTTAGAAGAGTTTTTATTTAAATTACATTTTAGTTGGTATACTTAAATTTTTGTTTTAGTTGATAATCATGTTTTAAAGCCTCATCATCATCATTTTTTAAAAAAAAAATTTGTGAGGTGAGAGAATTTAAGCATACAGCCTCTTAGAAAAAGAAAAGATGTTGTAATCATTGAGCTATGCTCGTGTTAGCATCATCCTTGTCTTTTTATTAATGTTTACCACATTTTTATTGTTAACGTGATAAATTATTTGTGGTTACATTTCAAATAAAATAATAGAGTTTCAATGAACATTATTGTATGTCACTCTAGAATGGATTAACTTGACCCTTAAGCTAAAGTGAGCTTTAGCTTAGTGGTAATTGACATGTTCCCTCAACCAAGAAAAAAACATAATCCTATATATATATATATATATATATGTATAATATCTTAAGATTCAATCTAGGTTTTCCTTTTAAAAAATCAATCCAAATTTCATATTATTCCAATTATTATGACTATAATACAACGAAATTAAAAGAAAATACATCACAGAGCTCATCGATACATCTAACAATAAGTTTTAATGCTCAATTTCTATTACTCATCATCGATGTAGAGCTCATTGATCTCTTCTACCAATATGTAAATTGTTATAGATTTAAAAATACAAGGACTAAAATATTACATACTAAATTTATGGATCAAATTGTTATAAATTTGAAAGTACAAGAATTAAATAATTACAAAATAAAGTTTAGAGACTAAATTACTCAGCGTGAAGTCCAATAACCAAAAGTATTTTTTAACCAAAATATTAACATAAAAATGATAAAATGGAAATGGAAGCATTTGTTGTGATGACTAAAAATGTAATTTACTTGCAAGTTATTTCATTGTTCCTTCCTTCCATGGATAAAGCAGAAATAGTTGACGTCTTGCGCCAAATTCAACGATTGGGAACAAGAACAACAACAACAGCAGCCTTCTCTGATCAAACGGGAAAGTGAGATTCAGCAAACAGATCAATCTAAGAAAATGGAGAATCAACTGGTCGAATTCTGCATCAATTCGGCCTGTGAGAGCAAGGACAGCGTCGAGAAATGGCGGAGGCAGAAGCGCAGCCTCGAGCGTTTGCCCTCTCATCTCGCCGATGCTCTCCTTCGCCGTTTACATGCTCGCCGTCTCCTCTATCCTTCTCTTCTCGAGTATGTTTCGACTCCCATTTTTGTTTGTGAATATAGAGAAATGTCTGTTAAACGACCGAAAGCGGATAGAGAACTTTTAGGCTCTCATTTCGTACATTGAAGACCGGAGGTCTCTCATCAAGACGTAAAACTTCTATATTGGATGGAAATTCTTAAAATTTGTATGAATTCGGATTTCATTTTGAGTACTTGGAGTGACTAATCTGCCTCTCTTTGCATCTTAACTTACCTTGACGCTTTTATCTTTGATTCTGTGATGTGTATGTTGAAATGATCCAGTTGCATTATACTTCGTAATAGAATTGTAGCTTAGTTGAGATGAATTTCCGTTTAACTCTTGGTTGAGATGCCGGTAATCGTCCTCAATTTGGTTTTGACTGGAAACTCCTAAAAAGTAGCTGAAGAGGCAGCTATAGCTTATAATTTTGGTATTTCCCCCTCAAATGTCATTCTATAGTTTCATTGTTTTAGAGGATTACATTGCATATGGGGTTGGGGATTCAAACTTATGAACTCTTGAAGAAAGCAGGAATGCCTTAATTGCTAAGCTATGCTCATGTTAGGCGTCATTCTTCAATTTTATTGGGTGATATGGAAATGCCAATAAAGTTTATGTCCTTTCTTTCTTTGTCTCTGTTTTTCAACTATAGTTGGGTGGGTTTAGCAAGTTATCCTTGTTGTTCTCTGACATTCTGCTAAACTCAGATGTTTTAATGCAGAGTTTTCAAATATACCATAGAGGTGGTTGATCTAAGTGGTGAAAATGCTGTCGATTCAGAATGGATGGCCTATTTAGGGGCATATCGTTACTTACGATCTTTAAACGTCTCCAATTGTCACAGGCTATCTAGTTCTGGAATATGGGCTCTTGCAGGTATGCTATAGACGGCTGACATGTAAGTCATAGAAAGTTCCGTGTTGAATGATTCTAACCTGTTGTAGTTTCTCCACTAGACTAGTGGAACCTTGAAAATCTTATGTTTATTTTCCATGAAAAGAAAGACACTTTTAAATTTTTTTTTCCTCCTTTTATCTACTCTGGAGATTATAACTGGTCCTTAATTGAAGTGCTGCAAGTTAGTTAAGTTTGATAGTTACGTCCTCTGCTTATTTATAGGGATGACTACGTTAAGGGAATTGAACGTTTCTAGATGTTTAAAAGTTACTGATGCTGGAATTAGGCATCTTTTATCCATACCAACTTTGGAAAAGCTGTGCATTGCCGAGACTGGCATCACTGCGCATGGAGTTACCCTCCTTTCTTCCTTAAAGACATTGGTGTTCTTGGACTTGGGTGGTCTACCTGTCACCGATCAGGCCCTGAGTTCTCTTCAGGTATTTCCTTTTTTCCTTTTTAGTCGAGACAATTTGCCTACATGTTTAACTGTGAATCCCATGTTCTTTTGTCTGTGGGACTGTGGCTGCATGTTACGCACCTATTGTTTCTTGCAGTGCCAACACGTAGACATTATCCTCCCTACACTTGCACGTGTCTACAACATCAAATAATGCTTGTGTAAGGATACTTCAAGCTTTAATGCTATTTCACAATCTCAAAATGAAAGTTACAGTGGTAGCCACCGTTCGAGAGGGTGGTTCTCTCCCTTTACATACCCAAGTCGATATGACTAAGTACAACAAAACATACATACCCCTTCCCACCAACAAAATACACATAAATACTAACACTAACACTAACTGGGAGATGGTGTAATTCCATCTTTGCCCCTCTTAACATAGACATTTACAATTGGGGGCCTTACAGCTTGATAATGTATTGAATGGCTATTGGATCTGTGAATGTCGCAGGACACTCAAGATATTTATTTTTTTTATAAAATGACATTTTGTCACACTTGATGATTGGATTGCATTATAGTTTCTATAACAAACTAGTATATAGATAATTAGATTGTTATTTCTCCACTGAAACTCAATCTGGCTATTTATTTGCCATGTAAATTCTGTCTAATTATTGTTTTAGCCTATTAAATTTCATTGCTCTTTCCTTGCAGTTCATTTTTGAATTAATATTTTCTTTTACTTAATTCTCCATGTCTGTCCTACTCTCTTTTAGGTGCTTACGAAATTACAACACCTTGACCTTTGGGGTAGTAAAATATCCAACGGTGGATCTAATGTTCTACAAATGTTTCCAAAGTTGGACTTCCTGAATATAGCTTGGACTAATGTCACCAAGTTCCCAAACTTGCCTCATCTAGAATGCCTGAACATGAGTAACTGCATAGTTGACTCTACACTTAAAGGGCCTGGTGATAAAGTTCCTCTGAAGAAACTTATTGCCTCTGGAGCTACATTTTCCAATGAGACTGAAGACCTGGGATTTGTTGGAACCAGTTTCCTATATCATCTGGACTTTTCGAATGCTTCTCTTCACAGATTCTGCTTCTTACCTCATATGAAAGCAGTAGAATATTTGGACCTTAGCTCTACTGCCATAGGAGACAATTCAGTTGGATTAATTGCGTCTGTTGGAGAAAATTTGAAAAATCTAAACCTCGGCTACACAACAGTCAGCTCTTCTGGAGTTGGGATTTTGGCTGGGAAAGTTCCTAAACTTGAAACTTTATCACTGTCTCATACCATGATTGATGATGTTGCCATATCATATATAAGTTTGATGCCTTCCTTGAAGAGTATTGACCTCAGTGAAACAGACATCAAAGGTAATGCTTTTGTACTAAAAATTGCTTTGAGTATACCTAGTCAGATCATATATGCTGCACTTTTCCCTTGGCTCCTTTTTCTGATGCGTGAAACACACACCAACTCCATTGGCGTTCTTATCTAGCACCTTCTTTTAGTTCGATTGCCGAACGCTTTTATTCTCCTCCAGTGGAAGTTAATATTTCATCTTACTGGCAGGCCACAATAACCAGATGCAGGTTTTATGTGGGTGGTTTCATAATCTGATACATTTAATTCTATTGGCATTACACTGAATACTATTTGAAAATGTTTAGCCTTTCTGTGCTAGATAGGAACAAGTTTATTTGGAAACTAGGATATGGGAAATGGGAAAACCAACTGGGAAATTATGGCCACCTATTGTTGCTGATATTTTCACCATGGCTCTTTAAACCATCTGATTAGTTCGCTGTCTTCTGATTTTTTTTTTTGTTCCGTAAATTCCAGGTTATATTCACCTATCAGCTGGGGACGGAAATGAATTTCTCTCATTGACAGAATTGCAAAACCTTGATTGTTTAGAAATGTTGAATCTGGAGCGTACTCATGTTGATGATGACTCTCTACTCCCATTATCAAAATTCCAAAGGCTGAGTCACTTGCTGCTTAGAAGTCCCTCATTTACAGACGTGTCATTGAGCTACTTGTCAATTTTGCCCAGGCTGAAAACCCTGAGTATTCGTGATGCAGTTTTGACAAACCAGGCATTTGATTTGCTTAAGCCTGCGGCAACTCTACAAAAGATTGACTTGAGAGGTTGTTGGCTCTTAACTGAGGATGGTCTGTTGGAATTTCACAGAAGGTTTCCACAAATTGAAGTTAGACATGAACTTTTTAACTTCTCATCTGATCCAACGTCCTCTGATCGTCCTTCAACTCATTCCACTCCAAAGAAATTACGACTGAACCAGAGGAACAGATCTACTGCCACGTCACCATATTTTGTAGGTAATGTAACTAAGAAAAATAATACATGGTAGGATTTTATGTCAACTAGAACATAATGGAAACTTGGGATTAGTTCTTATTTTATATATCTATTCATTCATATATGCTGATAATATTTGCTCTATGTTTATTGACAAAATAACAGGTATAAAAATATTTTCTTTATGTTGAAAAATTTGGTGTTCTGGTTAATGTTGAGAACATTCAAATTAAGTATAAAATTATGAAAAGTTATGCAAGAGATGTCAGTATCTAAACCTTGATTCTAAGTAGGTTATTATTTACGAGGTTATATGAATTCTTTCTTTCTTTCTTCCCCTTTATTCAATAGATCAAAGGTTGAAGTACAGCAGAGAAGAGCTACTTTCCCTACAGTTTTCTTCGCTATCCCACAGTTCCACATCTACTCCTGAAACCAGTCAGAAATCTGATACCTGAAGACGCAGTAACAAGAAGTTGCTCAAAGTATTCTGAGAATTGTATTATTTGGTATTCCTATTCACTATTGATGGCTTAGGTTCATTATATTTAGATCTTTATGTTGACTTACTAGTTATGTGTTCTATATAGGAAATGTAGTGAAATTTTGTCGAAACATGCTTCAGTTTGAATCTTAATTATATGGATGGGGACAAATAACTTGTTTCTTGTTGAGATCAAACTTGAAAGATATGACAAAGCGTGGGGTAGAAACATTTGCGGTAGCATTGCAGAAGAAAGAATGGACATTGAGAAAGGGAGAAACCTTCAAGGAGAGGAAATGGATGAGAGGGTTAAACTTGAACAGAGGTCCTTTTAGATTTATTGCAAGGAGAAAAGTGGACTTTTGCAGCGGAGTAAACTTGTTTAGTTAAAATGGGATGAATATTCTGTGTTCTTCCATAGATTACTAGATTTAGAAGGTTGGAGTCAGCATTGTAGAAGACAAAGGCATCGAAGAGGAAATCTTAAAATTCTTCCATAATCTACAGACCAAAGTCGATAGTGGCAGTTTTAACTTTGGAAGGTACAAATTGGCAGCCCTTTCAGTTGAGGAAAGCGCCTGAAAGTCATCGAAAGTATTCTGAGAATTGAATTATTTGGTAATCTTATTTTACTATTGATGGCTGAAGTTCATTATATTTAGATCTTTTAAGTTAACTTTACCTATTATGTGTGTTATGTATTAGTAATACAGTGAAATTTTCATCGAGAATTTAAATTTTAGTTATATAGATGAGAACAAATCATTGAAATTCCACAAAGGAAAAAAAAAAAACCCAAATGCTGTTGCCAATATGTATTATAAAGTTGTCCCTCATATCGCATTTTCTTCTCCCCCATTCTAATTATATTGAACGTTTCCCCCTCTAATGATTGTTTTCACCAGGTTATGATATATTGTGTTTTCATTTTGAGGAACCATATTGCAAGAATCGAATGAATTGGTATCTTGACATTGCAAAGTCCTTGCTGAAAGATTGAAGAGTCACAGCACCAAAATGCTTCCATTGGAAGCAGATAAATAGTGGACTGGACTCTATTCTAATAGAGAAGAACTTCGAGGGAAAAATGTCAGGGTTCCAAAACAAAATGAGATGGCTGGCTTATGACATGGAGTCATGGAGAGAAGAATTTTTTGAGGAAAAAACTGTTGGATTCTAAAAATTGGGTTTAAGACTTCCCATTAGAAATTTTGCAAATGATAGAAGAGTTACAATTTGGGGATTGGTGGGTTGATTATATGAAGGATGGTTTTCAAGCACAAAGTTTCATTCTCTCTCGATGGGAAGCTAAGAGTAGAGTTATTTATTGCTTCAAGGGATCTACTATCTCTCTTCTTGTTAGGAGACATGATTAGTTATTGCTTAATGCAATTGAAAATCAAGGAAATATTGACTAAAGAAATTTCAAGGAAATCTCAGAAACCATAGACTTGTAATGATGCTTGTAAAGTTTCTGAATATGCCGAGATTGTGCATTATACAAATTCCTTTTACCTAGGGTAATTCATTTAATTGGAGGTGTTTGTAAGATTGAAGATGATATAAATATAATAGTCTTCTCGAGAAAGTAACTTTATGAAGAGTTAGAGGTTTAAATCTCCAATCTTTGTTCCTTGTTTGAAATATTAGGAAAAATAGAAGTGGAAGATGGACAAAGATTCAATTTAAAGACTACATATATCTTTTAGTCCCTAATGTTTTAGTGTTTTTTTAATTTAGTCTCTTTAAAAATTTCAATAACCATAACTAAAATATTACAAGAACAATGATATATGAATTTAAAAATAGTATTTTTATGAATTTGTCAATCATGTATACCAACACTTTAATGGGTCAATCTTCTAGAACTAGTAATTTTGACTCAAATAATTTATTGATATTAAGTTATATGAAACATGTAAGATCATGTGGAGTATTGTACTTATTTCATCGAATTAAAACATACTTTTAAGTCAATTAATAAAATTTATTTTGACATTACATCTCCATTTTGTCAATTAATTTTAATGTTTTGTGATAAAAAGGACTTAATTGAAAAAAAAATTCAATACATTAAACATGAAATTGAAAAATGATTGGAGACAAAATTGAAAAATATTTGAAATTCTAATTGAAAAAAAGGAACAACTTGCATCCATATTTCAACTTCAACTAAGACCAACTTGCATCGATATTTGAATTTCAGCTAAGACCCGTGAGAAAGAGGCGGGTGGAGTTTCATTTACTCATTTGTTCATTTATTTATTTATTTTTTATTATTATTTTTGAAAAAATTCATTTGTTCATTTATTAGGAAAGACAGTCAATATGTCCATATAGGACGTGCAAGTGCAACTAATTGATTAGTAAGTTCCATATGTCGTTTTCTGTATTTATTATTATATATATATATATATATATATATATATATATATATATATATATATATATATATATATATTTGACAATTTTCGTTCTCTGTATTTAAAAGTATCAACATCAGATCACATTAATTTATATTCCTAACCCCATTTATTACTGACAAAGACTGTTAAAATTTATAATGAAGTTTGCAGGGGCAAAAATGTTGAATAGGATACGAAAAATGCAACCTTCTATGTGTTTGTTTTTTTAAACTTGAAATTAGGAGAAAATGCTTTCAAAGTTATACTAATTTTAGAAACAGTCATCCCAATTTAAATTGCCATCTGTAGAATATAATAATACAACTAATTGCTTAAAAATATATAGCAGAGATGTTTGGGTAAGTTTTCATGTCCCCCTAAATTGATCGATTAGGTGGATTAGTAATCCATATGTACAGTAAAAAAAGATCATTTAATGAGAAACAGTGCAGTCTGGCAATGGACTCCATAAATGTCATCTTCAATCATTAGGGCTTCTTTGCATTATTGTACATTCTGTCAATTACATTCTGCCCAAAAAAAAAAAAAAAAAAAACCCTGTTTATCAGTATTGTTTTCCAACGTTAATGTTTCGAAATGAGTGATGTTTGAGATAACTTTTGAGAATAGTTAGTGAAATGCTCGAAGATATCACGAAGAATTTAAAAAGTGTTTTTAATGAATTAAAAGCGGTCTAAAGATATTGGAAAACTATTCCAAACACATGTCATTTGTGAAATAGAGAAAATTGATGTGTAGTAAACGAGATAGCAGAAACTACAGGCAAAAAAAACTGAATGCCAATGAGCAAAAGAGAGAGACATGTATGAGAATCATTTCCTAGAAGAGAAAAACAAGTAATTTAGGGCATGACACAAACAAGTATGTTGTTTTACTTTAAGGAAGGTAAGAGCCTCTTTGGAACGACTTTTCAAGTGCTTAAAAACACTATTTTAACACTTAATTAAGCACTTGAAAAGTCGTTCCAAACAAGCTCTAAGAAAGGTGGCATGTAAGATAAGCACCTAGTACCATTTAGTTTAAATTCAATTAAGTTCTAATGCTTATTCTAAGTGTGTTATTCTAACTTGAACAAGTTTGGGGAATTTGACTAAATTGATAGATGAGATCGGTCGTGTTTCGAATGCAAACCTGATAATATTTTAGCAATTGAGGCCTCTTCTTCTTGTATGTTGGAGTTAGAAGGTCACGTTCCATATCAAATGGTAGAGGATCAAGGTGAATGCCTTTAATAAACTCGAAGCCTTTCAACTGTCAAGAACAAGAGTGTGAACTTCATGTTAGTTTTTTTGACAATCAGAGTAATATTTGTTTACTCAAATCAACAGAAATCTGCAGTAACTTGGCAGAAATAGAACCTTCTTCTCTTTTGCAATTTTGTTGAGCTCCCCAAGCAGGTAGTCTTTTGCCCTCTTATCTTCACAAAGTGAATCAAAGTCCCCTTCGATACCGTTTTCGTTTGCCCAACGTTCGAGTGCTAGCTTGTTGGGGTTAGCAACTGCAACTAGAAAGGACTCAAAACTGTTCCCGTAGACCCATATCTGAATTGAACAACAGAATATCATACAGAAGGCATAAATAACTGGGAAGATTTTTTTTCTAATGTGCATAAAACATTTCATGTTCATTGCATGTCAAAAGAAAAAAAGTTTCCACGATAAAAAGCTAACAGAGGTTCAGAAAATACCATATCTATAGAAGATACAAGACCATAAATATTCTCCAAATTTTCCACGGCAACATATTCTCCTTGAGACAGCTTGAAAATATTCTTCTTGCGGTCAATAATTTTCAAGGTCCCATCCGGTTGCCACTCACCAATATCACCTGAAGAAAGGAGAAAAAAAAGAGTCAAATTTATGATAACAAACCATAGAAAACAGAGGAAACAAGTTTTATTGCACGGATTAAGATTTACCTGTATGGAACCAACCGTCAATCATGACCTCATTGGTTAGGTCATCACGCTTGTAGTATCCAGAAAACAATGGGTCTCCCCTAACACATATTTCGCCTCGTGGTGTGGTTGAAAGGGCATCGTATCCCATTTCGGGTACAGATTCTAGGCAGACATCCACATTTGGTACTGGAGGGCCAACTGTTCCCAACATTGAGAGCTCATTTGGCAATGAGACAAAAGTCCCAGCACAGGTCTCTGTCAAACCTACATTAGCATGAACATATTCATCATTGAAGTAAAGGTGAAACAGAGGTGGAAGGAATGCCACAAACTAATAAGAAATCTATATAAGTTGATGGAGAGCAGAAGCTGCAGAATGTACTGCAGAAATTACATACCATATCCTTGTAGAACATGTGCACATGCCACAACTCTTAAGAAAGCTTCTACATGAGTAGCTAGCGGTGCAGCTCCAGATAGAATAAGTCTCACGTTACCTCCCAATCCTTCCTTTACCTGATAAGAACCCAAGAGAACAAAATAAATTTTAAGTTTTAGTAAATATGAGGCACATCTAGAGATGTCCACGGGGCGGGGCGGGGCCGGGAAATGGATTCCCCGTCCCCGTCCCCGCCCCCCATTTCATTCCCCGTCCCCGCGAAATTCCCCGTTTAATTTCGCGGGGATCGGGGCGGGGATTCCCCGCGGGGAATTCGCGGGGATCGGGTTCCCCGCAGGGAATTTTTCCCCGTTCCTTTTTTTTTTTTTGTTTTTTTGTTTTTATCTTTTTTATTTTTTAAATTTATTCTCAACCATAATAAAAATTATTTCTAAATGAATAATTTTTAATATAATTCTATTTAAAGTAAATGTTATAAAATTTCCTAATAAAAACAATAATATACCATAAGTAAAAATACTATAATGTCGAAACAACTTAATTTCTAAAAATTCAAATTTCAATATTACAAAATAGACTTTAATTTTTTTTTATAACGAAATAGTCTTAAACTAATTCCTACTATAGTTTTTTTTTTTTAAAAAAAATTCTATTTATAGGTATAATATATATATATATATCGGGGAATCGGGGCGGGGAATCGGAGAGGGGCGGGGCGGGGAATATATTCCCCGTCCCCGTCCCCGTTTAGCCAACGGGGAAAAAATCTTCCCCGCTCCCTCCCCCATTCCCCGTGTATTCGAGGATTCCCCGGCCCGTTCGGGGCTGGTCCCCGCGGGGCCCCGGCCCCGTGGGTTAAATGGACATCCCTCACATCATGTCAATTAGGAGGTGTGACAAGAAAGAAGAAAATGCTTTTCACCTTATTAAAGACAATTTTGTCACAAATGGGAGATGCCTCACCATGTTTATGCCCCTTTTGCATGTTACCAAATTTGCTGCAGCAACGAATAAGTCCGATCAGATTAACAATATGAGAAATAATCAATAAGAACTGGAGAAGTTTTAAATTCATAATCATACCCCAAAAACACCATCCATGGATCACAAAGCGGATCAAATTATCATCAAGTTCTAAGGCGGTTAGTGAACCATGCCAACATAGACGAGTTTGTATATAAAAATACCATGTGTCATGTAGTACATTTTGTAAATACATTCATTTTAAGTAGTTTTGACTCCGAGAATTCTTCCAAAAAGGAATAGGATGAGATTTCATAAAACTATCTTTATTAAATTCACCAGCACTACTACCGTGCATTTTCTAAGAAAATTAAACAAAGTGGAACATGACTTACTGTGAGTATGCAAGATTGAACAATGTCTTCTTAAGGATGCCCCCTGCATCTAACTTCTGAGTCAAGCCTGGGAAAATATAATAATAATTATTTTGATCATTGGAGATATAAACTTTGCATTCACGTCAAAATATTAGCATCCATAGACCAAAGTAAACCAGTGCAATACCCTGGATAATTCCTACAATTCACATAATTAGTTTTGGCTCTAGAGACGCATGTTCTCAATTATCTTTAGCAGGCAAAAAGGATGATAACGACATAATAATCATAAAATTCACACATGGACAGCTTACCGGCATAAATTCTATCTAAAACACGAGGAACAGCACAGAAAATACTGGGTTTGAGCTCCCCAATATCTTCAACCAATAATTTAACATCCTGCAGAATGAAAATGATGAGCAACTTTTACAAACCTTATATTTGGTGCACAAAAAAAAGTCAAATGATTGATTACTCACCCCACGCCAAAATCCAATGGAACCACCATGTAAGATAAACAACTCCTCAAGCACCCGGTCAAAGATATGTGCTAGTGGAAGGTATGACAAATATACATCTTTCTCATTCAACTGCATGAGAGAAAGTGAGAGAGAGAGAGAGAGAGAGAGAGAGACAAAGGTATATAAATCAAGATTAACTGTTCCATAGCGTAAGTTGGTTAAATTTTCATTTCCAGGTTTTCATAAATAAAACCTTGTAAGCACAAGTAAACTAAGGTAAACTACCTCTTCATTTACACTCTCCAATAGACGCTGGACACCAGCTATAAGTGAAATTATGCTTTTGTTTGATATCATCACTCCTTTGGGATCTCCAGTAGTCCCACTTGTATACATAATTGTGGAAATCTCACTTTTCTTTTTCACGGGAATATCAAAATGTTGATTTTCACCCTGTTTTAAGCAGATACAGAAAAATCAGATTCAAGAAATGGCAACTTATAAGTTGATGAGAGTATTTTGTACTTTTTTCTTGTGATGAAAGATGAAGAAAAAAAAAAATAAGCTATTACCAAGTCTATACATATCTTTACACATATACCTATAATATCTCAAGAACAAAGTTGAAGTTCATCATCCATTCTAATAACTTTATGCAGCACAGACAAATAATACTTTTCAGGCTAAATACTAAATTAAGTAATGGGGATTCTATGCAGGTGAGCCAAGAGATGAAGTATAATAACTTACCAGAAGCAAAACTTCATCCCAAGAAAATATTTCAAGCCCATACTTCTCAAACTCCTCTCTCAGATTGGGTGTAACCTTGCCAAAACTCACAATTGCTACAAACAAACAAATGAAAAGTTTTACTACAAATAAAAAAAAAAAAGAAAAAGTTGCTATTATAGACACATCATTGGCAAAAGAATCTCAATAGTAATCAAAACTCACTTTTCAAGTATTTGGTTGTGCTCGGAAATGTTTTCAAGACCTGGAAAGAAAAATATAAAATTTATATGATCAAAACTACCCAGGACAAGTACCATGCATATTGTGCCACCGAATCACCATTCTCAGAGGCCCTAGAGCAGTTCTCGAGTAAAGATGCATAGTTAATTACCAAATATGTAATTTAAAAATAATAAGATACTAAATTTCAGACTTCCATCATATAGGACTGTACCTCAGCAAGCTTCTTTTCTTCAACAAAAGCAATAGATATCTCTGAATGGCATATAATAAATTCCACAGCACCAGCACCTAAACAATTAATCAGTATGATAGAAAGTTCATCAGCTTCCTTTAATTTTGCTAATAAAAGAGATACAGAGAGGCTTGAGATTAGACTCAAACCACACAACGTAATTATAAATTTAGAGGAATGATGCAATTGTTTCTTCCAATCTCATTGTGATAATTAAGAACTTCAAGGAAAAGGCATACAGCATACCTAATGTGTCATACAGAGGAACACAGTATAGCCCATGAGCATTACATGCCTGCAAGTGTTCTTCAGTGTCATGTAATATTCGTCTAGAATAAAGCAATAATAACATAGAGAGTGTGTCCTGTGATAGTCATCGTGATTCTGAAACTCCAAAGAAGAAGAAACTGACTTCTCCTTGGATATCATGAATACAGAGAGAATTTTCAAGTCCTCCACAAATGCATCAACAGTTACTGGAAAAGCTCTTGAAGAAGATAAAAGAAGAATGATATCAAGAAAGAAGTCAGGAGCAAAGGTAATACTCTACCTCCATGCTTATTATCCACTCTGAGCAATTGGCACCATAGATACCACATTTTGCTCCCTATAAGCAGAAATTAGTTAAAGCTTTAATCCACAAGATTTGCCGAGATGTACTTGCAGAAATGAATCGAATATCCTAGTAAGGATGGAAACTTACTTCCCCAAAACCACGACTGCGCAAAAAATTTCCAATTTTTATGACTATATCGTACACTTCCTTATATGTTAGCCACACATATTTACCAGCCTGCGAAAAACAGACCCAAGGTACAACTTATTGCAAGGTCTTAGGGGATGAAAAAAGAAAAAAGAAAAACAACCCTTTGGAGCATCTGGATTATCTGCAAGATCCACATACCTTCCCATTCACAATCTCACGGCGCCCAAGCATCCGATTACCAGGGTTTCTTTCCACTGACAACCTGCAATACAACAGTAATCAATTCAAAAATTGACGCACTACATAATATTCCCCAAACTTTTCAAAAGGATTGCACAGAAATACGAAAGCAATTCCTCTGTCACTTTCCCCAAACCATCACCATAGTCATATTATATCAACTGTGGAAAGAAGAACAACAACCCGCAAGCAAAGGTCTACTAAAAGCTCATGCACAGCTGAGACAGCCAGAGAGTGGTACTGACCAGAGCTCAGAAACAAGAAAAAATCAAACTGCCAAAAATGAAGGAGCTCAGATATAACAATAAGAACAGAGCAAGCAGAACATAGACACCTAGCATGATACTATAATTTATATCTAAAAGAAAAATATACTGATCTCAAGCAATTTGAACTACGACTGTTCCAGTCTTCCAATTAAAAGCACCAGAACCAACTACTTGGAAAATCAGCAACAATGAACTATGAAACCGTTGATCAAAACTAATCGAACTCATATTTCAAAGAAAGAAAAAAAAAATCTATAGAACTCGGTATCAAAACAGCCAGCAGAATACCCAAAAAGCTGAACTCAACTCAATTAATCCGATCAACAGAACAGGAAAACATTTCTACTTAAGCATTCCTTCCACAAATGAACACCAAAAGAAAAACAAAAACAGGCACAAGCAAGAACAACACAAAATGCAGAATCTAGTCGCGGTTTTTCATAGCAAGTAAGCAGAGAGTGAAGAAATCACACCTAAATATATCCCAACAGCTATCCAATCCATCAATGGGCGGCGGAAAGCCATTCTTGGCAAAAATGCTTCTGTAAACGGGTCCGATCGAAGGCCTTCCATTAATGGCGTCCTTGGGCTTCTCCACCTCAATCAAATACTTCATCTGCGACATCCTTCGGCCTCCGTTACAGTTAAAAAAAAAAAAAAATCTGTGGATTCGTTAAAATTTCGATGAAATTGAGAAGGAAGGAAGATGGTTTATAAATACAAATCAAAGTACAAAAGTCATGAAGATTGGTGGCTGCGGCTGACCTGACCAAGTGGCGTATATTGTAAATGCAGAGTTTTTTTTTTTCTTTTTTTTCTTCTTTTTTGTATTTTCTTTTGCTTTTTTCGTTCAACTTCCCCCCACCCCACTGCCCACCCAAAAAAAAAAAAAAAAAGAAAAAGCACTTGCATGAATAGCCAAAAAAAAAAAAAAAAAAAAAAAACTACGGCAACCGTATCATCTATTTATTCAAAGAGAATTGCTAATGGATAGCAAAAAATATTAAGATATTTGCAAAAAGCCATAGTTTTTGGAGATTTGTACATATATCAAAAAGAATTTAAATCTGATTTTTATTTTTTTATTATTCCAATTTTACTCTAATTAATATATCAACATGTATATAATAGTATATCTGATATATTTTATATTTGATATATCTATAGTATATCAATAGTCTATCTGATATACTTTATATTTGGTATATCGGTCAACTGATATATATACTTAAACGAAGTATATTAATAGTATATTACTGATATATACTACTAATATACTTCTTTTTAGGTATATCAGTTAATGATATACTCTATATAAAGTACATCAGTAACATAATGATATTTTGCATATTTGGTATATCATTGATATACCTAACGGCATTGAATATATCAGTAGTATATCAGTGATATACTTCATTTAGTGATATGCTTCATCACTTTAAGGACAAATAATTATTGATAAAGTCAAAGACTAAAATAGAGTATATCAATAGTCTATCTAGTATAATGAATATGTAGTACTGATATATGATCGACATACTTTATATTAGGTATATTAGTGAAATAATATAACTAAAATGAAGTATATTAGTATTATATCATTCATTCACTACTGATATAGTACTAGACAAGCGTATCGACTAAAAACCAGTGCATCAACAAAAAACAACCCAACTCAAACAGACAAAGCAAAAAGTAAAAAATAGCCATATATTTCCCACACGCATTTTTCAATATGAAGTATATCAATAGTCTATCAGTAGTCTATCAATGATATACTGTTGATAGACTAACGATATACCTAACAAAGAGTAAATCATTGATATAATATTGATATACTTATATGAAGTTGATCATGAGTATATCAATAATTCACATGTGATATATACATAATATAGAGTATATTACCGGCGCACTAATGATATACTTTATTTCCCACGGGTGTTGTTCAATATGAAGTTTGTCAGTAGTTTATTAGTGATATTACTGATAGACCAACAATATGCATAACATAAAATATATTATTAATATACTACTTATATACTTATATGAAGTTAATAAAAAATATATCAGTAACTCACATATGATATATGTTCATTTAACTGATATATTACTGATATACTCAATGTTAGGTATATAAGTGAAATGAGCATATCTAAAATGAAGTATATTAGTGATATGTCAAATATGCAAAATATCTCTAATATGCTAAGGATATATATAGAGTATATGATTTAATTGGTATACCTAAAAAGAAGTATATCAGTAGTATATCAATATACTTCATTTTAGGTATATATCAGTTGACTGATATATAAATCTAAAGTATATCAGATATATTATTTATATACAAAATATAAAGTGTATCAGACATACCACTAATATACCTACTGAGACACCAATGAGGGTAAATTTAGAATTAAAAAAATAGAAATCAAATTTAAATTTTTTTACTATATTTACAAGTCTCAAAAACCATGGTTAAATTTACAAATATCATAATATTTTTTTGCTACCTTTTACAATTCTTCAAAAAAAAAAAAAACAATAATAACACAATATTAATTTAGACCCTCACTTTTGGAGTATCATGTGTTCAGTCCTTCGTTTTTTAATTAAATTTTGCTAAGTTTTTAAATGTTGGATTGTACTTTCTATTCGGTATGTGATGTGATATATGGTCGAAGTCCAACAATAAATGACCTACCAAACAATAAATGACCGACTATATTGACCCATTGATAACATATGAATAGCATATATTAAATAAAATATAAACAGTCAATTCAGTATAGCCTAATTAATTAAAATATTATAATTTTACTCAAAAGGTTAGAAGGTTACTTATAGAACTAAAAGTAAAATATACTTCTACAATACTTTTTATGATAGGGACTGCAATATTTTTAATGATGAGGACTAAATTATTATATGCTAATGTGTAGATACTAAATTGTTATAAAGTTAAAAGTTTAATAACTAGATTGTTATTTTAATTAATGCAGAGGATCAAAAGTTTTTTTTTTTTAACAAAAGAAAACCAAATAGAAACATGATTTGAAGTTTAATAATCTAATTGAAACTTTTAAAAGTTCAGTGATTAAATAAACAAATGCTCAAAGTTTAAAAATTAAAGTCTCATTTATTAATTATTTTATTTTTTATTTTTTATTTTTGAAAATTAAGTTTATCAACCCTACTACCTCCTATGGGCTTCTTTATTTTGTTATCTACTTTTAACAAATTTTTCAAAATTCAAGCCAAGTTTTTAAAACTAAAAAAATCGCTTTAAAAACTTTTTTTTTTTTTTTTTTTTTTTTGAAATTTGGCTAAGAATTTTAATGTTTCCTTAAAAAGATGAAAATTATTGTAAAGAAATTGAGAGAAAACAAGCATAATCTTAAAAAATTAAATGGTTATGAAATGAGATCTAAATTTACAAAAAAACAAAAAAGAAAGCGTTTTTCCTTCTCTTCAAACTATACAAATTAAAGGGCGGCGTTGGAGTTTGTTCATGTTTTGAAAACTATTGAATTGTGTTTTCTTTTGAAAGATAAATTTATAAAGAATAAAGCTTAAATAAAAAGACGAAGGTCGTCCTCCCCTCCTTTGAGCTATCTAAAAGACAACGAGAAAATTAGGCCCCGTTTGATAACGTTCTCGTTTCTCGTTTCTTGTTTCATGTTTCTGTTTCTCGTTTCTTGTTTCTATTTCTTAAAAACTAAAAACAAAAACATGTTTGATAACTATTTATGTTTCTTGTTTCTTATTTTTTGGTAAAAATAAAATTTAGTACATATACTATAATAAA
Organism: Trichosanthes truncata; assembly: GCA_033996785.1. Classification (NCBI taxonomy): domain Eukaryota; kingdom Viridiplantae; phylum Streptophyta; class Magnoliopsida; order Cucurbitales; family Cucurbitaceae; genus Trichosanthes; species Trichosanthes truncata. The sequence continues at coordinate 79,428,269 of JAWPNB010000003.1, forward strand.
ACATATAACATGCATTAAAATAAATATAAAACAATTATAAAGATGTTATAATATTTTATTAAGGCCTAACACCTAAATAATAATAATAATAATAATAAAATTTATCCCTTCAAATGTTGTTCAAATTTGATTTGCAATGTTATTTCTTACTTCAATCAATTCACCTTGAACGATTTTGACTTACAAGAGTTAGTTAAATTAGACGAATTTGTAAATTGTCTAAGGTCAGACAATCGAACATACCCATATTTCTTTAATTTAATAATAAAATTTATTTTTATTTTTTCTTTAAAAATGCATTAGCCAATAATACATGCAAGTAAAATCAGAAAAAGAGAGAGAATGTATATATTTTTTTACATTTAATGGTAAACATGAAATACATTATTAGTTTATTTATTTAATAAAAAAATAAAATCATACCAAAAGGAAAAATAATAGAGAATTAAATAGAAAATAATAACTATAAGCTCGTTAATGTAAAGTAAAAAAAATAAGAAAATAAGAGAAAATAAAAACATAAACGAAAAGAGAAAAGTAAAAAGGAAAAAAGAAAAAAAAATAATGAACTATTAAAAGAAAAAAGATTATGATGAAAGAGAGAGAACGAATAGAAAGAAATAAATCAAAAAATAAAAATAAAAAAGAAGAAAAAAAACAAAAAGATTAAAAAGTATTAAAATAAAAAAAATAGAATGGAAGAGAGAGAAAGAAGAGAGATGAGAGATGTGTAAAAAGAGAAATAAGAATACATGCATGAAACCTGAAAAAAAAAACAGAAACAGAATTTGAGAAACTACTTTTTGAAGTTTATCAAAATCTGTCTTTTTTTTAGAAACGTTTCTAAAAAATTTAGAAACAGGAAACAGGATGGTTTATCAAACAAATCTGTTTCTTGAAAAATGAGAAACAGGAACAAGAAACAGGAAACAGAAACATTATCAAACGAGCCCTTAGTTTCTCTTGATCTTATGAAGCAAAAAAGTCAAAAGTTGTTAACCAATGAGTTTCCACCCCCTTGTCCTTTGAAAACTTAGAAAGTTCTATATTGAATACTATACATTCATTCTTGTATAGTGATTAGTGATGGTAAGGAACGAGACGAGCATAGTTAAAATGATCAAAGTATGTCAATTCGAGCATAGTTTAATGAATAAGATATCAATTATTATTTTAAAGGTTGATGGTTAGACATCTCACTCCTCTCAGTGTTGAACTAAAAAGAAAAAGGTCAAACATTATTAACCTTCATAAAGATCAGATGTTCGAATTCTCACATCTATGTTGAACTAATGATTTTAAGTAAATAGTAATTTTAATATTTACACCAACCTGAAACATAGCTCAATTGGATTTTTTTAGTACAACAAATGGGAGTATAGAGATTTGAACCTCCGATTTCAAGAGAAGAAGTAAATGTCAATTATCGTCGAGTTATGTTCATATTGGCAGTTCAAGACATATATCTTCGATCAAAAGATCAAAGATTCAAATCAACTTTCTATGTTGTTGAACTCAAAAAAAAAAAAAAAAAATTTACAAATCATCCATCATAATTCTTTAACATATTGACAAATAATATATTTTGACTTATTTATATTTATATATCCCTTCAGGTCATTAGAAAAAATGTCTTTAATAAATGGTATATTTTAAAAAAATAGAATTAATTAAAAACAAGGATTTTCTATTAGGATAATTCTAAAGAAAATTTCTAGAAAAATGTATCTAATTATCTAAATCAGATAATAGGTAAAAATGGAAATGAAAAAAATATTTCCTTTGATGGGAACAAATCTTTATTATTTAAATTTTGAAAATTTGATTTCTAATATAGCTTTAATTAAATTGCAGGAAAAAACAGTCAGCATAAATACAGACTTCAGAACTCTATGTTAAATAATTTTGAACTCCAAACACAGACTTACTTAATTCAGACTAAACAACTCAGCACTTCAAATATAGATTATCTAATTCAAATTCAACAGAGTATTTAACTCCACAAATTAAACAATTTCATACTACTTTAACTCATTCAGCGCCGCAAACAACCATTTCGTATTCAATTTTTTTCAATGTCTTGAACACGGTGGAAAATTTCGGTCGACATGTCGTCAGGGGGGATGTCGTCCCCCCCCCCCCATTTTGACGACATGTCGTCCATATTTCAAGTTTTTTTTTTATACAAACATGAGAAACTTTAAGGCACGTGCAGGGTTTTTATATTATTATTATTATTATATATATATATATATATATATATATATATATATATATATATATATATATATATATATTTCGAATTTTATATTTTCTTTGTTAATAAATAATAAGTAATAGCCTACGTCCACAGGTAGAGGGAGAGAGAATTTTATTATCTTGAGGAGAAATTGAGTACAAAATACATAGAGCAATTAGATAAGAGTTTAAATGGTGTATAAATAAACTGATTTACATATCACTTAGGTTTCGGGGGCGTTGCCCCCGAACCCCCACCATCAGCGAGACCCCCGTACTTGGTCATTCGAAGCGCTAGATAATAGGTTCAAAGCATTTCTACACTCCAATTCCAATTATCTTAATTTCCCTTCAATTCTCTCAATTTCCCTCTAATTCTCTTAAATTCATTTCAATTCTCTCAAATTTCCTTCATAGTTGTCTAATTGAATATAAATATTACATATATTTAGATATATGATGTTAAGACTTAAGAGTAATCAATTATATTATAATTGAGTCACGACTCACAATTAAGGTTTCATGAAATAATTTTAATAATTTAAATCAATTTCCATATTTTTTTTAAATTCCTACTCGCATTGACATTTCAAATTTTCAATTGACATTTATATCTAAATATTATCTTAATTTTTAGATGTGATGCTTAAAAATAGTCCATTATAGTCTAATTAAGTCAAAATCTAACTTTCATTGGCTAATTCAAACAATTTCCATCAATTTCCACGATTTCCGTAAATTTCCACCGAAATTTCCATCGACATTTCCATAAAGTTTGGACCTCGACATTTCCATCGACATCGACATTTCGAACCTTGGTCTTGAATGAAGTATTTATTAATAAAGAATATATATATATATATATATGATAAAGAAGAATAGTAGCCTATTCATTTTAATTACAATAGTAGCCGATTTTAGGGTGGAAAGAAGAATAATAACCTATTCATTTTAATTACAATAGTAGCCGATTTTAGGGTGGAAAACAATAATTTTATCTAAATACCGGTTTATCCCAATTGATGAGTAGCCAATGAGAAAACAGTGGAAATACAATACGTGTTGAAAAATAGGCCTGCAATAAAGGAGGCCGGAATTATCTACTATTTTTTTTTTTTAAAAAAAAAAACCTCTAAATTTGTCAAATTGCATCAATTTTTACTATAAATATTTAATTTTATCAAATTAAACTCTAAACTTAAAGATGTGTTGCAATTTTTACCATGTTCAATTTCCATCAAGTTCACCTTAAATTTTAACAAAAAAAGTAAAGTAAAAATCTCTTAGAATTCAATTAAAATTACTTTTAGGTTAAATTACAAGTTTAGTCCCTAAATTTTGAGATTTGTGTATATTTGGTATATGAACTTTCAAAATATCTAATAGGTCTCTAAACTTTTAATTTTGTGTCTAGTAGGTCCTTGAATAATTTTGTGTCTAATAAGCCCCTGATAAATTCAAAAATTTTAAAAATTAATTGATCTATTAGATATGAATCATAAAATTTCAATTTTGTGTCTAGTAGGTCCGTAAATTTTAAAAAATTCAAAAGTTCAAGGACTAAATTTGTAATTTTGAAAGTTCCAAGACCAAATAGATACAAATATCAAAGTTCAGATACTAAATTTGTAATTTTGAAAGTTCCAAGACCAAATAGATACAAATATCAAAGTTCAGATACTAAATTTATAATTTAACCTAACTTTTAATTTTTGAACTATATATGTACTTTTTTTTTTCCTTTTAAGAAAGTACTATCATAATTCATGTACTTATAAAACTTGCTATATTGTTGTGACTTTTAAGTTATGCCAGTTGGCTTACTCATTATATAAGTGAGAACTTTTAGGTTTTTGTACCTCATGAAATTATCATAGCAATGAATTTAACTAGTATAAACAATCCCACAGCAATATATATAACTAGTACAAATAATCTCACATGCCATATGTAGTAGGCTTGCTTTTGTGATTTTTAGGTTATATAAACCCAATGATAAAGTCAAAAAAAAAAATTAAAAGAGAAAATAATAGTTGGAATGAGAAAAAAAAAACTTTTTGACTGTCAACATTCAAACTAAGCATAATTCAACTAATCAAAATATTACTAACTTATTTGAAAGACGTCTGAGATGCGAATCTTTAATCTTAAACAGTTAATACTAAATATTTTTAAAAATACACAGTGTGAATTTATACATAAATTTGATACGAAGATTATTTAAGTTTAATATTTTACATGTTACGGGCAAAAACTAGCCTTAGACCGGCCTTGGTTGACCCCTTGAGGGAAAGGGTCAGCCAAGAGGCCTTGTTGGCCGACCCCTCGAGGGGTTGGCCTAGACCGGCATTGGTCGACCCCTCGAGGGGTAGGCCAAGAGGCAGAACCGGCCTTGGCCGACCCCTCGGGGGGTCGGCCAAGAGGCCTGTTTGGTTGACCCCTCGAGGGGTCGGCCTAGACCAGCCTTGGCCGGCCCCTCGAGGGGTAGGCCAAGAGACCGAACCCGCCTTGGCCTACCCCTCAAGGGGTCAGCCAAGAGGCCTGTTTGGCCGACCCCTCGAAGGGTCGAGGGGTCGGCCAAGAGGCCTATTTGGCCGACCCTTCGAAGGGTCGGCCTAGACTGGCCTTGGCCGGCCCCTTGAGGGGTCAGCCAAGAGGCCTATTTGGCCAACCCCTCAGGGAGTCGGCCTAGTTCGGTGAGCTCATTGGACCGACTCCTAGGGTTGACCGAAAGGCAACAAGGACAAAACCTGTCAAGGGAGTGGCCTAGTCTAACTTCGCTTTATCCCGAATGGACGAGCAAGAAGCTTGGAGTGGGAAAGTCATTCGGGAGTGCATTGAATGATCCATTAAGATTCGAATTAAACGAAATAAGGTCTGTAACGGTCAGAACGATAAAAACAATCCATGATCAAGCTAAATTCTCGGAGATCTTAATAATACAGGATTGACCGTTACGATTACATGAAAATATAAAAGGCAAAAGGCAGCAACGTTGAGAGGTATGCAATCATTACTTAGCTTTTACAGTCTAAGCTTTCTAAGTGAGAAACCTCGATTTCTAACTTGAGCGTCGGAGTTTAAGTGGCTTAGCACCACACCGGTGTTAGTTCTCTATTTTGCAGGCATATTAAGCTCCCGGTGATACAAATTTACCGTTGATCCGACAATCCAAATTCCGGCATCAACAGTTGGCGCCGTCTGTGGGGAGAACGATTTGCTGCTTGTCTGAGAATTAAAACATCGGGAAGATCATGAATACTGACATGAACTGTGAAAATCGAATGATAGATAGAGACGATTCGGACCGAGAACACCACCCAAGGCGATCACGTGAGCAAGCTACACCGGTTGAGGAAACCCACCTGCAAATGGTTAGGCAAGAGGAAGCGCGGGTAATGTCGGAGCATGTAGAATTAGCAGCGAAGGTCCAAAAGATAGATCAGGATTTGGCTCGTATCATGGATATCTTGAGCAAGCCTAATGCTATCATGGAGGCACTGGCAAAGATTGCTGGGGAAATTCTAGGACCTAGCAAAGGAAAGGAAGGTGTGTGCTTGAATTCACCTTTGCTAGGCAACAACTCTGCCCCAGTCGTACGAGATCAAGCAAAGGGAAGAGACCTGCAGAAGAAGAGGTAGGTGAATCCCAAGTTAAGGGTACGTACACGAGAGAAAGGCTGAAGATATGAGGGAATGACAGAAGGCCAGCACGCCTTGATTTGAAGAAACCAGAAGTAATGGCCAATCAGTCCCAAGCGCGTACGGTTCGACTCCATAGTGAAATAAGGGGCTCTGTTAGAGAGTCGCGTGGACATCATGATCAGTCTATGGCTCGAAAGGCCGGTCAGCAAGAAAAATCTGACCTTGGCACGGACCTGCGAGACTTGGTCAATCACAAGAGAAAGGAGCAGGCTAACGACAAAGAGTTAGAGAGTCAGCCATGGGCAATTGAGTTACGAAGAATCCAGAACAAGCTTGGAGACATGAAGAAAGCTCAAGATCATGAGGGGTTGGATTTGGAGAACTTGCTAGACCAGGTTGACCCACCTTTCACCGATGAGATTATGCAAGAAAAAGTACCTCCCAAGTTTAAGTTGCCTACCATGAAGGCGTATGATGGATCCAAAGATCTTGTAGAGCATTTAGATACCTTCCGGTCGTGGATGGAACTCCACAGAGTCTGGGATGCTATTAAGAGCCGTGCATTTTCATTTACTCTCGCAGGACCAGCCCGAAAGTAGTTCAGACAGTTGAAGCGAAGATCAATAGGTTCTTTTCGCGAACTAGCACGGGCGTTTATTACCCAGTTTTTTGGGGGGACGAGATTAGCAAAAGCCACCGATGCACCTGCTTACTATCAAGCAAGGAAGAAATGAAACATTGAGAGAATATGTCTCAAGGTTCAATAGTGAGGCTCTCCAAATTGAGGGTTACACTGATGGAGCGGCTCTCACTGCTATAGTAGTAGGTCTTAGAGATGAGAAGTTCCTTTGGTCCTTAGGTAAGAAAGCTGCAACCACTTATGTGGATCTTCTTTCCAGGGCACAGAAGTACATGAGTGCAGGGGAATTACTTCGTTCTAGAGGAGCTCCAGAAGAGAAGATTACTCGTCCAGATCATCAACGGGTCAGAGGACGAAATGAAGAGGAACGTTCTGAATCGAAGAAAAGAAGACTAGAAGAACACAATACCTTGCAAGAGCGGATGGGTAGCAAAGGTCTAACTCCAAGCAAGTTTGAGCGATATACGCCCACAGTAGTCCTTGCGGAGCAGATCCTGATGGAGATCCAAGACAAAGAAATACTAAAGTGGCCAGCCAAATTGAAAGCGGGTTCGCATCGGAGAAACAAGGATAAATATTGTCTCTTTCATCGAGACCACGGTCACACCACTGCTGATTGCTTCGATTTAAAGGAGGCAATAGAGTCTTTAATCCAGAGAGGACATTTAAAGGAATATGTGGGAGGAAAGAATGCACCAGATGCAGATCGACCATCAAGGAGTAAAAAAGACCGAACCCCTACGCCACCCAGGGAGATAAGGACAATTTTTGGGGGTCCAGCAGGTGGAGAATCTGGACGAAAGCGAAAGGCAAAAGTAATAGAGGCTCGGGTTACTCCAGAGAATTATGAGGTATGTACTACTTTGTCGGCTACTCAAGTTGTGAGCTTTTCAGAGGAAGATGCAGTGAACCTGCATCAACCTCATAATGATGCTTTAGTTGTGTCTCTAGTAATAGCAAACGTCAAGGTGCATCGCATCTTGGTAGACGGTGGAAGTTCAGCCGATATACTTTCCCTTTATGCGTTTAATGCCATGAAGATAGGGCGTGAACGATTGAAAAGCCGACCAGACCCACTAATTGGATTTGGAGGCCAAGTCGTATACTCAGAAGGAAGTATAGAGTTACCAGTGACCTTTGGCGATGGCATGACCAACGTAACGGCGATGGTAAACTTCTTAGTGCTACAACGCCATCCTAGGGAGACCGGCTCTACATCAATTAAAGGTTGTTCCATCTACTTATCACCAGGTAATGAAGTTTCCTACCCCTAATGGGATTGGAGTAATACAAGGAGAACAATTGACTTCACGAGAATGTTACCGGACGACCTTAAAAGATTCGACTAGCAATGTTGGAGATGTGCAGGTCATCCAGGGAAATCCACAGGTTGAGGGAGAGGCCAAGGTCGATTTTCAAACCTCGGCACCTGAGATAGTGGAAGAACAGATAGTCGATATGGAAGAAGAAGAGATGGTTGAACTCGAAAGTAAGACTGAGCAACGAGGTGAACCGACAGATTCATTGGAGTCTGTCCCACTACTGTCGGACTCTCAACGAGTCAATATCGGCGTCAAGCTGGAAGCCACTGAAAGGGAGAGTCTTATATTTTTCCTAAGGAAAAATGCGGATGTGTTTGCCTGGTTAGCAAATGATATGCCTGGAGTAGACCCTCAAGTAATGGTGCACCGACTTAATATCAACCCGGATTTTAAGCCGGTTCGCCAGAAAAGACGAGCTTTTAACCATGCCCGAAATGAGGTGATTGTCGAGCAGGTTGAGGAGTTGTTGAAGACTAAATTCATACGCGAAGTCAACTATCCTCAATGGCTTTCCAATGTCGTACTTGTCAAGAAGGCTAATGGCAAGTGGAGAATGTGTATCGACTTCACAGATTTGAACAAAGCGTGCCCAAAGGATAGTTTTCCATTACCACGAATAGACCATCTGGTAGATGCAACAGCTGGTCATGAACTGCTAAGCTTCATGGACGCTTATTCAGGGTATAATCAAATCTGAATGCATGTTCCGGATGAAGAAAAAACTTTATTTGTCACCAGTAGAGGATTATATTGCTACAATGTTATGCCTTTCGGTTTGAGACGCTGGTGCCACTTACCAACGTTTAGTTAATAAAATGTTTGCTCATCTTATCGGCAGGAATATGGAGGTATATGTCGACGACATGTTGGTAAAGAGCAAGAAATCTTATCAACATCAAGATGACTTAACCATGCGTTTGAAACTCTACGAAAATACCATATGAAGTTAAATCCAAGCAAGTGTGCTTTCGGAGTCACTTCAGGTAAATTCTTAGGTTTCATGGTTAACCAGCGTGGTATTGAAGCAAATCCAGACAAGATCTGGGCTGTACTTGAGATGGAATCTCCGAAGACAATGAAGCAGTTGCAAAGCTTGAATGGGAAAATTGCTGCTTTAAACCGATTTGTAAGTAGAGCAACTGATAAGTGTCTTCCATTTTTCAAATTGCTAAGGAAAAGGGCTAACTTCGAATGGACGGAGGAGTGTGAGCATGCTTTCAAACTATTGAAAAAATACCTTAGTTCGGCCCCACTCCTCTCCAAGCCTATTCCAGGAGAAGAGATTTTCCTATACTTGGCGACTTCTGACTCTGCAGTTAGCTCGGTGTTGATTAAGGAAGTTGATGGACGACAATCCCCTATCTACTACACGAGCAAAGCTATGCTGGGAGCAGAGTCAAGATACCCACAGGTAGAAAAGTTGGCTTTAGCTCTCGTGGTCTCGACCCGCAGATTACATTCGTATATCCAGGCGCATAAGGTAATTGTCTTAACCAATTTTCCATTGAGACAGGTGTTGCAAAAATCGGAGACGTCAGGTTGGTTAATGAAGTGGGCGATAGAGCTAGGAGAGTATGATATTCAATTTCGACCCCGAACAACAGTGAAAGGGCAAGCGGTAGCCGATTTCGTGGCTAAGATGACTCCTCAAGCAAAAGTATGTGTAGCGCAATTCCATTCCCAAAGTTTAACTAAGGATGACCTCCCTTGGACACTCTATGTGGATGGGTCATCCAGTCGTCGAGGGTGCAGAGCTGGGTTGCTGTTAGTGTCGCCAGACGGAGAGAGATTCGAGTATGCATTGAGGTTCAAATTTTGAGCTTCCAATAATGAGGCCGAGTATGAGGCGTTACTAGCTGGTTTGAGGATTGCTAAGATATTTGAGATCAACAATTTGATTATTCTTATTGACTCTCAACTCATCGTGAACCAAGTGGTAGAAACGTATCAGGCCAAAGAACAGCAGATGGTTGTGTATTTGGCGAAAGTGAAGCAACACTTGGAAGCCTTTGTCAAGTTTGAGATCAAGCAGATCCCTCGATCTCAAAATGTTAATGCAGACTCATTAGCTAAGTTGGCAGCGGCTTACGAGACAGATTTGGGACGAACTGTCCCAGTTGAGATCCTAGATGAGCCAAGTGTTCGAGAAAGTGAAGTGATGGAACTCGATGACCCTCCGCTAGGTAATGAGTGCACTTGGATTGATCCGCTAGTTCATTTCCTCACAAGTGGCGAACTCCCTTCTGATAAAAATGAAGCGCGACGACTGCGGTACAGAGCGGCCAGATATGTCTTGCGAGACGGTCAGTTGTACAAGAGAAGCTACTCTTTACCTCTTCTCAAGTGTCTTACACCTGACGAAGCTAAGTATGTCATGAGAGAAATACATGAGGGCGTATGTGGAAACCACTCAGGCGCACGGTCCCTGGCGTAGAAGGTGGTAAGACAGGGGTATTATTGGCCTACTATATTTGCAGATGCACGTATTTTTGTTAGGTCATGCGACCGGTGTCAACGTTTTGCTACAATACAGAGACAACCTCCTGAACCGCTCACAGGCGTTATGAGCCCATGGTCGTTCGCGCAATGGGGAGTAGACCTCATAGGACCCCTACCTCAAGGTCGTGGGCAAACAAAGTTTGCTATAGTGGCGGTTGATTATTTTACAAAATGGGCGAAGGTAGAGGCTCTAGCAACCATAATAGAGAAGAAAGTTACCGACTTCATTTGGAGAGGTATAATATGCCGTTTTGGTATACCATATGCTCTTGTCACTGACAATGATCGACAGTTTGATAATGTAGCTTTTCGAAAATTTTGTGCTGATTTGAGCATCAAACATTTCTTCTCTTCTCCGGCTCATCCGCAAGAGAATGGTCAAGTGGAAGCAGTGAATAAAATCATTAAGCGAAATTTGAAGACCAAATTGGAAGGGCTGAAAGGGCTTTGGACAGAAGAATTACCAAATGTTCTGTGGGCCTATAGGACAACCCCTCGGACCTCGACTGGTGAGACTCCTTTCTCACTTTCATTTGGATCCGAAGCCGTCATTCCAGTAGAAATCGGCCTCCCGTCGCCAAGAGTTGAACAGTTCAATCCTGAGGATAACGCTGATTCACTTAGCTTACACCTCGACTTGTTAGAGGAGCGAAGAGAGACAACAAGATTAAGGATAGCCGAGTACAAGAACATGGTAGCTCGATACTACAATTCTCGTGTGAAGCGACGAAGTTTTAAAGAAGGGGATTTAGTTCTCCGGAGGGTTATGCCAAACACTAAAGACTCGAATAGTGGAGTATTAGGCCCAATGTGGGAAGGTCCGTATCGAGTTACGAAAGTTGTTCGGCCAGGAACTTATGAGATAGCTAATCTTGGAGGTCGACATATGCCTCATCCATGGAACGCTGAACATCTGAAAATTTACTTTCAGTAAAGCTGATGTTTTAATTTTTCATTGTAATTTTTGAGTTGAATGTCATTTCTTTAATTTCAATCTTTAATGAAGGCGTATTTTTTACTCAAGCAAGTTATTTCAAAAATAAAACCAACTCTGCGTGAGTGGGGGGTATGATCCATCAAGACACAAACAAGCAACTAGATTAACCTTTGAAGATTCATGAGTAGATCAGCAAAGCAAAATGACATAAATGATCATTAATATATAAGAGTTCACGATTGAAAAAGGGAAACGATACATAAGCACGTAAAGTAATCGATCCATCAAAGTCAAGGAGCTTGTTCGTTATCTGAGAGGATACCATGAAGAAAACCTTCCCCTAAAACTTCGTTCTCCAGTCTGGAAGTCTGACCAAAATCGAAGCCTTCTCCTAAAGCTTCTGGTCCAGAAGTTTGGCCAATATCAAACTCTAGAGGATCGCAATATTCTTTGAAAGACGTTTTGAGCCATCTGAGATCCAAGTCAGGATGACGTTCCTTAGCAATCTGAATTGACCAGGTTACTCCACAATGCATAGCTTGATTATGAAAATCAACGTATTCATCAGAAAGTTTGAATGCCTCAGTCAAATATTTGGAGTCAACAAGCTTAGCTTCAGCCTCCTTTAGTTTGGCCTCAGCCTCCTCTAGTTTAGCCTGAGTCTCTAACAATTGAAGTTGTAGAGCAGATACATCAATCTCGGAGCAGACTTGGTAGTCATCAAACTGAGCCTATAGACTCTGCAAAGATTGGTTCGCTTGGGCGTGTAGAGCAAACGCTTGGTCCAGTTCTTCTCTAGACACGTGATTTCGGCGAAGTTGAGTGAGTTCTCTAGGAAGATAAATGAGTTCTCCTGACACCCGACGGGAAGCTAAAGTTGCATGACCAAAAGCCTACACGCCAAACACGCAATGAGACAATTAAGGCTTACAACAACAATCAATTTTGGAGACAAGATAAATACTTCACCTCACGAAGATGATGCATCATAGCCCTGAAAGCAAGTTGGGGGTCCAGTAAACCACAACGACAGTCAACCCGTTCTTGAGAAGAGCTAGCTTTAGATAAGCCGGCCCACATGGAAAATGAGAGCTCAAGTTCAGCAGTCTCGTCAACAGGAGAGTCATAAGGGCCATGATAGTCAAATGGAAGAATAGTTTCATGACTGGACCTGCCAAATGATGGAGGAGCGTTATGGCTGGCCCCTCATACGAGATGAGTAGTAGAGGGTACCGGGGGTTGGAGAAATGCCTAATCTGCCAGGTCCTTGAGAATGAGGTCGAAAAGTCGTACGCCTAGGAGAGGCCAGAGTGCACTGTCTACGAGAAGGTCTTCTTTCGTGTCCTTCGTTGTTAATGGGAGAGGTGACCATGGGGGCAGTCTCTACAGGTTTAGAATCTGAGTTGTCAGATGTCATTTCCAACTCACGGTCCATAGCTCTGACTCGAGGACGTGAAGCCATATCTAACAAAAAAAATCAAGCAAAGTTAAAGTTCGTTATCTACATTCAAGACTCGATTGAAAAGGTACATATGATTTAATACCCAATTCTGAGGGTAGTACCTAAAAAGTTATGCGAGGGGGTTGAGATGAGGTGATATTCAGCAAGGAGATCGGGATGAACCAAATCAAGACCCCAATGTAGAAGTCCACTAATCCTCCAAGCAAGGTCACGAAAGGCAATAGCCACATGCGATGGCTCTGGATTGATGTTAGCTACAAAAATAATAGCAAAATAAGAACAGTATGATGTATACACAAAAAGTCGGAAGGGAAAAGCAGACTCGCCTATCACCCTGAAATCAGTTGGAACTGGGAGAGTAGAGCCAAAATTATCAAAGGCAAGCCATGAACCGCTAATGAAGAACCAATATTTCTTCCAGTTTTTCACTGACGAGGGTTCTCTCACTATAGGTTCATGGACAGACTGCGGGTTGGTATAATAAAATAGTTGAGACTTATCTTTTTGCTTAAAAGTGTGCAATGATAGAAAATCAAGGGCTGTCATAGGTGTACGGTTCCCAACCTGAAGCCAAAGGATATAACACCCTACAAAAGTACACCAAGAGTTGGGAAGAATTTGACAAGGGGCAAGATTAATAAGAGTCAAGAAATTTTGGATCATAGGCAGTAGAGGGAGTCGAACACCACTAGTAAACATGTCAGGGTAGAATGCCACTTTTCCAGGAGGAGGAAAGGCTGGATTCTCTCCACGATTCGGGACTCTCATTCTGATGGAAGAAGGAACGTTAAACTGAACCCTAAAGTCATCTAGGGTGGCTTGAGTCAAAGGCCCTTTCAAATGGATCTTAGATGGCTCCTTTCGTGTTCGGGCCCTGGACTTGCGCCGACCACGGGCCGGTTGAGGGGGATTAGGGACGAAATTTTTGTCATTAGGATCAGAAGAGTCACCCATTTCGAAGTGGATACCTCTAGAACAACCCGCCATGTGAAAAATAAGTCAAAGGAAGAGAAATTACCTGAAAAGTGAAGGAATGACTAGGACTTCAAAACAAAGAAGTGAGAAAAGGAAGAGTTAGAGAAGCTGTGAGAGTTTTGAGTTTAGAATGAGCCCTTATATAAACCTGGGTTTGCACGATTTTTGAGACATAGAATGGTGCTGACAATGGAATACCGGTAAGCGATACCCGTAGACTTCCAAGTAAAACCCAAGCGAATACGCTTAGAGGGTTCACATTGGAAGTGGGGGAAACTGTTACGAGCAAAAACTAGCCTTAGACCGGCCTTGGTTAACCCCTTGAGAGAAGGGGTCAGCCAAGAGGCCTTGTTGGCAGACCCCTCGAGGGGTCGGCCAAGAGGCCGAACCGGCCTTGGCCGACCCCCTCTTCGGCCGACCCCTCGAGGGGTCGGCCTAGACCGGCCTTGGCCAATCCCTCAAGGGGTAGGCCAAGAGGTCTCTTCGACGGACCCCTCGAGGGGTCGGCCTAGACCGAAATTGGCCGACCCCTCGAAGGGTGGGCCTAGACCAGCCTTGGCCGACCCCTTGAGGGGTCGGTCAAAAGGCCTATTTGGCCAACCCCTCAGGGGGTCGGCCTAGTTCGGTGAGCTCATTGGACCGGCTCCTAGGGTTGACCGAAAGGCAACAAGGACAAAACCTGTCAAGGGAGTGGCCTGGTCTAACTTCGTTTTATCCCGAAAGGACGAGCAAAAAGCTTGGAGTGAGAAAGTCATTCGGGAGTGCATTGAATGATCCGTTAAGATTCAAATTAAACGAAATAAGGTCTGTAACGGTCAGAACGATAAAAACAATCCATGATCGAGCTAAATTCTCGGAGATCTTAATAATGCAGGATTGACCGTTACGATTACATGAAAATATAAAAGGCAAAAGGCAGCGACGTTGAGAGGTATGCTTTCATTACTTAGCTTTTACAGTCTAAGCTTTCTAAGTGAGAAACCTCGATTTCTAACTTGAGCGTCGGAGTTTAAGTGGCTTAGCACCACAATGGTGTTAGTTCTCTATTTTGCAGGCATATTCAGCTCCCGGTGATACAAATTTACCGTTGATCCGACGATCCAAATTCCCGCATCAACATTACCTAAATATCTTTTCTTTGTGGGGGAGTTATGGAGGGAGGGGGCTATTGGGAGGACCATGACATTTAACCATTGTTTTAGAAAAAAAAAAAATTCATTTTTACCTCTGAGCTTGTCGAGTTGTATTAATTTCTACCTTAAACTTTTAAGTTTATCAAATTGCACCCCAAACTTAGATAAGTGTCGCAATTTTTACTCTCTAGTAAATTTTATTTTGAAAATTCGTTAAAAAAATAATTCTCATTGCTTTTAATGAATTATAAAACATATGTATGGTATAGATTGATAAAATTTTCAAGAAAAACGACATTAGAGTTAAATTTTTGTTAAAATTTGTGAGTTTTGGCAAAGTTATCCAATAGTTTTTTTTTACAATTATTCAATGGTCAATCTATGCATTAATCAAACTTAAAATTTTGAATCCAAATATTATGAAAATTAGTGAGTTTACGAAGATTTTCACATTTATTTTTGTTAAAATTAGTGGGTAAATAAGTCGAGATTGAATAGAGGGTAGAAATTATAACATTTAACTAAATCTATGGTCTAATTTGATGAAATTAAAAGTTTAAGGTGAAAATTGATACAATGTGACAACTTTAGGGGTAAAATTTATTTTCTTTCCTTTATTTTCTGGTTTCATTTTTAAAAGTGACTTAAGTTTTAGTCAAATTTAAAAAAAAAATGGTTTGGTTTGATACTACAACTTCATTCCATTTTCATCCTTAAACTTTCAACTATTTTTTTCTAAATTTCTAAACTTTGTTTAAAAAATATTTTAGTCATTTTTTTGTAAATATTTTTAATAAATTACTTAACAAAAACATGACATCAAACCCTTTAGTTTCATTTATTTAATTGATAAATAATATTTTTAAATTTAAAAAACAAAGCATTCATAAAAAAAAAAGTACAAATGTTCAAAATATTTACTAGTAGCTAATCGATCAAGCAAATAACTACCACGGTGTTTTTTCATATGCTCAAATTAATTTATGGACCATTTAGAACTATTTTTCAAACTTCAAGGACTAAAGTGACATTTTTGTAACTTCAGAAATCAAATAAACATCTAGTTGAAATCTCATAGACTAAAAGTATATTTTGTCTTTTTTTAAAAGTGAGTCATAAGAAGGTAAAAAATTACAATATTTATCAAAGTCTAAAGTTTAATTTGATGAAATTAAAAGTTTTGGGTAAATATTACTTTTCTCTGAAATTAAAAAATAAAATAAAATGACATGTACATAGTTTAATATATTAGACCCTTTTTGTTTGAGGTTTATATCTTTAAAATCACGGAAATAAAATATTTTCCTTGAATAAAGTAATGAAAAAATTTTAGGTACTTTGGTGTAGTGTAACTTAACAATAATATTAAAATATAATATATTAGAAAAATAATTTTATTTGAATAACATTACAATATAATATATTAATAATATTAATAACAATTTGAAAATAATTTGAGGAGGAATATATATATCCCCAATGTGCAACTATGGAATTTATTAATTATTTACCGACCAAATTTTCTCCCATAGTGGGAGTTCGATCTTGTAACTATGCAGTTTACCATTTATTTACCACCCAATTTTTTTATCAAACAACCACTTGGCTCAGTAGCTGAGCGTTTGCTTTACCACTCTCAAGGTGAGGGTTCAATCCTGCAACTATGCAGTTTACTGTTTATTTACCGCCCAATTTTTTTTTATTAAACAACCACCTAGCGCAATGGCTGAGCGCTTGCCTTACCACTCCCATGATGGGGGTTCGATCCTACATCTATGCAATTTACTGTATATTTACTACCCAAATTTTATGGGGGTTTGATCCTACAACTATGCATTTTACTGTTTATTTACCGTCCAAATTTTTATCAAACAACTACCTGGTGCAATGGTTGAGCGCTTGCCTTACCACTCTCATGATGGGGGTTTGATCTTGCAACTATGCAGTTTATTAATTATTTACCGCCCAAATTTTTGAACCTTTGGCAGGGGCGTCTGAGTGCAGTTGGGGGGGACGAAGGTTGCTTGGTCTGAGGTTCATTTGCCTAAGCGTGAAGGTGGGCTGGGTATTAAGCACCTTGGTGCATGGAACTCTGCTGCTGTGATGAAGTTGTTGTGGCTTCTGTTTGTTCGGTCAGGTTCATTGTGGGTTGCCTGGGTGGAGGCTTATATTCTGAGAGGTCATTCGATTTGGTTTGTTAGGTCGGCATCACGGTGGTAATGGTGTTGGCGATCTATATTGGGCGTTCGAGATCAGTTCCGCTCCGTTATTAATTATCATATTGGTAATGGGTGTAGGTGTTTTGTGTGGCTTGATCCTTGGTTACCAGGAGGCTCAGTGCTTCACCGTTATAGTGATAAGATTGTGTATGATACAGCCAGTTCCATTCATGCTTGGGTAGCGGATTTTTTGTTGCCTGGTGGTGGTTGGAGGTGGCCTTCTATTTCTTGGGAGCTTATGGAGTTGGCTTCGAGTGTTCAGGCTGTGACCCCTTACTTGGATAGAGAGGATAGACTGGTGTGGCTCTTGGGGGGGTCGAGGGTGTTTTTTGTCTCGAGTGCTTGGGAGGCTGTTCAACCGTGTGGGGTGGTGGTACCGTGGTTTCGACTCCTTTGGTTTGGGGGTAATATTCCGAAACATGCGTTTGTTACTTGGTTGGCTATTTGGGATAGGTTGTATACTCGTGATCGTCTTCAAAGGTGGGGGGTAATATCCTCTGCGGCTTGTTTTGTTGTGTGTTGATGGGATTGAGTCTCGAGACCATCTATTTTTTTAGTGCCTGTTTAGCTAAGAGGTGTTGAGGTGGGAGGGGTGGTCATCCCATCATATTGCTACTTGGGGGGTTGAGCTTAAATGGGTCTGTGTTGTGAGTCGGGGCAAGAGGCAGAAGTGTCGAGTGTGGAGGGTTGCGTGGGGTGCTACTATTTATCATGTTTGGAATGAGCATAACTCTTGTCTGCATGGCAAGGTAGGGCGATCGACACAGGCAATAGTGCAGGCAATTCGGTTTGATGTTGTCCCTCGGTTTGCTTCTTGGGGAGGTCATAGCTCACCTAGCGAAGGTGTCTCTCCTTGGGCCTTGTTTTGATCCTGGCTTGGGATGTGAGTTTTTTTTTTTTTTTTTGGTTCTAGTTGCCTTGCTCAGGTTGTGAGCTTCTTTTGATTTTTCTTTGTTTTTGTTTTTGTTTAGTGCATTAGGTCTCCCCTTTGGGGTGGTGTTGTTTGCTTTGTTGCCTTGACCTCGGGCTATGAGGTCCTCATCCTTTTTGCATTTTATATATTTACTTTGCAAAAAAAATAAATTGACATTGGCTTCTTAGGAAGGAGAGAGATAAAAAAAACTTGAAAAAAAAAAGAAAAAAAAAGTGGTTAGCTTGTCAATTCCTGCATTAAAGAAGCGATTAGAGGCAGTTTGACATAGCAGACAATTTTAAAATCGAAAACCGTTTTTAAAAACCTTTTTTTTTTCATTTTCGAAATTTCTTCATGAATCGCTAAAAACATTTTTAAAATTTTTAAAACAAAAAATTGAATAGGTTACCAAACTTGTTTTTTTTTAAATAGAAAACTAAACTAAAAAAACTATCTAGTTATCAAACGCAGCCTAAAATTTTAGTGTACTAAAACAAACATTTAAAATTTTAGCGGTCAAAATAAAATAAGTAAACAAATTTAAGGACTAAAATAAGATTTAACACCTTTTAGCTCTAACAAAACGTCTCCTTCCATATTTTAAAAAATTAAGGATAAATTACCAAAATTAACAAAAAAGGATACATTACATATCACTACAAGAGTTTTGAGTTTTTCCGACGCTAAAAATGGTCGGCAAATGTCCAAAAACCGTCGGCAAATGTATTCCCGACGTAAAAAATTTGGTCGGCACGACCGTCGGCATTTCCCCGTCGGGGACTCTTTTGCCGACGAAAATTTAGTGGCGTCGGCATTTCCTAAAACTGCCGACGCCACTATTTGGTCGGCAATTGTAGGAAATGCCGACCAAATCGTGAATTGGTCGGCATTTCCTACAATTGCCGACCAAAACTAAATTGGTCGGCAATTGTATGCAATGCCGACCAATTTACGGTTTGGTCGGCATTGCCTATCATTACCGACCAAAACATAATTGGTCGACAATTGTAGGAAATGCCGACCAATTCACGATTTGGTCGGCATTTCCTACAATTGCCGACCAAAACATAATTGGTCGGCAATTGTAGGAAATGCCGACCAATTCACGATTTGGTGGGCATTGCCTATATTTGCCGACCAAAACATAATTGGTCGGCAATTGTAGGAAATGCCGACCAAACCGTGAATTGGTTGGCATTTCCTACAATTGCCGACCAATTATGTTTTGGTCGGCATTTCTCATAAAGGGCGACTAAATCTCAAATTGGTCGGCATTGCTTGATTTTGTTATTTTATTAATTTTAATATATTTTTACCTAAATTTTCACTATAATTTAAACATATTGCACTTAAAATAAAATATACAAAAAATAAGTCAAATAATACTTTATATTAAACCAAATTTGATTACACATTGTTCATAAATTCATACAAGATAAAAATAAAACTTTTACACAAATAAACTTAATCTAGAAACAAAAGTAATTTAATGTCGACACAAATAAACCTAAGTTCTCATCATCTTCCATCTTCATGGTAAATCTTTGTCCTCCTCTCAGAATAATGTCGACTCAATCCACCTATAAAAAATAAAAACATGAACATATGCAAAACACAAAATTTAAGAAAGCAACTAGAAACATAACTAAACTAACATTTCAAAAGTATCAAAATTTAATTAAGTTACAAAACTATATAAGCAAAACACACCAAAATTAAGAAACCAACCAAGTTCATATAAGTAAACCAAATTACAGAACTATATAAGTAACTTTTTCTAAACCAAAAGCACAAACATGTACATTTACATATAAACCTAATACTAATGAAGTATATATATAACGAATTATAAAGAACTAAAAAATTAAAACCCATGAATATAACAAAGTAAAACCATCAAAACAACTAAATTAATATAACTTACTAAGTAAACTTTATAAACTCATCAAATTATTATATTGAACTAAAACAATCAAAACAACTAAATTAATCTAACTCTATAAGTATAACACCAAATTTAACAATACACAATCAAATCCAACTTTTTCCAAGTAAACCAAAGTTACAAAACTACAAGTAACTTTTTCGAAACAAAAATTACGAACACACTTAAACCTAACTTAGACTTATCAAAAAATATGAGTATTACCTAAACTTTTCAATAGGCATCCATACTCTCTAAAACTCAACCACATCATGAACATAAGCTCCAAGAAACCAACTAATCAACACATGAAATTCATAACCAACTAAGAAAATGAAAACTTTATAAGTATAACACCAAATTTAACAATACACAACCAAAGCTATCTTGTTCCAAGTAAACCAAAGTTACAAAGTTGCAAGTAACTTTTTCAAAACAAAAAATTACAAACACACTTTACTTTGTCAAAAAAGTTACAAAACATATATATATATATATATGAGTTTTTCCCAAACTTCTCGATACACATACATATGATCTAAAACTCAACTATCATGAACATAAGCTCAAAGAAACCAACTAATTAACCCTTTTGTTGTATAACGAACTCAAACAATCAAAATTCTACCAAATAAACTAACTTTACCAAGTAAACCAAAAGTTACTAAACATAATAAGTAACTATTTCGAAAACCAACTAACATGAACATGAACTCAAACAAACCATAAATAAACTCAAACCTTAAGAACTTAAACTCACAATTTAACTAAAACTTTGACAAATAAAAGTGTAGTTTTACCTAAAACGTTTCAAAATTTATGAACATATTTACATATAGCATCTAAAATTCAACTATATCAGGAACATACATACAAACCAAATAAACTCAAATTATTGGCTACCTTTACTGCAGGATAGCCATACACACTTTGTCTTACTACGTATAAGCATCTCAATTCAATCTAAAAGCATACTAACACCCCCCCCCCCCCGATCCAATGCTTAAATCATTGGCTACCTTTACTGCAGGATAGCCATACAAAAGTAGTTGTAGAGAGATCATACCTATTTAGATCGATACTCCTTCTATATACTCGGTTGACAACTTGTCTCTAATTTTAATCCAATCTCTATTCATCCTTATCCTTAATTTTATACACCTTCCAAGTCCAATTCTAGTTTGTGAGAAGTTCAATCCTGTAGGATTTAGACAAAGGAAGATAGATTTAACTTTGTCCCCAAACCCTTAATGTAGAAATTTTTTGACTATCAAGTTTAATTATACAGTTTTCGGCAAGCAAATTGAGCTACAAATTAAATTTAATAACTTAAGGCCCATTTCATAATCATTCTGAATGATGTTTATAATTTTTTGATTTATAAATGTTTTTGATTTTTTGGGATAAACAACCACAATTATTCATACGGAGGCGTAATGGGTTTGTTAATTCAATACTTAATTAGATACTTAAGTTTTTACAATATCTTAATAAGCTAAATTAAATTGAATATCTTAATAAGCTAAAATTTCAATCTTAATATGCTAGCAAGTTCATATAGTTTAATAATATATTAAAAGCTAACAATTGAAAATGCAACTACAAATACATATAAATGAAGTTCAAAGTAAGAACATGCGTTAATATAGGCAATTGAATCATTGACTATTGCATAATGTATTAAAGAAAAAAAAAAGAAGTAACACAAGTCTCATTTCAATTTCTACTTATCAAAAGCAAAACTTAAGTATGAAAATTATATGTATGAAAAAAAAGTATGAAAAGTATAGGCTAGCTAGGTAAATGTAAACAACATAAAATAGTTACAATTAAACTCAAAAAAGTATTGACCTTTAGTATGTAGCCCGTTTGAAGACTTTGTTTTAATCCTTCAACAAAAATGAACAAATCACTTCTCAATTATATGAGGATTGTAACAATCATACACAAGTCTAACCAACCTAAGTCATAATTATAAAACCAACATAATTATATAACAAATTTAGAACTTATCTTGTTTACTTGATAACAAACATAAAAAAGTCTAACCAACATAAGACATAATAACAAACACATCTACTAACTTATATTTATTTGATAATCAACATAAGTCAAAATTATATAACCAACATAATTATATAACTCATCTACACATAAAAAGTCTAACCAACTTATGTTGTCTACACAATACTAAAGTCCAACCAACTATATTTAATATTCAACTTCATATCCATGAATGAGAATAAAGAACTAAAAAATAACTAAAATTAACTTTAAAGTACAAATAAACCAAATACATGTAGTTTTATTTATTTACAATAACTAGCATACTTTACAATAATTAACTTAAAAAAAATAAAATTAACTTTAGAAAATTATCTAACATACTTGGTTTGAGTTAGAAAAAGTTTAAAAGTGGATTTTTACATACTTTTTTTCACCAAAAAATCTAGAAATTTGTTTGTTTGAGCTCCAAAGTGTTCAAACTCGCAAATATATGATTATACAAACCAAATCACAATAAACTTAATTCTATTTGGCAAAATAAACATACTTTGTTTGAGTTCAAAAAAGTTTAAAATTAGATTTTTACATACTTTTTTCACCAAAAGAGCTAGAAGTTTTGTTGGTTTGAGATCCAAATTGTTTGAACTCACAAATCCATGATTACAAAAACAAAAGTACAAAAAACTAAAATTGATTTGCAAAATACTATTTAATAACTAAAAAAAATTACAATATTACCACAAGTGGCCGGCGGCCGGCGGCCGGCGGAAGTGGGTGGCGGCGGAAGTGGTGGG
The DNA here is from genome assembly GCA_033996785.1 of Trichosanthes truncata. Lineage (NCBI taxonomy): Eukaryota > Viridiplantae > Streptophyta > Magnoliopsida > Cucurbitales > Cucurbitaceae > Trichosanthes > Trichosanthes truncata. Next base: position 79,450,976 of record JAWPNB010000003.1, read on the forward strand.
CGACGGGGTGGGGGTATGGGGTTGGAAGAGAAAGAAATGAAAGAGGAAAAATGGAAAGAAGAGAAATGGAAAGAAGAGAAGAAGAGAGGGGCGGCGGCGGCGGCGGACTGGGCGGCAGCGGCGGAGGGGGGCGGCGGCGCGGGGAGGTGTGGGTGTGTGGGAAGAGAGAAGAGAAAGAGGGGGAAGAGAGGAAAGAGGGGAAATAATTGGGGGGAAAAGAAGAAAATGGGGGCTCTTTTTCGAGCCCCCAGTTTTGACAAAAAAACCGGCGGTTTCGCCCAAAACCGCCGACGGTTTTGTAAACCGTCGGCGGTTTTGGGCGAAACCGCTGATAGTTTGAAAAAACGTCGGCGGTTTTGGGCCAAGCCGCCGACCGTTTCCAAAACCGTCGGCGTATTGGACGAAACCGCCGACCGTTTAAAAAACCGTCGGCGGTTTTGGGCCAAACCGCCGACCGTTTCCAAAACCGTTGGCGGTTTTGGACCAAACCGCCGACCGTTTCCAAAACCGTCGGCGGTTTTGGGCCAAACCGCCGACCGTTTACAAAACCGTCGGGTTTTTCTTCACCCACCGCCGACGGTTTTTCAAAACCGTCGACATTGTTTACGAACCGCCGACGGTTTTGTAAACTGTCGGCAATTACCTTCTCTTTTACCGACGGTAAACATAACCGTCTAAATATTCTTGTAGTGTATATTATCAATTTCATATATAACAATGTCCTACAAGAGTTAGCTTAAGATATACATAAGGCAAAGAATCACCTAAACTTTTTTTTTTTAGTTCAACAATATTTAAAAGTTTGGAGATTCAAATTTTTGACCTCTTAGTCGAAAGTATATGTCAATAGCCAAGCTCACTTTGGCAGAATCACCTAAACTTTAATGTATATTAAATATGAATTTTTCTACAATGTTGGAAATTAAATTTTTATGGTCCATATGATACTTGAGAGATCTCAATCAGCCTTCTTTTCCCCCTTTTTTTTTTTTTTTTGAGTTTTAGAGATCTTAATCAGTTGAAAACTATTAATGTGGCTTGATAAATGTAACCATCAATTAGTTGTTGTTATTAATGTTAGAAAAAATATATATATTTAATGTCAAGACTTTCATTTAGAAAAGTCCCATTTTATGCACGTGCATAAATTTAGCAAAATCAATTTCAAAAAAAAAAAAAAAAAGTATTAGCTTTATTTTAGTTTTAAAATACTGGCATCGGATTTGATTTTTTAAAGAAAATTTTGAATTTTTTAAATTAAAAGACAGTTTAAATTTGATTTGGAATTTCTTTGAAGTATATACATATGCAACCTTTTTTTTAGTAACTAGTCTATTATATATTAAAAAAAAATTCCTACCTTTTTTTTACACGTAAAGGAAAGGGAAAATATTGTTTAAACAACTCTGTTCAAATCTAATTTGATAGCCAAAAATAAAAAATAAAAAATAAAAAAATTCATTCTTAATCTAACTTTCTTAAAATTGTCAAAACTCTTATTACATAATACCTAAAATTGTCCTTATTTCAAAATTTAAAAATATATATATTAATTAAATTAAATACTAACTCTCCAATTTTTTTTTTTTAGTTTGATTTCTCTCTCCCCCATCCCTCCCCTCACTCCCCACTCCTAACCAAATTGCGCTATAGTTCACTCTCCCCCCTCCCCCTTCTCTATTAAAACCCACACCCAAACTATTTAAAATTAAACCACTTAAAAGACATATTATAACTCACTTTATTTTCAAAAAAAAAAAAAAAAAAAACCTCACACACTCACATAAATGGTCTTCTTCGAGCTTTCGATCTTCCTCAAGTTTTTAACAACATAGACTGTTCATTTGATCACTTTATCCCTATAAATATAGACATTTTCTAAGTTAGAACTAAATAACATTCGTCATTTTTTTCTCTATTCTCTATTCAAATTACAACTTTTTTATTTCTATTTCCAATTGTTATATCATCGTGTCTTTAGAGGTTGATATCTTTTGGTTCTTGTTTCAAAAGAAGTAGATTGTAAAAATCATGATAATTTGAATAGGAATAGTAGATTAGACATATAGAAACCATTGAGATCCACTTCAAATGTCAGGTTCTTTATGATTCATGAAGAGATTTTTTTTTCTCCAAAAGAATGAAGAGATATTATTTGTTCATAATATGTTATTTTTGTTTGAATTCTTTTTATGGATTTTATAGTATCAAATTTCAAAAAATTTTAAAAAATGTTCATAGTGCTTTTTTTTCATGCACTAATTTGTTATATCCCGAAGGCAAAAATAAATAAATCATGTATTATATCTAATCTGTGATCAAACTATACTTCAGAAAGATTTATGTCTCAAATATTATATCTACTACTTCACAGTGTGAAGATTTGTAAACTAATGTATTATATTTTCTTTTTGGATTTGATTTTATGTTGGAGATAATATGTATTCGTGTGTTCAATGTTCATTTGTTTAAGGTTTTTCTTTTTCAAATATGTAATTTTCTCATGTGTTGGAATGTTGAGAATGTTGAAATTAATTGAGGGAATACTTAAATGGGATGATGGAGGTGTGAATGATTTGTATTCATATTATTGAAATTCGTAGAGTATTGGATGTTCAGCAAATAGACCAACAACATACAACATATTGGGTTGTATATATTTTTTGATAAATTGGGACTGAAGGTAATGTTTTTTTTAAAAAAAAAAAAAAAAAGTAGAGACGCTCAACCAATAGAAGTTCTAAACGCAATCTAATACCAAAACTTTGAAAATAATTCCATAAAAGTTCAAAAATCTATGAAAACTTTTATATTGTATATTTTATTTTAAAAAATCTTATATTTTTAATGTTCCATAATGCTCTAATTACAATCTAAGAAGTGTTCGCTATTTATAGTTTCACAAAAAAAATGTAAATAATTTTTTTTTAATAAACTAATACAATTTAAAAAATTTAATTAAAAAACCTAAAATACTAATTAATAAATTAATGGAATTAATTAATCTAAATTTGTTAATTAATATTAATTAAAAACTATCAAATATGCCACATATTGTGATAATATTTTGGTTGCTCAGTCTATTTCAATTAGAACTATTTCTTTGTTAGAAAAAAGAAAAATTATTTTCTTAAATAATCAAATATTTAGGTGTGTATAGTTTATCTAAGTTATTTCAACTTCAACTCCTCTCTCTCTTTTTTTTTTTTTTACAGAACTTCACCTCATTCTCAATAAAGTGAATAATGAGAACAGTTTCAAACAAAAAAAGTGAATAATGAGAATAATTATTTTGGTGCTCTCTCGTAGTTATAATGTTATTACGTCTTTTTTTTTAAAAAAATCTATCTTTTAATAAAGTAAAACGTCAATAATAAAATAACTTACAATAAATATATATAAATATAAATATATAATAAAACAAAAACAAAAACAATTTCAAGTTATTCTTCAAAAACAATAAATATATAAATATAAATATATAATAACTTACAATAAATATATATAAATATTCATATTTATATATATAACACAACAATTTCGACCTATTCTTCATATATAATGAAACAAAAACAAAAACAAATATGTTGAACTTTTTTTACTCACTTTATGATTAGTTTCAATATTGTAAATACAAAAAAATGAAAAAACAATACAAATATAGTGTTCAACTATTTATCTATTAGGTTTATCTTCTCACTCTAATATCTCTCTTATTTTTTTCATTTAACTGTTTGAAATCAACTATTTTGATTTTTAAATTTCATTATGAATTTTTATTTCTGGGTGATGTAACTATAGCAATAACTAAGTTTTTGACAAATTTTTAATAATAATAAATAAAAGTTTACTCAATATATTTATAGTTAATTAATTTAGTTTTACAAATAGCATTAACCATTACTATAATATAATAATTATTTTTTTACTAATTTCAAATTTTATATTATTAAAATTAAATTTTAAACTAGAAAAACCACGTAAAACACACATATGAGAAATCTAAGAAATCTAGTTAAAATAAACGTGCAGCTAAAAAAATACTATATTCGTAAATTTTGTTAAATTACAACAATTTTATAAATATTTATTAGAAATATAATATTTTAACTTTCTAATAGATTATATATGACATCTTCTAAATTTTTTCCTATTTTCATGGATGATGTACAACAATTTATGAATTTTTCAACGGACCAAGAATTTGGAATTCTTGCAATTAGCAGTTCGGTTTGGCGCCGTTGACCGGCCAGGTCGATTATCATTAAATGGAAACCAACGGTTTTTTTAGGAGACTTGCAGCGCTGACCGACCCATCGATCGGTTTCTGCACAAACCGACGGCACTTCCTTTCTTCTTCTTTTTTTTTTTTTAATCTTTTTTTATGTTGTATTTTTCATGTATTTCTTAAAACATATAATTTTAAATAATAAATTGTAATTAGCATTTTTGTTAAGGAGTGAGTGATTATGTTATTAAACTATATAATTTTCTTTTAATTTTTATTTGGCCCCTTAATTGGATAATTATCTATTTATTTTAATAAATAAATTTAGAAATGAATAGAACAATTAATCATTTATTTAAATTGTAAATTTTATTTGACCTTACAATTGAATAGCTATAGATAAACTTATTCACAATTAAGAAAAATGATCCAGTTTAAAATATTAAATGATATTCAATCGGTCGGTTTGAGCCTTTCTTTGACTCTTCGACCGATCAATGCCCTACACTGACCGACTGATGTTGGTTTGGTTGGTTTCGATCGGTTGGCTTAGTATTTTTTTTAGAAAAAAAAAAGAGATTGTTGAGATGGTTATTGTAATAATATTTTTTAAAAAAATACATATAGAAAAATGGGGGTCTCACATCTCATTAAGTTTGATGTAATAGAATTAGGTGTCAATGGATAGGAAGAAAATTAAAATTTTGATAATTAATTGAATTAAGGAGAGAGGTCTAAAGGTTGCCCAAAATGGTTGGGAATTGTGTGTGGTCCTTAACAACATGGTAGTTGGGAATTTGAGAGCTTTACGATATATTTATTTAAAAAGAAAAGAAAAAAAGGACATCAAAGAGCTTTAAAATGAATAAATTATATTTATCAGAATTCAAATGTCCATAATTGTTGGGAAATTTCTCTTCCAAATTGCATCTTTCAACTTGGCATTTATGGCACGGAAAGAAAGAAAAAGGGGCAGTTTTGGAGACACGATTTTCTTGTTGATATATCGATAAATTAGAAGATTGTGTATAACGAAAAGAACACCTAGATTAAAATTTATAATTTAGGCATGAAATACGTTTTATAAGCTTCTTGATTTCTATAAGTTTCTTTTGGGAATATTCATATTGATATTTCCATAAATTTGAGACCTTATGTTTTTTTCATTTTTGTCATTTTAATCTTTGGTTTTGGTTGGACAAGATTGATATCAAAATTGAAATGACCCGACTCAAATTGATTTGAACAACTAAAATTGACAAACCGAACACTAAATCAACCAAAAAAAAACCAATTGCTTTCAATTTTATACTAACCAATAAGTGTACTCAAAATTGACTGAACTTCTAGTCAGTTTTGGCTTGCACCATAAATATTTTGTTCTAAGAACAAAAATTTAATAGAAACATGCTGGTGGACGAAATTAAAAACAAAGTAGAATTAAATTTGACCGATTAAAAAGAATTGAAAATTTCTACCCTATTTTAGATTACTGTTATGATATCAAATGTTCATATGACTATCCATCCCACAAGCAATTATGACTATTTTCATTCAATTTGGTCAATTGTTGGTTGGTTGGTTGATTGGTGAGCTTCTTCAAATGGTTGTGGTTCAGCTTTGTTGCTTTCATTCAACTAGTTTGAGACTTTAAATTTAGGGTTTGAAATTTAAGCATAACCGACTTCTTGCTTTCAATTACTTTGCAATTTCTTAGGAACTTGCTTAAAAAGATCTCTTTTTTCTATATTTCATACTCTGAATGAAATATTTGTTCCCTAAAAAAAAAAAAAAAAAACTTAACATTGTTCTAAAATGTACATTCAAGCAGCACCTTACATTCTTGGTTAATTTGTTTATTTTGAAAGGATGACTTTGCAAATTTTCATCCCACTCCTACTGCGCTATCAGATATAAAAATGAGTAGTTAAGGACCCAGTTGATAATCATTTGATTTTTTAAAATTAAGTTTCTACACACTACTTTCACCTAATTTTTTTAATTTTATTTGTAATCTACTTTTGACAAACTTTTTCAAAATTCATGCTAAGTTTTGAAAACTAAAAATAGTTTTTAAATTCTTATTTTTTTTGTTTTGAAATATGACTAAGAATTCAAATCTTTCCTTTAAGAAATATGAAAACTAAAGAAATTTTGACGAAACAAGCTTAATTTTAAAAAATCAAATGGTTATCAAATGGGATATAAGAAATCATTTAGGGGCTGTTTGGAGCATGAGTTATAATAGTATGGGTTATAATAGTCTGTGAAATACTCTATACCCCAAACACAAACTATTATAATCTAGACTAAATAACTCTGCATCCTAAACACAAATTATATAACTCCACAAACTATTATAACACAGACTATTATAATTCAGACAATTATAACTCACTCATCGTCCCAAACAGCCCCTTAGTGACATTTGTGTTCTGGTTTCCAATTTTTGAAAAACATAATCATTTGATAATGGCTCATGTTTCCCATTTCTCACCTTTAAGAAATATTTCCAAAATTGTGTACTAATTTTAAAAACAACAAAATTAAGTTTCAAGTTTCTTGTTCTCTTTTTCCGTTTCTTAAAAAACATAAATAGAAATATTATTTTATTATTTTTTACTTATAAAATGCATATTAATATTATAAATATAAATTAGATATAACATAAGAAATTAAATATTTAAATTAAAAAATAATTTTACATAAACTATTTAATTTTTAATTTAAAATTCGAGAAAAAAAAAAAAAGAAGCAAGAAATTGTTATTAAATACATCCCAGTTTCCTTTTTGAAAAAGATAGAACAAAAAAAAAAACAAAAAACAAAAAATACTTACCCCATGCAGTTATAATTTTCTTAATTAAAAAAATAGTAAACGAGAGAAAAAAAAAAATGAAACCGTCACCAAACAAGTTAAGGTATCCATTCTATGACAACTCTCACCACTTTAGCCTCTACTTTTGATCCTTTGGTTTAGGCTTAGTATTTTCGGTAATTGCAATTTGCAATGGTTTTTTTTTGTCTCATCTGTAAATTAATTTTTTTTTTTAAAAAAAAAATTCCATACATGCTAGTGCCATCTATTTTTTTTAAAAAAAACTTAACTTTGACGATAACACAGCTATCTAAGCGATTACACATCAACATGAAATCTGAGGAAATTAATTAAGAAAATAACTTTGATATTTAGAAGGAAAACAAAAATTAAATTGTGCATACATATTAATACAAGCCATTCAAATGACAAATCCCAAGAGCAAGAAGCAATTACTTCATGACAGGTAAAATCAAATCAGGCAATTCAATTTTTTTTTTTTGATAACTAACCGAACTTTCATTGAGAACGAATGAAAGAAAGGCAATTCAATTTAAATACCTGACAACAAACATATACTATAACATTTAGATTGAACTTAACTGGTTATATAGTATTCTCTTCAAAAATCCAAAAAATTTAGATTGAACTTGTAGAAACTCTACAAGCAAATAATTTATTTTCTTTTGGCTGGGCTCTCTCTTTTTCTCTCTTCCTCGGATATTAAAACCACCATTTGGAGGCAAACTTAACTGGTTATAAATTAATACTACAGTCTACCTGGCAGAAAAGCTAAATAAATTTAATTGATGTCCCAATACCTGATATAAGTATAACCCTCACTTTTTCTTGTTCTTCATCTTTTTCCTTCCCTTCACTTCTTTTTCCAAACTTCTAAGCCTCTGGCTGATAACTGACGATGATGAAATTTTTCGGTCTTGTGACGGTGACGGTGACGGTTCAGCGGTTAATGAGGTGGTAGGTTCATTGGGTGCTGCTGTTGCTTGTTTCATAGTTGTAAGAAATGAGAAGGCAGGTTGCGGTGCAGTATTCGTATCTGCCACTGGAATTTCTGGAACACCCAATGCCTTCTTAACCCCAGGCACTTTGAGAACTAAAAATTATCAAGCATGTCATTTTCAGACTTGGGGCAGAGGAAAAAGTGAACAGGAAAAAGCACATAGATGATTTAAAAAATAAAGCCATAGAAGTCTATTATTGACCAGAGGACAACAGTAAAAGATAAATGGTGACGAATAGGAGCTCGAAGGACTCACCTGCTCCATAGGCGAGTGAGAACATGTTAGATGTAACCCAGTAACAGAATATTGCCTGCATATAATACCAGAGTAAGTGACCTGAGTAAAGTTGAGGCATACTCAGGAAGCCATGCCTCATCAAATGCCACAATCCAATTTTCAGGTATTATGTTGTAAGGAAAAGAAGGATCTTATAAGATAAATTCCCAAGCACAATCATATATATGATGCAACATTAAATGACTTTGTATAAATGTTAAAGACTCAACCTCTTTTCATACTATGATGAAAATTATCATTTACAAATTACTTACTGATTTTATTTCCACCTCTATGATATAGGACCCCTAGTCATACCAAACACATGTAACACGAATTTTATCAAAATAAACAATAAATGAGTACATGTTATTTACACCATCAAGCTTGCTTCAGATCTTATCATAGAGTTAATAGTTAATAACTTCAGAAATCAAAACTTGAAAAGGACTTTAAAATGTGAAGCAAAGAACAAAAATGCAGGATAACTGCAACTAACCACTTTGCATTATGTTAACATGACTACTAAAGAAAGTGCAAACAGTAAAAGCAGTAGCAAAGGTGAGAACCAAAATGAGGTAAGGACTGCTGGATGTCCGGTGCTTGCCTTCAACCCAGAAGCAAACAAACAAAAGCAATTTTCCTGTAAAATGCATGTGAAATGCAGCAAAAAATAGAAAATACCTTTGGAAAATTCATGGTCAAGGGAACCGTAGCAATAGCAAGACCCCTCATCACATTTTTCATTGTGCTAGCTACAGGATTTCCTTCCATACCTTCTTGCATGTTGTACTGAGAAAAAGAATACAGTCAGAATGTTTGAGATTAGTTGTGTAATATACTACAAAAAAAGTAATAATAATAACCAAAAAAAGGAAAATAAATATTATAAAACCGTTCAAGTGAATTGATCTTCACTGGTAGGCGTGGACGTAGATGAAGATTGAATAAAAATAATTCTTAAGTGGCTATAATTAAGTGATTAGGGAAGCACTTTCGTTTCAGCTTCAGCAAATTAGGCTTGGTTTCATGGTGATCCATGATCACTGCACTACATACGCCTATCACACAAATGTTCGGCACATTCTAACTAGGTTTACTCCATGGAGATTTTGCGGGTCCAAAATTTATGCTACTGTGATTCAGTACTTAGCTTTTTAAAAATATATGTATATATAAGAAACTGAGCTTTCATTTAAAAAAATGGAAGAATGTACAAGGACAAAAAAAAACCTACAGCCTAACAAAAAAAGGAACCCCACAAAACTAGAGGAAAGGACTCCAATCTAAATGGATAAGACCTAGTTAATAATTACAAAATAATATTGAACATATTGAAGGAATCCATGCAATCTAGAGCCATAGTAAGCCATAACTGCTGGTTTGGGAAAGCAGACAAATACAAATTTACGGATGTCTACCTCCACGGTGATCCAGAATGTCAGTGCTGTTAAAACTGGAAAAATATACATTGTATCTGGAGTCGTGAGATCAACAAACCAGTATGCTCCACCATTTTTAAATGAAGGCATTTTCTCTGCCATGTTTGAGACCTGCCAAAGAAAATTGCAATCGAGAAAAATAAAAGCAATAAGCAGTATACGTCAAATACCTAAATGCTTTATCATTTGTCATGTATACGTAAAGCAATACATACCGCAAGGAAAAAACTGATGAAGACGGGACCCTGAATAAAAAGTCCTTTCAATGGGGTAAATGGGCTCACACCAAACCTGCAAGGTCAAACTCATGAAACTAAAGATAAATAAAAAATATATATATATACTTCGAAACATCCAGGGAGGTAAAAGAGAAAACCAAAAGCACGCTGATTTTCCAAAGAAAGGTTGCTAGATAAAAATAATCTCCTACAATCACATAGCCTGAGGAAAATACCAATATGAAAAAGAGAACTTACTCATGAAAAAGTTTTTTCATTTTTTGTTGACCTTCAGCAACAGCCCTGGGATCCATACCCTGAGGAAAAGAAAAAAAATGGGGGAAAAACTATATGACTCTATTATAGTTCTTCAAAGAGTGACCAAAGTGATGCATGAAATACAATTGCCTTTACATTAAAGAAAATTTGTGATATGATAAAAATGAACCAATAGATGATACTGATAGCATATAAATACAAGAACCAGACACAATACCTTTTCTTGCATCTCTTTCTTAACTTCCTCCAAGTGAGGCCTTAACAACTACACAACAAATGAGACTTGATTAAATCTTTAATCAAAGGCACCAATACCCAATTAAAAGTTGTGAATATTTCACAATAGATCAACAGAACAATCGTCACTGGTGCGCTGGACTCCTTTTTATTTCTTACTCACATAGAGATAGTGCAACAAAAGCCAGAATGAAGATGAGCTTGAAGGTTAAAAAGGCATAACACCAATGCCACAAAATTAATTCTATCACAGAAGGTGACAGCTCATGCCATAACAAGAGGGTGAACCCTATAAGGTGTGGACGCTCTCCATTCTTTAGCCTGTGTGGCATGAGCAAATAGCATCACCCAAGCATTTGGTTGTGCAAGGATAAAGGTATATTGAATTTAATATCTAGCTAGTAAATTTCTCTACGCAGCTGGAAAACAAATGTGGGACTAGATTATAAGAACGTATCCACATGCATGTTTTTCCCTTCCATCAGATCATTGACACATTAAATGCAAACAAGGCAGCAAAAGAAATAGAAAATACTAAGTTTATCATGTCAATTCAATGAGACAAATGAACAGATGGTACAAGGTCTGCATTCCTATTCGCAGCCACTTTAACTCCTTTCTTGCTCTAACCAAAGTGGCAGCATATAAGATCAGCAAAACGAATGTATATCTTTTTTTTTCTTTTTTGGATAACTTATCAGAGGCTTCACTCCTACCAATTTTTCTCATGGCAAAACCCCTTAATCCTTGGGAAGGCTTCATTCACTCCAAGACCTCCTCTGAGAAACAACAAGGACAACAAGGATTTCAAATTATTAAGTTTTCAACTGGAGGCCACAACCCAAGACCTTGGAAGCTATCTCGAACCATCCTCAAAGCCCCTACCACCAAGATACCCCTTGGTGTTAAAGGATGTATACGTCTTAGAGAGAGAAATAGAATCTCAAGGAAAATATTACCTACAACAACCAGCATTTGAGTAAAGGCAATATAAATTATTTATTAAAAGACTGCGCCTCAGTTGAGAATGAGGACCATGAGCTGGATTAAATATTGTTCTAAGGTTCCAGGGCCAAGGCACTGGGTGGACAGCTAAAAAAAATCCCTTGATGATACTACAGTAACCCAAAAGAACAACAAATTATGAACAAGTGCACAAGTGGTAGAATTTGCATCTAAAAGTTGAAGTTGGAGTAAATGTGAAAAATAAAGTGCATAAAAAATTGACATACAGTAAGTTTTGCAGTAGATTTGAGTTGATTTATCAAAAGTGGGAATGTTGCACCACGAATCATTAGGGTTGTTAATACAATGCAAGCCCACCTGATGGATTCAAAAAGTTAGATCATCGGTGAACTGTTAGTTATAAAAAGTTCATGACACAATATACCATAAAGAAATCCAAGTGTGAAAAAATGGGGGTCCTCACCAATTTAATCCAGTAAAAGAATGAATACCATCTATAAAGTACTGCAAACCCTTGACAGGGAGAAAAGAATCAGCAGCAGCAATGGCTACTTCATTAGCTACAGCAGCCTGAGATACTGCCGATTGAACTGTTGTATCTGTGAGAACTTCTGCAATATCACTCATGAATTCAATTTTTTCAGACCCTTCACCAATAGTACTTGACATGTAGCGGCAGAAAAAGGAACCAGCACTTGACGAGAGGAAAGTGTTTGGATATCTTCTATCATGAGCAAAGAAATTAGACCTGGATGATATATTAAAGCTGGTTCCAAATGATCTCCTCTGCAGGAAATTGTTGATTTTTTCATGGGTAATTGAATCTCCATCCACGTGTTGATTTTTACGGTCGTCAGTATGGCCAAAAATACTAATCGATGGATGACACTGCCGAGCTATAAGATTTGCTCGTGTGCAAAGGCTGCGCCTGTAAGCCATTGATACTGTCTAACGACAAGCAACAACTAATCATATAAAAAAAATGCTTCCAGAATGAACAATGTAACAATTAAATTGGAGAGCAAGAAAAATATTTATTAAGAGACATCCAAGAGATTCAGACATGATAAGAATAGACACCATATTTAACCCTGCACGCTTAATTAATTGATTTTTACATTACATTCTTTTTTAAATGAATTTAAATTAGAAGGTATACTCCGTATTTTATCCCAAATTAATGGGCACACAGACTGGTATGATTTTTTTTTTCTAACAATTCGTGAGGTGAGGGATTTGAACCTCTAACCTCTTGGTTGAGGATACATACTTTATGTCAATTGAACTATGCTCATGTTTACCATATTGGTATGAATTTATTTTCTTTTCATCCAAATCGTGCCATTGGCCGAACTCTTTTGTCCATTTAAATAACATCTGTCAACCTCAACCGTTCACTCAAAGAGCGACCTTCCTACTTTTTTCCGGCACTTCCAGCTAATTGAATAAACTCTCCTTCCCAAAACTACATGTTTATTGCAACCCCCCATCCCCCCAAATAAAATAATAATAATAATAATTTGATTTTCTTCTTAATTGTTGCTAGTCCATTTCTCAAGCGAATTCAAACATTTATCAAACCTATAGATAAGAATCAGAAATCAATATCTCGAAGTCCCAACACTGCATTAAAGAAAATTCCAGTCTATGTCTATCGGGAAGGGAACTAATCTATGCGCACCTAACATCTTATTACCTCCAAATTGAATCTTTTCCACGAGACAATCTTTTCTGTGAGGCAAATTGAAATTACCTGTCTAGAGTGCAGTCATGTAATTGATTAATTTTCTCAGATTGCTCGCTTGCTTTTGAGCTGCAAACGGTAGATTAGTTTGGTTTGGATGTTGCTTTAGCCAGAGAGTAAAAAAAGGTAAACAATGAAAGGAAAAACAACGTGTTTAGCAATTCGAATTAGGTAAATCTGCCTGAAAGTTTGAAACACACATCGAGAACGAACACTAGTCAAATTAGAGGGTGGTTAAGAAGATGGGGAACAGGAAATGGAAAAAACAAAACAAAACAAAAATAAGTACCTGACTGGGAGCTCGCCGGCGATCGCGAGGACGGAAGCGGAGAAGGGAGGAGGCCGGAAGAACAGTGCCGGAATCGAAGAGTGTGGCAGGGCTTACGAAGAGATGCAAATGAGGGGTTTTGGGTTTAGAAACCTTGAAACGGTGAGTTCGATTTTTTCTCTTTTTTTTAAGGCTAAATTATAAAAAATCTGAATTTTGTCATTTGCTAATGCATCTATTGTTTCACGAGTTACAATATTACTTTAACCTTGCACTTTTTTTTTGACAGACCTTACATAAATATTTTAAAACCACCCTAGAGTAGAAAAATCCTAATATTAAGGGCGCCATGTTTGAATTTTATTCTTTCAAACTTAATCCAAACAACATCTAGTCACTATCATGTCATTTCAAGTCATCGCCACGTCGATTTTCTATCCAACATTATTACAAATTTTTACTGAAGCAGTTTTGAAACGTTTATGAAAATCAAGGGTAATATTGCAAGTTTAAAAAATATATATGGGTATTTTTGAAATAAATGACAAAGTTCATAAGTATTTTTTTATAATTTAGTCATTTTTTAGTTACAAAATTAATCTCCTTTAACTTTCTTTGTTCTTCTATGACCTAGACTTTAAAATTTTTCCATTAGGTCTTTATTTATTTATTTTGATTTAAAAAAAATCTTTTGAATGCAACGAATGTGGATATGGGAATTTGAACATTTGACCTCAAGTGAATAAGTTGACCTCAAGTGAATAAGTACATGTCAATTATCGTTGAGTTATGCTCACATTGGCTACTTTGATAAAAATTAGGTCTTTAAATTTTGATTCTATGTAGTTTAAAATTGTATAACTATGAGTGGAAAAATAATTGGTTTGATTTAGTTTTGAAACGTTTTAATCAATTTTGTCAATTCAACTCAATTTTTAAAAATAAAATAAACCTACTTATATCTAGAGATTTCCACGGGGCGGGGCGGGGCCAAGAATGGCTTCTCCGTCCCCAACCCTGCCCCCCATTTCAATTCTCATACTCGCAAAATTCTCCATTTAATTTCGCGGGGAACAGGGCAGGGATTCCCCTTAGAGAATTCGCATGGATCGGGTTGCCCACGGGAAATAATTCTCCGTTTATGATTTTTTATTTTTTTTAAATTTGATTAAATAAAATATATATTGTTTTGAAAAATTCTATTTAAATTGTTAATTCCTAATAAGAGATTTCTATTTAAGATAAAAACAAAATAATTTCTTTATAAAAACAAAATAATATTTAATAAAAGTTTGGATTTATGGTTTATATAATAGAAATCTCTTATATAAACCATAAATACAATTGGGGCGGGGACGGGGACGAAGACGGGGACGGGGACATGGATTATATATATATATATATATAAAGAAATTGGGGTGGGGACGGGGACGGGGACATGGATTATATATATATAAAAAAAGAAATTGGGGCGGGGACGGAGACAGGGATGGAGAATGTATTTTCTGTCCCCTTCCCCGTTTAGCTAACGGGAAAAAATTCTTCTCCACTCCCTCCCCAATTCCTCTTTTAAACGAAGATTCCCAACTCCGTTAGAGGCGGGAGCCCCGTGGGAAAAATAAGCATCTCTACTTATATCCCTGGGCATGAGAGAAACCGTGGATAATTTCTTTTTGATTTTTTTAGTTCAACTTTTTTTTTTTATTAAATTATACAAAATACCTCTAAATTTTTGGATAAGTCTTAATTATGTTCCTACAATTTGAATAATTTCATTTTAACCTTTGAACTTTGTCCATTTAATACCATAAAACTTTGAAATTGATAAAAACAAACTAAAAAAAAAGTTTTCTTTTTCATTAAAATAAATAATGGAAATTAGGGTGGCAAGTGGCAACTAATGTATAAAAATTAGAACGCATACTGATAAATTACAAGTTTAGAGGCAAAATTAAACTTTTCAAAGTGTAGGGGTGAAACTTACTCTAAAATTTAGGGGTATTTTATATAATTTAACATTTTTTTCTTGAATTAAATTACAAGTTTTGTCCCTCAACTTTCATGTTTGTGTTAATAAATCCATAATCTTTAATAAGTATCTAATAGATCAGGAAGTTTCAACTCTTTATCTAATAGTTACTAGTCTTAAAAAATGTCAAATAAGTTCAAGCATTCAACATTTTTTAAAATTAAAAAATTATTAAACATATAATTAAAATTTGTGTCTAACACGACATTAAAATTTCTAGTGTTCAATGAGTAATTTTTAGCATAGACCAAAGAAATATCCATATGATCATAGCCTCAATTGAAAGGCATATGCAACAAATTGAAATTCGACAAAATGTTGAATATGTAAAAGGCCTATTAAATATAAAACTAAAAGTTCAGAGACTTATTAAATATCTTTTAAAGTTTAGGGATCAAATAGACAGAAACTTAAAAGTTTAGTTACTAAACTTGTAATTTAACCAATTATAAAATAGATATTATATATGCCTATTTTTTTGAATGTCGATTTCAGTAATATTGACTCTGCTTCTTATTCATACTATTGCTTGCTAAATATCCTACTTCTACAATTGGCAGGTCACCGAATTATTCAAATAAGTTGTCTTTTCTGTGGTTTTCCCATGTTAAAACTTCCGTACCAATTCGGTCGATCCGGAATGGATCGGTTAAACATTCTATTGGGCCCATTGCCACTATTATACCCACCAGGCTCATTGGTCTAGTGATGAACAACTTCTCTTTAAATAATGGATTTATTCATGAAATTCATTTAGGCGCAATTAGCTGATTTCATTCCACTCCAAAAGAGCCTTAGACAGAAAAGCAAAACGAGGAAGAGGTGGCTTTCCAAGGTGGAAGTTGGAAAAATAAATACATGAAAGTTGTATTTTTTTTTTATTATTTTTAAAAAAGATGGAAAGTTTTGGGAGATTTGTTCAAGAGTGGACATGCATTAATCTAACTCAAATTTATGCATGGCTTGATTTTTTGTTAAAATTCGTTAGTTTTAAAAGATATTTGATTTTTATTAAAATTAAGGGGTAATATAGCAAAAAATAGAACAAGGGGAAAAAATAAAATAGTTGTTATATCTAAGGTTCAAATTGATGAAACTGAAAGTTTTGAGTGAATACTTGATTCATAATGCAAAGTTTGTTTTTTTTTTTTTAAGTATAGTTTAGCAACATATGGAGTGGAGTGATTTGAACTTCTAACTTTATTGGTCGAGGACATATGTCTTGATCAATTCAGCTACTCTCAGGTTTGGCTTCATGCCAAGTTTAGGGTATCAAATGATTTTTTTGTTAATTATTAATATTAATTTAAATGAATGATTAATAAATCTTTGCAACTATGAAGATCTAATCAGGTATTTGAATTATCATAAATCTGAAAAATGATTAGAATAAGCTATACAAGCAACTCTTTTTTCATTTTAAATTTGTATTATTCTAATAATTTTCTTTAATTTAAAATAATAATTTAATTGCATGTCAAATAATTATAATAATAATAATATAATTAATTATGTTATTACATATAGATTAGAAATATAAGAGAAAAAAATTCTCTCTAGTTGAGAGCTTTCTCTCTATCTGAGAGTATGGTTTTTCGCTTTTGACGGCAGTAGAAGCTTCCAATGTGTGCAGCGACTGATCTGATTTTTCCGTGGTGATGGAGGACCTGGCAACAAGATGGCAGAATTTACCTCTTTCAGAAAGAGAAGAAAAAATCATATCCATTGAAGAAACAAGCACTTTATTTTCTAAAGAGAGTTTGAATCTCTGTGTTGCTTCAAGATTAATCTCAAATAAACATGTCAATTTTGAAGCGTTTAAATCAGTTATGAAAGCAATATGGAAAGTTCATCACAATACATGAATTGAACCTGCCGGTAAGAATATTTTTTTCATTAAATTTCGTTCACTTTCTGAAAAAGCAAGAATTATGAATTCCAACCCCTAGATTTTTGATAAATCATTGTTGATCTTAAAAAATTTGGAGGAAGATGATCAGATTACTGATTTAATTTTTTCACAACAATCGTCATGGGTTCAAATCCATAACATCCCAATGAATTGTATGTCGATGGAGATGGCGAAAATATTGGGGAAAGAAATTGGTGTGGTGGAGGAAATTGATTGGGATGGTGAAAACAATTGGATGAGCCCCTTCCTTCGTATACGCATAAGAATTGATATCACTATTCCTTTGCAAAGGGGGCTTAAATTAAAAACGAATACATGTAAGGAGATTTGGTGCCCTATTAAATACGAAAAATTACCCGATTTTTGTTATGAATGTGGTATCATTGGCCATTCCTCTAGAGAATGCCCAAGTTTTAAAGAAGAAAGAAGGATAGACCAAAAGTTTGAATTTGGGGACTGGATCAAAGCGTCAGTTATTAAGAAAAGGTTTCCAGGAGGTGGAGATGATCTATTTTTTAATTCTGATGCCAGGAAGATAAGTAGTCGAGGCTAGCATTCCTAACATGCAGCGGACAGAAGGCGAAATTTCTCTTCGAATGGATGATGTGAATGAATTGAAAGATCTTAATGGGGTACAAGGGGAGAACCTCTCTGCTTCCTTTACTCATGAGCATGGGGTTACAGATAGTGGAGGAAAAAATGTGATAATTGGGCACTCTAACGAAGTGGATTTAATGAATAGTATGGAGGTGAACTTGAACAATGATTCACATGTAGGAAGTGCTCTCTTACAAACCTACTCTCAACAATTAGATGTTGCTCAAGGATCAGCTATGGATGTTAATGGTCAAGTCTTCGATAATTCTTTGTTGTTTGCAGAAAGGGGAAATCAAAAGGACCTATCTCGACAGAAGGGGAATCATAAGTTTGGTCCTAAACAACAACAAGATTTAAAATGTTCACAAGCAAAGGTGAAAGAAAATCCACTTTTAGAAGAAGATGATAAGGCAAAAGGGAAGCGTAAGATTGATGAGGTAATCGTGATGAATGAAACTCACAAGAAACGAAGAGTATTTGAAAGTGCTTATGTGTTGGCGGAAGCTGCTGAGCAGCCCTGCCAATTGCAATGAAAATCTTAAGCTGGAACGTCCGCGGTGGGGGAAATTCGAGGGCGTTCAAACAATTGAAAGACGTAATACGTCTTCAAAATCCCCAAATTATTTTCTTGACCGGAACAAAGAGTGATAAAACAAAGATGGAGGTTCTGAAACGGGGCCTCAAATTTGATGGTTGTTTCATTGTTGAAAGTAGGGGCAATAGTGGGGGATTGAGCCTATTCTGAAAGAACGAATGTTATGTGTCCCTTAGATCTTTTTCTCATAATCATATTGATTGTAGCATTGGATGGAAGGATAAATTTTGGCGTTTTTCTGGCATCTATGGAGCCCCTGAAGGAAATAACAAGAACTTGACTTGTGATCTTATTCGTCGGTTATCCAATGTAGATGAGTCACCTTGGTTAGTAAGAGGAGATTTGAATGAGTGCCTTTGGGCTAAGGAGAAGAAGGGTGGGTCCTCTAGAGTATCTTCAAATATGGAGATGTTTCGTGCAACGATCAATGAAGTTCAATTGAAGGACTTGAGTTTTGATGGCAGCATCTACACATGGACAAACAAATGGGAGAAAGGCCTTCCAATTTTTAAAAGGTTAGATAGATTCTTTGCTAATGTCTCTTTTTGTAATATGTTTGAGAATCTTAAGGTATCTCATCTTGATTGGTATGGCTCCGATCATCGACCAATATGCATTCAGTTGGAGCGATCTTCATATCTAAATAACAATACAAAGGGCAAATCTTGTTTAGATTCGAAGAGCTTTGGTCTAAGGAGGAAGAATGTGGTGATATAATTCGTAATTGTTGGAATGGGGAGGAGAATGAGATTGTCGATATGGATCATTCTATGCGACAATTCACAAAAGCAATTGCGAAAAGTAGGGAATATTTAAGACCTTGGGGTTTGAGAAAGATGAGAGAATTATTTGAGGATATAAATGTTTATCGACAACAACTCCAGGAAGCATATGATTCAGTGAATGGTCTGGATTTTGGTACAATTCATAGAATAGAAAGCAACTTAGATAAAGCTCTGATTAAAGAAGAAATATACTGGAAGCAAAGTTCAAGAGAGGAATGGCTCAAATGGGGTGATAGAAACACGAGATGGTTTCATAAAAAGCATCTCTGCATAAGAAGAGGAACTATATTCATAAAATCAAAAATGAAACTGACGAATGGGTCTCAAAAGATGAGGATATGGAAAAATTATTTATTAGATATTTTGAAGGGATCTTTCAGTCCAGTAAACCTAATGAAGACCACTTTGCTGCAACACTGGTTGGTGTGTGATAACTTTTAAAATAAGAGTTATAGAGTATCATTTTAGGGTTGAATTTTCATATTTTATCTCATTATATCTTGGAAATTCCCTAACTTTGAGTCATTTTGCTCTATGATTAATTTTGATATAGTAATATTATTATTAGAGCAATAGTATCTTAATTAAGGAGATTTATGTGATTAATTCAGGTTTGATTAAGGAGGATGCCCGAAGTCAAGAGCAGCAGTTTTACAACAGTTTGCTGGAGCAATTTGGGTAATTTCAGCAAGCGCGAATTTCGCACGTGAGAATTGTTGCTCATTAAATGAGCTGGGAAATGTCAGTCTAATTAGCGTGTTTCAGCCATTAGGAGCTTGCCACGTCACGGGACCTGTCTAATCAGCCCTGATTTTCATAAAGAAAGGAAAATATGTGTTGGGCAGCTGCTCTTTTGATGAGGAGAGGTTGGAGATCCCGAAATAACAGAGAGAGAAGGAGAAGCAGATAGCTCCGATTTTGGAGGCCATGGACGGAAGATTTCCATAAAAGGAAGGTTCCTCCAGGGGATAAACGTCGATGCTGAGTCAAACGTTTTGGGGCAGCTTTTCGATTTCTTATGCTACATTTTCTGTTTTCATTTAGTTTATTTTCTGCGTCATTTCCATTATGTCTACATTTCGACTTTTCTGCTGTTGTTTTTACATTATGAACTAATCACCATAAGGTGAGGATTAGAGGATGATTGCTTTTGATTAATGTTATAGCTGAGTATATTTTCTTTCATTCGATTTGGTTTTTAAGAGTGTTTATTCATTAGTTCATGTCCGTTTCGCCAGCCGATGTGAGCAGTGTCCCTCTGATTTCTGGGAAAAATAGAAGGGGCTGAGAACTTAAAAACCACGTTAGCCCCTTGTTAGGGTTAGTAGCTAGCTAAGTGAGTAGGTTAGGGATAATCACTCACCTAACGCACACAAAATACAGTGGATTCAACGTGCTGAAGTAATGGAAATGAAACAATATACTTAGGTGATTCGGGAGAATACCGTGAAATCTGTAGTGGGTCAAATGGAATGAATATGTACTCAATTCGTAACTTAATTAAAGCATGATTTACCTCTAATCCGAGCCTTGTTTTAGCTAAAAGTATTTAGACCAGTTGTTATTTGTTCAGTTACGATTCCTCTGTTTTCCTTGCTTTAGCATAATTTTGTTCCAGCAATAGTGACTTATTTTATTTCATTTCCTTGACGAATTTGAATGGTTACAATTTGAGTTACTAGGAATTGATTTAGTAAATAGAAGAATTAATAGTCCCTGTGGATTCGATAATTTACTTATCGTTTGCTACAAAAGTATGTGTACACTTGCGCATAGACAACATAATATTGCATAATTATTCACATCACTCTAGCAAGTCATTAGTGTGACTCGAAAAATCACAGAGGAGATGAATGCGATTTTGTTGACACCTTTCACTGAATAAGAGATAACAACTACACTTTTCCAAATGTTTCCTACTAAGGCGCCAGGTCCTGATGGCTTTCCAGCTTTCTTTTATCAAAAATATTGGGCTTCAACTAAGGAAAAAACTTTAGTTGTGTGCCTCAATATTTTGAATAATAAAGCATCAGTGAAAGAATTAAATCACACCAACATAGTTCTTATACCAAAAAAGCAACAGCCCTCTATTTTACTGATTTTAGACCTATTAGCTTATGTAATGTTTCCTATAAGATAATTACAAAGGCTATAGTTAATGGACTAAAACAGATTTTACCAGGGCTGATCTCTAAACCTCAAAGTGCTTTTGTTCCAGGTCAATTGATCTCAGATAATTATTTGATTAACTATGAATGTTTAAATCATATTTTGAATAGGAGGAATGGGAATAGAGGGATGGCTGCCATCAAACTTGATATGTGTAGAGCTTATGACCGAGTAGAGTGGTCCTTCCTTGAACAAGTTATGCTTAGATTGGGTTTTGATGAGTCATGGGTTTCATTGATAATGAACTGTATATCCACAACTAGTTTCTCAGTGATGTTGAATGGGAGAGCCAGGGGGTTTATTCAACCCC
Organism: Trichosanthes truncata; assembly: GCA_033996785.1. Lineage (NCBI taxonomy): Eukaryota > Viridiplantae > Streptophyta > Magnoliopsida > Cucurbitales > Cucurbitaceae > Trichosanthes > Trichosanthes truncata. The sequence goes on from JAWPNB010000003.1 coordinate 79,472,871, forward strand.
AAAGAGGATTGAGACAAGGGGATCCCTTATCCCCATATCTTTTCTTATTTTGTGCTGAGAGTCTATCTAGCCTATTATTATGTGCTCAAAATCAGAAGGTTGTTTAAGGATGTCAAATTTGCAAAAAGAAGCCCAAACATCTCACATCTATTCTTTGCAGATGACAACCTCCTATTTTGTCAAGCCAAAGGTTCAGAGTTTGTAGCAATCCAACGAATTTTGCATATTTATGAACAAGCATCAGGTCAGTCGGTTAATACTTCAAAATCAGCTATATTGTTTAGCCCTAATGTTGGGGAAGATTTAAAGCACATGGTGGGGCAGAATAGGAACATGAAGGTGGTCACTGATTTGGGCAAATACTTAGGTCTTCCATCCCATTTCTCAAAAAATAAAAAACGTGACCTGGACTTTATTAAAAAGAAGATCTTCAACTCCATCGCTCATTGGAAAGGAAATTTTTTCTCTTCTGGAGGTAAAGAAATACTTATTAAAGCAGTGGCTCAATCCATTCCAACATATGTTATGTCTTGTGTTAGGTTTCCTAAGACATTTTGTGAAGACCTAAACAAGAATATTGCAAGATTTTGGTGGGGGGATTCGGTACATAAACCAAAGATTCATTGGCTAAAGTGGGAGCGATTATGCCTACCTAAAGAGAAAGGGGGGTTGGGATTCAGGAGCTTGGAAGGATTTAACCAATCCTTGATTGCAAAACAGGTTTGGAGAATCCTTCAGAATCCCCAATCACTAGTTTCTCGGCTTTTTTGTGGGAAATATTTTCCAACTATATTAAGGGCTGAAGTGGGTTATAACCCTTCTTATATTTGGAGGAGTCTCATTTGGGGGAGAGAGCTCTTATTTAAAGGCATCCGCAAGAGAATTGGGAATGGAGAAGATATGTTGTTGTTTGATCAACCATGGATTCCTCAAGCCACTACATTTAAATTATTCACTTGTCCCTCAGATGAGGCTAAACATTTGAAGGTGTCTGATATAATTGATGTGGGATGTTGATAAGATGAGAACACTACTTTGTGAAGAGGAGGCCCAACTCATACAAACTATACCCATTTGCAAAACTACAGTTTCGGACAGTTGGCTATGGCATTATACTAAGGACGGTCAATTCTCCATAAAGAGTGCTTATAAAGTGTTTATCAACAGCACAATTGAATCATCAGCTTCAAATTCAAACAGGTTGGAGAAATGGTGGAAATTCCTATGGGCTCTCCAAATCCCTTCTAAAATCAAGGTTTTTATATGGAGATTTTTTCATGAAATTTTACCTACTAATTATAACTTACACAGAAAACACTTACAAGTTGATCCATGGTGTGTGTGTTGTGGGAAGAATTATGAAATAGAGACCCATGCAATTTTCCAGTGCAAAAGAGCGAAGCATATATGGACTTTGGTAAACCCTAAGGTCGAAAATTTGATAATCCAGAGGATACCTACGCCAGAAATTTTGATGACTGCCTTTGAAGATTTAGATTCCACAGAAATTGAAGCATTTAGCATCTGTTGCTGGGTCTTATGGTCCGATAGGAATACAGCAGTTTTGAATCGAGCTCTTCCAACTGCAGATAGAAGATCGGAGTGGATTTTAGATTATTATCAAGAAATTCGAAATGCACGAGGGACATGCACGGAGATTTCGGAAAGAATGAATGCACCTGTTCAACCCGAAAATTGGAAGCCGCCGGTAGAAGGAATGTTGAAACTTAATGTTGATGCTGCCTGCCATCCAACCCTTAATTTCACGGGGCTGAGTGCGATTATTAGGGATTCTTGTGGGATAATGGTAATTGCAAAAACAGAACTGATTCAGGGACGGAAAGATCCACTTTCGGCTGAAGCTCTATCGATGTTGAGAGGAATGGAAATGGCTGCCACGATGGGATTTACGAACCTATGGATTGAGTCAGATGCCAAGGTGTTGCTCTCAGCCATTCACACCCACTCGTTGCATTCTGCTCCCCAAGGTCCAATTTTGGAAGAAATTTGAAGATGCATGATTGCAAACAGGTTTGTTGGGCTCAATTACAGTCCATGCTCAACGAATAAAGTGGCCCATAATTTAGCTAGATGGGTTTTTTCCTCAAATGTGTCATGTACTTTGGTCTGGTAATGAGCATGATTGGCTCCACAAATTGGTTTTGGATGATTCATGTAGTCCTTTACTTTCTTAATTCAATTCTTTTACTTTCAAGAAAAAAAAAGAAATATAAAATATGAAGAGGTTGTTAACGCTATATATGCACACCACTATTTAAACAATTTTAAAATATAAAATTTTCACATGGATCTTTATGAAAATGACAAAAATATGGAAGCATTAAACTAAAAATGGTTGTAACAATAATATATTTATTTAATAAATTAATTATGGACACGATTTTAAAGTCATGTTTATTTTCTTCCGACTATAGAAATTGGTACGAAGCTTTAAATGATCTATTTGAATCCTTACAAGTTGACAATGTCAATTGCAATCGTAATTATATTAAGGTAGTTAGGTATGGTTGTACCAGTTTCATAAATTTATAGGCTTGCAACAACCCAAAGTTTAGAGGTGGTAATTTTAGTTAAGTTATAACGATTCTTGTATTGTAGGTAATGTGTGGTCGTACACATTTTTTAGGTTGTAGCTAATAAATTTTGAAATTTGATATGGGAATAGTCATTCAAATTGAAATGATGAGTATAAGATAGTAACCACTCATATAATTTTATAGTAACTTTTGTATTTTTTCACTTCATAAATGAAAGTTGTCCATAAAATTTCATCTAGAAACACCAAATGAAACTTGTCAAACTTTACAAAACCTAAATTTTTTAATGACATTTATAATTAATTAACCTCATTAATCATTCCATCGCAATTCCCACCACACAAGTTTTTTGGTTTTTTAAACTATTTAAAAATAGTTTACCAAACATTTTTTTGTTTAAATAACCAAACTCAAACCTCGTCAAAATTATGCTAAGATTGAAAGCATAAACATCCATCTATATACACAAAACGCAAACAATGCAACAACCATACTTGAAACTTCACTAGTCATGACGTGGCAACGACGCCACCGACCTCGGAGACATCGACACCGACACCGACCGAGAAGGCGTGGAGGCGGCGGAGGAATCCTCCGGCGAGTTGCGGCACACCGGACACGTGGCATTTAATTTAAGCCACTCATCGATGCAATTGGCATGGAAAAAGTGACCACAATCTGGTATGGTTCTGATCGTCTCCTTCGGCTGATACTCCGACAGGCAAATTGCGCACGTGGTGTCGTTGGGCTTTGGCAATCGTCGGCTCTCGCCCAATAGCGTCTTGGGGAACGATTCGATTGTCGGCCCATCGAGGCCTGCTATGGCGGAAGTGGGCTGGTGGGCCGAGAGGGAGAGGTTTGTCGTTGGACTATTGGGCCGAGTGAAGGCCTTGAATTTGCCGCAGACGTAACAGCCCAGCCCAATAAGGAATAGGAGGCCCGGGATTCCCACGCCGATGATCAAGCCATATTTCGCGCTCCTTGGAATCCCTGGAAAATCAGAAATTATTATTTAATTATCTAATAATTGGTCAAACAGATTCCTTTAATTAACAAACTTAAAACTTTTCTATGTTACTTGATTCAGTCAAACTCACATCAGCAGTCTATTTTATTAGAGACACGAGGGAAAATTATTTGACCAGAGTGAAATTTTTTTTTTTTTTGACGGACAGAATGAATTTTTTAATACTTTGGAACTTGGTGCGAAGAAAGTATAGAAAATAACAAAGGAAGTTGCCTTTTTATTTTATATTTTTTTTTGTTTTTTCAAATGTAACCATAAATTAAGCATAGAAACTTATTAAGTAAAAAATATAGATATATATACACATCACTGATTAAAAAAACGTATGGTTTAACTTTAGTTGGCGGTCATTCTCAAAAATCTTATTATTATTATTATTATTTTAGGTTAAATTATAAAAAAATACCCATAAACTTTATACTTTGTTTCAAAAACACCCATAAACTTTCAAAAGTTTCATTAATACCCTTAAATTTTCAAAAAATAAAAAATACCTCTACCGTTAGTTTTGAATGGAAACTGTTAGTACTTTGTTTCAAAAATATCCCCGAACTTTCAAAATTTTCATTAATACCCTTAAACTTTTTTTAAAAAAAATTCAAAAATACCCTTAGACTTTTAAAAAAAAGTTCACAAATACCCTTAACTTTTTAAAGAAAGTTCAAAAATACTTTTACTATTATGCCTTGTTTGTTTCACTGGTTTTGAGATGAATTTTGGCAATGGTATAAAAAACCAATATTTATTTCATTGATCTTTACTTTTTAAAACCCAAGTAATTATTACCTATGGATAAAAAAAATCCATGAACCATGGGATTTTATTATCCATGTAGGAGATGAATTTTTTTTACTTGCGACTTTTTCCCTTAAGAAATGGAGAAGAGAGAAGAGATAAGAGAGAGAAAAGTAATAATTAAACTCCCAAATATTAATTATCATCAAGCACATACATTTATTATTCAGATATTTAAATCCTAGGTTTTTAACTCCCACATATTTTATATTTGCAATCCAAACAAGCCTTGAACTTTCAAAAGTTGTATTAATACCCTTAACCTTAAAAAAAAAGTTAAAAAATGCTCTTACTGTTAGTATATGGACGAAAAACATTTATCTACACCTCATTCCCTCCCTATTCCATTTCTTCTCTCTCTTGATTGCTTCAATCTATGGCCTAACACTTCTTTATTTTTTCCTTATTTTTCCCCTTTCGTTTTCAATACCATCTTCACTCTCTTCTTCCATTTTTCAATCTCTAAAACTACCCCTTCAATCAAGGTATATAAACTATAGCAAAAAGACAAGAGAATAATGGAAGCACCAAGGGACCATAGGACTAATCCTTTAACAAGGTTATACGTTAATAATTTGAGTTAGTATGTTTGAGATTAATACACAAAAAGAGACACATGTTGAGAATTTTGGTCATAATTTTGAGAACTTCTATTGGGAGGAAAAAGAAAGAAAACATATGCATTATCAAATTTGTTGCAGATGAAGATTTTATTAATCATTTTTGTAGTTCAAATTCGTCTATTTATTGTGGTCAGTTAAGAATGTTTCTCATAATTGAGAATTGGAGAAATAGAGAAAAAAATTAGAGTATCTATATGAAAAAAAAATGAGGGTATCTATATGAGTTGTTTTCAAATTGGTTCTTTTCCAACTCAAAATAATTCCAAAGACATTGATTATTTGGGTGTTGAAATTTCTTATATTTATGTTTGGGCATGCTTAGAAATAAGAGAGAGTTTTTCTTGTTAATTTAAAGTTATAATATTTAAGAATATAGGAGAAATGAGGGAAGTTTTAGAAATTGAAAAATGGAAGAAAAGAGTAAAAGGGTATTGAAAAAGAAAGGGAAAAAAGAGAAAAAATAGAAAAGTGTTAAGCCATAGATTGAAGCAAATTAAGAAAAAGAGAAAATAGAAAAGGGAGCTAATCAGGTGTAGATAAACAGTTTTTGTCCATATACTAATGGTAAGAGCATTTTTTAACATTTTTTTTAAGGTATTATTGTGAAAGTTCAAAGGTATTTTTAAAATAAGGTACTAACGATTTTTTATCCATATATTAAAGGTAAGGATATTTTTGAACTTTTTTTGAAAGTTTAAGAGTATTAATGAAACTTTTGAAAGTTTAGAGGTATTTTTAAAACAAAGTACAAAGTTTAGAGGTATTTTTTTCAAACAAAGTACTAATGGTTTCCATCCAAAATTAACGGTAAGGATATTTTTGAACTTTTTTTGAAAGTTTAAGGGTATTAATGAAATTTTTGAAAGTTCAAGAGTATTTTTGAAACAAAGTACAAAGTTTAGGAGTATTTTCTATAATTTAACTTTTTTTAAAAATTAACTTTAAAGTATTTTATATAGATAAATATTTCGGTAACCAAGAAATTTGTAGTTCCTTATCTTTGGAAAGAAAAATAATTTCACCAAAGAGAAAGCAACTTTATCCTAACATGTTTTAATTTTTTATTTTCTGTTTCCTTTCCTATGTTTTGTTTTATTCATGTTTCTCGTTCCTATTTTCTGTTCGCTTACGGTGTATTTTTTTTAAAAAAATATTATATATATATATATATATATATATATATATATTTTTTTTTTTTTAATATTCATTATGCATTTTATTGCTAATAAATAATTTAAAAAACACAAACAAAATATATGTTTTAGTCACTGTTATTTAAAAATTTTCAATTTAGAATTCACCATCGATGAAAACTTAATATCATAATATTTGGTCCTTTTCAAAAAAAAAAAGCATAATATTTGTTGAGTTGGCAAAAAATTTGAGAAAAAAACAAAAGTCATCTAAAAGAATAAAACTTAAAATTCATACCAATTGGTAAAAATTTGAAGGAATTAGAAAATTTTCCTCTCTTAAATGACCTTTTGTGTTTCTTTAAATTTTTATCAATTCACTAAATATTATGTTAGGTAAGTCCATCATCAACTAATTAATGTCTAAATTGAATTGAAAAAAGTTAAAACATAAAAGATCATGTTAAATTTTTTTAAATAATATAGATGAAATTGAAAAAAAAAAAAAAACACTCCAAACATTAAAACGAAAAATATATATTTAACTTTAAAAAAAAAACAAAAAACGCAATAAACTGGAAGAAAAAAAACCTATTTGTTCAAAATAAAAATATATATATGGAAAAAAAAAACTTTATTTTTAAACAACAAATAAGAAAAAAAAAACCAGGAGAATGTTACCAAACAGCCTCTTATTTCAAGATTATATTGTCCTTCAAAATTCTGAAAAAAAAAAACCCTTAATTTTTTTTTCACCAAAAACTGCTGTAGTTTTTAAAAATCTGTTAAAATTTGTGAAGGTGGACAGTGGACACAAGTTTCTTCATCTTATGAACCACCGGCCTTTCGCACTCTTTTTAGTTGACTTCTTCCACGGTCGACTGCAATTTCCAATTCACTTCTCCGCCGTCGACGGCTCGTCCGGTCGACGGAAAATCTCACTCCCCTCTCTCGACTTCACAAATATCCCCGCCAGGAAGAAAATTCGAAAGAGATACAGAGAAAATACAGAACAATCAAATTTTACATACCGCTCTTCGGAAGATTGAAACACTGGACTTCAGCGCTCGAATTGCTTTTGAATCCACAATCTCCACCACGCGCCTCGCAATTTCTGCAGTCCGGCTCGCTCCAGTTCACCACCATTCCTTGTTCAAGCTCCACCCCTGAAAACGGAAGATTCCTCTTCGCAATAACCTAACAATCACAAACACAAACACAAACACGAAAAATCAAACGCCGATTTCAAATCAAATCCAGACACGACGGCGTTTCGATTAAATCGCACACTATCTGTTCTTACGTTACACTGCGACGGCAGGAAAGCGTTAACCATCGCGAGGTCTCTGTTAGGCACGGTGATTACAGAGTAGTTTCCGCCGCTCATACATTTAATCTTCCGTACGCCATCGAACGGCAGCGTTTCGACGGAATACGAGCAATTGAGGACGGTGTAGGGTTCGGATCGATGGTAGGGAGTGAACGGAGAGTTCTGTAGATCGAAAGAGTCGATAAGGAGTCGTTTCGGAAAGCATTGATCCGGATCGTTGATCCACAACCTTTGAGATTTGTAATCGATGAGCAACACCGCGAGGTCGCCGGCGTTCGGTAGATTCAGAATCGTCTGTTTCCTATTGTTGCAGACCAGGTCGAAATCCGGCTGGTATCCACAACGAGAATCCTGCGAGTTCTTCAGTCGGAACGGGAATCGAACGGCCAGCGATGAACCTCTACGGCAGGAGGAGCTTTTGCAGAGAAACTGTGATTCGGCTCCGTTAAGGAAGAAGAAACCTAAGAGGAAGGCGACGGCGACGGCGACGGAGAATTTTGCAGCGGCCATTTGGGAGCTCCGATCGGAGAGAAGAGCCGATGGAGCATGAGGCTCTGGTTTTCGTCTCGCTGTTTAACAGTTGGCTGTTTATTAAATTTCGAAGTTTATGTAATTAATAACAATTGGGGGTATATTTGTAATTTCACACTACTTGGTCCAATTGTTGATTTGGCCTGAATCGAAGAGGAATATTATTAACATTTTGAGTGCCGCAAATTATAAGTTGTGTTCTAAAATAATATATGGTATTTTTATTTTATGATTTGAAGAAATACATTTAAAAATTATAGCAAGTAGTATAATTTGATGTAAATATTTCAATCTATATTTTTTGTTGGAATTCGTTTTGAGGATAATATTTTGTAGTCCTGAGTAGATAAACAATCATATAGGGTATGTGTTTGGATTACTTTGTAAGTGATTGTGAATGACTAAAAGTATTTTTAAAAAAATCTAGAGTGTTTGACAACAAAGATACAATCACTTTTGAAATAATTAAATTGGTTAATAGTCATTTTTTCAATAATCAAACTAAAGGTAATTATAAAAAAAATAAAAAAAAAAGATTCTAAAGTGATTCTCGGTCCATCACACTTTAAATAAAACTCTTCATATTAAAAAAATAAAATCCACTTGAAAAAACTAAAAGAATGTTGAAATTGCAAAATTGCGCTCAATTTTAAAGTTTCTTCTATTTTCCTTGTGGTAACTTGACATTTGTAGAATAACTTTGTACAACCAAACACACTAGGTTTCAAATTAAAATCTATTTAATGAAAAGAAGTTTACGTAAAAAAAAAAAAGTTTAAACTAGTAGACATGTCAACCTATCCTAAGGGTATGTTTGCGAGTGACCAAACATGCCCTAAGTTAACTAAGAAATTTGATTGTATTACCTCCTCAAATTCCTTTTTTTTTAAGGAAAATAAAATTTAAATGACGTGGAAGGAGCAAAACTAATTTAGTTGAATGTATTAATCAACAAAAATGCAGGTTGGTTTGTATCTTGACTTTAGAGTTAGTGGTCAAATCAACATAATCAAGTTTCATTCATGTGAAAATGAAAAAGAAAAGAGAAAGCATTAAATGATTCAATTCTACATCAGTTTGGCGTTTTGAGTTTTTTGCCCAAATTATAAGAAATTACATGAATTAGTTTTATAGTTGAACAAAATACTAATACCAAATAATTTTATTCAACCATTTGTTTTTATATTCAATAACTTCCTATCATCATGCATTCGCCCTTCATACATAATGATTTTTTAAAAAGGAAATTGCAGAAATGAAATTTTTATGGAGTTGTGTTGGAAATTGGTTTTAAATCATTCTCTTTTTTAGAATAAAATTTCAGTAAAACTATTTGGATAACTATTGAGCAACATTACTTTTATAAATTATTTAAATACAAACTTGAGGGAAAAAATTATTATAAAAACAAGTTTTCCTAATTGCTCGAATTGATAGAATTTATTATGTTCATATAAAAAAACCATTATGAAGCATAGAAAGTCAAAATTGCGGTGGGGTTCAAGTCAATGTCAAGGCCGTGTTGAAATATGTGTTGCAGGTTTTTATAATTATTATTATTTATTATTATTTTTTTTGAATTGAAACGTCAATTTTAAAACAAATAAAAATAATTAGAATTAGTACTCAAAAGAAAATTAGTAATAATTAGAATTAATTTATTATTCTTTAACCAAAATTTTCAAACGCCAACATGAACTATATAGAGATAGGATGCCTTCATCAAAGAGTAATTAACAAGTTCGTTAAGAAGTGTCATTAAGTAGAATTTTGTTGAATTAATTATTAAAATTGAGGGAAAATGTCAAATTTTACCCCTTAAATTTGTTGAGTTATATCAATTTTTATCTTAAAATTTTAATTTTATCAAATTGTACCTTAAAGGCTTAAACTAACATGTAGAGATGTGTGGTTGGCCTCCCATCCCCATGAAATTCTTCATTTAATTTTGGGAGGATCGAGCTTGAGATTTCCCGCAGGAAATCATTCACCGTTTAGAATTTTTCTTTTAATTAAATAAAATATTTTTTTTTTAAAAGTTTTATTTAAATTGTTAATTCTTAATGAAAATTTTCTATTTAAGGAGAATTTTTAAAATTTTTTTAGCCAAACAAAATAATATTTCATACAAATTTAAATTTAGGGTTTATTATATATATTAAAAAAAAAAGAAAGAAACCAACACAAACAAATGTTTCTAAATCTAACTTTCAATCTCTCTCTTGTTAGCTACCTGTCCAATAATTTGTGTCCTTCTTCCACTACTCTTTCAACTTTTGAACTTTGATTTTTCTTTTTCATAGAAAAAAAATCAATACTAAAAAACATTTAGGTATTTTTTCATATCTATTTTATTATTATAATATTTGACCAAGACAGTGGAATAGTCTGTTCTTCCAAGTACCCTTCTAGACACTCTATATTTAAGTTATGATTAATTTCAAACGTATATATTTTAATTACATTATAATCCAAAAACTATTTGTGAGTCCTTTCAGAATGCTCTTAATTTAAGTTGTTTAACGAAATGACAGTTTTATCCTTATAATAATATATGCTTATCCTTCATTAATCATGCGAATTATTTTAATACATTATTTAAAGGAATAGTTGGTTTAAGTATAATATCTCAATTAAAAAAAAAAGATTATGAGGTTATCTGATGGACTGAGCCAAGTGTAGCATAATGAGTAAGTTTTGACTGATTTGTTTTTTAGCTGAAATTGATGTGAAACCAATATATCAATAAGACAATTGAAAAATCAATGTCGAAATTGACTTTTTGAAAAGTTGAAATGATCAAATCAATCACCAAATTAAACACAAATTTAAATTTGTTTCAAAAACTCAAATTTAAGTTCATGACGCCGACAATAAATTATCAAAATGAGTCAACCATTAATTGGATTTAAATGTTGTGAAATACCAAACAATATCTATGGTTAAAATTAGTCGGCAGAAAGTTATCGTTCACCGATCATTGATTCGATGGAGTTAGTAGAAGTGGTAGGGTTACTTAAAGGAATTATTATCGCATCCGAAGCGAACTTACTTCCTCTTTGGGTGGAAGTCTATTCATTGGTACTCTGAAAATTTCTCAAGGGGCAATACCATTGTGAAAATGAACTCCAAACATTTGTTGACTCCTTCAAAAACAGAGACATGGTTTAGTTTGAGGTTTCCTTCATGTGTGCAAGATTGCAATATTGCTGCTTATGATCTTGCCACTCATGCGTGTTGTTATTCTTGGAATGAGATTTGGCTGGAAGACCATTCACCTTTGGATTTATGGTACAATTCGTTTTGATTCAGCTTCCTTTTGAGTTTTTTTGTTTTAGTTTGTTGTTCTATTCCTTCCGAATGTATTAAAAACAAATATTTCTGTGTTCTCAAAAAATAAATTTTTTGATTTGACTGGTTTTAAAGAAAGTAACATACATGTCAATTTGAATACAATTTATTGGGTGAAGCTCACATTACCTTGAAGTTGAATATTCAATGCCCACCTTTAAAATTACTAAACTAAAAAAAAGAAAAAAGAAATTTAGAATACATGTCAATTCAGTAATTACTATGGTCCCATTAATAATGACTAAGTTGCTATCAATAATATAAACCAACATTTGCAGCAAAATATGAGAAACAACCCAATTGTTATAATTACTTTTGTCTTAAAAATGTTATATTTGTAATTTTGTATAAGAATATTAAATCATATGAGGACATGAGATTATCTATGGTCTCTAAGAAGTAGAAATGTATTAACTACTCAGTCTCGTGTTGGCTACATTGTATTTTTTTTTAATAATGAAAATACATATCTATACTAACAATAATTTAAAAGGATACCTGTGGCAAAAAATGGGAATTCTCTCATGTGTCCATTTTTACCATTTCATTATCAAAACCATTCATTGCATATAAAAGTTTGAGTAAATTACCTTTTTGGTTCCTCATGTTTGGAGATTATGTCTATTCAGTCTCTATGTTTTAAAATCGGACAACCAAGACCTCGAATTTTATGAAATAGGTCTATTGAGTCCCCCCACCATTAGTTTTTTAACGGAGCACTGACGTGGAAATTTTTAATATTAAAATAATAATTTTCAAAATAAAATAATAATAAACAAATTATCTCTCTCCCCTTCTCCTTCCCGTCCACTTGTGCCCCTTTCTACGTCGGCGTCCTTCCCCTAACCATACCTTCAAACTCAGGACCTCTTGCTCTGATACAATGTTAAATCATCAATCACCAATCAACCCAAAAACTTAAGCTGATGAGTTATGGTAAATTTAATTATATATCAACACTTTAGCAATTACCAACCATACCTTCAACGTCAGGACTTTTCCTTCTTCACCAATTTGTTGTCATCCTTGTCGTTGGCCTCAGTTTCCATATAATCGAACCCCATTACAATGTCGCAACCAAATCCTCCTTCCTTCAACCACTACCCATGCTTGAGATTTTCATTGATTTTCTCTGAAAGTTTTGGTTTTCAACTCACTCATTACCCCATTTCCCCCCTCTTTTTAGATTCAGGAGATTTTTGTTGATTTTCTCTTTAATTTTAAGTTCTCAACTCTTCAATATCCCATTTCTTTCGTTTTTCCCATCTTTTTTTTTTTTATACTTGAGATTTTCATTGATTTTCAGAAATTTTAAAGACAAGAAGGGAAAAGCTCCTCCCTCATTTTAGAACTAAAATGAAGGAGAGCTGATCCCCTTGACCTTTTATGAACACAACCCTTTGTAAAATCACGACAGGGCTTTAAGATGATGAATTATTTGGGGGAATTAGGTTTTTTATAGGGTCGATGGAAGCGAAAAGGCTATTGGAAGGAGCTAGTTGTAGCCAAAGAGGAGCGTTGTTGTAGGTGGTTGACTATATTTGCTCATAGTTGTCTCTTTTGCTAGCAAAGTTGTTGTAGGCATTAGGGTCGCGGACGAAGACGTTGGGGTCGCCAAATTTCTTGTTGAACCAGGTGGCGTAGCCTTGGAATGAGTTTGGATATTTTTGAAGGAGAAGAGTTGGAGGAAGGTTTGATCATTGGGCTATAAGCCTCCCCTTAATCGAGACCTGGCATTTGAAGATATGGTTTCGCCACTAGGCAAGCTTTGTACCTCTCGATAACACCATCAGCATTCCATTTAATTTTATAGACCCACTTTGTGCCAACCAAATGTTGTTTGGGATCAAGAGGGACAAGGTCTCATGTATGATTGCACTGTAAGGCTTTAAACTCAACATCCATTGTCTGTTGCCAACAAGGAGATGTCACAACATCACTAAATTGAGTTGGCTCCAAACGGGACCAATCGGGGTTAAGCAGAGTAAGGCCACCAAAAAATTGAAGAAGTTTGGTAATGTCGTATTTAGCGTAGGTGGTCATAGGATGGTGGTTGGTAGGTATAGGGGGTGGAGATGGGAGGGGAGAAGGTGAAGTCATCTGGCCCGTAGGGGAGGAAAAATTTAAAAGGGAGGTCCATGAGGTGGAAGCGAACGTAAATAGGTTGGTTGTGTTGTGCATTGAAAAAATGAACGTTTTGTTGGGATTTATGCCCTAAAGCCTCGTAATTAATTAATTATTTAATAATTAATAATACTTTTGATTATTTTATTTGCAATATAATATTATCCATTATATGAAAAATCCAAGATTATTAGTGTAATTTTGAACAATATGTGGTTGACATACAAGAGGATCGTGTTCAAGAAATAACCTAAAGAGTCATAGTATATGGATAAGGTTATGTGCCTTATCCTGGTAACACTATTGATACGACCCATTTTGTAATAGTTACAAATGATTTAATCCAAATCGTTCATGTGGAGATATGTGAGTGTTGTGTATCTTATACAATGAGTTTGTATAAGACTGGACCACGAAATATTTAATGTCTCTTTATAAATCCGTTAATTGAAAAGATTAATATTTCATCAAGATGATCATATGCGACTCGATCTTAATCCTGAGTGAGTTATGAACTTCTGCATGTGAGGACTTGTCCTTTGATTTGCATGGGTGAGAGTGTCTTTTGTTGCCGATTCAATAAGCCTACCATTTTGGAGACTTGACCAAATAGGGAGTTGGGAATATAATCTCACAATATGAAATTCACTCATTCCCATATAGGGTAAGTAGATGAGTAGTTCCCTTAAGTGCTGATTTCGGGACTTGAACAATGGGGCCTCACCCTCTCACTGGCCCAAGAGGGATTTAGTTTATGGTTGGTGTTGGAATAGAAATTTTGGTCAATCAGAAATTGCCATGTCATTAATTAAAATTAGTGACAAAATTATTTATTTAATTAGGGATTATTTAAATTTGCAAGTATCCCTAAATTAAATTAAGTCAAATTCAAATATGGAATTGGGTTATACGAAATTTGGGCTAATTTTAGACAAGACTCAAATGAGACACCTTAAGCAGCAAAGTCCACCAGGCCTAGTCCAACAGTCAAGCCCAAGCCCATCTAAAGGCCTTGGGGAACTCTATAAATAGAGAGTTCTCTCCTCCATTTGAGGGGTTCAGAAGTTGAAACTCTCTAGAGAATTTAGAGAGAATTCAAAAACAAAGACCAGAAGCCTTCCTAAACTCTTGAAGATTAAACACTCTCTGAATCAGACCCTTGAATACTAGAAGACTTGGAAGATCGAGAACAAGCTGCAAAGCCCTCGAGACAAATCTACATTCGAGAACAAGCTGTAAAGCCCTCGAAACAAATCCACGTTTGAGAATAAGCTGTAAAGCTCTCGAGACAAATCTACATTCAAGAACAAGCTACAAAGCCCTTGAGACAGATGTACATTTGAGAGAAAGAATCAGAGGAACAAATTAGAGATTGTACTCCACTACATTCAAATTAATACAAATTAAATTCATTTACATGTATCTCATTTCTCTTTCTTTGTTGAAATATCGTGTAAACAAATTGGCACGCCCAATGGGACCACCTCTTCCTCTCATCTCTTTCTTTCATCTAAACATACAAGTGGAGTAATATCATCCAAAAAGACTTCTTCGATGACCATTGTCATGAGCAACTCATACATGGGTTCTGTTACCAATAGTTGCTCCAATGAACTAAGGCAGCAAGACGATAAAGCTTTTATTGCAGGCGAAGTATTGACACTGCCGGGGGCATCGACTAGCAACAAGTTTTCAGTTAAGTTTAACCCCTTGTTTGATCTTGATTATGACGTAATGTCCGTCATGACAACTAAAGCAAGCACTATGGAGGAAAGAATGGCAGAGATGCAGGAGCAAATCAACACCTTGATGAAAGCGATTGAAGAAAGAGATTCTCAAATTGCATACCTAAAGAGCCAGATTGAGAACCAAAATGTTGCTGAGTCAAGTCAAACTCCCGCCGTCAAAGATTCCAATAAAGAGAGGGTCGTTGTGCAAGAAAATCAACCACAACACTCTACTTCGATCGCTACATTATCTGTCCAACAACTTCAGGACATGATAACGAACTCTATTAAAGCTCAGTATGGTGGTGCTTCTCAAAGTTCTCTCTTGTATTCTAAACCATATACTAAGAGAATCAATAGTTTGAGGATGCCAACTGGATTACAACCACCAAAGTTCCAACAATTTGATGGAAAAGGCAACCATAAGCAACACGTTGCTCATTTCATCGAGACATGTGAAAATGCTGGTACACAAGGAGATCTACTGGTCAAACAGTTCATCCGAACATTGAAGGGGAATGCTTTTGACTGGTACACTGACCTAGAGCCCGAGTCAGTAGACAGTTGGGAACAGTTGGAAAAAGAATTTCTTAACCGCTTCTACAGCACAAGACGAACATTCAGCATGTTTGAGCTTACCAACACTAGACAATGAAAAGGTGAACCCGTTGTCGACTACATAAATCGTTGGAGAACCATGAGTCTCGATTGCAAAGATCGTCTCACTAAACTGTCAGTTGTGGAGATGTGCATTCAAGACATGCACTAGGAACTTCTTTACATCCTCCAAGGTATAAAGCCTTGCACCTTTGAAGAACTAGCAACTCGTGGCCACGACATGAAGCTAAGTATTGCTAGTCGAGGAGACAAAGACCTTCTAGTCCCTAACATAAGGAAAGAGGAAAATAACATCCATGAGACTTTAGAAGAGTCTATGGTTGTAAATACAATCCCTCTCAAGTTGTCTTCGAAAGATAAGAGGGATGAAAAGCGACAAGGAAATGAAAGGCGTCGCTTAACTTTGAAGGAAAGACAGAAAAAAGTTTATCCTTTTCCTTACTCTGACATTCCTGACTTGTTAGAGCAACTACTGGACATACGACTGATCAAGCTTCCAGAATGTAAACGGCCGAAAGAGATGGAAAAAATTGATGATCCCAAGTATTGCAAGTATCATCGAGTTATCAGTCATCTAGTGGAGAGGTGCTTTGTCCTAAAAGAGCTGATTCTAAGATTAGCTAAAGAAGGAAAATTTGAGCTAGACCTCAATGAATTAGCTCAAACAAATCATGCTGCAATGACAACAGACACATGCAGTCAAATGCACTATTGTCTGCTTCATGATCAAGGAGTGTGTCTAGTCCAATTTGGAACCTTGGAACATGTATCTATTTGGTTTCAACATGAGGTACCAAAAAAAAAACAAACTTCAAGACATGGTTAAACCTACCAAACTACAAGATTTCCTTTCAGTGGAAAAAGGGGAAGAAGATTTAGCAAGTTCATACTGCACCAATGTAGAAGAAGTTGATGATTCAAAAGAAGTCGAGCAAAGAACTTCTGTCTTTGATCATATCAAGCCTTCAACTACTTGACCTTCAGTCTTCCAAAAGATGAGTATGGCTGCGAGAAAAGAAGAAAACCAATGTCCAACTTCTGTCTCAACTCGAATTTCAGTCTTCCAAAGGCTAAGTGTATCCACATTGAGGAAAAATCAACCTTCAACATCTGTATTTGATCGTCTCCAAGTAACAAGCGATCAGTATGAAAGGAAGATTAAATCCTTGAAGGCGGAATTGTTCGATGACGTGAACAATGACAAAAAGATTCACAGTCTTGTTCCTTCTAGTATGAAAAGGAAGTTCTTCGTTCTCACAAACACGAAGGGTTCCTTGAAGATAAAGAAAAATGTATTCATCTTAACAAATTCTACAAATGAAGTATCTAATCAAGACTATGACGAAGAAAAAAGCATCTAAAATGTAAAGAGAACTCCTAATCGTAAGAGTATAAACTACATGATGCTCCTGGCCCGCATGAGCTTAAAAGGTGAACGACCTAAATAAAAAAAATCTTTGAATTACGTTATGACTTGATCCTTTCCACTCAAAGGGTACGTAGGCAACTTAAAGAAAAAAAAAATCTTTAAGTTCAATCTTCTCCTAAAAAAAACATTTTCATCCCAGGAAACAACACGTTGCAAGTTGGATGCATACGAGCAAGCTTCAACCCCTTCAAGTTCGGTTCGTCGCCCACTCCACTAAAGTTCAAGCTTCCGCCATCTTCAAGTTCGAGGATTTTTGTCACTCACTCCACTAAAGTTAGAGCTTTGTTCTCCTCAAGTTTGGTTCGTCGATCATTTCACTAAAGTTCGAGCTTCAACCTCTTCAAGTTCGGTTTGTCGCTAACTTTCTTTAAAGTTTGAGCTTCGTTCTCCTTAAGTTCAGTTCGTCGTTCACTCCCACTAAAGTTCAAGCATCAACAACTTCAAGTTCGATTTGTCGTTCACTCCACTAAAGTTTGAGCTTCGTTCTCCTCAAGTTTGGTTCGTTGCTCACTCATTCTAAAGTTCGAGCTTTTTCTCCAAAGTTTAAAGGCTTCGTCGTCGCTCCTTCTCCCAAGTTTGAAGGCTTCGTCGTCATTTCTTCTCCAAGTTCGAAATCTTCGTATTCGTTTCTTTTCCAAAGTTCAAAGGCTTCATCGCGCTTCTTCTCCAAAGTTTGAAAGTTTCTTCGTCACTTATTCTCCCAAGTTTGAAGGCTTCGTCGTCGCTTATTCTCCAAAGTTCGAAGGCTTCGTCGTCGCTTATTCTCCAAAGTTCGAAGGTTTCATCTTTTTCAAGTTCGAAGGTTACGTCGTCACTTCGTCTCCAAGTTCGAAGGCTGCACTGTCGCCTCACCTTCAAGTTCAAAGGCTTCGTCGTCGTTTCTTCTCCAAGTTCGAAGGCTTCGTCGTTACTTCTTCTCCAAGTTCGAAGGCTTCATCATCGCTTCTTCTCTAAGTTTAAAGGCTTCATCATAATTTCTTCTCCAAGTTTGAAAACTATGTTATCGCCTTACCGCCTCCAAGTTTGAAGGCTACGCCATCTCCAAAGTTGGAATAAATCCAAGGGTGAAGCTAACAAAAGGAGGACCATCCTTAACTCCACATGAGTTAGGAATTGAGTAAGGATTTGGTCACCTCCAAAGTTGGAACGAATCCAAGGGTGAAACAGGACCACGATGAAACAAAGTGGAAGGTGGACCATCCTTAGCCTAAGCTAGGAGTTTGGTCACCTTCAAAGTCGAAGCAGTGAGGACGTTGAAGCAGCCATGAAGGTGAACCATCCTTAGCCTAAGCCAGGAGTTTGGTCACCTCCAATGTTGAAGTTGAAGCAGCCGTGAAGGTGAACCATCCTTAGCCTAAGCTAAGAGTTTGGTCATCACCTTCAAAGTTGAAGCAGCGAGGACGTTGAAGCAGCCGTGAAGGTGAACCATTCTTAGCCTAAGCCAGGAGTTTGGTCACCTCCAATGTTGAAGTTGAAGTAGCCGTGAAGGTGAACCATCCTTAATTCCGGGGTTGGTCACCTTCAAAGTTGAAGAAGACGTCGAAGTTGTCGAAAGGTGTCATCCTTAATTCCGCCTGAATCAGGGGTTGGTCACCTTCAAAGTTAAAGAAGACGTTGAAGTTGCCGAAATGTGCCATCCTTAATTCCGCCTAAATCAGGGGTTGGTCACCTTCGAAGTTAAAGAAGACATCTTAGCTGCAAGCAAGAATAAAAAACAATAGAGCATATATATTGTCTAAAAAAAAATTCCTACCTGTGTTACCTTTTTGTGGATTACGATATTCTCTTCTATAGTAAAAGTATTTGCAAGTCATTACTTCATGAAATAATGAAATAGTTTAGTAATTACAGGGGTTGGATCATAAACAAATTGTTCATTAGAGGATCAGTGGTACTTAAGGTGCAAGATATAATTACAGGGGTAAAATGGTCTTTTGACCCAGCTGTAATTACGAACAACTCGTGAAGGATCTACTTGCATGTAGTGATTATATCAATGGACACGACTTGTCCTACAATGCATAAGAGTGCAACTTTAGGTCTATAGTGGAGTGACCCTAGAGTTAATGAATGAAAATTGATTAATTAAAGAGTTTAATTAATTAATTTTGTATCATTGAAGCTTATAATCCGTAGGTCCATAAGGTCTCATTGCTAGCTCATAGTAACACTAAAAGATCAATTTAGTTGAAAGAAAAACTTTGAAATGTTCAAATTAATATTAATTCGAAGTGTTCAAATTAATATTTAATATATTAGATATATTAAATATAAAATAAGAAAATATATTTATTGTATTTGATACATTAAATATTAAAACAATTAATGTATATTAGATACATTAAAGAAAAGATATTCATTAAATTTTAATTGGATTCAAATTAGGAAATAGATGTCGTAGGAGAATTTTAAAATGTTTGAATAAGATTCAAATTGGTTAGATAAATATATTTTAATATCTAGATATTAAAATATATTTTAATATTTAGATATTAAAATATATTATTTAATTATCTTCCCTAGTGATAAATAGAACTCTAGGGGTAAGCCATTGGGCATTCTTCATAGAACACACATCTCCTCAATAGAAAGAATTAGAGAATTCTCTCTAGACCTCTTTCTCTTTAATCCCTTGTGGATTTTCTTTCAAGAGGCTCCCACAAGCCTTGGTCCTATGTTCGAGTCATAGCCAGGAAGACTTTGTGGAAGAGATAAAGATCCGCTAGAATATTCTCCATATTTATCTCAAAAGTAAGTTTTCTTAATCAATATTATTTTTAGATTAATTTTGAATAAAATAAAAGACGATCCAATGCTTCCGCTGCGAGATGAAAAGTTCATTCCTATCACGTTTCACTCCGCAACAGAAGCATTGAATCGTCTTTGATTTTATTTAAAATTAAACTAAAAAAAACAAGATTAAGCAAACTTACTTGGTGTAAATATGGATATATTTCTGGCGAGTCTTTATCTCCACAAAGTTTTCTTGGCTATGATTCGAACACAGGACCAAGGCTTGTGAGAGTTTCTTAAAAGAAAATCCACAAGAGATTGGAGAGAAAGATGTCTAGAGAGAATTTTCTAATTCTCTATTGATAAGATCTGTGTTATGTCTAATGGCTCAACCCCAGAGTTCTATTTATAGAGACCAAGGGAAAATCTTTGTCATAATTAAAATATTATATTTTAATATCTAATATATTAAAATATATCTTATATTTATTTGAATCTCATTCAAATCTCTTACAATATTTATTTATTTGAATCTTATTCAAATTTTATAAATATCTTTTATTTAATGTATCTAATATACATTAATTATTTTAATATTTAATGTATCAAATACAATAAATATATTTTCCTCTTTTATATTTAATATATCTAATATATTAAATATTAATTTGAACACTTCAAATTAAATATTAATTTGAACATTTCAAAATTTTCTTTCAGCTAGATTGATCTTTTAGTGTTACTATGAGCTAGCAAGATGACCTTATGGACCTATAGATTATAAGCTCCAATGATACAAAACTAATTAATTAAACTATTTAACTAATCAATTTTCATTCATTTACTCTAGGGCCCCTCCACTATAAACTTAGAGTTGCACTCTTATGCACTATAGGACAAGTTATGTCTATGAATATAATTACTACATGCAAGTCGATCCTTCACGAGTTGTTCGTAATTACAACTGGGTCAAAAGTCTGTTTTACCCTTGTAATTACATCTTGCACCTTAAGTACCACTGATCCTCTAATAAACAATTTGTTTATGATTCAACCATAAACTAAGTCTCTCTAGGACCAGTGAGAGGGGGACCATATTGTTCAAGTCCTGAAATAAGCACTTAAGGGAACTACTCATCTACTTATCCTATGTGGAAATGAGTGAATTCCATATTGTGAGATTATGTTCCACGCTTCCTATTTGGTCAAGTTTCCAAAATGGTAGGTATATTGAATTGGCTACAAAGCCACTCTCACTCATGCAAATCAAAGGACAAGTCCTCACAGGCAGGAGTTCATAACTCACTCAGGATTAAGATCGAGTTACATATGATCATCCTAATGAAATATTAATCTTCTCAATTAAAGGATTTATAAAGAGAAATTAAATATTTCGTGGTCCGGTCTTATACAAACTCATTGTATAAGATACTGTCATTCACATGTCTCCACATGAACGATTTAAATCATTTGTAACTATTACAAAGTGGGCCGTATCAATAGTATTGTCAGGATAAGACACTCAACCTTATCCATATACTATGATCCTTTAGATTATTTCTTGAACATGATCCTCTTGTATGTCAACCACATACTATTCAAGATTACACTAATAACCTTGAATTTTTCATATAATGGATAATATTATATTACAAATAAAATAATCAAAATTATTATTAATTATTAAATAAATTATTAATTATGAGGCTTTAGGGCATAAGTCCCAACAATCTCCCATTTGCATTAAAGCTAGCGAGACATGTATCATAGGACATACTCTATACCTAACATGTTCTCCCACCTGCTCTAGCAAAGATGAGACATGTCTCGTTATCCTAAATATTTTATGTGACCTTCAAACACTTTAGCCTGGAGAGTCTTTTTATATAGATCCAAACGATTGCCATTAAAAGTCATCTTGGTCACCACCATGATGGTTTCTCTCTCTCGATATGATTTCCTATACATTGGTGTATTCTAATTTCCTTAATGTTAGTCTTTGCACCACTATTATCATAATAAAGATGATAGACTAAATCATATCTAAAACACATTTCAGATCTTCAAAGAACTATTTGAGTCATACAAGTTATTTTGTTGCTTCACAAGCAAAACAATTTAATTTGTATGCCATACTCCATCACCTATGGTAAAAATTATCTTAACATAGATTTCATAAATATTTGTAAAGAACTAGTGTATCTTGAAAAGATCAAATCTTTTACTCCATATACAAAAATTTCTCATTATCCGTAGATAATTTGAAATTTTTTTTAATTTTCTACTCAACGGTCATATCATTCGTTTAACTGATATGTGCTAACCAACTGTATATTAATTGTTAAGTCTCATTTATGCACTAATTGTCTCCCACTTAGAGTAGATAATTAATCATATGCTCTCAACATTTGAGGTGTCTTAGGATACTCATCCTTAGACATAAATATCAAATATTTGACAACAATTTTGTCAATATAAGATGTTTGAGACAAAGTTAACATTTTGTCTTACAAATCTCCATTTTGAACATGTAAAATATACCGAATCATTCCAACTCACACATTTGGAGTTGGTTACTTAGTCAACTTTTTATGTTAGATAGAAATCTTACATCATTCATAATGAGTAAAATATCATAAACATATAACATGTGAAAAAAAAATTCACAAAGCAATTAATAATTTTCTTGTCTATACAAGCTTTATTAATATTTATCCAAAGTCATAGGTTTTGATACTATTATCATACCTTATATTCAAAGATTAAATTGTAAAATTCATTTCATAAAAGAACTTTTACTATTTCTCAAACATTTTGCTTTTGATCTTTGAAAATAAATCTATCTGATTGATTTGTGTAGATGCATTATCTAAGATTTCAATTCATAAAAGAATGCTAAACATTCATTTTTCATATCTCATATGTAACAATGAATTAAATAATGCTTACAGACTTCAGTATGACAACAAGTGAGAAAGTTTACTCACAGTCTATTTTCTCCTATTAGGTTTAACCATTTGTCATTAGTCTCACTTTGAGGGCAATAAGCCTTCAATTTTGTCATCTAACATGACAATTTGTGCTTCAATTAAGTCATTGTAAAGGTTGTCATCTCATAACTCTTCCACTTGATAAAGCTTATCCAATTCATGACTATGATCAATTTTTACTTTCAAATGTAATTAAATTGTTAACCACTTTTGTTAACTATTTAGTGGCTTCACTTGGGACCAATTTATTAACACTATCTCACCTTATTAAAGGTTTGTAGTCTTTTAGTTGACATTCCTTATAGAAAAATGATATTTGTCATACAAATATTTTTAAGAACTAAATAAAAGACCATTTTGTATTCCTTGGGGTGACCTACACATAGACATATTTTTTAACACATTCAACCTATTTGGATTTGTTTCAGCACGTATGCTTAACAATCCTAAATATTGTGGTGTTATAAACTACCTTTACTATTCTTCTATAATCCCAAAATTGTCTCGTAGACACTTTTGGAGAGAATAATATTCACTATGCAATCTCTATTACATATCCTAACAAGAGTTTGGTAATGGTATGTAACTCATTATTGATGTGACCATGTCTAACAAGGTTTTGTTTCTCCTCTTGCAGCACAATTTCACACAATTGTACTTGGTATTAAAAGTTGGGATACATTCCTACTTTTTATAAACTAATCTTAGTACGTAAGGTTCTTGTACTTTCTAGTATGATCTGATCATAATGTCTTGATAGACTTACCTAATCGATTTTCAACTTTAGCCTTAATTTTCTTGAACTCTTCAAAAATTTAGACTTATGTTGTATTAAGTAAAGATACTTATACCTTAAATGATCATCAACTAAAGTGATGAAATATTCATAACTTTATTTGACTTTTACATTTACCAGACCACTTGGGTCAGAATGTGTAAGCCCAAAGTATTCTTTGGTATTGTAACCTTATCTAATAAGGCCCCAATGATTATCTTGCATGAAAGGCAAAATCTACAGACAAGTAAAGTAATTATCTAACTTTTAGAGAATTACCTCTTACTAGTCCTATTTAAGTTGATGTTAATCAATCTTACCCGCTAAATTCAAGTATAATCTTTTAGGAGAAAACAATGTCTTTTTACTATGGATTCTATAATGCTGAATATCCCAAGTGTTATGGTACTTTAGTGCGTTAGAACAAGTGCCGCCGTAGGGTAGGTCAAGTGTTCCTTTACTAAACTGAGACAATCTTAACCAAGTATTATACCAGAATAACTCTTATTTCTATAATATTTAGTTACCATTAGTTTGGTCAATGACATTATTAACAACCTTAATAAGCGTTTTGTAAGTGTGACCCATAATTTTAGATCTCATAGTTTTATCCCAACAAGTGTCGTCGTAGGGAAGGTCAAGTATTGGAAATAAAACTACAATCCTATCATTCTTAGGAGTTCACCCTAATATTGACTCATGCAAAAACCTTATGTATGGGGACAATCCAAAAGCCGTCACGAGGCCCCGCATGAATCTCAAATGTAAACCAATGATGGAGACCGTAGGATATGTTAACACATTTCTTTCTCCTACTTACTAAAATACTTTCTCAAAAGATTCATCATGATATTGACCCATGCAAACACCTTCCGTAGGGAGAACGGTCCAAAAGCTGCCATGAGGCCCCGCATGAATCTCACATTGTAAATAAATGATAGAGACCGTAGGATATCTTGACATATGTCATTCTCCCACTAAATATTTTGAAAATATGGTTTTCTATTACTTAGACAAATTAGGCTAATCTAATTTATCTAAGTTCCTCAGTTGACCCTTTCATAACCTTTATGGGCCCGTTTTCGGATTTTATTTTGCAACTCTTCGAACTTCAACAGTAATCACTGTTGAAATCCGCACACAACCCCATGGGACATCATGGCATTTGCAACCTTTTTCGTATTCGCTCATCTTCGATCTTCTCTCATCTTCTCTCGTCTCTCTCATGCGAGGTCTGTTTTCTTCTCTTTCCTCTTCTCAAACCTTTGGCGAAAGCTTTGTGGTATTGTTTGTTTCGCATCGTCTTTCTTCTTCATCGTTCTTCTATCTTGGCCGAGGTCCTGCTCCCATATTTGATCTGTCGATTTCACCATTTTTTCCCCAACGTTTGAAACCCTAACCATAGATCTGGTTTCTTCTTTCGTAATCTGTCGATTTGAAATTTTTTTCTGCAATATATGCAATTCTAACCATAGATCTGTGGTTTTTTTTTTTGAATAGATGAAACCCTAAGCAAATCCTTTTGTTTTGTGTTTCAGATCCATGCTAAAATCCACTCGCCGCTTCAAACAACCATTGCGTAAAGTCCCTTGTCGCTTTTTCGTTTCTATTTCCACATCTATAATTTCTTGGCGCCTTTCTTTCGATCTATGATGCTGCATGTTCTGTCTGAGTGACCATAGGATGGATCCCTTGGTAGGGGAATTCTACATTAGTTTGAAGCTTGGTGGGTGGGTCTACTCACAACAGGTTCGTTCTCTATCCCTTTTTAAACCGGCCGATGATGAGTACAAACCTCCTTCTAGATATGTATATTTTTTATGAAACTGATTTTGTTAGGGCTTTTTTGATTCTGATTTTGTTTGGGCTTTTGTGATTACTTCCATATCGTGCTATCTGTTCTGTCTTCAATATGTTGAATTGGATTTCAATGATCTGTCCAGTTATGTGTTCATCTATGTTCTATCTGTGCTATATGTTCTAATCCCCTCAGTTATGTGATCATCTATGTTTTGTCCTCTGTTTTGGTCTCGTTTTTAGGTTAAATTGGATTTTAGTCCCCAGTTGTGTGTATACCTATGCTCTGTCATCTGTTTTGCTATATGTTTTTGGGTTAAATTGAATTTTAGTCCCCCAGTTGTGTGTATACATATGCTCTGTCCTCTATTTTGCTATCTGTTTTTGGGTTAAAATGAATTTTAGTGCCCCGGTTGTGTGTATACCTATGCTCTGTCCTCTACTTTGCTCTCTATTTTTGGGTTAAAATGAATTTTAGTCTCTTGGTTATGTGTATACCTATGCTCTGTCCCCTGTTTTGCTCTCTGTGTTTTGGTCAACTTGTTCAATGTAATTCAATTAATCCGAACCATATTTGATGCTTCTTTGTGCTCAGCCCTTTCATATGAAATCTAATTCATATGAATGAATAATCTACCTCTGAGGCCGGTTTACTTCAAGTTACTATTCAGTTTAGTAGTCCTTACTTCAAGTTACTTCAGGAATGGATGGATTAATGTGTATCTTGTCATGTAACATGGTTGGTATAACTTGGTAGGTGCCTTTAATGCATTTAAAAATATTATATATATATATATATATATATATATATTGTACTTGTACTTGTATTAAATGTTGTTTTTTCTCTCAACCACCTCAACTTAAATCCAATTGTGTGTATTAAATGTTGTCTTTCTCCCTGCACTTCCATCTTTTCAATTCCATCTTTTCATACTTCATTTTCCCACTTGTTGAGTTAATTGAATACAATAGGTGCACTTACCTATCCACAATATTGCTAACTACCACCTCTCATTTTTCCTTTATATATGCACTTACATTCTCTATCTTGTTGAGCACAACTCCACTCCACCATAACATTTATGCATTCCACGGTGAGAAGTTCTTAACACAAGTTTCTCTCCTTCCGTCATATACATTATTTCCTATTACATATTCTTTCATTAACTAACCAATGTATTGTCTCCTATTGTCATAGAGTTGGTCTCATTCCACATCCAGCCACCATCTCTACCATATCGGTCGAAACCTCGTACCTAAGGTAATATTGTTTTCCTTGCACGTTTTTTTGGTTTATTGATAAGCCTTAGTATTAAGGCTTATTTAACTCCCAATTGCTTAAAATATTCTTGTTTTGACTTAAGATCATTTGAAAATAGTGGGAGATTTTTTGAATTTAAGGAAGAAATGAATGTGATGGCATTTGGAATAAAATTCTAAGTAAATTGATCTTGTTTGCAGAAATTCTGGAAATTGCAAAATCAAATTGCAAATTCGTGATTCTGCAATTGTTTCTGGAGCAGGGAATGTAAAAATTGCAAAATCAAATTGCAAAATCGGATTCTGCAATTCTGGACAGCAGAAAATTCAAGGAAAAACGAAAAATTTCTACGCGAAACCCATTTATGGAAAACCAAATTGCCGCATGATTTGATGGAATTGGAGCACGATTTTTGGGCAATCTTCAACCCTAATGAAGGCCTATAAATGGGGAAGAAAATGAGGAGCTAAGAATTCGGATTGGGAGGCGTTTTTGGAGTCTTTGTTCTTGGGTTTTTGTCACGTTTTTCTGCCTCTGTTTTTCTACGTTTTTCCTCTGTTTTTCTTACCAAAAATCTGCTGCAATGTAGTTCGTTTCCCTTCTAATTTTTTCAGTCCGATTCAAGTGAAGAAGACGAGATTTTGGAGACGTTTTTGGATGTTTTTCATCGTGGGTTTCTGTCACGTTTTTCTTCCTCTGTTTTTTTTCATTTTCCTTTTCTGTTTTATAGTAAGTTGTTGTATTTAGATTGATTTTGTTGTTCTGTCATTTGGGTATTGTCATTTACAATTTGATTTCTTCATAAAGTTAAAGTCTTGATTGGAAATTGATATCAATTTGCCTTTTACTTTGTATTCATAGTGAGGGATTTTGGAGGCGAATTTAGAAGTCAATTTTCATTTTTCCAAGGCTTTGTTGTTTTTTTTTTTTTTTTTTTAATTTTTGTTCTTCTTCTGTGGTTAGCTGAAAACTTCAATTTCAATCTTAGTTTTCTTCAGTTTTCTACTTGTATTATGGAGAGTTGCTTGTAGTACAATCTCTGTTCTCCTTTCGATTTCCTCTTGTATTCATTTTAAGTTTTAATTCAATCTCTTTCGTGGGTTTTATTCATCGATATTACTCTGTTTTTTTTTCTCTGCATTTTTTTAGGCTCTCTTTGTTTTTGCCGAGGGTTCAGCCTTCTATTTTTATTTTCTTAAAATTTTTCTTCTTGTATGACGTAGATTCGTTGGAGGTACACACTTGTTCTTCAATAGAATTCAGTTTTGCATTAAGTTTTTGTTTAAAGCCTCTGTTTTGAGTTTTCATGGGTTCAATTAATTTCAGCCTCTGTTTTGAGTTTTGTTTCTGTTTTGCCAAGGGTGAAGCAAGTTGTTTAGGATAGAAAATTTTCATTAATTCAATTAGTTCTAGTTTTCATTAGCAATTTATTTAAGTTCCCAATATGAATTTTTCTTCAATTAGTTGTAAGCTTTTTATCTTTAATTTGAGCTAAAACTTCTTAGGGGGTTCAAGGATGTGAATTCCCTAAGAAGTAATTGTAGCCTAAATTTCAATGAAAACCAAGCCTACATCTCAATTGTTTGCTTGTGTTGAATAAATTTCCGTTGAGATCCTAGATTGATCAATTAGGGTAGCAACTTAAGCTTAGATCTAATACCGATGGGGTTAGTGATAAGCAGATTTCACACAAGTGATGGAGAAAAAGAGCTTAGACATAAATCATTCCTTACCCTAGACATAGGGATTAAGGACTCCAAAACCCATAAAATTGTTGAACCAAATAATCTAAGATAGATGGACTATAGACATATAAATCTCTCACTTAGCCTCCAAAAAATCTAAATTCAAGGTGAATAGGAGATGCAATTTTGGTTTACAATTGAGTGTGGAGTAGGTTGGAATTGCAATTTTGGCTTGCAATTACGACTTAGGGCAATGACATTTTTGAGCCCCATCTTTATCTAATTTCCTTTTGAAATTTTAGTTTACTATCTAATATTGCCATTTCTCAATTCTGTAATTAGATTCTGCAATTCAATTATGCAATTTTTGTCATTTTAATTATTGTCATTTTTAGATTCTGCAATTAGATTTTACAATTTTTCTTTTTCCAACACACCATCCCAACATTATTTTTGCAATTTTAGTTTTCAAGTTGCAATTGTCCTTACACTCTGCTTACAATATTTTTGTTACTCCGTTCCCTTGGGATTTGATACTTGGTACTCACATACCATTTTATATTACTTCGATCGCGTGCGCTTGCGTGTACATCGACCAAGTTTTTGGCACCGTTGCCGGGGAATGACAGTTTTAACAAAAATTTTGTTTTAGCAAAAAAAATTGTAAGAGAAGATTGCAACCACAATTTCTCCTATTTGCAGGAGGAGCTCGATTTCACTTGTTAAGGGAGAGAAATTTCAAAAAGACACAACATAGGGTAGATTGCTTGAGAAAGTCCACAAGATGGAAGAAGACATCATTGCAACATTGAGCGTACAAGCTTCATCATTAAGCTACATGATGGAAACTTTGATTATGAGAAATCCTATAGCTCATTTTAACCCTATCTCTTCTATTTCTTGTGTTTATTGTAAAGGAAGTCATTCATTTGATAATTGTCCTTATAATCCTGATTCTTTGTGTTATGGATTTCTACCCAGGTTTACAAATTAACATCAGTACCAGTGCTTCTAGCAAGGGAAGATGATTCCAAAAGAGTCAAGCATCAAAGAACTTGCGAGGGAATATAGAGCAAAGAACGATGTTGTAATGCAAAGTCAAGTCGCATCTCTACGGAGTTTGGAAATCCATGTGGAACAAATTGCAGATGAAAGGTCCCTTAAAAAAATCATAACCCCCAAAAAACTCTAACCCCTAAAAAAACCCTAACCCCTAAAAAACATCAACTTCTAAAAACCCTAAAACCCCCAAAAAACTCTAACCCCTAAAAAAACCCTAACCCTAAAAAACATCAACTTCTAAAAACCCTAAAACCCCTAACCTCTAAAAAACTCAACCCTCTAAAAACATCAAACCCTTAAAAAAATCATAACCCCCAAATAACCCTAACCCCCCAAAAAACCTAACTTCTAACCCCTAAAAAACTCTAACCATAACCCCCCAAAAAAACCTAACCCCTAAAATACTGTAACCCCTAGACCCTTAAATCCTTGAACACATACACCCTAAATTCTAAACCCTGAATCCAACAATTAATGGTATGAAAAAAGGAATATGGACGTAATAGTCTTCATTCAATTCACATATTGTAATAGGTGAGCTATTAGCATTTAACTAATTATAACTTCAATTAAGGGTTATGGGGAATTCAAAATTCTATGTCGTATTTCTTGGTCGTAATCCAGGGATTTACACATCGTGGGTTGAATGCCACAAAGAAGTGAACGAATTTATAGGAGCAGTTCACAAGTCATATGCAACCTATGCGGAAGAAAAGCGTGCATTTAGGCAATATGTAGTGGGGCCAACTAGTAGATCAGATACGTTTGAGTCGACACAAGTTCATCGTACCATACCTTTTACGAATAGCGATCCAGTAGGAAGTTGTAGTAGTATCATGCAACTATTAATAGTATTCATTGGGGGGATGATCGTAATGTATATTATGACAAGGATTTATAGCAGTATTTAAGTCATACCCATCCAATATATAGTCATGGATGAAATAAAGTGCTAATGATAACTTTTTTGTTATTATTGTCATTTTAAATTAAAAAGTCTTATGTAAATTAGAGTGGTACATAACAATTTTAAAAGTCTTATGAGTTTATATGTATTGTAAAATTTTCTTTTATTTCAAAAATGTCCAAGACAAATCAATAATTAATGCTAGAGATATTGAAAAAAAGAGTGTGGGGGTATTTTGTTCATATTTTTTTAAAAAGAACTTTGTAATATATACATAAATTAATACAAATAAAAAATCTCAATCTTAGAATTCATAGGAATAAATTGTTAATAATGAAAATTTGACAAATTGTATGAAAAAAAACTATACAGAAAAAAATTAGAATCAACTCAGACTTCAGAATTCCAGGTTTAAAAAATATGTACCCCAAACACAAACTTCAGAACTCCTACTCCCTGCAACTCCTTACCCCAAACACAGACTTCAAAACTCCAGACTAAACAACTCTGCACCCCAAACATAGACTTCCTAACTCCCCAGACTTTCTAACTCACCAAACTTCCTAACTCCTACTCCCTGCAACTCCTTGCCTCAAATGCCCCTTATGTTGTTAGATTGATTTTAATGTAAATTACCAAGTTTAAAAACTATTTAAAAAATTAATCACATTATGAGCATGCTTAGTGAAATTAAATAAAATTTGACTAATTCAACTCTCAAGTGGGTTTCCAGTTAGAGATGTTCCTTTTCGTTCAGCTTAAATACCTCAATCTAGACAAAATCTTTCATAGATAAAATTCTCTTATAGTCAATTTTTATTTCAAATTTATTAATTTTTAATTAACTATTAATTACAAGATTAATGAACCTAAGTGAATTTAAGCAATGTTTTTATTCCTATTAAAAAACTAATTCACTTATTGAATAATCTTAAAATTCTATCATTTTTAACATTTTAAAACAAATTAAAAAAAAATCATCCTGGACATTTTATTCTAATTCTATTAGAAAAAATAAAAAATTCAAAACTTAAACTATTTTATCTTTGAATTAAATTATCTTTATTTATGGAAGACCTAATCTTATTGAGAAATTAAGAGATCTAATCTTATTTTAAAATTAAAAAATCTAATCTTATTTTGAAAGAATCTAATCTTATTAGAAAACAAATAAAGATAAATTAAGTTCAAAATTTAAATTATTTAAAACATGAATAAAAAAAATCTTTATTTTAAGGAAACCCTAATCTCATTAGGAAATATCATAATTCTATTAGGAAAATATAGATTTCATTTATGAAAGGAAATATCCTAATTTAATTTTCTAAATATAACAATTATATTCAAAAGTTATGGAAAATATAAACTTATTAGGAAAACATCTTAATTCTATTAGGAAACATCATAATCAAAATTTTCGAATATAACAATTATATTAAAAAAATAATTAAGATGCATGATCATGCTTAACCTATGGTGGGATTTTAATCTAAATAGCATACTTTATGCAGCAATCAAATACTTTAACATCACATGCATAATTAATTTTTTTTTTTTTTAAATAGCAAAATTGACTTGCATATTTGGCATTTGGCAATTTAAATTGAAAAATTCAAATCCAAGACCTATATTGATCTTCAAAAAAAATATTCCTCTCTTGGTCATCCAAATTTAGGTTAACAAAAAATAACAGCAACCATCCGAAATTTTACATCCACCAATTGACCAAAATTTGGGGAACCATTAATGAAAAGCTTTCAATTTTACGGTGAAGTTGGTTTTTTTTTTTTTAAATCTTATTTCAATTTGAATTGAAATCTTATCTCAATTTGAATTGAAATCTAATAGCAATTTGAATTGAAAACTAATCTCAATTTGAATTTGTATTGAATTTTAATCTGAATTTGAATTGAAATTAATTGGTTGCTTATTGGGAAATCCACCATGAACGATTTTTTTTAATTGAAAAAAAAAATTTAACACCGAAGGATTTTACGTTTGATCTAATCAATGTGGAACTAATGCCAAATATTCCCTTACAATTAGTTTTGCAATCACATATCACATATAATAAATTTAAAATACCCACCATACGAACTTTTAATTCTAAATAAAAATCAAAGTAGGCTTTGATACCAATTGAAGAAATGAACGTTTCACTCCGCAGCGGAAGCATTGGATCGTCTTTGATTTTATTTAAAATTAAACTAAAAAAAATAAGATTAAGTAGACTTACTTGGAGTAAATATAGAGATATTTTTTGGGGGTCTTTAATCTTCTTGCTCCAACTCCAACAATGTTGAAACTCCAATTTTATAAAGCCTACTTGCTATGACTCGAACACATGATCAAGGCTTATGGAAATCTCTTGAAAGAAAAGTAGAGAGGAGAAGTTCAGAGAGAATTCTACAATTCTCTGTAGATGAGACGTGTCTCTTATGAATAAAACACACAATGACTCACCCCTAGGGTCCTATTTATAGTGGCCTAGGGAAAATAATTAAATAATATATTTTAATATATTTATCTAACCAATTTGAATCTTATTTAAACCTTTTAAAATTCTTCAACGACATTTATTTCTTAATTTGAATCTAATTCAAATTTAATAAATATCTTTGCTTTAATGTATCTTAATACATTAATAATTTATTTGATATTTAATGTATCATATATATTAAATATGTTTTCCTTCATTTAATATATCAAATATATTAAATTTTAATTTGAACATTTCAAAATGTTCTCTTAATGAAATTAATCTCTATTTGTTCATATGAGCTAACAATGGGACCTTATGGACCTACATATTATAAGTTCCAATGATACAAAATTAATTAATTAAACTCTTTAATTAATCAATTTCCATTCATTAACTTTAGGGTCACTCCACTATAGACCTAGAGTTGCACTCTTATGCACTGTAGGACAAGTTATTTCCATGGATATAACCACTACATGCAAGTCCATCATTCATAAGTTATTTGTAATTAAAGTTGGGTCAAAAGTCCGTTTTATCCCTATAATTACATCTTACACTTTAAATACCACTGATCATCTAATAAACAATTTGTTTATGATCCAATTATAAACTAAGTCCCTCTTAGGCCAGTGTGAGAGTGGGGCCCCATTGTTCAAGTCCTAAAATTAGCATTTAAGAGAACTACTCATCTACTTACTGTTGGCTTTTTGGCTCTTAATCTCAAATTAATTAATTTTAATTAATTAATGAATTAATATTTTGATGATAACAAACCTGCTATTAATTACTAACAATTTTAGTGTTTTGAAGTGTCCATAGCGTAGAGCTTGGAATAACAATTCCAACGCCTTTTGAATCACTCAAATGGGAGTTAAAACGAAGAAGTTATGGCCAAATTAAATTTGAACGGAAAATTCTCGACGCGATGACGTGGCAGCTGAGTCAGCATCATGGACCATTTAGAGAGTGACACGTGGAGCTATGGGAAAGTGACACATGGTGGCTTTTTTGTTTGTTTAAAAAAAAGAAAAAGAAAAATTATATTAGTATATATTATTTTTTATGTGTCTAACGGTTTTTAAAATTTAAAAAAAAAAAAAAAATCTGACAGCATTAAATGCTGCCAGAAATCAGGCTGATTTAAAAAAAAAAAAGTTATATATGTATTTTGACCGTTGGACACACACACACACACACACACACACATAATTATATTATATATATATATTTTTTATTTTTTTATTTTTTTTTCTTTTAAAATCTCCACCATTCATTTTACTTTTACAACAATCCAATTGTCCAAATTAAATATTAATTTTTACCTCTTTTCCCTATCTTTTTATACCATCTTCTTCTCCAAAATTCCATAACAAGTTTTCCATAGTTTTTCATCCTCCAAATTCTCAAAACTTCCATTGTTGCTCTCTCCAAGCTCTAATTTTTTTTTTCTTTTCATCTTTTTCTTAAGAGAGAATTATTGTATTGTGAGAATTTCTTTTTGTGTGAGAAATTTGTAAATCCACTCTATTGAGAGAGTTATAAGTGTGTTCTATAAACATATCAAACTTTGTAACGGTTTGATCCTAACCCGTGGAAAGGATCGAGTTTGCTCTTGAACTCGTAAAAAGAGCGTTGTAGTGGTTGGGCTCTAATCCGTGGAAAGAGTCGATAAAGTTTTTATTCAAATTTCCAAGAGGCGCTTGGGGAGTGGAGTAGGTCGAGTTTGACCGAACCACTATAAAATTACAGTGTCATACTCTCTAACTCTTTCTCATTTACTTGTGCAAATTAATTGTAGTAATTTGTTGTATGCTTTAATTTGCTCTTAATTGTTTATTGTGTTATATTGAATTAATTTTTCATACTTTACATATTGTATTAATTATCCTTTTTATTTGTGTATAAAAAGTTTGATAATTAGATTTTTGTGCATACTTAGGAAAAAGTTTTATTAAACCCTATTCACCCCCCCTCTAGGGTTGCCATACCGATCCAACACTTACCCTATATGGGAAAGAGTGAATTTTATCTTATAAGATTATGTTCCTAGCTCCCTATTTGGTAAAGTCTCCAAAATTGTAGGTTTATTAAATTGGCTACAAAAGTCACTCCCACCCATGCAAATAAAAGGACAAACCCTCACAATAAGGAGTTCATAACTCACTCAGGATTAAGATTGAGTTGCATGTGATTATCATGATGAAATATTAATATTCTCAATTAACGAATTTATAAAGAGAGATTAAATATTTCGTGGTCCAGTCTTATACGAACTCATTGTATAAGATATCCTCATTCACATGTCTCCACATGAATGATTTGGATAAAATCATTTGTAACTATTACAAAGTGAGTCGTATAAATAGTGTCACAAGGATAAGACACCCAACCTTATCCATATACTATGACTTAGGTTATTTCTTGAACATGATTCTCTCATATGTCAACTACATATTGTTCAAGAGTACACTAATAACCTTGAATTTTTCATATAATGGATAATATTATATTGCAAATAAAACAATCAAAGTTATTATTAATTATTAATTACGAGGCTTTAGGGCATAAATCATAACAGAGATAATAAAAGAGACCTGACTAAGTATAATATAATTCACGTGATTACAAGACAGCTAATGACCCACAAGGAACTAGAATCAAACAAGTAAGCTTAGGGTTCAATTATAGGTAATCATTATGTACGAATAATCATGAAGTCTTAACAGCCTTCGTAACAGGCGACGAACTTGTAGTTGATTTTATAGCATATGATGGAGCTCAGCGATAGAAAAGAAGAAAGAAGAATAAGTAAAAAGAGAAAGAAGAAGGAAGAAGAGGAAGAAAAAAAAAGAAGAAAAAAAGCTAGTGGGGGAGGAGAATGGGAAACATATAATTTTTTTTAATTATTATTTTAATATTAAAAATTGTCACGTTAGCCGAAAAATTAACAGTAGAGGGATTGAATAGACCTATTTTATAAAATTCGGGGACTTGATTGTCTAATTTTGAAACCTAAAGACTCAATAGACATAATTTCTAAATATGAGGGACCAAAAAGATAATTTATCCAAAAAGTTTTCATTTTTGCCATTTTTAACTAGTATTAAATAATTATTTCATGTTATTATCTTTCTTCTTATTATTATTTTTGACTTGATTATCTTTCTTATTAATAACTTATTATCATCTTAAAGCTTAAAATTCTCATACTTGTTGAAATGATTGAAATAAAATATGAAAAATTATATTGAAAGGGTCCATTTTAAAATATATAACATCGTGGAGTAATATTGAAAATCACTATAAATAAATCATGAAAGCGTTATATATGATCAAATTTGAGAAAAAAAAAACACCATTAGGCTGCAAATTTCAATACAGATGGGCTCGCTCTAATTTGCGAATAGGAGACTTGGTTAAGTACAATGTAGGCCCGATAAGAAACGCAGCGGAGGCCCATAAAGTAAGAGATTGGGTTATAAATAGATTAGGCCCATTTAATGTTGGTTGATCGGCCTTGTTAAGCCCAGCTGAGCACACTATCCGTTGCGATACACAGCCTACACTCTTATGTTGAACTTCGTTTCAAATCCGCAAAATTTGAAATTGATTTCTAAATGGCTGAAAAAAGTTAACCATCATTTTTCCAAAATAAAGAAGAAGAATTAACCGTTAGTTGACCTAATCGAATGATGAAATAATAGTTAACCTATAGTAACTAAACTTTGTTGATTTGTATTTTTTAAATAAGTTCAATTTTGTTTATTATTTTTTAATGACCGATTAGAAACAAAATTTAAATTTTAGGGACCAATTAGAAATCAAATTAAAATGTCGAGGACCAAATATGTCACTCTTGAAATCTTAAGTACTAAATAAAATCTAAATTCAAATCTCAAAAACCAAAAATGTTAGTTTTTGAAAATATAGGAACATAATAGAAATGAAATTCAAATCCTAAAGACTAAAAGAGTATTCCATAAAACAATGATTAAGTTACAAATATAATTGTCAACTTGAGCCTAACTCAACTAATTAAGGCATCAGTATTTGACCAAAATATGAGAAGCTTGAATTCTCTCCTCCACACAGGGCAGACCTAGATACTAATGTTTGGGGGGCCTGACAAATTATATTACATAAATATAATAAAAAAATTATCACACCAAAATGTCAGAAGTTCGAATCTACACCCTCACATCATGTTGACCTAAAAAAAGTTATTGGAGATAAGAATAGGTAGTTGTACCAAAGACTTTCTAACTAAGTTCGAATAACCTCAAGTACCATCATATAATTTAGCTAATCTTTTATGTCATATCAAATAGAAAAAAAAAGTTAAATAATGAGTTTAGTCCATGAACTTTTAAGTTCAAGTCTATTAGATCCCTAAACTTTAAAAAGTGTCTAAATGGTCCCTAAAGTTTCAATCTATTATCTAATAAGTTTCTAAACTTTAAACGTGTCCAATAGGTCTCTAAACTTTCAATTTTGTGCCTAATATATTCCTAAATTTTAAAAATGTCGAATAGGTCAATGACATAATATTATAACTTCTTATATAATTAAATATTAAAAATTAATTTATTAACATTTAAAAATATTTTATAGATAGAATTCTTTAAAGAAAACGTGGCTTATCATTTATATTATTTTTAAGAATAGTTTTCTATATTTTATAAATTGATAAAAATAGTAACCTTTTAATCATAAGCATGCATGTATTCTAGTAAGCATAAATTCCACTAAAACGTATCATACCTTCATTATCTTTAATGAATTATATAATACTTACAGTAGCCAAAGAGAGCATAGCTCAACTGGCATATTGAATGTGTTAACGATCACGAGGTCTGTGGTTTGAATCCCCCCAACCCCTATTGTACTAAATATATATATATATATATATATATATATATATATATATATATATATATTTAAAAAAAAAAAGCAGTATATAATCTAGTGTATTAAATTCAGTTTTTTTTTGGGGGGGGGGGGGGGGGGGGGGGGGGGGGAGGGCATGACTCTTCTTAGTCTCCATGTAGATCCATCCCTGCTTCCTCATGTGGTTGAATTCAAAAAAAGGAAAACAAAATTTACATAATTTCGTAGTTTTGTTTAGTTAATCACTAAAATTTAAACATGTCCAATTACATTATTGAACTATTGATTGTGAGGACATGAGTTCTTACCATTAAAATTATTAACTAAATGATAATATGATGAATCTATATAGATTAAATTACAAATTCGATCTCTATAATTTGAAGAAAGTTAAAAATTTGTTTGTTTCATGAGTTGGGTTTAGGATGGGTTAGCCATCTTCAACCCAATAGAGAAAAGATTTAGGAAGCCTACCAACCTACATTGTTCAAACCTGAGTTTCTTCTTCTTCTACTTTTTCTGTTTTTTAAATACTTTTTTTTAAATTAAATTAATTTTTATTTACAATAATAATTATTTTGTTTGTTTGTTTTTTCTAACTACTCTTTATCTTTTCCATTTTATTCCTTTTGGGTTCTTTTTTAAATTAATATTATTGTTTATGTTTTTTTTTCTTCTAACTCCTTTCTCCTTCAATAGTCTCATATCTTTCTTTTTTTATTCAACTGCATTGCTTCCAACTTCATGCGAGATATCTCTACATGACAATAATATTTTTGGTTAGTCAATTTAACTTGAAAACTTTTTAAAATCATCTTTTAATTTAAATGACTAAAATGTTGTTTATTTTTAAAATCATCTTTTAATTTAAATGACTAAAATGTTGTTTATTTTTAAAATCATCTTTTAATTTAAATGACTAAAATGTTGTTTTTGAAAACTCATAGACAAAAAAAATAATAATAATAATAATAACAACAATAAACTTACACTTTAGAGATCAAAAGTATAATTTGGCCAAAAATATATAATTTTTAAACTAATTTTAAGATAAAACTATTTATTTATTTTAAACTTACCAATATTAAAATTTTAAAAATAGTATTTAATTTTAAGTTAACATATTAAAGTAAAAAAATAACTTTCAAATTAGTTAAAGTAAAGAAAAATATGATATTTTATTTTGAAACTTAGTAAAAAAATAATTAATTAACCATATTAACAAATTTATTTTTATATTTTTCCACTTGTTGCAGATAATAATAAAATTACTCTTCTTTTTTCTTTTTTTTTTTTATTTGTTGAGTCCAACTATGTGAGACGAATAATCAAACATGATTTACATTAGGATATCAACGCTAATCAATGTCTTTATTTTTAACTTAGTTATCTAAAAAGAAAATAAATAACAAATTAGATACTTCATTTGCCTCTTTAGTCAATAAATTAAAATACCAAATTATGAAAAAAAAAATATTCTAATTTTAGTCAAAAACTCAATTTTAAAATTGACGAAAAGAAAAATTGGTTTAAATTTTTTTGGAAAGGTAATTGAAATTAACTTGAGTTTGAATTACAAACATACTATAATAAAATTAGTAAAATAAATAGTATTTAATTTTAAATTAGTCATATAAAAAAATATTTAATTTCCGAATTAAACATATTCAAGATAAAAAATGTATGATATTCAATTGAAACCTAGTCATATAAAACATATATGTTTTATTTTTGATTTAGTTATTTTAAAAAAAATCTATCCAATGTATTTTATCTTTAAGTTAGTCATTTTTTTACATAATTAAATTAGTCAATTTAAAATAACAAAAATTTAAG
This sequence comes from Trichosanthes truncata, assembly GCA_033996785.1. Lineage (NCBI taxonomy): Eukaryota > Viridiplantae > Streptophyta > Magnoliopsida > Cucurbitales > Cucurbitaceae > Trichosanthes > Trichosanthes truncata. The sequence continues at coordinate 79,512,531 of JAWPNB010000003.1, forward strand.
AATCAAATTTTAATTTTGAATTTAGTTATATTTGAACAATAAGAAAACTAAGGTTAAATTACAAATTTGGTCCCTATGGTATGGAAAAAATTAGAATTTAGTCTCTATGGTTTTAAAAGTTGGAATTTGTCTCAATGGTTTGATAAAACCCTCATAAATAGTCTCTTCGGTATTTGTAATTTGATAAAAAAAATTAATTTATTCTTAACTTAACTATATTAACAGAGCAATACTTGGGGTGCATCCTGGATTACATCCATTTTTTTGCAGCCCAACGCCAACTAGACATCAAACAATATTAAAAAATATTTTAAAAAAAAGACAAAAGATTTTTCCATGGGGCAAACTGTGGATGAACAACTGGGTGTGGCTGTTAAAAGATGGGTATAGCCCAAGATTCACCCAAGTTTTTTCCATATTAAAAAAATAATAATAAATAATTAAAATGACAAATTTAAACTAATATATGATTAAATACAATTAAATATTTTACAAATTCAAGATGTCAAAATCTGCATTCCAAACTCAGACTTCCTAAACCGGCACTCTAAACACATGCTTCTTAAACTTGCACCGCGAACACAATTTTCTTAAACTCAAGCTACCTAAATGATAATTCTCATTTATGAGGATTATTTGACCCTAAACTTGGTTGTTCTTGTCATTTTTGTGGGTTTTGTTGTATGGCGAGCAAGCTAAAAATGGTGTTTATTTGTTAAATTCATAAAAGTTCGTTGGAGTAATGAAAAAAATGAAAGAAGTTGAAAAGAGATTGTAAATTATACTAATTTGTTATTTTTGTGTATGCAAGGTTTAAAATGTCGATGTCGACGGAAATGTCGAAGTCTCAATTTTATGAAAATGTCGATGGAAATATCGATAAAATATCGATGTCGATGGATATTTCTGGAAAAAATTTAAAAACTAAAAATTCAAAAAAAAATATTTAAATTAATAAATGAACATTTTACACTTTTTAAATGAGTTAAAATACTTGTTACATTATTATATTCACATTAAATTACATTTTCTTGCTATTTTTTTAATATTTCGTCAATTTTGTACTGTATAGTGGAAATGTCGATTCCTCCTTATGTCGATGTTGAACCCATGGACATGTGGAAATTTCGATGGAAATGTCGACATGTCGACGGAAATTTAATACCCTGTGTGTATGTTTGGAGCAAGTACAAAAATGCAATTGCATTCTATTTTGGAAATGCAATGGCATTGCTTCGGAAAACAAGTCTGAAAAACAAGCACAAAATGCAATTGCATTTCCATTTTGGAAATGCAATTGCATTCCTTCGAAAAACAAGCACATAATGAAATTGCATTTCTGGAAAATTTTGGCAGATCTGAAAAATAATGCAACAGAAATGCAATTGCATTTTCTGGAAAATCTGAAAATTGAGAAAATCATGGAAATCACGAGATTCAAGAGATTTTTACCATATTTAAGAGATTTTTCAGCCCGAACTCCTGCCCAAACAAACGTTGACCCAAAGTTGTAGACAAGCAAAGATAGAAACCCTAGCCCTCGATGCCTATAAAAACGAGAAGAACAAAAATAAAAAGATGGCTGAATTTTTCTGCTCGCCCACAGCGGCTTAGTTCACAATTTTCTATCATTTTCTAGCATCTTGTTCTTGTATTTTGCTCTGAAATTTTGGAGATTGATCCATCCTCAACGAAAGTTAGAGGAGGTGAAGAGCTAATTTCCTGTGAAGGTGCCCTTGGTTCGATCAAAGCTAGGAATACAGTCAGTTGTTCTTTGTTTTGTCCATGTTTTTTAGTTGCTTTTTTTTTGTTTTTGTTTTTTTTGTTTTTTTTTGTTTTTGTTTTTGTAAGTTCTTTAGTTTAGGTTTATTGATTCTCATTTTATTCACAACAAAGACAATTGTTCTTGTGACCTTTATTTCCATAATATTAAGTGTTGCTACTGTTTTGTTTGCAATTTTCATTGAATCTATTTGTGAGTTCTTAGATTGTTTTTCTTCAAGTCTTTTCTTAATAAAATTTCAGTTTAGGTTGCCTTATATTTTGGAATTTTCTTCCCTTTTATTCGGCTATTTAATTATGAGTTTTGTATCCATTCATTTGTTATTTTTCATCCCCATCATAATGAGCTAAATTTTCTTTAGGGGTTCAAGTTGGTGAAAGCCCTAAGGAAAAATGTAAAAGCTCTAAAGCATAACCAATCTAGCTAGCATGTGAACTTAGTTTGTTTTTGTTGAGTTTAGATTTAGGTAAACCTAGTCGGCCAACTTAAGTACCTCAACCTCGACAGGATCCTCCTTAGACAGAGCTTTTCTGAATTAACTTCTTCATTCAGATTGGAACTTCAAAAGTTGAAAGTTTCTTTCTCTCTCTCTCTCTCTCTCTCTCTCTTTTTCTTTTTTTTCTTTGTTTTATTATTTTAAAATAAAAGAAAGATAAGGTAACTTATCCAATTCCAGTAGGGAGACTGCAACTATGTTCTTTCATTTTGCACCTAGGTCTCGATGTTGGACTAGATTTCAGTCGTAGTTGAGGTGCTTTGATCACAACGGGTCTTGCTTGCTTAAGAGATTTACATATATTTCTGAAGGTAGAAATTGCACAACGGGTCTTGCTTGCTTAAGAGATTTACATATATTTCTGAAGGTAGAAATTGCAGTTGCAATTTGTGTCACATACTGCATATTGCCATCCTTTATGCTCTCATTTTTGCATTTCCTGTAAGCTGCAATAAGCGAAAGCAGGGCATTCTAGTATCGGGAGCATTGTGGATGTCAATTGTTGTGAAATTGCAACTGTATGGCTCACTACAACTTCCTTTTGTTGTTCCTGCTCTTTTTGAGGTGGTTCTTCTTTGATCTCTTCTCTCCCTTTTGGCTCCTTAATGTCGCCAAGTGTTGGAGCCCTTATTGCTTCTACTGGGAGTTCAAGGTCTCATGTTCCAATCTCGTTCTAAGTGACACCACATCATGTTCTTTTTCTTCTTCTTCTTGTTTTGAAGTCTCTTTGTTCTCTAGCAAACTTCCTTGGGATCTGTTCTGCAATTCATCTGCAATTTGTTCTACCTGGATTTCTAAACTCCGTAGAGATGCGGCTTGACTTTGCATTACAACATCGTTCTTTGCTCTATATTCCCTTGTGAGTTCTTCAATGCTTGGCTCTTTTGGAATCATCTTCCCTTGCTGGAAGCATAGGTACTGATGTTGATTTACAAAGCTGGATAGAAATCCATAACACAAAGAATCAGGATTATAAGGACAATTATCGAATGAATGACTTCCTTTACAATAAACACAAGAAATAGAAGAGATAGGGTTAAAAGGAGCTGTAGGATTTCTCATCATCAGAGTTTCCATCATGTAGCTTAATGATGAGGCTTGTGTGCTCAATGCTGCAATGATGTCTTCTTCCATCTTGTGGATTTTCTCAAGTAATTAACCCTACGTTGTGTCTTTTTTCAATTTCTCTCCCTCAACAAGTGAAATCGAGCTCCTCTTGCAATAGGAGAAATTGCAGTTGCAATCTTCTCTTACAATTTTTGCTAAAACAAAATTTTTGTTAAAACTGCCATTCCTTGGCAACGACGCCAAAAACTTGATTGGTGTACACGCAAGCGCACGCGATCGAAGTAATATAAAATGGTATGTGAGTACCAAGTATCGAATCCCAAGGGAACAGTGTAACAAAAATATTGTAAAGCAAAGTGTAAGGAAAATTGCAACTTAAAAACTAAAATAGCAAAAATGAAGTTGGGTTGGAGTGTTAAAAAAAATTGCAAAATCTAATTGCAGAATCAAGAAATGGAAATATTGGAAAAACAACAATTGCATAATTGAATTGTAGAATCAAGAAATGACAATATTGGAATAACAAAAATTGCATAATTGAATTGCAGAATCTAGAAATGGCAATATTGGATAACAAACTAAAAATTCAAAAGGGATTTAGATAAAGATGGGGCTCAAGAATGTCATTGCCCTAAGTTGTAATTGCAAGCACAAAATTACAATTCCAACCTACTCTACACTAAATTATAAACCAGAATTGCTTCTCCTATTCACCTTAATTTAGGTTTTTAGGAGGCTAAGTGAGTGACTTATATATCTATAGTCTCTCTATCTTAGATTAATTTGGCTCATCAATTTTATGGCTTTGGAGTCCTTAATCCCTATGTCTAGGGTAAGGATTGGCTTATGTCTAAGCTCTTTTCTCCATCACTTGTGCGAAATCCACTTATCACTAACCCCGTCGGTATTGGATCTAAGCTTGAGTTGCTACCCTAGTTGATCAATCTAGGATCTCAACGAAAATTGTTCAACACAAGCAAACAATTGAGATGTAGGCTTGGTTTTTATTGAAATTTAGGCTACAATTACTTCTTAGGAAATTTATATCCTTGAACCGCCTAAGAAGTTTTAGCTCATTTTAAAGATGAAAATCTTACAACTAATTTTTGAGGAAAAGTTCATATTGGAAACTTAAATAAATTGCTAATGAAAACTGGAACTAATTGAAATAATGCAAAATTTCTATCATAAATAGCTTGCTTATTGGAACAATTAAGACAATAATTTTAAAAGCAAATATGGGCAAATAATAAACAAGACTTCCAAGAATTTTCAATTTGAATTAAAAGACAGAGAATCAAGAGCATCAAAAGAAAATTAGTTCTACTTCTTTCTACCTTCGAATTCGACAGTACCATAACGTGTATGAAGCAAAGATTGAACCATTACAAAAAAAAAAAGCAGAATTGAATTGGCAGAAGCTCTCGGTAAAACAGAGAGAAAATTGAAAAAAGTGCAGTAACTTGACAAAAACCCACTACTATTTCTAGGAAAATATTGAGTCTTAACAACCCAAGTTCTCACTTGAATCAAACTGAAAAAACAGAGAAGGAAATCAAACCCAAGTATAGCAGTAGCCTTACGGTAAAACAGAAAAGAAAAACTAAAAAAAAAACAGAAGAAGAACAACTGCAGAAAAACAGAGGAAAAACCCACGAAATAAGCTCCCAAAACACCTCCAAAACGAATTCGTTAGCTCCTCTTCTTCTTCCCCCTTTATAGACCTTCATTAGGGTTGAAGAATGCCCAAATTCCGCACTCAAAATCTCCCAAATCATGCTGTAATTGAAGATTTTTGAAATGGATTAATGCATATTTTTTTTTCATTTTTTGAACTTTTCTACTGCTCCAGATTGCAGAATCACGATTTTGCAATTTCCACATTCCCAAGTCTGCTGCTCCATATTGCAGAATCACGATTTTGCAATTTGACTTTGCAATTTTCATATTTCCTGCAAACAAGATTAATTTATTTAGAACTCTATCCCAAATGCCATCATATTTATTTCTTTCTTAAATTGAAGCAATCTTTCAACTATTTTCAAAAGGTTTTAAGTCAAAAACAAGAATATTTTAAGCAATTGAGAGTTAAATAAGCCTTAATTCTAAGACTTATCAGACATATAGGCTTAATCACTTAGCCTCCTAAAAACTTTGAATCAAAATTGAATAGGAGTTGAATTCGGTTTACTTAGTTTTCACATTTTAGCTACGATTGCAATTGCATTTTTTATAGCATTTTTCTGAAAGGTGCTTGAACCACTTGAAATCCCTCATTTTCACTCATTGATTTTTCACCCATTTTTCGTTAACAAACCAACCTCATATATTTTTATAACCTCGGTTACCAAACTTGCAATTTGAAAACAAAATTTTCTATCATTTGAATTTTTTTGGGATCAATACTCTAGAATACTTCTTGTTTTATATTACTTGCATCGACAGTGTGCACTTGCATTAGACTGGAGTTTGTTTTGAATTAAAAATATTTTCTTAAACTAAACCCTTAGTTTAACTCTCTCGGTTTAACATTCTCAAGTTTAAGATTCCAAACTTGTGTGTCAAATGCTCCCTAGCTTAGAGTTTAGTCCCTATTGGTTTAAAAGTCTCTATGATTTGATAAAACTCTCATAAATAGTCCCTATGTATGAGAGTTTTATCAAACCGTAAGGACAAAATTCTAACTTTTAAAATTATAGGAACTAAATTCTAACTTTCTTCAAACCATAGGGACCAAATTTGTAATTTAACCATCTATATAAAATGAATGTATAACTTTCTTTTCAAAACAACTAAAATCCCATGCTTAAAGACAGAATAATGTATTCATACGGAAAAATTTCTAGTACTACGGGAGTACCATACTCATTTTATTCACACTATGTTTTAATACTAGTGGACCCCACATAATTTTCAAAAGAATGCTGATATGGCAAGTAATAAATGGGAGTAGTATGGAAAATTTTCATACTACGGGAGTACTAGAATTTTTCTGGTATTCATACAATGTTGCAATGCCACGTGTCTTATTCTCGTTTGTACCTTCCATTTCTCTTATATATATATAACTATTTTCTCTTTCATCCTACCTATTATTGATTGCTTCATAATTCTAAAGGAAAAAAATCATTTTTTACCTTAAACTTGACAGGTTGTATCAATTTTAACCTTGAACTTTCAATTTCATTAATTTAAACCTCAAACTTAGTAGGTTGCATCAATTTTAACCCTAAACTTTCAATTCATCAATTTAACCTCAAACTTGAATAAGTGTATCAATTTACACCCGCAGTTAAGTTTTCGTTTCAATCTCTGTTAGAAAGGTTTCCCACACATGTCCAAAGCCATGTGTTGCTCTATAACAAATACGCATTTGTTATTTTTTTAAAAAAAATAAAATTACTGAAGAAAATTGTAGTAGACTCGCCATAATGTTTTTCAATTTTAGAGCATTTTTTTTTCACTTCTTATCTTCTCTAATTTTGCTATTTTTTTCATTTCATTAATTGAGGTTTTTCAATTCTAAGGCAAGATTCTACTCGATCCATCGATTTTTAGTAGAAACAAATCTTATTTGTACCATATTTTTCCTCAATGGAGTACTCCCATTCTTGAATCGGTCGCCAATATTGATTTTTTTTTTTAAAGTTCTCGTTGGCCTTGAACTCGATTTGTCCTCCATTCGCCGCAACGAACATAGGGCTTTCGGAATCGCCCTCATTAGAATCTTTGTCCCCTTTCTCTCCAGCATCGATGTTACTTTAATCCTCTGTAAGAATGTTGACGGGGCCGACAAGGTCGGCTATGACATCACCGCCTGGATCTTCTTCACACTCGTTGCACTGGTATCAACAACAAAGGCGAGGGGAACACAAGAGTCCATTTGTTTTCATATGGGTCCTACTTTCGAGAGTCGAGCTCGTAGTTTTCATGATGGTGGAAACTCAATCTAGAATGCTTTATTTTATTTTTTTTGTAAATTTTTTTTTAAAAAAAGAACAAACAAGTACATATCATAGAGCAAAACGTGACTTTGGGCATGTGTGAGAAATTTCTAACGATGATTGAAACGGAAACTTAATTAAGGGTGTAAATTAATACACTTATTCTAAGTTTGAGGCTTAAATTGATGAAATTGAAAGTTTATGGTCAAAATTGATACATCCTGCCAAGTTTGAGGTTCAAATTGATGAAATTGAAAGTTCATGGTTAAAATTGATACAACCTGTCAAGTTTATGGTCAAAATTAATTTTTTTCCTGCTTCTAACTCTAAGTTGGTGACATCTAATTCTACTCCAATGACCTTAAAATGTGGAATCCCCGTCTCACATCATATGTAATGAGATTATTCGAGAGATATGGTCCTAGGCTCCTAGCCCATGTCGTTTTCCCAAGAATAGAAGAAGAAGAAGAAATAAAGATACGGTAGATATTAAGAAAGTTACTTTTAAGTTTTGAGTAGAAAATTAGAGCAAATCTTTTGGATTTGACTCCAAAGTGTGAACTGCAATTTTTTCAAACATTCTGTTAAGTAGAGCTGGCCATGAAAAGTGGTATTAGGTAATACCTTCAGGAGAAAAATTGGTCATTTCCATGTGTTTGATCCAGCAAAAATTTTGACTGTTGAATTTACATTAAAAAAGAAAAGAAGTTTCAACACTCTTTCTGCCAACAAGTTTTTTTCTTTCTCGTCCTAATTTTAATTAAAACTATGTCCTTTTCCTACCAAATTTTGTTGACTGTCGGATTAAAAGAAGAAGAAGAAGAAGAAGAAGGCAATCCCTCGCTTAATTATAATAATTGACCAACAAATAATTTAGGGCTTATTAGACAAATAATGTTATTAAAAAAATAAATTGGAAAAAACAAATTAATTTGAAACTATTAAGAAAAAGAGGGAATTTGTTTTTTTTATTGGGAAGAGACGCATTCAACTGGAATGCGTATTTACTAGGAACACATTCAATAAAAAGTAACGGAGGATTGAAGAAATTGTGGGGTCTATTTGATAACTATTTGATAACCATTTAATTTTTTGTTTTTAAAAATTAAGCCTATAAATACTACTTTCACCTATAGATTTTCTTGTTTTGTTATCTACTTTTTACACATGTTTTCAAAAACCGCAATGTTTTGAAAACTAAAAAAATAGTTTTAAAAAACTTTTGTTTTTGAAATTTGACTAAGAATTCAAATGTTTTCTTAAGAAATATGAAACTCGTTGTAGAGAAATGATGAGCAACCAATCACAATTTTCAAAAATCAAAAACAAAAAATTAAGGCCCCGTTTGATAACCATTTGGTTTTTGAAAATTGTAATTGTTTTCTCACAATTTCTCTACAATGGTTTCCATCTTCCCTACAATAGTTTTCATCTTTCTGAAGAAAGTATTTAAGTTATTAACAAAATTCAAAAAATAAAAACAAGTTTTTGAAAACTACTTTTTTTAGTTTTCAAAACTTGGCTTGATTTTTGAAAACATGTGTAAAAAAATAGATAACAAAACAAGAAAGGTGGAAGTAGTATCTATAGGTTTAATTTTTAAAAACTAAAAATTAAAAATCAAATAATTATCAAACGGAGTTTAAATGGTTATCAAATGAGACCTTAACAGTTCTGTTTTTGTTTTTAAATAAATGACTTACAAACTTCCCATCATATGTACTCGTAGCACAATGGTTGAGAATATACTTTTTTTTTTGTTTTCAAAACTTGGCTTGGTTTTTGAAAACATATGTAAAAGGTAGATAACAAAACAATAAAGGTGGAAGTAGTATCTATAGGTTTAATTTTTAAAAACTAAAAATTAAAAATCAAATAATTATCAAACGGAGTTTAAATGGTTATCAAATGGGATCTTAACAGTACTGTTTTTGTTTTTAAATAATTGACTTACAAACTTCCCATCATATGTACTTGTAGCACAATGGCCGAGCATATACATTTTTTTAGTACAACAGGGGTTGAGGGGATTTGAACCATAGACTTCGTGGTCGTTAACACATTTAATATGCCAGTTGAGCTATGTTTTCTTTGGTTGCCCGAGCATATACATTTTACCCATCTTTCTAGGTTCAAATCATGTTCTATGCTATTGCTATTATTTTATTTTATCTAAATATAACATCACTGCATTAGTCAGTTTAACTATGCTTAGATTGATAAATAGTTGTCTTTTTTATTTTTTAATAAAAGCTATAATTTCAAGTTTTTTCTTTATTTAAAAATAATTACTATTACTAAAAAAAATTATAATTAATATATCAAGTCATTTTATGGTTTTTATTTAATATTATAATAGTTGAATTATAATTTAAATTCTAAAATAACTATCATTTTAATTGTTATTCTTTATAAAAGTTATAATTTCAGATTTTCTCCTTATTTAAAAATAATCACGATTATAAAAACAAAAAACTATAATTAATATATAAAATTATTTTATGATTTTTATTTGATATTATAATAATTAAATTATAATTTAAATACTAATATATCACTTTTTATTTTAATTTTTTTTATAAAGGCTACAATTCCAGGTTTTCTCTTTATTTAGAAACAAACAATTATTATTAGTATTTTTTATATAAAAGCTATAATTTCATATTTTTTTCTTTGTTTATAAATAATCATTTAAATTTTTTTTAAAAAAAAGGCTATCATTTTTTGGGTTTTTATTTTATTATTTAAATTAGAATTTAACTTTTATAATATTATAGAAAAAAATCATAGAATAACTTGATATATTAATTAATTTTTTTATAATTAGTAATTTATTTTTTAATTTTACAACCAAAAGTGCTTAAATTTAGCAACACTTATTTAAATTTCAAATTTTTTGAGAATATGAAAAAAAAAATGCAATATGAAATAATAATAATAAAAAAAGAGTGATTTTTTTTTTCAAGTGATATGCCAATGTATTCTAATATGTTAATAAAATAATAATTTAATGATACATACATTTTTAGTTCATATATTATAACAAAAATTTGTTCAAAGACCTAATTGAGAATTTTCAATATATTAAAAGTAAAAATGAGATTTTTTTTAAAGATTCAGATCCAAATTAAGAATTTTCTAAAAGATTAGGAACTATTTATTATATTTAACTTTTTTTTTAGTAAAACAAATGTGGGATATGAGGATTTGAACCAATGCGTTTCACTCTGCAATGGAAGCATTGGATCGTCTTTGATTTTATTTCAAATTAAACTAAAAAAAAAAAAAGATTAAGCAAACTTACTTGGAGTAAATATGGAGATATTTCTGGCGGGTCTTTATCTCCTCTACAAAGTCTTCATGGCTATGACTGGAATACAAGACTAAGGCTTGTGAGAGTCTTTTGAAAGAAAATCCACAAAGGATTCGAGAGGAAGAGGTCTAGAGAGAATTATCTAATTCTTTATTGAGGAGATGCGTGTTATCTCTAATGGCTCAACCCAAGGGTCCTATTTACAGAGATCAAGGGCAAATATTTGCCATAATTAAAATATTATATTTTAATATCTAATATATTAAAATATATCTTATATTTATTTGAATCTCATTCAAATCTCTTACGATATTTATTTATTTGAATTTTATTCAAATTTTATAAATATATTTTATTTAATGTATCTAATATATATTAATTATTTTAATATTTAATGTATCAAATACAATAAATATATTTTCCTCTTTTATATTTAATATATCTAATTATTAAATATTAATTTGAATATTACAAATTAAATATTAATTTGAACATTTCAAATTTTAATATTTAATGTATCAAATACAATAAATATATTTTCCTCTTTTATATTTAATATATCTAATATATTAAATATTAATTTGAACATTTTAAAATTTTCTTTAAACTAAATTTATCTTTTAGTGTTACTATGAGTTAGCAAGGGAACTTTATGGACCTACAAATTATAAACTCCAGTGATACAAAATCAATTAATTAAACTCTTTAATTAATTAATTTTTATTCATTACCTATAGGTCACTCCACTATAGACCTAGAGTTTCACTTTTATGCACTGTAGGACAAGTTGTGTCCATAGATATAATCACTACATGCAAGTCAATCATTCACGAGTTATTCGTAATTACAGCTGGTTCAAAAATCCGTTTTACCCTTGTAATTACATATTGCACCTTAAGTACCACTGACCCTTCAATGAACAATCTGTTTATAATCTAATTATAAACTAAGTACCTTTCAGGCCAGTGAGAGGGTGGGGCCCCATTGTTCAAGTCCCGAAATCAGCACTTAAGAGAACTACTCATCTACTTACCTTGTATGGGAAGAAGTGAATTTCATCTTGTGCGATTATGTTCCCAACTCCCTATTTGGTCAAGTCCCCAAAATGGTAGGCATCTTGAATCGGCTACAAAAGTCACTAGGGGTGTACAAACAACCCGGTAACCCAAGCAACTCGAACTACCCAACCCAAATTTTAAGGGTTGGGTTGGGGTAGGTTTCTTTTTCAGTTTGGGTTGGGTTAAAATTTTGGAGAATCGAATTTTCTAGTTGGTTCTCGGGTTGGCCTTTTTAGGCTCGGGTTGACCCGACCCAATCCAACCCAAAATTTATGTTTTTTTTTAAATATATTTATAAATGAATTATTTGTGAACTTTTAATGTTTTTCATCTAGGATTGTAACGAAGATTAAGATGTTATGAATTTTGAAGTTTGATATTTGAATTTTATGTGATTTTAGTTATTAATTCAAGCAAAAAGTATTTTAAATAATTAAGAAAATTATTTAAAAAAATAATAAAAAAACTCAACCCGGAGACCCAACCCAACCCAACCCAACCCTTGATTGTAACCCTTGATCGGGTCATTCGGGTAGCCAACCCGACCAACCCGAATTTTCGGGTTGGTCCCAAAAAACCCTTCAACCCAACCCAACTCATGTACACCCTTAAAAGTCACTCTCACTCATGCAAATAAAAGGACAAGCCCTTGCAGACATGAGTTCATAACTCACTCAAGATTAAGATCGAGTCGCATATGATCATCCTGATGAAATATTAATCTTCTCAATTAACGGATTTATAAAGAGATATTAAATATTTCGTGGTCCAGTATTATACAAACTTATTGTATAAAATACCCACACTCACATGTCTCCACATGAACGAATTGAATCAAATTATTTGTAACTATTACAAAGTGGGCCGTATTAATAGTGTTACTAGGATAAGACACCCAACCTTATTCATATATTATGACCTTTTAGGTTATTTCTTGAACGTGATCCTCTCATATGTCAACCACATATTGTTCAAGATTATACTAATAACCTTGGATTTTTTATATAATGGATAATATTATATTGCAAATAAAATAATCAAAATAATTAGTAATTATTAAATAATTAATTAATTACGACGCTTTAGGGCATAAATTCCAACAACTCTAACCTCAAGGGAAGAAGTAAATGTCAATTATTGTTGAGCTATGCTCATGTTGGTTAGTATATTTAGGTTTGTTGTTGCCAAAATTCGGACAAGGAAAATGTAGTTGGTCTTCACGTGATAACAACAATAAATTTGTTTGAAATGGGGGAAGAACGTGGCCTGCAAAAGAAGAGAAATCTGCACACCAGTTTAGTGCTTGCCACACCAGCTCCAATGCTTATTAGCTAGGAGAATTTGGGTATAGCAAGGGTTTAGAGTATGAAGAACAACATACCTTCTCTAAGTTGAAGATAGGTATTTATATGATCCCCTTAAGGTTTTTCTCATTCTCTTTGCGAATTAAGTTAAAGATGGACCGGACTGGATTGAATCAGGATGCCATGAGGTGGGGGCATGCGCCATGAGAAGCTGACCATAGGGTCCGTCTTGGCCTCATGCCAAGGTCGAGGAGGTTGAATTTGGGCTTTGGCCCAAATTCATCTCTTCTCATTTGCTTTATGGCCCGGTCTTTCTACATTAGCCCGAATTTGTCTCGCATTGGGCTTTTACTTGTTAGTTTCGTCTCTAATTTCCCTTGTAACTTGAGTTTATTTTCTTGGTCCAATTTTACTCATAACAAGCTTATTGTTTATCCATTACTTGCCATTCAAACTAGGGCACAAGATGTAATGTAGTAAAAGCGAGGAAGACCGACTTAAGTAATATATATTGATAATATAATTTTTTTTAAAAAAATTTGATAATAGAATCTATTTATTTTAGTTTGTAATTATAGATACAATTTCAAAATACAAGTCAAATATTTAAACAATTCTGGAATCTTTTACTAGTGTGACCAAAATTTATCTTTAATAAATCTAATTCTATACCTATTTTTTCTTGACAATATTGGCAAATTAACGTTTATTGTGAATTTTATTTTTGAAACTCTCTTTACAAAAAACTCACATAACTATGAATGCTCTAGAAAAATCCAATTATTAACTGGCCTCTCAAATTTTCATTACAAACCTATGAAATTCTCTCTCTCTCTGTTTTTCCCCTTCTCTTTTACTGGAAAAATACGTTCAATTTCCTTTAAAAAAATTTCCCCACACACACACACACATATAGTTTTATTTCTCATATTTTTTATGCAAATGATAGCCTTATTTTCTTTAGGCTACAACAAAGGGATTGTCTTACCAATAAGAATGTTTTAAAGTTACATGAGTCTGCCTCTGGACAAGTTATTAATTATGATAAAAATCTATGTTTATGGTAAGCATGAACACATATATGTGGCTTTGCAAGACTTCATTCACAGTGAACTTGGAGTTGCTATAGGCTGAACGCGCTTGGCAACTATCTCAGATTACCATCCCAAACCACACGAAGTAAATGCTCGATTTTTCGCTCTGTAAAAGGACTGAGTATGGAAGGTCTTAGAAGGTTGAAAAGAAAAACTTTTTCTTTGGAAGGTAAGGAGATCCTCACAAAGCACTAGTTCACGCAATTCCTACGTGCATGATGAATTGTTTCAAACTCCCAACTTCCCTTTGTAATGAAATCAATGCTAATCTTCATAAATTGACACATTTAAACATCAAATATTCTTTAACTTAACATATATTAATCTTCATAAATTGCAGATTTAATGTCACACTTTCTTAGCAAAAATAACAAAGTAATTGTCTGAAAAATTCATAATCACGTCAATACTATGTCATAGTTACCTCATCATTAGACCCCAAAAATAAAATTAATTCGAGTCCAAATCACCTGGGCCATAGTGTGAGTTTGTTTAATTATTTGCAGAAGGAAAAAAAAAACAGATATAAACTTTTAATATATAATCTTCAATATTTAGATAAATGTCCCTTTCAGTGGACCAAAAGGATAGGTGCTTCTGCTTTCTTTATGCCATTAATGTGCTGGCTTATGGGGACATTATTGGCAGCATAAATTGGTTAAATATCAATTATACCGACAAAGGCTCAGTTATATTAATTATACTAGTACTCGAACCTGCATAAGTAATACACCGACAATTCTACTTACATATTCTTAATTGAATCATATTATGATATACACGATATATTGAAGATATTGATATATAGACTTAACTATAAATATTTTTATTATAAAAAATAAATTATTGAACATTTTAAAACTATTTAAAGATAGCATGTACAAAATGTTTTGAAAAAGTATTTTCCTTAAAATCATAGCTCTCAAAAGATTTTTATTTTGGGTAATTATTTATTTATTGCTTTAATATACTACATGAAAAGCCTTATCTCAAATACACTCTAACCAAACCTTTTTTTTTATATAAGGTAGCTAAACACCTAAAAGATTAGAGTGAAATATTTTTAATTAGTATAAAAATACTTTTACGCGTTATTAGGAAAATGACCTCAAATGTACTATAAGATTTGAACACTTCAGACTCTCTCTCTGAAATTTCCACTTCATTAGTGGTGCATAGAGACCTTAAAAAAAGCATATTAATTTTTTTTGAGTTAAAAAAAGTATATTAAAAATTAGTGTAGGTACACTAGCACCATATATTGAATGTTAAATAATAGACTTAAATTTCTACCAGAACTTTGTCACTTGCATTAAAAATTTCCAAATCCACACACTAAACAATAATCTATGTATTTTTATTCAACTATTTATCATTCTTTTTCATCAACTTGTGATTTAGGCATATAAATCATTATTTATAGTTTCCATGATCTCATTTTAGAGTCTATTTTTATAACTATTATGTTTTCAGCTAATATTTGAAAGGACCATTGTTTTCTCATTTAAAAAAATATATTTATGTCTTAAAAATCTTTGTAAGATTTGTTGGACATAAAATCTTAGTAAGAATGGAAATAACACAGAAACATAACTTTAATTAAAACCTTAAATTTATTTAAAAAAATAAAAACTTAATTTTTTTCTCTATTTAATAATAGATCTATAGTAAATTTTTTGCTTTATTTAATACAAACTTTACTTTAAAAAAAATAATAAAGACGGTAAGTTTATTGTTCTATTTTCAATTTTACATTAATTTGAAATAATGTAAAACAATTTACCAAATTTCAAGGATGAAAAAAAAGCTATCGAGGTGAACTTAAATAATTTTTTTTAATCAGCTAGGATTTAATTAAAAATTGTCATTGAAGATAGGAAAAGTGGAAATTATAACTCAATATATTTTTCTTTTAAAAAAAATGACAACTAGTAAAGTAGTTACCAATCCTTGAGCAAAAAATAATCAAATCAATACTCAAATCTATAATTAGATGACAAAAGGTAAAAAAAATTAAAGGAAAAAAAAAGTTGTGGTCAATGTTATTTTGTTTGCACGAGACTATGGCCTTGATTTACGACTATACACATTGTTGGTTATTTTTGGTTATGTTCCTTTTATGGTTAATCAGTATATTTGTATTTATTGTATTATATTGCTGGAAATTTATTTCCTTACTTGTAAATGGGTGTTTCTCTTATTTAAGAAACCCTTTCTTCTCATAATAATACATTACAGAGAATTATTATTATCTTCATGGCATCAGAGCAACCCTAAAAATTTAGAAACCCTAATATCCTGAACCCTAATTTTCGACCTAGCCGCCGCCGCCGCCACCTACTATCGCGTCGCCGCCGCTACGGTTGTCGATCTTACCCACCCAGCTCCGACTACAGACCAGCGCCGCTTACAGACGAAACCGACTCCACTTGGGCATTCCGAGCGCTTGCTAATCGTCGCACGCAGGCCCGCGAGTTCGCGTCAGACAGCCGCTGCGACCCTCGACGCCGACCGCTGCTGCTGTCCTCAACGTCAACCGTCGCTCCTTTCTGCGCCGAACGTCGACCATCGTGCCTCTGACCACCTCGACCGTTGCCACCTTCGACACCAAACGCTCCTTTCTGACCTGTTTTTTGGTGGCTGTTTGTCATTTTTTAGGCTACTGGTTGTATTCTGTTTTTTTTTTTTTGTGGGTTTAACTTCTCTCTGTTTTCAGAATAATGGCAGAAAATAAGTCTTCGATTACCAAAGTCTCAGATAACCGCATTCATCCCAACAGTCCTACTGTCCAAATTACAACCATTCGACTTAATGGAGACAATTTTCTTCGTTGGTCCCAAAGTGTTCGAATGTATATCCGTGGACAAGGAAAGGTTGGGTATCTTACTGGAGATACAATACCACCCGCCAAAGATGATCCTTCATTTGCTGTGTGGGATGCTGAAAACTCCATGGTTATGACTTGGTTAGTAAATTCCATGATAGAAGACATCAGTTGTAACTATATGTGTTACTCTACTGCAAAGGAACTCTGGGAAAGTGTGAATCAGATGTATTCAGATTTGGGAAATCAGTCACAAATATTTGAGCTGAATCTCAAACTAGGTGACATACGACAAGGAGGTAACTCAGTTACACAATATTTTCATTCCCTAAAAAGGATTTGGCAAGACCTTGATCTCTTTGATACATATGAATGGAAGTCTACAGAGGATCAAACACACTACAGGAAGATAGTTGAGGATGGTCGTATCTACAAATTCTTGTCTGGCCTCAATGTTGAATTTGATGAGGTTAGAGGTAGAATACTTGGTAAAACTACTCTCCCAATTATTAATGAAGTTTTCTCTGAAGTGCGCAGGGAAGAAAGCCGTCGGAATGTTATGATTGGAAAGAAGTCCAATGATTCAGTTGAAAGTTCTGCTTTGGTGGTTGAAACTATTGCACACAAGGCTTTTGATCAATCAAACAGGACCCATGAAAAGCCTCGTGTCTGGTGTGATTACTGTAACAAACCTCGACATACTCGTGATACGTGTTGGAAAATCAATGGAAAACCTGCAAATTGGAAGAGTAAGCAAAGTGAGAAGAGTACCACCCAACATCCATCCAGTGCTAATGTTGCTGATTCTAATCCATTCAACAAAGAGCAAGTTGATCAAATCCTGAAATTGCTAAAGGCCACTTCATCATCTGGTAATCCTAGTGTTTCCTTGGCACAAACAGGTAATTATCCTCAAGCCTTCTCTTGTCTCAATTCATCTCCGTGGATTATAGATTCCGGAGCCTCTGACCATATGACTAGTTCCTCAAAACTATTTGCATCATACTCCCCTGTGTACGATCATGAAAAAATTCGAATTGCCGATGGTAGTTTCTCTTCTATTGCAGGAAAAGGAACTATTAAATTGACCTCATTCATCCATTTAAACTCTGTCCTCCATGTTCCTAAATTAGCCTGTAATTTGTTATCTGTTAGTAAAATTTCTAAGGATGCTAATTGCCGTGTCACGTTTTTTTACTCCCATTGCATTTTTCAGGATCAGGACTCGGGGGAGATGATTGGACGTGCTAGGATGCTTGATGGTCTCTACTACTTTGATGAATCTTCATCTAGTCATAAAAAAGTTCAAGGCTTGAGTAGTGTTAGTTCTTCATCTGTTAAAGAAAATATAATGCTTTGGCATCGTAGACTAGGACATCCCAGTTTTTTCTACTTAAAGTATTTGTTCCCTAATTTATTTAAAGGAATTGATTGTTCCCTTTTTAATTGCGAAAGTTGTATCTTTGCAAAAATCATCGATCCACTTATTTGCCCACACCCTATAAGTCTTCCACACCTTTTTACTTAATTCATAGTGATGTTTGGGGTCCATCTAAAGTTTTGACACATACTGGAAAACGGTGGTTTGTCACGTTCATTGATGATCACACCCGTTTAACTTGGGTCTATTTGTTAACAAAAAAGTCAGAGGTGAAAGATGTGTTTATTCGGTTTTATAACATGATCAAAACTCAGTTTCAAACTAAAATTAACATTCTGCACTCTGACAATGGCACTGAATATTTCAATGAATACTTAACTGATTTCTTACAAATAAAAGGCATTGTCCACCAATCTACGTGTCGGGACACTCCCCAACAAAATGGTATTGCTGAAAGAAAGAATCGACATTTACTCGATGTTGCTCGTGCCCTTATGTTTTCTATGCATGTCCCATCTTATTTGTGGGGTGAAGCAGTTCTCACAGCTGCATACCTTATTAATCGAATGCCTACAAAAAATTTGAATTTCAAAACCCCTCTGGATCACTTTAAAAGTTTTTTTTCCCACTGTCCGCCTCTTTTCTGATTTACCGATCAAAGTTTTTGGATGTACAGCTTATGTTCACATTCCTAGCTTTTCTCGGTCTAAATTCGATCCTCGGGCTGTTAAATGCATTTTTTTGGGTTATGTATCCCATAAGAAAGCTTATAAATGTTTTGATCCTGTGAACAGAAAATATTTTGAAAGTATGGATGTCACCTTTTTCGAAAATCACTCTTTTTTTCACCAAAATTCTCTTCAGGGGGAGATAATACCTAACTTCGAAGATAATTTCTGGGATATTTCTCCTCTTCCTACCATCATTAATCCTGAGGTTACTAGTTCTCGTTCTTCAATGCCAAGTATGGAAAATTCTTTGTCAGGGGGAGAAACACTACAAAGAGATCTAACTGATCGAAATCCTGAACTTCAGGTTTATACTAGAAGGGCGGTGAATCAAAAGAATCAGGACCAGACAGTAGACTTATCACAAAACCAATCGAATACTCCGATGAATGATCCTGAAGATCCAGGTAATAGATCCTCTATTCCTACTTCTTCATCTATTCATAATAGTTCATCTGATATACTTGATCTTGATATTCCAATAGCCCATAGGAAAGGTATCCGAAATTGCACCAAATATCCTATTGCAAACTATCTGTCTTACTGTAAATTGTCCGATAGTCATAGAGTGTTTACCTCCAGGATAAATAATTTGTTTGTTCCAAGGAATATACAGGAAGCTCTAAATGATTCGAATTGGAAGTTAGCAGTTATGGAAGAGATGAAAGCTCTTAAACAAAATCACACATGGGACATAGTGGAATTACCAAATGATAAGAAGACAGTAGGTTGCAAGTGGGTGTTTACTATAAAGTGCAAATCCGATGGTAGTGTTGAAAGATACAAAGCCAGACTTGTGGCTAAAGGCTTCACTCAGACCTATGGAATTGATTATCAAGAAACGTTTGCCCCCGTTGCTAAAATTAACTCCATTAGAGTTCTATTATCTATTGCTGTTAATGCAGATTGGCCCCTTTATCAACTTGATGTGAAGAATGCATTTCTCAATGGGGAACTTGAAGAAGAGGTATTTATGGACTTACCACCTGGTTTTGAGGAAAATATTGGGATTAACAGAGTTTGCAGGTTAAAGAAATCATTATATGGCCTTAAACAGTCTCCTAGAGCGTGGTTTGAACGTTTTGGAAAAGCAGTCACGAACTACGGATTTATCCAAAGTCAACAGATCATACTATGTTTTATAAACATACTGGAAATGACAAAATTGTTATCTTAATAGTGTATGTTGATGACATTATTCTTACAGGGAATGACGAAGCAGGCTTGACTATCTTGAAAGAAAGGTTAGCAAATGAATTCCAAATTAAAGACCTGGGTGTCTTGAAGTATTTTCTAGGAATGGAATTTGCTAGGTCAAAAGGTGGTATCCTTGTTAATCAAAGAAAATATATCATTGACTTACTTGAAGAAACAGGATTACTTGGTTGTAGACCAGCAGAAACTCCCGTTGAACCCAATTTAAAATTACAAGCTGCAACAGAAAGTGAGGTAAAAGACAAAGAAAAATATCAGAGACTTGTGGGAAGACTCATTTATTTGTCTCACACACGTCCTGACATTGCATTTGCAGTTAGTATGGTAAGTCAATTTATGCATGCACCAGGATCAACTCACTTTGAATATGTTTATAGAATTCTAAGATACTTGAAAGGTACCCCTGGAAAAGGTATATTGTTTAAGAAGCATGGTCATCTAAATGTTGAAGTCTATACTGATGCTGATTGGGCAGGTAGCACCACAGATAGGAGATCTACTTCTGGCTACTGTTCCTTGGTTGGAGGAAATCTAGTTACCTGGCGGAGCAAAAAACAAAGTGTAGTGGCTAGAAGTAGTGCTGAAGCTGAGTTTAGGGCCTTAGCCCATGGTATTTGTGAGGGTATATGGATAAAGAGACTATTGGAAGAATTGAAATTTTCTCAGAAGATACCTATGCGAATTTATTGTGACAATAAAGCAGCAATTTCCATTGCCCATAATCCAGTCCTTCATGATAGGACAAAACATATCGAAGTTGATAAACACTTCATAAAAGAGAAGATTGATGCAGGAGTAATATGCATTCCCTATCTTCCTACGACAGAGCAAATTGCTGATGTGTTAACTAAAGGGCTCCCAAAGTTAAAATTTGACAAGATGATTAACAAGCTGGCGATGGAAGACATCTTCGAACTAGCTTGAGGAGGAGTGTTGGTTATTTTTGGTTATGTTCCTTTTATGGTTAATCAGTATATTTGTATTTATTGTATTATATTGCTGGAAATTTATTTCCTTACTTGTAAATGGGTGTTTCTCTTATTTAAGAAACCATTTCTTCTCATAATAATACATAACAGAGAATTATTATTATCTTCACACATATTAATATATCTATCACTTAACTTTGAAAATCATTCTTTATTTGAGCTTTATCTAAAAGAGAGAAAAAAAGACTAATTTTTCGAAACAAAGGTTTGATCTTACAATATCTTTTCAAATAAAAAAAGTTTGTAGAACATTAATCAATGACTTTGAGTAGATAGCTATCTTGATTGGATGAAATTTACCATTTGTTTCTTTGATTTAGGGTGGAAAGTCAATAGAGACTAGTTGAAATTATTTGAACACGGATATCGATATTAACGATTTGGACTAATGTAAATTGAAGATCAATTTCACAGTTAACTAGTTGATCGAAGATCTTGTAAAAAATATGATCAATTTTATTGTAGGTCAACAACTCAATTGATTTTTATCAAATTAATATCGATGTATTGATTTCAATTAATTTGATGTAACTTTCAAATCACTCATCTTATCTTGAATTGATCGTTAGACTAATTGACCAACAATAAACATAAAATGGCCACTTCAAATATAATTCAGTGGATAAGGTACCAATTACTTTTCCAAAGGACGATAGTTTGATCTTTACCTTGCAATTGTTGAACTATAAAAAAAAAAAACAATAAATATAAAACGAGAGGAAAATTTGTAATAGATAACTCTTTTTTCTTTTTAAATTTTTTTTTCTTGTTTTCCAATTTGATAAAATAAAAATAACGGTCGGGGGATAACTATAAAATTTTCTAATAAATTCGAATGAAACCAAAAAAAGAAAGAAAAAATTAATTAAAATTGCTACTATATTTTTTTCCTTGAATTTACCTATGATCTTTTGGTCATAAATCCATTATTTATGTCAGTTGAGCTATACTCTTGTTAGTTGTTTGTATTTCTTTTTACTACTTAAAATTGCTATTAAATAATGTCCAACAATATATCATTTTCATATGAAGTTGTTTTATAGTATGCTTTTCCATTAAACCCGCCGTGGTTTAAGCACATCAAGGTTTGTAATCACATGGCTATATGATTAAAATAATTAAATTTCGTCTGCATTTTAAAAAAAAAAATTGTTTTAAGACTAATGCACAATAAGCCGACACGTGTAGGCCAATATATTAAATAATAATTAATTCTTTTTTGGATCTAAGACAGCAAGTGGTAGAGTGATGGGAGGAAAATTTGGGAAAATTGCGATATACTATAAAGCACATGGGTGATGAGGGTGTAGCATTACGTGTCCATTAGTTAATTACACAAGAAATTCGGGGTCCGTTTGAAAATTACGTTTTAATTTTAAAAACAATAGGAAATACTAGAATACGTTTTGAATGATTAATCTATGAAACGATTTTTTAAAATCAAACAATTGACGATTTGAAAATTGGTTAAAAAAATTCCATAATAAAAATTGTATGGTGAATTATTATTTTTTTTTTACAATAAATGTAGGGTATGAAAAGTTGAATTCCAACAAAATATATATATATATATATATATATATATATATATATATATATATATATCAATTACTGTTGAAATATGCTCATATTGACATAAAATCAATGTTTTCATTAAAAAAGAAAAAAAACATAAATGCTTCATAAAAACAAAATCATATCCAATTCACATAGTCAATCTAAATATAATTCAACTAGTTAAAACATTATACACCCGTCTTAAAGTTAACACGCTTGAATTTTCACCTCCACACTGTTGAATTAAAACGAGAAATATCAAATTATCCAAAATAGATTAAAAAAACCTAATAATCCTGTTAAAAAGCATCCTTCTTTTGATATTTTAATCTACCAATAATTTGATTGAAAACAACCTGATACAAGAAATATAAAATTAAAACCTTTTAAAAATATAATTAAAATAAAATTAAGGAAAAAAAAACCAACTCCTATCTTTTAACTTGAAAAAAAGTTAAATCACAATTATCACAATAAACTTTCAATGTTGCATCCTAGCTACCATATTCAAAACTTTTTTTAATTCACAAATTTATTAAACATAAATTTGAAACATCAAAGTTTTATAAGATACATAATTCAATTTTGTGTCTTATAAAGCCCATAAATTTAAAAAAAAAAAAAAAAACAAGTATGATAGATACCTATTAGATACAAAATTTAAATTTTATGAACTTATTTTGACACAAAATTGAAATTTAAAAAAAAAACTATTAAACACTTTTGAATTTAGAATGGAATATGTTAGCCAAGCACAAAATTGCTCTTAAACTTTAAAGAAAAAAAGAGCACAAAATTGAAAGTTCATAGATCTATTGAACCTAAATTTTTTTTTAGTTTAACAACATATGAGAGTGCGAAAATTTAACCTTTGATTTTTTTATCAAAGATATAAATTTTAACGAATTAAGCTAGGCTCTAGGTCTTAATGGAACCTAATTTCCTAATATCAATATATTTGCGTTAAAAAAAATATAGCGGCGGATAATAAAGTGGGCCAATTAAATGGGAAGAGAAAAGGGGGGGACCATGAACCATCATGTGAGGAGAAGAAGACCTACGTATCCCGTCACGTAGCATGGGGAATCAGTCGTCGTGAACAATAATAATAATAATAATGAATATAATTTAATTTTTGTAAAAAAAAATCAAACAAAAATAATATTTAAACAATAATTGAAACCCCCCTATAAAATCTCCTCATTTCATTTCTCTCCCACTCTTCTCACACCTCAATTTCCATTCCCAACTCCAAAACCCACCGGAAAAAGCCTCCGACCGACGGCCGACGACGACGGTGGCAATATCATAAATTGCGTAGAATAAATGGGGAATTGCGTGGAAGTGTTGTCGAGGCGGCAAAAGGAAGAAGAAGGGACGATGACGACGACGGAGGAGAAAGGAGAAAAGAAAGGAAGAATGAGAATAAAAGTAGTGTTGACCAAAGAGGAATTGCAGTGGCTAATGGAGCAAATTAAGGAGAGAGGAGGAAAGGGATTAGAAGAATTGTTGGAAGAGATTGAGAGAGGAAGAAAGGGAGGAAGAAAAAAAGTAGTGAATTGTATTGAAGAAGATCAAGATGATGTAAATAATAATGGTTCTTGGAGACCTTCTTTGGAGAGCATTATGGAATGCCCTGAAGTTCCCGATCAGATGCAGAGATAGATACATGACGTTATTTCTTTCTCCACCTTACCCACCTCTCTTTTTAGTTTTGTGATTCGAAAATACTTTATCGTTTATTAGGTCGTAGGATTTTTCTGTGGATCATCACTAATTTTTGTTTCCTTCACACTTTCCCTTTTCGAGCTGGTAAAAATTTAGTGAGAAGTAGTAGGAATTTCCTTTGACTCAGTTAGTGGATAAGTATTGTTGTTTATGATCAGATGACGATAGGGATACATGGAAAATACTTTAATTTCATTTTGATTAGGCAGCAGTAAATTCGTATTACTCATGATCACTCAATTTTTTAGTGGGTGTGTTTACCTTTGTCTTCTCTATCTTCCTCTCTCCCATATCTATAAAAAATTTAGTGGTGAGAAACGAAAAGTTTCCATGATCGAAGCAATAGGGAAGTATTGTTCGAGATAGATACTTCTTTTTCCACCCACCTCTCTCCCTCAACTTTTAGGTTTCCCTTTATGAACCAGATCTAGAGATAGATTTTTCTTTTGGCACCTAACTTCTCTTTCTCTCTACTTTTAGTTTTTTGGGTGATGAACCAATTTTGTAATTATACATTTTATTTCAATTGGATAGCCCCCTTTCAACTTTGTTTAATTACATGCTTTCTGCATATAATATATGCATATGAAAATGGATCACTTTTATGTTCTTTTTCTTTCACTTATCCATATGTGAACTTTCACATTTTTGTCTTTATATGTTGATTTTTTTTTAATTTGTAACTACTTATTTGGGCCATTGTCATTAAATTTTCATAGGGTAAAAATTAATCTTACTTGACATTATGTACATTTGTGCTCTAATCTATATATGTTGGTTTTGATAATAGATCTGAAAATAATAAGTGGCCTTAAAATTTATATAAGATGTAACATATACAAATTTAATAAACATAACAAACATAGATTTTTATCCGAATTCAAATAGACAATATTACAAAGAACTACAACTAAAACAAAACAAGTGAACATTATTTGGGCCATTGTCATTAGTTCTGCTAAATGCTTCAAAGTTTTTGGTTTATTAGGGTGGCCGCTCTAGACTTTTTCCTCCCTTTTTAAGCGTCCCATAATTATTGATCTTTTTTTCTTTTTCTTTTTCCTTCAACAAATACTATAAATATGGTCTATTTGCAATAAATAAATGAGCAGCTCCTCTACCACCGTCATGACCTACTTACGTATATAGTAGGCCAACAATATTAAGGGTGCACAATAAATAAATAAATAATATTTTTATTGTTTTTTTTTAAGAAACCATTTGAACTTAATCTTAAATACATTAGAATATCATCCTACTATGGGGCTTAATCTAAAACGAATAATATCATGCTAATTAATTTAGATTTTTAAAAAATTCAACATGTACGAGTGGGAATTCAATTTTTTAACCTTCAGGTTGAGAGTACAATGCCTTAACTAGTTTAATTATACTCATGTTTTGCACTACTTAATCTTAGAGATTAAAAAAGCATATTCGTTAAAAAGATCAAAAGCTATACTATATGATAAAGTTTAATCATATGTAATTAATATAATTCTAATTTGAAGATAAAAATGCCGGTTTGGCAATAGATAAGATCTTAAAGAGAGACGAGAGTCTTCACACACTCACCATATATACAATTAACGCATATATTGTTGTTGATAGATAGAAGATAAAGATATATCATGATATGCACTTTTGTGTGGTATAAGCTTTCTATGGATAAAGCATTGGACAAAGCTATAACACCAAGATGAAAGCATATCCAAAAGAAAAAAAAATACACCCCTCTTTTCATCCACCTTGGAAGTCAAACTTTATACAATGCATGTATAAAGTACTTCCAACACCTATCAAAATTAAACTTGATTATTATCAAAATAATTTGTATATTATATGTTGTTTAAATTTTAGTATATAGAATTGTATATGATTAACAAATTTGTAATTTGAAACAAACAAATCTACCTATCAAGCACAGATTCAATTTCTTAGTCGAGTGAAAAATAAAATTAACCCCATGGGGTACCCCATGAATTAAATACATTATCCTTCCCATGGTTTTTAACTTTTGTTTATTTTGTTCTATCTTCCAAATTTTCTTTTATATAAATCAGGTTCTTGGAGTAGTGACTTTAGAAGAAAAGAACAGAATTTGGAAACGACAATAAGATTCACGAGATTGCTTAAAGACAAGGGGAAAATTTTCATCAATATTTATATATTTTTTAATCTTAAGTGAAGACCAAACCAAATCCTTTTGAAATTAAAAAATAAAATAAAATCTTTGGCCAGTTTGCCTTTCATGGATGCCGATCTTTTCAATTGTTGTTGCTTTTTGAAAGGAGAAGGAGAATCCAATCGTTCACATTAATTTTTTTAGTCCCAAATAATTCAGAATCCAAAGCTTTATTATTTTTTTCAACTTGCCTTTGATGCACTGTAAAATAAAAAAAAATAAAAAAAAAAGATCAAACTACTGATATACGATATGTCCAGATAATTCCATAAGTTTTTAAACAATACAAGCAGATTGATTCAATTTTATAAAATTCGAAATTGAAAATTAATGGATCGATTAACCCACTTTTGATTTGATTATTTGTCTCGATTAATTGATTTTGATGGTGAGTTATCGTTTTTTTTTTCCTTTTTACAAAAATAAAATTTGATATTAGTCTTTATTATCTTCTTTTAAGTCATGTTGGCCAACTTGTTTACACTCTTAAATCAGATCATTCACGATAATCATTAAAAGGACGGCAAATATTGTAATTTTTTGACAATTTTTATTTTTTGAAAATATATTGTGTGGCGACCGACAAAAACCAACCCGAACCAACTAATTGAAAGCATTTATGTGGTAAAATTCCACAAAAATGTTGGAAGTTGGATTGGAGTTAGTAGCTTCACATAAATGAATGGAATTCATTGCTTGGAATTGAATGAACCACGTACTCAGCTGCCAAACCCATGTGTGTTTGACTGCAAAGAAAGCCTAAGAATTTCTTTTCTTTCTTTCTTCTTTTTTTTTTTCTTTTTTTTTTGGAGAATTTCTCTATTTCTTTTCTTTTCTTTATTAAATGTATCTTTTGATGGGTAAATGAGTCAGTATGAAAATGTGAAACACAAAGTTGATACTCTTTAAATCTTGCTTTGCTGCTACTTTATTAGACAAATTCAAAAGCTGTGTAATTTCTAGAAAGCTAGCCATTAATATTGTCTTATAAATTCAAGCATGACCTCTCTTTTTCTCTCTCTTTCTTTCTATCTTTTCTTTTATATAGATATATTAAAAAGGGAGAAGATTGAAAAACTTTTTTAGACTATTATGTCTTAAATTTTTAAATTTACAATGTGCCATTAATAATTAATTAATTATTTATTGTTAACACAAAAGAATTTGGAAATTTATTATAAACCAATTAAAGTAATCTAACCCAGGGATGTTTGGCCGAGCAGTTAGGGGTGTGCCTGCATTTGCAAAGTTCATGAGTTTTCCCGCGAGAGTTCGAATCTCTCAGGTGACGTAGTTTGATATTTTATTTTAATTTTTTGTACAAAGGTGACGTTATTTAATTTCTCAAATTTTAATAATTTCTACTAATACTAATTAATAATAGAATTTTCAAATTCTAGAAATTTTAAAACATTTGTAACTTTTTTATTTTCTACTACTGTAAAAAAGAGTTCCTTCTACCATTTTTTCACCTAACACTTTTCGCTCTATTTTTTCCGTTCTCTCATATTCTCTTGCTCTCAAAGTCTCTAATATTTGTCCATGCTTTAATTTGAATTTGGTAACTCTCAACGTCTTCTAAGCCATTTAAGTTTTATAAGAAATTTAACATTTTTATTAAATTATTTTCTATTGTCTTTTTTAATAGCTATTGATCGTTCAAATGTATTATCTCAATTAATTATTAAAAAATTACACATTGAGATAAATATTAGACAAAAATATTTAGCTCAAAATAAAACATTCAATCTTTTTTATTGTAAGTTGATTATAATTTCTAACAAGTCACCATAAAATTTATAATTTTCAATATAAAAGCTTATATTTTAACAAAAAGTTAAAAAAAAAAAACATTTTTACCTCTAAAATATAACTATGAATTTTTAATAAAAAAATAAGATATATGCTAATATAAAATATTAACAATTATGTGAAACAAAAGTTACATAAATTAATTTTAATTATTAATTCATTGCATGATATTAGATTTATATGGTTAAATTATAAAAAATACGCCTGAACTATGGGGTTGGTTTCAATTATACTCTTGAACTTTGAAAAGTTTCATTTTAGCCCTTAAACTTTGAAGTTTGTTTCAAAACAACCCTTGAAGGCTTTTTTTCGTTAAATTCATGATCGGAAAATGATGTTTTTACATTTATATTGTTGCTTATGTGAACATATTTGTGTTGGGTTTTGTGTCCTAAAACTCGTGGTTTTGTAAACTGAATGTATATTCTATTTTACTATAAATATGTTATTGAGGTTTATTCAGTAAATGTGTTATTGAATAAAGTGAATTGTGTATTCTATAACCCAAATCCAATGAACAAAGAACTCTTGGCTATAGTATGTATACTTGAACTTTATGTATGACATAAAAGTGGATCAAGTTCGAGTTATAACCAGAACGGTCTATAGTATAGGGATAGGGCTGGGTACCTTATCCTGGGGACACTATGGACGCGGCCCACTTTGTATAGTACTAACGATGTGATCCTAAATCGTTCATGTGGAGACATGCGAGTGGGGGCGTCCTATGCAATGAGTTTGCATAAGACTGGACCGCGAAATAGTCACTTAGACTTTTTAACTCCGTTTACTGTTTTAACCGACTATATTCATACGATGACCTAGGTAACTCGATCTTAATCCTGAGCGTGCTATGAACTCCTGTTTATTCGAGATTATCCTTAGATTTGCATGGGTGAGAGTGGCCCGAGATCGCCGACTCAATAAGCCTCCCATTTTGGGGATAAGACCGGATAGATAGTTGGGAACATAGTCATGCGAGATGGAATTCACTCCTACCCGCTTTAGGGTATAGTAGAGAGGTTGTTCCCTTAAGTGCTGACTCCGGGTCTTGAACAATGGGCCCACCCTCTCGTTGGCCCGAGAGGGATACGGTTTGTTGGTTGGACCACAAACCAAATTGTTCATTAAAGGATCAGTGGGACTTAAGGAACAAGAAGTAATTACAGGGGTAAAACGGTTTATTTGACCCAGCTGTAATTACGAACAACCTGTGAAGGATCGACTTACTAATCATGGTTATATCGAGTGGACAAAAATATATCTACAGTGAGGAGAGTGCAGCCACTGGGCTTTAGTGGAGTGTCCTGGTGGTTAACGAATGTTGATTAGTTAGGCTAAAGAGTTTGACCGGTTAATCTCGTATCGTTGGAGCTCATGATCTGTAGGTCCATTAGGTTCTCCTTACTAGCTCAGACTAATCCTTGTAACAATTTGAGAGAAAAGAATTTGAATTGTTCAAATTCGAATTTGGGAGAAAAAGTTAATTATATGCGATATACTTAACGTTTCATAGCTTAATTATGAATTAAACTATGATAAAGAAGAGGTGGAAAAATTTAAATATGATTTAAATATTGGTTCGGTTTAAAACATGAATAGGGATTCATGTTCGAACGTTCGTTTTGAGAAATTGGGATTGGTCCAATTATTTAATTTGATATTTGATATTAAATTAAATAATTTTAAAATTAATTAAATTGTTTAATTAATTAAAAATTAATTTTAATTTAAAATTAATTTTATATTAATTTTGAATTAAAAAGAAATCAATCTCATGTGTTGGCTTATTCTTGAAGCTCAAAGAAGCTTGGCAATCACTCATGTGTTGGCTTATGCTTGAAGCTTAAAGAAGCTTGTGGCCAACTCCTCTATGTATTACTCATGTGTTGGCTTCTTCAATAAGCTTAAAGAAGCTTATGGTTTGCTATATATAGAGAAGAAACACAATGGGTAAGTAGATTTTTGAAAAAAATTCTCTACCCCTTCATTTTAGACCTTCACTCATTCTTCTCCCAAATTCTCTCAATCAAAGATCCCACAATCTGTTCCAAGGCCTGAGGATAGTAGGGAATACTCTAGAGGAGGTCCACAACTCGTTTGTGTTCAAAGAAAGCCCACGGATTAAGAGAATATTGAGCTACAAAGGTTTGTGTTCTTATTCTCTGTTTTTCCAGTTTTGAGCATGTTTTTTTGTTTGATAAAATTGATCAAATTAGAGTGCTTAAGATCCAAAATTGCTTCCGCATTTTTAATATTAACTCCTTCAATTTGAACATATACATTGAAAAAAAATCAAAACATATGCAAATACGTCATTTTTCGTCCATAAATTTAATGGAAAAAACCTTCAAGGGTTGTTTTGAAACAAATTTCAAAGTTCAAGGGTTAAAATGAAACTTTTCAAAGTTCAGGGATATAATTGAAACCAACCCCATAGTTTAGGGGTATTTTTGATAATTTAACCTATTTATATTAATCTATATACTTTTTTAATGTTAGAAATTATTTTATTAACTTAAAAATATGCATAATTAGATATATAAATGTGCATTGCACGTGATAACGAATTGGTATATAAAAATTCATGTATGGGCCAGATTTGATACTATCATGGGATTCGATACATGGACAGTGTGTAGTATGTAAAATAGAGAAAATTTACAAGTTACATAAGTTTCATGACCTTAGGACTTTTATCTGTTACCATATTAAACTTTAAAATAAAAGTAATAGGGTGTACCAACTTGAGTATAACTCTACTAGTCAAGGCTTTTGATCGGTGTACACGCAAGCGCACACGATCGAAGTAATATAAAATCGTATGTGAGTACCAAGTATCGATCCCATAGGGAAAGGTGTAACAAAAATATTGTAAAGCAAAGTGTAATGACAATTGCAACTTGAAAACTAAAATAGCAAAAATAAGGTTGGATTGTGTGTTGGAAAAAAGAACAATTGCATAATCTAATTGCATAATCTAGAAATGACAATAATCGAAATAAGAAAAAATTGCATAATTGAATTGCAGAATCTAAAATTGGCAATAATTGAGAGAAAATTAGATAGACTTAGTGAATGAAAATTCAAAGGGAATGTGGATAAAAATGGGGCTCAAGAGTGTCATTGCCCTAAGTTGTAATTGCAAGCCAAAATTACAATTCCAACCTACTTCACACTCAATTGTAAACCAAAATTGCATCTCCTATTGACCTTGAATTTGGGTTTTTAGGAGGCTAAGTGAGTGACTTATATGTCTATAGTCCCTCTATCTTAGATAATTCGGCTCAACAATTTTATGGGCTTTGGAGTCCTAATCCCTATGTCTAGGGTAAGGATTGACTTATGCCTAAGCTCTTTCCTCCATCACTTGTGCGAAATCCGTTTATCACTAACCTTGTCGGTATTAGATCTAAGCTTGAGTTGCTACCCTAGTTGATCATTCTAGGATCTCAACGAAAATTTATTCAACACAAGCAAACAATTAAAATGTAGGCTTGGTTTTTAGTTGGAATTTTGGCTACAATTACTTCTTAGGGAATTCACATCCTTGAACCCCCTAAGAAGTTTAGCTCAAATTGAAAGTAAAAATCTTACAACTAATTTTAGAATAAAAATTCATACTAGAAGAATATATTAAAATGTTAAATTCAACAAAGATTTAAAGGAATTAAAGGATTTTGCCATCTAAAACTGAATCAAACAAAACTGAAAACTAAACCATATAAACTTCAGAAAAATAAACCCACGAAATAACAATCGAAGCAAAAATGGAACCAACATAATAACCATCATAACAGAGTAAAAATAGAAAACTTGAAGCAAAAATAGAATCATAGCAAAAACAGAACCTTCAAATTGAAAATGAAATCATTAAAGTTTTATGGCAAAACATTAAAGTTTATCTTTTTCATTAAAAACAGAAAACTTGAAGCAAAAATAGAATCATAGCAAAAACAGAACCTTCATAAAAATTAAAGCAAAAATAGAACTAATATAGCAGTAGCTCTTGGTGAAGAACATGAAAAAAAAAACTAGAAAACAGAGGAATAATTGGACAAAAACTCACGAAACAAAGGTTAGAATTAAACAGAAACTTAATGCAAAACGGAAATCGAATGAAGAACAAGATTATATTGCCAACATCGGTCAGTAATACAAGAAGAAATTGAAGAGAATTAAAAACAGAGGCTGAACTTCTTCGTAAAAACAGAAGAAAAAAAAAGTTGCAGAAAAACAGAGGAAAAACCCACGAAATAAGCTTCCAAAATGCCTCCAAAAACGAATCCCTTAGATCCTCCTCTTCTTCCCCCTTTATAGGTCTTCATTAGGGTTGAAGAATGCCCAAATTCTGTGCTCAAAATCTCCCAAATCATGCTGTAATTGAAGATTTTTGGAATGGGTTAAATGCAGATTTTTTTTTTTCCTTTTTTGAACTTTTTTACTGCTCCAGATTGCAGAATCACGATTTTGCTATTTTATTTTGAAATTTCTACATTCCCTACTTCAGAAATAATTGTAGAATCACGAATTTGCAATTTGATTTTGCAATTTCCACATTCCCTGCAAACAAACTTAACTTTTTTAGAATCTTATCTAATTGCCTTCATTCTTATTCCTTTCTTATTTTCAAGCAACTTTCAACTATTTTCAAATGATCTTAAGACAAAACAAGAATATTTTAAGTAATTAAGAGTTAAATAAGCCTTAATTTTAAGGCTTATCAGCTTTAATAACGTCTTTTTAATATTTGTAAGGATATTGTAAGTTCAAATTCTCACTTGCATGAACTATAACACATTTTCTAGCTAGGGAAACATTGATAAATTAGATTTATTTAATTTTTTAATTGGCCTAAAATTTTAAATTTTTTCCACTCTAAATCTAAGCCTATATGAATTTGTTATCGATTTTTTTTATAAAAGAAATAAATAAATCTCATCTTAGTTCATGAACTTTCAAGTTTGTTCTATTTTAGTCCTTTAACTTTCAAAATGAATATTTTAGTCTCTAAATTTGTTGATAATCATTTTGATTCATCAACTTGCAAAGTATCTAATATTGTCCTTGAATTTTTTAAAAACAACAATTTTAGTTCTTGATATATTATTTTGCCACCTATTATATTTTCTTACTCAAGACTCTCATCTAAACTGTGATATGAATATATGCTCAAATCAACACGATAGTACACCATTAGTACAATTTCAAAATTTTATGACATTGAAAAATTGTCATAAGCACATTTCATGATATTTTTTTTTCAGTCCTAAAATCCTTCATAAAAAAAACTCTATACATGACGCATCAAAAAAATTGTCATAATTAACTGTTTTATGACACTTAATAGTTATAAAAAAAACTATATTCAGGACATCTATTAATCGTCCTAGTAAATTTTTTTATTGACAAGTAAATATTGTTAATAAAATAAGAACCAAAGTAATTTTTTTTTTTTTTTTATTGTTAGACATTTTGAAAGCTCAAAAATACAAAATATGATTTAAACCTAAAAAGTCCTATAACGAATCTCCTCATTTCTAATTCACTTGGGATCTTTGATTGCACTTTTAACAACTAAAATTTTGTTGGTTGAATTGAAGGTATGAAATCGAATGGTTTGTCCTTAACTTTATGAAGCTAGTCTACTCTCGTATGTTATTCATGACAAATCATTATTGAGTATAGTTCATTAATCAATATATATATGTCACGTCTCACAATTCACAGAACTAATTGAGATTTTCTAAAGTATGAAAATTCCAAATTGGACTTTCTTGGCAGTTTATGATCAAGATGGCTAGTGATATATATGTGTTCTTGGAATCAATCACGGCCTTTATTTTCACAGCAAATTTTACAAATTTAGTCTAACTTTGAAGTTTGTGTCTATTTGATTCTTAAATTTTTAAAATTATAAATTTAATCTTTAAATTTTTTAATTTTTTAAAATTTATGGATCTACTAAACACAAAATTAAAATGTTAGGGTTTCATTAGACATAAAAATCAAATTTATATCTAATAGATCAATTAATTTTTAAAAATTTTGAACTTGTCAGGGACCTATTAGATACAAAATTGAAAACTTATGAGCTTATTAGACATTTTTTAAAGTTCAGAATCTAAGTAGATACAAACATCAAAGTTCATGGACTAAACTTGTAATTTAACCTAATAATAATAAGGGCAAATTGCAAAACTCACCCTGAAAGTATAATGATTGTTGCAATTGCACCCTTAAGCGCCTATCTATTGTAAAAATTAAACTTCCAAACTTTCAAAAGTGAAAAAAATAAATAAATAAATAAATTAGACCTCTGAATTTTAAATGGTAAAAATTAAATCCTTAAACTTTCATAAGAAAATTACATCCCTAAACTTTCAATCGTAAATGTTAAACCCTCAAAATTTGATGAGTAAAAGAATTTTTATATATTTTACTCTATTTCTCTCGTACATTTTTCCTCTCACTCTCTCTCTACTTCCTCTCTCCTCGTTATCCCTCATCGCCTACCAAAACTCTTCATGCCCGGGGAGAAAATGATAACTTATGTGAACAACGAGATGACGAAAGTAGAGAGGAGGAAATGTGAGAGAGAAATACAGTATTTAAAAAAAAAAGATAATAATAACATTTTTTTATAGATTTTTTTTTTATTTTACCATTTCGAGTAAAAGATAATATTAAACTTTTTTTTATAATGCCCTTTTCGTCTAGTAGTAGAAATTTGAAATATAAAGTATATGGTTGTCAACCTGAACATAACTCAATTACTTATAACCTCAATCAAAAAGTTAGAAATTCGACTTTCACCTTAACAAGTTCTAAGTCGTTGGATATATAATAAAATCATAACTTTAAGTTTCTTTTTCTTATATCCAAACAACATAAAATTGTCAATCATATAGTACTGGACTCCTTGAATAATATTTTTTTCGTATATATCGGTTTGGCCACCCACAAAATCAAACCAACAAAAATCAACTCCACTTAATTGGTTTCGCACATATTTGTGAGTGATTTTGAAATGACCAAAAGCATTTTTGTCATGTCATTTTTTAGTGATTTTAGTCATCTAAAATTACTCCCTAACATGCTCTTCTTTTATTTCAATTGTGAATTCAGCAATTTCTCAAAATTCAATAGATCATTCCTACAAAAATTTGACACCATATAATAATATAATTTACAACTCTAAATCCTAATTACACCGATTAAAGATATAGTCTAATAATCCCCCCCAAAAAAAAAACAAAAGCAAAAATTAAAAAAATTAAAAAACTGCAAAATCTTTAAAAAAAAAACTTGTGGAAGAAGAAGAAAGGGGGAAAAATTCATTTGGCCACCACAGAAGAGCTAACTCGAGCCGCAGGAATTCGCATGAGCTCACAAGCCACATCTCCGAATTCCAGAACGCCGCCATCGGAGCACCTCGAAAGCATCCGATTCGCTTCTTGCTTCGTCAATTTCACCGTAATTCTCACCACTTTCTCCTCTGTTTCCTCCTCTGCACTTCGCTCCTCTCCGTCAATGGTGATTATCACCGGCTCCGTCTCTGCAAATGTCACTCTCTTCTTCACTCTCTTGATCTCCGGCTGTCGCTGCGACGGCGGCGACGGCGACTGCTTCTTCTTGCTCAGATTGTCTCTGTAAACGTACGTCGTCGTCTTCTTCGTTCGTCTGCAGCGATTGCTGATTTCAACCGCCTGCAATTTTTTGTTCAAGCTTGAAATCAAGTTGCTGATCATGATTTTTCAGATCTGATAGAGAGAGAAAGAGAGAAAGTTAGAGAGAGATAAGATTATGGAGGGAGTTTGTGAGGAAGAAAGGGAGGGAAAAAAGAATTATATATAAAGAAACCAGATGCTTGAGAATTCAAAGGCATGTTATTTGGATAATTGAAACTTTGACTCTGTTTTCCTTTTTAATTATTATTTTAAAAAATTATGTTTTCTATGAATCTCTTTTTTTTTCTTCTTCTTTTTTTTTTCATAGGCATGTTTATATTGTCATTGAAGTTCAATTTAGATTCTTTTTATATATCTTTTTATCATTTCGGCCAGCAATACTTTTTAGTTACCCTCAACATAGAAAATTTTGACTTAAACTTGAAAATGAATTTTGGATAGAAATTTCATTTATTTCACAATTTAAGGGCAAATCTCTTTTTTTTTTTTAAATAATTTTTTAATCTGTTTAAATACTTTGTTTTAGTTTAAATGATGGTAGGATGAAAAATCAACTATCGATCTTTCAAATGATAATAAATATTTTATTTATTGAATTATATGTTTAGATTGACAATTTAAATACTAATTTAATCCATAAGTTGTTACCCTTATTTTGTTTATTTCTTTATAGTTTCTTGAATTTGTGTGAAAAAATTATTATAGCCCTTACCTTTAAATCTTTGTATTGCATTAACATAAAATTTTAGGCAACCTTTTCCAAACACAAACCGATTTTGGTGCTAAGGGTCAAAAAATAGAAATGGTTAAAATATCAATTTGGTCTCTATACTTTGGGTTTCATTTCATTTTAGTCATTCAAATGTTTAATTTTAGTCCTTGTACTTTCAAAAAAATATTAAAATTAGTCCCTACCATTAGTTTGAAGTTAATTTTTATTGAAATTGGTTAAATAATTATAATAATTTTCATGTACGAAAAGACATAATGTGAACATATTTTCAAAATTTATAGAAAAAAAAGCTAATAGAGATTATTTTTCTTTTTCTTTTTCTTTTTTTAAATAAAAGTTAGCAATAAACTAATAATAGGGATCGATTTTAAGCTTTATTGAAAATACATAGACTAAAATTAGACATTTGAAAGTACAAATATTAGAATGGAATGAAACCCAAAGTATAGGAATCAAAATGGTATTTTAACCCATAGAAATTTAACCCTAAAAAAAAGGTTTTTATGCAAAATTTATAAATAGAACAATTAATTTGTATAAAGACAAGATTGAAACAACTGTGAAAGTGAAAAAGATACCATAACAGGTGTTATGATGTTAAATTAAAATATACATAAAAATCGAAATAAGACAAGATTAAAACAAGTGTGAAAATTAAAAAGATACCATAACAAGTTTTAAGATGTTAATTAAAATATTTGATAAACATTGAACTGAATATAATTTAAAACAATCATCATTTCCAAATTGTAGCTTGGAAAATCAACATGGTGATAGGAACAAACAGAAAAAGAAGTATCAATTGGGTCAAGTAATTTGTGTTTATTAGTGTACATTCCAAAGTCTTTAGATATGACCCATGACCAAAACTTCCTCAAGAAAAGGAAATCCTTTTGGTTTTGACAATACTATATTAACAAGTAGCTCTAGGGAGTGGGACCCCACAGGGCATGCCAAAAATACCCATGTTTGAATTGGTCCACACTTTTGGATCATAGGGGTGAAGTGGGTATTATTTCACCATCAATTTCATATTTTCCTACTACCAATTATAATATATGTAAATAGGGAAAAGGTTTGTTTGACTAGTGTCCTTAAATTAACTAAACACATTTTACATAGAAGGGTTTTCCCAACCAAAAAAAAAAAAAAAAGAAGCACTATTTTAATTTTAGAAAGATACAGTTAATGATGACAAATTATTCAAGTTATTCAATGAAGCTGTCACAATATGTGGCCGCTTCTTAATAAACATTAAATGTAGATTGAAAAATATGTCAACCTCGTGAACTATAATAACCATTGGATATAAAAGTAAAGTACTTTTACAATTTTTTCTCTCTCACACATCTAATGATGCAAAACTACCAGCCACATTGTGATAGCCTCATCAAATAATTTCTCGTTGATGAGACATGGTGTGTTATTTATTAGATTACATGGGGTTCCATCTCAAAACCAATTGACAATGAGAGGAGTAGCCCATGTATGTTATAAATTGTGAGGTCTCTCTACATTTTTTCAATGTGGGATCCTCAACATTATTAAACATATTGATTTTTTTAAAGAAAAAACTTGTCTAAATGTAGTTACATATACATATATATATATATATATATATATATATATATATATATATATAAAGATTAATGAGAATATGAGTATGCTTGTAAGAGAATATTTTATTTGAACATGTAGTTTAGTGTGAAAAATGTCAACCTGAGCATATAGTTTAACTGGTTAAGATATATATCCACGACCATAAAAGATCAAAGGATCGAATCTCTCACCTCGACATATTGTTGAACTAAAAAAAAAGTTAGTGTCAGAAATATGACTTGTCAACTTGTTTGTAATTCAACTAGTTAAGATATTAATATATTATGCAATAAATCTTAAAAGCGAAACGTTGGAACCCACATTATTAAACTAAAACATGTATATAGAAAAATGTTTGCAAAAGAAATTTTAAAAAATATATTAGTGAAAGACATTGCAGATGAAAAGAAGTGGAGAAATATATATAATTATGGAATGAGAAACTTGCCTTCTAAATGAAAATAAATGATTGAAATGCGTCATTTTATCAGCATAACTCAATTGACATAAAACATGTACTTTTGATCAAGAGATTAGAGGTTCAAATTCTCAATTTTACAAATTGTCAAACAAAATTATTGACATGAGATGTCGGAGAAAATGTTATTCATGACCAAATATAAGATTTGAATCAAATTCTTAGAAAAGTCTAGCATTTTTACAAAAAGAACAGTCACGGTTGAAAATATATGTAAGAAATAATTTTTAAAAGTTAGTCATGTGTAAAATATCATAAAGTTGAAAATTGAAGGGAAAAGAAAAATATTCAACCTCACAGTACAGTAACTTATCATTTGGATAAAATTCAGTAATTTGACCACGTGTAAAAACTTCACAACAAATAATTTGAAGAGGAAAAAAGAAAGAAATCGACCAAAGGACTATTTCAAAGTGTTTG
The DNA here is from genome assembly GCA_033996785.1 of Trichosanthes truncata. NCBI lineage: Eukaryota > Viridiplantae > Streptophyta > Magnoliopsida > Cucurbitales > Cucurbitaceae > Trichosanthes > Trichosanthes truncata. The sequence goes on from JAWPNB010000003.1 coordinate 79,551,931, forward strand.
GTTGAACAAAAAAACAATGAAAAAAATAAGACTCGTTATGTACCATTTTGAAAGTTAGTCTCTCCCCCCACCTAGGGTGCAATTTAGGCAAAAAAAAAAAAAAATCTAGTTTTGTCTCTAATTTTTGGAAGTAACAATTTAGTATTTAAGCTTTAATATATAAAAATCGGTCTTTGTACTTTTGTTGGTTTAATAATTTAGGCTTTGTTTGATAACAATTTGATTTTTTGTTTTTCGTTTTTGAAAATTGTACTTGTTTTCTCATAATTTATTTACAATAATTTTCATCTTTATTAAAGAAATATTAGAATTTTTAGCAAAATTCCAAAAACAAAAACAAGTTTTCAAAAACTATATATATTTTTAGTTTTTAAAAAAATTGGCTTGAATTATGAAAACATTGGTAAAAAAGTAGATAAGTGCAAAGAAATCTATTAATGGAAGTATTGTTTATAAGCTTAATTTTGCAAAAACCAAAAAATCGTTATCAAATGGAGCCTTAATTTATGAACTTTAGTATATAATGCTTTGGTCCTAGTACTTTTAAATTTATAGCAATTTAGTCTCAAAACTTTAGTATATGTAACAACTTACTCTCCATAATTTGAAATTTATAAGATTTAATTTCTACCATGAAAATTTTCATCAAAGTGAAGTATTGGTTTTTATTATGTAATGATTTAGTCCTTATAGTTTATAGGCAATTTATCAATCTACTTATGCAAAATACTCTATTGCAAAACACTTTAACTGCATTTTATATGGTAAGACCTAAATTATTGAAAATTTAAAAATATAAGAACTAACCCGTTATGTATTAAAATTCGAGGGCTAAATTGCCCCTTCAGTTAAAGTACATATGGACAAAAATTGTTTCTTTACCCCAATTATGATTGCTCAATCTGAACTTTTTAAGAAACAATTTTAAAGTAAAAATGGAGATGTATTTTCGAGAATAACTCCAAAGTAAAATCAATAGTAATAAGACCAAGTCTTGAAAAGATGACATGGTTGAAGTTGATTTTTTTTTTTTTTTTTTTTGGGGGGGGTTGGAAAAAATGGTTTGATGTTGAAGGGAATAATTAAGATAATTCCACAATTACACGGTTTTGTTTTGGAAACCAGTGTTAAGTCATAAATCAAATGAGTCATAGAGACCAAGTCAATTTGGAGTTTTGGACTGAGTTTTATTTTAAGAACGTTTATTCGACATGTCGTTTCGTGATGTTGATGTTCGTTTTCATTCTTTCCACACCGTTATGCCAAGCGATGATTTTCTTTGTCTGCTTTCATGGTAGAGGCTGACCGAGAGGGTTCTTTAGAAGCGAGAGGTTGCGATTTTGTAGAAAATGTTAGTGTTGATGTTGATATAGACGGCAATTTTTTTAAAAATAATAAAAATAATGAACATCGGTGGAAATTATTTGAATTAGTCAATAAAATTTTAATAGTGACTTAACTAGGTTGTAATTGATCTTTTTAATCATCATATATATCTAAAAATATAAGTAATATTCCTATGAAAAATGTCAATATTGGCAAAAAAAATTAATATGAAAAACTTACACATTGATAGAAATTATTTGAATTAATTAATGAGACTTTAATTATAACTCAATTATCATACAATTCATCATTCTTACTAACTATATTCATAAACTCAAGTATTATTTACATGACTCCATAATTAAGAGAGATATCAAATCTCAATATATGACAAATGATTGTAAAAATATAAAATAATTTTGTAATATTAAATTTGTATATAAAAATAAATATCCAAAACTTAATACAAACAAAGTATGTTTAACTTCTTGATAGTGCATTAAACTTTTAAAAAATAACTGTATATAACTCAGAACGTATACGTTAGGAAGGAGGAAGTAAAAGTGATGGAGGTGGAAAGGGAAAGTGTAACTGAAAGAATAATCTCTGTTCACAAGTGATGTCAACCAAGAAATTAAATACATGGAATGAACTTCTATTTGTATTGATTTTGTGGGTGTAGCACCATCTCTAATATGTTCCTCTTATTCTTTCTCTCAAATGTACAAATATCTCGAGAACTTGAAGCTTGTTCTCGAGCTCGCTTATTGATTGTGGATCGGCCTTTGGCTTATTGATCTTGTTGGTTCAATCTTTGGCTTGTTGATGTTCTTGAAGAATTTATCGAAGGCTTGAAGTCTCGCTTATTGATTGTGGATCGGCCCTTGGCTTATTGATCTTGTTGGTTCAATCTTTGGCTTGTTGATGTTCTTGAAGAATTTATCGAAGGCTTGAAGTCTTTGCATTTCAAAATGCCTTCATAACTTATTTTCAAAGTCTTTAGATCTTCAAAGATATTTTGGTTTTCAAAGTTTTCAGATCTACAAAGTCTTGAAGTCTTCTGATCTTTAAAACGTCTTTAGTCTTCAAAGAGTCTTCAATGTTCAAGGGTTTCAGACATTCTTCAATCTTTAAGAGGGTTTTCTGACTGAATTTTCTTTGAGCTCTCTTGTCATTTAGAGAGAGTTTGATTTATGAACCTTTCTCTTGAATGTCTTTGATGTTCAACAAGTGTTCAGTGTTCAAGAACTTCAAAAAGTCTTTTGACTTCTTTTGCTCTGAATTCTATCTGAGTTCTCTAGATCTTTTTGGAAAATTTAATTTCTTAAACATTTAAATGAATAAGAGTTCTTCTATTTATAGAGCTTCCCATGGGCATGTGAGCTTAGACTTTAAATGGCTCTTGAGCCCAACTACTATACTTGGACTTTATTGACTTTGGGCCTAGACCTTTGGGCTTGAACTTTGTTGGCTTAGGATATATCCCTTTGGGTTTTGTTTACGCATGACCCAAATTCTATATGACCCAATTTGACCAAACCAAATTTAGTTATTTGATCAACTAGTCATAATGAAGACGTATAGCCTTATAATTTTAGGATTTGTCAATTTGAGACACATGTCAACTTATAATTGGTCTCAAATTTAATTATTTGTAATTTTATCATTAATTTGGAATAATGACGTGACAATTTAGGATTGACCAAAATTTTGCATTCAACAATCTCTCAACACTTCTCCACATCTTAGAAAAACGATATTATACCCCTAATCAAGATATTAAATTCTCCGGCATTTAAAAAGTGGGGCTCAACGTTTTAAATATTGCTCAGAAGAATTTTCATGTTTATTCTCTTTTTTTTCCCTTAAAGTCTTAAGTTGGGTTTGATATCGATTTCATTTTTAATTTTATGTAATTGTAACGACTATGTTTGCTTTCTCACAAAAATTTTGATATATTTTTCACATTTCTTAAAAGATAAAACACAGACATTTGAATTTTTAGTCAGATTTAAACAAACAAAAAATAAGTTTTTTTTTTTTTTTAGTTTTTAATAATTAGCCTAGATTTTGAAAGTTTTTTTTAAATTAATTTTCCTAATAAAATTAACAGTAACACGTGTTGTTTCAAATAAATAAATAAAAGTAAACACACGGTGTACCATTGTTTTGTAATAGTTTATTTTCGTAGACGACTTTTCTTAAATTAACAAAAGTATTATGAATATGGCATATGTAAATGCCCATTCCACATGCTCATTTATTATCCATACCAAGTGGCATTTTCTCCATAGCCAAAGTGTCTTCTAAAGGCCATAGATTGGTGTCCAAATGTACCACATCATCCTCTCTTAAATTGCCTATAAATAGAGAGATTTTTGGAAAAGAAAACACACCAATTTTTCTCCCATTTTCTCTAATTTTTGTGTTTTTAATTTTCCATAAATCTCCACTTTCTTTTGTTTATACTATATATATATATATATATATATATATATATATATATATATATATATATATATATATATATATATTCTTTTTATATTTCATCTTTTGTATTATTATTATTATTATTATTATTATTATATGATTTGGTAAAGTTTTGGTGCCCGGTTTCGCCTCTCAATTTTACAACACGTTATCAGCACGAATCTCTGTCATTTTTCCCCCTAAAGGTAAGTCTTATAGGTAAGCCATTTTTACGCATTTGGTTTATGTTAAATTTCTAATATAAATATATATTATTATTTTGATAGTGTTATTATGGCAAACCTTACAAAGCTAGAATTTGCGGCCCTGGATATTAATGGAAATAACTACTTGTCATGGATCCTTGACGCTGAGGTCCATTTAGATTCTATGAATCTTGGAGAAACAATTAAAGAAGGAAATGATGCATCAAATCAAGAAAAAGCAAAAGCCCTGATCTTCCTTCGCCATCATCTTCATGAAGGATTGAAAATGGAGTATCTTACAATAAAAAATCCCTACGTTCTATGGCAAGGTTTGAAAGAAAGGTACGATCATCAAAAAACAGTTATTCTTCCAAAAGCTCGTTATGATTGGATGCATCTAAGGTTGCAGGACTTTAAATCAGTAAGTGAGTATAATTCCGCACTCTTCAGAATTAGTTCAAAATTAAAATTATGCGGAGAAAAGATTACTGATGTTGATATGTTAGAGAAGACATTTTTCACTTTTCATGTCTCGAATATGCTCCTGCAGCAGCAATATCGAGAGAAGGGTTTTGCAAAATATTCTGAACTTATCTCATGTCTTCTCGTTGCTGAACAAAATAACGAGTTATTGATGAAAAATCACGAATCCCGACCAACTGGAGCAACACCATTCCCTGAAGTGAATGTTGTGAATTTTAATAACCGTGGTCGAGGTCGTGGTCGTGGTCGAGGTCGGGACCGCGGTAGAGGAAGAAATACCTATTTTCGTGGTGGGCATTATAATTTTAAGAAACCCACACGAAGTGATGATCATAAAGGAAAGGCTCCACAAGATAGAAGTTCGAAAGGTGATGAACATAAATGTTTCCGGTGCGGAATGACTGGGCACTGGTCACGTACCTGTCGTACGTCAAAACACCTTGTTGATCTCTATCAAGCTTCCCTGAAGAAAAAAGGAAAAGGAAAGAATGTGGAGGTAAATCTTGCCATTCAAGAAGATGATGTGTTTGACCCCTCCAATATGATGCATCTTGATGTAGCTGATTATTTTGAATCTCTTGGAGAGAGAATTGATGCAATCAAACAAGTAGAGGATGATTTGTATGAAAATATATAATTAAGTACTGTTTAGTATGTTTTTGTTGTTGTTTTGTTTGTATATATATTTAAGACTCTTTGTAATCGTTTTTCTTTTCTTTTCAATGAAGAAATATGAACAATTTCAATATGTTGAGTAACTCGAAAATGAGCAATGAGGATTTATGTCTGGCAGACTGCGCAACTACGCACACGATACTCATAAATAGAAAATATTTTACTAGATTGACAATGCTGGAAGCAAAAGTCAATACTATATCAGGTTCTGCAAATCTGATTGAAGGTTTTGGAAAAGCAAACTTTATTTTGCCTAGAGGAACAAAATTTACAATTAATAATGCTTTGTTCTCTAGCACATCGAAAAGAAACTTATTAAGTTTTAAAGATATACGTGAAAATAATTATCATGTTGAAACTGATTGTAAAAATAAAATAGAGTGTCTCTATATAACATCTATTGTTTCACATGAAAAACGTATATTAGAAACACTGCCTGCTTTTTCTTCTGGATTATACTATACTCATATACGAGTAATCGAAAGTTATGCAATAATGAACCCGAAGTTCATGAATCCAGAAATATTCAGTGTTTGGCATGATCGATTGGGTCATCCAGGGTCAATAATGATGAGAAAAATTATTGAGAATTCACATGGACATCCTTTAAAGAGCCAGAAGATTCTTCAATCCAATGAGTTGTCATGTGATGCTTGTTCTCAAGGGAAATTAATTATTAGACCATCACCAGCTAAAGTGGGGATTGAATCACCTGCATTTTTAGAGCGAATTCAATGTGATATTTGTGGACCTATTAACCCACCAAGTGGTCCATTTAGATATTTTATGGTATTAATTGACGCATCCAGCAGATGGTCACATGTATGCTTATTATCAAGTCGAAATCTTGCATTTGCAAGATTACTTGCTCAAATAATTAAGTTAAAAGCACAATTTCCTGATAATACAATTAAGACCATTTGACTTGATAATGCTGGTGAATTTACATCCCAAACTTTTAATAATTATTGTATGTCAATTGGGATAAGTGTTGAACATCCTGTAGCTCACGTTCATACACAAAATGGTCTAGCAGAATCATTTATAAAACGTCTGCAACTAATTGCAAGATCATTGCTTATGAGAGCTAAACTTCCTACATCGGTATGGGGTCATGCTATTTTGCATGCTGCATCACTGGCACGTATTAGGCCAGTAGCTTATAATAAATACTCCCCAATGCAATTAGCTTATGGCCAGCAGCCAAATATTTCCCATCTAAGAATTTTTGGATGTGCAGTATATGTACCGATTGCTCCACCACAACGTACTAAGATGGGTCCTCAAAGGAGGTTAGGAATATATGTTGGTTTTGATTCCCCATCAATTATTAAATATCTTGAACCCCTGACGGGTGATGTATTTACTGCACGATTTGCTGATTGTCATTTTAATGAGACAAATTTTCCAACATTAGGGGGAGGAATTAAGAAGTTGGAAAAAGAAATTACATGGAATGCATCGTTATTATCTCATTTAGATTCGCGTAGAAATCAATGTGAACTTGAAGTTCAAAAGATAATTCATTTGCAAAATATAGCAAATCAACTACCAGATGCATTCACAAATACTAAAAGTGTGACTAAATCATATATACCAGCTGCAAATGCTCCATCAAAAGTTGATATCCCAAAGGAACAAGTTGTCAATAATGAGTCTGGAGCACGCCAGAAGCGTGGTAGACCAATAGGTTCTAAAGATAAAAATCCTCGAAAAAGAAAGTAGTTGAGAATCAAAATGATTCGATAAAAGGTATGGATGTTCCAGAAGAAATCCAGAATACAACTACTCAAAAGAGTATTGGTGAAAATCAAACGCTTGAGGATAATAATGAAATTTCTATAAACTATGTTACAACAGGAAAGAGATGGAACCGAAATGATATCATTATTGACAACATTTTTTCTTATAATGTTGCTCACGATATTATTCATGAAAGTGACGATTTTGACCCAAAATCTATCGTAGAATGTCAACGTAGAAAGGATTGGCCGAAGTGGAAAGAAGCAATCCAAGCAGAGTTGAACTCACTTTCAAAACGTGAGGTTTTTGGACCAGTAGTCCCAACACCGGAAAACGTCAAACCTGTGGGATATAAATGGGTATTTGTAAAGAAAAGAAATGAAAAGAATGAAGTCACAAGATATAAAGCGAGACTTGTTGCACAAGGATTCTCGCAAAGGCCTGGTATTGATTATGAAGAGACATATTCTCCTGTGGTGGATGCAATAACGCTAAGATATTTGATTGGTCTGACTGTATATGAAAAGCTTGATATGCATCTAATGGATGTAGTCACGGCGTATTTATATGGATCTCTGGATAATGACATTTATATGAAAATCCCGGAAGGATTTAAAATACCAGAAACATATGAATCAAGTTCTCGGGAATTGTATTCAATAAAGTTACAGAGATCATTATATGGATTAAAACAATCAGGACGAATGTGGTATAATCGCCTGAGTGAATATCTGTTGAAAGAATGATACCAAAATAATCCAATATGTCCGTGCGTTTTTATAAAGAAATCTCAGTCAAGATTTGCTATTATAACTGTATATGTTGATGACTTAAATATAATTGGAACTCCTGAAGAGTTATCCAAGGCAATAGAATATCTTAAGAAAGAATTCGAGATGAAAGATCTTGGAAAAACAAAATTTTTCCTTGGTTTGCAAATTGAACATTTAGCAGATGGGATATTTGTTCATCAATCAACTTATACAGAGAAAATCTTAAAAAGGTTCTATATGGATAAAGCACATCCATTGAACATTCCAATGGAAGTTCGTTCACTGGATATAAAGAAAGATATATTTCGACCTCGAGATGACAATGAAGAACTACTTGGTCCTGAAGTACCATATCTTAGTGCAATTGGTGCACTTATGTATTTGGCTAATAACACAAGACCAGATATTGCATTTTCATTAAATTTATTAGCTAGATATAGTTCATGTCCTACAAAAAGACATTGGAACGGAGTTAAGCATGTACTCCGATATCTTCGAGGGACAATTGATATGGGTTTATTTTATTCTAACAAATCAAAGTATGATCTAGTTGGTTATGCAGATTCTGGTTATCTATCTGACCCACACAAAGCTAGATCTCAGACAGGTTATCTATTCACATGTGGAGGAACTGCTATATCGTGGCGATCAGTGAAACAGACTATAACGGCCACTTCTTCAAATCATGCTAAAATCCTCGCCATTCATGAAGCAAGTCGAGAATGTGTATGGCTAAGATCGATGACACAACACATTCATCAGACATGTGGCTTGTCTTCAAGTAAACCTCTTCCAACGATGTTATACGAAGACAACACAGCATGTATAGCTCAAATCAAGGGAGGATATATCAAAGGAGATAGAACAAAGCATATCTCACCAAAGCTCTTCTATACTCATGATCTTGAAGAAAATTGCGATATCACTGTACAACAAATTTGTTCAAAAGATAACCTGGCTGACTTATTTACAAAGGCATTACCAACTGCAACCTTCGATAAATTAGTATATAGCATTGGAATGCGGCGACTCAAAGACTTTAAGTGATGTCTCCATGAGGGGGAGTGAATGTATTATAGTAAACTATATAAAATATGTACTCTTTTTCCTTCACTAGGGTTTTTCTTCCCATTGGGTTTTTCCCTAGTAAGGTTTTAACGAGGCATATTTTATATAAATGGGCATAAGGGGGAGTATTATGAATATGGCATATGTAAATGCCCATTCCACATGCCCATTTATTATCCATACCAAGTGGCATTTTCTCCATAGCCAAAGTGTCTTCTAAAGGCCATAGATTGGTGTCCAAATGTACCACATCATCCTCTCTTAAATTGCCTATAAATAGAGAGATTTTTGGAAAAGAAAACACACCAAATTTTCTCCCATTTTCTCTAATTTTTGTGTTTTTAATTTTCCATAAATCTCCACTTTCTTTTGTTTATACTATATGTATATATATTCTTTTTATATTTCATCTTTTGTATTATTATTATTATTATTATTATTATTATTATTATATGATTTGGTAAAGTTTTGGTGCCCGGTTTCGCCTCTCAATTTTACAACAAAAAGTTCTTTTTCAACGATAATAATAAAAGTTTTTTTCCTTCCAAAATCACGAGCTCTTTGAAAAATGAGTTTTTTTTTTTAGGAAACGAATGCATGACTTAAAAAGGAGAAAGAAATTTGAAGTATAATTAGGGCATGTTTGGGAGTGATTTTGGAATGGCCAAAATCACTTTTGACATGCCCAAAATTTTTTTTCTTTTAAAATTGTGATGTTTGGCAATTGTGATGAAGTAATTTTGGAAGTATCCGAAATCACTTCAAGTGATTCCCGGTCAATCACTTGGGAGGTGATTCCCAAGTGATTTTTGTCAAGTGATTGTGGGTGATTTTGTTTTTAAAATGACTATTATTTCATATTTAAAAAAGTAACTGTAGGTGACGGTTAAAAACCGTAATCTATTATAAAATTCATAAATTTCAATCAAAAACTGTGTTTTCTCATAACCATCACCATTGAGGTTATTATTCATTGTTTACATAATGCCAATTTTTCTCTCTCTAAAGTTTTTATAATATCTCTCTTACTTTATTATCTTTTTAAAATTTTTATTCATTTTTCTCACTTTTTTTTTTCTCTCCAATAGTTTTAGCTCTCTCTAAATTTTTTTTGTTCCACTCTCTATAATTTATATTTTATCTCTTGCTCTAACTTTTTGTTCTTGAATTTTTTTCCCTTTTGCTCTTGAACTTTTTGTCAATGGCTCTTAACTTTTAACTTTTTTCTCTACATTAAAGTTTTTCTCCTTAAAATTTTGATCATTCTCTCCAAATATCTCTCGAATTTTATTTCTCTATCTTCAAATTTTCGCTCCCTCTATTAAAATTCTCTCTCTAAATTTTTTGTCACTCTCTCTAAAAATTTTATCCCTCCATGTCTCTAACAGTTTTTTCTCTTTGAAAGTTTTCTCTGGCTTTATATCTTTTTCTCTCTTAATTTTCAGTTCTCTTTGTGTAACTTTTATCTACCACCTTCTAATTATTTCTAATCTCAAATGTAATACTCTTTTTATTAATTTGATGATTCTAAAATCACCTTTGAAAACAAACATTAATCATTTAAAAAATATATTTGTAATTAAATTTAAATCACTTTTATGAGTGTGGAACCAAAAATTAAAATGAGTTATACTAAAACTTTAACAAAATTAATTATAATTGAATCACTTAGCTTAAAACACTTATTCTAAATTACTCCCAAACATGCCCTTAATCATTGAAATCACTTTTAATTGTATGAAAAACACTATTAAAAGTGTAGAACCAAACATTAAAATGATTATATGAAAATCACTTTTTATTAATCAATTATAAACAAATCAATTGTGCTAAAACCACTATTTCTAAAATCATTCCCAAACATGCCCTTAATTGGTTTTCGTAAATTGTATAAACCATTATAAAAGTATTAGGGTCTATTTGGGGCAAGAAGTAAGAGTTAGTAAATCTGGAGAGTTGAAAAATCTATATTTTGAGTGCATGGTTATATAGTATGGAGTTTTAAAGTTTGTGTTTAGAGTGCAGATTTGTTAAACCGTGAGTTTTAAAGTCTGAATTGATTTTAGCTGTTTTCTTTTGTACAATTTTTTCCTATAATTTTTTAAAATTTTATTATTAAGGATTTGTTCTCATGAATTCTAAGATTGAGATTTTTTGTTTTTATTAATGTATGTATATTTTACAAATTTCTTTAAAGAAAAAAAATTGACCAAAATACCCCATATTCTTTTTTCAATACCTCTCATATTAATTATTCATTTGTCTTGAATAGTTTTCAAATAAAAGAAAGTCTTACAATAATCTTTTAAATATTACATGTGATTTGGAAATATTTCAATCCATTGATTTAAAAGAAATTCAAATAAGCTTCAAAATTTTTATGTTTTTATTCTCTCAATTCTAAAAATAATATAGATTTGTTCCCGTCAATCCTAAAATTGAGATTTTAAATTATATTATTTTGGAATATTTTACAATTTTTTTAAAGACTTTTTTTCCTCCATTTTAAAATTTTAATTTAAGATTTGTTTTTCAAGCTTAATAAAAGCTATAATTTTTTTTTTTTGCAAAATTTAAGATTTTATTTTTCTAATTAATCAATGTAATGAATTATCTAAAGTTTAATTAATTTGAAAATAATATATATTCTTTGAAGTTTTAAAATAATTAAGTTAAAATTAAAATATAAAATATTTATGCTATTTTAAAATAATTAAGTTTAAGATGAATATATATTTTTTAACACCATTCAAAATGAATATCATACATATACATTTGTTCAAAATAATATATACATATGCTATTTATTGTATTAATTTTATTTTATTAAGTTTGAAAGAAGAAATCGTTTATCTTTTTACTTTGAAAATGATAAATTTAAAAATCAATTTTTTTAATACGTTAACCTTTTTAAATACTAACTTCTTAAATTGTAATACGAGTTAGTTTAAAATATATTCTTCTTATTTTCAAATCATAAAATTATATATATTTTGAGTTATTAATAACAATATAAACTTAAAAAGATAAGATTGTTATTTGTTATAAATAATTTTAGTATAAACTTTTAAAAAAATTGTATATGACATGTGGAAGAAGTGAGATAGAGAGATTTTTATCAATTAAAAAAATTGTTATGTAGTACTCTAATTTAGATTAGAATTTCAATTTGAATAATAGTATCATATCTAAAATATTTTTATATAATTTATATTTTAAAAATATATATATAATAAAAATAAAAAATATTTTTGTTAAAAAATTTATTAAAATTATAGGATAAAAATAAAAATATTTTCGTTAATAATTATGAGAAATTTTATATAAAAAATAAAGAAAATTTTGTAAATTAAGAAATTATTAAAAACAAATCTATACTATCTAAATCGCTCTTGAGGGGAGAAACTTTTGATTTCTCCTTTTGCCCCTCATTAATTTATAGACTTCCAATTTTGCCTTTCTTGATTTAAAAATTTTCCCTCCTGCTGGCCTCAAATCCATGTGATCTCTAATTTAAATAAAGGTTCTAAACTATCTACGATCTCCAATCTTCAAACTAATAATGTATATTTGAATAATTTGAATAATAAAATGATAAATTAAACACATTTGAATAATAAAATGATAAAAATCTAATATTAAACAAATATTAAACATATTTTAATAATAAAATGATAAAATAATACTTATATCCAATCTTCCAACTAACTAATGCATATTTGAATAATTTGAATAATAAAATGATACAACAATACTTATATATTTATTATATATTAAATAATATTTACTGCAAATTTAAAAGTAAAGTAATATTTAAATTTTTTTTAATGAGTATATAAAAAATTAATAACAAAAAATAAAATAATATTTTTAAACCTATGCGTTTTTTAGAATATGAAATTATTATGAAAGATTTTTTTAAAAAAGATAAACTAATATTTTTAAAAAATTAATGCATATTTAAAAAGTTTAAAACGAAAACTTAAAGAAAAATTGAACAATTGTTTTACGATAATCTGAAATAAAATAATATTGAAATGCTTTTTTTAAAAATAAAGTTAAGATTTTTTGAATAAGTATATTAACAAAATATTAGATTATGATATATTGTGATTAATATACATAAATTAAATGTCATACATCATCGATCTATATATAGTACATCCTACAACTGAATTCTTCCATGTCTTCTAAAGCGATTCCAAAAATCAGGGGAGAACTTTTGATTTCTCCCACTTTCATTTGATGGCTATGGCTATATAAGTCTAATCTTTCTTTTCAATAAACCAGATCATTCGTATCCAATTTTTTAATTTATTATTGAAGAGACTTCGTTATGGTAATGTTAGAGGTCAACAAGTGAATGGGTTCCCCCTCCAATTTTTTTTGCAAATGATAGATAAAGAGAGGGAATGATTTAATGTAATTTAGTGCTTTTTACGTGTTTTTGTAGTTTTTTTTGTTGCAAATGGCAGAGAAATAGGGTAATTTAATGTAATTTGTGGCTTACATGTTTTTGTAGATTTTTTTTCTTTGGCAAATGGCAATGGGAGTGATTTAATGTAATTTACTGTTTTGTAGATCTTTGGCATATTGAAGAGGGTGAAGAAGACAACGATTGCAACTCTGGTGTCTTAAGGTAGAATGAGAAGTAGAAAACGAAAGACAATGTGATTTAATTGTATTATTTTCTTCTAATTTCTTTTTATTTCTTTTTGTTTCTTTTTTCTTTTTTTTTGTTTTGGATAAATCAGAGTATACTAGGCTAGGATTTAGGGAGGTTTGATCACAATTTTGCATTTTTTTCCTATTTATGTAATTTATTATATTTAAAAATAATTACTAATAGTCATTAAAAATATAATGTCAATGCAATTTCCAATATTATGGTAAAAGTTATTTTATTCGATGGAAAATTGAATTCTCTATCTTGCAATCTTATGATAAAAAAGTAGATCTTCTTGATTCATTAAACTTTTGTAAACAAAAATAAATTGATAAATAGATATCCTCAAAACTTTTTTCATAGATAATAAGAGTTCTAAAATTGGGAAACGCATATCTAATTGATGTTTTCCTTGAATTATAAAGATTATTGCAAAAAATATTTTTTCAATTACTAGATAATTCATACGATTTTTTTTAAAAAAAAAAGAAAATAATAATATTTTGATTTAAATTAAAGTTTGAAATTAAAATTTTATAAATAAAAATAAATTTATTAACTGATCTTCTTGATTGATTGGACTTTTGTAAATAAAAAAAAAACCAATAGATCTTATCGAAACCTCTTTCATAGATTCACAGAGTTCTAAAATTGAGAACCATTATCTAATCAATGATTCCCTTTGTAACGACCGGTTTATTTAGAAGCATTAATTTTGAAATTTTGGAAATCAAGTTGGATTAATTTCTTAAATAAGTATATTGATTTTGAGGTTAGTTTGAAACTTAATGGTTTGAAAGGGCAAATTTGAAGGAAAATGTTGGTCAAAGGGTATTATTGGAATTTTGACTATTTTTAAAAAAATAATAATAATAAAATAAAAAAAAATCAGACTGATCTTCTTCTTCCTCCTCCTTCTCTTCTCCAATGGTCTCTCCCTCACTTTCAAAATCTCTCACTCCCGTCGAGCCCAGCCGCACCGCCCAGCCCCGTCGCCTCTGATTAGCGCCTAGCACCGCATGCTGTTCACCGTCACTGCGCCGTGTCGCCGCCAAACGCAGTGCACCAATTTCGCACGCAGCTAGCCCCGATCCACGTTGTTGCAGTCGCCGGCTAGCCACCAGCCAACGCCTGAGTTCCACGAATCTCCGGTTACAACTCGATCTTCTCCCTTGTGAGCTTTGCCACAGACTAGAGCATTTTCGCCAGCGTTGTCTGTTCGCCGGAGTGCACGCCTCTGTTTCAGCCACGCCACGCACATTCAGATCTAATTTCCGGTGAGCTCGACCTTGTACAATCACGAACAACTCGTTTTCATTTTGGGTGAGTTGTTTGAGGTCGATTCTAGATGTTTTGGACTTTTATAATTTGGATGTATGGTGTTGTTTAGGGCATTGGCTTTGTGAAATCAAACCAATTGGAATTATTTTCAGCGGCGATTCGAGTTCAAAATCTAAGGCTAGTTCATGGGTAAGTGTTCCAATAACGACTCGAATTGATTTATGGGTGTTAAACTGAGTTTTAGGGGCAATTTTTGTGGAATTTAGGGACTGTTTTAGTGTTTTATAATTTACCCATAATGCGTGAGATCTTATTCAAGGTTACCCATTATGTTAGGAGGCCGGATTGTCGAGTTCGGACCACTTTAACATCGATTTCAGCAAGTAAGGGTGTTATTGGATAAGTTTGTATTGGGTAACTTTGTTTCAACTTAATTGAGTTCATGGTTGGAGTTTAAAATGACTTGTTAATTATTTTTCAAGACTTTGTTTGGCGTTTCAGGCTCACGTACTCAATTTATGGGCAACCTTGAATCTTGGAGTAAATTAGTAAGTAGTTATTTGGATATAAGCCCCTTTAAGTTCTTTATTTTGCTTTTCATGTATGTTTGAGAACTTGGAAATTACAAGCACAAGTCTGAAATTTTTGTTAATATAGTATATGATGAATTGTGGATTGGTACAGATGTTGTTAGAGCGAAAAAGGTTTAAGTATGATGTTATAATGAAAATAGAGACTCAAATATTCAAGTCAACATAAGTAGGACCTTAAGAGTTTGCCTAAGACTATGATTGGATGAGTTTGGCTCATGTTTGTGGAGCTTGAGAATAAATATACACGTCCAATATGAATATGTGGGTCATGGTGTGAATGGTTGAATCATCCTTGAGTTTAAGTTGCTTAAGCACGTATTAAAATGATATCAGTGGCTTAAATTTATCTTGGAATGCTTAGAACTAATGAATTCTAGTATGATTTACAAGGGGTTCGGTCCGTGCATTATGTTTTATGTATGCGATTTACTTGAGTTTGGATATAGGCCTTGGAATACCTGAATGGCTAAGATAGTGTTTCAACTAAAAGTGTGAAAGTAGTGGATATTGAATTAATCTGAATGATCATAAGTGGTTGCGTAAGCTTTTTAGGCTATATTGAGATGTTGACAGAGTTTAGAATGTTTGAAACACTTAAGTGGTTGGCTAAAGTTTAGTTTTCTCGAGATATGGATGAGTTGATCGTGTGCAGGCGCCGGAGTTGTTGGTTTGAATTAGTGGTTGAATTAGAATACCTTAAGGTTATACAATGACCAGTGGTTGTCTTAAATTCTAGTGTGTTTAGAGGACTGGATTCTGGATTAAATAATTTGAGAGTAATATGCCACTGGCACATGTATGGCTATAGTATGCAAAGTGCTGATTTAGGAATGTGATATCGGGGCGAAAGTCCATACTTGAGATTCGTGTTTGCGATCTATGGTGCAAGGTCACAAAGATGCATTTATGGAAGGTGGGCCTGGGTCATATGCTACGAATAACTTTTTAAAAGAATGAGAAGTGGGTCGTTCTAGTGCTGGCCTAGGAAGTAGGTAGCCTTTCGGATTGGTCCGTTAAGATTTGTGTTCGCCTATATATATATATATACATATATATATATATATATATATATATATATATATATTTGGTGCTACCTACCTGTCTCTGTCGTTTCGTGCGAGTTTGTAAGCCTAGAACGTATGTGATGTGGTGAGCATAAGGGATGCGTTCCCTTATTGCCGATGTGCTAGCTTAGGGGTGATTTTCCTATTATGATGAGCATAGGGGATGCGTTCCTTATTACCTGTGTGCTAGCTTAGATGTGATTCCCCATTATGTTGAGCGTAGGGAATGCGTTCCCTAGTGCATGTGTGCTAGCTTAGGGGTATTTTTCCATTATGTTGAGCGTAGGGAATGTGTTCCCTATCGCCTGTGTGCTAGCCTAAGGGTGATTTCTCTATTGAGATGAGTGTGAGGTTATAGACCTTCACAGGTTTGGGTTCTAGGTTTCAGGACTTACAAGTATGACACCAAGTTAGGGTCAGGGAGTGGTGAATGTTGAGGAAGGTTAAATGGACTTTTAGAATAACTGGAGTAAGTATTTGAAATCTAAGTACAAGTGTGAGAAATGGCAGTTTCCTTCTTGGTATGGTTTCTTAAAATGTTGGACCCTTAAGTGGGCTACTTACTGAGTATGTTTATACTCATCCTTGCTACTTTGTTCGTTTTGCAGATGGTGCATATCCATGAGGCGGGAGATGAGGGCGATGACTTGTCGAGACTATGGAGACTCCACCAAATTTCTTTTCCCTGTTTTAGCTTTTAGTTTTGTTTCCTTGTTTTTTTATGTGTGGTTGGTCTGTTAATCCTAAATATTCTTTAGTCATCGTGTAATTGGCTAGAGTTTTCCTAGAATCTTGTGTTTGATGTTGAAGCTCAACATATTTGTCGTAGTTTGTTGGATGTTGAGCATTTTATCTAAGTTATTGAAGTGTTTTCATTCTTATCAGGTTATTGTAAATTTTTGGGGTTCTTATAGTTATGCCGTCATGCTGCTGAAATTTCGGGCATGAACAGGGTAACTAAGTCATGCTTCTGCATTAGAGAGTCGTAGGAATTCGGGTCGTTACACCCTTGAATTCCAAAATTTCATTGCAAAAAATATTTTTTCAATTACTATATGATAAGAAAATTAAAAAGAATAGAAAAAGAATAATATTTTGGTTTAAATTAAAGTTTCAAATGAAGTGGGTAATCAAATGATGCAAATCAAAATAAAAAGTAATATTTTGGTTTAAATTAAAGTCTTAAAATAAGTGGATAATTAAATGATGCTACTCAAAATAATAATAATAATAATAATATTATTATTATTATTATTATTATTATTATTAGAATGTAATTCTTCATTTTCCACATGTATAGACCCTACATTCAACTTTTATATGTACATTTCCATTTTCAACATTATGAAACGTATGCATCGCACATAGTATCTAACTAGATATGAAAATAGAGATAGGAGGGGGGGGGGGGGGGTAGGAGTGAGGTGATGTGAAGAAAATTGCTGGGCGTACTTTTATGTTTATGCAAGCGCATGGATCAAGTAATATAAAATGGTATTCCTACCGAGTATCAAATCCTCAGAGATTGGCTTTTAATTCAATTAAGTATCGTAACTACTCTCACTTTACTTTATTTAGAGAACAGAAACCAAAATAAGATTAACTAAGCTAACAACAGAAAATAAAGTGCAGAAAATAAATGGGAGACACAATACACGATAGATAACTTTGGAAAAGATCAATTTCTAAGCTAACAAACAATTATAACCCAATGAATAGTGAACTCATAAGCCTAGAAGCTCTAAGGACGTGGAATCTCATGTCGGTCTCCTCCACTCTCAAGTACTAATTAACTAACTTAGGTGTTTCTAGCGCTAGCTAACTCATACAAGGCTTTAAAACTCTTCATTATAGGCTTCTATTGTCTATCTATTAATCTCGACTGTTACTCAGGTAAATAAACACTAGTTATATATGCAAATGGGTTCTTGCCTAAACTTCTCTCTATCGAGTTTCCACTTAGAAAAGTAGTCAATTAACCAATGCCCAACTAATTAACCTTCATCACCAACTACAACTAATTAACTATTAATCTCGTTGTCACTCGAGTAGCTAATTAATCGCGCATTAAACTAAACTAAGTATCTTATGTCGAGCTCAACTTAGAAATACCTCAATTAATTAAATAATCAATGGTTAAAGGCATTAAACAACAAATGGATAAATGATTCCCCTAAAAGTAATAAACATCTATTACTTAAGAAATTAATCCAAAATTTCCAACAATCAAGCATAAAAACAGTGTTTAACAACTAAACCCAAGTAATTAGGTATTAAACCATACAAAATCAGTCAATACAACCCAGAAATCCCTACTTTAAAGCCACTAAATTAAATATAAATGAAAGGAAAATGGAAGAAATTGCAAACAAAGGACAATCTTGCGTTTATGAGGTGTTATCCCAAGAATCCAATCTCCAAGGTCTTCAAATCTGCTCCAATCCGCTCACAAAAAAGCTCCCAAAACCTCTCAAAATAGCATGGAATCGAGTTTAGGGAAAAACCCTTTTGCCTCCCAAAATCAAAGAGAAAATGTTGTTTTTATAGCATGGATCGAGCAGCGTTTAAAAACACACGTGCTGCCAGAATCATAGCGCCTAGGCGCCCAAAACAGCGTATAGGCGCTAGCATTTTGTCCTCCTGCAATGTCTGTGGCGCCTAGCTGCCGTAGTTTTTTTTTTTTTTTTTTTTTTTAGACTTCAAATTGAAAATCTTCAAACTTTGACATTCAAAATGAAATTTTTCTTGCTCAACATTTTATTAATCATCTCTTCTCTTCTTGAATTTTAAAAAGGGCTTTAAAAGGCTCCAATATCAATCAAAATACTCCTAAACACTCGATTTTGCTTCGTTAGTTCTGTTTCTACAAAATAGACAAAAATATGCATAAAAGCTCACAAATGCATAACAAAACTAGCATTAATATAAAGAATAAGATAACACTAAATGACCATTATAAAAAATAAGAGATAGGGAAGTTGTGAGGCCAACAATGGAGAGTTAGAATTGGAGTTAATAAATTGTGGGGCCCACGATAGGGAGTTGGAGTAGGAGTTAATAAGTTTGTGGGACCCACAATTGGAGTTAAAATATTCTTGGGCCAAACAAGAAGTTCGGTGGAGTTATTAACTTCTACTCCACTCCACCCAACTCCTCAATCCAAGCACCACCTTAGAGTTTTGTTACCATTGCCTTAACCAACTTTTAATTATAAAAATTGAACTCTAAAATTTTTATAAGAGAAAAAATTGCACGAATAATTTTGATGGTAAAAGTTAAACCACAACTTTCAAATGTAAAAATGGTTTTTTTCCCTATCTTTTTTTTTTTTTTTGGAGTTCAACAACATAAGTTATATGAGAGCTTATGCCCCAAGTGGACAATATCATACCATTGTAAAGATACGTAGAGGTTCCTTTATCCCTAATAAGAAAGGCATCATACTAATGGAAATATTGTCCCTCACCTGTATACCTATGATCTTCCTCTTTCCTAGCCAATATGAGACTTTGTTTTGATGACTCTGATACCACTTGTTGGGGACAAGACCCTTTCCATAAAAATTTGAGGGTTTAGTTTTTACAATTAAAAATTTATAGGTGCAATTGTAACAAACGCTATATAATTTAAAGATGGTTTTTGTAATTAGCCCAAATTTTAATAAATAATTATATTTTATTAAATGCCATTCTACCATTTCATTTCTACTCATCAAACACTGCATTATTTGTTTCCCACGTCTCCATTAGTTTGACCATCAATTCAGCTTCATAAGATTAAAAAATATACATATTTCAATCCATTATTATTATTATCAAACAAACAAACTTTCACTAAAATAATATTCTGCCCCATGGAGTACTACAAAACGAGAACTATTAGTGGGTTACAATTTAACATCAAAGTTGAACAAGAAGATAAACCAAATCTAGCTAATCTATCAATTAAATTTTACGTAATAATCAATTCAATTAAATTTGGAAATCTATTTTGCTTCCAAACCTGACCTGACCTGCCATTACACATACAATAAAAACACAAGCATCAACATGCCTCTACCATTCCCTTCATAGTTATTTTTTTACAAAACCTTGAGCTTAATTTAAGAGCTTGATATTTACCATATGTATCCATCAGCTCAATTCTAACATCGTCAATTCTATCTCTCTAACTGTAATAGTTCTATGTTGTTGAATGAAAAGCCAAAGAGAGCATAGCTCAACTGGCATATTGAATGTGTTAACAACCACGAGGTCTGTGGTTCGAATCCCCCCGACCCCTATTGTACTCAAAAAAAAAAAAAAAATGTTGTTGAATGAAAAATTTCAACCAAAATAACAAATTGCTATATCATTATTTATAAATTAATAAAAAATTACATATTATTAAATTTGAGACTAAATAATTCTACTTACTAAATATATATTATATAATTTCACCATGGCTATTATAACTCAAAAGTCCTTTTAAGTCTAGTAATCACACGTTAAAGAAAAGTTATACAAATCAAAGTCAACCGGTTTCTTCGATTGGGAATATTCACACATTTTTTCCAAGTCGGAAATCCAGGAAAACAAACAGAAAACTACAGAGAAAAAAAATTCACCATCACCGATCGGAATCATTTTGAAGAAGCGGTTCAAGAACGGCCGATCTAGGGTTCTTCATCGGAGGTCCTTTTTCTCTTCGTTCAAGCTCCTCCAACCTAAACGTAATCAATCGATCCCAATTTCCTCCTTCGAAAAGAACCCCAGCCTTTCCATCTGTGATTCTCTGAACAATTCCACAATACATATAATACGGATTGTTCGGATTCTTCACAATCGCGATCATTCCCGGCAGCAACAGCGGCAGATCCGGCGCCTTCGGTTTCTGCGAACTCAGAATCGCACCGATTTCGACGGATTTTGAAGCGGAAGGTTTTGGAGGAGGATTTTCCGATATGAATTTCCACAATCCCTTCTCTCCGCCGGGAAATCCGCCGGTTAGTCCCATCAATTCCTTGTCGAATCCGTCTTCCGGAACCCTATCGACGGCTAATTTCTCGGAAGATTCTGGAATTTCACCTCCTTCGGCGCCGATTTCCGCCGGATTCTCCTCGACGTTTCGCTTGAGTTCCTCTTTGAGACCTCGCTCGCCATTGCAGAGGCCTCTTCCGCCGAGAAGCTGAGCCAAATCGAATCCGGCCGAGGGCCGGAAAGCGTGATGGCTTGGTGATATGCGACGGGGAAGGGGGAATCGGCGGCGGGTTTGGCCGAGGAAGGTGGATTTGAGAAGGGAAGTTTGGGGAGATGGGAGGGAGATGGAGGACGCCATAGCTATGGCTATGGCTATGGCTATGTCTCTGCTGATTACAGAGATGGAGGAGGTGAGTCTGTGACTGTCACTGTAACCACAAGTTGGTTTGTTTGGATTTTGTTTTGTGTGTTTGGTATTTTCTATTATCTTCTTCTTCTTCTTCACCAATAATGTTGAGTGCTCTGTTGTTCATTCTCCTTTTAAATAAGGAAGGAAAAAAAATATATCTGTTGTAAAATTGAGAGGCGAAACCGGGCACCAAAACTTTACCAAAACATATAATAATAATAATAATAATAATAATAATAATAATAATACAAAAGATGAAATATAAAAAGAATATATATACATATAGTATAAACAAAAGAAAGTGGAGATTTATGGAAAATTAAAAACACAAAAATTAGAGAAAATGGGAGAAAAATTGGTGTGTTTTCTTTTCCAAAAATCTCTCTATTTATAGGCAATTTAAGAGAGGATGATGTGGTACATTTGGACACCAATCTATGGCCTTTAGAAGACACTTTGGCTATGGAGAAAATGCCACTTGGTATGGATAATAAATGGGCATGTGGAATGGGCATTTACATATGCCATATTCATAATACTCCCCCTTAAATGCCCATTTATATAAAATATGCCTCGTTAAAACCTTACTAGGGAAAAACCCAATGGGAAGAAAAACCCTAGTGAAGGAAAAAGAGTACATATTTTATATAGTTTACTATAATACATTCACTCCCCCTCATGGAGACATCACTTAAAGTCTTTGAGTCGCCGCATTCCAATGCTATATACTAATTTATCGAAGGTTGCAGTTGGTAATGCCTTTGTAAATAAGTCAGCCAGGTTATCTTTTGAACAAATTTGTTGTACAGTGATATCGCCATTTTCTTCAAGATCATGAGTATAGAAGAGCTTTGGTGAGATATGCTTTGTTCTATCTCCTTTGATATATCCTCCCTTGATTTGAGCTATACATGCTGTGTTGTCTTCGTATAACATCGTTGGAAGAGGCTTACTTGAAGACAAGCCACATGTCTGATGAATGTGTTGTGTCATCGATCTTAGCCATACACATTCTCGACTTGCTTCATGAATGGCGAGGATTTCAGCATGATTTGAAGAAGTGGCCGTTATAGTCTGTTTCACTGATCGCCACGATATAGCAGTTCCTCCACATGTGAATAGATAACCTGTCTGAGATCTAGCTTTGTGTGGGTCAGATAGATAACCAGAATCTGCATAACCAACTAGATCATACTTTGATTTGTTAGAATAAAATAAACCCATATCAATTGTCCCTCGAAGATATCGGAGTACATGCTTAACTCCGTTCCAATGTCTTTTTGTAGGACATGAACTATATCTAGCTAATAAATTTAATGAAAATGCAATATCTGGTCTTGTGTTATTAGCCAAATACATAAGTGCACCAATTGCACTAAGATATGGTACTTCAGGACCAAGTAGTTCTTCATTGTCATCTCGAGGTCGAAATATATCTTTCTTTATATCCAGTGAACGAACTTCCATTGGAATGTTCAATGGATGTGCTTTATCCATATAGAACCTTTTTAAGATTTTCTCTGTATAAGTTGATTGATGAACAAATATCCCATCTGCTAAATGTTTAATTTGCAAACCAAGGCAAAATTTTGTTTTTCCAAGATCTTTCATCTCGAATTCTTTCTTAAGATATTCTATTGCCTTGGATAACTCTTCAGGAGTTCCAATTATATTTAAGTCATCAACATATACAGTTATAATAGTAAATCTTGACTGAGATTTCTTTATAAAAACGCACGGACATATTGGATTATTTTGGTATCCTTCTTTCAACAGATATTCACTCAGGCGATTATACCACATTCGTCCTGATTGTTTTAATCCATATAATGATCTCTGTAACTTTATTGAATACAATTCCCGAGAACTTGATTCATATGTTTCTGGTATTTTAAATCCTTCCGGGATTTTCATATAAATGTCATTATCCAGAGATCCATATAAATACGCCGTGACTACATCCATTAGATGCATATCAAGCTTTTCATATACAGTCAGACCAATCAAATATCTTAGCGTTATTGCATCCACCACAGGAGAATATGTCTCCTCATAATCAATACCAGGCCTTTGCGAGAATCCTTGTGCAACAAGTCTCGCTTTATATCTTGTGACTTCATTCTTTTCATTTATTTTCCTTACAAATACCCATTTATATCCCACAGGTTTGACGTTTTCCGGTGTTGGGACTACTGGTCCAAAAACCTCACGTTTTGAAAGTGAGTTCAACTCTGCTTGGATTGCTTCTTTCCACTTCGGCCAATCCTTTCTACGTTGACATTCTACAATAGATTTTGGGTCAAAATCGTCACTTTCATGAATAATATCGTGAGCAACATTATAAGAAAAAATGTTGTCAATAATGATATCATTTCGGTTCCATCTCTTTCTTGTTGTAACATAGTTTATAGAAATTTCATTATTATCCTCAAGCGTTTGATTTTCACCAATACTCTTTTGAGTAGTTGTATTCTGGATTTCTTCTGGAACATCCATACCTTTTATCGAATCATTTTGATTCTCAACTACTTTTCTTTTTCGAGGATTTTTATCTTTAGAACCTATTGGTCTACCACGCTTCTGGCGTGCTCCAGACTCATTATTGACAACTTGTTCCTTTGGGATATCAACTTTTGATGGAGCATTTGCAGCTGGTATATATGATTTAGTCACACTTTTAGTATCTGTGAATGCATATGGTAGTTGATTTGCTATATTTTGCAAATGAATTATCTTTTGAACTTCAAGTTCACATTGATTTCTACGAGAATCTAAATGAGATAATAACGATGCATTCCATGTAATTTCTTTTTCCAACTTCTTAATTCCTCCCCCTAATATTGGAAAATTTGTTTCATTAAAATGACAATCAGCAAATCGTGCAGTACTTACATCACCCGTCAGGGGTTCAAGATATTTAATAATTGATGGGGAATCAAAACCAACATATATTCCTAACCTCCTTTGAGGACCCATCTTAGTACGTTGTGGTGGAGCAATCGGTACATATACTGCACATCCAAAAATTCTTAGATGGGAAATATTTGGCTGCTGGCCATAAGCTAATTGCATTGGGGAGTATTTATTATAAGCTACTGGCCTAATACGTGCCAGTGATGCAACATGCAAAATAGCATGACCCCATACCGATGTAGGAAGTTTAGCTCTCATAAGCAATGGTCTTGCAATTAGTTGCAGACGTTTTATAAATGATTCTGCTAGACCATTTTGTGTATGAACGTGAGCTACAGGATGTTCAACACTTATCCCAATTGACATACAATAATTATTAAAAGTTTGGGATGTAAATTCACCAGCATTATCAAGTCGAATGGTCTTAATTGTATTATCAGGGAATTGTGCTTTTAACTTAATTATTTGAGTAAGTAATCTTGCAAATGCAAGATTTCGACTTGATAATAAGCATACATGTGACCATCTGCTGGATGCGTCAATTAATACCATAAAATATCTAAATGGACCACTTGGTGGGTTAATAGGTCCACAAATATCACCTTGAATTCACTCTAAAAATGCAGGTGATTCAATCCCCACTTTAGCTGGTGATGGTCTAATAATTAATTTCCCTTGAGAACAAGCATCACATGACAACTCATTGGATTGAAGAATCTTCTGGCTCTTTAAAGGATGTCCATGTGAATTCTCAATAATTTTTCTCATCATTATTGACCCTGGATGACCCAATCGATCATGCCAAACACTGAATATTTCTGGATTCATGAACTTCGGGTTCATTATTGCATAACTTTCGATTACTCGTATATGAGTATAGTATAATCCAGAAGAAAAAGCATGCAGTGTTTCTAATATACGTTTTTCATGTTAAACAATAGATGTTATATAGAGACACTCTATATTATTTTTACAATCAGTTTCAACATGATAATTATTTTCACGTATATCTTTAAAACTTAATAAGTTTCTTTTCGATTTGCTAGAGAACAGAGCATTATTAATTGTAAATCTTGTTCCTCTAGGCAAAATAAAGTTTGCATTTCCAAAACCTTCAATCAGATTTGCAGAACCTGATATAGTATTGACTTTTGCTTCCAGCATTGTCAATCTAGTAAAATATTTTCTATTTATGAGTATCGTGTGCGTAGTTGCGCAGTCTGCCAGACATAAATCCTCATTGCTCATTTTCGAATTACTCAACATATTGAAATTGTTCATATTTCTTCATTGAAAAGAAAAGAAAAACGATTACAAAGAGTCTTAAATATATATACAAACAAAATAACAACAAAAATATACTAAACAGTATTTAATTATATATTTTCATACAAATCATCCTCTACTTGTTTGATTGCATCAATTCTCTCTCCAGGAGATTCAAAATAATCAGCTACATCAAGATGCATCATATTGGAGGGGTCAAACACATCATCTTCTTGAATGGCAAGATTTACCTCCACATTCTTTCCTTTTCCTTTTTTCTTCAGGGAAGCTTGATAGAGATCAACAAGGTGTTTTGACGTACGACAGGTACGTGACCAGTGCCCAGTCATTCCGCACCGGAAACATTTATGTTCATCACCTTTCGAACTTCTATCTTGTGGAGCCTTTCCTTTATGATCATCACTTCGTGTGGGTTTCTTAAAATTATAATGCCCACCACGAAAATAGGTATTTCTTCCTCTACCGCGGTCCCGACCTCGACCACGACCACGACCTCGACCACGGTTATTAAAATTCACAACATTCACTTCAGGGAATGGTGTTGCTCCAGTTGGTCGGGATTCGTGATTTTTCATCAATAACTCGTTATTTTGTTCAGCAACGAGAAGACATGAGATAAGTTCAGAATATTTTGCAAAACCCTTCTCTCGATATTGCTGCTGCAGGAGCATATTCGAGACATGAAAAGTGGAAAATGTCTTCTCTAACATATCAACATCAGTAATCTTTTCTCCGCATAATTTTAATTTTGAATTAATTCTGAAGAGTGCGGAATTATACTCACTTACTGATTTAAAGTCCTGCAACCTTAAATGCATCCAATCATAACGAGCTTTTGGAAGAATAACTGTTTTTTGATGATCGTACCTTTCTTTCAAACCTTGCCATAGAACGTAGGGATTTTTTATTGTAAGATACTTCATTTTCAATCCCTCGTGAAGATGATGGCGAAGGAAGATCAGGGCTTTTGCTTTTTCTTGATTTGATGCATCATTTCCTTCTTTAATTGTTTCTCCAAGATTCATAGAATCTAAATGGACCTCAGCGTCAAGGATCCATGACAAGTAGTTATTTTCATTAATATCCAGGGCCGCAAATTCTAGCTTTGTAAGGTTTGCCATAATAACACTATCAAAATAATAATATATATTTATATTAGAAATTTAACATAAACCAAATGCGTAAAAATGGCTTACCTATAAGACTTACCTTTAGCGGGAAAAATGACAGAGATTCGTGTTGATAACGTGTTGTAAAATTGAGAGGCATAACCGGGCACCAAAACTTTACCAAAACATATAATAATAATAATAATAATAATAATAATAATATAAAAGATGAAATATAAAAAGAATATATATATATATAGTATAAACAAAAGAAAGTGGAGATTTATGGCAAATTAAAAACACAAAAATTAGAGAAAATGGGAGGAAAATTGGTATATTTTCTTTTCCAAAAATCTCTCTATTTATAGGCAATTTAAGAGAGGATGATGTGGTACATTTTGACACCAATCTATGGCCTTTAGAAGACACTTTGGCTATGGAGAAAATGCCACTTGGCATGGATAACAAATGGGCATGTGGAATGGGCATTTACATATGCCATATTCACAATAATATCTGGTTTTTAATGAGGTTTTTAAGAAAATGTAACTTAGATAATTTCAATTTTTGATAGCCACTAAAAATATGGATAAAAGTTTAATATATGTCTAATAAGAATGACAATGTGGGACAAGGTAGAGTATAGGAGATGCCTTTTTGTAAAATTTTGGCTGAATATACCTTTTTTTTTCTCAATTTAAACCTTAAATCTTTTTTAAATTCTCAATTATATGATACCTTTCATGTATTAAAAATTCTCAATTACATCCTCATCTAAAAAAAATTATTAAAATTTGTTAACATAAGCTGGTGTGTTATAATTCTTATTTTATTTGTATATAAAATTATTATTTTATTGATATATTTGGACATGCAAGCTTGCCACATATATAGAAAAATATATATATTATTAATTTGTGGGTTAGATTATGCTAATAGTTGCTTTGGGTTTCATGTACAACCAACACCCAAGTGATTTGTTGCCAAAGAGAGCATAGCTCAATTGGCATATCGAATGTGTTAACGACCACAAGGTATGTGGTTCAAATCCCCCAACTTCTATTGTACTAAAAAAAAAAAAAATACCCAAGTAATTTGTTCACATGTCTAAAAATTTTAATGAAGCAATAATTTAATGATTTATAAATTTATAGTTATTATTTTTTTTAATAAGAACCTAAATGAGATTTTTAAATTGTTAAAGATAAAATTGAGAATTTTAATGACGAAATTGAGAATGGACCGAAAGAATAGGATTTTTTTTTTTGGAAAGAAGAATAGGACCCTCTTATTTATTTAGCCTAAAACGTTTTAGTTTGAAGTATTCACGATTCTAACAATTAAACTATTTAATTTTATATTCTAAGTTCTAACAATTAAACTATTTAATTTTATATTCTAAGTTCTAACAATTAAACTATTTAATTTTAATTTTATAGGCCAAGTTAAAAATGAAGATAATGATAAAACATCAGTACAGTAAGTTAGTAACCATATTTTATAAAATGAAGATAATATACGTGGCTTACATGTCATTGGAGTATGATATGATATCTATCAACAAAAGGAAGTCAGTGGATGTGTTTTGTGCAAAAGGGTGAATGTGGGGCTGAAAGACAATGGCTATCCCCAAATTCTCTTTGGCCAAAAAGATGCTCAATAATTTACTTTTCTGAAGAAATACAATGGCCAATAAACATGTGTAGAATAAGATCCAACAATTTAGGCAACACTTGTCAATCTATTAGTGATGTCTCCGATTGGCTCAAAGATTAAGATGACGATCCGTGTCGAAAATGTCGAGGTCTTTGAGATAGAGACGACATCGATGAAATTGAAATATCAATATCAACGTGTATTCTTGAAAATTTATGAAAATTAAAGAAAAAAATATCAACTTAAACATAATTCAATTGACTAAAGTACTAGAATCTCGACTAAAGGTTAGAGGTTTAAATCTTCACTCCTACATATTATTGAACTTCAAAAAAAAAAAAAAAAAAAAAATTCAATTTTTGCTCTCTCTCTTTTTTTTTTCACCGATTCAACAAAAAGTAAAGTAAAAATCTATTAAAATTCACTAATTTCAACAATAACAAAAATTAAGCCTTCACAAAAATAAGTCTGATTACTATTGATGATTAAATAAATCATTCAAAACTCCAGCTCTTGCATCAGTTTTCTTTGAAGTTTTATTAGTTTTTTAGAAGACATATGCTTTATATTCATTAAATGCACATGAAAATATTTTTATTGACAATTTTTCAAAAGAAAGTCAACCAGAGGGGAAAAATTGCTACACTTTTATTTAAGTTTAGAGTAAAGATAGTAAATACTTATCAAAGTTTAAGATGCAAAATGAGTAACTTAAGCACAACTCAACTGGTTAAGGTATTATATCTTTGACCAAAATGTTAGATATTCAAATCTTCAATCTCACATGTTATTGAGCTAAAAATAATTGATATTTTTCCAATTTTAAAAAACAAAACTTATAAAAATTGCAAAACTTGTAAAAATTAGTTCAATTAATTAATTAGCTTTTTCTGCTTCATAAATAATATATACATTTTATTATTAGTGTCCTTCCGTATATATTAGTATATAGTTTTTTTTAAGTTCAACAATATGTGAGGGTGGGGGATTGCTCTAACCTCTTGCTTGAGCACTTCACTCAAATTGGCATATTAGTATGTAGTTTTTGTTAACGTTATATTTGATAGTTTATTGATATTTTTTTCTATTAGAAATATTAATTTAAGGTATTCAAAAAAAAACTCATCATCTGCTAAAGTGAGCTTAGCTCAACAACTAACCATACGAAAGGGAAAAAAAACTCAAGAGAAAGTTCATTTCATAGCATAAATTTAATATTTATTTTAAAACATGTCTTAATTTTTCATTTTTTGAGAAATGTAACATAAACTTGGCTTTTCTTAGTGTGTTTTACTTTACATTTGAGTTTCACTTTTATTTGGATAATGTTATTTTTGTAAAATTATATTTGAAACTGCATATTTATTTTATGCTATTTATGTAATTCTCTCACAACTCAAACAACTAATTAATTTATTTAAAAGTTCACAAAAAATAAGTTAGGTTTGAACTAAAACAACCCAAACTTATTATTTATTACAAATTCTAATTCATACAAACATTCTTTTTAGAATATGTACCTTCCAACAATTTTCAACAAATAATTTCTTAAGTTTTTGTGTTATGGGTATAATTTTTTATAGTAATAAATTGATACTAAATTATTAATCTTAATTGTAATGTTTGAAAATAAGTATCCAAATGCTTAAAAGACTATGTATTAAAAAAATGCTTAAAATAATAGCATTGTTTTACTATTTTTTTAAACAAAAAATTTAAATAAATTACCCAAACAACTTGAGTTAACCCAACTTATAAATTTCACAATTAGGTTAAGTTGGGCACGTGTCTCTCTAATAAAAGCTTGTTTGGGTTGAATAAATTTTATGAGCAATTGGGTAACTCAATTTGGGTTAAAAGTACCCCATCTCAACCCAACCCAAGCCAACTCATAAACCTTCCTAATATTGATTTGACCCAAAGTTCATATAGAATGGAATGTAAATAGAGTATCAGATAATTATTTCATTTTTATTACAATTACTTTCGTTAAAACAACATATACTAAATAAAAATATAATTACATTTTCAAATATGTAATAGAAACTTAGATTAAATTACAGGTTTAGTCCCTATAATAGGTATTGTTATGGGTGAAATTGGACCAAGAAGATAAATCCGAATTACAAGGGAATCTGCTAGATAAGATTAACCTTTTTAAATCTCATTCCTAGATAGAAGGGGAAATCTATTTAAATCCTTATCTGAAAAGTAATATGAAAGAAAAAGATCCTATAAATAGGTCATTATGACTCAAAGATAGGGAGTTCAACTTAACCCTCATTCTCTAAATTATAGCTTGCTACACTCAAATTCCCCTAGCTAACTTAAGCATCAGAGCTGGTGTGGCAAATGCCACATCAGTGCCTAGCTTTTTCTCTTTTGCAGGTCACCTCTTTCTCCTAAATTACAAATTCACCTTCGTTGTCACGTGGAGGTCAGGTGAGATTCTCCTGTCCAAAATTTGGCAACAATAGTTGGCGCCATCTGTGGGGAAACGAGAGTGCTCTACCTTGCATACCTGAATTGAGAAAATCAAAGGCTATGAAGACATGGGGGCTTAATGAGAAGGTTTCTTTTTCATCATATCTACCAATTGAAGGAATTCACCAGGAAATCCAATGAAATGTGCTCCAAATGTGCTCCAAATGAAGCTACTTACGAGAAAAGAGATTAAACGTGCAGATTGACCAAATCTGAATCTCGCCAACAACGCAAACTCATAGCCCAATAACTTTCATAAGTTTCAACATGAGCATGCAAGTGAATTTTATATAGATTCATCCAAAAGAGTGAATTTTATATCAATTATATATGAATTCAACTGCATGTGAATTTTTATATTCACATCAACTTCCGATGCATTCGGCAAAACCCAAAAGGGCTGCAATTCTCACCATCAATCGACCAACGTCTGTTCAATTGCCGGCCAGACTTTCCTTTGTCGGCAATGTTTCAGCCCTTCAAAATCAATACAACAAAAACCCAATGGGCCTTGTGGATCCTCGTGCTTGATCAACATGCATCTTGTGCACAAAGGTGAGTCCACGGTAAAGATAAAACTCAAGAAACCACAAAGGTGTTTGTCCACCAATTGCCAGCTGTAGAACGTGAGGCGTTTTCTTCAATTCAAATTTCTTTTGAATACTGGCAACTGGTACCTAAATGAAGAATGAATTTAGGGTTTTATTAACCCTAAATTTGGAAGGCTCAACAAAGAAAATATTTCTAAGATCAAGATTGTCAAACAATTGCAACTGGAGCAAATTTCAAGGCCTCAACCTGAAAGATCTCTACAAAGTTGCAAAATCACAGATAAGTTTACTTCAAACTTAAAACTTTATAGTGCAATATTTAAATTTAATAACCAAATTATGCATGTCATAATTGTTTTATTATGATCTTTTGTCTATGTTATAGCATCTTCATGCACTCTACACATGCTCTCTACATTTTTTAATTATTTAAATGTCATTAGCATGATAACATCAAAATGACAATTTTTGTGCTCTAATAAAGAACTGAACATCATGAGTTATTAAAAATGTCATGAAGTATCAATAGAGAAATTTATTACATGAAATTATAGAGGTCTTGAAATTGCTTGAATGATATAACAAGTTATTCAAATAACAGACCACTTCATAAAATTCCATATTTTCCTTACATAAGTGATTGAATATATTTCATTAAGCTAAATCAATATTTCATATGCATTGAATTGCCTAACTCTCAAACTAGAGGGTGATTTCATATAATATGAAAAAATATCATATTCATGAAAATTAAATTTTGAATGCAGATGAAGCATTCCAAATATCACATATCCAACGGTGCTTAACTAAAGCAGCAAACAAAGAAACTACTCTCTAGAAATCGATATCCATCTTTCTAAGAGAATAGTATCAAACAGTCTCCCAGGAAATTGATTTTCATCTTTCTAAGAGAAAGGCTCTAAACCTAAAATTTTCTCCAGTGGAATCGATATTCATCTTCCCAGAGGAGAATCTTAGACCTATGGAAGACTGAGTCCAACCTCACGAGGTTCGACCTGCAAATCCTGAGGAAAATCCGAAGCAAGACTTTGGAGCCCTAAAATTTTCTCCAGTGGAATCGATATTCATCTTCTCAGAGGAGAATCTTAGACCTATGGAAGACTGAGTCCAACCTCATAGGGTTCGACCTGCAAATCCTAAGGATAATCCAAAGCAAGACTTTGGAGCGATCAAGAGCGTTATATTTAAAACCGATAAAAAGATTATACTCTCAAATTGGATCCCATACTTTACGCTCATAAGCAATAAGCCACACCATGAACTCCAACTAGAGAGTGGGGGCTAATGTTATGGGTGAAATTGGACCAAGAAGATAAATCCGAATTACAAGGGAATCTGCCAGATAAGATTAACCTTTTTAAATCTCATTCCTAGATAGAAGGGGAAATCTATTTAAATCCTTATCTGAAAAGGAATATGAAAGAAAAATATCCTATAAATAGGTCATTATGACTCAAAGACAGGGAGTTCAACTTAACCCTCATTCTCTAAATTATAGCTTGCTACACTCAAATTCTCCTAGCTAACTTAAGCATCGGAGCTGGTGTGGCAAATGTCACATCAGTGCCTAGCTTTTTCTCTTTTGCAGGTCACCTTTTTCTCCTAAATTACAAATTCACCTTCATTGTCACGTGGAGGTCAGGTGAAATTCTCCTGTCCAAAATTTGGCAACAACAGGTATGATGGAGTATATGCAAATATGGGATCCAAACATTTTCAAAATAATTGTAGTAATTTCAAAACAAGTGTTATAAAAAAGAACTTTGTTGAGAAATATCAAAGTAAGAGAGGAAAACTTTTAGAAATATTAAATGAAGCACTTGCTATAGATAAAGATGAAGAGGTAATCTTATTATTGTGTTTTTTTCTTTTCTTTTTTATGTTTATTATAATGCAAGAATTTAAAATTAAATAGATTTTACATACCATAACAATCGTTTACTATTGTTAAGTTTTGTACACATACATGTATCTATTTTTTTTTAACATTTGCTTAATTATGAATTTGTATGTGTTCTCAAATTCCTTCCTATATAATTGTGTCAAATTGATGCTCTTGGATATCTGAGCATGATATATCAAAATTCAGGAATTGTTTTCATAATATTATATCATTCTTTTTTTCTTTTCTTTTTTTTGTAAAATTTTTTAATTTCCATATTTTCTTTTCCAAACACATAATGTTATGGCAAATTTGGACAACTAGTTAAATCCATGAAATAGAAGATTATTGGGCTGAATACAAGTCAGATTCAAGATCCAAAATAGAATCGGGCTAGAGAAACAAGGAAACGAGCAAGAGGGCCCAAATGCACGACTCGACCCAGACCGAGTCAAATCTAACCGGTTCGGTCCTTCTTCGCTTGGTCCTGCATGTTGGACCTCATATCTCCCTCCTAAAAACCTGATCTAATCAGGTTTAAGAAAAGGCTTATCATATAAATACCCAATTACAACTCCAAGAGATATAACTCATTCTCATTCTTCACTCTCAAAATATAGCTTGCTACACGTCTTTCCTCTCTAACTTAAGCATCGAAGTGGCTGTGGCAAGCACCATACCAGTGTGCAAGTTTTCTTTGTTTTGCAAGCCACCTTTTCACTATTGGCTTCACGTGCAAATTAAATGCATTCCCTTTGCCCGGATTTGTGCATCAACACATAATTTTCGTATTTCTTAATTAGTTATTTATAATTTTTCTTAATATTAAAAATTTATCATTGTTAACGTATTTATTTAATATAGATTCAAATGCTAAAAAATGTAACAAAAAGAACATGGTATATGAAGAAATATTTATTTGGACTTAACATTTTTTTTAAAATTTTTCTTATGTCTTTAACATAGTTGTTTTTTATATTAATATTATTCTTTAGTATTGTTTTAACAAATAAGAAAATTATTAGAACATGATGTTCACATGCGTGCAACGCACGCTAATATTTTCTAGTACTAAATAAAAATATAATTAAATTTTCAAATATGTAATAGAAACTTAGATTAAATTACAGATTTAGTCCATATGATTTGGAAAAAAATTAGAATTTTGTCTTTATGGTTTGATAAAACCACACAAATAGTCCTTATGATTTGTAAAACCCTTATAAATAGTCCCAACCATATGGACTAATTCTAATATTTAAAACTATGGAGACTAAATTCAAGCTTTCTCAAAATCATAGGGGCCAAATTTGTAATTTAACTTGAAACTTATTAGGGAAATTTTCAAATTTTACCCTTAAACTTGTCATGTGTGTATCAATTTTCACCATAAATATTCAATTTCATCTATTGGGATTTATACTATAAAGCCTTGTAATTAATGTTTTATTATTTAATAATTATGTGATTATTTTTAATTGCAAATTATATTAAACATTACATAAAAATTAAAGGTTATTAGTGTGATTGATCGCTGCTTTTTGCTACACGCAAGTGCACGTGATCGAAGTAATAAAACTGGAGTATTCCAGAGTATCGTACCCAAGGGAACGGGGTTAATAAAATGAATTTCAGTTGGCACAAAATTGTTGGCAATTTGCAATTTAAAGTAACCAAGAATGAAAATAAATTGAGAGGTGTTTTAACTAAAAATGTGTTTGAAAATTCAATGGAAATAAGAAGGGATTCAAGAATGCTAATGCCCCTTTGGAAAGAAAATGCAACCAGAAAGCAATTGCAATCGTAGCTAACTCAAGAACTAAGTAAACCGAATTCAACTCCCATTCGACCTTCTTTGAAGTATCTTTAGGAGACTAAGTGATTAAACCTATATGTCTATGGCTAATCTAACTTAGATAGTTTTGCGCACAATTCTAGTGGTTTTGGAGTCTCGCCCTATGTCTAGGGTCGATGTTTCAGACTTATGTCTAAGCCCTTTCCTCCATTGCTTTTGCGACATCCGCTTCCCTTAACCCTTTCGGTATTAAGTTTTAGCTTGGCAAGCAACACTAGATGGCCAGCTAGTTTTACCCAACAATTTACTCACCAAAAGCAAACTTGAGTCCAAGAATTAGCTAGATTGTTTTTACTCTCGAGCTTTACATCTTTCCTCTAGGGCATTCACAAACTTGAATCCCAAAGAAAATTTAGCTCTTCATGATGGAATAATTTAAAAATGGTAAATTAGAATTGTAGGAGATCATTAAAAGAAACTCAAAGGAAATAATGCAATTAGATTGCAAATGCTATGCAAGTGAATAGTTTAAAGACACAAGCCAAGGATTCAAAATACCAAATAACTCACGGAAAATTTAATTAACTTTGCTGAATAAGAAAAATTGATCTTTTAAAATGC
The DNA here is from genome assembly GCA_033996785.1 of Trichosanthes truncata. Classification (NCBI taxonomy): domain Eukaryota; kingdom Viridiplantae; phylum Streptophyta; class Magnoliopsida; order Cucurbitales; family Cucurbitaceae; genus Trichosanthes; species Trichosanthes truncata. The sequence continues at coordinate 79,587,964 of JAWPNB010000003.1, forward strand.
CAAAGACAGAAGTTAAATTCTGGAATTGAAAACCACAAGTAACTCAGAAGTAAGAAGCTTGTAAGCAAAAATTTAAATTCCAGTGGGCTTCCAAAATTTCCAAAATCAGAAAGTACAATTACCCAATGCTTAATTTGAGAGCTGTAATCAAGAGTGCATAACAGAAGGTAAATTGCTTAAAATTACAAAGGTAAGACAGTGGCTATTTTCGCCCAAACTACAGAAATTCAAGTATGAAGAACAAAACTTAAATCCTTCCTAAAAACCCATTATCCATAACTCAATCGAACAAAGGGTTTGTTCGTAACCATACCCAATTCTTAGGTAGATGGGATTGAGAAGAGGATTCTGGAATTTTAGAAAGAAAAAAAAACAGAAGAACAACCCAAAACTTCAATTTACTGCCGTAGATGAAAAACCCAAAACGAAAACAGAATTTCCTCCCAAAAATCGTCCTCAATCGAATAAGTATTGCTTTTTACCAACATATACTTCGTTGAGATAAGATTAAGGAAGAGATTCGGACTGAGATCTACAAGAAATTAAAACAAAACAGCAACTAAAAACTAAAAATGAAAAAATTGCAGAAAGTAAAGAAAACCCAAAAACATAAACTAAAATCTTCTCCAATCGAGCTCCCTTTGTTTGGCTTCTTTGTTCAATGTTTATAGGGATCTCATGCTAGGGTTTCCCTCTTGATTGATGGATAATCATGGCTAATCATCTTGCTGAATTCGTGGGTCAAATTTCCTTCAAAATCCCGAAATTCTCGTTTTTTACATAAATTCCAGATTCTGCCAGATTGCAATTGCATAGCATTTGCACTGCTGTTGCATTCCACGAAATTTCTGCATCAAAACATTAAGTAAGTGTGAATTTTTTTCTTCTTTTGTTTTCTTTTCTCAACTTACTTAATTTAAAGGTCTTCCATTAATCATGTGATTAAATTCAAGGATTTTTTTATTTTTCATCAAATAATATGAATAAAAATCACAAATATAACTAAATTTAAAGGCCAAATAATCCTCATGAATGAGAATTATCAGTGATCTTGAACATTATATGGTTGATATACAGGAGGATCATGTTAAAGAAATAACCTAAATGTCTATAAATATATATGAATAAGGTTGGGTGTCTTATCTTGGTAACACTATTAATACAACCCACTTTGTAATAGTTACAAATATTTTGATCCAAATCGTTCATGTAGAGACGTGTGAGTGGAGGTATCATATGCAATTAGTTTGAAAAAAATTGGACCATAAAATATTTAATCTTTCTTTATAAATCCGTTAATTGAGAAGATTAAGATTTCAACAAGATGATCATATGCGACTCAATCTTAATCTTGAGTGAGTTATGAGCTCCTACTTATAAGGGTTTGTCCTTTTATTTGCATGGGTGAGAGTGACTTTTGTATCTGATTCAATAAACCTACCATTTTAAGGATTTGACCAAATAAGAAGCTGGGAACATAAATTTCACAAGATAGAATTTACTCGTTCTCATATAGGGAAAGTAGATAAATAGTTCCCTTGAGTGCTGATTTTGAAACTTGAACAATGGGACTCCACCCTCTCATTGGCTTAAGAGGGACTTAGCATATAATTGAATTATAAACAAATTGTTCATTAGATGATTAGTGGTACTTAAGGTATAAGATGTAATTATAAGGGTAAAACAGATTTTTGACCCAACTATAATTATGAACAACTCGTGAAGGATTGACTTGAATGTAATGATTATATCAATGGATAAAACTTGTCCTACAATCTATAATAGTGCTGTAAGGACTTAGTTGTTTTCTTTTTACTATTATGATAAGGGCAAAAATGTCTTTTGAAGTTTGGCATAAAATTAAATTAAAAAAAATGAAAATTTGATTAGTTTTGGTGGTGGGCACGTGGGTATGAGTGGCAAATGGAGGGTGTGTTGTTAAGAGATTATTGGAAGTTGGGGTTTTTATCTTTTGAGATAAGGAGGTTTATGAATTTTTGGGTTAAATTAATAAATTAAAATAAAATAACATAATGTATTCTCCCTTTTACAATGAAAAACCATGGGTTTTGGAAGATGAGAGGAGAACTTGTGGTGAGAAGCTTATTTTGGGGAGTTTAACTTCAACTACTTGAAATTTGGAGGTGGAAGAGTCTTACAAAGGAAATATTTCAAGTTTGGTAAGTTTCTTTGAGAAATTTATGGAGAAATTTTTAAGTTTAATTGTGGGTTTTTCTATTTTCTTTACAACTCATGTTTGGATGTGTAAGAAGAGGGAAGAAATTGGGTTTAATTTGGGGTTTGGATTTATGGAACTAGTGTTTAAAAAAAAAAGAAGAAAAAGGGAGATCATAAGTATAAGCTAAAGGGAGCAAGAATGGAAGGTTTAAGACATTATGAAGGAGAGAGAAGTTGAACAAGGAAGAGGAAGAAGATGGTGGGTTGTTGGAGAGAGAAGTTAATAAAAAGGAATTATTTAATTAAGATTTGGGCATTATAGTCAAATGCAATAGAGTTAATGGTGAGAGAGAGAAAGAATGTTTTTTTTTTTTTGGTGTTTACATACAATTGAAGGAAGAAATTGGGAAGTTTGGAAAAAGTAGAAAGTTTTGTTTTTAGTAAAAATAAGACATCTTTAATTAATTAAAAAGTGAGAATTAGTGTGTTTGGAGGGCTATACTCATGGGAGTTAAATTGGGAGGAATGGAATATATTATTGTAGTTAGAAGGAAGATTAGTTTTTTTAGAGGAGAGAAAGAAATTGTTGTTTAATTTGGAAAAAAAAAAAAGAAAAAAAAAAGAGAAGACAAAATAGTACTTGTGAAAAGAAAGAATATATGTTGGAATTGAAGAAAGTATTTTAAGGTTATGTGATTTGGGTTGGCGATAAAAAAATGTTTTATTCTCATATGGTAACTCAATTAATATTTCATGTCAAACAGAGATTGGAACGATTTACGACCCGGACATATCAACCTCACCATAGTTTGTGAGTGGTTTATTTTACAAAATGTTTTTGTTATTGAGTTATTATTATGAGATTTCAAGAAATCTATAATTTTATAAAACATCAGAGAAATTGTTATGAGATTTTCGAAAAATATTCATGAATTTCCAGTAATTTTATGATTTTAGTAGAAATTATCATTCTAGATATATATTGGAAACATTTTATGGTTATTTGAGAAATTAGAAGAGTTGTAATGTTTATTGAGAAAATATGACTTTGGAAATGTTTTATATTATTGAGAGATTTTTTAATTATTTGAGAATTTACACATGTTTAATGTTATTTTAAAATCTCTCAAGTCTATGAGATAGTATTTTAGAGAAAGAGTATGGTTTTCAAAAAGAGTTTGGGAATCAAGAGTTTTATGTTAAAAGTGGTTTTCAAACCACTAGATCTTTGTACCCACGGTGATTACCTGTATGCTATGTGAATATGTTTCTATAGTATACTAAGAGAGATAGGTCTTTGGGACCCACTCTAGCATACACATAGGCTTTGGGCCGTATGTTAGGGTGCTTAGCCCTTTGGAGGCAGATCTACGTGCACGTATGATAGAGATGTGTTCTGCTATGTATCTTGAGATTACTCTGTGCATAGTATGACAAAGAGAGAGTTGTTGTGCGTATGGAGTTTACTCTACGCCAGTACGATAGAGATTGGGGTACAGATTTGGTGACGAATTTTATGAGCTTATGTTTATGTTTTCAAGAGTTGTAACTACATATTTTCTCCCTCTCTCTATTGATATGTATTGTTATTTGCAAATGCTATATTTTCAGAGGTATTGTATCTAGAGCTATAATCTCGATTTTTGTTGTTTATGGTTGAAGAGATATCGTTACAGATGTTACTGTGTTTTGGTGATCTTGAGAACTTTAAAATTCTTCCAAGTTTATTTTGTGATTTTTATAGAGATTTGAAGTACGTGTTTTGCGTAATGGTTTTCGTGGAAGATATTTTCTTATGAATTTACCACTCACTGAGCCTTTTAGCTCATTATTTCTTCCTACATTTTTCTACCAGGTAGCGTTTGAGTTTCTGGTGAACCTACTGAAGTTGACATCTGCCACCAGACCTGCTAGATTGCATATCATTTTGTATGTACATGTGCTTTAAATGCATCTTTTGTAACTAGAGTGGCTAATACGAGTTTAAGCGCACCACATTTTGTGTTTCACGCTGGCTTGTGTTCAGTACTTGTAAATTATTAACGATGCTTTTGACTTTCTAAAGTTACGTTTGAATGGTTGGAGTGTTTCTAAATAATGTGTTTGAAATGGATTTGGAGAAGAGTATCTAAGTTATATATATGTGTGTGTACATTTGTTATTAGGGAGCATAATGTTTCAAAATCCAGGTATATTCATCCGTTTTTTAGGGGATACTCTGCTGAAATTTTGAGGATTTTATTTAAAGAAAGTTTTGCTAGCCACCTATTATTTCTATAACGTATTTTGTTTTGATAAGCTGGACATTGGATTTCGTTTTTTTTGTTTCGATTGATTGTCGACACGCCACGTCCTAGGTTGGTTAAAGTGATCTGGGACGGGGTGTGACAAGTGCAACTCTAGGTCTGTAGTGAATTGATCTAGAGTTAATGAAAATTAGGATAATTGATTAAAGAGTTTAATTAATTAATTTTGTATTATTGGAGCTTATAATCTATAGGTCCATAAGATTCACAATAACATTAAAAAGATCAATTTAGTTGAAAGAAAATTTTGAAATATTAAAATTAATATTTAATATATTAAATATATTAAATAAGAAAAATATATATTTATTGTATTTGATACATTAAATATTAAAGAGAATAATATATTATTAGATACATTATATATTAAATTTGAATGAGATTCAAATAAATAATATATGTTGTTGGAGATATTTGAATGAGATTCAAATATATTAAGTATATATGATAATATATTAGATATTATCATTTATGGAAAAGATTATACTCTAAGTTCTTATAAATAGGACCGTTGGGTTGAGCCAAAACTAAATAAACTTGAAAATTTCCTCTCTTTCTTTCAAATAGGTTCCCATAAACCTTAGTCCTGTGTTCTAGTCATAGCGATGAAGATCTTGTTGAACTATCTTTATTATCTTAATAAGTATTTATTTGTTTAGCCTTTATTATTTTAGTTTAATTCTAAAAACATGAAGTTCGATCCTTAAATTGATTTCTAAATTGTTTAGAAATCATAGTCGGGTGAAGTGTTCATTCCTATCATCATCAAATTGAACTCTAAACTTAGACAAGTGATGCAATTTTTACCCTCGCTAATTTACTCATTAATTTTAACAAAAAAACAATGTGAAAATCTCTTTAAACTCACTAATTTCAATAAAATCAAATTATGCACAAAAATAAGTTTGATCAATACACAAATTAACCATTAAAGAACCTTGCCAAAATTCACCAATTTCAACTAAAATAGTTCTAATGTTGTTTTTCTTTGAAATCTTCTCTTCTGTTCCATACATATGTTTTAGAATTCATGGAATGCATATGAGAATACATTTTTTTAACGATCTTTCACACGGAAACTTATCAAATGGTTAAAATTGCAATACTTTTTAAAGTTTAGGCTTAAGATTGCAATACTTATCTAAGTTTGGGGTGTAATTTAAATTAGGATAAAAATTTGATGAAATTAGAAGTTTATGGTAAAAATTGATACAACATGATAGGTTTATTAGTAAAAATTGATTTTTTTGCCCAACGTATTAAATTAAGAAATTAAATAAACTCAATTCTCAAATATATAGACTAAATTTATTCTTAACATATATTGAAGTATATAACTAGATCAATTAAAGGAGGAGGAGGAAAAAAAAAAGACCAATAGGTTACCCAAAATAAAATACAAGTACTAAAAGAAAGAAACATGAAAGAATCTTAGGGAGAAAGTAAATGGTAGCAATCAAAGAAAGTGGGCGGAGAAAAGTCAATAAGAGATTCTTACTTTGTCTCTTTGGTTCTTGAGCATCCACCTTGGAAAACTTCATATTCACATTGAATAAAAAGCACCTTACTTTATGATACCATAACATCTAGAAAATAAAAGGAAGAAAAAGGTCGAATAAAGGAGGGAAAAAGCACATATAAAGAAGAATACTATTTTGTGTAAAAATGTGGACAGAACTTTTGATCCAAAGTGTGATAAAATTTTATGTTAGTCTTTTTTTTTGTTACGAACTATATAATGTAAAATTAAATTCCCTTTCTAATCATACACCTAACTTTTTCTACCTATAATTTTAAATTCGTGTATCGATAGACATTTGCTTATTAAGTAAACAAATGAAAGATGTTTGTACGTTAGGTTTTCATTAAAAAGAAAGATCTTTAAAAAATGATAGTGACTAAAATAAATTTTTATGTGAATAGAGGAATAAAAAATTATTCCACCTAAAAATTTTCAATAGCTTAAGTTGTTGCAATAATTAAAAAGCTTGAGTGAATCTTAGGAAGAATAGGTAGGCATGCATGTGGTGAGTGTTGAATGTTAGATTGCTTTGTACGCATTGTGACAATAACGCACTAAAGATAAATGAATAGTTGATCATTTAAAGAAGGTTAAATTACAAATTTGGTCCCTATGATTTAAAGAAAGTTAGAATTTAGCCCCTATGCTTTAAAAGTTAGAATTTTGTCCTTATGATTTGATAAAATCTTATAAGTGTTGATTACGTTGTACGCATTGTGACACTAACACACTCAAGATATATAGATGAATATATAGTTGATAATTTAAAGAAGGTTAAATTACAAAATTGGTTCCTATGGTTTGAAGAAAGTTAGAATTTAGTTCATATGACTTTAAAAGTTAAAATTTTGTCTTTATGGTTTGATAAAACCTCATAAATATTCTCTATAGTTTGATAAAATCTTCATAAATAATCCATGTGGTAGGTACTATTTTTTAGTGTTTTATTAAACCATAGAGACTAATTCTAACATTTAAAACTATAGGGACCTAATTTTAACTTCCTCAAAACTATAGGAATCAAATTTGTAATTTAACCTTTAAACAACTTTAAATACTCAAATAAACTCATGCTTTGTATACCTTGGGCATGAGATAACATTATAAAATCCAAATCCCTTATTTTGCCCTTAAGAATTAGAGTAATGATTAACAAATATAATTAAGGACTTTCACATTTTAGTACATTAAAGAAATAAAATACTGTTAGCATGTTCATACCTCAATAGTTAAAGATTAAGTTTTTAAATGTGGATGTGGATGAAAAATGTCAAGGTCTCAATTTAAGGATATGTCATTGTCGATGTCTGAAAAATTCATAAAGATTTATTCCTTTTGTCAATGTTTAATTTTTTTTAGTTCAACAATTATCAGTGTAGGGATTGAACTATCGACCTCTAGGATAATAATTAGTGTCTTATCTACTGAGCTATGTTCGAATTGACATCAATGTTGAATCCATGAATATATAAAAATGTTTACATATGACATATCTACTTCTTCTAAATATTGACAATCCATGAATATATGAAAATTTTTACATATAACATTTCTACTTCTTCTAAGATGTTGTAAATTCAAATTCCTAATATTATAAAACAAATCATAATAAAATATTAGGATTCATGTTACATAATTTATATTAAAAAAAAATAACCAACGTGACAAAAAAAATGTTTTTTTTTAATGCAAAATTGCTGAATTAAATTTAAAAAAAAATAGGACGAAAATAAAATAGACATAAAAATTAACGAATGATAATAGGATTTAAACCAAAATTAAAGGAGCGGATTAGCGGAAGTTTATGGTCCGAATTGAAACCCAAACAAACGGCAGTCAGAGTCAGAGACGGTGACGGAAACGCATCGCATTGGTATTCGTATTTCTCCTTAACGGTTTTTTTATAACCTTTTTAACCTAACCCACAAAAATGAAGTTTTCAACAACCAATCTCTCTCTTCCATTTATACCCCTCTTTCTCTCTCTCTCTTCCCTTCACTTCAGCTCTCACCGGACTCAACACCACAACAACTTCACTCTCTCTCCGCTCAAATTTTCCTTTTCAGTTGTTGAAGATGAGTTCCAAGATCTGCAGATCTGCTTCAAGAGCCGCCAGGTCCATTGTCGCCGCTTCCAGGAGCTCTCGCTCTTATTCCACTGGTAATTTCGTCTGTATTTGATTCATCTTTGCTTTTTTCTGTTTAGTCTGATCCTGTGCATCTTCGTTGTGGTTATTGTCTTGCTTGTGAGATAGATTGATTTGATGCGGTGTTTGTTTGTTCGTTTCGCAAATACTCTACCTGAAATGGATGGATCTCGGATGATGACTGTGTTTTATAAATTTTTTTTTTTTGTTTAACCAATTTCTGGTTTAGGAAGTGTGATTTGCTTTTGGATTCCACTGCCGGTTTTGTTTATGTCTATGTGCTGTATAAACGGTGATTGTGAATGAGTGACTCTGGAGAATTGAAATGAGACAGATTGTAGCTTCGTGTTTCATTGTTGATTTTGTTGATGTTTAGAATGTCGGAGATAGTTTGCTCTGACGCGAGATCTAATTTGTTCGTTTAGGCTAGTATTTCCAACCTGAACTGGCTGAATCTCTGTTTCTGACTGTTTTATCGGTTTTTCTCAGCCAATTTCGGTTTTTTGAGAACCGCGAATTGCTTCGTATTTCAATGTCAGTTTTTGTTTATGTCTGTGCGGAATAGACTGTTACTGCGAACGAATGGCTCCGAACAATTGAAATGAGAGATTGTGGCTTCGTATTTCAATGTCGATTTCGTTTATGTGCATGCGTTGTAGACTGAATGTGAATTACTCCAGTTTATCGAAATGGGAACTAACTTTACCGGTTTGTGCTGATTCAACGGCAGGAGGAAGAGTCGTAGCTTCCGCTGCAGCAGTGTCGCTAAGGGAAAAGTTGCCTTCTCTTGCTTCAATTTATGAGAATGCCGGTTCCAAATACGCATCTAGAGGATGGATTTCAGGACTGCTTGCCATTCCTGCAGCAGGTATAGTCGACAAAACTCTTATAATATACTTGGCCTTGAGTCTGGGGAAAATGCTATAAATTTCTTCCATTCGCTGGGGTCGGATTACATTTTCTGGATCCGTTAGACCTATGCAGGGACGAAGCAAAGAAAGAAGGATGGGCCTCCCTCTCAATCCATCTTAAATTAAGAAAATAATATAAAAACTATAATATTTTTAAGGGCAAAATACGCTTTGGAACATCAAGTTTGGGGTTAACGGCTATTTGGTCAAAGGTTTTAAAAGGTACACTTTAGTGCTGAAATTTGAAAAATAATTATAAATGGTTCTTGAGTTAATTTGACCATCAGTTGATTAATGAAAAAATAACATGTTGAAGTGACAAATTTTAGATAAGGTGGATAATTTTATGAATTTTATATTAGTGTTTAGATTACATGGCATTTTTTTTAAAGTTTTTTTTTACTCTTCCTATCTCTTCTCTCCCTTACTTTCCTCTTCTTCTCCAACCTCTTCCTCTTCATCTTCTCTCCGATGAGACTATGAGTATTATGTCCGATGTCTCTCCGTAGATTTTCTTTCTTTGGTGTGCTTTAAAACCACCTCACAAGAGAGCCTTCTCTTGACAAAACCTAACAAAGCCTTCTCCCTTTAGTCTCTCACATCTCTCTTTCTATGCCCTTCTTCTTGTTCTAGATTCTTACTTCCTCAAACTCCAAAATTTTTCAAACCAGTCTCTGTGTTTTTTCAGAGAGACCCTTCAATGATCTTGATTGAATTTTTCTGTTTTGAAAGAAAAACTAGTCTCTACCTTCTGAAATAAGCAACGAGAACCTGCACTGCTCGTTCTCGGTACATAAAAGATTTAGGATTTTTTTTTTCATAAAAAGAAATTTCTGACTTTCTTTCTTTCTTAATTGCTCTGAATATGGCCTCGCTCGCACTTGGAAAATACATGGCCGAATAAATTTTGAATAAGTTGTGACATTTAGACAAACAAAAAAATTCGACCTTTCATTTTCTAAATGAATGTGAGAGGGATGTTTGGTCTGGGAATATATGAAGCATGCCAAAGAAAGAAAACTTACAGAGAGACATAAGAAATAATAGCCAGAAAAAGATGAGGAGGAAGAGTTAAAAAAACCTTTTTTTTAGAAAAAAAGAAGCCATGTAATCTAAAAAGAGTTAAAAAAACTTAAGCCATGTAATCTAAAAAATAATATAAAATTGATAAAATTATCCAAATCATTTAAAATTTATCACTTCAATATGTCATGTCATTTTTCTGTTAGTCAACTAACGGTTAAATTAACTTAAGGACTATTTAAAATCATTTTTCAAATCTCAGAGACTAAAATGCATCTTTTGAAACTTCAGGTACCAAATAGACATTAATCTCAAACCTCATGAACCAAAAATGTATTTTGCCCTATTTTGAAGCTTTCTCACCAATTTATCTCCTTTACTTTTATAAAAGGAAGACTTTGTATACAAAAAGGCAAAATTTTTTGCACCTCCCTATGAAATTTTCTAGCTCTGCCTTCTACCTATGCATCCAGCTTGACTTATAACGGTTGTGGCCTCTGGTATTTTCATTTTCATTTTTTATTTTTAGAACTATAGAATCTAAATTTTAGTAGTTTTTTGAACTCTTACACGACTTCATATGTGGTTGTTGCATTAGAATCTTATTTCTCAGTAATGAAACTATTATGTTAGACTATTGATTATCTATATATCTTATCTAATATGTCTTCTTTACAACAAGGATTAAAGTTAGAACGAGATTTCTAAAGTTAGAAGAATTAAAATCCGACGTCTTTAAAAGCTCATCAGAATAAAGCTAATGGTCGGTGTATGTCATGATAGAACGATGTATAGTGGATGGGGACGGTGCCAAATTTTCTCTTCCTCCACCCTCTCCCATTATTTCGGTCCATCGTCTTAACTTACACCTAATCTTTTTCCTTCTTAATGTAGCTTACATGCTCCAGGAGCAGGAAGCACATGCTGCAGAGGTAATCTAATAAACTTTGATTCTTTGTTCTCGTTTTCCTTATCCTTAATGAATAGTTAGTGATCATTTAACATTACACTTACGTACTTTCTCATAACTTCTCTCAGTTTGAGCGCACGTTTATAGCCATCAAGCCAGATGGTGTACAGAGAGGGCTGGTAAGACTAAACGTTCCCCTTGCGATGTCTTTCTTGATGCCAATTCTGATTTGATATTGACAGCTCTGTTTTATTACACGTACATCTTGGTATTGGTGTGCAAGATTTCTGTTATTCCTCAATGATCTATCCCAACTCCACACAAGGATAAAACTTAAAAAAGGATGCTTGTATTACTCTGTACTGATTGTTACTTTTTTCCTGATTGAAAGGGTGTTCAAATATTTATCTGATCCAATACTCGTAATGTATCAACAGATAGCAGAAATCATATCACGTTTTGAAAGGAAAGGGTTTAAACTCGTAGGCATTAAAGTTATTGTTCCTTCAAAGGAATTTGCTCAGAAGCATTATCATGATCTGAAGGAAAGACCCTTCTTTAATGGCCTCTGTGAATTTCTTAGCTCTGGCCCCGTCATTGCAATGGTTAGTCAGAACCAGAAATTTCTGTGTGTTATTATTGCAACTGCTTTTGAGCTTGAATGAACCTCAAGTTTTATGAATTCTACAGGTTTGGGAAGGTGAGGGAGTGATCAGATATGGACGAAAACTTATTGGAGCAACGGATCCACAGAAATCTGAGCCCGGAACCATTAGAGGAGATCTAGCTGTTGTAGTTGGCAGGTAAATGTTTATTACTTCAACTATTCCTTAGCCTTTTGGTTACGACAGTTAGACCATATACTTTAAGGAAAGAAACAGAGCATGATAATCACTCTCTAAGCCAACTTCCCCAATTACTCATTTCTCCATTGTAAATATCTCACTCTAAAATCTAGATGTTAGAAGACGTGATGCTCTGCTTTAAGAGTCAAGATGGTCCCACTCGTCATTTCAGCATTCATGGGATTCTCATGTCAAACATTAAAAAATATCACACTTATGATCCCTTAACTTTAATATGTAATGTAATAATTTGATTTTGTACTTAAAATTTGTAACACCTCTCTCCGTATCGTGAAAAATAAGATTTAATGAGATTTCTTACGTATGTAGTCGATAAATTGATTAGGAACTAAAATGTGTTTATAAATTACAATGACTAAATCGTTACCATAAAAATTAACACTTAATTTTGATGGAATTTTTTTACGGTAAGAATTAAATTGTTATGAAATTTAAAGTATGGGGAGTTACTAGTTACATACTAATGTCCAAGGACTGAATTTTTACAAAATTAAAATTATAGGGATTGAGGAGCCATTTGTTTTTAGGAAATCAGAATGTTTGGCATCTTCAGATGCCCAGATTCGTAGATGTTCGAAATTTTAGATGTTCGGCATTTTTAGATTACCATGTTTGTTTTGCAAGAAAACTTATAAGGATGCTTGGAAATATTTAGATAGACATATTTGATTTGTAGGATTTATGTATTGGAATGTCTTAAGATTATGTATTATATCAATAATGCCCTTGCTAACATTTACGTAATTTATTTATTAGTTTAATATAATTTAAATTGATATTACATGCATTTTGGTGTTTGTTAATTTAATATTATATTTGTATATCAATTTATTTTATACTAATATTTATGTGTTATTTTATAGAACAAATTAATTTATATTAGTTTGATGTTTTTATAAAATATTTAATATTAAATACTAATTCAATTTTAAATCAACTTTATTTTATATCTAAATGAAAAAATATAAATATAGCTAACTACATATGATCGTTTATTAGTGCATAAATACATTAATTTATTTTTAAATATAAAATAAAGAAAATTGATGAGGGACAAATATGTCATTAGAGGATGTTGGGAATCTTTAAAAACCTATATTTTAAAAGGACATCCAAATTTAATTAGAATCTTGGATTACTACGAAACAAACAACCCTAAAAGTATTTTTGAACCATAGTTATTCATCATATCCTATGAGCGAAAGACCATACATTTCGACTGTTAATTGAATTCATTTGATTGACTCCTATTTGTTATCCAAACATTTTATTTTACTTGTAAAGGAAATTATAAAAAATGAGATGACAGTATAAACCGACTTGTAAAAAATCAGACATTTTCATTAAACAAACTATTTAACAATCAATCTTCTTCTGCTGCAGGAACATCATCCATGGAAGCGATGGACCAGAGACTGCCAAAGATGAGATCAATTTGTGGTTCAAACCAGAGGAATTGGTTAGCTACACAAGCAATTCAGAGAAATGGATCTATGGAGATAATTGATGAGTTTTTCCTTTCCCTCTTTTTTTATCAATCTTCTTTTTGGCTTCTACTCGAGCTAGGCAACAGTACCCGTGAAGAGAGGCGGGTATTTTCATAATTATGGGAATAAAATATGTATGTGCTGAGCCGAGGCTATGGCTCATCGATATGCCACAAACAAACAGTTTTTGAGAGTATTGCTATAAACAAACAGTTGGTAGAACTTAGTTCCTGAGATAATAAGCAGATTCTGATTCTTCATTATTAGAATTTTCTCTTTCCATTTTCTTTTGTAATCTTCTTATATTAGGGGAGGAGAAATCTATGGGTACTTTACCATAATTTCTAGTCAAATTCTTTACCATTAATGATACTATTGAATTGAATAATGTCAATTAAGTCGTTGTACTGAATTGATATGTTTGTAAAAGTAAATGGATTAAAACGAAACATGTGAGGATGTATTGATTTAAGCCGTAGAAAAATAGTAAGGTTTATGAACTTCGCAATTTAATTAAGTTGGTTGCTTATAACTTTAGCTATAAAGATGTCAAAAGTTATAAGCCACATTTGCTATAAAGATGGGCTGATTAAGTTAATTTGTCAACTTAAGATTAAAGATGTTGGCTGAATGTTTTGTTTAACATTGAATGAAATGCATTTATTTGGTTATATTTTCAAAATAGTAATTTTGTGTCCCACAACGTGTGGTTTGGATAACAATTATAAGGTGTAAGATTTCTATCATTTAATACATACATATTTAGTTGTTTAAAAAAAAATACAGACATATTTAGTGTCAATGATCATGGTGGATACCGAACTAAAGTGACTTTATGCACATTTTAATTAATATCACTTTTAACCTCACATGTCAAAGGGTTGAAGGCTTGAAGCTAACCATTGTTTTTTCCCCTCTCTCTAAATGGATACCTAACATGTTTGATGGCAATACTTAATTTTCGTGGGGGGAGATATAAGATAAGAATAGAGAGATAGAATGTCATAGAAATACAAAGAAAAAGATCTATCACAAGAGAGTATATTGTGTTAATAAGAGAGTGAGATTCTAAAGAATATATTTTATTAGTTAAGGCATTATAATCTTGATCAAATGATTAGAGTTCAAGACTTCGCTCCACATATTGTTGAACTAAAAAAATATATTTTTTTTAAATTCTACTTGTAATATGTTCCAAAAATATGTGTGTATATTCAATTTTTTTTTTTTAAATCTAAAAATTGAATAGGATGTCATTTATCAATATAAATTTTTTTTTATCAATTCAATTGTAACTGTTAGAAGCCTAAAAAACATCTTTTAAACGTTAGAGGTTGAAAGTCTCACCCCTAGTTTGAACTGATCTCTCTCAATATATAGTTTTATAAAGATGAAAAAAAAAAATTCAACTCTCTCCCTATATATATACTAAGACTATATATATATATATATACACACACACACACTATATAAAAAAGTGAACTATCATGGATTGTTCTATTGATATTTAAGAGAATGAACTCAAACACGATGATTACAATGATAAATCCTATTTTGAAGCTTTCTCACCATTTTTTTTTTAAATTTTTGGGTTCAACATCATATAAGGGTGGAGGGATTTGACCCTCTAATCTTTTGATCGAAGGTATATGTCTAAGTTGAGCTATATTCAGATTAGCATAAAATTCTAAGAGTTCATAAGTATGATGTGTTGTTTTGTAAAATTAATAAGTTGGCATAGACTTTGCCCATATACTTTTGGATTTTTATTTTTCCATATTGTTTTTTTAAACTTGTTTTTAAAAAAACGATTAATTTCAAACTGAATATTTCAATATTGTAATTTTTACTTCGAGAAGCTATGTCTCTTCCAGGCACGTCATTTTATGACATCGTTGCTATCTAGACGACGTTGTTTCTTGAATAGATGACATTGCTTCGCATAATAAAAATTATAATATTGAAACGATAAATTTAAAAAAAATGATATTAAAAAAAGAAAACTCCAGATACTTCAGATATTAAAAAATAATAATAATAAAATAAAATTTTACACCTAAAAACTATACTAAACATACTTTAAATTATTATTTGTTTTCAAAAGTGCTTTTAGGAAAATTGATTTTGTTAAAAACACAATTTTTTTTTTTAAATTTAAGTTTAACCATGTTTTTGTAATTATTAAAGGCATGTTTGGTAGGTAATCTGAAAACAAAATTTTGAAAACAAAGGATTCAATGAAAATAGAGTTGTATTTCATGTTTTCAGATATGTGTTTGGTAGCAGATTTATAAATTGAATTCCATTTAAACAGTTGTTCAAGATGTGTTCTATAATATATTTATAGACCATTGACTAGTTGTAGTTGCAAAACTAAATATTATATTGAATATAATTCATTATTAATTAATTTATGAACATGATTTTTATTATAAATTTTGTATAATTATTATTTTACAATATCATATAATTTATAATATATTATATTATACATATTTTAATTTAACAAAAATAAATTGAGTTTATAACATGAAATATTATATTTATTAAAGTTTTGGTATTTTCTAATGTAATTCTACATTATAAATTTTCAAATTCAAAATCTAGATACAATAAAAACATAAAAATATTATTTTCAAAATTTTACTATTTGATTATAAAATCTAAAAACAGTTTTCGAAAATACGTCTGCCAAATGCATATTAACTCAGTGTATCTTAAAACATAAAAAAGAATTCACGTTGCATACGAAACAAACCTTAAGCTTGCCCCTCAACAATAACGAACGGCGACCACACCTAAATTCGAATGACGTGTCAAAATCTAAGTTGTTGCATCCAAAATGCTGAGCTGTCATCTTACCCTGTTCCCAAAAATCGGGCTGCACACAGGAATGTGTAATATCTTCCGTTCTTCCAGCTAGGCGGACTCCAAATCCCAATCAAACCTCCTTAATATTATTTCTACGTGAACTTTCCACCGAAACGACGCCGTTGCTTCCCCTATATATACCCCCTCCTCTGCCCTATTTTTTCATCCAAGTCTCCTCTTCCTTCGGCGTTAAGGAATTGACTCTACCGCGAAGCTCAGGAATTCTTCATCTCTTTCGTTTAGGATCTTCGGAAGTTCTCTGCCCTAATCTTTCACTGGTGTTTCTCCGATCGTTTTCTCGACCGACGAATTATCTTCTCGTCAAGAGGTGAGTTCTTTCTTCTCCTCTTGGATCTATGTTGCGATGATGGAAACCCTAGATGTTTGTTTGCGATTTTTGTGGTTGTTGTGTATGAATGTTGGTTCATGTTCTGGGGGAGACGGATTAGATTATTGTCGCTTAATTCATATCTTTATTTGTTATGAGGTTTGAGGGCGAGGAGATTTCTTGGTTCTGTTAGGGTTTGGTCGTTGAAATTGTGTATTCGGATGCGTTTGCTGTTTTTGTAATTCAGTGGGAACTAAATCAGCCATGTTTTCCCCCCTTTCTTTCGTTTTCACGATGTCATTTCTTATGTTCTTCCGGTTTTTCTGAGATTTTCTTGAGACCTTGATAGTACATTGTACCTATTGACAACTTTTAGTTCTGAAACCGAGACAAGAACCTGGATGGTTTCTATGAGTTTTCAGAGGTTATCTGTCTAAATTTATGCAATAGTAGACATCTATTACTTACCGTGGTGAGGCACTGCCTGATTTTGTTCGATTTAGACCTACAAGTTATCTGTGCCACCTTGTTGCCTATTGTTTCTGCTGTTGAGGATTGGCCATATTGATCTACTTGCAAGTTTCTTCTAATTGTTTCTTTCCTTAGTTCATCACTAACTATCATTTTTTTAATCTTATGTTAGATGGCGGCTAAACCACTTACTACTGAGGCAATTGCCATAACTGAGAAGAAGATGGATATGGCCTTAGGTTGGGCTTCTGAAATTCTTGCATCAGTACTTCAAAGTTTATGTGCCTCTTGAAAATTTATTGATTATTCTTTTTTTTACATCTTTTTCTTGAATTAGACGACATTATCAAAATGTCCAAAAATACTGGGAATAAAACCAGGAAGCAAAGAAGGTTTCCGGTGAGAGCCTGTTTTCTTTAGCATGCCTTTAACCTGAGTAATTTATTGTTGAAATTGGAAGTTTCCTTTTTATTATAATGTAATAATGATTTGTCTTTTATATGCAGAACAAAGTGGAGAAATTTCCAAATAATGCTACTCAAGATAGACCTAGGAAGTTGCAGCGTTTCATGGACTCAAGATCTTACCTAAGACAGGTTTGTACAATTATTTAACTTGAATATGATTTATTTTGCTTATTTTGTATGATTGGTTCTGAATTTTCATTTTGTTTAGGGGGCCTTGGCCAAAAGAAGGTCAAATTTTCAAGGGAATCAGTTTGCTTTGGCAACCGAGGTTGCAAGAAAGGGTGCAGTTGCTCCAATTCGGCCTAGACCTTTTAACCGTAGGGCACCCAATTGGAATAAGACAAGGTATTGGCTGTACTTTTTAGCCTACAGAAGGTTCTCATTGTGAATTATGATTATATGTTTTATTTCAATTCTGGCAACCCTCTGGAGCTATAAGATTAATGTTTACAGAAGAACATTTGAAATCTGGTGGCTGGCTGGTTTAATGTGATATTTGATGTTATGGCAGGTAAATCACGTTTATACAAAATTGATGACTTCTCCATCAAGTTTTACTATATGAAGTTAGCGAAGTAATTTGTTGGTTGGAACAACTGTGTGATAAGTTTTTGCTTCAACCAGTTGAAATTGGAGTGGGAGTATTTCCAATTATTTCGTTTCTTCCATGCTGCCTGGGAATTGATTCTGCTTTATCTTCTTAAGTTTGGTTTTGGAATGCATCGAGTAAATCTTTTGGTTTTCTGATGAGTAAGTGATGGGTGGGAGTCTACAGAAAGCGGGACAAAGATAATTTGGAAAATTTGAATGAATTTGACTGCTGCAACTATCTGGAAAAATGTAGTTAAAAGAGCTTTTGTGTGCATTGGATGGGTGTGTATAGTTTTGAGTGTTTGCTCCTTTTTAAATGTGTTTATTGTCTTGGATTACTCAATTCTTCATAGACGATGCATAACATTAGAGCAGCCTCGGCCAGTTACCCTTTTGGTGTGAGGGTGTGGAAGCTGCTTTGTAAGATTTGATGTTTTAACGCACCAGAGGATTAAGATGGGGCACCATATTCCTTTAACGATTATTCCACAAGAGTCTTGTTCACCATGCTCAAAGTCTGCTGTGGTTACTTCCATTCCTGGTGGATGACAATTGACATATCTCCATTTGCTTTCATTAATGCCTACAAAGAACCAAGGAGGCTGTGGTAACGTCGAATTTGCACACCTCTATAACCATTCTAGTGAACTGTCTGCTAGTTTCCTTGATTCCTCTTGGTCTTCCCTTTTCATTCACTATCACATCCTGGAAACATTAGCCAGCCCTCCAACGACCATGTTTTGACAAATTTCCAAGTTCACTTCTTGTTGACTAGCCATAGAACTGCAAATGTGTTAACCCTCGACTCTGGATAATTTTCCACTTCTGAACAAAATGCTTCTTTTAATTCCTTTAGTCAGCATGGCCAGGGGAAGATGCTATTTCATCATCTTTAAAAGAACCATGAGGGTGGAATTGAAATTTTGCTTGTTGCAAGTAAAACAAGAACTCTCTACTTCTGGTAATTTTGTCGTTGCATTATGCTGTGATAACAAAAGTGCTGAAGAAATTATGTATGGTTAGTTTAAATGTGTCGAACAGTGGCATTTATGGCTTCTTCTGTGAGGTATTATGTGTAGATTTTGGGTCTAGTCACAGTGGAATACACTAGTACTGCAGAAGTTCATGCCGCTTCCGCTTTTAAATCATATCCTGGTTGAAGCCTTCATTTTCTGGTTCAAGTTCCGTACATGAATTTTCCTGGAGTAGATTTTCTGGTCATTCGTAATACTAGATTGGAGCTTTTCGTTGTGCATTAAAGCAAGCAAAGCATGTGGTGATTGGTTTGAGGTTTTTGTTGGGGTCTTGCTATAATACCGGACAGTGCTTTTTTGGGATCCAATCAAGCGTAACACATTTTGAGCTGATTCACATTTTTTGATGACTGCATTCTGCTGATCTGGTTTGTCTTTTATTTCTGTTATTGGGTTCCGTTTGAATTTGATCATGGAGGTAAGATACTCTGATCTATCTGCATCCTACTCACTCGAGGACATGAAGATTATTGGTGTTTGTGAAATTCTAATGTGGGATAGTACTTGTTTTACCTAGCAGGTCTGTATATAAATGATATTTATTCTGTTCTTCAATCATTTCAACAATTCTTGGTACAGGGTTGATGCTCCACCTGTTCAGAGGAAGCCATTTACTAATGGAAACTTCATTCCCAAGGTACTACGTTCTTACTGAGGTGGTCAGAATGCATTTTCTCGTATCTTTAGTAGCAATAGTTTCTTCTCAGTGCTTGGAAGCCATCTCGATTTTAATAGAAATTTGGAGTGCGGTAATAGTTGTTTAAGCATTTACTGGATTCTCTAAGACTAAGCGTTTAATTCACTATAATTGCCCAAATGAATGATATTTATTTTCCAAGTCGGTATGTGTAATTTTTTTTTTATGAGAAACTCTTCTCCAATGCTTTGTTTCTATCATAAGTCTAGAGAAAAGTGGCTCATCAGTAAAGATGATGAATGTTGGAAGTCTGGATCACAACGGTCTGATCTCTTTTATTCGTCCTGTCTTCCTTCTGCAGGTAGCTGCACCAGTCCAGCTGCAAACAAATGCTACGCCGAGACAGAGGCCACAGACGCTCGACTCGCTGTTTGCCAACATGAAGGAACAGAGGTTGAGGGTTTTGTCGCAGCGACAAAACGGTGCTGCACAGCAACGGAATGGTGGTCGCCAGCAAAGACCTCCATGGGGAAGAGGCCGTTTTATTAACTGAAGAATACACGAAGAAACCTCGTGCAATGGATGGAGGGTATTAGTGTGGGAAATGTAGATGTTGCCTGCTTGTCCACGGCGCCCGATAGTAGCTGATAAGGGGATTAAAAGGAATCTAGTGGTTTCTCTGTCATTTTTTTAACCGAAACCTTTGGCTTCTTGTTTTTGCATTTTTCTAGCTTCATTATGGACCGAATACTATAGATTTGTACCTGCAGTTCTTGTAAAGTGTTTTTTTTTTTTTTTCTTTCTAGTTCTGTTTCTGGTCTCATGGCCTAATTTTCAACTTGTTCTGTTAAATCCCATTTATGCTCACGGCCCTGGCATCTCTGGTTGTTCTTTGACTTGTATATTGTAGCGAAGAAATACCTAGTTGTGCTGTTTGATTGCTTACTGCATATATATTTTATATTTCATCTCTTTTTCCTTTTTTCTCCTGGGTTTGGTGTTTAATTAATTGCTTACTACATATTTTAAATGCATTAATATCATGCATTTTTTTTAATCGAAGTAATTGTAAATATATGTGCTTTTAGAAGTTACTAATTACTGATTACTGTTTAATCTGATTTTAGTAATCACATTTAGGGCATGTTTGGGAGGGGTTTTGAGAGGGTTAAAATCAATTTTGTCAAAAACATACTAAAATCAATTTTTGTGGCAATCTCCCTATCCTATCCACCCCTTGTAATAGCATGGGTGAAGGTATTATTTTGAAGTTCTTAATTCTTGGTAGTCTGTTTTTTAGCACAGGTAATGTCATATCTTATAAAAAAATGGAATTGGATGATTATGGAAATGGTAATTATCATCGGTTTATTGTTATTTTACAATTACTTGTTTGACAACCATTTGATTTTTTATTTTTGAAAATTGTTTTTTATTTTTTCATAATTTATCTATAATAAGTTTATTTTTCTAATGAAAATATCAAATTCTTAGTCAAATTTCAAAATCAAAAATAAAATTTTGAAATTTACATTTTTTAGTTTTCAAAACTTGGTTTGGTTTTTGAAAATATATGTAAAAAGTAGGTAACAAAAGAAGGAAACTATGGAAGTATTTATAAGGTTAATTTTCAAAAATAAAAAACTAAAGCTTGAGATTCCGTTTGATAATCATTTTGGTTTTTAAAAATATGCTTGTTTTTTTACAATTTCTCTTCATCTTCTCTACAATGATTTCCATTTTTCTTGAGGAACCATTTGGTTTCTTGCAAAAATTCAAAAACAAAAACAAGTTTTTGAAAACTACATTTTTTTTTGGTTTTCAAAACTTAACATGTTTTTTGAAAACGTAGATAAAAAGTAGATAAGAAAATATAGAAACCCAAGTAGTATTTTTGGGCTTAATTTTCAAAAATCAAATGGTTATCAAACGAGGCCGCCTTAAATTTTGTTTTATCATATTTATATGCAATTTGTTGTGAGTAGAAACAATTTAGGCTAAATTATAAAATGTCTTTGAACTTTTAAGTTTGTATTGATTTGATGATATATTAATTATACGTATTTTCATAAATGAACAAATATTTGAATATTGTCATAATTAGATTTAATGGGTGAATTCTGACAAGGGATGGAAAAAATTCCTACAGGGTCGGATCCCTGCGGGTCCCCGTCCCAAACGGGGTGGGGAATCCTCGGTTTGACCAGGTATGGGGGTCAAATCAAGGATTTTTTCAAGTCCCCGGTCGGTGACGGGGAGAGTATCCCCACCCCGTCCTCGTCCCTGAACCAGCTCCAAATATTTTTTTTAATATTAATTTTTAAAAATATATTATAATTATTTATAATAATAATATTATTATTATTATATAATATTATTAATAACATTATATGTATATATATTTTTAAGTAAAAACACCTTAATGTCTTGTTACTATCTTTATTTTCCTTTCTAATTTAATTTCATTAGTTTATATGTATTTATTATATTTAATTTCATAATATAATAACTTTTCTATTAAATTTATAATAAAAATGTTATATATTTTTAAAAACTAATTATTTACATAAATAAAGTAATAATAATACTAATTTAACATAAAATTTATAATTTTAATATATTTATAAATGATTAATTAAAAAAATAATTATAAACAAAAATAAAAACGAGGATTTTTTTCCATGGGACCCGATCCCCGAACGGGGATTCCCCGACCCGACCCCAACTTCCCAAAACGGGGAATGGGGAGGCCCACGGGGATAGAAATGGGGAGTGCATCAGGAAAATATTTGACATTTTTAAATTTCAGGGATTTATTAGATACAAAATTGAAAGTTCAATGACTAAACTTGCAATTTAACAAACAACTTATCTTATCAAATCTTTTATCTATTTCCATAATAATAGATAAAATTATTTTTATTTTGCAAGACAACTCTATTTTCTCCAAGATGTAGTTTGATCTTTGAATCTCAACCTCCACATTTAATATAATACTCTTAAAAAATAAGAAAAAAACAAAAATAGATAAACCTCAAGGTCTATACTCACACGAGATTAATAACCTTATTTGTAAAACAAAGTGAATTAAAAAAAAAAAAGGTTTAAATTTCCATTCTTAAAAAAAGAAAAAAAAAAAAAAACCTTGGGAAAAATACATTTTTGGTCCCTCAGTTTGCAGATGAGTTTCTATTGAGTCCCTGAATTTTAAAATCGAACAATCAAGTCCCTTAATTTGGTAAAATAGTTCAATTGAATCCCTCCATGTGAACCTCCGTTAATTTTTTAACAGATTGATGACATGGCAATTTTTTAATATTAAAATAATAATTTTTAAAATAAAAATAATAATTATTATAATAAAATAATAAAACTAAAACTAAAAATAATTATTTAAAAAAACTCTTCTTCTTCTCCTTCTTCCCTCCGTTTCTTCTTTCTCTCAATAGAAACTCATCTGCAAACTCATCTCTCTCCTTCCCTTTCCCCTTCACCCATGCCCTCCCGTCCCTTTCCTCCAACCACCCCCACTCCCCTCCCTTCTTTTCCTCTCTAATCTGTTTTTTTTTTCTTCAGATCTGGGTTAAACCCCCCTTCCCCTCCCCTCTCTTCCTCCCTCATCTGATCTCCCTTTTCTTTTTTTTTTTTTTAAGATCTGGGTAAAACCCAGTTTTTTTTTTCCAGATCTAAGTACCAAGAGACCCTGCTGCTCCCCTCCCCTCTCCGAGCTCGCTTCCTCCCCTCCCCTCCCGATTCTGTCATCCGCTGCAACCGCCTCCCCTTTCCTCCCCTCAAGAACAACGATGGCTTGCCGGAGAGCTCGAGCTGCGGCATAAAGGGGTCGATGAAACCGGCGTCGACAGGGGATAGGTCATCGTCGATGCTGCCGGCATTTTTCAAGGCCACCGTCGCGCCTAACCAGAAGAAGCAATTTGGGGAATTGGAAAAGGGCATAGGAGGAGAGAGAGAAAAGAGAGAAGAAGGGATGAGTGGGTTTTTTGTTTGAAGAAGAAGAAGAGGGGGGGTGGTGGCGGCGACGACAACGGTGAGCGAGCGGCGGAGCTGGCGGCAACGGAAGAGGGAGAGAGGTAGGAGAAGAGGAAGAGAAGGGAAGGGAAGGGGAAAGGGCTTCGTGAGAGGGGAGAGAGAGTTTTTCTTTTATTTTTATTTTTTAATAATAATAATAATTATTTTATTTTATTATTTTATTTAAAAAATTTGCCACATCAGCACTCCGTTAAGTAGTTGACGGAATCAGTTAGTTCAGGGACCTAATACAACTATTTAACTAAATTTGGGGACTTAATTGCTTGATTTTGAAACCTAGGGACCTATTAGACACAATCTCCAAATATGAGGGACCAAAAAGGTGTTTTACCCAAAAACCTTTTATGTTGTTAAAATGCTCTGTAACCAAAAAGATAAATGTAATTTGGTTAATAAACTCATAACAAGCAAAGGGGGTGTAGCTCATATGGTAGAGCGCTCGCTTCGCATGCGAGAGGCACGGGGTTCGATTCCCCGCACCTCCATCTTTTTTATCCTTTTTCACAAGTAAACAAAATTTGGACGGCTACGATTTAAGTTCCATTTACCGTCCAATGCAGCCGCCCGCACGCAGCCATTCCCCCACCCTCGTCCTCTCCTAACGACCTCTCATTCCTCATCCTTTATCCGCCAAAATCCTCCGACTCTAGAGAGAGAAAAAAAACCAGAGGAGAGAGAAATTGATAGAAAACCATTTGAAGAATTCAATTCTTCCTTGTTTCAAATCAACCCTCCACTGAGCAATGATTCTGAACTTGGCTTCGCCATGGCTCACTCTCACTCGCCTCCCTCCTCCCAAACTCATCGAACCACTCGCCTCTCCGAACAATGGCACTGGCGTTCTCATGCCTCTTCTGCTGTGTTCCCACGCTCTCTTTGCTTTCACCTCCTTCTCCAAGTCGACGCGAGTTAGAGCTTCTTTCAATGGCAGCGACACCGACGGCGCCGCGGCTTTTGAGAAGCCCGTTTCGGAATTACTCGACGAAGACATGATTGGGGTTGTTTCGGGTGCTAAGGATGCCGATGAAGCATTGCGGATGATTGCTGATACGTTAGGGAGAAGTGGAGGGACTGTGTCGGTTTCGGACTGTGGTTTGATTATTTCGGCTGCACTTGAGCGTAACAATCCTGAGCTTGCTTTGTCTGTGTTCTACGCAATGCGTTCTAGTTTCTATCAAGGTTTGTGTTTGTGACATTTGGGTTTTTATGATTGTGTATTCGAAGTTCTATCTTTGTAATAATTAAAGCTAATGCTGCAATGTGATGAAGGATATGAATTGTTAGGGTGGTTTCTTTTAATTAATGAGTTGTTAAGGAAGACGGTGGACTTTGGCGATTGGGATTCATCTCTAGATTTGTTCTCTTTTACAATGCTGCAATGATTTCTTAATGTAATTTGACGCTACTTTGTTTCATTGTCTTCGTCTATACTTCATGCTAGCTGATATTGCGTCCTCGTTACTTTGAGGGCATTATGAAGTACGAAGGAAGAGTATGCAATTAGGATAATAGCTGAATAAGATTGATTACGTGCTTTGATTGGGAGTAAGAAGGAGAGGAACCTAGCAGAATCTAAGTGCTTTTAGGCATGTATGGTTGCTAAATTTGGATTGTTATACACGTGAAGGTTTCTTTACATGAATTTTCAATGCCCAATTGTATGATCGATCTCTGATAATTTTCTTAATCCATTGCCATTGAAAATAGCTACTGCATGGGAAGGTGTTAATGAAAATGCTTCCTCTGTTGAGAAATGGAAATGGTCAAGGCCGGATGTCCATGTGTATACATTGCTGATTCAAGGTCTTGCAGCATCCTTGAGGGTTTCTGATGCTCTTAGGATGATTGAGATTATTTGCCGAGTTGGTGTATCACCCGCTGAGGAGGTGAGAAACTAATCTTTGTTCAGATATGAATGAACACATTCGTAGGCAGACATTTAAACCGTTGTTTATTACTGCATTGTGATGAACTTCAAACAATGTACGATAGGCTTCCTGAATAGTTGTACTATGTTTGAAGGTCCCATTTGGAAAGGTAGTGCAGTGTCCCAGTTGTATGGTAGCAATTGCAGTTGCACAACCCCAACACGGTATTCAGGTATGGAAGGACACATCTGCTTTTGTGGGTTGCAATCTATCAGGGAGCGTATTTAGAATGAATAGTTGATGAAGATCTTTGCAGTTTCCCCGGAGAAACTAGGTTTGATAATAGAACGTGAATATGCTGATGACCATACTATACTAAATCATATTATAGTTCTATATTTATTGTTGATCAAGAAGTATTTTCTACATCATTTAACACCTCATGTTTGTGCAATGTCCATCATGATGTAGGACCTTCATGCCACGACAAGATATGGATGATATAAAATAAAACGTCTCCTATGTTTGTTTTCATGATTTGGGCAATTATTTGCCTCCTGTATTACAAATTTATATTAATTTGTTCTTACTTTAGAATTCTCCCATCCTTTCGTGCCACTATGAAGTTCTGTAGATTTTTTCTTGAGGCCTTTGTCATTGGGCATATTACAGGCCACTATAGTTTCCATGACTTTTGATGTTGTGCACCGAATCTAGCATTTTTTCAGCGCTTCTGGTTTATTTTTGAACAAATACTGATGCTTTATCTCTGAGATATGTGGTTTAGTGACTCGAATGTTTTACCTCTCAGAAATGCAAATTTTTATCTCCCAAAAATCTTTTTATGAACCACACCTATCCCCTGCAACCTCTTACCTTTGACAATGCCTTTTTTTTTTTGCAGATTGTATCCTGTGCAAAGTGCTGCTACCAGTATGAACTTATTTCGGGAAACATAGTTAATATTGAGTCAGAAGAAATTAGGTTGGTTTACTTGCATATTACTAACTTTATTTATTTAGTTGGCTAATACTTTAATCCCTTATCTTTTGTTTTGTGCTTTCAACAAGCTATGGGGTCTTATCAAAAAAAAAAAAAAAAAGCTATGGGTTCAAGTTCTGAAATGTCTTTTAAGTGCATGATCATTTTGCAGTTATGAGCTTAGTGCATTCTTCCATTAATACCACACTTCCATTGCCGACTACCCTGAACACTATGCACTTATGGTTCAGGCTAATATTCGATTGTTGCAAATCTTATTACTTAATTATATATTAATTACAAAACATATTTGCATTAGATGTTGATCCTGGAATATTCACTTTTTCTAAGGATCTCCTCCTGCCGAACGCAGCATGGATACTCCAGCATGGGAAAAAGCACTCCGATTCTTGAATATAATGAAGCGAAAAATCCCTGCTGCTGTGCACTCCATTGTGGTATATATAACCTCAGTTTGACTTTGTACTATCTGGTTTTTTCAAATGCTTTTATTATCATCTCCAAATATGTGCTCATTTGATCTGGCTACTTGTCAAGTAGTTGCATGAATTATTGTATTTCTAATGTTGTTACAAATTGCAATAATTTATAATCTCCCCGTTTCTGCATTACCTTTTTGTGATCTGTTAAGTAATTCATCCAACATACGTTTCATTATTAGTTAATTGAGCGGCCTTAAAATTATTCAAACATGTGGAGTTAATTGTACTTATCATTGTAACGGCATTTTGTTCTCTTGTCCAATTATCATATCTATCTGGTTGAATAACTAATCTTTCATCTCTCTCATATGACAATTTAGCACAATCTTATATTCATTAGAATTTAGTGACACTTGCCTAAATGCTAGTAAGAATTCTTTGTGACTTTCTTTCACGGTTTATTTGTAGGAGTCTATTTTTATTACATATAATAGATAAGTGGGTCTCATTAATATCTTTGAACTTCTAAAAATACACCACGTAAGGTAGGAGTTTTTACTAACCGGTGTGTAGGAAAATATGCTATTCATTTCAGGAACAATTATTACTCTTGTTAATCACCTATTTAGTTTGCGAGCCTTCTGGTTCTTGTGAAAGTTTCAAAGTCATGTGGATACTATTATTTCCCCGTCTTGATTATCCAAAGTTTTTGAGGCAATCAACACACACGGTTATATTTCTTCACATTTCCTACAATTCTCCCTGTTCTCGCACTCCTGTTACTATTTTTTTTTTATTCCTTTGTTACCCTTTTTAGGTTCAAACTCCTTCTGGAGTGGCTCGAACCCAGAAGTTTGCTACTGAAACAGCAGATCTCCCAGCACGAGAGGGAGAAAGGGTGACAATTGCTGCTGCAGCTCCGTCAAATGTATTCAGAGAAGTTGGTCCTATTAAATTTAGTCCAAAGGATCCCAATTTGTACTCTGGGGAGCCTATGTGCCTGACAAATCATACAGATGGCCGGGAATCACTATTATTAAGAGTACCAGCAAAGGGAGCCTCATCCTTACTTAACCCATCGATCCTCTTTCCACTCATAGTTTTGTCTGCAGCTGGAGATGCTGCCTCTGGAGTTATTGACCCCAGCTTGCCTCGGTTGCTTTTAGTTGCTGGATTTGCTTCTCTAGCTGCAGGAGCTACTTTGAATTCATTTATTTTGCCTCAATTCAATCGGGTACAAATTTCCTTTGTCACTGTTTTCTGTATTGCTACACCTATGTTTAAACCTTACTTCCTATTTCAATATTTATAAACACACACGCACATATATTACTTTGCATAAGGTTGTTGTCACTGATGCCATGTCCATATGTGCGTATTTTCAAATTTTGGCTTGTGGTATCAATAGACACATTGAATTATAATTTGAATGTTTTCAACTATTGAAAATGACTTGAGATGAGTTTAAAAAAGTTGTTCCTGCAACCCACTTTTAGCAAAGCTATATGCTTAGTGCTTTTTGGAACGCACTTTGAAGTCTCTCTGAACATTTTTCAAAATCTTTAAAAATAAAAATACATAACAGTTAAACTTGAAAATTTCGAGCATGTAATTTCAATATTGAAAAACAGTTCCCATTGAAAAATTGGAAAGCACTGCAAACGCAACAGTACTCTGCATTTTAAATACCCAAATTTCTGGTTCTCAAAATTGATCTTTAAAAAGGCTGTTTTTCCTGATGGCGTGCTTTAATTTTTTTTTTTCTCAATATTTTGAACTTTGTATTTAACATATTTTACTACACAATGTTCTTCGTTTAAATATTGCCTAAAATTTTGTACAAAATCTGCTGCCATTTACAAATAACATCCTTGTGAAACAAAAACTAGGTACCTTGCTCAAATCCTTAATGAGTATCAGGTCATAAAATAGTATTTAGTTATTGCTCCCATATGGTGACCAGATTTTACTGTTTTCTTCTCTAATATTATTAACTTTTCTCCTTGAACGCTTGAATAGAACTAATTCATATGTTTCTTTGATTGTGTCAGCTTCCTCAACGATCAGTTGATATCATTGCTCTCAAGCAGCAGCTTTTATCTCAATATAATGTGCTTCAGTCTCGTATCAGGGATTTAAAACTAGCTGCTGAAAAGGAGGTACGCACTCACATAGTCTTGGTCATGGCATCATGAAGTAAATTTAATTATTAATTCGTATTCTGAACATTAAGTACATATTATAAGGTTTAACTAAGTTGAATACATGAGTTCAACAATTTGTCACGCTCATACTAATCTTATATTGCTGAAGAAAAACACTGGAAGTAGTTACCATTATTGTTCTCTAATCTTCAACCAGAGGTTTCTTGACTTGCACGCACTCACAGTCTGTAAGGTTTCTAACCCTTAAATGGACCTGTAACACTCAGAAAATACACAAACACAATAGTTTTAGGAATTCCACCTTCCTCTATTGAGAGTTCCTCAATAGGGAAGTGGTTATGAGCCGATAATATTGATATCAACAACAAAATAACACAAGAACAACCAAATCCAGCTATTTGAGAGAGCCGGTCCTCTCCTCTAAGACAACCTTGTCCACAAAATACCATAATCTCTCCCTCACTCCAAAACCCCTACAAAAACCCCTCCCCACAACCAAACCCGTACAACCAGTGTGCACTAACCATAATGGTCCCCACTCTAACTGTTTCTCTTCGCATCTCTCCCCACTTTACCCTTCCTCACGTATGTATGCACAATAGGAGGCATTACACAGTCATACAAAGATAGGTTGTCATCAAATAACTAAAATCACATTCTTTTCATTTGTTATTATAACATTATAGATCTGGTTGGTGAAGTTTACTTGAATTTCTGTCCTCCCTGTAGGTATGGATGTTGGCTCGGATGTGCCAATTAGAGAACAAAATTTTTGCCGTAGGAGAACCTTCTTACCGGTGAATCCTACTAAACACTATGAATGATCCTTTCTTAATTCAATGAACTATTGCCAATGTTCATTTTCAATTGACTTATTAAGGTTGTAAAAGTATTTGGAAGTTTTGTTTTTCCTCTTTCTTAATGCCCTTCAAACTCAGTCTTTATATTATTGTCTCCAGCGCACGTAGAAGTAGGATAAAAAAGGTGCGAGAAGGCTTGGAAAATTCCCTTAAGCAACGGATTGAACTAATAGAAAGCTATGCAAGGGTATGTCTAAGATATACCATTTTGTGTTGAGAATCCTACTCCCGGAAAGGTATGGTTACTAAGTGGTATGTTTTTTTTTGACAGATTTCCTCAATGATTGAGATAGAAGTTGAAATGGAGTCTGATGTTATTGCTGCTGAAGCAGCCAACAGTGTGGTGCGTACAATTTCTGCCTTGTCATAAGTTTTAGAATGAATAGAGTTATTTACCTCTGTAGCCCATTTTACAGGAAAGGGTTGCTGAACAGATTGAGCAAATCATGGTGCTGGAAAATCTAGAAGAGGCATGTCTTTATCACTGTGAACTAATTTTTCTTTCCCCTTCTTTTCTATTTTGGGCAGCGGGGATAGCTTGTACATATACGTTGTTGTGATGTTGAAGTATTGTTTGAAGTCTAATAGACCCCCAGTTCAAGTTTACTGTTGATGATCGTGTCTTTCTCTAACTGCATCCACACTACTAGTAGTCTCATACTCGTCAACATTTTGAGAAACTTACTCATGTTTACTATGGTTCATTCACTATTATTGCCAGGGTTGGCCCAGTGGCATACCACTGGACTTACCTTCAATCACTTCCATCCTTACAGTATTGCACAAAGCACTGGACTTACCCTTTCAATCTCCCATTCCTCATGAACTACTGTTTCATGAAGCAGCGTGAGAATACTTTGATCAATTGCAAAAATAGTTCCTTCTTTTCACCTTGAGGACAGGTGGAACTTTGGGTGGAGGCAATGATAGGATAGATATCTAGTGCAAGTTACGTGTGCGAGGAGAAGGTGGGAAACATTGACAGTGGGGTATTTCAGTCTTTGCTTGCAGGGAATATGGAAATGTGTAGAAGGGAGGGCGGTGCTGAGAATGTAGGGAAATTTATTTAGATGAGGTGATTATATCATATTTAGGGAGTTAGGAGAGAAGAAAAATGTTACATTGAGAAGCTTTTGTTCTTGGGAGGGGTGTAAGTCCTCGAATTATCCTACTTAGCTACTTTCTGTTGAGTATTTTCAGATTTCATTTATAACATTACATGATAGAAATCCGTTCTAATTCCATCAAGTTAGCCAAAGTGCCATGGGTCCAGCCGTCGAGTTTTGAGCAGTAGAGATGGACCATATAGTGGTGCCCTCTGCCACCACCACACCGAGAGCCAACCTTACAACCACAGTTTAGATGTCCCTTCTTCATAAACAAGTCCTTGACTAGCAACAAGCTTCTCAAACTCAATCGAGCTGGCATATCTAAACTATGAAGAAACAATTACCGTGAGAATGCCCCAAAGGGTCCTCAAGCTAAGGTCTCAGTTGCCTAATACTCATTTACACTAAACCAGCCATATATCGACTTCCAAATGAATTTAGCACATGATAGTTACTCTCGAAGATTGAGCCTACATAACAGCTGATGCTGGGTGTGACACAAGGCTATTTATAAGTCACATTGCATTGATTTTCAATTGTGTGAAAAATATATTTGACTTTTGTGTAATCAAAGTAGAATGCTGAGTTTTTAGTTGCTTCACAGAAAACAGTTAGTTTGGCTACTTTTTTAATATATGATTCGAATTGGTATTTTTTAACAAAAAAAAATTCTTCACTCAATATCTTTAAATTCTGAACTAAATGGCTTTGGTTTCTGTTGTCTTCTTAGTTTCTCATATTTTCTCGTCTGGACTATAGTGGTTTCCTGTTCCTCATCTTCGGAGACAATCAGCAGACACTACTTCCATTTTTTGGCTAATTAATTATTTTTTCTTCCAATCTTTTATGTCAATACCAATGCAGAAATGGAAATTACAAGCAGAAGCCAACGATGAAGCCGAAAGACTTCTCAACCAATCAGTGCCAACAGAAAAGGTTTAGACAAGTTTGTGCTCATGTTTTCAATCCAGGTAACATATGTCCTCTTTTTTCACGTTGTCATGTACTTGCACTTCTTACCCGGACTTACTATTTGTCAAACAAACCAATCTAAGAGTATCAACACTTCATTCACAGACCAAATACTTTCCAAAACCTTCTTGCTTTGCAACCAACTTCAATGAAAAAGTCAATCACTGTCTACTTGGTGCATGTATACATGAAGTTTTGAAGCAGCACCAGGTCAGTGCTTCGAGGTCAGATATCTCATTACTGAAGATCTCAGTTGTTAAATTGTATTATTTTTATGGAAAAATACATCAAAATCCAAGTTTCTTTGGAACTTTTCTCTCCTGAGAGCTGCAATGTGATTTATCACGTAAGCGATATAACACCAATGATTCTATTGAATGAGTCTTTGCATTTTAATTATGTTCTTAGTTTGGTCCTATTCTGATTGAGTTAGCTACAATTTCTTCTTATCCCCCACCCGCTAAATGTTAGGATAAATAGTCTTTTTTATATCTCTACAATAATATGATATTGTCTACTTTGAGTTTAAATCTATATGATTTTATCTTTGAATTCTATCCAAAATGACTTGTATCAACGAAGACGTTTTTCTCACTTATTCACTAAGGATCGAAAAGAGGAAGAAAGAGAGGAAGATTCATGATTCTCTTATTAAAAAGAAAGATCCATGATTCTCTTCTTTTTATCGCTAACTAGGGAATGGAATTTGGTACAATTCTTGCTTTATTCACATTCATCTTGTGAGGATGAAGAGCCAATGGAATTTTGAGGTCCAGCTTACTTTGTAGGCTATAGCATATGAACGAAATCTTTCTATACCTTGAGATTGGGGTTGGAAGTTGAAACTGGACCTTTTCCTTTCTTTCTTCTTTATTTTCCTTAAAAAAAGCATAAATTCTCATTCTTTTGAAGAGATTTTGTAAGCCATTCCCATTTTTTTTCCCTTTTCTTTTTCAAAGAAATAAGATACTGAATCAATCTAGGGAAAATTGATATGAAAATAGAGCATCAATGGTAATCAGCGAGAATGTATCTTTTCTGCTAGTAGCAAGTACTTATTCAATAATCCATATGATTCAGGTTTTTCTTTTCCCTTCTTCAGAGTTTCTTTATTCTTACTTTAGTTTTCACTCTGAGCTTACCTTGATTCTTCCTGTATCTCCAAATTGAAAACTAAAACCCTATTACCCTAGCTATTATTTGATAGGTTAAATTATACAAAATACCCGAACTTTGGAGTTGGTTTCAATTATGCATCTAAACTTTGAAAAGTTTCATTTTTTTCCTCAAACTTGGAAATTTATTTCAAAAAATACAATTGAACTTTGAAATTAGTCCAAAAAATATATGTTCTATTGAAATAAATGATAGAAATTAACGTGATTGTCGATGTGTAGAAGTTAGAAAGCTTGTGTGATATTATTTACATTATATAGAAGATTAAGATTGTTGTTACTATTTATTTCATCTCAAAATGTATCGATAAAATCATTTATATAATGAATTTTTACACATCAACTACCATATCAATTTATGTGAATGATATCACGTATGCATTTCAATTTTTAGACATTAGATGTCACGTCAATTTCTATTTTATTTTAATGAAAAAACTCTTCAAAAATATTTTTAGAACAAATTTTAAAATTCAAAAGTAAGAATGAAACATATCCATAGTTCAATGGTATTTTGTATAATTTAACTTTTTTTTTTTTTTTTTGAGTTCAATAATTTAACCTATTTAATAAAGCAAACCTTTGGCTTCCCGTGCTCACCTTCACATATTTAACATTTTATTTTGTCAAACTTGGGACCGCAGGGTTTTGTGCTTTAAAATTAAATAATCTTTCATTTTCATGTTGTCTTTGGCTATGTCAAAAAGCTAACTAGGCCACAAGCTTTTTGTGCATTCTGAATTTCGAATGTACCTATATTTATTTTATTAGGAAAAAAAATCCATTTATACTCTTGAATTTTGGAGTTGTATCGGCTAAAGTCTCAAACTAATAATTATATCAAGTTAAACTATGAGCTTTCATAATTGAATTAATTTAAATCATATGTTAGTGATTTATAACTATTTTCACTTGATTTTATTTAAAATCAGTTCAAAATCACTTGAATAAAATAATTTTTCTTTTGAAATCCTACTAAGGTAGCAAGAAAAATTATCATGTAATTCTTATTTGATAAGCAAAGAAGATAAACAACCACTTATATAAATGAAAAACTGCTACTATTTATTTGATTTCATCATTTGTCTCTAATATTACATCAATTCTTGCATTTAAAGGAGTTTATACACACATGACAAGTATGCATTATCGGTTTTAAAATGGAATCTTAATAGAGGGTCTAAATTGATTCACTTGTGAAAGTTTAGAGTTTTAGTTTAAAAAAAAATTATTTGGGGTTCTAAGTAATACAAACTTCAAACTTTAGAGGTATAAATTGATTTTCTCTCTATTTTATTTATTAATAAGATGGGATGAATGAGATGGAATTCATATATGAGACTTGATTTTTGGCATTTTGTATTTTTAAAATTTTTATTTTAACCCGTTATACCTTAGTTAAATCTTATTAATAGTTAATGTCATTTACATGTGTGAATTGTGTTAACTTTGATGGAAAATTAATAAGAAACTAGTAAATCCATGTCAAATGAGTGAATGATATGGACAGTATATCTACGAAAAGTTAATGAGACTAAGTGAATTTCTCATTCTTTTTTTATTAGTTTAACAATTGTGAGGGTGAGAGATCGACAAAATTTATTATTCTTAGCATTGACTATTGGTAACTCAAATATAGAGATTAAAATGAAACTTTTAAAAGTATGGATACCAAATTGACATAGGTGATGAAGTACAAGAAAAAATATATATATATAATTTAACCAAATAACAATTTTTCTTTTTGCTTTAATTTCTTAGAACTATTCTTTTTCTTTCTTTCTTTCCTAAAAAATAATTTGAGTTGTGTTCTCTTTTAGAAATTTATATCATTCATAGGTCAAAAATAAAGGAAAGAAATTAAATGATGATTAAAAACAATAAATTACGAATAAATAGGAGGATATGATTTAAACTTATAGTATGATTATAAAATTAAAAAGTTAATATGTCGATGGATAAAACAACAAATCAGTAGAATTTCGCTAATTTAAAAATAGTTCAACTGGTTAGGACATAAACTTTTGATTAAAAAGTTAAAGATTCGAATGCTCACGTCTACTTTTGTTTAGTTCAAAACAAAAGAGAGAGAGAATTCTTTTTATTTATTTATTCTTTTTAGTGAATTCCATCCACTGACGTCCCAATTGAAATTGAATATTTGAAGATGTTAAAAGAGAATCAAGTTCCAACCACTTTTGAATAAAAAACGCACACTTTTTTTTTAATTAATTAATTGAGTTAAATTCTATTTTAGTCTCGAAATTTCAATTTCAATTTCAATTTCTTTTATAATTTTCAAAATATTTATTTTAGTTTATAAACTTTCAACAATAATAATTTTGTTCTTTACTATTATTATTATTATTATTTTAAACGATTCTTTACTATTATTATTGCCTTCTAATGTTCCACCTTCCAAATATACGCTTAGATAACATATATGCTCTAATATATACCCACATTAATATGTACATATTGGAAGTCATGTTATTTATTTGTTCAAACAATTGATAATGAACTAATGACATAGAGTAATATGATTATTTTCTTAAAGCTTAAGGACTGAAATAAATATTTTGAAAACTTATGGACCAAAATAAAATAAATTTGAAAGTTTGAGAATTAAAATAGATATTTAGGAAGTTTATGGGCTAAAATAGAATAATCTTAACAATTTAGACACCAAAATGAGAATTAGGCTTTCAGTTTTCTTTTTCTTTTATTTTATTTTATTTGAAAAGAAGAAAGAAACCATGAAAGACACTATTATTACTCATTAATATGAGCATCGTTTAGCGATAATCGAATCTGTTTGGAATGACTTTTGCAAGTGCTTAAATACATTTTTTTTAACACTTGAAAACTCATCTCTAAGAGATTGTAGATCTCCACTCCAGATGTAATCTAGTGTTTGCAAAAAAAAAAAAAAAGATACTATTAATTAATTACTTATTACATATTAAGGTCCCGTTTGATAACCATTTAGTTTTTTATTTTTGGTTTTTATTTTAGAAAATTGTGCTTGTTTTCTCACAATTTCTCTACAAATGATTTTCATCTTCTCTACAATAGTTTCCATCTTTCTTAAGGAAATATTTGCATTTCTAGCCAAATTCCAAAAATAAAAACAAGTTTTTGAAAACTACTTTTTTAGTTTTTAAAACTTGGCTTGGTTTTTGAAAACATATGTAAAAAGTAGAAAAGAAAATATGGAAATTCATTGATAGAAGTAATATTTATAGGCTTAATTTTCAAAAATAAAAAATAAAAAACTAAATAATTATCAAATAGGCTAGCATCTTCATTTAGAAGGTGAACTTTATAGAAAGGAGAGAAGACATTCAAATGGAATCTTTAAGGTTTATTCCAGTCTTTTAATCTTTAAAATACAATTCCAAATTTAATAAATGGTTTAAATTCTTCCACGTACAACTATAATATGAAAAAGAATGGATTTACCTTTTGAATCTCTTTTTCTTAGTAGGAGGGATGAGAAGAATTTTGACTTTAGTTTTCTATTTTAAAATTTTATGTTTGTATTCTTGTAATTTCTTTGATATGCTTTTTACCTTTCTTAAAATCAAATTTGAATTATTAACCAATTTAAAAAAACAAAACTTTGAAAACTAATTTTATTTATTTAAGCTTTGATTTTGAAAGTATTTTTAAAAAAGTAGATAGCAAACAACGAAATACATAAAGAAAAGTAGTGTTTATAAGCTTAATTTTAAAAAACAAAATAGTGATCAAATAAGGCCTAAGTATTTTTAATTTTACTTCTCTATCTTATTTCAATAAGTGCTAAATATATAATTCATTTTAGGTTAAAATACGATTTTGATCCATGTACTTTGAGTTTCATTACATTTTAGTCCATGTACTTTCAAATGTTCAATTTTAGTTCAGGTACTTTCAATAAAGCTTAAAATTGGTCCATATTGTTAACTTTCCTATCAAAAAAACAATTATATTAGCCTTCATTTTATAAATTTTGGAAGTATGTTATGTCTTTTTTTGCATGAAAATTATTATTATTATTATTATTTAATCAATTTTAATAAAAATTATCTTCAAACTAATACTAAGGATCAATTTTAAGTTTTATTGAAAGTACATTGACTAAAATAGAATAAAACCTAAAGTATAGAGACTAAAATGATATTTTAACCTTTATTTTATATCTTATTTCAATACGAGCTAAATATATCCCTTGATTAAAGTGAATTTCTTTGAATTTTGTTGACACGAAACTAGCTCGTTTAATAATTTGACATTAATAAAATGCAGTTTCAACTCATTGCATATATAAGTTAAGGTACACAACTTTTCAAAAAAAAAAAAAAAAAAAAGTGAAGGTACACAAAAAGGGATAAATGAGCTTTTTAGAAATAAAATGCATGTTTGCTAATTGATAAATCAAGCAATGTCATTTGAGCATTTCCTAAAAATCCTCTTTTTTAAGTGGGAGAAGAAAAAAACGAATTTTGTATGTCATTTTGGCTACAATTTCAAGTTTATCACAAAGTCACAAAGCTTTTGACAAATATTGGACTCATATATCATTTCTAATACATTTAATTTCATAAAATGAAAAGATAGGGAGAAAGTTTGGTGAGATTAGGTTAATGTTCAATGTACCTTATCTAAGAATGTTTAATATTCCAAAAGTCTATCTTTTTCCACTCGATCATGCTTTTTCATAAACCGCCTTCTCTTGGTGCTTGACAACACTAATCTTTATAAGTTGTTTTGTTTGGAATTTTGTTAAGTACCAAATAAATAGAAAATTGTATGTTGTCTTAAAAAGGTATAGACATTTAGATACCTTTGTCATCTTTTATCAGTGACAAAAACGAGATAGAAAAAAAGTGCATTTTTCTTTAGTTCAACAAAGTGGAGATTTGAACCTCTGACCTCTTGAATTAAGATCAGTATATACCTCAACTAGTTGATCTATGCTCAGGTACCTAATAAAGTTGATCTACTACTACATAAAATACAAAGTAAAATACAAAAGAGATTTATAATGGAAGAGGTTGTTGATTAACAATGAGTTTAACTTTACAATAGAAGTGTTAAAAAATCAAAGCAAAAATGTGCAAAAAAAAAAATAATGTTGATAACTTATTATTGCTCCTATAATTGGTAATCTCGAAAATATCTATGAGATCAAGTCTCATTTTAAATATTTTAACGTGTTATATTATAATTAATCAAGAAACGTCATGACTCATATCTTAATTTATTGAGATCAAGTCTAAGTCAAATGTTGGATTATACGATGCTCAAAGTTGTGGGATATACTAACCTTGAGCAACGAGTAACACTTTTCTACTTCTACTCTATTTATTTTAATTAAGAAAAGAAATTTTGCCTTGTTGATCATGTTGATTTTTTTTTTAGTCCAAGTGAAGTTGGAAAGATTCGAACCTTTGATATTTTGATCGAAGATATATGCTATAACTAGTTGAGCTATGTTTAAGTTTGATTATGTTGATGTTATATATTCAAAATTACTATCACAAAAATAAATTGCATGTGTTTTGCATACTATATTGAAAGCAAGAACTCAAGACATTTACCCAGAGAAGAGCATGAAGATAGTGATGATGCCATGGTCTAAATTTAGGGATTATTAAAGAAAAAAAAAAGATTAGGACAAAACTTTATCCATTACACAATCAAAAGCCGAAAGGCATATTTTCAAATAATCAATAGTCATTTAATATTTTCTATTATTCTGTTGGACTCCAAAGTAAACAAATATGAATGATAATTGATTCTCGCTTAAATTATAAGTTTTCTAAAAATTTTAAGCTTGTGTCTATTTAGTCCATAGATTTTAAAAAATGTCTAGTCTCTAAGGTCTCGTTTAATAACCATTTGATTTTTTAATTTTAGTTTTTAAAAATTATACCTATAAATACTACTTCCACCTATAAGTTTTCTTGTTTTGTTATCTACTTTTTACCAATGTTTTAAAAAACTAAGTCAAGTTTTAAAAGCTAAAAAAAATAGTTTTCAAAAACTTGTTTTTGTTTTTAAAATTTGGTGAGAAATCAAACACAATTTTCAAAAATAAAAAATCAAATGATTATCAAATGGAGTCCTAAGTTTTCAATTTTGTTTATAATAGGTCATTTAATTTAAAAAAGTGTCTAACAAGTCTTTAAACTTTCAAATTTGTAGTTATCATGACCAATTCGATATTTTTAAAAATTCACAAATCTATTAGAATCTAAATTGAAAGTTTAGAGGGTCTTATTGGCACAAAATTTAATTTTATGTATGATGGATCAATTAATTTTAAAATTTTCAAATATGTTAGGAACTTATTGAATATAAAATTTAAAGTTTAAGAGCGTATTATATATACTTTTAAAATTCAATGACTAATTACACACAAAATAAAAAATTTAGAGACTTATTAAATACTTTTAAAATTGGGATATGTATTGAAAAGTTGAGAATTAAACTTGTAATTTAACGTAGATTCTCTTTACTAGGTGACCAATCACAATACCAACATTACCCCTCCCACCTTTTTCCCTTTTTTTTTTCCTATTAATTACAAAAAAGGAACCTTTTATAAGAAAGGAAAAAAAAAAATAAAAAGGAGAAAAAACAGAGAATTTTTTTTCTGATTCTCTCTTGTAGTTTAGCTTGACTTATATAAATTTGTTCGCCATTTCCAAATCTTTCTTCTTCAGCGATCTCAACACTCTGTTCTATCCCTGTCCTTTTGATTAACTCTTCTTCTTAAATTTCTTGTATGGTTATGGCGAAATCTATTCTTGTCACCGGTGGCGCTGGCTACATTGGAAGCCATACTGTTCTTCAGCTCCTCCTCGGCGGTTACCGGACCGTCATCGTCGATAACTTGGACAATTCCTCTGAAATCGCCGTTCGTCGGGTCAAGGAGCTCGCCGGCGATCTCGGAAAAAACCTTTCGTTTCATAAGGTTTCCGTTTCGGTTCTGAATTTGTTGTTTGCGTCTTTCATGTTTAACTCCTGAAACGGACTTCATTTTCTCGTTTTGTTTTGATGCGTTGATCGTTACTCTTTCATGTTTAGTTTCCTTTTTCGTACTTTTGATTGATTATGGTTTCGTTTCGGGTTCCGCTCTCTTTTTTAGTTTAATTGTGATGAGGTACGTTCGTTTTTAAAATTAATTTGCTTCTTGGAATTTCTGTTTTCCTCTGATCCTGCTGGTGTTTTGTTAAATCCTGATGATTTCAAAGATGTTATGAAGCTGCTTTTCGAAATTTAGACGAATCATCTTCTCTGTTGCTGAAATGTTTGTTTCCTATTTTTATAACTTTTGATCATTCCAAACTTCTATCTATATTACAATTTTTGTTATATTTTGGACCGTGTAATACGGCAAAACGTTTGTTAGATGATTTATGAAGTCATAAACATGTATTGTCTCCCTTCAACGCTTAAGTTTTGTTCATATACTGGTTTAACTCTGCATTTGTTTGATAACAATCGTGAATTTTTCAACTACAGCTGGACCTCCGGGACAAAAGGGCTCTGGAGAAGGTGTTTGCTTCAACACCGTAAGGACCTGCTCTGCTCTTGAACAGTTTTGTTGGATAGAAAAATAGAGATTCATTTAGTTAACATCCCTTTTGCACGAATTTTCCTAAGATCTCGATGATAAATGTGAGCTCTATTCTTTTTTGATTAAGTAAATTGGTAAAAGAGAAGCCGAAGGGGCTCCATCCATGTACACGTGAGGCACACAAGTAAGCTCCCATGCTTATTGCTTAGAGTTAGCAAGCGTTCTCACTGTGGAATTTGTACGATTAAGTGGGGTCTTTGTATAATCCGCTACCACCCTAAAATGTCTTCAAATACAGCACTTTGATCGTTTAGGCAAACGTATTAATTGACAAGTTATGAATAGAGCAATCTTTGAATTTCATCTACACGAAGTAGGTTTTCCTATTTGTATTTGTATTTGAATGTCGGTGTTTAATTGTTTACATGTTTTGACATGGTTAATGAGCTTTGGTAAATCTTAGTTAATCAATCTTCATCGCAGATTTGATGCTGTTATTCACTTTGCTGGACTGAAAGCAGTGGGTGAAAGTGTACAGAAACCATTGCTTTACTATGACAACAACTTAGTTGGAACAATTACTTTATTGGAAGTCATGGCGGCCCATGGGTGTAAAAAGGTGTTTTTCCTATTTCATTGTTAGTAGATATATTGTTCTACTGGTATTAATTGAAACCAAATGTTGTCTGGGTTTATTGCTGAGTGAATATGCGAGGTTGACCTTTTTCTTTTCTCTTACATTTAAATTGCTCATCTGTAAAATTAATTACAATACAAGTTGGTACCTTTAGTTCAAGAATAATTTCTACCTTTATTTACGGAAAAAGTTTGGATATTGTCCTCAAAATTCTAAATGGTGTAGCAGGTAGCAGCTCTGTACCACGAACAGTGAAAGGCATATGACTTTTCTGGATTAAGCATATGTCTTTATTCTGGTTTCTTACTATTCAGATCAATGTTATTTTGAGACCAACTTTTTCGTAATTATTTTCATAATTTTTTTTTTGACATTTCAGCTTGTCTTCTCATCTTCAGCCACCGTTTATGGTTGGCCAAAGAAGGTACCATGTACAGAAGAATTCCCTCTCTCTGCAGCAAACCCATATGGACGAACCAAGGTTTACATCTTCCATTATTTAATGCCACTGCAGTTGGTCATTAATTATGTCTAAGTTCTAACTGCTGACTATCATAGAAAAGAAATTATCTCATCAATTCACTTTTGCACCGTTGCTATTTTCTTGTTTTTCTTGGTATTAGTGGTAACATGTCGTTTTGATTCTCTTTCAGCTTTTCATAGAAGAAATCTGTCGTGACATATACCGTTCAGACTCTGAATGGAAAATCATATTGCTAAGATATTTCAATCCAGTGGGTGCACACTCCAGTGGCTATATTGGTGAGGATCCTCGTGGAATCCCAAACAACCTCATGCCCTTCGTACAGCAAGTTGCTGTTGGCAGGCGTCCTGCCTTGACAGTCTTCGGAACCGACTATTCAACAAAAGATGGAACTGGAGTGAGTTGATTTTAGGAACACTAGAATTTTGCATATCCACAAATGAAATTTATGGAGAAAGATGATCATTAAAAAATCTGATGTCCTTTGCAGGTACGTGATTATATTCATGTCGTTGATTTAGCTGATGGACACATTGCTGCAGTGCGCAAGTTAGATGCTGCTGGTGTAGGTAATATACTCACTCTCAGGCTCTTTGCTTCTGGTAGTACATAGTAGATTTCCCAGATTTATTGGTTTTTATTTAGGACTGTTATGGAGGATGCTTGGATTATTTACACCAAATTTATGTCTTGAGTTCTAATAACGTTCATAATGTTGTGAGAACATCGTGGGCTCTCAAATGAGGCAAATTCCTACATTACATGAGAGAATAATGTTTAGAGTCAGTTTGGAATTAATGTTTTAGGTTAGAGAAGAAAATCTCAGGATTGTTATTTGTGGCCTAAAATTTTGGCAACTGCCTTGTTAAATTATATAACTATGGGGCACTGAGTTGTTATTTGCTCATAAGGAGGGAACTTGTTTGTGTTCAATTTTTCTCGTATTTCTCTGATTTTCTTCGTTCAGGGATTTTCTTTTTATTGTAATCAAAACAGTTAATACGATAACAAGTGAAACTTAAAGCATTCAATAGTTTGAAGGCATATATCGTGACAGGTTGTGAAGTTTACAATTTGGGAACTGGAAAGGGTACATCTGTTTTGGAGATGGTTGCAGCTTTTGAAAAGGCATCTGGAAAGGTATTTTTACCTCTATTTCATTTGCATTTATTACCGAGAAACTCGATCTATTTATATAGGTAGAACTAAGGGTGTTCTTAGTTATAAGTAATGTACTCCTTGTTTCAATGCTGCCCTCTAATTTGGAGATGGTTGCAGCTTTTGAAAAGGCACAAATAACTAGCTTTCTTTCTTACTGCATTATAGAAATATAATTTAGAAGATCTTGTCCACTGGAAATCCCTCTTGAAGTGTTTGAATGTTCCTTTATTCCATCATGGCTCTACTTCACCTCCCATCTGAATTCACTGGTTAATTTCTCTGTTCCAGAAAATCCCTCTTGTGATGGCTGAACGCCGACCTGGTGATGCTGAAGTTGTCTACGCATCGACAAACAAAGCAGAAAAGGAGTTGAACTGGAAGTACGTCTCACTGTTCTTTTATGGTTACCTTTTAGATTATCTATGTTTACATTCACCAGCTATTTCCTATACATCATGTCAAGTGGATTTAGCTTGCTTTCACAAAAATAACTTGGTTACTAGCCCATCAAAAACACCAGATGAAAGTACTGCCTTATCAATTTATTTTCCTCGTTCCAGCAGACGTAGAATGCTGTACCGAACTTACTTTCAAGACGTTTCTCATAACCGAAGTTCTATGTCTTGGATGTAATCTTAAAATTAGTAGCACGAATGAACACATCACTGAACACTTGAATCTGACCGGATAGTTCTAAGTTGTTAAGATCCGTGAAAGTTGGGTGTTTATCAAAAAGATCATCTTACAATTTCATTTGTGAATGCAGAGCTAAATATGGAATCGACGAGATGTGCAAGGATCAGTGGAACTGGGCCAGCAAGAATCCTTATGGCTATGAATCTCCAAAATCCAACTGATGGCTTATACTTATATCACTCTTGGAGCCATCTCTTAACCCCACACGCTTTTGCATTACTCTTACTTCTCCTCTTAGATGTATTTTATGTTACGCTATATAGACTTCTCGGTCAAAGTTGATCATCGCTGAGATGTCGATGTTTTGAAGCGTATTTAATAAAAAAGCTCTTTGCTTCTTTATTGTTAGTTACAAACTTCGAATCAAGAGTGCCAGTTGAAAGTAATATTGAAACACGTCGGTCACTTTTGTTT
Organism: Trichosanthes truncata; assembly: GCA_033996785.1. NCBI lineage: Eukaryota > Viridiplantae > Streptophyta > Magnoliopsida > Cucurbitales > Cucurbitaceae > Trichosanthes > Trichosanthes truncata. Next base: position 79,632,294 of record JAWPNB010000003.1, read on the forward strand.
AGCCTTACAACATTCAAACGGAATTGGTCCATTGATTTGGTTCAATTTGGTCAATTTCGTCATGCTGTCTAATGAAAAACAAACAGTGGCTATGTCACTAAATGATGGCATACCAAAAAGGGCTATGAAGTGCCGTTGAGAGTGGTGGAATAGTTCAAATTTGAATTTGAATGGATATGAATTAGCTATGCCTTTGAATGAAAAAAAAAATGGTAAATTGTTAAGGACAAAAGGCATTATGATGGGTTTTTATAAAGCCCAAACAGAGCTTGTGTGTTAAAATTAAAAACCAAATCCAAGCGACAATTTCAATGGAAACAAATATATAATAAAAGAAAAGAGGGCTTTTTTAAAGAGAGTGGTGGAGCCCTCCAACGGTTCAAAATATTTGAATTTTGTGTTTGGCTTGTCTTGGCTTCAAATGCCATGCGGTTGCGGTCCACTCAGATTGTGGTTTGGAAATTCAAAATCTGATGGTGTGAATAGCAGAACTTTGTTTGTCTTATTATTATTATTTTTTTGAGATATTATTTTTTTAGTTTAACAATATTTAGAAATGGAAGATTCGAATCTCAAATTTTTTGATCAAAAGTACATGTTAATTACCACTAAACTGTTTTATCTTAGGCCGTTAAAACAATAGTTGTCAAATATGCTTTCACGGCAATATAAAATAAATTAGATGGTCGGTAAATTTAACATGAAAAAGTGCAGAAATTATAAAGTTGTTAGCATGCATATAACTCAATTAGTTAAGATATACATTTTCGATTAAAAAGTCAGAAGATTGAATCTTCCTTTCAAACTAAAAATGTTCTATATATATATAACTCTTGTTTTTCGGATGGTAGAAAGTAACATAATTTAAAAGGTAATTTTGTTTAAATTAATACATAATCAATTTTAGCGGAACACTCCAAACAATTAAAAATATAGTATAATTAGTTTTAACGTTGGCAAACTCAATCTCAAGTGGAGCAATATATTGGTCTTGAGTCTTGACTTGATACATGATTCATGAACTTCTATAAAACTCCTTTTTTATTTTCTTTTTCTTTTTTAAAATAAAAACTCCTAACCATGTTAGAGAATATATTGAAAAAATAAATTTACTTTAAATTTTTTTTGTTTAACACTGGTAGAGTAGAAATTTAAACCTTTGACATTTTGATCACGTATATAGTATTTTAATTAGTTAACTTATTCTTAGATTAGTAGATAGCTCGAGTTTGCATTATATAAGTTATAGGTTTGAACTCTAACTTCTAGTTTGAATAATAACTATGTCAATGGTAAGATGGGTTAACAATTTATAAAAATTGATATATAGTATGATTTATGAAGAATGAGTTCTCATGAGCTTAAATTTAAGTATAATAAGTTGCAACATCGTGTAAGGTTAAAAAGATAATAGTATGATTATAAAGGCAAAAAAAAAAAAAAATTAGATTTTAGATTCATAAGTTTATTACTAAATATAGACTCAATTTCCTACCTTCGAATTACACAAATCCAATCATACAAGAAGAAAGACTAAGTACACTAATTTACTTCTCTAAAGAGTTTTAAGAGTCAACTTTAGCATTTCAACGAGCATCTTAATTGTCTACAGAGTTTATAGATTTGAATTCTTCTTGTATTTGCGATGTGATATTTACAAAAGGGAAAAAAATTCTCTAAAGCTTAGTTAGGAAGAAAAAAAAGAAAAAATTGAAATAGTGTGCGTTACAAATTCTGAAGTATAAATAGCGAGCCGTGTTCTTTCCACCGCCACTCCATTTTTCCCCTCTTCATTTCCAATTTCTTCAAACCCATTTTGCTCAAAAAAAAAAAAAAAAAAAAACCCGATTCTCTCTCTCGGTTTGCCGTTTGGCATCTGCCTGAGATCTCGGATTTTGAATTTGTTTCATACATCGTCGTTGCCTCGATCAGTCGTCGGATCGAGGCGATCTGATCTGACTTCGTGTTGACGGTTTTTTGGATCTTTGATTTCTAAAAATGGAGAATCTGATCTCTCTCGTTAACAAAATTCAGAGGGCCTGTACGGCTCTTGGTGACCATGGCGAAGCTAGCGCATTGCCTACTCTCTGGGACTCCTTGCCGGCTATTGCCGTCGTCGGTGGCCAAGTCTGTTTCCGATCTCTCCTCTCTCTTACTGTTTCATCTAATTGTGCTTGCCCTTCTGATTAATACTACTTTAGCGATCTGATCTGATGGTGGAGTTTTTGGATTGAGATCTTCTTGCTCTTTCTTTATTTTTTAATTTTTTGTCGTTTGGAATGGATGAAGAGTTTTACTGCGTGAATCGTTAGTGCGGAGGTTTTTGTTGCTCAAATGGAGGATTTTGTAACTAAATCAATTCATTTTTGGTTTTATAATCGTGCTTATTCTGTGGATCCATTCAATTAGTCAAAAGTTCAGCTCAAGTATGGATGCGTTCTGTTGGGTAAACTGGTGTTAAATCATTTCGAAACTAAAACATTTATTTACTCTGTCAAAGATAATAATACGAGCGTGGTGTCGACGCGATAGTTGGTTAAAAAATTTTCATGATCTTTTTCTTATCTACTGGACGTCCCATGTGTTGCTTTGCTACATGCTGATATAACTGGAGAGAGCTATAGCTCTGAATCCATGGCCAAGCAGAACTAACCTTTCTCGTTGTTACACTCTTACAGAGTTCGGGCAAGTCTTCAGTGTTAGAGAGCATTGTCGGCAAGGATTTCTTACCTCGTGGATCTGGTAATGAATGGAGAACTAAGACTCAGTGACGAATAAAATGTAATGCTGTACTTTTTTGCTAAATAGAATGATGTGTAAAATGTTTTACAGGTATTGTTACTAGGCGTCCTCTTGTCTTGCAACTTCAAAAAATTGATGAAGGAAGCAGAGAGTATGCAGAGTTTCTCCACCTTCCCAGGAAAAGATTTACTGATTTTGGTAAATTTCTTTATATTTACCTAATATTTATATTTTGCTTGTCCTTTTTTTTTTCCCTTCCTTTCCTTTGGTAAGAAACAAAATTTTACTACTAAGGAAAAAAGGATGCAGTATGAAGACTAGGGATGAAATACCTCATTCAGATAAATACTGAATGATTGGATTATTCATTATGTATTGAAAGAAGAGGTTCATGCCCATAAGTGTTGTAGAACCTAATGTCAAAGTCCTCAAATTTGTCTTTAAATTTCCCTCTATTGGGCTCCAATCAAATTACTGGCAATAATATTTGGATTACACCTTCTAGCAAGAAGTCGTTTTAGTATTTTAAAGCTCTCATACCAATAGAATTGTCAATCAATGACAAAGAAGCTATTTGGTACTCAGCTCAGTTTTAAAGTTTGAGCCACAATAGTCAGTCATGACAAAGTTTGGGAAAGAGAAAGTTTGAGGCACAATAGTCAGGTGTGACAAATGTGATGTGAGAATGATAGAGTGATGGGTTCCTTATCTTCTCTATGCAAAATGCACCGTTAAGGGGGAGACCGACCGATAATGATGGGGTCAATTCATTTGTAGAAGATCATGAGTGCTACTTGATGCATTTCTCAATACCGATGATTTAATGCAATCTCCTTGAGGAATTTTCATATTTTTATGATTTGAACTAGCAAAAATCTTGGATAATAAATTGTGGTGACAAATTGGTTGGGAAATGTTTCTGTGTGTACACCTTTTAACAAGGATGCAAAAATGTATAAATGATTTGTTTATCTAACATTTATCTTATTGTATGACCAACTATTTTTTTGCAGTTGCTGTCAGGAAGGAGATTCAAGATGAGACAGATCGAGAGACGGGTCGTTCTAAACAAATTTCCAGTGTTCCAATTCATCTCAGTATATATTCTCCAAATGGTAGGATGAGTATTTGATTTTTGTTTTTTTAATACATCGTTTGCAACATCTTGTGTGGTATAGTATGAATTTTCGTTTTCATATTAACGGTTAACTGACTTTCTTTCGTCAAAGACTTATTTCAATCTAGCAGAAAAAACTTTTGCTAATATTTCTTCATGAAGTTGCATGGTTGGCAAGCACAATGCCCTAAAAAATGTATTCCAATTACTACATTTTATGTAATATATTTGTCCTTCTTGGAATAGTGTTTTGAGATTTAGAGGTAGTTTGTTGTGATGAAAACCATTTTCTATTTTTATTTTCTAAATTTGTTTTGAAAATGCATCCTGGGAATATTTAGCAGATATTGACGTTGCTTTATCTTTCGACTGAGAATATTTAGACACATTTAGTATTCATACACCTTCCTTGCATCTTCTCACATATTCTCTGTATTTTTCAAATCTTCGCAGTTGTAAACTTGACACTTATTGATCTTCCTGGGCTTACGAAAGTAGCTGTCGGTAAGTCATTTTTGTCTCTACAATCTTGCTTGTCAGTTGTATATGAGTAATTTTATCTGATTTATCCATCCATGGAAATTAATGCCCATTTATCAAACGTCATTGAGAACCTTTCCTAGTTCATGTTTTCCTTGGAAACTTTAGAACAACCAAGAAAGATCAACTTATTTTGCTTTCCTTTTCTCCTTCTTGTACTATGGTTTAATTTTGTTATCTTAGCAATCACATGGCTGACAACTTATGTATTCTCTTGCGAAATTCAGAGGGACAACCAGAAAGTATCGTTCAAGAAATTGAGATGATGGTTCGCTCCTATATTGAAAAGGTAAGATTCAACAAATAGTGGCTGCTCATTTGATTTTAATCATCTATTACAATCTGTTGTTATCCACATCAATTTTTATTTCTTGAAAAGTAGGGTAGTTTTTTTTTTTTTTCGGAGTAAATTGAGCGAGATTCAGTTATTTTTTGTATGAGTGAGATTCGGTTAGTTTTTGTACAGTCTGTTAGTCTGTTAGATGAGTTGAACACATCTTGATTCCTACTTTTTTTGGAGGAAAATTAGTCACTTAGCCCCCGTTTGATAACTATTTGGTTTTAGAAAACGTTTGATAACTATTTGGTTTTAGAAAATTTTACTTGTTTTCTCATTATTTCTCTACAAGAAAACATTTGAGGTTTTAGCCAAATTCCAAAAACAAAAACAATTTTTTGAAAACTACTTTTTTTAGGCTCCGTTTGATAACCATTTGGTTTTTGAAAATTAAGCCTATAAATACTACTCCAATCCATGGATTTACTTGTTTTGTTATCTACCTTTTACCTATGTTTTCAAAAACCAAGCCATATTTTGAAAACTAAAAAAAGTAGTTTTCAAAATTTTGTTTTTGTTTTTAGAATTTGGCTAAGAATTCAAATGCTTTCCTTAAGGGAGATGAAAACCATGGTAGAGAAATTGGGAGAAAACAAGCTTAATTTTCAAAAACCAAAAATCAAATGATTATTAAACGGGGCCTTAGTTTCCAAAACTTGGGTTGGTTTTTGATAACATAGGTAAAAAGTGGATAACATAACAAGAAAATCCATAGATGAAAGTAATATTTATAGGCTTAATTTTCAAAACCAAAAACTAAAAACTAAAGCCCCGTTTGATAACCATTTGGTTTTTGGTTTTTAAAAATTAAGCCTATAAATACTACTCTCACCTGTGATTTTACTTGTTTTGTCATATACTTTTTGCCTATGTTTTCAAAAACCAAGCCATGTTTTGAAAACTAAAAAAAGTAGTTTTCAAAAACTTGTTTTTGTTTTTAGAATTTGGCTAAGAATTCAAATACTTCCTTAAGGGAGATGAAAACCATTGTAGAGAAATTAGGAGAAAACAAGCTTAATTTTCAAAAACCAAAAACCAAATGGTTATCAAACGGGGCCTAAATGGTTATCAAATGGAGCCTTAACTTTTGTCTTTTACCTTTCTGGTGGAAGAACTTATGTCTTAGCCCCATCTGTGATGCTGCTACATATGTTTTGTAACTTTAAACAATTTTTGGTTATGGTTATTAATTTATTTGCTACTCTCTTATGCAGCCTAACTGTATTATCCTCGCAATTTCACCCGCCAATCAAGATTTGGCTACATCTGATGCAATTAAAATCTCTCGTGAAGTTGATCCTACTGGTAATGCCAACGTTTTTAAGTTGTTTCCCATAAGCCATTTTTTCTTTTTTAAAAAAAAGAAATAATCATTCTGCATGATGTATGTTAACCCTTTGCTATTTTTCTCTTAGGGGAGAGGACTCTTGGTGTGTTGACAAAGATTGATCTCATGGATAAGGGAACAGATGCCGTTGATGTAAGTTTCTTTAACTCCCTCAGGTTTAAACATAAAGTAATTTAATTATAAAATTCCCTTTCTAACAACAATAAGTAAAAATTGAAAAGGTTCCTTTTTTTTTTTTGCCCCTTCAGAGAATTATTTGAATATTTTTTCCCTTGATTTGATGGATGTTTAATTCACCTACTGTATCATGTATTCTAAATCGCATTCTTTGCATTGCTCAGATATTGGAAAGCAAAGCTTACAGGCTAAAGTTCCCTTGGGTTGGTGTTGTGAATCGTTCACAAGCGGACATCAACAAAAATGTTGACATGATTGCAGCTAGGCGTAGAGAGCGTGAATATTTTGCTAATACCCCAGAATACAAGCACCTCGCTCATAGAATGGGCTCTGAGCATCTAGCAAAGGTCCTTTCAAAGGTAAGCTTACAATTTGTTTTATCTAATCTCTTCTTTTTTCTTCCCTTGAAATTTTGTAAAGTGGCATATTGTGGTTATTAATGTTTGACTCCTTGTAATTGCAATGTTAATCTCAGCATCTAGAAACGGTTATCAAGTCCAAAATCCCTGGCATTCAAAACCTTATTAACAAGACCATTTCTGAACTTGAATCAGAACTAAGCCGTCTTGGAAGGCCTGTCGCAAATGATGCTGGAGTAAGTTTCCTTGAAGTTCAATGGTTGCCTCTAGTCTATTGGTCCTAAACCTATCTTTTAGTGTCCATTTTTATTGTTTTCGTTTTACCTGTTCATGCTGGATATCTGCTTTAGGTTCAGTAAAATGGTTGTGGGTTGTTAATGCGTGTTCCTTCAATTACCTTCTCTTATGTTGACATTTTATTGTCTTTTGTTTGCTAAATGCAGGGAAAACTATACATGATTATGGAGATTTGCCGTGCTTTTGATCAGAATTTTAAAGAACACCTTGATGGCGTGTATGTTTATGCTTCTCTTGTTCTTTTTTGTAATATGCAACGCTTCCTCCTCGATGACTTTTCTTATTTTTTTCTAAGCAATTCCATATCCTTATCTCTCTACAGGCGTCCTGGTGGTGATAAAATTTACAATGTCTTTGATGACCAACTTCCTGCTGCTCTGAAGAGGTTACAGTTTGACAGGCAACTGTCAATGGAAAACGTAAAGAAGCTTATTACTGAAGCTGATGGATATCAACCTCATTTAATAGCTCCTGAACAAGGATATCGTCGTCTTATTGAATCTACTTTAGTTACTATTAGAGGCCCGGCTGAGGCATGTGTTGATGCGGTATGCACATAATGACTTGGAATTACTTTGGAATGCATGAATTTATGCTTTACTTACTGAAATATTGATGCACGAGGGAAACACTTGCTATGTAGACTTTCAGCTGTTAGAAGATCGTTTTTGACTCTGGCAATTTGTTGTTCTGGGCCTCTGCTTCAAGGAATTTGATATAGCAATTCTTCTTTTCTGTTGAAACTGAATTTCAGAGTGACAAGTTTTGTTTGATAATAGGTTTCCATTTTGTGCCCAACGTAATGGCTTACCTCTTCATATTTTTCCTCCATGGATTAGTTACTGACTTGCTGTGTTTCAGGCATACCTTTTTTTTAGCATGAACATTTTTTACATGTTTTTCACTTTTTTACTTCTCTCTTCTTTTTATCAAAGAGCACGGATGCACTATAATATATTATTTGATGTATTTTCTCATTATCAGATCAGAGTTCACTGCCATGGTTTAAGAATCTATTCACTCATCATTCTTCATGTATTATTATTATTTTTCTCTAATTTCAGGTTCATTCCATATTGAAGGATCTGGTCCACAAAGCTATGGGCGAAACTCTAGTATGTTCTTGGACCTTGCATATGATACACTTAAACAGAACCATGTTCCGTATATTTCTAGTCTGTGTCATGCCTCACTGTTGGTTTGGTGATCTCCAACTTAAACCGTTTTGCATAGAATTTGGTTGATTTACATATTTTTTGTCTTCTTGCACCAAAGTATTCGTTCATGAGAAGTGCTTTGTCTTAAAGAAGAGGCTTTTTTAACCTTACTAATTCACTCATGGAAGTTTGGTCAAACGATATTTAGTGAACTTTTTATCATTTGCAATATTTTTTTATTTTATCGTTGTTACTTCCTAGATTGGTTTTCTAGCGGAAGATTCTTTCCCTCCATCCTTTATTATAATATATTTATTATTTTAGCTAGATTGAAGTTATAAAATTTGTTCACATTTTATTTGACCTGCTTCATAAGAGCCAGAGCCATCTTTAATTTTCATTCCTATCTTAGTTGGCAGTACTTGGGCAAGGATGATGAAAATATCCCCAGTTTCTTTCTGATTTTTAAGATTATGGTATTTATTTGAATCTTGTGTGTTAAGTGTTCTTTTGCTGCTTTCAGGAATTAAAGCAGTATCCTGGTCTTAGAGTGGAGGTAGGAAATGCAGCTATTGAATCTCTTGAAAGAATGAGGGAGCAAAGCAAGAAAGCTTCACTTCAGCTTGTAGATATGGAGTGCAGTTACCTGACAGTTGATTTCTTCCGGAAGCTTCCTCAAGATATTGAAAAGGGAGGCAACCCTACACATTCAATTTTTGACCGATACAATGACTCGTATCTAAGGCGTGTTGGTAGGGGTCTTCAACTAATATACTCAAACTTTTTTACCTCCAATTTTTTGTGTCTACACATTCTATGATTCTTATCTAAGGCGTGTTTGATTAATAATCAGCCTTGTTTGTCACACATCATTTTTTTCATTTCGTGACTTGTTTTGTTGAATATGTTCAAGAGGATCTAATATAATCTATCAATGAAATGTATTTTATTTGGCGTATACAGGAACAACGGTGCTATCTTATGTCCATATGGTTTGTGCAAGCTTACGGAACTCGATTCCGAAGTCCATTGTTTATTGTCAAGTACGAGAGGCCAAAAGAAGCCTCCTTGACCACTTCTTCACCGAGTTGGGAAAACTAGAGGTAGAATAATCGTCTCTTCCCATATGATCAAACATTTCAAATTTGCCTCGCTCTCAACCCATCTTACATATTTGCTATGAATGCAGCAAAAGCGCCTATCATCATTATTGAACGAGGATCCAGCGATCATGGAGCGGCGAACTGCCCTAGCAAAGAGACTCGAGTTATACAGAAGCGCACAAGCAGAAATCGACACCGTTGCTTGGTCAAAGTAAGATTGTATCATGTATAATGTCTTCTTCTGTATTGGGAATCTGGGAGGGAAGATGGCAGCACAATTCTTTCATTCATACATTACGGTGAAGAAGGTTAGCTGGAAAAGTCGATTTTGTTGTATTCAGTTTTCGAATCTATATAAAGAAGTGGTTTTCGCCATCTTTCGACCCTTGATAATATGAATACCGATATCTAGAATCCTAGATTACGTTTACACAATATTATATGAAGAAATACCTGTATTTTTTTGAATTACTTCTGCTGTTTATCTGGGAACCTTCTTGGATCTGAGATGCCTCTGCCAAAGAAGTTGGAGTAAAAAAAAACAGGAGAATCCTCTCTTTTGGAGCACGGGTCTGAAGATTTTGGAGATGGATCTGATGGTTGAAACACACTCAGCAAAGGTAAGCAAAGCAAAAATTTAGGCCTAAAATGCTTTCTCCAATTGGGCAAGAAAACGATTGATTTTGATTTTGGAGAGGAAAATGGAGTTAAAGTTTGGCTTTTTTTGTAAGCTCCCCTTTATTTGAGTTTGGAGAAAAAAATTAGGGTGAATTGCATAGTTTGTCCTCGAGTCATTATTCTCACTTTTTTTTTAAAAAAAAATTCTATAAATTTTTACCATCTTAGTAAATTGGACGTTCCCCCCCCCCCCCCCCCCGAAAACCGTAAATTGTAACGTTTTACTTGTGGAGTGAACTTTTCATTAATTCTATGAATTTGTTGCCATGTCAGGGAAGTGTTTTCAATGGTTTTTTTTCTCCTCTTTTTCTTTTTCTCAAGGTTCTGTTTACATGAATGTTTTTTTTTATTTATTATTTTTTTGTATTCATTTTACATGAATGTTGAAAAGTGCGAACGTGTTTATTTAATACAATTCTTTAATGTGTTACCTCTTGTTTATTAAAATAAATACTTTAAAAAAGTAATTTTCAAAATATATATATATATATATATATTTTTTTTTTTTTTAATGTGTTGCCTCTGTTTTAAAGTTTGTTTATTATTATTTTGTGTATTTTATTTTCATCATTATAATATTATATAAAAATGTGTCTTTTAACAAAGTTTTGTGTAGTATTCAATATAAGTTAATCCAACGTTGAATGTTTTTAATTAAATATAATGTGTTAACGGGTTGGTATCACTTAGCTCAATTGACATAAAATATGTGTCTTTGACCCAGAGGTTAGAGATTTGAGTATCTTTCCTCTACTTATTGTTGAACTAAAAAAAATAAATGGATTGGTATCTAATTTAGATGTTGTAAAATTTAATACAATAACTTATTGAACAAAACTTCCGATAAACGAAAAATCACCCATTATGTATTAACAAAACTTGCAATGTTCGTGTAAAATGACCCTTCAATTGAAAGATAAGGTAAAATAATAATGTGGATGAAAATAGGGAAAGTGGGGTAGTGAAAAACACAGGGGGTGGCCCACATCTTCAATCAAAATGTCAAAAAAGCAAAATTCCCGAATCCCAATGCCCAATGCTATTATATTTCCGGCCCCTCCACTGTCCATTAATTATTAATCCACTGGGTCCCATCCCTACCCACGTTTTCTTTCTCCTTTCTCATAACCGACGGCCGCCGTCTCGGCCACCACTTTGGTCGGAGAATTTGGGTCTCTCGCTTTCTCTTTCGCCGTCTCGATTTCCACCCTTAGTTAAAGCCAAATTTGAAGCTTTCTTTTTCTTTCTTTACAGAGTCCCACTTTCTAGTCGGAGACTCTGACCAAACAGTTCCCCACCCCATTCACTGACACTTATATATAGTGAAGATGAGTCCAAACAAATCTGAATTTGAGCAACTTTTTACATTATTTTCCAGCTTTCATTCCAAGTTTATACTTAACTTTCAAACAATTGCATCAACTTGGAGTAGTTTGATTGAATTAAGGCACTAATAATTTTTCTTAAAAGATCGTTGCAAATTTGAAAGTGAAATTTGAATCTACAACTCAAATAGGTTTACTGAACTTTAAATTTCTATTTATCTGATTTTGGAAAATTGTGCTTATTTTATCATTATTTCTCTACAATAGATTTCATATTTTTTAAAAAAATATTTGAATTCTAGGCCAAATTTTTAAAAACAAAAACAAGGTAAAAAAGGAGATAACAAAACAAGGAAACCTATAAATGAAAATAGTATTTGTAAGCTTAATTTTCAAACATAAAAAATCAAAAAATTATCAAATGAGACCTAAAAGTGTGTAATTGGTCTTAAGCTTTTAATTTTGTGTTTAATAGGTCAACTAATTCAACATTTTTTAAAATTCACTTTTGTATTTAATAAATTCGTTAATTTTTTTTTTTTTAAATGTTGAATTTGCTAGGAATCTATTAGAAATAAAATTGAAAATTCAATGATCTATTTGACATTTTTAAAATTTAGAGACTAAATTTGTAATTTAATTTAAATAAAATTGGTTGAGTTAAGACTTAAATTAGCCTTTGTCTCACTGAACATAGTTCAAAAGATTACTAATTCTAACGTTGAAAGGTTGGATGGATCTCACCCCACTTTGACTGAACTAAAGAAAGACCTCTACTCCTTGAAAAAGAATTTCATGTTTGATTTTTTTTTCTTTTGAGTTTCTAAGATTCACATTTTAAAATATATATATGTATTTTTTTTTTATCATTCATTTGCAAATTATCATTTACCAAGTCCCTAATTCTTGAAATCCTAAATGACATCAAACACTTATTTAAATAAATACTTTTGTTTCATACTTTTTGACGTAACACAAATATTTTGATTGATTTGTAAATGAAAAACAATGTGCCACATCAAAGCTTTTTTTTTTTTTTTTGGAAAATTATATCAAAGCTTCTTTTCAATAATTTATTTAAAAAATCTAATAATTAAAACTAATAAGATTTTTAATTCAACAAAGACTAAGATGAAGACCAAAATAAGTCGAACTACCTAACATTAATATACGATCCTTAGCCAAAAGCAACTTTAAATTAATAAACTTTGCCTAGTGCCCAATTTGTTTAACTTAGAAAAAGCTGAAAAAAAAAAAAAAAGTCCAAAGAAAATGAGTACAATCCCACTTTGTTCTTTGTTTCAATTGCAATCATTCTTTGTTCACATCTAACATTCCTTTATGATTAAAAGCCATAGATTTATCCCCATGAATCAAAATTAGCTTCATTACCCTAAAAAAAATCACAAATCCACAAAAACAAAAAGAGATTTCTGATGAACTTCAGTGCAGAAACAGAGCTTAAGCCAAAGAAAAATCTAAGATCAGATCACTCTGCAATTCAATTCCACAAATTACTCAAGGGAGAGGGCTCAAAATCTTTTTGGATTTTTTTTTTTTTTTTACACTTTTGAGTATGAGAATTTGAACACTCAACTGACCAAATTTTCCAGAGCTAAAGAAGAAGATGAAGAAGAAGAATTAGCAGTGGAAACCTAACACAGATCCATCACTTACAGCAATGGCGACTCTGCAACTCAATGTGGCCTCCACATGGTGAGTGAAGAAGTGCAATACCCTAACCCTACCGGCCATATCCATCTTCGATTCAATCTCCAGCGTCGGTCCGATTCTGTACCCGTTCATTCCCTCCGAGAAGGTCGGCCCCGCTCCGAAGGCGGGGACCGGAGCGGTTAAGGGGAATGACTGGACGGAGAAGGTCGCCGCCATGTACTGCGTCTGGCCGGCGTCGATTTTACCGGCGGGAATGAACATGAATCCAATTTGAGAACCGGAGTAGAGGAGCTGGAGTGAGCTGTCGTAGTGAGAGAAAGAAGCTTTGTTAGGGTTTCTGACGGAGACGTACTGAGAGAAAGTGAAATTGACGGTGCCGTTGGCGACGGAGAAGGACGGCAACTGGACGGCGGAGACGGCGATCTTCGGATCCTGAGGCTTGAAGACGGTGAAGAAGACGATGAGGACGACGATGACGACGAAGATTAAGAAGATCGTGGCAACTATACAGGACGCCAAGTTCGTGCGGCCGGACGGCGGGTGGGGGCCGTGGGGTTTGCTCATGGCGGTGCTTACGGCGGAGAGGGGAGCGGATCTGGTTTTGGTTCAGTGGTGAGAGAATAACGGTGTGTGGATGCAAAAAAATTGTGATATAAAATGGTGGGGGAAAGGAAAAGACAAAGTGTGGAAATTGAGAATATGTGTGTTTTTTTTTTTTTAAATTATTATTATAAATAAATTTATTGTTTTTTTTTTTAAGAAATAAATTTAAAATTGAAAAGTGGGGTTTGTATATTGTCTGTCTTCTTGGATTTTGGGTTTTAAATGTTTGGTTCTATTGGCAAAGGAGTGGGAAAAATGATTGAATGAGTTCCAATTAATCCAACCTAAAGATTAAGGTAAAATCTTTCAAGGAATGTTTATAATCGGTTATAAGGGTCATTTGGATTGCAAATATAAAATTTCTAGGAGTTAAAAATCTAGGACTTAGAAATCCAAAAAATTATTATCCATTGATAAAAATAACACATGTATGTGTTTAGATATGAAAATTAATATTTGAGAGTTTAATTATTATTTTTCTCTCTCTTCTCTTTTCTCCATTTTTTAAGGGAAAAAGTCTCAAGTAAAAAAAATTCATCTCCTACATGGATAATAAAATCTCATGATTCATAGGTTATTTTTATCCATGGGTAATAATTACTTGGATTTTAAAAAGTAAAGATCAATGAAACAAACATTGATTTTTTATACCATTGTCAAAACTCATCTCAAAACCTATGAAACAAATGGGGCCTAGTACATTTTGATTTTCATGGCGTTTGAAATTAGAAAGTTTGGATATAAGTAAATTGTGTTTGAAATTGGAAATTTTGGATTTTTGTAGCTTGTATTTATACTCTATAGATAAAGAAGTTTAGTTATTGAAACTTGCATATGTTCAACACTTTAATTTTGTGGGTTTGTATTATGTGGAAGTAATTAACATGAGTAGTTAGTGAAAATTTAGAATTAACTAACTTTTAAATTTAAATTAACGGTTCCATGTGTCCTTTATAAAATTGGAGAGAGATTGTGTTATTTCTAAATTGAAGCAAATTAAGGATGTTAATAGAGCATAACTCAGTAAATAAAACACTTATTAGCTTATCTAAGGTTGAAGGTTCAATCTCTACCTCACATTTGTTGAACTAAAAATAAAATCAAGGTTGAAAAAAAATGTATGATTTAATTTATGAATGAAAACTTTATTTGTGTATACCAGGCTTTATGAAGACGCATTTAGATTAGGACGAATATTTTATGATTTAACTAGATATGGATATGCTTTAAATAGTCATGATTCTAATTCTCAATGTGATTTATAAAACAAATATGATAAATTACACCTGCACATTCAAGATCTTATTCACTTAAATAAATTTCAAATCTTTTATTCTCCTTACAAGCCATACTCTTTCTTGAAGATAAGAATATGCTTGAAACTTGAAAGTTGGAGGTTTTACCTATAATCATCTTGAGTGTTTCTAAAACCTTGGTGATTTTTTTTTTTTTAGTTCAAAAGTATCTTATATGTAGGATTAATGCGGTTTTAGATTATATTTTAAAGAGGAAAGAGAAAAATCTAAAACCCATGCAAATCTATTCATTTATTTTTTGTTTGACCACATTTTTGTCTTTTATCTTTAATATTTGCTTCAATTTAATCTAACTAATCGATATTTTTATTATTTGACTAAAGCTAACTATCCAATTCTACCCTTATTGAAAAGTAACCAAAAAAAAAAAATAAAATTTTAACGACCAATCTTATTTTAAGTTGAAATGATAACGAAATAACTTTAAAAAAAGAAATCGATTAATTATGCATCGAAGTCTTATTTATTCAATCACTAAAATTATACGAGGATATATAGCTTGGAGAGATAGAATAAAATTTTGTAATGCAACCATAAATAACTTATTCTGGAGACATAATGAAGATTTTAAAAATAATATTGGTATCAAATTAAAATTAAGATTAAAGCATCATATACATATTCTAAATATGTAATTTGACCCTCTTCGTTGAAACCGTTATCTTCCCGCCTAATTCAAACACAATCTCTCTCTGAATGTAAAATTAATGGCGCTTAATCTGCTAATTGCCCTAATCTTCATCCTCATTTCCACCATTTTTCTTCGATCAACAGCTCTGCTAAACCCTAAAGATCACAATCCTTTGGCGCCGAGCCCTTATGGCTTCACAAGCCCTTCAAATTCATCTTTTCCAATTTCACCCGTCGCTCCGCCGCCGTCGAATTCTCTAGTCCCCGCCCTTTTCGTCCTCGGCGACTCTACTGTCGACTGCGGCACCAACAATTTCCTCGGAACCTTCGCCCGCGCCGATCACCTTCCCTATGGTCGAGATTTCGACACGCACAGTCCGACTGGAAGGTTTTGTAATGGAAGAATTCCCGTCGATTTTCTTGGTATTGTTAGTTTAGTTTCTTGAATTTTTCTTTGTGTTTATGTTATGATGCATAGGCGTTTCTTTTAGGTTTGGTCTCTGTTTTTAGTTCGTTCTCTGTCTCGTGATTTCCGAATTTTTGATTTGATCTTTTATTTTTCTTCCGTTTTTGTTTCTGGATGGTCTTTCGTTTTCAGCCCTGCGTCTTGGACTTCCTTTTGTTCCGAGTTATCTTGGTCATGCTGGAACAGTGGAGGATATGATTCAAGGAGTGAATTATGCATCAGCTAGTGCTGGAGTTATATTCACTAGTGGATCAGAATTGGTACTTCTTTTCTTCAATTTCAACTAGTTTTTATCAATTCACTAAATCATCGAGAGAAATTCCAAATCAAATGCCCAAGGCTTCGATTACTGGATTGAATTGTTTGATGATTTCCTTTTCTTTCAGCATTTTAATGATCTGCTTTATTATTCCTGAGAGAAAGAGTGAGTTTCATAACCAATCAAGTAATCTTACGTTGATTTAGATGGTAGATATCATTGTTGTTCTATCAATTTTCACATCATCCACCGAGGAGATGGAAGTATAACTTGGTATTATGGTTGCTCTTCCTAATGCTTTTGCCTTTTTGAAATGTGATTTTGTCACAGGGCCAACACATTTCCTTCACACAGCAAATTCAGCAATTTATGGACACTTTTCAGCAGTTTGTTCTAAATATGGGCGAGAATGCTGCTGCTGATCACATTTCCGATTCAGTTTTTTACATATCAATTGGAATCAACGATTACATTCATTACTATCTCTTTAATATATCTAGTGTGCAAAATCTGTACCCTCCATGGAATTTTAACCAATTTCTGGCAACCACAATCAGACAGGAAATCAAGGTGATTTGATTACATAATTCTTATTGTATCAGTTTGTTAATATAAGCTGGAACAAAAGCAAGTATATATAGCCATTAGCCATGATGCCATCTCTCTAACCTTCAAGATATTGTTTTTGTTTTTTCATTTTTCAAAATTTGAGCTCTTGAATCATTTTAGATACTGGCAATTAACCCTATATTGCATCTTGGGTGCTGCTCCTCCCCTGCATATAAGTTAGATTTCTTTCCATAGTATCTCCTTTTACCTGTCTTGATTTTATCAATTGTTCAAAAACTTCCTAAAAGATTGTGTATTCGTGGTCCAGAACTTGTATAACATGAATGCTAGGAGAATCGTTGTAATGGGATTGGCACCTATTGGCTGTGCTCCTTACTACCTATGGCTATACGGTAGTGAAAATGGAGAGTGTATTGAGGAGATAAATGACATGGTTATGGAGTTTAACTTTGCCATGAGATACATGGTTGAGGAGCTCGGCATGGAGCTGCCTGATTCAAGTATTATCTTCTGTGATTTGCTTCAAGGTTCAATGGATATTTTGAAGAACCACGAACGTTACGGTGAATGTCAATCTTACTTCTTTTTACTCTCTTCGTCATGAACCGAATTCACATCTCATTGTGTCCTTTTGTTATCGTCTAGGTTTCGATGTAACTACTGATGCTTGTTGTGGGTTTGGTCGCTACAATGGTTGGATCATGTGCATCTCACCACTTATGGCTTGCAAAAATGCTTCTAATCATATTTGGTGGGATCAATTCCATCCAACAGATGCAGTGAATGCCATTCTTGCAGACAACGTGTGGAATGGATTCCATACAACAATGTGCTATCCTAAGAATTTGAAGGAGGTGATAACTCTCAAGGCCAAATGATACTCTGATCAGACTTGTTCATTCACAAAGCTGCACATACACATTCAACATAATACCTGGTACCATTCAATCCCCCCAACATTAATATTGCTTTTGTCTATTAGTGTTAGGAACCAGTGACAGATAAATAGACAAGTATAATTTCAAAAGCTATGCTTGCTTTATAAAAGTATGGTGGTGCCCATTTGGTAATTGATAGAGATTGAAATAAAATGATTGCTTATATTTGGCTCCAGTGGTCCAACATCTATTATATCATTATCTTCTGCATTGCTTGACCTTGGTGAGGAACTGGAGTAATACATTAATCGTGATGAATTAACGATACAGGGCAAAGGGTTGATAGGACAGAAAAATATTGTAGGTTGTTGTTCGTCCTTTTATTTTGTTCTATTATCAACCAATGGAACATGGCTGTAGCACATGGAGGTTTATAGATTCAGAAGGTAAAAAAGATTTCTATATAAGATTCTTCTCGTGTCTTGGTCTTTTGGGTCACATAATAGGGTTAGAGAACGTGGGTATTTTTTTTAATGTACGTTTTTTATAATAGAAGGTATTTTGCTAAGTAGTGATTAAAGTAGAGTATATTTATCAAGTCCATAATCGTGTTTTTTAATTATGATTTATACACCTGTGCAATGTTGAGCACAAAAAAGAAAAGAGGATTTATAAACAGGGTATATCATGACCCTGAAGATTATCTTAGATTATGATTAATACCCCTGTGCAGTTGTTCAAAGCTGCCATTTACTAATTTTTGTCTACATGCTCGAGTCACACCATTATAAATCAACTTGATTATAGACTCAGTAAATTATATTTTAAAAATATGATTATGGGCATCTTAAGATTATCTTAGATTATTCTTGAGCTACTTTATTGTAACGTTATTGTTTAAGACAGCTTCATTTGAAAATAGAAGAAGAAAAAGAAAAAACTAGAGAACATGTTGAAACACATTTCCATAGTTGCAGTTTGCGTTGTTTTGTGGACTGTTTAGCAATAATTATTCAATAGCTATTAAGTTTATTATCATTTTGGTATCAAGTTGATTTTATTTTATTAATAATAACTATGGCAAAATTAGTGTTGTGTTCCATTCACTCATTTCAGTCTATCGTTAGCATTCACAATAAGTTGGAAATGATGATTAAAATCATTCCTATTAAATTACCTTTTTTTTTAGGAGATTAGGAATGTAATTCTTTTTTCTTTTTTTTTTTTTTGGTTTAAAGAACACTCCTTTTCTTTTTACGTTTTTGTACTCTACTTTTTCTTCTTCATGTTTTTGTAGTTAAAACTCTTTTATGTGATTTTAAGATTGGCGGTGTACTTTTTAGCCATGTTAAAAGTACTTCTATCATCGCTAAAAAATGTATTTTACATTAAAAAAAAATAATTAAGTTTGAGAGTGACACATGAGTACTTTTGGAAATAGTCAAAAGCACTTTAAAATCCAAACACTTGAAAATGAGAGAATTAAGGGGCTGTTTGGGGCATTGAGTGGGTTATAATAGTCTGTTAAATAATATAATATTGTTTAAAATGTAGAGTTGTTTAGTCTGAGGTTATAATAGTCTGTGTTTGGGGTGCAGAGTATTCCACGGGTTATTATAATACATGTTATTATAATCTTTGCCTCAAACAACCCCTAAGGGGCTGTTTGGGGCAAGGGTTATAATAACTTGTGTTATAATAACCCGTGGAATACTCTGCACCCCAAACACAGACTATTATAACCTCAGACTAAACAACTCTGTATTTTAAATAATATTATATTATTTCACAGATTATTATAACTCACAGACTATTATAACCCATGTTATTATAACCCACTCAGTGCCCTAAACAGCCCCTAAGAGATTTTGACAGAGAGTATGCAAATGAGAGTTTAGTCATAATCACTTTTCATGTTGGGAAGTTATTTGTAAAAGAAAAGTGAGCCCTTTTTGTATTTTTTTGCCAACTCGTCTTTGTAACAAACTACATTCCAACATGAGTCAAGCCCACAACTAAGAAGCCCAAGCCCAATATGCAAAGCTAACGTGACCTACAATAGAAGAGGAAACAAGTGAGCTTAATAAATAAATATATGAAGGTTAAAAAACACTTTTTATCTCTAATTTTCATGGAAGTAATGATGTAGTTTTTAAGCTTTAGTTTGTAACGATTTAATTCATGTGATTTTAATTTTACAATAATTTAGTCTTTGAACCTTAATATGTAACAATTTAGTCCATATACTTTAAAATTTGAAACAATTTAGTTTTTATTGTGACAAATATTGTTAAAATTTCATGAAATTTTTTACATATGTAAATCGATAAATTGATTAGAGATAAAATGTGTTTATAGACTACAAAGACTAAGTTGTTATACAATAAAATCAACACTTAATTTTGATGGAATTTTTTAAAGCAAGGATTAAATTGTTACAAATTTAAAGTATAGAGACTAAATTGTTATATACTAAAGTTCAAAGATTAAATTGTTACAACTTTCCAAATTTATGGATTATATTGTTGCTTTTATGAAAGTTTAGGGACCAAAAGTGTTTTTTAGCCAACATGAACATAACTCGACGGTAATTGACATGTACTCGTCGATCAAATTCTCATTTTCCCACATTTATTATACTAAAAAAAAACCATAAATAAAATACAAGAAGATATCTAGCCCAACTTTTAAACTATCATGCCATGAAAACAACCATAAACCGTTCATTTTACTAAATTCTTTATTGAACAAAAGGAAATGCACTTAAAATAATTTCATTTCACAAGATTATCAATAGCGCTTCTAATTGTACTTTATCAGAAATCACTCAAAATCATTGTTAAGGAAATAGAACCAAATATTATGTCTAATAGATTATTGATCTATTTGACATCTTTTAAAATTTGCGAATCTACTAGATAGGAAACTAAAAACTTAGGTTAAATTATATGAAATGGTCTATAATATAGTCAAAGTTATCAATTTTGAACTTAAAAAAATAAAATAAAATAAACAGAGGATGAACATTAAAAGCTGCTCTAAAAAAATAGCATCTTTCATTTGTTTAAACCCTATTTTAGTGCCTACCATTTTAGTTATTAAACTTTCAAAATGTTGATTATGATTTGTACTTTCAACTTTTATTCATTTTAGTCATTACACTTTTAAAATATTTATCTTTGCAGTTTTCATGAGTGTCTAATTTTGTCACTTTATTTTCTTTTTTATCTTATTTTTTCTGATCGCAATTTTAGCATAATACTACACTTAATAAATCTTTTTATAGCATTGTCATATTGATACATTTGCAATAAAAGATTTATGTAGTGTACAAAATGTGTGTTAGAATTTTGCAAATAAGGATCAAAATGATCGATTCTTAAAATTATAGGAACTAAAATGAACATTTTAAAAGTATCTAGTCATTAAAACGAACATTTTAAAAGTATATAAACTAAAAGGTTAAATTACAAGTTTAGTCCATAAACTTTTAGATTTGTGTTTATCTGACCCCAAAATTTTAAAAAGTGTCAAATAAGTCTCCAAACTTTCAATATTGTGTCCAATAAGTCCATGAATTTTAAAAAGTATCTAATAGATCTTCAAATTTTCAATTTTATATTTTACAAGTTCATGAGTTTTCAATTATGTGTCTAATAGGTTGTTAACATATTTGACATTTTTTAAAATTCGCGAATCTACTAGATGTGAAACTAAAAATATTCATAGACTTAATTTTCAAAAATAAAAAACTAAAAACTAAAAACTAAGGCCCGTTTGATAACCATTTAGTTTTTGAAAATTAAGCTTGTTTTCTCCCAATTTCTCTACAATGACTTTCCGTTTGATAACCATTTAGTTTTTGAAAATTAAGCTTGTTTTATCTCAATTTCTCTACAATGACTTTCACCTCTCTTAGTAAACATTTAAACTCTTGGTCAAATTCCAAAAACAAAAACAAAATTTTGAAAACTAAAAAAAACAGTTTTTAAAAAGTAGTTTTTGTTTTTGAAATTTGTCCAAGAGTTCAAATGTTTCCTAAAAAGATATGAAAACCATTGTAGAGAAATTGGGAGAAAACAAGTTTAATTTTCAAAAACCAAAAACCAAAAACTAAAAACTAAGGCCCCGTTTGAAAACCATTTGGTTTTTGGTTTTTGGTTTTTGAAAATTAAGCCTATAAATGTTACTCCCAGCTATGAATTTACTTATTTTGTTATCTCCTTTTTACCTATGTTTTCAAAAACCAAGCCATGTTTTGAAAACTAAAAAAAGTAGTTTCCAAAAACTTGTTTTTGTTTTTAGAATTTAGCTAAGAATTCAAATGATTCCTTAAGGGAGATGAAAACCATTGTAGAGAAATTGAGAGAAAACAAGCTTAATTTTTAAAAACTAAAAACCAAAAATCAAATGGTTATCAAACGGGGCCTAAGGCCCCATTTGATATCCATTTGGTTTTTAATTTTTGGTTTTTGAAAATTAAGCTTGTTTTCTCTCAATTTCTCTACCATGGTTTTCATCTCCCTTAAGGAAGCATTTGAATTCTTAGCCAAATTCTAAAAACAAAAACAAGTTTTTGAAAACTACTTTTTTTAGTTTTCAAAACATGGCTTGGTTTTTGAAAACACAGGTAAAAGGTAGATAACAAAACAAGTAAATCCATGGATTGGAGTAGTATTTATAGACTTACTTTTCAAAAATCAAAAACCAAAAACTAAAAATCAAATGGTTATCAAACGAGGCCTAAATGGTTATCAAACGGAGCATAAATAATTATCAAATGATTATTGCCTAAACAATCAAAGTGGTTAAATTTTTTATAAAATAATTTTTAAACCCTTCCAAAGGCATCACGAACGAGGCCTAAAAATGAAGAAAAATTGAAAGTGGACTAAAATAAGATTAATGTCTTTTTTTTTTTTTTTTTTTGTTGAGCTCAACAACAACCGATATAAAACCGTACACCGTCTGCTAAAGCCCGCCTTCAACCTTCTATCTCGGATTTCAGATGATTATCAGATAAAAATTGCCTATCAAGCCGAAGCTGCAGCAGAGAAATGGAACTGAATTCCATATCTCCATTGAGTTCTCTCATGGTTTTCTCTTCAACCATTAAAGCTCTCTAATATTTGGTAGCCCTTTGTTCTTCACAAATGGCCTCCATCGACTCACTGCTATCTCCGAGGGCTTTCCTTCCAAAATCCTCCTTCAACCAACCCACCCCGCGTCTGAACCATGTTCAGGCTAAACGTTTCAGTTTCACTCGGAATCCCATAACACCATTGTTGTTTCTTCACCGAAACAGGTTTGCTCTCTGCTTAGCAGTTTCGAATACTTCGGATTCACCGTCACAGTCCTCCGGCGGCGATGAAGCTGCCGGAGATGATTTTGTGACCAGGGTTTTGAAGGAAAATCCCAGCCAATTGGAACCCAGGTATTTGATTGGCGATAAGTTGTATACTTCGAAAGAGAAAGAGTATTTGAGCAGAAAATCGGAGGTGGGTGTGTTTGATTTCGTGGTGAAGTGGTTGAATTCGAGAAGGAAGTCGAAGGAGGAGGGAATTGAGGGTCGTAATGGGGGTGGAACGAGGAGTGAGGCTGTGTATTTGAAAGACATTTTGAGGGAGTATAAAGGGAAGCTTTATGTGCCTGAGCAGGTTTTCAATACAGAGTTATCGGAGGAAGAAGAATTTGATAGAAATCTTGGGGTGTTGCCGAAAATGAGCTTTGAGGATTTTCTGAAAGCCATGGAGAGCGATAAAGTAAAATTGTTAACTTCAAAGGAGACTGTAGCTGCGTCTTATGGCAATAGGTTCAGAGATTTCATTGTAGATTTAAGAGAAATCCCAGGTGAAAAGAGCTTGCAAAGAACTAAATGGTAAACTTGACTTGCATACAGCCTTTCTTCAGCATTTTTACTCCTTTTGTTCTAATAAATATGCTATTTCCAGGGCGTTAAGGCTTGATGAGAGTGAAGCTCAAACAGTATTGGAGCAGTATACAGGTCCACAATACCAAATTGAGACGCATACCTCGGTAGGCAATCAATTTCTTAAATCAGTTTTGGCTTAAGACATATCGAGGATGGTTTTTTTAGGTTGCAGAATCTCTTTACTCTTCATAATTTTCATTTTTATTAAGAATTTCCAGTTCTTATGAGGACTTTGTAGACTTAGTTTGTAGTCTCCCCTCTTAAGTCTTAAGGTAGGGAGAGAACACCTAGAGTGAACAGATAGGTTGAGTAAAGCTTTTTAGTACTGAAATGGAGTTATTCACAGCAAAACTTGCTATAACTGAATATCTTTGTTCTTCACTATCATAATCACGATCAAATGCATATTTTTGGGGCCCAAATAGATAGAATCATAAAGAAGAGGAAGACAAAAGTGGCCATGGGAAAAGAAGAAGAAAGCAGGTTTGAATTGAGAAAATGAAATTTCAAGTCCACGCAAAACACTTTTTATTATTGCTATTTTTTCCAATTATTTTCCACAAAATTGAATCATAATGGAAATTTATTTCAAATTTTATCAGTAACATGCTACCAAAAAGTGACTCATTGTAATCTAATCTTTTTAAAAACTTTAAGAGAGTTTATAGATATAGACATGATTCCAAACACCACCTTAAGTTTTTTTCATTCATCAAATACAAATTGTGGATTTTTTTTCTTATACAAAATACTATACATATAGCATAGCCAACCTGAGGATAGCTCAATTGGCTAAGACATTATAGCATTGATCCAAATGTCAGAAGTTCGAATCCCCACCTCCACATCTGGTTGAACTAAAAAAAATAATGTACATATATTTTTTAATCAGAATGAACATTTCCTGTAATTGTGTATTCAATTGGAATGTTGTATCTTAGCTTTTCTATAGGGTATTTCATCATCTATAGTCTACCCCGTCTTTACAATAAAAATGATTTTCTATTTCCTTTTGTCAAAAGGGAATAAGAAAAAAGGCTAGAAGATTTTATGTTTATCACCTCTGATATCTTGATTCTTATGATACAGTCTTGGGTGGGAAAATTGCCTGATTACCCTCATCCTGTGGCATCTCGCATATCTAGCAGAATGATGGTAGAGCTTGGAGTAGTGACTGCTACAATGGCTGCTGCAGCAGTTGTTGTTGGAGGGTTCCTAGCTTCTGCTGTATTTGCTGTTACCAGTTTTGTCTTTTTGACTGTTATTTATGTTGTATGGCCAATAATCAGACCGTTTCTTAAGCTTTCTCTTGGTCTGATCTTTGGCATTTTTGAGAGAGTTTGGGATAATGTTGTTGATTTTTTTGGAGATGGAGGAATTTTCTCCAAGTTTTATGAGGTTTACACTTTTGGTGGTGTCTCTGCCAGTCTTGAGATGTTAAAACCAATTATGATCGTTCTTTTGACCATGGTTCTTCTTGTTCGCTTTACACTTTCAAGGAGACCTAAGAACTTCCGGAAGTGGGTATGCCCTTTCTAATATTTTTTTCCATTTGTGTTCTGGTTTTCCATGCCTTTACATCTTTTGCAACTGTTACTGGTAAAAATAATGTGGACATTTTTCTTACTTCTTAGTTAGCATCTCCAAAGATCAGAGACAAAGAAAGAATTTCATTTTGATGAAAGTTTATGAAATATTATCTTTTCCTTGCTCTCTTTATTATGTAGGATCTTTGGCAAGGGATTGATTTTTCACGCTCCAAAGCAGAAGCCCGTGTTGATGTTAGTACTCATTTCAAGTTCACATAGTACTCTTTGAGTAACCAATAAATTGTAAGCATTATCTGTTGCCCTTGCGTGAAAATGTTCAGGGTTCAACCGGAGTCAAGTTCGGTGATGTAGCAGGAATTGATGAAGCTGTGGAGGAACTCCAAGAGGTACTTTTCCATCAGTTGAGATCTTTCCTATCGTTCCTTTCCTTTTTGACTTGCATTTCTAATCCTCTTTATGCTCAAAAGAAACTATGGACAAAGAGCCTTTCATAATTTTGTCTTACAAAGAGATAATCACCTTTCCACCATTATTGTAATATTAATGACGATATTCAAACCATCATGTGGAACTTTCTTTCCCTTTTAACTCTTCTGTTTGCTTTAAACGTGAGTGCTCAAGCTCTTTATTATTGTTTTAATTTCATATAGATTTGGAGGCATGGGAAGGGGGAAAAGATGGGAATGGTTGGAGGAAATAGGACTCATGAGCCAGAAGGCTTGATACCAATGGAAAACTACATTTTTAAAAAAAAAAATTGAAAATTCGAACATTTATTAATATAAATGAAAGAAAACAAGCTTGCAACAAAAGAAGCAAGAACAATGGAGCCACGCAAAATAATAACAAAAGATACACAATTTCCAAGAAAAGGCTCAATTGTTGAAAAAGCTACATTCATTCCTATAGTAGTTCAAGCATTTTAATCTGATTTTTACACCTTATCCATGGTGAAGTTCCTGGGAATAAGATTTTACTTTTATGGCATTTATCTTGTTGTGGGCCTTAATTTCATGTCTTTCTCATCTGAATTTATTATTTAAACGTTATACGTAGATATATTTATTATTGCTTATAAGCTGCAAGTTTTAATCAAATGGTGAATTTACCTTTTTATTATTATACTGTTTAGTTGGTGAGATACTTGAAGAATCCTGAATTGTTTGACAAAATAGGAATAAAGCCTCCTCATGGAGTTCTTCTGGAAGGACCTCCTGGCTGTGGTAAGGTTAGTTTCACTCCCTCTGGATCTGGAAATATTTGAGTTGTGTAATATTCGTTTACAGCTATGCATTTTTAACTCCAGCCACATATTTCAGACGTTGGTGGCCAAGGCCATAGCTGGTGAAGCTGGTGTTCCATTTTACCAAATGGCTGGTTCCGAGTTTGTTGAAGTTCTAGTCGGTGTTGGTTCTGCTCGTATTAGAGATCTGTTTAAGAGAGCAAAGGTGATTGCTTCAATTCTTGGCACCTTGGCACTTTTTAGTGTTGTATGAAGTATCCTCTTAGTTATACAATTTCCATGATTCCATCCTTATCTTCAATAAGTTATATGGGTTTGATGCCATGAGTGGAAGTAACTTTAACTCTTTGAGTAATATTTTTTTTTTGTTGGCTCAATGATTATCGTTTTGGAAGCTCATTAGCTGATAAGCCTTTAGGACCTTGCATAATGTTGTTGTTTTTAAGCTAATCTGTAATTTTTCTGGCTTATGGAGGAAGCTTATTGATTTTGAACAATGCTCTATTCGGCTTCTCTGTTATCAAATAAAAAAACTATCTATGAAGTTTGAGTGTAGAGTTTCAATTGACTTATCTATGTTATCTATATGCAGGTAAACAAACCATCGGTTATCTTCATTGATGAAATTGATGCCTTGGCAACTAGGTATTGGTGGCGTTGAACTTTTTTGGTTTTAATTAGATAATAGATTACATTTAACACAATGCATTGTATGACCTATTATATTATGTGGTGGTCGTAAGTGTTTGGAATGTTTGGAGATACCCTCCTCTCCAAGATTAGATGGGTTCAAGCCCCTAAGTTGAAAACTTAATAACTGAGTGAAGTCCCTCTTGGAATTAGTGGGGTGGTTCATGAGCATAGTGCTAGGAGTGGGCCTCGAACACCCCCATTTTATTGGATATTAGATATCATTTATTCTGTTAATCTATTTTCAACTGTCTTCACTCTTAAAAATTATTATGTCTCAGGCGTCAGGGAATTTTCAAGGAGTCTACAGATCATCTCTACAATGCAGCCACCCAAGAGAGGGAAACCACATTGAACCAACTTCTCATAGAGCTTGATGGATTTGATACTGGAAAAGGTGTTATATTTTTAGCTGCTACAAATAGAAGAGATCTGTTAGATCCTGCACTTCTCCGACCGGGTCGTTTTGATCGAAAGGTTCAATTTTTCGCTTCATGAAAGTAATTGCTAGTTTCTCTGCCTATGGAAATGAATACAGAAAGACATCTAGTGCTTTTCAAATATTCTTGAAATGAACTGATTTTTAAGGCATGAAGTCCTTAAAGCACTTGAATACTTGCATTTCTTGTTAATAGAGAAATTATATTACGTTTCAATTAAAGATTATTCATGATGATGACCTTCTAATACTTTTAAACACATTTTTCCCTGGTAAGAAAACAAATTTTCTCTGCTAATGTTACCTCATGTGTTCATGCATATAAACATATGTAAAAGGTATACAGCATGCTTTTATGATTCTATATAATCTTTTTTCTTAACTGCTGATTACCTTCTTGGGGCATTCCTGCGTAGATAAAAATTCGTCCCCCAGGTGCAAAAGGGAGACTCGATATCTTGAAAATTCATGCAAGCAAAGTGAAGATGTCAGACTCTGTTGATCTAAGCATCTACTCACAGAACCTACCTGGTTTGTTCTTTTTGTGCCCTTTATATTGATCTGTAACTTCGTTTCTTAAAATGATGTATCAAATTATCAGGTTGGACGGGAGCGAAGTTGGCTCAACTTGTCCAGGAGGCTGCTCTTGTTGCTGTGAGGAAAGGGCATGAATCTATTGTCCAGTCGGACATGGACGATGCAGTTGACAGGCTCACTGTTGGACCAAGACGTGTCGGCATAGAGCTAGGTCATCAGGGACAATGCCGGAGGGCTACCGCAGAAATGGGTGTTGCTATGACTTCACATTTGCTTAGGAGATATGAGAATGCAAAAGTCGAATGCTGTGATCGCATTTCAATTATCCCCCGTGGTCAGGTCTGTTCAAATACTTCCTTATTTTATCTCTATGATTAAATTTGCTTTAGTTTCCCCTTTTTCCTGTCCTTCGTTGTATGCCTGTAAGTGGGTTGGTTTTTTTGGCCAGAACCAGTGCCAAACCGACATGTTAGATTTAAGAAAAGTAAAAAAACCGATGCTGAAACGAATGCTTTTCTTTTTCTTTTTCTTTTTCCCCTAAAGAACTAAACTGATTGTCCAACTCAAACGACCAAAACTGAAACAAACAAAACTAACAAAATTTATCGAACCGATTATTTTTTGGTTTTATACTCTCGAACCCATTCCCCCAAAGTGTTTGTCTTGGTGGTTACCACATTGATAGGAATTGAAGAATTTATTCTCAAAATTCAATTATTATTCAGGCTGTAATTCTGAAAATTCACGTGGGTTAGCTAGGTTTTTATGAGGATCCTTAGTTTGAATGTGAGCTCTTGGAGCTTGGAAGAAGTGGAGTCTTTTTGTAATCAAATGCCAACTTAAGTACTTTTCTATAAACTCTTTGGCTTGTGGGTGGATATCTATCTTAACTCTTTTTTGTATTGGCTTAGTAGCCTTGAGCTTTAAATGTAATTGGTTTCTTATCTAAGAGAAATATTATCTGCAGACATTGTCACAAGTTGTATTTCGTCGGCTTGATGATGAATCATACATGTTTGAGAGACGACCGCAATTACTTCACCGTCTCCAGGTATGCTAGCATCGAACACAGCATGCCATTTTAGATTGTACCTTTGCCAGTATTAAACATGCACGTCTTTTTTCGATCATCTGAAACTTTTAACGCAAATGCTCATCTTATTGTAGGTTTTACTTGGAGGCAGGGCTGCAGAGGAGGTCATTTACGGGCGAGACACATCAAAGGCATCAGTTAGCTATCTTGCTGATGCTTCTTGGCTTGCTCGTAAAATTTTAACAATGTCAGTTAACTGTTCTTGATTCGAATTGCTTCTATATGCATCCTTAGGGGCTGTTTGGGGTAAGGGTTATAATAATCTGTGAAGTACTCTGCACTCCAAACGCAGACTATTATAACCTCAGACTAAATAACTTTGCATTTTAAACAATATTATATTATTTCACATACTATTATAACCCACAGACTATTATAACCCATGTTATTATAACCCACTCAGTGCCCCAAACAGCCCCTTAATGTCATTAGCTAACATGGATGGTTGCTTCTCTTCTATAGTTGGAATTTGGAGAATCCCATGGTGATACATGGGGAACCACCACCATGGAGGAAGAAAGTGAAGTTTGTTGGTCCAAGGTTGGATTTCGAGGGCTCTCTTTACGACGATTACAATCTAACGGAACCCCCATTGAATTTCAATCTAGATGACGAAGTTGCTCAGAGAACTGAAGAGCTCATACGTGATATGTATGATAGAACATTGGCTATACTCCAGAGGCACCACGCAGCATTGCTTAAAGCTGTGAAGGTAGATAATCCAATACTGCTTGGAAATTACAACGTCAAAACTCATCATATATTTGTATTGTAAAACAGTTTCGGTATTACGACGTCGAAATCCCATATCCATTTCATTCTCCGGTACAAATGAACGAGTTTTCCATTGTATTCTTCATTTCTGACCTTGAGGCTTTAACTGGAATTGAATTGCAGGTTCTTATCAGCCAGGAGGAAATAAGTGGAGAAGAAATCGACTTCATACTAAGCAATTACCCTCCACAAACACCTGTTAGTGTTCTCTTGCAAGAGGAAAACCCCGGAAGCCTTCCATTTGTAAGACGAGAACAGGAACAAAAACAAGAACTAGAACGAGAACATGATTTCGAGTACGTCGCCATTCCTCTGTCGACAAGCGAAACCTGAGAAGAATGCAAAATCTGTATATGAAATTGCTTCATGACCTTTTTGTCATGCCTCTCTTGTTCTTGCAATGGCTGCTTGCTTTTGCCATTTTGCATCAGTTTTTGAAGCATGAAGATGGTAGCACCTAAATTGAGATAGGAAAAATTGTCAAATTATTCTCTTTCTAAAGAGCTTGAAAGAGCATCTTTCTGAAAATTCTCAATTTTTTTTTTTAATTAAGCAAATGCTCATGGGTGAAATTTGCAATTATTAGGTCTTATTATATATTCTGTAGGTAAACTTTTTCACATTTATTTTATTTTCATCTTTATATTTTTCTTACATGCTTAGTGGTTTGTTTTTAAAATTTTGTATCAATTAAAATTCTAACTGCCTGGTTTCATATTTAATACCAAATTTGTTATGCCAACTTGACATAGTAGATAAATGCACTAATTACCATTTCAAAGCTTGATAGTATGATTGTCTTCTACCCTGCAATTGTTAAACTAAAAAAAAAAAAAAAAAAAACTGGTAACTTTGATGTTTCTCAAGACACAATGACTATTTCTATGCAATACAAAAGTAAAGAATAAATAATTTTCTTTAGGTAAGGTTCATGAATTAAAATAGGATATCTTGAATTTAAAGATAAAATTAGATTTAATAATTACTTTTTTTAAAAAATTATTTTAAAAATGCACCCAATCAAAACATATATCACTTTTGGTTTTTCTAATCACATTCAAATAAATCAACATACTTTTTTTTATAACAACTAAAACAAAACTATGTAAAAACAAAAAAACAAAACAAAACTAAAGTTGTGCTAAAGAAAACTAAACTAAAGACTTTTCAAACATCAAAATACAAATTTTTTTTTTCAAAAAAGTAAAAATTGTAAAAATAAGCATAATTTTCAAAAATAAAAAACACCTGGTAGGTGCATAATCAATGGTTTTCTCTCCTAGGAATTAAAGAAAATACCATGCAATATCTTAAGTAACAATTAATTAATGAAATTAATCATACATTTTACAATAAAAACGAATACGAAATTACGAAAATACCCCCCACAATAAAACAGACTGACAGAGAAGTTTCACACGTTGGGAAATTTTCCCTTTTCCTCGTCTGTTACGATACCATTCACGGGTCTGGTCACTAACCCAAAACCTCCACCTCCTCCTCCTTCCGCCTCTCCGATTCCGTCACCGGAGGTCATTTCCCGGACGTCATCTCCGGCGCCGGCCAACGCATTTCATGTTCCGAACTCCATAGTTGACCGTCTATTCTACGGTTTGGCTTCTCCTCATGGCGACGGCGCGTTTACTCACCTTCCGCTGAGAACGCGACGCGACAGATTTCCTAGGGTTTCATGTCGTTTGAATGGAGATTGCCTCTGCTGCCACCATTGCCCTGTCGTCCCAACCCTTTCCTATAGCTGCGATTGTTACTTTTCTTTGTTTTCTTCTCGCTCTTTTCGCCGCCGTTCGATTGGTTTCTGTTCCTTTCATTAGGAGGACGAAAACGCTTCAATCGGAGGGCGTGGGTACGAGGAATTGTAATTGTACCTGTTCGCTTAACAGTGGTGTGGTTATTGGGGGTTTGGACCCCGGGGCTGAGCTTACTTCTTCGACCAGTACGACTATGCCTTATTTGAACGGTCGTGTAGTGGAAGTGTTGGAGAAGGCGCCGGTGGTTTTGACGGAGCGGCAGACGGGCGCCTCGATGATGGAGCAGTTGGTGCCGGAGATTACTACGCACGCTCTGAGTTACTTGGATTACCCCAGCCTGTGCCGTTTGTCAATGACCAATTCGTTGATGCGCAAGGCCGCGAATGATGATAATGCTTGGAAAGCGCTTTATCACAAGGTACGGGTTAGGTTTAATCTTCTTTTGTACGGTTTTCGTCTGAACTGATGAAGTTACGGTAATTTATTTTTCTTCTGGAAGATGAGTGCCGGGGAAGAAACACTACGGGAATTTAGAGTTGTGTGTACTTGGCAATTTGTTAAGAACTTTTGCTACCAACGTCTCGTCTACATTTACTGAATTACGTCATCGTCTTTTTGTAATTCTGGAGGGAAACGAATTGACCGTATTTTCATCTTTCAAGTAATGAAATCATTTCAGTTGATGGCTTGTGGCCTCAGTTCTTGGATTGGCAAGAGCTATCTCTGTTCTTCGTTTGTGTATTGTTCCAGATGTTTAAATCTATTTAGGATTCTCTGGGGCTAAAATAACTTTTTCCATGAAATCTTTTAGGACTTCACGCTGGAACAGGACACTGTAACTCCAATTAACGGGTGGAAGGCTTACTATGCTGCAACAAGAACAATTATGAATATCAATGCCCAATTCTATAACATCATCAGAGAGAGGTCTCTTCAAGCGATGAGTCATTTTTGGTTAAATGCAGATTATGTGAAGTGTATTCATGCCTCAGGAGAATTCTTTTCCGGGTATTTACCTTATTGTCTCTCTTTATGAATGTAGCTTTATTTTTACCGTGAAATCATACTGCTGCTTGATATGGCTAACTAAATTAGTAAACATGTCTGACATTTGTTTATTTTAGACTTGTGAGCTCGCGTATATGACGCCTTTTTGTTTTCTCACTCGTCAGATCTTTACTTATTCTAAGCTTTTTTTATTAAGAAGGTGATATATAGGGATTATTAGAAATGACATGAGGCTTATGATTACTGTCATATGGGTGCTGAGGATTATCTGAATTTCTTGAACTTTAGGGCTTTGTTTGATAACCATTTGGTTTTTTTTTTTTTAAAAATTAAGTTTATAAACAATACTTTTCCACCTATGAGTTTTTTTGTTTTGTTATCTACTTTCTAAAAGTGTTTTCAAAATCCAAGCCAAAATTTGAAAACTAAAAAAAAGCAGTTTTTAAAAACTTGTTCTTGTTTTTAGAATTTGGCTAAGAATTCAAACTTCTCTTTAAGAAATGTGAAAATCATAGTAAGGAAATTGCAAGGGAACAAGCACAATTTTCAAAAACGGAAAACTAAAATCGAAATTGTTATTAAAAAACTAAGTTTTTCTCTATAGAACATTTGAGGACAATAATTTATTAACCATGTTGAGACCGGCAATAGACCTTGACCTTGTGTCTCCATTGTCACTTGATAAAGCAATTTTATGAAACTTTGGATAAAGGGTTTTCCTCTTATTTTTGCACAATTTTCTCATTTATTTTGGAAGAGCCATCTTTATACGCTGAAACATGTGTCAATATGCGCTTAGGTTGCTCAACTATTTGTGGTGGACCGATGCTGCATTTTGGACTTTGTTCTTTGAATCTGGCTGTATCCAAGTGTTTCTTGAGGGAAAGATTTTGGCCATGTACATGGATAACTACATTATATGATTAATGAGATTCTGAAGAAAATTGCTTTAATTTGCTCGGGTCATATTAAGTTTATTTAACAAAAGCAAATGTGTTTACGTTAGTGTGAAGGAGGATGCAGAATATATCCATCGAAATTTGTATTAATTTTCTAACTTCAATTTAGATTAGATGATATATGATTATAGATTGACTTGCCTAAAATTTTAAGTACGTTGAGCTTTATCGTTCTGCCTCTGGGTTTTGTTTTGGGTGGGGGGGTTTGGAAGTGTCATGTATTTAGTTCTGGAACTTTTTCTGATAATTTCGCATATAACCTTTGCGATCAACAAAGACACTATTAGTTCTAGGGGTGAACTATGTTGAAGGGATTGAATATTGAACTAGTTGCTATATCTAGATGGTATAATTTAAATACTTGATTGTGAGACTATTTATGTATGCTGTTTTATTCAATAACTCTTTGAATTCCTGTTTTATGTTGAGTTATAGCTTTCAAATAAATTCACATAATCCGGTACTTACTATGTTCATGTTTTCCTTCTACAGGTATAATGCAGTAATTCAAAGTTGGCAAGTTGCATTTAACTGGGAACAAGGGATTAATTTTCAGGTCCGTGACGTACGGGCTCGTGTCCTTACAGACATGGCTTGGGTTAGCATGAAAACCTATGTCGACATGGATACAGGGCCATTCAATGTAACTAACGTCTATGAGTTCCAGAACGGTCGATGGTACATGGTGCATCATCACAGCTCTGTGATGCTTATTGTTGGAGAGGTGGAACAACAAATGGTTCATGGGTAACAGAGCAAAGATAGAAGAGAAAGTAGACCATGGAAAGAAATATACAAATACTAGGTGGTACAAAGATAGTAGGTGGTGTCTGGTAACAGAAGCAAGATTTCAAAAATTTTCTTGTCCTTTACTTTTAAACAACACCAGAATCAACTGTTCCAACCTCTCAGTTTTGCTTGATCATCTATGTTGATTGATTGCTGCTCCCTTTTTCTTTCAATGTTTTGGTCCCTAATTCTTTTGTTGGTTCAAAGCTTTCAGGAATTCGATCTCGTCAAATTCCAATCCTCGGAATTAGGTAAATGATGAGTTTTTAGAAGTATTTTTCCTGCAAATGGCTGCTGCATGTGTTTTTCACCAATGAAGGAGCCTCATGTCTTGTACTTTTAATTTCTTGATCTCGCTATTGAGATGAGATACTCAATTTGACTGGCTGCACCTTGACAGGTAGATGACTTGTTCAATAACTCATGTGTAAAGGAAGGATAAGGAACTTTGGATGAAACTCTAATGCAAATGTGTGTAAGATTTCCTGTTCAGAAACGCCCAACGTTAAAGCATGATGGGTAATGTCTGTTGGCGATGTGGGGTTATGCATCGAATCATTTTTTTTCTTTCCATTTAGAATATCTTCTCTTATTGAAGATAAATCTTAGATAGAGTTTTCTCCACCTTAGAAATTCAGTAATTATGTTTTTTAAATACAGAAATTAAATCATTAACAGGTATATATAAAAACAAGACATTTCCGAATCCCAATATAATAAAATAACCTAACTCATACCTATTTGGTAACTATTTGGCTTTTTAAAATTAAGTTTATAAAATAAACACTCTTTTCATTTATGGGTTTTTTTTTGTTTTGTTCACTAATTTTTACAAATGTTTTTAAAATTCAAGCTAAGTTTTGAAAACTAAAAAATTAATAGTTTTAAACACTTGTTTTTATTTTTGGAATTCGGTTAATAATTCAAATATTTTTTTAGGAAATATGAAAATTATTGAGAAATGGTGAGAAAATAAATATAGTTATGAAAAATAAAAAATTAAATGGTTAAAATTTGTTGGTTAAGATCAAAGATTAAAATGTCAATGTTGATGGAAATATTGAAAAAATATTGATGTCGATGGATATTTCTAGAAAAGTATTTTAAAAAAATATTTAATAAATATTTTACAATTTTTTAAATAAATTAAAATACCTATTAGTATTATTATCTTCAGGTTAGTTATATTTTGGTCTTATTTTGTTTATATTTTATCTTTTCTTAAAATCAAGGGTGATAAGTGGTTTAGAGTTAAAGACATTTATGGTTTGTTCGGTAGATAATCTAAAAACAGAATTTTGAAAACAGGAGATTCAATAAAAATAGAGTTGTATTTCATGTTTTCAGATATGTGATTGACAATAGATTTAAAAATTGGATTCTAATTTAAATAATTGTTTCAAAATGTGTTCTATAATATATTTATAGACTATAAAACTAGTTGTAGTTGCAAAACTAAATATTATATTGAATATAAATCATTATTAATTAATGGGCAAAATACACTTATGGTCCATGAGGTTTGAAGTTGATGTCTATTTGGTCCCTGAAGTTTCAAAAGCAACACTTTGGTCCCCAAGGTTTGAGAAATAGTTCTAAATGGTCCCTCAGCTTCTTTGACCGTTAGTTGACTAACAGAAAAAATGATGTAGTGGTTAAATGTATGACTGTATCAGTGATTTGGCAAAATATTTTAATTTAATAGTTTTTTTTTGCTGATTAGACTCTCTCATCTAGTCATCGGCGAAAATCTAGCCGTCGTCATAGCCGGTGACTATCGTAGCTCCTTTATCTATGCTCTTTGGCTTGACTGCAGGGGTTGCCACGGGGGAGCAGTCCCCGCCGGCGGTTTATTTTCGCCGGTGACTATCAAAACCAAATCTTTTAATCTTTCAGTTTCAGATATGGCAATGGTCGTAAGAGTAAAGATGCAAATGCTATCACTTCTAAGCAACGTCCTTATACTAAACTGTAAATCCAAACACAGGGGAAAGGTTATCGCCATTGATTATTTATTTGAAGCATTAAAAAAGAATTTTTCGTTATTGTAGTAAGTGGTATGCACAATGAAACCGCTGTTCTAAGTGGGTCAAAACGACAAAGGTACGGAGCATAGCAATGGCAAGTGGGTGGGCGGTGTGCCCAACTCAGCCGAAGCCGCTGAAAATCACTGCTCCTTTTCTCTTTTCTCCCTTCAATTTCCTCTCATTAAATGCAGCTCTTCGCTCCCCAACTTCGCACCATATCCATTTCACAAATCCATCGCCGGAAATTGCTTTTCTCTCTCCTAGGGTTTCGATTTTTGATTTCACTGTCTTGATGGCGAAGAATGCGGCTGAGCGCGGCTCGATCTCGGCGAAGGACTACCACGATCCGCCACCGACGCCGCTCATCGACGTCGTGGAGATTACGAAGTGGTCGTTTTACAGAGCTCTAATCAGCAAAAAAAAAAAATTTAATTAAAATATTTTGCCAAATCACTGATACAGTCATACATTTAACCACCACATCATTTTTTATGTTAGTCAACTAACGGTCAAAGAAGCTGAGGGACCATTTAGAACTATTTCCCAAACCTTGGGGACCAAAGTGTTGCTTTTGAAACTTCAGGATCAAATAGACATCAACTTCAAATCTCAAGGACCAAAAATGTATTTTATCCTTAATTAATTTATGAACATATTTTTTTATTATAAATTTTGTATAATTATTATTTTACAATATCATATAACTTATAATATATTATATTATACATATTTTAATTTAACAAAAATAAATTGTGTTTATAACATGAAATACTATATTTATTAAAGTTTTTATCTTTTTTAGTATAATTTTGCATTTCAAAATTTTAAATTCAAAATTTGGATACAATGAAACGTAAAAATGTTGTTTTCAAAATCTTTACTATTAATAGTAAAACAAAATCCAGAAATAGTTTTTGAAAATCTATTTACCAAATATTGATTCACTGACCTCAGAAAATCTAAAAACATAAAATGTGAATCTAAAAATATAAAATAAAATCTAAATTACTTACCAAATATGCTCTGACACTCTACTCTAATTTGAGCATGGTTATCTCTACGTGAAATGAAATAAATTAAGGTATAGACTACGTTCTTTCGTGCAACAATAAAATACGATAGTCGCTCTCACTTTTGCTGTCCACGTGCATCTTTCTCAATGAAAACCAAGAAGAAATTATAAATTTGAAAGTGGAAATTTCAAATTTTTGAAAAAAAATTCGAATCGACTTGGAATTCTCTCAGCCTCTCATTCGCCACCAGAGCAAAGCAATATAGTGAGCAATGGGCACTAATGTATAGCGTCAAATATCCTGTTGCTGTGTCGCCCATCGTCCCCGTGTCCATCACGCACAGATGGGAACTGCGCTTCTCTCAGTTCCTGCGCCTCAGCGAGCTCCATTCTTCCACTCCTCATATGCAACCACTCCAAGATGGTCTCATGGACCCACAACTTCACTCGGGTTTTCTTCATCTAGGCGCATCAGCTTCCTCTCTTCTTCTTCTTCTTCTTCTTCTTCAGCTTCTGTTGTAGAAGAAGAATCAAATTCTTCTCCCCCTGATGAACTCTCTCTTCAGTCTGAATCAGACCCAGATGATTCTTCCTTCAGGTATTGATGATAATGATCCTTCTTCTCTCTATTTGCAACTGATTCTGATGATAGAAGGGTTGGATTGTGGAATCTTTAATTCGATGGTGGTTGTGTTCGTTTATTTGATTAAATTTCTGTTTTCTACTTGGGGGTAAGTGAATTGAGAACGACAATGTCATTTATATGTTATTGTAGCTATGAGAACTCAGTTAAAACATTCCAGAATTTCTCTAGATGCTAAAGGATGGAGGAGCTCTAGCATCTGGTAAATAGAAGAGGGTGAAAATTCTAGTTGATTAGTATTGCTCTGGTTGAGGAACATATTTGAACATCACCAAGACAAAATCTCTTGCCCCACAACATTTGGTTATGTATATCTTTCTTCATTTGAAAAAGCTACTTCATGAGGGAAAAGATGGGCCAATTTTCAATGCTTCTTCTAGCAACTAGTTAAACAAACAAGATGTGGGAGGAACAAAATAACCTCTAGGCTCCCTCTGGTCATACTAAATCCTATTGGTGTAATTAGCTGAGAACTAGCTGGCACTGGAGAAGACTTGGCTCAGCATTGAAAATCATTTGCACCCCATCCAGAGGTTAATGTTTCTCCATTTCTCTTGTTCTTTTGCTCGTACCTATAGAAGGCCATGTAATTCATTGTTTAAATGATATGAATCTAATCAGCCCGATGCATAGTGGAAATTAGTCGAAAAGGTCCATGCCAATTAGACATCTAGGGTCTTCTGAAACCATCAGTTTTGGTTTTGGATGTATGCCTTCAGGTCATTTCAACTTTGTATGTTATCATCTGAGTTTTGCCTGCCTTAAGTTATAAAAATGATGGTGCCAACAATATGGCTTAGAACGATCTTGTTTTCTCTTTCATTTCTTATAAACAGAGGGTGTAAGGCCTGTGGAAGGGAAGAAATTGAGAGGGGATGCAATGGTGAGGGAAGGATACAAGGTGGCATTGCAACAGTCCCAGGTTTTGGTTGGTGGCCTATAAAGGCATACAGGCCCTGTCCTGGATTCGTAGCATCTGGTGGCAGATATAAGAGGCGTGGACAAAGCATGGACGAGGTTACATCTGGAGGAGCAAGGATGGAAGCCTCTGCTAATGCTGGAAGAAAGGACTCGTTGAGGTACACGCCAAATATCCCTTTTTCTTGTGAAGTAAATTCTTATGTTGTATACCTTCGGAGCTTGTAATATTGCAATCTAACATTCTACTCTTGTTTACTGACTTGCGAAGTAACCAAACCAAACGCTTGATACCAATTTAGTGAACTTGCTCACACCATAGAAATGAAAATAGCTGGCATAATAGATTTTACATTTGTTAGTCTCTTAACTATAGAAACATGTGCTCATCTCAACATTATTATTAGGCTAATGCTGTTCAGTTTATGTCACTTTGGCAAAAATAGCTTCTCCCATCTTTCTTTGGCTGGGAGAGATGAAAGTACTATCTCATTATCAGAACATTGTTTGGTTGTAAGAGCTATTATCATAAAATTTCATTTGAATTACTGCTAACATCTGTATGCACCTCAGTGTTCGTGAGTGCATGAATTATCTGCCAATTCTGTGATGGGCCTCCAATAGTGAAAACATATGTGAGGCATAAAATGGGTAAAATATTTAGAGAATGTTTGGAAGTGATTTTGAAATTGCCAAAATCACTTTTGTCATGTCTGAAGTGATTTTGACCATTCTAACATCCAAACATACCCTTAATTAGTTTGAGGAGAGAGAATGTAATTTCCTGTTATGACTAGTGAGCCTTAGGCAATCATGTGCAGTACAGTAGGAGAGCAAGGCTATCTCGAACAGCCATGGTGATTTCATAATCGGTTTCTGGGTTATCAATAATTGTCTATTGTTAGCTTCATTTTGATCTGCTTGTTCTTATCAGCCTGGTATTTAGAGAAGTTAGCTGTTAGGATTAGCCATTAAAGGGTGAAATCATATGAAATGATGCAATTTACATAATGTGACCAAGCTTCTTGTTATCATTGTGGTTTAGGATTTTCCCAGTTGTTTTTTTGTTGAATTTCCTTTATATTTTACTTTGAGTTTCTAACTTCTAATATCACCGATTCATTAATTTCGTGTTATGTCCTTTCGTCCAGCAAGAAAAAGTCGGCTAAGGGGTAACTTAGCCAGGCTTACCATCCACAAGTTGATACACAAACAGGGAGGAAATGAAGGATGGATGATGCAGAATTGTTTACATGGAAATACCAAAGATGAAAGGGGTGAGAATTGAACAATTCACTTGGCTTCTCATTTTTCTAGCACATGTCAAATAATTTTGATTGAAATTTGGCTAGATTCTCATTTCTTTAGGCTTCTGTAATGAAGGCTACATTTGAAACACATAAAATTTTAAAGTCAATGCTTTGTTTGAGGCTTATCAAGATTCATTCTTTGTAGAACATTGTTTCTTTCCCTGTGGCAAATGAGATGCCATGTTTGTTCTTTCATGGCTGCTTCTTCCAGGAACATTTAACAAAAGCAATTTGATTTCAAGAAATTGGAAACTAGAAGTTGGTATGAAGCAGGTCCCCCCTAGAATCAATTTCTTAGAAGGCAAAAGATGACCTTATAGACTTTTTCTCTTCTTAAGCAATATGAGTCGTAG
Organism: Trichosanthes truncata; assembly: GCA_033996785.1. Lineage (NCBI taxonomy): Eukaryota > Viridiplantae > Streptophyta > Magnoliopsida > Cucurbitales > Cucurbitaceae > Trichosanthes > Trichosanthes truncata. The sequence goes on from JAWPNB010000003.1 coordinate 79,672,916, forward strand.
GCCTCAATTTAAAAAAAAAGAATGACTCAATTTTCACTTTCTTAAATAAAGATTTTAGAACATTCTAGAATTAATTTACTTTTCAAATTATAGTCAATTAAATTACAAAATTGGTCCCTGGGATTTGAAGAAAGTTAGAATTTAGTCTCTATAGATTTTAAAAGTTAGAATTCGTCAAGGACTATTTATGAGATTTTATCAAAATCATAGGGATGAATTCTAACTTTTAAAACCATAGAGATTATTTATGAGGTTTTAGCAAACTATAGGAACAAAATCTAACTTTTAAAACCATAGAGACTAAATTCTAACTTTCTCTCCAAACCATAGAGACCAAATTTGCAATTTAACTATTATCGTCTTAATGTTATTTAAGTAATGGGCAGTACTACCACAACTTATGATGTATTAACATAACGTACCTAAGTGGACTTTTCTATTGTTTAAAAATAGCGTAAATTAAGTTTATTGTATAATCATTAATGATATGAGGCCTAAAAACTTTGAATTTTTGTGCATTCACATGTAAAAGCCAAGCCTCTTATGATCTTAAGGAGGCATAAGAAAAAGGGGTGTTTAGGGTGTGGGTTGGGACTTCTTTTAAGTGTAATCCATGTTTTGGGAAGGAATTGCCAAACCTAGGTTTAATTGATTGTTCAAGCCCCTCGCACTAAGTTTTCTAAAACCTAAGCTTCTCGAACTTGCACTTAAATATAACTTTTCTAATCTTAGACTTTTTTTTTTAGTTCAACGATAAGAGAGTGAGAGATTCGAACTCATGACCTCTTGGTCATAAACACATACTTTATGCTAGTTAAACTATGCTCTTGTTGAATTAGACTTTTTAAGTTAGTTGGTTAAAACATATATTCTCTACCAAAAGCTTAAGATTCAATAAGATGAATTAAAACTAAAGTGTGCTTAGTTAAGTGGTAACTAACATATCTTCTCAATAAAAAAAGTTAGAAATTCGAATCTCCCACTTTTAAATGTTATGGTTAAACTAAAAAAATAGGATGAATTAAAAATTGATACACCACATCAAATTCAGGATGTTTTTGTTTTTCCCTTGAAAACTATGTCATGAATGAATGCTAAAATAAGAGTTAAACCAATATTTATAACAGCCGACCGGAAGGGGAAAAAAAATCACTGTTAAATGCCACGTGTCACTGTCAGTTTTAGCATATCACTTTTCTTTTTTTTCCTGAACCGGAATGTAAATTAGAAAAGATATAGCTGAGCTCAGCACAAACTCAGACCAAAAACTTTCCCTAAAATTTCTTCGACTTTTGACGCTCTGCTGAATTCACTCTCTACCAGAAATCCACGGAGCGGTAATCGGAGAATTCGGATATGGATTCCGAAATCCAACGCAGAATCGAAGAAGCCGTCCGCAGAATTCTCGAATCCTCTAACATGGACGAAATGACCGAGTCCAAGATTCGAGCCCTCGCCTCCAAGGACCTCGATCTCGACCTTTCCAAATCCCCTTACAAGGCTCTGGTCCGCAAGGTTGTGGAATCCTTCCTCCAAGAACGATCTGAAGAACAGCCGCAAGAGGAGGCCGAGGATGCCCCTGGTGCTAAGGAGAAGGAGTTCGACGACGATGGCGATCTCATTGTTTGTTGGGTTTGTGTTTTTGCCTCTTCTCCTTTCTAGTAGCTTGCGATTTCTGTTTCTTCTATTTATAGTGAAGACATGGCGATTTTGTGCTCTGATTATATGTTTGTGGTGTTCTTTGGCTCAGTTATCGAGCAAGAGGAAGGTGACGATTCAGGATTTTAGAGGGAAGACTCTGGTTTCGATTAGGGAGTTTTATAGAAAGGATGGAAAAGACCTCCCTACTTCAAAAGGTGATTGTCTAAATGCTGATTGCTGGCCAATATGGAATTTACAGAGACTGCAAATTAGGCAAAGTTCTTAATATATATGTGCTTCTTGTTCGTTCGATACAGTGAAGATAGTGAGCATTCTAATAGTTAACAATACCTTGATGCATTGAGAACTTTTACTGGGTGAAGCAAATGAAAGTAGGAAAAGTCATACCAAATTGGCTGGTTCTTAGAACATGTTGGTGAATTATAAGTAAAAACAACACAATTATTGGACCAATGACATGTGGGAGAAGTGGGAAGACAATATTCATTGAACTAATAGGCCAGAACACTATATTGAAGTTTAATGAGCAACCACGGCCACACATTTGATTTGTGATGTCTCTGATATGAGGTTATGTGTGAAGCTTGTACGAGTTTAATTTGAATAAAATGAGGAACAGGGGTGGTGTTTATAAAACCACTGCATGTTGATCTCTCTTTTCATGAACTTGTTCTTTGATCAAACTTATATAATTTTTTCTTACTGTATTGGAAATTTAAGTGGCTAGTTATTTCAGATTAATAACATTGGTGGTACTTTTTTCCTCAGGAATAAGCTTGACCGAGGAACAGTGGTCTGTCTTTAAAAAGAATGTACCTGCCGTAGAAAAAGCTATTAAGAATATGCAATCACAAACAATGTGAAGTAATCACCTGATGGTTGATGGTTTGAAGCCATGATGCTGGTATGTCTATGGAAGCTAGATTAATCACCATGAAAAGGGGAGGAAGGTGTTTTAGTTTTGGGAATTGCTGCCGTTTCTTGGTTGCAGAATATTTTGGTATTTTGGTACTTCTGTTTTGAGCCTAGACTGCTGGCGCCAACACTCATAAAATTTCAAAGTACCTGTAATATCGTAGCATCAAGGTGGACAACTGTGGTACAGATTCACCATCACCAGAGCCCATAATGATAAATGATCTCTTATCTAATTGTTTTATGCTAAAAAACGCATGACATAAATATGAATGTGTGCCGTCTGAGCCATGTCATTGGAGGTTAAATATCTTTGACATTTGATATTGAACTGATTCTATTTTAGGAGACTGAAGTTAGGCTGTGACTAATATATGGGAGGCATGGATGAGTCTTCAGAAGCTCTTCGTGAATTTTGCAGGTTTGTTTTTAGGAATTATTATCATGCTTAAAATTCATACAGCTTGCTACATTCTGCATAAATATCCCATTAGGGGTGATGATTCATTTTATTGTTTGTGCATCTGTTTTCAGCATTATTTTTAGGTTTTGATTTAAATTTTGATAAACTTTTTAGAGAAAATTTTCTATACTATGGCAGTATGGGTACTACTTATTAATAGGTAGTCACGTCAACATCTTTTGAGAATGATGCTAAGTCCAACTGCATTAAATAATTATTTATGAAGAGAAAATTATTAGTGTGAACTCAAAAAGGAAGTACTATACTGTGGCAGAACTAGAAAATTTTCAACTTTTTACTTAGGATTCCGGAAAGGTACGTTAGGCTTTCTTTTATGGTGAATCCCAAAATTGCCAGCTTTATCGATTTTGTTTTGAAGTGTCATTGGCTTTGCTGTAAGGATGGTCCTATTCTTCTGGGATAAGCACCAAAGGGGTTATCTTTTCATACTTCATTTTAACCATGGAATGCTACGAGGATACATTCCAAGTCTCAGAAGCTCGTCTATCGCTATAAATTTCCATTTTTTTTGGGCAATGAAAAAGAAGCATAATATACTAAGCTTCTTTGAGTTGCATTATCTATGTTTAGATTTTTTAGTATTTATTTGATTTTGATGCTTGAAATTTAATTCATGGTTAAATTACACCTTTAGTTCCTAAACTTTCAAGCTCGTGTCAATTTAGTCTTTGAAGTTTAAAATGTTTCTAATAAATTTTTTTAACTTTCAAATTTGTGTTTAACAGGTCTTAAATTTTAAAAAGTGTCTCATAGGTTTTTAAACTTTCAATTTTGTGTCTAATAGGTTCTTAAACTTTCTGTTAGACACTTTAAAAGTTTTGAGACGTATTGGACACAAAATTAAAAGTTTGATGATCAATTAGACACTTTTTATAATTTAATGACCTATTAGACACAAAGTTTAGAAGTTAAATTTGCAATTTAACCCTAATTAATGTGAGTACGAGATGAATTCTTTAAAGACTTGCCTTAGTCTCAGTTCTGTTTCTGATTTTTCTAAACGCGTAACATTGTCATCCATACTACAACACCATTCCTATGATAATCTGGAGTGGTAAAACCCCAAGTGGATCTTGCCTCGATCAATTATCCAAATCCTTCCGAAGGTGTTTATAACTGAACAAATTTTACCCTGCAAAATTTCCTTCTTTTGTCAGTCTTTCTTCTAGTAGGATTTTAATAGCCATACTTTGTTTATCTTTAATTTTATAGAATGTTAGGTACTCAATTCGGCTAAAAGGTTTGAGTTCGATTATTATGGGCCATGCTCCATTGCAGGCATTGCATAAATAAAATGAGTATAGATCTTCCTACCAACAAGTTCCAAACAATGATTTCCTATTTAACATTGTTCATGTGTGAACTTAGCTTGAAGTAAAAGAAGAAATGTTATCAATGTTATGTTTATATAATATATACTTAAGATTGTTTTTGTCAAACGTAGATAGAAGTGGATATTTAGTTTGAATACATTTAACTTTTCAAGTTACCGTGAGTATAACACAATTGATTAAGACATTATATTCTCAATTAAAATGAAAAAAAAAAAAGAGTTAACTTTTCAAAAAGAAACTAAAGAAAAGAGCATGCAACAAAGTAGTTCTCCAATTAATGAAATAATATTTGCAACAATTATATGTAAACATGCTAGGAAAATTGGATACATGGAGAGAAAATTAGCATGTCATTTATGGGGTTACCATTGAGGCCCATGGGCTGGGCCTACTTAAGCCCATTCCAGTCCACGGAGTCAAAGAGGAAAGATTTCTTCTGCCAGTTCCTTGAGGCCGAGCCGAGGTGGACGCCGACTACCAAAATGAGGATACAGATTACTGAGCCTTTATGCAAATTGAGCCAAGGTACTTGTCCTTTCTCTCCTTAATTCCAGCCGAATCATCGTACGACTGACACATGTTGGAAAAGAAAAGTATAAATAGAGGGACCATATCCCGCTAATGAGGCATACAAACTACCCTAAGTTTAGCTCGACATTACTTCGGTCTTAGTACTAACTTAAGCATGACATATCAGCCTTCGGACTACCATTCTGCAGGGCTAAACCGAAGTGAACCTGAATCACACATCAACAATGTCTTATAAAGAAATGACATACAATCAAGAAATTGTCTAGAAAATTATCCTTTCTACTAGACGATTTCTAGAGAATTAAAGAATGGAAATTCATAAACCTACGTAATACACATTTTCATTTCTACCATGTTAAAATTAATAAACTTATCATGAAATTTGATCCCTGAATGCATTGAACCTGTGAAAAAGGTTTGGCAACACAGTGTTTGTTTAATATAATGTGTTGGAAAAGGAATCAATCAAACGTGAGATTGAACATAAATTGTCTGATCAAATCTGCTTCTGAAATGTCTTATACGGACATTATTTTACCTTATCTTTTATTATAATAATAATTATTATTATGATTATTACCGCCTTTATTTCGGTTGTTTTGTTTTTGTCATACTTAAATTATCTTGTCCTTCCAACGGTCCAAATTCACATGTCTGTCTGTCTGTCTGTCTCTATATTTTGAAAAAAAGGCACACTCTAAATGTCTGTTTCTGATCACTAGCTCTGCATTTTCTTTGCACTAGGTTTTGTCAAGATAAGGAACTTCTCCTTAAATTCATCTCACAAAACTCCAATTTTTTTTTTCCTGTCCCTATAGTTTTTATGATTTAAAAAAAAAAAAGTTGGACGTATCTTGTGAAATATGATAAGGAATTTATAACGATGTGTTTTACAGCGATTTTAAAACTTTGGTTGATTGTTTTTTCTACGTAGAATATACTAGTCAATTAGCGAGACTAACAAATGGATGACATGTGAATTAGAATGGTGTTAGATATGCTAGTTAAATATAATTGACTAAATTTCGTTTGATAACCATTTCGTTTTTTTTGTTTTTTGTTTTTGAAATTGATACTTGTTTTTCCACAAATTCTTTACTTTAGTTTTTTTTTTTACCTTTCTTAAATAAGTATTTGAATTCTTAGTCAAATTTCAAAATTGTACTTGTTTTCTCATATTTCTCAACTATAGATTTCATATTTTTAAGAAAACATTTGAATTCTTAGTCAAATTCCAAAAACAAAAACAAGTTTGTGAAAACTACTTTTTTTAGTTTTCGAGACTTGGCTTGATTTTTAAAAACATATGTAAAAAGTAGATAACAAAACAAGGAAACATATAGGTGGAAGTAGTATTTATAAGCTTAATTTTCAAAAACCAAATTGTTATCAAATGAGTCTAGATGGTTATCCAATGGGGCTTTAGTGATTAATTATATTTAAATTATTAATTTTCTAGTATATTTGATGTTAGTTAGGCTCCGTTTGATAATCATTTGATTTTTGGTTTTTGGTTTTTAAAAATTAAGCTTATAAACACTACTTCTACATATGAGTTTCTTTATTTTGTTATCTACTTTTTGCTCATGTTTTCAAAAACTAAACCAAGTTTTGAAAACTAAAAAAATTAGTTTTTATTTTGGAAATTTGATTAAGTATTCAAATGTTTCTTTTTTCAGTGAAAACCATAATAAAACAAATTGTATAGAAACAAACATAAATTTCAAAAACTAAAAACAAAAAAACAAATGGTTATCAAACGAGCCTAATTTATGAGACTTTGTTTGGACTATTTTTTTTAAAATTTGGTTATTTTTGCAATTAAATGTATTATTTATTTGATTTTACACTTTTTTTAGTTCTATTTGATTTTACACTTTAATGAGACCATTTATGCCATCAACCAAGTTTAATAGGATGATTATCATCATTTCATCTTTGCTTTACTCATTTCTGTACATTAAATTCAAATTTGATATGATATGGTAATAATAAAGTTGGGCTTTTAAAAAGATTTTTTTTTTTTTTGAAATGTGGCTTTTAAAAAGATTTCATCCAACCCCAAGTACAATGGGAATCACATTATTCTTACAGAAGTTACATGCGTCAAAAGGATAAAAACAAAACAATACCACTTTATTGTTCACATCTTTTTTTGTTTTTTTTTTCCTTTTAATTTTCGCTTTGTTTTCAAACTTTACACAGAAATTTATTTTTCCTCTATCAATAAATTTTGATATTATATTAAAAAACAATTTGCATAAGATTGTTTAGATTTTCATTTCAAACTACTAATATATATTGAATTTTCCCACTTGAAACACAGTTAAATAGTTCAGATATATCTATTGTCTCTAAATATTGTAGGTTAAAATCTTCACATAATTTAATATCAATTTTTTTTCAAAAAAAAAATCTAAGTATCAATCATTAACCAACTTTTTTTTAGTACAACAAATGTGAGAGTATGAAGATTTGAATCTCTAACGTGAAGGAATACATGCCAATTACCATCACTTATGCTCGATCTAACTTTAATCAACTTGAATATAGCTTAAGCTATCAAAAAATTATTCATCCAACTTTCAACATTATTTTCTCAAGAATATACTTAACAAAATACTTTTTTTTTTTTAGAATATGTGAGTGGGGGATTCAAGCCTCTAATTTTTTCATCTAGGGTACGTGTTTTATGTCAGTTGAGCTATGCTCATGTTGGCCTTTAACAAAATACTTCCTTGTGTTCACATGCACCCACACACACAAATATATATTTATGGTACATGTTTTATGTCAGTTGAACTATAAACATTTACCATAAGTTACTAAAAATTCTAACTATATAGATAAATAGTCTTATGAAAATTCCACTATGATTCTTATTGCAGTTGAATAATATTAGAGGTGAGATTCAAATTTTAATTTTTTGGTCGAGATTATAATGTATTAATTTGTTAACTTAGGCTTATATTACAAAATTCCACTGTGATTAAACGGTCCAGTTGAATTGAATTTCCCCCATTTTCAAAAAAAAAATAAAAAAGTTTGAATTTCCTCAATATTTCATCTAATTTTTTTTTTTAAAAGTTCAAATTTTCACTATAAATAAGACTATTCGAGAGCTCCGCCATTAACGACCTGCAAAAAAAAAAAGCTTCGCAAATCGCAATGGGGAACTGTTCTCTCAAAGGAATGGCCGCCGACTGCGAAAAACCAATCAGAATCTTAACCGATTCCGGAAACATAATCAACTTCCACGGCCCTAAACAAGTCGATCAAATCCTCAAGAACTATCCTCCCGGCGTCTATGGCGTTTTCCGGCGACCCAATCTCTCTTCGCCGTTACCCACCTCCGACCCCCTAGACGCCGGAAAATCCTACTATCTCCTCCCCCTTTCCCGAGCCGCCGAGAAAGTTCAGAGCGACTGCGCAGAGCGGCCGCCGTCGAAGAGGTCCGATGCGGTGGAGGACCTGGAAGTGCTTCCGGCGGGCGGCGACGGCGTTTGGAGGGTAAAATTGGTGATCGATACGAAACAGTTGGGGGAAATTTTGGCGGAGGAAGGGAACACAGAGGCCTTGATTGAGAGGATGAGAGCGGCGGCGGCGACGGCGGCGCTGCAAAGTCCACGGCGGGGGAAGATCGGAGGGTGGAAGCCGACGTGGGGAAATTGGTTGAAGTTTTTTCCAATGGATGTTGGAAGCAATAATAAAGCACAAATTAAGGATTTTGAATCTGGAAATGGGTGTTTATATGGAACATAAACCAAAAAAAGGTCTTTTTTTGGGGATAAAGTTTGTGTAAAATATAATTGTTGACTTTGTTATGCAAAAATGTTCTATGGTTGGTTGTTGATAAATTTGTATATAATATGTGAAATTCTTTGAGATGAGAACTTTTGGGGGGTGGGGTTTTGTGGAATTTTGTTCTTTTTTAGAAATTAATGGAATTTAGCTTGATTTGAGTTTGGATAGTGGTAATGATTCTTAATTAGTTTAAAAAATGGTTTATTTAGAATTATGTTGGAGGGACTGTTCTTATTAAGTGATTGGTATCTAGTCTATGTGGATCTAAAGAAGTTATCATGGTTTTCTCTAAGTTTTATGTTATTGGATTAGATTTGGAGCAAAAAGGCTATCCATTAAGGGGTGATAATTAGGGATGAAAATTACTCAATTTAATTGAGGACAATGTTAAGAATAAATGAACTTCATTCTAAACTTTAGTTTCAGGGATATGATAGAAATGTATTTCTTACCTCAACTTTAACTTTTTCCTTGATTTCATATGTATATCTATCAAGGATGGCAATGGGAAACACAAAAGCACGAACAAGAAATTTATATGTAGTTTATCTAACTTACCATATTGTTTGTGTTGATTGGTTGTTATGAATAGCCTATTCCATAATCTCTATTTAGTATTCTTGCTTGACTAATTAAGAGCACTTTGGACTAGTAAAGAGGCTTTACATTGAATAATCCCAAAAGCTCACTCCAAAAAACATATTTTCTAGCAAATCTACCAACATCAATATGATATCAACTTCAAGTACTTAATTAACTACTCTATTAGTTGAAATGACTAAAAAAATTGCTCACTTAGATGCTATTGGTGTCTAAATACATCATATCAATTCCACATATATCTCAAGTATTAGCAAAGGAGAGAAGTTCTAGAATTTCTCAAGAAAAGTTATTTCTAAGAAGAAGTTTGGTATCTTCCTATCGTAAGGAATATTACCCAATTCTCTATATAATTTATCACATAGATCCATTTCGAGTCATTTAGTCCAGCATCCAACAAGTTCTTACTAATGAAGAGATAATATAAATTGTAAGCAAAGTAAAATTTTATTATTAATGATTTTCTTTCAAAATTAGTACGCATAAGAAAAGGAAATGTGAGATTTTCTAAATTTTAAAATTTCTCCAAGTTTTCAAGTGCCTTATAAAAGATGGCAACAAATTATTAAAGTAATATGAAAAAGAAAAATATAAGAAAAATAAAGGGCCCTACCGGGTTCGAACCGGTGACCTCTTGATCTGCAGTCAAATGCTCTACCACTGAGCTAAGGACCCATTTATGAGATGCAATCCCCAAGTTTATATTTATCTAAAAACAAAAGAATCATCAGAATACACGAGAGCACTTTTATCTTTTTGCTCTTTTTTTTTTTTCATTCAATTCCCATGTGACTTTGTGGGCTTTTTGTGATGGTCCAATCAAATTCCATTCAACTTTTAGAGAGAGAATCATAAATAATTCCAACTACACACAATTAGATGTTCAATCAAAGCTACTTCCATGTTAATTTAATATTAGATAGCCAAATGACTTTAAGTTAAGAGGAAAAATAAAAAGTAAAATGAAAGTTTGTATTGTAAGAGAAGAATAGTGTAGATTATGCTACTTAATTTGAGATCGAGTAAACTCGAATAATAAAATTTACAAACCTTGCGTTGTAGCTTTAGAAATCCTTAAAATTTTGAGCTCAATTTTATAGAATGATTTTGAATTCACTTTAGATAGGATTCAGATATCTATTATATCTCAACTTAGACAAAAAACTTTTCAACTAAAGAGACAAGTTATCTACTACAACTCTCTGTGGGACTTTGGATTCCATTGTATAATTAGTTACTTTTCATCTATAAAACATTGGAGTTAAAATGGAATTGGAATTTAGAAGTATGAACTCAATATTAATAAAATATTAAAGAGTTAAATTATAAATTTGGTTAGTGTAATAACTACTTACTTCTTAAACTTAAAAAAAAAAAAAAAAAGAGTACATAATTAGACTTTGAATTATGTTTTTATTTGAACGCTCGTTGATGAAATATTGAAATAATTACTTTATTAGATAAAATTTTGATGAGGTGTTGTGATTATGGTTTACCCAGCTAATTGAATAGATTTCAAATGAATAGTCAAATATATATATTTTTAAAATAATGATCAAATATAGTTAGGGTTATATTAGATTTGAGATTAGCAATGGGTTGTATCAAATCCAAACACCTTATCCTTAACTTAGGGGGTGTCATACCAATTTCAATGACATGGACTAACCATAAATAATTTAAAGTTTGATTGAAACTTATTAAAGCCCATTTTCTAAATAAACACAATTATTGTGTACATAAACCAAATTTCTAATTTGACCATATCTTAAATTAAAATTTTGATTTGTTTTTTTAAATAATGAATAATTCTTTTACCCTTGTTTGGAACCTCTTGATTTGGGATGATTTCAAATCAGTTATGATTTGAAATATTTCATGCGTTTGAATACCAAAAAAAAGTGAGAGATTTGAAATCGTTTGTGATTTCAAATCTTGTTTTTTTGAAAATATTTTTCGTTCCATATAGGTCGAATTTGGTAATTTTAAGTTTCAAAAAATATGTTTTCAATTTTACCCCACGCCTTATGATAGTTTCTATAGTTTTTCTCCATTCAACTTCATGTCTATTGATAAATTCTTCTATATTCTGACTCAACGCCATTAAAGCAAACTCAATGTTAGATTTCTATTTTGTTTCTCCATTGTATTTTAATATTTTTTTAAAATTGATAACAATAATTTTAATCTTTTCAATGCAACTTTTCAATTTTCAACAAGTATTTTTTTATAAATAAGCAAACTAGAAATGAGTATTTATTATTATTATTATTATTTTTGCTTTGCTCATCTTCTTAAATATTTTTTTTTATTTATTGATTTGATAAGAATAATATGTTTTTTTTCCTTTTTATATATTGATGCAATTGATTTTTTTTCCTGTATTAATATTTTTTTTTGAATTTTATGTTTTCAAAGATTGGATTGGAGAAGAAATCAACAAAAAAAAGTTGCTTCTTTTGATTTTTTTTTCCTGCCAAACATAACAAATCAAATCTCTTTTGATGGATTTTGTTTAGATTCGATTGAGTTCAATCTTTTTTTTTTTATTTAAATTAAGACATTTGAAAATTTTTTTATTTTCATTTTTAACAATAATGACAGCATTTGTAAATTTTAATTTAATAAGTTGATTCATTTTGATTAATGGTATGTTTTCATGATTATATGTATTTGATATTAAATTATTTTGTTATTAATTAAAATAATATCCTAGAAAATCCATAAGGGCATAATAGTAAAATGTTATACTTTCTTTTCATTTCTCGTGAGCATTCAACAAAAAATTTTAATTTCAGTGATTTCAAATTAATTTGACTCCCTACGCAGATAGGAATTTGAAATCATTCCCATCTTTAAATCCTGAAATTTGAAATCATTTCATACCAAATCTATTGCCAATAAGAGCATTAATACTTATTTTTATGTTATTGCTCTATCAAAAATTTCAAATTTCTCCAATGAAATCTTCTTTTAATTCTTAAAGAAGTTCATATTCTTTGCGAAAGAAATAAAGATTTATCTTCTTCTAGAAAGAAACAGATGTCATAAGATACGTCATATTAGAATTGTAATCAACAAAGAACATTATAACCATTCTTATTCTAATCAAATTTTGCACAATAAAAAATTATTTAAAAATGCCCATTAATATTTTATATCTCCATAGGGGAAAAAAAAGCAATTTGAAAGAGTCAAGAAATTGGTTGCAGATTTTGAAAGTTATGTTAATTTGACTAAGAAATGTTGAAAAAGATGTATTAACAAATGTGAAAATTTTCAATGTTTGATGCTTTGATCCAACTAACCAAATATTAATTGCTCTCCAAACCATGAATAAAAATTGAAATAATAATAATATGTGAATGGCCCATTCAATGTGAAAATTCAATTTTTTTTAATGGCTGAAAGGAAAGGAAAGGAAAACACAAAAAAGACAAAAAGAAATTTTGCTCATAAGTGAATGACCCATTCAAACTAACAAATGTCTGCCACATATTTTGATTTGGAAAATCAAACTTTGGAAAAAAAAATCTCAAACCATTTCAATCTTTATCAAGAAGGCAAGAACCAAGACTGTTGACTAGGATTTTTTCTTTTTCAGGGGGCTAAATGTATTCTTCAATTTTATAATTTATATTTTAAAAGTTTTAAATTTTATCACCTACATTTTAAATATTTTAAATCAAATCCCTATTCGAAAACACCATTAACTTCTTTTTTTTTTTAAAATAACACCAAGAATTTTTTAAAAATAACACCATATACGAAATAATGAGACAACATCTTGCTCCTATCCAATTCAAAAATTCTATCAAATCTTCTTAAATTAAAATTTTTATCTACTAAGATATTAATGCAAAAACACATCATATTTCACACCATTAAAAGAGAAAAAAAATTCATCTAATAAAGTATAGATCAAACTAAAGATTTCACTCTACTAGAAATAACTATGATCATAGTAGTTGCAGTGATATACAAAAGATAAGCCAAACAACAAATCCAAGAATACCTATACTAATCATGGCATAATACCTACATACGAGATAGTAGTAGTATAATATACTTCTCTTATTCTATTTCAGAACCGTTGCGAAATAAGAATTTAATAGACCGTTCGAAACGTTAGAGATAAAATTAAAACTTTAGGACGAACACAAATTCATCTCTTACAAGATCATACAATATCCAGAACTTCAAATGTTGAAGACAGCATTTTGTTTTCAACTTCAGAATTGAAATAATACAAATACATATTTATTATTACATTGCTGTTAAACTTTTTCCAACTTCAATAACTTCCTAAGTACTGTTTGTGTACTCTTTCATTCACAACTCAACTAGCCAACACCAGACAAAGAGCAAACAAACACCAACAGCCTCTATACAAATATTTATAAACTTAGAGGACATGATGATTCTTCCAAACTCTCAAAACTCACCTTCAATAGTCATCATCGTTGGCAATACTATCGATTAATTTGTGTAAGCTTGTCGTATACGTCCGTGTCTAGTGTATGAACATGTTCTGCTGTTCAAGAGGATTTTTCTTCAAATATATCCAGCAGAGAAAGTGCCTGCAAATTTTACAGAACGAGTATTAGAGTTGTTGACCATTTCATTTAGCTACAAATCGCAATCGAATTGTCGTATTTTATCAACGTTTGATCTTGAAGGTGCAATTACCTCTGGAATATTGAGTTCAAGACGAAACTTGGGGCCATCATAGTGGTGAAGAATTGGTCTGAAAGAGTCCTCTTCCAGTGGCTCACATATCTTCCTAGTCATAATTCTTACCTGTTTCATTCAAAAAGTCAACTTTTAGCTCAGATCTATGGAAGTGAAAAATTGATCGTGAGGTTTCAGCCAACAACACAAGAACAAGAACAATACCTGCGCCGGGAAGCGAGATTCGCCGAGAGTTTTCTTGTCTTCCCAGGCAGTTGGATCAATGTTAGTCCCTCCAAAGCTTGCAGCCTGGAAAGATAGTTCATAGTTTCGAAATAAGTAAACAAAACAGACATGTATTGATATTCAGATTAAAAGCTCCCTATTGAAGCCATGGATCTTACAGAATTGGATCTAATGGAAAGGAGACAAACCTCAAAGATTCCATGGAGTTGGTGGGTAGAATAATTGTAAAGGAAAATAGGCAACCCAGGAGTGATGGCCCTGACTGAATCTCTGTATCTTGGAGGCAAACCTAAAACATTGATTTAACAACAGAACATCTTAGAACCAACAAAACACAGGGGACAAAGACACAGATACATCAAACTATGCAAAAACCAAGCAGTCAGATCATTAAAATTGAAGAAAGGGATAGGGGAAAACTCACCAAAAAGCTGCCTCTTGAGATTCTCTTGCATTGTATCATTGTTGCAGACAAAGATATATCCACCAATTGTTTCATTTCTGGGCAAAGACTCAGATGGAGGAAGGGTTTTGAACCTCTTGTCCAAAGCATTCTTATTAGTTTCCTTATTATCATTGGTATTTTCACCACTGTTCTTCTTGTTACTGTTCTTCTTCCCAGTCTTTCCTCCATTTTCTTCTTCAACCTTCCCACTGTTCTTGTAGTTCTTCAGATTCACAAAACTGTTAGTGTTATAATTCCCAATTTTGGAGAAAACCCCTTTGTTAAACCCTCCATTAATACCCTTTTGGGCTCCTCCAATCACAGGATCAACCCCCATATTTGCAGAATTAAGCTTCCACCCATCATTGAAGGCATTAAAATCAGACCCCTTTGGCTTAAAACTATTCCACCCATTATCAAACACATTGAGTGCATTCTTTTCATACCCAATTGAACTCAGATTGCTACTGCCGCTGCTGTTGCTCCAATTATTAAGATCAGAAGCAACGCTCGGCTTAAAACTATTCCATCCACCATTGAACCGATTGACATCAGAATCAGACACTTTAGGCTTAAAATTATTCAACGAATTTACCTCTCCACCACTTCGAACATCGAAATTCCTCCTCTCCTCGTGCCTCTTCGAGACAAACGAATTGCTCCAAATAGAATCGTCGAGCGAAAGGTTCGCGAGATTCCCAGTTTGCAGTCGAAGCTGGTCGCTGAACTGCCTAAACGATTGCGGGTTACTCTCCATTTCTGAACAAAAACTAGACCCAAACTCAGAGAAATCAAAAACCCAGAAAGCGAAAATCACGAACAGAGGACTGGTAGTGAATCTAATGACAAACGAGAGAGAAATGAAGAAGAGGGTACAGAGAAAACGAGTTAAATAAGATGGGTATTAGGTAAAGCAAAGGAAATTTCGAAGAGAGGAAGAGGGGATTGCGTGTGGAAGATGAAAAAGGCTAAGAAATTATTAAAGAAAGAAGGTTACAGTAGTTGAGCGAATGAGAATGTGACTAATGGAAAGACGCGTAATGAAATGAAAGAGAGTGGGGCAGTGAAAAAGATGGAGAGAGATGTGGGGAGGGTTTTTTCAAAGGATTCTAGAAAGGGCCGAGAGTTTTGGGTTTAGTGGGGCAAATTCCGCCATTGATTTGCATAGTTGCGAAGTTGTTTTTTTTTTTTTTTTTAAAAAAAATCTTTGACAAATGGAGAAGATTGATGAACGTGTCCATGTGAGTCCCAATTTCTGTGTCATAGCTTTGACCTGGTCCGTGACTCGTTGGGCCTTAACCCGTGAGTGAGCTTTAACTTCGTGTCTAAGTATATTTTTTCAACTTTTAAAAATTGTCTAATACATCTATGACTTTTAAATTTTATGTTTAATTACTCTTTAACTTTAAAAATTATTTAATGAATTATTAAACTTTTATTTTTGTATCTATTTTGAGTTTTTAATTTTGTGTCTAATAAATCCAACACTTATTCGATAATGTTTAAACTTTACAAACTTATTAGACACAAAATTAAAAATTTAATATCTTATTAGACACAAAATTTAATTTTATATTTGATAAATTCATTAATTTAAAAAATATTAAATATGTCAATGACTTATTAGACACAAAATTGAAAGTTTAAGGATCTATTTGACGTTTTTAAAGTTCAAGTACCTATTGACTATTAGACACAAAATTGAAAGTTAGGGACTTATTAGATACTTTTTAGAATTTAGGAATCTATTAGACACAAACATCAAAGTTTAAGGACTAAACTTATAAATTAATCTTTTATTTTTATTTGTTGAAGATTTATTATTTAGAAGAAGTATAAGTTGTCCTACACTAAAATTGTTACTATTTTTTAAAAAATTTATAGACTTTTCATGTAACCCATTTGTCAATATCTTAAGCTAAAAGATAATGTGGCTTGTCTATTAGATAACCTGATTTAATATGACCCGATACATGGTAGTGACTTTTCTTGCTTTTATTTGGATTTTGAGATTAAAACTACTTTCAGCTTATTCATGTACTAACTCAAAAGAAGAACCAATCAAGTATAATTCAATGGATCAGTGGATAAGATACTAATTACCATTTCAAAGGTTGATGGATTGTTTTATCACGTTGCCGTCGTTTTTTTTTTCTTTCTTTTTCCACTTTTCTAATTGGTTCAATTTGGTTCCTTGATTTTAGTAATTTTTTTGCACAACCTCTAGAGATGGAAGGAAATCAATAGTCGGACAAAATAAAAATGACACTACAACATATTGTTTATTTGAACAAGCACATCAATTTTTGTATAGATAGTGACGCCAATTTTATTTAGTGATTCACTTTAATTTTTTCTATCATTTGTTTGTCATGTCCTATTAAATTTTGTTGAATATACTATAGTGTCGATGGAATTAATTATATACCTCATAAAAAATAGAACGAATTAAATAAAATCACAATTAAAAGTTTAAAATATAACTTAAAATTTTAAAAGTTTATGGATTGAATAGACGCAACCATCTAAAATTATTATTTTAACCAAAATTAAATGCTAAGCATTGAGTTATGACAGGTTTTAAGTAATTACTTAAATTTAGCAAAAAGTCTACATTGTTTTCAATTTTAATTTTATAACAATAATTTAATACTATCATTGACCAATTCTATCATTTTGTACTATAAAAAGGGGAAATTTGGAAAAGTATGATGTGAAAAGAAAATCGTATCTAAAAGTTCTAACACCAAACAAGCTTGATTGTTTTGACTAGAACATTGAAGTAATGATGACTTTTCAATGTTATTTCCACCCTTTTTATGTTTATTTTCCTCTTCTCACACATAGAGTTCCTTTTAGAAGATTTTCTTTTTAGTTGAATGTCATCGAAATTTAAATCTCTAATCTTTTAGTTAATAATATATATTTTAGTTAATTAAATTATATTTAAATTAATAATATAAATTAAAATATAGTGATTTTAGAACGTGAGGCTAAATATATATTTTAGTTCATAATATTTGAGTTTTTTTTTTCTATTATTTAGTCCTTATTTTTTTAAAAAATTTAATTTCAATCGTATCACTCGTTAATTAAGAAAAAAAAAACTCATTTTGTATGACTTAGCATAAACTAACTTATTTGGCTCAAAATTGTTATAGAAAATTAACCCATTGCAATAATTTACGATGTTAAAAATCTAATAATTAATAACCTAAAAAATCATTTTCAAATTTATATGTATATTAATTTTCTTACCATTAAGGGGCTGTTTGGCGCGCTAGTTTGGAATCAGGAACCCTGGGAATCCTTGGCTGGAATCAGAAACCCTGGGGTTCCTGATTACTGTGTTTGGGGTGCAGGGTTGGGTTTGGCTGGTTTGCTGAAACCTGTATTTGGGGTGTAGGGTTGGGTTGGGCTGGGCTGGGTTTGTTTAGGCTGTTTTTTTAAACAATTTTTTTAGGATTTTTTTTTTCAAATCCATTTTTTTTACTTGATAACTGTTTACTGAATTGCATATCAATATTTTAACCAATTATGTGGATCAATTGTTTCAAGCATAGTTAATTATGAATGTGTAGTTTGTACAAGTATCTCATTCACTCCATTCATGATGATGTAAAATTAAATAACATTAGTAAGGACATATATTTTAAATAATTAATACGTGGGAAAGAAGAATGATGTTGCTGGAGTAAAGGAAATCCATAATGTAAATGAAGGTATGAAGTTCATAATATCATAATACATAAGCTAAAAGGAATGAAGAAAAGAAATAGCAATAGTTGTCCAAAACACAAACTGAATTAAAACTAAGTAGTAGCTGAAGGTGATGAAGGCATCGAGTTGTCGTCCATGGAGGGTTGGGTTCCAGGTGTTCTCCCTTACACTTCCACACAGTAATCATACTTCCAATCTATGGAGAATGCAAAGAACGAACGGGTACGAATCTTAGGACAAATAAGAAAGCATGATATGCTCCATTTCCCAATGTAGATAGTCTTGCTCAGCTTTTCTTTCTCCCTTTTCGTAGCTTCCTTCCTTTTCCAACCTCCTTTCTCCATCCAAAGTGTCTCATCTAAATATCTCATTCGAAGCCTTGAATTCAAAGATTTCTAAATTCCATTAGCATGCATGTAGTAACGTCCCTAGAAAGTCTAACAAAAAAAGTCAGGTCGTTACAGTGAATTTTCTTGGAAGTCTATCTAAGAAATTAGGAAATCTAAAACTCTATTTACAAAGTATTCATAAACATATTTTTGGAACTCTATTTTAAAAAAAATAAAATATTGGAGGTCTATTTAAAAAATTATGAAATTTAAACAAAATTTCGCACCGTATTTTGAAATCTATTTCAAGGATAAATGAGTTATAAAATTCGAATTATATTTTAGAAATTAAAATATTAGAAACTCTATTTTGCACAGTATTTTGAAACATATTTCAAATATATTGGGTTAAAAATTTGTTTAGTAGCCATTTTTAGTTTTATTTTAACCTTTTAAAAAATTGACTACGTGGTCGAGTCACTGGGGTGATCGTTGGAGTGGTTGATGGGGTGATCAAGTTGATGGGATGGTTAGGTTGCCGAGATGGTCGCCGGTGGTGGTTGCACCGTGGTCAGGTCGTCGGAGTGGTCGTTGGGTGGTTGTCGACAGTAGTTGTTGGGTGGTCGAGTGGCTGGAGTGGTCATATGATTGGTTAGGTTGTCCAAGTGGTCGTTGGGTGGTTATCTGGTGGTCGAGTCATTGAAGTCGTTGTCGGAGTGGTCATTAGGGTGGTCGGGTTGCTAGGTGGTCGAGTCTCCAGGGTGGTCACCATGTGGTCATCAACGGTGATTTTGGTTAGTTGAGTTTGTCAGGTTGTCGGGGTAATCGCCGAAGTAGTCATCGGGGTGGTCGGGTTGTTGGGTGGTCGGGTCATCGGAGTGATCACTAGGTGGTTGTCGGCGGCGGTTGTTAAGTGGTTGGGTTGTCGGAGTGGTTGTCAGTGAAAGGAATTATCAAATTAAACCCTAGTGGAAGCGTAGGAATCGAATTGAGTTTATTTAGAACAAAATAATAAAGTTAGGGTTAAGCATAAACATACCTTGAATAAAAGAAATTCTTCTTGTATACTTGGTCTCTTCCACAAAAGCCTTCCTTACTATGTCTCGAATAAAAGATCAAAAAGGTTTGTGGGAACCTTCTTGAAAATAATGAGAGAACGATGGGAGAATTTTTCTAAAATCTCTTTCTCTTATTTGGAATGAATATAATAGCTCACCACTAAGGTCCTATTTATAGTGTCCAGGGTAAATAATTAAATAATATATTTTAATATCTAATATATTAAAATATATTTATCTAACTGATTCGAATAAAATTCAAACCTTTCCAAATTCTCCTATGACATCTATTTATTTGAATCTAATTCAAATTTAATAAATATCTTTTCTTTAATGTATCTTAATACATTAATAATTTATTTGATATTTAATGCATCATATACAATAAATATATTTTTCCTCATTTAATATATCACATATATTAAATTTTAATTTGAATATTTCAAAATTTTCTCTCAACGAAATTGATCCCTATTTATTCATATGAGCTAGCAAGGGGACCTTATGGACCTACAGATTATAAGCTCCAATGATATAAAATCAATTAATTAAACTCTTTAATTAATTAATTTTCATTCATTAACTATAGGTCATTCCACTATAGACCTAGAGTTGCACTCTTATGCACTGTAGGACAAGTTGTGTCCATTGATCTAATCATTACATGCAAATTGATCCTTCACAAGTTGTTCGTAATTATAGTTGGGTCAAAAGTCCGTTTTACCCCTATAATTACATCTTATACCTTAAGTACCACTGATCCTTTAATGAACAATTTGTTTATGATCCAATCATAAACTAAGTCTCTCTTGGGCCAGTGAGAGGTGGGGCCCCATTGTTCAAGTCCCGAAATCAGCCCTTAAGGGAACTACTCATTTACTTATCCTATATGGGAATGAGTGAATTCCATCTTGTGAGATTTTGTTCCCAGCTCCCTATTTGGTCAAGTCCCCAAAATGATAGGCATATTGAATCGGCTACAAAAGCCACTCTCACCCATGCAAATCAAAGGACAAACCCTCATAGGCAGGAGTTCATAACTCACTCAGGATTAAGATCGATTCGCATATGATCATCCTGTGAAATATTAATCTTCTCAATTAACGGATTTATAAAGAGATATTAAATATTTCGTGGTCCAGTCTTATACAAACTCATTGTATAGGATACCCTCACTCACATGTCTCTACATGAATGATTTGGATCAAATCATTTGTAACAATTACAAAGTGGGCCGTATCAATAGTGTTACCAGGATAAGACACCCAATCTTATCCATATACTATAGACTCTTTAGGTTATTTCTTGAACATGATCCTCTTGTATGTCAACTACATACTGTTCAAGATTACAATAATAACCTTGAATTTTACATAATATTGGATAATGTTATACACAATGTAAAATAATAAATTATTTTATTAATAAATGAGAAAATGTTTAATTACAAAAAACGAGCTTTAGGGCACAAATTCTAACAGTCAGATGGTCATTGGCGGTGGTTCGGGTAAGTCGGGTTGTCAGGGTGGTTGGGTCATCGAGGTGTCAGGTTGTTGGGGTGGTTTAGGTCGCAAGGGTGGTCGTTAGATTGGTCTCTAGAGTTCTCATCGCAGTGGTCACCGAAGGTAGTCGTCGGAGTTGTCACCGGAATTGTTGTCGAAGTGGTTGTCGGAAATGAAAAACGACAAGTGGAAGAGGAAAACAAGCAGAAACCCATGGGGTTGCACTGTTGTAACCCATGAGATTGTGTTTCAAAACCAAGAGTTTTGAACACCTTATGCCAAACATGGTTTTGGTTTCAGAACCCAAACCCGTGGGTTCCAAACCCATTCCAACCCAAACCCATGGGCCAAACGCCCCCTAAATAATTGTAAGGACTTAATAAGAAAAACAATACACAAGGAATGAAATTGAAAACTTTAAAAGATTAAGGGATGAATTTGAAAAATATGAAATTATATATACAACCAAAACATAATAACAAAATTAGGGTAGTTTTTGTAAGTCTACTATATAGTTGCATAACTTGATCATGTGGATAAATATTGGTAATTCGTGTATACTAGACTCAATTTTCGACTGAAAATATATAAATATATTTTGACAAGTTAATAAAACTACTTTATATTTGTCATTATTTTTGAAATTATTCAAGTCTTGTTTTTCAAAATCAGATTTTAAATTTTAAAGGGAAAATCTATCTTTTACTCCCCAAAATTAGATGAAATAGGTTCTTTCCTTTTATCAAAAAGTTACTCTTTATATGAGAGTTTTTTATCCTATAAAAGTAGTTTTATTAACTCAAATAATTGACAACGAAAAATATTTTTTTCCGAAGTAATTGAAATATTGAATTAATAATTTATAAAAATTTAAAATAACTCGTTCCTTTTAGTAAATAAATTCTCACTCAACCAAAAAAGAAAAAGAGAAAACAATCGTGTTGATTTATAAAGTCGAGCGAAAATTTTTAGAGACATAAGGGTAAGATAGTAGAATTCGTGTTATTTTGATGTTTCTTTTTCTTTTTCTTTTTTTGGCAATTTAATATTTTCTTAAATTAGGTTAGATATTTTTATTATTTAAAATAATAAGGTTAAAATATCATTTTGATGTCTGTACTTTGAATTTCATTTCATTTTAGTCCATGTAGTTTCATATGTCCAAATTTAGTCTTTATACTTTCAATAAATCTTAAATTTAGTCTATTCTGTTAGTTTGAAGTTGATTTTTATCGTTGATTAAATAATAATAATAATTTTTATACAAGAAAAGATACATTGTGAACATATTTCTAAAATTTATAGAATGAATGCTAATAGAGACTATTTTTTTAAAGAAAAGTTAAGAATAAATTAACAATAAAGACCGATTTTAAGCTTTATTGAAAGTAAATGGACTAAATTTAGATATTTGAAAGTATATGAGCTAAAATAAAATGAAACCTAAAGCTATAGGACCAAAATAGTTTTTTAACCTAATAATAATAAAAAACCAAACTAGGTTATTCCTCTTCTGATTGGGCGGGGCTCGGCACACCAATAAGCCCAATAAAAATAGAATTAAGATCCATTGATTAAGCCCAATACGATCAGTTATGGTCCAGAAAAGCCCAGTGGGCCCAGCTTTCCCACTCCTAATTACTCCTGAACTTCGGAGTACATAGCAAATTAAGAAGTGAATTTAAAATTATTAGAAACTAATAATAATAAAAACATTGATAAAAATAACTAATGATAGATCTGGATCGAATAAAACAATTATTAATAATAGTAATTCTTTTTCGAAAAAAAAAAATAATAGTAATTTTCTGACTTCTCTACGTAAAATTTTGATTGATCAATTATACAATATTGACTAAATAATTTTCATGTTAATCAGATATTTATTAGTAACTACAATTTGATATTTAAATTTTAACTATTTTAAATTATTGTCAATTAGCAGTTTATTATGTTAATTATTGCCACCCACTGCAAATTTTCCTTTTATGATTTTTTTTCTTCTATAACTAACCACATATTAATATTTTGAATGTAGGTATGTACGTATTGTCTATTATTTTCTTATATTTAATTTCACGTAGTCCTATTCATCTATCAAGTCTAGTGAATCAGGTATTACATCTTTGAAAAGACGAGTCTTTATCCTGTTTTAAACATCGTTTGAATACTTATAATAATATTTAGACATGATAAAATTTAAATCATTTTGAACTTGCATTTTAATTATTCCATTCACGTTAATTTTTGTTATATGTTTTGGAACTTTGTCGTTACTAAAAAAAAAAAGTAGTTTATATAAGTTTATTCAGTACCATCTATAATCTTAAAAAAAAAAAAAAGAAAACAAAAAGCTTACTCAGTACAACCTACCTCTCCCTCTTTTGGTCAAGAAGTTGAATGCAAGAATGTCAAAATAAAAAAAATAAAATACATAAATAAATTAATTGATTAACCAGCTTTTCGAGCACTCTCACTATACACAAGAACTAACGAGAATAAAATTTATTGATTAAAAAACAAAGGAACAAAAATGAAACGTAAAATGCACTCAAATTTATCTAGAAAACCTTCGTAAAAAAACTGATAAAGTAAAGAAGAAATTCGTTATATTATTGATTCCCTTTGTTACTATTCCTTAACTTAAAATTTGATCACTAAGTTTGTCAATATATATTGCAAACTTTCAAAGATGAGTTAGAAAATGAAAAGAAAGGCATAAAGTGAACAGATGTAGAAAAACATACATAGAAAAACTTCATTATAAAAATCTCATGAGGCATAGTAAAAACAAGTACACTATTTTGGAAAGTAATTTTTAAAAGTTACAACTATATAATAGGTTTCAGCTTGGGATGCCTTTTATTTTACAGTTTTCTGATGTTAAATACCATTGGATGGGTTACTTTTTATTGGCACTAGAATCACATCACATTACAGCAGGGTAACGTCGCTTTTTGGAGCAGCTCCCAGCTCACACTATGGTAGGAGAGGTGCCGTGAAGATCTAGGAGTGTGAGCAATACAAGCTGAAAGGTTCCTATACTGTTTGGAGGGCAGGGGGCATAGATGCCAAACAATAACCCTATCTATCGTCGTAGAAGCTGTTCCTAGGAAAGATTATGGTTCTCAGGTATCCAATCAATTAATCCCCCAAACCGCAGGACTCGAATACTGCATGCGATAAGTATAATAGTTACTAAACAACGACGTAGATCATCGATTGATTTAGATGCGATGGAATTGGAGCATTACTCCAAAAAAAAAAAAAAAAAAAAAAAAAAAGCTCTGACCTTCTTTTGCTTGTCCCCGCCCCTTGCAACGAGGGCAACCTATATGTGCTTTTTCCTTTCATTTAGCAAGATAGCTTACTAGCTCTTTCGGGTCATAGCAGCATTTATTCAAAGCGGAATCCTCATCTTGAGTCGAGTCTGCATTGCCATACGAATCGACATCGACCAAACCAAGAGCTCTTATGATTTACCATAATAATAAATAGAGTCAATAGCGACTCCATCGTGGGAAGAGCCACTTCTTTCTTGCTTGATAAGGGGGGCTTTTATTCACCAACGCAGACTAAAAGTGCTCTATGAATCGTGCTGGATAGTCACCCATCACACGATTCTCAAACCAAACCTGTGGTGGATCCCGAGAGACAAAGTCAAAGCGCTTGAAAGAATAGAACCTACTATCCACCCACGCCAAATCCCCTAAACAACCTACATCCAAAGATGAGAGTTGTTGAAAAGCCTTTTTTTTAACGCCGGATGTTCTTATTTGGACATCTTGTTTGGGCTATGTTCTTAATTTCCTAGCGCGGATATTGGTAAGAATTTATTGAAATTTCAGCATGGGCTCACGAACGCACACCTTTGGTTAATTTGATTCGATGGAAGTCTTACAGTATTGAGATTTCATTGTCGTGATTCCGGCTAACATATAAATATTCTCTCACGGCTCTCAACTTTATCGACCAGATCCTTCCACTACTACTACATACTTCCAATAAAAGATTACTTTCAGAATGACATTGTAGACCTTAAAACGAGTCAAAATAAAATTTAGATGACTCAAACTAAAGAGACATGAACCTAAAAATAAAAGTTAGCTCAATATATATACAAAGCTAGCTAGAGGGTTGAAACAATCCTAATCTATACTCATTTGTAACTTTTACATTAAAAAAAAATTGTTCCATTTTCTTACAAGAAGAAGAACAATAATCAATCTCTACTAAGTGGGAAAAAATATATATAATTAAACATATTGAGAAACAAAAAGTTGTCCCCTAAGCCTCTATATGTCTCTCTCTATCTCAAATATATATTATTGTAGAAATTAATAAGATTAATTAAATTAATGTTAACTTTAACACCGACATTAATTAAAAAAATATGAAGGGAATTTTTTTTTTTTAAAAAAAAGTAAAAGAAAAGCAAGTTGGGTTGGTGGTGGTTACTGTGGTGGCTGCAGGTGAATGTAGGAAGAAGCACATGGGAAGCCATCGATGTTGATCCAAAACATTTAGTCACACTCTCTATTCTCTCTTTATATTACTTTAATTCATTATTATTATTATTCTTTAATCTCTTTCTTTTCTTTTCAAATGTTTTCATTAACTTTATTCTAATTTGAATCTTTCAACTTTAATTTCGTCGTTCACATTAACTGGAGAATAATATAGACAAGTCATCTCGATTCGAACTAATAAGTTATATATATATATAATCTGAATTGTATCGTTCATGAAATTAACGTGTTTTGTAAATCATTCGATTTTTATATGTTGAAATGGTTTTCAGACGTGTCTACATGATTTATGAAGTTATATATCATAGTTATCGATTCTTTGCTTTGTTGTCCTTTTAAATTGTTAGTCGGTTTCAAAAGTAAGGACGTATGCCATTTGAAAATTACTTTTTCTTTTTTCTAATTCTTTTGATTTTAAATTGAAAACTTTACTTGATAAACGATAAAATAATAAAACAATCTATGTTATTTTTCAAACACATGATAGGTAAAGTGTTTAATTGTGATTTTTTGTTTTTGCTTTGTTTTTTTGAGTTTGTACTTTGTTATTTTTGTAAATAAATTGTTGCACGTAATTGTAATATATCATGCAATTTTCTGCCATTTTCTCCTATAAAATTAGGCTATAGTTTATCTCTAAAATATAGATTACACAAAAAAAAAAAAAAAAAAAAAAATCGGTTAGTAAATACTAAAATATTATCAAACAACTGATATTAAAAGTTAATATTCATGAATTCATTGTAATTAAACTTCCTGATTTTGAACAAATGGAAGTGTCAAAATACTAATTATATACTGAACTACAAACATATTTTTTCAATTGTTATCAAATGGATCTTTATATTTTCAAATATTAAACTATAGTTTTTAAGACGATATATAGAATATATATTTTTATAATTAAATTTTAATCTTTTTCTTTTTTTAAAAAAAGTAGCATAGAATCCCAAGGCCCACAGGTCCAAAAGGAACATCATAATCAAAATTAGCCATGAATTATAAAATTTGTAAACAAAAAGCTTATTCTTAATGAGAATATTCCTTGTAAAGATTCTTTTTTTGTTGAACAATGTTGCACACAATAAATTAATATATTGTATTCTCTATTCAACAATTTTGGTAAAAATAGTTCTCATCTTAAGATTATCATGACTATATATTTTCCACTTTTGATTTCATCTACGTTAGATTTTCTTGTTTTCATTATATATGTAAATGAATTTTATATCTATCAATATCATGACCATATGAGTGTGAAATGTCAACCATCTTTGATTTCTATAATCTAGATAGTAATATACTTTAGATAGATGAATTGTCTTTTATAAAGTTAATACATTTGTTGATAATTCAAAATATCCTTGTCATTGTGCTGACATTACATAACCTTAAAAGTTGATAAGATTAGAAATATATTAAATGATTAAATTTATTGTTACCTAACAATTTGGAGCTCTTTAATTTAGGTGTAGTGTCAGCATTTGATAGATAGTCTGTCATAATATTTAGGCCATTTTTCAATTTATCCATCGTCCTTTTATCCATAAATTTTAATGCTTAGTGAAAGCAAAAACTTGATTAAAAAAAATCAATACATAAAATATGAAATTTTGGTTTTTCTTAAGGGCAAGACTTGGATGCAGCACTCCAACACACAGTAGAAAAAAAAATAGAATGTTTTTTAAAAAAAAAAACTGACAAGCTGTGAATGGACAATTCAGTAGGATGCACAAAGATAGGTGCAACTCACCCAAATTTTTTCTTTTCTACAATTAAAAATGAAAATTTAAAATGATATAAGCATTATGAACTAAATTTTATATGTGTGTGTGTGAGAGCTGCTCCTTAACCGTGCGTACATAATTTTTTTAAAAAAAAACTTATAAAGATACAAAGTAAGAGTACATAGAAATTATTTAAATTGAAGACAAAAAAAATCCAATCAAATCAATTTTATTAATTGATTTTATTTATTTATTTGAGTTCAGCAGCATGGCTGGTGAAAATTTGAACTTTAATCTTTCAATCAAAGATATAATACCTTAACCAATTGAGCTATGCTCAAGTTGACAATTTTATTAATTGAATTGTTACTATGAAATTTAATTTATAGATTTAAAATTTGTGACCATGTTCAACTAAATATTGAGCACAATACTAAAATATGGTGATTTTATTTAATTTTCATTAGAAGTTACATAGGCTAGAATGCAACTAGTTGAAACATTTGGTCTAGTTGGCAACCAAATTTAAAAAGCCTAGTTGACTTAAGCAACTTTGAAATTTGCTGATGGGAAAGAACTATTTTGTGAATGAATTACAGCTTTTTGTCGATGCTGCAATTCAAGACAAACAACGATGTAAGATGATCGAAGGTTTTCTCTTTACTAAAATATGATCCAATTCAACAGTACATGCACTTAATTGCTTGCCACACTTAGAAAACCAAAATGACAAAAATATGGTTTTGAGGAACAATATCCCTTAAATTGGGTGGCTGCTTGCAGTCAACCCCGATTCACTTAATTCTAAGTTTATTTTCAATTTTCCTTTCTTATGTACTTAAAAAAAACTAATGGGGAGACCCTACTTAGGTCATTAATGGCAAATTATATCTTTGCAATTAGTAGCTAGCTAGGCTCAAGCAATAAATGATATTTAATAAGGAAAATTTTTGTTGCCTAACAAATTTCAATTTCAAAC
Source organism: Trichosanthes truncata (assembly GCA_033996785.1). Lineage (NCBI taxonomy): Eukaryota > Viridiplantae > Streptophyta > Magnoliopsida > Cucurbitales > Cucurbitaceae > Trichosanthes > Trichosanthes truncata. Next base: position 79,701,452 of record JAWPNB010000003.1, read on the forward strand.
AAAAATCATATATATATATATATATATATATATATATACACACACACACACACACACACTCAACCACATATTATCGAAATATTATCGAAATGTCATAACAAATAATAACATTGAAGTTAAAACATATTTCTTCACATTTTATGTTAAAAATGGAATACCAAACAAAATTACGAGCTATTATTATGATTGATAATTTTCATAATTGAAAATTATCCAGCTCATAAATCTAGGTTATACTTGGTTTTATTGGTATTTTCTTTATAAATTCATTTAAATTCCAAGAAAAGCAACATGAATCTTCCAAAGTAAATTAAAATCAATAAAATGGAAGGAAAAGAAAAGATTTGCACTAATAAAGTACTTTTGACTGTAGTTTTGACAAGAAGGGAACGATTGTCTGACGATTGTTGACCAATTACTATAGCAATTAGATAAGAAAAGAGCATATTCGAATAATCAGAAGATTGTGCAAAAAGAGGGATTTGTTCCACCAATCAAGCTAGAATCTAGGGCTCACGAGTCAAAGGGATCATACCAAGAAGAAAACCCTAGAAAAAAAAAGAGATTAAAAAAGAGCACGAAGAGGAGGAAGAGGAACATTCGTTCTACACACAAAAAGCCCATGATTCATTTGGTCGTTCTCTCTTTTTGTTCTTCACTTTGTTTTTATGTTCTATCCTTGAGAAAACCCAGAATCCAACCTTTGGTTCATCTTTAGGGTGTTGATGATTTCCCCTAGCTCGAAAGAGAAGAAGAGAAATCGATTGAAGGGTTGTAATCGAGTTTAGCTTAGAATTATTAGCTTTGCAATTTCAATTCTATTTTCTCCAGTATTAAAGGCCTTCATCATTTACGATTATGTCTTTAGTTGTTTCTTTTGTATTGGAGTTGTTTTATAGTATTTCGATTTGTGTTTTTGATAAGTTTCCCTTGTTGTACGGATTTTACATTATTGAATGAAAAGTTCTATCTCTTGGTTAAACTCAGATTCTGTTTCAACTATGTTTCTCACGATTTCTCACCTTATTTCAGTTATGTTTTTATTCCTAATCATGAGCTAAATTCTACATAGGAATTGAAGAACATAAATGTCCTAAGGTAAGGATGCTTAGCCAATAAACCGAAGCAATCGACATCACATGAACGTTGTTTGTTTTTACTGATTTTACTGTTTTATTAGAACCCTTGAATGATCAACTTGAGTTGCTTTTAAGTCCAATCTAATACCGAAAGGGTTAGAAGAAGATAGATTTCGTAAAAGCAATGAGACAAGAAGCTTAGACATAAGCCACGCTTGATCCTAGACATAGGATGGGCTCCTCAAAACTAAGAATGTGATCTTAATTACCTAAGTACTATTGGCCATAGATATATAGGTTCAATCACTTAGTCTCCTAAGAGTTTTGAATCAAAACTGAATAGGAGTTGATTTGATTTACAACGTTTCTGTGAAATATCCAATTGCTATGGCAATTAGTTGACAATCTTACCAAAAGAGCATGAATGAACTTGAATCCGCTCATTCTCTTGAGGGATCTTGCATCAATTTTCATATTTCTTTATTGCAGTTTGTTATTCACCATAACACCCAAAATATTTGTGTTTTTAGATTTTTAGCTACTAAAATTGTTATTGTTCACAATCTTGCTACACATTAATTTTGTAGTGTTCGTTCCCTTGGAATTTGATAACATGAAATATTTTCCTTATTACTTGCATTGGTAGTGTATACTTGCACTAAGGTTTTAGCTTTATTCTTATTAAATTTTACCCACAAGTTTCACCTGACTAATGATGCATAGAAAAATGACTTGTTCAAAGTCATTTTTAATATCATAGACTGGTGAGATGCTTGAAAAATCGTTATTTTTTTAAAAATTTTAGTTTCCAAAACTATTTTTTAAAATTATGATTAAATAACGTGCAAAAGTGAATGTTATATTTATAAACTAAATAATTATAAAAAGAAATATAGAAACAAGAATACTACAAGTACAAAGACGTACTATATATATTAATCTAATATTAAAAAATGCAAACTACCACACATTGAGAACTTCTCATAAAATTTAAATGTAAGTATTTACTATGCTTAAAGATAGATTTTATTATATGATCATCGTACAATTCTAATATACATTAAAAAAAGATTATTATTTTAATTTTTTTTTCTCTAAAACAAAGAAAGAATATATTTAAAAAGCTGGTCAAATGGTTAAGTGTTAATGTGAATTAGTTGGTAAGATCATATATCTTAATTATTATTGCCATCAATTTCAACTTGTTAATTAAGAGGCATTAAACAAATTATTAATTAGGCTAAATTAGGTATTGTTCAACAACTAATCATTTAAAGTTCAAGATCAATATAAATACAATTAGGGTTTTAAATTTTTTAATAATTCTATTTTCCCCTATTTGTAACCAATTACCAATTAAGACTTCATAGAATATATGCAATTATAGGTAAAGTGAGCATAGCTTGACGGTAATTGACATATACTCTTTCACTGAAGTCGGAGGTTCAAATCTCCATATTCCACATTTGTTGTACTTGAAAAAAAAAAAGAATATATGCAATTATATGCTAAGATAATGCTAGTGACATTTTTCTAAGCCTAAAATTTGAAAACTTCATAACCAATTTATGTTTGTCAAATTTGGTTCATCTTATCAATATGAATATAATTCAAATCATAAGGCATTGTTTCAAAAAAATTTTAAAAAAATCGTAAGGCATTGATTTCTCCCTTATAAAGGGAATATTTGATTTTGTTTTCTTTATTCGTTAAGGGACTGTTTGGGGTAAGGGTTATAATAACCCGTGTTATAATAACCTGTGGAGTATTCTGCACCCCAAACACTGACTATTATAACCCCAGACTAAACAACTCTATATTTTAAATAATATTATATTATTTCACAGACTATTATAACTCACAGACTATTATAACCCACTCAGTGCCCCAAACAGCCCCTAAATGTTTTTTTCAAAACAATTTTCACTTTTTGATCCGACAAAAATGGACAAAATTTGTCATGTCATAGTCAATTTCCATTTATGAGTTCCTTTTGTCTACAAAGGTAAACTGTAAAAGAGCAACCATTATCTGAAAGTGGGCTTAGCTCAACGGTAATTAGCATGTAGCATGAACTAAGAAGTCACATGTTTGAATCTCTCCACCCTCAAATGTTGTTGAACTCAAAAAAAAAAAAAAGCAACCATTAAATTTTACTTAACGTGAAAATATTCCTCGTATTTATTATTGTTTTTGAATCTCATACCTACTTTGATTTTAGAAAAGTGTATTCCTTACTCCAATAATCTTTGATCCTATTTTCTGATTCTTTCGTCTACTCTCCTGCTCGATTTGTGAGTTTCGTTATTGTTTCTTTCATGCCTTGATCTAAGATTGTGAAGTCCTCTTTTTGCTTTAGTAATATATTACCTTTACAATTTTTTTTTGTTTGTTATTAATAGTGGTGGTAAAACTACATGACATAAATAATATTTGCATAACAATTACAATTTATAAGAATATTTTATGAAAATTTTAATATAAAAAAGTATTTTAGGAAATTTACCCTCATTTTTTAATGTATCATGTTAACTTTAATGTTGTTATTAATAGCAATGGAAAAGTTTCATTTACAAAAAAAAAAAAATTGTATAATTTTAGTAATAAAGATATAAGATTTAAAAAGAAAATTATAAAATAAAGTAATCGTCCAACTGTTAGTTTGCTTAAATCTTTTAAAAATTATATTAATTTGTTAACCCTTCTTAAAAACAAGAAACTAAAAATAAAACAATTATCAAATAAACCTAAATTATTTTATACCGAAATCTATTTAATTATAATACAAAAGACCTTTTGATCATTTCTTCTTTGAAAAAAAAATTATTCCAAACTTGCCTAAGATTTTAAAAGTTTTGAATAGTTATGAAAGTTAAACAAAATTCCAACTCATAATATTATATTACCTTTTAAATTTCCTATTGATGGAATATATTGAATGGATACATTCAAAGGTTTTACTTAACTTTGTTTTTTTTTTTTTAAAAAAAAAACCTTATTCAAAAGACATCCAAGAACATAGTGGAAAATCCTCTAAATTGATATTTATTTTTCTTTCATAACAGCTTCATTTCACCAATAAAATTGTCATTGTGTGGTAGTAGGTATCCATTGACCTAACTTTGTGCACTAGCATTAATCACCCCATAAATTAGGGTTTCCTTTTAAATTGACTAATAAGATCAAAATAAGCAAGAGAGAAAGTTTGACTAATAACAAAATTTTCTAAGTTTTTGTCAAGGTTGACCAATCTTGTGATTCCTACATGATTTTGCTTTTGCACCTTTAAAAAACACATCTTAAAGTTAGGAAGCATGTCTTTTCTAAGTCCACCTTATGTTAGCTTTCTTGAATTTCTTATCTTTTCTATGTGGAGTTTTTTCTTCCTTTCTGTTTTTGTTTTTATGTTAGAATCTCTTTATTACCTGACTTGTCTTCCTCAAATCTTATTCCAAATTCTTGCTTTGTGAGGGTTGCTATTTTGGATACACATGTGTGGCAAATATTTTCATGTGCTTTTGTTATTTGGTTAATAATTCGTTTGTTGGAGTATAATAAGAAAATTTAAATCGGCGTTTTGAGTGATCCTTACGATGATTTAATGCTTATATGTGCTAATTTTATATAATATTTGAAAGTACATACGATTGTATATTTTATATTATATATTGTATTTTTTTTACCATTCAGTAACATATTTGTATCCTTAATCTTAAACATACTCTAATGTAACACAATAATATATAGGAAGAAAAAAAATAACAACTAATTTTAAATGTCAGAAAAGAAAAAATGACATTATTTATTATTTTATGTGTACCTTTCAAAGTACATATCTTCAATCTTATGCTCTTCAACTATATATATATATCTTCAGTTTTATGGTGCGAATGAATAAAACGAAATTACACATCAACATTAATTCTAACATATATTTGAAAATGTTTACAAAAGAGCTCAATCTCTCTTGTGTGTGAGGACCCATGTATATCGATAACAATTTTGTTTTTTTTTTTTTTTTTCTCATTCATTAACCCTATGAAACTTCAACTTTTACACTGAAAGATGTGTTCTGATCCAAAGCAATGGATGCTAAATTTTCACTAATTAAAAAAGTATAGCACAAAGGATAACAATTTTCACTTTTTCTCCAAATTCCCCATTAGCTCAATATAAAAAGGATATCTTGATGTTGAAGTAAATTAATTAATTAAATATTAAAAAAAAAGAACCCTCCACTTCAAATTGGATTATTGATGGCTAGTTTCCCATTTGCCCATGATTATCTCCACTTGATTTACAACCCTTAATCAATTTTACATGATGGAATTGCAATGGATGAAATCTTAACTAAGATCATTACTTTTTTTTTAATCTATAAGTTTACTCTGCATAGTAATCTATTCATAAAGTGTATCAATTTTTTTTTTTAATTAAGTTTCCTAGTGATATCTTTGGGCATAAAACATATTTTTTACAACCAATTAATTTTTTTTCAATAATGAAACTCCAGACGTTCTCTTCTAAAGAAATTTCAATCCTTTCTCATTCTACTTTTATAATAAAAATAAAATAGTGAAAATATAACATACATTTATTAATAGTGATTCATCAACGAAAACTACTATAAAAAAATGCTAGGATTAGAAGAAAGAGGGAACAATATCAAGAGTGTACAAGTACCCTAAATCCTACCATGTTTTTTTTTAAAAAAAAATCTATTAAAGATTATCATATTTTACTCTTAAGCAATTTATTTAATTTGATGATTCATAAACATGTTTTATTTAGTCAACCTAACTAATAAAAACAATTCTATTAAGTGTTCAAATCTCCCTACACTATTTATATGGTTTTTTTTTTTTAGTTCAACAACATTTGAGAGTAGAGAATTCAAACCTCTAACCTCTTGATCGAGAGTATATGTCAATTACTGCTGTTGAGCTATGATCACTTTGGCCTCTACTTATATGATTATACCCAATTATTACCATTGTTTAAAAAAGAAATATTTGGCTTTATTTAAAACATGTGATCTCCCGTTGGACTTTTTTTAACATAAATATTATAATTAGAAAATTATTTAGAAAAATAAGATCAATTGGAAACAACTAATTTGAATATTATGCTAACTTTGAATGAATTATTCTTTAATAAAAAATGATGTCATTTTTTACGTAATGAAATAACATTTTGAAAAAAAAAATCTCAAGAGAGACTATATTTTAATTAGAAAAAAATAAATCCAAATAATACCCAAAAATATGATTTCAAATCCATAGTAAAATTTAGGGAAAAAAAATCAATTGAGAGTAGAGAATTCAAACCTCTAACCTTTTGATCGAGAGTATATGTTGTTGACCTATGCTCATTTTGACCTCTACTTAGATAATTATACCCAATTATTACCCTTTTTGAAAAAATAAATATTTGACTTTATTTAAAACATGTGATCTCCCGTTGAATTTTTTTAACATAAATATTATAATTAAAAAATTATTTAGAAAAATAAGATCAATTGGAAACAACTAATTTGAATATTATGCTAACTTTGAATGAATTATTCTTTAATAAAAAATGATGTCATTTTTTACGTAATGAAATAACATTTTGAAAAAAAAAATCTAAAGATAGACTATATTTTAATTAGAAAAAAATAAATCCAAATAATACCCAAAAATATGATTTCAAATCCATAGTAAATTTTAGGGGGAAAAAAATCAATTTTAACCCTAAACTTGACAAGTTGTATCAATTTTAACCATGAACTTTCAATTTCATCAATTTAAACCTCAAACTTGAATAAATATATTAATTTACATCATCGGTTAAGTTTCTGTTTCAATCACTGTTAGAAAGGTTTCTCACACATACTCAAAGTCATGTGTTGCTCTATGATAGGTACTTGTTTGTTATTTAAAAAAAAAAATTACCAAAAAAATAACTAAATCACTCAAAATTGGGTTGCCACCATCATGACAACCACGAACTCGACTCTCAAAAGTAAGACCCACACAAAAAAAAGGACTCTTGTGTTCCCCCTCGCCTTTGGTGTTAATACCAGTGACAACGAGTGTGAAGAAGATCCAGGCGGTGACGTCATTGAAGGTGGCGACGACCATGGCGGTTTCGTCAACTTCGGTGGTGAGGAGTTTGAGCTCAGCTAAAATGTGAGAGAGAACATGGAAGACAAAGGTGCACAGAGTAACGCTCATGAACACAATGAACTAATCGTAGTCGACCTTGTCGCCCCCGTTGACAGTCTTATGGGGGATTAAAATGACATTAATGTTGGAGAGGAAAGAGACAAAGATTCTGACAAATGAAAATTCGAAAGCTCTACGTCCATTGCGGCGGATAGAGGACAAATCAATCTCGAGGCCGATGAGAAATTAAAAATTAAAAAAAAAACCAATATTGAAGACTGATTCAAGAATGGGAATACTCCATTGAGGAAAAATCTTGTTATAAGATTTGTTTATACTAAAAGCTTATGGATCAAGTAGAATCTTGCCTTAAAATTGAAAACACCCTAAATTAATGAAGTAAAAAAAGCAGCGAAATTAAATAAGATAAAAGAAGTGAAAAAAAAGTCATGCTCTGAAATTGAAAAACATTATGGCGAGTCAACTCCAATTTTCTTTAGCAATTTTATTTTTTAAAAAAAATAACAAATACATGTATGTCATATAGCAACACGTGACTTTGGACATGTGTGGGAAACGTTTCTAACGGAAATTGAAATGGAGACTTGATCGAGAGTGTAAATTGATACACTTAAATGTTTAAATTAATAAAATTGAAAGTTTATGATTAAAATTGATACAATCTATAAAATTTGAGGTTTAAATCGATGAAATTGAAAGTTTAAGATTAAAATAATTGATACAATCTATTAAATTTAGGGTAAAAATGATTTTTTTTTGCTAAAATTGATCCTTTGACAAGACGATCTTATATTATGAAAACTATGAACGAATTCTTCTTAAGGAAGATGGTGTTATTTTTTACATAATAAAATAATACTTCGGGGAAAAAAAATATCGAGAGAGACTACATTTCAGTAAAAAAAAAAAAAAATGGAGGGGGAGGGTAAATCCAAATAATATCCGAAAAGATGATTTTAAATGTATACGTATACCTAAAATTTATCTTTTGAAAAGGACTAATTTTAAAAAACCAACAAATATATATTTTTTATTTGACAAGTAATTTTAAAAACTGTGTATTTGTGGTCCCTTTGTGCAGGGCAAGGGCAAACAAGGAATGACAAAACAAGTTGGAATGGTCTCCACATGGGGAAGTTAAGTTTCAAACAATATTTATAACTTAGCCAATAATAGTACTGTCTCTTTAACTAAATTTTTTTTAATTTGCATTTATTCTTTAAAGTAATTGCATTAATTGTTTCTTTTTCAAAAATACATCTTTATTCTTTCTTTTTTTTCTTTCTTTTTTTATGTAAATTATTTCCTTTTAGAGCCATATAAATTCCTTTCCTTGTTTGAGGGGATAGTGGGGCCACCTTGAAAATCGGGTAGATGTAGATCAAGTACATCTTGTCTATGATTATCGTGCTGACAATACCTTTCAAATCAATCTCAGCCGTCTGATTTTTCTTTTAGATCTCATGGAATTTTAATCTCTCATCATTATTTAAGGTTTAAGCTTTCGAGTAATGATTATCATAATCATGATTATTCATTTCTACCTTTTCTATACCCAATTACCCTCTTTTTTTTTTTTTTTTTTCTTCTTCTTCTTAGGTCCTGTTTAGTTTTTGATTCAAAAATATTTTTTGAAAATAAAGAATTCAACCGAAAACAAAAAAAAAAATTTCTTATTTTCATTATATCTGAAAACACGTTAGGTTTCAATTTAAAAACTTTAAATTTGAATTCAAAATTTGAAAATTTTGTTTGGTTGAAATTTGAAAATGTAGAAAAAGATTAATATGTGTTTCATAGAATCAATTCTTTATAAAAAAAAACTAATATAATTATTTCTTACTATAGCGAATTTGAACTTATTGTTGCCGAAAAGGAAAAGGGAGATCGTGGAGATAGCGAAGATAGAAGAATGAGAGATGGTTCAAAAGATTTTTGGTTTCTTGAAATACAAGAGGTAAAATTTATAAAATGAATAAAACTTTTCCAATTAGAAAAAAGAAAAGAAATTCTTTCCAGTAAAAGAGAGGAAAAAACCATTTATCAAAAATTATTAATGTTTATACAATGTTGTGCTAGTTAAATCCATAGTATAATCATCTATAAATATTTTCATTAACTTTGGTTTGTTGATCTTTATTTTTTGTGGTTTTTGTAATAAAAAGTTATTCATAAAAATTTAATGATAGATCCACTTTGTAGATAGATGTACGCTTATGAGTTTTGAAGAAAAAAGATAAATTGTAATATTCAATTTTGTTGTTTTGATGAAAACCATATTTTTTGAAGAGTGTATATGTTGTTTTCATAATTTTTAAAAACAAAGAAAACAACAATTTATCGTTTCCGAAAATATGTCATTTTCGGAGTTGTTTTTGAAAACTGTTTTTGAAAATTATTGTACTAAAAGCTTTTTCATCGTTTTTCTTGTATTTTTATTTTCGAAAATATAAAAATGAAAACGGATCACGAACCAAACGGGACCTTAGTATTTTGAACTCAAAATAAAGTTTTCTTGTCTTAAGTTTAAAAAAATATATATATTCTTTTAATGCGACTCAAATCAAAGTTAAATGTTTCATTTCAGCTTTACATGTATTTTAATAAAAACTTTGTGTGACATCATGTGCATTTATCTTTTAACCTGCATTTTTAGAGTTTGGTATGAATTCTAAACGCAGGTGACTTTAAACTCTTTTTGTTTAATACAATATAAAATTTAACTATAAGGATCTAAAGAGTATTAAAAAAATTGGAAATTGAAACACAACATTCAAAAGAACAAAGAGTTTAAAGTAAATAGTTTGATTAACTCGAACAATAATTTAAAACTAGGGATAGCTAAATGGATTTTTTAAAAACTAAATAATTTAGGCCCCGTTTGATAACCATTTGATTTTTGGTTTTTGGTTTTTAAAAATTAAGCCTATAAATACTACTCCCACCTATGGTTTTACTTATTTTGTCATATACTTTTTGTCTATGTTTTCAAAAACCAAGCCATGTTTTGAAAACTAAAAAAAATAGTTTTCAAAAACTTGTTTTTGTTTTTAGAATTTGGCTAAGAATTCAAATACTTCTTTAAGGAGATGAAAATCATTGTAGAGAAATTGGGAGAAAACAAGCTTAAAACCAAAAACTAAAAATCAAATGATTATCAAACAGGGCCTTAGCTATCCCTAGTTTTAAATTATTGTTCGAGTTAATCAAACTATTTATTCTTCTCTCATATCTTGTTCAACATATTTATTAAAGAGGTGTAAAATTATTTTTGTTTAAATATTAATCCAGTATTTCGATAATTCAACTATAAAATTAAATGAATTACATACAATCCGTACAATTATTTTGAAGTTATCATCTATTATTTTAATTGTTTTTGTTAATCCTTTAAAAATTTTCAAGTGATTTAATTAATTAAATCCAAATTTTAACATCAACCAAAAAGTACCCTTCTCCTTTTTGGGCTATAAGAGGATAATTTGGGTGAATAAAAAAAAAATGAGACTTGGACCCCAACCCTTCAATAGAGGCAAAGGCCACCTAAAAAATATATACAATTCAAATATATATATATATATATATATATATATATATATATATATATATTAATTATTATCATAGCAATGGACACGTGTCAAAAGATTAAAGTTGAGTTTAAGAAATAACCATTTAATTTGGTACCCTACTTATATAGAGGTACAGCCAAACATACACATTACCAAACCTTTATTGGCTTGTCCTTAGCATAGTCCATTTTATTCTCCATTAGAAATAAAATAAAAATAACTTTATAAAGTTTTTTTCCTTTAAAAACCAAAAAAAAAAAAATTAATAAAAAAAAAAAAAAAACACTTTGGTTGTACAAATGCTTATCCATTAGCACTAAAGATCATTAATAAATAAAGTAATTGCCATGGTGGGCTCTACAAATGTTGTTTAAATTATTGCTCAAAACCAAGATTAGAGTCCATATTATTGAAGTTCAATAGGATTCTTTTGATCCCAATTATTGCATCAATTTAGAGCATAGAATTCTTTTTGGGTTAAATCATAGCTTTTGTTCCATATTTACATGTTTATGTTAACTTATTTTTATGTATATTTTTAAAAGTTTTGATTTCGATCCTGTACTTTTTTTCATTTATTTGTCATAGTTGTCTCTATATTGAATAAGTGATGTTAAATGTAATTAAAAGATTACATAGCACAAATGGTCAAATGTTTTAAATATCCACAAGAGAGAGAAGATAATGAAAAAGTCTATTGTAATGTGATCTAAACCAAGTACAGTGTATATATATAGACGGTGAAATAAAAGAACTTTACCAAATAGTTACGATTTAACTAATAATTGACAACAAAATGTAACCAAAAGTACAATAGGCTGTTATATAATGTATAGAGAGAGAGATTGAGAAATAAACTAACTTAACTAGCTAGCTAGTTAAACACAAATAACAAATGTAACAAAATAGAACCAAAATGCAACAACCTAACAATAACTAATATACACCCTCTCCCTACTTAAAAAGAAAAAAAAAACTTATTTCTTTATAAAATATTCAACATTTTTCTAACGCACATTAATAAACAAAATTGAAACTTTTGAGATATATACGATCATGAAATTGATAAACATGTCAAATTACAAGAGCGAAAGCAATAATTTAACTTGGTTTCTCTTCTGACAAAGGTAAATAATGAAGGGAAAATTTGAATTTTGTCGAGATAAATTTCTCTACCACAAATTAGGTTTTTTTTTGTTAGTTGGGCAATTGAATATGAGACAAATTCCAGCAAGTTTAGATATAGGAAAAAAAAAAAAGAAAGAATCATTCTTAGATTTTTGATTCATGTACTATTAAAGATTCAACTCTAGAATTTTGATGGGATATATTTTGTGTTGTATTGTCAAATTGATGTACTAAGTATGTAGGAATATAAATGAAAAAGTAATTGTAATAAATTCTATTAAAGTGAGTCCATTTATTTGATGCAATTATATCACATCAAATGCAAGGAAAGAAGAAAAAGTACCATTATTTTTGGTTGGTTAAAGAAACTTATGGTAGGAAGCTCAACTCACATATTTTCTTTATGGATTTAATGTTATCTTGTCAAATGATGTACGAGGTACGTGTGAAATTGATGAAAAGTAAATATGTTTGTCTTTGTTAAAGTAAGTTTGTTTGTTTGTTTTTTAAAAATGTTTTTGTTAAAGTTAGTTGTTTGGTGTCAAATTGTTAATCCCAATATAATATATGACACATAAAAAGAGGTATTTTTAGACTTATTTTAATCAAATTAAAATTTGAATTTAAATATATGAGGAAATTAATACATTTGTAAAAATTAGAAAGAAGAAAAATCAACTAATAAATCATTAATCAAAATTATGCTAAAATGTTGATGGATTATATAATAGAGTCTAAACTATATATAATTTTTTTTTATTACATTCCAATTATAAACTTGGTGATTTTTGTTTTGACAAAGATAACTGGTTGTCCATCATATATATATATAATCGAGGAGATGTCTACTTTAGAGCAATCATGTAGGAGAGATATATATGCGCTAGAGATAGATTTATTCTTTCAGTGGGTATTCAACACGAAATCTATCTGATTGCATTTTTCTCATATTTTTCCTACTCATTTTTCTGGGTTCTTGGTAAGCTTGTTTGAGTCTTAATTTCTCCTTTAGTTAGATTTGTGTTGCTTGGCCATTTGATTTTGTGTTTACTTTTCTTATATTGATATGTCTTGATTAGAGTTGTCACATCTTTTTGTGTATTTTTTTTCCTTATATATAGATTTTGCAAAAAGAAAAGCAAAAACAATAAATTCTAAAGGTCAATGTCAAACGTTGTATTATGTGTGTGACTCTATAGTATGAATATATATATTTTTTATATATCATTAATTACATTTAGAATTTTGAAGAAATTTGATTGATTTTCAAATTTTCAAAATACTTTTAACTAGCTTTAAGAAAAATATTTTTTAAAATAGGATAGGAAACAAAGAAAAATGTTGATAAATGAGCATGGTTTTTTTTTTTTTTTTTTTTTTTGTAAAAAACCAAACACAAAATTGTTATAGAATGTGTCTCTATAGGTTTCTTCTAAAAAAAGAGTGTCAATGGTAAAATTTTGTCATGATTTTAAAAATACATTAGAAAATAAAGTTCTTAATGAAAATTTTCAAGTTTTTAAATTACAACACTTAGATTATTCAGAATGGCATATATTTTTTTTAAATGATTTGCATACAAAAAGGAAATGTCATTGGAATTTCAAAAGAGAAATTAATTAATCACAATTATACAAAGAATATAAAATAATTAATATGGTCAAAAACCTTGCTTGTACTGACTGAATTCCAAACCTTGTCATTTTTATTTTATTTTGTATATTTTGTTTTATTTTTTTATGAATCCAAGCATTGCCAATTACATAGTATTTGCTTCTCATCTTTTCATTTTATTCCGAAGTAATTTACCATTAATTGAAGTTCAAAAGAAAGTTCAAGTTGAGAAGGAAAAAAAAATTGTGAAAATTGCACACAACAAATGTAGCACAATTTTCAATCTTAATCAAATACACAATTAGGGTCTATTGGGAAATCAAGTTAAGAAAAATAGTTTTTATTTCTTATTTTTTCAATTTTTTCAAATCAAACAAGTTAAGCATGTTGGTATTAAAGATTAAACCGTCTTTTATTCTATTTAAAACAAATTTTTTGATATAGTGAATTGACGGAATAATTTTCAAAAATAGTTTTCAGAAAAAAGAAAAACAATGCTGATTTCACATATTTTCTTTGATGTTTTCTTATATAATCTTTCATTTATGATTATTAAGTTTCTAAGTATGATTTGATATTAGATGTTTGTAAAAATACATAAAAAAAAAATGAAAACAAAATAATGATTTTTTTAAAATTTAACCCACCTGCAAAGATGTCCACAGGGCGGGGTGGGAACGAAGGTGACTTATCCATTCCCCTCCTAAACGGGGATTCCCCGCCCCGTTAAGGCGGGTCTCTGCGGGCCCCGTCCCTTTAGGAAAAATGGACATCTCTACCCACCTGTAACATAACTTAATTAGTTAAAACATATACTCTCAGTCAAGAGGTTAAAGGTTCAAATTTCCAAAAAAAATATTTTTAAAAGAAAACACACCAAATAGCATCTAAAATGTTTTGTCATATTTTATTAACTAGACAGATAATTTTCACAATTTACAATAATTACCATCAATTTTCCTTGTAATTTCCTAGAATCTTTCCTTAAGATACATTTTGAATTTGGGTTGCTTATAATTTAGGTCATAAACATGATGTTTAACAGAGAATTATTCCAAAGTCAAAACTCTTATGAACAATAATATAAAAAAACAACCTAATGTTCAATAACTTCAATTGTAATATGGCTAAATAAAATTGGCTGGATGATTTTGATATATTTTGATAGAATGAGATCTCATTTAAAGATGCAGTTCTAGTTCCACTAACCTTTTTCAATAAGTATAATGGTAAAGTCAATTTATATATTTTATTGTGTAAAAAAAATATAAAAGTATCAATACGACAAAATTTGAGTCTCATAAATCACGTTGAGCAACTCGAACCAAAGGATTGTAACCGTATCGATCCGTATTGAGTAAGATAATGAATGCTTTTGTTATAATAAATATGGAAGGTACATTATAGTAGTTAATCGTAAATATAAAGGAGCAAAAAACTCACTAGCGACAATTCAATATAAATAAACGTATGTTGAAGATATGATAGAATCGTATCGATCCATATTGGGTAAGTAGTTCATTAAAAAAGTTGAAAAGTCGAATAAATGTCGTAAGGTAAACAATAATAATTCTAAATATTAAAAAAAAAATACCATGGTTTTATTTGTAGAGATTTATATATACTATCCTAGCATAAGTTATTTAGAGAGAATTTTACACACACAAAAAAAGTGTAAACTCACTAATTTCAATAATATCAAGTTTTGCACAAATTTAAGTTTGATTAATATACAAATTTACCATTGAATAACTAATTTGCTAAAGCTCACAAATTTTAACAACTCTTGCTCTAATAATGTTGTTCTTCTTTGAAATCTTATCAATTTTGTACCATACACACATGTTTTATAATACATTGAAAGCTAGGAACACAAAATTTCAAACAAAAACTTAAGAGAGGGTAAAAGTTGCAACACCTTTTCAAGTTTAAAGTTAAGATTGCAACATTTATCTAAGCTTGTGGTGTAATTTGATGAAATTGAAAGTTTAGGGTTAAAATTGATACAATTTGACAAGTTTAGGAGGTGTAAAAATTGATTTTTTTTCCCAAAAAAAATTAAATTTTTAAATTTTTTTATAACAAATGTGGAGATGAGGATTGAACCTCCAACCTCAAAGAACGGAGTGGATGACTTAACGTGTTGAGAACTATGCTCATGTTGACTTAAAATTATTTGGATTGCATATTTGTATTTCCTGTAAATTTAATACCAACAATACTTGAGAAATCTTATTGAAAAATAAATGTATACTAAAATCACAAAAAAAAAAAAAAAAAATTTGCAAATTCTTACTATAAATGGTTTACTTTCAAACACCTTTTGATGATCTAAACCCACCAACTAATATGGTTCAAATAACACCATCCAATTCATCTTTAGGATTTTCATCCATTATTCAAATCTTCCTATCTCACCTATCTTGCAACTTTTTAAAATTAAAAGTACAATGAATTTATAAATATATTTTTTTAAGTTATAATTAGATCAAGTTCCACAACCACTACTTCTGATGATTTAAACTTACAATTAATGTCAACATGAACATAATTGTAAAGACGTCTTTACTTCCTCTTATAGAGTGTAGGTTTGAATCTCCATACCCCATAATAAATTAATATTCTTTTTTTAATTTATCTTAAAAGTTTTCATTCAACGTTCAAATCTTCCTATATTCCACCTATCATCTTTGTAAAATTTTTAAAATTAAATTACAATAAATCTTCAAATATTTACTAAAATTATTTCTCAAACCCCACTAATAGATAGAGTTTAGTCAATCAAGGTTTCATTCAAGGTTAAAATCTTTCCATCCCACTTATTTTTGTCCCAAAAAAATAAAACATTAAGAAATTAAATATTGTTTAAAAAAAAAAAAGAAAGAAAAAGAAGAAGAAGAAGAAGAAATGGGTGTGGAAAGCATCTTGGATAGGCATAAATATATAATATCTTAGGGGACACAAAGTTTGCTTAATGTGTTGAAGATGCAAAGTAGGAATAGAAACCTTTCAATTAATTAATCAAAACTTTGAGTCTCTCCACAATTTTTCTCTACTTTTAAGTTGTTCTTTCAAGATAAAAAGAATAACTAAATAATTAATCTAACATACAATATATATATTCAATACTTGTAAACCTTTCAATTGGTGATAGTAGATTTACGAGTAAACAAATATTTACTTGAATATTTGTAGAGTTTTTGAATTATTTTTTTCTACATATATTGCCCTGAATTCAAAGTCTTAAATTTATGAGTAAACAAATATTTACTTGAATATTTGTAGAGTTTTTGAATTATTTTTTTCTACATATATTGCCCTGAATTCAAAGTCTTTTTTTTTTTGTGTGCTAATTTTACCATTCTTTCAACTCAAAAGTCATGGAATTTTTTGTTATATGGTTTCAATAATCCAAAGGTTAATATCATACCCTTCTTTAAAAAAATGTGTATGATGATGTCACCTATTACTATATTTGATATTGATGGATCTTCTTTTTACAAGGAATATATAGTGTTGGAATGGAAAAATTCTTTGGAAAGATATTTCTGTGTTCTCGTGTTTTTCCATATATTTTTTCTTTCAATTATTTAAAAAAAAAAAGAAATCAATGAAATGAAAATTAAAAGAAAGTTTTCAATTAAAAAAAAAACTATAACATGTTTTTCAAAATAGCATTATATATTTAAACACGATTTTTGAAAAAAGAAAGAAACGATCATTTTTAAAAACACCTTAATCAAATCAAATGGGACTATGTACATATAAGTGACTTCTCGAATAAAAGTATAGACTATATTAGAAAAAAAAATTATTTTAATTGAAATGATAACCAAACATGTATAGAATGAAATGACTATTTATAATTAAATTATTATTGTTGTTGGTGATTTTTTTTTCTTGGAAACTAAAATTTATAACCCTATTATGACATCGAATAATAGAGTAACCACATTCTAAGTTAAAAAAAAAAAAAGAAAAAAAAAAGAGCTCACCTTTATTTTGATAATTATTACTCATAACAACTTTACAGGTTTAGATACATCACCGGTGACGATTCGCCACAACTTTCGATCGATCAAGAAACTCTTCATTTGATGTGCCCAAGTAATATAATTTGTTCCATTGAGAGTTGTACTAATGAGACGAAAAATATCACTCTTCTCCATTCTAGTAAAGGTGAATTGAACCAGACCAAAGCAAGAAAACCGAACCAATCTGTGTGAACCAGTCTGGGTGGACCGATTTGGACAAACCGACTTGGGTGGACTGGTTTGAGCAGACCGGCTTGGCGAACTGGTTATATGTTAAACACTCAATTTCAGATCTGGTCAGTACACGCGAAGAGCAGGAACACCCCGCAACGGAACCACAACAACAGAGAAGAGGGCGGAGGTGAGCAGCGACTTCACTGGGAGCCGGTGCGGCAGTAGTCTGTGCAAGCGGGACGGACGGTGAGGCCAAGGCAGAGGGCGAAGGAGCTGCCATCGAACGAACAAGAAAGCTGGAACGAACAGATTTTAGATCTGAGTAAAGGAAAAACAAAGCATCTGATTGGATGAACAAATCTAAAACAAACAGATCTGGAACGAGCAATCCGATTGGCAAGCGGCGGCTGGAGCGAGAAACCTGCGGAAGTGGTCGGAATCTGGAACGAAAAGGCTGTGGAGGTGGTGATCGGCGGGAATCGGTGTGACAGAAACCTCGAGGTGGTGACCAACGAGGGGTGGAAGGCGGTGGCGGCGGCAAAATGGAAACCCTAAATGAGGTAGGGCTCTGATACCATGATGAATTCAATAATCGTATTATTGCTTGAATCTTGATTCTCGAATGAAAATGTACAAGGGGATAAATACAAGAAAGGAAAGTATGTAAATTCCTAAATTACAGCATAATTCCTAAAATTATGTTCACAAAGCATTTAGAGTGTTGTCGAGGGCTGGACAAGAAATAATTGAAGTGGATCATAATTGTAATTTTTTAAAAAAATCAGAGAATAGTAACACGTAATGTAAATACTCATGATGTAGCTAAAACTCGACAATGTAGTATGATAATATTTTCGAATTTCCTAGCCCACACAAAAATAGAAGTAGTAGGATAGTTAACTTTTGGTACTACAATAATACAAAGAGGCAAGAATAAACTAAATCTTTGGAATTTAACCCAACAATAGTGAATCCAAAGATGCACCATATTCATTTTTCTATTTCTCTCATTGTCAATTGGTTTTGAAATGAAATCCTATGTTTATCTATTATCACTTATACATATTATCGCTCACTACTCGATTTACTATTTTATTTATTTGAACTCCACATTACTTTATTTGCGATTTTTTTTTTTGATCATGCAAGTTACAAATATTCAAACTTACAAAATTAAATGAGGTTACTAATACATTGAGTCAACTATTACTTTCGAATATTATTAGCAATATGAAACATGATATTTGTTAAAGTGTTGATATAATTAAATTTACCATAATGCATCAATTTAAGCTTTTAAGTTGATTGGTGATTTAACATGGTATCAGAGTAGGAGGTCCTAAGTTCGAACCCTTGTAATGTCATTTCCTTCCCAATTAATATTGATTTCCACTTGTTGATCCTCTTACAAATTTCCAAGCCCACAAGTGAGGGAAAATGTTAGGGGGCGTTTGGAGCACCGTGTTGGGTTTGGATGATTTTGTAATCAAAACCCAAAACGTTGTTTGGGCTACTGTGTTCAAAACCCAATAGGTTTGAAACACAACCCTATGATTTTGAATAGTGCACTTCAAACACTGTTTTCTGATTCCCAGGCTTCATAACAACTTCAAACACTGTTTTCTGATTTCCAAAGTTCCGATTCTAAGGGTTCTGATTTCGAAACGGTGCTCCAAACGCTTTCTTAGAGTATTAATATAATTAAATTTACCATAACTCATCAGCTTAAGCTTTTGGGTTGATTTGTGATTTAACAATATTTAAGTCTTTTACTTTACTACTTATCTATCATAATATGTCACACATGCGAATACCAAGCACAATTCAACCAACTAAAACAATATTAATTTGGTAAAAAAAACAATATTAATAATCATAAACAAAAATTGTAAGTTCAAATCTTCATTTATAGTAGATGACTTAGAATTGTGGTTCGGAACAATCCATTAATGTTCATAGGCAACAACAATATACTAAGGTAGTACTAAATATATATATATGTATTTTTTTTTTCAAAATTTTTTTTGGGGGGAGTGTTGATGTTGGAAATTTCCCAATAAAACAGAACATGTGCTGACGTGTACAGAGCAGGACCACCCAACTGCTGGCAGATCATCTGGGAATGGGGAGAGAAAACGAAATAAAAAAGAAAAAAAAAAAGGACAAAATAATTGGTCAAAGAGATAAAAAAAATATCAATTATCCCCACGTTTACACGTGGGACCCATGTAAAGTGGAGTGGCATATTCAGCAATTATGACCACACATCAAGGTCAAACTTATAATTATAAGCATCTGACAACAAGAAAAAGAAGGGGAAAAAAAAAGAAATAACTTAACATAAATAGAATATCATTTTTTAAAAAAATATATATTATTAAAAGGAAAAAAAAAAAACCTTAAAAATTTTCCTGCCGGGTTAACTCGAGCCAACGTTGTTGCCTGCTTCGAAGCAGACAACGAAAGGGAACGGCAACAACTAACAGTGACGGCGGTATCTGGTCTGAATTTAACGTCTTCCGTTAACTCCGATGACACGCATCTATGTCTTTTCCGTACTCTCTACATTTATTTTATTTTTCTTTTTATTTTTTTTAAATCGTCGCCGGCCGTTATGACACGGCAGCCCTCACCGTCAGCACTTTCTTTGCCCCCCAACCCCCACCATTCTTCTAACTCTAGTTTGCTTTACCTCTCCCTTGGGTTACATTCTAACCATGGTTCTCTCATTTTTTTTTTAGTGTAAATGGCTAAGCAAAGGGCGTTATTGATAGCTAAACTGAACCTGAATTAATAGATAAAAATACTAATTGCCATTTTAAAAATTGATGATTCGATTTTTCACTTGCAATTTTTAAAAAAGAAAAAACAAATATCGATAGTGGTTACCTTTCTCTAAATTTCATATATATATATTTTTATTTCAACAAGTATGAAGAGGTTCCTCAAATGCCATGGTACTTTAATCACTGAGACAATCCCAATATTGTGTTTGTTACGTAAAAATCGATAACATGACAACGATTTGACATGTCAATTAAGGACATGTTTGAGAATGATTTTAGAATGACTAAAATCATTTTTGTTATGCTTTTTTAGTGATTTTGAGCATGACAAAAGAGTGATTTTGGATCAAAATCACTTCTAGACATGTTCTAAATATGTTTTTGTTGAGTTGACATAGATAGTTAGGCAAATTAAAGGTCATATCAAACTAAAAAATGGTCATATCACTCAACAACAAGGGCTAAATATTAAAAGTATGATAAAAAATTTAGGGATGTAATTAAAAACTTTTTAAAGTCCGGAGAACAAAATCAATATATTATATTCACAATTTTCAATCAGTTTCATGTTTTTAAGGAATGTTTGACAAGCGGTTTAATGGTTTGAAGTTTATTTGGTATACGTTTAAATTGTTTGTAATAATGCCAAACTTGAGCCTGATATTCTGGTAACGCATCTCCAGCTTCCTTAAAAGATGTAGGTTGGGCTTCTCACTTATATTTGAAATGTATTATTCTAAAAAAACGTAGATTAACAAGTAATTGAAATTTGAGTTTGTGTAATCTAGGTTTTAGATGCTTAGATCTAGGTCGACTACAAATTAGCAACCATGTAAAGTGAGACAAACAAAACTCACCTACCAAACACTTATTCAAGAAGCATTTAAGTTATCAATTTGAGAAAGAAAAAAAAAAAGAAGCATTTAAGTCATAGTTAGAACTCACCTAGTTAAAGACATAAACATATATATAGAGAGAGATGATATTACATCACACTTGGAGTAGATGATTCAAACCTAAATTATTTTTATAAAAAGTAAAGATATATATGCCTTAACTACTATTCATATTGGCAACATCACAAAATTTATCATGTATAAGTAAGATCATTTTTTTTGACATATAAAGAAATAGAACAAAAACAATTACAAAGTAATAAAAGAAGTGTTGGGAACTTGGTCTTCAATCTCTACGACCTGAGCTTGTATAAAATTATAAAAGAAGTAAGATCATTTTTTGGTCAAAATTATAATGCCTTAAACAATTGAGTTACATTCTAGTACACGGACAATTTTCTTGTTTAAAACCACACAAAATTAGGACATCCTTAATCCACAACATCAAATTAAAAAAGGGGGGGGGGGGGGGGGGGAATGCTTAAGATTTTTCACATCATAAAAAGTCCCAGATGGAGTGGATTTATTCCATCAAAACCCAAAAGAAAAAACAGAAAAAACTTAAACAAAAACATAGCGTGATTGATATTATGTTTATTCTCCTCATAACAAAATCATCGATTGCGACTCTGTTCATTAGAAAATAAAAAGAAAACGAAAAAGACAAGTAGAGAGAGAGAGAGAGAGAAAAGAGCAGCTGAAGCAATAAGGCACCGGTATAATAGGAAGCGGGGAAGGTTTTTTTGGCATTCTCTGTAACGGCGTTTTTCCCGGATTCCAAAGAGAAAAAAACCAGAGAGAGAGAGAGAAGTAGAAGAACAAGGCGAGAGGAGAAAGGAAGCAAAAGCGGTTTTTAGAGCTTCTCCCAAAAACGGGTCTGTAACGGCAGCCAAAGGGGAAGTGGAGGCCGGTGGAGCGTTACAGTTTTCCACTTACTCAAGGGGACACAGTTCTTTTTCTTCTTACTCTTCTTCATCTTCTTGGTGGGAAATCCTCAGAATCGTCATTAACGCTCATTTCTGGTTCTAATTAGAGGTGGGTTTATGCGTATTTTGCTGTTGGGGCATCGCTATTTCGGCTCTGTTTTCGGATAATCTTCGTTTGCTGTTGTTGACTTGTGGGGGAGGGGGGAAGCTTATCTTCAACAATAATGGCTAATCGGGGAGGGGTGTCGTTTTCACCCTCAAATGTTTCGCCTCAAGGTATAACTAAAACTGGGTCGTCCTTGTTTCATCTTCTTCTTATTTCATAATCCGATTCTGGGTCTAATTTCCTTCTCTGAAAATGGCGGTTTCAAAGGTTGGGGAGGAGATGGCCTTTACACTGAGCTATGGAAGGCCTCGGCTGGGCCTCTTGTGGAAGTTCCTCGAGTTCATGAGAAGGTTTTCTATTTTCCTCAAGGCCACATGGAACAGGTAAGTTCGTTGATGAATCATTTTACCGCTTCAGATCGACCTCTGGTGCTGGAATTTTCTGTTTGTTTCTCTGTGTTTTGTGATTTGTTTCTTTGATGATTTTGGTTATAGGGTTGTTTTTGTTTTTGTTGTTCCTTCTTTGAGTTTGATTTAGAAATTTTGCTTCATATAGTTGGAGGCATCTACAAATGAGGAGTTAAATCAGAGACCTCCTTCGTTTAATCTTTCCTCCAAAATTCTCTGTCATGTAGTTGATGTCCGGCTGCTGGTATTTTCTGTTCCTAATCCTTTGTTGTTGTTGTTTATTTGTTTGGCTTCTGAGAAAATTGGGGTTAGAAAACAAGGGCCTCTTGTATTTTCTCAGGAACCAAACAGGTGATTAGGCCTTCTGGTTTGGACTTTTGACCTCTAAATTTAAGCCACTTTTGCTTGTCCCTGTCTTAAAATTTTAGGCAGAGCAGGAAACAGATGAGGTTTATGCACAGATAGCTTTAATGCCAGAAGCAAATGTAAGAACTCTTTGTAGAGTTTGTGTTACTTGTCTATTTTTCTAATTTTGGACAAAAGGATTTCAGTCTCTGACTTTATTTTTACTAAATTTTGATCAATGTCTAGCAAGAGGTACCTACGAGTCCTGATCCTTCACCCCCGGAGTGTCGAAAACCAAAAGTCCATTCGTTTTGCAAGGTTTTAACTGCTTCTGATACTAGCACCCATGGGGGGTTCTCCGTGCTTCGCAAACATGCCACAGAATGCCTGCCTCCATTGGTAATTCTGCTTTACCGAGTTATCTTTCCGTTTCGCTTGTTTCATCGCTCGAATATCGTTACATTTTCTGATCTTCTTGTGTGGATTTTCTTCAGGATATGACCCAGCAGACCCCGACTCAGGAACTCGTAGCCAAAGATCTTCATGGTTACGAGTGGCGATTCAAACATATATTTAGGGGTGAGCCTCCGACCTGTTTAGTATGATTACAACCATATGTTTAGGAACAGTTAGCTTCAGGATATAGGAAATTTCAATTCAATTTGTATGTGCTTTTGCGATTATAATAGTAAATCTGTGCTACGATGGATGAACAGGTCAACCACGAAGGCATTTGCTAACGACCGGATGGAGCACCTTTGTTACTTCTAAGAGATTAGTTGCTGGAGACTCTTTTGTGTTCTTGAGGTATCTTTATTTTCCTTCTATGGATGGTTGTCAGTAGGGGAGGTTATATTTCTTCTGTTAACACCCTATGAAATGGTTTCTTAGGGGGGAAAATGGGGAATTACGAGTTGGAGTGAGGCGTCTTGCTCGCCAACAAAGCAGCATGCCTTCGTCTGTGATCTCGAGTCACAGCATGCACTTAGGAGTGCTTGCTACTGCATCTCATGCCGTGTCCACACAAACTCGCTTTGTTGTCTATTATAAGCCAAGGTGATATACTTTATTTTTGTTCTATGTACTTGAATGATGTCGATCCTTCCAAGTTATTCAATCGGGATTCTCATGTTGTTTGTTTATTTCTATTTGGTGTCCGATTATACCAGGGCAAGCCAGTTTATCGTCAGCTTAAATAAGTATATAGAAGCGATGAACAGTAAGTTCTTAGTCGGGATGAGGTTCAAGATGAGGTTTGAGGGAGAGGAGTCTCCAGAGAGAAGGTAGTACGAAAAAAACAAAAACATGCTGCAGTCTCCTTTTTCTTTCATTAGCTTTCTCACTTACTCTTGTTTTACTCATTCTAATCGACCAGGTTTTCGGGCACGATAATTGGAGTTGACGACATATCTCCTCACTGGTCCAATTCAAAATGGCGATCACTGAGAGTAAAGTCTTTCTTTGGAATACTGAGTCTTTCTGCCACCTCCTTCCTTTTAACGAATTCCGATTTCTAATTGTATTTGCTTTTCCTTTCCAGATTCAATGGGATGAACTTGCATCTGTTCAGAGACCTGAGAGGGTTTCACCATGGGAGATTGAACCTTTTGTGGCTCCTACGTCCCCAAGCATTCCGCAATCAGTTTCAGTAAAAAATAAAAGGCCTCGGCCTCCACTTGATATTCCAGGTATTGCTGAGACTTCTTTTGGCTTTGGGAGGAGTTGAAATAAGTTATTGACTAATCATGACGGTTCTCTTTTCTTTCGTCCTTCGTACATGATACAGATTCTGATAATTCAACCGTAACAACTCTTCGACATCCAGGATCAACTCAATCACATGATGATAGAACACAGCTGAGTGTTGCTGCTGCTGACGTTAAAAGATTTGAAAATCATGCAACATGGCATTACAAGCAAACGGATGTTAGCAGCAATGGGAATTCTGTATCAAGGACTCTGAACGAGGGTTCTTGGTTAACTTCCCCGAATGGAAGTGTTTCTCAGCATCGGTTACAAGATTTGACAGATGACCGTAAAAGTAATTCTGTTTGGTCAACAGTCTTCCCAGGAGCGCCAACGGCCCACTCAACATGTCCAACTCCACGCACACCGAATCTGAAGAGTGACCAAATAAATAACCTTGGGGAAAAGGGGAGGAAAACTGAGGTGGCTCCAAGCTGTCGCTTGTTTGGGATCGAGCTCATTAATCATTCTAAGAGTCCAGTTCCACCTGAAAGGGCACCTGATCTACTAATTAGCGCACCGAACGAAATTACTGAAAGCCATGTCAACACCTTGCTATCATCTGCGGAGCAGAACTTAGACCTGCCAAAGGCTTCTAAAGAAAGAAAATTAGGACTTCTACAAGCACCTCCTAAAGAGATCCAGCACAAGCAGAACGGCTCGAGCAACAGCCGAAGCCGTACCAAGGTGAGACTATAAGAGATCTATTATAAAGCTTATTCATGTTTACAACTTTGTGGGCTTAAGCTAATTTATCTACTTTTTGTTGGTTCTCAATATATCGCAGGTTCAAATGCAAGGGATGGCTGTCGGACGTGCGGTGGACCTTACCACATTGGAAGGGTATGGCCAACTCATTGATGAACTGGAAAAAATGTTCGATATCAAGGGAGAACTTCGCCCTCGTGATAAGTGGGAGATTGTCTTCACCGATGATGAAGGAGATACAATGCTCATGGGCGATTACCCGTGGCAGTAAGTCGTACACTTAAACCAATAACCACATTGTTCGAGTCAATACCAGTTGCATAACGCTCCTATGGTTTTAACATCTTGCAGGGAATTCTGTAACATGGTGAGAAGAATATATATATGGTCAAGTCAAGATGTGAAGATGAGTTCAGGTAGCAAACTTACAATGTCTACAATCGAATGTGACGGGACGGTAATAACCTCGGAGTCGGCCGATAGCTGAAGCTGGAAGTACGTTACTTCGAAAACTTTAATATCTTTCGGGTTGGGGGGGGGAGGGGGGAGGGGCCGTGGTGAGAGTTGTTCTTTAAGTCTTTTGTTGTTTGTCTATGAAAAAAAAACTGGTTTCAAATTTGATCAAAAGAAAAAAACAGAACAAAGATACAATAGAATCTTTGGCTCAATTTCAAAAAGCTTTTGGAGGAGAGGTGAAGATTAGAATTTGGAAAAACTTTGTTGAGATATATAATGATGAGTGGGTTGGAAAGTGTAGAGGTTATCGAGTGAGTAGCCTTTGCTTCTTCTATTTGTGTAAATATACCCATTTTGTCAAATGTAAAACTTTTTATCTTTTAGACTACTACTGCTTCAATTACCTCACTGGAATTGGGTTTCACTTGCACAAGTATAAGAGTGTAAGTGGGTCGGTTTGGGTCAAATTTTAACCGAAATCGACTCCGAATTGATTGTGATGGTTTGGCAATGACCCCCATAAAATCGATATGGATATTCACTAAAACGTATCAAACCTATCCAAACATTTTTGATTTTTGGTTTTCTAATTAAATGAAGTAAACCAATCAACACTAACTAGTCAACTTCGAACCAAATGAACGCTTCGCTGGTTTGTTTTGTCAAATTGTGTGTTTTTTTGGCATCATTGATGTTTATATTGTTGATAATTAAATTTTTTTTCAACATTTTGAGTAAACGGCCTCCTTTTTATTGTCAATATCAAATATAGTTTGACCAAGAAATAGAATGAGAGATAATGTGTAGTTTTTTTTTTTTGAAAAGAGTATGATGTATAGTTTGAAACATATAATATTTTGACAAATAATGTACAACTCATATTAGGCAATAGTGGATAGAATGATCATAATAAATAAAGGATGGGTGGAGAATCATCAATGATCTCTTCCATTTGAAGTTGATTTTGTCCACTCAATACATTAAGTGCTCCAACAACTGAACTGCTAATGGGAATAAAAGATATGTTTATGTTTATTACTTTATGAAAATTGTCCAAAGGAAACCTTAAAACGTGTGGATGGGCTCAAGTTACTTTTTATGTATTATTTTTTTTCAATTGAGTTGGTTGTCACTAAATGGAATATTTTAAGTTAATAGACAGATTAACTTATATGGAAAGTTTTCTTAAAACTGATTTGACTTTATATGGGTTGTTACTATTCCCCCCCCCCAAAAAAAAGAAAATGTTCCATATTAATGTAATTAGGATATGCTCTTCATACACAAACTTGAGATTTGCGACTCAAGTTTTTTTTTTTTTTTTTTTTTTTGAAATGGTTAAAAATGTTACTATGTTAACAATTGACAATATCATAATAAAAAATATTCTTTAAATTCATATATCATTGTACTTTTAAAGTTTGCTAAAAAGAGTAATAATATATAAAGAATAAAATTAAAACATTAGAAAATCAAAGACAAAATAAAAAGAGGATATCTGGACTACAAGAAATTGTTGTACGAGAGGTTATTATAATTATCTTGTTGTTTATTAGTTTATTTGTATATAATAGAGAAAACTAATTGAAGACTTAGAGACTTAATTTAAATGAGCAAATTGTCAAAAAAAGAACAATATTATATCATAATCAATCTTACCGTTCTACTCTAACTAGTAACTTAATTTGTTCATAAAAATCATCAACTTGAACATAGATCAATTGGTTAAGACATATTCCATCTACCCAGTGGCGGATCTAGAACTTTTTGTCAGGGGAGCTTGAATTCGTATAAATTTTTTTTTAACATACGTTGATATATATTGAATTAATTGATATATTTTAATATTAGTTTGTTCAATAGAAGTATATGATTGATTTTTCTACATGAACATACAAAATTTAAAAAAAAAAAAACGCAACTTGAAATAATAGGAAGATTTTTTTTATGTGTATAAGAATTATAGTTTTTTCTAAAAAATAATTTACTAAAAATTTTAAAATATTTTTATTAATTTTCATTTATATTGGATATCAAGAAAAAAAATCAAAATTTAAAAATAAATTAAAATAAAAATTATAACATTATATACCAACTTGAGCATAACTCAGCTGATTAAGACATATAATATATATCATCGACCAAGAGGTCAGATGTTTGAATCCTCATCCCCAGATGTTGTTAAACTAAAAAAAGAATTTATAGCATTATATATAAAATGCATATAATGCTATAATTTTTATTATTCATATTTTTAAGATTAAAATATCATTTTGGTTCATGTACTTTAGGTCTCATTTCATTTTAGCCCTTATACCTTCAAATGTTCAAATTTAGTCATTGTACTTCCAATAAAGCTTAAAATTGGTCCTTACTTTTAGTTTATTGTTAACTTTTCCAAAAAAAAAAAAATAGTCTCTATTAGCCGTTCCTTTATAAATTTTGTAAATATATTCACATTGTGTCTTTTCTTGCATATAAATTATTATTATTATTTAACAAATTTTGATAAAAATTAAATTCAAACTAATAGTAGAACTAATTTGAAGATTTATTAGAAGTATAGAGACTAAATTTTGATATATAAATCGAATGAAATCTAAAGTATATGGACTAAATTTATTTTAACCTTTTTTTTAGATAAAATTGTATTTTAATCCATTTTTAAATATTTACAATAAGAAAATATGATTTACCATATTGTAATCTAAATTTTTTAATATAAATAATTTCTTTTTGTAATTTTTTAAATTAATAAAAACAATATATAATTTTCGTTTATATGATACGTCATAGTCATTTTACAAAAATACGGAACACTGGATTCGAATTCGGGCCGATGATCAAAACGTGAGAGGGGGCTTATGCATAGAACCACCAGACCAATAAGCTTTTTGGAAATCTTTAACTATCTGGTTTATATATAATATTAATTTGTAAAAGTTGAGGGGGGGCTCGTGGGCCCGTGGTAAATCCGCCACTGCATCTACCAAGGGTCAAAGATTCAAATATATACCTCCACATATTGTTGAACTGGTAAAAAAAATATACTCATAGAAATCTAGAGAGAGGAAAAAATCCAACAAAAGAGTAAGTGGAATTTGAATAATGCTCATTGGAGAGAGAAATGTAACCATACTAGAAGGGAATGAGAAGAATATTCATATGAATATTTCTCATCTCTATCTATGGTGAGGGTGGTATGAAAGAGATAGAAGATATGTATGGGAAATAAAAAATTCTATAATTGAATGGGTGAGGAGAAATAAATCAAACACGACCAAAGCTAACTTCTTTATTGTCAAAAAGAAAGAAATAAAGGCATATGGAAGGACCAAGAAGTGTCATATCTTGTGGGCAAAGCCATGAACAACCAAACCAATTGTATCATCTTCTTCGATGGTGATTTTAGTTATACAATAACCTTTAACTTTTTATAAGTGGGTCAATCCCAATTCTTAAGATTAGTTGTTTAAACATAAAAACATAAAATTGTTTTTCAATCCATAATATTCAACTATCCTTATTGATCAGTTTAAAAGGGTTATGTTTATTGTTAAGATATTTTAAATTAGTTGACAATTCTAAACTTCGAGTTATACAATTCCAACACGGATCTAAGAAAACCAAGTCCTTCAATTCATCTTTTTAGTCAAATCATCACATCTTTTGTACATGTGTTCTACTTATAGTTAATTTCCTATAAAAGGGGGATTTGATCTCTTCACCACCGCACACGCAAAACGACGACGTTATCATGGGCGGAGCCACCAAACCGCCGCCGCTTCACTCCACAGAATACTGTCGTCGCACCGCCGCTTTCAACCGCCTCTTCGCGGCTGTCTACGGCGGAGTGATTTTAGCTCTGTTCTATCACCACATCGTCTCGATTCTTGGAAATTCCTCAATTTCCTCCTCCTTAATCTCTCTTGCTCTACTCATCTCCGACCTAATTTTAGCCTTCATGTGGCTCACGGCGCAATGTTTTCGGATGATTCCGGTCGTTCGCCGGGAGTATCCGGATAAATTGAAACAGGTAGTGGAGGATTCGGATTTTCCGGCGGTGGATGTGTTCATTTGCACGGCGGATCCGTACAAGGAGCCGCCGATGTGCGTTGTGAACTCGGCGTTGTCGGTGATGGCATACGACTATCCCGCCGGGAAGATCTCCGTCTATGTCTCCGACGACGGCGGCTCCGCCTTGACTATCTTTGCTTTAATGGAGGCAGCGAAGTTCGCCGGTCACTGGCTGCCGTTTTGCAGAAAAAACGACGTCGTTGAGAGGAATCCCGAGGCCTTTTTTGCTTCTAATGATCAGTATTGGAACTCTGATACAGAGAAGATTAAGGTGATTAATGGTGTTTTTTTAATTGTAATTAAAACCATAAATCTTGTTTAAAATTGTATATTAATTGAATTTAGAGAGTTAATTAAAAGGTTAAATTACAAATTTACATCATCAATTTTGGTATTTGTTTATATTTGTTCTGAATTTTTAAAATTACAAATTTATCTTTAAACTCTTAAATTTTTTAAAATTCACACATCTACTAAACACAAAATTGAAATTTTAGAGTTTTATTAGACATAAAATTCGAATTTATATCTAATAGATCAATTACTTTTTTAAAATTTCGAATTTGTTAGGAACATATTAGACGCAAAATTAAAAATTTAGAAATTTAATTAGATACTTTTGAAAGTTCCGTGACCAAATATACAAACCTCAAACTTCAAGAAGTAAACTTGTAATTTAACTTAATTAAACTAATGAAATACTGTTTTTGTTTTTTGTTTTTTTTTTTTTTTTTAAGTTATTCAAAACTATTTAGGTATAGGTGTGCTTTAAAAAAAATAAAAATCAAGCAGAGTGAATAAAATATCAATTATTTTTCTTCAAGTTAAAAATTGCATCCCTATTTCACATTTGTTGAAATTAACTTAAGAAAAAATCTCAACCAAATTTGAAGGGAAAAAAATATAAAAATTATTTTCAAATAATACTTTCTAGTGTAGATAACAAGACAGAAACATGTTTATAAATAAACATATTCCTTTTTTTAAAAAAAACAAAAAAATTTATGAACTGAGCCTAAGTTACTGAATAATTGGATGAAACAAACATTAGATTGATATTTTTAATGATATTATATGACATATAAGGGAAGAGCATTCGAATCTATAACTCATAACAAATGATATTCATATTTGATCACTTGAGCTATGTTCAAGTATTACTGAGTGTGTCAACTTGAACATAGTTCACTAGTTAAGGCATACACTCTTGATCGAGAGGTTAAATGTTTGAATCGTCCCACTTCCATATGTTGAACTAAAAAAAAAAGCTATTATTGCATATGATATCAGGAAATGTATGAGCGTATGAAAGTAAAGGTAGAAGATGTTGTTGAGAAAGGGAAAATAGGAGATGAGTACATTTATGGAGAAGAAGATCGCTCCACTTTTAGCAAATGGACCAAATCCTTTACTCCTCAGTCTCATCCTACTATCATTAAGGTTTGTGTCTTCTTTATTCTTATGTATGTACTATGAAGTACAAGTGGGGATGAGATTTGAATTTTGGCCACATGGGCACATGTTTGATTAACTTAGATAGCTGGTGAAATACATAGAGATATTTATTTATGAAAATTTCATGACCATGTCTTTAGAAAAAGAGAGTTTACTTGTTGGTTTTGAGATAGGTTTTGTTGGAGAGCAATAATGATAGAGACATCCTGGGTCATTTACTACCGAATCTCATCTACGTTTCAAGGCAAAAAAGTGAAGCATATGATCATAATTTCAAGGGTGGTGCGCTCAATACCCTGGTACATTATCCCAACCTTTTTTATTGTGTATAATAGCAAACTCATCACGTACTATTCTTTTCATCTTTCTTATTTTAGAAATCTTATAAGATAAAAGGTTATTATCCATAGAGATTTTCCAAATAGCACAATAAAAATAATAAATAACATTTCATTTCTATATTTACAAAAATAAACAAAATGTAAAATTGAAAATAAACTATAATATCTCACCTTTCATGTTTAAAAAATTAATCAATATGCTAGTTTGAAATGACTTTTCAAGTGCTTAAAAAAGAATTTTTTTTAAGTGTTCTTAAACACTTGAAAAATCATTCCAAACAAGTCTAAAACTACATTATTTTATTATGTCATCCAAATATGTATAACTCTATTATTTATTACTATGTGTAGAGTTCTTTTTTCTTTCTCTAATTTCTTTACTTTATGTAATCAAGCTTCGAGTGTCAGCCATAATGACCAATGCACCAATCATTCTCACTCTTGATTGTGATGTGTACTCAAACGATCCACAAACTATTTATAGAGCTTTATGCTATGTATTGGATCCAAAACTCAAAAGTAATTTGGGTTACATTCAATTCCCTCAATGCTTCAAAGGAATCAGCAAAAATGACATCTATGCTTGTGAGATGAAGCGCGCATTCCACATAAATTCTATTGGTATGGATGGGCTTTCTGGCCCAGATTACTTCGGAACTGGGTGCTTTTTCGTTCGACGAGCCTTCTTTGGTGGCCCATCATCTTTAGAATCTCTTGAACGTTTTGAAGTCAGTCCAGATTATGTTGTGGACAAGCCCATTCGATCTCAAGAAACCTTGGATTTGGCTCACTATGTTGCAAGTTGTGATTATGAGAATGACACTAAATGGGGTTCTAAGGTATGAATATCATTACTTTTTTTTTAAGTTTAAACATGATAATTTTTTTTTAAGATAAATATGTAAAAGAAAATCTTCACATAACACGTGATAATATTGATCGAGTTACTATTGCTTTTGCATAAATCTTGAAAAGTTGGGCATTCGATACGGAACATTGGTGGAGGACTTTTATACAAGCTATTGCTTGCAATGCCAAGGATGGAATAGCATATTCTGCAATCCAAACAGGGCGGCTTTTTATGGCAATGCTCCTATTAGCCTTCTCGATGCTTTGAATCAGAATAAGAGATGGGCCGTGGGCTCGCTCGAGGTTGGTTTCTCCAAGTCCGGCCCAATCACATTTGGGACAAGGTCCATGGGCCTTCTAAGTGGCCTTTGTTGGGCGTACTATGCATTTTGGCCCATTTGGGCCATTCCAATCACTGTCTATGCCTTCCTTCCACAGCTGGCTCTCATCTATGGCATCTCCATTTTCCCACGGGTAATTTCGTAAATTTATTCCTCCCCATGTTTTCATTATGTTTTTTTATTTCAGATTTCTTTTGTTTTGGTTGATAGGTTAAAAAAGTTTCGACTTATATAGTGGATTGGGAAACTAAGGGCCATAGTGTTTCTATTTCTTGTTTCTTGTTTTCTCTTTTTTAATAAAGAAAAAAGGACCTGTATTTGGTATTTTTTTTTTTTGTTCTTTTTTTTTTATTATTATTAAAAAAAATATAAACATGTTTGATAACTATTTCTTATTTCTTGTTCTTTGAAATTTTGAATAAAAAAATTAAAAAGTTTATATGAAAATAAGTTTTTAAAATTAAATATCAAAAAAATTTATGATATATTTATTTTTAGATATTTACTATGCATTTTGGAAGTAAAAAAATGATAAAATAATACTCTTATTTATGTTACGAAAAAATTGGAAACATAAACAAGAAATTTGGCCCCATTTGATAACCCTTTGGTTTTTTGTTTTTTGTTTTTGAAAATTAAACCTATAAATACTACTTCCACTTATAAGTTTCCTTGTTTTATTATCTACTTTTTACATATATTTTCAAAAATCAAACTAAGTTTTAAAAACTAAAAAAAAAAAAAGTTTTCAAAAACTTATTTTTTGTTTTTGGAATTCGGCTGAGAACTCAAAGGCATTATAGGAAAAATGAAAACCATTATAGAGAAATTGTGAGAAAACAAGTACAATTTTTAAAAACCAAATAGTTATCAAACGGGGCATTGATTTTGTTTTTCCAAATTTCCTACACAATTTTGGAAGTGCTTATAAAAAATGAGAAACAAGAAACATAAACAGTTACAAAACGCTATTGTTTCTAAAAAATTGGATTATACATAAGAATATGATTTAGAAGTCTTGAGTATGTGTAACTTGTGTGTCTAGTTTATGAGTTTAAAATTTTCATTACGACAATAACAAGAAGCATCACGAGTTGTTCAGGTCCCAACTTTCTTTTATAGATTAGGTTTTTGTAGAGTTTAAAGTTGAGAAGCGGAGCCTATAATTGCTATGTAAACGAGTTTGCTCATTTTATGGTACTAAATTTATAATTTCATAAGTTGAAACATTAAAATAACATGTACTACCGAAAGTGAGAGTCACTAGGTTGAGCTCATACAAAATGAAGTTGAGAAAATAATATTTAGTATGTGAGTTTGTTTATTCTAGACTATCAGCAGTGTGTGCTACATACTAATTCTTACAAATTTGAAAACCACGAGCCAAACACAAACTTGAAAAAAAAAAACCAAACATCTAAAACTCTTCCCTAAAAAGAATTTTGACTACATGAATGGATTGTGGGATTACCAATTTGTCATTGGATTTTTCTTACCATATAATTTTGCTCATAAAACTCATATCTTTAACCTAATTTAGTTTTCAGAGGCAAAATTCCTATTATACCTATTCCTTTTCATTGGAGCTTATGGACAAGATTTGCTCGAGTTCATCATAGTTGGAAGAAGCACTTTTAAGAAGTGGTGGAACGACCAAAGAATGTGGATGATAAGAGGACTTTCAAGCTACGTTTATGGATTCATTGAGTTCACACTCAAATCTTTGGGTATTTCTTCATATGGCTTCGAAGTCACCAACAAAACCATCGATGAAGAACAAAGCAAACGATACAAGCAAGAAACCTTTGAGTTTGGGGTTTGGACACCAATGTTTATTCCAATGGCAATGGCAGCAACACTTAATTTGACATGTTTCGTAAGTGGGTTGATGAGAATTTTGAAAGGTTGGAATAATTATTGGGATGAGATGTTTGGGCAAATGTTTGTTGCTGGATTTGTCACTCTCAATTGTTGGCCTGTTTATGAAGCTATGGTGTTGAGAAATGATGGAGGAAAAATGCCCTTTAAGATTACCTTTGTGTCAATGTTTTTAGGGTTGCTTTGTATAGCTATTTCCATCTGTACTTGAATTATTTGGTATTCAGGTTTCACTACTGGATTGAGGTTATGGTGATAAATAATAATAAAGATGAAGAGTAAGGGTTTTTGTTTTTTTATTTGGGCTCTTTTAATATTTGTGTGTGCTCTTTTTTTTTTTTTTTAAACCATTTTGGAGAAAACTTTATATGCAATGGTTTGGAATTAAAATTGAACTTAGTTTCAAATCTTGATATTAAGTTTTGACATGAATTTTGATATATGTTGCATTTAATATGAATTTTAAAGTCCTATTTGAAAATCATTTGGCTTTTTTTTTTTTTTTTGAAAATTATCTTTGTTTATTTTTCTCAATTTCTTACAATGTGGTTTCCATTATTCTTAAGGAAACATTTGAATTCTTAGTTAAATTTCATAAACAAAAACAAGTTTTTAAAAACTATTTTTTTTAGTTTTCAAAAAACCTAGCATGGATTTTGAAAACATTTGTAAAGGTAGGTAACAAAACAAAGAGAACTATAGAAGTAGTGTTTATAAGCTTAATTTCTTTTCAAAACTATTTGGTTTTTGGTTTTTGAAAATTAAGCCTATAAACACTACTTCCACCAATGAATTTCTTTGTTTTGTTATCTACTTTTTACTAATATTTTAAAATCAAGACAAGTTTTGAAAAAAAAACTAAAAAGGTAGATTTTGAAAACTACTTTTTTATTTTTTATTTTTTAAAATTGGCAAAGATTGCAAATGTTTTCTTAAGAATATGAAAAAATTTATAAAGAAAATGTGAGAAAACAAGAAAAATCGAAAACCAAATGGTTATCAAACGGAGTTTAAGTTGCATATTTCCAAATCTTGATATTAAACTCATGACATGTGGTTTAGAATATAAGTTTGTGTGGTTTTCATTTGAACGTAATTTATGTTTCACGCCAGCATTAAATTAATAATGGATTTTAAGCATTTACCCCTGTTTGGAATCAAGAAAGTTCAAGAAATGATTTTAAATCCTATGATTTTAAATTTGAGAAATGATTTTAAATTCTTTATCTTGTTTGGAACAAAAAAAATCTTTGTCATGAATGTAATTAAAATTTTGTGTTTGGATTGTAGTTGGAAAAGGAAAGAAAATTAAAAGTTTACTAATATACATTTTTAATTCTGATTTATCAATAGAAAATTAAAATAGGACAAGGTTAAATAAGTAATTTCCCTTCAAATTCTAAAAAAAAAAAAATCTTGCAAAATTCGATCGTTTTAGTTAAGAAAATTCTTAATATAAAAACACAATTTGAAATCATTCGCTTTTATACAATAACAAACGAGAGAATTCATTTGAAATTCATTAGGGTCTAAAATCTCTAAACAAGAGAATTCATTTGAAGCAACTAAACAGAGTCTTAATCATCTTTACTCTTGCAAACTTTACAACTCGGTCTAATAAAATACTTTTAAAAAAATAAAAAAATAAAAATATTTTTTGACAATAATTATGCCCAACAACAATCTAATTATACTCTCACTCCCATATGTTGATTATGATCATGGTATTAAATTTTTGTCGACATGTTGACATTTCCATCGACATTTTCACATGTGCATGAGTTTGACATTGACATGTGGAAGGAATCGACATTTCAATTATACCGTACAAAATTAATGAAATATTAAAAAAAAATAACAAGAAAATGTAAGTTAATGTGAATATAATATTGTAATAAGTATTTTAACTCATTTAAAAAGTGTAAAATGTTTATTTATTAATTTAATTTTTTTTTAAATTTTTCTAGAAATATTCATCGACATCAGCATTTTATCGATATTTTAATCGACATTTTCATAAAATTAAAATTTCGACGTTTCCGTCGATATCGATATTTTAAACCTTAATTATGATACAACACATAAAGTAGAGAATTTTCCAATTTTCCAAATGTCCCAAGAAACCGTCTAATCAGCCATTGGTTCATGATCTCCAAATGATCTTTGAATTGACATGCACAGTCAAATTTCACTTTTAAGACTATTCATCAAACGTTATTGTTTGTCTGGTTTATCTTTATTCCACTAATCTTTTGTACAAAAAGTCTTCCATAAAAGAAATTATTGTCATTTGCACACTAATGAAATGATGTTTGATGTTAAGCTTTACCATGGAAATCAGACGTATCCCCTCCTCATTGGTCATTATTTAATTTCCAAAAATTGAGGCAGGTTGGGAGACTTCCCACGTAAATAGATACCTGTAATTTTTCCTTTAAATTTTTTAATTAAATATAAAAAAATTATTTGATAAAGTAATCATAACTCATGAGAAAACTTTGATAGAAGGTGTATATATAAAGATTAAAATCCTAGGAATTGGTCATCTCTCTGCTTAATGAAGTAGAAGTTTCTCTTCATCAAGAAACGTAATCAAGTTCTAAAGAAAGGCTAAGAGAGAGATACACAATCCTCCTTTACAACAACAATATCATGGATCAAGGTATGTTATTCTAACTCATGTTATTGTGAAAATCATCTAGTTCAAAGATCTTGGCTTTTATTGAATTATACAATGTTAGGGTTTTATTGTATAATCATGTAATCTAAAACTTACATGTGGTATCAGAGCAAGGTTGAGAACATGAGATTTTCCATTGATGTTTTAATGTATGAATTTATGTTTCCGCTGCAAATAACTGTGTTTGGTTTTTCCTTAATGAATCAAGCAATCAAATTTATGAGGAACAAGAACTTATTGTTATTGCATTCAAGAATTTTGTATCTTGACTGATTTGCATTCTTGTATTCAAGAATTCGTTGTTAAAACATTCAAGAATTGAGTTTGTCGATTGATTTAGATTAATATTGAAGTTTTAATGTATCATGTGATCTAAATCCAATAAGAATGCAATTTCGAATTAAGTTCCAGTTTTCAAATTTTCATGTGAATTTTCGTATGAATTATGGATTAAGAAAGAATTTTTGTTCATCAATTTTGTGTGTAAATGATTAACTTCAATGTTCACACGATCTTTCCAAGGTTGCATCGATTTGCGTTCTTGGTAATTAAGTTCTTGTAATTTTGGCTGTATTCAAGATTTCATGTGATTTTCATATGAGTTCTTGATTAAGAAAGAATCTTTTTTTCCTTGATCTTGATCATTAAGTTTTTTGTAATTTTGTTCTTTAATTTTATTCATCAATTTACATTCTTGATTATTGATTTCTGTATTCAAGTATGAAAACCACAACAAGAATTTTCTAATGATTTGTTTGCTACCAAAGTGGCCAAATTAGTAAGTTTTATAGACATTAAATTAAAGTTATTTCAATTAGACAATTTAGAATGCATGAAGTTTTCCTAAATTTTCTATTAATAAAATTATTTGCAATATTAATGTTTTGCAAATTATGTGATGACAATTACTTGTCATTATTATGATATCTATATTATGAATAATTTGTTAGTCACCAAAGTGGCCGAATTAGTATGTTTTATAGATATCAAATTAAAGTTAATTCAAATACTCATGTTTATGTGATGCTAATGAATGAGATGATATTAATGATTTCATCATGAGTATATTGATATTCATTATTATAAAACATTTTGAATCGCCAAAAGGTTGATCAGTAGTTTTATAATTTTGAACCTTATCGTGGTTAATTAAAGTGCTTGGTTAGGTATGTTAAGTATATCCAAAGATAACTAATATATCTAATTTGAGTATTTTAATTACCAATTATGTGAAATTAAATATAGGATCAATTATATTTGAATGTCGTATATTGGTGCATCTCCCAAAGGAGAACTTCAATGTATGAATAATGTTTATTTAAAGTTTTATGAATCTGCATTATATATATTTAAGTTTATTTATCAAAGCAATAATATGTAAACATATATTATGTATTTGCAATAACTGCTCCAATTTCTCTCCATTCGCAAGCCACATCTATTATTAAGTTTAATGGACTTAATTTCTCTGATTGGTGCGAACAAATCCGATTCCATCTTGGTGTTTTGGATCTTGATTTGGCACTCTTAAATGAGAAACCTGCAGCACTTACTAATGCTAGTACTAATGCTAGTAGTGCTGAGGAAAGATCTTTCTATAAAACTTGGGAAAGATCAAATAGATTGAGTTTAATGTTTATGAGAATGACTTTGGCAAGCAATATCAAGTCCACAATTGCGAAAACTGAAAATGCTAAGGAATTTATGAAATTTGTAGAAAATTGTTCCCAGTCTGAGTCGGCTGATAAGTCACTTGCTGGAAGACTGATGAGTACCTTAACCAACATTAAGTTTGATGGTTCTCGTACTATACATGAGCATATCCTTGAAATGACAAACTTAGCAGCAAGATTAAAAACCATGGGAATGGAAGTTAATGAGAATTTTTTGGTAACATTCATCATTAATTCCTTACCTCCAAAGTATGGTCCATTCCATATGAACTATAATACTCTGAAAGATAAATGGAATGTGCATCAATTGCAAAGTATGCTCATTCAGGAGGAAGCAAGGCTTAAGAAACCAAAAATTCACTCTGCTAATCTCATGGGTCATAAAGGAGCTGGAAAGAAGAATGGAAAGGGCAATAACAGACACCTAAACATAAATTAGTCATATGTCTAAATCCACAAAAAGGAACAAATTAAGGATAAGTGTTGTTTCTGTAACAAGCCAGAGTACTATCAGAAAGATTGCCTAAAAGGTAAGGCATGGTTCGAAAGTAAAGGTAAGCATAATGTTTTAGCATGTTTCGAATCAAATTTAACTAAAGTTCCTTATAATACTTGGTGGATTGATTCTGGTTGTACCATTCATGTTTCAAATACGATGCAGGGATTCCTTACGACCCGAACCACATGCCCAAATGAGAAATTCATCTTGATGGGAAACCGAGTCAAAGTTCCAGCTGAAGCTGTAGGAACTTATCGTTTAGTTTTAGACACTGAACATCATTTAGACCTTTTTAATACCTTTTACGTTCCTTCTGTATCTCGTAATTTGATTTCCTTATCTAAACTTGATACTTTTGGTTATTATTTTAAATTTGGGAATGGGTGTTTCAGTTTATTCAAACAGAACATTCTTATTGGTTATGGTACCCTTTGTGATGGTTTATACAAATTAAAGCTTGATGATATTTTTGCTGAAACTCTTTTAACCCTACATCATAATATTGGTACTAAACGTGGTTTATCTAATGAATCATTAGCCTACTTGTGGCATAAACGTTTGGGTCACATATCCAAAGAAAGAATTGAAAGATTGGTAAGAATGAAATCCTTCCAAACTT
The DNA here is from genome assembly GCA_033996785.1 of Trichosanthes truncata. Taxonomy (NCBI): domain Eukaryota; kingdom Viridiplantae; phylum Streptophyta; class Magnoliopsida; order Cucurbitales; family Cucurbitaceae; genus Trichosanthes; species Trichosanthes truncata. The sequence goes on from JAWPNB010000003.1 coordinate 79,742,005, forward strand.
GGATTTTACTGATCTTGGAACTTGTGTGGATTGTATTAAGGGAAAACAGACAAAACACACAATCAAGAAAACAGCCACAATAAGCTCACAGCTCCTTGAAATTATACACACTGATATATGTGGGCCTTTTGATGTTCCATCTTTTGGTGGAGAAAGGTATTTCATTACCTTTATTGATGATTTTTCACGTTACGGATATATCTATTTGTTGCATGAAAAATCTCAATCGATAGATGCTCTAAAGATATTTATCAATGAAGTTGAAAAACAATTAGATAGAAAAGTGAAAATTGTAAGATCTGATAGAGGTGGTGAATATTATGGAAAGTATGATGAGAATGGACAGTGCCCTGGTCCATTTGCTAAATTCCTAGAAAATCATGGCATATGTCCTTGATAATTCTCAGTTATGAGAATTATTCAACTCTAAAACCAAGTTGTTCTTGCTAATTTTGTGGATTTTGTTGACCAACAAGCAAGATAAAAGTAACATTTTTTATAAATTCATGCAAGCTTGTTGAAACTTGATGAATAAAAGAATTTTGAGAAAAGATGAAGAAAGTGGCTTAAGTTGTTGTTCTTTTGTGCAGATTTGAAGACTTTGCAAAAGGGAATGCAATTGCATTCCATTTGCAATGTAACGTGAAGAAAAGATGAAGGAGAATGCAATTGCAATCAAAATTGCATTCTATGGAACAACAAGGCAAGCTCGAAATTTGCGGGAATCACCATGATTTACGTGATTTGCACCGATTATGGAGAAATTCCAGCAAGATAATCATGTCCAAATTCTACACACTAATTATGGACCCAATTTTGGAAGGAGAGGAGGCTCGGTTTTGACTTTAAAAAGGGAAGAAGCCGAAGAAGAAGTAGTTTTTTTTTTGGGTTTATTTTTTGTTTCTCTCCCGAAAGCAATTTTTCTGGGTTTTATTTTCTTCGTAGACAGCAGCATTTTGATTTCCAATTTGTATTAGTTCAGTCCCATTTCAATTTTATGTTATTTCCGCACTTATTCTCTACATTGTAGCTCAAGGACTCTTCGATTTTAGTTTCAATCATCGAAAAGTAAATTTTCTGCATTTTTGTTTATGGGTTTTTATTTGTTTCAACACAGCAGAATTCAGCAACTTCATTCTCTGTTTTCTTTCTTTCTTTTGCTCGCGATTTGATCTCCTCGAGTTCCTGAATAAGATCTCTCCTCAACGAATGTTGAGGAGATTAAGATTCAAATATTCGAACGAATTTGAATCGATTGCATTAAGGAATTTGGGTAATGTTTTGCCATTTTTTGGATTTTTCGTGGGTTAAGCACTATCTACTGTATTATGGGGAATTATTTCCATGTTCAAAATCCTTAATTTTCTCATTCACTCGTGGCCTCCCTTTTTAAAACAGAAATTGATTTCCAGTAGCTAATTTTAGGAAAATTTGATTTTCTTAGTATACAATTTCTTTGTTGGTAATTTAATTAGGTTTCTTTGGAATTAATTATTTCCTCTTTTAAAACTATGAAATTTTCAATAAATAATTTTGGGATTTTTACTTTTTCGACAATGAGCTAAATTTTCTCTAGGGGTTCAAGTTGGTGAATGCCCTAAGGAAAAATGTAAAGCTCTAAAGCATAAACAATCTAGTTAGCATGTGAACTTTGTTTGCTGTTGTTGAATTTAAATTTGGGTAAACCTAGCCGGCCAACTAGTGCTTGCTCATCAAGCTCGAACTTAATATCGAAAGAGTTAAGGGAAAGCCGATGTCACAAAAGCAATGGAGGAAAAGGCTTAGAAATAAGTCCTAAACATCGACCCTAGACATAGGGCGAGACTCCAAGACCACTAGGGTTGTGTGCGAAGTATCTAAGTTAGATTAGCCATAGACATATAGGTTTAATCACTTAGTCTCCTAAAGGTTTTGAATCAAAATCGAATAGGAGTTGAACTCGGTTTACTTAGTCTCACATGTTAACTATGATTGCAATTGCAAATTGAATCGCATTTTCCCAAAGGTGCTTGAACCACTTGAATCCCTATTTTTAACTCATTGAATTTTCATTCACTCTTGTTAAACAAACCAAACCTCTTAAATTTTTACATCTTCGGTTACCCCTATTGCAATTTGCAAACATATTTTGTGTCATTCTAAGTAAATTTTGTTAAACCCCGTTCCCTTGGGTACGATACTCTGGAATACTTCCAGTTTCTTTATTACTTCGATCACGTGCACTTGCGTGTTGTAGCAAAGCATTAGCGGATCAGTGCTCAATACACAATGCCAGGAACATCGCAACAAAATGGTGTTGCAGAAAGGCGTAATCGTACTTTAATGAGTATGGTTAGGAGCATGTTAATTAATTCATCTTTACCAATATAGTTGTGGATGTATGCTTTAAGAACTGCCTAATATTTGTTAAACAGGGTTCCTAGTAAGTCAGTTTCAAAGACACCTTTTGAACTGTGGACAGAAAGGAAACCCAGTTTAAGGCACCTGCATGTTTGGGGTTGCCAAGCAAAAGTAAGAATTTATAATCCACACGAAAAGAAACTGAACTCAAGAACAACCAGTGGTTTCTTCATTGGTTATCCAGAAAAATCTAAAGGGTATAGATTTTATTATCCTAGCCACAGTACGAGAATAGTTGAAACTGGAAATGCTAGGTTCATTGAGAATGCTAGGCTCATCTATGACTTCTTCTCAAGTTGTTGTTCCTATAATTGTTGACTCTATTAATAATTCACAGGAATAACAAATTAATGATCAAACACCACATAATGATATTGTAATTAATGAATCTACAATAGAGGAACCAATAGAAACAGAATTAAGAAGATCTGTAAGGTAAAAAAGATATGTTATTTCTGATGATTATGTGGTTTATTTTGCATGAGTCAGAATTTGACTTAGGCATTGATAATGATCCAGTTTCGTTTTCACAAGCCATTGAAACTGACAATTTTGTTAAATGGTTAGATGCCATGAAAGAAGAGTTAAAATCAATGGACCACAATGGGGTTTGGGACCTTGTAGAATTTCCTGAAGGAAGCAAAAGAGTCGGATGTAAATGAGTTTTTAAAACTAAACGCGACTCAAATGGCAATATTGAACGACACAAGGCTAGACTCGTTGCCAAAGGTTTTACTCAGAAAGATGGTATTGACTATAAAGAAACTTTTTCTCCCGTCCTTAAAAAGGATTCATTAAGAATTATTATGGTATTAGTAGCTCATTATGACTTAGAGCTTCATCAAATGGATGTGAAACCTGCCTTTCTAAATGGGAATTTAGATGAAGAAGTGTTCATGGATCAACCAGAAGGTTTTGTGGTTGAAAGAAAGGAACATATGGTGTGTAAGCTAAAGAGGTCAATATACGAACTTAAACAAGCTTCCCGACAATGATATCTTAAGTTTAATGATACCATCACATCTTTTGGATTTAAAGAAAATGTCGTTGATCGATGTATATATCTAAAGATCAGTGGGAGTAAGTTTATATTTCTTGTTCTGTATGTTGATGACATCTTGCTAGCTACTAATGACCTTGGTTTATTATGTCAAACCAAGGAATTTCTCTATAAGAATTTTGAAATGAAAGATATGGGTGAGGCATCCTATGTAATTGGAATAGAAATATTTTGTGATCGAGCATGTGGATTATTAGGATTGTCTCAGAATGCATATATTAACAAAGTTCTAGAGAGATTTAAGATGGATAAATGTTCTTCAAGTGTTGTTCCAATTCAGAAGGGAGATAAGTTTAGTCTCATGCAATGTCCAAAGAATGAATTGGAATGCAATCAAATGGAAACTATTCCTTATGCATCTATTGTTGGAAGCTTAATGTATGCATAGATTTGTACCAGACCAGACATCAGTTTTGCTGTCGGCATGTTGGGCAGGTATCAAAGTAATCCAAGAATGGATCATTGGAAAGCTGTAAAGAAAGTTTTAAGGTATTTGCAAGTAATGAAGGATTATATGCTTACCTATAGAAGATCTGATCATCTTGAGGTGATAGGATATTCAGATTCAGATTTCGCTGGATGTGTGGATACAAGAAAATCCACATTTGGCTATTTGTTTCTATTAGCTGGATGAGCAATTTCATGGAAAAGTGCCAAGCAGTCTATCATTGCTGCCTCCACTATGGAAGCTAAATTTGTAGCATGCTTTGAGGCTACAGTTCAAGGTTTATGGCTGCGGAACTTTATTTCAGGACTTGGAATTGTAGATAGTATTGCCAAGCCGCTGAAAATTTATTGTGATAATTCTGCAGCAATTTCTTCTCAAAAAACGACAAATATTCGAAATGTGCTAAACATATGGAATTGAAATATTTTGCCGTTAAAGAAGAAGTTCAGAAACAAAAGGGTGTCAATCGAACACATTAGCACTAACCTTATGATTGCGGATCCACTGACGAAAGGCTTGCCACCTAAGACATTCAAGGAACATGTCGAACGTATGAGCCTTAGCGGATACCATTATTAATATTACGATTATGTTATTTGACACTTTGAGCTCATTTATTTATTGTTTCTGATTTTATTTTGTCACTCATGTTTCTTATGATTGGTATATACATAAATGAATTACATAAATTAAACAGGACCTTGTCTTTGATAAAGACAATGATTGTTGGACCATTATTGAATACCTTTATTATAGATCATGTTAAGTGAAGAACTAATGTTGTGATACATGGAAGGGATTATGTCGATGTAATGATATATGACCGCCATGATCCTTATCAGTTTCTTGACTTGATATTGATATCATGATGTGAAGATGAAATTTATCTTCTATGCGCATTATGTTTATTAATGTATAGCAAATAATGTCAAATGGGCCAAGTGAGAGAATGTTAGATTTTTAAATTTAATATTATCATTAATGTGGCTCATATACATTTATTTCTATCTTAATATTTTAGGCCCACTATATTAATGACCCAGTTAATTAAAAGGTAATTTCCCAATTTAAAACTTTGATGGAAGGTGTATATATAAAGATTAAAACCCTAGGGATTGGTCATCTCTTTGCCTAATGAAGTAGAAGTTTCTCTCCATCAAGAAACGTAATCAAGTTCTAAAGAAAGGTCAAGAGAGAGATACACAATCCTCCTTTACAACAACAATATCATGGATCAAGGTATGTTATTCTAACTCATGTTATTGTGAAAATCATCTAGTTCAAAGATCTTGGCTTTTATTGAATTATACAATGTTAGGGTTTTATTGTATAATCATGTAATCTAAAACTCACATTAAAATTTGGAACTCTTGGCTGGAGGGAGGCAGAAAAGTAAATGAAAGTGAAGAAGAAGAAAAAAACTTCCATTAGAGTACGATTCCTACTTCTTAAACAGCTTGTAAAACCTTTTTTTGATTTTGTGGACAAAGATTACAAATTTAAATCAACATAATGTTTGTGTTTGTGGTCAAATTTAGTGTTCATTTCCCATTTGTTAATCAAATCTCACTTGCATTCATTTATCTATAATATATTAAAAAGCTACAATCCTTGAAAAACATTTTTGGACAATTATGTCCCTTCTTTAATTTATATATTTACAAAATATATCATTATCAATTAATTATAAATAGTAAACTAATTAATTAAATATCATTTATAAATAAATAGTTAATTATCAATTATAATAAATACATAGAACCGTAACTAAAAGATTTATTAAGAAAAATGTTGTCTTTTTATCTTTCAAGAAGTTATAGAGTTTTGAAATCTTAGACCTTCCATAACTTTTTCATACTCTTTACTTGAATTTATTATTAACATATTGCTTATAAATTAAATTCAAAATTTTCTAATGAAATGGGCTTAATTTTGATACCTGTCATTTTTGTCAACTATTATATTATAAAATATTACTTTAAATTTGTCAGTTTTATATTATCAATTATGTGTGTAATTTTTTTTAATTATTTTTTTAGACAAGTGTAATATTTTTATTCATAGTTCATATTGAAATTGATAAAATAATTTTAAAAATCTATAATCTATATCATATACTATATTAAAAAGTAAAGATCTCAAACAAACATTTTTAGACCATTTTATCCTTTTAATTTTTAGTAAATTACAAATATGCCCCACTTCAATTTCTAAATTTACTAATATGTCATTTGTCATTGATCATTAATACTGAATGAATTATTTATATAATTATTTTTAGTTCACTACAATTATATTTAAATGTCATAATTGATAGGATGAATTAAAAATATTGTTTTATAAATAAATTAGATTTTATTTCCCTAGAAAAAAATCAAATTAAATTTAAGTTGATGAATTTAGTTTTCTTTTTGTTAATTTTTTATTATTTAATTAATAGTATAGTGTAGTACAATTATTGTTTAATTTTATGGAAAAAAATATATATCATTTGATAATTTGAAATATTTAAAAAGAGAAGATGATGTTCCTTCTTTAATTTCTTAATTTCAAAATATGTCACAATTAATTATAAATAGTAAATTATTATTTTTTGATCAAATAAATAGTAAATTAATTAATTAGTTAATTAGTTATAATAAATTATTCATTAATTATGATAATAATAATAACGGAATGGAATATGAGAAGTTAGAATACAAAAAGTTTTTCAATTAATTAAATATTCTTTTGTTTAATTATAATTAATAATAGAATTTAAAGTGTTTTGAAATTCTAAAAGTTTTGTAACTTTTAGTTCTCTAGCACTATATAATGAGGCTTTCTTCCTCCATTTTTCATTAACAACCTCTCAAAGAGGTTTTTTGAAATTCAGTTTCACCAAAAGAAATGGAAACCAAGTTACATATTTGTTAGCAATATTCGCTATCAAAAAATAGGTGGATAAAATCAGGCATGCAGTGTCTAAAGAATTGGTTGAAGCACTCACCTAAAGCATTTGCTTCTTTCTTTCATTTTTGTTTTCTAATTTATCTTTTTCATGTTTCTTTGTTTTGCTTCTAACATGTACTAATAAAAAAAAATCCGTTCTTTCTAAACTTTTAGTTATCTCAATTCATTATTCTCAAAAGTCTTTTTAAATCTTGAAAGCAACTCATATGTTACTTAATACTTGGTACATTCGAGTTGCAAGGAATGAATGTAACGAATATGCTAGACTTCACTTAGACATTAAAATATCATTTCGATGAAATCAAATAATGGTGAGTTTGTTTAACGATTATCAAATGAGTAAATTTATTTTAAGAATTTGTGCATGTATGGATATGGTATTGTGTTTTTCTACCTTTTTTTTTTATTGTTATTTGATAATTAGTGTATTTTTGGTTATTGAAAATGTTTGTGCATGCTTTGAATTTGTTTGTTCAATTTCACGTCATAAGAAATTTAGTATGTTATAAAATTATGTATTTTCTCTTTTTTTTTTTGCCAATTTATAATTTAAACTATAATACAAAATTAAAATATTATTATGAGTATGTGGCAAAAGAAAATATTGGATAGTTTGAAGCATTTTTATAATAATAATAATAATAATAAAGGTAAATTTTAATTAGCAAATAAATACAATATAGACCCAAAAGCAAAATAACCCTTCAAATAGCTTCTATTTTAATAAATATTAAATTTTGATTAAGTTTTACAAAAGGAAAAAAAAAAACTTAGACATATTGAAAAATTAATTTAGATAAACGAAATTTCAATACACCCAACTTAATAAATGAAGGAAATATGAAAAATTATGCGTTCAATATCATAAATTAATTCTAAAATTAAGGTTCTTAATTGCTAAAGTTTTGAATATTAATCTCTTTGCATTTTATACTTCTAATTTTAATTAAAGTTAAAAAAATCTAAAATAAATTTAATACTACATAATTTTTTAATATACAAAAAATAATTTTGTTAGAAAGTTGGGTTTGAGAAAATAAAAATTAAATGCTCCCCTAAAGTTATTAAGGGAATATAAAAGGATAGAATATGAAGAGTTTTGCCTTTATTTAAAAAAAAAAATTAACATGAGAATTATTATCACTAATTAAAACTCTTGCAACTCCTTCATCCCCTACAAATTATGAAATTATATTTTCCACTTACATAATCTAAACAATTTGAGTTGTATTTTCTTTTCTTATTTTTTTCCTCTCTCTACATTTTATTTTTAGTGGGGTTTCTAACGTTAATGTATCTTTAGTGGAGTTTCTAACATTAGTGTACTAGAATACTAGCATTTGTAATTTTGGTAAGATGTATATCTATTTTTCCTTCACTATCATTATTATTTAAGATTATTTTATAATTAATTTTAGGATTACTGTTTTTTTTTTAATTCAAATGTTTGTGCATGCTATTTAAAATTTTTATATTCTATTTTTAATTTCCTTAGTTCAACTTTTTAATTTTTTGTTAGATTATGTTTTCTTTTTTAATCTACCATGTATAAATTTTGACAAAACATTAACATTTTATTTTGAATAGAAATACATCAATTAATATTTATTTTAACAAAATATAAATTACACCATATTAATTAATGATTAATGTGATCTATATTTTATATTTATATAGATGTCATTTAAATCATGTTAAAAAATTTGTGTACCATAAAATAAATTAATAATTTGTTACATAAAAAAAAAATTAATATAAACTTGAAAACTATTAATAAACAAAAATGATGGACTCAATAAAAAAATTTAAACCTTAAGAAAAAATTGAATAAATTAGAAAGCATAAACGTGCATAGCACGTGGTGAAAGAACTAGTATGTACAAATGCCAATTTTGGGCAAACCAAGCTCCCATCTTCAGGCGCCAACGGACAGTTGGACGGAGCTAATAGAAGGAGAAATTATTTGGTGAGGTCGCCAAACTGAGTCTCACAGTTTTTCACCGTTGGATGTGGAGAGAAAAATACCTTGAATTTATATCTAATGCTTATTAAGAGACATGAAAAAGATTAAATCTACATCCAATAGTTATTATGAACAAATATTATTCAATGTGATTGTCTCATTGAACAATTTGTCAGAAGGACAGAAGGTAAGAGCGAAAAAAAAAAAAGGCCAATTTACCACTTTACCCAAAAAATATTATTAATTTAATATATTTTTGATAAGTCATCTTTTGGAAAAAAAAAATTGAGGATGGAGTCAAAGTCAGGAAAGGATACATTTCTTTTCTCCGTTCATAAAATTAAATTGGGAAAAAAAATATTCTCCTTTCTAATCGGTAATTTAGAGAAAATATTGTTTTTTTTAAAAAAATATTAAAAAAACAAGTACTGTAAACTTATCTAGAAAAAATATGTAATTTTTTTTATCCTTATTAGACATGTTGGAACGTGTCTCTTCAATGGACTCAATCAATTTTTTTGGCATCAAGTTAATTGTCCTTTTACTTTATTGTTTTTAATTTTAATTTTTGTTTTTTTTGTTTTTCCTATGCTTGTTATTCCTCAAAAAAAAAAAAAAATTTAAAAATGGACAAATTTCACCTATTTTTATCAAATAAAATAAACCATTTTTTTCTTTAAATTTTTTTTGGTTAAAATACCATTTTAGTGTCTACTACAATTTGGACCTTTGCTGACGGGAGAATTTTTTTATTTAGTTCATGCCTTTTTTTTTTTTAAGTTGGTTTAATTTTCATCTTAAAATAAGTTGATTTTTTTTTAAGAAAAATATATTGATGGTTATAAAATGTAAATATATATTTGTATTAATGTTGACGTGATAAACTGTTAACTTCTATACTTTGTTAACGGTCATGAGTAGTATATTATTCATTTTTCGTACTTTGTCGCATTTAATACTTATTTGACGTTTTTTGGCTATCAACAATACACCATTTTAGTCAATTGCTAAAAACTATCAATATAATTAATTTAGTTGAAGAGTAAAAAAACGTTGTCAACAAAGAGATATAAATTGAGATTTTTAGCCGTCAACTAAGATAGAAAAGTTAGCCCTGCCATAATTAACGTTTTTTACTAGTCGTCAAATTTGCAATAGTATTGGTACTTCCAATAAACCTTAACAATAATCAACATCCTTAATTTGAGATGGATTTTAATTTACCTTGACAAAAAGTAAAATATAATAATAACCAAAATTTGAGAAAGCATGAACATGTTTCAAATTTTTAAAAAGAAAGTCTCTTCAAACTAACCGTCAAGATTAATTTTAGATTTATTAAAAATGCATTAATTAAATTTAAATATTTAAAAGTACACCAAACTAAAAGAAAAAAATATTCAATAAGACTGGAACAATGTGGTCAGAAATTTTACCTTGTTCGACTTAGGAAAAAAAATAAAAATTATATTTTAAACTAAACTATTATTAAGATGTAAACACATTTTGAATCTACATTCAACCGGTAATGAATTTCTCTAAGCACAGTACTAAAAGATGATATTTCAACAAAAAAATAAAAAATAATTAAGAAAATGACTAATTTTTTTGTTGTTATAATTGCCTATAAAGTTGGGTTGGGACTTGAACTTCACACAGCTTCAAGAAGAAGCAAAAACCACCGGAGAAAAAACACAAAGAAAAGTCATGGAGGATATCCGAGCACGCGCCGCCACCAAGGCCTTGCCACTAAACTCCCAACACATATCTCCACGCGCCACCGCCTTCAACCGCCTCTTCGCGGCGGTGTACAGCTCCGCCATTTTGGCTCTGTTTTATTACCACATAGCTTCACTTCTCAATCCCACCTCTTTAGGTTCTTTCTTCGTCTCTCTTTCACTGTTCATTTCCGACGTCGTTTTGGCCTTCCTGTGGGCCACCACTCAATCCTTCCGGATGAATCCGCTCCGCCGCCGTGAGTTTCCGGAAAACCTGAAACAGTTACTGAAGAAGGATTCGGACTTTCCGGCATTGGATGTGTTCATATGCACGGCGGATCCGTACAAGGAGCCGCCGATGAACGTCGTCAACACGGCCTTGTCCGTCTTGGCCTACGACTACCCGACCCGAAAGATCTCCGTTTATGTCTCCGACGACGGCGGCTCCGCCATGACGCTATTCGCTCTTATGGAGGCGGCGAGGTTCGCCGCGGAGTGGTTGCCGTTTTGCAGGAAAAACGACGTCGTAGAAAGGAATCCCGACGCCTTCTTTGCATCCAACCAGGATTGGAACTTCGAGACGAACAAGATGAAGGTAGTAGCTTTTTTTCCTTCTTTTTTTATTTTTAAATTTTAATGGTAAGTTAAATTACAAAATTACTCTCTAACACTGCTAAAATTTGATTTTGATTGGATTAAATTTGGTTAAATTATAAATTTGGTATCTATGATTTGAAAAAAGTTAAAATTTAGTTCATATAGTTTTAAATGTTAGATTTTCACCCTTATTTACGAAGATTTTATCAAATCGTATGAATTGATTATAACATTTAAAATCATAGAATTAAATTCTAACTTTCGCAAAACCATAAAGACTAAATTTGTAGTTTAACCATTAAATTTTAATTTTCTTAAAAAGAAAGTTGAATTATAAGTTTAGTACTTAAGACCCCATTTGAGGGTTTTTTGGACAAAAAATGTTGTTTAAAAAAACAATTAGCTAAAACATGTTGGTTTGAAAGTATTTAGGAAAACAAGATATTTTTTTTGTTGTTATTGAAATGCGTCTCTAAGAGACGCAGTCAATGGGTTTACGTTTTTCCAAGCTACGAATGCGTCAGAAATTAACAGAAAATGGACAGAAAGTGACGGAGGGATATGTCCAATTTTATCTAAATATACAACCTTCCCTAAATACTAACAACCCTATGTTTGGTTTGAAGGTTTGGCACCCTTCTTATTTTCCCAACCAACCTGGGTTCGAAGAAGAACTGCTGCAATACGGCATTATTATTTTTTCATTTTTATTTTTCGAAAAAAGATAATATCATCATTTTTGTATTTTTTTTTTCTCAATACAATATTATATTATATTGCAGTTATTTTTTTATATTCTTAAAAAGAATTAAATGTAAATAAGTATTACTAATTTAAATCATCTATTTATAAAATACAAAAAATTATTATTATAGAAACTATAATTAATATATCAAGTCATTTTATGTTTTTCATTTAATATTATAATAATTAAATTACAATAGTGAGAAACACATGGATCTGAGAGACATATGTAGTTGGAATGCGTTTTTCAAGTTCGAGCACTATTGAATTCAATTTTAATTTATATATTTTTTTTAATATAAAGATAATATCATTCTTTTTTATAATTATTATATTATATTATAGGTTTTTCTATATTCTTTTTTCTTTCTTTTGAATTTTTTTCTATATTCTTAAAATATTAAAATTTAAATAAGTATTACTAACTTTACACACTTTTTATTTGCTATTATAAAAAAATTATAATTAATATATCAAGTCATTTCATGATTTTAAATGGAATCAAACGAAAATACCTATAAATCACAAATTGAGAGTTTAAATTGGTTCAATTAAAGTTTAGGGTTTAAATCGATATAATCTTTATTTGAGGGGTATAAATTAATTTTTTTTCAATTAAAACCATAATTATATATCAAGTCATTTATAATTTTTATTAAATATTATACTGATTAAATTATAATTTAAACACTAAAATAACAATCATTTTAATTCTTTATTCTTTAAAAAAAACATCATTTCAGGTTTTCTCCTCATTTAAAAATACTTACTATTATAATTTAATTTTTATAATATTAAATGGAAATCATAAAATAACTTGATATATTAATTATAGCTTTTATAATAATATTTTTTGTATTTTAGAAATTAAGTGTTTAAATTAGTAATACTTATTTAAATTTAATTTTTTTAAGAATATAAAAAAAATTACAATATAATATAATAGTTAATATAAAAATAGTAGCGAAAAGAATGGTAAAAAATGTGATATTATCTTTTTTTTTAAAATAATAAATAATAAATAAAAATACTGCATAGCATATGCATTTCACTTGAACTCAGGCTGCTTGAAAAAGCCCAAGGGCGCACAACCATTAAGCCAACCGTCAGTTTGTTTAATAAATGGGTAATTATATATTTAAATAAAACTCTGAGGTCTCCCTCCGTTACTTTCTGTCTTTTTCTGTTAATTTCTGACGTATCCGTAGCTTGGAAAAACGCAAACCCCTTGAATGCGTCTCTACAAGAGACGCATTTCAATACAGACAAAAAAAATACCCTGTTTTCCTAAATACTTTCAAACCAACATGTTTTAGCTAATTGTTTTTTTAAACAACATTTTTTGTCCAAAAAACCCCCCCATTTGATAACCTATTTAGTTTTTAATTTTTGGCTTTGAAAATTGTGCTTGTTTTCTCACATTTTCTTTACAATGATTTTCATCTTTCTTAAAAAAACATTTGAATTTTTAACTGAATTTCAAAACGAAAAATAAGTTTTCAAAAACTATGTTTTTTAGTTTTCAAAATTTGGCTTGATTTTTGAAAATATTAGTAAAAGGTAGATAGCAAAACAAAAAACTCATAGGTGAAAGTAGTGTTTAGAAGCTTAAATTTTCAACGATCATGAACTAAAAGTCGAATCGTTATCAAACGGAGCCTAAATTTTTAAAATTTTGTGTATAATAAGTTATATGTTAGTACTAATTTTACATATACCAATTTGAAAGTTCAAGAAAGCTCAAGATATCTGTTAAACACTTTTTAGAGTGAACTAGACACATACTTAAAAATTAAGGAATAAACTTACTAATTTAAGCTTAGAGAAAAAAAAAATTAACAATTTAAATATCTTCGACTTTTCAATTCAACTTTGGTCCATCGGCACACATTTTAAACAAAGCATCAGCTGAGGTCATTTTATCTATAGAATATCATGCTAGGATAGGAATATTTGGTCTAAGCCTCTAATGTCATGTTTTTATTAGATAAATAAATTAAAAAGAATTAATGATTGTCTTTAACATATTTTTTATCTTAAAACTTTAAAGATAAAATACTATTTTGGTATTGTATTTTAGGTTTCGCTCTATTTTATTTTCTATATTTTTAAATGTCCAATTTTAATCTCCATACTTTTAATAAAACTTAAATGGGTCTATATTGTTAGTGTATTATTAACTTTTCTAAAAACTTTAGTCTCTATTAGTCTTTCTTCTATAAATTTTGAAAATATATTCACATTGTGTATTTTTTTTTTGCATGAAAATTATTATTATTATTTAAATAATTTTAACTTCAAACTAACGGTAGAGACAAATTTTAAGATTTATTGATAGTATAGGAACTAAAATTAGACTTTTGAAAGCACAGAGACTAAAATAGAATGCAATCCAAAGTACATTGACCAAAATAGTATTTTAACTAAATTTTAATAACTAAAATATATTTAAATATACTTTATACTACGAAGGGGCTGATTTGTCCATTGTGTTTGCATTATGTTTTCAAATTCATCCTAGTTTTTTTTTTTTAATTTCAATTTGGTCTTTTTGTCCGTGTTTTTTTTTCCCAATAAAATCTTTATTATTACTAAATATTAAAAGAAGATTTTTTTTTCTTTTTTTTTCTTTTCTGTTTTTACGAGAGTAACATTTGTTGTGGTTTCATTTTCTATAGTAGTAAGTCTTTTCAAGTTTAGTAAATTATTCTGGGTAAGTTATATGATGTGGATACATTTTTTAGTGTATAAATGAACACATGTTCTTCGTTAAATTAAGACATAGTATTTCTAACTAAATTAATAATGTATATTTTGATGTTATGTTGTTAGTTCCTTCAAAGAAATTCAAATTTTCATAATATTAAATCCTTGATTAAAATTTTCATTGCACAATGAAAGAAAAAAAAATTCGCATACACAAACTTTTAAAAAAGTTATACCGGTGAAATCTCATTTTAATCTATAAACTTTTAAGATTATTCTAATTTTTAAAATATATTTTTTAATTTCCATTTATTATAATTTCTAAGCTACTAGAACATCTATTTAATTTTAAATTTTAAAAAGATAACTATTTTATTCTCGCTATTATTTTGTTGTAAATTGTTAAAAAGATGGATAATATGACTTCAAATGTAGTTGATGTAAATATATATTCGAACGGCATAAATAGACTAAAATGCGTATTGAGTGAAGAAATTTTAAGTGGCAAAATAATAGTAGGTTTCAAAATAATTATTTTATAAAAGTTTAGGATATTGGAATATTTGTAAGGTAAAATACTTATTAGAGAAAGGAAGAATTTTTTTAAAAAAAAACTTAAAATAAAAATAAAATAAGGATAAAAGTTTCAAATGAAATTTAATCCGATGCCCTAAAACCGACAAGACATGATAGACATTAAATTGGTCTATGGGGTATGGAGTAATAGACAAACTCGTGCTCATGCATAAGAGGAGGAAAATTTTCTATAAATACAAACAAAACAAAGTGAGAGGACCAAATTGACACTAATAGTTGAATATGGACGAAGACACTTTTTTTAGAAGCCATATTAAATAACTTTTTATTTTTGAATTCTTTTTTATAAATTATACACATTAAAATACTCCTAAACTTTAGTGTATGTTTCAATTATGTTCTTAGACTTTGAAAAGTTTCATTTTTACCTTTAAACTTTTGAAATTTGCTTCAAAAAATACTCTTAGTACTTCGAAATTGTTCCAAAAAATATCTTTTCATTAAAATAAAATATGAAAATTGGCATGGCAGCTGATGTGTAAAAATTAGAAAACGTACGCAATATTATTTACAACTATATAGAAGGTTAGGATTGTTGTTACCATTTATTTAATTTCAAAAGATATTGCTAAAATTATTTACATAATCAATTTTTACATATTAGCTATCATGTCAATTCACATGAATGATGATGTAAGTAATGTCACATATATATCTTCCAATTTTTACACATTAGCTGTCTTGTCAATTTTAACGAAAAAATCTTCAAGGGTATTTTTTGGAACAAATGTCAAAGTTCAAAAGTAAAAATGAAACTTTCAAAGTTTAGGGGCATAATTGAAACTTACTCCAAAATTTAGGGGTATTTTGTATAATTTAATCTTTTTTCACTTTTTTTCACTTTTTAATAATATTTCAAATTTTAGTCCAAATTTAAAAATTCAAAAACATATTTTTTGAAAAACTAATCTCCTTTGAGTTTTTGACACTAGTATACATTTTTTTTTTTTTTTTTTGTAATGTAGGGATTGTTTTCTAGAAATAAAAAATAAAAATGTTATCAAATCAACTCTGAAGTGTTTTTAAAATGTTGTGTTTGGATTTCCAGATAATGTATGAGAAAATGAAAATGAGAGTAGAAAATGTTTTGGAGAAAGGGAAGGTTGGAGATGAGTTCATCCATGGAGAAGAACATATGGCTTTTGATAAATGGACAAAATCCTTCACTCCTCTGAATCATCCTCCCATCATTCAGGTATCACTTCATTTCAATTCAAATATTCTAGACTTAAATTTTTGTAGAAATATGTTTTAGTTGCATGAACTTTTTAAATTGTATTTAATAAAATTCTTAACATGACTTATCTTCATCTACCATCAACGAAAAATATTTTTCAATTTAATAACTAAACTAGATTAGAATGACGAAGAGAAATAACGAAGACATGTAAAAATAAAGGGATTAGAAACCGCTCAATAAATGAAATGCTTAAGCTTAAGGGTTGTTTTCTTTTGAGTGTGAGTTATCCAACTTGAGTTATGAGAATAAGAATGAGTTTTTTTTTTTAAATAAAAAAAGAATAAACAAAATAACCAAAAAAATAAAAAAAAATGTATATATTTCATATATACGGCTAAAATAATGTCATTTTAAATTAAATGCACTAGAGAGTTAAACAATAAGGAAAAAAAAATTATAAATTAAAATAAAATATTTGAGGGTTTAATTAATTTTCTTTTTATCTTTTTGACAAAATTAAAATAGGATTTCATGGAAATTTGTGTGTAAGGCAGGTTTTGTTGGAGAGTTGTAAAAACAAAGACATTATTGGAGAGTCATTGCCAAATCTCACCTATGTTTCAAGGCAAAAAAGTGTAACTTCTCATCATCATTTCAAGGCTGGTGCTCTTAATACTCTGGTAAACACAAAACTCATAAAGATTTTTTTTAATATAAATCTTTTCTCTTTCTCTCGTGATCTATTCCTATTGTTTTTATTGCAATAGCTTCGAGTATCAGCTGTAATGTCCAATGCACCAATTATTCTCACTTTAGATTGTGACATGTATTCTAATGACCCACAAACACCAACTCGTGCTTTATGCTACCTTTTGGACTCAAAACTTGCGAGCGACTTAGGTTATATTCAGTTCCCTCAACAATTTTATGGAGTTAGCAAAAATGACATCTATGCTGGCGAGTTAAAGTGCGTATTTATAATAAATGCAATTGGTATGGATGGGCTATTAGGCCCAAATAATGTTGGCACGGGATGTTTTTTTGTACGACGGATTTTCTTTGGAGGCCCATCATCACCCGAGTCACTTGAACTCCTCGAACTTAGCCCAAATCATGCTGTGAAAAGGCCCATTCAATCTCGAGAAGTCTTGGACTTGGCCCATTTAGTTGCGGGTTGTGATTATGAGAATAACACCAAATGGGGTTCCAAGGTACGGTTGCTAAAATACAAATTAACAATTATCTTCTCTTTTTAAAAAATTACTAAGAGAACATTTTTGGGATTTGTGAAGTAAGTTTATGGGAAAATCATATATTTTATTTATAAAAAAACTTTAAAACAAAATACTATTGTATTTTTATTTAAAATCTTATTTTTAGAATAATTCCTTTTAAAAAGTTCTATACAATGTATACTTTTGAGTGTCTATTTACACAGATATTTTTTTTCTTTTTTTCCTTTTAATGTCCCATTTACTTCTTAGTTTCATTAATATTTAATATGATAAACATAACTCAAATATACACTTATTTTTGTTTACTTTTAACTCTTTTTTTTCAAAAAAAAAAATCTGTATACACATTTTAGTTAGAAAGCCTTTCTTCTCATGTTGTTATTAGACTAAATTCAATTATAGTTTTCCAAAAAGAAAAATTAATTTTCGTATTTTTCACAATTACGCCACTTACATAAGAATAAAACTGTAGTTTTTTTTTTTAAAAAAAAAAAAGTAAAGAAAAGTGGGATAGTAAAGTTTAGATTAACTTAACGTCATAATTAATTTGAAAAACTAGGCTCAATGTGGATTTTAAAAAAAAAATTCAGCTGTAACTCAATGTTCATTTTAGTCTCCATACCTTTAATTTGTATCTATTTTGTGCCTTTCAATATTTTTCTTTTTTAATTTAATTTGCAGGTGGGGTTTAAATATGGGTCTCTAGTGGAGGACTATTACACAGGCTACCGTTTGCAATCCGAGGGGTGGAAGAGTGTATTCTGCAATCCAAACAGGGCTGCTTTCTATGGCGACGCGCCGATCAGCCTCCCCGACGTGCTGAATCAAGTGAAAAGATGGGCCATTGGGCTTCTGGAAGTGGCATTCTCAAAGTACAGCCCAATAACATTCGGCGTAAGGTCCATGGGCCTTCTCATGGGCCTTTCTTACGCCCATTACGCATCCTGGCCCTTTTGGTCCATTCCTGTCACCGTTTATGCCTTCCTCCCCCAGTTGGCTCTCATTAATGGCACCTCCATCTTTCCCAAGGTAAAATTTTAGTTAAATTACAACTTCAGTCCTACACTTTCAATTTATTTAGTTGATTGATATAACTTTTTACTCACTTTTTTTTTTTTTAAATTTAACTCCTCTACTCCTTTTGTCATATTGTATTAAATCATCACTCGTTAGTTTAACTAATGTATCAAATCAACATTATTTTGTTTAGTTTAACAATTGTAAGGGTGGTGATTTAAATCTCTAACCTTTTGATTGAGGTGATAATATCTTAATCAATTTAGCCATGCTCTGATTGTTGTGGGACGTCAAAATTTAAAATAGTGGTGTTAATGATAAAATTATATTATAATCAAAACCACTACTCTCTTGCCCGCAATAACATAATTCAACCCGTCAAGACATTGGTAACGTCTCTGCTGGGTGCTTATCAATCTTGTACAATCTTTTGTAGGTTTCGGATCCATGGTTTCTACTATATGTGTTCCTCGTCCTTGGAGCATACGGTCAAGACCTCTTCGAGTTCCTCCTCTTCGGAGGCACATTCCGAAAGTGGTGGAACGATCAGAGAATGTGGAGCATAAGAGCGCTCACCAGTTTATTCTTCGGATTCATCGAGTTCACGTTGAAGTCCCTCGGGATTTCCACCTTCGGTTTCAACGTCACC
The DNA here is from genome assembly GCA_033996785.1 of Trichosanthes truncata. Classification (NCBI taxonomy): domain Eukaryota; kingdom Viridiplantae; phylum Streptophyta; class Magnoliopsida; order Cucurbitales; family Cucurbitaceae; genus Trichosanthes; species Trichosanthes truncata. Next base: position 79,761,271 of record JAWPNB010000003.1, read on the forward strand.
AGCAAAGTAATTGATCGAGAGCAAAGCAAGAGGTACGAGCAAGAGTTGTTCGAGTTCGGTGTTTTTTCGCCAATGTTCGTGCTGTTGGCGACGGTGGCGACCGTCAACTTGGCCTGTTTCGCCTGCGGAGTGATTGGGATTTGGAGAGGCGGCGCGTGGGAAGAATTGTTGGTTCAGATGTTGGTGGCTGGATTTGTGGTGGCGAATTGCTGGCCGCTTTATGAGGCCATGGCTTTGAGGAACGATGGAGGAAAATTGCCACCCAAAATCAATTTCTTATCCGTCATTCTTGCTTTGCTTCTTTGCTCTTTTGCTGCTTTTTTTTTAGGTTAAATTATCAAAAATACCCTTTAACTATGAGATTGATTTCAATTATACTCAACTTTGAAAAGTTTTATTTTAACCTCTGAACTTTGAAGTTTGTTTCAAAATAACACTTGAAGATTTTTTCCTAAAAATTACGTATTTGTATATGTTTTGATTTTTTTTTTCAACGTATATGTTCAAATAAACAATAATACGAATGCAAAAACATCATTTTCCGGCCATGAATTTAACGAAAAAAAATCTTTAATTGTTGTTTTGAAATAAACTTCAAAGTTCAAGGGATAAAATAAAACTTTTTAAAGTTTTGGGTATAATTGAAACCAATCCTATAGTTCATGGGTATTTTTGATAATTTACCTTTCTTTTACTAAGAAATGTTTTAGACTTTTTTTAAGGTAGTCGTTGCCCTTTGGAGCTGGATTTTTTTTTTTTGAACTCTGGATTTCTCCTTCTCAGTACCAAACTAAATATATAAAACATTGTATGTCTGCTTTTTCTTTACACAATGTATACACGTTGTCTCGGCCAGACGTTGTTGAACTAAAAAATGCACATTACTCATCACATTAAAAAAATAATACTCAATTTCTTTCATGCCAGAAATTAGTAGGGTCTCACTAACAAAAGTATAACCTCAAACGCAAAAGTAGTGATAATTTTAACAAAAGTAGAAATTACATGGTTATGCTTTAACACTTGCACCGATGAGATATTGTAAATGACAATGGAGCCTTTTATTTATTTAGTTCAACAACATGAGAAGGTGGAAATTTGAACCTTTGACCTTTTGTTTGAAGATATATGCCTTAACTAGATGAACTATACTCAGGTTGACAAATGACAATGAATCTTACCTTATATATTTGAGCAGAAGCATCAGGATAAGTTATTGCATGCTTAAATTAAAAATTCATACAAACCTCATTCTTAGGTATATAAGTCCCTTCTACTTATTTGGATTATATTAGAACAAAATGTCTCTTCATATTTTCCCAATAATTTGCTATTGTTTACTTTGAACTTAAACATACATGACTTTACAGGTTTCAACATAAAATAAAACAAACAAAAAAAAGAGTAAAATACACTATTTTTGGTCCATGAAATTGGAGTTTAATGTATTTGGTCCCTAAGGTTTAGAAAATGGTTCCAAATGGTCCTTAAATCGTTCGTTGACCAATGGAAAAATAATTTGGCTGTTAACTTGCAAACTAGATATACTGACATGAATTTTTTTTAATAAATTGGTAAATTATTATTATTTTTAACTTAGGTGACATTTCTCTCTCTTTTTCTTCACCTTCTCCTCTTCCGAAGAGGGCTTGCCCCCACCTTTGCCGCATCGACCGTCACCGCTGTTAACAAATGAATTCGAAAATGCATTTATGAGTATTTCCTACACTTCTAGATCTTTTCAGAGTTTCATGATTTTTTTCGAACTTTCCTTAGATGTCGACAATTTTCTATATAAATATTGCATGTATTCATAAATCTGATGATCAAAAGTAGTCATTTATTAGCCTAATCAAGCCACAATATTTTAATGTCTTCATTAATTATTATTATAATTTTTTTTAGGTCAACAGGAGTAGGTGATTCAAACTTCCCTCCTTTAAAGAAATACGTAACATCTTGACCACTTGAATTATGCTCAAGTTAGCATTCGCCTTAATTTATTCACATAATTTTGATCACATCCATGATTTTTCTCAATTTTCCTTTAGCATCAACATTTCTATATTAATATTACTCATATTTTTTTAAATATCTCAATCAAACTTGGTTAATTACAACTTAAATAAGCCACAATTAAAGTATAATTGTCATAAACTAATTCAAAGGAAAATCCAGTTTTGGTCCATGAGATTTGAGTTTGATTACATTTAGGTCTCCGAGTTTTCAAACTCAACAATTTTACTCTTGAAGTTTGCATTTGGTTCCATTTTGATCCCTTGTCAATTTTTCCGTTAATTATTGCAAGAAAGCTGACGTGAAATTTCTTTTCTATTAAAAATATATATATTTTTGAATAATTTTTTAAAATAAAAAAAAATTTAATTTTTTTTAATTTTCTTCTTTCTTCTTTTTCCTCTTCCCTCTTCTTTCTCTCTCCTCTTCCTATCCTCCTTCTTCTTCCCTCTCCTTCCCCTTCTTTTCTTTCCCCTTCTCCTCCTTTCTCCCTTAAAAAAAAGAGTTGTAAAACGAAAGGGATTTCCCCTTCATTTCAGATAACTCAGGTTTGGGACCGAATAGATGCCAGAAAGGTAAGTGGTTGTGCTTGATGTTGTTGGTGGGATCCGACAGCCATTGGCACTTTTCATGAAGGTCAATCCACTTGTCTCCCAATTCACCCTCTACTATATTATTGGTATACTTCAGGTGTTGTCGTGCATATCCTATTAGATGAACATGGAGTTTCAATTGGTAATGAAATGAATAACCTATGTATCTTATAAAGAAGATGAGGTCTCTTTCATCTTTTCGTTGTGTGATCTTCAACGGATCCAAAGTAAATCTCGTCATTTCCACCTTTTTTCTTGTACGGTTACGAGCAATGGTGTTTCGATTTGTGGGTGCCTCTGTTTGAGTTGCAATCGATCTGGTTTTGATTCAGTTGATTTCGATTTTTGTGCTCTTTTGTCTAAGGCTATGTATTCATGAAACTCGCATATATGCATGTTTTTGGAACTCTGTTTTATGCTAATTTCTTTCATGTTCAACGATTTGGGCTAATTTGTTTCATTTCCTGGTTTTTTTTTTTTTTTTTTTTTTTTTTTTGTGCATTCTCTGTGATTTTGTTAGATCAATGTTCACTGCAAGCTTATTATAATTCTTGTTCTTTTTACAACTTGTTGGTTACTGGCTACATGGGTGAGGAGCAACTCGGCAAATCGTTGGAGGGATCTGATGTTCCTGCTGGTGTTCCAAGAAAGCCAGGCATGACCTGTGATGATCTCTTCAACATTAATGCCGGCGCTGTTGAATTATTTCGTTTCATCTCTAAAACGAAGGGGAAGAAGGGGATTTCCCCTTCGTTTCAGTTAGAAGTTTTTTTTTAAAAATTTTAACATGAGGAAGATGGGGAGAAAGGAGAAGAAGGAGAAAAAGAATAAGAAGGGGAGGAGAGGAAAGAAGAAAAAGAGCAAAAAAAAGAAAAAGAATAGCTAGAGAACGGCGACGAACCAATGTGGCCCATGGATGGAGGAAGGAGAAGGATGGGAGGAAAGAGGGAGAAAGAAGAGAGAGAGAGAAAAGGAAAAAAAATTAAAAAAATATTTTTATTTAAAATTAAATAATATATTTTTTATTTACATGGAGGAAGGATAAGGATAGGATTAGAGATGTCCATTTTTTCAATGGGGACGGAGGGCTCGTGGGGACCCGCCTCTAACAGGGTTGGAATCTCCGTTTAGGCGAGAAATGAGGGAGAGAGTGGAGAAGATTTTTTTTGTTAGCTAAACGGGGATGGGGACGGGAAATACATTTCCCGTCCCCGACCCCACCTCGATTTCTTCATTTTTTAAAAAAATATATATATTTGTATATATATAATAAACCATAAATCCAAATTTTTATTCAATATTATTTTATTTTTCTAAAGAAATAAAAAAAAAATTCTCTTAAATAGAAATCACTTATTAGAATTAACAATTTAAATAGAAAATTTAAAAAAATAGATTTTATTTGACCAAATTTTAAAAATTATAAATTATAAACAGGGAATTATTTCCCACGGGAACTCGATCCCACGAATTTCCTACAGGGATTCCTCGCATCATTTCTAGCAAAATTAAATGCAAAATTTCATCAGGACAAGGAAGAAATGGGGGCAAAGACGGGGCTTGGAAATGGAAAGCCATTTTTTGGTCCCGCCCTTTGGACATCTCTAGATGGGTTAGAAAGAAGCACGAAAGGGAGAAAGAAGACAGAGAAAGATATAGAAAAAGAATTAAAACTATATTTTTACCTACTTTCATGAATTCTATTTTTGAAATCTCAGTCAACATCAACATTATCTCCAAATTAGGACTCGCCTCCCCACCCTAATAATGGAAAAAACTTGGGTGCTGTCTTGTTGAGCAGCACCCAAATATGATAATGCTCACTTCATAGCCATTGGATTTGAACTTTTTTGATTTTTTGATTTTTTTTTAGAAAATTGTGTGACTTAGATGTGGGCTGCACAGTACTTGGGTGCTGCCTAGTCAACACCCAAGTCTTGCCCCTAATAAATTTAAGAAAATGAAAAGAGTTTTTGGAATAATTTCCCTATAAACTTGAGAACTTTGAGAAGTTGACATAAATTTCACATCTAGAATAAAACCTTAGCATAACCAGAACCACCCAAAAATTTAAAGAAATCATGGAGGAACACAGAGCACGCGCCGCCGCTGTGCCCTTGCCACTTCACTCCCAATCCCAACACATCTCTCGCCGCGCCACCGCCTTCAACCGCCTCTTTGCCGCCCTTTACTCCACCGCCATTTTAGCTCTCTTTTATTACCACTTAGCTTCCCTTCTCAATCCCATCTCTTTTACTTCCTTCTTCGTCTCTGTTTCTCTGTTCATCTCCGACGTCGTTTTGGCTTTATTTTGGGTCACCACTCAGTGCAACCGCATGATTCCGCTCCGCCGCCGCGAGTTTCCTGGAAACCTCAAACAGATAGTGAAGGATTCGGATTTTCCGGCGCTGGATGTGTTTATTTGCACTGCGGATCCGTACAAGGAGCCGCCGATGAACGTCGTCAACGCCGGCTTGTCTGTCTTGGCCTACGACTACCCGACCCGGAAGCTTTCGGTGTATGTCTCCGACGACGGCGGCTCCGCCGTGACGCTCTTTGCTTTTATGGAGGCGGCGAGGTTCGCCGGCGAGTGGTTGCCGTTTTGCAGGAGAAACGGCGTCGTTGAGAGGAATCCTGATGCCTTCTTTGCTTCGAACAAGGATTGCAACTCTGAGAAGGAGAAGATCAAGGTATTAATTATTATTGAAAATAGTTTGAATTACGTTATTGAATTTTCTAAAATTCAGGAAGATAAATCCATTAAAATTCAGGAATAATTTAGAAGAAATTAAATAAAAAAAATCTATAAAAAAGAATTTAATTTATCTTCAAAGACTTTTCAATTCAACTTCCTGACATACTTTAGGCTAAATATACTGGTCTTTCATTGTTTTTTAATCTTTAATTCATTAAAAATTCTCAATTAGATCAATTTTATAAAGAAAAATTGTAAAAAAAATAGTTAACAAAATAATTGGGACGTTAAATTGTTGTCTAACTAACATATTTGAACATATAAAACATATTATTTGGATGCTACTTGATACTTAAAACTAAACTCATTCCTACGTAAAATTAATCCACCCATCAATAAAATTGATTTATTTCAAATATCATGTTCCCATGTCTAAATATGTCAATAAATAATAATATAATGAAATTGGACAAATTTCAACTTTTTTTTAATGAAAATATTTAATTGAGGATTTTTAATAAAATAAATATAAAGTTAAAATTTTTATTAAGAACTTTAAAATAGTAAAGACCAAATTGAGAATTGCTTAAATAAATGAGAGATCATGCATTTGATATGTTTAGCCACATTTTATAAAAATTATATGCTCACGTAACTCCAATGATAGAATGAAAAAATTTGGGTGCATCCTGGGTTGCACCCATCTTTTTGCAACTCATCCAGTTGTCCATTTACAATTTACCACGTGACAAATTCTTTTTTCTTTTTTTTTAAATATTTTAAATTTTTTTCTCCTATGTGGTTGAAGTAGATTGCAAAAAGATGGGTGCAGCTCAGGATGCACCTAAGTCTTGCTCATAATAAAATATCATTCCAAGGAACCTTTGGTACAAGGTCATGTAATTAGCAAAGAAATAGCATGCATGTTTAAACATAGTTGCATTGATTAATTAAAGTATTATATATCTTTGATCAAAATGTCAAAAGGTGATTAATAATTCAAATTCTCACCTCAACATATTAGCTAGACACACACACGTGTGTGTATATATATATAATACATAAAAGTTGGGTTTATGTTAAATAATTTATAAACAAATTAATGTTTCTAAAAGAGAACATTTAAGTGTTTAAAGTTTAGAGTTAAAATAGATTTAAATCAACAATTTATACCGTAAAAATGACTAAATCATTCTGTCTTAAATATTTGTGATCTTTTTTTTTTAAAAAATCGATTTTAGTTTTCAATTTCATCCATTATTTATTGGTTTTTTAAACCAAATTATTATGGTCACTAAATATTAAAAGGGATAATGATATATGAATTTAAAAAAAGCAAGAAAAAGTATGAACGTGGGATCTAGGAGAGATTTTACCATTTTAACCCTTAAAGTATGCTGTGAGGATTTTGAACCTCTGATTTTCTAGTTAAAAATACATGCTTTAACTAATGGAGTTATGTTCAGGTTGGCAAACTATTTAGTATAATAGCTTACTTTTAGTGGAGTTCATTTTCTATATCATAGAGCAAGCAAGCCCTTTTAGGTTGAGTAAATTATTTCGAGTCTAAGTCTTTTTTTTTAGTTACATTTTGGGGGTGTTTGTTTTGAGGGTTGGGCTTGGGTGGGTTATCATTCTTAAGCCCAACCCTTGTTTGGGACAAGGGTTTAGGAAACTATGGTTTCCTAAATCCAAAATCATGGGGTTGAATAGTAAATACTATTCAACCCCATGGATTGTTGGTTTTCTTTTTTTTCTTTTTTTTTCTTTTTTTTTAAAATTTATTTATTTAAATCTTCTTCTTATTCCTTCTCTATCATTATTATTATTATTTTATCTTTTAAAATATTTTCTTTCTTCTTCCTTCATCCATTTCTTATCTTGATTTTCATCTCATCAATATCAACAACTTTTTGATAACTTCAAATTTGTTGTATGTAACTTTCGAATTTTTTCCGTTAGTCAATTTAACTTGAAAACTTATTATAATCATTTTTTTTTAACTTAAGAACTAAAATCTTGTTTTCGAAATCTCATACGCCAAATAAAAATTAAAATAAAACTTTATGATTAAAAGTGTAATTTGGCCAAAAATATATAATTTTTAATAATTGAGTTTAAGATAAAAACATTATTTTATTTTGAACTTGCTAATATTAAAATACAAAAATAGAATTTAATTTTAAATTAGTTAAAATAACAAAAGTATATGATATTTTGCTCAAAACTTAGTAAAATAATAAGTCTACGAGATTAAATCAAATTGTATGGGATAAGCTTTCTTTCACCATTTTGCCCATCTTTGTTAAAATAATTTGTGATTATTTTTCTCTTTCATTTCTTATTATGGTTTTCTTAAATTAATTATCTTTTTTTTTAGAAAAAATAAATTAGACATATAATAAAAATGGGCAAAATGGTGAAAGAAAGTTTATCCCATATGTTCAAACTTTTTTTTTCATTTGTTGAGTTGAACTCTACGAGACAAATAATAAAAAATAAACTCATTTACATTATAACTGTACCTCTAAATAAAATTTTATTTTTTAATTTAGTTATCTAAAAACAAAATGAATAACAAATTAGATAGTTCATTTTCTTATTAGTTAGTAAAATTAAAATCTCAAATTATGCAATATATATATATATATATATAATTTTAGTCCAATCTCAATTCAAAATTGATGGAAACAAATATTGGTTTAAATTTTATTGGAAAAGTAATTAAAATTGAGTTGAATTCGAATTACAAACTTATTAAATTAAATTAGTAAAATAAATAATATTTAATTTTAAATTATCCATATTAAAAAATATCAAAGTAAAAAAAATAAATGTATGATATTTAATTTCAACTTAGTCATATATTTTTTACATAGTCAATTAAAAAAATCTATTCAATGTTATTTTTTTTAGTTTAGTCATTTTTATATAATTAAATTAGTCAATTTAAAATAACAAAAATATAAGAAATAATTTTAATTTTGAATTTAGTTATATTTGAACCATACAAAATTAATTAATTTTTAACTTAACTATATTAAAATAAAAACAAATAAATAATTAGAATGAAAATTTAAAATAATTTAAAATTAAGCATTAATTAAATACAATCAAACATTTCATAAATTTAATATTTTAAAATCTGCATTCCAAACCAAGGTTTCTTAAACCTGCACTCCAAACACAGACTTCTTAAACCCAGACTTCTTTAACCTGCATTCCAAACACAGCATTCTTAAACCCAGGCTACTTAAACCCACAGCTTAACCCCTCAGGTTTAACATTCCAACCCTGCGTTCCAAACAGCCCCTTTGAGTCTAAGTCATATGAAGTGAATAAATGTTATTATTGCATAGGTGAACACATATATTTTGTTAAATTAAAACATATAGTTTAATTTTTCTAACTAAGTTAATAAAATATATTTTGATGTCACATCATCATTTTATAAAAAAAAATTCAATTCATAAAAAAAGGTTAAATTACTCATTTGGTTGCTAATTAAGGTTTAATTGAATTTCAAATTGGTCTATATTGATGTTTTAATTTATTCTTTATGTTTAGATTTAGTTTTAATTTGGTCTCTATACTATTGAAAGTTTTGATTTAGTTTTATAATTTGGTCTCTTAATTTTTTTTTTCTTTTTTAATTTTTAAGAGTTGTAATTAGGTTTAAAACCCATTCTAGTATATGAATTTTTATGCTCTGTGTAGCCAATGGATTTGGCGTAAAATGATTTCAAATTTCAGGATTTTAAAAAATGGAAATGATTTCAGATTCCTATTTATATTTGGAATCAAATTGATTTGAAATCAAGAAAATTTAAATTTAAAATTTTTTTGTTTGGATGCTCACGAGAAATGAAAAGAAAATATAACATTTTATTGTTATGCGCCCTTATTTGCAGGAAATTGTATTAATAGTAATAAAATATTTTAATATCAAAGAATAATGTCAATGTCAATTACAATTTACAATTACGTATTTGACATTTTAAATTAAACTAAAATAGAGAATATATTTACTTACGTTTCTAATAAAAATACACTATCATCTTACTCTCATTTTTTTCCTCTCATATATTTATTATATATTAAAAAAGAGCATGGCCCCTATTTGTCTAATTGTTATTTTTTTCATAAATTTATTATAGTTTTTCTATATATTTCTTATTTAGAAAATAAACTTTACCAACAAATCTACGAAGAAAAAAAAGATCTACAACAAACTATATTATATTTTTTCTGAAAACAACCATATTAGTTTTCTCCACATTTTTTCTATCTTTTCCACTCTCAACAAACTTTTTTGTTTCTTTTAAATTTTTTTCTTTTTTGAACTATTCTTAAGTTTCTTTTTTCCTAAAACTTATTTCACACACTGTCACCCCTCCCTCCCATCACTAGCCAAGGCACCCCTACACCGTCGTCGTTCCCTCTCACAATCTCTTATCTCTTGGAGCATTCAAAGTTTTTTTTTTTTTTTTTTTTTTTTTTTCATCAAAGCAGAAATAGTGGTTTACCTAACTCGTGCTTGTTGGTGAGATCAAGCTGACCCTTCGCCGCTCATTTTTCAACCCCTAACTCATGCTCCAAGATTTTGATTTTTTGTTTTATTTTGTTTCGTTGATTTATACTGATTTGTTCTCTAAACTCATGGAGAAGAAAATCAAAAGAAAAAACTATCGATAGTATGAACTAATGTTTTGTTTGAATATAGAAGAAACGTAGGGAGGCGTAATTAATTAAATTGTATGGAGTAAAATTGGAAACATATTTTTTTAAGTTTAAAATCCTGCCAAATTCAACCTATTTGGAACGATTTTTTTTTTCAAAAAAACACTATTTCAAATTATTTTGAAATCTTTTGAATCCAAACACTAGAAATGATTTCAAATCATAAATTATTTGAAATCATCTCAAATCCAAGGGTTCCAAACAGGGGGTTAGGATTCTTTCATTTTGGTTCTTGAACTTTCAATTTTTAAAAAATATTTTAATTAGGTACCTAAACATTCGAAATGTCTATTTCCGTCCCAAAACTTTAAAAAAACAATTATTTCGGTCTTATCATGAATTATTTAATCAAATAAATAACGTGGCTTCAAATATTTATATTAATGTATTGATGTACACATGCATATAAGCCACAAAGGTTGATTGAGATGAGTATAAAAGTAGACATATACTATGATCATATTTCAAAATAATTGCAAAAAACAAAATGAAAAGTTCAACCAAATTTTAAAAACTAAGATCGTATTTGATAATCAATTTGGTTTTTGAAAATTAAACTTATAAACAATACTTTTACCAATAAGTTTCTTTATTTTGTTATCTACTTTTAAAAAATGCTTTCAAAATTCAAGCCAAAATTTGAAAACAAAAAAAAAAAGTAAATTAAATAATTGTTATATTTTTTAGAATTTGGCTAAGAATTCAAATACGTGAAAACAATAGTAAAGAATTAGAATTAGGAGGAAACAAATACAATTTTCAAAAATAAAAAATAAAAAATAAAATAGCTATCCAACGGGCCTAAAAGAAAGAATAGTAGTTTCCGAATATTTGTTCTTAAAAAGGTTTTTAGCAGTAAAGTAACATAAAACGAAAATCCTTGTTGATTAAAATTACTATTAAATGAACTCTAAACATTTGAAATTTGTTATGTTTGGATTTCAGATAATGTATGAGAAAATGAAAATGAGAGTAGAAAATGCTTTGGAGAAAGGGGAGGTTGGAGATGAATTCATCAATGGAGAAGAAGAGCGTATGGCTTTTGATAAATGGACAAAATCCTTCACTCGTCAAAATCATCCTACTATCATTCAGGTACATTTCAATTCAAATATTCTTGTTTTAGTCTCTAAAGTTTCGAGAAAGTATATTTTAATTTTTCATATATTTTAAAAAATATAAATATACCAATTGGTCCATAATCTTTAAAAAAAAATCTCAATTGATCCTAACATATTAAAAATTTTCAATGAAGTCTTTCTATAAAAAAAACTATCAACATTTCATTAAATGATTAATTTATTACGATATTTGGACATGAGGACATGCCACTTGAAAAGTACGAAATGGGTTTCATGTGTCAAGTAGTATTTAATTGGCTTGTTCACATATGAATATGTTAACAAAATAGTAACTTAATAATACACACTTTTTATTAAAAAAAAAAAAATCATTGAAGGACTTGATTAAAATCTTTTAATATATTAGGAGTAAATTTGAGAATTTAGAATGAAATTAAGAGTTTTTTTTTATTACAATAAATGTGAGAATGATTGAATATGTCTCTTAATTTCTTAAATATGCTCATATTGATTGAATAAAATAATTAAGTGTTACTTAAAAGATTAGAGATCATTTTATATATTTAATCCCTTTTTTCAAATAATGTTTGAAATATGAGCATTTTTTATGTTCAACAATATGTGTGGGCGGGGGAATTTGAACTTTTGACCTTTTGGTTGGAAGTATATAACCAATTGAGTTATATTCAAATTGGCTTTAAGTTATGAGACTATAATATTATGCTAATGCACTACTATATATGATATTTGGAAGCATGAGGATAAACACAAGAAATTTAGGAGCACAAAAAACTAGCTAAAGCATAATTCAACTTGATAAAACATAATAAACTTTGACCAAATTATCAGAAGTTTGAATCTTCACGTAAAGTGTTAGACTAAAAAAACAAGAGAAAAAGTTTGAAAACAAAGTAAATTGTTTTTTAATTAATTAATTAATTAAAATAGAATTTAATTAGCAATTGTGGAGGCAGGTATTGTTGGAGAGTAGTAAAAACAAAGATATTAGTGGAGAGTGGTTGCCAAATCTCATCTATGTTTCAAGGCAAAAAAGTGTAACATCTCACCATCATTTCAAGGCTGGTGCTCTTAATGCTATGGTAAACTCTATATCTCATTTAACTTCTCTATTTTTTGAAAGTTTATTTTATGTGATCAAGTAGCTGTCCTTTTTATATAGCTGTTAGATGCATATAACTAGAATTAAGTAAACTATTAAAAAAAAAAAAAGAGTAAACTATTTTAAGTTTTTAGCTATCCATTTAAGGTTAACTTAGTGAGAGTAATTTTTAATATTTTTTTTGTTTTGGTCACTCTCCTCATGTTTCTCTATTTTTCTTATGCAATAGCTTCGGGTATCTGCTATAATGACAAATGCACCAATTATTCTTACTTTGGATTGTGACACGTATTCCAATGATCCTCAAACACCAATTCGGATCTTATGTTACGTCTTGGACCCAAAAATTGCAAGCAATTTAAGTTATATTCAGTTCCCTCAACATTTTCATGGAGTTAGTAAAAATGACATCTATGCTAGTGAGTATAAGAGGTTGTACATATTTAATCCGATTGGTATGGATGGGCTATTAGGCCCAGCTTATCTTGGCACGGGGTGTTTTTTTGTTCGACGAGCTCTCTTTGGAGGTCCATCATCATTCGAGTCACCTGAACTCCCCAATCTCGACCCAAATCATGTCGTGGAAAGGCCCATTCAATCTAAGGAAGTGTTGGATCTTGCTCATATGGTTGCAGGTTGTGAGTACGAAAATGATACCAAATGGGGTTCCAAGGTATGTTTGCTCTTTTATCGAAAATTCAAATTCATAGTTATTTTTCTTTTTCTAACAATAAAATAAAAGGAGTGTATTTTTTGCTCTTCAATTAATTTTATCAAAGTACTATGTTATTTTATTTTTACTTCACCCTAAACATAAAAACAATCAACTAAGACAGTTAACTAAATTGGAAACAACAAGCAGCTGATTGCTACCTATAAAAACATGTCAATATGAAAAACAAGAAGGTTGATTTTTACTTATTTTGCAGTTGGGTTTTAGATATGGGTCTCTAGTGGAGGACTATTTCACAGGGTATCTTCTGCAATCCGAGGGCTGGAGGAGTTTATTCTGCAATCCAAACAGGGTTGCTTTCTATGGCGACGCGCCAATGAACCTCCTCGACGCGCTGAATCAAGTCAAAAGATGGGTAATTGGGCTTCTGGAAGTCACATTCTCAAAGTCCAGCCCAATCACTTTCGGCGTAAGGTCCATGGGCCTTCTCATGGGCCTTACATATTGCCATAACGCCCTCTGGGTCTTTTTGTCCATTCCTGTCACTGTTTATGCCTTTCTTCCCCAATTGGCTCTCATCAACGCCGTCTCCATCTTCCCTAAGGTAAATCCAAACTTTTAAAATATTATATTACTACTTTACTTTATATGTTTTGAGTTCCATTGCAATTTGGTTTTTTATGGCTTTGATTTTTTTTAATAGTTTTCTTAAATCTTCTAATTTTTTTTTTTATTTCCATCGACATATCGACATTTCTATCGATATTTTCACATGTCCATATGTTTGACATTGACATGAGCGGTAAATCAACATTTTCATTATACTGTAAAAAAATCAATAAAAATAGCAACAAGATGCCACTAATGTTTTGTTGCAACTAATGTGAAAATAATACTAAGTATTTTAACATATTTAAAAAGTGTAAGTTTATTTATTGATTTTAATTTTTTTTTTGATTTTTTTTTTGTCTTATAATTTTTTTGAAAATATTCATTGACATTGATGTTTTATCGACATTTCCATAGGATTGAGATATCGATATTTCTGTATGTATCAACATTTTAAACATTGGTTAATAGTAAAGATGTTTTTAGAGAATGTAATGAAACAAAGATGATCAATCTGAACATGCATAGTTTAATTGGTTAAGACATATGCTTTCGACGAAGAGATGAGATGTTTAAATAACATCTCCTCACCCCACATAAGGGGTAATTGAAACCTCAAATTAAATTTTAGGATGTGACATTGAAACTTTCTTTTATGCATTTTATTTTATAGGTTTCAGATCCATGGTTTCTATTGTATGCATTCCTCTTCCTTGGAGCCTATGGCCAAGACCTCCTTGAATTCCTCCTTGAAGGAAACACATTCAAGAAATGGTGGAATGATCAAAGAATATGGAGCATAAGAGCCCTCTCTAGCTACTTCTTCGCATCCATCGAGTTCTCGTTGAAGTACCTCAACATTTCTGCTTTTGGTTTCAACGTCACAAGCAAAGTAGTCGACCAAGAGCAAAGCAAGAGATATGAGCAAGAGTTGTTCGAGTTTGGAACCTCGTCGCCGATGTTCGTGCCGATGGCGACAGCGGCCATACTCAACTTGGCTGGTTTCTCCAGCGGACTGATCGGAATTTGGAGATCGAGCGGCGCGTGGGAGGAAGTGTTAGCTCAGATGTTTGTGGCGGGATTTGTGGTGGCGAATTGCTGGCCTCTTTATGAGGCCATGGCGTTTAGGAAAGACGGAGGGAAATTGCCACCCAAAATCACTCTCTTATCCATCTTCCTTTCTTTGCTTCTTTGCTCTTTTGCTGCTTTTTGTTTCTAAGAAATGTTCTTGGTGTTTTTTAGAGGTGGCTCTTTGGAGTAGTTGGATTTTTCGTTTTTAGTGTGGAAGAAAGAAAAGTTGCATAAATAAATCAATGCGTGTATATCTTGTTTCTAGCATCTATAAATTGTGTTTGAAATTTGTTTGTTCAAATAAATAGATGAATACTCCCATAATCTTACAATTATGATTTTAATGGTTATGAGATGTTAATATGGGTTAATTTTTGGCAAAAAAAAAAAAAAGAAGGATAAAATTGAAAAGATGGAAGAGTTTTGAGATACTTATAAAAAATAATGTCTAGGAAGACTCTGTAGATGTCACAGTGGGATGAAATGTCATTGTTAACTTTTAACATCAATGGTCTCTTTCATAAAGATTACAAGTAGGGGTCACTAACAACCTAACAATATAACAATTATAGCCACAAAGAAAAAGTAGCCACAAGATAACAAAAGTATCTAGTACGGTTATGGTCACACCAACCAGAGATTGTAAAATGACAATAAACCCTACCTTCCATTATTGAGCAAAAAGCTTAACAAAATAAATTCTATAGAGTTCTAAAAGTTAATTAACATAGATCTCATTTAAGTTCATGATTAGATTATGGTCATTTTCATATTTTCAAAATGATATGAAATTGTCTACTTTAGGATAGATAAGAAAGATAAATTTTATATCAAAGTCCGTAAGACTTTGCTCTTAATTTTACCAAAAAAAGCTTCATAATAATAAAGGTATTGTCTTTACTTGTATAGATAATATAGATTATCTTTCTTGCTTCTAATTGATATAGGAATATGTTTAACGATCAAAAGTTGGGGGTTTTAAAAAAAATTATATATGAGCAAAACTGATCAATCAATAATTTATTGGAGTAAAATTTTTATAATATGTTTTATGTGGGACTATGTTTTTACTTATATATTATGTACTATCCAAGGATTTTAACAAATATACCAATGACATATATAATGTTTTGGTGTTTTTTTTTTTAATTTAATCTCTTATTATTTTTAAAAAATTAGTTTCAAATTAGTTTCTTATGTTTTGAAAATTTTCAATTATATCATTTCTGTCATTGAATGTTAAAATTAATTGATGATAAGCTTACATAACATGATATTTAGTGAGTTGACAAAAATTTAAAAAATGAATTAGATTCACTTGAAAAAAGAAAAGTTGATTTTTTCTTGTCTAACGCTTATTAAAAATTTGGAGGAAAAATTAAAAATTTCTCTTTTAGATAACTGAAGTCCTCTTCTACATTTCTATCAACTCATTAAATATCATATCATGTAAGTTTATCATCAATTAATCATTCAATTATGGGAGCATAGTGTAATTAAAAAATTTTCAAATATAAAGAACTAAATTAAAACTTTTTAAAACAATAAAAATTAAATTTAAAAGAAAGAAAAACTCAAATATTAAGGACTAAAACATATATATCATTCATAGTCTATTAATATATGTATGTTAAAAATATACATAATATACTACCAAAAAGATGTTGAAAGTGCTTTTTAAAATAAAATGTTGAAAGTGAAGTGACTATGAGAATTGTAAAAAAGAAATGAAAGTTGTGACAAAATACCGGTCAAGTCTGGTGGAAAAGTTACCAAAATCATCGTTTTAAGACAGTGGCTAGGGTTATTATATTATATTTAATAAAATAAAAGTGATTCCTACTAATAACTTTACTCAATAAAACAAGTCAAAAGTTTTTTAATTAAGTTCTCGACTTCATGTTAAAGTAGAAGTGAGTTTATCTCAGCAGTAATTAGCATGTATTTTTTACTAAAAAGTCGCAGAAGTGAGTTTATCTCAGCAATAATTAGCATGTATTTTTGACTAAAAAGTTGCAGGTTCGAATCTTCCCATCTCAAATATTTTTGAACTCAACAAAAAAAAAGTTCTCAACTTCTACAAATTTTTAATCAAGTCTAAATAATTCTTAAACTTTAAAAAGTTTAAATTACATCACAAAACTTTCTATTTTAATTTTAATACGTCTATATTGTCAACATCATCACATAATATATTGAATGGATTAACAAATAATGATTTGATTTGATGTCATTACTATTCTAAAGATTAATAGTTCAATCCACATTTTTTGCAACTGCAACTGTTGAACTAAAAAAGAAATAATAATTTGACAAATATAACTTCAATTATATGAGAAATTTTCTAATATTCCAGCAATATTTACATACTCTCTATGTTCATACAAGAAATTTTTCTTAATAAATATTTATTTAATGTTATTAAACATTATATCATTCTTTAAAAAATGTTGATATGGCAACCAATTAATAGAAGTATGACTTGTACTACAAGAAAATTTATAGTACTCCCGTAGTATCTACTTCATATGTTCACACTAGTGATTTTCCTTTCATAAATAATTATTTAACATCGATGAACCTCACTTCATTCTCAAAGAATGCTAACGTGGCAATCAAATAACGAGATTAGTACCCGTATTACCATAGTATAGAAAAATTTCCTCAAAACTACCATAATATAGGAAAAATTTCCATATGATTATATAAGAGAATAAGTCACCTACATAAAAATTTCTAATATTATGTGAGTTTCATACTTTCTTTGCTCACACTATAGTTTTACCTTTATAAATATTATTTTAATGCTGATGGATCACATGTCATTTTTAAAAAGATACTCACGTGTATGCATTAAATGGAAGAAATATCTATACTTTTGCTGGAAATTTTCCTTCCACCTTAGATAAAATGCTCGAACTATATATGATTTGACACGTGGTAAAACTGTGATTGACCCAAGTGTTTGAGCTGTATAAATGGCTGGAACCCAACTTGCATTCAAGTTTTTTGAAAACAATTTCAATACAATAGTAGTATCTAGTATGAAATTTTTTTTTATACTACCTCCATTCATTATTTGTTATAAAATAAATATTTAAGAATAGTGTAAGACGTGAAATAAAATATAATAAAATAATGTTACGTATCAAATGTTGAGGAAAATGAATATGTACTTGCTACTAGAAATTTTCCAACCTCGGTTTTCATAAGTGACCCGTAACGTGGGAATATTCCATCACAATACCCAAGGCGAATTGAAGAAAATGAAGAGTTTTTGTAAATTTTTTTTTTTTTTGGGTAATAAACTCCCGGTACAATTGGGAGTTTACAAGTGACAGACAAGTTGTAGACAAAAATGTGATGTGTAAAATAAAACCATTCCAAAAACACACATAAATCTCACCTGTAAAACCACCCATCCCAAAAACACACAAATCATGGAGCAACACAAGGCACGCGCCGCCATACCCAACCCTCCGCCGCTCCCACTAAACTCCCAATGTATATCTCCCCTAGCCACCGCCTTCAACCGCCTCTTCGCCGCCCTTTACGGCTGTGCCATTTTGGCTCTCTTTTATCGCCACTTAGCTTCACTTCTCAATCCCAACTCTTTTACTTCCTTCTTCGTCTCTCTTTCTCTCTTTATCTCGGACGTCGTTTTGGCCTTCTTGTGGACCACCACTCAATGCACCCGCATGATTCCCATCCGCCGCCGTGAGTTTCCCGGAAACTTGAAACAGTTAATAAAGAAGGATTCGGATTATCCGGCGTTGGATGTGTTCATTTGCACGGCGGGTCCGTTCAAGGAGCCGCCGATGAGCGTCGTCAACACGGCATTGTCGGTTTTGGCTTACGACTACCCGACCCCGAAGATTTCGGTGTATGTCTCCGACGACGGTGGCTCCGCCGTGACGCTATTCGCTTTTATGGAGGCGGCGAGGTTCGCCGGCGAGTGGTTGCCGTTTTGCAGGAGAAACGACGTCGTTGAGAGGAATCCTGATGCCTTCTTTGCGTCCAAGCAGGATTGGGACTCTCAGTCGGAGAAGATCAAGGTATGTAACCGACTAATTTTTTTTTTAGAAAAAGAAAATGAAATTTTGTTATTTATCTTTTTCGAAATTGGTTTAAATTACTTTATTGATTTTTTCTGAAGTTTAGGAACATGAACCCGAGTTAATTTTATTTATTGGTGAAGACTTTTTCAAATTCAATTTCGCCACAAATTTTAAGGTTAATATATGGGTGCGTACATCTCAAATAAAAACATAGTATTTATAAGAAAGTTAATAAAATGTATTTGAATGTGAATTCATTTTTTTTTTTTTAAAAAGAATGGTGGGTAAATTGCGTATGTACTGCTGTTGGACTTAATTTCAATTTTATTTATATAGTTTTAAAAGTTTTAATTTAATTTATCTAATTTGGTGAGTTTCAATTTGGTTTGTATGCTTTTAAAAATTTTACATTGTTCTTGTAAAATTTGATTAAATCTCATAAACTGGAACTAAAAGCCTATTTTTTTTTTACCAACTTGAACATAACTTAATTAGTTAAGAATTAAGATATTAGACTATTCAAAACTTAAGTTCCTACAATTTATTTACCCCTCCCCTACCCAAAATAAAAAACCTACTTCTTTTCCTTGGTTTTTCTTTTATTACTATGCTCCATAGTTAGTTAAATGGGAAATAGAAAATGTGAGTTTTGATGGAATTAAAATGATATAAAGCTCAGATCTTAAATATCATAATTGAAAATTTAAAGCTCCGTTTCGTATTTTTTGTTTTTGTTTTTAGAAATTAAACTTATAAATACTATCTTCATATTTAAGATTTTTTATTTTATTACCTACTTTTTATAAATATTTTCAAAATTTAAACTAAAATGTTTGTTTTTGTTTTTGTTTTGAAATGTAGTTAAGAATTCAAATATTTTTCTAGGAAAAATAAAAATTACGAAAAAAATTAGTGAGTAAAAAATTAAATAATTATGAAACAGAACTTAAAAAGTCATAGCGATAAAATTAAAAGTAAGATTAGAGTCCGCTAGTAATTTAACCTAAAACTATATATTGAGATTTTAGCCCCTAAAAACCGACGACACAAAGACTGACAAACATCAAATTGAGTGATGGAGTGGCAGAGAATCTCTTTTTCATTTTAAGAGAAAAGGATGAACTTTTCGTATTAAAAAACAATAAATTGAAATTTCAAAAAAAAAAAAAAAAAAAACTAAAAAACAAGAAATTGAGAGGACCAAATTCATCCCAATTATTCTCTTCTCGACACAGACGCCCACTCGGTGGCCTGACAAATTATTTCAAAGGGTTTGAAATAATTAATGTGACCCACATTTTTCGTGAGAAACAGAAAATTTTAAAATGTCTATTTCATTCTTTGACATTTTTTTTAATAAATAAGTTAAAAAAAACAAACTTTTTTTGGTCTTTGCTAATATTTATTCAAATAGATGGATCACTGTGGCTTTAAATATGTGTATTAGGTATTAATGTGTGCAAGCATTATGAAGTCACACATAAATTGGATGATGATAGCGTATTGAGTAAACATATAGGGCAAGACTTGGGTGCTGCCTGGGCAGCACCCAAATCATGCGCTGCCCACATCACATCCATCGATTTAAAAAAAAAAAAAAAAAAAAAAAACTCAAAAATCGAAAATGGAGGGCTGTGATGTGGGCATCACATCACTTGGGTGCTGCCCAGACAGCACCCAAGTTTTTTCCTATTAAGTTGGTACAATAGTAGTAAAAATTAATTTTTTTTTTTAATTTTGAAACTAAAAAATATATTTTGAAAGTTTAAAGACTGAAATAATTATTTTTTCTAAAGTTTGAACGGCTAGAGATTGGAAACTAAAATGAAACTTTCTTTTAAATTGAACAAATGCCTCTATAGATCATCTCAAGAGAGAGAGAATGTTTTAAGCATTGCTTTAGGGTGGCAACTAATATTAGACTAAAATAATCTTACTATTATTTATTTTGAATTTTTAAAAGAACTTCAAAATTATTGCCAAATGTAAGAAACTAAGGCTCCATTTTTTTCACTGGTTTTGAGATGAGTTTTGGTAATGGTATAAAAAATCAATGTTTGTTTTATTGATCTTTACTTTTTAAAATTCAAGTAATTATTATCCATGGGTAAAAATAACTTATGAACCATGAGATTTTATTATCCATGTAGGAGATGAGTTATTTTTTGTTGAGACTTTTTTCCTTAGAAAATGGAGAAGAGAGAAGAGTGAGAAAAATAATAATTAAACTCTCAAATATTAATTATCATCCATGTCCAAACACATACATGAGTTATTTTTATCCATGGTAATAATTACTTGGATTTTTAACTCCTAGATTTTTAACTCTCAGATATTTTATATTTGCAATCCAAACGAGCCCTAAAAGAGAAAGTTTTCGATTATCTATTTTTAAAACGTTTTTAGAAGTAACACAAACTAATAATTAGGGAAAAAAAAAAGAAATAAAATTGTTATTAAATATAAATATGTAAAATTTGTTATTGTGTTTGGATTTCAGATAATGTATGAGAAAATGAAAATGAGAGTAGAAAATGTTTTGGAGAAAGGGAAGGTGGGAGATGAGTTCATCCATGGAGAAGAAGAGCGTATGGTTTTCGATAAATGGAAGAAATCCTTTACTCGTCAGAATCATCCTACAATCATTCAGGTATTGCATTTTGGTTGTTCATGTTTTAGTCTCTAAAATATTGTGAGATGAGAACACCTATTTTAATTAATTTTTGTCATTAATTTTTAACTACATAGACTAAATGATCTTTAATCTTTTGAGTAATTTTCAATCTCAATTTTATACATATTGTATTACAAATTTCCAATTAGATCATTTTGTTAAAAAAAAATTATAAAAATTTGTTAGTAGAAAGTTGATACGGCATTAAATTTAAACATATGTGGACATTATTTGAGTATGTAACTTGCTAGAAATGGATTTTGTTGATTTGTGGTTCGGATTTTGGTCATGGGCAAGTGAGGTTTCATGTGTCAAATAGCACTTCACTATGTACGTGTCAAAATATGTTAACAAAATAATAATTGGATGATATATGTCAAATTTTTTTTTTAATGGGAGGAATTAATTGAAAATTTTTCATACATAAGTTTGTAATTTTTTATTAATGATTTTTTTTTTTTGGTGCGTGTGTGAGAGGCAGGTTTTGCTGGACAGTAGTAAAAACAGAGACCTTAGTGGAGAGTTATCGCCAAATTTCATCTACGTTTCAAGGCAAAAAAGTGTAACTTCTCATCACCATTTCAAGGCTGGTGCTCTTAATACTTTGGTAAACCCTAACTTCTTTGTTTTCTTTAAGAATTATTTTATGTGACCAAATACAATATGACTGTCAATTTTATAACCGTTAGTCATATGATCATAAAAAAGAAAATTACTTCTTTAAGCATACGGCTAAGAGTTAACTTAGTAACATGACAACATTGTAATGGTTACTTTTAATAATTTTTCTTCCTTGTCTTTCTTTTCTCATCTCTCTATTTTTTTGGTTTGTTTTTTTTAATGCAATAGCTTCGAGTATCAGCTACAATGACCAATGCACCAATTATTCTTACTTTAGATTGTGACACGTATTCCAATGACCCGCAAACACCAAATCGAGTCTTGTGTTACTTCATGGACCCAAAACTTGCGAGCAATTGCGGTTATGTTCAGTTTCCTCAACGATTTCATGGAATTAGCAAAAATGACATCTATGCTAGCGAGTATAAGCGCTTGTTTGTATTTAATCCAATTGGTATGGATGGATTGTTAGGCCCAGGTTATCTTGGCACAGGATGTTTTTTTATTCGACGAACATTCTTTGGAGGTCCATCATCACTCGAGTCACCTGAGCTCCCCGAACTCAACCCAATTCATGCTGTGGAAAGGCCCATTCAGTCTCAAGAAGTCTTGGATTTGGCCCATCTAGTTGCGAGCTGTGATTATGAGAATAACACCAAATGGGGTTCTAAGGTATGCTTGTCACTTATTGAAAATTCTAGACGAATAGTTACATATTTTATTTAACAAGAACTAAAATAAATCCGAAAATGTTTTGGTTCTTCAAGTAAGTTTATTGGAAACTTACATATTTTATTTTAAAAACCCATAGATCAAAGTACCATGTTATTTCATTTAAAAGTTTTATTTTCAGAATAATTCTTTTCTTAAAAAAGACCTTTTACTCATTCTTTTTAAACATGATAGGGCTGCTATTTATTGAAAATTCAAGGTTAAAAATCTAGTTTGATCCTTGAATTTTTATGGAACAATTTCGTCTCTAAATTATGATTTGTAATCATTTAGTCTATGCAGTTTTATTTTTGTAAAAATTTAGTCCCTAAACTTTAGTATGTAATAATTTAGTATTTAAACTTTAGTATGTAACAATTTAGTCCATGTACTTAAAATTTGTAATGATTTAGTCTCTCTCGTAAAAATTATTGTTTAGATTTAATGAAATTATATTATTGTTTAGATTTAATGGAGTTTCCTATATAAGTAGATCAACAAATTAATTAGAGACAGTCTAAATTGTTAAATAATAAAAATTGACATTCAATTTTGATGGAATTGTTTATGGTAGGGATTAAATTGTTATAGATTTGAAAGTATAATGACTAAATTGTTACCTACTAAAGTTTAAAGACTAAATTATTACAAATTTTAAAATATGGGGACTAAATTATTACATAATAAAGTTCAGATATGAAAGTTTAAAAACAAAAAGTGTTTTTAACCAAAATTCAAATTAACATTGGGAGCAAATTAAAATTCAACGTTTGGTTTTCTTTTTTTCTTTTTTTTGAAACTTACGTTTGGTTTTGTTTTTATTTTGCAGTGCGGTTTTAGATATGGATCTCTAGTGGAAGACTACTTCACAGCATATCTTCAGAAATCCGAGGGGTGGAAGAGTGTATTCTGCAATCCAAACAGGGCGGCTTTCTACGGCGACGCGCCAATGAACCTCCTCGACGCTGTAAATCAAGTGAAAAGATGGGCCATTGGGCTTTTGGAAGTGACATTCTCAAAGTACAGCCCAATAACATTCGGTGTAAGGTCCATGGGCCTTCTCATGGGCATTTCTTATTCTCACAACGCATTCTGGGCCTTCTTGTCCATTCCTGTCACTGTTTATGCTTTCCTACCCCAATTGGCTCTCATCCATGGCATCTCTATCTTCCCCAAGGTAAATTACTTTTTTGGTTAAATCGCAATTTAGTCCCTCAACTCAACTTTTAGATTTGTGTTTGATAGGTCCCTGAACTTTTAAAAGTACTCATAGATTCCTAAATTTTTAGTTTTGTGTCTATTCAAAAAGTGTCTAACATGTCCCTCAACTTTCGATTTTGTGTCTTATAAGTTCTTGAACTTTCAATTTTATGTTTAATTGGTCTTTGACTTATTCGACATTTTTTATAATTCGCAAATCTATTGAGCATGAAATTGAAAGTTCAATGTCCTATTAAACAAAAAAGATTCAATTTTATGTTTAATAGATTCGTTAATTTTTTTTTTAAATGTTGAATATGTTAGAGATAGTCACAATTTTGAAAGTTTAGGGACATATTAGACACAAAATTCAAAGTTTAGGAACCTATTAGCACGAACATGAAAGTTTAAGAAATAACCTAAAATTTATATCCAATTTTCTTTAGTGCATATGATTTGAAGATCTTTGCAAGTTTCAAATTTTCATGCCAAAATGAGCATAGCTCTGTGGTAATTAGCATGTGATTCTACCTTTGAGATTGAAGGTTCAAATTCACATACCCAAATTTGTTGTACTAAAAAAAAGTTTAAAATTTTCATCATAATCTATATTGTAGTGTTAAATCTCTCAAAGTGTCCTATTTTTGAAGGTTGATAATTTTCTTACTTTGAAATATTTTCTTAAGAGAGAGATGATATGAGTCTTGTTGTACATCTTCCAAAAACCCTTTTATCTAAAATCAACCTTTTGATCTCAAATTTTAGGATGTGACATTGAGACTTTTGTACGTTTCATCAAACAATTCATATATCTACTAATTAACAATCTTTTGTAGGTTTCGGATCCTTGGTTTTTACTATATGCATTCCTCTTCGTCGGAGCCTACGGCCAAGACCTCCTCGAATTCCTCCTTGAAGGAAGCACATTCCAAAGATGGTGGAACGATCAAAGAATATGGAGCATAAGAGCCCTCTCTAGCTACTTTTTTGCATCCATCGAGTTCTCGTTGCAGTCTCTCGGCTTTTCTGCACTCGGTTTCAACGTCACAAGCAAAGTAGTCGACCAAGAGCAAAGCAAGAGATATGAGCAAGAGTTGTTCGAGTTTGGAACCTCGTCGCCGATGTTCGTGCCGATGGCGACAGCGGCCATACTCAACTTGGCTGGTTTCGCCAGCGGACTGATCGGAATTTGGAGATCGAGCGGCGCGTGGGAGGAAGTGTTTGTTCAAATGTTTTTGGCTGGGTTTGTGGTGGTGAATTGCTGGCCGCTTTATGAGGCCATGGCGTTTAGGAACGACGCAGGGAAATTGCCCCACAAAATCACTTTCTTGTCCATCGTCCTTACTTTGCTTCTTTGCTCTTTTGCTGCTCTCTTCTACTAAGAAATGTTTTAGATTTTGTTAAATTAGTATTTTGGTCTGGTACATTAGAACTTGTTCTATTTTAGTCCTTGTACTTCAAATGTCTGGAGTTAGTCATATTATTCTCCAACGTAAGTGTATGGTTAAATTTTCCACAAATAATTAGTCTCTATCAACTTTTTCTCTATAAATTTTGAAAACATATTCACATTGTATTTTTTCTTAAATGAAAATTATTGTTATTATTTTGCAAAGTTAGATAAAAATTAACTTCAAACTAATGATGAAAGCTGATTTTAAGATTTATTGAAAGTATGAGGACTAAACTTGAATATTGGAAAGTGCATAACCTAAAATTGAATGAATCTAAAAGTATACGATCTTTTTTCTTCCAAGTATAAAAGTTTAGAATTTATGTATCTAAAATTAGTGGTGTCGGAGAAAAAAAGTTAAATTAATTCATATATCTTTTTTCTTCCAAGTATAAAAGTTTAGGCCCCGTTTGATAACCATTTGGTTTTTAGTTTTTGGTTTTTGAAAATTAAGCTTGTTTTCCCCCAATTTCTCTACAATGGTTTTCATCTCCCTTAAGGAAGTATTTGAATTCTTAGCCAAATTCTAAAAACAAAAACAAGTTTTTGAAAACTACTTTTTTTAATTTTCAAAACATGGCTTGGTTTTTGAAAACATAAGACAAAAAGTATATGACAAAATAAGTAAAACCATAAGTGATAGTAGTATTTATAGGCTTAATTTTCAAAAACCAAAAACCAAATAGTTATCAAACGGGACCTTAGAATTTTCATTTTAATCCAATTTGGGTTTGTGTCAAAGATTGTCAATACATGGTTTGGTTGTCTTTTTTTATTGGGATAAAAATATATGGTATCTATTAACTTGTTTGGGATGGTTTAATCGGCCGGTGAAATCGAGTTAATTTAATTAAGATTTTTGTATAAGATTCAAATGATTATATTATGAGATTTTGAGTTAAATTGAAAATAATCTTTTAACGGGATGAGGTTTAGTTCATGCGCTAGATTGGTATAAAGTAAACTTGAAGTTAAGAAGTACTCAAGTCTATGTTTAATATATGAGTGTATTTATTGTTGGTTATGAGCTTATTAATCTCTTTAACTATTGTTTACACTAAATTTACGGAGAAATTTAGTTGGTAGAAAATGAACTTGAATTTTTGTTAATTTAGTACAAGTGTAGTGCGATCTCTAATGTATGATATTCTTGAGCTGTTGCAATGTCACGCGACGTGAAGCGGATGACGTCCTCCTCCAAAGGTCTCTTTCGATGTAAAAGATTTGGAGTCGTTACCAATCATCATAGGGTGTGATTGGTCACCCATTTTAGAGGAAAATGGTTGGCCTATGAAACCATAAATTAGACTCAGGAGTCGATTGAGTGTAGGGAATGTGTTAACACCCTTACAACACTTGTTTTAGAAAAACGGTTACCACATTTTATTTATTAGTCGAAAGATAAATATTTTTGTGTTTTGTTTTGAATGTCCCAAAATTTATTAATTCACATTTTAAAAATAAAATATGAACTAATAAATATGAGTGGCTCAAGGCTATTAGAAAAACTTGAAACTTATTTTCATATTTCAAAACAAATTCCTTATTTTATAAAAACAAATTACTTATGAAAAGAATTTAAAAAATAGAGGGTTCTTATTTCATAAATCCATTTTTAAAAGGAGCAAATTTATTTTATTTCAAACTTCATTATCTTTAATTAATTTCGAAAAATTGGAGGGTTCTTATTTTAGAAATCCAATTTTGAAAGGGACGATTCGTTTTATTTCAAACTTCATTGCCAAATTTTAATTTGAAAAAAAAAATTGGAGGATTCTTATTTCAGAAATCCAATTTTAAAAGGGACAATTTGTTTTATTTCAAACTTCATTGCCAAAATTTAATTTGGAAAAATTAGAGGGTTCTTATTTCAAAAATCCAATTTTGAAAGGGGCGATTTGTTTTATTTCAAACTTCATTGCCAAAATTTTGATTTGAAAAAATGGAGGGTTCTTATTTCAGAAATCCAATTTTTAAAGGGACAATTTGTTTTATTTCAAACTTCATTGCCAAAATTTAGTTTTGAGAAATTGTAGGATTCTTATTTCAAAAATCCAATTTTGAAAGGAGCATTTTGTTTTATTTCAAACTTCACTGCCAGAATTTAATTTTGAAAAATTGGAGGGTTCTTATTTTAGAAATCCAATTTTGAAAAGAGGCAATTTGTTTTATTCAAACTTCATTGCCAAATTTTAATTTTGAAATTAAAATTTGGAGAGTTCTTATTTCAGAAATCCAATTTTGAGAATAGGCAATTTGTTTTATTTCAAACTTCATTGCCAAAACTTTAGTTTTGAAAAAGTTTCAATGAGATTAAATAAAGTTTGATTAATTGGACAATTGTAGAGGTTTTCCTTTTTGGTCAACTTAAATACCTCAAACTAGACAGAACTTTGAGTCCCCTATTATCAAATTTTATTCAAACTCATTAATTAGTTCGCAACTCGAGATCTTATTTAGAAAATCTAAATTAGAACCAAATTAAAACTTTATTTTAGTTGGGATGCCTAAATTAAAATCAATTTAGAAATAATAAATTAAAGACTAAACTGAAATTTTATTTAGAAACTCCCAATTCAATTCAAATTAAAATGAAATCCTTCTGAAATTTCAATGAAACTGCACTGATCATATTCAATTTAGAAAAATTTTAATTAAACTAAATTGAAATTACAAAGTAAAGCCAAACCATATTTTATTTTATTTAAAAAAAAAAAAACTGGATTAGAAATCAGATTGTGATTTATTTGAGACAAAAAAAAAATGCTATGACTCAATTTGAATCAAACCCAATGTCATAAGTCAATTTGCAAATTAAATAACAAGCCATGAGTCACTTTGCAATTAAACACCATGTTATTGGTCAATTCGAAGAGTAAACAACATGAAATTAAAAGAATGTCATGAGTCAATTTGTAAATTAATAGGCAACATGCTAATTGGTCAACTTAGAATTTAAACAACAAGCCATGGGTTAAATTGCAATTAAACAACATGCTATTAGTCAATTCAAAGATAATCAATCAAATAATTATGATTAACTGAAATTACACAGCAATTCAATGGCTAATTGAAATGACATCAACAAATCAAGGTGTTAATTGAAATCTTAAACGAAAATTCAGGATTAATTGAAATTTAAACAACAATTAAGATTAATTAAATTTTAAACAACCATTCAAAAATCAATTGAAATTTAAATATCAATTAAGATTAACTGGAATTCAAACAACAACCCAAGGGTTAATTGAAATTTAGCTGAAAAGTTAGGGCAAGTTAGGAAATAGGCATATAAATGAGGGGCATAAAGGGAAGTTAGAAAAGCAATCAACCCATCTCTCACCTTATGAAGAAACAAACGAAGAAGAAAAAGAAGCGAAAGCCGAAGGAATGTAGAGCTCACCGATAAATCGCATGCTCGTCGTTTATTTGAGCATACTGTGCCTCAGATTGCCGCTCGATTAGGACTCACCAGAGAAGTAGAGGTCTGAATTTGAGTAAAGGGAAGAAGAAGATGGAGAGAACTTCATGAATTGATGTGTTTGGATAGAGAATGTGAGGTTGAGGAGAGAGAAAGTGGGGGGTTTTAGAGTCAAAAATGGTTTTTGACCAAATTTCTCCACATCCCTTTGCTAAAATTCATTCCTTCTTCAACTCCTCTTAATTCTTTACCCCTCTAATTTCTACTTCATCCTCACCTTTATGAATCAATCAAGGCCCCTTTTATAAGCTCCTACCACTTCTCAAATTAGTACACTAAGTAGAGGAAGAGGAAAAGTCTAACTACGTGTCATGAGGGAGAGAGATAATGAGGGAGAAAGATATGTGAGAGTGGGGAGAGAGTGAGAAAAATAATGGAGGAAGAAGACCAAAATCGTTGAAGTAATTGTTATAAGCATGGTATTAAATTTCCGTCGACATATCGACATTTTCATCGACATTTCCACATGTCCATGAGTTCGACATCGATATAAGGAGGAATCGACATTTCCACTATACCGTACAAATTGATTAAATATTAAAAAAATGTAACTTAATGCCAATATAATATTGTAACAAGTATTTTAACTCATTTAAAAAGTGTAAAATGTTTATTTATTAGTTTAAATATTTTTTTGAATTTTTCGTTTTTAAATTTTTTTCAGAAATATCCATCGACATCGACATTTTATCGATATTTCCATAAAATTGAGACTTCGACATTTTCATCGACAACGACATTTTAAACCTTGGTTATAAGATATTTTGAGAGAGAAAAAGAACTTGAAAAAAAAATCATAAAAATAAAAATAAAATCCTTTCAACAAAACCCTTTTTTTACTTTAAACCCTTTTATTTTAATAAATACAATAAATAACTAGGATAAAAATATAAATTATACGGTCTAAATACAGTGTCTATGAACAATATCATACATTAGACTATATGACTTAGGCTCATATGATTTAGACTAAATGTATGTATAATTTAGACTTAGACTTTGGACTGAATTGTTCTGGTCTTATTTCATCTTGAGTTTAATTACTATATGATCCAATTTGACCAGACTAAACTTATTTGATCAAATGATTATAATGGAGACACGTGGCATTATTTATCATTCTATATAAACCTATGTTTTATACATTAAAATTTACGAAACTCACCTTTTATACCTTGTTAATTTTTTATAAATCATGAAGTTACCAACTAAACACAAACTACCTACATAGCTACATTTAAATAAATTATATTTTTTAAACTTGTTTTTTTACAATATCAATGGGGGATTTGAACCTTTGACCTCTTGGTCGATGATACATGTTTTATGTCAGTTGAGCTATGCCCATGTTGACAAACATTACTTTAAACAATTTTAAACATTACTTTAAGAAAATGAGTCAAGTTACTTTAAACATTTTTTTTTTACCATTTAACATTTCATTATCAGATTAAAAAACCCCATGATTTTGGGTAGGGAGGGATGATATATTTTTTCTTCAAAATGGTAAAAAAAAAATTGTTTAAAGTAACTTGACTCGTTTTCTTATTGTCATTGTTGACTGAAAAATTTTGGCCAATTCCCAATTGTCACGTCATTATTCTAAATTAATGGCGAAACTACAAATAATTAAATTTGGAACCAATTATAAATTGACATGTGTCTCAAATTTAATTTGAAGATAAAATTTGGCAAATTCTAAATTAAAATGCCACATGTCTTCATTTGACCAAATAATTAAAGTTAATTTGGTCAAATTGGGTCATATGAAATTTGGGTTTGGGTCAAGGTAAACAAAACTCAAATTCAAATGGTTAGGCCTAAAACTAACAAAGTCCAAGTTCAATGGTTGGACCCAAAAAGCAGAGAAGTTCTCTTTCATTTGAAGGGTTCAGAAATTAAACTATCCAGAAAATTCAGAGAGAATCTAAAGTCCTTAGGTGCTGAACACACTCCATAAAGTCCTTAGGTGTCAAACACTCCCTGAAGTTCTTAGTTGTTGAATACTTCTTGAAGACCAAAGACTCTTTAAGACTTTAAGACTTTAAGACCATAAAGATTGATTGAAACCTCAACCTCAAGGGCTTTGCAAGTTGTTCTCGAGAACAAGTTGCGAGCCCTCGAGACAAGTCCATGTTCGAGAACAAGCTGCAAAGCTCTCGAAACATTTGTACATGAGAGAGAAAAAAATCAGAGAAACAAATTAGAAATTGTACTCTGTTACATTCATTCCACGTGTCTTATTTCCTTGTTGAAATCTCGTGTGAACACAGTCATTCTTGAATGCTCAAAATTTCAGAAACGTTTTTTTTAATCATCTATGATCTAACCTCATTTGTAGTTCTTTAACTATTTAATAACATGCTTACCAAAGTGGAATAGTTCAGAGACAATTGGCATGTACTACCTCTTTTCATATCGGAGGTTCGAATTTCCATTTTTCCACATTTGTTGTACTAAAAAAAACTATTTAACATACTTTAATCCTATTTATTTCTGATTTCTCTAAGACATGGTACAATTTTTCAAATCATGAACTAATAATTATATGTGAATGTTTATACACAACAAAAACACATCATGACATTCTCTTTACTATGAATTTGAAACTTATTCAAATTTAAAGGATTAAAATAAAAAATTTCAATTAGAAAAACAATATGTCAACCAAAAAATAAAATAGAAACGTTTACTTTAGACGCGTTTGCGATTTAGTTTTTGAAAACATATGTAAAAAGTAGATAACAAAATTTATAAGTGGAAGTAATAATTAGAAGCTTAATTAAAAAAAAAACAAATAGTTATCAAATAATATCTTAGCTATTTACAAACCATAATTAGTTTAAATCTACATATAATTCGAATATTGCAGCTGTCAAAGCCATAGTTTATAGGTCTAGGAAATAGTTGTATTGAGTCTCTCCATTAACGGCCTCCATTAATTATTTAACGAAGGTGCTGACGTTTTAAAAATAAAATAATAATTTTTTAGAAAAAATCCCTCACTCACTCCCCCCTCCCTTTCCTCTTCCTTCCCCATCCTACATCTCTCCGCCATCATTGTTGTTGCCGCCTCCTTCAATCCCTCCTCCAGCGACCTCACCACCATCACTGTCGCTGCCCATCGTGACAATCTTCTTCTTCTTCTTCAAAACCTACTCCACCTTCAAACTCAGATCTAAAAACAAAAAACTCATCCCACCCTCAAATGTTATATATATATATACAAATCTTTGTGTTTCAAATATGGATTTGGGGATAGGCTGGGTTTTTTCAGATCTAAAAAAGCAAATGCTTTGGATTGAAAGAGACAAGAAACAGAGACGACAACGGTGAGTAGCATAGCTGCATGAAGAATAAAAAGAAGAAAATGATGATGATCATGGTGTGGGGAGGAGGTTTATATTGGATTTTTTGTTTGAATAAGAAGAAGCGGGCGATGGCGACGGCATGGAGGAGGGTTGAAGGGGAAGGATGGGGAGAGGTAGGAAAAGAGAGGAAGGGGAAGAACTAAGAAGTAGAGGAGAAGAAAGAGATATATTTTTTTTTAATAATATTATTATTATTTTATTTTTAAAAATGCCACATCAACACCTCCATTAAACAATTAATTTAATTGACGGACTCAATAGACCTATTTTTAGGGATGTCCACGGGGCGGGGCGGGGCCGGGGAATGGATTCCCCGTCCCCGTCCCCGCCCCCCATTTCATTCCCCATCCCCGCGAAATTCCCCGTTTAATTTCGCGGGGATCGGGGCGGGGATTCCCCGCGGGGAATTCGCGGGGATCGGGTTCCCCGCGGGGAATTTTTCCCCGTTCTTTTTTTTTTTTATCTTTTTTATTTTTTTAAATTTATTCTCAACCATAATAAAAAATTATTTCTAAATGAATAATTTTCAATATAATTCTATTTAAAGTAAATGTTATAGAATTTCCTAATAAAAATAATAATAAAAACAATAATATACCATAAGTAAAAATACTATAATGTCGAAACAAATTAATTTCTAAAAATTCAAATTTCAATATTACAACATAGACTTTAATTTTTTTTTATAACGAAATATTCTTAAACTAATTCCTACTATAGTTTTTTTTTTAAAAAAAAAATTCTATTTATAGGTAATAATAATAATATATATATATATTATTAATCGGGGCCGGCGGGACGGGGAATCGGGGCGGGGCGGGGCGGGGAATATATTCCCCGTCCCCGTCCCCGTTTAGCCAACGGGGAAAAATCCCTCCCCGCTCCCTCCCCCATTCCCCGTGTAAACGGGGATTCCCCGCCCCGTTCGGGGCGGGTCCCCGCGGGGCCCCGGCCCCGCGGGTTAAATGGACATCCCTACCTATTTTCTTATCTTGGAAGACTTGATTGTCTGGTTTTAAAACCTAAAGATAGAAATCAACAAAATATCCAAACTTCATAGACTAAAAAGGTAATTTATCTTATATATATATATATATATATATATATATATATCAACTGTGCATAACCACCAAACATATTGTGACAACTTCGTTCAATAATTTTTTTTTCTTTGATAAGAGAGGTAAAAAATGTAATTAAGAGTAAATCTTGTTTTACCAGTATTATAGATTATTTAATGATCTAGATTTTATTTTATGAATTAATTTTTAAAATCTTTATGCACCAACATTGCAATTTGATAATGAGTTATGTGGAGAGGTAGAGCGTTACAGCCATGTTTCTTGTCCCACATCGGGAAAGAGGAAGGTGGGTATTGTGATTAAATATCTTAGAAGTCATTCATGAGATAATTCATATTGTTAAATTAAGATTCTTTCATGGTATTAGAGTTAGTAGTTAAAATTAAAATAATAATTACTGGCTCTGATACCATGTTAGAATTTAAATTTAATAATTTAAATTTTTATATATATTTTTTTAAAAGCTACCTATTCATTAATATTAATATTAATAATATTAATAAATATAATTCATGCTAAAGTGAGTTTAACGGTAATTGGTATGTATTGAATCTTCATACCCCTAAATGCTGTTGAACTCGAAAAAAATAATAAATACAATTCACCCTAAAAAATGTTTTAAATGTTGTGACTCAATTTCAAAATGGATAAATTGTAAATTGAGTCCTTATGGTCTGAAAAAAAAAAGTTAGAATTTAGTCCCTATAGATTTAAAAGTTAGAATTTTGTCATTGTAGTTTGATAAAACCTCATAAATAATCTCTATGGTTTGATAAAATTCTAAAATCATAGGGACTAAATTCTAACTTTTTCAAAATTATAGGGACCAAATTTGCAATATTTAACTTTTCAAAATCTATGACAATAAAACTCATCCGGCAACAATTTCATGTTTTATTTTTAAAAACAATACTTATTTGATCAATCATGTTAGGTTTACATTATGTTTTTAAGACCTTAACATTTTTTTTTTTTGAGTTCAACAACTTTTGGAGTGAAAGAATTCAAACCTTTAACCTTTTGGTTGAAGATATATGTCAATTACCGCTGAGGTATGTTCACTTTGACAAACCTGAACATTCTTTTTGAAAGAGAAAGCAATTTTAAAAAATTAGTTTATTGTTTTTTAAGTTTGACAAATACTTCAAAAGTGTTTTTTTAAAAACATTAGAAAAACTTAGAAGCACTCAAACCATTAAAAAAAAATATTTGAGGATGTATATTTAACTGCCAATTTGATTTTGGTTAGTTTTTTTTTTAAATAAAAAAAATTAGCAATTTTGAATTATTAGAAAATTTTTGAAAGAGCACTTGGCTCTGCCCGCTACCCACATCGTCTAAATAGAAGGTTGAGCTGCTCCTCATATAACGTAGAAGGCAATTTGTCAACATTTATTGTTATTGAATTAAAATTCTTACTTGGTTTTTTTTTTTGGAGACATTGAAATATTAATTTATGGCAAATCTCCATCCACACATTTGCTGAACTAAAAAAAAAAAAAACTAAAAATTTTAACCCCTCTTATAAAGTTTTCTTTTTTCTTTAAATTAACTATTTTAATCCATCTTTAGCAAGTTTAATAACCACAAACTTTCAATTTCATCATTATAAAATAATAATAATAATAAAAGTCTTCAATTTCATTAAATTGAACCTTAGACTTGAAAAAATGTTGCAATTTTTACTTTAAACTTAAATAGGTATTGTAATTTTTACCTTTAATATAATTATGCTTTCATTTGAGGAATTTTAAAAATATTTTCGCGTATGTTTGATGGATTTCAAAATATGAATAAAAAAATGAAGCTTTAGAGAAATACACTAGGACTTCATTTTTGTTAAAATTTATAAGTAGTTAAAATTTATTTACTTAGGCTTAATTTTGTGTATTAATTTATTAGAGATTTTCTTTTTGGGATGAAATTAGTGAGTTTTTAGAGGTTTTAACCTTTTCTTTTTGAATTATTAGATGTTGTAGCAGAAGTGAGATAAGAAGTACAACACTTATCTAAAATATTTTAAGTTTAGTTTAAGGAAATTGAAATTTTAAGATAAAAATGGATTGATTTTACCGAATTTATAGAGTAAAAATTGAACTCTTTTTTCAAACAAAAAAAAAAAAAGACATGGAACATTTTTTCCTAAATCTCTTGAAAACTCTCATTGTTCTTGTACGGTACCTATACAATAAGAGACAAAATTCGAGAGCACTGCATTTTGATGCCCCTAATTACACATGGGCTAGTAAATCAGTTCTCATTGTTGGATTGAAATTCTAATTTGTTAGAGTTTATCAAATGATTTTAATTTTTTATCAATCCTATCATAATTCAATGGATAATGCATGAATTACTATTTTAAAGGTCCATGATTTGGTTCCCATTCATACAATTGAACTTAAAAAAAAAACAATGATTTAATTTTTTCTAAAGAGTTAACCATTCAAAATCAACTTAGGTGGTGTTTGGAATGAGGAGTTGGGGAAGTAGGAGTTAGGAAGAGCTAATAACTCCCTCAACTCCTTGTTTGGCCCAAGATATTTTAATTCTAATTGTGAACCCTACAAACGTATTAACTCCTCCTTCATCTCTCTATTACGAGTTCCACAAACTTATTAACTCCTACTCAAATTCCTCATTGTGAGCTCCACAATTTTCCATAATTTTATTTTTTAGATATAAATTATATAAGATTGTTTTAGATATGATACTATTTAGGGGTGAGCATCGGTCAAACTCTCTCTCTCTTCTCTCTTCTCTCTTCTATCTCCATTTTCTTTACATAATTTTTTTTTAATTTTAGAAAATTTTCTTTATTTTTTTATATAAATTTTCTCATCATTATTACTAATTCATAATTAAATATGAATAATTATTAAAAAAATATATATTTTTTATTTAGTATCTTAATTTTTTAACAAAAATATTTTTCTTTTTATTCTATAATTTTATTTTTTAGATATAAATTATATAAGATTGTTTTAGATATGATACTATTTAGGGGTGAGCATCGGTCAGGCTGGCATATGCTTTGGGCTCAAGTCGATCGATCACCGACAAGTCGATTTTGATCGGTCGGTAATAGTCAGTTTCGAAAGTGGTTATGGAACTGATCGACTGAACGCACGCAAAAATCATTCCATTTTGGGTTCGTTTGGAGCTGATGAGAAAAAGGTTGTCATCCATGGCAATAGTGGGCTTTGGCAGGCGGCGAAGAAAGCTTCGATAAAAAATAAATAGAGAGAAGAGAGAAATAAAGAATGAGAAATATGAAAAAGAGAGAAGGGAGAAGGATGAAGAGTTGGAATTTATTAACAAAAAAAAGTCATAATTATTCAAGAATATAGGCATACAATTCAAGAACAATTATGAAAAGATTTATAAAAGGATCTAAGCATGGAAGAAAACCAAAACTAAAGAAGATCAGAATTACCTGGAACCTTTAGACATGTTGAATCTGTAAACTTTGTGGTTTGTGGCATTCCTCAACTATGCAACCTAGACTGGATGGGCAATCCTCTCTATCAGATGGGGAATAGGAGGCTAAAGAGACATAGTATATTGGGGACCATAAACCTGTTATTTATAAGTTGATCCTAGGGTTTCCCATAATGCCCTAGGATCAACGG
This sequence comes from Trichosanthes truncata, assembly GCA_033996785.1. Lineage (NCBI taxonomy): Eukaryota > Viridiplantae > Streptophyta > Magnoliopsida > Cucurbitales > Cucurbitaceae > Trichosanthes > Trichosanthes truncata. The sequence goes on from JAWPNB010000003.1 coordinate 79,798,150, forward strand.
GCTGGTTTCTGCTCAGCAAGCCACACCACCATATGGGAAGTCTTGGGCCCATAATTAAGACCACACAATATGCCCATTAAATAGCCCAAATATAATTGCCATTTAATTTGTTACCCACATATAATTAATTATTAAATTAATTCCAACAATCTCCCACTTGGGTAACAATTTCCTTATCAGGAATTATTAAGTTATTATTTAGTGCACAACTTAATGCTATTTTAAAAGAAACTTCCCTTTAATCACAATCCGGTCCATTTTGTATACCAATGAGGAACCAAGGCGGCTTTTGTCACATATATAGTCGCAACTCAACCTTCAATGATCACCACACCAAATATACTCAATGACATGGATCAAGTGTGGAAAAGCAGCATGAAAATTACATGCAATGTGATCTAAACATGCCTATTTCCAACTGGTCCTTCTTTATTCTTTAGAGAGATCAAACTGTACTCTTTCTAGCCTTATGTTAAACTACAGTTAGAAAGAAAGTTATTCAGAGTACAAAAGACAATTCATCTTCCTTATTCTGCAGAAAACAAAACTTTGTGTCTACTTAAAGAAAAACAAACTCCCACTCAACTGGCATACTATGATTTTCACACCTGTATGAGCATTATGCTCCTAAAATTTTGTGTGAATATTCTTAATGAGCGGATCCGCAATGATGGAGTTGTATTCCTTTAGACACAAGAAAAACTCTGAATTTTCTTTATCAATTAAAGCTTATAATTCTCATATAAAAGCTTTTATTGCTGTAATATGAATAATAATAATAATAATAATAAATTCTTGTCAAGATAACTTAATGGCAAGATTAAAAAAATTTTGAGTTTGTTGCCACACAACATGCTATGAACACACTTAAATTGTGAAATCCACTACAAAGTGACTATTTGTCACTCATATGACAGTAGTACCTTTTAACCAATTAGTGAACATAGCGTCGAAAATGGATCTTGTTGGCAACTCATTATCAAAATCAAATTGCCTTATGATCTCTACTTTATTTGATTATGATAAGTGGGCATGTATCCTTTGTTAAGTACCTTAAAACTTTTTTAGATCCAACTAAGAGTTATCAAAATAATTGCCTTTTATTCTTGATATGAATAGTGAAGCGGAAGCGTATGATCTTTGAGCATGAAACTCTTCATCCCTTTATTCAAGGTACTTTTATTAAGACTGATATTGTCTTCTTTAATGATTACCCTAGTGCATAATCCTTTATGCTAGAAAACTTGAAAAAAATTTATGGACCCTTTTGTGACATCTCAATGTTACTTGAGATTGATCTCACAATATCATTTCACAATATAAAAGAGATGTCCATATAAGTTTTTTATCTTGTATCATAGCCTTACTATGTCAAAGACATATTACGCTAGGAAAGTAATTTTATTCCCACTAAACCTGTAATTCGTAATTATCACTCTTATCTACCTCAAGACCATATGTGATAATTATTTTGTGGAACTTATGAAATTACAGATAAAAGATCCTTATTGAGATCAAAGATAAATTTTAACCTTTGACACTTTGTGTTACTAAATCAAAAATTTCAAACTTTACAAGTTTCAACTTCATAGAGCATACAATTGAGAAATCAATTCTTATATTCATCTAACATAACTCTAAGAAAAATGAGTTACTAAGTGTTGTTATAAACTTACAAGAATTGAAACCATAATAACTAGACAAACCTTATAAATTTAATTTTCCTATCCCTTGTAATTACTTTAATAACACTTTTAATAATGTTGAGTTTATTTTACTTAAATGAGGAGAACCTTTACTAATGTTATCACAAAGAGAAAATAACTCAAATTTTCTTTTCTTAAAGACAACATTCCTCATTTTTCTTCCCCCTCAAACTCAACATCCTTAAGAAACTTTAAGATCTCATGCAAATAAACTTTCAAGTGGAAATTAATTTTTAAAAAAACATGAAAATGACCAGTGTACCTAGAGTCACAACTAATAATCTTTAAGTCCAAATTTTCCTTATTGACCTTCAAGACCAAATTTTAATTGGACATCCCTTAATGCAAAACCTAATGTTAAGCTTTTGCTTAACCTTGAATTGCTAGAGATTCAGTTGTTGCTTTATTGGTACACTACTTAAGCCTTATGCTGCAATCTTGAGTGCTTTTCTCAAAGAAACTGAGTTCAAAGAAGAGTGATTTTGTCATTCTTCTTACTACATCTTTATGAACTTTGAATCATTCTATAAGCAACACATTTCTTATGTTTATCTGTAAAAAAAATGTATTACTTAGGAGTTGGGCAAAATGCCCTAGATCTTCTCTTCTTAATCCATCATATTTGCATAATGTTTCACCACTATAAACTGATCTATGGCTTTTAGGATATCCATAACTAAAGATTCTCTTATATATTAAATATGGGTACTTTCAATGAAAGTTTATTTCTTAGAACATTATACAATGTTGTTAAGCATTTTAGGGAGCCATAGGGAATAGGCTATGAAAGACAGTGCTAAGATGTTGAAGCTCTCAATGCCACTTAATTTGACTATTTCATTATTGTCCCCTTAATTTGACTATTTCATTATTGTCCCCTTAATTAAACCTAATACAAACTCAATGATCTATTAAATCAAAAAAAAAAAAAAAACAAACATCGATGAACAGAAGTACTAGAGTTCATTCAACACATATAAGTTTTGACATATAAGCCAAACTAATTTTCTTCAAATCCAAAGTGAGAAGTCATATTTTCTTTATACATCATGTAATGATGTACTAGGAATACATTTTTCTTTATGCCCAAATTTTCTAAAAAATATTAGGGGAGGTGTGAATCCTAATTCTTAGTGATTTGGACTAATATGTTCCAAATGCAGCTTTGTGTCAACTTTAATTTCTTCCTTTAAGGAAATAGTTAATCGAGTATTTTTGTCTTTTCATACTTAACTCATTTTTCCTAAACACACCGTCAAAGATTAACTCATTAAGAGTTCATTTATCCTTATGAGTGTCATAACTCATCGTACATTGACTATACAATGTCAAAAATGAGCATCAAATGCACAAGTCAATCATCGAACATTATAAATTTAGTGCATTTCATCCTTTAGTGTACTCCCTCATGTTCCTTTATTCTTCATTAAGACACATTCAACCAAAAGTTTACATGTCTCTTCCTTTATGTTCTTTTAGAACAATCCTAATCTTTTAAGGAACTTCCTAATTATTTCCTTATTACACATGATTCCCTTGAATATTGCAATTCATCATCACAAAACTTATGCAATTAAGATGATTCCATTTTTCAAAGTCCCATTTAATCTTAAAGGGATGTTGCTAAGTGAAAAATAGAAGTGCTTCTATCTTTATCACAAGTTTAAAAAAAATGCAACTTAACCAAAAAAATATTCTTAAATCCAAGAATAAGGCAATGAAATAATATTTAACAATAACTCAATCAATAATAAAACATGCTCAAAATTTCATTAGTATTTATAAAAATACAGTAGATTTAAACTTTATGAGGACAACAAGATACCAAACACAACATTGACAACCTTCCTTTGGGCCGACTATCAACTTGTAAACTGTACTCTCAACGTGAATATGAAACATTGATAACCAATCCTGTCAAGTGAAAGTCTTCCTTTGGGCTGACAATCACTCACATGGCATAACTTTATATTATCCATGTTCATCATCAACTAGCCACAAGTGTACCTGTTATTTGGCCAGACTGACGCCTTCCTTTGGGCCGACAATCAGAACGCATAAACAACAGGCTTACAAACATCTAATTAATTCTGAAGATGTCAATATCAAAAATCAGAGGCTACTTTGGCAGCATGATCCGTCAAACCAACACCAACAAAAATCAGATGATTATGCAAAATATTTAACTTTAATTACTATTAATTTTATCTTTACGAAAATGAAATTACCAAAATCATTATCAAAATTATGAATAATATCTTTACATGCATATAATGGGAAAAATCCTCAAAATAAAAAAAACTAGAATTACCCCAAAAGAATCTTTATTGGTCTTTCAACCCACCTAACAATCATTGGGGCACCAAATTTAGAATCCAATAATCAAATATTAATAACTTATTCCTTTTAGATGATAATCTTCTTTGGGTCAACTAACATCCTTAAGAGCACAACCTTATGTTATTCACAATGATTATTGCATTTGTATTTGTTGTTTGGCCAAACTGTAACATTCCATTGGGCCGATCACAATTCGCATAAGCAACAAATACACTACATCTTTAAATGGTTCAATTTAGAAACATTCAAAAGAAATTATACAAATTGTGCCAAGTTCTTGATACCTTAACAAGCACCCCATAAAGGAAAATTTTAAAAATTCTCCATACTTTATTAAGTTATGCCCAAAATACTAACAGAATATATATATATACAACTTTTATAAACATCTATATGCGCAAACTAAATTTGAAAATCCAAAAAAAAAAATAATAATAATAATAAATAATAAATAAATAAATATGCAGTGGGTAAATATCCAAATTTTAAACCCACAGCATCCTTGGTATATATATAAATTTGTTAATCAAAATGCGGTGGGCTGGACCACTGCAATGTCAACCTAACGCATGCCCTAGCACCAAGTTCACCAAGCGGCACTCATGGAGGTCGCAATACGGCATGCGCATCATATATATATATATATATATATATATATATATGTTAACTAGATTTGGCAAATCAATCAAAATAATTCTCCAATTTTGATCCAAATCAATTATCTATAATATTAGGATTTGAACAATTTTCAACAATTAAGAATACTTGATCAGGCAAAATTGTTCGACAACCTATTAATCCAAATATGCGAAAGCATTAGAATTAAATTCGACTATTCGAAAGTCCAAGCAATTCACAAAACATGTAAATTGATTCTGAAATCCTATCGAACAGATATCTCATGAATCAAAGGAAAGATAACATGTTTGACAAAAATTGACCAAACTTTAGAAATCCACCATGCATAAATGGCTCTGATACCACTTGTTGGAATTTATTAACAAAAAAAAGTCATAATTATTCAAGAATATAGGCATACAATTCAAGAACAATTATGAAAAGATTTATAAAAGGATCTAAGCATGGAAGAAAACTAAAACTAAAGAAGATCAGAATTACCTGGAACCTTTAGACATGTTGAATCTGTAAACTTTGTGGTTTGTGGTCTTCCTCAACTATGCAACCTAGACTGGATGGGCAATTCTCTCTATCAGATGGGGAATAGAAGGCTAAAGAGACATAATATATTGGGGACCATAACCCTATTATTTATAAGTTGATCCTAGGGTTTCCCATAATGCCCTAGGATCAACGGGCTAGTTTCTGCTCAGCAGGCCACACCACTATATGGGAAGTCTTGGGCCCATAATTAAGACCACACAATATGCCCATTAAATAGCCCAAATATAATTGCCATTTAATTTGTTACCCACATATGAATTAATTATTAAATTAATTCCAACATGAAGAAGAAAAAAAAGGTGGTACGTTGGTGGCGCATGACAGCGATGGGCTCCGACGGGCGACAATGTACTCCGACGAGCAGCAAAGAAAGAGTGAAGAGAGAAAGGGATAATAGATCATAGGGAGAGAAAGAAAGTGAATAGAGAAGAGGAGGAAGAGATGAGGGAGAAGGAGGGAGGGGGAGACACTAAAAAACAAAGAGAAAAAGATATAAAATCAAATAAATAATAATTAAAAAGTGATTTTTTAAAAGGTAACCATTACCTATTATGAGAGGACATGATTTTTTAAAACCATGTGCTATAACCTAGGTTGTTTTCCTCTCTCTCTTTTAATTTCTTTAATATAAAACACACATTTTATTGACTTTTTTTTTTGTTGATTTTTCTATATGAAAAATCGACCACTAACCGACTAAGCCATAAGACTAACCGATCGACATCGATTTGGTCGGTTTCGATTTGTCGACTCGATTTTTCGGTTTGGTTTGCTCACCCCTAATACTATTATTTAAATTGAAATTCTTAATGTAAATTAAAGTACTACATAACAATTTTTTTAATTGATAAAAACCTCCATATCTTACTTTCTCCACATGTCATCTACAATTTTTTTAAAAAGTTTAAACTAAAATTACTTATAACAAATAACAATCTTATCTTTTTTTAGCTTATTTTTTTTATTAATAGCTCAAATATATATATAATTTTATGATTTGAAGATAAGAAAAACATATTTTAAACTAACCCGTATTACAATTTAAGAAATTAGTATTTAAAAAGGTTAATGTATTTAAAAAAAATGATTTTCAAATTAATCATATTCAAAGAGATAAACAATTTCTGATCGGATGGAACTTATGGGTTATAAAGTTAGAAAAACATTTAACTCTAGTGCAAGTGCACACCATCGATGCCAGTAATAAAAGGGAATATCCCTAGATATCATCTCCCAATGGAATGGTGTAACAAAAGAGATTGCAATAGAAATTTGTATTCAAAAAGTGAAACTTGGTAACTAAATTGCATAATCAAATTATAAGTTGGTGTGAAACAACTGATGTGCGTACAAATACGTTTCCGCAAGTGCACGGGTCAAGTAATATAAAACGGTATTCCTACCGAGTATCGAATCCACAGAGATTGGCTTTTAATTCAATTAATTACCATGAATACTTTCACTTAACTTTATTTAGAGAATCGAAATCAAGAGAAGATAAACTAACTAACAAAAGAGAATAAAAACAGAAAAATAAATGGGAGACACAAACATGAGGGATAACTTAGGCAAGGATCGATTACTAAATTAATAGACAATTATAACCCAATGGATAGTGAACTCATAAGTCTAGAAGCTCTAAAGACGTGGAATCTCCTCTCGGTCTCATCCACTCTCAATGTACCAATTAATTAACCTAGGTCTCCCTAGCGCTAGCTAACTCATACAAGGCGTTAAGACTCTTCAAGGTGCGAACTTCTAATGTTTATTTATTAATTCCGACTGTCACTCCGGTAAATAAACACTAGTTATGCAATTGGGTTATTGTCTAAGTTTCTCTCCTTCGAGTTTCCACTTAGAAAACTAATCGATTAACCAATGCCCAACTAATTAATCTTCATCACCAACTACAATTAATTAGCTATTAATCTCGTTGTCGCTCGAGTAGTTAATTAATTGCGCATTAAGCTAACTAAGTATCCTTTCTCGAGCTCAACTTAGATAAACCTCAATTAATTAGAGAAACAATGGTTAAAGGCATTAAGAAACAATTGCATAAATGATTCAAAGCCCTAAAAGCAATAAACATCTATTAACTTAAGAAATCAATCCAAAGTTTTCAACAATCAAGCATAAAACAATGTTTAACAATAAACCCAAGTAAGTAGAGATTAAACCATACAAAATCATTCAACAAACCCAGAAATCTCTACTTTACAGCCACAAAAGTAACTAAATTGAAAGGAAAAGGGAAGAAATTGCAAACAAAATGGAGATCTCGAGTTTATGAGGTGTTATCCCAAGAATCCAAGCTCCAAATCTTCAATATTGCTTCAATCCGCTCACAAATGCTCCCAAATCTTCTCAAAATAGCTTGGAGTTGAGTTTAGGGCATAAACCCTCGGTTTGGCCTCTCAAAATCGAAGAGAATAAGTGGTATTTATAGCAGAGGTTGAAACATATCTAAAAAATCACGTTCTACTGTATTCGTAGCGCCTAGGCGCCCAAAACAGCGCCTAGGCGCTGTGCCTCTGTTTTCTGCTTCTGTCTCGGGCTCCTGGGCGCCGGTTTGGGCTCCTAGGCCCCGAGATTTTTTTTTTTTTTTTTTTTTTTTTTTTTTTTTATAGCTGTTTTTAGCTTTCAGCTTGAAAGTCTTAAACTTGGAGTTTCAAAATAAAAACTTTCTTGCCTAACATTTTATTAATTTTCTCTTCTCTTCTTGAATCTTCAATAAAGCTCTAAAAGACTCCAATATCCATCAAAGTAATTTTGAACACTTGATTTTGCTTCGTTAGCTCAGTTTCTACAAAATCAAGAGAAATATACTTCAAAGTCCACTAATTCAATACCAAAACTAGCCAATAATTGGGCATAAATATAACACTAAATTAATGCTATCAACAACAAAGGAAACAAAAACTAGTATTGCAAAATCAAATTGCAAGATGTTGCGAAACAACAAAGAAATCAAAATGCAAAGGAATAACTTTATGAAGATAGAATGAGGCTCAAGAATGTTCATTTCCCTACGTCGTGAATTGTTATTTTAAATTACAATTGCAATTCTAACTTACACAAGCAATTGTAAACAGAAATTGTTACTCTTATTCACCTTGCATTAAGCCCTTGGGAGACTATGTGAGTGACTTATATGTTTATAGACCCTCTAACTTAGATCAATCGGCTCATACAATTTTATACAGTTTTGGAGTCTTTTGCCCTATGTCTAGGGCAAATATTTGCTTATGTCTAAGCTCTTGCCTCCATTGCTTGTGCGAAATTCGTTTTTACTAACCCTTTCGGTATTAGATCCAAGTTTAGTTTGCAACTCTAGTGATCAATCTAGAGTCACAAAAGCAAATTATTAAACACAAGCAAACAATTGAAGTGTAGGCTTTGTTGTTTTTGCAATTTAAGCTCAATTCACTCCTTAGGGAATTCATTTCCTTAAACCCTTAAGAGGATTTAGCTCATGATTAACTTAAATAAAACTTGTAAATATTTTCCATGCTGAAAAGAGATCTAATTCTACAATAGTTTCAAAACTAGGATTTACGAGAATTTAATTTACTTGTTGTAATAAGAAAAGATCAGTAGAACTAAGAGGTGAAGGAAGAAGTATTCAACAACTTGAATAATCAAATGGAATTCAAACCCATAGACAACATCTCTAGAAAACTCAATTTCAACTTGTAAAAAGAATTACTTCTTCAATGAAAACTTAACACTAGTTCTTTGATTCAATTGGGAATGAAAACATAAACTAAGGTAATGAATCTAAACTAAATTAAACATAATCAAAATTCAAACTAAATAACTAAGAACAAACTAAATATATATTTTGAATAAAACTCACTGCCCCTCCTATGTGTCTCAATCGATTCAGTATCGTTCTTTGTCAAGAAGGAATGAATATCTTCACAATCTTAACTTTCATTGGATTGGATTGAAGTTAAGGAAGAATAATATGCCCTATTGAATGGAACCCAGCAGCTGGACCAAATGGAAAAAGCTAAGAAATCATGTTTTGCCACTGGAAAATTCACGTCCCTTTTTGTCGAGGCTTCTCCCCCTTTTTATCATCTTCGAAACTAGGGTTTTGACCTCCTTAATGTCCAAACTTCCATGGAAAAATCGTGCAAAATTTTAGGAGATTTATTTGTTTTCCTTGCTTGCTTCATCCGAAGACTTCGACACTTTCCTTGTATGCTATTGCTCGTGATCGGTGCTTTTCGCTACAACACGCAAGTGCACGTGATCGAAGTAATAAAGAAACTGGAAGTATTCCAGAGTATCGTACCCAAGAGAACGGGGTTTAATAAAATGAATTTTAGTTGACACAAAATCGTTGAAAAATTGCAAGTTAAGGTAACCGAGGGTGAAAATGATTTGAGAGGTGTTTTCACTAAAATAAAATTATTTGAAAATTCAATGGAAATGAAAAAGGGATTCAAGTTGCTAATACCCCTTTGGAAAGAAAATGCAACAAGAAAGCAATTGCAATCGTAGCTAACTCAAGAACTAAGTAAACCAAATTCAACTCCTATTCGACCTTCTATGAAGTATCTTTAGGAGACTAAGTGATTAAACCTATATTTCTATGGCTAATCTAACTTAGATATTTTTGCGCACAACTCTAGTGGTTTTGGAGTCTCGCCCTATGTCTAGGGTCGATGTTTCAGACGTATGTCTAAGCCTTTTCCTCCATTGCTTTTGCGACATCCACTTCCCTTACCCTTTCGGTATTAAGTTATAGCTTGGCAAGCAACCCTAGATGGCCAACTAGGTTTACCCAACATTTAACTCACCAAAAGCAAACTAGAGTTCAAGAATTAGTTAGATTGTTTTTACTCTCGAGCTTTACATCTTTCCTCTAGGGCATTCACAAACTTGAATCCCAAAGGAAATTTAGCTCTTCATGATAGAATAAATTGAAAACAGTAAATGTAAATTAGTAAAATTTATTGGTACAATCAAAGTAAACAATGCAATCAAATTGCAAATACAAAGCAAATCAGTAGCTTAAAGAAATAAGTTCAAAATTTCAAGATATAAAATTACTTAAAGAAACTTGTATATATGTATGTAGAATTCAAAATACAGTAGCTTTCCCAAAATTCGAATAACAGAAATTAGAAATTAAATTTGCTGAAATTGATAAGTATAACTAGTAGCACAATTAACAAAAACTTACAAACAAAAAGTGTAGAAAATCGAAAGAGAACTAATCCATCCTAAAAACCCATTTCTCTTCGGTTCAATCGAGCAAGATTGCTCTTAACCACTACCAACTTTCGTTGTTGTGGGATTTAAGAGAGTTTAGAGATGGAGATGTAGAAGAAAATACAATAAAAACAGCAACTTAATAATGAAAATAAAAAAAAACTGCAGTAGGCTTCCAAAAACCCAAAAACATAACGTTGTTTCTTCCAAAAATCGAGCTCAATCGAATAATTATTTGCTTTTTACCAACATCAACTTCGTTGAGATAGGATTAAGGAAGAGATTTGGACTAAGATGAAGAAGAAATGAATACAAACAACAACTAAAAAAAAACTCAAAATGGAAATTGCAGAAAGTAAGAAAACCCAAAAAACGTGAACAAAAATCTTCTCCAAATCGAGCTCCCTTGTTCGGCTTCTTTGTTCAATATTTATAGGGATCTCATGCTAGGGTTTCCCTCTTGGTTGATGGACAATCATGACTAATCATCTTGCTGAATTCGTGGGTCAATTTTCCTTCAAAATCCCGAAATTCTCGTTTTTTACTTAAATTCTAGATCTGCCAGATTGCAATTGCATAGCAATTGCACTACAGTTGCATTCCTCGAAAATCCCGCATCAAAACATTAAGTAAGTGTGAATTTTTTTCTTCTTTTGTTTTCTTTTCTCAACTTACTTAATTTAAAGGTCTTCCATCAATCATGTGATTAAATTCAAACATTTTTTTATTTTTCATCAAATAATATGAATAAAAATCACAAATATAACTAAGTTTAAAGGCCAAATAATCCTCATGAATGAGAATTATCAGCTCGATTGCTAAATCAGATTGCAAATTCAGATTTTGCAATCTTAAATTGTAATTCTCCAATGCTCTGCATCCAATCACTATGTTTAGTCTTTATTTCCTTCTTTTATTCAATTTTCTTATCAAATATATTTTTCACAGAACTACTGATATTTTTTAAGATTAGCTAACTTCTTCATATAATTTTTATGGAATTTCAAGCATAACTTGAGTCTATAAAAGCTAAATAAGCCTCAATCCTAACGCTTATCAATTTCTCCTTCCAAACTTAATAAAATAAAACTATTACAATAAATAACATAAATATATAGTATTTTGAACAAAAATATGTATGATATTCATTTTGAACTTAATTATTTTTAAATAGCATAAATATTTGATATTTTATTTTTAACTTAGTTATTTTAAAACTTTAAAGAATATATTGTTTTCAAATTAATCAAACTTTAGATAATTCATTGCATCGATTAGTTAGAAAAATAAAATCTTAAATTATGCAAAAAAAATATTATAACTTTTATTAAGTTAAAATTTGATATTATGCTTGGAAAACAATCTTGAATTAAAATTTTTAAATTGACGAAAACAATTTTTTAACAAAATTGTAAAATATTCATAAAATAATATAATTTAAAATCTCAATTTTAGGATTGACGGAAACAAATCTATATTATTTCTAGAATTGATAGAATAAAAACATAAAAATTTTGAAGTTTATTTGAATCCCTTCAAATTAATGTATTGAAATCTTTTTAAATCACATGTAATATTTAAAAAGTTATTGTAATACTTTCTTTTATTTGAAAACTATCCAAAGCACATGAATAGTTAATGTGAGAGATATTGAAAAAAGAATGTGGGGTATTTTGTTCAATTTTTTTTTCTTTAGAGAAATTTATAAAATGTACATAAATCAATAAAAACAAAAAAATCTCAATCTTAGAATTTATGCGAACAAATCCTTAATAATGAAAATTTAAAAAATTGTAGAAAAAAATTATACAAAAAAAAAAAGAAGCTAAAATCAACTCAGATTTCAGAACTCCAGACTAAACAACTTCTTGCCACAAACACAGACTTCCTAACTCTAGACTAAACAACTCTGCATCTCAAACACATATTTCTTAACTCCTCAGACTTCTTAACTTTTCAGACTTACTAACTCCTACTCCTCACAACTTCTACCCCTGCAACTCCTTGCTTAAAATAGCCCCTTATGGGCTGTTTGGGGCACTGAGTGTGTTATAATAACATGGGTTATAATAGTCTGTGAAATAATATAATATTGTTTAAAATGCAGAGTTATTTAGTCTGAGATTATAATAGTCTGTGTTTGGGGTGCAGAGTATTCCACGGGTTATTATAACACATGTTATTATAACACTTGCCCCAAACAACCTCTTAGTGTTTGATTTTACACTTTAAATTTAGTGTTTGATTCAAAATAAACTTAGGTTTTAGCAATAGAATGCAGAAAAACATGCAAAATAGAAAGAAAAAAAATAGTCACTTTAATAAATACAAAAAGTTCAATAATTTTGTACGTGATAAACAAAAATTCAAGATAAATTAGTTTTTCACAACATTATCATTCATTTAACTTGGTTTCACTTTCAAACAAAGCCAACAAAAATAGTTGCATCTTTAATTACCTTTCTAAATTATAAAGATTTTTTTAATAAAAAAATTAGCATATAATGTAAAACAATACTCAAATTATAGAATAATAAAAAAATAATAATGTAACAATAAATTACAAAAATACAACCATAAAATTTTCAAGCTCGAATTAGTCGATGTCATCCAAGTTGCACAAACATTTTATCATTTTCATGGTACAAATGTCTCTAGAACTATTTTCACTTGATTGAACTTAAAATCAACTCAAATTTACCTAAATAATATTACTTTTCTCCAGAAATCTTTCCAAAGTAGAAAAAAAAAATGATGCATGAACAATTTTCAAATGGATGGTCTAAATTGATTCACATATAAAAGTTTAGGAGTGTAAATTGACACAATTATACGTTTCCCATGTGTGAACTAACGATTTTTTAATAGAAGATAACAAAGGATGTAAATTAATACACTTATGAAAGTTCAAGGTTTTAAATTGATACAAATATTAGTTTAGAGTTTTAATTGATACAACTCCAAAAATTTAGAGGTATAAATTAATTTTTACCCTTTGTGAATACCTCAAAAGTAAATAAGTATCATGCATAATATTTATTATATTGATTACAACAAAACAAATGTAATTAAATTAGTGAACTCAATGGATATTGAATAGGGCACCAACTACACTTTCAAAGTCAATAGTTCGATCTCCCAACTTCCTAATTGTTGAAATAAAAATAATAATAAAATTAGATTAATTTAAAGATGATAAAATAATAAAAATAAATTATTTATTTTAAAATTATTCTAAAAATTGTAAAAGAAAAAAGTTTTGTCTAGTATTAAATATCGAACATATCGAACGACATGTCGACATGTCAACCTAGGTTGAGCACATGGATATATCGGACTAGTGAGAAAATCGTTTTTCTCCTAATGTGGTCGAAATTTTTGACATTTCGCAATATATCGCAATTTAGCGATATATTGACGAAATTTCGAAAAGATAAAAAATTTAAACTTTCGTTTAGGCCCATTAGTTAAGGCCCAACGTGGTAAATGCTCTCTTGAAAGCGACTGAAAATAGCATATTTATAGAAAATCTTACTTCCACCCTCTGCACCCAAGCGATGTGGGACAAAATACAAACTTCTTTTCCGAAGTAGCAGCCCTCCGTCTCTGAGTCTCTCTCCCTCCACTTCTAAACCCACTGCTTCCTTCGTTTTGAATCCCTCCTCCCTCCCCTCCTTCCATCTTTGTTTCACGTCACTTAATGAGAATTCATTTAATTATTTATCCTTCCATCTTTGTTTCACGTCACTTAATGAGAATTCATTTAATTATTTATCCTTCCATCTTTGTTTCACGTCACTTAATGAGAATTCATTTAATTATTTATTTTTATTTTATTTAATTGTTAAGTACTTCAATGAGTCAATCAAAGTGTTATGCTTTCGACTTGATTTTCACTATTGTATTTCTCTTTTTGTCATAGGCTGATACTCATAGGCATCTATTTTATTTTTTAAATTATTTTTTAGTACATTTCATTTTTTTAATTAAGCAACAAGATTTCTTATATATTAGATAGAGTAATAAAAATTATGAATTATATCATCATTAAGTTATAATTAAAGTCTCATTAATTAACTAGAATAAGTCTCATCAATTTTCACGTTTTTAATAATTTTTTTCAAAATTTTCACCAACATCGACATTCCTCATATAAATTTTATTTATATTTTTAGATATATGATGATCATAAAGGTCAATTATAGCCTAATTTCATAGTTAAAATTTCATTTACTAACTCAAATCATTTCCATCAATTTCCATGATTTCTATAATTTTTCCCAAAATTTATGCCAACATCAACATTTTGAACCTTGATTATAGTATAATTAAATCACAATTAAAGTTTTATGAAATAATTCAAACAATTTTAATCAATTTTCATTTTTTCCCCAATTTTATGTGCGCATCGACATTTTCATCGACATTTACATCTACATATTGTCTTAATTTTTAGATATGGTGATTAAAAATTGTCAATTATAATCTAATTGAGCCACAATTAAAGTTTCATTGACTAATTCAAATAATTTCCATCAATTTCTACGATTTTCATAAAATTTTCTCGAAATTTTCGTCAACATTTCCATTTCCATCGACATTTCTGTATAATCTAGACCTCGACATTTCCATCGACATCAACATTTCAAACCTTGTGTCTAAGGCCCCATATCCTCTTGAGCTGCCATCGCATGGATTAGTGGATAAGAGAGGAGAGACCACTATTGCTTTCTGCTTTTTCAAAATAGTTTTCAACATATAATTAACATTATACATTTATAAATTAAATATGGTAATCATAATTTTAGAAAAATCAATCCGATTTACGCCGGCGCCGCCATGTCCGCCGCCGAAGCGCCACCAGTTCCGCTTCACTCTCTGCAAATTTCTCGCTACGAGATAATCTTCAATCGCGTATTCGCAGCGATTTACGGCGGTGCGATTTTAATCCTCATGTATGATCGAGTCGTCTTCTTTCTCAATTCAACCGCTTCTTCCTTCTTCATCTCGATTTCACTTCTCCTGTCCGATTTCATCCTGGCCTTCATGTGGATTTCCGCCCAGTCCTTCCGGATTCGGCCGATTCGCCGACGAGAGTTTCCGGAGAATGTGAAATTGATATTGAAGGAATCGGAGTATCCGGCGGTGGATATTTTCGTTTGCACAGCGGATCCGTACAGAGAGCCGCCGATGAGGGTGGTTAACACGGTTTTGTCGGTGATGGCATACGATTATCCGGCGGAGAAGATTTCTGTTTATGTATCTGACGACGGAGGCTCCGATTTTACTCTGTTTGCCTTGATGGAGGCTTCTAAATTTGCCGGCCTTTGGCTGCCGTTTTGTAGGAGAAACGATGTCGTAGATCCGAATCCGGATGTGTTCTTCAATTCGAATCGATTTTGGAATCCGGAAATGGATGAGATCAAGGTAATTTGAATTTTTGAGTATTATATGAAGTAATAAGCCAATAAATTTATGAACTCCCTAAAAATTTAGTCTTCGGATTTTCATGTCTACGTTTATTTGATCTTTAAATTTTAGGAAGTGTTAAATAAATTTTTTATTTGTGTTTGATAAATCTCTAAACTTTAAAAAAAATTAATAGATCCTTAAAGCTTCAATTTTGTGTTTAATAAGTATTCAAATTTTTAATTTTATTTCTAATAGATTTCTAACATATTCAACATTTTTTTAAAATTCATGCACCTACTAAACACAAAATTAAAAGTTTAGGGTCATACTAAACACAAAATTCAATTTTATATCTAATAGTTCAATTAATTTTTTAACATTTCAACTTTTTCAAAGACATATTGGACATAATATTGAAAGTTTAAGGATCTATTAGATATTTTTGAAATTAAGAGACTTATTAGATATAAAAATAAAAAATCAATGACCTATTAGACACTTTCTAAGTTTAGAGACCCTTTAGACATAAACTTAAAAATTTATGGACTAAACTTGTAATTTAACCAAAAAATAATAATAATAAATCAAGATTTTTTAACAGAAAAAAAAAAAAAAGAAGAAGAGAAATGTTGAATAAAAATAAAATGGAGAGAGAGAAAGAGGGAGGGAAAAGGAGAAGGGAGGGAAAAAGTAGATAGAGAAATAAAAGATAAATTATTGGAGAAATTAGAACAATGTAGTTGACAGATTTGCATATTTAGTTAAATAAGAGATAAATTACAAAATGTATTTTGAAACTATATCAAACGATTCTTTAGGATAGACTTATTTCAAACTTGTGTTCAATGGGTAGCAACGTTATTGTGAATACATTTAATAATATTTTGAAGTTGAGAGAGAGACAGAATAGGAAAGAGAAAAAATAAACAAAAATATATATGTTTAATTGATTTTTTTAAAAGAGTAAAGCATTATGAAAAATTACCTCTTAAATGTAATGCAAAATAATTTTTCTAGCAGTGAAAGTGAGGATAATTAACAAACAAATTACTCATTTTTTTTTTATAATGTTATGTTATGTTTAATTTTTTTTATGTAGGAAATGTATGAGAGCATGAAAATGAAGGTAGATAATGTCATGAAGGAAGGCAAAGTTGGAGATGAGTACCTTAATGGAGAACACAAGCGCTTAATTTTCAACCAATGGTTCGATTCTTCTTTTACTCCTCAACATCATTCCACTTTTATTCAGGTTCTCATTCTAATTCAAATTCCTTATTTTACCATTCAATCATTAAACACAACAAATCAAACTATGATTATAAAACTTATTTAGAAGATGTTCGACTCACGAATTAAACTTGGAAAACTCTAAATTAAAAAATTGAGTATATATTTAGTATATGTACATTTGCTAGCTTGTCTCCAATCTTAGGTTTTGAGATTGTTAACTCACAAACTACTTAATTTATATAAACCCAAATTTATGAAACTTATATTTTTTTTAACTATGTACAGATATTTATAAATCCTTAACCTACAAACCAAACATAATTTATAAAAACTTTGGTTTCTATAACATATTCTTTATTTATATAATATTCAAACACAAATTATACAAACTCAAGCTTTCCAATCCTATAATTCATAAACCCAAACTCATTAAAATCATGAATCAAACATCTCTTTATATTACTCTTTAGAATAGTATTTTCTTGGATTAGTGAATTATGAAGTATCATATTAATTGACAATTATTTTTGTTATAATAAATGATAACGTCTTACGATAAAGATTTCCACAAGTTACCAATTTTCTTCATATATGATTATTCTTATATGTAATTGGTTGGGGCAGATTTTGTTAGAGAGTTGCAAAGATAGAGACATCAATGGGCAATTGTTGCCAAATCTCATCTATGTTTCAAGGCAAAAAAACAAAACTTCTCCTCACCATTTCAAGGCTGGTGCTCTTAATGTTTTGGTAACGAACATTTCACCATATTTCCCTCTCCTCCATCTCTCTCTCCTCTCTCATTCTCTCTCCTTTTTTTTTGGTTGATTAAAGCTTCGAGTTTCAGCTGTGATGACAAATGCACCAATTATTCTCACTCTAGACTGTGACATGTACTCCAACGATCCACAAACACTTAATCGGGCTCTATGCTACTTACTCGACACAAAACTTAGAAGCAAGTTGGGTTCCATCCAATTTCCTCAATGCTTTCACGGAATCAACAAAAACGACATCTATGCTTGCGAGCTAAAACGCATAGTCAAACTAAATCCAATCGGAATGGATGGACTTTCAGGTCCAAGTTATACTGGAACTAACTGTTTTTTTGTTCGACGAGTTTTCTTCGGAAACCCATCATCTCTCGAGGCACTTGAGCTTCTCCAACTCAGCCCAAATCATGTTGTAGAAAAGCTCATTCAATCTCAAAACGTCTTGGATTTAGCCCACCACGTTGCCAGCTACGATTACGAGAACAATACCAAATGGGGCATCAAGGTATAGGTAGATCCATAGCATTACTAAAATATGTTACAGATATGTAATTTGAATAAAAATCCTTTTCTTTTTTTTTTTTCTAATGTGCAGTTGGGATTTCGATATGGGTCACTTATTGAAGACTATTACACAGGCTACCAGTTGCAATGCGAGGGGTGGAATAGCATATTCTGCAATCCAAACAGGGCGGCTTTCTATGGCGATGCGCCAATCAGTCTCCTCGACACTCTGATCCAAAATAAGAGATGGGCCATTGGGTCGCTGGAGGTTGGTTTCTCAAAAGAAAGCCCAATAACGTTCGGAGTAAGGTCCATGGGCCTGATTATGGGCCTTTCTTACACTCACTACGCATTCTGGCCCATTTGGTCCATTCCAGCCATCTTCTACGCCTTCTTCTCCCCCTTGGCTGTCATCTCTACCTTCCCAATCTTTCCAAAGGTATACCCCACTTTTGAAAGTGAATATATGTTGCATATTTTTCAAACAAAAAATGGTTTTCTTTTCTAAGTTATTCTCTAGAATATAAAATCTTTCCTTACTCAAATTACAAGTTTATCGGTCTTAACTTTTAAAGTTGTGTTTGATAGACCTCTAAATGTGTTTATATAAGTTTTTTTAACTTTTAAAGAGTTTCTAAACCGTCAAACTTATTGGACACCAAATTATAAATTTAGAAATTTATTTGATATAGTCTTTAAAGTTTAGGAACCATATTTATTATTTAATCTATTTACAATTAATTTTCTAGTTGTGATAATGAAATAATAGGTGTAGTATTTAAAAGTATCTGTTTTTTATGAGTTAGTTTTTTAGTTTTTTTAAAGTGATTGAGAATTATTTTATGTTAATACTTTATAAACCTACATTATATATATATATATATTTTCAACAACATGTAGGAGTGGAGATTCAAACCTCTAATTTATTGGTCGAGTCGTTGAGAGTATATACTTTAATCAATGGAGCTAATTGACACATTATTATTTTGTTATTTAGTTTATCAAATATATCTTTGATTGAAAATATTTTATACCCTAAAATAAAGGTCATTGTATATTGTTCTATTTGGTCCCTATAATCCCTCCTAGTTTTAATAAGTTCTTGGTTCAACCATCTCCCTTTTTTTTTTTATTTAATAAAAAGTGACTTAAAGTCATGGACCATTAATCATTTGTGAACTATATTAACATGCAACAAAACATATCATGCCATTTTTTTTCGTTTTGAAGAATTTAGATGATTAAAATTTGAATGACCAAAACAAAAATGTCCAATTAGAAACAACAATATTTTAGCCTAATATAAAATAGAAACGTTCACTATTTTTTCCAAATTAAATATAGTTCAACTAGTGAATCTTCCATCTCACATGTTGTTGAACTTCAAATAATAATAATAATAAAATTTAAATTAATCAATAAATTTTAAATTTAAATCATAAAATAAAAATGTTCAATTAGATAGAATAGCAATTTAGCCACTCATAAATTAAAGTTAGCTGTCAAAGTGAGCATAATCCAACAATAACTAATAATTAAACTTCATCGAAAGTTTAAATTTTCATGGCATGTTGTACTTAAAAAACAAATCATAGTTAGTTGTATTGTAACTCAAATCTCATCCAATTGGTATATCAATTTGCAGCCGTCGGAGCCATGGTTTCCGGTATACTTGTTCCTTTTCATGGCGGCTTATGGCAAAGATCTGCTCGACTTCATCGTCGCTGGAAGCACATTCCGGCGGTGGTGGAACGAACAGAGGATGTGGATGATACGATCAGTGACCAGCTACTTTTTCGCCGCCGTCGAATTCATCCTCAAATCTTCCGGCGTCCTCACACACGGTAATTTCAATGTCACCTCCAAAGTACTCGAAGACGAACAGATCGAAAGATATGAGCAACAGATTTTCGAATTTGGAGCGTCGTCGATCATGTTCGTTCCGGTAGCAATGGCGGCAGCAATCAATTTCGCTGCCTTCACCAGCCGGCTGATCGGAATTTTGAGAGGCGGGGATTGGGAAGATTTGTTTGGAGAGACGTTTTTGGCTGGATTTATCTGTGTGAATTGCTGGCCGGTTTATGAAGCCATGGTTTTGAGGAGAGATAGAGGGAAAATGCCTACAAAAATCTCCATTATCTCTATGCTTCTGTGTTTTATGTTATTTTCAGCCATTTCTCTTTGGAAAAATTATTGAATGAGGTCATCTTGTAATAATACTAAAATACCATTTTAGTTATTATATATTGAATTTCATTTTATTTTTGTCTATGTATTTTTAAATGTCTAAATTTAATCATTGTACTTTCAATAAATTTTAATATTAGTCCATTAGTTAGAAGTTAGTTTTCTTCATCAAAATTGGTTAAATAATAACAATAATTTTCATTCAAGAAAAGGCAAACATATTTCCAAAATTTATAGATGGAAGGCTAATAAAAACTAATATTTTTTTTTAAAAAAAATTAACAAAAAATTAATAGTAAGGACAAATTTTAAACTTTATTGAAAGTAACGGACTACATTTGGACATTTGAAAGTATATGGACTAAAATAAAATGAATCTCAAAGTATAGGAATGGAAATGGTATTTTAACATTTTATTCATACATTCAACAAAGTATGACCACTAAACATATTGTGACAACCTCCTCCAATAATTTTCCATTTCTTTTGTGGCATATAATAAGTGCTTAGCTCATGGGTTAGTTTGATTAACTCGACACTTAAACATTTAAGAGAAGTAAAGCTTAATAGCTTATATTTTATACCACAAATATAAAGTAGAGATTTTTTTTTTTCTTTTTAAGTTCAACTATATTTGGAGTTGGGATTTGAACCTTTGACCTCTTGGGTCGAGGGTACATGCCAATTAACCGTTGAGTTATGCTCACTTTGACTATAAAGTAGAGATTTAAACCTACAAGCTTTTAAGAGAGGTAAATGTGTAATTAAAGACAAAATATTTTTAACAGGTATTAGAGATTATTTAATAATCTAAAGGTTAAAAATCATTTTTGGTCCCTAAACTTTTAGGAAATTAATAATTTAGTGTCTAAACTTTGATTTGTAACGATTTAGTCCTTGTACATTCAATTTTGTAACAATTTAATCCCTAAATTTTAATATGTAACAATTTAATCTTTGTACTTTCAAATTTGTAACAATTTAGTTTTTATCATGGAAATTATTATTAAGATTTATAAATAATTTCTTACAAAAGTAGACCAATAAACTAATTAGGAACCCGATATGTTTATAAGCTACAAAGTCTAAATCATTAAATAATAAAAATTGACATTTAATTTTGATGAATTTTTTTTACGATAAAGACTCAATTGTTACATATTTGAAAGTACTTGGACTAAGTTGTTACATATTAAAGTTTGGGAACTAAATTATTACAAAATTGAAAGTACATGAACTAAATGAACTAAATTGTTACAAATCAAAAGTAATTTTTAACCTAATCTAAATTTTATTTGATGGATTAATTTTTAAATTTCTTATGCACCAACATTGCAATTGGATAGCGAGAGTTATATTGAGAGCTAGAGTGTTGCAGACATGTTTCTTTATCCCACATCGAGAAAAGAGGAAGGTTGGTGTTATAAGCAAATAACTTAATATAATTCATATTGTTAGATTATGAGTCTTTCTTGATATTAGAGCGAGTAATTAAAAAATGATAAAAATTACTTGCTCTAATACCAAGATAGAATTTAAATTTTTATAATTTTTTTCAAAAGTTATCTATTCATTTTTTTTAATAGTTCAAAGTTACCAATTCATTAATAAATATAATCCATCTCATGAATGTTTTAAACATTGTGGCCCAATTTCAAAAAGTATGATAACAATTTAAATATGTTTGAAATAAAACTTCACGACAATTTGGAAATATTGTTTAAATTGGATTTGTTGAAGTTTTTGTCTTCGATACCAATTTTAACCAACGATCAAAAAACTAATTTCAATTACAGGTTCGATCACGTGGATTTTACAACCGAAAATGTCCATAAAGATATGAATATAGATAGATATTCGGATTTTTTTTTATTAATATTGTAGATTTTTAAATTTATTATAAAAATATTGTATTTTTTAAACTATTTATATTAATATTGTTGTTTTTATGGTGTGGAGGAATGTTGTCTCTTGAAGAGACAACCATCAATGCGCGAGAGGATGATCGTCTTTTGAAGAGACAACTATCTATACACGGCTTGATGAAGAGACGACCATCCTCCCGCGTATTGAAGAGATGACCATATTGTCTGTTTTTTTTTTAAAAAAAGGTGGATGATCGTCTCTTTTAATGATTATACCAGTTGGCATTTTGGTTAGTTGATCACTCTAAAACGTAAGGGTCCTAGTTCGAGCATTGTGGAACCTAGTTTTCAACTTTTTATTTCTTTTTTGCCTCCACTTTCTCTCTTTCTTTTTTTCCTTCCTTTTTTTTTCTTGCTTTTTTTTTCATTTATTTGTTTTATTTAAGTCAAATAAGAAGAGAGAAAGCGGAGGAAAAAAAATAAATAGTTGAAAATTACGTTCCACAATGCTCAAATCTAGGCCATTTACATTTTAGAGTGATCAACTAATCAATATGCCAACTAATATAATTATTAAAAAATTTGTGATGGTCGTCTTTTTTTTATTTTTAACCCAAACGACCATCTATACGCGAGATGATGGTTGTCTCTTGAAGAGACTACCATCCTCTACGCCATTAAAACAACAATATTAATATAAATAGTTTGGAAAATACAATATTTTTATAATAAGTTTGAAAATTTACAATATTAATAAATAAAAAAAAAAAGTCCTAGATATTCTTTAAACAAATTATAGAAAGTAAAAATCTTATAAAAATAATTATTTAAATTAAAAAATAAAAATTCTACTCTTTAAATGAATTATAAATCCTGGATTATTATGATTTTTTCCCCTCACGTGTTACTATCCCACATCGGCTATATGAAAGTTTGACGTTCGCTTTAAGTATAGGTTAAGTTCAAACTTTAAATCAAAATATTAAGTTGAAATTTTTCATGATATTAGAGTGCTTGATACATTAAGTCTGATGTCTTGTGAACTTTTAAATTTAATAATTTGAATTTTTTTTATTAAAAGTATATATATCTTAACTAATTAACTATTAGGTTGGCCATTAAAATGATTATGTATGTTGCAATACTATAATTATTTTAGAACATGACGTTGCAAACATGATAGTGAGATATTGAGTAGCACATTAAATGACTATTAACTTGAAATAATTATGATATTGTAACACACATGATTTTGTATGTTGCAATATTATAATTATTTAAGAATTCAACACTACAAATGTAGGAGTGAAGTTTCAAACATTCGATGAGGTAATTGTTTGATCTACTTACTTATTCAATCAAATTCTTAAATTTAATTCATCTCAATTACTTGTGTGTTCATTTTTCTTTCGATCTAACTATCAAATCACATGGCTTAATTAAAAAGATTAAAAAAAATTACAATTGAATATCCTATTTAAATATCCTAACTTAAAAAAAAATTACAAATATAATCAATTCAAAACCTTTTTAAATCAAAAGATTAAAGAAATATTTTTTTTAAGTGTAAGGATTAAATAAATATAATATTTTTTTAAAGAAGAAATAAATATAATGCTAAAGTATAGGTAAGTAAATCTAATCTTATTTCAACGATATATATTTTTGGTTAAAAAATCAAATTTTCGAATTCATATATTCAGTAATTTAGATGATGAACTCAAAAGAATAAAAAGTATAGGACCTAGCACGCAACTTCTTAAAAACTTAGGCCTCAAATTTTAAAACTATCCTTTGCAAAAAAAAAAAAGAATCAAAAAATCAAAAAATCAAAAAATAATAAACATATGAAAAAGAATAAATTTCATCAGGTTCGCCAATTACAGTGTTCGGGCCGGGTATGCGCATCGGGTCGGATCTGGCCCAATTTCGAGCCCTAGATAAAGTGGAATTCCTTCTTGAAGAGCAAGCAAAGCAGCA
Source organism: Trichosanthes truncata (assembly GCA_033996785.1). NCBI lineage: Eukaryota > Viridiplantae > Streptophyta > Magnoliopsida > Cucurbitales > Cucurbitaceae > Trichosanthes > Trichosanthes truncata. The sequence goes on from JAWPNB010000003.1 coordinate 79,822,555, forward strand.
ACAAAAGTGACCATTTCCATTTCCATACCAATTTCAGCAGAGAGATTCAGAGGAAGAAAGTGAAGGAGAAGAAGATCGCCATGGATCCGAAGCTAACTGAGGTCTCGCAGCACTTCGAGCGCTTTAAAGCTGCTCTTGCCAGGCACGATTATGATTCTTGTAACAATCTCCTTTCTCAGCTGAAGGTATCGATTTGATTCCAGAACCCTAATGTTCTTCCAATTACTCCTCCGTTCACTCCGTCACTGGAGTTTCAGCGTGTTTTCTTCTATTCTCGAGGAGTTTGGTTTTTGATGATGCTGTTCAAGTTTCCGAATCCTTTTTCGTTTTTCTTTTTGCAGGTTTTTTTGACTGGATTCAGAAGTCTTCCGCCATTATTTGAAGATACGCCCAATGCTGTCCATGAATTGACGGTAGCTAGTAAGAATGTCACGCCATACTTTATTCCATAGTTTCGTAGCTCTTATTTGCTGGCCTATATTCTTTTGTATGAATAATTTGCTGTCGCTTGGATCTTGAAATACTCAACTGAAGAGAAAATTATAGTATGGTTCATGTATCTTCAAAGTAATAGATGGAGACTTATATTTGTGTGGAACTTGGTAATTGTTATTCACTGATTAGTGACTGTTAAGCTACCACCCGAACTAAAAGCTTAAGCTATTAGACTAAGTTAAATTTAACTTTTTTTTTAATCTATTATCTACCATGATAAGATTATGATGGGGCTTTGAAACCATTTTCCCATCTTAGAAGTTAGATGACCGATACCATAGTTGATGCAAATTTGGATAACATTTTGATGAGCTATTGAAGTAATTTTACTCAGAAGTGCGAAGTATGAGAAACGAATGTCATCAGTTGATTAACTATCTAATAAAAGTTGGAAAAAGACAGAAACTACATCACCTGGACATGAATAAATAATTTACTTCTGGATCACTGAATATTCTGATGCAGAATTTTCTGTACAAAAGATTTGGTTATCTGTATGGGACTTTGGGTTTTTTTTCCTTTACTGTATAATCTTCTAAATTGAAATCTTATACAATTTTTGTGTTTACTTGGGGTCTTCAGGGGATATATATGAGCATGCTGTGTTGCTTAGTGTGAAGGTTGAGGATCAAGATGCATTTGAAAGAGATTTCTTCCAATTGAAGCCTTACTATACTGATGCTCGGTGCGTTGCTCTTTCTAAATGAAAGTGAAATTTGAATTCCTTAATCCTGTCTAAAATGATCAAGTTGCTTTATTATTATGATATATTGCTTGGTTATCTCAGACGGGAAAAAATATAAAAATGTGTAGTTTTTTCCTTTTTTCAGTTGGTGCTTTGGTTTGTTTTTCTTAATGAGATTCTTGGAAAAGTTATGTTAAAGCTAAGAGTTAAATGACTTATACTCCTTTGCGAAAGAAAATAGCCTGTGGAATGGTGTAGTAAGATAAAGAGGACAAAAGTATAGATTTAACTGGAGTTCTATTGAACAATTTGATTCTTTGTTCATTTGAAGTGAAATTTCGAATCTCCATATTGATATTATTTGCAATTATAATTTTCTTCGTTGATCACTATTTGCTAGTTTACTTCAATGTATTATCTTCCTCCTTTCATGTAAATGAGTTAATTTAATTCAACTGAACTGCTTTGGTGAGACAGTCGACTGACAATAAACTGCTGCAGTGTAACAAATGGATCCTAACTTATCAGAAAATCATCTTCTATGAGTTATCTTGAGGTTCAAAACTGATGTATATGATTTTAGCCTGAGCTTCCTGTGTTTTTATCTAGCATTTTACCAGAATTGCCACATTGAGATTACTTGATGTTACATTTGAGTTTGAACTTTTGGGCACACTTTTTTCTCATGAAAATTGTTCTTTTGGATCAGTAACCGCCTTCCGCCATCCCCTCAGGAGTATCCAATCTTAGGTCTCAACCTTTTGAGGCTTCTTGTGCAGAATAGGATTGCTGAATTCCATACTGAACTTGAACTTCTTTCCACCTCTGCTTTGGAGAACCCATGCATTAAACATGCTGTGGAGCTGGAGCAATCTTTCATGGAAGGGGCTTACAACCGTGTGTTGAGTGCTCGACAGACTGTGCCACATGAAACTTTTGGTTATTTCATGGACCTTCTTGCAAAGACTGTAAGGTAACTCGTCTAAATAACGTCTCTAACTAATATAATGATAGATGAGAAATCCCACCTCCGTCTAAGTGTTTCCAAATTCTCTCTGTCTCTTCCTTGGGGTAACTGAGAAGTAGCAGTTGCATTTCATTCTTGGTTTCATTCATAGTTTGTCTTTTCTGCCACTTCCAGAGATGAAATAGCCGGTTGCAGTGAGAAGGCATATGACTATCTTTCAATAAGTGATGCACGCCAAATGCTGTTGTTTTCCTCTGACCAGGAACTTTTGGAATATGCCAAGGAGGTAAGCTCTGTTAGTCTGTTGGATGTATTTAATCCTCGATAATCTACATAATCACTAACAAGTTTTAGGTTAGACGAAAGTTTTCTTTTCTATGAATTACAAAATTCTACCTTGATGTTGGGGTATATACTCCATTGGACTAACCTGCACAGTATGAAGGCTAGGAGTAATTGCCAAAAGATTGTTTGCACCAGTTATTCCATATCTCATTCTTACCATGTGTTACACGAAGCACCTGTTGATGATGATCTGTTTTTAATTGCAGGAGCATCCCGAGTGGGAGATAACGAACGGCGTTGTATATTTCCAGAAGGCAAAAGAATCTGCACCTTGCAAGGAAATACCTTCTCTTCAACTCATCAACCAAACGCTCAGTTACGCGAGGGAGTTGGAGCGGATTGTATGAACAAAGCTAGCAGCTTCTCATGATTGCTTTCTGCTGATTTTAAACATGCCAAGGTTGATGGTCATCCCTCCCCTCTCTTATGATCTTTATGGGATTTTACCATACGAAATTATTATTTTGGTGACATTGAGTCAGATTTTTCTCATTTATCTTGGTATTTTCATTAACATGAGATAATTGTTGTTCATTTGTCTTCTTAGTGTTTGTTTACAATTACATATCCTCACTGTCTAGTAAGATTCAAATGACAGGTCAAAGCTGGGTTTAGTTATGGTTTTGTTAATTTGCACTGACTATATAAATTCACCTCTTAGACTACACGCATAGACATAATTTTTTTGTAATACACCCGTTTACCCAATTTAAATATTATCTGCATAAATTTATGCTTCCTAATTTCAGGTTATTTGAACTTAACGACATTGTGAGTCAAATATTCAGATGTTTGGATTTGCGGAGTCTATCATTTCAGTTTCGGAATTTTGTAAAGTGATGAAAAAACAATTAATTTCCAAATGTCAATAGTGGGGAAAGGTGCGTTAGAATTTTTTAAAAAATGTAAATTGAGTATATAGAAGAAAATGAGTGTCGAAGTTCATTTAGTAAGATGCATACTAGTTTAATTCTTTGTTTTCTTTAATGTAAATATAAAAGGAAACTAAAATAAACGAGCAAGAAATTTTGCACTTCCCCCGGATATGTTTTTCAAGATAAGTCAAGAAATTGAACTTTTCTTCATGTGTTTGTGTCTAATTTAGGAGGCTTGGTTTCATGTTTTTTTGTTTTTAATAAACAAGCTCGTTTATTAATGTACTATTGGATAACTATTTCATTTTTGGTTCTTGATTTTTAAAATTAACTTATAAAAATTACTACTTATGTTTTGTTATCTACTTTTTTATAAATGTCTTCAAAATCTAAAAAAAAGATATTAGTACAGATGACCTAAAAAATTGTGTGAAAATGAAATTTAACCAATTTTTCAAAATAACCTTATATAACATTTTGTTGATGTCAGCACATATATTTTTTTAATATTATTTGTTTCTTTCATCTCTCATTTTCCTCATGCTCTCGTTTTTCGATCTCTCTCACTTTTCTTCTTTCTCTCTCCTATCTTTTTCTTTTCTCTCTTCTCTCTCGTTAATTTCTAAATCTAATCGTCCATGATTTCAGAGTGAGAGGGAAAATGGGAAGACAAAGTGAGAACGAGAGAGAAAATATGGAGCCAAAGTGAGAGAAAATACGGATCGAGAACGAGAGAGAAAGGAAATGGAAGCAAGGGCCGAGAGGGAAAGGAAGTGGAAGCGAGAGCGAGAAGAAAAATTGGGAGTTAGAGAGAGTGAGAGGAGATAGTTCGAGAGCTAAGAAGAAAAAAAAATGTTTGATGACATCAACAAAAGATTATATAAAGTTATTTTGAGAAATCAGGTTAAATTTCATTTCCACACTATTTTTTAGGTCATTCGTACATCAGCAAAGGTAGTTTTTTTTTTTTTTAAAAAATGTTTTTGAAATTTGGCTAAGATGTTAGATGTTTCTTTAAGATTGATGAATACATAGTAAAGAAATTGGAAGAAAAAAGTACAATTTTAAAAAACTAAAAACTAAGGCCCCGTTTGATAACCATTTGGTTTTTGAAAATTAAGCCTATAAATACTACTTCCACCTATGGCTTTCCATGTTTTCTTATCTACTTTTAGATGTGTTTTCAAAAACTAAGCCAAGTTTTGAAAACTAAAAAAAATAGTTTTCAAAAACTTGTTTTTGTTTTTGGAATTTGGCTAAGAATTCAAATGTTTTGTTAAGAAATATGGAAACCATTGTAGAGAAGATAAAACTCATTGTAGAGAAATGGTGAGAAAACAAGCACCATTATCAAAAACCAAAAACCAAAAACTAAAAACCAAAAATTAAAAACCCGTTTGATAACCATTTAGTTTTTAGTTTTTGGTTTTTAAAAATTAAGCCTATAAAATCCTACTCTCACCTATGGTTTTACTTGTTTTGTATATACTTTTTGCTTATATTTTCAAAAACCAAGCCATGTTTTGAAAACTAAAAAAAGTAGTTTTCAAAAACTTGTTTTTGTTTTTAGAATTTAGCTAAGAATTCAAATACTTCCTTAAGGGAGATGAAAATCAGTGTAGAGAAATTTGGTGAAAATAAGCTTAATTTTTAAAAACCAAAAATCAAAAACCAAATGGTTATCAAACGGGGCCTTAGTTTTTGGTTTTTGGTTTTTGAAAATTAAGCCTATAAATACTATTCCAATCCATGGATTTACTTGTTTTGTTATCTACCTTTTACCTATGTTTTCAAAAACCAAGCCATGTTTTGAAAACTAAAAAAATTAGTTTTCAAAAACTTGTTTTTGTTTTTAGAATTTGGCTAAGAATTCAAATGCTTCCTTAAGGGAGATGAAAACTATGGTAGAGAACTTGGGAGAAAACAAGCTTAATTTTCAAAAACCAAAAACCAAAAACCAAATGGTTATCAAACGGGGCCTAAATTGTTATCATTTTTGAAATTTTAAAAACATTTTTTAATTTATAAAGAGATTTTGGAAACAGAAAATTTTGGCCCCGTTTGATAACCATTTGAGTTTTTGTTTTTAGTTTTTGAAAATTAAGCTTATTTTCTCTCAATTTCTCTACAATGGTTTTCATCTCCCTTAAGGAAGCATTTGAATTCTTAGCCAAATTCTAAAAACAAAAACAAGTTTTTGGAAACTACTTTTTTTAGTTTTCAAAACATGGCTTGGTTTTTGAAAACATAAGTAAAAAGGAGATAACAAAACAAGTAAATTCATAAGTGGGAATAGCATTTATAGGCTTAATTTTCAAAAATCAAAAATAAAAAATCAAATGATTATCAAACAGGGCATTTGGTTTTCAAAAACCCAATTATGCTTTTAAATCCCAGGCGTCAGCCTCTGCATTGTTTTCCCGTCTTTTATATTTTTGGTTTGTGTATAGTGATGTGTCTCTCTGTAATGCTTTTTTTCTTCCTCTGTTTTACTTTTTAATGTTTTAACTGCTCTTTTGTCTATATACATTAAATATTTTTTTTTAAAATTTAGTTATTTTAAAATAAGCCTATTTGAATACATTTAAAAAATAGTTTAAAAAACCATTTGAATTCTTGTTCTTTATTACTTATCCTATTTTGATTTATGTAGTTTCAAATTGTTGAAATCTAATTATTTTATTTTGAATAAATTTTAAAATCAATATTGTCATTTAGTTTTTGTTAGTTTACTGTTAATTTTTTGCCATGTCAGATAAAAGTTAACAACAAATCAACTTAAGATTTATTCAAAGCACGAGGACTAGAATGAGATGTTTTGAAAGTACGATCACTAAAATGATATTTTAAACTTTTTTTAATATATTATATTTTAAATTTATTAAAACACATTATAGGCTAAATATATTAAATGATCCTTAATCTTTTAGGTAATTCTAAATTTATCACTATCAATCCTTTGACGTCACCGCCTCTTCATCCCTTGCTGCTTTGGAGGTTTTGGATGATTTTCAAGATCTGACTCTCTTTTCAGTGAGAGTGAAGGTGGCTCGGGGGGTAGTGATGAGGATCACTGACAAAAAGGGCAACGGCGACAAGGATGAAATAAGAAGGTTAGAGAGAGAGGGAGAGAGAACATTTAAAAAGAATTTCACATTGCTAAAAAAAATAATTTAAAAGTATTGTTTACTATTAAAATTAATTAAAATGCCACATTATAATTCTTTTACATTAGCAGAAAGTTAACACCAAAGACCAGAAGTGATAATTAGTGAAAACTTGGAGTAAAAATGTAACACATTTAAACTTAGAAACCAAATGGAAACATAAACTCAAAACTCAAAGGTAAAAGTATAACATTTTATAACTTAAGATGAAATGAAGACTACACTCAAAACTCAAGTACTAAAAGGGTATTTTCTTTCCCCAAATATTTTACATAAAACAAGTATTATAAAAAATGATTTGATATTCTTGTCATAAAAAAAATAAAAACAAGTATCAAACCACCAAATGTTTTTTTTTTAATTTTAATTTTTAAAAAACAGAAAACCAAAAACTTTTATCAATATATGCATGGTTTTCTACTTTTAGAAAACAAAAAACAAAAAACAATTACTACGGCCCCGTTTGATAACCATTTGATTTTTTGTTTTTGAAAACTAAGCTTGTTTTCTCACAATTTCTCTACAATGATTTTCATCACTCTTAAGAAAACATTTCAATTCTTAGCCAAATTTCAAATTCCAAAAACAAAGTGTTTAAAAACTATTTTTTTTAGTTTTCAAAAATTTGTTTTTGTTTTTGAAATTTGGCTAAGCATTCAAATGTCCCCTTAAGGAAGATGAAAACTCTTATAGATAAAATGAGAGAAGGCAAGTTTAATTTTCAAAAACCAAAAACAAAAAATTAAATGGTTATCAAACGGGACCTAACATGTATGATTTTTGTTTTCCAAAAACTGAAAACTAAAAACTAAAAGTTAAAATGACTATCAAACGAAGCCTTATTTTCTAAAATTTAAAATATTTTAATTAAAGTCGTTAACTTTGAATTATATTTTTATTTAGTTTTTGTCATTTACACTGTTCATAGAATGGTAATCTATTCATTAGATAAATTTTACTTCACTTGACGTGATGCAACAAATAAGCAGTTAAATACATTAATATACATACTTTTCAATGCGTGTTTAAAACTACTATTTTGTAGAGCTCCTCTTCTAGTGCACTTTTTCTCTTCTTTTTTTTTTCTTTTTGTCTTTCTATTATCCATTTGTATTTTTTTTATTCATCTTAGTCTAAAAAAAAAAGGAAATTGGGATTTCATTAAGGGAAAAAAAAAAGGAAAAAAGAGTCAAAGGCAGATTATAGAAACATTTTCAAAAGTGTACTACCAAAAAATAAAAATAATAGTTTAACTGTTTAAGATTAGAAAAAACATAACAAAATAATTGCCAAATGAGTCTTTTAAAATAGAAGAATAAAATATATAAATGAAGTGCACTTTGTTATTTGAGGGTCGCGGCGGAGGGAGCGGCGGCGGTGGGGGCGGCCCCCACGACTCTGGAAGGTTCACACGCTGTGTCATTCCGTACAACTTGTGCCCTTCATTGTCATTTGTCAACCTCGAATATTTCAAAATTACTTTTTTTTTTTTTTTTTTTGGGAATTTGGATCTTTTCACTATACTTTTACAATTGTTGGCCATTAAAAACCCCAAATTGCCATGGTCCCCATTTTAATTCAATCATCCATTAAATTAAATACTCTCTAATTTTTCCTATCACATTTGATCCCCCCTCATGAAATATTATATTCGTTGGCTTGAATTTTTTTTTTTATTTACTTAATGTGGGTTATAATGTAAGCTTGTGTGGGAGTATTCTCATTTTGCTAGAAAAATGCAAAACCGATTTGAGATTTGCTTCTATTCCTTGAAGTTGAGATGCTCAATTTTGATGATGTTGATCGCAAAATTTTAAACTAAAAAGGAGAATATTTGTCGAAGAAAGAAGGGGAGTATTTTATATATGTTTTTTGAATTATGACAAATTAACGAGGGAGGACATATTTTGTATATAAATACTTAGCACGTTAAATTTTGCAACATTTTAAAAAAAGTTTTGGCTTCACCCTCACTCACATATTAGATTTATACAACATTGAATCGAAAAACTAAACATATATTTGGTGCGTTAATGTACTTTATCTTAAGCTATAGATTTGTTGATGTTATGATGCATATTCGGACGTATAACTTTAAGATTTTAAAACTCATATTTTCTTAAACTACATGCTAACTTGTGTATCGATATATTGTCATCTTTAATTTAATTGGAGATGCAAGTCAAAATCGAAGAAATCAATGAAACTAGTTACTGGTTTTATTATTGAATCATTTTAGTCGATTTGAATAATAAATGTTAGTTAAATAGATTTCACAAAATATAGAATTATAAAATCATCAGTCAATTTAGTTTGATAGGATTTGCCAATTTTAATCCATTCAATTCAGTTTTAGTCAAGGTCTCACTCAATTTTTGTTCAATGGCTAGTTCGATTTTAAAAAAATTGATTTCAGCATTGGTTTTTCATTCTTCTTAAACCCATATATTGGTTTGACATTAACTTCAATAGGATTAAAAAAAAAAACAATCCATTTATTACGGCACTACATTTGATTTTTTTTTAGTACAATAAATATAGGTATAGAGATTTGAATCTCTAACCTCAAGAGTATATGCCAATAACCGTCATGCTCATATTGGCCTCCTAAATTTGATCAATACTTTTTTTTTTTTTTTGTAACAAATTTGATTAACACTTATAAATTACAACATAGGATAAATTCATATCATAACTATGCAAAAATATGAATGGGAAAAAAAATTAATTTTGACCATAAACTTGGTAGGTTGTATCAATTTTAACCCTAAACTTTCAATTTCATCAATTTAAACCCCAAACTTGAATAAGTGTATCAATTTACACTCTCGATTAAGTTCCCGTTTCAATCACCATTAGAAAAGTTTCCCACACATGCCCAAAGCCACATGTTGATCTATGATAAGTACCTGTTTGTTGTTTTTTTAAAAAAAAATTACCAAAAAAATACCTAAATCATTCCAGATCAGGTCGCCATCATCACGAAAATCATAAACTTGACTCTTGAAAGTAGGACCCATATGAAAACAAATGGACTCTTGTGGTCTCCCTCGCCTTTGGTGTCGATACCAGTGACAACGAGTGTGAAGAAGATCCAGACGATGACATCATTGAAGGCAATGACAACCATGGCGATTTCGTCGACTTTAGTGGTGAGGAGTTTGAGCTCGGCTAAAATGCGATAGAGAATAGGGAAGACAGTGGTGGACAGAGTGACGCCCATAAAGACAATGAACTAGTTGTCGCTGACCTTGTCGGCTCCGTCGACAGTCTTACGGAGGATTAAAGTGACATTGAAATTGGAGAGGAAAGGGACAAAGTTTCCGGCGAGGGCATTATGAAAGTCTTGAGTCTGTTGCAGCAAATGGAGGAAAAATTGAGCTCGAGGTCGACAAGAAATTTTTTTAAAAAAAAACCAATATTCGTGATGGATTCAAGAATGGGAGTACTCTATTGAGGAAAAATATTGTGCAAATAAGCTTTGTTTTTACTAAAAGCCGATGGATCGAGTAGAATTCAGCTGCCTTAAAATTGAAAAACCCTCAATTAATGAAATGAAAAAAAAGCAACCGGATTACATAAGATAAGAAGTGAAAAAAAGATCATGCTCTGAAATTGAAAAATGTTATGGCGAATCTACTCAAATTTTCTTGAGCAGTTTTATTTAAAAAAAAAAAAATAACAAATACATACATGTTATAGAGCAATGAGTAGCTTTGGACATGTGTGGGAAACCTTTCTAATGGAGATTGAAACAGAAACTTAACTAAGGGTATAAGTTGATACATTTATTCAAGTTTGAGGTTTAAATGGATGAAATTGAAAGTTTAGAGTTAAAATTAATACAACCTGCTAAGTTTGAGATTTAAATGGATGAAATTAAAAGTTTAGGGTTAAAATTGATACAACTTGCAAATTTTAGAGACAAAAATAATTTTCTTTCAAATATTAATTGAGCCATTAAAACCAACATGTTTTTATTGAAAATTTAAATTCTAAACTATAGTTAATCTTGCCGACCTTTAATTTTCTTTTTCCTTTTCTTTTTTATGTGATGCTTATAATCATAATTTTTTAAAAATTGTATTTTGAAATGGTCAGTGAATTCACCAATTAATGTTGTATTTATCACCAACACTTGAACCCACCTCACCATATATGCCGGTTCCTAACACATGGAAAACGATGTTAGGTTGACAAAATTATATTAACTATTAAAAAAAACTATTAAATATTTGTTGATATATTAATCTCTACAATACAAAACTAATTGATAACTTGATAATATATTAATATATTATGCCCTTTTCCATCCAAATTTCTATTTTAAAAAAATACATCTGGCAATGTTTGACCGATTGATTGATTAATAGTTTGAAGTTATGAGATAGTACAATAGATATATTACTTTCTCGATTTCAATTGGGAATGGTTAGTTCTTCAATGTTTGACCTATTTATATATGTCAACTACATAACATTAATTTGTAAATTTTTTCATGTTTAATTATTTAATATGATTATTAGAAATTGAATAATAAGTAATTTTTGTTATTAGTGAGGAGATTATGTTTTTTTTTAATTGATTAAGTTGTGATCTTTCAAATGATAAATTTGTACGTCTTAAAGTGTTTCGCCTAAATTTACAATTTTCAATAATTTAGTCACACTTTTATTAAAATTTGTTTGACTTTTAAAAACGTTGCCTACAAAGAAACATTTAAGTGAAGAGATTAAATCAAGACAATAGAAAATTAGAAGAAAGATATATAAAGTTACCGCAAAATTTTGAAAAAAAAAAATTTGGGTGCAGCTTGGGCTGCACCAAAGTCTTGTGCTGCCCAATTTATAATCATAGATTTAAAAAAAAAAAAAATTGTGCTTGTGTGGTTGTATAGTAGGCAACACAAGATTTAGATGCACCTTTGAAAATGTCTTTTTTCAGTATTCTAATCTTAAAAAAAAACACAATTTTTTTTGTTAAGTAATTTAATTCTAAAGATATTTTTAATATTCTAGTCAAAATTAAAGAGTAGTTCTAAAAATTTGTTTTTCATTTTTTAATTTAATTAAGAAGTCAAAAATGCATTTATCAAAGTAAAACTATTATTATTATTATTATTATTATTTATAGAGAGAGGAAAATTTTAATATATACATAGAGATAGAATTGGTTCTCCATAAGAGTATAGATTCTATGCCATAATATTAGAATATTCCTTCTTCTTACATAGCTAGAATCTTCCCCATAAATATTGGATTCCTTTTTTGTGGGGAGAAAAAGTCATAAACCTTAAGCCATGTCTAATCACACACCAAAATATTTGCTTAGGGCTTAATACATTTTTTTTTTGGGGCAAATTATTCCTTTGGAAAAATTCCCATCCTCACACAGTCACACCCTCCTTCAAATCAAATTCTTCTCCCAATCATTTGATATATAATATAATTCATGGAGAACATAAAGAATTTACATCTCTAATCTTCAACAACAAGATATTATTACATTTATATTACAATGGTTGATTTTTTTTCTTTCCAATAATCTTGATTCAACTTTTCTTTAATATTTTATTATTTATTTGGGTTTTGTTTGAAAAATAAATAAAATTAGGTACATTAATGTCAGGTTAAATTATTGTCGTACTAAAAATATTAAGAAAGTATTATTAAAGTAAAATAGAGTAAATTTATAATTATAACAAATGATTTTTTTAATTAAAAAACAATGTTATATTTCGTTTTGAAATGAAAGAATTTTAAGTAATTAGAATATAAGAGAAACAACTATAGTTTAAACGAGATTATTTTCTTTTAGTTTTAATTTTTTTTTGATATATAATATAAGATAAGAAATCATGAACTTGTGAGTAGGATTTTCTCTAGAAAAAAAAAGGATTTTTATTGCATACAATAACTTTTAACTTTTATAAGCAGTTTGAGAGATACAGCTACTATCAATAGTCTTTTTTTTTTTTTTTTAAAAAAGCTGCTTTCAATATTATTATGAATTTACCTATTAAAAAATGTAATTTTATCATATCTTTCTTTTTTACAAATATTTTCGAAAAATATCCAAGGAATAAATAACTCGGTATTGTATAATTATTTTTGTATAATCTAATGAATCTTACATCACTCTTTCTGGTTTACAATTAAGTTAAAACATTTTCTATAATTCATCCAAAGAAGACATAGTTTCATTGAGGATAGGGATGAACCCTAAAACCAATTGACAGCCACACCTGAACTAAAAATAATAATAATAATAATTCACAGCCACACCTCCTTAGAGCTTTCCCATAGCATAGGAAATTAAAAATAAAAAAAAATTAAAAAAATTAAAAAAATTAAAAAACAAAAACAAACCCAGAGTCAAAAGGAAAATTATATACAAATAAAATGATGGCAACCATGAAAAGTACCATTCAAGATGAGGAGGCAAGTGGGCTATAGCCTATAAGAGAAGAATCTCTCTCTCTTTCTTAAATGAGACAAAATAGAGCAATTAAAGAAAACAAATATCTTTGAAAAACTTGCCAAGATTAAAATACCATTTTAACATCTAAATTTTAGTCTTTATATTTTTAAATGACCAAATTTAGTCTATGTGCTTCAAATAAAATTTAAAATTAGTCATTGCTGTTAGTTTGAAGTTAATTTCGAATAGGCAAGAAAAGACACAATGTAAATATATTTCTAAAATTTCTAAAAATAAATCTAATAGAGATCAATTTTTTTAAAAAAAAATTTAAGAACAAATTAACTGTAGGGACCAATTTTAAGCTTTATTGAAAGTGCATGGACTAAATTTAAACATTTGAAAGTACATAGACTAAAATGGAATAAGACTTAAAATACGGGGACCAAAATGGTATTTTAACAAACTTGCAAATTACCACGCAAACTCTTTTGTTTGTTTTTTTTTTCTTTAATAAAAAAATTTTAGACTTGTTATCTGGATGCTTTGGAAAACGTTTTGAAAATTTCAATCGTGTTTTAAGAACTAAGAAAAAGTTGTCAATTTGAATAGAACTCAGTGGATAAGGCATTAATTACCATGTTGATGACTCAATCCCCAGCCTAAAATTGTTGAGCTACAAACAAAAAAAACTAAGAAAAAGTATAGGACTTGGTTCGAAGTAATGTTTAAAAACAAATTTCTAAGTTTTCTGGATTTTTTAAAATTAATTAATTTTTTATTTTGATACCACTAAAACTTTTAAAAATCAAATTTTGGTCATTCAACTTTCATAAAATTTTATGTTTTTTTTTTGTCACAAAATTTAATAGTTTAATATGGCCTAGACAATTATAGTATCATATCACCCTACTTTTTTTCATTGATTTAAATTTAAAATTTAAAAACAATAGGAAACAGTAACGAAACATTAACCTATAATTTATAAAACATTTTCCCCCTATTTAAAAAAATATATTTTTTTATAAGCTTGAATAAAATTAACATGAAAATTTATATCTAATTTTTCCAATATCCCCCCCCCCCCAAAAAAAAAAAAAATCATTCAACAGAGTATTAAATCAGTCACTATCTCATCAGCATAAAAATCTTGGAGAAATCAAAGTCTTCACTTCCTCAAGAGATTTCTTAAAACTTTATGCTCTCATTATATTAATTAATTAATTAATATGCCAATGTCACTAAGTAATAAATTATAATTTCACTTTATTCCAATGGTAAAGTATGTTTAGGAACTCAAAAAAAAAAAAAAGAAAGAAGTAAAGTATGTTTAGTAATTCTTTTTTAAAAACGTAAGAGAAAAATAATGGGGTAGGCAGCCTTGTTATTTGATAATTAAAAACCTTTGTCTTCATTAAGAGAAAAAGAAAATATTATTAAAAACAAAGCACCATCATTGCCAATATACAATGGGAGTTTATTAAAAAAATTAATAAATTCAATGGGAGTGCCCCAATCCAAATTGGTTCAATTAGACTTAGCATTAAAAGTCAATTAAGAAATAATTATAATCTATAATCTCAAGCTTATCTTTATTGTTAATGCTAACAACTTTTCCAAAAAACTACACTTTTTTTCATTTAAAAAAAATATAAACCAACTAATTATTGTTGTTTTTACCTTGTCTTTTTCTTGTATACAATAGCAAAAATAAAAAATATATATATATATAGAAAAATGATGATGCAAGACATAAGTCCAATTAGCTAAAAAAGAAAAAAAAATAGTAAAGTTTATATAGCTTTATGTTAATGCTCCATGACATTGGATGCATTTTCTACCATTATATATATATTTTAAAATAGACCACTTCACTAACCCACATGCTTAATTATTGCAATGATCCATGTTTATTTTTGAAAAAAATGAAAGAATAAAAGTTATTTCTAAATTAATAAATAATCATAATTAATCCATTGAATTTTTATTGACCTTACATTATTATAATCAAGGAAAAAAATTATTAGATTTTTAGGGTTTATTAGTGACTTAGAAAATTTATAAAATTCATATCTACACTATTTTTGAAAACTTAGATTTGTTTGTAGTGAAGATAAGTGTTAGTTGGTTTGCTCAACATCTTTGAGTTAAGATGTAATCGCTCACACCCTTAGTATTAATCACATAGCACGAATGTCGTCTTATTTCGAACAGTCTTCTGATCAAATACTTGGTGGACGATGGAGCTTTATTTGTCTATACAATATGCTATTTAATTGAATCCTCTCTAACCCATGACTTTATATCCACGAACTTTTCATTATTCATTATGCAATAAAAGAGCATTTGGCAAATGAGACTTAGAAGTTTTCTATCATTAATTATTGAGTATTATGAAATGACCCACAAGCTTTTCATCATTTATTCGTTGATATTTCTTAATTGTGGAAGAATTCCAACTTTCTTGATGTTCACAAGGAAATCATATTGTCGATCTATGTAAGAGGACACTTGTGTAATTTACCCCATAAATTATAATTAGGGTTAAAGACGTTCAATAGTCTTTATACTTTAGGCAAGATTATATATATTAATCAATTTTTTTCAAATTAAATATTTATATTATTATCTCTTTAGAACAAAGGATTAGTTTGTTCAAATTAAATCGAATCCCCACCTCGCATGCCGAACTAAAAAAGAAAGTTTGTTCCTAATTTAACAAAACTTTCAATATCGTCTCCAATGTATTAATGCATCTCAACGAACATCCATATGGTCAAACATGCAAGAATAAATAACAAAATGCCAAGAGGGATTAAAAAGATGTTAATTTTAATGATCTAGAGTTCACTGGAAGAATTAAATGACCATTTATTTTAATTCAACAATTGTGGGGTGGGAGATCTAACCATCTATATTTTAGATAGTAATTAGTGTCTTATCCATTAAACTATGCTCGTTCAACAATCAAATGACTAGTTTAAATTGATAAGGTGAAATATTATCTTACTTAAGAAACAATGATTTTTTTTTAAGGAACAATGATTTTTTTTAACAACTACACGTAGAAGTAATGGTAGGGATATTATTGTATAAAGCTAATATAGTTAGCATAAAAATAAAAATGATCTCATGGATCATATGAGCGGAATTCAAATAAGTCATACAACTACTATGTTAATGCTTAGATATATGATAGTTAAGTTATAGATGAGACTACAAAGCTTGCTAGTGGGTTGTTCTAGAAAATTTTATCGTTGTACTAGAAACTACTTAATTTAAGTGATTCTTAGTCTAATCACCAATGACATACATAATATCAATGAGGTCATATTAGTAGCTTGCTAGCATGTTTGGCAATATAAGCTAATAATGTACCATAATACTTTATGCCTACCTATCAACTACTACATCTAGTTGTGGACATTATCGAATTATCCTACACAATACTAATGACTAATGGTCGCCTCAAGGTGAGTTGTGATTGGTATAAATGCCTGATGTGACTCTACCATCAACTTGTACTCATAACATACTTTATCAATCTCTCATATATACGAGGATGAAGGCATAAAGAATTCTTTGAAACTCAATTTCAAACAGTAAACTTAAATATCAAAAGGTGTTTGGCAAACATCACACTAATTCTCAACACCCTCTTTTATCACTATCCTTGTAAACACTGTCATTCCACCTTCAACCATCCAGACGTACGCACACGATTTACCCTAATTAATAGTTGAACGAAAACCACACAACCATATATAATTTGAGATCGAAAGATGTATTTAGCCACTAATTTTTTAAGATATATAAATAAAGTAAAGGGTATTTATTATTATTATTATTTGCTTTTAGTCCCTATTATATTTATATTCTCCTTCTCCATTTAAACTAAACGTATTTGTTATTTGCAATGGTAGAGTGGAGACAAAAGTCTGCGGAGTATCGATTATGGTAGTGGGTTGCAACACGGAATCAAATCTATTTATTTTATCCAAAAAATTTCTCACAAAAACCAACTTGTACAACTCGTTGTTGGATTCGATGGAATCACACTCCCCAATCAACCACCACCTCTCCCTCTCTTCCCTTCGTCTTCACCATCATTTTACACACACACAAACAAATTTCAGACCCTGAAAACCGTGCGGCTTGCTTCTCACAGACAGAAAAAAACAAACTGAAAAGCTGTAAATCCCTTATCTCCTCGCCATGACCGAGCCCGATTCCGATCACCCATCTCCCTTTTTCCCCAAATCTACCCACCGTTCCAGTGCCGACGACCGGAACCAACTTATGGATTTCGATCTCGACTTGGACATTCCTTGGCCTTTGGATCAAGTCCCTTCGTTTGCTTCCAATCCCATGTCCCCTTTTCTTGTTTCCACCTCCGATCATCTTGGTTCCCCTCTTTGGGCCTTCTCTGAGGCTGATGATGACGACGATTCCAAGTTTGCTGCCTATGCTTGCTCTGTTCTCGGTGAGTTTCGATTCGATTTTGGGGTTTTTTTTACCCCTTTTTCTCTACTTTCTTGTTTGGTGGATTTTGATTCGGTTGGAGTTTAATGGGGTTGAGTTGTGGTGACTGGGGAGAACTGATTTCCATGGGGATGGGGTCGATTTAACTGAATGGTTCTTGAGAGCCAATGTTTTTGAAATTGAATAGTGGTGTGATTTGAGAACATGAACATCTGCTTGGATTGGTTGGAATTGTAACCCAATTTTGCTTTTGCTTCTTTGACTATTTGAGTCACTTTTGGACTTTTTATCTTCAACTTTCTTTAATGAATCAATGGAGTTTTGAATGACTTGGTGTCTACAGTTTTGATGTCTGCTAATGCTGTTGGTACTTCAAAGATGGGACATGAAAACAATTGAAGAATAGTAACAAAGGCTACTACGGGATTGAAAGCCTGAACCAATGCTTTAGCCTTTATCTTTCTTCCTATTTTGGAATATGTTTGCTTATTCAGATATATGATTCTCTATGGGGTTTCTGGATGTTAGTTTTCTGTCGGTTTCAATCTTGTCATTGTGAGTTGATATTGTCTTCTTGGATTTAGTTAGGGGGATTCTTTTCCATTTAAAATGGCTTAACTTTACAGCTGAGAGCAGGTACTTCCAATTCAAATTCTGTACCGCAAAAGCCGACTGAGAACCACAAGTTTAAGATTCTTCCAGTTGCATCTTCATCATGGGGACTAATGCCATCGGAGAATCCAGATGGGTATTGCTTAATCAAAGAAAAAATGGCACAAGCTCTTCGGTACATTAAAGAATCGTCCGACCAGCATGTACTAGCTCAGGTTTGGGCACCTGTAAAAAGTGGTGGCAAGCTTGTACTTTCAACTTCTGGGCAACCGTTTGTCCTTGATACACAGAGCAACGGACTTCATCAGTATCGGATGGTCTCTTTGATGTATATGTTCTCTTTGGACACCGACTCGGATGGATATCTCGGGCTCCCTGGTCGTGTTTTCCAACAAAAATTGCCTGAATGGACTCCAAATGTGCAGTATTACTCAAGCAAGGAGTATCCGCGACTTAGTCATGCTCTTCACTACAATGTTCAGGGAACTTTGGCTTTGCCTGTTTTCGACCCTTCGGGGCAGTCTTGTCTTGGTGTTCTCGAGCTAATCATGACCTCACCAAAGATCAATTATGCACCTGAGGTGGACAAAGTCTGCAAAGCTCTTCAGGTTTGAGTTCTCTTCCCTTTGTTGAATTACTTCAAAGTTTCATCTTCTGTTATGTCTTAACAAGTGTTATGCTGATCTTGATTGTATTGGACAAAGGATATAGACATGTTTAGCCATCATAAACGTTTTGCTAATTTTATAAATTTCTTCTCCTGCAGGCTGTCAATCTAAAAAGTTCAGAGATTTTGGATCATCCGAATATCCAGGTCAGTGGCAAAAATTCGTATGTATAAGTCTGGTACTTTATTGCATTCCGAAAGATGAATATTGTCTAGTTTGTTTTATATTGCTTGTTCTCACAGATACGTACTTGGCAATGCTTTTGAAACCAGATTTGCAATGAAGGTCGACAGAATGCACTGGCTGAAATTTTGGAGGTACTCACAGTTGTATGCGAAACTCATAACTTACCATTGGCTCAAACCTGGGTTCCGTGCAGGCACCGAAACGTGCTCGCCAACGGTGGAGGTTTGAAGAAAAGCTGTACTAGCTTTGATGGTAGTTGCATGGGACGGATCTGTATGTCTGCAACTGAAGTAGCATCCTATGTTGTTGATGCTCACATGTGGGGTTTTCGTGAGGCATGTTTAGAACACCATTTACAAAAGGGTCAAGGGGTTTCTGGGAGAGCGTTTTCGTCCCACAGCTCATGTTTTTGTGGAGACATCACCCAATTCTGCAAGACTGAATACCCTTTGGTACACTATGCACTCATGTTCGGATTAAAGAGCTGTTTTTCGATCTGCTTACGGAGCATGTTTACTGGAGATGATGAGTACATTCTAGAATTTTTTCTACCACTGAGCATTGTTGATTATCAGGAACAGAAGACTTTGTTGGGTGCATTAATGGCAACAATGAAGCAGCATTTCTACACTCTCAAAGTTGCTTCTGGAATCAAACTTGAGGAGGAAGGACTTGTCGAGATCGTTCAAGCGTCGAGAAATGGAGGGTTCGAGTCTAGACTTGAATATATTCAAATTCCCCGATCCATGGAATTGCCACCTGAGTCTGATGCCATGCCGAATGCGGGAGAGGTAGCTGCATTAGAAACATTGCAACAACAATCTTTAATGGTTCATGATGCTCCGAAGGACGAAAACAATATTGCTCGGGACGGGGAAAGCCACAACCCGGTTCCTTGTGCACAGAATAAGGAAGTAAAAAAGACGTCCGAACGGAAGCGTGGAAAAGCTGAGAAATCAATTAGTCTGGAGGTTCTTCAACAATATTTTGCTGGCAGTCTTAAGGATGCTGCTAAAAGCCTCGGCGGTATGTTGTTGATTCTGTAGTTTAAGATTATGAAAGCTATGCTTGCATATCTATCTGAACAGGAATGAACTAATGTTTGAAATACCTCTCCATTTTGACAGTTTGTCCCACAACAATGAAGCGTATCTGTAGGCAACACGGGATCTCACGGTGGCCATCTCGGAAGATCAACAAGGTGAATCGCTCTCTTTCAAAGCTAAAGCGCGTGATTGAATCTGTTCAAGGGGCCGAAGGAGCATTTGGAATATCTTCTCTGGCTACAAGTCCACTTCCTGTTGCTGTTAGTTCGAGTTCTCATCCTTTAACTCCGGACGGGTCTAATCAGCAAAACATTGTTGCTTCTCAACCCTCTGATTCTCAACATAAAGAAACAAACACCTCAGAAGCACAGACAAATGACACACAGGCTAGACTGGAAGATCAATTACATAGGGGAGTGTTGAGTCCGGAAGAACCGATTCACGAGCAGAATGGATTTCTCCCAAAGCTTGGAAATGGTTTGAACAATTCTAAAACAGGGAGTGGATCACGGGAAGAGAGCATTGGGACACCTACTTCTCATGGTTCGTGCCAAGGTAGTCCTACAAACGACAGTGCACTAGCAAATAATCCCATTTCTAATCCCCACCAAGAGCGATGTGTAAGAAGAGAATCTCCTGAAGCAGCATTCCATCCAATCGATAAACTGAATATATCGGCGCCTGCTTGTCCAATCCCAGATACGCTCGTGATGGTTGAGCCTGAGGAACCATTTGGAGGAATGCTGATTGAGGATGCAGGAAGTTCTAAGGA
Source organism: Trichosanthes truncata (assembly GCA_033996785.1). Classification (NCBI taxonomy): domain Eukaryota; kingdom Viridiplantae; phylum Streptophyta; class Magnoliopsida; order Cucurbitales; family Cucurbitaceae; genus Trichosanthes; species Trichosanthes truncata. The sequence goes on from JAWPNB010000003.1 coordinate 79,843,275, forward strand.
CTTAAAAAATCTTTGCGCTTCTGTCGCTGATGCTGTTCTCGATGAGCAAGTACCCGAATTTTGTTGGCCCAACCCTCCTGATATAGCTCTGAGACAACCTATGGACTCCGTTTGTCACACAGTCCCCCATGTATCAGTAAGGCAAGAACCAAGGAGGATGACTATCAAGGCCACTTATAAGGAAGATATCATTCGGTTTCGAATTTCCATGAGTTCCGGTATTGTGGAGTTAAGAGAAGAAGTGGCAAAGAGATTGAAATTGGAGGTTGGTACGTTTGATATTAAATACATGGATGACGATCGGGAATGGGTTCTTATTGCCTGCGATGCAGACCTACAAGAGTGTGTAGATATCTCAAAATCATCAGGTAGCAACATAATAAGATTGTTGGTTCATGATCTATCTGTCAATCTTGGGAGTTCTTGTGAGAGTACCGGGGAGTGAGGATCGGGTTGTAGATACCGAAAATCCGTTGACATCTCCTCTCTATAAATTGTATTAGCAGTACTAGGAAGTGAAGATTTAGATCTAGGTATTGATATTATTTTGCTGAAACTGTATAAAATTTTTCCTGTGAATTGTAGTGATTCTCTCCTCTTTTGAATGCAATCACCTTCCTCTCTGTCAAACATGATCTTCAGAGGTGGTGGGTTGAGTTTAAAGATTGAAACTTTGGAGAACATCAAGTTTAGAGGAAATGTTAGGTACCAAGAAGGCGACTGAAAACTTCTGCCTCGGTGCACTTGAACGTAGACGTGTAGACTTGATGATCTTGATTTTCGAGTTTATGAGAAAATGTTGGGTGTCGAGAAGCCTATATAAAACTTATTCCAAGCATTGATACACTTGAAAATAGACATCTAGGCCTGATGATCTTGACATAAACTTTTGAAAGAATTTTAGGTTAGAAGTGATCTTCGCCCTGAACTCAAACTTCCCGACACAAAAGATTTCTTTCCGTGGCCATTTATTCGATATTGTATCAACATTGTTGAAGATAATGTCATGCTGAGTTTTGAATGAGTTTCACCATTGGAAGATCATCCACTCCATATCTTATTTTCAGAGAAGACTCTTGCAAGATTTAACAATTTCAAACTGATACATGCCTTGTCACTGGCCTAGACTCTTGAAGGCATGGATATGGGTTTTTGAAACCCATGTTTGTTTTAAGGTTTTGAACTATATGTCTAGGAAAACGTTTTTCCGGCATCATTATCAATGGGTTTCAAAACCCATAAAAAACCATGGGTTTTGAAAACCACTTTTTCTTTTTTTTTTTTTTTTTTTTTTTTTTTTTTTTTACATTCTGTTATCCTCTCTCTCTCTCTCTCTCTCTTTTTACTATATTTCTCTTCTCATTTTTTCCCACTATCTAACATTCTTTTTTTTTTTTTTTAAACTTTCTATTATTAATTTTCTTCTCTTCCTTCTTCTTTCTCTTTGTCATTTTTCTTCTTTTTCTCTATTTTTTTTACATCATTTATTCTTCTTTTTTCTTTCTATATTTCTTTTCTAGTTATTTTTTTCTTTTCTTTTTCTATCATTTTTCTAAAACTATAGTGAAAATGACTAATTAATATTGACATAATATAAATTTTTATTTTGTATATGTTTAGTGGCAACTTTTAGACAGATTATATTTGATTTTTGAAATATAACAATCATAATTAATTTTTCAACTTGATTATTGTATTGATTAATTATAATTAAAAATTTATATAATTTTATTAATTACATTTCTTTGAGGATAATTATTAAGATTGATGACTAAATAAAATTATAAATCTAAAATTTAAGATATATTATTTATAATAAATTTACTAATGAATAAAAATTAAATTAAAATTATTTTAATAAATTGACTTAATAAAAATAAATTAATAAGAATAATTATTTTAAAAGTAACTCATGTAAATCTGACAATATTCTCATGTAACACTAAATACATAAATCATTTATTCCCATGAAAATCTGTTAACATTCCCATGCACAACCAAACACAGTTATCTTTAATTCCCAGACATCTTATTCCCAGACATATTTTATTCACAGGCATCTAGAAAACCTTAAACCAAACGGCCCCGTAGGGCCTTTCTTTTTGGGTAATGTTTTACCATTTCTTTTTTTAGTAGTATAAATTGGCTGTATATGTTTCCATTTTTGGTATTATTTTTTCATGTACTTTTCATATTTGTACTTCATCATAAGTGTGTTAAAAAAAAATCAACATAATTTGAGCTCTATCTTAAACATCCCATCAAAGTAATTTACATTTCCCCTTTCCTTTTTATTTCCCATGAAATTGTTATTTCAAAACCACCCATCCAACAATTTCCATTTAAAATATAAAAAATATATATTTTCTTATTTTTTAAAAGACAAAATGTAGTTTATAAACCTATCTTAAACAAGAAAGTTAAATTTTCGTAATCTTTTCGATTAGATTCGTTTTGTTTTTTTTTTTTTTCATTCTTAGATCCATTCTCTTTTATATCATTACAACCTGATCGATGTTAAAAACCACTCTTTTTATTCAATTTTTTCTACCCAATTTGAATAGATAAGATCCCCTAATAAAAAGAAAAATCCCCCAGCAAAAGAAATTCTCTCTTTACTTCCATTGTCATGCCACAAACCAATTAAAGAATCGAAAAAAGCCATTGATTCAAACATCCAACCTTCACCAAAATATATATTATATTGAACAAAACACAAAGCTTAGACCCAAAAAAGGAAGAAACTAAAAAAAAAAAAAAAAAAAAAACCAAACATTCAAAATGTCATTACAAGGTTACTAATTGTTTGCCACTGATCTGTGCAGTGATCAGAAGTTATTACCCTCCAAATTAAAACATGGGGGAATTACTAAAACAACATTAAAATTAAAAAGACTTTTTTTTTTTTTTTTAATCTATATGTCATACAAAAGTGAGAGATGGACGGTGGAGATGCTGCGAGTCCATCAAGCCCCATGGACCTCAGCTCCATTAATGCAGTCCTTCTTCCAAGACTCTTTTTCATTGGAGACCACCTCTGATAAAATCACCTGCCCTTTCCCTTGCCTTTCTGCTATTTGGAGCTTTGTTGACTTGTAAAAGCTGGCATACAGTATCAATTGGGCCAGCCCAAACAGTGTGCCCAGCCCATTTGGAATCTGAAAAGTTTCAATTATTGAAGATTATTCAATAAAATATTGAATTAAAAAAAATATTGTTTTTTTTATATGAAGTATTTTGAGAAATATAATTCAAGTGGGCTATATTCCCAACTATTTAGCTTTATTTATTTATTTTTTTAAATTACAAGCTTGGTCTCTAAGGCTCTATTTGATATTCATTTAGATCCCGTTTGATAACTATTTGATTTTTTGTTTTTAATTTTTAAAAATTAAACCTATAAATACTACTTCCCCTATGATTTTCTTGTTTTGTTATCTACTTTTTTTTACATATGTTTTCAAAAACCAAGCCAAAATTTGAAAACTAAAAAAAAGTAGTTTTTAAAAAGAAGTTTTTGTTTTTGGAAATTGGCTAAGAATTCAAATGTTTTGTTAAGAAAGGTGAGACTCATCGTAGAGAATTAAGGAGAAAACAAGCACAATTTCTAAAAACCAAATGGTTATCAAACAAGGCCTTAGTTTTTTATTTTTAAAAATTAAACCTATAAATACTACTTTCACCTATGGATTTCCTTGTTTTGTTATATACTTTTTACATATGTTTTAAAAAACGAAGGTAAGTTTTGAAAATTAAAAAAAATAAAAAATAAAAAACTTGTTTTTGTTTGTAGAATTTGGTTAAGAATTCATATGTTTTCGTAAGAAATATGAAAACCACTATAAATAAATGGTGAGAAAACATGCATAATTTTCAAAAACTAAAAATCCAAAATCAAATGATTCTCAAACGAAGCCTAAACTTTCAAAGTTGTATCTAATGGGTACTTGGATTTTAAAAATTGTCTAATGAGTCTGTGACTATTTAGACATCTTTGTTTAAAAATTCAAGTACCTATTAAATATAAAATTAAAGTTTACTCTGAGAGGTATTTTGTGTCTAATTGATTCAATAATTTTAAAAATGTCTAAATAATTAGAGACTAATTAGACACAAAATTTAAAGTTTAGAGACATATTAGACATAATCCTAAAAGTTATATGAATTAAATTTGTAATTTAACATTTATTTATTTTAGAGAGATATTTTTTAACTATTATTTTTTATTTGTAAGATGCCTGTCTATAACCTTGACCTTATACATTTCTAGAAAAGTAACATTTTATGGGGGATCAATTTGCAATGGATATAATTCTAAGAACTAACATTACAAGCATATAGAACACTTCCATTGGTGTTTTTTTTTAATAAACTAAAAAGAAATATTAGGATAATGATTCCTTCCTTTTCCCCCAAAATTTCATATTTTAAGTTTAAAGAATTTCAAAACTTTTTCTTTTTATGTTGCCTCTCTTTGTGTGCTAGAGAATATAAGATAAAAAGAAAAGCCAAATAGGTGTAGAAAGGATTTTTTTTTTTTTAAAGACAGTAATCCATGTGGATATTTTAAGTCAATTGGATTTTATGATTTAAGCTATATCACTAATAGACAAACGTTTTTTTTTTGCGTTGTTGTTGTTGAAAAAATAAAACTAGAAATGATGAATTGAAAAACAAATACTTTAAAACTAACTAAATTGTACTTCTACATAAATTTTAGTAGTTGAACTATTACCAGTAAACATTAGGGTAAAATAAAATCAATCTAGCTTTTCGAGTTGATTGAACAAAAAATATCACTTGTTGATGATGGATACTAATTTAAACCAACTAAAATTTGTAAGTTGAATTGTTACTCGACTAGGGTTAGATATCGAGTTAATATACTTAGCAAAAAATAAGAGAAGTGATTACCAATATATAAGGGTCAAAAGGGAGGCAAGCATAAATAGTCCAAGCCACACCATTGGCAAAAGAAGCAACGGAGAGTGATAGAGGCATATACTCCACACTCTTTGTTGTAATCACCAATTTCTGCCACACATTAAAATAAAATCATAATTAATTCAAAATTCATGATCATAGTACATATATTGGTAAGTCCTAATACCTTTACATTTTAATTCCCTAAAAAAAGTTGATGTAATTGAGATAATTTTTGTATGAGTTAAAAAATGTCGGGATATCTATTCTAAGTTAATAGATAATTTTTAACATATAGCAAGTTCATAATGTTTCTAGAAAATGTTTTTTTGCCCACCTAAACATAGATAAACTTGTAATTAAGACATTATATATGTCAACTAAAAGTTAGAAGTTCAAATCCTCACATGTTATTGAACTCAAAGAAAATAAAAGGGTTTTCTACCTTTTAAAACAAAAAAATCTCTCTCTTTTCTTTTTCTCCCCCCAAGAAAATGGTTAATATAATTCTTTCAAAATAACCCCTTGCATCTAACTTTTAAATAATAGTCTGGTTTAATCATTCAACTTTTCAAATGTCATGGCCTTTAAACTTGATATGAAAACCTATTTTAGTCTTTATTATTATAATTTTCACTAATCATTTTCCTAGAATCTAAATATATTTTGATCGTTTCAAATACTTGCCAAGTAAACATTTATTGATAGAGTAAATGAGCAAAGATATATCGATGTCAAGTTTCCATTAGATATTTATTAAAGATCAATAGCAATTACTAAAATGAATTTTTATGAAACAAAAAACTAAAAGTAATATGTTTAAACGTTTTTTAGTGTACCAAAATAAAATAAGCAGTAAAGTTTGACCTCAAAGATTTAAATTAAACTAAAGAATATTTTATAATTTTAAAATAATCCAGGAAATAATCGTGCTCAAGATTTATAAAATTATTTTTTATAATGCACCCATTTAAAATATTACATAATTAAACCCTAAAGTACATTCCGTTTTGATTTATTGAGGTCACCTCGTGGACACTATAAACAGTAACCAAAACAGTAGAGACTCTGCAAAAAAAAAAAAAAAAAAAAAAAAAAAACTTAAAAGAGAACTATAATTATATATATCTTCAAAGAAAGAGAGAAGAAACTGACCATGACTGCCAATGGAGAAGCATACATGCCAATGTTGAAGAGAATGCAGATGGTTCCAACCACCATGGATCGCTTGCTGTGAGTGTGGAAGATGAGCAGGACCAGAAGGCTCAGCAGCGTGATGAAGACGAGTTCAACGAGCAGCACGAGCACAACTTTCACCCGCTTCTTCCGGTCGGAGAAGACGAAGAAGAGGATTATGTAAACTAGCTCGATTAGGGTTCCTGCGGCGTTAATAGTGATCACTAGAATGCTTCCGGGATGCACCAACGGCAGCCCGTACAGCACCCAGACCAGGCAGTTCACTAGCGTCGCAAGGTACGGGATCGGCGAGAACTGCTCGACTGATCCCTTCTTCCATATTGTGACAAAGGTTGGCCTGAAAATGATTCAATGGTAAACACAATAATACACTTGTAAAGAATTAGGATTTTACGATGATGTTTCTCTCATAATCTCATGTATAGTTCTATGTCCAATACTAGTAATTAAGACAACTTTTAGATCATTAAAACTTCATTTCAAGTTCTGAGTGGAGATCATTAAAAACTTTGATTTAATAATGATAGTAAAAAAAAAAAAGTTTCAAATCGTGGTTATCCTTCTAAAAATAATTAACTGTTTTTTTAGAATAATTGAAGTTGTTCATCCTTCAAAGGATAGTAGAGCGTTAGGATTGAAAAGTAACACTAACCCATTTTCTAGAACTTATTTTCAAAAACTATTCAAAAAAAAAAAAAAAAAATCACTCAAAGAACCTCTAAATTAAATAATCATTTAGGGAATAATAAATGACATAGAAAAAGAAGAAATATGTGACTAAAACATGTTTTAGGGATAAAGCTAGCTAGCTAGAGAAACATGTGGAGGAATGAAAAGTGTAATTCTTACAATGGAGACAAGAACAAGAACAGTGCGATAATGTTTCCTGCAGAAAACAAAACAAGGTGTAAAGATAGGAGGAAAAAAAAAGAAAAAAAAGAAAAAAAAGAAAAGGGGAAGATCCTCTTTTTTTTTTCTTTTTTTTTTTTTTTTGGAGTTGATATATAAAACTTAATATTTTACTCACCAATGATACCAACAACTGTTCGAGCAAGCTCCAAAGAAACCATTGTAAAAGAGAGAAAAAAGAAAAGAAAAGAAAAGATCTAAAAGAGAGAGAGATTGTTTGATTGAAGGGTTTGATTCCACAAGCTTAGCTCGTACAAGCTTGGGGTTTTTATAAACTGATATGTTCATTGCATGGCATTTGATGGGCCCTACGATTGATAAAGAAACTTTTTGTTGCTATAATAGAACAAATACTACTTTTCTTAAGTTTTTTAGTCTTTATTTTATTATAGTTTATGTACTTTCAAATGTCCAAATTTAGTTTATGTATTTTTAATAAATTTTAAAATTAGTTTCTAATGTTAGTTTGAAATTAATTTTTATTGAAATTGGTCAAATAATAATAATATTTTTTTTTTTTGCAAGAAAAGGCACAATGTAAATATATTTATAAAATTTATAAAAAAAATGCTAACACTATATATATATATATATATATATATATATATATATATATATATATATATATATTAAAAAAGTAAAATGTTTAATTTATTTATTAATTTAGATATTTTTTCAGATATATCCATCGACATCAATCTTTTACCAATATTTTCATTGACATTTTCATAAAATTGAGACTTAAACATTTATGTCGATATTAACATTTTAAACTTGGATAATAAGTAAACAATTGTTAAATAAGCAATTGTTAAATAGTAAGGTAGAAAGATTGATAATCTCACCAATCTAGTCTTACCTAATTAGATGCCTATGGGGTAAGATAGAGAGATTGAGATAGAGAATTTGATAATCCCATCAATCTTGTCCTAGCCTTAGATGTCTGTTACATTACCCCCCACTAAAAAAAAAAAAAAAAAAAAATTCCGACCTATCCACATCCATTTTTGGAATTTTCATGTTTTCAAAGTAGAATTCAAAGAGAAGTTCAATCAAATAACCTAAGGTACCAATTCCTTAGCCTTTTTAAACTGCTCACGAAATACTTTTTTAAAAAGTTGTAATGTTTAAACTATTACTCTAGAAAATATCTTAGATTCATCATTTAAGTTAATTTGTTATCACTTTAAGAAGAAATCACTAGTTGAAATATACACATCAAAATTCTACTTATTACTTAACAACGTAACAATTACGTTGTTGTTCTTTTGTTTGGATTAAAATTAAAGTAATTGAGAATATGGGAGACCTGAAATTTTTTGTTGAATTTTCTTACGTTGATGTGTCGTTGCTTTTGATTCTCTCCAAAATGTCTCATACCAACGAAGATAATTACTCTCACTTATATACCATAGATCTTTTTCTTCCATAACCAATGTGAATTTTTGTTAGCACTCCTAACATAACGAGATGATTTAAATCACACAAAAAGTTCAGCATTTGCTATCTTTTTATTCTTAACAATAACCAAAAGAAATGTGATTTTACAAATTTTTTGATTAGTTAGAGTCATTATTTCAGTGTTTTTTTTTTGTTGTTTTATAGATTAAATGTTTTAGAACTATTTTCTTTTTTTTAAAAAAAAAAAAATTTAAGAACCATTTTGCAAAATATCCTTTATTCTTGTATTTTCTTTCATTTTCTTTTTCATACACAATACACTATGAAATAATTAAGATTATGCATATGAAAGTTGTATGAAGAAATGAAGATATATGGCTGGAGAGTTGCAGCAAAAGAAAGGTAGAGGAAGCCTTTGTCAAAGTAAAATAAAGTTATTTCAGAGACTAATTGCTTGATGACGATTAAAAAGTATGTTCGATATACAATTTTGATCTCGCTATTTATTTATATTTTCTTAGTTCAACACAACATTTAGAGATTAGAGATTAGAATCTTTAACCAATTGCGTTATATATGTTCAAGTTGGCATTGATCTAAGATGTATTTTTAGTACATCGAGAAAAACAGAAACAAAAGAAAAAAGAACTTAGAAGGAATTAGCCCTTCGACTTCTGTCATTTCCATCTTGCTGGAGTAGAAGTTGGATCAAGGGGGAGCTTCTTCGATCCAGACTTCGTCTCTCCGATTTTTGCGTGTGTGAACTGCCAAAATGTTTGCTGCTTGATTCTCCTCTCGTGATGTATATGTAAGAGGCCTTCTAAATCTCCAGCTTGTTGGCGTTGATCTAAGGTGTTAAAGACTTTATCTTTAGATGTATTTTGATTTTTGTCCCTTAGCTTTGTTAGTAAACTTTTAATTGTGTTTTCCATTTAATTTGACCGCTAATAACTCTCTTTCGCTGTGGATGTATGTAGCTTGGGATGAAAGTATGCTTTTTTAATAAAGAAAAAACTCTATCGTATTAAGTTAAATATCTTTGTTTTTTTTTTTTTTTTAGTTCAACAACATTTGGAGGTGAAGAGATTCGAATCTCTAACATCTTTGTTGAAAGTATCTGTAAATTATCACTGAGTTATACTTACTTTGGTGTATTAAGTTAAATATCAATAACTCTCTTTCGCTGTGGATTACTGCCTTATTCCGTGCATTCCACACGCACCAGCACATTCCCATAAATTCTTCAAAGCTCTCCTTCGGTAACTTCTCTTTAAACCAGCACAATAGATCTGCAAAATTGGTTAGATTTCTAGGCCAATTCAACCTTACAAATGGAGTCTCTTTCCATTTCCTCCTTGTGAATCGATACTCCCAAAGAGCATGACAAGATGTTTCAGTAGCTGTCCTACATTGAGGACACAAAGGCTGAACATCCACCCCCCACTTTTGTAGATTCACATAAGTAGGAATGAAATCATGGTAAATCTTCCATACAAAGAATTTAATTTTGTTAGGAATGTTACAACCCCACAAAAATTTCCACCAACTAGTAATCTGACCTAAATTTGAAACTGATGGTAAAGTTCTTGTTGAACAAGCTAGATGGTAACCTGACTTAACTGAATAAACTCCATTTTTCTCATAGTGCCAGATTAACTTGTCATCACCCATTATTCTAGACTTAGGGATGCTAAGAATATGTAGGGCATCATCTTCATGAAAAAGGTTGGTGATGATTTCTTCATCCTACATTCCTACCTCATTTAGTTGAGAAGCAAGTTGAGCTTCCTGATCAACCATATGATCATGGATTAACTTACGAGAATTCGGCCTACTCAACCAATTGTCTTTTGTTATGTTCACATGTCTCCCATCACCAATTCTCCATCGTAACCCATTCCTCTTAAGAGTTCTCTGCCCCACAACAAACTCTTCCATGTATATGAAGCATTATTTCGAGCCTTAGCATATCAATGAAAGTAGTCAAGGGAAAATACTTCCCTTTCAAAACCGGAGCAAAAACAGAGGTCGGGCAATCGAAGATTCTCCACCCTTGTTTAGTTAAAATAAATTGGTTAAATAATTCCAAATCTCTAAAACCTAAACCCCCACCTAGTTTTGATGTACATACCTTCTTCCAAGAAGCCCAATGAATGCGTCGATGAGTGTCCTCATCACCACACCAAAATTTGGCCAAGATCAAGTGACAATCATCAATTAGGCCTTTTGGGAGCTTGAAACAATTCATAGAATAGGTAGGAATGGCCTGAAGAACCGCTTTAATGAGAATCTCCTTACTTCCAGCTGAAAAAAACTTGTGCTTCCAATTCATGAGAAAGGCCCAAATTTTGTCCTTGATGAATTTCAAGGACATCCTCTTGGACTTATTAAAGGCCATAGGAATCCCCAAATATTTCTCATGAACATCCACCTTTGCTACCTGTAATTGAGAGATGATTTGCTTATGAGTTGTGATAGCAGTATTAGGGCTAAAACAAATTTCTGATTTGGCATAGTTTATCTCTTAGCCTGTTAAAACCGTATAGAAGGATAAGGCCTTAGCAATCGTGGTAGCCTCCACAAGGTTTGCCCTGAAAAAGAGTAAACAATCGTCAGTAAAAAACAAGTGTGTGATCGAGGGAGAATGTCTTGCAATCTTCAAGCCCATTACCTCCTTCTCATTCTCCAAAGAGTTTAGGATTTGAGAAAGCCCCTCCATACAAAGTAGAAAGAGGTAAGGGGAGAGGTGATCCCCTTATCTCAACCCCCCTAGAAGGCTTTATATTTCCTCTTCTCTCACCATTTATATTAAATGTTGTAACATTTTAATATTTAATAGTTTTTTAAATATGAGTTTCTTTTGAGTTAATAGCTATTTGAGTTTTTTATTCTTTTAAATAGAAAAAACGTATTTGTGAGATGTTAAAAGTTTAACAAATTTAATTATGTATTTATTTTCTAGATCTAAAAAATACTATAAATACCACTCTCACACACTTTCAACACACAACATTTTCAATCTTCACTTCTCTCTAAATTCTCATATTTCTCTACTTTGCTCTTTTAAGAGCAATTGACCAAAAGAATGGAGTTCTTTGTTGTGGAGCTTTGAGCTCAACCTCATAGTGTAGAGTGGTTTGAGCTACACAACGTTTCAGTTGGGTTGTTGTATTCTGGAGGGGATAGGCCAGAGAAGAACTGCTGCACCGGTGGTTGATAAATAAATAAATATACACAGCAGAGGGCTTGAATCTCCTTAAAGAGAGCGAGATACCCGCGCCTCAACCTAATTGTTTACGTGTTTGTTTCTCAATATCTATCTCAATATTTACTCCATTTTCCTCTGTTATTTGTAATTCCCCCAACAATTTTAAGGAGATTCATCATGGAGTCTACAATTGAGAAGCCTAATGAGAATGTTGGAGATCTCAACAAGCCTTTTCGATTTAAAGGAGCACACTTTAAGAGATGGAAGGGAAAAGTGTTGTTATATCTTAATCTTCTCAAAGTGGCTTATGTCCTCACAGAAAAAAACCCAAAGAAGATTGATACTGAAAACATGGGCATTGAAGAGTTCGTGGAATACCAAGAGAAAATTGACAAGTATGAGAAAGATGAGTGCAAATGTCGGTACTATCTTTTAAATTGTCTTGCTGATCATTTTTATGATTATTATGATACTACTTTCACATCAGTCAAGAAAATATGGAAAGCTTTGCAGAATAAATATGATACTGAAGAAGCAGACGCGAAAAAATACGCTGCAAGTCGCTTCTTTCGCTTCCAAATGGTAGATGGAAAATCTGTAGTAGAGCAAGCACAAGACTTTCATATGATAGTAGCTGAAGTAGCATCTGAAGGAATTAAGATTGGAGACAATCTTATTGTTGCCGGCATAATTGACAAGCTTCCACCATCATGGAGAGAATTTCAGAAAAATATGCGTCATAAGCAAAAAGAAATTTCTCTAGAAATGCTAATTACTCGCATTCGTGTGGAGGAAGAGGCAAGAGGGCAAGATGCATTGATTCAAGAAGGCAATGAAAATTCCACCAAGGTAAATCTAATCTCTTCTAATGATAGTTTACCTAAGGGTCAGATTCCTAAAACTAGTCATTTAAAGCCAAAGAAGAGTTATATGAAAAAGAATAATAAACCTCATAAGAAAAATCCAAGCCAAGTGAATAAGAATCAAGTATATCCTCAATACTCAAGAGCAGTTTGCTTTGTTTGTGGCAAAAGTGGGCATATGGCTCGATTTTGCAAATTTCGGAAACATGAACCTATACCTCAGGCTAATGTTACTGAAGAACCATTTGTGGCTATGATAACTGATATTTATATGGTTCAAAGTGTTGAAGGATGGTGGGCTGATTCTGGAGCCAATAGACATGTCTGTTATGACAAAGATTGGTTCAAAATTTATACTCCTTTTAAGGAGCCTAAAACAATAATGCTTGGTGATTCCCATACTACCCAAATTATGGGAACTGGTGAGGTTGAATTAAAATTCACCTCTGGAAGGGTTCTAATTTTAAAAGATGTGCTTTATACACCCTCCATGAGGAAGAATTTAATGTCGAGTTATCTTCTTAATAAGGCTGGCTTTAAACAAACTATGGAATCTGATCAATATGTGATAACAAAAAATGGAATTTTTGTTGGAAAAGGTTATGCTTGTGATGGAATGTTCAAATTGAACATTGAGAGTATTAATAAAGCATCTACCAGTTCGATTTATATGCTCTCTTCTTTAAATTTTTGGCATGCTCGTTTGTGTCACATAAATAGTAAATATGTGGGGGTGATGAGTAGTCTTGGATTAATTCCTAGTTTAAAAAATGATTTTGAGAAATGTGAAATATGCAGTAAAGTTAAAATTACAAAAGGACCTCACAAAAGTGTTGAAAGAAATACCGAATTACTAGAGTTAATTCATACAGACTTGTGTGAATTTGAAGGAATTTTAACTAGAGGAGGAAATAGATATTTTATCACTTTTATTGATGATTTTTCAAAATATACTCATGTTTATTTATTGAAAAATAAAAGTGATGCTTTTGAGAATTTTAAAAGATTTCTCCTCGAAGTTGAAAATCAATTCGGTAGAAAAATTAAAAGAATTAGAAGTGATAGAGGTTGAGAATATGAATCATTTGAATTCAATTCATATGTTGAATCATTGAGAATAATTCATGAGACTACTCCACCATATTCACCTGCTTCTAATGGAGTAGCTGAGAGAAAAAATAGAACCTTAATTGGTTTGACTAATGCTATGCTATTAGAATCAGGTGCATCTTTTAATCTTTGGGGTGAAACGGTTTTGACTGCTTGTCATGTGTTAAATAGAGTGCCACATAAAAAGACAAAAATTACACCTTTTCAATTGTGGAAAGGGTATAAGCCAAGTTTGGGATATTTAAGAGTTTGGGGATGTTTAGCTTTTGTGAGGCTAACAGATCCAAAATGACCTAAATTAGGGTCTAAAGCTACCACTTGTGTTTTTCTTGGATATGCAGCTCATAGTACAACCTATAGATTTCTTGACATTGAACATAATGTGATTTTTGAATCAAGTGATGCAATTTTTCATGAAGAAAAATTTCCTTTCAATTCAAGAAATAGTGGGGGTCGCAGTTGTGAACAAGCTTCCTATAAGTTTAGCTCTTCTACTCCTAGTGATAATAATGAAAACAACTCTCTAGTTGAATTAAGGAGGAGTAAAAGAGCTAGAACTGTAAAAGATTTTGGTCCTGATTTTTATGTTTATAACATTCAAGAAACACCAATTTCTTTGCAAGAAGCTTTGTCATCTCCAGATGCAATTTTCTGGAAAGAGGCTGTGAATGATGAAATGGAATCACTAATTTCTAATAAAACTTGGAAATTAGTTGATTTGCCTCAAGGTTGTAAAACTATAGGATGTAAATGGGTCCTGAGAAAAAAGCTGAAACCGGATGGTAGTATAGACAAGTATAAAGCTAGACTTGTCGCAAAAGGTTTTAAACAAAAAGAAGACTTAGACTTCTTTGATACCTTTTCTCCGGTTACGAGAATCACATCCATTAGATTGTTAATTGCAATTGCTGAAATTTTTGATATGAGGATTCATCAAATGGATGTGAAAACAGCTTTTCTAAATGGTGATTTAGAAGAAGAAATTTATATGGACCAACTTGAAGGTTTTATAGAACCTGGGCAAGAAAAGAAAGTGTGTAAGCTTACTAAATCCCTATATGGGTTAAAACAAGCCCCAAAGCAGTGGCATGAGAATTTTGATTCTTGCATGCTAAATAATGGTTATAAACCAAATGAATGTGATAAATGCATCTATTATAAATCATGGGAAGATTCACATGTTGTTATTTGTCTATATGTTGATGATTTATTGATCTTTAACTCAAATATTTTTGTTATAAATGAAACAAAAAATTTATTGAGAAGCCGTTTTGACATGAAAGATCTTGGTGAGGCTAATTTTGTTTTGGGTATGAAAATAACAAAAACCTCATATGGATTTTTCCTTGACCAATCACATTATATTGAGAAAATACTCAAAAAAATACAATTATTTTGATTGTAAACATGTGTCTACTCCATTTGATTCAAGTGTTCACTTGTTTTCCATTGAAAATGAAAGTGATGTAATTAATCAAAAGGAGTATGCTAGCGTGATTGGTAGCCTACGGTATGCAACTGATTGCACTAGACCTGACATTGCATATGCAGTAGGAATTCTTAGCAGGTTTACGAGTAAGCCAGGTAAAGAACATTGGCATGCCATAGATCGTGTTATGAAATATTTATTGGGAACAAAAGACTATGGCTTACTTTATAAAAAATATCCTGCTGTTGTTGAAGGATTTTATGATGCTGACTGGAATACATTGTCAGGTGATTCTTTATCTACTACAGGGTATATTTTTACCTTGGGAGGTTGTGCTATTTGTTGGAAATCTAAAAAACAAGCAATTATTGCCAACTCTACTATGGAAGCAGAGCTTATTGCTTTAGCTTCAGTTAGCGAGGAAGCAAGTTGGCTAAGAGATTTATTATATGAAATTCTAATGTGGGAGAAACCAATACCTCCTATTTTGATAAATTGTGATAGCACTGCCATAATTGGTAGAGTAAAAAATCGTTTTTATAACGGTAAATCCAGACCTATAAGAAGAAAATACAGTACTGTGAGATCCTATTTGAGTAATGGAATTATTAATGTGAATTACATTAAATCTTGTGATAATCTTGCAGATCCATTAACAAAGGCCTTGAATAGAGAAAAGGGTCTGGAATACATCGGGGGGGATGGGGTTGAAGCCCTTATAATTGTCATGAGCCATATATAAGGATACCCACCTAGTGATCAGAGATCCTGAGAACTAGGTTCAAAGGGAAAAACGAATTATAAGGTGGCCGTAAATATGCACTATTTTTTTTATATTGATCCATCCCTATGATGTGAGTGCATTTATCCTATAACGTAGTGGAGGGTTGAGTTTTTCAATAAACTCTTAATAAAATCTGTAGCTCTTATGAGTGGGGTGTCGTTGTTATAGGAGCAACCCTTGACAGATTTTACCTATATGAGTGTGAGAGTGGGGCCGCTCTCTATGAGGATATGGGGCTTATTCTCAAATACACTCATGAAATTCTGGGATCAGCACAAGACCATAATGTGCTAACCAATAAAGCTCATGTCAACACCTGGATAGTTATGTGTGGATAATAGTTCTCTATTTCCCCTTAAGTGTTAGAGTTCAAGTCATAGACCACTACTAATGCTGGAGTAGAGATTATTATTTCACTAGTAAAGGTTCAATGCAGAGTCACACCTTTATGATGCATAATTATCTTTCTTTTGGTCAAATGATTTTGATTATTTTAAATATTAAAATGAGTGGGGGAATGTTGTAACATTTTAATATTTAATAGTTTTTTAAATATGAGTTTCTTTTGAGTTAATAGCTATTTGAGTTTTTTATTCTTTTAAATAGAAAAAACGTATTTGTGAGATGTTAAAAGTTTAACAAATTTAATTATGTATTTATTTTCTAGATCTAAAAAATACTATAAATACCACTCTCACAAACACTTTCAACACACAACATTTTCAATCTTCACTTCTCTCTAAATTCTCATGTTTCTCTACTTTGCTCTTTTAAGAGCAATTGACCAAAAGAAGGGTGTTCTTTGTTGTGGAGCTTTGAGCTCAACCTCATAGTGCATAGTGGTTTGAGCTACACAACGTTTCAGTTGGGTTGTTGTATCCTGGAGGGGACAGGCCAGAGAAGAACTGCTGCACCGGTGGTTGATAAATAAATAAATATACACCGCAGAGGGCTTGAATCTCCTTAAAGAGAGCGAGATACCCGCGCCACAACCTAATTGTTTACGTGTTTGTTTCTCAATATCTATCTCAATATTTACTCCATTTTCCTCTGTTATTTGTAATTCCCCCAACATTAAACGTATAAGAAACAGAAGAAATACAACACATAATAAGTTTGGAGAAGCCCTCTTCAAAACCCAAGGCCTCCATGAATTTTTCAATGAAAAACTATTCCACCCATAGGCTTTACTCATGTCAAGTTTTAGAGCCGCCAAACCCTGTTTGCCCTTTTTCCTCCCCTTGATATAATGCAAACACTCGAACCCCAAGATAGCATTATCAGAAATAACCCTACCAGGGACAAAAGCACTCTGAGTTGGAGAAATAATTGCTTGAAGGATAACCTTTAGCCTGTTAGCTATCGTTTTAGATACTAGCTTATATAAAACATTACATAAGCTCAAACTGGGGGATTTAAACCTACATGTATAAATGTTTTAACTATTTTTTTTAATTCAACAATTGCAAGAGTGATAATCCAACCGCCCGCCTTTATGTTGATAATAGATGTCTTACCAACTAAATACGATTGGATTGATACAAATGTTTTAACTATCAAACCATGCTCAAGTTATTAATTATCAACTTAATTATCGCTACAAGATGTGAGATGCGAATTGGAGGGAGGTGGGGGAAATATATATATAGTCTCAATTTATTTTTATTAAAAAAGATATTATATACTAAAGTTGTCGCTACCAGATGCAGAGTTGAGGAGAATTTATAATTATAAATAGCCTCTATTTATTTTTATGAAAAAAAAATCATTTTTATATATATTAAGTTTTGATTAAAAATAATGCAAATTAATTTTTAACATATTTAACCATGTATAATTTCTTTAGATTTTTTTGGGAAATGAATTGGTTAGCTTCATTTAATTTTTTTTAAATATGTATTTTCTTAAAGCTAATTACAAATATACATTTCTAAAAATAATAATTTATAATATTGCATTTTTTAAAAACTTTATAAATAATTGATTTAATTTTTTTAGTTCAAATAATGGATTGATTTAAAGAACGGTAATTGAAATAATTATATTTTATATTACAATCATTAATATTGATTAATTGTAATGGTAAGAAGCACTCATTATATTATATAATGACTATTTTTTAATATTTTATCCTAATATACTATAATTACTAATGTACTTGTATTTATAACTATTCTTTAGCTATTATTGTTATAAAATATATCTATCTATATATATATATATTCAAATTATGCTAGATTTCTAATTTGCATAATAAAATATTATTATTAGAATCAAACACACACATATGTCAACTTAGTTATTGAAATATCTTGATGCACATGTTGAATTCTAGTATATAATTTATCAGTTTCTAAAACATTGTTCTATGTAATTTGGCTCTCCAAACTATAATATATAGGCCTACCTTGAGTAGATGGTTGAAATTTATACTAATGACTTAAAAATATGAGAATAGCTAGCTAATTAATTAGTAACCCCAAATATATACATCCGAACTTCTTTCAATATATATATATATATATATATATATATATATAGATCCCAACTATATTATTCTTCAAATTATATCTTAAATAAAATTGAAAAAGAATGGGTTTTCAAATATAAAAAAAAAAAAAAAAATTAGTAGTTCAATTCAATGTTGTGATAACTATACCGTGTAAACAATTCAAGCAATTCAAACAAAAGAATGAAGATTTAAGATCGTGACCTTTTCTTTCTTTTTAAACAGAAAACAGGTTATTTACTTGAATTGCTTACATGGTATGTATGATTATTGCAATGTCTTTCAATAATTTTATTATCTAAAACGTAAAGGGGACAATAATTTTACTTGTAGTGTTGTCTTGTTTGATCACTATTTAGTTTTTTGTTTTTAAAAATTAAGCCTATAAATACTACTTCCACTCATGAATTTTTTTGTTTTGTTATCTACTTTTTACATATGTTTTAAAAAACCAAACTAAGTTTTAAAAATTGAGACCCCGTTTGATAACCATTTGGTTTTTAGTTTTTGATTTTAAAAAGTTGTGCTTGTTTTCTTATCATTTCACTATAATGAATTTCATTTTTCTTAAAAAAATATTTGAATTCCAAACAAAATTCCAAAAACAAAAACTTGAAAACTAAAAAAAATAGTTTTTAAAAATTTATTTTTGTTTTTAAAATTTGACTAAGATTCAAATGTTTCCTTAAGAGAAATGAAAACCATTGTAGAGAAATTGATGAAAAACAAGCTTAATTTTCAAAAACCAAATGATTATCAAACAGGGCCCAAAAAAAGTAGTTTTCTAAAACTTTTTTTTTTTTAGAAATTGGTTAAGAATTCAAATGTTTTCTTAAGAACGATGAAATCTTTTTTTTTAGTACAACAATATATGGGGTGGGGGATTCGAACCTTTAACCCTTAGTCGAGAGTACATATTTTATGTTAGTTGACCTATGCTTCATGTTGGCTAAGAAAGATGAAATCTAATTATAGAGAAATAATGAGATAACAAACCCAATTTTCAAAAACTAAAAACAAAAAACCAAATGGTTATCAAACGAGGCATTAGTAATGTTTTCTTTCTTTCTAAACATTTTCAAATATACTTCTTTAGACCCTGTTTGATAATTATTTGGTTTTTAGTTTTTGAAAATTAACTCTATAAATACTACTTCCACCTATGAGAATCCTTGTTTTGTTATCTATTTTTACCTATGTTTTCAAAAACCTAGCTAAGTTTTGAAAACTAAAAAAAAATAGTTTTCAAAAACTTTTTTTTATTTATGAAATTTGATTAAGAATTCAAATATTTTGTTAAGAAAGATGAAACGCATTGTAGAGAATTGATGAAAAAATAAACACAATTTTTAAAAATCAAATGGTTATCAGAGCCTTAGTTTTTAAAATTTGATTAGATTTTTAAAAATATTTAATTTAGAAGTAAGTTAAAAACTAAGAATATAGCCGGTTAACAATTATGCTTTTTAATAAAAATTAAAAATTAAAAACAAAATTATTATCAAACCAATCTAATTGATTGAATCTTTCTTTTCTTTTCTTTCGTTTTTTAAAAAGAGATTGAATATTTTCTTTAATAGCACGACTCAAATATTTTTTTTTATATTACAAAAAAAAACTATATTAATGCCAATTTGGCTTTAATCTATTCATTATTTCGGAACCCATAATCTCTTATTTAAAAAAAGCTTTCTTCCTTTTAATAATTAGAAATTGGGTTATGATCAAAAGAATCACTACTTTATATCAAATCAATGTCAAAATTTCAAGATGCATGCACATTATCATAAACTCCAATTAAATAATAATTCATTAATCCCGTTAATTCAAGCCAAAACTAGATAACATCATTATCCATATAGGATTCAAATTAAACAATTCATATAAATATTTACATATTATTAAATTATGACATCTAATAATTTTCTTCTACAATATTACATCACATATTAATGTAGACAAATTCGAACCTATGACCTTTTAAAAAGAGTAGAGATACTTCTTAAGTTGACAACATGTAACCGATTAGGGCATAGTAATTCAAATAATTTTGCCTTTTATTACACAGTGAAAAATATTCTTTTTAATATATTAATTAATATGATATTAAGTTTTTTTTTTCTGTCACTAAGTAACAAATACATGTGTAACTTTAAAGTTTCATATTCTAAAGCATAATTCCATTATAAAAGGGGAATCCAAATCATGATTTAGTGGAATTGAAAGGTTCATCAATCTTTTTTCTCCATTATTATGAATATATTCTTTTTGTCAATTCATATTCTTAATTATCTTTATTTTATTTTCTTAGTGATGAATTATATTGCGAATATATAATCTACAGTCTTCATGGAAGAAAAAGTGCATTATATGTATATAAAAAATACTTTAGGCATATATATTTTTTAAAGACTGTTTTACCATTAGTGTAGCGGAATTATTCTCTTGCTTTTCAATTAAAAAGAAAAAAATGCTTATTACTTATTAGATATTTTTATACAATGGTGTAGAATCGGCAAACTACGAGAAATTGATTGCTGTATGAATGGAACTTCATTGACATACAAATGAAAGTAAAAACAACTTTCCACAAAATGATCTATCATAATATATGAAAATATTTGCAACAAATATTTCTCGTAGATAATATTTTTCGTTTGGTGTAATAATACTTGTATTAATTTTATTGGGTTAAAAATTACTTTTGGTCCCCGAACTTCATGGAAGTAACAATTTAGTTTTTGAACTTTGATTTGTAACGAGTCTTTTTACTTTCAATTTTGTAATAATTTAGTCCATAAACTTTAATATGTAACAATTTAGTCCATGCCATGAAAATTATTGTTACGATTTAATGAGATTTCTTACATTGGTAGATTAATAAACTAATTAAGAACCCAATATGTACTATAAAATATAAATCTTGAAATAATAAAAATCGACATTTATTATTGATGGAATTTTTTATGCTAGGATTAAATTTTTATAATCTGAAAGTCTAAGGACTAAATTGTTACCTACTAAAATTTAGAGACTAAATTGTTACAAATTTAAAAATTCATGGACTAAATTATTGTTACAAAATAAAGTCTAAAGACTTAATTGTTGCTTTCATGAAAGTTTAGGGACCAAAAATATTTTTTAACTATTTTGTTTTTATATTTTTTAAAGTGTCAATTTTACCTCTACATTTTGATTTCTTAATATTTATTGGTTTCTTTTATTAATGAGTAATGATAATTTTGATAAAAGAGGAATGAGATGAAAATGTGAAAAATAATATTTCAGGAAAAAATCAATTTCTACCCCTAAACTTTGGGGGTTGTATCAATAAAAATCCTAAACTAATTATTATATCAATTTAAATCTTGAACTTTTATAAGTATATTAATTTACACCTTCTATCAAATTTCTGTTTGAAAAACGTTAATTTACACGTGTGCAAACTTACAATTATATCAATTAAACTCCTAGACTGTCATAAGTGAATCAATTTAGACCCTCAATTTGAAATCTGTTCACGCATCAATTCTTACATGTGTGTAGACTTAAAAAATCTAGACCCTCCTCCATTTGAAAATCGTCAATTATTTGTAACGGATGATCTAAATTAATTCACTTATAAAAGTTTAGAAATTTAGTTGATATAATTATAAGTTTATACACATAGGTATAAACTACTGTTTTTCAAACTGAATCTAATAGAGGGTATAAATTGAGACACTTAATTATGAAAATTTAGGATTTAAATTGATACAATTATTAGTTTAGTTTTTATTGATACAACTCTAAAGTTTAGGGATATAAATTGATTTTTTCGCTAATAGTTTTTTTATGCCCATTGGTTAAGAACTATTAAAACTTTTGAACTTAAAAGTATAGAGATAAAATTCAAACTTTTAAAAGACGAAACAGTAAAAAACAACTAAATCTGTAGTAATTTAGCCTTTATTTTTAACAAACTCATTTTTCGTTGGTAAGTAATCCATTTGATATTTATAATAAATCTATGTACCAAATGAGTAATCAAAATCGATTAAATAGTAAATATATACATAACCGCATTTACGAACTGATATACAATTATTGTCGTCTCATATTAATTACCATTAAATCTCAAATGATTTTTTATCTCAAAAAAAAAAAAAAAATCCTCAAATGATTTTATTTCAAAAAAAAAAAGTGAATGATTTATATATATATATATATATATATATATATATATATATATATACAACGTAGAATTTTTTTTTTTTTAAAAAAAAAAAAATACAACTAGTGGCCAAATCGTTTTTCTCATTAGATTTAGAGAAGTTATGCCAACTTAAACCTAAACATATAACTAAGGCATATATACTCAACTAAAAAGTTTTTTTTTTTTTTTTTTAAATTTTTGAGTTCAACAATAAGTGGGGGTAAAGGAACTCGAACCTCTGACCTCTTGATCGAGGACACACGTTTTATGTCAGTGTTGAGCTATGCTCAGTTTGGTCTCTCAACCAAGAAGTTAGATATTTGAATTTCTCTACTCTCAAATGTTGAACTAAAAAAAGGATATTTAGAGGAAGTATTCAATACGTGAGTACTCTCATGTCCATTATATAAAAGAAAACTTTTTTTTTTTTTTTGAGTTTAACAATATGTGGAGGTAGGGAAGTCAAACTTCTAACCTCTGGGTCGAGGTAACATGTATTATGCCAATTGAACCATGTTAGGTTGGACTTAATTTCTTTCACATACATATAATAATGTACCAGTGAAATTAGCATATTATATAATTTATTCCATAACTTAGATAAGGAAAATATATATTCGATAACTAATATTCTAAAGTTCGATTAACGGTAAAATGAAAGTAATTAATTAATGAAATCAAGCTAATATTGGGATTTAATTAGCTTTCCACTACAACGGTTGAAACCTCATGAGCTTCAATTAAATGCTTAATTATTATAACATTGTTGCATGCATGACTCGTAATCACTTGAAGAAAAAGCCAAAAATTATATTTATATTTTTAAGAATATTTTCAAGATTTTTACTTTTTATTTATTTATGTAAAAGTATTTTCGAAGTTGATTCTGTGATTAATCTTCTAGAATGGGTTGGGGGAATTTTTTTTAGAAGTTACAAATATGAGTTTTCTTAATAGTTAATACCTAACCCTAATTTAGATCTATCTAGGTTTTTTTTTTTTTTTTTGGGTGTGCATTAATTTTTCTTTCTAGATGGTCAACTGCATGCATGAAATATTTTCTTGTTATATCATCATTGATATATATGTCCCACGTTTTCTGTTTTTTCTTTTTCAAAAGTAGAAGAATTTTCAACATTTTGATTTATCACGTGTATCATAGAGCTTGGTTGAATTGAGTTAAGAAATATTTTAGATATGACTCAATTGATTAGAGTGTCAACTTGTTTTATTGTATACGATTCTAGGTTTAGACAATGGATCCATCCAATCAATATTAATTATGTAATGTTTGGATTGAATAGATTAGACAATAATATATTTCAAAAAATTTTATGAAAGAAAAGTGAAATAATCATATTTTATTTTTAAAGATTGAGTTACCTATTTTCACACTTCAAATAAAGACAATGACATAATATCATATTTTATTTTAGAGAAGTTTAAAATATCATTTTAGTCCCTATACTTTGAATTTTATTCTATTTTAATCTATGTATTTTCAAATATCCAAATTTAGTCTATTTACTTTCAATAAAGCATAAAATAGGCCCTTACTATCAGTTTATTGTTAACTTTTCTAAAATAAAATGAGTCTCTATTAACCTTTCTCTCTATAAATTTTGAAAATATGTTCATATTGTGTCTTTTCTTGCATGAAAATTATTATTATTATTATTTAACTAATTTGATTAAAAATTAACTTCAAAATCACAGTATGGACCAATTTTAAGTTTTATAGAAAGTACATGTACTAAATTTAGACATTTGAAAGTACGGGAATAAATGAAATCCAAAATACAAAGACCAAAATAGTATTTAAACCCAAAAAAAAATTGCTTTTTATCCTATGCTAGCAGTCCGAGTCAATTTTAACCTTCAGGTTTTAGCTTTGTTAAATCAAATTTATGAAGTAACAATAAATTAATAACCACAATAGAAAAATAATAATAAATTATAAAAACCCTCCTAAAGCTAAACTAGATTTTTTTTTTTGAAAATATAAACTAAAGCAGGAAAATTAGCAAGTCAACTAAGGCAGGGTATTGATTTACTACTTATTCAACTATTTTGGGAGTTAAAATATTATATTTAGATTTAATAAATAGTTTAATCCATGAGGATTAAATTTTCTCAAAAAAAAAAAAAAAAATCATGAGGATTAAAGAAGAAAACGGACATCGTTCAGCCCACATACTCAGATCTCACACATGGACGGATTCAAAGAATATAGTTTGGAGGACTGACAAATTATATTATAAAAATATAATATATAAAAAAGTTAACCAAAGTTATTTAGTAAAAGGAATCATTGTGAACTATGTTAAAGATTCCCGTCTAAAAGATAAAAAGAGACTTCACAATTTATAAGATATATGTGATACTCCTCTCATTATCAATTAGTTTTGAGATGGAAACCTTATGATTATCTAATATACTAAAACATCTCAATTATTATTATTATTATTTTTCTTGAGATCAATAGTGGTAGGGATTTGAACCTTAGACCTCTTGTCGAAGATATATGTCTTAACTAGTTTTCTTTTTTTTTTTAGTTTAACAACATTTGGAGTGAGAAAATTCAAACTTTTGACATTTTGGTTGAAAGTACATGCCAATTACCGATAAACTATGCTCACTTTGGGTATATATTAATCAAATTGTTATAACTATAAATATTTATTAGGTTTAGGGTTTAATAATAACATTTTATTACATTAGGCTTAAAAAGTTAGGGGTAGTTGCAAATATAGCATACTTTAGATCAAATAAAAATTACAAATTAAAAATAATAGCTAAAAAATTTTAAAATATAGAAAAATAAAAATATGTAAATAAAAAATTAGAATTAATCATTCCATAGCAACAAAAATGACATGATTATAGTTAATTTATATCTAATTAGTTTTGACTTATGTTAATTAATGTCTATCATAAAAAAATCAATAAGTTAATCAATGATTTATTTAAAAAACCATATTTGTAATTATTTTTAAGAAGTGTTACCTTTGTAATCATTTTTAAAAATACATAATTTAAATATTTTAGAAAAAATAAACTCTTCATTAATTTTTTTTAAAAAAAGTCTCTAAAAAACCAAAAAATATATATATAAAGTTAAAGAAATTTGGGGGCCATGGCTCCCCCAGCCACCTCTTAGATACACCTTTGGTCTCCCATCTTTTTATATTGGTACAATATTTTGTCCATATAGTCTATGTTCCCATGACTTTTACTTTTAGGCTCTACTATAAGTCTTTAATTTAATGATTATGTTATCCTAGCTCATAAAACTAACATTTTTCTCACTTACAAATGAATGTAGAATTATTTGTCCGTATCTTATCGAGAGAAATCACGACCTAATTAAAAGCACATTAATTTTTCAAAAAAGAACAAAAAAGTAGCTATTTCTTTGAGCATGAAAGCACGTGTAAATGCTAAATTCCCATCTAAATGAATAAAATCTTTAACTTTGTAAGCTTTCATTTTGGCAAGATTTTTATAAAGGCATCTCTCTCTTTTTGTGCTTCTCCCCCAAATGTTGGCTTTAAAATTTAACTCACCCCTCTTTTCCCCTGTAAATCAGATATTGTCTCTAGCTTTCTAAACCTAAATAATGCTGTCAAAATATAAAAGAAATGAAATTATTATTCTTTACTAATTTGATTCTTTCTGTAGAAACTAAGAACTCTTTTCTCAATTTAAAAGACATCTCCTTGTACATATAATAAGCTTTTATTTATGCGCGGTAAAATTGAGTACTTTTAAAATTCCAAGAGAAGGGAGTGAAAGAAATAGAACCAATAATGACTTAAAGGTTTGATTGGGTGTAATATAAGAACGGAATTGAATCCAACTCAACCAAACTTATTATTATTATTAAGTTAAAATTCTATTTTGGTCAATGTGCTTCGAGTTTCATTCCATTTCACTCTTTGTACTTTTAAATGTTCAATTTTAGTCCATCTACTTGCATTAAATCTTACAATTAGGGGTCATTTGTTTGGTGGTAATCCAAGATTCCCACCTTATGGCCATCTAGATTATTGTGTTTGGATTGTGGTAATCCTAAAATAGCCAGGCATCTAAAGATATCGGGTATTTTAAAATCCTCCATTTTAATCTATCTTGAATACCGTTGAAAAGATGGGTTTTTAAGATTCTCTTCTTTCAGACATCTATCAAATTACATTATTTACCCCTAACCCTAATTATTTGCCACTAATCGCTTTCTTTTTCTCCAAGTAGTCTCATCAGTCGTCACTTTTCATTAGGATTTTTTTTCTTTTCAAAAACACTTTGCTTTGCTCTATTCCTCTTCCAGGTATTTTTCATGTTCATTTCTTACTTTCTTCCTCATTTTTTTTCCTTTCGCTACCTTTCACATTTTTTTTCATTATGTTGTCTATTCAATTTTGATCACATTTTTCTTTCATATGAGATGTATGTCGAGACATTAACCTTAAAATTGGAGGTCTCAATTAATGTCTCTTCATTTTACAGATCATCTAATCATTGATTTGTTTTTTCCATTTTTGTTTTCTACATTTTTTACATTTCAAAATTTATCCTTTTTTATTTTCTTGAATTTCAATATCTTCTACATTTTCATTTTCTGCACATTCATTTTCTGCATCTTCTGCATTTTCTGCATATTCATTTTCTTCATTTTCTGCATTTTTACATTTTTTTTTATTTTCTGCAAATTAGTTTTATGTATTATAATTTTCTGTATTTTCTTCAAACTAAATTAGTTTTCTGCATTTTCTGTTATTTAGATTTTTGAATTCTCAACATTTTCATTTTCAACAAATTAAGTTATGTTTTTTTTTTTTTAAAACAAATATGAATTCTCAACATTTTCTGGAGTTCTATTTTCTGTCTTTTTCTGAAAAATAAATTTTTGCATTTTGCATTTTTAGCATTTTTATTTTCTGCTATTTTATATTCTTCATTTTGTCTATAAACTAATTTTATGCATTTTTTCTGCTCTTTGATTTCTGCAAAATAATATTATGAAATATTCTAGATTTTTTTTTTGCATTTTCTGATCTTTCATTTTCTGCAAATTAATTTTCTATGTTCTCAATATTTTATGCAAATTATTTTTTTGGGATTTTCTGCATTTTAATTTTTTTGTAAATATTTTTTGTAAATTTCTTTTCATTTTAATTTTCTAAAATTTAATTTAACAAATTTTATGTCTTTTTAATATTTTATTATTGAAAGTTTGCCAATAAGAAAGTTTTTAAATTATTTGTTCTTATATAAATTCAAATTGTATTAAATTAATGTATAAATTACATGAATTGTCGTGAGGGCATTCTTGGAACATTATGTAAATTTAAAAGAATCTCAAGTACAAATCTTGTGAAACAAACACAGTTATCCAAATATTCCCAGACATCCTTAAAAATTTTCCTACAAAACAAACATGACTATCTAAAGATGCCGGACATGTATCATTCCGGTTATCTATAATTCCAGGCATCTGAAGATTCCGGTTATCTAGATTCCCAAAAAACAAACGGCCCCTTAGTCCCTACTATGAGTTTGAAGTTAATTTTTATTGAAATTGGTTACATAATAATAATAATTTTCATGCAAGAAAAAACACAATGTGAATATATTTCCAAAATTTACAGAAAAAAGGCTAATAAAGACTATTTTTTTTTATAAAAAAGTTAACCACAAATTAACAATAGAGACTAATTTTATGTTTTATTGAAAGTATAATGATTAAAATTGAACATTTAAAAATACAGAAATCCAAAATATAGAAAAATTTAGAACGAAGTTTAGCATCCATTTTAGTGGCATTTTAAAAATTAATCTGGAATTCTTAGTTTTAATAAATCTATTATTTTATAATCTGATACTTTGAACTTGAATTATGTAGGTTAACATTTTTTTTAACACAGAGGATTGGAGAGTTTCAATCTCTAACTTTTTTATTAAGGGTATAAGTCTTAACTAATTGAACTATACCCATATTGATAGATTGAGTAGATGTTATAAATCGAACTATCTTACTCCAAAATTTATTGAGGTTTACTGAGATCTTTGACTAGCCCCCTACCCTAACCCATCCAAATGGTGATATTTTAAATGATATCCACCCTATTGGATTTGTTGCCTAAAGAAGTTAATTAAGGCCCGTTTGATAATTGGTCTTTTATTTTAGTTTTTAAAAATTGTGCTTATTTTCTTATCATTTCTCTACAGTGAGTTTTATCTTTCTTAAAAAAAAGATTTGATTTCTTAATCAAATTCCAAAAACAAAAATAAAATTTTGAAAACTTTTTTTTTAGATTTCAAAACTTGGCTTGTTCAGATAATAAAACAAGAAAATTCATAAGTGAAAATAGTATTTATAGACTTAAATTTTCAAAAATTAAATAATTATGAAACGGAGCTTAAGGAACTAAATTATATTTTTTATCCCTAAAATTGTGTGTGTGTATATATAATTATCACTTTCATTTTTTTTTATATATCCATGAGTGTCTGGACCAACTTGCATGCACTTTGACTAATCTCATGAGACAAACCATCTGACCTTACTACATTTGGTTGTCAAGAAAACTCGTAGGATATTAAATTAATCCTAGGTAGGCCACTATGGATTGAGCCCATTCCCTTTAAGCACTTATTTTATCACTTTCATCTTTACAGTTAATAGACTTCATTATTTGTTATTATTCTGAGAAAAAAAAAAGAGTTCATTTTGCTTTAATCTATTAATTTCAAGAGTCTTTATTGGTAATGAACAGTGCAAATGGTGTTTTTTCATTGATATCCACACTGGACTTTTACATTAAAATTAGAGAAGATTTGGACCTATAACTAATGAGACATTAATACTTAACCAGTGTACTCCATCTATCTCTATATATCAAACAACAAAGAGCTGGTCAACTGGATCAACTATTCAATCAAATAATGTATATATCTTAATTGAGCTGCTAATTAATTAATTTCATATAAACTAAGTATTGGCACGCAATATTTTGTGGTGAACAAAAATGGCAGATTGAAACATTTTTAAATACCTTGAGGTTATTTTAGTGTATATTTTAAAGACAATTCTCCTCATGGTTCTTAATCTTTTAAAATTATAGGTCCATTTGAAATTCTCCAACCCATGTCCATATAACATGTTCATAGGTCCGAATATATTTATAGAACAATAATTTAATGATACATGAGTTTTTTTATTTTTTATTAATATATATATATATATTTAAAAAAGTATCTAATTAAGAATTATAATACATTAACAATGAAATCAAGAATTTTAAAAAAATAAAAACCAAATTGAGAATTATCTAAAAGGTTAGAAATGATTAAGTAGGCACATTTACCCTAGTTTGAAAGTTGTTTTTAGAAACTCCTTTTAGTCTGATCTTTTAAACTGTTTATGAGTTTTTATTTTTTTCCCCCCATAAAACACACTAAATAAAGTATATGATTATATGTGAACAGCTAATATAACTAAACATAAAAGAAGACAGAACCGAAAAAAAAAAGATATCGTTATTATTTTATCCTATTTTTAATTTTAAAATTCTTTTTCATAAATTATTAAGCCAAGCAAATTTTCAACGGCAAAAAACTAAAATTTATTCTTAAAAGCAGAAAATTGTTTGGTTAAAATACTATTTGATCTTTGTATTTTTTTTGGGTTATTTTATTTTGGTCCATACTTTCAAAACATCCAAATTTAATCTTTGTACTTTGAATAAATCTTAAAAACAGTCTCCACAGTTAAGTTTTTGTTAGTCTTAACTTTTATATGACATAGCAAGAGAAAAAAAAAATCCTTTTCTATCAATCTTTGCAACTCCTCTCTCTCAAAGTTAATCAAAATCCCAGAAAGAGATGCACATAGGCTTCTTTTATTCCATGTGGCTTTGAAAAGAAAAAGGAGAAGTATAAAGAATAAAAGAATCTTACTTTCTTTCCATTGCAAGTAAAAACTTTTTTTTTTTGTTGTATTTGATATTTTAGTTTTATTGATATTTTTTAAGTTCAATAGTTGAGAGGTGAAGGATCAAATAATTAAATTTGAGATAGAAAGAGATGTTTTATTCACTGAGTTATGCTTCAATTCCAGTTTTACAATGTTGTTCTTCAATATTATTTTCTCTAAAATTGCAGCATTTACTTTAAATCTCTACTTATTCAATTCAAATAGAAGAAATAAATTAAAGAATATTTTGCACATTCTCCTAAGAAGAGCTATTACAATTCCTGTAATTCACAAGTAGACCAAGAAAGCAAGTTTGGTAATCTCATAAACATCGGACTCTCAAGTTATATATTTTTACCAATCATAAACTCATAAACCAAATATACATTACGTGAGTTCATAGCATTATATAACTCATGTCCCTCTACGATTCAAACAATTAAACTCCGACTCGACTATTCAATCCCAAACCATGAATCAACATGATAAAAATGAGAAAACATTCTTCCGAAATCTTATTCAATCAAGATCAATGTTTTCTTTCCCAATTAACAGCCTTACAGCACAGACATTCAATGAAACAATTAACATCACAAAGGAAGAGAGGAAAACCAATAAATGAGTTCAGTACATAAAGAGAAACAGAAGGGCTTGACAAAAAGAAAGAAAAAAAAAATCAACTCTATACATGATCTTATATGTTACAGAATGTGCATGTTGGATCAGTAAAGCAACTCCAATATTGAAGGAGACTTTTCCATTCAGATTCGAAATCCCAAGCCTGACCACTTTTTCGTCGTCTCTTTCTTCGTCTTCCTTGAGTTCGGGTCAATGAGGTTCTCCAGAGACTTTGCTTTCCGGTTTCGGGTTCGGCCTGCTTCCTTCAGTAGCTCAGCCAGTCTCCTCTTTTCATCTTCAAAGTCGGGATTCGCAATTCCAAGCTTCTCTTCTCTCAACTTAAGAACAGATTCCAATATTTCGATAGCATCATCAACTCTGCAATAGATTCAGAAGAAACCATTAGATAAAGCATTGAATTCAATATAGAAACGGGCGAAACAAAATATGAGCAAACATAATGTTTTCACACCATATTCATTACAATTGTTTCATTATTTAACAACAAAAACTCGCAAGATATTAATATCCGAGATACTAAATTGCCATAACTTTAACCTATGACTTCAAAGATATTTGAATTTATAACTTGACCTTCGACCCAGGCCAAGCCATAATTTCCTTTCGATCAGTGTAAGTAACTATGAAATCCATGAGTAAGGTGATCGAGCTCCCAAGCGAGCTATGCAGATGCAATGGAATATGTATAATATGATAGGTAATGGCAAGGAAACAGTTTAAATAATTTCAACTACCTGCCCATAGCATCATAAGTTGCAGCAAGGTTGCTATATACTCCAATGGTATCTTGATGACAATTGCCACACTCCTGCTCCAAAATTCCTCTTGCTTCTTCAAATAACTCAGCAGCTTCATCTATCTTGAACAACTGCACACAGGCCAATCCCATTTGGTTCAAAACAACACCAAAGAATGCAGATTTTCTCTCCCCGGTGGTTCTAAGTTTTGATATCGCACTCTCAAAAGCGCTCCTCGCATCTTCGTACCTTCCAACCATGTAAAACATCACTCCCATCCGTGCTTCTATCCCAGCAATCGTGCTTTGCTGTCCTGGTTTATCCTCCAACATCTTCATTGCCTTCTGCAAGAGCTTCAATGCCTCCTCGGGCTCGTCAACAGACTCGTAAATTGCTGAAATTTCTGTTAACCCACCAGCAATTTCTTCAGGTGAAGTTCCAGGCACGGGCTTTGAGTATATCCTCATTGCATTTTCGCAATACGATTTGGACTCCCGGAGCTTTCCGGTTCGATGATACAAGTCAGCAAGGCGTATGAAAACAGAGGCGACCAAAGTATGGTTGTCGCCCTTAGATGCTTTGAATACAGTGAGAGCCTTTTGGTACGAGAAAACTGCCTCGTCGAAGCGACATAGAGACATGTAAATATTTCCAATGCTGACATCAATGGCAGCAACCTCACTGTCTTGCCCATTCGCAATCATTGCCATACTGGCCAGGACAAGGTGCTCAAGCGCTGATTCGTAATCACCTTTAGCCTCACAAATGAGCGCCATCAGTCGGCGGTCGGCTGCTTCTTCTAGCGATGCTGGCTCACTATGTGCATGATGAATCTCAAGAGTTTTCTTGCACAATTCTTCCGCTCTATCGAACTGCATTGCTTGAACGTGCGCCTCAGATAAATACCTACATATAACATGACATTCTCCAAAATGAATAACAGACTCAACAGGATGTAGCCTCATTTCAATACATAAAGCCATAGTTTGAACTCCATTGTTATTCTCAACTCCTATTCACATTAAACTCCATCCATAAACTAACCATTCTTCCCAACAATGAACCAAGATAAAACTCCGAACAATAACGGGGGCTTCGCTCGATTAACAGAACCTCTAGCAGTTACAAGCTATGAAACAGACAAAAACCGTCAACGACTCGACTCAAGGCCGATACAAGCACAAACAAATAGCTAGTTCAGAGATCCATTTTTCCCCCACAACAAAAGAAGGGTGAAAACACACAGAAGAGACAGAACAGAACAATCCAAGAAAACAGAAACTCTAGATCACACTGAAAGATTTACACAAAAAAACACATAATCTAACACTTAACTAAAGTCCCATAACTGAGAATTCCAAGGGAAAGAAACAAAAAGTTGACTCTTTAACAGTGAAGTCTCAACATCAGCAGATCAAGCACAATTTCAAAATCCACCTCCAACCCACAAAATCCAACACAAAATCCCACAAATTTTCAAAGATTGATCTGCATCTAATACTAACAAAAACAGTAGAAATCAAACCTGCAAGTCTCTCCAACTCTGGGATCCGTCTCTCCCAAGGCTTCGATCTGAATCTTCAAGCCCTCTTCATAGCAACCAATCGAGCGCTCGATCTGACCTAGCATTGAATACGTATCACCCAGTTGCATGTGGCCGGAAAAAGCAGCGAGGGCATGATCCGGCCCTCTCCCAATCTCAGGGACCTGAATCGCCTGTTCGAGAACCGGCACCGCCTCCTCGAACCGCCCCAAACTGCAATAAATAGCGGCCAGAACATGGAGGCTCATGGCCAGGTCCAGGCTCGGCTCGCCATCGACGGCGCACCGCTCGAACGACTTCGACGCTCGGATCGCGTAATCTAGGGCTTTGTTCGGGCCGTCACCGGAGGCGATGGTGTCGCGAGCGAGCTTGAGAAGAAAAGGGCCGAGATCGGGGTTGTCCAGAGAGGAATCCGGCGGAAATTGGGCCGCCGTCGGACTCTCCGGTTGAAGCTTCTTCTTCCCGTTGGGCGAGGGCTTGGATCGGGAAGGAGAAGGAGAGGGCTGTTTCTTCGTTAGGGGAGATGGGGGCCGGTGACTCGGGGCCGGCGGCGTGTCGGGGACGGAGATCCGGAGCGGCTGAGCATCCGGCGGGGTTTTGACCGAGACTAAACCGGGCATGGCGGCGGAAAAAACAGGGGATTTGGAAATGGAATTGAAATTGAAGAGGGTTTAACTTAGATTTGGGGAAATGGGAATTGGTAATAAGGATCAAAGGAATGGAACAGCCCACCTTGCTGAACCAAATTAAGATGAAAGATTGATTGAGAAGAAAAATTGCAAAGGAAAAGGATTTGAGAGTGGGGGTTTGAAGTTGAAGCTGCAGTAGATCAGATGTCAATGACTGTCCTGGCTGTCAAAGTGTGGGCTGTCTGTCTGCTCCAGTCACAGAAAACAGACAACGTAGGTTGGGAGGGTAAACTTGTAATTTCGTAACCTTTTATCTTCATTCTTTACATTTCCTTGTCAGAAATTATTTCCAGATTTTGTTGAGGTTGAATAATTACATAAGTTCCAACTTCCAGTTATATTCAACATTATTTTTATTTTCTTATTATTGGCACTCAGTTGAAAGTTAATATTTTTATTTATCTAAAAAAAAAAAAAGAAAGAGTTGAGTTTTTCAAAAAAAAAAATTAAGATTTGTAGCAAGATTTAAGTATTCTTGTTGTTGTCTATATTTTAGATGTTGTCTTTGTTTGA
This sequence comes from Trichosanthes truncata, assembly GCA_033996785.1. Classification (NCBI taxonomy): domain Eukaryota; kingdom Viridiplantae; phylum Streptophyta; class Magnoliopsida; order Cucurbitales; family Cucurbitaceae; genus Trichosanthes; species Trichosanthes truncata. The sequence goes on from JAWPNB010000003.1 coordinate 79,877,899, forward strand.
AGTATCTTGGTCCAGTCATTTTCACTTCAAATTTGATTTTTTTTTTATTGCTTAATTTTATTTATTTTTTGTTGGAATTGGACATTTCTTTAATCTGAGTTTGGGTTTTTTTTTTTTCTTTTTTTTCATATATATTTTTATGTTGGATTTGGATGGCTTGTTGACTTGATTTAGAGTGATTTATTGGTTAATTAATTTTTAATACGATTTTCTAGAATTCAATTTGTTGGTTGATTTATCTAATTAATTTGTAGTTGGATTAAAATGGTTGGACGGTTGATTTTTACATAAATTTTCCAACTTGATGGGGAGAATGTATTAGTTTTCTCTTGTTATATTTAAATTCAAGGTTGGATTTGATTCTTAGATTTAAGTTTTTAAAAAAGAATAATTAAATTACGTTCTAATTCTTATCATTTTAGTCCACATATATATATTTTTTAATTTCATTTTGGCTCACATCTTTTTAAGTATAATAGCAATAAGAGGTTGACCTAATTTTTTCAGAGTATCTAAAACCTTTTAGAGAGGCTACTTGCTACAATATCATGAAGGAAAAAACAATACAGAAAGATAAATTTTGAATTTTACTTGGAGTAATTTCTTAATGTGTTCTCCAAAATATTAAGCCTTATTGTTCACTTTGTGAATCATTTGTTTTTTAAGTATTTGTCAAATGATGATCAATCTATCATCGGTCACTTTGTTGTTATTTGGGCTTTTATTTGTTATAATGATGATCACATTGAAATTATGTATTTACGTATAGTGCGTTCATTCCTATTCAATAGCTGCAAAGCACGTTGTGGTAGTAGTCATGACCAACAATCCTAAGTTGTCAAGCCATTTGTAAGGTAAGATCTTATGTCCAATTCCTTGTAACACCCCACACACAAGCACTACGAGACGAAGGATATATGGAAAATTAAATATTTGGAAACGAAATTAATATTTTTTATTTTTGAAAAGTATTTTTTTTTATTTAATCCCTATTTGGTAGTTATTTTGAATGTTTACATTTAAGTTATTTTATTTAAGATGGTTTAGACTCTAAAAGATGTAATTTATTTAAATAAACAAACATTAAAAGAACTAAATTTTGAAAGGGAAAAAAAATATACAATGAAAACAGCTATTAGAAAAATCCAATATTTATAAAGTTTTTTTTATTAGAAAACTAATTAAAAGTGAAAATATATTATCAAACATACATTTAATTTCAAAAAAGCATAGAAGAGGTAAAATACAAGATTCATCTATATACTTGTCTTGTTAATTTACTAGTGCTTTTGCACTTTTTCTTTTTGATGTTTTGGTTCTTTGTATTATATGTGTTGATATTTTTTAATTTGAGACTTTAAACTTTATTAAGAACATTTGTTCATATATAATATATTGGCATGTAATGTCTACTAAATATGTTATGATAATATACATACACGCACAAAAGATAATTAGAGATGAGAATATATATCAAGATATTTAATTAGCGACTCATAATTTTAGTAAGCTTGAATTTATTTAGAATAAAAATAAGGAGGTGTGAGTTTTGTGTAGTATAGGTGTAAATTACATAGAAGAATAATTGCTGAAACTTTAATTTTCTATAACCATAGGTTCGATTTAAATGTTAAAGTTTGGTTTATGTGATATTATGGAGATTAGCAAACTTGTTCTAAAATTTTAAAAACTCACAAACCAAACATAAATTCAGTTTCATAAGTCTAAACTATATAAACATAACCCATCCATAAGTGGGTTTTTCTTTTAAAGTGTTATCCTTAAGGAACGCAACTCATGCAATTGTGCTTAAGAAAGCTTCTTGGTGAACAATAATATTCTAAATGCTTTTTTTTTTTTTACTTCAACAATATTTAGAATGGGGGATTCGAACTTTTGATATCTTGGTCAATGATACATACTAACTATTATTGATCTATATTTACTTTGACAATATTTTTCTTATTCATTAGTATGTTTTTTAGTCATTTTGGTTCCTAAATTTTTAAACACGTTTTTCTTAATTTAATTAATCCCTAAACTTTGTACATAAAAAATAAAATAAAATACTTTAATCCCTACCGTTATTTTATTCTGAATTATTTAATAAAAACCTAATAGAGATGAGATGTGTTTTTTTTTATTTACCTCATTTATATGAACAAATGTTTGAAGTCACATAGTAGGTTCAAATATCACAAGTTTCATATATAGTAGCTCAATATGATTAAAAGAGCATTTTTTGTACAAAGTTCAAGAACTAAAATAAAATATGTGAAAGTTGAGAGACTAAAATAAATATTTGAAAGTTTAAAGACTAAAATGAGACGAGTAGAAAGTTGTCTATCAAAATAAGATTTAAATCATTCTCAAACACTATAAAAATTTTGAAAATAAAACAAAATTATTATTAAAAGGATCAGTACAAGTTAGCTAGCCAACTGATTTTGTCTCAATTTTAATATTTAAGCATCAAGTTTGTCTATTATTCCATCGATAATTTCTCTACATTTTCTCACCTACCAAACACACCAATTCTCTCTCAATCCAAACACGTCCTTATCCAAAATCCATTTACACCAAACCAAACCAATATAGTCCAACATATACACAAACCAATAAAGTTCAAATTAAGTACCAATAAATGTTTTCTATTTACGTAGAAACTATCATAGATAGGTCCTTATATATATATATATATATATATATATATATATATATATATATATATATATATGTCATTTCTTTAAAAAGAGATTAAAAAATAGTCCATTAATCAAATCATGGAAACAAAAATCATTAATCTCTTTGTAAGAAAAAACAACAATAATTAATATATGTTGCAATATTCTTGTAATTGAGAGAGAGACTAATTATACCAAACGACAAAGAAATGAAAATTGTCACTATTTCTATATCATTTGATAGCTAATAAGAGCAAACCAGAGTATAGCTCAACTGGTTAAAATATATACATTCGATCAAAAGGTCGGAGGTTTAAACTTCCACCCTCACACGTTGATGAACTAAAAGGAAAATAGACAACTAATAAGAATTCTTATTTTACATTTTTGAAGGAATTGCATTCCACTTGTTATAGGAGGCCAATAGGGTTTCTAATATAAATCTAGTAGCATCATAGACTATATATAAGACTGATATCTCGATTAACAAGAAGCATCAAGAGTAAAACACTCAACATATAGAAAATTCATACTAATACAAAGATCATCACATGTTTTATAAGTATAAACGCATTATATATATCGTAATTAACACATGAATAATTATAAGTTAGGGTTTCAGTATTGTAGTTTCTTTTGGAGTCTTAATTAACACACCATAACAAAACAAGTTGGAGTCTTATAGAACTCAAATTAAAACTTGTGTTTTTTTTGGCTTTATACATATAAAACAATTTAGATTTATAACCTAATGTTTGGCATAACAATTATATCAATACCCACTCTTATATTTATTACAAGTAAAACACACAGCATTTTTCACATTCACACTTGCCAATCCTTATATATATTACATATCAAATATCACTCTTATTTTCCACACTAATATCATACTCACTCTTTAACAAACATCTTACATACACTCCATAATTAATTAAACTCTCTTCACAAAAGCATATAGCATAATCTCACTCTAAAGTTGAAGTTTTTGAAGCCCCTAATTTCACCATCAATTAGGGATTGACACTTGCTTTTCCTCCTGGGTTCCCAACCCTTGGCTCATGTCTTGGGTTATGGTCTGGGTTTGCATAGTCTACAAATGCTTCTGCTCCCAAAAGCTTTCTTGTCACTTTCTTTTGAACTATCACCTGTAATTTAGAAGATGAAATATCATGATTTTACCTCCTTAAGCTTTTCATGCATGAACAAAAATATCTATTTGTCTATGATATATATGTTTGTGGATTTATCACTAACATTTGAGCCATCAGTAATAATATCAATATGTTCTGTACTCGGATCTATAGTTTATACAAACACATACACAGTTTTAAGGGGATGTGGGGTGAGAGTTTGAGGTTTAGGTGAGTTTGGCTTAAGATGTTGAATTTTTGTTTGCTCTATTAGGTTTTTTTTTGGACAAAATTCATGGATTTCAGTGGTATCTCAAATTTATACTCTTCTCAAACTCACTCTCTTTATTACGTAGTTCTAGTTTTTAAACTTATACTTCAAACATAGGTTTCCGAAGTTTAGACGTCTTAAATCACTTACTTATAAACTTCAAGACTTTAACGTTGTCTAGTTAAGATGTTGATCCAGTACTCCAAACGTTCCTTAAGTTATATTATGATGGTTTTGAAATTTGGAGTTCCAACTTAATTAGGGTTTCTCACCTGTCCACAAGGGTTTGGTAGCTTCAAACCCTCCTTCAAGCTCAGGCCATCAGCATCCCCTACAAAAGGAAAAAGAATGAACAGAAAGCTCTAGAAATGTTTAATTGTGGAACCCTAATTTCCATTTTTAAAATTGAAATACAGATCTAAACCCTAAACAGATCTTTAAAATTACTAATTGAAGAAATTAACATATTTTAGAGAAGATAGAGAGCTAGGGCAGCAAAATTCTACAAACCCTAATTCTTGTGAAGTGGCATGTCTAAAAATTAAAGTACCTGAATTGGGGCAAGTGAAGATGAGGAAGATGAAAATGAAGGCCTTGAAGGCAGCCATGAACACCATTGTTGAAGGATTTTAAGGTGGATGAAGGTGAATTTATTTTAATTTAAGTGAAGTTGGAAGTGGCTAGGGTTAGAAGAAAACAAAGGGTTTTATAGAAGAATTAAGGAAGATAATGGAGCCAAATTAAGAGAAGTTAAGTGTCATGATGATAGCCTCCATTAAAGCCTCCATTAAAGTGTCATGTGAATTCTATGTATTGATTGACGTCAATCCACGATATATGTATATTTTCATGATTTTGCTATATTTGTTGCTAACTTTTTGGTAAAAACTACACTAATTTATTTGCTTCTTAATTTTTTTTAAAGTTAAATTATAAATTTAGTTCTTGAACTTTTAAGTTTATGTCTATTCGGTCTTTAAACTTTAAAATGTATCTAGTAGATATTTGAACTTTCAATTTTATATCTAATATGTCCCTGAACTTTAAAAATATCTAATAGGTCATTGAACGTTCAATTTTGTGTCTAACAAGTCCCTAACATATTCAAAATTTTTAAAAATTAATTAATCTATTAGATATAAAATTAAATTCTATGTCTAATAGAACCTTAAACTTTCAATTTTGTGTCAAGTAAATTTGTGAATTTTAATAAACGACAAATAGGTCAATGATCTATTAGTCACAAAATTGAAAATTCAAAGACTTATTGAACACAAAATTAAAAGCTTAAGAATTTATTAGACACTTTTTAGAGTTCAGAGACTAAATAATACAAAACTAAAAATTCATGGATTAAAGTTATAATTTTTTTTCTTTTTTAATTATACAGTTTTGAAACTTTTGCGTAATTTCAAAAGTGAAACAAACTTCTTGAACGATTTCTTAGCCTCGTTTGATTATAATTTATAAAAAATAAAATAAAAAATAAACTTGTTTACTAACCTGGCTTGTCACTTTCTCAAAATATTTTAAAATGTTTTAACCAAATTTCCAAAACAAAAAATAAAATTTTAAAATGTACCTATTTTGATTTTTTTAAAATTTAGTTATGTTTTTTCAAAGTATATTTATTTTATAAGTATACCATTTAAAAGGACAAAAAGAAAAAAAACTAAATCGTTATGGATGGCTAAGATTTTAAAAAATTAGGAAGAAATAAATTACAGAATAAACAAATTATGGTGGTATATATGAATTCAAATATATATATGATGCGTATACATTTATTTCCTTATAATTTCAACCAAGAACAATGGCATGCACAAGAGATGTATTGTATCAGGTAAAAAATTAATCATATTCACATAATAATAAATCAATTAATTATTATAAAAAAAAAAAAAACAAACAAACTAGGTAGATCGATATTACACCTAGAGATTTAGACTAAAATTATATAAAATATTTATATTCATATAGTTTGGTTTCAATTTACATCTTAACATATAAAATTTAAAAGTTTGAACTCAAAAAAATATATATATAAAGTTTAAAAGTTTAAATTCCATCTTCAATCTTTTAAAAAAAAAATTAATACCCTTTTGCTTGAACAAACACATTATTATATGTTTATGCAATTATGTTTATCTATAATCATCTCATAACTCTGTAAAATCTATATATACTCTTTATCACAAAATAAATTCCACTTTTTTCGTTTTTATAAATTCTGAAAGTCTCTATACGACCCAACAATATATATTATCAAAATTACATGCCAAACAATTAAAAAACAACTTATCATTAATTAATATTAATCAATAATTAATACTTAAATTTGTATCAATCATTCACATGTTTTAGCATTATTAAGGGGTGGCTTTTTTCCATTTACACGTGTGGGTTAGGTAGCCTTCCATTAAAAGGGTTTAGTCTTCACTTAGCAAATGAAAACCCTACATGAAAGCATATAATTAATAATATACCATAAAGAAAAATGTTTAATATATATTATAATTAATTGTAATTATACAAAGGGAGTTTGGTTTATATAAGTCAAGCTCTCTGTCGGCAAAGTTAATAGCAAAGGTCCCTCACTATACAAAAATAAAATTTCTATCTTATCCCTAATTCTTGATATTTGTTCCTTTGGGCCATATTTCTTCTTTTCCCCTCGCACTATAATTGCAAATTAGTCCTTTTTTTCCTTCTAATTTTTAGCCTTTTTCATTCATTGAAACATCAATCTCTTCTAAGATGTGTCATCAAATCAATCTCTTCTTGATTGTGTGTTAACTAAGAATAAATATATATTCAAAATGTATCAAATAGTTATTCAAATATTTAGAATAGCACAAAACTTAATAAGTGGATTTCAATGTTAATTGATGAAAAAAGGACAATGTAGAAGTTTGATTGTAAGACTGTGTTTTGATGTAGGTTTAATTACTACTAAAATTTAAAAGTATTGATAAGTTATGGTATAACTATTCTTTTATATGTTAGCATATACCATGTTAAATTATCATTAGAGACCCAAAAGCATAAACTTATAGATTAGAGTATATTTAATATATTTTTTAATATCTCAACAATGACATCTTAGGGCTAATCGTCATTTTATATATAGTTTTCTGGTTTAAAAAAATATATCTTTGCCTATACTCTCAATTTTTTTTAAGTTAAATTTCTAGCTAATTTTTTCAAACATTAAAAATAGTTTTTAAAATTAGAAAATTAAAATTGAGAGTTAACGTGTTCATTTTAAAATTAGCAAATTAAAATGAAATTAGATGAGCTCTTTAAACATTCAAATTCTCACCAAAATTTCATCATACAAAAACATAGGCAAATAATAAATATAAGAACGCCTAGAACATAAATCAAAGCTAGATTCAAATATTTAAGGCCCGTTTGATAACCATTCTTTTTTTTTTTTTTTTAAATTATATTATGTCTACTTCCTCTCAATTCCTATAATATGTTTTTCACCATTTTTGCAAACGCATTTGAATTCTTAGTCAAAATTCAATACTAAAAACAAGTTTTTAAAAACGATTTTTTTAGTTTTCAAAACTTTGCATGGGATTTTAAAAACATTTTTAGAAACTAGATAAAAAATAAATAAATTCATAGGTAGAAGTAGTGTGTTTATAAGCTTAAGTTTCAAAAAATCAAATGGTCATCAGACAAGACCTAAGTTAATATAGATTTTATAAAAAAGAAATTTAATCATCTAAAATAACTTTACCGATTTGTACATGTACTCCTCTAATATATATGCAAGCTTGAATGTTCATTTGATTGATAAAAAACCAACATGGTGAACTATCAATAAGAAATGTAGAAGAATTGAAGAAACAACAATGATGAAGAAGTTTGATTTAAGGATATTTTAGTTTAATATTAATGTTAAACAATTCCCTAATATATTCTCTAAGCTTAAAACTTAGACCGACAGATTAATCATTTAATATATTCTCTAACATAGAACACAATATCTAGCTAGTAGCTAGATTTATCCAATCTAGTAATATTATTCAATTTATAATATTGAGATCACATAGGCTGCTTGTATATCTTACAAAGTTCAAACTAGTTATCATAATACAACAAATACACAAACTTTTCCAACACCCTTTTGAAACATATTCAAGCTAAGAACTTAAAATTAAAAAATTAAAGGAAAAAAAAAAACAAAGGCATCATATTTTTATGGGAAAGAATCTTGATTAGTGTAATACAAAACAATGAATAATGATGATGTTTCCTATTGATAATGCATGAATAGCTTTATCCCTTCAAACATCAATTTGGTTTCTCTTTTTTCAGTTTTTTTCTTTGCACTTTTGAGTGTGGAGTTCGTACGGCCATGGCCTTTGGCATATCCTTCAATGATGGCTTTGGCATGTGGGTTTGTATCAATGATCCACACAGCACTTGAAATAAATTAGAGCTTCACAAAAATTAAAGAAAGATATATACTTTTAAGTACATATATAATTTATAAATGAATCTTGTAATGTGATCTTAGTGCAAATTTGAATCATATATATATATATATTCATGGTGGGACAATACAAAAAAAGGGAGGTAGTGGTTAGCTTAATCCTTTCGATTCTTTTTTCTTTTTCTTTCTTCAAATGACAAGTGTGAAAGATAGAATTTGAAATTAAATAAAGTTATATTTCAATTAGTCATTGCTTTATTGGTTAAGGTGTCGTTTGGAGACTCGTCAAATAGATATTAGATTATCATGTTATTTATACCACACCAATCTAATTTCTTATTTAATAGTTAGATTGGCAGTCTATTATTTTAACTTCGTTCAATTTTTCTTTTTTACTTAGCACAATAAATGTAGGAGGGTGGATTTGTACTTTCAGCCTCAAAAAAAAGGAATAAATATCTTAATCGCTCAAGATACTCATTTTGGTGCTAGTTCAATTATTAAGTTTTATATAAAATTTTATTTTTTTTCCTACAACTAGATACTTGACATATTGCCAGTACTTTCTAAGTACATGAACTTTCTCAAATCAAAAATCACATATAAAACAATGAGTTTAAACTTTTTTTTTTTTTTTTTGAGTTCAATATGTGGGAGTGATAAATTCAAACCTATGACCTTTTGATCGAGGGTATATACCTTAATCAATTGAGTCATGTTCTGGTTGACGAGTTCAAATAATTAATTAATTATTACAAAGTTTGTTTTGACATTAATAGTTGCAACAATAAGCCAAAAGGAACGAAGAAGTAAAAGAGACATGAAGGTTCTTTTATGTGGTTTCGATTATTTCCTCAAATCTACCTCTACATAGCCACGTCCAAAGAATAAAATTTATTCCAAAAGGTTAGTGCACAACACAACATCAAATAATATTGGAGCCACAATGTTTTGATTTTGTTTTTCTCGAGTTGAATGAATATTTCTTCACACGAATTTTAGTCAATTCAACCAATAAATCTCTAAAAGAATATTCCAAATTTCGCCACAACTAATTGTTGATTCAAAGAAAAATAAATACCCATATATCTATTATCTAGCTAGTTTCCACAAATAACTAGTGAAATATTAAAATGAATTTATTTCAAATTTTGATTCCGATTACAGCTAGTAAGATTTTCTTGTAATTACAAAACATAACCAATAAAATAATTTTTTAGAAATTGAATGAATAAAACCTTAAGGTAGTGTGCCAATAAGACCAACATATTTTTTGTCTAACACTAACAAAAAGTATTGATATAGTGTTGGTTGAGATCGTTAGCATGGTTTGTAAAACAAGGGTTCTAATCAAGTAATCTAATTCGAACATAACTCAATGGATAAAACATCAATGACCATTTTAAAGGTCAATGCTTCAATTCTCACACTCTACAAATTGTTACTCAAAAAAATAATAATAAAAAATAAAGAAACTCCCCAAGTAATCTTCATGCATAATCTTACCATAGGCATTATAAAGTAGGTTAGAAAAATAATTAAATTTACCAAAACTTAATAGTTTAAGCTTTTTTGTCTAATAATAGCATAAAATAGGGTATCAGAAGAGGAGAATATAAGTTCAAATGTCAACTCCTCCTTGCTTCAAATTAATAGTTGCTCTTGTTTAATCATCACATGGGATGAAGATTTATCATTTTTTGAGACTTTCATAGTCACATGGCCCTTGTGAAGGTTTCGCTGGGTATGACTAGGAATTTTTCATTATTGAAGATCTTCTAACATTATCCACTTGAAAGTTGTTAAGTTGTATTAAATTTTCACCATAACCCTTCAATTCCATCAAATTGCACCTCAAATTTAGATAAGTGTTACAATATTAACCTTAAACTTTAAAAAGTAGTGCAATTTTAACCCTTTAATAAATTCTCGCTCCAAGTATCGTTGAAAAAAAAAAGGTTCTGTCTTATATATTCAATAAATTATAAAGCATATGTATGATATGTAATTGATAAAATTTCAGACAAAAATTGTTAGAGCTAATTTTTATGATGAAAATTTGAATTTTGGCAAATTTATTCCATGGTTAATTTGTGCATGGGTCCAAAACTTAATTTTATTAAAATTAATGAGTTTATGAATATTTTTACACTACTTTTTGTTAAAATTAATGAACAAATTAACAGAAATTGAACTGAGGGTAAAAATTACAACACTTATCTAAGTATATGGTCTAATTTCATGAAATTGAAAGTTTGAGGTGACAGTTGATACAACCTAGCCAACAAATTTAGGGGCAAAAATTGATTATATTTTCTCTTTCTTTTTATAAGATAGTAGATTTGAATCCCCTCTTTTTTGTTCGTAATATAATGTTACAAAATAAAAGGACTACAACATTCAAAAAGTGATCTAATATTATTATAATAAAGTGCTGCAAATTACGTATATATAACATATCTTATATTTTTATTCAATGCACTGAACTTCAAAAATTACAGAAACTTTATGGTATTGCTTAGAGCAGCTTTATTATTGAATATTCATGGATTGATGCTTGCTCGACCTCCAGGGCTTCCTTTTCTTGGCTCGTGACTTGGGTTAGCACCTGGTTCATGGTAGTCCATCAATATTGTTTCCATTCCCAAAAGCTTTCTCATCACTTTTTCTTTCACAATTCCCTGCAAATTAATGTCGTTGACGTATTAAAACTACCGGTAGAAAGGAAGAAATCTACTATATCGAAAAATGGTAATTCGGAGTCAAACACAAGAAAAATAAAATAAAATAGAACTACGGTGCAACTTTTAAAGAGAGAACTAACTATGTGTAAATTTATGAACCTCTGACTTGTTGATCGAAAATATATGTCTTGACAGTCATTTGAGCTATACTCATGTAGACAATTCATTCAATTATTGAAGGGTATTACTTTTCATTTTTCTTGTATATTTCATGTGAAAATATTTTGCAAGGTTCGCCCACGAACACACATGTAAAAATGTTTATAGTGTGTGTATGCGTGTATATATATAGCTTTACCTGACCACAAGGGTTTGGTTCTTCTTTCAATTCCTCCTTCATGTTCAGGCCATGAGCTCCTCCTGTAATGGAACATCAACTATTTGCATTTAGATTGAGATTATTCTCAATATATCTCAAAAAAATACTTCTACCATATGAGTGAAATTAAAATATGATCTTTTAATGTCGAAATAATCAGGTTGAAAATCTTTAAAAGGATGAAATATATTTAATGTTATTTTCAATTTATTTCATATTAATAGTTTTAGTGAGTCGATAATTCAATAACGATAAATAGTGAATCTGAATAAACACCAAAAAAGGGGTAAGAAAGTTGCAATATTGGCTAGCTACTAACTCTAACAGTGAACTGATAATGGCTGAAAAATGGCAAAAGAGAAGTACCTGAACTAGGGGAAGTGAAGATGAGGAAGATGAGAATGCAGGTCTTAATTATCTTAACCACCATGGAAGCCATTGTTGATGAATCTAAAGAGCTTAATTAAACCAGAGAGCTTGATGATGCTGAATAACTGGAGTACTTGGGAGTGCTAGGGTTGGAGGAAAACAAAGGGTTTTATAGAGAAGGAGGGAATTAGATAAAATGGAGCCAAAGCGAACACTTTTGTCATCATGACAGCCTCCATTAAAGCTTCTTCAATGTAATGATTTTGAAGATGCTGTGCCTGTTATCCACTACCTGGGAAAAGTCAACAGCTTTTTGTTATGTGGTCTTTTTTTTTTATTATTGGTATTATAGTTCTCTTGCTTGTCCAACTCAAAACAAACATTCTAAGATTATATTACAAGTTTAGTTTATAAACTTTTAAATTTATGTCTATTTAGTCTTTAAAATTTTAAAAAGTATTTAATAGAGTCTATAAACTTTTAATTTTGTGTCTAATAGGTCCTTAAATTTTCAATTTTTTTTATAATAGCTAGGTTCTAACCTTAACAGTAAAACCACCATAGTTGTAATTTAAAGACCAAATAGACACAAACTTAAAAAGTTTAGGGACTAAAAACTTGTAATTGAACATATTCTAAATCAACTTGTTTTATTAACGGCTAGTTGACTGCTTTTCTATTGAGTTTTGGTTATTACTTTTTTTTTAGTTCAACAACATTTAGGGTGGGGGATATTGAGGATCCCACATTGGAAAAATGGGGAGACCTCACATTCTTAATAAGATACATGAGCTACTCCTCTCATTGCCAATTGGTTTTGAGATGGAACCTCATGTAATCTAATAGGGGATTCGAACCTCTGACCTCTTGGTCAATGGTACATGCCAATTACTGTTGAGTTATGCTCACTTTTGGCATTTTGGTTATTACTTAGGAGAAGTTTGGGCCTCGTGAGTTAAGTTGAGTTGAGTTGGGTTGGGTTTAAAATCCAACTTACTGTTTGGTCCATGGAGAAATTAACTCCCCATAAAAAAATTCAACTCTACTGACTTGTTACAGTTAGGATATTAACTCCACCGAGCTTGTACAGTAACCTTATTAACATATTTTATCACCACTTCTCCAATGACTGGTGGCCACCGCCTGCGACCTTCTCCTATGATCAGCAGCCACCTTCGGTGACCTTCTCTGGTGACCAACGACCTTCTCCCGACGACTGACGGCCAATGTCGACTACCTTATCTGACAATCGACGACAATCGTTGGCGACCATTTCCGACAACCAGTGGCACCGTCTTCGGAGACTATCGCCGGCAACAATTCCCAACGACCAACGACACTCCCATGGTTCAAAATAATATAAAATGCACATGTACTTAGTTGGTCTGACTCTCTCCAACAATCTTTCTTCAAACTTACAAACTCGACCCATTGTGTTGGCCATTACTTTGTGAACCATAATTATGTTTTGTGAATCATGTAAATAGGCCCTTGATAACCTACTAATATTTTGTGAATATTCCACTCCTACATGACACTAATGTTGAAATATATTGTCGTTTTTTTGTCATCTTGAAAAAGTAGAATACTGACATTCTTTTTTCTAAAGATGTTCAATTTAGTACATGTGTTCAAACAAATGTAAACAAACAATGTTCCTTTGCAAAAAAAAAAAAAAAAAAAAAAAAAAAAAAAAAAGTAATGGTCAATGTGTTTAAAAAAAAAACTGTCTCATAATGAAGACCCTATTAGTAATTGAAAAATGTCATAATAATGTGCTCATTTGTAAGTTTCAAAGAAGTTCAATGTGTGTATAGAAAATGAAACCTTAGATTTCTATATTTTTTGATAGAAGTTCAATTTGTGTTTAAAGAAAAAAAAATGCAGGTACATTGCCTTTTTGTCCATTCATCAATTGTTATTTGTTGTTATAAAGAATACAACATTTAATTTCTATAAATTAAAAGAAGTTCAATGTGTAACAGAAAGAGAAAACAAGGACACATTGCCTATAGTCTGGAAGAATTCAATTTCTAAAAAAAGAAAGATAAAGAATGATGTTTTTTTAAAAAAAAAAGATCAATGTTGAAATATATTATTTTTTTGAAGTGGGCATTTGAATTCAGTTGGAAAGTTGGGAAAATATGTTTCTAGATGAATGACTGGAAAAAATAAAAATAAAGGAAACAAAAACAGTCAGCTAAAAATTAGTCTTATTCGGGTTACACAAAATTGCACCAGATACTCATAACAACTCAACTCAACTATCCACTCCAAACACAGATTTTCTGACTCAACTCAATCCAACTCTGCACTCCAAACACAGACTTCTGAACTTACTGACAAACTAACTTGCCCAACTCAACTCAACTCTGGGTGCCAAATGCCCCCTTAGTGAGAGCAATTTCCAATACCACAATTGCAAAAGCTCACACTAATATGGGAATCTCTACTTTAATAAAATAACAACTTAGATTTTTTTTTCATCCAAAGTTTTACATTGCATATGTGTTGGAAGGAATTTCAACAACAAACTACAAAGAAGACATTAGTGTCTAATTGGGATCAGTGTGTTAACCATAATTAATTTTGGTTTTTTAACTAATGTGATATGTTCAATCCACGAGAAATAATAAATGTCTTAAAACACAATTCAAATTTATACTTTTCAACCGAATGTGACTTGTCATATCTTAGGTTATTAAAATAAAATGACTTTAAATATCTATAAATTAAACCTATGATTAAAGAAAACCTTAAGAATTAAAAATGTAATGTAATCAACGTTTTTAATAATTTTAAATGATCAATAATTCAAAATTTAATAATTTATGCCACATTTGATAATCATTTGATTTTTGAAAATTGTGCTTATTTTTTCACAATTTCTCTATAATAGTTTTTATCATCTCTATAATGGTTTTCATCTTTCTTAAGGAAGTATTTGATTTTTTACCCAAATTCCAAAACACAAAAACAAGTTTTTCAAAACTTGACTTGATTTTTTAAAACATACATAAAAAGTAGATAAGAAAACATGAAAATTCATAGATAAAAATCGTATTTATAGACTTAATTTTTAAAAATTAAAAACAAAAAATGAAATGGTTATCAACGGAGTCTTATATCCATCAACAATAGGTGTATTATGGTTTTTCACCGAGGGGGTGGATCGAAGCGATTGCAGCGAAGAATTGATCTGAAACGAAGCACTTCGTCTATGGGCATTGTAGAAAGAATCGAATATGACCCTAATCGTTTTTCCCGGATCGCTTTATGAGACCTCTTTTTCTTCCCCCTCATACTGCATTTCGGGAGCAGACTGCTGGGTGAGACTTGATGAACATTAATTTAATTATGGAAGCAAGTTCAATATTTAATTAGTCAATAATCTGTATCAATCATTCATGTTAAGCATTTTGACAGGGCTGTTGGGTCAGCTACACGTGTGTTAGGCATCATTCCATTAAAAGATATAGTCTCACTTTACAAACCCCATATTAAACTTTCCATCTATATAACAATAATAAAATAAAGCATATTTCAATCTTGAGGATAATTTCAATCTATTTACTTTAGAAAGAGTCTTTGGCTCCATGTTTTTAACGAGGGTGGATTGTGAAGAGGACTAAAATTAAGAAAATATATGATGTTGGTGTCATAAAAACTTGGAGTTTGATTCATGGTTTATGATTTATAATGGTTTAATATCAGAATAAATGATGAATTTCATATAATTTGCTTTATGTAATATGAAAATATTTATAGAACCTATGAGAGAATAACAGACCTAGATTATAATCTGAAATAAATAAACTCACGTATCAAACACATAGACTTATTTTCTTAGTTATCTAAGTCTAATACACGAGTCTAATACTTTAAAAGTCTGTAATAGTCTAACGCCTCTGAAAAATTGTAATAGCTCAGAGAGGTCAAGTCAATATGTTTTTTTTTTTTCTATATAAGGTTTTTATTTTAATATTTATATTGGTGTCAAATTTCGCCTACTTTCATAACTACGAGTAAGTAATAATAGAGGCAAACCCAAGTGGAAATATTGCTCTACTGATCTTTACATTAATGCTACTATTTTCTCTATGTATGCAAAGTAACTAATGTAAGATAAATAAGTAATGGACTTAACAGGAAGCCAATCCGAGCATATATAGCTCATTAAAACCCAAGTGGAAATATTGCTCTACTGATCTTTACATTAATGCTACTATTTTCTCTATGTATGCAAAGTAACTAATGTAAGATAAATAAGTAATGGACTTAATGGGAAGCCAATCCAAGCATAGCTCATTAGATAAGGTATCATTTATTATTTTAAAGATCAACGGTTCAATCTTTCACCCTGCAATTGTTGAAGGGATTATCTCTAGAAAATAAAAGGCATATGATAGATTGAGATATATATTTCATTCTCTCCTCAAGACAAAATTTCCCTACTATAATCGATATTTATTGTTGGATTTTAGTTGTCTCTTGAGATTCGAAATGATATTCTTCTTGTAGCAATAATAGGAAACATATTTCAAAACCTTTCTTGTGATTGACTCTCTAATATATACGAATTGAAAGAATATGAATTAACTATGTATAAATCATGTGAGATTTTTTTAATGGTAATTGTATTAATAAAGATAATGAGTTTCATGAAAAGACACGACTAATCTTAAAAACTTCTCAATAAAGAGTTACAACCTAGGTAACTTTCATCCTAAAAAGCTACCATGAAAGAAACAAGAACAACGTTTCTATAATAACCTCCACAAGAAAATGTCAAAAATCTCCTACAAAGATGAGTCACAAATCTCGTACAATAACTAATACGACAAAAACTCGCCATAAAAAGAAGTTTTCATTCAAATATAACATATAAAAAGAAAACCATAATTATTTTCATATGGGTTGTCAAGTGGATCATATGGGGTCGTACGTACCTAAATTGATTAAGGAGAGAAATGATTAAGATTCCAAATGTTAAGTATGCTTCGATAAATGAAGCTTGTCTGCAAACATACAAACAAATGGCCCTATGGCACTTCACAAAATATACACATTTTGGTAGGACAAATGCCCAAATTGCCTTATCCTTACACCTGCCTTCTTGTTGTGTGTGCAATTGTGGCCAATCTATGCTCTTCCCTTTCTCTCTTGCAATTCATAATTGAAGTTAAGCCTTTAGTTTTCTTCTCTAATCTTAGTTTTTGGCCAAATAATGAAATAATTGCATGTTTAAGTTAGTTAATTTTAATGGTCATTAAATAAGTTCTATTCAATCGAAGTATTATTTGTATAGGACAAAATAAATCATGCTAAATTAAGCATAGTTCAACTGGTTAAGGTATATATATACCTCTCGACTAAGAGGTCAGAGGTTTTAATAATCTCTTCAACCCCACATGTTTGTTGAACTAAAAACAAAAAAAAACAAAAAAAAAAACAAGCATATCATTACAAATCATAGTTAAATAATATAGAGAAAGTTACCGTACGTCTCATTTCCTTATGTTAAAACGTCTTAGGATATTCCTGCAATTTTAATTTTTTTTAAAATAAGAATATGACAAAGTCTATTTGTGATTTTTGGTAGATGAACTTCTTAATATTACATTTTGTTATAATTAGGTATAGGATCTACCGTATTTATGGCCTATGTCTAATTTGGTATTTTCAAAGTGGAAATTGATACTGTATATTAGATGCCTTTTGTTACTCGTTTTGGAGTTCAACCATAAAATAACTTGTAAGGCACATTAGTTTTATGTTATTCTCCACTACTGTGGCATGGGCATTAAAATAACACTTTAATCAACGCATCATTTGTTAGATATTAGTTAGATTTTAAAATATTTATTAAAAGAAAACAACCTTAAAAGATCAGTTAGCTAAAATTAATGTTTCACAAGTTCAAAATTTCACCAAACAAAACCTACATAATTCCATCGCCCTTTTAATTTAGTTCAAGATAGTACATAATATGATCAACACAAGCCTTGATTTGACAAGAATTTGATTAGTTTAAAACAAAATTAGAAAAACAATTAATGATGATGTCTCCCCTTCATAATGCATGTATAAGCTTTATCCCTTCAAATACCCATTGTGTTTCTCTTTTTCCATTTATTTTTGCACATGATCAAGGGTGGAGTTCTAAATGGAGAATGCTTATAGATTTTTTTTAGTTAATGATATAGTAAAATATAAATTTAACATACTTTATATATATATATATATATATGAATGTGCACTTTTATAATATTTGTGTTATCACTTTTAAATTTTCTCTAAATTATATGACCTCATGTGTCCTTTGAATTATAATATGTGGATTGTATCAATAATGAGTGGCACTAGGATAAAATTACGTACAAAAATACAAAAATTAAACATTAAGACCCTGTTTGATAACCATTTGGTTTTTTGTTTTTTAAAATTATGTTTGTTTTCTCACAATTTATCTACAATAGATTTCATTTTCTCTATAATAGTTTCCATCTTTCATAAGGAAACATTTGAGTTTCTAGCCAAATTCTAAAATTAAAAACAAGTTTTTGAAAACATATGTAAAAAGTAGATAAGAAAACATGAAAATTTATAGGTGGAAATAGTATTTATAGGCTTAATTTTCAAAAATTAAAAACTAAAAACCAAATCAAACGGGGCCTAAGGGTATGTGTTTGGAATACCTTTTAGTTTAAGCATTTTTTTAAAATATATCTTTAATAAAAATACTTTTATATCTTAAGTTTTTTAAGAAGTGCAGTTAAATAACAACTTTGTTTGATTACACTATATTCAAAATTAAAGTAATTTAATTAGTTATAAACATTGTTTTTTCTTACTATATAGTTTGAAGATTCTTGGCTTTAAAGTCCTTTTTTTTTTTTAATCTATCTCTCAAGTGTTTCTTCAAAAAATAATTTTTGAATTAATCCATTCTTTTAAAGTGCTTTTTATTTATTAAAATTTTAAAAAAAATTGATCATCTAAAATCACTCAATGAGGTATATTAAACACACTTTAAATTATTAGTATTTTTTCCAAATGTATGTTTAGAAAAATTGATTTGGTTTAAAAAGCATTTTTCTCCAAAGCTATTCCCAACACACCATAATTCTCAAACAACCTACCCTTAAAATGCTTTTTTACTAGGATGCATAGTAGTAGGGCATTCCTCTAAAAAAAATGATTTCATATATAATTTAACTTACATTTACATAGAGAAATTATTTAGTGAAGTTGGTAAATTAATTTACCTTGCCTTACCTAAAGTCGATGTTAAATAGACCAAATTTCTTAAGTTTTATATGTGATGATACACTTGAGACACATTGTACTGATCCTTGTTGAATAAAATAACTAGATTCTTCACATTGTTTATATCGATCAATAATCCTTAAAGTTTATAGGTTTCAAATTCTTCTAATAAAAATAAAAATAAAAATAAAGCCATAAATTTCAAGATATTATAACAAAAGGAATTAACCATCGGAATTTGATTTTAAAATTAGTCAAGCACGACATACTTCTAATATTAGAAACAAGTAAATTGTTGATTCAAAGAAAAATAAATAGTCTTCTCAATTAAAATTGGGATCCGATCCAAGAATGGTGAACCCAAAGTGGCACCATCTTGAGGGGGCATGTTGAGGATCCCACATTGGAAAAATGTAGAGAGACCTCACAATTTATAAGATACATGGGCTACTCCTCTCATTGCCAATTGGTTTTGAGATGGAACCCCATGTAATCTAATATTCTCAAGTATAGCTTAGTGGATAAAGCACCAATTATCATCTCAAAGTCAATGGTTCGATCTCTCGTCCTATCATTGTTAAACTAAAATAATAGGAATAAAACAAATACCCATATATCTAGCTTGTTTCCACAAATAACTAGTGAAAGATTAATGTGAATTTATTTCAAATTTTGATTCCGTTTACAACTATTAAGGTTTTCTTTTAATTACAAAAACAAAACCAATAAAAATAACTTTTTAGAAATTGAATGTATAAAACCTTAAGGTAGTTTTGCCAATAATACCAACATATTATTTTTCTAACACTATGTCGATCACTAACAAAAGTATTGATAGGGTGTTGGGCGATGGATCGTTAGCATGGTTAGTAAATCAAGGCTCTAACCAAGTAATCTTCATGCATAATCTTACTATAGGCATTATAAATTAGATTGTTCATAAAAGAAATTAATTAAATTTACCCAAGCTTAATAGCTTAAGTTTTTTTTATAGCAAATAATAGTATATAATAGGATAATAGAGAAGAGGAGGATACCAGTTCAAATCTCTATAAATGTGAACTCTAATTAGCTTCCTCATTTTAAATTAATAGGTGTTCTTATTTAATTCACATAGAATTAGAACGATTATTTTTTTTTTAAGATTTTCATAGTCACATAGGCCTTAGACCCTTTGCATCATATGTGAAGGTTTTGCTGGCTATGACACCAAATGATTCTTTTATTATTGAAGATCTTCTAACGTTGTCCACTTGAATATAGTTCAAATAATCGAATACTTTTTTTTTTTTTGAAGAAAGATACGCTTTTATTAGACAGGTATGTGAGATACATACAATTAGCGAAGTTATAAAATTGTTGAATACTAGCACACTCCGCTCCTTTTTATAAAGGTAGGAGATTTGATGTTCCAAAATAAAAGGATTATAACATTCAAAAAGTGATCTAATGTTATTATTATTATAAAGTGCTGCAAATCAATATATATATATATCATAATTTTATATTTTTATTTAATGCACTGAATTAAAAAAATTACAGAAACTTTATTTATTTATTTATTTTATGAACAGAAACTTTATTTGGTAATGCTTTGAACAGCATTATATTTGAATATTCATGGATTGATGGTTGCCCGACCTCTGGGGCTTCCTTTTCTTGGCTCGTGACTTGGGTTGGCACTTGGTTCATGATAGTCCATCAATATTGCTTCCATTCCCAAAACCTTTCTCATCACTTTTCCTTTCACAATTCTCTGCAAATTATAGTCGATTTATTAAAACTACCAGTAGATCAAAAGAAGAAATCTAATCTACTATATATATCGATAAATAATGTTGATTCAAAGTCCAACACAAGAAAAATAAAATCATATAAAAGAGAGAACTATCTATGTGTAAATTTGTGAAATCTTTTGACTTGTTTCTTAACTCGTTCAATTATAGGAAGGTAATATTTTGCATTATTTTCTTAGTGTGTATATGTATATATATAGTCTTACCTGACCACAAGGATTTGGTTCTTCCTTTAAACCCTCTTTTTGGCTCAGGCCATGAGCTCCTCCTGCAATGGAACATCAACCATTTGCATTTAGATTGAGATTATATTATTTTCAATTATATCCCAAAAAATGCTTCACTATATGAGTGAAATTAAAATATGATCTTTCAATGTTAAAATAATCTTGGACATCTAATCGATAATCTTATATTGATGAAATCTCTTTAGTGTTATTTTCCATTTATTTCATATTAATAGTTCACTTGTTCGTGGGTCTAACGGTAATTTCGACAAATAATAGTTTAAATCTTAATAAATACCAAAAAAAAAACAAGAGAGTAAGGAATTGGTTGCAATATTGGCGCTAGCTACTAATTAACCCTAACACTGAATTGATAAGGACTGAAAAATGGAAAAAGAGAAGTACCTGAATTAGGGGAAGTGAAGATGAGGAAGATGAGAATGGAGGTCTTAATTATCTTAACCACCATGGAAGCCATTGTTAATGAATCTAAACAGAGCTTAAAACCAGAGAGTTTGATGAAGCTGAATAAGTGAAGTTGAGAATGCTAGGGTTGGAGAAAAACAAAGGGTTTTATAGAAAATGAGAGAATGGTATAATTAATAGAGAAAAGCTTACATGCTGCTTGGGTAGCAGGTAGCTATGGTGCAGTCTATTTGGGCATCATTAATTTTTTTTCTTTTTTTTTTAAATAAAAAATAAAACAACTTTTTTAAATCTTGTGATGTCTAAATAGACTGTACCACTGCTACCTGACTAATATATGTAGCTGACTTGAACTTTTGTCATCGTGAAAAGCCTCCATTAAAGCTTCTTCACTGTAATGATCTTGAAGAAGCTGTACCTTGTCATCCACTACCTGGGAAAAGTCAACAGCATTTTTGGATGTGGTCTTTTTTTATTATTATAAATTATAATTATTATTGGTGTTGTAGTTCTCTGCCTTTGTCCAACTCTGAAAACAGATATTCTGAATCAACCTCTTTTATTAATGGCCTTAGTGAGAAAAGTTTCCAATACCACAGGTGTAAAAGCTTTCATTAATATGGAAATATACTTTAATAAAATAAGGTTAAATTATAAATTTTGTCCCTATAATTTTAAGAAAGTTAAAATTTCGTTTCTATGATTTTAAATGTTAAAATTAGTCTCTATGGTTTGATAAAATCAGACTTTTTATGAGGGTTTTATCAAATTATAAGGACTATTTTATTAGAGTGTTGATATAATTAAATTTACCATAATCCATCAGCTTAAGCTTTTGGGTTGATTGATTGGTGATTTAACATATTTTATAGGTTTTATCAAATCGTAAGAACCAAATTCTGACTTTTAAAACTATAGAGATTAAATTCTAACTTTTTTAAAATCATAAGGAACAAATTTGTAATTTAATCATAAAATAACAATTTGAATTTTTTTTTCTTTTCAAAATATTGCATTACATATATGCGTGTTGAAAGAATTCAAGCTACAAACTACTAAGAAGACATCAATATCTAATTGGATGAGCTATGCTTAACTCTGCATTAAGAAAGTATTAACCATAATTTTGTTTTTTAACTAATATGACATAATTGATCAATGTGAGAAATAAATGTCTTAAAAGTTAAAACACAATTCAAATTTATCTTTTTCATCAAATGTGACTCATCACATTTTGGATTATTAAAATAAAATGTCACCTCATGCCGCTCATTTTAAATATCTAGAAATTAAACTTAAGAATGTTAAAAGAAACCTTCAACCTTAAAAATTAAAAATGGGATCAACCAGTTTTTATTTTAATAATTTCAAATGACAAATAATTCAAAAGTTAATAATCCAGTGATAAATGTATATATATATATATCAACAATCATATAAGTGAGACTTAATGAACATTAATTTAATTATGGAAGCAAGTTCAATATTTAATTAGGTGATCAATAATCTGTATCAATCATTCATGTTAAGCATTTTAATAGGGTTTGTTGGGTCAGCTACACGTGTGTTAGGCATCATTCCATTAAAAGATATAGTCCCACGTTACAAACCCTGTATTAACTTGCCATTTACATAACAATAATATAAAATTAATAAAGCATATTTCAATCTTGGGGATTTCAATCTATTTACTTAGCGATAGTTAATTTTTGGCTCCATGTTTTTAAGAAGGGTGGATAGTGAGAGGTCTAAAATTAAGAAAATATGAAGTTGCCTTGGTCAATATAAAAACTTGAGTTTGATTCATGGTTTATGATTTATATAATGGTTTTAATATCGGAATAAAAGATGAATACTTCATATAATTTTGTTTACGTAATATGATTAGTATATTTATGTAATCTATGAGAGAGAATAAACAAACACATAATCTCAGATAAACAAACTCACATATCAAATATAGGCTCATCTTCTTAATTCTTAGTTATCCAAGTCTAATACATGAGCCCTAACACCTAGGCCCTAGAGAGATCAAGTCAATATGTATTTTTTTTCCATTTAAGGTTTTTTTTTAATATTTGAATTGTTGTCAATTTTTCCTACTTTCATAATATATAACTACATGAGTACGTAATTATAGAGGCAAACCCAAGTGAACTAAAAAAAATGATGGGAATATCTCTAGAAAATAAAAAGCATAGGGTAAATTGAGATAAATATTTCACTACTCTCTCCTCAAGACAAATTTTTCCTACTATAATCGATATTTATATAGTTGAATTTTAGTTGTCTCTTGAGATACAAAATGATATTCTTCTTGTAGTAGTAACACTCAAAACTATAAGATCAGCAACTAACAGGGAAAAATATTTCAAAAACTTTCATGTGATTAACTCTATAATATATATGAAAGAATGCATAGGAATTAACTAAGTATAAACCATGTGAGATTTTTTTTAGTAGTTATTGTATTTATAAAGATAATGAGTTTCATGAAAAGACACAACTAATCTTAAAAGGTTCTCAAAACAATCAGAACCTGCCATAACTTTCATCCTAAAAAGCTTACAAAAGAAACAAGAACAACGTTCGTTTCTAATAATAAACTCCACAAGGAAACTATATCACAAATCTCCTATAACGAAGAGTCACAAATCTTACCTAATAACTAGTACCACAAAAACTCGCCATAAAAAGAACTTTTCATTCAAATATAACATATAAAAGAAAAGAAAAGAAAACCATAATTAATTTCATATGGGTTCTCAAGTGGATCATTTGGGATTGTACGTACCTTAATTGATTAAGGAAATAAATGATTAAGATTCCAAATGTTAAGTTTTCTTCGATAAATGAAGCTTGTCTGCAAACATACAAGCAAAATGGGCCTATGTCGTTCTTCTCAAAGTATACATATTTTGGTAGGACAAGTGCCCAAATTGCCTTATCCTTACACCTACCCCTTCTTGTTGTATGTGCACTTTTGCCCAATCTATGCTCCTCTTTTCTCTCTTGCAATTCATAATTGAAGTTAAGCCTTTAGTTTTCTTCTCTAATCTTAGTTTTTTGCCCCAAAGAATGAAATAATTGTATGCTTAAGTTATAGTTAATTTAAATGGGTCATTAATTAGTTCTTTTTTTTATCAAAATATTTGTTAGTATATATGATTTCAACCCAATGAATCATTACAATCATACATAAAATATACATAAATTATTGTCTCATTTCCTTTTCATGTTAAAACATATATTAGGATGTTCCTACATTGTACGACAATAAAATTAATATTACAATTTTTGTTTTGTTATAAAATAAGGATATGGAAAATTTTATTTGTGGTCTGATAGATGCACTTCTTAATATTACATTTTGTTTTAATTATCTATAGTGTCTAACATGTTTATGGATTATATCTAATTTGATCTTGACACATATATAGAGTCCAACACATGTTTACGGGTTATGTTTAATTCGGTCTTTTTAGAGTGCAAATTAGAGTGCAAATTAGACAACTTTTGTTACTCATTTTGAAGTTTAACCAGATGGTCCATAAATAACTTGTAGGTCGCATTAGTTTTATATTATTCTTCGCTAATGTGAAATGGATATCTAAAAACATTTTAATCAATGCATCATTTGTGAGATATATATTAGTTGCCAACAAGAGCATAGCTCAACTGACATGAAGTATATGCTTATAACCAAGAGGTCATGGGTTCGAATTCTCCCACCCCAAATGTTGTTGAATTCAAAAAAAAAAATGTGAGATATTAGTTAGATTTTAAAATATTTATTAAAAGAAAACAACCTTAAAGAGCTAGCTAAAATTAATGTTTCACAAAGTAATTCAAACTTTCACCGAACAAAACATACATAATTCCACCACCCTTTTAATTTAGTTTAAGATAGTACTTAAAATGATCAACACAAGCCTTGATTTGATAAGAATTTGATTAGTTTAAAACAAAATTAGAAAAACAATTAATGATGATGTCTCCCCTTCATAATGCATGTATAAGCTTTATCCCTTCAAATACCCATTGTGTTTCTCTTTTTCCATTTATTTTTGCACATGATCAAGGGTGGAGTTCTAAATGGAGAATGCTTATAGATTTTTTATTTAATGATATAGTAAAATAATTAAAGTACTTATCTATATGAATGTACTTTTATACTATTTTTGTTAATTATCACTTTTATATTTTCTCTAAATTATATGACCTCGTGTGTCCTATAAATTATAATATGTGGTTTGTATCAATGATGAATGGCACTAAGACAAAATTGCAAAAATACAAAAATTAAACATTAAATCTCAAAAAACCTTTGGGTAGGTATACCTATAAAACTAATGATATGATATAATGTAACTCACATTTTCATAGAGAAATTATTTAGGGGTTGTTTGATGCAGAGGGTTACAGGGAGTAGGAGTTAGGAAGTCTGGAGAGTTAAAAAGTTTGTGTTTGGGGTGTAGAGTTATTTAGTCTGAAATTAAGAAGTCTGTGTTTGGGACAAGAAGTTGTTTAGTGTGGAGTTCGATCTAAAGTCTGTATTTGGAGTGTAGATTTGCTAAACCTAAAGTTTTGAAATCTGAGTTGATTTTAGTTATTATTATTTTTTTTTGTAATTTTATTATTAAGGATTTGTTCCTATGAATTCTAAGATTGAGATTTTTTGTTTTTATTAATTTATGTATATTTTACAAATTTCTTTAAAGAAAAAAAAAAGAATTTTAAACAAAATGCTCCATATTCTTTTTTCAATATATCTCACATTAATTATTCATTTGCCTCGGATAGTTTTCAAATAAAAGAAAAACTTACAATAATTGTTTAAATATTACATGTGATTTAGAAATATTTTAATCCATTAATTTAAAGGGATTCAAATAAACTTCAAAAATTTTATGTTTTTATTCTCTAAATTCTAGAAATAATATAGATTTGCTCTCGTTAATCCTAAAATTGAGATTTTAAACTATATTATTTTATGAATATTTTACAATTTTTTTAAAGATTTGTTTTTGTCAATTTTAAAATTTTTAATTTAAGATTTGTTTTCCAAGCTTAATAAAAGTTATAATTTTTTTTTTTTTGCATAATTTAAGATTTTGTTTTTTTAACTTATCAATGTAATGATTTATCTAAAGTTTGATTAATTTAAAAATAATATATATCCTTTGAAGTTTTAAAATAACTAAGTTAAAAATAAAATATCAAATATTTATGCTATTTTAAAATAATTAAGTTCAAAATGAATATATATTTTTTAACACCATTCAAAATGAATATCATATACACTTCTATTTAAAATACTATATATCTATGTTATTTATTGTAATAATTTTATTTTATTAAGTTTAGAAGGAGAAACCGTTTATCTTTTTACTTTGAATATGATTAATTTGAAAATCATTTTTTTATTACGTTAACCTTTTTAAATAATAATTTCTTAAATTGTAATACGAGTTAATTTAAAATATCTTTTTTTTATCTTCAAATCATAAAATTATATATATTTTTGAGCTATTAATAAAACAATAAGCTTAAAAAATAAAGATAAGGTTGTTATTTTTTATAAGTAATTTTAGTTTAAACTTTAAAAAAAAAAAAAATTGTAGATGGCATGTGGAGAAAGTGAGATTGAGAGATTTTTATCAATTAAAAAAATATATTATATAGTACTCTAATTTACATTAGAATTTCAATTTAAATAATAGTATCATATTTAGAACGTTCGTATATAATTTATATTTAAAAAATAATATTATAGAATAAAAAAATATTTTTGTTAAAAAAATTATTAAAATTATAGGATAACAATAAAAATATTTTTTAATAATGATGTATATTTAATTATTAATTAGTAATAATGATGAAAAAAATTATATAAAATATAAAGAAAATTTTATAAATTAAGAGGGTGTTTGGTGCGCAGAATTGAGTTAAGTTGGGCAGAGTTAATTTGTCAATGAGTTAATATGTCTGTGTTTGGGGTGTAGAGTTGAGTTGAGTTAGGAAGTCTGTGTTTGGGGTGCAGAGTTGAGTTAATAAGTCAGGGGTATCTGATGCTATTTTGTAACCCGAAGTGACCTGATTATTTCATGGCTATTTTATTTTTCTTATTTTTTTTTCCAATCATTTAACTAGAAACATAGTTTCCCAACTTTCCAACACTCAATTGAGATGTCAATTGAGAAATGACACTCAATTGAAATGTCAATTGGTGGAATCTATGAGTTGAGTATTCCTAAAAGTAATGTTTCATTGCATTGATATTGATCTTTTTGGAAAAAAAAACTTCTTCTTTTTATTAGAATGGAGTTCTCCCAAACTATAGGCAATGTACTTTTTGTTTCTCTTTATGCTACACATTAAACTTCTTTCAATTTTTAGAAATTAAATGTTCCATTACACATCGAGCTTCTTTCAATTTTTAGAAATCAAATGGTGCATTCTTTATAGTAACAAATGTCAATTGATTCATGGACAAAAGTCAACATTACTAGAATGTATGCATACAATACTCACAAAAATATTTCTAGGCCATCAATTGCCCATTTACATTATCTACAAAAAAATATTAAGGTTCACAAAATATCAAGTAACTGCCAACAATGGACAGAGTTCTTAAGTCAGATGAAAGATGATGGTTGGAGCAGAGAGTCAGATGGTCCTACCCAAGATACGCAAGCAGTACATCTGCCTTGATTGGGTTAGGACCTGTAGGAATGTTAGATTTATCAACATTTCTCTTTGGGAGGTGGTTATGATTGTTAGGATATTAAATAGTTCTTCAACAGTTTCCATCTTAAAGGAAGCAAGAAAGAGGGGAAGGATATTTGTTCCTGAAACATAAATGGAGAGTGGTCAGAACTGCAACGGACTGATCATTGGTTTTGACTACAAACTGAGTATATGCATCCTCTGTTTCTGCCAAAGTTGCATAGGGTTGGTGAATGGCTCCCATAAATTCATGGACATGTATATGGCATTCATGCCAGGTCATGTAAATACAAGGGTTATGACCAACGAAGACCACAGAGAAATTCGTTCTACCCATTATCCTAAATTCAAAGTGTACGCAGTTAACTTCGTTCTACCCATTTAGTGTTTAGGGATTTTTAGGGGTTATGTAGGTTTAGGGTTTTTTAGGGGTTATGTAGGTTTAGGGTTTAGGGTTTTTTAGTGTTTAGGGCTTTTTAGGGGTTATGTAGGTTTAGGGTTAGGGCTTTTTAGGGGTTGTGTAGGTTTAGGGTTTAGGGTTTTTTAGGGGTTATGTAACCGATTTTGAATTTTTTTTTTCTTTCTTTTACTTTGCTTTTTTTTGTTCCTGCAATCTTCAGATCAAGTAGGAATGAGGGCAGGGAAGAAGTGAAACGTGTCTAATCTGAACATACAAGGGCAGTTGAGAAAGTGAAGAGTGAGGGTTGGAGAAGAAAAGAAAAGAGAATTAACTACTGCATGTTGTTCAAATGAGAGAGGATATGTGAGGTGACGGAGGCGATCTACCATGAGCGACGTCGACGGAGGATGAACGATCTGACAAAGCCAATAATGTGCGTAACGGCGATGGTGAGCCAATAACGTGACAGGAGAAGTGAAACTGCAATCAACCATGACGGTGGGTGTGACTTTCACTGAGATGTGAGATGAGAGAAGAGAGAAGAGAGAAGAAAAGATGAGAGGTGAGGGAGGGAGAGGGAATCGTGAAAATGAAAATGGAGGAGGAAAGGGAAGATACGGCAGAATGGAATTGGATTAGGGTTAGAAAATGATAAAACCCTAATTAGTTGGGCTTGATTTAAGTGGTGGGCTTTGGTGTTTATTGGGCTGGATTTGAAGTTTTTGTTAGATTATTAATATTTTCAGTTTGGTTCGGTTTATATGGTTTTACAATAAACCAAACTACAGACCGAACCGAAAATATTAATTTTTTAAAAGGCTAAACCGAAAATTCTATAAATTTAAAAATAATAAAGCCGAACCAGTCGGTTCAGCTTGATTTCTCGGTTTGGTCTGGTTCCTGCACACCCCTAAGTATATTTTATAACCAAAATATACCAATTCAAAGAATTTATTTGTTTTTCAAACATACTTAATACATGATAACTGATCTTAGATTATACCCAATCAAGACTTATATCACATATACCCAAAATTCGTTTTAGTCTCACCGTTGTCTAGTAGGGATAACTATATACATATACAAATTCGTTTTAGTGCATAATGTAAATGATATAAACGTGGATAATATAATATATTCCAATGTATGTCCAAATATATTAAAATAATAACTTATATACTCAGTCAGAAATATCCATATAATCAATCAGATCTCATATATACCCAATTAGAATTAGAGGACATTTTAATCTTAAAGGAAATATTAAATTTAATTTCTGACAAGCAACAATCATATATACTCTTTTCATACTTATATAATCCATACACATAAACAAATTAGGTTCATATCCTATATACCAAGCCTATTCACAACTTTTGTTATAAGATTATATTCTATAAATTCAAAATATACTAATGAAATGTTGTATTATATTATATAAATCCAAAATATAACAATGTACAGTTGTATTATATTATATAAATTCAAAACAATGAAAGGTTCTATTATAACTATGATTATAAGATTATATGTTATATACCCAATCTATTCAATCTAAAAATCATACCTTCATTTAGTCGAAAAGTTCATAACAATTTAACCACTCTATGCAGCTATATTGATAAATGAAATTGCTTATTTTTACAAGTTACAAGCAAACAACGAAAATACAAATGATTATTTAACTAAACTTATTCATTCATCGAATGGAATTAGCATTGTCTATGACCCATATGCTACTTGAATGGAAGCATTGTCTATGACACAAAATTTATTCTTAGACGAATCTAGACTCAAAATTCATGTAAAACCATAATATATACAACCTAAACATAATATACACCCTAAACAGAAGCCTCATAGATTGAATAGGATGAAAGAGAAGCTAGTTAAACATAATATACACCCTAAACATAACATATAAACCCAAACATAACTATTAAAATATGTAAAACCAAAAAAGTCTAGTCGCCTTATCGTCGATAACCCACTGACGTCAGCAACCCAAAAACGCAGACTACCCACTAACGCTTGCAACCAAATATTGCTAAGAACCTACTGACTTTGAAACCCCCCCCCCCCCCCACTGTTTTCGACATACCTTTTTTCGACATTGATACACCGAGAACCCACAGTGCACGCCATCGACTACAAGACCTCCTCTTGCTACCATTTTTTTCGCCATCGTCGAACTCTCCCTCTTCCCACTCGCCATCAATAAAGAATACAAACCCCCATCAATAACCCCTATTGTCATCGGTTGAAATCCCTCTCTAATTTTTTGTGTTTTTGAAAAGTTGAACCTTAAAGAGAGGGTTTTGAAATCATAATCCCTAAATTTTGGGAATAAATCGTGAGTATTATTGTTTGGAGGGAATAATACCTATGGTAAAAAACCAAATTTTTTATTTATTATAATTAGAAATAATAGGGTAAATGAGTAATATGACCATATATTTAGCTTACAAATTGACAAAGCTGATATTAACCAGAAATTGTGTCATTTATGTAAAATGGTGTCCCAAATGGGCTATCCATGTAAGTTTGTGGGGCTCACACTTGGAGTTAAAATATCTTTGGGTCAAACAAAGAGTTGAAGGGAGTTATTAACTCTCCTACTCCTTAATCCAAACACCACCTTAGTGAAGTTGGTAAACTTTGTTTGTCTTACCTTAAGTTGCATTAAATAGACCAAATTTCTTAATTTTAACTATTAATGATACATGCACTACAAGCACATTGTACTGATCTTGTTGTGAATAACTACTCTCATATCATAGATTTTGCTTTAAAGTAAGTAATAATGTAAGTGAAAATTAATAAGGCTTATTTCTTTTTCTCATTTATATAACAAGATGTACTTCATTTGTTAGGTTGATTTTCAACAGATGTGATTAAGTTTTGATAGTGATTAACTCAATTTTCCCTTGTGAATAAATGTTTTGGCTTTACTTGTTTTAATTTGAAATGAGCTCTCTAACTTAGCTTTGTCCAATTGTTATGATGTAAAAAAGAAGCTCAACCAAAACCTAGATGGACTTGAAAATGCATAGACAACCTAACTCAACACTATAGGACAAGGGCCAACGTGAGCATAGCTCAAATATATTTATTCTCAACCAAGAAGTTAGAAGTTAGGTTTGAATCTCTACTCTACATATTGTTGAATTCAAAAACGAAAAAAAAAACAAAAACAATTATAGACAAAAGTGTGTAACACACATTTCAAATTACATAATATGTGAATATTAAAGAGTCTAATATACCATAATTTTTCTATTATATTGGGATTTGGGAGAGAGAAGGAACAGAATATCATATTTTCTAAGTAATTAATATTTCACGTGTTATTCCTGTTTTGGCATTTTTAATTTATGGAACTTTAGTACCTCTTAGCAAACAGCTAGAAAAACTTCAAGAATAGATAATAGCTTACCATGGCGATAATCAAAAATTGATTTGTGAGCACAAAAATGTTGTTTATAAATAGGACATTCTAAATTCTCTTCACCGTATTCAGAAGTTGGAACTTTTGAAAGCATATTGTAATGGTTTTGATGAGTTTCTTGAGAGGGAAAAAAATCCTTTTGAGTTATTTATTAGCATAAATATTGAGTAATATAATCTTGCCTAGAGTGTACCCAAAAAAAAGTGAACTCTTAGGTATAAATTTGGTTGTTTGTTCACCCTTTTTTTAGGTTTATTGTCCTTATACTTTTTGCTTTTATTCATTTTATTTTTTGTACTTTCAAAACGTCTATTTTTGTTCTTATACTTTCAACTTCTATCAATTTTAGTCTCACTACTTTCAAAATATTCATTTTGGTTCTCATACTTTAAAAGATAATCATTTTAATCTCTATTTGCAAAATTCTAAAACAAATTCTACATACGATGAAAACCCTTCAATTCATAGTGACAATATTTCAAAAAAAAAAAAATTTGAGTTTGGTGATGAACTAAAATTGAAAACAAAAGAATTAAAACAATCAGTTTTGACAAGTATATAGAGGCAAAAACATACATTTCAAAAGTACAGGACTAAAATTGACAAAAGCTAAAATTCAAAAAAAACCAAATTAGGCATTTTGAAATAAGCAAAGCTTGAAGTACAATTAATCTAAGTACATCTGGTTAAAACATAAAAGTTAAGGCCCTGTTTGATAACCATTTGATTTTTTGTTTTTAGTTTTTGAAAATTAAGCCTATACATACTACTTCCACCTATTGATTTCCATGTTTTCTTATCTATTTTTTACATTGTTTTCAAAAACCAAGCCAAATTTTGAAAACTATAAAAAGTAGTTTTTAAAAACTTGTTTTTGTTTTTGAAATTTGGCTATAATCTCAAATGTTTCCTTAAGAAAGATAGAAATCATGGTAGAGAAGATAAAAATCATTGTAGAGAAATTGTGAGAAAACAAGCACAATTTTCAAAACCAAAAATCAAATGGTTATCAAACAAAACCTAAAAGTTTGGATCCCCCACCTGCACATGTTGTTGAGCTAAAAAACTTATATACAGTTAGGATTTCAAAAACATGGCTTTCATAGTTACATTGCAGTAAGCTATGATCTTTCTTTTTCCAGCTTAACTTGATTTCTAGCAGAGTGGCAAAGATTAAAGAAAAGACGATTAAAATTTGATCCCTGGTTGTGAAGGTTCAGATACACACAACACAGTTTATGGTTTGACAACACACTTCAAAAGTAGTTCCATAGAACAAAGCAATATTAAGATAGATGTTTTGATAAAAACAGAAATCAAACTCAACAACAGCACCACCTAGGGGTGGGTGGATGGGTTTTCAGTTCTCAGAGCTGTAAGATGTCTCTCCAGACGAACCACTTTCATGTTGAAGACGCTTCATCTCCTCGTACGCCCACTCGAGACCGGGACAGTAGTGAAGTGGAGGATTAAATCTGCAGTCATTGATATCATCTGGCAAGAACGCTCCATTCTCCACGAGGAACTTCACAGCTTCCTTCCTCCTCTCTTTGGCTGCACTGTGCAGAGGTGTCCCTGGGTTCATTGTCAAAATGATATGAATGTTTAGGATCTTTACAGGGCTTGAACATTTTATGTATTCTTACCATCCCCTATTGCTAGTATTTAGGTACTTTCAGAAAAAGAAATTCTGGTTGAAGGAAAAATAAGATCGATGGTGCCAACGGTCTACACCTCCACGGTGTACACTTGCTTGTGAACTCAAACAACATGAAGAGGCAGAATAGAAAGAATAAAACAGAGGGAAAAAAGAGGTTGGAACATCATTCAGAGACGAGGACAACTGCTAATGGCAACAAGAAGAAAAAAACCATAATTTGAAAGACGAAGATGCCTTAGGGGATTAATCTGCAAAACTCTTAAATCTAGTTTTTCTTTCCTTCTCCCTCTCTTTAGTTAGTTAGTTTTGTCATTTGGTTTTTGGTTTTTGGTTTTTAGTTTTTGAAAATTGTGCTTGTTTCCTCACAAATTCTTTACTATAGTTTTCATCTTTCTTAAGGTAAAATTTGAATTCTTAGCCAACTCCCAAAAACAAAAATAAGTTTTTAAAAACTATTATTTTTAGTTTTTAAAATTTGGCTTAGATTTTGAAAACATTTGTAAAAAGTGTAGATGAAAACAAAGAAACCCATAGATAGAAATAGTGTTTATAAGCTTAATTTTCAAATGGGGCCTACTTGTTTAGAATTCTATTCTCAAATATTATGAATTTTTAGTTGTTCTTTATTAGATTTTCAGGGGGAATGTGAGTTCTGAATATTTGTTTTTCAAATTTATACTCCTCTTTTTTTCCTACAACTTCTATTCTAATGGCTATAGGTTATCTAATTCATACTTAACAGTGCAAATTAGCAAAACTGTTTATGAATTGAAGTAAATATCACTCCTCGAGAGATTCTTTTCTTAACTTCAAATAATTAATTTAGTAATTTATAATTATAGATTTAAAATTAACTCTTACTGCGTGAATTTGATGTTTGTAAATAGAGTTAATGTAGATAATATTCAGGTAAGAAATTAAAATCTAATCCCGGAGAACTACCCTACTAGTCTATTTCTCCCTTTCCTTCGCTAACATTTGACACCATATTCTTGCAATGATTCATCACTAACAATAAAAATAACAGACAAATTCAGCAAAATATGAATAAAAATAAATTCCAGTTTTGTATTTAATCAATTCGAAGGGAAATAAGTCCGTAAGAGATAATGATACTTACAGCCACAAGCACCTTTAGTTCTAGCATCAATATTGGCACCACGTTCAAGCAATTCATCCATTAATTCAAGATGTCCACCCTCAGCAGCAAGGTGGAGGGGGGTCAACCCCTTTGATTTGGGGCCCCATGCCATCGCGTTCACATCCATTCCTTCATTGAGCAGACGCTTCACCTGATCGAGAAGGGGGAAATAAAAACTTCAAGCAATTATATTTGCAAAAGAAAATTCAAGAATAACTAAATGAATAACACCAACAGCTATCACCTCAATAATAAACAAGCAAAGAAACCCATAATATTTGAAAAGAAAACAAAAGAACAGCTAGGTTCCAACCAGGAGACGAATAACCTTTCTTTTTTCCATTTGTTTGGTTTATAGGGGAAATATAAGTAAAGCCAGAGGACAAAAGTTGAGATAAAGTAAGGCACTAAAAAAACATGAAAGTCAATAAGATGTATAAAGAGAACACTCTGGACTAGGGGAGAAGGAGAAGGAGAGGAGGGAGAAGAAAAGGGGGGAAAAGGAACGAGAGAAAGAAGTAACGTATTTGTTCAGTCACCACCCTTTTTCCAGGTTTCGAGGTGGCCTTGGTTCCAATCCATTCAGAAATTATTCTTCATACTCCATTCTGCCTCAAAAGCAGTGTTACCGGCAGTTGTATGGAAAATCTACTTAAGGAACATGAGATTTTTAAGGAGACATAACAGTTTGGTCCTCTTTCAGTGTCTCTGTTTGTGCAGGCAGGTCTAAATTTTTATGTGATATTCTCCTTAATTTTTTTATCCTCAATAGTTGGAGATCTTTCCCATCATCTTCAGGTAACATCCTTTTCGCATGGACCAATATTTTTGCTTGGATTTTTTTGTGATATTTTATTCTTCTTAATGATGAAAGTGGTTTTCCATCCCAAAAAACATCCCAAAAAAAAAACAAAAAAACACTATATGTACTCACACAAGTCATAAGTCAAAAATGTCCAAAAACAACAACTAAACAACAACACTCCTAGAAAGGAGTCAAAGGACAGAAGAGACTATCATAGTTGGGGTTAGTAAATGTGAGTTTCCTCATAAAAGATAACCAAGGAGTTAAATTTCACTTAATATGCCAACATTTCAGTCAACATGCCAAGATGTCTGACTATGTTGAAATATCAAAGGGGGATTAAAAAATATCTATCTTCCCTCAAGACACCGGTACACCATCAACATGGTGGAAATGTCGACAACAATCAAAATGTTGTTCGACATCACCATGCCAACATTCAAACTTACAAAAAAAAATTCAACCTTTTTAGGGCATTTGTCACATATTTCCCAACCTCCAAAGCCCATTAATAAGAAAAGAGAAGAAGAGGGAAGGAAGGGTGATATATATGGGGGCGTAAAACCCTCCCCTCCTAATCCCTTCCTTTTGGAACAATCTCACCCCACAAAATAACGTCCAAATACTAAACTGAACTAGTATATCAGTCTTTCAAGTTTCAATGAATTCGTGCAATTCTCTTCCCAATAAAATTAATGACAACATAATTGTAAAGGCAATGAAAAAGGAAAAACAAACAACGATTCTATCCAACTAAGAAAGCAGCATGCAAGGAAAGGAAATTATACATTGGAAGTGTTTTTTGTAATCCATTGGATAGGATCTTTCCTTTTGTAATTTCATCTCATCAATGAAATTCTTCTCTGTTTCCTATCCAAAAAAGAAAGAAAGAAAAGGAAATTATACAAAATTCACCTCTTTGAGGTCACCCTTTCGCGCACCGATGTGGAGTGAAGTCCATCCCCTGTCATCCGTATTGAACACTTCATATCGGAAGGAACGCCTTCTCGAAAGGCTTCTACTAATCGGGTTCCTCTGTTCCTGAGGCATGTTCTTCAAATCCCCTTCGATCAACTCGAACAGCCTCGATCACAAGAGTTCGTCAACCACAAACTACAAACAGAACTCCCTTCAAATTCCACAACGGTAGAATCAATCGTCCTCGAAAAATTATTATCAAAACATGGCCTATAACAATGAACCCAGAACCCAAAAAGACACAAGAATTACATGATTCTTAGAAACAACAAAGTAAAATTAAAATTCTTAAAGAGGATTGGTGGGAAAAACCGAAAGCGAAGAGAATTAGCGAGAAGCAGCAATGGAATGATGAGCGACGCAGTAGGGTGCAAAGGGATTCAATCCAGGACCAAAGACACGAAGATTGTGAACGATTACGATGAAGGACATAAAGGGCTTGAAAATTGTAATCATAATTGATGCGAAACCCTTATCTCTTGAATGATGATACACGAGCGAAAATTTGAAGAAGCAACAGATGGGGTTTCGGATTCCGAGTAGATAAATGGTTGAAGGAAAAGATTGGCACTGATTAGAGAAATCCTGGTTTGAATCGGACGGAACTCAGAGGAAACATGACAGATATGAGCAGTAGTTGCCCTGATTCTCCAAACCCTAGAAGGAAATGGATTTTTGGGAGGCTCTCGAAAAATAACAGAGCGATGGAAGCGAGAGAGAGAACGCCCAGTAGAATTCTGTTGGATAAGTTGTAGTTGTAGTTGTAGTTCTACGCAAAGGAGCGAATTTTAAAAAGGGCAAATTACACTCAGATTCGGCTAAAAAAACAGGGGACGTTGAAAAATAAAAGTTCAAATATATCTTTTTTATAATATAAGATTGAAAAAAATTAATTTTTATCAAATTTTATCTTAAACTTTTTATTTCATCAAATTACACCTCTAACTTTGATAAGTATTATAATTTTAACCTTAAGCTTTAAAAATTCGTTGTAATCTTTACCTTCTTAAATTTTTGTTCGAATGATCGTTAGAAAAAGTATTTTCATATGTGTTTAATGAACTATATAACATATGTATGGTACAAATTTTCAGAAAAAACGACATTACAAACTTAATTTTTGTTGAAATTTGTGAGTTTTGACTGAATTATTTAATGGTTAATTTATACACTGATCAAACATAATTTTGTGCGAAAAAATTTTTTTAGTACAAGTGAGAGTATGGAGATTTGAACCTCTAACTTCAGAAGAAGAAGTAGATGTCAATTACCGTTAAACTATTGCTCGTGTTGACATTTTATGCCAAACTTGATTTTTATTAAAATTAGTGATATTGTGGATATTTTTATATTGCTACTTGTTAAAATTGGCAAAAATTGAATAGGGATAAAAATTACAACACATATCTAAGTATAGGGTTCAATTCAATGAAATTGAACGTTTAGGGTAAAAATTTATACAACACGACAAGCTCATGAGTTAAAATTGAATTTTCCCCTATGATATAATATAAGTATATTAGATTGAATAAAAATTCTAGGAAAAATTAAATTTTTACCCATAAATTTGTCAAGTTGTATTAATTTTCACCCAAATTTTCAATTTCATTGAATTTGATCCTAGATTTTGATCAAGGTTGCAATTTCTACCCTTTATTTAATTTTCGTTAATTCGCCCACTAATTTTAACAAAAAACAAAGTAAAAATCTTTGTAAACTCACTAATTTCAATAATATCAAGTTTTGTACAAACTTAAGTTTGATTAATGCATAAATTAACCATTGAATAATTTTGTCAAAACTCACAAATTTCAACAAAAACTTAGCTCTAATGTTGTTTTTCTTTCAAATACTATCAATTTTGTACCATACATATGTTTTTACAATTTACTGAACACGGACGATAATTTTTTTTAATGATTTTTCAAACAAAAAGTTACTAGAAAGTAAAAACTGTAATATTTTTTCAAGTTTATGATTAAAATTGCAACACTTATCTAAGTTTGAGGTGCAATTTGAAAAAATTGAAAGTTTATGGTAAACTTTGATACAACTTAACAAGTTTAGAGATAAAAATTGATTTTTACCTAAAATTTTAGATTTTAAATTTAAACTTTTGAAATTGTCTCTATTTTATTTTTTAATTTTAAAAAGTCATAATTATATTTTTGTAATTTCAATTTTAATAAGTTGATGTTGTTAACATTATTTTTTAAACATTGACACAATACATTGATTGGACTTATCTATTAGATTTGCATAATATGGTTATAAGTTGCACAAAAGAGTAGACTGACTAAATAAAATAAGATTAAGAAAGCCAAAAACTTAATTTAGAATGATGTTTGCTCGTCTTATTAAATTTTTGGGCTTTTTTTTATTTGTATTTTATCCAACTAGCCTATATTTTTGTATCATATCGTACCAAATTATCATTTTTTTAATCTAATTAGCGTGTCTGTTTATCACTTAAGTAATGATGTTAACAATATCGACTTGCTAAAATTAAAATAAGGAAAACTCAATAATGCAACTAAAACTTTTTAAAGTTATACAACTAAATAAGATATAATCTAGATCATACGTGGAATTATAACTTTTTTTTAGTGGAATTTATAACTTTGCCAATATATTTATTAGTCTCATTACTTCACTCGAATAAGTTATTAACTCTTTTGACCCTCGGTACTTATTTATAATGATTTTGCCTCTATGCTTTCATGTTGGTGAACAAAATTAACAAATGTCCTTTTTTTTTTTTTAGTTGAAAATTAACAGATGTCCTTGATTCAATTATTATCAATAACCCATCATATGACTTAATTATAATAAAGTTTATGCAAAAATATCAAAATTTAACCTACCTCTTTATCTTAAATTTGTGTTTCAATTTTTATCTTTTAATATATTTTCGAATAAAAATTTGTTAAAAAAAATTATTCTTATATTCATTTGATGAATCATAAAACATATATTTAGAGTTGAGACTTCAAAAAAAAAAAAAATTATAGAGTTGGACTTTGTATGAAATATATGAATTTTAAAGATTTGTCCTACGAGTCGAACTTGTGCATTAATCAAACTTAATTTTGTGCTAGACATTTTTTTTTTGGTTGTAATTAGTGAAATTTGAGAGATTTTTATTCTATTTTATTGAAATTAGTGGGTAAAGTTAGCAAAAATTGAATGAAGAAAACAAATTGTCACACTTATTTAAGTTTAGAGTTGAATTTGATGAAATAAAATGTTTAGTCTAAAAATTGATACATTATGCTAAAGTTTAAGAGTAAAAATTGCAATGTCAATCTACATATAATTTAGTGGACAAAATATCAATTATTATCTCAAATATCAATGGTTTGATCTCTACTTCTGCAATAATTGAAGTAAAAAAAAAAGGTAAAAATTGCAACTTTGCCTTGACATTAGAAATTCAATCATCACAGAGAGGAATGGGAGATGGAACCTTTTATTCAATATAGTAATTAAGGACTTATCTAACCAACTAGGATTAAATTGACAAAGATAAATTGAAAGTATAGTTTGAAAAAGGAAGAAAAACAAGTGTTTTAGCAAGTATCAAAAAGTCATAGGTGGACCAAGTAAATAAAAAAGATTGCCAAATTTCAACGATTCTTTTCCTTCTTAAAGAAGTAAGCCGGAAAAGGGCCGATAATGGAAAGTGTGCCTTATTTCCGCCATTAAATTTCTTATCGGAGGTCGCCGATGTCACCGCCGTCCACCGTTCTCACTGAAGCCGAAGCCATAACCCTGCGATAGTATCAACCATGAGCTCGAGCGCGATGGCGGCTGCGGCTGCGGCTGCGGCTCAGCAACACCAGTGGAGCGAGGAGGAGACGAGGGAGTTCATCCGGATTCGAGCCGACCTAGAGAGGGACCTGACGGCGGTTTCCACCGGAGAAGGTGCAGCGGCGAAGAAGAAGACACTGTGGGAGATGGCGAGTGCGAGGATGAGAGAGAGAGGGTTTTGGAGGACTGCCGATCAGTGCAAATGCAAGTGGAAGAATCTTCTCAGCCGCTACAAGGTTGGTCCAGTTTTTGATTCGGTATTAATTTGGGAATTTTTTTCGAATCTGTATCTCCGTTATGTTTCATTCCAGTGGGCTCCTCTGAATCTGGACTGTACTTGCTTTGATCTTTTGATTCTCGTGGATTTTGATGGATGGAGGGTTCAATTTTGCCATTTCTGGTTGCAGATTCTTAAAGTTAAAATCTGGGAAAGCCAGTAAAATGTTGATAATGTCCGGGCGAGAAAATGACAAGATGTCATATAAAGTCTTTAGTCAAAATAGTCATGTTTTGACCTTCAACCTATTATTATGATTGTTTTTTTTTTCCATAAATTGAACTTCAGAAGAAACTAACTTTGAGATTTTAGTTCTGGAAGTTGCCTTCCCAGCTACCGTACGGCCCAATGTAACAAAAATAAAGCTCTTTCCATAGGCCAGCATATGTGCACCTCAAATAATTTTACGGCACAGCTGCCCAATCCTATAACAATTTAGTTATGAGGAAATTTTATCATTATGAATATCAATTTCCTTACTTTTCTGGAAAACGATCTTCAGATTCCTCAGTAGATTAGTGATATGTTGGAAGGGGAGCAATTTTGTTTGGGGAGGGTTCTTTATAACAGTTTTTGGATGGTATAGCAGAACCAGAGGTTTGATTTGCAAAAAGTTCTTGTGAAATGTTGGTGTTAAAGGAGGGGATGGAACTTACTAGACTAGGATATTGTCTCCAAACAGTAAACACAAAACTTTGGCACATGAAAACATGGTGAAACGGCCTTGATAAGGAATGGATTTGCAGATTTTCCATGGAAAATAGTGTTCTTTAGCTTCCTGTAATTGAAGTGGAGGCTTCAAGAAATTAGTTAGAATTTAAGGATATTGCTAAGAGGTGGTTACCATTGTTTTTGCCAAAATGACTTTCTTCATTCTAGGAGTACATATCAACTCAGGGACGGTGGCAAAATTAAATATCTGTTGACTACTTGTAAAAGAGACATCATTCTACTTAATTTCCTAGGTATATGCTTTGTCGAAGTGTGTTAATGCTTCCATTTCCAATCTTTTCTCCTCAATCTTCTTGGTTGGTTTATTCCCCCTGGAAACTAAGTGATAAGAGACTCTTGACTGTTCCTCCTCTAGAATCTAGAAAATCAACTGTTCATAAGTTTTCTCTTATAGATCTTTATTACATAATCTCTTAGTTACCAACAAACAGTCGCCCTTTCAATTCTAATATACAGATTTAAACGAGGAATCATCTTATGCATTTGCTAGATGTCCTATGCATGCATAGATTGAAAGTCATAGACTGAGATGGAACATCTCTCTATTCATTGTTCTTGTTCTTCTTTGATTTGTGTGATATGTGTAACTTTTTTAACAATAACAACTTGCCCCTACAAAGAATCATGTAGGTGGAGAAAAGGAAACAAGATGCATATGTTCCCCCTTTGAAAAGCCAAAGGAGATTCCTAAAGGCTCTCTGGTTGACATTTAAAAAGAGGGGGAACTATTAGGAAGAGATGATCCAGAGAACTTTATCTACATTACCTTAGCTCTTTACCCAAATGAATGAAAACCCAAAGGAGATTCCAAAAGTGGCTTTCTGGTTAACATTTAACGGAATTTGGTTCTCAGATTTCATTCTGAACAAAGACCCGACCACAAACCATAGCCAAACACTGCATTATGCTGCATTCTCTTATCTCCTTACCCCAATGAATGTGTGGCCAGCAAGAAGTTGAAGGAGATAACCTGGAGGTTACACGGGCTGCCCAACAAAAAATAAAAATGTTTTAATTACTCTGTCCACAGAATGTAGGAAGAAAACTTACAAGCAGTGATTTTATTACCTTTTCCTATTATTCTGACAGAGGCTGCATCATAGAGGGGATAAAGCAGACCTCAGGCTTAGGTTTCTTTTCTAGATATTGTTACAAGTGTTCAACTTCCCAAGGGCCACATGCACCAGAAAAAGAACTTGACTTTGTTTTGAAACTTAAGCTTCCTGAAGATGCGGGATTACATGATGGGAAGAGTGGTAGAAGTTAGAACTAGCAAAAAGTTTATTGAAGAGAGATTTTAACGCAGGTGAAAAAAACCAGATATCTGTCGTTCTAACTCTTGTTTCATCCATGAGATCAATGAACTCCTTCTAAGATAAAAAGAAGAGCAGTTAATTCAGGAAATTTCTCGTTCAATAAAAACTATCTTAAACTGAGCTTCCATGCAGCTCTCTCTCTTTCTTTAAAGTACCTTCTTAAACTAAAGCTTCCAAACAAGAACTTGCAGTGGCATTACAGTTCAAACATTGGGTGTGGTCTAAACTGCCAGTGAAAAACTCACCTGAACTCTTTTTTTTTTTGTGGGCGGGTGGTTGTAAGCGGCGAAACATTTAATTGCTTCCTATATATGTAGTAATTCTCTTTCATTAATATTCATAGGAAGGGCATCATCTTTTACTTTAAGATTAGTTTCATGTAAGTCAGACTAAGCTCTTCATAGAATTCAAGTAATAAATTAGCCTAGAATTAGCTTGACTTGTCAGGTCCAACTTTGGCCCAAAAAATGAATGAGCTAAAGATATCCCTAGAAGTTGAGGCAGTTATTGGCAATACCAGTGTTGTTTAATCACCGTCATATGTTTCTAATGTTACAACGGTTGTACAGGGGAAGGAGACGTCTCATAAAGAGTTTGGCTGGCAATGCCCATTTTTTGAGGAAATTCATGCAGTATTTGCTGAAAGGGAGAAAGCTATGCACCGATTGCTCCATGAACCCGAAGCAGGTTCTACCACAACGAAGAAAAGAGTGAGGGAGAGAAATTTAGAAGAATATTCAGATCTCAAAGAACTCAATGAAGAGGAAAGCGAGGATGAGGAGAACCCAACTCAAAGCAACTCACGGAAGAGAAAGGCTATAAGAACTCTCCCAGCAAAATCTTTAAGAGCAACCGATTCTAAAAGTTCTAGTAGCTCGGTTAGTAACGAAATTCTAGAGATGCTGAAGGGCTTCTTTCAGTGGCAGCAGAAGATGGAGATGGAATGGAGGGAAATACTTGAGAGACATTACAACAACCGACGAATGTTTGAGCAGGAATGGCGTGAGTCGATGGAGAAGCTCGAGAGGGAGAGGTTAATGGCCGAGAAAGCTTGGAGGGAAAGAGAAGAACAGAGAAAGAAAAGGCAAGATACCCGAGCTGAAGGAATGGATGCCCTCTTTACAGCCGTTTTAAACAAGCTCAACCGTGAAAATAATTTATGAGATAATGAGACAAAAAAAATGGTGCTTCAGAGGTTTACACACAACTGATTTCTTGAGAACGAGATAGTTGAAGCAAAAAAAGAAGAATGAAGTAGTTAAAGCAATACTATTTTTTAAAGAATAGTAAATATAAAAAGATTCAGGTTTCTTTTTTTCTTTGGGGTGGCAGATAGTGCATATGCAATTTTTTACAAATGTCTTTAGTCTGAGTGTATGCATACAGAGAGTGAACAGTTCTCTCTCAGGAATTTATAGCTCATGGAAAAAAAAAAGATAATTTTTATGTACATTTTCTAGGTATCTACATGAAGGGAGCTTGCCATTTCTTTTTTTCTTTTTTTTTTTTCTCCACTGTTTATAATATCCAAGGTATGGACCACTGTTTGTATGAGGTTCATGGCTTTTCTCACTAATTTTTAGAAGACATTGGCCACCTCAAATTCAGTATTGAAGAAAACTTTAAAAAGTTTAGCTTGAATTAAGAATCTTATTACTACGGATCCTTTCTATTCTCTTTTG
Organism: Trichosanthes truncata; assembly: GCA_033996785.1. Lineage (NCBI taxonomy): Eukaryota > Viridiplantae > Streptophyta > Magnoliopsida > Cucurbitales > Cucurbitaceae > Trichosanthes > Trichosanthes truncata. Next base: position 79,922,565 of record JAWPNB010000003.1, read on the forward strand.
GTTCTAAGGTAAAATGTGACTTCTCTATTTACAAAGTTCAGCATTGCCAACCTAAATATAGTTTCATTGATTAAGGCATATACCATTAACCAAGAAGACAACTTCAAATTCTTCTAATTAGAGTAGCCTTACAAGTTATTTTATAATTATTCCCGTTTTTAGGGGTGTACAAATAATCTGGTAACCTGAGCAACTTAGACTACCTAGGTTGGTTGGGTTAGGTTTTTTTTTTTCAGTTTGGGTTGGGTTAGAATTTTGGAGAATCAAAATTTTAGGTCGGTTCTCGAGTTGGCCTTTTTAGGCTCTGGTTGACCCGATTCAACCCAACCCAAAATTTATGTTTATATATAGATATATATGAATTATTTGTGAACTTTTAATGTTCTTCATCTAAGATTGTAACAAAGATTAAGATGTTATGAATTTTGAAATTTGATATTTGAATTTTGTGTAATTTTAGTTATTAATTCAAGCAAAAATTATTTTAAATAATTAAGGAAATTATAAAATTAAAAATTAAAAAAAATCAACCCGACAACCCAGCCCAAAAATATAAGGTTGGGTTGGGTTGGGTTGCAACTCTTGATCGAGTCATTTGGGTAGCCATCCCGTTCCAGGTTGGTCTCAAAAAACCCTTCAACCCAACCCAACCCATACGTTTCTCATATAAAATAAAATGAAAAAACATGTTATTTAATTGAAAGTGATATGTGTTGCCCAAGTTGTGAAATGATAATATTTATATGTTGTTGCAAAGACATAGCAAGCACTGTTAATTCCTGTTTCCAAGCTACAACTCCATGACTCATTATGAATCAGAACGAATGGAACTTCGATTTTTCAGTGGTGGTCAATTGGAGATGCAAAGATAAATTCAGTTCTGTGATTGTTTAGCCTAATCATTTGTATCCTTCTATAAAGAAAAAAGCCATTTCTTAGGATTCTATATTCTCAAGGCACAGAGAAAATTAGATTGGGAACCTGGAATAAGCATATTAGAGTCTGGTTTATTTTACAAGTGACAAAACGACTCGTCATTTTTTACCCTTATAAGGAGTAGTACATTTAAGGACAAGAAAGAGGAAGACAATAAGAGCAACTTTCATTGATCTGAACAGATGAGAACTTTGAAATTCCTTCAATATAGCAATGCACATACTTCAACTAGCAAGCGAAGATTCAGCCAGATTCTGATGGTGGCTTTTCCTTTGGATGTTTGGAGGCATAATGATCACCCAATTGGTTATGATTTGCTAGTTGTGCCTGAGGTAAGAAACAGATGGTTGAATTTCAATTCATTGTTGAGGGGGAGAAGATGATAAATACTTTCAAGTACCAAAAGCAAGAAAAAATAGTCTAGATTATCATAATGCACAATGCATTATACTCAGAAACTTCAAAATAGAGGAATTTATCTTCATTTTTCCATCATTCTTCCACTCTCTTCTATGTCTAATTCAACATTTAGCGTCTCTTTGACCGTATGGTTTCATGACTTTCGTCCCGCATGCCAATATATTCCATTTGTTCCCAAGAAAGAGATCAATTCACAAAGTCATACAAGAAAAATATGATAGACATGGATTCTAGTATGTAATGTGATGAAGAGCATGATGTACGCATATTAAACCACACATGAAGAAGAATGAAAAATCAGGGTATTCCATTTCTTCCCAAGCTAAAGATCACTCCACTTGCTAAACATATAATTTGTAGAGAACTGGTTAACATTCAAGAAAATCCATCACAAAGTAAACATTTGAACTCAACAGACAAATTAGGCATCCAAATGAGGAAATGAAAAAGAGAAATCATCCTCTGAAGTTCTACAAATAGAGTTGTGAATTTGGATATAGAGTATCAAGTTCTTTTTTTCCCAACAATCATGAACTCAAGCACAATTTGACTAACCTGGCACAACATACACACAACTATACAGCATTTCTCGCAACAAGAGAACTCAAGACAATATCAAAAGCTACAACATTTGTCATAAAAAATTCTTGTATTATAGTTCCTATTTTGAACCCCATGTTGATAGCCAGAATAGTTTAAAGTTTAAACTGAAACCTCATTATCTAGACTTAAGGCTTGAACATTTTCAAGTTCCAGTAAACAAAATCATGGTGATTAGGACAAATAACAAGTACTACAACCAGTCCTACCAAATCCTATAACAAACGATCCACCAAAATGATCTATTTTTGGATTCAAACCCTGTCTTAGAAGGGAAAATAAAACCCCAAATTGATCAAATTCCAATGATTTTCATATCAATTGAGACTAACGGAACAGCAATATCAAGTGCATTATAACCTAGAACAGAAAACAAGCAAGAAAAAGGATAATTTCATTTTCATTGCCAGATATGGGATTGTCAGTTGCTTCGACACATAACATCAAGAAGATTACGATCGAGATCAAAATGAACAAACAAACACTCAAAGTCAATCGAGTCCAATAATAGCAACAAAGATTCGAGAAGATAAGAACCTTGCAAATAGGGCAGATGACTTTAAGGGCAACGGCTCTGGCCTCAAACTGTGAGCCCTTGGGCTTCTGATTCCTCTCCGCATTTCGTCTCTGAGCTTCGATCTTCTGTTTTCCTCTGGTCATCTTCTTCGTTCAAGATTTTGAGAAGAAGAAGAAGGAGAAGCAGACGATCCGATTTGGGAAATTCTGATCACAAAAAAAAAAAAAAAAAAAAAAAAAACATCAATTTTATTTTATCAGAATTAATATTGAAACCGAGTTGACCGGATCTAGAAAGACAAAACTACCCCTTTATGTTATTTCTTCTAGAGTGAGATTTCCATTTAACATAATCATATTTTCGTCAATTTACTTTTATAAATTATGATAGTCATTTACTCATATGAGATCTGTTATGAATATAGTGAAAATATCGATAATATGTCAAAATATTAAAAAAAAAATATCCAAAATAAGATATTGAGAAAAGAAGTATATATACACATTATGTATTCATTGTAACTGTTATTGTCCTTATATTTTTTATTAAATTATATAAAATTATTGGAACTTTTTAACTTTTTTTATTCATATATCGATATCTAATATTTTTTGTAGGTAAGTTTACTTATATTAATAATGAATTTGAGTATTAAAAATAATGATGGTAATAAACCTAAGCTAAGTGCTAGATTTTAAATAATATCCATATTTTCATTAACATTTCATGAAACCTCAACATTTTCACTTATGTGGTAATTCAATTTTTAAATATTAAATTAAATTACATTTTAATAAAAATACATTATTTCAAAATCTCTATATTTTTATTGGTTTTGTTTTAGTTTTTGTATTTTTATAAATGTATCAATTTTAATCTTTAAACTTTTACAAATATATCGATTTTATTTCGCCATTAGTTATTCACTTGACAGCAAGAACTAACACTGAACAACACTAAAATTCAAGCAATATCTCGAAATTTATAAATGGATAATTTGGAGTTTAATTAAATTTGATCGAGTTTATTAATCCATTCAATAAATTTAAATAATATTTTGTTTAATTTTAAAGAATTAATTAAAAAATAGCAATTCAATATGTTGATTTAAAAAGCTCAATCCAACAAACTGGTTTAAATTTGATATAATCATTAATATCTTTAATCCAATACATCACGTCTATAAAACTAATGTTTAAAGGTCAACCTAATTTAACCTCGCCTAAACTTTTATAGGTCGAGCTAATTTAAAGAAACTTAGGATGGATGACCATATTTACACTCTTAAACTGAACAATATGCAACCATAATTGTACATGTCATTTGATAATACAAGTCACATCCAATCTTCCTGTAACCTAATAATAATAGTCTTGTTTACACCAACTCTAAATAAGGGCAAACGTGCGACATTAACAAATTGAGAAGCCTTTAGGATGAAATCAATAAGTTGGGATAACAAAGAATTCTTCGGTACTTTGAATTTTCAAACCTTAAAGATTTTTTTTTCCATCCTATTTACCATCATATAGGATCATGACGGATTAAAAATTGATTTAGAAGAAGAAGAAAAAGAAGAGGAAGAAGAGAGGAAAACGCCAATACCAAAAGGAAATTTTTAAAAAGGAAAAAAGTTATACATAATAGAATAAATTGTAGGAAGAACGTGATAGTAGACCAATAAAGTATGTAAATTGATTGATGGAGAAGTATGTTGCTTAACATTTGATTTTTTTTTTTTTTAGTACAATTAACATTTGATTTAGGTGAGACAAATATGGGAACAAGAACAATCAATAAAGTAAAAAGGAAAAGGTGAAATTTTGTAATTTATAGTTTGAAAAAAATAGTTAATTAGATAAATATGGAAGAATGGAATAATTTTTTTAAAGAAAAATTAAAGAATTAAGGGTGCTTTTTGTATCTTATTATTTTCCTTTTTAATGTTTTTGAACTTATTCTTTTCCTTTTTAATGTTTTTGAAAACAAGGGATAGGACATAGGAGGGATGGTGAGAATTTCTAAGTCATTTAATCTAAAATCAGAAAACAACTTTTAAAATTTATTTGGAATAACTTTCTAAATGCTTAAAAATCATTTCAAACGGGCCCTTATTTGTTTTCATTGGTTTTAGATTTGGAAACCTAAAATTAAGGCCCCGTTTGATAATCATTTGGTTTTTGGTTTTGGTTTTTAAAAATTAAGCCTATAAATACTACTCCCACCTATGGTTTTACTTGTTTTGTCATATACTTTTTGCCTATATTTTCAAAAACCAACAATGTTTTGAAAACTAAAAAAAATAGTTTTCAAAAACTTGTTTTTGTTTTTAGAATTTGGCTAAGAATTCAAATACTTCTTTAAGGGAGATGAAAACCATTATAGAGAAATTGGGGGAAAATAAGCTTAATTTTCAAAAACCAAAAACCAAAAACCAAATGGTTATCAAACGGGACCTAAAAAACACAATCTTATTTTATGTTGTGGTTTCCATCAACAAGTTCAGACATAATTTTAGTGCCCTCGATCCCCTCCTTCGTTTCAAGTCACCCCATTCTATTGTTCCTCCTTTACTTTACTCGACCCGATAGACAAGAACATCATAATTTTTAGAAAAGTAAAGTCAGTGGAGACTGGCATCAAGTTTCAAACAATGTTTTTAATTATATTTCTCAATTATTTTCTCTTATTTTCTAGGTTGGTAAAGGGATAGAGTACTTGAGGGGCCTTGGAGAGTTTGAAGGGCCTTGAGGAGGGCTCTGGATCTAACAGAAGAAAAAATGTTGAAAACTTGGGGCATGCAAAGAAGAACCAGAAAAATGTGTCTTCATGAGGAAGAAGATGAGTGGAGGATGTTTGTCTCTCCCTAGTTGGCTTTAGCTGATCATATGGAAAAAAAAAAAAAAGTTTTAATTAATATTATTTCCTCTTGATTTATGAAATTTTGTTTCTCAGGAAAAAAAATATATAACAAAATGCTTAATGAAATAATTATTTCTCCCTCCCCTCCAGTAATTTCCACTATTTCTTCTCTAGCAGGCAAAAACAGGTTAAAATTCACAATAAAAAGAAATAATAGAATCACTTTTGAATATAGTGCAACAAAAAAATATATATTATTTAAAACACTTCAAAAAATGTAAGGTACAAAAAAAATATTAAAAATATTTTTAACAAAGAACTTAAACTAGTAGGTATTCCAAATAAACCTTTACTCCCAATTCCAAGTGCAATATTCTCATCTCGATATCTATTCACAATAAAAACCGCAATTCTTAACCATGTAAAAAATTTTACAATCTAAAAATAAACAAAACCAAGATGAAAGATAAAAAAAAATCACAAGTATTGAGGGCTTAAGAGAGATTCAACGGGAAGAATAGAAAGATTGGTAGCCAAATCAAAGCTATAGACTACAAGACTCATAATAAGATTGTACATAGACAACACAATGTGCTGATTCATTAAATAAAAATCACACTTTACAAAGAAAGAAGGAAAGTGATGAATAACTTAAGGAGCAATTTGATTTGTACAGTTGCTCATGTTCAATCAATACCCAAAAAAAAGAAAAAGGACAGAAGAAATTACAATTGAGGCAAAAGTGGAAATTACACGTGGAATTTTCTCTCACTTGGGAGTACGTAAGAATCATGCACGATAAAGCATATCATTAAATAGTAAAAGGGAACCACCATAGGGATATCATTAAGAATCTGATGAAACTACTCATAAGAGAAGAACAAATGGATGGCAATGGTAGACAGCAGCTTCTAGTTATATCTCTAATGAATTGCAGGCAGAATAAGTGAAATCGAGAGAGACGAACGAGCTTACAGGGCTTCTCGATGCCTGAACGTTGTTGGTACTAATTCTCTGAGAAAATATCAATGAAACAAACTCCACCATGCTTTGTGCTTCTCAAAAAATACTGTTAATCAGAATTGGAATCATCGAAGTCACTTGGGCATGGCGTCATAACCTCAGATTCAAAGAACTGGACTACTCGGTGCATGGTTGGTCGATCGTCTGGACTGGAAGAAACACACTGAATAGCGAGCCTGAGCAATGCGTCAAGAGTTTCTGTCTGCACTCCTTCACATTGTGAATCAACTATTTCTCGTTGCCTATTCTCCGTGACAAGAAAATTTAGCTGCAAAAAGAATAGAGTTGGATTGGTGATGTACGGAAAAATAGATCTCGTGCAGACACGCTTGTGCTTACAAAATGATAAATTCAATTGTAGCCTGATCCTCAAAATATAGATCTCTGACAATCTAGGTTTATGTTGCTAGATATAGAATAATTGTGGACTTTTTTACATTAATTTTAACAGAGCATATTATTTGTATATCGCCTTCATTGTTGAGCAACACCTTGATTGACAATCTCACATAGTTGCTGCAACTAATCCCCTTTAGCTAATCCATGCATGCGAACCCACAACACATCAAAGTTCACATTGTACTTTGTGATTCGAATTTAGAGAGGTAGAGAGTTTTCTATTGATTGTAGAACAAGAATTATTCGAGTTAAAGAATAAGGATTCCAGAAGAAAGGTCAAAGCTGTAGAGAGCTTATTTTTGCTCTGCAATGTTAGAGATAGAGCTCAAGGTAGTGACAGGGTTAAGAGATGGCTTGGTAGGAGCACCCACATCATTGGAGAAAGATTATTACATTAGGAAAGAAGGTTGTCTTTTGCCCTTATCCTTTTGCAAACACAGCTGAACGGAAGTGTAGAACAAGAGGTGATGATTTTGTCAAGTTAGTTTTGAACTGTTTAGAGGGAGAAGGTTGTCTATCACCATACAGGCTGGAAGGGAAAGAGGGGACGGTTGCATTTAAGAAGAAATGGGAAGAGTTTCTACCTAAAACAAATGACTCTGAAAGAAATCTACAACAAATTCAAAGGAGAACTGTTCTTATCAAGTAAAGGGGAACCTGTTGTTCACCATGAAGTTCAGAACAGCTGCAGCTCCTTCTCGATAAAGTTCTCCAAGGTCATCAGCTCGTGTATTTGAGAGTGGTTTTGGCAAGCTGAGAGTAGCTCCAAAGCCTGGAGCGTTTTTTATGCCAAAAGCATTGCCCAGCGTTCCCCACCAACCCAACAAACCCCCATATTACTACTGGGAACTGTCCTCCGATAGTTGCATGTGCCAATAAAAGGGGAATTGGGATCAGGAACCACCTATGTAAAGGATGTCAAGCTTTGTGATTTTATCGAACTTGATGAAGTCAGATATTTGAAAGAGATGGACATCGTTTTTGATTTTGCACTTACAATTCTGGTTATGAAGCAGACTGCATCAAACCCATAGAATTGAATTAAAAATAGCCTGAGAGTGAACTATGATTCTAATCGTGTTTACGATTAGAAGTGGGATCCCACTATTTCTAATCTCTGTTTAAAATTCCTTTGTCAATCCATTCCAAGTAGAAAAGGATCATGAGGAACTTTTCAAGAGAATGAGTTGAGGAGAGCGGTGGGTCTGTCTCATCTTTGTTAAGAGGGAGGAGTCATTTCTAAGTTGTTCAATGAGGAGGATCAGTTGGGTATAAGTGATGCGGGGAGTAAGAACTTTGCCCTGCCATCCATGACCAATGGTTATAGTGTTTCCTTGAGTGTCGAACATGTGGTGGCATCATATTATTGTGATTTGTGAGCAAGTATGGTGTCACTCTTGATGCAGCATGCCTTCATTGACCGTGTCTTTGTTTTCCATTTACTGCTGTTATTGATTTTAAGTCTTTTTAAGTTTTTACTGCTGTAAATGCCTTGGTAATTCGCAAGTTACTGGGCAAGTTCAAATTCTACAGCTTTTGTTAGTTAGTTGGTTGTCAAAGGCTGGTTTGTAGCCTATATATAGTTGGTCTTTGGGCTGTTTTTAGATTAGTCTCATAATAAAGTTTCTCCAAGATTTAGTATACACCAACTCTACTAGGTGGGATACTTCTATTATTGTGACTAAAGAAGTAGTCAAGAATCTATATAAACCCTCTCATTGCCTTGCGCATTTTAACAGCTACATAAAGTTTTCTGTAGAAGATGGGTCTTGCGTTCAATTTTGAGTCATTGGAATAGTAGCTCTCTTAGTATCCTTTTCCCTCGCTTATATAACCTCCTTCCCTCTTTAGAGAGGAAGTATTCGTTAACTCTTTTGTTTCTTAATGGTGATTCTCTTTCCCTTTCCCTCAACTTTCATTTCAAGAAACCCCTTTTCAACGTAAAATGATAAAATTTGTCGGCTCTGCTTTCTTTGTTACACTGAGTTCATCTCTCTGCAAATTCTAGTGATTATCACACGTGAACCCTCAAGCCTCTAAGCACGTTCTCTCTCATTGTGAGTGGACATTGAAAGATTTAGATCATATGGTAGGGAGAAGTTCAATAAAATTTAAGATAGATTTCTAGAGACTTTTTTAATATAAGAAACCTCAAGAAGATATTATAGACAAAAAGAAGAAAGAACAGCGTAAAGGCTAGGCCGAGAGTAGAGAAGTTCCCCTCCCCCCTCCCAAAAACTACATCAATACAGCTTTCCAATTGTTGATAAGACAATAAACTGTAGTTACAAAAGAATTTTGTGTGGATGGAACCACCACAAAAGATTTGCTGTGTTTGATGAAAAAATGTACAGCAATTAGTATTCGTTACAAAAGATTTCTAGATATTAGATTACATGGGGTTCCATCTCAAAACCAATTGGCAATGGGAGAAGTAACCCATATATCTTATAAATTGTGAGATCTCTCTACATTTTTTTCAATGTGGGATCCTTAACATGCCCCCTCAAGATGGTGTCTCTTTGGGTTCACCATTCTTAAATCAGATACCAAAATTTAATTTTTGGACCGAATACCCGTTTAGGTTTAATGGGCTCTGATACCATATCAAGATTACATGGGATTCCATCTCAAAACCAATTGGTAATGAGAGAAGTAACCCATATATCTTATAAATTGTGAGGTCTCTCTATATTTTTCTAATGTGGGATCCTCAACATGTCCTTCAAGATGGTACCTCTTTGGGTTCACCATTCTTGGATCGGATCCCAATTTTAATTTTTGGACCGAATATCCGTTTTGGGTTTAATGGGCTCTGATACCATATTAAATTACATGGGGTTCCATCTCAAAACCAATTAGTAATGAGAGGAGTAACCCATATATCTTATAAATTGTGAGATCTCTCTACATTTTTTTCAATGTGGGATCCTTAACACTAGAGACTTTTGGCATTCATTTTGCTCCAAGCAAAGGTTGTCAAGGATATGATAGTGATATGATGGAGGACATGCTTGTCCACCCTCCCATTTGTAACCGAGGCTGGATTATTTGGCAGACGGCTTTTGTTGCTATCATATGTAATCTGTAATGGTGTATAGAAGTCTTGGGAGGCGGTTTTTCACTTCAATTCCTCCCTTAAGAAATTCTTAGTTCAGAAGTTTTATTTTTAAAATTTGTTGTCTGTCTCTACAGTCATATTTTTTATTTTAATAAGATTTCATAATTTGCTGTTGTCTCAACAGGTCTGTTTGTTACCTTTCCTGGTAAAGTTAGGTATAAATTTAAATACAACTGCTGTACAATTTTCCAGCAACCATAACAAATATACTACTAATTTAGCTGGTCTTACAGTGGATATTTTGTACACTAAGGCTTGTAGATTCAAGTCTAAAACCCTAGGTAGATTCCTAAGGCCCCGTTTGATAACTATTTGATTTTTGGTTTTTAGTTTTTCTCACAATTTCCTTACAATGGTATTCATGTTTCTTAAGGATACATTTGAATTCTTAGTCAAGTTCCAAAAACAAAAACAATTTTTTAAAAAACTACTGGTTTTAGTTTGCAAAACTTGGCTTGGATTATGAAAACATTTATAAAAGAAAGATAACAAAACATAGAAATCTATAGGGGGAAGTAGTGTTTATAAGCTTAATTTTTAAAAACCAAAAACCAAATGGTTATCAAACTCCTAAATTGATATGGTTGATTAGATTCCACAATGTTCTCCATCATATTCTCTTCTCTCCTACAGTTTTCCTAGCCTGGAATCTGGTGTATTCTGATAGCAGTGAAACCCTTTTAGAAGCCTCAGTCTAAAATTGAGCCCCCAAACTGATCCATGAAAATTCAGAACCTCTATCTGATATCACACAGTAAGACAGAAATATGGCTATATTTCCTCGTTGAGTGGAATTACAATAAGCGAGCTATCCACTCAAGGAGAAGGCTTCCCCAAGTAAGAGCATTCTATTTTTAGATATGTGTGAGTATCCAGGCCAGCACACCTCGACTAATCTCGCAAAACAACTACCAGACTCTACTACATTTGCTTGTCTAAAAAACTCATAACATATTAAATCCTAGTACGTGACCACCGTGACTTTAAGTCATTCCCTCTAAGCCCTTTATTATTTACAATGAACACTAGCCCAACCCATATGGTTACAAGTAAGAGCAATTTTGAAAGGCAGAATTCAAGTGAGGATTGACCAGGCTATGAACTTTAGAAGTTTGATCGAGAACAGATTTCAGATCTGCTAAGTCTGCATAGCCTACAACATCACTCAGCGACACTAAAGTGGATGCTACGAAAAGCTAGTTATAACTTATAAGTGGATAATTAAAGTTATCCAGAAAGGTATTAGAGTTTAAGAGAAGCTATGGGGGAAAATGCATACCCAGCCAACAATGTTCAGGCCCTTCTCAATAAATGATGCATCCGTAGGTCGTTTTCCACTCAGTACTTCAAGTACCAGGACTCCAAAACTATATACATCGGTCTTTTCAGTTGCTCTACCACTTTGCATATATTCTGTCAGATCAGAAATTACAAGGACTGAGAGATTGAAATTTTAAGAGAAGAATGGAAGTATGGGCTAAACAGAAAGAAAAAGCATCAAACAAAAGGGAGCCCAGAAAAATTACAAATTGCGGCTCCACTTATCAAGAATAAAAAATAAAGGATAATTGCAAAAATGTTTTATCGTAAATGCCGAAAAAGACCATCAGTATTTGTGCAAAATCATCCAAGCAACAGATTGGTGATCGAAAATCACTGATTGTGCCAATTGCAGATGCTGAAGAAAACCATATATTACAGAACTCTAAGCACGATTTGAAGGCTAAAAGATCAACTGGAAGAACAGCACCCATTGGTAATTATTATTTCGTTATAAAAATAAATTATTCCCCACTCCCAAGAAATTCTAAAGACTGCTTACCAGGGGCCAAATAACCAAATGTTCCGGCAACAATGGTTGTAATGTGAGATTTATCATCGTCCAGCAGCTTGGCAAGTCCAAAGTCAGAAACTCGAGCATCCAGATTGCCATCAAGTAAAATGTTGCTTGACTTGATATCCCGATGTATGATTCTGGGTGAACAATCATGGTGCAGATAGGCAAGCCCTTTTGCTGCTCCCAATATAATATTCAAGCGTGTGTCCCAATCTAATTGCTCAGATCTTTCTGTAAGGTATTATATGCATGAGGTATCTTTAAATGACATACTGAGAAGAAAATTTACTACACAAGAATTCAGATGGAAGACGATGGTTTTCTTGTAAGTAGACTAGACTGCCAAGCATCTAATATATAATCTGAAGTGCATACAATCTACATAATGTCATCTCAAGAATACATCATGTAAATTAACGGATAAATGCATAGTTGTTAGAGTAATGTGCCTCTTTTAAAGAAAACTTGATGATGTGAAGAAGAGAGTCTCACCATGAAGGGCCTCATCAAGGCTGCCCCCAGATAGGTAATCATAAATCAACAGTTTCGATGTGGGAGAGTTGCAATACCCTCTCAAATTAACAAGGTACCGATGCTTTAAACTTCCAAGAATTTCAAGTTCCCTCTCAAAGAAGTGATCAAACCCCTCATTTATCTTTACAATATTTTTCAAAGCAAATACATTGCCATCATCCATTGCAAGCCTGTAAACTGTTCCAAAACCACCAGAACCGATTATGTGTTCCTCATTCAAGGTTTCCAACTTCTTCATGATGTCTTTTGAAGAATATGGCAAGTCTCCATGAAACATCACAACGGATGCACCTGTAGAAGTCAGCCTATGGTCACAGAGATGCTAAAACCTTGGAACTAAGAATAATATTGGCATAAACAACAAGAATACTGCAAATAGATAATTCAATATAGACCATAAAATTGTAAAGAACAGTACCTCCACCAACATTCTTTGCAAGACCTTTCTTTTCATTTTTGCCAAATCTTTTATAAAGAAAGCAACCCCAGAAACACATAAGAGCAACAAGTAGTAGTGCCCCCACTGTAGCTGATGCACTTATGAGCAGTCGACCAGAGTACTTCTTCCTCATTTGATTTTGGCCTACAGAAAAAGGAAAAGAGGATGACTAAGGACTTAAACACATAAGCTATTAACAAAATTCATTGAATGAATTTCAGAGCTCTCATGTGTATTGTATTTAAGAAGAGAACATTTGAGAGATACAGGGGCCAAAATTGAAAATATGCATCATAATAATGGAAATTAAATGATTTGCAATCATGTGAACAATCCAAATGACCAACTATAATAATGATATCACCTGAGCCTGGGGACTCAGAATTTGTTCCAGATCCTGTGTTATCGTCTTTGCAAGTGACACTGACTTGTTTCCCACATAAACCACGATTTCCAACAAAGCTGCAAAGTGCAAATCAATGTACTTTCTTATAAAACTGTTATTGTATTTGCAGGTTAAGTCATCAACAGAAACCAACCAGTCATTGCAATAATGCTTTAATACAATAAGAAGTGCACTCGTGTAAAAGTTTACTCATAAGGTTTTGAATATGCAGTACTTACGAAGTCTCTGAAAACTTGGAAAGAACACCATCAGAAGGTACTGGTCCAATTAAAAAATTTGACGACAGATTGCTGTACAAGAGTGCATGTCAGGCATGAGGGTCACTAGATGAAAATTTATATTTTATAGGAAGTACCTATTATCAAACACTATAACAAACTTCATAATGTAAGGCCACTTACAGAATAGCGAGCTTATCCAAATTCCCAAGGGACGTTGGGATATTTCCACTAAGTGAGTTGCTAGAAACGTCTCTACAACATCAGGAGAAAAATATTAAAATCATTTTCTCTAGCAGAAGGCCAAATTCTCATTGCTTCTGTGTCTAATTTGTCTAGGTGAAACAATTCCCAACTTCATATTTAATCATACAGCTGTTGTAAAGTAGCACTAAGTAATTGGATATCTTTATTTCTAACAAGTTTTAAAGTACCAATTTATATATGATAATTGTACATATTCTAGAAAAACTTTAGCCAGCATGCCATCTTATCCAAGCTTGACCAAAATTTTCAACATGTCCATACGTGTGTTTATAGCAAGTTCTTTATAGAGAATAGTTTTCTTTTTTTTAAATCAAGCATCATATTATTGGATACTGTTGTAGAGCCGAAAGTAACCTGAACTACTGTCTTGCATAATAATGATCAAACCAATGGCAAATTAGAGTCTCAAAATCCCAAAACATCAATTCTTAGTTTTGGAGAGTCTCTATTAGTACTTCTGAATGGAAATAGCAACTTCCATGGTCCTTTCAATGGAAATCATTCCTCACAGCCTTCAACTAAACAAAATTTGAAAGATCATAGAAACATGAGATAAGCAACTTACAACATTTCCAACTCAGAAAGGTTTCCCAGCTCATAGGGAATCAATCCACTTAGGTAGTTTCTTTGCAAGAACCTGTGGCAGACAGATGATTAATTACCTAAAATATCCTGAGAACATGGCAACATTGACATAGAATTGGCAAATTGAAGATCAAAAGAAAAAATGAAAACGACAATCTAGTAGTAGTATGAGTTGAATACCTGACTATTCTAGAAATCCATATTATGATTGGATTCTATGAAGAAAACAAAATATTATATTCATTCTTCATTTTTATTCTTCTAAAGAAGGTATAACATGAGTCGACTTGAGCATAGCTCTACTGGTCAACGGATTCAAAAGTTCGGACCTCACCCCACTTTGATTTAATACTAAAGGAAAGGTAATAACGTGTACTCCAAATGTTACAGCATTTAAATTCAAGTGAATGTTTAAGGTCAAATCACTTTACCACCACACTGTTTTCCATCTCCACACACACAGTCAAAGGGAGGGGGAAAAGATAAAATAACTTTACATATGGCAAACAACATTTAAATTCAAGGGAGGAAAACAAAGCAGGCATATACATTCCCTGCAACTGCGAGCAATTTCCCAGTTCTGATGGTATTGTTCCATATAGGTTGTTGTCCGAAAGAGTTCTGAAATAAGATGAATCCTACCGATTATCACAATTCATATGCAAACTTTTGGAAATATAAGCATGCATCAGCAACCTCATACACAAACACACACACACACACACAGGAAATCCTCATAAAACGTACAGGGTCTTTAATTGGTCTAGCTTCCCAAGTTCAGGTGCAATGAACCCACTCAGTTTGTAACCTCCAAGCTTCCTGAATAATTGGGCAAAAAAATTAAGGACAATGACATCGAACGCCCAAATGTTTCCTATTAAAAGATCACACAGGCCAAAGGTATCATATTAAAATAAACTTTAGCAATCAGAGTTCAAATTTTTGCCACTTGATTGGTACGAAAAGTATATTTATCAACAAGGCCTGTTTGACAATAAGTTCAAAAATTAAACTAAATTTTCTGGCCAAGTACTTTTATAGCATGGAGAGCCAAAATCTAAATAATGGCAGGGTCACCTAACTGGAAAAAGAAATTCAGCAACGTAATAAAGTCATGGTTCTTCAAGCTTAACACATAAAATAATTTGTCCACTTTAAACGAATTCACAAACAGTTAAGTTGCATGAATTTAGCCTCTGTAAGCCTGCAACTAAAAATAAGCATATGTGAATATATTTATTTGGTCTACAAAATTTTTCAACGTGACATCCTCATATAAAACTTTTCTGCTTTTGATAAGGAACTGGAAAAGAAGGAGCCAGGGGGAAGAGGCAGCTTCCCAACCTGAACCAGGGCTTATAAATTGCCCTCCAGTTATGATGACCATGAAAGTTGACAGTTACAAAAATCCCAACATACAGTACCAGCTTGAGGTTATAATCTGTAAAGTATATAAAAAATTTAGAAAACTCCCTATGAGACTTGAAAAAGCCTCCTGTTTCTTTTCAACCAAAATGCCGCATATCAAACTGTAGACCTTCATAGAGGTGGCTTAAGCTGTTTCAAAATGGTTTTACTCCTACTTCAGACCATCTATAGATATAGATGCTTTTTGCAACTCACAATGAGATTACTCTCTTCGTTTTTGAATCGCAGACCACTCCTGTCCAATTACAAGGGTTTGGATCCTCTGGTCTCCACTGAAAGATGACCCCATCAGAACTGGAAATTGCCATCCTAAAGCTTAGAAGTGCCTCGCCTATAGATCAAAGATAAGATTACGTGAGTGACCAATATGAAGTATGGAATAAAAGGAATAAAAGTAAATAGAATGGAGCATGCATTATTTTTACTCGTAGGGTGAGAAAGAAATGTAAGATCATAGAATAAGTGCATATTTTATGTACATTTAAAATTTTCGAGTAAAATGTAAATTCAAAGATACCTGTTAATCCCAAATTTGATAGTCAAAGGATGATGTCAAACAAGCCAAGTGATAAAGAACCCAAAAAATTAAGAAACCACTAGAACTATATCCCCAACATGAGACAAACATCATATACATGTAGAGCGGGACATTGTTTATCCTTAAACTTATGTCCAGAGGTTGAGTTAATATGAAGACAAGAAATACCACGTTGAGTTAATATGAAGACAAGAAATACCACAAACTTGTACAAGTACAAAAATTACCATCAGAGGTGAGGCCAGTGCTTTTATTCATTGCCATACAAAGAAGTAGAACGTGAAGAACCAACAAGCCAGAAAATTTGACCAGACAGATGCCCATGGTGGCTCTGGTCAAGGGTGAAGTGTCTACAATAAATCATCTGACAGAACAAGCTTTGCAATGGTTTGCTCGGACATATGGCACTCTGGTAGAAGATGAGCTGCTTCAAACATAAAAATATATAGACAGATGCATATTCAATTTTTTTTCCAAAAAAGGAAATAGAGATAATAAGAGAGGAGGAGGAAGAAGAAAGAAAAATGATGTCTTGAACAATGTACAAATCAATTTAACAACAATAGAAAAGACACCCTCATCTAAGTAATGAATAAATATCAGTGACTAAAAGGAAATACTACTCCTGCTCTATTTAGATCAATTTAACAATAATAGAAAAACTACATTGGAAACTAAAGGAAAATATTCCTACTTCCACACATTGACGAATGTCAATTCACGTCATAGCTCATAAGCAAATGCCTAACCAGTAAGCCTCTCATTTCCATCAGGGAAGCACTATAGTGGCTAAATTGAGAGATCATAACCAACTTCGGATTGAAGTACTCACAGAGACGGCTTTCCATTAATTTGATGGAGAGGAATCCAGAAACAACGATATTGATGGAATTTGTAAGAGGAAATAGGAAAAATCAAGCGGCCGTTCCCCCATAAACACAACTATTGGATTCCAACATCATTGTTAGTTACTCAAAAGTTTCTTCATGGAAAACGTTAGAATGAAATTAATAGACTGATTAGCCACGACATATTGCAAAAAGCGTCAGTGTTAAAATCAACAAATTAATACTTCATTATGAACTACGTAACGACTCTTCCTCGGCCTCGGAAGTCGTAGATATCATAGAATTCAATAGATGCAGTAGAGCACCAGAATTACAACCACTCTCGACTCAAAACTGCTCAAACCAGAAGAAGAAAAACAGAAGCAAAACCAAAACCTCCAAAAAACACACACAATCTCACACAACACTTCACAACCAAAACCGCGAGAAGTGTAGGCACATTCAACAATCAAAATCACAATCACAATCCAATCGAGTACACAATCCTATCAGAGCAGCCAATTGACTCAACAAAAAAAAAAAAAAAAAAAGCAAAATCTCACACGCATCTCGAAGTCACCAAACTACAAAAAGAACTCACAGACTAACACAAAAATCAAGCGTTCAACCGGCGAACAACAACAAGAAATTAAGGGGAAAAAAAACGCAGACCGAGTGATGAAAACTGAAAAGCAAAACATGCAGGGACCTGGAAGGCGATGTTAGATCCAACGGAGAGAAATGCAGCTGAGTAGGAAGAGAGAGAGAAAATCGTCGGTCCGCGAGAGCTTTGGCTATATCTATCTATCACCGAGAGGCTGAGTTTGCAGCTTTGCTTCTAGAGAGAGAGAGTGAGGGCGAGCATGTGGAATATTCGACAGAGAGGCGTTGGAGTGAGACTGGAGAGGATGGATGTGGCACGTGCGAAGTGGATGCTTCCAAGCGTGTGACCGACTGCCCCATTTTCGCTTCACATTCCCTGCTGCTCTGTATTGTAAAACAGTGGTGAGTTAGCCAATGCCCTCGTCCCACTCATCATCTATTCTTGATGTGATCCTATCCCTTCCCCTTTCGTACGCTGCGCTGACATGGCTTTCTCCGTTTTTCTCTATGCTTAAGCTTTTACATTTTTTACCATCCATGGTAAATAGTTGCTGTAACGTTTTACCCCGCTCTATGGTGTTAAACTTTTATTGACATGTCGACATTTTTATCTACATTTTCATATGTCCATGAATTTGACATCGACATATGGGTGTGTCAACATTTCCATTATATCGTAAAAAAACTGATGAAACATAAAAAAAAAATAGCAACAAAATGTCACCAATGTGAATAGAATATAAATAATTAGCTTTTTAACGTATTTTAAAAAATTGAATATTTTTTGCTTTTATAATTTTATCAAGAATATTCATCGACGTCGACATTTTATCGATATTTTCATTGACATTTCTATGAAATTATGACCTCAACATTTTAAACCTTACCCCACTCACTTAGTTTATTTAGGGAAAATTTTAATTTTTACCTTTAAACTTGTCAACTTATATCAATTTTCACCCTAAATGTTTAATTTCATCAAATTAGACTTTAGATTTATATAAGTGTTGTAATTTCTATCCACTATTCAATTTTCGCTAATTTACTACTATAATTTTCACACAAAAAAAACACAATTAAAAAATTCTCCATAAATTCACGGATTTCAATAATCAAGTTTTGCACAAATTTTGGTGTTATTTTTCTTTGAAATCCTTTCAATTCCATATTATATATATGTTCTATACTTCATTTGAATGCTTGTGGGAATATATATATATATATATATATATATTAAGGTGGAAAGATTTGAATCTCTGACCTTATGATCGATGGTATAAGCCTAAACCAATTGAGTTAAGCTGAAATTTGGTAAAACGTTATTTTACTTAAAAATTAATGTTCACACGAGATTTCGATAAGGAAATTTAATTCGTGTAAATAAACTTGATTTTGTATTAATTTCAGTATAGTGAGTACAATCTCTAATATATGGTCCTCTGATTCTTTCTCTCGAATATACATTTGTCTTGAGGGCTTTGCAGTTTGTTCTCAAATGTGAATTTGTCTCGAGGGCTTTGCAGCTTTGTTCTCAAATGTGGATTTGTTTCGAGGGATTTGCAACTTGTTCTCGAATGTGAATTTGTCTCAAGGGCTTTTGCAGTTTGTTCTGGAATGTTGATTTGTTTCGAGAGCTTTGCAGCTTGTTCTCGAATGTGAATTTGTCTCGAGGGCTTTTGTAGCTTGTTCTCGAATGCGAATTTGTCTCGAGGGCTTTTGCAGCTTGTTCTCGAATGTATATTTGTTTCGAGGGCTTTGCAGCTTCTTTTCAAATGTGAATTTGTCTCAAGGGCTTTTGTAGCTTGTTCTCAAATGTGGATTTATTTCGAGGGCTTCGCAGCTTGTTCTCGATCTTCAAAGTCTTCTAGTCTTCGAGGCTCTAGTTCAGATAGTGTTTGATCTTCAAGATTTTAAGGAGTCTTCTGGTCTTTGTTTATGAATTCTCTCTAAGTTCTCTAGAGAATTTCAACTTTTGAACCCCCAAATAAAGAATGAAGCTCCCTATTTATAGAGTTCCTCAATGCCTCCAGGTGGGCTTGGGCTTGTTAGACTAGGCCCAGTTAATTTTGGGCCAACCCTTTGAATTGGGCCTAGTTGATTTTGGACCTAGCCATTTAGACTGGCTTTAGTTAACTTTGGGCCAGCCCTTTTGGACTGGGCTTAGACTTTAGGCCAACCCTTTTGGACTGAGCCTGGACGTTGTTGATTAAGGTCTTCAATTCGGGCTTTTATTTTCTAAATTTCAAATAACTCAATTGTGTACTTGGATTTGCCATAAAAAAAATGGACTGCCTGCCACGTGGCACCATAATAATGGCCCACGTAGCAGACTGCAGGAGCTGGGTGCTGCCCAGGCAGCACCCAAGCATTGCTCTTTAGCCAAAATGTAATATTTAACTTTTATAAATGGATAATTCTTAAGTGATGGCTGGGTTGCACCTATCTTTTGCAGCCCAGCCACGTGGCGTAATATTATTGGATATTATATATTTTTTTTTCTTTTATAAAAAGCTTTCACGTCGTTTGCTTCTTCACATTTATTATGATTATTATTTTTTTAAAGTCTGAAACTTGTATAACACGTCTGCTCTGGAGTTTAGCCGCAAACCTTTCTAATCGCTATTTGCTTCTACATCTCTCTTTTGTCTTCGTCCTAATCTCAGTGACGTTTCTCACCGGCATATTTTCTAACCGGCATTTCACAAGCTTCTTTTTTCACCGGCGTTTCACTAACGTCTCTTACCCCATACATTTATCTTTTCACTGGTTGCCATCCTCAGTCCACCACAGCCCATCGTCGGTTGCTATTTTGCCTCAGCCCATCGTCGGTTTATGTTTCGTCTAAGCTCATTGTTGTCCTCTGTCCACCTCAACTTATTGCCTCGAGAGTTCAGTTCAGGTTTGGGGTTTCTACTCTGTTTTCATGATTTTATTTTAAAATAGGAGAAGAGAAAGTAGGTTTTGTATTTGACATTTTAATCACAAGATTTTGAACACAAAGCATGCACCTTGTTCAAGTACTCCACAGATTGATAACATATTCATAGAAATCTGCATAAATATTTTGGATAGTTAGATTGCACAATTCCAATCAACAAAAAGCTAGAACCAAGTAAATTTTAGTCATAATACATTATGATCCTAAAAGACCTTTATGTAATGAATTAAAAAGCAAGCATAAATAGTTGCATATTTTATTTTATGTAATCATCTATTTAAGAACAATTTGTGGGATTTTTATTGATTTGCAATGATTTTATATTGTGATTGATGTAATTTAAACATCATTTCTTGAAGTCATGGAGAACCTAGGAGATACAAACTTGCCTACTATCAATTGGAAGATGATACTCACCCCACAATTTGTACACAATCTGATGAAGTTCATTTGATAGAAAATATAGAGCCTACAATTAGTACTCAATGGGATGAAGTTGAAGATAATATAGAGACTACTATCAATACTCAATTTGAAATTGTTGAGCCGATAGTTGGAATGAAGTTTAGTTCTATTGATGATGCATATCAATTTTATATCAATTATGGAGGAAATTTTGGTTTTAATGTAAGGAAAAGATATCACAATAAGAGAAAAAATGGAGATATTTCAAGAATAGTTTTTTGTTGCTCAAAAGAAGGGTTTCGTCAAGTAGACAGGCAAAAAAAAAGTGTTTCATATACTCGGCCAATTTCAAGAACGGGATGTAAAGCTAATCTAGCTTACTTGCTTGGAAAGAATGGTAAATACAAAGTAGTGTCTTTTAATGGAAACCACAATGATAAGCCTTAGAATTAAGGCTTATTTAAGTCCCAATTGCTTAAAATATTTTTGTTTGTCCAAAGATTAATTGAAAATAGTGGAAGATTGCTTGAATTTAAGGAAGAATTTAATGTGATAGCATTTGGAATAGAATTCTAAATAAATTGATTCTTTTTGCAGAAATTATGGAAATTGCTAAATCAGATTGCCAAATCTGATTTTGCAATTGTTTCTGGAGCATGGAATGTGAAAATTGCTAAAACCAGATTGCCAAATCTGATTTTGCAATTGTTTCTGGGCAGAGAATTTATGGAAATACTGGCGCGAACAAAAAAACCCATTATGGAAAACCAAATTGCAGCATGATTTTGGTGGAATTGGAGCATGATTTTTAGGCAATCTTCAACCCTAATGAAGGCCTATAAATGGGGAAGAAGAAGAGGAGCTATTAATGGGATTTTGAGGGCAATTTGAAGGATCAATTTCGTGGGTTTTTGGGTTTTTAAAAAGGAAAAAATCTGCATTAAACCCATTCCGAAAATCTTCAATTACAGCCAGATTTGGAGGAATTTAAGCACGAAATTTGGGCATTCTTCAACCTTAATGAAGGCCTATAAATGGGGAAGAAGAGGAGGAGCAAAACAATTCGGATTTGGAAGCGAATTTAGGAGTCAATTTTCGTGGGTTTCGTTGTTTTTTTACTCTGTTTTTCGAACTTGCTGGAAATCCTACCTTGTCGAGGAGTTGCAGCTGCTATTTTCCATCTTCTTCAAATTTTTCATGTAATACCGATAATGCTAGTAGTACCTATTGTTGTTAGTTTGATTACTTCGTTTATGTTACACATTTTTGTTCAATTGAAATTCTGTTTTTCTTATGATTTGAGCCACTGTTTTTTTGTCTTTAAATCAGTTTCTGTGGAGCATTTTTTTGTGGGAATGATAAGCTTTTATGGAAGAAGGAAGGAGATTAAAAATTTACTTAGTTGCCCTTGATGTTTTGGCTTAATTTCCATCAAACAACCTTGCTTGAATTCCTGTAGTTGCCAAAAAAAAAAAAATTACCATTACAATTTGTTGTTTAAGTATTCAATTTACACAATCTTTTAGTATGAATTTTTTCTCAAAATTAGTTTAGGATTTTTATTTTTAATATGAGCTAAAACTTCTTAGGGGGTTCAAAAATGTGAATTCCCTAAGAAGTAATTGTAGCCAAAAATTTCAATAAAAACCAAGCCTACATCTCAATTGTTTGCTTGTGTTGATTAAATTTCCGTTGAGATCCTAGATTGATCAACTAGGGTATCAACTCAAGCTTAGATCTAATACCGACAGGGTTAGTGATAAGCGGATTTCACACAAGTGATGGAGAAAAAGAGCTTAGACATAAGCCAATCCTTACCCTAGACATAAGGATTAAGGACTCCAAAACCCATAAAATTGTGAGCCAAATTATCTAAGATAGAGGGACTATAGACATATAGGTCTCTCACTTAGCCTCCTAAAAACCTAAATTCAAGGTAAATAGGAGATGCAATTTTGGTTTACAATTGAGTGTGGAGTAGGTTGGAATTGCAATTTTGGCTTGCAATTACGACTTAGGGCAATGACATTCTTGAGCCCCAACTTCATCTAGAATTCCCTTTGCAATTTCATTTTCTAAGTCTTTTTAGTTGTTATTCCAATATTGCCAATTTTAGATTCTGCAATTTTTAGTTATTTCGCTGATTGCCATTTTAGATTCTGCAATTTAATTCTGCAATTTCTGTTCTTTCGATTATTGCCATTTCTAGATTCTGCAATTCGATTCTGCAATTTTTCTTTTTATCAACACACCATCCCAACATTATTTTTGCAATTTAGTTTTCCATTTGCAATTTTCCTTACACTTTTGCTTTACAATATTTTTGTTACTCCGTTCCCTGTGGGATTCGATACTTGGTACTCATATACCATTTTATATTACTTCGATCGCGTGCACTTGCGTGTAACAGCCGATCAAGTTTTTGGCGCCGTTGCCGGAGAATGGCAGTTTAACAAAAAAATTTGTTTTAGCAAAAATTGTAAGAAAAGATTGCAACAATTTCTCCTATCTGCAGGAGGAGCTCGATTTCACTTGTTGAGGGAGAGAAATTGCAAAAAGACACAATATAGGGTTTGATTGCTTGAGAAAATCTACAAGATGGAAGGAGACATCATTGCAGCATTGAGCGCACAAGCTTCATCTTTAAGCTACATGATGGAAACTTTGATGATGGGAAGTCCTATAACTCCTTTTAACCCTATCTCTTCTATTTCTTGTGTTTATTGCAAAGAAAGTCATTCATTTGACAATTGTCCTTATAATCCTGATTCTTTGTGTTATGGATTTCTACCCAGGTTTACAAATCAACATCAGTACCAGTGCTTCCAGCAAGGGAAGATGATTCCAAAAGAGCCAAGCATCGAAGAACTTGCGAGGGAATATAGAGCAAAGAACGATGTTGTAATGCAAGTCAAAGTCAAGCCGCATCTCTACGGAGTTTGGAAATCCATGTGGAACAAATTACAGATAAATTGCAGAACAGGTCCCAAGGAATCTTGTTCGAGGACATAGAGACTTCAAAACAATAAGAAGAAAAATGTGAGGTGGTGACACTAACTGAATTGGAACATGAAGACCTTAAACTCCCAATAGAAGTAGACAGCACGCCAACACTTGACAACATTAAAAAGCTAGAAGGGAGAGAAGAGACCAAAGAGGAATCACCTCAAGAAGAGAAGGAACCACCAAAGGAAATTGCAGTGAGCTATGGAATCGCAATTTCACAGCAATTGACATCCAAAGTGCTCCCGACGCTGGAATGTCCTGCATTCACTTATTGGAGCTTGCAGGAAACACTAAATGAAGAAGCATGCAGAAAAGAGAGCATGAAGGATGGCAACATGCAAGTTGCGACATGGATTGCACCCACAATTTTTACTTCCAAAGAAACATATAAATCTTTTGAGTCATCAAAGCTCGTTGTGATCAAAGCACCTCAACTACGAATGAAATCTCGTCCAACATCGAGACCTAGGTGCAAAATGAAGGAACATAATTGCGGTCTCCCCACTGGAATAGGATAAGTTTTATCTTTTCGTTCATTTTCTTTAAAACAAAAAAAAACCAAAAAACAAAAATTTAAGAGAAACTTTCAACTTTTGAAATTCCAATATGAATGAAGAAATTAATTCAGAAAAGCTCTGTCTAAGGAAAATCCTGTCTAGGCTGAGGTACTTAAGTTGACCGCTAATGGAACACCTCTACTTGGGGATTTACCTGGGAGTTTGATGAATCAACTTTGAGTTCAAAAATTGGAATTTCCAAAAAGTAACTTTGCATTAAGAAAAACTGTATGAACTTTCTGATGCTCTACTCTTGAGTTTCAGGAAAATATAAGAAGAAAGAACGGGAGGAATAAGTTGTAGTTGCAATTGCGAAAGCAAAATTGCAATTGCAATTTCAGGAGAATTCTTTGTCAAAAACTCCAACAACCCCGAGGACAGTAATGGCAACAACACATTTTTCTCTGCATAGGGGAGTCTCTCTTTAACCTATCTTTCTAGCTTTGTTAATAGTTATGTTTTTGGTTTAAGGTTTAGTAAAGTTCTTGTATGCTTCTTTAGTTTATTTGCTTTCATGAATTCTGAAAAAATTAAAAAAAAAAAAAAAAATCTATTCCTCGCACAAGCAAGTCATAAAAATCATGTTCAAACCAAGTTTACAAATTGTTTTCTTTGGTGTTTAATGATGATACCTAGAATTTTCTCAACTCTTAAGTGCTTTCAAACACAACTTGAAGTTTTTAAGATCATAAAACTTGATAAATTCTTTTTCTCCATAAAACATTCGAACCCAAACTCCCCTTGTGTTTTTCCCATCTAATGGACTTATGAGAGTTTAGCTTCGATGCTTAGCATGTTAAGTGACCCAAATATGTACCCTAACCCCTGTTCTTCTAGTTCTTAGTCAATGGGGACATTGACCCATTTAAGTTTGGGGGGGGGGGGGGTGAGTTTTGTAATACTACCATTGTAATATTATGTCGTTGTACTAGTATATTGTTGTAATAGTATGTTATTGTAATACTATTATTGTAATATTATATTGTTGTAACAGTATGTCATTGTAATAGTATGTTGTTGTCGTTGTAACAGCTGCTAGGACTTCAAAAAAAAAAAAAAAGATACTCCTCCTTCTAGAGTTAACCGAGTAACTAGAGGCAGTCATGAAACCCATGATTTCCTCTGCATGAAAGGTTAACTTAAGAAGTGAGTATGTGAAAACGGTTTTAGCAGTGATTTGTGCTCGTAGTCAACTACTTTCACCACAAAGTGTTAGTAAGTTGGAACGAAGGTACAAGTGACAGTAAGACTCTCACAAAAAAAAAAAAAAAGTTCAAAAGAAAAAGAAAATGAGGCCTAGCAGCAGCTTTACATAAGTTTGGGGGAGAAAGAAAAATGTTTGTAATGTGAGTGAACTTAGCTTGTTGAACAAAGAAGACCTCCCTAGACTCTATGACTATGACTTAGGTAGGATAAACATAGTAGGTGGGTTTGCATAAGAATGTTTTATCTTGAAAAAGAAAAGTAAAAGTTTTATGTGAGAAAATCTTGAAATTGTGTAAAGTGTTAAAAGTTTGAGACCTCTCGTGAACAACATTTTTTTCAAAAACACCATTTGAAATCATTTTGTGAAGTGTTTGCTTGTGTATGTGCTATTTGTTTTCTAATTGCTTGAGGACAAGTAATATCTTAAGTTTGGGGGTGTGATAAGCCTTAGAATTAAGGTTTATTTAAGTCCCAATTGCTTAAAATATTTTTGTTTGTCCTAAGATTAATTGAAAATAGTGGAAGATTGCTCGAATTTAAGGAAGAATTTAATGTGATAGCATTTGGAATAGAATTCAAAATAAATTGATTCTTTTTGCAGAAATTATGGAAATTGCTAAATCAGATTGCCAAATCTGATTTTGCAATTGTTTCTGGAGCAGGAAATGTGAAAATTGCTAAAACCAGATTGCCAAATCTGATTTTGCAATTGTTTCTGGGCAGAGAATTTATGGAAATATTGGCGCGAACGAAAACACCCATTATGGAAAACCAAATTGCAGCATTATTTGGTGAAATTGGAGCATGATTTTTGGGCAATCTTCAACCCTAATGAAGGCCTATAAATGGGGAAGAAGAAGATGAGCTATTAATGGGATTTTGAGGGCAATTTGAAGGATCAATTTCGTGGGTTTTTGGGTTTTAAAAAAGGAAAAAATATGCATTAAACCCATTCCGAAAATCTTCAATTACAGCCCGATTTGGAGGAATTTAAGCACGAAATTTGGGCATTCTTCAACCCTAATGAAGGCCTATAAATGGGGAAGAAGAGGAGGAGCAAAACAATTCGGATTTGGAAGCGAATTTAGGAGTCAATTTTCGTGGGTTTCGTTGTTTTTTTACTATGTTTTTCGAACTTGCTGGAAATCCTACCTTGCCGAGGAGTTGCAGCTGCTATTTTCCATCTTCGAATTTTTCATGTAATACCGATAGTGCTAGTAGTACCTATTGTTGTTAGTTTGATTACTTCGTTTATGTTACACATTTTTGTTCAATTGAAATTCTGTTTTTCTTATGATTTGAGCCACTGTTTTTTTGTCTTTAAATCAGTTTCTGTGGAGCAATTTTTTTGTGGGAATGATAAGCTTTTATGGCAGAAGGAAGGAGATTAAAAATTTACTTAGTTGCCCTTGATGTTTTGGCTTAATTTCCATCAAACAACCTTGCTTGAATTCCTGTAGTTGCCAAAAAAAAAAAAATTACCATTACAATTTGTTGTTTAAGTATTCAATTTACACAATCTTTTAGTATGAATTTTTTCTCAAAAATTAGTTTAGGATTTTTATTTTTAATATGAGCTAAAACTTCTTAGGGGGTTCAAAAATGTGAATTCCCTAAGAAGTAATTGTAGCCAAAAATTTCAATAAAAACCAAGCCTACATCTCAATTGTTTGCTTGTGTTGATTAAATTTCCATTGAGATCCTAGATTGATCAACTAGGGTATCAACTCAAGCTTAGATCTAATACCGACAGGGTTAGTGATAAGCGGATTTCACACAAGTGATAGAGAAAAAGAGCTTAGACATAAGCCAATCCTTACCCTAGACATAGGGATTAAGGACTTCAAAACCCATAAAATTGTGAGCCAAATTATCTAAGATAGAGGGACTATAGACATATAGGTCTCTCACTTAGCCTCCTAAAAACCTAAATTCAAGGTAAATAGGAGATGCAATTTTGGTTTACAATTGAGTGTGGAGTAGGTTGGAATTGCAATTTTGGCTTGCAATTACGACTTAGGGCAATGACATTCTTGAGCCCCATCTTCATCTAGAATTCCCTTTGCAATTTCATTTTCTAAGTCTTTTTAGTTGTTATTCCAATATTGCCAATTTTAGATTCTGCAATTTTTAGTTATTTCGCTGATTGCCATTTTAGATTCTGCAATTTAATTCTGCAATTTCTGTTCTTTCGATTATTGCCATTTCTAGATTCTGCAATTCGATTATGCAATTTTTCTTTTTATCAACACACCATCCCAACATTATTTTTGCAATTTAGTTTTCCATTTGCAATTTTCCTTACACTTTTGCTTTACAATATTTTTGTTACTCCGTTCCCTGTGGGATTCGATACTTGGTACTCATATACCATTTTATATTACTTCGATCGCGTGCGCTTGCGTGTAACAGCCGATCAACTTTAGCTTATGATGCAGACAGATCAGGAATTTCAATTAAAGCAACAATGGAACTAATGAGTAGGGAAGTTGGTGGTAGAGAACATTTGGGATTCTTGGATAAGGATTACAGAAATTATATGAATAAAGAGCGAAAATCAAGAATCGAGAAGGGAGAAGCTAGAGTTTTGTTGCAGTATTTTCAGAAAAGACAAATGGGGAGTTCTTCCTTTTTTTATGCATTGCAACTTGATGAAGATGACATGATCACTAACATTTTTTGGACAGATGCACGTTCTATTTGTGATTATTGGCTTTTTGGAGATGTTATTTGTTTCGACACTACTTATCGTACAAATGAACTTGGTCAGCCATTTGCCCCATTCATTGGAGTGAATCATCATAAACAATCAGTGGTGTTTGGTGCAGCTTTACTTTATGACGAAACCATAGAATCTTTTAAATGGTTGTTTGAAACATTTCTTGGTGCAAAGTCGAAAAAACAACTAAGGACAATTCTTACAGATCAATCTGCAGCAATGGCTAAAGCAATAAGCGATGTCTTTCCTGAAAGTCAACATCGATTGTGTGTTTGGCATATTTTTCAAAATGCGGCTAAAAATTTAAGTCATGTGTTTCATAGATCAAACCAGTTCGTTCATGACTTTAGTCATTGTGTGTATGATTATGAAGATGAAGATGATTGGTTGCTAGCATGGCAACAAATGTTGGACATTTATAATCTTAAAGATAATAAGTGGTTGACAGATTTGTTTGAATTGCGAGAAAAATAGGCGATGGTATATGGGCGACATACTTTTACAGCTGATATGAAAAGCACACAAAGGAGTGAAAGTATGAATAATTTATTGAAAAAATATTTAAAGCCATGTCATGACGTTTTGCGTTTCCTTGAACATTATGAAAGAGTTTTAGCAGATCGAAGATATGAGGAATTGATTGCAGATTTCAAGATGAATCAAACAACACCAGTCGTACTTACAAATACAGAGATGTTACAACATGCGGCAGAAATATATACACCAGAGATGTTTAAATTGTTTCAAAAAGAGTATGTAGATATTCTTAAGTGTAACCTCTATAAGATTGGTAAGTTGGATGCTACATCAGAGTATAAAGTATCATTTTTTGGAAGATCACATCATTGGTTGGTTAAATATGAAGCTTCAACACAAACAATCACTTGTAGTTGCATGAAATTCACATTTATGGGTATTTTATGTACCCACGCGCTTAAAGTGCTTGATAAGAAGAATGGGAACAAAATTCCTACTTCATATATTTTGAAAAGGTGGACAAAAGAGGCTAGAGCTTCAAGTGGATTTGAGAATCAAATACAAGAGGTAAGTGGAAATTTTAAAGAGTTAGTTGGAAAGCGTTATTACCACTTATGTCGTAATGCTCGCCAAATTACTTCACTAGCAGCAGAACATGAAAAGTTGTTTGAGCATGCATCACAAAATTTTATTCAATTGCTCAAAGATTTAGAGAAGATGAAGAAAAATATTTTGGTGGAAAATAATAATGCAAGCAATGTAGAAGATTCAAATTTGATTGGAGACAATCTAGTGGAAGCACGTGGAGTTAAGAGAAAGCCTACAGTTGGTCGTCCTCGTAATCGATTGAAAGATCCACTTGAAAAGATGAGATACAAACAAAATTTGAAGTCAAACAAAGCTTATGTCTCGTCAAATCATATCATATCCCTCACACAGGTACCACCACATCAAACTATATCTATATTTATGAATTCCAAAGTAAATATATTTAGCTATTCTAATGATTATTTTTTCAATTAGGAAAATATTATGGAGAAAGATACACAAACAATATCTATTTTGTCAATTGTAAACCAACAAACACAAAACAATATGTCATTCACTCAATTACTTGAGGTAAACTTTCTATTCAAAATATTTTAGTTACATTTATAGAAATTATTTATTATCGATTTATTTATTTATTCTTTTGCAGGAAACATTAGCATTTGGTAAAAAAAATCCAACCAACTGAAGATTGATAACTTGGAGCATTAGTGTGTTTTGTTTAAATTTATTTTGAAATATTTTAAGTGAGATAATTAGATATAATTATCTTTATGAGATAATTATATATAATTATTTTAAGTATACGAAACATTTTGTTAATGTTATATAAAGTTATAACTATTGTTGAATGTTTATTTATAATTTAGTTGTGATTTTTTGTTACATTGTTATTTCAAGCCTTCAATTTTCAATTGACTAGTTATGAAAGGTCTTATAATTTAGGATGTGTTGATTCAAACCTCTAACTTTTAGAGTGGATTAACCTATCCACGTTAAATTTTGAATAATTGTTGCTAGATTTGGTTTTTGACAATAATACTAAAAATATATAATTAGATGCAATTAGGTGTACAATTGATAGAATCCATAAAAAATAATTGTACAAAATATCTAATTATGTGCAATTAGGTGTACAATTGATAGAATTCATAAAAAAATAATCGTACTAAATATAGAATTCATTAAAAAAATGTACAAAATATCTAATTATGTGCAATTAGATGCATAATTAATTGAAAAATAATTATGGACTCATCTAAAAATTTGAAAGAGGTAAAAGAGTAAAAAATCCAAAAAACAGAAAAAAAAAAAAAAAAAGAAAAGGAAAAAATGTAAGGAAAAAAACAAAAGAAAAGAAAAAAAGTGAAGCCAAACACCATGAAATATATATATATATATATATATATATATATCAAACATGAACCCAAATGCAAGTAACGGCGTGAAAGCTTTTTATAAAAGAAAATATGTATATATATATATAATATCCAATAATATTACACCACGTGGCTGGATTGCAAAAGATGGGTGCAGCCCATCCAGCACCTAAGAATTGTCCTTTATAAATATAACAATCATCTCATTCTTTAAAATATATATATATATATAACAATAATGTCCATATTAATTTTAGGCTTTTTTTTTCGTGCCGACATGCGGTTCATAAATAAAAAACTAAAAAAAGCAAACAATGTAGGCCCCGTTTGATAACCATTTTGTTTCTTGTTTTTGGTTTTTGAAAATTAAGCTTATAAATACTACTCTCATCTATGAATTTACTTGTTTTGTTATCTACCTTTTACCTATATTTTCAAAAATCAAGTCATGTTTTGAAAACTAAAAAAAAATAGTTTTCAAAAACTTGTTTTTGTTTTTAAAATTTGACTAAGAATTCAAATGCTTCCTTAAGGGAGATGAAAACCATTGTAGAGAAATTGAGAAAAAACAAGCTTAATTTTTAAAATTTAAAAATAAAAAATTAAATAATTATCAAACGAAATCTTAATTTTGGTTAATGGCCAAAATTAAGGCTAACCTCAATCGCCAGAAACAAGGAATTTTGATATAACATTTATTTTCCCCCTCCAATTAACTTCAATTCATAAATCGGACCGGTACAGCATGAAAATAAAATAATTATATCGAGAAGAATGTAAAAAGTTTAAAGATGGACTGTCTACTCCTAAAGACAACCTCGTATTTGGGATTTAACTTTTTCTTTCCCCCTTTTTTTTCAGTATGAGATCCTATTTTCTAAAACATTGACTAGATAGTTATTAGTTAAATTATAAATTTGGTACATAAAATTTGAAAAAAGTTTAAATTTAATTTCTATAGTTTTAAAAGTTACAATTTCGTCTATATAGTTTGATAAAAGCACACAAATAGTTCTATTGTTAGAAATTATTGACAAATTGAGTACGTGGCGTAGTGACAGTTAGCTATTCATATGTCTATTCACACGAGACTTCAACAAAGAAATTTAATACATGTAAATGAACTTAAATTGTATTGATTTTGTATAGTAGAGTACAATATCTAATATTTGATGATTCTTTCTCTCAAATGTACATTTATCTTAAGAGTTTTGCAACTTGTTCTCGAACGTAAATTTGTCTGAAGAGCTTTACAACTCGTTCTTGAGATTGATCTTCAATTTCTTGAGGAGTCAATTGTTATCTTGAGGTCTTTTGTTCTTTAAAGAGATTTTTGATCTTCAAAGTCTTCTAGTTTTTAAGACTTTGGTTTAGTGAGTGTGTTCAACCTTCAAGAGCTTATGCTCTAGTTAAAATGATATACCTATGACAATTAATGACAATTTAACAATACATTAGCTTTTTTTTTCACTTTTCTAAAAAATGTTCACAAACTTAATAATTCCGAGAAGTTTTAATAGGATACTTTGAAATTTTCAAAACCTTAAAAGAGCAAATTTAGAATTATCTCATGGACTATTTGGCACATTTAGCAAAAAATGTAATATTTAGCTTTTATAAATATAATAACAATATCCATATATATTAATTTGAGACAATTTTTTTCTTGCCGACATGTGCTTTATAAAAAACTAACAAAGAAAATAGTATAGTTCGAGATCAGTTTCAAATTCTAAGCACAGACGGCTGGTTTGAACGACAATGTCCTCAGCTCCAAATCATATCCGATCAAGAAATTCGATTGCGCCAAATTCCCCAGAATACCAAAACCATGCTTCGGCGACGTCGGCGTCAACGCCAAGCAACTCACATTATCGGCCACTTTCTTAAACGTATTCACCGGCAGCAACTTCACATCGGCGCCGCCGGCGAAATGGGCGATGATGACCGGAATATCCATGTCGTTGTCGTCTGCAGCATAGCAAAGTCCAAAAAACCCACGGGGATCATTCACCCTCCTCGCTCGAACGACTTTTACCAACGACGAAATGACTCCGCCGTACAACTCCTTCGGAAGGATTGTCAATGTCGTCCCAGAGTCTATAATCATGTTGCCCCGTGCGGACGACATGTCTGCCGCGTGGCGTTCATTGCCAACAGAAACGGCTTCGAGAGTCATGTAATAAAACGTATTGGGACTTTTGGAGACCAGTGGTGTTGAAACGACACCAGGGCCGGAAACGACGGCGTTCTGGCCAAAGTTTATTTTTCCACTGGTTTGACTGAACACGGTCGGTAAGCAATAGGAGAATCGCCGGCTGACGGCGGCGGTTTGGCTCATTTGAGAGATTAAAGAGAGTTCACCGCCGCCGAGACCGATGAGACCCGAGGCATGTCCGAACCCGCCACCACTCTCGTGGCCACATCCGATGACCGTGTTCACGGACGATGACCCGAAGTTGATCTTATCAAATCCCAAATCTCCCTTCGTGTAGGTTTGATCTCCGTACGTGTAACGGTAATCACAAATACCCTCAACCCCACAGCGGGCGGCATCGAGGGCATGACAGAATTGGGAAGTGCAAGGCACGTGACGGAAGGAGGAGGATTTGAGCGGGTCGAAAATGGGTTGTGATTGTTCGAAGCATTCTTGACATGGCAAGCATTGAGTCCACGTCAGATCACTACCGGTGTCAGCAATGGCCACATAAGCCACCGGTGGGGTTCCGATGGAGACTGACATTAGATACTCGCCGCTGTCGGGGGAAATTGAAGATTGGATGATGGTGGCGGCAGGAGCGGCGGCGACACGGTGGAAAAGGGTGGCGGCGCGCGAGAATGAGCGACGAAAGGCATTATTCAGGCGATCATAGTGATTGAGAGATGAGTTATGGAGAGGGGAGAGTGGAGAATCGCGGTGAAAGAGAGAGGTGGTGAAGCCATTTATGCGGCTGCCGCCGTAGATGGTTGCTTGGGAGAAAGAGATCAAAAGTAGGAGATAGAAGAAGATTGAAATGACCGCCATGGATATTGCAGTTTAGAAGGTTCTTAGAGATGGAAATTTTAGTAGCCATGGCTTCTCATTTTATATGTATAGGGATTTAGAGAGAGTTTTGCATGAGATTGTATGTTATAAATTTTCACGTAGTTTCCTATGCATTAAAGAAGACAATTAAGAGATCAAAAGGGTGAATGAATGTTCAAAATAACAAGAAAAAATGAAAATGAAAACTTAATAACACGATAAATGAAAATGATTTCATTTTAAATATGTTTGTGCCTTTATGTTTTTTACAAAGGTGGTATATATGTATTATATGAAACCTAAAGGTAATTCAAGGAGAAGTTAATTACTAACTTGTGCCGTAGTTTGATGAATATTATTGAGATTATAAATTTTAATGAAATTATAAAAAAAAAATGCTAGTCTAATTTTTTTTAACATGTTAGGGATTCAAACATCCAACATTTTAGACGAAGGTATATATATTTATATCATTACTAATTGAGTTATGCTCCAAGTTGGCAGTCTAATCCTAATTTTAATCGGCCTAATAGTCACTAGTAGTAAATCTAACTTAGCAAGGTGTATTTTTAATTGTTTTTGACATTTCAATTTTCATTTCCAATATTTCATCTAACTAGCTGTTTAATTCTACTAGTTCATCTTTTAATCCTACTAGTTCATCTAAGTTTGATCAATTTATTGTTTTTGTTGAATACATTCAAATTTTATCTAATAAAGTATAATAGAAGCTAGCATTATCAACTTTCTACCAATACTAACTATAAGGACTAAACTAAGCATAATTCAAATATTTCATTGTTTTATTGTTTTGCTAGACTTTGTTAGTCAAGTTTTGTTTACAACCACTCTATTTGGTTTTTTTACCAACACGTTAGGGTGGGAATTTGAAGCTCTATACTCTAGTCAATGATATATGCTTTAACCCATAGGTTAACTCTGTCTTAAAAAAAAAAAATACCCATAGATTATAACTAATGTCTTATTTAGCTACTTGAAAAAAAAACTAATGTCTTATTTATTTAATCTAGATTTACTTTAATTCTTCTAGATTACTATTTTTAGATTTTTTTTTTCTTTTGGGGGAAAAAAATTCAAGTTCGACGAACCATGTTTTATGGAAGATGCATGTTTAGCTGTTGGCAGTCTGTATGTGTAAGGAAGTTAGAAAATCAAAAGTTGGAAATTTAATTTTGGTTAATGGCCAAAATTAAGGCTAATCTCAATCGCCAGAAACAAGGAATTTTGATATAACATTTATTTTTCCCCCTCCAATTAACTTCAATTCATAAATAGGACCGGT
This sequence comes from Trichosanthes truncata, assembly GCA_033996785.1. Taxonomy (NCBI): domain Eukaryota; kingdom Viridiplantae; phylum Streptophyta; class Magnoliopsida; order Cucurbitales; family Cucurbitaceae; genus Trichosanthes; species Trichosanthes truncata. The sequence continues at coordinate 79,957,689 of JAWPNB010000003.1, forward strand.
ACAGCATGAAAATAAAATAATTATATCGAGAAGAATGTAAAAAGTCTAAAGAGGAGATTGTTCATAAATTCAACCTCCTATTTTGGGATTAACTTTTTCTTTCCCTTTTTTTTTTTTCAGTATGAGATCCTATTTTCATTGACTAAATAGTTATTAGTTAAATTATAAATATGGTCCGAGAAAATTAGAATTTAGTCCTATAGTTTTAAAAATTAAAATTTCATCCCTTTAATTTAATAAAACCTCACAAATAATTCTATCGTTAGAAAACACTGACAAATTGAGGACGTGGCGTAGTGGCAATTTTCTATTCATTGTGTCCATCGATAAAGAAGTCTTTTGTATTAGCTCATTGTATGTGTTAGATAAAAAAATGGATTAAAAATTGACAATTTAATGAAGTAAAATATTAATATACCATCATCATCCTCATCACATATATATATTATAAAAGTAAAATTATTGTTTGAACTAAAAAGAAAGGAGTAAAATTATTGCCCCCCTACCCTTAGTCCCTTGCATCGTCGCCCATAGCAACATACTAACACTATAATAGTTTTTTTTTTTTAATTCAACAATTATGGGGTGGATCGATCTTTAGGATGCCTTATCAAATAAGTTATACTCAGATTAATAATTTCATAGTCACTTCAAGAAAGATTGAGAGACCAAAAAAGTGTTTTTTTTTATCACTTTTATTTTATTTAAATATAGGTTAAATATAGTAAGATTTTCATATCCATACCTAGCTCATCTTTGTTGATTTAAAGATTCAACTGATTCCACTCAAGTCTCAATAAAATATCATTACATGATATTATTTCTTTTTTTTTTTTTTTTTTGAGTTCAACAACATTTGAGTGTGGATGATTTGAACCTCAACAAATTATTGTTTGAAAAAATTGATTGAAATTTTTTGCTGCAGCTTCAATTTTTTTAAACAATGGGGGAGTTGAGAGAGGCGATAATGATAGGAAAAAAAGAGAGGAAAACGTCCATTGATCCAACTTTTTCACTTATCAAAATTTGAGGGTTTAATGTTTATCATTAAAAGATTAGCACTTATATATGAATCTAAGTTTTGAGAGTTTAATGTTGTATTATTAAAACTTGAAGGTGGTAATTGTAACAAGACAACATATTTAAAGATAACTGGTGCAATTTGCCAAATAAAAAAAGATTTGAGCCGGAAAGAAAATTAACAATCGAGGATTAATAATTAATAATTAATAATTACATCCGCCAAATTAATCTTAAAACAAATTTTGTTGGGCAACATGTGGTTTTGAAAGAGAAATGGCTGTATAACAAGAAACCGAAAAACAAACAACCAAAGATGGTTGGGAAGCGACATGTCGTCTCTATGCACAAACGGTATGTTTAAACGACAATCTCTTCCGTTCGAGATCATATCCGACCAAAAAGTTAATCTGCGCCAAGTTCCCAAAAATGGCCAAATCCGACGACGGCGCCAAAGTCAAGCAGGTCACATTATCAGCCACCATCGCAAATGTATTCAATGGCAGCAACTTCACATCGGCGCCGCCGGCAAAATGTGCCGTAATGACCGGAATATCCAAATCATCATCGCCTCCCGCGGCGTAGCAGAGTTCCAAAATCCCAGCCGGATCATCCACCCGATTCCCTTTAACAACACTCGCCAAAGTCGAAACGACACCGTTGTACAAATTCGGGGGCAGAAGCGTCAATGTAGTACCGGAATCGATAATAATATTCCCTCGTTCTGCGGCGGCCGACATGTCGTCCGCGGCCTCAAACCGCTTGTTTGCAACGGAGATTGCTTCAAGAGTCAAGTAATAGAAGGTATCGGGAAATTTCGACACGAGAGGGGTAGAAACGACTTTACGCCCCAAAACGATGGCGTTTTGGCCGAAGTTTATTGTGCCTGTGACATTCGCGTCACTGAAGAAGGTTGGCAAGCAATATGAGAATCGCGGTTTGACGGCGGCGATTTTGCTCATTTGAGAGACCAAAGAGAGAGCGCCGCCGCCGAGTCCGATGATTCCCGAGGTAACTCCCCCAAAAGTGCCGCCGTTATGGTGGCCGCATCCGATGACTGTCTTGAAGAGTTTGAATGACCCGATGGTAATTTTATCAGATGCTAGGTCACCGTATGTGAAGGATCGGTCTCCGTAGCTGTAGCCGTAGCTGCAGGTTCGGAAGTCGGGCCCACAGCGGGAGTCGTCGAGGGAGCGGCAGGCATCGGACGTGCAAGGCACGTGACGGTAGGAGGAGGATTGACGTGGATTAAAAATGGGAAGTGATTGGTTGAAGCATTCGTGACATGGCAAGCACTGGGTCCACGTCAGGTCGCTGCCGGTGTCGGCGATGGCGATGAAATCCACCGGCGGGGTTCCGATGGAGACGGACATTAGGAATTCACCGCTGTCGGGGATGATCGGGGAATGGATGCCGGTGGTGGAGACTGCGGCGGCGCGGTTTAGGAGGATGGCGGAGCGAGAGAAGGAGCGGCGGAAGGCGTTGGCGAGGCGGTTGTAGCGGGAGAGAGATGGGTTATAGAGAGGGGAGAGAAGGGAATCGCGGTGGAAGAGAGAGGTGGTGAAGCCATTGCCGCCACCGCCGCCATTGGTGGTTGCTTGGGAGAAGGAGAAGAGGAGAAAATAGAAGAAAATTGAAATGGCAGCCATGGATTCCAGTTTGAAAGCTTAAGAGAGATGAAGTCTTTTGACTGGCAAAGTTTCTTCCTTTATATATGGTAATTTAGAGAGGTTTTCTTGACAGAGGAGAGAGAGAGAGAGTTTGCATGGTATTATATGATGTGGATATTCTCATGTTTCCTTAAACATTGAAAAGATATTTCTTTTTTTCTTTTTCTTCCTTGAGTATTACCCTGTAGAGCTGGTTGGATTGATATCTCTTATCTCGTTATTGATGTCTTAATAAGTTAATAAACATATATATATATATATATATATATATATATATATTGAGTTCCACTAGGAGGTGGAGAATTCGCTAACATTTAAAGAGATAAATAATACTCAAATAACACAATTAAATAGTGTAGATTTTCTTGAATTTTTCTAAATTATTCTTATTTCTTTTTTTGGGTAAATAATAATTATAATAATAAAGTCTAAAGACGTGTTAGTGGTTTGAATATTTAAGTATAATCAAGTCAATCTAACTATAGTTTAGTAGATAAAATATCTATTACCAACTCAAAGGTTAAAAGTTTGATCTCCATATACGTGTAATGGTTGGTCTACGAAATAAAAGAAAAGAAGGTATAAAATCTTTTTTTTTTTTTTTGCTTTGAGATAGGTATAAAATCTAAAGATTGAGTTTAGATTTAAAATAACTTCCTATATATGTGTGTGTGTGAGATTTGAAGATACAACTTTAAGGGTATAAAACTCACATTATGAATATGCACTTCAAAAAAGGATAACATTTCAGACAGAGGGACCAAAATCAAGGCATTTTCTATGTTTGGTATAATTAATTTAAATGAGAACTTGCATTTTGCAAATCATAGGGTTGTTTTTCCCTTTTTTGATGGTTGAATTTTGACCAAATCAGATTCTCTACCTTCTATATATATATATATATATATATATATATATATATATATATATATATGTACATCTAGATGTGTTTTTTTTTATATAAACATATATAGATATTTTTAGTAGTGGTAATAAAAATAAAAAAATAATAATTTTTATTTTATTTCTATGATTACTATAATTATCATTATTATTAAACCCTAGAATATAAATTAAGGAGAATATTTTATAGATGAGTTGGGCTTCTAAATTTAACAAATTATTTGGACGTTTCATAAAATTTCTTTGTAATTGATATAAATAATTAAAAGTCGTAATATCAAAATATAAAAGGTAAGTTGAAAACTTAAAGTGCCATGCATTATTTGGTAAGAAATTCAGAACCGTATATAGAAATAAATTAAATTTGCCAAGAGAAAAAAAGACAAAAAGAAAAAAATCAGAGGTGTCATTTCTCCACCGACTATGAAAAATGCTAGGGTGTTTGGCCCCTGAGTTGAGTTGGGTTTTAAACCCAACTCACCGTTTGGCCCATGAAGATCCCCATAAAAAAAACTTAACTCTATCGACTTGCTACAGTGTTAGGATATTAACTCCATCGACTTGTACAGTAATCCCTGATTAACATATTTTAACACCGCTTCTCTAATGACCGGCGACCGATGGCAACCTCTGACGACCTCTCCAGTGACCGACGACCAACGACCATATGCGACAACTGACGGCCGCTGCCGACTACCTACTCCGGCGATAGACGACAATCGTTGGCGACAATATCTGGCAACCGGCAGTCTCGTCTCCAGTGACTATCATCGACAACAATTTTCAGTGATCGACGACACTCCCATGGTTCAAAATAATATGAAATGCACACGTACTTAGTTGGTATGACTCTCTGCTCCAATAATATTTCTTCGGACTTATGAACTTGGCTCATTGTTGGCCATTACTTATATTTTGTGAACAATAATAATATTTTGTGAATCATGTAAATAGGCCATTGATATTTTGTAAATATTCCACTCCTACATGACACTAATGTTGAAATATATTGTCGCTTTCTTGTCGTATTGAAAAAGTAAAATATTGGCATTATCTTAGTGTTTAAAAAAAAAAAAAAAAAAAAAACTCCCTCATAATGAAGACCCTATTAGTAATTGAAAAATGTCATAATAAGGTCATCATTTGTAAGTTTCAAAGAAGTTCAATGTGTGTTTAGAAAATGAAACCTTATATTTCTATATTTTGATAGAAGTTCAAATTGTGTTTAAAGAAGAAAAAAAAATACAGGTACATTGTCCTTTTTCCATTCATCAATTGCTATTTGTTGTGATAAAGAATGCAATATTTGATTTCTATAAATTGAAAGAAGTTCAATGTGTAGCAGAAAGAGAAATCAATGCTACATTGCCTATAGTTTGGAAGAAGTCAATTTCTAAAAAAAGAAAGATAAAAAATGATGTTTTTAAAAAAATATCAATGTCAAAATATATATTTTTTTGAAGTGGACATCTAAATTCAGTGTTGGAAAGTTGGAAAAATATGTTTCTAGATGAATGATTGGAAAAAATAAAAATAAAGGAAACAAAAATAGTCAGCTAAAAATCAGTCTACTTCGAGTTACAAAAAATTGTACCATATACCCCCCAGACAATTCAACTATGCACTCCAAATACAGATTTTCTGACTCAACTCAAGCTAACTCTACACCCTAAACACAGACTTCTGAACTCACTGACAAATTAACTATGTCCAACTTAACTCAATTTAACTCTGCACACCAAATGCCCCTATGTGGTTTTGAGAGTTGATTGTTTGAAATAAATAATGAATCTTCCAGCTTTAAAAAAAATGAAATCAATTAACTTTAGCCCAGTTGATAATCTTTTGGTTTTTTGTTTCTTATTTTTTAAAATTAAGCCTGTAAATACTGCTTAGCTCCACCTATGAATTTCCATATTATTTTATATACTTTTTACATATGTTTTAAAAAACCAAGCCAAGTTTTGAAAACTACAAAAAAATAATTTTCAAAAATTTCTTTTTGTTTTTGTTTTTGAAATTTGACTAGAAACTCAAATATTTTCTTAAAAAAGATGGAAATTAAACCAATTGTAGATGAAAACCATTCTAGAGAAATTGTTAGAAAGCAAGTACAACTTTCAAAAATCAAATGGTTATTAAATGAGACTTTTGTAAGCCAAATTGAGCGTAACTTAATTAGTTAAGACATTATAACTTTGATCGAAAGATTGTTCGAATTCCTACCTCCACCCATATTGTTGAATTTGAAACTCTTTTGACTGAGATATTCTAATCCCTTCAGTTTGACTTGATTTCACCACAACCACATGTTCTCTTTTGTGGTGATGATTATGGGTCAACTATACAATCAAGGTTTTATATTTTCATTGACATGTCAATATTTACATCAGCATGTTTTTTATGTCTATGATTTGACATGAATGTAAGGGAGATTCAACATTTCTATTATATAATTATATCATAGAAAAATTGATGTTATATAATAAAAATATCACTAATTTGAACTTAATATTAATAACAAAAAATTTAAACTTGTTTATTTATTAATTTAAATGCTTATATATTTATAATTTTTCCAAAAATATCAATATCAATTGTTATTTTATTGATATTTTATCGATGTTTACCTGAAATAATTTAGACTTTGATATTTTCATCAACATTGACATTTAAAACTTTGACTACCTATGGAGATGGGTTTATCGATATTTTTATGTCTATTATAATTTTTTTCCTCTCTTTTTTAAACTGAGATGTCATAGTCCCTTCTTTTTTACTCGATTTCACCACAACTACATGTTTTCTTTGTGTTGTGATGATTATGGTCAGAACAATGGCCATTGTTGAGAGGCAATGTGCTAGGTGTCACGGTCATGCTTGTCTAGGGCGTGTTGCCCGTGGCCGCATGCCCATTTCAACCCCTATTTATCATGCTTTCATGTTATGTCTTAGTTTAGTGTTGTTATTTACTTTCCTTGTAAATTTGTAAGTGTATGACTCCTCGCCCACTTCTATGTTCAAGTCTGTCATAGGCATAAATCCTAGAATGTACTATAGGGGTATGACTAATTGTCCAACCTTCCTACTTGGAGTTATATGTTATTTAAGTTGTTGTTGTCCCTTACGTGTTTACTAGTGTATAACAATATTGTTTTCAAATGTTTTCATGTAATTTCTCTCTCCCATTTTAATAAACACATTTTCTTCCGAAACGTGAGGGGAGGCTAGACTATATACGAAGTAGTCCACAACTTCCGTTTTTCGTACGGCTAACTTGCTTGCCAGGTTAGAGGAAGTGCCGCACAATCGTTGTCCTGTTGCCAAAGAGTACGATTGTGACACTAGGGGCCCTCTTAGATAAGAAAATATACAAGGAACTTTATTACATAGTCTAACAAAGGTCGATGATTACATAGGTTAATGGATAAGGTACCAATTATATCTCAAAGAACGATGGTTCGATTCCACACCTCTACAATTGTTGAATTAAAAAACAATAAAAAAAAAATCTTAGGCAGTAGTTTGTCTCGTCTCATTGTAAGTATTACGATAATATACTATACCATTAAATTTCTTAGGGTGTGTGCTAATAACTTATTTTCTTTTATATATAACACAAACATGGGTCTATAAAGTTTGATTGAATTTAATCTTGCTTTTAACCTATAATTCAAAGTGAAAATGACACATCATTAGCATCATTATTGCCTCTCACAAAAAAGAAAAAAAATCATATGCTTCCATCAGTAATTATATATGTGTGATGCGCAAATCTGACTAAAGAAAATCTGTTTGATTCGCACGTATTTCAACAATAAATTTATTTAACAAGAGAAAGAGGTGACATGCAAATTAATAGTAAAGGCTGCACATCTGTGTGGTGTTTGCCACATCGGCTTCGACGCTTAAGTTAGAAAATAGAGAAGAAAAGTGTAGCAAGCTTTTAGAGTAAAAAGACTCAGTTGGACTTCACCTTCGTCTCTGAGTCATAATCATGTATTTATATATGAGAATTGATTAGGATTTTAGGTTTCCTTTTAACATTGAGCTTGAAGGAAGGTTCCCCTTTCTCCTTTGGAATTGGACTGAAAGAGTTGAACCAAGCCCGAGGGTCTCTTTGGGCCCAGGTCTGTTTCAACTCAAACTCTTTGCACTCTGACTTTTCCTTAGTCTCAGAGTATTTGGTTACATCCAATTTTACCCATAACAATATATTATCCTCTTAATTCTATATGAAAAGATTTAAAAAAAAAACCATTAAATTAGAAATGTACATAGTAACTTGATCGATATGATATGATATGAGTTTAGCTTCACTTGGGTTCTTATGTGATATGAACTACCAAGGACATCAAATTATTATTCATATTTTATTTAATAATATTAATTTTGATGTAATTTTATTGTTTTCCAAGTTTATCTTTTTTTTTATGACATATTAAGTAGGTTTTTTATTTGTCACTTTTTTGCTAAGAACAATGATGTGACATTTAAGGTTTTGGGAGACTATCTAAAGCTTGGCTATTAGGTTGTACAACAGATTAAGATGAATTAAGTTTTAGTCTTTGAGCTTTTTCTTTCAAGTTTAGCCAAGAGAGCTTATTGAATCTTGCAATTCATGGCTTGAGTTGCATGGCAAGAACATTCAAAATAAGATTGATTAGTCTATCTTGTGGAGTATTCAACTCTTAGGCTAAAGAACTTGTTCTTTGTCTCGAGAGGCTTATTGATCTCGAGACTATCCGTATTTAACCTAAACCTTAAGGTTGAAATCTAATGGATTTGAATATTTTAGTATTTGTGAATTAGAGGTTCACATACTCAAAGGGTTCCTAATTTCAATTCATGCTAGGGTTTTCATAACATTATGGTTTAGGCTCCGTTCGGGATTGTTCTAGCTTTTTAGATAATTGTTGGCAGCTGTACTTTTAAGAAAATCAGTTGTCATAAGAAACAAATTAGTGTTTGATAAATTTCAATTTTTAAACATAAAAAAAAACAGGTCAAGTATTTGGTAAATTCAAACGAAATTGCTCCATTGAAATTTTTTTAAAAAAAAAGTTTAAACCCATTTCTCTCTCTCTAAAATCTTTCTAAATAAAAAGTTTTCTTTTTTAAATTTTCGATTCATAACTATTTAAGTATCCCATCTTATTTCTCTTTTCATTTTAAAATTATCCTCCTTTTGATTTATTTTGATTTCAAAATACCGAGTAAATCTAAAGGATATAATACAAATATATTAAAAGGAAAAAAAACAATCAAGAAATAAAATTAAAAAAATTAGATAAGAAAAAAAGATCACAAAAATCAAATATTGTAACATTTAGTACCTTTAATCTAAAAATATTTTGAATTAGTTTTTTGATATCTTCGAGATGTGGGAAAACACCATGAATTTGGAGAGAAAATTGGATGGAAAAAAAGGAAAAATAAAATAGTAATTGAAAGAAGATGATGACGACCAAAAAAAAAAGTTAAACAAAATCTGAATTGTTGCCAATGCAAAAAAGGTTACGAACCTTGATGTTTTTGCTTGATTTTGCAAGTTCAGTGATGTTAGAATTATATTGAAACTTTGATACATTAGAGGAATTGAAAAAAAAAATACATATCGAGGCTTCAATAAGTTATGCCAGAGGAATGAGAAATCTTCCAAAAAGACGTCTGACACTGATTGTTGAAGAAGTTAACATCAAAAGCTACTATTTAAGAGATTTTAGAGATCAAAGATTTAAAAAGTGATTTAAAAAAAAAAATCTGTATCATCAAACACCCAAAACAGTTAGGATGTTTTCAAAAGTGATTTTACGTACTCCCATGGCAATTCAAAAAGCAGCCTTTGTCAAATATCACAAATTTTTTGTCGTTTGTTACCACCTTGAATGTGTGAGACTGTTTTTGCGGTAATGAGATAATGTTTTTTTTTATATGGCTCCATATTAGTTGGTTGTATTAGAGCTTAAAACCAAGTAAAATAACTAGGAAAAAAAGAGAGTAAATACTAGAGTGGGTAAAAGATGATTTAGAGACTATATGTGAGATTTAACCAAAATTTAGAACCTAAATTAAAACTAAACTTAAACTATAGAAACCAAATTGAAACCTTTAAAATTATAGGACCAAATTCATAATTTTACCTAAAAAGTACGATCTAAAATATTGGGTTGTTATAATTAAACTTTCAAATTTCTAATTGAATTCTTAATTGTGTCATTCAAATTATATAAGGAAATGATGACTTAACTGAATGAATGAACGTTTCACTTTGCAGCGGAAGCATTAGATCGCCTTTGATTTTATTTAAAATTAAACTAAAAAATAAGATTAAGTAAACTTACTTGGAGTAAATAAGAAGATATTTCTGACGGATATTTATATCTTCCACAAAATCTTCCTAGCTATGGCTTGAACAAAGGACCAAGGCTTGTGGGTGAAGGAGTTAATATTAAGAAAGCGGAAGCAATTTTGGATCTTAAGCACTCTAATTTGATCAATTTTACCAAACTAAAAACATGCTCAAAGCTGGAAAAAACAGAGAAGGAAGAACACTACCTTTGAAGCTCAAAATTGAAGCAATCCGTAGGCTTTATTTGAACACAAACCAGTTGTGGACCTCCTCTAGAGTCTTCCCTACTATCCTCAGGTCTTGGAACGGATTTCGGGATCCTTAATTGAGAGAATTTGGAAGAAGAATGGGTAAAGGTCTAAAACCGAGAAAATGTAAAATTTTATGCAAACACTACTTACCCATGGTGTTTCTTTCTTTTTAAAACAAACCACAAGCTTCTTTAAGCTTTGTGAAGAAGCCAACACATAAGTGATGATGATAATTCAAGAAGGAGGTGGCCAATTTTGATGAATTTGATAAAACAAGGAGGTTATTCATCAAAAAAATGAATTTGGTCCATAATTCATTCCTAAATGAATTTGAATTTCCTTTTAATTTTAATTCAAAATTAATATAAAAGTAATTTTAAATTAAAATCAATTTTTAATTAATTAAACAATTTAATTAATTTTAAATAATTATTTAATTTAATATCAAATATCAAATTAAATAATTGGACCAATCTCGATTTCTCAAATCGAACGTTCGAACATGAATCCCTATTCATGTTTTAAACCGAACCAATATTTAAATCAAATTTAAATATGTCCACCTATTCTTTATCATAGTTTAATTCATAATTAAGCTATGAAACGTTAAGTATATCGCATATAATTAATGTTTTCTCCCAAAACCGAATTTGAACAATTCAAATTCTTTTCTCTTGTTACAAGGCTTAGTCCGAGCTAGTAAGGGGAACATAATGGACCTACAGATCATGAGCTCCAACGATACGAGATTAACCGGCCAAACTCTTTAGCCTAGCTAATCAACATTCGTTAACCACCGGGATACTCCATTAAAGTCCAGTGGTTGCACTCTCCTCACTGTAGATATATTTCTGTCCACTCGATATAACCATGATTAGTAAGGGGAACCTAATGGACCTACAGATCATGAGCTCCAACGATACGAGATTAACCGACCAAAATCTTTAGCCTAGCTAATCAACATTCGTTAACCACCGGGATACTCCATTAAAGCCCAGTGGTTGCACTCTCCTCACTGTAGATATATTTCTGTCCACTCGATATAACCATGATTAGTAAGTCGATCATTCACAGGTTGTTCGAAATTACAGCTAGGTCAAATAAACCGTTTTACCCCTGTAATTACTTCTTGTTCCTTAAGTCCCACTAATCCTCTAATGAACAATTGGTTTGTGGTCCAACCTACAAACCAAATCCCTCTTGGGCCAATGAGAGGGTGAGCCCATTATTCAAGACCCGAAGACAACATTTAAGGGAACAACCTCTCTACTAAACCCTAAAACGGGTATGAGTGAATTCCATCTCGCATGACTATGTTCCCAACTATCTACCCGGTCTTATCCCCAAAATGGGAGACTTATTGAGTCGGCGATCTCGGGCCACTCTCACCCATGCAAATCTAAGGATAATCCCGAATAAACAGGAGTTCATAGCACACTCAGGATTAAGATCGAGTTACCTAGGTTATCGTATGAAAATAGTCAGTTAAAACAGTAAACGGAGTTAAAAAGTCTAAGTGACTAGTCCAGTCTTATGCAAACTCATTGCATAGGACGCCCCCACTTTCATGTCTCCACATGAACGATTCAGGATCACATCGTTAGTACTATACAAAGTGGGTCACGTCCATAGTGTCCCCAGGATAAGGTACCCAACCCTATCCCTATACTATAGACCGTTCTGGCTATTACTCGAACTTGATCCACTTTGATGTCATACATAAAGTTCAAGTATACATCTTATAGTCAAGGGTTCTTAGTTCATTGGATTTGGGTTATGGAATACATTATTCACTTTATTCAATAACAACTTTATTGCAAAATAAAATATACATTCAGTTTACAAAACCACGAGTTTTAGGACACAAAACCCAACAGTGGGGGCATCTTGAAAGAAAATCCACAAGGAATTGGAGAGGAAGAGCTCTAGAAAGAATTCTCTAATTCCCTCTATTGAGGAGATGTGTGTTGTTTTTCATGGCTTAGCCCAAGGGTCCTATTTATAGAGACCAAGAGTAAATATTTACCATAATTAAAAATATTATATTTTAATATCTAATATATTAAAATATATCTTATTCTTATTTGAATCTCATTTAAATCTCCTACGATATTTATTTATTTGAATCTTATTCAAATTTTATCTTTTATTTAATGTATCAAATACAATAAATATATTTTCCTCTTTTATATTTAATATATCTAATATATTAAATATTAATTTGAACACTTCAAATTAATATTAATTTGAACATTTCAAAATTTTCTTTCAACTAAATTGATATTTTAGTGTTACTATGAGCTAGCAAGGGGACCTTATGAACCTACAAATTATAAGCTCCAATGATACAAAATTAATTAATTAAATTCTTTAATTAATTAATTTTCATTCATTAACTATAGGTCACTCCACTATAGACCTAGAGTTGCACTCTTATACACTGTAGGACAAGTTGTGTCCATAGATATAATTATTACATGCAAGTCGATCCTTCACGAGTTGTTCGTAATTACAATTAGGTCAAAAGTCCTTTTACCCCTATAATTACATCTTGCACCTTAAGTACCATTGATCTTCTAATGAACAATGTGTTTATAATCTAATTATAAACTAAGTCTCTCTCGGGCCAGTGAGAGGGTGGAGCCCCATTGTTCAAGTCCCGAAATCAGCACTTAAGGGAACTACTCATCTACTTACCATATATGAGAATGAATGAATTCCATCTTGTGAGATTATGTTTCTAGCTCCCTATTTGGTCAAGTCCCCAAAATGGTAGGCATATTGAATTGGCTACAAAAGTCATTCTCACCCATGCATATCAAAGGACAAACCCTCACATGCAGGAGTTCATAACTCACTCAATATTAAGATCGAGTCGCATATGATCATCCTGATGAAATATTAATCTTCTCAATTAATGGATTTATAAAGAGATATCAAATATTTCGTGGTCAAGTCTTATACAAACTCATTGTATAAGATACCCCCACTCACATGTCTCTACATGAACGATTTAGATCAAATCATTTGTAACTATTACAAAATGGGTCGTATCAATAGTGTTGCCAGGATAAGACACCCAACCTTATCCATATACTATGACCCTTTAGGTTATTTCTTGAATATGATCATCTCGTATGTCAACCACATACTGTTCAAGATTACACTAATAACTTTGGATTTTTCATATAATGGATAATATTATATTGCAAATAAAATAATCAAAATTATTATTAATTATTAAATAAATTATTAATTACGAGGCTTTAGGACATAAATCACAACATTAACATATACCAATATCTATTTCTTCATACATAAATATATTTATTAGAATATCACATCATAAATATGGATTGTGCATTTTTTTTAGAATATCACATCATATATACGACATTCGAAAGAAAAAACAGAAATGTCTGTCAATTTGAAGCTCAATTAGTTAAAGCATAATATTATGGTTGAAAAGGTTTGAACCACCCCTTTCACAGACTGTGGACTCAAAAAAACTAAAAAAAAAAAAGCCTCAATCATCTTGTTATGTTCATGTTGGCCACCATTAAAATATCTAAAGAAAGCCTAGTTAGGTTTTTTACATTAAAAAATATTTAGTCTCTATTCTTTCACTGAAATAACACTGGATAATTATAAATTCAAATTTGTAACGATTTTGTCCCTAAATTTTAATATGTAACTATTTAATCCTTGTAGTTTAAATTTTGTAACACTTTAATCCCTACTATAAAAAATTACATCAAGTGATCCATTTTTATTATGTAACAATATAATTCTTGTAGCTTTATAAACACATTTAGTCCCTAAACACATTTGATCTACATATATATGTAAGAAATTCTATTGCATTGTAACAAAGTTTTACATGGTATTTTAAACATTATAATTTTGAAAGTGAAGATTAAATTGTTACATATTAAAAATTTAGGAACTAAGTTGTTACACATTCGAAAATACATTAACTAAATCAATCCTTATTAAAATTCAGAGACAATTAAGAAGATGGATCAAAAGTATTTTTTTAGCCTAATTTGGCAGGGAGTTGGGCTGTGCAATTGAGTAGAGTGAGATTGATATTTAATTTTTATTTTATTATTATTTTTTTAAAATGTAGACTATAAAGATTTAAATATTTAATCTCAAGAGAAAGAGTACATGCCAATTATCGCTAAACTATGCTCACTTTAGTAAAAGAGGTTAGTTCATATAAAAAGAATATTTTCAACATATATAAGATAATATTTTTAGATGTAACTGTTATTTTTATTTCCAATTTCAACTACATTTTTCTTTGTATAGACTATGAAATATTTTGATAATTAAAGGGGTAGGCGAATCGGTTGTGCTCGATTTTTGGCTCAACTAGATTTCAAATTTCCCTATCATTTTATAAGAAATGAAAAAAAAATGTCGAAATCAACTTAAAAAACAGAGAAAAAATTAACCACCAAATTAACAAAAAAAAAAAAAAAAAAAGAAGAAGAAAGAAATCAGTAAAATAGATCCAATGTAAGGTAAAATAGATTCATGAAATCAGAAGAAGTCTTAGTTGTTGAATTAACCTCAAGCTGATTGACCACTAAAATAAACTTCACCGGTAATTGAGATGTACTCCTTTTGAGGTTGGAGATTCAAATCTTCATACCTCATATTTGTTGTATTGAAGAAAAAACAACCGATTGAACTATTTGTTGTCTCATTTACTTTTCTTTTCTTTTTTTTTTTCTTTTTTTTTTTTTAATAAATCTTTCAATTTTGATTTGAAATTGAGGTAGAACTAAAACTTTTAACAGTAAATTTCATTTTGCAAAGAGTATTTAGCCTCGTTATAAATGGGGAAAATTACAACAAAATTAAGAATAAATCAACATCATTTAAAATACGATTTTCTACCCACAGGCCACACTGTCAACAACAAAAGAAGTACAACATAGATAAAAGAAGAAGATAATCATATGAAGATAAATAAAAAATCTGTAGTAAAATTACAAATATAGTTACACCAAACTTTTAAGTTTGGGTCTAATTCCTTCCAAAACTTTCACTTTTGTATTTTATAGATCTCTAAAATTTTTAAACTTTCAAACTCCATAGAAATCACAAGAAACTACCATTACAGCATCTTCACCAAATTCCCCTGATTCACAGTACTATACTAACAAAACATATATTTTCATTTCATACCATGTTTCTATATATATATGAAGAAACTTCAAGACTTATGTGTGTGTGTATATAGTTGATTATATGCAAGAACAAGATTCAGCAAAAATCATCATCAAAATTACACATTCATTTTTTGAATTCTTGATCGCTAAGCTCATCTTCGATGTCCGAAATATTCATCCTCGCAGAAGCTTGCTTCGCCCATTTCACAATTTTCTCAGCCTCTCGATTGATCTTCTCTTCCTCTTTCATTGCCTTTTTCAGATTTTTCTGTTGCTCTTTGGCTGAAAAAATGCTCAAGTCCGAGAGGAAATCGTTGTTCTTGCCCCACCCAATGTTATTCTCAAGAGATCTGTTGCTGCTGTTCTTTTTCTCTGATGTTTTCTTCGGTGAACACCAAAAACAACCGGTTTTTCTCGGCGGAGATTGTGGTGGAGAAGCAACGGATCCCGATTCCGAGTTCGTCGTTTTTGAGCGGATTTTCGTTTCTTTCTTCGGTACTGAAATTTCATCGATTTCACCAGACGAAGACGAAGAATTCGAAGGAGATGAAACGTACCTACATTTCGATTTCGCTCCCGAACTTCCATTATTCCGCTTTTGATTCTCCATCGGAGGCGTGAAATTTCCTTTTCCCGATGAGGAATCCGGCAGACGCTGCGACTGAGATTTAGGGCAAAACCCTAATTCCTTATTCGGACTCTGTCCAGCAATATCATCGCCAGAGTGCACAGATCGATTATTCTTCGAATCGAAGCCGAACCTGGTCTCGGATTTAGCAGCGGGAAAGGATTTGAGTTTCCGGAATCGGGATTCGAGGTCATTAGGAAGAACGGAGTCAGTGAAGCCAGAGCAGTTGATGGCAGAGAGTTGCTCGAGAACACAGAGGTCCTGCGTCTGGGAAAGAAGATCTTCGACGGCGGAATCGTCTGTGTCGGAGAGGAAGGAGAAATCCGCCATTGATTGAGAGCGGGAGAAGGAAGCTTTGAGAGTGAAGAAGAAAAATGGAATTGTGTTAGGGAAGAAGCAGCCGAGAGAAGGCCGCCATAGTTGGAAAGTGATTGAAGAAAAAGTCGGCAAAATGAAAATAATGGGGTCTCTAACGGCTAATTCATTTGTCACAAAATCGCTCCTTTCAACGCGTGGAACCCACTCTCGTCCCTTTCAACCCGCTCCTGCATTCTCCTGGACCGGACCGGACCGGAGCCTATGGTTTTTTTATTTTGAAAAAAAAAAATATATTCCGTTTGAATCCTTCTAATTTCTGTTAAATTACGACTTTGTTCCTCAAGTTTGTGTCTAGTAGGCTTTCGAATTTTTAGTTTTGTGTTTAATAGATTATTGAGTGCACAATAAATCTATGAACTTTCAATTTTAGTTTTGGTAAAATTAAAAGTCTAGTCCATCAAATTTGTGTGTAGTAGGTTCCAAAACTTTCAATTTTGTGTTCCATACATTATTGAGTGTGTAATAGGTTCATAAACTTTTAATTTTGTGTCTAATTGGTTCTTGAACTTTCACTTTTGTATCTAATACATCATGGATCTATCCGACATTTTTTAAAATTCAGAAACTCATTAGATCCAATGTTGAAAGTTTAGGGCTATATTTTGTGTCTAATAGATTTATTAATTTAAAAAAATGTAAAATATGTTAAGAATCTATTAGATATAAAATTCAAAGTTCATAGATTTATTAAACACTTTTAAAGTTTAAAGACTTATTGATATAAAATTGAAAGTTAAAACACCTATTAGATACTTTTTAAAATTTAATTGACCTATTAGATATAAACTTAAAAGTTGAAGGGAGGATTAAACTTGATATTTAATTTTAATTTTTTAATTCTTTTTTAGTTTTTAAATTTTTAAATGTTTTTCCTTAAAGTCATTATATTTTCAAGAAAATTTATCTCAGTCATTATTTTTTTAAACTAAAATTGGAAATTATTTTCTTTTTTGTTAAGCAAATTCAAAACTATTTATAAATTTAGGCAAGCCACCGCCTTTCTGAGATTTCAAATGCATCATCAACGCATATATTCACTCACCAAATAAAATGTGCATGAGTTAGATTTTTATTAGCTAATTGAAGTATAACTGAATTGGTTGAAACATTACTACCTCGATTAAAAGATAAGATAAGAGATTTGCAATCCCACTTTCATAGTTGGTTAAAACAAATGTTTGAAGATTAATTTATAGGTAAAAGTAAAATAAGTATTGAAAATTCAAAGACAAAATAAGATTTAGAACTTATATCAAATGCTCAATCCAAGGAGGGTTCTATCCATAAAAATTAATAAAAATTTGGGGGCAAGAAAAAAAATCACAGAAAATGTGTTTTCGGTCCCAATGTCAATTTAGAAATATTTAAAAGGTTAAATTATAAATTTAGTCACTATGATTTGGAGAAAGTTAAAATTTAATCCTTATAATTTTAAAAGTTAGAATTTCGTCTTTATGGTTTGATGAAACCTCATAAATACTCTCTATGGTTTGATAAGATTCTCATAAATAATCCATACAATAAGAATTATTTATGAGGATTTTATCAAACCATATGAACTGATTCTAACATTTAAAATCACATGGATTAAATTCTAACTTTTTCAAAACCATACGAACCAAATTTGTAATTTAACCGATTTAAAAAATCATACTAATTGAACTTTTGTTGTTGTCATTATTATTATTATTATTTGCATAGACTAACCATAATCATTTACTAAAATGCATTATAGATATATGAATACACTTTTTTGTCAAAAGTATTAGTTTTGACCATCGTACCAAACACAATTAAAAATCCTTTTCTTGAGCTAATCCATTATCTCTTTATTCCCCATTGGTAATAATGGAAAGAGGTAACTTTGAAAAAAAAAATTATGCCTTTTGTTATGAAGAAGAATGGTAGAACTAAAAAAAAAGTCTTTTTTTTTTTTATTTTTCTTATTAACTAAATTGATATTGTACAATTTGGACTTGGTTATAACTTTACTTGGGCTAGTTTGAGTTCAAATGAATTGAATCCTTGCCAACTAGATTAGTTTGTGGAACCTCTTACAATTAATTGGAACCTAATAGTAACTCGTTTATAAAAAATTTAAAATTCAGGGATCAAATATTAGATACATAAGTTAACTTACGTACTTAGTTAAATTACAATTTTGGCTTTTAAAATTTTAGAGTTATGTCTAATAGGTCCCTAAACTTTGAAATGTGTCTAACAAGTCTCTAAATTTTTATTATTGTGTCTAAAAGGTTCATAAATTTTAAAAGGTGTATAATAGGTCACTAAACTTTCAATTTTGTGTTTAACAGGTTTCTAATCAAAGCCAACCTGAGAATATTTTAGTAGATAAGATACCTATAGTCTTTTTTGAGTTTGAAGATCCAATTTCACTCCACATTCGTGGACCTAGAAATCTTTGATCAAAGATCAATAACTTAGTAGATACAAACTTATAGTTTATGGATGTATCATACATTTTGTTAAACAAAAATAATTCAAGGACCTATTAAACACATTAAAAGTAAAAAAAAAATCTATAAGATATTTTCTTAAATTGTATATATTTGTTGGACATAATTTTAAAAGTTCATAACCAAACTTGTAAGATAATATAAATATTTCTACATAAGATCATATCCACCTTAATTTATATACACACACACACGTGTATATCTCTATTTCCTTATATACGAAAGTTCAGAAATCAAACTTATAATTTAAACTTTTTTTGATTAAAACTTAAAGGTTAAAATATCATTTTAGTCTTTATACTTTGGGTTTTGTTTTATTTTGGTTCGTGTATTTTTAAATGTTCAATTTTAGTCTCTGTACTTTCAATAAAACTTAAAATTGGTCCTTATGATAAGTTTGAAGTTAAATTTTTTTTTTTTATTATCAAAATTGGTTTACTTCTAAAATTTATAGAGAGAAAGCCAATAGAGACTAATTTTTTTCAAGAAAAATTAACAATAAACTAATAGTAGGGATAAAGACTAGAATTGTACATTTGAAAACATATGGACCAAAATGAAACAAAGCCCAAAGTACATGGACAAAAATAGTATTTTAATCAAATTTAAAATATTATGCCAACTTGAGTATAGGGTTAAGACATATCTTTGATTTTTTTTTTTTTTTTTTTTATAAAGAAAAGACATATCTTCAACAAAGAGGTTAGAAGTTCAAATTCTAATTTTATATATTGGAAGAACTTTAAAAAAAAAAAAAAAAACTTATAATATTTATAAGAAAGAAGTCTTATCCACAATTTAAAAGCTATTTATAAGAAAAATCTTATCCACCTCACAAGGATAAATTACCCCCCAAAAAAAGAAATAAACACGCGTACATCTCTGATTCGTTGAGACCCAAGTGGTAGAGGTTACAAAACTGGTATGACATACGAATTGCATGTACTTGGGAGTTACAGTGGAGCAGAAGAACACAGATAAGGCCACAGGGCTGTCATCATCCGTTACATCACAGCCTTCAACTGCTCCTCCTTTTCAGCCAATCACAAAAGTGCTGCACCCTTCATTCGTCACCGTGTCGGTCACACAAATTGTATTGAGTAAGTCTGATTTCTCCTTTCCATTGGAATGCGAACATTCGGTTAGTTGTGGGGATATTTTGGATCCTTTGGCTTATTTGGGAGGCTTGGAAATTTGTTTTTAGTCAAATGCAAGGCTACAAATATCAATATCGATAACTCGATTTTACAGATATATCGACGAATATTTGAATACCGATGTATATTTTAAAAAAAATCATGGATATTACGAAAATTTATAAAAATATTGTATTTTTTTTTTGTGAAACTTTAGAATAAACTTATTTAAGCAATAAACTACTATTTTAGGCATATATATCACTAATTATAAGCTAAATATGAATAGTAATACAATAATAGATAATAATGAAGACTGAAAAATGAATGGACTTGAATACTTCATCAATACGAAATTCTTGATAACCTTGGAGGTATTAAACCAACATCAATATCGTTAATTTGATAGTGACAATATTGCTCCAAACTCAAGGCATTTTCAAAATTTCTGACATAATTTGATATGCGTCATACATGAGTATCATGGTTAACTCCAATGACACTAATAGGAGGATACCTTTCATCAAACTATGTCTTATCTAGATGAAGATGCTATGAAGAATTAAGATAGTATGGAGGTTCTGAATTTGAGTCTGGATCATCTTCAGGTGGAAGTTGTGGACTCCGTGTATAGATCGATGTATTCTTGATTATAACAATAAGTATTGTAACCATTTGAATGACTGTAGTTGCTATTGATGTAGCCATAGTTATTATTGTTATAGCCATAGTTACTATTGCTATACCCATAATTACTACTACTGTTATAGCCATAGTTACTATTGTTATAGTCATTTTGTCCATGTCCATGCTTGGTACTCGGTGTCCAAAATCGTCCCCTCTATACCTGAAACAAGAGATTCTTCATCAAATTGAGCATCGTAATTTGTGGATCTTTTACGGATGAAAAGTTTTCCTATTGCTCCAATTTTTGGACCACCAACTCTATGCCCATGATCGGAGTCCTGTGTGGCTTGTGTGAATTGAGACTCTCCGATGAAGGGGTAAGCCCTTCATGTTGTTCACCTCTTCCAACATTTTCCATAACTCGATCACCTCCACCACCTCTATTACTGTCATCGTCACCATCATCTCCATTATCTTCGTTGTCATCATCATCATCACCTTGGCCTTGTTAACCTTGATCTATCTGTCTTTCTTCTTCAGGAGTTAAGTTGTAGTGTGTGACACACATGTTTCGTTCAAAAGAGTCCATCGAATGATCATCACCACTACTTGAACTACTACTTATTACCTTTTCATGTATCACCATAGGTAAAATTGTTGGAAATGAAAGTATTTTGGCTAGTTAAACAACATCAAAATTTACTATAGGCAAAAGTGTTGGAAATGAAAGTGAAAATACATTTTTTGTGGTTTTTTTAAAAAAAAAAATAAAAGTGTTGGAAATGAAAGTGTTTTGACTAGTTAAACAAGCAAGAATCATTTTAACATTGACGTTGAAGTGAAAATACAATGTCAAAAGCTCACTATATCAAGTTGGAAATGAAAACTCATCATAATTACATGGAGACAAAAATGTGAATATTGTGCAGATATTCAGAGATATTTAGTAGATTTTTGGCTGATGTTCTGTCTAAATGTATCAGAGATATTTCGACGATATATAAACAATTTCTAGATATATTTTCACAATTTCCTCTCAACCAAATCGATATATCCATAAAACGATATATCGCCGATACTTTCGATATATCTTCAAAAATCATGTAAAAACGATCCTATCCCCTAAAATCTCTATCGACCCCCACTAAAATACCGATATTTCAACGATATATCGATAGATTTCTACGATTTTTGCATCATTGGTCAAATGGAATGTCTAGGGTCTAATAGTAATTGTGCATATATTCAGAGATATTTAGCAGATTTTTGGCTGATGTTTTTGGCTAAATATATCAGAGATATATAGACAATTTCCAGATATATTTTCACAATTTCCTCTCAAGCAAATCGATAAATCCATAAAACAATATATCGCCGATACTTTCAATATATCTCCGAAAATCATGTAAAAACGATCCTATCCCCTAAAATCTCTATCGACCCCCACTAAAATATCGATATTTCGACGATATATCGACAGATTTCGACGATTTTTGCATCATTTGTCAAATGGAATGTCCAGGGTATTATAGTAATTGTGTTAACAATATCTTGAAATTTAAAGGAAATTTTATTTTATCAAATTTAATTTTGAATTTTGATTTCATCAAATTAAAAAACTAATTTAAATAAATAGTAAGATTAATAATCGGTTGAATTTTATTTTTTTCAGAAAGTTATTGTAACTTTAAATAGATGTTTTTGTGATCAGATGAAACTTTTTTTTTTTTTTGGTGGATACAAGTTCTTTTGGATGTGTCATATGTTTGTGACGGTTTTAGATTTTTGTAGATAATTTTGGCCATTTTTGTAACTTTTATTTCAAGGGTTTTGTGGGTTGAACCTTCTTGATTTATTAGTTGAACTTAAAAGAGTGTGGTTCATCATTTGGTTTAAAATTAATTTTCTATGTTGACTTTGAGAAGGGATTAATTTAAATATTTATCTAAATTTGCAATATAATTTAATGAAATTGAAAATTTAAGGTTTAAATTATTATTATTATTATTTTGAAAATATGGTTAAAATAAAAATACTAAATTAAGTATATGTATTAAAAAATGCACATTTCTTTCCCTAAATTTTAAAGTAGAGTTGTGTAAAATGTTAAATTTGCTTATATAGGGTTGGGACTCTCTATCTTTTCATAATATTATTTATATTTGGTGCTTTTATTTTTAGAGAAGAATTTCCTCAGCAAGAATTTGTCTTTATTAAGAGCCAACGTTGTCATTGGAAATTAAAGAGAATATAATAAGAAGATTAGGAGGATGTTTAGACTTTTAGGTTAACTTATCGTGTGATATAGGATTAAAAAGTGACATCATATTTGACATACGAGCTTAATTACCAACTCAAAATAATATAGACTTAAAGTACAAAAGTTCAGACTTATAAAACGTATATTTTATAAACTAATTTTGCCAAATCAACCTGAACTCAGCTTAATTGGTTAATATATTTATAAGTGGTACGAAACTAAGGTTCAAATCTTCAATCCCACCTTTATAATATTATTATATTCTAAAAAAATTACATAAATGCATAAGTTTTTAATTATATATTTATTCTTTTTCACAATTCATATACCTAAACATATTAAAAATTCTTATGCCTCAAATCATACTTTTTGATTAAATTATAATTCTAGTCTTTGCCCGCTTTAAAAAGTTTATAATAAATTTATTTAGCCATTGTACTTTTATATTTTAAAAAGATTTTGGTATGCCCTTTCAGAATTTGTGTTATTAAATCTCTAGCACTGATTCTATCACTCATAATCCTTAAACTACATATTCAACGATGTGCTATGCAAATGTTAAATTGATGGACTTCACAACATCAATGTACAAAACACAAAATTAAAAGTTTATTGGCCTATTAAAACCTTTTAAATTATATGATTTTTTTTAGGAATTAAATTATAAGGAACTTAATAGACATAATAGTTCAAAATTATCTATTAAGGCATAGTTTGGAATTGGTGTAATCGTTGCTAAACTAATTGTCGTCAATTGTGTTTTTAAAAACATATCTATAACAAAAAAGGAAATTAATATTTGATAAAGTTTAGTTTTAAATATGCAAAAGCAAAGTTTCAAAAAAAATATATATGTGCAAAAGCAAGATACATGGTAAATTAACCCTAAATTGATGTGATTTAGGTATAATGAGCAAATTAGACATAATATTGGTGTTGATATTTAATTTCAATATTTTATAAGATAAGCATTTAACATTTTATATGATTTAAATAAAAGGCTAAATTATAGAAAGTACCCTTGAAGTTTGTACTTTGTTTCAAAAATACTTCTGAATTTTAAAAAGTTTCATTAATACCCTTAAACTTTGAAAAAAAGCTCAAAAATACTCTTACCATTAGTTTTAGATGGAAACCGTTAGTACTTTATTTTAAAAATACTCCTGAACTTTCAAAAATTTCATTAATACCCTTAAACTTTAAAAAAAAAAGTTCAAAAATATCTTTATTGTTAGTATATGGACAAAAATTGTTAGCACCTTGTTTTAAAATACTGCTAAACTTTCAAAAGTTGTATTAATACCCTTAACCTTTAAAAAAATTAAAAAAATCCCATTGCCATTAGTATATGGGCGAAAAACATTTATCTACACTCATTTACCTCCCTCTTCCATTTCCTCTCTCTCTTGATTTGCTTCAATCTATGACCTAACACTTCTCTATTTTTCCTCTTTTTTTCCCTTTCTTTTTCAATACACTATTTACTCTCTTCTTCCATTTTTCAATCTCTAAAACTACACCATTCAATCAACATATATAGACTATAGCAGGAAGAAATGAGAATAATGGAACTACCAGGGGACCTTAGGACTAAATTCTTTAACAATGTTGTACGTTAGTAATTTGAGTTAGTACGTTTGGGTTTAATACACAAAAAGAGAGACATGCTGAGAATCTGAGTCATAATTTTGAGGACATCTGGTGGAAGAGAAAAGAAAGAAAACATATGCATTATCAAATTTGTAGCAAATGAATATTTTATTAATCATTTTTACAGTTCAAATTAGTCTATTTGTTGTGGTCAGTTAAGAAAGTTTCCCATGATTGAGAGTTAGACAAATGGAGGAAAAAAGAGAGTATCTAGATGGAAAAAAAATGAGAGCATCTATATGAGTTATTTTCAAATTGGTTATTCTCCAACTCAAGATAACTTCAAATATATTGACTATTTGAGTGTTGAAACTTCTTATATTTATGTTTGGGCATGCTTAGTGATGAGAAAGAGCTTCTCCTATTTATTTAAAGTTCTAATATTGGAGAAAATATGAGAAATTAGGGAAGTTTTAGAGATTGAAAAATGGAAGAAGAGAGTAAGAGGGTATTGAAAAAGAAATGAAAAAAGAAAAAGAAAAATAGATAAGTGTTATGTCATAGATTGAAGCAAATCAAAAGAGAGAGAAAATAGAAGAGGGAGGTAATGGGGTGGGTAGATATGCGGTTTTCATCCATATACTAATGATAAGAGCATTTTTTAATTTTTTTTTTTAAGGTTAAGGGTATTAATGCAACTTTTGAAAATTTAGGGGTATTTTTAAAACAATGTACTAATGATTTCTATTCATATATTAACGGTAAGGGTATCTTTGAACTTTTTTTGAAAGTTTAAAGGTATTAATGAAACTTTTGAAAGTTTAGGGATAATTTTAAAACAAAGTACTAACGGTTTCCATCCAAACTAACTGTAAGGGTATTTTTGAACTTTTTTTTGAAAATTTAAAGATATTAATGAAACTTTTAAAAATTCATGGGTATTTTTGAAACAAAGTACAGAGTTTAAGAGTATTTTCTATAATTTAGTAGAAATAAAATTATATTTCACTTACTTTAAATTATCTGGCAAAAGATTAAGGAGTTGTTTTTTTTAAAAAAAATTATTTCAATTCAAATACCAAAAAATATAAGAAAAACTCATGTGCTGTACAAATGAAAGGACAAGATGATAATTTTAAAATGTTGATGGCAGGTAAATCTTGCCGACGTTGTACAAATGAAAGGACAAGATGCTAATTTTAAAAAGTTTGTTAGCAAATGGGCTAACTTGTCCTTGAAAAAAAAAACTGCTACCTCTTAGGAAAGTCAATTTCAAGAGGATTTTGTAAATCATAAAAACATGATTTTGTTTAAATAATAATACAATCAATTTTATCAAAGTTAAAATTGTTATTAAAAAATAATAAATAAATAAAATTGTCAACCTAAATATAATTTGATTGGTTAAAGCATATATCATTGATTAAGAGATTAAAGATTACCCTTCTATTTCACATGTTGAGCTAAAAAAATTAAAATTCCTTCATAGTCCACTTTGAAAATCTTCAAAGCAATGCCAAATGAGCCTAAAACTTTTTAAAGATCATGCATGTATACTAAGTTTTAGACCAAAATTATGAAAAATTATTCAATGATCATGCTACAATGTGACTGACAATTTTGCGCCACTGAATGTAGATTAGAAAAATATGCATTCTACCTAATAATCACTAAATATAAATTCGATGTATATTTATAGTTTTTCACTCATACCTCCAAAAGTGCAAAACCGACGTCCATATCATGGCATCCTCCTCGAATAATTTATTAGGGGGCGTTTGGCGCACAGAGTTGAGTTAAGTTGGGCAGAGTTGAATTGAGCTAGACAGAGTTAATTTGTCAATGAGTTCAGAAGTCTGTGTTTGTAGTGCAAAGTTGGGTTGAGTTGAGTCAGAAAGTCTGTATTTGGGGTGTAGGGTTGAGATGAGTTGTCTGGAGTATCTGGTGCAGTTTTTGTAACTCGAAGTAGACTGATTTTTAGCTAACTGTTTTTTTGTTTCATTTATTTTTATTTTTTCCAACTTTCCAATACTGAATTCAAACATCCACTTCAAAAAACAATGTATTTCAACATTGATTTTTTTTTTAAACATCATTCTTTATCTTTCTTTTTTTTTAAATTGACTTCTTTCAAACTATAGGCAATGTAGCTTTGATTTCTCTTTCTGCTACACATTGAACTTCTTTCAATTTATAGAAATCAAATGTTGCATTCTTTATCACAACAAATAGCAATTGATGAATGGAAAAAAGACAATATACCTGTATTTTTTTTCTTTAAACACAAATTGAAATTCTATCAAAATATAGAAATCTAATGTTTCATTTTCTAAACACACATTGATCTTCTTTGAAACTTACAAATGAAAACCTTATTATGACATTTTTCAATTACTAATAGGGTCTTCATTATGAGAGAGTTTTTTTAAAAAACACATTGACAATTACGTTTTTTTTTTTTTTTTTTAGTGCAAAGGAACATTGTTTGTTTACATTTGTTTTTACACATGTACTAAATGGAACATCTTTGGAAAAGAGAATGCCAGTATTTTACTTTTTCAAGATGACAAGAAAATGATAGTATACATTTAGGAGTAGAATATTCACAAAATATCAACGGTCTACTTACATAATTCACAAAACATAATTATGGTTCACAAAATATAAGTAATGGCCAACAATGAGTCAAGTTTGTAACTCCGAAAAAAGATTGTTAGAGCAGAGAGTCAGAACAACTAAATACATGTGCATTTCATATTATTTTGAACCATGGGAGTGCCGTCGGTCACTGAAAATTATTGCCGACGATAGTCACTGGAAATTGTTGCCGACGATAGTCACAAGAGACGAGACCGCCGGTTGCCGGATATGGTCGCCAACGATTGCTGTCGATCGTCGGAGAAGGTAGTCAGTAGTGGTCGTTAGTTGTCGCATATGGCCGTCGGACGTCGGAGAAGGTCACTGGCAGTAGTTGCCAGTTGTCGGAAAAGGTCGTCAGAAGTGGTCATCGATCGCGGGAGGTGGTCGTCGGAGAAGGCCGTTGGCAGTGGTCGTCAATCATTGGAGAAGCGGTGATAAAATATATTAATAGATTACTGTACAAGTCAGTGGAGTTACTATCTTAACACTGTAGCAAGTCGATAGAATTGAGTTTTTTTTATGGAGAGTTAATTTCTCCATAGGCCAAATTGTGAGTTGAGTTTAAAATCCAACTCAACTCAAGTCAACAACGCCACTTATAGTTAACCTTTTTTTACTCTACTTTTTTTTTCTCGTATGCCCACACATCCCACCATGCCACTTGTCTGTCTCACTCCCAAGCAATTTTCTATCTCTAGAAATAAAGTAAAAACCAACAAAATTTTGAGCATGAAGACACTGAAATAGAAGACAAAAAATCAACCAACCAGAGAGACAAAAATGGCATAGAAGAATTAGAAGAAGAAGAAGAAAGAGAATCAGACGATTCCCAATCATCAACAAAAATACTCACCCATTAGTAGAGTGGTTAGAGAGCAGTTGAAGAAAGCTACCAATGCCTCATTCCCAATTCATTTCCCATAAGAAACCTCCTCCTCCTTCCCCTTCCTCCAACTCCAAATCCAATCCAAATTCCCAAATCCTTCTCTGCAACAATGAAGGAATCGAAGCCATGGCGGCCTAATTTCGCCGCCAATTGCTGCTCCGCCGACGACCAGACAGCCTTCGGCAACTTCAGCCGCTGCCGCCCGAACCGCTCCGATTTCTCCAAGAATATTGCTCCGCTGCCGTCGTTCCGGCGGCTGTCCTTCTCCGATCTCAGCCGGTCCTCTTCGATGCGATTGAACGAGGATCTGGCGGCGTCGTTTGGGGCCGATTTGTTTGATTTTCAGTTGAGTGAGTTGCGTGCGATTACTCAGAATTTCTCGAGCAATTTCTTGTTGGGAGAAGGGGGATTTGGCCGAGTTCATAAGGGCTATGTCGATGAGAATTTTCGACAAGGGCTTAGGGCTCAGGCCGTCGCTGTGAAGCTTCTGGATAATCAAGGCTTGCAGGGGCACCGGGAATGGCTTGTAAGCTTTTGATATTTGTGTCTTATCTTATCTACCGCCTAACTTTTTACATTTTTTTTTTAATTTTTAAAATTCTGGTTTAATTACAAGTTTC
This sequence comes from Trichosanthes truncata, assembly GCA_033996785.1. Lineage (NCBI taxonomy): Eukaryota > Viridiplantae > Streptophyta > Magnoliopsida > Cucurbitales > Cucurbitaceae > Trichosanthes > Trichosanthes truncata. The sequence goes on from JAWPNB010000003.1 coordinate 79,986,310, forward strand.
GAATATTGTTTATATTTAGTTGTTGTATTTTAAAAAGCTTAACACGGGATTAACTTTTTTATCTGGTTGATAATTTCATCTGCTTCGTGCTTATGGCTGATTGAATTATTTAACTATGACACTTTAATGTCGAGCAAGGTCAAATATTTAGAGGCGTAAGAGTTAAATTGACAAAATTAACTATAAGAACCTATTAACTATAAAATTAAAAGTTTAGAGTCTATTAAAAACATTTTAAAATATAGGGGCCAAATAGATATATTCTTGAAAATTTAGGATCCGTTTGATAATAATTTTATTTTCAGTTTTTTGATTTTAAAAATTATGTTTGCTTGCTCACAATTTCTTTACTATATTTTTCGTCTTTCTTACTAAAATATTTGAATTCTTAATTAAATTCAAAAGATAAAACACAAGTTTTTAAAAACTAATTTCTTTTTCTTCAGTTTTCAAAACTTGACTTGAATTTTGAAAATATTTTTAAGGTAAAATTATCAAAAATACCCCTAAACTATGGAATTGGTTTCAATTATACCCTTTAACTTTGAAAAGTTTCATTTTAACCCTTGAACTTTGAAGTATGTTTCAAAACAACCCTTAAAGACTTTTTTTCATTAAATTCATGGACGGACAATGATGTTTTTGCATTTATATTGTTGCTTATGTGAACATATTTTAACATATACGTTGAAAAAAAAAATCAAAATTTATGTAAATACATCATTTTTCGTCCATAAATTTAACAGAAAAAACTTTCAAGAGTTGTTTTGAAATAAACTTTGAAGTTCAAGGGTTAAAATGAATTTTTTTAAAGTCTAGGAATATAATTGAAACTAACCTCATAGTTCAGGGGTATTTCTGATAATTTAACCTATTTTTAAAAAGTAGATAACAATTTTGAGAAACTTATAAGTGAAAATAGTGTTTATAAATTCAATTTGAAAAATTAAAAATAAAAAATAAAATTGTTACCAAACGACAACTTAAAAACTTGTTACATTTTTTATAAAACATAGGGACTAAATAAAAGTTTTAAGGCTAAAATTATAATTTAACATTTATTTTTATTATAATAAATTCTTGTCCCCAACAACTTTACTTGAATGTTGACACAATGAGTTGACTAGCCAATAAATAAGGATTTTGACATGACTGTGGAATAAAATATTAGGCCAGGTAAATAAAATAAAGACGGATTGACCAAAAAAATTGATGTAGTAGGTACGTTGTTAAATACCTTTTAAATTAATAAAAAATTTAACTTTGTGTACCATTATTTTATCTAGTCCCTTGTGCTACACTTTTCCCCATGCCAAATCATCACTTGATATTAACACGTCTCATTAATATTTAAAAATAGTAATTAGTAATTATTGGTTCAATTACCATCTTAGTTCCTGAACTATAAGGTTTGTATCGATTTAGTCCTTAAGCTTTTAAAAATGTCTAATAAGTTTCTGTCGAATTTAAAATTTTTTAAAATTAATTGATCTATGAGATATAAATTTGAATTTTATGTCTATTAGAACCTAAAATTTTTAATTTTGTGTCTATTAGACCCATGAATTTTAAAAAATTTGAAAGTTCAAGGGCTAAATTTATAATTTTGAAAATTTAGAAACTAAATAGATACAAACTTCAAAGTTTAAGGACTAAATGTATAATTTAACCTAAATTATTTATAATAAGGTTAAGAAACACAATTAAAATTTTAAAAAATTCTTGAACAATAGGCAGTTTGTCCAAATTTGGAGACTGAATTCGAAATCAATCCAAAAATTTTCACAAAATTTCTCTATTTTTGCAGGCTGAAGTAGTATTTCTTGGACAGCTGAGGCATCCAAATCTAGTAAAATTGATAGGCTATTGCTGTGAAGATGAAGAAAGGCTCCTTGTTTATGAGTTCTTGCCCAGAGGCAGCTTGGAGAACCACTTGTTCAAAAGTGAGCTTCTTCATTTTCTCTGCTAAAAAACTCAAAACTCAAAAACCACTTTCAAACTCTGAGTTTTCTTCCCCATTGCTGAGCGTTTGCAGGGCTTTCGGTCTCGTTGCCATGGTCGACGAGGCTCAAGATCTCCATTGGAGCAGCAAAGGGCCTCGACTTCCTTCACGGAGCAGAGAAGCCTGTCATTTACAGAGACTTCAAAACTTCCAATGTCCTGTTAGACTCGGTTTGTATTCTGAACAGCTCTAGTTTATGATGTTTCTTTCTTTTGCAGCGTTTTTGAAGAAGAAAACGAGTTGAAAGAGAAAAATCTGGGAGTTTATTATGATGTTTTTTATGAAGTTGTTGAATGTGTGTGGGATCATAGGATTTTACAGCAAAGTTGTCTGATTTTGGATTGGCAAAGATGGGACCTGAGGGATCAGACACCCATGTTACCACCAGAGTAATGGGAACATATGGCTATGCAGCCCCTGAATACATTTCCACAGGCAAATTTTCTTTTCCTCTCTCTTGTTTTCAATTGCAAACTCTCCATGAGGTTGCATAGTTTTTAACCTCTTTGTTCACACACAAAGGTGATTCAAATTTGTCATTGTAAACCTGGGTCAACATGCTAAGTTTTCAAGGCGACTAGTGATTTGATGACATGATATTAGAGTAGAAGATCTCAAGTTCAAATCTATTGATAGGGAATGGTGTCTAAAAATGAACGGAAAAGATTAAATATGTTTTAGTCCTACTCCCGAGTACCCTAATGATATGAATTTTTAGGTGTTTGGTTTGAAGATTCCATTATTAGCCTTGAGGTTAAGTCTCTAGGTAAAAAACTTTGAACTTAAAATGTTTGCGGTCTCCCAAAGCTGACCTTCAGGCAAAGCCTTTCGAAGATTAGTGAAAGTTGGATATGAACATAATGCAAGAAGTGGGTCCTTGATACCTTAATTCTATGTTTTAGTATATTTTGACACCTAAATGTAGAGCCTTATTGTCTAATGTACATTCTCATTCATTGACGACAACAACAACCTACTCTTGTCTAAACACTCATAAGGCTTGATGTCTATCTTAGGGCACTTGACAACGAAAAGCGACGTATACAGTTTTGGGGTGGTACTTTTGGAGCTTGTTACAGGAAGAAGAGCAATGGACAAATCAAGAGCAAAGAATGACCAAAACCTTGTGGATTGGGCAAAGCCATACCTCAGTAGCTCTCGCAGGTTGCACTGCATAATGGACCCAAGGCTTTGTGGGCAGTATTCTGTGAAAGGGGCAAAGGGAATGGCCAGTCTTGCCCTCCAATGCACCAGCTTAAATCCAAAAGACAGGCCCAGAATGCCAGCCATTGTTGAAGCTCTTGAAAGCCTTCTTCAGTTCAAGGACATGGCTGTTACTTCTGGCCACTGGTCTGCCTCTGCCTCACCCAAACATGCCAGAAATGGCATCTCTGCCAAGGCCAAAACGGAGGCAGGACACAGAAGTCTCCCGCGATCGTCTCTGGCAGCTGTGAGCCACAGATGATTTGCGGTGTTTATATTTAGGCAAAAACTTGCAGAGGTTCTATGTGAATATATATGTAAATCTTGAATGCTACAAGATGTAAATGAAGAGTTCCTCCCCTTTGATGGGATTGGTCTCATGATCTTTATCAGAGTATAAATGTTAGACGTTAGAACAAGGCTCGGAATTGAACTCAAGAACAAACAAAAGTTTGATGAAAATGGCTTTAAAAGTAGCTGTTTTTAAAAAGCTTTTGTACTAATATGAATTTATCAAATCTACCAAATCACAATTCTTCAAGATTGTTTTGAAGAACAGACTAGCAAAACATCTAACTTATCAAAGCAACAATTTTGAGCGGAAAACTTCAAGTTTCAAGGACAGATTACCACTAAGAATAATACCTCTTTTCTTCAAGAAGAAGCCACAGCATGTGAACTGCATGGATCCAGATCAAATAGTTGCAATACAAATTTCCCCAAAATCTGCCTCAATACAATGCAACTTTGCCTTCTTGCCTCTGGGGTTGACTTTCTATGCTTCTTCCAAATCTGAAGTCTCTGCCTGACTGCCTTATTGCTTCCACATCACACCATGTCACACTTATCTATTGTTTTTAACACCATGATTAATGGCAGGAACCAAATTGAAAATTTGAAAATTATACAAAAATATATGAATAAAAGATAATTTAACTATATATATGAGAGAGAGAGAGAGAGAGACGTATTGCGTTTCATGTGGTAGAGGTAGAGCAGCCTTGAACTGGATCAGGCAAAAACAGTGGAAAATATTCAACCTTTTTCAATGGGAAAGGCCGCGAGAAGCGCACTTTGAGATCGAAAAAACCAAAAAAAAAAACTCACAATACTCATTTCCACTTTGCTTCAGTGCGTGCCCAACTCCCCCACTTTCCCCCAAACTTTGCTTCCAAAAACAATTTCCATGGAATTCAATTCCAAAAAAACACTCCATCATCTCCATTTCCCATCTCCCTTTCTCCTTCTCCATTCCCAACCATGGCTTTCAACTCCAAATTCCCAAAGAAATCCACTGTTTCCCCCTCCCACTGCAATCTCTGTACCACCCTTTTCTTCGTCGTTCTCTTCACAGTCCCCACTCTGTTTCTCCTCCACACTTCCACCATCTCCGTCTGCTCTTTCTCTGCTTCCACTGCCCGCCTGAACTCATGGTTCGGAGATCTTCGCGATGCTCAATTTGCTTGGAATCGCCTAGCTTTCGCTGAAGATCGTCCCCCACCTGTTGCTCTGAAAATTGCTGTATTCTCACGGAAATGGCCGATCGGAACAACCCCAGGTGGAATGGAGCGGCACGCTTACACGCTTCACACGGCTCTTGCTCGCCGTGGCCATCGCGTTCATGTTTTCACCTCACCACCACCTGCCGTTGTTCGAAACCTCTCTTCTGCAACTTCAGCGCCGTACATCCATTGGCACGACGGCGAACCAGGTCGGTGGCGGTACAACAAAGCGTGGGAGCAATACGAAGAAGAAAACCACCGAGAACCGTTCGACGTTGTTCACTCAGAGAGCGTCGCACTTCCTCACGGAGTAGCCAAACAGCTCTCGAATCTCGCGGTTTCTTGGCACGGAATTGCCCTAGAGAGCTTGCAATCGGACATATTCCAGGACCTAGCCCGCCGGCAGAATGAGCCGATGTCGCCGGCCTTCAACATGAACATTCAAGGCGATGTCCCGAAGGTACTGAACGAGATCCGATTCTTCAAAAATTACGCTCACCACGTCGCCATTAGCGACAGTTGCGGAGAGATGCTCCGAGATGTGTACCAAATTCCAAGCAGAAGAGTCCATGTGATCGTCAACGGCGTCGACGAGGACGATTTCGGCGAGGATTTCAAATTAGGGCAAGAATTTAGGGCTAGAATCGGAATACCTGAAAACGCGAGTCTAGTCCTCGGAGTAGCCGGAAGATTAGTGAAAGACAAAGGTCATCCGCTACTTCACGAAGCTTTCTCCATCATCACAGAGCAGCATCCGGACATCTACCTGATCGTCGCCGGAGCAGGACCGTGGGAACAACGGTACAGAGATCTAGGTCCTCGAGTTCTGGTTTTAGGATCGATGAGTCCGTCGAAACTTAGGGCTTTCTACAATTCGATCGACATCTTCGTGAATCCGACGCTCCGGCCACAGGGACTGGACCTGACTCTGATGGAGGCTATGGCGAGTGGGAAGCCGGTAATGGCGTCGAGGTTTCCGAGCATAAAGGGCACCATTGTTGTGGATGATGAGTACGGGTTCTTGTTCGCTCCGAACGTGGAATCGTTGGTGGAGACGCTGGAAGCGGTGGCTAAAGAAGGTTCCGATCGGCTGAGGCGGAGAGGAAAGGCCTGCCGGCGATACGCGGCGTCCATGTTTACTGCTCGGAAGATGGCTCTGGCTTATGAGAGGTTATTTCTCTGCATTAGATATGAAGCGTTTTGTAATTATCCTTAGAAGTTAAAAGAAGGTTTTTTTTTTTTGGATTGTCGGGATTTAATTAAATGTTTTCATTTCCTAAAAAAAAAAAAAGGGTTTTTTTTTGGGTTCAAATTTCTATGTTGTGAACAAACATTTCATTTCATAATTTAGTGAGCTTCGTGAATAGAAAAGAAAAATAAGTTCATCTGTACAATAAAACTAGTGATTCATTTTACATGAGTTTAAACAAGTTAAAGGAAATTTGTGTTTGGGGTGCGAATGTGAGAAGCTTGAATTTAAAAACCTACGTGAGTACATGAATTTGAGAAGGCGAAGGAGCTATGCTCATATTGGTAATTTGAAGACGGTTAAAATAACACCTGTTTGGATAATTGACATGTACCCTTAACTTAGAGGTTAGAGGTTCAAATCCCCTATCCTACATATTGTCGAACTTAAAAAAAAATATATATGGATATTTAAACCAATTTCACTCAAATTTAAACTCTCAACAAACACTTAAGGGGTTGTTTTGTATAGTCCATTCTCAAATTATGTTTTCAAAAACAATAAATTATGGATACCTATTTGGCTAGCTAAAATCTAAATATGGTTTTTGAAAACTTCAACTCAAATAGGCTAAAATTTGAAATTTGTTATACATATATTATTTAGTAGATCAGATTTCATAGCTCACATAGGTTACATATTTCCATTATTCCAATATACTAGCTCCCATAACTGTCAGCATGAACATAGTTAATTGGTTAAGACATCTTACTTTTTTCTAAAGGTCGTAGATCCAACTTTACATCATTGTTGCTACATATTTCCATTATTTCAATATATTTGCTCCAATAACCCATATGTTTTCTACCTATCCTATTTTATGTTTTCAAAATCTATTTTATGTTGTCGGATTCACTGAAAATCCATTATGAGTATACATTTGACAAGATTTATTTTTGAAAATTATTTTGGATTATCTAGTGAAAATTTTAAAAACAACATTTTTATATTTTCAGTGTATCCATATTTTGAATTTAAAATTTTAAAATGCAGAATTAGATTGAAAAAAATAAAAACTTTGATGAATATAGTATTTCATGTTATAAAATCATTTTATTTTTGTTAAATTAAAATACGTATAATATAATATATTATAAATTATATGATATTGGAAAATAATAATTATACAAAATTTATAACATAAAATATTTCCAGTAATTAATTAATAATATGTCAAAGTGAGCATAGCTCAACAGTAATTGACATATACCCTCAACCAAGAGGTCAGATGTTCAAATTCCTATCTCAAATGTTGTTGAACTAAAAAAATAATAATTAATAATAGTTAAGATTCAACCTAATAATAATAGTTGATAACTAGAATTATTTTTATGGTTTCTAAATATATTATTAAACACATTTTGAACAATTTGTTAAATTGGAATCTAGTTTCTAAATCTGTTACCAAACACAAATGACTTAAAAATATGAAATACAACTTTGATTTTCATTGAAGACCTTATTTTCAAATTTCTGATTTTTATGCCTCATTTGATAATCATTTGGTTTTTGAAAATTATATTTGTTTTCTTATCATTTCTTTACAATGAGCTTCATTTTTTAAAGAAAATATTTAAATTCTTAGTCAAACTACTTTTTTAGTTTTCAAAAGTAGATAACAAAACAAGAAAACTGATAGGTAAAAATAATATTTATATGCTTAATTTTCAATAACCATTAGGTTTTTAGTTTTTGTTTTTTGAAAATTAATCCTATAAATAGTACTTGCACGCTTTCCATGTTTTTTTTTATCTACTTTTTATATTTATTTTCAAAAATTAAGTCAAGTTTTTTTTAAAAAAAAAATAATAATTTTCAATAACTTGTTTTGTTTTTGAAATTTAGCTAAAAGTTTTAAGTCTTCTCTTAAAAAAAATGAAAACTATGGTAGAGAGATGAAAACTATTAAAAATAATTTTAAAAAAGATTGAAACTTCAGATCGTCCCCACAATTGTAATGATATATTGTGGAAAAAAAAAACAATACAAAAGAACTAAAATCAGTTATGGAATGATAACAGTGAGATAGATAAATCAATACAATCGATTTAAACTACTAGAAATCCTACTACGTTCAAAGTGCTCATAAGCATGTCTGGTTCTCAAGAACAACAACACACTCGAAACCAATCCCACAACAGAAATGCATCCACAAAACACAAATGTCAAGAAATAGCACCATCTTCCCATGCACACCACCGCCTCGCCGTGCCCGGAGCTTCTCCCCTGCGAATCGTACACCACCGCCGCAAACATGCCGTACAACAGAGATCCGATCGGAATGTTTGTGATCAGAATGTTGTGGTTTACGCCTAAGCTGTTTGGCCCAAACAGCTCGGCCGTAATCGAAACTGCAGCGGCGAATATGAAGCCGGAGCTCAGACCGATCAGCGCCGTGCCTATGTACACCGCCACCGCGCTGGACGACGCCGACAGTAGGAAGAACGCTATAGGAGTTGGAATTAGGGCAATCGATAGCCATCCTGTTCTTGCGAAATACAATTTCCTGCGGAAAAATTGGCGATGTGAGTGTAAGGAAAAGCAGAGGAAACAGGGGAGAAATTCAATAGAGTAGATTGATTACGCTCGAATGTAGTCCGGTACGGCGGAGAGTAATCGGCCGAAGAAGGAGAAGGAGGAGTAGAGTGTTACGATGGCTTTGGTTCTTGAACTCAACCCTAGCGATTGTGCAATCTGTCCTATATTGTTACTGTAAACGAGTCCGATCGTGCCTCCGCAAATGTAAGCGATGAAATACAGCCAAAAATCCAGTCGTTTCACCAATCGGCTCGACGGATGCTCTTCGCCGAGCATCGCCAATTGATCTGTCTCAATCAATTTCCGAAAGCAGCCTTTCGATTCGATCTCACCGTCAATTAGCGAAGCAGATTCAGACAGTAACTGAGATCCGCCAATGCCAAAGCTTCCATTCGCCTCACGACTGAGCAACTCCTTGTGAAACTCGAGATCTTCGTCGTGGACGAGAATGAAGTTAGATCCGTCAAGCCTGAAGCTAGAATTAACGGCTCGATGGAACCAATCCTTAGCGTAGACAACACCAGGAATACACAGAGGCAACACGAGAAGGACGATCGCTCCGATGAAGAGAAGCCGCGCCATCATCGGATCGGCGGAGGTCACAGAACCGAAGAGGAGAAGGTAGATTCCGACGATGATGGCGAGGAAATTCAAGATGAGGAAAATGAGAGAGTCTCGGTGGACGGCGTCGGAGGACAGAGAAAGCGAGTGCAGCGGCGGTTGGTGGACGACGGGGAGGACGGCGGCGATGGAGGTGAGAAGAGGAATGAGAGCGTTGAGAAGGAGGTAAATCGGAGGCGAAGACGGATTGATGACGTCGCCGGCGAGCGTGTAGAAAGCGGCACTGACGCCATTGAAGCTCACGGTGAGAGATAACGCCAATGGCCGATTTGCAGAGAAGTTTCGAATGCAAAGGACGAAACAGACTGTGTTGAACCAACAGATGCTGCAACCGGCGAGCAAACAGAGGAAGAACACCTGCAATCAATTCAAAAAATGGTTGTTACAAAAATTACATTTTGTTTACTTTTAATTAAAATTAGGTTTGAATTTGGTTTTGGTGCATTGCATTTGTTTTTTTCTTTTTTTTTTTTTTAAATTGTGTTTCTTTTCTCACAAATTCTTTACCACAGTTTTTTCTTTAAATCTTTTAAATATTTGATTTCTTATCAAAATTCTAAAAAGAAAAAAAAATTAACTATTCTTTTTAATTTTTAAGTTTTAAAAATTAACTATTCTTTTTAATTTTTAAAACTTTGACCTGAATTTTAAAAATATTTGTAAAAAGTAGCAAAGAATCATAGAAGTAGTGTTTTTGTTTATAATTATCAAAAAAAAAAAAAGTGTTTTTGTTTATAAGCTAGGCTGAATAAGTTTATTTTCTATTTTATTTTTGAATTTTCAAAATATCTATTTAAGTGGTGAATTTTAAAGAATTAATTATTTTAGTCTGAAAACTCTCAAAGTATCTATTTTCATCCTTTTAACTAAAAAAAGAAAAAGATAACATGACTATACGGGCACTTATGAATCAAATGAGTTTTATAAAAAAAAAAAATTAATACTATAATAAAATAGAGTAAATTACTTTTTTGGTCCTTAAGATTTAGACAATGGGGCGATTTCACCCCTAGATTTTAAAATCGTCTAATCATTCAGTTTGACCCTTGAAATAGTGGTAATGAAAGACTGACAAGATAATTTTTAAAATAAAAGAATAATAATAATTTTAAAAAAATATTATCTTCTCCTAAGTCCTACCCAACCCTGACCACTCCCTTCCCTCAATTAGGGGTGTACAAATGAACCGATAATCCGAACAATCTGGCCTACTCAACCCAAATTGTAAGGGTTGGGTTGGGTTAGATTTTTTTTTGGGTTGGGTTGGGTTAAAATTTGGAAGAATCGAAAATTCGGTTCAGTTCTCGGGTTGGGAATATTTTGGCTCGGTTCAACCCAACCCGAACCGAAAATAAGGATTTTATTTATTTTTTAATTATATATATATATATATATATATATATATATATATATATATATATAAAAGTAAAAAATCCTAGTTTTCATTTTCACGCTCATTCAGTCCTTACGCAGCAGCATTAGCCTCAGTCTCCATCGGATAAGCACTCGCTCACCTCACGCAGCACTCGCCTCTGCCTTCTCCAATCTCCATCCATCGGTAATCGCTCACCTCACGCATCACTCGCCTCAGCCCTCTCCAGTCTCCATCTGCAATCGCTCACCTCACGGCAGCACGACTCACACATGCAATCGCCAATCTCCGGTAGTCGCCCCTCTCCCTCTTCGTCTTCCTCTCCCTCTTCCTCCATCGCCCCTCCCTCTCTCCCCGCCGTCGACGTTTGAGCAGGTGAGTTTTTTTTTTTTTTTTTGAAACCTATTCTTCTTTTATTTTTCATACCTTTGAAGACATGTACGTAGGTATTTTGATAATCTTGTACTGTTAGTGGAAATTTTTTCTGATTTGATAATCTTTTATTTTTCCTTGTACTGTTAGAATATAAGGCATGTTAGAATAGAAAACTTTAGTAGTGTCTATTTTATCTTCTGTGGAATGGGGAAAATGGGGAAACGTTGACTGCTTTTAGTAATTTAGCATAAAGGGGGAAGTCCAATTTTATGTTCATCCTGTGAAAGAGAGATTTTTTTTACTGGGTCTAGCATGTGTTTGATAAAATGCTCCTAAGAATTGACGTGTATTCATTTCATCTACTTGGTTTTGTTTGTTTTTCTTTTCAGGTTAGTGACCAGGAAGCTCTGAAGAAATTGGTTAGTAGAAGCCATGAATCTAAGGTGACTGTTTTGCTCACGTTTCTATCTCATGTTGCTTTATTGGTGTCATTAGTTAGAATTTGGGTATGGATTGATTTAATGTTAGATTTTCATTAATTGGGTGTCATTTGAGTGATCATCATAAATGATTTGGTTGGATTTTCTCTTTGATTCAATGGTTTAATATATTTATTTCTTCTCATTTTGGTTACTGAAATGCATCTCCAATAAATAGCGCAATAGGGATGGGGATGAAGAAGATGGAATTGAAGAAAGAGATCAAAAGAAAGTCGGGGTATGCATCTAGAGACTGATGCCCTTTGCAGAGCGTTTCAGCATTTTCGAGTTCTATTGTTTGATGATGTTGTATTGTTCATGTCATCAATGAAATTGTTGTTCAGAAAGGGGCTCCCTCCTCTCTTTGATTTTACATACAATGTCTTTAGTGCTTGATGTTCTGAACAATATGAAATGCTGCTATAGAATTCTAGTTTAAGTTGTAGCAACTCTTGAAACCATACCATTCTTTTGAAAATTCATCTGTTTGTAGCCATACTTTCTTGATATCCATCTAAAACTAAAAGAAATAATTTGGTTTGACTACTGAGTTGGAAAATGGAATTGAATCCATTGATGAAGCCTCCTTCTGTGCCACTATTTATTGCCTTATAATATCTAAAAGAAGAAGAAGAAAAAAAAAAAACCCGACAACCCAACCCAACCCAACCCGAAAATATTGGGTTGGGTTGGGTTGGGTTGGGTTGCCTTCTATAATCGGGTCATTCGGGTTATGAACTCAACCAACCCGAATTTTCGGGTTGGTCCCAAAAAACCCCCCAACCTGACCCAACCCGACCCATGTACACCCCTACCCTCGATGCTCTTCCTCCACCGGTGAGGGATGGGTGGCGCTTGAGTTGGAGAAAGGGAGAGGGAAGATTTTTTTTTTTTTTTTTTAAAATTATCATTATTATTTTTTAAATTGTCAATCTGCTACTTTTTCAATTAAAAAAATGTCACATAACTTTTATGTAAAAAATGGTTAACAGAACCAAACAAGGACCAAAATTGAGTATTTTTTAAACTTTAAGGATGAAAGTGTTGGATTTTAAAATCTGGAGACGAAATTAATTTATTGCCCAAACTTCAAGAATAAAAAGGCTAATTTACCAGCAAAATATTTAAACATTTAGCAATCAAACTAATATAATTGTACAATTTAAACTTGAATTCAACAGTACGTAAAAAAAACAAACAAATAGGAAAATGAACAGACAAGATTATGGCTAAAAAAATAAAAGCAAAATTTTTATATGTGCTAAGAATTTTCCATGATGTGACACTATAGATGGACAACATGAATGAAAATAAATCATATCATCATGTCATACGACAAACTTGAAGAAAGAAAACAAGATTGTCTTGTCCTTGAAGTTATAAATGAAATAAGTATTAGAACCTTCAATTTTTTTTTTTAAAGATAAAAAACTCATGATTCAACTGACATTAAATATATATCTTCAATCAAGATGTCAGAAATTCGAGTCTTCCAACTTTATTTATTGTTGAACTAAAAGAAAAACCAATTTATATATTCTATATTAAAATTTTAAATGCCAACATAGTTTCAAAATTTTAAATTCATACAACTTATTAACAAAATCATTTACGCAAAGCCCAACATAATCAAATAAATTAAAATATAAAGGAATTTTCATAAATAGAATAAAGTAAATCATAAATTTCAAAATTTACAAAAACTTGCATAATCTAATTCAAACTCAAATTCATGTGTAATATAAAATACAATAAGACAAGTCATGTTTATGCTATATTAGAGAAAAAAAAATAAAAAAAAAGTTAGTGATAGTTTTTAGAATACATATTAAATTAATGTCATATAGTGAAATTTCTCTCAAATATATATAACTTATCATCTTATAGATCATATTTTCATTTCTCCTGCATATGAAAAGCTATATATAATAATAATAATAATAATTATAATAATTATAATAATTTTGTTGGGTTAAAATATCATTTTGATATCCTATACTTTGAAGCTCAATTTATTTTAATTTTTATATTTTCAATAAACTACTTTTAATTAAAAATGTTAATAGCATAAAATGTATTTTTTTTACACTGGTTAAATTTAGATATTTAAATTCAAAAGTACAAGAATTACAATAGAATAAGTCTTAAATTAGAGAAACTAAAATAATATTTTAACTTAATATTTTCTAAATAAAATTGAATGAGAAATATTAAAGACCACATTATGCACCTATGTGAAAATAGAACCAATGCAAGTACTAATTTCCATACAAGAACCTTTACATTTAAAAAAAAAAATCATTTTTTCCAACAAAAATTATAAACATGACATCAAATTAAAACATTTATAATCATGATTTTTTATCTCCTGCTTGATATATTATTCATTTAAATATTTAAATGTTTATAAAAACAAGTCATTAACATATAAAAATGTCAAATGAAGAAAATACCTACAAATATTACAATTTATAATACTACGTAATTTGACTATTAATTTATTTTTAATAAAACAGAAGTAACAAGAATTAAGAAAATCCAAAATAAAACAGTCAGCATTTCCGGCTGTCATGCTGCAACGTGGTTGTTAGCTTTTCTTTCATTTTTTTGATGGGACGTGGGTGGTTTGTTCAATACCAAATTAATGGAAGTTGATATCTCTAACTTCCATGACATAGTTTTTTTTTTTTTTAAGGAAAAAAAATCCAAATCAATTTAATAGAATTGGTATTCTCAAAAAACAATAATAATAGAATTGGTTAAATTGAGTCTTACGTGGTTCATTCAAATTCATAAAAAAAATATATAGAAAAGGTTATTTAAAAAAATACATTTTATCAATCTCAATAAGTTTTTATAGATTTAAGGTTAAAATACCATTTTGGTTTATGTAATTTAGGTTTTATTCCATCTTAGCTCTTGTACTTTCAAATGTTCAATTTTAGTCCATATATTTTCAATAAATCTTAAAATTAGTCATTTGAAGTTAATTTTTATTAAAATTAGTTAAACATTAATAATAATTTTCATACAATAGAAAACACTAGATGAATATATTTTCAAAATTTATAAAAGGAAAATTAATAGAAATTAAATATTTTTTTGAAAAATTTAACAATAAACTAACTGTAATGACTAATTTTAAAATTTATTAAAAATACATAAACTAAAATTAGACATTTAAAAATATAACGATTAAAATATAATAAAATTTAAAGTAAGAAATTAAAATGATATTTTAACCTAGATTTAATTTGCTTCGGTGAGAAAGAGTCCTTATTCAACAGTCAGTCGTAAATAAATAGAGTGAAATTAGTGTCAGTACTCACTACACTTATTTTAACAAATTATTATATTATTATTTGAACAGTCTCATACATCGATAATTATAATTACAATAATATAAAAGTGAACGTTTTGCCATGTTAGAGCCAAATTAAATAAAGGAAAATCTGGTAGAATTATGTAGTTTTTATTTTTGCGACAAGAATTATGTAGTTAATAATAGAAGAATTAGAAGGAATTTTTTTTTCATATTTATATCTATTTAAATGTATAATTTCTTTAGTTTGGTGATTTTATTTTCTTCGAGATTTGTAGCTATGCATGATGGTCTGGTAAAGTTTCGCAAATTTTTTTTTTTTTGGTCATAATATTTTGTGTGTACTTATTTTCGCAAGTCTAGATAATTTGGTGCTAGATTTAGATTTTCCTTTTGTTCATGTACTTTGTAATTACTAAGGCATTTTTCTAGCAAGATTTGAGTATTTTACAACATCTTTTTTTTGTTTTGTTAGCTTAATGTTAGGTATCTTTTAACAATTACATTTATATGATTTTGAAATGGTTGACAAAATTAAAATTGACCCACTTAACTAAATACATAAATAAAAAAGAGATTCCCCCAAAAGAAAAAGAGTAAAACATAATGTTAGACCCCATTTGATAATCATTTAGTGTTTTTTTTTTTAATTGTGATTGTTTTCTCATCATTTCTCTATAATGAGTTTCATCTTACTTATGAAAACATTTGAATTCTTACCCAAATTTCAAAAACAAAAACAAGTTTATGAAATCTATTTTTTTTAGTTTTTAAAATCTGGCTTGTTTTTTGAAAACATATTTAAAGAGTAGATAACAAAATAAGGAAACCGATGGGTGAAAGTAGTATTTTGATTTTTAGGTTTTGAAAATTAAGCCTACTTCTACCCCATGAGTTTTCTTGTTTTGTTATCTACTCTTTACATATGTTTTCAAGAACCAAATCAAGTTTTGAAAACTAAAACTCCGTTTGATAACAATTTGGTTTTTGAAAATTGTGTTTGTTTTCTTATCATTTCTCTACAATTCTCTACAATTGCTTTCATCTTTCTTAAGAAAATATTTGAATTCTTAGCCAAATTTCAAAATCAAAAACAAGTTTTTGAAAACTATTTTTTTTAGTTTTCAAAACTTGGTTTTGAAAACATATGTAAAAAGTGGACAACAAAATAAGAAAACTCATAGGTGGAAGTACTACAAGAATTTTTAGATTTGCCGACGAACTTTTTCCCAACGCAACACTTTTCGTCGGGAAAAACATACTTTTCCCGACGAAAATGGCAAGCGTCGGAAAATTTACACACTTTTCCCGACGCTTGCCATTTTCGTCGGGAAAAGTATGTTTTTCCCGACGAAAAGTGTTGCGTCGGGATATTTATTTGACTCCATAGCTCGTCATATGGCTCGAAAAGATAAGCCGACGTATTAAAAGGCTATGCCGACGCTTTTGTAGCGTCGAGAGAAGTTAATTAAGTGAAATGCGCGTTTCACTTTTCCCGACGCTTTTGTTGACCTATGCCGATGCTTTTTTGCGTCGGGAAAAATCCGCGAAAAAATAAAACCCTAGCCCTTTCTTCTTCTTCTTTTTCTTTTCTTTTTCTTTTCTTTTTCCCTCTTTTTCTTCTTCCTTTTCTCTCCGCCGTCTACATCTAAAACTCCATATACACTCACCTCATTTCTTCTTATTCTTCTCCATTTTCTTCCATTTTCCTTCACCCATGCCCTCTATCTTCTATTTTCAGTGTTTTTCTTGTAGGTTTTGACGGCATGAGGCGGAAGTCCGATTTTGGGCATTTTGAGGGAGAAAATTTATGGAGTTTGCTACTTTGGAGGTATATAGAATTTTTACATTATGTTTTTTTTAGTTTATTTAAGATTTAAACTTAGTTATTAAGCCTTTTGAAGTTAAAATTTTTACTTTGAATGTATTATGTAATCAAAGTGTTCTTCTCCATTATCTTCCATTTTCCTTCACCCATGCCCTCTATCTTCTATTTTGGGTGTTTTTTCTTGTAGGTTTTGACGGCATGAGGCGGAAGTCCGATTTTGGGCATTTTGAGGGAGAAAATTTATGGAGTTTGCTACTTTGGAGGTATATAGAATTTTTACATTATGTTTTTTTTTAGTTTATTTAAGATTTAAACTTAGTTATTAAGCCTTTTGAAGTTAAAAATTTTACTTTGAATGTATTATGTAATCAAAGTGTAGTTTGGAGAATACTTGTGTGGTTTGGAGGCTATTTATGTGATTGGTGTTTAGTTTGGAGCTTATTGTTGGATTAAAGTATGATTAAATCGTGATTTTGAATTTATTGTGTGTTCGAAATGTGATTTGTAGCGTAATTATTTGATTAAATTGTGATTTATAGGCTCTTTATGTGTTAAAGTTTGATTTGAAGCTTATTGTGGGATTAGACATGTGGTTTTGAGCCTATATTTGTGTGATTAAATTGTGACATTGAGTCCAAGTGTGTGTTTATTTGATTTTGAGCATCTTGTGTGTGATTAAAGTTTGATTCTAATCTTATTGTATAATTTGATTTGTAGGCTATTTTGTGATTTTTATCCTATTGAGCCTATTGAACATTAAAATGTAAGTGTTAATTTTTAGTTTACTTTAAGGTTATATATTGAGTTAGAGTGCTTATTTTGAGCTTAGTGAAGATTTTATTGTGATTTTATTCTCTTAAAATTCCTAAGTGCCTTGTATATGTATGTACTTGGAACTAGGTTGGTGCACAAAATGCAATACTCAAAGACACATTTCTTTAATATATTCTTGGATGGTTAGAATGAAATTTGTACATTAGACACTTTTGGAAGATTTTGGAGTGAGTTAATCATCTAAAATTTGTACATTAGACACTTTTTAGTGATTTTAAGTAAGAATAGATAAGTTATACATTTTTTTAGGTTTAGTTTGGGAAAGTTAGTGAGATGTGTAAGAACGTTGTTTGAGTGAGTTTGTGATATTTGAAGTAAGAGCTTCAATGAGTTAGGAATGTTTGTTGGTTTTTAAAATATGCTTAGACACATTTAAGACACTTTTATAGTATTGGAGGGTGAGTTGTGTGCTTTAAGTTCACTTTAGACATTTTTCTAGCTTTCTTTAAGAGTCAAAATGATACTTAGACTCTTTTCATACACTTTTTGATAACTTTGTAGGTTTTAAGGAGCATAGTAGACTCTTTAGGTCATTTTGAGTTATTTTTTACCTCAAAATACGCTTAGGTACCTTTAAGACATTTTGTAGCATATTGGGGTGGATTGTGTGCTTTAAGTTCACTTTAATTTTTAGGTTTTTTTGAGAGTTAAAATGAGACTTATACTATTTTTAAGCACTTTTTGGCCAATTTGTAGGTTTCGAAGGGCAGAGTAAACACTTTTAGGTTGTTTTGAGTTAGCTTTTCGCCTCAAAGTATGCTTAATCATCTTTAAGACACTTTTGTAACATCAGAGAGTTAGTTGTGTGGTTACAGCATTTTCTAAGTTTCTTTAAGAATCAAAATGACACTTAAACTCTTTTTAGTCACTTTTTTGACCACTTTATAGGTTCTAAGGGGCGAAATAGATACTTTTAGGTCGTTTTGAGTTTTTTTTGCCTCAAAGTATGCTTAAGCACTTTTAAGACACTTTTGTAGCATCGAGGGGTTGGTTGTGTGCTTAAGTTTTACTTTAAGAGTCAAAATGATACTTAGAGTCTTTTGTGTTTTAGTTTCACTATATGCACCTTATTTTATTTTTTGTTTTATATTTAAAATTTTTCACATTATTTTTTTTTTTCAGATTTGTAGTTGTGTAATTTTGAAGACCTATTTTCTAAAAATAAAGACGAAGACGAAGACGAAGATTGAAGCCTTCAAAATTAATTGTTTTATTTATGATGTATTTTTTTCTTCTTTCGAACTCTAGTACAAGTAGATATTGAATATTTTGTAATCACATTATTGCATATCAATACTATTATTTTTTATGATATTATTTTTTGTTTTAACATGATACTAAAATGAACTATCAAGTAGTTAATAAATAAATAAATAAATAAGAGAAAAAAAAATAGGATTTAGAGTTTTGCCGACGCACATTGCGTCGGCAAAAGTAAACTTATCCCGACGCATACACTAGTCGTCGGAAGAAACTTTTTCCCGACGCAATGCATTGCGTCGGGAGAAGTTAACTTTTGCCGACGCAACACCATTTTTGTCGGGAAAAGCTTTCCCGACGGCTCTATGCCGACGAAATTTTTTCGTCGACCAAGATTTTTCCCGACGCAATTTTGACTTTTCCCGACGCTTTGTTGCGTCGGGAAAAGTGAAAAATCTTGTAGTAGTATTTATAGGCTTGATTTTCAAAAACCAAAACTAAAAACCAAATGGTTATCAAATGAGGCCTAAAAAAGTAATTTTCAAAAACTTGTTTTTAGTTTTGGAATTTGACTAAGAATGTAAATCTTTTCTTAAGGAAGATGAAATTCATTGTAGAGAAATGATGAGAAAATAAGTCTAATTTTCAAAAACTAAAAACCAAAAACTAATTAGTTATCAAACAAAGCCAAAATGATTATCAAACGAACCTTAGTGTTGACCACACACGTTCAATAATAGTGAATAAAACAGAGACAGACAAAAATTGGTCAAATTTCATAATTTCTAGTGTTTTTTTCCTCATAATTATTTTCTCCCTACTTATTCTAAGGGCTAGAAGTTGAGAGGGAAATTTGGAAAATGATTTTAAAGAATAGTAATATTTTCTAAATAAATTTTATTTTTATTTTAAAAATATATTTTTATCATACTTGTATCTTAGCTTCATAAATTACAAGAAACTGGGGATCATATTTATCGGGCATATACCAAAATTTATTAAATTATTTTAAAAAAATCGGCAATTTGTTCCTTCCACAGTCAAATTGAATGCTAAGAAAGGAAGACAAAGGGAACTTAATTTGTGGTGACTTGAAAAAAAAACAAATTCTTTTAATGCATGAAAATCTATTTTTTAATTATTAAGGTTTTATAATTTGTTCAATAAAAATCTTATATCTCATCACGTAAATGCAAGCATATAGTTTAGTATTTTGTTTGAAAACAGTTAATGTACTTTTTTTTTTCACGTTAATGTACTATTTAGTCTCAATGAATTTGATGTTGAATTTAAAAAGAAGTGACCCACTTAATAATAATTTTGTATTGAAAAATTGTTATATAAGAATACAAAGCATCTATATTAATTGAAAATATCATTTGATTAATAAAAATATGTGTTTTTAATAATTTTGTTTTTGGATTTTTCACTCAGAAAACAAAGAACCACATGGGCGTCATGTGTTGATGTCCTTCAAAACAAAATATCAATAACATAAAATACCATGAAATAAAATATTCACCTAAATTAGACATAAAAGGAGGTTATCAAAATTATTAATCTAAAAAAAATTGCATTGGGAATGATACTTTTTTGTCTCTTAAAGAAACTATTATTTTGTTATTTTAAATTTATTATATTTTTGCCAATGTCTTTTAAAAACATATTAATTCAAAAAATAGGTTAGGAATAATAATATTTTGTACACATTAAGAATCACACAAATTTGAAATATAAATTTCAGCCTATAAAAAAATTATTTTAATTATAACTTGGAAGCACAAATTCTCTTTCGTTATAAAATTATGACCTCGCCATTCTTTTCCAGATTATATATATATAAAAAATAGTCAAATTTAACTAAGCTTAGATTGAAAAAAAAAACAGTTAATAAACTACTAAATAAAGTTTAATAGAAAAAGAAAATCAAATAAGTTCTAGAATTTTTTAAGATGGAGGCAGTTTTATAATCCCTAAAAAACAAATTTGGGGAGAAAAGAATCAGGAACCACGTTCATATTTCATCACCAATCAACGAACGGAATCCCGATTGTTTTGCAGAAACAAACAGAAAATTCATCATATATTTAAAAGTATCGACATGAAAAAAAGAGACCACAGTTGCAATTTGAAGATTGACCAGTGGAAATACGATTCTAGAGAGAGAGAGAGAGAGAGAGAGAAAGATAGAGAGAGAAATTGATTACCAGGAAATAGGGCAAGGAGATGAAATCGGCAATTACGAGCCATTGGAAGCCGTAGCCAATTAGTCCCAAAAAAGCGGCGATGAACAGAACCACCGGCAGCGGCAAGTAAAGCAGAGCCAATCCAGAGGACCAGCCAAAGACCTTGCCGAGATCGGAGGCGGTGGCGAGGTAATTAAGCTGAACCTGAGAAATGCCTAACACCGATTTCAATCTCGAAGAGTAGGCCGAGAAATCGAAGTTTGTGCCGGTGAATGCTTGAATCCATATCGTCGCCACAAGAACCAGCCACTTACGCGACTGGCCGCCCATCGGAAATCGACTTAATTCACCGATTGTAATATACAATTGCTCTCGGCGGCGGCAGCGGTTGTGGCGGTGGCGGAGGCGGATTCCTCTTCCGTCCTCCTCCTCCTGCCGAAGCTTGCCTCCGAAACTTTTGCGCTTGTTATTGACGTGTATGGTGTATCTCGATGCGGCCTCATTTATTATATCCAATGGTTTTTACGCTCTTTTTCAACTTTCTCGCACAATGGCCATTCGTTTCCTTTTTTTTTTTTTAGAATTTTATTCTAATAAGTAAAGTAGAAGTTTTTTTTTTTAAAGAATATAACCATAGATTTTATTTATTTATTTTTTGTTTTTGTTTAGAAATTAGAACATAGTATTATAATCATAAGCAAAGAATATAATTAGGTTGCCAATCCGAACATAGCTCCCAAGGTCAATGGTTCAATTTCCCCACACTACAATTGTTGAACTAAAAAATATATATCTATTCAAATTCTCACACTCCATGTTGTTAAACTCAATATACATATATTTACACACACGAGCAAAGAAATTAATTGGAACCAATTTTTATTCTAAGAATTAAGCAAAGTCCAACATTTTAAATATTGATACCGGTGAAAATGGGAAAAAAATGTGTGAACTATGCTCAATGTTAAAACATCTTGCACCCTTTTATTAATATTATATTTTTTGAACTCATTTACATATGGAAATTAAAATTTAATACTTTGTAATCAGAAAAAATATTATAAATAAATTTAAAGAAGGTCCTACATGTTATCAAATTCTTTCTTATGCCCTAACCGATGGAGCAATTATCTGTGATCTATAAACTACAGGTTCTTAACCCATTAGCTAAACTCTTGAACTTTTTAAATAGGATTAGTTGGTTATTCAATAGATCTAGATCTATGTTCTAAATCTATGTTCTCAATCTTAATTATGAATAAGTTAAACTTCTTTTTTGGAGTTCATGAATAAATTAAAGTAATCTTGCACGAGAAGGACATGAGTGTTGGTACAAATTATTCATGATTAAGTTTCTGTGTAATTCGTACGTACTCAAAAAAATAAATAAATTTAATCTTTGCCATAGATTTTTTTAATAAATTTTTTAACCTAAACTTGGCACCAGCACATATTTTGTTGATTTACTTGATTATATTGAGATGAAGATGAATTTAGCTAGGGTCCTTGGCCTACTTAATTTAAGGGTGTATTTAAAATAACTTCAAGTTTAAGCACTTTTAATATATATATATATATACACTCAATAAAAATATTTCTATATCTAACATGTTAAAAAAGTACTTTAAAGAACAATTTTGTTTGACTACACTATAGTAAAAAGTGATTCTATTAATTTATAAATATGCTTTTTTTTTTCTTACTTCATAATTGGAAGATTTTCTTTTAATCACTTTAATTTATTAATTTAAAATTATTTTTGGATAATTCATATCTCAGGTGTGTTTCTTTAAAAATAGTTTTTAAATTAATCAAAAATTTTAAGTATTTTTTATTTATAGAGATTTTTTTTTTAATAAACA
Source organism: Trichosanthes truncata (assembly GCA_033996785.1). Taxonomy (NCBI): domain Eukaryota; kingdom Viridiplantae; phylum Streptophyta; class Magnoliopsida; order Cucurbitales; family Cucurbitaceae; genus Trichosanthes; species Trichosanthes truncata. The sequence continues at coordinate 80,008,883 of JAWPNB010000003.1, forward strand.
CTTTTGATTATCTAAAATCACTCAAAAAGCTATAATAAGCACACTTTAAATTATTAATTTTTCTAGATGTGCTTAGAGAGAAGTTTATTTTTATAAAAAGTAGTTATCTTTTCAAAAGTTATTCTAAAAACACTATTAGGGGCTATTTGTTGGGTGGAAATCCAAGATTCTCATGAGATGGACATCTGGATTGCCCTATTTGTCTTGCAGTAATGTAAAATGTTCAAGCATCTTGAAATGCTCGGACATCCTAGGATGCCCTTACAAAAGGCATCTGAGAAGATTTTGATGTCCTCCTGATACATGAGTTTCTTAAGATTTCCAAGTTGAGGGAATCGCCTATTGACTTTTTGCCATTCGTTTTTCTTTTACGTATATTTTCTTTCATCAATTTTCTTTGTTGATCAATTTTTTAATTTTATAATTAAAATAAATTTTTAGATTTGTTCACTAATAAACAATTCTAGGAAATTAACTATATTCATATTTTTCATTTACATATAAAATGAACTCCATTTAAATTGTATGATGTAGGGCTCAATTTATTTTCAATTGAAATCTAAATTGAAATTTTTTATTTATTTTACTTTTCCAACAATGGTCACCAAATATTATTTTTTTCACAAATTGATATTATTTCTCTCAAAATTTTCTCTATTTTGATAATGTATATATATAATTCAGTAAAAAAAAATACTATTAACTATATAATTATCTTCTCAAAATAAGTTCAAGTGTTTCAAGTGAAAATCGAAATTAAAATTTAATTCTAAATTTTTTTATAAAAATTTTAAATGAATATAAATTAACTTATTTTACAAAATAACATGTAAAATTAATATAAACTGAATGGATAAAAATAAAAAATTAAATAATTTAAGACAAAAATGTTATATAAATTAAAATTATATTAAATTAATATATAAATTATCTAAAAATAGGTGAGAGTATTTTTGAAACAATATACCATTTTAAAGCATTTTCATACAGTAATCCAACAAAACAAACAATATACCATTTTAAAACATTTTCATACAGTAATCCAACAAAACAAACATGGATATCTAAATAATCTCAGACATCCTTCTAATTTTTTATGCAAAATAAATATGGTAATTTAAAAATGTCGGACATCTAAAATTTTAAACATCTGAAGATGCCAGACATCTAAAATTTTGGGCATATGAAAATGCTAGACATTCTGATTCTCTAAAAACAAACGAAAGATAAAAAGAGATTCTCATGTTGGAATAATTGTAAGAGAAATCACATAGTTTTCATACCTTTATGCAAGTTGTTCCTTTTCCTTCTGTAACATTAGTAAATTAGTAATAACTTAAAGTGGCTTACGTCAAAAATAAAATTAAATAAAAAAAAGCTCATTTGAGCTTTCTACTTTTAAAACATATATTTTTTAATCACTATATTTTCAATTTTATTCAACTTTATTCCTATTCTTTCAAATTGTCTACTTTAGTTCTTGTATTTTGTAAAAGTGATCGTCTTGGTCTGCTTTTGAAAAATTCTAACAAAAAATCTATAAAGTTATGAATATAATTTCAAGAAATTTATTAAGTGTAGTGTGGTGCTAAAATTGTAATTAAAAAAAAGAATAAGAAATAAAACAATCCGTTTTTAAAGTTATAGAAACTAAAATAAACATTCTAAAGCTACATGCATCACAATTGACAGAAGCTAAAAGTATAATAACTAAAATAGACTTTTTGAAAGTATGTGAATCGAAATAGAATTTAAACCTGATTCTTATTATATAAAATTCAAAAACTAAGGTCCCGTTTGATAACCATTTGGTTTTTGATTTTTGGTTTTTGAAAATTAAGCCTATAAATACTATTCTCACTTATGGTCTTACTTGTTTTGTCATCTACTTTTTACCTATGTTTTCAAAAACCAAGCCTTGTTTTGAAAACTAAAAAAAGTAGTTTTCAAAAACTTGTTTTTGTTTTTAGAATTTGGCTAAGAATTCAAATGCTTCCTTAATGGAGATGAAAACCATTGTAGATAAATTGAGAGAAAACAAGTTTAATTTTCAAAAACCAAAAACCAAAAATCAAATGGTTATCAAACGGGGCCTAAAATAAGCATTTCAAAATTAGGGAAACAAAAATCAATTTTTACCCTAAACTTGGCAAATGTTACCAATTTTTACCCTAAACTTTCAATTTCATCAAATTAGACACTAAATTTAGATAAGTGTTACAATTTTTACCCTCTATTCAATTTCATATAATTCACCAACTAATTTTAACAAAAATAAAATAATGTAAACAAAAAATAAAAAACTCACTAATTTATTGAAAATCAAGTTTTAATTTACACAAAATCAAGTTTGATTAATGCACAAAATTGACCCTACAACAAAACGTACAAATCTTTTTCTTTAAAAAAAAAAAGCTCTAATGTTGACTTTACCTAAATCCTATTAATTTTATATCAAATATATGTTTTATAATTCATTGGACGTACAGGAGAATACTTTTTTCAATTATTCTTCAATTGAAAACCTACCATAAGATAAAAATTGCAACACACTTTAAAATTTAGTGAATATTGAAATAGCCAATATAAGCATAGCTTAGTAGTTGTAGCCACCTATTTTTGTCCGGCTTCTTTTTATAAAATTGATTGCAAGTTTAATTTTTTTTTATGCATTTTTTTATATTTGTTATTAAATTTGCTCATTATTGGAGTGTCTCCACTTTGATATTTGTTTGTTATTTGCTAATTTTACTTTTTTATGCCTTTTATTTTTTTTTCCTTTTAAGTTGGAGAAACTAAATTTTGGTTAAGTGAGTAAGTTTTGTATTTTGTTTTGCTTGACCAAAAGTTGTTGGTCTATTTTGGTGCTAAGCTCCTTTTAGCATGATTTCAAATTGTAAAAACATGGTCATTGGAATAATACACAAAAGAGGAAGTGATTTGAGCTTTTTTATACTTCTCTTTTCCTTCTTCAAAAGGAGGCCACACTCACACACAACACACACCACTACATCCATCCACTCACAAAAAAAAATCCTACAAGCCCCATATCCATATACACATCCAAACACATATCACAACCACACATACATTGAGAGGTAGAGAGTAAGAACAATGAGTTTCATACAAAATCAAAAAAAATCAGAACACAAAAAATAACCCTAACTTAGTAGAAGGTTGCATTTGGTAGGGCTTTATCCCAAGGATCCGCGCCTCAAACAACAAGCTAGTTGGTTGTTTTTTATCTCAACCTCTAGATCTTTGTCTCTATCTCGACATGCCCTAAAAAATAGTAGTTGAGTAAGGGTATTAAGAGTTTACTTTTACTTTTGTTGTTTCTTATCTCTATTCTTACTTTTATTACAATGTGAATCTTTACTTATCTTTGTTTTGCGTTATGTCTTAGATCTTTTGTTTGATGCCACTGATTTTATGTTATTTTTATGGTTCATCTCCCTTACCTATCTACCATTTTTTTCATATCTTCTTCTTCTTGGCTCTTAAGTTATTGGTACTAAAAAAAGAAATGAAAAGAACAAGAGAAAAAAGAAGCAACGTTGTAAAATCAAAAGAAAATGTTGTGTACATACCAGTGAGTGAGAGACTCTTATTTCTGATTAGAGGAAAAAAAAATAGAAAAGCAGTGGGAGAGAGGTTGAAGTTGTAAGAGAAAAAGAGAGAAGAATGGAGGTTTAAAAAAAGGAAAAAACTTGGGTGCTGTGATGCCCACATCAAAACCCCCCATTTTTTTTTTGAGTTTTTTTTTTTTTGAAAATCGATGGATGTGATGTGGGCAGCACATGATTTGGGTGCTGCCCAGGCAGCACCAAAGTCTTGCCCTTAAAAAAATGGGGAGGAGAAGATGGAAGAAGAGAGAGAGAGTAAAACAATTTTTGAAGAAGTTGTCTCTTTTTAAAAAAAAAAAAATAAAATGTTGTGTCGAAAAATGGGCGGCATAATTGCCGCCTAGCCCATGCTTTTTTTTAAAATTATTATTATTATTTATTTAATTATCTATTTATTTTTAATTTTTGTTTTATTATTGTGTTTTCTTTCTTTATTTGTTATTTATTTTTATTTATGTGTTAGGTATTTTTTTTTTTGGCTTTATTTTTTTCTTTATGTTATTTATTTATTTATTTTCTTTTTCATTACCTATGATTAATTTTTCCTTTATTTTGACATTTTATTTAAACATGTTATGACTTTATTTATTTGATTTGTTTTTTTAAAGGATGTTTATGTTTAATTTAAGTATTTGCCTTATTGACCATGTTGTCTAATTGAATGTAAGTTTGCTACGTTGTGAAATGCATGATGACAATTTCTTCTTAATTCATTTTTTGTTAAGCTATCCAACGGCGGAATCTAGAAATATTTGGAAGTCCGATTTTCTAATTTTTTCGAGGTGAGAAATAGATTCTTTGGAAATCCAAGATCGATTTCAATATTTTTTTTCCTTAAATTTGTTAACATCCTTGTATATAGTGTGCTTGTTTTATTATTTGCTAATGAATATATTATATGCTAGCTTAGTTTGTCTTTAAAATGCATTTATTGATTATGTTTAATTTTTATTTTCTTAATTTTTCTTAACATTTTTTTTCCAATCTCTTTTTATAAAATTATTTTCAAATCTTTAAATTTGCTCTTTTTGAGTTTATGAAAGTTTTATAACCAATGTGTCATTTCTAAAGCCTTTTGTAATCTCTTTATTAAAAAGTGGTTTTCAAGGTAGTTTTTTTTTTTTTTTTTAAATTCCTACAACGGAATTTAGAAATATTTGGGATTTTCTAGAATTCTTGAGGTGAGGGATCATTACCTTTGGGAGTTCGAGATTTTGATCCCAAGAAAAAATGAACTTGATTAAAACAAAAAAATATATATTTTTTAAAAAAATTTGTCTTTTATAAAATGCTATTCTATGACGGCGTTGAGAAATTGTAAAATTTCTCATATTCTTGAGGTGGAGAATTTTTCCTAAGTCTTTTTTAGAATATTTCTAATATAGTCAAATTAATGGATATTTATTCACTTATTTTATGGGGTCATGACTTCAAATATTGGATTAATGAGAAGTAAAATAAGACATTGTTTTAAAAATTCATTTTTTTCCTAAATAAGTTATTCTTCTAAAATCTTTTGCAATTCAAGATTAAAATTTGGCCATTGTGGGGTACTAACACCTTTCCCATACACAAACAACTCCCGAGCCCAAATCTGGTTTTCGCATACTGTTTTTTTCTTTTCTTTTTTTTTTTCTTCAAAAAAGTTATTTTCTTCCATTTTGGTGTCCAATCGCACCATAAAAAAAATGGTGGCGATTCCTTTTTAAAACTTGTCGGCCGCTCAGCATCGTAGGTACGTGGCAAAAGTAGTAATTAGCATATACTCTATTAGGTCAGAGGTTCAAATCCTTATACCTCACATTTGTTGTAATAAAAAAAATTTGATATACCTTACTAAGAGTTCAACGTGAAAGTTCTCCACCCTTCTTGATCATCTCTTCCATCAACCGGTGCTCAATCGTCTTTGATTTAAGAGTACACCTAATTTTCAAAATGATTGAAGATGTTATTTCTTTTAGAACTATTCACTTGTAAATAATAATTTCTAAGTGCATATAATAGTTTTAAATTTTAAAAGCTACAGGATTAGCCAAAACAAGGATTGTATGGTAGATAAGTTCATATTAGGTTAAAGTACAAGTTTATTTCATAAACTTTTAAATTTGTGTTTATATGGTCTCTAAGCTTTAAAAAGTGTAAAATAGGTCATTGAATTTTCAATTTTGTGTCCAATATTAGATCCTTGAAGTTATAATTTTGTATTCAATAGGTCTCTGACACTTTCAAGATTAAAAAAAATTACATTTTCTATTAGCTATAAAATTTAATTTTGTATCTAATACGACATCGACCTTTTCATTTATTAGTTACAAAATTGAAAGTTCAAAGTTCAGTTAGATACAAAATTAAATTTTATGTCTGATAGAACAATTAATTTTTTTTTTTAATATGTCTAAGAATTATTAGATATATAATAGAAAGTTTAATGATCCATTAGACACAAATTTTGAAATTCAGGGACTAAACTTATAATTTAACTTTCATATAAAAATAATTTTAACTGCATTGATATATAATATTTCGATTAAGTAATAATTAATAAGTACAAAATTATAGTAAACCATTGTGAATTATCCACTTAAATATATAAGCAAAAAAAATTAAACTTAATATTTTTTAAAGTAGAATTTAATTTTTTTTTTATGCAATGAATTTTTCTAAAATATTTACTAAATTCTAATTGAAAACTTACTAAAATTAAGTAGAATGGAGTATTTTTGTATATGTATGTGTGTAAAATTTAAAAGTGAACTAAATTCTAACCGCAAACTTATAAAATTAAAATAATATATAAATATATGTATAGCGACCTCACTACAACACTCATATAGTAGAAATTTTCAAGGGTTTTTGTGATCAATACCCTACATATAATACATGCTTCAGTTTCATTCAGAGTTAACTCTTCTTAATCGTCACATTATGAGAGTATTACCACCTTTAGAGATGTCTATTTTTCCCACGGGGATGGGTTCCAACGGGGTGGGGAATCCCCGTCTAGACGGGGAATGGGGGAGGGAGTGGGGAAGGGGATGGGGAATACATTCCCCGTCCCCGACCCCGTTCCCACCCCTGCCCTGACTTCTTTTTTTTTAAATATATATATATATATATATATATAAACCATAAATCCAAACTTTTATTCAATATTATTTTGTTTTTCTATGGAAATCAAAAAAAAAAAATCTCTAAAATGGAAATCTCTTATTAGGAATTAACAATTGATATAGGAATTAAAAAAAAAAGATTTTATTTAACTAAATTTTAAAAAATGAAAATTATAAACAAGGAATTATTCCCCGCGGAGAACCCGATCCCCTTGAATTCTCCGCGGGGAATCCTCGCCCCGTTCCCCACGAAATTAAATGAAAAATTTCGTGGGGATGGAGAATGTAATGGGGGGCGGGGTCGGGGACGGAGAAGCCATTCCCCGGCCCTGCCCTGCCCCATGGACATCTCTAACCACCTTAGGAATGAGATGAGAAATATTTTAATTAATTAATGCTCTCTCTAGTCACACTCCAATTTCGTCATTACCTATTGAACCTCTGTCATGGGATTTTCAATCTTTGCGAGGTTGAGTGTCTATTGTGATGACTATCTTCATTCCTCTCGATGTTTTAATAATTTATTTGATTGGTCCAATCAAGTTGTTCTTGCATATACATCTACACAACTCAATCAACATCCATCAATAAAATCAAATGATTTTTCTATTACGTTGAATATTGGCTTTAAGTCACTTTCGCCCTCACATTTTGAGATATATTGCATATATACTATAATCTCCCAACCATATTTATGCATACACATACACACATAATATGAATACCACAGTAATTTGATATATACTATCATAAAAGAAATGATGGGCATAAGTGAGAGCATCACAAATTAATTACTCCGCCAATAATTAATTTAATTCCACATAATTATATTAATACACTTCAACCGATAAAAATACTACTCATAATATCTCTTCATAAAGTCATAATATTCACATATCAAGAAATAATATCCAACAGATTTCTTCATAAGTTGTTAAATAGCAAAATGACATGACAACACAAATCATTGATTAACATATAGTAGGCATCTTTATAGAAGAATACGTGGAACATCTCAATCACATGCATTCACAATTTACATATTCAATTGCTCAATTTTTCTTTCAATATCATAGACATGCTCAATAAAATATTCATGACGAATAATTTTATATTTCCAATTAAATGAAAATATATATCTACATATACAACCAATAAGATCATAAAATATCTTATAAATTACAACATATTGTACACATAACGAGCAAGATCTTAAACTACCATTAATTTCTACATGCTCCACATTATTGAGATTTTACCCACGTTTTTCTACTTTCAACGAGTAATTATAAGCAAAGAAAAACTTATAGGCCAAATTAAATTAATAGCAACAATAATAATTTTCAATTTCATGAAAATTAATGACAAAATAAAACATTCTTAAACATTGCAATTTAAGGTCTAGAATCATACACTTAAATTGTCAATTAAAATTACTTTATTCCCTCAATCTTCATTTGTTTCATAAGTTCAAGCTACATCACCAAACAACTTTAACAATATCTCAAACTTCTCCAAAATAATGTAACATAAAGAACATTATTTTCATACAGGCTAACATGACAATTAGGCTTGAGATTTGCAAAATAATAAGATACATCTTACCCCTCACTTCATGATGGAGAAACAACTTGATCTACAAGAACTAGAGCTCATGAAATAACAAATATGTGCACAATATAAATATATATGGAATGTCGTGCTTAAATCTAACAATAGTATAAAATTGTTAAATCTTTTAAAGAAAAATTAAACACAATATCCATAAAGATCCAACTTAAAAAATTCAATCAGGAAGAGGTTTAACAACTTGTCTACACATTTGTGTAACAAACCACCAAAATATCTACAATTAAAATAGATTTAATTGGAACTCACTTATTTCATGAGATCAAACCATCTAAAAATCTTCAATTGAAACTCACTTCTTCACATCAACTAAAAATCATCAACAATACACGATCACATGGTTTATAAAATAATAAAATTTTAGAAATTTTCATCCACATGATCTTCTCTGGAAATAGAAATTTCTGAAATAAAACATAAATACATTAGTAGTAATCAAAACAACCACAATAAAATAAGAGATAAGAAGAGATGTAATTTTTGGATTGAAGCACGTTAATAAACGTTGTCTATAGAGAAGATGTGTCTCCACTGCACTGAGTTATTTGACACTCCACTCCGAAGATACAACAATCTTTCAAGAGGTCTTATGTGCAACTAAGTTCTCTTACAAATCCCTTGTATGCTCAAAATCAAAACTCAAAAACGCAGAAACTTCTCATTTACAGAAAAGTGAGAGTTAAAAAACCTCATACGTAAGACTCTAAAAGTTTCCTTGATAATAGGTAAACTAATCAAGAAATAGGAATGAAAATGTTCATTCTCATTAATGGTGTTCGCTAAAACTCAGGAATGAAATCATTGATAGGACTCAACACCGATTTGGGAATCCCTGCTCCATAAAAGGGTAGTTTCATTTCTCTCCAAAATTCTCTCCAATCTATCATTCTAATTTTTTATTATGTAGGTCCTACACTCTTTTCATTAATTACTTTATTGCTTTACCCTTTTTCTCTTATTTATGAAAATTATATTAATACCTATTAGTTGATGTAATTTTATTTTAATGAGTTATTATTTTTTAGTATTAAATAAATTGTTAAAATAAAAAACATTACTATCAAATAAAATAGTAGTCAGATAAATTTAAATGTATTATTGATTATCATTATTTTTATTAAAAATTATATTGTCATATTTATTTAGTAATGCATTTTAATTGGTTAAAAATATGAAAGGGGCATTTTACTAATTATAGTATATTTGATTCATATTTCAATTTCCAATAATCTCTAGCAAACAACATCAATGAGCTTCTAATTTCAATTTCAAATAAACTCCTAATAAACAACAACAAAGGAATAACATTTACATTCAGACTGACTTTCATTCTGGTTCTGACTTATTTCAATTCATGGTAAGTAAATGGACCTTAAGCTTAAATTCCAAGAACCAAAAATATTTTGAATATGCATTCAATGATTATTAGAGGTGCAACCACATTATGAGGAGCACATACAATTTTAGTTTTTCTCATTAGGACTCTTGGAAATTTTTAGAATATATTTTTTAAAATTTTCATCACAATTTTTTGTTAGTTTTAACAACCTCATTACTGTGATTTGTGAAAGAAAAAGGAAAAAATTTTAAAGACGTAGTAAATATCATCCCTTTCGTCAATTAATTTTTTTTTTTTTTAAAAAGTGTTTCGTGTTCCGTCAAACACCATAGTTCGTTTTCCCTTCATAAGTGTTCTCTAGGGGTGTACACGAGTTGGGTTGGGTTGGGTTGAGGGGATTTTTTGGACCAACCCGAAAATTCGGGTTGGTCGGGTTAGCTACCCGAAAGAACCGAACATTGGTGACAACCCAACCCTTCTATTTTCGGGTTGGGTTGGGTGGGTTGTCGGGTTATCCTTTTTTTTTTTTAATTTTCTTAATTATTTAAAACTAAACTCCAATCACAATTTATCATTTCAATAATTTGCTTGCCATACTCTGTTTAGAGACTACACTCTACAGCACAACGAATAAACATATGCTGCTGCTGCAACTACATCTACATACCAGAACGAAGAAAAAGTACAAACTAAATAAAAATCAGAGAACATAAAAACAAAACCCCATTTCAATTTCTCCATTTTTCCTTTATTTTAAGGTCCGATTTCTCTTCTCCAGTGGCTATACTGGGTTGTTTTCCATGGATTCTTCTTGTCTTTCTCATGACCCTTTTGCAATTTTTCTCCTTTTCTAAACAGCAACAGAGGTTGTTCTATCTTCAATGGAGCGAAGCTCTGTTTTTTTCGTCTTCGTTGCCGTCAACTCTGTCGTTCAACAAAATAACACCAAATCAAAATTTTATTCCCAAAAAAATAAAAATCAGAACAGATCTATATACATCCTCACTCCAAATCTGAATATGGGCGTGCAACTGGGATCTACGACGTGTGGATTGCATTCAACATTTGTCAACAATGAGAGAGTGACGATTTGAGGCAGAGTGACCGGCGACAACGAGCTTCGAACTACGAATAGCGAAGGCAAACAGAAAAGGTGAAACGGAAAGAAGACTGCGATTGCATTTTTTGTTTGCCGGCGATGAGACTCGGTGATGAGAAGCAAAGTCTCTGAGCTGATGACCGAACGACGTGAAGGCTTCACTCAGATGAGAAGGAGAGAGTGAATGTCGAAAGGCAAGAGGCGCGACTGAGAGGGACTGAACTTACACAGAGTTAGGGTTTTCATTTTAACATATATATATATATATATATATATATATATATATATATATATATATATATATATAATCCGGTTCGGTTCGGGTTGAACCGAACCAAAAATTTCTTAACCCGCGAACCGAACCGAATTTTCGGTTTTAAAAAAAAACCAACCCAACCCAAACCGAAAAAATTCTCAACCCAACCCAACCCTACGATTTGGGTTGGGTAGTCCGGGTTGTTCGGGTTATCGGGTTTTTTGTACACCCCTAGTGTTCTCTTACTTCAATTCAATAATAATAATAATAATAATAATAGTGTTGTAAAATTGAAAGGCGAAACCGGGCACCAAAACTTTACCAAAACATATAATAATAATAATAATAATAATAATACTTTACCAAAACATATAATAATAATAATAATAATAATAATAAGTGTTGGAATATAAAAGGAGTATATATATATATAATATAAACAAAAGAAAATGGAGATTTATGGCAATTTGGGAGAGCATGATGTGGTACATTTGGACACCAATCTATGGCCTTTGTTGGACACATAGTAGACATTTTGGCTATGGAGAAAATGCCACTTGGCATGGATAATAAATGGGCATGTGGAATGGGCATTTACTTGTGCCATATTTACAATATTCCCCCTTAAATGCCCATTTATACAAAATATGCCTCGTTAAAACCTTACTAGGGAAAAACCCAATGGGAAGAAAAACCCTAGTGAAGGAAAAAGAGTACATATTTTATATAGTTTACTATAATACATTCACTCCCCCTCATGGAGACATCACTTAAAGTCTTTGAGTCGTCGCATTTCAATGCTATATACTAATTTATCGAAGGTTACAGTTGGTAATGCCTTTGTAAATAAGTCAGCCAGATTATCTTTTGAACAAATTTGTTGTACAGTGATATCGCCATTTTCTTCAAGATCATGAGTATAGAAGAGCTTTGGTGAGATATGCTTCGTTCTATCTCCTTTGATATATCCTCCCTTGATTTGAGCTATACATGCTGTGTTGTCTTCGTATAACATCGTTGGAAGAGGTTTACTTGAAGACAAGCCACATGTCTGATGAATGTGTTGTGTCATCGATCTTAGCCATACACATTCTCGACTTGCTTCATGAATAGCGAGGATTTCAGCATGATTTGAAGAAGTGGCCGTTATAGTCTGTTTCACTGATCGCCACGATATAGCAGTTCCTCCACATGTGAATAGATAACCTGTCTGAGATCTAGCTTTGTGTGGATCAGATAGATAACCAGAATCTGCATAACCAACTAGATCATACTTTGATTTGTTAGAATAAAATAAACCCATTTCAATTGTCCCTCGAAGATATCGGAGTACATGCTTAACTCCGTTCCAATGTCTTTTTGTAGGACATGAACTATATCTAGCTAATAAATTTACTGAAAATGCAATATCTGGTCTTGTGTTATTAGCCAAATACATAAGTGCACCAATTGCACTAAGATATGGTACTTCAGGACCAAGTAGTTCTTCACTGTCATCTCGAGGTCGAAATATATCTTTCTTTACATCCAGTGAACGAACTTCCATTGGAATGTTCAATGGATGTGCTTTATCCATATAGAATCTTTTTAAGATTTTCTCTGTATAAGTTGATTGATGAACAAATATCCCATCTGCTAAATGTTCAATTTGCAAACCAAGGCAAAATTTTGTTTTTCCAAGATCTTTCATCTCGAATTCTTTTTTAAGATATTCTATTGCCTTGGATAACTCTTCAGGAGTTCCAATTATATTTAAGTCATCAACATATACAGTTATAATAGCAAATCTTGACTGAGATTTCTTTATAAAAATGCACGGACATATTGGATTATTTTGGTATCCTTCTTTCAACAGATATTCACTCAGGCGATTATACCACATTCGTCCTGATTGTTTTAATCCATATAATGATCTCTGTAACTTTATTGAATACAATTCCCGAGAACTTGATTAATATGTTTCTGGTATTTTAAATCATTCCGGGATTTTCATATAAATGTCATTATCCAGAGATCCATATAAATACGCCGTGACTACATCTATTAGATGCATATCAAGCTTTTCATATACAGTCAGACCAATCAAATATCTTAGCGTTATTGCATCCACCACAGGAGAATATGTCTCCTCATAATCAATACCAGGCCTTTGCGAGAATCCTTGTGCAACAAGTCTCGCTTTATATCTTGTGACTTCATTCTTTTCATTTCTTTTCCTTACAAATACCCATTTATATCCTACAGGTTTGACGTTTTTCGGTGTTGGGACTACTGGTCCAAAAACCTCACGTTTTGAAAGTGAGTTCAACTCTGCTTGGATTGCTTCTTTCCACTTCGGCCAATCCTTTCTACGTTGACATTCTTTGATAGATTTTGGGTCAAAATCGTCACTTTCATGAATAATATCGTGAGCAACATTATAAGAAAAAATGTTGTCAATAATGATATCATTTCGGTTCCATCTCTTTCCTATTGTAACATAGTTTATAGAAATTTCATTATTATCCTCAAGCGTTTGATTTTCACCAATACTCTTTTGAGTAGTTGTATTCTGGATTTCTTCTGGAACATCCATACCTTTTATTGAATCATTTTGATTCTCAACTACTTTTCTTTTTCGAGGATTTTTATCTTTAGAACCTATTGGTCTACCACGCTTCTGGCGTGCTCCAGACTCATTATTGACAACTTGTTCCTTTGGGATATCAACTTTTGATGGAGCATTTGCAGCTGGTATATATGATTTAGTCACACTTTTAGTATCTGTGAATGCATCTGGTAGTTGATTTGCTATATTTTACAAATGAATTATCTTTTGAACTTCACGTTCACATTGATTTCTACGAGAATCTAAATGAGATAATAACGATGCATTCCATGTAATTTCTTTTTCTAACTTCTTAATTCCTCCCCCTAATGTTGGAAAAATTGTCTCATTAAAATGACAATCAGCAAATCGTGTAGTAAATACATCACCCGTCAGGGGTTCAAGATATTTAATAATTGATGGGGAATCAAAACCAACATATATTCCTAACCTCCTTTGAGGACCCATCTTAGTACGTTGTGGTGGAGCAATCGGTACATATACTGCACATCCAAAAATGCTTAGATGGGAAATATTTGGCTGCTGGCCATAAGCTAATTGCATTGGGGAGTATTTATTATAAGCTACTGGCCTAATACGTGCCAGTGATGCAGCATGCAAAATAGCATGACCCCATACCGATGTAGGAAGTTTAGCTCTCATAAGCAATGGTCTTGCAATTAGTTGCAGACGTTTTATAAATGATTATGCTAGACCATTTTGTGTATGAACGTGAGTTACAGGATGTTCAACACTTATCCCAATTGACATACAATAATTATTAAAAGTTTGGGATGTAAATTCACCAGCATTATCAAGTCGAATGGTCTTAATTGTATTATCAGGAAATTGTGCTTTTAACTTAATTATTTGAGCAAGTAATCTTGCAAATGCAAGATTTCGACTTGATAATAAGCATACATGTGACCATCTGCTAGATGCGTCAATTAATACCATAAAATATCTAAATTGACCACTTGGTGGGTTAATAGGTCCACAAATATCACCTTGAATTCGCTCTAAAAATGCAGGTGATTCAATCCCCACTTTAGCTGGTGATGGTCTAATAATTAATTTCCCTTGAGAACAAGCATCACATGACAACTCATTGGATTGAAGAATCTTCTGGCTCTTTAAAGGATGTCCATGTGAATTCTCAATAATTTTTCTCATCATTATTGACCCTGGATGACCCAATCGATCATGCCAAACACTGAATATTTCTGGATTCATGAACTTCGGGTTCATTATTGCATAACTTTCGATTACTCGTATATGAGTATAGTATAATCCAGAAGAAAAAGCAGGCAGTGTTTCTAATATACGTTTTTCATGTGAAACAATAGATGTTATATAGAGACACTCTATATTATTTTTACAATCAGTTTCAACATGATAATTATTTTCCCGTATATCTTTAAAACTTAATAAGTTTCTTTTCGATTTGCTAGAGAACAGAACATTATTAATTGTAAATCTTGTTCCTCTAGGCAAAATAAAGTTTGCTTTTCCAAAACCTTCAATCAGATTTGCAGAACCTGATATAGTATTGACTTTTGCTTCCAGCATTGTCAATCTAGTAAAATATTTTCTATTTATGAGTATCGTGTGCGTAGTTGCGCAGTCTGCCAGACATAAATCCTCATTGCTCATTTTCGAGTTACTCAACATATTGAAATTGTTCATATTTCTTCATTGAAAAGAAAAGAAAAACGATTACAAAGAGTCTTAAATATATATACAAACAAAACAACAACAAAAACATACTAAACAGTATTTAATTATATATATTTTCATACAAATCATCCTCTACTTGTTTGATTGCATCAATTCTCTCTCCAGGAGATTCAAAATAATCAGCTACATCAAGATGCATCATATTGGAGGGGTCAAACACATCATCTTCTTGAATGGCAAGATTTACCTCCACATTCTTTCCTTTTCCTTTTTCCTTCAGGGAAGCTTGATAGAGATCAACAAGGTGTTTTGACGTACGACAAGTACGTGACCAATGCCCAGTCATTCCGCACCGGAAACATTTATGTTCATCACCTTTCGAACTTCTATCTTGTGGAGCCTTTCCTTTATGATCATCACTTCGTGTGGGTTTCTTAAAATTATAATGCCCACCACGAAAATAGGTATTTCTTCCTCTACCACGGTCCCGACCTCGACCACGACCACGACCACGACCTCGACCACGGTTATTAAAATTCACAGCATTCACTTCAGGGAATGGTGTTGCTCCAGTTGGTCGGGATTCGTGATTTTTCATCAATAACTCGTTATTTGTTCAGCAACGAGAAGACATGAGATAAGTTCAGAATATTTTGCAAAACCCTTCTCTCGATATTGCTGCTGCAGGAGCATATTCGAGACATGAAAAGTGGAAAATGTCTTCTCTAACATATCAACGTCAGTAATCTTTTCTCCGCATAATTTTAATTTTGAACTAATTCTGAAGAGTGCGGAATTATATTCACTTACTGATTTAAAGTCCTGCAACCTCAGGTGCATCCAATCATAACGAGCTTTAGGAAGAATAACTGTTTTTTGATGATCGTACCTTTCTTTCAAACCTTGCCATAGAACGTAGGGATTTTTTATTGTAAGATACTCCATTTTCAATCCCTCGTGAAGATGATGGCGAATGAAGATCAGGGCTTTTGTTTTTTCTTGATTTGATGCATCATTTCCTTCTTTAATTGTTTCTCCAAGATTCATAGAATCTAAATGGATCTCAGCGTCAAGGACCCATGACAAGTAGTTATTTCCATTAATATCCAGGGCCGCAAATTCTAGCTTTGTAAGGTTTGCCATAATAACACTATCAAAAATAATAATATATTCATATTAGAAATTTAACATAAACCAAATGCATAAAAATGGCTTACCTATAAGACTTACCTTTAGCGGGAAAAATGACAGAGTCTCGTGCTGATAACGTGTTGTAAAATTGAGAGGCGAAACCGGGCACCAAAACTTTACCAAAACATATAATAATAATAATAATACTTTACCAAAACATATAAGAATAATAATAATAATAATAATAATAATAATAATAATAATAAGTGTTGGAATATAAAAGGAGTATATATATATAATATAAACAAAAGAAAATGGAGATTTATGGCAAAATGTCTCATCAATTATTTATCCACCAAAAACCACTATTTATAGGCAATTTGGGAGAGCATGATGTGGTACATTTGGACACCAATCTATGGCCTTTGTTGGACACATAGAAGACACTTTGGCTATGGAGAAAATGCCACTTGGCATGGATAATAAATGGGCATGTGGAATGAGCATTTACTTGTGCCATATTTACAATAAATAGTTCTCTTGTTTCATTTCTTTTCCAAGATATTCTTGAAAATGTTTTTCTTAAAAGAATTTTGTGTTCATTCTTTTTAGTGAATATAAAATCGTGTGTGGTTGTAGATAATATTCAAATTATAAATTTTAATTTATTACAAGACAAGGCTAACTCCAAAATTTTAAGGGCAAAAACCAATTTATTCCCCTAAATTTTGGAGGTTGTATCAATAAAAATCATAAGCTAATAATTGTATCAATTTAAACCCTGAAATTTCATAAGTATATCAATTTATACCCTCTATCAGATTTCATTAAAAAAACGTTAGTTTACACATGTGCTAACTTATAATTATATAAATTAAACTCCTGAACTTTCATAAATGAATCAATTTAGACTTTCATGTTTCAAATAATTAACTATTTTCAAATAAATTGTTGAGATTTTTGAAGAAGTCTAACATCTGTGAGATTTGATGAATGAACGATTTTCAAATTAAGTGCCTAAATTGTTTCACTTTTAGGGGTTTAATTGATAGAATTATAAGTTTGAACATGTGTAAACTAACATTTTTCAAACGAAATCTAACATAGGGTGTAAATTGATACACTTGTGAAAGTTCAATGTTTAAATTGATACAATTATTAGTTTATGATTTTTATTGATACAGCCTCAAAAGTTTAGGGGTATAAATTGATTTTTGTCCAAATTTTAAATATTGATATGAATATCTACCTGAGCATATAGTTGAGCTCAAGTGGTTAAGGTATGTACTCTCAACTAAGAGGTCAAAAATGAATCTCACCACCTCTTATTGTTGAACCAAAAAATTAATATATATATATATATATATATATATATATATATATATATATATATATATATATATATATATATATATATATATATATATATGAACGAAAATGTAAATGGATATATCAATAAAATATTAATGTCGATAGATATTTTTTAAAATTCACAAAATAAAAAAATTATTTAAATTAAAAATAAACATTTCACAATTAAATTTTTTTTATCACTAATATATTATGTCACAAAAGTAGCCTTTTGTTGATATATTCTTTTCTATATTTCATGGGTTTTTTTAAAGATAATGAAAAATATCGATTTACTCCTTGTATCAATATCGAACTAATAGACATATAGAAATGTCAACATATCAATTTACTCTTTATGTTGATATCAAACTCTCATTAATATTGTTGACATGTCGAAAAATTTGGACTATTTAATCATCGTTATTATAAAATCTCAATTTAGACAACCAAAGAATTATTTGGTAATTTAGAATAACTTTTAATAGTAGTGAACATTAATGAGTGAATTTTACTCTAGTTGAGATTTTTTTTTTTTGCTCAAATTCATTGGTTCCTACAAAGTCTTTGTAAATTGAACTCCATTAAAAATTAAAACAAAATTAATTAATCTTTTACATTTTGTTCAACAAATAAAGATAAAATACGTAGTTCCTATTCATTTACTTTGTTTTTTTATATATATCTTTCAAAGAAAAGTGAAAGAGACCTGAGAAATTGAAGACCACCAAAAATTCCAAGGAAAATCATAAAAAGAACAAAGTCTTCCACATGATAGTAACCAAAATGGTCCAATAATGACAATGTTTGAAGAACCCTTGTTTTGAGGACTCTTTCCTCCCTTTATTGATTTATATATGGAAAATATTATAAATGTCTATTTATTTTGTTAAATATTCAATTTTAGTTCTTTATTATTATTTTTTTAGTACAATAATTTGTGAGATATGGAATTCGAATATCTGATCTCTTGGTCGAGGACGTATACTTCATATGCCGATTATACTATGTTCATGTTGGCTAGTAATTTGTTATTTATTACTATCAATTAATTTATTGAAATACGAGTAATTGTTATTGAATAGCATAATA
Organism: Trichosanthes truncata; assembly: GCA_033996785.1. Classification (NCBI taxonomy): domain Eukaryota; kingdom Viridiplantae; phylum Streptophyta; class Magnoliopsida; order Cucurbitales; family Cucurbitaceae; genus Trichosanthes; species Trichosanthes truncata. The sequence continues at coordinate 80,027,779 of JAWPNB010000003.1, forward strand.
ATAAAATTGAAGAATATATCCATCAATAATATTTCTTTTAATGAAAGATGGTATTAATTTGTTTTAGGTGATGTGATTTCTTTTAGCAAATTAATTTTTGTGATTTTATTATAAATTTATCATATTTTTCAATTATTTGATTTTGATTAGTTAACGTTTATTAATATCATTTAAAGTATTAAGTAAAATTCGTCATATAATTTTGTTTTTAGTTGATGTGGTTTCATTTTAATTAGTAATTGTTTTTTGTCTTTTTTTTTTATTTGTGTTTTTTTATAGAGGGTTATTGTTTTTTTTTTTTTTGTTGATATCAAATAAATAGGTGTGGTAAAAATTATTACTTAATAAGATAACAAACAAAATAATTTAAAATTTATAATCAATTATTGCTCATTATGATTCCAAACAATAGCAAGTAAACAACATGAAAAAATATATATATTTTTTTAATTAAATTACAAGTTTAGTTCTTGAACTATCATGCTTTGTGTTTAATAGGTTTAAACCTTAAAAAATGTCTTATAGAACTTGAACTTCCAATTTTATGTCTAATAGGTCAATAAACTTTAAAAATGTCAAATAGGTCTCTAAATGTTTAAATTTATGTTTAATAAGTCTTTAACATATTCAACTTTTTTTTTTTTTAAATTAACAAATCTATTAGACATAAAATTAAATTTCTGATTTTGTGTTCAATAGGTTCATGAATTTTAAAAATTGTAAAATAGGTCAATGACCAATTAGACATTTGAGAACTTAGGGACTTATTAGGCACAAAATCGAAAGTTTAGAGATTTATTAGACACTTTTTAAAGTTCAAGAACGTATTTGACACAAATCTAAAAGTTTAGGGGCTAAAGTTGTAATTTAACTTTTTTTTCTTTAGTTCAACCAATATGAAGTAAGGATTTGAACTTCCAACAACAAAGGAAGGAAGTGGTGCCTAAATCACTAAGCTACGCTCCTGTTGGCAGGAAAAAAATCTTATTTCAATTGATTTCATTCTAATTTTCTGTCATTTTCATTCCTACGGTATACATGTGGCCTAAGTACTAATAGTATATGGTCATATTAAATTTGGTAGAATCACAAACGTTGTTACAAATTTGGTCTTTAAATTTTTAAACAAATTCAATAATAGCATTCCTCATATTTCACTTCTAATTCTATGTCCTCTTTGACCAAAGGGTCATATTCGAATTCCTACATATTATTTGAACTAAAAAAAATTGTAATTCTACGTAATATTTGTAGTTTGAATGCTAAAGTGATAAGTATATTAATTAAGTGTTGGTTAATTTGACACGTTATGAGAGATAAATAGCTACAAAAGTAGACAACTTAATAAAATAAAGTTGGTTAAATTATAAATTTGGTTCCAATAATTTTGACAAAGTTAAAATTTAGTCTCTATAGTTTTAAAAGTTAGAATTTCATTCCTATGGTTTGATAAAATCTCATAAATAGCCTATGTCGTTAGAAGTCTCACCAACAGATTGAACATATGGCCATTAGAAGCCACTAACAGATTGAGTACGTGGTAGGATAACTAACTGTCACGTACTTAATTCGTGGCTTTTAACAGTATGGACTATTTACGAGGTTTTATCAAATCATAGGAACGAAATTCTAGCTTTTAAAACTATAGAGATCAAATTATATTCTAACTTTCTTCAAACCATAGAGACCAAATTTGTAACTTAACCAATAAAGTTCAATATATAATAATATGATTTTATATGGTCGAAGAAGGATATTAAATATATCAATTTGAGTATAACTCAATTGGTTAAGACATATATTCTCGAATAAAAGGTTAGATATTTGAATCATCATCCCCATATTGAGGTAATAAAAAAAACAATATATATTTTTTTAATTCAACATGTGGGACGAAGATTTGAATCTTTAATCTTTTAATCAAAGTTATACCACCTTACTCAAGTGAGATATGCTCTTGTTGGTAAAAATAATAGAAGATTCAAATAAAGACAAATGCTAAATTTAAGATCATTGAAAATCAAAGGACTCAAGCATTAAAACAAAAACACGCTCCCATTGGCTCAAATAATCTTTTGAAATCAAGAACACAAGCATTAAAACAAAGTCTCAAAATATTTTCTCTTATAATTACCATTATATTCTCTTATAATTTAAAAAAATAATTAATTATAGTTTAGCACATTAAATAAATATCATAAAATTACTTAGCACATTAATTATAGTTTTTTATATAATGATAATTATTTTATTTTATAAGAGAAGAGAAAAAAACTGTTGGTATTTAAATTTTTATTATTTCATAACAACATGTGATCATGCATCTTTTAGAGACCACTTTCAGAGAATTAAAACCAATGTCGAAATGTCGATGTCGATGGAAATGTTGAGGTCTAAATTTTATGAAAATGTCGATGGAAATGGAAATGTCGATGAAAATTTCGGAAAAATTTACGGAAATTGATGGAAATTGTTTAAATTAGCCAATGAAACTTTTATTGTGGCTTAATTAGACTATAATTGACCATCTTTAAGCATGACATCTAAAAACTAAGATAATATTTAGATATAAATATCGATTGAAATGTCGATGCGAGCAGGAATTTGAGAAAAAAAATATAGAAATTGATTAAAATTATTTGAATTGTATTGTATAACTTATAAGTTATAAGTAAGACTTAAGAGTAATTTACTAATTGTATAAGTAAGTACTAAGAAGACATAAAAGTTAATATTAATAATAGAGTGCGTATGTATTTGTTTTGTTTGTATTATTTGTTTTGTTGTTTATATAATAAAAAAATAAATACAAAAACAAAAAACAAAAGGAAAAGATTATGTAAGTAAGTTGAAGTGAAGTTGAAGTGAAATTGGAGTGTGTAAGTAAGGTATTAGAAAATCAGAATTTAAAAAAAAAAAAAAGAAATGTCGACGACATGTCGTCGAAATAGGGGGAAAAATGAACTTCCCCCACCGACATGTCGTGCGAAATTTAAAACACTGATTAAAACTACAATATGTAAATAATTAGTTTGGAAATTAATATATTCTAATAAAAAGCTTTGAAAATTAATATATTTAAATTATAATAATAATAAATAAATTTAAAAAAAAAAAAAAAAAAAAAAAAAAAAAAAACTCCATTGTTTGGGGATGACTTGTGTGGAGCGCCACCGTGAACCCTTTTATCCATTCTATTTTATGTGCAGCGACGTCATGTCAGTATCATTATTACTACATCATCAATATCATTACATTAGAAAGTATGACGTAGAAGAATCATTTTTGACGTCAATATGATTTTAGACAATTTTATCTCTGCAATTTATAATTTCAACCGTATCAGTATTGTAATTTTTTTAAAATTTTAATTAAGAAACTCTATAATTTATCTTAACTTTAAGTTTTACTATATTAAAAAGTGAGATATTTGTGAAATATTTTGAACTGATTTGTTTTTTATATAATTTTATATTTTCTAACCTACCTTAATGATGAAAGTTTATTATTAATTTATTTTATTATTTTTCTTAAAATTAAAATAATATTTGTGTTACAAAATGAAAATAAATCACATTAAATATAAAGTGAAATATAAAGTATTCTTGATCCAAAAATCCAAATTGAAATATAAAGTGTTCTTAAAATTAAATAATATTTGTGTTATTTCCCTCTTTGTTTACGTTAGAGACTAGAAGATCTTTGTCTCCTCGATTAGCGATACTTAGCTTCATGTCGTGGGCACAAGTTGCTAGCTCTTCAAAGGCGCGAGGTTTTATACCTTAAAGGATGTACAAAAGTCTCCCGTGCATGCCTTAAATGCACATTTCAACAGAAGATAGTTCAGTGAGGCAATTTTTGCAATAAAGACTCATGGCTCTCCAACGATTTATGTAGTCGACATCGTGTTCACCTTTTCGTTGTCTAGTGTTGGTGAGCTCGAACATGCAGACAGTTTGTCTTACATTGAAAAACTCTTTTTCGAACTGTTCCCAACTGTCTATTAACTCAAGCTCTAGATCAGTGTACCAGTTGAAAGCATTCCTTTTAAGTGTTCGAACGAACGGCTTAACTAGTAGATATTCCCGTGTACCAGCATTTTCACATGTTTCAATGAAATGAGCAACACTTTGCTTTGGATTGCCCCTTCCATCAAATTGTTGGAACTTTGGTGGTTGATATCCAGTTGTCATTCTCAAATTATCGATTCTCTTAGTATATGGTTTAGAATACAAGAGAATACTTTGAGAAGCCCCACCATATTGAGTTCTAAGGGAGTTCGTTATCATGTCCTAAAGTTGTTGGACAGACAATGAAGAGATCGAAGTCAAGTGCTGTAGTTTATCTTCCTGAACAATAATCTTCTCTTTGTTGTGATCTTTGATGGTAGAAGTTTGACTTAATTCAACGACATTTTAGTTCTCAATTTGGCTCTTTAAGTATGTGATTTAAGAATCCCTTTCTTCGATTGCTTTCATCAAGATGTTGATTTGCTCCTGCATCTTTGCCATTCTTTCCTCTATAGTGTTTGTTTCAATCATCATGACCACGGAAGAAAATATCGAGCAACATGTCGACTGGCTCGAAATATTAACAAAGGAGAATGTCGTTTTTCTCCTAATATCGACGATTTGTAATATTTCGTCAACATTTAACGATATTGCCACGAAATATCGACAACTGTCATAAAAATTTTAACTAAACAAAGCCTAAGCTCCATTCCTTCAAGGCCCACCCCAATACATAAAGTTGGTGAGAGATGCTGGTAGGAGAGTGAGCATTTATAAATAGTTTTTCACTCTTCTTCTCTCAATCTACCAATGTGAGACAAACTCTCAATAGGTTTTTTTTCCCCAATTCTTCTTTTCACGCTGCATCTCTCCCTCGCATCAATTCTTCCTTCTCCTCTCCTTTTAATATATTTGTTTATTACATTTCTTTTAGACTTTTACTTATGTAGTTTATTTATTTATTTTTAATTTTTAATTAAATGATTGAATTTCTTTTTTTATTATTACTATTCTAATTTATTCTTTAAATACAATTAATTATGTATATTATAATTATATGACCAATTTAATACACATTAATTAATTAATTTTATATATATGACTAATTTAATACACATTAATTAATTAATTAATTATATATATATATATATATATATATATATATATATATATATATATATATATATATTTCTTTCTTTCTTTCTTTCTTTTTCATTTAATTATATTTCTTTCTTTTTCATTTAGTTACTTTCAGTTTCACTTTTCACATTAACTTCACATCATTTTTAAAATTTTCCAAACACCTAAATCACAAAAAATATTTTTGTTAAAATTTTTTAATTCTACATTTTAATTTTTTATTATTTTTTACCACCATAAATATCCATTTCATTTTTACTTTATTTACATCAATCTCTATTACACTCCAATTCTCTCCAATTATCCCACGTTTCCTCCAATTTCTCCAATTTCTTTCTTAAATTAAGAGGTTTATATTAAACAATTCACAATGATTTTATCATATGCAAATATTTCATATCTCCTTCAATTTTGTAACTATTTATCAATATTTGATATTATTTTGTAAAGTCAATTTAGAATGGTTAATTATAGTTTAATTAAGTTATCATAATTAAAGTCTCATTTAATAATTCAAATAATTTTCATAATTTTTTTAAAATTTTTGCTAACATCGACATTTCCATTAACATTTTAATATAAAATTATATATATTTTAGATATGATAGTTAAAAATAACCAATTATAGTACAATTAATTCAATTTTTTTTTTATCAATTTTCATATTTATTTTCAAAATTCTTGCTCGCATCAACATTTCAATTGACATTTATATCTAAATATTGTCTTAGCTTTTAGGTATGATGCTTAAAAATGGCCAATCATAGTCTAATTAAGCTACAATTAAAGTTTCATTGACTAATTCAAATAATTTCCACGATTTCCATAAATTTTCTCGAAATTTCAATCGACATTTCCATTTCCATCGATATTTCCGTAAAATCTGGACCTCGACATTTCCATCAACATCGACATTTCGAACCTTGATCATGACAGACACTATGTCAAAATCGAAATCGAACAAAGGATTACACTTAACCCGAAACTTTTCATTAGTAAATGCTCCCAGCAATGTCATTACTTTATCTTCACGCAATCTCAATTCATTGGAGCAACTATAGGTAACAGAACCTATGTACGAGTTGCTCATGAGAGAGATCATCAAAGAAGTCTGCTTGAACGTCATCACTTCACTTGTGTTTTGAGTTGAGGAAAAGAGATGAGAGGTAGAGATTGTCCCACTAGGCGTGCCAATTTGTTCACACGTAATTTTAACAAAGAGAAAGAAATGAGACATGTGTAAATAAATTTATATTTATATTAATTTTGTGTGTGTGGTACAATCTCTAATTTGTTCCTCTGATTCTTTCTCTCTCATATACAAATGTCTCGAGGGTTGAAAGCGTGTTCTCGAGCGCGTTTGTTGATCTTTTCTGATCGGCCTTTGCCTTGTTGATCTTGTTGGATCAGCCTTTGGCTTATTGATCATTGGATCAACTTTTGGCTTGTTGATCTTTGGATCAGCCCTTGGCTTGTTGATCTTTGGCTCGACTTTTGGCTTGTTGATCGTTGGATCGACCCTTAGCTTGTTGATTATTGGATCGACCTTTAGCTTGTTGATCCTCTTGAAGATACGATCGAAATCTTGGAGTCTTGCACGTTTCAAATGCCTCCGACTTGTCTTCAAAGATAGTTTAGTCTTTAAAGTCTTCAAGTCTTTTGGTCTTCAAAGCGTCTTTGGTCTTCAAAGAGTCTTCAATCTTTAAGGAACGTTTAGCACCTAAGGACTTGTCTTGGAGGGTCTTTGGTCTTCCAAGATTGTTCAGCACTTCAAGGAGTGTTTAACACCTAAGGACTAGTCTTAAAGAGTCTTTGGTCTTCAAAGAGAGTTCAGCATCTAAGGACTTGTCTTGAAGCGTTCAGTACTTAAGGACTCTAGGGAGCATTCAGCACCTAAGGACTCTAGGGAGCATTCAGCACCTAAGGACTTTGGCCTTCTTTTCTCTCAATTCTCTCTGAGTTCTCTAGAGAATAAGATTTTCGAACCACTCAAATGAAGGAAAGCTCCTCAATTTATAGAGTTTTAATTTTCATGGGCATGTGGACTTGGGCTTGGGCTTTTGTTGGCTTTGGGCCCAATAATTTGGATTTGAGTTATATTTAATTTTGACCCAAATTCCACATGACCCAACTTGACCAAATTAAATGTAATTATTTAGTTAAAATGAAGATATGTGGTCTTTTAATTTTAGAATTTGCCAATTTTTGCCTTCAAATTAAATTTGGGACATAATTTATCACAAATTTAATTATTTGTAATTTTTTCATTAATTTTAAATAATGACATGGCAATTGAGGATTGGTTAAAATTTCTCTGTCAATGGTTGTGATTTCCAAAACAACTTTAAAACAAAACATAAAATGAAGCTTTGAAATTTTAAAATACACGTTAAAATATATTTTTAAATTCTAATTATTTTTTAAAAAATATACATTAATGCATCACTCTTGCAATGCATGTAAAAAAAATTATACTTTCCAAAAATGGAAGGGCTTCACAACGTTACGAATCTTACGATGTTATGTAAGTGTTAATAAATTATAAAAATGTCGATAAAATTATCATGAACATAAATATAAATACTAACAACAAATATTCATATGTGCAAATAATTTTGGTTAAATTATAAGTTTGATCCATGAACCTTCAATGTTGTGTCCATTTAATTCTCGTGCATTAAAATTTTCTAATAGATTTCTAAACTACGAAGATTATATTTATTTAGCTTATATATATATATAATAGTTGGATTTTGTGTCTAATAGGTTTTTATTATTAATTTCATATGTTTAATGCTCATACTACCTAGAGTCTAAGACTCCAAGTAATGCTTCTTATATTTGGAGAAGTCTACTATGGGGTAAAGAGCTACTAAAGGTGGGCCTTCGGTGGAGAATAGGAGATGGAAGATCTGTGAATATTGCCAAGGACAATTGGTTGTGTAGACCTCTTTCTTTAAGATTATCCATAATCAGGGGATTAATCAGGCGGCAAAAGTGGAGATTGTTAACTAGGGCAGGGAATTGGAATGAAGATGCTGTAACAACTCTTTTTCATGAGGATGACGCAAAACAGATTCTTAGTCTTCCAAGACCTAGAATAAGGGGAGAAGATAGATTGATCTGGCATTATGAAAAGGATGGGATATATTCTATTAAGTCAGGATATCATCCGGCTTGTCTCTTTTGGACTTGCCTACATCTTCAAGTGAAGAGGAAATGAGGGGTTGGTGGAAGTTCTTATGGAATTGCACTATCCCTAACAAAAATAAGCATTTTGTTTGGAGGGCCTTTAATGATTTCATTCCTACTTTAGTAAATCTAAAGAGAAGAGGAATGGAGTTGAATGTTTTGTGTACTAGATGTCATGCTGCATGTTTTGTGTACTAGATGTCATGTTGCACCTGAAACGACCTATCATGCTCTATGGGAGTGTAGTGTTACCAAGAAGAAGTGGAAGGATACCCCTTTTTATCAGCTTAATTGGCCTTGAGACTTAACCAACTTGGTTGATATGCTTTTCTGGTTTAAAAGGGTGGTATCGAATGACAAATTGGAGGAGTTTATGGTGATGTGTTGTTGTGTGTGGAATGCAAGGAACAAAACCTTGATTATAATAAATTTAAAAAAAAAAAAAAAAAGGATGAAGCAACCTCAACAGATTGGAATTTCAGCCTTTTGTATACCCATCAGTTTAGGGATTTAAACAAGCATTGCAACACAAGTCAAAACAGATGTCAAAAAGCACAAAGCCAAAAATGGAGACCTCCTACATTTCCAAACTTCAATTTAAATATTGATGCAGCTATTAGAGAAGAAGAAAATCGGAGTGGGGTATAGTGCTGTAATTCGAAATGAGCAAGGAGAAGCAATGGTTACCTTGGTGAGGCTAAATAAATGGATCACAACGGAGTGACCGAAGCACTAGCTGTGAGAGATGGGTTGGCTTTAGCTCAAGAGATACGGTTTCGTCGATTGGAGGTGGAGACCGATTCTGCCATGGTTGTGCACCTACTACAAAAAACCTATTACAAATAGGAGCTAGGGCAAATAATAGAAGACATGCTCTCGTTTGCAACGGAAATGGATTACGTTTCCTTTAATTGGTGTGATAGGCGAGCAAACAAATTGGCGCATGTAGTGCCGAGGAGTGCAGTTCATCTCCTTCACGAGGAAAAATGGATGGATGACGTTTCTGAAGAGTCTAAGGAGCTTTACTTGAATGAGATTGTTGTTGAAAGGCCACTTTATTTACGAGGTGGGCTCCTTTTTTAATTAGTTTTTTTTTTTGTCTCTGTACCTCAAAAAAAATGCTCATACTATCAAATGCCAAAACCTATATGAAACAACTTACCGTTAAATAATCCAATCAATGTGTCATGCGAACATCTTTTAAAAACATCTTTTAAAGCATAAAGACCATCTAACACAATTTTAAACGTTTATGGACCTATTAAGAACATATAACCCTTGAAGTTTATGCACTAAACTTATGATTTAACCAATAATTTTTATAAGCTTCTTTTTTTTATTTTTTAAAGGAAGTTTTTATAAGCTTTTTTATTCTATAAATTTCCCAAAAAGAAAATCTATCGGCATCTTTAAGGTTTCAATATTTTTATTTAACATAAATACTATAAGATTATAGCAATAGAACAATACAACAACACACCTTCGCCTAGCCGTGACCTTTTTTTTTTTAGAATTTAAGGGGGGAAAACTAGAAGTACTTTGCAATCTTCATAATTCTTTTTTTTTTTGAACTTAATCTCCATAAATCTAATATTTACACATCTTTTTACTTCTATAAATAAATAATTGCATAAATGCAAAATGATTGCAATAAGTGCAAATGTTCATTTTAATCCTATAATACCCACACCTCATTACATGGACAAAAACTTTCTACCTTTTTTTTAAAAAAAAATTATATGTAGAATTGAGGCATTAATACATTTCTAGTTTGCCCTAGACAAAGATGATGATTTGCTTTTCGAGAGAAATCCATATATAAATGAATACTAACGAATATTATACAAATTTTTAATTTTAGATATTTGCATACACATGCCATATATATGCGCTACATGAATTTTGTTACAAGTTGATAATAATAATAATAATATAATAAAAGGTGTAATAGGTAGTCTTTTTCCCAATGAATTTCTAAAAGAGTTAATGACTGGATTTAATGGACAAACTAGTCCATCAGATGACTATGATAAAATCATCAATTTACTAGCATATTGCCTATCAAATTTTGATTCAAAGATTTTTGCAAATTTTGTAATTGAATCTATTATTCATTTAATTTTACACTTCAATAGTTCTTTTTCTCAACTAGTTTCTAGTATTGATATGGGACAATGATAATCAATGGTTCCATTAATGGGCCCGAATGGTACATATTAAAGAGAGGCAAAGTAAAGCCCATTAGGCCCAATTCCATACTTTAGCTCAGTGAAAGCAAAACCCATTATTCCCAGTTCCATACTTTAGCTAATGGAGTATGGGAAGAGGAATTTTGAAGCCTCCTTCCTTTTCACAAACCGACTCCAAGGTGTGGGCATAAGGAGAAAGGATAAATTCATCCCATTCTTCAGAATCTTCATTGGGATGAAGGAAATGGATAGCCTCTGAGTTTTCACCTATAAATACAAAACAAGCAAATTTCATTCTTCATCCCGTCTTCACTTACCTTATTGGGAGAAGATATGGCCTCATTTGTGAGAGGGGCCCAGACAATGAACTCCATGTTCTTCAAGTAAGAGCCTTCTTCAACTCTCAGCCATGATCTAATTTCTTCTGTTCTGTGAATCTGTTTTTCTACAATGAAATATTTTAAGAACATGAGAAAATTGCTAAGGATTTACTTATATTTTCATCATGATCTTATCCTTGATCTGCAATAAGAATGCTGCAAACCAAAACCAAAAAGAGCAATGGAACCAACTCAATTAGGTCGATTTGAAGTATGATTGTTGGTCAGTTCAACTATTTGAGGTATGAAATCAAAAAATAGTCAGTTAGTTCGGTTTGTTTAAATTTTGTTGATTTCAATTGATTCTGTTTGATTATGACCAATTTGATGGTTGATTTTGGCACGTCCAATAGGTTTAGTTGGGTAGGTAGTTCGATTATGGGGGCGGGGAGGGGAAAGAGGGGGCTTGAACATCTTCAAATATGCTCTAGTCTTTATGCATTTTTAATGATTTTTTGAGTTAATCTGCATATACATTGTTGTTTCCTTTTGTACTAACTCGAGATGAGATGTAGAACACAACACAGACGGAATATTGATACAGAACATTACCTTGTTTTTCTGATTCAGTTGCATTCTTTGGCAGACCGATCGGGCGTAAGGGCTTCCACAGGAAAAGCTCTTCTCCAGATATGATGAGGGAGAGAGTTGAAACGGAAAGCAAGGAACTGAAGAGCAAGAAGAGCCATGTGGGGGGTGAGGCAACTCCATGGATGCTCGATGGGCGAACTGGAATTTATTATCCTAAAGGCCATGAGAAGGTCCTCGAGAGCATTCCTGATGGCGGTGGGGCTGCAGTTAACACCCAGGTCAATTGGTTTAGTGACGAAAACAATCAAAAGGGTGTTTAACAAGGGCCTGTAGCTCCATCCAGATTACCTTATTGCTTTGAATTCACAAAAAGCAAATAGAGCCAGGCCCTTTTGTTGTTAAGCCAATTAAGTCAACAGTATCCAATTAAAAAGCAATTGTATCAATTTAAAGGTAAATACTAAGATTCACAAGTCGACAAGAAGCACAGACAATGTCAAAAGATTTCTGGTTGTGTGTGTCATATCATGAATTAGAATCAACTGTAGTTACAAGTTTCCTGACGAGTTGGTATATAAACAAGAGGGATATTGATCCGATCAGAAGATTGATTGACAAGCTGTTTTAAGAAAATTAAAGATTAGATATATCGACAGATTCGACACTATAACCAAAAGGTCAGTTTTATAGCATATATTTTAAAAGACTAGTATGAATAGAGAATGTGAGGCCACTCACAGAATGAAGGGTTTATTCAACTTCCATGGGGCTGAAATCGATTCACCAACTGGGTAGGTTGAAATACCTCTGCAAAATCAGAGGAAACAAGAGTGAATAATGTCCATTAGCAGAAGGTAAATTTCTTATTGAACCATTTAACTCTTTCCTGATTTTTCTCCACATAAGAGGATATTACAAAATTTTGATTTGCTCGAAATGAATATTTCAAATCATTTATATTTTTCGATCAGATTTAAGTTGTGTGATATTGGTGCTGATTGTTGGACAAAATGACAAATAATCTGATAAAAATGATAGTCAATTTGCTCTGTTTTTAACTGCTTATGATTTAATCAAACGCAGAAGATATTGACATTGATTTACTTGCTAGTGTGAATTATTAATGCATGTCACTGGTTTTTTACCCTTATAAGATTATTTCTTTCTCGTCTATTTTTGTTTTATCCATGATCTTCTAGTCTTGTTCATGATTTCTTCTGTTATAATTATCCAACAACTATATATATATATACATATTCTACAACTACAGACGATCTTTCTCTTCTTTTTTCTTCTCTTATAATTATCTTTAAAAAAAAGAATCATCCAGAATACATTTACGAGAATGAAAATACACAGCAGCCAGAACGAAAAAAAGAAGCCAACCAAAAGGGGGCTACCAAGAAGAAAAGTAGAAAATATATTACAAAAAAGCCCGAATGGAGAAAAATCTGGCTAACATGGGCAATAAAGAAGACCGAAAAAGAGATCAGATGAGTTGGATATGTAATATTCTGAAGAATTTTGAAAAGATAATTGAAATGAGCAAGCATACAAAACAAGTAACTTTTGAAGTGGCAAAATAGATCAGATATGTGCAATGAACAAAAACCTCTAAAACAAGTAAGCAAACCACGGTTGCTAAATATTTATATGGTGAACAAAACATCTTAAATCTAGTTTTAGATACCATTTTGGTAATTTTCCATCATGGTCCTTGAACTTTCAAAATGTTTATTTTGGTCCAAAACTTTAAAAAATAATAATTTTTGTTTTGGCATTATACTACCGTCAATTATTTGACAAATAGATAACACAACTTCACATATGTGTATTATCATGTTGACACGAGCATATCTAGAGCAACAATCGGGTCATATTTATAACCCAATCAATACTCTGGCTTCAATATATGCCCACGTCAACAGGTTAATATACATATTCAAAATTGGTCATCCCTTTGTCAAACAATTAATAGAAGCATAATGACAAATACCAAAATGATTATTAAGTTAGGGACAAAAATAGATAAATAAATAAATAAAACGGTATCAACCAGCATGTTTTTCTTTTGAACTCAAGAACGACCTATACAACAAAGCCTGTTCAAGTACGGTTGTCAATTATATTTTTTTTCCTTCCAGCCAGAAATTTTTTCTATAACAAAAATAAAAGTATTAACGAAATTATATTCACTTTTCAGCGCTTAAACTTAAATGTGCAGTTCAGAAACTGAGCAGGCCTAAAGCTCCAAATGCTTATAGGTGGCCATTTATGCAAGCAGTAGGGGCCCCGCACCCCGGTTATAAAAATTAAAATTAAAAACAAATAATTGCATACAAAGCTAACCTGGGATGGGAATAATCAAGACTTGTTCAAAAACAAAAAAAAAAAGAAAAAGAAAAAATAATAACGTAAGAATTTGGTGTATTTCAAAGAATTGAAAGGATGGATGGATGGCGCTCTCTCCCTCCCTCTCCTTCCTCCTCTCCCCCCTCCTCCCATCACCAACTTCACCTCTCCCGCGCCCAGGCAAACATGACTGATGCCGACTTCCATCACCGCAGCAACAATGGAATCGCCTAAGCCCACAACAACAGTTTACATTGAGAAAAAGAAGTTTATGATAGAACCTGACCAAAGATATAGAGGTTCGCATATCAAGATTTCTGAAACTACAAGAGACCGAGCTTTCTTCATCTCTCTCCATTTGCCCTCCTTCAAAGGGCTCATAGACACTTTTACCGCCCTTCTCACGACCCCACTGGCTAACATGGGAAATGGGGCATCCACTGATTTTTGGCATGATCGATGGTTGGGGGTTTCACCCTTGTTCTCAGCTTTCCCACTGCTTTTTTCCTTATCAAACAGACAGCAAGCTACTGTCAAAGATATTTGGAGACAGGATTTGGCTTTGTGGGACTTGCATTTCAAAAGGGACTTTAAAGAAGAAGTGATGGAATGGGCTGATCTGAGCTTCATATTATACAGCAACCCTTTGTCTAGTGAAGAAGATTTTTGGGTTTGGCCATATGAGAAATTTGGTTTTTTTTCCATCAAAATCCTTGCTAAACAGCCTTGTTCCTTCGTCAACTAACAATCACTGCCTTTACACAAAGGCTATCTGGTTTGGTTCCTATCCAAAGCAGATTAAATTCTTCATTTGGGAACTTGCACACTTGGCCTTAAACACAAATGACAGGCTCCAAAGCAAGTTCCCCTCCATGGCTCTCTCCCTAAACAGGATGTATCCTTTGCAAAGCCAACTTAGAGACTCAATCACACATCTTTATCTACTGTAGCTTTGCACAGTTTTTTTGGAATGGTATAAGGCTTGCTTTCAATTGGCAGGTGGTCCTTCCAAAGGACCCCCAAACTCTTCTATCATTACTCCTCTTGGGGCACCCTTTTAAAGACACGAAGGAACTTCTTTGGCAGAATTTGGTTCAGGCTTTTTTGTGGTCGGCTTGGATTGAAAGAAATCGTCGAACCTTTGAGTCAAAGGAGAAGTCTTATTCGAGCTTCTTTCACAGTGTTATCCTCCTTGCTTTATCTTGGTGTAAACAGAATTCTCTCTTTTCCTCCTATAGTATTTCTTCTCTTTTGACCAATATTGTAAATCCTTTGGTTTGGGGCTTTCTCTCCCCCCTTTTTTGTAAATTTCATACATCAATGAAATTGTTTCTTACCAAAAATAAATAAATAAATAAATAATTGCATACAGTGCCTAAAGCATTTTCAATTTTAGAAGACAAACAAAAGAACATATCATTGTCATTGCTCTGAGTATAAAATTGATCACAAGATGGAGTAGATGAACTTACACATCCATGCAACTGAGAGTTCTATGTGCTGATTCCAATGCGTCATAGAAGCAGTTCTTACGAACAACTCTTAAATACGACATTGTTCCCTGAGAACAGCTACATACAGATTCAAGCCTGCAAAATCTGCATAAACACTATACATGCTCATTACAAGTTATGAAAAATCCTCAACTGTTCTTACTTTCCATGCCAGATAACAATAAAAATGACATACCAGATCTAATATGTTTGCCAATTTTCATCCTTGGGTCCATCCAAGAAGTGATGTCACTCTATCATTATCAGATCGTTTGCCATTGTTTTTTTTCTTTTTCTGTGAGGATCTCAACAGAGCACCTTATGTTCTCGACATGCTATATCAATAGCAGCTAAGCACTTCCTAATCTGTTAACAAACAATACCAAGTTGTCAGAACATATGCTTCACCTGTAGCAAGCCAACATATAAACTAATGATATATTATATTATTATGTACAAAGTGGAAATGGAATACACTATAAAACAAAGCCTACCAGCCTCCAGAGACTAAAAACGTCTCTTCCATTTTTTGACTCTTTCATTTGGACGAGGGAAGGTGGATAGCCTCCAATATTTCAGAATAAATAAAGAAAACGATAATGACATATCCAGTCGCCGCTGAAATAAAAATCAAAGAAAAAACAGAAGTAGAATTTTCAGATCATTTGAACATGAAACAGTAATCACATTATCAACAGATAATGAGGTAACGAAGAACCTTTGC
Source organism: Trichosanthes truncata (assembly GCA_033996785.1). Lineage (NCBI taxonomy): Eukaryota > Viridiplantae > Streptophyta > Magnoliopsida > Cucurbitales > Cucurbitaceae > Trichosanthes > Trichosanthes truncata. The sequence goes on from JAWPNB010000003.1 coordinate 80,043,790, forward strand.
AGAAATTAGATCAGTCTTGGCTAGTGATTGTAGGTCGATTCCAACCGTGTGCAAGAGTAGTGTAAGTAATTTCATCTAAAGATAATCCAGCAGTGGACATTTGATCGCATATTTTAAAAGCTTTATCCATGTCCTTCCCCTTGCAGAATCCATTAGTCAAGGCATTGTAAGTAACAACATCTGGTACAATTCCATTTTCTTTCATCTTGCTCAGAAGTTTATTTGCTTCTTCCATATTCCCTAATTTACAGTACCCGTCAATCATGACAGTGTAGGTAAATTTGTTAGGCCGTATGTTAAAAGAGATCATCTCAAGCAAAGTAGCTTCGGCAATATCCATTTGCCCCAGCTTACAATAACCGCCAATTAATGCAGTATAACAAACAACATTTGGCAACAATCCCTCCCCTCTCATTTCACCAATAAGATGTTTTGCATCTTCAACACGGCCAATGTTGCACATACCGTGTATTAGAGAAGAATATGTGGCACAAGTTGGAAAAATTCCCTTGCTTTTCATATCATCACGAAGTTGCAAAGCTGCAACAACATTTCCATTATGACAGTTTGCTCTGATAAATATATTATAGACAATGGTATTTAGCTCCATTTTCTTAGTGACCAGCTTATTGAATAATTTTTCAACATCTTCCATTCTGTTAGCTTTACAATAACCATCCATCATTACCCCATAAGTGTGGACATTAGAAACCAATCCACTAGCTTTGAATTCATCCCAAAGCCTAATAGCATCATCCAATTTTCCTGCATTGCACAGTCCATGCAATAGCAAATTGCAAGTATAGATGTCCGGTTGAATTCCTTGCTTAGTCATCTCTTCTTTAAGTCTAAAGCATTCCTCGACTTTTCCCTCTTTGCAACAACCTAAGATTAGTGTGTTGTACGTGATCCGATCCAATGAAAAACCCCTCTCCAACATCTCCTTGAGTATTCTCACAGCCTCTTGCATATTACCGGCTCCACAAAGTCCATGTATTAGAGCGTTACAGGTTGCTGTACTCACTGGAGACCCTTTCTCCAATAACCTAAACCAAAGTTCGGTTGCTTCTAAATGTTTACCATCCTTACAGAGCCCACATACCAATATGGTCAACAGCTGATCACTAGGCCTGAAGTTCTTCGATAACATCGCCATGGTAAATCGCAATGCAGAATGGAACCTCGACTTCGTACATAACCAGTGGATAACCGAATAACAAGTAACAGGGTTTATAGATAGCCCTTGTGATAATATCTCCTCTAGAGCATCCTCTGCTTGCTCAATTTGATTACTCTTGCAAAACCCTTGCATGAGAGTATATAAAGTAACTGAAGTAGGAGTTATATTTTTGGATATCATCACATCTCTAATCTTAAGTGCTTCATTGATATTGCCCATTTTGCAGTATCCATCAATTAAAGTATTGTAGACAACTGCATTCGGAACAAAACCCATGTCAACCATTTCATTTAAAACATGTTTCGCTTTGTCAAAATTTTCCAGTTTTGTCAAACCATTAATAAGCACACTATAAGTTATAAGACTTGGCTTTACCCCTTCTATTGTCATCATCTCCTTGAGCTTGAAGGCATCGTCTAATCTCCCATTCTGGCATAAACCATGAATAATACTATTATAAGTAACAACATTAGGAGAAATACCTAACTTCTCCATTTTCATGAATAACTCAACGGCCTTTTCCATCTTCCCTCCTTTGCACAAAGCATTTATCACATTCGTAAACAAGAAAACATCCGGACAAACACCTTGGGACATCACTTCAAATACTTCACAACATTTCTCAAGTTCATTAGCCTTCACCAAAGAGCTCAATAAAAAATTGCAAGTCTTTAACGACGGAAAAATTCCCTTCCGAGCAAGTAAATAAAACACATCAACAGCGCAACCAAAGCCAAGATTCCTGAATTGTGTGCTGTATACATGTATCAACAAATCAAAAGCCTGTGTCCATTCAAACCGCCCAACAACTGAAGTTAAACCTAACAATGCATTAGCTATCTCAATGTGAAGCTTATTCGAATCTGAATTCAACACTGGAAGCTTCCCATCTATCAAACGAATCAGAAGCAATCTCGCGGGGGGTAAAAACTTGGAATGAATAAGCAAAAGAATCAATATACAATAAGAACGAGTGTGAAACCGAAACTTGAAAGAATCATACGCAAAGTAAAAGAAATTAAGACAAGTTTTGGGGTTGGCTTTCAATCCAACGGAGAAGAACAGCCGATCAAACTCAAGAGGAGACAAACGGGGCAAGAGGGCTCTACATTTAGAAGAGTCGAGAAACGAATTAGAGAGAATAGAAGATACCCAATAGAGCAACTGATCCTGGAGCTGCCATGGCGGGTCCTGGTGGTGTTCTTTATGCGGTTGGGTCGATAACACACAGGCCAGCCGCCGCGAGAAGGGAAATAACACAGGAACTGTCTTATTGATTTTAAATCTTGTCAAATGCATTGAAGAACGAAGGTTACTGATTAGAAGTTAACGAAGATTGGATTGAAGAGCTTCAATGGAGGAAGAAGAAGTAGAAGAATGTTGAATAGGATTGTTAAGGATGGAGATTGCGCGAGGGTGTGAGAGGAAAAAGCTGTGAGATCGGAGGCGGAGGGGGAGGAGAGGAGAGGGCGGGCGGGGAAGAACGTGGAGGCCCGAAGTTGGGCCACGAGAGAAGAAATTGAGCGGATGGTTTTGGTCGAGGTTTTCGAGTGCGGGAATGTGAAGATGGTGGGTTGGACGATGTCAATGTTATGATGAATTGGGCTTTGGCCCATATGTTTTGGACCCTATTGTTGGGCTTCTTGTATACCTTAAAACAAACTCTGTGGAACGTCTTTAATTCGGCCTAATTCGGACCCCTTTTTTAGGTTGGGTCGGGTTGGGTACGTCAAATTTGTACAGAAAGGATACCATAAACTTTTTCGATGGTGATGAACAGTGGTATTTGCTGGACAATAAAAGTGTTGGCGTTTTCGGGGAGAAAAAAAAATCTGGATATGCCCATTTGGGTATGCTTTTTCAATATTTTCCTTTTATATCCTAACTACATTTCATCTTGAAATGAATATTACGATCTTTATTCTATATTCTAATTGACATTTTAAAAAACAAACAAATTTATCATTTAAAAATTATAATATATTTCTGTAGACATGGGCTTTCCTTTTCTGCAAATGCATCGCCTATCATACTACATCATTCTCGTACCTAGATCAAATTTTTTCCTCTGGTTATTAACATGAGCACTTTGATAGAGTTTGGCTTCCTTTCATTGTTTCTAAAGAAAATGTATTCCCTTCACCTCCTATTTTCGTATCAAGGATTGCATGTCATTTATAGGCGCCATGAAGTTCAAGTTCCTCTTCTTATTTGCCTTTTGATTCCTCTTTAATCCATTCTCATTTCTTTACTCATTTTCCACATGGTTTAGCCTTTCCCTCAAACAATTATTCCAAAACAAATTGCATTTCTTCTATTATTTGTTCAAATTTGTAGGTTTCTCGTCGAGAAATTTTTATTTTTAACCCATCAACATTAGAATATCAAACCAATATATTTTCAACTGCTATCTTTATCTTCATTTACAAAAATTTAAATGATTAAAAAAGGAAAAACTATTTCACATGTGTGTCACTGTCTAAACCGTTGAATGTATTGATGAAATTACAACTTTTAGTTTCTTTTTTTACATCCAACCGTATAAAACTGTCAACCACGTCGTATCAGCCATTTAAAGTTCAAGGAGACTTGCTATCATGGGCTGAAACACAGAATCCAACTCCAAAGCAGCAGCCAACTCAGGCTCTAAAATAGCCGACACAGTCCAGGACCCATCCCCCTTAGCACTGGGCCTCTGATTCAAATAACTAACTCCAATCCTCTCAATAATGGAGCCCACAGTGCCAAGCACTGGGCCTCCAAATCCAAAGTCCAATTCAGCAACAGGAAACCTCCGGCCCGACGACACAACAAGGGCCGGCCCACCAAGGCCCAACACAATCCTGGACAGCATCAGGCCAGGCCTGTGACACTCGATCCAATCAATCAAGTCCAAGAAATGGGCCTTATTAGTCGCCTTCGAAATCGCCTCGTGAACCACACCAGCAATCTCCGATATCGAATCGCATTTCAATTCCTCAACATTCGCTTCCCCAAACGCGACCGACAAGACGTTCCCTATGTAATCCGACATGTAGTTCCAGTCGTCTCCCCCGAGTCTGCTCCGCCCGTCCACTAACCATCCCATTTTGCAGGTCGAATATCGCTCAGTTTCCATGGCGGAAACCATCGTTTTCCACACGTACGCAGAGAACGCTTCGATTTTCGTTCTCTTGACTCCGTTCGAACTCGCTTGTTTCTGTAATTGATCGATGCTCGTTCGATCAACGTAGTAGAGTCTCTTGATTAGCTTCTTCAACGTCGGAATGTTCTTTATGTCTTCCATTGTGCATTTCACCATCGTTTCGTCCAAATCCGGATGGTAAATCGGAGGTGAACGAGGGAGAATGTTTCTCCGGTGATCAGGTATGGTGGAAATCGGTTTTTCTCGAGCGATTTCTGACCAGGCGAGGAGGAATTTTCCAAATGCACTAGCGTCGCCGAGCGCATGATCGAATGTGAACGTAATCGAAATTCCGCCGCAAGTGTAGTTCGTGATTTGAATCTGCAGAGGGAATTCTGGATTGACAGTGACGAGTTTGCCTTTGAGAGCTTCGTCGAGATCGTAAAAGTTCAAGGCGTTCAATCGAAGATTGGCCTCTGCTTCTACAACCAGAGCACCGGAGTTATCGCAAATAATTTCAGGTTCGTTCGTTGTTGTGTTTTGGAGAATTTTACCGGCGAATGGATAGTAATGAGTTAGGGTTTCTGCAAGGGAAATTTTGAGAGATTCAACGACGGTTGAGGAGTTCGCCGTCGGGCGTCGGTAGAAGTAGAAATAGGTGATCGGAAAACGGCCGGAGAGGAGGTCGAGATTTGAGAGATGCAAAATACGCGGTTCCGGCGAGGGATTGGTTGCTTTGACGATGGATTTCTTGGTGAATGTAACTTCGAGTTTCGCGTGGATTGGAGCGTCTTCCATTGGAGCTTGAAGATGAATCAGCCAATTTGCGAAGGAAGATTTTGTGAGATGGCCATTTTAAGACGTAGATTCAATGGAAGGACAATTATGGTAACTCTTACTTTCCATTTTCGATTGATGAAGTTGACGCACCCACTAGTATTTGCCTATGCGGTATGTGTCAATTTCTTGTTTGCCCTTATTTGGAAATGTATTAAGATTCCAATTAGGACTCTAATGGGATGCCAATTCGATGCCAATTTGAGAATAATTCAACATTTGAGTATAACTTCTTGATAAGGTATCAATTTACCATTCTAAAGTTTGATGGTCTAATTTCTCACCATGCAATTGTTCAACTTAAAAAGAAAAGAAAAGAAACTTTCTAAAAGTCAAAATCTCTATTTTTATCCATTGTTGCACTTTTTAAGGTTGAATTATAAGTTTAGCTCTTGAACTTTCTTAGTTGCGTCAAACAAGTTTTTGAATTGCCAAAAAAAAAAAAAAAAAAAAGTTTTCAATAGATTCCTAACTTTAAATTTATGTTTAATATTTCTTTTTAACTTTAAAAAGTGTTTAATTGGGTTTTGAAACTTTTAATTTCGTGTTTAATAGATTGCTGAATTTTTAAAGTGTCTAACATGTCCTAAAATTTCAATTTTATGTCGATATTTTTATTAGATACTTTTTAAAATTGTTAGACACAAAGTTAGGACCCATACATTTCAAATTTGTGTTTAATAAGTTTGTGTATTTTAAAATATGTCTAATAAACAAAACATATTAGAAACAATATTAAAAGTTTAAAAATCTATTAAACACTTTTATAGTTTAAAGATTTATTCGATACAAGATTGAAAATATAAGAACCTATTAGACATTTTTTTAAAGTATAAGAACCTATTCAACACAACTTTAAGAATTAAAGTCTCATTTGATAACCATTTGGATTTTTGTTTTTAGTTTTTGCAAATTTGTACTTGTTTTATCATCATTTCTCTACGATGAGTTACTTTTTTTTAAAAAAATATATATATATATATTTAAATTCTTGGCCAAATTCCAAAACACAAAAATAAGTTTTTGAAAACTATTTTTTTGTAGTTTTTCAAAACTTGGCTTGGTTTAAAACATATGTAAAAAGACAAAACAAGAAAATTCATAGATAGAAATAGTATTTATAAGAGCTTAATTTTTATAGACATAGTTGGGGTCAAATCAGCACCAGTGTTTATATAAATTGTTCATTTTCATTTTTCCATTTAGGAAATCTTTTGTTTAAGATATATTTCATTTATATAAATAATATAATCTAAATATATATCTTTGAATATAACAAGAAATTTAAAATTTTATAAGAATAGCATCATCAAAATCCAACTCATATTCAAATATACATAAACACAAAACACAATAATAAATAATTTTTTTAGTTTAACATGTGGGGTGAGAATTTAAACCTATTGCCTTCTGGTCGAGAATATAATGCCTTAATCTGAACATAGCTAATTATTGTTGTCAAAATCTGGACAGGAAAAACGTACTTGACCTTCACATGAGTACAACAAGTATAAATTTGTTTGAGGGGAGAAGAATGTGGCCTATAAAAAAAAAAAGAGAGAGAGAAAATTGCATATCGGTGTGATGCTTGCCACACCAGCTCCGATGTTTAAGTTAGCTAGGAGAATTTTAGTGTAATGAATGAGGAAGAACTTACCTTTTTTAGATTGAAGATAGGTATTTATATGATCTCCTTAGAGTTTTTCTCCTTCCCTTTACGAATTAGGTTAAAGATGGATTGGTCCGGTTTGAACTAGGATGACACAAGCTAGGGGCATGCATGGCACGTGCCCCTTCGATAGGGTCGTCCTCTCGTTGGCCTTGACCTCATGCCAGGTCGAGGAGATTGATTTTGGGTTTCAGCCCAAAATCTTCTATTCTCCTTTGCTTTATAGTCTGATCCTTCTGGATTGGTCCAACTTTGTCCAACATTGAGCTTTCTCTTGTTAGTTTGGCCTCTAATTTCCCTTATAACTTGGATTTGTCCTTTTTTGATCTAGTTTTACTCATAACACCAATAATAAAAATTAAATTTATGTTATGTTTGTAAAAGAAAAAAATGAAGTTATGACATATTATAATAAATTTACTAGTTAATCTATTTGCTTTTTTAGTTTGGCTAAATTATTTATAAAAAAAAAAAAAGTTCCCTAAAATTTTTCATTTATTTCAAAAACACTCATATTCTTTCAAAAGTTGCAATATTACCCTTGATTTTTCACAAACATTTTAAAACTACCTTTAGTGTAGAAATTCGTTAGAATAGTGGATGGAAAGTCGACATGGCGATGATCTGGAACGATGTTGCAGTGACTGGGACGCTTGCCTTGATTAAGTCTAAAAGAACGGTATTTTGTCACGCTGACTTTTTGTTGAACATTCTAACGAATTTTCTACTTTAAGGGTAGTTTTAAAACATTTATGAAATGTTGAGGGTAGTATTGCAACTTTTCAAAGAATATGGGTATTTTGAAATAAATAACAAAGTTCAAGGGTTTTTTTAAAAATATAATTTAGCCTTTACTTTTATCTATTTTGGTCACTGTACTTTAAAAAATGGGTTGTTCTTTGTCTATTTTTTAATCTCTCATTTTTTTTCAATCATAATTTTAACACAACAATACATTCAATAAATTTCTTGAACATTGTCATAGCTTTGTATTAAAATATATTTTCGTGTATAAATTTTTTGCTAGAATTTTGAAATCAGTGACCAAAATCGACCCTTTTTTAAAGTATAAAAATAAATATGGATGTTTTGAAATTATTGGCCAAAATAGACCATATCTAAAAGTAGATAGATCAAAATAAGATTTTTTTTTTTAAAGAAACTTTGGCAATGTTGGAGTGGTGGGTTTCTTCCCACTAGCTTTTGATTAATGAATTCCTTCTTTTTCAAAAAAATAAAGTAATTTTACTTTTATTTATTCTATTTGAACATTGAATTACCAATACTATGGTTTTATCATGAACTTTGCATTAATTTTTTCTTACTAGTAGCTTTCTATAAGTAATTAAAAGAAACCAAATATAATTTTTTTTAGGATTAAATTACAAGTTTAGTTCATAAGCTTTTAAGTTTGTATATGATAGGACGTTCCTAGACTTTCAAAAGTATCTAATACATCTCTAAACTTTCAATTTTGTGTCTAATTAATAGGAGTCTACACTTCAAAAGTGTTTAATAAATATTTAAACTTTTTATTTTGTGTCAACTAGATCCCTAACATATTTGGAAATTTTAAAATTAACTAATCTATTAGACATAAAATTGAATTATTTTCCTAATATGACTCTAATTTCAATTTTATATCAATAGATTATTGAATTTTCAATTGTGTCTAATAGGTCTTTGACCTATTCGACATTGTTTAAAATTTATGGATCTATTAGGCACAAAATTAAAAGTTTAAAGACCTTTTAATTACTTTTTAAAGTTTGAGGACCAATTAGATATGAAATTGAAAAATCAAAGACGTATTAGATACTTTTCAAAATTCAGGGACTAAATAGACACAAACCTAAAAGTTCTAAGGAGTAAATATGTTATGTAATCTTCTTTTATTTATTTATCTGATGAGTAAATGTATGTTACATGGAGGGGCATAATGCATTGGCAATGAATAAATTGGTGACTCAAGTAGAGTGGAGGTGCACAACTACTTAAGCATATGGGTTGAATCAAGAGCAAGTGGTATAGGGTCATTGATTTGACTAGAAAGCTTAAATATTTTTAATCCATATCACAAATAAACAACTATGTAGCAACTAAAACCAGTATTTACTTTACTTTTTTAATTATAGAGTTTTAGTGGTTGTTTGGAGCATTGAGTGGGTTATAATAGTCCTGATTATAATAGTCTGTGGGTTATAATAATCTGGAGAGTTATATAAGATATGTTTAGGATGCAGAGTTATTTGGTCTGGGTTATAATAGTCTGTGTTTGGAGTACAGAGTATTCCACAGACTATTATAACTCACGCCCCAAGCAGTCCCTTATATTTTTGTTTAATAGGTCCTTGAAATTTTTAAAAGTATCTAATAAGTTTCTGAACCTTCAATTTTGTGTCTAATAAGTCTTTAAATTTTAAAAATGATAAATAGGTCATTGCACTTTCAATTTTGTGTCTAATAGGTTATTGGCATATTCAACAATTTTCTAAATTAACAAATTTATTGGACACAAAATTAAAATTTGTGTCTAATAGGACATTGAAAACTTTTAATTTATTTTGTGTCCAGCAGATTCATAAATTTTTAAAAATGTTGAATAGGCCAAAGACCTATTAGAGCATAAAATTGAAAGCTCAAGTATTTATTAGCCACAAAATAAAAAGGGTAGGAACTTATTTGACACTTTTTTTAAAGTTCATCGACTTATTAAACATATCAGATTGAAAATTTAAGAATTTATTAGATACTTTTTAAAGTTTAAAGACCTATTTAACACAAATTAGCTATGGATTGAACTTACAATTTAACTTTTTTTCCTTTTTTTTTCCATTTTTTCTTTAGAAAAAAAAATATTGTCAACTCAACACAATGTATCGTACTCCACTATAATATTTCAATCAAACTCCATAATAAAAGATAGAATAATAATCTTATCTTACATCACGAACTTCACATTCAAAATCTAATCTCATATGACCAAGTAAAAGGTTTCGAGTGGAAAAATCCTATTTCTACACAAAAGTCTAATTCTTATCAAATTTTGGTATGTCATTCTCTTTGATCTATAATTCAACTAAGAATTTGCCTTAACTCAAAAAAAAAAAAAAAAAAAAAAAAAAACTAAGAATTTGCCTATTTTTTCCACCGTTGCTTGCGCAATTGCAAGTTGGAAGCTTTCTTAAGGAAGATGATTTACAAGTTGTGGTTGAAGATCTTCTGATCATCTTTGTTTTATTCTTCTTGGTGGTCAAATTTTGTGTCATGGCAAAGTTGAAACAAACCTAGGGTTTGGATGATTCATCTTTTTTGATAACTAATGCAAAATGCTTATTGTTGTGAAGCATTTATAGAATATGGCCAATATTGCCAATCTTATCAAAAGATTATACCTCTCAAAAGATTAAAGGCCCGTTTGGATTGTATTTTCAAGTGTTTATTTTTGAAAAAAAAATCACTTTAACAAGATTTGCAGTGTTTTGGCACCCACTTAAAATGACTTTTTAAAAAATGAGTTTCAAAAATAAGTTATTTTGGGTGAAACACTTGATACCAAAATTTTTAAAAAAAATGATTTTTAGGTGTTTAACTTAGAATTCCTCACAAATTTTCATGATATATTAAAATGACCAAAATACCCTCATACTATCCTTCTCACCGTCGATGACTACACCGGCAACTACTCCGACTATCACTCCTAGCAGTGGCTAATGTTAGTCGGTTTGTCATAATGTTTTAAATACAATTTTGAACTTAATTAGTTCATAGTGTTTAATAATCGTCCTTTATAGTAATTTGACATTAATAGGAGCATCATGAGTGTAGAGCAAACCAAACAAACTTGTGTATAAAAAAACTTTTAAGAAAATGTAACCAAACATATGAATGTTTTAATTCTAAACAGCTTGAAAAAGAAAAAAAAAAGCTTAAAAGAAAATGTATTTTTGAAAAATACTTAAATTAAAAAGTAATCCAAACAAACCCTAGGGCCGTTTGGTTCGCAGGTTTGGGTGGTTTGTTAAACCTGGGTTTATTAAGCTTGAAGTTGTTAAGTCTGGGTTTGTTAAGTCTGTGTTTGGATGGTACAGAAAATAGGTTTGTTAAGTCTGGGTTTGTTAAATCAGTGTTTGGATGGTGCAAGTTTGGGTTTGTTAAATCTGTGTTTGAATTCTAATTTGTTATTAAACCTGAGTTTATTAAAAGAATATTTGGTTGATACATTTAAAATTTGTATAAATAATAGAAATTATTTAATTAAAGTAATAAAAACTATATATTAAAATATATATAAAATGTAACTTTTATGATGAAATTAGAGAGTATTATTTTAATAATAAATAAAATATTTGTAATACATTTGTCCACTCAATTTTCTTCCAATAATTATTTTATAGAATAAATATTTAATTTGTTAATGAAAATATTTCAGACTATTTATCAAAGTGTGAACAAATATAAACAAATTTTTTTTATGCAAATATATCCAATATAAAATTAACCATAAGAAAATGTTATCAATTGTTTATTTAATTTATAACTTGTTGTGCTAAGAAAAATTATTTACTACTTATCATCAAAATTATTATTGAACTTAACTTGCTATATTAACTAATACATAAGGTTATAAAGTTAAAGTATTTTAAATAATATTATTTTAAAAGCTATTAACTTCAAGATACACTAACCAAAATAGTTTAATTAATTAATTTTACAAATATTATGTCTTTAATTGACTATGATTACATGATTTTTACATTTTCACAAGAAAATGAGTTTAGGAAAGTTGTGGATTTAGAGAAATGGACTTTTTTTTTTTTTAACAAATGGAAATTGACGTATTAAATTTAGGTTTATATAACGTGTCTAGTTTGAAATTTATAATAAAATAATTTTTATTATAATTTATATGTTAATAAATTTTTTAAAATATACCAATAAGTTTCTTATAAATTATGAACACTTTTTAATTTATTTTTGAATATTATTGCTAATCTAAACACTTTTTGAATAATTATTTTGTAAAACAAATATTTAGTTAGTTTTGTAATTATTTTTTTTCTATCAATGTAGGAACAAAATACAAAGAAATTCATTCTTATAAATTTATCATTATACTTGCTTTAAAACATGAAGTATAACAAAGCCGACATATCGGTTTATGAATTAACTATTACTATTTGAAATTTGAACTAAATTTATTTATTATAAAGTTATCATTAATTTATTATTTTTATTTAACTAATATGTTTTTATTAAAAATCTAATGCATTTTAAAAGCATAATTAAAGACAAAATATGTACTGTAGCAAACTTGGGAAGTATGAATAAAGTACTGTAGCAAATCTGGTGAGTAAGGTAAAGTACTGTAGCAAACCTGGGGGGTAGAATAATATGTACTGTAGCAAACTTGGGTTAACAAAACTGCCAACCAAACATGGGTTTGTTTAAACAAACCCATACTCCCCACTTCCAAAACAGGGAACCAAAATTTTGTTGCCAACCCACCAACCCCAATTACGTTTCATTATGAACCAAGATTATTTGTAGTGTGATTGAATCACAATAGTTGAATTTTGTTCATGTGTGAAAGAGAGAAATAGTTCAATTTGTAACTCGATTGAAGTTATGTGGTGTCTTGTAAAAAAAATTTGAACGATCGACATAGGGAAAAATTATGTAAGAGTTCTTAATTTTATAGAGAGCCAAATAGAACAAAGAAGACTAAATCCAAACTTTATCTAATATGAGAATCCTTTTGTATAGAAACACACTGTCGAAGTGGATAATTTAGGTCTCATTTGATAACTATTTGATTTTTTATTTTTGATTTTTGAAAATTAAGTCTATAAATATTACTTCTACCTATGAGTTTCATTTTTATATATCTATTTAAAAACCAAGCCAAGTTTTGAAAACTAAAAAAAAAATAGTTTTCAAAAATTTATTTTTGTTTTTGGAAATTGGCTAAGAATTCAAATGTTTTCATAAGAAATATGAAATTCATTGTAGAGAAATGATAGGAAAACAAGCAAAAATTTTCAAAAACCAAAAATCAAATTGTTATCAAACGGGGTTTTAGAGTTCGTTACACTTGGTAACATTCCCGTTTCTAGTTTCTGTTTTTTGTTTACAATTTTTTAGAAACATAAACATTTGGTAACTATTCATGTTTCTTGTTTCTCATTTTTCAGAAATGTTTCCAAAATTGTGTAGAAAAATTAATTTGGAAACAACAAATCAACCCCGTTTGATAAGCATTTCAATTTCTGGTTTTGGTTTTTCTATTTATGTTTAATTACTGTTTTTAAAAAATAGAAAGCCAAACTTGGATTACTGTTTTTAAAAAATAGAAAGCCAAACTTGTTTGATAACTGCCTTTTGTTTCAATTTTTTAAAAATTAGAGAGATGAAAAGATGTTTTAGAGAGAGAAAAATGTGTGGAGACATAGAAATAAAAATTTAAAGGCATAGATATAATTGTTTTAGAGAGAAAAATTTTCTCTCTTTTTGAAGAAAGAGAGAAAAGTTAAACATAGTAAATTTAGAGAAATGAAAGAAAAATAGTTAGAGAGAATATTAGTTAAACGTCATATTGGTTAGAGAAAAAAAAAAAAGAAAAGTTAGAGAGAAAAAGATAAATTTTAGAGAGAAAAAAATTAAATACAAAGAGAAATTTTAGAGAGAGAGTAAAGTTAAGAGTAAAAGATATATTAGAGAAATAAAGATAAATGATAAAAAAAAATAATAATAATAATTAAAAAAAAAAGTTGTACTGAGGGAAAATTTAGAGAGAATTATTTTTAAGAGAAAAGTTAGAAATATATTTATTAAAGAGATAACAGTTAGGAAGAAATTTTAGAAATAGATAAGTTAAAGAGACAAGTTTAGAGAGAGAAATTGGAAAGGGTATGCTAGAAGAGAAAGAGAAATGCAAGTTAAAAAAAGATAAACATTTTTAAAGGTTTAATCATTTGCCATTATTTTTTGTTTACCTTTTATTCTCTCTTTATTTTTAATCCATTGATATTATTTTTATTTCCTTTTAAAATACTCTAATTAATCTTTTTTTAATTATGAGCATCATATTTATGGAAAAATCGTCTCATTGACTATAGCATTTATTTTATATTCTAACATTTTGAATATCTTCTCTTTTAGGGCAGAATGACCAAATAGATGGTAAAGTGATTTTATCATATATAGTTATTTGTATTTTTAAAAATGTGATTGAGTATATCTTTCCTTATATCAATAGTTGCCTTGTTATTTGATTGAATAATGGGATCTTTCCCATATTTGATTAAGTGATTTTTTGTTTTAAATTTGAAATTTGCTGAAGTTGTTGTCAACTCTTGAAGAGTTATCTTTTTGTGATTTTTGTGTTAAATATTGAATTCTTGAGAACATGCTTCAATTGGAGATTTTTAACGGTTGTTGAATACACTATACATTTCACAAAGGGAGCTTGTGAACGTGGATCGTCAAAGGGACCAAGATTGCAGCATAAAATCCAAGCATGAAGTTCTTTTAATTTTATGCATAAGACAATTTGTTGTGTACTAATCCTTTGATAATCTAATCTATGGGCATGGCCTCATGGAGTAGGTTGGAAAACTGAACTACGTTAAAAATGTTGTGTGTTCATTTATTCTTATATTTTTGCATGTCTTTAACAACCATACATGTTTAACTATTATATGAATCTCGCTCATGTAATTAAAATAAATACATATACAAAAGACATTGTTGTTCCAACAAGACAAATTAAATAAATTGATAATTAAGTCATTTCACATTTTAAAGAGATAATGAAAAGTTCTAAAGAGAGAAAGAGAAATAAAAATTATATAGAAATGCAAATTTTAGAGAGAGAGATAATTTTTTAGAGAAAGAAATTTAGAAAAAAAATTAGAAAAAGAAATTTGTTGGAGAGTGATATGTCAAAGAGGAAAATATGAGTATTAGAAGAAAAATAAGTTTTTGAAAAACAGAAATCTATTTTTAAAAACTACTTTTTTTTTTGTTTTTAAAATTTTTTTATAATTTCAAAAACCTTTAAAAAAAACAAAATGATTATCAAACGGCCCAGTTTTTTTTTTAAACACAAATAAAATCATTCTCTTGTCATTTTTTTTACTATTAAAATGCAAAATAAATATGACATCAAAATTTTAGATATTAAATTTTAAAAACTAATTTCCATTTAAAATTGTTGACATTTTTAATTCAAAATTTCATAGAACAAGAAACAAGAAATAGTCACCAAACATGTTTTTGTTTTTTAATCAAAAAGAAAGAAGAAGAAAAAAAAAGAAACAATTATCAAACGTAGTTCGCCATTCTTCTTTATTAAAAAAAGAAAACGAGAGACATAAAACATGAACGAAAAACAAAAAACATAAACATTATCAAACGTATCTTTTGGTATCCAACCAAGTGACCGAATTCTTTGGTAGGATGTGTCAGCAAACACTACAACACATAGCTTCTGCTACTTGTGTGATATGGCAGTGAACTTCGTCCCCAAAATAATAATAATAATAATGATGATACAAATTGACTTTGGGGTTCAATTTCAATCAATGGATCCTTGAGATTTCCCAATAAGAAAAGAGTATGGTTGGATGGGGAGTTAGGACATCAATTTTATCCAGGACCCCCACCCTGACTAGGGATGGGGATGGAAAATGCATTTTCTGCCTTCTTTTCAGAAATTTTAATCTTTTTTTTTTAATTATACGTATATATATCTATTCTAAACTTTGTTAAATATTTTTATAAAATTAATTATTTAAAAAAATCCAATAAACTAATTTTCTTTTTATTTTAATTAAAAATATGTATTTAATATTTAATAAAAATAAAAG
Source organism: Trichosanthes truncata (assembly GCA_033996785.1). Classification (NCBI taxonomy): domain Eukaryota; kingdom Viridiplantae; phylum Streptophyta; class Magnoliopsida; order Cucurbitales; family Cucurbitaceae; genus Trichosanthes; species Trichosanthes truncata. The sequence goes on from JAWPNB010000003.1 coordinate 80,059,470, forward strand.
TAGCGAGAGGACACAAGAACTCGAACCTTTAACCCTCAAAATCAGGCATGGGAATTGAAATCTCCCAGACATGCTCGAGCTCGACTCCACCCTGTTTACATCCTTATGGTTTCACCTAGAATTTTTATACCAAAATAATATAGAGAATTTCTTAAATCCTTTCTTACATAGTATCAAGATAATCTTCATTTCATAAAATGAAAATTAAACAACTATGCACTTATTTATTTATTAAATATTTATTCTGAATTGTTGCAAAGAAAGGCACACCTGCAGGCTGCAAGGAGACTTTACCAAGGCAAAGATGGGGTGTAGGAAGAAGAAATTAAAAAATTTTAAAAAAAAAAAAACTCTAAAAGTGTTTACCTTTAGGATCATTTTGATTAAAAAAAAACATATTTTTTAGAAGGAGAATTGGACCGTATGGCTAAAATAGGAGGGCAATTTTGAAAAATATTCAAAAATAAAAAGTTGTTGATTTATGGCCACACGTGAGAACTCGTGCATAATATATATATCCATTATGACACTGTATTTAAAACATGAAAATATCGGATCAAATATTTTTTTTATATCAAATATCTTTTTATTTCAAATTTTAATCTAAATCTTGAAGTTGTTATCTCATATAAATCTAAATTTCGAATATTTTGCTCTTTATGGATCTTAATTTATTTTGTATATTTAAAATTTTAGATTATATCATTCAAAGTTTTAAACTATATATTTAAAATATTTATAATTTTTTTTTGGTATTTTCATGTTTAATACGATTCTTTTGGTAATTGAGAAGCTTTTTCACGGTACTATTGCATAATATTTTTTTTTCCCGTTATACCTCTATATGTGTTATTCATTAGATATTTAAAATGTGAAAATATCGGATCAAATACCTTCCTATATTAGATATCTTTTTATTTCAAGTTTTAATCTAAATCTCAAGGTTGTTATCTTATGTAAATCTAAATTTCAAATCTCTTGCTTTTTATGGACCATAATTTATTGTTGTTTATTTAAATTTTTAGATTATATCTTTCAAAGTTTTAAACTATATATTTAAAATATTTATATTTTTTTGGTATTTTCACGTTTACGATTCTTTTGGTAACTGAGAATTTTTTTTTTCTGTCAATTGATCACGACTCATGAACATATGCTATCGACTTGCTGAGATCGAGTTTCAAATCAAGCAGATCAATGAAGGCGGGGGCGATGCATCAATCATGATTAAAAAAAATCTATAATCTTCAAGAAATCAAGCATTATCGTATGAGTCAATCGGAGACGGAAAAATGCAAGAAACTCGTTCGATTGAGCGAAGAAATAGGAAAAGGCTCGTATTTAGAAGATCGAATAGCAATGTGGAGTTGGTGGAAGCGTTCATAGCGCGACAACAAAGGTTGTGCAGGGAGGAAGAATTATGTAAATACAGCAGAATATTGAACTTCTTAGAGGAAGAAAAAGGAAGCAATTGTGAGGGTGAGGAGGAAAATGGTGGCGATTTTGAAGAGATTGATAAATACACAATTTGAAAATCGAAGAGTTTTAACATGGGTAAAAGGATGGTGATTTTGAAGAGATTGTGGAAAATTCGTTTGGTTAAAAAATGGACGTTGGTTCCAATTTCTCAAACTGAAATATTTGTTTGGTTCTATATGCATCATGACGACTATCTTAGCATGATGGTGACTGTCTTAGAGTTGAAGATTGTTGAAGATCAAAGGACAATTGTTTGATAACACTATTAAACATTTTCAAATACAAGGTATTTGTGCATAATTTTATTTCTAAGGGTGTGCTGAAGTTGTTTTTGTGGCCAAGTTGTTGTTCCTAAAATATCATATTCCCACCAAAAGATTTAATTTATTAGTACAAAGTATCTGTGGCTCAACCAAGATTTTAATTTTTAGTACATAGTATTTACAAACTCAATTTGACGAAGATTTTAGCCAGTATTTGTGTGGCTCAGTCGCTGCTTTTTAGTACATGTGTAGAAAATCTTATGAAGATTTTAACTATTTTTTAGTATAATGTATTTGTAGGGCTTAATCTTAGAGAGACTTCATGTGATAGTTATTTTGAATACATGGTATTTTTTTATGTAATGTCTACAACTTGAGTTATTATAATTAAATATTCTTGATGATTAATGTTAATTTTGTTGGAAATCAAACATATAAAGTTATGCTTATGACTTTTCTAGTTTCCATCTATTTTTTAGATTTTGTAGCTTTTTAAGTTAGCTTTGTTTTTGAGATATTGTTTGTGAGATATTACTTAGATTTTTTAAGAGGAATTCTATTTTTAAGTAATTTGGTATTTGTCAATCTAAGAATATGTATCAATTATCCTTCTAGTTGGGTTGGTTTATTATTTAGTTAGAATTTTAACAATTATGTATTTTCAATTTTCAAATACATAACTAGTCCTCTATTTAAGGAATTTTGTAGAAGTTATGTTTATTGTAATTTGAGTTCTAGATTTGAAATAATTATAGGATGATTTAGCATCTTGGATTCAAATTTGTGGTAAAGGATATTTTCGACATTTAATAATTTAATTTAAAAATGAAAAAAAAATCGTTTAGCTATTTTTTAAAGAAAAAATTTTATGACCTTTTTTCATAACGCATATTTAAATTTGGCCTTTGCTGCTGTTGGCCCTTTTTGAAAATGCAACTAAAAATGTGGAAACTATTTTGGGCTGACTACGCAAATGGCCATTTTTTATTTCACGTTTTGAAAAATGGCCGAGCAATCTTAATTTTTTTAAAATGGCCAAATCATTATTCATAATTTTAATTAGTAATTATTAAATGACCAGACTACCCCTAACCACTTCCATGACTAAGATTCCCTAATTATCGGGTAATTAAATTTAATTTAAAATTAAAATCTAAATTTGAATAGATAAATTTGGTAATCTAAACAACAAAAGTTATTAGGATTCATAAAACAAACAAAAATTCAAAATTCAAACAGATTATCTACAATTCAAACAAAAATACACAGCAATTAAAAATTGATTGCATAACAAAAAGATTAAAAAAGTAGTTAAAATAATAGATTAACAAACCAATAAAATGACATGCAATATGAAATACTAAACTAAAGAATAAAAGTAACCCAAAAACAACGAAGATTAACGTATTTACACATTTTTTAAAATATAATCCGATATTTTGAGAAGATATAAGGTACAAATATAATAAAATATAAATAGATTCGGTTTCTTTATTCTAGAGTTTAAATTAGATAGTTTGTTATACTTAAACCTACCATTGCCATCTATCTCTTGAGCTGTGTATGTGCATGAAAAAATATAGAGTAAAAATCAACTGAACAAAATACCTAATTCAAACAGATTATCTACAATTCAAATAAAAATACATAGCAATTAAAAATTGATTGCATAAAAAAAAGATTAAAAAATTAGTTAAAACAATAGATTAACAAACCAATAAAATGACATGCAATATGAAATACTAAAAATAAAAGTAACCCAAAAATAACGAAGATTAACGTATTTACACATTTTTTTTTAAATATAATCCGATATTTTGAGAAGATACAAGCTACAAATATAATAAAATATAAATAGATTCAGTTTCTTTATTCTAGAGTTTAAATTAGGTAGTTTGTTATACCTAAACCTACCATTGTTATCTATCTCTTGAGTTGTGTATGTGTCTGAAATAAATATAGAGTAAAAATCAACGGAACAAAATACCTACAGAGAAATACACTGTACATAAAAAAAATAAAAAGTTCGAACACTACCACGAACTCATCTACCTCTTGAGCTATGTATGTGTCTTAAATAAATATAGAGTAAAAATCAACGTAACAAAATACTTACAGAGAAATACACCGTACATAAAAAAAATAAAAAGTTCGAACACTACCACAGACTCATCTACCTCTTGAGCTATGTATGTGTTTGAAATAAATATAGAGTAAAAATCAACAGAACAAAATACCTACAGAGAAATACACTATAAATAAAAAATAATAATAATAAGTACGAACATTTCCACGAACCTGGATTTTTATCAATAAAGCAACAGAACAGACATGAATAATAAGCGAATAGAAAGCTGCATGTGAACCATGAATAGAATCCAAGGCAAGTTCGCGACCCCTCTATGCCTTCCCCATCAATGGAACCAACAACCACCTTATCCCCTACTAACACTTTGCTCTTCATCTTCTTCAGCACTGCCTTCACCACGCATAGCAACTCAACTCCAAGCCTCGAAGATTCTTACGAATCATCTTCTAACCTTCCCAAAACTCTGAATCGTTGTTCGAACTGTCAGAAAGTTGAGAAGTAAGCGACTGAACAATTACTGAAATTGGCTTGTCCAGTAGCGACCGTGCCGATGGCTTGAGATTTGAGATTCGGAGAGAGGAGGATTGTCTTGGAGAGAGAAAATCATAAAAATACCGATGGCTTAAGATTTAGAGAGAGGATAGAGGATGATTGTCTTAGGGAGAGAGGATTTCGGAGAATGGAGAAGGAAGCAACTGAACAATTACGCACATGAAATTAACTTCTGCAGCAGCGATGGTTACCGAAAAAATACCAATGGCTTAAGATTCGAAGAGAGGAGTATTGTCTTGGGGAGAGAGAATCGAAAAAATAAGTATAAAGATACTAACTACAATGTAAATCTTTCAAAATACAAATTAGATATAGTTTAAATAAAATAAGAGAGAGATATTTAGATTTGAAGAGAAAATGATTGTCTTGGGGAGAGAGAATTTCGGAGAGAAGAATATTTTCTTGGAGAGAGAGAATCGAAAAAATAAATATAAAGATAATAACTGCAATGTAAATATTTCAAAACACAGATTAGATACAGTTTAAATAAAATAAGAGAGAGGGACATTTGGTGTACGAGGACAAAATGGGGATTTGAAAAAAGAAACGCCACACGTGCACCTCACGTGTGGCCATAATTAAAAAGAAAAATCGGATGGCCATTAACCAAAACAACCCATTCTTTTTAGCCATTCTTAGAATTTTCCCAACTATTTTCAGTCCAGTCCAGCTAGTCCATCTGAGAGTTGGGTTCATTGAAAATCTAGTTGGGTATATAATGTCCAGCCCATTTCAATCTTGCTGGGCTCCTAATGGGCCTCTTCCATGCGCTAGCACAATGGACAATTGCAAATATTCTCTCACCAAAATGAAAAGGGGGAATTAAAAAATATGTATTTTTATAAAATTAAAGGTAAATTACAACTTTAGCCCTTGAATTTTATATTTGTGTCTAATAGATCCCAAACGTTTAATTTTATATCTAATACGTCATTGAACTTTCAATTTAGTGTCTTTCATTGAACTTTCAATTTTGTATCTAATGAGTACTTGGCTTATTCAATATTTTTTAAAATTCACAGATCTATTGTATATAAAATTGAAAGTCTATGATCTTATTAGACATAAAATTCAATTTTATGTCAAATAAGTCCGTTAATTTTAAAAAAATGTCAAATATAATCTTGAGACATATTAGACACAAAATTGAAAGTTTAGTAATCTATTAGACATTTTTAAAATTTAAGAACCTATTAGACACAAAATTAAAAGTTTAGGTTCCGTTTGATAACCATTTGGTTTTTGAAAATTAAGCCTATAAATACTACTCCCACCCATGTATTTACTTGTTTTGTTACCTACCTTTTACCTATGTTTTCAAAAATCAAGTCATGTTTTGAAAACTAAAAAAAGTAGTTTTCAAAAAGTAGTATTTGTTTTTAGAATTTAGCTAAGAATTCAAATGCTTTTTTAAGAGATATGAAAATCATTGTAGAGAAATTGAAAGAAAACAAGCTTAATTTTCAAAAACCAAAAATCAAAAATCAAATGGTTATCAAACGGGGCCTTAGTAATCTATTAGATATTTTTAAAGTTTAAGAACCTATTAGACACAAAATTGAAAGTTTAAGAAACTATTCTACCTTTTAAAGTTAAGAGACCTATTAGACACAAACTTGAAAGTTGAGGAAGTAAACTCGTGATTTAACCTAAGATTAATATTACAAAAACAATATATTTTTAAAAATCTATTAATCAATTAACAATAGTAATCCCTCACTTTCTAACTTTTCTTTAATTTTCATGATTCTTACAATAATTATAGAAATCAGAAATTGATACATGTTCTTTCTTATTATATCACTTTTACATTTTTTTTTTAATTGTTGTTTTCATGAAATTTATAGATAAAAATCAATATAATTATAGAAAACAATAATTGAGGCATGTTATTCCAAAAAAGGCAGTAACAAAACTAATTATTGAAGTTTTTTTTTTTTTTTTTTCTAATTTTCTTAGTGCTCGGGTGATATTTATGCTTCTTTTTTTTTTTTTTTTTGGGAAAGGGTGAGATTTATATTTAATTATTACTACAGTTGCAGCTCGTCTGAATGAAATATAGCTGGTTTAAATGCAGGGGCGGATCCAGAGGTATTCACAATGTGGGGGCCGAAATTAAAATTAATAAATATTAAATATTTTAAAAAATCAATAATATTCTTTGTCAAATATATATATATATATATATATATATATATATATATATATATATATATTCGCTCCCTTTCTCTATATATATAACAGTATTAAAACTGAAAATTTTATTATTTAATTATTTAAAGATGATTAAATAATTTAAAAAAATCTTTCATCTTATTATAAGTATTATAGATTTTTTAAGTTAGAGAATGAAAATAGAATATTTAGAAACTAATTTTTATAATTAAATTAATTATATTTAAAAACTAATTGTTATAATTAGCGTGAATATAATTAAAATTATTTTTTTTTATAAAAAGTAAATTTTGATAGATTGAACCATATAGCCATATAAAAAATTAAAATTAAACTAAAAAAAACAAAGAATTAGATAATTAAAGGGAAAAATTAATTTTTACCCCTCAATTTTTACCTTGAACTTTCAATTCCATCAAATTAGATCTAAAGACTTTGGTAAGTGTTGACATTAAACTTCAATAACTGTAGCAAATTTTATTTTCTAGCATGATTCTTTTGTTTGAGGAACTGTTTAATTTTTTTTTCGTGTGTGAGTGCAATTAATTAAAAAATGTAGAGCTACTAGAAAACTAATAGGACTTCGAAGAAATATGATACTAGAGCTTAATTTTTGTTGAAATTTATGAGTTTGGAGAGATTTATTCAATTTTCAATTGTGTATTGATGAAACTTAATTTTATGCTAGACTTGCATTTCAATGAAATTAGTGAATTTTGGTAGATTTTTACATTGTTTTTTATTTGGTTGTTAAAATCAATAGTGAACATAGCGAAAATTGAATAGAAGGTAAAAGGTACAACACTTGTCAAATTTAGGGGTTCAATTAGATGAAAATTTGTACACATTGCCAAATTTAGAAAATATTTTTTCCCAAAAAAAAAAATATATGTATAAGTAAAGTATAAAAAGTAATAGGTATAATAAATAATATATATATAATGTTTTATTTACTCATTTTTAATTTAAAAAAAAACTAATGTTTATAATTAATTATTCATTAAACTAATCTTAATTCTTTGTTTCAAAATTTTGGGGGGCTATGGCCCCCTAGTTTCTAAAGCCGTCCGCCCATGTTTAAATGAGCCTAGAAAAGTTGAAAAGGAGTTCGAGAAATTATGGATAGTGATTTGAAGAATTGACAAAAACTTCAAATTATTTTGATATTATTCTATGAATAGAGATTTTTTATTATTTTATTATTATTAAATCTATGAATAGAGATTTTTCTTAAATATATATATATATATATAAATTATGAATAGAGATCTCTCCTCCACAAAATTGAGATAAGGATTATATTAATATTTTCAGCCACTTGAGTTCGAGAAATTATGGATAGTGTTATGGGTGAAATTGGACCAATAAGAATGGGCTGGCTAAAGGGCTGCAACGAAGGGCCAAATAAGGAAAGAAACACAATACATAGTCCAAACAGACTGAAACCGACAAGAGACCGACCCAGGACGAGAAGGGACGAAGAAATGGACTTGGGCCAAAGCCCAAGCCCGTGGCCGAGGCCGACCACATGGCAAGGCCCCATTTTGGGCCTTGCCATGGTCCAAAGACAAAGGGGAGAATACCGGGGCTTGGGCTCGGCCCAAGCCTGTGGTAGGCCTTGGCCTCGGCCGAGGCCAACTAGTTTGGCAAGGCTCAGTTTTGGGCCTTGCCTCGGTCCCTTATGACCCATGTGCCCTCGGTTCAATCCAATTCGACCTTTCCTTTCCCCATTCGAAGACGGAAACCCACAAAAAACCCTAAGAAGGAAGCTATTTAAGCTCTCCCTCAGGGGGAGAGCAAGGTAAGTTCATTCCAGCTTACAACACTCTCCTACAACTCTCAAATTCTCTCAAAACTCTCTATGACTTAAGCATCAGAACCTGTGTGGTCTACACCACACCGGTATCCAGGTTTTTCTTGTCTTGCAGGCCGCGTTCTTCCCCCAAGAATACAAATTCACCGTCGTTGTCACGTGGAGGTCAGGTGATATTTCTCCTGTCCAAAATTTGGCAGCAACAGATAGTGATTCGAAGAATTGACAAAAACTTCAAATTATTTTGATATTATTCTATGAATAGAGATTATTTATTTATTTATTAAATCTATTAATAGAGATTTTTTTTTTAAAAAAAAAAAGATGAATTATGAATAGAGATTTCTCCTCCACAAAATTGAGATAAGGATTATATTAATACTTTTCAGCCACTTGAATTTGATTGTAACTGATAAGGCATTAGACCAACCACTCTAGCCTACAATATATATGAAATTCATGCAATTGTGTGCGGAATATGTCCTTTTATTCATTTATTGTTATTGGTTTTTATGAAGAAAAAATAAATATTTTCGTGCGTGAATCTTGCATTTATTATATATAAATGAATCTAAATTTTAAGTACATCTTCATAAATTTGAGAGTCTGAAATATTTATTAAATGCATATGGTTTTTTTTTAAAAGAAAGGCAGGAATAAATGAAAAAATATATATATATTTTTAAATAAAAAGTACATGTCATTTACCACTAAACTATGTTCATATTGGCCAAAAGAAAATTAATGTTACCCAAAACTATGTTCATGTTGGCCAAAAGAAAATTAATGTTACCCAGGTTGATTTTAATCCCATCCTAACACTATCTTATTTTATTAAATGGTTAGGATGATTATTGTAAGATTTAAAAATATTCATTATGGAGACTATGGTCGTCACAAACAATGTCAGATGGATTTTTTTTAGCAGAATGTCACATGGATTATGGTGTAAAATATTTTTTTTAACAAAATTATCAATATATATATATATATATATATAAACAATCAAAATATTTCTTTGATTGATATGTCCTATATAAAATTGCATGCACATCACCCAATACATTATACATAATATTAATGAATAAAAATGCAAACATGGTTTTAACAATTCAATATTAAATTGCAATATTTTATTAAGACTTTTGAATTCAAGATTGCTAAGTCTACATTCTACATGTGAGTTTATTTATCCAGACTATGAATTTCCCAGTCTTATAAATTATTATAAACTTAAAAATAAAAAAATATTTTTTCATGCTATACATTTTTTACCCTCTAAGTTTGATAATCATTTGGACCTCGTTTGATAATCATTTCAGTTTTTTGTTTTTGATTTTTGATTTTTTGCTTTCTGTTTTTAAAAAACAAAAACTATATATATTTGGTAATTGTTTTTAGTTTTCTTTTAGATTGTTTTTTGTTTTTAATTTTTGATTTTTTGCTTTCTGTTTTTAAAAAACAAAAACTATATATATTTGGTAATTATTTTTAGTTTTCTTTTAGTAAATCTAAGTTTACAAAACTTAACACAAAATAGGAATTCAATTTGATAATCATTTGGGCCCCGTTTGATAATCATTTCAATTTTTAGTTTTTGATTTTTTGTTTTCTGTTTTTAAAAAACAAAAACCATATATATTTGATAATTGTTTTTAGTTTTCTGTTTTAAAAAAAAAAGCAAAAACATGATTGATAATTATTTTTTGTTTTTGTTTTTAAAAAATCAAGAGAACATTTGATTACTCTGTTTAATTAAATATTTTTTAATAAAAATAAAAGCAAATTATTTTTATAATATTTTTCCATTTGGTATGCATAAGGGGAAAGTTTACTTTTTACCCTTAAGCTTGTTAAATTGTATCAATTTTTGCCCCGAACTTTCAATTTTATCGAACTATATCTCAAACATAGATAAGTGTTGTCATTTTCACTTTAAACTTGAAAATTTGTTGCAATTTTTAACTCCTGATAAATTTTCGTTTTGAAAATTCATTAAACATAAGTATTATCATTTACTTTCAATAAATGATAAACCGTATATATGGTACAAATTTGATAAGATTTAAAAAAACAAAACTACATTAGAGCTAAATTTTTGTTAAAATTTGTGAGTTTTGACAAAGTTATTCCATGATTAATTTGTAAACTAATCAATCTTAAATTTGTGCAAAACTTGATATCATTGAAATTAGTGAGTTTACGAAGATTTTTACCTTGTTTTCGGTTAAAATTTGTTGGCAAATCTACAACATTTTTTTATCAAGATTTAGAAACAAAAAGTCTTCTGGAACATGAATACATGATATGTATTTTTGTATTTTTCTAATTTAACTTTTCTTTAAAAAAAACATTAATGATATGAAATGGGTTTTTTTTTTTGAGAAAAAAACAATAATGATATTAATATTTAAAGTAAGAAATGAAAGTGAAAATAAAACTGAATTTAAAAAAAAAAACTAAAAGAAAACTTTCAAAACAAATAATTGAAAGGGAAAAAAAAGTGACGGTTGTTGGCTTGGCGTGACTCGTGAGGCGGGCCAGGATTTTTGAAAAACGGAATTGGGTTTTTGAAAACGATTTTTTTTGGCTTTTGAATTTCCTTAACAAATTTAAAAGCGTTTTAAAAAATATAAAAATATAAAACTCAATTTATTATCAAACAGACATGTTTTTTAAAAATAAGAAACCAAAAACTAAAAATTAATAACTAAGACCCCGTTTGATAACCATTTAATTTTTGGTTTTTAGTTTTTGAAAATTAAGCTTGTTTTCTCTCAATTTTTCTACAATAGTTTTCATCTCCCTTAAGGAAGAATTTGAATTCTTAGCTAAATTCTAAAAACAAAAACAAGTTTTTAGAAACTACTTTTTTTAGTTTTCAAAACATGGCTTGGTTTTTGAAAACATAGGTAAAAAGGAGATAACAAAACAAATAAATCCATAGGTGGGAGTAGCATTTATAGGCTTAATTTTCAAAAACCAAAAACCAAAAACCAAATGGTTATCAAACGGGGCCTAATTGGCTATTAAATGGAACTTAACCAATGATTTTTGGAAATTAAGCTGACTCTATTTTACCTATGAGTTTCTTTGTTTTGTTAACTACTTTTTACTAATGTTTTCAAAAATCAAGTCAAATTTTAAAAATTAAAAAAAGTAGGCTCCGTTTGTTAACTATTTGATTTTTAGTTTTTGGTTTTTAAAAATTAAGTCTATAAATACCACTTCTACCTATGAATTTCCTTGTTTTGTTATTTACTTTTTACATATGTTTTAAAAAACAAAGCCAAGTTTTGAAAACTAAAAAAAATAGTTTTTGAAAACTTGTTTTGATTGTTTTTGAAATTTGGTTAAGAATTCTATTGTTTTCTCAATAAATATGAAATTCTTGTAGAGAAATAATGAGAAAACAACACAATTTTCAAAAACCAAAAACTAAAAACCTTATAGTTATCAAACATGGCCGTACATTTATTTAATACTATATTTATAATTATTTTTGTTAAAATATATATTTACAATTATTTAAAAAAAAAACTGTCCAATAAAATATTTTTTTTATTAAAATTGAGAATCATGGTATTAAATTTCCATCGACATGTCAACATTTCCATCGATATTTCCACATGTCCATGGGTTTGACATCGACAAAAGGGAGAATCGACATTTCTACTATACCGTACAAAATTGATGAAATATCAAAAAAATAGTAAGAAAATGTAACTTAATGTTAATATAATATTCTAACAAATATTTTAACTCATTTAAAAAGTGTAAAATGTTCATTTATTAATTTAAATAACTTTTTTGAATTTTTTGTTTTTAAAATTTTTCCCGAAATATCCATCGACATCGACATGTTATCGATATTTCCATCGACATTTCCATAAAATTGAGACTTCGACATTTCCGTCGACATCGACATTTTAAACCTTGTAATGAGAATAACATATTCATCGATACTATAAGATAATATTTCTTTATATAATCTTTTGGTTCCTAAAACTCATAAAGGAGAGAATTAAAGGAAAAAATACTACCAACTTAACCAATACTATAATTCAACTGATCACGACATATATCAATCAATATATCAAAGGTTCGAACTCTTCAACTGATTACGACATATATCAACCAAGATATCAGAGGTTCGAACTCTCCCTCTTATCTCACGTGGTATTGCTGAACTAAAAAAAAGACAGAACAAACGTGGAGAAAGGCATTCCTGCGCTCCGCCCCAAACTACTTTCCTACATAATTCAATTTCATGCATTATGCATTTATAGCACACCATGATGCACGAAACCATATCCCTCTACCATCAACCCTCCTGTCGTTGACTTCAATTCCTTCACACTTTAATTTCACTTTTTCGTATATCGAATTTTTATTATTACTAAATATTTGAATTTAGATTAAATTATTAATTTGTTCTATATAGTTTGGTTTAATTTGGACTATGTGATTAAGTCGATTTGATCTCTATAGTCTGGTCAAATTTCTCAAATTATCCATATTGTTGTGATATTAAATACCTGACATATTTTCTATTTATGTGGTAATGTATTTTATTGGTGTTTTCTATTTAGTCAATTGTGTCATTTGACTTTATTAGACTTTTTTTTTCGAGAAAAAACTTTATTAGAGTTTAAGATTGAGTACAAATTAGAGAAAAATGAGTGAGTTTTTTAATGAATAAAAAATGGGTTGAGGATGATTTATGAGATTTAATTACCAAAGGGATCAAATTTAAACTCGAATTATAGAGAAAAAATAGATTGTTTAGTAAATTAATTTATGATATAATAGCATTACGACATAATAATACAATATGCAAAATAAGAAATACCTATAATATCTAAAGGAAAAAAAAATAGAAATCCTTATGTTTTAATTTAAGGTTATCAATAAAAAAAAGTTCAAAATTCACTGATGAATATAGTAAACTTAGTGAGGGAAGTCGTCAATTTGAACATAGCTCAATTAGTTAAAGCATATACCCTCGATTAAAAAGTCAAAGGTTCGAATAAAATGAGCTTACAGTGGTTCGAACATAGGACCTCTTTGCTTTGATACCATATTAAATCACCATTCAATCAAAAAACTTAAGTTAATGGGCTATGGTAAATTTAATTATACAAATACTTTGACAAATAATACTTAAATGTTTTTTTTTTTAGTTTAACAATGGGGTGGAATTGAGCCATTGACCTTTGAGATAACAATTGATGTCTTATCTAATGAATTATGCTAGGATTAACAAAATTGCCTAAGTTATTATTTAATATGACAATATTTTGCTCCAATATAACATTTGACTACTCATGGGAAAATTAATTGAACTACATGGTGTGACACTATATGCAACTCAATCAAATATATCAAGGTGCCACTATGCAACACATGTTGATCTTTCATTATCATTCAATTCAATTGGGTAATAAATTTTTTTTTTTTTTTTTTGAAACTTATTGGGTAATAAAATTGAACTAGAAAAATTGGGTAATTTAATTTCATTGCTTGGAAGAATAAATTCAAACATGATGGTTGCTATCTCCTTAATATATTAATACCATTGATCTCGAAAGGAGAGATTAGTCAAAGTGCTCACAATTAACCCAAACACTCACAAATAAAAAAATAAATAACATTAACAATGAATATGTGCAATTATAAAAAACATAAGAACGTATATAAGTGAATCAAAAAGTATTCTATTTTGACCATTCAAAATCTAGGGATATAAATTGATTTTTAAGGAAAAAAAATACAACCCACAAATGAACATTAAAAAACAAACTCATGGAAAAATTAACAGTAGTACTACAATGTCAACTATTTATATCATATGACCATTTAATTTATTAACTATTTTATTTGGTGAGAATTGAGATTCATGTTACAGTAAAAGCATTTTACTATATGAAATTCTGTATAGAACTCACATGTGATGTTGCCCATTTTATGAGATTCAGAAAAGGCTTTGAAAATTCTAGTGGGTGTGTTTTTTCTGATGGCCAAAAGGAAAAAGTTGAGCACTTTGCATTGAACTTTCTAGCTAGATCAAGTTCATCACCGTCCAACTCACGTGAACGAAAGATGCCTTTCCTTTCCCTCTCTCCACTATAAATTTATAACAAACTTAATTAATTCTAACCAAAATTTTCCATTTCAATTTTTATCATGAAATATTCCTTTCTATTTGGATTAAATTTTTTTCAGTTCTGAACGTATTCCCTAAAGAAGTACTGGTTGAATTATATATATTCTTGTCACATTTGAGTGGTGTGTCTTTCCCATTTTCGTATTTTTAAGGCTTTCAATTACATTAAAGTATTTTAATTATGTTTATTTTTAGTTTTTTATGCTTACACGAGGAAGTTACATGATATATAAATAAAGTAAGGATGACAATCTATTGCACAAACACCATTTGAATGAAACCAAAATAAATTCATGTAGGTTTAATTCAATTCATTTTTTTAAGTGAGTTTAGACTCAAAATGGACAAGATCTCATATTATTATGGAAATAAAGAGAGAACATATTTTGATCCTAACATGTAAAGGTGACACTCGTTTCTTGAACTTAGTGGGATTTTAAAACAATATTTTAGCTGAAATGTATAAAAAGAACGAACTGTTAGTCTTCTTATCAAGTAAATTAAAATCGAGGCGTTGCCACTTAAATTTTTGTGATTCATTTTAGAGTGGCAAGGATGAATAACTTATCATGTAGAGTTTCTCAATTACTCTCATTAATAACACATAGGTGTTTAGTAAACTTTGATTAAATGTTGGCAAGATGGTAATGAAACTTAAAAATATATGGATAAAATTGAAACTAAAGTAAAAATAGGGACTAAAATTGTAATTCAAACTTTTAAATATTTTTTATGTTAAAGAAGGATGATAAAAAGAAGAAAAAAAAAATTAAGAGTGATTTGAATGGAATATTATTATCATAATTAATCTTCTAAATTCTTTGAACAATTATCAATTTATAGCAATGATTAATTCATTTACAATTGGTGCATGCATTCACCCAAGTGATAAGGACTTGCAATTTCCACACATTTATGGAAGTTTTAGTGCCATACAACTAAGCCCATAACTTATCTTCAAGGCACCTTTTTTCCTTAGAAATGAGAAAAAACCATATTAAAATAATATCTCATTTAAAAAGTCAAATTTTGATTTAATCATATAATATTTTAAAAAGTTTGATGAATTTTTTAATATTCACAATGGTTTTATGTGATGTTATAGTTTTTATGGACTATAATTTTTTTTATTTATTATTATTTTTTTTTTTGGAAAATGATACGAAATATATATTTCAATAAGGTAGCTGCAGGAGTATTAATAAGCAAGAGCTATAGTTTAATCTATCGTCTTATTTTTATTAATAATTAAAATGAGTATTCAAAATAGAAAAAAAATATATTTTTTCTTCGTGTTGTTAACCTTACGAATTTAGAATATAAATTTTCAATTTCATTCCATTAAATCTTAAATTTAAATAAATTGTGAAATTATACCCCACAAACCAAATTAAAAAAGTGTTTATAAATAAACCAACAAATTACATAAAATTTAATGAAAACACCCAAAATCAAGTTACACATACATGTCCAAATCCAACCACATAAATGCTAGTATCCATATCCATAAAATAAAGCGGTTTAAAAATGCATCGTACGGCCAAATCTTGCTACAAGCATCAACCATAATTTTAAAAAGTCAATTTTCATAAAAATAGTTTGATCGGATCCATAAAACATCAACAACTAATTATAAAGTTTTTTAAATATATATATAAACTAGACTAATATCCAGTTACTCAAAATTGTTGTTACATTACATTACATTAATGTGCACAATTTCAATCCATTAAACTTACAAAATTAAATATGAAAATGCACAATATTTTCATAACATCCACAAGATTGAAAAATAATACACTTATTATTGTTTTCAATAATTCATAATCACATGAAAGAAAATATTGCATGCATGTGGTTTGGCTTGGCCAACCAAAATATTGCTGAACTATCTTTTAATTAATTAGTAGTGACTGCTCAACTACTTGATGGATTCAAACAACTTAATTATTTTTCTTTAAGGGACTAAGAAAGAGAAGGATCATGTTGGACTTTAATTTCCTACCACCAAAGTCCTTTTTAACCTTATCCTTCACATGACAGATATTAATAGTTTGAAAGAGTTCATCAACAATTTGAATGTCTCTATCCTCAACTCAAGTATTTTTTTTATCAAAAAAAAAAAAAAAATTGAGATTTTGCCTTTTAAGTTCAACCATAACACACGTGGGTAGATTTAAAATTCTATTTTTTAGTCAAAGATACATACCTTAACTAATTGAACTATATATTTAGATTCACATTGATTTGAGAAATTGTTTTCAAAATAATTTTTATTTTTATTTTAAAATATTTTTTTTTAATTGAAGATTGTGATGGAAGGGTTCTATACAGCTTAAGGATATGTGTTTTGACAACCATCAATCATAAACTTGGGGTTTGGAAAGAACAAGATTGTCATTTAAAAAATAGTTATCAATATATTTTCATTAAAAATTGTGTTAAGGATATATGCATACAATGATACCAACCATATACATACATCACAATTTATTAGCTTAAAATTTTAAATCTAGTGGTGATTTAAAGTGGGTTGATCACGAATTATTTTTTTGGATTGGTAAAAGTGTTATTTTTGCCAATCAAGAGCATTTTCCACAATTTTTTTAATGTTTAGTTAATTAAATGTGATTTAATTTTGAAACTTCTGAAAACACATAAAAGCAAAGTCATTTGACAGAAAATACTTTAAATGTTTTTTTCCCCAAAAGTGCTTATAGAAAAATGTCTCTAAAATAAAAACTATCTAAAAAAAAGTGTCATTTAAAAACACACCCTTCTTAAAAATAATCTATACTCAACCAGATGTTCAATATTCATATTCTCTTTATATATAGAGAGAAAGTTCAGAAGTTTTTGAAAACAATTGAACCATCTTTTATATATATATATATATATATATATATAGCTCAATAATTTTCTGAGAAAGTTCAGAAGTTTTTGAAAACAATTGAACCATCTTTTATATATATATATATAGCTCAATAATTTTAGGGTAGAAAATTTAACCATCAATCTCTAAGATAGTAATTAGTACATTATCCACTAAACTATATTACAATTGACTATTTTCGTTAGATAATTAGTAATTTTAAAATTGAAATAAATAGACTATACTACTAACATGAATATAGTTCAACAGTAATTGACAAATATCTTTTTTCTTCAGGTCGGATATGCAAAATCTCCATACCCAAATGTATCAGAAAAAAAAAAATGACATACCTCTTGATTAAGAGAGAAGGAGAGAGGCTAAAAAGTTAATTGTTTAATTTTTGATGAGACATTTGAGGAGATTTAAAAGTTGTTAAATTACAAACCAATGAGACAAGGAAGCCGTGTTACTTTGTTAACCCAAAACCATGTCGGTGGGATACATGTCCTTATAATCGTTCACTGTCCACAATACCATATGGAACTTTCTTCAATCATCATCCACCACTATTTTTTATTCATATATATATATTTTAAAAACTTGCCTTTTGACTTCTACTTACATACATCAATCCAACCCACTGGCTTTTTTTGTTTTTTTTTTCCCAATAATACTCATCATATAGATTATTATTCATTTGGAAATAGGGCACAATTATATTTATCACCATTTTCGACCGGTAGTAAACACACCAACAAAAAGAATAAAAGTATTCATGCGGACACACATTTACGTCTTAGTCTTATGTTATTTATGGTGATAGTATCTAATTAGTTTCTAAACTTTTGATTTTGTATATAATAAATTTTTGGTCCATTCAAAATTTTTAAAAATTTACGAATTTATTTTATACAAAACTAAAAGTTTAGGGTGTTATTAGGCATATAATTCAATTTTATGTATAATAGATCTGCAAATTTAAAAAAAATATATCAAATACGTTAGGGAGCTACTAGACACTTAATTGAAAGTTCGAGGTCTATTAGACACTTTTAAAGTTCAGAAATCCATTAAACATAAAATTGAATGTCTATAAACTTATTAGATACCTTTTAAAGTTTATGAATTTATTAGAAAAAAACTTGAAAATTTCAGAACTAAACTTAAAATTTAATAAATTTAGTTTCAAGTATTCATTGTTGTTTTGTATTTATAAACAAAAGAGAATTCATCCCATTTTGAGGTGGATCCCTTGCCCTTATGAAAAATATCACATGTTTACGAGAGAGGATTTTTTGCTATAATAATTTTTTTTGACAATATGTGGAGGTGGAGGAATCGAACATCTGACTTCGAGGCGATAGTACAAACTTTATACCAATTGAACTATGCTCATTTTGACAACTATAATAAATAATTAGCTAATTTATCACTTCAAGAAGAAACTTCTTCTTGGTTCAATTATATTGATTCAACTTTGTTTAATTAATTAGTAGTTATTTTGGTTGCTTTAACTAGATTTGATTGTCTTTTCTAGAAAGTTAATTAGCAAGTTTATCTCGTCATTTTTTTTGGTTGGTTTAATCATATTGATTAAACTTTGTTTAATTTAGTAGTTATTTTGGTTGCTTTTGGTTATGCCTTTTCTAAAAAGTTAATTTCTACTTCAAATTTTCATTTTTGAACTAGTAAATTGGTTTGGCTTTGATTGAGGTAAACATGCTAAACCGACTTTCTCATACCCCTTCTAAATCAGTTATGAAGATTTAAAGATCAAAATAAATATTATTATGTATATGAACTAAAATTAAAGTAAAAAAGAAAATCAATAATAAAATAAAGTTTAAACTATTTATTTATTTATTTTTACAAAAAGGGGGCGTTAGAAATAAATAAATAAATAAAAAGTGGCGGGTGGGGAGCAAAAACTTGACGCGTCTATTGG
Organism: Trichosanthes truncata; assembly: GCA_033996785.1. Lineage (NCBI taxonomy): Eukaryota > Viridiplantae > Streptophyta > Magnoliopsida > Cucurbitales > Cucurbitaceae > Trichosanthes > Trichosanthes truncata. The sequence goes on from JAWPNB010000003.1 coordinate 80,078,827, forward strand.
ACAACAGCTTTTGGAAGTTCATGGGAAGCGGCAGGAATTGTCTGCGGCGAATGAGCACCATAAAAGCATCAAGCTCTGGGCCCCACTCCACTTCATCACCGTCAATCACTTTCTCCCATTGATCACTCATCGCCACCGTCCAATTCCATCTCAAGACAATCGCAACCATCCATGCGTGCATTGTATGCACCTGATTCCCCCTCTTATATATATATATATATATGATCCACTATGATGGAGAATCATATTTAAGATCCATAATCACGCGTAATTTTAAAGTTTAAATTGTATTTTGTCAAACTCCAAAAAGAAAAAGAAAATAATTGTAATTTTTTTGTTTTGTTTTGTAAATTATTCACCATAAACCTAGCATTATATCAAAATGCGTTCCTATTTACCTGATCATTAGATGTCTGTATGAGTCAGATTTTTTCATGAAAAATATTAAATTGTTCAAATTTATAAAGTGTAGTGACGACATTATTACATGCTAAAATTCAAGAACTAAATGATTACAAACTTGAAAGTATATGAACTAAAATTTATAGATTAAATTGTTATTTGTATGAAAATTTAGAGATCAAACGTGTTCGTTAATCTAAAAGATTAAAATAAGTTTTTACGTTAGTTAAATGGATAAAAGAAAGCATTTGATAATCAATAAATTATAATAGAATATTTGAAGAGTTAATAAGAATAAGAAATAAGTGTTAAAGTTAAATGACCTAACTTAAACCTAAATTTAGAAAGAAACTTGCTAGTCAAACCTAGTAGCCTACTACAACCAATCTCCAATAGCTTGTCAAGTTCAATTAAAACTTTTGACTTTTTTTTAGTTCACTTACTTGAATAAATTGGCCAACAATCAATTTTCTCTTGACTTTAGAGATATTTAAATAGGTGTTCATACATCAATCCTGGATAGAATTTCAAAACTAGTTAAAGAAAAAACAGCTTTGTAGTTTGTATTAATAAGAAAAAGTTTCTATTTATTTTTGATGTTATTGTATAAAAACATTAGTGGGGTCTGCTTATTAATGAAATGGTATAGAAAGTAAATAGGAAATGACAAATTATATTTATTTAATTGATTTAAATTATTTTTTACATAAAGTTCAATTTATCAGTCGCTTGTACATTGCAAGAAAAGTTAATTCGCAATCGTGATTATATTTAATTTCCACTCACTTGTGATTTAAAAGGGGGAATGACCTTTCAAAAAGTAAAGGGGAAAAATAAAAACTTCCTTTACAATGATTGTAAAGTGGGGAAGGGCTAAATTTTGATAGTAAATTAATGTTTTTTTTGAAGTATAATAAATTATTGTTCTGATTATTGAATAAATAAAAATTCAATCTATGAGAACGAACTAACTAAAAGAAGTTTTCAAATATAGCTAAAAAAAGCTTTAAAATAACTCCATACTTTGTTTATAATTGTTTTATGCAAAAAAAAAAAAAAAGAAAAAGAAAAAGAAAAAAAAGAATATTTGACTCATAGTATTAATAAAGGTGAAATAGTGTACCTTGAAATTTCAAAGTTAATTTTGTGTCATCTATGTTCAAGTTGGGTAGATAAACAACGAATAAGTTAAATAAAAATGAGTTTATAGCATTTATTTGGTTCGCATACGTAAAAGTGTATTTAAAAAGTATGAATTAACAAATTTTAACATGAAATAATAGTTTCACACATCAAACATTAGCTTGTTCAAATTATACACATTCAATTCATAAGCCTAGCATCTCCTCACAATATTGTACAAAATTAGTTGGGATATAAATGAACATTGTGATTTGAAAATAAAAGGTTAAATTACAGTTTGATCCCTAATATGCCTTTAAAAATTTCAATGTTGTTCAATAAATCTCTGAACTTTAAAGAGTATCGAGTAAGCCATTCATCTTTTGAATTGCTTGCCTAATGGATCTCTAAACATTAAATTTTAAGTCTATTAAATCATGAATTTATAAGACATTTTAGAAAGTTCAAATACCCATTAGATACAAAAATCAATAGCTTTTAGATGTCTTAGACACTTCTTGAAAGTTCAAAAACCCTATTAGATAGAACAATGAAAGCTTAGTGACTTAATAGATAGTCTTTGAAGTAGAAAACCCCTTAGACATGAAAATAAAAGTTCATATATCTTTTAGACACTTTTTTAAGTTAAAGAATTTATTAGACAAAAATTTTCAAGTTAAGAAACTACAAATGTATTTTTTAGCAAAACAAATGTTAAAGTGAGAATTTAAACCTAATGTCGAGTGAAGAAATAAGTATCTTAATCACTAAGTTAGGCTTGTATTGATACACACCCGTAACTTAACCCAAAAAAACTCGGGAATTTATAATTGACCAACATCTACTTTGATTTTTTGAAAAAGAGTAGTGCATAACTTATACGGTGGGCATCCATCCACCGAATAATTTCTCGTACTCTTTTTTAACTTCACCAACATTTAAGCAGGACATTGGCAGAAAGGAGCGCGTGGGGCCCACAACGACAAGATTCGTCATTCGTGTCAGCTGCAATCCGGGTCGGGTCGGGTCAACGAAAAACACTAGCAAATTCTTTTACTATTTTCTCTCAGTTTCTCTTTGAATTCGTTTGGCTTTGGTTGGACTTGGAATGAGTGTCGGTTCTCGGGTTCGACGCTCAAAATCTGAACACAGTCTAAATATGAAAATAAATCCTCACTCATTATTCATTAATCTCTCTATAATCTCTATATAAACAAACCCACATTTCGATTACCAGAAGCAAGCAACAAACAACTCGGCCCCGTTTGAGGAGATCCTTCAAAGCCAAGAAAAAAAAGTTAAAGCCATTTGATTCGCCATAGCTGACTTTTCATCTTCACTTTCTGTTTGAGGTATTTTTAGCAAACTTTTCCTCTTCTGTTCTTTTTATTTTTATTTTTTTGTTTTTATAAATGCTTGTGGGTTCTTCTTGTTTTGTGTCACTATTTTTCCTTTGGCATGTGGGTTTTCTTTTTTAGGTCTCTCTCTCTCTGTTTTTTTTCCTTCTTTGTTAAGCTATTTATTGTATTATTATTGCCAATCTTATGTTTGATTATTTCAGATATAAGTCATATATTTTTTATTTAGTTTGTGATTCTGCTGTGTATGATGTTTTTGAAAGAACATTATTAACAGCCTCTGCTGTTTTCTCTTCTTTATTGTTTCTTCCTCTGTGCTTGGTGAGTTTAATGTCTTGGTTTTTCAAAAGATTTCTTGTTAGTTATGGTTTTTGTGCATTTGGGTTGCTTGTTAATCAAGCAAACAAGATGAATCCATTTTTAGATTCCCATTTTTACCTCAAAAATGGCTTCATGTTTTGTTAGTTCACATTTTTTTGGGACTTTTGATTGGTACTGTTTGTTTTTGTGTGTGAATGGCTTTTGGTTATCTGTGCAGGAAGAAGATGGCCAGTGAAAACTTTGGTTTCTGGCTATTTATGATTGCATCTCTACTGTTTTCCCTTAAAGCACAGTGTATTAATGTGGGGATTACTTATGTTCAAGAAGCTGGTGCCAAGGGAGGTGGTAAGAAACTTGAGTATCTTGACCGACTCGAGTGTTTGATTTAGTGATTTAAATCAAGTGCCTTGTATTGATTCCACTTTTAGTTTCATTAAGAAAATCTGTAGGAAGTTTAGTTTTGTTGATTGACTTGAGACATGTGATTTGTGAACAACTGTGTAGTTTGTTTGGATGGAAGTCCTCCAGCTTATCACTTCAGCGACGGGTTCGGGGCTGGGATCGACAATTGGTTGATTCAACTCGAGGTTTGTTCTTTCTCTTAGAGCTGAAATAATGAAGTATTTTGTAGAAGGTAACATGAATTGGATTAGTTGCCAAATTGGGAGAAACAGTAGAAACTTTATGCAAGCTTTCTGTAAAATGAAACAGAACATTTCAGTTTCTGTTGTAGAGTTTAGTGATTGAATGGAAGCTATAATGAGGGTTTAACTTCGAATCCGTTGTCAGATGTAGTCCGACCAGGTTTCAACAAATTCGGTTGAAGAATATTCGATTCTACTGATTGTTTGTTGTGCTAATTTCAACTTCATTTCATTCATAGGGAGGAGGATGGTGCAACAATGTCACAACTTGCCTCCAGCGCAGGGACACTCGTTTAGGTTCGTCGAGGAAAATGGTCACCGAGCTTGCATTCTCGGGGATTTTGAGCAATAAACAAAAATTCAATCCGGGTATGGCCTCGGATGAACACAATTTGAATCTATTTATTCACTTTTATCTCGAATGAACGTCGTTTAGCGATTAACTATACCAACAATACTTCTATGCTACAGATTTTTATGACTGGAACAGAATCAAGGTTCGGTACTGCGATGGATCTTCTTTTACCGGAGACGTTGAAGCAGTTGATCCCGTAAGTCGCAATGGTTTCGAGATTAGAAAGTTTAGATTCCTTTACTGACCAATATGGTGAGAATGAATGAAATCCACCCCTCCTTGGCATTTCTGAAATAGTGATGATACCTTGGATCAGGCTACCAATCTGCATTTCAGAGGAGCAAGAGTTTTTCATGCTATCATCGATAACTTACTCGCCAAGGGAATGAAAAATGCGAAAAACGTACGAACTGAACTGCTTCTTTGTTACTACACATCATAATTTATATAAATACACCTCTCTCATGGATCTGATGTCGCTAATACAGGCTATTCTCTCGGGTTGTTCGGCTGGTGGATTAAGTTCCATTTTGCATTGTGATAACTTCAAGTCTCTACTTCCTCCTACTACTAAAGTGAAGTGCCTCTCAGATGCAGGATACTTTATCAATGCGTAAGCTTGAATCACTTGTCTTATCTCCTCTTTCGTCGTTCCTGTCGATAGATTTTTCCTCTGTTGATCTAATGTTATAATGTTAAATACCAGGAAAGATGTCTCTGGAGCACAACATATCGAGGACTTCTATAGCGACGTAGTTGCCACTCATGTATGCTATTTTCTCTATCGTTCTTGACTTTTACACGATTACAACAATGTTTTAAATTGAACTGTTATCTTTGGCGTCAAGGATCAATCCTTTTACCATACAAGAAATGGGATGTTCTTTTGGAATCTTATGAATTTAATGATATCAACTTTGCTTTGCTTTCTCAAAACTGTTCAGGCTTCTGCTAGGAATTTGCCTGTATCATGCACTTCAAAAATGAAACCCGAGATGGTAAGATCGAGGAAAAACGTCGTGTTCTTTGGTTTCATTGCTTCTTGAGAACTCTTCTTTCGAAATCCTGGGCCATATATTAATGCTTATCAAGCAAACTTCTGCAGTGTTTCTTTCCCCAAAATGTGGTCCAGCTCATTGAGACTCCAATCTTTCTTGTAAATGCAGCTTATGATTCATGGCAGGTTAGTAAGTTTATAGCTCAAAAGTTAAATAGAAACCAATACTTTCTAAATTCTAGCCCATCTAAACATGGAAACAACCCGACTTTCGAACTCGAGTTTGCTGCTCAATTGTTTTCTGAATGAATGTTATCGAAACCATCCAGATAAAGAATATTCTAGCGCCCGGTGTCGCTGATCCACACGGTACTTGGCACGAGTGCAAGCTCGACATCAAAAACTGCTCGCCTATTCAGCTTCGAATCATGCAAGGTAGAATCAAGCTCCCTACGCAGTCTTCAAACCATTCAAAAGTGTTTGTTCTAATCTTTCTGGTTTTGATTTAGATTTCAGGGTTCAGTTTTTGAGTGCATTGAATGGCGTTGGAGACTCTTTATCAAGAGGATTGTTCATAGATTCTTGCTATGCCCATTGCCAAACCGAAATGCAGGAGACTTGGCTAAGAGCGGACTCTCCCATGCTGAGTAAGACGGTAAGCAGCAGTTATCGGTCAATCGACATCGAATTATTACTTCAAACATAAATGTTGTTTCCTTTGTTCATCAAAGTACTAACTCTTTTATCGAATTCGAAAATGCAGCCCATTGCAAAGGCAGTTGGAGACTGGTTTTTCGACAGGAGTCCATTCCAGAAGATTGACTGTCCTTACCCATGCAACCCGACGTGCCACAACCGCATTTTCGAAGCGAAAGACAACCTCGATTGAGGGGTTTATTACCACATTACGTCATTGTTTATGATATATAGTTCGAATGCAATTTATGAGAAAATGTAGAGGGAATCATCATTCATCAAGTGCTCGAAAATAAGAACGAAGGCCATCGCTGCACCGAACTCGGGGTGTGTCGTCTTCTTCTTCCATTGTTTGAATTAGCTAATAGCTTAGCATTGTCTTATTGTTGAAAATTAAACTTGGGTCTATTCAATTTAGATCTCTTCTATGGAAATCAATCTCCTTATATTGTAATAATTGTTTGAGCCTTTGTATTCTCTTATATGAAATTTAATATCACCTGATATGAGATATTGTCTCTTTTTATTGTTTGAGCATTTAATATTCACCTGATAATCTAAAAAAGATTTGAATAGGCAACTATAAGCCAAGAACATGAACAACTTTTTCTAAACACTCTAAAATTTGAATTTGAAGTGGCGGTGGATTATTAATATGGAATGATGGAGCATGAATAAATAATCATTTTTTACGGTTATAACGAAGGCTAAAAAACAAAGCTTAAGTTATCCTTGCCAAAAAAAAAAAAAAAAAAAAACAAAGCAAGCTTAAATTATCATTATCATTATAATGTAAAATATCCATTAGCATAAAGATTTGACCTTGGATTAATCGATATCTTGTAGTATTTACCGACACAAAACAATTTTGGAGATGCATAAGAAATTCTTTAAAAAATATCACTAGAGATTTATAATATATTAAAAGCATGAAACATTTATTTATTAATAATTAAAACAAATCTAATTTTTATAACTTGTACTAAAAATATTTCTCAATATTAACCATGTGATAGATAGCCAAATAAACTATTGATGCATGTTGAGTATTAACTATCTATAGCTTCAATAATACTCTGTTAATTTAAAAGTACTTTTTGAATGATTAAAATATACCCTTAAACAATTTTACCTTAGGGAAAAAAAAAAATCAAATTTTACTCCTAAACGTGTCACGTTGTATCATTTTTTACCATAAACTTTCAATTTTATCAAATTGCACTCCCAAATTTTGATAAGTGTTGCAATCTTAACCCTAAACTTTAAAAAATGTTACAATTTTAACATTTTGATAAGTTTTCATTTGAAAGATCGTTAAAAAAGGTATTTTCATATGCATTCAATGATTTCTAAAACATATGTATGGTTTAAAATTGATCATATTTCAAAGAAAAACAACATTAGAGCTAAATTTTAACATTTTGATAAATTTTCATTTGAAAGATCGTTAAAAAAGGTATTCTCATATGTATTCAATGATTTCTAAAACATATGTACGGTTTAAAATTGATCATATTTCAAAGAAAAACAACATTAGAGCTAATTTTTTTTGTTGAAATTTGTGAATTTTGGTAAGGATTTGTACCTTTTCTTGTCAAAATTAGTGGTTCAATTAGTGTAAAAATTGTAACAGTTGTCTAAGTTTATGGTCCAATTTGATAAAATTGAAAGTTAATAGTGAAAATTGATACAACATGACAAGTTTAGGGGTAAAAATTGAACTTTACCCTCTACCGTAGAATAGAACGATGTCATTTAATTAATTGTATTAGTGCTATCCGTTTTAAGCGTTAAAACATCAACTTAGTTTGTTGCTATTTTGGGTGAGGCAGCCACAATGCGGCTGACAGCTTTTCACCATTGGATGAGGAATGAGATGGACCTCGAATTTATATTCAATAATTATTAGAGACATGAAAATTATTGAATCACGTCCAATGATTATTATAAAGCAGTCACATTATTTAAGGCGGCCTCATTGAATAATTTACCCTATTTTAGGGCAAGTGGCTTCATTTTCTGATGCCTACTTCCTTCGTAACTACTTGTCATCCACTGTAGTGTGTATTTGACTCTTGAGATTTAATAAAACAGCAAGGCAAATTACAGGCTCTTCTTCTTCTTTAAGCTCTCTGTGTTTAAATTTTTTGGTTAGCTTAGATTTCATTATTGGTACCCCTGCTGTTATGGCTTCATTCCTCTGAATTACAGACTCGTGTGGAGTGGATTTTTAGTATAACAAATTTGGAGTGGAAATTTGAACTTCCAAATTCAAGAGCTACTACATGCTTTAACCGCTTAGCTATTAAATTAGAGATCAAATAGAAATATACTTATTCTGGAATTTTTTTTTAATAATTTAACCTGAAAAAAACTCTAAAGTCCTCCTGAGAAAAGTGTCTTCAACCAGTTGCGACCTACGAGATATTTGCTAGAGCTCACTGGTTCATTTCCACGGAAGCTTAGACGCCCAGTAGATTTAGCTTAAATGGATTGGGCATTCGTCCACAAAGCTTGGGACAAATGGGCTTCCGGCAGCATTGGCACCTTCGGTAACCAACGCCGAACGCCATTTAAAATGCGTATCGATGGATAATCGATGTGCTCAGATGCGATTTTAATCGATGTGTGCTTTTTTTTTTTTTTTTTTTTTTTTAAATTGTAGGTCAGCCATTGAAAGCCGCTCTGTTGATTAATTATGATCCAACTGGACCTTCCCGCTTGCTATCGACTATGTAAGCCCTCTTCATTTCCGCTTTGAATGTGCTCATAACTTGCAATTTCGTCTATTCGTTCGTATCTAGGGTTCTTAGCGATTGATTTATCATACAGTTCACTTTGGAATCTTTGGTTTTATTGACATTAAACAATTTTCAACTTCAAGTTGCGTATTTCGTAATGAATTGTTTTTATCTCCAAGTAGTTCATCTTTCCCTAATTTATACTTATTATGTTAATTCTACTGTCTTTTACAATTCTGCAAGTTCTTGTCGCGTAGTTCTTTTTCCTTTTAACTCGTCTCAATATGCCAAGCCCAGTTTTGGGATCGGTGGTTAGCGTGGAACTTTCTGACGGGCTAGAAATGGATTATTTGAGCTCAAATTGTTAGGGATATGGTTGTGCTTAGCTTGTTTAGACTGTTCTATAATTGGCAATTAAGTTTCCTGTACATACAGTCACTTTCACTAGTTATTTCTGGAGGACTAGACTCACAAGAGACGTATTTTCTGCAAGTTAGAGGTTTGGATCCAAGTCTGATGAATTGTAAATCACATGAGTAACTAAGATCTAGTTTGATAATGATTTTGTTTTAGGTTTTCTGTTTTTTGAAAGTGGCTTATAATAACTAGGTATACTTTGTTATCTTTGTTCAGTTTTCACTTTTGAAGTCTTATAGCCGAATTTGACAAATAGAAAGCAGTTTGTGCAGTCTACTTTTTTCTTTAGTTTTGAAAAATAGATTGGAAATAAAGAAAAATATTAGTAAATAATTGTAATTTCTAAAAACAAAAAACCAAAAATACAAAAAGTTATCAGATGTGGCTTAATTTAAAATTTTATGTCTTTTGTTTGCTTTTTTGGTCTCTTCTCGAGATCTGTCTGAAGGATAAAATTTAGTATTTAATTGTCAATTATTGATGTTTGAACATGGAGCTGAAGCATTAGAATGGCTCCCACGCATCCCTAATCATATTGATGTAGTCGTTGTGCATTAGACTTGTTTCTATGTCTAAGCTTTTAGTTTCAATCATCATTCTATATGTTTTTTCAGGATTCATTTGTTTATTTAAAATATTGTAATATTCTGGGTGGTAATAAGAAGTTAAATTATCTCAGTTTTTTCCTAATCCCAGAGAAACATAAATCTTGTGGTTGTGGGTCTTCTCTGTGTATGTGTTTTCATTTTGACCTGTTTTGGAAGCTTTAAGAGCTTGTTGGGTGCTTGGCCTTCAGTGCAGAACAAGAAGGAATATTGCTTAATCCCATAGAACTGAATCAGTTTGTCGATTTCATCAAACGTGACAAACCCCAGATGGAGAGTTTCAGCATTGGTTCGAATCAATGTAAGTGTTCTTATAGGCAGCAAAGTTTGAACGGAAAAATCAGGGGCCAAATCCTGTTTGCTTCAGAATATTGTGATTTTTTCCATGTAACCATTTAGGATTTAGTTGTTTTATTTTCTTAAATGAAAATTATGTAGGAAATTCTTTTGTGCTGTTCGTCCCGCATTTTCTTGAACTGACGTCGGGGTTAAAACATTATTGTTTCACCCTACATTATTATGTGCGTGAAGTGAGTTAATCTAAGATTAATTAAGGTTACATTATGTTAGTCAATGTCATCCTTGAAAAACGGTCATATGTATAAAGATATATATTATTTTTAGAGAAAAGCAAGTATAATAATAATGTATCTAAAAGTACAAGGGCAGGATAAGATATTCTCTGTTGAGCCAAAAGGGATTGCAAAAAGAGGTAAAAGAAAAACCTTCCAGTGAGTTTGGATTACAGAAGAATTATGCTTATGGAAGTCTCTGGACTCTAGAGATGGAACATTATCTAAAAACCAAGAACTCCAGAACGTTTCTGATATCAACTAGGTTTTTCTATCTTTACCTTGAAAGTTGGGATGGCTTCTTTTAATCCAATATTCTTGTGCAATAGCAACCACAGAACGGACCAAAGGACTTTTAGCTTTCCTCCAGAACTCATGAGTTGTGACAAAAAGAAACTGTATAATAACAAAAACTAGTAATATATGCTGAGTTATTTACAATCTATATAAATATACAGTTTGGTTTTCATCGAGACGAATCTAACGTTGATGGAACTTTATTTCAGACATAATGACATCAGTTCACGAGAATTGGTTTTGTGCAAGGTGCATGAACACTATAAAGCATGCTGGTGAAGGTGTTGTTATTGTGCAAACAACAGCATTTATTTTGGTTGCTATGTAAGTATAGTTTACTGCTAAAAACTACTTTGTTTTTGCCACTTCTCCAGCTGTTTGTTAGGATTTCTTGCATTGGTAGAGAATCAATAAAATTCAACGTATTTTCAGCCAGAGGATTCTTGTTTATTTGTAATTTTTTTTTTTTCTTTTGAAGAAGTCCTCTTAATCTTTATAGGTATGATGGCTCCATTGCAGCAGCATCTCGCGCTATGGCTGCGGCCGATCAGTTATCTTGGCAATTAGGGAGGAAAAATCTTTAGTTTCCTTGAAGTAAAAACCTTGTATGAATGACAAATCTCTCTGATAGACAAATGACAAATCCTTGACTCATTATCTAACTGATGTAGAATTGCAGCTGTTTCTTCCATGTTTTATTACAATCATCTACTTCATCACTAGAGTTCTTCCTACCATGAATTGACTGATGAAGAAAATGCAAATATTTCTTCTCTAAGCAACTTTTGACTACGGTTTTGAGTCTGGACTGTTACAAAACTATAGAACTGCTATCTAATATCAATTTTCAAAGTTATATAGGCTCAAAGTTGTAGTGTGGATGACTTATAATGCTTTCTTCTTTGGGCCTTGAATTTTGTTGAATGTGATTCAGTTCTTTTTTTTTTCTTTCTTTTTCTGGCATTTATATTATATAATATTTTATTCTATATGTTATGTACTATGCCGCGCAGGAAGGTCAAAAGGCATTAGGTTGAACTTCTTCTAAAGGTGCTTTGGTTGCAGTGTCTTAATTGATTATTGGAAAGCCTTGCTGCTCAAGATAACTTCTTAGCAACATTATTTTATTATAAGTTTGCTCTTTGTTCTGTACAATAAACCATTTCTTGTAAGAAGAAAAGTACCATTATAGTTGATCGTTTAGAAAATTTAATTTTAGCAATTACATTATTAATGCGGAAAAAATTCTAGTACTACCCTAGTATGAAATTTTTTCATACTACTTCCATTCATTGCTTGCCATAATAGGAACATTTAAGAATAGTGTGAGACCCATAAAATAAATTAATAGATCATTTCATGAAGTGTCAAATTATGAATGGAAGGGGTAGGCACTAAGTAGTACTAGAGATTTTCCACTTTCTTGCAGCTATTTTAAAGGAAATTGCTACAAGTTTTATGAACTTCTTGGGAGTTGTGACCATTAATCAAACGTGCGAGTTAACTAAAATTAAGGTTAACACCACGTGGGATATTAAAAAAAAGGGTAAACCCCACATTAATTATTAATGGAAACCTAACTAATAGCGCAACCTTCATTGTAAAGTGATGAGATGTTTAAGGATACTCTTCAAGGTTCTCGATTCTTAGGTAGAAATTTTATAATTTAAATTCTTTACTATCTCTCTAAATTGTCTATGGTGTGAGCGAAGCCTTTTCGAAAATCAGTAGTGGACCACAAGCATAATGTAAGGAGTGTGCTTTTGTTTTATGCCTAATGGACCATGAACTTTTTCGAAATCTAATAGCAAAACACTCCTAAAGAAAGGAGTCATTCTACCTTCTTTTGAAAGATTATTATCCTTGGTGGAGAGGAGTCACACTCTCTAACTTGAGGGACATTTTTTTCTAATTTGAAATTGCCCTCAAAGTCAAATTTCTTTCTTTAGAAGAAAAAATCTCTCTCGTATTGAATTTTCTTTAGATAAAGATGGTTAATGGGAGAGATTGATGATGGAACATCCATGTAATACTGTGCATATGAACTGGCGAGTCTTTTTCAAACTTTTCATTACTAACTAAGGTTCATTTAATAGTGCATTTTTTGTTTTCATTTTTTTTTTCATTTACATTCTTTGGTTCTTATTCCTTTAGTAAGCAAAAACATCATAGTTAATTTTTTTTATAAAAAAAACTCACAAAACAATGTATTACATAAATGAGGAAGAGAGAAGAAAAAGGTCAAATATCCAAATCATTTTTCTTGTGACCCTAAAAAGAGATGGTAAAAAACATACAATATTTCACTAAAATTTGAAGATTGGCTCTCATGGATGAAGATCCCCTCCATGTGCCAAAAGTTTCATCCTTTTCATTTATTTTTTCAAGTTTCCTCTTCTTTTGTATTTATATATTAAATACCCCATTTCTTTCCCTCCTTAAATTGATTTAAAATTGTACATTTTTCATATAAATATAAATCATATCTTTTTGGAAATGCACAAAAGATTTGATGTTTGTATGATAGGTGTTTGAATTATAGTTTCATTTTCACATAATCCCTCTTTTTGAATACATATACATTCCCTAAATAGGTGGATAATGATGGTATTCTAATGGCAATATTCAAAAAGAGGGAATGAAGGGACCTTTTGCAAGTTGTTATTAGAAGTTCTTTTATTATTTATAATTGACTGAAAAAATCATTAAAATAATATATATTTGATTAACTCTGTGTGTGTGTTTTTTCTTTTTCTTTTTTTTTTTTTTTAAAGATGTTCTCCTTTGTTTTTCATAGTTTATCATCATGATTTATGAAGGACTAGTTTACGACTACGAGGATAATTGAAATTATTCTTCTTTTTTAAATTATGGGTTAGTAAATAATCTTCCTATTATTGCAAGTACAATCACATTTCTTAAAAATACTTTAAAAATTGTTTTGTAGAAATAGAGCATAATGGAGATTATGATGACTTTTCATGTTTTTGTCCAATTGTTCCTACCCTTCAAATAGAATTTAAAATTCAGAAATTTTATTGGAGAACATAAATTTAATATATATTTTTAAGACTAAACATATTGGATTTAGTTTGACAATAAAATAAAAAGAAAAAAGAAAACATCATTAATTAAAATGAAATTTATAGTTTTCTCCAGTTAAAATGTACCAGTTAAAAGGAGAGGGAGAGGGTTCCTTAAACTTTTATACTTACTCTAGTTTGGTTCGCTTTAAACATTTTTGCTTTAGTACTTGACTGACTTTACATACAAAATTATTTTGGCTATGACCATCTACATTTTAATAAATTCTTGAATAAAATATACTTTTGGTCATTGAGATTTGAACTTAATTTTTATTTAGTCCCTAAGTTTTCAAGATTTGAACTTAGTTTCTATTTAGTTCCTAAATTTTCAAAACTAACATTTTTGGTATTTGAGATTTGCATTTAGTTTCTATTTGGTCTTTTAGATTTCAAAAGTGACATGAGTTGGTCTCCAAAATTTGAATTTGATTTCTAATTGGTCCCTAAAATTTGAAATTTATTTCTAATTGATTCATATAGTTTGAAATTGGTTTCTAATTGGTCTTTAAGTATTAAAAAATAATATATATATATATATATAAAATCTCAACTCATTTAAAAAATATATATCATCAAAGTCTAGTTAGCATATGTTAACTATCACTTCATTATTTCATTAGGTCAACTAATGCCAACTTCCCTTAGGAGCCATTTAGAAACCAATTTCAAATTTCAAGGATTAATTAGAAATCAAATTCAAATTTCGAGGACCCAATATGTCACTTTTGAAATCTCAATGACCAAATAAAAATAAAATTCAAATATCAAAGACTAAAAGTGTTAGTTTTAAAAACTCAAGAACCAAATAAAAATTAAGTTCAAATTTTAAGGACTAAAAATATATTTTACCCTAGATTCTTTAATAGAAACTTGACATATATATATTTTTTAAACTACCTAATCAATTGTATAGATAAATATTTGTCATCCGAACCAAGTTTGATGGATGATTTCTCACCGACACATCTATTGAACTTAAAAAAATATTTGAGACAAATCCTAACACGTAGGTGTCAGTTTTTCAAATGGTTTTTTTTTTTTAAACAAAGTTTTTCAAATGGTATTGGTTGCTTGTTAAATGGTTAATAAAAAATTAGCAAGAAAGACTAAAATAATAATTTATGCAAAATTTAAAGGCTAACACGCATTTGAAAGTTGAATGACAAAATAATAATCTCTCAAAGTTTCAACACTAAAATATCAACGTTTAGGTGCCGAAACAGGGGATTCAAACATGTTCTCAAATTACAAACAAAACTTGTAAAATATTTACAAGAGGTATTTTTTTCCGGAAAAAAATTAATGAGAGAATTTTTAATGCGTAGTACTGGTACGGTCTTCAAAAGTATGTATCTTTATAAAAGTAATGCAAATATAGTATGTCCAAAAAAAAAAAAAGCAACAATAATTGTAATTATAGTATTTTTTTTTAAAAAAAAACAATCAATTCAATGATATACCTATACCCACACATTGATTAACTAATTACTCATATACCTTTTCTTTTTCTTGAAATGTTGATATACCTGCACTTACACAAAATGGAAAGTGAAAAAACATTGGTTAACAATAATCACTAATATATCTATCAATTGATTAACTATAGTTATTGAAACTACATGCTGATTAACTTTAATAACTGATATACCTACCAATAGATTAACAATAAGCATAGATGTACTCTAATTAACTACAATTATTTGTATACATTGTATAGATATTGTTGTTACATGAATCTAGCTAGGATGATAATGCCAAATTCTTTCTCGATATGCATTGTAAAACTTTGACAAATGAGACTCAGCCTTGCCAAACACCCTATGATGCTTAAATTAGTGTCAAGCCAAGATAATTGCCACTTAATTAATAGGGTAATTCTCACCTACCTTTCATTTTTGGAGGTCACACGTATTTAAGACAAGAGGTTACATTCCAAGATTCGTGGGATTATTGCCGAGGTAGAGGTACTAGACTCCTTCGATGTGCAATGCTCGCCATGTGGCGGCGATAAATCCCCCATAAAGAGTTATAACATTAACTACAATATGTGTATTGTGTGTTCCCAATTTTGGTTATATTTACGAGTATTTTTATAGATTCCATTTTTAAAACATTTGATATTAATTAGGGCAAACAAGTTACGAACAAGAACAAGAAGGTTTGTAATGAAAGGGAAGTTGACGGGAAGATCGGAACTGGAAGACAAAGTAAGGCCCAAGAAGAAAGTACACACAATTGGGCCCGGTGGCCCACGGGTGCAATTTTCGAAGGGTCGGGTGTTTGAATTTCTCCCTCAAACGGAGGCAGAGAAAACGCCATGTTCTTCGTTTTTTCAATCTGAAAATCAATCAATATCGCTAAGCTTAACTCTAATTTTATCTATTATTAAATCCCTCACTGAAAATTACTCTACTTGGGTTGGGTTCCCTTCATTTGCTTTGCTTTGCTTAGCATTTGGATAATCAAGAAAGGGACTCCATTTCCGTTCCACATCTCTGCTCCGCCAGTTACTTTGTCTCTTTCTCTCATCTACTCATCACAATATGCGTCCCAATCCCACGCTTTCCCTTCTTTTTTACTTTCCCAATTCTTTTTTCTTCCGTTTAATCTTACATTAATCGGAAATCTGTGTTTATGGACTCTTTCTAGATCTGGGTTCTTCGAATCTTCGCCTCTTTTGCATTTTTCATGGAGTAACGATCGGCGTTGGCTTTGAGGGATGGGATCCAGTGGGAGTAAATCGTCAAGCAGTTCGCTGCCGCCGCCGCCGCCTTCTTCGTCGTCGTCGTCGGCGGCGGCTCTGTCGTGTTCTGGGAGAATCCGGAGGGGGAGATCCAAAGGCCGGAGAGTTTTCCAGTCTGCTTGCCTTGGTACGCCTTCTGGATCGCACCACAGCGACAATGACGATAATGTACGTGATTTTCTTCCCCTTTCTTTGAAGATGGGAAGCTGGTATTTGTTGTTTGTGTTGTTGTTGATGGGGCTGGAGAATGATTGTTGAGATTCGAATTTCTGCATCTTTGTGGGTGTTTTTTTTTTATTTGTAATTTGGTTTGGTTTTTGTTTTAGCCTTCGATTTCTGACTTGTGGCTTGCGTGAAATGTTGTGATCATGAATGATAAATCATGACGCAACAGAACTGTGGTTCATTACAACTCGTATTAATGAACCCTTTTGATAAGTTTTCTGAATTAATTTGAAGCTTTTTTCCCATGGAGAAGTTAACTGCTTCCTTTTCATTGTTTGTGATTCTAGGGTATGTGTTATCCTAAAATGAGGAAGAAGGTACTTCGTATTTGCCCAAAACTTTGTCATTTTTCTTCTTTTGTCAGTTATTCTGTCTATGGATTTACATTTAAGTCTGGGCCAGTAGTGTTTTAACTTTTACATTGTGTGTTGTGTTTTGATTCATGTTAATTTTCTTGTTTATATTTCCAAGGAAAATGATGTTGCAGGTCAAAACTATAGAACTCCAGCATGTTCTGCCCATGCAATTTGAATCATTGATTACTCAGGGCTAAAATGTGTATCTCCTTTTAATTTGGATTGCATAAATGGTCTTTGTTAATTGATTTCTTGATGGGCAGTTTTAATTTGGAGGTTGATTATTGATGTTAACCAAGTTGACCTGGTCTTTTGGGTTATTCTGCAGGATTGTGAAAGTGAGAACAAAAAGAATGCTCATGATTATTCATCTGCAAATCAGACTGCTCAAGCGTTAGATCAGATGAAAATCGAGGGTTACAGAATGGTCAAAGCTGAGGAATCTGTTGAAGTGCCTTGCATATCGTCGAATGTTGAGCTTGATGGATGGGATCAAGCAGGTGTTGCAGTTACAGCCCCCAGAGCTGGAAGTACCTCTGCTCATGCATCCTCCCTTCAATCGTTGAACCCTTCGAGTAACTTCCTTTCTCGCTTTAGTTTCATTCCTGGTAATGTAAGCTTCAGACTGAGTAGAGCAAACAGTTTAGGATCATCAAGATCTTATCCTGTGTCTTCAACAAATCTCTCAATGTTGAATGATGAAGACGAGCTTCATTTATCGAACAGACTTGCCAGAGGCTTGGGTGATCGAGATGAAACATGGCAAGGTAGGGACTCGCTTCCTGCGTCACTAGCTAGTGCAACTCATACTCAATGTCATGGAGTTGGTCCTGCTAATTTTAGGTTAAATACACAACCTTCTGGTCTTTCTGATAACTTACAAGAGAATCAGGCAGTTTCTTCTACCCATGACATGGCTGGTGATTGTGATAATGTAAGAGTGGAGCCTGATGGAAACCTTTCCCATCCTCGAACTCTGCCTGAAAATGAAAGCAGTGAGATCAGACAATCTGATAGACGGACTGAATCCAGGGAACCGGTTGAACGCAATTTTCGTTTCAGTCGGACCCTTAGTGTTGGAAGACTCCGTGATAGAGTTCTTCGTAGATCATCGTTATCTGACTTCACCTTTTGTCCTCAGCAACAAGAGGGAGAGGAGAGAGATGCTAGTCAGAGTGGCGATGATCGACATGTCTGGACTGCTGAGGCAAGGGCTTTGTCATCTGAAGATAATGCTGTGACCTCTCCAACGTTGTCAGGTTATCCAGCTTCTAGTCTATCTAGTTCCTTGTTCAGCACCCAAGATTATGAAATGGAAACTACCCGGCCTCGAGAAGCTAGATATCACGATTTACTGGAACACCGGTCAAATTTCCTTGAACGGAGAAGAAGAATACGTTCCCAGGTTTGTAATTATTCTTGATGGAGTTCATTTTTATGCTATGGTAGTGAGGCAATAGTATAACTAATGTAATGTTGGTCATATTTCATACAACTGATGTAATGTTGGTCTTTTTTCTCTCTTGAATCCACTCATTCAGGTTCGTGCCCTACAGCGGTTGGGAAGTCGCTTTGAGAACCTATCTGGGCATGAGAGATCGTGTATATTATCCGGTCAACATAGAACCGGTCATTGTACTTGTCGTATCAATAATCGTGACACAAATGTAAACGATAACACCAGTGCTAGAGCTAGTATATCAAGAATTGTAATGTTAGCTGAAGCCTTATTTGAGGTAAGTTAATATACTGTCACCTTCTCTGCTTACTTTCCTCACATTTTATCTATACTAGTTGAATCTTTGTACTTATTTTAATTAGGTTCTGGATGAAATTCACCAGCAATCTGTAGTTTTATCCTCCCGTCCTGCATCTTCGATTGGCTCTCTGCCTGCCCCGAATGATATTGTAGATTCTTTGCCTGTTAAATTTTACTCCAAGTTGCAAAAGCATCAAAGCGAGGAAGCTGCCCAGTAAGCATTTACTTTTATTTTCAAGACAACAATTGATTTGTGTCTGTTTGAGGCTATTGAACTTCTCTTTCTTGTTTAAGACATTCTTACCACATATTCATTAAGTTTAAGGCTCTCCTTCAAGTTGAAAGTTTTTTGTCAATATACGGGTTTATTCCATCCTCTTTTTCTGCTTTTTGCACAAACTCGTTCGTGTTTGGTCCTACGTTTGTCTGATGCGTCCGCTCTTGCTATTATAAATCTATAGATGCTACATATGCCTGGTCGAGTACGAGGAAGGAGATAGCATGAGAGTCTTGCCTTGCCATCATGAGTTTCACGCAGCGTGTGTCGACAAGTGGCTGAAGGAAATCCACAGGTATTATCGGGTCCACATAGTGTTTTGCATCTCGAATTGTATACAATTAGCAAACATGGATGAATGCCCCATTTTCTGTTATTTTTGGAACATGTCATGTGACTTGTCATCTAGTACAGTATCATACACTGGCCTTTCACAGATATCATTTATGGGGTGGGCCTGACTTCATATGCTCAAATATTAGATACATTGTGCCTCGAGTCACGACTCGCTGAATAAATAAAGCTTACTGTTGACTCGGTTGATGTGTATATTTTTCATGCTACTGAAGTTCGATCGACCTCACTCGCTCGTCTATGTTATTATGCAGGGTATGCCCACTCTGTCGAGGCGACATATGCAGCAGATCTGATGCTTTATCAGACGATGTCAAGTGAAAGCGATTCATTTCGAAAACCTGCTGTCTGTAGATCCTTGGAAATCTTAAGTGATTCTTTTTGATTGGCTAGCAAGAATATTTTAAGGGTGATGATGATGGGTTTGAAAATGGTGCTGAAATTCAGGTTTTTGTTCTATGATTTGTAGTGCCTTTTATAAGTATCAACTTGCTAGAGTGTTGTAATGGAAATGGACCCAATCAGTTGAGAAAATTGTCTTCACAGGGAAGCACATGAGCCTTTCTCTTGCTCTTGTCCAAGGATGTGAATAAGATAATGAAAGTTTTTTTTAATACTTTTTTTCCCCTAAATTTTGGTTTTTTATTTCTAAATGAACTTTATCATTCGAATTTAAGAAACAAACCAAAATTTCTTTACGGTTTTGTTGATCGTGTCAACCTTTTAAGTCTCCATTTGGTAAGGATTGTCATTTTTTTTACAAAGAACTGTGTTTTGTTTCTTATTTTTTGTTTTCTAGAATGATAAAAATAAAATGTGTTTGAAAATAACTTATTTGTTTCTTATTCTCTACTTTTACTCAAAAATAAAATGTATTTGCTAATCGTTATTATTTTTATTATGTAAAGTTTTTCTTTACAAAAAGTTTTAGTAAGAAAATTGATTTTTTTAATGATAAATATTGAAAAGTTTATCTAGTTTGCTTTTTGGAGATCTTTAATAAAAAAATTTATGTCAAGGAGCGGATTGTTCCATTTTTCTTATGTAGAACAGTAAGGTCGTGAGAGAATATATATATATATACATACATATATAAAGATAAATATTGTAAAAATTATAAATATTATTGAGATGAAGTCAAAGTAGTTCAGCAGTAATTGACATATACTGTTGATCAAGATGCTAGAGGTTCGAATCCATCACCTTCAATTATTGTTGAACTAAAAAACAAGTATTGAGACGAAAGTTGTCCTTTTTTTTTTTCCCTTTCAATTTATATGTAAAGATAAACATTGTAAACATAAGTACTAAAGTATTGAGACGAAAATTATTGTTTTTTTTAGTTAAACAATTTCAAAGTGGAGGATTGACCTATTGATGAATATTGTTTTTTACTATTTAAGACAAGTTGTTGTTTGGAGATGTTATTAATGTGTTGATCATGTGTATTTGTAATTCTATATAGGAAAAGAAGAGAGATCTATCTATACCTTCTCAATATCAAGATTCCAATCCAATTTCACGTTTGTCATTTTATATTCTAAAAGAAAACACATATAAATATATGTTTGAATTTTTAATTATACTTTATATTTATATTTATATATCCAAACGCGTAACAGGGTAGTGCAAATATTCAATAAATTGTTCTCTATATTTCAGCGCAATACAATGGAGTATCAATTAATTGGAAAATAAATGTATGAATAAAAAAATTGGACAATTAGTTTCAAAAAAATAAAAAGGACAACTAAAAAATAATGTTTTAAGATGTAAATGAAACAGTATCAATTAATTATAATTCGAGAAAACAAAAGAAAAAAGAGAAAGAAAAAATAAAAAGGAAAAAGGAAAAAGAAATAGGATCAATTAATTGAGATTTTTATAATTATTGGAAAAAATATATATACAGTTGCCATTTTTTTTAATATTTTATTTTCAGTATCGGAAAGGGTGAGATTAGTTTGTTTGCTAGCATCAGCTATGAGTGCGAAGCGAAGGCGCGTCGTCTCGCCGGAGGAAATGGACGCAGAGAAGAGCAACAATCGGGATTCTTAAGAGCTACTGGTTCGAACGAATCAATGTAATTCGAAATTGTTTGTAAGCTGCAAGAATTCGACGAAGATGAGCGGCAGCTTAAACGACGATAGTTTCCATCAAGATCTTCAACCCCAAGCCAATAATGTGTCCGACTACTTATCGCACCCACTTCAACCTCCGCCGCCGCCTCGTCGTCCTCGTGGTTTTGCCGTCACCGCTGCTGCCGCAGCTGCTGGCACGGGACCGACAACTTCCACGGCTTCTGCTACCGGCGGCAAGGCAAAGAGAGAGAGAGAGAAAGAAAAAGAGCGGACGAAGCTTCGCGAGCGCCATCGCCGAGCCATTACTAGTCGAATACTGGCGGGACTCCGCCAGTACGGTAACTTCCCCCTTCCTGCCCGCGCTGATATGAACGATGTGCTGGCCGCACTTGCTAGGGAGGCTGGCTGGGTTGTCGAGGCCGATGGCACCACCTACAGGCAGCCCACTCCGCCTTCTCAGTCCCAAGGGGTTGGTACTTTTTATTAAACTTTTCGCGCATTTTAAAAATTCAATTTAAGAGTCATTGTGACGCTAATTTGTTCGTACTTAGTTATCTTTATGGATTCTTTGAAATAATCATTGACTTATCTCTGATGCCGATAAAAGAATCGAAAATGAACGAAGACGATTTAAAGGAACATGAGAAGATCTTTACTCTGTAATGGCTAATGATGAATGCCGCAAAAGGAAATAGGGAACGTAAATGAAGTTTCAACAATAGATGATAGTAACAGGCTCAAAAGAATCAAATCATTGCTCATTCTCGCAGTTCTATTGATTCTTTTACAGCAAATGTGTAATTTAAGACTTATGCTATATTTTACGTGTGGATATCTGGCAATGCTTCATAGGTTTCTACTGTCCTTGGAAAACCTTCGTGCATCTGTCGTATATGTTTGGCTTTATTCTAGCAGATAACGTAGATGGTGTTAGAGTTTTATCTCGAGGAAGATGATATAGGCAGAACACTTCTCACTCTACCTGTCAACCAATGAGGATATGAAATATAAAATATGTCATCATACAATAAATATGCTCGAATTTGGTCGTCCTAGTTTCTATGCTGCTTAAATCCTTTGTATTATCCTTTCTTCTTAAAGCCTTGGTTACTGTTGATTTTAAATACTTCACAGGCAGCATTCCCTGTAAGGTCAGGTGAAAGCCCTATCTCATCTGGTTCTTTTAAGGGTTGCTCTATTAAAGCAGCATTAGATTGTCCGCCATCTGTTCTCAGAATTGATGAGAGCTTGTCTCCAGCATCTTTAGATTCGGTTGTTATCACGGAAAGAGATGCAAAGAATGAGAAGTATGCAGCTTCGAGCCCTCTTAACTCCGCTCACTGCCTGGAAGATCAGGTGAAGTTTTTCACTAATTAGTTCTTTTTCCCCCATCCAACTTTATTGTGCTGTGTTTAATTTCCTAGAAAAGCAATGTATTATGTCTTACATAACCGTTATTTAAACCTTTGTTGCCTTTCACATGTGTAAGTGATGTCTTGATATGCATCAGGTATTCCCAATGCCTTTAAGGAAATGAAAATCCTCTACTTCATTTTACAAAGATGGACCATTTAGGACACTATCAATGTAAAGCATACATACGTAGTGTAAGTGTAGAGGTTTATATATTTTCTATGGAATAAAGAGGTCTAAGTAATGAATTAGATTCCCTTCATCCTATATATCTCTCTCTCAATTGACACATGGTGCTATCTCCTAAAAGTGGCTGATGTCTTCCATTGTAGTTGAGAAATAAAATGACGGGTTGCCCCTTCTGCATAGGAAATTGATGAAATTATTGATATTGTGAAGATGTTATTGGTTCAATTAAAATTCACTTTAATTGTGATTCTAGGCTATAATTTATTTATTTATTTTTGGAAGTATTATTGCAGTTGTCTAACCAGTATCAAAACCCTGTGATGCATTAAGCACGTTCTTTTCTATCTGTCTGCTTCCCTGATTTTTTTTTAAGCTTTCGAGTTTGAAAAAATCAATCTTTTGGTCAACTGATGCAGCTTATACAAGATATTCGCTCTAGGGAGAATGAGAGTCAGTTCAGAGGCACTCCTTATGTCCCTGTTTATGTAATGCTTGCTGTAAGTGGTTGTTATTTTGTGTATTAATCGGTTCTACTCCATTTTTTTTTCAGATTTACCTTCTATATCGTTTTCACTTTGTCAAAATTTTAATTGCTAATTTATTCCAAACTTTCATGCCAGACTGGTTTTATAAACAACTTCTGTCTATTGATTGATCCTGATGGCGTCAGACAGGAGTTAAGTCATTTGCAATCACTAAATGTTGATGGTGTTATTGTGGATTGTTGGTGGGGTATCGTAGAAGCTTGGAACCCACAGAAGTATGTGTGGTCTGGCTATAGAGACCTTTTTAACATCATACGAGAATTCAAGCTGAAAGTGCAGGTAATTTCCGAATACTGAGCTGTGCATATGGCTCCGTTTGTATGTAGGTCAGATCATGTGAAATCTAAATGAAAGTAGTAGTGGAAGAAACCCATCAGTAAATATGCTACAGATAAGTTCTTTAGGAGTTTCCCCTTGTTTATTTTATCACCAACACAAAAATGTTTCTGTTATCTACTTCGTCATAATTTATACGTTGCCTGAGGCCTCAATTTATTGACTGGCCAAATTAGTTGCAAAAGGCTATATCATCGCATTGATCTTGATGGGAACAAAATCTTGTAGGACTGTTTGAGTATTCTAATATGACCTTTACTTGCTGGCTGCTGCTCAGGCACCCATCTGGATTGTTGTCACCTTTAGACTCTTTTTGTTTTGCCGGTCCTCAAATTTCTGTTATGTCTTTTGGATTTAAAATAAGAATTACCGTTCACCTTGAGTTTCAGAGATCTTTCCCTGAGATATGATTTTGCTCATGAGAATGCATAGCCTGCTTTGGGAGCATTGTGATTAATGATTATTGTCTAAAGCTCATAAATCTACCATGGTTAATTGTCTTTATTTTCTAACAATTGTCGAATCACTTCTGGAAATGTTTCTTCAAAAGGTTGTGATGGCATTCCATGCATATGGGGGAACTGAATCTGGTGATGCATATATCAACCTCCCACAATGGGTTTTGGAGATAGGGAAGGAAAACCCAGATATATTCTTTACAGACCGTGAAGGAAGGAGGAATAAGGATTGTCTATCTTGGGGCATTGACAAAGAGCGAGTTTTAAGAGGAAGAACTGGCATTGAGGTGATGAAGCATTTTGTGTGCTATAGTACTACAACTTATAGGATGTCAAACTGTGATAACTTTAGATATCTAATGTTTTATTTTACTTGGATAAATTCTATATGCCTATGATGTAATTTTCTTTCCAGTTCTGGCCATGAGCTATGTTTATATTATCATCCCTATTATAATCTGGCTTTATGTGCCTTATTGATTCTCAAATATATACAGGTCTATTTTGACTTCATGAGAAGCTTTCATACGGAGTTCAATGATTTGTTTGCTGAGGGTTTTGTCTCTGCGATTGAAGTAGGACTGGGGGCATCTGGAGAACTAAAATATCCTTCTTTCTCAGAAAGAATGGGATGGAGGTATCCTGGTATCGGCGAGTTTCAGGTATCTATTAAAGATTATCTCTTCACCATATTGATAATCATTGGGTATTGTGTTTCATATATCAGGAGGGTTCTATCAGCTTGTAGTATAGACAACAATTGTCATGCTTTATGTGACCTTGAAAGTTCTAGGTCACATTTTGAAGTTCTACTTGAAAGTAATAAACCTCCTCATAAAAATGGACCATTACCCATCACCTTGTAAGACCATGTGGAATAATTTGTGACCATTGGATATTATGCTTTGGGTCCCAAATAGCTGATTGTTAACTTTACTTTGGCAACTTTGATGTGCAGTGTTATGATAAGTATCTACAGCAGAGTCTGCGCAAAGCTGCTGGGCTGCGTGGTCACTCATTCTGGGCTAGAGGACCTGATAATGCTGGACAATACAATTCTAGACCACATGAATCA
Source organism: Trichosanthes truncata (assembly GCA_033996785.1). NCBI lineage: Eukaryota > Viridiplantae > Streptophyta > Magnoliopsida > Cucurbitales > Cucurbitaceae > Trichosanthes > Trichosanthes truncata. Next base: position 80,104,251 of record JAWPNB010000003.1, read on the forward strand.
GGGTTCTTCTGTGAACGAGGTGATTATGATAGCTACTATGGGCGCTTTTTCCTCCAATGGTATGCCCAGACGCTGATATATCATGTAGATAATGTATTGTCTCTTGCAAGCCTTGTCTTTGAGGAAACAAAATTTATTATTAAGGTATGAGAGTGTTCATCTCACTGGTTAATCTTAGCTTTGTGCTATATTTTTTCTGTAGCTAGTGGTTTTTTTTTTTTAATTTTTTATTTTTTATAACACCATAGCTAGTGACTTATCGTATTGATTGGGTTTTCATGAATTTGTTCTCTTGCTCTTTGGGTGATCAATTCTTCTTGAAGTTTTTCTCCCACCAGGCCATTGACAAGTCACCTTCTCATACATAACTTATTTTTAATTAGCATCATAATCCATGCTTCTCGGAGCACATTCTTTTCTTTGGGATTTGTTTGAATTTGAATTGTTAATTGAACTTGCATTTGAATTGTTTTCCCTCTCATGGATACACAATGCCTGGTTGTAAACTTGTAAGATATATGTTAGGAGCCTAGGACTCGACCCTTGTGCATTACATATACTACATGTGAGAAGTGGAGTGGAGAGTTCTATATTCTATAGGCAATATAGATATTAGACATTGAGCTAACACAGAATATTGGGGGTAAATATCGGAAGTGGCAGAAAGGATTTGGGTGTATTATGTATTCTGTTATGAAAAGAAGGGGGAGCGAGTATCTTGGAGCTTTTGAGTTTCCAGAGGTGGATCTAGAGGGTCATAATACGATAAAACCCCATATTTCTCATCCCCGTATCTCCTCTATTTTCTTCTCCATTATTCACCCTCCTATCCAAGTTCGTTGCATTCTATTTGAAGAAGCATAGGTCAATATATTGAGCAAGCTTGAGTATATATAATTATGTTTTGCAACTATCATGAATGTTTTGTAGGGATAGATTGATTCTGCCAAAAAATTCCAGTGGGATAATGGCTGTATTTCTGACTCCCATGCTTTATTTTTTTCTCGGTACAACCATCATCATCTGTATTTCCTACTTGCATAGTTGATCTTCAATCATGGATGCAACAACTTCTTTAAAAACAATCCGCATGCTATTACTTATTTTCCAACTTTGGTCTTCGCTTCATGAGTTCAACTTCTGAAATATTTGATGTTTATCAATCAATCCTATTGCATCCAGTCATGGACTTATTGCGGAATCAGTTCTTAAATGGATGTTTTGGATAACACAGATTCCTGCAGTCTATTGGTGGTACAAAACTTCTAGTCATGCAGCGGAGCTCACAGCTGGGTTTTATAACCCCTCTAACCAAGATGGTTACTCCCCTATTTTTGATGTTTTGAAGAAACACTCTGTAATAGTCAAACTCGTCTGCTCTAGCATGCCAGTTGCTGGTCAGGAAGTGGATGATGCATTGGCTGATCCAGAAAGTTTGAGTTGGCAGGTGATGAGTTTTTGAAGTATCTTATGCCTTTTCTTTACACAATTAAGCTTCTATGAGTGCCTCGGCTATGATTTTTCTGGCCATTGATTAATGCCTTGATAAGGTCTAATGTGCTGTTTTCCAATGTTTTTGAAACAAACATGCGTTCGGATTACTGTTTCTTAATTTTTTTTTTTTACTATTTTATTTTCTTTAAAGAATGAAGTTATTTTTCCTTTTAGAATTAGAAATAAATTTGTTAATTTCTATATGTACAACGACATTTGTTTTTTCACATTCTTCTATCACAATTTTCAAATATAATTTATTTATTTATTGAACGAGAAACAAAATACAAAAGAGGGCTATTTCAAAATAGTTTTTTGAATAGCTTATCAGGGGAATTGTTTGGAAGGAGAACTTATTGGAAGAGGTAGCCACAATGCGACTGGTGGTTTTTTACTGTTAAATGTATGATAGAGTGCTTCTGATTTTGTATCTAATGGATATTATAGGGCATCTATATTTTCGAATTTCCATTCAACGGTTAAAATATAAATTCTACAAAAATGTATTTATATTTTTTTCAAAGTTACTTTTTTCTTGTAGCATATTCATATTCTCTGTAGTTACCTTTTTTTTAAAAAATAAAAAAGTGTTATACCTTTCAAAATCTTAAATTTGTAAATTCTGATATGATTTCAGTATGAACAATAATATTAAGTGTCTGTGTCGTTCATTCAAAGTTCTCTAACACAAAATTTGAAAACAATGACAGAAAACTGTTCTCAAAACAAATTTTCTTATTTCTCGATATCTAGTGTGTATTAGTAACCATTAACAGGTTGAAATTTAACTATTTCTTTTCTCTATAATTGTGTTCCTTCTCCCTTATCCATACCTTTAAAGGGAAATCTCCATGCCTCATCTACAGATTTTAAATTCAGCTTGGGATCGAGGCTTAACTGTAGCTGGTGAAAATTCTCTTTCATGCTATGACAGAGATGGATATATGAGAATCATTGATATGGCAAAACCGAGGAATGACCCTGATCGCCATCATTTCTCTTTCTTTGCATATCGCCAGCAGCCTTCTGCTTTGATTCAAGGAGCGGTTTGCTTTCCAGAGTTGGACTACTTCATTAAGTGCATGCATGGTAAGTATTTAATTTGTTCGTCTTTATCTTAGGGTAATGGGTAGTTGCATCGGGAAATTATAAATGGATATATATAGACAGATATATACATGCATACATACATATATGTTATAAAATACAGACATATAAACAGGCCCTTAATTCACAATGCATAGTTCTTTATAGTACTTGTCAAACAGGTCCTTTGTCTAGTTTTATCACGAAAAAGTTGAGTGGGTAGGCTTATCTTTTAAAATAATTGTTGAAGATTAGTTGCAAATATCATATTTCAAAACATGTACTAATAATCAATAGTAGTAATTTGCTTATTTTATTTCTTGTTTTTTCAGTAATAGTTGATTGACATATCTTGTTCTTGTATTGAATGAGATAATCTTAGTAATTAGTATTTCACGTGTTTTACTTTCTGTCTTAATTATAATTATCTTTTGATTTTTTATTTCTACAATATTAACTCTTACTTATGTTATATCGACAGTCTAACCCTTTTACTAACTTATTTGACTTGTTTCAAGTCCAAATTTTAGCCCAACTGAGGGATAGGATTTCAACATTGTCGAACTCGTTAGCTTTGTTTTTTAATTGCGTTGCAGGGGAAAAGAAAGATTGTCGTAATGAGTTCAAGGATGCATATCTAACCAGTGAATCGACTGATAATATACTTCTTCCTTCATTCATATCCAAAAAAGCGAAACACAACCAAAAAATGGAGGGAAAAAAACCCAAATCATTAACATAATTTAGTCTTGACAAACTTTGAAGAAACTTGAGAAGTTATTTGCTTAACCTTGAAGATATATGACACTTGAATTCATAATATTTGTTTGTCTGGTGCCATTTTAACAATCTTTTGCAGGCGAGATAAAAGGCGATTTGGTGCCCTGTTGAAGTGCAAGATTCCCTCTCATACGTGGATTTTAATTTGCTGGCATCATTGTGGACATGATCAGGTAAATTATTGTCTCAAACCTCGTAAAAGCATAGTGATTGTAAATTTTATCTTCTATGCGTTAAGTTGCTGGCTTTGAATTTACCCGTTAGAGTTTGTTAGTGACTATTCAATTGGGAAAAATCAGTTGGTTTAAAATATATATCATGGGTTCGAATCTTCTGCCCCATTTATATCTGTCCAAAAAAAAAAAAAAAAGGAAATCCCTTAGCTTTGTGGTTGATGTCTTCAACTTCTCTCTCTAGAAGTTTTGGGTACCCTTCACGCTTATGGATGAGAGTCAATGTTTAGGGTAGAGAGCTATGAAATATAAGAGCATTTTTCTTTCATGAAGATTCTATGAATAGGTAATGTCTTTGGAGAAATTGTGGACTTAAATCTTCTCTTCATCTGTATCTGTTCTATTAGACATAAAATTGAATTTTGTGCTAGATAAGATCGTAAATTTTCAATTTTGTTCTAATAGATCCATGAATTTTAGAAAATGTTGAATAGGTCAAGGGTCTATTAGACACGAAATTCAAAGTTTAAGGACTTATTCGACACTTTTTTAAGTTTATGGATCTATTAGGCATTTTTAAAGTTTAGGGAAACAGGAAAAAGAAAAGAAATCCCTTGCCTTTGGGGTTGATGTCATCATCCATTCTCTCTAGAAGTTTTGGACACTCTCACTCACTTCAATGGGGAGAATTAATGTCTAGGGTAATAGAGGGAAATGAAATATTAGAGCATTTTTTTTCCCTTAGATCAGATGTAGGTTTTTCTGAATATGAAATTGGGGAGAATCAGATTTGTACAATTAAAATTGCCAATGTTATATACCGATTCTTTTAGATATAAACTATAATAAATATTATGTACTTACCTGGGAGAGAATTGTTATTGAATGGGCGAAGGGCTCGCAGTAAAACCCTAACCTAGAGGGTTTAATTCTTTTAAAAAAAAAAAAAAAAAAAATAAAATTAAAGTTTGGAATATTTCTTGTCATTGATTTTTTATTAATTAAACAATCATTTTAATTTGAAACATTTAAAATAAGTACACAAAGTTCAGGAGGATTTAAACCAACTAGGTTGAAGAGAAAGTGTCAAGACTCAGAGCCCACAGGATTTATTATTATTTTTATAAAAAAGGGAAATCAGAGCCCGCAGGATAGTGCATTCTTTATATTCTCCTGTTTTGAAAATCTGTCAAAAATTCTGTCTTTGTAAGATCCCCGTCTGTTAAAGTTAAACAACCAGCTACTCCATTTTCTTTTCCTTTTTTTTTTTATAGGTTTTACATGAACTTTTGTCTTCACATTTTAATTTTTAGACCAACAATGCACGTCGGAAATGTAAAAGTTCGTCGGTAGAGGATGAAAGGAAGTGCATTGATAATGAAGATTTAGAAGGGAAACAGGTTAAAAGAAAACACCCTCTAGGGAGAGAAGTTTGAATCTTTAATTAATATTTGATTTTTTCATTTTTAAAAAACAAGGTTATTTGAAAATCCATCCATTTTTCTATTTTTCAATTAAAAGTAAATTTTAAATACGAGAAATAAATTAAAGTGAAGAAATAAAGTAAAATAAATTTAAGAGAAGGAAATGTTATTGAGAGAAAAGGTTACAAATATCAAATTTTAGCAAGAGAGAAAAATTTAGAGAGAAGTTAGAGAGAAGTTAAAGAGGAAAAAATGTTTTATAACGATAATTCTAAAGGGAAAAAAATAAGTTAGAGAAAACAAAACAGACGGTGGAGAAAATTTAGAAGGGGGGGATTTTTAGAGAAAATGTAAAAAGCGCATGTTTAATTTAGGAGGATAAAAGAAAAGTTGGAGAAGGAGGTAAATTTAGAGTGGGTAAGAGATAAGGAATTTGTTAAAGAGAGAGTGTTGAGTGAGATTTTTAAAAGAATAAAATTGTTTTTAAAAACTTTTATTTTAAAAGAAATTTACTTGCAATTTCAAATAAATGTTCTGACTAAAAGAGTTATCAAACAACTTCACTTTAGAAAATGAGAAATAAGATGGTTATCAAATAGCACTTAAAAACCCAGGAAAAAAAAAACCAACGTTATTAAATAGATGTTTGAATTGCAGTTACGAGACTTGTGACTTATGAGAGGATTGCAAAAAGAGACCGAAAAGGTCCGGATATGTTCAAGTTCATCCGAAAAAGATTATTAAAAAAAAAAAAAAAAGAAAGAAAGAAGAAAAAAGAAAAAAAGAAAAGGGACGGCCTGATGGACAATGCAATAGCTTGTTGAAAGCTTACACATGGCATACTTTTAGCATTGCATCGAGGTGTCACTCGGTAGAGTAGTGCAACGCGTGCACTTTGTACTTCAATAGCGTTAGTCACATTCTCTAATTATTATTATTATTTTTTTGAAAGATATAAGTTATAACTAGTTAAATTGTATTTAGATCGACAAATTTAACATTTGACTTATATTTGACTTTACCCCATAACTTGCATACTACATTTTTATCTCCCAAACAAATGTCACCTCCCGTAAAAAAGATAAAAAAATATCCATAGATTACATTATAAAAAATAAAGCTCTACTTATTAGTGAGTGCAAAACTAATAAAAATAATGGCAAATTTTACTTTTGGTCCATGGAGTATTGAGTTGTGTCTAGTTGATCCTTGAAGATCTTTGAAGTTTCAAAACATTTGAAGTTTCAAAACAGACACTTTTGGTGCCTCAAGTTTGAAAAATAATTTTAAATGGTCTATGAACTTATTTGACCGTCAGTTGACTAACAGACAGTTAGATTGTGGACCGTACATCGTTGATTTGGTTAAATTTATTAGTTTAATATATATATTTAATGAGGTGGCCTTTTTCTCTCTTCCATCTTCTCCTTCCTCTCTCCTTGTTCTCTGACAAACTTGCAGCCATCGTCAAAATCGCCTCTCCCCCCCCTCATTCCACCTCCCTCCACACCAGTTGCCATCGACACCAGCTCTCTCCTCAACAACGGTGGCGCGCCGCCGACCACAAAAGGTAAGATCTGAAGCTTTCATTCGCGTTTCAGGGATCTGAAGCCTTCGTTCGATCTGGAACGAAGTCGTTCTCTTTGTTCTAGATATGTCTCAAGCAAAGAAGGGGAACATCTCTCCGTTCCAAATCCATCTCGAGCGAAAGAGGGGAGGCTCCCTCCTTCATGCCTTCGGAAGAGCTAATATTGATTTTAAGAACAAACTTTACGGGCTCAAAAAGCAGAAAGATTGTAATCGAAAACTTCAACTATTTTTTAAATTGTTTTTAATGAAAAACTATTGAGCGAGAGGGAGAGAACAACTTGAGAACAACCGGTTGTGTTTTTTGTACGGTTAATAACAACAGATATGGAAGTAAGTTGACATAATTTTTTGGTTAAATTGAAAGTTTAGTACTTGAACTTTAATGTTTGTGTCTAATAAGTTTTTGAATTTTAAATTTTGTGTCTAATAAATCTCAAAACTTTAAAAATGTCAAATAAATTTCTAACATATTTAACATATTTTCAAAATTAAAAAATCTATTCTACATAAAATTGAATTTTGTATCCAATAGGACATTAAACTTTCAATTTTGTGTGTCAATAGAATTGTGAATTTAAAAAAATATCAAATAGATCAAAGACATATTAGACACAAAATTGATATGTTTTAGAAACTTTATTAGACACAAAATCGAAAGTTTAGAGACTAAACAACACTTTTTAAGTTTAGGGACTTATTAGACACAATTGAAAGTTAGGAGACATATTAGACACAGTTAAAATTCAAAACTTATTTCACACCAATCTAAAAATTCATGAACTAAACTTGTAATTTAACCTAATCTCTTTTTTTTTGTTCTAAAAAGTGGAGATTTATTTTTGGTCAATCACGTTTAACTTGCATAGCTTTGAAGGGCTGTTGGGAGATGTTCTAAAATAATAATAATAAAAAATAAATAATGTAGAATATGCTAATCATGATCCACACCAAAAAAAATACAGGCAATTACTCAACCTAAAGTATTTATGGTTATCATTAATGTTATGAAGAAACCAAAAGTCCAAAACCTGCTCCTATAGGCAAAGTGGTAGCTAGTATAAAGCTGAGGGGAAGAAAAAGCAACATTGACAATTAGGCAAAGATGCTTGGAAAAGTATAAACAACTCCAATTGAGAATATTTTATCACTTTACATGACTAGACATAAGTAAGTAGCATAATAATTAGATTTTCTTTTTACAAGACAAGCTTTTATACTAGTGACTACTGTTTCTTTTTTCATAATGACCAGGAACATATGCCTAACATTGAACATTAAAAATATTAAATTTGTGCTATCCAAAATAGCCTTTAACTCTCAAAGTCCAATGTGATTTAATATGAAATTTGAGTTTTATCTCATATCTATTTTGAGTATAATAGTGAAGATTAGAATTCAAACTTTTAACTTATATAATATATTAACAAGTTGATCTTGTGCAAGCCCAAGTTGACATCTCATCTCCATTCATTTTAATAATTCACATCCAAGCTCACAAGTAAAGAAAAAATATAAAAAAATGAACCGAAACATTAAAGTTATCTATAATCTTTTGTTTTCAATCAATAATACGTGGAGGTGAAGGTGATACATCAAACTTTCATCTAGAAGATAGTGTAATATTTTGACTCTATTAATAATTTAGAATTCATCTATTTACATTCAAAATGCAAAAAGAAAATACTTATGTGCTAAATAAGAATAAATTTCCATCAAACGAAAAGAAACTAGAAAAAGGTAATGGCATGTTTGGATTAAGAAAACATAATTTATTATACCTTCAATACATAATGGCTCAAAGTTGTTATTTTTAATGAACAAAAACAAAAACACAAGAACAAAAAAACAAATACATATTTCTGGACGATTTCTTAATAAAAAGGATGATGAACAATTTTTTAAAAGGTATTACAATTAAAAATGATTTTTTAGCAAAAAAAAATTTCGCCTTTCTAGGAAAAAAACCCACAAAACCTACCGGCTATTTCCTAAATCCTACTACGAATAGAAACACAATCATCTCCCTTATCTTTTATTTTCCGAACACAAGGAATCGGATTGTCTCCATTTCCATGGGCTATTATCATGGAATGATGAAACCAGACGGCCCATGATTCGGCAAATGGAAACAAATTCCCCCTTTTTCCGGAATACAATTTTTATTATTCTTAGTTCTACTGTGCTCAATAGAAACGAATGACACATAATTTCAGGAAACCTGGTCTTGCGGGGAATTTAACAGTCATATGAGAATTACCAGAAGAATACAACTTACAAACAGTTTGAATTCGCTACTTCTTTCTCTTTTTCTTTTGTCACGTTCTTCCTTTCCAGAAAATCTACTCAGCAAACAGATCAATTAATTGAACCAAGCACTAATTATAAGCTAAACGGCAGTTCAAAGATTATTATCATCTCTCTCCTTTTTTTTTTCGTTACATTTTTTATCAGAAGCAGAGCATGAATTAGAAAGAAAGTTCTAACAGTTCCGTTATTCCATACGGATTAGAATCGGAGTTTTATGTCAAAATTAGAGGTAGAATCAGTCATTGTGTTCCATGGATGGAAGCAACTAAACAGAAACCAAATAACTTCAACGATAATAAATATAATCTGGCTCTATGATATACAAACATTAACCTCAATTGAGAATTACAGCTTAAGATCTTCAATCCTCAACTCTGAAAGCGGAAGACAGAGGGAGAACGAGAATTAAATAAGATTCAGACTCACAGACCAGATCCATTAAGCAATTTTCAGATTGAGTATTGATTTCGGTCATGGAGAGAAATCGAAACTAGCCAACAAAATTCTACAACTCCGATCATGAAAAATGCGAACAATTAGATTAACTCGCTCTCTCTCGAAAGTAAGGGAAACTCCGTACCTGAGATCTGGAGGAAGGTAAGAATCCAAGCAATCTTCACCACGGTTTCCGATTCAGTTGATGCAAGGCGGGATCCAATTCGCCCAAACATTTTCCGAACAAGATAACACCACACGGCGGCAAAGAAATCAAGCAAAAAGAAAAAAAAAAAAAACTAGAAGCAGAGAAGAACAGAAAAAGAAGATGAAGAGATGCCGGCCGTCGGCAAACGCAAACCGTAGGCGAAGCGAAGCAGTTCCCGACCTGCACCAAGCGAATTAGAGACCGCCGGTGTTGTAACTGAGAAGAAACAACGCCGAGAAATTTCCGGCGAAAATCCTCGGCGCCGCCGCGGCGGGCAAGTAAAGCGACGGTGAGGGTGAGGTAAGCAGAGAGAGAACGGAGATTAAACCCTATGGCTATGCAGAGCGAGAAAAACCTGGGCCGGTTCAGGGGTATTTATAGCAACCAGAATCGAAGACGATGAGGACACGTGTCTAATGCCGACTGAGAAGCCACGTCAATCCAACGGCTGTGATAGGCTGAAATATTAGGGGTCCACCGTCACTCAATGATCGTTGCTACACTATATTATGTGACAGCGGAGAGCTACAGTGACCTCGTGTGTAAGCTTCTTCCCAACTCCAAAATCTTCGTTTACGAATCTCTTAGTTTCAAATTATTGGTTGAATTATAACTTCATGTCCAAATTAGATCCTCAAATTTTAAAAAGTATTTAATTAATTTTTATTTTTTTAATTTTATATCTAATAAGTCTTAAAATTTAAAAATGTCAAATTGGTATCTTAACTTTCAATTGGTATCTAATAATCCCTCGACCTATTTAACATTTTTTAAAATTTAGAAATCTTTTGGACACAAAATTGAAAGTCTAGTGTCTTATTAGACTGAAAATTTAATTTTATGTCTAATAGTCAATAGATTCATTATTTTTAAAATATATTAGATATATCAAAGACCTATTAGAATCAACTAGAAAGTTCATAAACCTATTTAACATTTTTTTTTAAATTTAGGATCTATTCGACACCAAATTAAAATTTTAAGAACATATTCGATACCTTTTAAAGTACAATGACTAAACTTGTAATTTAACCTAAATTATTTTATTGTTTTGTAAATATAAATTTACACATTTCATTTTTCTTTATTTGAGTTCAACAATATGTAAAGCCTCGAATTTGAACTTCTAATGTTTTGGTGAAGGATATATGCTTTATTCAATTGAGTTATGCTTAATTTTGCTATTTAAATTCTATTTTAATTATAGTGTTGAAGTTTTCAAATCTTCTATTTTTTATCATCTAATCTTTGTTCACTAATATCTACTTCAACCAACTAATTGGACTTTAATACATGCTAATGTCATAATGTTAGGACACATTTTTTTTAGATAAATGCTAGGACACATATTTAAAGCTATATTATCTAGCTATTTGATAAACAATTTAAGAGAAGATAAGGTCAATGACCAAAAGTGTTATTTTCTTAAGTTTTAGAGACTTAAAATGGTTCGTTCATGAGTTGGGTTGACTTTTTAGATTCAATTTAATTTTTTCATGGTAGATTACTAGATTTATTAAATTTCAACAACTCTTATTAATATAGTGGAAGTGGAACTAACTCAACTCGATCATAAGAATGTTGGAGTTGTTCGGATTATTTGTTCAAAATTTTTTTAAAAAATATTGAAAAATATTAGTTTTAAAACATTTATTTAAGGTTAATGATACAATATCAAAAGTAGTAAAGGTACAATCCAACATAATTGAGGTAAAAAAATATAGTCTTAATACAAAAAAGCTAATGCATACATGTGATAGCTTTTGGATGGTTTTTAGTGTTGGGAGAAGATAATACTATGGTGGAATACTTAATACTAAAAATATATTAGTTCGTCCTAAACTCAGGACTACGTCCAATTTTTTTGAGATGGTAGTGTCTTATTCCAACTATTTTTCGGATTGACTTCCCATCCTTTTAACATTTTATTATTCACACGAATGTGTTGAAATCAAATCTTTTGAACATATCAACAAAATTGGCCACAAAAACACACCAAATTGATTAAAACTAAATGAAATCGATAAAATTTATCACAAGCGAATTAATTGACTATTTTTCAATTTTATACTTCAAAAATTCGAGCCAATAGGCTTGCTCATGGAATAGCCAGGGGCCGCCGTTGATTTTGTTTTCGACCGTCCCTTAATCTCTAGTTCAGAGGAAGAGGTCGTCGGTTGGATTGCTGGTTTCTTGATGGTTTTCTTCTATTCTTTATTGAAGATTCCACATTAGAAAGATTGAGAGACTTCACATTCTTAATAAGATGCATGAGTTACTTCTTTCATTGCCAATTGATTTTGAGATGAAACTTCATATTTATTTAATATGGTATTCGATCCAAAAATTAAAATTGAAATCCGATCAAAGATTGGTAAACCCAAAGAGACACCATATTGATGATCCCACATTGAAAAGATAAAACCCCATATTTATCTAATATTCTTGAAGAGAGAAGGTGACTATTATGGTTTGATTGGTTAATGCATTGACTTTTCTTCAAAAAAAAAAAAAAAATCGAGCCAATAGAAAAATCTAGTTCAAACCGAATGTATTGACTCGGTTTAGCCGGCTTGTTCTACATTTGTTGAATTACACAAAATAAGTATCGAGTTAAAATCATTGAAAACTGGATTAAAAAACAACCCATACATATGGACCAGTGAATAAAACCACTAAACCTTCTCTAATTTTAGGTATCTTAATCATGAGAATACATCAAATTTTACAATAAACTTTTAATTTTATCAAATTGTATCTTAAATTTTGATAAATGTTGCATTATTATCTACCTTAAACTCAAATAAGTATTATAATTTTTACCCTCTAATAAATTTTAATTTAAAAAATTGTCAATAAAAATAGGATATAAAAAACACGTCTCATACGAGATAAATGAAGCTTAAAAAAAATGAAACTAGAGTTGAATTCTTGTTAAAATCTATGAGTTTTGGAAGATTTTTATCTGGTGTATTAATCGATCTTACTTTTGTGCAAGACTTGATTTTTGTTGAAATTAGTGAATTACAAAATTTTACTTTACTTTGAAAATTGAACTTAGGGTAAAAATTGCAACACATGTTTAAGTCTAGGGTTCAATTTTAAAAATTGAAAGTACAGGGTGAAAATTGATACAACATATCAAGTTCACAAATAAAAGTTGAATTTTCCTTTCAATTGTCTAACTATTTGTACGATGAATTAATACCCTTAAATAATTAAAATTTACTTCTCTTTTGATAATGTGTGGCTTGTTATAGATGCTCTTGTAGGTGGATGTGGTATTAATTCTTCTAGTTGTGTCGAATGTGTAGCAAGGTTGAGACATTTTGTTGCTGAGTTCGAAGACTTTTTTACTTAGTTTGATTTTGTGGCAAGTTTCAACATCTTGGTTGATTTTGAACATTTTTGTGACTTGATTTTGAGTATTTTGTTCAATAACTTTTTGTGTAATTTATTCATTCACATAGGTCATGTTTGATAATCATTTGATTTTTTAAGATTGTGCTTGTTTTTTCACAATTTATTTACAACAGTTTTCATTTTTCTAAAAAAACATTTGAATTCTTAGCCAAATTCCAAAATCCAAAAACAAGTTTTTAAAAACTATTTTTTTTAATTTTCAAAACCTGATTTGAATTTTGAAAACATTTGTAAAAAGTAGATAACAAAACAAAGAAAGTTATAAGTGAAAATAGTGTTTATAAACTTAATTTTTAAAAACAAAAAATGGTTATCAAATAAGGCTTTGGAATAATTCTCTATTTTAGTTTTGATGAGATATTAGTTTCAACACTAATTCAAGTTTAGAATTCAATGTGATAAATAGGTTAAAATTGACTCATGGAGATAAGTACAGGGGTTTTTGTACGGATGACCCGTTTTTCAGTGCTTTAATGACTGATGACTTGCGTTCTGAAAATAATGAAATATGACTCATTCTGACGTGACAATGCGCGCAAAATTACACATGAGGGCAGTATAAGGCAGACTTGATTGTTCACACTCTCGTACACAGAAATGTTATCGCTCTAGCTCTCGCTCTCGCTCAAATAAGTGGTTAAAAATCTGGAGGAAAAAAAAAGAGACAAGAAAAAATCACGTCAGAGAAGAGCTAGAGTAGCAAAGTTAGAGCTAGAGCGAGAACGAGAGCAAAAATTAGAGAGCGATTTTCCTTGTCTCTTTCTTTTCTCTAGAATTTTGACCACTCATTACTATCATGAGTGAGAGCAAGAGCGAGAGAGCTAAAGCGAGAACTAGAAAGCGATTCTCCTTGTCTCTTTATTTTCTCTAAATGAGGACCACTCGTTACTATCATGACGAGAGCGATAGAGCAAGATCTAGAACTAGAGAGCTAGAGTTAGAGCAAGAGAGAGAGTACGATTTTCCTTGTTTCTTTCTTTTCTCTAGAATTTTGACCACTCATTACTATCATGAGTGAGAGCAAGAGCGAGAACTAGAGAGCGATTCTCCTTGTCTCTTTCTTTTCTCTAGATGAGGACCACTCGTTACTATCATGACGAGAGCGATAGAGCAAGATTCAGAACTAGAGAGCTAGAGTTAAAGCAAGAGAGATAGTACGATTTTCCATGTCTCTTTCTTTTCTCTAAAATTTTGACCACTCATTACTATCATGAGTGAGAGCAAGAGCGAGAGAGCTAGAGCGAGAACTAGAGAGCGATTCTCCTTGTCTCTTTCTTTTCTCTAGATGAGGATCACTTGTTACTATCATGACGAGAGCGATAGAGCAAGATCCAGAACTAGAGAGCTAGAGTTAGAGCAAGAGTGAGAGTACGATACCCTCATGGTAATTTAGATGTGATGCAAAGTACGGAAATGGTCATATGTCATTAATTTCAAAACACGGATCAAATGGCATCAAGGTGCGTCAAAACGAATTTTCTGTGCAAAATTTCCCATAAGTACAAGTGGTCTTTTTTATTTTATTTTTTAAGACGATAGGTTGAATTTTTTTAAAAAATACTATAAATTCATAAAAAGTGAATAATATATTAGTTTGATCTTTTTTCCCTTTCAACTTAATGGCTATTTTTAAAAATATTTACTATAAATTCATAAAAAGTGAATAATATATTAGTTCTTCAAGCAACAAAGCTTCAAGCCAGCCAAAAATATTGAAGAAGGGATGGATATGCACATGGAGTATCAAGCAATGTTTGGCCCATGAAATTGACACAAAGCTTCCAACTGTTCACTTTCCATTCTAATCATAAAAGCGTCTTGGCAAAAGTAGAGAGGCAAGAAATAACCAAACATGACCTTATCCAATATTTTATGCCATAAAATATTAAAGTCATATTTAGAAGTTATCTCAAAATAACAAATTTTTTTCTTTTATTTTCAAAATTGTTCTTAAGATCTACTTTGTATGCCTCCTAAAAGCAAAGGTTATTATACTCCATCTCAATAAATACAAGTTGTGGAAGAAAAAATAACTTTTTTTTTCCGTAAAAATACATCATATGTATAAGTATACTAAAATGTACGAATTTTACTATTTTTCAAAATAGCTATTGTTCACACTTGATTTCAACAAAGAAAAATAAATGAGACATGTGTAAATGAAATTTGTATTTGTATTAATTTTGTGGGCATGGTACAAACTCTAATTTAATCATCTGATTATTTCTCTCTCATATACAAATGTCTCGAGGGCTGAAAGCTTGTTCTTGAGTACGCTTTTTAGTCTTTTCTTGTCTACTTTTGGCTTGTTGATCTTGTTGGATCGACCTTTGGGCTTGTTTATCTTTAGATCGACCCTCGGCATGTTGATCGTTGGATCGGCTCGTGGCTTGTTGATCTTATTGGATCTGGCCTTAGCTTATTGATCCTTTTGAAGAGACAATCGAACATAGATTTGTCTCGAGGGCTTCACAGCTTGTTCTCGAGGTTGAAACTTCAATTAATCTTTAGTGTCTTGAAGTTTTCAAGTTTTGAAGAGTCTTTAGTCTTTAAGGAGTTGAACACACTTCAAGGAGTGTTGGGCACCTAAGAACTTTAGTCGTTTAGCACCTAAGGATCTCAAGGATTCTCTAGAATTTTTTTTTTTTTGAACCCCTCAAATGAAGGAGAGTTTCTCTATTTATAGAGTTTTTCACGGGCATGTAGACTTGGACCATAATGTCTTTTGAGCCCAATTATTGGACTTGAGCTTTGTTGGCTTTGGATATAACCATTTGAATTTGAATTTTATTTAACTTTGACCCAAATTTCACATAACCCAACTTGACCAAATTAAATTTGATTATTTGGTCAAATAAAGACCTGTGGCTCTTTAATTTTTGCTAATTTTTGTCTTCAAATTAAATTTGGGACACATGTAAGTTTATAATTGGTACCAAATTTAATTATTTGTAGCTTCGTCATTAATTTGGAATAATAACGTGACAATTGAAGATTTTCCGAAATTTCTCATTCAACAACTATACTCTGCTTTATAATCAAGAACCCGCTCTTTTATTACTTTATCTAGCTCATTCATTTTCATTTATGGAATATTTAATGTTAGACGTGTTTAATCTATTTGGCAACAATTAAAGAAAATAGTCAAAGTAAACTTAGCTCAACGGTAATTGGTATATACTCTAAACCAAAAGGTCAGAATTTCGAATCTCCCCACCTCCAAATGTTGTTGAACAAAAAAAACAATTAAAGAAAACATATAAATTTATAATATCAATAATTTATTCATATAGTTTTCAAAATCAAAACTGAAATTGAGGCGAAGTTCAATCTCATCTCCATCTCGATTAGAATGAAAGTGAAAATTTCTCGGTCCTCATCACCATTTTTGTTTTCTGTTTGGAATGAAGATGCCCAAACTTTATTTGATTCCTATTTGGATTTTGTCATTTGAAACCAAAAATCATTTTGTGGAGGAAAGTTTGGTGATTTTCTTTGTCAAGAAAATGGTCCCAAAGAAGTTATTGAATTTAGGAAGTATGTAAAGCCAAAACCTAGCATGTTTGGGCCTGTTTGGATTGATTGGGAATTTTTTTTTTTAAAATGCATTTTCTTTTAAACATTTTTTATAAAAATGGTTTAAAATTACAAAACTCACATGTTTGGTTACATTTTCTCAAAAGTGTTTTTATACATAAGTTTGTTTGGTTTGCTCTACACTCAAAATGCTTCTACAAGTATCAAATTATTATAAAGGATGACAATTAAACACTATGAACTAATAATTTCAAATTTGTATTTAAAACACTATGACTGGCTGCTGTGATCGGTAAAGTGGTCGCCAACAGTGAAGTGATTACAGGCAACGACAAAATTCGGTGGTCTTCATCGACGGTGGGTGGCAGCAGTCGCCAACAGTGAGGTGACGATAGACGACAGCAAAATCCGGTGGTCGTTGGCAGTTGCCAATAGTGGTTTCCGGTAATCATGGGGAAGTGAAAGTAGTGTGAAGGTATTTTGGTCATTTTCATATATCATGAAAATCTATAAGGAATTTTCAATTAAAGACTTAAAAATGATTTTTCTAAAATTTGAATTCAAGTGTTTCACTCAAAATAGTTTATTTCTCAAATTCAATTTTAAAAAGTTATTTTGAGTGGTTGTCAAACACTATAAATCTTATGAAAATTATTTTTTTTTCAAAATTAAAACACTTGAAAAGTCAATCTAAATACACCTTTGTCTTTTGTACTTCAATTCATCTCATGGCCTTTAATGGCAAGTGGCAAAAATTAAATGGATGATTTTTGCAATAGCCAAACAAGGACTTATGCAAGCCTCGCACCCACACAAATTGTCAAATTAAATTGGATACCTAAACACTAAAAATGATGTTAAGCTTTCCATTGAATTTTATATGCATCGTTTCTAGAAAAAAGAAAGGGTAGAATTATCAATTTAGTTCTTCGATATTGAACATGGTATCTTATTGGTTCCTGAATTTTAGAAAAGTTTCAATCACATCTATAAGTTATAGATTATGTTTCTATATAGATCGAGTTTAGTATGGCTTTTGAAGTAGTTAAAAACACTGTTAGGAAATTAAAAAGCACTTTTTAGATTGTAGTTTTTATTAGAAGTGGTTTTGGAAATTCTAAATTGTTTTAAAAAGAAACATTTTATTAGGGTATGTTTGAGAGTGATTTTGGAATGACCAAAATCACTTTTGTCATTCTAAAATCACTTCTATTTTAAAAAGTGATGTTTGGAGGAATCCAAAATCACTTTAAGTGATTTCCAGTTAATTACTTGGAAGGTAATTCTCAATTAATTTTTGGTAAGTGATTGTGAGAGATTTTGTTTTTAAAATTACTACTATTTCAATTTTTTTTTAAAAAAATCTCATTTTATTTAATTTTATTTTGTCATAAATTACGTGAAAAGTTAAGCTTTCTCCTCTAAAATTTTTATCTCTATCATTATTGCTCAAAATTTTCCATACTCTCTAATTTTTCTCTCTCAAAATTTTTGTAATATCTATTTCTAACTTTATTGTCTCTCTATTTTTTTTTTAATTTTTCTCTCTCTAATGTTGTTTAAATCTCTCTATTTTTTTTTTGTTTTTCTCTCTTGTTGTTGCCAAATTTTGGACAAGAGAAATCTTACATGACCTCCTCGTGACAACGACGGTGAATTTGAATTCTTGGGGGAAGAACGCGGCCTGCAAGACAAGAAAAACCTGGACACTGGTGTGGTGTAGGCCACACAAGCTCCGATGCTTAAGTCAGAGAAGGTTTTGAGAGAATTTAGGAGTTTTAGGAGAATGTTGTAAACTGGAATGAACTTACCTTGCTCTCCCCCTGAGGGAGAGCTTAAATATCTTTCTTCCTAGGATTTTTCGTGGGTTTCCGTCTTCGAATGAGGAAAGGAAATATCGAATTGGGCTGGACTACGGGCACACGGGCCATGAAAGACCGAGGCAAGGCCCAAAATTGGGCCTTGCCGTGTGGTCGGCCTCGGCCTCTGCCGAGGCCGACCACGGGCTTGGGCAGAGCCCAAGCCCCGGTCTTCATCTCTCAGATGCTAGACCATGGCAAGGCCCAAAATGGGGCCTTGCCATGTGGTAGGCCTTGGTCGAGGCCAAGGCCGAGGCCGACCATGGGCTTGGTGGTCGGGTGTACACGCAAACGCACGCGATCAAAGTAATATAAAATGATATGTGAGTACCAAGTATCGAATCCCAAGAAAACGGAGTAACAAAAATATTGTACGCAAAGTGTAAGGAAAATTGCAACTTAAAAACTAAAATAGCAAAAATAAGGTTGGGTTGGTGTGTTGGAAAATTGCAGAATCAAGAAATGACAATATTGGAATAAAGAAAAATTGCAGAATTGAATTACATAATCTAATTGCAGAATCGAGAAATGACAATAATGGAAATAACAAGAAATTGCATAATTGAATTGCAGAATCTAGAAATGGCAATATTTGATAGCAAACTAGATAGACTTAGTGAATGGAAATTCAAAATGAATTTGGATAAAGATGGGGCTCAAGAATGTCATTGCCCTAAGTTGTAATTGCAAGCCAAATTGCAATTTCAACCTACTTCACACTCAATTGTAAACCAAAATTGCTTCTCCTATTCACCTTGAATTTAGGTTTTTAGGAGGCTAAGTGAGTGACTTATATGTCTATAGTCCCTTTATCTTAGATAATTCGGCTCAACAATTTTATGGGCTTTGGAGTCCTTAATCCCTATGTCTAGAGTAAGGATTGACTTATGTCTAAGCTCTTTTCTCCATCACTTGTGCGGAATCCGCTTATCACTAACCCCGTCGGCATTAGATCTAAGCTTGAGTTGCTATCCTAGTTGATCAACCTAGGATCTCAATGGAAATTTATTCAACACAAGCAAACAATTGAGATGTAGGCTTGATTTTTGTGGAATTTTGGTTACAATTACTTCTTAGGAAATTCACATCCTTGAACCCCCTAAGAAGTTCTAGCTCAAATTGAAGATAAAAATCGTACAACTAATTGAAGAAAAATGCATATTAGAAACTTCAGTAAATTACTAATAAAAAATGGAACTAATTGAATTAATGCAAAATTTCTATCCTAAACAGCTTGCTTCTAGGAACAATTAAGATAATAGTTTTTTTATGCAAATCTGAGCAAATAAAAAAAACAAGACTTCCAAGAATTTTCAAATTGAAAATAAACAGAGGGCAACCATAGAAATTAGTTCTCACTTCCTTCTACCTTTGAATTCCATTATAAGTCTACAAATAAATATTGAAACTTTTATAAGACACAAGACAGAATTAAACTAAAACAGAATAGATTCAATATTTGTTCAATTAATCCTTACTCCATCCCAATCGACTCAATCTCTTGTTATTTCTAGGAGGCGATTAGTCTTGACAATCCAAGTACACTTGAATTGGATTGGGTGAACTGAAGTGAAAGCAGAAATTGAACAACTTGTATAGAAATACGAAGATTGAGCATGATGAATCCATGAAAACTCAAAACAGAGGCTAAAATTAAACAAAAACTGAGTGCAAAACAGAATTCGAATGAGCTACAAGATTGGACTACTAGCAGCTCTCGGTAATATAAGAAGAAAATGCAGAAAAGTAAAACAGAAACTGAAGTTATCGGCAAAAACAGAGTAAAAAAATGCTGCAGAAAACAGAGGAAGAAAACCACGAAAATTAACTCCAAAACGAATTCCTTAGCTCCTCATCTTCTTCTCCCTTTATAGGCCTTCATTAGGGTTGAAGAATGCCCAAATTTCGTGCTCAAAATCCCCCAAATCATGTTGTAATTGAAGATTTTCGGAATGGGTTAAATTCAATTTTTTTTTTCCTTTTTTGAACTTTTCTACTGCTCCAGCTTGCAGAATCATGATTTTGCAATTTCTACATTCTCTGCTCCATAAACAATTGCAGAATCACGAATTTGCAATTTGATTTTGCAATTTTCACATTCCCTGCAAACAAACTTAACTTTTTTAGAATCTTATCTAATTGTCTTCATTCTTATTCTTTCTTATTTTCAAGCAACTTTCAACTATTTTTAAATGATCTTAAGACAAAATAAGAATATTTTAAGTAATTAGGAGTTAAATAAGCCTTAATTCTAAGGCTTATCACTTGGGCTTCGGCCCAAGCCCATTTCTTCGTCCCTTCTCGTCCTGGGTCGGTCTCCTGTCGGTTTCGGTCCGTTTTGACTTCGTACTGGGCTTCTTTCCTTATTTGGCCCTTCATTGC
Organism: Trichosanthes truncata; assembly: GCA_033996785.1. Lineage (NCBI taxonomy): Eukaryota > Viridiplantae > Streptophyta > Magnoliopsida > Cucurbitales > Cucurbitaceae > Trichosanthes > Trichosanthes truncata. The sequence goes on from JAWPNB010000003.1 coordinate 80,124,949, forward strand.
AGCCTTTTAGCCAACCCATTCTTCTTGGTCCAATTTCACCCATAACATTAGCCTCCACTCCCTAGTTAGGATTCGTGATTAGGAGCGTGTGGAGTAATTGCATGGAGCCTGACTTGGGAGTAGCTGATTAAGTTTTGGAGTAATTATTGACATTTCGAGGTCTGCCTCGAATTATCTCTAGTTATTGTTGTCCATTCTTGTGAGGATTTTCAGTCTCCTAGAGTGTCAGTTTCTTCGTTTTGTTTCAGTCTGTTGTGATATGTATTGGGCCTTTTGGTCCTGTCTTGCCTTTAATTTTTGCGCTTGGTTTTATGTAACCAAATTCTTCTCATTTGTTATTTGCAAAAACTTATCGCGAAACTCATCTCGGATTTTTAGGCTGCTTAGATTAACCAATCAAGTCCCTTTTAGGGACCCAATCAATCTTCTAGAATTGCGTCCTCCACACCTAAGCTGAGTTTTGCATTCATCACGTTCTGCTTGGCTTTATGAAGCTTGCTTTGTCGTGCTCAATAGGGACCCATCGTGATGTTTTTCTTAGATTTTTGGATTTCCATGATCAGTCAACCAAACCCTTTTGTGGTTCAATCAACCTTCTGGGCCGCTTCCTTTGCACCTAAGTGCTTAAGAATTTTGCATGTTTCATGCTTTAATTGCATGACATGATTGGCCGTATCTTAGAGTATGCTCTTAGATTTTGGCTTTAATTTACTATATCTAGATTCAGACTTAGACTTTTTCTTCTCATTCTGATGACCAGTATTGTGGTTCTTTCTTGTAAACCTTGGTCAGGAGGAAGATTGAATCGAGCTGAACCAATGACACCAAGGACCGGGAGTGTATATGCCACACGCACCTCGAACTTCATTGGGCTCCTCGGCCTCGGCCTATGCCGAGGCTGAGAATGAGGTTGGGCCATTTTGGCCCAATTTCCTCTTTTATGTAATTTACCTTAAACCTCGGTTAATTCTTGATCCATTCCTCTATTCTCAGACTGATCCAAAATATGACCTGACTTTGGATTTTCTCATGTCCAAAGAGTCCAGGGTGGGCCTTGAATCATTGGTAGGATAGCTCGTCCACACTCGTGGAGATGACTTTTTGTAGCTTCTTGCTTATTCGAAAGTAATTCTTTTACCAATTATAGCTTCATTTCAAGCTGATATTGTGAAAGGAGAAGATAAAATAAGCAATGGAGTGAGGATCGGGGGCAGGGCCGGTCTAGTCAGCCGGCTGAGGCTTGTTTGGCACTTTTAGGAACGTGTTTGCAGCTCCTTGTGAGCCGGTACTTTATGCCATCTACGCGTTCTCCTCGGCCTTCACTATCCTCTTCGTCATTTTTTCTGGGAGTCAGCTTGTCTTATTCTTTCCTTCGTTAGTCAAGAGAATTTAATTAGAATTGGTTTTACTCCACCCATTTTTCTGGAAGGTTGGATTTTAACCTCAAATTCTTCCTTGTAATCATTGTGATGGGAAGAGGTTGGTTTTGGCCATCCTGGTCGGCCTCGGCCACTTTGCCTCAAATCTCTGTTTATGCTTCAGCTTCGTGTGTTTTCTATAACTCACAATTTTGTTGCTTATGTTTTTCAAATACGCCTCCACGGTCTACTTCTTTTTTAAAAAGATCCATTCATCCTCCCAGAGTCAGATGATTTTGCAACTGAAATGATTTTGGCACCTTGCTCGGCCTCAGCTTATGAGGTCGGCCTCGGCCTATGAGCTCGGTCTTCGCTTCAGTTTCTCTGTAGTTGTTGACTTTCCTGGCTCGTTTGGTGTAGCTTCTACCTTTTGTTCAATTAGAGAGACATATCTCTTTAGTAGCTCCGTTGCCTTTTGTTTCATAGAGATACATATCTCCTATGTAGCTTCTATGCATTTTGTTCAATAGGGAGGCATATCCCCTGAGTAGCCCCCACTTAAGGAGGATATTACTTGTAGGAAGATCTCTTTTGCTTAAGTACAAATTTGTTTTCAAAACATAACTTGTATGGATCAACTTAAAATGAGCAATAATAAACTTAGTCTATTACAAGAGACTTGCTAACCTATCAATTGAATTTAATGAATCTAAACTCAACAAACATAGTTTGATCAAAGAAAATAGAAGCTAAGCGAACTCTCTATGAAGAGGATTTAGGGTCGGCCTCGACCGCCTATGAGGTCGGTCTCGGCCTCCATGAGGTCGGTCTTGACCTTTTTCCTGCACGTACATCGATGTATTCCTTCAAGAAGCCGTTTCGAATTAGAGCCTCGATGTCATCCTTTAGCTAGAAGCAGTCTCTGGTCATATGTCCATGATCTTCATGGTAAAGACAATATTTTTGTCTATCTCTCTTGTTTGATCCTGTTTTCATCTTTTCAGGACGCTTTAATAAGTTTGAATGGCGTACCTCCATTAGAATCTGCTCAATGGGAACTGATGTTGGAGTGTACTTTTCGAACTTTCTGGATGGGTGGCACGTCGAAGTGGTTTTTGGTCATCCATCTTCTGTCTCTTGGCCTCTTGGTGTAATATCTCACTTGGCCTTTTCCTATCATTTAATTAATCTGATCTTCTTTCAAGCTCATCAGTTTTCTTCTTCGTACGAAGCAATTCTTCTGCACGTACATAATTTTGAGCTCGAGTGATGAGCTCTACATACGATGTGAGTTTTCTCTTTCCCAAAGATCGTATGAGTCTTTGATCTCTAAGTCCATTAATTAAGGCAATCAATGCTGCTTCATCATTGCAATCCTCAACACGTAAAGCTTCACTATTGAATCGAGCAATATATTCCTATAGGGTTTCTTTGGATCCTTGTTTGTGGAAAGTAGGTGAGTTGCTGGCTTACGCTAATCTCTTCCTCCCAAGAATTGCATCATGAATGCTCGAGCCAATTCCTTGAATGAACCAATAGATCATCTTTTTATGTTGCAAAACCAATGTATTGCTGGTCCCATTAAAGTGAATGAGAAGGCTCTACATCTGATTACATCTTCCACTGCATGAAGTTCCATCCATGATCTATACACATCTAGATGCACTACAAGATCCTTGTTTCCATCATAGGGTTTGATCCTTGGAACTTTGAATGTGAGAGGTAGTTTCACATTCATGATTTCATCAGTGAAAGGTGGATCTACCTGTTCTATCAAAGCATCAGTATCAAACCATATAGTTTTTACCTTGTGCATATTCTCTTGGATATGATCCAGCTCGCTTTGAATCTTTAATAATTCTGCCCTCCATGGCAGACTATTCGCTTCATCTTTGGCCTTGAAATTTGCTTCGGCTTCGACCTCGGCGTCAATATCGAAATTGACCTCAGCCTCAGCCTCGACCTCGACTCTAAAATTAGCCTTGGCTCCAAAATTGGCCTCGGCTTTCTGTTGTTTTTTCCATTCGATGACACTTCTCAGATCCGTCACTTCAGTACCTGGAAGATTGCACTCATTGGCTTCGGACAAGGCTCTCTGTCGCTTCTTTTCCTTGATTATGCTTCTTAAATCCGTCTCATCTTCGCATTGCTCCAAGGTTAGGGTTTTATTCTTGCCTCGGCCTCGATTTCACCCCTTTTAACTTGATTTTTTGATGTCGAGAATATGACGGATTTCGTTCCGTTTATTCAGCTTACCTTGCTTCCCTGTTAGTCGTGTTGATCTAGTCGCTTTTCAATCAGAGTAGCTTGAACGATCTGGTCGGCCTCAGCCAACAGGGACTAATCGGCCTTGGTGTGAGGCCGAATAGGCCTGTTCTTTTGTGTTCGTCACAGGCGACGGTCCTCATCGAGATTGTCTCCATCTTCATTCCAGTTCTTGTTTCCCAGCACTCTGCTAATCTTTTTGGAAAATTGAACTCAAACAAGGTTTTTCAAGCAAGCGTTGTCGTTCCCCACAGACGGCGCCAACTGTTGTTGCCAAATTTTGGACAGGAGAAATCTCACCTGACCTCCACGTGACAACAACGGTGAATTTATATTCTTGGGGGAAAAACACGGCCTGCAGGACAAGAAAAACCTGGACACCGATGTGGTGTAGGCCATACAGGCTCCGATGCTTAAGTCAGAGAGGGTTTTGAGAGAATTTAGGAGTTTTAGGAGAGTATTGTAAGCTTGAATGAACTTACCTTGCTCTCCCTCTGAGGGAGAGCTTAAATAGCTTCATTCTTAGGGTTTTTCGTGGGTTTCCGTCTTCGAATAGGGAAATGAAAGATGGCTGGACAAAGGGCACACGGGCCATGAGGGACCGAGGCAAGCCCAAAATTGGGCCTTGCCATGTGGTTGGCCTCGGCCGACCATGGGCTTGGGCCAAGCCCAAGCCCCGGTCTTCATCCATTCGATGCTAGACCATGACAAGGCCCAAGCCCGTTTCTTCGTTCCTTCTCGTCCTGGGTCAGTCTCCTGTCGATTTTGGTCCATTTTGACTTTGTATTGGGCTTCTTTCTTTATTTAGCCCCTCATTGCAGCCCTTTAGCCAGCCAATTCTTCTTGATCCAATTTCACCCATAACACCTCATATTTTTCTATCTACAATTTTTGTATCTCTCTAACTTTTTCTGTCTGATTTTTTTTTACCACTTTTGCTATTTTTCTCTTGAATTTTTTTGTCCATCCCCCTAACTTTTTTCCCTAAAATGTTTGTTCTCTCTAACTTTATTTCTCTATATTTAAACTTTTGCTCCCTCGATTAAAATTTTATCTCTTTAATTTTTTTTTCAACTCTAAAATTTTTGCCCCTCCTCGTCTCTAACATTTTTTTCTCTTTAAAACTTTTGTTTAGCTTTTTATTTTTTCTCTCTTAAATTTTTATTTCCCTCATAATTGTTTTCCTCTCTATAACTTTTGCTCACCGTCCTCTAATTTTTTCTCTCAAATATAATGCATTTTTTAGTAATTTGATGATTTTAAAATCACTTTTGAAAACAAACATTATAATTAAATACTTTTTGAAAATTAATTATAATTAAATCATTTAGGATTAAAACATTTATTCTAATGTCACTCCCAAAACATGCCCTCAAATCATTCCAGATCACTTTTGATTGTATGAAAATCACTTTTAAAAGTGTAGAACGTTAAAATGATTATATGAAAATCAATTTTAATAAACCACGTATAAACAAATCATTTTTTCTATAATCATTATTTCTAAAATCACTTCCAAACATGCCTTTAATGTTTAGTCTAAAAGTGCTTATAGATACAGTACTTCACACTTTTTTTTTCTTTCAAAAGTTGTCTCAAACTCACTTTTAGTATCAACTGTTAATGTCATCAATTGACCATGCTAATATGACATGCTTATTATTCTATCCAACTGTGTGCCACATCATGCTAATTTGGTAAAAGAATAATTCTGATGGGCATGTCATATTAGCATTTCAATTGCTAGCATTAAGAATTAAATAGAAATATAATCTAAAAGTTTATAAACTAAATATATATGATGCTAAAAGTTTAAGAACTAAATTTACCATCGGTTAAAATTCTCATGATTTTTATAATTGGTTTAAAATTTCCCTCTAATGTTTACTGTTAATGTAATTGTAAATTTAGGCTTAAATTAAGCATTTCCTTATGTATTTTAACCTTGTGTGTATAAGTTAGGGGTTTCCCTTTTGTAAAAGTATGTAGAAATCAACATGGTATCATAGCCTAATTGATTTAGGTTTTCATGACCGTCTACCATCTCGTGCCGACGCACCACCCTCTGCTGCCACTCACGTCCACCAGAGCTGTCTTCTTCTGAGCCATTTTCTTCTAAAACCACCGACAGACGACTTAGAAGAGATTCGTCACTCGCGTCCTCAGATCCACGTTGTTCCTCAGACCCATGCAGCTTCACCGTTCCTCAGCCATCTGCTGTTGCTCCTGCTCGTGTCCTCAGATCCACACTATTCAGATCGCAGATTCACCCCGTTCCTTAAACCCATGCAGATTTTCCCCGTCCTCAGATCCACGCCGTTCCCCTTAGACTCACGCGGGTTCACAGCCGGTCACCTCAGATCCATGTCGTCTGCCTTAGGCCCAAGCAGGTTTGTCGTCGATCGCATCAGATCCACGCAACTTCCCATAGTTCTTCGTCATTCGCTATTTTGCAAAGTTCAGATTTGATTTGGTTCTCTCAAATCAATTCAATTAGACCGGATCGGTTCAGTTAAACCAGACCTGTTTGGTTCAATCAGACTGATTCAGCTCATTTCAGTTGATTTGGTTTGGTTCAACTATTTATTTGATTCAGTTGTCCATTCGTTGTTTCCAATGGTCAAAGTTCATGAGTTTCTCGTCTGCACGAACTATAGCCTATATGGTCATAAATTTGGTAATTGTCCTACAATTGAGTGCAGGTATTGCCACAAATGTGGTCATATTTTGAAAAATTGTCATACTCGACCACCTCGCTCTCCAAGTAGATCCACCAAACCAAGGAACTTATCTAAAGTCAGTTCCTCCTCATCTATTACTGATGCTGCCTCTTCCTCTGATGATCTAGGTAGGTTCCCAATCAGTGACCTTCATAATTTACTAAAACATGTAATCTCCTCCAATTCTTCTGCTCTTGCAGTCACATTAGGTAACTCTAGGCTTCTTGACTCCACTTGTTGCAATCACATGACCTCTAACATTTCATTTTTGTCTTCTTCAACCCTTGCTCATTCACTCCCCCTATTCATTCTGCTAATGGAAATTGTATGCCTATTTCACATATCGGTGCCGTTGTGACACTTTAACTTTTCTAGTACTTACCATGTCCCTAGCCTGAATTTTAATCTTGTCTCAGTTGGTCAACTATGTGACCTTGGTCTAACTATTTGTTTCTCTCCTAATGGTTGTTAGGTTTCAGGATCCACAAACCGGACATATTATTGGCACAAGACGCAAAGTGGGACAATTGTTTAAGCTCACATCTCTTTAGCTACCTATTTCTTCATCGATCTCTACCTCTGCCATTGATTCTACCATGTATCAATGGAATCTTCGCCTGGGCCACGCCTCCTCTGATAAACTTCTCAAGTTAGTTGGAAATTTAAATAATGTCTCAAAATTTGCTCCCTTTGATTGTTTAAATTGTAAGCTTGCAAAACAATCTGCTCTGTCCTTTCCTATTTCATCATCTTCATGTGATACTCATTTTGGGTTGATTCACTATGATGTTTGGGGTCCTGCTCATACTCATACTGTTAGTGGCTATCGTTACTTTGTTCTCTTTATTGATGATTATTCGCGTTTTACTTGGACATATTTTCTGAAAAATCGCTATTCCTTATCTAAAGTCTATATTGTTTTTGCCAATATGGTTTACACACAATTTTCTCGAACCATTAAAATTCTTCGCACAAATAATGCCATGGAGTATAAGGATTCGAGCCTGCTCTCATTTCTCACCCAACAGGGCACCTTTATTCAACGCTGATGCCCACACACATCCCAACAAAATGGACGAGCATAACGCAAACATCGCCATATTTTGGACTCTGTTCGTGCTCAACTTCTTTCTGCATCTTTCCCTGAGAAGTTTTGGGGGGAGACTGCTCTCACCTCTGTCTATGTCATCAATCGTCTTCCATCTTCCGTTCTTCAGAATATCTCTCCATTTGAACGCTTATATGGTACCCCTCCTTCTTACGATCATCTTAAAGTCTTTGGTTGTGCATGCTCTGTCCTCCTTCAACCTCCTTCGCCTATGCTGCTTCCTTAGCTATGGCAATGAACATAGGTTTTCGTTGTTGGGATCCTATCTCCAAAAGGTTACGTATATCTCCACATGTAACCTTTTGGGAACACAGTATGTTCTCCAGTCTCTCTTCTTTCCATACCTCTCTCTCTAGTCCCCAACCATTTTTCATTGATCTCTCCAATGATATTTTCCCCTTATTTGATCCTCTATGTGCCTCTGACCTTGATCACCTAGCCTCTGATTCTGCTCCTCGGGACCCGACATTGAATGATCTTGATTCTCCGCATGTCCCTAAGCTTGATTAATATGCTCCTGCCTCTGCTGCCTCAAATTCAACATCTGTCTCCTTTGTGGAACCTGAACCTGCACCTGTCACCACTGTTCGTCGCTCTACTCGGGTAAGAGAAACTTCTCATCATGTCTAGGACTATCACTGTTTTTTCACTATTATGTCTCTAGTTGAACCTTCGTCTTATCATGAGGCTAGTACTAACCCTCTTTGGCAGCAAGCAATGAATGAGGAACTACAGGCTTTAGAAAAGACTCATACTTGGGACTGCGTAGATCTACCTCCTGGCAAACGACCTATTGGCTGTAAGTGAATTTACAAGATCAAAACATACGCTGATGGATCGATTGAATGGTATAAAGCTCGTCTTGTAGCAAAAGGCTACTCTCAGGAAGAGACATTTGCACCATTCGCTAGAATGTCATCTGTTCGTAGTCTTTTGGCTGTCGCAACTGTTAAACAGTGGCCCCTACTTTAGATGGACGTTAAAAATCATTTCTCAATGGAACTATCTCTGAAGAAGTGTATATGAAACCACCCTCTGGTACCTCTATTACACCTCAGAAAGTGTGTCTTCTCCGTCAAACCTTATATGGTATGAAGCAAGCTCCCCGAGCCTGGTTGCCACGTTTAGTTCCACCATAACCCAACTTGGGTTTACTTCCAGTTCCCATGATACAACACTTTTTACACGTCAGACTCCTCGGGGTATGGTTCTTCTCCTTCTTTATGTTGATGACATGATTATTACAGGTGATGATCCTTAGGTTATCTCTGATTTGCAATGTTACCTTGGGGAGCACTTTGAGATAAAAGATTTGGAACCACTCAGCTACTTCCTTGGTCTTGAGGTCTCCTCCCGCTCTGATGGGTACTATTTATCTCATGCAAAATATGCTTCTGATCTCTTGGCTCGATCTAGTCTTATTGACTCCGCCACGACAGCAACACCTCTGGACTTGAATGTTCGTTTGACCCCTTTCGACGGTGTTCCTCTCGAAGATGCCACTTAGTATCGACAACTTGTTGGCAGTCTTATATACCTGAATATGACTCGCCCTGATATTGCATATGCTGTTCACATCATTAGTCAATTCATGGCTACTCCTCGGACTATACATTTTACGGATGTCCTCCGCATTCTACGTTATGTCAAAGGCACTCTTGGTCATGGACTTCAATTCTCTTCTCAATCATCCTTTGAATTATCTAGTTACTTTGATGCTGATTGGGCTGGGGATCCTACTGATCGATGTTCTACCACAGGTTATTGTTTCTACTTAGGCGTTTCTCTCATCTCTTGGCGCAGTAAGAAGTAAACTTTTGTTTCACGTTCCAACACAGAATCTGAGTATCGTGCACTGGCTAACACTACTTCTGAGTTACTTGGCTTCACTGGCTTCTTGCTAATATGGGTGTTCCTCAACAATCTGCTACAATACTTCATTGTGACAATCACAGTGCCATCCAGATTGCTCACAATGATGTATTTCATGAACGTACCAAACACATTGAGAATGACTGTCAAATTGTTCGTCATCATATCCAGAGCAACACTGTCCTTCTACAATGTATCTCCACTACAGATCAACTATCTGACATATTCACCAAAGCCTTGCCAACCAGCCGCTTTACACAGTTACTTCACAAACTCAAGTTATTTGCTACTTTACCACCTTGAGTTGAGGGAGGATGTTAATGTAATTGTAAATTTAGGCTTAAATTAAGCATTTCCTTATGTATTTTAACCTTGTGTGTATAAGTTAGGGGTTTCCCTTTTGTAAAAGTATGTAGAAATCAATATTTACAAAAGAATCGTCTTTTTCATCTCTAATATTTTAATTTGTTTCAAAGAATCTTTTCGATTTCAACCTCTAATATTTCAATTTGTTTCAAAGAATCTTCTGTTAGAATCTTCATTAAAGTATATCTAAGGGAAACTAAAAGATTAAAGGTAAACTTGAAACTTTGTAAACATTTAGGGGCTGTTTGGCGCGCTGGTTTGGAATCAGGAACCTTGGGAATCAGGAACCCTGGGAATCCTTGGCTGGAATCAGAAACTCTGGGGTTTCTGATTATTGTGTTTGGGGTACAGGGTTGAGTTGGGCTAGTTTGCTGAAACCTATGTTTGGGGTACATGGTTGGGTTGGGCTATGCTGGATTTGTTTAAGCTTTTTTTTAAACAATTTTTTTAGGTTTTTTTTTTTTCAGATCCATTTTTTTTACTTGATAATTGTTTACTAAATTGCATATCAATTGTTTCAAGCATAGTTAATTATGAATGTGTAGTTTGTACAAGTATCTCATTCACTCCATTCATGATGATGTAAAATTAAATAACATTAGTAAGGACATATATTTTAAATAATTAATACATGGGAAAGAAGAATGATGTTGCTGGAGTAAAGGAAATCCATAATGCAAATGAAGGTCCGAAGTTCATAATATCATAATACATAAGTTGAAAGGAATGAAGAAAAGAAATAGCAATAGTTGTACAAAACATAGACTGAATTAAAACTAAGTAGTAGCTGAAGGTGATGAAGACATCGAGTTGTCGTCCATGGGGGGTTGGGTTCCAGGTGTTCTCCCTTACACTTCCACACAGTAATCATACTTCCAATCTAGGGAGAATGCAAGGAATAGATGGGTATGAATCCTAGGACAAATAAGAAAGCATGATATGCTCCCTTTTCCAATGTAGATAGTCTTGCTCAGCTTTTCTTTCTCCCTTTTCGTAGCTTCCTTCCTTTTCCAGCCTCCATTCTCCATCCAAAGTGTCTCATCTAACTACCTCATTCGAAGCCTTGAATTCAGGGTTGGTTGGACAATTCTAATACATAGGTGGACAACTCAATTAATGAATTTTCTTCACATGTGAATAAGGTGGTTCTTTTAATAAATAGATGCTTCAACAAGGATTTTTACTTATCTCTCCAAATTCATTTCCCAACATTGTTTTCAAAGCTCTTCACCTGAAGCAAAATTCAATAAATTAAGCTCATGTCTTAGCCAAAAGTAGATCATTTTCACATCTTAAAAGAAATTCACTCTTAACAGCAAACACATACAAAACTTGGGACTTTAACAACCAAAAATCACCAAAAGCACTCAAACAAGCAGGTTTAATAAGAGATTTTTAAACAGGAATAACTCTTCTATTGAAGAGTTATCAAACTTTATTTTAGAAATTTAAAAAATTAGAAGTCTATTTTAAAAATTAGGGAATTTAAAACTCTATTTCACAAAGTATTCAGAAAACTATTTTAGGAACTCTATTTTAGAAATTAAAAAATTAGAAGTTTATTTAATAAATTAAGGAATCTAAAACTCTATTTCACAAAGTATTCCGAAACCTATTTTTGGAACTCTATTTTAGAAATTAAAAAATTGGAAGTCTATCTAAGAAATTAGGGAATCTAAAACTCTATTTACAAAGTATTCATAAACATATTTTTGGAACTCTATTTTAAAAAAATAAAATATTGGAGGTCTATTTAAGAAATTATGGAATTTAAACAAAATTTCACACCGTATTTTGAAATCTATTTCAAGGATAAATGAGTTATATAATTCGAATTCCATTTTAGAAATTAAAATATTAGAAACTCTATTTTGCACAGTATTTTGAAACTTATTTCAAATATATTGGGTTAAAAATTTGTTTAGTAGTCATTTTTAGTTTTATTTTAACCTTTTAAAAAATTGACTACGTGGTCGAGTCGATGGGGTGATCGTTGGAGTGGTTGTTGGGGTGATCAGGTTGATGGGGTGGTTGGGTTGTCGAGGTGGTCGCCGGTGGTGGTTGCACGGTGGTCAGGTCGTCAGAGTGGTCCTTGGGTGGTTGTCGACAATAGTTGTTGGGCGGTCGGATCGCTGGAATGGTCAAATGATTGGTTAGGTCGTCCGGGTGGCGCTGGGTGGTTGTTTGGTGGTCGAGTCATTGGAGTCGTTGTAGGAGTGGTCATTAGGGTGGTCGGGTTGCTAGGTGGTTGGGTCACCAGGGTGGTCACTATAGTGGTCACCAAGTGGTCGTCAATGGTGGTTTTGGGTGGTTGAGTTTGTCAGGTTGTCGGGGTAATCGCCGAAGTAGTCATCATGGTGGTCGGGTCATCGGAGTGGTCACTAGGTGGTTGTCGGCGGCGGTTGCTAGGTGGTCAGGTTGTTGGAGTGGTTGTTAGATGGTCATTGGCAGTGGTTCGGGGCAAGTCGGGTTGTCAGGGTGGTTGGGTCATCGAGGTGTCAAGTTGTTAGGGTGGTTAAGTCGTAAAGGTGGTCGTCATATTGGTCTCTTGAGTTCTCATCGAAGTGGTCGCTGGAGGTAGTCGTCAGCGGTGGTCGGAGTTGCCGTTGTCGGTGGTCGTCGGAGTTGTCACCGGAGTTGTTGTTGAAGTGGTTGTTGGAAATGAAAAACGACAAGTAGAAGAGGAAAACATGGCACAAACCCATGGGGTTGCACTGTAGTAACCCATTTCAACCCAAACCCATGGCCCAAACGCCCCTTTAAGAGCAAAATTAAAACTAACTACATACATACAGTGTACGCATTTTGTATAATTTATTTAGTTTTAAATTTTACTCTTCATTTTTTAATTATAATGATTTTTTTTTTTTTTTGAGTTCAACAACATTTATGGCAGAGGATTCGAACCTCTAACATCTTAATCAAGGATGCATGCCAATTACTGCTGAACTATGTCCACTTTGGTATAATAAAAAATTATAATGAAAGGATTGAAAATGTAAAATTGAATGTTTTAAAAATATCAAGAAATTGAAACTTTTGACCAAGCACATATCACCCATTTTTTTAATGCTAAATATATGATTTGGTCCCTAAAATCAATATATATTTTTTTTGAATATTGCAAAAAAAAAAAATTAATTTTACCTTTAAAGTACAAAAAGTTTCCACTAGTTATCCAATAGTGCCGTTGAAATTCAATAAAAGAATAATGACGTACCTGCCATCTAATGTTATTATTTCTATGAGTTGGCATCTTTGGAGTAATAAATGTTCTCTTTACCTGGTTAAGAAGCTCAATTGATCCTACTCGAATTAAATAAATGTAACCTTACCCTATGTGAATTTTAAAATCTACAAACTCTCGATGGTCCCTCCCTACTTAATTATTTACGTTTGTTGCACATAGTAGTAAAACATAAAAAAATGTTTTGAAATCTAATGAAAAACGTTGAAACGAAAGTGATTGTACAATATTTATAATTAAACATCGTAACTCTACAACAAAACAACGAACCTTTCTATATGCCCAACTAATAAAAGAGAAAGGATAATGAAAAAGAGGTATATGATCCCCAAATTCACCAAGCTCTAAAAAAGCTCTGAATTTCCAGTCTGTAGCATCATCCAATTGCAGAGAACAAAATCAAGCTAGGATTTTAATGAAGGCCAACACCAGCTCAATCGTTGTCCTACAAAATTTCACACCCTATCGATGCAGCTTCATATCGAACAGTAAATTGAAGGGTTTGACATTGTTATTGGGAGAGTACTTTTTAAGATGTTATGGGTAAGTCAATTTTTATCTTAATTTTCAATTTCAATAAATTGAGTGCTGCAAATTTTTACCTTGTATTCAATTTTAACTAAATTCAGCTACTAATTTTAACATAAAGACAAACTCGTTAAACATTCATAAATTCTTTCACACCGAAATGTTGTTGAACTCAAAAAATAATTAAAAATAAAAATAATGGAGGAGATTAAAAGTTTGGTTAAACATTCATTAACATTAATCAGGATGAGTTATCGAAGTCCAACTTCAGGAATAAAATATGAACTATTCCGTGAAAATATGAAAAAAAAAAAAAGTGTGATAATATGAATATAAATATTAATCAGGATAGTTTTTTTTTTCTCTCTTTTTTGGAACTGGATTAATCGGGATAATTTATAACTTATTTAAGAAATCCTACATTTTTATTTATTAATTCAAATTCTTGGATGAGTTTCTATAATTTCTAAACAGTTTTTTCAATTCATTGTTATCGATATTTTGTCAATATTTTCATGAATCTGAATGTTCAACATTTCTATGAACATCAATATTTCTAACCCATAAAGAGATATATAAAGAGCCATTATTTATAACTAGATGGATGAGCTCAGCTAAGTTATTAATAAAATCATCTCCATTATTCACAGTAAATTTAATTATTGACTCTAGTATTAATAATTTTTCCCTTTTTTTTTTCAAAGTGAGCATATCTCAACTGGAATTGAGTTGAAGATTCAAATCCTCACACCACCACATTTATTGTACTAATAAAAAAAAGTTGTGTATCGCTCACCAATTAATGCATTAAAACTTCAGCCAAAATGTCAAAGGTTTCAACGAGACAATTCAATCTAATTTGGGCAAAACACTTTTGGTCCCTCAAGTTTGGTGTTGATGTCTATTTGGTTCCTGAGGTTTCAAAAGATACATTTTAGTCTCTCAGGTTTGGAAAATGGTTTTAAATGGTCCCTAAGGATTAATTTATTTGGTTCATGAGGTTTCAAAAGATACATTTTAGTCTCTCAGGTTTGGAAAATGGTTTTAAATGGTCCCTAAGGATTAATTTCACCGTTAGTTGACTAACGAAAAAATGATGTGGCACGTTGAGGTGACAAATTTTAAATGAGATGGAAAATTTTTACTATTTTGTAATATTATTTTTTAGATTACATAGAGCCTTTCTTTCTTCTTTATCTTTTTTTTTTTTTTTACTTTTAATTTCTCCATCCTTTCTCTCTCCTCTCCCTTCCCTTTATTCATCTCCCTCATCTTCCTCTTCATCTTCTCATATTGGGTTATAGCCACAATCGTCCATGGTTAGGCAGCGTAGATTGAAAATAAAGTCCAGATTCCTATAAAATCGACTGATTAGTGAAGACGCAAAAAACCAAATCTTTCAAATCTTAGATCTGAGAGGATGCACAATAATAAGGACGAGAGAGATGACATCTTCATCCTTCTCTGAAAATTTTTCATCCACCTTTTCCTTAAGCCTCTGTAAATATGTTTCTGGGTTTCAAAAACAATTAAGGTTAAATTATCAAAAATACCCCTGAACTATAGGGTTAGTTTCAATTATACCATTGAACTTTGAAAAGTTTCATTTTAACCCTTGAACTTTGAAATTTGTTTCAAAACAACCCTTGAAGATTTTTTTCGTTAAATTTATGGACGAAAAATGACGTATTTGATATGTTTTGATTTTTTTTTTCAACATATATGTTCAAATATGTTCACATAAGCAACAATATAAATGCAAAAACATCATTTTCCGTCCATGAATTTAACGAAAAAAACCTTCAATGGTTGTTTTGAAACAAACTTCAAAGCTTAAGGGTTAAAATGAAACTTTTCAAAGTTCAGGGGTATAATTGAAACTAACCCCATAGTTTAGGAGTATTTTTGATAATTTAACCAACAATTAAATGAGTTTTCAAGTTGTGGTTTTTGCTAAAACAGAAAGTGATCTTCAATGGATTTTATTAAATTTTGTGGATTGGATTTTATTAAGTAGAAAGGGTATATTAGAAAGCTTTGGTTTTTGTTAAAACAACTGCTGGATTGGAAATCCTCTCAAGTATTTAGCAAATGTATAGCCGATGAAGAAGCTTGTTTGTCGCCCAACCTTTCCCACCCAACCATGGAGGATTGTAGCTATTATTATGTATTTAGTTAAATACTTGTTATTAGTTTCAAAGTGAACTAATTGTTGTTAGAAGTAGTTAGCCAAAGCTCCCTATATATAGAGCTTCTAATCCTCCTGTATGATTATTGAGAATAATGAAATAACATTCATAAGAGGTTTTGGCACATGGTATCAGAGCTGACAAGACTTGCGTCATAATCCACTCACTATCTGAAGAGCCTTTTTTTTTCTTTCTTTTCTTTCCCTTTGCTCACATGGCCTCATCTTCGTCCACAACAACTCCCACCACCACCGACTGTATTCTCAATCAAACATCTCTTCCAATTCTCATTCTCTCAAATGTCTGCAACCTTGTATCTGTTAAACTTGATTCAACAAATTATTCTCTATGGCGCCATCAGATTTTGCCAATCTTTGAAGCTCATAAGCTCTCTGGGTTTATCAATGGTTCTTGCAGCATGTCGTCTCAATATCTTCGAAACGAAGTGGGTCTCTTTCTCATACAGTCAACCCTCAGTATGGCGACTAGGTTGCTCAAGATCGTGCCATCTTGGCCCTAATCAATTCAACGCTTTCTCCATCTACTTTGTCGTTAGTAGTTGGCTGTGTCACTGCTCGAGATACGTGGGGTAGGCTTGAAACCAGGTTCTCTTCTCTCTCTCGGTTTCATACTATTCAATTACGATCTGCCCTGCAATCTTTAGTCAAGAAATCTGATGAATCAGTAGATTCTTATGTCCAACGTGCTAAACATATCAAAGATCAATTGGCTAACATTAATATCTTGATTGATGATGAGGAAATGTTGATTTACATTTTAAACGGTCTTCCCACTGACTTTAATGCCTTTCGTACTTTGATACGAACCCGGTCTGATCTTATTTCTTTCGAACAATTGTACGCTATGTTGAAAACTGAGGAGCAATCTATTGAGTTACAGAACAAAACCACAGAATCTCTAGTCTCTGCCACAACTTTCCTCTCTTTAGATCGACATTCAAACTCTCACAGAGGCAATGGTGGTTATCCTGTGAGAGGGCGTTTTTCTGGTAATCGAGGAAGTACTAACAGAGGTAGAGGATATTTTACACCTAGCAGAGGCAATGGAGGCTCAAATTCTGTCCAGCCTGATCGGTCCAATGGACGCCCAGTTTGTCAAATCTGTCAAAAGGTAGGTCACAATGCCTTAGACTGTTTCCATCGCATGGATTATGCTTATCAGGGGCGTCACCCTCTGGCTCAGCTCGCTGCTATGGCGGTTTCATATACACCCAATGCCTCAAATTCGTCAAATGCCTCTGTATGGTTAGCAGACTCAGGGTGCAATGCCCATGTGGCCCAAGATTCTTCCCTTCTTGCATCAGTTGTACCGAGCCAACATGATGAACAAATTGTGGTTGGTGATGGTCAAGCCCTCCCTGTGCAATACAATGGTAAAGGAATACTTCCCACCCCTTCTTTCAATTTTAAACTCTCTTTTATTCTCCATGTTCCTACTATGTCTGCTAACCTTCTTTCCGTTCATAAACTTTGTCAAGATAATAACTGCACTGTGCTTTTCAATTCCAATTCTTTTACTATTAAAGATAAAAGAACTCACACTATCTTGTTTCAGGGACCTTCTAAAAATGGCCTATATCCCTTGCCTTCACTGTCTTCCAGCACATCAGTTGGCTCCCAAGCTTTTGTCTCTACCAAAGTTTCTTCTTCACCCTGGCATGCCCGATTGGGTCATCCTTCTGATAAAGTTTTACAGTATGTACTTAAGAAAGCTAATATCTCTAGTTCCTTTCATTCCTGCACTTGTATCAGTTGTCTTCAAGGAAAAATACACAAGCTACCTTTTCCATTATCTACTTCTCTTTCTCTTGAACCTTTAAATCTCTTACATAGTGATGTTTGGGGACCTAGTCCTGAAATTTCTTATGCCGGTTTTCGCTATTATGTCTCATTTATCGATGATATGTCTCGATTTACTTGGATTTTTCCAATGACTAATAAGTCTCAAGTTTCACACATTTTTGAAACCTTCAAACCTCTAATTGAAAAGCAACTTTCTAAGTCTATTACTCTTCTTCGTACTGATAGAGGTGGAGAGTTTGTTAGTACCTCTTTCCAAAATTATCTTTCTAAAAATGGCATTTCCCATCAAACTACTTGTCCTTACACCCCTGAACAGAATGGTGTAGCTAAACGAAAGCATCGACATCTAACAGAAATGGCCATTACTCTTCTTTCTCATGCATCTCTACCTTTAAAATTCTGGTATCATGCATTTGCCACTGCTTGCTACCTTATAAACCGATTACCATCCTCCATACTAAACAATTTGTCCCCTTTTGAGAAACTGTTTAACATTCCACCGGATATATCTCATCTAAAGACCTTTGGCTGTGCGTGTTACCCTTTACTTCGGCCTTATAACTCACATAAACTCCAACCTTGCACATCCCAATGTGTTTTTCTTGGCTACACACAAAATATTAAAGGCTACATTTGCTACAATATTGAGACTGACAAATTCTTTATGTCGAGACATGTCCTCTTTGATGAAACATCATTCCCATTTGCCAAACACACACCCACCACTTCCCCTGTCTCTATAGTCTCTCCATCTACAGCTTCCCCTGCCTCCCATCTTCTCTCTGCCTTGCCTATCTTAACTCACCAAAAGCAGCCCATTACTTCACCTACTATTGATCCTACTCCACATGCCAACCTGAATCCTTCTCCTTATGTTAATCCTACTTGTGTTCTGATAAGCCTTAAAATTAAGGCTTATTTAAATCCTCAAATGCTCGAAAAAACTCTTGTTTGTCCTAAGATTAATTGAAAATGGTGGAAAATTGTTTGAAAGTAGGCAATAATGAAATGTGATAGCAATTGGAAAAGAATTCTAAGTAATGTGGTTCTTTTTGCAGGAATTTCGGAAATTGCCAAACCATTGCTAAACTGGTTTGGCAATCCTGGAGCAGGGAATGTGAAATTGCTAAATCAGATTGCCAATTTGATTTGGCAATCTGTGTTCTGGGCAGAAATTTCTGGGCGCGAACGAAAAACCCATAAATGGGAAGAGAAAATTTCGCACGAATCAAGGGAATTGGAGCATGATTTTTGGGCAATCTTCAACCCTAATGAATGCCTACAAATGAGGAAGAAGAAGAGGAGCCATTAATCGGATTTTGAGGGCGAATTGAAGGACCAATTTTCGTGGGTTTTTGGGTTTTAAAAAAGGAAAAAATTCTGCATTAAACCCATTTTGAGATTCTTCAATTACAGCCCGATTTGGAGGAAATTAAGCACGAAATTTGGGCATTCTTCAACCCTAATGAAGGCCTATAAATAGGGAAGAAGAGGAGGAGCAATAGGTGTGGATTTGGAGGCGTTTTTGGAGCTTATTTTGTGGGTTTTTCCTCTGTTTTTCTGCAACTTTTCTGCTCTCTGTTTTGCTGTTTTTTTTAGCTTCTGTCTTTACTTTGTTTGAACTTTCTTCTTGTATTACCAAGAGTGATGGTAGCATCAATTTGTTTATCATTTGAATTCGGATTGGAAGACGTTTTTGGAGTTGTTTTTATGGGTTTTTCTAGTTTTTCACCTTTGTTTCTTTCATAGTTTTCATGCTCTGTTTTTTTTTCTTCCTTCGTTTCAGCTTCTGTAAGAAAATTTTCCACTTATGTTTGTACTAGTCAAGGCAGAAAGGAGGAGATAAGGAAATTTACTTAGTTGCCTTTCCTATTTTGGCTTAAATTCTATTATTTGTCCTTGCTTGAACTCCTAGTAATAGTCAAATTTCATTTTATAAGTTAGTATTTTATTTAATTGATTTACACCATTTTACTATGAACTTTTTCTTTAAAATTAGTTTTAGGATTTTTATATTTAATTTGAGCTAAAACTTCTTAGGGGGTTCAAGGATGTGAATTCCCTAAGAAGTAATTGTAGCCAAAATTCCAATAAAAACCAAGCCTACATCTCAATTGTTTGCTTGTGTTGATTTAATTTCCATTGAGATCCTAGATTGATCAACTAGGGTTTCAACTCAAGCTTAGATCTAATACCGACAGGGTTAGTGACAAGCAGATTTCACACAAGTAATGGAGTAAAAGAGCTTAGACATAAGCCATTCCTTACCCTAGACATAGGGATTAAGGACTCCAAGACCCATAAAGTTGTGAGCCAAAAAATTATCTAAGATGGAGGGACTATAGACATATAGAGCCCCCACTTAGCCTCCTAAAAAACCCAATTTTGAGGTAATAGGAGATGCAATTTTGGTTTACAATTGAGTGTGGAGTAGGTTGGAATTGCAATTTTGGTTTGCAATTACGACTTAGGGCAATGACATTCTTGAGCCCCATCCTCTATCATTTCATTCTTAAGTTCATTCAAATTGCCATTTCATATTGCCAATTTAGATTAGCAATTTAATTCTGCAATTTTAGTCTTTTCGCACATTGCCATTCTGGATTAGCAATTGGAGTAGCAATTTCTGTTATTTCCAACATTGTCATTCTGGATTAGCAATTGAATTAGCAATTTCGATTTTCCACCAACAACTTGATTTTTGTATTTTTTTCTTTTCAAACTTGCAATTTGCCTTACACTTTTGCAAAACAAAATCTTTGTTACTCTGTTCCCTGTGGGATTCGATACTTGGTACTCAGATACCATTTTATATTACTTCGATCGCGTGCGCTTGCGTGAACATCGATCATGTTCCTTTACTTAGTGTTGTCACAGGTACATCTTCAAAGGTCAATCATCACCCAATGGTTACACGATCAAAGAATGGAATCTCTAAACGAAAGCAAGGTTATCTTGCTGCTATATCCACCACTGTTGAATCCACTGATATTGAGCCTACTTCGTTTTCCATGGCTAATAAACATACAGAATGGAGAAATGCCATGGCTGATGAATTTACTGCTTTGCAAAGACATGGAACATGGGAACTTGTTTCTCTCCCACCTGGAAAGAATCTCATTGGCAACAAATGGGTCTTTAGAATTAAGCGAAACCCTGACGGTTCTATTTCTCGCTACAAAGCTCAACTTGTTGCTAAGGGGTATCACCAAGAGGAAGGCATAGATTACGATGAGACTTTCAGTCCTGTTGTGAAACATACAACAGTTCGTATTCTGTTCTCTCTAGCCGCCCACTTTGATTGGCCACTCCGCCAACTGGATGTTAAAAATGCGTTCCTTCATGGAAAGCTTAAAGAAGAGGTCTACATGGCACAACTGCAAGGATTCATTGACTCGACTTATCCTAATCATGTCTGCAAGCTAATCAAATCACTTTATGGCCTCAAACAAGCCCCAAGAGCTTGGTTTGAGAGATTTACCTCCTACCTCATCACCTTGGATTTTGAAGCATCTAAGGCTGACCCTTCATTATTTTTCAGAAAATCCACATCCTCAACCACATTTCTTTTATTGTACGTTGATGACATCATTATATCCTGGAATGACACATCTTATATTAACAGCTTAATAGGTGAGTTGCGAAGAGAATTTGAAATGACCGACCTTGGTGCTGTTAAATATTTTTTGGGCCTGGAAGTGTCTCGCACCAAATCCACCTTAGCAGTTTGCCAAGCTAAATATGTAAAGGATCTTCTTCAGCAAGCTGGAATGTCCAATTGCAAACCATGCCTAACTCCTTGTGCTACCAAGGATACATCCTCTTCTTCTGCTAAACCACTTGATAACCCTCAGCTTTACCGCAAGATTGTAGGAGCTCTACAATATCTAACATTCACGAGACCTGACATATGCTTTGCTGTTAATAAAGCATGTCAGAAGAAGCATTCACCTTCTGAGGGAGATCTCATTTTTGTTAAACGCATACTACGGTATTTGCAAGGCAAACCAAGGATTGGACTTAACTTTACACCAGGGAAAATTATGATAAATGCCTACTGTGATGCTGATTGGGCCGGTGACCCATTCGATCGACGATCAACAACTAGTTATGTTATTTTCCTAGGCAACAATCCGATATCTTGGGGTGTTAAGAAACAACCAATTGTTGCCCGATCATCAACTGAAGCCGAATATCGGTCTTTGGCATCTACAACAGCTGAACTGTGTTGGATACGGCAAATTCTATGTGACTTTCAAATACCCATACATCAAGCACCAACGTTGTGGTGTGACAATATCTCGGCCATTTCCCTCGCAAATAATCCTCTATTTCATGCTCGAACTAAACATATCGAGATAGACTATCATTTTGTTCGAGAAAGAGAAATACGGAAAGACATTCAAATCAATTATATTGCCAGTGTTGATCAACTTGGAGATTTTTTTTTACCAAAGCTCTGTCTCATTCCAGATTTTTGCACTTACGGAGCAAACTTTGTCTTTTAGACCCTTCAGTTTGAGGGAGGATATTATGTATTTAGTTAAATACTTGTTATTAGTTTCAAAGTGAACTAATTGTTGTTAGAAGTAGTTAGCCAAAGCTCCCTATATATAGAGCTTCTAATCCTCCTGTATGATTACTGAGAATAATGAAATAACATTCATAAGAGGTTTTGGCACAGCTATAACCCCAATATGAGAAGATGATGAGGGAGATGAGGGAGATGAGGGAGAAGAAGAAAGGAAAGGGAGGGGAGAGCAAAAAGATGGAGAAATTAAAAGGTTAAATTATGTAATCTAAAAAAATAATATAAAATAGTAAAAAAATTTCACCTCATTTAAAATTTACCACCTCAACATGCTACATCATTTTTCAATTAATCAACTAACAGTCAAATTAATTTTAGGGACCATTTCAAATAGACATCAACATCAAATCTCAGGAACTGTGAATGTATTTTGCCAATCTAATTTTTAACCAAATTCGAGGTTGAAATAACCCAGTGAAGTTTTTTTTCTTAAAAAAGTAAAAGCTGAAGTTGAACTGATTTCTTGAGAAATTATTTCAATGGCCCAATTCAAATCGACCAAAATGGCTAAAACCAACTAAAATCAAACTAAATTGGCAAAAACCAATTAATTTAACTAAAATTGAACTGATGGACCAATGTTTTGCTTTAAATTAAATGAAATACAACTATTCCATAACTCAACTAAAGTCAGAGGTTCCATCTAATGAACTAAGAAAAATTTGATCTAACCGATTTAATTCGATTAATTTGATCCATTTTTTTTCGAAAAAGTAAAAATAATTCCTTTCTGTTCCTAATCAAGAAAGCTCTGTAAGAAGAATCAGAGACCTCGTTATCTCATCAAGAATTCTCTATACACAATACGAATAGTACACTTTTTCAAGAAACAGAACGAAAATTTCTCATGAAATTATTTCATATTCATACTTAATAAAATTTTATTTTTGCTAATCCAAATCGGTTTTAAAAGGTGGAAAGAAAAAGAAAAAAAATATATCCTATAGAACAGAGAAATCATTTCGCTCTGGAACTACAAGGCGAAATCATGTAAGTTCCATTCGAAGGATGAAATTTAAGCTCGCAATGAAGATGGCACCAGAATTTCACAGATCCAAGCAATCCAACTCGCCATTGAACTCTCGTATTCCCTTTCAAATCGAACCGACTCAGATCCGCCTTCAACGCGAAATCGACTTCCTCCATCTGCTCCGGATTCAAAGGAATCGAAAACGAATTCACGGCGTAATGGAACTGGATAGAGCTGTTCTTCCTCACATCGAACGGACCGGCCACAAGCTGAGCGATGTTTAACCCTAGGAAACTCAGGAAGAAACTCGTATCGGAGAAACTCGCGTGCGCTTTCGCGTTAGCATTCTCCGCCTCGACGAGGATCGTCAATTGAACCTCCAGGCGGCCGGCGATGTCGTTCTGGAAGTTGTCGAGATGAGCGGCGACGACGCTGATCGTCGGAATCCTAGGGTGAATCACTAGGTAGCCGATGAAAACGACGATGCCGGCAATTATGACGGCGATTGAAACCAGAGTACAGAGCACGGCGGCGAGCCAGACTAGTGGATGAGTGTGGCGCTTTGAGTCGGGTAACAGTTTCGGTGGCATTTGGCGGTCGGAGATTGGGGATTTGATGAGGCGGCCGTCAACATCCGGCGGCGATTTTCTTGAAATTATGAGGTAATTTGACTCGGCTTTTCTATTGAGCTATTTAATTTTTGCTTTTCTTTCTTTCTTTATTTTTTATTTTTGGTGGAATTCGAAGTTTAATTTGGTGGGGAAGGTTTTGGTATCTCTACCTTTCCTGGTTGCAAAGCATTTGAATTCTGAAAATAAAAAGATACTGTTTGGATTGAGGAATTTAGGAGCTATAGTTTTCTCTAGAAAAGTTAAAATACCAAACTTGCACTGCTAATTCCCTACTGCTAATGGAATTCCTTCCCACTAGTTGGAAAATTGGAGGATCATTAGACACATTCTTCAAAGTGTATAGAATAAATAGAGATAATTTTGAAAGTTCGAGGGTTGGCCAATTAGAATATTGTCAGAGTTAGTTGAATACTTGCTTAAACAGTTGATACTAATGTGAGTGTCATTTTTATGATCATTAAATGTATAGAAGAAAGATTTAAAATATGTTTTTCTAGATTATATATCCAACAATAATGAACGTTATACTCAAATTGTAATAGTCACTTTGAATAATTTTTCACTATATAATAATATGAAACAAGATATCAAGTAACTTGAAGAGTTTAAAGAGTTGTTAATTGTTTCTATCCTTTTTTCTTCCTCCTCTTTACTCAACAATAATAGCTTGTAGCATCTATGGAGCTAGTTTTTAAGGAATTTGAGTGAAGAGAGAAAAGTACAAATTAGACTCGTTAGGTCACGTCGAGTTATAGATACGTAGAAGAGAAGACGTGAGTGAGAATCTTATTCTTCTTTTTGTTTGTAATCTCCAATTCTTTTTATAGTTTAATGACGGATTTGATTGTATAATTGAAAAATCTTTTAGTTCAATTGTGTTAGTATAATTAAATGGGGTGAGAGTTAATCAAATCTTTTGTATAATAATATAGAACAAAGATATTATGTAGCGTAAGGAGTCGTTAGTTGTAACTATTCTTTCTTCTTTCTCTTATTTACTCAACAACAATAGCTTGTAGCATCTATGGAGCTAGTGTTTAATGAATTTGAGTGAAGAGAGCAAAGTACAAATTGGACTCATTAGATCACATCAAGTGATGGATACGTATAAGAGAAGATGGAAGTGAAAATCTCATCTCTTTTTTTTTTTAATCTCCAATTTTTTGTGTAGTTTGACATCTCTTTTAATATTTAATTCTAAATAAGATCAATGTCGATCCAATTATTTATTTCTAAATTGTTTAGAAATCAAAGACTTCTATTACGAGGTGAATTGTTCACTTCTTAACAAAAAAAAAGTAACATAATAAAGTATCTTTGAAGAATTTCAATCTCCTCATTTTCATAATAAATTGATTCTCCACAATTTTTCACACATTCTTTTTTAATCTCCAATTCTATATATTGTTTGACGTCTCTTTTGATAGGAAGTGTACAAATTCACCTTGCAACAAAAGTCTTTGATTTCTAAACGGTTTAGAAATCAATAATTGGATCATTGAACTTATTTAGAATTAAGTATTAAAAGCAACATAATAAAGTACTTTTGAAGAATTTTAATTTTCTCGTGTTCACAGCACATCGAATTTCCACAATCTCTACAAGAACTTCGTTGTTATAACTTGAACAATGGACCAACGTCGTTGGGAACCCTTTAGGAAAAATTGCATAGAGAACTTTAAATTTTCTCAAGAGAGATTCTTTTTAGACTTAACCCGACCCTATTTTTGGAGACCTAGAGCAAAATCTTAGCCATAATCTTTATCTCATCACGAGCAAGGTTGTTTACTCTTGAAACTAAGATCCATAAATCTAATAAGTATATTTGGCTCAACATTTTTTTCTTTTTTAAATTAAAATATTAGGTGGCCACTATGATTTGGACTTATTGTCCCTAAGACTTTTACGGTTACCTTAGCCCTTATTAACAACTGGGCAACCCATATTGGTTAAAAAAAAATAGATATTATGTCCAATATGTTGTTTTAAAATTATATTTTTACAAATGTTCTAGTATTTGAAAATTTTCAGTTTTAGATTTGAGTTATATTTTCTTACCATTATGCCCCTAGTTATATTTATCTCTTTATAATTAATACGTTTATTCACTCCATTTTCTTTCCTAAATTACATTTAATTATTATAGGTTTTTGAAACAATCCTTTTAATTTGAAAATTTTCCCACGATTTTAGGATAGATTTTCTTCACAGGATTTTTCTCATAATTTTAGCATTTTCTTCGATTTTAGTTTTACATTGTCTTCCTTTGACTTCCCCATTTTTCTTCACTTCTCACAATTTACTTTAGTCATTCACAATAATTTCTCTCACTTCAAATTTCCTCTGGCCATTTTCTAATTATTTTAATATATTTATTTTAATTTTGAAAATCATATATAACTCCATATATACCTCATACATATCATACACTCAAGTTTTTTTGTTTTGTTCATTATATATAGTGGATTTTTTTTGTCATATATATAGTCACAAACACAAAAATAAGAGTGATAATATTAAATTAATATTTTCCAAAATATATACTACATTTATATCAATTATTTCATCTTTATTGAGATCTATATTCCACCTATTACGAATTTCATCATATACACTCGGTAAATTTAGTTATTTGCAAATATATATCAGTATATTTGTTTGTCACCGATTTTGTCATATGCACATGGTAGACATATGTTGGGTAATATATATATTTTCTAAAAAAATACAAAATATATGTTGGATTTTATAGTAAATTTGTGAAAGAAAGTGTTGGTTTGTGATCGATGCTTTTCGCTACAACACGCAAGTGCACGTGATCGAAGTAATAAAAACTGGAGTATTCCAGAGTATCGTACCCAAGGGAACGAGTTTTAACAAAATCTAGTGAGACGACACAAAATTTGTTTGCAAATTGCAATTGTGGTAACCAATGGTGTACAAATGCTTGAATGGTTGTTTTTGCTAAATAAAATAAGTGAAAAGTCAATAATTGAAAAGAATGGGATCTAAGTTGCTTATGCCCCTTTGGAAAGAAATGCTACTTAAAATGCAATTGCAATCATAGTTAACACTCGAGAACTAAGTAAACCGAATTCAACTCCTATTCGATTTTTCTTCAAAATCTTTAGGAGGCTAAGTGATTAAGCCTATATGTCTATGGCTAATCTAACTTAGGTAATTTTGCGTACAATTCTAGCGGTTTTGGAGTCTCGCCCAATGTCTAGGATCGATGTTCGGTACTTATTTCTAAGCCCTTTCCTCCATTGCTTTTGTGACATCTGCTTTCCCTTAACTCTTTCGATATTAAGTTCAAGCTTTGACAAGCAATGCTAGTTGGCCGACTAGGTTTACCCACTTTAATTCAACAAAAACAAACAAAGTCTCGACTGTTAACTAGATGGGACATGCCTTTAAGCTTCACATCTCTCCTCTAGGGCATTCACTAACTTGAATCCCTAAGGAGAAATTAGCTCATTATGTTTAGAACAAAAAAAAACAGTGAATTAGAATATTGAAAATCCATAACGAAGTTGATAAAGAGAAGGGAATAATAAGTAAAACTCAAAGAAAAATTTAAATGCAAGAAATTTTTATTGAATCAACTCTATACTCAGTAACATTCAACAATTTAGAATACTACAAAATTTAAGTAACAAACTTTAATAATAAAAATGACAGTAACTAAACCTAAAAAAAAACATAAATAAAAAGAACAGCAGAAAAATAAAATAGTGCATAAACTAATTAACAACAACAAAACTTTCTTCATTTTCGTGAGGAAGGATTGAGATTTTGAACATTGAAGGTTCTGAAAATGAAGAAGAAAAATAATAGCAGCAAAACTTGAGCAAAACAGCAGAAAAGAAGCAGGAAAAACAAAGAATTCGGAACTGTGGGCGAGCAGTAAAAACCCAGCCGCGTTTTGGATCGTTTTCCTCATTTTTATAGGCATTGAGGGCTAGGGTTTCCATCTTTGTGCTCCTTCAATCATGGGTCAATTTTTGGGCATGAGATTAGGCTGAAAATTCTCCAAAAATCGAGCAAATTCCGTGGATTTTGGTGTTTTTCCAAGATTCCCGTAGCTTCCAGATTTTCCAGAAATACAATTGCATTTCAATTGCATTTCTGTTGCATTATTTTTCAGCTCTACCAAAATTTTCCAGAAATGCAATTGCATTTTCATCAACATTTTTAGGCTGAAAAGTCTCCTAGAATCGAGCCAAACGCTGTGGGTTTTGGAGCATTTTCGTGATTTCCACAATAAATTGATATGTCTAGAAAATGCAATTGCATTTTCCCTCTTGTTCACCATCTTGCTTTCTCAAGGAAATGCAATTGCAT
The DNA here is from genome assembly GCA_033996785.1 of Trichosanthes truncata. Taxonomy (NCBI): domain Eukaryota; kingdom Viridiplantae; phylum Streptophyta; class Magnoliopsida; order Cucurbitales; family Cucurbitaceae; genus Trichosanthes; species Trichosanthes truncata. The sequence goes on from JAWPNB010000003.1 coordinate 80,152,962, forward strand.
TTCATTTGCATTTTCTTCATTGCTTCAAATCTGCACAAAAACAACAATTTAGCCAACTTTCCATTATCTTTTCAACTTATTTCTTCTTTTTCTATACTCCAACAAGCTTTCATGAATTTATCTCATAAACTCTATTTTTAGCTTACTCGGTAATCAATAAAGCATACAAAAATGACAAAAATAACTTAGTTTAGGGTTAAATAATCCTCATAAATAAGAATTATCAGTTTGAAACATCAAAATGAATTGATGTTTCATTTACAAATTTGACATATGGAAGTTAAATTTGTTGTTACTTGATTTGAATCTCAAAAGTTTAAAAAATGGTTTGAAACATCAAAATGGATTGATGTTCATTTACAAGTTTAACATATGGAAGTTAAATTTGGTGAGTTATGTTTGAATTTTGTAAGTAACTACTCAATTGAGTTGCAATTGACATATGTTACAATGTTTATATTTATTTTATTTTATTTTATTTTTTGGAGAGTTACTAAGTTGCTAGCCTATAAATAGCAATTTGTTTCTTCATTTGGAGTATCTCATTCCATTTTGAAAAGTTCTCCTCTCCTTTCTTTCTTTCTTTTTTTTTTGGTCTTGAGTTGAGTTGGGAACAAGTATCCAAGAGTTTTGCCAAATTTGAGTAGTTCGAGGTTGCTGTTCTAGGTTGTTGTTCTACTAGAATTAGTTGTTGTATCATGTTGAGACGATCGTTGTAATCTGCTTGCAACCCGGGCAGAGCAAATAATTGTCTTTAGGACAACGCTTTGTAAGCGTGCCTCAACTACTTATTGTCTTTATATCTTGAGTTTTTTGAAATTATTGTTATATACAGTGTTTTTACAGTTATTTACACTGTAATTATTTGTAGCCAGTTAAGTTGTAATCAATTTGCTAATGTTACTTAGTTCTTATACACATCGTATTCCCCAACAATATGTACCTCATATTATTAAATATAACAAAACATTTAAGAAATATATACATGGTATGTAACAACTATACAACCATAAAAAACCCTATTATCTTTTTTTAATTAAAAAAAAAATCTCTCCTCTGGCGACTGTGCAACTACCTATGACACCCATGAGCAACAACCTCATATAAACTGAAACAGAATATTCTGTCGGCACATGGACAGCCAGTAGCGGAGGCAGAGGAAAAAGTAGCTCAGCGGGCCCTCCAATAGGTTTGAAATTATTGTTGGCTGATAAAATCAAATTTATAGGGTTCTAGCTTGGTTGTTGCAGCTGTGAAATAGGAATAACATTATTTAGCATTGAAGGAAGATGATTATTGGCGTTTGCAAGTGGAGGCGATTGTATTCGCTACAAGCAACATCTCTGAAACTTTGATGGATGAATCTGCAGCAGATTCAAGAACTGGGATCTTGTTGGTATCCTAATGTTATCTGAGTGAACCGTTCTAACTTGTGGTCACTCGTCCTTAAATCATGATTACATAGTATGCCACATGAATATATACCAAATATAAGCCACAACAATATTGTATATAATATAGATTTTTGAAAATATATAGTATATATTACAATACCTCTGATTCAATTGTCACGACGTCATTTTCATTTCCTTTAATTGCTTCTCTTCTGCTAGAACTAGCCAAGATTCCTTGACTTGTGCGTCTATTTGGATCATTTCTAGTGTACTTAACTCTCATCATTACCAATTATATTTGATACACATCCATGAATATATATTTAATACCATATATAAGCCGTATTATATCAAATATATAATTGTAAAACATCCCAAACAAAGCAAATAGTCATACATGATAGCTATAATGTTATATCGATTTGAGACCAAAAATTACCCAAACCTCACTTATATGGTATATATAATACCATATAAACTAAGTTAATAAGAATAGTCAAATAACCTATATATTAAAGAGATATATTCATTTAATGGAGTAGTCTCATTCTGGAATCACTCGCCAGTATTGATTTTTTTTTTTAATTTCTCATTGGCCTCGAGCTCAATTTTTCCTCCATCTACCAAAACGGACATAGGGCTTTCAGAATCACCCTCGTCGGAATCTTTGTCTCCTTCCTCTCCAACATCAATGTCTCTTTAATCCTCCGTAAGACTGTCAATGGGGCCGACAAGGTCGGCTATGACTAGTTCATTGTGTTCATGGGCATCACTCTATCCACCATTTGTCTTTCATGTTCTCTCCCGCATTTTAGTATAACAAACTCCTCGCCACCAAAGTTGATGAAACCGCTATGGTCGTCACTGCCTTCAATGACGTCACCACCTAGATCTTCTTCACACTCGTCATCGCAGGTATCGACACCAAAGGAGAGGGGAACACAAGAGTCCATTTATTTTTGCATGGGTCCTACTTTCGAGAGTCAAATTCGTGGTTTTCATGATGGTGGCGACCTGATCTGGAATGATTTAATTATTTCTTTGGTAATTTTTTTTAAAAGATAACAAACAAGTACATATCATAGAGCAACGTGGCTTTGGGCATGTATGGAAAACATTTCTAACGGTGATTGAAACAGAAATTTAACCGATGGTGTAAATTGATACATTTATTCATGTTTGAGGTTTAAATTGTTGAGATTGAAAGTTTAGGGTTAAAATTGATACAATTTGCCAAGTTTGAGGTTTACATTGATAAAATTGAAAGTTCATGGTTAAAATTGATATAACATGCCAAGTTTAGGGTCAAAATTGATTTTTTCCCTAAAAACAAACACTAGACATTTGTGTAAAAAATGATGAAGTTGGACAAATTGAAAATAGGCCTCTTATGAAATCCATCTATGTAGTTATTCCTAAAAAAAATTAGGGAAAAAATCAATTTTGACCATAAACTTGGCAGGTTGTAGCAATTTTAACCTTGAACTTTCAATTTCATCAATTTAAACCTCAAACTTGGCAGATTGTATCAATTTTAACTCCGAACTTTCAATTTCATCAATTTAAACCTCAAACTTGGCAGATTGTATCAATTTTAACTCCAAACTTTCAATTTCATCAATTTAAACCTCAAACTTGAATACGTGTATCAATTTACACCCTCGATTATGTTTTCATTTCAATCACCAGTTAGAAAGGTTTCTCACACATGCCCAAAGGCACGTGCTGCTCTATGATATGTACTTGTTTGTTTTTTAAAAAAAAAATTACCAAAAAAATAATTAATCCATTCCAAATCGAGTCGCCACCGTCATGAAAATCACGAACTCGACTCTCGAAAGTAGGACCCACACGAAAACAAATGGACTCTTGCGTTCCCCTCGTCTTTGGTGTTGATACTAGCGACGACGAGTGTGAAGAAGATCCAAGCAGTGACAAAAGGTGGCGACATCATTGAAGGCAACGACGGCCATGGCGGTTTCGTTGACTTCAGTGGTGAGGGGTTTAAGCTCGACTATAAAATGAGAGAGAGAACAGGGAAGGCGGTAGTGGATAAAGTGATGTCCATAAACACAATGAACTGGTTATAGCCAACCTTGTCAGTCCCGTCGACAATCTTACGAAGGATTAAAGTGACATTGATGCTGGAGAGAAAGGGGACAAAGATTCTAACGAGGGCGATTCCGAAATTCCTACCTCCATTGCGACAGATGGATGACAAATCAAGCTTGAGGCTGATGAGAAATTTAAAAAAATAATAAGATTGGCGATCGATTCAAAAGTGGGAGTACTCATTGAGAAAAAAATATGATGCAAATAAGTGTTGTTTCTACTAAAAGCCGATGAATCGAGTAGAATCATGCCTTAAACTTGAAAAACCCTCGATTAATGAAATGAAAAAAAAAATATCTAAATTATAAAAGATAAGAAGTGAAAAAAGTCATGCTCTGAAATTGAAAAATATTATGGCGAGTCTACTCCAATTTTATTCAGCAATTTTATTTTTTTTAATATAACAAATAGGTATTTGTTATAAAGCAATATTTCACTTTGGACATGTGTGGGAAACCTTTCTAACGGAAATTGAAACAGAAACTTAACTGAGGGTGTAAATTGATACACTTATTCAAGTTTGAGGTTTAAATTAATGAAATTGAAATTCTAGGGTTAAAATTGATACAATCTGCTAAGTTTGAGGTTTAAATTGATGAAATTAAAAGTTTAGAGTTAAAATTGATACAATTTATTAAGTCTGAGGTTTTAATTGATGAAATTGAAAGTTCATCGTTAAAATTGATACAACCTGTCAAGTTTAGGTCAAAAATGATTTTTTCTCAAAAAATTATGTTGGCATAATTATATGAGATGAAATTTAATAGAATTGAAAGGGACGAATAGAGATCACTCATTCTCTATTTAGACGCACAAACCCATTAGGAATGTCTAGCTCATACTTTTAAGAAATGGGTTATCGAACCAAAGATTTATACAACTCATGTTTGGTTTTTTAGTTAAGTGTTGTACGTAGTTTGAACCAACCTAAGCATAGCTCAATTGGTTAATGCTTATACCTTTGACTAAAAGGTCCAAGTTTTAAGTCCTTCACTCCCACATGTTGTTGTATGTAATTTGAAAAGTGAGTTTCAGAAATATGAATTTACGTAACTAGGTTTTTGTAGCTTGTGAGAATGGTAATACCTGCATTCCTATTCAACTATTGAATTAATGCATTCCATTCATAATGTCCCAATTACACGACATATTATTTAAATAGGCAACCACATAAATGAGGCCACCACAATTTGGTTGCCTCTTTAAAACAATCAGATGTAGATCTTAAAATTTGTCTGCCCCTAAATAACTGATGGATACCAAACTGATGTACTTTTATAATTTCTCTCTCACGCATCCAATGGTATAAGACTGTCAGCCTCATTGTGGCGGCCTCCTCAAATAGATCTGAAAGGAAATTTTTATTTTTAACTTTATTACCATTTCCTTTAAAGAGTTTTTTTTTTTTTTTTAAACAATGTGGGGTGAGAGATTTGAACCTCTAACCTTTTGGTCGGAGGTACATACTTACAATTGAGCTACGCTTATGTTAGCTCTTTTAAAGAGGTTATCAACTTATCATTCCTCATCACAATATCTCATTTCCATTTCATATATATACAATATGTGGGGTGGGGGATTCAAACATTTGACATCTCGGTCGAAGGGTACATGCTTTATTCCAGCTGAGCTATGCTCATTTCCATTCCCTATATTAAGGAAACTAAGATAACTTTTTTTGAATATTAATAAAGATTAATTGGTCTTTTTGATAATATATCTTGTCTTTTATTTTATAACAAAAATCAATTTATACTCCTAAACTTTGGGGATTGTATCAATAAAAACTCTAAACTAATAATTGTATCAATTTAAACCCTGAACTTTCATAAACATATCAATTTACACCCTCTGTCAAATTCCATTAGAAAAACGTTAATTTATATGTGTGCAAACTTATAATTATATCAATTAAACTCCTAAACGTCCATAAGTGAATCAATTTAGACATTTTGTTTCAAATAATTAACGATTTTCAAATAGAGGGTCTAGATTTTCTAAGAAGTCTACACACGTGTGAGAATTGATGCATGGATGATTTTCAAATCGAGAGCCTAAATTGATTCACTTATGATAGTTTAAGGATTTAATTAATAAAATTATAAGTTTGCACAAATGCAAACTAATGTTTTTCAAATGAAATCTAACAAAGGATGTAAATTGATACACTTATGAAAGTTCATGGTTTAACTTGATACAATTATTAATTTAGGGTTTTTATTGATACAACCCCCAAAGTTTAGGGGTATAAATTGATTTTTTTTTCCCCTTTATTTTACTTGGATTAAAATTATAATTTCAGTCCATAAATTCTAATTCTTTTTTTTTTTTTTAAATATTATTATCTCTATCAGGGGATTAAAATTTAGTTGACAATTATTTTAGTTCAACAATAGCATAGATAAGGGATCGAACATTGACCTTAAAATGGTAATAGATGTTTTATCCATTAAACGAATGATAAAGAAAATAATAAAGAAATCAAATTGAAGTTGAAATAAAAGGTTAAAGTAAAGAGACTACTAAAAATATAACTAACTTATTATTTTATAACTAACTTATTTATGTTAAGCTATTTATATAAAATAATTAGATACCAAAAATGTTTTAAGACGTACATAGATTTAAAATATTACAGATTTGAAAATAAATTAACTTGCAAAGTACTACAAATGGCCTTTTCGGCCTTTTAGTTCTCAATTGTGCAGATCTAACCAAACTTAATATCTTGAGCAGAGTTCAAGAATTAAGAGTGAAGTTTAGAGATAAAATGGAAAACTTCATATCTTGAAAAATGTAAATAAGTATCCAATGACAATATATATTGTTTTTGGTTAAATGAAGGAAAAGTTAATTGAAAAACTGATTCAACTACATCACCCTTTCAAGAATTCAACCTGCGATGTAAATTCTTTTGAAGTAATTAGTTTACAAATTCCCTTTCAAACTTTGAATTTTCCTCCATTTATTGTCATATACATATATCCACAATCCCAATCAGAAATAGCCTACCATTAATGAATATAATTTGACTAAATTGCCAACTCTGAGTCACAATTATTCACAAAAAAGCAATAATAAAAAATTTAAATACAACTCTTCCCAAGTCTCCATTCAGGATGTTCTCAAATAAACTGGTACCTCTCTTCCCAAGCAACTGAAAAAAGCCTCTTGAAAGAAAAATTTCAACTGCTAACGCAAAAGCAACAAGCAATCCTACACACACACACAAAAAAAAGGCCCTTAAGCTCCCAAATTCCTCTTTAGTCACATTGAATCTAAACCTTCCTCTGTGTTTTAAATTCTTCCTCCTAATAACACCACAGCCCGCCATGGAAAAACGCCGTTTCGGCTATGCCATAAGCCTCTTGATCGTCGTCTCATTCGCGCTCGTTGCCTTTGTGTCGTGTATAGGTGCAGAATTACACAGAACAAAGGTACAGAATTCATGGCACAAGTCTCTTTGTTCAATAGGAATTTGGTTTTTGGCTAACTTTTCCCTCTTTTTTTGGTAGACCAAAGACCTCAGGTTGGATGGGAAACTGTGCTATTTGCCAGAAAGTCAAGCATTTGGATATGGAGTTGCAGCTTTGGTGTGTTTGGTTATGGCTCAAGTTATTGGGAATATTTTACTTTGCACAAGTTTCAAGTTCAATTCAAGAGAGAAGAAGAGCAATGACCAATCTCCTAAAAGATCAAACTTAGCCACAATTCTTCTTGTTATTTCTTGGTAGGTGTGGTTCATTTCTCTTGTTTTTACTGTTTCATCAACCTTCAAAAATTAATTCAAATCACCAACCAATAGCCATAAATATTCAATTTGAAGAACTCATCATCTAGTCCCATTCATCTTTTATATTCAATTTCTTGAGAATTTGATAATATTTCATTCTTCTGATTCAGAATCTTCAAAGAAATTTGTAAGACTTCCAGAGCAAAATAAGAATCCACCCCCCCCCCCCCCCCCCCCCCAAATTTCAGGAATGAAACGACAGTTGATTATATCATGAAACAAAAATTCGATTCAAATCGAAATGTAATCCGATCGAAAATGTAATTCAAGAGGAGATTTGATGTTCTAGGGCAAGCTTTACCGTGGTGATATTGCTACTGAGCGCGGGAACGAGTATGAGCAGACAGCAGCCGTACTCGGCGGGCTGGTTGCGCGGCGAGTGCTATTTGGTGAAGGACGGCGTATACATCGCCGCAGCAATTCTGATCCTCGTTTCGACATGCTCGACCGTCGGCTCCGCCGTAGCAGTCTTGAGGAAGAGCCTTCAGATCGACGAATCCAGAAAAACTAGTACACTGCCGAAATGAAAAGGTTTAGAAATTAGAACAGAAGAGAGAAATAAAAGCGTCCCGACGGCAACGGCAACGGCGGCGGTCGGCGGCGAAACGCCATTGATGAGAGCTCCGCGGACGCCATGTGTCTTGTGGATGGAGCCTCCCCTGGACGAGCCCTAGAGATCTCCAGTTCACAGCTTTATTTTTTATAATTGTAAATTTGAGGAAAATACACACGAATTGGATAATTGACGGTCTTTTTGGGTTTTTTTGGGGGGGTACAATAATTGAACAATTTTTTATTAAATTAAATATTACATCTTTTTTTTTTTTTAATTCAACCATCTGTTGTGATTTGTGAAGGTTTCAAATAGTTAACGTTTGGAACAATAATTAACTAGTTTTATGATCAAAATATTATGTCTAATCATTAAACTCAAAAAAATCCTTAATTACGACGTTGAATTTTAAATTGTACTTTTTTTAGGATTTATCCTTAACATTATCAATAAAAGGTGGAGGTGTTATGTGTATTGGATATGCTTGTCGAGGGTGATATTTGCCTATAGCCGCATGTCCAAACCATCCTCAACTATCCTATATCAATGTCATGTAATTAGTTTTGTTATTTGTTTATTTATGCATGTCATTTTGCTCCATAATGTACTATAGGAGGACCAAGTAATCATCAAACCTCCTCCGATCAAGTGTTGTATACTCTCTTGCCTGTGTTCTAATGTAATTAACGTCTACAATGCTTTCTTTAAACGAAGTTTTCAATTTGTTTTCTCTCTCATGTTTTTAAAGCCATTTTCTCTCAAAACGTGAGTGGAGGCTAAACCCTAAATCGATATTGTCCGCGAAGTTCGATTTTGTACGGTTGACTTGCTCACCAGGTTAGAGCAAGTGTCGCACAATCGTTGTCTCGTTGTCGAAAGAGTGCGATTGTGACACTATGCTCATTATTCTTTAAAATTTTCAATTTTTTTTATAGTCTGCGCTAAAAATGAACTTTAAAAAAAATGATTGTAGTAGTTGTAGTTGATTTCAATTCCTTGTGAAGGTTCGAATATCTCACATTTTCAAATTTATTTTATAGTCAAATTTATGCTAAAAATGATTGAAGTAGTTGTATAGCTCATTTTTCATTAATTATTCAAGATTATTTTTTAAATAAAGCAGTTAATTTAGCATAAATATTTATCTGTTTTAAATTTTGATACCTTATCTACCATGTGTAATTTCAAATACTTGTTCATGTAGATATATATTTATTAGACAAATAAATAAAGCACATATCTTCAAGAGATAAATAGTATACTAGAAATTTATGTAAAATTCATAGACGAACAAAATATATGAAATTTTACGAACTAAAATATATTGAGTATGAAAACTTAGGGCTAAAATATGAATTAAACATTTATCCTATGATAAAAAGTAATATAAGAATTAAACCAGTGAAAATTGCATATTAGGATAAAGAGAATCTTTCACTAAATAGAGAAGAAATGTGTTATTAATCATCCAAGATCACAACCCAAGTTTTAGTCATTTTTAATAAAATTAGAGGTAATTATGAGTAGTTTTTATGAGGATTTAGGTGCTGGACAGTAAAGAAAAAAGTGCAAAAAATCAGTAAAACAAAGGAAAAACAATAAAATTTATAGTGGTTCGGTCAATAGACCTACTCCACTTTGCAAAGGGTCTTAGAGGCCTTTGTTAGTCAATATTATTAGAGATTCAAACAAGATTTTATAGAACATTGAGCAAGAAAAAAAATAGATCTAAAAAGAATTATTTAGAAAGAATGCAGTAAATTAGAGGAAAAAACAAAGAGATCAAGAAAGAGAACAATACAACCTTGGTGACCCCAAAGATTTTACTCCAAGAAGAAGAAACCGTCCTAGACCAACCAATTTCCTTCTTCTCTTCACGGATCTTCTTCCACCGGTAGCATCACTCGAACGACGACTGCAACTCCTCGCTAATGGTGGCTCAAGGATGGCGGTGAAGGCTTGTGAAATAGCAGCAAAAAGACAGTAAGCTCACGATCACTTCTCTCCCTCTCATTCAACTTGAACCTCACAGAAAAAAGGAAGAACTCCAATCGATTTCTCAGATCGATTTTTTTCTCTCTCTCAAGTCTCACGACAAAGAGAATAAGAAGAAGCCCCCAAACCACACGAATGATCTCTCTCTCTATTCTTTCTAAAGCCTAATTCTCTTTAAATGAATGGTATATCACATACATCCATCATAATTCCATCTCACATGCCCCATACATCATCTATATATAAGAGAAAATGGGTTGCACGAAAATGACTCTAGAAATGATCTCACCATATCAAGAAGAGGTTGAACTAAATTGGGCTCCTCCATTTTTGGCCCAATGAATATTTGAGTCCATCAAATTTTGGGAACAACTTAATTGGTCCAACATTTAATTTAATTTAGCTTCATTTTTTAATTAAGCCCAATTTAAACTTAATCTAAAAAATAATTATGCTAAATTAAATCCATGATAAATTAAAAACCAAATTTATAACAAAATGAACCATACATGTTAATATGTTGGATCAAGGTTGAGTATGATTGCAAATTAGGTAAATGATCAATTTTGGATGTGACAAACTTAAAAAAATATGACTTTTTGTACGGAAATATTTTGGCATCTAGAATTTTGTCAAAAAAAAAAAAGCATCTAGAATGACAACTTTGGAAAATAAGGATGAGGAAAAAAAATGGGAAACTAAACTCATGATGGTTCTCTTTTGTTTTTTTGGACCAATTGATTGATATCACCACCACTAATTAGGGCAAGACTTTGGCATTCGAATATTCCTCTTCAAAGTTTGGGCATGATTCATGAATTTGTATGAAACTATGGAGTACATGTGGGAAAATTTTGTAAGGGAACAAAATTTATACCATCTTTAAGAAAATAGAAATTATGACAGATCAACATAATTTAAGTGGTGGAAACATTTTTGACCTTTTTTTTTTTAGAAAAACAATTTTGGCCTTATATGTTGACATTTGTCTCAAATTAATCTTCTAAGTTTCTAAAAAAAGTTTGGGCAAAATACACTTTTGGTCTCCAAGATTTGGGATTGATGTCTATTTAGTCTCTGAGGTTTGAAAATGAACATTTTAGTCTCCGAGGTTTGGAAAATGATCCTAAATAGTCCCTACCGTTAATTGACTTAATAGAATGATATGTGGCAGTTTGATGATGTGTAAAATTTAGCTAATTGGACTGTGATCTGACATCTTCTTCTCTCTTCCCATTAGGGGTGTGCAAAAATCGACCCAAACCGACAAACCGAATCGACTGGTTCGGTTCGATTTTTAGACATTTTTTTAATTTTCTCGGTTTAAACTTTTAAAAAACTAAAAATTTTGGTTTGTCCTTCGGTTTATTCCTTTAAAAAATCAAAGAAAATCGAACCGAATCGGATTTGAATAATTAACTAAAAAAACCTTTAGTCCAACACACCATCCAATGGTTAATGCTCAAAGTCCAATGTCACATTCTCCTAGACATGACTTTCCAAGATTGATTTGTACTTTCTTTCAATCAACCATCAATACCCCTCACTTCTCTCTCTCTTTCTTCTCTTACGTAGACTCTTCCTCTATCACTTTCTCATATTCATCTTTTCCCCTCATTTTTTTCTACAACTTAATCTCATATTCTTCTTTTCCTCTTATTTTTCTTTACAACATAATCTTATCTTCTTCATTTCCTCTCCTTTTCCTCTCCATCTTTGCCCACCATCGACGATATCTCACTCTCGCAGCCACTCACGGCCACCCACCACCGCCGACGCTACTATGTACTTTCTTTGTCTCTCACTGCCATTCACCTCATCATTCAACTCGTCAATCCCCTCATGTTGTAGCTTCCTCTTGCCCTCATCTCCTCGCCGTTTCTTTTTTTTTTTTCTCACTTTATCTACCTGTTGTAAAACGTGTAAGTAAAAGTCGGTTAAAAACTGAACCGAACCGGTTGAAATCGAAACCGATTGTTTCGATTTTTAAACGAAACCGAAGAAAACATCGGTTTCCTCGGTTTATGACACCTCAAAACGTACGTGTTTGGTTCGGTCATCAGTCCTAGTCAAAATCGAACCGAACTGAATCGTGCACACCCCTACTTCCCATCTCTTCTTTCTTTTTCTCCCTCCTTTTCTAGCAGCTTTATTGTCGTCGTTCGTTTGCCACAACCTTGGTTCGATGCTTGCTGCCGAGCCACTCTTGGCTTTTTGGCCATTCATCTCAAATTAATTAATTTTAATTAATTAATGTTTTGATGATAACAAACCTAATTTTATTTATTAACAATTTTAGTGTTTTGAAGTGTTCATATCATAGATCTCAAAATGACGATTCCAACGCATCTTGAATCGTTCGAATCGAAGCTCAAACGAAGAAGTTATGGGAAAAATAAAATTGAAGGGGAAAATCATACATGGCGTGACACGTGGCATATATTGATGACGTGGAAGGTCAACAGTCAACCTTGATGCCGTGGCATCTTCAAACGGTCGAAATGATGACATGGTAGATGACGTGGCAAAACATGGACCAATAGGATGTCGACATGTGGCACTTTAATTTTATTAATAATTAAAAAGTCCAATGGTCAAAATTCAAAATATTTATTATTATTTTATTCCGGCCAATGAAAGGGCAACACGTGGCATTCTTAATTAAAATAATATATATATATATATATATAATGGGTCAAACGGTCAAATGTTTTAATATTATAATAATATTTTATTCTTATAATATTATTAATTTTGAATTTCTTTTTTGCAGCCAATCAGAATCTGACATGTGGCAAAAACGGCTAGTTTTTGTTTTCACTCTATTTTAAGGCTCGAAAAAAATTGAAAAAAATGGGGAAATTTTTTTTTGAAAAATTCTACTTCTCTTGGAGATCATTTCCAACATTTTTGAGCAATTTTTGAGCTTCTATTTTTTATTTTCTTTAGTCATTTGAGGGCTTTTACTTGTAAGAAATCATTTTTTACATAGTTGTGAGCTTTGTTTTGTGTATCTACTCTTTGAGAGAGTTTTTCCATCTTGTTCTTCAAATTCCAATCCATTGTAATGTTTCTCTTGATCCCGAAAAAGAGAGGTTGTAACGGTTTGATCCTGAACCGTGGAAAGAATCGGGTTTGTTCTTGCGCCCGGAAAAGGAACGTTGTAACGGTTAGACTCTAAGTCGTGGAAAGAGTTATTGTTCTAGTGAAATACCCAAGAGGAGCTTGGAGAGTGGAGTAGGCCGGGTTGTGCCGAACCACTATAAAATTCTCGGTGTCAATTTCTCTATCCCTATCTTAATTTATTTTTGCAATTAATTTGTTATTATATTTTATTGTATGAAATCAAATGCAATAATTTGTTCTTGATATGTATTGCTCTTTTTATGTTGGTTTAGATTGGTAGTTTTTAAATTGTCCATATTATTTACCAATCTTGTTTTTAGAATTAAATAGGGTGTTTAAAATTATTTCATGTGTTAATTTCTTGTTTAAATTAATTATTGCAAAAAATATGTTAATTTGTTTTTTGGGCTCACATTAGGAAAAAGTTTTATAAAGTTTAGAAAAATCCTATTCACCCCCTCTCTAGGGTTGTCATATCAATCCTACAGCCACCTCTACCACATGTCGTTGCCGTCTACGACAATCGAATGAGCGAGGATCCAAAATTGAAATGAGTGAGCATTCGTTTCTCATATCTGGAACTGGCATTCATTCCTCAAATCTGGGTGTTAGTCTGACGCTCACCGTCGTGCTGCCATCTGCCACACAACACTGTCACCACTTTGAAGTTGTCGTTTGTTCCTCAAATCTAAAATGAAAATCCATTCATTCCAACTAGAAACGCGAAAGAACACCCAAATCTATCGTTCCCTAATCTAGGTGTTTGTTCCCAACTACCAAATCTGAGTAGCGTTCCAACTTTAGACAAGGAAACTTTGAAACAGTGGTGGCGGGGTGTGGTAGATGGCATAGTGATCATCGGACGAACACCAATTACATATATGAGAAACAAATGTCCAGTCGTTTCAAATCTGGTTCTTCGCTCATCCAAGTGTTGTAAACGGCAACTACGTGTGGTAAAGGGGCACGACGGCAGGCATTGGACCAAGGCAACGGTTACAACGACAACAATAAGACTGCCAGAGAAGAAGGGAAAAAGAGATAGAAGGAAGGGGTAGAGAGAAGAAAATGCCACATCACAGTCCAATCAACTAAATTTTACACATCATCTAACTACCACATAAGCATTCTCTTATGTCAACTAACGGTAGGGACTATTGAGAATCATTTTTCAAACTGTGGAGACTAAAGTGTCCATTTTCAAATCTTAGGGACCAAATAGACATCAATCCCAAACTTCGAGGACCAAAAGTGTATTTTGTTCAAAAGTTTTGTTATATATTGCCTTTTATGAGTTGATTAAAGCTTACTAGACATAATCGTTGGTATTAGTGAGAGTGATAAGTAGCTCCTAGGATTTTGATCTAACAACCTTGCTAACAAATAAGACCTTTAGATCAAAAACCCAAAAACTCCAAAATCAAGATGATTTCATCCCAAGGAAGATGATAGAAACAGATTTACCTTGATGATCAATATCAAGAGTAGAGAAAACTTGTTACTAAACTCAATATTCGAATCACTCCACAAGTAGTTTGATCAACGCTACTTGAATGATCCTAGCATGCAAATCTAAACACAAGATATGCAAAGAAAGTTGCTCATGGCCTTTAGGCTCAAAAGACTCAATTTCATTGTAACATCATCAAAACAAATCTTCCCAAAGAAAACACACATGGATGGTTATTTATAGCCTTCAAACTAACCCTATAGTAACCTATAGTCAATTGAAGGGTTGTAACTCTCTTGCCCATCAATACCATGATGACCACTACCTAAATTGTAACCTAAAATATTGAAATAAAAACTTTAAAACTTAAAATTACATAAAAGCTCTCTTAAATCCGAGAATTGAAACTTCTATCAACCATTCTAGTCTTTGTAACCTCCCAAGGTGTAAATGAAGTTTCACTTAAAGTAACTTGAAGTGTAGTCCATCAATTGATGCTTGACTTATATTAAATGAAGCTTGAGATGTTCTTGAATTCATTTAATTGCCACTAAGTTCCTTCAATGCAACTTGAGTTCATCATAAATGAAGCCTTGATGCATTTAATGTAACTCCATTTTGAGCTCTTCTTTATTCTTGACTAGCGTTGTAAGATTCATGTCAAAGAGAGTAGTAAATAACTTTAATACGATCAATTGTTTATTGATGTGACAAATGAGTTACCTTTGAGATGTTTCATTTTAATATCATGAAACCTATTTGGTAGTTCATGATGGCTAAAGAATCTAAATTTTAATTTGGTAGATTATTGGGTTGAAAAGTAGAAAGAAGTATGATGGTTAAAAAATTTAAATTTAAATTTGGTATGCTAAAACACCATTTTAGTTGAAAAGTAGAGAGATGTTAGGACTATTAGTTTGGCGATTACTTAGTAGTTAAAATTAAATTTATATTCGCAAGCCCCAATGTTTAGTGTATGATCTTAATCCCTTTTCTAAGTATCAACTAGCATAGCATAATTAATAAAGACTGAAAATGAGTTTGAGATGATTTTTAGAAGGGTAAATGCAGTGCAAACCTATAAAAAAATGTTTCCAAAATTTTCATAGTGCTTTCACTTTAAAGCATTTGTTTTTAGAAAGCCACCTCCAACTCATTACTCACTCTTAAAGTATGTTTGAGAATTTTTTTGTCATGCCCAAAAATATTTTTGTCTCAAAATCATTATTTTTAGAAGTAATTTATAATTACTTTTAAAAAACGTCAAAAGAACTTAAAAGTGTTTTATAACAAAGCAATTGTAGAGTATTTCCAAACCTAAGTGATCATTAGAGAAACACTTAAAATCACTTAAAAATTTAAGACCAAACATCTAATGAGCACTTTTTACTAAAATGTTTATGAATAAAGTTCTTTTAGAAAAAATGTTTATTTAAAAAACATTCTCAAACATATTGTTTTGTCTCCTTAGTGCAGTTGAGCTTGTTTGAGTCTCTACTTTTAAACTAATGCCATAAAATTCAATTCTAAATTCTTATTTTTTAACCAATATGACTTGTGAGACTTAAACTCAATTAAGGGCGTTCAAAAATGCATTTTCTTTTAAACATTTTTTTATAAAAACCATTTAAAATAAAAATACTCGTATGTTTGGTTACATTTTCTCAAAAGTATTTTTATACACAAATTTGTTTGGTTTGCTCTATACTTAAAATGCTTATACTAATGTTAAATTACTATAAAGGACGACTATTAAATATTATGAACTAATAAGCTTAAATTTATATTTAAAACACTCACATGTATGACCGGCTGACTATGCAGGCCACCGCCGAAGGATGCCGTTGGTGGGGTCACCTAAGTTGTCACCGAAGTGGTCATTGAGTGGACGTTGACATTTGGTTGTCGGGGGTTGGTTGCTGGAGTGGTAAGGTCGCCAATGTGGTTGGATCATGGGGGTTATCGCAAGAGTGGTGGGGTGGTCGGGTTGCTGAGGTGATTGGATAGTTGGAGTGGTCGTCGACGGTGGTTGTTGGGTGGTCGATGTCGGTGGTTGTCCGACGGTTGGGTCATCGGGTGGTTGTCGGCAGTGGTTGCCGAGTGTTGGGTCGCTTACGTGGTCGCCATGGTGATCATCGAGGTAGTCGGGTCGTCGAAGTGGTCATTGGGTGATCGTCAGGTTGTTGGGATGGTCAGGTCACCAAAGTGGTCACTTGGTGGTCGTCGGCAATGATTGCCGGGTGGTTGGATCGTCAGAGTGATCACTCGAGTGGTCATTAGGGTGGTCAGGTTACGGGAGTGTTCAAGTCACTAAAGTGATCGCTGGATGGTTGTCAACGATGGTTGTAGGGTGGTCGAGTTGCTGAGGTGGTCGACAATAGTGGTTGTTGGGTGGTCGAGTCCCTGGGGTGGTTGTCGACGGCTGTCGAGAGGTCAGATTGCCAAAGTGGTCGAGTCATTGGAGTGGACATCAAGGTGGTCAAGTTGCCGAAGTGGTCACCAGGTGGTCATCGGGGTGGTTGTCGGGTTGCCAAAGTGGTCGGTGACTGTGGTTGTCGAGTGGTCGGTGGCAGCAGTTGCTGGGTTGTCGAATCGCTGGAGTGGTCATCAGGTGGTCATTGGTAGTGGTTGCGAGGTGGTCAGGTTGCTTAGGTCGTTGAGTCACGGGAGTGGTCGTCGGAGTGGTTTCTAGAGTTATCGTGCGAAGGTTGTCATTAGAGGTGGTTGAGTTGGCAGGGTGGTCGTCAGAGTTGTCATCGAAGTTTTTGTTGGAGTGGTCGTGCAATGGTGATCACTGGAGGAGGTCGTTGGAGGGGTCATTGGAGTGATCATCAGAATTTTCACCAGCGATGGTTGCCGGAGTGGTCGCCAACAATGGGCGGTAGTGAGTGGGGTAATGTGAGGCTATTTTGGTCATTTTCATATATCACAAAAATTTGGCAGGGATTACAAGTTAAGCACTTATTTATTTATTTTTTAAAATTTGGTTTTAAGTGTTTCTCTCAAAATGACTTTTTTTTTTTTAACGAAAATGACTTTTTTTTTTTAAAAAAATTAAATACTTAAAAAGTTAAACCAAACGGACCCTAAGACAAAACATCATATTATTGAACTCATCTGCCAATTGCCATTATCTCCAAGTAATTTAGTCTAATTTATATTGCTATTCACCAACAATCGACATCTTGCGATCCATTTGATGTAACAATAGTAAACTTTTCATAAATTGAAGGGTTTAGATTGATATAAGAAGTCAATCAATATTTCTATAATACTTGAAAATATCAATGAATATGAAAAAATATAAAAATATGGTTAAAATACCATTTTGGTCTATGTACTTTATGTTTCATTATATTTTAGTCCATGTACTTTTAAATGTCTAAATTTAGTCCGTGTACTTTTAATAAATCTTAAAATTAGTCCCTACAATTAGTTTGAAGTTAATTTTTATCGAAATTAGTTAAATAATAGTAATAATTTTAATACAAGAAAAGACATAATGTGAACATATTTCTAAAATTTATAGAGAAAAGTACAATAGAAACTATTTTTTCTCAAAGAAGTTAACAATAAACTAACAATAGAGACAAATTTTAAGTTTTATTAAAAAATATATAGACTAAAATTAGACATTTGAAAGTATAGACACTAAAATAGAATGAAATTCAAATACACGGACTAAAATAGTATTTTAACCTAAAAATATATTAGAAATAGTGATTGAAATATCACCGTATCAAAACTTCAAAAATATCCAAAAAGATGTTTTTAAAAAATATTTATCGGCACTATGAAATATAAAATTCGATATTTTTTTGGGCTTTCTACATGAATAGCCTACTAAATAGGCTCATTTTACATAATTGATCTAAACTCACTATTTTTTACAAATTTAGCCAACGGGCTTTAATTTTTTACATAAAAGTTAATATCCAATTACTATTAAGCCCTCTTCCCTTATATGTCAGTTATTAAAAAAAGAAAAAAAAATGAAAATACAGATATGGAATATCCCACGATTTTAAGTTTATTTTTTTTCCATTTATCTCTTCTATTCTCACGATTTTGTTCCATGATTTGAGCATTTGACTCACACATAAATGTAACCTCCAGCCATCCATCTATTTTTTTTTATTTTTCTTTTTTAGAATTTGTTTATTGAAGTAAATTATTTTAATATATTTACTTCCATTTTAAAAATCATATATAACTCCATACATACCTCATATATACCATGTACACCGATTTTTGGTTTGCTCACTGTATATACTAGTTTTTTCTTGTTATATACACAGTTGCAAACACAACAATAAGAGTGATAATATTAGATTTATATATTCCAACATATATAATATGTTTATATCCATACTTTCATCTTTATTGAGATAAGTATCCCACCTATAACGAATTTCATCATATACACTCGGTATATTTAGTTATTTGCAAATATATATTCGGTATATTTGTTCATCACTGCCATCATATATTCCACCTATTACGAATTTTGTCATATACATTTGGTAGACATATGTTGGGTATATATACATATTTTTTTCAAAAAAGAAAAACAAAATTGTATACAAAATATATAACTCATATTATTAAATATACTCAAACATTTAGGAAATATATATATTGTATGTAACAACTATACAACCTTAAAGAACTCTATTATTTTCTCAGAGATTTTATTTATATGTATATTTCATATATATATCACTATTACATTGAATACTATATATGTTTAATAGAGTAAAAAGTGCTTGTTTTCACTAATTTAGTCGTGAATGTTCGATATGTACTGAAGTATGTTTGACAATATGCTATGTAATATGTTGTATAGTCACACTTGTATATCAGTACGTATATATGATATATGATGGTTTTGGGCTAAAGTTAATAAAAAAAAACTACACTATCTGATGACCCTTGGTATATTAAATAGAATAGGGGGTATAAATATACATTCTCCTACAGGGCTACATGTTCGTTAGTTGTTGAACTATATTTTAATCATTTATCTGAATATAATGGGCATTTATAAACATTATCCTACAATGCTAAGTATATATATATTTATATGCTTTTCGCCCTTATGTATATATGATATATATTAGGTAATGACTAAAGTAAAATTCACTGGGAACAGTGAACATAGATGGAGAAATCAAAGAATATTCGATAGTTCTAGTAGAAAAGCATAAAAAAAGGAAACAAAAATGACATTGTCACAATTGATTCTGAGGTATATAATATGTAATAAATGAGTTAATATATGCAATCATGGTATATAAAATAGTATACAATGCAACGTACCATAATTATGGATATAATATATAGCATGGTATATATTATATTATTAAATATACAATATATTGAAAATATAGTATAGAATCTTTGAAGTTTATTACGGTATATGAATATATGGGTCAATATATATATATATATATATATATATATATATATATATATATATATATATGATAATTACATGGTATATTTACATGCCAATATACATTGTATATTCTCGTAACAAAGGAGAAAGTGCAAATATAGATTTCTACAGTGAATAAAACATACAAAATTATTCGAACAACGACAATGAAATTCATACCCATTTTTCGATATAATTGACAGTTGGAAAAAAAAACTGGATTTTTTGTGGCTGATCGAGGGATTATTTGAATCACAGGAAACTTATTGGTTGGACGTTCACAGAAGATGACCGACGGCAAGATTGAAATCCAATGAGCATCGGAAACAATGGAACCAAAAGGAAAAAGGGAAAAATGGTTTCTGGAAAATGGGTGAAGATGATGATAGAGATGAGAAAGTAAAACACAAAAATCATGGTAAATTTAGTGTCATTAATTGCTAAAATCATGGGATTTGATGAAAAATATTATATAAATAATAATTTTGTGTCATTAATTGCTAAAATCGTGGAGTTGATGGAAAATATTATATAAAAAATAATAATCTTTATTATTAATATACGCATTAATTAAAGAAAGAGAAACAAGAAATAAGGGCATAATGGGCCGAAATTGCACATTAAATCTAGATTTGAAAATTTTCAAATCTTTGTATATTTATGAAAATACGTATATTTAAACTAATTATTTATGTAAAAATTTCTATTTTTTTCGACATTTAAATCCTTGATCAAAAGTACAAAGTATAAGGGTAATAGTGAAATTACATTTATGCTAGGGACATTATAGATACAAGTTTATTCACGAAAAAGGATTCCGCAAGGAGCTCGAGTCGGCCCATCTGGCGATAGTGCGGCCCACTGGGCCGATGGGGCGATATAACGAATTTAGGATTCAATTTTTCAAATATTTTCAATATTGACCCTCTATTTTTGAAATATAACATAATTACCAAGTTTCAACTCCAAAAATTTCCTGCTAGCTCCAGTAAATCGTAGTTCAGAATTCTCCGACTTCAATTTCTTCATCTGTTCGTCGTTTTGTCGTTGCCGCTGTGACTCGCCGGCACTGACCGGAGTCAACTCAGCAACTCGCTCGCTTGCCGCCGCTCTCTAATTTATTCTTCTCGTTGTTATTGCGCCATTTCCGCAGAGTTAAATGTTAGCGTAGAATTTAGCAAGATAGGGTTGGCGATCGAAGTGTATAAACGTTTTGAAAATGGAGAAGAAGCACGAGATTGGTACTCCGGTGAGCTCTAGCCAGATCGATCTGAAAAAGTCGTTCAAGCTCGCCGTTCGTTCTCTCCTCACTTCCTGTTCCAGGGAGGTAAGCACGAAAGTTTCTGTAATGTGTATAATGTTTTGTTCTTTACTATAGCAACTTTTTTGTTCATATTTTTTTGCAAATGGTGTGGAATTGTTTCTCAGGAATAAGAATTTTCTTTCAAGTGGCAATTTGGTCATGAGAGGTATCTTTAGGTTACTTTTCTTTTGAAAGAGATAGTAAAATTTGTATAGTTGTGCTTTTTTGTTACATAAACAAGGAATTTCGGGAATGCTTTTCGAGATTTACGGCCGCAGAGCAAGAATATCTTCATCGTCTTTTCATTCAGGTACTACTGTGCTGCTCTTTTATGTCTCCCCCCACCCTCTCAGGAAAGCTGAGGTGAAAGCAAATTAGCATCATATGGACAGGGTGTAATGCTTTAGTTTAAATTGGAGATCTTGAGTTTCTTATAATATGGTTCTAGGACGTTTTCTTGCGTGGATCCCTCTTAATTTTGTTGCATGTGCAAATCCTGTCTTGTCTTCAATGGTTAGCAGCATGTTATTTGCTTTACATGTTCAGAATTTGCATACATTCTTATTGCTTTGTCTCCTTGGACATTGGAATAATGCACTTTGGTGTTCGTCAAACTTTCAGGTTATAACTTCTTTGCATGGAAACATAGAGGTATATTTCCATTCAAGGTTTTGCTTCAAAGTCCATCCTGATAATTCCATTTCGGGATTTCCTGTTTAGTAATGTGATTATGTTATTTCTTCTTTTTCTCAACGTCAAGGCACTTAATGACATAGTGCTAATTCTATGCATAGGCTTTCTGTTGCCCTACTTGGATGTTCTCTTTACTTGTAATCAATCATCATGTCACAGAATAACCATAGCTCTTCATTATACCCATTGGCTAATGGTATACATAAATTTTTAGCATGGAAGTTCTCATCTAGTTTTTTCACAATATAAGTTCCACTTTAAGACAAGAAGCTTGTTACTTGTCTGATGGCGGAGGCACATTACAGGATATACTGCACTACAACGAGACACTTGATTTAGAATAGAGAGAATATACTTATATATTCTAAATAGATGACAGGAATACATGATAACACAAAATTTGATTGCTTCTGTCTCTAAGAGACAAGGAATGACAAAAAGAAAAATTTCTAAAAACTGTGCAAAAAACTGTTGAAGATTGTCTTTCAGTAGAGTGCAAATTGCCTTTGTCGCTGGGGTGCAAAAACAACTCACGCAACCCTCTGGGCGAAGGTGCTTGCCATAGAGTAGTGCAGTCTGCCTCGCCCATTGCTATTGGCGATCACCTAACCCTGTCTCAAAATAGGCTTCTCTTCTTTTACATTTAATGCGGTCATCAACAGCATTTCATTTTAATTCTCTCTTTACATATTGTACTTCGGTTCAATAACTCTGCCATTTCTGAAATATGCAGGATGAGTTTGAGTCATTATGTATTGAAACACAGGTAATGCTCCTGTCTGTTAACTTATTATGATTATTTACAATTAGCTCTTGCTTGCAAGCAACTTGGATGTGTCAGATTCGGAGGGGGGGTTTCATCGAAATTATTGATATATTAGTTTTGACAGACTCAACTAGTTTGGTCTTGAATGTGTCAGATATCTTAGTCCAAATAGGTGAGGGTGGATTTCAATTAAAGAAGATAAAAGAACATAAACAGTGAGTAAGAAATAGTGGAAATATGTGAGATTGATCATGATGGTTCACATGATAGGATTATAGGAAAAGTAATTGACATACTGTAATGTTTCATTTTTGTACCATGATCATTTTTCTTCTCAATTTCCAACTTTGTGTCACTTGTACTTTGTCGTGAGTAATTGTAATTTGTTGGGATTTGTTTGAAGTGATGATGTATTGCTAGTCATTTGTGTCTATTTGCAGGCGACTTTCCCTCTTCCATTGTGTCACTGTTTTCCTTGCACTGTAATCTTTTTGCTTTATGCAGGTAGGACTTGTACTTGATAGTGTTGAACAACTTTTGGAAGAACAAGATCTAGACCCATTGTATTCCAAGAAGTAGGTATCTTCTGCTGGGAGGTTATTTTCTGAATCAGTGGTCCAAATAAGTTAGGTTTTCTGATAGTTAGATCAATGATTTGATGTTATAATTATAAATAATTTTTGGATGAAGAATCTAAGCGTCGCCTTATACATGAATTGAAACACATGAGTATATAACACTTAGAATGTTAACCAACCGAACCTTCTGTTATAACGCTATTAGTGACTTATTACAAAATGCACAAACTGCCTTTAAACTATAAAAATTGTTACAGCCAAATCCTAAAACTAGAGAAATGTTACCATTTAACCCAAAATTTTTCATTATATAAAATTTAAAAACTATAATATTAACCACGATAAATGCCTACTTGAACATAGTTCAAATAGTTAAGGTATTATATCATCGATCAAAAGGTCAAAAGTTCGAATTCTCCACTGCATGTTGTTGAAATTAAAAAAAAAAACCAAAAATTTTTAAACTCAGTAACTACAATATTAACTATGAATCCAACTAAGACATAACCCATGTATAGACTTATCTTTGAGGTAAGGAATGGTTCTGATTTGATTTTTTTTCAAAAATCAATTGCAAACAACCTTACTTACACCCTAGCTCAAAGACACATCTCTACTCAGGGTTATGTCATAGTTGTTGCCCATCGTTAATATTGTAGTTATTGAATTTTAAATAATTTTTTCATGGTTAATATTATAGTTTTTAAATTTTATAGAATTACAAAATTTGGATTAAATTGTAACAATTTTATAGTTCGAGGGTTTGATTGTAACACTTATTATGGTTTGGGGATAGTTTGTACGGTTTTCAATATGTTACTAACAGTTTTATAATTGTATGAATTGTAACAATTTTGTAAATTTGGGGGTAAATGATAATTGATTATATTGAAAGTTTGAAAGTGTGATTGTTAGCATCTCCTATTAGTGGTGGTGTATGCAATTGCTTCTTTTTTCCTTCTTGTTTTTCTTTACGCAAAGGGATCTGGGAAGTTGCCTATTAAAGTTGGCTTCCTTGGGCCTTTCCAGATTGAATTACTCAGGTGGAGTTAACAAATAGCAATATCTAATGCAGGACTAATATAATGGATATTGCTAATTATCTGTCCAAGACAAAGAAGAATGAGATCCAACACTTGAAGGACATGCTGAAAATGGTAAGCAACACTTGTAATAGTAGCGAACTTCTCCATCTAAAACCCAACCAACTTAACTGATACTGTTACTCTTATTTTATAATTTATTTTTTTTTGTTTGGGGGGGGGGGAGTCATTCTTAATGGATTCAAGCGGAACGGAAGGATTTAGGCTTTTCTTCTTTGGTTAATCTAACTATCGACAAATTTAGAAGTATGAAAGTGAATATTATTGATCTCCACACTTTCTGAATACATCACTTAGCTATTTATAGAGGAGCTAAGTTCTCATAATAGCTCTAACAACACTTAACTAATAATAACTATAACAAACGAATTATAACCAAAGAGTGAGAATAAAACTTCTCAATACATTAGTTAATATCCTCCCTCAAACGAAGGCCACAAGACTATGGCATGAGTTTGGATTGAAGGAAGCTGAATCGAGCACTAGTCAGCGGCTTTGTAAAAATGTCTGCAAGTTGAGAAGTTGTTGGTACATATTTAAGAGAGATGTCCTTTCAAACAATCCGTTCCCTAATAAAATGAAAATCAACTTCAATAAGTTTCGTCCTGCCATGAAAAATAGGGTTGTGAGCAAGTTGCATAGCAAAAATATTGTCACATCATAGTTGAGGAGGAGCTGTGCCAAAAATATACAAATCACGAAGGAGCTATCTCAACTAGAACAATTTTGTAGCTTTGGTGGCAAGAGCGAGGTACTCGGCTTCAGTGGAACTCCAAGAAACGGTCGATTGCTTCTTTGCTCCCTAAGAGATTGAATTTTACCCCAAAAAATATAACAAACCTAGTCATGGACCGCCGATCTTCTGGGCTGCTAGCCCAATCAAAATCACTAAAGGCTGTTAGTTGCAAGGAAGAGGAAGAAGAATTCTTCTTGAACCATATACCACTATCAATAGTCCCATTAATTTATTGTAATACCCTTTTAACAGCAACGAGATGATCCATCGTTGGTCGATGCATAAACTGAGATAGCTTGCTGATAGAGAAAACAATATTTGGGCGTGTGAAGGTTAAATACTGCAATGCACCAACCATGGCTCGAAAATTTCGAGCTTCATCATCACAACAAGGCATTTGATTAGCAGTACTTTTAGAAATAGAAATAGGAGTTTTGCAAGTCTTTGCAGCAGCCATTCCAAAACGTAATAGAAGATCCCTTGCATATTTTGATTGGGTTACATGAATGCCTTCTATAGTACAAGTTACTTCCAATCCCAAAAAGTATCAAAGGCTGCCAAGATCAGTCATATCAAACTTGAAACGTAACTGAGTAATGAGAGATTGAATATATGAGGGATCATTACCAGTAAGTATAATGTCATCAACATATAGCAGTAAATAGGTAACAGAAGTACCAAGTTTTTGAACAAACAAGGAGGAATTGATAGACGATGCTTCAAAACCAAGTGTATGAAGATGTGTTGTGAAACATTCAAACCACGCCTTGGGTGCCTGTTTCAAACCATAGAGGGATTTTCCCAATTTACACACTAAATTTGGTGAATAAGTATCTTCGAACCCTTGTGGCTGCTACATGTAAACTTCTTCATTAAGATGCCCATGTAAAAATGCATTTTTTACATCTAGTTGATGAAGATCCCAGTTATTTTGTGCAACCAATGAGAGAATAACACAAACCGCTGGTTTCTTGACAACAGGGCTAAAAGTCTCATCGAAGTCAATTCCCTCTTGTTGATGATATCCTTTGGCAACAAGTCTTGCCTTATACCGAGCAATACTACCATTTGGGTTACGTTTAATTCTATACACCCATTTGCACCCAATTGCTGACTTCCCTTCAGGCAGAGGAGTTAAAGACCAAGTTCCTTGATGTTTTAAGGCCTCAAATTCTTCGGACATGGTTATTTGCCACTCTGATATTTTGCTAGCATGAGTGAATCAAGAAGGTTCAATTTGTGGATCAGAAGAAATGTTTGCAGCAAAAACTTTCTTCTTGGAAATGCCAGATTTGGCACGAGTCTGCATAGGATGACTGATAATGGGCAAACAAGGAGCATTACTAGCTTGTGTATCAGTAGCTGCATTATTAGACATGTCTGTGGTTGGCACTGCACCAATACTTTGAGAACTAAGTGATCGTTGCATATTATAGTGTTAGCATCTGAATTACTGTGAGCAGTGGACAAATTTGAGATATTTTGAGCAAGATAATGGTATTGAAGAAATAGTGGACATAGGAGATGTTTTGGTTGATGAGAAAATGAGAGAGAGGTGGTTGATATGAAGAAGTTTTATGAACCAGAACTGAAGGTTGATTAGTCATAGAAATTTGATGAGATGTATTAGACATGGCAAAAGGGAAAGAATTTTCATAAAAAATGACATGACGAGACACTAGGAGTTTGTTGTTGCTCATATTGTAGCACAAATGCTCTTATACTCTAGAGGATAACCGAGAAAGACACACTTGGAAGTTTTTGGCTGAAGTTTGTGGGTGTTATATGGCTTGAGAAGAGGATAACACGTGCAACCAACCATTTTAAGGTGAGAGTAATCAGGAAGTCGTTGAAAAAGGCACTCAAAAGGAGACTTGTTGTTTAGAGAGGCTGAAGGTTGATGATTTATTAGAAAAACATCAGTAGCAAAAGCAAAGGACCAAAAATGAATAGGCATGGAGGAGCGAGTCATTAAGGCTAAGGAAACTTCAATAATGTGATGATGCTTACGCTCTGCCACACCATTTTGTTCCGGAGTATGAGCACAACATTTTTGGTGAGATATGCCATGAGTGGAAAGGAAAGAATCAAGAGAATGGTTAACAAACTCCCTACCACCATCAATTCGAAGTATGTTAACATGGCTGTTTAGCTGTTTTTCAACAAATGGCTTAAAACGCATAAAGACGGCAGTAACATCAGATTTACGAGTGATAGGGAACATCCAGGTATAATGAGTAAGATCATCGATAAAGGAAACATCGTATTTATAGCCATTTATAGAAACTTCGGGGGCAGGGCCCCATAAATCACTGTGTAACAACTCTAAAGGATACATGGAAATAGAAGAAGATATATAGATAGTATTCACAAACACAAGGTTCACTAGTACATGAAGGTAAACCGAGTAATTTGAGAACAAAATTAAGAGTTTGCAAATGAGGATGGCCTAACTGATTATGCCATAGAGTAAAGGAAGATTTAACTCCAATATGAGCAACAGTAGAGGTAGAAGGAGACAAACTAGTCATAGCAGATGGAGTGATCGGGTAAAGGCTATTTTGACTAGGTCCTTTGAAGAGGAGGCGTCTTGAAGCCTTGTCCTGAATAAAGAATTGATCAGAATAAAAAAAACAACACAATTATTATCGAGACAGAGTTGATGGATGGATCAGAGGTTGGTAGAAATATTCGAAACGTAAAGAAGTTTGGATAAAGAAAAGGAAGTTGAAGGAGTTTTAAAAGTACTAGAACCTGTGTGAGTTATAGGAAGAGTGTGTGAGTTATAGGAAGAGTTTGTCCACTGCCAACATAAATATGCCCCTCATCATTGTACTTAGAGGCTAAAGATCAGCGGTTATATGAGGCATTGCATCCTGAGTCAACAAGCCATGGTAAAACAGAGGATGCAGCAGAAGAATGTGCAGAATTCAAGTAAGTGTTGTTACGAGAAACCACCATTGCAGCAAGTTGAAGAGGTGGATGACGACCTTGATAGTGGTAATTCATACAATTGTAGCAATCTAGGGCACTGTGACCAGCACGCTGACAAATTTGACACGAAACACAATTGTCAGTAGGTAAAGGGTTTGAATTACCAGGATTTGATCGGCCTCTGCTTGTCCAAAAGGCTGTGGAAATCGGTCTCTGCCATTGTTACGTCCTCGTTCTCTACCTTGAGATGTCGGATTGAAAGGAGGACGAGGAGAATTCATCGAGGAAGATGCAAACATAGCAATAGGTTGCAATAATAGATCCTCTCGTTTAGCTTG
Source organism: Trichosanthes truncata (assembly GCA_033996785.1). Taxonomy (NCBI): domain Eukaryota; kingdom Viridiplantae; phylum Streptophyta; class Magnoliopsida; order Cucurbitales; family Cucurbitaceae; genus Trichosanthes; species Trichosanthes truncata. The sequence continues at coordinate 80,181,273 of JAWPNB010000003.1, forward strand.
CTTTTCTAGGGTGGATTCTTCAGATTTCATCAAAACATGAAGTTCGGAAAAAGAAACTGGTTGCGAACGAGTGCGCATCGAAGTACGGAATGTATTGAAATCAATGGGCAGTCCATTCAACATGTAAATCACCAGATCTTCATCATTCACAATGATTGAAACATTCGCAAGCTTGTCCTTGATCTCCTTAATGCGCTTCACATAGGCATCGACTGTTTTATCTGATTTCTTTGTAATTATCTGTAAATCAGACTTTAGGTTTACAACATTTGTTCGGGAACTGGAGGAATAATGCTTCTTCAGGACCTCCCACATCTCCTTGGAGGAAGAATGACCAACGACATAGGCAAGGGTTTCAAATGAGAGCGTAGCATTGATCAACGTCATTAGAGCGTGATCTTTGTCAATCCAGTCGTCATAAGTAGGATTCAACGATTTAACAGCTGCAGCAGTCGAAGAATCAGATGGCAGAAATTGAGCAGGTTTCGGTAAAGATCCATCAATGAATCCAAAAAGCTTGTGTGCTCGAAGAATGGCGGTCAATTGAAACTTCCATAAAACAAAATTGGAAGAATCAAGATGGATGGAAACCAAATTGCAAATGTTCGACAGGAGAAAAATTGGTGAGTTGAGATATTTTTCGGTAGTATTCATGGTTGAAGCTATGGAAGATACACGTAGCAGAGTACAAAATGAAGAGTAAAAAAAATTCGTAAGAGGACATGTGGAAGGATCAGTGAGACGTGAGTCAACAAATGCTCGATACCATGAGAAATTTAGAAGTATGAAAGTTTATATTATTGATCTCCACACTTTTTGAATACATCACTTAACTATTTACAGAGGTGCTAAGTTCTCATAACAGCTCTAACAGCACTTAGCTAATAATAACTATAACAAACGAATTATAACAGAAGAGTGAGAATAACAACTTCTCAATATATTAGTTAATAACTATATCACCTCTTACAACGAAACTAGTAGTTTTGTATTCAATGGATTTTTTTTCTATGATAGAAACTTGAAACGAATGAGTATGGGTTTGCTCTGTTCCATCTGTAAGCACGCATCTTAGTTTTTATGTAAAAAAGGCTCAATAATGCATTTGCTTTAGTACTTTTGTCTTTTTGCTTGTATTTCTTGGTTGTGTTTACCTGTACTCTTTATACTATGTACTGTCCATTCCACTTTAGTTCCTGAAAAACAATCTGTGCTGTCTTTTCTTGTATGGTCCATGCCAACTGCCAATTGATGATGTGTGGCTTCTCAAAGAGTCATTACAGATATTATCAATCAATTCATCCACTAGAGTTCTATTTTTACCTAGCAATTTCTTAACAAATAAAGTTTGCGAATTTTCTTATGATTGAAACTTCTTCTAGGCTGAGGAACAGAACCGGCATATTCAAGCCCGTATCAATGTCCTAAGGAAAGGAGTGCAAGATGCCTCGGGTATGGCAGATACTGTCGAGAAGGTACAGCTTTTATTTGCTTACCTTTCTCCACCTCTTAAAAATGGATAAATAATTTGAAAATGGTAGATAAAAATACAAAATGGCTGACGAAAGGAAACTAAGGTTGGTTAGATTTGACAATGACCCAATTGGTATTTTGAAGGCAGTCTCATCTTAAAAAACAAAAAGAAAATGCGTTCAACAATGGTTAAGTCTGAAAATAGTGGTTGTTTTCTGATGAAGATTTCAAGAATTTAAGAGTCTGATTAGTAAGTAATCTGGATTATGTTTTATGTTTTTGGATTGAGTTCAATGAATATGCGTTTGACACGTGTTTTCGAAAATTGTTATTGGATTCTACGATCCAAATAGTGAAAATTCTAAAAACAACATTTTTATGTTTTTATTGTCTTCAGATTTTGAATTTGAAAATTTAAAATGTAGAATTATATTAACAAAGATAAAAACTTTAATAAATATAGTATTTCATGTTATAAACTCAATTTATTTTTGTTAAATTAAAATATGTATAATATAATATATTATAAATTATTATGATATTGTAAAATGATAATTATACAAATTTATAACAAAAAACTGTTCATAAATAAATTAATAAAGGTTTATATTCAACCTAATATTTAGTTTTTGCAACTACAATTAGTTTCATGGTCTATAAATATATTATAGAACACATTTAGAATAATTGTTTAAATTGAAATCTAATTTCTAAATCTGCTACCTAAAACATATATGAAAACATGAAATACAACTTTGTTATTATTGAATCCCTTGTTTTCAAAATTCTGTTTTCATATTGCTTACCAAATAGATCCTTAACAATCTGGAGGAGAGAATGAAACTCAAAACCGAGAATAAAACTCAAAACCTAGTATCTAACCGGCAAACATTTACAGCTAAGAAACAGAGGGAGAGCTTATGCAACTGATGGCGCTAACGGGACCTTCGATACGTAACTCATGCTTCACCAACATGTTGTTGCCTGTTGCCAGCCTATTTGTTTTCGTCGTGTTAAATGCATTTGGGATTGGTGTTAAATAACGAAGTCGGTATGTAATTTAGTAGATAGCTTTATGTGTCCATTTCTTCAGCTTAGCTCAAGCTTTATATATCATATCTGCAATTTTACATGTTTTATGTTGTGGATCATGTTTTCTTCTGTCAATTCAACCACTATGTCTTGTATCAAAGAAATCTCCAATGGCTAAGTTGAAACTCTCTATGGCCCTTGTTTTTCCTCTTCCACTCTCTCTCTAGGGACATCTTTAGTAGGTTTTAACATCCTCTTTGCAATGGAGATCGTGCTCACAAATCAATGCCACAGATATTTAAAAAGAAATGTTTATTGTCAAATTTTATACAGGTATATGATCATAAGGACAACCTAACCAGCCAATTTTTGTTGATGCAAATATTCAAGATTTGAATATCTTCTCATAATTTCATTTGTCAATGTGTATCTTTTTATGAAAGGGAAGTGATTGACTTTTTTTTGGGTGAGTGAATTATTTCCACGAAATGGTTTTTGTCAATTAAATTAAGTGATTGACATTTGAATTGCTCCAAATTTATGTTATTTGTCACTATTAAATTGTGATTTGGCATGACAAGTATGAACCGAAATTTTAAATTCATTGAACTTTGGATAATTAGATAATTCGAAATAATGAGGAAATATATTTAAATAATTTGACCAAAAAAAAGTAAAATTAATTAATTACGAGGCAATGGATTGTAATTTTCTTCTTCTTCTTCCTTTTTTTTGGCTCGAGTAACCATCATGAATGATTACTCATAATTCATGAATTTAAAGTGCCTAATAGTCCATTAGTTGTTAACTTGTTACAAACTTACAAGATATATATATATATATATATATTTGACCTACAGAAATGAAACTAAACATAATAAAAACATTAAAAGAAACCCCTCTAGAACCTCGTTGTGTCCGCCCAAAAGACTCGTTTTTCCTTTTCATAAATGTGGATGAGTTGTGACAGAAGTTTCATAAATGTGGATGAGTTGTGACGGAAGATCTTCGATCCAAATATGAGAAGTTGTTGACCGCAAAGCCCATATTGCAATAGAAGCGGTGAGATAATTTCTTTCCCATCGACAGTGACTGAACGAGCAGTTTTAGAACAAGTTGGCTTTCTCTCTTGCTTTCGATGAAGTCATTCCCACTTTTGATACCTCATTTGAGTTTTGACTTACAACTTTGCCACTCGCTAGGAGTCTGTTTCCACCAACAACTCGTTAAACCCAGCTTCAGCCACCACAAAAAGACCATCTTTTACTGCCATTGCTTCAAGTATATTGACTTCAAACATATGCTTGGAGAAATGAGTTAAGGTAAGCATAATTTCTCCTTTATCATTCTCGAGGATTGCTGAAATTGCACACTGTTTCTGATTCTTAGACACTGTTGCATCTGTATTCATTTTGATTATCCCTTGAGTAGGAGATGATTGTGGTCGACGGTAGGGAGGTATGAAAAATACTTTCCTTCCTCATCCAAGTATGAAGATGTGTAGTGAAGTCCACAACCCATTCCCAAATCGACATGGTATAAAAGTTTTCCTCCTGTTTTGTTTGAAAATTATTTCATTCCTTCTTTTCCAAACAAACCAAGTCATAAACAAAAACTTTTCCATGTCCAATTCCGATAATTCCACAAAAAACCAAAGAAGAAGATCATCAAAATTCACCACATCCTTCAGCCACCTCATATATAAAAAAAAGGGAATCCTTCCAATCATCTTTTGTTCTCTTGCACAACCATAAGGCATGAGTAATTGATTCAGCTCTCTTTCCACATCTTGGGCGAAAACCATCCAACTCCAAACCATGTTTCTGTAAGTAAGTTGTTGTAGGTAATATTATTGTAGAAAGCTTTCCACCCAAAAGTTTTAATTTGATTAGGGATCTTACAATTCCATAAGAACTTCCACCAACGATGGTAATTTGATTATTAGAACCCTCAGCCTCTTGCATCAAATTAAAGGCTACCTTATATCCACTTCGAACTGAGAAACAACCTGTCTTGTCATAGTGCCAAATCACTTTGTCTGATATTGGATTTCTTGGCAATGGTATATTAACCACTATATCAGCATCTTCCATATGACACACATCTCATTAATCTACTATACATCCCATCTTCCCTCCATTGTCATCAACTCTGCTACATAATCTACCTCCTCGCTTCTTAAAGGATAAAATATTTTGATTAGTTATTAATTTTTTTTAAGTTTAACAACTTATAGTGGTGAAGATTTGAACTTTTGACTTTTTTTTAGTCGAGGATATATGAATTTATTACAACATTTAAGGATAAAAAAATTGAGAACCAAACAACATTTGCATCAATAACAATATGATTAGAGTTTAATTAGTTGATTATTTGAATAATTTCAATTTGCAACAATAGGGCAATCTAATATATAATTGAATAGGGAAGTTTAAAATTCATCACAATTGATGCTTCTAGCAATGACAATGCAACAAAATGTCAAAAACAAAACTTGGTATTCAAGATAACGACAATCGGAGAAGATTTCTTGGAAGGAAGCTTGATTACGATAATGCAATTAAAAGTCTTTTTTTTTTTTTGAAGCTAATTAAAGTCAAATTTATAATTGATACATGGATGAGTTGTAGATTTTCTTTTCTTTTTTAAGGGTGGATGAGTTGTAGATTTTTAAGTACTCAAAGACTTTTTTTAATTTGTGGGGTCAGAGTTGTAGATTTGGTTCGTTGATATTTCTATTAAATATACACGTGTCGATAGTTTTGATTTGATATAACAAATTCATTACGTACTCTTTTCGAGTAAATGAATTGAAAGAAGATATTAAAAATAAATTAGAGCAAGGGGTTTTCTTTTAAGTCTCAAATGGTCAAATTGTGTAAGTTGTGGCCAATTTGGTTTACAATTGTTTGGATATGCATTGAATTGGAAAAAAATAAAAAATAAAAGAGGAAAAAAAATTAAATTTGACCCTCAACTTCGGAAGTTATATCGATTTGGACCATAAACTTTCAATTTCATCAAATTAGACTCTAAACTTAAAAAAATATGGTAATTTTTACCCTCAAGTTAAATTTGGCTAATTCACTCACTACTTTTAACAAAAAAAAAAAAAAAAAAAAAAATCATAAACTCATTAATTTTAGTAAAATAAATTTTTGCACAAAAATAAATTTGACAATGCACAAATTAACCATTAAATAACTTTGCCAAAATTCATATATCTCAACAAAAAAATTTAGCTCTAATGTCGTTTTTCTCTAAAATTATATCAATTTCATATCGTATATATGTTTTATACTTTATCGTTAAAACTTCTTTTAACGATATTTGTAGTGAAAACTTATTAGAAGTTAAAATTGCAATACTTTTTAAAGTTTGAGATTAAAATTACAACACTCATCTAAATTTGATGTGCAATTTGATGAAATTGAAAGTTTAGAATTAAAATTGATATAACTCGACAAGTTTAGAATCTATGCCTCTAAAGGAGAGTGTAAGGGACAAATAACTCGAAAACCCGAGCAACCTGGACTACCTAACCCAAACTGTAAAGGTTGGGTTAGGTTGGGTTAGGTTAGGTTAGGTTTTTTTTTGGTTTGGGTTGGGTTAAAATTTTGGAGAGCCGAATTTTCGGGTCGATTCTCGGGTTGGCCTTTTTAGGCTTTGGTTAACCCAACCCAACCCAAAATTTATGTTTTTTTTAAAAATATATATATACTTATAAATGAATTATTTGTGAACTTTTAATGTTTTTCATCTAGGATTATAACAAAGATTAAAATGCTATGAACTTTGAAGTTTGATATTTGAATTTTATGTAATTTTAGTTATTAATTCAAGCAAAAAGTATTTTAAATAATTAAGAAAATTATTAAAAAATAAAAATTCAATCCAACGACCCAACCCAATCCAACCCAAAAATATAGGATTGAGTTGAGTTGGGTTGCAACTCTTGATCGGGTCATTTGGGTAGCCAACTCAATCAACCCAAATTTTCGAATTGGTCTCAAAAAATTCTTCAACTCAAGCCAACGTAATCCATATACACCCTTGGGAGAGGGCATGCAATCTTTTTTTGTTTGCTTATTAAAGATGGCAGCCACGAATGCAAGCAAACCAATTTCAGATCTTTTTGTGACGCCACGTGTCCCTATCTCTCTCTCTCTCATCATTTGGTTATAATTTTGCATACTCTCTCTCCCACCATCTTAAAATAACTTTACAGCTAATATATCATTTGTTTTTCTTTTTAGAATATAACGCTCTTTGTTTTTTTTTTTTTTAAATGCAAGGATTTGAACTTTGGATCCGAATGAAGAAATTTATAAACTATTGAGTAATGTAAATGTTGGCAAATAAATATTAGGTTAAATTACAAATTTAATCATTAAACTTTAAGATTTGTGTCTATTTAGTCTTTAAATTTTCAAAACTGCAAATTTATTCCTTAAACTTTCAAATTTTTAAAATTCACAAATTTACAAGACACAAAAGTAAAATTCTAGGATTCTATTAGACATAAAATTCAAATTTATATCCAATAGATCAATTAATTTTTAAAAATTTTGAATTTGTCAGGAACCCATTTGACTCAAAATTAAAAGTTCAAAGACCTATTCGACACAAAATTGAAAGTTTAGGAATCTATTAGATACTTTTAAAAGTTCAAAGACCAAATAAATACAAACTTCAAAATTCAAGGATTAAACTTATAATTTAACCTAAATACTACTATTCAATTTTGTTCCCAAGGTTTAATTAAAAGATTAAACTGTCTTTTATGTTTTGAAAACTTTTAATTAAATTTTAAGGAGGTATATATGCAAGTCAACTATTTGATTTTTCAACCAAAATAAAAGGCTGTACTTACTAAGATTGGTAAGTGAATTTTTTTGAACATCTGGCTGTCCGACCCTATTTCTTAACAAGAATGGATAGAAATATTTAAAAGACTAACAAAACTGACTAAAACCAAATGAAATTGATCCAAATCAACAAAATAAATTCAAAGAAAAAAAAAAATTGGTTTCATAGTTATGAGACCGAGAGTTGATTGACATTGGTTGTTTAGATCAATCAAGCCAAATCATTTCAATTTGCTTTAGTGAGTTTTATCGATTTTCCATTATTTTTGCTTGCAGCTTAAACCTTCAATTTACACAATAATGCAAGTGAACTTGTAATATTCGAAAGGTGAAGTAACATTTAAAGCATTATATCATACGAACTAGGGGCGGATCCATATAGTAATGTTTGGAAGGTCTGATAAATTATGTTATATAGATATAATTAAAAAAAAAATTATAACCAAAAGGTCAGAAGTTCGAATTCACACATTAGGTTGACCTAAAAAAAGTTATTGTTGGTGTACCAAAAACTTTCTAACTAAGTTCAAATAACCTTAAGTACCATCATATAATTTAGCTCATCTTGATGTCTTATCAAATAGAAAAAAAAAAGTTAAATTACGAGTTTAGTCCATGAACTTTTAAATTCAAAGTCTATTAGATCTCTAAACTTTAAAAAGTGTCTATTGGATCTCTAAACTTTCAATCTAGTATCTAATAAGTTTCTAAACTTTAAACATGTCTAATAGGTCCCTAAACTTTTAATTTTGTGTAATAGATCTATGAATTTTAAAAAATATCGAAGAGGTCAATGATATAATATTATAGTTTCTTATAGAATTAAATACTAAAACTAATTTACTAACATTTAAAAATATTTGTAAATTCTAAATACTTTGTAGATAGAATTCTTTTAAAGAAAATGTAGCTTATCATTTATATTTATTAAAAAATTATAGGTCTAAATTATTTTTAAGAATAGTTTTCTTCATATTTTTAAATCAATAAAAATGACCTGTATAGTCCACAACCCACTCCCATAAGGATCCAACTTGGTTATGAATTTCTTTTCCTCCCTTGAACAGAGTTGCATTACGCCTATTCCATACAAACCATATCATTACTGATAAGCCTTAGAATTAAGGCTTATTTAACTCTCAATTACTTAAAATATTCTTGTTTTGTCTTAAGACCAATTGAAAATAGTTGAAAGATTGCTTCAATTTAAGAAAGAAATAAATATGATAGCATTTGAGATAGAGTTCTAAATAAATTAATCTTGTTTGCAGAAAATATGGAAATTGCAAAATCGTGATTATGCAATTATGGACAGCAGGAGAATTCAAGGAAGAAAGAAAAATCTGTCGCAAAAACCCATTATGGAAATCCTAAATTACCGCATGAATTTGGGGAATTAGAGCACAAATTTTGGATGAGTCAACCCTAAGAAGGATCTACAAAGGGCGGAAGAAAGGAGGCGGCAAGATATTCGGTTTTAGAGAAAGAAATTTGGCTCGTGATTTTTCGAACTCAAGGCTTTGTTTTTTACAGCTTTTTTTACTCTGTTTTCTGCAGTTTTTGTTTTTACTTTTATGAATTTTCTTCTTGTATTACCAAGATTTGTTGGTAGTACAATCTTGTTCATCATTCAAATTCTGTTTTGCATTAAGTTTTTGTTTTAATCCAGCCTTTGTTTTGAGTTTTCGTGGGTTCATCTTTTTCAATCTTCATATTTCTGTACAAGTTGTTCAATTGTTGTTTTCACTCCAGTTCACCCAATCCGATTCAAGTGTACTTGGATTGTCAAGACTAATTGCCTCCTAGAAATAGCAAGAGATTGAGTCGATTGGGGTGGAGTGAGTTGTATTGAACAAGTATTGAATGCATTTTGTTATTAATTGATTATGTCCTTTGTTTTTATTTATTTATTCAAGTTTCAGTAATTGTGGAATGTTTATAAACCCATCAGATTCAAGGGCAGAATGAAGAAGATTGAAAATTCTTATGGAAGCCCTTGATTTTTTGTGTTTATTTTAAAATTGAGAGTTCTAGAAATTCTTGAGAATAATTGCCCAGATTTGCGTAAAGTTTACTGTCACAATTGTTCTTTAAAGCAAAACTATTTAGGATATAATTTTGTATTAATTAGCAATTTACTCAATTTCCCAATATGAATTTTTCTTCAAAAATTAGTTGTAAGATTTTTATTTTCAATATGAGCTAAAACTTCTTAGGAGGTTCAAGGATGTGAATTCCCTAAGAAGTAAATGTAGCCAAAATTTCAATAAAAACCAAGCCTACATCTCAATTGTTTGCTTGTGTTGAATAAATTTCCATTGAGATCCTAGATTGATCAACTAGCGTAGCAACTCAATCTTAGATCTAATACCGACATTGTTAGAGATAAGCGGATTTCATACAAGTGATGGAGAAAATAGCTTAGACATAAGCCAATTCTTACCCTAGACATAGGGATTAAGGACTCCAAAGCCCATAAAAATGTTGAGCCGAATTATCTAAGATAGAGGGACTATAGACATATAAGTCACTCACTTAGCCTTCTAAAAACCTAAATTCAAGGTGAATAGGAGAAGCAATTTTGGTTTACAATTGAGTATAGAATATGTTGGAATTGCAATTTTGGTTTGCAATTACGACTTAGGGTAATGACATTCTTGAGTTCCATCTTATTCTAAAATTCCCTTTGCAATTTCATTTACTAAGCTTATCTAATTTGCTATGCAATATTGCCAATTCTAGATTCTACAATTCAATTATGCAATTTTTGGTTATTTCCATTATTGCCATTTCTAGATTCTACAATTAGATTTTGCAATTATTTGTTTCACCAACACACCATCCCAACATTATTTTTGCAATTTTAGTTTTCAAGTTGCAATTTTCCTTACATTTTACTTAGCAATATTTTTGTTACACCGTTCCCTTGGGATTCGATACTTGGTACTCACATACTATTTTATATTACATCAATCACGTGCGCTTGTGTGTACACCGATCAATTACCAAAAAAACCTCCATCTGATTTCCATTGAGTTTTGAAAAAAACCCGAATAAGAGATCATCAAAATGAACAATTCCTTTCGACCAGTCCATTGAAAATAAAGGAGAATCCTTCCGAAGTTCTTTTGATTTTTTACACAGCCATAAAGCATGAATTTTGGTGCTGTAGGTTTAAAGATGTGGGTAAAAGATTATGAAAAAGTTTCCAACCAAATTTTTTTATTTTGTTTGGAATTTTGGATTTCCATAAGAATTTCCATCACCTTTCCACCACACAATTTCCAGATCCTTCAGCATTGTGTGCTAGAGTGCAGCTAACTGAATACCTCCCATTCTTCTCATAATGCCAAATCAAACGATCTGGTATTGAGCTTCTAGGCAATGGTATGTTCATCACTTTATCCGCATCTTCTGGAGAGCAAACTTCGTTTATTTTCTCCACATCCCATTTTCCATCTAGTGTCATCAAATCCGCTACAAAGGTCCCCCCTCACAAGATACATTATTTTGAATCTTAAATAGTCTCTATAGTAGGGATTATTTATGAATGTTTTATCAAATCATAGGCAAACATTTAAAACTATATAGGGACTAAATTCTTACTTTTTTTAAACTATACGGACAATTTGTAATTTAATAAAAAAATAATAATAACCAAACAAAATATTTTGCCCCTCTCTCGTTATTTTTAGGTTAAATTATAAATTTGATCACTATAGTTTTGCAAAAAGCTTTTTTTAAAAGATTTTGAAAATGTTAGAATTTAGTCTCCATAATATATTAAATGATAGAATTAGTCGTCCCTATGATTTGATAAAACCTCATACATAGTTCATGTGGTTTAATAAAACCATAGAACAATTTATGAGGATTTTATCAAATTATATGAACGAAATTTTAACTTTTAAAATTATAAGGATTAAATTCTATCTTTTTTCAAATTGTAGGAACTAAATTTGTAATTTAACCTTATTTTTATTTTAAATATAACTTGCTCTCTCATTATTTTATACTAATTTGTTTCATTCTCTTCTCTATCTCAATATTTTAATATAATTTAATTTTGAAGGCACTGGAGCACAAAGTCAACGAAAGCAGCCATAGTTGAAGTCCAAACCATCAATCCCCCACATGATGGGGATGGAAAGTAGCTGGTGTAATTATTAGGCTTAAATTATATAACATTTTGGAATATTTATCAATAAAATATCAACGAAAACACTTAAAAGTATAATTTGAAAATTAAAATATATTTTGTGGTTAATGTTTGAAAATTCAATGAATGTATGATTGATGTAGAAAATTTGTGATTGAGAGAAAAAATTTAGGTGATATAAGATGGATAATGTCAATAAGTATACTCAATCGATTAAGACATCAGTAATCTTTCTTAAAAAGTCGTAGGAGAATTTTTTCACCTCTTATTTTAATTGTAATATATATATATATATATATATATATAATTAGAAAAAAAGATGCAAGAAGAGGAATGAAAAGAGCTTGATCTATTATCCTCTATGTACATTATCTAGGATCAAAGTCCAAAAAGTTAATCTCCAAGGCATATTCTATCTATGTCCATTTCTTTGTAGGAATGAGACTGAACTTGACTAAGCATTTTTGGTAAATAGGAAGAAGATCCTAAAATTGATCTACCTTTCATGTGGGGCTATGTCTAACAATACTTGTAAAGAAAGGTGGTTTAGTTTATCATGGCTCAACTATTCACACCAATCAACGCATTAATGAGATCAAGCTAATAATAAATAAAGAAAATGACTAGTTAGCTTTATCAAGCAACTGTAACGTGGTTGATAACTAACATTACTAATCAGCGACGGATTAATGAAGGGCCCAGGAGCCCCCCTCAACTTATGAAACATTTAGTCATTATATTAAAATGTTAGCTATTTTTTATAAAATCCTGCATAGCCCAAGGGCAATCCACTCCTGCTTTTTCTTAAAGCCCTCATTTTGCGCAGGTTCGAATCATGCTGCAGCCATAAATATATGAATGTTTTTAGTTATATATATATATTTATTGACCAATAGAATTCTCTTAACAAAAAAATCTTATAATTTCTTATTTCTTGACTTCTTGTAAATAATTAAAACCTATTTATAAAATATTTACAAATATGTAAGAATAAAAAATATTTAATACTATATATATATTTTTGTTTTAATCTATTCTTAAATTTATATATATATATTTTCTTGGTACAAATATAAATCAAAATTAATACAAATATTTTTGAATTTTTAGAAAATTATTTTTAAAAAAATTAATTACATAAAAAGAAACTACAATTCTAGGAATTATTATAAATGAAAAAAAAAAGTCTTACTTATTATTTCAAGTTTCCTTTTCTCTTGTATGCTTATATAAAAAATTTAGTCATACTTTTAATATTGAAATATATAAATTTATATGTTAAAATATCATTTTGGTCCGTGTACCGTGAAACTTGTTATATTTTAGTCTTTATATTTTCAAATGTCCAAACTTAGGCTCTATACTTTCAATATAAATCATAAAATTAGTTCACACTGTTAGTTTATTGTTAACTTTTCTAAAAAGAAAAATGTAATCTCTATTGTTAGCCTTTTGTTTATAAATTTTGGAAACATATTCACATTGTATCTTTTGCTAGGGTGGTCGGGTCATCGGAGTGGTCACTAGGTGGTTGTCGACGGCGGTTGCTAGGTGGTCGGGTTGTCGGAGTGGTTGTCAGATGGTCATTGGCAGTGGTTCAGGCAAGTCGGGTTGTTAGGGTGGTTGGGTCATCGAGGTGTAAAGTTGTTGAGGTGGTTAAGTCGCAGTGGTGGTCGTCAGATTGGTCTCTAGAGTTCTTATCGCAGTGGTCGCCGGATGTAGTTGTCAGCGGTGGTCGGGTCGTCGGTGCGGTCGACGAAGTTGTCGTTGTCGGTGGTCGTCAGAGTTGTCACTAGAGTTGTTGTCGAAGTGGTTGTCGGAAATGGAAAACGACAAGTGGAAGAGGAAAACATGGCACAAACCCATGAGGTTGTACTGTTGTAACTCATGGGATTGTGTTTCAAAACCAAGAGTTTTGAACACCTTGTGCCAAACATGGTTTTGGGTTTGGAACCCAAACCCATGGGCCAAACACCCCCTTAGAGCTTTGAAAATGAAATAAATAATTGAGTTATACATCAATTCCTCTAGATTTGGTAGTCATAATGTACCCAAGATATAAAAGACTCATTCATAAGTAGCTTATTATCCGAGAGTTCTTAGTGGAAAAAAATGCTCTAGCTTGATCCATAGGGCCAACAATAGGGGGTTGAAAAGGGCTTCAGAAGTAGAAAATATGTAATTAGAAAATAGAATTTGAAACACAATACAAAATAAAGCGTATTTTCAATTTTACGCAATTTAATAAAATCTCTAATTGTGATGATTACAATGAAGATTCAATGAACATTAAAACTATTTGATTCTAATTAAACCATTCCATAGCAAGGTTCTACCATTACAATCTATCATGGCACAAAATCAATTTATCTCCTTAATCACAAACTCCACTCTACCTTTACAACAACATTTTTGTATGAACTTTCCAAAAACTCCTTACATTCCAACATCCAGTCTAATTCTCCAAACTTCAATCCAGATTCAGATTCAATTTCATAAATATACAGAGATGTTTGAGAGAATCATGCAAATGCCAACTTCAAATTTGTTGAACTTTCACAGGACAATCCTTTTTTTCTTGTTACTATATGTAGTGAAAAAAAGAAGAAAAACTCAAAAGATCAAACTAAACTATTTCTCACAGCTAGGTTAAATCATACTTTATAAAGACTAAAAACTAAATAAAGACAAAGAAAAATAAATCAAGGATGGAAGAAAGTGAATTTGAATATGAATAAAAAATAAATAAGTGTCTAATTTATATGAAAAACTATTAAAAAAAAAAAAGAGAACGGAGAAAATAAAAAGAAACAAAGCAAAAGAACAAAATGAAAAGTTAAATCAATAACAAAATATATAAAGATAGCCACAACAAAATTTACACAAAAAATGCATTAAAGGGGGATTTAGATTTACTGACAGCGACGACTAGTTGTACAAGGCGTCGGCAGCAAGAAAGAGGGGGCAACAACGAGTGGATGAGAAGACAACGACATATCGTGTGGGCACGGCAACACAACTTTAGCTAAATAGCGGCGACAACAAGATGGCGACGCAAATGAACAACGAGCTGACGACGAGACAGTGGCAACTAAGGCTGACTGACGGCAGAAGGGGGAGCAAGGAGAGAGGTTTCGATCATTTGGTGAAGGAGCAGAGAGATACAAAAATGAAATTGGAGAAAATGGTTAGATAAGCTTTTATTGGGTTTCCGTGAATGCTGCAAATTAGGACGTCGGCAGAGACCCTCTCTCGATGTCGTCTAGACGGCCCAGGAGAGGGAGGTCTCTGCCGATGCCCTAATTTGTGGGGTCGACAGAAACCCCTCTAAAGGTTCTTCCAACACTGTCATGACGGCATCAAGAGGGGGTGTTTCTCCCTACTCGTTTATGTGCATCGGGATAGACGAATTTTCTTATAGTGTAACCAATAACATTAAAAAAAAAAAAAATGAAAGACAGAGAGAATGCAAATAAAATTTCAATATTTTTTAAATTATTCATAGATATTTCCATTTGAATATTCAATAATTAGACAGAGATAAGCTAAGTCACGTGGCTTTTTTTCATTGGAAATATAGAAGAACCTATTTATTATAACATTAATTTTTTTTCTGTTGAATAAATAATAGTCATGGGAATCTGTCAAAAAAAAAATAATAATAATAATAGTCATGGGAATCTGTTAAAAAAAATAATAGTCATGGGAAAGTCAAAGTTGAGAGAGAGAAAGAGAGAATTAAATTCTCCAATTAATGTTATTATTTTTTTCTTTTTTGCTCTATGTCAAATATTCAGAAGGGTTGGGTAGGCATTTGAAGTCAACACGTCATGGTCATGTTTGGCTGTCTGTTCATTGTTTTGACTCATATATACTTAAATAAGCAATATTCACTGCATCAACAACATTTTTTTTCCGCAAAAATTTCCAACTTTTTTAGTTTAAATTCTATTTTAATTTCTAAAATTGAATGTTAATTCTATTTCAATCATAAACTTTCAATTTTAGTACCTGCCCTTAACATGAAAATTCTATACTAGCCCTTAATTAGGGTTAACTTTTCATAAATCATTTAACATAACATAATATATATATACTTTTTCATATATTTGATAAAATACATATATATCTAAAACATGTTTTAGAAGTCACACATAGTAAAGTTATTTGTCAAATTTTGAAATAGATCCAAAAAATATACTTTCTCGATCAACAACTTTAAGAATTAAAATAGAATAATTGAAAGTTCAGAAACTAGAATAAAACATTTAAAATGTTAAATAAAATATATGTAATTATAAAAGATCCAACCCACAAATTCTAATTACTTGAATTCTTCAAATGAGTTATAACTAGAAAGAAAACATCACATTGTCCTAGCTAGTTCTTCTAAAAGATGTAAGTGATGATATTATTTAGAAAGTCATTAATGGCTTCACACGGTTTATGAAGACTCCACACAACTCATGAACCCACTTCCTAACTATGTTAATAGAGAAGTTTGATAGAGCTGCAACTACCATGTCCCACTAACTCGAACGCGTAACAAGTAGGTTAAACTCACAAAAATAGAAGAAGAGACACATTCATAAAATAACAAGAAGTTGTTGTAAGAGAATGACTAACTGTGAACAAATATATATTTTTTTAAGTTCAATATAATTGTAGGGATAAAAGATCAAATTATCAACATTTGAGCTAGTAATTAAAATCTTATTTACTAAGCTATATATATTCAAATTGATCAACATTCATACACAAGATTTACTCATCTAAATAACTCGAAAATAATATTTATTAGCCTTACGGCAATTCTTGGTTACAACAAAAAGAAGAAAAAACCAAAAACAAAAATTTTGGTATGTAAAAGTAAATACATCGATCATTCCTTAAGGACTTTTCCTCATCACCTCATGAAAATTGTAAAAAAAAAAGAATAAAACTCCAAAAAAATTAGGACCGTTGATTTTTTGGTGCTTGCAGATATTGTTGTCGTTGTTTGGTTTTTTCATATTTATGGCATTGCCCTTTTAAAGTATATCCATCTATAACTAATAATGACTATTTCTTGAGTCAGAAACTGTCCCCTTTGCCCAAAAAACAAGGTTGGTTTTTTCTTTGCTCTTTCTATCTCTCTCTTCTTAACCATAACAGAGCATTTGGTCTGTTTCTTCATCACTGATTCTGACTCTACTGGAAACAGATCAATTTTCCAAGGCACTGTTTCTTCTACATTTAGAACGTTTGTTTCTGAATTTTGGGACTCAAAATTTTGGAACAATCTTCCCTTTTTTTTTTTTTTTGTTCTCTCTCTCTCTCTCTTGTTTTTTCTTTTTGTATTTTTACTTCTTCAGAGAAATTCTAATGGGCAATCCATTGTGGGGAAGAGCAAATGGACCATATTGAATCCCTTCTTGTGCTCCCACTACATTCCACCTGCATAATTTTCAAACCAAAAAACCAAATTAATCACCATAATTCCCATCTTAAAAACCTTTTTTAAGCCCAAAAAATGACACAAAGATATGTTGCTAAAAGTGTCTGTTTTGAAACTCAATCTGGGTTGTTTTCGAAAGTGGAAATTTAGTAAGAACATGTATGAATAACTGAAGTGATGAAGTTGTTCCTATGGTAAAAGTAATGTGTTTGAAGTGTATACTAAACTTGATTATAGTTTAGTTTTGGAAATTATCTTGAAGGTAAAAAGTTGGAAAATTTACCCACCTGTACTTTGTGGTTAAATGATGAAGTAGAACCAGCATCTCCAGCTTGGCCAATTCATTTCCTGGGCAGGAGTGGGTCCCATTGCCAAATGGCATATAAGTATTGGGTTTTTGAGCAACCTGTTCCAATCATATCAAAACAATCATTGAACTTTTGGCCTTACCAAATTTGTATGCCAAAAAAATAAAACCCAAAAGAAAAAAAAAAAGAGAATAAGTTCCAACATTTTCCATCAGAAACATTTCTCTGTTTTGCTAAATGAAGTAAGTAAACAATTATAAATACTGCACTTTTTATTTTTACCTCAAATCTTGAAGGATCGAACTTGTCAGGCTGAGGGAAATTTTCTGGGCTGTGATGAATGTTTCTGAAGAGAGGCAAGACTTTCCATCCTTTTGGGATCAAATATCCTGTAAAGAATCAATTTTCAAATGAGGGTTTTTAGAGAGAGAAAAAATAAATAAGAAAAAAAGGGTTTGGATTTGAGAATTTGAATAAGTTCTTTAGCAATTCTTTTTTTTTTAAAAAAAAAAAAAAAAAAAAAAAAGCTTACCATCAAATTCAACATCTTCCACTGCTTCTCTGAAAGTAAATGATAAAACTGAGGCCACTCTTAGAGTTTCTTGAATCACCCTTGAAGTGATTGGCATGTTTTTGGTGTCAGCCCAGGTGAGATTATCATCTCCACTCTGTTTTTCTTTCATTATTGCTTCTTGTTCAGCCTACAAACCCAAAAACAGAGGAGAAAATTGAATTTCTAAGCTCCAAAAAAACAATATTCTTTTGGTTTTGTGAAAAGTTGAGAGATGGATTCTTACAGTGACAGCTTGAAGAACACTTGGGTTTTCTCCTAGATACTTCAAGATCCATGTTAGAACACTCGCTGTCGTGTCGCGAGCAGCGAAGATGAGACCGATAACGTTATCAGCGATCTGTTCGTCCGTGAGACCTTCCTTTTCGCCCATGAAAGATCCGAGGAGGTCGTTGTGAACGCACTTCATTTCCCTCCTGGTTGTGAGGATCTTGTTTAAGATTTGTGCTAGTTCCTTCCTAGCTTTCATGGCCTTGTGGAAGAGTGTTCCAGGCAAGTTTATCGGCATCGAATTGTAGCCTTTTTCGAGAATGTAGTAGCATCGCTTGAGGTCCTCGAAGTAAAGCGCTTCGTCTTTTCCAAATATCGAAAGCAACGAAACCTCGAATGCGAACTAAAGAAGAAGAAGAAGAAGAAAGAATTAGCTAAAGACACCAGCTATTCAAAATGGGGCAAAGAAAAACAGAGTAGTAAGAAACAGAGAAGCTCTGTTTTACTCTGTTTCTTTTTGTGTGTGTTGAGGAGTTATATATATATATATATACCATCTTCATTTCTTGGAAGGTGTTGATCAATTGGCCATCCCAAGATTGTACGGTGTTCTTAGCAATGGACTCGATGCTGGGGACGATGTTTCTGATCGCCTCGGGCATGAAAGTTCGGAGGACGAGGCGCCTCAATTTGGCATGGTAATCACCTTGGTGAAAGAAGATGGCATTTTTGCCCAACATCCTCTCTTTACTAGCTGGAAATGTAGGCTTAAAGAGATGAGCTTTAGTCACCAACACAAACTTCACAGCTTCAGGGCTTGAAAGCATCACACAAGGATAACCCAATATGTGGGACTTGAAAATAGGGCCATATCTGAATCAAAACAACAAAATTCATCAAAACCCATTACCAAAAAAAGAAAAGAAAAGAAATCAATAACCAAGAGAGGGAAAAATAATAAGAAGAAGAATTAAGAAGAAGAAAAGTGACCTCTTCTTTTTGGAGGCAAAGAAGACATTGGGATCTTGAGAGTAGAGTTGGAGGGTTTCACCCATGTAAGGCCAGCCCATTGAGCCCGGCGGAAGGGGAAGTTTCCGGCGAGCGAGGGCGGAGAATTTGAAGAGAGAATGGAAGAAGAGGAAGAAGAAGAAGGCGAGGAGGAGGAAAGCGAACATGGTTATGGAGGAAATATGGTATTGGAAGATAAGGAAAGGAGGGTGAAGAAAGAAGGGAATAAGAAAGGGGGTATATATAGTGTTTTGATGGGGTGCGGAAGGAAATAGGGAAGGAAACAAGCAGAGAGAAACAGAGAGAAAGAAGGTAGAGGTTTTCAATACAGCTCAAAGCGCACACACGGAATCTCCTTACAGCTCATACTTCTCTCTCTCTCTCTAGTTCTAACAATTTTATTTTTTTATTTTTGGGTTCGAAATGTTTAATATGGGTCATGAGTTTTACTTTTATTTTTTAAAAAAAAAACTTTTAATTTTTGGGAGAGAGATGAAGCCAAAAAGGAAAGGGACTCACACAGCACGTGTCCCAAGCCAAAAGGGTTACAAAAATAGCGTGTGGGGGATCCTCCAATTTTTTTGTTACATAGAGAGAGAGAGAGATAGAGAGTTGTTTCTTTTTCTTAGAGAGACAGAGAGATGTTCGAGTTCTTTTTGTTAGAGTTTTTCAAGTTCTTTTGAGAGAGAGAGAGAGAGTTCGAAGTTATTTTGTTAGAGAGAGAGTGGCGCTAGTGATTGGGAGAGGCTGCAAATTGTAATTAAATCAAACAGAAAAAAATGTCCTTTGGTTAAGACAAAGGGGACTTTGTATTATAAAATGTTTAAGAACCTTTTGGATTATTTTTATATACACTCACTAATCTACTCTCTCTTTCTTTTTAAATAAATTTCCTACCTTTTTGTAGATAAATATAATTCAAAACATCAACAAAATGTATAGTTATAACCCTTTCGTATCTATATGAAAAATACATGTGACGTATATAATTTCTATATGGGTCTTTCTTAAGTTTTTTTTCTTTTCAAAAGAACGGTTTCTTATATCGTCAAGTATTTTAATTTCTTTACTTTAAAAGCAATTGGTTTTGGTATTGGGTACGTGTTAGGTTTGGTAAGAATTTCACAAAATTAGAAATATAGAAAATTTGTTTCACAAAAATAGGGGAGAGAGAGAGTTAGCTCATGTGTTAGAAGTAGTCATATAATTAACATTTTTTTAAACAATAATAACAAAGCCATTTTTTGTGTGAGATTTGTTAATTGTCTCACAATCTCCTCATGAACAATTTTAATCCCATCAAACTTCAACCTAAAATCATAGGTGTGAGAGGAGCTAGTTAGGTCATGCAACCATATTTTTCTCTCTTTTCCCACACAAACATATTTCTTGTTTTTAAGTATTTTGACAACCTAACAAATATAATAAATCCGTTTAAATAGAATCAATCAACTTCATTTCTTTCAAAGTCTCATTATTCACGGACTCATAAAACTATTTTCATACGAAAGAAAAGGATGCACTAACAATAAAAAGAAAAATGATATAGATTAGGTTGATATACTGATCAAGATGTCTATATCAAAGAGGTTTCAAATTTATATATGGAAATGGTGATGTGAACCCATGTTTTGTAAAATAATTATATAATTTTTGAAAATTTACTTGAGAATTTTTAATAAGTTATAAAGCATCATTATTAATATTTATATTCAACCTGTTGACATTTTTTCTTTGAAAAATAATGCTTAGTATTTTTGTTTACGTCTATATTTACTATACTTAATAGATCAAATATAGTCCACTTTCATTTTGATGACAAACTTTTCAATTTATAAAAATGTTTGATCAACATTAAGCCCATATGATTCCAAGAGTTCATAGCTATGATCTTTAAACAAACACCCAACAACTCAATTTTGGAAAATATATAATTTCATTAAACCCTATCCAATTAGCATGCATGCACAACTAACCAATGCAGTTGACTTTGCCTGCTCAATAATGGAAATTAATTATGCATATGGGAGTCAAAATATTAATTTATGCTAGCCCTAAATTAATTAAAGAAGTGTTCATTGTCAATTCAATGATTTTTCTCCATTCATATTGATGAAAAAGGCCTTTTTTCCATTCTGATAAAATAATGATAATTATTACACATCAATTAGCAGTGATTTGATCAGACTTGCAGTCTTGACATTTTACACTATGGCTTGAACTTGCAAATATTTTAGACTTCACTCAAAAAGTCTTATATGCATTGTTTTTGTACTTTGAAAAAAAAATGCATTTTTTTTATAATTATAAGTCTAATTTCTGCACTAATGATCAATATGAGACTTTGGCTACCCTTTAAGAATGAATTGGCAAACCCAAAATTTATTTCAATATACAAGATTTAATTTTTAAACAGAAAAATAATAATAATAAGGAAATAGTTATCGAGCAAGCTCTTACCTTAAAAGTGAGTCTAAGTGACAAATACACTAAATTCTTATTTTTTAGGGCCTAGAAATATGAGCTTCACATCATCTAAAAATTATTAGAATTGATTGCTACAATGGAGGTGTCACTCTCTAATCCTTAGATTCATAATAAATAAATGTATTTCTATTTTTTTCATATATCAATCGAGATAACTAGCCTACCGAGCATAGTTCAACTGGTAAGGTATATATCCTCGACCAAAAAGTCTGGAGTTTGAATCTCCACTCTCACATATTGTAAAACTTTAAAAAAAAAAAAATCAAGATAGCTACATTGTATCTGTCACACTGAATAATCTCTCTGAATCATTTGCTTCGAAATGAAATAAAACGTAATGTAAGGTTGTAGTAGTCTTCTATATACGCAATTCACTGGCATATGACCTTTGAATGTTAACAAATAAATGAATGACAAAGAGAGAGCAAGTGTATAGTCAAAATTTATTTGCCTTGCAAAATTAATGCTAACTCCCATCCCTTCTAAATTCAAAGACAACCATCTCTCTCTCTCACAAATGTTGATGCATTTTTCCTTTGTGCATTAATGAAGGCTAAAAGCAAGTGTATGTGTAGTAAATCTACCTGCATCAAGTTTGACCCACAAGGAAAAATGTCAATGTCTCTGTATTTGGATTTTATTGCAACACCTCTTTTGATTATGTGAATTGTGTGGAAATATGGAAAAGGGTTCATTCTTATGCATTTCAAATCATATTCTCATCTCTGACTCTTTTTTTTCCATAAAATTTTAAATATTTTATTTTAATTTCTCAACTTTCAAATATTCTTTTCGTTTCAGTTTTTGAACTTTTGAATGATTTATCAAAAAAAAATTGAAGTAAATTAATTTGACATCTACTACTTGGTCTACTAGAGATAGTTTTAAATATTTTTTTCACCTAAAAATTTTATTAGGTAAAATATAAAAGATGTGTCCATGTAAATTTCTTTTAAATGATTTTTAAAAAAAAAATAAAAATTCATCGTTAGGATTGAAATATTTTTTTATGCAAAATGCAGAAACTAAAATAGAATGTGCAAAAGTTAAGAGACAAAAATTGAATAAGCATAAAAATTTAAAAACCAAAATGAGATATGAACCTAAATTATATTTTTGTTATTTGAACTTTAATATGTATTCTAATATGATTCTTATACTTTAAAATGTGTTTTTCTTTCCTTCAAAATTTTTAAAACAAGTATATGTTTGTCTGATTAAATTTTTGTATTACATTTATCCTAAAACTTTAGGTCATCCATTTCTAAATTTGATATTGCATATAACACAAAGTCCTTAGGGTTCTATGTATATGATTTCTATTCAATTCTCTACAAAAGTAACCTGAACGTTTTTTAGTGTGTGTGTGTGTGTGTGTGTGTATATATATATATATATATATATATATATATATATATATATATATATATATATATATATATATATATATATATATATATATATATATATATATATATATATATATATAGCAGAAGTTCATAAAGTAAAAATTAAATGCATTTGAAAGTCTAACCATTAAAACAAAATGTGTATGAAGATCAAAAGGATTGTTCTTTTTAATAATTTGTGCCTCTCTTTGAGCATTTTTTTAATATATATTAAAAATATACAGTAGAGTTGTTATACAGTTATATGCCACAAAAACTTACATGCCAGCTTGAGCATAGTTCAACTGGTTAAGATATATACCTCCATCAAAAGACACCATCCCTACAGAACACAAGTTTTGTTGTTGAACTAAAATAGTAATAAGAATAGGAATAAAATAAATACTACCTTTGTTATGCTTATGCACACTTTTTTACCCATTTGGTTTGAAAGTTTGTAGAACGAGAATAATATTATCATTGAATGAGTGTACTTAAAATAGTTAATAATTAACGTGCATTCATTATACAATGTCACATTAAAAGAAAATGGCCAAAAGAAAGAACAAAAAAAAAAAAAAAAAGAGGTCTAATCAATATAGGTTAAGTTATACAAAATACCTCTAAACTTTGGAGTAAGTTTCAATTATGCCTCCTAAACTTTAAAAAATTTCATTTTTATACTCAACTTTTGAAATTTGTTTCAAAAGATACTATTGGAAAAAAAAATCGTTAAAATAAGTTGAAAATTAATGCGACTAGTATAGAAAAATTGAAAAGCATATTAGACACATCATTTACATTATCATTCACATAAATTGATGTGGAAGTTGATGCATAAAAATTAATCATATAAATGATTTTAACGATATCTTTTGAAATGAAATAAATGGTATAACAACGATCTTAATCTTTTATATAGTTATTGAAAATAATATCATGTACTACGCCTTTTATATTTTACACATCACAATTGTCATGTCAATTTTCATTCTTTATTTTAGTGAAAAGATATTTTTTGACCAATTTCACAGTTCAAAGGCATTTTTTAGCACAAATTTCAAAGTTTAAGGATAAAAATGACTTTTTTTTTTAAAGTCTGGAGGCATAAATTTTGAAACTTATCCTAAAGTTCAAGGATTTTTTTGTATAATTTAACCATGGATAAATAATATGTTTTTACATGGTGACTACGCCATAATTTTCCATTCTTGCTTTTATTTCCATTTTTTAAAGGTTATTAGTAAGCATGCGATTATTTACAAATAATTATTCACTAACCATTAAAATCAGCAAGATCAACTTGTTAAATGATTTTATGGAAAGATAAATTAGTGAAATTTAAAAATGATAGAAGAAATATTGAATAATTTTCTTTTAATGCTGATGTTTTCTTTCACTCTCTCTTTAATCATATGTATTAAGTTGAATTTCATCGAAGTAGTTTTATTGATTATGGTTAACTTGATCATAGTTCAACTGTTATAGTATATATTTGATCCAAAAGACTAGAAGTTCAAGTAATATCCCCACACCTTGAACCAAAAAAAAAAAGCTATAGCCATGTAACCCTTTTAAGGTGGTTATAGTCCTATGTAATTATTGAATCATGATGATGATAATTTTTGTTCTATCTACTTTTTTTTTTTCTTCAAACCTTTGACTTTTGTTGATTTTTTTTTTTGAGAGAGAACTTTTGTTGAATTAATTGGAGAAAATTGGAAATGTTTACTATTATACTTTTGAATTTTCTATCCCTTACCATCGTTTGCATGCATATCTCTCTCTCTCACTCTCTCTTATCTCTCAAAAGTAGTTTTCAAATATGCTGTATCACTTAATTTGTAATTTAGATCAAATTACAAATTTAGTCCATAAAATTTTAAAGTTATGTTTAATAGATTTATCTTTGAACTTTCAAAGGTATGTAATCAATTTTTTTTAATGTATAATAGATCCTTAAACAACTTGCAATTTCGTGTCTAGTAGATTCTTGAACAACTTTCAATTGTAATTTGTGTAGACATTTTTACAAATTTACAAACACATTTGACACAAATTAGTTGAAAGATTTTAAAATGTCTATTAAATACAAAATTTAATAGATGATCCATCAATATTTAAAAATGTCAAATAGAATGAACTTTTTAGACAAAAATTGAAAGTTTAAGGACCTATTACACAACTAAAAAATTAAGAGACCCCTTTATACACAAAATTGAAAGTCTAAGAATCTATTAAACACTTTTTAAAATTTAGTAATTTATTACATTGAAAGTTTAAGGACTAAATTTGTAATTTAACCAATAATTTATCATAAATATATACGATAAAATTAAAGGTTTCAAATATAGTTTTTTGGTTTATGAACTTTATTAGTTTTTTTTTGTAAAAAATTTGTTCTTAAAATTCATTTTGTGTTCTTCGATGAACAATTAATCCTTCATTTAGTCTCAATTACAAAAATGTTTATGTCTAATTTATTTGTTAAAAAATACATGTAATATAATCTCATTCATACTTTTTTTAAAGAGTAATTTCATTAATTATCTTGAGTATCATATCCAAATTATCACTTTTATTCTATGGACTAAACTCAAAATTCAAGAAAATTTTGAGGACTAAAAATAAAATAGATTTATAAATGTTAAAGAACTAAAATAGAAAGTAAGCAAATGCTATGTTTGAGGACTAAAATCAAAATTATAAAAATGTAGGCCCCGTTTGATAACCATTTGTTTTTTTAAAAAAAAATTAAGCCTATAAATACTACTTTCACCCATAGTTTTCCTTTGTTTTGTTATTTACTTCTTACGTACGTTTTTCAAAACTAAGCCAAGTTTTAAAAACTAAAAAAAATAATTTTCAAAATTTTGTTTTTTGAATTTGGAATTTAGCTAAAGTTTCAAATGTTTTATTTAGAAATATGAACATTTGAAATCTATTGAAGAGAAACAATAAGAAAATATGCACAATTTTCAAACATCAAAAATCAAAAATTAAATAGATATCAAACGGGATCTTAATAATCAATGAAAAATGGTCATAATAATAATAATAATAATAATACTAATAATAATCAATGAAAAATGGAATAAAAAGTATAGGACCAAATACAATACTTAAAACCTTGAATAATTCTCATAATGGTCAAAGTTTCATGTCAAAGCCTAGGAATATATGAAAAGTATAATTATAGTCCAAAAACGTACACATATTTACCATTTTTAAAATATAAGGTAATATACCAAATTCAATTATTCAAGTAGCTTCAAACTTTGATTAACATATATTAATATTTTAAAATTTTCTTATTAAAGAAAGATATTTTAAACCTAATTACTAAACATTTTTATAAGTAGGAAAAGAACAAAAATGTTCACACATCATCTAGATCTTGAGGCTTAAAGTCAAGAATAATTGAAAATGAAAAACATAATCTTTACATTTATTTTGAGAAATAGTTATAAACAAAATTCTTTTTCTTGTCAGTATGATAGACGATCCAACAATTTTTTTTATCGTATTATAATAGGTAACCAAAATGAAAAATCGTCTTGGTTAGTTTCAATGTTACTATACATTAAAATGATTTAAATACATTGTAGACTTAAATTCTTGAATTTGGTGGCGATTATAAGATGTGGCAAAGATGGTTAATTCTTCTTGGAAAGATTTGGAAGTGATGGCTATCAATTTTGTTGATATTTTAAACCTTGAATGGTGTGTTTCTATAGTAAAAGGTTGAATTTTCTTACCAACTATTCAAACACGTGCATGGCATGCGTGATTAATGGATTTTAACATTAAAACAATTTGCCGTACGAAAGTGCTCTACAGCCAAAGAAATTTCTAACAAAAGACAGAAAATCTTTGTTTCTTCTCTTTTTCTTTTCACTTTTTAGAATTTTTAACATCCTAGTAAAAATTTGAGAAACAAAGCACATAATTTAAACATTTTCTTAAAATTTTTTAAGATTTGTCTAGGATTCTGAAGATATTTTATATTTGTTATGTTTAGAATGTCAAATAACTTAGGCCCCATTTGATAATTATTTAGTTTTTTATTTTTGGTTTTTGAAAATTAAGTCTATAAATACTACTGTCACCTATAGTTTTTTTTGCTTTGTTATCTACTCTTTTTTACCTAAATTTTCAAAAACCAAACTAGGTTTTGAAAACTAAAAAAAAAAAAGTAGTTTTTGTTTTTGGAATTTGCTTAAGAATTCATAAGTTTTCTTAATAAAGATGAAATCCATTGTAGAGAAGTGAAAAGAAAAAAAGTACAATTTTTAAAAACCAAAAACTAAAAGTTAAGGCTCCGTTTGATAACCATTTGGTTTTTGAAAATTATGCTTGTTTGCTCACCATTTCTATACAATGACTTTCATCTTATCTACAATGGTTTCCATCTTTCTTAAGAAAACACTTGAATTCTTAGCCAAATTTCAAAAACAAAAACAAGTTTTTGAAAACTACTTTTTTTAGTTTTCAAAACTTGGCTTGGTTTTTTAAAACACATCTAAAAAGTAGATAAGAAAACATGGAGAGTCATAGGTGGAAGTAGTATTTATAGGCTTAATTTTCAAAAACCAAAAACCAAAAACTAAATAGTTATCAAACGGGGCCTAAATAGTTATTGTTGTAACATTTAAATATTTAATTGGTTTTAAATATGAGTTTCTTTTTAGTTTGTAATTTGTGAGAGTTTTCATCTTTTTAAGGAAGAAAACGTATTGGTAAAAGAGGTTAAAAAGTTTACAATTTAATTACTTATTTTTGTATTAAATTCCTAGATCTAAAATTCTAGTATAAATACCTCTCTTACCACACTCTCAAACACACAACATTTCAATATTCTATTCTCTCTAATTTCTCATATTTCTCTACTTTGCTCTTTTAAGAGCAATTGGCCAAAAGAATGGTGTTCTTAGTTGTGCAGAGTGGTTTGAGCTACATAACGTTTCAGTTGGGTTGTTGTATCCTGGAGGGGACAGGCTAGAGAAGAACTACTGCACCGGTGGTTGATAAATAAATATACACCGCAAATGACTTGAATCTCTATTTTCCTCTGTTATTTGTAATTCCCCCAATAGTTATCAAACGAGGCATTAGCTTTTTAATAAATAAGTATCATTACTATATTAAAATGTAAGGATTCTGTGCAGGAATGTCAAGCTATTAAAGATGTCCTTAAAGAGTATAAAGAGTCGTCAGGCCAGATGGTCAATAAGGAGAAGTCCTCGTTCATTACTAGCAGGAATGTGGGCCAGAGCAGAATCAAAGCCATTAGTGGAAAACTCGGAGTGAACTCTATGAGATCTTTTGGCCTTTATTTAGGCCTGCCTTACCATAACTCTCGCAATAAGAAATAGATGTTCCAAGAGGTTAAGAGTAGAGTTTGGAAGGTTTTCCAGGGCTGGAATGACGAGCTCTTTTCAGTTGGAGGTAAAGAAACTCTTATCAAAGCAGTTGCGCAAGCCATTTCGGGGTATACTATAAGCTGCTTCAAGCTTCCTAAGAGGTTGTGCAACGATCTGGATGCCATGCGCAGTAGATTCTGGTGGGGTTCATCGGAGGGAAAGACGAAAATCCACTATAGGAGTTGACAGCGTCTAGTTCGCCTAAAAAGGAGGGAGTTATGGGATTCAAAGACTTCAAGCTGTTTAATCAGGCTATGCTAGTGAAGCATAGCTGGAACATCACCAAAAACCTTTCTAGTCTTCTTGCCAGAGTCCTCAAAGGAAGGTATTTCAAAAATGGTGATTTCCTGAAGGCAAGGGAAGGCTTGAATCCTTTTCTCACTTGGAAGAGTATTCTGTGGGGGCATGAGCTGTTTGAAAATGGGTATAGGTGAAGGGTTGGTAATGGGAGGCATATCTTTATTGGTGAAGACCTGTGGGTGCCAAACAACTTAAACTTCAAGCCGAGTTTGATTTCGAGTCCCTCAAGTTCAGAAGAGTGGCGGAGCTCATCAGGGAGGGTGGTGAGTGGGATGAGGAAACTATTATAGGCGCCTTCTGATAATTCTCAGTTATGAGAATTATTTAACCCTAAAACTAAGTTGTTCTTGCCATTTTTTCATATTTTGTCGAATAATGAGCAAGCTAAAAATAGCATTTATAAGATAAATTCATGTAAGCTTGTTGGAGTATGGAAAAAGAAGAAATTAGTTGAAAAGATAATGGAAAGTTGGCTAAGTTGTTGTTTTTGTGCAGATTTGAAGCAATGAAGAAAATGCAAATGAAATGTAATTGCATTTCCTTGAGAAAGCAAGGTGGTGAACAAGAGGGAAAATGCAATTGCAATACAATTGCATTTTCCGGACTTATCAATTTATTACTGAAATCACGGAAATGCTCCAAAATCCACGGCATTTTGCTCAATTTCTAGGAGATTTTTCAGCCTAATCTCATGCCCCAAGTTTACCCAAGATTTAAGGAGCCCTAAGATGGAAGCACAAGCCTTAGAATTCCTATAAAAATGAGAAGAACGAAGCAAAACACAACTCGATTTTTCGGGTTTTCATTTTCGGACAGCAGCTCTTATCTTCGTTTTTCTGTCTTCTTTACAACAGTTTTTTTTTCTTTTTGCACTTTAATTCCCGAGCGTGATCCCTCATCAACGAAATTTTGAGGAGGTGAAGATCCAACTGCCTTTGAAAGTGTGTGTGGTTCGATCAAAGCAAGGAAACTTTCTTTAGCGTTGTTCCTCTGTTTTTGTTCAATTTTTATTTCAGCAGCTAGGTTCTGTTTATTCTAAATTTTGTAAGTTGTTGCTAACTTTGTGAAGGGAATAATCTAATTAAACCCAAGCGGAAGCATAGGAATCGGTTTGAGTTTATTTAGAATTAAATAATAATATTATGGTTAAGCATAACATACCTTGAAAATATGGAGAATCTTCTGGCAGATCTTTATCTCTTCCACAAAGTCTTCCTAGCTATGACTCGAACACAGGACCAAGGCTTGTGGGAGCCTCTTGAAAGAAAATCCACAAGGGATTAAAGAGGAAGAGGTCTAGAGAGAATTCTCTAATTCTCTCTATTGAGGAGATGTGTGTTGTGAAGAATACACAATGGCTCACCCATAAGGTCCTATTTATAGTAGTCTAGGGAAAATAATTAAATAATATATTTTAATATCTAATGTATTAAAATATATTTATCTAACCAATTTGAATCTTATTCAAACCGTTTAAAATTCTCCTACGACATTTATTTCCTAATTTGAATCCAATTCAAATTTAATAAATATATTTTATTTAATGTATCTAATATACATTAATTATTTTAATATTTAATATATCAAATACAATAAATATATTTTTCTCTTTTGTATTTAATATATCTAATATAGTAAATATTAATTTGAAAACTTCAAATAAAATATTAAATTTGAACATGTCAAAATTTTCTTTCAACTAAATTGATCTTTTAGTGTTACGATGAGCTAGTAATGGGACCTTATGGACCTACAGATTATAAGCTTCAATGATACAAAATTAATTAATTAAACTCTTTAATTAATCAATTTGTATTTATTAACTCTAGGGTCACTCTACTATAAACCTAGAGTTGCACTCTTAGGCACTGTAGGACAAGTTGTCTCCATAAATATAATCATTACATGCAAGTAGATTCTTCACGAGTTGTTCGTAATTACAACTGGGTCAAAAGTCCGTTATACTCCTATAATTACGTCTTGCACCTTAAGTACCACTGATCATCTAATGAACAATCTGTTTATAATCTAATTATAAACTAAGTTCCTCTCGGGCTAGTGAGAGGGTGGGGCTCCATTGTTCAAGTCTCGAAATTAGCACTTAAGAGAACTACTCATCTACGTACCCTATATGGGAAGGAGTGAATTCCATCTTGAGATTATGTTCCCAGCTCCCTTTTTGGTCAAGTCCCCAAAATTGTAGGCATATTGAATCGGCTACAAAAGTCACTCTCACCCATGTAAATCAAAGGACAAACACTCACAGGTAGGAGTTCATAACTCACTCAGGATTAAGATCGTGTCGCATATGATCATCCTGATGATATATTAATCTTCTCAATTAACGGATTTATAAGGAGAGATTAAATATTTCGTGGTCCAGTCATATACAAACTCATTGTATAAGATACATCCACTCACATGTCTCCACATGAATGATTTGGATCAAATCATTTGTAACTATTACAAAGTGGGTCGTATCAATAGTGTTACCAAGATAAGGCACCCAACCTTATCCATATACTATGACCCTTTAGGTTATTTCTTGAACATGATCCTCTCGTATGTCAACCACATACTGTTCAAGATTACAATAATAACCTTGGATTTTTCATATAATGAATAATATTATATTGTAAATAAAATAATCAAAATTATTATTAATTACGAAGCTTTAAGGCATAAATACCAACACTTTGGACCCTTTTGATTTCCGTTATTCTTAGTATAAAATGTTAGGAAATTAAGTGGAATTGCATCTCCACAAGAGTTTTTCATTTCCAGTAGGTTGTTTCGAATTTCTGGGTTAAGTTTTAAAAGCATTGTCTTGGATGCTCTGTTTTATATTTCCTTTGTGAATGTTTTAAGTTGTGGGATTAGTTTAATAACAAAGTATTCTTAAATAATTTAGATTGGCTGCTTTATAATTCTTCAAGTTATTTTCCTTTATTCGATTTATCTAATATGAGTTTTATAGCATTTAAATTGTGGGTTTTCATTTCTTCCATAATGAGCTAATTCCTTCTTAGGGATTCAAGTTAGTGAATGCCCTAGAGGAGAGATGTAAAGCTCAAAAACATATTCACTCTAGTTGACACTCGAGACTTTGTTTGTTTTTGTTGAAATAATGTGGGTAAACCTAGTCGGCCAACTAGTGTTGCTTGTCACGCTTGAACTTAATATCGAAAGAGTTAAGGAAAAGCCGATGTCACAAAAGCAATGGAGGAAAAGGCTTAGAAATAAGTCTTAACCATCGACCCTAGACATAGGGTGAAACTCCAAAACCGCTAGAATTGTGCACGAAATCACCTAGTTAGATTAGCCATAGACATATAGGTTTAATCACTTAGCCTCCTAAAGATTTTGAAGCAAAATTGAATAGGAGTTGAATTCGGTTTACTTAGTTATCTTGTGTTAACTATGATTGCAATTGCATTTTTAGTGGCATTTCTTTCCAAATGGGCATAAGCTACTTGGATCCCATTTTTATTAATTATCGACTTTTCATTTATTTTCTTTAGCAAAAACAACCTCTCAAGTATTTTTACACCATTGGTTACCGCAATTGTATTTTGCAAACAATTTTGTGTCATCTTAGTAAATTTTGTTAAAACCTGTTCCTTTGGGTACGATACTCTGGAATACTTCTAGTTTTCTTTATTACTTCGATCACGTGCACTTGCGTGTAGCAAAAATCCGATCACCTTCCTTCCACAAGATGCTGAGGATATTCTGAACATTCCTTTGGAGAGTCGTAGAGCAAAAGATGAGATCATTTGGAATCCTGACAGCAAAGGACAGTTCTCTGTTAAAGGCGCCTATCCCCTTGGCTCTACTCAAGCTCATTCCCAGTCAATGTCTCCATCTGATAGGAGTGAACTGTACGATCTTTGGAATGCTCTGTGGAGGATCGATGTGATGTTGAGGATCAAGATCGAGGTTTGGAGGATTCTTAACGATATTATTCCGACGGCGACAAATCTATCCAAGAAAGAAGTTGAAACTAACTTGGGTTGTTCATTTTGCAGAGTGTTTGAAGAAACGACTTGTCATTTGTTATGGGAATGCAGGTACGTAAAATATTTATGGCATCACTTCTTCCCCTCTAATGTTAGCTTATTTTCCTTAGGCAGGGGAAGATGGTCCCCTCTGAATTATTGGGACTGTATTAGAAGAAATTCGAAGAACGAGGATTTGAAAGGCCCTATGATTTTGATGTGGAATGTTTGGCAAAGAAGGAATCGAATCTGCCTTGGCAATGAGCTTGCTAATCTTGAGTCGTTGGTCTTTCAACTGAAAGACTCTTGGAGTTGCACTTGAGGGAGAAGAGGTCGTCGTCTGTAGTAAGGCCAAGGCCAACGACCTACACATGGGCTATTGACGGCCTCCCTAAGAGGGCTACTGGAAGTTGAATGCGGATGCAGCCTGGTCAGATAGCCTTAACAGAGGAGACACATGGTGGGTGGTCTGAGATTGGAGTGGGACTCCTATCATCGGTGGGATGACCTTTTTGGATCGTAAGTGGTCAGTGAAGGTGCTCGAAGCAAAAGCCGTTGTGGACGGTCTCAAGCAAATTGCTTCTCTTTGGAAGGGTCGTAACCCTCCCCTTGTGGTGGAGTCGAACTCCCTCGAAGTCACTAGCCTCCTAAACCGTTCTAGTTCGGATCTTTCTGAGGTTAGTCTTTTTATTGATGAAGCTCTTAGCTTATCGCAGACTATGAACAGTTGCATCTTTTGTAAAATTCTTAGAGAGGAGAACAAAGCTGCACATAATCTAACTGCTTTGGGTTATTCTTCTGGTAATTCTTTGGTCTGGAAATAGTGTTTTCCAACGGATGTTTTATTCCTCATTTTTGAGAGGGGTTGCTTGTAGTTTGGTGTTGGGTTTCTTTATGAAGTATCTGTTTCAAAAAAAAAAAAAAGATTTAACATAATTCTTTTTGGACAGTTTTACCCTAACTTTTTCATTTGAATGTTGTGTTTATGGAGTAAAAGGTTGAATTTTCTTAACAACCATTCAAACATGTGCGCACACGTCATTTTTGGAAATGTTGTCAAATAGTCTTCAATTTTTAAAACAAAATAATTCTCATTATTTTTGCCCTAATGTGAAAACCAACTCAACAATAATTGATTAAATTAAATAGAACGATTTTTTAAACAATTATTATTTCAAATCAGTTAATTTAAAATTCAATATTATGTTGGTTTCTAATATATTTTAGTTATTCTTTTTTAGCTTCTCAATCTTCCATGGTTTGTTCAATCATTAACTGTTTCAGTCTTTAAGCTTTTTCATGAAAAAAAATATTCTAGTTCTTGTCATTGATGTTTCTTTTTATTAGAGATTTAGAACAATTTTAAAAGACATCTAGTCTATTATCCGTCGCTCAAATAATTATTCAGATAAACATTTATAAATTAGGTAAATGAAGAGAAAGTATCAGTAATTTAGTTTTAAAATGATTTATATAAATTTAATGACAAGAACTTGAAAATATTTTTATGTAAAGTTTAGGTTTTAAAACAATAAATTTTGAAAGTTTAAACTATGATAAATTATACCCTCTTATTGTGTTTAAAATGATTAGAAATTCGGTATAAAAAAAAAGATTAGAAATATGTTTTGTTGGATTTTTTTAAGCTTTTATTTTTATTTCTTTACTTTGTTTTAGTTTATTTTTATTTTACTCCTTTAACCCGTCAATCCACTCTCCCTATTAAAATAGGAAGTGGAATACCACTCTCCCTATTAAATAGGAAGTGGAATAGGATGGTGGTTTAATGACTTGGATAATAAGTCTCCCTATTATATTATAAAGGGAGACATTCTGAGTCTTAAAGTGAGATATTTCTTACAAAGCTTTTCACTCTCATTTTTCTAAAACATGAGAAGTTATTTTGTTTTTAAGTTTTTGATTTTGAGTATACAAGCAATCGAGGATTCATAAGAGGGCTTAGCTACATACAAGACCTCTTAAAGGATTGTTGTATCTTTGGAGTAAAGTGTCAAATAACTCAGTGCAGTTGGGACACATCTTCTCTATGGACAACGTTTATTAACGTGCCTCATTCCATAAATTATAGGCTTTTATTTTTCTCTCATTGTGTTGTTGTTTTAATTTATTAATGCATTTACATTGATTATTTTAGAAATTTCCATTCTCCTAAATTTATTTCCAACACGTCCCTCCTTTTCCTTTTCCTTTTTTTTTAAGTTCAACAATTACGAAGTGACCTTTAAGATGGTAACTTGTTCTTTATCTATTGAGTTATGCTCGAATTCACATGTCTTTCTTTTCTTTGTTTTGATGTTTAGAAAATTGCAAGAATTCCAAATGATATTTTGAAAATCCCAACCTTCTTTTCTCCTCTTTTAGTAATTGGATAGGATTTTTTTTCCATTCAATACAGTCCATTGAATTTTTAAATTAAATAAAAGCTTATTTATTTTTTTAGTACAACAAATGTGGATTATGGGAATTTGAACTCCGACCTCAAAAGAAGGAATACACATCAATTATCACTAAATTATGTTCACTTTGACTTAAATAAGAGCTCTTCAGATATTTAATTTTAGAAAAGAAAATCATGTTAGGTAAAACATTATCCTATTATTTTTTTAGTCAACTGGGTGTGGGGTTGAATTTGAACTTCTAACTTTCTTTTTTATTGAGGTTATTATGCCTTACCCACATGAGATTATTATCGCTATTTTACTATTCAATGTAAATTTTATAAATTAAATTGAAACTTTTAAACATAAAATTTAAATATATATACATATTTTGTAATTCAAAACACTGACTAATATATTTAACCAAACCAAAATTCTAGAAAAACAAATAAATATCCAAAAAAAAAAAAAAACCAAATTGAGTTGGTTTCAGCTTCAACAACACATTGCCACCAAGAATATACTTCAACTAGCATAAACTATAAGCTTATGATCAAGAAATCATAAGTTCGAATCTCTCATTCTAAATATCGTTGAAGTCAAAAAAAAAAAAATCTTTTTCCATTTGAAAAAAATATGTGGGGAAAAGACTTAAAAGGTGGGCTTAAAAGTCAGCGTTCATAAATGAGAAACAGGCAAATTAAAAATGTATAAAATATTTTGCAGAAATACAGAGTTTCTGTTATATCTCAGTCATTATTACAGATTCAAAAAAGAAAAAAGGTACAGAAATTTGTACAACAGCAACACACCTGCATATGTACCAAATCCATAGAACCTTGGCCACTTGTCATAAATTATTAATTCTTTAATCTTTATTTTTTTATTTTTTATTTTATTTCATTTTATATATTAAAAAAAACATTGTTTGCAATGGATATGCACAAGGGAAGGAAATTACCCTGAATGGCTTTACAGTGACAATGCATAATTGGATTCGATGGGGATGATGATCTTGATCCATCCACTTTATCACCCATCATTTTCATCTCATTTATTTTTCTCTTTTCAACTTTACAAATAATTTTATTAGAAAACCGTGTGAATTTCGTGTATTTTTTTTAATTATCAATATTTATCTCGTAAAATATATATACTACAAACTCAATATCAAGATTTAATTTTATGTTTAAATTATCAAGAGTCGTCAATCACAAAATGTGAAATAGTACAGTTGAAATTACAAAAAAAAAAAAAAAAGAAAAAAAAAGATCATGCTTTTGATAGGATATTATCACAAAACCCTTTAGATAAACAAAAAATTTAATTGATCATATCCCTTGTCTTTCCATTCATGTTTTTTTTATTGCAACGGGTGTTTTCTTATATCTCACAAACTCTCTTCTGAAAATCTATCTAATGAATGTACTAACTCATTGCTTTTTTCTTTACGTAACCAGGCCACACTAGTCTTTTTTTTTTTTTTTTTTTATTTAGGTCATGCTAACAATTTTTTTTTATTGGAAAAAGGTGAGATCAATATTGCTAACCTAAGTACAATATAACTAGTTAAGATATTATGTATATGACCTAAGTGTTAGGTATTTGAATTCTCACCCTCATATTGTTGAATGAAAAAAAAAACCTTAAAAAAACAACTCATAAAAATAGAATTTTAAAATGTTAGCTCCATACTTTATTATATAATATCTACATTACCCAAGTAGAAAATTGATAGAGAAATTTTGATACCTTGGGAGTGAGCTAGGTTGAACCTATTAAAATATTAGAAACAAGACTGAAAAATGGTTCATACCTAAGAAGTGAAATGGTATATATTTAGTCAACAAGTTATTTTGATTTTATTGGATCAGAATTAATTAGTTAGGACAAATGTACGTAGATAATATAGTGTGAGAGCCAAACTTAGATAATATTTTGGAAGGCAACAAATTATATGTAATAGAAATAAAGAGGTGCATCATCAGGATATCTCAACTAAGTTGACATAGCCAGATATATATGTTAGGTTTGAATTTAATAATAATATTTTATTACATAACACCACAAATTTAGCCCATATTTAGCCAATTTAGATTAATGATAAATAAAATAATAGCTAAAATATAATCACAAATACAATATAATTTATGACATAAGAAATCAGTCATCATAACCATTATATAATTTAATCAGTGTTTATTATAATTACAATGAATTTATATACTTTAATTAGTGTTTATTATGATTACTATGAATAAATATCTAAATTAATCATCAATATGTTAATTGATGATCAATCACTACTATATAAAATAAAATTATATCCATCATAAGAAATAATAAAAGTATACCATTCCTCAAAGGAAAAAAAAAAAAAAACTCTTAAGACACATGGATAAATATGCTAAAATTCATAAATTTAATACATATAGAAATTAAACTTTAAAAAAATTAGAGTTCATATAAATTTAAAATATTTTTATATTTTGGGAGGTATGGCCCCCAGGCCTCTGATTCCATCTCTGGATTAGGTTAACTTTGAACTTTTTTCACAGATATATGTAACAATGAGTCGAATGGTTTGAATTTTTTATCGACTTTTTACACCAACAACTTTTATCAATTAAGACAAATCTAAGCATAGTTTAATGAATAAACAAGCTAATTACTATTTCAAAAGTCGATAATTCAATCTTCACTCCATAATTGTTGAATTTAAAAAAAATGTCAATTGAGCCGTACATTCAAAATAAATTAAGGTAATCTATTTGTGTTGACAAAAGATTAAGGATTGAGTTGTGACAATTTAAAATGTATTTTTCTTTAATGAAAAAAAATGTTACATCAGATATGATTTGTGTACCAATAAAATTGTGACAAGTTAGAACATCATTATTTTCAATTCTTAATTTCTTTCTTTTATTTACTCATTTGTCTTTCTTGTGGAAGCAGTACTCTACTTTTCACTGTATTATTTGCAAATGCATAAATGAAACTTTCCAGCTCAAATCTGTGCCAACTAATTTTTATTTTCAATTTTTTTTTATTGAATTTAAAATAAAAGAAAAAAAAAATGTTGAGAGCCAAATAATTATGTAATGGAGGAAATAATTCTTCCAATCCAATGTCCAATTTAGAACCCTACCCAATTATTATATCTTCAACATATTTCAATGGAAATTTTTCTTAAAGACTTTTGAAAAGACAAAGAACCAAGCAGTTTATTTGGTTGGGTGTTGAGAGGCAAAGCTCTACATGGAAGCCCTCATCACCAACCATCTTCTTTGCTCCTTCAAAAGACAAGAAAGTGGTCAAATGTAACCTAATTAACCTTCCTTAACCCATTTTTCTCCCTAGCTATATATCATTGGTAAGTCCACACATATATGTACAGGAGAATCACAAAGCCAAATCAAATTATTGATTTTTCTAATCTCTTACAAAGAAATTTGATATACATTCTTACCTAAGTTTTGAAAATTTGAGGATGGATAATTTGGAATTTGGAAATACATGTGTTTGAATTCTTATAGAAATTGATTTTAGATATTTGGGATGAAGAAAATATATGTGTATATAATT
The DNA here is from genome assembly GCA_033996785.1 of Trichosanthes truncata. NCBI lineage: Eukaryota > Viridiplantae > Streptophyta > Magnoliopsida > Cucurbitales > Cucurbitaceae > Trichosanthes > Trichosanthes truncata. The sequence continues at coordinate 80,219,919 of JAWPNB010000003.1, forward strand.
AGAGAAAACTACAGATTCTGAAGAGGTAACGTGATCTGCATTACAACCTTATGTCATCATGTATACATTTCAGAGCTCATATATGAAGATAGTGTAAAACTGGCCTACGCAACTATCCTATTAGGTGAGCCACTAATTAATGAAATTTAGGTTCAAACATTTTTAATACTTCAAATGTTCAATCGTTGAATTTTAGGTAGATTGAATAGTTGTACTTGTAATCAACTATTTGTCAATCGTAATAGTGACAAAAAAAGAAAGAAAATAGACACGAACATGTGTTTAATATGGTTTGATGTTCGAAGATGAGATCCATGCTTAGAAAATGTATTCAAATAAAGTTTAGAGTTATCACAATTAAATTTGACTTATGCAGAAATAAAAGAGTTCCTTTTCTTGATATCAGCTGGCCATTTGATTAAAATCTTCTCTCCTCAAGTTTTTGTTTTTTAGACCACTAAAAATCTAATTCATGGTGAATTTTTCATAGAAATATCAAATGCGACAAAAATGATTTCAAAAAATTTAATGTATTTTCAAATCAGCAATTAATGCATTTCAAATCTGAATTAAATATTAAATATATTCATGATTAATTCCGCGAAGGAACAGTTAATCATTTTTCTTTTCAAATAAAAATATGTCAACACGATAAATTTTTAAATCATGGTTTCTGAAAATAAATTTACCCCACATCCAATATTCAAACAAATCAATTAAATATGTATCTAAAAAAAATAAATTAAGTCAATCTCAATATAAACTTAACTAGTTAAAATATTATAACCCCAAAATTCATACCGCTGAACTTTAAAAAAAATCAATTAATTAAACAAAAAATTAAGATTTCGTTTGATAACCATTTGGTTTTTAATTTTTGATTTTTGGTTTTTGAAAATTAAGCTTATAGACAATACTCTCACCTATGAGTTTCTTTGTTTTGTTATTTATTTTTCATAAATGTTTTCAAAATCCAAGCTAAATTTTGAAAACTAAAAAAACAAGTTTTTGAAAATTTGTTTTTGTTTTTGGAATTTGGCTAAGAATTCAAATATTTTTCCATAACAAAGATAAAAATCATGTTATGAAAACTGTGAGAAAACAAGCACAATCTTTAAGAACCAAATGGTTATCAATCGAATTCTAAGGATGCGTTTGGTTGGGGATTTGAAAACAAAAATTTTAAACCCAAGAGATTCAATGAAAATCAAAATTGTATTTCCTGTTTCCTGTACTTTTGGATTTGTATTTGGCAGCAGATTTAGAAATTGAATCTCAATTTCACAATTGTTCAAAATATGTTTGATAATTTATTTATAAACCATAAAAATAGTTCTAGTTACCAACTAAATATTAGGTTGAATCTCAACTATTATTAATTATTTTTTTTAGTAGCAACTATTATTAATTATTTTATAAATATGTTTTATCTTATAAATTTTGTATAATTATTATTTTACAATACCATATAATTTATAAATATATTATATTATGAATATTTTAATTTAACAAAAATGAAATGATTTTTATAATATGAAATATTATATTTATCAACGTTTTTATCGTTTTAAATGTAATTCTGCATTTTGATAGCGCACTTTGTAAGCTATTTTTAGGGCTTATTTATTGCAAGTTTTGAGGATGTATTGACTATTTTCACGTACATAGTTGTTGAATTTGTAGGAATCAAGCATTGTGGAGAAAATCAAAGATTTTGAAGAATATAGTGCGAAAAAAGTATAAATTGAACAATAATTGGAGAATTAAGGAAAAAGAGGGAAGAAAACAAGTTAGAAGAGATGAGGGGACACATCGAGACGATGTCCAGCAGCGTCAAGATGCTACCACTAGCCACTCAAACCGCAAGGGTAGCATTGAGATGCTGCCCAACGACATCTTAACGCTACACTTGACGTTTCTCGACGCTGCTCAACACCAAGGAATACGTGGGTGCCTCACTTCCATTCATAATGTGGAGACACTATGTGTAGCATCTCGATGCTACCTCAATTTCCCTTATTTGTTTGCGCGATTAGGGTACAATGTTAAGACACTGCCCTGGGAAGCCAACTTTGGATAGACAAAAGCCCTATTTCGAAATTACCTTGCCTTGGAGAGCTAGAGGAGACCATTGGAGAGAAAAAAAAGAGATTTTCGAGCTTGGGATCGTTGATATTGTGATGGGGACGAACGATTAACATGCAGACTTCAATTTTTCTTCTCTTAATTTCTCTGAACCCTGTATTTTCGTTATGAGATTTTTCATTGAACTTTGTATTTAATTTCTTGAACATAAGCAGCCAAACTTTTAATCATAAGGATTGATGTAGCCTTTTAGTTTGATAAATTAATTGATTGCCTTGATTGACTGATTTTATTTCATTCATGCTATTATGTGCGTAATACTTTTAATCCCTTGATCACGGGTTGATTGTTGATTATTCTGAACTTATGCTCAGGAGAGATAGTTTAGATTAGGACTTAATTGCATGACTAGAGTTTTCCTAAGATCGGGAGGTTTAGGATTCCGTTAGAAATTGTTAAAAGAAGTAGACTTGAGACCTTGCATGTTAATAAATCTAGATAGCAGTATTGGGTTTTTGACATGTTTGAGATTCAATTGTGCTCAGAAGGGACAATTGTACATTTTATCTTCTTGACTTATGAAATCATTGCATGCTCAATCTTGGTTGATTAATTAATTGATTCATCTAGCTAATTGGTGAAATCAAATCCCTATGATATTTTCTCTCTAATTTATCTCATCACATTTATTTTCAGTTGTTTTTAATTGAGTTTTAGATTAAATTCCACCATTCGAATTTTTTTCCCCTAAATAAAATTGAGTGATTGTATTTGTGGTAATGAGTAATCTAGAAAACCAATCCAACAACTTGACCTGTACACTTGCGATAAGCAATTTGTGCAACACATTTTAAAATTTTAAATTCAAAATCTGGATACACTTAAAATATATAAATGTTGTTTTTAGAAATTTCACTATATTGGATCACAAAATTTAAAAAAAATAAAGTTTTCAAAAACAAATTTACCAAACGCATATTCGCTAAATTCGTGGATTCAATAAATTTGAAAACATAAAATAGAATTTAGTTTGGTAGAGTTTTTGTGGTAGTATATGTTCTAGAAAACATATTATTTTGTGCATTTTACGAACTTGATGTGACATCATATAAACTTGTATTTTAAACAAACAAGGTGTCTTAAGTACAACAATAAATATCTAAAAATACAAAAATTAAAATAGAATAGTAAGTTCACACAAATCAAAATATGATTTAAACTTCATATTTATAATCTTTAGCTTAAACGGTCGTTCTAAACTTTTTGAGGTTGATAGTAATTTAGTTTAGAACAATAAAAGGACGTAATAAACAATTTTATTTTTAATTTTCCATTTGTAATGATTAAGTTTGTTGTTTACAATTTCTCAGTTTTATCTTCTCACATTTTAAGAAAAATGCTCCTGATTTCTTAAACTTTATTTTGGATTGTTGTAGCTTAAAATAATGGTTCACAAGTGCACTTTTAGTTCTCATATACAATAAATTTAGGCTCCGTTTGATAACGTTCTCGTTTCTTATTTCCCGTTTCTTGTTTCCGTTTCTTGTTTCTTGTTTTTTAAAAACTAAAAACAGAAACAAGCATGTTTGATAACTATTTATGTTTCTTGTTTCTTTAAAAAAAACACATAAACAAGCATGTGTTTGATAATTATTTATTGTTTCTTGTTTTTTTAGTAAAAATAAAATTTAGTACATATAATATAATAAAACATATAACATGCATTAAAATAAATATAAAACGATTAGAAAGAGTTTATAGTATTTTATTCAAGCCCAATACAAAATTAATAATAATAATAATGATAATAATAATAATAATAATGATAATAGTAATTTTTATCCTTCAAATGTTGTTCAAATTTGATCTTCAATGTCATTTCTCACTCCAATCAATTCACCGTAAATGATTTTGGCTTACACGAGTTAGTTCAATTAGACTAATTTGTAAATTGTCTAAGATTAGACAATCGAGCATACTCACATTTCTTTAATTTAATAATAAGCTTTATTTTTCTTCTTTAAAAATGCATTAGCCAATAATACACACAAGTAAAATCAGAAAAAGAGAGAGAGAATATATATATATACATTTAATGGTAAACATAAAATACATTATTAGTTTATTTATTTAATAAAAAATTAAAATCATACCAAAAGGGAAAATAATAGAAATTTAATTAGAAAATAATAATTAAAAGCTCGTTAATGGAAAGTTATAAAAAAAAAAAGAGAGAGAAAAGGAAATGAGAGAGAAGAGAAAAACATAAACAAAAAGAAAAAAGAACAAAAGAGAAAAAAAAAAGAACTATTAAAAGAAAAAAGATTATGATGGAAGAGAGAGAAAGAAGAGAGAAGAGAAAGAAATAAATGAAAAAATAAAAATAAAAAAGAAGAAAAAAACGAAAAGATAAAGACGTATTAAAAGAAAAAAAAATTAGAATGGAAGAGAGAGAAAGAGAGAGGGGAGAGATGGGTGTAAAAAGGGAAAATAGAAATATGGATACATGCATGAAACATGAAAAAAAAAACATAAACAAAAATTGAGAAGCTACTTTTTGTAGTTTCTCAAAATTTGCTCTTTTTTTAAAAACGTTTCTAAAAATTTAAAAACAAGAAACATGATGGTTTATCAAACATGTCTGTTTCTTAAAAAATGAGAAACTAGAACAAGAAACATGAAATTGGAACGTTATCAAACGAGCCCTTAGTGTTTTGTAAATTTCAACTTTTAAACTAAAAAAGACAAGTTTAGTGTTTGATAAATTAATATTAAATTGTTGTGATTTAGCTATAATGATAAAGTAGACTTATTGTTACAATTGTTTTTATATTGATATTTAATATATGAATTTGTTATAAGATAATTATTTAATGGTTAAGTTACAAATAGTTCTTGAACTTTGAGGTTTGTGTCTATTTGATCCTTGAACTTTTAAAGTTACAAATTTAGTCCTCGGACTTTCAAATTTTTTAAAATTCACGGATCTACTAGACATTGAAATTTTAGGGTTTCATTAGACATAAAATTCGAATTTTTATCAAATAGATCAATTAATTTTAAAAATTTTCAAATTGAAAGTTTAAAGACCTATTAGACACAAAATTAAAAATTTAAGAACCTATTAGACATTTTTGAAAGTTTATGAACAAAATAGACACAAACTTCAAAGTTTAGAGACTAAACTTGTAATTTAACCTTATTTAAAATTTTATACCATTTAAGTTGCAAATTATTTTGTTTACTCTAAATTCTGGGATAAACTATTAGTAAAAAAGAATTGTTAGAAAAAATTGAATCTATCTAGATTTCGTTATAATTTAATTAAATACAAAAGAATATAAAAAAAATATAAGAGGAAACAGATGACAGATTTTAGAAGAGCTGATTTCAAAAGCAACTATCTAAATGATTTTGTAGACAAAAGTAAATTAGAAAGTAATTTTATATAAATTAATAAATAATCAATTTTATCAAAATACCCTAAAGTTAAAATTCTCTTAGAACTAATTGAAATTAACATATAGCCAAATAGACAAGAAATTATTTGAGGAGGATGCCACAATGTAGCTGACACAGTTTTACATCCTTAGATGTAGGAGAAAGAAACTTCAAAAATACTTTGATTTTGTATCTAATAGTTATTAAGGGACATGAAAATCTTTTAAAGTTATTAAGAGTACACTTGATTGGATAATTTTTTCAAACAGGACTCTGTCAAATTTTAAAAACAACAAATACATTTTTGAAATATTACTCTTCGTATTTTTTTAGCTTCTTTAAAACCATATTGGTATTATGAATCCCGAGTTGTTTAGGATTTTATATATACTAGTTGGATAATACGTGCGTTGCATGTGTTTCATAATGTTTAAAAATGCAATATACATATAAAAGTTGAATGCAGGGTTTTTTACATATGGAAAATGATGAATTAGACTTTAATATTATTTTTTTATTTTGGTTAGCATCATTTGATTACCCACCTAGTTTCAAACTTTAATTCAAACCCAAATATTATTTTTTATTTTGATTTTCATCATTTGATTACCGACTTAATTTCAAACTTTAATTTAAACAAAAAAAAAATCTATTTTTTAAAATTTCTTATTATCTAGTAATTGAAAAAATCTTTTTTGCAATAAACTTTTCGAATTCAAGGGAATTATTAATAAGATAGTGATTCTCAATTTTAGAACTCTTTGAATCTAAGAAAAAAGTTTCGAGAAGATCTATTGGTTAATTTATTTTTATTTACAAAAGTTCATTAAATCTAGATGATCTATTAATAAATTTATTTTTGTTTACAAAAGTTTAATATCAAACTTTAATCTAAACAAAATATTATTTTTTTTCTTAAAAAAGCTCTTATTAATTATCTAGTAATTGGATAAGTCTTTTTTGCAATAATCTTTTCGAATTCAAGGGAATCATTAATTAGATACGTGGTTCTTATTTTAGAACTCTTCGAATCTATGAAAGAAGTTTCGAGCAGATCTGTTGGTCAATTTATTTTTGTTTCCAAAAGTTCATTGAATTAAGAAGATCTATTAATAAATTAATTTAAACAAATATTATTTTTATTTCAAACTTTAATAATAATAAATTAAGAAGTATTGAGTTTTTTCTCATTAAATTGCAAGATAGAGAATTCAATCTCCCATCAAATAAGATAACTTTTAGAATCTGAATATAAATTGTTACCATAATATTGGAAATGGCATTGACATTATATTTTTAATAACTATTAGTAACTATATTTAAATATAATACAACTACATAAATAGGAAAAAAATGAAAAACTGTAATTAGATCTTCCTACATCCTAGCCTAGTAAACTTCAATTTATCCAAAAAAAACAAATGAAAAGGAAAAAAAATTCATAAAATAAAGAAGAAAATAATACAATTACATCACATTGATTGTCGTATGCTTCTCCTTCTATAGTGTGCTTCTCCTTCTACCTTAAGGAACCAGAGTTGCAATCATTTTCTTCTCCACCCTCCTCAATATGCCAAAGATCAGTAGATGAACTAGTGTGTATTTATAAATTTGAAAAGAGAAAAAGAAAACTACAAAAGTAGTAAATTACGTTAAATCACTCTCTTGTCATTTCGCAAAAAAGAAAAAAAAATTACAAAAGGACGCCGTAAATTACATTAAATCACCATCTTTATCTACCATTTGCAAAAAAATAAAAAATAAAAAAGAACTATAAAAACATAAAAAAAAAAATAAAAGAACTATAAAAACACGTAAAAAGAAGTAAATTACATTAAATAACTTTCTTTTTTTATCTGCCATTTGCAAAAATAATTAGAGATGGAGCCCATTCACTGGTTGGCCTCTAACATCACCATAACGAAGTCTCTTCAATAATAAATTGCTTAAGAAAGATTAAGCTTATATAGCCAGGGGAGAAATCAAAATTTCTTCCCTACATAGTTTTTGGAATCATTTTAGAAGACATTGAAGAATTCAATTGTGGAATGTACTGTATATAGACTGATGTATGACATTGAATTTATGTATATTAATCATAATAAATCAGAATCTAATATTTTGTTAATATACTTATTCAAACAAATCTTATCTTTATTTTTTTTAAAAGTACTTCAATATTATTTTAATTTTGTATTCTCAAAAAACAATTAGTTTAAATTTTTTTCAAGTTTTTATTCTTAACTTTTTACATATGCAATAAAAAAATATTTAAATATTAGTTTATTTTTTAAAAAAAAAATCTTTCATAATAATTTCATATTCTCAAAAAACACACAAGTTTAAAAATATTGTTTTAATTTTTGTTATTAACTTTTTAAATACTCATTAAAAAAATTTTAAAATAGATTTTAGAACTCCTATTCATTTAATCATTTTATTATTCAAATATGTTTAATGTATCAGTTCATTATTCAAATATGCATCGTAGAGATTTTAGAACCTTTATTCAAATTAGAGATCATATGTGTAGAGATTTTAAAATCTTTATTCATTTTATCATTCAAATATGTTTAATTGATTATTTTATTATTCAAATTATTTAAATATGCATTAGTAAGTTGGAAAATTGGATATAAGTATTATTTTATCATTTTATTATTCAAATATGTTTAATTTTTGTTTAATATTAGATTTTTATCATTTTATTATTCAAATATGTTTAATTTATCATTTTATTATTCAAAATTCAAATACGTTGAATTTATCAATATATTAGTCAAATTATTCAAATATGCATTAGTTAGTTAGAAGATTAGAGATTGTAGAGATTTTAAAATCTTTATTCAAATTAGAGATTACATGCATAAAGATTTTAGTACTTTTATTCAAATTGATGGTGGAAGGGAAAACCTTTCAAATAAAAAAGTTATAATGGAAAATCTTCAAATTAAGAAGGGACGTCATATATATATATATATATATATTATAACTTCACATCTCAAAAAAAAGTTATTGGAAAGGAATTCCCAACAAAGAATTTACTAAAGTAACTTTCAATAAAATAAAACCATGTTGAAGTGGGAATCATTCATTTGCCTTTATTTCACCATTCAAAATGGATTCAAATTAACAACACATAGCCACCATCCACTGTAACAACCGAGAAAAAAAAAAGAAATTTTATTTTATTTTATTATTTTTATTTTTATTTTATTAATTTTCTAAAACTTTTTTAATTAGGATTTTGTCTTCTTTTTTTTTTTTAATTAGGAGATAAATGTTTATTATCTTTTTTTTTTTAAAAAAAAGAAGATAATCTTTTAAGGGTTCAATTAGAGATTTTTTAAAAAATGTTTCTTTTTAAGTCTTAACTTTTTGACTAAATATTTTGACGGCAAAAAGAGAGAAAAAAAAAGTCGTTCTGCAGTTTTCTCTCTAAAGAAAAAGTTTCTTCCCATCTATTTTAACTTTGTTTTCTTTCTTGATTGATTGAATCTTTCTTAAAAAAATTTGGGTTTTGTTTTCATTCTTGATTGATTAGAATGGAAGCATTGTGAAATCTTTTGTTCTAAAAAAGTTTTAGGTTTTTATTTTGTGTAAATTTTTATCAAAATTTTTCCAATTAGGTCTTTTGTTTATAATGAAAAAATTTCCAGAATTTAGCAACTTTAAATTTCTTTAAAATTGGGATTGTTTTAAGTGTTTTTGGGTTATTTTTGTACAAAAAAGTTTACCAGATAATTGTTTCTTTAAAATGTGATTTATAGCTTTGATTTTGCTAAGTGAAGTATTTGTTTACAAGAATGTTTTGAAAAGAATTTGATTGATTCGATAGGGCTATCCGGATATGCCAATTTTCTGTTTTGGGAATGCTTTGGTTATTTGTGGTAGTAGCCTAAATTGGAATTGATGGAATTGTTCTAGCTTATTTGTGAGAAGATACATTTGTGGGAAGACACTTTTGTGGTTTGACATTCATTTGGAATAAAGATTCATGTGTGTGTTATTCACTCATGTGGCCTCACACTTAAGTAATTATGTTGATTGTTTTAGTCGATTTTATCGACATCTTTGATTGAAAAGTCTGACTGATTGAAGCTTATTTGTGGGAAGTGCAGTTTGTGGTTGTGGTTTGGCATTCCTTTGGAATGAAGATTCATGAGTGTGTTTCACTCACATGGCCTCACACTTAAGTAATTGTATTGAATGTTTTGATCGGTTTTTATCGACAACTCTGATTGAATGTTTTGAATGATTTATAAGTGTTACCGACGAGTAACCATCATATATGTTTTGAAGGCTACCCAAATAACGCAACATTCTCACTTTGATATTTGAAAGTATTGATTGATTGAAAGTATTGTTTGAATTGAAATTTTCGTTATTTAAAAGTTTTGGTTAAATGAAAGTTTTGTTCAATCAAAAAGTTTTGTTTTGAAAGTTTGTATGATCGAAAGATTTTTGTTTTTGAAAGTTTTGATTGAAACTTTTAATACTTGTATTTAAAGTTTGCAAGGATATTTATATTTTGTTTACGATTGTTTTGAAAAAAAAATGACCGAATGAATATTTGACTTTTGATTCAACTATTGAAATGATTTGTTAAACTGAATTTCTATGTTTTGTTTTGAAGAAAATGAATTTATGAACTTGATGTTGAAATTGCTTATTGAGTATTTCTGTACTCATATTTGTTTTTTTTCAAAATGTTTTTAGACGGAGGATCAAGTGATAGTCTTGAAATAAGTGAAGTTTAGCATTCTAGCGCAAGACTTAGAAAGTCGTTGTTAAAGATTCGATAGTTTATTTTAGAAATATTTGTAAGATTCTTGCTTCTGCTGAATTTGTTTAAGTCTATTTTAGTTTTAATTGTTATGCTTCCACATTATTGTCAGAATGACCGTATTGGAAAGTATGGGTTGTTACAACCACATTAAAGGGTTCCACCATAGACCCAACTAGAGATGTCCATTTTTCCTGCGAAGACGAGGCCCGCGGGATCGGCCTCTAACGGGGCGAGGAATCCCCGTTTAGGCTGGAAATGGGGGAGGAAGTGGGGAAGATTTTTTTCCCGTTAGCTAAACGAGGACAGGGAATACATTCCCCGTCCCCGCCCCGTTCCCCGACCCCGCCCTGATTTCTTTTATTTTTTTTAATATATATATTTCTACATATATAATAAATCATAAATCCAAACTTTTATTCAATATTATTTTGTTTTTCTAAGGAAATAAAAAAAAATCTCTTAAATAGAAATCTCTTATTAAGAATTAAAAATTTAAATACAAATTAAAAAAAAAATTATTTGACCAAATTTTTAAAAATGAAAATTATAAATGGAGAATTATTCCCTGCGGGGAACTCGATCCCACGAATTTCCCTCGGGGATTCCCGCTCCGTTTCCCACAAAATTAAATGAAGAATTTCGTGGAGACGGGGAATCAAATGGGGGATGGAGACGGGGACGGAAAAGCCATTCCCTGACCCTGCCCCGCTCCGTGAACATCTCTAGACCCAACCGATTATATACATATAACCAACTGGTAATGCGACCAACAACGTAGTATTATTAAATCATCTCAAAATAAAATTTAAAAAAAAAGTATTATTAAAAGCAAATAATTGCCCTAATTATGTCAGCAAACTTTTTGTGAAATCCATCTATTGGACAAGTGGTGCAAGAACAAGTGGAGTTGATATTCTCTCAATTTTGCTTTAAGAGATTTTCTAACCTTATTTTATTAATTAATTTGGTAAAAGTTGGTCATATACAGCTTGATTAGCACTTTATATTAATTAAACAAAATACACTAACCCACTTGAGATAGTTCTGTGTTTTAAGATTTCTATTTAAATTATAAATTTATCTAATTCTTGAACTCAATATATATATATATATATATCTACTCCACTATCTCTCCTTTGAAAAAAAAACATCAAAATCCTCCTTTACATTGATTAAACTATTTCCCTTACATTTATTTAATGATGTTGATAAGGTGAAATATATTTGTTTGGATGACCTGAATTGGTATATACACCACACTTTTTAATTTTAGGTTAAATTATACAACATACTACTAAATTTTGGGTAGGTTTTAATTATCTCTTAGACTTTAAAAGTTTCATTTTTATCTCTGGGATTTGAAATTTGTTCCAAAAATACCCTTGGAGAGTTTTTTCGTTACAATTGACATAACATCATTCACGTAAATTGACGTGATAGTTGATGTGTAAAAATTGATTATGTAAATAATTTTAACGATGTCTTTTAAGATGTAATAAATGGTAATAGCGATCTTATTCTTCTATATAGTTGTAAATAATCTCACGTACATCTTATAATTTTTACACATCAGATGTCATGCCAATTTTAATCTTTTATTTTATCAAAAAATATTTTTTTTTGAAAAATTTCAAAGGGCAAGGGTAAAAATGAAAAATTTTAAAGTCTAGGAACATAATTGAAACATATTCCAAAGTTTAGGGGTATTTTGAATAATTTAGCTTTAATTTTATTGTCAATGTTTAAAAAATTTTCAATCAAATCCTTACCGATCAATATTGTTGAAATTGAATAATAAAATAATTACATAACATTCGAGTGCTATGTAATGATATATATTCTCAATAGATTTTTTTTTTTTTAATGAAGAGAAATATGAAGCATTTTGCAATTAATTGTAGAGCGATTTTATAATTCAACTAAGACTAGAGTTGTTTTATAAAAAATGAAAAATAAGACTAGAGTGAGAGCTTTTAAATCAAGTAATGATGAGATGAATACTAAGGTAGTATAAATAATTATTTTAAATGTCACCATCACATTTTCACTATTAAATTTTTAATGTTAAACATAAGGGACAAAATTTTAAAATGATGCAAAACTCCAAGTGGCAAAGGATGTGTTTAAGGTATAAATAATTAGGAGAAGATGAGAATTAAGGGAGACAAAGGGAGTAGAAGGGCATGGCTAGCTTTTGGGCATTATTATTATTATTATTATTATTTATTAAGAAAACATGGTATAAGAAAACAAAACCTTAGTTGGATAGAGAAAGTCAAATAATTGGGACAAATTTTGTGAATTGGATTTGCTTGGGGAAAGCTGTTTTCTTTTATTTTTTGTGGTTTTGAAGAAGGAGAAATCTACTTGGGTTCCAGCTATCATTTTGTTTTTTTATATCTTTTATAGTGAAAGGAGAAAGAGATGGAGATCTTCCACTTTCAATAATTTTAATAATATGTCCAAGTTTTTTTTCCCATAGATGGATTCTTAATTTTTTTTTTAATCATATATATCCTTAACTCTCTCAATAAAATTTTAAAAAAAAAAAAAAAAAAAACCCCCCTCTCATAACTACATACTATATTTTAGGCCCCACTCTAATATATCAAGCCTACACTTTTTAAAGATAGAGAATAGATTTGATTATTTCATATATGTACAACTACATATGATTTTTGGATTCAAACATTTTGTTTTGTATAATTAATAAAAGTCTAACGTGTGAATTGTTGAATGAAATGATTTGAAAATGACTTGCACAAAGATTTGAATTCGATATATTTTCTTTCCTCTTGTGTAACTTTAAATTTATCACTTTTGTTGTGGATTTTTTCAATAAGTGTTAATGATTTGTCTATCATGATTCTTTCAACCTATCTGACTTTAACTTTATCACTTTCATTTATGGATTTTTTTTCAATTATGTTAATGATTTGTCCATCATAATTGCTTATATATATAGCTCATGAATAAAAAATAAATTCTTATATGAAGTTTTTTTCCTAAGGATATGATTTACAAATCTTAATCTACAGGGAAGATCATTAATGTCTTAATTTTTTTTCTTAGATAATAATGTCTTAACCATGGAAGAAAATGTCGATCGACATGTCGACATGCCGCTCGACATTTTGACATGTCGACACCCTCGACATGTCATTAGGGGGGAATGTCATTTTCCCCCCTTTCGACGACATGTCGTCCATATTTCAATTTTTTTTTTTTAATGTCAAACCATGAAATGTACAACGAGACCCCTGTACTTGATCATTCGAAGTGCTAGATAACTCATAACAGGTTCAAGGCATTTCTACACTCTAATTCCAATTCTCTTAATTTCCCTCCAATTCTCTCAAAATTCCTCTAATTCTCTTAAATGCATTTCAATTCTCTCAAATTTCCTTCATAATTCTCTCATTGAATATAAATATTACATATATTTTAGATATATGATGTTAAGATTAATCAATTATAGTATAATTAGGTCACAATTACAGTTTCATGAAATAATTCATATAATTTTAATCAATTTCCATTTTTTTTCAAATTCCTACTCACATCGACATTTCAAATTTTCAATTGACATTTATATCTAAATATTGTTTTAATTTTTAGATGTGATGCTTAAAAATAGTCAATTATAGTCTAATTAAGTCAAAATCAAAGTTTCATTGGCTAATTCAAACAATTTCCAGCAATTTCATATCTCTAATTTTGCAACTATTTATCAATATTCGATATTATTTTGTATAGTCAATTTAGAATGGTTAATTATAGTTTAATTAAGTTATTATAATTAAAGTCTCATTTAATAATTCAAATAATTTTCATAATTTTTTCAAAATTTTTGCTAACATCGACATTTCCATTAACATTTTAATATAAATATTATATATATTTTAGATATGATAGTTAAAAATAATCAATTATAGTACAATTAAATCACAATTAAAGTTTCATGAAATAACTCAAATATTTTATCAGTTTTCATATTTATTTTCAAAATTTTTGCTTGCATCGACATTTCAATTGACATTTATATCTCAATATTGTCTTAATTTTTGGGTATGATGCTTAAAAATGATCAATCATAATCTAATTAAACCACAATTAAAGTTTTATTGACTAATTCAAATAATTTCCATCAATTTTCATAAATCTTTCCGAAATTTTCATTGACATTTTCATTTCCATCAATATTTCTGTAAAATCTGGACTTCAACATTTTCATCAACATTGACATTTCGAACCTTAGTCTTAACTTGTTAAACTTTGCTCGAATCAACAACTTCTTCATAAAAATAATAAAACATCAAAAAGTACAAATCAGAAAATAAATAAGTATATAAAAATTCAGCGGCTACGATCTGTTGCAAACATAAAGCTTAACTATGAGTTAAAAAAATATTTCTAGAAAGGTAGAAAATTGAAATTACTTTAAACGATCATTTTTTCTAAATTAGAAAATAAAGTCCGTTTGGCAACTTTTTTGTTTCTTATTTCTCGTTTTCTGTTTGTTATTCCCTCTTGTTAAACTTTAGTAACTGTTTCTTTTTTCTTATTCTTTGTTTTTTTAATTTAAAAAAAAAAAGATAGAAATATGTTTAGTAACGAGTTATTTTTTCTCTTAAATTTGAAATTTAAAAAAAATAAAAGTTTAACATGAAAACTATTTTAACATTAAATATTCAAACTTTTTATGTTATATTTATTTTTAATGTTTATTATGAATTTTAAAAGTTAAAAAATGATAGAACTATGTTTCTTTCATTTGTTTTTGAAAAAAAAATGGGAAACATGAATAAAAAATAAGACACTTAATTTTGTTGTTTTCAAAATTTATACAAAAATTTTAAAACGTTTCTTAAAAATGAAAAATAAGAAACATGAATAGTTATATACCAAATGTTTATATTTTTTGAAAATTAGAAACAAGAATCACAAATTTTTTAATAATTTTCTTAAATTTGGATAGTATTAGGAAATGACAAGGTTTCATAATTATTTTTTTAAGAAAAAATTATCCTAGTTACTTTTAAGCATACATACTTTCTATATTAGAAAATGTTGAATTGATGTTAAATTTAGGTTAAAAATCACTTTTGGTTCCTAAACTTTCATGAAATTAACAATTTAGTCCACATGAACTTTGGTTTGTTATAATTTTGTCCCTATATTTTAAAATTTGTAACAATTTAGTCTCTTTATTTTAAAATTTGTAACAATTTGCTTTTAAGCTTACATACTTTCTATATTAGAAAATGTTGAATTGATGGTAATAGGAAATGACAAGGTTTCATAATTACTTTTTTAAGGAAAAATATCGTAATTACTTTTAAGCGTACATACTTTCTACATTAGACAATGTTGAATTGATGTTAAATTTAGGTTAAAAATCATTTTTGGTCCCTAAACTTTCATGAAAGTAACAATTTAGTCCACATGAACTTTGGTTTGTAATAATTTTGTCCTTGTATTTTAAAATTTGCGACAATTTAGTCTCTATACTTTAAAATTTGTAACAATTTATTTTTAAGCTTACATACTTCCAATATTATAAAATGTTGAATTGATAGGATTAGAAAATGACAAGGTTTCATAATTACTTTTTTAAGAAAAAATATCGTAATTACTTTTAAGCTTACATACTTTCTATATTAGAAAATGTTGAATTGATGTTAAATTTAGGTTAAAAAACACTTTTGGTCCTTAAACTTTCATGAAAGTAACAATTTAGTCCACATGAACTTTGGTTTGTAATAATTTTGTCCTTGTATTTTAAATTTTGTAACAATTCAGTCCCTATTATAAAAAAATTCATCAAAATTAAATGTTGATTTTTATTATTTAACGATTTATACTTTGTAGCTTATAAACATATTAGGTCCCTAATTAATTTATTGATCTATTTGTGTTAGAAATTTAATTAAATCTTAACATAATTTTCACAATAAGGACTAAATCGTTACAAATTTTAAATTATAAAGACTAAATTGTAACATACTAAAGTTCATAGACTAAATTGTTACTTTCATGAAAGTTCAGGGACCAAAAGTGATTTCTAACTTTAAATTTATCGCAGGTTCAATAACATTAAGAATAAATGATTCAAACCTCTAATATTTTGGTCGATGATACATGTCAAATACTGCAGAGCTATATGTTGACTTTATCACTTTAATTATCGAATTTTTTGTTTGTGCTGATTTATTCTTCGTCATTGCATCTTTTGCCCTTTTTTTTTATTTATAAATAACTGGAATTGCAAAATAGTTTTTTTTAATTGTTTCATTTTCTTGAAAATTCGAAATTCCCCTTTTTCAAAAGAAAAGGTTTGTTTCAGATCTTAATCAATTTTCAAAAGTTTGTTTTATGTTCTTATAATTTAGGTTTAAATTGTATTTGTCTTTACACCCTTCGGATGAATATTTTATTTTGATCACAAAATATTTATCATAAAAATCTAACACTAGTTATTTATTAGTAAAATAATAGTTAAAATACCATTTTGGTCCATGTACTTTGAGTTTCATTCAATTTTAGTCTTTGTACTTTTAAATGTTCAATTTTAGTTATCGTACTTTCAATAAAGCTTAAAATTGGTCTCCATGTTTAGTTTATTGTTAACTTTTCTTAAAAATACTAGTCTCTATTTGTAGCAGATTCAGAATTTTTGTTCACTGGGGACTTCATTTAAAATTTCATAAAAATAATTTACAAGTAAGCAAACCAAAAAATTCATAAATAAAATAAAATAATTAATTTAATACATTGTGATTGTCTTCTACGAGCTTTTATATTTTTAAATAGTTGCGTAATAACTTCATTATCAAATTTTTTTTTACAATGTATGCTATAAAACTTAAATTATCTTCTTAAATTATCTACCTTATCATATAATTTTTTTTCAACATAAGCATTACATAAAATATAGTATGTATGTTTTAATGGTGCATCCACCACTTGAGGTAAAAACAAAAATTTTATGTCGAAAGAGAAATTCTATAAGGAGAATTTTGAATGCATTGATATATGTTGATATTAATTTGTTCCCTAAGTATATATATAAACTAATGAAACTTGAAATAATAGGAGATTTTTTTTTCATTCTATTATAGCAATTAGAGTTCTTTTTTATGAGATTAATTTTTTTAAAATAATATGCCATTGATATTAGTTTGTTCAATGAAGAGGATAATTGATTTTCTATATAAATATACAAAAAAAAAAAAACAATTGAAATTTGAAAGGATAAGTAAAGAAAATTCATTCTATTATAGCAATTAGAATTTCTTTTCAAGGGATTAATTTTTAAAAAATAATAGACCAAAAATTTAAAAGGAAATATGTTTTATAATTTAAATTATAAAATATAAAATATAAAGTCTAAATTCGTTTTTTTTTTAAATATATAAAATAATAACGTTTTTTTTCTATTGGTTGAATATATATAAATACAATAACCTCCTCCTTTTTGTTTTTCAGCTGCTATATATAATAATAGTCACAAATGTTCCACAAAACTGCCTCTTCGAAGGTTGTACTTTGGCTGATATTATATAACAAAAAATATTTGACTAAGGCACCTTTGAAGAAGTCTCGGACCTGGGACTCTGAGGGGGGCCTTGAATGCACTTACCACTATGCCAACAGCTAAAGTTTGTGAATAATACCAACTTTTATAATACTAAGATAATAAACTTCAAAGTTGATTAGGGGGCTCGAGCCACC
Organism: Trichosanthes truncata; assembly: GCA_033996785.1. Classification (NCBI taxonomy): domain Eukaryota; kingdom Viridiplantae; phylum Streptophyta; class Magnoliopsida; order Cucurbitales; family Cucurbitaceae; genus Trichosanthes; species Trichosanthes truncata. The sequence continues at coordinate 80,237,968 of JAWPNB010000003.1, forward strand.
CTAGGCCTATGCTAGATCCACCGTTAGTCTCTATTAACCTTCTTTCTATAAATTTTAGAAATTTGTTCACATTATTTTTTTCTTGCACGAAAATTATTATTATTATTTTACCAATTTTAAAAAAAAATAACTTCAAACTAGCGATATGTACCAATTTTAAGCTTTATTGAAAGTACGGAACTAAAATTGGACATTCTAAAGTACATAGACTAAAATAGAATGAAACATAAAACACAATAACCAAAATAGCATTTTAACCTAAAGTAATATTAGACACAATACGTATGATATTGTTTATAACACAAGCCCCTGTAATAGCATCCAAACTTCAGTTAGACATGATACAAAGTTTGCCACAATAATGAAATTAGATTTTTAAATGAAGGATGTCCACTAGTATAGAGTTCTCATTCTATAGCCTTCATTTAAGTGAGTTTAAAAACTAGAGTAAAACACATTAATATACAAACTTAAAATAAAATCGGTATATAAATGAAGGGACTGAAATATAGTTAAAACTTAAAATTTATCAATTCAAATATAGTTGAGTGGATAAGACATAAATTACTATTTAAAATAATTATTGAAAAAAAAAACTTAAAATTTAACCACTAGTTAAGAAAACCTTTTTTTTTTTTTGAAAGACTGGAATATCTATATAATTTTGACATATTTGGATAACAAAGGTTAGGAAATGACAAGGTGTTGATTATCCAAAACAATTTGAACAGATAAAAAGTGGAAAGAACAATTAAAGTTGGTTTTTAAGAACTGTTGTAATAAAAATAAAAAATTAATTGAGAGACGTGCTTCCAATAAATCAATCCCAAAGTGCCCCAAAAAAGTTGCATCTTTGACTGCATAATCAACACCACGACCTTTGTTTTTTAAAAAATAATATTCTAATTAATTATTAATTTAAATATCAAAATTAATATTAACTTTTTCTTTCAAATGTATTGTCCAATGCTTCTATCCAAAAAAAAAAAAGTTTTATCTATTATAGATAAATTTAGACAATCAGATCAAATCCAAGAGAATATAATACAAACAAGCTAAATTGGGTCAAACTCGAGGCCCATGACGATATTGGGCTTAGAAAAACTAAGAAAAAGGCTAAAAGTCCCAAATCGAACCAAGCCAACCCAGGCTGGGCCGAGCAGAGCTGACCCGATGCACGTGTGCATGATGTGCACCCTCCTTGTCCAAGTCATCTCCGAGGGCTCACTTTCTATCTTTGACCTAATCCTATTTAGAAAAGGGAAGAGACCCTCGACAAACACTCAAATAAATACAACATTATAATTCCATTTGAGGTAACTGATTTTCAATCTTCACTCTCTGCTAGCTTGCTATACTTTTTCTCTCTGACTTATGTATCAAAGTGGTTGATAAGCCTTAGAATTAAGGCTTATTTAACTCCCAATTATTTAAAATATTCTTGTTTTGTCTTAAGACCATTTGAAAATAGTTGAAAGATTGCTTCAAAATAAGAAAGAAATAAGAATGATGATATTTGGGATAAGTTTCTAAATAAATTAAGCTTGTTGGCAAGAAATGTGGAAATTGCAAAACCAAAATTGCAATTTTGAGCAGCAGAAGAATTTAAAGAAGAAAGAAATCTTACACAAAACCCATATATGGAAAGTCTGAAGTACCGCATGAATTAAGGGATTTGGAGCACAAATTTTGGATGGTTCAACTCTAGAAAGGACCTACAAAGGGTGGAAGAAGAGGGTCGGAAGCGGCGTTCGATTTTTTAAAGGGAATTCAAGACTAGGACGATCTCCATCAAGATTCAATATTTCTTCAGATTCAGGTAAAACTGGTCAAATGTCCACTCTTAGTTTACCCACCTGCAACACAGAGTGGTGCGTCAGAAATTAATGTGAATTATGAATCTTCTTCGATTTTTGGATAACAACAATAAAGTGGGAAAACTCTTTCAAAAGATGCAAGACTCAAAAACCTCTTTTATCCTCGGGTTAAGATCCCCGTTTTCACTATCTTTTTGAAGCAAATAGTTCACAGTGCTCATTCTATAGATACTGGAAAAGCCAAAGAGAATGAAATTTCAGATTAGTCCCTGCCCAAATTTAGATCTTAGGTCTTCTTTTAACTTCAGAGCACCATCGAGAACAAATGATGGAAACATTTCGGAATGTACATGTCACCCCAGACATTTCATTGGCTCGTGGGTTTTGGAACTTGAAGCTTTGTTTTTCTACAGAATTTTACTATGTTTTTGCCGAGAACATCAGTTTCTGTCTTTACTTTTCTGAATTTTCTTCTTGTATTACCAAGAGTCGTTGGTAGTACAAACTTGTTCTTCATTCGAATTTTGTTTCGCATTAAGTTTTTGCTTTTAATCCAACATCTGTTTGTGAGTTTTTGTAGGTTTCCTCCTTGATTCAATCTTTATACTTCTGCTGCAAGATTGTTTAATTCTGTTTTTACTTCAGTTTACCCAATTCGATTCAAGTGGTACTTGGATTTTCAAGATTAATCGTCTCCTAGAAATAGCGAAGAGATTGAGTCAATTGGAATGGAGTGAAGATTCATTGAATAATTATTGATGATTTTCGTTCTTAGTTGATTCTGTCTTTTATTTTTATTCAAGTTTCAATAATTGTTGGAATACTTATAAAGCCATCATATTCAAAGATAGAAAGAAGAAGATTGATTTCCCATTGATGCCTGTGATTCTCTGTTTTTAATTTAATTGGAGAGTTTTTTAGGTTAATTGCCCAGAATCGCGTAAGTTATTGTCATAGTTGTTCCAATACCACTTAGGATAGAATATTGTATTACTCAGCGAATTACACAATTTTCTAATATGAATTCTTCTTCAAAAATTAGTTGTAAGATTTTTATCTTTAATATGAGCTAAAACTTCTTAGGGGGTTTAAGGATGTGAATTTCCTACAAAGTAATGGTGGCCTAAAATTCAATAAAAAATCAAGCCTACGTCTCAATTGTTTGCTTGTGTTGAACAAATTTCCGTTGAGATCCTAGATTGATCAACTAGGGTAGCAACTCAAGCTTAGATCTAATACCGACGGGGTTAGTGATAAGCGGATTTCATACAAGTAATGGAGAAAAGCGCTTAGACATAAGCCAATCCTTACCCTAGACATAGGGATTAAGGACTCCAAAACCCATAAAATTGTTGAGCCGAATTATCTAAGATAGATGAACTATAGACATATAAGTCACTCACTTAGCCTCCTAAAACCTAAATTCAAGGTGAATAGGAGAAGCAATTTTGGTTTACAATTGAGTGTGGAGTAGGTTGGAATTGCAATTTTGGCTTGCAATTAAAACTTAGGGCAATGACATTCTTGAGCCCCATTTTGATCTAAATTCCTTTTGAAATTTTAGTTTGCTATCCAATATTGCAATTTCTTGATTCTGCGATTAGATTTTGCAATTATTAGTTTTACCAACACACCATCCCAATATTATTTTTGCAATTTAGTTTTCAAAGTTGCAATTTCCATGCACCTTGCTTAGTGAAAATTTTTGTTACACCGTTCTCTTGGGATTCGATACTTGGTACTTACATACCATTTTATATTACTTCGATCGTGTGCGCTTGTGTGTACGCCGATCAAGTTTTTGGCGCCGCTGCTAGGGAATGGCAATTTTAACAAAAATTTTGTTTTAGCAAAAATTATAAGAGAAGATTGCAACAAATTTTCTTATTGCAAGAGCAACTCGATTTCACTTGTTGAGTGAGAGAAATTTAAAACACACAACATAGGGTTGATTGCTTGAAAAAGTCCACAAGATGGAAGAAGACATCATTGCAGCATCGAGCGTACAAGCTTCATCATTAAGTGATAGATGTACACGAAAGAACACGCGATCGAAGTAATATAAAATGGTATGTGAGTACCAAGTATCGATCCCAAGGAAACGGTGTAACAAAAATATCGTAAAGCAAAATGTAAGGCAAATTGCAAACTTGAAAACTAAATTGCAAAAATATTGTTGGGATGGTGTGTTGGTGTTAGGGACAACCGACTCTCGACAGATCTCCACATTGGTATGATATTGTCCACTTTGGGCATAAGCCCTCATGGCTTTGTTTTTGGTTTCACCCAAAAGGCCTCATGCCAATGGAGATAGTGTCCCTCACTTATAAACCCATGATCTTCCCCTTATCTAGCCGATGTGGGACTTTGGTCGCACTTCCAACAATCCTCCCCTCGAACAAAGTACCACCGAGCCTCCCCTCAAATAGTCATTCCATCCGCCCAACTCTCTGGCTTCACCAAGAGTTTGCTCTTATCTAGGACAACTCCTCTTCTCCGGAGTGCACCGCCTATCCGATAGAGCTCCACCACGGATCACATTGTGGGTTACATGGTGCAACCACTCCCTATCGCATCCTTAGCAATCCTCCCCCTCGAACCACACTTGTTCGATATTTGAGGACTCATCCACAATTCTACATGACTATGTCTTTGAGACTCACCACTCCTTTGTTAGGCACCCGAGGATTCTACTGACCACGGCTAAGTCAGGGGCATGGCTCTGATACCACTTGTTTGTTGGGTTTTGTGTCCTAAAACTCGTGGTTTTGTAAACTGAATGTATATTCTATTTTACTATAAAGATGTTATTGAGGTTTATTCAGTAAATGTGTTATTGAATAAAGTGAATTGTGTATTATATAACCAAAATCCAATGAACTAAGAACCCTTGGCTATAGTATGTATACTTGAACTTTATGTATGACATAAAAGTGGATCAAGTTCGAGTAATAGCCAAAATGGTCTATAGTATAAGGATAAGGCTGGGTACCTTATTCTGGGGACACTATGGACGCGGCCCACTTTGTATAGTACTAACGATGTGATCCTGAATCGTTCATGTGGAGACATGCGAGTGGGGGCGTCCTATGCAATGAGTTTGCATAAGACCGGACCGCGAAATAGTCACTTAGACTTTATAACTCCGTTTACTGTTTTAACTGACTATATTCATACGATGACCTAGGTAACTCGATCTTAATCCTGAGCGTGCTATGAACTCCTGTTTATTTGGGATTATCCTTAGATTTGCATGGGTGAGAGTGGCCCGAGATCGCCGACTCAATAAGCCTCCCATTTTGGGGATAAGACCGGATAGATAGTTGGGAACATAGTCATGCGAGATGGAATTCACTCCTACCTGCTTTAAGGATTAGTAGAGAGGTTGTTCCCTTAAGTGCTGACTCCAGGTCTTGAACAATGGGCCCACCCTCTCATTGGCCCGAGAGGGATTCGGTTTGTTGGTTGGACCACAAACTAATTGTTCATTAGAGGATCAGTGGGACTTAAGGAACAAGAAGTAATTACAGGGGTAAAACGGTTTATTTAACCCAGCTGTAATTACGAACGACCTGTGAAGGATCGACTTACTAATCATGGTTATATCGAGTGGACAGAAATATATCTACAGTGAGGAGAGTGCAGCCACTGGGCTTTAGTGGAGTGTCCCGGTGGTTAACGAATGTTGATTAGCTAGGCTAAAGAGTTTGGCCGGTTAATCTCGTATCGTTGGAGCTCATGATCTGTAGGTCCATTAGGTCCCCTTACTAGCTCAGACTAAGCCTTGGAATAATTTGAGAGAAAAGAATTTGAATTGTTCAAATTTGGTTTTGGGAGTAAACGTTAATTATATGCGATATACTTAACGTACTATAATTTAATTATGAATTAAAACCACAAGAAAGAGAGAGGAACATATTTAAATGTGATTTAAATATTTGTTCGGTTTAATACGTGAATAGGGATTCATGTACAAACGATTGGTCATAAAAGAGAGGGATTGGTCTAATTATTTAATTAATATTTGATATTAAATTAAATAATTAAATTAATTAAATGGTTTAATTAATTAATCAAGTTTTTAAATTAATTTTGATTTAATTGAAACTTGACTAATCCTATATATCCAACCTAGTGTTGTCTTCCATGGGAAGGCAAGTGTTGTCTTCCATGGGAAGGCAAGTGTTGTCTTCCATGGGAAGGCAAGTGTTGTCTTCCATGGGAAGCCTAATGAGGTTTCATTAGTGTCTATAAATGGGATGAAACACAAAAGGATTAAAAAAAATTTCTTTGATAGTTTTTTTTTTAAAACTATCTTGAGCTCTCTTCCTTTCTCTCTAAAAATTCTCTTAACAAAGGATCCCACAATCCATTCCAAGGGCTGAGAATAGTAGGGAAGACTCTAGTGGTGGTCCAAGTATTGTTGGTGATCCAAGATTTGCAAAGAATTTGGAGAATTTGAGCTACAAAGGTATGTGTTCATACTTTCTGGTTTTTTCCAGTTTAAAGCATGTTTTTGTTTGGTTAAATTGATGTACTTTGAGTGCTCGAGATCCGAAATTGCTTCCGCTTTCTTAATATTAACTCCATCATTGTTAGGGACAACCGACTCTCGACAGATCTCCACATTGGTATGATATTGTCCACTTTGGGCATAAGCCCTCATGGCTTTGTTTTTGGTTTCACCCAAAAGGTCTCATGCCAATGGAGATAGTGTCCCTCACTTATAAACCCATGATCTTCCTCTTATCTAGCCGATGTGGGACTTTGGTCGCACTTCCAACAGTTGGTAACAAATTGCATAATCAAGAAATGACAATATTGTAATAAAGAAAAATTGCAGAATCTAATTGCAGAATTGAGAAATGACAATATTGGAATAACAAACTAGATAGACTTAGTAATTTAAATTGCAAAAGAAATTTGAGATAAAGATGGGGTCAAGAATTTCATTGCCCTAAGTTGTAATTGCAAGCCAAAATTGCAATTCCAACCTACTCCACATTCAATTGTAAACCAAAATTGCTTCTCCTATTCACCTTAAATTTAGGTTTTAGGAGGCTAAGTGAGTGATTTATATGTCTATAGTCCCTCTATCTTAGATCATTCGGCTCAACAATTTTATGGGTTTTGGAGTCTTTAATCCTTATGTCTAGGGTAAGGATTGACTTATGTCTAAGCTCTTTTCTCCATTACTTGTGCGAAATCTGCTTATCACTAATCCCTTCAGTTTTATATCTAAGCTTGAGTTTCTACCCTAGCTGATCATTCTAGGATCTCAACGGAAATTTATTCAACAGAAGCAAACAATTAAGATGTAGGCTTGGTTTTTAGTTGGAATTTTGGCTACAAATATTTCTTAGGGAATTCACATCCTTGAACCCCTAAGAAGTTTAGCTCAAATTGAAAGTAAAAATCTTACAACTAATTTTAGAATAAAAATTCATACTAGAGAATATATTAAAATGCTAAATTCAACAAAGATTTAAAGGAATTAAAGGATTTTGCCATCCAAAACTGAATCAAACAAAACTGAAAACTAAACCATAAACTTCAAAAAAATAAACCCACGGAATAACAATTGAAGCAAAAATGGAACCAACATAATAACCATCATAATAGAAAAAAAACAGAAAACTTGAAGCAAAAATATAATCATAGCAAAAGCAGAACCTTCATAAAAATTGAAGCAAAAATAGAACCAATATAGCAGTAGCTCTCGGTGAAGAACCGAGAGAAAAAAAAAACTAGAAAATAGAGGAATAACTGGACAAAAACCCATTAAACAGAGGCTGGAATTAAACAGAAACTTAATGCAAAACGAAAATCGAATGAAGAACAGACTATACTGCCATCATCTCTTGGTAATACAAGAAGAAATTCCAGAAAAGTAAAGGCAGAAAGCTGCCGCTTCTTGGCAAAATAGAGCAGAAAAACTAAAAAAAAACAGAGGAGGAAAAACTTGACAAAAACCCACGATGTAAAACTCCAAAAACAAATGTCTTCGCTCCTCCTCTTCCTCCTCTTATTCCCCCTTTATAGACCTTCATTAGGGTTGAAGAATGCCCAAATTTCGTGCTCAAAATCCCCCAAATCATGCTGTAATTGAAGATTTTCGGAATGGGTTAAATGTAGATTTTTTTTCCTTTTTTGAACTTTTCTACTACTTCAGATTGCAGAATCACGATTTTGCAATTTCCATATTTCCTGCAAACAAGATTAATTTATTTAGAACTCTATCCCAAATACCATCATATTTATTTCTTTCTTAAATTGAAGCAATCTTTCAACTATTTTCAAATGGTCTTAAGTCAAAACAAGAATATTTTAAGTAATTGTGCGTTAAATAAGCCTTAAGTCTAAGGCTTATCGTTAAGCTACATGATGGAAACTTTGATGATGAGAAATCCTATAGCTCCATTTAACCTTATCTCTTCTATTTTTTGTGTTTATTGTAAAAGAAGTCATTCATTTGATAATTGTCCCTGTAATCCTGATTCTTTGTGTTATGGATTTCTACCTAGCTTTGCAAATCAACATCAGTACCAGTGCTTCCAACAAGGGAAGATGATTCCAAAAGAGCCAAGCATCAAAGAACTCGCGAGGGAATATAGAGCAAAGAACAATGTTGTAATGCAAAGTCAAGCCGCATCTCTACAGAGTTTGAAAATCCAGGTGGAACAAATTGCAGATGAATTGCAGAACATGTCCCAAGAAATTTTGCTCGAGAACAAAGAGACTTCAAAACAAGAAGAAGAAGAAAAAGAACGTGAGGTGGTGTCACTTAGAACGGAATTAGAACATGAAGACCTTGAACTTCCAGTAGAAGCAAGAAGCGCTCCAACACTTGACGACATTAAAGAGCTAGAACGGAGAGAAGAGATCAAAGAAGAACCACCTCAAGAAGAGAAGGAACAACAAAAGGAAGTTGTAGTGAGCTATGCATTTGCAATTTCACAGCAATGTACATCCAAAGTGCTCCCGATACTAGAATGCCCTGCTTTCGCTTATTGCAGTTTGCAGGAAATGCAAAATCAAAAAGAATGTAGAAATGAGAGCATGAAGGATGAAAATATGGAGTATAATATGAAGCAAGACTATGAAGCACTTAAAAGGTGTTATACTCATAACTAAAAAGAGATATATTCCCAAATCAGTCTTCATGCTAATAGCCCATGACAGCAAAGCTAAACCATGAATCCTAATTAGGGAGTGGGGGCTAATGTTATTGGTGAAATTGGACTAAAGAGGTAAACTCGAATTACAAGGGAATCTTGCAAGATAAGATTAACTTTTTCAAATCCAATTCCTAAATGGAAGAAGAAACCTTTTATATTCTTATTTGAAAAGGAATATGAATAAAAAATCCTATAAATACGCCATTATGACCCAAAGAAATGGAGTTTAATTTAACCCTCATTCTCTAAATTCTAATTTCCTACACTTTTCCTTTCTCACTAAAGCATCGGAGTGGTAGTGGCAAGCACCACACTGGTATGCAGGTTTTCTTTATTTTGCAGGTCACTCTCCCCCAAAATACAAATTCACTTTTGGCTTCACGTGTAAATCAGGTGCGTTCCCTTTGCCTGAATTTGTGCATCAACATTTTCTAATGCTATAACCTTTTTTTTTAATTAATTCATGACATTTTGTATCTCTCTCTTTCTATGTTTGTCACTAATTTAAATATTATCTGTAAGAGCCATTTTCCGTGGTTTAGAAGATTTGTGAAAATTTTAAGGCTTTTTTTAGTGGTTTTTTTAACTATTGTTTAGATTAAAAAACTAACTGTGTTTAATTTTAAAAGTTTTCTTTTTTTTAAAAAAAAAGTTTTTTTTTTTAATAGCTTTTAGTAAGTTTATTTATCTTTTTCTTTTCTCAACAATATCACATCATCTAATTATATATAAATCGATATTTTTGCAACTTTCCCTAGAAACTTTTCACATCAAACATATATGGTTAAAAAGAAAGTTAAAATTTAGTCTCTATAATTTTAAAAGTTAGAATTTAGTTCCTAGGGTTTGATAAAATCTCATAAAATAGTCCATACCATTAAAAGCTGCTAACAAATTGAGTACGTGGCAGTTAGTTATCCATTTGTTAATGAGGTGATCTTTTATATTTAGCTGATTTTATGGGTTAAGTAGCCGATTGGATTAAAAACAAGTTGCTAATTTCCAAAGAAACAGCATTAAATTGCAAATTTCCAACTCTTTTTTATCCAGTCAACAACTTAATTTTGCCCACACAATCAAATAAATATAAAAGACCACCTCATTAACATATGGATAGCTTACCTGCTACACACTAAATCCGTCAATAGCTTCTAACAGTAGAACTATTTATGAAGTTTTATCAAAACATTTATGGACGAAATTCTAACTTTTAAAACCATAGGAACCAAGTTTGTAATTCAACCAACATATATGAACTATGCTTGTACTGGATAGTAAGTATGATGAAAAAAAGATAAAATAAAGAAACACAAAAATACGTAATTAATATGGAACAAAGGATAAGCAAATATGTATTTAGTTTTAGTCCATATTTATACTTTCTTTCTTTTTGTAGTTCAACAACATATGAAGTATGGCGATTTGAACTTTTGATCTCTTGATCGAAGGTATACCTTAACCAGTTGAGTAGGGAAATTTGAATTTTTGACCTCATAGTCGATGGTATATATCTTAACCAATTGAAATCTATTTAATATTCATTTTTTTTTCGGCCTAAAACTTTCAAACATCCTATTTTAATGTCTAATAATGTTATATTAAAAATGATTTTTATTTCGTGTGGTTAATTTTTTTTTAAAATTAATTATTTAACAAGAGTTTAAATCTGTGTTAAAACATTAACACATAACCTACCACATATATAGTTTTGAAACACGTGTCTACTTTGAGTTCATGTTCACGTACATAACTCATACGTAAATGAACCAAAGTTATAAGATTTTAATTTAGGGTAAGTATATATATTTTAGTGTTTAATGTTTGTCTTTATTGTTTAAAAGGTTTCAATTTAGTCTTTCACTAATGGTGAATATTTAAACTACTTATGACATAATTAGTACATTGACAAAAATTTATAAGGGGTTGTTTGGGGTACCAGGTGGGTTATAATAGCCTATAGATTATAAAAATTTGTAGAATTATATAATATTGTTTAAAATGTAGAGTTGTTTAGTCTGGAGTTATAATAGTCTGTGTTTGCGGTGCAGAGTACTCCACATGTTATTATAACTCACGCCCCAAATAACCCCTAAGAGAAAAAGGTTATCTAAGAGAATAAAACTCTAAATTTCTACCATTTTTAAAAAAAAAAAATTTTGGAAGAGGAATTAAAAACTTTTCTCTCTTAAATCACATTTTTCCTCTAAATTTCTATCAATTCACTAAATATTATGTCAGGTAAGTTTATCATCAACTAAGTTTAACATTCACCAACAATGAAAGATTAAATTGAAAAATATTAAAACATATGTTAGAAAAAAACGAACTTGAATATACCCAAAACAGAATGCAATTTCAACAACAAATTAATCAAGATAAGCAAGAGAAAAAATATGACACCGAGATATATAGTGGTTCAACCTTTTGGTCTACATCCACTTTGAAAACCAGCTTGTGAGGATTTTATTCAGAAGCAATAAGTCACAATTTTACAAGTACAAAGAGCATAAACCAATCCAAGTAAATATGGATTGAAATCGGGTTAATAGAACGACCAATACCTCAAATCCTTTACTGACTTGAGCTCCAATCGAATACCACTGTTTTGAACAGTCCTCAATGTCGTCGAAGAACAGCCCCTACACTGAAACTGAGTCCCACGAAGTTCACAGCCCCTGAAAACCGAGACCCATGGCACATAATAGACTGATTCTCTAATACCACTTGATAGGGACAACCGACCCTCGACAGATCTCCACATTGGTATGATATTGTCCACTTTGGGCATAAGCCCTCGTGGCTTTGTTTTTGGTTTTACCCAAAATGCCTCATACCAATGGAGATAGTGTCCCTCACTTATAAATCCATGATCTTCCCCTTATCTAGCCGATGTGGGACTTTGGTCGCACTCCCAACAATCCTCCCCTCGAACAAAGTACCAACCGAGTGTCCCCTCAAATAGTCATCTATCCGTCTAGCTATTATTCTAGCCAACTCCTTTACCGAAGCACACCGCCAATCCATGCCAACTTCTTTACCGGAGCACACCGTCTATCCGATAGAGCTATCTACCACGGATCTCCACCATGACTGCGCCTTCAAGGCTCGCCTCCTTTGTTCGGCACCCGAGGATTCTACTGATCACAGCTCAAGGGCATGGCTCTGATACCACTTGATAGGGACACCGACCCTCGACATATCTTCACATTGGTATGAGGCCTTTTGGATAAAAATAAAGCCATGAGGGCTTATGCCCAAAGTGGACAATATCATACCAATGTAGAGATCTGTCGAGGGTCAGTTGTCCCTATCAACATAAGAAACTAAATTAAAACTTTTCAAACAATAGAGACAAAATTTGAAAAATATCGGGAGAGTATGGACTAGACCATATATTTTGTTTTTAATTTATTAAGGTTAAAACACCATCATGGGCCTTGTAGTTTTAGTCTCATTTCATGTTAGTTCATGTACTTTCAAATGTCCAATTTTAGTCCATGTACTTTCAATAAATATTAAAATCAGTCCTTAGCGTTAGTATGAAGTTAATATTATTTATCGAAATTGGTTAAATAATAATAATGATGTTAAAATACCATTTTGGTTCCTATACGTTGGGTTTTGTTCCATTTTGGTCATTCTACTTTCAAATGTCCAATTTTAGTCCTTATACTTTTAATGGAACTTAAAATTAGTCCCTGCTGTTAGTTTATTGTTAACTTATCTTTAAAAAAATAGTCTATATTAGTTGTTCCTCTATAAATTTTGGAAATATGTTCCAATTATGTCTTTTATTGTATTAAAATTATTATTATTATTATTATTTAACCAATTTCGATAAAAATTAACTTCAAACTTATTATAAGGACTAATTTTAAGCTTTATTGAAAATACAAAGACTAAAATTAGACATTTAAAAGTACATGGACCAAAATAGAACAAAATCCAAAATAAAGAGACCAAAATAGTATTTTAAACTAATAATTATTTTCATACAAAAAAGACACACTGTGAATATTTTAAAAAAAATTATATAGCCATAAACTAACTATATGGACTAATTTTAAGATTTATTGAAAGTATAAATACTATATTGAATATTTGAAAGTATATGGACCAATTTTAACCTTTTATTAATATATCTAAAATGTGTGTATATATTGTCTATGGGCCAAAACCTGAATACCAGAGAAGCCCCAGTTTGTGGAAAACCACTTTAGACTGTAGAAAGAAAACCATGGGGAGAGGAAAAAGTCTACTTTTCTTTTTTTTTTTTTTTTTTGGCAATTTATGTTATGAGGGGTCAGTTTGGAATCAGATAAGTTAGCAACTTGAGGCAAGCTTCCAGTGCTTCTTCAATAATAATAATAATAATAATTCCCATCCCCCACCCATGACCATCACTCACAATTCCCCCTTCTTAATTTTCACATAAATACATTGAATTTGTGGATAAATTTCCAATCAAAACCATATATTATTTATAATTTCTAGAGTTGGGTCATATCAAATGTTGTTAAATCTGATGTGACGTTGATTAATTCAAAAAATATGATATATAGTTTGCCTTATTTAAGCATCGGAGTATTTTAAAGGGTATAAAATTCTTTGCATGAAAAATAAGATAAGGTGCATGAAATAAGAAATTAAATTTAAAAAAAAGGACAAATCAAATATCTTCTTACCCCACAATATTATTAATGTAATATTTTGGTGTGTTGCCACTTTCTAGGGTGGCAACCACTTCAAAATGAACAAGCCTTTCATAATTAAGAAATCCCATGTAGGGGATTTTTTTTTTTTAATGGCTTTTCAATATTATAAACTTTAATTTGCGTAATCACTTTTTGCACAAGTCATTTTCTGACTTTAGGGATTGAGCTATATGTCTCTCCTTTATATCATAATGATTTTTTTTTTTTTTAAGTTGGATAATCGTTTGATATATATATATATATTTTTAAAGTCTTGATTTGATTACAAGATGTCAATTCAATTTATTGTTCTATTTTTGGTTTTTGAATGATGACGAGTTTATTTACTTTGTGACTTCTTTATTTCCTAATCAACTTTTCATCCCTGTGTTTCGAAATTCTGGATTAATTTTTTTTAAAAATCAAACTAATAAGATATCATAATCTTGTTGGACAAATGACAATGATTTTCTTTTCAGCTTTCTATTTTTTTTTTATAAAAAATAAAATAAACTTTATGTACTCAGCCTTTTAAGTTTATCTCTTTTAAAAATGGTACTGATTTTCAAAAATAGGAATAGATTTTTTTCTAATGAAAAATAGTTCAATTGTTAAATTTTGGTTCATGTTTTTAGAATTATATTATTAAAACAATGTTAGTGGATAGGATATGATTTTTAAAGCACAAAACTAAAAACAAATTAAAATTGATATAAGATATATCTTTAAGGTTGGAAAAATTATACATAAACCATTTTTAAATTTTTAAATGAAAAAAAAAAACTAAAAGTAGAACTCTTCAATAATGAAACTGTAATGAGTTCTTGAGCAATTTTTAGTAGTTGGTTATTGAATTTAAATTTCTAAAACTTTGTTGGGTCGTTTGTTTTATATATAGATTTGTGTGATAATTAATTAATATTTCTAATAAATAGGATGAGAATTTGGGGGGGACAAAAGACCAGCAATTGCTTTGATATTCAAAAAAAGAAAAAAGAACTTTGAAATTCAAACCATTTTTTAATGAGTTCTTTTTTCCAAGTTTGATAGAAATTAATACCAAGCTAATGAAGCAACTTGTTTGACCAAGGAAAAATCAACCAATACTTTTCCCAATAAATCAGTTGTACAAATTTGATTGATGTTGTATGTTCAATTTTAGGTGACAAAAATCATATGATATTTAATTCATTGTTTAGACATATTTTCCAAGGTCAAGAATATGATTTCAAAAGTGTTTTTAGATGTCAAAAATATCCAATTTAATTTGTTTGTTTCTTAGATCCGTCAAATTAGTTAATGTATAGTTTTTCAAATTTTCAACTAATCAAATAACTATTTGCAAAATACGTGTCGATAGCACATTTGAGTATGTTTTTTTAAATTTATTTTTAACACAATTAATAGTGTAGTTGTATTTTATTATTGTCAAAGTGAATTTAGCTTAGTGATAATTGACATGTATCATCGACCAAAAGGTTAGAGGTTCGAATCCCCCCATCCCCATATGTTGTTGAACATCAAAAAAAAAAAAAGTCGTATTAGATTACTCTTAATTTTATTTCGTGCATTAGGAAATTTGATGTGTCATTAAGGCAATAACTCTAATTTTCTAACCATATCTTATTATCATATGTCACATTTTTCCTAAATTTTCATTACTCTTAAGAAGACATTTAGATGCCATCAAATCAAATGACAAGTTCATGTTGTTTTCTTTTTTATAATATTGACTCTTTCATGTTTCAACGCTATAAAAGTTATCCACATTAAAAAATCAAATCAATCACAATAAAAAGGTCGAGAGGATGAATTCAATTATTATACATACACACATATTATATATGATTAAATTGAAACAATTTCGAATCTATCATAAGATGATATGATATGATTGTATATCAATTTAAAAAAATTGGATGGTTGAGATGAAAAAGTTGTATTTCTTTATTGAGGCATGCAGAGTCAAGATCCCTCAAATAATCTCCATTAAAGAAATAATAGTGACAAATAAAATGTCTTTTTTCTTTTAATTAAAAAAGAAGAAATAAAAATAAAAAGTCAATGTTCCTTAATATACGTGGTCCAACCAAAAACACGTTGGGGTGGGGCTTACTAAAACTACGAAAGGGTGTGTAAACCCATGCATTTTCGGACACGTGTTTAAATATGATTTGAAGTACACATGCAGGTACATTTTGTGTACGTACGTCGGTATAATAATTGAGGGAGATAAATTAAAAAATACACAAAAGAAATAATTGAATAATCGTTTAATTAAATTTAAACAACTTCTCGTGTACTGTGTAATTTTGTTTATGGTCACTTTTATTTTATTCTATTCAACTAATCTACTCTCTCTCGTATATCATATTATTACATATTTAGTTTAAGTTAAGTTATCGGGTCAATATTTAAATAACGATCAATGTTCATGTGGTAGAGGCTTATTAAAATAAAAGAAAGAAATTAAGAGTACAATTTGAAATTTTTTGAACTTCAATAACTAAATTAATACAATTGGCTAGTTTTATATCTTCAAATTTTCATTAAATCATGAAGGTTGTTCTTTAGCTTCGAACATTATTATCTATTTAGTCACTATTTTAAAAAAAAAAAAAAAAATTCAATCATGCCTCAAAATTTTGATTATTATTCTATTTGATCAATGTTGTGATTAACGTATTGATATGATGTAAATGATTAACTTGTGTTCAAGTGTTAGTTATGATATCTCATCAATTCAACTAAAATTTATTAACGTTATAAAAAAATAGAGTTTACAAACTCTACATTTGACATAATACTCAAAGTTTGTAAAAAAAATTATAATTAATTTATAATTAAAAAATATATTTATTTATTATAATAATAATAAAAATGTGGGCGAGAGGAGTGAATGGATTACAGCGGAGAGAGAGCGTGTGACACTAAACAAAGGTTTTGGAGTCACGTGAAAAAAGTATTAATTAATTGATTTATAATAATGATTTTAACTAATTAATTATTAATAATAATTGAGATAAGGTAAACCAGACAAAGCCAGTTGTATTGTTTTACCTCCGTTTCAATCTCTCTTTCATTTTAGTTATGATAGAATTTTTTTTCTTTTTTCTCATTTCATGGTGTTTTGCGGATAGTTCAATGGGGATAAAGATTAATTGATATAAGAAATTCATTTAATGGTTTGAATTTCTTAATATCTTCGATAGAGATGTCTACGGAGCGAGGCCAAGAAAGTGAGTGTGGAGTAGGAACCGAGAAATGGATTTCCCGTACCCAACATCACCTTCCATTTGATTCATCGTCCCAACGATATTCTCCATTTAATTTTGCAGGGAACAAGGCAGAGATTTCCTGCAGAAAATTCGCAGGAATTGGATTTTCCGCAAGAAATAATTCTCCATTTATGATTTTCATTTTTTAAAATTTGATTAAATAAAAAAATTTGAAAATTTCTATGTAAATTGTTAATTTGTTATAAGATATTTCTATTTAAGAGAATTTTTTTTAATTCTTTTATAAAAATAAAATAATATTTAATAAAAGTTTGAATTTATGGTTTATTATATATATATATATTAAAAAAAGAAGAAATTGTGGCCGAGGCAAAGAATGGGGCGGGATTCTCTGTCCCCGTTTAGCTAACGAAAAAAAATTCTTTCCCACTCCCTCTCCCATTCTTCATCTAAACGGGAATTCCCTATCCCATTAGAGATAAGTCTCCGCTGAGAAAATTGACATCTCTAATCGGTGGTCTTTGTCAAGAAAAAAGGTGCACAACATCTAGCTGGCAGATGAAAGATATTTACTAAATTTTATCTAGATGATTTTTCACGTCTTTATTTGTTTCAACCTTTGAAAATGTAATATTTGTTTGATTACTAATTGATCTTGTAGCATTGGTTTCATTAATTAATTAGTGCCGGTCATTTCTTTAAATGGTATATTCTTGAAATATAAACAGGACCATTTAAATTAGATTTTTAATCGTACTTTAGTTTATGATCTTTTACTTTTATTTTATTTTGATTTCTAAATTTTCAAACTATTTTTTTTTTTCGTTTTGGTTTTATAAGATAAAAAATTATTTTAATCATCACTAGATAGTTTTTTAATAAAATATTGTACCAAAACACATATTTTGTTTGTTTATTTCATGAGTAAATGCTTTTATGGATAAATATTGATTCTAAAAAACATGGATAAATACTTAAGGTTACATCGAATAGAGTAAGCAAATTTTCCTATTTTGAAATAGATCTGAATTTTTCAAAATAAATTAATAAAAAAATAACGACAAAGCTAAAATAATTTATTAGACAAATTTTAAAAGCTAAAATAAAACATTTGAAAATTTGACAGCATAGAGTTAGTAAACAGAATAGATATAAAAGTTTATAGAGACCAAAATTTATTAAACCTTTAGATTATAATTGAAACACAAACACTCAACCTCTTCTTTTGACACCCACATTTCTTTTACAAGTTCAAATCAAAATAAAAAAGAAAAGGGAAAAAATCAATTTTAACCATAAACTTGGCAAGTTGTATCAATTTTAACCCTAAACTTTCAATTTCATCAATTTAAACCTCAAACTTGGTAGATTGTATCAATTTTAACCCTGAACTTTCAATTTCATCAATTGAAACCTCAAACTTGGTAGATTGTATCAATTTTAACCCTAAACTTTCAATTTCATCAATTTAAACCTCAAACTTGAATAAGTATATCAATTTACACTATCGATTAAGTTTCCATTTCAATCACCATTAGAAATGTTTCTCACACATGCTCAAAGTCACGTGTTGCCCTATGATATGTACTTGTTCATTATTTTTTTAAAAAAATTTACCAAAAAAATAATTAACTCATTCCAGATCGAGTCAACAACATCATGAAAACCACGAACTCGACTCTCGAAAGTAGGACTCACATGAAAACAAATGGACTCGTGTTTCCCTCGCCTTTGGTGTCGATACCAACGATGAAGAGTGTGAAAAAGATCCAGGGGTGACGTCATTGAAGGTGGTGATGACGATGGCAATTTCGTTGACTTCAATGGTGAGGAGTTTGAGCTCAACTAGAATGCAGGAGAGAATTGGGAAGGTGTTGATGGATAGAGTGACGCCCATGAACACAATGAACTAGTCGTAGTCGACCTTGTCGGCCCTGTCGACAGTCTTACAAAGGATTAAAATGATATCGATGCTAGGGAGGAAGGGGACAAAGATTCTGACGAGGGAGATTCCGAAAGCCCTACGTCTATTGCGACATATGGAGGACAAATCAAGCTTTGAGCCCAACAAGAAATTTAAAAAAAAAAAAAAAAAACAATATTGGCGATCAATTAAAGAATGAGAGTGCTCCATTGAGGAAAAATATGATGCAAATAAGTTTTGTTTCTACTAAAAGTTGATGGATCGAGTAAAATCATGCCTTAAAATTGAAAAACCCTCTATTAATGAAATGAAAAAAATAGCAAACTTAGAGAATATAAGAAGTGAAAAATGGTCATGTTTTGAAATTGAAAAACATTATGGCGAGTCTACTCCAATTTTCTTTAGCAGTTTTATTTTTTTAAAAAAATAACAAATACATATTTGTGTAATAGAGTAACACGTGACTTTGGACATGTGTAGAAAATCTTTCTAACAGGGGTTGAAATGGAAACTTAATCGAAGGTGTAAATGGATACACTTATTCAAGTTTAAGGTTTAAATTTATGAAATTGAAAATTCAGGATTTAAATTGATATAACCTACCAAGTTTAGGGTCAAAAATGATTTTTTTCCAAAAGAAAAAGAAAAAGAAAAAGAAAATTTATTGTAAAGTATTAATAAGGTTGCCTATAACTTATGAGATTGCATGATGATTAATATGATCTAATAAAATTTTAAAATGTCAAATTTCATTAATTCATAAAACATCTCGAGTGAGTAAACAAGTCAACTTTGACAATAAGCAATCCAAAGATGACCAAATTCTAATTAATTAATTAAAATACTTGTTGAACTTCCCAAGGTGTTTGCTTGTGAATAAATTTCATTTATATTAGCCAATTAAAAGCTTAGGAAAGAGGTTGTTTTGTATTGTCTAAATACATATATTTGACAAGTTAATGTACTAAAGTTTTGGATCAGTGCATTGCTACATGTCCTAGTCATTTTAAAATTATTGCATTAAAAAAACTATATAGTTGACTTTTATAAACTCAAGAGTTATTTAATTCAAGAGTTAGGCTTATGTAAACTATAGTTAAGAAGTTGAGCTTATGTTTAATATATGAAACATTAGTTTATCCCATATTACACATAAATCTGTGTTAGTATATAAGTTCGAGTTGTTAACCTAAGCATAAACTAACTGACTAAATGACACTTCTATCCTTAAGGTCAAATATTTGAATCCGCATCTCCTAAATTGTTGAATTAAAACAAAAACTTAGACTTATGGAACCTATTTTTTGTACTTTATATTATCTCTTATCAATTATAAAACTCACAACTAAATATAAGTTTCATAAACTGAAATTTTTATAATTTATTATCTTTTACCATTTAAATGAAAGTTACCTAAACTTACATTTCCTAACATTAGAATTCATAAGTTGAGGTCTATTAAAATCGCGAGCTAAATATATATTTTTTTTGTACCATGTCAAACTGATCCATCTAAAAAGCTTAAAAGCTCATTGATAATAATTATATTTTCTTATTTATTGTTTTTGTAATCCAATTTTTAAAATAGGTTTTAAAATCCTTACAAAATTTCAAAGACTAAAAGAAAAAAAAACTTTTGCAAAGGTTCTTTTACAATATTTCGTTATCAAAACTACCCATTGCAAGTAGGCATTGCTATCATTATTTTTCTTTAACTAATTAATGTCAAATTAAAAGAGTTTGTTAAAATGTTTTTATCTTTTCATATTAAAAATCACTCCTACAATTCAAACTTTTGATCTTTTATATTTAATCACAAGTTAAAAAATTTTAAAAATTAACAAATAAAACATAGTTTATGAAACTAATTGTGTGGAATTTTTTTAAAAATAGAAAGTAGAAAACAAAATCATCATCAAAACACCACCACTTTGAAAACGAGGTATATTCTTTATAATTTCTTGTAAAATTGATTAAAGTTTTTAAAATTATAGTTGACTTAGTTTTAATATTTGATATTATAGTGTGTAATTTTGTCGAGTAGAATCCAATATAACAAAAAGCTCACAATATAACATATATGATACAATCATTTGACATTTTTTGTCTTTAGCAAAAACTTGGAGTCACTTTAATAAATATAGAATTAAAGAAAATCAAATTCAACTCATTAACTTGCAAGTTATATCTGATTAAATTACACGGCATTAGTTTATTATTTAAATATGAATGTATTTAATATTTTTCTCAACTCACGTTCGAAAAAATTGATGACTTCTTTTTTAGGGTAGAAAAATTCAATGACTCGATAGAGCCAATCAACTTAATCCAATTTGTGTGGGTTGGGAGTTGAATTATAAATTTATATGGTTTGGATTAGATTATAATTTATTTTGAGATCAGGTTATAGTAAGTTAAACTTAGGAAATTTTGTAATGGGTCTTTATTTATTGGGTTGACACTTATTAAGAAATATTTAAAATTATGACCACTTTTTCTTTTTAAAAAAATCATCACCAGTTTTAGTTCTTATAATTGTTCATCAATCAAGTTGAGTATATTTAAATCACTATTTTTTTTATAAAAAAAAAACATCAACCATATTTAAATCACTATTTTTTTTTTTTAAAAAAAAAAACATCAACCATATGCGTAGTGGTAGGAGTTTGAACTTAAATTTTTTTTAATTATATTATAATGTCTTAACTGGTTGAACTATGCTTAAGTTGACATATTTAAATTTAAATTACTAATTGACTAATATGTTAGATCTCAATATAATAAGAAGATTCAAACCTCTAAACTCTTGATCGATGATACACGCCAATTACCGTTGAGATATGCTCACTTTCGCCCATATATTTCTAACTTTCATTTTATACTTTGTTTCAAAAAGATATTAAGAAAAAGTTTCATTTAATTTAAGGACTTTCTATTTACTTTGGAAGAGTCCCTTATCACCCAAATAGCCCAACGCAACTCTTCCCCCTAAAGACCATCGGCCCAAGACTCCCATTCTAGCTTTCGACCCAGTTTTCATACCCCAAAAAAAAGAAAGAAAAAAAAAAGTTGAATTGAAATAGCGATAATGAAAAATGGCTAAAATGTAATCATATCAAGAGATATGGCTAGTGTTTTTTAGAGTGGAGAGTGAATAATTTTTTTGTTCAATTTGTACTCCTAAACTTATCACGTTGTATCAACTTTCATCATAAACTTTCAATGTTATTAAATTAAACTCTAGACTTAGTTAAATATTGCAATTTTTACCATATATTCAATTTTTGCTAATTCATCCACAAGCAATTTGAAAATCTTCATAAACTCACTATTTTCAATAATATCAAATTCATCATAAATTCAAATTTGATGAATGCACAAATTAACAATTGAATAACAGTTTTGCCAAAACTCACCAATTTTAACAAAAATTTAGTTTTAATGTTGTTTTTCTTTGAAATCTTATCTTCTCTCTGTCTTCTCTATTTGCTGCATTTGAGTATATGATATATTTATGTTATATAGTTCACAAGTTGGACTTGAGTTGGGGTATTACTAGATCCAACCCAATTATTCATATTGCAAAAGTATTCTATTGCTAACCCTTATTCCATGATGAAACTAATGTAAATTGCATCTATTTATTTTCTTTCAAACATTGAACGAAGATGAGTAACTCAATGTCAATTTATATACTATGAAAAATTATACTCCCAAGTGCTTGAAATTATTTTCTAAAAAATTTTGGAGAGTAAATAAACTATAAAGAGCTATTGAATGAAATAAGACTTAAAATAAATAGATCCATATGTTAAGCGGGTGAAATAATATACAAAGTCATGAGAAAAGCCTACAAGATGTCCAAGGGATGAGGTCGGGTAAGCCGAGGGTAACGTAGAAGGCCACCCATGTGAAGATCGCCCACAGCCCAAAAGGCCGCCTCCCATGAGGGTCCTTGTACGTTTATTGGGTCCACCAAAGCCCCAAAAAGTTGACTCCCATGGCCCAAGGCCCCAATATGGGCTCCAACCCTAATTGTGCCATCTTCCGTCCATAAATAATAAGAAATGGTGATACAAAAAAGATACGTCCAAAATACTACTAATCTTCCGTCTAAGCTATTTACAAAATTGATACTAGCTTGAGCGTTAGAGTGTAGGTGACTTAGCATCCATTTCTCATTTTTGCAAGGATTCGTTTAATTTCCACTGTCCTACAAATTTATCGTTGATTCAAATTTCAGTATTAACACCGTATATAATCTTTTTCGTAAGTAAAAGGTATTTTTTGCAATTAATAATATGTTTGAATTAACTAGGTCCAATACAAACTAATTGAACCCATGAATAAACCCAAACTATAAAATTTCAATCTTTTTGGGTAACCCACACAGCTTGGATTGGATTGATTGGAACCAACATCATTTTTTTTAGTTCAACAATTATGGGGGTAAGGGATCGAACCATCGACCTTTGGGATGGTTATTGATCTTTGACACTTCACATACATGTCTGCATCTTTGATCCTTGCACTTCACATATCCTTTCTATGCACACTTGCATCCTTGATCCTTGATACTTCACACGCATGCTTGCATCTTTGTCATACACACTTGCATCCTTGATCGACACTTACACGCGCACGCTTGCATCCTTGATCCTTGACACTTCAAATATCATTTCTAATGTTATAGACTTATAGTTCATTTCAAATGACCCATATTGCTCGTGTGGTAAAGAGTTTGAAAATAAATAGTACCAAAAATTCTTGCTTACGTATACTCGTAATTTTTTTTTAATTCTATTGTTATATTTGTCATCTCGCCTTTCTATTGGCACCCCTAATCTTAATGCTTGCATCTTTGATCTCTTCTTGACTGAGCATGCTAGCCAATTTATTGACACTTAATCACATATATCCTTTCTATGCTTATGGTTCATTTCAAATGGCCCATATTGCTTATTATGGTAAAGAGTTTCAAAATAAATAGTAACAAATATACTTGCTTACGTCAATTCCTAAACTCTTTTAACTATGTTATGTTTGTCTTTTGTCATCTCAAAAAGACGTGTTTTTTCATAAAAACATGAACATCAAATTTCATTGGTGGTGAAATTTAGCAGCAATGTCCCGACGAGTAATTTATCAACAATTGAATAATACTACTTTACAAAATTCAACGAATTGATCTATAAATTTCTCATCTTATTAGAAGTGAGTACAGCAAGTCATTGTAACTATTGTCATTCAAGTAAACTTGAAAGCTCTCTCTAAATAGTCTCATCTTAAGGTGAGAGTATACTTAGTCAAGCCATTTACTACCGTCATTCTAGTAAACTTACTTAAGCTTTCAATCTTTTTTTTTTCCCTTTTCAAACTTTATGATCCAAAATATTCAAATGAAATTGAAGTGGCTCACATTAGTCTATCTATCAAATAAGAAAGAAACTATATATGACAAATTAATTAACAAGTTGCTCATTTGTTAAAGAAGTTGATCGCCCTAGTAAAGTATGATATATATATTTTTTCATATAAATTTTTCAAAAGGGATTAGTAACATAAAACCCCCCACACACATTTTTTTGTTTTGCCTGCTCACAATTTTGATAACATTGCTTCCTTTTACCAAAGAAAAATCAAATAGTACATTGGTTTATCCCAACTGAAGCACAAAACACTGTAATTGAACAACCATCTTAAATTAGGTTGAAACTAGAAAGAAAGGGATTTACAAGAAAAAAAAAAGGTAAAACTGGAGAAGATCCAGATTATTGATGTCCAGCAGCAGAGTACAGAAGCCATTAAACAGTAGTTGAGATAATAAGAGTAAATACCATATCCAAAGTTCTTAAGACATAACAACAGAGATTAGAGAACAAGATGGTACCCCCACTATCTGTACCGAGGCCATTCTTGAAAGCCACTGAAGAAGAAGGCTCGGTGGTGAAAAGTGATGGCAGAAAAATCACTTCCACTTCTTGAATTTACCACCACCAAACATGCCGTGCTTCCCATGTTTGTGCTTCCCATGCTTTCCATGCTTGAACTTGCCATGGTGCTTGAATTTTCCACCATGACCATGACCATAATGAGCAACACCATGGGGGTAATGACCTGCGCCATGGGCGACATGGTGAGCTCCATATGCAGCTGCTGCAGCAGCAGCACCACCGGCAAGCATTCCTGCTACACCGTGCCCTGAATTTAAGAATACTTGGAATCAGCAACTTTATAAAAGATCTGCAATCAAACCATAACCAGGATCCCCTATGTTCCTGGGAAATTTTATTGACAGAAGTTTTGCTGCAACAGGGTGATTGTAGTTGGGGTTACAGCAGTTTCATTTAAAAATTTTAACAAAGTTACACCCCGATGCTTCAAAACAATTTTGATACTTTGTTGATGCAGCAGGCTTCGTTAGATGGCATTAAAAGCCATTGTAGGTGGGAAATCCATCCCAATAACACTAGTAAACTCTCAATGGAGAGAAAACAACATAATTTCCATAATGAAATGTTTCAAAAGCCTCCTATATATAGCCTTAACAAAATAATTGAAATTATTATTAATCCCTGCATGCTAATTGACAAATTAATAGAAGTAATTAACAACATAACTAAATTAAAAAAAAAAAAAAAAAACCTAAAATAATAATCTAATAATTCTTCCTACTGATGTTTGTAAAATTGGATCAATACCTGAATGGTGTGGAGCATGTGGGGCCGAGGGTCCAGGATATGCACCAGGAGGATAAGCGCCTGGAGGATAGCCAGCCGGGGGGTAGCCGTGTGCAGGGGGATATCCTTGGGGTGGATATCCATGAGGTGGAGGATACCCTCCAGGTGGGGGATATCCTCCAGGAGGAGGATATCCACCTCCATGAGCAACACCATGAGCCAGATGCGAGAATAAACCTTTGTCAGATTCATCATGTTTATCTTTTCCACCCCCCATGGTTTATCAGCTTATAATAACAACTGTGAAATTGACAAACAAACAGTCATATATATCAAATCTTTTTATGGATCTGAACATAGTTCAACATCAATTAGAGTTGAAAATATCTTGAATATTCAGGTAAATGAAACATCCATATTGATATACCACACAGGTCTAGGCCCCGTTGTAAATAATGTCTTATGATGTCCTAACAAAACTAAAACATAGTCAAGAACATTTAAAGGAGAAGAGAAAGAAAAAGTATTCATGGATAGAGGACAAACTTTTCCCTAAAATTTTTCTTTAAGAGGGGCAAAATTTTACCTTCTGACTTTTAGATCCAAGTAATCTTTCTATTATCACCTTCTAAAGAAATTTAAGATTAAACTTTCCGTAAGAACGATGAAGACAGAGCATGACACAACAATTCCTCGCATAAGACTAAGACACATACGCATTCGCAACCGATCACCAATTAAGAACACGTAATCAAGACACATCCGCATTTGAAATCAACAATTAGACTTCGAATCCACCAAACATTACCATTCCGGATGGTGTTTCCAAGGATCAAACAACGAAATTCAATTCATAACACGTCCATTAAAAATCCATTCCAAACACCATAAATCAGCCTATTTCAACCAAAAGATTCACCTACAATCACAAATTCCAGATTCGCAACAAATAAGGAAAAAACAAAGCAAGCATCTGCTACCGCTACATATTTCGAGTTCCGATTTCTGTCTAATACGCGGATCAAAACAAACTTCTAATTCATAGAAAACTCGTAAACGAGAGAGAGAGGACTTACCGATCAAATGGACGGTTTTGTTCTAGAGAGAGAGGCGAGGAGAATTGAACTCTTGAAGAATTCGTTATATAGAGTCAAGAGAGAGAAACAAGGGGAAGGGAATAAGATATATCTTTTGTTTTTGTTTTTCCTTTTTCTTGCGCGAAGTTAATAAATAAAAGTTAACGCGCTTTCGACGCGTTCGAACATTCAAACTAATGCTCCTTGCGACACGTGGCACCCATTTATTCATCCATCTGACATAGCTTTCTCCTCCTAAGATATTTGGTTTCTCTAATTTAAATTTTCTTTTTGGATAAAGTTCTAATGGCTTAATTTAGATTTTGTACCAAAAATAACATTAAGTTTAGATTATAATGTAATTTTGATCTCCTAAAATTTACAAAGTCTTGGATTAGTCCTTTTGTGATTTAATTTGGTCGATGGTATATGTCTTAATGAACTATGTTCACGTTGACGACTTCTAAAAAAAGTTAAAATCTATATCTAACTAATGATTTGTGATATAGGGATGAATTGTGAACATATTATATTATTACTCAACTTAATTAAGCATTTAGAAAAAATATGTAATTTTATTTTGTACCACATAATAGTTTTTTTTTGTTTGGCCACTTGTGCATTTCAACCCCACGTGAATTTCTTAATACCTAAGGTTAGATGTGTCCATTTGACTAATTTAAAAAAAAACATCAAATCAAATAGATTGTTCAACCAAATGGAGTAAAATCAAACCTACCAACTAATTTTTAATTCTTAGATTTTACAAAATTGAAACAATTATCCTATATTACTAAATTTGATTGAAACAATTTGGCTAAATCAATTTTCTTGATTTCAACTTATGCTCTTACTGTACATATCAACCTTTCTTTAGATCGAATGATTATAGATTTGATTTTAATAATCACATTTGGAAGCCAAAAGCACTTGATTAAAAAAAATGATCTCACACTTTTGAAAATATTCCAACAATCTAATCAATTTTTTTTAAGTACATAGGGTAGTCGGATTCGAATCCTCTAACCTCTTGGTCGATGGTACATGCTTTAGGTCAATTGAACTATATTCATGTTGGCAACAATCTAATCGAAATTACTCAACCGTGTTTGAGTAGAAATTTGAATAATTTTAGAAACGTCAATAGAAAATAAATTAAATAAATAAAGTACATTGCAAAACAAATTAATCTTCAAATAACAGTGAAAAAGCCACCCTCCATTTGGATGGAATCAACTTGGAAAAGCTACGGAGAATCTGACCAAATGTCATCCCTTCACACCACAATGAAATCATGGAATTTTAAATCAAGAAAAAAAAAAGAATATAAAAATAAATACCCCGAGAGACGCCCAGTTGACGTTGAGGGATGGCTTTATATTGGCTGCAATTGCAAGCAAGTTTAATATTATTTATTATCCTTGATGTTATTTTGTTACTAATTATTTAATAATACATGGATGACGTTACTTTATGTTTGTGACCACGGGCAGACATTTAATAAAGCTACATAGACTTAGCTAAAGTGATTATTGGGTGGGGTGAAAATTGGCAAAATAACGATAATGATCCAAATAATTGTTTTTAAAAAAAAAAAAAAACTTAAGGCACAAGGTAAATTATCTTGAAAGTTAAGAAAGCAACAGAAAATAAATTAAAAATTTTTAAAACTCAAAATAGGACTTAAGCCTCTTAATCTTTATGATTGCAAATTAATCTCAATATTTTTAAAAGTTTCCCCACATCCATTCCACATAGCAAATCATTTGTAAATATTTAGAAGTTGAAATAAATTATCTTAGGTTAAATTACAAGTTTGGTCCATGAACTTTTAAATTTGTGTCTAAAAGGTCCTTAAAATTTAAAAAGTTTCTAATAAGTCCTTGAACTTTCAATTTTGTTGCTAATAATTGCTTGAACTTTAAAAATGTCCAATATATCCCTAAACTTTCAATTTTGTGTCTAATAAATTTCTAACATATTCGAAATTTTCAAAAATTAACTGATCTATTAGATATAAAATTGAATTTTATATCTAGTAGGAATCTAAACTTTCAATTTTCTGTTTAGTAGGTCTATGAATTTAAAAGATGTCGAATAAGTTAAAAAACTTATTAGACATAAAATTCAATTTTAGGAACCTATTGAATACAAAATTGAAAATTTAAAAACCTATTAGATACTTTTTAAAGTCCGACCTATTAGACATAAAATTTAAAGTTTAATGACTTATTAAACACTTTTTAAAATTCAGAACCAAATAGATAAATCTAAAACACTAATATCTTAATTTATAAGAGGAAAACAAAAGAAAGTTTAGAAGCCCGAAATAGAATTTGATCCTATACCCAAAACAATAAGCTTTTTTTTTTTTTCGAGTACATCCAAAACAATAATTGAATCTATATGGTAAAAGAATATGTGATTTGTCATGTGGTGGTTGGTTTGGAACTTTGGATATAATTATTAAAATTTATGAGTAGCTTCCAAATGAATACTATTTATAAATTAAAGCCTCGTTGAAAATTAGGAGTGGATTGGGATTTAGTCAAAAAAGATACACTGCTGTTATTGAGTTTATTAAAGTGGTATAATATTTTAACAAAAACCAATCTTTATTTTAATATTAATTCTTTCAATTTAGCCTCTTGTGATTTTATTAAAGTAGATGAGGAGAGGTGCGGTCGCCGATTTTGATAAATGGGAATATAAAATAAATAAAATAGACAGTGGACATTAATTTTCTTCGGTGATCGAGATTTTAGTTTAAATCCCCAAATTGTGTTTTTGTCAGAAACTAAAATCGCGGGTGACAAAGATCAATATTCAAAGCTTGATTTAAATTTTGAATGTTCTTTTAAAGTCCCCAGTGAGAAAAGCAGTGGAGGTTTATTGCTTTTTTGGAAGAGTGATATTGAGATTAAGGTGCAGTCTTTCTCAAAAGGTCACATAGATGTTTTGGTAAAATGTAGTAAGAATTGGTGGAGATTTACTGGATTCGATGGTAATCCGGTCTCATCTAAGCGCAAAATTTCTTGGGACCTTATTGAGAGGCTAAACAACATCTCGAATCAGGTAGCCATTGTCCCTTGGATTCTTGGAGGAGATTTCAATGAGATTTTACGGGTGGATGAAAAAAAAGGAGGGCCTTCCAAAGATCCGCGGTTAATCAGTAACTTCTGTCAAGCTATTGATCGTAGTCACCTTATTGATCTGGGATATAAGGGAGACAAATTCACGTGGAAGAGAGGCAGGAATAAGGACTCTCAGGTTAAGGAGAGGTTGGACAAATTCTTATGTAATAGGGAGTTTCAGGACATTTATAAAGACATAAGAGTCGATCACCTTAATTATTTGGGGTCTGATCATAGACCCATAGTGGCTCATATGGTTGAAACTGAGGATTCTTTTTCTAAGAGGAGAAAAACCAAGGTAACTAGGTGTGAGGATTCTTGGTTAAATTATGACGAGTGCAAAGAGATTGTTAGGGACTTCTGGACTGCAAATGAGGGAAGTGCTGAGAATTTCAATACAAGGGTCACTTCCTGTCTGAACAAAATGAAGGAGTGGAATAAAAGAAGATTGGACGGTTCCCTAAGAGGGGCTATCGACAGAAAGACTAAGGAGCTCCATTTGATTGATAATGGTTTGGATTCAAATAGTGACCGTATTTTTAAAATAGAGAAAGACCTTGATCTTCTGCTTGATGAGGAGGAAAATTACTGGAAGATCTGATCGAGAGAAGATTGGCTTAACTGGGGAGATCGAAACACAAAATGGTTCCATGCAAAAGCTTCCCAAAGGAAAAAACGTAATGCTATTAAGGGGATTTTTGATGTCAATGGAGTTTGGACTGAGGACGAGGAGGAAGTAGGTTCCACAGCCTCAAATTATTTTATCTCTCTTTTTCAGTCGTCCAGTCCAAGCATAGACGTCATCAAGAGAATAGCAGACTGTGTGCCCTCTAGAATCACTGAAGATCAAAATAGGGAGCTCAACAGGCCGTATATCAGAGTAGAGATTGACCGTGCTCTCAAAGATATGAATCCCACAAAAGCTCCAGGCCCTGATGGGGCTCACGCGGGGTTCTTCCAAAAGTATGGGGATATTGTTGGGGATGAAACCTCAAAAATCTGTCTATCTGTCCTAAATAATGGTGAAGATGTGGGTCCTCTTAACAACACTTGGATAGCCCTCATTCCAAAGGTCACCAAGGTGAAGAGGATGGCTGATTTCAGACCAATTAGCCTTTGCAATGTGATTTACAAGATTATTGCAAAAGTTATAGCCAATCGTCTGAAAAAAATCCTTAATTCGGTTATCTCCCCTACCCAATCTGCTTTTGTTCCTGGAAGGCTCATTACTGATAATGTGGTGCTGGGGTTTGAATGTATTCATGCAATTAACAATCGTAGTAAGGGCAAGGAGGGCTTAATTGCTGCAAAATTGGACATGAGCAAAGCCTATGACCGTGTAGAATGGATTTTTATCAAGGAAATGATGCTTAAGATGGGTTTTGCCAGCAACTGGGTTAATAGGATTATGAATTGTATAAGTTCGGTCAGGTATGCAGTGCTGGTCAATGGTCTCCCCCATATCACTTTCAGGCCTGAAAGAGGGTTAAGGCAGGGGGATCCTCTTTCCCCCTACCTTTTTCTTCTATGTGTTGAGGGCTTTTCAGCTGCAATAACCAGAGAGGAATCTCTTTCCAATCTTGATGGTTTGCGTATCAATAGGCATTGCCCTTCTCTAACCCATCTCTTCTTTGCTGACAATAGCCTTCTCTTCTTCAAAGCCACTAGAAGGGATTGTGATTCTATCAAACGGTTATTAAGGAACTATGAGCAAGCTTCGGGCCAAACGATAAATCTAGATAAGTCTGCTTTCATGGTTAGCAAAAATGTGGATAGAACCAAAACTGAGCTCTGTAGCAATATTCTTGGCATAAAACTCACAAACTCGTTGGGACAATACCTGGGGATGCCCTCTCAAACTAACCGAAATAAGAACAAAATGTTTTGGAAAGTTAAAGACCGTGTTTGGAAGGTGCTTATGAGCTGGAAAGAAAGATTTTTTCTCTCGGGGGAAAAGAAGTTCTCATTAAGGCCATCGTCCAAGCCATCCCAACTTACACCATGAGTTGCTTCCGGCTTCCAAAAAAGATTTGTGATGAGATGAATGGGATGTGCGCCCGATTCTGGTGGGGCTCGCATTCGTCAAGTCCTAAAGCTCACTGGATGAGTTGGGGTAGGATGTGCCAAAGCAAGGAAAATGGCGGATTGGGTTTTAGAGATCTCTTGTGTTTTAACCAAGCTATGATTGCAAAGCATAGTTGGCGCATTTTAAGGAATCCAGAAAGTTTACTTGCTAAAACCCTTAGAGGCCGCTATTTCAAGGATGGGGATTTCTTAAAAGCTCCAGTAGGGAACAACCCTTCTCTTACCTAGCGCAACATTCTTTGGGGAAGGGAGTTATTTAAAAAAGGTTATAGATGGAAGGTTGGGGATGGTAGTCATATAAACATAGCGGAAGACCCTTGGTTAGATAGAGTGGGAAGTCCAAAACCAGTAGCTGTGAAAGATCCTATGAGTGGTTGCCGTGTCAAGAGGCTAATTGATGAAAATCGGCAATGGAAGGCAAACGTTATTAGAGAAAATTTCTCTTTGGCCGATGCCGAAGTCATCCTTAGCATACCTCTTGGAAGCCGTAGATCGAAGGATGAGATTATCTGGTATCTAGACCCAAAAGGATCTTTTTCGATCAAGACAGCTTACCACTTAGCTAAAAACTTGACTAGTAAGGACAGGGCTTCATCCTCGGGTTCTGATGACCAAAAAGTCAAGTGGAAAAGGTTGTGGAAAATGAAGAAAAGGCCCAAGATTAAGATTTGTGTCTGGAAAATTATCCAAGACATTATCCCAACTCTATTAAACATTATTAAAAAAGGGATTAACACTAACCCTTGCTGTCTTTTTTGCAGGAAGAAGCTCGAGTCTACCTCTCATGTGTTCTGGGGTTGTAAGTTTTCAAAGGAAATTTGGCTGCATTATCTACCTATCTTATTAGATCTCTTCGATTCTTACAGGGATGATTAGATTCCTAGAACCTGTTGGGACTGGCTTGCAGACCATTTAAGCGACTCAGAGCTTAACGTTGCGGCTATTGTGATGTGGTGCATGTGGAATCATAGAAACTAGATTTTGTCGACTCAAAATTTCCCAAACAAACAATTGCTCTACAGACAGATTGATTCTTTTAGTAAGAGTGATAGTACAAACCTTGAAGCTCCCCTTCCCACAAGGCCTGAGACCCAGTTGAGTCAAGATAGTTGGTGTCCTCCTCCTCCTTCATTCTGGAAAATTAACTGCGATGCTTCGTGGAATGATGCTTCAAGTAGGGGAGGGATCGGTTGGATCGTGCGTGACTCAAACGGGTCTTTGATCTGTGCGGGAAGGAATCAAATCGCTCAAAATTGGAGTATTAAATTGTCGGAATCGAAGGCAATTCTCGAAGGGCTGAAAAATCTAAGGGATCTGATCATCGGACCCTTACCTCTACTTATGGTGGAATCGGATGCGGAATGGGTAATCTCCCTTCTCAACATGCAGGTTGTTGATTTCACAGAGATCAGTAACCTGACTTAAGAAATTAAGGACTTGGCCTTTCGGATGGGAGTGGTATCTTTCTCGAAATGTTCCAGATCCTCCAATTTGGCTGCTCATCTGATGGCTAGATCGGTTTTCTCTTATTCTTCCCCATCGATCATGGAGTCGCTTTCGTCTCCCTCTCCGGATCTTTGTTCTGTTTTTTGGAATTTTGAGGGAGTTGGTGGTTTGCCTTCCGATGTGTGGAAGGCAGTTGTTTGTTTTAATTATGGTGGTTGTTTATGAAGTTTCTTTTTTTTCAAAAAAAAAAAGTTTATTATAAGGAAAAATACTTTTTTAGTCTCTGAGTTTTCAACAATAGGTACATTTAGTCTCTGAGTTTTCAAAATGGACCTTTTTAGTCTCTGAATTTATGAAAAAATATCTTTTTGGTCAATGAATTTTGAAAATAGACATTTTTAGTCCATAAGTTTTGAGAAATAGGTTTAAAAATAGACATTTTTAGCCCTAAATTTTGAGAAATAGGTTTAAAAGGACCTTGTATTATTTTAAATTTTTATATATATATAAAATCAATATTCTTTATTAATTTTTAATATTAACGATTTTTTAAATTAAAAAAAAATCTCTCTTCCCTCTCTACCCCATTCTTTCTGTCATCTCTCCTCCATCTCTACCTCATTCTCTCTCCTCCTTCCACCTTCCTCCTATTTTCTTCATCCCTTCCCCTTCTCCCCACCATCTTTTTCTTCCTCTCCCCTCTCTCTCAATACATCAATCAATCTTCATAAAAAAAGATAAATATTTTTTTCACCATGAATCTTCATAAAATCTCCAAGATTTCTTATCATTTTCTACTATAATCTTTCCTCAATCCCCAAACTCAAAAGACCAAAGAAATGGCCAATGGCTACTCCAAAATCAAAGCCACCGCTACTATCGCTACAACGTATTGAGAGGAGGAGAGGAGAGGAAGAAGGAGATGGTGGAGAGAAGGGGAAGAGACGAAGAAGAGAGTAGGAAGGTGGAAGGAGGAGAGAGGAGAAAGAATGGGGTAGAGATGGAGGAGAGATGAGAGAGAGAATGGGGTAGAGAGGAAAGAGAGATTTAATACTAAAAATTAATAAAGAATATTGATTTTATATAAAAAAAAAATATAAAAAATAATACGAGAGACCTTTTAAACCTATTTTTCAAAACTTGAGGACTAAAAATGTCTATTTTCAAAACTCAGGGACCAAAAAAGTATTTTTCCATAAACTCATAGACTAAAAATGTCTATTTCCAAAATTCAAGGACCAAACGCACTTATGATTGAAAACTCATGGACTAAAAAGGTATTTTTCCCTTTATTCTAATAGATTGACTTTTCTTTTTCTACTATTCCAATTATTGATATTTTTTCCATATGTACAGTTATTTACATTATTCTTTCATCAAAATTCATTAAATCTACTAGCAAATAGCGATTACTGAATGCTAGTAATGGAGTTGGTTGGAGTCGATTTTGGGTATAAACCAATGCTGAATGGTCGAGTTTGTACTTTTGACATTTGAAGCTTTAGGCTCGTGGGTACTAATTCTATAGATAAGAAGGAACAATAGACGGAGAGGTCAAAGCTTTAGGCTTGGTAAGTTGTGGTAGATTTGAAATTCTAGGAATAATTTCTTTTTTTTTTTTTTAATTCATTATTTCTAATCAACTTTTTCACAATTATTTAATCACTTTTATTAGTTAATAATCAACATGAGCGTAGCTCAACTAATTAAGATATTTTATCATTGATCAAAAAGTCAAAAGTTTAAATCTTTGCTAAAAAAAAGACATTGATACATTCCCCAAAATTAAAAGGAAAAAGAAACTCTCTATCCTCAACTACATCCGTGATTAAATTGAGAAATCCCGTGTTTAGGGAATAGGGTGGAGCAAAGGGCCCATCCCCACGGGAATTTCCATACTTTGCTACATTCCTGATTAAATTGAAAAACGGAAAATTTTAATGGGGTGGGAATTCACATTTCTATATTTGTAAATAGAGCAACATGATCGTAATTCTGCAAATATGACAACCTTTTTAAATTTTTCTTGCACCTATTTAGACACTTTTACATACTTCCTTTGTTTTTTCTTGAGTTCAACAACATGTGAGTGGAGAATTCGAACTTCTGACCTCTTGATCGAGAATACATGTTTTATATCAATTAAGCTATGTTCATATTGACCATACTTCCGATTTTACTCTTATATATCTTTGATAGATGCGTCTATCACTAATATAATGATAGATGTAAACTAGTGATAAATATCTATCAGTAATATGCATCTATCACAACAATCATGGGTTGGTCTAGTGATCAATCAAGACCAAGTAAATTTAAAAATATAAAAATAAGTAATAAAAAAATAACTTATAGACAATGAGTTTAAGTCATGGTAGCCACCTACCTAGGATCTAATATCTTACAAATTAACTTGGCAACAAAATATAGTAAAACCACTCGATTGTCTCGCGAGAATAGTCGATTTGCGCAAAAATTGGTTCCAACACTCATAGATATCAAAAAATAAATAATAATAATATACATCCATAGATGTGTGGGAGGAAAAAGACGTGTGTGAGGTTGAGATATTGTGGGAGGAAAAAGCTCTCTCTAATTTGAAGGATATTGGATGTTGCTACGAATGCAAGCACCCTGTGAGAAATCCATGTCTTGTTTAGGGTGGGCCGTAGGGTCCATTCCATGGAGAAAAATTGGCATCCATATCTACAAGGGCCTAGGAGTAAAGGGTCAAAACGTTTTTTTTTTTTTTTTTTTTTTTATGTTTCTTAGTAATATGGTCAATTGGGAGAGAATTTTATTCTCTATCAAAAAGTCTGATAAATTCTCTGATTTACCATATTTTACAACAATGGAACTACCAGCGGTTGATTTTACCTTTGTTATAAACCAACCACTGCCCATTGCCATTGTTGTCGGTTCTCCAACCAACCAATGAGTTAATTTGGTCAATTTTTTTGTCCCGTTTGATAACGTTTTCGTTTCTTGTTTCCTATTTCCTGTTTCTGTTTCTTATTTTTTAAAAATTAAAAACAGAAACATGTTTGATAACTATTTCTGTTTCTTTTTGTTTTTTGAAAGAAACAGAAACATTGTGTTTGAATCACAATTTCTTGTTTCTTGTTTTTTAGTAAAAATAAAATTTAGTACATATAATATAATAAAACATATAACATGCATTAAAATAAATATAAACCAATTATAAAGAGTTTATAGTATTTTATTCAGGTCCAACACAAAATTAATAATAATAATAACAATGTCATTTCTCACTCCAATCAATTCACCGTAAATGATTTTAGCTTACACGAGTTAGTTCAATTAGACTAATTTGTAAATTATTTAAGATTAGACAATCGAGCATACTCACATTTCTTTAATTTAATAATTAACTTTATTTTATTTTTTATTTAAAAATGCATTAACTCATAATATACGCAAGTAAAATCAGAAAGAGAGAGAATATATATATTTTTTTACATTTAATGGTAAACATGAAATACATTATTAGTTTATTTATTTAATAAAAAAATTAAAATTGTACCAAAAGGAAAAATAATAAATATTTAAATAGAAAATAATAACTAAAAACTCGTTAATGGAATGTAAAAATAAATAAATAAATGAGAGAGAAGAGAAAAACATAAATGAAATGAAAAAAGAACCAAAGAAAAAAAAAAGGAACTATTAAAAGAAAAAAAAAGATTAAGATGGAAGAGAGAGAAAGAAGAGAGAAGAGAATGAAATAAATGAAAAAATAAAAATAAAAAAGAAGATAAAAAATGAAAAGATAAAAAAGTATTAAAAGAAAAAAATTAAAATGGAAGAGAGAGGGGAGAGATGGGTGTAGAAAGGTAAAAGAGAAATATGGATACATGCATGAAAAAAAAATGAGAAACTACTTTTTGTAGTTTCTCAAAATTTGCCCCCTTTTTAGAAACGTTACTAAAAATTTAGAAACAAGAAACATGATGATTTATCAAACCTGTCTGTTTCTTAAAAAATGAAAAACGAAAACAAAAAACAGAAAACGGGAACGTTATCAAACGAGCTCTTAGTTTCTGTTTACACTCCCAATACTGGGGAATAATTCAAAATTGGTTAAGAAAAATGAAAACTCAAATTGAATCAACCAAAAGTAGAAATGGATGAACAATTCAAGGATTAAAAACCATTTAATAGAAAACAATAAGATAACCATTTAGAAAAGATAACCAACATATTAATTTGAACTGAAAACTACTTATACATTACACTCGTGAGAAACTTACCCCAAGTTACCATTAACTTTTAATCTATAAATCTACTCTATAAGCTAGGAGATGCATGGGACTCACAAGTTAAGGTTCTTACAACTTTAGGTAAAGAAATCGAACTTTTATTTGATATGCAGCTTTCGTTATCCTTTTATATAAGTTTGTTAATCACATAAGCTACATAATAAGTCTATGTTATACAAATTCGAGCTTATAAAACTCACATTTTATATCAACTAACCTTTACAATATTTTTTTATAAGAAAAATGAGGAATTATATTCCACAAAAAGGAAGAGAACAACTTGGGCCACGGGTAATGGGTAGAGGGAACCCCAGCCCAAGGAACTACCAACAGAGAAAAAATAATAGATAGTGGAGACTATTCAGGACGGATTGTGTCAAGATCAATCTCCGAGCCTTTAAAGCCCCGTTTGTTTAATTGGTTTTGAGATATGTTTTGGCAATGATATAAAAAATCAATGTTTGTTTAATTGATCTTTACTTTTTAAAACCCAAGTAATTATTACCCATGAATAAAAATAACTCATGAACCATGAGATTTTATTATCCATGTAGAAGGTGAGTTTTTTTTACTCGAGACTTTTTTCCTTGGAAAATGGAGAAGATAGAGAAAAGTAATAATTAAACTCCCACATATTAATTATCATCCATATCCAAACACATACATGAGTTATTTTTATCCATGGGTAATAATTACTTGAGTTTTTAACTCCTAGATATTTTATATTTGCAATCCAAACGGGCCGTACCCACTATAGAACCATTAACTAAAATATGTCTATGATTAACTAATTGGCGGGCTTGAAGAATAGTCGAAGCCATACCCCAACCGCATTTCAAGTAATTGTAGTAAAACTTGACCCGTTGATCATTTAGCTTTTCCAGCGATATAACCATATTTAAGTAATTGTCGTTCTGTAAGACCATAATGAAAACGCAATTTTTGTTTTTCTTCTAAACGAATACAATATTGAGATTTTTTACCAGAACGCGATTGGTTTTTAAGATCGTTTCCGATTTTAGGCCTTTTACTAGTTAGTCCCGATAAAGCCCCCAGACGGCGTATTTTTTTGAAACGAAGCCCTCTGTAACGCGACATAAAGACTCCTTTTTTTATTTAAATTTCATAAACCTAAATTAAAACTAAACTAAATGATAAATATGATAAATGAAGCAAAATCCGGTAAGGTATTGTACTACAAAACAAAGAATAATTAGATGAATTGGATCAATATCCAGATCCTATTGTATATGTAAATGATATAAAAAAGTAAGAGTTCCTTTCTTGATTTGCTCTACAGAAATAGAACCTCTCCCATTTTTATTGATAATGGGAAGTTCCTACGACATGGTAGATCGGTGACCTTTGAAAAAGGGGAAGAAGTCGTTTCTCTATTTATTTGATTTATCAATTATAAGTAGAGTTCTCTCTCCATTTATTTAACTTAGCCGTCAATTTGTCCACGAGCGACCCTAAAATTTCCTCCTAGAGGGAAGCTTAAATAATTAAAAGGAAGTCTTTCCCCAAGGTAGCCCCCAAGATGGCGGCTTGATGTTCAACTTCTTGGTTGTTGATGTTAATGCCTATGACGGCAGTTTTCACATCATTCAAAGTGAGTCCCGAACAAAGAAGAAACAGATTTAGGATGGACCACCAAGCTTTTAACATTCCCATCTACATTATCACAAAAGATAAGCGTGTCGTCCGCATATCGCAAGTGGGTAATCTCTACCGACTGGTTTCCAACCAAGAAGCCCCTCAAAACTCTTTACAAATTATAAACTAGTGAACCAAACACATGTTATAGAAATCCAAGTTCCTATAACTTATTCCCTTGTACAGCGACAGCCTAAACACATGTCATATAAACCCAAATTTCTTAACTAAGACTTATTCAAATCATAAGCTAAACGTACCTCGAGAATTTTCTATTGCATATATTCAACATTTGTCCACCCCTAAAAATCTAAACTCAATACCCTTAAAAGTCATTTCATGGAAATAAATAAATAAAGAAAAAGAAGAAAAAGGAAACCTAAAAGTAGAGGCTTTAGATCAGTGGGACCATAGCAATATAATGAAACATGGGGCCTGGATTCTCCGCAGCAGTATCTAGTGATAAATTTAGACCGTCCACTCTTAATGGGTGCTCTTTTCACTTTTTTTATTTTTTAAAAAAAGATGCATTAAAAATAAACCTAGATTGTCCAATTAAAAAGAAAAATAAGTAGATGGCCTACAAGAAACCAGAGAGAATCCAGATAGATTATGGATGTCATGAGTGCCAAGGTTATAAATTTCAGGTCAGATCAGCAGATGCTATAAAGTAAAGGGAAGATAATCTATTCTTCCAGATTCAGCAAAAGTATGCTTAATTTTCAGGTCAGAACAACCACACAAACGCACTTGAAATAAATACGTCAAGAAGAACGAAAAGCAAAACATGGAATTATCAGAGAGAGACTTTCTTTAATCAGTCTTTCACAGATGAATTTGTTAAATGGGGCTCCACCGGAAAAGCCGCAAGCTATAATCTAACAAAACCACAGAGCAGATTCTAGCTCCATTCATCAACTCAAAAAGCACACTTCTGCAGCAGTGACAGTGATATTGAACAAACTAAGATCCAAGATCAAAATCTGAAAAGCACAAGATTTTTTAAGAGGAATTTGAGTAAAAAGATGTTACCGAAATGGTCAGAGCCTATCCACTTTGGCCTCGCCTGCTGTCATGCCTAACATGTAGGAAAAGGAAAAAGAAAATCATGTACATACAGAACATGGTTATGCCTGAATAAAACATAGATTAGAAAAGAAAAAGAGCAACGATGAAGGAAATGGATGAACAACATCAGTGAAGAGGCATTCTGATTTAGGTTATGGACATAGATCCAGTGATTTCACGTGTTGTTTAAACATGAAAAGAACAATGGGAAAACAAGGTAAATCCCTGATGACCTGATATCTTTTTGACGTTCCATTTCCATATTTCTTAGACTTGGATCGTTGAATTGGGGAGAGAGAATTTTGTTAACCTCTGGCATCCCAACTCCGTCTTTACCATGTAATATAGCTTTTAAGTTTTCCTCCCAGATCCTGTCCTTTTTTATCCCAGGGCTCTGCATACGAAAGAACTTTTCAACAAATCTACCATCCCGAAAAAAAATACACAAGCAAGCAACTATTTCTACCTTTTAGTGAACAAGCCAAATCTAAATAAATGTGAGGCTAAACAAAATTGATTGGGAACAGAAATTCAATCGAGAAAAATCCTATTTCAAGGATGAAATCTAAAAACTTTATGCCCAATAAACTAAAAGGCATCATGAGTAATAATTTCAGTGTTTTAGGAGTATGCCAATAATTTACAGCAACATTATTGTAGGATTTGTTTCCACCCAGTTTGAGTTCTTTAGGGTATTCAAAAGTTTGAATCTAACTAAGGTTCTCTCTTCTTCTATTTTTCTCCCCCTCTCTTCCCGAAGGAACAGTCAACTGAAATTCTCAACATAGTAGATTCACCTGTTATAACAATTTCTTAATCTTGCAGTAATCAGAATACAAAGAAAGTCATCTGCTCAAACAAACTAACCACTAAATTAATGAATCTCTTTTACTTCTCTCCAATTCCAGTCTTCCCTTTTCTCCACTAGGCGTTTGTCAATTTCTGCACTGCAATCACATTCTTCCTTTTCTTTCTAAAGTACAACAACCATCTGCCACAAATCATTAATCTTAAGGGCTTAAAAGTTGCCCCACAACATAGTTCAACATTAAAATTGGAA
Organism: Trichosanthes truncata; assembly: GCA_033996785.1. Classification (NCBI taxonomy): domain Eukaryota; kingdom Viridiplantae; phylum Streptophyta; class Magnoliopsida; order Cucurbitales; family Cucurbitaceae; genus Trichosanthes; species Trichosanthes truncata. The sequence goes on from JAWPNB010000003.1 coordinate 80,279,305, forward strand.
TATTATCTTACCAATCACTCTCAACCAACTTGTCTCTCTCCACTTGATCCTCATTCATTAAGAGGGAGATTTATATCTTTCAATAGAAAAATAAATCTTCTCAATGTCGCATCTTAAAGCAATATGATACGAATACTAAGGTAGTGGGAACAGGAATAAAGCAGACCGATCCCTTATGGCTATTAGAATTTTAATTTAATTAATCTGATACGACAATATAACACGTGAATAAGGATTTACATTAAGCCAATACCTAAGAGTCAGCAGTAGATAAGATAATAGCAATCAAAAGATGTGTTTTCTAATCAAACAAACGTACAATGCAACTGATCAAAGTGATGTATTAACATCAAGAGAACAGATTATAGAATTAAAGACAAGTTCAAAACAAGCAATAACAGCAGTGATACTTATACACCAGTACAAACTAGAAAGTAGAAGAAAAAAAATCTGATCATAAAGAACGGGAAGCAGAAAGTAGAAACTAGTCTTTTGAACTCATATATTCAACATATTAGGTTTTCTTATCGGAACATTACTACATCATAACCTAAGATCCAATACTTGAAGAAAGAGTAATCGTTCCTGAAATTGGCGAGTCGTAAAAATTTTCGAAAGGTATGAGGCAGACGATTGTATCAGTCATTAGTACCTTAAAAAATCTGCAAAATCATGAGAAAGAGAAAGACCTGAGGTTGATAGAGCTTGAGGAACTTGGAAATTAAGATCGGAATTTCGCCGCGGGGAGAAACGAGAGGAATGCCGAGGAACTTGCAGAGATGAGGTTTTAGTTGAATTTTCTTGCTAAGAAGACGAGAACCGACACTAATCTTGGAGGGAGCCATGGAATTTCGAGATTTCGTACTAATCAGATCACCAGCTTTGATCTGACCTTAGAATCTCCTGGTTCTCTATCTTGTTGTTAAACATTTCTCATTTTCGCCGGAGGTGGCTGCCATGGCTTCCTCTGCAATTCCCTACTTCAACCAGTTGGTTATTGGGCCTGGGTTCGGGTTGAATTATATTGGGTAAAAAAACACATTTTTACGTTCCTTTTTTTTTTTTATTTTTATTATTATTTTATTTTGAGTGAGTTCCATGTCCAGGCTGAAGTGTCTCTTTGGATTACCTTTTCTAAGTTTTTTTTTTTTTAAAAAAATCATTTTAATATGATTTGTAAGGTTTGGCAACCACTCAAAATAACTTTTTTAAAAAATGAGTTTGAGAAATAAATCATTTTGAGTTAAACACTTTGAACCAAATTTTAGAAAAATGATTTTTAGCTGTTTAACTTTGAATCTCTCCTGCCAAAGTGAGCGTAGCTCAACGGTAATTGACATGTATTCTCAGCCAAAAAGTCGCAGGTTCGAATCCCTCCCATCCCCAAATGTTATTGAACTAAAAAAAAAAACTTGGAATCCCTCCCATAGATTTATGATATATGGAAATGACTAAAATATCCTCACACTACACCTCTCAAATATCTCTCATCTTTCCCTACACCTCTCAAATATCTTTCATCTTTCCCTCTCCTCCCCACCCCGCAGCGGTGGTCGGTGGGCGATTATAGTGTTTTAAATACAATTTTGAATGTATTAGTTCATAGTGTTTAATAGTCATCCTTTATAATAATTTGACATTAGTATAAGCATTTTGAGTGTCGAACATACCAAACAACCTTGTATATCAAAACACTTTTGAGAAAATACAACCAAACATATGAGTGTTTGAATTCTAAACATTTTTTTATAAAAATGCTTAAAAAAATACAATTTTGAAAAACCCTTAATTTAAAAGGTAGTCCAAACGGGACTGAACTCAAACATTGCCGTTTGGTTTAACTTTTTGAATGTTTTATTTTGAAAAAAAATATCATTTTTGTAAAATTTATAGTGTTTGACAACCACTCAAAATGACCTTTTCAAAAATGAGTTTAAGAAATAAGTCATTTGGAGAGAAATACTTGAAACCAAATTTTAGAAATAATGTTTTTAAGTGTTTAATTTGTAATCTTTACCAAATTTTCATGATATATGAGAATGACCAAAATACCATCACACTACACCTTGGTGCAACTTCGATGACCACACCAGCGACCCCTCCAACGACTTTCTCTAGCGATCACCGTTGCACAACCACTCCGCAACAATTCCGGTGACAACTTCAACGACCACCCAACAACCGTCGTCGCCAACAACTCTAATGATCACCTTGGTGACTCGACCACCTCCATTGACCATCCCATGACAACTCTAGAGACTTTTCTGACGACCACCTGATAGTATGTAATTTACTATCTTATTGCCTATTATTTTATGCTAGTTTTGTGATGATTTTATGAGATTTTATGCTTATTTCTCTTAATTTTGTAGAAATCGAGTTTGAGGAGAAAAACCAAGTGTTTGGGAGTATTTTTGTGGATATTGGAGCCTTTTGAAGCTTAATTGAAAATTCAAGAAGATTGAAGATGTTATTTGAGCATAAGGCACGTTTCGAGAGATTCTACATTGAATCACAATTTCAATGCATCAAACCGGATGTCATTTGGACACCCGAGCGAAGAGATATAGCAAAAATGGCCAGTACTGTCTACAGGGTAGTGTCGAGACACTGTCCAAGCGTCTCGACGCTACGAAAAACATAAAAATGTTGTTTTTCGCTAAAACACGCATGTAAACCATTTTTCTTGCAGCGTTGAGACGCTGTAAGCAGCATCTCAACATTGCCACGAGATTTCCTATATAAACATCATTTTTTGCGTCGTTTTGGGGGGCCAATTCGAGAGTTGTAGCCCTAATCTCGATTCCAAGCTAAAATCGAGGGTTTAGGAAGCAATTGGGAGCGTTTGTGGAGCATTTTTGAAGATCCAAAGCTCAAAGGACATGGAGATCACGACAGGAATGCGGGATTGACCATCGTTTGCTAATTTCTTCCTTTTCCTTTAGCTTTAGTTTCTGTTTTGTGGCTGTAAATTAGGAACTTAGAGGTTTAATTGTATGAATTTAAGTATCTTTGTTCCTAATACTTGGGGTTTTGATGTAGCCATTAGACTTGAGATTTTAATTGATTAAGTATCTTGATTGAATGCTTTGTTTCATTCATGCTTTTATGTATTTAATGCTTATAATCTCTTGATCACGGATTATTTGTTTTATTGGTCTGAATTTGTGCTTGAAAAAGTTTTGTTTAGGCTAAAACTTAATTGCATGACTATTTGTAAATTCTTGCATGAAAGTGGAGAATTCTCTTAGCAACCCTTAAAAGAAGTTGTTTAATGCCTTGCATGCTATTAAAATATAGATAGAGATATTATATTTATAATATTGCATGAGAGTTAATTGTGCTTGAAAGAGTCAGTTAATACCATCACTTCTTGGCTTATGGAATATTTGCATGACAAATCTTGGTAGTTTTCGCTATAAGTTTAATTGGTGAAATTGATTCCCTAGAATATTTCTCTTCTATTGTGTCTCCATTTATATTTTTATTTCTAGATTAACTCTTTAGTTTAGTTTGTATGCATTTGATTTCTTTCTCTAAATAAAGTTAAATAAGAGTAATTACAATACTTAAATGAATTAAGAAATTCAATCCCTGTGATTGACCCTGACCAATATTGTTACAAATTTTAGAGGTTTAGGTTTATAAATATATTTGATAGAGCCTTCGACAAGCTCTTTGCCACCACCCCCGCGACTCGACTACCCCGACCACCTCACAAACACTGCCAACGACCACTTTGACGACCCAACCACTTGACAACCACTGCTGCCGACCATCCCCATAACTTGACCACCATGAAAACCACTGCCTACGACCACTCGGTGACCACTCTGGCTATCACCCTAACAACCCGACCACCCCCGATGCCCACTATGGAAATTGATAAGTCTTAGTATTAAAGCTTATTTAACTATAAATTACTTAAAATATTCTTGTATTGTCTTAAAATCATTGGAAAATAATTGAAAGATTCTTAAAATTAAGGAAGAAAGAAGAATGAAGACAATTAGGGTGAGAATCTTAAAAACTAAACATGTGTGCAGGAATTGTGGAACTGAAATTGTAAGATGAAGTTGCAATTTTGGGGCAGCAGAAAAAATTCAAAAAAGGAAAAAAAAATCTCCAGTTGATCATATATGGAATCTTCAATTGTTGCACGATTTGGTGGTTTTTGAGTAGAAATTTTGGACATTATTCAGCCCTAATGAAGCCCTATAAACGAGGGGAGAAGAGAATGAGCTCGAGGGACTTTTTTAGAGGCGTTTTTCATGGAGTTTGCTCGTGGGTTTTATTCAAAAAGTTTCCTCTGCTCTTTAGTTTTTTTTCTTCCTCTGTTTTTTCCAGTTTTTCTCCTCTGTTCCACCTAGAAGCTATTGTTATGTTATTTCTGTTTTTCCTTTGGTTTTTCTAATCCGATTCAAGTGAAAACTTGAGTTGTTAAGACTCAATCTCTTCCTAGAATTAGTGGAGGGATTGAATCGATTGGAGAAGAAGTGAAAATTTGTTGAATGTTGTTGGAATTACTCTATTTCAATTCAGTTTCTGTTTTAATGTAGTTGAGTGGTGTTCTTTTCAAGCTTGTCTTAATACACTTATTGGATTCAATTTATATTGGAGGAATTCAATTTACTTCTGCTGGAATATTTCATGGGTGTTTTTTCTGAGTTTTCTTTTAGATTTTAAGATTCAATTTACGTAATATTTCATGGGTGTTTTTTGAGTTTTCTTCCAAATTTTTGTTGAACATCTAATTTCACTAGAATTTGTTTATTTTGTGGGTTGTTTAGGAATAAAGTATTGTTTTGGTTGTTCAATTTTTCAATTCAAATTTGATGGCAAGCTGTCTTTAGCTCAATTACATTTTGGTTGCAATTAGGTTCATAAGTAAGCATGGATTTTAATTCTAAAATTTGTTGTAGGATTTTTACTCTTAATATGAGCTAAACTTCTTAGGGGGTTCAAGGATGTGAATTCCCTAAGAAGTAATTGTAGCAAAAATTCCAACAAAAATCGAGCCTACATTTCAATTGTTCGCTTGTGTTGAATAAAATGTCGTTGAGATCCTAAATTGATCAACTAGAGTAGCAACTTAAGCTTAAATCTAATATCGACAAGGTTAGTGATAAGCGAATTTCGCACAAGTGATGGAGAAAAGAGCTTAGACATAAGCCAATTATTTACCCTAGACATAGGGATTAAAGGCTTCAAAACCCATAAAATTGTTTAGCCAAATTATCTAAGATAGAGGAACTATAGACATATAAGTGATCAGTGCTACACTCAAGTGCACGTGATCGAAATAATAAGAAACTGAAAGTACTTCAGAGTATCGTACCCAAGGGAACAGGTTTTAACAAAATCTACTAAGATGACACAAAATTTGTTTGCAAAATACAATTGCGGTAACCAATGGTGTAAAAATGCTGAGAGGTTTTTTTGCTAAAGAAAATAAATGAAAGTCAATAATTAAGAAAAATGAGATCCAAGTTGCTTATGCCTCTTTGGAAAGAAATGCCACTAAAAATACAATTGCAATCATAGTTAACATAAGATAACTAAATAAACTAAATTCGACTCCTATTCAATTTTGCTTCAAAATCTTTAGGAGGCTAAGTGATTAAACCTATATTTCTATGACTAATCTAACTTAGATAACTTAGTGCACAATTCTAGCAGTTTTGGAGTCTCGCCCTATGTCTAGGGTCGATGTTCAAGACTTATTTCTAAGTCTTTTCGTCCATTGCTTTTGTGACATCTGCTTTCCCTCAATCCTTTCAGTATTACGTTCGAGCTTGACAAGCAATCACTAGTTGGCCTACTAGGTTTACCCACGTTATTTCAACAAAAACAAACAAAGTCTCAAGTGTTAACTAGATTGAATATGTTTTTAAGCTTTACATCTCTCATCTAGGGCATTCACTAACTTGAATCCTTAATGAGGAATTAACTCATTATGAAAGAAATGAAAACCCACAATTTAATTGTTATAAATATCATATTTAATAACTAAAATATAGAGAATTAATTATGGGATAATGTAGCAAAATAAACTGAATTTTCGAAGGATAAAGTTGTATGAACCACAACCAAATATGCAAATACTCACAAAGGGAATCAAAATCCAATACTGGAATTCAAATACAGCACCTTGATTACCCTTTAACTAATTTCAAATAAATCTGCAAGGCAATAATAATACTTAATGAAAATTTTCAGAACTTTTTGAAACTATAATTTCCTCAAATCAACGGATTCATTATAGAAAAATGAAGAAGACAAAACCCAAGATTCATTGATTAATTCAACTTCTACAACTTACAAAAATTTGATTAAAACAAAGACCAACTATATGAATCAAATCAAGCAAAAAAACAGAGGGATTAAAACGGAATTACACCAAAAACAGAGTAATGATGCTAACGAAAATTCCTTGCTTTGATCGAACCAAATACTCCTTCAAGGGCAGTTGGATCTTCACCTTCTCGAACTTTCGTTGAGGATGGATCAAACTCGGGAATTACATAGCGAAATACAAGAATAAAACTCTGGAAAATGACAGAAAACGTAAACTTCAGCTACTGTCTGAAAATGCCAAAAACCAGAAAAACCCATTCTCCGTTTTGCTTTGTTCTCCCCATTTTTATAGGCATTGAAGGCTAGGGTTTCCATGTTCTTGCTCCTACAATCATGGGTCAACTTTAGTGCATGAGATTAGGCTGAAAAATCTCCTCAAAATCGAATAAATTCCATGAATTTTGGTGTTTTTCGGTGATTTCCGAAATAATTGAGAATTCCAGAAAATGCAATTGCATTTCAAAAGTGGAATGCAATTGCATTTTTCCCTTTGTTCACCATCTTGTTCTCCCACATAAATGCAAATTACATTTTGAAAGTGGAATGCAATTGCATTTCCGTACATGCTCCAAATCTACACAAAAACAACCAATTAGCTTAAATTCCATTTTCTTTTTCATTTATTTTCTCATTTTCAATACTTCGACAAGCATTAATAAATTTATCTCATAAACACTATTTTTAGTTTGCTCGTTATTAACAAAACATACAAAAATGACAAGAACAACTTAGTTTAGGGTTAAATAATCCTCATAAATGAGAATCATCAATAAGTCACTCACTTAGTCTCCTAAAACCTAATTTCAAGCTGAATAGGAGTAGAAATTTTGGTTTACAATTGAATGTAGAATAGGTTGGAATTGCAATTTTGGTTTGCAATTACAACTTAGGGCAATAACATTCTTGAGCTCCTCTTTTTTCTAAAGAATTTATTTTGCAATTTTCATTTCTTTTATCAAGTATGTTTAGTTGTTATTCAATCTTGTAATTTTCGATTATGCAATTCAGTTATGCAATCTTTGTCACTTTAACTTGCAATTAGATTCTGCAATTATTTTGTTTTTACCAAACACATCATCCCAACCATGTTTCTACAATTTTAGTTTTCAAGTTGCAATTATTCTTACATTTTGCTTAGCAATATTTTTGTTACACCGTTTCCTGTGGGATCGATACTCAAGAATACTCCTGTTTTAAAACTTGCATCGACAGTGTGCACTTGCATTGGAGTTGAACATATTTACTTACTTTTCTTTACCCAAAGTTCACCCGATCAGAAATCACTCTGAAAACCACTTTATGCAACCCAATCTCCCAGTAACGAAGCCGACGATCACCCTAGTGACCTAACAACCACTGTCAACAACCACCCAGTGACCACTCCAACAACTACCACAGCGACCTAACTACCCCGGCAACCCGACCACCCCGAAAAAGCAACCACTCCCTACGACCACCTCAGTAACCCGACCACCTAGCAACCACCACCGATGACCACCAGCAACCACTCAGGCGACCCAACCACCCCAACTACCCGACCACCTGACAACCACCATCGACGACCACCCCGACAACTCGACCACTCAAAAATCCCATTGTTGATCGACAACCAGTCCAACGATCTAACTACTTAACAATCACTGTCGCCGACCACCTAGCAACCACCTCCAATGACCACTGGGGTGACCACTCCAATGACAAGATCACTCTGATGACCACTCTAGCAATCACCTCGACGATTCGACCACTTCGGTGACCCAACACTCGACAAGCACTGCCGACGACCACCCATCAACTATTCCAACGACCCAACCACTCGACGACCACTCCGCCAATCACCTCGGCGATCTGACCACCTCGATGACCTGACCACCCAGTAACCTGATAACTCCAACAACCAACCCCAACGACCATGGTTGACGACCACCTTGGCGACCACCCTGACGACAACTCTGGTGACCACTCCAATGACATCTTATGGTGGTGGCCAACGGTAGTCAGTCGGTCATACATATGAGTGTTTTAATACAAATTTGAACTTATTAGTTCATAATGTTTAATAGTTGTCCTTTATAGTAATTTGACATTAGTATAAGAATTTTGAGTGTAGAGCAAACCAAACAAACTGGTATAAAAACACTTTTGAGAAAATATAATCAAACATACGAGTATTTTTATTTTAAATGGTTTTTATAAACAAAATATTTAAAAGAAAATGCATTTTTTAAAACATTTTTTTTCACAGGCAATCCAAACAAGCCCTACAGACCCTACATTTAGAACAATAAGTGTTGGGATTAATGTCCTAAAACTCGTGTTTTGTAAACTGAATATATATTCTATTTTGTAATAAAGTTGTTATTGAGGTTTATTCAGTAAAGTTGTTATTGAATAAAGTGAATTGCTCATGTCATAACCCTAATCCAATAAACGAAGAACCCTTGGCTATAGGATGTATACTTGAACTATATGTGTGACATAAAAGTGGATCAAGTTCAAGTTATAGCCAGAATGGTCTATAGTATAGGGATAGGGCTGGGTACCTTATCCTGGGGACACTATGGACGCGGCCCACTTAGTATAGTACTAACGATGTGATCCTGAATCGTTCATGTGCAGACATGTGAGTGGGGGCGTCCTATGCAATGAGTTTGCATAAGACCGGACCGCGAGATAGTCACTTAGACTTGTTAACACCGTTTACTGTCTTAACTGACTATTTTCATACAATGACCTAGGTAACTCGATCTTAATCCTGAGCGCGCTATGAACTCCTGTTTATTTGGGATTATCCTTAGATTTGCATGGGTGAGAGTGGCCCGAGTTTGCCGACTCAATATGCCTCCCATTTCAGGGATAAGACCGGGTAGATAGCTGGGGACATAGTCCGGCAAGATGGAATTCACTCCTACCCATTTTAGGGATTAGTAGAGAGGTTGTTCCCTTAAGTGCTGACTCCAGGTCTTGAACAATGGGCCCACCCTCTCATTGGCCTGAGAGGGATTCGGTTTGCTGGTTAGACCACAAACCAATTGTTCATTAGAGGATCAGTGGGACTTAAGGAACAAAGATGTAATTACAGGGGTAAAACGGTTCTTTTGACCCAGCTGTAATTACGAACGACCTGTGAAGGATCGACTTACTAATCATGGTTATATTGAGTGGACAGAAATATATCTACAGTGAGGAGAGTGCAGCCACTGGGCTATAGTGGAGTGACCCGGTGGTTAACGAATGTTGATTAGCTCGGCTAAAGAGTTTGGTTAATTAATCTTGAATCGTTGGAGCTCATGATCTGTAGGTCCATAAGGTCCCCTTACTAGCTCGGACTTAGCCTTGTAACATTTTGAGAGAAAAGAATTTGAATTGTTCAAATTCCGGATTTGGGAGATAACGTTAATTATATGTGATATACTTAACGTTTCATAGTTTAATTATGAATTAAATTATGATAAATTAATGGAGGACATATTTAAATATGATTTAAATATTGTTTCGGTTTAGAATATGAATAGGGATTCATATTCGAACATACGATTTGAGAAATCGCAATTGGTCCAAATTATTTAATTTGATATTTGATATTAAATTAAATAAATAATTAATTAATTTAATTTAATTAAATTAAATTAATTTTTAATTATGAATTAAAAATTAGAGAGTGATAATGGGAAGTTCTATCCACTTCCACTTACTTTCATGTTGGTCCAATAAGAGTGTTGAGCTTCTCCTTCACTCTATGACTCACCTCCTACATTAAAGTCATTCTCATCTCTTTGATGTCATAACTCCACTTGCTTGAGAAGCAAAAATGATCTATTTAGATAGAGGAGAAAGATAAAAGAGAGGGGATTTTTTTTCAGAAAAAGTTTCTGTTTCTCGGTTTTGAACCATTCTCACATTTCTTCCAATTTCTCTCAAGGAAAGGTCCCACAACCTGTTCCAAGGCCTGAGGATAGTAGGGAAGACACTTATGGTGGTCCACGAAGTGTTCGTGATCAGAATTTGCCCACGGTTGAGGAGAATTTCGAGCTACAAAGGTTGTTTTTCTATCCTCTGTTTTCTGCTGGAGCATGTGTTTTATTTTGCAAAATTAATCTAATTAGAGTGCTTAGATCCATAAATCGCTTCCGCTAATCTGATATAGACACAAACAATAAGCTACGTTCAAATTGACTAATCTCTATCTAAAAAAAAGACTAATTCTCAAATTTTAGTGACGATTAATTTAGGTTGTTTATAAGTTTAGACTCCAAATGTTCAAAGGCATGTCTAATAGGTTTCTGAACTTTAATAATTACCTATTATATCTTTAAACTTTCATTTTTGTATCAAATAGGTTTCAAAAACTTTGAAATTTATGGGGGTGTTTGGATTGAGGAGTTTGGGGGAGTAGAGTTAGGAGGAGTTAATAACTCCCCCCCCCCCCCCCCCCCCCCCCAGGTTATTATAACTCATATTGTGGGCTCCACAAACTTATTAACCCTTCCTCAAACTCCCTATTCTCATTGTAGGCCCCACAACTTTTCTATCTCATTTTTTCTTCACCTTACCTCACTAGAGAAATCCATTTAACCTGCGGGGCCCCGATTACACAGGAAATGGGAGAGGGAGTGAGGAGAGTTTTCTCTTTATTGGCTAAACGGGGATAGGGATAGGGAATACCCAACCCCGACTTGATTCCCCACTCTGCCTCGATTAGTTTGTATGTATGTGTGTGTGTATATATATATATATATTAATTATTAGCTATAAATAGAAAAAAAAACTATAGTAGGAATTAGTTGAAGACTATTTTTTTATTAAAAAAAAAATTTAAAGACTATGTGTAATATTGAAATTCAAATTTTTAGAAATTTAGTTGTTTCAACATTATAATATTTTTACGTAAAGTATATTATTGTTTATTATTAGGAAATTTTATAAAATTTTCTTTAAATAGAAATTATATTGGAAATTATTCATTTAGAAGTCGTTGGAAAGAATTACTATTATTGTTGAGGATAAATTATAAAAAAAGGGGAAAATTCCCATCAGGGAACCCGATCCCCGCGAATTCCCAGCAGGGAATCCTCGCCCTGATCTCAGAAAAAATAAATGGAGAATTTTGCGGGGATGAGGATTGAAGGCATCCCCGTCCTTGCCCCGCCCCATGGACATCTCTGCACCTCACTCCTACCTTTCTCTCTTCTCTCCTCTCATTTCTCTCTATATTTTTTTTACATAATTTTATTTTAATTTCTTAATTAAAAAAATTCTTTATTTTTTATATATATTTTCTCATCATTATTACTAATTACTAATTAAATATAAATAATTATTCAAAAAATATTGTTATTTTTATCGTATAATTTTAATAAATTTTTAACAAAAATATTTTCCTTTTTATTCTATAATTGTATTTGTTTAAATATAAATTATATAAGAATGTTTTAGATATGATATTATTATTTAAATTGAAATTCTTAACGTAAATTAGAGTACTACTTAACAATTTTTTTTATTTGATAAAAATCTCTCTATCTCACTTCATCCACATGTCATCTACATTTTTTTTTTAAAGTTTAAATAAAAATTACTTATAACAAATAACAATCATTATCTTTATTTAGCTTTTTTTTAAATTATTAATAGCTAAAAATATATATAATTTTATGATTTGAAGATAAGAAAAACATATTTTAAACTCACTAGTATTACAATTTAAGAAATTAGTATTTAAAAAGGTTAACGTAATAATTTTCAAATTAATCATATTCAAAGTAAAAAAAAATAAACGATTTCTCCTTTTAAACTTAATAAAATAAAATTATTGCAATAAATAACATAAATATATAGTAATCTAAACAGAAGTATATATGATATTCATTTTGAATGGTATTAAAAAATATATATTCATTTTGAACTTAATTATTTTAAAATAGCATAAATATTTGATATTTTATTTTTAACTTAGTTATTTTAAAACTTCAAAGAATATATTATTTTCAAATTAATAAAACTTCAAATAATCTATTACACTGATTAGTTAGAAAAATAAAATCTTAAATTATACAAAACAATTATTTTATTAAGCTTGAAAAATAAATCTTAAATTAAAATTTTAAAATTGACGAAAAAAAATCATTAACAAAATTGTAAAATATTCATAAAATAATATAATTTAAAATCTCAATTTTAAGATTAACGGAAACAAATCTATATTTATTTCTAGAATTGAGAGAATAAAAATATAAAAATCTTGAAGTTTATTTGAATCTCTTTAAATTAATGGATTGAAATCTTTTCGAATCACATGTAATATTTTAAAAAGTATTGTAAGACTTTCTTTTATTTGAAAACCATCTAAGACAAATGAATAATTAATGTGAGAGATATTGAAAAAAAATGTGGGGTATTTACCCCCTGTTTGGAACCCCTTGATTTGGGATGATTTGAAATCAATTCATGAGTTTGGATGCCAAAAAAAAAAATGAGAGATTTGAAATCGTTTGGTTCAAATCTTGTCTTATGATAGTTTGGTTCACGATATTTTCTATAGTTTTTCTCTATTCAACTTCATACCTATCGATAGTTTCTTCTATATTCTGACTCAATGCCATTAAAGAAAACTCAAGGTTAGGTTTCTATTTTGTTTCTCCATTGTATTTTGTTATTTTTTAAAAATTGATAACAATAATTTCAATCTTTTCAATGCAACTTTTCATTTTTCAACATTTTTTTAATAGACAAGTAAATTAGAGGTGAGTTTGTTTTTCTTTGTTCATCTTCTTAAACATTTTTATATTTATTGATTTGATAAGAATAATATGTTTTTTTATTCCTTTTTAAATATTGATTCAATCGATTTTTTTTTTCATGTATGAATATTTTTTTTTTAGTTTTATATTTTCATACATTGGGTTGGAGCAGAAATCAACAAAAAAAAAAAATTGCTTCTTTTGATTTTTTTTCTCCATGGCTCAACATAACAAATCAAATTTTTTTTTATGGATTTTGTTCAGATTTTGTTGAGTTCAATCTCTTTTTTTTTTCCATTTAAATTAAGACATTTGTAATTTTTTTTATTTATTTTTATTTTTGACAATAATGATAACATTTGTAAATTTTAATTTAATAAGTTGATTTATTTTGATTAATGGTATGTTTTCATGATTATATATATTTGATATTAAAATATTTTGTTATTAATTAAAATAATCTCCTGCAAATCCATAAGGGCATAATAGTAAAATGTTATACTTTCTTTTCATTTCTCATGAGCATCCAAACAAGAAATTTTAATTTTGGTGATTTCAAATCAATTTGATTCCAAACGCAAAAAGGAATTTGAAATTATTTCCATCTTTTAAAATCTTGAAATTTGAAACCATTTCTTACCAAATCCATCGTCTGCCAAACAGAGCATAAAGAATTTTGTAAAATATACATAAATTAATAAAAACAAAAAATCTCAATCTTCGAATTCATGGGAACAAATTCTTAATAATGAAATTTTGAGAAATTGTAGAAAAAAAACTATACAAAAAAAAGAAGCTAAAATCAACTTAGATTTCAGAACTCCAGGTTTAACAAATTTGCACCCCAACACACAAACTTCAGAACTCCTACTCCCTGCAACTCTTTACTCCAAACATAGACTTCCTAACTTTATACTAAACAACTATGCACCCCAAACACAAACTTCCTAACTCCCCAGACTTACTAACTCCTACTCTCTGTAACATCTTGCCCCAAACAGCCCTTTAGTAATTAATAGGTCTCCAAGGTTTAAAATTGTCTACTAAGTTCTTTAGCTTTCAATTTTGAGTATGATAGGTCTCCAACTTATGAGGCATTTATCAAATATTCACGAACATATTAGACATAAAATTGAAATGTTAGAATTCTATTGGAGATAAGTTATAATTTTTTGTTTAGTAGACCCATAAATTCTAAAAAAAAATAGTTGAATAGATGAGGGGCCTATTTGACACAAAATTCAAATTTTAGAGACCTATTAGACACTTTTAAACTTCAAAATCCTATTAGACATAAAATTGAAAGTTTATGGTGCATTTAGTTGGTGATTTGAAAACATAAATTTGGAAACCTTAGATTCAATGAACACACAAGGTTGTATTTCATATTTTTATGTGTGCTTGGTAGCGGATTTAAAAATTGGATTCTAATTTAAACAATGGTTCAAAATATATTTGATAACATATTCATCATAAACCATAAAACTAGTTATAGTTACCAACTAGATATTAGATTTAATATAAATTATCATTAATTAATTTATGAACATGTTTTATGTTATAAATTTTGTATAATTATTATTTTACAATATCATATCACTTATAATATAATATATTATACATATTTTAATTTAACAAAAATGAATTGAGTTTATAACCTGAAATACTATAATTATTAAAGTTTCTTTTAATTTTTTTTAATATAATTCTGCATTTTAAAATTTCAAATTCAAAATATGGATATACTTAAAATATAGAATTGTTGTGTTCAAAATTTTCACTATTCGGATCACAGAATCTAAAAACAATTTTCAAAAACACATATGCTAACTATTTATTCACTAAATAAATCCAAAAACATAAAATAGAATTTAGATTGCCTACCAAACTAACTCTTAAAAGTATAAACTCTTAAAAACTTATTAGATATTTTTTAAAGTTCATGAAACTATTAGACACAACTTTAAAAAACTTCTAATTTAGCCAACATGATCTTAGCTAACCAATAATTAGCATGTATTCATTCCGTTGAGGTTGAAAGTTCAAATCTTCATACCCCACATTTGTTGTACTTTTAAAAAAAAAAAAAGAAATAAAAATGTAATTTAACTTTTGATTTAAAATGTATATCCATTTAGGTTTTTTTTAAAAAAAAAAAATTCTATAAACTGTTGTCTTGATGTATCCTATAATATGTATATCATTTAGTTCTAAATATTATTAAATAAAGTTTATGAACTAAATTGAAGTTTAGAGATTAAATCAATACTTCAATAGACCAAACTATTATCTATTATCTATTTTAATTTACGCAATTAAATTAAATTGGGTAGATTTAATTGTAATAATTTTATAACGAGGAGAATATAAATTACAATTAAAAATATGAAATGTAAAAATGGGATAGTTTATATGATTTCGTATTTAATTAAATATGTGAAAGTAAAATACTTTTAGTAGCTATCTTGCAAATATATAAAAGAGAGCTATTTGAAAGACGTTTCTCTATGCGAGATGATATCGATTGGGTGTCAGATTAATTTGAACATGATATTGTACCTTACTTTGTTTCAAAATTTTTTGCTCTAATTATAATTTTGATATGGGTTATTGTGGATAGACTTACTAAGTCGGCACACTTTCTTCCAAGGAAACCTACTTACTCAGCAGAGAAATGGGCACAATTGTACATGGAGGAGATAGTTAGGTTGCATGGAGTTGCTGCGAGGATTGTTTCGGACAGAGATTCTCGGTTTACATCTAACTTTTGGAAAAGTTTGCAAAAGGCTCTAGGTACTCAGTTGGATTTCAGCACGTCTTTTCATCCCCAGACAGATGGTCAAACAGAGCGGTTAAACCAGATATAGGAGGATATGCTACGAGCTTGTGCGTTGGACTTTGCAGGTAGTTGGGATACCCACTTGCATCTGATGGAGTTCGCCTACAATAATAGTTACCAAGCAACCATCGGCATGACACCGTTTAAAGCTTTGTACGGTAAAAGATGCAGGTCTCCTATTTGTTGGGACGAAGTTGGTGAACGTCAGTTGCTGGGACCCGAGTTGGTCCAAGCCACTAATGTTGCAATTGAAAAGATTAGAGCAAGGATGCAAACCGCACAAAGTAGACAGAAAAGCTATGCTGATTCGAGGCGAAGGGACTTGGAATTTGATGTGGGTGATCATGTGTTCTTCAAGGTGGCTCCAATGAAGGGAGTCCTGAGGTTCGGCCGGAAAGGGAAGTTAAGTCCACGTTTTATAGGGCCATTTGAAATTTTGGAACGGATTGGCCCTGTAGCTTATAGGTTGGCTTTCCCGCCATCACTTTTTGCAGTACACAGTGTGTTCCATGTGTCCATGTTGAGGAAATACATGCCGGACCCATCACATGTGATTGACTTTGAGCCCTTGCAGTTGAACGAGAACTTGAGCTATGAAGAAAGGCCAGTGCAAATTCTTACAAGAGATCAAAAGATTCTTCGTAACCGAAAGATCAACCTTGTCAAGGTGCTGTGGAAAAACCACAGGTCCGAAGAAGCTACTTGGGAGCGAGAGGATGAGATGCAGGCTAGATACCCCGAGCTTTTCCAAGGTTAGAAACTTTCGAGGACGAAAGTTTTTAAGGAGGGAAGAATGTAACGACCGGCACTTTCAGGTATTAATTAAGGCTTTAATTTTGAAATTTAAAATTCATAGTAAAGTCAATTTCATGCTTAAAGTTGTGTTGGGTTTTAATTTTAGAATTTAACATATTTGAAATTAGAAAATTGGAGGGTAGAATGGGAAGAAAGAGGGGAAAATGGGATTTAATTGATGTTTGGGGCATTCTTGTAAATTAAGGGACATTAAGCCAAGCCCAAGCCCATGTTTAAGCCAAGCCTAATTTTCCTCTCTAATATAATAACCTACACGCAACCCTAGGTTGAAGCCAAGCCTTCAAGCCAGCCAAGCCTCCATCTTCTTCATCTCCTTCTTCTTCCTCCTTGTTCGACAACCACCTCCATTGGACATAATTTTTTTTTTCAGATCTGCACTACCACATCGTCGCAACCACCACCCAGATTCGCCGCCGGTTTGCCGTGAATCGCCTTCACGCCACTGCAGATAGCCTCAGACCTGAACCGCAGCTTCGTCGTCGCTCAGACCCACGCGAAACCACCGCCTGAATCGCCGCTCACCACCTCTAATCTGATCCGCCCAGACCACCGCCGAACACCCTCAACCGCCGCAAGCCTGAACGCCACCCAATCGCGAACCCGAACTGCCAACGCTGTCGGACTCCACAAACCGCCGCCCACTCTGCTGCAGTTTGAATTTTGGGCGACCTTCAACACTGTACAACCCGTTTCGGCTTAGTTTTCGTGTGGGTAAGCTTACTCGTGTTGTATACTCATAGATTTCACAATAGAATTCTGATTTTTGGTACTGTTTTAGTAATTTAGAGGATTACCCATTGATTTTTGGGTTCTAT
Source organism: Trichosanthes truncata (assembly GCA_033996785.1). Lineage (NCBI taxonomy): Eukaryota > Viridiplantae > Streptophyta > Magnoliopsida > Cucurbitales > Cucurbitaceae > Trichosanthes > Trichosanthes truncata. The sequence continues at coordinate 80,296,872 of JAWPNB010000003.1, forward strand.
TTTGGAATACCCATTGTAGGAGGAGGTTGGTTTGTCAAAAATCGAATCAAACCATCATCTATTCGACAAGGTTCGGTTCTGTTTTGGGGTCGGAATTGAGGTAAAATTCTCATTCTACATCAACCAAATCCTTGGAGTTTTGGGTTCTTGGTAGATTAAACTTGAGGATACGATTAAATCATGAACCTTGTGATTTGAGTTTAGTTTAACCACCAATTTGAGATTAAGTTAAATGCTAAGAAATTATTTCTAATTTTGGAACTTTAGTTTGGTGGAAGGAACTTTGGGATTTAATTATGAATTTTAGGAATTTTTTTCTAACCTTAGGGATGGTTTGAATTAGGCTCCGAATTGTTTGACTGAGGTTCAAGGCGAAGGAATTTTGGGGAGCAATTGGGTGATTTGGAATCTTGAGCTTAGCCAAGGTAAGGGATCTTACGCCGGTATGCTTAAATGCAAGTTAGGAACTGAATTGAAAAAAAAAATTAATTATTTCAAATGAAAAGTTTTATAAATGTTTTTAGTTGTAATTTCTGATGATTTTAAAATACTTTATTTTATATGAAAATGAAGTTGCACATGTATGATTGCCATATGCTCTTACGAATGTGATGCATGTTATATGATATATGATATGAGGAGTGACATGAGAACTTTGTTTTATGTTGCATCATGAAATGAAAAATCTTAAAATGATTTGGGACCTCATGCATACATTATGTTTTTATGACATAAATGATTTCGAAGGCTGTGGCAATTACCCCCTAAAATTATTGATGTACAACTATATGAAAAGGAGCCTTACGAGGCTATATGAAAAGGAACCTGAAAAAGTTATATGAAAAGGAACCTGAAAGGGGTAAATGAAAAGGAAATGTTAGGTTGGGTTAATTGTCCACATTAAGCCGAAGAGAAAAGTTGAAAGAGAAACGTTTCTGCTATGAAATGAATTTAGGTCTCACCAAAGGAAAGAAAGAAAAGTGTTTTCGAAAACTCATCATGTGTGTGTATGCATATCCTGACCCGGTAGTGAGGTCACTTACTGAGTATTTTAAATACTCACCCTTTTTCAAAATGTTTTTCTTTTCAGGTAAGGGCAAGGGCATACTAGGTGAATGACAGGATAGTTGGTGCAAGGGGCCATGGGTGACGTAGAAAAGTTTTATTTCCGCAAACTCTTATAGGCTAGCATTTTATTTATTTATTTATTTTATGACCTTTTAACTGTCGAGTTCTACAAATTATTTTTGATTTTAAATGTTTTGGTTTATTCTTATGTTTTGAAATAAAGGGATCCCGAGCTAAAGTTTTTGATTGTTTTAATAAATGATTGGATCTTTTTGTGTCTTTATTAAAGATTTCTAAATTTATAGTGGAATGTATGTAGTAGCGTCCCTAGGAAGTCTAATTTGATAAGTATGGTCATTACAGATATGGATGATTCATATTTTTTTATGGCGTGAGATATTGATATACAAATATTTGCTAGAAAATTTGAATAAGTAAATAAAATTGAAGAATGGTATCTTAATTCTAGTAGCATTCATTCTAATTCTAGAAGTATGTAAAGTAAACACAATTAATCGTAATTCCATTGTTTTACCTCCCATTTTCATTACGGTTTAGTAAATGTGTCTTCAATGTCATTGTCAATCAAAACAAGTTCAATAAATCAGACACCTATTGTTGGGAGCAAATCTCTTTGGAGAATGGGCCATGAGTGACCCCTCGTTTTGAAATTTTTTAATATATACTTAATTAACTCCTTAAATAAAAATACCTTAACTCCTAAAAAAGTACCTTAATTCACATAAAATGAGTAATTTTGAATGATGAAATCACTCGGGTTAATTAATACCTTAACCAATTTTTTAAATCTTAATTTCTTAAGATTTCTTTAACTAAATATTATAATTATACATAAATCTTTTACGAAGGTTGTCGTTTAATTTCAATGTATGCTTAAAATAAATTTGGTGGTCACGCATTTAGATTTTTTCTTATTTCATGCCATTGGTGTTGTCTCTTCAAATTTATGTTAGTGTCGAATTTTTTTCTTTGTCATATTGTGTCAATATTTTTCTATTTTACCAATTTGAGCACAACTCAGCGGATAAGATATTTATTATCTTTTTAAAGGTTGTTAGTTCAATCTCCCACCTTACAATTGTTAAATTAAAAAAAATATATATCTATTTCAAATCATTGGAGGTAAGTAATGCAATTAGCAATCAACAAGCAATGTAATCAATGTAAAATGAATTATGAATTTCTTGCAAATTATTTAAATATCTATGTCGGAAGAAAAAAAATTCTAAGACCATTAGTTTACATTGAAATATATATAGTTTTTACTCTAACAAAAGAACTTTAGACACAAACTTTAGTTTGTATTATTTTATATATAGAGATATATATATGATTAACCTTTTTCGTTTGATCTTGAGTATATTGTAATTTTGTTTCCTATTTGGTAATTAAGATGAGTTAAGTTATGATAATACTAAGATTGGGTGTTTGGTAAGTCTATCTATTCTTATCATCAATAATTTAAATGGTGATTGAAATTTTTTAATATACTTATCTAACATAATTTGTAGGCCTTCCAAATAATATTATTTGGGTCCGCTCCCTACCTATTACCATCTAAAAGGTTAATAATTCAACTCTTTATCTTGTAGTTGTTGAACTTAAAAATATGTGTATAAAATTTTAAAGAAATGAAAAGTGAGTATATGTTTATTATTATTTTTGAAACAGAGTAATGTGTTAAAAATTGGTAGAGCACGTGTCCAACACATAAAATGTGTATTTTATGAGTGGATACAAATAAAGGTAGAGAGAATAGGATTTATGCACTGTCGTTTTGAAAAGATGTCGAGAGCCCAAGAGAAGCCCATATCAAACGACATGTCGGCACAGAATCTCATGCTTACGTGAGAGTGATTTTGCGATTGTGGGCGTGCTTTTTAAGCTAAATATTATTATTGTTGTTATAATTTATGTTCATATATATTTAGATATACTTTTTTCCAATTATCAATTATTCCTTTTCTTCCCACTTGCAATAATTGCAAACAAAACCTAAGATCTTTATTTATTTTATTTTATTAATATTGTATTGACAAATCTCACTCATTTACTTAATATGACTATTTACGATCAAACTAATAATTCAAACACCACTACATGCAAGTCACAAAACACATTTGCTTTGTAGACTTAGACAAATGAACCAGTAAAAATACACTATAATTAATCAGGCCAGCCTGAAATATCTTAAATCAAACAGATGACACGTTTTTGCCTTTCACTGACCACTTTTATTTGAAATAGAATCAATTGCCTCTCCTCATCCTAACTAGCTAGTGTGTATATCATCATAAATTTATAAATAGTTCCCATCCTATCTACAACAAACTACCCTTTTTTTTTTGGATCAAGGTGCTCGCTCACCTCAATCCCAATCACCATGATGCAAATTCCTCATAGTTTACATTATCTCCATGAGTCTTAGTTCAACTCGAACTCTTTCACTAGAGTTTTTATCCCTATCATGATTCTTATCATATCTTAGACAATCTTTTCTAATCTAATAAAGAATCTTACTGATCTCGCATAGTTATAATAAAATAATTCAAATAATTAACTGACTTATTTCACATATTAAAAATGATGAGAGTGTTAAGTTGGAATTGAAAAAATAGACAAAATCCATCTAACGATTCATTTAAACAGATCTTGTCATTCAATTTCACTTTTATAAAACACAAAAATGAGAAAATAGCCAGTCAAATTTGTCGGACATACATGTAGGTTTTTTTAAAGTATACACCCTAGAAGTAGGGATAGAGAAATAATTATAGGCTTGTTGAAAATAGAAAGTAGTTGTGTGTTTGGTTTTCTTTTTGAAGATAAACTTTTTCCTCTCAATTATGTGAGACATGGAGATATTGAAGCAATAAGTGTATATATTCCATCAATTCCATCAACATAAAAACACACGAGTGTCTCTCTCTCTTCTCTTGGTCTATTTCTTATTCATTTCAACAATAATAACTGTCAATCTCACTCTCCCCTCTATTTTCTCGAGGCCACCAAAATATGACTATATCATAATTATCGTTGAATATGAATTAGAAAATCTACATGTCCTTAATTAATAATTGCTGGATACAAAATTGAGATACTTTACAATTTTTCTATCATACATATATTCAACCGTTGCAAAACTGTCAATAATCTCTCTCTCTCTCTCTCTCTCTCCTCTCTCTCTCTCTCTCTCTCTCTCTCCTCTCTCTCTCTCTCTCTCTCTCTCTCTCTCTCTCTCTCTCTCTCTCTCTCTCTCTCTCTCTCTCTCTCTCTCTCTCTCTCTCCTCTCTCTCTCTCTCTCTCTCTCTCTCTCTCTCTCTCTCTCTCTCTCTCTCTCTCCTCTCAGAGAGTTGAAGTGGGGTGTGGAAGCACAAACAAAAAGAGGCCAATGAGAGAAACAAGAGAGACACACGCGTGGGATTCATCCTGCGAGTTGGCCTCTCCTGTCTCTAACAAAATCTTTCTTAATAAAATACAAAATTTCTCTCTCTCTCTCTAGCTTACCCTTTAATATTTGCTTACTTGTCATTCCACTTTCTCCTCTCTCTCTCTCTCTCTCTCTCTCTCTCTCTTTCTTGGTGGACATGGTTTGGTGCCTATACCACCATATGCCATATCTCTTTTCTTTTTTTGCATGTAAAATGTGTTAGTGTGTGTTACCTTTCTTTTTTTGCAAATTGCTCATTTCTCCCCAACCATATTAATCAATTATTTATAGTCCTTCCCCTATTTTTTAAGGCCATGTGTCCCTTTCTCGACGAACTTTATCCTACGCAGCTTACATAAATGTTTGGTGATATGATTTCAATTTCATATTGGGATCGGATTGGACGGAATGGTAAAAATAAAACTGCCTAAACTGATATAATAACACTGTATGCTTGGTTTTTTAGATTTGTAAACGGTGGATATTGTTTATTTTGAGAGTGGGTTTAATTTTTTTTTTTCGTTTATGGTACTCTATTAATAATTAACAATGTTTGTAATTTAAGATAAGTGAACTCATACACATCCAGTGTAGATGTAGGACTCCACGATTTTAGGGTATAAAGTCTCAATTTGTAGGGCCAATGCAATTATTAATTAAAACTATTAAGGCTTAATTTGAAATTGCTATAGCTTTTAAAATAATTGCTGGCAACTCTGGTTTTCAAAACATCAACTTTAATATGAAGTAAATAGATACTAAATTGTTGTTATTTAGCTATAATGATTAAAAAAAAAAAGCATACTATCAAAATATGCAATAATTTTCTTGTTGATAATTTATAATTTTTAAGTACTTGTTTAAAATGTTATATGTTTTCAATTTTTTTTTTTTGCTTGTTCTAAATTATTTGTTAAATATTAAGATAAATAGCTGTAATTTTTTTTTATAAAAAAAATCCTAGTATTAAATATTTTTAAAAATTGTTGCATTCATCTAATCAATTTGAAAAATTAGAAAATAGAATTTGATTGTGTGAGGAAAATATTAGATATATAAAATTAAAGGATAAAATTGAAGCTTCAAATTTTGTTAAAAAGATGCATCAAATTTTATGAAAATCTATTTTTAAAAGCTAGTAGGAACATATTTAGTGAATGTACGTGTTTTACAAAACTGATTTTAACGAATTCTTTCACAATCAGTTTTATCCAATATACAAAAATAATATTTTTTTAATCACTTATAACGCTCTCAAAATCAATTCTAAATGCGACCTAAGTTACACATTAAGTTTGTTACATATCCACAATTTCTATTTTTTTAACCTATATTACAAAAATAGAGATACAATTAAAAAATTAAAAAACAAAGAGTAAATCAATAGACTTTAAAATGAAACATTAAAAAAAAAGGACTTTAAAATGAAAATGATATTCCTTCATTATCTTTCTATCCATAAATGATTTTTTTTTTCGAAAATGATTCGAGGTAGGTTTTTTTTTTGGAGAAATTGTTAGGAGATTTAAACTTTTGATGGTTTTTTTTTTCTTTTTAAAGAAGGCACCTTATAAATAGTATTAATTATGAAAAATTCATTCCTAAATATAATTGGATACAAATAGAATTTTTAAACTTTTGAAAAGTCTTTATAGAGGCGGTCATCGTCATTTTATGATGTAACTATAAATTATTTATATCACACGATTACATTCAATATATAAAGATCTGACTTTGAACAAATTCCCTAATCTCATATCGTCATCTCTCCATTACCCTAAACTCCTTTTCAAGTTAATTAACCATTTAAATACACATAAATACAAAACTATATAGTTATATTTTTGTATAAAAAGTGAAATATGACATAGTTGAAGATAATGTAAATAAAATGAGTTGCAAAAGGGGTTGGCAAACAATCAGTTGGAGCATCATCTCCATCAAAGTTTAAGTGGTCATCCACCTCAAAAAATGGATCCTCCTATGGCATGCATCATATATGATTTATTTATTTATTTTGATGTAACCCCATAAAGATTTAGAGTTTAGATCGTTGTGGTCGTGTGAAAGGGACAATAAAAAGACATAGATGTGCTGAGAAATATATGTTTCGTATACATATCGTTTACCTCTTTTCTTTTTCGTCCCTTCATCATGAGACTCATCACGAAATTCACTGAAGAATTGTCTTCATAATTGAATGCAGATCGAATAAATTGATTGATAAGATTTTTTCTATTTCATCCATTATTTCAAGTTCCTTACCATTTAATTCTTACTTCAAATAAATAAAATAAAAAATCAGAAAATGATTAATTTTTCCCTCATATATGAATAGATGGAGGGGTCAATGAGTCAATTAAGGTTGTTAAGCTTTAAAAAAATGATTAGATATGGAAAGCTCTCAAAGAGATTCGCAACCACAAACAAGAAAGTCATTAATGAGAGGGAATTCCATCATTATCTTCCATATATATATTTACACATATAAATTATTTAATAAAATAAAAAATATATTTTCTAAAAAATATATAAAAATGAGTGGGTAGGGCCCAACTGGGCCTGACCCACCACCACAATGATTGGCCCATTTCGGTTTTAGATGTGAGAGTACTGAGGAAATGGCTGCGTCTGTATCGTGGCAAAGTAATGATGAAATACCAAATCCACACTAACCTAAAAAATAAAGAAAAAAAGAATTATAAGTTTAGTCGTAGAACTTTTAAGTTTGTATGTAATTAGATTAAAAACTTTAAAAATGTTTAATAAGTTCTTAAAATTTTAAATTTGTATCTATTTGATCTTTAAATTTAAATTTTTTTTTAATAGGTTTTTAAACTTTTAAATTTATGTCTAATTGATCTTTGAATTTTTAATTTTGTGTCTAATAAGTCTTTGACCTATCTACATTTTTTAAAATTTATGAACTTACTAAACACAAAATTAAAAATTTTAAGTCTTATTAGACATAAAATTCAATTTTATATTTAATAGATCCATTAATTTTAAAAAATTTCAAATATGTTTATAATAATTAAACACAAAATTGAAAGTTCAAAGATTTATTAATTTTGAAAGCTCATGGATCTATAAGACATTTTCTAAAATTTAGAGACTAAATAAACATAAATATAAAAATTCAAGGCCTAAACTTAAAATTAAACCAAAAAAGAAAAAACCATTTTTTTGTGCATGACACGTGTCGAAATCCTAACTCAACTCCCGAACTGACTAAACGACAAAGCGCAATTACTGCGCAAAGACGATCTCACCCTCCCCACCACATTCAAATCAAAACCTGCAGATTGATTTGTGACCGTCCGATCGAAAAAAAGAAAGAAAAAAAACAGATATTAAAAAAATAAAATATTAGAGATATTCTTGTGTTAGATTTAGATAAAGATATGCGCATGATGTAAATAGTACTGTGGGCTTGGCCCACGGCCCACTAGCCACAACTTTATAATAAAAATAAATAAATCATTATTGAATTGATTTGTTATATATATATAAAAAAAATTACATCTTATATTAGCATGCACTGAGATCGTACGGCTCTCAATTCCTTTGATTGGCCCCACCAATTTCTGATTTTGTTCCCACAAATATATTATTCTTTTTTTCTTCTTTTTCTTTTTATTTTTTGGTAATATTTTATGTTAGACAACTCCTTGGGGTGAATTAGAATTATGTCTAATCTTGTATGAGCCACCTGTAATCCGAGTTTAAAAAACGATAATAGTAATGGGGTTTGCTTCTTTGTGTCAACTTTTTATTGGGCAATACTTTTAGTTGAAATATTTTAAGATAGTATATATAGATAGTCAATGTGAAATTATTCAAAATTTTTGAACCTTTAAATTTAACGCGGTTTATGAAGGAGTCAATCGATCTTTTAGACATTAAAATAAGTCCTTAAAATTTTGTCGACATAATGTAATATGTGTGAAAAGTGATTTGATGCGAATGTAAATACCATTAGAATATGTGAGATACTCAATTCAATCGATCTTTTATATATATAATATTATCATGGATGAATATATTGGTCATTGGATACCCATGCATTATGTAATGCTCGTTTAATCAACCATTACTATATTTATTCGATTTAGTAGTTTTTTAGAGTTGATAGAGTTGCAAGTTGAAATTTTTGGTGGGTCGGTAAATAAAATGATAAGATATGCAATATAACAAATGGAATATTCTAACCCTAATAGGGGAAATCATCCACCATTTCTCACTTTCCAAAAGTAAAAAAATGTCCACAAATGTCTTAAAATGGTAAATATATTTATATTTTTTCTTTTCTTATTGTATTCTCTTCAATTTTGTTCTTTCAAACATGAAAGGATGTAAGGTGAGAGTGAATAAAGGGTGCTCAATTTATCATACATAAAAGATATCTTATCTACACAATTGTTTTAAATTATCCATGATTCTCTACTGTGATATATAAACATATCACAATTTGTTATAATTTTTTTTTTCCGGAAAAGCTTCAACTTTCCATATTTTGTGTGTGTGAATATTAAGAAAAAAGGTTTTATACTCCATTACTTCATAATAAATTAATCTTGTTGTAAAATTCGTCTTCAAATATTCTCTTGAATTGAATTGAATAGAATAGAAAAGAAAAGAAATTAAAGGTGATGTTAATGCATTTTCTTTCTTATATTAAAAAAATATATGTGCATATTATATGCATAGATGCAATATAAAAAAAAAATAAAGTGATAGGATAGAAAAAATATACCATCAAAGATCTCAAATCAGTTAAATAAAAATTGAAAAAAATAAATCATAGTTGACTTACAATAATAGTCATTATATTTTGTCCATTAATATTTTGATTATCGTGTTTTCATATATATATATATATATATATATATATTATTTTAGCTCCTGAATTTTTATTAATATATCAATTTAATACCGAATATTATTATCTTATTAAAGGGTATGAAAAATGAAGATGTCAACCTAAATATAACTCAATCGATTTAGACATATACTATCGACTAACCAGTCAGAAGTTTGAATCCCCCACCTCAATGGTTGTTCAACTAAAAAAAAAAAAAAGGGGGCATGAGTTTACATGGTCATGTGTGTGAAAGTTTTTAGGGTAAACTACATAAATGGGTCATTTCAAGTAGGCCAATTGTAGATATGTCCAAAACTTTTCAAATTTGCATCCATGTCCAACGTTTTAAATAAAGAAACTGCATTTAGAGGCACAATTACAATTGTACCCATTGTATATTAAAAATTCCAAAAATAAAATGAAAATACAAAAAAGGCAAAAACTATTCATATTCAATTCCTTCCAAAATTGTTTCCTAAAAATAGGCAAATCATGCCCAAAACAACTGCCAACTTTTCCTTTATCCACAAAACATCCAATCGACTGCCATAGATTCTCTCAATTGGTCTGAACGGCGAACAACTACTAGGGTTTTTTAGTCCATCCACGGTGAACGGCGAAAATCCATCCACAGCGGTAGAGCTTTGCTTTTCAAACTCGAAAAATATACATAGTCTATATCGGGAAGTAAGTTCTCTGAGACATTGGAGTTTTTGTATATCACTGATATTTACTAGATAATACCGTAAAATGGAACCTCTGTTTTTGTTGTTGACCAAAAAATGCATGTGCTTTTTTAGGGGGATGAAGTTTAAAGAAATGCATGTGGGTTTTTAGGGGGGATGAAGTTTACAGAAATGTATATTTAAAGTTAATACCATAAAATGCATCATCTGTTTTGGTTCTTAACCAAAAATGAATTGTTGGAAGTAATCGTTTTTTTTTGTTACCAAAATTTCTGATGGTATGATTTAAGTATAATGCATGCGTTTTTCCTTCGATTAGTTTCATTTGTGGTATCATACAATGTATGAAAGTATATATAACTTTGTGGTGTTGTGCTTCATGAAAATTCTGATTACACTTAGTGAAGCCAAAACTGTACATTCATTGAACCCAATTATTATTGCAAATCCTTACAAATTATGTTTTCATATGTTAGGGAAAAACTATTTAACATCATGTTATGAATTTTTTTATTAAATACTCTGTTGGAATGAATATATACGTAATTTTTTTTTTTAATATGGTGAACATATTAGTATAATGTAAACATAAATTCAGAGAGTGTAAAAAATATATACACTGTTTTAAAATATAAATGTAATTTCATAACGAAGTTTATAGTTTTGGAATGTTGGGATAGACACATCGTATTAATATAATACACTATTTATTAGAATATAATAAAGATTTCTGAGGTAGAAAGACAGGAGATAAGGAGAAGTTAACGATTGTTAGGATCATCAAGCATGACATAAAAACAGAAGAAGTCAAATGAGATGGAGAATAAGTATTACTATTAAAATGTAATAGTATTGAATGGGTATTACTATTAAAATGTAATAGTATTGAATGTGTATTACTGTTAAAACTTTGAGATAAACATGAGTATATATTATACGAGTATATATTTCTTATTCATATATATTTTTAATATATGTTACGTATGATTTTTATATTTGGCCATATGTATATTCAAATTTATACATATGGCCCATATATAAGAATCAGACGTAACATGTATAAAAAATATATTATACTATATGAATACATTTACAGGTAATAAATATAATATATATCCAAATAAGATTTAAAGATAAGATTATCTGGAACAAATTTGAATTTAAAATTAATAACAAGCAGTGAGAATATAGAAATAAAATGTTCAAGTTGCAAATATTTAAAATTAAAAACTATTACTACTGGAAAATGGGAAATTTGCAAGTCTTCCTATTGTGACCAAGACGTCCACAACGTCCGCATTTAACTTTTTTCTTAAACTCCAATGGCGATCGAATCCTGAGTTTCTTTGGTCTACCAACCGAAAGTTTCAAATTTGGAGGCAGAAACTTAATGTTCTTAATGTGTTATGGAATGTCCCAACTTTCCTGACCGCCAACAGGATGGATTAAACCACTGTATATTGAACGCAAAACGTTGTTGGAATAGTAGTTAGAAACATAATCTTTGGTTGACAAGTGTTTTCTTGATAACACAACACATGCATGGGAACAAGGAATTTATAATTGGTCCCACTGTCGACATGTACAAGTCTTGTAGACAATATTCACTTCATGTTGTTCAGCTCCATTAACGACTTGAAACTGAACATTATCAACTGGGTATACCTAAGAAAAGGCAAAAATGAATTAATCTAAGTAATTATGTGAACATATATACCAAGTATTATAAAATATATACTCCAATTACATATGTACTCTTATATAATATATACATGCATAGTCCGACTGCATTCGATATTTGATTGAAAACAATGAAAATAACATATTTGGAATATTTTTCATATTCATAGCAAAACAGAAATATATACAGTAGAAGATGAAAAATGTATGACAAAAAATATAGCTTACTCTTTGTTTATAAAATGGTGGACAGATTGGTTGAAGGAAATGGTGATTGGAAAGGACACTGTCGGCGAAAATGAAATGAAAAAAGAAAGAAATAGTTGACGGAAAGCACATTGCCGGCGACTTAGGAAGAAAACGGCATAAATGGAAATGTGGAAATGAAAAAATATATATATTTTAATAAATCTATACATTAATGATGATTTGTTAATACTGGAATGCAATTAATTGGAGAGATAATCTAATATTTTTATACCATTTAATGAAATTTGCAATTAATAGCTTGTAATTTTTAAATAAGGGAATTTTCTTTATTTAATAATAAAAAAAAAAGGGCAACGGTTTAATAGGGACAAATTCGTCCAAAAATTTAATTTTTTTATTTCTAAATATTGTTAAAATCTATATATGCAAAATTTATACATTGTGGACATAATTGTAAACGCACTTTCAAAATAATCCATTTTTCACAATTACTCAAGTTTTTATTTTTGAAAAAAGTGTGAAAGTTTTGTGTGATATATACTTTGATATTTTATATTTGGTTGCATACACATCCCATCAACTTTTACACGGTTTGGTACCATGTTCGTTTTTATTTTTACTACCATTTATTTATTAGATATGTTGGGGGATAGATTTTTTGTTTTGAGATAAAACTTCCAAAATTGTGTATGATAAGTTGTTGTAATTTAAAAGGTATTTAATATTTAATAGGCATTTAAACTTTCAATTTTATATCTAATATAGGTCTCTCTAAACTTAAGGTCGTTGAACTTTCTGTTTTGTGTCTAATAGTATTTCTAGTTGATTTGAAATTTTTTCTAATTCATTGACCTTTTAGACTCAACATTAAAAAGTTAGGGATTTATTAGATATAAAAAAATTCATGAATAAAAAAAAAATGGTTAGGGGCCTATTTTTTTTAGTTCAACAAATTCAGGGTGGGGAATCAAACCATCAATTTTTAAGATGGTTATAAGTGTTTATATATTGAGTTATGCTTGGATTGACAATCAGAGATCTATTAGACATAAAATTGAAAGTTTAGGCTCAGTTTGATAATCATTTGTTTTTGAAAATTGTGCTTGTTTTCTCATCAATTCTCTATAATGAGTTTCATCTTTCTTAACATGACATTTGACTTAGCCAAATTCCAAATTCCAAAAACTATTTTTTTTTAGTTTTCAAAACTTGGCTTGGTTTTTTAAAACATAGGTAAAAATTAAAAGTAGATAATAAAACAAGGAAACTCATAGATGGAATTAGTATTTATAACTTAATTTTCAAAACCAAAAACTAAAAACCAAATGTTTATCAAACGGGGCCTTAAGGATCTATTAGATTCTTTTAAAAGTTCTAAGACTTATTAGATACAAAATAGACAATTGAGATCCTTTAAACTTTTCTTAAAGTTTATTAGACACAATTTTGAAAGTTTAGGAAATAAGCTTGTAATTCAATTCTTATATAGCTTAAAATGAGATAAATGAAAATATCAAGACCAACGTTTTAAAAACAATAGGGATTATTATTTAATGCTAAATCAATTTGTGACACGTATGGTTATCATAATGCTAATTTTTTTTCTTTGATCATAAAAACTATAGCTTAAAATGGAACTATCTTTTAATGAAGTTCTAACCATTTAAGGCAATGAAATGATTGGAAAAACATATAGTGATTTTGACCAAAAGATGAAACAATAATTGAAGAGTGAAATGAAAAAGCTCTCACATGGAAATGCCACCAACCAAATCAGCTTCTAAATGTGAAAGTTTGGCACTGCGGTGCATATCTTTGTAATCTAGGTAAGGATTTCTGACAGTCTTTATTTTGACTTAGAAATTATTCAAAATGTTTGTCACTTTTAAGATAATTAGGTATATATTTAAAAAGTTTTCTTTTCCTTTCATACATCCATCTATTATAAAGAATAGTTGTAATCAAAGTTTAAAATGTCGATGTCAAAAACAATGTTAAGGTCTCAATTTTATGAAAATGTCAATGGAAATATCAATAAAATGTCGATGGCAATATTTCCGAAAAAATATTATAAACAAAACATTCAAAAAAAAACATTTAATTACTAAATAAACATTTCTACACTTTTTAAATGAGTTAAAATACTTATTTTTTTTAAATAGAGTCAAAATACTTATTATTCACATTATATTCACATTAGTTACATTTTGTTACTATTTTTTGTAATATTTCATTGATATTTTATGGTATAATGGAAATGTCGATTCACCTCTTATGTTAATGTAGAACCCATAGATATGTAGAAATATCGACAGAAATTTAATATTATGGCTATAGGTTATAACCATACTGTGCCAACCATATTGAATAATCTCTCTCCTACAAAGCTTTCTTAGAACATTTTTGTTTCAAGTCAACATTTTTTTTCTTAGAACATTTATTTGAACTACAAAATAAATTCGAATGCAGCTGTCCAAAAAAGGGAGAATAGAAGTGCTATGGGAGCAGTGATTAGAAATGATAAAGGGGAGGCGATGCTAACCTTGGCAAAATTGATCCCTTGGATTACTGATGTCGAGCTGGTGGAGGTTTTGACAGTGAGAGATGGTTTGCGATTCGCAGTAGATATGGGGCTTAGACGACTGGAGATTGAATCGAATTTAGCTAGCGTTATCCACCTTTTAAACCAGAAATCGACGAATCAATTAGAGAAAGGGTTACTTGTTGAAGAAATCTAGAAAATTGCAATTCAAGTGGTGTGATCGAAGGGCGAATCGCTTGGTGCATGTGTTGGCTTAGGAAGCTATCTCTCTGTAACAAGAAGAATCGTGGATGGAGGAAGTCCTAACATCAGTGTATTCTATCTACTTAGAGGAAATGGTTGTTGTACACCCACTTAATTTATTAAGTGGTGGTCACGTGTTTGTGTAATTTCAAACAAATGTGAGAGTACGAAGATTTGAACCTCTCACCTCAAGTGAAGAAATACATGTCAACTATCATAGACTTGGGCTCTAACCCTCCCTCCACTATGCAACTATACGTGTTATTTATAAAATAAATTATTTAAGTTAAGAAATATGCTTTTTTAGTTAAAATCTCTATTTTGGCTTCTTGTTTGTTATTTTTTTTTTAAAATAAAAACCTTATTATTGGTCTATTATATATTTCAACCATAATAAAAAAAAATCATTACTTTTATTCATTTAATAACTATATAAAAACTCCTTTTTTTAATTAAAAGTAAATAATTCAATCTTTTATATTTTGTAATTTTTTTATTGTTTTTATTTATTTAAAAAATATATACAGACTCTTTTTTTTTTCTTTTAAATAAAGCAAATGATTTAGAGTTTCGTATTTTGTAGACTTACAATATTTTTTTTAAAATAATTTTATTTCTAAAGTATCCACAAAGATGAAAAATGACAAAATACATAATATTATAAATTTTGTTTTAATTTATTTTTAAAATTTATTTTTTTTTCTTGATATCTAAATATAAATATAAATGAATGAAAATATTTTAAAATTTTTAGCAAATCATTTAAAAAAAATTAATCTCATAAAGATAAATTATAATTCTTATACGAAAAAAAATTATGCTTATTATTTTAAGTTTCATTCTCTTTTTGGTATATTTTATATAAACAATATCAATATATATCATATCAAAATTGTATTTACAAATTTGTGTCCATAAAATTGTGGCTCCATTATTAGTCTCAAAATTTAATGTAATTTCAGGTTTGTTTGAAATGACTTTTCAAATGTTTAAAAACACATTTTTAATATTTAAAATCTAATTTTTAAGCACTTGAAAAGTCATTTCAAACAGGTATTTTATTGGCTATTGATAATTCTAATTTAGTGCTATATTTATGCCCATTTATTAGCTAGTTTTATGTTGAATTGGTGAGCTTTTATGAGAATATTTCATGTATTTCAGGAAATCGAGCAATTTGGAGCGGAATTGATGATTTTGGAGCTATGTATGGAATGTGGAGCTTAATTGGATGTTCAATGGAGGCTAAGTGATCGAACTGAAACGTACGACTTAAAGAAAATATTTGTAAATTAAAACAAAGCTCCAGTTCAGTGCAAGTGCACACTGTCGATGCAAGTAATATAAAACTGGAAGTATTCCAAAGTATCGATCCCATAGGGAACGGATACAACAAAATTCAAGAGAATAAGCAAAGATGTTTTCAAATTGCAATTGTGGGTAACCAATGTAAAATAATAAGTGGGATGGTTTTTGTTGTTTTTGTAAAAAAGAAATAAAAATGATAAAAGATGGATTCAAACGTGCTTTTACTCTATTGAAAGAAATTGCGGCCTAATTACAATTGCAATCCTTTGACTCAACACTTAAGGTTTGTAAACCGAATTCAACACCTATTCAACATTCTATGAAGTATCTTTAGGAGGCTAAGCGATTAAACCAATATATCTATGGCTAATGTGAACTTAGTTAATTTTGAAACACAATTCTTTTGGTTTTAAAGGTTTTTCCCTATGTCTAGGTCAAAAACAAATTCCTATGTCTAGGCTATTTTTCTTTATTACTTTTATGAAAATCAAATTTTTATCTAACCTTTTCAGAATTAGACTTAATTTTTGTATACTAATCTAGGTGATCAATCTAGACTAATAATAAGCATTAAAATCAATAAAAGCAAACAAGCTATAGAGGAAGCAAGGTTGCTCTCACAATTAGGCATTTATTCCTATCTTTAGGGCATTCACATGCTTAAATCCCAAAGAAGGAATTAGCTCATATTATGTTTAGAACAAAAAAATAGTGAATTAGAATATTGAAAATCTATAACGAAGTCAGTAAAGGGAAGGGAATAACAACTAAAACTAAAATAAGGTTTTGAATTAAAAAAAAAAACTTTTACTGAATCAATTCAATACTCAATAACATTCAACAACTTGGAATACTACAAAATTAATTAAGCAACAAACTTTAACAATAAAATTGACAGCAACTAATTCTAAGAAAAACAGAAACTGTAACTGAAGACTTGAAAACAAAAATACCCAAACTAAACTAAACCTTTTTCGGCTCATGTCTTAATCAAACTCAATTCCTTCTCTTTCAAGAGGATTTAGCTCATAACAACCTTCACTTTCGTGAGGAAGGATTGAGATTTTGAACGTTGAAGGTTCTGAAAATGAAGAAGAAAAGAACAGCAACAAAAACTTGAGCAAAATAGCAAAAACTAAATAGGCGTGAGAAGAAAAAAAAACTCAACCACATTTTGCTTCGTTTTCCTCATTTTTATAGGCATTGAGGGCTAAGGTTTCCATCTTTGTGCTCCTTCAATCATGGGTCAAGGTTTGGGCATGAGTTCGAGCTGAAAAATCTCCTAAAAATCGAATAAACTCTATGAATTTTGGCATTTTCCCGTGATTCCGCAGTTTCCAGATTTTCTAGAAAATGCAATTGCATTTCTGTTGCATTTCAGATCTGCCAAAATTTTCCAGAAATGCAATTGCATTTCCATTCTGGAATGCAATTGTATTTTTTGCTTGTTTTCCAGACTTGTTTTCCGAAGGAATGCAATTTGCATTTCCAAAATGGAATGCAATTGCATTTTGTGCTTGTTCACAAACTTGTTTGCTCGAAGAAATGCAATTGCATTTCCAAAATGGAATGCAATTGCATTTTTTGTACTTGCTCCAAACCTACACAAAAACAACAAATTAGTATAATTTTCAATCTCCTTTCAACTTCTTTCCTCTTTTTCATTACTCCAACAAGCTTTTATGAATTTATCTAATAAATACTATTTTTAGCTTGCTCGTCATACAATAAAACACACAAAAACGACAAGAACAACATAGTTTAGGGTCAAATAATCCCCATAAATGAGAATTATCACTAAGTGTACAAGGAAGGACCCTTGAAAAACCAATTGGGACCGAGAGGGTAGCATCTCGATGCTAGAAATGGTGTTGAGACGCTTCATTTGGTATTGCACACCCGAGAGCTAGCATTGCAACGCTGGTCTGTGGTATCGCGACACTAGAAAGGCACACACAAGAGGAGTTCCGTCAGGAGTGTTGCAACACTGAGGGCACGTTCACTTAAGTAATACGGTGCATTTTGGGCAGCGTCGCAACCAGTGGCAGACCCATAACTTTATGTCGGGGGGGCTTGATATATTTTGATATTAATTTGTTTAATATAATTTTTTTTAGGTTAAAATATTATTTTGATCCTTGTACTTTAAGTCTCATTCCATTTTAGTCGTTGTACTTTCAAATTTTAAATTTAGTCCTTATATTCAATAATTTTTAAAAGTAGTTCTTATGGCCAAAATTTATAGAGGGAATGTTAATAGGCTAATTTTTTTTTTTTTTTGGAAAAGGTAACAATAAACTAGCGATAAAATTTAAAGATTTATTGAAAGTACGAAGACTGAACTTGGACTTTATAAAGTGCAAGGACTAAATAAAACAATTCCCAAAGTACAAGTTTCAAAATGATATTTTAACCTATTATTTATATAAATATATAAAAAAGAAAATGAAACTTGAAATAATAATAATTATATTTTAATTATTAAAAAATAATTTACTAACATTTAAAAAAAAATAATTTCTATTTATATTTAATAACAAGAAAAAAAGTTAAATTTGGAAAATAAATTAAAACAAAAAATATAATATTATATCTTTGTTATTATTTTATATTTATAAATTGTGAATATTTGTAGATCAAATCTTTTAAAGAAATGTGATTTACCATTTAAACATATATTAAAAAAAATAATAATCTAAATTATTTATCAAAGAAAAGAGTAGTTTCCTATATATTTTTAAATTAATAAAAATAACAACATTTTATAAACATATATAATAAAAATATTAATAAACATATATAATAAAAATATTAATAAAGAAGAAGAAAGCCCGACAACTCGGGCAGCGCAAGAGGGCAAGAGGGGCTTGGGGTGTTTATGCCACTGGAACACCTTGCGATTTTGGTAATTAATTACAGTTATTTAGTAATAATAGTATTTGTTTTAAAGTTCCGCCGGGGGGGGGGGGGGGGGCCTCCCTGCGCCTACTGTAGCTACGCCCCTGGTTGCAACGTTAACATTATCCCTAGCGTTGCAACACTGCGTCGATAATAGCTTTAAAATCTTCATTTCGTGACTTAATTTAAGGAGACCATTTTTAGGGTTTTAGCTCATAATTTCGATTTCTTACCTCTTTGGGACCTGTGGATGACGAATTGGAGTGTTCGAGTGCAGATATCGAGGCTTGAGAGCACATATTTCGAGGTGAGAGTTGAAAATTCAGCGACAACGAGTTTCGTTTATGCTTTCTTCTATTTTTTCGTAATTCATAGGGTTGTAAAGATGGTTTTGATGTATTGTTTAATGACTATGTTGGGCTGAATTTAGTTATTCAGGGGTTAAGAGCACATTTAGGATTACTTTTATGGTGTAATTGTTACTATTGCAATTAATTTTCCTAATTGAATTCATTTGAATGTTTAGTGCTTAATGCTTCTAATTGATTGGCCATTAATTAGATGAAAACAATCCTAAATTGAGCTAGAGAATTTAGGATAGATCAAATTCATTCAATGCCCTTAATTTGCCTAAGTGACATAGGAATAGCAAATGACGGGTAAGGCTAATGATGAGCGGACGTAATTCAATTCAATTAATCTAATTAACGCTAAGAACACTTAGGTTAATAATTAATTGAGCATGTTCGATTGAGACCGACAGGAGATTTCTACCGTTTATGCTCGAGGTTTATGAATTCGATAAGGTAAATTAATTAGCAATTCCAATTAACCATAATTATGTCCGAATGTGTGCTCTGTCCCCCCTTTAATTGTTGTCTCCACTATTTTAAATTATTTTCTATTGTAGAATTTATTTTCAAGCATTCCTTTTGTTTAAGCGTGTTCCCTAAATAATTCCAATCACAATTACTCTTATTAGTTAATTAATTCGAAAGAACTCTAATTTTGCTTCCTCGTGGAATACAATACTCAGTACTCTTGTGTTGTTTTATTATTACTCCGATCGAGTGCACTTGCGTGTACACTGTACAACTATATGATAGTTTGGGACAAACAATTCTCACTTCCCAAAGGTGAGCTCAACTTCTTAGCACCACACAACATAAATCAAAGATCTCCTTTTTTTAAAAAAAAAAATTAAAATTATATAAATTTTGTTCTTACTAAGAAAATGGTCCATATTTGTCAAAATACAGTGTGTGCACCTCTATATATATATATATATATATATATATATATATATATATATAATATGTGAGAATACAAATATTGGTTAAATTTTAAATTTATAAAAATAATAATTATTGTATCATTAATAAGTTATGTATGGTACCAATTAATTTAAAAAAAAAAAATATGAGTGGTAGTTTAACTAGTTAAGACATATATTATTAATCAAAAGGTTAAAGGTTCAAATTTCCACCTTTACATGTTATTGAACTAAAAAAAAGTTATGTATTGTACCAGACTAGTGTAAAGGTATCTATAAGTCTAAATTTAAATCTCTACCCTCTTGTTTGAACACTTAAAAAGAAATTATATCATCAAGATGAGTATAAGTACTTAACAGTCAAGGCATTTACTTTTTTTGACGTTAAAAGTTCAAATCTTCACTCCATATTTATTGTACTGAAAAAAAAAAAGAAAAAGAAAAAGAAATTGAAATTGTATCATGTATGGCTAAATTGTTCCATTATTACTAAAAGAATAGATTAAATATTAATCCTTTAAACCTCCTATTCTTTAAATCACAAATTCAAAAGTTTCAACCAATAGGAATATAATAAATATAATAACTTAGAAGAACTTGAGAACTTTGTTGCTAATTAAGATTAATGATCGAATTTTCTACAAAATTTTAAAACATTTTCGAGATTCTAACTTTTCCATATTCCAATTAAATCTTCTTACGCCATGTCTAAACATATTTTATTTTGAAAAAAGAAATTCTCTCTTTATCCAATTTTACCTTAAAGAATATGCACTTAATCGAGAGTGAAAACGAATAATAGACTGACGACATAAAAAAGTAAAGTTTGTTCATTGACAAATCAACTTGTTTAATTCAAGCATGCCAAGCATCGCCGACACTTTCGATTAAATAATATTATACATATACTAAACTAGGGAAAGGAATTTTATTTTTTAAATAGAAAAACAATAATTAGGATTTGTTTGGGTCACTAAGGTGAAAAAGAGAATATAGAAAAGGAGAAAGACATAGATAGCTTAAGAGGAAAATGGGGAAAAGTGTGTGGACTATGGATGGGGGAATCCCCATTTTTTGTTGTATAACTTATAAATTTTTAAAAAAAATGTGCTAGTTCAAAATAAATAAGTGTGCAAGTTGCATACCTAAAAGAAAAGTAAATTCATATAATAATTAACCTATTTTATTTGTTGTATGCAAACACACCCTAACTCTTCATCACATAAAAAAGCCAAAAAAAAAAAAAAAAAAACAAAAAGGAAAAACCATTGTGACCCCATTTGCTCTTTCACCCACCTGACTGCCCTGCCAAAAGGGAAGAAATATTCATTATTTTTATGGACAGAAATCAGAATCAGATTTATGGGTTTTCCTTTTAATCATATTCCTTTTTTTTTTCCTTCCATTTCTCTCTCTAGAAAATTAGAAAGAGGGAGAGAGAATATTAGGAGTATAATAACCATAAAATGGAAGGGGGAAAAAAAGAGTCCTATTTGGAATAATTTAGAGAGATATGAACGTTGAAAACTACAGGAGTTTAAAGCACGAGCAGCTGTTTAGAAGGGAATATAAGAATCGCTATTAGGGCTTTTAAGGAAAAGCAAGATTTTTTACTTTCACTTTCATATATCGTAAGAGAGATTTTTTTTTTCCCAATTCGAATATAGCTCAGTGGATAAGACACCAATTACCATTCCAAAAGTCGATAATTCGATCTACACCCTATAGTTGTTAAACAAAAAAAAAAAAAAAAAAGAGGGAGAAATTTTTTTACTTCTTTTTTACGGTTGGTTAAAATCTCATCTTAGTCCTTGAATTTTTCTACTTGTTTCGTTTAGGTCTCTTGACTTTTGGATGTTTTGTTTGTCCTTAAGCTTTGCATGTTTAAAACCTTTTTTTTTTGAGTTCAACAACATTGAGGGTTGGGGAGATTCGAATCTCAGACCTCTTGATTGAGGGTACATGTCAATTATCGTTGAGTTATGCTCACTTTGACATAAAAATTCTTTTAATTCTTACCGTTAATTTTGCATTAATGAATTATTTAACAAGAATCCAGAAAACTAGCACCTAATGTTTATATGTGGATTTAAATGCTTGTTTGTATAGACCATAGTTTTTATTGGTTAGGAAACTGAACAAAAGGTATATGATACATATAAATTATGTTTTTGTTAATAACCTATTAACAAAGCAATAAGATTAAAATAGTTTTTTATACTGAGTTTAGGCATTAAAATAGAGTATTTGAAAGTTTATGAATCAAAATGAAATAATACACAAGTTAAACGAACTAGAATAGGGATTAAACATTTTCTAATCTGTATTTTGTTTAATTATTTGATGAGAGTAGATATGTCTATATGGTTAGGGTCAAGTGTCAAGTTCTAAAATGGATTCTAATTTTTATTAAGTGATTAATAGAGAATCAGGGCAAAAGACTACGGTTTTTTTTTTCTTTCTCCATTTTTCGCAAAGTTTAAAAACTAAAACATGATAATTATAAAGGTAAGGAACTAAAAATACATAATCTTAAAAATTTAAGAGACTAAACCAAAATATTTAAGAGTTTGGGAGCTGAAACAAAATAAGTATAAAAATTTTGGGATAAAATTTAAGATTTAAAACCAAAATAATAATACACGATCATGTAATTGAGGTGCGATGTGTTTCGTTCCAACCGTTGGGTACAACTCATGGATTAGGCTATTAATTTTTTTAAGGTTTATTTAGGCTATCAAGTTTAATTACAAATTAAACTCAAAGTCTAAAACAGTGAAATTAAACTTTAGGTGTATTAAAAAAAAGAAATTAATCTTTAGGTTTAATTTAAACATGGCCATATAGATTATATGCAACTATATTTTCAAGAAAATGCCATTTTGTTAAACAATATGTATCAATATAAGCATAACTCAACTGGTTAAGACATATGTCCTTAACTAATAGGTTAAAGGTTCGAATACCTCACCCCACATGTTGTTGAACTAAAAGTAAACAATATGTAAAACACTATTTTCTACCATTTAATTAACTTTTATTATCCATTTTTTGAAGAACACATGTTTATTTAATGGAAACTCTTTAAAATTCTTATCCAAGTTTCTAAAAGTTAAAAAGGGTGTGGTTAACAAAAGTCTATTTTTTATTTTCAAGATTTGCTTTTTTTTTTTTTTTTTTAAAAATTGCATTAGAAGTTAGGTTTTATACTTTACTTTTAAGAGCATCAGCCTTTTTAATGTTTCCTAAAATTTATTCAAGGTTCAATCGCGATATTTTAAAAGCAAAAGTTGGTGGAGATGTAATTTTCAAGGCCAACCAGAAGGCAAGGAATAAATGTTGGTGCAAAGAAGAAATACAAACAAAGATCGAACACTCTTAACAAGCTTCAAGGTAAAATAGACACATGAATCAACCAACTATATATGTACATTTTAATGAGAGGAATTATAAAACTATGCATGTATGAGATTATATAGTAAAGGATAACTTAAAAAATTGATAATTAAGTATATACCCATGTACCAATAAAGTGCATTTTTATTTAATCATGATACAAGTAATTGAATAAAATAGTTACAAGAAAAAAAAAGCCAAAAATTAATGGACTCAAATAACTTAAAAATCACTAATGGACAAATCAAGGATGTAACTAATATCAATCAAAACAAGTTTTTCCTTTTTTTCTTTTTTTTTTCTTCTCAAGAGAAGAAAAAAAAATCAATGTCACATGCAATAATTCAAACAAATTCAATTAATCTTTCCTTTTTGTCCTTTTTCCACTCTCCCCATAAGCAAATTCACACCAACTTTGATCTCCTAATTCCATGCACCAATCCAAGTTTTGTTCCTTTCAAACTTATTCTTTGATGATATAAAGATAGCCCAAAAAATAAAGGTGCATAGGCTAACTCTAATTAATAGATAGGTATATTATGCATAAAAGATCTTGATTTTTTTTATTCATTATTAAGAATTGGACACGTGCAATGCATGTGCTTTTTATTTGACATCTTATTCTATATTTGACCATCAAAAATTGCCCTATTGAAACTTCTATTAGTAGACTCTAGAGAGTCTTCAAATCACCTCCTACTAATATCTAACCTAAAATTTTCAGCTTTCAAACTTTTTTTTTAGTGTCTTTAACATAGCCCTTTGAAAAATTTACAACGCCCATTTGGTTTTTACTTTTGATTTATGATGATTGCCCTAGTTGAATGCAAAATATTCTCTTTTCCTTAGAGTTGTCGTTTTTGTTTGAGTAGCTTTTTTCTTTGAAAAATGAGTTAGCATGTTGTTTGATTCGAAGATATTGAGAAATTGAATTTGTGTTTTTGTGATTTGTTTTTCTCTAATGAAATCTTAAGGCTTGGTCGGTGTTTGATGATGGCTTTTTGTTTTTTTGTTTTTTTTTAGTGAAATGTAAGTTTAATTTACAATGCCCATTTGGTTTTCTTTTTTACTTTTTTGAAATCTTTGTTAAATTTAAAAGGAAAACAAAACAATTTAAATCCTCAACTTGACATAGGGTATCAATTTTCATCGTGAACTTTTAATTCCCTAATTTGAACCCTAGACTAAAATAAGTATTTCAATTTTTATCTTTATTCAATTTTCACTAAATTCACTCACTAAAATTTTAGTAGAAAGTAGACAAAAATCTCTCATAACTCATATATATATATTATAATTAAGCCTTGCGTAAAAGTGGGTTTGATTAATGTAAAAGACTGACAATTAAATAAATCTCCCAAAACTCACAAATTTAGATAAAAATCTAACTTTCTTGTTCTTTTTCTATGAAGTCTCATTCATTTCATATTTGCTGTATGTTCTTAATTCATTAAATGCACATAAATTTTTTTAGAAATGATCCACCTAAGTATAGCTCTATTTGTTAAAACATATGTCATCGATCAAGAAGATAGAGGTTTCAAATGCCCCAACCCCATATGTTGTTACTCAAACAAAAAAAAATTAGAAATGTAAAAATGAAAAAGAAAAAGCTAGAAAATAAATAGAAATCAGCACTTTGTTTTTTCATCTTAGATTTTTTTTTTTTTTTTTTTTGTCAAATGAATAACTCAGGCTACTTGAAGAAAAGAAAGGAAAATGGACTAAATCATAATGTTTGCTTGTTTGTTAGTTATTTATTTTTTAAATTTCAAATTAGTCATTGTTGAATTAAGGTTAGTCAAAATCATTTTTAAAATATAAGATCGTTCTATCTTGGTAAGAAGAAAGACATTTAGATTTTTTTTTTCCAAAAAAGTAAATTCTTCAAATTGGATTTTTATAATTTCTCACTTTCTTCCCAATTAAATCAAGCTGAATTGACCTGGTTAGTGTCAGTGGTTACATGTCTCCTGTCAACACTCAAATAGTTACTCCCAAAACCTACTTTGCTCTCCTTCCAATCCATCACCTCTCACATTGTCATTTCTTTTCCCTCTAAAAAGAGACCAAAAAATAAAAATAAAAACTTCAAGATGAAGGAATTTGCCCCTAGATCCTTCCATACGAAGGAAGTTCCTCTCAAAAAAAAAAAAAAAAAGATGTTGTCACTTCTTACTAGAAAAAAGGGTGAACCAAAAAGTACTTGTCCCTCTTCGTTCATGTTATGTTAAGAAAATGTTATAAAAATATTAAGATTTAAAGTTTTCTTTCTATTTTAGCCCTCTAAATTTCAATAACTCATAACCATTTCTTTTTTTATTTTAAAAAATTAGGCTTATAAACACTACTTTTATCTATGAATTTCTTTATTTTGTTATTTGTTTTTTAGGGATGTTTTCACAATCTAAGTCAAGTTTTGAAAACTAAAAAAAAAAAATTCTTAAAAACTTGTTATTATTTTTGAAATTTGACTAAGAATTCAAATATTTCTTTAGAAAAGATCATGAAAACCATTGTGAAGAAATTGTGTGAAAAAACAAACACAATTTTTAAAAACCAAATTGTTATCCAACGGAGTCTGAAAGATTTTATATATATGAAAAATTATATTGTAAAATTTTGTCTGTCCCTAAAAAAAATCATGACTTCGTCTCGGCCAAAAAGAAAAACAAATCTTTGTGTTCAAAGGATAGAGCCTAGCTTTGTCTTAGAACTATTATCGATAACAATAGTAGCTTTCTATTGACCATGGAATGATTGTACATGCTTTTGAACGATGGCATATCAATTGTGACAATAGACACTGACCAATATAATGGTGCTTGAAAATTTTTAATAGCCAATTTTCCTATGTTGTGTGGGGTAGGATATGGAAGAGTAATATTTTATTTTGGTGTTGTGGTTTAATCACAATTTTCAAATCCTTTCACAATTTTTTTGAAAACTGGAAGAAAAAATTGATTGTGATGTTGTTTATGGTTTTTTTTTTTAATTGGGTTTTTTTGGATTTTTTTTTAACTTAAAAGTTGTTGGAATCTCGTTCTAGCCAACCATTCTTGTGCTCTTTTTTTTTTTTTTTTTTTCTCTCTCTAATTTAATTTTTTCCCATAAAAATTTTATGTTTGGAGACTTGTGTTTGGTTTAGTCAATATGCTTCTTTCCACATTTTTTTGGGAGATAATAAAATTTAAGAAAATGTACTCCAAAATGTTCATTCTTTGGAGACTTTAGTCAATATGATTCTTTCCACTTTTTTGGGAGATAACAAAATTTAAGAAAATGTACTCCAATGATAATTTGACAAAAGTAACAATTAAAAAAAATTGTTAGTTAAATAAGCCTAGTTTTTCAGGATAGAAAACATTAATTATTATTATTATTATTGTCAAATGAATATAGTAGATTTCTTTTTCAAATTTGGTCATCGAATATTAAAACTGTTGGTAAAAAAGTGAAAAAGACAAATTGAAGATAGAGATTGTTATTACTTAAAAAACACATTTGTTTTAAAAAAATATTATTATCAAACAAGTCACTATCTTAGTGATGAAATTACAAGATCGAGCATGCAGAGTAAATATATTTATTTATTTATTTTTTTTATAATAAATTTAAAAGTTTAAGTTGATAGGTTATAATAAGTTTAATATTACATCAATACTTTAACATAATCTATTCTAAAAATAGGAAATTGCACACATCAAAATAATAAAATGAAAAAGAAAATGATTAATCATTTGACAAATATTCGCCGTAATAGGGAAAAATATTGTTAATATTTAGAGAATGAGGAATCCCATATATTGACTATGACAAATAATAGTGCATTTTGATAAGACCAAAATGAAAATATATCAATCTTTTATTTTATTTTATAGGTTAAAAAATATTTTTGGTTCCTAAACTTTAGTCTGTAACAATTTAGTCCCTATATTTTTAATTTTGTAGAAATTTGGTTCCTAAATTTTAATATGTAATAATTTAGTCCCATATAAAATTTACAACAATTTAGTTCCTATCACGAAAAATATTGTTAAGATCTAATGAGATGTTTTACATATGTAGATGGATAAACTAATTAGGGACCAAATTTGTTTATAAACTACAAATACTAGCCAAGTTGTTACATAATAAAAAATAACACTGAATTTTGATGTGATTTTTCATGATAGAAACTAAATCATTACAAATTTTGAAGTACTCAAATTAAATTGTTATATATCAAAGTTCATAGATTAAAATTGATACAAAATTGAAAATACAGAGACTAAATCGTTACAAACTAAAGTTCGAGGACTAAATTGTTACTTTCATGAAAGTTTAGGAACCAAAGATGTTTTTTAACCAAAAAAAAAAGAACATTTTTTTTTAGTTCAACAATGTAGGGGTAGAGTTTAGAACCGTCGACTTTTGAAATGATAATTGATGTTTTATTCACTAATCAGCTATGTTTAGATTGACAAAATAAGAACACTTGACAACAGATGAGATTTTAATTTCATGTTCAATTTAGTTCTTTTTTTTTTTTTAAAAAAAAAAAACCATAAAACAGGGCTTTATCTCCAACAAAAAGTAAAGCCATGGCAACCGCCCAAGAGGCCCCCTCTCATTGTATTGTCAAATTTTGAAATGCATCCTTTTTATAAATTCTTCCCCTCCTCATGTGTTTATATATTTGTGTGTCGGAATCTGAGTCATGTTGCTTCTTTCGTTGCTCTTTAACTAGATTTAAACGAGTGGAGCAAATTTAAATAGCAACTGTTTGAGTATATTTTATTTTCCTTTAAAAAAAAAAACCCCTTCTTCATATATCATCATAGTAGCGTATGTCTTTTCATCTAGTGACTAAATTATATTACGAATATATCTCTTCTAAAAGATCTTCCTTTGTTAAATATGAGTGATCGGAATTCTTTATAGTTCCATCTAACAAGTTCTTAACATGACATTAAAAGTAGGAAAATAATTATTGTAGTTCCTAGAATCATTGGTTACCATCCATTATAAACTTTTACTTTTATTATTATTATTTTTTTATCTTGTCATTGTCTATTTCTAAAGTTTTCCATATATGTATTATGTTTATCAACCTTTTTTTTTTTTTATTTTTACATTTATCATCTTTAATTATCTCATTCTTTATACAATATATATATGGTTGCTAATGCCTCTATTCCATATCGAAGTTTTTTTTAGATGATTCGATCTGTGATCACAATAGCTCGAATCTTAAAAATATGAGAAGATTACTTTAATTTAGAGTGGATGATGATGTTTAAAATTGTGGTAAACATTTTTAACTAAATTTAAAATAAATTTTCATCCTATTTAAGAGGTTTTTTTAGTTGGTGCTGTTAATTAATTAATGTATTTTTTCTGAAAGTGTTTCACTTAAAAATATTATTTAAAAACTAACAAGAGCATAGTTTAACTGACATAGAATATGAGCTTATGACCAAGAGGTTATAGGTTCAAACTCCCTTCCTTCAAATGTTGTTGAATTCCAAATATATATATATATATATATATATATATATATATATATTTAAAAGTTATTTCAAACTCATCTTCGATGTCACAATCAATAATCATCAATACTCAAATTAAGAGGAATTTTAACTCTAACTTGAACATAATTTAACTGGTTAAGATATAAACAAATTTAACTCAAACAATTTAGGAACAAATGAAACACACAAAAACAGTCAACGCATTGTTTTCATTACCCTAGCTACTTTTATTTCCTCTCTTTCTTTTCTTCTTCTTTTTTTTTTTTGAAAAAAAAAAGATTCTATAAAACCTTTCTAGAAAACTATATTACCCAAAACAAGTTTTGGCAATATATATTATATTATATTCACAAAATGGTTTTGAATGTAGCTTCCAAAAAACGCATCAAGTAGAACTTTAGTTGCAACAAATGAAAATGAATGATCTTTATTGGAAAAATGATCATAGTAATGAATATAAAATAAGATGAATGGAAGGCAAAATGAATGATGATTATGATTTATCAAGTTGAATCATTTTTCTTCTTAACAGTCCAGGAGAGGAGACTTGGATATGTTGGATCCTCCTCTCTTCCCCCTTTCCAAAATCCAAAGTGTATCATAAGTGACTTCCCTTTTTCTTCATGAGTGTAGTAATCATTAACTCTTTTTTCCTCCCCCCCCCCCCCCTTTTTTTTTTTAAATAGTGGTACATTTCACCATCCAGTGTTTGTCAGAGTTTTTTTTTTTTTCCTTTTCCCTAAAAAATTCACCAAATTCATGAAAGTTTAACCCACCCCACCAGGCCCCCAGTCAAAATCAAACACATCTTTAACACACCCCACCAGGCTCCTAGTCAAAATCAAATGCGCCCTCCTACTGACGTTGAATCGAACTATTGTTCTTTGAGATAATAATTTGTCTTATCCAATAAACTATACTAGAACTGACTCCTACTAACTTCTTATATGGTTTATTTTTAGCAACTAAAAAATACTAATGACCTACACACTACTTAATTAGAGATATTTGCCTAAATCCACATGTCATTCAGTATGAGCTTTTAGTTATTTTTTTTGTGGTGTATTAATGTGGTGCATTTTTAGTGGATAAAATATATTAGTAAAATTTATTTATCTATTAAATGAATATAGAATCAAACCACATAAAATCAGTAGAAATTTTACTAATTAGTGGGTAGACAAGTAATTTTGAAGAGAGAATACACGAAAGAGAGAAAGATCGATAAAAAAGAAGAACAATATTTATATGTCGATTGGGCTAGTCAACACAAATTTTTTCTATTGCTTACTACTAAAAAATTTTGACTAATTAAGAAAGAGAGGGAAGAGATAAGAGAAACTCTCTATTCTTCTAAAAAAGGTAAACACGTCTGAGACTGGCTCACTTTTTATATGGTTCATTTTTAGCAACTAAAAATATACTAGTGGCCTACACTACACTA
This sequence comes from Trichosanthes truncata, assembly GCA_033996785.1. Taxonomy (NCBI): domain Eukaryota; kingdom Viridiplantae; phylum Streptophyta; class Magnoliopsida; order Cucurbitales; family Cucurbitaceae; genus Trichosanthes; species Trichosanthes truncata. The sequence goes on from JAWPNB010000003.1 coordinate 80,327,448, forward strand.
CTTAGTATGAGATATTTGCCTAAACTCACACATCACTTAGTATGAGCTTTTATTGACTTTTTTTCGTGGTGTATTATGTGGTGCAGTTTTAGTGGCGAAAAAAATTAATTAGTGAAATTCACTTATCTATTAAATGTAATAGAATTAAACCAACAATGTACCATATCAGAAAATGTGTAGAAGTTTTACTAATTAGTGGGTAGACAAGTAATTTTGGAGAGAAAATACACGAAAGAGAAAAAAAGGGATTAGAAAGAAGAATAATACTTATCGGTTGACTGGGCTAGTCAACACAAATTTTTTCTATTGCTTACTACTAAAACTTTTGACCAATTAAGAAGCTGAGGGATTCTTCTAAAAAAAATGTAAACATGTCTAAAACTGCCTCCTAGTGACTTCTTATATGGTTTATTTTTTAGCAACTGAAAAATACTAGTGGCCTACACACTACTTAGTAATAAATATTTGCCTAAACCCAGTACACATCACTTAGTCTGAGCTTTTGCTGACTTTTTTTCGTAGTTCGTGGTGTACTGATGTGGTACATTTTTAGTGACTAAAAAATATTAGTGAAATTCACTTATCTATTAAATGTAATAGAATTAAACCAACAATGTACTATAAATGAGTAGAAATTTTACTAATTAGTGGATGGACAAGTAATTTTAGAGAGAAAATACATGAGAGAGAAAGAGGGATTAGGAAGAAGAACAATACTTATTTGCTGATTGGGCTAGTCAACACAAATTTTTTCTATTGCTTACTACTAAAAATTTTGACCAATAAAAAAAGAGAGGGAAGAGATAAGAGAGATTCTTTATTCTTCTAAAAAAAGTAAATACGTCTAGAAAACTTAGGGTCTTATTTGAAATGTTTCAAGTGTTTAAAAACGAATGACCGATTTGGATTGCCGATATTGTTTCATGGGTAAAGATATTAAATATTTGAGATAATAAATGTACGTGTTTGAATATGCATGATAATTAATGTATGAAAAATAAATGTTTGTGTTTATTTTGCAAGTTTTGTTTTTGGGATTTAAATGATACGTTTTTTGAACTAATAAAAAAAAACTTGAAAATTTGTCAAAAGTTTTATTTGAGTGGAAGTTTTTTTTTTCTTATAACCAAATAAAATCAAAATTATACAATTATTGTATACATTGTATACAAAAAAAAGTATTAAAATTCAATCATGTTTAAAAATAAAAGTTTCAACTATGAATTTTTATACCTAATTTTTCTTTTTCTTTTATATTTATCTTTTAGCTTTTATCAATAAACAATAAACTTTATATTAAAACAACTTAAAATAAACATATGTTTTTCATTTAATTATCAATGAAAATTTGTAGTTATCTTTTTGGAATGAAGATAAATAAGCATAATAATAATATTAATATTAATAATATTAATTAGATAATAAATATATCAAAATCATCAAATATTCCATTGCCCACTTTTTATCTCTCTCATAATAAAATAATATATATTAAATTATTATATAGGTTTTGTTTATGGAAAAAATCATTAAATTATTAGATTTAATTAAAAAATATTTTAATTAATAATTAAAATTAGATAATTAGATAATTAATTAATTATTATTAATTTTAAAAAATTAAAATTAATTTATTCATCCATTAATGATTATTTTTCTCTCTCCTCTCTCTTATTCATTTCTCAAGAAAAAAAACTTTCAAGTAAAAACCTCTCATCTCCAAAAAAAAAAAAAAAAAAAAAAAAAATATATATATATATATATATATATATATATATAATAAAATTCGGTGGTTCATGAAATATTTTTATTATGAAATAATAATTACTTGGGTTTTAAAAAATAAACACCCATGAAACAAACATGAATTTTTTATATCATTACCCAAACTCATCTCAAACCAATGAAACAAATAGGGTTTGAATTTTTTTAAGCCCTTAAAAAATCATTCTAAACGAATCCTTAATCGTGAACAACCATTAGAGTCAGGAGAGAGGTGTTTTGAGAGAGAGAATGCATGAGAGAGAGTAAAAAAAAAAAGAGAGGAAGTTAGAGCTGGCAGGGTTAAGTAGTTAATATAAAGAATGGTGAAGAAAGCAAGTGTGAGAATAAACTAACAGAAAAAGAAAAGCCAAAGCAAAGAAGGTGGAATCCCATCAGGGGAAAGAGAGAAAGAGAGAAAAAGAAAAGTTTTTTTTTTTTTTTTTCAATCTCTCTCTCTTCTCTCCCCTATATATTTCTTTGCTCTCTCCCACTTCTTTGAACCATATTTCAAAACTCACTTAATTAACTCCTTTACTCTCTCTCTCTCTCTCCCCTATATATTTCTTTCTTTGCTCTCTCCACTTTCAATTCAACAAAACTCAGTTCCCACTTCTCTTTTCTTCTCTCTCTCTCTCTCTCAATCATATAGCCATTGCAGTTTAAAGCTTCTATCTGTGATTCTTTATAAAACAGAGAGTTCAACAAGAACAGCACAAGAGAATTTTGAAGCCAAAGAAGATCAAGCTTTCTTCCAACTTTCAAGGAGATGTCTGATCCTCAGAACGACGCCGTTCTTGCTTACCCTTTTCATGTTGACTCCCAAAACCAGAATAATAATGTCCACCATCAACTTCCCCTTCTCACCGTTATTCTCAAGGTCTCTTTCTATCTCTCTTATATTTTTGTATTTTTTCTATCAGGGTCGGAGCTAGAATTTTTTGGGGATAAACAAAAAGTAAAATTTTACGTTCTAACTTTTCATAAGGACGAATTTAGAAAGAAAGATTAAAAAAAGTAATTCTTTTAAAAAATTTATATATAATTTTCTTAATCTAAGACAAACCAATAATGGGATTGCTACGATTGTGATTTGTTTCTGTTTGGATTTTACAGTTTGAAGAAATTGTTTACAAAGTGAAGTTGGAAGGGAAAGGCAGCAGCTGCTGGGGCGGCGGCAGTGGCGGCAGTGGTGGTTCATGGGAGGCCACTAGAGAAAAAACCATTCTCAACGGCCTAAGCGGTGTCGTCTTCCCCGGCGAAATCCTCGCCATGCTCGGCCCTTCCGGCAGTGGCAAAACCACCCTCCTGACCGCCCTTGGCGGCCGTCTCCCCGGCAAACTTTCTGGCAAAATCACGTACAACGGCCAGCCATTCTCCGGCGCCACGAAGCGCCGAACTGGCTTCGTCGCCCAAGACGACGTTTTATACCCCCATTTAACCGTCGCCGAAACCCTCCTCTTCACTGCCCTCCTCCGCCTCCCCTCCTCCCTTACCGCTGACGACAAAGCTCAAGCCGTCGAGCGAGTCATCTCCGAGTTGGGCCTGACTCGCTGCCGCAACAGTATGATCGGCGGCCCACTTTTCCGAGGAATCTCCGGCGGAGAGAAGAAAAGAGTTAGCATCGGTCAAGAGATGCTGATCAACCCGAGCTTGCTCTTGCTCGATGAACCTACCTCCGGGTTAGACTCGACCACTGCCATGAGAATCCTCACCACTGTCAAACGCCTCGCGGATGGTGGTCGGACCGTCGTGACGACGATTCACCAGCCGTCGAGCCGCCTCTACCACATGTTCGATAAGGTTATTTTGCTGTCGGAAGGCAGCCCAATCTACTACGGCTCAGCTTCAACCGCCATGGATTACTTCTCCTCCATTGGATTCTCAACCTCCATTACAATCAATCCAGCTGACCTTCTTCTTGATCTTGCAAATGGTATGTATCCCTTTTTTCACTTTCTTTTCTTTTTCTTAATATAGGTATTTTTCTTTTGTTGTGGCAAAATACATAAAGGGAAAGGGAAAAAAAAAGGTTGGGTTGTGAGTTTTATTTTTATTTTTTCAAAAAAATGAATTTGTTTGTTCTTTTGTTTTTTCTTTATAATACGGAATCATGTGTAGGCCATTTGTAATCACTTGGCCTACTACTACACGTTTTTATGCTTTAAACTTTTCTTTCTCATTTTTAAAATTGGCCCCATGTTATTATATATATATATGTGACGACTGACTAAACATTTGTCTTTTAATCTCCACTTTTCATGTCTCGTATTTTTATTGAATTGTTGTATAATAGCGACCACATTTTTACTGATACTGTAAAATGCAACTTGCAGAATAAAATTTTAGTTGATTTATTATACATTATGATGTGATTCATCACTGAAATACAATAAGAAGTCGATCAATTGATAGTGAAGATATTTTCTTCTCATCTATATTCAAATTTTATTGAAATTCATCAAATGGGTTTTTTTAATGACAGGAATTGCCCCTGATCCAAAGTATGCAAATGAGCCAGGAGAGAACATGGAACAAGAACAAAAGGCTGTTAAGGAAGCCCTAATTTCAGCTTATGATAAGAACATTTCCTCAACATTGAAGGCTGAGCTTTGCAGTTTGGATGCCAATAACTTCACCAACTATGCAAAAGATGCCTCAAGTAAGAACCTCGCTCTCATAACCTTTTTATTAGAATATATTTGGTTAAATATATTACAAATTTAGTCCCTATAATTTTAAAAATTAGAATTTCGTATCTATAGTTTGATAAAACATTATCAATAGTCACTACCGTTAGAAACTACTAACAAATTGAGTACGTGATACCGGATTAAGTACATGGTATGATAGCTAATTGTCATGTACTCAATCTGTCGTTAGTGGCTTCTAACTATAGAGACTATTTATGTTCTAACGGTCACGTACTCAATCCATTAGTGGCTTCTAATGGTAAAGACTATTTATGAAATTTTATTAAACTATAAAGATAAATTTTTAACTTTTAAAACCATAAAGACTAAATTCTAATTTTTTTCAAATCATAGAGACCAAATTTGTAATTACCTTAATTCCGTACAACACACATGATTGATTACACGTGATTAATTCTCGACCATCAAAACCCAAGATCCTATTTTACAGTCGATTTTAGTTTCTTACCTACAATAATATCTTTGATTGGTTTTCAAAATTCAACCACTCATCCAAAAATGCGTGTTTCCACAAAGTAGACCGTACAAAACAAAGATAAATGATCTCAAATCATCAAACGAGATAAGTTGACAGATCGAAAAAAGATTTCATTTTTGACGAAAAGAAAAGTTTAGAAATAGGAATGGATTAATTGGATAATGTATATGACACCACCACACAACAACACCACTTTTTCTCTTAATATATATAAATATATATATATATATATATATCAAGTAAAGAAAAAAGGTTTTAAGGAAAATGAATGATTTGAGAAAGGAATTAGGTTCCAATAATAACAATAATGTGTGTATAATTAAAAAAAAAAAATTGGTGGGTGGTGTGGGTGCAGAGAGAGAAAGGAGATCGACAGAAGAGTGGTGCACGAGCTGGTGGTATCAATTCAGAGTGCTGTTGCAGAGAGGGCTTAAGGAGAGAAGATATGACGCTTTCAATAGGCTAAGGATTTTTCAAGTCATAAGTGTGGCCACTCTTGGTGGACTCCTTTGGTGGCACACTCCAACATCTCACATTGAGGATCGCGTAAGAATCCTTTTCTTTTTCTTTTCTCTCTCTCTCTAAACTTCTTCTTTTTTTCTTTTTTCGGGATATTCCACTCGTTCGTGGTTTTACTAAGTTTGGTTTGTGAACGTTTGTGTACTTGAGAAGTCTGAATTTGTATAGTCTGTTTTAAATTATGCAAATGTAAATTTTAGAGGTGGAGATTTAAATTTCTGATCTTTTAATTAAGAGTATATGTCTTAACTAGTTAAACTGTGTTTAGATTGACATGTAAATATATTGATTATATATTAAGATTATTTTTAACGCTATTTTTTTTTTGTTTTTCCCCCAAAATCTAGGTTTTAATAAAATATCTTTTTTGGGAAAACTTAACGAATGGTTTTAGTAAATTTGGATTTAAAAATGTCCTTGGATTTGTGTGAGAGTTATATAAACACAAATTATATATATACAAAACTTTCTCTTCTATAATCTTCTATGGATTTTTTTTCTTTCATAATTTTAATAAAAATTTGAACTCATAAAATTTAAAGTTGAAATGTAGTGTGTGTTTGAATTATACAAACAACACTTCTCTTTCTAACTTCAAAATTTTTCTCTCTAAAATTTTTACAGATTTATCGTAAGTATCTATAGACTAATGAACCACCGAGTCCAAAAAGTATAGAGTTTCTATGCATAATATATATTAGATGGATCTTTATGGATTTATAAAACATCAATTTTTATATTTTGTGAAATTAAGAAACTCATAACCATAAATAAGTAGACCCAAGTATCAAACATAGATTTAATAGTTTTAGGAAGAAGTTATTAAGGCTTAACTTAGATCACTTCATATCACAACTGATTTTTCCTTTTTCTAATGGCCTTGCCACATGACATTTCAGATAGCGTTGTTGTTCTTCTTCTCCGTCTTTTGGGGCTTCTACCCACTCTACAACGCAGTGTTCACCTTCCCACAAGAACGCACCATGCTAGTTAAAGAGCGCTCCTCCGGCATGTACCGTCTCTCCTCCTACTTCCTCGCGCGAACTGTCGGCGACCTCCCTTTAGAACTTGCTCTCCCGACCGCCTTCGTCTTCATAATCTATTTCATGGGTGGCCTCAATCCCCACCCTCCCACCTTCCTCCTCTCCCTCATCGTCGTCCTCTACAGTGTCCTCGTCTCCCAAAGCCTCGGCCTGGCCTTCGGTGCCATCCTCATGGACGTCAAGCAAGCCACCACCCTCGCCTCCGTCACCACCCTCGTCTTCCTCATCGCCGGAGGCTACTACATCCAACAAATCCCTCCTTTCATCGTCTGGCTGAAGTACCTCAGCTACAGCTACTACTGCTACAAGCTTCTGTTGGGTGTGCAGTACAAAAACGACGACGTTTACGAGTGTGGGAAAGGAGAGTTTTGTCGGGTGGCGGATTTTCCGGCTGTTAAATCGGTCGGCTTGGACCGGCTTTGGATTGATGTTTGTATTATGGCGCTCATGTTGGTGGGCTACCGACTGATTGCGTATTTGGCTCTTCATAGGGTGAGATTGAGATGAAAATTTGAGGGGTTTTTTTTCCTTCTTTTTTTGGGGTATGGTTGTATGTTTTTGTAATTTGTTTTTGTTTTTGGTGTTGGGATGAAGATCGGATTTATGGTTTCTCTTTCTCTCTCTATAAATCTGTTGTTGAATGTTGTATCATCGGAAGCCAAATAAGGGCAAAGTTGGAAGAGTTTTCACCTTCTTTGATCGGATGAGACGATGACGATCAAGATCATATAATTTTATAGTGATGGTGGTTATAATATTGGAGGTTAAATATATTTTATGGTCCCGAGGTTCGAGTTTAGTTTCTATTTTGTCATTTAGTTCGATGTTGCAGACCAACCTTGATTGTTTTTCGTTTTTTTATCCCATTTGAAAACATCTTTTTGTTCTCTTTTTTCTTAACTCTAAATTTTGATGATGTAGTAAGTTGACACAAATACCAGCTCATTGTCTTTATTTTTTGGCACAAAATACCAATTCATTGTCATGTAAATTAAAATTATGTCTTGTATTCAATATGGATATGACTTGCAATTGACAGAGGACAATGGATAATTTGTAAAATTTGACTAAATTGTAGAGATTAAATCAAAACCTTTGGAATTATAAGAATTAAATTGAAACTAAAGCTACATTAGGATACTAAAATTGAAACTTTTAAGAAGCAAATTAGAACTAAATTTGCTCTTTCAGTTTTTTTTTTTTTCCTTTTCTTTTTGAGTTTACAAGGATTGATGTTGTCGACCATGTGTGTTGACTATGGGATCTATTTAGTTTCTTCACTTTTTAAAAATTTTAATCACTAATTACTAAACTTTGAACCCTACGTCTTCTTAAATTCATGATATTAGGGACTGTTTGGGGCAAAGAGTTACAACGAGTAGAAGTTAAGTAAGTCTAAGGAGTTAGGAAGTATGTGTTTGGGGTGCAGAGTTAATTAGTCTGGAGTTAGGAAGTCTGTGTTTAGGACAAGGAGTTGTAAGGAGTAAGAGAAGTCTAAGTTAATCTTAGATTTTTTTTTTTTGTATAGTTTTTTCTACAATTTCTCAAAAATTCATTATTAAGAATTTGTTCCCATGAATTCTAAGTTGTTATTTTTTTTAATATATGTATATTTTACAAATTTCTTTAAAGAAAAAATAATAATTTTGAACAAAATATACCACATTCTTTTTTCAATATCTCTCACATTAATTATTCATTTGCCTTGGATAGTTTTCAAATAAAAGACAGTCTTACAATATTTTTTTTTTATAAATATTAATACATGTGATTCGAAAAGATTTCAATCCATTAATTTAAAGGGATTCAAATAAACTTCAAGATTTTTATGTTTTTATTCTCTAAATTCAAGAAATAATATAGATTTGTTGTCGTCAATCTTAAAATTGAGATTTTAAATTATATTATTTTATGAATATTTTACAATTTTGTTAAGATTTGTTTTTGTCAATTTTAAAATTTTAATTTTGAAGGAACGAACATTTCACTCTGCAATTGAAGCATTAAATCGTCTTTGATTTTATTTAAAATTAAACTATAAAAAATAAGATTAAGCAAACATATTTGGAGTAAATATGAAAATATTTATGGCGGGTGTTTATCTCATTCACAAAGTCTTTCCTCCACAAAGTCTTCCTAGCTATGACTCGAACAGGACCAATGCTTGTGGGAGTCTCTTGAAAGAAAATCCACAAATGATTGGAGAGGAAGAGGTCTAGAAAGAATTATCTAATTCTCTATTAAGGAGATGTGTGTTATATCTAATGGCTCAACCAATGGGCCTATTTATAGAGACCAAAGGCAAATCTTTGTCATAATTAAAATGTTATATTTTAATATCTAATATGTTAAAATATATCTTATACTTATTTAAATATCAATCCAACCTTCAAATATTATTTAAATAAATAATATTTATTTATTTGAATCTTATTCAAATTTTATAAATATCTTTTATTTAATGATCTAATATACATTAATTATTTTAATATTTAATGTATCAAATACAATAAATATATTTTCTTCTTTTATATTTAATATATCTAATATATTAAATATTAATTTGAACATTTCAAATTTTAATATTTAATGTATCAAATACAATAAATATATTTTTCTCTTTTATATTTAATATATCTAATATATTAAATATTAATTTGAACACTTCCAATTAAATATTAATTTGAACATTTCAAATTTTAATATTTAATGTATCAAATACAATAAATATATTTTCTTCTTTTATATTTAATATATCTAATATATTAAATATTAATTTGAACATTTCAAAAAAAAAATCAACTAAATTGATCTTTTAGTGTTACTATGAGCTAGCAATGGGACCTTATGGACCTACAGAATATAAGCTCCAATGATACAAAATTAATTAATTAAACTCTTTAATTAATTAAGTTTCATTCATTAACTCTAGAGTCACTCTACTATAGACCTAGAGTTGCACTCCTATGCATTGTATGACAAGTTGTGTCCATGGATATAATCACTACATGCAAGTTGACGATCCTTCATGAGTTGTTCGTAATTACAAATTGGTCAAAAGTCCGTTTTACCCCTGTAATTACATCTTGCACCTTAAGTACCATTGATCATCTAATGAACAATTTGTTTATGATCCAACCATAAACTAAGTCATTCTCGTCTCAGTGAGAGGGTGATGCCCCATTGTTCAAGTCCCAAAATCAGCACTTAAGGGAACTACTCATCTACTTACCCTATATGGGAATGAGTGAATTTCATCTTGTGAGATTATGTTTAGAGATGTCCATTTAACCCATGGGGTCGGGGCCCCGTGGGGACCCGCCCGGAACGGGACAGGAAATCCCCGATTACAGGGGGAATGGGGGAGGGAGCGAGGAGATTTTTCTCCCCGTTGGATAAACGGGAACGGGGATGGGGAATATATTCTCCGTCCCAGTCCTCGACCCCGCCCCCGCCCTGCCCCGCCCCGATTAGTAATATATATATATATATATATATTATTACCTATAAATAGAATTTTTTTTATATAAAAAAAACTATAATAGGAATTAGTTTAAGACTATTTTATTATATAAAAAAAATAAAGATTATGTTGTAATATTGAAATTTGAATTTTTAGAAATTAAGTTGTTTCGACATTATAGTATTTTTACTTATGGTATATTATTGTTTTTATTATGAAATTTTATAACATTTTCTTTAAATATAATTATATTGAAAATTATTCATTTAGAAATAATTTTTATTATGGTTGAGAATAAATTTAAAAAAAATAAAAAAGATAAAACAAAAAAAAAAGAACGGAGAAAAATCTCCAGTAGGGAACTCGATCCCTACAAATTCCCCGCTGGGAATTCCCGCCCCGATTCCCACAAAATTAAATGGAAAATTTTGCGGGGATGAGGAATGAAATGGGGGGCGAGGACGGGGACGGGGAATCCATTCCCTGGCCCCGCCCCGCCCCGTGGACATCTCTAATTATGTTCCCAGCTCCCTATTTAGTCAAATCCCCAAAATTTTAAGCATATTGAATTGGCTACAAAAGCTACTCTCACCTATGCAAATCAAAGGACTAGCCCTCACAACCAGGAGTTCATAAGTCACTCAGGATTAAGATTGAGTCGCATATGATCATCCTGATGAAATATTAATCTTCTCAATTAATAGATTTATAAAGAGAGATTAAATATTTCGTGGTCCAGTCATATACAAACTCATTATATAAGATACCCCCACTTACATATCTCCACATGAATGATTGGAATCAAATCATTTGTAACTATTATAATGTGGGTCGTATCAATAGTGTTGTCAGGATAAGACACCCAACCTTATCCATATACTATGACCCTTTAGGTTATTTCTTTAACATGATCCTCCCCGTATGTCAACCACATACTGTTCAAGATTATACTAATAACCTTGGATTTTTCATATAATGGATAATATTACATTGCAAATAAAATAATCAAACACCTTTAATGAGCCCTTTGTAAGTGTGACCCATAATTTTAGATCCCGTAGTTTTATCCCAACAAGTGCCGCCGTAGGGTAGGTCAAGTATTGGAAACAAAACTACAATCCTATCCTTCTCAGGAGTTCACCCTGATATTGACTCATGCAAACACCTTCTGTAGGGGGACGGTGCAAAAGCCACCACGAGGCCCCGCATGAATCTCACGATGTAAACTAATGATGGAGATCGTAGGATATGTTGACACATTTCCTTCTCCCACTTACTATAATACTTTCTCAAAAGATTCACCCTGATATTGATCCATGCAAACACCTTCCGTAGGGAGGACGGTCCAAAAGCCGCCACGAGGCCAAACATGAATCTCACGTTGTGAATCAATAATAGAGACCGTTGGATTTTTGACATGTGTCCTTCTCCCACTAAGTATTTTGAAATAGGGTTTTCTATTACTTAGAAAAATTAGGCTAATCTCATTTATCTAAGTCCCTCAATCTACCTTTCATAACCCTTATGTTGTTAGATTGATTTTAATGTGAATTAATAAGTTTTTAAACTATTTAAAAATAATAATAATAACATTATGAGCATGCTTAGTGAAAATAAATAAAATTTGACTAATTCAACTCCCAGGTCGGTTCCCAGTTAGAGGTGTTCCCTTTCGGTCAGCTTAAATACCCCAGTCTAGACATAACCTTCCATAGACAGAGTTCCCTTATAGTCAATTTTTATTTTCAAATTTATTAATCTTTAATTAACTATTAATTATTAGATTAATGAACATAAATTTTTTTTAATCTTATTAAAAAATAATTCACTTGGGTAGTCTTAAAAATCCATCATTTTAAACTCTTTAAATTAAAAGATAATCCTTGATATTTTATTCTAATTATATTTAGAAAAATAGAAGATAAATTAAATTCAAAACTTAAACTATGGATAATCTTGAAATTCTACCATTTTAAACCATTTAAAACTAAATTAAAAGATTATCATAAATTCTAACAAATAAAGATATATTAAATTCAAATTTTAAACTATTTAAAACATGAATTCGAAATATCTTTATTTTAAGAAAATCCTAATCTCATTAGGATATATCCTAATCCTATTAGGAAAACATGGATTTCATTTTTGAAAGAAAATATCGTAATTTAATTTTCAAATATAACAATTATATTCAAAGATATGGAAAATATAAGCATATTAAGAAAATATCTCAATTCTATTAGGAATCATCCTAATCAAATTTTCCAATATAACAATTATATTAAAAAATAAGATAAGATGCATGATCATGCTTAACCTATGGTGGGATTTTAAATTTAAATGGCATACTTTATGCAACAATCAAATAATTTAAAACATACATCTCATGCATAATTAAATTTAAAAATAGCAAAATTGACCGGCATATTTGGCATATCCTAAGAAATTGAAAATAATTTAAATTACAATAATTTAAATCCAAGACATATTATGGTACCAGCAGTCAAAAAAATAAAAAAGGAAAAACCACATTACCCAAATGTTGAACCCAAGACCTTGAGTATAACAAGAAGCTTCATTCACCACTAAACCAAACACTGTTTTTGAATACAGGAATGTTTAATAATAATATAAAGCTTCAGTCGAATATGATTGACTTCGATTTTTCCGTTTTTTTTTTTTTTTTTTTTTTTTTTTTTTTTTTTTTTTTTTTTTTTTCGTGCACCTCTTCGTCGTCGGCTTCTTCAGCGCATGTGATCGAAAATTGCAGCAATGGTAATCATTCAAGTAAAATACATGAAATCCTAACCCTTATGGGTTTTACAATGATCTAATCAAAGCAATAAATCTAATGCCAAATAACCTAAACAATCAATTTGCAAACCACAAATATATCAAATATATGATAAATTAAAATACCCACCATCACAAAAATTTAATTCTAAATAAAACTCAAAGAGGCTCTGATACCAATTGAAGGGAATAATCAAATTAAACCCACAGCGGAAGCATATGAATCGTCTTTGATTTATTTAGAATTAAACTAAAATACAAGGGTTAAGCAATAAATACCTTGAAAATATGGAGATTCTTCTGGCGGGTTTTTATCTCATCCAAAAAGTCTTCCTTGCTATGATTCTAACAAAAGATCAAGGCTTGTGGGAGCCTCTTGAAAGAAAATCCTCAAGGGATTAAAGAGGAAGAGGTTTAGAGAGAATTCTCTAATTCTCTCTTTGAGGAGATGTGTGTTGTTCAGAATGCTTCAACCCAAGGGTTCTATTTATAGAGACCAATGGAAGATCTTTGCCATTATTAAAATATTATATTTTAATATCTAATATATTAAAATATATCTTTTATTTATTTGAATCTCATTCAAATTTCCTACGATATTTATTTATTTGAATCTTATTCAAATTCTATAAATATCTTTTATTTAATATATCAAATATATATTAATTATTTTAATATTTAATGTATCAAATACAATAAATATATTTTCCTCTTTTATATTTAATATATCTAATATATTAAATATTAATTTGAACACTTCAAATTAAATATTAAATTTGAACATTTCAAATTTTAATATTTAATGTATCAAATATAATAAATATATTTTCCTCTTTTATATTTAATATATCTAATATATTAAATATTAATTTGAACACTTCAAATTAAATATTAATTTGAACATTTCAAATTTTTCTTTCAACTAAATTGATCTTTTAGTGTTACTATGAGCTAGCAAGGGGACCTTATGGACCTACAGATCATAAGCTCCAATGATACAAAATTAATTAATTAAACTCTTTAATTAATTAATTTTCATTCATTAACTATAGGTCACTCCACTATAGACCTAGAGTTGCACTCTTATGCCCTGTAGGACAAGTTGTGTCCATAGATATAATCATTACATGCAAGTCGATCCTTCACGAGTTGTTCGTAATTACAGCTAGGTCAAAAGTCCGTTTTACCCTTATAATTACATCTTGCACCTTAAGTACCACTGATTCTCTAATGAACAATATGTTTATAATCTAATTATAAACTAAGTCCCTCTCGGGCCAATGAGAGGGTGGGGCCCCATTGTTCAAGTCCCGAAATTAGCATTTAAGGGAACTACTCATCTACTTACCCTATATAGGAAGGAGTGAATTCCATCTTGTGAGATTATGTTCTCAGCTCCCTATTTGGTCAAGTCCCCAAAATGGTAGGCATATTGAATCGGCTACAAAAGCCACTCTCACCCATGCAAATCAAAGGACAAGCCCTCACAGGCAGGAGTTCATAACTCACTCAGGATTAAGATCGAGTCGCATATGATCATCCTGATGAAATATTAATCTTCTCAATTAACGGATTTATAAAGAGAGATTAAATATTTCGTGGTCCAGTCTTATACAAACTCATTGTATAAGATACCCCCACTCACATGTCTCCACATGAATGATTTGGATCAAATCATTTGTAACTATTACAAAGTGGGCCGTATCAATAGTGTTACCAGGATAAGGCACCTAACCTTATCCATATACTATGACCCTTTAGGTTATTTCTTGAACATGATCCTCTCGTATGTCAACCACATACTGTTCAAGATTACACTAATAACCTTGAATTTTTCATATAATGGATAATATTATATTGAAAATAAAATAATCAAAATTATTATTAATTATTAAATAAATTATTAATTACGAGGCTTTAGGGCATAAATCCCAACACAAGCAGCATCCACGTTGAGTTTCCAGGTTCCGAAAGTTGAAGCTTGCCAACCTCGGTGCGAAATGGTAAAAGAGGAGGGTATGAGGGGTAGCTCTGAAGGACCCACGAACAACCCACAAAGCGACTCCAACACCGAATTAATTGAGTGGATCAGATCTTGGATCGACGGACGAAGTGAATTGAATTTGATGGTGTTTCGTTGTCTCCATATGCTCCACAGGATGATAAGCACTTTCTCCAATTCTGCTTCTGGTATGGACTTTCTCATGCAATTCCAGTAGTCCAGAGGAGTCCATGACCCCCTACCCAAAGGAAACAAACCAACATTAGAGAGGAGAAAGAAGTCCCACACTTTCTTGACAAACTTACACTCCCACATGAGGTGAAAAGTTGTCTCCACAGACGACGTGCAAAAAGAGCACCACACATCAATATCAATCATTTATTATACAAAACCGCAGAAGGAATGAGATCGTTTAGTATTCTCCAACAAGTAATTTTAATGTTTGGCATCACTTCCAAGCCCCAAAAAGTATTCCATAAACCAGAAATATACTTCGCCTCAGATTGCGAAGCCACACAAGCATGAGAAAGAGAAAATTCCAAATGATAAGCACTTTTAACCAAATACTTCCCTTTTTTTGTCGGGGCCCCAGATGATCTCATATTCTCTTCGACCGCTCCCGAGAGGAATGTTTAGAACATTGGCAACATCATGGGGCACGAACACTTCGTTTACTCGAGCTTCTTCCCATTGCCCATCAGGAGAAATCAGATCTGAAACACGTTTACTCTTGAATGACTCTTCCACCACTGTAGGTTTGAAATTTTCTTCATTAGGGATCCAAGGGTCTTTATTAATGTACACTTGCCTGCCATTCTCGATTCTCCATTGGTAACCTTTCTTGAATAAATCCCGTCTCCACATTATACTCCTCCAAGTAAGAGAAGGGTTAATGCCGAGCTTTGCTTTAAGGAACTCTCCATCCTTATAATTTCTGTCCTTGAGGATTCTGGCCAGGAGACTGTTAGGGTTTTTAATTAGGTACCAACTATGTTTTGCTAGCATAGCTTGATTAAAAATCTTGAAGTCTCTGAAACCAAGGCCCCCTTTTTTCTTGCTGTAAGACAGACAGTCCCAGCTCCTCCAATGTATTTTCTTACTAGTCTTTGAGGAGCCCCACCAGAGCCTATTGCACATTGTCTCCAGTTCTTTGCACAAATTGTGGGGAAGCTGGAAACAACTCATTGTGTAGCTCGAGATTGCTTGGGCTATGGCCTTTATTAGAACCTCCTTCTCTCCCATTGAAAAAAGTCTCCCCTTCCAGCCTTGGATAAAAGGGCAAGAAAAGAGTTTAAGTTAATTAAATTATGGTTGGAAGAAGTAAGTTAAGAAAAGAGAACAAAAGAAGAAGAAAAGCCAAACTTACTTAATACTTTGGTGCAGGTTTTTGCAGAATGCAATAGAATTGCAATTGCATTGCAATTGCAATTTCGACAGATCTGGAAATTAAAGAAAAATCTGCAAATCTCCTAAAATCTACGAATTTTGTGGGATATTGTCTCCATGATTTCTGCTATGATTTTGGCCATCATTGTGCATCATTCAAGAAGGAAACCTTAGCCCAAATCCTCTATAAATATGGGGGGATAAGCCACAAGAAAACGAAGATCAGTTTTTCTACCATTTTCAGCCTCAATTGCTACTGTTTAACGATTTTTCTACTGTCAATTTTCTGCTGTTTGCTGCTATTTTTCTTTTGTTTTCCAACCCCTTTCAACTTCGAAATTCAATCCTTCCTCAATGAGAATTGAAGGAAGTGAAGGCTCAATTCCCTTTGAAAAAAAGTGGAGTTGGGTCGATTGAATAAGAAGTGAAAAATGGGCTGTGTTCTTCTCGTTCTTAGAATTTATTTTCTGTTTTATTTAAGTTATTTGCTTCTAATTTCGAAACTTAATTGCTGCTGTAATTTTGAGTTTTTAGCTACTGTTTTATTCTTCCCTTTTGTTCTTGAAATTAATTAGTTGCTGAATTTATTTTGATTAATAGAATTT
The DNA here is from genome assembly GCA_033996785.1 of Trichosanthes truncata. Classification (NCBI taxonomy): domain Eukaryota; kingdom Viridiplantae; phylum Streptophyta; class Magnoliopsida; order Cucurbitales; family Cucurbitaceae; genus Trichosanthes; species Trichosanthes truncata. The sequence continues at coordinate 80,344,212 of JAWPNB010000003.1, forward strand.
TGGTTGTTCTTTCATTATTGTTGAATTGTTATTCAAGTATTTATTAATTCTATTTTAGTTATGCACTTTGATTCTTTTAAATCATTATTTTTCTTTTCTTTAATTATGAGCTAAGTCTTTCTTTGGTTTATTTTATGTTGCTTCCTATCTAAATCTATTAGTTTCTTAGTTATGCACTTTGGGATATCTCTAAAATTGTATGGGATATCTCTATTCCATACAATTCAAATATCTCTATATTTCTTTCAATTCAAATAAGCGAATTGGGATGTCCAAGCATGTGAATGCCCTAGAGAAAGGAATAAAGGCCTAATATGTAAGAGCAACCTTGCTTAATCTTATAGCATTGTTTGCTTTTATTGATTGAAATTTTCATTATTAGTTTAGATTGATCACCTAGATTAGTATACAATAATTTGAGTATAATTCTGAAAAGGTTAGATAAAAATTGGGTTTTCATAAAAGCAATAAAGGAAAATAGCCTAGACATAGGAATTTATTTTTGACCCTAGACATAGGGCAAAACCTTTAAACCAAAAAAATTATGTTTCAAAATTAACTAAGTTCGTATTAGCCATAGAAATATCGGTTTAATCGCTTAGCCTCCTAAAGATACTTCATAGAAGGTCGAATAGGTGTTGAATTTGGTTTACAAAACTTAAGTGTTGAGTCAAAGGATTGCAATTACAATTAGGCCGCAATTTCTTTCAATAGAGCAAATGCATATTTGAATCCCTCTTTTATCATTTTCTTTTCAAAAAACAAAAATTATCCCAGTTATTGTTTTACATCGGTTACCCACAATTGCAATTTGAAAACATTTTTGCTTATTCTCTTGAATTTTGTTGTATCCGTTCCCTATGGGATCGATACTCTAGAATACTTCCAGTTTTATATTACTTGCATCGACAATGTGCACTTGCACTGAACTGGAGCTTTGTTTTAATTTACAAATATTTTTTTAAGCCCAACGTTTCAGTTCGATCAGTACATCCGAAATGACTCCCCATGCTTTACCAGAAGACTATCTTCCAAAGCCTGGATCTTCTCTTTCTTCACATTTTGACTAACTATAAACAAAGATTTATCCTTGTTTATAGACTGTCCTGAAGCTTCTTGGAAGTCAAAAAGGACATCCTTAATGGTCTGGCATTCATGCAGAGAATCCTTGAAAAAGAAAAGACTATCATCTGCAAAAAATATGTGAGTTTGAGAAGGACAAAATCTATTAATCTTGATACTTGATAAATTAGAGAGAGACTTCCTTGTCAAGGCGCGCTGTCAAACCCTTCGAAGAGGTAGGGGAAAAAGGGTCACCTTGCCTCAGCCCTCTCGACAGTTTGAAGCACTTGCCGGGCTTTCCATTCATCAGCACAATAGAACTGACAAACCTGACACATTTCATAGTGAGAGAGATTCATTTTGGAGCAAACCCTAGCTTCATCATCACTTCTTGAAGGTATATCCACTCCACCATCTCATAGGCTTTGCTAATATCCGTTTTCAAGGCTACCCAACCAGATTTACCTTGTCTTCTGTTTTTGATAGCATGAAAGTACTCAAACCCAATGAGGGTGTTGTCAGTGATATGGCGACCTGGAACAAAAGGTGATTGATTTAGGGATATCACTGTATCAAGCACCTTTTTCAACCTGTTAGCAAGAACTTTAGCTATTATCTTGTACACCACATTACATAAGCTAATGGGTCTAAACTTCCCCATCTCCGTTGGTTTTTTACATTTTGGAATAAGAGATATGTACGCTTTGTTGATCACCTCATAGTCCATATCCTTGTTTAGGACATTCAGACAGATATCCACTGTATCATTTCCCACAATCTCCCAATATTTATGATAAAACAGAGCGTGCATTCCATCGGGACCTGGGGCCTTTGTTGGATGCATATCTCTGAGAGTCCTATATACCTCGACTTTAGTGAACTCCCTGATGAGGTCTGAGTTTTGAGAGTCTGTCACCTTACGCTCGATATACCCTGTGATTTTTTGAATGGCCTCCAGACTGAGGTTGGACGAAGAGAAAAGCTTTTTAAAATAATTCGTACGTACTCAGTTTCTCATACTCCCTTTCATCTTCCTACCACACGTCTGTCTCATCGAACAGGCCCTGAATAAAGTTGACTTTCTTTCAATAGTATGCTTTGTGATGGAACCATTTGGCGTTCCTATCTACCCACTTCAGCCAGTCTTCCCTCGATCTAACTAGTACCTTTTTTCTTCCTTAAGGAGTTTCTCAAGATCCCTTTCTAGTATGATCAAACCGCCTCTCCACTCGCCTTGATACATGGTAAACAGATTCTTAATTTCAGCATCTTTTCTACTAATAGTCCCCTTAATGGAGCCCTCGAGGCTCTTTTTATCCCAACCAACCAGTTCCTGAATGCACGAGCTTAACTTTTCCTAAAAATCAACACAGCTGCTCGATCTGTGGTCTTTCCAAACTCTCTCAATAATGGACTTACATTCATGAAAGCTATTCCAACGTTCTTCAAACTTGCGGGGCTTCTTTGTTCTCTTCCTCTTCTTGTATTCTTGGACAATTTTTGAGTCCCAGGTAGCTAAGATGGGTCGATGATCAGATCTTCTAAAATTTAAGTTCTCAACCTTAATAGACGAATGAGATTGAATTAATTCGGTGTTTACCAAAAATCCATCCAACCTTTCCCAAATTTGCATGCCTTTGCTATTACGATTGGTCCATGTGAAAGCATCCCCCTCATAACCAATGTCTAAAAGATTGCACTGATCAATAGTCACCCTAAAAATGCTCATCTGGCTTTCTCTCTTTGTCTGACCTCCCTCCTTTTCCAAATGGCACAAAATTTCGTTGAAATCTCCCCCCACAAGCTAAAGCATATTCCCCATCCTACTCAGCCGACTTAGGAGCTCCCATGAATCCAATATATTTTCAGTTCTAGGATTTCTGTAGAATCCTGTAAACCGCCAACAGCTCTCGTCATTTGTTACCAAAGCATCAATGTGCCTGATCGTATACGATCTAACATCAACCTTTACCGAGTGATGCCAAAGGAGCATGAGCCCCCACTCCTACCTTTACTTCCAACCACAAAACAGCCCATCCATATTTAATTCTGCCTTCAGATTTCCTTCATGCCCATCCTTGATCCCGGTTTCAAATAGAAAAATAACTTGGGGATCTTCTTTTTTGACCAGATGTCGAAGATGGCAGAGCACCTGGGTATTCCCCAAACCTTAGACGTTCCAACATAGGATTTTCATGGCGACCGACGGGGTTGCTCAGCAACCTCTGCTGATAAATATATGTGATGTCTCCCCTTTGTGCACATCCTTTTGTTCTCAAGAAGAAACTCATACGGACTTGTAGCATGTTTTTTTCGGACTGAACTTGTGATTTGGCTTCCCTCCTCTATATTGGTTTTGGCTCTAGCAACTCTCTTCCATTTTTTTTAACGATTTCGTCTTAGCCTGGGTTATTTGCGTTGTTAGCCTTTCCAACATCTTACCAGGATTTTGGATTCCCACTACCTCGGATTGGACATTCTTTGCTGCCTAGTCCGAACTGAGAGCTGCACTTCCATTTGACTTCTGAATAGCGCCCAAATCCCCTTCCACTTTTTTTTCTAACCGACTCATTAAAGGTCCTTGTTGACCCACCTTCAATCATTCCTTACTCAGCCCATTGTCTACATACTTAGGCCCAAGGCCCATCCCACGTTGCCCACCACTTCCTCCATTTTTTTCCACGTGAGCTTCCCTCTATCCTTTCTCTAATCAGAATGTTAGCCCTAGTTTATATAGGGGTCATTATTTCCTTCTCTCTAATCGTGTCGGTCTGCTCAAAGGCAACCCCCGCGCCCCTTCTCCAATCTATTTTCCAGCCACCCGTCCGACACTGAATCCACCCCCAAAATCCCAGCTCGTTGCCTTTCTTGTTCTGGCCAGTTTGCTGAGGATCCGTTCATCGTGCCTTCGAAATATGTATTCAGTAACCCACAACTTTCTCCTTTCTCCCTCTCGTGTTCATCAAACAACATAACGACCTTCCCTTTGATGTCATGTGTGTCGCGAAGCTTCCGAGTTTCGACTATGGCCTTCTTGACTGTTCAGTCGTTACTTTAGCGGGTTGTGAGTTTTGTTCTTTCTTCTTGTCTGGTCCATCGTTCCCCATCATGCCCGAAGGTCCTTGTCTCATCCACGCTCTAAATAACAATTTTTCCACTGGGATCTCACGATGGGTTTCACAGTCCTTCAACGAGTGTTCGATTAATCCACACCCATAACAAAAATCTCCCAGTTTTTCATAAGTCATCATTACCCATTTTTCTTCAACCATAGACCCATTCTTGACTTTTACTCATCTCTTCTATGGTATATGCAGGTCAATCTGAACTTTCACTCTTAGTGTCTGATTCCAACGTCTTCCCCCCTCTGCTAAGTTCACTATTTCAAACGAATTCACCAAATTTCCTAGAAATTTCACCATCCTCATTGTATGCCCTGCATCATGAAGATTATGGAAATGAAGCCAGAAAGATTCATACCTGAAATCTAACGAAGATAAGCAGCTATTTCCTCGCTGTTCCTCGAACACGATCAGGCCCCTGTCAAAGAACTATGGGCCATTTTCCATCGTTCTCCTCTTTTCCTTTTCACTACGAAAATAACACATAAAGAGATTGGGCCCAATATTCTCCACTTCCATATGATCCTGAAGGTTCTAGACCTTAGGTATTAGTTGTGTAAAAGCATCTGCCTTTATTGATTTTGTAGTGATAATTTTGCAAGCGGCCACGCTTCGTAGTTTTCTATCAGCTTCATCAATGTCATCATCTAGAATATTAGCTACAACTGCATCCTCTTCAGCCAACTTCAGCTTGGCCATGAATATGTTGAACCTCTCATCATCTACCCCACTAAAATAGAAAGGCCTTCCGCTAGAAGACCCGATGCTACCATTAGGATCTCAACAACCAGCACATCACTGCCCTCTTCGTCTACTTCCTTTTCTTCACGCTAGAGAGTGAAAATGAGAGACCCTAAATCTAACTTTTAGATTGCAGAACTTTAGAAATTGTTTTAAAGAACAAACTTCCAAGTTAATTAATTTTTTTTAGTTCAACTATTGCAGGATGTGAACAACAAAGCAACAAAATAATTAAAGTAATTAATTATTAATGTAGTACCATTTTCTACTAGTCACGTTTTTATAATTATATACTCCATTCAAGTTGGATACATCATAATGTATTAGGTTATGCGGATTGGTATGATTTGGATTTTTCCTTGGAGGTATGAATTATTATTTCAATTCTATTGGTGAATATGTAAGTCAGTTTATTGAATTTTTTTTTAAATAATTCATTGCATTAAAATATAAAATTGTTCTTTTCTTTTACTTAAACAAATGTGAAAGTGAAGATTTAAACTTTCACCTTAAAGGAAAAGAAATATTGTCTTAACCATTCATATATTGGGCAAATCTAGGTCTAGCTCAACTGATATATTATTAACCAAAAGAGGTTCGAAGTCTCCTGTACTATATAATTATTATTTCCACCTATGAGTTTTCATGTTTTGTTATCTACTTTTTACATATATTTTCAAAAACCAAGCCAAGTTTTGAAAACTAAAAATGTAGGCCTCGTTTGATAACCATTTGATTTTTTATTTTTAGTTTTTAAAAATTAAGCCTATAAATACTACTTCTACCTCTAAGTTTCCATGTTTTTTTTATCTACTTTTTACATATGTTTTCAAAAACTAAGCAAAGTTTTGAAAACTAAACAAAATAGTTTTCAAAAACTTGTTTTTGTTTTCGAAATTTGGCTAAAAACTCAAATGTTTCCTTGAGAAAAATAGAAATCGTTGCAGAGAAGATGGAAAACATTGTAGAGAATTGTGAAGAAACAAACACAATTTTTAAAAATCAAAAACCAAATCTCAAATAGTTATCAAACGGGATCGTAGTTTTCAAAAACTTGTTTTTGTTTTTTGAATTTGGCTTGAAACTCAAATGTTTCCTTAAGAAAGATGGATACCATTATAGAGAAGATGAAAACCATGGTAGAGAAATTGTTTGAAAATAAGCATAATTTTTAAAAACCAAAACTAAAAACCAAATGGATATCAAACGGAGCCTTAAAATTTCAAATTCAAAGTCTCCTATACTAAAAAAAACCAAAATGTTAGGCTCTGTTTGATAACCATTTAGGCCCCATTTGATAACCATTTGGTTTTTAGTTTTTAGTTTTTGAAAATTGAGTATGTTTTCTCACCATTTCTCTATAATGGTTTTCATCTTTTCTACAATAGTTTTCGTCTTACATTTGAGTTTCTAGCAAAATTCCAAAAACAAAAACTGTTTTTGAAAACTATTTGTTTTTAGTTTTCAAAATTTTGCTTGATTTTTTAAAACATATGTAAAAAGTAGATAAGAAAACATGGAAACCCATAGGTGGAAGTAGTATTTATAGACTTAATTTTCAAAAACCAAAAATAAAAAACTAAATAGTTATCAAACGGGACCTTAGTTTTTGGTTTTTGTGTTTTTGAAAATCATACTTGTTTTCTCCCCATTTCTTTACAAATGGTTTTCATTTTCTCTATAATGGTTTCCATCTTTCTTAAGGAAGCATTTGAGTTTCTAGCCAAATTACAAAAACAAAAACAAGTTTTTGAAAACTATTTTTTTTAGTTTCCAAAACTTGGTTTGGTTTTTGAAAACATAATTAAAAAGTAGATATAGAAACCCATAAATGGAAATTGTATTTATATGCTTAATTTTCAAAAACCAAATAGTTATCAACAAGGCCTTAGAGTTTCAAATTCGAAGTCTCCTTGACTAAAGAAACCACTCACAATTTAGCAAATGTAAAATCTTTCTGATTTAATTAATAATTTTTTAATTCAAAAATTGCAAGATTGAACTAGTAATTGGTGTCTATTGAGTTATGCTCAAATTGATTTGAGGTGGTTAGATGTTTAAATATCAACCAATGTTTATTATAGAAAAAATAGACTAAATTATAGAAAACACCCTTGAACTTTGCCCATTGTTTAAAAAATACCCATATTCTTTCAAAAGTTACAATATTATCCTTGACCCTTTATAAACGTTTTAAAACTATGCTTGAAGTAGAAATTCGTAGAATGTTGGATGAAAAATCGACGTGACTAGGATGTTTGTTTGAATTAGGTCTGAAAGAACGACATTCAGACACGTCAAATTTTTTTTGTTCACATTCTAACGTTTCTCTATTTCAAAGGTAGTTTTGCAAGAAAGGTTAAGGTAATATTGCAACTTTTGAAATAATAGGAATATTTAAAAAAAAAAAAGGCAAAGTTAAGCAGTTTATATATATATATATATATATATATATATATATATATAATTTAGCCAAAAAAATTTATTTAGAAAATAAAAAATAAATTAATGCAGAGTGGAAAAGAAAATACAAGTGAAAATTAAAAATTTAAAAAAAAAAAAAGAAAAAAGAAAATAGAGGAAGTGGAAGAGGGGTTTGGTCCAATTGCACTTGCTGGCAGAGTAGCTTGTCGCTGAAGTTGGATCTGAATCTGATAATCTGATGAGATTGAGACCAGAAAGCGGCGAAGAAGAAGGAGAAACTGTAATTTTCTCAATTCAACTGCCATTTTTCATGTAATCTTATTCCTAATCTTCTCTTCAGGTCAGTCTTAATCCTTAAACCTAACCTTAGCACTGCCTCATTTCTTCTTCTTCGCCATTATTCTCACCACACACAATTCTCTCTCTCTGCCATTGATTTTGTTCACTGCTCTTCTTTCCGATCATTTCTTACCATGTATTTTAATCGATCCCTCTAGTCAATCCGCAAACAAACTTCAATCTGAACATCCCCCATTCTCTCTCTCTCTACTGTGGTTTTTTTTTTTTTGGAGAAGCAGCGAGTTTGGGAATCGCTGTGATCTAGAATTAGAAAATTCAGTTGTGATGATGAAGGATTTTGGTGCGTTTCTGAGGAATTATTGAAGTCTTGTGCTGAATCAGAGAAAAATGGTGTTTGGTAGATTTAGGGATGTCCTCTCGTCTGTAGTCAGTCGATGGTCGGGCCGCCAGTCTTCTACAGATGCGTATAAGTCCTTGTCGCCTGGATCGTCGCCTCCATTGATCGATTCTTCTTCTCCTCTTGTTGCTGGATTTTCTAGTCCTGCGCTTAAGAACAATCTAAGGCTTTCATCGTCTCTTCAGGATCTCTCTACTTACCGTAGACTTGATCTCGAAGAGGGTAATCACGGCCTTGGGAATGCAGCTCCCGAATTTAAACTACTCCAGCGAGAGAATGCCGGCGGCTCTAGTTTCTCAAAGGAGAAGACATTGCCTGGAGGCTCCTCTTGGTGGCTGAACAGGAAGTGGGTGCGGACAATTGTTCTTTTTCTGTGTCTATTGCTCTTTTGTTTTCTAATTTATACGGTTTCTATGTATATTTATTCATATTGGTCTCAAGGAACACCAAGATACTATGTGGTGCTTGACTGTGGAAGTACTGGTACTCGAGCTTATGTATATCAAGCGAATGTTAATTATAAGAAAAATGGAGCCCTTCCCATTGCCATCAGGTCATATACAGGACAAAAGAAGAAATTGAAATCTCAGAGTGGACGGGCTTATGATCGAATGGAAACAGAACCAGGGCTTGATAAGTTGGTTCGTAATGTAACTGGTTTGAGGAAAGCTATTAAACCTCTGCTTCAGTGGGCTGAGAAGCAGATTCCTAAGCGTGCCCATGAAAGCACTTCTCTTTTCCTTTATGCGACTGCTGGAGTTAGAAAACTACCACCTGCAGATTCAAAATGGCTTCTGGACAATGCTTGGTCTATATTAAAGAGTTCCCGCTTTCTTTGCCAGAGAGAATGGGTTAAAACCATTACAGGTACAGAAGAGGCTTACTACGGCTGGATAGCCCTTAACTATCAAAAACAATTGTTGGGGGCTACACCAAGGGAACCAACATATGGGGCACTTGACTTGGGCGGTTCTTCTTTGCAAGTAACTTTTGAAAGCAAGGAACAAAATGAGTCTAGTTTGAACATTAGAATTGGAAATGTTGATTATCATCTTAATGCCTATTCTCTTAACGGCTATGGTTTAAATGATGCATTTGGGAAGTCTGTTGTCCACCTATTAAGAAGGATTCAAGAACATGAAAAGCTAGACCTGTCTAATGGTAAATTTAAACTTAACCACCCTTGCCTGCATCCTGGGTACGATGAGCAGTATACCTGTAACCAGTGTGGAAAATTGTTGGGTAGAGGAGGTAATTCAGGAATTTCTCTAAGGCTGATTGGTGCTCCAAATTGGGAAGAATGTTCTGCACTTGCTAAAGTTGCTGTAAATTTTTCTGAGTGGTCGAATACAAGCGCTGGAGTTGATTGTGATGTGCAACCGTGTGCCATAACTAATAACTATCCTCCACCATATGGAAATTTTTATGCCATTTCTGGTTTCTTTGTGGTATTTCGATTTTTCAATCTGACTTCTGAGGCTACACTTGATGATGTATTAGAAAGGGGTCACAAATTTTGTGAGAAACCTTGGGAAGTTGCACAGGCTAGTGTTGCTCCACAGCCCTTTATTGAGCAATACTGCTTTAGGGCACCATACATAGTCTCGCTCCTTAGAGAGGGGTTGCATATTACTGATAAACAAATTATTATTGGTTCTGGGAGTACAACTTGGACACTTGGGGTTTCACTGTTGGAGGCTGGGAAGGCATTTACAGTTACAACCAGGCTAGAGCTCCGTGGTTATGAAATTTTTAAAATGAAGATAGATCCACTAATTCTTATCGTCATTTTGTTCACATCATTGTTTTTCCTGCTTTTCGCATTATCCTGTGTAGGCAGTGCAATACCTAGATTTTTCCGGAGGCCATATCTCCCAATTTTCCGGCATAATAATGTCTCCACCACATCTGTTCTAAACATTCCATCTCCTTTCCGGTTACAGCGGTGGAGTCCAATTAGTTCTGGTAAGTTTCTACACCTGTAATATCTTAGTTCTTACATTGCAACATCTGACTGTGTTCTTATATTTATATATATGAATCTTCTTATTGAGCTTGTCTAACATGAAATGAAATATCCTAGTCGCATGAGCAATGTGAATCTATTAATTCAATCTTTGATCGGATGGGATGTTAAAATTGAGTTTTATGGAGGAACCTTTCATGCATGAAGATTTCATCTACTAAAAAGGTTTTTGGCCTGAATGCATATTGTCATAGTTCTTTCTATGTTATGAGATCAATAGGCAACTTATGCTTTGTTACTGTTATCGTGAGTTTCTGGTAGTACTATGCCTTCCTACGTGATGAACTTTTCTTTGGATCAATATATCTTCATCTGATAGTGTGGAAACTGAAAAGTTAAAAAGAAACCGTTATTATCAACTTGTTAAAGCATTATACCCACGAGTAAAAGTTCAAAAGTTTAAATCTCCACCCCCACACATTTAACTCAAAAAAAGAAATGGTTATTGATTGAGGTGTTAAACTTATCTACAATTATAGGGTTGTACACTTTTGAATGCATTGCCTGCATCATTTTAAAATGTTAGTTTTGTGCGACAGGTAGAAGATGCATTTTTATCCATCCTCAAAAGAAATGTCATTTTAATCACTTTCAAGGCTCCAAAAATTTTGATGGTTATCATACATTGCCAGCGTGTTTTGTTTAATTTTTTTTTCATCAAAGTCTCTTTAGCTGTAATTTTCTTTCACCTAAAATATCCCAATGCGCGCATCTATATAGTATAGAAAATGGCTTCCAATCTTACTTACTAGTTATCTTGGCTGCTTTTTCTGTAAGATTTCTTCTTTATGGCCTTCCTTTTGGGTATAAACTATGAATGTAATGTGAACCATGGTGTGACAGGGGATGGCCGAGTCAAGATGCCACTGAGTCCAACAGTTAAAGGTTCTCAAGAAAGACCCTTTGGCTTAGGACAAGGCTTTGGCAGCAGCAGTGGCATCCAACTTATGGAGTCATCCTTGCACCGGTCAACCAGTAGTGGGGTTTCACATAGTTATTCTTCAAATAGCCTTGGCCAAATGCAATTTGACAATAGCAGTGTCGGTTCCTTCTGGACCCCGCGCCGTAGTCAGATGCGCCTTCAGAGTAGGCGATCGCAATCTCGAGAGGATCTTTCTTTGACGTCTGCTGAAACACACTTGGTGAAGGTTTAGAAGAAGCAGACTTCAAACTGTAGACGATCACAATCTCAAGAGGACGTTTCTTCCTCATTGGCTGACGAAACACACACATGGTGAAGGTTTAGAAGAAGCAGACTTCAGAAATTTTGGTAGAATCACTAATTTAACCCCCCCCCCCCCCCCCCCCCCCCCCCCCCCATTACTTTCTGACTCTTGAATAGAAAATATATGGAAGAAGCTTGCATAGAGGTTCATGAATTCAATTTAGGAATTCTTTCTGTATCTGAAAGATCAATTTTACATGAGAAGTAGATATGCATATTATAGTCCCTCTCTCTGTCTTCCCTATTCTACCCTTTTTCATTAGGTTTTTTCTTTCCTGTTTGAAGCCTGCACATTAGAAGGGCTCTTAAATGATTTATTACTTGAGTTAATTCCTTGCACCTGTTCCATACTGGACTGAAAGCTAGCCATCATGATATATATAGATTCTGTTCACTGGACAGGCATGGGAATGAGATTTATCATTGAGAAAGAAAAATTGTGGAGTGGAGATAAAATTTTTAATGGTGTGTTTATTAAATATATTTTGGACTTGAAGTTGTGAATAATCATAAGGGTGAGATGTGTTTCACCCTATACTGTCATTCCAAGGATGATTTAGTCCCTCAATTTTAGTATGAAGCGATTTAACGTAGTCTTTAAATTCTAGTATGTAACAATTTAATTTTGTCGTTAAAAAGTGGTAATTGTTTAGTCTCTATGATATAAAATTTGTAAAATTGTAATAGTTTCTTGTATATGTTAGTCAATAAATTGTTTAGGGACTAATTGTGTTTATAGAACTGAAGGTTTAAATCCTATTTTAGTGTGAGACTCTTACGAAAAAAATTGTTTTTTTAATTAATGCTTATGTTTCCTTAAATTAGTGTGGGACTCTTACGAAAAAAAAAGTTGAGAGAACGAAAAATAAATAAGAGGTTCAAATCATTTTTGTCATTGTACTTTTCGCTTCTATTCATTTTGGTCCCAATAATTTTAGCGTTTGTTATTTTGATCCTATATTTTTAGGTTTTGTCCATTTTTTGATGCATGTACTTTTAAAAAGTGACTACTTTGTTTTTATTTGTAAAATTCTAACACAAGTTTTATATAGAACAAAAACTATTTAATACTGTTGGAATAGAAATTTTGGCCAATCAAAAATTGCCATGTCATTAATTAAAACTTGGTGACAAAATTATTTATTTAATTAGGGATTATTTAAATTTACAAGTATCCCTAAATTAAATTAAGACAAACCCAAATATGCAATTGGGTTATATGAAATTTGGACCAATTTTAAACAAAGCCCAAATTGGAGGCCATAATCCAGCAGAGCTTAAGCAACAAAGTCCCAGCCCACAAAGGCTAGGCCCAAGGTCAATCAGGCTCAGTCTAAGGACCATGCCCAAAGCTCATCAGGCCCAGTCCAACAGTTAGGCCCAAGCCCAGGGGGTCTTGGGGAACTCTATAAATAGAGAGCTTCCTCCTCCATTTTGGAGTTTCAGAAGTTGAAACTCTCCAGAGAACTTAGAGAGAATTCATAAACAAAGACCAGAAAACTCTCTAAACCTTTGAAGATCAAACACTCTCTGAATCAGAGTTGCCCTCGAGATAGATCCACATTCGAGAACAAGCTGCGAAGCCCTCGAAACAAATCTACATTCGAGAACAAGCTGCAAAAGCTCTCGAGACAGATGTAAATTTGAGAGAAAGAATCAGAGGAACAAATTAGAGATTGTACTCCACTAAATTGAAATTAATACAATTTAAATTCATTTACACGTGTCTCATTTCTCTTTCTTTGTTGAAATCTCGTGTAAACAAATACATATAACAAATTTATTGAGTATAGTATTGTACTGAGATTGTGATTGAAAAAATGAGATTAAAAAAAGCAAAGGACCAAAACGATGACATTTTAAAAATATAAAAGCCTCGAAAGTACAAAAATAATTTAATGGAACCTGTAGGGGTACAAGTTGAAATCCAGGAAAAAAAAAAAAAACCAACCAAATTGAGTTGGTTTCAACTTCAACAACACATCATCCGATTTGATTTGGTCAATTTGGTTGGTTTTTGTTGGATGGTTTGTTTTGTTTTTGAGAAAGTTAGTTTTAATGTGATTTTCCATATTTCTTAAATTATAATAAGTTAAAATAATTAACATGTCTTTGACTTGAAGTGATACAAATATCTTCCGGTAGTGATGTTAAAAAAAAAGGGTCGAATTAGGAGTGTTTTTAAATTAAAAAATTGAGGCTTGATTTGAGATTGTTATAACTTCTAAAATAATGATTGTCACTGTATTTTTATAAAAATCAGATACAACTAAAAGTAATTTTTTTTTTTGAAACTAGCTAAAAGTAAATTATCATTTGATAAATTTCAATTTTAATCATGAAAAAGCAGAATATAAGATTTGATAAATTGATATTAAATTAATGTGGTTGGGATATAATGACCAAATTAGAAATAAAATTTCATAGATGTTTATGTTGATATTTAATTTCAAATGTGTATAAGATAATTAATTAACATTTTATATGATTTAAATCACGATCTATATTTCAAAAGTTTAAGAAAAACAGTTCGTTACAGAAAAAATATATCTAACAATTTTTTTTTATTCAATTTAAATATAGAAATATAAGGAAAAAAAAAAAACAAATTCACTATGGGATTGATGCACGTTGAAAGGATAAACCGACAACTTTTTAACCATCTGTTAGCAAATGTGTTTATTTTAGGGAAGTTAATTTTAAGGTTAAAAATTACTTTTATTCCCCCAACTTTCATGGAAATAATAATTAAGTTCATGAACTTTGATTTGTAACGAGTCTATGTAACAATTTAGTTCCTAAATTTTAGTTTGTAACAATTTAGTCTTTGTACTTTCGAATTTGTAACAATTTAATTTCTATCATAATTGTTTTTATCAAAATTAAATATTGATTTTTATTATTTAATGATTTAAACTTTGTAACTTATAAACATATTAGGTCTCTAATTAGTTTATTGATTAAAAAATTCCATTAAAATCTTAACAATAATTTTCACTGTATGAACTAAATCATTACAGATTTTAAAGTACATGAACTAAATTGTTACATACTAAAGTTGAGTGACTATATTGTTATAAAATTGAAAGTACAAGAACTAAATCATTACAAATCAAAGTTCATGGACTAAATTGTTACTTTCACGAAAGTTTAGAGACAAAAATTGATTTTAACCTAATTTTAAAAGATACTTTAAACTGAATTTTGTAAATCCATATAAGTGAAAAAGTGATTGTATTTAAGTTATCATACAATCAGTTTTACCAAACACTAACAACAGTTAAAATTTCTTATCAATTTGAAAGTTTTTAAAAGCAAATCAATCGAAGAAAAAATCAATTTTAACCACTAAACTGTGCAAGGTGTATCATATATATCCTAAAATTTCAATTTCATCCAATTGCATCTTAAACTTAGACATGGTTGTAATTTTAACTTTATGTTCAACTACTACCATATTCACCAATTGATGTCAACAAGTAGCAATGTAAAAAACTTTCAAAATTCACTAATTTCAATGATGGATAAATTACACTTTTAATTTTTGAGATGTGAGTTTGATTTCTATTTGGTCCTCAAAATTTTAAAAGTGATATATTAGTCTTTAAAGTTTGGAATATAGTTCTAAATGGACCTTAGCTCAATTGATTGTTACTCGACCGTTGAAAGAATGGTAACTTTATAGTGTGTTTGGAACAACGTTTTAAAAAAATATTTTTTAAATAAAATGAATGGTTGTATAAGCACTTTGGAAAAATTAATAATTTAAAGTGTATTTAGTATAACTTCTTAAATGATTTTAGATGATCAAATACTTTTTTTGAATCTTAATACATGAAAATCACTTAAAAAACATTAGATTGATTTAAAATCTATATTTGAAGAAACACGTAAGAGATAAATTATCGGTTAAATTACAAATTTAGTCCTCCTGGTTTGGAGAAAGTTAGAATTTAGTCTCTATGATTTTAAAAGTTAGAATTTCATCCTTATGGTTTGATGAAACCTCATAAATAGTTCCTATGGTTTGATAAAATCTTCATAAATAGTCCATACGGCAGGGACTATTTATGAGGTTTTTTTTATCAAATCATAGGGACTAATTCTAATATTTAAAATCATAGGGACTAAATTTTAACTTTTTTAAAATCATAGGGACAAATTTATAATTTAACCTAAATTATACCAAAAAAATTGACTTTAAAGTAATTAACCAAAAATCTTTAAAAATATATAGTAAGAAAAAAAATACATTTGTAGTTAATAGAATCACTTTTGAATATAGTGCAACAAAAAAAAAATTGTCATTTAAAGCCCTTCTTAACAAATGTAAGATATAAAAACATATTTATTGAAAAAATATATATTTAAAAAAAATACTTAAACCATTTTTTTTTATTTTGTTTTTAAAAATTATGCTTGTTTTTCCACAATTTTTTGCTTAATTTTTCAATTTCCTAAAACCTCATAAATAGTTCCTATGGTTTGATAAAATCTTCATAAATAGTCCATACGGCAGGGACTATTTATGAGGTTTTTTTATCAAATCATAGGGACTAATTCTAATATTTAAAACCATAGGGACTAAATTCTAACTTTTTCAAAATCATAGGGACCAAATTTGTAATTTAACCTAAATTATACAAAAATGACTTTAAAGTAATTAACCAAAAATCTTTAAAAATATATAGTAAGAAAAAAAATACATTTGTAATTAATAGAATCACTTTTGAATATAGTGCAACAAAAAAAAAAGTCATTTAAAGCCCTTCTTAACAAATGTAAGATATAAAAACATATTTATTGAAAAAATATATATTTTTAAAAAATACTTAAACAGTTTTGTTTTATTTTGTTATGTTTTGTTTTTAAAAATTATGCTTGTTTTTCCACAATTTTTTGCTCAATTTTTCAATTACCTTAAAAATGCATTTGAATTCTAAGTCGAATTTCAAAAACAAAATCAAGTTTTTAAAAATTATTTTTTTTAAGTTTTTAAAATTTGGCTTAATTTTTTAAAACGTTATTAAAAAGTTGGTGATAAAACAAGAAAACTATATGAAAAGTAATGTTAATAAATTTAATTTTCAAAAAGAAAATACTAAAAACCAAAAAAGTTATCAAATTTCCTAAAAAAAAAAAAAAATATTTGGCCTTAGTTATTCCAAACATACTCTTACATTGCCATGGTGGCCGCCGCCGTCCTTTGTCTCTGCTTGGCCGCCCTTCCCTGCAAGTTTCGGTCAAGAATTGTTCACAGTCCCAACAAAACAAAGCATTTGTACAAACATGACCATTTACCACCATGCCAATCCCCCCTTGCCGGGGTTGTATATTGACTCGAAAGGCGCACCAATATAGAAAAATTAAAAACAAAATTGGGAGCTCTACCTGAAAGAAAAAGATTATTCAATAAAGCTACTACATGATAATTGTTACATCATGTAGATTCGAAAATCTGCATGCTTTCTAATAACCACTAGAAACAAATTCGTGGTACTTTACAATTTCTTTCTCATACATTCAATGACAAAAAAAATTATTTAGTGAGGTTGCCATAATGTGGCTGCATCATAATTGAAAGAGAGAGAAGGAAAGAAAAAGGAATGTCAAGGTTTCAATTTTGTGCTAGCTGTGATAGAAATGACAAGGTTTCAATTTTGTGAAAATGTTTGATGTCGATCATGAAAAAATTGAAAATAATATTATATTTATTTTAGAGTTTTGTCGATTTTTAATGATATAATAAAAATATTGATTTGTACTAAATATTGACTATAAACATATAGAAATGTGGATGAAAATTTAGATGTGCTAGTGAAAATTTAATATCATGAGTAGGACATAGCTCAAAAAAAAAAGTGATAGGCGAGAGAAAATACCGCAAATAAGGAAAAAAAAGCAATATAAATTAATATTTTTTTGACAACTCATTAAACAAAAGCCACATAAGCAGAGTCCAATCACTTATTAATTGCCACATCATCTTTGGTAGTGAGGATTTTTAGCTCGGCTAAAATGCAAGCGAGAACAAGGAAGGCGGTGATGGACAAAGCGACGTCCATGAATACAATAATTAAACTGGTCGTAATCAACCTTGTTGACCCCGTCAATGGTCTTATGGAGGATGAAGATGAAACTGATGTTGGAGAAGAAGGCAACAGAGAATCTGACGAGGGTGATTCCAAAAGCCCTGTGCCTGCTGCGATGGTTGGAGGACAAATCAAGCTTGCGGCAGATGAGAAATAAAAATAACAATAAACTAATACTGGCAACCAATTCGAGAATGAGAGTACTCCATTGAGGGAAAATCTAATGCAAATAAGCTTTGTTTCTATCAAAAGCTGATGGACTAAGTAGAATCCTACTATGAAATTGAAAAACGCACCATTAATGAAATGAAAAAAACAGTAAAATCACATAAGATAAGAAGTGAAAAAAAAAAAAAAGAAACTCTGCTCTTAAATTAAAAAACACTATGGCGAGTTTATTCTAATTTTCTTATGCAAATTTATCTTTTTAAAAAATAACAAATAAGTATCTATCATAGAGCAACACGTAGCTTTGGACATGTGTGAGAAATCTTTTTAACATTGAAATAGAAACTTAACTGAGGGTGAAAATTGATACAACCTGTCAAGTTTGATGTTTAAATTGATGAAATTAAAAGTTTAGAGTTAAAATTGATACAACATATCAGGTTTAGGATAAAAAATATATATTTTTTCTAATAACCTATTTATATTTTGTAAACAAACTATAGAGCCATTTGAAGATCGATTGCTTTTGAATATCGTAAAAGTGATTCTTGGAAAATCTTAACCATTTTTTGTGTTTGGTACAATTGATTGTTTAATAATTTAGATAAAATCACTTCTTAAATTAGGTTGATTTGCAAAAGTTGTTAAGAGTAGCTTTTAGATTTGACTTCTATAAAAATCTGGTGTAACTCAAAATTTTTAATTATTTTTAATCCTTTTATATCTTATCTGCAACAAAAATTTTATAAATATTATTCTTTACAATTTATCTCATCTCATCTATCATTTTTATTTTTAAATTTAATTTGTTACTTCTAATTTATTTTTCTTACTTTTTTTTTATTTAAACTAAAACAAGATTTTGTTTGAAACAATTTTTTTATAACAATTATTTTTCTTGATATTTGCATCAAATTATTTAAAATAAACAAAATATAATTAGTAATTTAAATTATATAAAATTTTACTTAAGTATCCTATAAAAAAAAATATGAAGTTAAATATTAATACAAGGTCATGCTTAATTGAAATATATGTTTATTTTGGTCATTATAGCTATTTTGCAACAATTTAGTATTAATTTACAAACATTGATTTTTTTAAAAGCAAAGCTTACATCAATTATTTTAAAAGCTATTTCAATCTCAAACTAAGCCAAAAACTCCCTTTAATTATTAAAAAAAATGAAAAATGAAAAATGAAAACTCCCCACTCTTCCATTTTTTATAAATGGTATGTTATAAGTTTTCAATATTTTCAAAACCCCAAATTTAAACCCTCTTGCTTTTAAAAAAAAATTAAACTTCAAACATCAGCAACTTTCAAGTGTATAAATAATTGATTGCACTATAAACAATTTAGAAATGCTCAAATGCTCAATATTTATATGTGAAACAAAGAAGAAAATCGGTTTTTTTAACTCAAAAAAAAAAAAAAGCAAAAGAAAAACCGCGTTTTTTTGGTTAAAAAACACACACACACCAAAAAAAGTGAACCATTTAAAAATTGAAAACCTAACGAAAAAAAAAAGCAGAATGTATCCTAATTTTTGGCTTAATCCTTTTTCTGATGATTGATTCAACCTCTGATAATATACATATTACCTTGGTTATATATATTTCACCTCTTTAACAAGTTTAGTAATGAATACAATGACCTATTATTCCGGTAGAGAGAATAACATATGATTAGCTTTTTGGAAAATTTCCAAACAAATAATTTCAATGAAATCATTCAATTTCTAGTTTTACTATATTCAACTCTATGTATTCATCTATCCATAGAGTACATTGAAGGCACAAAAATGGGTATAACAAAGTTTTTGTTATTCATACTATTGTTGTCAACATCTGGCTAAGAGAAATCTCGTCTAACCTTCACATGACAGCAACTGTAAATTTATAATTTGGGGAAAAGAAGTGACCTACAAAAGAGAAAAAGTTGAGCATTGATGTGGCGCTTAGCACACCAACTCCGATGCTTAAGTTAGAGAGAAAGAAAAGTGTAGCAAGCTAGAGTTTAGAGAATGAGGGTTAAGTTGAGCTCCCTTTCTTTAAGTCATAATGACTTATTTATAGGATTTTTGACCTAGATTTTCCATATTCTTTTTAAGATAAGGATTTAAATAGATTTTTCCTTCTACCTAGGAATTAGATTTAAAAAGGTTAATCTTATCTTGCAAGATTCCCTTGTAATTCAAGTTTACCTCATTTAGTCCAATTTCACCCACAATATTAGCCCATTACATCTTAGTTAGGATTTGTAGCATGAGTTTGAGCTTAATTGCATGGAGCCTTACTTGGGAGTAGCTTTTTTAAGTTTTAGAGTCATTGTGACATTTTGAGGTATGCCTCAAATTCTCTCTAGGATTGTTGTCTGACCCAGTGAAGATTATTTTAGTCTTCCTAGAGTGTCGGTTTTTTCATTTTCCAATAGGAATTTGAGGGTTTCGAGGCATACCTCAGATCATCCCCAAGATTGTCGTCCAACCCTGTAGGGAACATTTTGGTATTTCCTGGTGAGTAGCTTCATTTAGAGCACATTTATTGTGAATATTCGATTGAAAGCAAATTTCATTGGATCTTCTGGTGAATTCCTTCACTTGGTAATTAAACATGATGAAAAAGCCTTCTCATGAAGCCCCCATGCCTTCATAGCTTTGATTTTCTCAATTCAGGTATGCAAGGTAGATCACTTTCATTCCCCATAGGGGGCAAAGTATGACCAAGAGAAATCTCATCTGACCTTCACTTGACAATAACGGTAAATTTGTAATTAAGAGGAAATATGTGACATGCAAAAGAGAAAAAATTGAGCACTGGTGTGGCACTTGTCATACCAGTTTCGATGCTTAAGTTAGAGAAAAAGAAAAGTGTGACGACCCCAAATTTTAACCTAACTTAGGGACATTACTAAACTTATAACCATTATGTCCGAAAATTTCGGCAGCATAACGGCGTAACTACAAGATAGCCAAAATTTTTCCTAGCACCTGATAAGCAAAAGGTCGCACTTCTATAACCAGAAACAATACAGCAACTAAGACCACACCTCCTGGCAGTAACACAACACTCCCAAACTTTAGAACGAACAAAAAACCTCATTTCCCAAAACAATATTAATTTAGATAAACCATCAGAAACACAAATAAGTTTCTATCAGCAAGGGATTTTTATTTCATAACATAAGTCTACCAAAAGAACCTATCTATACTTTAGAAACAATAAAGAATGGAAAGACCTATGCCAAACACCTATATAAAACAACTAGAATCCTATCTATGCAATTCAAAGAAAATCAATACTAAGAAAGCACTTAATTCTAATGATGTCCTCCCATCACGTCTCTTCGTATGCATCACCAGTTTCGTAGAACTCCTCCTCACCTACAAAATCTTTTGGTTGGGGGAGAAGTCAGTACAAAAGTACTCAGTAAGTAGCTCACACCTAGTGAGCCACCAAACATCAAGCAATAAACAACATGTTATACACACGCACCCAAACATGCTTATCCAAAGTAAATTTACCAACATCATGCCATGCATACATAAACAAGTAAACTATGCATCAAATTCGCTTAACACATGAATTCTCGCATCATGCCATGATCGCTCGGTTCTACTCAACACTTACGTTTAGCCCTCACCAAAGCTCTCCAAGACTGACCCTTCGAGAAGCATCGATCCCTGACCACTGTTACCAGAGCCTCAATACTTCTCTACTGAGCTCGGTGTTCGACCTTGACCAATGTTACCAAGGCCTTAAACTGTGCATCGCCCCTTGACCATTTGTACCCAAGGCATCGATGCTCATCTTATTTCAATGGTGACAATACCACCCCTTGACCATTCGTACTCGAGGTGCACTGGTACTCACTCTATAATCCTTAGCAAGCTCACAAGGTTCTTGGGATGCAGGAAAATGTCGGGGTCATTAGGTGCCGAATCCGGATTCCGAATCCTGGTCCAAATCCTTGTCCCGAAGCATTACAGATGATAGAGTTTACTATGTGTGCACGTATGATAGAGATTGTTTTGCTTTGCGTATGGAGATTACTCTACGCCAGTATGACAGAGTTTTAGGTACAAATTTGGTGATTAGAGCTTATGCTTACATTTCAATAGTTGAAATTATGAGATTTCTTTATACACGTTTTTATTAGCTTGTATTTATGTTTCAAGAGTTATTGTTTAAAGAGTTGTTGTTTCCAAGAGTTGAAATCTCGGTTTGCGCAGCTTATGTTTCTAAGAGATTTCGTAACAGTGACCTTGCTACAAATTTCACTCTATTTTCATGATCTTGAGAAGTTAAAAAATTTTCATGATTTGCATTTTTTTTTATAGAGTTTGAATTATGTTTGCCATGTAAAGAGATTTTCCTAAAAGTTAATTTTTCTTATTGACTTACCACTCACTGGACTTTTTAGCTCATTCTTTTATTATTAAATTTTCAACAGGTAGCACTTGAGTTTCCAACAAGCCTATCGAGGTCAAGGTCTGCCACCAGTTTCACATATGTTGCATATCATTAAGTTTTACATGTAGTGTACTACCTTTATTTTGCTCTTAGAGTGGCTAGCATCAAATGAAAAAGTTGCATGGTTTTGGAAAGTTATGATATTTGTAATATGAAATGTACTTGTCTATTAGATAGTAGAATTTTTATTGTGATTTCTGAACCAAATCTGGATGGGTAGAGTGCAGTGAGGCACACTTATTGTAGTGCTGGAGAATAATTCTTTGGGAGTGTAATTTTCTAATTTCAAGTGTGTTTTATCCGATTTACAGGCAAAACTCTGCCGAAATTTTTATGGATTTGTTTTAATAAAGTATTTGCTAACCACCTATTCTTTCAAAGATGTGTTTTTTTTGTTAAGTTTGACAATGGATTCTATAGTTTAGTTGGGATCTATTGTTGGCACGTCACGTCCTAGGTTGGTTAGGGTAATCTGGGGTGGGGCATGACAGTTTGGTATCAGAGCATTAAGATCCTACATGTTTTTGTGAAAGTTGAGTTATTGTTAAATGCTTTTGTGATATACATTACATCATTGTTTGTTCATGCATTAAGGTGACAGAACTCGTAGGCCTAAAATGTTAAAACTCAACAGGCTACCATTAACCAAAGTATAATGGAAGAGGAAAATGGTTGATGAAACTAGCCATCAACAAGTAGAAATAGAACACCAAAGAAATGTAAATGAGAAAGTCAAGTAGTCGATGAATAAAACTACTCTATAAGTTGCATCTAGTGAAAAGTTCAACAATTGAAAGATCTAGAAGAAAACACGTTTGTGAGGATGGCAAATTTTATTAAAGTTGAGATATGAATGGGCAAGTTAGAAGAATGTTTGATGAACTACGATGCTCAAAGGAAAGGAAGTGGAGATTGTAACCAACTTTACTAAGTAAGATCTCATAGTCATTTAGAGTGATTAATAAGTAGGGGTTGTGATAATTCTCATTCATGAGGATTATTTGGCCTTTAAACTCAGTTATACTTGTAATTTTTATGCATATTATTTGATGAAAAATAGAAAAGTTGTTGAATTTAATCACATATTTGTTGGAAAACCTTTAAATTAAGTAAGTTGAGGAAAGAAAACAAAAGAAGAAAAAATTTCACACTTACTTAATGTTTTGATGCAGGATTTTTACGGAATGCAACTGCAATGCAATTTCTATGCAATTGCAATTTGGACAGATATGGAATTTAATGAAAAAACGCAGATTTTGGATTTTGAGCAAATTACCCACGATTTCAGCTAGATGATGAGCTGTGATTGTCCATCAACCAAGATGGAAACCCTAGCATGAAATCCCTATATATATTTGGAGGAGAAAGCCGTGAAAGAGAGCTTGATTTTGGAAAGAAAATTTCGTGGGTTTCATTGCCGACTGCATTTTTTTTCAGTTTTGAGTTGCTGTCTTTTATTTTCTTGTAGATCTCAGTCCGAATCTCTTCCTGAATCCCATCACAACAAGAGTTGGCGTTGGTTATGAACAAATCCTTGTTCGATTGAGCTCGATTTTGGAAGAAAACAACATTATGTTTTTTGTGTTTTTGGAAGCTGACTGCAAATTTTTTTTATTTTCATTTTTTTTTTTGTTGTCTTCTTGTAATTTCTTCTATATCTTCATCTCTAAACTCCCTTCAATCCCACAACAAGGAATGTTGGTAGTGGTTAAGAGCAAATCTTTGTTCGATTGAGCCAAGAAAAATGGGTTTTTAGGATGAATGAGTTCTCTTTCAATTTCTGCAACTGTGTTCTTTGCTTCTGTTATTTGCGTAAAGGAGTTGCTGGGTTTTTTTTTTTTATTTTTAATTTTAGCAATTTAATTTCGTTTGTTCGAATTTGTAAAGCTACTATATTCTGAATTTCACACACACACACACACATGCAAGTTTCTTAAAGTTAATTTAGTATATTGGAAATTGGAAATTGGAAATTGTTCTTTAAGCTATTGTATTGGTTTGTGTCTTAGAATTTTTGCAATTGTTCCTTTGTTTACCTTGATTGTACCAATGAATTTTATTAATTTACATTTACTGTTTTTTATTTTTTTCATTATGAAGAGCTAAATCTCCTTTGGGATTCAAGTTTGTGAATGTCCTAGAGGAAAGATGTAAGGATCGATAGCAACACAATCTAGCTAATTCTTGAACTAGTGTTTGCTTTTGGTGAAATTAATGTTGGTTGAACTCTAGTTGGCCATCTAGTGTTGCTTGCCAAGGGTTAAGGGAAGCGGATGTGGCAAAAGCAATGAAGGAAAAGGCTTAGACATAAGTCCTGAAACATCGACTCTAGACATAGGGCGAGACT
Organism: Trichosanthes truncata; assembly: GCA_033996785.1. NCBI lineage: Eukaryota > Viridiplantae > Streptophyta > Magnoliopsida > Cucurbitales > Cucurbitaceae > Trichosanthes > Trichosanthes truncata. The sequence continues at coordinate 80,368,591 of JAWPNB010000003.1, forward strand.
CCAAAACCACTAGAATTGTGTGCAAAAATATCTAAGTTAGATTAGCCATAGAAATATAGGTTTAATCACTTAGTCTCCTAAAGATACTTCATAGAATGTCGAATAGGAGTTGAATTCGGTTTACTTAGTTCTTGAGTTAGCTACGATTGCAATTGCCTTCTCGTTGCATTTTCTTTCCAAAGGGGCATTAGCATCTTGAATCCCTTTTTCAATTTTCATTGTTTTCAAACAAAATTTTCTTTTAACCAAAACACCTCATAAATCATTTTCACCCACAATTACTTTAAATTGCAATTTGTCAACGATTATGTATCATTTTTATAAATTTTATTAAAATCTATTCCCTTGGGTATGATACTCTGGAGTACTCCAGTTTCTTATTACTTCAATCACGTGCACTTGCATGTAGCATAGCCGATCATGTTGACTTTGAATTAAGAAATTGAAATCGAGACCTTGAATTAAGAAATTAAAGTGATTTCAAGGAAGTAATCTATGGAGAGTGTTGTTTGTGGTCACATAGAGATGTGACACAAAAGGAGTTTTAAAGTCCATACAAGGATCAATGACTGTATTCTAAAGTATTGAAAGAATTGTAGGGAACCTTATAAGTTTGTAATCATGAATAGTGAGGACAAACTTACTAAGTGCAAGAGAATAGAGGATAGAGGGTAAGCTTTTGTCTTGATAACAAAATGGAACAGATGGAAAGTAAGTAGAAAAGAACTATGAAAGTTGAAAGAGGTATGCTAGAAATAAAGATGTCTAGAGAATCATTGGTGAATGTACGTGGCTCTTAGTCGATGCAATTAATATCTTGGGAGATAAGCGGATTGCATTAGACCTAGCACTTTGTCATGGGTATGAATGCATTAATTGTTGGAAAAAAAAAAAGATGATATTGTGAGGTGGTGGTGCATTGTTTATAATCATTTGAATAAGGTGGTTGCACATAATAAGTATCCACTACTCCAATAGAGGGTTGGTTTGATTAGTTCAAAGATATCTCAATATATTCTTGAATTGCTATGTGGTTGGGATATCACCAATATTGAGGGATATAAGTACCCAAAAATTGCTTTTAGGATTCTATCAATGTAAGATGAGTTTTTGGTTGCACCATACAAGTTAAAAATTAATGACCCAACCAAGTTATAGATTTTGGAAACATAGCATTCAATCCTTATTAATACAATTGTGGTTGTATTTGTTAAGGAAAAGTTGACATATTCTTAAAGTAAAGAAAAACTCATGGAATATCTCAAAATAAAGATACAAACGTTGCACGATAAAGAGTTTATATGTTAAGTCTAGCAAGTTTGAGTTTTGGCTTGATCAAGTTGTGTTTCTAGACTAAGTGAATCATGTAAAGGATGTGATTTATATTGTAAATGATACTGTGATTGATCCTCCAAAGATTGAGGCAATAGGTAAATGAGACTACCTAGAACCATTATTGAAGTGCTTAACTTATAAGATTAGCGGGTTGGTCTTGCTGCAGGATTATTGATAGGACCAAAATAGTTCTATATTTTTATGCTTAAATCATATTAGTTTAGAGGTTTAATGTAATTAATTGATCATTTTGTAGGGATTTGAGTATAAGGCACATTTCGAGAGATTCTACGTCGAATCACGATTCCAACGCATCAAACTGGAGGTCATTCGAACACCTAAGCGAAAAGTTATAGCAAAAATAACCAGTGATGCGCGCTGGGTAGCGTCTACAGCGTCTAGACGCTATCGGCAGTTCCCTGAAGCCTCCCTTGACGCTGCGACGAGCCCCTATGACACTGGGAGCGTCTAGACGCTCTGTCGATTCCTACAAATAGATTTTTTTCATCCTCTAGGTCATTTGTCTCCAATTTTCAACCGTGTCATGAGACCATTTTAAGTTTTCTCCTATCTGTTTTCAGTACTTTAGGATAGATTAGGAGTTTTTCATCAAACTTTGGTGTTTGGCTACATCATCATGATGAGCGGCTAAGGTAAGTGTTTCAATTCATAGGTTGGTGTAGCCAATTGCAATGTTGTGAGACTTGTATTTTAATGTAGTTTTCTTACAATTGCAAGTATTCTTTGATTCCTATGTTTATTCTGTAAGCATGTATTTTTTATTGAATTGACGCCTCGATCACTTTATATGTTTGATTGCTAGTCATGATACATGATCTGTAATTGTCATGTTGATTGAACCGGTAGTGTTAGGATTATTACATGTGTATGTTTTATGGGTTTCCATATCGCATGACTTGCATGTTTAATTCTAGGAATTAAGGAAGCATTTTTATTAGATTAAAGTTATTTTGTCTAATTAGTTGTCTTAGTCCTTCCAAAACACTTAATGGCTTTACCCAAATAATTTGGAACGGTTTCATCAGAATTGTTTAGGTAATTAGCGTTAACCTTGACGTTTGTTAGAGTTAATGACTTTAGGGAATTTGTTACTTTTGGGGTTTCCTAAAAAGTTGACTATGTGCTTGCATAATTAAGTTACACGTTTTGTGTGCCTATGATCAATTTTGCAATTGGATAAAACCGTACCTGTGAATTGGATTTTGGTAAGATTTGATCTATCTCTATCTTTATTGTTTACGTTTTATTTTATTTATAAAAACACAAAACCACCCTTTTTAATTGCTTTCTCCTTTGCAAATTTAACTTGAGAAATTAAGATTCGGTTCCCTGAGATCGACCCGGTCCACTCAATGCTACAAGTAGCTTAGGATCGGTTTATAAATTTTAATTTGACGAGCCCTCGAAAAGCTCGCTTCAATTATTCAAGATAAAAACCCTATTGACTTATCGGATTCGATAAAATTTGAAATGTAGATGGATAGATCAAATGAGCAAAGTTCTTGAGATTTGAAGGAAGAGCTAGTTGTTACTCAATATTTACATTTCCAATGCATAGTGAATAACGTGTTATCTATTGTGACATTCTCATCAAAGTTGGTATGCTTGATGCAAAATGAGAAATGAGTAAGGTATGCTTCAAGGTATTTGTAGAAGCACGAACATAATTATCCAACTTATAATTGATTGATGGTTGATATGTTGACCAAGATTGCTAAGTATTGTCAATCATGGTTACACTTCCCTTAGGTAAATGGACTAAGCTGTATAAGGATGAAATAGCCCATTTATGGACTTTTGGAGTTAAAAGTACTGAACAAAGCTTCGGGATTATTTTTCACTTATGGCCTAATGCATAACAAATGTTGGGTACTAAGTTACGTTTTAGTACAATTTTTTTTACCCAAGTTAGATGGGTGATTGGAAAGAACTATCTAGTGGGAAGTTGTGGCATGGGAGTAGTTGTAATGCAAGGAAAGATGAAAAATTCATGAGTCATTTGTGGAATTTACTTATAATTATAAAGGTCATTATTCAAGTATAGAGAGATGAAGTTAGATAAATCTTTGCATGTAAAGAGCAAAAATTCCATTTGTTGTAATAAAGTGGTTGGAGGAAATCAATAAACCATGAACGTACTCAAATTCTTTGTAAAGAGGGCGACATTGTAGCGAAAAGTTGAAAATTTGCATAAAATTGACAAACAGAGTTAGGTAAGTAAATGTCAAGGAACATTGAACTTGAAAGTGGTGGCAAAATTACTTTCAAACTTATCATTGGAAAACAATGCTGAAATGTCATAGGAAAGAATGATTCAACTATAGATATGTGGACTACTAAGGGATTCCACGAATATTGGACCAGTAGCAAATCGTTGGTCTTATCAATGAAACTTTCTAGCATTCATGAACATACATCGTGTTTTCCATGGTGCGTAAGCACATACCAAATCCATCACACAATTTTGAGTTGAAAATAAGAAAGAGTAAGTGTAGTGACTCGACATGAAGTCCAAGAGATACCATATGTTGATTTGAGTATGTTATTCACCTTTCACAAGGATGGCCATGATTTTGGATGAATATTGTTTTTATGTACTCCATATTTTTCTCACAATTTCAATTGCGTGTTGATAAATGTTGAGGTTGTTATCAAATTAGTTAGAGACAATTACTTCAATTGGAAATTGGTCATTACTGACAATATTTGATAAGCCTATATGATCACAGACGATTGTATAAAGTTGAGTTAAGGTTCCATACGAGATATAAGTTGTGATAGTTTTGGATGAGAAAGGAAAATGTATTTTGCAATAAGATAATTTGTTAGTCAAGGTTTCTTGGGAAAACAAATTATGCCCTAGAAAAATGCTACACGCATGCTCAAAATCCTTAGTAAACTTGACTCACAAGGTTGAATTTCGAGGATGAAATTCTTAAAGAGGGTAATATTTTGTAACATCCTCTTATGTCTTTATGAACTTGAAGGAAAAAAAAACAAAAAAGTGCAATGAAAAGGCAACATAGAAAAGTGGAGTTCAAATGTACTTCTTCTTCTTCATTGAATTTTGAGGACAAAATTCTCAAAAGGGAGTAATAATTTGTTAGACCCGATTTTAGTCTTCTAGTATTTGGTTATGGCATTTGTTATATGCGTTATTTGATTTTGAAATTTTGAAGGAAAATAATGTTTGGAATAAGATAGAAATAAAAGGAATTTGAAAATGGTGGAGTACAAGTGGAATAAGTTGGAAAAAAAATTATTAAAAGAAAAGAAACTTATGTGGGAAGCTTTTAATAAAATATATAGATAGTTATATATTTATATAAAAGAAAATTTATGTGGCTTGTGTTAGGCCCATAGTATTAAAATTTTCGTCGACATGTCGACATTTCCATCGACATTTCCATATGTCCATGTGTTCGACATCGACATAAGGGAGAAATTGACATTTCCACTATACAGTATAAAATTGATGAAATATTAAAAAAAATAGCAAGAAAATGTAACTTAACTTGAATATAATATTGTAACAAGGATTTTAATTCATTTAAAAAGTGTAAAATGTTTATTTATTAATTTAAATATATATATATATATATATATATATATATATATATATATATATATATATATATATATATATATATATTTTTAAAATTCTTCCAGAAATATCCATCGACATCGACATCGACATTTTAACGATATTTTCATCAACATTTCCATAAAATTTAGACTTCGACATTTCCGTCGACATCGACATTTTAAACCTTGGTTAAGTCACACAAAAAGAGAAAATTAAAAAAAATAAAAATAAAAAGGAGGGGAAAGAAGGATTATCACGAAAAAATGGAGGGGGAGAAGGAAGCAAAGAGAAAGAAGAAGATGGTTGTTGGATTGATCATGTAGCACCAAAATTGTCGAAGAAACCCATAGACAAAGTTTTCAAGTTCGGTAAGTTATTTTTAGTTGGTTAACTAAGAAAAAGAACGGAGAAAGTGAAAATGTTATGTGGGTTTCTTTACTTTTATTTTTGCTCAACACCATTGAGGAATTTTCTAGTATGAACATTTGGAGTAGACTTGAAAAGAAAGAATGAAAAAAAAATTATATTTTTACCAAGAACTTGTTGGGAGTTTTGATTGTTGTGTTTCATAATTATTGTTGGTATGGAAAATCCAGAAGAAAAGTGATGGTGAAAATAAAGAAATCAAAGGTTTAGAATGGAGGATGGAAATAGGTAAAAGGAAAGAAGTGTTTGTGGATTAAGGAGGAAGAAGAAGATGAATAGTTGAGGGAAAGGATAGACTATTTTATCATTAAAAGTACAATCAAAGTACATAAGAATTAAGAATGAGAGAGAAATGTTATTTGTGAACTTGGGGCTATTCACGTGAGAGTTGTAGATTGTGGGTAAAGAAAATATTATTTTTATTATAGAAAATAAAAGAAATGGTTACGAGGATGAAAGAGAATGAGCTTATTAAATTGGATTGGACAAAAAAATGACAAAAGTACTGGGCAATAAATGGATGAGAAAGAGTGTAGAATTTAAAGGTTTGACTAATGGGTAATGTGTAAGGATGGAGAATTGAGTTAATTGATATTTAGTTGGTATTATCGGGTTTCTAAATTACATGGTTTGAAGAATTAAATTGTGATATGGTTATTGAAATTCTAGGCCGAGCGAAGTTCGGAATGACTAATAGCAACTCGAAATTCTCGCGTCGATAATTTTGTGAGTGGTTTATTTATGAAAAGTTTACATCATTTAATTTTTATTATGGAGTTTTCAAGAATTCTTTAATTATGTATGATTCTATAGAGAATTGTCGGAGATTTTCAATATTTTATGATTCTTACTAAAGTTATGGTTTTAGAGATGTTTGAGAGAAATTATTATAAATTTTCAGTAATCTTGTGAGTTTACCTTGAATTATTATTTTAAAATATATTCGAGAATTTTGATGATTATTGAGATGTTTGAAGAGTTTTAATACTTATTGAGAAATGTATGACATTTATGACATGTGGTTTCAGAGAAAATATGACTTTGAAAATGTTGTATATTATTTGAGAGATTTGATGATTATTTGAGAAATTATAAATGTTTAATGTTATTTCAGAAATCTCTCAAGTTTATGAAAAGTTGTTTAGAGCAAGAAAACATGATTTTAAGAATGAGTTTGAGAATTAAGAATTTTATGTTAAAAGTGGATTTTTAAACCACTAGATTTTTGTACTCATGGTGATTACCCATATGCTATGAGCTGCTATGAGCTTGTGTTTCCATAGTATGCAGCGTGCTCAGGTCGCAGGGGATGCAGAGGAATGCCGGGGCCATTAGGTGCAGAATCCGGATTCCGAATCCTGGTCCAAATCCTGGTCTTGAAGCATTACAGATGATAGAGTTTACTCTGCATGCACGTATGATAGAGATTGCTTTGCTATGCGTATAGAGATTACTCTATGCCAGTATGATAGAGTTTTGGGTACAAATTTGGTGATTAGAGCTTATGCTTACATTTCAAGAGTTGAAATTATGAGATTTCTTTATACACATTTTTATTAGCCTGTATTTATGTTTCAAGAGTTATTGTTTCCAAGAGTTGAAATCTCAGTTTGCGTAGCTTATGTTTTTAAGAGATTTCGTAACAGTGACCTTGCTACAAATTTAACTCTATTTTCATGATTTTGAGAAGTTCAAAAATTTTCACGATTTACATTTTTTTTATAGAGTTTGAATTATATTTGCCATGTAAAGAGATTTTCCTAAAAATTAATTTTTCTTATTGACTTACCACTCACTGAGATTTTTAGCTCATTCTTTTATTATTAAATTTTCAACATGAAGCAATTGAGTTTCCAACGAGCCTATGAGGTCGAGATCTGCCACCAGTTTCACATATGTTGCATATCATTAAGTTTTACATGTAGTGTACTACCTTTATTTTGTTCTTAGAGTGGCTAGCATCAAATGAAAAAGTTGCATGGTTTTGGAAAGTTATGATATTTGTAATATGAAATGTGCATGTCTATTAGATAGTGGAATTTTTATTATGATTTCTGAACCAAGTCTTGATGGGTAGAGTGCAGTGAGGCACACTTGTTGTAGTGCTGGAGAATAATTCTTTGGGAGTGTAATTTTCTAATTTCAGGTGTGTTTTATCCGATTTACATGCAAAACTCTGCCGAAATTTTTATGCATTTGTTTTGATAAAGTATTTTCTAGCCACCTATTCTATCAAAAATGTGTTTTGTTTTGTTAAGTATGACAATGGATTCTATAGTTTAGTTGGGATTTATTGTCGGCACGTCACGTCCTAGGTTGGTTAGGGTAATCTAGGGCAGGGCGTGACAACTAACCTCCTCACAAAACTCACCAAATGCATGTTACCTAAGCATGCTACTAGACTATGTCTCATGCCCAAACAAACATGATCATACATAAGCTCAATTAGTTATCATTCTAACATCACAAAAACTTCACAAGTCATTCAAGCATGCTCGTCAAAAGCTCAAAAACATAGAATGGATATAACGCTCACAAATCAAGCAAGAAAACATATATCATGCTACACACAATCAAACAGACCCACCAAGTAGAAACTACTTACCTAAGGTGTTCCTAAAAATAATCCAAAAGGCTCATAAACAAAGAGATAAGCTTTTAGGGGCTAAGCTTAGTTCGAAAACCTTGGAGCAAACTAGAATATGATCAAACAGGGTATACTTACTTAGATTTCAGCCTTAAATAGTAAAGCGAATGCTCTAAAACCCAATCAAACTACAAATAGAAATTTCAAGATTAAACAACTGTCTTACAGCAACTCAAACTCAATTAAAAGGTTCTAGGTGAAGCCTTACCACCTAATCCTTACCAAGAATAGCGTGGGCAATTATTTGGAGTGGTCAAACTACATTTAAGAGCTTTCTAATGATTAGGTACTATTTTCTAGCACTTGGTAAAGGATTTTGAATGGCTAAATCTGACACACCCCGTCCCAGATTACCCTAACCAACCCAGAACGTGGCATGCCGACAATTGAACCCAACTATAATTAAATCCATTATACGACTTAGCAATACAAATCACGTTTTTGGAAATGATAGGTGGCGAGCTAAGGTTTTATTGAAATTAAGTCCACAAAAATTCCGGCAGAGTTTCCCCTGAAAAACGGATTAACAATCCTGAAGTTTGAAACATTACACTCCTAAATAGAGAATAAACATATATAAACATATATATATAACTTCGTTACTCTCTTCAAATCCTTCTCAAACACACTATTCAGCATCACTCCAACCATACAAACGTAACTTCAGAAAGCCTAAACGTCATTAATAATTTACAAGTACTAAGCCTAAGCCAACGTGAAACACAAAAACATTATGTGCCCAAGCTCGTAATAGCCACTCTGGTTACAAAAGATGCATTCAAAGCATATTGATAAGCCTTAGAATTAAGGCTTATTTAACTCCTAATTACTTAAAATATTCTTGTTTTGTCTTAGGATCAATTGAAAATAATTGAAAGATTGCTTAAATTTAAGGAAGAAATGAATATGTTTGCATTTGGAATAAATTTCTAAGTAAATTGATCTTGTTTTTAGGAATTGAGAGAATTGCAAAATCAGATTTTGCAATTCCAGACAGCATGTAATATCAAGGATTTATGAAGTTGAAAAACTGAGGATTCAAACAACGAGACCCATTTATGGAAAACTCAATTTCCGCACAAATTGGGGGAATTGGAGCGCGATTTTTGGCAAGATTCAACCCTAGGAAGATCTACAAAAGAGGGAGGATGAAGCTCGAGAAGGGCGTCGGATTTTGGGAGGCGAATTTAGATTGAATTTTGTGGGTTTTCTTCGAAGCTCTGTTTTTTTTCGCAGGACTGTGTTTTTGTTTTTCAGCCAAGCATTTCAATTGAGTTTAGTTTCTTCAAGTTTTTCTTGTATTACAAAGAGCTATTCATGTTCTTCTTTTGATTTACCCAATCAATTCAAGTGAAGAATTTGGATTTTGGAGGCGATTTCAGAAGCAAATTTTCGTGGATTTTTTCATTTGGTCCGAAGCTCTGTTTTTCGATTTTTTTTTTGTTGTTTTTTTTCTGTGGTTGGCCGACAATTTCAATCATTTCTTTTAGTTTTCATTAGTTGTATTATGGAGAGTTTCTTGTGGTAGAATCTCGATTCTCCATTGATTTACCTTTGAATCAAGCTCAAGTTTAATTTCAATTTCTCTATTTGTGGATTTGTTCGACAAATACTCTGTTTTTCAAAATTTATTGGAACTTTTGGTTGCAGAGGAGTGCAGCTTCTGTTTTCCATCTTCTTCGAATTTTTCATGTAATACCAATAGTGCTAGTAGTACCAAATCAGTGCTAGTAGTACCAAATCGTTGTTAGTTTGATTACTTCGTTTATGTTACACATTTTTGTTCAATTGAAATTCTGTTTTTCTTATGATTTGAGCCTCTGTTTTTTTTGTCTTTAAATCAGTTTCTGTGGAGGTGTTATGTTTATTCAAGCTAATTTTTTTTTGGGAATGTCTCAAGCTCGTCAACTAAAAGGCATATGAAAGAATGAAAAATTATTTAATTGCCTTTGAGTCTTTGCTATAAATCCCATTGAGAATCTCTTTTTGATTTCTCTGTAGTTTGCCAAGAATAACATTACAATTTATTGTTTTAATTAATAAATTTACCCAACTTCTAATATGAATTTTTTTTCAAAAATTAGTTATAATATTTTTATTTTTATTATGAGCTAAAACTTCTTAGGGGGTTCAAAAATGTGAATTCCCTAAGAAGTAATTATAGCCTAAATTCCAATGAAAACCAAGCCTACATCTCAATTGTTTGTTTGTGTTGATCAAAATTTCGGTGAGATCCTAGATTGATCAACTAGGGTATCAACTCAAGCTTAGATCTAATACCGACAGGGTTAGTGATAAGCAGATTTCACACAAGTAATGGAGAAAAAGAGCTTAGACATAAGACAATTCCTTACCCTAGACATAGGGATTAAGGACTCCAAAACCCATAAAATTGTGAGCCGAATTATCTAAGATAGAGGGACTATAGACATATAGGTCTCTCACTTAGCCTCCTAAAAACCTAAATTCAAGGTGAATAGGAGATGCAATTTTGGTTTACAATTGAGTGTGGAGTAGGTTAGAATTGTAATTTTGGCTTGCAATTATGACTTAGGGCAATGACATTTTGAGCCTCATCTCTATCTCAAATTTCTTTTGCAATTTCAATTTCTAAGTCTATTTACTTTGTTATTTCAATATTGTCATTTCTTGATTCTGCAATTTAATTCTGCAATTTTTGTTATTTAGATTATTGTCATTTCTAGATTCTGCAATTAAATTCTGCAATTTTTTCTCTTTATCAACACATCAACCCCACATTATTTTCGCAATTTAGTTTTCCAAGTTGCAATTTTCCTTACATTTTGCTTTACAATATTTTTGTTACTCCGTTCCCTGTGGGATTCGATACTTGGTACTCAGATACCATTTTATATTACTTCGATCGCGTGCGCTTGCGTGTAACAGCCGATCATATATGCACATACAAAAATGATATGCAATCTAACAAGCCTGGTGGTAGATGTAAACTTCAGTAGGTTCACTTGAAACTCAAACGCTACCTGGTAGGAAAAAGTAGTAAGAAAGAATGAGCTAAAAGCCCAGTAAGTGGTAAGTTCATAAGAGAATAACTTTCAGGGAAACCATTTTAAGTCCTCATGAACAAAAGAATTATAATAAAAATCAAGAACAATTTTAAGTCCTCATGATCACTAAAAACACAGTAAAATTCATAACAATACCTCTTAAAACATAACGTTCGCTAGTAACAGTATATATAAATATAGTGAGAGAATATGTAGTTACAACTTTGGAAAACATACGCATAAGCCTGTAAAACTCATCACCAAACATGTACCCAAATCTATATCCTACTGGCGTGAAGTAATCTCCATACGCATGGCAAAACAATCTCTGTCATACTATGTACCGAGAAATCTCAAGGTATATAGCAAATCTCTGTAGTACGTGCACGCAGAGCTATCCCCCAAAGGGCTAAGCACCCTAATACACGGAGCCCATATGTGTGTGTTAGAGTGGGTCCCAAAGACCTTTCTCTCTAATATACTATGGAAACGCATTCACACAGTATATGGTAATCACCATGGGTACATATATCTAGTGGTTTGAAAATCACTTTCAACATAAAAATTCTTATTCTCAAACTCTTCTTGAAAATCATGTTTTTTTTTCTTAAAACAACATTTCATAAACTTGAGAGATTTTAAAATAACACTAATATTTATAATTTCTCAAATAATCATCAAATCTCTCACATAATATAAAACAATTCCAAAGTCATATTTTCTCTAAAACCACATCTCATAAACCTCATCCATTTTTCAATATACACTAAAACTCTTCCAACTTCTCAATAATTATGAAATATTAGAATTCTCAGTCATTCCTCTAAAAGTTCCACAATAATTGCTTCAACTCGTACATAATTATATAATCATAAATTTCACAATATTAGTTAAATAATAAAATATTTAATAAAGTAAACCACTCACAAAATTATTGAAGAGAATGCTTCAGGTCCCAAGCCATTCCAATTGTTATTCAACCTAAATTCCAATAATTATAGCAAAAATCATTTCCCAAAATCAACCCATTATAACACTTAGGAGGTGTTTGGGGGTCCAATAACCGTGGGTTTGAGTGTGTTATTATAGCCCACTCGGTGTTTGGGCCTCATGTTAATATAACAGGCCACTTAGTTTTTGATAGTTCCCGTTTATCTATAGTACCCATAATTCTAATCCCCGTTTTTCGAAATCTCTTTCCACCTCTCTCTTTCCCGAAATCTCTTTCCGCCTCTCTCTTTCCCGAAGTCTGCCTTCTCTTCTCCTTCCTCGTTGCGTCTTCGCTTCGTCTACTGAATATTCGCTGCGTCTTCACTCGTATCTTTTCCCTTACCGCTTCGTCTTCTCTCGCATATGTTCATGGCTTCATCTTCTTCATTCGATCTCTCCCTCATCTTCCACTGTCTCATCGCTTCGTCTTCACCCCTCTTCGTCTTCGCCGGTTTTCAGTTTCAGATCTATATTTTTTTTACCAGATCTGTAAACCCATCCATTCGATTTAGGTTTTCAATTTTTCATATTTCCTTTGATCGATTTGTAGATCCGATCGATTTAGGTTTTCAGATCTGTCTTTTTTATCAGATCTGAAAGCTTTTCGACTTTCTCTTTTTATCCGATCGATTTAGATATCATGTTGCATTTGTACAACTCCAAACCTGGAGATTATGTAAAGAATGGTAACAATTATTTTGTGCAACTCAAACTCCAAACTAGTCAAAGTATTGAACAAAATTTGTATTTAAATTTTGAAAAACTGAAATTTTAATATAACATTACTCGGGCAATCCAAAAAAATGTTGAAAAAAAAAACTGACAGTCTAAACCCAGCATCAGAACTCCATGTTATAATAATCTGCAACCCAAACACAAACTATTATAACCCAGACTATAATAATCTGCACCCCAAACACAGATTATTATAACCCCCAGACTATAATAACCCACAGACTATTATAACCAACTCTGTGCCCCAAACACCCCCTTAAAGAATGAACCAATCACCAAATTTCTTCTCTCTCCTCATTTATTTCATTGTACTATCAAACTCAATTTTTTTCAATTTCTCTACAATTTCCCCAATCTCTTTCTCCTCCACTTCACGTATACCAAACCAACACAAAACAAATTCCTCTCTCTCTCTTCTATTAATTATGATGTACTTGCATCATACTCCCATTTCTTAATAAAATATTTTATTAATTATTTTCTCTTTCCAACGATGCTTCACCTCCTTCTTCCAAACTCTTCTTCTTCAAAAACTTCATTTCTAACAATGGCACCCTCAAACCCGGAGATTTCATTTTCTTCCCTCTCCTTGTTTTTGTTCTTGATTTTTAACCCAACTTGAGCCCTCCATGGAAGGGGTTAAAAGCTCCTCCACTTTTCTTCTCTTCTTTCATTACCACACCCTAAATTTTAAATTAAACACCATTCTTCTTTCATTTTAACACCCAAATTTTATGAAAGAAGAAAACCCATGAAAACATGAAATCTTTCATTGAAACTCCCAAGTAAACTTACCAAATTTCACCCTTGATCTATAGTCCACAAGCTGGCTCTCAGCTTCAAGCTCCAAACCCCCAATTCCAAAATATAAAGTTCTCCTTTTTTTTTTTCCCGAATTCTCCACAAACTCTTCATAAATGACCAACTCTGATTTTCCTTTTTGTTTGTTTGTTTTTTTTTAACTAGCACCACTAGCCACACGTCCAACATCCTCAACGCCACCTCCAAGCACACGTGTTCACCAAGCTTCTCCCCCAATATTAGCCTACAATTTTTTTTAAAAAAAAACAAACAAATTCCCAAAACTAACCATTTTCACATTTCTAATTTCTTTTTAATCCTTAAACAAAGTATCAAAAGACAGTTATGTCCTTATAAACACTCTAAACTTACTAGAACAAGTCTTGCACCTTGCTAGTTGAGTTCGAGAGTGTTCGAACTATTTCGAAACTACAAGATCAAGGGTTTCAATGGTTAGAAAGTAACTTACAACATTCAACTTGAGTTCCAAAGGATTTAAAAGGCACTAAAGCTTACCGAACTACACCATTTCAGCTTGAATACGTGCTAGAAGTGCTTGAATGAGATCGAATTGGGTTGAAACTACAAACAAAAGGCTCTCACGCATTAGAACCTAAGCTATAACACCTAAAGTGATTTGCGAAAGGCTTAAAACGCATTAAAACGTACCAAAATAGGCATTATGCTTGTTGTTTGCTGTTCGAAGGTGTTTGAATCGATCCTAAACTTTAAACTAAAGGTTCCTACATGTTAGAACTAATGCTACAATGCTTAAATTAATTTGTGAAAGGTCCAAAACATGGCGAAACTTACCAAACAGCCTCAAAGAGACCAAAACGCTTGCTGGAAAACTGGTTTTCAACACCAAAAGTTCTCAAACTCAATCTAGGCGATGTGCAACGTGGTCTAAACTGCAAATCAATGTCATTTAGGGGAGCGTAATCCAAATCTAAAGATGGGTATGTGTCAAACCTCGTCAAACAAGAAGGAATTCGCGTGGGTATGCTGGAAATCTCATTTTTGGCAGTAAATGACTTCGAATGTGGGCTATTCGGAGTCCAAACAAGCTAAAATTACAAATCAAAGATGTTTAAGGTATGTGTAATCCAAAACTAAAGTTTATTTGGCATGGGTATGTGACAAACGTTGTCAAATTGGAGAGAAAATGCGCAGGTTTTGTGCTGCTGCTGTAAGACGGATCTGTTACCAAAACTCGATGGAGAGCCGTCGTGAGGAGTTCATGGTGGTGTCGTCAACAACAAGGGTCGTCGGCATCGTGGTGCTTGCCGAAGAAGAAAAGAAGAAGTCAAATAAGATGATGGGAATGAGGGGGGAGGCTACTTGTTTTTTTTCGTGGGTTGCTTACACGAAGGAGAAGGAAAAGAAACAAAAAGAGGGAGTTGTCTAACGTGAGAAGGGAGGGAGAGAAAAATTCTAGGGCTTTTCCATTCCTTTTTAAAACCCAATTTGTCTCTACATTTCCAACTTTAAAACCCTAAATAAGGTACCAAAGATTTTGGATTAAAATCTAATTAAAAAGAGATTTGAGTTTCTTGTTGAACTTGGGAATAAAATCTAAAATTAAACTCTCAAACCTTGGAATTAAAGATTTAAGAAAGTCTCTTTTCCAAAATTCTAGAAATTTAATTTACCACACTTAATGGGCTAAACTTGAAATTCAAATTTTCCAAATTAAAACTCTAACGAATAGATCCAATCACTCAAAGATAGTCTAATTTATAATGCGGGGTGTTACAAAAAGTGTACCAAGCTAGAGTTTAGAGAATGAGGATTAAGTTCAACTCCCTTTCTTTGAGTCATAATAGCGAATTTATAGAATCTTTGACCTGGATTTTCCATATTCCTTTTAAGATAAGGATTTAAATAAATTTTTCATTCTATCTAGGATTGAGATTTAAAAAGGTTAACCTTATCTTGTAAGAGGTTTACCTCCTATAGTCCAATTTCACTCACAACACATACTAACAGCTAGTCTAGGAGAGATGTTTCTAAAAAACAATGAACTAACCCTTTCAAGAAAAATTGTTTGAATTAGATGCAGAGAGCTTGCAACTTTGTTTTGTAAATGCCTCCTCCCTCCAAAAGCCTTTCTCCCTCCAAGATCAGCCTCCTTCCTTTCTTCTATATGTTAGACTTTGATTTTGTTTATAATAAACTGTAATTTTGCTTTATTCTCCACAATATTTGGTAAGTTTAAAGATATATATAATTCCCAAAATTCTAATATTTTAGCACAAGATTCCTATTTTTATGCCCCTTGAAGGACCCATTGCATCTTTGTGTACATTTTTTAAGATGATATACTTCAATAATACTTATATTTAGTAAACCTGAACATAATTCAATTGGTTAAGGTATATTAAGGTATATGTCTTCAATCAAAAAATTAAGAGTATGGTTGTGACGACTTTTTGAGTGCTTAGTTAAAAACACTTTTTTAACACTTAAAATCTCCTTTTTTTAAGCACTTAGATTTGAATCTCCACCCTACATATTGTACTTGAATTACAAAAAAAAAAAGTTAGTACTTATTTAGTATAAATACCATACAAATGTGAATAATATTTTTTTTTTTTCTTAATTATAGAAAATACTCTTGAATTTTGAGTCTTGTTTTAATAATACTTCTTAACTATAAAAAGTTTTCAAACCTTTCAAAAAAAGTTCAAAAGTACATTTACCGTTAGTAGACCAAACAAAAATACGTGGATCGGTGAAAATTTAGAGAAAGATTACCTGGCACATGGACGAGGGTGATTTGTTAAATGAATGATGAAATAACATCACTTTTACAGTAATTTTTTGAGAGAAATGCAACATTCATTTTGGCTTAGGGTTTTGGAGTTTTCTTAAATGCTGCATTTTGTTAAAACTATTGTTGTTTCAAAAATACCCATGGTAAAATCTATGTCGTTCAGCATTTGTTTCAACAATACGTTAGGGTTTTTTTTTTTTAAAATACAACGTTTGTTTAGCGTTTGAAGATATCACGTTAGGGTTAAAACTGATTGGGTAAAATACACAGTGTTTTGAAATTGTTCCAGCAACTACGTCGTTCTACAGCTACGTTGTTCAACAGCTTGTTAGGGTTAAAATCGATTAGGTAAAATCGAAGAGGAAGACTATTTAAAACATACAAGCATTATCATCTCTTTTCATATTCAACATTCAATATCTTCAAATTTTGTTGCTTTACCATGAACATAGGCCCCAATTTCGCCCTAATATTCTTATCCTTCCTTTGTCGACTCAATCTGCTGCTCTATTCGATAAACATAGAGTTTTCAAAAAAAAATTTACAGTTCAGATTATCCACATTTTCGTTTCTTTCATGTAATATAGATGTCTATTACAATTTAACAGTCCACGTTGTTTATCTGGTATGCTTAACAAAAGGGTACTTTTGAACGTTGTTGAAAAGTCAGGGATATTAATGAAACTTTTTAAAGTTTACGGATATTATTGAAACAATCTAAAGTTCATGTGTATTTTCTATAATTTAGCCAAAAAAAATCCTAGTACGTTCACTCGATGTTTCAAAAAAAAAAAAGGTCCACTCCTCAATGTCAAGTAGTGCACGCATTATTTATTAATTAACTAGTACAGACGCACGTGCGATGCATGTGGAATCTTATAGTTTTAGTCTAAAGGAAAAAAATATCAGATTTATTCCATACCCAAGAGAATTATTTCCTCCTTGTGTTTCTGCCCTCTGTCAAAACTCCTCTTTTCGTTTCCAAAAACAACAAAAGTTCATATCCGGAAAGTGTGGGTGATGAGTCATTGTCAATTCTTTGCAAAAATCTTTGAAATGTTTGCACAACTTCAGAAAATATCTACAAAGTTTATTCATGTAATGTATGGACCTGAAAAATTTGCTCCAAAAAATAATTTTTAATTATATTTATATAGAGAGAGAGTTAGAAGTTAGAACCAATGTGTTGATGTATTAACTGTTAAGCTATCTTCATGTTGACAAATTACAAAAATGTTAAAATTGATAAAATACTATAAAAAATATGAAACATTAATACCTTTGTTTATATGCCAAACAATTATACTAAATTTTATATAGAGAGAGAGATGGTAAACAGTTTGCAATTTATAAAAGCAGCAAAAATCATTGTATAATTTTCAATGACAATTGAATTCTAGTCAATAAGTATATTTTTAGACTAATGATTGATATCAGCCATTAATTCATTCAGATGCTCTCACCCCATATCTTCTTCTTCTTTTTTTTGTTTTTTGAGACAACTCTCACCTCATATCTATTTTATTATTTTTATGATTTTGAATATAAAAGTATCTATTTAACCATTCATCTATTTAGGCTAAGAAAGTAGTTTTCTCTAGACATTGGATAACTTACTTAATAGTAAACAGTGTTCTAAAGGTCGGACAATCTATTAAATAGTAAAGATGTGTGGTATTCGTTGTTTCACGATCAAGTCGAGTGACTAAAAATAAAGATAGAGAGAAAAAAATAGTAGAACTTCAATTATATGAAGATTATTGAATTCTATTGAATTAATGACAATTAAAAATATGTGTTAACGAGTAGGAACTAAAAAGGTTCAAAATCTATTTTGATCTTTATATTTTTAGCGTTTGTTTATTTTGGTCTTTGTATTCCTAAAACATACATATTAGTCTTATACTTACAAAACATCCATTATAGGCTCTTTGCTTTAAAAAAAATGATATTTTTTTGTTCGGTTTACAAAATTCAAATACAAATTCTATACTCAATAAAAACTCTTTTATATAAAACTATGACAATATTATAAGAAATTTATTTAATGTAGGGTTTTGGTGACGTTGTGATAAAATAAAAAACATAAAAAGTCCAACATTGACATTTTGAAAGTACAACGATGAAAGCAAACAAAAATGCAAAGGACACAAACCAAACAAAAATTTAAACCAACTAAAAATTATGAAGGAATTTTTGCAATTTTAATAAAATATAAAAATAACAACTTTATATAAGCAATTACACATATGTTGAATTTACAATAATGATAATAATTATAGTAAGCTACTACAAATGTATATTCTTGTTCATTTTTCACGAAATTTATCCAAATGGTCTTAAACAATATGTATACATAAAATCTACACGTATATTGATGCCCCAACTAACGTGAGAACCGGTTCGGCCTAAAAATACGGCTTGTTTAAGATACTTTTCAATTTCATTTCACAGCTTATTGAGGTCACTTTCTTTCACGAACAATCCATGGAAGCCGTAAGGGACCCGCCGTGGCAGCTTCACGGCGGCGATAATCTCGAGCTCCGGTGACTTCGCGTCCATGACGATGAATCTCGACTCGCCGGAGTTTTCATTGTGAACGTATGAGACGACATAACCGTCGTCCTCCTCCGTCGCCGTCTCGTCGGAACTTTCCTTTTCCCTCGGCACGAAAAACGGCTCGCCCCCATAGCAACCAGGTCCGAAAATCCTACTCGCAACGATGCAGTCTCGGCGTTCTTCCTGAGACACGTCGAGCTTCACCACTCCCGAAATCTTCGGCATCGGATCTCCGACGCCGGCGTAAACGAACCTATTCTTCTTCCCGAGGTACGACGGATTTATCACTCCGAAGTCTAGGTTTCTGGTTGACAATGGCCGCCGCGTAACTATCCCTGTTTTCAAGTCGATTCTGACTTTCTCCATTAAGGCGTGAATCAGATCTATCCTCTCCAGCGTGTGTTCGACGGAGAGAATGTTCGGAGCCACCAGAACCACAGCGTCGTCTTCATCCCAAGCGTTAATGGCGTGAATCAGGTTCAATCCAGGTACATCGAACCACTTCATTTTCGATTCGTCGTTAGCGTACCGAGGAATTAGTCCTACTCTTGAAACTTTCGATGGATCTGATCCGACTGGAGACCTTCCTTCAATTATCATCTGCATAGGGTTAAATCCAATTTGAATCTCTGTAAATACAGCGTACTTCTTCGTAATTGCAAAATCGTGCAGGAAGGAAGGTCGATTCATCGAGAAAATCGGCACATCGGACTGTTTGACTCCGTCTTTGTCGAATCGAAAGAAAGTTAAAAACGGAGGCAGAGGACCGTACCGAAACGCAAAAGCTTCACCAGTATCGGAATCGACTTTCGGATGGGCAGTCATACTCATAATAAGCTTTCCGTCGAAATCATGGCGGCCGAGAGTCTCAATTTCGCCTTTCGGAGTCAATTTAATCGAATACGGTAAATCGGACTCACCTAGGGCGTAAAGGCGGTCGCCGAAGAAAGCGAGACTGGTGTTCGCAAGGCCAATGCCGTTCGCCGGATTAAATTGGCCGGTTAACATCCGGCCGGCGGCGACGGCTCCTCGCGCGGCGGAGGCGGTGAGGCCATTGAAGCCGGAGAAGACATTGGGGAAAACAGGATGGCCAGCGTGACGCTCCAGAGTGTATTTGTAAGTCTTCACATAACGGCTGCACAGAACGGCACGGCCGTTGGAGATTCGAAGCGAGTGAAGCATTCCGTCGCCGTCGAACAAGTGGTATGGCCCACGGGGAAGGTACTGCGGATTCGGGCCGTTACGAATGTAGGCGCCGTTGAGAGACGAAGGCAACGAGCCTTGAATGACTTCGCACTCCGTCGGAGGAAGCTCGTCCACCGGAGCGAAGTTGTCGGCGAGGACGTACCGTGGATCGACCGAGGGACTCACCGGCGGGTTTACGAAGTTGTTGATCAGGTCGTCGAAGGCGTTGAAGAACCTCGCCGGTAGAGATGGCTCGAGTCGTCTGGTGGAAGGGCCCTTCGCCATTGCTGGAGGAGGAGGAGGAGGTCGTCGGGGCAAAGATGGGGATGGTGATGATGATGGAGAATCGGCGGCATCTGGTCGGGGAACGGTTTTTTTGAGGTTTTCTTCAGTGAGAACGGAGGATATGGCGGTGGAAATGGGCGGCCGGGAAACGGAGATTGGCGGAGAGAGGAGGAGGTTTCCACCGGAGAGGAAAGGGGAAGAAATTGCGTCCATGATTCGAAAAGAGCGAAGAACCTGCAACTTTTTCAGACACGCATTGATAAAGGGGTTGGTCCCAGAATTTGAAAGAAAGGTGATGGGAATTTAAAGGGAGAGAACTGAGAAGGGTAAAATAGGAATTCATATTTTTTTGTTTTATTTTTTTTTTTGGAACTTCTAACTTCTTTGTTGAGCTATATTCCCGTGTGTTTTTTTTTTCTTTTGAGTTCAATAATAATAAGTGGGTGGGAATTGAGAAATTTAGGCTATAAATATTACTCTTACCTATGGATATACTTGTTTTGTTATCTACTTTTTATCTATATTTTCAAAAATCAAGCCATGTTTTGAAAACTAAAAAAATAGATTCCAAAAATTTGTTTTTGTTTTTAGAATTTGGCTAAGAATTCACATGCTTCCTTAAGGGAGATGTAAACCATTGTAGAAAAATTAGGAGAAAACAAGTATAATTTTCAAAAACTAAAAACTAAGCCCCATTTTATAACCATTTGGTTTTTTGTTTTTGGTTTTTGAAAATGAAGCTTGTTTTCTCCCAATTTCTCTACAATGATTTTTATCTCCTTAAGGAAGCATTTGAATTCTTAGCCAAATTCTAAAAACAAAAACAAGTTTTTGAAAACTATTTTTTTTAGTTTTCAAGACATGGCTTTGTTTTTGAAAACATAGGTAAAAAGTAAATAACAAAACAAGTATATACATAGGTGAGAGTAGTATTTATAAGCTTAATTTTCAAAAACCAAAAACCAAAAACCAAAAACCAAGGTCCCGTTTGATAACCATTTGGTTTTTGGTTTTTGAAAATTAAGCTTGTTTTCTCTCAATTTCTCTACAATGGTTTTCATCTCCATTAAGGAAACATTTGAATTCTTAGCCAAAGTCTAAAAACAAAAACAAGTTTTTGGAGACTACTTTTTTTAGTTTTCAAAACATGGCTTGGTTTTTGAAAACATAAGTAAAAAGTATATGACAAAACAAGTAAAACCATAGGTGGAAGTAGTATTTATAGGCTTAATTTTCAAAAACCAAAAACCAAATGGTTATCAAACGGAGCCCAAATGATTATCAAACGGGACCTTAGTTTTTGGTTTTTGAAAATTGTGCTTGTTTTCTTACAATTTCTCTACAATGGTTTTCATTTCTCTACAATGGTTTCTATCTTTCTTAAGGAAACATTTGAGTTTCTAGCCAAATTTCAAAAACAAAAACAAATTTATGTTTTTGTTAGGCTACATTCCTTAAGCTATGTGTAAAGTGGACAATATCATACCATTGTGGAGATATGTGGAGTGTCCGTTGTCTATAACAAGTGGTATCAGAGCCATGCCCCTGAGCCGTGATCAGTAAAATCCTCAGGTGCCGAACAAAGGAGGCGAGCCCCGAAGGCGTAGTCATGGTGGAGATCCGTGGTAGAGAGCTCTATCGAATAGGTGGTATACTCCGGTAAAGGAGTTGGCCTGGACTGGCGGTGTGCTCCGGTAAAGGAGTTGGCCAGGATAAAAGCTAGACGGATAGATGACTATTTGAGGGGAGGCTCGGTTGGTACTTTGTTCGAGGGGAGGATTGTTGGGAGTGCGACCAAAGTCCCACATCGGCTAGATAAGGGGAAGATCATGGGTTTATAAGTGAGGGACACTATCTCCATTGGTATGAGGCCTTTTGGGAGAAACCAAAAGCAAAGCCATGAGGGCTTATGCCCAAAGTGGACAATATCATACCATTGTGGAGATATGTGGAGCTTTATATATATATATATATAAAGGGGTTTGAATTTTGAATGGTTTTAAAAAACAAAATGAATGATTGAATGTGATTGAATGTATTAATTTTATGTTTGTATTTATCGATTTCCTTTTTGACAATTTTATCACTATCAATTTGAAAATGACATAAAAGATTAATTGATAGACTTAAAACAAAAGTAAAAAAATAAGAGTTATCATAATCATAATGTTTTTTTTTTAGTTTAACAATTGCACGAGTGGGATCAAACCATCGACTTTTGAGATGGTAATTGGTGTTTTTATCCATTGAGTTATGTTCGGATTGATATCAACATAGTGTTAATAATAAGAATTTTTAAAAAAAACATTCATTGATACCAACATTTTATTCATATTTCCTCTTTGCATTTCATAACAATTGGAACTTGATATTTAAAATATACTTTAATTTAAACCTAAAACACAGTTAGATCAAGCAATACTTGAGAAAAAAAAAATAGACAAATAATTGAAAATTTTTATCCCAAAGAAAAACTAAATCTTGAAAATATATAGTTAATGATTTTTCTTTTCTTGAAATTTTAAGGTGCATTTGCATTAAGTAAAAGCATATATTATGTGGGCTATAGGCCTTTAGCTGAATAGCGACCATCTTCAACTGCAGTACATGATGATTAAGGATAATTTTCAATTCAAAAACTAAAATATAAAGTTGTAGCAGCTTGTTTTAGCAAAACGATCCAAAAAAAAAAAAAAAACTCAACTCTATATCGATGTATAAGTATCTTTTTACCCATCACCATTAAAATTTTAACAATTAAGAGAGAAGGATAGAAAATGAAAAATTGAAAAGTTTTTTACTCTCTTTTAGTTGTCAGAAATTTAATGGTACTATCAGCCAATTATTGCTCAAAAGATCAAGCACTCTGTTAAGCTCTCAATGGATTCACAGATTCACTCGTAGACTACAAATAATCAATATACTTTATAAATAATTTTGAAAAACTATAAATGATCAATATATGCAACACACAAAAAGAAGAAAATTAAAATTTTCCAAAACAAAAATTGGATTTTTCCAAAAACACATAAGAAAACCCTTAGGGCCCATTTGGTTTAAGGTTTCATAGATGCCAAGGGATAAACGATACCTAAGAATAATATACTTGAAAATAAGATTACATGTGTTGGTTGTGCATGAGAATTTTGTCAAGATTTTGATAGGAACTTATTGTATTTGTATTTATTTTATAAAATTAATCATGACAAACTTATGTAATTTTAATAGATTAAGTAACAAACCCATCCAAACAAATTCATAGTATTAATAAAAACTAATTAATTCATAATCAAAGAATAATTTTAATTGAACGTATACTGAGTTAATTTAATTAATTAGAATTATTTTATTAAATATTTTTAATTACATTAATTTAATTAGTTAAGAGATGGTAGGTTAATAATGAAGGTTAATAAGAAATATTTCAAAAATGTTTTATAATTATGATACGTTAATAATGAATGAACTAATCAAAATTAATTTCAAAAAATAATTAATTGATTATAAATAATTAATAAGTAATTAATTATAATTAACTAATTAAATATATCTTATATACTGTTAGCTAATTAATTAACTTTTCAGTAAATACGTAAATTTGTAATAATGAATTAAGTATTTATTTTAATAATAAATTATTATTGATTTAATCGAATTAAATATCTTTTTTGAAAATATTAATTAAAGAATTGATTATATTAATTTTGGTAATTCAATATCAGTTAGTTTTCAATATCAGTTGAATTTATAAAAAAAAAAAGTTAGAAATCAAATTTTGAATAAACACCACCCTATGTTTAAGTGTTGCACGCATCCTTCATTAATAATTAATTAAAATTAAAGACGGAACCTTCTAGTATAATGAATATTTAATAGATTTAATGATTAATTATTATTATTAATAAAAAAGATGACAAAATCATGTATAGAAAAAACTTCCATAATAATTATACAATTAAATTAGAATAAACTCCAAAAACATGTTCATCAACATCGATATTTCTATTTATATTTTCATAAAATTAACATCTCGACATTTTAATTGATGTCAATATTTGAAGCCTGCTTTAACACATTTAAATCAAGTAATAGTTGGCCAAAGAGAGCATAGCTTAACTGGCATATTGAATGTATTAACGACCACGAGGTCTGTGGTTCGAATCTCCCCAACCCCTATTGTACTCAAAAAAAAATCAAGAATAGTTGAAAAAAAATCCAAAAAAAGAAAGTAATACTTGAAAAAACATTGATATATATGAAAAATTGATTTTAAAAAAATATAAAATGTTAAAATATTTTTATTTTCTTTTTTAAATCATCCTGTTAAACAACTTTTATAGAAATAGTTTTCATTTTAAAAAATAGAAACTTTTTTTAAAAATGTCTTTGAAATAGTTTCTTTGTATTTATTTATATAACTTATATAGCAAAATATTTGAAATGTTTTTATGGGTGTCATCATGGGATTAATCACAATTATATAGAATTAAATTTCTATACCACCTAGCTAGTTATAGAATTTATATAAAAACAATTAAAGAAATTTTTCGTCGACCTAAACATTACTCAATTAGTTAGGTTGTGGGTGAAATCTGATTAAAGGAGGTAAAATCAAATTATAAGGAAATCTTGCAAGATAAGATTAATTTTTTAAATCACATTCCTAGATAGAAGGGAAAATTTATTTAAATTCTTATTTTAAGGAATATGGAAAATCTAGGTCAAAGACCTTATAAATACCTCATTATGACTAAAGGGAGTTCAACTTATTCCTCATTCTCTAAATTCTAGATTGCTACATTTTTTTCTTCTCTGACTTAAGCATTGGAGCTTGTAGGTCACCTCTTTCCGCTAAATTACAAATTTACAGTTGCTATCACGTTAAGGTCATGTGAGATTTCTCATGACCAGATTTTAGCAACAACAATTGGCACTGTCTGTAAGAAATGAGAGTGTTCTACATTGCATACCTAAACTGAGAAAATCACAGCTATGTTGACATGGGGGCTTAGGTTGGATAAAAAAAAAGTCTTCAATTCCATCATGATTAAGGATTGTATATGAGTTCTAAGGAATTACTTTGGTGAATGCATTCATGCGACACAATTCACAATATGCCTCTATTTAAACCTTTCCACATCCATCTTCAAGACATGTAAATTCACAACTACAACTTTCGATTGAGATAAGATAGTTATGGAGATCCATGCAACAATTGGGACAAACTTTGAAGTCCAACCTCGAAGATCTCCAAAATATCAGATAAAGTTATTTCAAACTTGAAACTTTATAATGCTACATTTAAATTCAATAAACAACATACAATAATTAACTTGCCTATGTCTCATGTTATTGATTAATAACCAAATGATGCAGGTCATAGTTATTTTGTTATGATCTTTTGTTTATTTTATAAAGTAGATCTCCATGCACTCTACACATGCTATCTACATTTTTGAATTATTTGAATGTCATTAGCATGATAACATCAAAATGACAATCTTTGTGTTGTAATGTTTAATTACACATCATGAATAACTAAGACTGTCATGGAATATTTGAAGAAAAATTTTCTATTTAGAATTTTGGAGGTCATGCAATTGCTTATTTATGTAATAAGTTAATTGTTGCATTATGATCACTAGGCTAGGAAACTATAAAGGAAATACCACTTGATGGAAAAAAAGAATGGCCTCTCTAGAAATTGATCTTTATCTTTCTAAGAGGGGTGATAAAGAAACTACTCCCTAGAAATCGATCTTCATCTTTCTAAGAGGAGAGTATTAAACAACTTCCAAAGAAATTGATTTACATCTTTCTAGGAGGAAGACTCTAAACCTAAAATTTTCTCCAATGGAATCGATATTCATCTTCTCAGAGGAGAATCTTAGACTTATGAAAGATTGAGTCCAACCTCATAGGGTTCGACCTGCAAATTCTAAGGATAATCCGAAGTAAGACTTTGGAGCCCTAAAATTTTCTCAGTGGAATTGATATTCATTTCCCCCAAAAGAGAATCTTAAACGTATGGAAGATTGAGCCCAACCTTTGGAGTTCGACTTGTAAATCCTAAGGATAATTTGAAGCAAGACTTTGGAGCCTTAAAATTTTCTCTAGTGGAATCGATATTCATCTTTCCAGAGGAGAATCTTAGACTTATGGAAGACTGAGTCCAACCTCATGGGGTTCAACCTACAAATCCTAAGGATAATCCGAAGCAAGACTTTAGAGCGCTTAAAAGCGTTATATTTAAAATTGACAAAATGATTATACTCTCAAATTGGATCTCATATTTTAGGCTCATAAGCAATAAGCTGCACCATGAACTCCAACGAGAGTGGGGACTAATGTTGTGGGTGAAATTGAACTCATGAGGTAAACCCAAATTATAAGGGAATCTTACAAGATAAGATTAACCTTTTTAAATCTCATTCCTAGATAGAAGGGAAAATCTATTTAAATCCTTATTTTAAAAGGAATATGAAAAAGAGTAATTGTGATAAATGGATTCTTTTTAAAACCCGTTTACAATTTTGTCCACAATGTCTAGATTTTTCATATACAGATTTTAACAATTTTTAAAAATGGAAAAAAAATTCAGGGACGAAATTGACCCTATTAAACCGTTTACCTTATTATTTTTTTATATATTCTATAAAGCAAGTTTCCTTATTTACAATTTATCAGTTATTAAATTCAAATATCATTAAATGGTATAAATATATATGTTTATCTCTCCAAATAATTGCATTCCATTATTACCAAATCATCATTAATGTTTAGATTTATTAAAATGTTTTTTTTTTCATCTTCAATTTTCTATTTCCATTTCTGTCAGCAACCTCCTTGCTTTATCCTCTCCATTTTTGACTGCCATTTCCGCCAGCAACTCCATTTTTCGACATGAACAATTGTAAAGTCATTTCTACCACCCAATTTCTCAATTTCCAACAATTACCATCTCTTAGAATTTATCCATTTCATTTCCTACACCCATGTTTGTTTTCTGTCACACATTGTTATTTGGTTCTGTTTTCGTTTTCATAGTTTTCAATACATTTGATTTTTCATTTTACATTATTTTAATATTTGACTTTAATAATTTATCTTATATATACCCCATATATACCCATATGTATATTCTCATACCATGATAAAAACAAATATTATATTCAATTTGACATTAATAGATTATCCCATATATACCTCATATATATCCATATGTATATAACCATAATATGATAATTGTTTGTGTATACATTTCTTCATATATATCCAATATCTTTTTATCATACTTTATCCAGAAATATATCTTATAGTATAATAATTGTTCATGTATCCATTTTGTCATATATACCTGATATTTTTAGCCTTTAGCAAATATATAATTGATATATACATTTTTTTTTATCGTTGAAGTGGCTATGAAATTGAATCAAGTTCAATCCTAGTAAGAATTATATATTCATCACATAATAATTATTCTTGCATCTATTTCGCCATACATGCCTGATAAATTTAGCATTAAGTAGATATATACTTGATATATACCCATTTTCTTTTTTGTTAAAATGACTATGGAATTGAATCAAGTTTCATCATAGTATGAACTATATATTCATCGTCTATATTAAGTATTACATATATTCGTTAAACCTATGAAATATGCCAAAAGAAAAAAAGAATGACAAAGTTGGTTAGTATAAAACATTTGTCAAAATATATACAATGTATTATATCATATGAAACACAATTTTTTTGCAAATATACTGCCATTCCATTTGTATTTTATGGTAGACAATGTATATATTTATGTACTTAACCCTTCATATAGTGTATAATATCAACATCATACAATGTATATATAGGCACTACAGTGTATATATTTCTATACTCAACCCTATCATCCCTTCTTCAATTATTTCTTATAAACCTCAAAATATAGCAGGAATATATATATATATATATATATATATATATATATATATATATATATATATATATATATATATATATTTTTTTTTTTTTTTTTTTAAAAAAAAGACATTCTCCCTATCTTCCCCTATTTTCCCTTATCCAGGACCTAACTTTACAGTCACCACTGTCCTCCAGCAGCAGTCACCTCCAGCTCTTCGTCAGTGCCCCTTCTCCGACCAGCAAACCAGACACCGGCGTCGTAGATTGACTTCTTCGACGGAAGTGAAGTCGTGAGCGATGGATCTGCGAGCCCACGCATTTTTTGGTGGTTTTTTCCCCAACCAATGCACTGCTTCCTCTTCTTGTTCCTCTTTTTGTCTATGTGTAGCCATCACCGCACCACCCAAACATCGTCGCCCTCCAATTGATGTCCAAACTATTAGATAGCAAAATGCGAGGGAAACAAAAAGGTCCATGGACATAAAGAACTTACCCGATGCTATAGATGGTGTATATTTTTCGTTGTTCAGAAGGAAAACCCGAACTACAACCATGTACTGTTCATCATTTATGGAGAAAAAAAAAACCCTAGTCTTCCGTTCAAGGGTTCTGTTCGCCGGTAGACCAGTTAAGAGAGATTTTGTAATTTGAAGAAATTTTTGGGGGGATTGTAATGTTTTGGCAGTTGTT
Organism: Trichosanthes truncata; assembly: GCA_033996785.1. Classification (NCBI taxonomy): domain Eukaryota; kingdom Viridiplantae; phylum Streptophyta; class Magnoliopsida; order Cucurbitales; family Cucurbitaceae; genus Trichosanthes; species Trichosanthes truncata. The sequence goes on from JAWPNB010000003.1 coordinate 80,397,570, forward strand.
GGAGAGTATTTTGCCCCGTTTTTAGGAAAGAATTTCAAATCATAATGAATACAAACGATCTTTTCCATTTTTGATTATTTTATTATTTTTTTCTTAATTTTTATATAAAGAATGGGCAATATTGTAAATGGACTTCAATTACAGCTTTTATCTAATAAAAAGGTGACATGGATGCAAATTTAGAAACTTTTGAACATTTTTGTAGAATGGATATATTAAATGGCCCATTTATGTAGTTTTCCCTATGAAAAATCTAAGTCAAAGACCCTATAAATATGTCATTATGACTCAAAGAATGGAGTTCAACTTAACCTTCATTCTCTAAATTCTAGTTTGCTACACTTTTTCCTCTCTGACTTAAGCATCAGAGCTAGTGTGGCAAATGCCACACAGATGTCCAGCTTTTTTCTCTTTTGTAGGTCTCTCTTTTTGCTAAATTGCAAATTTATAGTTGCTGTCGTGTGAAGATCAGGTGAAGTTTCTCATGGCCAAATTTTGACAACAACAAGTTATAATATTATACATTTATTCTAACAGTCCGATGTTCAAAAACTTTACCTCAACAATATTTATTAAAGAAAACAAAATCTAACAGCATTGAAAGATTGACATATCCAATGTCTCTTCATCTTCAATGGTATTATATACGAAGCTAGTTTATTTTCCAATGGTTATTTGTTTTAACTTGGCAAGTCTTGGGTTCCCAATTTGCAAAGTGGACATTAGAATGTTTATTGAATGAGGTTATTAATGTCTTAACTAAATATGCAATTCTTAGGATAGTGAGTGTTTTTTTAAGGATAAATATGTCTAATTTGAAAAGAAAATGATTCCAAAATTCTTGACTTTCTCATTTTGAATAGACCATAGAGAAGTTTTTTTTTTAAAAAAAAAATTGATATTACATCACAAATATGAGATGGAAATGAAATGCTTTAACCATTGAGCAACACTCTTCTTGATATATAGAGAGTAATTTGGTCGTTTTCTTGGCGACATGGCATGACTACATTTTGAAAGTTTATATTAGAGAAAGATTAAAAGTCACTAAATTCTTAAATAATCATTTGACACGTCATTCATTACACAAAAGAAGATTGGAGACATGAATCATAAGCTTGGCAATTGCAAAATAAAAATTAAGAAAATAATTCTTTTCATATTATGCAAAAGGAAAAACAAAACAAAAAATCCCATTTTAAGCAATTTTGATCACTAAATTCATAGTGATCAAAGTTGCATAGTTTCGTGGCTATAAATATGTGAATATGACTATGAATATAAAGTAGAAATTACTTGTCCTAGATAATATTCACATATAATGATTATGTCATTTTCTTTGTTTCTTAAATTCATTTGTTCGGTAAGTAAGATGGTACACTTACACGCCGAGTTTTTTCTGTTGAGAAATTATATCTTTTTTTATCTCTTTGATTTATGCTTTTTTAAAATGAGAAAAGAAAAAATTATCAACGGTTAAATTAGTCAAGGCATTGATGTAAAGTAGAGAAGTAAATAGCTTAATATTAAAAAAATTGGTTGAACTGTTATAGATGTAACAATTTAGTGTCTAAACTTTTGTTTGTAACAATTTAGTCCATGCATTTTCAATTTTGTAACAATTTAGTCCATAAACTTTAATATGTAATAATTTAATCATCCCTATACTTTAAAATTTGTAACAATTTAGTAGCTATCATGAAAAAAATATTGTTAAGATTTAATGAGATTTCTTACATACATAGATCAATAAACTAATTAAGAACCAAATGTATTTATAAATTAAAAAATCAAGTCATTACATAATAAAATTTGACACTTTATTTTGATGGACTTTTTACGATAGGGATTATATTGTTACTTGTTACATACAAAAGTTTATGTACTAAATTGATACAAACTTGAAAATACAGAGACTAAATTGATACAAATTTAAAAGTACTAGGACTAAATTGTTACAAATTAAAGTTCAAACTATGGACTAAATTGTCACTTCTATGAAAGTTTAAGGATCAAAGGTATTTTTTAACCTAAAAAATTATATTTATATATATAGATAGATATATATAAAAGAGTAGAAAGTGAAATTTTTTTCTCCCCCTCAAACGTAAGATTGAATCTCACTCCTAATCTAAGGATAATATTATTGAAGAAAACTACTTTTATAATTTTAATATTATTTATATTAAATAGTTTATTTTAGGTTAAATTATAAGTTTAATCTCTAAACTTTCATGTTTATGTTTGTGTCTAATAGGCCCCTAAACTTTAAAAATGTCAAATAAGTCCTTGAACTTTCAATTTTGTGTCTAATAGATCCCATACATATTTAACATTTTTTAAAATTAATAAATCTCTTAGACATAAAATTGAACTTTGTGTTTAATAGGACATTAAACTATCAGTTTTGTGTCCAATAGATTTGTGAATTTTAAAAAATGTCAAATGGGACAATGATTTATTAAACACAAAATTGAAAGCTAGAGACTTATTAGACGCAAAATTGAAAGTTTAGAAACGTATTAGACACTTTTAAAGTAAACATATTATTAGATACAAAATTGAAAGTTTAAGAACCTATTTGACATTTTTTTAAGTTTAAGAATCTATTTGACACAAACTCGAAAGTTGAGGGACTGATCTTGTAATTTAACCTTTATTATATAATAATTAAAATATAGATATTTCTAAACATTATTAGTTCCTACGACTCAATAACGTCCATGAAATCAAATATATAATTGATGAAGAGATAATTTAAAACAATATCTTCTATGAGCTAACATCTTTTAAATAAGCATAAGTCAACTAGCATAAAGCATGTATCCTCAATTAAGATGTTAGAGGTTCGAATCTTTCACTCTCACAAATTGTTGAACTAAAAAAAATAATTTATCAACATCATTACTTTGAAAGTAAAATTATAACTTTGAAAACATGAATAACGAGATTAAAAAGTTAATACAAATTTTGGGGATTAAGTAATATATTTTCCCTATTTAAAATTAATTAGACTTTGTATATTTTTCTGGAAAATAATTGGGGACAATCAATCATTGTCCCTTCTTCTCAAAGTCTCCCAATCTTCACACAATTTCAGAAGTTTTCTCTACCAAGTTATTAATGGCTTGGACGCTCACTCTTGTGGGGACAGAGTTTTCATATGAAATAATTCAATTAGTAAAAATATCCATGAAATAGTATTATTTATTCGTATATTAAATTTACAATATACTTTCTTCTCTTCTCTATTTCACTCACGCATTCAACTTATCCAAATTGGTAAATTCTATAATTAATTTTATTTTATTGGTTATGAGTTATTTGTTGGTCTTTAGTCTCATATTTGTAGTATGCCATATACTTTAATACTCAATGTATCGAGAAATTATTTGGTGAGGCCGTTACAATGTGACTGACAATTTTTAACTATTAGATGGAGAGTGGGGTGTACCTCAAATTTATATCAAGTGGTTATTCCACATGAAAATTATTGAATCTGCATCTAACGGTTATTATGAAGCAGTCATATTGCAGCGGCTTCATTGAATAATTTGTCCAATATATCAAAGATAATATTTTCTAAAAAAAAGAAAAGAAAAGAAAAAGAAACAAATATAGGATAAAATGAAAATTCATTTGCCAAAGAAAATTAACAAGATACATATGAAAATTTAAGAAGTGGGGCCAACGAAGAAACAGTGGACAGAAATGAATTTAAGTAGCAATCCACAAAAACCCTTAATGGGCCTTGTGGTAACATCTGTCATGGGCCCATGGGCCCACTGTTAGTTGCCCTTTGGATACAGACATTTTTCATTTATTGCATGGTGAAAGTGACCAAAGCCAATATCTCAGCTTCAAAAGAGTTAGAGCCAGATAAATATAATTTCAAGATTATTGATTCATGTTTGATTTTTATGGACCACATAGAAGAAAAATATAAATTTTAGAAGTCACAATTTTTGTTCAACAATCTTTAATGTTTCACAAAAAAGATTTAACAGTTATCAATATCTATTGATTATATGTGGTAGCATATTTTTAACCATTATTGAAAAATAATAATAATGTCCAAATGTGACGAATTATTAAGATATTGCTTCGACATGGTTATTTATGGCGATTCTTACCATTATAAAGCGTTTATATTCTACCAACAATCAATATATTTTTGTGAATGCCAAAAAAAAAATCATCGTGATCGACAATCTACTAAATGATAAAAATAGTTTATCAGTTGAATCATTACAAGTACAAAATTTCTCGTTACATATAATAGTCAAGTTAGGTTGCCAAAGGCCAAGAGGAAAACAAAAGCAGGTGGAGTTTCAATAATTGTATATGACAATCAAGTGGCTAATGAGGACTTTTTTTTTTATGTAAAGAGTTTTTTTTTATGACATGGTCCTACATGAGTTGAGTCATCAAACAAATTGGATTAGAAAAGAAGTAATCTTTTGATGAAGATAGTTTGTGTGGCTAAATTGAACGAAGCTATCCAAATTGAGACAACTTGATAGCTAAGATGTGAGGGAATGTTCCCATACGCTCGGTTTCCATTCCAGTTGTAGGCGTAACCAACCCGCTATCAAAGATATGACAGAAAGAAATAATAGAAAAATAGCTTCAGTTCACAATGTTTATTAGACTAATGGCAATAGATCAATGAACATCTAACTTAAATAAACATATACGCAATATTCAAAATGGCTAGGACGATTGCATCCATAAGTCTAAACTATAATGAGAAGGTTGCTTGAAATGATGGTGAAATATTGCCAATTAAATTGGAAGCACAAGTGGGATATAGATTCAAATAGTCACCATCACAGCGAGGGGATAATAATTAATAGGTTAAAATATCATTTTAGTCCTTATACTTTGAGCTTTGTTCCATTTTGGTCCCTATACTTTCAAATGTCTAATTTTAGTCTTTGTACTTTCAATAAAGCTTAAAATTGGTACCTTTGATAAGTTTGAAGTTAATGTTTATCAAAATTGATTAAATAATAATAATAATTTCAATACAAGAAAAGACACAATGTGAACATACTTATAAAATTTATAGAGAAAAAACTAATAGAGACTAATTTTTTAAAGAAAAATTAACAATAAACTAATAGTATGAACCAATTTTAAGTTTTATTGAAAATACATAGACTAAAATTGAACATTTGAAAGCACAGAGACTAAAATAGAACAAAGTCCAAAGTATAGGAACGAAAATAGTATTTTAACCTAATTAATATTATGCTCCAAAAAGAAAAGGTGATAATTCTGAGTGCCAATTTTGTTTGATGTGGTAGTTATGGTTATGGTACACAATTTTTTTCAGGACAAAATGCTTGAATGCAGAGTGGAGGAAATATCTTCACACATACTCAGTGCAATCCTATAATATATCTTTGAACTTTGTCAATACATCTATTTTGTCATAAGGTACAATGTTGCCCTTAATTTTCATAAATGTTTCAAAACTATCTTTAAGTAGAAAACCACATTAGAATGTTGAATAAAAAGTTGACATGTCTGAATGTTGTTCTTTCAAACTTAATCTAAACAAACATTCTAGTCACCACCACATCATTTTAAGTCATCGTCATATCGATTTTTCGTCCATCATTATAACGAATTTCTACTCTAAGAGTAGTTTTGAAATATTTATGAAATGTCAAAAGTAATATTACAACTTTTAAAAGAATATGGATATTTTTGAAACACATGACAAAATTCAGGAGTATTTTTTATAATTTAGCCACTTTGAAAATATGTATAAATTATGTAAATTTTTAATTAAAAAAAAGTCTCCCACTTTGTTTTTTTTTAGATTTATATACTTTGAGACATTATTTTATTTCTCATACTTACAATAAACCTTAAAAAAACAATAACCTCCTTTCAAGAAAGGACACAACATAGCAATGAAAAAAAAAAAGGAAAGAAAGTGTTCATTATTTATTTTACAGAGGAAGGAAATGTGACTTTTTGTCAAGATGATGGCATTTTTTACCAATACTTTGTTTCTTAATCTGTTACATCTGCAAACTCGCCCTAGAGAAAAGAACTCTAATCTATGGTGATGAAATTGACCCAGAATCTTCAAGTCCAAACCTTTCAAGAATTCAAATGAAACTACATTCAACATCAAACACTGTATATGTTTCTTCTCAAGCAGTTGAAATCTATTTCCAACAATTTCACATATATCCTATATGTTTCATTTTTTACAAGACATTTGATTCCTTGGTTAGATTATATAGTTTGGAATTATAAATTGGAGCCTATATTTTCTATGTGAATTTGTTTATCTTATAACAAAGATTTGTCAACCTCATGAGTTTCATAAACAAGTTCACTTTTAAAATACAAAAATACTTTCAGGTTTAAATACTATTTTGGCCTTTGTACTTTTACCTTTGGTTCTATTTTTCTTCTTTTTTTCCCTTTCTTTTTCAATGCCCTCTTTACTCTCTTCTTCCATTTTCCAATCTCTAAAACTACTCCCTTCAATCAAGATGTATAGACAATAGCAAGAAGAAAGCAAAATAATAGAACCACCAAGAGACCTTAAGACTTAAATGCTTTAACAAGGTTGTACATTAGTAATTTGAATTAGTATATTTGGATTTAATACACAAAAAGAGAGACATGTTGAGAATTTGGTTCATAATTTTGAGGACATTTAGTGGGAGTGAAAAGGAAGAAAACATATGCATTACCAAATTTGTAGCGGATGAAAATTTTATTAATTCTTTTTGCAGCTCATATTAGTCTATTTGTTGTAGTCAGTTAAGAAGGTTCCCCATAATTGAGAATTGGGCAAATGGAGGAAAATTGAAAATGTCTATATGAAAAAAAATGAGGGTATTTATATGAGTTGTTTTCAAATTGGTTCTTTTCCAATTCAAAATAACTTTACCGATATTGACTATTTGGGTGTTAAAACTTCTTATATTTATGTTGAACATGTTTAGAAATAAGAGAGAGCTCCTCCTGTTTATTTAAAATTTTAATATTGAAGAAGATATGAGAAATGAGGGAAGTTTTAGAGATTTGAAAATGGAAGAAGAGAGTAGGAGGGTATTGAAAAAGAAAGGAAGAAAAAAAAAAGAGGAAAAATAGAGAAATGTTACGCTATAGATTGAAGCAAATCATGAGAAAAAAAAATAGAATAGGAGATAATGGGGTGTAGATAAACGATTTTCGTCTATATACTAATGGTAAATGCATTTTTTAACCATTTTTTAAAGGTTAATTGTATTAATGCAACTTTAGAAAGTTCATGAGTATTTTTAAAACGATGTACTAACAATTTCTTTCCATATATTAACGGTAAGGATATTTTTGAACTTTTTTTTAAAATTTTAAAGGTATTAATGAAACTTTTGAAAGTTTAGGGGTATTTTTGAAACTAAGTACTAACGGTTTCCATTCAAAACGAACTGTAATGGTATTTTTTAATTTTTTTTTTTAAGTTTAAGGGTATTAATGAAACTTTTAAAAGTTCAAGGGTATTTTTGAAACAAAGTACAAAATTTAGGTGTATTTTCTATAATTTAACCTTATCACAATTTCAACATAACACTACACTCAAAAAAAAAAAATTGAAATGTAGCCATAAGTCCATAACTTTATATTAAAGGGTTTCCATTGTATATAAAACTTGTATTAAAATTTTGCAAATAAAAACCAAAGGGTCACTTTTCAAAGTATAGGTACCAAAACAAACATTTTGAAAGTACTAAAACTAAAATAAACAAAGTTGAAAGTACAAATACCAAGATGAACCAAAGTTAAAAGTACATGAGCCAAAATAATATTTTAGCCCTACTTTAATAAATCATAAACCCAAAGCCAAATACAGAGTACATAAATCAAGTTTTCATAACTCATTCATTTCTCTACGTAATTCAAACATATGCTATACAAAATCAACCAACATGCACCCTGATTTATTACACAGAGTCAAATATCTTTTATAGACAGGCAACGGGTCTTTCAATATACTCTGTCTGAAAGAATTTCAATAACTTCGACCCCTTTCTCTCTCTCTCTCTCTCTCTCTCTCTCTCTCTCTCTCTCTCTCTCTCTCTCTCTCTCTCTCTCTCCCCCCTTCCACAAAGGAGGGGCAGGAGACAAGTGACTTGACATGAGGTAGAGATGTTAAGTGTTCTGTTCCCTAACTCTCATTTGAATTTTAGACAGATTGTTGAAGTTTATTTTCATAAAGATACTGAATTTTGTCAAATGTACACTAAGAAAAGATTAATCCAGCAGTCATGATCATGCAATAAAAAGAAAGAGAACAGATATTAAGCAGAAGAAAAGAAAAACCATAACAAAGGGACAGAAATTGCAAGACCTAGTTGTGAAGCTTGACTGCATCCAGATTTCTTCTTCCCTGAGGGCCGTTTGAGTACCATAATGATGTATAATCTCCATAAATAACTTCGCGATATCTTAAGGGAGAAGACTCGCTAACAAGCTCCGCAGAAGGCAATATTTTCACTGCCTTCGGTGGATCATGAAAAGCAGAAATTGAAAGTCTTGCCCTGCTAGAATTTGTAATCACCCTATGTTCCGCACTCTTGTACTTCCCATTAGTTAAAATCTGCATACAGTAGTGTGCTATTGAAGTCCCTAATTGTCTTAATTAGAACCAAATCTTAATGAGTTAGCCAGACACGTTAATCAATGAAGCAAAATGGTAAAACACATTAGTGACTTTAATCAAAACAAAATGCTGGTGTTGATGAATAGAAGATATAGAAATGCCCCAATGATCAAGCAATATGAATGTTTGCACGCAATTGTCTTTCTTAAATGCTTAACAGGCAACTTTCTCTTTCTCACTTCGGGTCTTCATTTGTCAACAAGAAATTGTGAATTATCATTTCAGTTTATAACTGTCAAATATTGAAGATTCCTACTGCCAGCCGCTGAGGACAGTTAACATTTGGCATGGTTGATTAAGGAATGATTAGAAATATTTTCTTGATCTAATTGGGATTGTAATTCAAGTTTCAAGCTTTCATATATTTCCTTGTTTACAATGACCATTTTACTGTATACCCTTAGCATGCGTGAAATATCATTTCAAACACTGTAATGTTTGTGCGCCTAAAATGCTTGTCTGAACTATTACATTCATTGTCCTAAAAAACTAAAGAAAAAAGGGAAGGGGGGGAAGAAGAAAGAAAAAAGAAAAACCACTCGCTTTCTCCATCGTCCTTTATTCAAAATCCCTAATGTCAGATATGATTGAAACTTCTAATTCAACTTAACTTGTGTTAATAAAATTCTTTTCATTGTGAGGCTGGGAGCATGGGTGGCTTAAGAACATCTAGGCCAACTATAGAGAAGATGGGAAAAATTAAACATCTAGGCCAACTATAGTCTTAAGCGGTCTCAACATGGATTGATGCTAATTGAGGTGGGCACCAACTATCTTCATGAAAAACAAACAAAAGGTAGGTGATCAACTCTAGAAATGTTAAGAACAAACAAAAAATAGGGACCTAACTCCCAAAGTGGTGTCGGGACCTTAATCTTTCGTCACTTATGCACAATCTCAAAAACTGAGACGGGGAACCATTCCAATCAACAAAGTTCAGAGGCGAGACTTGGAAAGAAATTGAGGTAATTTCTTGCTTTGTACTTGGGTATGGGCTGTACAAGCTCCACTAGACTCCCAAGTCAAACACATATAGATGGTATTTTTCTAGGTCGTAATTTTGGTTGAGGATAGGCTCACTGTAGACTGTTTGTCAATGACAAAGCAAATTGATCATCAAGGCCCAGCAACTTAGTCGTCTTGCTCCATCATGAGATATCCAACAGTTATGCTACACATCAACTATCATGTTTTATATATAGTTAACTTAGCTACAATTTTGACAGGATGTTCCTCCATTAGCCTGCCTGATTCTAATCAAACAGTGGCTCCATTGAAGAGAAATCTTCAACTACCCTAATGAAAGCACTCTAGCCCCAAAACCACAGCCACCCACACTGATTTTTAATTCCGGCATTGCAGCAAAAAGGTTACAAGCCAAATCCTTAACGTAGTGGGGAAGTGCAACCTCCGTAACACAATCTCCACCAGTAAGCTATAGATAGAGGCTGAAACATAAACACTATTTTCACAAGACATGTAAGCAGGTGGGTTGCCTATTTCTCGTTCTCACTTGGGAGCCAAATCAAAAAACCGCATATTGCCCACTATTATATCAACCCACCAACACTTAATGAGCAGTCAAGTAATCCAGTTCACGTGAGATAGTGGATTGCACATTTTAAATCAATTTGTACATGCAATTTCAAGATGATCAGATAGTACAATGCACAATTTTCATGCTACACGAACAGCACATGGCTAGTGGAGTACAGTGAAGAGAACTCAAGACACGACAAGAAACCTAATAACTTGGGGCAAAGTTTGAGGACTTAATCTGTGACAAGTACTTTCCTGAGACTACAAGAAATGAGGACTGAAGGAGATAACTTTCTAAGGTTAAGTCAAAAAAAGCATGATTGAGTTCTAGTATGATAGAAAATTTGCCAGAAATAGTTGACAAGAAATTGAACGTACCAACAATTCCTTAAAGAGAGTTCCAGCAGACCTCTTCCAGTCAATGGTAACATCAAGCCAAAAGGCTCCAAACCCAGCAGCAGCAGCAGCAGCAAAGAATACATACCTAGTATCCTACTAGTGGCAAATATCACAAAGGAGGTTGTGGTTAATGCCAAGGTCTGTTTCAGGTATGCATATGCTAAGGAAGGGCACTGCCAAGGTGTCTACGGCTTCTAGTTCTCATCATTAGAAACAAACAAGGGCTCCTAAGCAATCAGCACCATTTTGACAGTCTCTTAATGGGTTCTCAAGTACAGGAAGATGATATCAGAAAAGGAATAGCACTGATAGGACCTATAAAGTCCTATTTAATTACACTTATTTCTTGTTAATTAGAAGGATTTTATGTGTTTTATTATTTTTTTTAGGGATTCAAGCAATTCACATGTTTTGAAGAGTTTGCACCATTTTGGAATTAATTCGAACCAAATTGGAGGTGATTCTAGCAACTGAATTTCTATACCAAATTTGACCGATCATATCATGATATTTCGAGATGAAAATATATTCAAATTTGGTATCAAATCGAAGCTTATTGAATTATCTTTCCAACGGTATAAGACTCATTGCATTCCAATAAGTATTATGAAAGTTATGGCATTTTGAGTGATTACTGCTCCTGCTGGAAAACTGCTGTACCCGAGAATATTTTGTGCCAGCTTCCGTTCCTATTATCTTGCTGCTCACGTTTGGGAATATATCCAAATTAGATATCATTTTAAAGATCTCGGAATTATCTTTCCAACAATATAAAGATCACGTTGATCCAAGGTTTGGAGAAAAAGTTATGGGCAAAATAATGCAGACTGCGCAATCCAGAAACTTTCCTTATTTGCTCTATGTTTGTTTTGAGAATTTAGGAAAGGATTTTCGAGTTTTAGATGTATTTTCCAGCATTTTACAAGAGAGAACATTATTTACTTTATTTTATTTTATTTTAAATATTATTCCCTAATTGTTTTGGGAAAACATCTTTCTAGAATTTAGGGTTTCTTACTTGTGTAAGTTGTCTACTTGAAGGCTATTTAAGCCTTCTTATGGACAGCAAGGGGGATCTTTTTTTGGCCTCTTGGCCTAGACGTTTTTAGAGAGCTTTTAGACTCATTTTCTCTTTTCTCCTTAGACAATAATGGTATCAAATTTTATCACGATGCTCAGCTAAACTCTGCAATTCCAGTTCAGAGGTCGGCTGCAACCAATTGCAATGTTGTGAGGCTTGAACCTTAACTTAGTTTTCTTTCAATTGCAAGTATTCTTTAATTCCCGTGTTAATTTTATAAGTATGTATTTTGATTAAATTGACGCCTTAATCACTCTACATATTTTATTGCTAATCATGATCATGATCCGTAATTGTCATGTTGAATGAACCGGTAGCATTAGGATTATCACATGTGTATGTTTTGTGGGTTTCCATATTGCATGGCTTGCATGTTTAATTCTAGGAATTAAAGAAGCTTCTTAATTAGATGAAAGTTGTTTTACCTGATTAGTTGTCTTGGTCGTTCCAAGGTTCGTAATGCCTTTATCTAAATAATTTGGAGCGGTTTCGTCAAAATTGTTTAGGTAATTAGCGTTGACTTGACGTTCGTTAGAGTTAATGAATTTAGGGAATTTGTTACTTTTGGGGTTTCCTGATAAGTTGACTAAGTGCTTGTATGATTAAGTTAAACGTTTTGTGTGCCTATGATCAATTTGGCAATTGGATAAAACCGTGCCTTTGAATTGGAACTTGGTAAGATTTGACCTATCTTTATTTTCATCTTATGTTTTATTTTATTTAGAAAAACACAAAATCCCCCCTTTTATTTGTTTTCTCCTTTGCAAATTTAATTTGAGAAATTGATATTTGGTTCCCTGAGATCGACCCGGTCCACTCAATGCTACAAGTAGCTTAGGATCGGTTTATAAATTGTAATTTGACGAGCCCTCGACAAGCTCGCTTCAAGCACCTTACGACTTCTAGCATGCAAACCTCAAAGAAATTAACTATTTGGAGAATTTGAGATATCCAAGTCCCTCCCTAGCAGAATATTCCTAAAATTTTCTGCAAACTCCCCCACCTCCTTCTCTTCACTTAATACAATTACAGTGCTTGGACGTGAAGAGAAAAGAAAATAAAAAACTAGAGACACTCCTACACCTAATAACTGATCTCCACCGTAGACTCAAATGCACAGAGTTTATTGGATGATTACCCCACCATCATCCTGTGTAGAGCTATAAGTTATTCTTCTTCCGCTCTTTTATCGATAGTCTATTATTGCCCCCACAAACTTTGATCTTGCTCTGAAGCTTGAAACTTGAAATTGATAGTGTGGGAACCCAACAGTATCAAGCAGAAAATTAATAGCAGAGTTAGTACAGTGATTGATATCCTCTTAACCAAGCTTTTACTATCCAATCTTCTGTCCAAATATTAGCCTCCTCATCTCTCCGAGCCCTCTCTATTTATAACCCTGTAAGCTGACAAACTAACTAAATAACGACAAGTATCAGTCCCACCTCCAAGAGTCCTACCAATATTTTAGATCCTTTCTCTCTATATGAAGTAGTACAAATCGTTTAATTGAATGATGATAATAAATAAATCTGAGATTGACATGCCTTCACTTTTAGGGAGTGAATGCTCTAGTCAATACTGGAGTTGACACTATATAGAAATCTCTGCTGTAAAACATAAGGTCTATATATCACATCAATTTTGACTATTCCAAGGGAGGCTAAAATTAGACTCAAGAATCAGATGATTTCTTGAGTTCTAAGGATGATGAAGACACTAGCTAGGGTAAAGAGTGAACTAACTTGGGCAGCTGCAGTACTTAAGGCCAAGGAACCCAATTCAATTCACAAAATGCATAAACATAGAGCATTCTCCATCTGTGGCTAATACAATGTTTTTCATTAAACAACTGATTGGTACCCAGGTAAATTCATAGGCCCTGAATCATTCTCCTTCTACTATTTCCTTTCTTTGAGAGGGTGGAGATGTCGTGAGATGGTTCTTACAATTACAATTTCGTTTTTCTAAATAACTCAGAAAATAAGAACTATTAGAAATAGTTCTCATTTAGTGACAGGAGAAAAGGAAAAAGAGCACAAGCTTGCCCGCTAATTACCATTCACCAGGTATGGATAATTCAGAGGAATGGATAACATTAAAGCAGATGATGGACTTTGCATAACTGCAAACGCAGGTTAATCAAAGATACGAGAAGATATAGAAATGGAGACATAACCTCAGTTTGGTCAGCTAAAATGACAACAATGGCATCAGGAGACAGAGGCTGAACGGTGACCCAATCTCCTTGCCCGCTGAGAACCTGAAGGCCCCCAACATCATCTTGTATTAGCAGAGTGATGACGCCAATGTCGGAATGGGTTTGCAGACCAAGCGTCAAGTCAGGCTCTGGACATGGAGGGTAATAACTGACAGTAATATTCTGATAAATAGCTTCTTCCGCACCCATACCAGTGATGGCGTTCTCCATCCATGACGAAGGCAGCCCAATACCTTCAGAGAGAACGCCCAATAACCGCTGAGCAAGCAATTTCATGCAATCGCTGTACTGCGCCATAAGCTCCCTGTAATTGGAAGGAAAGTGAGGCCAATTAGAAGGATTGCGGCGGGAAAGCGGGAGCGTATGGTGATCGAAGTAATCTCTCCAGTCAAGCACCGACGATTGTGAGTCGTCTTCGATTCCGCCAAGCATTTGAGTGCCATAGCCCTCGGAGGCGAAGGATTTAGGATCGCAAGCGTAGGCGAGCTTATCGGAGACGGGACAGTCACTGAAGAAGGAGAGAGCCGCAGTCCTCATCTGGTTCAACAAAGAGGAAGGAATTCCATGGTTGATGACTTGGAAAGCTCCCCATTCGCTCGATGCTCGGCCAATGGCGGCTCGAACGGCGTCTCTCTGGTTCGGATCGAATCCGAAAAGGTCGATCACCGGAACTCTGAGGTCGGAGGAATTGTTAATGGCGGAGGGACGGTTACGCAGCGGCTGAATGTATTGGGAAGGAACATGAGAGGGCTCTGTTTCGGCTAACTTTTGGACTCTGATAGCTGGTGTTACTGCTAATCCTCCGGCGCGGCTCTTGGATGAATCTAGCGCCATGGTTGATGAATTTCAACTGAAAAACACAGAGTTTCGTGACTGATAAATAATTCATCGGAAAAAAAATATTTTTTGAGAACTCGAGTTTTCGTCTTAATCCAATTAGAGACGTCACGAGGAAGCCATCTCCGTCACCACGAAATTCTCGGATTAGTTCCGCGCGATCACGGTCGGGATCTCCGCCTAAAATTAACGAGGTCGAGTGCAGTTAATTATCGTCCGTTTAATTTAATGAAAAAAAGTATTTTTGACCTCTAAACTTTGCATTGTATCAATTTAATTCTAAATTTTTAATTTCATCAATTTAAACGTTAAATTTTATAAATTGTATCAATTTTTAACCCTAAATTTTTAATTTCATCAATTTAAACCTTAAATTTATATAAATATTTTTTTTTTAAAGAGAAAAAACATTAAACAATTAAAAAGACTAAGAAAAAGACCCGCAGAAGGGTGAGTCATCAACAGTTAATTCAGCCAAGTAAAATTCCTTCGAACTCTCTGGAATTTCCTCCATTCATTTCGCCTCTTGAAGAAGCTGTAAAGAATCTCTTGCAATTGCATGTGCCAAAAAGTTCAACCTTCGATCACACCAGGTAAAAGAACAAACATGCATTTGTGTTGAAATCTCATTGATGTCTTCTATAACTTGACCCAACTCTGTTGGATTATGAGTATTTTGATGAAGAAGATGAATAATCCTTTTTGAATCTGTCTCCACCTCCAAACGATTGAAACCCATTTCGAAGGCCAAAATCAAACCATCTCGTACTGCTAAGGCTTCCACCACATCAACCTTCGTAATCCACCGTACCGGTTTGGCTAAAGTAATCATCGCTTCTCCCTTCTCATTTCGAATCACCGCGCCTATTCCACTTCTATTCAATTTTTTATCAATCGCGGCATCTGTGTTCAACTTGTAATTAGGGTGATTTGGTGGTTTCCATTTGAAATTTCTTTCCTCAATTGATACTAGTTTCTCTGTTTTACCTTTTATATTATACTCTCTGTATTGTTGTAAGTAGGCAAGACAAAAATCCCAGTTATTTGGGATATTTCCTTCAAACTTTCTCCCTTGAAAGATAGTTTTATTTCTTTCATGCCAAACACACCAACACATGACAAAGAACTCCTCTAGTTGTTCCTTTTTTAGAAACAATTTAAACCACCAAAAGAGGTCTGCTATCTGAACATTGTTCTGAGGCCAATTCATATAGAAAAATGGTGACTCCTTCCACATCTTTTTTGAAAATTTACACTCCCATATCACATGAATGGATGTTTCAGCCTCCTTATGGCATCTTGGACATAGAGTATCCATCTTCAATCCTCTTCTATTGAGATTAACATTAGTAGGAATAAACTCTTTGAATAATCTCCATATAAAATATTTGATTTTGTTAGGAATTGAGCTATTCCAAAGAGTTTTCCACCATCCTTCCATCTGTTCCACCTCTGAACTTGTTGCTCCTCCTAGTAATGAAATAGCTAGATGATAACCTGATTTGACAGAATATGAACCAGTTTTTCCATAGTGCCATATCAACTTATCTGATCTCATAAATCTGGGTCTTGGAAGATTGAGAATTTGTTCTACATCTTCCTTATGGAAAGTGGATTTTATTAAGTTCTCATTCCAATTTCCTATTTCATTTAAAAGGGGTGCTACCTTAGCCTCAGGATCCACATTCGAATTATGAATTAATTTTAAAGACATAGGGCGACAAATCCATTTATCTTTAACAATATTCACACTTTTCCCGTCTCCAATCCTCCATCTTAAACCTTCTTTCAGCAAATTCCTTCCCCACATAATACTCCTCCACATAAAAGATGCATTACTAGGCACTTTAGCCTCCATAAAGTTTGTTGAATGGAAGTATTTACCCTTTAATACGCGAGTCACTAGAGAATCGGGGTATTCTATCAATCTCCACCCCTGTTTAGCTAATAGAGCTTGGTTGAATAATTCCAAATCTCTAAAACCTAATCCTCCTCTTAGCTTAGAAGTACATGCTTTCTTCCATGTTATCCAGTGCATTCTGTGAAAAGAATCTTCATCCCCCCACCAAAAGTTTGCCAAAACACGATGACAATCGTTCACAAGTGCTTTAGGTAATCGAAAGCAATTCATAGTGTAGGTTGGGATTGCTTGTAACACTGCCTTAATTAATACTTCCTTTCCTCCTGCTGAAAACAATTTATGCTTCTATTTCAAAAGGTAACCCCAAATTTTATCCTTTAAAAATTTAAAGGAAAACCTTTTTGAATTAACCAAAGAGACTGGAATTCCAAGGTACCTTTCATGATTATTCACCCTAACAACCTTGAGGAGAGAAATGATCTGGTTTTGGTCCATAGCATTTGTGTTAGGGCTGAAACAAATCGCTGACTTACCATAATTCACCTCTTGCCCAGTTATAATTGCATAATTCACTAAAGCTTGTTCAATCTTGATCACTTCATTGAAATTAGCCTAGAAGAAAAGCAAACAATCATCAGCAAAGAATAAGTGAGATATGGCAGGAGAGGCTCTAGCAATTTTAAGGACTGTTATTTCCCTATTCCTTTCTAGCTGATTTAGGATATGTGATAATCCTTCTGTACATAATAAGAAGAGGTAGGGAGACAAAGGGTCCCCTTGTCTCAATCCCCGTGTTGGTTTTATATTTCCTCTTCTTTGCCCATTAATATTAAAAGTATAGGAAACCGAGGTAATACATCTCATAATCAGTTCAACAAAAGCCCTTTCAAAGCCAAGAGAAATCATAAATTTCTCAATAAAAAACCACTCTACCCAATCATATGCTTTACTCATATCCAATTTTATAGCTGCCCAACCCTTTTTGCCTTTAGCTTTGCTTCTAATACAATGTAGACTTTCAAAACCCAAAATAGCATTATCAGAAATATTCCTGCCTTGAACAAAAGCACTCTGAGAATGTGAGATAATAACTTTCAAAACTTTTTTCAACCGATTTGCTATTGTCTTTGAAATTAGTTTATACAAAACATTGCATAAACTAATGGGTCGAAAATCTTTCACAAAAGCTGCTGATGGGGATTTAGGAATTAGAGTAACCGCAGTTAAATTAATATCATCTATAACTTTCCCTTTATTCAGAACCTCCAGACAATAACTTACCACATCTGACCCTACAATACTCCAATATTTTTTGTAGAAAAGTGCTAAGAAACCATCAACACCAGGAGCTTTAGAAGATCTCATCTGTTTTAAAGCTCCTTCAATTTCCTCCTGTGTAAAGGGCTGAGATAACCAAATCATTAAGTCAGAAGGGATACAATTATGTACCTGGTCTAGAAAACTCTTAAGAGCCATATTATCTTGTTGACCATTAGTAGTAAAAAGCACCTGGAAATAGGTACCAATCTCTTCCTCATTTTCATCTTCATCATTTATCCAGACTCCTGCATCATTCTTTATTTTCTCAATCAAATTTGTTCTTCTTCTTTGAGATGCACAATTATGGAACCATTTTGAGTTCCTATCTCCCCATTTTAGCCAATCGACCCTTGCACGTTGCCTCCAATACACTTCCTCTTCATTCAACAAAGTTTCCAACTTTTTACAGGAATTTTTTACATTTTTGCCCTGTTTAATTGCTAGTTGCACTTCCTCTTGAGCTAAAGCTATTTTCTTGTCATAGTTACCCCGTTTAGATCCCCCCCAACAACTTAGCTTCTCAGCACATGAGTTTAGCTTCTCCCTTATGTCACCAATTGAACCAATAGGCCTATTCACATTTGAGTTCCACCCTTGTTCAATCACTTCCCCACAGTCCTCCTGTAGAGCCCACACTTCTTCAAAGCGAAAAATATATTTTTTTATCCTTCTGCTTCTAGATTGATTTGAAACAAGATTTATTTGAATTGGACAATGATCCGACTCCATGAAACCCAAATGGCTAACTGATGCATAAGGAAACTTTTCCCAAAGAGCATTATTACATAACCCTTTGTCTAGCCTCTCCTTCATGCTAATTTGTCCGTCTCTAATTTGATACCAAGTAAATGGGTCTCCTTTGTAGCCCATATCAAAAAGACTACAATTTTGAAGCGTACTTCGAAAATTATCCATTTGGCTTTGAGAACGAGTATTCCCTCCCCATTTTTCCTCTTCAGCAGTAATTTCATTGAAATCTCCAGCAATTAACCAAGGAAGTAAAGAGAGATGATGTAATCGTTCAATAAGCTTCCACGAATTTTTCTTTTTTGAAGTTTCAGGGTCCCCATAAAATCCTGTGAATCTCCAAGGTTCTAATCCATCATTTATAACAATATCTATATGGAATTTATTATAAGAGAAAAGATTAACCAACGTTCCATTGTTCCAAAAGAGACACAAGCGACCATTAGTCCCTGTACAGTCCACACAAAAAACCTTATTAAACCCAAGTTGAGATTTAACAATATTAGCTCTTTTACTATGTATTCTAGTTTCTGACAAGAACACCAGATTAGGCTTAGAAAGGTTAATAACCTTTCTTATTGTTCGGAATGTCTGAGGATTGCCCATTCCCCTGACATTCCAACATATAATTTTCATGGCGAACGGCGACCCTGAGATCCAGGGTTCGCCGATACTGAGCACGGGACAAATTCCACTTCTTTAATCCTCACTCTTTTTCCATTTTCTTTTACTGTATCTTCCTCCATGAAATCAAGCTCTAGTTGTCTCTTTCCTTTGATATTTTCAAGCTCAGTCATTGGCTTGTTCTCCTTAATATTGACCACTCTCTTCCAAGTTTTCCTTTTATAACCATCTACTTTTTGATTTACCTTTCCTCCTTCCATTGGTTTATTAACAGTGTAAATCTCATTGTCTCTTTTGGTTGAAATTAAATTCAGGTCCTCATTCACCACTTCAAATGTTTTCTGAAAACTGTCCAGCACAATCTGTCCTTCTACAAAAGATACTACCATGTTCTCCTTTAAGTTATTTATTAAATCCACTGATTTTCCTTTAATATCCTCTTGTTCAGAATTCTCGATTAGCTCTTCCTGGTTCTCTCTTTTATCCACTTCCCCTTTACTTCTTCCCCCCTCCATCAGATTGAGATTATCTCCCTCCTCTTTTTCTTCTAGCCTAATCCCTATCTCTTCTTTCCTCCACCAGTTCTTATCGCTTCTTTGATTTGTGAAACGCCCATTACCTCGTCTTCCCCTATTAATTCCTTTGGCAGAATCGAAGTTTATCCCTCCCAAATCATCTTTTTTAATGTCTCCCTGTTTTCTAAACTCCGTTGCTCTCATACCAGGACCATAATTCTGTTCCCCCGATTCTTCCTTAGCAATAGGAATTTTGTCACACTCTTTTTGAGTATGCCCCATTAAACCACATATGAAACAGAATTCGAGAAGTTTTTCGTATCTACAAGGTATCCATCTATCTTCTCCATCATCTTCTGTTTTGATTTTCAGCCCTCTTCTAAGGGGTTTAGTTATATCAATTCTCACTTTTAGCCTGGTAAAGCGACCCCATATTCCTCCCAATGGAGAAGTGTCTATTTGTAGAACTTCTCCAATAGATTTTCCCATAATTCTTAATACCTCCTCTTCCATACAAAAGAGGGGTATATTATGTAACTGGACCCAAAAATCAGCATGGATCAATTTTAGATTTTCAGGCTGTTCTATCGCATTTGGTATCTCAAATAGAATTATGGCTCCATCGAAAAACCAAGGACCATTGGAAACAATTCTATTCTTTTCCATAATTGATCTGAACTTAAAGAAGAATAGGTTTTCACCAATGCAATCAATTGGTGTCTCTTTATGAACTTTCCATACGTTCTTCATCACACTCTTGAAGGAATCAATATTGATCAGTTTTTGGGATAAAACTTTCCCTACCAAACACCGCAACATGTCTCTAGTCTGTTGAACTTTTGCAAAAGCCCTAAGATCAGTAACATGTTCCTCCTCAGCCGTTAGTTTCATCGATTTCCACTTTTCAGATAGTAAATTCACATTCATCTTCCTTCCCTAAGATCAATCAAGACCTAGGTTAAAGCTGGAATGTCTCCAGATTTTTCCTCTCACGAAAGAGAGAATTTTCCTCTCACCAAGGAGACCCCCAACCAAACAAAAAATAACTAAATTTATATAAATGTATTAATTTATACCGTCGGTTAAGTTTTCATTTCAATCTTTATTAGAAAAGTTTTCCACACATGTCCAAAGTCACGTGTTGTTTAGGTACATATTTGTTATTTTTTTAAAAAAAAATTAAAATTATTAAAGAAAATTGGAGTAAACTCTCCATAATATTTTTCAATTTAGAGCATGATTTTTTTTCACTTTTTTTTACTTCTTATCTTATCTGATTCTGCTGCTTTTTTTTTTTTCATTTAATTAATTGAAGATATTTCAATTTTAAGACATGATTCTACTCAATCCACCGACTTTTAGTAGAAACAAAGCTTATTTGCATCATATTTTTTCTCAATGGAGTACTCTCCTTTTTGAATCATTTGCCAATATTTTTTTTTTAAAATTTCTCATTGGCCTTTAGCTTAATTTGTCCTTCATCCACTACAATGGACGTGGGACTTTTAGAATTATCACCCTCGTTAGAATTTTTGTCTTTTTTCTCTCCAGCATCGATGTCACTTTAATCCCCTGTAAGATTGTCGACGGGGCCGACAAGGTCGGCTAGACCAATTAATTGTGTTCATGGGCGTCATTTTGTTTGTCATTGCCTTTCTTGTTCTCTCCTGCATTTTAGCTGAGCTCAATAGCATTGTCTTTCTTGTCGTCATTGGTATCGACACCAATGGCGAGGGAGACACACGAGTGTTCATTTTGTGTGAGCCCTACTTTCGAAAGTCGAGTTCGTGGTTTTCATGATGGTGGCGATTCAATATGTAATTGTTTAATTATTCTTTTAGTAAATTTATTTTTTTTAAATAACAAATAAGTACCTATCATAGAACAAAATGTGGCTTTGGACATATGTGGGAAATCTTTCTAATGGTGATGGAAACGAAAACTTAAACGAATGTGTAAATTGATACATTTATTCAAGTTTGAAGTTTAAATTGATGAAATTAAAAGTTTAGGGTTAAAATTGATACAATTTACAAAGTTTGAGGTTTAAATAGATGAAATTAAAAGTTTAGGGTTAAAATTGATACAATTTGCAAAGTTTGATGTTTAAATTGATGAAATTGAAAGTTCAGAGTTAAAATTGATACAACATGCAAAGTTTAGGGGCCAAAAATGTTTTTTTCCTTTTTTTTTTAATTTCAATTGAGTAGCCTCGTTTAAATGATTAATTCTTCAATGAAAAATTCTTAAACTTCTTAAATGATATAAAATAATATTTTATATTAAGTTATTTAGGGCCCGTTTGATAACGTTCCTGTTTTCTGTTTCTTGTTCCTATTTCTCATTTTCAAGAAACAGGCATGTTTGATAAACGATCATGTTTCTTGTTTCTAAATTTTTTAGAAACGTTTCTAAAAAAAGGGCAGATTTTGAGAAACTTCAAAAAGTTGTTTCTCAAATTCTGTTTCTGTTTCTTTTTTCAGGTTTCATGCATGTATTCATATTTCTCTTTTTACCCGTCTCTCCCCTCTCCCTTATTTCTCTCTTTTCCATTCTTTTTTTTTGTTAATACTTTTTAATATTTTTATTTTTTTTCTTATTTTTTTATTTTTATTTTTTGATTTATTTCTTTCTATTCGTTCTCTCTCTTTCATCATAATCTTTTTTTTTATAGTTCAATATTTTTTTTTCTTTTTTTCTTTTTACTTTTCTCTTTTCGTTTATGTTTTTTTTTCTCTCTCTTATTTTCTTATTTTCTTTTACTTTACATTAATGAGCTTATAGTTATTATTTTCTATTTAATTTTCTATTATTTTTTTGGTACGATTTTATTTTTATTAAATAAATAAACTAATAATGTATTTCATTCTCTCTTTTTTTGAATTTACTTGCTTGTATTATTGGCTAATGCATTTTTAAAGAAAAATAAAAATAAAATTTATTATTAAATTAAAGAAATGTGAGTATGTTCGATTGTCTGACTTTAGACAATTTATAAATTCGTCTAATTGAACTAACTCTTGTAAGTCAAAATCGTTCAAAGTGAATTGATTGAAGTGAGAAATAACATTAAAAATCAAATTTGAACAACATTTGAAGGATAAAATTTATTATTATTATTATTATTATTATTAATTAGGTGTTGGGCCTTAATAAAATACTATAACCTCTTTATAATTATTTTATATTTATTTTAATGCATGTTATATATTTTATTTTTACCAAAAAACAAGAAACAAGAAACAGAAATAGTTATCAAACATGTTTCTGTTTTTAGTTTTTAAGAAACAGAAACGAGAAACGAGAAACAGAAACAAGAAACAAGAAACGAGAAACAAGAACGTTATCAAACGGGGCCTTAGTTACCGGTACATAAGAGTTTATAACAACTAAAACATATCAAATTATTCATATAATATCTCTTAAGTCATTAAACAATTAATAAAACTTTAAATTGAAAGATTACAATTCTTAATCAATAGTGATTCAAACACACACACACATATATATATATATATATATATATATATATATATATATATATATATATGATTTGTCCCATTTAGTTCGCAGGGATTTTTTTCCCACTTCTTTCCTCATTTTCCACTTCTGCAAAAAAAAGTGGACATCTCTAAATCCAATTGAGTATAGTCTGTTTTCAAGCTCAACAATTAGGCCAATTCAAGCTTAGCTAATCGATAACATACTCATTACTATTTAGTACAATCTTCACTCTTGGTTTTTTTTAGTATAACAAATGAGGATATGAGAGTTTGAACATCTCCTCTAAAAAGAAATGAATACATGCCGATTACACTTGTGTTAAGCTCACTTTGAAAGTTAAGGTTAATAAGTTGACAAAAGCAATGTTTTTTTGAAATTCAAAGATTTTAAATGAATATTTTCTGAAGTTCATGGTTTTTAAAAAACAAATTGTAGCCATCCAAAATCACTTTTTTTTTCTTTAATTTTTAATTTTTTGATTTCAAGAATGTGTGAAATAGAGATTTGAACTTCTAACATTTTGGTCAAGAGTATAATGTCTCAACCAATTGAACTATACTTGATTGACACATATATTAATCTATTGTGTCTCTAAACTTTAAAATTTTTTTAATTTAATATTTGATGTGATGTATAGATCAACAAATTCATCAACTTTACTAAATATATTTCTTTCACTCTCCCTAGTTCCTAGTATAATACAAATATATGACAAAAGATTGTGTTAAATTGGTCTCATATTTAGATTAGAGAAAAAGATAGTGCATTGTAATTACTTATTGTTAGAGCTAAAAAAACTAATGTTGCTTATATATGGTTAGATTCAATTGTCAATACCTTGAAATTCAATAATATCAATATGTATGTAAAAACCTCAACATGCCAAATACTACTGAATTTAGTTATAATTATTCAATAAAGTATTATTAGAATATGAGTTCAATTGAATGTGATATTATTTTCTCTCTATTTCTTATAACAAAATATTTATTTTAATAAAAATTGTAACAAAAAAGCTACATCTTTAAATAAGGTATTTTCTATTGTAGCACCATGAATAACCCACAATAGAATAGCATCCATAGTATTGTTGGATTATTTATCGTTTCGTGAGTCTTTTTTTTCATGAAAAAGTAAATTTTGATTTTCATTCTTAACTATTAGGGGTTGATTTTAAATTTGAGTTTAATTTTATTCCTTAAAAAAAGTATTAAAAATTGCTTTTAATTAGTTATCTTTTCATTCATAACTATTTATTTTTTTATTATTTTTTTTATAAATATCTTTTTCTTTAATGTATCTAATATACATGAGTTATTTTAGAAATAATAGTGTTTGTTTAGCAATTATCAAGTAGGCAAATATATTTTAGGAAATGAGTGCATATAAGTAGAGTCTTGGATTTTTTGTTACTATTTTTTTTTTTATTATTTTTTTTATAAATATCTTTTCTTTAATGTATCTAATATACATGAGTTATTTTAATATTTAATGTATCAAATACAATAAATATATTTTTCTCTTTTATATTTAATATATTAATTTGAACACTTCAAATTAAATATTAATTTGAATATTTCAAATTTTTCTTTCAACTAGATTGATCTTTTAGTGTTACTATGAGCTAGTAAGAGGACCTTATAGACCTACAGATTATAAGCTCCAATGATACAAAATTAATTAATTAAACTCTTTAATTAATCAATTTTCATTCATTAACTCTAGGGTCACTCCACTATAGACCCAGAGTTGCACTCTTATGCACTATAGGACAAATTGTGTCCATGGATATAATCACTACATGCAAGTTGACCCTTCACGAGTTGTTCGTAATTACAGTTGGGTCAAAAGTTCGTTTTACCCTTGTAATTACATCTTGCACCTTAAGTACCATTGATCATCTAATGAACAATTTGTATATGATCCAACGATAAACTAAGTCTTTCTCAAGCCAATGAGAGGGTGTAGCCCCATTATTCAAGTCTCGAAATCAACACTTATGGGAACTACTCATCTACTTACCCTATAAGGGAATGAGTGAATTTCATATTGTGAGATTATGTTCCCAGCTCCTTATTTGGTCAAGTCCTAAAATGATAGACATATTGAATCGGCTACAAAAGCTACTCTCACCCATGCAAATCAAAGGACAAGCCTTCACAAGCAGGAGTTCATAACTCAATCAGGATTAAGATCGAGTCGCATATGATCATCCTGATGAAATATTGATCTTCTCAATTAACGGATTTATAAAGAGATTAAATATTTAGTGGTCCAGTCTTATACAAACTCATTGTATGAGATACCATCACTCACATGTCTCCACATGAATGATTTGGATCAAATCATTTGTAACTATTACAAAGTGGGTAGTATTAATATTGTTACCAAGATAAGGCACCAACCTTATCCATATACTATGACCCTTTAGGTTATTTCTTGAACATAATCCTCTCATATGTCAATCACATACTGTTCAAGATTACACTAATAACCTTGGATTTTTCATAGAATGGATAATATTATATTACAAATAAAATAATCAAAATTATCATTAATTACGAGGCTTTAGGGCATAAATCCCAACAGTAACAAAAATATTGCAAAGGCAAAATTGTTTTCAAAATTGCAACTTGGTAAATAAATTGCAAAATCCGAATTGGGTTTATGTGAAACAGCAATGGAAATAAAATCAAAATGCAAAAACAGATTGTAAAATCAAAAATTCAACATCAAAATTGCAAAATCAAAATTGCAAGAAATGTGAAATAGTAAGAAACAAAAGATGCAAAGAAATATGTTCAATGAAAAGGAACGGGACTCAAGAATGTCATTGCCATAAGTTGTAAATTGCCAAATCAAACCTAACATACACACAATTGTAAACCAAAATTACTACTCCTATTCACCTTACAATTAGGTTCTTAGGAGACTGAATGACTTATATGTCTATAGTCCCTCTAATTTAGATCAATTGGCTCATACAATTTTGTACGGTTTTGGAATCTTTTGCCCTATGTCTTGGGTAAAGATTGACTTATGTCTAAGCTATTGTCTTCATTGCTTGTGCAAGATTTGCTTTTTACTAACCCTCTCGGTTTTAGATCCAAGCTTAGTTTGCAACCCTAGTTAATCAATCTATTATCAAACAATCAACTACTATAATACCGAAAGGGTTAGTGAAAAACGAATTTCGCACAAGCAATGGAGACAAGAGCTTAAATATAAGTCATTCTTTATCCTAGACATAGGTAAAAAGACTCCAATCCACTAGAATTGTGTTCTAAATTTATCTAAGTACGATTAACCATAGACATATATGTCCAATCACTTAGCCTCCTAAAGATTTTGGAATCAAAATTAAATAGGAATTGAATTCGGTTTGCAATTGCTTGTGTAAGTTAGGGTTGCAATTGCAATTTAAAATAGCAATTCACAACTTAGGGCAATGAACATTCTTGAGCCCCATTCTATCTTCATAAAGTTAGTCCCTTGCATTGTATTTTCTTTGTTGTTTCGCACCATTTTGCAATTCTAGTTTTCGTTTTATTTGCTGTTTCACACCAAATTACAATATAATTTTGCAATTGTGTTACCCAAGTTGTTATTTTTGAACAACCTTTGTTATTTCCAATCTTTTTGTTAAAACCGTTCTCTGTGGGATCGATACTCAAGAATACTCCTGTTTTTTACTTGCATTGATAGTGTGCACTTGCCACTAGGGCTGAAATTATTTCTTTTATTTATACCCACAAGTTTCACCCAATCAACACCCAATACATATAACTTTGAAGTATTTGTCTTCTGTATCAATAGTGTGCACTTGGACTGGGGTTAAAATTATTATTTTTTATTTTTTCTCATAAGTTTCACCCGATCAACACCTAATACATGCAACTTTGAAGTATTTGTCTTCTGTAGATATCTATGATTGAGTTAATTAATAAAAGGACATATCTATATTAAGTTCCATTAAATAATTTATAAAAATAATTAACAACAAGAATGATATTTATACTAAAACTATAAACTAAAATGGTAATTTTAAGTCAAACCTAAGGATAACTCAACTGATTAAAGTACTGCACATCTGTCATAAAGGTCATATGTTCTAATACACACTCCACATTATTGAACTAAAAAAATAAAATTATAATCTAAGTCTTTAAACTTAAGTGGTACATATTTAATCTAGTCACTTTAATTTTTTTTTTAAATGAGTTTCAAAACTTTTAAAGTTGTGTCTAATAAGTATATTAATGGATACAATTAATGATGCAAACCTAATATAAAATTAAAAGCTCACTGACTTATGAAAAAAATTTTGAAATATGGAAACCAAATAGATATAATTTTTAAAGTTCAGACACTTATTAAAAATATTTTCAAATACATAGACTAAATATACATAATTTTAAAAGTTTAAGTACTAAGCTTGTAGCCAATATGAATATAGCTCAATGAATAATATACCTATTACCATATTAAAGGTCAATGATTTGATCCTCTACTCCATGATTACTGAACTAAGGGGCCGTTTGTTTTTAGGGAATCATGATTTTCGGTATCTTCAGATGCTCAGAATCTTAGATGTCCGGAATTTTAGATGTCCGACATCTTTAGATTACCATGTTTGTTTTGTAGAAAAATTTATAAGGATGTCTGGGAATATTTAGATAGCCATGTTTGTTTTGCAGGATTTAAGTATGAGAATGTCTTAAGATTATGTGTTATACCATTAATGCCCTTGCTAACCTTTACATAATTTAATTATTAGTTTAATATAGTTAAATTGATATCACATGCATTTTGGTGTTGTTAATTTAATATTATATTTGTATATCAATATCTTTTATACTAACATTTATGTGTTATTTTGTAGAACAAATTAATTTATATTAGTTTGATATTTTTATAAAATATTTAATATTAAATATTAATTCAATTTTAAATCAGCTTTATTTTATATCTAAATGTAAAATATAAATATAGTTAACTACATATAATCGTTTATTAGTGCATACATTCATTAATTTATTTTTAAATAAAAATAAAAATGTAAAATTAAGAAAATTGATAATGAGCAAATATGTCATTAGCAGATGCCCTCAACGTGGGAATCTTAAAAACCCATGTTTTAAAAGGGCATCCAAATTTAACCAGATGCCCTCCGAATGAGTATCCTAGGATACCCGAACATCTTGATATGCCAAGGTATCTTACATTCTTACAAAACAAACAAAGTAATCCAGATGTCCATTCCATGAGAATCTTGGATTACCACAAAACAAATGACCCCTAAAAAGAAAAAAAAATATCAATCTTGTAATTTAATCAATTTTTAAAGTTTAAAAGTATTATAGAGCTTTATTACTAAAAAATATTTATTTCTTTTTTTAAACGTTCACCGGTTTTTTTGCGTAAACCTCGTTCGGTTTGTGGTTTCTGACGGAAGTTAAAATACAATGGACGATTTACCGGGGGCGTCCGCGCGAGGATTACCACGGCGTCAACGCGCCGTAACTTCCGTTAGTTTTGACCGTCTGATTTTTTTTCGGTCCACCCACCCACCACGTATTAAACAAATTTAATTTTAATAACCAACTTGGATTTTTATGCTTCTGAAAAAAAAAAAAAGGATTTTTATGTTTAGTTTAGAAACGAAGTATTTAAAAATATAAGAATTAAAAAGTACTCACAATGACACTTGAGGGCAGAAAAAATATTATTTAAGACTAAATATTGAAACTTTATGTTATATTATTTTAAGATTTTAAATTATATTGTGGTCCTTAACTTTGTCCCTCATTTCATTTCGGTTTTTTTTTTTTTTTTTTTGACATCTCATTTCATTTCGGTTTTAAACTATCACATTTATGAAAATTTGTATTGATATTTTATTATTAAATTAATAAAATAAACATAAAATAAAAATACCTACTTAATTCACATAACTTGATTTGTGATAACTTACTCCAATATTTCAAATGAGTTGTTATAGAAAATAGTTCTATTAGAAATACTAGTGTATTAAAAAAGTTAAAATTATAAATTTAATCTCTAAAATGGTTGTGTCTATTTAGACTTCGAAATTTTAAAATGTTTTAATTTATGCTAATTTACTTTTGATTTTTATTTTAATAAGTCTTCATCATCAATAACATACTACTTAAATGTCAATGTGATTAGTTGATTATATTAGATAGTGATAATTTGATATATTGTGATAAGAAGTAACACAACGAAACAAGCTAGCTAGATAAAATAAAGGCGGACAAGAAAAAAAAAAAATATTTAAAAAACTATCATGCTCGCCACACCATCAATTTTTTTACCCTTGCCCCGAACTTATCTTATTAGCTTACTCCCTTTTATCATATATTGTGTCCAAAGATGAAAATATTGATGTTGATATTAATAAAATACCGATATCGACAGATATTTATGTAAATAAATTTTTTTAGTAATTTATTTAAATTAATAATTAAGTTGTTTTTACACCCCAACTAAGTTATAGATCTTGTTATTACTATTTCTATTTATATTGAGGTTATTAGATGAAATCTTTTTATGTTTTATGTGTATTTATAAAAGATATTGAAGATATCGATTAATCCTTAATATCCTTGTAGATGTAGAACCCTTCGATTTACGCATATATCAACAGATATTTTTCATCGTTTTTATGTCAAATAATTACTTATTAGTTAAATTAGTGTGTCATATCAACAATTAAACAACGATATTTTCAATAGAGACTTATTAGTACCAAAATAAAATATGTAAGGTTTAAAATCATTTGGTCTTTTTAATTTCATTGAAGTAATTGATTTAATTTCTAAACTATATTTGGTAACGATTTAGATAAAATAAAAAATAATCTAAAATTAGAGAAAATAGGAATATATAGAATATCAACCAAAAAAAAAAAAAAAAACTTAGAAGTTGAAAATCCAATGAAAAAGAAAAGACAAAATTCAAAAATAATTTGTAACTATTTTCCATATTATTATTGACCATTTCTGTTAATTTCAGTACAAAAGAAAAAAAAAACGGTAAACGCTAAGGTGACGAAGAAGGAAATCTTCTCTGGTGGGAATCCTTATCTTCCTCACTGCAATTCTTTCTTCTTCTTCTTCTTCTTCTTCGTTTCTTCCCTCTCTATATAGAGCTTCAATTCTTCAATCTTCTCTTCAATCCCTAAAGCTATGCCGTCGACGGCCATTTTCTCACCTTCCTGTTCATCCTCCTCCCCTTTCACTCCCTTCGCATTCTTATCCTCTTCCTCTTCATCTTCCAAGGCATTTTTAGCTGTCGATCACAAGCCATTTGGCTCTCATTCCTCCAATTTCAGAGACCATCACCCCAATTTGAGAAAGAAGTCGCTGCTGTCGAGGAAGAATTTCAGACCTGTAGCTGTGCCCATGGCTGTTTCAATCGAGAAGGAAACCCCCATCGACGAACGCCCCGATACATTCCTTACTGAGTACGACGAGGCGACGGGAGGCATTTCTTCGGCTTCGTCGTCTGTTAGGGCTCGCTTCGAGAAGATGATTAGGGACGCTCAGGACAGTGTTTGCAAGGCGATTGAGGAAGCCGATGGAGGGGGGAAGTTTAAGGAGGATGTTTGGTCGAGGCCTGGTGGTGGCGGCGGCATCAGTAGGGTTCTTCAGGATGGTGCTGTGTGGGAGAAGGCTGGCGTTAATGTCTCGGTTGTGTATGGAGTTATGCCCCCTGATGCTTACAGAGCCGCCAAATCTGCCGCCGGTGATCAGAAGCCTGGTCCCATTCCGTTCTTTGCCGCCGGCATTAGCTCAGTTCGTAATTTCTCCTCTTCTTGTTTTGTTTGTTTTGCTTTGAGATAGGAAACTTATTGATTTGCTTTGGTTGCAATTTTAAGCCATTGTGTTTGTGACTCAAATGAATTGTCCTCAATTATGCTAGAAATGAAATTGTATGTTCCTTCAAAAATTTTGTTCCTAATTAATCGGTTGTGATCCCTTGGAAGTGCTCGAATTCAATGTTTGCTACCTTTAGTT
This sequence comes from Trichosanthes truncata, assembly GCA_033996785.1. Taxonomy (NCBI): domain Eukaryota; kingdom Viridiplantae; phylum Streptophyta; class Magnoliopsida; order Cucurbitales; family Cucurbitaceae; genus Trichosanthes; species Trichosanthes truncata. The sequence goes on from JAWPNB010000003.1 coordinate 80,428,934, forward strand.
TCTGAGTTTCAAGATAGAATGCTAACAGTTGATAGATAAGACGAAGTATAGTAGAATTAGAGCCCTGATTTTCATCAAAGGCACGTCTTTTCACTGCAAATGCGCACTACTATGTTTTGTTACCATTGTTGCATAAGCAAGCCTTAAAATGCTGTCTTTTCTGATTCTTTTTGCAGGTTTTACATCCTAAGAACCCGTTTGCTCCTACTTTGCATTTTAACTACCGATATTTCGAGACTGATGCTCCTAAAGGTATAACTATCTTTTTCCATATGTTATTTTCACCTATGCATGCGTTCTCACTTTTGTTTCCTCAGTATAGGTTTATTGTTTCTTTAAGCATTGAGCATTTTTAGTAGTGGAGAATTAGATGAAGCTTAATTATCAGAGTGAGGCTGCCCCTCACATGAGTTATTTTCCACCAGCTAGAGAGTCGAGTTAGTTCATCTGATTGATCTATCTCATTCAATTCAATGTCAGCTTAAACATAATATGAAAAATATTGAGTTTGAAAGCTTTTCCTCCTTGGATAAGAAAGAGTGATAGTGGGTCATAAGATGCCATGTTCTACTAGAACAAGTTTTTGTACTTGGAGTGAAATTCAAATTTTTATCCTTGATGTATATGAGTTCAGTCGACTTAGACAGTGCATAACTTTGATTTCTTTGTGGGTCTTCCCCCTCTTTCTTCTATTACATAATTTTCACTCAGAGTCAACTAAATTGAATGCATTTCCTCTATTGGCTTTGTAATTTCATAGTTTTGCAGATTTCTGTTCTTGTCTTTAGTGATTAAGAGCATAAAAATGAAGAATCTTACATTCCATACCCATAATACTGTACTTTTATTAATGTTTTTATTGGCCTTAATTTGGTGTGTTAATTTACCTGAGCAATTCACAATGCGAAAGAATAACTTTTCATTTATTCTTCATTTTCATGATCTGCAGATGTCCCTGGTGCACCTAGGCAATGGTGGTTTGGTGGTGGCACTGATTTAACTCCTTCTTACATCTTTGAGGAAGATGTCAAGCATTTCCATTCGGTAAAAATCTTTTGGTTAAAAATCTCATTTCGATGGATTTTTCATTTTTTTTGCAAAATCAACTTTAGTTTGAGTAACTTCGTTATCTGTTAATCTTATTTGTTCACCCTTGCAATAACTGCTGCTTATTTAGGTACAAAAAAGTGCTTGTGACAAATTTGATCCATCCTTCTATCCTCGATTCAAAAAATGGTGTGATGACTACTTTTACATCAAGGTATTTCATCATTCTTATACTTTTGATCATGTTTACACTATAGCGATGACCTGTAGGATGCAACTTTTTTTATTTTGTGTTTCTGACAAGTAACCTTTTCAACTTAAATATTATATACGTCATATGGATTCTCATGATGATTGTAAGTATAGTTGCATTTCTACATATGAAGATCATACAATATTTAAATATGTAATACTTCCAGTAGTCTTAAGGACAGCTTATTTCGGTCGTTTGGCTTATTTGTGGTTCATATTGAACAATATCTAATAGACTCTTTATTATTTGGCTTACCAACTATCAAAACCCCCACCCACCTTTAGAATCTTATTTTTAACACCCCCTCTAGAATCTCCCTTTTTTGCCCATATCGTTGCTTTCATTTGATTGGCCGGACATTTTATCTGTAGTGATGGGATTGGTGTTCTTTTAAGAAACCGAAACACCAAGCCATTTGGAAGTTATAATTTTATTTATTCCCTGAGTCATGTTACAGCACCGAGGCGAAAGACGAGGGCTTGGAGGAATATTTTTCGATGATCTAAATGACTATGATCAGGAGATGCTTCTCTCATTTGCCACCGGTAATTACTCCAAAATGTGAAACGAATCCATCCGTACAGAAGTTTTTACTCTTTCCCCCTCAAGCTATACGATGATACAATGATATGTATAATTCTGTTGCCTGCATTTCAGAGTGCGCCAATTCTGTGGTTTCTGCCTACATACCCATCATAGAAAGAAGAAAGGATACCCCGTTTAATGAACAGCACAAAGCGTGGCAGCAACTGCGCAGGGGCCGCTACGTCGAATTCAACTTGGTAAGCATTCTGGCAACAAAGTGTTGGAAGTACATGCTATAGATTTTTTTCTTTTCCTCGAAAAATTTGTCTGCCAAGTTTCTAACCATTCAACTGCAAAATACATTTGCTTGAACTGCAGGTTTACGATCGCGGTACTACATTCGGACTGAAAACGGGAGGTCGGATTGAAAGTATTTTGGTTTCTCTTCCTCTAACAGCAAGATGGGAATATGACCATGTAAGATCTTCTTGGATGACATGAATTACTTGAGGGGAAAAAATATATATATATATATATAGATTCTGAATTTAGTGTTTGGATATGCAGAAACCAGAAGAGGGAAGTGAAGAATGGAAATTACTGGATGCATGCATCAACCCAAAAGAATGGATCTAATATTTGCTTTGCTTTTAAGTACTAAATATAGGTTCAGATGAGCAAATATGGGGTTCTTGAAGGACCTAATGCGGCTTCTTTGCTCACTCCCCCTTCTTTCTTTCCTGGTTTTGCTTGTGTATGTTTATGTCCTTTTTGTTGGCTGTAGCTTTGAAATATTATGTAATCGAAATGTAGCACTTGCAGATTAGCTTTGTAATAAATTAAATGTCTTTTTGTATTGTGAAAAAATATATCATCAGACCTTTCGAATTTTCAGAAAATAAACATCTTTTTATACCATGTTTATGAAATTTTTGTTGGGATAAAAGTAGTTTTAACAACACTTTAGCAAAAAGTATTTGCGATTTGGTTAAAGTTTGGGCTAAAAGAACCTATTGATTTTAAATAATTACAAATATATACTGAAAATATTTACAAAACTATTGGTTATAATCAAATATTGACAACTATATACTATTCAATTGTTCATCATTATCTTCATATTTTCTTTCTTGATTTGCCCTTGAATTTGGGTAGATTTGCAGATTTGAGATGTTTTAAATTATTTCCTTATTAAATTTCTCTCCCTCCTTTCCAATCTATTTTTTTTAAACCTCCCCCAACATGCCTTATCAAAATAATATTTTTTTTCCCAACAATATATCATGTAAAAATATGGTTGAATATAACTATTTCTAAAAGTAGATTTTTATTGTTTTTTTAGTTTGACAAAATGTGATTGACATTTTTATACCATTAGATGTAGGAGAGATCAACTAAAAATTATAGTCTCAACGTACATCCAAATGGTTTAAAGAGTGGTAGCTAGCTACATTGAATAATTTTTCCTTTTCTTCCCACTTCAATGATCAAGTCGTTCCATCAATATCGCCCTCTGCCTTAATTTTCGGATTCGAAACATGGCAGATTTGGAAGCCTCATTGGGAACTTAATTACAGCATGATTTGGGGGATTTTGAGCACGAAATTTGGGCAATTTTCAACCCTAATGAAGGCCTATAAATTGAAAAAAAGATGAGGAGCTAAACAATCGGGATTGGAGGGCGAATTCAGAAGTGAACTTCGTGGATTTTTCTTCAATTTTTCGAAGCTCTGTTTTCTGGAATTTTTTTTTCTTGTTTCTATTTTAGCCAAAAATTGCAGTTCTGTTGATGTGTCTTCAAATTTCTACTTGTATTATGAAGAATGGCTTGAAGTACGATTCCCATTTTCCATTGGATTTATTTTTTATTTAAGCTTAAGTTGTAAGTTCAATCTTAGTTGGTGGGTTCCATTTTAAATTGTACTATGTTTTTTTTTTTTTATACTTTGCTGGAATTTCTTTAGCCGAGGAGTTGCAGTTTTGTTTCCCATGTTTCTTTGAATTTCTCTTATAATTCCAACAGTGTTTGCAACACCAATTCGTTGTTGTTGTGATTTCTTCGTTTGTGTTACATTTTTGTTCAATTAAATTTCGGTTTTTCATTATATTCAATGGGCTGTTATTGTTCTACCATAATATGAAATTTTTCTCCATTTTTCAGTATTGTCCAATCCGATTCAAGTGATTCTTGAGTCGTTAAGACCAATCATCCCTAAAATTGGTGGAGGTTGAATCGATTGGAATGGAAAAGGTTGTGTTGAACAATTGTTAAGTGAATTTTGGTTAATGGTTGATTCCATCCTCTGTTTTCATTCAAGTTCCATAACTGTGGAAGTAATTCTCTTAATATTCAATTTCAATTTCTGTGGGAATGTTACTTTCATAGATTTTAATGGTAGAAGAAAAATTCAATTAGTTGCCTTGGAGTCCTTGCTTTAATTCCCATTGAAAACCTTTGTTTTTTTTGGAATTCCTGGTAGTTTGCCAAGAATAATATTACAAGCTATTGTTTTTGTTTTAATTGCCCAATTTACACATCTTCTAATATGAACTTTTCCTCAAAAATTAGTTGTAAGATTTTCATTTTTACTATGAGCTAAAACTTCTTAGGGGGTTCAAGAATGTGAATTCCCTAAGAAGTAATTGTAGCCTAAATTTCAATAAAAACCAAGCCTACATCTCAATTGTTTGCTTGTGTTGATCAAATTTCTGTTGAGATCCTAGATTGATCAACTAGGATATCAACTCAAGCTTAGATCTAATACCGACGGGGTTAGTGATAAGCGGATTTCACACAAGTAATAGAGAAAAGAGCTTAGACATAAGCCAATCCTTACCCTAGACATAGGGATTAAGGACTCCAAAACCCATAAAATTGTTGAACCAAATAATCTAAGATAGAGGGACTATAGACATATAAGTCACTCACTTAGCCTCCTAAAACCCTAAATTCAAGGTGAATAGGAGATGCAATTTTGGTTTACAATTGAGTGTGAAGTAGGTTGGAATTGTAATTTTGGCTTGCAATTACAACTTAGGGCAATGACATTCTTGAGCCCCATCTTTATCTAAATTCTCTTTGAAATTTCAATTACTAAGTCTATTTAGTTTGCCATTTTTAGATTATGCAATTCAATTATGCAATTTTTCTTTATTTCCATTATTGCCATTTCTTGATTATGCAATTTTTCTTTTTATCAACACACCATCCCAACATTATTTTTGCAATTTAGTTTTCAAAGTTGCAATTTTCCTTATACTTTGCTTTACAATATTTTTGTTACACCGTTCCCTGTGGTCTCTATACTTTAAGCTTTGTTCTATTTTGGTCAATGTACTTTTAAATGTTCACTTTTAATCCACATACTTTCATAAAGCTTAAAATTGGTCTCTACTATTAGTTTATTGTTAATTTTTCTTTAAAAAAAATTAATTTCTATTAGCTTTTTCTCTATAAATTTTGGAAGTATGTTCACATTGTGTCTTTTCTTGTATTAAAATTATTATTATTATTTAATCAATTTTGATAAAAATTAAGTTCAAACTTATCGTATGGACCAATTTTAAGCTTTATTGAAAGTACAGAAACTAAAATTGGACATTTAAAAATACAAAGACCAAAATAGAACAAAACTCAAAATATAGGGACCAAAATGATATTTTAACCTTTAAAAAAAAAATTGAAAGCTAAGAAATAGATACGGATACGACACGACACAGACACTGTGACATGTCTTTTTTAAAAAAAAATCTAGGAAAAAGACACGATAAGAACACGTTTATTAAAATATACATTTTTCAAAAATATATTTCATTTTTATACTAGAAGAAAATTCAAAGTCAATAAGTTTATGCATTTATATGCTTAAAGAAATAAGTTTGATGTATTTCACTTCATTTATATGCTTAAAGAAATATGTTTGATGTATTTCACTTTTAAAATTTATTATTATGTATCTATTTAGTATACTTTAACAAGTGTTCAATACCTCTCTAACAAATGTTGACTCTCGCACAACTAGTGTTAACACATCTATTGTGCTAACAAGGGATCTACCAACCTATCGACCAAGAGATTAAGAGTTCGAATTCCTCCGCCCCACATGTTAGAACTAAAAAAATATGGAAGAGATCCAAAGTCTAATGGAGGAATATTGCTACATAAACCAAGGAAAATGAATCAATCAATAACATTTAGAAAATAACTAAGGTGATTGAGAGGGAAAGGAAATTAAGAAGAAGTTTATGCCAGACAACTGATCCATAGCAGTCCTCATTTCAGTAACAAACTTGCAAAATTGCTGGTAAAAATTTTCCACATTCACATTTCCACTTGCAGGCAGAGGGACTTGTTTCACCCAATTTCTTTTCTAAACCTTAAACAAAAACAAAAATTGTTTTAGATTCTTCCTTTGTGATATATAAATAATTTATTTTAGGGATCTGCATCTTAATAACCGTCGTAGATTCAAAAATATGTCTGCTTCTAATGATCATCATATACAAAAGTGAAGTAACAATTTTACAATTTTTCTCTCACACAATCTAACGGTGCAAAACTGTCAGCCACATTGTGGTGGTCTCTTCAAATAATTTCTCTCACGACAAAGGTAGGCCAATAGAGTGCATCATACAAAATGAAATGAAGCCTAAAATAAATCAAACTTTTGTAGGATTTTTGGCAATAGATTAGAAAAGCAATTGCTCCACATCGGAAATGTACAAGGAAGTCATGGCTCTAAATACTATAAAATGAGTCTATGACTTTGGTTTCAAATCATCCTAATTCGAAATACTTTAAGTCCGATATACTAACTAAAGCTTTGAGAGAGTGTTTCTTTGTAACTGTGGTCGGTGAGAGAATTTTGTGTGATTGTAATAATTTTGCACATAGTGAAGTATTTCTTTCTATCCGTAGTTTTTTCTTCGATTTTGGAGTTTTCCACGTTAATTCTTGTGTTTATTATTTTTGTTGCTTTCTTTTAATTTCTCAGTTATTTTTTGCTTATTCCTACCGTAGTTGTGGGAGGTTTTTTCCCAACAATTTTACCTCTGGATTTGATGACTAATATTCATTGGAAATATTATTGAGAACTCCAGTTTTCTTCTTGATCCATTTCTGTAATATAAACTATTAATAGATGAGCAATCTTAGAAAGTACTAAATTTTTTAGCATTGTGGTTTTTTAGAGTGAGTTTAATTACTAGACTTTGAAATATTTTCACTTTTAAAATATGTTTATTTACTGCCCTCAATAAAATATACATATATATATATATATATAATCATAGCTTTCTATTAAAAGTTTTTTATTGGGTATAGAATTTGTGTTAAAATTTTACAAACATAAACCAAAACGGACACTTTTTAAAGGTATGAGACCTAAAAAGATGTTTGAAAGTCCAAAGACAAAAATAAATGAACATTTTAAAAGTATATGGACTAAAACAAATGGACGTTTAGAATGTACAAGAAAAAATAAACAAAAGTTTAAAGTGTAGAAACTAAAATTGTTATTTGAAAGTTTTGAGACCAAAAGAAACCAATCTAGAGATACGAAACCAAAAGGTATATTATCAAACTTTTCGAATTGACCAGTATCTGTATTGGAGTTATTTCCGAAAACAAATGTTTCCTTTTTAAACTGTTAAACACTTTACTAAAAAGTGTTTGATAGTTGAAGTGCTTTAGCCTTTGGGTTTTTAAGCAATGATTAGCTCTTTCTCCATTTTTCTGCTAGCTCACAATTGCAATTGTCGGTTTTTTTTTTTTTATAAATATTTTTTCCTTGTTTTAGAAGACCCTCACAAGCATGAAGTCCAAAGAAATCTTGTTAGATCTTCATCTGGTAAATTTTTTTTTTTTTTAATGTAATCTCAATTCTCAAGAAAATGTAATCAAAATTTAAATTAATCTAAAAAAACAATTAGATTTGTCTTTTCTCCAAAAATACGTAATCTCGAAAAATACTTAATTTTAAAAGTTGGGTAGGAGGCCACTGCTTGCGACTTTAATGTATGATGGACAAAAATGCAAAATAGCACACATATGACCTCAGGTAAAAGAAAACTTATTTTCAAACGTTGAGTTATATTTTATTTACCCCTCAAATTTTAGGTCAAAAGACCTACCCAAGTATTTCCCTTGCTCAAAAGACCCAAGTGCTTCCTAGGGAAATAGCTGGGCTAAAAGCACTCAACGTGTGAGAAAGCATTTTTTTTTCTTTTTACTTTGTGCTAAATTATAAAAAATACTCATGAACTTTATCATTTATTTAAAATATAAATTTAATCTTCTAAAAGTTGAAATATTACCTTTGACCTTTCTATTTTAAAACTACTCTTGAAATATAAATCTTTTAAAATATTGAATGAAAATTTGACATGATAAAATGTTATTCTTTCATATTTCATTTAGACAAATATTCTAGTAACCAACACACCATTCTAAGTCACCCAACATTCTAACGAATTTGTACTCCAAGGATAATTTTGAAACGTTTATGAAAGGAAATATTAGAACTTTTGAAAGAATTGAAGTATTTTTGATACAAATGAAAAAATTGAGGTATTTTTTATTTAATTTAGCCTTACTTTTTAAAAAACATATTTATGTGACTCTCATCACCGGGTGATTTCAAGGGAGAAATACTTTTGAGCATTACAAGACTTTCTACTCTGCCAAAAACGCTCCCAAAGAAACCTTGTTTGAAAATATATTTAAAAATACAACTATTAAATTTTGAATATTAAAAACATTATCCAAATCAAGTCATACTAACTCCTTTTTTATTTTCTATGGCAAGCAATTTTTAATAAATTTTCATTCCCTTAGTCCACATTTTCATCCATAAGTCATTTTCATCAAATTATTAATAAAATTCCCACGAGGGGGAGAACAATACAAAATCAAAGCATTGAAAGACAGATGGGGCACACAGAGAATTCGTCATTACATTCAAACATCCACATTAATGCAATGATATGGACCTGCGAGGAAAATGGCCAAAAAGAAAAGGACTAAAAAGTTATTAAAAAACCTCCACAAAAAGAAAGGTAAAGCCCCAAAAAGGAGAGGTACTCACCAGCAACGTTACAGTTACAAACAACTACTCCAAATTGGTCATTTTTGTGTACCTTGTGATTCTGGCCAGTTGAGAAATTTGTATCCTTGAAGAGAAGGTGGAAGAAAGCTTTGAGTTGCAGAGGGATTGTCTGGAGTGTAAATATATCCCTTCCCATATCCAATTTCCTTCATCAGCTTTGTTGGAGCATTCCTCAGATGAAGAGGCACCCCTTCATTTTGCCCAATTGATTCCCTCACAGCCTTCTGTGCAGCTCCCATGGCTTGGTACACCGCAATTGACTTCGGAGCGAGTGCTAAGTAAGCAACGCATTGCGCGAGAATGACATTGCACTCAGGCATGCCTATGAAATGGCAGGCTTGGTAGCAAGAAACAGCCTGATTGAGAGCCAAAGGATCGGCTAACCCGACGTCTTCGCTCGCAAACCTTACAAGTCTCCTAGCTATATACAGAGGCTGTTCTCCACCTTCCAACATTCTTGCCAACCAGTAAATTGAAGCATCTGCATCACTTCCTCTCATGGACTTATGAAGTGCACTTATGAGATTGTAGTGCTCCTCCCCTGCTTTATCATAAGCAAGATGCTTACATTGAAGAGCCTCCTTCACATCATCAAGAGTAACTACAGCCCCGGACGAGGACGTATCGCCTCGATTCCCATTGCCATCTTCTACACTGCAATCGTGGATTTGGGCGGGGTTGGATCGGGCTGTAGCAGTGATAGCAGAGATCTCCAATGCATTCAAAGCAGTCCTGGCATCACCATCGCAATTAGCTGCTAAGAATTCAATGGCTTCCTCCCCAACCTGAACCCCCATGGAAACAGTTCGAGCCAATCCCTTCTCAGAATCATCAACAGCTCGTTTCAAAATCAAGGCAACATGGTGGGGTTTCAAGGGATTAAGAGTAAGAACTCTACACCTAGACAACAATGGAGTGATCAAATGGAAAGAAGGATTCTCTGTAGTGGCACCCAAGAAGATGATGCTTCCATCTTCAATGACAGGCAAAAAGGAATCCTGTTGGGATTTGTTGAACCTGTGAACCTCATCCAAAAACAAAACAGTCCTCTTATTGTTCTTGATTCTAATTTTTCTAGCTTCTTCAACAGCGTCCCTAACGTCCTTGACGCCGGAAGTTACAGCAGACAAGGACACAAATCGAAAAGACTGAGAGAAAGAAGAAGTGGAACCTACAATAGCTTTGGCAATGGAGGTCTTACCTGTACCAGGCGGACCCCAAAGGACAATCGAAGGCAATCGATTGCATTCCAGTGCAGAACGAAGGATCGAATTCTTCGCCAGTAGATGATCTTGCCCTACCACATGGTCGACGGTTCGAGGCCGCATCCGCTCCGACAGAGGCTCGTCCGGCGGCGATACGATCGAGGAGGACTGGAGTTTCGGACGCTTGGAGGAGAGTTGGGGGAGGGTAGGGACGTCGTCGTCGGAATCGATGGCGGCGGGGTCTCGTTTCGGAACGGATTGGGCAACGGCGGGGGAGGGCGGCTGCGGCGGTGGGCGGGATTGGAAGAGGAAGAAGCGGTCGAGTTTGGGCTGGACGTTAGGGTTAGAAATGGGGAGATTGGGTTTGGGGGAAGGAGAAGAAGAAGAGGATTTATGGTTGAGAATCCATTCGGTGGCTTTGAGAGTGGACTTGCCGCCGGTGGCGGCTAAAGCTTGAGCCGCCAGTTCGTCGGGAAAGCCCATGTTCACCAGTTGCTCCATTTCTTCCCCCATTGAAATCTCTTCTTCCTCTTCTTCTTCTTCTTCTTCTTCTTCTTCCTCCTCCTCCTAGAAAATTGCAGCAAAGCAAAAGCAAAGGCAAAGCGATGATACTGGTCAGTGGGGAATGGGGATCCAACTCTCTCTCTCTATGCACAAGAAAACGAGAGAGAGAGAATAATGAATATGAATATTTCTTTTTTTAAAAAAATAATAATAAAAGGTACAAATGAAATTTCTCGAACTCTCGATAAAATGCCCACCTTTTGCCAGTGGCGTCCCATAAAAATTACCCCATTTAAGTGGAATTGGACCGAATGGCCAAATATCGGCGTTTTGAAAAATATCTAAAAACGGAAAATGCATCCTTTATGGCTAGAGATGTCCATGGGGCAGGGCAGAATCTAGGTTAGATTTCCATCCCGTTCTCGCCTCCCATTTTATTTCTTGTTTCCACGAAAATTTTCATTTAATTTCGCAGAGATCAGATAGAAATTTTTTGTGGGGATCGGATTCTTCGCAGATAATTATTCTCCATTTATATTTTTGAAATTTTGATTAAATAAAATATTTTTTTAAAAAATTTCGATTTAAATTATTAATTCTTAATGGTAAATTTTTATTTAAAGAAATTTTTTTAAAATTTTCTTTAGAAAAATAAAATAATACATCATAAAATATTAAATTTAGTATTTATTATATATATAAATATACATATTAAAAAAATAAAGTAATCGGGGCGGGGAAGGGGAACGGGGCGGTGACGGGGTCGGGGATGGGGACGGAGAATATATTTCCCATCCCTATCCCCGTTTAGGGGGGAAAAATTTCCTCCCACTCCCTCCCCCATTCCCCATCTAAACGGGGATTCTCCACCCCGTTAGAGCGAATCCTCACGAGGCCCCGTCCTCGCGAGGAAAATGAACATCTCTATTTATGCCCACAGTGAAAAACTCGTTCCAATTAATTTTCCAATTTGATTTATTTAAATTTTATTTAACTCAGATTCTCTCCTCTCCTATCTTTCATCTAACATATTTAAATTTAGGTTATACTCTAAACTTTGTAATTTGTTTCAAAAATACATCTGAACTTTGAAAATTTTCATTAATATCCTTAAACTTTCAAAAAAAGTTCAAAAATAGACTTACCGTTAGTATTGGATGGAAACCGTTAGTACTTTATTTTTAAAAATACCCCTAAACTTTGTACTTTGTTTCAAAAATACCCTTAAACCTTCAAAAGCTTCATTAATACCCTTAAACTTAAATAAAAAAAAATCCAGAAAATACTCTTACCGTTAATATATGAACAAAAATCGATAGTACCTCATTTTAAAAATATCTCTAGACTTTCACATTAATACCCTTAACCCTTAAAAAAAAGTTAAAAAATGCTCTTACCATTAGTATATGGACGGAAACCGTTTATCTACACTTGATTACCTCTCTCTTCTATTTCCTCTTTCTCCTTATTTGCTTCAATTTATAATCTAACACTTTTCTATTTTTCCTCTTTTTTTCCCTTTCTTTTCCAATACCCTCTCACTCTTTTCTTCCATTTTTCAATGTCTAAAACTTCCCCTATTTCTCCTATCTTCTTAAATATTAGAACTTTAAATAAACAGAAAGAGCTCTGTCTCATTTTTAAGCATGTTCTAATAGAAATTTCAACACCCAAACAGTCAATGTCTTTGAAGTTATTTTGAATTGCAAATGAACCAATTTGAAAACAACTCATATAGATATCCTCATTTTTTTTCTTCATATAGATACTCCCATTTTTCCTCCATTTGTCCAATTCTCAATCATGGGGAACCTTTTTAACTGACCACAACAAATAAACTAATTTGAACTGCAAAAAGGATTAATAAAATCTTTATTCGCTTCAAATTTGGTAATGCATATATTTTCTTTCTTTTCCTTCCCACTAGATGTCCTCAAAATTATGACCCAAATTCTCAACATGTCTCTCTTTTTGTGTATTAAACCCAAACTTACTAATTCAAATTACTTAACTGTCACGCCCCACCTCAGATTACTCTAACCAACCTAGGACGTGACGTGCTGACAATAGATCCCAACTATACTATAGAACACATCGTCAAACTTAACAAAGCAAAATACATTTTTGAAATAATATGTGGCTAGCAAATACTTTATCCAAACAAATCCATAAAAATTTTGGTAGAATTTTGCCTGTAAATTAGATAAAACACACTTGGAATTAGAAAATACACTCCCAAAGAATTATTCTCCAGCACTACAACAAGTGTGCCTCGCTACACTCTACCCATCCAGACTTGTTTCAGAAATCAGAATAAAAATTTCATTATCCGTTAGATATGCACATTTCATATTACAAATATCATAACTTTCCAAAACCATGCAACTTTTCATTTGATGCAAGTCACTCTAAGAACAAAATAAAGGTAGTATGCTACATGTAAAAACTTAATGATATACAACCTATGTGAAACTGGTGGCAGACCTCAACCTCGATAGGCTCATTGGAAACTCAAGTGCTGCCTGTTGAAAATTTAATAATAAAACAATGAGCTAAAAAGCCCAGTGAGTGATAAGTCAATAAGAAAAAATTAACTTTTAGGAAAATCTCTAAATCATGAAAATTTTTGAACTTCTCAACATTATGAAAATAGAGTGAAATTTGTAGCAATATCACTGTTACAAAATCTCTTAGAAACATAACATGCACAAAACGAGATTTCAACTATTGGAAACAACAACTCTTTAAACAATCACTCTTGAAACATAGATACGGGCTAATAAAAACCTGTATAAAGAAATCTCATAATTTCAACTTTTAAAATGTAAGCATAAGCTTTAATCACCAAATTTGTACCCAAAACTCTATCATACTGACATAGAGTAATCTTCATACGCACAGCAGAACAATCTCTATCATACTATGTATCGAGTAATCTCCAGATACATACTCCAGATACATAACAGAGCATATCTTTATCATACGTGCACGTAGAGCAAACTCTAACATCTGTAATGCTTCAGGACCAGGATACAGAATCCGGATTCGGCACCTAATGGCCTTGGCATTCCCCTGCAACCTGAGGTATACTATGGAAACATAGTATATGGGTAATCACCACCATGGGTACAAAAATCTAGTGGTTTAGGCCCCGTTTGATAACCATTTGGTTTTTGGTTTTTGGTTTTTGAAAATTAAGCTTATAAATACTACTTCCACCTATGGGTTTACTTGTTTTGTCACCTACTTTTTACCTATATTTTCAAAAACCAAGCCATGTTTTGAAAACTAAAAAAAGTAGTTTCCAAAAACTTGTTTTTGTTTTTAGAATTTGGCTAAGAATTCAAATGCTTCCTTAAGGGAGATGAAAACCATGGTAGAAAAATTGGAAGAAAACAAGCTTAATTTTCAAAAACCAAAAACCAAAAACCAAATGGTTATCAAACGGGGCCTTAAAAATCCACTTTTAACATAAATTTTTTAATTCTCAAACTCTTTCTTAAAATCGTGCTCTCTTGCTCTAAACAACTTTTCATAAACTTGAGGGATTTTTGAAATAACATCAAACATTTATAATTCCTCAAATGATCATCAAATCTCTCATAGAACATTTCCAAAATCATTCTTTCTCGAAAACCACATTTTATAAACCTCATATAAACATTAAAACTCTTCTAATTTCTCAAATAATTATGAAATATCTCAAATACTTGATATGATAATATGTACTTTTACCAATTGGCTAAAATCCAGAGAGTTTTATAAATTCACCTTTTATAAGCTCAGCTAAAATTTCATATAAACATAAATCTCTTAAAATTCAAATATGCCAAATCATGAATTTAATTTAGTGAACATATGTCACTTTCTTATCAATTTAGTAAATCATCAATTTCAATAATAAACGATTTACGAAATACACGCAATTTCCTCCAAATTATCAAATTCTTCAATAACTAAATCATTTGCATTAATATATGAATTGCAATTGATTTCAAATCTCACAAAAATCTCATCAATTACTAAAATAATTGAAATGCTATGTAAAATAATCACTCACAGAATTATTGTCATTGACACCTCGATTCGAAATTTACTCTAATTTCTGTTCAACCTGTAATTTCAATAACCATATTAATAATAATTACCCAAATAAGTAATTGAAACCCAAACTAAACATCAATTAAACCAATTATATTCTTCCAACCTCCAACCACCCTTCTCTTTCTTCTTTCATTTCATTTAAAAACATGTACTATTTCTCCTTTACTTCTTATTAAATACTATTTGAAGGGAATAATCGAATTAAACCCGCAGCGGAAGCATAGGAATCGTCTTTGATTTATTTAGAATTAAACTAAAATAAAAAGGTTAAGTAATAAATACCTTGAAAATAATATTATGGAGAATATTCTGGCGGATCTTTATCTTTTCCACAAAGTCTTCCTAGCTATGACTCGAACACAGGACCAAGGCTTGTGGGATCCTCTTGAAAGAAAATCCCCAAAGGATTGGAGAGGAAGAGGTCTAGAGAGAATTCTCTAATTCTCTCTATTGAGGAGATGTGTGTTGTGTAGAATGGTTCAACCCAAGGGTCCTATTTATAGTGACCAATGGAAAATCTTTGCCATAATTAAAATATTATATTTTAATATCTAATATATTAAAATATATCTTGTATTTATTTGAATCTCATTCAAATCTCCTACGATATTTATTTATTTGAATCTTATTCAAATTCTATAAATATCTTTTATTTAATATATCAAATATACATTAATTATTTTAATATTTAATGTATCAAATACAATAAATATATTTTCCTCTTTTATATTTAATATATCTAATATATTAAATATTAATTTGAACACTTCAAATTAAATATTAAATTTGAACATTTCAACTTTTAATATTTAATGTATCAAATACAATAAATATATTTTCCTCTTTTATATTAAATATTAATTTGAACACTTCAAATTAATATTAATTTGAACATTTCAAAATTTTCTTTCAACTAAATTGATCTTTTAGTGTTACTATGAGCTAGCAATGGGACCCTATGGACTTACAGATTATAAGCTCCAATGATACAAAATTAATTAATCAATTTTCATTCATTAACTCTAGGGTCACTCCACTATAGACCTAAAGTTGCACTCTTATGCACTGTAGGACAAGTTGTGTCCATTGATATAATCACTACATGCAAGTCGATCCTTCACGAGTTGTTCGTAATTACAGCTGGGTCAAAAGTCCGTTTTACCCCTATAATTACATCTTGCACCTTAAGTACCACTGATCCTCTAATGAACAATTTGTTTATAATATAATTATAAACTAAGTCCCTCTCGGGCCAATGAGAGGGTGGGGCCCCATTGTTCAAGTCCCGAAACCAGCACTTAAGGGAACTACTCATCTACTTACCCTATATGGGAAGGAGTGAATTCCTTCTTGTGAGATTATGTTCCCAGCTCCCTATTTGGTCAAGTCCCCAAAATAGTAGGCATATTGAATCGGCTACAAAAGCCACCCATGCAAATCAAAGGACAAGCCCTCACAGGCAGGAGTTCATAACTCACTCAGGATTACGATCGAGTCGCATATGATCATCCTGATGAAATATTAATCTTCTCAATTAACGGATTTATAAAGAGAGATTAAATATTTCGTGGTCCAGTCTTATACAAACTCATTGTATAAGATACCCCCACTCACATGTCTCCACATGAATGATTTGGATCAAATCATTTGTAACTATTACAAAGTGGGTCGTATCAATAGTGTTACCAGGATAAGGCACCCAACCTTATCCATATACTATGACCCTTTAGGTTATTTCTTGAATATGATCCTCTCGTATGTCAACCACATACTGTTCAAGATTACACTAATAACTTTGGATTTTTCATATAATGGATAATATTATATTGCAAATAAAATAATCAAAATTATTATTAATTATTAAATAAATTATTAATTACGAGGCTTTAGGGCATAAATCCCAACAATATTTTATTCTCTCACTTCAAACCATCTTTTCCTTTTACCATAATAAAATAATCTTCATTTCCCTCATAATACCACCCCACGTGCAAGTCTTTCAAAATGAGGTTTCTTCTAGATGAAGTGATTCATGCGAGGACATGTTTGTTAAACCCCAAGGGTTGGAAATAGTAGTTAAATGAGGGCAATCCATAATTTTTTTTAAAAAAGGTTTGAAGCTTTATGTGATCAATTGGTTAGTTTTATTGAAGAATTATCCAAGATCAAACATCTATTGACTAATTGGACTTGAAAGAATTTGAAATTTATATGGACAAATAAGTGCGAGTATAGACGTTGAAACATGAAGAAAAGTTTAGTTGCCACTCAACATTTACACTTTGGAGACATAAGAAGAGTTTGTTATCTATAGTAATGCTTGTATTAAGTTTGAAATGTATTTGGACAGCCTCTGTTTTGGCTGTTAGCTACTGTCTTTACCATTTTATTCAATTTCCATTCAACTTTCCTTCAAGTTTGCATTACAAAACATTGCCTAGATACTTTGTTTTTCGATTTGTTGTATTTTCATTTAAGTTTAAGTTTGTTTCAAGTTCATTCGAAGGTACCTTTGCTCGCAAGTGCCCCTCTGTTTTTCTTCGGTTTGAGTTAATTTCTTTCACCAAATTTTCAATTACAGTGCATCAACTCTTCGTTCTTGTCACAATGAATGGTTTTGGGTATTCTCCTTTTGCTCTTAAGTGAATGTAAACAAGTATTATTGCGTAGAAAACTCCAAATCCATTCGAAATTCTTGTTTTTTAGAGTTTTTCTTCAATTCGGATTGTTCAAGCAATTTTCTGCATCTTCCTTAGATTTCCAATCCGATTCAAGGTATTTTTGAATCGTCAAGATTAATTTCGCTCTAAAAGTGGAGGAGATTGAATCAATTGGTTAGGAAGAAGTGGGATAAACATCGAATTAAATTTGTTGACTTCTTGCTCTGTTTTTCCTTATTCTTCAATTTAGCTTCTAGAGAAGGAATTAAAACAAGGTAGGAGAAAGGGAAAGAAAATTACGTAACTACCCTTGCCACTTTGATTTAATTTCAATTAATTACTTTTGCTTGAATTTCTAGGAAAACCCAAATTACATTTCTTAAGTTAGTATTTTATTAAATTTCATTATGAAATCTTTCTTTAAAATTAGTTTTATGTTTTTCATTAAAAATATGAGCTAAAACTTCTTAGGGGGTTCAAGGATGTGAATTCCCTAAGGAGTAATTGTAGCCAAAATTTCAATAAAAACCAAGCCTACATCTCAATTGTTTGCTTGTGTTGATTTAATTTCCGTTGAGATCCTAGATTGATCAACTAGGGTTTCAACTCAAGCTTAGATCTAATACCGACAGTGTTAGTGATAAGCGGATGTCACACAAGTAATGGAGTAAAAGAGCTTAGACATAAGCCATTCCTTACCCTAGACATAGGGATTAAGGACTCCAAGACCCATAAAATTGTGAGCCAAAAATCATCTATGATGGAGGGACTATAGACATATAGAGCCCCCACTTAGCCTCCTGAAAAACCCAATTTTGAGGTAATAGGAGATGCAATTTTGGTTTACAATTGAGTGTGAAGTAGGTTGGAATTGTAATTTTGGTTTGCAATTACGACTTAGGGCAATGACATTCTTGAGCCCCATCCTTTATCATTTCATTCTTAAGCTCATTCAGATTGCCATTTCATATTGCCAATTTAGATTAGCAATTTAATTCTGCAATTTTAGTCTTTTCGCACATTGCCATTCTGGATTAGCAATTGGAGTAGCAATTTATGTTATTTCCAACATTGCCATTATGGATTAGCAATTGAATTAGCAATTTCGATTTTCCACCAACAACTTGATTTTTGTATTTTTTTTCTTTTCAAACTTGCAATTTGCCTTACACTTTTGCAAAACAAAATCTTTGTTACTCCGTTCCCTGTGGGATTCGATACTTGGTACTCAGATACCATTTTATATTACTTCGATCGCGTGCGCTTGCGTGAACACCGATCAATGGCACTCGTTAGTCTCTTGTGAACTATGACCATGATGGTCATTATATGAGTATAAAGATGATGTTAGCTAAAACATTGTATGGAAAGAGGTACAAAAGTTCCATGCGTTGTGGTAAAGTGGTGAGAAGGAATCCATAGGCCATGAACCTTCTCAAGTTAGGTGTAGAGAGAGCGATATTGATTTGCCAAAAACTTAGAATCTGCCCAAGATCGAAAAATAGAGTTAGGTAAATAAATATCAAAGGAGCATAGAGTTGAAATTGGTGAAAGGATTTATCTCAAAAGTATCATTGGATGACATTGTTGAAATTGATACAAATGGAAAATTGAGCTATCGATGTATAGATCATCAAGAGATATCAAGTGCATTGAATTACTAGTATATTGTTTAGTCTTATCGATGAAATTCCTCGCATTCATGAATATATATCATGGTTCTATGTTGTGTAAGCCGTACCAAATCTATCACACATATTGGATTTGAAACTAAGGAAGAGTAAGTGTGGTGACTCAATATGAGGTCCAAAAAATACCATATGTTGGCTTGGATATGTTATTTACCTTTGACAAGAATGCCCATGATTTAGATGAATCTTGGCTTTGTATACTTTTAAGCTTGATTAAATTGTAGATAAAAAAGGTGTGTATGAACGATCTATTTGCGAAAGTTTAAGCGAAAATTCATGTTTGGAAGAAGTAATCTGGAGATGAAGAAAATGAACATTTGGTATCCTCAGTAAATTTTGCTCGTTAGCGTGATTGAATTTCGAAGATGAAATTCTTAAAAGAGGGTAATATTTTGTAACACCATCTTCTATCTTTAAGTACTTGGAAAAAGAAATCTTGCAGTGAAAATGCAAACATGGAAAAATGAAGTTTAAATGCACTTTCTAAATGAATTTCGAGGACGAAATTCTCAAAAGAAGGTAATAATTTGTAAGACCCAATTTGCGCTTCTAGCATTTGGATATTTACATTTGATATATGAGTTATTTGATTTTGAATATTTTGGAGGAGAAGAATGTCTAGAACAAAAATAGAAATACAAAAAATTTGAAAAATTGAAAATGGGATACAACTTATATTATTTTGAGAAATTAAAAGGAGAAAGTTTGTATTATTTTAGAAAAGAAGCAATTTGGAAAAGTAGTGAAAGAGAATTTAATTTTGTTTATGTTTGGAAAAAAGATTTTTTTTGTTGCTTCTTGGAAGCCACACACAAGTTGGTTTTATTAATTAATTATATATATATATATATAAGTATAGGAAAATAAAGAAGCTTCCATGGGAAGCTTGTGGTTTTAAAAAGAATAAAAAAAAAAAAGAAAAAAAAAGGAAAATAATAGGGGTTCACGAAAACAGAGAGGGAGGAGGAAAGAGAAAGTTTAAAAGAGGGGATGTTTGGGGAGATGAGAAAAGGGTAGCCCAAGTCGTGAAGGAAACGAAAATTGGTGTCTTGAAGTTGGGAGGAAGCTGAGAAATCAAGTAAGTTTAGCCCGATAAGTTGTTTTCTAGAGATTAAAGGGTCAATATGAAGGATTTTGTGTTCTTTTTTTAGAATATTTCGTGAGTTTTAGTTTTGATGAGAGGTTGACTGTGTTCGTGATTATGATTAAAATAGTTGAAAGAAAAATTAAAAGGGAAGCTATGCCATAGTTGTTTACACGGAATTTCAACAAAGAAAGATAAATGAGACACATGTAAATAAATTTAATTTGTATTAATTTGAATGTAGTGGAGTTCAATCACTAATTTGTTCCTCTGATTCTTTCTCTCAAATGTACATCTGTCTCGAGGGCTTTGCAGATTTTTCTCGAATGTAGATTTGTCTCGAGGGCTTTACAGCTTGTTCTTGAATGTGGATTTGTTTCGAAGGCTTTACAGCTTGTTCTCGAATGTAGATTTGTCTCGAGGGCTTCACAGCTTGTTCTCGAATGTAGATTTGTTTCGAGGGCTTTACAACTTGTTCTCGAATGTAGATTTGTCTTGAGGGCTTTGCAGCTTGTTCTCAATCTTCCAAGTCTTCTAGTCTTCAAGGGTCTGGTTCAGAGAGCATTTGATCTTCAAGAGTTTAGAGAGTCTTCTGATCTTTGTTTCTGAATTCTCTCTAAGTTCTCTAGAGAATTTCAACTTCTGAACCTCTCAAATGGAGGAGAGAGCTCTCTATTTATAGAGTTTCCCAAGGCCCCCAAGTGGGCTTGGACATGACTGTTGGACTGGATCTGGTGGACTTTAGGTCAGGTCCTTTAGACTGTACATGGTTGGATTTGGGCTTGGCCTTTGGACTGAGATTGGCTGCCTTAGGCTTAGACTTTGCTAGATTAGGGCCTCCCGTTTGGGCTTAGTCTAAAATTGGCCCAAATTTCATATAACCAAATTGCATATTGAGATTTGCTTTAATTTAATTTAGGGATACTTGCAAATTTAATTAATCCCAAATTAAATAAATAACTTTGTCACTATCTTTAAAGTAATGACATGACAACTTTTGATTGGCCAAAATTTCTATTCCAACAATAATTACTAAGGATCTGATGTTTCTAAAAAAAGGAACACAAAATCCTTCATATTGACCCTTTAATCTCTAGAAAACGACTTATCGGGCTAAACTTACTTGATTTCTCAGCTTCCTCCCAACTTCAAGACACCAATTTTCGTTTCCTTCATGGCTTGAGCTACCCTTTTCTCATCTCTCCAAATATCCCCTCTTTTGAACTTTCTTTTTCCTCCTCCTTCTCTATTTTCGTGAACCCCTCTTCTTTTCATTTTTCGTTTTTTTTATTCTTTTCAAAACCACAAGCTTCCCATGGAAGTTTCTTTATTTTCCTATACTAATTTTTATATATACATAATAAAACCAACTTGGGTGTGGCTTCCAAGAAGCCACACCATTACTTCTATTTAAAAAAAAAAAAAAATCTTTTTCCAAACATAAACAAAATTAAATTCTCTTTCACTACTTTTCCAAATTGCTTCTTTTCTAAACTAATACAAACTTTCTCCTTTTAATTTCTCAAAATAATATAAGTTGTATCCCATTTTCAATTTTTCAAATTTCTTGTATTTCTATTTTTGTTCTAGACATTCTTCTCCTTCAAAATATTCAAAATCAAATAACTCATACATCAACTGTAAATATCCAATTGCTAGAAGCGCAAATTGGGTCTTACACTAACGTACAACTTTGTTAAAGCATTTAAGTCCTAAGGTTCTTTGGTGGTTCCATCATTCTCCTTTCTTCTTGCTATAGTCTATATACCTTGATTGAAGGGGATAGTTTTAGAGATTGGAAAATGGAAAAAGAGAGTAAAGAGAGTGTTGAAAAAGAAAGGAAAAAAAAAAGAGGAAGAATAGAGAGGTGTTATGCCATAAATTGAAGCAAATCAAGAGAGAGAAGAGATAGAAGAGGGAGGTAATGATGTGTAGA
Source organism: Trichosanthes truncata (assembly GCA_033996785.1). NCBI lineage: Eukaryota > Viridiplantae > Streptophyta > Magnoliopsida > Cucurbitales > Cucurbitaceae > Trichosanthes > Trichosanthes truncata. The sequence continues at coordinate 80,451,049 of JAWPNB010000003.1, forward strand.
TAAATGTTTTCCGTCCATATACCAACATAAGGGCATTTTTTTTAACTTTTTTTTAAAGGTTAAGAGTATTAATACATTTTTTGAAAGTTCAAAGGTATTTTAAGATGAGGTGCTAACAATTTCTGTCCATATACTAACAGTAAGGGTATTTTAAAACTTTTTTTTAAAAGTGTAAGGGTATTTTTAAACTTTTTTTTAAAAGTTTAAGGGTATTTTTGAACTTTTTTTAAAAGAAGGGTATTAATGAAACTTTTGAAAGTTCAGAGGTATTTTTTAAACAAAGTACTAACGGTTTCCATCCAAAACTAACGGTAAGGGTATTTTTGAACTTTTTTTTTTAAAGTTTAAGGGTATTAATGAAACTTTTGATGGTTCAGAAGTATTTTTGAAACAAAGTACAAAGTTTAGTAGTATTTTTTATAATTTAGCCTTAAATTTATGACTATATTTTCAAATATGTTCTCTGATTTTAACTTCTCCAACTTAAGATCTAAAGAAAGAATAAGAAGAGAAAGAATTTGTAAGAACCTAGTTCTTTCTTTTCATTCTTCGTTTTTGTATTCTGGGTTTGTAACATATTGATATATTAATCCATATGTGGAATTTGGAGCTGAAACTAAAGGTAGATTTAATACGTATTCAAAGCTCTGTAGTACAAACTTCATGAGTTCTGTGATTGAAGTGTATGCTTTTGGATGGTAGTGGAGGTGGAAACGAGTCTTAAAAGAGCCTTTTGTAGATGGAACAAAAAATGCCTAAGAATAAAATGCATATAGAGAATACATATAATGTGTATTTATATAGAAATACACAATATTTGCTAAAAGTTTTTAATCGCCTCTCGTGTTATGAAGATATTTGCTTTGCGAGTGCAAGGTATTTGTATGGCTCAATGTTAAAAAGTTGCAAAGAGAAAAGCTTATGAGAAGATGGTGGGAGAAAATCACTTTTAAATACTTTTGAGAACAAGGTATTTTCTCTTATAAAACTTTAAAATTTTGAGTCTTAATTATTAATTAATTTATTTTAATTTTTTGTTTGCAGATTTTGAGAAAATCAAAATTAAGTATTTTCATTTTTCCAATATCATATTTACTCCCATTTTAACTAGTTTTAATCAACATGTTTTAATAGTTTAGATTTCATAATGTAATTGGAATTAAAATTAATTTTTCAAAAAAAAAATAAATTTTCCAAATTTAGTTGTTTTGGATTTAATCAGTCACTTTCTTGATTTGATTTAATATTCCTTTATTTTAGGTATTTGTTTTTAGATTTTGATTAAAGGGTATTTTAGTCAATTGCTTCTTTACATATTCTTTTTAGATTTAGCAATTGGCTATTTATCCCCAAAAAAATACGTTTAACATTTTTTCAAAACAACTAATTAAATATAGTCATTTGTCTTGTTATCCCATTATTGAATTAGGTCATGATAATGTGTTGGACTCTAATAATTATTAAATTTAGATTCAAAATTTATATGTTCTTAAATGTTGGATATGTATTGTTATTTCTCTCTCATATATTTAACAGTACGAAGCTACTAACTGCATGGTGGTAACCTTGAAGCTACTAACTGCATGGTGGTAACCTTGTCCATAATTTCTCCTTGCTTAGAGGGAGGAGTTCACAAACTAAGTTTAATTATAAAAGTTGACTAAATTGAATGATAATCTACAATTCAAGCTATCCATAGGATTTTTTTGTACTTGTTCTTTTGTATGTTTTTATGTATTTTTGTGATGTTGGCTTAGGTGAATAGTTGAGTTGAATTTCTATTCTTGTGCTATTTCAAATTAATAGAGGGACGATATGAAAACTACACATTAGTGTAGTGCTTGCCCAATACACTTTGGGGCGTTTGGCCCATAGGTTTGGGTCCCAAACCCAAAATCATGTTTGGCACAAGGTGTTGGTTTTGAAACACAACCCCATGGGTTACAACAATGCAACCTCATGGGTTTGTGCCATGTTTTCCTCTTCCACTTGTCGTTTTTCATTTTCGACAACAAATCCGATGACAACTCCGACGACCACCGACAACGACAACTCCGACCACCGCATCGGCGACCCGACCACCGCACCGACGACCCGACCATCGCACTGGCGACCCGACCACCGCACCGACGACCCGACCACCGCACCGGCGACCCGACCACCACTGACGACTACCTCCGGCGACCATTGCGATGAGAACTCTAGAGACCAATTTGACAATCACCATTGCGACTTAATCACCCCAACAACTTGACACCTCGATGACCCAACCACCCTGACAACCTGACTTGCCCGAACCACCGCCAATGACCATCTGACAACCACTCCGACAACCCGACCACCTAGCAACCGCCGCCGACAACCACCCAGTGACTACTCCGATGACCCGACCACCCCGATGACTACTTCGGCGATTACCCCGACAACTCGACAAACTCAACCACCCAAAACCACCACATGGTGACCACTCTAGTGACCACCCTGGCAACCCGACCACCTAGCAACTCGACCACCCTAATGACCACTTCCACAACAACTCTAATGACTTGACCACCAGCAACCACCCAGCGACCACTCGGACGATCCAACCAATCATATGACCACTCTAGAGACCCGACCACCCAACAACTATTGTCGACAACCACCCAATGACCACTCCGACGACCTGACCACCGTGCAACCACCACCGACGACCACCTCGACAACCCAACCACCCCATCAACATGATCACCCCAACAACCACTCCAACGATCACCCCAACGACTCGACCACGTAGTCAATTTTTTAAAATGTTAAAATAAAACTAAAAATGGTTACTAAACAAATTTTTAACCAAAATATATTTGAAATAGGTTTCAAAATATTGTGCAAAATAGAGTTTCTAATATTTTAATTTCTAAAATAGAATTTGAATTTTACAACTCATTTATCCTTGAAATAGATTTCAAAATACGGTGCGAAATTTTGTTTAAATTCCATAATTTCTTAAATAGACCTCCAATATTTTATTTTTTTTAAATAGAGTTCCAAAAATATGTTTATGAATACTTTGTAAATAGAGTTTTAAATTCCCTAATTTCTTAGATAGACTTCCAATTTTTTAATTTCTAAAATAGAGTTCCAAAAATAGGTTTCGGAATACTTTGTGAAACAGAGTTTTAGATTCCTTAATTTATTAAATAAACTTCTAATTTTTTAATTTCTAAAATAGAGTTCTTAAAATAGTTTTCTGAATACTTTGTGAAATAGAGTTTTAAATTCCCTAATTTTTTAAATAAACTTTCAATTTTTTAAATTTCTAAAATAAAGTTTGATAACTCTTCAATAGAAGAATTATTCCTGTTTAAAAATCTCTTATTAAAGTATGATTACTGTGTGGAAGTGTAAGAGAGAACACCTGGAACCCGACCCCCTATGGACGACAACTCGATTCCTTCATCACCTTCAGCTACTACTTAATTTTAATTCAGTTTGTGTTTTGGACAACTATTGTTATTTCTTTTCTTCATTCCTTTCAGCTTATGTATTATGATATTATGAACTTCGGACCTTCATTTGCATTATGGATTTCCTTTACTCTAGCAACATCATTCTTCTTTCCCACGTATTAATTATTAAAAATATATGTCCTTACTAATGTTATTTAATTTTACATCATCATGAATGGAGTGAGTGAGATACTTGTACAACTACACATTCATAATTAACTATGCTTGAAACAATTGATCCACATAATTGGTTAAAATATTGATATGCAATTCAGTAAACAATTATCAAGTAAAAAAAATGGATATGAAAAAAAACCTAAAAAAATTATTTAAAAAACAGACTAAACAAACTCAGCCCAACCCAACCCAACCCTGCACCCCAAACACAGGTTTCAGCAAACCAGCCAAACCCAACCCTGCACCCCAAACACAGTAATCAGGAACCCCAGGGTTTCTGATTCCAGCCAAGGATTCCTAGAGTTCTTGATTCCCAAGGTTCCTGATTCCAAACCAGCGCGCCAAACAGCCCCTTTGATGCTAAAAGTAGACTAGGTTTTGTGTTGCTAAACGAGAATTGAGATTGCATAAGCACCTTTCTTTGGAGGCATACCCTCCTACTTATATAGGGAGTTGCTTAGAGCATTTGGCAACTCAACGTGCCTAACTCACGAATCATGATTTTGATCTTGTTGATTGCTTGAGATCCTCAAGGACTTAATGACATCCAATTCTCTGTTGGTATAATTTTCATAAATTCTAGTAGTATCATGATTTTCAAGGTTAGCTCATACATGGGAGTACCCACCTTGGCTCGCCCAATGAAGGGGCCTTCCCTGTGGGGCTGACTTAACAAGGTCTCTAAGCCCGTTCAACTCTCTCTTGACATAAGCGAGTTGTGGCTAGGCTATTCTTAGAGAGTTGCTTCTCATAGTTGAACCAAATGTGTAAATTTTACCTGTAACATCCATTTTTGAAGTGCTAACATGGTATTTCATTTGAACTAATGAGAATGGTGGTTTAGTACAATGTGACACAAAGTAGGCTAGTTCAAACAATAATGACCTGAAAAAGAAAAGGTTTAAAATGTATTTTGTTGGCCTCTCCCATCAAGTTTTGGACCATGTTACAAATTCTTTTAACCATAAATTTAGTTTTTCTTTAATTTTATTTGAGGAAGGAAGGAATATTAATTAATATTGATCTATTGAACTATATTTGAATTGGTCATGCACATTAGTGTTCATGAATGATGTTAAGGACATGAACTAAATAAAAACATAAACCAACGTTTAAAGCATGAACAATAGCATTTTATACAAGGAATATTAAGAAAAAAAATTCAATACTACGAGAGTACTCACTCCCATCATTCACACTATAGTTTTGCCTTTATAAGCAATATTTAATACTTGTGAACTCCACATCATTTATAAAATGATGTTGATGTAGCAAACAATGAACATAATGAGTATCCTTGACATCAGGTTCGAATCCTCCCACCCCAAATATAATTGAACTAAAAAAAATCGAATCATAAGGAGACACATGGCTCAGTCTGATAGGTTAAAAGAAATTTTGATTTTCAAATTATTGAATAAAATAAATAAAGAAAGAAGAATATACACTTCACCATACCAATTAGAAGTTGACAACATTATACTTCCAAAGTTTTGGGAAGGCAATAAATAGAGGGAAGAGGAGAGAAAAGGAAAAAAAATCAAATTGGTTATTTTTGGCAAAAAGGCAACCAGAGAGGAGAAGATGTGTTAAGCCACAAAAGGCAAGAACATCTGGGGGCAATTTCGTAATTTTGGCATTGAAATCTGACCCACAATGTCCATTCACTATGAAATTTTTTTTTTAAGCACAACAACATTTGAAGACAGGAATTCGAATTTTTAATATTTTGATCGATGATACATGTTAATTACTATTAAATTATGTTTACTTTAGCTTTTTGTCTTTTAAAAAAAATTACAAATGTAAATAATGGTTTTCTTTAGAAAAAAGTTTGGTAGAGGGAATAAATATGTCTAGGTTAGTAAATTAGTTAGCTTAACAAAGGAAATTGATTATTTATAAATTATGATTTGATTTTTTTTATTTGCAATTTTTTTTTTTATGTTTGTCACATGTTTAGATCTGCGTCGTGAATCGATATTGATCAAATCTCCTCGTTTTCAATATTTTAAGAGCACCACGAACTTATAGAAATGTCATACACTATTGAATCTTAGTCCTTCATCTAATCTTAGTCCTTCATCTTTAGATATTCAATCAACACCATCCAAAATAAATTAGCTCATCCCAATACAGATTTTTTTTTTTTTTTTTTTTTTTGGTATTGTATTGTAAGGAGAAGAAGACCAAGGTATCTTAGAGAGAACACATAGCGCAATTGGTGAATTAAAGAAAATTTTATTTTCAAATTATTTAATAAATAAATTGGTAATTTTTTACCAAAGGAAGAAAATTTTATTTTCAAATTACTCAATAAATAAATTGGTAATTTTTTACAAAAGGGTAACAGTTATTTTGAGCCAATCTGACTATAGCTCAACTGATTAAGACATATATCCTCAACTAATAAGTAAGATGTGGGAAAAAATTTTGCACTACAGGAGTATGGATACTCCTTCCATTTAATGCATGTCACATAAACATCTTTTAAAAAATGATGTGGGGTCCACCAATATTAAAAAAATATTTATAAAGGCAAAACTATAGTGTGAACAAAGGGAGTATGATACTTTTGTAGTACTAGAAATTTTCCTAAAAAATTTTCAAATTCTCCAACCCTCATTTATTGAATTGAAACAATGTTCTTTTGAGGAAGAGAGAGGAGAGAAGAAGGATTGGTAACAGAAGGACATAAACTAAAAGGACTAAGTTCATAATAGTACCAAACAAAGTAAAAGTTGCAAGTTGCGAGAACATTTTTTATACTATGAAATATAGATACTTTTATCATTTATCGTTTGTCATATAAACACTAACCATCATTTTAATGATGTGAAGTCTACCAGTATTAAAGAATTATTTATAAAAACAAAATCATAGTGTGAAGAAAAAGAATATGTATTCTACGTATTAAATTTTTTTTCCAAAATTTGATATAGAAATTGATTATTGATGTTTTTTTTTTGGTTGCAAATATTGGATTCTTGCCACGTGTTTAGATATGCATCTTCAATCCATTTTAATCAAATCTCATATGTTTTATTATTTGAGAGCACTACGAACGTATACAAATGCCCACATACAATATTTTCTTCCATTCAATCTTAGTCGTCCATCCTTGGAAATTAAATGGACGCCATCCTAACTAAATGAACTTACTCTAATATCTATAAGGGTGCCACACTAAATCCGAAAAGTTAATTATTTTTTATATTTTCTTACAACTTCAAATGAAGTGTAAAAACACAAAGCTTGAGATTTGATTTTCCAACCAATTTGAACGCTTCGAATACAGGGAAATTTTCTTAATTTTCCATACACCTCCACTTATTGCTTGCCATAATAGCAACATTTAAAAAATAATATGAGACTCATAAAATAAATTAATATATCATTAACAACAAGTCAAATTATAAGTTAGAGTGAGCTTAACTCAACGATAACTGACATGTACCATCTACTAAAAAGTCAGAAGTTCGAATTCCCCAACCAAATTGTTGTTGAACTCAAAAAAAAAAAGTCCAATTATAAATAGAAGGAAAAAAAATACTAAAATAGTATAATAAAGGTTAAATTATAAAAAACACCCCTTGAACTTTGAAGTTTGTTTCAAAACAACCTTTGAAGGTTTTTTCCATTAAATTTATGGACGAAAAATGACATATTTGCATATGTTTTGATTTTTTTTCAACGTATATGTTCAAACATGTTCACATAAGCAATAATACAAATGCAGAAGTATCATTTTCCGACCATGAATTTATTGAAAAAAAGCCTTCAAGGGTATTTTTTAAACAAATATCAAAGTTCAAGGGTTAAAATGAAACTTTTCAAAGTTTAGGAGTATAATTGAAATCAACCCCATAGTTCATGAGTATTTTTGATAATTTAACCTATAATAAATTTTTCTTCAAATACAAAATTCATTATAATTAAGTGTGTTTGTTATCATTAAAAATTAAAGGCCAACAAGCAAACTTGAGACAAACAAACATTTTCATATTTCTAAACTCTATCCCTCCCTCTCCCAGCTCAAGACTTGTTGGTGGTAAAAACAAAATGAATAGATTTTGTCATCTTAATTAAATTAACCTGTCTACATTTATTTATGGTTTAAATCATAGTTTGGTCTCTCTCAACTTTCCAATTTATTTTATTTTGGTCTTGAACTTTCAAAACATCTATTTTAATATATTTAATTTAACACATTATATAGTAACACATTCCGCATGATTTTAATCCTATTATCTTGTAAATTATTAATGCATTATGCAAACTAAAGAAACAACTATAGAGAATGATTGTAGGTTCATTTATTTGATTGAAACGAATCAATCCCACAACTATCGTACCTTTTCATTTCGTAAAAAAATATGTGAAAAAAATAGTTTTATTAAACTTCTAAATGAAATCATCAATTTTAGCATAGCTCAGTAGATAATACACCAATTACCATTAAACCTCAGTGGATAAGACACAAATTACCATTCTAGAGGTTGATTGTTCAATCCTCCCCACAATTGTTGAACTAAAAAAAAAAACTTAGGAAATGAAATCAGTTATAAAATGAAGCCTTAAAGAAAATTAGTATGAAACAAATATATTCTTAAAAATAAAGTAGTTATCGAATATCCTAAATATAAGGGTTCAAGCCAAATCATAAAAAATGGGGAAAACTAACGAAAATAATCAAGCTAAGTCAATTTGAACTATCTTGTGCATTAGTTCAGTTTCTATACTTTCAAAATACATTAGTCCATGTACTTTCAATAAACCTTAAATAAACCTTAAGATTACATTAGTCCATGTACTTTCAATAAACCTTAAGATTAATGTTCACTATTAGTTTATGGTTAACTTTCGCTAAAAAAGAATTCTATACCTAGTTTTCTCTCTAGAAATTTGAGAAACATATTTACATTATACATTTGAATGGAAATTATAATTATTATTTTACCAAATTGGATAAAAAATAACTTCAAACTAAAGATGAGTAATAATTTTAAGATTTATTGAAAGTAGAAAGGCTAAAATTGAACCTTTGATTTTAAGATTGTACATTTTTTTTAATAGACTAAAATTCAACATTTGATTTTAAGATTGTACAATTTTTTTAATAGAAATTACAATTATTATTTTTGCCAAATTGGATGAAACTTAACTTCAAAACTAATGATGAAGACTAATTTTAAAATTCATTGAAAGTGCAAGAACTAAAATTGGGCATTTGAAAGTCTCAAACTAAAATAGAACAAGTTTTTAAGTATTGTACAGAGACTAAAATGGTATTTTAACTATAAAAAAAAAAAAAAAGCCCATTAGTTTAGAATAGATTGATTTTTTTTTTTTTTGGAAGAGAATAGATTGATTTTGTCAGTTTCAAACAGTTCCAATTTGATTTTGGTCGATTTTGTCAAGTCGATGGTCAGTTTTATATGACAATCAAATCGGTTTTAAAAAATTGTTTTCAACATCAACCATTTCAGTTCTCTTAAACCCATGTTAAAACTCATCTTACACCGTAATTGGGGGAGAAAGTTTTCCTTTTTTAAGAGAGAAAGAAGCAAAAACAAAACAAGGGTGATGAAACAAAGAACAAATTTTTTGTACTTTTACTTTTTTTAGAGAGTACAGAAACAAAGAACAAATTACCAATTAAACACATTAGTGTGAGGAAACAAAGAACAATTTAGCAATAGACATTAGTTTTAACTTCACCTAACAAAAGCAACAGAAGTATAAGGCTACCATTGCCAAACGCCTAAACCAAAGAGGGATTGTGGAACTCTGGTGTTTGGGGGAAGAACAAAACACCATCATAAACTTCCTAAACTATGAAACTTTTAAGTAAACTATGAAACTTTTAAGTAAACTATTCACAATCAGTACCTGACCACATTTCAAAAGCACTATCAAGAGGTAAGAGCTGATCCATACCTGAAACTTTTTCTCTGGTTGGTGCCCTTCTCTTTCTACTTCAAGCATATTGAGCGTTAAGGCGCCGTTCCAACCTTAACGCCATGTCTCTAATCTCGGGGTACGACATGCTATTTACAGAGCAAAGTTGTAGCCTAATTTCTGGGCTTAAACCATTATCAAACAGGCTAGCTTCCCATGCATCATCTGGAATAAGTTCAGAAACAAGAGAAGATAATTTCATGAACTCTGCATCATACTCAGCTACGGTTCTATCTCCTTGTTCCGAGTTACAGAGTTCTCTATACTTCTCATATTTCAACCAACGAGGGAAATATCTCTTATCAAATAACTCCTTGAACTTCTCCCATGTCACTGTAACTCCATCAGCTTTCAAGTTTCTTTTTGACACTATCCACCAAGAAAGTGCAGCATCTTTCAATCTTAAACCAGCAAAAGCAACCTTTTGGTCGTCTGAACAGCCTATGCAATCAAAGATGTTTTCCAATCCCAAAATCCATTGTTTGGCAAGAAAGGGGTCAATAGAATCCTCCCCAAAAGTAGGAGGTTCACAGACAAAGAACTCATTGATCTTGCTCGTGTGTTCTGCTTCAGTCTGTCTAGCTGCAATAATCTTCATTTCGCTGACTAAATGGCAAATTTTGTCGTAAACATCTTCCAAATTCACTGCTGGCTCAGTTGCCACTGGATGGTTGTTAGTCTTCACTGTAGTGAGAGCTACTTCCGCTTGAACCATTCTTTTTCCTAAATCTCCAACAAAAAAACAGAAAAAGTAACGTCACTTAAGCTTCTATGTTTTATCATAGTTAAAATCATGCATCAAACACCTAATATACAGAAAAATTCTTCGAATATCCAGAACAACTCTTCGCCTCTAAAGCTACGAACAATATGCAACTAAAAGCAGAGAACATATAAAAGATAAAATAACTTCTCATCCTCTGTTTCAACAGTATATAGACAGTAGAATCCGAAAAAACTAAACAGTAACTCAAGTTCTGGACCATAAATAAAGATAAAGATAATTATATAAAACCACAAGAAGTTAACCACGGAGTCCACAGTTCCACAAATCAAACGACGAGAACAAGTAAGAATAATGAACAGTCACCGGAAGATATTTCGATCAAGAGATTAAAAAAAAACGACGACGACAACAAGAAAAGAAGAAAACAATAACTCAAAAATTGATGATCGATGAGTACTAAAATCCAAACCCTAATCGAAGAATGCTGCTACATTAGTGGAGGAAGATGAATCTGAAAAAGAGTAATAAACCGATTGAGAAGAAAAAAGGAGAAGTTTGAGAGAGGTTCGTACCTGCTTGGGATGGGAGACGATTTTGGCGTTACAGTTTGCAGAGTGGGTTATTGCCTTAACTTAAGCCTTACGAAAATGGCGGTAACTGCTTCTTCACCAAAAAAAAAAAAAAAAACTGTAACTGCTCGTAATTTAGATTTTATTTTTTTAAGTCTATAAAATAAAGGTTAAAATACTATTTTGTTTATGTATTTTGGATTTTATTCTATTTTTTACTCTCAAATGTCTAAATTTAGTCATGTGCTTTCTATAAATTTTAAAATTTGTCTCTAGTTAGTTTGAAGTTAGTTTTTATCAAAATTAGTTAAATAGTACAATAGTTTTCATGTAAGAAAAGAAATAATATGAACGTATTTCTAAAATTTATAGAGAGAATGATAATAGAGACTAATTTTTTTTTTTAAATGTTAACAATAAAATAATAATAGGGACCAATTTTAAGTTTTAAGTACTAAATTTGAACATTTAAAAATACAATGACTACAATGGAACGAAACCCAAAGTACATATACCAAAATGATATTCTAATCTAAAATAAAAAATATTGAAGGCTAAAATTTGATCTTGTTTTTTTAGTACAAAAAATCTGATACTCTTGAAATTACTAAAATTTGTTTCCTTATCTATACTATATTAAAGAGAGAAATATATGTTTTCAAAGCTTCTTTACTTGCCAAAGTGAGTCTAAGTTATTAGAAGTTAGATCTTATTGACCAAAAAAAAGTTTCTTTCCTTTTTTTCATTTCACTTTTTAAATTTAAAAAGAAAACCATCTTATACATATTTTAACATTTTTTGTTTTTGTTTGTTAGTTAATACTTAATATAATGTTTGATTTTGTCCTTGAAATATAGTGTTTAAATAAATATAATTATATATTCCGACCTTCTTATTTTTATTTTCAAAGGGTTTTATCTTCAAAATTGGATAAATCTTTCGGTTTTTCTATATGTTATAAATAAATTAAATTTTGGTTCAATTACAAGTTTAGTCCATGAACTTTGAGGTTTGTGTCTATTTGGTCCCTAAACTTTCAAAAGTTTCTAATAAATCCCTATACTTTCAATTTTGTATTTAATAGATCCATGAACTTTCAATTTTATGTCCAATAAATCCCCGTCAAATTTGAAATTTTTAAAAATTAATTGATTTAATAGATATAAATTTAAAATTTATGTCTAATAGAACTTTAAAATTTTAATTTTATGTCTATTAGACCCATAAATTTTAAAAAATTCGAAAGTCCAAGGACTAAATTTATAATTTTGAAAGTTCATGAACTAATTAGATACAAACTTCAAAGTTCAGGGACTAAATGTGTAATTTAACCTTAAATTTTCTAATAATTTTTGTTCTTAGAAAATGTGGTGATATATACATTAAGGTATTTTGAAAAGTCTCTTGATTTTAAAGTCAAATTCAAATCATGCGTAACAAAGTATGAACAGAACTACTGATTAGCAACAAACAGAATTAGCTTTTAAAGCCAATGAGGCTGGATCCTTCACCTAACAAAAGCACAAAAACAACCAGTAGCATATCATTACAAAACCCGTGAACCAAAAGGGGAGTCTGGTTTTTGAGGGGAAGAACAAAACACTATCATAAACTTCCTAAACTTTGAAACTTAACTAGTAAAACCATTCACAATCAGTACCCAACTCACATTCCATAACCAAAACTGGGGATCTTCAATCCTCTCGAGCGTCAAGGCGCTGTTCCAACCTTAACGCCGAGGTCCTAAGCTCGGGGTACGACATGTCGTTAAAGAAGCAAAGTTTTAACCTGATTTCTTGTCTCAAACCTCTCTCAAACAAGGCAGCTTTCACGACATCATCATCTGAAATATATTCGTGAACAAGACAAGACAACTTGGTGAACTCTGCATCGTACTGCGCCACAGTTCTGTTTCCTTGTACCATGTTACAAAGTTCCAAATACTTCTCAAGTTGCAACCAACGTGGGAAATATCTCTCATGGAACAAAGTCTTAAACTTCACCCATGTCACTGGAATTCCATCAGTTTCCAAATCTCTTTGCTCCATTTTCCACCAAGAGAGTGCATCATCTTTTAGTCCAAGAACAGCCAAAGATACTTTTTGCTCATCTGAACAACGAATGAGATCAAAGATACTGTCCACCACGTAAATCCAGTCTGTGGCAAGAACAGGGTCAGTATTCTGTCCAAAAGAAGGAGGATTGCAGCCAAAGAACTGATTGATTTTGCTGCTATGTTCCCTTTCATCCAATCCCGCAGCAACAATCGTCATTTTGTTGACTAAATTGTAAATTTCATTATAAACATCTTCCAGATTTGTAGCTTCTTTGGTTTTTCTGATGGAATGTTTTCTTTTTGATCGACTTTTTTGTGTTTGATTCACAGGTTCCTTGTTTGGAGTTTCAGTTAGGTGGTGGCTGTTGTTCTTCACCATTTTCTTTCCTGAAACTTAAATTAGAAACCAGAAAGATAAAAAGGACTTCAAAGAGAATAGTCGAATTCCTTCAAAATAATGCATCAGAAAACCCCAACACAATATAACATTCCTCTAGGCTACGATGTTGTTTGCATGCTTTTACACTTTGAAATCTAAATCAACTGAAGCAACAACTGACTAAAAAATACCCAATAAAAGCAGAGAACTTATTTTTTAATAAGGTTTAAATCCTATTTTGATCTTTAAAAAATGAGTCGTTTCATTTTGGTCCTTAACTTTTAAAATCTCTGTTTTAATCTCTAAACTTTCAAAAAGTAACCATTTTAGTCCATACTTTATTTTATTTTCAACAAATTAATAACGTGTTCTAACATGTTAATTTAAACATGATTTCAAGTCACTTATGTTAGAGACCAAAATTGGACAGGTAGATATTGAATGGAAAAATAATATGGCAAAATTAAAATGGTTATTTCTTAAAAACGTTCTTTGACCAAAATATAAAATTTGAAAGTTCAAGAACAAGAACGAAAATAATACAAGAATGAAAATTGGAAAACAAAACAGACATTTAAAAGCTGAAAGACTAAAATAGAACCGGCTCGAAAGTTCAGACCAAGATGAAATTTAAACCTAATCATAAAATAATTTCCCAGCCTCTGTTTCTTTAAATAAATATAACTACCAGTACATTGTACGCAGATATAGATGGTATAATAATAAAAATTTAAAAAAAAAAAAAAAAAAAACTTCACAATCTCAGAAGTAACTTCAAGATCAGGACCAAAAAGATCACAATATAATTAAAACCATAAAAAGTTAATTCCAAGGGCTCCACGGTTCCAAGAAATCAAGGAAGAACGATGAACAGTCACCGTACCAGATATTCCAGTCAAGAGCAATAAAAGACGACGAACAAGAACGAGAACGAGAATGAAAGAACGATGGATAAGTACTAAATGAGACAATGAGTTCAATACAAACCCTAATGGAAGAATGCTGATACATTATTGGAGGACGATGAATCAATAACAGCGTGAAAACGATTGAAAAAAGGGGGAAATGATTAAGGATAGAAGAAAGTTCAGAGAGCTTCATACCGGCTGCCTTGGAGAGCGATTTTGCAGTGGTTATTTTATTGCCTCGCGAAAGTGGGGACGTATGTTTCTGAATGTCCCAATTTAAAGTTTTTTTTTTAGTACAATACATGTGAAGTACGGGAATTTCATGCTTATTTTGGCGTTTCAATTTAAAGTTAAAAAAAAATTTTAAAAAAAAAATCTTTTTGAAGTTCAACAAACATTTGGAATGAAGGATTCGAATCGTTAACCTCTCGGTCGATGCTACTTGCTAATTTTACTAAAAGTCGATTTTGTTCCTCCCCTCCCTATTTTAAAATTAATTTCTATTTCTATCTTACTTGGAATAAACTATAGAGAGAAGGCATATTAGATAAAGTATATATTTTCGACCAATAAGTCAGTGGTTTGAATCTCTCAACTTATATTGTCAGAAAAAAAAAACAATAGCGACTATTTCAAAAATTTATAGAAATGATTGAAACTAAAATATTTCTTGGATCCTAAAATATAGTCTTTTTAACTGTTGTCTTTAAATTTTTTGTTAAATTATAATTTTTGTGCATGAATTTTGGTACGTAATTGTATTTATTCGACCTTTAAATCTTAAAATGTTTCACTTATGTCTTTAAACTTTTAATTTTGATTTTGATAAATTTGTATGTTATATTGTTACTTTTTTTTTTGAAAGGTATGTTATATTGTTACTTAAGTTAACATGATGTAGTAAGTTGATTAGACTAAAGTACAATAATTAAACATGATATGCCATAAGAGAGTATGTCAACTAAATAAAACAAGAGCAAGCAAGTAGGTTAAAAAGAGTTTAAAATAATACAAATTCTTGGATCATTAAATTGACTCTTTCTATCTATATCCATCCAACGTCATTAATATAAATTATATATAGATCATCAAATCTAACTAAATATTTTTGCTAAAATACAAGTATAGTATAAAATTTAAACCCGTATTTCTGTTTGGAAATTTTCATATTGTAGATATGTATCTCATTTACCTCTATAAACTTTAAATCATGGTTTTATTAGTCTATGCGTTTTTACATCATTAACAAAATTTTAACATAATATGTCCATTAAATAAATTTTTAGTTGGTTTCATGAGACAAAAAAGTTCTAATCATGACACAATTACAGCATTTTATTAATACATCAACTTGAGTATAGCTCAACTGGTTAATCCATATACTCTCGACCTAGGTCAGAGGTTCAAATCTTTATTAACAAGACGAACACAATCCAAAATTTGAAAATAGAATTATAACTAAATTTATAATAACATAATTTGGAGATATAGACCAAGAATTTGGAGACTAAACTAAACTTATAATAACTTAATTTATATTTATTAATTAAATGTGATGAGAATGAAAAGAATATATGTGTATATACAAAATTAAAAAAATAATAATAAAGAATGAATAGGGAGACTATAGAATGTTAAATGGATGAATAGGGTTGCAGCCATTGATCTGCATCAATAAAGGACAAGTTGAGGAAGGGAGAAACTTGTGTATCATTCAGCCTCTGAACAAAGGGAGCCCTTGCAGTCATATTGGCTCCTGTTCCACTGCAGTTGTACTCTCCATAGAAGATCGTCCTGCAATTCAATCAATGACTTTCATTTTCGAAAAAAAATTCTAGTAATATCATAGTATTTACTTTTTTCATTCATAATTTGATATTTAATGAGTCTCACACTATTCTTAAATGTTGCTATTATGACATGTAATAGAATTTTCCCTTCATTCCCCAAGAATTTTCATTACATAACCACATCAAATCAATTGTGTTGTCTTATCAAATATATGTTTGGTTTAATCTCATTTTAGTTATTCAATTTTTAAAATTGGTATTATATTTTACTTTGTAAACTATGATTTAAGATTGATTTTAGTCTCTCGTTATTAAGTTTTTGGAAAAAAATAATTTTTATCTCTGTACTTGTCAAGTTGTATAAATTTTTATTCTAAACTTTCAATTGCATCAAATTGTATTCGAAGCTTAGTAAAAGTTGCAATTTTAATCTACTTGAAAAAGTGTTGCAATTTTTTTATAAGTTCTTGTTTGAAAAATCATTAAAAAGAGTATTCTCGTATGCTTTTAGTGAATTATAAAATATGTGTATGGTACAAAATAATACTAACATTAGAGTTAAATTTTTGTTAAAATTTGTGAGTTTTGACAAAGTTATTCAATAGTTAATTTGTGCAATCAAACTAAAATTTGTGCAAAACTTGATATTATTGAAATTAATGAGTTTAAGGAGATTTTTATGTTACTTTTTGTTAAAATTAGTGGGTGGATTAGCGTAAATTGAATAGATTGTAGAAATTGCAACATTTAGCTAAGTCGAGGGTTCAATTTGATGAAATTGAAAGTTTAAGATAAAAATTGAAACAACATGACAAGTTAGGAAAAATTCAATTTTTCCTTTAAGTTCATTATTAAATAAATTTTTAAAGATAATTAAACCTTAAGTTTTTGGTTTTAGAAACATGGAGCTGATAACTTAAGTTTTGTTTAGTTTGTATTTAGGTTAAGTGTTGAAAACCATAATCTTAAATTTATTAGGATTTTATTCTCGTTGAAATTAGAAGAGTTTGAGAAATTTTTATGTTAAATTTAGAGGGTAAATATGGCTGAAGTCTATAAAAAAAAATTGTTAGAATTAGGTTTTTTTTTTAGTTCAATTAGGGGGTAAATTAGATGAATTTGAAAGTTCATTTTAGAATTTGAAAATTTTCGTAGAGTATTATTATTGTAAGTGGCAAGATTATTTGTCTTTCGAAAATGTTAAATCACAAAATTGATCCTATGATTAGAGCAAAATTGAACCTTTTAAATAAAGAAATTGGTAATTTAATAAATTCATTTTAAGTATAAAATTAAGAAAACGTACTGATCTCTGGCAGGGTCATTAAAGTCATTCCACCCCTCCGACGCAATAATATCCGTCATGACGGTGTTGGCGAAGACGACGCGAGAGAACGGCCGCCACGCGCGGCCGAGCCACACTCTGCCGGTCCCTCCGATGCTGCAATTAACAAACACGAATCCAGAGTTCTCTTCGGCGGAGGCTCTGCCGTGCGCCGTCACTGCTCCGTTCACTAACTTCGATCCTTGCGGCACCGGATTCGCCATCGAAATCAACTGGCAACTCTGCCATCGATGCCATAAAATCTTCGAAATCATTCGAAATTTCATCGTCAAATCTAAATCGGAGAGAAATTTGGGGTTCCGAATCCGATTTACCTCGTAGAAGGATCTTCCATTGCCGAAGATGAAATCGATGGAGCCTTGGATGTAGCAATCCTTGAAGTAATGGCGGCCGCGGTCGTCGTGAAGAGTGTCTTGGGCGCCGAAGAATCCACAGCTCCAAAACGCCGCCTGGTCGCCTCCGATTCTGATCGCCACCGCCTGTGCTCCAATGTCTCCCGGCGCTGGAATTGGCGCCACATTCTGCCAGATCCCCGTAGCTTATAACTCAAAGTTGTTTCGTGCATGAGTGAAATTTGGTGAGAAGAATTTATTTATTTATTTTTGAAAGCCGGTGAGGAGAATTTATCTTAATTAATCGATAAAATTACAAATTTAGTCCTAGTATATAATATATTCTTAAATTTTAAAAAACGTTTAATAAATCTTTAAAATTTTAATTTATATTGAATAAATAAGTTTAAAAGTTTTATAAAATCTTTAACTTTCAATTTAGAGATTGTGTGTATTATATTTTAGTTCAACAATTATAAGGTGGAAAATTGAACTATCAATATTTAGAATAATAATTAATATTTTATCCACTTAGTTATATTCAAATTAGTCTCAATGTTATTTTTAGTAAAACTTCATATATATATATATATATATATATATATATATATATATATAGGTTGCCTAATAGGTTAATATTGACCCAAAAAAAATAAGGTTCTTTTGACATTTTTTAGGTTTAAATTCATGAATTTTTACTTTTTTTTTCCCTTTAAGTTCTAAATACTTTAAAAAAAAATTATTTTGGTGTAATATGTTTTTAAAAAAAAAATTTGGTGAATTTTTTTTAACATAAATTCTATCCTTCACCAAACATTGTGTTTATTAGCTTTGTTTTCTTTTTTTTTTTTTTTTTTTGTCTACACATTTTTCACTTTATAAACGGACTTTTTAAGTTTTAACCAGACTAAAAAAATATTTATAAGCTATAAACATGCCTCTCAATTTTTTTAAAAAATAAATAATGAAAAACAAAATATTATAAAAAAAAAAAAAAAAAAAAGGGACCCTTATTATATACTTTTCGATTTAAAATTTTTATATAGAATTGTATAAAGAATAGATTACCACTAAAAACTTATTAATAAAGAAATACAATTTTTTTTAAAAAAACATAGAAACAAAATTACTAGCAAACATAAAATTATATAATATAGTAGACGTAGAGACGTAACGTTATCCTTAGATTATTAAAATAAAAGCTGAGGTGATAAATATTATGTTAAAAAAATACTCATAATTAGAAATAGAATTTACCATGAAGCTTATATTCTTGGCAATAAAATTGGAAGAGAAGACTTGGACAGAGCCACTGTAAAAGGTCCCATGCGAAGAGTTGGCTGTGTCATTCCATACAATGGCCGTGGTTGTGTAGCCTTGTCCTTGAAATGTCACGTTCGTTTTTGATCTCGGAACCATCACTTTCTCACTGCCAAAAAAAACCTCCCATTTTCAACCCAAAATAAAAAAAAAAGGAAAAAAACCAAAACCCTAATTTTATATTTACAAGTAGACTCCACTGTTGATCCATATCACGCTTCGTTTCGGGCTCAAGTTCGGCACAGCATCGACCGCAGCTTGTACTGTTGTGAAGTTGCAACAACCGTTCCAATCGACACAAAAGACGGAAGTGTTGCTGGTTTCTTGTGGGAGAAGGTTGGTTGGGAACCTGTCGCAAATGGAATTGATAGCTGCTTGATCTTCATCGTCTGTCGAGTTTTTGTGATGGCGGTGATGCTGGTGGTGATGGTGATGGTGATGGCAGTCGACGGAGTTGCGGAGGAAGGTGAAGTCGAGGACGGCGAGGTCGGAGAGAAAGCGAGGGGTGGGATTGATGAGGAGGAAAGCAAGGAGAGGGATGAGAGAAGAGAGAGCAATGTTGGTGAGGAGATTAGTATTGATAATATTCATGGTGTGTGTGTGGAGTATGGAGAAGAGAGGAAGAAGATGTGTGTATAAATACTAATTATGGAAATTTGGGTGTAAAAGGGAATGGAAGTTGAAGAGTTGAAGTGAAGAAGAAATGTATAAATATAAATATTAGTGGAAATGAGGTAAATAGGATGCACTTGAAGTCAAAGGGTTGAGATGGCATGTCTTACAAATCACCCTGTCTAACTGGAGAGGTTATTACTTATCCACCAATCACTCTCTTTCTATTTTGTTGAGTTATCTTATGATGGACCTTTCTCAATATTCATCATTTATAGAGTTAATGATTTGAGTCTCTCTTATTTTATATGAACTATATATTTTACAAGGTTATGAATTTGTGATTCTCTCTCTCTCCCTTCTTTTTTAAGAATAAGTCTCTTTCTCTTTTGTTATAACTCAAGTTACTTGTGAAAAAAGATTTTTTTTTTTGTTTTTTTTTTAATAATCAATGTGGTTGTTACAATGTATGCATTTCTCTCTCTAACTAGCATAAAAAAAAATTGTTGAGTTGAACATTATTCAACTAGTTGAAGTATATATCTTCGACTAAGAAGTTAAAGGTTCAAATCCTTCCACCCTCATGTGTTGTTGAACAATATAACAAGTTTCTTTATTTTAAGAAGTGCAATCGTACGAAGCAATGATAGAGTGACTTTAAAAAAGAAATTATTCAATATGACTACTAAGCATCATTTCATTAAATCAGTATAAGAAATAGATTATTATAATGATATCTTATTATGTATTTCTTATGGTCTTGAGAGATTAAGCCATGATATAGTTGGTCATTTTTAATACTCTCTCTTTGCAATAATTGGTGAGGTTACTATGCATTTGAAGAACTTTTATACTTTGTTTTAATCATTATACTTATTTTATTTTAGCCAACAAACTTTTGTATAAAAAACCTCATTATGGTTATTGTTATATTGATTTTATTAATGTGTGGGTTTACTTGCTAGTTATATTATCTTAGAGTGAATTTCACATGACTGATATTATCAAGCTCAGAGTAAATTTTTTTTTTCTTAAAATTTATTTTATTTGATTTTACTATTTTGAATTAAACTATTGGAAATGATTTAACCATGGTAACAAGACAACAAGGCAGCCCATATGTGTGGAAAACACATCCAAGTTGAGCTCACTTTTGGGCCGTGAATTTAAGCCCATTTTAGAAGGTCCAACAAATGCCCTTCTACCAAATCTAGATATCAAAAGTGATCCTTGCATTTCTTTATTATTTCAGAATTATCCTAAAATCAAATAACATTAGATTAAAAAAAAAAAAAAGTTGATTTTAATCTTGTTATTTTCTATGAACCTTCATATTTGTCTTGGTTTTTCCTCCAAACTTTGAAATATTTGTTTTAGTTCATAGCTTTCAATTATTCTATTCTAGATTTTAAACTTTGAAAAAAAAAACATTATTAGCCATATTATATTTAATTTTCCATTGATAATTTAGGCCCGTTTGATAACTATTTTGTTTTTAAAAATTATATTTTTTTTATTCACATTATTTTAGCAAGTTTTGACCTTCCTTAAAAACACATTTGAATTCTAACTTCTAAGTCAAATTTCAAAAACAAAATCATATTTTTGAAAACTATTTTTTTAGTTTTCAAAATTTGACTTAGTTTTTTAAAATGTTTTTAAGTAGGTAATAAAGCAAGAAAACTATATGTAGAAGTAGTGCTTATAAGCTTAATTTTCAAAATCAGAAAACCAAAAACAAAATATAATTATCAAACGAGGCCTTAACAAAATTCTAAATTTATTATGAAATTCAAAGCTACCTATTATATGACAACAAATACTTGATCATGTAAATATTTATTTCATCAACTATACAAATAAAAGATACGTCTAGTGAAGTTTCTATTAAATAATTTTTAAAAAATTGAAGCAAACATAAACATGGTTTTTATGCAAGGTTAATTAGGGACTAAAACTAAATGTTTCAAAATGTAGGGACTAAGATGAAATAAACATAAAAATTCAGGAAAAGCTATAATTAAAAAAATTTAAAAAAAAAAAAAATGGTAGAGCCTATTTGATAGTGATTTTAATTTTATTTTTTCTCTTAAAAAAAATATGTTTATGTACCAATAGTTTCTTTTTAATCTACATCTAAAAATAAACCTTTAAAACCTTAGCTGGATTGTAAAAACTGAAAATAAATCATTTTCTAATCTGTTTTTGGTTTTTGAAAGTGAAACTAAGCCAACATTTATAAAAGCTTTTTAAAAAAGAAAAAAAAAACTGTATTGTCATTTTCTTGCCTTCTTGGTCCTTTGACAATTCATGTTTCACAAGTATTTTTATTCAATTGGATCACCTTTTGGAATTTTGATATGGGAAGGAATAATATAGTAATACAATTCAAATATTACTCAAAAACATAATTATTATATTAAAAATACCCCCCCCCCCCCCCCCAAAAAAAAAAAAGTGATAGATGATAAAACCATGGCTGAAATGAATTGAGAACAAGAAAGGGATGCAAACCAAGTTATCATGGTTGATGTATCCAAGATTGTAAAATCTTTGAGCACTAATAAGGCATTTACATATTTAAATAAAAATCATTAAAAAAAAGGCAATCTTAATTGTCAAATAATACAAAGATCAACCATTAAAAATATAACTATAGTTATAAAATTATAATAAAAAGATTTCATGCATAGTGATCTTGAATTTCATGCATAAAGTAAATAGTATGAATGTGAATCAGATCATGATTCTAGACAATTTTATATAAATAGCATGAAAAGAACGTTTTTTTTTTTTTTTTGTCATTTTCATATTGTTAAAGTAGACGAAATTTTTTAGTATTAAATTGAAATATATATTTTTAGTGTTTCATAGAAAAATTTTCATTATGTATAACAATAATGTTTAGAATGAAGAAAATTGTTAGTGTACTTTCATTTTATATATATGGTGATGAAAATTATACTAACGCTCATCCTCAAATTTGTTAAACATGATAATATTGTAAATTCAAGTTAAAATATAATTTTGGTTCTTAAACCTTATTTTCTAAACATAATTGTCCTTAAATTTCTGAAATATTCTACTATAATTTTCTTAACAAGTTCTAAACTTTTTTTAATCTAAAATAAAATTTGAAACGTTGCAATATGATAATAATAAAAAAATATATATAGAAGTAGTATAATACAAATAGTAGTATGTTTTTTTTTTAATTTATTAGAATAATAGAATATAAAATATAAAATTAGTGAAAACTTTCATATGATATACAAAATATATGTCATTTTTTTATAAATTATATATAACATATTTAACAACATTTTCTTATTATAACATTAAATAATTTTTTTGTATAATGTATATAAAAACTTACTTCTATTTAAAGATCTATTTACATTGTTTTTTTTTATTATATCTTCATCTTCTTTCACTTTTTCCTTTTCCCATTATATTTATCCTTTTTAATGTCTCTTTTTTTGTCTCCTTCTTTTTCTTACTAATCCATTCCTGACATTATACCTACTCAATGACTTATCAAAAGATCAACTTTACTCTTTCATAAATGTGAAACCAACCAAACAGAATGGAAACAATGGCTTTGTTGTAAAACAACAAAAATCATTTTGAGAGCTCAATTTTTTATTTCTTTTTTTTTTTGGGGGGGGGGGGGGGGGGGGGGGGGGGGGGTGTTAACCATTGATTTGGCTTTTGCTAAAGTGATTTAAATGATCGATTGATACGTGTGATGGTAAGAGAAAAGAGAGAGAAAAAAAAAAAAAGGAACTACACAAATCTTTGTATGTCCATATATCACATACTTTAAATAGATGCTTATGATTTCTATCTATTCTATGAACTAAAAGTTTAAATCATCAAATGGGTTAGTCAATGAAGTAATATCCTTTATATATGATGAAAGAAATATCTAGGAATCCCTATTATAAAAGTAAAACGCTTGAAGAGATTAATATAGAATCTACTTTGAGATTAAAATCTATAGCTAAAGATAAAGTCTCTTAATTAACATATTTACTTCCGTTCAAATCAAGCAAGCTAGCTAATCTATAACTTGTAAAAGCTCGAGGCTTTGTTCTATATTCAACATGATTTTTTTTTTTTTTTACTTTGCACTCTAGGCGAGAAAGCATGTCTTAAAGGGATGTTAATTACCTTTCAAGTAGTTGCACAGTCTTCTCTAAAGAGTTAGGTTTAACAATGACTATAAACAACAGTTTATAAACCTACTAAAAGTCGTCGCACTAATAGTATAAACTGAAAGAATGAATCAAAATAAAATGAAAACACTTTGTAAATGACTTTAACAATCTACATACGAAATTCTTAAATTAAATTGAGTAACAATATTCAACTCTGAATGTTCAAATTTTTCAACGAAAGAATGGTTTTTTTTTTTTTTAAAAGAAGAAAAACCTAAAAAGTAAGTATATATGTGTATATTTTGTAAATCCACGTGGTTGACTTAATTGGAAATTATCAGTTTGAGTTAAGTTTGAAAACAAAAGGACCAAAATTATGCTTTTTCCACCAATGAAGGTTAATGAAGATCTTAGTGAATCAGGAGGCACAAGAGAGCAAAGTGTTGGGGGATTGATTTGACTTTGGCCAAACTGCAATATTTCTCTCTCTTCTCTTCACCCCTTTTGGATGGGTTTAGTTTAGTGGGGTTTTTGTGACGTGTGATGAGTGGTGCATGACCTTAGATTCACCCCCTCTTTCCATCACATTTCTCTATCAAATTTTCACTATTTCATGTCATTTTCTTCAAGGGCAAAAAGGGAAATGAAAAATAAAAAGTTAAAATTAACATTTTAACTCTCGTCATTTGAAACTTGTTCTATTCTAATCACTTTGTACTTTCAAATGTTTTGATTTAGTATTTGTACTTTCAACAAATCTTAAAATTAGTCTGATCTACTGCTAGTTTGTGGTTAACTTTTCTATAAAAAAATTTAGTCTCTAATTTTAAGATTTATAGAAAGTGAAAGGTTAAATTTGAACATTTAAAATTACAGGGAATAAAATGGAATAAGGTCCCAAAGTATAGGGACCAAAATGGTATTTTAACCCAAAAAAACCCATGAACTTATTCATTTAAAAAAATATTTTTTTAGTACAACAATTGCAGGGATGGTAATTGAAATCATCTATTTTTTAGATAGTAATTGGTGTCTTATCTATTGAGATTATTCATTTTTTTTAAATGTTAAAATCTCATTTTAGTCTTAAACCTTCGTATATATTCTATTCTAGCTAGGCTCATAAGCTTTAAATATTTATTCATATATTTTTAGTCCTTACCCTGTTTAATAAAAAGATCACGTTGGTCTTTGTTATATAATTTTTTCAGTAATTATTTAATATAAATCTAAATTTATTTTGCAACCTAACACTGGACTTACCACTCATGACATCGAATATTTTTTCATATGGACAAACTCATAGGATCAGTGGATATTTTTTGTTAAATGATTAAAAAAAACAATTAATGACAGTCAAAAGACCAAAATAAGATATGAAAAAATTAAAAGAAAAAAAAAAAGAGAGTGAACATAGTGAAAGTGATATACAAATACAACTTATTATTATTTAAGTTAAGCTTATGAAACATGGAAAAACAAAACAAAAAAAACAAGATCATGCAGAACATCCAAAATTATAAAATATGCTTAAAATAAACTCATGGGAAATATTCTTACTTAATACTATAACAGTTTTCAAAATTTTAAAATCAATAATTAACATAACCTTTAAAACACTGCAATATAACAAAAAAATATATATTATAATTGATTTTAGCAATATTTAATCATCAATAAACGGAACACGAGTTCTAGACTCGAGATTATGAAATATCTCATGGGATTAATTAAACTAGTCATAGTATGCACGTTTATTTTAAACAAAAAAGTAATAATAAAATTTTGGTTAAATTACAAATTTAGTCTTTGAATATTCAAGTTTGTGTCTAAAAGATCTATAAACTTTAAAATGTATCCAAAATCTTTGAACTTTCCATTTTGTGTCTAATAGGTTCTTGAACTTCAAAATTTTCTAATAGGTCATTGAATTTTCAATTTTGCATCTAATAGGTCATTGACGTATTCAAAACTTTAAAAAAATTAAATGATTTATATATAAAATTGAATTTTAGGTGTAATAGGACAACTTTCAATTTTATGGCTAGTAGGTTTGTGGATTTTAAAAATGACAAATAGATCAAGGAACTATTGGACACAAAATTGAAAGTTTAAAGACAAATTATCTACACTTTTTAAAGTTTAGAGATCTATTGGACATAAAATTAAAAGTTTAATGATTTATTAGATATTTTTTAAAGTTTAGGGGCCAAATAGACACAAACATGAAAGTTGAGGGACTAAATTTGTAATTTAACCTAAAATTTTAAGTTATTAATTGTATGTTTAATTATACAAAATACCCCTAAATTTGATATAGGTTTCAATTATGCCCCTAGACTTTAAAAAGTTTCATTTTAACCATTGAACTTTGAAATTGTTCCAAAAAAATATCATTTGAGAGTTTTTCCATTAAAATAAATGAATGAAATTGACACACGACGGATTATAAAAATTGGAAAAGCTACATAACATCTCCACTCAATTTCAACTATATATAAGATTGTTGTTACTATTCATTTCAACTCAAAAGATATTATTGACATCATTTACAATGTCATTCACAAAATCAATTTTTACACATTAGCTATCATGTCAATTCATTAGTAATGTTATAAAGTAGGCCGTGTATGCCTTTTAATTTTTACACATTAGCTGTCATGTTAATTTCTATTCATAATTTTAATGAAAAAATGTTCAAGCATATTTTTTGGAATAATTTCAAAGTTCAAGGGTTAAAATGAAACTTTTCAAAATCTAGGGGTATAATTGAAATCTAAACTAAAGTTTATGAATATTTTGTATATACTTTAACCTTAACTTTAAAATAAATAGTTGTAATTTTTTAGGTTAAATTATACAAAATACCCCTAACCTTTGGGATATGTTTCAATTACGTCCTTAGACTTTGAAAAGTTTCAATTTCACCCTTAAATTTTGAAATGTGTTCCAAAAAAAAACCCTTGGAGAGTCTTTTTGTTAAAATAAGACGGAAATTGACCCATGACTAATGTGTAAAAAGGGGAAGATACGTGACATCATTTACAACAATATTCACGTAAATTGATATCTAAAATTGATTGTGTAAATGATTTTAATGATATCTTTTGAGATGAAATAAATGGTAACAACAATATTAATATTTATATAGCTGTAAATAATATCATGTAAGACTTTTAATTTTTACACATCATTTGTTATGTCAATTTTTATCATTTATTTTAATGAAAACATATTTTTTAGAACAATTTCAAAGTTGAGGGATGTTTTTTAGAACAAATTTCAAAGTTTAAGGGTAAAAATGAAGGCATAATTGAAACATATTCGAAAGTTCACGAGTATTTTGGTATAATTTAACCTTTTTTATTTACATTTTGGCCCTACCATTACCAATATATGTATTTTAGTACATTGTTGGCGCGTGACAATGGAAAATCATTGCTTTTTGTATTTTATTTGGGTGAATTATTCCATGATTCTTAAATTCCACGTGTGTAGTATTTTAAATATTTTAATTTACATTTAAAAAAAAATCAGTAGACATTAAAAAAAAAAAAAAAAAGATTTTAGAAGCCAATCTTGTTTCTAGGATTTTGCATAAATCACGAGTTTGAAATGAACTTACGGATGCTGATTGTTTTCAAAAAGGGGGGAAAAAATTCAAACACCGTGTTAGAAAAAGAAAAAATAATAATAAAATAAAATAAGCAATTTCATAATTATTCGGCTAAAAAAATCTTTTAAAATTTGAGTTCAAAATAGCTGTAATAGAAATAGAATTAAACTCAATAAGCCCAAAATCAAGAAAACTAATATGAAACTGCCAATTCATTTAAGATTATTTTCACTCCATAAATGTTTTTTTAGTTTAACAACATACCTAAATGTTATTTTAGTTTATCAACAAATTCGAATAAGAGATTTTAACTTCTAACCTATTGATCGAGAGTATATGTTTAATCAATGTTTGGGTTGGCTTCCCTCAACAAATGTTAAAAAAGTAATTTAAACGATTAGCATGTTAATGTAATAAATAGGATAAATTAATTTTTAATGCTATAATAGTGTCAAAGTTATTATAAAATAAATTTAAAAGCATCCCATCAAATATATTTTGTTACAATAACCTATAGCTAATAGAAAAATAACTACATGAATAATATGAAACTATTTCATAAATCTCATAAGTTAAATCATACATTTTAGATGGTTTCAAAAAAAAAAATCATACATTTTTAGAAGTCCAAATACCATAGAAACATTGGTGAAAATTTGTGAGAACTTATGAAATTTACCCATAATAAACTAATTATTAGTTTATCTTATTGGGATAACTTATTAATCCACTAATAAAAACTAAGCATTAAATAGCCAATGTAGTTCAAAATCTCCCACTTCAAAAAGGCCATACTTTCTTTTAGAACAACAAATGTAGGATGAGGATTTGATCTACCTCACCTCAAGAAAAAGAGCAGACGTTTTACTTGTTAAGTTACACTTATGTTAGCAACTATACTTTATTTTAGTATAATATATCTATGATAAGTTATTGTTGATCTAAACATAACTCAATTGGTTAAGATATTATAGCATCGACTAAAAGGTTTAAAGGTTCGAATCCCTAATCCACATTATTGAATTAAAAAAAATTAGAGTCAAATTTAAATTTAAATCCTATTTTGATCTTCACATCTATATTAATATGTTTTTTTGTAAGTTCCAAAAAAAATTATGTTGAGACTTTGTTAAATAATTTTACTTTAGTCATTACCATTAAATTTTCAACTTACACAGTATAAATTTTAGGTTGATATTAAATGTCATCATGTGATTTATGATAAAATTTTACATGGTTTTTTTTAATTAAAATTTGAACATTTGACATTTGAAACAGACGTATAATATTTTAATTAATTATGTTATGCTCAAGTTAGTAATAGAAATTCACATAGCTACGGTATAAGATTTATGTTAAATTTAGATAGGGCCAAAAGCAACTTTTATGCAAGTTTTAAATGCAAAAGTAGAACATTAAATAAATATATACAAATGAAAAGAGTGAAAGCTGAGAGGAGAAGAAAAACAATAAAAAAATACTCTTGAACTTTATACTTTATTTCAAAAATACATCTGAACTTTCAAAAGTTTTATTAGCATCCTTAAACTTTTAAATAGAGAAGTGTAGAGGAAATAAAAGAGGGAGCTAATGAGGTGTGTATAAACGGTTTTCATCCATATACTAATGGCAATGGTATTTTTTAACTTTTTTTTTAGGGTTAAGGGTATTAATGCAACTTTTGAAAGTTTAGGAGTATTTTTAAAATGAGGTACTAATGATTTTTGTCCATTTATTAACAGGAATGGTATTTTTGAACTATTTTCTTAAAGTTTAAAGGTATTAATGAAAGTTTTTGAAAGTTTATGAGTATTTTTGAAATAAAGTACTAACGGTTTCCATCAAAGACTAACAAATTTTACAAAAATACTACACGATACACATTTTTTATATTTAAGTTTTCGTTAAGTAAAATTTTATTTATTTACCTAATGAATAGTACATTATCTATATAGCCAAGTATTTAAGGGTAATTCTAAAAAAGTATGGATTTTATACTCCGAAAGTACTATAATACGTTTATGGAAAAAAAAAGGTACAAAAGGTAAAGATTAAAACAAGATATTTAAACATTTAGACGGTTTTCATCCATATACTAATGGTAATGGTATTTTTTAACTTTTTTTTAGGGTTAAGGGTATTAATGCAACTTTTGAAAGTTTAGGAGTATTTTTAAAATGAGGTACTAATGATTTTTGTCCATTTATTAACATGAATGATATTTTTGAACTTTTTTCTTAAAGTTTAAAGGTATTAATGAAAGTTTTTGAAAGTTTATGAGTATTTTTGAAATAAAGTACTAACGGTTTCCATCAAAGACTAACAAATTTTACAAAAATACTACACGATACACATTTTTTATATTTAAGTTTTCGTTAAGTAAAATTTTATTTATTTACCTAATGAATAGTACATTATCTATATAGCCAAGTATTTAAGGGTAATTCTAAAAAAGTATGGATTTTATACTCCGAAAGTACTATAATACTTTTATGGAAAAAAAAAGGTACAAAAGGTAAAGATTAAAACAAGATATTTAAACATTTAGACTTCCTTGATAATCATTTGGTTTTTGGTTTTTGAAAATTGTGTTTGTTTTCTCATCATTTTTCTACAATTCTCTATGATGACTTTCATCTTTTTTAAGAAAACATTTGAATTCTTAGTTAAATTTCAAAAACAAAAACGAGTTTTTGAAAACTACGGCCCTATTTGATAACCATTTGGTTTTTGGTTTTTGGTTTTTGAAAATTAAGCTTGTTTTTTCCTAATTTCTCTACCATGGTTTTCAACTCCCTTAAGGAAGCATTTGAATTCTTAGCCAAATTCTAAAAACAAAAACAAGTTTTTGAAAACTATTTTTTTTAATTTTCAAAAAATGGCTTGGTTTTTGAAAACATAGGTAAAAGGTAGATATCAAAACATGTAAATCCATGGATTTGAGTAGTATTTATAGACTTAATTTTCAAAAACCAAATGGTTATCAAACGGGGCCTACTATTTTTAGTTTTCAAAACTTTAGTTGGTTTTGTAAAACGTATGTAGAAAGTGGATAACAAAACAAGAAAACTCATAGGTAAAAATAATATTTGTAAGCTTAAACTTTAAAAATCAAAAATCGAAAACTAAATAGTTATCAAATGAAACTTAAATAGTAAAATAAAATAAATAGGAAAATTCAGCATCAATCTAAGATTTTTTTGTTTTGTTAACATGAAGATAATCAATCTAATCCATATGAGATAATCCTAAAACAAATTATTCATATTATATACAACATATATGCTACATAATTTTTTTTATCCTTTAAAACAACATAAACAATGTCGTCAAAAAAAAAAAAACAACATAAACAAATGAAGAAAAATAAAAACATAAAAGCCAAATCCCTATTTCTTCTAGTATTATCTCAATATTCCTACCCAAGAAAAAATTAAGAAAAATCTAATATATATATATATATATATAAACAAAAATAAAATTATAGTTTTCATTTCACCTTCACCTGTCTGTTCTCCTTCACCATTGCCAATGAGTGCAAATAATCAGAAATCCAAAAGCCCTACAAATTTCTACAAAGTCCCAAAAATTTCTCAGGTCAGTCATCGGCGTCGGAGTTCCTCCACCGTCGTCAGAACAGTAAGCCGCCATTACCGCCATTGCTCTCGTTGGAGGAATCTGCAGAACCTCCGGCGGCAGGAATTTGAGAAGAAACCGCACTTTCCATCAGAAATCCGTCTCCGGCGACTCCGCCATTAGCCGGCCTCGCCGCTGACAGCCTCTGCAAAAATTCGCCTCCGTGTGCGGCAGCCGGAAACATGAACGGCTGGGGGTTCGAATGGTAGAACTGCGGCGGTTGGAAGTAACCAGACGGCGGAGAAATCACGGCGTTCGGCGGAGTGCCGAAATTCGATTGACGAATCCCGCCGAACCCTGCCGAAAAATTGGGGGGAATCGACGAGGCGAAAGGCGAAGTTGGACCGCCAGTGAATTGTTGAACCATCGCTCTGAAATTCGTCGTGTCCGTGTTGAGCAACGTCGTCGGAGTCCGCCGTGACGCCCTGGACCGGCGGCGAACCGGCTTTCCGACTCGGCCTTCCAGATTCAAGCCGGTCGAACCGCCAGTATTTCCAGCCGAACTTCCGACGGCAGCGGTGGAGGTGGTGGTGGTGGCGACGGCGGTGGCGTCAGAAACTCGATCGACGAAGATCATTGCGGAGGAGGTAGGTTGATCGGAAGGTGGCGGCGCCGCCGTGGTAGAAAGATTTTGATGGTAAAATTGAAGCCAATCTCTAGCGCCGGACATGATTTAATAGCACAGCTACGAAGTAGAGTTTTTCTAATGGTTTTTTTTTTTCCTGAGTTCTGGTTTGGTAAGAAGGAAGGAAAGTTGAGGAGCAGAAGTCATATTTATGGTTGAATCACTGTAGTCAAACTAAAGACCAAAGAAAACTTTTTTTTTTTCCTCTCTAAAACTTTTTTTTTTCCTCTCTCTGTCCTTTTTAGTATTATTAATGGTTTTTTTTTTTAAATCCATTTATATCCTAAACACTTTGGTGGATTTTGATATATCACTATTTTCGCTTGATTCCATTTAAAATTAACTCAAAATTACCTAAATAAAAGTATTCTTTTTTCAAAATACTACCAAAGTAACAAGAAAAAGTATCACCTAATTCTTCCTAATTAAGTAGATATGAATAGATAAAGACAAGAAGATGAAAAAAAAACAAAAACTCATAATAATGAAAAAACACTACTATCTATTTGATTCCAACATTGCTCTTTAATATTATGTTAATTCCTACATTTAAAGAAGTTTAAAATTTAGCATTAGTGCATAAGATCTCATTTTGGTGGTTGAATTTTCATAACAGTCATTTATTTTATTTTGTTTTTTCTTCATATGATCCGTTTTGGTGTGTGTATTAATATATTGATATGGGCCGCGTATTGAAAGTTGCATATGTTGGCTAAAGCAAGTACTAAGTGAGTGGATATCACATGGTAAAATAATAGTAAGGATTTGAAATGATTTTTCTTAATCAATACACTCACATACGTTAGTTGAAATGAATATTAAATGACCATATATATTCTATAGTAGAAAATAGTACTGACCAAAATAATTATTCTTTTAATAGAAATATCAAAATAAATATTTTGAAAAATTATTATATCTTAAAAGTTTATAGACTAAAATAAATATTTTGAAACTTCCAGTTTTAGAGTTGATAACAAAATGAAAACAAAGATTAAATCGTTATTAATTATTTTAAATAATTTTCATAATTTTTTATTATACATTATTTTAAAAAATAAAATATTGGTAGCGATTGTATTTCACGGATTAGAAAAATGTGGTCATGTAACACTTGGAGCTTCCAAAAAAAAAAAAGGCTATTGGGAAATATATTTTGGTATACGTGGTAACGACAATAATCAAAATGGGTGTTTCAAAAAAAAAAAAAAAAAGAGACAATAATCAAAATGGATTTTTATCAGAGGTACGGCATTTATTTTTTTATTGTTTGCATTATGCTCATGGCCCAAATCTACTATTCCAAAATAAAATATTTAAAGTATTAAGACAAAATAAAATTGTAAAGTTAATAAGTTAGAATTGACAATTTTGGATAATTAGAAATAGACTCAAATTATATTATAATCTATAAACATCCTTTGCATTCTATATTTTCAAACAATATTTTTTAGTTCTCAAATGATGCGTTAAACACCATTACAATGGTTCTCAAAGTTTCTTGATAGTGCATGTATTTTATTAATTTAACATGATAATGATAAAAACATATTTAAGTGAATAAGTGTTTGAAGTTAAATATAATACATATCTATGTTAAAATAGAAATTTAATGTTGAGAAAACTCTAATTACTAATACCTCTGAACTTTTACTTTTGCGTATAGTAGGTCTCCAATATATATATATATTTTTTAAAGTTAATTGATTTATTAGATATAAAATTAAATTTTATGTCTAATGAGACCCTAAACTTTCAATTTCATGTCTAGTAGGTTCGTGCATTTTTAAAATGTTGAATAGGTCAATGAACTATTAGAATAAAATTGAAAATTTAAGGATCTACTAGATACAAAATTAAAGACTTAAGGACCTTTTTTAAAGTTCATGACTTATTAATTTTTTTTTAAATTTTAGCGATTAAATAGATGCAAACCTAAAAGTTTGGAGATTAAATTTAATCGAATTAAAAAATATAAAATTTTGGAA
The DNA here is from genome assembly GCA_033996785.1 of Trichosanthes truncata. Taxonomy (NCBI): domain Eukaryota; kingdom Viridiplantae; phylum Streptophyta; class Magnoliopsida; order Cucurbitales; family Cucurbitaceae; genus Trichosanthes; species Trichosanthes truncata. The sequence goes on from JAWPNB010000003.1 coordinate 80,484,738, forward strand.
TAGTAAAATAAATGTGGAAGAAAAGGAACCAAGGAAATAAAAAGGTAAGCAAAAATCCACTTCCAAGTTTCACCTAACCAAACAAAGCACAACAAAATCTTGATGTTGAATAGTCAAATTCTATGGTGTTTTCTTTCACCTTTCTCACTCACCAAACAGGAGGAATGCAATTGAGTAGCAGGGTTTCCTAGAAGCACATCAAAAGACCAGCATTTATTAGAGTGCAATAAATGACATCATAATCTTGAAGGAGAGGAGACACATCAATGTGATGTGAGTGATTGTGGTGGTTGGTGGCTTTTGGCTGACTTTAAGGATTGGTTTTGGATGATAGGCTTTGATTTTCAAAATCTATATTTGACACTTGAATTGGTTTATTTTAAGCCATTGATCTACGTAGATACGTGCAGTAATTCAACTGATTAAGTCGTTATTTATATTATTTTAAATTAGAAGTTTAATTCTTTACTCTTGTTATTAGTTGAACTCACACAGAAAAAATTATCAATTTAACCATTTTTTACAAATTGAAATGAAAAAATTGTGTTGGTTTTTGAAAATTTGAGTCTCAAGTTATATGTGGAGTTTTACAAATTTGAAAAATACAAGCTCTATAATTCAAGTTATGTTTCGTAGGATAGAGTAGGATAAGGAGGACTTGTCGTCTTCTCCATTTTGTCTCCCTAAACCATTCTTCGTCCAACTAAAATTTCGGTCAAAAATTCAAGATAAGGACAAAGATTTGCTATTGCAAATGTATATTTTTGTGGCATTTTTTTTTTCCATTGTAACTTTTTTTTTTTTTTTTTTTTTTGTGAGTTATGGGGTGGGAGGATTCAAGCCTCTAATCTCCTCGTCGAGACATATGCTTAAACCGGTTGAGTTCTATCTAATAAATTTTAATTAAATTAATGAATATTTGTAATTAGATTATAATTTTGTGTTATTTGGTATTTTGTTTTAGGTTAAAATACCATTTTGGTCCTTGTACTTTGAATTTTGTTCTATTTTGGTCCATGTATTTTTAGATATTCAATTTTAGGCTCATGTACTTTTCAATAAACCTTAAAATTAGTCCTTGTGATAAGTTTGAAGGTTTTTTTTTTAAAATCAAAATTGATTAAATAATAATTATAATTTTAATACAAGAAAAGACACAATGTGAACATACTTCTAAAATTTATAGAGAAAAAGCTAATAGAGACTATTTTTTTTTTAAGAAAAATTAACAATAAACTAATAGCATGTACCAATTTCGTACATGGACTAAAATTGGACATTTGAAAGTATAACATGGACAAAAATGGAACAAAGTTCAAAGTACAAGGACTAAAGTGGTGTTTTAACCTTTTTTATTTATTTATAATATTTTAACTATTAAAAACATACATAGGAAGATTAGAAAATCAATATTCACATCATCTTAATAAAATATTTATAAACTACTTTCATGATTTTTTTTCTTTTTAGTTCAACAACATATAAACCTCTAATTTTTAAGTTGAAGAAACAATCTCTTATCTCTTAATTTTTTTTTTAGTACAATAAATGTGGGAAAATAGAGATTCAATCCTCCAACTTTAAATAAGTTTGTACATGTCAATTACCACTAAATTATACTCACTTTAGTTGTCTTATCTCTTAACTAGTTGAACTACACTCAAATTAACGTATAATTTCATAGACGTAAGTTAAAGATGAAGAGTAATTCTTTGAAATTAAAACGGAAAAAAAATCTCTCCAATCTCGTCTCTCTCCAAAAAAATGAATTCTCTCTTTTAGGGAAAAAAAAATGGTTGCCACTAACTCAAATAGAATATATATTTAAATTAAAGTTGATACACAAAATTCAAAGCTTTCTGTCCATGTACGATGCTCGAGAGTCTTCTAGTCCATTCCAAATTTCCAATAAGATTAAAGTTCACTTTCAACTTGGACCCCTCTTTAAATGGAAACAACCCAATACCTTCCCAATTACTGCTGTACTTAGATTAATCCTACCGCCACTGATTTAAATTCTAGTAAAAATATCAATTTTTACCTTCAAACATTCAATTTCATACCACTACGACTTAAAATTGAGTGGTACAATATTTACTTTAAACTTGAATAAGTGTTGCTATTTTTACCGATTAATTAACTTTCATTTGAAATATTGTCAATGAAAATAATTTCATGTGCATTAAATGAATATAAAATAGGATAAAATACATGTTTAGTATATAGGATTTGAATTTAACTTCTATTTGGTCCCTATGTTTTCAAGATCATTTAAATTTAGTTCCCATTTGGTTTTTTAGATTTAAAAAATGACATGCTTGGTCCTCAAGGTTTGGATTTGATTTCTAATTAGTCCCTAAAGTTTGAAATTGATTTCTAATTGGTATGTGAAGTTTGAAATTGGTTTCTACTTGGTACTTGAGTATAAAATATATATATAATTTTCAACTCATTTAAAAATACATATTATCAAAGTCTAGTTAACATATGTTAACTACCACATCATCATTCTATTTGGTCAATTAACATCAACTTTACTAGGGACCATTTAGAAACCAATTTCAAACTTTAATGACTAATTAGAAATCAAATTCAAACTTTGGGACCAAACGTGTCACTTTTGAAACCTTAATGACCAAATAGAAACAAAACTAAAATCTCAATGACCAAAAGTGTTAATTTTAAAAACTTAGGGACCAAATAGAAATTAAGTTCAAATCTCAAAGACCAAAAGTGTATTTTTACCTTATAAAATATATGTCTAGCACAAAATCAATGAAGCTTCAAAGAAAAACGACACTACACTTGAATTTTTTGTTAAAACTTGTGAGTTTGGAAAGGTTTATTTTGATCTTGGATCTTATGTAAAGATCCTACTTAATTTCGTTCATCAATGCTTGATTTTTGTTAAAATTAGTAAGTTTTGAGAGATTTTTATTTTATTCTTGTTAAAATTAGTAGGCGAGTTTGGCGAAAATTGAAGATAGGGTAAACATGGAAATACATGTTTAAGTTTAGAGTTTTATTTGATGAAAGAGAAAGTTTATGGTGAAAATTGATACAACTTGCTAAGTTTAAGAGTAGAAATTATTATTTTCTCTATATTTTATTTTTAATTTTACTTTAAAAATAATAATAATAAGGTAATTCTCGTTAGATGTTCATTCCTATAGATTATTTTTTTTGGGTTGAATTATTAGTTTGGTCTATATCGTTTGTGCCTAGATTTAGTTTGGCCCATATGATATTCAAAGTTGGCAAATTGGAGCATATGGCCAACATAATAGACCGATTTTGAAAAATAGACAAAAAATAATGTTGAAAATATGGCCAAACTTGAGATGCACATTGATAAGTCTTAGAATTAAGGCTTATTTAACTCCCATTTAATTAAAATATTTTTGTTTTATCTTAAGATCATTTGAAAATAGTTGAAAGTTGCTTGAAAATAATAAAGAAATAAGAATGAAGGCAATTAGAATATGATTCTAAAAAAATTTAGCTTGTTTGCAGAGAATGTGGAAATTGCAAAACAAAAATTGCAATTTCATGAAACTGCAATTCTGGAAGCAGCAAAAAAATTCAAAAAAGAAAAAAAATATGCATTTACCCATATCCGAAAATCATCAATTCTTGCACGATTTTAGAGATTTTGACACGAAATTTGGCATTATTCAACCCTAATGAAGGCCTATAAAAGGAGAGAAGATGAGTGAAGAAGGAGATCGATTTTTGGAGGCGTTTTCTTTAAGAATTTTGTGGGTTTTATTCAAAAATTTCCTCTGTTTTTATGCAGTTTTTCTTCCTTTATTTTCCAGTTTTTTCTTTCCTTTGTTACCGAGAGTTGTTGCAAGTTTTTCTTCTGTTTAGCTTCAAATTTTCCAATCCAATTCAAGCGGAACTTGGGTTGTTAAGATTCAATCTCTTCTTAGAAATAGTTGAAGGATTGAATCGATTGGAGATTAAGAGAAGTTGTATGAACGATAGCTTTTGTATTGCTCTGTTTTCTTTATTTAATTTTCTGTTTTTAGCCAAGTTAATGGTAGAATTTCATTTGTTGCATTCCATTCATTCTGCAAGTTGGTTGAATTCGATTGAGAAGGAAGAGAAATTGAATTTCATCTCATTTTGAAGGTTTATGTTCATAGGTTTAATTTTGTACAGAAGTTAATTTGTCCAGAAGGTTCAATCTAGTTCACAATTGAAGGTTCAATTTTGTCCATAAGTTAAATTAAGCTTTAATTCTTTGAAATTTCTCTTCCGTTGCTCATGACCGTGTTGGATGAAAGTTTTCATTGCCTATTACAGTATTTAAAATTAAAATTGGACAGCAAGTCTTTTCAATTTCCTTTGGTCTTAGTTGCAATAAGATTTAGCTTTAGTAATTTCTTTTCCAATATGGATTTTGTTTCTAGAAATTGTTTTGAATTTTGTGAGTTAAATATGAGCTAAACTTCTTAGGGAGTTCAAGGATGTGAATTCCCTAAGAAGTAATTGTAGCCAAAATTCCAACAAAAACCAAGCCTACATCTCAATTGTTTGCTTGTGTTGAATAAATTTCCGTTGAGATCCTAGAATGATCAACTAGGATAGCAACTCAAGCTTAGATTTAATACTGACGGGGTTAGTGATAAGTGGATTTCGCACAAATGATGGAGAAAAGAGCTTAGACATATGCCAATTCTTGACCCTAGACATAGCGATTAAAGACTCCAAAACCCATAAAATTGTTGAGGCGAATTATCTAGGATAGAGGGACTATAGACATATAAGTCACTCACTTAGCCTCCTAAAAACCTAATTACAAGGTGAATAGGAGTAACAATTTTGGTTTAAGATTGAATGTAGAGTAGGTTGGATTTGCAATTTTGGTTTGCAATTACAACTTAGGGCAGTGACATTCTTGAGTCCCTCCTTTATCTAAAATTTCTTTTGTGATTTTATTTACCAAGTCTATCTAGTTTGCTATTCAATATTGCAATTTTTCGATTATGCAATTCAATTTTGCAATCTTTATCACTTTATTTTGCAATTTTTGATTCTGCAATTTTTGTCACTTTAACTTGCAATTAGATTCTGCAATTTTTCTCTTTTTACCAACACACCATCCCAACCTTATTTTCGCAATTTTTAGTTTCAAAGTTGCAATTCTCCTTACATTTTGCTTAGCAATAATTTTTGTTACACCATTCTATGTGGGATCGTTACTCAGGAATATTCATGTTTTAATACTTACATCGACAGTTAGCACTTGCACTGGGGTTGAACGTATTTACTTACTTTTCTTCATCCAAAGTTCATTCGACCACACGTGCACAACAATTACACTAACTTTCCATATCTGCCCTCACAATTACATTGACGTTCCAGATTTTTCCTCAAACATGATACACGCGCATTGCTCTCCCCTATTTTTACGGATGGTTTATTTCAAATCTCTTTTAATCCTTTAAATTCAAATCTCCCCTTAAATCTCTTTCTTCTTCCAAATAAAATTAAAATATATGAGGTTGTTATTTTTTAAAGTTGAAATATGAAATCTCATTTAAATTCTTATTCATTAAATTTTCGAATTACAAATTGGTGGCCAATTTAGATTATACTTATACTTTATTAATTTTTTAATCACATATCACGATTTTATTCTATTCATTAGTCATTAATGTTGAAATTGAAAAAGTTACAAAATCTAAAAAACAAAACTTTAGATTTTCACCAACAAAAATGAAAAGTTTTTTAAGATACAAAATTCATTTTAGTACATGTGTAGCAAAATCTTACGAAGATTCTAGTTGTTTTAAGTATAATGCATTTGTGTGTCTCATTCTTAGAGACTTCATCTAATAGTTATTTTGAATATAAAGTATTTGTTTATGCAATGCCTAAATTTTGATTTATTATAATTAAATATTCTTAATGATTAATGTTTTGCTGGAAATCAACACATAAATTTATTACTTTTCTAGTTTCCATCAATTAATTTGTAATTATGTTTTTTAGATTTTGTAACTTTTTAAGTTAGCTTTGTTTTTGAGATATTGTAAGTATTATGTTTTTGAGATTTTGAGATTTTTTAGAATATGTATCAAATTATTAGAGTTATGTTATTATTTAATTAGAATTATAAAGTTGATGTATTTTCAATTTTCACATACAAAACTAATCCTTTATTTAAGGGATTTTGTAGAAGATATGTTTGCTGTAATTTGAGTTCTACATATGAAATAATTATAAGATAATTTAGTATCTTGGATTCAAATTTGTGGTAAAGGATATTTTCAACATTTAATAATTCAATTTAAAAATGAAAAAAAAATCATTTGGCCATTTTTCAAAGAAAAATATTCTATGGCTTTTTTTTTTTTTTCAAAACACACATTTAAATTGGGTGTTGTTAGCCCTTACAAGTTTCAATTTGGCCCATCCTATTTAGGTTTAGTTTTAGTTTGCTTCTATGATTTTAAAAGTTTCAAATTGATCCTAATTATGACTTAGTCAAACTTTATAAATTGTTTACGTTGTTACAAGTCGATAATGCATTGGATAGTAACTCGTTTTCTATTTATGTGGCAACAAGTTGATGTTTTCTATTTGAACTCTAAGGGGGTGTTTGGATTGAAGAGTTTGGGGGAGTGGAGTTGGGAGGAGTTAATAACTCCCTCAAACTCCTTGTTTGACCCAAGAATAATTTAACCCATATTGTGGACCCCACAAATTTATTAACACCTTCTCCAACTAGGGATGTCCACGGGGCGGGGCGGGGCCGGGGAATGGATTCCCCGTCCCCGTCCCCGCCCCCCATTTCATTCCCCGTCCCCGCGAAATTCCCCGTTTAATTTCGCGGGGATCGGGGCGGGGATTCCCCGCGGGGAATTCGCGGGGATCGGGTTCCCCGCGGGGAATTTTCCCCGTTCTTTTTTTTTTTTATCTTTTTTATTTTTTTAAATTTATTCTCAACCATAATAAAAAATTATTTCTAAATGAATAATTTTCAATATAATTCTATTTAAAGTAAATGTTATAAAATTTCCTAATAAAAATAATAATAAAAACAATAATATACCATAAGTAAAAATACTATAATGTCGAAACAAATTAATTTCTAAAAATTCAAATTTCAATATTACAACATAGACTTTAATTTTTTTTTACAACGAAATATTCTTAAACTAATTCCTACTATAGTTTTTTTTTTAAAAAAAAAAATTCTATTTATAGGTAATTATATATATATATATATATATATATATATATATATATATATATATTATTATTAATCGGGGCCGGCGGGGCGGGGAATCGGGGCGGGGCGGGGCGGGGAATATATTCCCCGTCCCCGTCCCCGTTTAGCCAACGGGGAAAAATCCCTCCCCGCTCCCTCCCCCATTCCCCGTGTAAACGGGGATTCCCCGCCCCGTTCGGGGCGGGTCCCCGCGGGGCCCCGGCCCCGCGGGGTAAATGGACATCCCTATCTCCAACTCTCCATTGTGGGCTCTACAAACTTATTAACTCTTTCCCCAACTCCTTATTGTGGGCCCCATACCTTTCCTATCTCATTTTTTCTTCACCTCACCTCACTTCTACCTCTCTCTCTTCTCCCCTTTCCTTTCTCTCTCTATTTTTTTTACATTATTTTTTTAATTTCTTAATTTGAAAATTTTTCTTTATTTTTTATATAAATTTTCTCATCATTGTTACTAATTACTAATTAAATATTAATAATTATTTTTTATTCTATAATTTTAATAAAATTTTTAACAAAAATATTTTTCTTTTTATTCTATAATTTTATTTTTTAAATATAAATTATATAAGAATGTTTTAGACATGATGCTATTATTTAAATTGAAATTTTAATATAAATTAGAGTACTACATAACAATTTTTTTAATTGATAAAAATCTTCCTATCTCACTTCCTCCACCTGTAATCTACAATTTTTTTTAAGTTTCAACTAAAATTACTTATAACAAATAACAATCTCATCTTCTTTAAGCTTATTTTTTTTATTAATAGCTCAAAAATATATATAATTTTATGATTTGAAGATAAGAAAAAACATATTTTAAACTAACCCGTATTACATTTTAGAAAATTAGTATTCAAAAATATGAACATATAAAAAAAATTAACTTTCAAACTAATCATATTCAAAGTAAAAAGATAAGTAATTTCTCATTCCAAACTTAATAAAATAAAAGTATTACAATAAATAACATAAATATATAGTATTTTGAACAAAAGTATGTATGATATTCATTTTGAATGATGTTAAAAAAATATATATTCATTTTGAACTTAATTATGTTAAAATAGCATAAATATTTGATATTTTATTTTTAACTTAGTTATTTTAAAACTTCAAAGAATATATTATTTTCAAATTAATCAAACTTTAGATAATTCATTACATTGATTAGTTAGAAAAAATAAAATCTTAAATTATGTAAAAAAAATTATTTTATTAAGCTTGAAAAACAAATCTTAAATTTAAAATTTAAAATTGACGAAAACAAGTCTCTAACAAAATTGTAAAATATTCATAAAATAATATAATTTAAAATCTCAATTTTAGGATTGACGGAAACAAATCTATATTATTTCTAGAATTGAAAGAATAAAAACGTAAAAATCTTGAAGTTTATTTCAATCCCTTTAAATTAATGGATTGAAATATTTCAAAATCACATGTAATATTTTAAAAAGTATTGTAAGACTCTTTTATTTGAAAACTATCAAAGATAAATGAATAATTAATGTGAGATATATTGAAAAAAGAATGTGGGGTATTTTGTTCAAAATTTTTTTTTTTTACTTTAAAGAAATTTGTAAAATATACATAAATTAATAAAAACAAAAAATCTCAATCTTAGAATTCATGGGAACAAATTCTTAATAATGAAAATTTGAGAAATTGTAGAAAAAACTATATAAAATCAACTCAGACTTTAGAACTCCAGGTTTAATAATATGCACCACAAACACAGACTTCAGAACTCCTACTACCTGCAACTCCTTGCCTCAAACATAAACTTTCTAACTCCAAACTAAACAACTCTGCACCTCAAACACAGACTTCCTAACTCCCCAGACATATTAACTTCTACTCCTTGCAACTCCTACTCCCTGCAACTCATTGCCCCAAACAGCCCCTAATAGTTGATTGTATTAGGGTTTAACACTGAGTAAATGATAAAAAAAAAAGTTTTTTTTAAAAAAATTATTAAGGTTTTAATCGAACTATATAGAGACTAAACTAAAACCTTTAAGATCCTAGAGATCAAATTGAAGCTAAGTTTGAACCATACATGAATTAAATTGACACTAACTCACATCATAAGTACTAAATAGAAACTTTTAGAATTTAGAGACCAAATCGAAATTAAACTCAAATACTATGGTCTATGGACAAAACCGTTGATTTAACCATAGATTTTTTAAAGGATTAGTTCCTATGTTTTAGAAATATAAATATGGAGTCTTTGACGTCAAGATGTTGTAATGGAGTCATATGAATGAATAAATAATTGAACCATTTTTAATTTAAAAAATGTATGAACTAAATTTCTTTCACCCGCAATATTTCTTATATAAGTTATCTTTCTATTAAAAAGAATGAATTAAAAGATTTAATCATTATGTTTCTAAACGTTGAAAGACCAAATCGTTACAACCCAAAATACGGAATCAGTAGTATATTTAAACCAAATTTAGATTATGTCATTAATGAATTGACCTTTTTGGTTTGAAGCGAAAAGTGTTATAATTTCTTGTTCTAAAGAAGACTTCATAATTTCAAGAAATGAAATGATAACTTCTAGATAAGGATTTATATTTTAATTTTTTCTTTTCCAATCTCTTTGTACTTTTAACTTTCACAATTTTGCCTTGCTTGTACGCTAAGGTATTCATATATATTGTAACAAGTACCAATTTGATCATTTATTTCACTATGCTTTTTCGTAACCATTAAAAATTTGATGATGTTGACACGACTTTAGATTATAATTTTGTTTGAAATAATTTAAATTCAAATAAAGTTAACTCTTTTATTTTTTGGGTTTGTTCTACAATTCTCTTGAGATCAGTAATTTAGAGTTGAATTGAACAAACAATAACTTTTTCTTTTAGAATTTTTTACTCTTAAGTAGTTTATTAAAATATTTCTAAAATAGAACCAACTTTAAAATACTTTTAAAAACTGTAAAACCACTTAAAAGCATTTTAAAATATTTTTAGAAAAATCAACAAGTGCTTTTCCAAAAGAGTGTTTATAGGAAAAACAAAAACATCATTTGAAAGCTCAAAATTATATCAAACTCTATCTCTACATATTTTTCCCTAGGTTTTATTTATTATAGGTTAAATTATACAAAATATTCATGAACTTTGGATAAGTTTCAATTATACTCCTAGATTTTGAAAAGTTTTATTTCTACTTTGAAATTTGTTAAAAAAAAAAAAAGAATATGCCCTTCAACTTTGAAATTGGTAAAAAAAAATCATTCAAACAAAAGATAAAAATGGACGTGACAGTTGATGTGTACAGAATTAGAAGACATACATTATATTATTTACAACTATATTGAATATTAAGATCGTTATTACTATTTATTTCATCTCAAAATATCGATATTGTTAAAGTCATTTACATAATCAAATTTTATTCATCTATACTGCCACATCAATTTACATAAATGGTATTGTAAATAATGTCATATATGCTTTTAAATTTTTACACACTAGTTGTTGCGTTAATTTCTATCTCGTTTTAATGAAAAAACTCTCGAAAGTATCTTTTTGTATAGTTTAACCTATATAATGTATATGCAATTTCTATCAGTAATCAACTCCACCAACATTTTCACTCACTTAAATAATAATTTTTATTTGAAATATTATTTTAGCAATTTCTAAATTTTTAAGAACATTTTAGAAAAAAAGGTACCAATTGACTAAACAAAAAAATCTAATTAAATTAAAGTGATTTCCTTTATTTTATTTCTTTTAGCACAACAAATTTGAGAAAGGGAGATTCGAATCTCCGATTTTAAGGTAGGTAATACATGTCAACTAGAGTTATGCTTGCTTTTAGCAAATTAAAGTGATTTATTACAAGAAAATTGTATTTAAAACATAATCCAAAAAGTACTCCCAAAGTTTAATTTCAGCTTATGCATTTAGTGGTTGAATCAAAATAAAATCTTTAAAAATGTTAAATTGCAAGTTTAGTCATTAGTACTTTTAGAATTGTGTCTAATAGGTCATCTGACTTTAAAAAGTGTCTAATAAGTTTTTAAACTTTCAATTATAAAGTGTCTAATAAGTTTTTAAACTTTCAATTTTGTTTCTATAAGTCCTTGAAGTTTAGAACTTTCAATTTTTTGCCTAATAGGTTTTTACTATATTCGATAAGTTTTAAAATTTATGGAACTATTAGCACATTATTAAAAAGTCATGGTTGATAAGCCTTAGAATTAAGGCTTTAACTCCCAATTGCTTAAAATATTCTTGTTTTGACTTAAGACCATTTTAAAATAGTTGAAAGATTGCTTTAATTTAAGAAAGAAATAAATATGATGGCATTTGGGATAGAGTTCTAAATAAATTAATCTTGTTTGCAGGAAATATGGAAATTACAAAATCAAATTGCAAAATCGTGATTCTGCAATCTGGAGCAGCAGACTTGGAAATGTGGAAATTGCAAAATCGTGATTCTGCAATCTGGAACAGTAGAAAAGTTAAAAAAAAAACGAAAATTCCTGCGCAAAATTCATATATGGAAATCTTAATTACCGCATGAATTAAGGGAATTGGAACACAAAATTTGGGCATTCTTCAACCCTAATGAAGGTCTATAAAGGGGGAAGAAAAGGAGGAGCTAAGACGTTCGTTTTGGAGGCGTTTTTGGAGTTAATTTCGTGGGTTTTCAAGTTGAAGCTCTTTGTTTTTTTTCTGCAGATTTTTTTACTCTGTTTTTGCCGATAACTTCAGTTTATGTCTTTACTTTGCTGAAATTTCTTCTTGTATTACTGACCGTTGCTGACTACAGCTTGGTTCTTCATTTGATTTCTTCTTTTATATTAAGTTTCTGATTGATTCAGTTTTATTTGATGAGTTTCAATCGGTTTCTCCCTCATTCAATCTTTATATTTCTATAGCAAGTTGTTTAATTCTGATTTGCATTCCAGTATTCCAATCCGATTCAAGTGATACTTGGATCGTTAAGATGGATCATCTCCTAGGAATAGCGAGAAGATTTGGTCGATTGGAATAAAGTGAGAATTCATAAAACATTTATCAATCTTTTTTTTTTTACTTCTGTTTAAGTTTGTCTCTGTTTTTTTTTTTTTTTTTAAGTTTCAATTTTTATTTTTATAAGTTTATTGGAATTGAAGAAGGAAGTAGAACTAACTTCCTAAGTTTCAATTTATTTAGTTTTGATCTTCATTAGGAATTTACTAAACTCTCTAATATGAACTTTTCTTCAAAAAAAAAAAAATTAGTTGTAAGATTTTTATCTTTAATATAAGCTAAAACTTCTTAGGGGGTTCAAGGATGTGAATTCCCTTAGAAGTAATTGTAGCCTAAATTTCAATAAAAACCAAGCCTACATCTCAATTGTTTGCTTGTGTTGAATAAATTTCCATTGAGATCCTAGATTGATCAACTAGGGTAGCAACTCAAGCTTAGATCTAATACCGACAGGGTTAGTGATAAGCGGATTTCGCACAAGTGATGGAGAAAAGAGCTTAGACATAAGTCAATCCTTACCCTAGACATAGGGATTAAGGACTCCAAAGCCCATAAAATTGTTGAGCCGAATTATCTAAGATAGAGAGACTATAGACATATAAGTCACTCACTTAGCCTCCTAAAAACCTAAATTCAAGGTGAATAGGAGAAGCAATTTTGGTTTACAATTGAGTGTGGAGTAGGTTGGAATTGCAATTTTGGCTTGCAATTACAACTTAGGGCAATGACATTCTTGAGCCCCATCTTATTCTAAAATTCCCTTTGCAATTTCATTTACTAAGCTTATCTAATTTGCTATCCAATATTGCCAATTCTAGATTCTGCAACTCAATTATGCAATTTCTGGTTATTTCCATTATTGCCATTTCTTGATTATATTCTGCAATTCAATTCAGCATTTTTTCTTTATTCCAATATTATCATTTCTTGATTCTGCAATTAGATTCTGCAATTTTTCCAACACACCAACCTAACCTTATTTTTGCAAATTTTAATTTTCAAGTTGCAATTTCCCTTACACGTTGCTTACAATATTTTTGTTACTATGTTCCCTTGGGATTCGATACTTGGTACTCACATACCATTTTATATTACTTCGATCGTGTGCGCTTGCGTGTACACCAATCAATGGTCCTATCAAACACAAAATCAAATTTTAGAGATTTATTAAACACAAAATTAAAAGTTTAGGCCCCGTTTGATAACCATTTAGTTTTTGAAAATTGTGTTTGTTTTCTCACAATTTCTTTACACATTGGTTTTCATTTTTTCTAAGGAAACATTTCAATTCTTAGCTAAATTCCAAAAACAAAAACAAGTTTTTAAAATTATTTTTTTAAGCCCCGTTTGATAGCCATTTGGTTTGAAAATATATTAAGTCTACAAACACTACTTTCCACTACAAGAGTTATGAGTTTTTCCGACGCCAAAATTGGTCGGCAAATGTCCAAAAATCGTCGGCAAATGTATTCCCGACGTAAAAAATTGCGTCGGCATGATCGTCGGCATATCCCCGTCGGGGACTCTTTTGCCTACGAAAATTTAGTGGCGTCGACATTTCCTAGAAATGCCGACGCCACTTTTTGGTCGGCAATTGTAGGAAATGCCGACCAAACCGAGAATTGGTCGGCATTTCCTATAATTGCCGACCAAACCGAAATTGGTCGGCAATTATAGGAAATGCCGACCAATTCTCGGTTTGGTCGGCATTTCATTATAGGAAATGCCGACCAATTTTCGGTTTGGTCGGCATTTCCTACAATTGCCGACCAATTTTCGGTTTGGTGGGCAATTGTATGAAATGCCGACCAATTTTCGGTTTGGTCGGCATTTCCTATAATTTTGATATTTTATTAATTTCAATATATTTTTGCCTAAATTTTCACTGTAATTTAAACATATTGCACTTAAAATAAAATATACAAATAATAAGTCAAATAATACTTTATATTAAACCAAATTTGATTACACCTTGTTCATAAATTCATACAAGATAAAAATAAAACTTTTACACAAATAAACTTAATCTAGAAACAAAAGTAATTTAATGTCGACACAAATAAACCTAAGTTCTCATCATCTTCCATCTTCATGGTAAATCTTTGTCATACTCTCAGAATAATGTCGACTCAATCCACCTATAAAAAATAAAAACATGAACTTATGCAAAACACCAAATTTAAGAAAGCAACTAGAAACATAACAACTAAACTAACATTTCAAAAGTATCAAAAATTAATTAAGTTACAAAACTATATAAGCAAAACACACCAAAATTAAGAAAGCAACCAAGTTCATATAAGTAAACCAAATTACATAACTATATAAGTAACTTTTTCTAAACCAAAAGCACAAACATGTACATTTACATATAATTTAACATATAAACCTAATACTAATGAAGTATATATATAACGAATTATAAAGAACTAAAAAAAATTAAATGTAACAAAAACAATCAAAACTTTCTACTAAATTACAAAGTTACAAAACCCATGAATATAATAAAGTAAAACCATCAAAACAACTAAATTAATATAACTTACTAAGTAAACTAATAATAAACTCATCAAATTATTATACTAAACTAAAACAATCAAAACAACTAAATTAATCCAACTCTATAAGTATAACACCAAATTTAACAATACACAATCAAATCTAACTTTTTCCAAGTAAACCAAAGTTACAAAACTACAAGTAACTTTTTCGAAACAAAAATTATGAACACACTTAAACTTAACTTAGACGTATCAAAAAATATGAGTATTACCTAAAATTTTCAATAGGCATCCATATCCTCTAAAACTCAACCACATCATGAACATAAGCTCCAAGAAACCAACTAATCAACACATGAAATTCATAACCAACTAAGAGAATGAAAACTTTATAAGTATAACACCAAATTTAACAATACACAACCAAATCTATCTTGTCCCAAGTAAACCACAGTTACAAGTAACTTTTTCAAAACAAAAAATTATAAACACACTTTACTTTGTCAAAAAAGTTACAAAAACATATATATATGAGTTTTGCCCAAACTTCTCATTATACATACATTGATCTAAAACTCAACCATCATGAACACAATGGGTTAGAAACCAACTAATCAACACATGAAATTCATAACCAACTAAGAGAATGAAAACTTTATAAGTATAACACCAAATTTAACAATACACAACCAAATCTATCTTGTCCCAAGTAAACCAAAGTTACAAGTAACTTTTTCAAAACAAAAAATTATAAACACACTTTACTTTGTCAAAAAAGTTACAAAACACACACACACACACACACACACACACACACACACACACACACACACACACGAGTTTTGCCCAAACTTCTCGATACACATGCATAGCATCTAAAACTCAACCATCATATACATAAGCTCAAAGAAACCAACTAATCAACCATTTTGTTGTATAACGAACTCAAACAATCAAAATTCTACCAAATAAACTAACTTTACCAAGTAAACCAAAAGTTACTAAACATAATAAGTAACTATTTCGAAAACCAACTAACATGAACATGAACTCAAACAAACCATAAATAAACTCAAAACTTAAGAACTTAAACTCACAAATTAACTAAAACTTTTGACAAATAAAAGTGTAGTTTTACCTAAAACGTTTCAAAATTTATGAACATATTTACATAGCATCTAAAATTCAACTATATCAGGAACATACATACAAACCAAATAAACTCATATTATCAAGTAACTACCTAATAAAATTCTCATTTCAATTTCTACTTATCAAAAGCAAAACTTAAGTATGAAAATTATATGTATGAAAAAAAAGTATGAAAAGTATAGTTACAATTAAACTCAAAAAAGTATTGACCTTGAGTATGTAGCCCCGTTTGAAGACTTTGTTTTAATCCTTCAACAGAAATGCCCTGTTTTAAAAAAACATATATATAATTTGGTCATTATGCAATTGGTACAATTAAACTCTAGTATTATAACCATTGCTAATTTGGTAGTGACAATAAATTGAAAATTGCACAAATCACTTCTCAATTATATGAGGATTGTAACGAATACACTAAAAAGTCTAACCAACCTAAGTCATAATTATAAAACCAACTTAATTATATAACAAATTTAGAACTTATCTTGTTTACTTGATAACAAACATAAAAAAGTCTAACCAACATAAGACATAATAACCAACACATCTACTAACTTATGTTTATTTGATAATCAACATAAATATATAATCAACATAAGTCAAAATTATATAACCAACATAATTATATAACTCATCTACACATAAAAAGTCTAACCAACTTATGTTGTCTACACAATACTAAAAAGTCTAACCAACTGTATTTAATATTCAACTCCATATCCATGAATAAGAATAAAGAACTAAAAAATAACTAAAATTAACTTTAAAGTACAAATAAACCAAATACATGTAGTTCTATTTATTTACAATAACTAGCATACTTTACAATAATTAACTAAAAATAAATAAAATTAACTTTAGAAAATGATCTAACATACTTTGTTTGAGTTAGAAAAAGTTTAAAAGTAGATTTTTACGTACTTTTTTTCACCAAAAAATCTAGAAATTTGTTGGTTTGAGCTCCAAAGTGTTCGAACTTGCAAATATATGATTATACAAACCAAATCACAATAAACTTAATTCGATTTAGCAAAATAAACATACTTTGTTTGAGTTCGAAAAAGTTTAAAATTAGATTTTTACATACTTTTTTCACCAAAAGAGCTAGAAGCTTTGTTGGTTTGAGATCCAAATTGTTTGAACTCACAAATCCATGATTAAACAAACAAAAATACAATAAACTAAAATTGATTTGCAAAATACTATTTAATTTAAGTATATTACCTATTTAATAACTAAAAAAATTTACAATATTACCACAATAGTGGCCGGCTGCCGACGGGGTGGGGGCGGCGGGGTGCGGCCGGCGGTAGTGGTGGGCGGCGGGGTGGGGGTATGGGCTTGGGAGAGAAAGAAATGAAAGAGAAAAAAATGGAAAGAAGAGAAAAAGAGAGGGGTGGTGGCGGCAGCGGCGGGGTGGGAGGGAATGAAAGGGGAGAGAAGAAAAGGGAAGAAGGAGAGAAGAAAATGGAAGGGGGAGATAAAATGTGGGGCGGTCGGCGGCGGCGGCAGCGGAAGATCGGCGGCGGCGGAGGCTGTGGCTGTGGGAGGTGGATGATGTTGAAGGAGGAAAGGGAAGAGAGAAGGGGGAAAATTGGGAAAAGAGGGAAATAATTGGGGGGGAAAGAAGGAAATGGGGGCTCTTTTTCGAGCCCCCAGTTTTGTATCAAAACCGGCGGTTTCGCCCAAAACCGCTGAAGGTTTTGAAAACGATCGACGGTTTGGGGCGAAACCGCCGACGGTTTTGAAAACAATCGGCGATTTCCCCCCAAACCGCCAACGGTTTTGTAAACAGTTTGCGGTTTTGCCCCAAACCGCCGATCGTTTTGTAAATCGTCGGCTGTTTTGCCCCAAACCGCAGACCGTTTTGTAAACTGTCGGCGGTTTTGCCCCAAACCGCCTACCGTTTTAAAAACGGTAGGCTGTTTGGGGCAAAACGGTCTGCAGTTTGGGGCAAAACCGCCGACTGTTTTGAAAATAATCGGCGGTTTTACATCAAACCGCCGACGATTTACAAAACCGTCTGCAGTTTCTCCCCAAACCGCCGACGGTTTTCAAAATCGTCGGCTGTTCTTGAATAATCCCGACGGTTTATAAAAACCGTCGGGAGTAGCTACTTAGACCGACCAGTTTTAAAGCGTTGGGAATAATAACGTCGGCAGATCCAAAAATTCTTGTAGTGTTCACCTGTGATTTTTTTTTTTTTTTTGTTATTTACTTTAAACATGTTTTTAAAATCCAAACCAAAATTTGAAAACTATGGGCCCGTTTGATAACCATTTGGTTTTTGGTTTTTGGTTTTTGAAAATTTCTCTACAATGGTTTTCATCTCCCTTAAGAAAGCATTTGAATTTTTAGCCAAATTCTAAAACAAAAACAAGGTTTGGAAAACTATTTTTTTTAGTTTTCAAAACATGGCTTGGTTTTTAAAAACATAAGTAAAAGGTAGACAACAAAACAAGTAAATTCATGGATGTGAGTAGTATTTATAGGCCTAATTTTCAAAAACCAAAAATCAAAAACCAAATGGTTATTAAACGGGCCTAAAAATACTAGTTTTTAAAAACTAGTTTTTTTCTTTTGATTTTGGCTAAGAATTCTAACATTTCTTTAAGAAATGTAAAAACCATAGTGAAGAAATAGTAAGGAAACAAACAAAATTTTAAAAAATAGAAAACTAAAAATGAAAACATGTGTAAAAAATATATAACAAAACAAATAAACTCATAGATGGAAGTAGTGTTTATAAGTTTAATTTTTAAAATCTGAAAACCAAGTGGCTATCAAACATAACTTTAGAGACTTTAAACTTCAAGGACTTATTAGACATATAATTGAAAGTTTACAAACTTATTAGACATTCTTTTGTAAAATTCAAGGACTAATTAGACACCACCTTAAAATTTTAAGGACTAAATTTGTAAAACCTAAGGCCCCGTTTGATAACCATTTGATTTTTGGTTTTTGGTTTTTGAAAATTAAGCTTGTTTTCTCCCAATTTCTCTACAATGGTTTTCATCTCCCTTAAGGAAGTATTGGAATTCTTAGCCAAATTCTAAAAACAAAAACAACTTTTTGAAAACTACTTTTTTTAGTTTTCAAAACATGGCTTGATTTTTTAAAACATAGGCAAAAAGTATATGACAAAACAAGTAAAACCATAGGTGGGAGTAGTATTTATAGGCTTAATTTTTAAAAACCAAAAACCAAAAACCAAATGGTTATCAAACGGAGCCTAAAAAAATCAATTTTACTCTAGCAAGAGATTAAAATGCAAAATAATAGTTTAGTTTGGACTGTGTTTTATCAATTAAAAAGAAAACAGGTTTTATGAATTTCAATTAATGTTAAAAAATTTATTTAAAAAATGCAACTTTTTTTTAGTTCAACGTTTTTTTCTTAAAAAAACTTAAAAGGCATGTTTTATTTTAAGTAAAAAAAACTGTAACTAATAGTTTTTTTTTTTTTTTGAAAATATGTGGAGTGAGATATTCGAACTTCTGACTTTTTTGTCGATGGTAGATACTTTATACTACTTGATGCTCATGTTGGCCTAATAATTTAGTTTGAACTAAAATATTGACATTAAAAATGGTAAGTAAATAAGTAGTGGCAAACATGCAATTCATTTTTAAATGAAAGTTTGGTTTAATATTAATCAGATGAGAGAGAGAAGAATTATTGTAAAAAATATGAACAAATATGAAAGAGATATAATGGTAGGTACAAAATTTTGACAATTAATTTGCACGTTTTATTTGACCCATTCTCCTTAGTTAAAATTATTATTATTTTTTTAAAAGGATAAACATTAATTCTTAGTTGAAAGATCAAACAGTGACATGAAGAAAAATGGATAAATGATTGAAATATATATATATATATATATATATATATATATATATATATATATATATATATATATTGCAATGAAAGACATTTGATTCCAAATTCAAAATTAAATTCCTCTTGAAATCCAGAGTAGACTCAAACTTCCGTATGCAAAATCCTAATAAGATAGAAATATCAACAAAAATAGACTCCACAAAATTTGGTTAAATATAGTTTAAATGGTTAATACATTGCTAACTTTTTTTTACGGGTATATATTTGAATTTCCACCTTTTATTTGTATTGTAATGTATATAAAAAAAAAAAAAAAAAAAGAATCACAAAATCTTACCTTCATAGTTCATACTAATCTAAATGAACTCCCAAAAATTTTATCTTCAAAAAGCATAAAGATAGAAGAGTTTAAGGTAATTTTAAGTTTAGTGGTTTTATTTTAAGTATTTTTTCTATTTATTTATTTTAAAAAAAGAATAATTAAAGCTATGTTTGATAATAATTTCTTTTTTAATTTTTTATTTTTAAAAATTAAGCTTATAAATACCACTTTTAGTTATATTTGTTTGCTTTATTACCTAATTTTGTTTCCAAAAAACCAAGTAAAATTTCAAAAATTAAAAAAAAAAATTTTAAACTTAATTTTCTTTTAGAAGTTTGGCTTAGAATTTATATGTGTTTTTAAGGAAGGTAAAAAACTCACCAAAACATTGTAAGGAAACAAGTATAATTTTCAAAAATAGAAAACCAAAAAAACAAAATAGTTATCAAATAAAGTCTAAGTAATTTTGTTTAGAACTACTTATTTTAGTATTTTAAACAATATTTAAAATTACTTTCGACTACAAAACCAAAGATTGTGAAAATTTTGAAGTAGTTTTTTTAGCTAGAAAAAGAATATTTTTTTTATTATTCTAAAAAGTATGTTAAAAGAACTTAAACCTACCCAAATGGACTAATGGAGTCCGAATCAGTAACTTGTAGTCAAGGATAAATATTTTACTCCTTATTTTGTCTTGTTCTTAACTTTTTCATTTATAATATGTTTTTTTTTTGAGGTACTCATTTATAATATGTTTTAAATCATGTTGGGATTTGGATGTGCATTTTTCTATAACACCAACCCAATACCATTAATTATTGAACATTAAAACATCCCAGTAATTTCAACCGTAAACATAAAATTGACAAGAGTCAGTTTGAATTTTTTATTTATTTTTAATTAATGGGGTGAATTTGTTTTTTTTAAACAGTTTTAGGATTATGTGACGTAAAAATTCAAAACAATTTTTGTTTGGAATGTTTTTTAGTGTATCTACACTTTAAATTTGAAAATTGAAAACACATAATTACACCAAAAAAGATAAGAACTTTGATAATACTATCTTATGTTATAAACTTATTTTTATTTTTATTTTTTAAATTAGAATGTGTATAACATAATATAATATAAAATAAATTATATATATTGTAAAATAATAATTATACAAAAATTATAACATAAAATATGTTTGAAAATATATTAACAATATTTGATATTCAACTAAATATTTAGTTGATAACTCCATTAATTGTATTGTTTATGAATATATTACTAAAAAGAATTTGAACAATTTGTAAAATAGAGATTCAATTTTTAAATTTGCTATAAAAAAAATTGAAAACAGGAAATACAACTATGTTTTTCATTTAATCTTTTGTTTTCATATCACTAACTATTTATATGATCTTCTCCCTAGCGGCTTAAAATTTTAGTGGCACTCTCTATACTTAGTTATGTGGGTTTACTAATTTCAAGTTCTAGATTTGTTGACCCACAATACTACAAACCATTTCTACAATCCAAACGTAAATTAAAATTTGTATAACTCATTCATTTGCAACAATCTAAGTACAAATTACGCAAATTCAGGTGTATTGAAAACAAACATTTCTAAAATCTAGAGGTTGTGGGCAGCTTTTAAGCACCACTACTCACTAGTCACTAAATTTCAGTTCTTATCTTACCAACAAAAAATATCCTTCAGCAGATAAGCATTTGCCCAGAAAGTGCTAGTGGGGCTGCAACAATCGCCATAAAATATGCACCATTTGCCACAATTTCTGGAAGCGCTTTCACCGCCCTTTTTATAGTGTGCTTTCTTTGGTTAGGCAATACAAATCCTTTGTGGGCTTTCGTACTGTAGATTAGAGAAAACAGACAGAAAAAAGTTGTTTTCTTTTTGAAAAAATAAAAAAATCTATCTCCCACCTCCACCCAGTATTCTGAGGGCGGTTTCGTTCATGTCTTTACTGAATTCTAGAGTATTTTTCAATTTCCATCATCCCCTTTTGTGCATTCAGTGATTTACTTATTTATTCAAGATTTGTGTGTTTTGGGATTGGCAATGGCGGCCACTTCCTTTTCGAATCTGCCTTCTGCTGTCTTCCATGGAAATCTGCAGAGAAATGAAATTGGGTTTGTGGGTATGCCGAGACAACCCGCCAAGTATCTCAAATCCAATCTTAGATGTCCTGTTGTTAGGTAATCGTTTCTATTTTTCTTCATTGCTGATTTTCTCTTATGTTTCAGTTGTTTTCGTGAGTTCTATTGGGTGAAAGGTTGATTTTCAGCTAGATAACATATATAAGCTTTTTTTTTTGGAAAGCAATCATAGGTTTGGGAATTCTGCTGCCTTTTCATCTCTGTTCTGAGCTTTAGCTTTTGAGTGTCTAATTTTCGTTTGTTGTTCTCTTTGCGATGTTTCTTTGTCCAAATGATGTTGCTATAGGGGTGATTTTTGGTCTGAACTCGAAATTCTTATAGCATTTATTAGCTTCACTTTTGTAATCGTTTCTTTCTAAATGGTATTGCAACAAATATCATTATGTATTTGAATTTTCAATCTTCTTCCTTCAATATAATTTCTCAATTCTGTGTAGTTAGTGAATGTAATGGAAGGAAGTACGAGTCTTGTACTTTCTCTTTACTCTCAGGTTTCTTGTTAACTCAAGGAGACAGAAATGGGTCTTGATTGATTCATTCAAATTCCCTATAGTTTCTGTTGTTTTGTTTGGGGGGTGTTGGATGAAGGGGAAGAATGTGGTTATGTTGTGGAATGTTGTTTATGGGGAAATCGTGTGAAATGTTTCTGCAGATGCCAATCAACTCAAGTTGATGAACCTAAAACAAAAAGAAATTTACTCGACAATGCAAGCAATCTTCTTACCAATTTGTTAAGTGGTGGAAATCTGGGATCTATGCCGATAGCTGAAGGTGCAGTCTCTGATTTGTTCAGTCGCCCACTATTTTTTGCACTATATGATTGGTTCTTAGAGGTATGTTCATCTTTCATAAATTTCTCATCAGTTTCTTCAACTGAAATATTAATTCCCTATAAGGACACTCACTCCCTTGTACGCCTTATAATGTTGTTGCTCAATACATGTTGACTAGCATAAAATGGTTGGGCATCTTTTAGTATCTATAGTCCTCTAACTTCTCTATTTTCTTTCAGTTTGAAATGAAATTTACCTCTTGATTTTATGATATCTGATGGTTGGAAACTCATGGGATATCCATAATTTCGAGTAGTTGTTCCCCAAGAAAAGATTCCTACCTAATATGCTCAACCATAGGGAGTAATGGTTAGACATTAGAATGTTTGTTTGCAAATTCAATTTTAATGTGTATCTATTAAGCTTTATATTTGTTCGTTAATTGATGTGCAAAATCGTTTTTCAGGAATTTCTATGCACCTTTTCATTTTGTCTGCACATGGGATCTAAACATCCAGTTCTTTCTTCATGTTGCAGCATGGATCTGTTTATAAACTTGCCTTTGGACCAAAAGCCTTTGTTGTTGTATCCGATCCCATTGTGGCAAGATATATTCTTCGGGAAAATGCATTTGGTTATGACAAGGTAATATATTGAATCCACTTCTCTCTTTCTAATTCAGCTAATGGACCGTCTATGATTTTTTTTCCCTTCTCATTACGCTATTTCTTGCACTATCATGATGCCGTTGTCTCTTTTCTTGAAAGGAAGTGTAAATTTTGAATCTATCTGGTTAATTGGTAAATCAACTACATGAAAGATTTGCTAAAATGTCAGTGCAGTGATTTATTGGTTTGAGTGAATTTGGACATTTCTCAACACAATAAAGGACGTGGCTAGTTTTTAAGAAGAGTTGATACCATAATCCTTCGATGTTCTTGCATGTCTTTCTTCAGATTAGCAGCAATATTTGTGTAAAATTTCCATATTAATCAAATATATTTAGCACTTTGTGTTGTCTTAACATCTTATTGCTACTATAACTATACTCAACTAGGGAGTGCTTGCTGATATTCTAGAACCGATAATGGGTAAAGGACTAATACCAGCTGACCTTGACACTTGGAAGCAGAGGAGACGAGGTGAGCAAAATAGAAAATGGAACTTCTTTTTGGGTATTTTGATCAATATCTTAACTTCGGCTTAATAACCTGTTAGAGATGTTGATTTATTTCATTATGAATTACAGTTATAGCTCCTGGATTCCATGCCTTATACTTGGAAGCCATGGCCAAAGTGTTTACTGATTGTTCAGAACGATCAATACTAAAATTGGAGAAGCTTCTAGGAGAAGGTGAATTTCAGGAGGATAAAACCATTGAGTTGGATATGGAAGCAGAGTTTTCAAGTTTGGCTCTTGATATCATTGGACTTGGTGTTTTCAACTATGATTTTGGTTCTGTAACCAAAGAATCCCCAGTGATTAAGGTTTGAAGAAACGAAAACTATCCACATTATAATCCTACACATATAGAAATACTACTCTTTGTTTCGCTAATGAAGTTTTGGTTACCTCTAAGATATGAAAATTGTTTGTTATAATTTGAAATCATGAGTTCAAATTGCTAGCCCGTTTTCACTATTCATAAACATCTAGATGTCTATTTGTTTTCATTTCTTATGGAGAAAAATGGAATTATTCTATAAAATCTGCGTTACCAGTTGTTCTGTAGTGGGATAACTTAATGAAGTATTCGGCTTGAATGATACTAGTTTTTATAACAAGAAAACCCGACGTTTATTAAGACAATTGAAAGTGACGTAAATGATTACTTTTACCAATAAATAATTATTTTCTAGGCATGTTAACCTCACACTTGGTGTCAAACCCTGATTGAGGATG
The DNA here is from genome assembly GCA_033996785.1 of Trichosanthes truncata. Taxonomy (NCBI): domain Eukaryota; kingdom Viridiplantae; phylum Streptophyta; class Magnoliopsida; order Cucurbitales; family Cucurbitaceae; genus Trichosanthes; species Trichosanthes truncata. The sequence continues at coordinate 80,509,653 of JAWPNB010000003.1, forward strand.
CATTTATATATTGCATCCTCTGAAGAGTTGAACCATTAAGAATAAACATATGGTGATTTTCTCGTTCATTATCAAACTAGGATTTGGAACATCTTCATAACATGATCCAAGTTGTGTCTGGTGTCCAGTTATTTTTATTTTTCATCATAGACAAGACTATATGATGGAAAAACATCCTGCGGTTTTTTTCATCTTAATGTTATGCCTAGTGCATACCTAAAACATGAACATCAAGCATTCTTAATCAGCACTTTTACAAATATCTTACAGGCTGTATATGGAACCCTTACTCAGCACTTTTACAAATATCTTACAGGCTGTATATGGAACCCTTTTTGAAGCAGAGCATAGATCAACTTTCTATATCCCATATTGGAAAGTACCTTTGGCAAGGTGGATAGTCCCAAGGCAGCGTAAGTTTCATAGTGACCTTATGGTTATTAATGACTGTCTTGATGGCCTGATACGAAACGCTAGAGAAACCCGAGAGGTGAGCCGAGGCTTAACACTTAAGTTGGCTAATTGTTTTGATGAAGTGAACTTTTCAAGGAAAGTAGGAAATCTTGTCATGTTCCTGTCATTTGCTTTTTAGTTTCTTATTGATGATAACTTTCAAGCATGAATTTTTTTTTTTCATTTATAAGATTGACTGCTCCATGTTCAGATTTAAGTTAAATCTGTTAGTCTATCTCTGCTCTGGATGACACCTTTATGCGAAAAATATCAGGAACCAGTGGCCACAAAGTGAACTCTATTTCAAATGCACTCAATAATCCTGTTTTGACTTGGAACAGTTATTCTATTCCTCCCCTTTCAAACCTTAACTAGAATGCATAAAGTGCTGTACCATGAGAATATGGAAATGTTTTCTATGCATCTTGTAGGAATTTCTAAAGCTACAAATCTCGATCATGTTTATAAAATATACAACGTTTTGATTCTCAAAGATGGTGTATTTCTTATCAAAAAAATTATTTAACTGCCCAATAGTTTCTACATCTCTACCCACAGCTATGTTCTTATTTTCTTGTTGAAATAAACACATTGCTTGAGAAACATACATAATTAGTTCATAGTAGGTTATTGATTAGGAGTTCAACATTCACAAACAATTCTTCTTCCATTTTTTGTAATTCTGTTTTTTATTCATATTCCACTATGAGTCAAAGGCCCATATTTGAAAAATCTATTGAGACGAGCAGTAACTGACAAACTAGATTTAGAATCAACTCTTTCTTGTCTGAACATTTTTAGCAGTTTTTTTTCCTTTTTTCCTTCCATGGTTGAAGCAAGGCGTAGATCTGTAATTTGTTTTCCATGTCACAGGTGCCTTTAAGTAGTACACATCTTTAGTTACTCATTGTGTAGGCTTGTCAGAACAAATTTGTTTGAAGCAACAGCCTGGACTTGACTTTGGTTTCATCTCCTAACAGGAAGCCGATGTTGAGAAATTGCAGCAAAGAGACTATTTAAATCTCAAGGTGTCTCTTCTATCTTCCTGAGAAAATTAATGATTCTAAAGTCTACTTTTCCAGGTATTGGTGTTTTGCTTTAGACGTTTCTCAAAAATCATAAACAGCTTATTGTTTATGTGATACTTTTCAGGATGCCAGTCTTTTGCGTTTCTTAGTTGATATGCGGGGAGCTGATGTCGATGATCGGCAGGTAGGGACCTGCACTACCTGCATTTTTTATTTTAACGACTCCAACTTTACGTATTGTAGTCAATATTGACTTGGGACAATTTGTTATATAATCAAATGTGGTATAACGATCCCGATAGTTAAAGTGTATAGGCATAAGAGAGTAAGGGGAATAACTTAGCGAAATATAAGTCGCGGGATCCAATGTGGGGAGTATTTAGGAGTTAGGTTACAATAGAGGGATACTTTTTGGGTAAGCGTCTGAAAAATGTTCAAGAGGATAGGAAGTTCTCCGATTTTTCCTTAGCTATCAGATATTGAATGGCCAGAATGTGTTTTCCTGAATCCACTTTCACGTCTATATATGTAATATCAACAGCTTAGGGACGATCTGATGACAATGCTTATTGCTGGCCATGAAACAACTGCTGCTGTGCTTACATGGGCTGTTTTTTTGCTTGCACAAGTAAGCATTTGGCTCTGCCTTGTTGCCATCATTTTATAAAGTGATATAGATTCAAGTTCGATTATGGCCTCTTTTGTTTAAGGTAAGGCTTCATTTTTGGTTTTGCAGAACCCTTCAAAAATGAAAAAAGCTCAAGAAGAGATTGATTTGGTTCTTGGCAAGGGGAGGCCAACTTTTGAATTATTTAAAGGATTGAAGTAAGAAAGTCATCTGTTTCCAAGTATTCTGCTTAATACTCATTTATTTATTTATTTTTCCTAAAAAGCTTAAGAGTTAAAATGGAGACGCATCAATTCAGTTATATTGATTTGCATAGATTTCTGAGCATATTTAGTTTCATTGTCTCCATGCTATGATGCCATTGAATCATATAAAATACCTCTCAATTTGTAATAGGTTTCCGTTATGCCCCTAAACTTTGAAAAGTTCCATCTTAACATTTAAACTTTGAAATTGATGGATGGAAATTGACGTGGAAGCTGATTTATAAAAATTGGAAATCATACGTGACATCATTCACAACATTATTCATGTATATTGATGTGGTAGTTGATATGTAAAAATTGATTCTATGAATAAGTTGTTGCAAACAATATGAAGTATATCTTTTGAGTGGAAATGAATGGTAATGACAATCTTAATTTTTTATATAGTTGAAATTCAGTTGTAAATGATATCACGTACACAGACAATTTTTATACATCAATTGTCATGTCAGTTTCTGCTTGTCATTTAAACGGAAAAGCTCTTCAAGAGTTTTTTTTTTTTTTTTTTTTAACAATTTCATAGTTCTTAAATTTAAAATGAAACTTTTCAAAGTCTAGGGGCATAATTGAAATTTTCTTTAAAGTTAAGGGGTATTTTGATTTTTCACTTCTTAAGACACTCTAAAATCTTAACTAATTCTGGGGTGAAATTAAAATAAAAAACTGCTTTTAGTTTTAAAATTTTGGCTAGGATTTCAAAGACATTTTCAAACGAAGATTAGAAAACAAAGATATATAATAATAAAGAAGTAGATTTCTTCAAAATAGAAATCTGTAAACAAAAACTTTATCAAACGGGCTCTATGCATTCAGCTTTGGATAATTTTGATGAGATTGGTGTATCAGTCTAAATGATTAAGATTTATATACTCTTGTTTCTGCTACATTCACAGGATTTAGAACCCATTATGATAGTACAAATGTGAAGCAATTACTCTGAACCCAAATGAGAAATCCATTCTTCTTCACGGTAGCCATTCCCAAATTTATGCTGTTTTGATACTCTCCATTAAATGATGGGAACCAGGAAACAAATTAATCCCAATTAATTGGAGAAACTGGGACATCTCCCTCTTGAGCCAAGCTTGAGCCCACAACAGCTAAAACATTCCTTTCCCTGCCTTACCAACCCCTTCTTCAAAAAAATTTCCAACATCAAAAAGTTCTTTGCTTGTAAGTTTGGTACTTATAGATTTGTAATATGTTGTCAGGTACATCAGACTTATCGTTGCAGAGACTCTTCGATTGTTTCCTCAGCCACCATTGCTAATAAGACGAGCTCTCAAACCGGATACATTACCAGGTATTAACTGAAAATAACCTTCACATGTAAGTGGTGCAAAGAGAAAATTAAAGGGAAATTTTTTGTTTAAATCACCATGTCCTGAATATGTAATGAGGAGCTAGAGCTAGCTAAGAAGTGCTGTTCGACTTTAACAGTTGAATATGTTAACAGCAGACAGGGTTTGAACCATTTTCAATTGAAGAGAAATTCACAGGATATGAAGTAAAGACATCAAGACATGTTTTCATGATTATATCATCATTTGTAACATATATTTTAAACAAAACATGTTTTCAATATTTGCTTATTAAAATACGATAAACCCGATGGGGGAAAAAAAGGAAAAACTGTCTTGTGAAATTTGATGATGCGGTACTCTCTGCTTGGTACTTTGCTGCATGAATGTGATATGATTTAATAAGCATACATGATGTTTAGTCGAATGATCATCTCCCTCACTTTTTCGACCTTAAAGATGTGAATTCCAGATGCTGTCATTATACACTCAAGCCATGTATGCAATGGTAATTTTGCAGGAGGATACGATGGAGACAAAAATGGATATGCAATTCCTGCAGGGACTGACATCTTCATCTCTGTAAGTGGAAGATTGCACTGGAAGTGCTCAGTTCTGAGAGTTTATAATTGTAATGACAATTGCATAGGTTCTTTTTTTGTAAAGCTGAAAGTATTCTACTAGAGGATGTCACTTTCAATCTCTTCCGTTCTGCATGTCTTCTACTTTCCTTTCAAGTATCTATTCTGCAACTTATGTAAATTTGTTGCTATAGGTTTACAATCTCCACAGATCTCCATACTTCTGGGATAACCCTCAAGAATTTGAACCAGAGAGATTTCAAGTGAAGAGGGCGAGCGAGGGAATTGAAGGATGGGATGGTTTCGACCCATCTAGAAGCCCTGGAGCTCTATACCCGAACGAGGTAACTTACCTACCCTTGATCCTAATCTAAAACAGTTGCATAACGATTAATCTATCAGTTAATGATGGATTCATTCCGACGACTATCTCAGATCATATCAGACTTTTCCTTCTTGCCATTTGGTGGAGGACCTAGAAAATGTGTGGGAGATCAATTTGCTCTAATGGAGTCAACTATAGCACTGGCCATGTTGCTGCAGAAGTTTGATGTGGAACTAAAAGGAAGTCCAGAATCTGTGGAACTAGTCACTGGGGCCACTATACATACCAAAAGTGGGTTGTGGTGCAAACTGAGAAGAAGATCACAAGTAAATTGATATATAACATTCTTGTCACCCCCAGGAATATGTTACAATTATTTGTGCTACATGATAAAGCTTGGGAAATAGTTTCCTTCTTCTCATAAAAAGGGAGAATTTATTTCATTGGATGTCGGTTCATTAATAATGATGCATTATCTGATAATAATAACTAAAAAGTTCAAATTCAATCATTTTCGATCTAGGATTTGATTCTAGGACCAACAACTATAAGATTTTCATAATTGCATTCGAAATTTCATCGTAGTAAGATAAAGCCTTGCATAGGAATATACTTGTTGAGTAAGGATTGTTGGCAAAGCGTGGGATTACAAGAACACTCAACGAATAGATTACTTTTGGAACTATGCATATATCAACTTGTCGACATAAAAGGAATGTGTTATCTGTAAATTTTGAGGTTTAGAGAAGTGAAGTTACCAAACACTACTTGAACAGAATTTGATCTATCACATTTGCATCTGTCGTCGTCTTCTTGTCATCATTAGTAGAGGGATGTTGGCTGCTTTTTTATTATGAATGAGAAATTCTGGACTGATCAAAAGGTGAGATGGAAATTGTGGGTGATTGAGAAAAATTAATTGAAGTTATTACCATCGACAATTTTCATGAAACTGAAACCAATCATTTACGATGTGCTAGAATGTGTTTTAGCAAAGTCAGTACCTTATTCAAGCATAAAAGTGTAGAACTCAACACAACTAATTAGTTAGCTTGGCAAGCAAGTCAAAAGAGCATTTATTTCTATGACTACAATAAAAGAGTATTTTTTAGATAAGTCCCTCATGAAAAAAAAAAAAATGGAGAGCTCTACCAACTTATGCATAACTCAACTAGTTAAAGCATACATTGTCGACCTAAAAATTTGAATCCTCACCTACACATGTTGAACTCATAAAAAAGGAAAAAAAAAGTGACCTTGGCCATGTAGTTAAACCTCCAAAAGGACGCTTCCGACCATAAATCCATCCATAACGCAGTGCTAGGTTCTTAATATTATACAGGAACTCAGCCTTTCATACACAGCAAGGGCTTTCAATTGTCAACCAAATCACTTTTGCAAGACAAGTAGCAATATTACTCCAAAAAAACAACTGTAATCATATACACAAGCGGAATTGCCTTCTTACAACAGATTCTTCTTCATAGAAGAAGCCAGAGGAATTGAACCAAATGATATTTCTGCTATAACTATACAGCCCAAATTGTTTCCCCTTCATCTTTTATCTTTCATCTTTCATGAGAACTGTTTTTTTGGACAGCCTAAATAACAAAGTAGCTCTATTCTAAAAAAGTAAAGAAGCTCGAGTATGAAACTACGTGGCACTAAATACTACGGCGTCTGGGCCCGTGTCCTGTATATACTTTTTGTACAATTCAACTAACCATGGAAAGCTGTCTGTTGCTTCATCAAGTATGTCTTGAAGTACTGCCATGAAGCTGTGCAGATCTCAAATGTTGCTCATCCTGCAATTGTTTTGACAGGTCAAGAATTAGTTACACCACCAACAGAAGACTGCAGCACACTTTTACAATAAGAAACCAGAAAGATCTTTCTCAAATAAAATAACGTGTTAAATAAACCTGTAAACTATAACTATAACTAGTCGCTGGCCGATAATCCACCTGTATGTAAACACAACCAGAAAAAAATCTTTTAGCTATTGGTTGGAGAAAACGTTCCCCCAAGCATATTGATTGAAATAATCTCAAATACCAGTGCATGGATGCTATTATGCTGTGCCCCGAAAAATCCATCATGATTGGCTGCAATTGTATTTAATTGTCCCTGCAAAAAGAATATATTGAACTTGATTCAGAAACAATTAAACAATCTTCACGATCATTGAATATCTAACAGAACCGTAGCAAGACTAACCAGCCCTTGAATGCTTTGTTGACTGACATAGTACGACGCATCATGGGGAGGCTCCATCAAGTTCAACTGTACCTGCAATCAGCAGTAGCTTAACAATAGCATCTATGAATTCACTAGTAACAATTCCAATTAATCTTTTATCAACTCATAAGCTAATAAAATATCCTACCAATCCTTGAACATTCTGTTGGGTTCCATAATATCCGCTCAAGGTCATGCTATCCGAGGTTAAGCTATCCTGCAAGTAGAAAGTCCAAATAAGAATAAAATCCTTAACGATGGTAAATGCACATTGCTAACAAAGTACATAGTAGGGAGATTCAACCATTTGCTGCATGGTGTCCTGTGCTTCAACAAGTATCATATCTGTTTCTGTTTGTACCTGAACAAAGGAATTAAAGAAAAAAAACGTCCGTTAAGAAAGCTTTTACGATCAAAAACATTTCTGCCTTGTTTGTCATACTTATTAAATAATTATAGAAGCATATCAAACACTGACTGGAAAACCAACCTTTCTTTTTCTGTATGTACTCTTCTTCTTCGTTGTTTTAGCAGTTATGCTTCCTTGATTCTCCTCTTCCTCACGTAGACCATGGGCATTAACGCTAGATTCTGCTGGAGCACTTTTTGAGTTGTTAATATTGACACAATTCCTCAGAGCTTCAACTAGTGTACGAATGGCAATATTATAACACTCCTCAGAATGTGATCCTTCTTCACTCAATTCAATGGCCTTTTTACATAAATCATTGTAACGTTGTACTCTGTTCTGTCTGAACTCAGTTCCTTCAGTAATTGATTGCCTGCTCTTTGCATCTTTTGTCCACCTCTTTAAAATATATTGAGGTGGGATGCTTGAAAAACCATGTATATGTAACACAATCAATGCGTGTCTACAAAGAAAACCTTTATATTCAAACAAACGGCAGAAACAGGAAACTTCAGAGTTCGATCCATGCCACCTTACTAAAAAATGCTCATCTTTCTCACAGTCCTGAACTCTGAATGTAGTAATGGCACCATCTTCACTTTCTTCTTTCGGATGACAGCCAACTACCCCCAAAACTTCAACTTGGAATTTCTTAAATATTGTGTGTGTGTAAATTGTAGACATTTGTTTCTCCCAGGGAGAAGGAGATTTTAAGGCTGGCTGTTTGTGCAATGTATCAAAATCTGCTATTGCTTCCTCTTCATACCTATTTTGTAGAATGATTCCATATTGTTTCAAAAACTCTTTCAGCGTAATTTTCTTGTGAATGTATTTGTCAAAGAAAGCATTCATACTATCAGAACGTTGAGCAGTTGACATTCCAGCCAAGAAGATATCCTCCATATAAGTTGGTACCCATTTTTTACGATCATCATACAGTGATTGAATCCATTCATCATCTTGAAGTTCAAATCTAGTAACCATCTTCCACCATCTCATATCAAACTGCTCGTCTGTCCATGACTTAAAAATGCACTTATTAAATTTTAACAAGAAGTTTTCGTGTCGTTTGATTACATGAGCAAGAGTTTCAGGAATCTTTTCCAAAATATGCCAAAGAGCAAAGCAATGGCGGGTATTTGGAAACACTTCTTCAATGGCTAATTTCAAGGCTTTGTCCTGATCAGTAATAATAACTTTGGGAGCTCGCCCACCCATTGCTCTAAGCCATGTCTTCAACAACCAGGTAAATGTTGGTTTAGTCCAATCTGCAGCCAATGCACAACCAAGCACCATTGGCTGCGCATGATGGTTCACTCCAATGAAAGGAGCAAAGGGAAGCTTATCATTGGTTTTAATGTATGAGATATCAAAAGAAATAACGTCAGTGAAACTAACATAATCGTATCTACTTTTGGCATCAACCCAAAACAAGTTTCTCAGATGCTGCTCTTCATTTAAGTCAATAGCATAGAAAAAGTAGGGATTCTCCTTTTGGATACGCTTAAAGTACTCAAGCAATATTTGGGCATCCCCCTCATCAAGAGCTAAATACCGGCCTTTGTCAAACTGATAAGTCATATCAATCTGCGGGAAACTGACATTTCTGTACCCGCCACATTTTTTCGACATCTCAACATACATCCTCCGTGTTCTTTCACTAACAGCATGCAAAATGTCGATGTTATTCTTCTCTGCCAGCTTTACATTCCTATGGATGCGAAAATGATACGCAAGAGCAGGTAAAAGCTCATGATTATGATCTTTTATGAACTCATGAATAATCCATCTTCCATCTGGCCTTCTCTTCACATGCATGCTGGCTTTACAGTCAGTCTTTTTCACACTGGGCCTTCGGCTATTTCCACTCTCAGATTCAGGAGTAACACCATATCTTGAACATGCGAATTTTGCATCAATAAATTCTTTTGATTTCTTTGAACGTCGACTATTCTTAATTGACGTGGTGAATCCCATTGACTTGGCATACTCTTGATAAAATGTGTATGCGGCTTCATGGGATTCAAATTCAATTCCACTGTGTGGCTCAAAATCTATATCCCCTTCAAACAGGATGTCCTTCTTTGGTAAACTAACAACTCCACCATCTCTATCGTGCATTTCAGCCACAACGTCAACCATTTTTTTCAGCAGTAAGAACTAGTATTCACATTCCACCTAGATGCTGCCACATAATTCTTTCCTTTTCATCAAAGCATAATTTACAATCTGTTGCTTTGACTGAATTTCCCCGTTAGTCATTTCCTATAATCCTGAAATGATAGAGAGATCACATTCACTTTACTTGACATACATCTCAAGACATAATCCAGGAACTTTCAAATCCATTATTCAAAGCTATTTAATTTACCTTGCTCAACAAATCTAATTCACTTAGTATGTAGATTACTAATATATGATTTATAGCTTTTGATTTTAAAATCATGGGCAATAACTAAATGCCAGCATTCACATGATTGAAGACTTCAAAAACAGCTCGCCCAGTAAACAAACGCGATGGAAACTTTTCCAGTAACTCAATTACAAACAAATACGAGGTGTCGAATACTTTAAACGTATATTCCTACATTAGTTGCACATAATCTACACTACGGCTGACATTAAAACCTGAGAGAACTGCAATTTTCTGTTTTTGTAGAAATCTCGTGGACGACAAACCAACCGGAATGTCGCAAGATTCTTGAAAGGAAAATAAAAGAAAATTCTAAAAGACCAAACTCATTTTTAATCCTAAATTAGTTAAAAAGTTCCCACTTTCATAACTAAACCGCCAACTTTTACACCGAGTACAAACACCAGAGATTTATTAGAAACTCAGAGACAAAACTCTAGAAGTGATAATCGACAGAATCCCAATTCAAGATGTCTGGAGTATTATAACGACACAATCTCCCAACTCTGATAGAGAAACCAAACATAAAGAAAAACCCCATCTCGAATTAGCTAAAACCAGGGGGGGAGCAACAGTAGAAATGGCACATTTCCCAAAACCCATCAATCACACTGAACACACAAACAATTCTCCACCGACACTCTCTCAACAACCAAAAAGACATGTAAAATGGAAAATCTCAAAAGAAAACACCATCAAAACATCATCAGGATCGCAGAAAAATGACACAGAAACCCAGCAAGTTAAGACTAAAAGTAAAACAAAGAGAGAAAGAAGAGGTTGGCATGAAGTTGAGAGAGACCTGAAGAAAGAATGTTTTTTGAGAATCCGGGAAGCGAAGCTGTCGGCTGTAGAAGGCGCACACAAACACAGAGAAGCAGCGAGTGGAGGAATTGCGCGAGTGGGGAAGAGGGATTGGGAAATTAGGGTTTGAAACTCACTCGCCGATTGAAAACTGTGGGTGAGAATTTGGGAGAATTGGGTCAATTTCAATCTCACTCGCTTTTGGATTTTGCCATTTGGGGATTTTTTGTTTTTGTTTTTTTTTTCCCCTAAAGCTACACGCATATATCAGCGCGTACCCTTTTTGTTAAAACGTTTCATAATATTATTATTGTTTTTTTTTCCTACAAAAATTCGAACTTTTAACTACTTAGTCGATAGTGGATATATTATATAAATTAAACTATACTCATGTTACCCATAATATTATTTTATTTTGATTTAGTTGTACAAAATCTTTATGAAAGTAGGTTTAAATGATGCTCAAATCCTTTATTTAAGGTCAACTATTATTTTAATTATGTCTCGAGACTTTGAGGTAAGTTTTAATTATCTTCTTACTATTTTAAAAGTTTCATTTTTAACCCTTAATCCTTAAAATTGTTTCAGAACAATCATTTTATTAAGTTACCCATTAAAATAAAGACTACAATGCGATGTGGTGTGAGTTGGAGAAAAAAATCAAAATGTTTTTTAGAAGAATATTTGTTGGAATAGAAATTTTGGCCAATTAGAAATTATTATGTCATTACTTAAAATTAGTGACAAAAATATTTATTTAATTAGGAATTATTTAAATTTGCAAGCATCCTTAAATTAAATTATGGTAAGTCCAAATATGTAATTGAGATGTATGAAATTTGGACTAATTTTAGACAAAACCCAAATTGGAGGCCCTAATCCAGCAAAGTCTCAGCCCACAAGCTAGGCCCAAGGTCAATCAAGCATAGTCCAAGTGAGTTTAGGCCCAAAGTCAACTAGACTCAGTCCAGTAGTCAGGCCCAAGCCCACTTAGGGCTATGAGAAACTCTATAAATAGAGAGCTTCTCCCTTCATTTGGGGGTTGAGAAATTTGAGATCTCATAGATAATTCAGAAACAAAGACCAGAAGACTCCTTGAGCTTTTGAAGATCAAATACCTCATGAACAAATAATACTTCCTCGAATATCAAGAACACTTCTTCGAGGCCCCAAGAATCTATTGAAGCTTCAATGTATTCCACTATATTCAAATTTATACAAATACAAAAGTTTATTTGCATGCATCCCCCTTCTTTACTAAAATTACGTGTGAACAATGTCCGTGAGAGAAAATTTGAGGCAAAGTGTGGTTCATGGAAGCTAGGAGGAAAAAAATATGCTTGAAGAAGACTTTCATCTTCAAAGGAAAGAAATTTATCGAGTAATGTGGTCCTTAGTTCGATTATCTTGGATTTCTTTATTGGTCCTAATTTCTGGTAGTTGATCATGAGAGCGAGGCCCTATCCTATCCATGTTTGATGTTTCCCCCCAAATTACATCATTTCAAATGTGATTAAGAGACCTTTTTTTTCACAACTTACTGCCACATCACATTTTTGTTTTTATTTTAATGGAGAAATCGATGGAATGGCTGTTTTGAAACAAATTTTAAGGTTAAAATAAAACTTGTGAAACAATAAAGGTATAATTTAAAATTTAACTTGAAGTTCAAAGATATAATTGAAACCACCAATGGCATGCACCTCTATTTTTTACAACTCACTTCCACGTCACAATTCTATTTTTAGCTAAAAAGTTGACAAAATGGTTGTTTTGAAATAATTTTAAGGGTTGAGGATAAAACTAAAACCTTTAAAGTGATAGGACCATAATTAAAACCTAACCTACAATTTAGAAGTATTTTGTATATTTTACACATACTATTTCTAAAAAAGAATCTACAAAATTTTGCACCTATTTTATTTTAGTTCTAAAATTTTCTTTTATATACATAAATGAATGGGTTACGAGGATGATTTTTAGATCGGGGTCAAGTGGGAGATAAAGATTCCACAATAAGGAAGAGAACAAAAGGGTATTGTTATTGAGATTAACATTAAAAATCAAAACATAGCTCAAAGAAATTTTAGAGTTCTTATTGTTAATTTTTCATTAATAATTTAATAGAAATAGTGACTCATTTTGCAACTCAAAACTCATCTCACTACCTATGATTTTAAATATTTGTTCATAATGATATTTTTTTTTCCATAGAAGCAAGTAACGTCATGTTGACTTAAATTTTACGTTAAAAAGATTAAAGACTTTATTGGAAAAACTAATACATAAAAGATAAAATTGACCAATTTTATAGATTAAAAACAAATTTGAAAATTTCCCAAAAGATTATACTAACCATTTTATATATTTGGTCTTTTTCTAGTTAAAATGTATAAAACATAGCATTAAATTGTAATGTTTTAAAGATTATTAGTTTAATAAATATTAGAACATTATAAATTCTCTTGTTTTATTATGAGGAACATGAAATGATCAGGCTACAAAACACACCTTGGCTCCTGTGCTCAACTCTCTCTAGTACCATCAATCTTAATCTTGACTCTTTTTTTTTTATTACTTTTATAATTTTGATCTGCCTAATTAAATGCTCCCATAAAATAAATAGATTAAATTACAAGTCTAATCTTCAAACTTTTAGATTGTCCAATAGGTCTCTAAACATTACAAAAAAATGTCTAATAAATCACTAAACTTTCATTTTTGTATATATATATTTAGTTCAACAACATTTAGATGTCGAGAATTCGTTATTTTTGTATTTAATAAGTCCCAAAACTTTAAAAGAGACCAATAAATCTCTAAACTTTCAAATTCATATTTAATAGGCCTCTAATCTTAAGTTGTTTTTTTAAAACTGTCAAACTATAGGACAAAAATTAAGGTCCCCCACCTTTTAATTTGGTGTCTTAAAGATCCGTGAATTTTAGAAAATATGTTTAATAAGTCATGAATCTATTATACAAAATTCAAGAACTTGTTAAAAACATTTCTAAAGTCTGATCCATTTAGTAAAAACATTTATGAAGTCTGATCCAATTAGACACAAAATTAAAAATTTAAAGATCTATTAAACACAACAACAAGAATTAAACTTGTAATTAGATCAACAAATATTTAGCTCTTATTTATACTTTGTGTTTAGAGTTTTAAGTATATGGAATTTAAGAGTGAACAAACACACACACGTATGTAAAAGTTGTTTTGAGACCTAAATTTCAAAATTTTAGTCTATAAATTGAATTAATAATTGAAAGAAAAGCGATGTTAACTTTGAACTATAACTCTACACATGCAACGAACCTATGTTCCTTCCTTCTGCAGGACATCTGGATAGCAGCATAAGCATCACTCCTGTAGAACTGAAAAAACATTTGTTTAAAAAAACTATATTAATGAACTTCAAATGCTCAATCTAAATCTGATAGAGATAGAAAGAGACCATGGCTAAGCCAGGTTCTGCTCCTATCCAAAGTGAAGCTGAGTTGTTCCACAGGGACAGGCAATGTCGGTTGAACCCGATCGTATAGGAGAAAATGCATATCCTGTTATACAAACAAATTTGTTCTTTTCTTTTTTTAATAAGAAACAAAACTTTTCATTCATCACATGAAAAGTACAGGGGAAAACAGAATAAAACTCAACCAAAGGAGCTTACAAAACATTGCTCCAATTATAATGACAAGTTGTAATAAATTACAAAAGTAATTGGGATAGGGGCACCAAGTTGAGACCAAAAAATTTAAACAGCGCCCAACTTCTTCCCAAATCCTATTTCTCCCTGGAAAAAAAAAAGAAAGAAATAAACTCTGTTATTCTGCTCTGGCCACCATTTCCATAACAAGGGCTTTGATAACATTGAACCAAAAAAACCTTTGGCTTCTTGGACCTGTGTCCACAGAGCAAGTGTTCTAAGTTCTCTTCCATGTTACTCAGACGGAAATTGTTGAATCAGAAACCAGTTATTCCAGCTCCACCTACTCTAGGTACACCTTAAACAAGAAACTAATAGTTCATAACAACTCGTACTCAGAATACATTTTTGTTTCCAACTAATCCTATTTCAAACATACAAATAACTTTAGGCTGAATTGGTATTATGCTATCTTTGAATAAGAACCATGTAAAATAAATGACAATGATGAGATACAACATACTCGTTTTTATGATACAATCACTCAAGGAGGACCAACATTTGGTATATCTCCAGGCACTAACTCGGAAAGGTACATTCTATTTTTACAGACACTAGAAGAATGTGTTGTTTCCTGCACCTGCAAAATGATCATTATAACTGATTCTCCATGTGCGAAGTTCATTTTATCGCTAAATACAAATAGATACATTTATTTCCACTTGTGTGAAGCACCTTCACTAAGATTAGAGGTTAATCATGCATGTCTTGATGCATCATCATGCAACTGAGTTGTTCGTACATTGGGATCATCCTGCCACAAGGGAAAGTATTGAATGTCAATGACATATAAATTGCATAATGCAGTGGAAGATATCCATTGTGTTCAGTAAACTAACCCGAATGCCATAGGTGAAACCAGTTGGTGTTCGGAAAAAATCCATTTGTCCCTGCAGGAATAAACCACTTTTGTAAAATGCGGTGACTAGAACGCTAATAGGCTGAATAACACATCTCAAACGTAACATACCAGTCCATGGATACTCTGCTGAGCAGCGTAATAACCATCATGGCTAGGTGCTATTGAGTTTAATTGCCCCTATAAATAAAAGAACCCAGAATTTCCAATAATTACCGATAAATGAGAAATGAATATAGAGTTCATGTATTTTATACTTGGTCTAAACCCACACATATACTTTTTTGTGTAATCATAAAGCTTACCAGCCCCTGGATGGCCTGTTGATTTCCATAATAATTATCACGAGTTGGTGCCATTAAGTTAAGTTGTACCTGAAAAGATATGAGTGCATGGAACTGAAAACTTTGCCAGTTCACTAATTAAGATGCTAAAGAGAGACTTGAGAAAACCATACCATTCCTTGCACACTTGGCTGTGTGCCAAAATAGCCATCAAGGGTTACTGCTCTTGAATTTAATTTGTCCTGAGAATGAGAGAAGGGAATGTATCATCTACATATTGACAATGCTTTGTGACTTACCTTTAGATAGAACATTTTTTTTATAGAACATTTAATCAACTATAATGCCCCAAGTCCTTTTCATTTCCAAAGACAAATTTAAACATTGACAAAGTTCAAAACCAGAGACTAGCACTAGAACCTATAATAATTTAACTCTTAAAGATTGCTGGAATGTGGAGTTTAGAAAGAATTTCCTAAAAACAGAAGTGGAAGATTGAATCAAGTTCATTCAGAAAATTGAGTGGGTGGTCATCTTAAATTCTTTAACAGGATTTGTAAGATTGAAGGATTCGGGAACTTTCCTGAAAACAGAAGGGCAAGATTGGATCAACTTCAATAAGAAAAATAATTGGGTGGTCATCTTAAATTCTTTAGCAGGATTTCAAAGATTGAAGGTTTTGAAGACTTTTCTTCCTTCAAAATCAGACTTCGCACATCATGAATACAGAGAAAAAGCTTCAAAGGACCTTTCCATGCTGATTCGGAAAGAAAAAACCGTCGGGAAAAAAGTTCTCCCCTTGGTCGTTTGTTCTCAAAAGTATCAACACTCAAGACAAATTACAAGAAGGAAATCAAGGACAGCCCCTCTCCTCCCAGATGTTTCAGCCGCAAATGAAGTGGAGGAAACATTAATCACCTTTTGTCCTTTTGCTAGTTTTTACTCCCTGGATTTATTATCTCCTTAAAACTGTTTTATCTCCCCCACTGTCTACCTAATGATATAACGAGTCTAATCACTGAAATTTATTCGGTTGTGGGTGGGTTGGAACTGGAAAAGCAAAATCTTACAATGAAATGAGATTAAATCTACTTTTATGGTTGATGTGAATTGACAGATTGTTTGAAGACAAACGAAATTACTTTTTAGGGATTCCGTGTTCTTATCCCCCCCCCCCCAACTCCTGTCGAATAACTTTTCTATGGACTGATATTTATTCTTCAGTTCTAATTTCTTTTAAAAAAATTGTAGAATTTTCATTTTCAATATCTCATGTGGGTTGCTCCAAGATATTTTGAATTAACCTTATTTTATTAACGAATTCCAACAGTCAACCCTTGGGGTTAATTATAATGCCCTAATTCAAAAATTGATTTACTTTATAATATATCCCAAACGAACAGGATCAACATAAGCAAAAGTTGAAAATTTAACGTGGATAATTTTTTAATAATGATGATGATGAAGGTGATAGACAAACCATCTGCTGCAAGCTATCTTGTGCTCCAACAGTCATGACATCAGGCTCGGAATTCACCTGCAATTCAAAAGTGTCATCTTCACCACGTAGTACTTAAAACATAAAAAACCACAGTGCAAAAACCACTAACCTTCCTTTTCTTAGTTGGATTCTTTTTCTTGCTTGTCTTGCCTATGTTTCTAATCTGACTGTCTTCTTCAATGCAGAGCAGACCATGAGCTGCTGATGTACCAGCTTCTAAAAGAGTTCTATTAGAATTATTGATACTAATACAATGTCCAAGTGTTTCATCGAGTGCATGTACTGCAATACTGTAACTCTCTCGGTACAAAGATCCCTCTTCAATCAATCTCAATGCCCGCTGGCATAGATCATTGTACCGATGCACCCGAGATTGTCCTGGCTCAGGTTCTTCTCCCATTAATTGGTGGCTCTTAGCATCTTTTGTCCATCGCTTCAAAATATATTGAGGTGGAATAGTAGAAAGGCCACACATTTGAAGAACAATCATAGCATGTCTACAAAGGTATCCTTTATATTCATACAACCGGCATAGACAAGAAATTTCCGACTTCAGTTCATTCCATACAACAATGAAGTCTAGCTTGTTATTAAGATCTTGAACTCGATAGGTTATGTTTTTCTCATCTTGCTTTTCCCTGTTAGGATGGCAAGCAACAGCACCTAAGACCTCAACTTGAAATTTTTTTAATACTGCATGTGTGTACAGTCCCGAAACATTCTTCTCAAATGGTGAAGGAGATTTTAAAGTGGGTTGTTTGTTCCATGTATCAGAATCAGCTTTTGCTTCCTCTTCATACCTATCCTGTAAAATTGTTTCATACTGTTTCACAAACTCTTGCACAGTGGTCTTCTTGTGCAAATACTTATCAAGGAAGGAGTTTACACTTTCAGATCGTTGTGCCGTGGACATTCCAGCCAAAAAGACATCTTTCATGTATGTTGGCGCCCAGTGTCTTAGATCTTCACATAAGGACTGAACCAATTCATCTTCTTTAAGTTCAAATCTATCAACCAGTTTCCACCACCTTTTCTCAAACTCTTCATTTGTCCATGACCTATAGATGCATTTTTCAAATTTTGCCATAAAATTGTCATGTTGTTTTATTACATTACCAAGGTTTTCAGAAATTTTTCCAAGTATATGCCACAAAGTGAAGTGATGATACACATTTGGAAGCACCTCTGGAATAACTGATTTCAGTACTTTATCATGGTCGGTGATAACAACTTTTGGAGCCTGTCGACCAATTGCTTTCAACCATGTATGCAATAGCCAAGCATATGTTGCTGGACTTTCATCAGATAGCAAAGCACATCCAAGCAACATAAATTGATAATGTTGATTCACCCCAACAAAGAAAGCAAGGGGCAACTTATATTTATTTCTGATGTAGCTAGTATCAAGAGAAACTACATCATTAAAATAAATATAGTCATGCCTACTTTTTGCATCGATCCAAAATAAATTCCTTAGCCGGTGATCTTCACCAATATCTACAGCATAAAAGAAGTTAGAGTTCAAATTCTGCATCTGAGTAAAAAAGTTAAGTAAAATCCTTGCATCGCCAGCATCAAAAGCCAAACTGCGAACTTTGTCAAAGGGATTCTTGGAGTCATTCTTCAGTCCTACTACATTTTTGTATTCAGCAAACTGCCTAGCCATTGCAGCATACATCTTTCTTGTTTGTTCACTGACAGCTTGAGCTGGTAAAAGCTCATGGTTATGCTCCTTAACAAAACTATGTATAACCCATTTACCATCCGCCCTCCTCTTCACATGCATGCTAGCTTTGCAGTCTGTCTTTGCACATGCTCTTCGACCAGTTGAATTTTCACTTTCTTGTTTAGTTTGCCTTACACGTGGACGATTGAAGGATTTATCGTACTCTCTCTTCATACCATAACGGGAACAAGCAAATTTTGCATCAATAAATTCCCTTGATGTCTTTGAACGGCGGCTATTTTGTATTGCCGTGTTGAATCCCATAGAGCGGGCATATTCCTGATAAAAGGAATATGCTTCACTATGTGATTCAAATTCCATACCAGGAAGTGGTTCCAAATTTGTGTCCTCTTTAAACATTACCATGTCTAACATGGGAGAATTTAAATCTCCACCATCTTCAACGTGCATCCCATCTGTACCATCAACCATATTTCCACTCCCAATAACTCCATTATGAAGTTTTTCTTCCACATCCAACATATTATTAATTGCATTTGGTTCTTCATCTTTGTCATGCTCACCAGAAGGCAACCTAAGATCTATATCCATGATGAGAAGAGCCAATGGCTAATGAATTTTGATACCTGAAATGGACATTAAATAGCGAACATCTTAAACACTAAAAATTTGACTTCTACTTGCATACATAAATAAGGTCATCTAAATTGACAACAAATTCACGGCCTCTTAAGTTATAGAGCCATAGGCCCATAACAAATGGAGCAGGTTATTGCTGCTTGCTTGCATATAGTGAACTCTACAACCTTATTTCACAAAACAATTCTCATATTTTTATCTTAACAATAATATTTTGAACCTTTTGTCATCAAGATTTCAAACTTTCACAATGAACCAAAAAGACCTGCAGAAAATTGCTATTTTTAAGCTGTGAATTGAAACCCCATTAATACAAACATATTTCTTCCAATGATACTGCCCCGTGCATGGAACGTCACATGAAGTTTTATTCTAGATTTACAAAAATAGTTGAAAAGGAAGACAAAACAATTTGCAATTTGCAAAGGTAACAATGAAAAGAGGAAAATCTATATGCACACTTAATCATCTACCAATATTATAGGACGAAAGACAATTATGGGTCCCCTCCCTGCAACAAAAAGAAGAAGTAGAAACAAACAAACAAAAAACCAACAGAGCATCTACAAAATGCTTTATAAATAAAGCTCGCAATTAAACACAAAGAAGCAAATTTTTTATATGTCGGTTGAATCTCCAATTCCAATTTCTACTGGTACGTTAGATCCATATTTCCTGAAGCGATATCCTAAGGACTCAGATCCATTGAATCTTCCCCTGTTACTAAAAGCATTCCACTTGAGTATTCTACTGAACAATGAAAAAGACACATTCCTAAAGTAGTTCAATTTTCAACTTCACATCATGCTAGACACAAGAATGATATCACCGGTTCATTCATGCCGGAACACTTAGCAAACTGTCGGTACCTCAATTGGACGTACATACCCCCTAGCTATAAGACAAACTAAAAAAAAAGGTCATTGGGCTGAGCGTCGGGCTAGTCCGAAGCTTGAAGATTTACATCAAAAGTAGCCAAATACTATGTTGCGTATATATTGGTGAATCGATCAAACCCGGCATAATTTTAGGCATCTTAAACCATTGAATTAGAAAGTTGAAGGATCATTCATGGTGACACCGGCACTACCCATGTCCCAGGTAGAAAATTATGAAACTAGGAAAAAGTTCTAACTTTACATAGTATGTATATATATATATATATATATAGGTTACCCTCGAATTAAATCTGACGCCACAGTAACTTCGTAGCATTCCTCTGGGTGTTGAAGTCCATCACTCAGATGAAGTTCGCCACTGGAGATTGACCGCAATGCTAAATTCCCACTCAAATTCTCCAATTTTCCCGCATAATTTGGCCCACCTCTGATAAAGTTCGCCACAGAAGATCGAAATAAGGCAGGAAGCAGGCGGCAACTGGATACACATACACTTCCATCATCCAGCAGCTAAACACTTCCACAATGTCGCCAACATAACAACACTTCAATCCAACGTCGACGATCCTTCCATTTCTTAATTTCCCTACTTCCCAACAAAAAAACCCGAAACACCCACCACCATTCTCCAGCACTTTCTCGAGAAACAAACAACATCATTGTTACAGACAACAAGAAGTCCACCCCATACAAACGCAAGCATAATACACGAAACCCAACAAGATTCAACATAGCGAAAATCTCAAGCAAATCACAGAATCAAAAAAAAAAAAACTGAAAGAAAGAAAGAAAGAGAAGAGAAGATCACGAAAAGAGCTGGTGATGGGGTTTGAAGAGGGAAAGAAAAAGAAAGAAAGTTGGACCTGAAGTGCAGGGCATATAGAGAATCTCTGGGAGAGTGAAGAAGCTGAAACGAAGAGGCGAGCGAGTGGGGGATGTCGCCGCGAGTGGGGCAAAGAGTTGAGAAATTTTGGGAAATTAGGGTTTGTAAACCACTCGCCGCTGGCAGAAGGGGATGTTTGTGTTTTTTCGAGATCGGATGATTCGTCACTCGCTTTTCTCTCACTCGCTTTCAGTTCCTTTTTTTTCTTTGACGGACATTTTTACCCCCTTTGGCGCGTTGGCCCATTTCGATTTTTTATTTTTTTATTTATTTTACCGGCTGATTTTTTTTTTTTTTTGGTGTGTTTTTTTCTTTGCGATTTCTCTTCTTTTTAAGACATACTGCCCACGCCATTTGCTCGATTGCCACCGAAATTAAATAAATAATTATTAGAGGAAAATGAGTGGGGTTTGTAGCATAACTTTTAAAAATCTACTTTTAAATGTTTAAATTTAGTCTATATAGTAAAATTTAAAATTAGTTTATAGTGTTAGTTTATTTAAATCTAAAAGAAAATTAATCTCTATTGGTCTTTCCTCTACAAATTTTAAAAATGTATTCATATTGTATCTTTTCTTGCATGAAAATTATTATTATTATTAACCAATTTCAATAAAAATAATATTTTCAAAATATGACCAATTTTAAGCTTTATTGAAAGTACAGTAATTAAATTTAAAATTTGAAAGTATAGAAACCAAAATAGAATGAAGTTCAATGTACATGGACCAAAATAGTATCTTAACATTTTAAAACCATGTAAAAATTTTGGAAACAACAAAATCAAGGGTCTATTCAATAATGTTCACATTTCTTGTTTTTAGTTTTCAAGAAACATAAATATCTAGTAGTTTTTCTTGTTTTTTGTTTCTCATTTTTTATAAACGTTTCCAAAATTGAATAGAAATTTTGGAAACAACAAAATCAAGTTTTTTTCGTTTCTGTTTTCAGTTTCATAACATAAATAAAATTATTATTTTATCTCTTTTTTTTTTTACTTTAAAATGCATAATAAACATCTAAAAATAAATATAACATACATTTTTCTGATATTTAATTTTAAAAAATTATTTTTGTATAAATTTTTTACCATTTTTATTTAAAATTTCAAAGAACAATAAATAAACAGTAAATGATTATCAAATGTGATTCTTTTTTTTTTTCTCTCTCAATATAAAATAAAGAACAGGAAACATTTATCAAACGCAGTTTCGTTTGATTTATTAAAAAATAAGAAACGATAAATAAGAAATAAGAAATATAAACATTATCAAATGGACCTCAAGTTTCTTGTTTTCTGTTTTTTTTTTTTTTTTTTTTTGTTCAAAACATAAATAAAATTCTTACTTCATCATTCTTGAGTTTAAAATTCATAAATATAACATGCAGTTTTTAAATCAATTATTTTAAAAACTATTTTTTTTTCAAATTTTATCTTTTATTTAAAATTTTAGAAAACAAGAAATAAAAAATGATTGTCAAACACGTGTTTTGTTTCTTTTTTCAATTAAAAAAAACAACAAATAGTTACCAAATGTAATTTTATTGTTTTTTTTTTTAATTAAAACACAAGAAACAGAAAGAGGAAAGGATAGACAACAAAACACGAATATTACCAAAAAAGCCCTAAATTTTGTAATTAGTTAGCCTTTAAGTTCTATTTAAGATGTGAGTGTTGTGGTTATATGAGGCTATGTTTGCAAGTATTATTTTTTCCAATTGTGTTGAATATTTTTAATTAGCTAGATTTTGGTTTTTTTTTTTTTTTTTTTTTTTGGGGGGGGAGGGGGGGGAAGGGGGCTTGAGAAATTTTTGCATGTGTTTCTTTTTTTAGTTTAAAACTGTAGAGTGAGGATCGAACCATCAAAATTTGATATGGTAATTACCGTCTTATCCAATAAACTATGTTTGGATTGACTTTTATATGTATTATTTTTGTGGCTATGTTCAAGTATTTCTATGATTGAGTCTATACACTTTATGTGAAGTGGTTTTTTATTATTTATATATATATTTTTGAAAACTGATGCGAGGTAGGTTGATTTTGGTATGATTTGTTTGTTGGTTCATTGGCAAACTCTTTTTATTAGTTATCATGATGTATTGAATGCAACAACTAACTCAAAAGTTTAAGGTTTATTTTAGGGTTTTTCCAAAAAAAGAAAGGAAAAAAAAAGTTTATCTTAAGCCTGTATGATGACCATTTAGGCCCCGTTTGATAATTATTTGGTTTTTGGTTTTTGGTTTCTAAAAATTGAGCCTATAAATACTACTTTCACCTATGGTTTTACTTCTTTTGTCATATACTTTTTGCCTATGTTTTCAAAAATCAAACCATGTTTTGAAAACTAAAAAAAAAATAGTTTTCAAAAACTTGTTTTTGTTTTTAGAATTTGGCTAAGAATTCAAATACTTCCTTAAGGGAGATGAAAACCATTGTAGAGAAATTGGGAGAAAACAAGCTTAATTTTCAAAAACCAAAAACCAAAAATCAAATAGTTATCAAACGGGGCCTTAGTTTTTAGTTTTTGGTTTTTGAAAAATAAGCTTGTTTTCTCTAAAATTCTCTACAATGATTATCATATCTCACAAGGAAACATTTGAATTCTTAATCAAATTCCAAAAACAAACACAAGTTTTTGATTTTTTGATTTGATTTGATTTTATTTTATTTGATTTTATTTTTTTTTAGTTTTCAAAACTTAGCTTGATTTTTTAAAACATATGTAAAAAGTAGACAACAAAATAAGGAAAACCATAGGTGGAGGTAGTATTTATAGGCTTAATTTTCAAAAACTAAAAACCATGGTTACAAACGAGGCCTTAGGGATAGCAATTTTTGAGACTAGGGAATGTGTTTCTCACCCTCCCTCTTTAGACTTGTCTTGTCTTCACCCCAATATCGATTCCAAACTTTTCAAACATTTCTATCCATTAACTTCTATGTTTATATGAATGTAATTTACTAACTTTTATGTCAATTCAAACATAGTTCAGTAGATACGACAAATTCTTTAATTGAAAGAAAAAAAAATGCTAAATTCCACCCAGGAAATGCATTGCACCTCTACTAAACCTTGTTGCCATGTTACGTTAATTTGACATAATTAAAATGTATTATGGAGAGAGAATTGTTGAACTAAAAAAAAAAAGAACAAGATGTCAATTTTAATCTATAAACTTTAAAGAATATAAAGTGTCATAGGAGAGAGAATATTTGGGAGAGAGAATTGATCCATGTTAAAAATATTCAAAAAAATCATGATGTCATACCTTATGGGTCCTATTTAATTTATTTGTAAAAAAAAATATGTGTCAATCATGTGGAGGAAGAGGTATGGAGGACTGGAAAAATTTCCGCGAAATTAGCATAGTTCAAAAGTTTGAATCCCTTCGCTTCCGACTATTGTTGAATTAAAAAAAAAAAAAATTGTTGGACATGGGAATGCATTGATTGTTAATATTATTGATTTTTTAATATTCGTTTCAATGTCAGCATTTACATTTTTAAATAAATAATTTTTTTTTTAAGCCTTGACCCAAATTTTTTTACAATGTTTGATTAGATGGTCAAAAAGTATTTTAACAATTCTAAAATATTTAATCTACTCTAGAGAGAATGATTGCTTCTCTGACATGTGCTCGCTTAAAACACATTTTTGTAAATTTTATCCCATACTTTATAAAGGTAAGAATGAATATTTTTATGTTAAATCATACATTTGATTAATAGACTTTAGTTCATCAAATAAAGCCTCTAGGCCTTTCAGTTTCGTGCCTACTAATTTCACTTTAAAAAAACTGTTAAATTGTACATTTTATCGTTGTACTTTGAACATCATGTGTACTTAGTTTATCCGCTAACTACATTCTTAAATTAATTAATTGTATTCGTATTTAGTGTTGAGATTTATGTCATAAAACCTCGTAATTAATAATTTATTTAATAATTAATAATAATTTTTATAATTTTTATTTGCAATATAATATTATCGATTATATGAAAAATCTAAAGTTATTAGTGTAATCTTGAATGATATGTGGTTAACATATGAGAGGATCATGTTCAAGAAATAATCTATTAGTCATAATATATGATTGAGGTTGATGCCTTAACTTGGTAACACTATTGATACGACTCACTGTGTAATAGTTACAAATGATTTGATCCAAATCGTTTATGTGGAGACGTGTGAGTGGGGGTATCTTTTACAATGAATTTGTTTAAGATTGGACAACGAAATATTTAACATATATTTATAAATCTGTTAATTGAGAAGATTAATATTTCATCAATATCATCATATGTGACTCGATCTTAATCATGAGTGAGTTTTGAACTCTTTCTTATGAGGATTTGTCATTTGATTTACATGGGTGAGAGTGACTTTTGTAGCAGATTGAATATGCTTACCATTTTGGGGACTTGCCCAGATAGGGAGTTGATAACATAATCTCACAAGATTGAATTCACACATTCCCTTATAGGGTAAGTAGATGAATAGTTCCCTTAAGCGTTGATTTTGGGACTTGAACAATGGTGCCCTACTCTTTCACTGGCCCGACAGGGACATAGTTTATGGTTGGATCATAAAAAAATTGTTTATTAGAGGATCAATGGTACTTAAGGTGTAAGATCCAATTTTGGCCTTTAAACATTTGGATATGCATTTGATATTGGAATTTTCTTTTTTGAAGGAAAAGAGTGTTTAGAACAAAAATAGAAATACAAGGAATTTGAAAAATTGAAAATGGGATACAACTTATATTATTTTGAGAAATTAAAAGGAAAAAGTTTGTATTATTTTAGAAAATAAACAATTTGGAAAAGTAGTGAAAGAGAATTTAATTTTGTTTATGTTTGGAAAAAGAAATTGTTTAAAAATAGAAGTAATGAAGCCATACACTAGTTGGTTTCATTATATTTATATAAAATAAAAAAAATAAAAAAATATAGGAAAATAAAGAAGCTTCCATGGGAAGCTTGTGGTTTTAAAAAAAAAAGAAAAAAAAATGGAGGCACGTGTGGCTTATGGAAACCACATAAAGAGAGAAAAAAAGGGGGGGAAAACCATCGGGGAAAAAAAAAAGGGAGAAAGAGGAAGGGAGAAAGAAATGAAGAACAAAAACAGAGCAAGAATCGAAGGGAAAGATAGAGAGTTTGAGAGGGTCAGAAGCCTTGTTCAGAGGTTTGGTGAAGTTCTTGTCTCAATCGGTAAGTTAATCTTTTTGGAGAAATTTTGAGTTATTGAAACCTTAGTAGAATATTTTAGGGGGTTTTCTTCTAAATCTTCAAGTATATGAAGGGATTGAGAGTCAATTAGAAGTAAATAGAAGTTCAAAAAGTTGAAATTTTTGAGGAATTTAGAAGATCAGAATGAAGGAAATGAAGTTTTAGTTTTGGAAATACATGGGTTTTAGGCTTTGATGGAGGTTTAAGGTGTGATCATGATTGAAATAATCAAAGAGAAACTTAAGAGGAATTATTTACCTTACCTTGGGTTTTTTTTTTGGGAGCTTGAACGAAGAAGAAATAGAAAAGCAGAGTGTTAAAAAAAAAAAAAGAGAAACACAGAGATGGAAGAAGGAAAAGAAGGAGAAGGGGAAAAAGAATGGTGGTTTCGTGGAGTTTGAGTTGGGAGAGAGAAAGAGTTTTCTTTAAAAAAAAAATAATAATAATAATAAAGATTAAATGAGTTCACATCAAAGAGGAGTAGAAAGTGTTCACGTGGGAGTTAAAATGGGGAAAGAAAATATTTGACTTTTATGTCAAATTGTGATGGAAAAGAGAAATGATGGTGAAGTACAAATGGTGTTAATGAGGAGAGAGAGTTGGTTTTGAGGTTTAAGTGGAGATGGAATGGGATAGAGAAAAGTGTACATGGGAAAAAAATTAATGAGTGAAGGGAGATGGTCTTTTGGAAGTGTTCACGTGAGAGAGAGAGAGAGTGTGTGGTAATTTGAGAAATGAAATATTATTTTATTGTGCAAGTTGGTGTTATAAAAAGGAGATGTGAAAGAGGAGAGAGAAATATATGGTTTTTAATTATAAAAAAAAAAAAAAAAAAAAAAGACAAAATGTGCTTAGCTTTGACTAATTAATGGAATGATAGGAAAAGTTGTATTTGGGATTTGGATGAAGAGAAATGGATTGGGGAATTAATTCAATTTAATTAAGGTAAAATATATGATATTTTCTTATTGGAAAAAGTTGTAATTTGGGTTATGGTTATTGGAATTCCAGGTTGAACAGAGAATTGAAATAGCTAACGATTCAAAGTAGCAACGACGATGGTTCTGTGAGTGGTTTATTTACGAAATATTTTTATTATTTGATTATTATTACGAATTTTCAAGAATTCTATAAATCATGTGTGATTTTAGAGAAAATTACTAAGAGATTTTCATAGAATGTTATGAATTTCCAAAAATGGTATGGAAATGCCAATATTTTATGCTTTTAGTTGAAATTGGCATTTGAGAAATATTTGAGATATTTTTATGATCAATGAGATGTTTGAAGAATTTTAATGTTTATTGAGAAATGTATAAGATTTTTGAGATGCGGTCTCAAAGAAAATATGATTTTAGAAATGTTTTATATTATTGAGAGATTTGATTATTATTTGAGAATTTATACATGTTTAGTGTTATTTGAAAATCTCTCAAGTTTATGAGATGTTTAAAGAAAGAGCATGGTTTTCAAAAAGAGTTTGAGAATCAAGAGACGTTTTATGTTAAAAGTGGATTTTTAAACCACTAGATCTTTGTACCCATGGTGATTACCTATATGCTATGAGAATGTGTTTCCATAGTATGCAACGTGCTCAGGTCGCAGGGGATGCAGGGGAATGCCGGGGCCATTAGGTGCCGAATCCGGATTCCGAATCCTGGTCCAAATCCTGGTCTTGAAGCATTACAGATGATAGAGTTTACTCTGCGTGCACGTATGATAGAGATTGCTCTGCTGTGCGTATGGAGATTACTCTACGCCAGTATGACAGAGTTTTGGGTACAAATTTGGTGATTAGAGCTTATGCTTACATTTCAAGAGTTGTTTTATTTACAGATTTTAATGTCTTAAAATGATCTCAAAAGTTTCTAAATTGTTCATGATTTGTATTATTTCACATAGTTATGAACTTATGTTTAGTAAGAGAATAATTTTCTTGGAAATGTATTTTCTTATGAATCACCACTCACTAGGCTTTTTAGCTCATTCTTTTGTTTTAATTTTTCCACCAGATTGCTCTTGAGTTTCAATCAGAGATTGCTAATCAGAATCTGCCACCAGTCTTATCAAGTCATTGCATATCATCTAGTGTAAGTAAAGGGAAATTTTTTTTTTACTGTGCTGTTATTGGGATATCCATAGATAAAGTTAGATAATGAAAGAAGAGATAAAGACTTGGCAATAGATTCCATTGCACATTTGGGGTCTACTGCCATCACAGCTCATCCTAGGTTTGGTAGAGTTAATCTGGGGCGGGTTGTGACATAAGGTGCAAGATGTGATTACAATGGTAAAATGGATTTTTGACCCATTTGTAAGTACAAACAACTCGTGAATGATTGACTTGCATGTAGTGATTATATCCATGGACACAACTTGTCCTACAATGCATAAGAGTGCAACTCTAGGTCTATAATAGAATGACCTATAGTTAATGAATGAAATTAATTAATTAAACTTTTTAATTAATTAATTGATTTTGTATCATTAGAGCTTATAATTTGTAGGTCCATAAGGTCCCATTGCTAGCTCATATAAACAAATATGGATCAATTTCGTTGAGAGAAATTTTGAAATTTTCGAATTAAAAGTTAATATATTTGATATATTAAATGAAGAAAAACATATTTATTGTATACGATGTATTAAATATTAAAGAAATTATTCATGTAATAAGATACATTGAATAAAAAGATATTTATTAAATTTGAATTAGATTCAAATAAGAAAATAGATGTCGTAGGAGAATTTGGAAAATTTTGAATATGATTCAAATTAGTTAGATAAATACATTTTAATATATTATATATTAAAATATATTATTTAATTATTTTCCTTAGGCCAATATAAATAGTACCCTAGGAGTGAGCTGTTTGTGTGCATTCAAGAAAAAAAAAAAAACTCTAGTTAAATTCTTCTCCAATTCCCTCTCTTTATTTTTAAAAAGGTTCCCACAAACATTTTTGGTCATTTGTTCGAGTTGTAGCAATGAATACTTTGTGGAAGTCTTGGAGTTCAACCACATTAGAGTTTGAGCATAAGAAGAAAAAGACCCGCCAGAATATTATTCGTATTATTTTCAAGGTATGCTTTGTTTAGCATATTGTTGTTGGAATATAAATTTTGGCCAATCAGAAATTGCAATGTCATTAATTAAAACTTGGTGACAAAATTATTTATTTAATTAGGGATTATTTAAATTTGCAAGTATCCCTAAATTAAATTAAGGCAAACCCAAATATGCAATTGAGTTATATGAAATTTGGGCCAATTTTAAACAAAGCCCAAATGGGAGACCCTAATTCAGCAGAGTTTAAGCCCAAAGTCAACCATGCTCACTCCAAAGGCCATGACCAAAGTCAACTATGCACAGTCTAAAGGACCTGATCTAAAGTCCACCAGACCCAGTCTAACAGTCAGGCCCAAGTCCACTTGGGAGCCTTGGGAACTCTATAAAAAGAGAGTTTCCTCCTCCATTTTGGAGGTTTAGAAGTTGAAACTCTACAGAGAACTTAGAGAGAAGTCAGAAACAAATACCAGAAAACTCTCTAAACCTTTGAAGATCAAACACTCGAGAACAAGCTACAAAAGCCCTCGAGACATATTCACATTTGAGAATAAGCTACAAAGCCCTCAAAACAAATCCACATTAGAGAACAAGTTGCGAAGCCCTCGAGACAAATCTACATTCGAGAATATGCTGCAAAAGCCCTCGAGATATATTCAAATTCGAGAACAAGTTGCAAAGCTCTCGAGACAAATCTACACTCGAGAACAAACTGCGAAGCCCTCGAGACAAGTATACATTCGAGAATAAGCTGTAAAGCCCTCGAGACATTTGTACATAAGAGAGAGGATAAACATTAGAGATTGCACTCCACTAAATTAAAATTAATACAAATTAAATTCATTTACACTTGTCTCATTTCTCTTTTTTTGTTGAAATCTCGTGTAAACAATTATTTTTTGTTTAATTCTAAAATAAAATCAAAGACGATTCAATATTTCTGATGCAAATAAAAAGTTCATTACTTTCATTTAGTTCATGCCCTAACCAACAATTGTTTTTAAGAAATAATATAAGACACAAGCCAAGGAAACAAGGAAATTAGTCAGCTATGAGACATCCCCGTGGAGAGTTGAAGATGTTCTTGCTTGCCCAACACCATATTGGTTCAATATGGCACCTCTTCAATCCACACCCTTGTTTGAAGATCGGTTCAAGCGTGAATTGCAAGACCACGAGATGTCCTAAACAACCATTAATGAAATGTAAACATGTCTGTAGTTCACATTAAGTGGTGTATGTTTCATCAACATAGATTAATCGAACAAATTATAGATGAACGACATAAAATAGTTAATTGGGATTGGACTGATGTATTTATGGTTTAAATCGTTTTTTAGTCTCTAAACTTTCGAGATTGTTCCATGGCCCTTGAACTCTTGAGATGTTACCAACCTAAGTATAGTGCACTAATTTGGGCATTATAACCTCGACCAAAACATTAGAGGTTTCGAAGCATTATCTCCATATATTGTTGAACTAAAAAAAAAAGAACAAGATGTCAAATTTAATCTATAAACTTTCAAGTTTGTTCAATTGTAATCCCTAAACTTCTTAAACATCTATTTTAATCTCTAAACTTATAAAAAGTAACAAGTCTAGCTTGTGCCTTTATTTTGATTTTAACAAATTAATATCATGGCTTTTGAGCATGCATGCTACTGTGTTAATTTGACCATGCATTAAAATCACATAGGTTGAATATGAGGATCATGTGAGCATATTTTTTGTGGCAAAATAATACAACAAGAACCACAATAATTATGTTTTGAAAAGTGCAAGGACTAAAATAGATGTTGACATTTTAAAAACTAAAATGATTTTTTTTTTTTTAAATTTAAGATTTAAATGGACATTTGAAAATTTATGGACTCAAATATGATTTTAACATATTTTGAATTGTTACAATAAGCCACATTCAAAATACAATAATGTTGGGTTTTGTGTCCTAAAACTCGTATTATAGATGTTATTGAGGTTTATTCAGTAAATGCGTTATTGAATAAAGTGAATTGTGTATTCTATAACCCAAATCCAATGAACTAAGAACCCTTGGCTATAGTATGTATACTTGAACTTTATGTATGACATAAAAGTGGATCAAGTTCAAGTAATAGCCAAAATTATTCTGGGGACACTATGGACGCGACCCACTTAGTATAGTACTAACGATGTGATCCTGAATCGTTTATGTGGAGACATGCGAGTGTGGGCGTCCTATGCAAAGAGTTTGTATAAGACCGAACCGCAAAATAGTCACTTAGACTTTATAACTCCGTTTACTGTCTTAACTGACTATATTCATACGATGACCTAGGTAACTCGATCTTAATCCTGAGCGTGCTATGAACTCCTGTTTATTCGGGATTATCCTTAGATTTGCATGGGTGAGAGTGGCTCGAGATCGCCGACTCAATAAGCCTCCCATTTTGGGGATAAGACCAGGTAGATAGTTGGGAACATAGTCATGAGAGATGGAATTCACTCCTACCCGCTTTAGGGTTTAGTAGATAAGTTGTTCCCTTAAGTACTGACTCCGGGTCTTGAACAATGGGCCCACCCTCTCGTTGGCCCGAGAGGGATACGGTTTGTTGGTTCGACCACAAACCAAATTGTTCATTAGAGGATCAGTGGGACTTAAGGAACAAAAAGTAATTACAGGGGTAAAACGGTTTATTTGACCCAGCTGTAATTACGAACAACCTGTGAATGATCAACTTACTAATCATGGTTATATCGAGTGGACATAAATATATCTACAGTGAGGAGAGTGCAGCCACTGGGCTTTAGTGGAGTGTCCCGGTGGTTAACGAATGTTGATTAGCTAGGCTAAAGAGTTTGGCCGATTAATCTCGTATCGTTGGAGCTCATGATCTGTAGGTCCATTAGGTTCCCCTTACTAGCTCATACCAAGCCTTGTAACAATTTGAGAGAAAAGAATTTGAATTGTTCAAATTCGAATTTGGGAGAAAACGTTAATTATATGCGATATACTTAACGTTTCATAGTTTAATTATGAATTAAACTATGATAAAGAAGAAGTGGAAATATTTAAATATGATTTAAATATTGGTTCAGTTTAAAACATGAATAGGGATTCATGTTCGAACGTTCGTTTTAAGAAATTGGGATTGGTCCAATTATTTAATTTGATATTTGATATTAAATTAAATATTTATTTAAAATTAATTAAATTGTTTAATTAATTATAAATTGATTTTAATTTAAAATTAATTTTATATTAATTTTGAATTAAAATTAAAAGCGAATTCAAATTCATTTGGAAATGAAATATGGACCAAATTCATTACTTAATGAACAAGCTTCTTGTTTAAGCTTATTTATATGTGTTGGCTTCTTCACTAAGTAAAAATAGAAGCTTGTGGTTTTCTATATATAGAGAAGTAACACAATGGGAAAGAAGAATGATTTTTGAAGAAAATTCTCTAGCTCTTGGTTTTAAACCTTTACTCATTCTTCTCCCAAATTCTCTCAATCAAAGATCCCACAATCTGTTCCAAGGCCTGAGGATAGTAGGGAAGACTCTAGAGGAGGTCCACAACTGGTTTGTGTTTAAAGAAAGCCCACAGATTAAGAGAATTTTGATCTACAAAGGTATGTGTTCTTATTATCTGTTTTTCCAGTTTTGAGCATATTTTTTGTTTGATAAAATTGATCAAATTAGAATGCTTAAGATCCAAAATTGCTTCCGCATTCTTAATATTAACTCCTTCAAATAACACATCTCATTCAAAATTCAATAAATAGAGTGTCGTGTCTGACTCAACTAATCAGTTTCCATGTTAATTAAATATACACCACTTTGACCAAACTCCAAAGAATGGAAGGTCATGTATGTCTTATTTATATTATATTAAGCTTTAGTTTAAAATTTATTAAAGAAAAACCCATTATCATGCACGTCCAATGTATTACAAATAACAAATGTCTAATTCAAAATAGATGACATTTTAGAAAAAGACAACAATATATGACCATTTTTGGGGATTAAAATGGATTGAGAGAATTATTTAATAGTTAATCTCATTCCTTGATTGCATGAAATGCAAAAAAGTTTAGGCAGTCGAGCATAGTTTTATTAATTAGTTCAGAAATTAGAATTTTTCGAAAAAGTTTAAGATGACACACCATACCAGGTCAATAGATAAAAATGAAATATTATTTAGATTAAAATACAATTTTGTACTTTAGGCTTTATTTAATTTTAGTCTATGTATTTTCAAATATCCAAATTTAGTCAATATACTTTCAATAAATCTTAAAATTAGTATTTATTGTTATTTTTTTTATTGAAATTGGTTAAATAATAATAATCATTTTTATGCAAGAAAAAACACAATTCGAACATATTTAAAAAATTTATAGATAGAAAGTTAATAGAAACTATTTTTTTGTAAAAGTTAACAATAAACTAATAATAGGGAACGATTTTAAATTTATTAAAATTACATGGAATAATTTTGAACATTTGATACTATCAAAATTGAAATAAAATGAAACTCAAAATATTAGAATCAAAATGATATTTTAACTAATTATTTAAAAAAGAAAAAAAAAAAACAATATGAAAAGAGGAAAGAAGTGAGATTGTTATCAATGGGACCCACCAAAACGGCAGACATTAAATAACGCCTATTCTTCCCACCAAACGAATCATCTCATTCTCTTACCTAATACCTCCAATCCAACTCACAACTCCACACATTAAATTAATTAACCACAAAATTAAAAACCTAAAGGTAATTAAATAATTTAACCATAATCAAATAACAAATTGGTTAAAATATGATTTTGATCTTTGTACTTCAAATTTCATTTAATTTTGGTTACTGTAGTTTCAAGTGTCTAATTTTAATCCCTATATTTTCAATAAATCTTAAAATTAATCTTTATAATAAAACTGTTGTTAAATTTTTCAAAAAATATTTAATTTTTTTCCTTTATAAATTTTGAAAACATATTTATATGGTGTTTTTTATTGTATAGAAATTATTGTTATTATTTAACTAATTTCGTTAAAAATTAAATTTAAATGACTAATTTTAAGATTTATTAAAAATATATAGACTAAAATTGAACATTTAAAGTATTAGAACAAATTAGAGGGACGGAAATCGTATTTTAACCAAACAAATTAATTAATTATTTTTAATTAGAGATTAATTATTAAACCTCGATCTCTTAATCTTGAGATTCTTTGTCAACGCTCGCCTTGACGCCCTTCTCTTCCATCTGCTGCCGTTCCTTTTCACTACTTCTCCGCTTCCACTTTTGATCCTCTCTTTCAGTTTCCACGACTGGCTCTCAGCTGCTACTGAGACTAACTGTAGCTCTCTCTCTCTCTTGGTTTCGGTTTCTCTCTCTCTTCTGCTCGCCGGCCGGCCGACGGGAGTGTGGGAGTGGGTTTGTTCGGCAGTGTGTGTGTGTGTGGTGTTTCGATTGTGGAGTTATGGTGAGGAAACATGGATGGCAACTGCCTGCTCATACTTTTCAGGTACGGCCATGCGATCGTCTTCAGTTTGTTTCTTTTTGCTCTTGTGGGTTTTTGCTTTGGCTGTTTTAGGGTTTTATTCTGCCAATGTGCGCTCTCTCTCTCTCGGGAAATGGCTGAGTTGCGGTGGGTAAATTTGATTTTCTTATCCGTTTGTTTGTTGCTGATTTTCTGCAGCTTTACTCTCAGTCTCTTCCGAGTGACGATGTGGAGGCTTTTTTTTTTTTTCTCTTGGGTCTGTTTTTCCTACTGTGTTTCGTCGTGTAGTTAGACTGGGATTTGGTCTGGTAGGCTACAGAGAGAAGCGAGAAGAAATGTCGTAATGATACTGTAGCTTTTAAGACTATTAAGTCTAAAATAGTTCATTTCTCGAGTCCTGCGTGGTATTGCAGCTTGTGATATCTCGATGGGATTTTCGCTCGTGGTCTATTTTTCCCCCATTTTTGCCCTTGGAGAATAGGCTGAGGGATAGGTCATTTGATAATTGTTTTTCTTTTTTAGCAAGCTTTCTGGGGTAAATCTATGTTGGATCAAAGTTGAAGAACGATTGGTTTTCTGGGATGGAGCTTGCTGGAGGGAAATATGAGGGGTTTCTTGGTAGCTTGTTATTTATAAAAATTGATTAGAAACTACTTTTAAGAAAATTTTCTTGGATGTTAAAATTATTGTCAATGATTTAAGGAAGCAACGTTAAGCTGTTCTAGAAATAAGCTGCCGAAGATAGTGTTTGAAGAGCAGTTAACCAAACACGTTTGGACAAAAAATTTGTTCTGAAAAACAGAAAATAATTTTTGAAATCAACTTCTTACAACCCCAAGCACTTGAATATTCACTTGGGTCACTATGTAGTTTAATGAAGTGAACTTAGTACTTACTTCTCATAAAATGAATGGTGAACATTTAGTTTTTTTCCTGGTACATTCTATCCTCAACTTAGGAAAATTGAGCAATCTGATGCTTGAACTTCAACTTTAAGTTTTAAATATGTAGAGCACAAGTTCAAGTATTGAAACGCTTACCGGAACCTGCTAGATTTTTCCCTTGTCACATTGGTTTGTATAGTTGAAAACCTAGTAATGTAGTTCAGAAGCTTCAAGTCTTTCTTATTTTTGTTTTGTTTTGTTCTATATTTTATTTTATTTTTACCTATTATCAGCTTTGAGTTTCTTTCTAATTGTTTTTTGCTTAACATATAGGTCGTTGCAATTACAGTTTTTTGCTTATTAGTGGTGGCGTTCTATGCTTTCTTTGCTCCCTTCCTCGGAGGCCATGTCTGGGAGTACATATTGGTTGGCGTTTATTCACCAGTGGTATGAACACCATGCACACCATGCGCTCATTGTTGTTGATTTATGAAGAAGAATTTTCTAGCTTGCAAATCCTGAAAGTTTATCTATTTGAGTTTTCTTCCTAGCTCAATTTCTGGGCATTTCACCTTTTTATTTGGTGTTTTCCTCCAAAAACTGTTAATTCACCAATTTTTGGATAAGAAAATTTATTGCATTAACTATCAGTTTTTCTGGTAATGCAAGCACCTTTTGTCTCTTATTAAAATATATATGTTTACAGGGTTTGGAATATTGAGGAGTGGATTAGTGATCCCTGCAAACCATTTCCTCCTTTAGATTGACCGTGCTTGCACCATAGAATATGTACCACAACATACTGTCATTAGAGCGTTTTGTATTTCACTTAAATTGTGGAAATCTAGTTTTTTTTCATTCTCTCAATCTTTGCATGGCATTGCAGGCACTCCTTGTATTCATTCTTTATGTTAGATGCACTGCAATTAATCCAGCCGACCCTGGTATTATGTCTAAATTTGATAATCGGATAACAAACCCCAACAATAATCAAGGTTTATCATCGAAGGGTTTACCGCAAAATTTAGATGAAATTGTCAATGGTAGACATTCTTCAGCATCATCAGCTTCCAGAAGTTCCATATCAGGAGCTAATATGAGTAAGAAAGGTTCTGTAGGAGAAATTGATAGAGTAGACAATCCAGTGGAACAACCAACAGTTCGTAGTGCTGATAATATTGGCCTAGTTTGTTGTGCACTATTTGTACATGAAGATTGTCGAAAAAGGGATGGCCCAGCTGACCCTCTAAGTGCTGCTGAGGATGCTTTATTCTGCACATTGTGCAATGCTGAGGTATTTTGTTTAGATGCACTATTGTAGTTCCCGACTAAAAATAAGTATAGAATCATAGTCAATCAGAACAGTAAATGTTAATATTTTGCTTTACTTGTTCATCTTTCCCCTCATGCATCTAGTATCAGTTTTATATAATCGTGCAACATGGTCAAGGTTTTGAAACTTGCCCAACTTATTGTTAGAAGATAATCGTAAAGAAATTTTAAGATTTTCACATCGACATTTATGCATTATCGGTAATTTTTTCTTCTTATCAAGATTATTCTTAATCTTTATTGAATGCGGAGAACAATTCTTTTCCTGGAAACTTAATATTCGCTGCAATGATGTATAGGCCATTTGTTTTGAGATGTTAACTGCCACCCATGTATCAGTCTACTGGATACAGCTATATCTTTACCAATATCAGAAGAACCTTTCCTCATTTCTAATGTAGCACCCATCATTTTTATAATAATTTCAAAATATCTGTCTAAGGCATCACGACAGCTTCTGGTTGTCAGATTCTTCCTTTTCTTCTCCTTTAATAGAAAGGTTACTTGATATATTACTTTTTCATCAAAATGTTACAAGGATACTCTTTGCATCATCTGTCAAAGTCAATGTTGTTCAATGAGTTTAAAGGAGTAAAGGTAGCTTATAAAGAGGACCAGCAATATCATTCTATATTTGTTGCATGGGCTTGTGATTGGCTTGCGTAGCAATTAGTTTTGGTATGCTTTAGCATTAGAAAATTCCATGGAGAATTTATCTCTTCAACCAAAGCTATAATATTCTCGGTTATATTTACTTCTCCATTTACTAGGTTAGGCAGTATCATTTAGCAACTGATTTTTTCATAATGCATTTTTGGAGCGACATACCTTCCCCCAAGGTTTACTTGGATACTTCGTTTATAATTGGCTGCATGCTCCTATGATCACAAAAGTATTTCAATTTTATAAACTATGAATACTTGTGTGTTGCAGGTGCGTAAGTTCAGCAAACATTGTAGAAGTTGTGATAAATGTGTTGATGGTTTTGATCACCATTGTCGGGTATATTTTTTTCTTTTTTAAAATCATTTAGTTTGTTTTAGATTTTCATTATGTTAAGGTTTTTACTAGGAGATTGACTGTCTTTTTAACGTGGCTGCAGTGGCTCAATAACTGTGTGGGGCAGAAGAACTATATTACCTTTATTTCTCTTATGGCAGTAAGTCTTGTTTGGGTAAGTATTAAAAACTGGATGCTGTTCTGTGAAACCATAGCATGCTATCTCTTTTTGCTCCTAATTACTTTTTACCTTTGTGGATCAGCTTGTTGTTGAAGCTGGAGTGGGTATTGCTGTTTTAGTGCGATGTTTTGTTAATAAAAAAGGCATGGAAACTGAAATTATTGATCGACTTGGAAATGGCTTTTCTCGTGCCCCTTTTGCGACAGTTGTGGTAAGAACAAATTAAAAAATTTCGGCTTGTAACAAAAGCAAAACTTTTGTAGCTTGCACATAACTGTCAAACAATCAAGTGAAGCACTAATTGCTAATCTGAATTTGGTTTTATCCAGGCGGTATGTACTGTAGTTTCCATGCTAGCCTGTATCCCACTGGGTGAACTATTCTTCTTCCACATGATATTAATCAAAAAGGTAAGTGGTGAGAGCTTAAATAGTGTTTTCATTCTCCGTGACGGCGATGATTATTACTTGATCTTGGGGAGATACTGTGGTATGGGGTAATAGTCCAATTTGAAATCAAAACAATATTTCTATATTTTCCTTCAATTTGGAAAACTAATGGATCCAGTTTACTTGGTGCTTGGATTTCCTCATCAGTTATTTTGCTACATGTGTTGAAATAGGGTATTACAACCTATGAATACGTTGTTGCAATGAGGGCTACAAGTGAGGCACCTGCCGGAGCTTCTGTTGATGAAGAACTGCCAAATATAATGTACTCTCCGTCTGGATCTGCTACCACTGGTTTGAGTGGTGGAAGTTCTCTTGGGTTACAATACAAGGGGGCATGGTGTACGCCTCCAAGAGTTTTTGTTGATTATCAGGTATTGATATTTTATTCTTTAATAAGAAAACCTACCTTTCTCTTCTACACTTTTTGGTTGTTTGTTTTCATTTTTTTCTGTACGATAAATATTTTAGACCAAAGCATTAGGAACCATTAAATATAACTTAACACAAAGAGGTTTTCAATTAAAAACATGGAAGGATAAAATTTATGAGTAATTTTTTACTAAAATGTACTAGTGTGAAGCCATGGAACAATAACAAATTCTACTTCAAGCTCCTTCATCATTTGTGTTGTGCCGATAACTTTTAAATTTGTTTCTGTAAACCCTGCGTGCGGAAATGAATACAACATACTACAGTGTGGTTGGCATTTTTGCTTTGATGTGATCATATTTCTATTTTATCCATGGAGAAATTTTACTTGCTTTACCCTGCTCACAAGCTTCTTACATTACTGGTAACGAGGCCCATTTAAATGCATTAGGATGAAGTGGTGCCTCACCTTGAGCCAGGAATGGTCCCATCTACTGTTGATCCGGATGCAGCCGGAGCTTCAGAAAGAGGGCCAAAAGTGCCTAAAAGAGCTGTTCGTCTTAGTGCTTGGAAGCTGGCAAAATTGGACTCAAATGAGGCCATGAAGGCAGCAGCCAAAGCTAGAGCATCATCATCTGTTCTGAGGCCTCTTGATAACCGCCGTTTTCAAGATCCTGAATTGAGCTCCAGCGGAAACGTAAGCGTTAGAAGCAGTGTGAGCACTGACACTGGTGTAAATAAAGAGATCAAGCATGATCTTAGGCTCTCTCCCATAAGAAACTCTTTGGCTCCTAGTCAAGCTAGTCGGGATGATTACGAAACTGGAACGCAGAGCATGAGTAGCTTCAGTAGTCCAAGCCATGTGCATGAAACAGTCACCCTCAGTCCTCTCCCGCATGGTAATGGTCTGGGTCGTTTTAGTGCTGCATCAACGCTTCCTGTTCCTGAACACCCGTATTCTTCCAAGGCATCCTACCCTATCGTCACTGACCCAAGATCGCATACTTCTGGGTTTGATGATAAGGTCGCTCAGAGGGGAGGCATTACTGATCCATTGCTGCTTTCAGCTCCGGCTACTTCTCTTCTCAGAGACGTCAGAAAAACATCTGTTGTCTGGGACCAAGAAGCTGGGAGGTATGTCTCAGTTCCTGTATCAGCTTCCGAAACTCGTCCCCCTAGATCGTCCGTGCAAATAGGTTTGCCAAATTTAAATGCTGAAACAAGCAACAATGCCAGAAAGCCAATTGCTCCATTGCAACCCTCATCATCTTCCAACACAAAAGCTCCATTGCAGCAAGCAGAGAAGTTAATGTACACAGGAGATTCCATTTTCTTCGGTGGTCCTCTGCTGAATATCCCTTCTCGAGATAGTTTGAGAAGTGAAAGGGTTTCGACCTCGAGAGAGAGCCAAGACAGAATGGCAGCAAATCTATCCCGCGAGTCGAGATTCAAAAGGGACTCAGCTTCAAACCAACTTCCTGTTTTTGTCCCTGGTGGTTACGAGCAAAACCGTCCATCTGGTTCTCGTTTAAGGTAGGTAGGTAGGTGGGTCGGTTTTGAAAGCATATGATTTGGCTGTCTGAAAGGTGTAATTAAAAACTTTCTCCCGTCAGCAAGTTGGAAAGAAAGCCAAAAGGACGGAATCTAGTATTGGTCCTGAAATCTTGCGACCTGACATTGTTTGCAAACTCAATTGGTGGGTACATGGAAGCAGTTTCCTCAAGGATGCATTTTGATTAACACGGCTTTAGGTGTAATTTGTAATTGAGGTGGGAATCTCTGTTTTTCTCCATTTCAAAATTGTAGCCAAAAGGATATTCCTAGTTTTTAATTCTTAGCCTCTGAACTTCATTGGGGCGATCCATGGTATTATTATCCAGTTCACTTCCCCAATATTTTTTCTAATCATTAATTGACACCATTTTCAGTCACTCGTCCTGGATTAAAAATTTTAAATACTGATAATCTTCTTTCTGGAAGCTCTTTTTCTCCTTGATCTCACAGGTCGATGTGGGAATCAAGTGTGTGGTAGAGGCTCAGTCGATAACTTCTGGAAGGAGCCAAGGGATCTTCATAAGGTCATTCTATAATTTTCATATGAAAAGAGACTCTTAAGTTTAGGGGATGTTACTTCATTTGTTTCTGATGCGTATTAGATATTTTGACACTTGTTGGATATGTTGGATTCTTGTTAAGTGCAATAGACTTAGATATGGTATTAGTTCAATAAAAAAGAATTGGCCAACAATTTTCATGTCCAGAGGTGCTTTTAAAATTTGTAAAAATTCTAAAAAAGTGCTTACCAAAAAAAAAAAAAAGGTTGTTGAAACAAGTGTTTCATTTAGAAATACTACTCTTTTTAAAGCTAGCTTGTTTACTTAATTCGGAATGAAGTTGAGGGATGGTTGAAGTAAAAACAAATCTAAGAGGAATAGGAATTAAAAATTTTCTTCCATCCAAATTGGAAAAGAGAAGGTAATTTATCTTGTTGGATTCTTTTACTTTTCTCAAAATGATCTTTTTGCTCTTTATTAATAGTAATTATAGAATGAGACATCCAATAAGAGTTAATCAAATGATTCATCTGAATTGGTTAAAAAACATTATAAAGTATTGTGGATGAGATTTGATGTCTAATGTCTATTCAGATCCCACTAAGAATATAGACATGGAGTTGTTGGTGTTGGAACTTGGGAAAAGGCAATGTCCAAATTGGCCTTTTTTTCCCCTTCTTTTCAAAAGTTGGGTGTCCCACAAAAACTGTCCTTGTCTTTTGGAAGAAAAGTGTTATCCAAAAGTAGACAAATGCAGTGCTGGTTTGTGCAATTTGATTCATATTTCTCTTTGAACTTGTCAATGATGTGTTGCTTTTGTTTTTATTTCTAAATTTGTTTGGACTAAATGCTCTAGATGTTTTTGTTTCTTAATTTTTATCGATACAAAAAGTTTGATTCATCGGTTGATTTAAAACGAAAAAGGTAGAATTTAACTGTTTAAAACTTTTGAGTACAACTTTATCTCGAAATTCTAGTACTAAAGAATAAAAGGTTTGAGAGAGTTGAAAATGATATTGCTCACATAAAAGAAAAGAAGTTTGAAAAAGTGAAGTGAGAAGAAAAAAGGAATTTTCTTTTTGCAGCAAAATGGGCGGTTTTATTGGGTTGGTGTTAAAATATCCAAACTTTTATTTTTAGTCAAGTTTGATCGAACTGATAATAAGAGGTTGGATAATAATTTTGTTTTAATTTTTTGTTCTTAATTTTTAAGTTGATTTGCTTATAATTTCCTTGCCTGGTATTTTATTTTTTAGAAGTAGTCTGAAATCTTGGCCAACTTTCTAAAAAAAAAAAAAATCTTGAGATTATTTATCTCCTTCATCACCTTAATATGATATCTTAAAAATTGTGGTCAAGTTGAGTTATGCTTAGGTTGACCCGTAGTGAAGTTAATACCTTTAGTAATTAAGCTTCGATTCTTTGAAAATTTGTGGCTAGTTATGAATATTCTTGTGATTTTTTTATTTTATATCCGTGAGTGTTTGGACTAACTTGCGTGCACCTTGACTATTTTCACGGAATAAGACTACTACATTTGGTTGCCAAGGTAATGTTGGGAATGACTTGAGCCTTGGGCCCAAAAATTCACATAGAAGTGGAATACCATTGTCCCACATTGGAAGATTTAAGGAAGTGGAAGTGGTTTATATATGATATCCAATATGTGAGTTGGTAAAAAGTGGTTATAGTTGTATCAAAATACCTCCCCACATGCGTGTTGCTGCCACCGTCCGGGGTTTGGATAAATGTGCTTGCGTGAAAAAGAAAATAATTTTTATTTCCTTTTACTCTTAAAACGTAATACATCACCAGCAAAAAAAAAAATTCAGAAAATAATGTGACAAAAATGCTCGTATATGCAAGATATATTAAATATAAGATTGGAATTTATAAAAATCAGTACACTATTTTTTACTAATTGAACAATAAGGAGGAAGTAACGAATATTAAGAAAAATAAAAATAAAAGAACAATATAAAGCAATAATTACAAAATTTTAAACCTCATGGTTGAAATTATATAAATACAAAATTAATTCAAAGTAAATAATATTAGCATAGTTATTATTATTTTTAAAAGGTTAATTCACAATCTTTGATATATAATAAAATTTAGAGCGGATTTTTTTTACCTATTTTCTAGCGAGACAATTTTAATTTCATTAAATTAAAATTTGAGCTCATATATGTATGTAGTAGAATCGATAATCTTTCTAAAAGTAGCATAATTTTTAAAAATTTACTAAGCATCTTTTCTATAGTTTATAATATAATATAATATATATTATGAAGCTACCATTAATTTTTTTTATACCATTATGTCTCTTTATTTATTTTAAAATTTTCTACGATTTTTAATTTTTTTAAAAAATAATTTTAATTAGTAATAATGAGTGTATTTTGTTGATATCTTCTTAAATTCTCTTGATTTAGTAGTGTCAAACAACGCAATTGCCTACTAAATTGAGTATCTCATTTAATAAGAATTGTAAAACATTATTCTTTGTAATTAGTTCCATTGAATCTTACAAAAGTGGTTCAATCTCGAACAACGATCAAAAGCGAACAATCTTTGAGAAAATTGTTATAAATATGTGTATCAATCATTCCTATAAATATTTTTATAATATTTTACAATTAATAATGTTATTATTTTTATTCTAAGAATTTATATATGGTTAAGGTTTTTGTTTTTTTAATTTAGCTAAATTGAGCATAGCTCAATAGTAATTGACATGTACTCATTTATTTGTAGTTGGAGGTTTAATATCCATAATCTATATTTGTTTAACTATTTTTTTTTAAAATTTAATTATAACTTACTTTTTTTCAATTTTTTTTTTATCAATCTAATGAATATATTTTTCTAATATGATTCTTATATTTCTCTCTCCTTGTAACAATGAGATATAATTTTTTATTCTTTTTTAAAGAAAATGACAGATTTTTCAAGTAAGTATTAAATAAAAATATATTAACTAAAAAAGAATCTTCAATCTCGATAGAAATGTTTTCTTCAAAATAAATAAAATTCCTTTCAAGTTAATTTATAAGATCGTTACTAATTAATTAGTAATATACTTAATTTAATTTCTAAAGTATCCTTTCTCTCCTTAATAATGGGTTTATACTCGTTAACATGAATATAAAAGGTTTGAAAATAGACTATTGTAAAAATTAGTCTACTATAAGGTTTATTATTATTTTTTTTTTTAGTTAAACAACATTTGGGGTAGGGAGATTTGATTTTCTGATCTCTTGGTCGAAGGCACATGCCAATTACCACTGAACTATGTTCACTTTGATGTTTACTATAATGTTTATTATTATTTTTTAATTGAATAATATTATATTTAGTAAAGGTAAAGATTTCATTTTTAAAAAAAAGGTAAAGATTCAGAATTTATATTAATCTAATGATTCATTCATTAATAAATATGTATTAAGGTAATAATAATTTTGGTCCTTGT
Source organism: Trichosanthes truncata (assembly GCA_033996785.1). Lineage (NCBI taxonomy): Eukaryota > Viridiplantae > Streptophyta > Magnoliopsida > Cucurbitales > Cucurbitaceae > Trichosanthes > Trichosanthes truncata. Next base: position 80,554,097 of record JAWPNB010000003.1, read on the forward strand.
ATTTGGATTTAATTCTATTTTAGTCCATGTATTTTCAAATGTCCAATTTAGTCTGTGTAGTTTCAATAAAGCTTCAAATTGATACTTACCGTTAGTTCGAAGTTAATTTTTATCGAAATTGGTTAAATAATAATAATAATTTTCATTTAAAAAAAGACACAATGTGAGCATATTTTCAAAATTTATAGAATGAAAGCTAATGAAGACTACATTTTTTTTTATAGAAAAGTTAACAATAAAATAAAATAACAGTAGAGACTAATTTTAAATTTTATTGAAAGTACGAGAACTAAAACTGGACATTTGAAACTATATGGACTAAAATGAAATGAAACCTCAAGTATAGGGACCAAAATAGTATTTTAACATTTTTCTTTGATTTTGGACAACATAGTAAAAAATAGATTCTCCATCTTTTTTACGTTTAATATAGTAAAGATTTAAGGGGATGTTTGGCGCGCTGGTTTGGAATCAGAAACCCTGGGGTTTCTGATTCCTGTGTTTGGGGTGCAGGGTTGTGTTGGGCTGGTTTGCTGAAACCTGTGTTTGGGGTGCAGGGTTGGGTTGGGCTGGGTTTGTTTAGTTTGTTTTTTTTTTTTATAATTTTTCAAACTGTTTATTATTTAAAAAAAAAAATCTTACACTGTTTTTTTTCCTACTCCATTTTTTTAACTTCATAATTTTTTTGGTGTGTTACATACCAACTATTTAACCAATTATGTAGAGCAATTGTTACAACTATAGTTCAATTTGAATTATACTATGTGTAGTTTGTATAACTATATGCTATCTCATTCACTCCACTCATGATGGCATAAAATTGAAGATTATGCGTAGCAACAGATAATTAATTGGTGCAATGTAAGAATGGTGTTGCCAATGGTAAAGTAAAACCAAAAATTAGAACTAAGATCTAGTTCTAAAAATATCATAACACACATTCCAGATGAAATGACAAGAAAGTAGAAGTAGTTGTCCAAACACAAATGTAAGTCATAAGAGTGGTAGATGAAAGTGATGAAAAGAGAGTCAGGTTCTAGGTGCTTTCCCCAAAATTTTCACGTAGTAATCATACTTCCAATCTGGGGTGAATGTAAAGAAGGAGTTCAACATCATACTATCCGAGAGAATAGTCTTTGCAACAGCCATTCAGTCTTGCCTTGTCATCCCTGGGATCGCCTTTAGTTTTGCATATAGCTCGTCCACGCTGGCCCTTTTAAAATATTGACTAGGTGGTTGGGTCACTAGGGTGATTGTTGGAGTGGTCGTTGGGGTGGTTGGATTGATGGGGTGTTTGGGTATGCCGAGGTGGTCGTCGGTGGTGATTGCACGGTGGTCAGGTCGCCGGAATGGTCGTTGGGTAGTTTTCAGCAGTAGTTGTCGGGTTGCTGGAGTGGTCATCAGGGTGGTCATGTCGTCGGAGTGGTCGCTGGGTGGTTGTGACAGTGGTTGGGTTGTTGGAGTCGCCAGGGTGGTCACCAGGTGGTCGTCAACAGTGGTTTTGGGTGGTTGGGTTACCAGGTCGTCGGGGTAATCGCCGAAGTAGTCATCAGGGTGGTCAGGTCATCGGAGTGGTCACTAGGTGGTTGTCTACGGTGGTTGCTAGGTGGTCAGGTTTTCGAGGTGATCGTCAACTATGGTTGTCGGGTGATCGGGTCATTGAAGTGGTTGTTGTCGGTGGTTCGGGCAAGTTGGGTTGTTTGAGTGGTTGGGTTATCGGGGTGTCTAGTTGTTGGGGTGGTCGAGTCGCAGGGGTAATCGTCAGACTGGTCTCTCGAATTCTCATCGCAGTGGTTGTATGAGGTAATCGTCAACGGTGGTCGGGTCACCGTTGTAGTCGTCGAACTTGTTGTTATCTGTGGTTGTTGGGTGGACGCCGGAGTTGTCATCAGAGTTGTTGTCGAAGTAGTCGCTAGAAATGGAGAATGGTAAATGGAACTGGTCTCTAGAGTTCTCATCGCAGTGGTCGTCGGAGGTAATCGTTAGCGGTGGTCGGGTCGCCGATGTGATCGCCGGAGTTGTCATCGGAATGGTCGCCGGAAATGGAAAACGACAAATGGAAGAGGAAAACATGGCACAAACCCCATGGGGTTGCACTGTTGTAACCTATGGGGTTTTGTTTCAAAACCCTTGGTTTTGAAACACCTTGTGCCAAACATGGTTTTGGGTTTGGAACCCAAACCCATCCCAACCCAAACCCATGGGCCAAACGACCCCTAAAGGTTACACATATATATGAGGAAAATTTAAAAGTTATATTAATCTAAGGATTTTTTTTTTGGAGATAATCTAAGGGGTTTTTGTACGGATGACCCGTTTTCCAATGCTTTAATGACTGATGACCTGCATTCTGAAAATAATGAAATATGACCCATTCTGACATGACATAGTGCGCAAAATTACACATGAGGGTAGTATGAGGTGGTCTTGGGGGTTTTTGTACGGATGACCCGTTTTCCAATGCTTTAATGACTGATGACCTGCATTCTGAAAATAATGAAATATGACTCATTCTGACATGACATAGTGCGCAAAATTACACATGAGGGTAGTATGAGGTGGTCTTGCTTGTTCACGCTCTCGTAGGCGGAAACGCTCTCGCTCTAGCTCTCTCGCTCTCGCTCTCGCTCAAATGAGTGGTTGAAAATCTGGAGAAAAAAAAAAGACAAGAAAAAATTACGTCATAGAAGAGCTAGAGCAGCAGAGCTAGAGCGAGAACGAGCTAGAGCGAGAGCAAGAACAAGCTAGAGCAAGAGAGAAAATGAGCTAGAGCGAAAGCGAGAACGAGCTAGAGCGAGAACGAGCTAGAGCGAGAACGAGCTAGAGAGAGAGCGAGAGCGAGAACAAGCTAGAGTAAGAGGGAAAACGAGCTAGAGCGAGAGAGAGAACGAGCTAGAGCAAGAGATAAAACGAGCTAGAGCGAGAGCGAGAACGAGCGAGAGCGAGAACGAGAACAATCTAGAGCAAGAGAGAAAACAAGCTAGAGCGAGAGCGAGAACAATCTAGAGCAAGAGAGAAAACAAGCTAGAGCGAGAGCGAGAACGAGCTAGAGCGAGAACAATCTAGAGCAAGAGAGAAAACAAGCTAGAGCGAGAGCGAGAACGATCTAGAGCGAGAGCGAGAACGATCTAGAGCGAGAGCGAGAAAAGCTAGAGCAACGATGCCCTCACAGTAATTTGGACGGGATGCAAAGTACGGAAAGGGTCATATGTCATTAATTTCAAAACACAGGTCAAATGGCATCGATACGCGTGAAAGTGAGTCATCTGTGCAAATTTCCCGTGGTTTTGCTTGTTCACGCTCTCGTAGGAGGAAACGCTCTCGCTCTAGCTCTCTCCCTCTCGCTCTCGCTCAAATGAGTGGTTGAAAATCTAGAGAAAAAAAAAGACAAGAAAAAATTACGTCATAGCAGAGCTAGAGCAGCAGAGCTAGAGCGAGAGCGAGAACGAGCGAGAGCGAGAACGAGCTAGAGCGAGAGCGAGAACAAGCTAGAGCAAGAGAGAAAACGAGCTAGAGCGAGAACGAGCTAGAGAGAGAGCGAGAGCGAGAACAAGCTAGAGTAAGAGGGAAAACGAGCTAGAGCGAGAGAGAGAACGAGCTAGAGCAAGAGATAAAACGAGCTAGAGCAAGAGATAAAACGAGCTAGAGCGAGAGCGAGAACGAGCGAGAGCGAGAACGAGAACAATCTAGAGCAAGAGAGAAAACGAGCTAGAGGGAGAGCGAGAACGAGCTAGAGGGAGAGCGAGAACGAGCTAGAGCGAGAACAATCTAGAGCAAGAGAGAAAACAAGCTAGAGCGAGAGCGAGAACGAGCTAGAGCGAGACAATCTAGAGCAAGAGAGAAAACAAGCTAGAGTGAGAGCGAGAACGATCTAGAGCGAGAGTGAGAAAAGCTAGAGCAACGATGCCCTCACAGTAATTTGGACATGATGCAAAGTACGGAAAGGGTCATATGTCATTAATTTCAAAACACAGGTCAAATGGCATCGATACTCGTGAAAGTGAGTCATCTGTGCAAATTTCCCTTCTAATGATTCATTCATTAATAAGTTTGATTAAGGTTAACAAACAATACATAAATGGACTAATCTAAGGATTCATTCATTAATAATATATGTATTAAGGAAATAATAAACATTAAATAAATGGACTAAGGAGCGTATTTGGATTTTTGGAATTGAGTCCGAACAGAATAGTAAAAAAAAAAAATTGATTCTGTAACTTTCTCACCATTTTTTTTAACAAGTTCTCTATCTCTCTCACTTTTGATATAGTAATATAGTAATATGTATACATAAAGATTTATTATTTATATTAATCTAAGGATTCAATAATTAATAAATAGATGGACTAATGACTAATCTAAGGATCTGTTAATCAATAATTATGTATTAAGGGAATTAATATAGTAAAGATAAGTGGACTAAGGGCAGTATTTGGAATTTTTGATTTTGAGTTTGAACAAAATAGTCTAAAAAATGATTCGCATCTTTTTCACTTTTAATATAGTAAAGATAAAGATAAAAACAAAAATAATGATAACAGTAATGTGTACTAAAAAAAATAATAATTATGAAATTAATTTTAATAGTTAAAAACTTTGTGTTTTTTTAAAGAGCATAATAATATATTGAAATTAATAATTTAAATGCATTCATAAAATTGCAGGAACAATACAATGTGAAAGTTATAATAATTGACATGTACCTTCGATTAAGAGATCAAAAGTTTGAATCCTCCCACCCTAAAATATTGTTGAACTAAAAAAAAAGACTATATTAAGAACGCTCTCTCTTACTTTTTTTTTCATACAAAAAAATTATTGCATTCTTTCACTAACTTGTTTTCTTTTTCCTCCCTTATGATCTTTACGACTCCCTTTTTGTAGACATTTGTTTTTGTTAATAGGAAAAAGTTACTTAATAATCAATATTATCATTATATTTATTTTTTTAGTACAACAAATGTAGGGTATAAAGATTTGAACCTCTAACTTTAAAGAAATGATGAAAATATACTAATTGTCGAGCTATGCTCATTTTGGATCTTCTTATTTGTTCTATAAGTTTATGTAGAGTTAGAATTCTTAAATTTGATTCTTATAAAAAAATAATTAATATAAAGTATAAATTGATAAACTCTATCAATTTTAATATTATATAATAAAATAGAAATATCACATATAAGATATGTATTAAAAATAGAGTCGAATCTTTAAATATAATCTTTAACCTATTAATTTTTTTTTTTTGAAACAAATTTAACCTATTAATTGAAGATATTAAATATATTAATCTAAATCAGTTAAACTATATTAAGATCTGCGAGATACACGTGTTAAAAGACCACTTATAAAATGGGTCATTAAGTTTTTATTTTAATAGAGAAGGAGTATTTTATTGATTTATTTTCGCTAAAATTAATTAATTCTTGCGAGATTGAGATGTGTCGGCGGCTGACATGGAGAAAGGAGTGCGGATCAACATTAAACAAATAGATTGATTTTGATTCATTATTTTCTTCAAAAAAAAAAGAAAAAGAAAAAGAAAAAAAGATTGATTAATTTCCAATATTCTATAATTAAAGACGAGCCAGTCTCTTCTCTAGCATCCTTCTCTGCAGCCATTTGAGCTCCATTGTTCTCCTTTGCTTGCGGAGACCAAGCGACAATGGCCTTCAATCACTTTCTTCGTTCCACTCTCAGGTCTCAGGTATCAAATCAAACGCCCAATTCTTCTTCTTCCTCTTTAATCCACTGTTTGATCCCATGCTTTGATTTCGTTTGCTTGGACCTTTTCTTGTTCTTCCACTGTATTCGCCGATTGCTAATTGGTTTCCTTTTGATTCTTGCCTTTCTAGGGCTGTGTTTCTCCATTGAAATTTGTGGAAATCTATTGGATATCTTTTTCTTTCCATGATTTTTCGTTTTGAAGATACGTGCCAGCGGTGCCGCTTTACTTTTCCACCTTTGATCAAATCATTTTCATTTTCATTATTATTTGCTTATTTTGACTTCTATGTGCGTCATTGGGGAAGGCGCATGATAGAGCGTGATTGGAAAAGTTCTTCTGTTCTTTTTGTTTTTTTAAAGTTTAAAACCTGACGGGGTGGGTTCTGCTTCTATTGGTCCTTTTCTTTCTTGGGCAGGTTTTTCTTGAGTTTTCTTTGTTGTCCTCTGTTTTAATAGCGACTACATTCATTGTTTATTACCGAGTTCTTATGAGGAATCGAGATCAAATGCCAATTAGAACAATAATATTAGAATTTCGAAGTCAATATTTTCCCTTTAATTATTTTGTTGTTTGAATAACGTAGGTTGACTTACAACTCAATTTTCAGCCCCCAACTCCTATGAAATGATATTGTATCATGAGTTCCATTTTCCTTGATCTATAAAATGACTAGCGTCTAACTGAACCGTTCACATAAATTCACTGTTTCTTAGTGCTTGTTACTATGCAACCTTCATAATTTGGTTTCCCCTGCGCAAACCCACATGAGTGAAAAAGGGGAAACTACTTTGCCTTTTTCTCCTTAAACAATGCCAATTAAGAACCTGCTTCCTGGTAATAGTTCCAAAAGTTTTTCAAATTGTGATGGTTCTTTCTCTTCTTTTGTGGCTTAATAGGTAGGCATGATTATAAAACATATAACCTTTTTTTTTTCCTTTTCTTTTTGCAGTTTGGTACCTTTACAAAAACCGTCTCTGCTTCTAGTAGAGCTTCACAGGAACATGGCATCCTGGCTCCCTTCCTGTCCCGCTTACACGGTACAGGGGCTTCAGTGCAAAAAGATGATTCAGGGTACATTGGTTAAACTTTAACTATTTAGGCCTTCTATTACAGCTCATTTTGTATTTCTTCACTGCGTCCTCATGCATGATTTGTGATAACAATACTTGCTTGGTTTACACTATCGTCTACTGCAGACCTAAAATTCAATTGAGTTTCTCATTGACCACAAACATGCTTTAATTACAGGTTTAAGGGGCATGATATGCTTGCACCTTTCACTGCAGGATGGCAGACCGCCGATGTTAATCCACTAATTATAGAAAAATCCGAGGTATCCTTCATGTGTGTTATCAGCCTAATGATATCTTCCAACCGAATGGATAATAAAAGAGAAGATATGTTCATTCTCTTTTAATTTAATTAGAAGGTATTGCCTTTTCATTGTACTTTGAATTCTATGGTGATACAGGGTTCATATGTATATGACATTGATGGAAAGAAGTACCTTGATTCTCTTGCCGGTTTATGGTGCACATCCTTAGGTACCACAAAATAGTTTCATTAAAATTGTTTTATCCTACTAGCTTATGTACTGATACTGTATGAAAATCTATGATTTTAATTGTTTTTTCTTTGGTGAGATACAATAAAAGGAGGATGTGCCTACTAACAGGAACTCTTATTCTGGGATATGTTTCACTATGATACATTGTATTTGATATGTTGGGAGTTTAAAAGATAGACACTACATTGATATGGAGTATCCTAGACTCCTAGTTATAATTTGGAGTATTTCAAAACTCTTCGGGATACACAGAAAGAAGGATGAAAATTGAGTATGTTAGTTTGACAACATCTAATGCTCCAAATGATAGTCCAAATTTTGAATCTAGCAAACATAGAAGGATTGGAGAATTTCTAGGTATAAAAAGTACTGGCATTTTAGTATGATGCAACTTTGTGAATGCATTATATGATTGGAGTTCTTTTCTTTTCTATACTCTTTGATTTTTAGTTAGTTAAGTAATGCTGGAATTTGTAGGGGGAAACGAACCGCGACTTGTGGCAGCTGCAACAGCACAATTAAATACCTTGCCATTTTACCACTCCTTTTGGAATCGTACTACGAGGCCTTCTTTGGTATCCTATGCAACCTTCACTTTTTTTTCCCTCTTTTTGCAATTAAAAAGAAGACTCTTTATTAACTTCTCTCTCCAGCCGTTCAATCCTTTTACCACTCTTATTGGAATCATACTACTAGACCCTCTTTGACATCTTATATAACCTCGAACTTTTTTGCCTTTTCCTTTTGATAAAAAGAACTCACTTTTCATTAGTTTCACTCTCTTGCTGTTCATATGTGGCAGGATCTGGCAAAGGAACTCCTTGAAATGTTTACAGCTAGAAAAATGGGGAAAGTATTTTTTGTGAACAGTGGTTCAGAAGCCAATGATACTCAGGTTCTTTTTACTCCTAATAAGAGCTTCGAATTATGGCTGTTACAATATCTAATTGAGGATTTTAAAAAAAATTATATGAAAGATAATTTTGAAAACAGAGTAATATATTGAGGAGCTCAATTAAATTTCTAGTATTTTTAGAAGTGACCTTTGTCATCTTTTTCGGGTCCATACTTTTCCTCAAGGGTCCAATTTTAATTCCCAAGGGAATAAATAAGAGGAAATAAAGGAAGAAAAAACTATTAATCTAACATGCCTAGAACATCCAAGTTTATTTAGCTGGGAAAGCATTCCTTTAAAAGCTCTGCAGCAATGCAACCAATTAATTCATTTTGTGCTTAAAAACATGTGATAGGTCAAGCTGGTATGGTACTATAACAATGCACTTGGAAGACCAGATAAGAAAAAGTTCATTGCTCGCTCAAAAGCGTAAGCTCAAATCACTTGGCTGATATTGATTTCTACCATTTCCTTTGTTGTTCTGTTCAATTAATTTTTTTTCCTTGTACCCTTCTATCCAATAGGTACCATGGTTCAACATTAATATCAGCCAGTCTTACTGGGTAGGTTAAGTGAAAAGGAAATACTCATTATATCTCTTGTTAAAAGGAATAGTTTTTTGAATATATTTTTCCACAGCCTTCCAGCTTTGCACCAAAAGTTTGACATTCCAGCTCCATTTGTTCTGCACACTGATTGTCCACATTACTGGCGTTTCCATCTTCCAGGTTCTGATCTATGTCTGGATATACAGTTAGTTCACATTCTTTGATTTTTTTTACGCCATTAACTTGCGTCATCCTTATGTCAGGTGAGACAGAGGAAGAGTTTTCAACCAGATTAGCCAAGAACTTAGAAGACCTTATACTCAAGGAGGGACCAGAGACGGTAAGCTCAACTACTCTACTTTGAATTAGAATATGGCATGATACAATAATTGATTCTTTCTCCCGTGTCTGGTTTTCCACTTCAGATTGCTGCATTCATCGCTGAACCTGTCATGGGGGCTGGTGGTGTGATTCCTCCACCTGCTACTTATTTTGAAAAGGTAAGCTCTTTGTATCAGGAAATGCTTGAAGTAAAAGTATGCAGCAGTAAGACTTTCCTTGTTTAGCTGCCTACTCTTTCTTTTTCTAATTATGTTCTCATGTTTTTTTTTCCTTGTTTTTTAGATTTAGTTTGCTTTAATTTTCCTTCTAGATAAGATGATTACATAATACTGAAGGAGCATAAGTGAGAGAGCAAAATTTGAACAGTATAATCTGCTTTGATTAATAATAAAAAAGAAACAAAAAAAACTTTAACTGCAAAGATATTAAAGAAAACTCAATTTATTAACGCTTACATTAGCCTTACTATGAGGACTGGCTTATTCACACGATTACATGAATAAACTCCGTCAACCTCACTACCTTATCGTGTATGCTCATAACCAGAAACTAGTTTTTGAAAATTTAGGCAGTCGGTCCATCATACTTAATCTCGAACATACTGTTAATACATCATCTACATCTTCGGTATGAGCTTGTTGACGTGATTAGGCAAATTAAAACCAAAAGCTTGGAGGATGACAATAGCTGTATGCTCCTGAGTATGAGCAAACAAGGAAAAAAAAAGGTTCAGAATCAGATGGATCAGGAAACACAATTTCATTGTAGAACTCCACAACAGATATCTTTGTTGTTTGTGGACCAGAATCATCTTTAGGGTACAACTTGAAATGGTGAAACAGATCCCAACTGTTTATCACAGACATCCCATCTTTGCTCTCTTGCGCTCTCCCCCCCCCCCCGGGTGCCTCCAATCTTCCAGTGTTGTCTCTTGGTTGCTGTTCAAGCCCGTAGATTATCCTGTTGAGTGTTGATGCCACTATGATCCCCTCTTATTGCCCCACATCTTAACCTAATTAATTGGGGGTAGTTTACTAGTTTTAGAAGAAACATTCCATGCTGCTGCTTGGATGTCTGGTGCTGCAGTATAGAGCATTCTGTTTAGGCCCTCTGTTATATCTTATATGGAGGTGCCTTGGCTCAAAGTGATGGTTGCCATGGCGCTGCAGGGTTATGTACCACTTATTTCCTTATGGTGTCATGATGCTAAACCTTCAAGTCAATTTTGATAATACCTGCAAGGAAGATTAAAAGGCATTATAGATGAATTAACATTGTCTGCGTGTGAATTATGACTCAGATTTTTGCCTCTGTTATTAATATTCAAGTTATCCATATAAATTCTTTCTAATAATAATAATAAGGGAAATATGAAGGGGGAGAATGAAGTATTTCTTATTTATGTTGCAGATCCAAGCTGTGGTCAAGAAATATGATATACTTTTTATTGCTGATGAGGTACTTGCTAATTGCAATTTTTGTCTTCGTCATTTCACATTGCTTACAAGAATGATCTCAATACAAACCAGGAGCTGTCTTCAATATTTATCATAGGTAATCTGTGCCTTTGGAAGACTAGGGGCAATGTTTGGATGCGATAAATACAATATTAAACCAGATCTTGTATCTCTTGCAAAGGTGAAGTTTGAACAGATTCAACTTATGCAGATATCGTGTTTAGTCTAGGCTTTTCATTGCTTTTATTGAGCCTGATAGTGGCTGGACTCTATAGGCACTTTCCTCGGGATACATGGCTATTGGAGCTGTTATCGTGAGCCCTGAAATTTCTGATGTGATTCACTCTCAAAGCAACAAGCTTGGTATATTGCTTATAGAATAAACTAGTTATCACTGTTAATAATCTCCAAGGCCAGTAACTTACCCATTCTTTTTGTTCAATAATATTACTTCCAGGTTCCTTTTCTCATGGATTTACATATTCTGGACACCCGGTCTCATGTGCTGTTGCAATTGAAACACTCAAGATCTACAAGTATGTTCCTACTCCAGTGCTTTTGGAGTTCTAATTTTCGTTGATTGAGAATGACAAAGAGAAACCTTAAAAGTGAACAAACATTTCAAGGATTTATCATTTTTTGGTACAAGAAAACTACAAGTTCCTCAAGGTGGACCTACTTTCTATTTGATTCAATCGGTGTCCTTGTTTGAGGATGCAATCATGATTTTAAGTATAAAGAGAATATACATAATTGTTACGATACGTACTCACATATAGGATGCAATGCGTATGTTTAAAATTACCATATTGTCTGTAAGATCATTTCATTTCATTGCAGGGAAAGGAATATTGTGGAGAAAGTAAAGAGCATTTCCTCAAGGTTTCAAGATGGCCTTAAAGCTTTCTCTGACAGCCCTATCGTCGGAGAGGTACAGAGAGTTCCACAAGTAATTAAGTTTGGCTTATGAATCAGAGGCGTTTTCAGTTCTTAACAACTCTTGATTTTGCAGATACGGGGGACTGGCTTGATCTTGGGCACAGAGTTTGTTGACAACAAATCACCAAATGATCCATTCCCTTCTGAATGGGGTATGTTTTATGTAATTCCCATGGTTAGTTATTCATCTTAATAATGGCTTATCTCTGGAAAACAGCTTGCCCCTCAGAGCCAAGCTTGAAGGGCCACCCCAAATTTGAATGTCTTGAAAACAAAGAGTATCTGACAATTTGGATCAAATAATCCTACTAGCCTGAAAGAAGCATCAGTAGCTTAAATCTTGATAATTTTGGATCAGCTTAACCGCAAAATCACAAACCCAGGAATTTGGTGGATCTTGATCTTGATCTGCCAGGGTCATACTTATGCTTACAGCTAGTTATTTGCCTGATATAAACAGGAGTCGGTGCATATTTTGGAGCGGAATGTCAGAAAAATGGTATGCTAGTACGTGTTTCAGGGGATACTATAATGATGTCTCCACCCTTTATCATCTCTCCTCAAGAAGTTGATGAGGTAACCCAGAAAGCTAATAGTATCATGATTGATTTTCAATCTCTCATTTTTGTTTGAACTTGATCCATTGTTCTTGTTTCCAGTTAATCAGCATTTATGGGAAGGCACTGAAGGCTACTGAAGAGAGAGTGAAGGAATTGAAGGCTCAGAGGTAGCTGCAAATAGTTACGACGAGCGGCCTGAAGGAAAACCAGATCCTGTATTACTCTAAAGGAACAAAGAATTCCTTGTCCGCGATGGCCAAATGCTTTGATGATGGTGGCGAAAAGTTGATCAGCTTGTGTCTTGTATAGAAGACATGAATGATATGTCTGTAATCTTGTCCCCCCCACATTTGTAAGTTATGATAAAGCCTTGGATTGTTTGGAAATATCACTCAACTACTAGATTCTCGAGATAATCTTTGAATAAAGCAAGTTTATATGGGTTTCCAAAGTAGAATTGCTCTCTTTCAGAAACATTTCTTGTAATAAAAGTTCTCGAGTTATTCAATCCTTAACAGACATGGCAACCAACATGAGTAAGTGTTGGTTTCAGATGTTTGCTGCTTTCTTCTTCACTTTGAAGAAGCTATCTGTTGTTATAAAAACGATCAAATGGGCACTTTCATATTATGTTTCATGATGTTATTGAACTGAAAGAAAAAAGAGAGAAGAATCATGGAAAACAAAAGAAAATTATCAATGTGTTACCAATTTCCTAGTCGATAATATATGCATTAACCAACTGAGCTATGCTGGTGTTATTAATTTGGAGTTAAATGATCCAATTAGGATAAGAAATTGTATTTTTTATATCTATGTTTTATTATCCAATTAAGAGAGGTAACCTTATGGTTCTTGGTAACCTGCTGCATTGACCAGGTTACCTTTGTCACTGTTAGTTCCCACAACCATTTCTTTTTTTGATGTTTTTATTTCTAAAGGGCTTGCGAGTCATTACACCAAAGGCTTGAAGTGAACGAGAGAAGTTCCAGAGCTAGCTGGTTCTCTTCGAAATACGTTGAGGCATAGCAGTTGACTGGACATCTAGGAGTAAAGGTATTGTATGCATTTGTCTGTCTCTCTTGTTTGAGAGAGTGAGAGAAATGTGTTTGTCTTGTTTGAGAGAGAGAGAAATGTAAAGTATGAACTGGCAATACAGATAACCCTCCAAAATAAATATCAAAGCTTAAAAAAGCGGCAAATTATCTTACAGATGTTTAAAAGAAAATCAAGAAACCTGAGAACTCATATAGAGAAATTCTCATCTTTTAGCTTCCTTTTCAGCCTTCCTTCTTGCTCGCCTCTCTCTTGAACTTGGAGTCATCTTAAACCCTCCATTCTCATCCTCTGATTCATCCAAATCTCTGAATGATTTCTTCACATTCCTCCAATTTGAAAACAATTAACTTTCTATAATAATAATAAAAAGAGAAGTGTGGCAAAAAACACATTCACTCAAATAATCTCAAAATAAACAAAAAATATATATACATAGCATACAGGTAATTACCATTAAGCTACAATCACTTTGGCCATCCACTCTAACTAAAACCATAGAAAGTATTAGTGTCTCTTTCGTTAGTTAAAACTTACAATATATCTTTTCCATTAATAAGAAGTCCTAAAAATCTACCATGGTCAGTTATTTGTGATTGAATTACAAAAGAAGTAACAAAAATCCAACCACCACTGAAGTTGCCTTTTGAATTAGATTAGGCCTATTCTTTTTACTTTTCAACAAAAATAATAGCTTAAAAAATGAATCAACTCAAAAGTAGTCAAGCTTCCACATTATTAAAACAAAATGTCATCATAGAACTCATACGCCACACCCACAAATAACTAAATATAGAATCTTCATTAACTCTCGCCAACATCAATAATGTTCGGTAAGCTTTAATTAACGACCATAATAAAACTTTTGAAAATACAAGGATTAAATTGATATGATAATTAAAATCATAGTAATTTAAAGTATCATTTAGATAAATTACCACGATGTCTTTGAGATTATAGACTTACAACTACGATAGGTACCGGCCTAAAATATCGATTATCGTATGAATGTTTCTATGCAAAATGTTGTAAGATTAGAAAATTGTCCCGTAAGATAGAATATATGGAAAATTTTCGAAGGCGAAAGGTAGGATTTGGGAGGACATGAAAAAGAGGGGAGAAAGAAGAAATTAGGTACCTCTCGAAGCTCAGAAAAGCTTACGGCGTAGAAGGTAATGGCGGCAGCTGCAACAATGCCCAGGACTGGAAGCCCCATTTGCTGCAATCCATCCATTTTCGCCTTCCTTCTTCTTCAATTTCACCTTCGTTTTCTGAAAAAAAAATGCGTATTGAAGACTCTCTGCTTCTTCACTGATTTGAGGCTAAGTTTCTGTGGAGTTTCCTTTTGAGAAGGGATAAGAAACAAGTGTTCATTATTGCCCTCTCCAATAACCTTTTTTTTTTTTTTTGGTTCGAGGTTATGTTTATGTTGAAATTAAATTTTAGGCTAAATTATTAAAAATACCTCTTATGGAATTGGTTATAATAGTTATGATTATTATAACATGTGAGGTTATAATAGTCTGTGCAGTTAAATAATTGTTTAGGTTGTAGAGTATTTTAGTTTGGATTCAAAAAGTCTGTTTTTGAGGTGTAAATTTGTTTAACACGTAGTTTTGAAATACGTATTTAGTATGACTGTTTTTTTTTTTTTTTTTTTTTGGGTATTATATAAGTAGTGTTATATTAAATGTCAATTTTCAAAATTTAAATAAAAAAGATTTGTTCCACCAATTCTAAAAAATGTGTTAGATTTTTATAAGTTGCATTATTCTCCGTTCATTTGACCATTTTAGAGATTGTTTAAGACACAAAATAATTGAGATTAGGGTAAACATTCATATCATCCATTATATAAGAAAGTTCCATAGTTGAAGATGTACAAATGACAACCTATTTTCTAACTCCATGATTACACAAAAAAAAGATATGTAGGAGTGATAGTTGCGAAAGATGAGCCACCACCACGTTGGTAACCTATTTTGAAGATGTACAAATGACAACTTATTTTGTTTCATTGCAACAACAAAATCACAATATGCTTTTATATCGGTGGAACATGTGAGTGGAATATGCACAAAAAAAAAAAAAAAAGGTAGGCCAATAAGGGTCTATGTACACGATTCACAAAAAAAAAATTTAATGACCAACAAAGAGCGACTTAAGCTTGTCTGTACACTATGTTATAGTCAACAATAGGCATCTCAATTTTTTTTTCAAGCACAAATGAGATTTTTATTATGTACTATGGAATGCCAATGAAGTTTTTTTTTTTTTTTTTATTATTATTATTATTATTATTATTATTTTATTTTTAGGGAATGCCAATGTTTTTTTTAAAAAAAAAGTACATGTGCATTTCATATTATTTTAAACCATGGTAGTGTCGTCAGTCGCCGGGAATTGTTGCTGGAGTGGTTGCTAGCGGTACACTAGTGATTGCCATATATGGTTGCCAACGATTGTTGTCGGTCGTCAAAGAAGGTAGTCGGGGGTGGTCATTAGTTGCCGAATATGATTGCCGGTCGTCGGCGGTAGATGTCGGTTGTCGGATATGGTCGTGTCGTTGGAGAAGGTAGTTGGCAACAAACGTCAGTTGTTGAATATGGCCTCCGATCGTTGAAGAAGGTAGCCAGATATGACGGCTGATTACCAAAGAAAGTCGTCGGCGGTGGCCGTTGGTTGCTGGATATGGTCGCCGGTCGCTGGAGAAGGTTGTCGTCGGTTGCCAGATTTGGTTGGTGATTTTTCGGTGTTGTTTGATCACCCCTATGTCGTATGCATGGACCAAAAATTGAGGAGTTCTACGTGTGGGGCAAATAAGTAGGCTAATAAAGGCCTATGTACACAATTCACAAAAAAAAAAAAATTAATGACCAACAAAGGGCGACAAAACCTAGTCCGTACATTATGTTATGGTCAACAATGGGCATCTCAATTTTCTTTTTCCAAACACAAATGAGATTTTTATTATGTACTATGGAATGCCACTATTTTTTTAATACGTATGTATTACGGAGTTTTTTTATTATTATTTATTATTTATTTTTTAAGGGATGCCAATGTTTTTTTTTTTTAAAGTACATGTGCATTTCATATTATTTTGAACCATGGGAGTGTTGTTAGTCACTGGGAATTGTTGCTAAAGATGATTGCAGGAGGTGCACGCGCAGTTGTCAGATATGGTCGCTGGCGATTGTCGCCGGTCGTCAAAGAAGGTAGCCGAAGATGGCTATTAGTTGTCGGATATGACTACCAGTCACCGGCGGTGGACGCCGCTTGTCGGATATGGTTGTCGAAGAAGGTTACCGTCGATTATCAGATATGGTCGGCGATTTTTTGGTGTTGTTTGATCACCTTATGGCGTACGTGTAGAGCAAAAATCGAGAAGTTCTACAGTGGATATCGTAACAAAATGGTGGGTTAAAAAAACCCTTACCTTCGTTTTCATAATTGACGCCCCAAACAACGAGTAGGCTATTATAGCCCACTCAACCCCATGCAAATTGGAGACCCAAATGGCTTTTTGAAGTTTGAAATTTGTTTCAAAACGACTCTTGAAGGTTTTTTTTTTCCGTTAAATTCATAGATGGAAAATGATGTATTTGCATCTATATTGTTGCTTATGTGAACATATTTGAACATATACGTAGGAAAAAAAAACATATGCAAATATGTCATTTTTCGTCCATGAATTTAACAACAAAAGTCTTCACCTGTCGTTTTAAAACAAACTTCAAACTTCAAGGGTTAAAATGAGGCTTTTCAAAGTTTGGGGATATAATTAAAACCAACCCCGTAATTCTAGGATATTTTTAATAATTTAACCTAAATTTTAAAAAGTGTCTTATAGGTCTAACTTTTAATTATGTGCTTAATAGGTCTTCTAACTTTAAAATTGTCTAATAAATTATTGAATTTTTAATTTTGTGTCTAATAGGTTTTTGACATATTCAAAATTTTTAAAAATGTAAAATTACAAATTTGGTCCCTATGATTTAGAGAAAATTAGAATTTAGTCCATATAGTTTTAAAAGTTAAAATTTCGTCCTTATGGTTTGATAAAACTTCATAAATAGTCCTACAGTAGGATATGATTGACTAGTTGCAAATTTTGTGTCTATTGAGTTAATTTTAACCTTATACCTTTAAATATTGTAAATAGTTGCGAGCATTTTTTTAAGGTTAAATTATAAAAAATACCCATGAACTATGAGGTTGGTTTCAATTATACCTCTGAACTTTGAAAAGTTTCATTTTAACCCTTGAACTTTGAAGTTTATTTCAAAACAACCCTTAAAAGCTTTTTTTCGTTAAATTCATTGACGGAAAATGATGTTTTTGCATTTATATTGTTGCTTATATGAACATATTTGAACATATACGTTCAAAAAAAATTAAAACATATGCAAATACGTCATTTTTCGTCCATAAATTTAATGGAAAAAACCTTTAAGGGTTGTTTTGAAACAAACTTCAAAGTTCAAGGGTTAAAATGAAACTTTTCAAAGTTCAGGAGTATAATTGAAACCAACCCTATAGTTTAGAGGTACTTTTTGATAATTTAACCTTTTTTTTTAATCCAATAATTATGGAGTGAGAATCAAACCATCAACATTTGAAATGGGAATAGATGCATTATCTATTGAGCTATGATTTGATTTGCTGCAAACATTTAAATTGAACGATACTATCCTTTTAGATATTGATTCTAATTTTAGTTGAATTTTTTTTAGTTAGGTTAAGCAGTTTATAATTGAATTTCGACCATCTTTTACCTGTCTAATTTTGTGCCTAAAGTTTTAAAGTATTTTTACCACCAAAAAGGCAAAAGTTTCTTAGCAACCATTATGGCAATGAGAACCAAGCCAAAAAGGTAAGAGAGAGGACCAAACATGTTGTTTGTCCCTACACAATGCCTTATGAGAAAAAACCTGAGTTACAACTATGATGAAGATCTAAAAATGTAAAACCTTTGGCAACAAATTTAAAATCTTCAACTCTTTTTTTTAAAAAAAAAAAAAAAAACAATAATTGTGCCTATCTCATACTAGCTTTTGTATTATATTCCTCCAACAGCCAATCCTTCACTACAAGGAAATAAATAAAGAGGTTTGTCAATCCCTAATTTTAAAAGTAAATTTAATGCCTCCCAAAAACAACTATTGTTTAACTTATAAACACTCATTAGCAAATCAAAATCTACCTTTGTATGCGATATTGTTAAGAGCTTTGTTCAGCTGATATCAATTAAATCAAGTAGAAATAATAAAGCATTTAAAAACCTCTATTTTTCATAATCCCAAAAGCAAGAAATAAATATCAATACATCAAGATTTCTCACATTCTCTCCAAACTAATAGGTCATTGATGCTTCAATATTGCGTCTAATAGGTTCATCAAAATTTTGATGTTGTGTCTAATAGATCTCCAAACTTTAAAGAGACTAATAAATTTTTGAGGCCCGTTTGATAACTATTTGGTTTTTTGTTTTTGGTTTTTCAAATTAAGCATATAAATACTACTTCCACCTATGAGTTTCCTTATTTTATTATTTACTTTTTACATATGTTTTTAAAACTCAAGCCAAGTTTTGAAAACAAAAAAAAAATAGTTTTCAAAAACAAGTTTTTGGAATTTAGAATTTGGCTAAAAACTCAAAGGTTTCCTTAAGAAAGATGAAAACCATCGTAGAGAAGATGAAAACTATTGTAGAAAAATTGTGATAAAACAAACATAATTTTCAAAAATTAAAATCAAATGGTTATCAAATGGGGCCTTAGTTTTTGGTTTTTGAAAATTAAGCTTATAAATACTGCTTTTACTTATGAGTTTATTTGTTTTGTCATCTACTTTTTACATAAAATCAAACTAAGTTTTGAAAACAAAAAAACGTAGTTTCAAAATTTTGCTTTTCTTTTTAGAATTTGGCTAAGATGAGCTTGGATTTTTGATTTTGTGTCTAATAAGTCATTGAGTTGTAAACAACATTTCATTAATTAAGGATCTATAAGACACAAAATATAAAGTTAAGGATTTGTAAATCATAAAATTGAGAGTTCAGAGACTTATTAATCACTTTTTAAAATATATATAATGACATGTTACACACAATTATTTCAAAAGTTTAGAGACATATACATATTCTTTAAAGTTTAGTAACGTATTAGACACGATTTTGAAAGTTCAAAAATCAAACTTGTAATTTAACCTTAAAAAAATACAATCATTTTGATTCTTACCTTTATTTCACTTTTAACAAATGGATAATATGGTATTAAATATGTGTAACATACTGCCGTGGACATGTACTAGAGCCACTTGGTTGATACGCGTACTAGGCAATCGAATGTTAGATAAAAAATAATAGCAATAGTAAAAATCGTAATTTGTTTTTAATTTAAAGGATAAAATATAAATATCTTAAAAGTTTTTACAAACAAATAATTTAAAAACGCGAGGGTAGAATTCTCAAAACGAATTAAATAAATTTCTAATCAACGATCAAATTTCAAAGTTCAAACAACTTGTTTGAATTCCATACAAAGCTGACTTTTTCTTCCACTTGGCAACATCCAGAATTTCCACGTGTCATACTCCACTTGGCCACGTCCACCGCCAGTCGCCTGCCCTATTGGACCAAGTTTGCCAGCCCGCCGACGTGGATGCCCATTTCAACGCGCCGCCGGTCAAAGGCTGTCCTATTTTCCTCACTTTTTTCCTACTGTTTTTTTTAAATTAGTTTTATTAAGATTTTCTCTATAAATTCTAGAAATATATTCACAGTGTATCTTTTTTTAAAAAAAATTATTATTATTATTTTATCAATTTCAATAAAAATTAACTTCAAATTAATAATAAAATTAATTTTAAAATTTATTAAAATACAAAAATTAAAATAGAATAAATCCAAACTACATCGATCAAAATGATCATGGAACCTACAATAAAAATGTTGTTAGCGTATTTCAAAAATATTACATTGTGTTAGAGTAAAGATAAAAAAATTCAAATCTATGACCTACCAAAAAAAGTATAAATGTGTAATTATACTAGCAACTTTTTAAAGTATATGTTTAAGTTTTCATTACCATTGAGCATATAGAGAGGAAGACTTTAAGCATCAACATCGTAAATCAATTTTTAACCAAGTGAAACTCTTATCAAAATGCATTTATTTGTGTCATATGCCACAGAGAATGGTGAGAAAAAAAATATTTTAAATGATAGAAGAGTTGTAATTGAAAATACTATCGTTTCTCTCGTTTTTTTTTCTTTTTCTCATATAGCTTATTTAATAAAATATTTGATGTTGGTTGAATAGATCTATATTGCACTTCTACAAATTTAAGAACCAAAGCAAAAAGTAGGGAGATGAAACAAAAGTTATAAAATATATGGGCTAAAATCATAATAGTAGTGTTTGTAGTTGATTTCTTGCACTTCAAATTAAGTAAATTCCTTTACATTTTACTATATAATATAATAAAATCTCAGGATATTTGTTTTCAATATTCATTAATCTCCATAATTGATAGAATAGTTCAACTTCAAGGGACCTTGTTTTCTAGGTCCCACACATATTAATATGATTAATGAGTTGATAATTCAACTTTGATACGAAGTATCCAAGAACGAACTTTTATTCATAAAATCTTGTTCGAATTATTTAGATTAAGATTTGGGACATAATTCTATTAAACATAGCGACATGTATTGTTGTCTCATATTAACTAAAATAAGAACTTATTTACCAAGTTATAAATATAACATCCTCATATTAAATTTAAACTTCTAATTTGATCACTTTAAATTTGAATAAGTGATAAAATTATTATCGCTCTAAAATTTAATTTAAAAATTTTCTATAAACCAAATAATAATCACACAAAATTTATCAACCTAAATATAGTAATAGCTTAGTGGATAAAGGGCTTATTCCCTTTTTGTTCGATCCTATGATCTCCATTTGTTGAACTAAAAAAGAAAAAAAAAAAAAAAAAAACTTCACACAAAATTCAACAAATAAAATACCTAAAATAAGGTCACATTAATGTTCAAATCTTAAAAAAACAATGTTCAAATCCAACTATTGAAAATACATAGAATTTAACTATAGAATTGAGTACGTAAAAAGGATCCAAAAAATAACTCGTTTTGTTAAGTTTTTCTTTAACTAATCAAAAATATTGATTTCATTACTTATTTAAGTTTAACGTTCAATTTAATAAATTGAAAATTTTTAAGATTATAATTATAGAAGTTGAATGATACATAATTCAAGTAGTGAAAACTTTAGTAACATTCTTTAGAAGTTACATGTTCGAATTCCTACTAGATATTCAAATTGTAATACTAAGAAGAAGAAAAAGGTAAAATCAAAAGAGATTAAAAAAATTGTTTTATTTATTTTCTCTCCCCTTTGCCTAAATTTTGGCGAAACTGATTCTCAAGTCTTTTTTTGCGTAATATAATTTTCAAAGCACCAAGATTGTGACGAGGAAATTGAAAAAGTAGCGTATTAATTTGACCTGATTTTCCATAAATACCCCTTCCAACTTCTGTAATTACTAATTATGGCGACCCTGAGGTCAAACTTACCAAGACATTCTTTCTCAACCAATCAAATTCCCAGGACCTTGGGGGGCCTTTTTTTTTCTATTATATATTTTTTTTAAAAAAAATCTTTAGCAAAAAAAAAAAAAAAAAAAAAAAAAATCAAAATTTACTTCTAAACTTGTGAAGTTATATCTATTTTATCTTAAACTTTCAATTTAATCAAATTGAACTTCAAACTTAGATATCTGTTGTAATTTTAATTTTAAATTTAAAAAAATGTTGCAATTTTACTGTTTTTCATGTTCTAATTTCTAAAAACTGTTTTTAAAAACTATTATGTCAACTAGTTTTCTACATTACTTCAATTTTTCTTTAATACACTACTTCAATTTATTTAATTAATTTAAAAAATATATACTCTTGATCATCATCATTAATTTTTAACATAATTGATAAAAACAAAGAAACTGTAAGCAAAACATAGATCAAATGGGAGCTTCACAAAGCTCCAACAGCAACTAACAAAATCTTATGTCAAAAAATAAAAATAAAAATAAAAAAATCTCTTGAGGGAAGTCTTCTAAAAAAATTGAAAAAAAATGCTCCATTTATAAATACTACTCTCAAAAGTCATTTCCAACCTATTTTTAGTAATTATTTATAGATTGATATTTTGGAGGTATTTTTTTTTCTTTTATTCAATGACATATATGAGTAAAGATTCGAATCTTGATCCTTTGATTGATAATGCATGCCTTAAGCAAAAGCAATTGAGTTATCATCAGCTTATCTTGAACAAGAGTTTAGCTAGCAAAGATTGAAAAAATGTCCAAAGATTCTATCAAAGCCAAGGTTCAAAATCTCTAGTATCTCAAAAAAAAAAAAAAAAAAAAAAAAAAAAAAAACTTTTGCTTCTAATTACAGTGTAAGAAAAAAAGTGTGATAAGAAAAATAAATTGTAGTTAATGAATCATAATATCAATCCCATGTGGAAATCCTTCTTCCCGTTCCTCATTGATGGGGCTTCATTCATACAGCTAAGCACCACTATTTTCTCCCTATTTTTTTCTTCGTTTTCTTTTCTTAATTTTTGAAAGAAAATAAAATTGTTAATTGTAAAAGAGATATTTAGGTGTGAGAAGACGTTACGTTATAAAAGTTTCCTTATGGCTTACGGGCTGTTTGGATAATGACCTTCGATTTATTTATTTGATTTTTTTTAAAGGCATTGATGCAGGTTTTTCAAAATTGTATTTAATTTTATAGAGATTATGGCTATCCACTATTTAATTGTAAAAGTCTTAAATTTCAAATAAATTATTGGGAAAAAAATGTATTTTTACCCAAGTATATCTCAACTTTCCTCAAAAAAAAAAAAAAAAAAAAAAGGAAAAATAATTAATCCAACTCGTGAATATCCTAATTGTGACATTTATTTTTAACTTTTCTTAACTTTTCTTCTTTTTAAATTACCTTTTCTTGAATTAATGGATCAGTTCAATGTCAATTATAGCAAAGTCATTATGAACAGGGGCGGATCCACGTTGGGGCCAGGAGGGGCGTGTGCCCCCCCTGACATTATGACTTTCATATATATGTAATAGTTGGTTCAGATTAAAAACCGAAATAATCCTTTGGTCTGTTGGCAAAGTGGGGCCACGGTGATATTTTGCAATTGGGAAGTCCTGTGATCAAGTCGCATGAAGCGCCCATCTCCTTACTTTTTTAGCTTCATTTTTTTAAATTTTGTATATGTTGTAAAATTGAGAGGCGAAACCGGGCACCAAAACTTTACCAAATCATATAATAATAATAATAATAATAATAATAATATAATGCAATTAAAGGAATATAAAGGAGTATATATAAATATGATATAAACAAAGAAAGTGGAAAATTATGGAAAAATCAAAACACAAGAAATTAGAGAAAATTGTTGTTATTTCTTTTCCAAAATGTATCTCCATAATCAACCACCAAAAACCTCTATTTATAGGCATAAGGGAGAGCATGAAGTGGAACATTTGGACACCAATCAATGGTCTTTGGAAGACACTTTGGCTATGGAGAAAATGCCACATGGCATGGATATTAAATGGGCATGTGGTGGAATGGGCATTTACATAATCATATTTACAATACTCCCCCTTAAATGCCCATTTATATAAAATATGCCTCGTTAAAACCTTACTAGGGAAAAACCCAATGGGAAGAAAAACCCTAGTGAAGGAAAAAGAGTACATATTTTATATAGTTTACTATAATACATTCACTCCTCCTCATGGAGACATCACCTAAAGTCTTTGAGTCGCCGCATTCCAATGCTATATACTAATTTATCGAATGTTGCAGTTGGTAATGCCTTTGTAAATAAGTCAGCCAGGTTATCTTTTGAACAAATTTGTTGTACAGTGATATCGCCATTTTCTTCAAGATCATGAGTATAGAAGAGTTTTGGTGAGATATGTTTTGTTCTATCTCCTTTGATATATCCTCCCTTGATTTGAGCTATACATGCTGTGTTGTCTTCGTATAACATCGTTGGAAGAGGTTTACTTGAAGACAAGCCACATGTCTCATGAATGTGTTGTATCATCGATCTTAGCCATACACATTCTCGACTTGCTTCATGAATAGCGAGGATTTCAGCATGATTTGAAGAAGTGGCCGTTATAGTCTGTTTCACTGATCGCCACGATATAGCAGTTCCTCCACATGTGAATAGATAACCTGTCTGAGATCTAGCTTTGTGTGGATCAGATAGATAACCAGAATCTGCATAACCAACTAGATCATACTCTGATTTGTTAGAATAAAATAAACCCATATCAATTGTCCCTCGAAGATATCGGAGTACATGCTTAACTCCGTTCCAATGTCTTTTTGTAGGACATGAACTATATCTAGCTAATAAATTTACTGAAAATGCAATATCTGGTCTTGTGTTATTAGCCAAATACATAAGTGCACCAATTGCACTAAGATATGGTACTTCAGGACCAAGTAGTTCTTCACTGTCATCTCGAGGTCGAAATATATCTTTCTTTACATCCAGTGAACGAACTTCCATTGGAATATTCAATGGATGTGCTTTATCCATATAGAATCTTTTTAAGATTTTCTCTGTATAAGTTGATTGATGAACAAATATCCCATCTGCTAAATGTTCAATTTGCAAACCAAGGCAAAATTTTGTTTTTCCAAGATCTTTCATCTCGAATTCTTTCTTAAGATATTCTATTGCCTTGGATAACTCTTCAGGAGTTCCGATTATATTTAAGTCATCAACATATACAGTTATAATAGCAAATCCTGATTGAGATTTCTTTATAAAAACGCACGGACATATTGGATTATTTTGGTATCCTTCTTTCAACAGATATTCACTTAGGCGATTATACCACATTCGTCCTGATTGTTTTAATCCATATAATGATCTCTGTAACTTTATTGAATACAATTCCCGAGAACTTGATTCATATGTTTCTGGTATTTTAAATCCTTCTGGGATTTTCATATAAATGTCATTATCCAGAGATCCATATAAATACGCCGTGACTACATCCATTAGATGCATATCAAGCTTTTCATATACAGTCAGACCAATCAAATATCTTAGCGTTATTGCATCCACCACAGGAGAATATGTCTCCTCATAATCAATACCAGGCCTTTGCGAGAATCCTTGTGCAACAAGTCTCGCTTTATATCTTGTGACTTCATTCTTTTCATTTCTTTTCCTTACAAATACCCATTTATATCCCACAGGTTTGACGTTTTCCGGTGTTGGGACTACTGGTCCAAAAACCTCACGTTTTGAAAGTGAGTTCAACTCTGCTTGGATTGCTTCTTTCCACTTCGGCCAATCCTTTCTACGTTGACATTCTTTGATAGATTTTGGGTCAAAATCATCACTTTCATGAATAATATCGTGAGCAACATTATAAGAAAAAATGTTGTCAATAATGATATCATTTCGGTTCCATCTCTTTCCTGTTGTAACATAGTTTATAGAAATTTCATTATTATCCTCAAGCGTTTGATTTTCACCAATACTCTTTTGAGTAGTTGTATTCTGGATTTCTTCTGGAACATCCATACCTTTTATCGAATCATTTTGATTCTCAACTACTTTTCTTTTTCGAGGATTTTTATCTTTAGAACCTGTTGGTCTACCACGCTTCTGGCGTGCTCCAGACTCATTATTGACAACTTGTTCCTTTGGGATATCAACTTTTGATGGAGCATTTGCAGCTGGTATATATGATTTAGTCACACTTTTAGTATCTGTGAATGCATCTGGTAGTTGATTTGCTATATTTTGCAAATGAATTATCTTTTGAACTTCAAGTTCACATTGATTTCTACGAGAATCTAAATGAGATAATAACGATGCATTCCATGTAATTTCTTTTTCCAACTTCTTAATTCCTCCCCCTAATGTTGGAAAATTTGTCTCATTAAAATGACAATCAGCAAATCGTGCAGTAAATACATCACCCGTCAGGGGTTCAAGATATTTAATAATTGATGGGGAATCAAAACCAACATATATTCCTAATCTCCTTTGAGGACCCATCTTAGTACGTTGTGGTGGAGCAATCGGTACATATACTGCACATCCAAAAATTCTTAGATGGGAAATATTTGGCTGCTGGCCATAAGCTAATTGCATTGGGGAGTATTTATTATAAGCTACTGGCCTAATACGTGCCAGTGATGTAGCATGCAAAATAGCATGACCCCATACCGATGTAGGAAGTTTAGCTCTCATAAGCAATGGTCTTGCAATTAGTTGCAGACGTTTTATAAATGATTCTGCTAGACCATTTTGTGTATGAACGTGAGCTACAGGATGTTCAACACTTATCCCAATTGACATACAATAATTATTAAAAGTTTGGGATGTAAATTCACCAGCATTATCAAGTCGAATGGTCTTAATTGTATTATCAGGAAATTGTGCTTTTAACTTAATTATTTGAGCAAGTAATCTTGCAAATGCAAGATTTCGACTTGATAATAAGCATACATGTGACCATCTGCTGGATGCGTCAATTAATACCATAAAATATCTAAATGGACCACTTGGTGGGTTAATAGGTCCACAAATATCACCTTGAATTCGCTCTAAAAATGCAGGTGATTCAATCCCCACTTTAGCTGGTGATGGTCTAATAATTAATTTCCCTTGAGAACAAGCATCACATGACAACTCATTAGATTGAAGAATCTTCTGGCTTTTTAAAGGATGTCCATGTGAATTCTCAATAATTTTTCTCATCATTATTGACCCTGGATGACCCAATCGATCATGCCAAACACTGAATATTTCTGGATTCATGAACTTCGGGTTCATTATTGCATAACTTTCGATTACTCGTATATGAGTATAGTATAATCCAGAAGAAAAAGCAGGCAGTGTTTCTAATATACGTTTTTCATGTGAAACAATTTATATAGAGACACTCTATATTATTTTTACAATCAGTTTCAACATGATAATTATTTTCACGTATATCTTTAAAACTTAATAAGTTTCTTTTCGATTTGCTAGAGAACAGAGCATTATTAATTGTAAATCTTGTTCCTCTAGGCAAAATAAAGTTTGCTTTTCCAAAACCTTCAATCAGATTTGCAGAACCTGATATAGTATTGACTTTTGCTTCCAGCATTGTCAATCTAGTAAAATATTTTCTATTTATGAGTATCGTGTGCGTAGTTGCGCAGTCTGCCAGACATAAATCCTCATTGCTCATTTTCGAGTTACTCAACATATTGAAATTGTTCATATTTCTTCATTGAAAAGAAAAGAAAAACAATTACAAAGAGTCTTAAATATATATACAAACAAAACAACAACAAAAACATACTAAACAGTACTTAATTATATATTTTCATACAAATCATCCTCTACTTGTTTGATTGCATCAATTCTCTCTCCAGGAGATTCAAAGTAATCAGCTACATCAAGATGCATCATATTGGAGGGGTCAAACACATCATCTTCTTGAATGGCAAGATTTACCTCCACATTCTTTCCTTTTCCTTTTTCCTTCAGGGAAGCTTGATAGAGATCAACAAGGTGTTTTGACGTACGACAGGTACGTGACCAGTGCCCAGTCATTCCGCACCGGAAACATTTATGTTCATCACCTTTCGAACTTCTATCTTGTGGAGCATTTCCTTTATGATCATCACTTCGTGTGGGTTTCTTAAAATTATAATGTCCACCACGAAAATAGGTATTTCTTCCTCTACCGCGGTCCCGACCTCGACCACGACCACGACCTCGACCACGGTTATTAAAATTCACAGCATTCACTTCAGGGAATGGTGTTGCTCCAGTTGGTCGGGATTCGTGATTTTTCATCAATAACTCGTTATTTTGTTCAGCAACGAGAAGACATGAGATAAGTTCAGAATATTTTGCAAAACCCTTCTCTCGATATTGCTGCTGCAGGAGCATATTCGAGACATGAAAAGTGGAAAATGTCTTCTCTAGCATATCAACATCAGTAATCTTTTCTCCGCATAATTTTAATTTTGAACTAATTCTGAAGAGTGCGGAATTATACTCACTTACTGATTTAAAGTCTTGCAACCTCAGGTGCATCCAATCATAACGAGCTTTTGGAAGAATAACTGTTTTTTGATGATCGTACCTTTCTTTCAAACCTTGCCATAGAACGTAGGGATTTTTTATTGTAAGATATTCCATTTTCAATCCCTCGTGAAGATGATGGCGAAGGAAGATCAGGGCTTTTGCTTTTTCTTGATTTGATGCATCATTTCCTTCTTTAATTGTTTCTCCAAGATTCATAGAATCTAAATGGATCTCAGCGTCAAGGACCCATGACAAGTAGTTATTTCCATTAATATCCAGGGCCGCAAATTCTAGCTTTGTAAGGTTTGCCATAATAACACTATCAAAAATAATAATATATTTATATTAGAAATTTAACATAAACCAAATGCGTAAAAATGGCTTACCTATAAGACTTACCTTTAGCGGGAAAAATGACAGAGTCTCGTGCTGATAACGTGTTGTAAAATTGAGAGGCGAAACCGGGCACCAAAACTTTACCAAATCATATAATAATAATAATAATAATAATAATAATAATAATAATAATAATAATATATAATGCAATTAAAGGAATATAAAGGAGTATATATAAATATGATATAAACAAAGAAAGTGGAAAATTATGGAAAAATCAAAACACAAGAAATTAGAGAAAATTGTTGTTATTTCTTTTCCAAAATGTATCTCCATAATCAACCACCAAAAACCTCTATTTATAGGCATAAGGGAGAGCATGAAGTGGAACATTTGGATACCAATCAATGGTCTTTGGAAGACACTTTGGCTATGGAGAAAATGCCACATGGCATGGATATTAAATGGGCATGTGGTGGAATGGGCATTTACATAATCATATTTACAATAGTATATATATATATACACCAAAATTAAACCTTACTTTTTTAACTTCATTTTTTATATTTTGCATATATAATGCACCAAAAAAACCGCCTGCTCTTTTTAGTTTAACTTCATTTTTTTAATTTGGTGTATATATGTGTATATATATATATATATATATATAATTTAAATTTTGCGAAATATCCAGACTTTTTTAACTTCATTTTTTTAATTTTGTATAGATATACACAAAAAAAAAAAAAAAAAACGATGTTGTTTTAGTTTAACTTCATATTTAGTTCTTGAATTTTAAAATTTGTGATCTTAAACTTTATAATTTTGTGCTTAATAAGTCATTAAACTTTAAAAACGTCCAATAGATCCGCAAACTTTCAATTTTATATCTAATAGATCTTAAATTTCAAAATTTCTTATAATTAATTGTTCTATTAGACATAAATTGTAATTTTGTAACTAATAAATATATTTAAAAGATGTCAAATTGGTTGAAGACTTATTAGACACGAAATTAAAATTTATGTCTAATAGAACATTTAATTTTTAAAAAATTTTAATACGTTAGAGATTTATTGAATACAAAATTGGAACTTCAAAGATCTACTATTAATTAGTTTGCAAATCTATTAGACACGAAATTGAAAATTCAAAGATCTATTAAATATTTTTTAAACTTCAGGGATCATATATACACAAATTAAAAGTTCAACGACTGAACTTATAATTTAACCTAATATGAACTTGTGCCCCCCCTGGCATAAAGTTCTGGATCCGCCACTGATTATGAACATAGCTCAACTAACATAAAATATGTATAATTGATCAAGAGGTTAGAGGTTTTAATTTCCACCCCATATATGAAAAAAAAAATCAATTGTATCAAAAAAAAAAAAACCAAACTAACTTATATCCATGGTATTAAATTTCCGTCGACATGTCGTCATTTCCATCGACATTTTTACATGTCCATGAGTTCGACATCGACATAAGGGGAGAATCAACATTTCCACTAGACCGTATAAAATTGATGAAATATTAAAAAATAGCATGAAAATGTAATTTAACGTGAATATAATATTGTAACAAATATTTTAATTTATTTAAAAAGTGTAAAATGTTTATTTATTAATTTAAATATTTTTTTGAATTTTTTATTTTGAATTTTTTTAAAAAAAATATCCATCAACATTGATATCTTATCGATATTTCTATTGACATTTTCATAAAATTGAGACTTCGATATTTCTGTCGACATCGATATTTTAAACATTGCTTATACCCCTAAAAAGGCAAATATACACATTTATTCTTAAAAAAGAAAAACACTCCATTTATAAAACCAACTCTTTAAAACAAAAGTCATTTATCCCCTTTGCTACCCACTTGTTTCTTATTTCATTTTCTTTAAGAAAGAAGACAGAACTATATTAATAATTGTTTATTGTTTCTTTTTTTTTTTTAATTGAAGGCAGAGACATATATATGTTTAACAACTATTTCCTACTTTTTTGTTTTACAAATTTTAAATAGAATTAAGAAAATTATTTTTTACAATCAAATAATCAAAGAAATTTTATGTTACATTTATTCTAAAATGTTTATTATGCATTTTATAAGAAAACAAAAAATTATAAAATAATATTTTTACTCTATATATGTTTTTTAATATATTGAAATAAGATTTAGAAACAAGAAACCAAATTTTGTTGTTTCTAAAACTTTTAGATAATTTTAAAAACATTCTAGAAGTAAGATACAAGAAACAAATAATGTTATCAAATGATTCCTTATAAGATCATACATAAAGAAAATAGGGTAAATTCAATTTTTTTTAGATCAATAATTATGGGAGTGGGAGATTGAGTCATCGACCTCTAAGATGATAATTGATATTTTATTTACTGAATACTAAACTATGCTCATATTGACAAATTTATTTATTTTTTAATTTTTAAACTTGGTAAAATGTGAGTACACATGGATCCTAAAATTTCAATTTCATCGAATTAAGATATCTTACATTCATACTTAAATGTCAACTTATGTATATAACTCAATTGTTTAAAATATATACCGTTAACCACGAGGTTGAATGTTTGAATATTCTCACTCCACATGTTAAATTAAAAAAAGAACATTCATACTTAAACATTTTAGTTAGAGTTCCAAATTTGATTTCTATGGGTTGTGATGTGAAAGCAATTTACAAAAAAATCCCCATGGATGGGAGAATTGTTGGTGTGTGGGAAGAAATGGAATATAAATTAAAGTAGAGGGGGTGGAATATGAAAAGTGAGAAGGTGGCCAAAGGGGAAATTAGCAACGTCAATATCAGGGGAAAAAAACGACAGAGTCGTCATGTTTGCACGCATACAATGGGCGGTTTGGTCGGTCGCATTTTGCCTACGATTGTCGCCGCCACTTTGAGACCAAAAAGCTAACTACTTTCTTCTTCTTTCCTCACATTGACCATTCTGACCTCCCTTTCATCGCCTCAATTTCAAAAAAAAAAAAAATGTTTAAATACTATTTTGGTACATATATTTTCACCCTTTTATACTTTTTTTTTAAACACCTTTTATACATTTTGGTCATTGTACTTTCAAAATGTTAATTTAAGTCTATGCACTTTAGTTTTTATTTGATTTAGTCTATTACATTTTGAAACTTTTTTCTTTCAATCACATTCCAGCACAACTCTACACTCAATAAATTTCTTGAAATGTAGTAATAACTTTGTATTAAATGGTTTTTGTTATATATAGAATTTGTATTAAAATTTTGCAAATTTAGATCAAAATGGTCATTCTTAAAAAGTATTGGGACCAAAACAAACTTTTTAAAAGTACATGGATTAAAATAAACAATAGTTGAAAACATAGGGACCAAAATTGACATTTTGAAAATACAGACACAAAAATGGACATTTTCAAAATGCAGACACCAAAATAGACATTTTAAATGTATATGGACTAAAATGAAGGGAAACTAAAAATATAGGTACCAAAAGAGTATATAAAGAAAATCATTTTTCAAATGTTAAGGCCTCGTTTGATAACCATTTGGTTTTTAGTTTTTGGTTTTTGAAAATTAAGTTTGTTTTCTCTTAATTTCTCTACAATGGTTTTCATCTCCCTTAAGGAAGTATTTGAATTCTTAGCCAAATTCTAAAAACAAAAACAAGTTTTTGAAAACTATGGCCCCGTTTGATAACCATTTGGTTTTTGAAAATTAAGCTTGTTTTCTCCTAATTTCTCTACAATGGTTTTCATCCCCATTAATGAAACATTTGAATTCTTAGCCAAATTCTAAAAACAAAAACAAGTTTTTGGAAACTACTTTTTTTAGTTTTCAAAACATGGCTTGGTTTTTGAAAACATAGGTAAAAAGTAGATGACAAAACAAGTAAAACCATAGGTGGAAGTAGTATTTATAGGCTTAATTTTCAAAAATAAAAAACCAAATGGTTATCAAACGGGGCCCATTTTTTTTAGTTTTCAAAACATGGCTTGGTTTTTGAAAACATAGGCAAAAAATATATGACAAAACAAGTAAAACCATAGGTGGGAGTAGTATTTATAGGCTTAATTTTTAAAAACCAAAAACTAAAAACCAAATGGTTATCAAACGGGGTCTAAATAATTCTATTTAGGATTAACCTTGGATCTTTCTAACCCAGGGCAAAATGAAACCGTCCCTACAAAGCTCAATGATTAAGGTTCCAGTGCCATATTTAGAACAAATCCCATACTATTTTAACTCACTATTCACGTTTGCTGACTTTGCACATTTTCATTGTAGTTGACTTTTAAAAAAAAAATTGCCAAGCTAGCTAACGGTGGAAACTATTTTTAAGATTTAATGAAAATATGGGGATTAAATTTGGACAGATAAAAGTATAAAAGGCTAGCTAAAATACAAGAAGTATCCAAATATTAGGGACCAAAATGGTATTTCAACCAAAGAAAATATAATCCTAACCCCTCTAAAATACATTTTCTTTTACATTTTAAAGAATTATGTTTTTTTTTTTGTTTTTTTTTATTTTTATTTTTATTTGTGTGTGTGATTGACTCATTAAAATCAACTAATTAAAGATTTCCTTTATAAAATTGAAAATAGACTACATTTTGATTTTATCATGTAATAATTATGTATGAATTTGAATCCATACATCTATTCAACTTAACTATTAGAAGTCGACAGTCTAACTTTCTTAAATTAATTTCCTATTACTCGACTAAAGTATTTTTGAAGCCCTTGATTACTTCAACAAGGGGTGTTTTTGTCTTTTCACTTTTGCATTGGTATGTTTTTCCATGAAGAAAAATTTATATTAACCAATAAATAATAATCTTTAAAACTTTATGTAAAGAAAAACCTTTAAAAATTAAATCAAATACTTTACAGAAAAAAAAAATCAAATAAACAATGATATTTCACACAACTCCTCCACATGATATCACGAAGAAGTTACAAAAGTCCGAGCAAGAGACAAATGTTCACAACTCAAACAAAGACAAGAAAGTGTCCTCTTAGAAAAGTAAGCTAGCTCACGCAGACATGGAAGCACATTTCATGACCTTAATTAGCCGTTAAACATCCATCTCCCAAAAGTCTTACAATTAGCTCAAAATTGTCTACCCAAGTAATAAAACTCATTTATTGTTTAAAAAAAAAAAACTGATTAAGATATATACTATCACCAATAAATAAGATGTTTAAATCTCTCGACCCATATATCGTTGAACTAAAATAACAACTCATTTATTCTTTTTTCCTTTTTTTTTTTGACAACATCGGTTGAGTTACTCAAAGAAAAAAAAAAAAAGAAATGCGCTAGTTGAAATGGAGAATGAAATTTGAGAAAGAGATTTTAAATTAACAACTCTTTTGTTAGTTTAATTGTCATTAATAAGGTTATCCTTTCGACCGTTTAAATGATTATTAGGTGAGTTTCGTATGATTTATATACCATAGTAAAAAGAGCTTTAATTTTAACCTATTAAAACATTTTTCAAAATTTTTATAAAGATTGGTTAGATAATCAAATTGATTAATTTATAGAGATTGGTTAAATTAATTACTCGAGGTACTTTTTTTGAGAAACACTTTAGAGGAATTGTAATGGGTAGCAAAAAATATTATGATATTTGCAAATCTAGCCATGATTTTTTAGATTTGTAAATATAGAAAAAAAATTAAAAATCTAATTTTCGTTTTTTTATTACTATTTTACCTTCATTGGTGTATTGACAGGTGTATTAGTATATACTTTATATTTGGTATATCAGTAGTATATCTGATATATTTTATATTTGTGTATCATCAACATATATACCAAAAACGAAGTATATTAGTAGTATATTACTGATATACTTGTTTTTAGATATATCATATACTATATATATAGATATCTGTAGCATATCAAAAATGTTTTGCATATTTGGTTTATCATTGATATACTTTATTTTAAATATGTTCATTTCACTGATATACCTAACATTGAGTATATTAATAGTATATAAATGAAATAAACATATATCATATGTGAGTTACTGATATACTCTTGTTTAACTTCATATAAGTATAACAATAGTATATTAATGATATACTCTATGTTTGGTATATTGTTGGTCTATCAGCAGTATATCATTAATAGACTACTGACAACTTCATATTGAACAACGCTCGTGAGAAATATAGTATATCAGTAGTGCACCAGTGATATACTCTATATTATGTATATATCATATGCGAGTTACTGATATATTCGTAATTAACTTCATATAACTATATCAGTGTATATCAATGATTTACTTTTTGTTAGATATATCGTTAGTCTATTAACAGTATATTATTGATAGACTACCGATATACTTCATATTGAAAAACGCACGCAGAAAATATAGGAGTATTTTTTACTTTTCGCTCCGTCCGTTGAGCTGGGTCGTTTTTTTTTTTTTTTTTTTTTTTTTTTTTTTTTGTTGCTATTTTAACAAATTGAATAAACGGATGACACGGCTACAATTTAAGTTTTATTTTTTGCTAAGTGGCCCAACACTTTATTAGTAATTCTTTCAAAAAAAATTTTATAGAAAGCTTTTTTCCCACCAAACCCCATTGTAATGCACCCTTATTATTTTGTATAGCATTTAACTTCATACCATAAATTCAAAATCCAAGTGTGTTTCAATTCATTTAATTAAAATTTATGGCCTAATAGGTTTATTTTTAGGAACAATAGGATATCGATTCCATATTTTGAGGATTTGAGATTTGATCAAATAATTTCCTTTTTTGCATGCAGTTATTTATTACTATTTTTACCAGTTTTTTTTTTCTTTTTTTAAAAGTATATATATTTTTTAATATCCTGAAAGGAGAATATTATACATAAAATTATCTGAAATATATGTATGAAATTAAATAGTGTGAATGGGGGGGATTACATAGTTTTTAAATTAGAAATTCTACAAAATTAGTACATGTTTTTTCAATTTAAAGGTTTAATTTATATAAATATTACCATAAATACTAATGAAAGGATATGAAAGATAATGAAAATTTTAGGTTAAATATATGTGTTTAGTACCCGATATATATATATAAAGTACCTAATACCTAATATATAATTTTTTTTTCAATTTATTTTTTATTATTTAAAAAGTTTCAATTTAATTCGTACATTGTAACATTTTTTAATTACATCATTTTGTCTTTTTTATTTTTGCAATTATTACATCATTTTTTTGATTAATGTTACAATTGGCTAATGATAATTTAATATGACATGACACTTGAATGAGTTGATAAAAATTAGGAAAAAATTAAGTAATATAATAATGAAAAAGTTAGTAGAAATTTTTATTTTGCCTTTTAGATGGTCTAACTTATTCTCTAAATTTCTACCAACTCATTAAGTATGATAGCATATAGTTTATCTCTATAAAAAAAAATTGTCATACAAGCTTATCATTAGCTAACTTTAATATTCACCAACAAAAAAAATTAAAATATTTATTAAAAAATATTAAAATATAAATAATAAATTAAAACTTTTTAAATAGTAACAATCAAATTACAAACACTGCTTGGAAGAAAAGAAAATTTGAAAACCGCCCAAATATTTAGAAGTAAAACATACATTTAACATTTATAAAAAAATATATACATAAAGCAAAAAAAAAAAAAAATTGAAAAAAGGGGGCTAAAAAGGTAATTTACTTAAAAAGAGAAAATTGATAAGTGCATGGTACGGTTGTAATATGAGTCGAATTTAGGGGCTGATGTGGATGAAACATCCAACGCGGCTGCTCTAATTGGACCTTTAGCTATTCTCCGTCCTCCTTGCTGTTGTGGACCCCACCCCCTGGGTCCCACGTCACTAATTAAAAAAAATATATTAATATTTATACTAATTATATATTAACAATTCAAGTCCATTCAAAAACTCATTTACCAAAAGATTCTCTCTCTCTCTCTCTAACCACCCTCCTTGATCGGCATCTCCTCCGATCCGCCGTCCCCCATTTTCCACGGCGTCAGAAACCGCAGAAATCGTATTGAAAACGCTACCGCCAACCAAAATTTCAGGTAACTTCACTTCTCTCTCTCTCTCTATCTATCATCTTGCTTTCTTGTCTATGCGTTTCGTCTCTCGCTTGACTTCTCCGCTGGCTTTTGCGACACTGCTAATTCTGCAACTGCTTCAGTGTCCTCCGCTCGCTTTCTTTTTTACTTCTTTTTGTTTTCTCATGAGAAGATCGGAGATATTGTGTTGGTTTCGATTTAATCTATTATATTCTTGCTCGCTCGATCTCCTTGTTGTGTAGTCGTGAATCGATTGTGATTTGTTGAACCGGCGTCTCGTCGATGTTCTTCAGATTCTTTTTGATTCTCCGATTATTTTCTGATTTTTACTGCGATTGGATCTCATTCAATCCCGTTTTCAATACTGCGACTCGTTGTTTCTTCTGATCACTCTGTGTTCGTGCTTCATTTCTCTTTGAATTCCGCTTTGCTGAATTAAAAATTTGCGGTATCATCTCGGTGTGTTAATAACTGTTAAGTCAACTTTAAGATGAATTCTGCATCCATTCATTCGTTGATTTCTTAAGGAACAAGGTAGAATTTCAGATCATGCGGATTTCCTTTTTTGCCTTTACTCTTCACCAAATCATTGATTCGATACCTTTGATTAAAGGATTAGGATTATTGCTGATTTGATTCATCGGTACGGAAAATTCAGTGACATAAGAATCATTCCTCCTTAACAGTTGAATTGATTTTTCATTTTCACTAGTTCTATCGGGAAATATTACTCCACCTACTTCTTTAGATCTTTAAAGATGATAGATCCAGAAAACTACGAGTTTATTTGCCCAATTTCGTCCCTCCACATTCTTTTTGGCTGCTTTCACTGTATGATCTATTTTTTTCTTTAGTACATTTTCACTGTATGATCTACTGCATATAAAATGTTTGGTAGAAGCTAAAACATTAGAGCATTATTTAAATTAAATAACTGACACATATCCACGTGGCATGGGATTAAAATACTTAACGTCATGACGTGGATTTACCACGTCAGATAAATGTCAATTTCAATATTTTCCTCCAAATATTCATTACTTAATTTTGCATTTAATGGTTAAAATATTAATTAATTACATTAAATGACTGGAAAAAAGTTAATAAAGTTTTACAGCCAGTAAGTAAAGCAGTGGACTCAGTAAATAAAAAGATGCCATTATGATCAATCATTTGACAAAACCCTTGCCTTTTTTTCCGTCTCGAAGTTTGAAATCCCATGCTTACCCTTCTGTAAAGTATGTAATTACAAAAAGGAGTGAAGGACCGAGTCGTAATTTCGGGAGAGAATTTTAAAAAATGGAAAAAGAAAGAAAAAAGAAAGGTGACTGATTTGGACGGCGTTGATTGAGCTGTCCGAACAGAGCGAGAGTCTAATGCGTTTGGTGGTAGTGGTGCTGCTGGTGCTTATCGGCAACCGGCTAACCGGCTATCGGCTGTCTTCGTGGTGGGGACCACCGTCTCTACAAAACACGAATGCTCATTTCCAACCCTCTGATCTACTATATTTAGGTTTATTCCGATTTCTATGGTAAATTTCTGATGATTCAGCTCCTTCATTTGATTTTTGCTGGCAAATGTAATGGGTCCCATCTGCAACCAACGGTCCTGACTCTATTTCTACTTTTAATTGAAAGCTTGTTTAGCACAAAAAACAATGCTTCTGGGGCCCACCAGCTAGGTTGGAAATTGTTTTTGGTCTATAATTTATATTGTTGCAAAAAAAAAAAAAAAAAAAAAAAACCTGGGTTCATTGTTCTTAACTGTTGAAAGGTTCTTGAATCTTTTGAGAAAAATATTTTTAAAAAAAGAAAAGAAAATTTGATCCCCTTCTTTGTTGCTTTACATGTATTGGCATCTAGACGGTTTTTTATTTTTTATTTTTTACTCTCACTAATGAGTAATGTTTGTGCGAAGCATGTCTTGTTTCTTTGCTTTGAAGTGACAGAATAAAATTTTGCAATTTTTGAATGAAATGACATAATAAAATAATGCATTTTTAAAAATTATATTATCATTTTTATATATTGTGTGATTTTTTTATATATGACAGCTAAGATGTTAGATTAGTTCTTATTTTTGAAAGTTTGTTATTTACGTAAAACTAAAAAAAAAAGTGCTACTGTTGTAATATCCTATTTTTATCTTGTCATTTTTATAATTTACTTGTATATGTTGCAAATATACCAAAGGTTAAAGTAAAGTGGTATTATGTTTATATCACCTTCTCCATCACGCATATTATTTTTTTCCATTACAATTTAATTAGATAAAATAATAGTAGATTAAATTATTTTTTTTCTTTTATTTTTGAATTCAACAACATATGAGAGTAAGAGATTCGAACATCTGACCTCTTGGTCAAGTATATATGCCTAAATCAATTGAGTCATGTTAAGGTTGACAGTAGATTAAATTGTTATATTTGTATAGGCACTAAAATTATTATTTGTTTTGTGAAAATGGGTTTCTGTTTTAGTTATTAGTTTTTTTTTTAAAAAAAAAGAAAAATACTAGTAACAGACGTCCAATTTTAGTTAATAGGCTTTTCTTTAATTGAAGAAAACGTGTAGCCTATTACGACTTCTTTTCTTAAAAAGACAATTAGAGTATCTCTTAGAATATTAGTTGGAGATGATAAATTGATTAATTGCATTAGTTATATATATATATATATATATATATATATATATATTTGTATAGACTGCATTAGTTATAGTATTGATGTTAATTATGGGATTGACAGAAACATAAGTTAGCGATATGAGGTTTTTAATTTTAGCCTCCTAGTAAGTAACAATGGTCCAATTGTAATCAATTAAGGCTGAAATTTCTGAACCCACTTTCTCTTTACTAGAATGATACTCAATCTCTTCTTTAAAATATGACCAACTTTTGTTTTATGTGAGTTAAGAATCCAATGCAAATAGTGCAACGAGGCATGGTAAAAAAACCAAGGCAGAGGAATATTTAAATTACTGTAGTACTTTTTGTTGCAATTTGCATGTTCGAAAAATCTTTCATGTAGCGCTGCTAGCCAATAAATGTAGAAAAAGAGATCTAGCTGATTGTGGGTTAAAATCTTAGATCTAAATTTATAAATGTCGAGATAAATTCGATGGGCCTAAATTCTAATTCAATATGTACTAAAAAAAAATCTAATTCAATATTCTGGAATTCAAGTGCCGAAGGAATTGCCAGTTGCCACCTTCTCCCAGTGGGAGAGAGAGAGAGTTAACGAATAATTAATTGAAATTTGAGCGTGTTGGTAAAAGTGTTGATGAATGCTAGACCAAAAGTGTGAGTTTTTGGTTTTGTCAGACACCTATCATCTTCATAGATTTCATATCTATTTTGGTGCAATTCTTTGCTTTCATTCTAGCTTTCAAGGGTCTCCTCTTGGTTTCCATATTGTGGAAAATTCAGAGTGGTAAGTTCATCTTGATGTCTTTAACGACCAGGCTTGTACTGGGTGTCCACCATTAGAACAAGACAATCGAATCGCTTGTTTCTGGAATTATTGATCAATCGGTTTTTGGAATTACTGATTGATCGGTTTTTATTGCAATATTTAGTTGAAATCAATCAGCACTTGCTTATAGAGTGCGTTTTTATGGAGAACGGGGCATAGAGCCTACTCAGAAGTGCAGAACAGTACTGAAAACAAGTGCGTACTAGGACGTTTTTCTCCTTATTATATGGTTGACTAATTGGTTTTTTTTTTTCCTGTTTAAATTGATATTACAGATAAAGCTCAATAGTGCATCTATGGAAGTCGAACCTCAGAGTTCGGAAGCCCCAGTCACGAAGGTGGTTGAGGATTCTGGAAATGATGCCAATGGTGATAAGGTCAGGCGTGCCTTCTTTTGTGTTATTCTAATAGCTTTCAATTTGGTTTGAGCTTGATGATTGAAGCAGAATAAAGAATTTAGCAACAATGGATATATGTGTGTGCGCGCATTTATGTAACGTGTTCACTTTCATATTATATTGAACAACTGCTAGAGACTGGAATGTCCTCCTCTAGATATATTTAGCGCCATTTAGTTCAAGTTTTTCATGCCTTTGTGATGACTATCTGGAATCACCGACACTCGAAGAACCTATTTGCCTTTGGATAGATTAATATTTTTGTTACTTTTTCACTTTTCAGATAAGTTTGAAATTATAAATTTTTCCTAGTATTAAAAATATAATAAAAGAATGGCATTTAGTGTAATTCGTATCTCATATCTGCAGCATTATGTTGCCAATGATTGAGTTTTCCCAAACTAATCAAACACAAGCACATGCATGTGGATATAAATGTATTTGGAACAGAGTAGCAACTTCGGGCATTTACTGAGGTCGTCTCTGCAAGCTCTATTAATTTCTGTTGTGATGAATCAGTTGACAAAGCGTATGTATGTTATGTTGAAATGGGTTTTCTTTACTGTCTCATGAAATTCTGGCATGGTTGAAAATATTGCATAATTCTGGCTTGTTATGTACACAAACTTCTTTAATTTTGTTTTTATTTTAAATCAAGAGGAAACATTTTAATGTCGTGGCATCATGACTATGGGAGCTTGGATGAGTGCATATCTGATACTTGATAGAATGTAAACAATGGATTAGGTTTTACAAATACCATACAGAAATTACAATTATTAATTCTTAGAAGTTCTTGATAGTCATACATGGTTTCCCAAATCTTATGACAGGTAACGAATGGGGATGTAACTCAAGTATCAAAAGAAAGTAAGAATGAAGAGGAGGAAAATGCTCTGGGTGGGGAGTTCATAAAAGTAGAAAAGGAGCCTCTGGAAGCGAAGGATACTCCTCCAGCCAAAACAGCATCAGCAGAGGAGGATAAACCAACTATTGCTGAAAGAAGTGCAAGCAATTCGAGCAGAGAATTATTGGAGGCTCAAGAGAAGTCAAGAGATCTTGAGCTTGAAATTGAGAGATTAGCTGGAAATTTGAAGCATCTAGAGTCAGAGAATTCAAGGCTGCAAGATGATGTATCACTCACAAAGCAGAAGCTCGAGGAAAGTGAAAAGAAGTGTGAAGTGCTTGAACTTGATCATAAGAAATCGAAAGAGCAGATTGTTGAATCTGAAGAGAAATATAGTTTGCAGCTCAACAGTTTGCAAGAGGCATTGCAAACTCAAGAAGCGAAGAACAAGGAGTTGATTGCGGTGAAAGAAGCATTTGATAGTTTGAACAATGATTTTGAGAATTCCCGGAAGCAAATTCAAGTGTTGGAGCAAAAACTGAAGATATCTGGAGATGAAGCATTGAAATTTGAGGAGCTTCACAAACAAAGTGGCTTGAATGCTGAATCTGAGGCAAAAAGAGCATTAGAGTTTGAGAGGCTTCTTGAAACAGAAAAACTGAGTGCTAAAGAAAGAGAAGATCAAATCTCTTCCCTGCAAGAAAAAATCAAGGACTTAAATGACAAGATTGCTGAAAGCCAAAAGGTAGAAGAAGCACTTAGAACTACAGCAACTGAGCTTTCTTCCGTCCAGGGAGATCTAGCGCTTTCTAAATCTCAAGTGCTAGATTTGGAGAAGAAAGTTTCTACGAAGGAAGTTTTAGTTGAAGAACTAACTCAGGAACTGGACAGCCGAAAGTCTTCAGAATCTAAGATCAAGGAAGATATTTCAGTTGTTGAAAACCAGTTTGCTTCAACTAAAGAGGATCTTCGTGTAAAGGAATCTGAACTGGAAGAAATCAGGTTGAAGCTTCAGGAAGAAATTAACCAGAAAGAATCTGTTGAATCTGCTTTAAAAACTAAGGAAGCACAAGCTTTCGATATTCAAAAGGAACTTGCTGCAGCTATCAAAGATAAAGAAGAGCTTGAAGTGACTGTAGCAGATCTCTCTAGCAATGCCAAACAAATGAAAGATTTATGCAACGATCTTGAGGAAAAACTGAAGCTTTCAGATGAGAATTTTGGAAAAGCTGATTCTCTTTTGTCTCAAGCTCTGTCCAACAATAAGGAGCTGGAACAGAAGTTGAAGAATTTGGAGGATCTCCATAATGAAACTGGAGTTGTCGCTCAAACTGCCACTCAGAAGAATGTTGAACTTGAGGAAATTGTCCGATCTTCAACTGCCTCAGCGGAAGATGCAAAATCACAATTAAGAGAACTTGAGACTCGATTCATAGCAGCAGAACAAAAGAATGTGGAGCTTGAACAACAGCTAAATTTGTTACAATTGAAAAACAATGATGCCGAGAGGGAAGTGACTGAATTATCTGAGAAAATAAAAGAACTCAATACTAAGTTGATCGATATTGAGGAAGAAAAGAAGCAGCTGAATGACCAAAAGCAGGAATATCAGGATAAGGTACTGCAACTGGAATCTGCAATACAGCAGTCAATGTCACAGCATCAAGATCTTGAGAAGGAGCTGAAATCCACAATTGGGAAATGTTCTGAACATGAGGAACGAGCTAACATGAATCATCAACGTAGCCTTGAACTTGAAGAACTGATCCAGACATCTCTTAAAAAAATTGAAGTTGCAGATAAAAGGGTGAGTGAGTTGGAATTGTTGCTTGAAGCAGAAAAATACAGAATTCAAGAGCTTGAAGAACAAACAAGTACTTTAGAAAAGAAATGTGGGGATGCTGAAGCAGAAAGCAAGAAAAAGTTTGACCAGGTATCTGTCCTGGCATCTGAAATCAAGTCATATGAAGAAAAAGTTGCAAGCCTTGAAACTGCATTGAATGTTGCCAATGTAAAGGAAAAAGAATTAACTGAGTCGCTGGATATAGCAACAGAAGAGAAGAAAACATTGGAA
This sequence comes from Trichosanthes truncata, assembly GCA_033996785.1. Classification (NCBI taxonomy): domain Eukaryota; kingdom Viridiplantae; phylum Streptophyta; class Magnoliopsida; order Cucurbitales; family Cucurbitaceae; genus Trichosanthes; species Trichosanthes truncata. Next base: position 80,597,582 of record JAWPNB010000003.1, read on the forward strand.
GATGCATTGAATTTGTCCAGCAGTCAGCTAGCTGAATCAGAAAATTTGGTGGAAATCATAAGGAACGATCTGAACATTACCCAAAAGAAACTTGAAAGTATTGAGAGCGACCTCCAGGCAACTGGTATCAGAGAGACTGAGGTGCTCGAAAAGCTGAAGTCTGCGGAGGAGAAACTTTCTCACCAAGTAAGAACAATAGAGCAAACAACAACAAGAAACTTAGAACTTCAGTCGTTACATGAGTCATTAGCTAAGGATTCTGAAACTAAAATGCTGGAAGCAGTAGCAAAGTTCACCAACAAAGAATCCGAGGCAAACTCTCTAGTGGAGAAAATTAAAGTTCTTGAAGAACAAATAAAAGCATATGAAGATCAGATATCTGAAACCAATGGAAGATCTGCAGCTTTAAAGGAAGAATTGGATCAGACTTTGATAAAATTGACTTCTTTGGAGGGTACAAATGGTGAACTCAAAAAGTATAGTTTGGAAGTTGAAAATAAAGTTTCTCAGATTTCTTCAGACAACGAATTATTAGTAGATACAAACATTCAACTCAAAACCAAGGTTAATGAACTTCAGGAGTTATTGAGCGCTGCTCTTTCTGAAAAGGAAACTGTTGATCAACAGCTTGCTTCTCATAAGAGCTCTATTTCTGAATTAACAGAAAAGCACTCGAGAGCCATCGAGTTCCAGTCTGCAACTGAAGCTCGTCAAGTGGAGGCAGATCAGAAATTTCAGGAGGCCATTCAAAAGTTAGAACAGAGAAATTCAGAGGCTAAGGAGTTGAGTGAGAAACTAAGGACAGCAGAGGACCAGATAAAATTGTTTGAAGCAAAGGTTCTGGGAGCTTCAGCAGATGCTGAAGCTCATAAGAGTCAGCTCGAAGAGACTCTTTTGAAAGTAAAGCAACTAGATAGCATGGTAGAAGAGTTGCAAACCAAGAAAGTTGATGCTGAACAGGAGAGTGCAGGGCTAAATGAGGCGAAGTTAAAGCTTACTCAAGAACTAGCCTTAATTGAATCTAATTTGAGTGATCTCCAGGCCAAGTTATCAGCTGCAAACGTGGAAAAGGATGAAACAGCTGAACGGCTTCAGACAGCAGAGGGTCAGATTAAATTGGTTGAAGCAAAGGCTCTGGAAGCTTCTACAAATGCTGAAGCTCATAAGAGTCAGCTCGAAGAGACTCTTTCGAAAGTAAAGCAACTAGAAAGCATAGTAGAGGAGCTGCAAACCAAGGCAATTAATGCTGAAAAGGAGAATGCAGGATTAAGTGAGGCAAATGTGAGACTTACTCAGGAATTAGCCTCATATGAATCTAATTTCAGTGATCTCCAGACCAAGTTATCCGCTGCAAACATTGAAAGGGATGAAACTTCTGAACGGCTCCAGACAGCAGAGGGCCAGATCAAATTGGTTGAAGCAAAGGCTCTGGAAGCTTCTACAGATGCTGAAGCTCATAAGAGTCAGCTCGAAGAGACTCTTTTGAAAATAAAGCATCTAGAAACCATAGTAGAGGAGCTTCAAACCAAGGCAATTAATGCTGAAAAGGAGAATGAAGGGTTGAATGAGGCAAATTTGAGACTTACTCAGGAATTAGCCTCGTATGAATCTAATTTGAGTGATCACCAGACCAAATTATCTGCTGCAAATGCTGAAAAGGATGAAACTACTGAACGGCTTCAGACTGCAGAGAAGAGTGTAAATGAGTTGAAATCACAGCTAGCTTCCGAAGAACAGAGGCTACAATCTCAGGTTTGCAAAAAAGTTTAATTTTCAATTAATTGGTGCTATTAAAATGCCATCATCAAACAATGCAATGAATTCTGTCTCATTTTTACAGATCGCTTCAATTATGGAAGACAATAACGTCCTCAATGAGACATACCAGAAGACCAAAAACGAATTTCAGTCAGAGACATTACAGCTGGAAGGAAAATTGAAAGAACAGAGCAAAGTTGAAGAATCATTAAGATCTGAAATTGAAAGTCTCAAGGCAGAGATTGCAGAGCATAGTGGTTTTAAAATACGCCATAAAGAACTTGAAGAAGAGCTAAGTAAATCTGAAGCTCAACGGAAAGAAGAGGTACATCAAAGTGTGGTTATTGGAAGAAATAAGACTGAAGACTTCATTAATTTTCCATTTGATCATTTTTATTCTGAAATTTTAATGATTTTTTGTGTTGAATGTGAATGATGTTATCAGATTGAAACTGTTCGGGCAACAGCTGCAGGAAAAGAGACAGAATTGATTTCCAAATTGGAAGATTATGGACTAAAAATCCAAGATAGAGACCAATTAAATGAACAAGTACAACAACTTCAGAAAGAATTGCAAGTGGCGAAGTCGGAGATTGCTGAACAGGTTAGGCACCATGCCTTTTTTACTTGAAAATAAACTCTATTATATTTCTGAAAAAATATGCTGTTACAATCAAGTTGAATTGCTTGGTTTGTATCAACAATGAATTTAGTTTAATTTCTTAGGACGCTGTCTTCAACAGAAAGAGAAAAATTCTCAAAAAGAGTTCGAACGAGAGGATTCACTTAAGCGGTCTCTTCAGGATCTGGAAGCGAAGGGCAAAGAAATTCTTGCTCTAGAAACACAAATCAAGGACCTCCAGCAGAAATTGCTCCTGGCTGAGGCTAAGCCAACAGAAAAGGTTTGTTTATACTTTATACACTCTTAAAGAATCCCATGCAGTTTTATAATCAACTAAGCCATGTGGTTATAGCGTTTATAGACAACTAAAATTGATGGTGTTTAGTTAAAATTTTATTCCAAAGTAAAAAGTGTTTTTGATCTATGAGAAACTCTAAAACCAAATTTTTTTTTAAAAAATAAAAAAAACAAAACAAAAAAAAAACAAACTTTTAAACTAGCTACTACATTGTTGCTGGCACCTTCTAAGTCATTGGATATATGATAAAATCATGATTTTTAGTTTCTCTTCTACATCTAATGACACATAATCACAAACCACATTATACTAGCCTCCTTGAATAATTTCTTTTCTAGACGAAGTATTTAACTAATTTTCTTCTAAAAAATGCTTATATACTAAGTATTTCACTTAAAAGGACGTTCTCTTGAACAGACATATCAAGCATACACGAATTATACAGCGTTGGATTAATTATATGAAGCTACAAATTATAAGAATCCCCATGCTTGAATTTTTTACTGACATTTTGATTTAAAGTATGCAGCCATTCATGTTTAGTTGAACTATATCTTGCAGGCTGATGGAGGCAGCTCTACGGAGGGAGTAGAAATCAAATCCAGAGATATTGGATTAAACTTTTCAACTCCAACAAAAAGGAAGCACAAGAAGAACAAAGAGGCAACAGCATCTACACCATCTTCATCTTCTACCGAAACAAAGACTCAAATTGCTGAGGTTTCTTCAATCTCCTCTTTGAAGGTTGTTTTGGTAGTAGCTCTGATCTCTGTCATAGTCGGTATATATCTGGGGAAAAGGTATTAAATATTTGTGGTTTTCGATTTATTTTTTTCCCATCTTTTTTCAATCTCTTCCCCTTTGTTTTCCTTCTTTTTCTTTTTCTTTTTTCCTTCCCTCTAAGTAGATCAAAAGACGTCCTATTTGGAAGCCTCTTTTTGTTTTTTCTTTGAAATATCTTTCGAGTTTATGTTTTTGTAGTCGGTTCGGGAATTGGTTTTATTTTCTATCCCCAGCCAGCCAACCAGCATGTAAAAGCAAATACAATTGTTGATGATACGTCTAGTTTTTCCAAGTGTGTATTTATCTTGTATGTCAAAAAGTTGCAGGTGTACGTATTTTCTTTGTAATGCATTTTAGAAGTCATTATAATGGAAGCACTTGAATTTTTATCCATTCTCTTTTAGGGAAGTGTCCCTATTCCACCATTTTCGGGTTCGACAAGGCAGAGTTAAGCTCTCCGATTTCTAACTCGTGTTTGGTTGGTAGGTTTTTAATTTGTAAAAGGCAATAGGTAATATAAAAAGTAGGCTTCATGAATATGAAAGTAAACCAATATACCAATTTTGAATACGATGCTGCCAATAATTGTGGTAATTCACATATGTCATATGTCTTTCTTCCATCAATTGGGGTACTCATAGAAGAAATAAAAAATTTTCATTTTTTTTTTATGAAAAATGTGGAAAAGAAGAAGGGAGATCTTGTGGAATAAAATTCAGAAAATATGGGCTCGGCTTCTTAAATGTTGGTTTAACCTATTTAATTTAGAAGGTTTAATTGACAACCACTATGTTATGTTGTATGGTCTACTAAATATTGTGTTGGGAATGGTTTGTTTCAAATATGCTACGCTAATTTTGATTAAGGGTGATTTTTACATGATTTTGGAAAAGTAAAAAGTGTTTTTAGCTTCTTTAAAGCGGGTTTTAATTGTAATGTTGCTGTATTACATACCTAAAAAAAATATTTTTAAAAAATTTAAAAGCACTAAAGCACTCAACTATTTTGTTCAAAAATATTTTCTTCCGTGAAAAGCTATGCCGAACCTATCGTAAGATGTTTTGGCTTATGTTTTTTTTTCCTTTTTTTATGTACTTAAACGCCAGAATAATTGAGGTAATACTCGAGATGTATACATATTATATTGTGAGTGTTTGAGCTAACATACACACTTTGAGTAATATTACAAGATAACACTTAGATTCTTGAATTTTTGAATGTTTGAAAACTCGTAAAATTTTTAATATTCTAAATAGGTGGTCACCATGAAATTTAAACTTATTCTCTAAACTCTCTCTACGAGGATATATTTTTGAAAATTTTCAAGAACAGTTCCATGTTGGGATTTATGCCTTAAATACTCGTAATTAATAATAATTTTGATTATTTTATTTACAATATAATATTATCCATTATATGAAAAATCCAAGCTTATTAGTGTAATCTTAAACAATATGTTGTTAACATACGGGAGGATCATGTTCAAGAAATAACCTATAGAATCATAGTATATGGATAAGGTTGTGTGTTTTATCCTAGTAACACTATTATACAGCCCACTTTGTAATACTTACAAATGATTTGATCCAAATCGTTCATGTGGAGACATGTGAGTGAGGGTATCTTATACAATGAGTTTGTGTAAGACTGGACTACAAAATATTTAATCTCTTTTTATAAATCCTTTAATTGAGAATATTAATTTTTCATCAGAATGATCATATGTGACTTGATATTAATCCTGAGTGAGTTATGAACTCCTGCCTATGAGGGTTTGTCCTTTAATTTGCGAGTGAGAGTGGCTTTTGTAGTCGATTCAATATGCCTATCATTTTGAGGACTTGACCAAATAGGGAGCTGGGAGCATAATCTCACAAGATAAAATTCACTAATTTCCTTATAGGGTAAGTAGATGAGTAGTTCCCTTAAATGCTGATTTCGAGACTTGAACAATTGGGCTTCACTCTCTTACTAGCCCGAGAGAGACTTAGTTTATGGTTAGATCATAAACAAATTGTTCATTAGAGGACCAGTGGTACTTAAGGTACAATATGTAATTACAGGGGTAAAATGGACTTTTGACCCAGCTGTAATTACGAACAACTCTTGAAGGATTGACTTGCATATAGTGATTATATCCATGGACACAACTTGTCCTACAATACATAAGAGTACAACTCTAGGTCTATAGTGAAGTGACCTATAGTTAATGAATGAAAATTATTAAATTAAAAAGTTTAATTAATTGATTTTGTATTATTGGAGCTTATAATCTGTAGGTTCATAAGATCTCTTGCTAGCTCATATGAACAAATAAGGATCAATTTCGTTGAGAGAAAATTTTGAAATGTTCAAATTAAAATTTAATTTATTTGATATATTAAATGAGGGAAAACATATTTATTGTATATAATACATTAATAAATACATTAAATATTAAAGAAATTATTAATGTATTAAGATATATTATAGAAAAAATATCTATTAAATTTGAATTAGATTCAAATAAGGAGATAGATATCGTAGGAGAATTTGAAAATGTTTGAATAAGATTTAAACTGGTTAGATAAATATATTTTAATATATTAGATATTAAAATATATTATTTAATTATTTTTTCTAGACCACTATAAATAGAACCTTAGGGGTGAGATATTTTGTGCATTCAAAATAAGAGAAATAAACTCTAAAGAATTCTCCATTCATTCTATTTTCTAAAACGTTTCCATAGACCTCTTTGGTCATTTGTTCGAGTCATAGTAAGGAAGACTTTGTAGAGGTCTTTGAATTCAACCTCATTAGAGTTAGAGCACAAGGAGAAAAATACCCTCAAGAATATTCTCCATATTATTTTCAAGGTATGTTTTGCTTAACCTTAATTTTTATTATTTAATTCTAAATAAAATCAAAGTCGATTACAACACTTCCGTTGTGGATTTAATTATATTATTCCCCTCATTCCCAACATCCAATTAGATATCATCAAAATATTTTTACATGGTTAAAATTAAAGCATTTTCCAAGGAGTCGAACATATTTTTACGGATGTTGAAAATAGAATGTATAAATCAAATACACCAATTAAAAACATTTTAAGAAAAAACATTTAAATGATGTTTTTGCAAATTTTATTGGGCATGAGCAATCCCTCTCTTTAATTAAAAAATTGAAATTGTTGTTGCCAAATTTTGGACAGAAGAGATCTCACCTGACCTCCACGTGACAACGATGGTGAATTTGTATTCTTGGGGAAAGAACGCGGCCTGCAAGACAAGAAAAACCTGGACACCGGTGTGGTGTAAGCCACATAGGCTCCGATGCTTAAGTCAGACAGAGTTTTGAGATATTTTAGGAGTTCTAGGAGAGTGTTGTAAGCTAGAATAAACTTACATTGCTCTCCCCCTGAGGGAGAGCTTAAATAGCTTTCTTCCTAGAGTTTTTCGTGGGTTTCCGTCTTCGAATGGGGAAAGGACATGTCGAATTGGGCTGAACCGAGGGCACACGGGCCATGAGGGACAGAGGCAAGGCCCAAAATTGGGCCTTGCCAAACTGGTCGGCCTCGGCCGACCACGGGCTTGGGCCAAGCCCAAGCCTCGGTCTTCACCCCTATGGTGTTTGACCATGGCAAGGCCAAAAATGGGGCCTTGCCATGTGGTCGGCCTCCATGGGCTTGGGCTTCGGTCCAAGCCCATTTCTTCTTCCATTCTCGTCCTGGGTCGGTCTCCTGTCGATTTCGGTCTGTTTTGACTTCGTATTAGGCTTCTTTCTTTATTTGGCCATTCGTTACAGTCCTTTAGCCAGCCCATTCTTATTGGTCTAATTTCACCCATATCAGAAATGTAGTATATATTACAGTCCTTAGACATCATTGACATGAATAATGCCCATGTTCACCACAGTAAGTGAATGTCTTTTTCAACTTTTTCAATCGTTTTCTAACAAAAACAAAGAAAGACAAAAGGAAAAAAGAAATAAAGAAGAATGATACGTTAAATTCATATCACATCAAAATTAAGGCTTTTCCACTCATAAATGATTAAGTAAAGACCTTTTCTTTTTCTTTTTTTTGGAAAAAGATTAAGTAAAGACTTGATCAAAAGTTAGGCTGTAAATATTTTGAGAGAGAGAGAAGATGGGCAGTTAAAAGGTGATTTTCGGTCCAATTTAAAGATATAAGAGATGAAGTTTAATGAATACTTCCCCTTTACCTTTTGGTTCACGTGTGATTTTTCTCAATTGTCTTAAATGACAATCTTTGTTTTTATTAGGAATTTGGTCAAAAGGAGTTTTACCATTTGTCAAAAACCAATGATTTTTGGTATCACGTTTCTCTTTACTTTGTGTTTTTTTTTACCCAAATAAAGTGTGTGATGCCATTTTGGCCCACAAAGTTTATCTTTAACCAAATGAACATATTTCCATGCATTTATATTCTTTTAAAAAACATTTCAAGTCTTTCATACTTAGAGAATTTGAAAAATATGAGATTCATAATTACACATTTTTATTCATAAAGTTTGGATCAAGTTTTTATTTAGTATTGAGTTGGAAAATTTGATGGCTTAGTTCTAAAATTTTAAAAAATGAGCGTTAATGGTCTCTGATCTATTATTTTTTTAGGGATAAAAACTCAATGAATAGTTACTTAAAGTAAAATAATAATGGATAAGAGACTATTGAGTCTCATTTTTTAAAATTTTATTTTAAGTACAAAATTGAACACAAAAAAAAAACCCTTAAAATAATTCCTTTCCTTTTCTCCTCTTTCTCACTTTGTCTTCCCCCAATTTATGCTCTTCTTCCTTCCAACTTCACCACTCTCTTCTCTACCTCTTTCTTACTCCCTCACCCCCACCCCCACATCAAACTAGAGTTTAAAAAACTCAACTTTTCCCTCCTAATTTGAGAACACAAAATCCAAGTATGTGTTTGATTCTCCCTTATCCCTTTGGTGCGGAATGTCTATGTTGATATGTTCACGATTTTGATAATCATTTGGTAATTAGAAGATCTCTCGAAAAGTATTCAGCGTCTATTTCAGCCAAACCCTTTATCATCTTTCTTTAGTTGAGTGGTATATGTTCCCACGATGCTTGATTTTCAATTATGAAGTGTGACTAGATGATCCTGCAAACAAGACCGTAGTGCATGCCTGGTGGTTTGGTCAATAGTGGACCTACAAATAATAAATGATAATGTAGATAGGTGGAGGTTTTCGAGAAATTCCTTACGAGATGTGCGGGGGTATGAGTAATGAATGACAACAAGAAGAGAATGAGGAGACAAATGGGTGAGAGAAAGAGGAGAGAAAATAAAAAGGAGAAGTAGAGGAGGAGAAAAGAGGAAGAATAAAAAAAATAATGTCATGTCAATGTAACCTAAAAAGTTAGACATAAATATTTTGTTTTTAGTTTCTTTGTTTTTAAAAATTAAGTTTATAAAGACCCGCATCAACACTATAAGAATTCATCACAATAAAATATATTCCTTTGTTTTACTATCTACTTTTTAAAACATAAACAAGTTTTTGAAAACTAAAATTCTTTGAAAACTAAAATTCTTTTTATTTTATCATCTACTTTTTAAAACATTTTCAAAATCTAAGTTAAATTTTGAAAACTAAAAAAAATAGTTTAAATATTTATATTTTTAAATTTGGCTAAGAATTCAAATAAGTTTATAAAAAAAAAGTGACAAATATACCAAAATAAATTGTAAGGAAGCAAACATAATTTTTAAAAAGAAAAAATTAAAATTGGAATGGTTGTGAAATGATATCTTAATAATTATGTCACATTAGCCTATTAACTACCCCATAATGACCAAATCTTAAACCAAACTCTAATATGAAAAGTGCCATTTATAAAATAGTTTCTATTTAAAAAAAAATTACAACACGTTTAACATCGAAATGAGAACAGAATATCAAAATATTGAAAGTTAACTTTTTGAAAGAGTTGTTGTTACAATAAGATCACAATCTCTTTAATCGAGAGAATGATGTGGCATTTAAACATAATTTATTATGAACTAATGTTTTAAAACTATTTTATAAAGTTGTACATTAAAAAAAAAAAGAGTAAAATACATTTTTGATCTCTAAATTTTGAAAACTAACACTTTTGGTCCTTGAGATATGAATTTAATTTCTATTTGATCCTTGAGATTTCAAAAGTAACATATTTGATCCTCAAGGTTTAAATTTGATTTTTAATTAGTCCTAAAGTTTGAAATTAATTTCTAATTGGTCCCTAAAATTTGAAATTGGTTTTTAATTGGTCCCAAAGTATAAAAAGTAAAATATATATAAAAAAATTTAATTTATTTAAAAAATATATATCATCGAAATTTAGTTAGCATATGTTAACTATTACGTCATCATTCTATGAGATCAATTAACATCAACTTTACTAAGGACTATTTAGAAACCAATTTCAAACTTTAGAGACTAGAAATCAAATTCAAACTTTGAAGACCCAACATGTTACTTTTGAAACTTTAAGGACTAAATAGAAACAATTTTAAATCTCAAGGATCAAAAGTGTAAGATTTTAAAACTCAAAGACCAAATAAAAATTAAGTGTACTTTACCAAAAAAAAATGTACCATTCACCTTATCTACACGTATTTCTAATGTCCATATTTGATCATGTTATTTGTTGTTCTGAAGAACAACTCACTTTAATGTTTTTTTCAAGTTAAATGACTATGTTAAAATTAAATAACTAAACTCATCAAAATTAACTTTAAAACTCCAATATCCAAACATATCTCTATATTTTTTTAACACATTCTCCCAAACCAAATTATTTGTTCACTTCTCTAAAAATAAATCATTGTTAAATTAGTTCTTTTCAAAAAAAAAAACCATTGTCAAATTAGTTAAAGAGAGACAAACTTAATAAACAAACACAAAAACAAAGTTTTAGAAAAAGGAATCCTATTTAACAGCTTGTCCCATTCATTATATGTCATCCTTTAGGACAAAAAAAATGTCAAATTTTTAAAACACAAATAAAGAATAGAATTGAATGAAAACTTTATATTAAAAAAAAAAAAAGGTAGCAAGTTGAGATAGTGTTTTCCAACACAAAAATAATTAGAGTGTGGACATATATATATTTGATGGTGACCCAAGAATTCTTCTCATTATGAATGATGCAAGTAAAAAAAAGTGACAAAGAGAAAATGTTCCAAACCAAAGACTTAGGTATGTACTGTCCCTATGACAATCCCACCATCACCATATGTCCAATCTAACTCAATGTTTTTCAACTAAGTCTTCATTATTTTGGCTTTGATTGATAACAACAAGTTTTTGCATTGTGTGGCAAGATTCTTCCACTAGTTCATTCCAAAGTATTGTCTCTCTATCTTGTACCTCTCTCTAGGCTAATTTGTTTGATATTCTCATTCAAAACTCTTTTTTCTTATTTTGTTTTTAAAAACTATTTTGATTAAACTATTTTCTATTTTCCTAAACTTTAAAAAATGTCTAATAAATTCTTGAACTTTAAAATTTGGTATCTGATATAGGTTTCTGAAGTTTGAAAAGTTTATAATAAATCTATAAACTTTCAATTTTTTGTCTAATAAATTTCTGAACTTTCAATTTTATGTCTAATAGATTTATGTCATATTAAAAAGAATTAAATCAGCATACACATTAGACATAAAATTGGAAAATTATAGTCTTTGACACGAGCTTGTCGAGGGCTCGTCAAATTACAATTTATAAACCGATCCTAAGCTACTTGTAGCATTGAGTGGACCGGATCGATCTCAGGAAACCGAATATCAATTTCTCAAATTAAATTTACAAAGGAGAAAACAATTAAAAATTGGGGGGGGGGGGGGGGGGGGGGTATTTTTTATTAATAAAATAAAACATAAACAAATCAAATAAAGATAAATCAAATCTTACCAAATTCCAATCTAAAGGCGCGGTTCTACTCAATTGCAAAAATCGATCATAGACACTCAAAATATTTAAACTTAACAATGCAAGCACTAGGTCAACTTATTAGGAAATCCCAAAAAGTAGCAAATTCCCTAAGGTCATTAACTCTAACAAACGTCAAGTTAATGCTAATTACCTAAACAATTTTAACGAAACCGCTCCAAATTATTTAGATAAAGGCATTAAGTTCTTTGGAAGGGCCAAGACAACTAATTATGTGAAATAACTTTAATCTAATTAAGATACTCCTTTAATTCCTAGAATTAAACATGCAAGCCATGTAATATGGAAACCCACAAAACATACACATGTAATAATCCTAACGCTATTGGTTCCATCAACATGACAATTACGGATCATGCATCATGATTAGCAATCAAACATGTAAAGCGATCGAGGCGTCAATTCAATAAAAAATACATGCTTATAAAATTAACACAGGAATCAAAGAATACTTGCAATTGAAAGAAAACTACATTAAGGTCAAAGCCTCACAACATTGCAATTGATTACGACCGACCTCTGAATTGAAAACGAGGAGTTTAGCCAAGCATCGTGATAGTATATCTCCCGTTAAACATGGTTTGATTTGCTACAATAAAAGTATAAAAGGAGAAGGAGAAAAGCTATCAAAAGCTCTCTCTCAAAGTCTAAGCAAATGAGACAAAAGTTCCAACCCTAGAGTGAAAAAGTGCTACAAATAGGACTTGGGCAGCGTTGAGATGCCAAGGGTGGCGTTGAGACGCTGCCCTCACGATTAAGGAACGAATAATAGTTTGTTTCGTGTGGCGTCAATTCATTGGCGTTGAGCATGGCGTTGAGCAAGCCAAACCGCAGCGTCGAGCAGCGTTGAGTAAAAACAATAGCTTAGCGTTGAGGAGCGTCAAGTATGGCGTTGAGACCCTGCCGGCATTGAGCATAGCATTGAGCGGCGTGAAGACGTTGCTCCCTGGACAAATTTGGTAATTTTGCTCTAACTTTTCGCTCAGGTATCCGAATGACCTCCGGTTTGGCTCGTTTGAATCGTTATTCGACATAAAGTCTCCAAATACGTCTTTTGCTTGAATCCCTACAAAATAAACATGAAAACACATAAAAAAAAAACTATCCAACTAACAAGAGTTAAGTGTGATTAAATAAAACTTTATACGTCCTATCAGTCTTATAAGACACAATATTCAAATTTGTGTCTAATAGAGGTCTTTAAGTTTTAAAAAAAAAATGTTGAATATGATAAGGACCTATTATATATAGAATTGAAAGTTTAGTGATGTATTAAACACTTTTAAACTTCAATAACCTATTAGACACAAAATTAAAAGTTCAAAGACCTACTAGACACCACTTTGAAAGTTTAGAGACTAAACTTATATTTTACCAAGTATTTATAAAAATTATAATTGGGTCTGTTGTGGGTGAAAATCGCTAAGGCTCGTGAACTTGGGCCCATCCCAGGCCCATGAGCCCCAAGAAGGGAAAACCCCTTCCAGTCCTTTGTGTTCGAGCTGCGCCAAATGGCCCAGATTGCCTATTGCCAAAGAAGGACCAAGGTCTACCAAGTTGGTATTAATCGAGTCGAGGCACTTGTCCAACAAATTAGGTTAACTCTTTGTACGGCCCTGACTCAAATGTCTGTGTGAAACCACATAAATAGCCTGATTAATCCCACTATCAAAATATTCAAACTACCATGTGCTCAACTACTTAAGCATCGGAGTGTGTTTGGCACAACACTATACTAATTTAAGATATTACTTGCAGGTCAGCTCATACCCAAAGTCAGTCAAGACACGAGTGAGTGATGTGTTTCCTTTTTTTTTTTTTTTTTTTTTTGTTGAGCACGTGAGTGATGTGTACCTGTTGGGCCATATTCTCACATCACGAGGGTCATTTAAAAAGAATTGAGATTGTTGTGCACTTTAACTCTCTATCTTTCAAATAATATGCTCTATTTGTGAAAATAAACCAAAGAAACAGCTTTTAGAAAGAAAAAAAAAAACTTTAAAACAATGTTACACAAGTTTTATTCTCAAAAAACAGAAAGTTGTTTTTGAAAACTGATCTCAAAAAATCCTTTATGTTATCTTTTATTATCAAAGTGGCTTTTGATTCTTCTCCGTTCTACTTTTTAGGAATTTTAATTCAATATAAATGAAGAATTTCTAATGGTATGGTAGAATATTGAGGTGAGATTGAATATAATAATTATGTAAATCATTTAACTATTGAGAAACTAATAAGAATAATTAAATAGTCATGTAATGTTAAAAGGAACAAAGATTTTATAAAAATCAAATCTTTAACCTTTATATTATTTTGTTAATGGATGAAACTAACAAATACTAAATCTTTTTATTCTTCCTCTACTAATGTTTTGGTCTTTAGTGAGAAGATGTTTAGATGAATGTTTCCAAAAACTTATTTTTCTTTTTCTTTTTTTTTTTTTAAAAAAAATTGGAAATTGTTTTTTTTTTCAAAAACTACTAATTTCATAGATTTTTATAAACAAACTCCCAAAAAAAACAGATTTAAAGACTATTATGCATAAAACACTTCTAAACTAGGTTATTTTGATTCTTTTGAGCCAATTCCTAAGCATTTTGACCCTTTTTGTAATGTTATCTAAAACTCGTTTTCTATTATTTTGTCTAAAAAAACAACAAAGAAATCATTTCTTCTTCAAAAACTAGTAATTTCAAGCACATAATAACATCATGTTTAAGAAGAGAAGTCCAACCCAACAACAATTTTGTAAAACGAGTTCTTAATTATAAGAACTTTAAAAAACTATTATATGCATAAAACACATCCAAACAACACCTATCACTTTGGAGACAATTCTTAAGCATTTTGACAATAAATAAATGATTCCTCCCTTGACTTTGATTCCATTATGAAGAGAGAGAGGGTATCAAAATGATGATAAACTGTCCTATAGTAGAGACTAAGAGATGAGAAATTATTAAGGGAGGTTGTTAAATGCGACTGATAGTTTTATATTATTTGATATATCATGTATGAGAGGAAAATGGTAAAAATATTTTGAATTTGTATCTCATGATTATTAAGAGTACACATATGTTCGAAACTTCATCCAATGGTTATTAAGTGGCGACCTTTATTTAATACATTTTTTCGAACAATTTATTTGGTTGGTTTGAAACTGAAACTTCACTTTCTTTTTCTTTCTTTTTTAGTTTCCATACTAGAGAAGGACAAAACATGGAAAATTATAGGATTGGTGATTTGGTTTCCATATAAAAAGGACAAAACGTCAAAATGGTGATAAATTGTTCCATAGAGACCGAGAGATGAGAAATTATTAAAGAAGGCAACGTTTGATAGTTTTACATAATTAGATGTATCATGTATGGGAGAAAAAGTACAAAAGTATTTCAAATTTGTGGTCCAACGGTTAATAAGAGACATTCACAATGTGGTTGTCTCGTGCCTTTGTTTTTTTTGGAAGAGAGGATTGTTCTTCACTTTTTTTTTCCTTTCTTTTTTTGGTTTGCATATCCGAGAAGGACAGAACATGGGAAATTAATTATTGGATAAGGGCTTGGTTTCCATATTAGAGAAGGCGAGAACATCAAAATGATGATAAATTGTTCGATAACATAGACTGAGAGATGAGAAATTATATTAAAGGAGACTGTCATAATGTGGTTGACAATTTTACAAAATTGGATGTATCATATATAGGAGAGAAAGTATAGAAGTATTTCGAATTTGTGTCCAACGGTTATTATGTGACAACCTCATTCCTTAGTTTTTCCTAAGAGAGTTGGTTTGGGACTGAAACTTCACCTTTTTTTCTTTCTTTTTTTGGTTTGCATTAGAGAAGGACAGAAGAATGGGAAATTATAGGATAGGGGCTTTGGGGGTTTTGTGATAAAAATGTAAGTTTCTTCTGAGTAAAAGAAAATGAAGCAAAGAGATTTTTGAAAACATTCTGAGAGTTTTTGTCCTTTGCCATTGCAGAAAGAGAGAGAGAAGAAACTGAGAGTTTTTTTTTTTTTTTTTTTTTGCTTTTCAGTCACCACTGCCTGAGCTTTTGGGGAACAGATTCTAATGTGAAACTTCTTTCTCAAATTTTGAAATGATGATCTCCATGCCTGCAGTTTCCTTCTCTCTCTTTTTCTTTCTGATGCATCATTTTCAATTCAATGCATATTTTAACAAGACTAGTAAAATCAAACAATCATCATTATTGCACTATTCATTTCTATACTTCATTCCAAAACTCTTCAATTTGGTACTTGAGTGCTTCTCTCTCACTCTCACTCTCAACATGTATGGCTTGGAAAGTGTGCTGATTTAGCAAGTTTTTTCTATGTCCAAAGGGGAATTTGCAAGGTTCAAGAATCTATCATTAGATCATCTTTAGATTAGTAAAAAAATAAAAGGTCCTTTTCATCCTTGAATCTAGCTACAAAGTCAGGCAAGTAAAAAAAAAGTGCTTCGACTTGTTGTCCAATTTTTCGAACTCAGCTAAAATAGGCTAAATTATAAAATTTAAAAAAAAAATACACTTAAACTTTTTCATTTGTTTCAAAAATATTTTTATGCTTTTGAAAGTTGCAATATTTACTATGGACCTTTCATAAAGGTTTTAAAACTGTCATTTGAGTAGAAATCCGTTAGAATGTTAGACGGAAAGTCAACGTAGAGGTGAGTTGGAACGACATAGTATTGATTGGGATGCTTGCATGGATTAAATCTGAAAAAACAGTGTTCCACAGTCCAACATTCTAATAGATTTTTTACTCCATAGTTAGTTTTAAAATCTTTTATGAAATGTCAAGGGTAATATTATAACTTTTAAAATAACATATATATTTTTTAAACAAAAGGAAAAGCTCAGGAGTATTTTTTATAATGTAGCCTAAAAAATATTTAAAACATCATTTTTTTAGTTCAATAATTGTGCAATATAAGAGATCAACTATCGACTTTTGAGATTATGGTAATAAGTCTTTATCTACTTAGCTATGTTTGAATTGACAATATCGACCCAACTTAAAACTTACCTATCTCTACTCATTACATATCTGTAAGAAGAACTATTGGAATGTATTAATTTTAATTTTTCAGTTTATTTAAGTTTGATTAAATTTGACTAACTCAAACAGAAGATGGAATTTTTTTCTTCTTTTTTTTTTTCTTTTTTCTTTTGGAAGAGGTTAACCAGTTACTTTCCATGATGCTTTGATCAAATCCATATCATATCATTTTTGTCCATAAAAAATTTGACTTGTTCTTTTTTCTTTTTTCTTTTTTCTTTTTTCCTTTTTTTTTTTTTCTTTTTGTTGGTGGTTTTGCATGCTCAGCCATTGGTTCCCAGTCAAAGCAGTTGTTGTGCATGTTAACCAAAAGCATGACATTGACAATTATAACAAAAATAATAATGTCCTTTGTGTGTGTGTGTGTGTATATATATATATATATATATATATATATATATATGATTCTCCACTCCATGAGCATGCATGAATTACTTTTTCTAATGAAAGAAAAACTCATGGTCTAAAATTCAATGGGGGCTAATTGAGAAGCCATTTATCTTTGTATTTAATGTTTGTTTTATTGGACAAATTAAATTACAAGTAATGATGAGAATTAAATTAATTTCAAGTTGAGATTTGTAACCAACTCACACTCTTATTAGTTTTTGAGTGATGAGACCATTATTATTTTACTGCAACGCTCGAATCTCTATCACAAAAAAAAAAAAAAAAAATATCCTTAATTTCGAAAAAAATCCTAACAATAACCAACGAAATTTTTTCAAACAAATATTATAGAACCAAACCACGGAAGTATGCGTAAGTTAGCACTGACATGACTACCAAAAGGAAAATGTTAAAGTCCTCTAGAAGAAAAGGGAAACGAGACACAGAAGAAGAATCAGATTGTATATTGTGTTGTGTAAGTGTTTTCAAAAAGTGTGGTAGATAGATAAAGTTATTTCTAAGGATTTTAGGATCACTTGAATGAACTACGCAATTTAAATCAACAACAATAACATTTTAAATAACTCTCCCTCGCTTCAAAAATAAAGTTTTAAAATCGCCAATTTTAAGTATAGTTCAACAGATTGAGATACATACCCAAAAATGTTAAAATGTGTTCAAATCCCCACCCCAAAAGGTTGAGTTCTAACGACAAAAAACAATAAAATCAGTATAACAACTTCATAAGAGGCAGCCATTGCACAACAGTGTGTTACATTTATTGACATGTTATCCAAACCTTAAAAAAAAAAAACCAGAAGAAAATGAGAATAGCAGGTAAAAAGAAAGAAAGGTGAGGTGACCCTTTCTAAAAGCATATATAACTATTCATACCCTTGCCTAATTCCATTAGAAAAATCCATATTTCCCTCTCTCTCTCTCTCTCTCTGTGTCTCATGCATTCTCATTCCAAAAAAAAAAAAAAAAAAAAAAAAAGTATAGTCTGTATGTATTTGGAAACAAAGTAAAGTTAGAAATATAATCTTATTCATCATGGCATGCTTTTATTATTCTAAAATAATACACATATATTTTAGTTAAAAGAAAAAACGAGAGTAGCAGCAGATAAGAAAGAAAGAAATCTTACAGGTAATTAACTAATTGTTGGATGGGCGCGGCTGCTACTAATCCAAGAAATTAAGTCGAAATTACCCACAAAAATAATGAACAAATAATCGGATTCTTGAATTGTGCCCTCTCTCTGTGTTCATCATCCTGAGCCAAAATGATTGTTGGGAGAGAGAGCAAGTTTCAGTTATCAGAAGCCGGCTGCCAGGCGGAGGCTGTGAGAAGAGAAAGGTCCTTCCATCCAAGTTTAAGGCACCCATTTTCTTCAACCAGAGTATACCCTTTCCAAGGGAACATTCCCAGAAGCAAACTGGCCTGAGCAGCCGGGTTTCCCCCAAGAGAAACGGGTCTAAACCCGACCCGTTTCAGTTCATCTCCCCATCTCTCCACCTTCACTTCTCCGGTTCTTTTGGGTCCACCGACGGCGATAATGTTCCTAATCTCACATCCAAACAATTGCTGCTCCACCACATGTCTTTCCACGCTATCCATCCCCAAACTATCACCCAGCGCGTCGAACAACGCGCTGTAATAATGCAGAGCTTCCACGAATCTTCCTAGAAAACTTCCCCCATGGCTCAAGTCCTGTTCCACGATCGTTATCAGTTTCGGTTTCAGGCTTGAAACCACTCTCAGCGTTCCTAAATCGCTCCCGGTTATGTCGTACAAGCAATGCTGCATCCAGTGAACCACCACAGCCTCCCCCGCCCTCAATTCCAGTTGCTTTCCATCGCTTAGCTTTCCGATTTTTCCTTCCACTGGATGGAACTCGAACGGCAGCCCCAGGGAGCTTGCGAAATCCCCCAGTCTCCGCCCCGTCGATTCCAGCAAGTCCGATGAGGATCCGAACCCCGAGATTCTTAGGGATTGGATTTTCTTAGGGCGGGAGGCCAGGATGTGGAACAATCCAGGCCATTGAAGACCTTGCATTACGTCCAGGTCGATCACGTGGACTCGATCTTCGCCGTCCAACGCTTGGAAGATGGCTTGGTTCGCGGTGAAGTGAGAGAACTTGATCAACGGGCTGATCGAATTGTAGGATTGCAGAGCATTGAACATCCTCTGCGACTGAGATTGATTCACCGTTCTCATCGTCAACGGCGAGTAGGTTCCCAAGCAGGAGCTTATCACTCTAGCCTGAAGCGCGTGGGCGAAGTACGCGCCGACGCGCTCGGGCGAGGTCCCGAACGGCGAGGAGAGCTCCGAGATCTCCGGCAAGAGATCGTTCGCCTCCTGGAGATTATCCATGGCCACGCACTCGGCGCATTGAAGGAGAAGCCCCAGCAGTCTCAAACCAGTGGACTCGCTCCCCTCGACAAGCGGCGGCTCTTCTTCCTCCTCCTCCTCCTCCTCCAAATCCCGCTTCTCCTCTGCCTTCTCGCCGGAGGGTCCGGCGTTGAAGTTGGAGAGAGCAGAATTCAGCCTCTTGGAGGAAGGGTCGTCGGAGGAAGAGTCGGGGTCGGCGGAGCGCTTGGACTTCATGGAATTGGGGTGGGAATTGGAAGTGGAATTGATAGGGGAATGAGGGATTAAGCTGCGAAGCATGATTCGGAAGAGAGAATCAAAAGGAGAGAAGCTTTTGGGGGAAAGGGCCAAAGAAGGATTGAAGGAGAGGGGGAAAAAGGTTCGTGAGAGTTGCAGAGAAAATGTGTCAGAATTGTGATGGACGAATGAAGAAGGAAGAAGAGAGAGAGAGAGAGAAAAAAAAATAAAAATAAAAATAAATTTGTTTTTGGGGAAAAGCCGTTAGGTACTCCGTCTGCTGCTGTCGTTAAGTGCGTTTTTTTATGTCGAGGTTTACGTATTAATTTTTTTTTTATTTTCTTATGATGACTTTGATGGTTTTTTTCTATTAATATTGTATATTTTAGTCATATTTACAAAATCATTGTGTTTTTTCAACTAACTATAAGAAATTTGTATTTTTTAAAAAATATATTTGGATAAAGATGTTAGTTTTGGTGATGTGGCAACTTGCAAGGTGAAATTGTATCTTAAATTAAATTCACACATATTTTAAGGTTTTAAATACCAAACTTGACTTGAGTATATATAGCTGAATCATTGAAAGATCTAATAAACACAAAATTAAAAGTTTATGGACATATAAATATAACATTGAGATTTGTTTTTTTATATATGTTACTTCAACAATGTGTGAAAGTGAGAGATTTAAACCTCTAACTTTAACTTTTTAGTCGATAGTATATATCTTAACTAGCTAAATTATGCTAAGTTGACAAATATAACATTAAGGTTACACGGATTAATTAGACACTATTTTAAAATCTAATAACTTATTAAATGTAACATTAAAAGTTTAAAGACTCTCTAAAAATTTATTAGACATCACTCTCAAAATTAAGTAACAAACCATATAAAATTGAGGTAGGGGTCGGATTTTGGGTCGAGATAATCCACTCCCTATCCTTATCCTTGAAGTATGCACCATATAAATTTATCCTTAATATGTATATGTACATTGTATAAGCTTTATCTCTCCCCCTCTCATTGGCCGACTTTGATTCTTGTTGTATTAAGATCATATTTGATATTCAAAGTTTTATGTGGATTTAGTACCACTTTTGCAGTCCCTACTGAAATAGCAACCTATTTTGAGGGAGAATAGTTGGGTTTTTGTGTGGACAGTTAGAGGTCGTTCAAGGTTTCTTATATGCTTGAAAATAAAATTATTGGAAATCATTGATTGCTATGTTTGATTGTACATTTGGAAATACTAATTTTTATACTAATAAATTATATTTTTATCTTTTTTATGAGATTAATTTTATAAATTTTATATAATTATGATGCATTAATTAATGAACTCTTCAATAAATAAATGTAAATTAATTTATCATAATAAATGTATAATTTTAATTGAATAAATAATTGTAAAAAGTTATAATTTTTATACTAAATTATTTCAATTAATTAAATAGATTACTAATTTATTAAAGGTTCAATAAATACATAATTACATTAATTTAGTTTATTTTTATAAAGGAAAAAAATTCAATTTTACCCGTAAACATGTCACCGTGTATCAATTTTCACTCTAAACTTTTAATTTTTACCCGTAAACTAAGGAATAACTTTACCAAAACTCACAAATTTTAACAAAATGTAGCTCTAACATTGTTTTTCTTTGAAATCTTATCAATTTTGTATCATACCTATGTCTTATATAATTCATTGAAAGCATATGAAAACACTTTTTTTAACGAATTTTCAAAAGAAAACTTGTTGGATGATAGAAATTGCAAAATTTTTTTAAATTTAAGGTTAAGATTGTAATATTATCTAAGTTTGGGTACAATTTGATGAAATTAAAAGTTTGTGGTAGAATTTGATACAACTCGACAAACCTAGGTGTAAAAATTATTTCTTTTTCTTTTTATACATGAGAATTTGTTGTGTATATTTTTAATCAATCAATTAGTTATAATTAATTTATTAAAAAAATTTATAATTTATTTATTACAATTAAATAATTAATTAGGTTAATTCAATACATTATTATAAAATAATTTTAATATAATTGGGTTGATTATAAAAATTAATCTTAATTAATTAATTTTAATAGAATAAAAAAATATTCAAAATAAAGATGAATTAAACAAAAAATGAGAGAGAAATAGGAGCGTAAAGAAGAAAACTCATGTTTTTGCAAGGGTATCAAATACCCTTACTCATGGGTATACAAAACCCATGAGAATAACTCATTCTCATGGCCAAACCTCCAAACCTTGTACCAAACAAGGGTATCCAAAACCCTTGCCAATTTCCATCCCCAAAACCCTTGTACCAAACGGCTCCTTAGTTTTGTCCAAGCTTCATTCCAATCACCTAAAAGAATAGTGATATATAAATTTAAAACTAATATTTCTATGAACTAATTAGTTATACTTACAATAGCATAGTGGAAAAAGTGAACATGTCCAATTCATTAATTTAACACATGACTAGTTCCCAAATTAGTTCAAAATTTAGTGACAACTAAAGCTTGATTGAAAAAAATGTTAATACATAAAATAAATTGAAAATATTTAAAAAATCATAGATGAAATTTAAAAGACATGCACAAATTAAGAACAAAATTATATATTTTAGCCAATAAACTAAATGTCTCCAAAGATTTTTGCCATCCCTTGATCTTATGAAATACAACACAAATAAACTATTCAAGAAACCCTTAAAACTTTAAAAAGAAGAAAATAGGAATAGACTACTACATGCTGTAGAAATTATTAGTAACTATAATTACATTTTGGAAAACAAAATCAAATATTAGTAAAGTCATAATATTAGGCATTAAAATTCAAAATTCAATCCAATGAATTCTCACAACAATAATAATAATAATCAATCCAATGGACTTGGCCCAAACATAGGTCAATTCATTCCGAACAATCTGTAGTTCACAAAATAAGATGCCATCTAATGCTTCAAAATGAGTTTAATGTATTTTCTAATGTTTCAATAGATTTCAAGCAAATATCTGCTCCATAAACACGTTAAAATCAACCAACATAATATAAAAAACATTTTCATCACATCTAATTTTTTAATTCATAATTCACAATGATACAAAAAATGTAGAGATCCTCCAAAAAACGCTCTAAAAATTCACAAGTCGTAATGTGGAGTGAAAGAATTTGAATCTTTAATTTCTTAATCGAAAGTATGTCTTAATCAATTAAATTATATTCAGATTGACTCAAATCACCTTTTCAGTTATTGGATTAAATGACTACTTGAAATGCTGCATTACTCTTTTATTTTCAACTTCAACAATGTTATTGAAGTATAAAATGGTCTTGGAATTTTTAAATTGAAAAATGGTGTATACTAAATCAAATGCTATTAAAGTTAGCCAAGACTGATCTGATCAATTTTTCTCTTAAAATATTTTTTTTTTTTTTTTTTTTTTGTAAAACCTTCTCTCTTAGAATCATAATCCAAAAGAAAAAAGCACAGCCATCTCAAAGCAAAAATATATTGTCAAAATTGACAATCAACACAACAAATATTGTCTGTTTCATCAAACTTCGAAAGGTATAAATAGGTTGGTTGTGATCAATTTGATGCCCGGTTTAGGCAAAAAGGCTGACATTGGAACCAACATTTTGAAAACCATACCGACTTCTTGACCTAAAACGAACATCGAACCAACTAAAACTGATCTAAACAGATTAAAAAAAACGTATCCAAAACGAACCAACTAAAAAAAATTGGTTTTGAAATTTAACAAACCAAACCAACCAAAAACGATAATCCGAACCCCCCCCCCCCCCCCCCCCCCAAAAAAAAAATCAACTCAATTCAATAGCTTTATTGGTTCTCTTTTTCGGTTTTCGCTTCGGCGTCTATCAAGATCAACCTACATCCCACACCCTAACAGAATCCCATAACCACGAAATGGGAGCATGTGATGGAAAAGAAAACTACAGAAATATCAAGGCCAATTAGCAATCAATCTCTGATGAACAAAGTTAAAATGTACCCATAACACAGATCATACCAGTTAAACTTACTGACCACAGACAACCATTTGGAATGGATACAGAGTAAAATACAAAATATACATGGTTTCCTAAAAGATTATTTGAAATCATATACTTGGCATCAAAACAAAACATAGTACATTTAGCAAGCAATATATAAGGGAAAAAGAATCAGATATTCAGTGATGTTTTTAAGGGAAGAACAAGAGACTATCAGTGGAGCCAAGTTAAGAGATATTAACTTTTGAAATGTTGACTGCTATAAAGTAAGAATGAAAACATCAGTAGAATAACATTTTCAACATTCTACGTGTTTATATTAAGAGTGAATATGATAGAACATAATGAATAAACAAGGCATCCGCAGCAGGGTAGGCGAGATCTATCAAATGGGAATGTAACAAATATTTGTACATCCAACATGTTCACATCATGAGTGATAAACTCTAACATACTTACAATTGATAGTTAAAAGAATAAAAAGAAAGAACAGTTTCGTTTTCACCACTAACATCCGAGATCACTTTTCAACAATTTGTTACCAAAGACAATTCTATCAAATCAAATAAGGTAAATTTAAATTTCAACTCCCAAGTTCCCATTAATCTAGAGTTTCCACAACAGATCAATATTGAAAGTATAACTTCAAAGTTTCATCAAGCAAAGAAGAAAAGATTCAATCATCCCAAATCATCAGCTCAACTAAAAACAAAAAGGTTGGCTTGAAAGTAAGCAATAGAAATAGCCCATCTCACCTCAAAAACAATTATCCCTTCCCTGAAGTCCAAAATATGAAAAAAGCAATCAAATGAAGTCGATTCGACCAGTTTGACCAATAAACATCAGTTAATTCAATTAGTTTTAGCCAAGGGTCCGGCAGGTTACAAAAAGGTTCGTTTAAGCATTGGTTTCAGTTTTCCTTGAACCAACAGTCTAATCGATTTTAGCAGAACCAGCTCATGCGTCCCCAACAACAATCACAAAAAGTCCACATACTATCCATAGAAGTCCTTATGCATAAAAGTTACTCTTATCAAACTTCGACCAAAATAGCCCCCCATTAAACATAAATTCAACAGATGGAAACGTAATTTGAGAAAGCCGTGAAAGATCTTCTCAAGCAAACTAAGAACAAGACTTACTGATAATAATAAACATCTCAGCAATTCTTTCCTCAGATTATCTACTGTTTATATCTTCTGATTATTAAGGTTACACTTATCTAATCTTTACAGAAATGTTCATTTCAGTAAGAATCATAACTTCACTTCTAAAGAAAAGCAAAGCTCGGAAACAGAGATTCCAACGAAACAAAAACACTCAGTAAACGAATAACAATACTATCACATAAGACAAACCTTTTGTGAAAATAAATAAGTGAAGTCTCAAATGTAGCATTATAAACCCAGAACTTTCTCATCCAAAAGATTAGAGTATGTCCAGACAAAAATTAAACACCAAAACAAACTACCTTTTCATATAAAACGTACGATTACTCGAAAACAAAATGGAAAACAAAAATAAAGCTGCTCAGTAACCTAAAACGAGAGTAATCCAGAACAAACCCATCACTGAACGAGCCCCTTCAGAACCTGAGCTTGGTGAAAAACCACCTGTTCTTCCCGGTCTTGAATCTCTCCTCGAATCTCTTCTTGGTCTCCTTAGCGGCCGTAACCTTCTTGTCCTTCGACTGCAAGGAATCGATGGTGACGACGTCCTTAAGATCCACATCGAGAGTGTACCTGGTGGGCATTAGGTGCCTGTAATTGACGAGCTTGATGAAGGCCTTGACTCTCGATTTCTTCGCAGTCTTCTTAGAAGAGTCCTTGCGGATGACCTTGGCCGGGTACTTCTTGATTCCGGCGACCAAGCAGTGGCCATAAGCACGATCCCGAGTTCCGTCATCGAAGGCGCGAATGATGACCGCCTTCCGGCCGGCGTAACGGCCTTGAAGGACGACGACGGCTTTGTTCGGCTTGAGGAACTTCACCATTGTCGGATTTCTCCTCCTCTCTGTGTGTTTCCTCCTTCACGTCGGCTCCAACAGACGAAGCGTGGATTTAGGTTTCCCCTAAAATAGGGTTTTAGGGCTTTTGTGGTGAAAATGGGCTTTCATGTGGAAATGAGCCGTGTTGAAATGGGCTTTCATGTGAAATTGGGCCGTATCGAAATGGGCTTTCCTACTGAACTGGGCTGTGAGATAGGAATGTCGATCCAGCCAAGGCCATCTCCCCCAATTTCTATAGTCAGGTGTTCAAATATTCATATCTTATCTTGTTTGTTTTTTTTTTTGCCTTGAGAAGAAATACCAATAGTTGGAGACTGTTGCGCCCACTGAGGACAATCCTCAATTCAAATTTCATGATGCCTAGCTTGTTGTGCATGGTATGCCATCGTAATAGCCACTTCATTTCCTTCTATTGGGTCTAGGAGAAAGCCCAAAATATGATGAGTTTTTGAAAGGTACTTTAGTTTCTCGATCAATGGTTCGATCTCATTGTTTGTAGTGATGGTCTCGTCCCATTAAAAGGCTTCAAACAATTTTAGAGTCCACTTCCGCCCAAATTGAAGTTAGGCCAGCTTCCAAAGCAATTTGGACTCCCTCGATTAGAGTTTTAACTCCCGCCCATTCCACAAAAACACACACATTGTTGAGAAAAATTATGCTGCAACCATCACTTTGCCACTACAATCTTGAACAATCACCTTGAAAATCCACATCTCCATTAAGAATTGTTACATCCATGTATAGTTTATACTGGTTGTGGATCGGCGGTACCCACTTTCTAACATATGAGGTATGTGTAGCATAATGAGACGTATGAGAGAAAAAGCTGGGAAGTTCACTAACCACATGTTGTTGTCGATCCCGAACAACTAAAGAGGAATTTGAAAAATCCTAAGCTACCACAAATTCATCCATAAAAATTGCAGCCCAATAAATTAGATCTACCTTTGACCTTTTTAGATTTTTTGGACCTTGAAATACCATATTGTTTCAACTGCTCCAAATTGCCCACATAGTCGTTAAAAAAATCGCCAGATCCTTTTTTTTAAGTATCACTTGGGCCCTGCAAAACAGATCAAATATATCAGAAAAATAAGAATTGAAAAGGTTTTGCACTAGACTCCATCGAGCCCAATACTTCCTTACCCATTTACAGCCCCAAAGCACATTAAGTGTTGTTTCACTCTCCCTTCCACAACAAGGGCATTTTAGATCACACTGGACTCGTTGCTTGAGAAGATTTGTTCTAGTGGGTAGGATGTTGAGACTAGCCTGCCATATCTATCTTTTTTTTGGTTGGGATATTGATACTCCATAAGATCTTCCACAATTTCGAAGTAGTAGTAGTTGAAGACAATGAATCCTCATGAATCATATTCATAGCAAGCTTATACCTTTTACGAACTGAATAGATCCATTTTCTATCATAATGCCAGAAGAATGTGTTTGTGTGATGAGTCCCTGCAATTAGAATATCCTTATTTTTTTTTGACATTTTCCTATACAAAAAAACCAGTTAGTAACTCATAATTCCAAGCTTGGCTCTCCGTCAAGATACATTTGACACGATAGTCTGACAAAGACCTTTGCATGGAAATTAACTTAAAGGCCTTCTCTTGAGGAATCCATTGATCTGTGTGTATATCAATGGATTCTTCGTTCTTAACTCACCACCGCCTGCCCTTAATGGCTAGTTCACAACCTCACAAAATTCTTCTCCAAACATAGAAAGGCCTGTTACCCAATCTTGCATTCAGAAAGCCCTCCTTGGGGAAATAATATGCCTTTAGAATTGTAGCAACTAAGAACCCTGGCCATTGAAGAGTTCTCCAAGTGTGTTTTATCAATAGGGCATGGTGGAAAGCCCTTATATCTCTGAAGTCCATTCCACCTTTGTTCTTTGGTTTGGTCATAGCCGCCCAATTCATCCAATGGATCTTACGACCTTGCTCGGAGCTACCCACAAAAAATTACCCATTAGTTTGTTTAGATCATGGGAACATCCTTGGGGTAACTTAAAGCAAGCATGTAGGTACGAATTGCTTGCGCAACTGCTTTAATGAGTCCTTCTGAACTCTTGTCTTTATGTGATTCATAGGTGCTTTCTTATTTATAGATAAAGAGGAAGGACATCCTAAATATTTTCCATGATCTATCACAATCTTGACTTTTAGCATGCTTGCCAACATATTCTTTGTCTCACTCTCTATTCATGGCTCAAACGCAACTGCAGACTTATTATAGTTGATGATCTGACTAGTAGCTTTTTTATATACTCTCAGTATTCTCTTGAGTTCCAAAAATTCCTCTTGACAAGCTTTGGGGAATAATAAGTTTTTGTTTGCCGAAAAAAAGAAAAAAGACAAATGGCATGTGCATTACAAGTAATTTTCAGACCCAAGGTTTTTTCAGAGCCATTTGCCCTTTTTAAAAGGTAGAAAGCACTTTAGAACATATGAGAAACAAATAAGGGGATAGGGGATCTCCCTGTCTAAAACCTCTAGAAGGTTGTTATACTAAAAAAAAGTTGTTTGTCTTATAGGCCCAAATAGAAACTATATAATAAAATACATATCTCATTAACTGAATTTTCATTACCTTGAACTTTTTATGATTGTGACAAATAGGTCCATGAACCTTTAAAAGTGTCTAAAAAGTTTTTGAGCTTTCAATTTTGTGTCTAATAAGTTCATAAACTTTTAAAATTGTCTAACATGTCCTTAAACTTTTGATTTTGTGTCTAATAAGTCCCCTAACTTTCAATTTGTGTTTAATAGGTCATTGACCTACTTAACATTTTTTTACATTAAAAAAACTATTGGATACAAAATTGAAAGTTTAATATCCCTATCAGACATAATATA
Organism: Trichosanthes truncata; assembly: GCA_033996785.1. NCBI lineage: Eukaryota > Viridiplantae > Streptophyta > Magnoliopsida > Cucurbitales > Cucurbitaceae > Trichosanthes > Trichosanthes truncata. The sequence continues at coordinate 80,625,966 of JAWPNB010000003.1, forward strand.
ATTTTGTGTCTAATAAATTCGTTAATCTTAAAAAAAATGTTCAATATGTCAAGGGACCTATTAGATATAGAATTGAAAGTTCATGAACTTATTTATCATTTTTAAAGTTCATGGACCTAGACACACAATTGAATTTAAAGTTTAAGAATATGTTAAAAACAAACATGAAAATTTAGAGACTAAATTTGTAAGTTTACTCAATTTTTTAAAAAGAAAAATCAAAGGAATAGACTCTACTTTTAAGTTTTAACGTGTAGCCAAAGTGTTCACCAAACAAAACGTTTTCTTAAGATTTTCTAGAATTTTGTTAAGTAATTAAAAGAGAATAGACAACATGTTGTAGAAATTATTAGTAAATATGATTACATTTTGGAAAACAAACACCATGATTAGTTAAGTCATAATATTAGCCAGCAAATTCTTCAAGAATTAAAAGTTTAATTGAAAAGGAGGGACAAGTTATATCTAATGGATTTCTTTTTTGTTTTTTAGATTCGAACCTTTAAGATATTGGTCGAGACTACATGCTAATTAAGCTATGTTCATTTTGACCAATTCAATGGACTTGACCTAATCCAGACAATCTGTAGTTTACAAAATAAGTTGTTATTTCTCAATTTTCTAACGTTTTAAAACTAGCTTAATTTCTTTTCGAATGTTTCAAAAACTTTCAAGCAGTATCTACTCCATAAAGTCGGTAAAATCAACAAACATAACATCAAGAGTGTTTTCATCACATCTATCTTTTTATTTACAATGTTATGAAAATGTAGAGATCTTCTTAGAGATGTCTACAAGATGGATGAGATCGGGGATGGCTTCCTTATTCCTGTCTTCACCTCCCAATTTCATTTTTCGTTCTCACGAAATTTCTCATTTAATTTTCCGATAAACGGAGCAGGGATTCTGTGGGGAAATTCACAAAGATCGGATTCTCTACAATAAGTTATTCTCCAATTTATGATTTTCAATTTTTTTTTTTAAATTTTGATTAAATATATATATTTCAAAAAATTATATTTAAATTATTAATTCCTAATGAGAAACTTATATTAAAAAAGAAGATTTGTTAATTCCTTAGAAAAACAAAACAATATTTTATAAAAGTTTAAATTTCTATTTAAAGAGAAATTAAATTTATTAATTTCCTTTTGAAATTCAAATTAGCCAAGTAGATTTTATTACAATTTGAATGGTGTGGTTTCAAAAATCAATAATAGTACATAAATTTAAATAATTACAACTCATTGTCATTTAAAAGAAAAATTAAGTCATTAGATTTAGAATTTGAATAGAAAAATGATCACCAATTAAGACAAACCAATCGTTGTATTTTTATGAATTAGATTGATAATGTATAATTCAACTTAGCATAATTTCAAAAATTAAGACAAAATGGTACACAATTTACAATGAATGCTTAAACTTGGCACAAAAAGTTTATCCTTATTGTTTTTTTTAATAAAAAAAAAGTTGTGGCTTTTTAAGGAAAAAAAAACTAAAAGAAAATATGCTATATGTAAGAGAACGAAATACATAAGGATGATTACTTGTAAAATATTAAAATTTAAAAGATTAAAAAATTAAATTGTGATTAATAAATTAGTGGTCATTTGATATATTGAGCTAAAATTAAATTACAAAATGAAAATATATAATTTATATTCAACTTTGATATTTATTTAATTTTAGAAAATGGAAATAATAAATGAAAAAAAATTATATATGAATTAAAAAAAAAAGGGACAGTGGGTGAAATGTTCTTCACTTATAACGAAATTAAATTTTCAAAAATATTTTGTTTACAATAGTTTTCAAAGATAATTAAATTAAAACATATTATTGAACATTAATATAAATTAGAAAAGGTTAAAGAGAAAGAGAAAAAAACAAAACAAAAAAAAAACAAAATCTATCCATTGTAAAATAAATTAGCCCACTCTTTTTTCCTTTTCTTTTTTTAAGCTCAGCCCTTTTTTTAAAAAAGAAAAACAAAACTGAGCCCACTTTGAAAAACCTTGTGCTCCACGCTACTTCTTCTTCCCTTTTCTTCACGCCGTCTCCTCCGTTTCAGCAGCTCATTGTCGTCGCCGCCTCTCTTCCGTTCACTGCTGCTGCGGCCGCCACCATCGTCTTTCTTCGGCTCGTGCCGCCGCGGCCTCCTCCCTCCCGTTCGTGTTTGTGTTTGGCTGTTTTGGTTCGGACGTGAATCGGTCATCCAATTATCTTTAAATTCCAAGCTTGATTGATTCACTGGACAACTTCAACCTTATTTATATTTGAATATTTGTAGATTATAGTTGGCATATCACTTTCTTTTAGCTTTTGCCACTTCGGCTCTCTGGTGAACGATTAATAGTATTTGTTTTTAGATTTCACAACGTGTTGGAAGAAGTGTTTTGTGGGTTATATAGAAAATAGTTGTGTGCCCAAATACGATGCTAAACTATAATGCGAATGCGTGCTGATGTTTATTGAAGTTATTGTCGTCCTGTAATACGTTGGGTTTGGTTGTTACTAAAGTTTGTTTTCTTATATGAAATTTGTAGGAATTTTTTGTGAAGATTTAAGTGAACGAAATGCAAGCTGCCAGTGTTGTAGTCATGGGCTCTCTTGTTTTTGCGGAGGGATCGTCTTTTCGTTCGAATGGGTCTAGCATATGTGTGTTTCCGCAACACAAGAAATTAAACATCTCGAAACCCTGTAAATCTTCTAATGCCATTCATCAATGTTGTGATTTCTTTGAAAGAAATTTGGCATATCTACTTGATATATGTTATAGAATGGCTCGAAAGTTTGACCCTCTCTACTCGGAGGGGAAAAAGTGTACAAAATTCCTTTTGTTTCTTAATAAACATATTAGCCCAATTGGTTTCTAGGAATGAAAAGAAATAGAGTTTGATTTAGTGGGAGAATTTGGCATAGGTTAACTTAACTTCATTGATGTCATGCAGGTGGAAGCCACTTTATAGACCATGGCTTGAGTGAAACAGATCCCGAAGTTCGAAGTATTATTGACCAAGAAAAGCAGCGACAGTTTAAAAGTCTTAACCTTATTGCCTCTGAGAATTTTACATCTAGGGCAGTTATGGAGGCACTAGGTTCCTGTCTCACAAACAAGTACTCTGAAGGGTTGCCTGGAAAAAGGTGAACTTTCCTCATTTGATGTACTATGGATTTGAATTCAAATTTTTTAGTTGTTGAGAGGATTATTGCAATTTAAGATTTTTGTCATGAATCTCAGGTACTATGGTGGCAATGAACATATTGATGAGCTTGAAACATTCTGTCAAAAAAGGGCTCTAGGAGCATTTCATTTGGACAAGAACAAGTGGGGTGTAAATGTTCAACCATTATCTGGATCACCTGCTAACTTTGAGGTTTATACTGCAATTCTCAATCCTCACGATCGGATCATGGTGAGTATCGTTATGATTAGTTTTTTAATCACCATGTTAACTTAGACAATTGGTGATGTTACTGATTATGTTAAATGACTTTAGGGTTTAGACTTGCCTCATGGAGGACATTTGTCTCATGGGTTCATGACACCAAAAAGGCGGGTGTCAGCCACATCAATTTATTTTGAATCTATGCCTTATCGTCTTGATGAGACTACAGGTACTTCCCATGTGGGATAAAGTTTGTTTGTTTTTTTTATGGTCTCTTTCGTGGTTTTTATGCATTCTAATTAAATAGGAAACTCTTACAGGTATTGTAGATTATGACATGCTTGAAAAAACTGCCAACTTATTTCGACCAAAGCTGATTGTCGCTGGTGCAAGTGCTTATCCACGTGATTTTGACTATCCTCGCATGAGAAAAGTGAGTATTTATCTGAATCCAATGTTGTTCACCATTTTACATTAAGTAGCTAGCCCCATTTAGAAAATTATTATAAGTAGCACTAGTGAATAACTTATTTGATTTGGTCTGGTAGATTGCCAATGCTGCTGGTGCTTTTCTCATGATGGATATGGCTCATATAAGTGGGCTTGTTGCTGCTTCTGTGGTTGCTGATCCTTTTGAATACTGTGATATTGTGACCACAACAACACACAAGGTACAGGATAAATTTTGCCAATTGGTGCATCTTTTCAGGTACCATGTTTTTCTCCAACTTCATTTAATATTTAAAAATAAGAAAGCCTCCATCGGGAAAAAATTATTGCAAAGAATATCTCCAACCCAAAATAACTTTGCAAATTTTACTTTGATACATAAGAATTCTTGTGAATGACACTCCCACGGGAGGCAGGAGGCCATATACTGTACAGAAATTTATTGGTTTCTTTCAAGACTTAAAATCCTACACTTCCAGTACACTTTAATTTTGCCCACGAGCTCAAGAGAGCTTCATAAAGCCAAATATCTAACTTTTCTGGAAAAGTAGAGGAGATATTAATTTCATTTCGTATTTTGTTGACTTATTTTTACCTATTTTTCAAATCATCACATTTCATTTAATTTTGCCTTCTCTTCCGACATGTTTAGCTTTATATAACATCTTCAGTATGAAGCTGATTGTGACTCGTGTTAAAGAAACCATTTTGTCAACCTGAAAAAACATCAAATTGTTTGCAGTCTCTAAGAGGTCCAAGAGGTGGCATGATCTTCTTCAGGAAGGATCCTGTTATGGGAGTTGACTTAGAATCTGGAATTAATAACGCTGTGTTTCCAGGATTACAGGTTGGTTTGGTCCAACCAGTCTTGTGGTAGCACGTAAAGATCAAGAGTTTATTTGTTTTGCTAGATACTTCGTCTTTGGTTTCTAAATACTGTCGATTTTATGGTTCTCATGCAGGGCGGTCCTCATAATCATACAATTGGGGGACTTGCTGTCTGCTTGAAGGAAGCACAATCTCCAGAATTTAAGGTCTATCAGAATAAGGTACTTCACTTCCTCAATGAGAGATAAACACTGTGTAAGACAAGACACTTGTTTTCTTATTTTGTAACACAACTCTTCATACTTTAGGTCATCTCCAATTGTAGAGCTCTTGCTAGTCGACTTGTCGAGTTAGGCTATAAGCTAGTTTCTGGTGGAAGTGACAATCACCTGATTCTTGTAGATCTCAGACCATTGGTAATTAAACAAACACATTGTTTTGTTCCTCATAAATATAATTGTGCTTTGAAATGACAACGTAACGCAAGGAAGCATATATTAGGATGTGTTAATCCTATAAGTTATCTATCTCTAACAACAACAGGGTATTGATGGGGCACGAGTGGAGAAGATTCTCGACATGGCCTCGATCACTCTCAACAAGAACTCAGTTCCTGGTAATGACATATGTATGTTTCAACAAGTTGACCATCCATGTCTAATTTTCTTGCTTGAACAAACTCTTGGCTGTTTCGTGCATATATAGGTGACAAGAGTGCTCTAGTTCCAGGAGGCATTCGAATTGGATCGCCTGCCATGACCACCCGAGGATTCACCGAGAAGGAATTCGTAGTGGCTGCAGACTTCATCCATGAGGGTGTTAAGATAACTCTTGATGCCAAACCGTTGGCCACAGGATCAAAACTTCAAGAGTTCATCAACTTTGTGACAACCTCTGATTTCCCTTTGATCAACCGAGTTTCGGATCTTCGCTCGAGAGTTGAAGCTCTCACAACTCAATTTCCAATACCTGGCCTGTGAGTTTCACCCATAGAATGAAATGGATATAAATAAATTTACAATAAAAATGCTGACAAAAAAAGGTGACAAGGTTCCAGGAAATGTCATTTGGTCTTAAATAGTTTGTAACATTTTAGAAGCTGTTGTTGCAGAGATGAGGCTTTGGTAGGATAGGAACTGTATCAATGCTTAATTCCTCTTCCTATATTTTTATCTTCGTATTTTCTTGGCTGTTGCAGATTGCAGTGTTACCATGAGTAGTTTTATTTTCAGAAAAATTTATAGGTTGCTTGGATGTGTTCTCTTATAAAATATATTCTGAGAAGTGCTTTTTGAAGATGGATCAGGGTCCTTCTAAGATGTGATTTTATTATAGAATTTAAATTACTATAACACAGCTCGTTTCAGGGGAAAATCTACAGATTTTTTTTTTTTTTTTACATTAGTTTAAATTACAAATTTAGTTTCTAAACTTTAAAGTGTCTTTGAATTTTCAAGTTAGTGTCTATTTATTCTATAAACTTTAAAAAGTATTTAATAGGTTCTTAAACTTCTAATTGTGTGGCCAAAATGAGCATAGATTAGTGGTAATTGACAATGTATTACCTCCCTTGAGGTTGGAGATTCAAATCTCCTTACCTTCATTTGTTGTATTAAAAAAAAAACTTTCAATTTTGTTTCTATTAAGTCCTTGAATTTTTAATTTTGTTTAATAGGTCTTGACTTATTTAACATTTTTTAAAATTCACAAATATAGTAGATACAAAATTGATATTTAGAGTTCTATTATACATACAATTCAAATTTAAAACTATTAGTTCAGTTAATTCTTAAAATTTTTGAATATTTTAAGGACTTATCAAACATAAAATTGCAAGTATGGGGACTCATCTTAAGTTTTTAAAGTTTAGAGACTTATTAGAAATAAAATTAAAATTTATGAATCTATTAAACAAAAAATTTAAAGTTCAAAGATCTGTTGCACATTTTTTAAAATTGTGGGACTAAACTTATAATTCAACCTAAAAATAATATTATTTTCCTCTTTTGAATCTGACTCAGATATAGTGATACTGAAGATTTTGTAACCATATCCCATTATTTGTTGTCCACAAAAATGGTTTGAACAAAATTTTGATGGGACTTGGTACTGTTATTTTATTTATTTGTTTCTTTTACAAAAATGAGCCAACAAAAATTAGGGGTGAGTATTAGTTTTGTGCTCAAACTGACGTCTACCATCGATCTATTGATTTTTATCAGTTGATTTTGGTTGGTTTTAAAGAAGTTGGTGTCGTCGACCGATCGATCACACTAATGATTCATCAAGTTTTTCCAAAATCGAACGACTTTGAGAAAAAGTAAAATGAAAAAAAAAAAAAAAAAAAAAAAAAAGGAAAGAAGAAGAAGGGTTGGAGAGGAACAGAGAAGAGGCATTTCATCTGCCTTCTTGTTGTTGCCACCAAAAATTGAAAAGAAAATGGAGAAGAAGAGAAGAAAATTAAATGAGAGGGGAGAGAAGAAGGAGAAATGAAGAAGAGGGAGGGGTGTGTGAAGAAGTAAAACAATAAATATATAATTTATTAATATAATATATATATTTTTTATTTCTATTAATATATACTATATTATAATTTTAAAACAGCCTCGGTAGACCAGATAATATTTATTATATGTTTTTTTTTTTTAACATTGAAGGAAGTCAAGTTAGTTCGATTAGAAAGATATGTCTTGATGTCGCTGGCCGATCGACATGTCAGTTTTGTAATGTGCAAAGATGATGTCTTTGTAATGTGCAAAGATGATGTCGATCAAACCGTCAACTATACAAACCAACCGACGTTGATTTGGTTAGTTTTGATCGGTTGGATCGTTTTTTTGATTTTGTTTGATCACTCCTAACAAAAACTGCAATTAGGTGGATTATAAAATTGGGACAATAATTATAATATATTCTTATGGTAAATAATGTACAAAACTCAACTACCAACTATAGTGTAAGTGATATGTCTTAATTATATTTAAATAATGAGAAACTTTTAAAAGAATAGTGTGAATTATAAAATTTTAAAAATTGTAAGAATGAATCAAGAAAAGTAGGGGTGTTTACGGTTCGGTTCAGTCCGATTTGGACTGAACCATGAACTGAAACGAACATATCGATTTTGAGAGATGCCAAATCGACTAAAATCGAAAGTTTTCGATTTTGGTTTTGGAACCGAACCGCCTTAGTTCAGTTAAGTTTTGTTTGGTTATAACCATTTTTTTTATTTTATTATAATCCCTTTTTTCCAATTAAATTTTTTTAAGATTTGCCAGAACAATCTTTATTCATTCATATACAAAGATTTCAAAAATCGATTTTGGTAGTGGAGACGATTGCTAAAGAACTATGGATGGAAGAATATCCAGAGGTTTTGCATGTTCTTGTTGAGAAAGACTTACCTATTCTGCAAGGAGATTTGAATCTTTGTGTTTGAGTGGAGTGTGAGTTGGGTGCTTTATTTGTACTCTCGTTATTCCAAAAAAAAAAAAAAAAAAAGATTGGTGCGATGGATGCATATGGCAGTGACGTCGATGAGCGTGAGCTAACGGGTGAGGAAGATGAAAGAAATTGAGACAGATGGTGAGAAGGAATAACGAAATAAAGAAGAAAATATCTTACGGATGGTGGTTGGAGAATTGAAGCAGCGCGAATGGCATAACACGACTGAGAAATCGTAAATGATTAAATTAAGGTTTTGTTGTTTTCTTTGGGCAACTAGAAGAATGACTAAATTCTAATAGTGCAAGTTGAAAAATAGTTGCAACTCTTTTTTTTTTTCAAAAATGTCTAAACTTAATTTTTAATTATATTTTGTTATTTCTGATGGATGTTAAATACCCTTACCCAAGTTTTATCCTCTGTAACAACAAAATGAAATCCTAAAAAATAGGCAAATAATTTAAGAACCTTGATTTTACTCCAACACTTCCAATTAACTCCCATTGAACTAGAACACTAGAATACACCAGAAGACGATTAAAAATGAGTAAAACACAAAAATTAGAGATGACCGGAAATAAAAATGATGACTTTAATTATTTAAGTAAATATATCTACCTTTGTCCCCTATGTTAGATTATTATAAAGGTATCTACCTTCTTGCATCTACCCTATGTATCTACCTCCCATGGATTCCAAAAAATGCTTATATCTACTAGCCTCCCACTTTCGTCCATCGTCATTAGCGAATGGCGAACGAAGCTCCACCCTACATTGAGGTATGTACATATGCTTGTTAGACCCGATTAAGCTCGATTAGGTATTTCCTCTTATTTACTTGTTCCTCTTAATGACTCATAGTATACAGAGACCTCTCTTGATGATATTTCCTTCTGCTTACTAGTTCCTTTAGACTTGCCTCGTTCCCGTCTATATTAGTATCTACAATGCCAATATCAACGACAAAAGCAGCAATCCTTATACATCGACTAGCATACAAGCGAGGTCTCTATCCTCAAACTAGAAATATGTGTAAGTATCTACTAAACGAGGGTGAGAAAACAAGATTTAGAATCCCTAAATCACAACCATTACCTACCAAATGCTGATTAGGGGTAAATAAGAATAATTATCCACATGTCCCCATTAATGATGGATTTGAAAACCTCATCGTCTCCCCTAATGAACTATGTTTTTGTTTATACATTCGATTCCCCCCCCGCCCCCCCCCCCCCCCCCCCCCCCCCCCAAAATCCCAAAAAAAAAAGTCATGCATTTGAACCCTTATCCCCCATACCTTTACACTTGAGATCGAGGGTTCTCGATTGCCCTGCTGAATGATTTTGGGGTCAATTCCTTAGTCCCCATCTACCCCCAACTGACTTCTTCAAGTACTCGTTTGCCTTTTCCGATTAGTCGTTTTCTTCTTTGATTGCTCGCTTTCCTTTTTCTGCTCATACGTCTTCAACCCAACAAAATATTTTACGAATTGAGATGAACAACGTGATTTTTTTTCAAAACCGTGATTTCCTTTCAAAATAGAATTTGGGAGTTAGTTAAAGGTTGTAGATATGATGATTGCATGACTGTATATACGAATGTCCACTAAGGGCATTCTAAGAAATCAACATTATATTAAACTCCTCCTAAAAACGAGGTAGCCATGAACGCAATATTAAAACTATCTTAGCCATATTTTATTAATTTTTTTTATTTGTAGACATTACTTACAATATCCATGTAAAATATATATAAAGAAATGGGCTGGCTAAATGGGCCTTATATTTCCTCAAAAAAAAAAAAAAAAAAAAGAAGGAAAATTGGCTTGATATTAGTTTGTTTGTTTGTTTGTTTTTTTTTTTTTTTTTTTTTTTTTTTTTTTTTTTTTTTTGCAAATTACTTGATATTAGTTGGGCTAGGCATTAAACAAAAGTGGTTTTAAAAACATATAAAATATATTATTATTATTTTGTTCGATTTGATTCAAAAAAAATTTCTCGATTTTTAAGGTATTGAACTGAAGACCGAACCAAAATTTGATTTTTTTAATATATGAACCAAAAAACTATTTAAAAAAAAACTCGGTTCTGTTTGTCGGTTCATATCGGTTTTTGCACACCTCTGAAGAAAAGGGACTAAATGAACTTATAAATGAAAACTTAGGGACCAAATGGTAATTTTTTCAAAATAATATTAAAATGTAATACTTCATTTTCTATGTGTATAAGACTCTACATTCAACTTTTATATGTACGTTGCATTTTCAACATTATGAAACACGTGCAACGTATCACGGTTGCAGCTCTTCAACCGTGCGGCACTTGCTCTAACTCGGCAAGGAAGTCAGCCGTACGAAAAATGGAAGTTACGGACTACTTCCGTATATGGTCTAGCCTCCCCTCGAGTCTCGGGAGAAAATGTTTTATAAATCAATTTGAGAGAAATTACATGAAAAGATTTGAAATAATATTGTTATACACTAGAAAGCAATAAAGGGACAGCCACGGCTTAATAGCATATAACTCCGGGTAGGAAGGTTGGATAACTAGTCATACCCCCCTATAGTACATTCTAGGATTTATGCCTTTGTCAGGCTTGAACATGAAAAGAGGCGAAGAGTCATACAGCCACAAAAATACAAGTAAAGTAAAGAACAAAGCTAAACTAAAGACATAAGATGAAAGCATGGCTAAAAGGGGTTGAGATGGGCATGCGACCACGGGCAACACACCCTGGACAAGCATGACCGTGACACAACGCACGTAGTATCCAACTAGTTAAAAGAAAAAGAGGGACAAAAAACAATAATGATTTTTTTTCTCTTGTAACGAAAATAAATTTTCAAAGATAATTAAATTAAAGAATAAATTACAAGTTTAGTTTTTAAACTTTAAGGTTTGTATCTATTTACTCCTTTAATTTTCAAAAGTGTCTACTAGGTTCCTGACAAATTCAAAACTTTTAAAAATTAATTGATCTATTAGATATAAATTTGAACTATTAGATATAAATTAATTGATCTATTAGATATAAATTTTAACTTTCAAAAGTGTCTAATAGGTCCTTAAACTTTTAATTTCGTGTCTAATAAGTTCCTGACAAATTCAAAACTTTTAAAAATTAATTGATCTATTATATATAAATTTGAATTTTATGTCTAATGAAATCATAAAATTTTAATTTTGTGTGCAATAAATCAATGAATTTTTTGAAAGTTCAAGGATCAAATAGACACAAACTTCAAAATGTAAATATTATTTTTATTTTCAAAAATTCTATAACTAAATTTGTAATTTAACCTAAATTAAAATATATTATTGAAAATTAATATAAATTAAAAAAGGTTACAAGAAAACAAAAAATCAAATCTATCCATTCAAATCAGCCCACTTTGTAAGATTAAATAAAAGAAAGAGTAAAACCCTTTCATCTGTGCTCACGCCACTCCTGCATCTTCTTCTTCTTCACGCCGTCTCCTCCTCCAGCAGTTCAGTGTCGCCGCCGCAGGCGTCTTTCTTCCTCTCATGCGCCGCCACCGTCGTCTTTCTTTCCGTTCATGCCATCGCAGTCTCCTCCCTCCTAGCGATTTTGCACTGATTTTCTACTCCCTTATTGTTGCAGGTATTCTACCAATCTCACTTTCTTTTCACTGTAAAAACACAAACTACAATTTGTCTAATGAAAAAATGGAGGAGTTGTTAGAAGACGGATTTTTTTTTTCAAAAATTGAAATTCCCTGCCACAATTAACCACTACAATAACCAATGATGAATTTATGGAACAAGAGCATGAATCCATGCATCTTTTTCATCGAAATAACTTATTCATATTAAAAAAAGGTTAAATTATAAACTCCCTAAACTTTAAAAGCATCTAATAGGTATTTAAATTTTTATATTTGTATTCATTTAGTCTCTGAATTTTAAAATATATCTAATAGATTCATAAGTTTTTAATTTCGTGTCTAATAATTCAGTTTGTATCTAATATGTTATTGACTTTTTAAAAAAATTGATGAACTTACTTGATACAAAATTAAAAGTTCAGAGTCTTATTAGACAGTAGAATAGTTAATTTTTGAAAATTTTAAATATATTAGAGATTTATTAGATACAAAATTAAAAATTTAGAGACTTAGTAAACATTTTTTTAAGTTGAAGACCTAATAAATACAAAGTTGAGGACTTAGACACTTTCCAAAGTGTAGACCAAATAGACACTTTGGGTTGTTTGGGGCAAGGGTTATAATAACTCGTAGAATACTCTGCACTCTAAACACAGACTAAACAACTCTGCATTTTAAATAATATTATATTATTTTACATACTATTATAACTCACAGACTATTATAACCCATGTTATTATAATTCACCTAGTGTCCCAAACAGCCCTTATAATTTAACCTAAAAAAGACCTAAAAAAGACCAATCACTCTGTTCCATTCCATGCCCTTCGTTTAGTATATAGTTAAATTAAAAAAAAAAAAATTGTAGTTTGTCTTTAACCTGTAATTAAATATAAATTTTAAGGGATATTGATAGCTGCTGACAAGGTTTAAAAAAAAAAAAAAGATAACTGCTGACAAGGAAAAGATACATCCGATAAATTGTACTCGATAATTACTGGTTAGTCCTTTGAGTCGAACAAATCACAAAAAGTTCCAATTATTTGAAATTACTCATAACCCTACACTTTCGGCGTCTCTATATACGAGCAAAACGCATAAAAATTCACAGCAAATTAAGGGGGAAAAAGAAAACTCAGCCGCTCTGCAGCAAGCAAGCAAGCTCCCGCCGTCGTCTCGACCCCTCTCCGTTGCCGGTCTAAGGTTCCGTTCTACCATCACTCAATCATCATCTCACTTTCTGTTAGCTTTTCTCGTCCATTTCTGTGCTTTCTGATTTCGGCTCTTTTTGATTCTCTGTTGAGGTATTGGAATCTTGGCGATGAACGATTAATAGTTTTTGTTTTCACCTGAAATGAATTTTACAGCGTGTTCGATGTGTTTTGTGGGTCATACAGAAAATAGCTGTGCGCCCCAATACGATGCTAAACTATGTTGCGTGCTGTTTTTGAACTTCTGATGTTTATTGAAGTTATTGTCGTCCTGTAATTGGTAATCAAGGTTCTGTAATGGCTACTGAAGTTCGTTTTCTTGTATGAAATTTGTAGGATTTTTTTTTGTGTGTGAAGATTTAAGTGGAAAGGATGCAGGCTGCGGGTGGTGCTGCAGTGATGGGCTCTCTGCAAGTTGTTGTTTGTGCGAAGGGATCGTCTTTTCCTTCGAAAGGGTCTAGCATCTGTGTGTTTCCGCAACACAAGAAATTGAACATCTTGAAACCCTGTAAATCCTCGAATGTTGAAGCAAACATGGTTGCGGGGAAGCCATCATCTTCTATATCTGTCACTGTTCCAGAAATTGGAGGTGAAATGTTATCTAGTGCCATTCATCAATGTTATGATTTGTTTGAATGAAATTTGGCATATCCGCTTGATATGTGTTATAGAATGGCTCAAAAGTTTGACCCTCTACTTGGAGGAAAAAAGTGTACAAGATTCCTTTTGTTTCTTAATAAAAAGATTAGCACAGTTGGTTTCTAGGAATGAAAAGAAATAGAGTTTGATTGAATGGGAGAATTTGGCATAGGTTAACTTCATTGATGTCATGCAGGTGGAAGCCACTTTGTAGACCATGGTTTGAGTGAAACAGATCCAGAAGTTCGAAGTATTATTGACAAGGAAAAGCAGCGACAGTTTAAAAGCCTTGAACTTATTGCCTCAGAGAATTTTACATCTCGGGCAGTTATGGAGGCAGTAGGGTCCTGTCTCACAAACAAATATTCAGAAGGATTACCTGGAAAAAGGTAACTTTCTTCATTTGATGTACTATGGATGTGAATTCCAATTCTTTGTGGGAGGTTTTGAGATTTTGTTGTGGTTGTTGAGAGAATTATGCAAATCAAGGTCTTTATCATACATCTCAGGTACTATGGTGGCAATGAACATATTGATGAGCTAGAAACCCTCTGTCAGCAAAGGGCTCTAGCGGCATTTCGTTTGGACGAGAACAAGTGGGGTGTAAATGTTCAGCCATTATCTGGATCGCCTGCTAACTTTGAGGTTTATACTGCAGTTCTTAATCCACACGATCGGATCATGGTGAGTATTCTTATCATTATTTTTCAATCACCATGTTAATTTAGACAATTGCTGATGCTACCGATTCATGTTAAATGACTTTAGGGTTTAGACTTGCCTCATGGAGGTCATTTGTCTCATGGGTTTATGACACCAAAAAGGCGGGTGTCGGGCACGTCGATTTATTTTGAATCTATGCCTTACCGTCTTGATGAGACTACAGGTACTGCCCATGTGGGATAAAGTTTTTTTTTTTTTTTTTTTTTTTAATGGTTTCTTTTGTGCTTTATGCATTCTAATTAAATAGCAAACTCTTACAGGTATTGTAGATTATGACATGCTCGAAAAAACTGCTAACTTATTTAGACCAAAGTTGATTATCGCTGGTGCAAGTGCTTATCCACGTGATTTTGACTATCCTCGCATGAGAAAAGTGAATATTTATCTGAATCCAATGTTGTTCACCATTTTACATTAAGTAGCCCTATTTAGAAAATAAGTAGCATTAGTGAATAACTTATTTGATTTGGTCTGGTAGATTGCCGATGCTGTTGGTGCTTTTCTTATGATGGATATGGCTCACATAAGTGGGCTTGTTGCTGCTTCTGTGGTTGCTGATCCTTTTGAATACTGTGATATTGTGACCACAACAACACACAAGGTAAAGGATAAATTTTGCCAATTGGTGCATCTTTTCAGGTACCATGTTTTCCTCCAACTTCATTGAATATTTTAAAATAAGAAATATGTATATTCAAGAACCAAACATAAAAGAGGAACAACCTATCAGGCAGGGTAGAGATAGAGAAAGCCCACAATGGGAGGAAACTATTACAAAAAACATCTCTAACTCAAAATAACTATACAAATTTTACTGTGATTACATAAGAATTCTTGTGAATGGCACTCCCACAAGAGGTCATATACTGTATAAGATCACAACAATTTATTGGATCGTTTGGTTTCTTTCAAGACTTCAAATCCTCCACAAATAGTTCCAACTGCACACTTCCAGTACACTTTTACTTTGTCTTCAGAAACCCAAATATCTAACTTGGAAAAGTACAGGATTTTGTATTTTGTTTACCTATTTTGAAAAATTGTCATACTTCGTGTAATTTTGCCTTCTCTTCGAACATTTTTAGCTTGTTTATCATTCAGTATGAAGCTGATTGTAACATGTGTTAAAGAAACCACTTTCTCAACCTGAAAGAAACGTCAAATTGTTTGCAGTCTCTGAGAGGTCCAAGAGGTGGCATGATCTTCTTCAGGAAGGATCCTGTTCTGGGAGTTGACCTAGAATCTGCAATTAATAATGCTGTGTTCCCAGGATTACAGGTTGGTCCAACCAGTCTTGTGGTATCTCATAAAGAAGAGTTCATTCGATTTGCTAGATACTTTGTTTTTGGTTTCTAAATATTGTTGATTCTATGGTTGTCTTGCAGGGTGGTCCTCATAATCATACAATTGGGGGACTTGCTGTCTGCTTGAAGCATGCACAATCCCCAGAATTTAAGGTCTATCAGAACAAGGTACTTCACTTCCTCAATGAGCTAAACATGGTGTAAGACACAGTTTTCTTATTTTCTAACACAGCTCTTCGTACTTTAGATCGTCTCCAATTGTAGAGCTCTTGCGAGTCGACTTGTCGAGTTAGGTTATAAGCTAGTTTCTGGTGGAAGTGACAATCACCTGGTTCTTGTAGATCTCAGGCCATTGGTAAATACATTGTTCCTCATAATTGTGCTTTGAAATGACAGCGTAAGGAAGCATATATTAGGCTGTGTTAATCTATAAATTATCTCTAACAACAGGGTATTGATGGGGCACGAGTGGAGAAGATTCTTGACATGGCCTCGATCACTCTCAACAAGAACTCAGTACCTGGTAATGGCTCATGTTTCAACAGGCTGATCATCATGCCCAATTTTCTTGAACTAACTCCTAGCTGTTTTGTGCATAGGTGACAAGAGTGCTCTAGTTCCAGGAGGCATTCGAATCGGATCGCCTGCCATGACCACCCGAGGATTCACCGAGAAGGAATTCATAGCAGTTGCAGATTTCATCCATGAGGGCGTTAAGATAACCCTTGATGCCAAACCACTGGCCCCAGGAACAAAGCTCCAAGAGTTCCTCAAGTTTGTGACAACCTCTGATTTCCCTTTGATCAACCGAGTTTTGGATCTTCGCTCGAGAGTTGAAGCTCTTACAACTCAATTCCCAATACCTGGCGTGTAAGTTTCACTCCACAGAATGAAATGGGTATAAACTTACAATAAAAATTCTGACAAAAAAAAAGGTGACAAAGTCCGAGGAAATGTCACTTGGTCTTGATGCCATGTCTGTGATAATTGTAGTAATAAAAATGAAAAAAAACTAAATAGTTTGTAACATTTTAGAAGCTGCTGTTGCAGCGATGAGGCTTTGGTAGGAACTATATCAATGCTTAATTCCTCTTCCAATATTTTTATTTTTGTGTTTTCTTGTCTTTGCGGTTACTATGAGTAGTTTTATTTTCAGAAAATTTTGTAGGTCGTTTGGATGTGTTATCAGAAAAGTGCTTTTAGAGGAGTAACCCCCCCCCCCCCCCCCCCCCCCCCCCCCCCCAAAAAAAAAAAAAAAAAAAAAAAACTGTTTTAGAAGATGGGTCGGGGTCCTTTCAAGATGTGATTTTACTATAGAATTGAAATTATTAGAACCCAGCTCGTTTCAGGGGAAAAACAAATCCTTTTCTTTTCCTCAATTTGGGTTTATCTGCAAACTGCTTTTTTAAACCATTTTTTATTATAAAAATTAGGTTAAATTATAAGACCTTTGAAAATCATTTGATTTTTGAAAATTAAGTTTATAAATACTATTTTGACCTATGGGCTTCTTTATTTTTGTATATACTTTTTATATATGTTTTTAAAAACTAAGCCAAGTTCTGGAAATTAAAAAAAGTAGTAATTTTTTTTTTTTTTTTTGGAATTTAGCTAAGAATACTAATGTTTTGTTTAAAAAAAAATGAAATTCATTATAGATAAAGGATGAGAAAACAAATATAATTATCAAAACTCAAAAATTAAAAACCAATGATTATCAAGCAATGTTTAAACTTATTATATGTTTATATTTTTTTGGGCCCTTAATTTTAAAAAGGGCCAAATAGGTTTATAAACTTTCAAGTTAGTGTCTATGTGGTCGGTGAATTAGGTTCTTAAACTTTCAATTAGTGTCTAATAAGTGTCTAAATTTTCAATTATGTGTCTAATAAATCTTTGGTCTATTCATCGTTTTTAAAAATTTATGAACATAAATGAAAATTTAGAGCTCTATTAGACATAAAATTTAAATTTATATCTAATAGATGAATTAACTCTAATTGAATGTGTCAAAGGCTTAATAAACATTTTTAAAGTTTAGGATCTTAAAATTTTAGGAATTTACTACACATAAAATTAAAAGTTCAGGATATGTTAGACATTTTGTTGTGGTTTTAGATACGTTGCTAATCACGAAGCAACCTTACCCACACACACAACATAAAGAATTGAAGCTTAAGTAATCAATCGAAGAAAGAAAGCAGATGCAAAGAAAAAAAACAATGAAGGTGTAATTCCAAATAAAAAGTCAATGAAGAAGAAGAATAAGAAATTAGAGAACATATAGTTTAAGTGGTTCAACCAACAATAGGTCTACATCCACTGTAAGTAGTAGTTTTACTAAAATGAACAAAAATCTTGAATGATTTTACACATCACCCACGAAATGAAATCTCACAAATCTCTCTCGTACTCTTTACAACAATGAGAGTGTATTTATAGAAAAAATAAAAATAAAAAATAAAACTAACTGAGACCTAAATTTATTTAAGCTACAACTGTCTTTATCAAAAACTTCTAAAAAAAATTCATTGACCTATTAGATACAAATTTATAAGTTTATAGACTCAACTTGTAATTCAACCTAAAACTTATATAAAAGTATATTTAAGTATCCGTTTTTTATTTATCATTTTCGAATCATGACTCGTGGATAATTTGATAGTGAAGATTTTGCAAGCATTTCCCATTATTTTTGTCCAATAAAGATGGTTTGAACAAAATTTTGATGCGACTTGGTACTCTCATTTTATTTATTTGTTTGTTTTTTAAAAACGAGCCAACAAGTGAATGTAGCCAACAAAAAATGAAACTAGGGGGATTACAAAATTGGGACAATGATTATAATATATTCTTATGTAAAATATTGTGCAAAACTCAGCTATCCATACAATTAAGAAAAAAGAAAAAGGAAAAAACTCATCTATCCACTATAGTTTAAGTGACATGTCTTAATTATATTTAAAATAGTGACATGTCTAAAATATTTCACAGTGCAACAAATCTTTTGAAGTCTTGAAAATATGAATTAAATTAAAAGGCAACCTTTACTGAACATAGTTGAACAAGGTTTACAAAGTGGAAAAAGAAATTTGAATCTTACGTAGACGATGGGAATCAGATTCACTAGAGGTTATTAGACTTTTGAACAAAGTGGATATTGATTTAACTGAATAAATTAGTACCTTGTTGAAGAAGTACTGTCCATTGCTGTCTATCCTTCAAACATGTTGGGAGAGGTAGAAATACATTTGCTTATTTATTTTCTATATGAATAACAATTTATTTATTTATTTATTTTAGTTTGTTTAGAAAGGGATGACAAAACTTCATCGAGAAAATTTCTATAACTACGGGAGTACCATACTTTCCTGATTCACACTATGTTTTTAAATTTATAAATAGTTTTTTAATGTTGGTGGACCCTACATCATTTTTAAAATGGTGTTGACGTAGCGGACAATACATGAGAGTAGTATGAAATTTTTTCCATATTATGATGGTACTATAATTTTTTCCAAACTTCATCTACCTTCATGAAGGAAACGAAGAATTCTTTATTATTAGTATTATTTTGTTTATAGATTATTAAATAAAACACACTCAAAATTAGCACCGATCCATAATTTCAAAGTAGCACACTATTATTGATATATCTATCAACCTTTTAATATAGTTATTTTTGTTCACAAAATCAATGATTTAAAACAATAATATATGTTTTAAAAAACAAA
Organism: Trichosanthes truncata; assembly: GCA_033996785.1. Classification (NCBI taxonomy): domain Eukaryota; kingdom Viridiplantae; phylum Streptophyta; class Magnoliopsida; order Cucurbitales; family Cucurbitaceae; genus Trichosanthes; species Trichosanthes truncata. Next base: position 80,645,316 of record JAWPNB010000003.1, read on the forward strand.
ACCACATACTTTTGGTCTAAAACCTACCTTCTAAGTTATATAGTTCCTTTATAAAAATACAAGCTACATATTTATAACAAAACAATTAGCCTTTATTTATAAAACAACTAAAATAAAAAAAGGAACCAACCAATTTTTCCCTTCACAAAGAATTCAACTTCGTCGATCTTGACCCGATTCTACAGACTCAAAATAATAAAATAGAGATCGAGAGTAAAATATTTTATTTTATTTCTATATATTTTCTCCTAATATAAATTTAAAATGTTGTTATTTTCTTTTACTATCTAATGGATCGCTCCTAATCCAAAAGAATATCCTCGGTAGCGTAGCACTCACTCAACATCACACCACTCATAAACCGCCACGTGTCCCACTCTTTCTCTCTCCTCCCTTCGTCCGGATTTGTCTCACTAAGCACGTGCCTTCCGCGAGTGCCAAAAAAAAAAAAGTTAAAAAGATTAAAAATTTTTAAAAAGAAATTAAAAATTAAAATTAAAGAGAAAGAAAGAAAGAAAGAAAAAAAAAGTCTTCGTCTTCTTTCTCTCTCTTCCCCGACCTTTCATCTCTGTAATTACCTAAGCCCAACCTCCAAAATGTTCCTATTGTATCCCTCTCTCTCTCTCTCTCTCTGCGAGAGAGATGGGTTTTCTTCTTCTTCTTCTTCGTCTTCTAATGGTCCCCTGTTCTAGCCTGAATTTGTAACCCGTTTCGATTTTCTGTAATGCTGTCGTTTTTCTTCCTGTAAATCTTGGTTTTCAGTTTCAGATAACCCTAGAATAGAAGCCACCGCGTTTGTGGGGGTGCTGTGCCTTTTTTTTTTTTTTTTTTGAATTGGTTTGTACACGGAGGAGGAGGACGACGACCACAGCGTTGTTTTTTGTTGTTTGGTTGTAGTTTCTCGGCTTCTTCGTCTGCTTCTGTTCTTCTTCATCTTCTGCTGCCTGTTTGTGTTTTGTTTTTGGTTGTATGGTTCGTCCCTTTCCGTGATTCTTCGTGGTTGTTTGATTCCTTCTTATGCCATGGAACAACCTGATGCCAAGGATTTGAGGGACTCTGCGGAGAATTCCTCTGGTGAGCTCACTGTTTCTGCTTCGAGATTTGTCTCGGTTTTTTTTTGTTTTTTTCTTATTTTTTTGTCTGGGGATTTCTGGAATTGTTTTGTCAGTTTTGCGATCGAGTTCTTCTGGAGCTTGTTTGGATTTGCTGATAAATCAGTGGATGAGGGAGTTTGGTGGTTTTTGTTTTTGGTGTAACATAGAGGGTTGTAGCATTGGGTAGGTAGTTTGGGACATTGGGTTGGATGATTTTATGTATTTTTTGTTGTTGATTACTTTGTTTTGCTTTCGTATCTATCTGCCTTCGTTGAGGTTCTTCTTGGTGCTGAAGCTGTTTTTTCGTATCTGTCTGCCTTTGTTGAAGTGTGCTTGCATTTGAATGTTTAATGGCGTCGTATGTTATGTATTGCTGCCATTAAACCCGTCGTTTTTATGGTGGTATGGTCCGCGTTATCTGACTTGTGGCTAAGGGGAGGGGGAGGTTAAAAATCTCGCAATTACATTTGGAGGAGATTTTTGCTGGAGCCCATGGTAGAAGGCTCCTGATGACCTGCATCATTTGATGATTTGTTGTCCATTTTTTGTAGTAAAGTTTTGCATTCATGTTTTGTTCTTTTATTCTTCAAGAAGTATTAGTAATTCGTGATTTGTTGGAAGACATGCTTCATAGACCTTTTGTTGGTTTTTTTGGGGCATTGCTGGTTCGCCTGGGTTTCTGCCATGATTTAGGTATTTTGGCTGAATGTGACTGGAGGTTTTTTGGGATGGGATAATTGCTGCTAGCTTTTAATATCTTTGAAATGGAATGCTTTAGCCTTTAGCTTATCGTAGCCTTTTTATTTAGTTTAGTTTTTTTTGGTTATTTTATCAGGTTACTCAGCTCAGCTGCTGGGTTTTGGCTCCTTCTGTTTGTATTTTCCCATTCTTGTTAAGAGTCTCAATTTCCTATAAACTTGAACTATTTTACTGGGTTGTTCTGAGATAGGCAGAGAGGTGGAAATTTTCAATTGGGATAAATTAGATGGTCCTCCGCCGATGACTTTTTATTTCCTCCCCTTTATTTTGAAAATGATTAATTGATAATCTTATTTTTATATATGCAGCTAATTCGATCTTTGATGCTTCACGATATGAGTTTTTCGGTCAAAATGTCGTGGGAGAAGTGGAGCTGGGAGGTTTAGAAGAAGATGAAGATGTTCCTTTATTTGGATCTACAGATGAAGAGTATCGTTTGTTTGTTCGGGAAGAGGTAAGTTTTAGTTCACTATTATGTTTCTTGGATGCTACTTTTGTTTCCTATCTAAAAGAGAGAGTAGGTCAGGTTTTCACTTTCATTATCTTGAAGTTAAGTTTTAAGATTGTGTGCTAATGCAGAGTCAGAGTTAGTTTTTTTGGGGTAGATTCCAATACTTTCCATTAATAAGGGTTTTTCATTTATAGAATAGAGTTGAGGACTCTATTCTATAAATGAACAACCCTTATTATCAGTTAGTTCACAATAACTAACTGATAGAAAGCTGGCAATGAGCCAGTGGTCTCTAACAAATTATCAGTTAACTATAACACTAACTGCATGAATTGCTTTGCCTGTGATTTTTTGCTTTGCAGCAAGTCTTCTTCTGATATTGATTTAGATCGTGAAAGAATTTCGGTGGAATCATAGTTGCTATTTGTTTGGTGATAGTGGTCACTAATAAGTGGGAATTTCTTAGGTGCTCTATTGTCTTGGATTTTTCTTGCTTGGAAATGTTTTGGGTAATATTTATTACGTTATTTATCACTTCCATCATGACTCCATTGTCTATTATATTTCATTTGTTAGAAGGGTTTTACAAATCTCAAAACCTTTTCTTTTATTGCCTGATTTTCTCATGTTATTTGGTGGAAGTTCAATACCTTTGGGGTAAGCACTGCCCCTAATCTTACTTCTGGTGCAACTCTGAAGGATATTCTAGTTGATCAATTGTTCTGTTCTAGGTCAAATGAAGGACCTTTTGGCTAGTTGAAATCATGTCTATCATACAGGGAATTTGGGTAGGGAGAAATGGATGATTTTTGAACATATAGCTACTGATATTCTGGAAAATTTGGGTATTGAAAGAGAGATTAGGGGTATAATCAGTAATTGCAGAAAGCTTTATGAAGAAGGTATCAGATGCCCAAATATCTGACTACAACCAAAACCTTACTAAGTACTCCCAGTCCCAATTCTTGCACAAAAGATCATTTTCTCTAATCAAACTTCATGAAGAATGGCTTTTGACCTGATGAAAGAGGGACTAGTTACTGGTGGAAACCAACTTCAAAGAGGCTCTATAATCTGTCAAGATAATAAGGAGGGTAATGTTCAAAAACCTTTTTGATGCAGGATCATAAGGAAATCATATTTGGACTTGACATTAAACAACTCCAACCTCCCTTATTTCCCACCCCGAAAAGAAACTTGATGTCCTTGCAGTTTCATGAACAATATCTTTTGATGTTTGATGGAGTTGATTGATTCAAGTTGGCCTTGTCCCCTTCAGACAAGGTGAAATTCCCATTTCTTCAGATTACTAGATCATCCCCTTCACCCTCAGATTTTAGAATCTAGTACTGTTTAGAATTCTCCAAAGCAAGGTACTCAGCCCAGTCCTCTACTGCACCGAAAGTTTTCTGTTTTTACTTTGCTTTCTTTTACACACATTGATGCCTTCAATGCCAACAGATTTACACTTGTTTATCTTAATAGCATAGGTCATACACCCAGTAGCTTCGCCTTTTGTCTGAGTGTTTACAAGTGAAGATTTTTAGATGGTTTTTGACTTCTTGTTGGCAAGCAACATATGGAAGGATGTTTTAAAAATTTGAGAAGCCAAAAGGATTTTCAAAAGTCAATTATTGTTGACTTGCAAACAGTTTTTCTAAATATTTATAGTTCTCTTTCATGGGCAAAACTTGTCCTAACTCATTGGTGCCCAAACTACAAAATATAGACATATCTGTCTTAATACTAAAAGTTATGCGTACTTTTATTTTGCTTCATTTTACTGCTTATAAATGAAGATTTGGATGGTTTTTGGATTCTTGTAGGCTCGGGCAATATGTGATAGGATGTTTTTCCGGCCAAATTTTTGTTGACTAAAATATAGTGGATTTTCTTTTCATGCTTTCCTGGATTTAAAATAGAAGATTTTTTTTGCAGTTAGACGTGCACATGTGAATACAACTTGGAGCACAATAAGATTTTAAGCTTCTATTTGGACCTGCAATGCAAGATATTTATTATTTTCACAATTAGTGATTAGGGATCTATTGCATACACTGTTGACGTTTTACTGTGCAGTTCTCTTCTCTAGGTGGCTGCTTGTTCATCACAGCCATAAAATCTTTTCTTTCCAGTGATGTTAATGTTTTTACCTTTATGTATCAATGTTTGCACCTCTTAGCACCACTTTGAACATGGATAATACTTTTCTTTAGGATTTTAAACGGACATAATGTGTGATGTCGCTCTCTTAGCAACTTGGGTAACTATTATTTTCTTTCATCTTTTTCTCTCAACTGTGCCTGAGGCTGATATGATGACATGATATAAGTTTAAGTTTTGAAATTCATCGGCTAAAAATTGTTTTTTATTCACAAAAAAAAAATTCATCGACTAAAAATTTTATGCAGTTCCTTGCAACAAGCTTTATCTTTTATGCTAATCACATATATAGGTAATCATTATTGAATGTTGAGCATTTCTACTGTATTCTTCTTGTTCTTCTTTTTATTTTTTGGTTTTAAATGTGCATGATTAAATAACACATATATGAAAACAAATGCTATATGGAAGATATGAGAATCAGATTTAATATTACTTTTTCTTTTTCAGGGTGCAGGGTTGGGATCTTTATCGGAAATGGATGATTTGGCAAGCACTTTTGCAAAGGTATGCCTCCATTGACAATTATGCAAATAAAGATGAATAAGAAAAATATCTCTTAAAATCTTTTATTGGTGTGATCTACGGATGCGTTCATTTGGTTGAATGAAATTACCAATTTCAAGAGAGAAAAAGGTCCAGATATTATGCAGCAGTTCTCTTTTTCAAAAATAATGATGCAACAGATCTGATTTTGATTTTGTTTATTACTTTGCTGAAAGATTTATACCAACTAACTAACATCATGATAGCAGTTGCTTTGGTTACAAGATAGTTACAAGTTTACAACTACTCTGCTACAGAAAATATATTAACCCATAGAATACTAATTACAGCTTACACTTACATCAAATAAAATTTCTTAAGAAGAAGATGATGCTTTCATGTATGTGCATCTGGAAATCATGCGATATAGATAATAAACTAACTTGCTTTATAGAAAAGAAACTATCTTTTTTGAAAAATGTTCTTCCTTGTTTATGTACCGGTTTCTAGCAATGGTAGTCTTGATCTGAATATTTCTTTAGTTTTGATTCTCCCTCATGTTTTTCTTAACATCAATCTCTGACTTGACGGCACTTAGCAAGAAAGAGATCTTTAAGAAAATATTAGCAGAATGGTTGAAACGCACATTGTTGCCATGGCTTTTATAGTTTTCCTCTTTTGGGGGGGGGGGGGGGGGGGTGCTGTTTAGGTGCTTTCAAATGGTATGATTATAGGTTGGCAGTTGATTTCTTATCCAAATACTATATTGGAAGCTTACATGCGTACTTGGCATGCTTCTGCCTTGTCATCGTGTTAGGATAAGTTAATTATGCCAAGATTCACTCATAGTGATGTACTTTCATTGATAAACATTGCCCTTGTTTTTATTAGAAGCTCATTATGTTGCCCCCATCTGCACCCTATCCTGTGGTTGTGTGTGTATTTTTGGATAAGAAACAGTATATTGTATAATAATATGAAATTACAATATTCTTACATCCATCAATTTAGCTGTTCCATCAGTCACTGTTCTTTCTTCTTCTTCTTCTTCTTCTTCTTGTGAATGGAAACAATAATTTTGATTGTTGTATTACTCATTTTTTTCTTTTGCGCAGTTGAACAAAGTTGTTACTGGACCAAGACATCCAGGAGTTATTGGAGATCGAGGATCTGGTTCTTTTTCTCGGGAAAGTGAGTTTTTTGTCAGTGGAATTTCTATATTCATACATATTTACATATTTATTTAGATAATAAACATAAACTTGTATATTCATAAAAAGGAAGTACAAAAGGAGATTAGCTATCCCCAAACTGCTTTAACTGTTTAAGGATTACAAAAAGGACTCCCAATTGGCCTAAATTTGCAAAAACTAAAATTATCAAAGTCTGTGCAGAGAGCACCAAATAGAAGAATACATCCTTGCTAGATCCCAAAGAACCTCCCAATCTCCTGTGGTGCTTCTGTCCCCGGACAAGTCTTCCTATTCCTCTCAAGTTTCAAACAAAAGTCTCCAAAGGAAGGCCACCACCGCATTAAACTAAAGGATCTTGCCCTTGCCCTTAAAATAGGTCCTAAAGATGAGTTGAAAGAAAGCTGCAGAGCTACTTTTGGGAAAGCCCCAGTTTAACTTAAAAATGCTGAAAAGGTCAGACCTACAAGAGGCTGCAAATGGACAAAGGAAAAAAAGATGCCCGGTTATCTTCCCCATTTTTCCTGCACATCACGTACCAGTTAGGGGACAAAGATGCCAACGGTATTCTTTTGCAATCTGCTGCATGTATTAAGCTTTTCAAGGCCAAAAAGCCACTGAAAAACTCAAACCTTCCTTGGCACTTTAGCTCTCCAGATGGTGTTGATAAAGGGATTGATTAATGCCATCAACCTCGTCACTAATCTTCTTTGCAAAAAGTTTCATTGAGAATGCACCATCTCGCTCGAGTGACCATTTCTTTTTATCTTCCCTATTTCGGGAATAAAACTCATGAGAAGGCTGGAAAGCTTTGTGGAATCCACAATCTTCTGTTCCAAAAGGTGTCTTCTAAAATTCAAGTCCCATCCTTCAGTTGCAACAGACCAGCATTGGGAAATTGAGAACTCCTTTGAATTTGACATTCTAAAGAGCCTTGAAAAGGCAGATTTAAGGGAATTGTCGATTAACTAGTGGTCAATCCAAAACTTGATCTTATCCCCTCTACGAACATCAAGCTGAATCGGCCTTATTGCTACATATTCTGCTTTAGACAAGCTGTATTTATTAGAGATTACTTTCCTTCACAAAGCATTTTCCTCCTCTATAAATCTCCATCCCCATTTAGCAACGAGAGCAGATTTTTGATCTCTAGATTCCCAACTCCTAGGCCACTGTTAGATGTGCATCCAATCTCAAAAAATTATGGAACCAAATGTTTATGAGTATATAGGCAATCTATTCTTTTATCTGTCATAAACGAAGGTTTACCAAGATATGGAGTAAATGAAATACATTTAAGTCGGAAAAACATTTTGACAGTCCCAGAGGTCAAAATGGCTTATTCTGACTAAAGATCTGAAAGTAGATCTCTTTCCCCATTCCTCTCTTGGTTCATTAATTTATATTGTTGGGAATTTGATTGATGAATGAAATTACAAGGGAGGAGTAATTGGGTGGGGGGGGGGATGGGCCAATTGTTCATTGATTGAACTCCTTGACTAGGTGAAAACTAATATTATAACATATTAAGACTATAGGTTATGTTCAAACTATTGTTGACTCATGTAGGAGATCAGTGACACTAACTCTAGATGTCTGAAGTGATATCTTCTTCTTGCATTCTATTTTCCTCTTAAAGATGGTCAATTTTTCAACTATTTACCTCACATTACTAGTGGTGATCTGCTACTTTTTTGTGGAAAGAATATTACGTAAATTATTATATTTTTCAATGAAAAAGCAAGCTTTCATGGAGAATAAAAGAATTTGGATGAATGGACCAAAGAAATAGTTCACTATAGACGGAGTCCAAACGAAGGATTCAAAATAGAGATTACAAAAAGGGCCTCAGTTGTGAATAATAAGAGACGAAGGATACTTACATTACCCCTTAGAGATAGACACCCTAAACAAGTGTTAAACCTTGCTGTTGCCCTCACATTCCCAAGGAATTTTCACTACTCCAAAATTATTCCTATTTCTCTTGAGCCAATTATTCCACAAAATAGCAAAAAGGTGCCCACCAAAGGACCCCTTATCTTGAAATGGTGGATAAAATAGACGGAGCCTTAGACAAAGGAATGAAACTAGAGATTATAACTGACAAAAGGATGCCTACAAAACTCCTTAAAGATAGAAAGGATGCCTACAAAACTCCTTAAAGATAGACACCGAAAAAGAAGCGTTAAACCTAGCCATAGCCAACACATTCCCAAGGAATTTTCACTATAAAAATTTTCCTATTTCTCTTGAGCCAAATATTCCACAATAGCAAAAAGGGTTGCCCACCAAAGGACCCCTCGCTTATCTTGAAACGGTGGCTGGAGTAGGACATCCTACATCATCTAGTGGCATTTAGGAAGCACAAACATCATCCTTTTGATAGAGTGTTTGTGTCTCGAACACTGATACATTCAAACATATTTCAGACACCGTGAAAAAGGGTATCCTATTTTATTTTATTTTATTTTTTTCAATTTTGGACATGTCAAGGACACACATGAGACTCGTGTGGACATGTAGTGGGGACACACAGATGCATCGACCTGAAAAAATTGATTGAGAATTTAAAAAGAAAAAACATTTAACCTTGCTCATTACTACACGCCCATTGCTCAACCCATTACTTAACTTATTATGATCAACACTAAAATTTATCCCAACCTTTTTAAAAAAAAAAAAAGAAATAGTAACTTTTCATTGATGAGATAAAATTACAAAAGAGGAGATCCTATCCAACAGATTAAAAAAACAATTTCAATTGGTCATGAGATTAGATAAACTATAATTATAGGGGGCAGGGGAGCTCGAAGTTTATCCCTTAAAAACTCATTTGAACGACAGAAAGAAATTGTGGGGGAGGTCCATGCTACTGGTTCAAGAACATTTAATATTTTCATGTTAAATTTATGTCTTATCTATTTTGAAGTATCAAATCTGTTAGTATATATACACATATTCTTTAAAAGAACATATCCCCACTGTGATTGTGTCCTACATTTTTACATTTTTAGAAATTGATGTGTCGCTGTGTTCGTATCCTGTGTCTGTGTCCGTGCTTCTTAGAGCGGCACATTGCAAGCCTAACACACTTCAACGGATTTCTAGACCTTTCCTATTGATGAACCTAACTGAAAAAGTAAGACTTTTTTGGGGCTCTGTTTTTTTAGAGGTTGGATACCCATGACACATTGGATACCTATAATGAAAGGTTGTATCTTAGAAAAAAGAAAGAATAACCTCACTTGAACAGGAGTTGTTTTATAGGCTGTTCCGTTGTATCCTTTAGTTCTAAGAAACATAAAGAAAAGAAAGTATTGCAAATGAGAGACTTATTTTCTTTCACCATCTTGGTGTTTTATGTGCTGTATGAAGCATGAGAGCTAATCGATTCTCTCTTTTATGATTATTTTAATAAATTATGGTGTCTGATATTTTTTTCTTCAGTTGATGTGTGTTGCCTCATCCTTAATGTTATAATTTCATTGTTAGTTCTATTCTAATGTTCTAAATAGTAATTTACCTCTCTTTGTGCTTACGATTATATCATCTTCTTTAGGTTCATCTGCAACTGATTGGGCACAAGATGGAGAGTTTTGTAATTGGTTAGAGCAGCATGTATTTGATACAGAATGTGCTCAGGAGGAGAAGAGATGGTCATCCCAACCTCAATCTTCTGTTCGTCTTCCAGATCCAAAACCTTTGTATAGAACATCGTCTTACCCTCAGCAGCAACCTACACAACATCACTTTTCTAGTGAACCAATTCTAGTACCAAAATCTTCTTTCACATCCTTCCCTCCTCCCGGAAGTAGGTCTCAACATGGTTCACCTCGTCACCTAAATATTTCATCCCTTGCGGATGGCAGTCAGTTACCCTTCTCTGCACCAAACATCAACTCTTTATCCAAGTCTAATATGCAGTTAGCTGGTATGCATCATGGCTTGCATTATGGAGGCAACGTGCACCAATTCACCTCTCCCGGCCTTTCTTTTAGTAGCAGGCCACAAAATCAGTGGATTAACAACGCTGGTCTATTACATGGGGATCACTCAAATCTCTTTAACAGTATATTGCAACAACAACTATCTCATCAAAATGGTATTCTGTCCCCCCAGTTATTGTCAGCTCATCAGCACAGGCTACATCATCCAGTACAACCATCTTTGGCGCATTTTGCAGCTCTTCAGTCTCAGCTCTATAATGTCCATTCACCATCCTCACATAGAGCAATGCTTGGATTGACTGATATGAGAGATCAGAAACCTAAGTCGCAGAGAGGGAAACATAACATGCGTTCTTCTCAGCAAGGTTCTGAAACTGGTAGTCAAAAGAGTGATAGTGGATCCTTCCAGTTCAGATCTAAGCATATGACAGCTGATGAGATTGAAAGTATCCTGAAGATGCAGCATGCTGCCACTCACAGCAATGATCCTTACGTAGATGACTATTATCACCAGGCTCGCATTGCCAAAAAAGCTGCTGGTTCAAGATCGAAGAATGCATTTTGTCCGTCTCGACTAAGAGAGCTTCCATCTCGATCTCGTAGTGGTTCAGATCAGCATTCTCATTCCACACCTGATTCATTGGGAAAAATACCTCTCGCTTCTATTCGTAGACCTCGCCCCCTCCTTGAAGTTGATCCTCCATCCTCAGGTTCATGTGATGGTAGCTCTGAACAGACAATATCTGAGAGGCCTCTGGAGCAGGAACCAATGCTTGCTGCTAGAATCACCATTGAAGATGGTCTCTGTCTTCTTCTTGATATTGATGATATTGATCGGCTTTTACAACATAATAAACCACAAGATGGAGGAATCCAGCTTAGACGAAGGCGGCAGATGCTGCTGGAAGGTTTGGCAGCGTCGCTTCAGCTTGTTGACCCACTTGGAAAAAGTAGCCATGGTGTTGGCCCATCTCTAAAGGATGACATTGTGTTCTTGCGTTTGGTCTCTCTTCCCAAAGGTCGAAAGCTTCTGTCTAAATTTCTCAAACTGCTTTTCCCTGGTAGCGAGCTTGCACGAATTGTCTGTATGGCTATTTTTCGTCACTTAAGGTTCTTGTTTGGTGGACTTCCATCTGATCCTGGAGCAGCTGAGACAACATCTAATCTCTCGAAGACTGTTTCTGCCTGTGTTAACGGTATGGACCTTCGTGCACTAAGTGCTTGTCTTGTTGCAGTTGTCTGTTCCTCAGAGCAGCCACCACTACGCCCCCTTGGAAGTTCTGCTGGAGATGGGGCCTCTATTGTTCTGAAGTCCATTCTTGAAAGGGCTACTGAACTATTAACCGATCCTCATGCTGCTAGTAACTGTAGCAGAGCTAATCGAGAGCTCTGGCAGGCATCCTTTGATGAATTCTTCAATCTTCTTACCAAGTACTGTGTGAGTAAATACGAGACTATAGTGCAGTCATTATTTCCGCAGACGCCATCAAGCACTGATGTTATAGGGTCAGAGGCATCCAGAGCCATCAGCCGTGAAATGCCTGTGGAGCTTCTTCGGGCTAGCCTTCCCCACACCAATGAACCTCAAAGGAAGCTTTTAATGGATTTTGCCCAGCGTTCCATGCCAGTTTCAGGATTCAGTGCCAATGGAGGAAGTAGTGGGCAAATGAATTCAGAATCAGTTAGGGGTTAGGAAAAGAAAACACGATGAAGTTCCAGGTAAATGATGTTACTACCGAGATGGTTATTTTCTGCATCGCTTGCTTCCTTCAGGAGGTGAACGTTCTCGGTGTTGGATGAGGCAGGTCGCGATGATCGGTAAGTGGCGTGGCCATATCTCAGGACTCAGTTTGAGGGGCTTCTACGTTTATCCATTTCAGCGTTTTCTTTTAATATTTCTAAAAAAAAAAAAAAGTTCATCGAAAAATGCTTATTCTGTTTAATAATAGTCATATGCATAAATGTGTATTATCAAAATTCTTAATGGGGTTGTGACGGGAGCTTTATTTTGGTGCTCTGTCTTTAACTTGAGGCTGAAAAGTCAAGAAAATAGGTTGTAGAGGGCAGCAGTCAAATTCTAAAACTTTCAGAAGTCTTCTCTTTTCCAGACTGATTTTTTACTTGGAAGATGTATGTTTGTTCAAAGTTTCTTAAGGCCATTCTCTCGGTGGTCTCTCTCAGCTGGGTTAGAAGTATATGATGCCTCTTTGCTTAGTGATAAAATTCTAGCTCTCCCAGTCTTTACATTATGGGCTGGGCTTTAGGAAGATATGCTTAGTGGACTGATGATTTGGATTTTACTCTCAAATGAAGAGGCACCATTTGGCCCAACTTCTAGGTGCTTAATTCTTTAGAATGCTGATTTCTTTCTGTCAGATGTTACAAAACAAGAGCTGCAGATTTTCATTCCAGAGATTATTTTTTTTCTTGCCAAACATCCCTCCCCGGAAAAATATCACATGCACATGCTCATGTCTTGATAGATGTTTCTTTTGCCCTGTAACTCGGGGCTATCGTATTTTCATTTAAACGCTCGAAATGAATTCTAGTTTTCCTGTAGTTCTTCTAAGCTCATTTCCATTCAACAATATAAGAATGTTAGCAGAATGAAAGTGCAAATGAGAATTTTTTGATTGATTGATTGTTTGATGAAGTTGGGAGGGCATAAACTTTGAATTGGGTAAGGGGTTTGGTTATTACAATTTGCGATATGGAGACATTGATCGAATTCTTCTCGTCTTTCTCCTTTGTAGGAATCTCTGCAGAGATTTCTTAATGGTGAAACCTGCATTTCCATTTCCATTCGCACTCTTTGGCATTTGCAGACTCAACCATTCTTGGTTGCTCCATCTCGTACTGCTATTCCTCTCTTGGCTTGCAAACCATAATATGGCTCTTGCCTACAACATTGTAACCAAAACAAACTTCATTTTGGTCTCTTAAAACTCACTAATTTATCATGGAATCTTTCATTCATTACTTGATCGTTATAGTTTGGATATAGAAGAGAAATGTGAAGTCAATTGGAGTTTGATAATTGCACTCCTACTAATGGACATGTTCTCTTACTAAAGTGAGTTCGGTATCACTTTTTTATTGTAACATGTCGAAGCGTCTTTTAGAGAAACGCTTTGAAGTACATTTAGTATTTCAAAAATTTTCGAGGTTAAAATTTGTTTTCACTGTTGTAAAAGTCATGATAAGTCCAATTGGATACATGATACATCACATTCAAATTCAACTGATATACGTGTAATGAGACTTTTCTCCATCAATTTTCTTCTCTCATTTTGTTGGTTGCATAAAAACAAAGGTTGAATGAAAAGAAAGGAGATGAAAACAAGCATTTACCTGGAGTTCAGTCAAGTCACAGAGTGAAAGTGTTCCATTATAGAAAACCATGAACTGCTGCTGATGATTCAAAGTAAATGGCATAGCCATCCTACATCCATAAACACAAATCCAAAATCCACTTTCCATGAAAGTTCAAAGAAACAAGAAAATGAAGAAGAAGAAGAAGAAGTAGCTAAAAAAATGGCCATTAAATTCGCTCTCACATGGGAATTGCAGAGAATTGGAAGGTTGGTTCTGAAGCAGAAGAAGAAGATGGCCAAAGACCAAGCTCCAAACTGAACTCCCTACCCATTTGCCAATCTCCAAAGGCAATCAATCCCTTTAGCTGTAGGTCTAATTTTCTGTCCCAATGAGACCTTTAAATATGATATATAAAGAGAGAAAAACAGAGTTGTTTGTTCTTTTAGGCAAGAAGAAAAGAAGGTAGAGCTACCTAATTTGAAGGAAATAAGAAAAGAGAGAATAAGAGACTTTTAAACTGTCAAAAATATCTGCACGTTTATGTCCTAAGCAAATGGGCATGTGCAAAACGAGAATTTGGAGAAACTTGCTAAGAAAAAAAAATTTGGTATCATATGATAAAATCCAGCTCTTTTTTTCTTTTCTTTTCTTTTCTTTTTTTTTTAACCAAAAATGGCAATGGCAATGGCAAAAGGCATTAGGTTTGGTTGGGGGTTTTGAATGGATTTTTGGAAATGGGTCACATGTAAATTATTGAAAAAGAGAGAGAGAGGGATTTTTGGTTTTTGGTGAAATTGTTATTTGGAATTGGAAAGTTCTCCACTTTGTGAGGAGTTGGAATTTGTTGGATTGGTTTTTTTGCTTTGCTTTTTGGGTGTAAAACTCCAAATCCCCCCTCTCTTGGGGCCTATTTTTGTGTCCATTTTTCACCTAAATCACTCATTTTCTTTCTTTTTGGTAATAAATACTCACTCTTACTTGCAAAATATCTATATTTTTCTTTTTCTAAATGTTAAGATTTAACCTCCAAAAAAAAAACTCATTTTTTACTCGTGTATTTTAGATTTTTTTGATCAAGCTATTGCAAGTTGAGGATTTGAATAAGAGAGGTAGACTTTAAACTAAATTGATCTTTTCTTTTTGAGTTCAACAATTGTAGAGATGGAATATCAAATTATCGATATTTGGAATGATAATTGATGTCTTATCAATTGAGTTTTGCTAGGATTGACCTAAGTTGGTGTTTGTTAGTTTGAATTATTTGGTGAGATACCACTATAATGCAGTGGGTGAGTTAATTTTATTTTTATACCTTTGAAGATTGGAGTGTGATGTTTTGCTTAATAATAAGAGAATGGTTGAAAAATCAATCTGCAAGTCACTCAAAATGCATCCAATAGCATACTCAAGCCCTAATCAAGACACATAAATGCCTAATAAGAAAGATCAAGCAATTTATTATATTAAAAAAAAAAAGCAATTTAAAATTTCCAAATTAACTCCAAAATGTCGTAATCTAATCCAAGCAAATATTGAACAAAACCATAAAATATGACACTCACAATTAACTTACGAATGGATAAAATTTAACAAGAATGTTTAGCTTTATTATTTTTTTTTTAAAAAAAAAAGTCAAAATCTTTATTCTAATATGTTAAATGCCTCTATACTTTTTCCTTTTTAAATCTCATTTTTGTTATCAAAATTTGAAGTTTAATTCACCTTAGTCTATACTCACATCAAAACTAAATACATTAATAATTAATTATGATTTCAAATGCTAGTTATATAAACATCGAGTCATTAAGCAAATGAACAAAATGCATGTCACGTCAGATTTTTGTTAACTCAATTTGTGAAAAATTAACAACGGTTCAAATAATTTTTTTTAGAAAATTTCAGATAACATAATGAAATTTTAACCTCTTTTCTATTCCAATTAGCATAAACTATTATTTAAAATTGAAAATATTATTATTCTTTTTAAAAGGGGCTTTGTAAAAAGGAAAGAAAGAAAGAAAAAAAAAGGTTGGATTTGTGGAGTGAACAACAAGAATGTGTGTGCATTGAATTGAGCATGTGAAGTGTGTCTCTAAGTCTCTCACATGGCACGTGCGAGTTGTTCTTCTATTAGAACCGCATTCTTTCCAGCCACTCATGTTCCACCACGTGGATTTCACAATTCCACAAAAAAAATATGTACTATGTAGCGTGACGATTTGCGATGTCACGTTATACTGATAGCGATCGGGTAGGGTTAGAGATGTACTCTTGATAATTCGACGAATAAAATATCCAAAATCAAGTTGTCAATATGCTCAAACTCAATTAGGAAAGCATATTACTTTAGTTCCTAAACTTTAAAAAAGTATCTATTTTGGTCATTACCTTTATTTTGAGCTGTATAACAAATTAATAACATAATTTTGAGTATATGTACTAATATGTTGACGTGAGCATGTGTATACAAATCATATAGGTTAAAGATTGAGTATTGGGTAAGAGCATCTTGGATGGAAAAATAAACCAAAATAGTTGTTTTTTTAAAGTTCAAGGACTAAAATAGATATTATTAAAGTTCAAGGATCAAAATGGTTATTTTTTTATAGCTCAATGACTAAAATAGATACTTTTGAAGATTTAGGGATTAAAATAGAACAACTCTAAAAGTTTAGGGACTAAAAATAAGATTTAACCCAAAAAAAAAAAACCTATGAAAATATTCTAATTTAACCACAAAACCAAGTGAGCAAAACTGTTCACAAATTCAACAAAAAAAAAAAAAAATCTAAACATTGACTAACGCAACCCGTTAAAGTATTAATAGGAACCTTTCTTTAATGAATAATAAAAAAAAAAAAAAATCTAAGTTGTATGGTCAAATCTTTCTATCTTGTTTAAATTATAATATTTTTTAAAGAAAAACCATCTGATGTTACCAAACTTAAAATTTTAAAAGAATCAATATTTACGAAAATATTCTCATTGCAAGGGTATAAATGCACTCCAATAATTTAAATCATAAGCATGTGGTTAGGTTTTTGTTAAATGAACTACCTAAATTTAAGAGTAAGACATAGGAGGGGATATTTTACAAAATTTGAAGATCAAAACAAGATATTTGAAAGAAAAATTAAAAAAAAATTGTTGGTAAAACAAAATCCAAGAATGAAAAATATGATTTAAATTACTCTCTCTTTGGCATAGAAAATCACTCTCTCATGAAATGTTCTAAACTGTCTAGAAGTGATTTATTCAAATCTCAATATTTTTTGAATTAATGTGGTAATTTGATAATTTTGGTGTATAATTAATCTCTTTAGTCCACATCCAATGAGTTAGAAGTTTTACCAAAAAATAGCATTTCCTCTATTACTTTTTTTTTTAAATTTATAATAATTTTTACCTTTTTTTCCCATCTATATCAAGTTATTGATTTTACCAAAAAAAAGAGAAAAAGTGTATGCCTTTCTTTTCTAAAACTTAATTAAAGTGATCTCCTTGCGAATGTGTCAAATAACATCTCTCTTAATCCTAACAAGATTGTTTTTTCTTTTTCTAATCTACTTAATTTTCAAAAAACTTTCAAAAGTTTGGTAGAGTTTTATTTTTAAAAACGATTTCAACTAGAAATAATCGTTACAAAACAAGATTTTTTCCTCTAAAATATTGCAATTCAAATAAGGAGATCAATCAAGATTCTTAAACACAAACTTTAAAAGAGATTTTTAATAGTTTAACAAGTTAAACTATGTTCAAGTTCTTGAAATAACATCTCAATTACATATATTTACCTTAAACAAGTAAAATCAATCATCGTGTAGAGGGATAAATTTGTTTATTTGTTTTTTTTTTCTTTCTATATATTAAAAAACTTAATCCAGAATATATCTAAGAGTCTTTCAAAGATTTAATCAAACAATGACCTAAAAACTACAAGCTCTACAAATATAATTTATTTCAATTTCAACTACACAGACACTAATATAAAGCAAGTAAGGAAAATTACACAAACGAGAAGGCAAGAAAAAGATGGAGAAAAAGAAAAAGACAACATTGAATTGACAAATTTCAATTGCATAATGAGTAAAATGGTCAAAAAAGAAATTACTTTGTGTGCAAAAAAATGTGGTGGTTTAAGCACATGATAGAACAAAGTTGCCCTTCACAAAGTAAAATGAAAGGTCACTATCTCAAGAAAAAGACTCCCCCAAAGCAAACTAGACAAAGAGATTTAATTAATTCATGGTTGCTAAGTGGTTGAGGAGTTGATGAATAAAACTATGTTATAACTTATATATATGTATATTTTTTTGCAAGAAAAATGTGGGATTTCCATTTTAGGAAAGCTATTGGATTTATCTTTTTAGAGATAGGAGGATGGGTGGCCACTAACCAATCTCTTATATGGCCTTGTCTTTGATTTGACTTCCATATCTATCTTTATTGTTATTTTACGATATGTTTGGGACTCATTTTAATTGTGATGAAAGTATTTTAAATGGTCAAAAGCAGCCGTTGTAAAAAAGATTTATGTTTAGAAGTAGTTTAAAAATACTTTTTAGAAAAATCTATAGGGCATTTATTTTCTTTTAAAAATGGGGATGGTTTTTAAAACTAGTGTTTTGAAATAAAACACTTTTTTAATTTAGTAAAACACTTTTTAGAAAAATCTATAGGGCCTTTATCTTCTTTTAAAAATGGGGATGGTTTTTAAAACTAGTGTTTTGAAATAAAACACTTTTTTAATTTAGTGTTTTCTTTTAAAATAACTAAATGTTCTTCCTCAACAGATGCAGCTAAATGTTCTTCCTCAACGGATGCAGTTAGGTGTTTTCTTTTTGGTTATTTTTTTTCAATGGTAGATGTAGGGATTTTTTGGTAGAAGACTTTCAAATCATGTGTTGAATGAAAAATTTTGACCAATCACAAATTGCCATGTCATTATTTTAAATTAATGACAAAATTATAAATAATTAAATTTTGGACTAATTATAAATTGACATGTGTCTCGAATTTAATTTGAAGACAAAAATTGACAAATCATAAATTATAAGACCACATGTCTTCATTATGACAATTTGATCAAATAATTAAATTTAGTATGGTCAAATTGGGTCATATGAAATATGGGTCAAAGCCAACAAAATTCAAGGCCAAAAGGCTAGGCCCAAGAGTCATTAAAGCTAAAACTTATATGTCCATGGAAAATTCTATAAATAAAAGAGTTCTATTTGAGAGGTTTAGAAATGCAAAATACTTGGTTGCTGGTGTGTAGGAATCTCTGTGCTCCCCACCATTTAATCCTTGATAACAAGGAGAGAGAAAATATTTTTCACATTTCTCTCTCTTGCCAACAATTAAATAGTGGGGAGCAAGTAGATTCCTACACATCGGAGAGCACTAAGTATTATTCGTTTAGAAATGAAACTCTCCAAAGAGGACCAGAGAACTTATAGAGAATTCAGAAGATATTCAAGGGAAAGGTTAAGAAATGAAACTCTCCAAAGAGAACCAAAGAATTCAGAGTAAAGAAGATCATAATACTCTCTGAAGTCCTTGAACTCTGAACACTCTTTGAAGATTAAAGGCCTCCAAGTGAAAGATTTAGAAATCAAACTCTCAAAATACAAGAGAGTTCAAAGAGAATTCAGAGCAAAGAAAGACTGAAGACTCTTTGAAGACCAAAGACTTTTTGAAGATTAGAAAACTTCAAGACCTAAAGACTTTAAAGATCAAAGAGGCTTCAAAGACCAAAATCTTTTCGAAAATCTGAGAACTTTGAAGACAAAGTTGAAGGCATTTGAAGCATACAAGACTTCAAGACTTTAATCGATTCTTCAGGAAGATCAACAAGCTAAGGGCTAATCCAACGATCAACAAGTCAAAGGACAATCCAACAAGATCAATAAGTCGGAAGGCCGATCAGAAAAACCAACAAATGTGCTCGAGAACAAGATGTCCAACCCTAGAGATATTTGTACATTTGAGAGAAAAAATTAGTGGAACATATTAGAGATTGTACTATATCCACAAAATCAACACAAAATATAAGTTCATTCTACGTGTCTAATTTCTTTTGAAATCTCGTGAGAACATCTTGGTCGAGGGTACATGTCAATTATTATTGAGTTATGCTCACTTTGGCAAGAGAAAGAGAGTTATGCACCATGTGAGGAAATAATATAATTTGGAAAATTATAATAGGTGGCAAACTTGATTGCCATATTCGTAAATTTATCACATAGAGAAATAAACGACAAATATTATAATTTTTTTCCTCGTATATCACTAATATATCTTTTTTTATATAATGGATAAAGTATATCATTGGTATCATTGATATCCCATTTATGTGACAAAATGCATCGCCTATATGTAATATAATGAATATCATTGATATACCATTTTTGTATCATTGATAAAGTATAACATTAATATACCTAATATCAAGTACATCACTAATATTACCATATACATATTTTTTAATCTATGCTACATTCGTAAAATATTTCTGTAAAATATTTTATCATGTAAAAAAATCTTTTATTATTTAGGTTAAATATGATGTTATTGCAAACTTCTTCTAAGCCAAGTTGTGCTAGCCTAACACTTGAAACAAGTTGAGAGGCCACACGATTGAATCTAATCACCTAAGATCTACGTCTATCTAATATATATGTCACAATTTTATTTAGTTAACAACAATAACACACTACATTATATTGAATTACAATTCAAATTTTTGGGACGTAACCAAAATTTGTTAAAGTTTGTGGATCAAGTAAATGCAACTACCATATTTCATGAACTAAAATTTAAATTATACTTTGTTCAACAAAATTTTTAATTAAAACACTTGAATAAACTAGAATAAATAAAAGCACAATCTTAAAAATTAGGCTAAATGAAGAAGATACTTTTAAATTTCTAAAAGGTGTTTGGATTGAGGAGTTGGGAGGAGTTCCCAACTTCTTGTTTGACCCAAGGATACTTTAACTCCTATTGTGGGTCTTGCAAATTTATTAACCATCTCTCAAACTCTTTAGTGTAGGTCCCACAAATTTATTAACTCCACCTCCAACTCCCCACAACTTTCCTATCTCTTTTTTTTTACCTCACCTCACTCTTAAGTCTTACCCCTTTCTCTTCTCTCATTTCCTTTCTCACTCTATCTTTTACATAATTTTTTTAAATTTCTTAATTTAATTTTTTTATATAAATTTCTTGTCATCATTACTAATTAATAAATAAATAAAAATAATTATTAAAACATATTTTTTATTTTTATCCTATAATTTTAATAAATTTTTAACAAAAATATTTTTCTTTTTATTCTATCATTTTATTTTTTAAATATAAATTATATAAGAATGTTTTAGATATGATACTATTGTTTAAATTGAAATTCTTAATGTAAATTAGAGTACTACATAAAAAATTTTTAATTGATAAAAATCTCCCCATCTCACGTCAACCACATGTCATCTACAATTTTTTTTTTTAAGTTTAAACAAAAATTACGTATAACAAATAAAATTTTTATCTTTTTTTAGCTTATTTTTTTATTAATAGCTAAAAAATATATATAATTTTATGATTTGAAGATAAGAAAAACATATTTTAAACTAACCCATATTACTATTTAAGAAATTAGTATTTAAAAACGTTAACATATTAAAAAAATTGATTTTTAAATTAAACATATGCAAAGTAAAAAGATAAATGATTTCTTCTTCCAAACTTAATAAAATAAAATTATAACAATAAATAACATAAATATATAGTAATCTGAACAAAAGTACTATATATGATATTCATTTTGAATTAATGGTGTTAAAAAATATATATTCATATTGAACTTAATTATTTTAAAATAGCATAAATATTGATATTTACTTCAAAGAATATATTATTTTCAAATTAATCAAGCTTTAAATAATCCATCACATTCATTAGTTAGAAAAATAAAATCTTAAATTATATAAAAAAATTATTTTATTAAGCTTGAAAAACAAATCTTAAATTAAAATTTAAAATTGACGAAAACAAATCTTTAACAAAATTGTAAAATATTCATAAAATAATAATTTAAAATCTCAATTTTAGGATTGACGGAAATAAATCTATATTATTTCTAGAATTGAGAGAATAAAAACATAAAAATCTTAAAGTTTATTTGAATCCCTTTAAATTAATGGATTGAAATCTTTTCGAATCACATGTAATATTTAAAAAGTATTGTAAGAATTTCTTTTATTTGAAAACTATCAAAGACAAATGAATAATTAATGTGAGAGATATTAGGTATTTTGTTCATTTTTTTTCTTTAAAGAAATTTGTAAAAAATATATAAATTTATAAAAACAAAAAATCTCAATCTTAGAATTCATGGGAACAAATTCTTAATAATGAAAATTTGAGAAATTGTAGAAAAAAATTGTACAAAAAAAAGAAGCTAAAATCAACTTAGACTTCATAACTTCATGTTTAATAAATCTGCACTACAAACATAGACTTTAGAACTCGTACTCCCTACAACTCCTTGCCCCAAACTCAGACTTCCTAACTCCAAACTAAACAACTTTGTACCCCAAACACAGATTTCTTAACTCCCCAAACTTCCTAACTCTTCGGACTTATTAACTTCTACTCCTTGCAACTCCTACTCCCTGTAACCTCTTGCCTTAAACAACCCCTAAATTTTATCCTTAATATATAACAAATTATCAATATAAAATTAACATGCCATTAAATTATTGTTTTATAAATATATTTCAACATTTGAGCATGCCATCTAAAAGAAATGAATTTTATAGATGGACAAATTGATATTTGCTTATGAACAAGTTGAATTTTATGTGTTAAGTAGCATTTTTTTTGGAGTTCAACAATTGCAGATTGAAAGATCGAACTATTGATTTTTGAAATGGTAACTAGTGCCTAAGTTATATTCGAATTGACATCCAAATATCATGTCAACATGTTTAAATATGTTAATAAAATAATAATTTAATAATACATCAATTTTTTGTTAACAATTTTTTTTTTTTTTTACAGAAATCTATAAAAGGGCCTAAGTAAAATTTTTAATACATTAAAAGTAGAACTGAAAATTTAAGAAGATTAAGGATTAAATTGAAAATTACCTAAAAAGATTAAGAATAATTTGATATACTTAAAGTAAATAGGAAACTATACCTTTATCCAAAAAAAAAAAAAAAGACGGGAAACAAAAAGCCCTAGAAGAAAATGAGGCAAAATTCAAAACGGTGGCTGATCACAGAGAGAGAGAGAGAGAGATGAAGTTCGAAGCTAAGAGGAATTTTGATTTCGATTTTGAAGATGACAACGATGAGGATTTCCTTTCAGAGGTTGCTGCGGCTGAAGCTCGTGCCCTAGCCAGTAAACGCAGAAAAATCCCTAATCATACCATCGATCCGCCCAAAAATGCTATCGCGGAGGTTTCGAACAAAGTTTCCCCTAATGCAGATGCGGAGGGGCTCTACATCGCCGCTTTGAAAGGAAACCCTAATGTCCTCTCTCAGATTTCTGGTCGGGGAGCCAATTCTGGCAACAAAGGATTCATTTCTGCGAATACTACTGCTCAATCGGAAGGTGGTGGTTCGTGTTTCAAATGCGGGAAATTAGGGCATTGGGCTAGAGACTGCGATGCTCCGGGAGGTGGTGGTTCTTTCAGCGCGTCAGGGAATGATTCGTCTGTTGCGGAGAAAGCATGCCCCTGTGGATTGGGAGTTTGTTCAGTACTAACTGCGAATACGGAGAGGAATCGAGGTCGAAAATTTTACAAATGTCCCGTTCGACAGGTGATGATGATGTATATATTTTTTTCTTTAGTAGTCTCCTTCGTTTCCCTTCCCTAATTGTCATCATTATTGAGAATTTGTTTGTCATCTGCGAAAACTGGGGAAATGGAACAACGATCCACGAGTTCTGATGAATTGATGTTCTTTTTCCTCTGGTTGATGTTGGATTTTGTCAGAAATATATAAGCATTTATTATGATCCTCGAGAAAGATAATGATGTTACTTTACCTCTGTTGTATTCTTGTAGAAATTAAATTATCAATGCGTAATGCAATGGCGCCATTGGTTTATATCATTTTTGTTGACGAAAACAGTGAATGTTTATTTGTTCTCTAACAAACTGGGTCAAATAAACTTCAGTACTAGTGCCATGACCAAAAAATTTGGCTAAGTAGCTATTTAAACTGTAAATTTTGCTATTACCATTTTGAGTTCAAATCTCATTAAATTATTTTTCTGCCACAGTAACTTCTTTTCCTCACGTAGTTATATACTATTCTCCTACTTTCTTCTGATATTCATTGAATTGCTCTCAGGAAAATGGTGGCTGTGGATTCTTTGAATGGTGTGACAATGCCTCTGCAACTAATGTAATGACTTATGGAAGCCAAAATCGTGCATCAAGTTCATCATTTTCAGACCTTCAGTGCCCCTGTGGTGCTGGTTCTTGCATAATTCTAACAGCCAAAACAGGGGAAAATGTTGGTCAGCAATTCTATCGTTGTCCTTTATACCAGGTAATTTTTATAAGTAATTGGGCAGCAGTTTTTATTGTCTTTGATGACGTAATTTTGGATATAAAGTTTCAAAATTATTTGTTCATGTTTAAATTTCTGTTTACTGAATTTTCATTTGTCATATTAAGAATGTCTTGACCTATCTAATTATCTAAAATGAACTGTGCAAAAACTTTTAGGTTTCTTGCTCGCTAATGTATATGCATTTGACGCTTCATTCAGACTGATTTGAAGAAAATAAAATTTGTACTCATACCTTGGCTAACATTAGTGCTTCTCATTTTTCCAAACTTAATTTGTGGTCCCAATTTTATGATTTTTCATTTTTAGATCAACTGATTACGTTGGGAGTTGAAAATTATGGTCTTGAAGGTAGACTGAATTATTACCAGCAATTGGTCTAGTCGCTAATTACTCTGCATACTTCTAGTTAGCTTAAATAACTGAAGTCCATAAAGACGGACGTTGTAGTTACATTATAGGAACAAAGGAAAGAAAGCAACCTTAAGGGAAAGGAGCCAATGCTGGTGAGGACAGCATATAATAAGAATATGCTAAATGGAGTTGCTGAGATGACTTTTATCAGGAAAACGCAATTATGTAGCATCTCCAGATTTTTTAGTCTCATTATGCTTTTATGTCATAGGCTCAGCTCATATATACCAATTTAAGCACAATCAAGAGCAAGTTAATTTGAACTAAAAAAGAAAAAAAAAGAGCAAGTTAGTTTAATTCCTATTCTCCATACAAGTTAGTTTAAGAAAATAAGTGGATATGTCGTTTATTTATTTAGTCTCTCATAACTACCATGAGTTGGCCTAGTGGTCAATGAGGGTCATATAAATAATAAAGGGCTTAGAGGGAATGAGTTCAAACTATAGTTGCTAATAGCCACCTACTTAGGATTTAATATGCTATGAGTTTCCTACAATCAAATGTAGTAGGGTCAGATGGTTGTCCTGTGAGAAAAGTTGAGTTATGCTCAAGTTGGCCTGGACACTCACTAATATTTAAAAGAAAAAAGTTACTCCTCTATGCTTTTTAGATGGTGGGGCCGCTTAACTGGTTCTCCTCCTGGAAATGAGACAAGTTTCATCTATATATCACTTTGTCATGAAACCTTCCCAAGGTTTATCTTTCTATTTTTATTGTATGTCCACGATCCATCCAGTTTTAGTATCTCTTCCAATTTTCTACTTCCGTGGTAGTGGTAATTTCATCATCTGAACTTATTTCTGTGAAAATGTTTTGATGCTTACAACATCATCAGTTGTACTTGGATTGATTTCCATGTAATTCCTCATCGGTGGAACTCAAATTTTTTCTGCAGGCAACATGTGGGTTTTTCCAGTGGTGCAAGGAGCCTTCCATAGCAACCAAGAATCAAGTGAGTGCCGCTAAGGTCTATGGTAACACAAACGACACAAGCAAAAGCATTGCTGTGACTGTGAGAACTGGTTCTTCCTGTTATAAATGTGGGGGTGAAGGGCATTGGGCTAGAGATTGCTCACAATCACAAGCACCATCCAATCCTTCTCCCTCAGAGTTTGGCAGAAGTCAATCTTCAGTTGGTGGAACCTGTTTCAAATGCGGTAAGCCTGGCCATTGGGCGAGGGACTGTTCTAATTGTTAATGACAGGTACTAACCCTCTTTCTGCTTCTGAAATAGGTCTGTTTCAAGTGTTTTTTTAGCAGTTGTTTAAGCTTGTAAATTCACAAGTCCAGGATAAGTCACCTGACATGCTTGCCCACTGTCCCGTTTTGACGTTAACATTCACTCCACTTGAGTGGATGATATGGAGATGGGTTAGCTTAAAATTGAGATATATATATATATATATATATATATATATTTGATTTTAATCTTTGTTTTGCTCAATTCCGTAATGTGAAGAATCGGAGTTGAGTTCCAGGAATTCAGAGTATTGGATTGGATTCTGCTTAGAAAAAAATGCTTATAATTATTATTTTTTTGAGTTCAACAATGGTGGGTGGTGGGATTCAAACTTCGGACCTCTCAATTGAGGATATATGCCAATTGCACTGAGTCAAGCTCACTTTGGCATTTTATTTTATTTTTTTGTTTTGATATAAAAATTGATTATATTTGTACAGTACATACTATTTTTGTCAGAAGGATCAAAATAGTATATTTGTATTTCTTTTATTGGCAAATTATAAAATTTCACGTACTTACTCTCTAAAATCTGAAATTAAAGATCGTTAGTTAGTAATTAGGTTTATAATATTAATAATGCTAAGTGATATTAAAATCAAAATTTAGATTCTTTTAGTTTTAATGGCTTATATACATAATTTTTCATTTTTCTTTTGAAGAGTATATACATAATTCTTGATTAATTTCATTTTTTTTTTGATAAAAAGAATAAAAATCTGTTTGCTTCTAGGCACCGTTTGATAACCATTTTGTATTTGCCTTTTGGTTTTGTGAAAATTAAGCTTATAAATACTACTTCCACCAATGGATTTTCTCATTTTGTCATTTACTTTTTACATGTTTTCAAAAACCAAACTAAGTTTTGAAAACTAAAGTCCTATTTTTTTAACCATTTAGTTTTTGGTTTTGTGAAAATTAAGTTATAAATGCTACTTCTACCTAGAGATGTTCATTTAACTTGTGGGGCCAGGCCCTGCCTTGAACGGGATGGGAAATCTCCAATTACACGAGGAATGGGGAGGGAGTGGGGAGAGTATTTTCCTCGTTGGCTAAACGGGGACGGAGAATGTTCCCATCCTCGCCCATATATATATAAATTATTAGTTATAAATAGAAAATTAAAAAAAAAAAAAAAACTATAGTAAGAATCAGTGGAAGACTATTTTTTTATCCAAAAAAAAAGTTAAAAGACTATGTTGTAATATTGAAATTTGAATTTTTAGAAATTAAGTTGTTTCAACATTATACTATTTTTACTTAAGGTATATTATTATTTTTATTAGGAAATTTTATAACATTTTCTTTAAATAGAAATTATATTGGAAATTATTCATCTAGAAGTCATTGGAAAGAATTACTATTATTGTTGAGAATAAATTAAAATATAATAAAAAAAAAGGAAAAAAAATCCTCGCGAGAAATCCTCGCCCCGATCCTTGCAAAAATAAATGGGGATTGAAATAAGTGGTGGGGATGGGGACGACCCTGCCCCATGGACATCTCTAGTTCCACCTACGAATTTCAAATGTTTTGTTAAGAAAGATGAAATATATTATAGAGAATTGATGAGAAAACAATCACAATTTTCAAAAACCAAATAATTATCAAGTAGGGTCTAAAAAACATTTTCAAAAACTTGTTTTTGTGTTTGGAATTTGGCTAAAAATTTAAATGCTTTCTTAAAAAAAAAATAAAACTCATTGGAGAGAAAATGATAGAAAACAAGCATAATTTTCAAAAATAAAAAATAAATATTAAATGATTAACAAGCGATGTTTAGTTTTCAAGACTTAGATATTTGAAAGCATATGTAAAATGTAGATAACAAAAAAAGGAAACCAAGTAGTATTTATAGGCGTAATTTTTTAAAACAAAAAATCAAAAATCAAATGGTTATCTAAACTTTTAAAATATCTTTTTTAGTTTAATTTTTTTCCCAACTTATATAATTTAATATATATCAATTTTAACATGTTGATATAAATATTTGAAGTCACCGTTCTTTCTGGTTAAAAAAATCAATTTTGCAATTTTCTAATGAATTGGATCTGCACCATTTTCCAAAAAAAAAAAAAAAAAAAAAAAAAAACAGAGAGAGAATTAGATTCACCCGATTGATTTGATTAATAATGGGACTCTGGGCTAAAAAAAAGACAGAATTGGATTTGCTCGATTGATTTAATTAATAATAAGACTATTGGCTACCAATCCTATCCTATTATCTTAAATTTACAAACATCCCACTAATAATTATAAAATTTATATATTTAATTTAATTTAACTCATAAAATAGCATTTAAAAGCTAACATATGAAACTTTTTTTTAACAATAGGTTAGATTATAAATTTGGTCCATATGGTTTAAAAAAAAAAAAGAAAAGAATTTCATCCTCATGTGAGTTTTATCAAATCATATGGACTATTTATGAAGTTTTATCAAACAATCATAACGAAATTCTAACTTTTAAAACCATAGGAACAAAATTAATTTTCTCCAAATCATAGGAACCAAATTTGTAATTTAACCTTAACAATATTATTCTTGATCTTAAAGATAATACATAAATTGTCCTTATTAAATTGTTTTAAAATTAAAAAATGGATTACTAAGGCCCCATTTGATAACCATTTGGTTTTTTGTTTTTGATTTTTAAAAATTAAGCCTATAAATATTACTCCCACCTATGGTTTTACTTGTTTTATCATATACTTTTTGTCTATGTTTTCAAAAATCAAGCCATGTTTTGAAAACTAAAAAAAGTAGTTTTCAAAAACTTGTTTTTGTTTTTAGAATTTGACTAAGAATTCAAATACTTCATTAAGGGAGATGAAAATCATTGTAGAGAAATTGGGAGAAAACAAGCTTAATTTTCAAAAACCAAAAACCAAAAACCAAATGGTTATCAAACGGGGCCTAAAGAAACAAGTTGTACACACCCACCCCACCCGTACCCGTAGGTAATAATAGTTTTTTCTTTTTTAAAAAAAAAGATTAATTTTTTTTAGAATTGTTTTATAACTCATTATTATTTAATTAAAATATACAATAAAATTAACACTAATTGTTTAACCTCTTTTCACATTCTCAAATTCATATATAATCTATACCTATATATGTATTTTTTTAAGTACATACCTAAATATTTAATAGATAAGGAGGTTAGAGTATGAAAAGTTATATATCTTTATTTCTATAATTTAATTTTCAAAAATTTATGAATTTATTTTTAATTATATTTAATGGAGAAATGTCAAAGGTTTTGTAACTTCTATCTCCTACAACTATATATAGAGTTCTCTTTCAACATTTTTCTACAAACATTTGAGTTTTCTCTTATGTTTAGGTGTTCTTTTCTTCTTTTATTCATGTCTTGCTTTGCCTTGTAATTTTTGTTGGATTACTTAATCTAACATTCATATTGTTGTTCTTTTGTTGCACTGTTGATCCTTTGTAATTTAAGAAAATAGTACTTGAAGATGTGCAAAAATGAGGATGACATACTACCATTTAAAGTTAAGCGCAAGTATGTTTTAAGTTAAATTCATAGGTATTCTCTCTTATAAATGTATTTAGCTTCTTTTATAATAATAATAATAATTGTTATGAAAATTTATATATATACACCATGATTTTTTTGCAAATTTTATTTGTAGTACATGAATATATTTATTGATTTTCTCCTAAAAATCACAATCTATAATTCTATAATTTTATAATTTTTGGACAATTTTATACCAACTTTAATTTTATAATTCTATATCCATCCTTTAGTCTATTGTTTATTATTAAATTCATTAGCACATGGTGAGTGCCATAATTTTATAATTCTATATCCATCCTTTAGTTTATTGTTTATTATTAAATGCATTAGCACATGGTGAGTGCCATAGAAAAATGTTAAAACTTCAATTACTATTTATTTATTTAAGATATATGTATCTAATAATGAATAAATTAAATACATTGACTTTGTTGTTTAACCTACTATCTCATCATTTGAGGTGTTTGAGGTGGATGAAACGACTTGAGGTGTTTGAACTTTGAGGTAGAAGAAACGGCTTAGCCACTAAAAAAGTTTTCTTTTCATTTTTTTTGACAAATAGTTTATTTTAGAATAATATATTAAGTAAAATTAAAAAATGCATTCAATGTCAATCTTCTAACATTATCATAGACATCTTTCCCTCCCTATAAATAGTTTCATGCATTTGTTAGGAGATTCATTGCTAAGCAAAGAATAGTTGTTTTTTCCTTGGTAGCAAATTGATTGTTTTAGAAATTAAAAAAAAAAGATTGTTTCACGGTATGTCTCAATCTTATATTTCTTATTTCCTTCATTAAATTTTAAATTTTAAATTAAATTGTTTTATTGCATTGCATTTGCAAAGTCGTATAAACAAAATATTGTTGTTGTTTTTCATAATAGTTCGAAGGTTTCTAAATTTTATGATTTTTTTGTGTCAAATTAATTTTATTTGTAAAGAAAATCATGCAAAGTACATAGTTCGTGTCTCTTTTTTCTTCTGCCAAATTGATTCAGGGTTTTTAAAATTTTATTTTTGGATTACAATTTCGAATCATAAGAGCTTATTTAAATTTCAATCATAGTTGAATCCACATATTACAAATTTTAAAAAAGATATATTTTTTCCAAACCAATTATATTTCATATCTATATTTTTTAATTGTAAAATAAAAATGGTAGGTACAAAGGAGTATATGCTAATATGGGATCCAAACATTTTCAAAATAATTAGAGTTTCAAAATAGGTGTTATATAGAAAAGCTTTGTTGAGAAATATCAATCTAAGCGATAAAATTTTCTGGAAGTATTGAAACACTTGTCATAGATGAAGATATATAATGCAAGATTTAAAAAAAAAAATTAAATAAATTTTCAATACCATAACAATAGTTTACAATTGTTTTTTTTTTTTTTAAAATTAGTACATGTATACATGTATCTTTAAAATTGATTTTTTTAAAAAATATTTGATTAATTAGGAATTTGTATGTGTTTTCTAATTGCTCCATATGTAATTGTGTCAAACTGGTCCTCTTGGACATCTGAGCATGATATTTCAAATTTAGGAATAGTTTTCATAATATGATGTCATTCAAATTGGTTTTTTTTTTTTTGTAAAATGTTTTAGTTTTGATGTTAACCTTGAATTTCCATATTTTCTTTTTCAAATACATATTTTCCTCTTAATTAGGTGTTTTATCATTTTTCTTAATCATACCATCTTAAAAAGTGGCTTACTTGCAGAATGATTTTTGGACTGTTATGTCCAAATGCTAATTTTATAATTTCAAATATGTTCCTTAATTCATTTTTCATTTTTAGCCTATAGTTTATTACCACGTGTAGATGCGCGTTGTACTTATTTTAATTTATTTTGTTTTTAAAAAAAAAGTTTAAAAAATTAACTATTCGATAGCATATATATTTTGTTAAAATGAGTATAATTCTTAAAATATAAAATTAAAGGTAGATTATTATTAATGAAAAAAATGATAAAAAAATACATTTAAAATATCTCACAAATTAGCTTTAGTTTATTATATATAATTTTTTTTACCATGATTATGATGTCCAAATATAAAATTATGATTAATATTAGGATATAAATTATTATTTTAAATAGTAAACTTTATGATGTTTTTTTAATAAATTTAGATATATAATTTTTTTTTATGGTATTCAATAAAAAAATGATATGAAATTTCACAATATACTAACAATATCAAATACTTTAAAAATACACTTTATCCTAGTATTAAAAATGTATCATTGTCCATTCGAATGCTGAAAAATGTAACAAAAAGAAAATGATATATAAAGAAGTATTTATTTGATAGACTTAACATTTTTTTAAAAACTTTTCTTATGTCTTTAACATAGTTGTTTTTTACATTAATATTATTTTTTAGTATTATTTTAACAAATAAGAAAATTATTAGAATATATTTTTGACACATGTAACACGTTAATGTTTTCTAGTTCTTTAAAAAAATACATTATTGTCTTTAAATGTTTGAATATTATATTTTAGTTTCTAAACTTTCAAAATGTCTATTTTAGTTTCCTTTGACCAACTTAAGTGGTTTAATATATATCTATTTTTCAATATGTTTATATAAATATTCGAAGTCATAGTTTTTTTAGTTATCATAGTTGATTTTACAATTTTCCAATGAACTAGATTTGTTTCATTTTAAAGGAAAAGGAGAATTGGATTTGCATTAACCTCTGGCCTTAACGCCTCTTTCGGAGGTTTCTCTCTAAGAGGGTTATGGGCGAAAGGGCAGGCAGTTGGTCTGCGTAACAAGATCCTTTTGGTGATCTTTTTGGAGGAGTGAGAAGTTTCAAGGGTGTGCATGTATGGAAGAAGAGCAATTCTACCAGCGCATGGAAAAGCTGAAAATTAGAGAAGACAAGACAAGAGTGGTCGAAGTGGAAGATGATGATCTCGATGAAACTGAAAAAGATCTACAAAACGCTCTTGCGTGCAAAATCTTATCAACAAAACTAGTTATAGTTGAAATCTTTAAGACAATTATGCCTAGAATCTAGAACCTTGAAGACAGAGTCAAAATTGAGACAATCGGGAAATATATGTTTCTATGTTCTTTTCGAAGCAGCAAGGAATAAAAGAGAATCTTAGAAGGAGGCCCTTGGATATTCTATAAGGCCCTCCTTGTGTTTGAAGAACCAAAAGGAAACAGGAGCTTGAATACGCTAGAATTTAAATTCACAAGTATATGGTCCATTTCCACGACATGCCACTAGTATGTTTTTTTTTAAAAAAAAAAAAAATAGCAGTTGCCTTAGGGAATGTTGTGGGAACATTTAAGAGAGTGGACATAGAGAGAAAAATGTTGGGGTAATACTCTTTGCGTGAAGATAAAGTTAGACCTGATGAAATCGTTAAAACGTGCTACAAAACTCAAGGTTGATTCTGGCTAAAGAAGGATGGGTGCATATTGATCGGTTGTACACACAAGCGCACGCGATCGAAGTAATATAAAATGGTATGTGAGTACTAAGTATCGAATCCCAAGGGAACGATGTAACAAAAATATTGTAAGCAAAGTGTAAGGAAAATTGCAACTTAAAAACTAAAATAGCAAAAATAAATTTGGGTTGGTGTGTTAAGAAAAATTGTAGAATCTAATTGCAGAATCTAGAAATGACAATAAGCGAAATAACCAAAAAATGCATAATTGAATTGCAGAATCTAAAATTGGCAATATTGGATAGCAAATTAGATAAGCTTAGTAAATGAGATTGCAAAGGGAATTTTAGATAAAGATGGGGCTAAAAAATGTCATTGCCCTAAGTTGTAATTGCAGGCCAAAATTGCAACTCCAACCTACTCCACACTCAATTGTAAACCAAAATTGCATATCCTATTCACCTTGAATTTAGGTTTTTAGGAGGCTAAGTGAGTGACTTATATGTCTATAGTTCCTCTATCTTAGATCATTTGGCTCAACAATTTTATGAGTTTTGGAGTCCTTAATCCCTATGTCTAGGGTAAGGATTGACTTATGTCTAAACTCTTTTCTCCATCACTTGTGTGAAATCCGCTTATCACTAACCCCGTCGGTATTAGATCTAAGCTTGAGTTGCTACCCTAGTTGATCAATCTAGGATCTCAACGAAAAATTGTTCAACACAAGCAAACAATTAAAGTGTAGGCTTGGTTTTTATTGAAATTTTGGCTACAATTAATTCTTAGGGAATTCACATTCTTGAACAACCAAAGAAGTTTTAGCTCATAGTAAAGATAAAAATCTTAAAACTAATTTTTGAAGGAAACATCATTTTAAAGAAAATTTGAGTAAAATTGCTACTGATAATTAAAACTAAACAAATTGATAGATTACTTGGGAAAAAATAATCAACATAATGCTAGACAGTAGCTAATAAATCCTCCAAAACCTCTCACTATGAATAGAAAATAAAGGACAAATTGATATCAAATTCCACTCAAGACATTAACTTTATGAAGAAAACGAATTGTGAATGACAGTACCCATATGACAGAACAACAAAATCAATCTTCTTTGCAATTACCAAGTACAGATTTGAAATCTTCTTATGCAAAGCAGAATTTAATGATTCTTAGAACAGAATCGAGTTCCTCCTCTATTCCAATCGACTTCATCCTTTCACTATTTCTAGGAATTGATTAGTCTTAACACTCCAAGCTTGCCTTGAATTGGATTAGAAAATCGAGAAGGAACTAGCTGAAATTTTAGACAAAAACAAAGCAGAATTTTTCAGAAAAAAACAGAGTATTAATGTGACTAAAACCCACGAACAAGGACTGAATTAAAACTTAAAATTAATACAAGGAAAAATTGAATGGAGAACATAGATTGCACTTCAAGCAACTCTCCATAATACAAATAGAAATTGAAGAAAAAAATGAAACTAAACCTGAAGTTCTCGGCTAAAAACAGAAAAACAAGATGCAGAAAAATAGAGTTTCTAAAAATGGCGGAAACCCACGAAATTCACTCCTCAAAACGCCTCCAAACTCCAATTCTGTTGCTCCTCCTCTTCTTCCCCTTTTATAGGTGATCGGTGGGACACGCAAGCGCACACGATCGAAGTAATATAAATTGGTATGTGAGTACCAAATATCGAATCCCACAGGGAACGGTGTAACAAAAATATTGTAAAGCAAAGTGTAAGGAAAATTGTAACTTTGAAAACTAAAAATGCAAAAATAATGTTGGGATGGTGTGTTGGAAAAAAAGAAAAACTGCAGAATCTAGAAATGACAATAATCGAAATAAGAAAAATTGCGGAATTGAATTGCAGAATCTAGAATTGGCAATAATTGAGAACAAATTAGATAGATTTAGTGAATGAAAATTCAAAGAGAATTTGGATAAAAATGGGGCTCAAGAATGTCATTGCCCTAAGTTGTAATTGCAAGCCAAAATTACAATTCCAACCTACTCCACACTCAATTGTAAACCAAAATTGCATCTCCTATTCACCTTGAATTTAGGTTTTTAGGAGGCTAAGTGAGAGACCTATATGTCTATAGTCCCTCTATCTTAGATAATTCGGCTCAACAATTTTATGGATTTTGGAGTCCTTAATCCCTATGTCTAGGGTATGGAATTGGCTTATGTCTAAGCTCTTTTTCTCCATTACTTATGTGAAATCCGCTTATCACTAACCCCGTCGGTATTAGATCTAAGCTTGAGTTGCTACCCTAGTTGATCAATCTAGGATCTCAACGGAAATTTGATCAACACAAGCAAACAATTGAAATGTAGGTTTGGTTTTTATTGGAATTTAGGCTACAATTACTTCTTAGGGAATTCACATTCTTGAACCCCCTAAGAAGTTTTAGCTCATATTAAAAATAAAGATATTATAACTAGATTTTGGGAAAAAGTTCATATTAGAAGTTGTGTAAATTAAATAATTAAGGCAAATAATGTAGTGCTATTTTCGAATAAACTACAAGAAATTCAAGAGATTTTCAATTGAAACAAAGAATTAAGGCTTTAGACATTCCAGTAAAGGCTAACTTGACTAAAAGCAGAGGACAAAACCAACTGAAAATGGAAATTCATGCAACAAAATTGGCTAACCATTCACTCCATTCCAATCAACTCAACATTCACCCAAATTAGGAGATGGTTAGTCTTAACAACCCAAGTGAACTTGAATTGGATTGGACAAACTGGAAAAATACAGAAATTGAACCATCTTGCATCAAAATATAAAGGTGAAATCGAGGGAGAATTCTAAAAGAAACTTGCGATGAATGCTGGATAAAACCACCAAATGAACTCAAAATTGAATTCGATTGAGAAGAAGAGGATAACTCCCACAGCTATTCGTCATACAAGAAAGGAAATTCTAAAAAAAACAGAAGGTTGACCATCGGTAAAATAGTGAACGAAGAAGGTGCAGAAAAACAGAGTAATGTTTTTGAAAAATACCCACCAACTAAGAATGAGAATTAAACTTAAGCTTGCTTAAAAAATAACTCAAATGAAGGACGAGGATTGTATTTCAAGCATTTCTCCTTAGTACCAATAGAAAATTGAAGAAAAACAAATAGAACTATACTCCTTGGTCAAGGCAGAATGATAAAGAAATTCCCAAAAAAAAACAGAGCTTTGAAAAACACACGAAATTCAATCCTCAAAACGCCTCCAAAATCCAAATCAAAAGATGAACAAAATGATACTACCAGCAACTCTTGGTAATACAAGAAGAAATTGCAGAAAAATAAAACAGAAACTTGAAGTTCTCAGCAAAAAAAAACAGAAAGACAAAATGAAGAAAAACAGAGTTTCTAAATTGACGAAAACCCACAAAAATAAGCTCCAAAAAGGCCTCCAAAATTCCGACTCTTTCCTCGAGCTTCTTCCTCCCTCTTTTGTAGATATTCCTAGGGTTGAATCTTGCCAAAAAGCGCGCTCCAGTTCCCCCAATTTGTGCGGAAATTGAGTTTTCCATATATGGGTTTTGTTGCTTGAACCTTCGGCTTTTCAACTTCCATAATCCCTTGATATTCCATGCTGTCCAGAATTGCAAAATCAGATTCTGCAATTTGATTTTGCAATTTCCATAATTCCTAAAAACAAGATCAATTTACTTAGAATTTGTTCCAAATGCCAATATATTAATTTCTTCCTTAAATTCAAGCAATCTTCCACTATTTTCAATTGGTCTTAGGACAAACAAGGATATTTTAAACAATTGGGAGTTAAGTAAGCCTTAATTCTAAGGCTTATAAATAGGCCTTCATTAGGGTTGAAGAATGCCCAAATTTCGTGCTCAAATTCCCTTAAATCATGCTGTAATTGAAGATTTTTGGAATGGGTTAAATGCATATTTTTTTCCTTTTTTTGAACTTTTCACTGCTCCAGATTGCAGAATTCGATTTTGCAATTTCTACATTCCCTGCTCTAGAAACAATTGCAGAATCACGAATTTGCAATTTGATTTTGCAATTTCCACATTCCCTGCAAACAAACTTAACTTTTTTAGAATCTTATCTAATTGCTTTCATTCTTATTCATTTCTTATTTTGAAGCAACTTTCAACTATTTTCAAATGATCTTAAGACAAAACAAGAATATTTTAAGTAATTAGGAGTTAAATAAGCCTTAATTCTAAGGCTTATCACATATTACTTATGAAAAACTTCCTGATTTTTGTTACATGTGCAGAATAATAGGGCACAGGGTAAAAGATTGTGAAGAAGAAGGAGAACAGGAAGAGACAGACTTTCAGTTTGGAGCATGGTTGAGAGCCACGCCTTTAGTCTTGGGACCTAGAAAGGTAAAAGGGATGAAAGCAGTATGGGTAGCTACAAAGGTAAAGGAAGGGGTCGAAATCAGTTTGGTAGAGAGCAACAAAAGGGTAAGAAATTTTAGAATGAGGGATGGGAAGAGTCAGAACAAACAGAGGAGTGGAAAAACAAAGCTAGAAATCTAATAATCACCGAAGAGGGAAGGCCGAAACAGGGGACGAAAATAGAATCGAGCAAAACTCTGGTGTCTCCCATCGATAAACAAAAAGACCAAAAAAAAAATAAAAGCAATCATGACATAGGGTTTTTGGGAGAAGAAAGAGAGTAAAAGTTAGGTGACGCATGAAAAATCAGAAAACAAGATCATAGCCGTTACTAAAGAAGAAGAGAAAGTTAACCAGCCCACAATTGGACTTTTTTGACTGAATCTTGACAGAAAACGCAGCCCATTGAGGATTGAAAATTGGGCTGGAAGTCCAAATTTAAAAGTGGAGAATGGGAGAAAGATTAATTGAGAGGAAATAAATGTTAAAAACTGGAAAAGAAGGGCAAGACACAATGAAGGTTTGTTGGCTGAAAAAGGTTCAACTTACGAAAACAATACCAATGAAAAAAAAAAAACACATCCTAGTTGACAGAGAGGAGGTTGGGTTACTAAGAAAATTTGCATTACCTACTCTGAGAACATCAGAGGGATATCAGCGGAGGTTGTCAGACAACCCCGCCGGATGCCATGAAAATCTTCTGTTGGAACGTTCAGAGTTTTGGAGAATCCTCAAACAGTTCAGGCTCTACATCACGAGGTGCGTAGTCTAATATCCCAGTTAGTTTTTCTTGTCGAAACAAAGAATGATGGTAGTGTATGGGACAGGACCAAGCATGATTTGCTATTTGATAACTACTTTAATGTGCCCAGCACTGGAAAAGGAGGTGGTCTCATGCTTTTGTGGAACAATGAGCTAGACTTGTCTATTAAGTCTTACTCGATTGGTCACATTGATGGGGTGATCAAAGACAAGTGGAGCTTTACTGGTTTTATGGAAATCCAAACCATGTTAAGAAACCAGAATCATGGAAACTTATCGAAAGGTTAAGTTTGAATACTAACTTGTCGTGGATTTTAGGAGGTGACTTTAATGAAATTATGTATGAAAAAGAAAAAGTAGGGGGAGCGAGAAGGAATAGAGCTCAAATGGAGGATTTTTGTGGGGTCGTAGATGCGTGCAATCTTTTAGACCTCGATTTTAGAGGGAGCTCGTTTACTTGGAAGTGCAGAAGTAGCAGAAGTTTAGTTATTCAAGAGCACCTTGACATGTTTTTTTATGAATCCAGCTTTTCAAACTAAGATACACAAGATCACGGTGGATCACAGAAACTTCCACAAC
Source organism: Trichosanthes truncata (assembly GCA_033996785.1). Taxonomy (NCBI): domain Eukaryota; kingdom Viridiplantae; phylum Streptophyta; class Magnoliopsida; order Cucurbitales; family Cucurbitaceae; genus Trichosanthes; species Trichosanthes truncata. The sequence goes on from JAWPNB010000003.1 coordinate 80,683,650, forward strand.
TCTGATCATAGACCAATTGTGGCAAACTTGGTTGTTGATTATCCGAGTTCAGGGGTTGAGGCAAAAAGGAAACCTCTCAGATTTGAAGAGCATTGGACTCGTGTAGAAGACTGCAAGAAGATTATCTAAGAGTGTTGGAAGCCCAAGGGCAGTACTATTGCTAGTTCGTTCATGAATTCTACTGGTTATTATTTGGACAGGCTGAACAGATGGAACATAACTTGTATAAAGGGATCCTTGAAGGAGGCTATTCGGAGGAAGGAGGCAAACATTCAGAGACTAGAGCTTGAAAATCATGCCCCTCAGCTTGAGATAGCCGAAAAGAACCTAGAAAACCTCCTGGTTGAGGAGCAGATGTACTGGAAGGCTAGATCGAGGGAAAACTAGCTGAAGTGAAGCGATAGGAACACTAAGTGGTTCCACCACAGAGCCTCACAATGAAAGAAGAAGAACTCAATAACAAGGATTTGCGATGATAATGGTAGATGGGTGGAGTCTACATAAGAGATTGGGGAGGTTGCTACTCAGTATTTTAAAGATTTACTCTCCTCTTCCAATTTGGATCCGACAATTATGGAGAAGGTAACTAAGGATTTCAGCCATAAGGTGTTTGAATGCCAAAATAGAGACCTCTCACTCCCTTTCTCTAGAGCTGAAATTGAAATAACTCTAAAAGGAATGAACCCTACAAAAGCTCTTGGTCCAAATGGGACCCATGCTCTATTTTATAAAAAATACTGGGAGGTTTTGGGAGATGAAACATCGAAGGTCTGTCTCGAAATTCTTAACAATGAAGATGACATTAAAGCTCTAAATAAGACCTGGATCACCCTTATTCAGAAGGTTGTGGAGCCGAAACACCTCTCAGAGACTTATTAGCCTCCGCAATATGTTATATAAAATTATAGTGAAAGTGTTGGCTAATAGACTCAAGAGAGTTTTAGATATGATCATCTTCTCCACTCATATCGCCTTCGTACCTGGGCACCTCATCTCAGATAATGTCCTGAGTTTTGAATGCATCCATGCAATAAACAATAAGAGAAGCGGTAAAGCTGGTCATATAGTAATGAAGTTTGACATGATCAAGGCCTACGACAGGGTGAAGTGGAATTTTCTTAGAAGATCGATGACTAATTTGAGGTTTGAAGCCTCGTGGATTGAAAGAGTTATGCAGTGTGTCGAGACGGTGAGCTACTAAATTCTTCTCAATGGGATTCCTCAGAGAATTCAGGCCCTCTAGAGGGCTTTGACAGGGAGATCCCCTCTCACCCTATCTCTTATAGATTTGTGCTGAAGGGCTTTTAAACCTGTTGAATAAGGAAAAGTCTTTTAGTAGTTTTGGTGGCTTTCGTATTAACTCGTTTTGCCCTACCTTTACTCTTTTTTTTTCTTTTTTTGTGCAGATGACAGCTTGATATTGTTTAAGGCAGGGAAGAAGGATTGTGAAGCTATCAAAAGTGTGCTGAAAGTGTATGAAGAAGTTTTCAGCCAGACAATTAATCTAAACAAGTTTTCCTTCAAGGTCAGCAAGAATGTGAAAAGGGGAGAGGTTGAGGAGTTCAGCAAAATGCTCAGTGTCAGACACACAGAGTCACTGGGCTAGTATTTGGGCATGCCTTCTTAAACAAGGAGAAGCAAAAGCAAAGTGTTTAGCAAGATCAAGGATCAAGTTTGGAAAGTCCTCAAGAACTGGACTATGAGCTGCTTTAGGCTCCCCAACAAGCAAAAGCAAAGTGTTTAGATGTTTTCCTTGGGAGGGAAGGAAGTGCTAATAAAATCCATAGCTCAAGCTATCTCTAACTACACTATGAGCTGCTTTAGGCTCCCCAACAGGATTTGCGAGGAGATTAACCGAATTTGTGCTCACTTTTGGTGGGGATCCACGAAAAAAAAGGAAAAAGCCCATTGGATGAGCCGGAAGAATAGAGCAAGAGTAAATATCGAGGGGGGGTTAGGTTTTAGGGATCTAAAAGTTTTCAACCAAGCGCTTCTTGCCAAACAGAGTTGGAGAATCCTTCGAAATTCTGAGAATTTGTTAACAAAAATCTTTAGAGGAAGATACTTCAGAAATGAAAGCTTCCTTTCTGCGCCTCTTGGAAAAAATTATTCCTTTGATTGGAGGAGTATAGTGTGGGGGAAGAACCTCTTTGAGAGAGGATATCGCTGGAAAGTGGGTAATGGTCGTCATATCATGCTAGATGAAGATCCTTGGATCAATAGAGTGGGTAGTCACAAACCTCTTCTCCGAGAAAAAGAGTTGGCAGGGCGTTTTGTGTCTACTTTATTGAATCCCAATGACATGTGGAAAGCTGAATTGGTGAAAGTTGCTTTTGATTCCCAAGATGCTGAAATTATCCTAAATCAACCTATAGTCAAAGAAGATATCATTTGGAGTATGGATCATAAGGGTCTATTCACAGTAAAAAACGCTTATCACCTAGCTTCCCAATGAGACGGAAAAGATGAAGCCTCCTCCTTAGATGATTAGGCCAACAAAAATAGGTGGAAAGGGTTTTGGAAGATTCAATCAATCCTAAAAATGAAAATTTGCATATGGAAAATCTTAAATAATGTCATTCCTACGAAAAGCAATATCCAAAAGAAAGCTATTGATACTAATGGGCTTTGTCTTTTCTGCAGGAAAAGAGATGAGACTTCAGAGCACTTGTTTGGGGAGTGTAGGATCACCCAGGGGATTTGGACTGATTTCATCCCTAACTCAAAAAATTTGTTTGCTATGTGCAGGTCAAGATGGAAGGTGTTAACCTATTGGGATTGGATGTTCGACTTTCTATCGCAGGAAGATCTCAGAAAGGCTGTTATCATTCTTTGGAGCATATGGACTTATAGAAATCAGATGCAATAGAGAAATGATTTGGAATCCAAAGCAGACCAAAATTATCTTCACAGATGGATATATAAATATTTGGAGGTGAACATAGTTGGGAATTTTTACCGTGATCATCAAAGATTGGAGAGCCTCTCGAGTCAGGAAGGGTGGAGTCCCCCGCCAAGTAATCATTGGAAGTTAAATGCTAACGCTTCTTAGAGCAATTCAGAAGGTGTCGAAGGTTTGGGATGGATCGTTCGTGACTCTGGTGGATCTCCAATCTATGCTGGAAGGAAAAAAGTAACCAATTATTGGCCAATCAAGATCCTGGAAGCTAAGGTAATTTAGGAGAGGCTGAACTTCATCAACACTAAATTACCTAGGTCTCTCCTTCCTGTCATCTTAGAATCTGATTGTGCTGAAGTAATCAGTCTATTAAAAGGAGAAGATGAAGATATTACTGAGGTGAGAAGCTATGTTGATGCAATTGGAGCCTTATCGAGTGAAATTGGTAAAATCTCATACAATAAGTGTCCTAGAGTGCAAATCAAGATGCCCATGAGTTGGCGTGTTCGGCTTTTTTGTCTCTAGCGAATGGGCTACCGGAAGTGTTGGTGGGTTTTGTGTTCCGTAATTTGGTTTCTAATAAAGAAGAATAAGAGTTTTTTTGAGTTGTAAATCGTTGGCGGGTGGGTCCTCAGTGATAAATGAGGCCCAGTTGGTATAAATGTTCTGGTGGAAGAGAGAATTGAATTCGCTTTATTGATTTGATTAATAATGGAACTCTTGGCTATAAGAATGGTTTTGTGACTTGAATGCCTTGTCTAACTCCAAACTAAATTGGTGATTTTTTTTTCTTTTTAAATTTGACCCTATAAATATGTTCATCCACACTAGTTTACCCCTCTTTAACAAGTCTTCTTCAATGTTCATTCTAAATGCACAAAAATACTTTTTTTACACTTAAAAACACTTAAACACTTAAAAAGTAAAATAAATGCTCGAAAATTCATACTAAATGCATAAAAATACTTTTTTTACACTTAAAAATACTTAAACACTTGAAAAGTAAAATACATGATCGAAAATTCGTACTTTGTATTGGTAGGCTTTGGTCTAATAACTTACTCATTGGGTGTGAATATTTGACAAGTAAAATAATGGTAAAGTTAAAAGTAAGTTAAATTACAAATTTGGTCCCTTGATTTGAGAAAAGTTTCAAATTAGTCTCTATAGTTTTAAAAGTTTCAATTTAGTCCATACATGTTCAAAATTTTCAATTTGGTCTCTATAGTTTAGTCAAGCTTCACAAATCATCCATGTCATAATCATATTGGTATTTTTTTTTTCATGTAGCAGTTTTCCATTTGAGTAATTATGTTCATTGATTATATTAGAGTTTTAGAGTTTTAGGATGAGTACAAAATTGATGTAAAGAATATGAGTTTTATTGTAACAATCTTAAAGTTTGAGAGTTTGATTGGAAATTTGGTACGACACTTATAGTTCGATAGTGGTTTGTACAATTTGCATCTTTAGGGTTCAATTGCAACAATTTCATAAATTCAGGTGTTTGATTGATCAAATTGAAAATTTGATGGCGTGATTGCAACTATCTTTATCTTTATATTTATAGTTCATATGTGGTTTTTGTAATTTTTTTATAAAAAAGAAAATAAGTGATTTTATTCAAATGGGTAAAAACACAATTTGAAAACAGACTGATGAGATTTTAACTAAATCATAGAAATTTAACTATAAAAATGAAAGTTAAAAGTTGAAAGAGAGATTAAAATAGTAACTAGTTTTCGAAGAACCAAAACCCAATAAATAAGAATTTTCTTGTAAAAAAAAGGGATTAATTATTTTTCCTTTTTATCATGGAAAAGAGAAAGAATAAATACGATTGTTGAAACGTGTATTCATCAATCATAATCGTTGAATTGTACGATTATCCAGTGGACAATTAACAGCAAAAAATTCCGCTTGTCTTTCCTGTCGTTTACCATCGATCCTCTTCTTCTTCTTCTTCTTCTTCTTCCTCTCTGAATTTCCAAGTATTTCTGCAGAACGCAGGAGAGTACTGGTTTCGTTTTTGTGGCGGTTTGAGTGTAATTGAGAGGAGACAGTAAGGCAAAAGGATCAAGGTAATTGTACCGGATTCTGATTCCTGGGTTTACAGATGACGAAGAAACATCGGAATGGCGAAATCTGGGAATTCGAGCGAGAAATGTCCGGCGGAGCAGCAGCAGGAGGAAGACTTGGAGACGTGATTCTTGGAATTGATGGAGGAACAACCTCCACAATCTGCGTTTGCGTTCCGTTTTTACCACCTCAGTCTCTTCAGCTTCCTGATCCTATTCCTCTTCTTGCTCGAGTCGAAGCCGGCTGCTCCAACCATAACAGCGTTGGCGGTACTCTCATTCTCTCTCTCTCTCTGTGCCCATCCCTTTATTGAATCTTGACTGGTCTTTGATTTTTCGTACTGATATTCTTCGGCATATGTTTATCATTGTTCTTCCTGGACTGTTGACTTTATTTTGCAAGATTATTATTGAATGGGGAGTTGTAGGGATAGGCCCTGCAGTTGATCAATTTGCATTTTAGTTCTGGTTTCATTTATTCAAGATAAATGCGAGTACCCTCAGCAATTTTATTTGCTTTATCATTTGGTATTTAAAGAGAAGGTTAACCAAAGTGCATGTAGCATAGCTATCAAGTAGCATAGTTTAAAGAAAGTTAACGAGTCTTAAGTAAAATCTTCATAAAAATTAATAATGTTCACTAATTATAAGGACTATTGGTAGGAATTAGCCCAAGTGTAGAGACTAAGATGAAACTTATGACAGTATAGAGACCAAACTAACTCAAGTACATAATTCAACAATGAAATGTTTAACCAAAAAAGATCAATGAATTTTGTTAGGACTACAAATCTTTCCATATCTTCACTATTGTATGATGTTCTTCACTCTAGATCTAGTGTTCCTGATTTCGCTTTTCCCTACCTAGAAGGCTTTTTTTCCTGTGAAAATATTATCCTCACTAACCAACCTATTATTTTGTCAATCTTTGCTGGTAACCATCCTTTCCTTGGACAAAAAATCATCAAGTCTTCCATCAAATGGTTTAGAGCTTTCCTTTTTTATCTAGCTCAACTCCTTTTTTCGAAGCACATTGCTTGTTTGATAGAGGTTTGTGACATTTCACATGTGGAGTAATCAACTTTAACTACTCTTGGTCACACCTTTAACAATCCTCTTATAGAACAAAGGACCAACAAGTCTCCCCTCAACAATCTTTCCATAAGAGGATAGTCCCTACCTAATAGAACCCTACATATTGCTGAAAGTAACCAGGTATCAGTACTTTTGGGCATTCAAAAATTCCATTCATATGACCAAGTCTTTCAGGCTCTTTCCATTTTGTTTAGCATGCGAGGATTTTATCCCTGTGACTAACCTTGGAGAAAGACCCTGATGCTATTTATTAAGACACTTGGTTTTTCTATATCTCTATGATGGTTTAAAGTAATTTGCTTGGAGCATAAATTTGTATGATTTTGCTTTTGAATTCTATACAAAAGGCCTCATATTCTTGGAAATGTCGTCCTTAATTATAAAGTTATGATATCCTCCATGTATTGTTGATCTGGGACTTTGATTGTACCTTATAACACCCTTGTAGGCCAATATCATGAAATGAAGCATCGGTATTAGCATTGGTTATATTAAGAATCCCATGCACGTAGACTATGAGCAATGGTCAGCATTGGTCAAATAGAACTTTTTGAACTTTCGGGACCAAATTAGAAATGGGGTTAACTTTAGGGGTTAAAACTATATTTTAACCTTATTTTTTTCATACAACTAAAGACTATGGTATGGCACCTCTCAAGGCTGTCTTTTCCGGGTATTAGTAGTAATGATGGATGGTTGAACAGTGTTGGAAGTCCATTAAATTCAATTACCATTTGGAAATTCCTACCAAAGTTAATTTATTGTTGAATTCTTTTTATAATAAGATATTGAGAGTTGAGAGTTGCAGTGGAGGTGTAAACTGCAACTCTTCAAACCTAATCATCTTCTTTTCAATCAGAGGCAAACTATGAGTTGTTTTGTGACTGGCTTTACTGGTTTGATGTTGTGCCATTTGATATATTTTCGAAAACTAAGATATTGACAGAGACAATAGACTCTTATTTTGAATAGGTATGGAGAAAAGGGGCTGGTTGGTTTCTAAGTATTTAATATGAGATTTTAGTATTGATAGGTCCTTGGCGTAAAATTTGCTTCTTCGTTTCAGAAACTGCTGCAAGGGAAACATTGGAGCAAGTTATGGCTGAGGCCCTTTCAAAATCATGTTCAAATCGATCTGCAGTTCGAGCTATTTGTTTATCTGTTTCTGGTGTAAACCATCCAACGGATCAGCAAAGGATTTTGAATTGGTTCAGGTATGGGCCATGAAAGGATTCTTAGCTGTTTCTATGAAACTACGTTCTTCTGTCTTTGGGTTTACGTGATGGAGCATGTTATTTGCTCATTGTTTTATATGAAATCTTAGGATGGCCATTGTCCTTTCTACCCAGTTGACTAATTATAGCTGTTATTACAATATTCCTTAGTGGTGTTCTTATAGCTGAATCCTTTTATTTAATGAACTTCATGATCTGAGTTAGGTCTCAAATCAATTCCCAGGCTCCAAGCTGCTATTCCATTCACTAACTATTTTGTTCCATTACATATGAAATTTGAATCTCATGTCACTGGATCAATTATCCTTTTATACACTTCTGATATGCTTGTTTTAATTTGCACAGGGATATATTTCCTAGCCATGTCAAACTCTATGTTCGAAATGATGCTGTCGCTGCTCTTGCAAGTGGTACCATGGGAAGACTTTGTGGTTGTGTTCTAATTGCCGGCACTGGGACTATTGCTTATGGATTTACAGATGATGGAAGAGAAGCTCGAGCAGCTGGTGCAGGACCAATCTTAGGCGATTGGGGAAGGTCTCTTTCTCTCACTCCCTCACATGGACACACACTTTTAAATTCGTTTATGACTGATTGTATGTGGATCATCTATTTGTTTCCCAAATACTTGTGCCATTATTTGTTGCTGGTGAATGATTGAGTGGTGAATTTTATTTTTTGCTCTCATAGCATTGTTCTCAATATTTTATATATTTAGTCATGAAGACCATGCCTATCAATGTTTAAGCAAGTTCCTTGGAAATTTCTTATCAAATTAATTGGCTTCTTTTGCTTCCGTAGTATGTTGTCAATTAGATGCTGTAATTTTGTTAAAAGAAATTTTGTTCAAAAACTTCCAGACTAATCTTTCCAGTCAATGTCTTTAATCTTTGATTTTGAGCAATTGGAGCCTCTTATTGTAAATTTTGGTTTTGGTATTTTGTTTTTTGTTGGCCGCATCTCACAGTCTCTCTTTGTTGGCCCTGCTATAGATTCATACAAGTTTCAACGTGTTGGTTGCTTTTATTAATAGAGTAATTAATTAGTGGGCTTTCTTGATGAACAAAGTGGAGCATGTGGTTCATAATCAATTCGGGTTTTTTTTTTTTTTTTGATGAAGAACCGAACTTTCATTGAGAAAAAATGAAAGAATACACGGGCGTACAAAAAAAGAAGCCCACAAAAAGGGGAGCCAACTAAAAGAAGGGACTCCAATCAAGCAAAATAAGACTTAAAGAATAATTACAAAACAGCCTCGACACCGAAGCCCAAAGAGAAACATAGAATCTAACAAGGGACCACACATCCATAGAAGAGCTCTCTCTCCCCCGAAAGATTCTATTATTTCTCTCCCGCCACAGGCCCCACAAAATAGCACAAACCCCAGCCTGCCACAAAAATAACCCTTTCTCACGAAAAGGCGAACTGAGGAGAAGATCCATGAATCTCGCTCTACAATTATAATTTATTGGAGTTGTTAAGAGAATTTTGTTTCTAGCTAGGGATCTATAAATAAAGAAGAGGGAGGTGGTAAGGTAGATTATTGTTTGGGTAAAGTGTGGGAGAGGGATAACTATCATCCTATATTTTTCTCTTGCATTTCTAATTCCTATTGGTTCCTCTCAGCATAAAAAATTTAAATGCTGCATTTCTCTCCTCATTTTTTAGTTGTTACAGGGATCTTCTAAATGATGTAATATTTTAGCTTGAGTTTGTGTATGAGCTGCTTGAGGTAAATAATTATGTATTATTCATTTGGCTATATCTGAACTAGCCATATTACTTGATCAACTGGGACTTGCTGAGTTATCTAGTGGACGAAATGATTTGTTCTTTTGCTTTATTGTGGATAATGCTTCAAGGAAAAAAGAATTTGGAGAGTTCAACGTTCTGGACTTTACAGAGAGCTAGGTTTCTCCCCATGTGCACTTTTCATTATAAGTGTTATATTTAATCATTATTCTTATTCTTAACACTCTTCATTTGTGGGTATGAAAATTAACATATGGCTCAATAAATGACATTCATATTAATTGGAGAAGAAATGACATTAAAGGGTTCAAACACAGAACTTGTTGCTCTGATACCAGATACCCAAAAACTTAAGTTGATAGATTAGAGTATATTTGAATAAATGTTGAATGATTAGGGTATATTTAATAATTTATTCATATTCTTTACGATAAGAAACATTTACTGTGATCTTTGCACTCTGCATGTTTGTTTGTTTGTTTTTCAAATTTGTTTGTGTTTTAAAATTATATTACTGCATTGCATGCCCATCTATATTGGTAAATATCTGAGAGTATTGTGCATTACATACACATTTATTTTCTTCTGCCACTTTTCATTGAAGGTGATACTTTTTGTAATTTCAGTGGGTATGGCATATCAGCGCAGGCTTTAACTGCAATTATAAGAGCGCACGATGGTCGTGGTCCTCAAACAAAGCTCACAAATAGCATTCTTCAGACTCTTGGTCTTTCTTCTGCTGATGAACTCATTGGGTATGTACACTTGGCAATTGGCATTACCGGTCACAGTTTTCACTATCTCATCTTTTATATTATTTGATGCGGTTTGCGGACAATATAAACTAAACACAGTAGAAGGACTAAAATATCTTCCAATTGTATATTCTTTCTTTTATCTTTTTTTAATACTTCTTTTTCTTATTATTATTATCAACGTAGTAATCTGTATTATTGTGAAGGATGCCCTGATTTACTTGCAGCAGCTGTACAATTTTTTTAAAGATAATGGAAAGAGAATCAACATTTCAACATATCAGAAACTTGCTTTATCTAAGTGTTTCTTGAACTTTCAACGAGAAAAGTAGTTGTTTCCTGTTCAGTTTCTGACAATTGTACCCCAATTGATTAGGAAAAGTACAGTATCAGGCACAATTGTTTCCTTTTCATATGTTGGAATGGTAAAAAGTACAGTATCATGCATGATTGATTAGGAATGGATCACATCTGTTTTTGGTTATCATTGAAAATTAGGTGGACCTACGCAGATCCATCTTGGGCTCGCATTGCTGCACTTGTTCCTGTTGTTGTGTCATGTGCAGAAGCAGGGGATGAAGTTGCAAACAACATCTTGCAAGATTCAGTTAAGGAATTGGCTTTAAGCGTGAATGCTGTTGTTCAAAGACTCGGATTGTGTGGTTCAGGTACTGCAATAATGGAAATCTTTGGTCGTAGTTAATAAACATGTTTCTCCTGGCCCCTGTTTCTGAAACTAACCTCGAAGTTGGAAGCTCTTTTGCTATTAAACCTCCCTCGACGTCTTTCCTTCTTTGGGAGAATGTGTTTTACCCTATGTTCTGGCTTTGAGATATAGTACGTCTCCTCAATTTATTTCTCTTTGGATCTGCACTTGAATGTGCAACAAAATTTATCGTGAATAATCTCAATCTGTGCTTATAAAAATTTTAGAGCTGTTCCATGCTATTTTTTATTTGAGGGTTTTGTGACAAATGCTACTGATCATGCAAAGATCTTAGTTGGAATTAGGATTTCTAGAAATTTCTTGTATGAGGGAACAATAATAGGATAGTTTCCTTTTTGAATTTTTTAACCAAAGTTTTGCCTCAACTCTCATTGTTAGCATCATTAACATTGCAGATGGAAAGGATTCTTTTCCCCTTGTCATGGTTGGTGGAGTTCTTGAAGGAAATAAGGAATGGGGTATAGCGCAAGAAGTTATAAACTGCATTTCCAAGGACTACCCTGGGGTAGTTCCCATTTGGCCTAAGGTAAGCATATTGTTCAATATCCTCTCTTCTCTGCATGTGTTTTTACCTTACGATAACTGTGGTATTATTTGGGAGCTGTTGTGAAAAATATTAAATGAAAACATGTTCAGTTATTTTTCTTAAATCTTTACATGGACAGACATGATTCTTAAAACAACAAAAATTACTGTTCTTTCTTTCAAACTCACGAGTATATGAACAGTGATTTCAGATGTGCGAAACAACCCCACATGTGTCTCTGCCTTTTGCTATATATGCTTTCATTAAAATGCATGTTCTTCACCTTGCAATAATCATCCATGCATTTTCTTGAACTAAAACCAGGTGGAGCCTGCAATTGGGGCTGCATTGTTAGCCTGGAATTTCTTGAAAGATTCCCATCAAGAATAAGGCTTTAAAAAAGTGACTGACAAATATTCTTAAGTTCTCATGAGTTGTACCGAAGCAAAGTTGAAAACAATGAGCCCGGAATTCTGAAGGGGAAGAAGAAAAAAAAATCCTGTGAGTGAGCTATTTCAGTTCTCGGTATAAATATAGGCAATTTACTAACCAAGATTCTGTCTTTTTTATAAAAAAAAAATAATAATTAGCGGGTGATTGAAACAAGAAATGCTGTGTCGGCCTCTCGACAGAGGATGAATTCAAAGTGATGTCAATTAATGCATGATTTGAGTGCATTTGCTGCAATGTCCTGTGTTACTGTCAACTTGAAAGCAATTCTTTGGCTTTTGAGCCCCTGAGCTCTTTATTTTGGTGCTTTGTTCCATTCATCTGTCATTTCCAATTTGCATTTGCTAGAATGTCCTTTTTTCTCTTGTAACTTTTTTTTTTTCCCTTTTTGTGAGTTCAAATGTTGAATAGTAGGTAGGGGTGGGGATTTAAACTTATGACTTTTTGATCAAGGTAGCCTTAAAGAGTTAAGCTAGGTCTAGATTAGCCTTTTTACTCTTAATCTTGATGCTGAATCTGGAAAAAGGTATCCCAAACGGTTAAGATATCAAATTTTCTTTGTCGTTGAAGTCATCATGGAAAGATATACAGTTGAATTATTTTTTTACTATATATAGTTGCCAAATTCTGTTTTTCCTTTAAGGCTTGAAAATGAAAGAGAATTGGAATGAAATACTTATGAAATGTGAATACAAGTTGGATGAGGATTATTGTTGGTGTTGATAACTATTGTTTGGAAGACTCAAATTTGAATTGGGGTGAGATACACGAAGAAAGTATTGGGGACAAAAAAATATACAAAAAGAGAGTGTGATATGCTAAAATCAGAATGGAATGGACATTCCCGGTGAACAGGAATAATTCTTAATTTTAGAGTGATTATTACAAATTAGGAAACATTCATCATTTCGTAATCATAATTTAGGTCTAATTTATATGAGAGGAATGGAAAGGAAGAACCGATGTTCTAGGAATCAGAATGAAATTTTTAAGAGATTTATTTGATGGTCGATATGGTGTGATGCTGGATTTTTGTTGAAATTAGTGAATTAGTAATTTTTTACTTTTTTTTAAAAAAAAAATAGTGAGTGAATTTGGTGGAAATTGAGCATACGTTACAAATTGGAACACATGTTTAAGTCTAGAGTGTAATTTGAAGGAGTTGAAATTGACATATTATGTTTGGAGGTTCAATTCTCTATATCTCACATTTTTTGTATTAAAAAAAATAGAATGAAGGATCATTTTTCTTCACTATTATTATATCAGTAACAATTTCTTATTTAATTATTTATTTAAAATAAGCGAAAACAATCAACTTTTACTCTGGACTTAGTAAGGTAAACTTTCAATTTCATCAAATTGGACTCTTAATTTGGATAAGTATTATAATTTTCATTTTCAGTTCAATTTATGTTAATTCACTCACTAATATTAACAAAAACAATGTCAAAATCTTCCAAAGGTCACTAATTTCAATAAAAATAAAGTTTTGTACAAATTTGAGCTTGGTCAGATACGAAATCGATTATTGAATAACTCTGTCAAAACTCAACCATTGACCGAAATTCCTTAGCCCACTGTGTTACGCACTGGGCGAAGGAGGAAGAAATTTCAACCATTTGGGATAATTTTTCCTGTTGGCTAATGGTGTTAGGTATGGAAGACTATTTATGAGAATTTTATCCAATCATAGGACTATTTATGAGGTGTTATCAAACGATAAGGACAAAATTCTAACTTTCTCCAAACCACAGGAACCAAATTTGTAATTTAACCTTTTTCTTATTTTTCTCTAAATTCTTATCAATTTTGTAGGAGACATATATTTTGTAACTCATTGAATACACATGGACATATTTTGTAACAATTAAAATAAAAAATTTCAATTGATTCCCTTAATAACAAAAAGAAGATTTAATTACAAGTTTAGTTCCTATACTTGTAATAGCTTCCTAAGGCCCCGTTTGATAACCTGGTTTTTGGTTTTTGGTTTTTGAAAATTAAACCTATAAATATTACTTCCACCTATAGTTTTACTTGTTTTGTCATCTACTTTTTACCTATGTTTTTAAAAACCAAAAATCAAAAATCAAATGGTTATCAAACGGGGCCTAAACTTTCAATTTTGTGTCTAATAAATTCTTAAAGTTTAGACTTCTATTATACACAAAATTCAATTTCATGTCTAATAGAATCATTAAATTTCAGAAAATAGTCAAAAAGGTCAGAAATCTACTAGATGCAAAATTGAAAATTCGAACCCATTGGATGCTTTTAAAGTTCAAAAAATTATTAGACTAATTGAAAGTTGAAGAATCTATTAGATACTTTTTGAAGTTGAAGAACCTACTAAACACAAACTAAAAAGTTTAAGAAGGCTAAACTTGTAATTTAAATGTAAAAACAAAGATAGAAATTTTAAGAAAGAAAATCACCTAGCCACTCGTTCTTCATAACTCCCATTATGTAACTAGAGCTTTTATTCATTATAATCATTTATAGCAAACTTAGCTAATAGTTTTTAAGTCCATAACCACACACTGTTTCAGAAATAAAAAGGATGCAATCAAATGACTTTGGAACTTAAAATACAATCCATTTATGCTTTCATAAAACTAAATACAATCATGTTCCAGCGGCTAACTAATGGCATTCATCCCCCAGACATCAGGATTTTCTTTGCTGCTTCTGGACATAATCTGATGAAATAACAACCCACCACCAAGAGTATTTGTATTACATTCGGGATATTAACAATGGGACCGATAATGGAGCTTCGTCGACCATAATCGCCTGCAACAAATCCAGATCCCCATAATGCTCTAGAACACGCATCCTGCAGTCTTCAGCAGCCATCAGACCGGTTGAGTATGCGCCGTGCACGGAGCCTGGATAGTTGATACTTGTAGCCTCCCCAGCGAAAAAGAGGTTGTCGACAGGGATCCTCAGCCTCTCAAACAGATGATGGGGTTTGCCTACTAAGTCGTAGCTGTAGGATCCAAGTGAGTTGACATCTGACCCCCATCTAGAAACGAGATGCTGAATCTACAAGATGAGAAGACATATACGTTTGTTTATCATTGAGTTCATATAGCAATAGTGTTAATATCCGACGTAATGTGTAATTAGTACTAAGACTTACCGGGGTGGGTGCATCAGGGACGACCTTCTTGAGTTGCATGAAAGCAAAATTGGCAGCTTCTTGATCTGACATCTTCTCAATGTCTCTAGCAAGCTTTCCAGAAGGCATGTAAACAAGGACAGGATGGCTTGTGGCCTTGTGAAGATTAAGGAAGTAGCTGCAGTTCTGTGATGTGTCCGCAACAACTCCTAAAAACTCCACATTTGGCCAAAAAGCAGTTTCAAAGTGCAAGATTATTTTATTTTCAAGACCCACTCCAAGGTCAGCAATGGCTGCCTCCTTCCAGTCTGGAAGCTTGGGCTCAAACTTAATGGCTTTTGCTTTAAGCACCCCAAGAGGAACCGCAACAATAGCAGCATCAGCTTTGAATGTTTTTCCATTTTCCACTGTTACCTTCACTCCAGTATATTGTCTTGATATTTTTGTAACCCTGAAAGCCGACATAATTCAGGATAGTTCGATATGTAAAGAACAGAGAAAGAACAGGAGGAGGGTCAACTGAATTACCTATGACCGAGGCGTATGTCGATGCCCTTAGCAAGTGTGTGAATAACAGGTAGGTAGCCCCTGACCATAAGCCCATGCCCACCAGGGAGCAGTTCTTCCTGAACATATAAAACAAGTAACTTTAAGAGGAGGCACTTAAGACTATTAAATCAGAAAAAATTATGAATAAGGAACTGTTAGAAAAAGACAAAAAAAAAAGGTCTGTTGCTCATCTATCCTCTGTGTGCATGTTATTTTATTGTTCATGCATACTTGAATTCAAAGGGGCTGGGACCTGGGAGGTCAGCATCATGCTAATATAAACTAGGCCATTGGTAATAAGAAACATGCGACACATTTTGTCACTTCAATACCAGCTATTCATGTTAAATTTACATATATGTGGTTCGGTTCTTTCATCTTAAATGTGTGCAGAAGAAAAATGATTTCCATTATGAGGATTCAAGGAAGGTTCCATTATCAGAAGAGTGAGTTTCTTCTGTACAGAAAATCATAACTGCATAAAGATCTGCAGTATCTAAGAACAAGAAAGTGGAGAATGAAGAGCTCTTAAAACAGAAGAAGAATGATTAGGTACAAATCAAGTGGGTAAAGCAAAAGGAGAGCATACCCAATTGTAAAAACATGAATAGACTTCCCAAGACCATAAGTAGAAGTAGGAATAAAAAAATAGCAAATTTTTAAAAAAGAAAGAAAAAGAAAAAAAATTTCAACCCTAATGGGAAAAATATGTTCTACTTTCTTCTATCCTCCACAAGTAAATAATGACGCAGGTTCTAGACATTTTCACTATGCTTTATCAGCTTGGTTGTAAAAATAATAAATCACCAAAGGAAGTCAAAACAGTTTATAAAAAAAGAAACTTGCCTGATCCCAGCCTTTAAGTGAGATAGTATTAGCATCTGCAGAAAACCATCCTTCCATCCTGCATAAATACCATTGAAGAACCTTATGAGCAAGCCCCTCCAACCTGCATCCAGAGCAATCACTTAAGTATTATGTCTAGAAGTATAAAGTGGAACTATGTGCCTCTGAGTCGATAGTGTAAGTTATAAATGGCATGGGTAGTAGTTAGTTTTTCTTGGGGGTCAAAGAACTTGGATGTTTTACAGTACTGTCAGTCTATTTATACACATGTAACGCATGTATCTTCCATGCAGATAACCAACCTTAATTCTGGTCTCCTTTCAAAGACAATTGAGATTGCGCGGAGTATGGACATGTCTTCACTTTGTTCCTCCCTTATAGCTTCTGTCTGTATAAAGCAAGAAAGCAAGCTCAAAGGGCATCAATAATATGACTTTAAAACCCAAGAAGCGGAATAACGAAGTTATTTATTTTGTAAATTAGGAAACATGGATAATGTATTAGTACATTCTATTAGATAAAGCGAGAAAGGTAGACTGGAAAAAGGGGGGCATTAACTTGCCTCTTTCAAGATCGTTTCAAATGTTTGGCCGACTTTTGTTACCAACTCTGGAGGAACTTGATTCCCATCCATATCAAACAGTGCATAACTGATAAGAAATTTAACGTTAGTAATAAACCAAAAAGAATTGT
The DNA here is from genome assembly GCA_033996785.1 of Trichosanthes truncata. Classification (NCBI taxonomy): domain Eukaryota; kingdom Viridiplantae; phylum Streptophyta; class Magnoliopsida; order Cucurbitales; family Cucurbitaceae; genus Trichosanthes; species Trichosanthes truncata. The sequence goes on from JAWPNB010000003.1 coordinate 80,700,379, forward strand.
TAAAAGAATCGGTAAAATGAAGCCCTGAACAAAAAGATGGATAAAATAAAACTAAAAAGTAAAATTTATCCAGAATAGTTTGTATTAAAAAAACTAATGCACTCTCTCTTCAACAATATAAAACTTCAAAGACCAATTTAAGTTGAATTTTTACAAGAAACTGCTGTTCACTTTAAACTAATGCCGGTTAAAGAAAAAAATTCTACGAACCAAAATTATTTGACCAAAAAACCCAGTAATCAATAGATCAAAACCAAATCCTGAAACTTGAATTTTAAAGAAAAACAAACAAGAAGGGCAGCACCATCAATCTTGCTTTGAAAAAAAAAAAGAATGTGGTGGGGACACAGGAACTAATTGATCCAAAACAGATTTCCATCCTGAGATTGCTTTAAAACCACACCTAAACACAATTCACGGATTAATAGTAGATGTAAACAACAATTAAGAGACTACACCATGAGATTAGTATCCACCTGTAGAACTTGCTTTCATTTGCATCAGCTTTAAAAAGGATCCAACTCATATTTAGGATGGATTCCTTTTCTTCCTGAACATATCAATTCATTGTTCACAAAGGAAATCAAACAGACTAAGTAACTGTAAGTATGGGACTCCAAAATAATAGAAATAACTTTCGCTCAACACCAGGATACTATAGTTTAGGGTTGATAAAAAGAAAAAAAATTGGAAAAAGAAAACACCAAAAGAAATTACTAGATACCTTTCCAAATCATGGTCATATAACACAGAATTATCCTCACTAGTTCGGTACAAGGGCAATCCCAGCCTGCCAATCAAAGGGGCCAACGGATTTTCCTCACACGCCCCGTGCAACCTGCAGATTAGAAGTAAGATGCAATAAATCTAAACATCGCAACAACGATAACAATACAAAGTCTTCGAAATCGAAGTGAAATTAACAGCTTACCATGAAGCTCCAAGATCAACAGGAAACCCAAAGGAATAATCAGTGTGAATACGACCACCAAGTCTGTCTCGTGACTCCAAAAGGGTTACCTGATCAAAATTCAAAACAAACAAAACTCACAACTTCTGGATAGCAAACAAAGATAAAAAAGAAAATAAATAAATACAGCCTTGAAAAAATTACGACCCCTGTTTCCAGTGATACGATCACATCGATATGAGTAATTTCATAACACATTCTTCCGTCTTACCTGAAAAGAGGCATCGTGGAGAGCACGAGCAGCCGCAACACCGGCCATGCCACCGCCGATCACTATGACAGACGGCGGCGATCTCACCTGCTGCGTCTGAGAGTTCGGATAGCAAATTTCTGCCATGGAAAAGAACTCCATTAAGATAAGATCTCACATTCACTGGTACCGACTAAAACGATTCTCTTACTCTCTGCCTTCGTGCGTGAGAGAGAGAGAGTAGAGAAGAGAAAAGAAACAAACCTCTGCGGAGTTCGGAATTACTCTTGGCACCGGATTCCATCAGGATTGTTCAAAATTACACTCGAATTAGCGATGAAAGCGAGTAAACGAGTATCGAGACTAAAATGATCGAACAAGAGAGGGACAAGCAATCTCTTATCAAATTCAAACGAAGGGGGAAGCGATTGAGGGGAATAATGGAGATTGAAGATCAAAAGACGAGTAAGGAAGTGATTGGAATTCGTATTCACGTTCAGACCCAGTTTTCCCAACCAGCTCATGCGCTTCAATTTCCAGACTCCTGAAGCCACACTGAGTTTTTTTTTTCTCTTTTCCCGTCCGATCGACAGGAATTCCGAAGATCAAATGAAATTTCTGTGTGTCGGAGAAGATTTTTGCACAGAGAGAGAAGATTATCGGAATTCCTGGAGAATCGAACTGAAATTTGAGTGAAGGAAACTTCTAGAGAGAGAAGAAGATAGATTAGGAGAAACAAGAAAAATAAGGGGAAAAAAAAGGAAAATATTAAAATGTATAGATGAATGTGAGATTCTGAAGTTCGAGTTCGACCCTTATATATAGTGTTTGGAGAAATCTATCTCCGGCTTTTTTGGTTACGGAACTTGGAATTTTTTTTTCCTTTTTTTAAAACTTCCTTTTTTGCCTTTTCATTACTCAAAAGTTTACTTTCTTCCCTAAATTTTCAATTTCATCAAATTATACCTAAAATTTAGATAAATATTACAATTTTAATTTAAAACTTCAAAATATATTATAATTTTTATACTCTCATAAATTTCCTTTTGAAAATGGGTCAGAAAAAATATTTTCATATACTTTCAATAAATTTTAAAATGTATGTATGGTACATATTTGATAAGATTTCAAAGAAAAACAACATTTTAACTCATTTTTTGGTTAAAATTTATGATTTTTTAGCAAACTTTTTTTAACAGAGTTTTGGCAAAGCTATTCAATTATTAATTTGTACATTAATTAAACTTAAATATGTGCAAAACTTGATATTATTAAAACTAGTGAATTTATGGAGATTTTTACTTTGTTTATTGTTAAAATTAGCAAGTGAATTAGTAAAAATTGAATAGAGGGTAAAAATTGCAACATTTAACTAGATCTAGAGTCCAATGTGATTAAATTGAAAGTTTAGAGTGAGAATTGATACGACGTGACAAGTTTAGGGATAAAAATTGAATCTTTCCCGTACTTTTATTAAATATTAAAATTATGGTTAAATTATAAGTGTAATTTATGAACTTTTGTGTCTAATAGGTCCCTACTAATAAGTCTTTCAACTTTCAATTTTAAGTCTAATAAGTTCTTGAATTTAGAAAATGTCTAATAACTTTATGAACTCTCAATTGAATATCTAATATGTTCCTAAACTTTAAATAATATCTAATAAGTGAGTGAACTTTCAATTTTTTATCTAATAAATTTTTTCAAGTACATGCCAATTACCAGTAAGCTATGCTCACTTAGACAAATAAATACGAGAGTTGAACAAATTAAAATTTTTATTTTTATTTAATTAATTCAAAATAATATATCAAATTTGTTGGATATGAAGTAGGTAATCTAATCTAACATGATGATGTAGTGATTGTTAGAAAATTATTTGTACGTGTTGTTATCAATTATTTATTTGTTTTTAGGTTAAAATTAAATAGCATAAGTTAACTATATTAACCCATGAAATTATGGTTTTTTTTACGGGGAAATTATGGTTTATTATCACAATTATTAAGATATGTGACTTCACTCTTATATATGTATTATTATTGTTAAAGGTTAATAAAAATTGTCTGTTTTGGCTCCACCACATGACATTTACAATAATTTTCTTATTATGGTTGATTCTAAATTAATACTAACTCAAATAAATTGATGACTTTCATCATGCTAAATACATTATTTTATCGCTGCATTTAAAAAAAACATATTGTTTAATGTTTTAAAAGTTGTATTTTTTTTAAATAACACTTTTTTATAAAAGAAAAAACCATTTTACATAAAGGTATCAAACATTTTTAATTAATTTACTTTTTCAATAAAAAAAAATATAAAATTTGAGCAAATAAATGATGACATAATATTTAAATGGATTGTTTCGAATGGCTAGACACCTTTCGAATGTTAAATATTCTATTTAAAAAGATCCAAATGGTCCTACCCAATTACACAAAAGCCAATCCATTCCCATGTAAATCTTTTATTGAAATAAATATTTAACTTTAAAGTGCCATATCCTAGTATAAAATATTAAAAAAATGCTAAATTATAAAAAAAAAATACTCTTAATCTTTCAAAAGTTGTAATATTACCCACATTTCATAAATGTTTCAAAACTGTCATTGAAATAGCAATTCATTAGAATTTTGGACAAAAAGTCGACATGACAGTGACCTGAAACAACGTGGTAGTGAACTAAGAAGCTTACTTGGTCTAAAAGAATGGTGTTCCGCCATGTCGAATTTTTATCCAAAATTCTAAAGGATTTCTACTTCAAGAGTAGTTTTGAAACATTTATGAAAGGTCAATGATAATATTGCAACTTTTAAAAAATTAGGGGTATTTTGAAACAAATAGTAAAGTTCAGGAGTATTTTTTATAAATTAGTAAAAAAAACACACACACACTATAATCTAGGTCGAGTTTGATAATCATTTAGTTTTTTATTTTTGATTTTTGAAAATCAAGCTTATAAACTCTATTTCTACCTATAAGTTTCTTTGTTTTATTATCCATTTTTTACCAAATTTTTTCGAAAACTAAGTCAAAACTTGTTTTTTGTTTTTAGAATTTGACTAAGAATTCAAGTATTTTTCTTTTAAAAAAATGTGAGAACCGTAGTAAAGAAATGGTGAGAAACAAACATAAATCTTAAAAACTAGAAACGGAATCGTTATTAAATGAGACCTTATTTATTTAATTCTAATGATGTTAATTAGGTAGAAATTTGATATTAGAGTTTTGTTGAGTTCTTAAAACTTTTGAAAAATTAAATTAGAAAAATAATATTTATTTCTCGATATACTTAGCCTTTCATAATGTTAAATTATTATTTTCTTTTTCAAGGTACTCAATTTATTAAAAAAAAATTGATAATAAGCCCAACATCAATTAACTAAAAAAACGTATATAGATCTTTTTTTCTCTCATTATACAAACAAAAACATATCTATTAACTCTTTGAAATATCAATAATTGTTTTAGTTCAACAAATATAGAATATAGAATCAAACCATCAACATCAAGAAATATATTTTTTTAAATTTCACAAATTTGATGGTGAGGGATCAATATAAATTTACTTTAAGACATTTGTATTTCCTAAAGAGGTTGAAGGTTCAAATCTTTTTACTTCACATGTGATATAATGTTATTAAAAAGAATAGAGGGTGAGAGATAAATATTAGACTTCAAAAAAAATAATAAATTGGCTGATAATGGTCAAATTATTAATTAATAAACGTGGCAAATATTTAAATGAGGTAAAAGAATGGGGGGGGGGGGGGGGGGGGGGGGGGGCATTAGTGGAAATAATTTTGTTGGAGGGGGTTGTTGGAATTAGGCTTTTTGAGATGGGGCCTGGTGTTTTGGGATTGGTTAACAAGAGAGAAGAGTTAAAAAAAATTAGGTTTGGGATTGGAGGGCTTGAACCTGCCACGTGGAAATACATTTATTTTTTCTGACGTCAGCTTCTGAATATGCTTAAAAAAACACTATTGGGAGTTTTTGGAATTGTTGTCACTTTCCCATTCCTCCTACCGAATTTATTTTCCAAAAACTTTTCTTTTCGAGTCGGTGCGATCTGCGACGAATTTTTTTTTTTAAATGAGGAGGGAGAAAATCACGTCATAATTAATTATGATATAATTTTTTTAAAAAAATTTGAGCATAATCCAATTTGTTAACATTAGAGTTAATTTGATAAGCAATCTGAAAATATAATTTTAAAAATAAGATATTAGTTTTATTTTATATTTTCATATATGTGTTTGATAGCAAATTTACAAATTGGATTCTAATTTAAACAGTTGTTCAAAATGTATTTTATGATATATTTATAGACCATGAAACTAGTTGTTGTTGCAAAACTAAATATTATATTGAATATAAATCATTATTAATTAATTCATGAACATATTTTTTTGTTATAAATTTTGGATAATTACTGTTTTATAATATCATATAATTTATAATATAATATATTATACATATTTTAATTTAACAAAAATAAATTGAGTTTATAACACAAAATATTATATTTATTAAAGTTTTTATCTTTTTAATATAATTCTGCATTTTTAAATTTCAAATTAAAAATATGGATACAATAAAAATATAAAAATGTTGCTTTCAGAATTCTCACTGGATCACATAATCCGAAAAACACATCTGCCAAAAGCATATTTACTCTCAAAACATAAAACAAAATCCAGATTGTCTACCAAACAGGTTCTTATATATCTGTTTTATAGCATTAGAGGTTTGAATTTCAATTCCTATATATATCAATTCCTATATTGTTGAGCAAGAAAAATGTTGTTTTCATTCTTTAACTTTAGATTTATCTTATTTCAGTATTGAATTTTTATTTTTTTTAAAATAAAAAATAACTATTTTGGTATTTGTCATTATTTAGTGTCAATTTTCTTAATTTTTTTTGGTACAACAAATTGGGGTAGGGAATCTGAACCTCCAACCTCAAGGGAGGTAGTACATGTCAATTACTGCTGAGCTATACTCACTTTGGCGTCAATTTTTTTAGTTCAATAACTTGTGGGTTGGAGATTCAAACCTTTAACTTTTTGTTGAAAATATATGCTTTAAGTAGTTGAGTTGTTGGCATTTAGTCGTCGTCAATTTCTACTCACATTTAATACACATTCAACTAGCTTATGTGGCTTTAATATATGTCTATGTTAGCATATGTATATTTAAAGTAATGTCATCAATTTATTAGACAATTGAGGATAATAAAGACAAGAACCGAAAAATAATTCATTTTTAAAAAATTCAAAGAACTAAAATCGATGTTTTAAAAATTGAGAAATTAAACTAAAATAAACTTTAAAATGTTTTTTTTAGAGTTCATGAGAGTATATGTCATAACCAGTTAAGCTATGCTCAGATTGACAAATAAATTTAAAAGTTTCAAAGTCAAATAAATTAATATTGTGGAAAGATGTAATTATTATGTTTAATTTTATAACAATTCAAAAACTTCCTCATAATTAATATTTGATAGCATCTTTTTTTTTAGTTCAATACATGTAGAGACGAGAGATTCAAACCTCTAACCTCGTAGTCGATGGTATATGCTTAAACCAGTTGAGCTAAGCTCAAGTTAGCCAATGGCATGCTCCTAAATTAGTACATTTTTGTTAGAAACATCATCCTAGTAAAAAGAAAAATAATAATAAAACTTTGTCAAAAACTAATTCAATTAAGTAAGTTTGACTTTTTTTTTTGCTCAAAACATGTTGGTGTATTCGAACCTTGATCATTTAGTCAAAGATATATAATATCTTAATCAATTGAATTATATTCATGGCGTAAGTTTGACTATCTAGTATTTATTAATTTATTAATTCAATTTTATTTCATGAGATTTAAAAAAATAGTCGGTTCTATTTTTAAAGAAACGCCAATTTTCAATTTCTTGTCTTTTTATATTGCACCATTCTAATGTGAATTTTGACCACAAAAAAAAAAATATACTTGTTTACAGGCGTGCTCACATTTGAATTAAAAATAATAATAAAGTTGCCACATGTTTCCAGCTTCATTTTAATAATTTATCCATTTTGAAAATGTCTCACTATGAAAGATATATTACTTATTTATTTACAATTAAGAAAATGTTATTCATGTCACAACTAAAATATGGGAAAAGTCCCTACTTTAGAAAATAAATAGGATTTATATCAATAATGCTCTGTTCTCTTACTTTTATATGTATGTTGGTTTTTTAATAAATGTTAAATTACGAAGTTTACTCACTCACTTTTAAGTTTATGTCTATTTGGTCTCTGAATTTTAAAAAATATCTAATAAATCCTTGAATTTTCAATTATGTGTCAAACAAGTCTCTGAACCTTAAAAAATGTCTAATATCTTAAATTTTCAATTTTGTACCAAGTAGGTCCCTGAATTTTCAATTTTGTATAGAATAGATCTTTGACCTATTTGACATTTTTTAAAATTCATGAACTTATTAGACACAAAATTGAAACGTTAGGCTCCGTTTGATATTCATTTGATTTTTGAAAATTAAGCTTACAAACACTACTTCACCTATGAGTTTCCTTATTTTGTAATCTAGTTCTTAAACATGGTTTCAAAATCTAAGTTAAATTTTGAAAACTAAATGTAAGCCACATTTGATAACCATTTGATTTTTGTTTTTTGTTTTTGAAAATTTTGTTTGTTTTCTCATCAACTCTTTACAATGAGTTTCATCTTTCTTAACAAATCATTTGAATTCTTAGTCAAATTCCAAAAACAAAAACAAGTTTTTGGAAACTACTTTTTTTAGTTTTCAAAACTTGGTTTGATTTTTTAAAACATAGGTAAAAAGTAGATAACAAAACAAGAAAATCCGTAGGTAGAAGTAATATTTATAGGCATTAAATTAAAAATCAATTAATTTTTAAAATTTTCAAATATGTCCAGACCTATTAGGCATTAAATTGAAAGTTCATGGACCAATTAGACACTTTTAAAGTTTAAAGACCTATTAAACGTTAAATTAAAAGTTCAAAGACTTATTAGATACTTTTTAAAGTTTAGGAACATACACAAATTTGAAAGTTCAGAAACTAAATTTGTAATTTAACTTTTAATAAAATAATATTTCAAAATGTATGAGAGAGAATTTTTTATATATATATTTATGTACTACAATGAAGGAAATTTTAACCATAATATTTAGATGGTAAAAGAACTTGAACTAATTTTATTTTTAAAGGTCAAAATTATAACACTTCTTTTCAGTTTAGGATAAAAATTAATTCATCTTTTCAAGTTCAAAAGTAAAGATGGAAACCATTTACCAAAAGTGTTAAATCTATATGTCCTCATTAATAATTTGGTTGCAAACTCGAAGTTATGACACAAAAATCTAAATATTAGGTAATGAGGATAATCAAATATTAGGTAATGAGGATAATCAAATTACTTAAACAATGCAAAATAATAAATTTCTCCTTTCTTAATTAATTTTTTTTAATTATTATTATTTTTTATAAAATCATTGTCTATCTTTTCACTTGACTAAGGTTACATTTGAGATTGCTTTTGAGAGCGTTAAAAGTTGGTAAGACTGATCTAAGGCCTCGTTTACTTACCCATAATATAAATGAGTTACAATCGTAATGAAATCAATGGGAATGAGAATGAAAATCCTTTGATGTTGTTTATTAGGAGTTGGTTGCAATCATAATCAATTTTCTATTGATGTTGTTTATTTCCATATGGAATTGTAATAAAATATAGATGATTACCAAAATGTCCTTTTATATTGTTACTCAATTAAAATGCATTGACTAAAGAATATGCTACAAGAATTAAAATGATTTTTTTATTTACTTATTTAAATTTTTATTTTTATTTTACTATTTAAATTTTTATACTTGGAAAAAAATTAATACCTAAATGAAAATAAAATAAAAAATCTTATACCTAAATTTAATACCTAAATTCTCCCCCCAACCCTAAAAATCGTTTACAGTCGCCACTCTCTCTCTCTTCCCTCTCCCTCGCCCTCCTCTATGGCCGCTCCATATCTCCTTTCCCCTTCCTAGTTGGGTTAGGAGAAAATGGCAAGAAGAAGAAGTTAGGATGTGCCAATAAGAGCATAGCTCAACTGGCATAAAGTATGGGTTTATAACCAAGAGGTCATAGGTTCAAATTCCTCCATCCCCAAATATTGTTGAACTAAAAAAAAAAAAAAGAAGCTAGGATGTAGAAAGAAAGCAAGAGAAAGAACAAATAGGATTTAGATTTTTAATCAATCACTTTAAAGTCATTTTTTGGATAATCATCCTTTTTTTAGTTCAACAATTGCAGGGTGGATGGTAATTGGTGTCTTATCGACTGAGTGAATTTCATCTACTTATTTAGTATGGAAATGAGTGAATTTCATCTTGTGAAACTTATGTTCCTAGCTCCTCATTTGGTCAAGTCGCCAAAATGGTAAGCTTATTAAATCGGCTATATAAGTCACTCTTACTTATTCAAATCAAACGACAAACTCTCACAGGAGGGAGTTCATAACTCACTCAAGATTAAGATCGAGTCTCATATGATTATTCTGTTGAAACACTAATCTTCTCAAAAAATGGATTTATAAAGAGAAATTAAATATTTTATGGTCCAGTCTTATACAAACTCATTGTATATGATACCCCCACTCACATGTCTACATATAAATTATTTGGATTAAATCATTTGTAACTATCACAAAGTGGATCGTATCAATAGTGTTATCAAGATAAGACACCCAACCTTATCCATATATTATAGACCCTTTAGATTATTTCTTAAACATGATCTTCTTGTATGTCGACTATATACTATTCAATATTACACAAATAACCTTAGATTTTTATGTAATGGATAATATAAATTACAAATAAAATAATCAAATAATTATTAAATAATAAATCATTAATTACAAGGCTTTAGGGCATAAATCCCAACACAAACCCTATAAAAAAAAATTTTAAAAAAAATTGTTAGTCATCTAAAATCTTGTAGAAAGCTACATAATTTTTTTTTTTTTGAGTTCAACAACATTTGGAGTAGAGATGTCCACGTGGCGGGCGGGGACGGGGATGGCTTCCCCGTCCCAATCCCCACCCCCCACTTAAATCCCCATCCCCGCGAAATTTCCTGTTAAATTTCACAGGGATCAGGGCAGGAATTCCCCACAGGGAATTCACTGGGATTAGGTTGTTTAGTTTTTTTTTTCTTTTTTAAGAATCAAATAATTCTTTTGATAAATTTTCAAATAGTTAACTTTTATGGAAAATATCCATTAATTTTCAATTACATTGTTAATTATTCACCAAAAATCTTAATTTAAATAGTCAATTTTTTATTAAAAAATATCTATTTAAAGATAAAATTCTTGAACCTCCTAATAAAAAAAACAATATTACATATTAAATTATCCAATTAATCTATACATATAATTAAAATGTTTAACTATATGATTCAAACATATCCAATTATTTAAATTATTAACAATAAACTTTTAAATGACATATATATACATATACACATATATATATTAAAAAATAAATATAAATATAACAAAAATTAAATGGGGCGGGGAATAGGGAACGGGGAACGAGGACAGGAAATACATTCCCCGTTTCCATCTCCGTTTAGCTCGCGGGAAATTTTTTCCTCCACTCCCTCCTTCATTCCCAGCCTAAACGGGGATTCCCCGCCCTATTAAGGAGGGTCCCCACAGGAAAAATGGACATCTCTAATTTGGAGATGGGGGGATTCGAACATTTAACCTCGTGGTCAAGGGTACATGTCAGTTATCACTGAACTATGTTCCCTTTGGCGTAGAAAGTTATATACTAAACACTTTAAATTACTTCCAGACAAAATTGATTTTGGTCATTCCAAAATCACTTTCAAGGCATGTTTGGAAGTGATTTTGAAATGGTTAAAATCACTTTTGTCATATTTAAAATTACTCCGAAACTATTTTTAATAATTCAAAATCAACTTAATGTTTGATTATACACTTTTAAAGGCGATTTCCATACCATAAAAAATAATTTTTAATTTTTTTTTTTTAATATTATGTACGGTGGGAGATTCGAACATTTGACCTCTTGGTCAAGGGGATATGTTTTATGCTAGTTGAGTTATGCTTAAGTTGGCTTGATTTTGAATAATAAAAAACATGCTTCAGAGTGATTTGAAATGGTTATAAAAGTTGAGTTATGCTCAAGTTGACTTGATTTCTGTCAGTTGAATACAACAAAAGTGATTTTATAACCATTTCAAAATCACTCTCAAATTACTATGAGAGTGATTTTGAAATGTTTATAAAATCACTTTTGTTGTATTCAAAATCACACCAAAATATATTTTTAATTATTCAAAATCAATTTTTATGTTAAAAAAATTGCCTTTAGGGGCCGTTTGTTTTCAGGGAATCTGGATGTCTGACATCTTCATATGTCCAGAATGTCAGACATCCAGAATCTTAGATGTCTGGAATTTTATATGTCTGGCATCTTTAGATTATCATGTTTGTTTTTCAGGAAAATTTATAAGGATGTCTGGAATATTTAAATAGTCATGTTTGTTTTATATGATTTATGTATGGAAATGTCTTAGGATTATGTGTTATACCAATAATGCCCTTACTAACCTTTACATAATTTAATTATTAGTTTAATATAATTAAATTGATATCAAATTAATTTATATTAGTTTGATATTTTTATAAAATGTTTAATATTAAATATTAATTTAATTTTAAATCAGCTTTATTTTATATCTAAATGTAAAATATAAATATAGCTAACTACATATAATCGTTCATTAGTGCATAAATTCATTAATTTATTTTTAATAAAAATAAAAATGTAAAATAAAGAAAATTGATAAGGGGCAAATATGTCATTAGCAGATGCCCTCAACATGGGAATCTTAAAAACCAATGTTTCAAAAGGACATCCAAATTTAATCAGATGCCCCTCGAATGGGCATCCTAGAATATCCAAGCATCTTGTATCTTACATTCCTACAAAACAACCGAAGTAATTTAGATGCCCATTCCATGAGAATCTTGGATTACCACGAAACAAACGGCCCCTTAAAAGTGTGAAATCAATCATTAAGTTGATTTTGAATTATTAAAGGCATATTTCAGAGTAATTTTAAATATGACAAAAGTGATTTTAACCATTTCAAAATCACTCACAAACATGTCCTTGATAATTTTGCATAAGTGATTATAAAAAAAAAGTGATTTTACTTTCCAAAAAATATTTTTTTTTCAAAATTCATTCCAAACGCACACTATGGCTACTACTCATCTAAGTGGCTCATAATTAATTTAATTACTACTTGTGCTAATGAGCTAGTTTGTTTGATTTACTACTTATATTCCAAAGTAAGAGTGGTTTACCCGCTCTCGTTTCTTCTACTAAAGTAGAATAAGACAACAAGTGGTTGTCCATGTATTAAAAGAAATCGAGATAAATGAGCAGCTCTTACCAAACTTCAAGGTATAAATGGATACATGAATAAATCGATCAACACAACATTGGGTCGAAAGAATCTTGAAACTGTGCAAATATGAGATAATATATATATGTTTGATTTAATTTTCTTTCTTTCTTTTTACAAAAAAAAAAGATCAATACACCATTCACACCCATCAAAAAGAAAAAAGTAGTTAAAAATCAACTTTGGTCCCCGTATTTATTACGATTTAGTCCTTAACTTTAGTTAGTATATAACGATCTAGACCCTACCTTAAAAAATTCCTCAAGGTGAAGTATCGATCTTTATTATGTAACATCGATTTACATATGTAAGAAATCTCATTACACCTTAAACAAGAGTTTAATTTACATGGTAGAGACTAAATAAATTGCCACAAATTTTAAACTACAAGGACTAAATTATTGCATACTAAAGTATAAATATTTAAATTGTTACAAAATTGAAAGTAAAGAGACTAAATTATTATTTTAATGAAAGTACAGAGACCAAAAGTATTTTTCAACGAAAAAAAATGAGCATCATCTTATACAACGATATAAACTTGGTTGGTACTATATGCTCATAAGTTTGGTTAAATGTCACATATAATGTCTAGCTATGATTATTGGATTAAAGTTTTTTTTTTCTTTTACAAAAGTACAAGTGTCGGTGAAAAAATTTTAACCCATGATGAATAATTTAAACCGACTAAAATTCTATCAATTAAGTTTTCTCTCATAATAAGATTAAAGTAAATGTTTCTGTAACTGGTATAATTTAACCTCCTTTTGGAAATATTACATTACAGATAAGAAGGAAGAAAATTCTAACATATCATATAATATCTAGTCCCAACATTCAAATTGCCCTAGCACATTCAAATTATGTCAAGTTGGACTTTATTTTCAAGATAAACTATAAGTATTGCATTGACAAATGAGGTGTCAATATAGAGACCTTTCAATTTGATTAAATATTCCATTTTAAAATTATGAAATGATCATATGATAAAATTTGAACCAATTAGATCAAAACAAAGAGATAATAAAAGATTGGCATTGACAAGTAATCAGGTGTCAATGTAAGGACCTTCCATTTGGAATGTAACATTGGTCTCTAACTTATAAAGTTATCAAATAATGTTTTAATAACAAAATGATAATAATTCTGCCCTAAAAGATTGGATAATGTACTTCATGTTTCTTTTATTATAGTTCTTAAAACCTTTCATTATCTTAGTCTCCAAATTTTGAGTAAAACATTATTTTTCATTATGATTAAATTTTGATTCAACAGTCAATAGAAAATCTAAAAACTTGACATTTTGGACCACTGCATATGTCTTCAAATATTTATCCACGCAACAATCTACTAAATAAGTACTAAATGGTTAAAACTATCATGCTCATGTTTTGATTAAATAGTTGTGAAAAAAGTAATGGCAATAACTAAATATGACCCTTTTTTTTAATCTAAAGATTAACTACTAAAATATAAAATTTGAAAGTTTAAAGACCCAGCAATATGATAATGCAAGTTTAAGGGAAAAAATGAGATTTTAACCTTTAAAAAATTAAGAATAAACTAGTTTTACAAAGATGAAATCGAATAAGCTTTTTATCCAAAAAAACTTCTAATTGTAAATAGTCTTGAAACGACATCATAATTCAAATTATTCTTTTATATTTAACAAATTTATTAATATTAGTCAATCTTAACATAACTAAACTTGTTAAGGTACGAAGCAACCTCCTTCCTAGGTCAAACATTTGAATCTCCATTGTCATACATGTGATGTTAATATTCTAGAAATAAATCTATTGTTATTATTATTAGTATTAAATTATAAATTTAGTCTCGAACATTTGATTGTTGTACTTATTTAATCTCTAAACTTTAAAAAAATTTAATTATGTTTCTAAACTTTGATTGTGATTTTATTCAGCTCCAGGCTTCCAGTTAGTAATATAGTTAACTAAACGATGACATGACATTACTATTAAACAAATGTTTCGCTATTTTTGCACGTGGTGGCTTTAACGCAAGGGACCATCTAGGATAAAGTTAAGTCCATGTCACTTTAATTTGTTCAATTTGGTTCACTTCTTTCCACATCATGTCACGCTATGTCAAATCAATCAATATTTTTCCAATAGATATACAACATGATTCATTTAATTAATAGCATTAACGATAAGAATTACGTAAAATCATGATTCCAAATTTAGGGATATAGTTGAAACCTTTTGAAAGTTCAAAAAACGAAAATCAGCACAATAAACAAGGTTCATGAACTGAATTTATAATTTACCCGAATATTTTAAAGTTGAAGAAACTAAAATAGACACAATAATCAAAATTCATGAACTAAATTTGTAATTTACTCCCTTTTAATTTATTAATTTGCATAGGCATGCTGTAAATGTGCATATTATAACGTGTTTATGGCATATAGTTTGTGAAGGACTTGTTTGGCTTATACGCACCGTCCAATAAAGTCTTCTTTTTGCAGGTGAAGACAGAGTCATGTGCTGTGTGAAAATGTGCCGCTTGCTTTTGTAGGGTATAGGTACTTGCAATTGAAGGGAACATATTTTGGAGCTTTATTAGGGATATTTTTTAAAAAAACAAATTTGACTCGATATTTTAAAGAAACAATGGTGATATTGTTTGATAACATTTTATTTTTAGTTTTTAGTTTTTTAAAGTTAAACCTATAAATATTATTCCTATCTATGGGTTCCTTTGTTTAGTTATCTACTTTTTATATATATTTCAAAAACTAAGCCAAATTTTGAAACTAAAAAAAGTTTTCAAAAACATTGTTTTTGTTTTGAGAATTTGACTAAGAATTTAAATGTTTTTTTAAGAAAGATGAAACTCATTGTAGAGGAATGATGAGAAAACAAACATAATTTTTAAAAACTAAAAACCAAATAGTTATCAAACATGGCTTGTTATCAAACGAGGCCAAAATTATTAATGTCCCGCTTGATACAACTTCCACCAATGAGTTTCCTTGTTTTGTTATCTACTTTTTACATATGTTTTCAAAAACTTATTTTTGTTTTTTGAATGTGGCTATGAACTCAAATGTGTTTTTAAAAAAGATAAAACCCATTGAAGAAAAATAGTGGAAAAAAAAACAAGTACAATTTTCAAAAACACAAAACCAAAAATCAAATGACTATCAAATAGGGTCTTTAGAAATAGTTTTTTTTTTTTAAGTTTAGCCGTAAACTTTCAAGATTATATTTAATAAGTACTTGAAATTTAAAAGGTGTCCAATAAGCCAAAACTTTCACTTTTGTATTTGATAGGTCAATGTAATAACCAACATTTTTTAAAATTCACAATTTATTAGACACGAAGTTGAATAATTTGTTTTATAGGACTTTGATAGTTCAATTTTATGTCTAATAGGTCCTTGAATTTTTTTAAAAAAAATGTTGAATACGAGAGTAGGATCTATTTGACACAAAATTAAACGTTTGAAAACTTATTAGACACTTATTAAAGTTTAGAGATGACCTATTATAGAAAAATAAAACTTGTAATTTAACACTAAAAATGGTTAGACAAGTGATGAAAGATATATATGCTACGAAATTTCATTTGCAATTCATCTCAATTGTATTTTAATACATGTTTTTAAACTTTGAGAGACTTTATTTGATAACCAATTTATGGTTTTAAAAGTTATTTTTTATTGTAAATATGACAAGTAAATGCCCATTCCACATGCCCATTTATATCCATGCCAAGTGGCTTTTTCTCCATAGCCAAAGTGTCCTCCATGTGTCCAACAAAGGCCATAGATTAGTGCCCAAATGGACCACATCATGCTCTCCAAATTGCCTATAAATAGTGGTTCATTTTGGATAAATGAATATATGCATTTTTGGTAAAAAAAACTCTCCAATTCTCTCTTTTCTCTTCCACTTTCTCTAATTTATTTGTTTATTTAATTTGCCATAAATCTCCATTTTCTTTTATTTATATTATCTATATATAATCCATTTATATTTTAACACTTGTATTATTATTATTATTATTATTATTATTATTATTATTATTATTATTATATATTTTGGTAAAGTTTTGGTGCCCGGTTTCGCCTCTCATTTTACAACATTTTTAAAATTTTTCCCATTTTTTCAAAAATTATCTGGCATGGGTTTTTGAAAACTTATTTTAGGTCAACTATTTTATTTTTGGTTTTTGAAAACTAAGCTTATAGATACTACTTCTACCTATAGATTTTTCTTGTTTTGTTATCTATTTTTTACCTACGTTTACAAAAATCAAGTCAAGTTTTGAAAACTAAAAAAAATAGTTTTCAAAAACTTGTTTTTGTTTTTGAAATTTGGTTAATAATACAAATGTTTTGTTAAGAAAGATGAACCCTATTGTTAAGAATTGATGAGAAGACCAACCAATTTTTAAAAGTAAAAAATTAAATGGTTATCAAATGGTGCCTAAATTTTTAAAATTTGACTAATATTTCAATAATATTTTAAACCTAGTTCATTTTGATTTTAGAACGTAAATGTTATTTGAACTTTAATAGAGTTAATGAAATAATTAAGAATAACCGATCGATAGGTTTGAAATTTTAAAATTTTATAAACATATATAGGACTAAATTGATGCTTTTTAAGTATGTCACCTTTTAATATAGTGTGTATCACAACTCTACTTCTTTAGCACTCAAAATTAATTATTAGATAGATGAAAAAATTATCCATATTAATTTTGCTTCTTCACCAACAAGAGCTTAACTCAATAGTTAAGACATCTACTTTTTCTTTCGAAGTTGGAAGTTCATATCCTTGTCTCTATTTGTTGTACTAAAAAGAAACTCTATTTCTCTTAAATGTTAAATAAATGGAGAGATATCTTTACCGTTCACTGAATTTATAGCACTCAAAATTACTAGTTGGATTCATCTACATTAACTTGTGATGAAAATTACCATATCATTTATTACCATAGCTAAAAGTAGGAGTATTAAAAATTTGACAACCTAAAAAATTCTAGCAACCCAACCCAAACCGTTGGATTTAATTTGGTTAGATTGAATTCTTTTTTCTTTTTTTTTAAAAAAAAAATATGGTTGGGTTGGTTGGATTCAGTTCTTAAGTTCACCATGTTGAACAACCCACCCACAATAATATTTTTTAAATTTATTGTTATCCAAGATTGGGGACCTGTTTGGATTGTCAGTGAAAAAAAAAATTTTAAATGCATTTTTTAAACATTTCTTATAAAAACCATTTAAAATAAAAACACTCGTATGTTTGGCTACATTTTCTCAAAATTGTTTTTATATACAAATTTGTTTGGTTTGCTCTACACTCAAAATGCTTATACTAATGTCAAATTACTATAAATGACGACTATTAAACATTATGAACGGTTGACTACCGCTGGCCACCATCAGAGGATGTCACCGAATGGGTCATTGATGTTGACACTGGAGTGGTCACCAGAGTTGTCGTTGGGGTGGTCGCTAGAGTGGTCGTCGGCAATGATTGCTGGAGTGGTTGGGTCATCAAGGTGGTCAAGTCATCGAGGTGATAGCTAAAGTGGTCGTTGTGGTGGTCGGGTTGCTGGGTGGTTAGGTCGAGCGAGTGGTCGTCGGCAATGGTTGTTGGATGATCGGGTCGTCATAGTGGTTATTGAGTGGTCTTCAATGGTGGTTGTTGGGTGGTCAGGTAGTCGAAGTGGTCACTGGGTGATCATCAGAGGCGATTATCAGGTCGTCGGGTAGTTGGGGTAGTCGTCGGCGTTGGTTGCTGGGTGGTTGTTGGATTGGTATGACAACCATAGAGGGAGGGTGAATAAGGTTTAATAAAACTTTTTCCTAAGTATGCATAAATAATCTAATTATCAAACTTTTTATACACAAATAAAAAAGATAATTAATACAATATGTAAAGTATGAAAAATTAATTCAATCTAACACAATAAACAATTAAGAACAAATTAAAGCATGCAATAAATTACTACAATTAATTTGCAAAAGTAAATGAGAAAGAGTTAGAGAGGATGACACCATAATTTTATAGTGATTCGATCAAACTCGACATACTCCACTCCTCAAGTGCCTCTTGGGAATTTAAATAAAAAAATTTATCGACTCTTTCCACGGATTAGAGCCCAACCGTTACAACGCTCTTTTTAAGAGTTCAAGAGCAAACTCGATCCTTTCCACAGGTTAGGATCAAACCGTTACAAAATTTGAAGAAAATAAAGAACTCTCTTAATAGAGTAGATTTGCAAATTTAACTCTCACAAATCAATCCTCATTACACAATAACACTCTCTCAAGAATAAGATGAAAAGAAAAAAATTGAGAGCTTGGAGAGAGCAACAATTGAGGCTTTTTGAGATTTTTGGAGGATTGAAAATTGTAAAACTTGTTATGGAATTTTTGAAGAAGAAGATGATATAAAAAGAGAGGGAAAAGAGATAAAAATCAAAATTTAATTTGGACCATTGGATTGTGGTAAAAGTGAAATGAATGGTGGAGATTAAAAAAAAGAAAAATAATTAAAAGAAATAATAAATAAAAGTTATAATATAATATAATATAATATAATATAATATATAACCAAAGGTCAAAAACTTATATATATATATATAACCAACAGTCAAAAACTTATATATATATAATTTTTTTTTTTTAATTTTCAATCAACCCAACGGCTCGCAGCATTTAATGCTGTCATAATTTTTTTTTTTTTAATAGTTAGACACATACAAAAAATAATATATAATAATATAATTTTTTTCTTTTTCTTTTTTTAACAAACAAAAAGCCACCATGTGTCACTTCCCCATAGTTCCACGTGTCACTCTCTAGATGGTCCACATTGCTGACTTGTCTACCACGTCATCGCATCGGGAATTTTCCGTTCAAATTTGTTTTGCTCATAACTTCTTCGTTTTAACTCCGATTTGAGTGATTCAAAAGGCGTTGGAATTTTTATTCCGAGTTCTACGCTATGGACACTTCAAAATACTAAAATTGTTAGTAATTAAGAGCAGGTTTGTTATCATCAAAACATTAATTAATTAATTAAAATTAATTAATTTGAGATTAAGGGCCAAAAAGCCAACAGTGGTCGGGTAGTCGTGGTGATCGCTAGAGTAGACATCGAGGTGGTCTTGACTCTTGTCGTCGAAGTGGTCATCAGGTGGTCAATGGTGGTGGTTGGTGGTGGTAAGCAATAGTGGTTGTTGGGTAGTCAGGTCGCTGGGGTGGTCATCGACAGTGGTTGCTAGGTGGTCGGGTCATCAGGGTGATCGCTAAAGTGGTCATCGGGGTGGTCGGGTCACTAGAGTGGACGTCGAATGGTTGCCAGCTGTGGTTTTCAGGCGATCACGTTGTTGGAGCAGTCGACGACGATATTTGCTAGGTGGTCAAATCGTTAGGGTGGTCGTCGGCTTGGTTGCTGAGTAGTCGGGTCGTCAGAGTGGTGGGAAGTTGGAGTGATCACCATAGTGGTCATCGAGGTGGTTAGGTTGATGGAGTGGTCGGGTCATTGGGATGGTGTCAGTGGTGGTTGTCAGTCGGTCCGGTCGGTTGCGACAGTTGTCAAGTGGTTGCATTGCTGGGGTGGTCCGGTCATTGACGGTGATGCAAGGTGGTTCAGTCGTCAATTCGCAAGGTGGTCATCATAAGGGTCTTCAGAGTTGTTATCAGGGTGGTCGCCAGAGATGGTCATCAGCGGTGGTCGGGTTGCCAAGGTGGTCGTTAGAGTTGTCGCCAGTGGTGGTAGTCAAAGGGGTCGCTAGAGTGGACATCGAAGTTGTCACTAGCAGTGGTCGCTAGTGGTGGACGACGGTGAGTAAGGTAGTGTAAGCGTATTTTAGTCATTTTCATATATCATTGAAAATTTGGTAGAAATTACAGGTTAAACACTTAAAAACATTTTTTCTAAAATTTGGTTTCAAGTGTTTGTCTCAAAATGACTTACTTCTCAAACTCATTTTTGAAAAAGCCATTTTGAGTGGTTGTCAAACACTACAAATTCTACAAAAATGATTTTTTTTTTCAAAATTAAACACTTGAAAAGTTAAATCAAACGGACCCTTACTTTCACTTCAAACTCATTTCTATTTTTAACTCAAATTAATTTTAAACCCAAACTTGAATTCTATTCGTTGGGTTAGTCGTTCAAAATTTTTGGATAGTCAACTTTTTTGAACACCCTTAATTAAAGGTATATTTGAAAGGTGCATACCTATACTTAACAATTATAAAGTGTGAATTTTAATTGAAATATGTTGAAACCAAACCAACCCAATTCAAATTTTGTAGCTTTATTAAGTTAAGTTCATTACTTAACAAAGATTGTTTGGACTATATAAATTTACAACCGAACAATTAGATTGAGTTCAAAATATCACAAAACTCTACCCAACCTATCACGTCCAACTTAAAAGTAAACAAAAACATGAGCTATTGTGACCTTTACTTCGGATTTTTATTTGTATTGTAAGTGGACAACATAATTTGAACAACGTGACAATTTTAGAAAGGTATACTTCGGAATTTTGGAGTTGTTTGAGGCGTTCTTATTTTGAAAAAAAAAAGTGATACTAAGAGCATGCCATTGATAGATCTCATACATGAATGTATATGTTTCGAATCACTATACTTTGTTGAATTGAAACAAAAAAAAAAATCAATTTTCACCCCTAAATTTTATAAGTTGTATCAATTTTACTTTAACCTTTCAATTTCATCAATTTGAACCCTAAATTTAGATAAGTGTTACAATTTTTGCACTCTATACGAATTTTGCAAATTTGTCCACTAATTTTAATCAAAAAACAATGTAAAAAAAATAAAAAAAAAACTCATTGATTTAATGAAAATCAAGTTTTTCACAAAATTAAATTTGATTCATGCAAAATATCGACCATTTAATAACTTCACCAAAACTTACAACTTTATATATATATAATAGCTCTTATGTTGCTTTTGTATGAGTTTTATCAACGACATACAAAATATATGTTTTATAATTTATTGAACATAAGTAATAATATTTTTTTTCAATGATTTCTCAAATGAAAACCTATTGTAAGATATAAATTTGCAATACTTCTTAAAGTTTAAAGTGAAAATTACAATACTTATTTAAGTTTAAGATACAAAATATATGTTTTATAATTTATTGGACATAAGTAATCATATTTTTTTCAATGATTTCTCGAATGAAAACCTATAGTAAGATATAAATTTGTAATACTTCTTAAAGTTTAAAGTAGAAATTACAATATTTATCTAAGTTTGAGATACAATGAAATTAAAAATTTAGGATAAAAATGGATATACCTTTTTAATTTCACGGTTAAAATTGATCTTTTGCCGGTAATATATTAGACTCCATGTGCTCTCTTTTTGATGTGATTTGATAACCATTTGAAAATATGATTACACCCATTAAAATAGTAGACTGTCCCTTCATGCATTGATTGAAATCAGATATCGTCACATCAACATTTGTATTTTTCCTGCACACATCAACATCGTAATAATTAAAAATAAATTGTTCATTTTTGGGTTGGCAAAATTTAGGCCCAATTAGCTTTCAAAAAAACAAAAAACAAAAAGAAAAGCCCAATGATTATATTTTTTCTCTCTAATTTTTTTAGGAAAACAAAAATGTATATGTTAAACTACTATTTTAGTTCACGTAATTTGAGTTTTATTTTATTTTAGTCAATATACTTTCAAATTTTCAAATTTAGTCTTTGTACTTTCAATGTCATTTTAGTATGTGTGCGCATGCACACGTGTTCTAAACTTTAAAACGTGTCTAATAATCTTTAACTTTCAATTTTATATCTAAAAAATCTTAGGCACCGTTTAGTTTGTGATCCAGAAATATTTTTCGAAAATAAAGAATCCAGCTGAAAACAAAAACAAATTTCTTATTTTCATTGTATTTGAAAATACGTTTGGTTTCAATTTAAAAATTTTAAATTTGAATTCAAAATTTGAAAACTGTGTTTGGTTGAATTTGAAAATGTAGAAAAGGATTAATATGTGTTTCATAGAATCAATTATTTATGAAAAAACTAATATAATTATTTCTTATTATAGTGAATTTGAACTTATTGTTGCCGAAAAGGAAAAGGAAGATCGTGGAGATAGCAAAGATAGCAGAATGAGAGATGGTTCAAAAGATTTTTGGTTTCTTGAAATACAAGCGGTAAAATTTATAAAATGAATAAAACTTTTCCAACTAGAAAAAAGAAAAGAAAATCTTTTCAGTAAGATAGAGAAAAAAAACCGTTTATCGAAAATAATTAATGTTTTATACACTGTTGTGCTAGTGAAATCAATAGTATAATCATCTATAAATATTTTCAAGAACTTTGGTTTGTTGATCTTTATTTTTTGTGGTTTTTGTAATAAAAAGTTGTTCATAAAAATTTAATGATAGATCCACTTTGTAGATAGATGTACGCTTATGAGTTTTGAAGAAAAAAGATAAATTGTAATATTCAATTTTGTTGTTTTGATGAAAACCGTGTTTTTTGAGGAGTGTCTGTTGTTTTCATAATTTTTAAAAACAAAGAAAACAATAATTTATTGTTTCCGAAAAAAGACCATTTTCAGAGTTGTTTTTTAAAACATTTTTTGAAAATAATTGTACCAAACGCATTTTCATCGTTTTTCTTATATTTTTTGTTTTCGAAAACATAAAAATGAAAACGAATCACGAACCAAATGGGGCCTTAACTTTTGATTTTATGTCTAGTAAGGCTACGAGCTTTTAATTGTGTAAGACCTATTCAACAATTTTTAGAATTCACAAACCTATCGAACTTAAAATTGAAAGTTTAATGTTCTATCAGACACAAAATTCAATTTTATGTCTAATATATTCGTTAATTTTTTTTTTTAAAATGTCAAATATGTCAAAAACCTATTAGACATAAAATTAAAAGTTTAGAGACCTATTTGACATTTTTAAAGTTCATTGAACACAAAATTGAAAGTTCAAAAACCTGAAACAACCATGAAAGTTCAAAAACTAAACTTGTAATTTAACCTTTTAAAAAAAATTATTCTGGAGACTAATCTTTTAAAATCTCTCAAAGATTGCAAGAGATATTTTTGTATGTTTATGAACAAATGATTTAATGAAGCTGCCACACTCATAATACTATTGGATGTAGATTCAATAATTTTCATGTCCCTAATAACCACTAGATATAAATTCGAGTACTTTCTCTCTCTATCCAACGGTAAAAGGCTACCAACTACATTGTGGCGGCCTCACCAAATAATTTCTCATGTTTATGACATCAAATGTTTGTATTGGGCAAGAAAATAGGCAAAAAGATATCTTACCACTCTTCCTTGGGCCAAGGCTTTTGCCTCAGAGAACATTCCATAGGCTGAAGTCAAAAGGATAAGAATCTGAAGCAGTTATAATAATTAAGCCAATGGCTGCAAAAATCAGTCAAAGATGGCTCATAGTTCAGCAAATTGGAAAATACAAACTTAAACTAAAGATTCATTTCTACAACTTGGTCTCTACCCTTTCACCATAAAGGAGAGAATATTTTTCCATTCTTATGATACACAACCAATTCCTTGCAAAAACTAGAGATGGTTTCGGCATTTTCTGAGTCGAAAATGATCTATTCATACTTCTTTCCCTTGAACGATCCTTTCGGGATCTTGCTAAGGATGCCGGAATCGAGCTTTTGATAGTGACCGCGAAGTTGGTAGAAGACCTTGTATGCAAAGGTATCGATTTCGTCTTCATATTTCTCATACAGAATTGGAAGCGTATGGGCCGCAACGAAACCTGAACATATTTGAAATGTGTAGTTGTGAAAATGGATGATTTTAGATTTTTCAAGGGACATAGGATCTCCTATGATTGGTCATCAAAGAGTTTCTATCCTACCTTGGTTTATGAAATAACCAAGTCCCTCCAACAAAAAAGCAAAGATAATTCAAACACTTTCATTGGTTAAGCTTTTAAAAATATAAATAAATATTGACAAGTTTTTTGGGACAATTTACACTCATCTCAACTAATTTCACAAAACAACAGTCTCATCCTACAATATTTCGTGTTTGAAAATAATGATTGTGGAAGTAGAATATAAGACTTTCCAAGAGGCGTAGGATTCCAAATGGTTCATCGAAAAGTGCATCTTATATTAGGCAATGAAATAGCCAAAGTCGCTTCCACAAAGAAGCGAGATAATTCAAACATTTTCACTAGTTATACTTTTTCTTTTGTAAAAACCCACAAGTATTCGAAACAGGTTACACTCATCTCAACTAGTTTTACACAACAATCATAAAATCCTACATTTGGTGTTGGAAAAAAAATTTAGGATATTTTAAGTAGCCATCACAGTTTAAAATTTTTTTTGGTAAGAAACCGAACTTAGAAGGAGATACAAAAAAGACCAAGCCAAAACAAAAAAAAGCCCAAAGCAAATTACAAAAAGGCCCTTCGTCCAAAAAAACAAGATCAAGATCATAATTACAAAATGGGCCGGTGACCGCATTAGAGACATTAAACATAACCACCTCCCACATCTTCTCACTCAATCTCTCAACCTCTTTAAATCAAAGACCTCAAAGACATCATCTAGGTTTGTAGCTTAACATTTTGACATTAGATCAAACCACGACAATTCCCTTCTTATAGGTAAATAATATAAACATGGCTCATCAAAGAAATTAAACATGTAAATGTTTTGAAATTCAGAATCTGTAACCACTTACCAACATACAAGACAGTTATGAAATTGCACCAGCTACTAATGACAGCCCCGGCCCACAAGCTTACTACAGCCTGCAAATATGCATTAAAGAAGCATCTCCAAGAAAATCAAAACAGCAATCCAACAGGTTTCCTAAGGAGTCATAATCAAAGAAACTCCATCCAATATTGCAAAACTGAGCCAGCATATTTCTCATATGTCCCAAGTTTTGTTGTTCACATTCATTCTCAAATTCATGTTAGTAAAAATCACATTTACTGATCTAAAATATTAGTTACATGCATCACTTCCTGAAGCAGCAGCCAAATCAGGAGAGATTGGAGAGGCTTTTTCATATTTCTTCTTGTACCACTTATGAGTCATGTCTGGTACTGAATAATGGCATTTGATGAAGATAGTTCATGGTTTTAAGCAGTTTCTTTCAGAAATTATAACTTAAAATTGTTATTAGACAAATGACATTCTCAGATTGATGCCAATAAGAATGCTACCATATGACAATCTCAAACAGGAAGGGGAAAAATGTGAACCATCCATATTATTTAAAATGGAATAGCCAAAATAACATAAAACCAGGTAAAGGTGTACATAAACCCAAAGAATTGACAAAACTGAACCGATCGTTTCGGTTATAACCAGTTTTTCAAGAATGGTTTGTTCACTTCAGTTTACATATCTCAAGATGACCATGGTTCAGTTTAGATTTGGTCAAAAACCAAACTGAACTATGAACATCCCCTACAACCAGGCTCTGTCAACTTTTGTATATGCATATACTTCCTTATGCCATGGAGTTACAAATTCAATATGAAAGCGTAAGGCCTCGTTTGATAGCTATTTGGTTTTTAGTTTTTGATTTCTGAAAATTATGCTTGTTTTCTCACAATTTCTTTACCATCGCTTCATATTTCTTAAGGAAACATTTGAGTTCTTAGCCAAATTCCAAAACAAAAACAAGTTTTTAAAAGGTTAAAATATCATTTTGGTCTCCTTACCTTGAGTTTCATTCTATTTTAGTCTCTATACTTTCAAATGTCCAATTTTAGTCTCTGTTTCAATAAATCTTAAAATTAGTCTCTATAGTAAGTTTATTGTTAAATTTTCCAAAAAAAATATTTAGTTTTTAGTTTTTCCTTTATAAATTTTGAAAACATATTCCTGTCTTTTATTGCATGAAAATTATTATTATTATTTTACCAATTTCGTTAAAAATTAACTTCGAATAACTAATTTTAAGATTTATTGAAAGTATAGGGACTAAATTGGACATTTGAAAATACAAGGACTAAAATTGAATGAAACTCAAAGTACGGAGACCAAAATAGCATTTTAACCTTTTTAAAAACTATTTTTTTTAGTTTTCAAAACTTGGCTTGGATTTTGAAAATATTTGTAAAAGTAGATAACAAAACAAAGGAACCCATGGTGGAAGTAGTGTTTATAGGCTTAATTTTCTAAAACCAAATGGTTGTCAAACATGGCATAACAAACTGGTTTTCTCCCCCAAAACTTCATAAAGAAGAAACAACTTGATAGATCTTGATAAATATGGTAATTTTGTTTTAGTGCCAAGCTCAGCTAAGAGCCTAAAATCTATTAATGCTTGTATTTACCCAATGTCAAGGTCTTGTACTGAAATAACCGTATATGAATTACTAGTGCAGAGAATACTAAGGATCTTTAGAAATGCAACAGAATTGCAACGCAAGTACACAGAATATGTTAGCATACCACAAGGAAGTGTTTCAAATTTCCTTCACAGGCAATATCTTGGAGAAGGCCCAGAGCTCGGTTAACCTCGGCACCAAATGAGACAGCAATATTGACAAATAGTTCCTCAGGAAGAACGATGCGAGGAACATTGGATGATGATGATCTGCAAGTGCACGAAACATGTTACGGAATGCATCTATGTTCATTAAACCAGAAAATGCATCAAAGTCAACGAAGATCAAAGGCATAAACATCCATTTTTCAATTACCTGTTCAGAAATCCTGAGACATTTATCCATATAAACTGAGCCAACATACCAAGAACCAAAGCAAAGCAAAGAAGAGTCAAGAAGTGATAATTAAGCCATTCAAACAGCACCCATATAATAGTTGCACCAGTCAAAACACTAGCTGAGATTTTCTTGTTCCTCCATAGCAGCACATCAGCAGCTACAAATATTTGGTCAGCAGAGAAATCAAAATGAAGTAATATGATTTGTGACATGAAAAAGATTATAGAAGATGAAAAAAGACTAAGAATAAACAAATAAGGATATACATTTTCCACCCCCGAGAACATGGTAAACAGGCTTTTGGCGTCCAAATATCCGCTTGATCTGACCAGTCACTGAACTTGATTTACTATCTTCCCCAAAAAATGATACCAATTTTGCCTTTGGACCATGTTCAGCAAGAGCTTCAGAAATATTATTAAGAAGATCCTCAGCAGTCATCTTCTCAGACATTGTTCTTGTGCTTCAGAAAATAAATAACAAGAAAAAGGGACCCAAAGTTAAGGACTAGGTTGTTCTACTTCTACACCAAGAAGGTAGATCTATAATAATATAAACAAGCATAAAATAAGAACTACAGTTGTGTAAAAGAGTAAAAGTTTAACACATCAGAAATTTAGATAATAGTCAATAGGATGTATGAGAGTAATCATCTGGGTAAAGGAGAAAATCTAGGTCTAAGCTCCAGGATCAAATTTTAGGAGGATGTTTAGGCTGGAGATCCAACTTTGCTTTCTCAGACTTTGAATCTTGTTTATAGAAGGAACCCAAGTGAGAGAAAACATAAAAGAGCCATCACCTTCAACAATTCTCAGAGCAAGGCAAGAATTCAACAGGTTATCCATTTCAATTTCCAATTAACATCTCTCAATAAAGACTATGATAGGAGATCTTTCGATAATAATCATAGAGGAATTATAAATTCTGGCACATACAATGATTAACCACTTCTACCAAATGGAATTAGTTTTCAAAAACCCAGCATGTAGTGTAAATGTTGGGTAACAATAACTAATCAAAATTGGACGTGGACTCCAAATAAATTGTCAGAATACCGAGGGACCTTGCCTGCAACAAGCATATGGAGAAGGGAAAGAGTTGAAGGGAACTACATGCAAGAAAAGGGCACAAGTTGGCCCGGATACTCAAGATATAAAAAAGATACATTAAAACAAGAAGGAATCTATAGTGGTGAAAGCAGGCATGCTAAAGAAGGAAAATCTATTTCATTTCATAGAATACGTGATGAAAAGCAAAAACTATGTACTGAATTCTGAGTTTTAACAAAAACTTCATTTTTCATAATTAATCACAAGAACATTAGATGTGAAGAGTGTGAGTGCAAGCAAGCAAGTTGATCAAAGAGCAGGGTCCAATCTAGTTACCTCCAAAAGTTAAATTTTTGTTCGATTAATGGGGTATATATCGAGCCAAACAAAAGGGTTACAAACTCTAATGATTGGATGAATAAAGCCCCCAATGGGAGGAAACTATTACAGTTAATTCTTCAGTCCAAGCTAATCATCAAAATACTGTAATTACAAGACATTTTTTTGTGAAGGGCACTCCAAGAAGAGGCCATATACGGTAGAAAATCACAAAAAGAGTCGAAAGGCTGCGTACCTCCACAGTTAAAATGAAAATTGGCAGAGCTTTTAAAAGCTAAAATTAATTTAATAGCTCACTAAACCTTGGTTGTGCTAAAGAATATCAGATGATTGATATTTGTTTGAGGTTAACAAGAGTTTGACAGAAACCTTGTATGAAAAAGATCAAATCAAGGGGGGAGTGAGGCCATTCTAACGGTTTAAAAGGTAGAATCCACTCCTTAACAAGTTTTGACAATTGTAATCCTGTGAAAAAGGTCAGCCACATTTCTAAATAATTTCACGTTAAACAAACTAAAGCTTAGTAAAGGTTTCTGAATTCTGATGAATCAACAACAGACGTTCAAACGCACTAACAATTTTTCATAAAACATAAATGCTGATTAAAACTGACCAGGAAGCATAAGGAAACCAAAAAGGCAAATCAACAATGAAATGTCATAAAATAGGAAGGAACAAAAACTTTTACCAAAACTTTCAACTCAAAAGCAAAAGTAATCCAACATTTCAACCCACCCAGGAAGAGATTGCCAAGTATATGCAAAACCAAAAGAAATCCAACCTCATTAAAGCATTATAAACTCCAGATTCAACCAAAAATTCAGCCACAGTAATACAAGATAAAAAGAAATGGAATCTTCAAAAGATAGAGACCGTATAGAGAAGGATGAGCCAGATGTAAGAGATTAATAGGTCGTCTAGTAAGATTAGAGTAAAAGTAAACAGAGAGAGAGAGAGAGAGAGAGAGAGAGAGAGAGAGAGAGCAAAACTCCAATTACCCAGAAAGTTAAGCAGAACTAGCAGCATTTAACCCCATTTAAGCATCAAACCAACAAATTAAAAGACAGAATCCGCTGAAAGAGAACGCAAAACAAGCAGAAAATCAACAAAATCCAAAACAGAACTCAAGAGAACAAACCAGGCGCAGGAGATTAATGGGTCTTTCAAGCAAGAAATTGGAGAAGAAGAAAGCGAACAGACAGATGAAAATGGGTTCTTAAAAATTCCGTTCAGAACTACAGAAAAACGGGAGAAAGGAGTTCATGGGATTACAAAATATCAAAAAGAGAAATGGCGTGGGGAAGCTGACATACTGAAATTATAAGCGGGCCACCACCTAACCCAGATGCAAAATTCCCTCTCTTTTTTTCTTTTTTTTTTGTTTCTGTTCTTCAAGTGGGTCGAATTGAATTTTTCCTTTCTTCACTTTCTCGGTTGCATTTTAACGGACGCCAAACACGAATCCCTTTTGGGTAGCTGTGGTTTTTATTGGAACGTAATGAGATCACCTGCTGACTTCACAAATGAGAGAGAGGGTTTAGAAGAAGACCCATTTTCTTGAATTTTGCCCCCATTGGACATTGAACGATTGGTTTTTCTTTTCCATATGATTCAGTAGTCAATGGCGTCGTTCTAATGATCAAAACTTTTTAAAATTAGTAGAAATAAAAAGTCTAAATTGGATTCTTTATTTAATAAGATTCAAATGTATAGATCATATCGTTTTCAATCCTCAAAGTTACAAAATTCTATACTTTCTTCCCTTTTTCCTTTAAGTTTAAAAAGGCGAGGATTATAACATTTTTTTTTTATCAACGATATAATGTTTTAATAAATCGTATATCTTACTGGTGATATTTTACATTTTATTCAATTGATTTAATTGGACCAAGTGGTGGGCTTTGTCAAAATGAAGTTTTTTTTTTTTTTAACATTGTCAAATGAAGTTTAAATAAGGTATTAGTGTATGTTTATGAGTTAATGAATTGAATAGTGTAATTGTAATATTGTAAAAAATTGGTTATTAATTTTTAGGGCGTGAAAAACGATTTTGTTGAAAAAGTATTTTCTTTCCAAGATATTCTAAACACACAATAATGAGCTGTTTGGGGCAAGAGTTATAATAACCTATGTTATAATAACCTGTGGAGTACTCTGTACCCCAAACACAGACTATTATAACTCCAGACTAAACAACTCTGCATTTTAAATAATATTATATTATTTCACAAACTATTATAACCCACATATTATTATAACTCATGTTATTATAATCCATTCAATGCTCCAAACAGCTTCTAAATGACTTTCCTTAATAATTATTGTTTTGTCTTCAGCCCGTCCCCAAAATAAATTTAAAAAAATAGAAATTGAATTTAAAAAATTAAAATATAATCATTTCGTGTTGAACAGAAATACCTACTTTGTCCATTAAATTTTAGTTGCGTTTCTCTTTTTCTTTTCCAATTCTCTGGATAAGTTTTTCTTATTCCTTTGTAGCACGTGTCTCCATTTCATTGGGCAGCTAATTTTTTTCCCTTTTCAAAATATAACTTGTATGTCTTGTCTTGTCTTGACTCCTTACTATATATACAAATTAATTTATGGCAAGTATTTGTTTTTTTTTGGCTAGAGTTCAACCATTGTGAGGTTGGAAACCATTAACATATTATTCATTGAGCTAGGTTTGGATGGACTAAATATTTAATATTGGAAGATATTATCTTAAAAGAATGTGTGATATTTAAAATTTTTGAAAAAACTGTCTTAAAAAAAATAATACGGTTAATTGCATCTCGATGATTACTCAATTGGTAAATACATGCTACTTTATTATTATTATTATTATTTTAGTATAATACTTGTTGATTTAAAAGACCCATTTTGTTTTTGAATTTCTCAACCCATGTTGCCTTTATGTCCTCCAAAAACATCTTTATCTTTCACTATCATGGACAACTTTGATGTGTTATCATGGCCCTCTATTAGATTTACACCCAATTAGTAGTAATACACACTTATTGTTCAATTTTATTTTGATCAATACAGTTAAATTATCCCTATAATAAACTTTGATTCTTGTTTTTTTTTTTTTTTTTTTTGCCAATCTAAGCATAGTTTAACTATGTTGAGGCATTTTAACTTTGTTAAAATGATAGAAGTTGAAATACCTCGTCTCATATATCGTTGACCTAAAAAAGAATTATTATTTTTCTATTTAAGGTTAAAATCGTTTAAACGGTCATTTTCTAATAAACTCTAACTATTATTATTTTGGTTAATTTACAAGTTTCGCACATGAAATTAAGAGTTGTGCTTAATCGGTTGTTGAACTTTAAAAAGTGTAAAATGGATATCCTTAAACTGCAAGTTTTTTTTGTCTAATGAGTTATTGAAATTTAAAAGTGTCTAATAAATTTATGAACTTTCAATATTATAGTTAATAGGTCCTCAAACTTTCCATGTTACATATAATAAGTTCATGATCTCTTTAACATTTTAAAAATTCAAATATCTATTAGAGACAACGTTATCCTTACCTTTTGATTTTGTGTCTAATAAGTCTATCAATTAAAAAAAAAAGGTTAAAGATCTATTAGACATAAATTGAAACTAAGTGTTTATTAGACACTTTTAAAGTTCAAAGATCAATTAGATATAAAATTAAAGGCTTAAAAATCTATTAGAAAATTTTTAAAATAAAAAAAAATATATATTAGATACAATACTAAAAGTTTAGAAATTAAACTTGTTTGTTTTTTAAATAAAATAAACAAACAAAATAAAGGATTCAAGAGGCAGGTATAAATACTGAAATTTTAACTAAAATGAGAGGAAATTAATATAATATTTGGGTCGGAAAATGAACTCTTTTTTTTTTTTTTGACAAGGGAAAAGGGACAGTTGCCTTAACTCTTGTGGTTGTGGGTTTTGTGTCTTTTCATTGATGAAGAATATTATGACATTTTTTCAAATACATACTTTTTTTAATTCTTCCCAAAAGGATATTAGCTCTTTTTAATGCACGCGTGAATCACGTGAACAATCAATTAAATTATTATTATTATTATTATTATTATTATTTGAGTTCTTAAATTGAACAATATATTCACCAACTAGTAACCTAGTTGCGGTGATGATATTTTTAATAAAAACCTTAGTTCATACTTTTCAAACAAAGTATTGTATCTAATGCAATTTGTCTCATAAAACACAAATTGTGCAGTCTCACACAACTTTTTTGTCAAATTTTGTTTGCTTCAATAATTTAGAGTGAAAATTTGAACATTTGACAATTAGAACATATATATAATGTTTTAACTAGTTAAATTGTACTAAGATAATTAACATATATATTTGTATCAAATTCAATAGGAAACTTGCATATTCGAGCATAGCTCAGTAGATAAGGCACCAATTACCATCTTAAAGGTTAATGGTTCAATACCCCACTCCACAATCGTTGAATTAAAAAAAAAAACTCAAGATAAACTTTAATAACATTGATGACTAAAATGAATTATTATGTGTAATGTTAAATGAGATAAAAGTATAAATTTATTTTATAATTGTTCAATGATTCATGAATTGAGTCGGTAAGTATATTTATCTAAAAAAATTCACTAATCATACATAATTATGTAAACTCAAAATCTAAAACCTCATATCTCCTCATATCTTAGCAACATATTTGTTTTAAATGTGCATTGGATCATATTTGTTTTAAATGTGTATTGGATCTTAAAGTTATGGAAATATTCACATCTTCGCCTATGGGAGAAGACTAGGTAAAAGAAATTTTTAGCCCTTGCTTGTTCAGTGTTACTTTCCAGTCGTTCAATGGTCTTTAGTTGTTATTAAGCTTGGTATGCCTTTGCCTTGTGTCCACAATTTCATACCTTCAATCCTCAATCATCCCTAGGACTTAGTTCACATGTTCTTGCTTAGTTCGTATTCCGAGCAATTTTGGGTGTACGCATCCCATAGTCTAACTGGTATTCATGTCTTCTATAGCAATATATATATATATATATATATATATATATATCAACCTTTTTATAATGGGAATTTGAATCACATGAATATTCCAAAGTAGAACCCAACAAACTTTACAATGTAATTTATTATAATTTATATTTTTCTACATTTTTTATTCTCTCTTTATTATATTTTTTAACATTATCACTTGTCACTAGAAATATAATCTTATTATTATTAACAAAGACATGGAGGAGTGGAGGATTCAACTCAATAGGTATATTTTTAATATTAAACTCTATCAATTAAGCTAATATTATGGGACAGAATGATATACTTTTTTATTTTCTGGAAAGAGGTCAAAGTGGTACATTTCTTTTGCAATTCCAATAACATTTTTTTATAAAAGGTTGAGCAATGTTATATCAAATATTGAACTAAACAAAAAGCCTCAATAGTCAAATTTGATGTAATTATTCTTAATTTTTTTTAATACATAAACATAAATATCAAACTTCCAAGTGTCCCAACCAAACAAATAATAATACTTACCATTTCTATTTAAATAGGCTCTTACTCTATTCTATGTCATAGGTGTTGATCAAACTATATTATATTAAATAATACATGAGTTCCACATTAATTTTATTTATATCATTAAATGTTGTTTTCTTTTAATTATGATACTTTAGAAAAGAAAGGTATGAGAAATCTTATTTACAAGTGATTAGTAAAAATT
Organism: Trichosanthes truncata; assembly: GCA_033996785.1. Classification (NCBI taxonomy): domain Eukaryota; kingdom Viridiplantae; phylum Streptophyta; class Magnoliopsida; order Cucurbitales; family Cucurbitaceae; genus Trichosanthes; species Trichosanthes truncata. The sequence continues at coordinate 80,734,940 of JAWPNB010000003.1, forward strand.
TCAATAACTCTTGAAAGTGAAAATAAACTTTATATATCAATTATAAGTCGATTTTTTCTGCAAAACTCAAAAAATGTTTTACGTTAAAATAATGATTAAGTTTTAAATCATAGTTTGTTCCTCAAACTTCTATGTCTGTGTTTTTTTAAAAAAATATATAATAAAATCAATTTGATATGTTTTACCCACTTGTTTTAAACATTTTTCTTTCCATTACTTCTAATAAAAAGTTTAAGCTACTTGGATTTTTTAAACTCCATTTCAAAACAAAAACCTCCTACAAAGCAAATAAGATTTCCATTTAAACAGTAAAAAATTATTGTTAAAGCAAAATTCAAAAACCAACATAAAATACTTAAAACAAGTATTTAAAACCTCTCATATAGTAAGTCAAATGTTGGGTCCTAAGATTGGCCAAATTTTTATTAAATGATTAGTTAACAATTAACAATGATGATCACTAATATCGTTTTTATTCAAAAAAATTTAGACTAAAACAAACCAATAATCATTTTTAAAATTTAGAGATTAAAGATTGTTGAGTCAAAATAGATTTTTTTAGTACAACAAATGTGGGGGAAATCGAACCTTTAACTTGAACCAAAAATAGAATTTAACTCTACCAAAAATCAGTTTAAATATTGTATTTCAACTTGTGATCCCAAGTTAGAATCTCTAGGTTATTTCTCAAGCTTTTTTTTTTTTTTTTTTAATTGGGTAACCTAGGAATAAGTTAAAATTTGAAGTTTGTGAATAAAAAGATGCCTCTTGTCAAATCTCAATTTACCCAAATTCTTCCATTCTCAACCATTAAAAAAAAAAGGTTAGGTATTATTTGAAAGAAACATAAAAAATGGGTGAAGATTGGAAGAAGAGAAAAGATGATGATATTAGGAATAATAATTATAAGAACAATGGTGAAGATCCAAGTTTAGGAGTTTAATTTAATCCTAAAGATTATCCAGAATCAGATATGGACTGTTACGGATGTGAAAGAAAGAAAGAAAAGTTGTTCCAACAAATTGGTAAAAATCTCTACACCCATGGTTGGTTGCTATTGCGTTCCAATTTGATCGACCATTGCTTGAATCAGAGATGTTTAGCTCGTAGTTTTAATAAGTTGTCACGTTTTAAATGAAAGACAAGAAACTTGGGTTTTTATAATTAAGTTGTTGTTTTGGTCGCATAATAAAAAATGAGTTTAAACGACACTTCGATTTGATTGTAAAAGTTGTTATGCATAGTTTTATCAAAGGGAGTTTGTGACGTAATTGAGTTTATAAGTTGATTTGCTGGATTAGCAAATGCTACTAAGAGTCTAAGACGTATATTGAATATGAATTTATGGGTATGTAAACCTAACATGTAGGACAAACATTGAAATGAGCGAACTTATTTTATTTATCTTAATCGAAATTGATATTTTAACAAAATTGTAAAATATTCATAAAATAATATAATTTAAAATCTCAATTTTAGGATTAATGGGAACATATCTATATTAATTAAATTTTGAAAAAAAAAATCATTGGAATCTAGCTTTAATTGTAAGTACAACAAAACTGTAAATAATTTTAAAAAAAAATAGTTAACACAAACCCAAATTTAAAACTCCATGTTAAACAACTTTGCACCCCAAACATGGACTTCATAATTTCAGACTAAACAACTTTGCACCCCCAAACACAGATTAAATAACTCTCCAAACTAAACAACTTTAGATTAATTAACTCTAGACTAAACAACTCATCGCCCTCAAACACTAAGCGATTTGTTATCAGTTCGGAAAGTTTGATAACATGAGTAGTACCTCTACGCTTCAGGTATTACTTATGTGTGTTTGGGTGTACACAATAACGAGTTTTGGATGGTAGTTGTATTACTTATGTGTGTTTGGATGTACACAATAACGAGTTTTAGATGCATAAACTACCGAAAATAATGCGTTGCAATGTACAATATCTTGTACATATAGCTCAAATATGCATAGCAAATGTCCCTCTAAATAACAATGTTGAATAGACACAAATTTATAATTTTTTTCACATTAATATTTCTTCAAAATTAATAACTTTCTATATAAAAGTGGACAGTACATAGCATAACTTAAATGATTACGGTATATATTTTTAACTAAAGGGCTAGTGGTTTGAATCTTATCTCACATGTTATTGAACTTTATTCTCATATAAATCCAACTTCAAACATTATAATCTCAAACTTCAAGCTTTCTACAAATTCACACAATAAACACTCCTTAACAGCCCATTTGGATCATGGATTTTGCTTGATGGGTACATATATTAAATATTTGAGAGTTAAATGTTTGAGATTTAAGCGTCTAGGATATTAAAGATACGTGTTTGGATATGTTCAAATAATTAATATCCGATAATTAAATATAAGAGAAAAATTAATTTAATCATAAATTAAAATAGTATTATTTAATATATTGTTATATTAATTAAGTAATTAATCAATAAAAATAAATAGATATTTTTACATTAATGTTTTAATTTAATTAATAAAAATAATTAAATAAGTATAAATGGATTAAAATATTAATAATAAAAATTTATACTAAATAATTAAGATAATATAAAAGGTTAATTATAAATGTATTGGCTAAAACTTGTTTGTTTCTTTGTTTTTTCCTTTTTTTTGTTTTTTTGGAAAAACAAAGGAGAATTAGCAAAGAACAGAATCCCGCCGATCGTGATTAACAAGCATCATCAGCTAGTCAGTAAAATTGAAATCTCAGGCAAGATTTAAAAGGTTGATGTCGACCAAAATATCGAAGTCCCAATTATATGAAAATATCGATAAAATGTTGATGTTGATGAATATTTTTAGAAAAATTTTAAAAACAAAAAATTCAAAAAAAAATATTTAAATTAATAAATAAACATTTTACACTTTTAAAATGAGTTAAAATACTTGGTACAATATTATATTCACATTAAGTTACATTTGTAAAGATAGGTGTAGAATTGAAATTATTTTTCATACCGTTTGTTCATACACAAAGGGCCTTTTGTATACAATGGATTAGCCTAAATTAAGGCAAAAATCAAGGCCAAAGATATGGAAAATTATATGTATAATCTTTACAATTAAAGAGAAAATTATGCCAAGAGTAATGAGTATGATTTGCTCTAATATGCCCCCTCAAACTGAAGACGGTTGGGGAGTCAGAAGTTTGTCCCTGAGTGATAAAAATAGCTGAGAGGATAGTGGTTTTGTAAGCAAATCAGCAAGTTGATCTTTGGAAGATATGAAGCGAACTGAAATATCTTTGCGAACCACTTTCTCACGAACGTAATGGTAGTCAATCTCGATGTGTTTTGTTCGAGCATGAAAAACTGGATTATTTGCCAGAGAAATTGCTGAGACATTATCACACCATAACGTGGGAGGAATGAGCAATGGAACATGAAGATCACGGAGATGTTGTCTTAACCAGAAGAGATCTGCTGTTGTAGTTGCAAGTGATCGACATTCAGCTTCTGTAGAAGAACGGGAGACCGTTGGTTGCTTTTTAGCAGACCATGATATGGGACTGGACCCAAGGAAGGCAATAAATCCAGAAGTAGATCGACGATCAGATGTATCACCAGCCCAATCCGAGTCACAATATGCAGTGAGTGACATATCACCTCGTCGAAATAGAACCCCAAGTTGCCTTGACCCAGAAAGATAGCGTAATATACGTTTGACTGCAGAGAAATGAATAGTTGTAGGTTGATGCATGAATTGACTTACTCGGTTTACGGCAAAGGTAATGTCAGGTCTTGTGAATGTGAGATACTGAAGGGAATCGACGAGCTGACGATAAAGTGTTGCATCATTAAACAAAGGTGCAGAAGCATTTAGATCAACTGAGGTAGACATAGGAGTTGAACAAGACTTAGCAGAAGTCATGCCTGATGTGTGAAGCAAGCCACTAAGGTATTTAGACTGGTTTACAAAAATACCATCAGTAGATGAGTGAACCTTTAAGCCAAGGAAATATTTCAACGCTCCAAGATCTGAAATTTGAAATTCAGAGGCTAATTTCTTCTTTAAGACAGAGATGTAAGTAGAGTCAGGTCCAGTTACGATAATATCATCCACATAGAGTAACAAATATGTTAATGATGTTCCAGTAGAGCGTATAAACAATGATGGGTCAGCAGAGGAAGCAATAAATCCCAAGGTTAATAAGTAGGATGTAAAACGATCAAACCAAGCTCGAGGAGCTTGTTTAAGACCATAAAGACTGTTGTGAAGTAAACATACATTGGTTGGGCAAGATCGATCCAGAAAACCAGGAGGCTGAGACATGTACACTTCTTCCTTTAGATGCCCATGTAAAAAGGCATTTTTGACATCTAACTGATTTAAGGACCACTGATATTGCGCAACAAGAGCAAGGATGACTCGAATTGTTGGTTTTTTAACGACTGGATTGAATGTTTCTTCAAAGTCAAAGCCTTCGACTTGATGATAGCCTTGCAACCAAACGGGCCTTATGTCGAGCAATGGAGCCATCAGGATTGTATTTTGTGTGAAAGACCCATTTACAACCTACAACATTCATAGAGGGCAACCGAGGTACTAAAGTCCACGTACCTTGTTCTTGAAGAGCATTGAACTCCTCACACATTGCATTTCTCCATTCTGGATATTTTGAAGCTTCAGTGTAAGATGAAGGATCAGTTGGAACTGAATGCAGCATGGTAGATAGATAAGCCTTTGGCTTAAAAATTCCATATTTGGCCCGAGTTTGCATTGAGTGAGTATTAATTGCTGGCGAGTTACCAGTAGGAGGCAACAAACTCACATTTGTTGAATCACTAGCTGCAGGCTCAATATGTGAAGGCATCGAATTTACATTATCTGTAATCTGACAAGTAGAATTAGTACAAGTGACATTATCATGGAACTCAACTGTTGATGGACTAGAACTGTCAGCAGTGGGTAATGGTGTACGGGTAGTAGGGATCACAGAAGAAGAAGTTTGAGGTGTGGTTTTGGATAAATTGAGAAGAGTGAGTAATGGGTTAAGGTCAGTGGTGGCAGAGGAGAGAGGAATGTTGGGTTTGGATGATGCTTGGGAAAAGGGAAAAATAATTTCATGAAAAATGACATGTCGGGATACAATACATTTTTTTGTGTTTGGGTTGTAGCATATGTAACCTTTGAAATCAAGAGTGTAGCCAAGAAAGATATGTTGTGATGTGTTGGGTTCAAGCTTATGCTTAGTGGTTGGTTTTAGCAAAGGATAACATGCACACCCAAAAACTTTTAAATGATGCAAATCAGGAGTATAACCAAAAAGTGTTTCAAACGGAAAGAACATATTTAGAGATGAAGTAGGCATTCGATTTATGAGAAAAACTGCAGTAGAGAAAGCGTAGGGCCAAAATTCAAGAGGAACAGAAGAATGAAAAAGTAATGATTTTGCAGTTTCTACAATATGACGATGTTTACGTTCTGCAACTCCATTTTGTTCAAGAGTGTAAGGGTAGGATTTTTGATGCAAAACTCCATTTGATTCAAAAAATGAAAGGACAGAATTATTACAAAATTCACCACAACCATCAGATCGAAAAACTTTTAACTTTTTAGATAAAAGATTTTCAACAAATGGTACAAATTTGTGAAGAATGGCATTGACATCAGATTTGTAAGTTAAAGGAAAAAGCCAATTGAATTTGCTAAAATTATCAATAAAACTAACATAATAGCGATATCCATTAAAAGAAGTAATTGGAGAAGGACCCCATACATCGTTGTGTACTAGTTCAAGTGGTGCAAAAGAAGTAGAAAGTGACATAGGAAAAGGAATCTTAGACATTTTAGATTGTAAACAACTAGAACATTCATGAGTAGAAATAATGGAAGATAAGGATAGACCAAGGCGAGATAGACAAGAACGTAAAATTTTAGGAGCAGGGTGTCCAAACCGATGATGCCACAGAGAAAACTCCTGTTTTGCATGAAAATTATAATTTTTGGGGTGCAGACTGGAACGAGATAGAGATGATGGGCTGGGAATTGGGTAGAGGCCATTGATACTGGCGCCAGTGTAGAGGATTTTGCCAGAGACTTTATCCTGAATGAGGAACCGGTCAGTGTCAAAGATAAAAACACAATTATTATCATGGCAAAATTTATGGACAGATAAGAGGTTTGCAGCAAGTTTAGGAGCATGAAAAATTTTTGAGAGAGTAAAGGTGTGAGAAGGGGTAGAAAGTGTACCACTGCCTGTGTGTTGTATATTTAAAGATTGGCCATTACCCACTGTGACTGATTCTTCTCCATTGTAGTTGTTTGATAAATTGAGGTTGGCCAAATCATTTGTCATATGCACATTGCATCCACTGTCAGACAGCCAAAAATTATTAGAATTATCATAAGAATGCTCTGAGTTCATTGAATTTACCGCCATGGCTGCCAATTGAGCCGGAGGATGTCGACCTTGATAAGAGAAATTCATTCGATTGTAACAATCAAGTGCGCTATGACCAAATTTTGAGCAAATTTGGCAAGAAATTCGACCTCCATTTGTGTTGTTTTGTCCAGAACCGAAAATAGAACCGGATCCATTTGGTTGACCCGAAAAAGACCTAGGTCCAAGAAGACCTCTGCCGGCTGCATATTCATTTTGAAGCCCAGTGTTGACTCGCGAAATTGGGCCCATTGAAGGCCCATGCGGATTGAAATTGGGGCGTACGAAATTGTTGGGACCGTGCGAATTTGCGAAATTAGGGCTGAAGGTATGCGCCGCACGCCCTTTCGACTGGAACGATCGTCTTCCTCGCCCACGATTTCCGTTTGAAAACGAAGAAGATGGTTTGAATGCAGCCATTGCAGTAGGTGATGGATAAGCTTTTGTGGTCTTATTGATCGTCTTTTCCTCAGCATCAAGGAGAGCATGTAGTTCTTCGAGTGAGAGGGAGCCACTGCGAGTTTGGATTGAAGTTCGGAAGGCACTAAATTCATCTGGTAATCCATTCAAGGTATGTACCAAAATCTCCTCATCATCAATAGAAATAGAAGCTGCAGCAAGCTTGTCAACAAGTTCTTTGATTCTACAAGTGTAATTCTCAATAGATTCTGAAGAATTTTTCTTAATATTATAAAGAGCTGATCTTAATTCAAGAATATTGGAACGAGTATTGGATGAATAACGTTTTTCTAATGAAAACCAGAGTTCCTTTGCAGAAACTGATCCAACAACATGAGCAAGAGCTAATGGTGAAAGAGTAGCATTGATCAACGTAATAAGAGCTTGATCTTGAGAGATCCATTGAAGGTAATCAGAACTAACCTCTGTTGTGTCTGTGCCTGTTGATGAACGAACGAATTTATGAGGTGGAGGAAGAGAATTATCAATATGTCCGAATAATGAGTGTGCTTTCAAAATTGAGGAGACTTGAAACCTCCATAATACATAGTTGGTTGAATTCAGGCGAAGAGGTACCAAGTTGCAAATGTTGGAGAGAAGAAACAGAGGAGAAGACACTGTTGAAGTAGTAGAAGAAGAAACATTCAAAGTTGAAGCCGTTGTGGAGGAGGAGGAAGCCATTGAAAAGGTAGGAAAAAAAATTAGGTATGCTCTGATACCATGTAAAGATAGGTGTAGAATTGAAATTATTTTTCATACCGTTTGTTCATACACAAAGGGCCTTTTGTATACAATGGATTAGCCTAAATTAAGGCAAAAATCAAGGCCAAAGATATGGAAAATTATATGTATAATCTTTACAATTAAAGAGAAAATTATGCCAAGAGTAATGAGTATGATTTGCTCTAATAGCATTTTCTTGTTATTTTTTTAAATATTTCATCAATTTTGTTACGGTATAGTAGAAATGTCGATTTCTAATACTATGGGAGTACCATACTCTCTTTGTACTCTATTTGTTCACACTATGTTATAGTATTTAGAAATGGTTTTTAAATGTTTGTGGATCCCATATAATTTTTGGTGGACTCCACATAATTTTTAAAATGATGTTGACGTGACAAGCAATCAATGGAGGTAGTGTCGAAAATTTTTCCATACTAATAGTACTAGAATTTTTTTTGCATAGGAGAGCGTCCACATAGAGATCGGCGGTAGCTTCCACCCCAAATCCTGGTCCATGAAAATCATTAGTAATGATCAATTAATATTAATTAATTAATTAATTAGGTTATATTTTTACTGTTCTGGATAAAAATCTCATCTACATGGTGGATATTAATTAAAAATCTACGTTGGATGAATTTATAAGTTTCATGAATAAGGACCATATGCTGGAAATATAAGAAAAAAGAAAAGATGATTCAATGTCTCTAGACCATGTAGGCTACATTTAGTGTATATATTTTAAAAGTACTTTTTTTAATATTTGTATTTTATTTTTGGGTGCCGTGTGATTTATTGTTGTATCTTAGTTTGGAAATTTTGAAAATTTTGGACTTGGCTAGTTCATCAATTAATGTGCCTTAATGAATGTACGGTGACCAAAAAATTATTTAGTGCTTTTAAATTTTGGACTAAACAAGAGTTTTTTTTTTTTTTTTTTTTTATAGTTCAACAACATTTAGTGACGGGGGATTCGAATCTCTGACCTCGTGATCAAGGGTAAATGTCAATTATCATTGAACTGAATGAGAGTTGGAGTCAATGAAAGTTGAAGTCATCAATTATCGCACATAACGTCTCGCGTATGCATGCAATATTACGCACCAATCTTGCATTATGGGACACTAGAAAGGGGGTTTTTGTACGGATGACCCATTTTTCAATGAGTTAATGTGATCTGACCTGTCATCCCAATTCAATGAAATATGACCCATTCTGACGTGACAACGTGCGCAAAATTACCCAGAAGGGCAGTATGAGACCGGCTCGCTTGTTCACGCTCTCGGATAGGGTAACAGTCTCGCTAACTATTCTCGCTCTCGTTCTCGTTTGCCACGTCAGCATATTTTCTCGCACACGTTGACTCGTTCTCACACTACTCGTTCTCGTTCGGATCGCTCTCGCACTCGAACATTATTTGTCGAGTATCAAACGCTGTACTCGTTCTCGCTCTCGTTGTCGTTCTTTTACGTCACTCGTTCCCGCGTTACCCTATCCGAGAGCTTGAACAAGTTGACTCGTTCTCGTTCTCGCAGGACTCGTTCTCACTCGTCACTCTACCTCACTCGAACGCTGTACTCGTTCTCGCTCTCGTTGTCGTTCTTGTACATACAATCCGTTTACGTAAAAGAACGACAACGAGAGGGAGAACGAGTACAGCGTTCGATACTCGGCAAATAATGTTCGAGTGCGAGAGCGATCCGAACGAGAACGAGAAGTGCGAGAACGAGTCAACGTGTGCGAAAAAATATGCTGACGTGGCAAACGAGAACGAGAGCGAGAATAGTCAGCGAGAGCATTACCCTATCTGAGAGCGTGAACAAGCGAGCCGGTCTCATACTACCCTTATGGGTAATTTTGCGTGCGTTGCCACGTCAGAATGGGTCATATTTCATTGAATTGGGATGACATGTCATATCGCATTAACCCATTGAAAAATGGGTCATCCGTACAAAAACCCCACTAGAAAGATTGTAAATCTTGCTAATTCAAACTAATTTATTGGATAAGACACACAAATTACCATTTTAAAGGTCGATGATTCAATCTCTTCCTCCGCAATGATTGAACTAACCAAAAAAAAGTGCAAATCTTACAATAATTCATTTTATTTTTTTAATGCTTTAGATGCTTTCTGCGTAAGGAATTTCTAGTTGTTAATATATGGACTCTACTTAATTTAAGTTTGATCCTTTGGGAAAAAATGAAGGTTAAATATAATAAGTGATTCATAATTTTTTAGGTAATTCTTAATGTGGTTCTTTAATCTTTTAGAATTTTTCAGTTTTATTCTTAATGTATTAAATTTCTAAATAAGTCCCTCAGTTACATTTTGTTAATAAAAAAATGATGTATCGTCAAATTATTATTTTATTAATATATTTGGAGACTTGAACATGCCATTTGATTGATTGGAGACACGAAATTCAATTCGTCATTTGCAAAGTTCAATTCGTCTATCAATAAACTTCTTTTCTTCCGAGTAGATATCATTCCAAATATGTTAATAAAACAAAATTTTATTGACTTATTAACTTTCTGTTGGCAAATTTTAATTTTTTTTTTGAAAGAACTTAATTGATACTTTTTAATTCACTAGTCTAACACCTAATGTTCGAAATGTCGATGTTGATGGAAATGTCGAGGTCCAGATTTTACGGAAATGTTGATGGAAATTTCGAAATTTTTTTATGGAAATCGTAGAAATTGATGGAAATTGTTTGAATTAGTCAATGAAACTTTAATTGTGGCTCAATTAGATTATAATTGACAATTTTTAATCACCATATTTAAAAATTAAGACAATATGCAGATGTAAAAGTCGATAAAAATGTTGATGCGCATAGGAATTTGGAAAAAAATATGAAAATTGATTAAAATTGTTTGAATTATTTCATAAAACTTTAATTGTGATTTAATTATACTATAGTCAAGGTTCAAAATGTTGATGTCGACAGAAATTTCGGAAAAAATTATAGAAATCATAGAAATTGATGGAAATTATTTGAATTAGTAAATGAAATTTTAACTATGGAATTAGGCTGCAATTGACCTTTATGATCATCATATATCTAAAAATATAAATAATATTTATATGAGGAATGCTGATGTTGGTGAAAATTTTGAAAAAAATCATTAAAAACGTGAAAATTGATGAACTTATTTTAATTAATTAATGAGCTTTAATTATAAATTAATGATGATATAATTCATAATTTTTATTAATCATAATTATAAAACTACGAATTTAGTATTTATATATATGCCGACATTTTCGTAAAATCATTATCTATACATTTCCGTCGACATCAACATTTTGGACTTGAACCTTGATTAAGAGAGATATCAAATGTTGAAAAATGACAAATGATTGTAAAAAAATATAATAAATTCATAATTATTAAAAATTTTCACAAAGATAGATATAAAAAAACTTAAAACAACACTTTGTAGATGCATGCATAATTTTCCTAATATTGCATTAAACTTTTAAAAAATAACTATATAATTATAAAAGTATATGTTAAGAGGTTGGAAGGGACAAAAAAGGAATAATGGAAATAGAAAAAGATGGGAGGCTAAGAGGTAGAGATAGAGAAAAATTATAAGAATTACCAAGATTTCCTCGACATTTGTCGACATTTGCTCGATATTTCTCGACATCTTGACATTTCTTCGACATCTTGGGAAAACGATATTTTACCCCTCATCGAGATGTCGAACCCTCCGACATCTGGAAATGTCGAATGACATTTCGAGATGTCATTCGACATTTTAAACAATGCTAACACCTCATGCATTGCACGTGTTATTCAAAGTTTTTAAATATATATTAATGATAATTTTTTAAAAGTATTTAATCATATATTTAAAAAAAAAAACGAACATGTCAACTATAATTTATAAAGTAGTACATACCATGTAATTTATAGTGTAAAATAAGTAAAGTGAATTGGAGAATAAGTTTTTCAAGTATTTTTTACCAAAGTGTTTTCAAGTCATCTAATTTTTATAAAAATAATTTTTATTTATTGTTGAACTCAAAGATTTAAAAAAAAATTATCATCCAAAAATCACTTAAAAAAACTATGACAAATACATTATAAGTGTACACTTTTTATCATTATTTCTATTAATATAGACTTGATTATTCTATAGAAGAAATTATAAAAACTATGATAACACAATAATAGCATTACAATAGATATCTTTAACTCGTACAAACTTGAATCAAAATCTTTCAAATCAAGCTCAATTGCATTTATGAAATTGTTGAATGAGAAATTTCGGCCAAATTACAAATCACCACATCATTATTTATAAATTAATGACAAAATTACATATTATTAAATTTGGTACCAATCACAAATTGATATGTGTCCCAAATTAAATTTGAAGACAAAAATTGGCAAAAAGAAAAAAAAAACTCAAATAATGTGCCACATGTCTCCACCATAGCCATTTGATCAAGCAAACATAAGCTGGTTAACTGGGTCATATGGAATTTTGGGTCTAAGTTTAAATGATAATTTGGCCCAAAATCTAAAGGGTTGGGCGTAAAACAAACAAAGCTCAATCCAAATAGTTGAGCCCAAATACAATCAAGCCAAGCTCACATATAAACTCTATAAATAGAGAGCCACCTTCATTTGGAGGGGAAAATGAGGTCAGACATTTAGAGAATAAGAAGATTGCAGACATTCAGAGAAGAAGAAGATTGGAAGGTCAGACATTCAGAGAAGATTCATGAAGAAGATTGAAGTTTGAAGATCTGAAGACAGAGTTTAAATCTTCCTGAAGATTGAAGTTTGAAGACCTGAAGATTAAAGTTTGAATACATGAAGACATAGTTTAACTCTTCCTAAAGATTGAAGTTTGAAGACCCAAAGACAGAGTTTAAATCTTCTTGAAGACTGAAGAACGAAATTAACTCTTCCTAGAGATTGAAGACTCCTGAAGACTGAAATTAAAACGTCTAGCAGATTGAAGACTGAAACTAAAGCATCTAGAAGAACTGAAAACTTCAAAGATTAAAAGCTTAATGAAGACCTGAAGACTAAAATTAAAACGTCTTGAAGACTGAAGAATGAAATTAAATCATCTTGAATATTGAGATTAACTCTTCCTGAAGACTAAAGACTGAAATTAAATCTTCTTGAATACCTGAAGACTGAAGAATAAAATTAACTCTTCTTGAAGACTTAACTTAAAGTTTCCCGAAGACCGATATTAATTATTCTTTAAGATTGAACTTTAATCAGCTACAAGTTGAAGACTTTCAATAAGCTATAAGCAGAAGACCTTCAAAAAGCTACAAGTCGAAGACCTTCAATAAGCTAAAAGTGGAAGAAGTTCATTAAGCTAAAAGCCGAAATCTTCAATAAGCTACAAGCTGAAGACCTTCAACAAGCTCAAAACTGAAGACTTTCCACAAGTTCAAAGATGATGATTCAACCTCGAGAACAAGCATTCTAGCCCTCGAGTCAAGTATACATACAAGAGAAAGAATTAGAAGACCATATATTATAGATTGTACTCCACTATACTACATAAATCAATGCAAATTCAAGTTTTACTCCACGAATTAAATTCTCCAAAAATCTCGTCGAACATAAATAACATATCAATATTTCACATTAGGAAGAATAGACTTAATAGAAAAACCACCAACAAATAGTATTGAAATAAATTGAAAATTTTTAAATCATAAAGACATAATTGAAATTAAACTCAAATTATGATAACAAAATTTGTAATTTAACCTCTTTATTAAGATGGAATTTTCAATCTAGGGGTTCATTTCTCATTCCCTTTCCTAAAACTATCTTAAAGTAATTATGTGATGATTGAAGAAACCATCAACAATTGTAACTGAGAAATGATCAAATTATTTACTAAATACAATCAAAATCAAGAAGAAAATGCATAGATGTGAGTCATCTACATCTTTCATGATCACATTCAAAAGATCAAATATTGTCTCAACGTATAAAAATCCAACTGTTGTTGCCAAATTTTGGACAGGAGAAATCTCACCTGACCTCCACGTGACAACCACGATGAATTTGTAATTTAGGGGAAAGAGGTGACCTGCAAAAGAGAAAAAGCTAGGCACTGATGTGACATTTGCCACACCAGCTCCGATGCTTAAGTTAGCAAGGAGAATTTGAGTGTAGCAAGTTATAATTTAGAGAATGAGGGTTAAGTTGAACTCCCTTTCTTTGAGTCATAATGACATATTTATAGGACCTTTGTTTTCCATATTCCTTTTTAGATAAGGATAAAAGGTTTCCCCTTCTATTTAGGAATTGGATTTGAAAAGGTTAATCTTATATTGCAAGATTCCCTTGTAATTCCGGTTTATCTCTTTAGTCCAATTTCACCCACAACATTAGCCCCCACTCCCTAGTTAGGATTCGAGATTAGGAGCGTGTGGAGTAATTGTACGGAGCCTGACTTGGGAGTAGCTTATTAAGTTTTGGAGTCATTGTTGACATTTCGAGGTCTGCCTCGAATTATCTCTAGTTATTGCTGTCCATCCTTGTGAGGATTTTCAGTCTCCTAGAGTGTCGGTTTCTCCGTTTTCCAGTAGGAATTTTAAAGTTCCATGACACTTATCTCGCGTCTTGGTTTCTCTGTTTCCTATAGGAATTTTAAGGTTCCGTGACGCTTATTTTGAGTCTCAGATCATCCCCAGGATTGCCGTCTAACCCCGTAGGTCGGTCTCTTCCTGGTGGGTAAGATTCTCCTTTGGATATGTGTTCGTCCACATCCTGGAGAAAATTTAGGGCTCCAAGATTCTCCTTGGATCTCCCCAAGATTGTCGTCCAACCCCGTAGGGAACATTTCGATCTTTCTTGGGGGCTAAGACTCTCCTCTGGATTCGCGATCTGTGCTGTTTTCCTGGAGAGAATATGTAAATTCGAGGGCGTCCTCAAATTTAAGTGGGATTGCCATCAAACCCCGTAGGGACTATTCTGGACTTCCCGACCTCCCGTAGGAGGAAATTTTGGCCATCTAGTAGCCTTTGTAGCTTCTTCTTGCATAAGTGTATTTTTGAATAGGTGGAATCTGGAATGTTCCATCAATTATTCTGCATTCAAAATATAATTTTCATGAATATGATATTTTTTCATATCATATGGAATCACCCTCTAGTTTGAGAGTTAGGCAATTCAATGCAGATGAAATACTGATTTAGCTGAATGAAATATATCCAATCACTTATGTAAGGAAAATATGGAATTATGAAGTGGTTTGCTGTTTGAATAACTTGTTATATCATGCAAGCAATTTCAAGACTTCTAGAATTCCATATAATAAATTTCTTTCTATAGATATTTCATGGCACTTTTAATAATTCATGATGTTCAATTCTTTATTAGAGCACAAAAACTGTCATTTTGATGTTATCATGCTAATGACATTTAAAGAATTCAAAAATGTAGAGACCATGTGTAGAGTGCATGAAGATGCTATAGACAAAAGATCATAACAAAACAATTATGACATGCATAATTTGGTTATTGAATTTAAATATTGCACTATGAAGTTTAAGTTTGAAGTAAACTTATCTGTGATTTTGCAACTTTGTAGAAACCTTCAAAGTTGATTCCTCCAAATTTGCTTTGTAGTCTCGTTTTTCATATTTAATTGTTTAAACCTTCAACCTCAATATTTTGAAATCTTGAGGAGTTCTTGCTTTATAATTCCTCTATTGATCAATCTTCTTCCATATTGAGTTTCCAAAATTAGTCTTCTGGATTGAATTAAGGGATATGGATAACCTTGGCCTTGACCAGTCTCCAGTTTTTATGTTTTAATTTGCCCAAATCATCTTCTTGGTTGAACTAGGGGTTGTTGATAGCTTTGACTCGATCTTGGCCTTGTTGCTTTGGTGAGCCCCCAGTTTCTTTTCTTTCATCATTTTGTCTTTTGCTTTTTATTTAATAGGGAAGCATAACTCATGTCTTGCTTTTTGTTTGATAGAGAGACATATCCTTTATTCAGTTCCCTAATCAATGAGAATTTTCCCTGAGATTCTGGAATTTCGTAAGGATCTTTGATTTTGAAGCTTCAATATTTGCTCCAATTGCATTTGCTCGATAATAAATCTTCAAATGTAAGCGGCTTTCTCGGAGACTTTCTCATGTAAAAATCTTCAAGTTCAATCCGTAGCTTTGTTGGATAAGTCTCATCATCAAATTTAAGCAAAATTTCATTGCTTAGAAATTTTGTGAAATTGAATTTCATGTATCTTCATGTAATTAGGCTTTGAATTTGTAAAGTCCAATACAAATCAAGCTCCTTGTCGCTAGAGTGTTGCACTGCCATCACATCGTCAGAGTCAAGTTGCTGCTTGGGAGGCGTACGGCTGATGGAGAAAAATCCAGGGGGCCGGCGACTATATGTTTACCCTTGAGAGAGGAGAGAGATCGAATTTAGGGTTCCTTTTTTCTTTTCTTTTTTTTTTTTTAAACTAAGCCCCCATCTCTTCATTCTTTGTTCAAGACTTTTTACTCTTCATTGGATCTTGATTTTCTCAACTCATGTATGCAAGGTAGAGCACTCTCGTTCCCCACAGACGGCGCCAACTGTTGTTGCCAAATTTTGGACAGGAGAAATCTCACCTGACCTCCACGTGACAACCACGATGAATTTGTAATTTAGGGGAAAGAGGTGACCTGCAAAAGAGAAAAAGCTAGGCACTGATGTGACATTTGCCACACCAGCTCCGATGCTTAAGTTAGCAAGGAGAATTTGAGTGTAGCAAGTTATAATTTAGAGAATGAGGGTTAAGTTGAACTCCCTTTCTTTGAGTCATAATGACATATTTATAGGACCTTTGTTTTCCATATTCCTTTTTAGATAAGGATAAAAGGTTTCCCCTTCTATTTAGGAATTGGATTTGAAAAGGTTAATCTTATATTGCAAGATTCCCTTGTAATTCCGGTTTATCTCTTTAGTCCAATTTCACCCACAACACCAACAATCATTGGAAGAACAAAATTTTCACTTAAATTTTATGGATCAAGATTTCTATTTTAAATTCACTTTACACCCTATCGAGGTACGCGACTTGTATCACTCAAAGAGTCATTATTACCATCTTATATTCCATTTTCAGCCGCACCGACTCTCCATAATCCTAAATCAATCGTTCAACACATTCTGAAGAAAAATTGAAACAATCTTGCTTGTGATCATAACTTAAACAAATATGTCAATTAGGTATTAACAACTAATTTATATAATTGATTGTGTCACACACACATGCACATGCACACACATGCACACGCATACGTGCACATACAATTAATTATTATTTATCTTTGTTTCAGGTAAAAAATGTAGAAAAAAGAAACATGGGAGCTATTGAAATCAAAATTTTATTTTAAAAAGAGAAAGAGAGATACCTAATTAAAATTAAAGAAGATGACTACTTTTAGGCCTGAAAAAAAAATAGTTATTATTCATCTTTATTTTTTGTATAAAATGAAGGACAAAAAAATGTGGAGGCTAACTACATTTTTTAACAAAAAAAAGAACGAAAGATATTTGATGAAAATTTGAAGGAGATGAACTTTAGATCTGACAAAAAATGAGAAGAGATTTACAATTTATAAAGGGAATTTAGATTCAAATTATAATTTGATTTGATTTTGAATCAAATTGCTTATCAAATTAAGAATTTTGATTCAAATTCAAATTGCTTATCAAATTAAAGATTGCGAACTTTAGAAAATTGAAGACCAAATTGAGAGTTTTTTTAAAAGATTAGGGATGATTTGGTATATTTAGACAAAAATCTAACAAATTAAACCATTGGTAATTTAATGTGAAATCTTCTAGGATAATTAATACGCCAATCTTGGGAATTTAATTGTCAAAGTGAACATAGCTCAACGATAATTGATATGTACTATTCGAGATCGGATGTTCAAATCTTCGTACCCCACATATGTTGTACTAAAAAAAATTATTGGGAATTTGATTTAAAATATTATAGAAAAATATACATTTTATTTTAAAGAGAAAAAATAATTTTACCTTTTTTTTAAGAATATAAAATAATTTTACCTTTGAATTTGACAAGGTGTATCAATTTTTACCCTAATTGAATTAGACAAGTGTTTCAATTTTTATCCTTTGTTTAGTTTTCGCTAAATTCACCAGCTATAATTAGGCAAACTTTCCCTAAACTCACTAATTTAAACCAAAGTTAAATTTTGTACAAAATTATGCCCGATAAACAAAATAAATAATTGAATATATCTCTCAAAACTCATAAATTTCAACGAAAATTTAACTTTAGTTTTTATTTATTTATTTATCAAGGTTTCATTCATTTCGATGCAAACATATGTTTTATAATCAATTAAAGCACACTTAATAATATACTTTCTTTAATAATCCTTCAAATGAAAAGTTTATTAGAATAAAAAAAATTACAACCCCTTCTCCAAGTTTAAAGTAAAACATTGCAACGGTTTTCCAAATTTGAGGTCTAATAGGATGAAATTGAAGGTTTGGAGTAATAAAATTGATACACCTTGTTAAGTTCATAGGTAAAAATAAATTATTTTTTTCCCTTATCTGTAACTCAAAAAGATAATTATTTTTGTGTAATAATGAATATAAAATTTTGGATTTAGAAATTCTCTTTAAAATAATTTCTATTGAAGTGTCATTGCTATTTCTCCATGTGGCTCTAGCAAGTGGTTGGCAATTTTTAGTCAGCCAAGAGGTTTCTCATGTAAATTAAATATACAATTAAATGTTAATAAATGTGTTGTAATCCCTAATATTTGGACATTTTTCAATTGTTTAGAAGGTTTCAAACTTTTTTTAGCTCAACCATTATAGAGTGAGGATCGAACCATCGTCCTTTGTGATGGTAATTAGTGTCTTATCCAATGAACTATGTTTGGATCGACAAAAAAAAGATTTCAACTTAGGACCCGTTTGGATTGCTTTTTAATTGAAGTGTTTTTTAAAAATACATTTTCTATAAGCATTTTTTATAAAAACATTTTAGAATAAAAACACTCATATATTTGGTTACATTTTTTCAAAAGTGTTTTTATATACAATTTTGTTTGGTTGGCTCTACACTCAAAATGTTTTTACTAATGTCAAATTACTATAAATGGCTACTATTGAACACTATGAATTAATAAGTTCAAACACTATGACCACCCTACCATAGTTAGAGGTGTCGTCGAAAATGGTGGTCGGAGATGGCCAGAGTGGTCATCGAAAATGGTCCCCGGAGGTGTCTACAGGCAGTGGTCGCCAGAGTTATCGTCAACGATGGTCGCTGGAGTTGTCGGGGACAGTGGACGGTGGTGGCGGTGAGTGGGATAGTGTGAGAATATTTTGGTCATTTTCATATATTGTGAAAATTTGGGAGAAATTTCAAGTTAAACACATTTTCTAAAATTTAGTTTCACGTGTTTCTCTTCAAATGACTTATTTCTAAAACTCATTTTTTTAAAAGTCATTTTGAGTGGTTGCTAAACAATACAAATTCTATTAAATTTTTTTTTTCAAGATTAAACACTTGAAAAGTTAAACCAAACAAACGTTTTTATATTTTAACAATTTTTAATTACACATTTTTTGTTAGCAAATGTTAAAATTGTCTAATCAAGAGCTTAAAATAACATGAGACTTTGGAGAATCAACAAAAATATAAAGTATAAATTAGACAATCCAACAATGGAAAATTAGAAATTTCTACCAACTACTTAAAAAGAGGAGGAATTAAAAATCTTTCTCTAGCACAGTAATAATATTACTTTTTGAGTGAAACACTTGAAATCAACTTTAAAAAAAAAAAAAAAATTTAAGTGTTTAATTTAGAATTCCTTCCAAATTTTCATGATATATGAAAATGACCAAAATACCTTCACACAATTATCGTCCATCGCTGGCGACCACCAATGACGATCTCCAGCAAGCATGGTGATCAGTGACAGGTGACACCTCCGGCGACCATCTTCGACAACTGAAGGCCACCACGGATGCCATTTTTGACGACCCCTATGACTATGGTCGGTCGGTCATAGTTTTTTAAATATAAATTTAAACTCATTAGTTCATAATGTTTAATAGTAATTCTTTATGGTAAATTAACATTAGTAAAATCATTTTGAGTGTAAAGAAATCGAACAATCTTATGTATAAAAATACTTTTTAGAAAATGTAACAAAACATAGAAGTGTTTTAATTCAAAATTGTTTTTATAAAAAAATGTTTAAAAAAATACATTTTTGAAAAACATTTTTTTCAGCCGCAATATAACTAAAAGGAAATGTTATGTTTTTTTAAAAAAAAAAGCTCCACCAATGAGAAAACGACACGTGTACAAAATCTTGAAAGCCCAAGCCACACTTGAGGACAAGAATGCCCGAGTGGAGTGGAGAAGAAGCAGAGTCTCAAACATTGCTGACTGTGTAGCAAAATGCACAATTGGCACCAATCAGAACCTCTAAAGCCTTATCCAAAAATCAATAATCTCATCCCTTCTTCTTCTTCTTCTTTCTTCTTCTTCTTCCCCAATCCGAACCCCACCCCCATCCATTTTCCTCCACACACACACACAAACACACACAAAAACTCACCATACCCAACAAACAAAAATCCACATTGCATTCTATACCCACTTCCATTCCCATTTTGCAATCTCCCGTTCTCACTTTCACCCTCGGGTCAAGCTCCAACCATGGCTTCCACCTCTTGTTTCCTTCACCACCACGCTCTCACCGCCGCCGCTCGATCGTCGTCTTCCCCTCGCCAAGTGGCGCCGGCCAAGCCTGCGCAGCTGCTCGTTTGCCGTGCCCAGAAGCAGCAGCCCGCTCTGGAGGAGGATGGCGGCGTTGTGTCTCGCCGATTGGCTCTCACTGTCCTCATCGGTGCTGCTGCTCTTGGCTCCAAAGTTTCTCCGGCTGATGCTGCCTATGGAGAAGCTGGTAATTTAAATCTTCCGTTTCAGATTATGAACAGAGATCTTCTGCAACTCACTTGAAACCCTCAGTTATTTGTTGATTTTGTTTGATGCGATTTACCTGAATCTTGAATTGTTGTTTGCTGCTGTTTCTAATCTTGAGATCCCTGTTGAGTAATTAATTTAAGCACCGTTGGATAACCATTTGATTTTTCGTTTTTGATTTCTGAAAATTAAGCTTATAAACACTGCTACTTGTGTGTTTTTTGCTTTGTTATCTACTTTATACCATGTTTTCAAAAATCATGCTAAATTTTTAAGACTAAAAAAAGTAGTTTTCAAAAACTTAATTTTTGTTTTTAGAATATGATTAAGAATTCAAATCTTTATTTAAAAAAAGATGAAAACTATTGTAGAGAAATCACGAGAAAACAAGCTTAATTTTCAAAATTCAAATGGTTATCAAACCGGGCGTTAGAACTGTTCTTGATTTCTTTTTGATTTGCATGCTGAAACCCACATGGAACTCACAAATGGATGCTCTTAGACAATCATTTTGGTTGAATTATATGCAATTCCAATAATATGCATTGAATTAGTGTTAGTGAAGTTTGATGTGGATTCTCCTTTATTTCTTATTTTCATCAGTAGTTACTCTTTTTTGTAATTTTTTGAATGTTTACTTTATATAGGCTGTTTTTGGAATGGGCTTTTATTCTTTTTTGTGTAGTCTGTTTGTATTGAAATCTTGGTTTTGATAAAAATAAAAATTGCAGCCAATGTGTTTGGAAAGCCAAAGACCAACACAGACTACTTGCCATACAATGGAGATGGATTCAAGCTTTCAATTCCTTCAAAGTGGAATCCAAGCAAAGAAAGGGAATTCCCAGGCCAAGTTCTTAGATATGAAGACAACTTTGATTCCAACAGCAATGTTAGTGTAATTATCAATCCAACTGACAAGAAATCCATCAAAGACTTTGGCTCACCTGAAGAATTCCTTGCCCAGGTAATACTCTCCATTCCCTTGCATTTCTTTTTACTCTTTTAACTTTTTTTTCCCAAGGAAAAATAACACTCCTAAACGGCCCCTAAAACTCGAGTTGTTTGAAAATTGTGTTGGCTGTTAGATTTTATTAATGTTGAGTCGTTGACTTCAGGTCAGCTTTGGTTGAAACAATACAAGATTCAATTTATATGCTTCAATTTGGCCTTTGCAGGTTGACTATTTACTGGGAAAACAAGCCTACTCTGGAAAGACTGTTTCTGAGGTAATTTGACAAAAAGAACATTGTTGAGTAAAATAAATGATGCATTGTCATTGCAACTAATACAAACTCAAACAGGAACATGCTTTGTTCTGTTTTCAGACAAGAAAACTAAATAAGAAATACCCGTTTTCTGTTTCGTTATCAAACTGAGCCTAAGTTTTCTAACTCAATATCTGGAAGAATGTCTTAAAACATCTGAAACACTCACCACCAAGGCCACCCCTTTGTGGGTCGTCCAAATAACATCTTTGTATATTGCATTTCGATTACTCTCGATCGAATCGACCCGATTTCACACATTCATATCTCGAAATTGACCAGGGTGGATTCGACCCGGACGCAGTGGCAACGGCGAACGTATTGGAGAGTTCGTTGTTGGAAGTAGGAGGAAAGCCATACTACTTCTTGTCAGTGTTGACAAGAACTGCAGATGGAGATGAGGGAGGGAAGCACCAGCTGATCACAGCAACAGTGAAGGATGGAAAGCTTTACATCTGCAAGGCACAAGCAGGAGACAAGAGGTGGTTTAAAGGAGCAAGGAAGTTTGTGGAGGGTGCAGCCAGTTCTTTCAGTGTTGCTTAAGATGAGAGAGAGAGAAAGAGGGAGAGATGTTGTTGATTAGTAATGTGAGAGAAAGAGAGGTGTTTGTTGTATATTGTGGAGAACATTACCTTAACCAATGAAAGGGATTGTCAATGTTTGTGTTGAGATGTTGTTAATGGCCTCTTTTTTTTTCTTTTGGTTCTACAAAGAATTGTTTTAAGGGTTGGGTGAATGAAGCTTTAAAAGAAAGAACCATCTTTCTACTTCCCTCTGTCTCTTTCTCACCACTGACAATATACACAAGATCACATGTTTTAAAATGTTATCCTTATCACCCTCTCATCCATAAGGCTAAAAGATAAGTGAATTAAGGAATTTTTTTTCATCGATTATGTTTGTAATATTTCAATATGAGAATTAATGGAAAAATTATTAGAGGAAACTAGCACAATATAACCGACAGTTCTACACTGATTGATCTATGAGAACAAAATTATAAAAATACTTCAAGTATGTATACAATGGTTATTAGAGAATATACGATTCTCGAATCCATATTCAACGATTATTAGGAGGCATCCTCATTTAATAATTTTTTTCATGATATGTCTTTAGGTTTTATTTATGTAGCTGCCTTTGATGTGGGAAGTTTTTTTTTTTTTTTTAAATTTGATATACCTTTTTTTGTTTTCTAAATGAAGACAAGGAGATTGTAAACAAAATATGCATATTTGATAAGTTTGTCATGTCATTTTAAATTGATAAACTTGGGTAAGATTACGTTGTCTTTTAACTAGTCTAAGCTTATCAATTTAGACTTGTTTTCAAATTTTAAGGTTGTAACCCAAATTTTGAAATTTTGCGAATTAAAGTGAAACACTTCACGTATCATAATCTATAATATATTAAAAAGCCACAATCTTTGAAAAACTTTTTTGTACTACATTACCCTTTATGAAATTTTATAATTACAAAGCATGTCATCATAATTAATTACTAATAATTATAAGTAATGACATTTAAAGAGTTGGAATATAAAAAGTTCTCTCTTTATTTACTTAGTCACTAAATTTAATTATATTTAATTTAATTTAATTATATTTAATTTTCTCTTTCTTACTCATCTCTAGGTCTCTCTCAATTTTACTTTCCTCTCTCCTATTCTTCCATCCATCCAAATACTCTCTATCCCACGTAAATTAGCATACAAATATGATAAATAGGTTTTTAGATTAAAAAAAAAACTCCTCCACTCACATACAAATAAAACCTACATTTTTTGTCTCATATAACTAAATCATCTTACCTACTCTAATTTCTAAATTTACAAGCATGCCACTAACATTAATTATTAAAAAAATTTAAAACAAAAATATAATATTTTGATGCATAATTAACATTTAAATTAAGAAAATAATTTTTAAAATGAAAGTATAAAAATAAAGAAAAGTTAGAATATGAAAGGTTAGAACATAAAAGGTTTTGTTGATTTAATTTATGTAAATTAATTCTATAGTTAATGACTTTTTACATTTAATTTAATTTAATAATGGAATTTCAAGAGTTTTAAAATCTTCTACAACTCCTAGCTACAACTATATAAAGAGCTATTTCCTACCATTTTTCTACAAAAATTTGAGCCTCTTCTTAATTTGTTTCTCTTCCTCTTTAATCCAATCTCTAAGTTTCTAAAGTTTTTTGTGTTAATGCAAAGTAGTGTTATGCACTAATGAGACACGGAGATGCTTCAACAAAATTCTCTCAAACATTGGTATCAATTTCTCCAATAGACATTTTCAAGTTATTTTATAATTAATATTTTTGTTATTTTTTCTAAGCACTTTGCATGTTACAATTCTTTGAATTCAATTTGTTATTTGTTATTTGTTCTTCGGAGATAGAACTTAGTGGCAGATGGGATCACTCGGTAAGCTTTCAATGCGGTTCTTCCTCATATGTTGGTGGGTTATCTTCATTCATGGCTACTTTGTCTGGTGCATAAGGGTATGCCTTTTTTTTTTTTTTTTTTTTTTTTTGTACTTTCTTCTTAAATTTTTTTTTTGTTATTTATTTTCAAGGTTTTTTTAGGTATCAATTTTTTTCCTATAGGTATTAATATTTTTTTATTATTTTAAATCTTCGATTCAATTTTATTTGTTTTCTTCAAGATTATTTTTAGTTAGAGATAGTTTCAAGTTATTTTATAATTTAATATATTTATTAAATTATTTCCTATTATTCTTATAACAATTTAAAGAAAAAATATATTGAAAGTTACATATAAGTTTTTTTAATCATATTTTCACTTATAATCTAACATTGATGGTATTAATTTTTTTTCCTTTTCATTACTATTACATTTATTTTGTATATATATTTGATAATAATACTTTTTAAAGCATTTAATGTTAATTTTTGCCCATCATTTATTAATTTGATTTTTCACATGCTTATTTTATTCAAAACTAGCATAATTTTTTAAAAACTTTTCTCTTATATTTTGTAATATTAATAACAACAAAAAATAAATATATTATTTTAATTTATAATTTATAGTGTATTAAACTATATTAACTATAACCGAATAAACATTCAATAAATATGTTCTTCTCAACATAATAAATAAATAGTTGTTTTATATTTTTTCAAAAAAATATTGTTTGAAATATGAAAAAAAAAAACATACAATGTATTCACAATATAGACCATGCAAAATATAACTTAAGTAAAAATTTAAATATTGACTGATTAAAAAAACAAATGAAAATTAGCTAATAAGAATTTATTATTAGCTATTTGATTTTTATACAAATGTGATATTTAAATATAAATAAATATAAAATGTTTTCAAAATAAACTTTGTTTGAACAAGATTAATCATGCTTTTTTTTTTGTCAAAATGAGCTTAGCTGAATAGTAATTGGCATGTACAACCTCCTTCAAATCTCCCTACCCCTATTTGTTGTACTAAAAAAAACTTGCTTTTTTATATAATATCGAAACTATCCTTAATGTAAAAAAATTGAAATTAAAAAGAAAAACGGACTCCCTCAACTTGGAGAAGTAAGGTCCACAAATATATTAATGTTAAATTCATGATTTTAAATATTATATCATATTGTCTTACCTTTGCATTCTTTATGAGTTACAAATATATCATTTCTCATTTGACCATCCCACCCTTTTTTATGCTTAAGTAAACAAACAAATAATTTTACACAATATTTACATTAATTTACCGTCTAAAAAAATTCAAATATACAACTTGATAAATTATGGAAGTTCTTTAGAATTAATTATTCAATATAAAGTATTATCTAAAATTAAGAATAAATTCAATAAATTAATAAATTTTAACAAAATATAATTTATAATCTTAATAAAATATTACATGCATTTCATACCATCTTCAGAATAATCTTACATACTTAAAAAAAAATTAAATTAATAAAAAATTCATTATAAAAGAAAACTGACTAATAAATTATTTGATATTTCTATGAATATAAAATTAGTAATTAAAAAAAAAAAAGAATTTCACTCCATAATTTAAATTTAATATGTTTTTGTTAAATGTTACAACTTTTAGGCTTTTTTGAAATATAACATAAATTTTACATATCTTAATGTATTTAATATGATATTTGAATCAATTAAAAAACAATAATATTATATTTGAATCTAAGTTGAGTTTTGATTAAGTTATTTTTGTGTTTTTATAACTTTATAAAATTGTAAACTTCTTACTACATTTGAGATTAAAATTTTAAAATAATAATTAAGTTAGTTACTTCCAATATTATATTCACATAAGATATAACATGTAAAATAAAAAAATATTACCAACTAAATAAGATTAACATTTTACTTAAATCATCAAAAATTTAAAAATTTTCAAAATTAAAAAATACACGTGCACTGCACGTGGTAAAACGCTAGTATGATTAAAAGTGCCTTTTCTTTTTCAACGATAAAATGAAATCTTATGTTTCTTAATTGATAAGGTATGCATATGCTCACGTAATCAATGACCATGTCTGCCACTAAAGGACGAAAAAAAATATATATAAATTTCACAAATAATTTTCATGTCTTCAACATTCATGGAGTTCAATGTCAAAGAAATTTCAGAGTTTTAAGTTTCAAATGAAATGTTTGATCATATAATACTTTTCTTGTCTCTCAAAATTGGCATTGAAAAGCTCGGAAAATCTCAATATGAAAGAAATGTGAGAATCTTCCTTGCCAATATATATATATATATATATATGAGTTGAACAACACGTGAGAGCAAGAAATTCGAATCTCTAACTTATTGGTCGAGAGTAAGATATGTATATATATTTTATGAGTTCAACAACATTTGGGGTGGGAGAATTCAAACATTTTGGTCAATAGTACATGTCAATTACCGCTAAGCTATACTTACTTTGACAGTTTGAGGACAAATTGTGATATTTAATCCAATTATAAAGATCAAACTGAAACTTTAAAAATCAAAGACTAAATCGAAACTAAACTAGACTAATAGAGACTAAATCAAAAATTTTAAAACCATACACCAATTTCATAATTCAACCTAACATAAAAAAATCATCAACATTTGCAAATTTTAGCATGTATATATACAATATTTTGCGTTAGCATAAAATAATGGTTGAGGCACCTATACTTTTCTAAGGTTAGAATGTACAACTCCCATTTCACATTTGTTGAATGGAAAAAAAAATAATATACCAAATGGTTCATAATATTTTTGATAATTATAAATTTGGCTTTCATCTTTTTAAAATCTTCAAATTTATCCTCCATTTAAAATTTGTAATCAAGTCGTTTCAAGAAATCACTTAAAAATTTAGTGAATAAAAAACTGACATGTTATTAAATTATTATTTTATTAACATATTTGAACATATGAACATGTGACTTGAAAGAAACGAATCTTGTTTAGAAATCGATTATATTTTAAACAAACATTGGATTTCGTGTGTCAAACAATATATTTTACGTGATCAAATATGTAGGATTATTGACCAAATTGAGAATTACATAAAAGATCATAGACTATTACGTATATTTTGTAAAAATAAAAAGGGTATATTTATTATTTACACCATTTTCTTTTTCATTTCCGAGATGTAAGGAGTCACGAATGTTTGGGCCTGCGTCCCGGTACGGAGCATCAGTTCGGCAATGGCCCATTTCAGACAGAGAAAAAGAGAGAGAGAAGAAGAAGTTATACGTTGATGAAAGCCGAAGGGAGAGCAAGTGCCATACATACGTTAGGGCACTGCCTAATGTTTCAAATGTTGTTTCTGGCTCCTGTCTCCTGTCTCGTCTCCTTTTTAGCTTTCTTATAACTGAAGAAAAAAGCTCCTGAAACCAGTTGGAGGAAGGAAGAAGCTACAGCTACAAAAGCAATGGCGAAGAAGAAGCAGAAGAAGGGGGAGCAAAAGCCGAAATCCAAGGCATTTGCAAACGCGGGCAGTGTAATTACTCAGGCACTCGAACGGTTTTGCTTGTCCCATGATGAAGGTAAATTGGAAACCATGACCCAGATTAAAAAATGAAAAGAAGATGGAGCTTTTTCAATTGCTTTTCTGTCGTATTCCAATGGAATGGATAAATAATTATTGGGTTTAAATGGGTCTTTTGATTTTTGGCTGTGGATGATTGCTTCTTCTTTCATGTGTTTCTGTTTTTCATTTCTCGAAAATTATGTGGGAGTTTCAAAGCAGGGACTCTTCTTTGGCTATGTCGGTTGCTTCCGATGAGGCAATTCAATGGAGAAAAATTATTAGAACTCTGAAATTTGAGTTATCTGCTATTGACTCGTCTCACCGCTTCTCATGACAAATCATATAAATTCTTCGATATTAACGGGATTGGTTCTTTTTTCACTTTGAAAAATGTTTGCCAATATTTCACAATGGCAGAAAAATAGTCTATGCCTTGTTAGGTAGGAACCATAGATTTTCTGCCTGTTCAGCTGTGGAGTAGTAACTATTTAATATTGTTAAATGCAAATCAATTGAGGAGAAGAGTTTGTATATTATTGATAACCAAACTCTTGAGTTGTACAAAGCATCTCCTCGAATATATAAAGAAGGGGAAGTGTTTTAAGTTTTAATACAGTCAACTAATTACAACAAATTCCAGCTTAATGTCAACTAACTTGATCAACTAATAAACTGATTGACAACTGTTCTGGTACAAATATGTTGATATTTAATAAGAAAGGAAGTTTCAGGGAAGGGAAAAAAACACTGGAGGAATGCCCAGACTTGTGTTTATTTTTTCCCTCTTCAAATAGATAATATAGTTAAAATATCTTCTTCATATTTTCTTCAGTATTTCTGAGATTGAACCTGTCTGCTGTGGATATGAATTATAAGTCTAAAACTTGCTGGCATGTTTATGCTGGCTTGGCAAGGAAGTTGGTAATCAATGTTATAGGTAACATGACAAGGATGGTTGTTGGAGCTTCCCGTTTTCTTAAGTGCAACTAAGTAGTTCTTTCTATAAAGTCTATCGTTCTCACATGTCTTAAAGTTTCTAACTCTTTGTTTTTTCTCATGTAGTATTTTTCTCCCATGTACTAATATTGGAGTCTCTCATTATCTGTTGCTTAATTAGCAAGCTTTTGGATGTTTCATGCAGTTTTCACTTTTGAAGCTGATCTTTCAAAGCGTGAACGGGCTCTGGTGCATGAAGTGTGCAGGAAAATGGGTATGACATCAAAGAGTTCTGGGTAAGTGTCAATTAGGAATGTCTCCCCTGAATTTAGAAGGCATCTTGTCGTGTATAGCCGTGCAGTTAACTTCATATTCTTGGAATGAGAATTTTCTCCCAAGTTTGAGAGATAGTCATGCATTGGTAACTCTCATGTTCGTGGAATGAATTTTTTTCTGTGCATCTACAATTTCTTGGGCCTCTGGAATATTTTGCTTTAGGTTTCTCATTTGCTCAACTCTTTTTGTAGGCATGGAGACCAACGGCGTGTTTCTGTATATAAATCCAAACTGCAAATGGACACCATGAAATTTTCTGAAAAAACAAAAAGTGTTTTGGACGATTTATTTAGTACATACCCTCCCGATGATGGAGAATTGGGAAAGGAAACAACTGGGAAACACAATAAAAAGGCTGATAAACAAAGGCGAAAAAAAGATGATATTTTCTGGAGGCCCTCAATGAACAAGGAAGAGATAATGAAGAAAG
Source organism: Trichosanthes truncata (assembly GCA_033996785.1). Classification (NCBI taxonomy): domain Eukaryota; kingdom Viridiplantae; phylum Streptophyta; class Magnoliopsida; order Cucurbitales; family Cucurbitaceae; genus Trichosanthes; species Trichosanthes truncata. The sequence goes on from JAWPNB010000003.1 coordinate 80,764,542, forward strand.
TGGAATCATATACTACTAGAGTGAAGAGTGTTCCAAATCTGAAAAAGGTTTCTTTGAGTACATGAACAAAAGTGATGAAGTTTACTGGTTTTATGCTGTACCTTCATCTCTCTCTCTTTTAGTTTTTCTTATATAGGAAATGCGTTTTCATTTCATATGTTAATGCAGTAACTTCATCTCCCTCCCTCCCCAAGTTTATAAGTTTCTCATCTTAACACCGTAATAGCTGAAAGTGAACTATTGGTACTTTTCTTCTTGTAGATCTCAGAAGATAGATCTAAGCTTCCAATTGCATCCTTTCAAGATGTCATTACTTCAACGGTTGAATCTCACCAGGTTGCTTTTAATTTACATTTCTTCTGCCTGGGATTCAAATTTACATATCATCTTGAGACTGCCAAAAGAATTCCATTGTTGTTGTGCATTTTTTTGTTAGTTCTTCGGAAGTTAGTGTTGGATGGTCTTCTAACTTTCTCATCTCAAGTGATGCATCAATTTCTATCCCAATAACTGTCTGATCATTGCTTTAAGCAGGTCGTTCTTATATCTGGCGAGACTGGGTGTGGAAAGACAACGCAGGTTACTCATTCTCTCTCTTTAATGATTGCTATTTTTCTATTTATTTACTTTTTTCCTTTGAATTCATCTTTGCTTGCCTGATGCTCTGTTTTGGATGCAATGAATTTTGTTCGAATAGGTATATTCACCCGTCTTTGGATCTGTATATGAGTTGCATGGTGTTTGGCTTTTTATGTCCTTGATAACCACCCTTTTGGATAAGAATTAATAACTTTTATTGATGAAAGAAAGAGAATAGAGATGTAAAGTTTGAACGAGGTATCCATCCCCTACTGTACAAATATTGACATCCTCATGAATCACCTTATGGGTTTTCTTTTTGTACTCTTTTGTGTTTCTAAGGTCTGTTTCTCATCGAAAAAATATAAAAAAAATAACCACCCTAGGGTGAGTATCCATTTGTTCTATAGTAAAATCCAGTCCTCTGTAAATTAGCAGCTGGCACACATATATGCTGCTTATTTCGCTTTGTATTTTGAATGTGCATGGTGAGAGGAAAAATATGACAACCATCACAATGCTGTTTTTCTTTTATGAAATGACCACCGGAAAGCTTGATGATCTTCCAAGTTCTGATATTCAGCACTTCATTACGAGATTTTTTTGTGTGTGCGCGCGCGCACAATGTTAGAGTGAAAGGCGTACCCTTTTCTACAAATTATTTTAAAATAAAATTGAAAAAATTGCTTGGGATTTAGTTACTTTTGTTGCATGCTATATAATTCTTTTGGTAATATGGTGTAGGTCCCTCAGTTTCTTTTGGACTATATGTGGGGTAAGGGAGAGGCATGTAAGATAGTCTGTACTCAACCTCGGCGAATATCTGCTACATCAGGTTTGCTCCATTTATTACCTTTCTGGGTGTCTCTTTTATTTTTAAAATTATTATTTTTTAACTTAGTTTCTATTATCAGTCATTTTTATTTTACTTCCATTTTCTTTGAATTTGTTGTCTTCTTCTTCTGTTTTAGTTTCTGAGCGAATCTCCTATGAAAGAGGAGAAAATGTTGGAAGTGATGTTGGATACAAGGTATTCTTTCTGCTGGTAGTTTACATAAAAAGATATCTGATTTTCTATCTAGTATCGAATTTTATTCTCCTTTGGAGTTTCAATGAGGGGCTCATTATCTTGAAGTAACTGATGTTGGGAAGATGTTTATGATGGAAATAGGATAGGAACTTATCATTTCAAAAGTTTTGTTCGTGGTGCTTGTATGGCCTGCATGCATGGATGTACCTGTTGTTGGGATTCAGCTGGATTGGAATCGTGAATTTTTCTTATTTTATAGCTTGTTTTGAGAATTTATACAACATCAGTTATTCCTTATTAGCAAGGGGCACTTTTGGATTTCTCCTCTTAAATATATGTGGATTAACATCTTGGTTAATTTTGCTTTCATAGACATTATATTAGCTGACGTTTTCTTTTTATAATGGAAGATACGGTTGGAAAGTAAAGGTGGGAGGCACTCATCAATTGTACTCTGCACAAATGGTATTCTTTTAAGGGTGCTGATTTCTGAAGGGTTGGGAAAATTAACAATGGAAGCCTCAGAAAAAAGTAGGAAAAATGTTGTGTCTGACTTAACTCACATTATTGTGGTATGTATTCTATTTCTCGCTTCTGGATTTTATCATTGTCTTTTGGCATTGTGTGTGGTTTTGTTGCTCTGAATTGGTAGGATTTACAGCTGGAAGATTTGGTGCATCCCTAGCTTAATGTTCTTCTGGAGTCTGGAGAAAGGTTTTTTCCCACATTAAATAACCAACCAACTTTTATTATAAGATTATTATTATTATTATTTTGAGAAGAAACAAAAGAGATTTCATGAAGAGAAGGATATGCAACCTGGGGCCCAGGGAAGAGAGAACTCTGTGCCAAGAGAAACAACTGAAAACAACAAAGAGGAAAGAGCTACTGTAGGTGCAAGAAGTTTTGCAACAACACTTCAATTACTAATTAGTGGCTGTATGCTATAAAAAGTCACAAAGAAAAATAAGACCTATGTTTCTGCTGTATTGAGAACTCTGATTTTTGTTCTAACCAAATCAAGCTTTAAAAGGTTCTGACTATACATACCCTAAAATTATCATAAAGCCACCTACCTGAGAGGTCTTCAGGGAGCCAATCACTGAAGTCATTAGTTGGTACCAAGAGATGCCAAATTTCTGCAAAATAAAAAACCACCTCTTAGCTGCAAAGTCGCAATGGATAAAGGGGGTAGCTCAGAGTCTTCTCCTTCTTGTAACACAAACAACAAACTTGAGGAGACAGGAAAGTGAGGCTTTCTACTTTGTACTCTATTAAGGGTGTTAGGCTTCAATAATTAAGTGACCAGAGAGAATTTAATTTTCTTATGCACCTTTTATCTCAAACCAGATTTATCTAGCAACTCTATTTGTCAGCTTGAAATCTGTAGATATAAAAGAGGAGCCTGAAGTTGCGAGGGTGCAAACCATCCTATCTCAATCATAGAAGGTCTAGTGGCCTCCAACAAATTCGTTAGGGACTCCAACTTTCTATCTCCCTGTCATTCAAGTTTTGTCTCAAAACCAAATTTCAATCTTGATTATTGAAATTTCAGCCATCTTTGATCGCAGTATCTTTTTATTTCAGATAGCATACATTATGTGATGGAAAGCCACGAAGAATACAATTAGTTCATCTATTCTCCCAAAGTCCCACTTTTTGCCCACTTCCAAGTCTAAAAGACAGTCTGGTAGAAGAATATGTCCCTCTTTTTTGCTATTTTTGTGATTGACAACCACCTTTCCTTGCTTTTGGAGCTCTGTGAGGCAACCGTTTCAGTCTATAGCGTAGTTGCTCCTTCAAAAAGCATTTTCTTCATGAAATGCCAAAGCCATTTGAGAAGGAAGGATACCCTTAATGCCATCCATTTAATATTATGTTGCAAAGAGGAGAGGCTGCACAAAAGATAGGGCCAGTCCAATTCAAGGGACCACCAAAAGATATATACAAAAATTTACATGAAAGTGATTCAATTGTTAGTAATAAATAGAATAAAAAAACTCTCTAAAAAGTTGAGTGGTAAAAACTTAAAAAGGGAGACATTAGAGCTAACCATTCTCCATGCCTCCTTCCAAGACCACTTCCTATCGGCTATCCTAAAAATGCTCTTCTATTCCTCAGCACAGCAAAAAAAAAAAAAAAAAAAAAAAAAAATCAACTTCCTATAACAATTCTTCTTTTATCTTCAGGAGGATACAAAAGGACCTCCTCCAATATTGTCTCTGATACTAGTTAATGTTGCAATATTACATGTTTCTCCATTACCCATCTCTTTTGGCCTTCATTCTTATTTCTACGTTTGTAGGATGAAATTCATGAAAGGGATCGCTACTCTGATTTCATTCTAGCAATTTTGAGGTATACTTCACTTTCGTTGATTCTCTCATATGCATGAGCTATTTATTACTTGTCTCTTTTTCCACATTGAAAACGAAACTTCTGTCAGTTATTCTGAATATTGTCCCACGAGTCCCTCTCTTGCCCTTTTCAAAGGAGATGACAAAAAAAAAAAAATCCCCAATTGTTATGTCACATAAATCTTTTGACAAGAAACTCCATCTAGAAGCTAAAAGGAATTTTAAAATAGTCTTTAATTTCTTCAATATTTGGATGCTAAAATTTTTTCTTTTTCTCCTACCAAATTATCCATACTGACTTATAAGTAATATTGGCTCACGAAACTTGTTCTTCTATCATGAGCTAGGAAGTATGAACATTACTTTTAGCAGTGCGCGTGTCCAACGTGTGTGTTAGACTTGTATTTGGACATGGACATGGTTGGATATGTGCTGAACACCCCAAATAAGTGTGCATGTAAGAGTGTGCACTGTAAAACAAAGGAGTAAGTGTTATTTTATTCGGAGCTTCTGTTCCCAATAAATTATAGAACTTTCTAACTTCATACGTTAAATGCAAAATCATCAACTGATACCCAGACTTTCCCACTACTCATTTTCTCTCAGACATGCTATGGTTCCTTCATTGACAATTTAGATTCCTTTGTGTGAAAGAGTTCCTTGATGGATTGTGCATATCAATCCAAAGTTCGTGTTCTTTCACTTTATTTTATTAAAAATGTTGGATATTTTTCTTCAATTCTTTTGTTACTTGTTTGCAGAGACTTGCTTCCTTCATATCCTCAGTTACGGCTGGTTAGTTATATTCTTCTTGGTTTTTACTTGAGATATTTTTGTGTTCTTCAACTATTCATACTATAATTCAAATTATTCATACTTCTATTAATGACAGATTTTAGAGAGAAGCTATACTTGTAATTGTAGAAAACAAGAAAATAGAAGATTTATGGTAGCTCGTTATTTGATTATGACTGAGATGCATGCTTTTGTTTTATATCCTGACAGATACTAATGAGTGCTACCATTGATGCTGAACGGTTTTCAAAATATTTTGGTGGCTGTCCAATCATCAATGTTCCTGGATTCACGTTTCCTGTAAACCTCCCACTTTAATATTGTAGTTTTGAGTTTTTATATAATTTAGGGCAATATTCTAACATTTAGATATTCAGGTAAAAAATTACTATCTGGAGGATGTACTTTCTATAGTGAAATCTTCGGAAGAGAACCACCTTGATGATAATATGGTGGGTGCTTCAGATGAAGAGACTGAGCTAACAGAAGAAGACAAGCTTGCTTTGGACGAAGGAATTCACTTGGCTTGGTTGAATGATGAATTTGATCCTCTTCTAGAATTGGTTGCTTCCGAGGGATCCTCTCAAATTTTCAATTATCAGCATTCCGTGACTGGACTAACACCTCTAATGGTGCTTGCTGGAAAGGGTAGAGTTTCCGATGTTTGCATGCTGCTATCTTTTGGTGCCATGTGTGAATTACGGGCCAAGGATGGCACAACTGCATTGGAATTGGCTGAACGAGGAGATCAGAAAGAAACAGCCGAAGTAATCAGAAAACATTTGGAAAGTTCCATGTCCAACTCCAAGGAAGAACGACGATTGATTGGTAAATATCTTGCAAAAAATTCTAATTCTGTTGATGTTGCCCTTATAGAGCAGTTGTTGGGGAAAATATGTCTTGATTCGAAAGAAGGAGCTATTCTTGTTTTCCTTCCTGGGTGGGATGATATCAGCAAGACTCGGGAAAGACTATCAGTCAATCCTATTTTCAAAGATGCATCCAAATTTTTAGTAATTTCTCTTCATTCAATGGTTCCTTCTAAAGAGCAAAAGAAGGTTTTCAGACGACCGCCTCCTGGTTGCCGCAAAATTATTCTGTCTACTAATATTGCTGAAACAGCCATTACCATTGATGATGTGGTTTATGTTATAGACAGTGGATGGATGAAAGAAAAAAGTTATGATCCTTACAGCAATGTTTCTACTTTTCAATCATCTTGGATATCAAAGGCTAGTGCCAAGCAGCGTGAGGGACGTGCTGGTCGCTGTCAGCCTGGGATATGCTATCATCTTTATTCAAAATTTCGTGCAGCTTCTCTTCCTGATTTTCAAGTTCCTGAAATTAAGAGAATGCCCATAGAGGAACTTTGTTTGCAGGTGCATTTTTTGCCTAGTTCTTTATTATCACTAGTAATATTTACTGAGATCACATAACCATTCTCTCTAAAACATAATTGTACGTTGAACTGTTTATTGGTGTGCTATTCTGATGCATGATTGTACCAAAGCTGAATGTGAGTAAGAGAGTGGAGGTTGGAATGGTGATGAAACCAAGGAAATTCATTATGAAAAGAGTGGATTCTGTAGCAAACTATCACATTCCTTTGGAATTGTGATGCAAATGGAAGATAAAAGAAACAATACTGTATGTTATAAAGTCTCCATAAACGAATACAAACAGAGAAGCCTTTAAATAGGCATTGAACTCAACTAGATTACCTACTCAACTGATTTGCTAACCACCGTTAACAGTGAAAATGATAACCCACAGTGTATACGTGAATTAGTTACATTAAATTATAACTAACTGATGGGTCTATCAGTTTTACATTTTCATGCATGTATTGTATAGATTGGTGAGTAGTATGGTGTACTGTAGCCAGTGAGTTGGATTTAACTTCATTTTATACATTTTGGAGTGTGTTTGTATCCCCAGAAAATCTCTACTGTAAAAGTATTACTTGTCTTTGTGTTATCCCTGAAAATGCAAGAAAATTCTATTCGTGTAGCTACAATTGTCTGTTTTTTTTGTTCCCTTACGAAATATGCTAGACTTATGATTTGTATAAATATTGTGTGAATGATAGTTTTTCACCTTCCTACCACATCTTTTCAGATAATATACAGTTTTAGGTATACATAGTGCAAAATGTAAGGATGCGTTGATGCTTTAGATGATAATGTTATTCTTGTTTATATTCCCTCGAAATAAACACAGTGATGTTATCAAATTTTTGGACCAATTTAATATATCCTCACATTCTTGTGATACAAATGTCCTTGCATGTTGTCGTCAATATTTTAGTAGTAAAAAAGTGGCCAAAACATAGTCATATTCCATCAATTGTATGATATATTTGGAAAAATATTGCATCTATCATTCTATCTGCATAAATTAATCTTGATGCGCAGCAAATTGGTTCCAGAGTGATAAGTATTCTTTGCAGATTTATTATCACTGATGTGCTTTCTTGTAATATTAGGAATTTAGGAACCCCTTGTCTAATATTGAAAAAGGTATTCCTAATTTTAGGATCCCCTTGTTTAATTGTTTTTGTACTGTAATGATTTCGCAGGTGAAATTGCTTGATCCAAATTGTAGGATAGAGGTTTTCTTGCAGAAGACTTTGGATCCTCCAGTTTTTGATACTATCCGTAATGCAATCTTAGTCCTTCAGGATATTGGTGCTTTGTCACTCGATGAGAAACTGACTGAGCTTGGGGAGAAATTAGGTTCATTGCCTGTTCATCCAGTAACAAGCAAGATGCTTATCTTCGCTATATTGATGAACTGCCTTGATCCTGCTCTAACTCTGGCATGTGCTTCTGACTACAAGGACCCTTTCACCCTTCCCATGTTACCAACCGAAAGAAAGAAAGCCGCTGCTGCGAAAGCAGAGCTTGCTTCTTTGTATGGTGGGCATAGTGATCAATTGGCTGTTGTAGCTGCATTCGATTGCTGGAAGAATGCTAAAGAAAGGGGTCAAGAGGCCCGCTTCTGTTCTAAATACTACATCTCTCCGAGCACTATGTCTATGCTTTCTGGCATGCGGAGACAACTCGAAATGGAACTAGTTCAAAATGGTTTTATACCTGAGGATGTTTCAACTTGCAGTTTGAATGCTTGTGACCCTGGTATACTCCACGCTGTCCTTGTGGCTGGTTTATATCCAATGGTGGGAAGATTACTTCCACCTCAGAAAAAGGGAAAACGGGCTGTTGTAGAAACTGGTTCAGGGGGCAGAGTTCTTTTGCACCCACAGTCCCTTAACTTCGAACTGTCACACAAGCAAACAGATAGTCGCCCGCTAATTGTTTACGATGAGATAACCCGTGGGGATGGAGGTACACACATAAGAAACTGTACTATTGTTGGGCCTCTCCCATTATTAATGGTTGCGAAGGAGATTGCTGTTGCTCCTGCTAAGGAGAATGATAATGGTAAAGGTGATATTGTTAATGACGCTGATGGCAATGATGAAGCTGGTGTGGATGAAACTGTGGAAGATAAAATGGATATAGAAAATAATTCAAATGAACAACCAGAAGAGATGATTATGTCCTCCCCTGATAACTCAGTAACTGTGGTTGTTGACCGTTGGTTGTACTTTTGGTCAAAGGCACTTGATATTGCTCAGTTATACTGTTTGAGAGAGCGATTATCTGCAGCAATCTTATTCAAAGTAAGTGGTTATAGGCTCGTATTCTTGGTTTCAGGAGTTGCTTAATTTTACTTATACAGTGTTGCTTGCACTTTCTTCATGATTGTAATGATTTTTTATTGTGTTTCAGGTAAAGCATCCAAATAGAGTTCTTCCTCCTGTTCTTGGGGACTCTATGCATGCCTTAGCTTGCATTCTATCTTATGATGGTTTAACTGGTATTTCATTAGAATCAGTAGAAATGTTGACATCGATGGTAAATGCGACTGAGATTGGCAATTTGGTACCTGGGAGGTCCAATGGAACACATAAGAAAGTTAGTTGGTTTCTTAGATCGCAGTCACATAGAGAGCAGAAGCATCCCCAGCCAGGCAAACTGTCTCGAGACCAAAATGCTACCCAGCAGCAGCACGCTCAAGAGCTCAATACACGTAAACAGAGAAAGTCTCGCAAGGAGCTCAAGGCAGCTCAACAACAGAAACCTCCCCAACAGCAGAAGTCTCCATCAGGAGACCTCAGTTTAAACGGGTATGGATTAAGCATGTATGGTCCATATGGCCCTCGGGGCATTTCTCTAAAGCGGCCACGGGGTAACGGGGTGGGATAACATCTAATAAATAAGTAAACAGGTAATCTTCAGGTGACTGAACTCAGTGGATGTATTGTAATAGCTTCAGATGGGCATGCTATGGTGGATGTGGCTTCTCTGTAGTCTATCCAATGATTTGTGGAAACTATGAAGCTCAGTTGTAACTTGAGGTAAAGCCATTAAGCCACCAGTAACCCCCTCAATTTTTTGTTTCTTACATCCTTGGTTTCTTTCATGTGGTTTTGTTGGTGGGTGGTGAGGTTACTGATCTCGTCATTTGCAACATTTACTTGTAGTCATCTGTACCAGTATTCACATGTTTTTCGAACATGTTTGGAAGTGATTTTGAAATGGTTAAAATCACTTTTGTTTGATTTTCATACCATCAAAATTAATTTTGAATGGTTAAAAGTATGTTTTGAAGTGATTTTGAACTGACACCCAAACATGCCTTTAATGGGCTGTTTGGCGCGCTGGTTTGGAATCAGAAACCCTGGGGTTCTGGAACCCTGGGGTTTCTTGGCTGGAATCAGAAACTCTGAGGTTTCTAATTCCTGTGTTTGGGGTGCAGGGTTGTGTTGGGCTGATTTGCTGAAACCTGTGTTTGGGGTGCATGGTTGGGTTGGGCTGGGTTTGTTTAGTTTGTTTTTTTTTTTTTATAATTTTTCAAACTGTTTGTTATTTTAAAAAAAAATCTTACACTGTTTTTTTTCCTACTCCATTTTTTTAACTTCATAATTTTTTTGGTGTGTTACATACCAACTATTTAACCAATTATGTAGAGCAATTGTTACAACTATAGTTCAATTTGAATTATACTATGTGTAGTTTGTATAACTATATGCTATCTCATTCACTCCACTCATGATGACATAAAATTGAAGATTATGCGTAGCAACAGATAATTAATAGGTGCAATGTAAGAATGGTGTTGCCAATGGTAAAGTAAAACCAAAAATTAGAACTAAGATCTAGTTCTAAAAATATCATAACACACATTCCAGATGAAATGACAAGAAAATAGAAGTAGTTGTCCAAACACAAATATAAGTCATAAGAGTGGTAGATGAAAGTGATGAAAAGAGAGTCAGGTTCTAGGTGCTTTCCCCAAAATTTTCACGTAGTAATCATACTTCCAATCTGGGGTGAATGTAAAGAAGGAGTTCAACATCATACTATCCGAGAGAATAGTCTTTGCAACAGCCATTCAGTCTTGCCTTGTCATCCCTGGGATCGCCTTTAGTTTTGCATATAGCCGTCCACGCTGGCCCTTTTAAAATATTGACTAGGTGGTTGGGTCGCTAGGGTCGTTGGGGTGGTTGGGTTGATGGGGTGTTTGGGTATGCCGAGGTGGTTGCCGGTGGTGATTGCACGGTGGTCAGGTCGCCGGAATGGTCATTGGGTGGTTTTCAGCAGTAGTTGTCGGGTCGCTGGAGTGGTCATCAGGGTGGTCATGTCGCCGGAGTGGTCGCTGGGTGGTTGTGGCAGTGGTTGGGTTGTTGGAGTCGCTAGGGTGGTCACTAGGTGGTCATCAACAGTGGTTTTAGGTGGTTGGGTTACCAGGTCGTCGGGGTAATCGCCAAAGTAGTCATCAGGGTGGTCAGGTCATCGGAGTGGTCACTAGGTGGTTGTCTACGGTGGTTGCTAGGTGGTCAGGTTTTCGAGGTGATCGTCAACTATGGTTGTCGGCTGATCGGGTCATTGAAGTGGTTGTTGTCGGTGGTTCGGGCAAGTCGGGTTGTTTGAGTGGTTGGGTTATCGGGGTGTCTAGTTGTTGGGGTGGTCGAGTCGCAGGGGTAATCGTCAGACTGGTCTCTCAAGTTCTCATCGCAGTGGTTGTCTGAGGTAATCGTCAGCGGTGGTCGGGTCACCGTTGTAGTCGTCAGAGTTGTTGTTATCTAGGTGGTTGTTGGGTGGTCGCCGGAGTTGTCATCATAGTTGTTGTCGAAGTAGTCGCTAGAAATGGAGAATGGTAAATGGAACTGGTCTCTAGAGTTCTCATCACAGTGGTCGTCGGAGGTAATCGTTAGCGGTGGTCGGTTTGCCGATGTGGTCGCCGGAGTTGTCATTGGAGTGGTCGCCGGAGTTGTTATCGGAGTGGTCGCCGGAGTTGTCATCGAAGTGGTCGTCGGAGTTGTCATCTGAGTGGTCGCCGGAGTTGTTGTCGGAGTGGTCGCCGGAGTTGTCATCGGAGTGGTCGCCTGAGTTGTTGTCGGAGTGGTCGCCGGAAATGGAAAACTACAAATGGAAGAGGAAAACATGGCACAAACCCCATGGGGTTGCACTGTTGTAACCCATGGGGTTGTGTTTCAAAACCGGGTTTTGAAACACCTTGTGCCAAACATGGTTTTGGGTTTGGAACCCAAACCCATCCCAACCCAAATCCATGGGCCAAACGGCCCCTAATTGTTAATCATCAGCTAGTGAATGGTAAACAGCAACACCACATTGTTTTTACTAGTAATCTTGTGAGCCATCATCTTATCTGTTTTGATCCTTCCTTTTTTTCCCCATTAAACAGATGTCTGGACACTGGTCAGAGAATGGAACTCTGCTGAAATTACCTCTGCTGCATTTGCAGATGAAACAAGCAACATCCAAATCCATCCATTATAGTTTGCTTTCAGGTACAGTTGTAAGTATTGTAGATGATCAGCCTTGGTTTTCGCCTTTCCGAGCATTCCATACAATACCGCGGTCTTTCAGGTATATCATTCTGGGTTTCAGCACATTGATGATAGAACAGATGTGTTAGTATATGATATTACCAATGAGAGGATATGCTTCCTTCATAACACTTTTCAATTCTCTCTGTATACAAATTCCATTTATTGTTCTGGTCTTTCTCTGCCATTATATAAACTTAGAAGATTACTTATTTGTTTTTAGATGATTTGATAGATATAACTCTTTTGCACAACTTAGACCTCTTCGCCCCTGGATTCGTTCTCTTTTATTTCAATTTTAGCTAGGTCATCTTGGACTTGAATCAAATGTTCTAGTTGTTTTTTTTTTTCCATCTTAAAACAAAATATAATTTGGCTCTGATTTTGCTTTGGAGTTGGACACAATTTGTATAGAAAATGGAATTGTGTTTTCAAAGAATTATCATTTTGATTATATATTATATCATGTCAAATTATAGGTTGAAAATGATATTGAGTAGGAAAATGTATTTTTCCAAAGATGGTGGGTTTAAAAAGTTTTTTTGTTTAAAATGTACTTTCTCCACTCTTTCCATTGAATTTTTTAGTCTGATCCTATTTTATTCATCTGACTTTCTTTTTTAACTAATACACGTCAAATTATCCTTGGTTAATTTAATTAGTGTGCTATGTCAATATTTAATAGTATCATTGGTCTAGGTTTATTAGAATGAAAAGGGTTAGTTTAATTAGTGTGCTATGTCAATATTTAATAGTCTCATGGGTCTAAGTTTATTAGAATCAAATTTGAAAGTTCACGAATTTAGCAATTTTTTTTAAAACTTTTAATTTAGTTTTATAAATCTATTTACAAATTTTGCTTAATTTATCATAGTAATGTACTTTCTGTGAATTAATATACTTTCGGTGTATAAATAGATTATTTCTTTCCTTCGAATTATATTAAATGTTTATATCTCATACTTTTTTCAAAAGTTAACATAAGAGATAGCAAAATAAATATTAAACAAATTAGTTTCAATGGTAATTACATATTATAATAAATAAATATAAATTCTAGAAATTCTTAAAATTTTCATTCATCAATAGTAGCGGATGAAATTAATTGCTAGAAGTATTTTCTTTTTAGTACAATAAGGGTTGGGAGATTCGAACCACATACCTCGTGGTTGTTAGCATATTCAATATGTCAGTTGAGTTATTTTTATTACTTGTTTTGTTTTGTTTTTTCGATTGGAAAATTACGTGTCTTTAGTATTTTTGCTGTTACAATCCATTTTATGTTTGTTTTAAACTTATTGCAAGATTTGAGTTAAATTACAAATTTGGTTTCTATAATTTGATCAAAGTTTCAATTTGGTCTAATAGTTTTTAAAAGTTTCAATTGAGTTCATATGGTTTGTGCATAGTTTCAATTTAGTTATTATGGAATTTGGTTTCAATTTACTAATTATGATTTCAATTTATTTATTTATTTTTTAGTACAAGAAGAATACAAATCAAGAGGAAATAAAACAATGAAGATGACCAAAAGGCTCTTCAGACCAGACTTCTTCAATCTTTAAGCTTTGAGCCCTTTGAGCCAATTTATGCGCATCCACATTCTTGCAACGTTGAATGTGGGAGAACTGAATTTGAGACCAGTTAAGGGATATCTCTTTCACCTTTCGAACAAAGTTCTGAGCCTCCTTCAAATCAACCATCTGGCCATTTATAAGACGAATTGCAATTAAAGAATCATATTCCACCTCTAAAGGGAAGAATTGATTATCAATAGTGCGCAACCCCCTAACAATTGCCTCAAGTTCTAGTATAAGAATAGGCCATCTTGTAGAAAAATAATTTTGACTAGCCCCAATAATTCTTCCGTTCCAATCATGAATTATCCAACCAAATCCACCACAAGTCTTTGTCTCATTCCAAGACACATCCGTATTAAGCTTCCACCATCCATATGGTGGCGGACACCAGCTAGATATCGCTTGGGGTGTATCCGATGGACTACTTGATAAGTTAGGACCCAATTGCTGAATGAGTTCTTGAATATGCATCTCAGAGTTTGCCAGAATCTTGGTACAATTTGGAGGACCATTAGATTTTTGGTGGATTACCATATTCTTGTAACTCCAAATCTTCCAGATTGTAAACAAAAATCTACACAATCTCATTTGACCCATTATCTTGCATCCGTGAAAAGAAATCTGCTAAAGACCACCTATCCCTATTCACATAAAACAGACATGTATAAATAGGTAATAAGTGATACCAGAGTTGAGAAGATACCTTACATCCCCATACCAGATGATTGGTTGTCCCCAAAAACTGATTTCAAAAGTTTCAATTTAGTATATATGGTTTAATCAAATTTTACAAATCGTCCATGTTTTCATATTGACCATTTTTTTCAACATTAGTTTTCTATTTGGGTAACAATGTTAGTTGGTTTTAGGGTTGAGTAAAAAATACAGAAAATAGGTGGGCCTTTTCAATTGGGTAAAACACAATTTGGCATTGTGGGTTCCATGTAATTTGACATTGTGGGTCCCATGTGATTATGGTTGAGGGTGTTTACCGTATTTTGCATTAGTAATCAATTATATCCTATATTACATCTAAAAGGATGTGTTATCCGATTGACATATTATGTGGGACTTATCCATCCTTTTGTTTTACTTCCCACGTTTTCCCTTTCTCTCTCTTCTAACTATTTTTTCTCTCTCTTTCCTCCTCTCTCCTTCTTCTTCCTCCTTTCTTTTTCTAAAATTTCTCCTCTCTTCTTCTTTCTTTTTCTGGAATTTCTTCCGGTTGATAAAGAACATTAAAACCCATAATTATTTTTAAATGTAAAAATTTGGACAAATCACACTTTTGCTTCCTAAAATTTTAGTTTGGTTCCTATTTGATTTTTGAGGCAAAGTTTCAAGAGTAACATTGTAGGCCATGTTTGATAACTATTTGGTTTTTGAAAATTAAGCCTACAAATACTACTTCTCCTATGAGTTTCCTTGTTTAGTTATCTACTTTTTACATATGTTTTAAAAAATCAAGCTAAAATTTGAAAACTAAAAAAAGTAGTTTTTGTTTTTTTGAATTTGGTTAAGTATTCAAATGTTTTCATTAAACAAATAAAACCCACCCATTGTAGAGAAATGACGAGAAAACAACTACAACTTTAAAAACAAAAAATTAAATAGTTATCAAATCCGCCTAAATAGTAGTAAAGTTCACAAAAAGGTATCATTAAATAGAGGCACTCATATTTCAATATATTGTACAAAGTTACTTAAAACGTAAATTAAATACAATCTTTTCAACGATCATAAACCAAAATCTTAATGAAATGCGACGAATTTATACAGTTCCGATCTCATTGAAGCTTAATAATCAATCCCAAGAAGGGTCAAACAAAAAACCAAACAAACAAACAATTGATTGCAACTTAATCAAAGTCATCATCAAATTAAATGTATATTCTCAAGGGAAAAATAAAAAAACCAGCTATGTATACGTTGCTTCAAAATACAGTAGCCATGGAGAAGAAGAAGGAGAAGACTGACGACTAAAACTTCAAAACTTTATGGGAAGCACGACGGCTAAAACACGCAAGGACTTGCATTCACATGGGGTTTTGACATTTTTTATAGTAGTTTTTTATTTGGTGAGTTTGTGGTTTTGAGGGAAGTAATTATGGGGAAAGCTGTGAAGGAGTTGGTTTTGGTTGAGGATTTTGCAGCCATGGAGATGGTGAAGAAGAAGAAGATGAAGCTGGTTTTGTTGATTGCAGTTCCAGTTATGGTGATTGTGATATTACAGAGATTTTGGATGCCATCTTTGGACCTTAATCAGGTCTGGAAAACTGTTGCTCAACATGGTAATCTCTTGATCTTTCTCTGCAAATAATGTTGGTGTTTTCAGTTTTGGCTTTCTGTTTGTTTCCTGAGAAAGTTGCCTAATATATATATATATATAACTCAACTTATTTTCTGTCATTTTCTTCCATTTTCTGCTCTCTAACTCAATATTTGATGATCTGGGTTTCTGTTTGTTTCATGAGAAAGAAGCTTTAAGACACTAACTGATGTTGAATCATATAACTCCATCAATTTTCTCTCATTTACTGCTTCTCTAACTCAATATTGGTGCGTTTGGGCTTCTGTTCGTTTCTTGAGAAAGTAGTCGTGAATCTTTTCAACCATTTTAGAGACATATTTGAAAGTGATTTTAAAGTGGTCAAAATCACATAGTAGTGATCTAAAACAACATAGAGTAACTAAGAAGCTTGCCTGAATTATGTTTGAAAAGACGAAAATTCGTCATATTGATTTTTCATCCAACATTTAAAAAAGGTCAAGGATAATATTTCAAAAGACTTTTGAAAGAATAGAAATACTTATTTCTTGAACAAAGAACAAAGTTGAGGACTATTTTTATAATTTAGCCCTCAAACTCAATAGTGGTGGTACTGTGGTTTCTGTTTGTTTCACGAGAAAGTGGTCCAAATCATTCACCCCCTATTATTTTCGGTCATTTTCCTACTTACAAATCTAGGCTTCATTTCTTACATAAATAATTAATTCAACTTCAACCCCACTTGATTTTCTCTCATTTTCTGATCTCTAACTCAAATAAATTCATACAGGTTCCACAAATCTTTCTCCCAAAAACGACGACAAGTTCATCAATGGCCTTCTTCCTCCAGGCTTCAATGAAAAATCCTGCTTAAGCCGATACCAATTGAACCTCTACAGAAAACCCTCCCCCCACAAGCCCTCTTCCTTTCTCCTCTCAAAGCTCCGCCGCTACGAAGCCCTCCACCGCCGCTGCGGCCCCAATTCCCCTTCCTTCCGCCGAGCCCTCGCCGGTTTCTCCTCACCCACAAACTCCACACCCCCGCCGGACGACTGCAAATACGCCGTCGTTTTGACCCGCGACGGCCTCGGCAACCGGATCCTCGCCATTATCTCCGCCTTCTTCTACGCCCTGATCTCCGACCGCGTCCTTCTAATCGACCGAGGCAACGCTCTCGATGACCTCTTCTGCGAGCCCTTTCTCGGATCCTCGTGGCTTCTGCCGTCGGATTTCCCTCTCCGCCGTGAATTTGGCTCGTTCCGCCAGTCCTTCCCAGGGTCCTTCGGCAACGTTTTGAGAAACGGGATGTTGAAGAAATCAATCCATGATTCGCCTCCGGCTTATTTGTATCTTCATCTGTCTCACGACGCTGGGGATTACGATAAGCTCTTTTATTGCGACCGGCAGCAGAGTCTTCTCAAGAATGTTCCATGGCTGATTATGGAGACGAATAACTACCTGGTTCCTGGATTTTTTCTGGTTCCTTCTTTCAGAGAAGAGCTTGAGAAGCTCTTTCCGGCGAAGGACACCGTGTTCCACCATCTCGGTCGGTACCTCTTCCACCCGACGAACGGCGTCTGGGGGCTGATTTCGAGATCTTACAAGCCGTATCTCGCCAGAGCGAACGAAATGGTCGGGATTCAGATCCGGGTTTTCGGGTCGGAGTCCGGGTCGGTTCAGGACCAGATGAATCAGCTTCTGGCTTGCACACAGAAGAAGAAATTACTGCCGGAGGTCGAGTCGTCGTTGCCGGAGAAGACGAATTCCACCACTTCTCAGAGAGTGAAAGTCGTGCTGGTGACGTCTCTAAGCTCGCAGTACTCGGAAACCCTAAAGGAGATGTACTTGGAGCATCCGGCCGTCGACGGCGAGGTGGTGGCGGTGTATCAGCCGAGCCACGAGGGGGTTCAGAGCTCCGACAAGACACTGCACAACCGGAAGGCGCTGGCGGAGATGTACCTTCTGAGCCTGAGCGACGTGTTGGTGACGAGCGATTGGTCGACGTTTGGGTATGTGGCGCAGGGGCTGGGCGGTGTGAAGCCATGGATGCTGTACAAGGCGGAGGAGAAGGTGTTTTGGGCGATGCATTCATGGCTGAAGTACAGAACGAGGAACGAGACGGCCGACGACTGGCCGTGCCGGCGGGCGGTGTCGATGGAGCCGTGCTTCCACACGCCGCCGGTGTGCGATTGCGATGAGATGAAGAGAAGAGATGGAGGGAATGTTTTGCCATTTGTGACGCATTGTGAAGATGCGAGTTGGGGCCTAAAGTTGGTTGGCAGAGATTAGAAAATTAGGGCAAAATTAGGGTTCTTTTTTGAAATTGAAGAATATGAAGACATAGATGAAGCTTGACAGGCGAATTAAAGACAAAGATGTATATGATTATTAATCTATGTACTTCGCTCTTACAACATTATAGTCTTTCTACTTTTCTTTATAATAATTTTGACAAAATATATCTAATATATTAAAGTTAAATACTATTTTGGTCTTTTTTTTTTTAATTATTATATGAACAACGCAATTGAGAAATAAAGTATATTAGTAGTTCACCAATGATATATTTTATATTATGTATATATCATATGTCAGTTACTGATATACTCGTGATCAATTTCATATAAGTATATTTATAGTATATCAATGATTTATTCTTTGTTAGGTATATATTGAAAAACGCACGTGAGAAATATAGAGATATTTTTGACTTTTCGCTCCGTCCATTTGAGCTGGACCTTTTTTTTTTGCTATTTTTGAAAATTGAATAAACGAGTGACACGACAACAATTTAGGATTTTTTTTCCATGCCCGTGGCCTATATTTTAACTAGTTGAGATATACTTAGGTTGATTATAATTTTGGTCTATGCACTAGTTCATATCGTTAGTTTAAATCTCATTTAGTAATTTGTTAATGATGTGAGAAACATTAACATTGTGCATTTTCTTGAATATATATATATGTATTGCCAAAGTTAGGATACAAATTCACTTCAAACTAATTTTAAGATTTATTAAAATTAGGATTAATTTTGGACATTTGAAAGTAGAGTGACTAAAATAGAGTAAGTTCATTCTAACTTCTCATTTTTATCAACAATAATATGCATAATTTTGAAAAACATAAAACTTAAATCAAACGGGGTGTGAAATCGAGCTTAATTGGACATCGACTCAATTATTGGGCATTAAGGGTAGTAGATTCAAATCCTCACTCATTTACTACGTAATATTAGTAGGGGAAAAAAAAATCTGTCCTTGTATTTTGAGTTTGATTTTTATTTGGTCCTAAATTTTAAAATCTTACACTTTTATTTGAAGGTTTAGATAATATTTCCATTTAGTCCATACTGTGGCAACCTTTTTTATATAAAAAATAATGTTACTTTTTTTTTTTTAAAGGAAAAAATCAGTTTTGACCCATAATCTTATCATGTTGTATCAATTTTTACTCTAAACTTTCAATTTCATAAAATTACAACTTGAACTTAGATAACTGTTGCAGTCTTAACCTTAAACTTTAAAAAGTGTTTCAATTTTAACCTATGACAAGTGTTCGTTCGAAATATCATTGAAAAAAATATTATCACATGCATTCAATAAATTATAAAATATATGTATGATATAAAATTAATAAGATTTCAAAGAAAAATGACATTAAAGTTAAATTTTTGTTGAAATTTTTGAGTTTTGGCAAAGTTATTCAATGGTTAATTTATGCATTGATGAAACTTAATTTTGTGCAAAAGTTGATTTTACTAATATTTGTAAGTTTATGGAGATTTGTACATTATTTTTTGTTATACTTAGTGGGCGAATTAGCAAAAGTTGAATAGAGGGTAAACATTGCAACACTTGTTTAAGTTTAGGGTCAAATTTGATGAACTTGAAAGTTTATAGTGAAAATTGATACAATATGACAAATTTAGGGGTTAAATTAACTTTTTTTTTCTCTTTTTTTGGGGGCAAAAATCAATTTATACCCCTAAACTTTGGGGTTGTATCAATAAAAACCCTAAACTAATAATTGTATCAATTTAAACCCTAAACTTTCATAAGTGAATTAATTTACACTTTATATGTTAGATTTCGTTTAAAAAATGTTAGTTTACACATGTGCAAACTTGTAACTATATCAATTGAACTCCTAAACTTTTAGACGTGAATCAATTTAGACCTTTCATTTCAAATAATTGATGATTTTCAAATAGAATGTCTAGATCTTTTAAGAAGTCTACACACGTGTGAGAATTGATGTATTAATGATTTTTAAATTGTGGGTCTAAATTGATTCACTTATGACAGTTTAGGAGTTTAATTGATAGAATTATAGTTTTGCACACGTGTAAACTAACATTTTAAAAATGAAATCTAATAGAAGGTGTAAATTGATACACTTATAAAAGTTTAGGGTTTAAATTGATACAATCCTTAGTTTAGAATTTTTATTGATACAACCTACAAAATTTAGGGTTATAAATTGATTTTTGCCTCTCTTTATGATGGGGTAGAAATTTATAATTTCTGAAAAAAGAGGTAATTAATGGGCTGTTTGGGCACAAGTTCGGAATCAGAACCCTGAGGGGTTTGTTTTGGGTGGTTCTGAAGCCTAGGAATCAGAAAGCTATGTTTAGGGTGCAGTGTTCTAGAGACTGGGAATTAGAAAACTGTGTTTAGGGTGCAGTGTTTTGAATCTTGGGTCTGTACATGTTTTTTTCCTCTTTTTTCCTTTAGTTGTTTTGTTCTCTTATTTTCCTCTTATTTTTTAGTGGATGTTTTGTGAATTGTAGAAGCCTTGTATAATATAAATGAGTTACAAAATTAGAACTCTATTTTATAAATTAAAAAAATTGGAAGTCTATTTAAGAAATTATGGAATTTAAAATACTATTTAACAAAGTATTAAAAACTAATTTTTGGAACTCTATTTTAGAAACTAAAAATTTGGAAGTCTATTTAAGAAATTAAAGAATTTAAAACTTTGTTTCACAAAATATTCACAAAACTATTTTTGGAACTCTATTTTAGAAATTAAAAAATCTAAAGTCTATTTAATAAATTAGAGAATCTAAAACTCTATTTCATAAAGTATTCAGAAACATATTTTCGGAACTCTGTTTTAGAAATTAAAAAAATTGGGAGTCTATCTAAAAAATTAGGGAATTTAAACTCTATTTTACAAAGTATTCAAAAACCTATTTTTGGAATTCTATTTTAGAAATTAAAATATTCGAGATCTATTTAAGAAATTAGGAAATTTAAACAAAATTTTGCATCGTATTTTGAAACATATTTCAAGGATAAATGAGTTATAAAATTCGAATTTTATTTTAGAAATTAAAATATTAGAAACTTTATTTTTCGCAGTATTTTGAAATATATTTCAAACATAATGGGTTAAAAACTTTGTTTAGTAGCCATTTTTAGTTTTATTTTACCTTATAAAAAATTGACTAAGTGGTCGGGTCGCTGGGGCAATCGTTGGAGTAGTCGTTTGGGTGGTAAGATCGATGGGGTGGTTGGGCTGCTAGTGGTGGTTGTAAGGTGGTCGGGTAGCCAGAGTGGTCGCCGGAGTCGTCATTAAGGTGGTTGGATCGCCAGAGTGGTCACTAGGTGGTCGTCAACGACGATTGTCAGGTCGTCTGGGTGATAGTTGGAGTAGTCATAGGGGTGATCAGGTTGCTGCGGTGGTCGAATCATCGGAGTGGTTACCAAGTGGTTGTCGACAATAGTTGCAAGGTGGTCAGGTTTTCGAGGTGGTCGCCAATAATGGTTTCTGGGTGGTTAGGTCGTGGGAATGGTCGGGTCACTGGAGTGATTGTCAGATGGTCGTTGGCGGTAATTGCGAGCAGGTCGAGTCGCCGAGGTGGTTGGGTCATCGAGGTGGTCAGGTTGTTGGGGTGGTTGGGTCATGTGGGTGGTCGTTAAACTGGTCTCCATAAATATCATCGGAGTAGTTGCCATGGTCGGGTCACTGATGTGGTCTTTGGAGTTGTCGTCGGGTGGTCGCCGGAGTTGTTGTCGAAGTGGTCACCGGCAAATGGAAGAGGAAAATGTGGCACAAACCCCATGGAGTTACACTGTTGCAACCCATGGGGTTGTATTTCAAAACCAGTTTTGAACACCTTGGGCCAAATATGGTTTTGGGTTTGGAATCTAAATCCACCCAAACCCAAAATCATGCCCCAAACACCCCCTAAAAGAATATTCTCTCATTTTTCCCCACCATACCTAGAGAATGGAGATGATGGTGAAGGAAGGGGAAATTGGTGTCGGAGGTAGGGGATGGAAATCAAATTCAAAACCTAAGGGCCAAAACGTATTTTTCTTTCGGAAAGAAGGTTGAGCATTTCCAAATGTGATCTAATTATATATGTAACTTTTTTTTTTTTTTGAGAAATATGTGATGTATTTTTTTTAGTTCAACAATTATGGGAGTGTGGATTGAACCATCAATCTTTAGAATGATAATTGGTGCCTTATCCACTCAACTATATGCTCGTATTAGCAAATATGTGATCTAATTATATATTCGATATAATTCAATTACATTACATTTTTAACTTCAAGGACTTACATGTAAATTTATAAAATTATAGGGACTAGTGGTGATTAGGTTTGAAGAGGCTCATTTTAGGTCATAGTTATTACGAAACGGATTTGTTAATTCTCAATTTCATGTGCAAACATGTGCAATGTTGGATTTTATATTCCCCAACAAGCAATTCATTAGGTTAAAGATATGATGTGTATTAGTGTATAGTTTAACAAATAAAAAATACCTTTTCAAAAATAAAATAAAATATACTTTAATGTCATACCGATGAATTTTAAGAATATACACACTCACATGTTGTTGAGCTAAAATAAAATAGTGATGGTAAGAATATAAAATTTAAAAGATCAACATATAAAGAATAAAAATAAAATTTTTAAAGATTAAAAATAAAAGTTAGATTACAAATTTGGTCCATGTGATTTAAAGAAAGTTAAAATTTAGTTTGTTTAAAAGTTAGAATTTGTCCTTATCGTTTGATAAAACCTCATAAATAGAGTCTATATGACTATGGTTGATAAAACTCTCATAAATAGTACTTACGTAAGGACTATTTATGAAAGTTTTATCAAATCATAGAGGCGAATTTTAACTTTAAAAATCATAAGGGTTAAATTTTAACTTTATCCAAATTATAGAGACCAAATTTGTAATTTAACAAAAAAATTGAGATAAAAAATAAATAAGAGGTAGATATCAACTGTGTTAGGTTCAAGTGAAATTTTTTGCAATTAAAAATATGTATGGTTTTAATTGAAATGTATTATACACAAGTGAAAATAACATAGAAGTATTTAATATGGAAAAAATTATTTTGCAGTACTGTAAAAACATGAAAAATAATTAATGTTAAATTTTACATACCAAACAATTTATTATTTAATATATTTTATAATTTCAAATATTAAATTAATAAATTAATCAAAATATAAAGGTACTAGTTTATTTTTTAAGTTTTGTATGAAATAAGCAATATAAATAATTATGAAATAGAAAAATCATAATTATTTACCCTTTGCAGAAGAAGTACTCCGTATATTTATTGAAATGTTTGGTGCCTTGTAATGTTTATTTTATTTTATTTTTATTATTATTTTTTTAGTACAATAGGAGTCGGGGGGATTCGAACCACAGACCTCGTGGTCGTTAACACATTCAATATGCCAGTTGATCTATGCTCTCTTTGGCATAACAAGCAATTTGCATTAATTTTAATATCATTATAAAGATGCATGAGAAAAATAATTATGTTTAGAAACATTTATGAGAATTGAGATGTAATATTATAAGGTGAGATGTGGCATGGATGTTAAATGGAACAATAGGAAAAAATTGAGAATGTTGTGAATGGCAGGAACAAAGTGTCTTAAATTAAAAATTTGCTCTTAAATAAAAATTGTTGTCTTTCCATTAATTATTTAGTTAAATAATAATAAAGAAAAAAAGTAAGCACCATCATATTAGGTAAAGGTTAACAATACACATTATGTAACATATCATAATATATTAAAATGTCACATCAATTTCAACACAATGTCATGCTAGTTCTATATTACGATTTGTTAGATAAATTACTTACAGTAAAGGAAATTGAAGTTTATATTGAAAATCAAATATCTAATTAGCAACTTCTCCCTTGTCCGTTCTCTGCCTAATCAAGGATTTTTTAGTATAAATTGATTCTTTTCTCAAAATCTTAAGAAGAAAAATAATAACTATAAGTCACGAGTCCCATGACTCAAATTTATAGTACTACGGGAGTACTATACTCCCTTTATTCACACTATGTTTTTGGATTTAGAAATAGTTTTTAAATGCGAACTGAAATATGGGGCTTTGAAAAAAGATTTTTAGTTTAAAAACGAAACTCCAGTCCAATGCAAGTGCACACTGTCGATGTAAGTAATATAAAATTAGAAGTACTCCAAAGTATCGATCTCGCAAGGAATGGATACAACAAAATTCAAAAGATAGCAAAAATTGTTCTCATATTGCAATTTCGGTAACCAATGTTATAAAAATGTGGAGAAGTGTTGTCGCTAAAGAAATAAATTGAAAAACCAATAAGTATGTGTAAGGACTTATATGTTTTCTTTTTACTATTATGATAAGGGCAAAAATGTCTTTTGATGTTTGGATATAAAAAAAATTGAAAATTGGATTAGTTTTGTGGTGGACACGTGGGTGTGAGTGATAAGTGGGGGTTGTGTTGTTAAGAAATTATTGGAAGTTGGGGTTTTTATCTTTTGAGATAAGAAGGTTTGTGAATTTTGGGTTAAATTAATAAAATAAAATAAAATAATAGAATGTATTTTTCCTTTTACATCATGGGTTTTGGAAGATGAAAGGGAACTTGTGGTGAGAAGCTCAATTTGGGGAGTTTAGCTTCAACTACTTGAAATTTGGAGGTGGGAGAGTTTTACAAAGGAAATATTTCAAGTTTGGTAAGTTTCTTTGAGGAATTTATGGAGAAATTTTTATGTTTAGTTGTGGGTTTTTCTGTTTTTCTTTCAATTCATGTTTGGATGTATAAGAAGAGGAAAGAAATTGGGTTAATTTGGGGTTTGGATTAGGTTTTTTTTTTTTTTACAAAACAAAACAAAAGAAGATAAGGGAAATTCATAAGCATAAGCTAAAGAGAGAAAGAATGGAAGTTTGCAAACATTCTGGAAGAGAGAGAAATTGGGCAAGGAAGAGGAAGAAGATGGTGGGTTGTTGGAGAGAGAAGTTAATAAAAGAAATTATTTAATTAAGATTAGGGCATTATAGTCAAATGCAATAGAGTTAGTGTGTTTGGAGAAATGCAATTGGTGTTTACATACAATTAAAGGAAGAAAATTGGGAAGTTTGGAAAAAGGAGAATTTTTTTTTTAGTAAAAATAGGACATTTAGAATTAATTAAAGAGTGAGAATTAGTGTGTTTGGAGAGCCATAAATGTGGGAGTCAAATTGGGAGGAATGGAAGATATTACTTTAGTTAGAAGAAAGATGGGTTATGAGAGGAGAGAAAAAATTGTTGTTTAATTTGAGGAAAAAGACAAAATGGTACTTGTGAAAGGAAAATAATATATATTGGAATTGAAGAAAGTATTTTAAGGTTATGTGATTTGAGTTGGTGATACAAATATTATATCCTCATATGATAACTCAATTACTATTTCAGGTCAAACAGAGATTGGAACGATTTACGACCCGAACATATCAACCCCACCATAGTTTGTGAGTGGTTTATTTTACAAAATGTTTTGTTATTTAATTATTATTATGAGATTTCAAGAAATCTATGATTTTGTAAAACTTTAGAGAAATTGTTATGAGATTTTCGAAAAAAATTTCATGAATTTCCAGTAATCTTATGATTTTAGCTGGAATTATCATTCTAAATATATATGTTTGTAACATTTTATGGTTATTTGAGAAATTAGAAGAGTTGTAATGTTTATTGAGAAACTATGACTTTGGATATGTTTTATATTATGGAGAGATTTGATTATTATTTGAGAATTTACACATGTTTGGTGTTATTTTAAAATCTCTCAAGTCTATGAGATAGTGTTTTAGAGAAAGAGTATGGTTTTCAGAAAAAGTTTGAGAATTAAGAGTTTTATATTAAAAGTGGTTTTCAAACCACTAAATCTATGTACCAATGGTGATTACATGTATGCTATGTGAATGTGTTTCTATAATATACTAAGAGAGAGAGAGATCTTTGGGACCCACTCTAGCACACACATAGGCTTTGGGTCGTGTGTTAGAGTGCGTAGCCTTTTGGAGGTAGTTTTACGTGCACATATGACAGAGATTTACTATGTTATGTATCCTGAGATTACTCGGTGCATAGTATGACATAGAGTGAGTTGCTGTGCGTATGGAGTTTACTCTACGCCAGTACGATGGAGATTTGGGTACAGGTTTGGTGATGGATTTTATAAGCTTATGCTTATGTTTTCAAGAGTTGTAACTACACATTTTCTCTATCTCTCTCTATATATATGTACTGTTATTTGCAAATGTTAGGTTTTCAGAGGTATTGTATCTAGAGCTATAATCTCTATTTCGTTGCTTATGGTTAAAGTGATATTGTTACAGATTTTACTGTGTTTTTGTGATCTTGAGAACTTTAAAATTCTTCCTAGTTTACTTTGTGATTTTTATAGAGATTTGAATTACGTGTATTGTGTAATGGTTTCCATAAAAAGAATATATATATACATATATATATATTCTTTTTTTTTTCTTATGAACTTACCACTCATTGGGCCTTTTAGCTCATTCTTTCTTTCTACATTTTTCTACCAGGTAGCGTTTGAGTTTCTGGTGAACCTACTGAAGTTGACCTCTGTCACCAGACTTGCTAGATTGCATATCATTTTTGTATGTACATGTGCTTTAAATGCATCTTTTGTAACTAGAGTGGCTAATATGAGCTTAAGCGCACCATGTTTTGTGTCTCACGTTGGCTTGTGTTTAAAACTTGTAAATTTATAATGATGCTTTTGACTTTTTAAGGTTATGTGTGAATGGTTGGAGTGATTATGAATAGTGTGTTTGAAAAGGATTTGGAGAGAGTATCAAAGTTATATATATATGTACATATGTTATTTGGGAGTTTAATGTTTCAAAATTCAGGTATATTCATCTGTTTTTTAGGGAAAATTCTGTCGAAATTTTGTGGACTTCGTTTCAAGAAAATTTTTGTTAGCCACCTATTATTTTCAAAACGTGTTTTGTTTTGATAAGTTGGACATTGGGTTTCGTTTTTTTTTGTTTCGATTGATTGTCGACAGGCCACGTCCTAAGTTGGTTAGAGTGATCTGGGACGGGGTGTGACAGTATGAAAAATGGATTCAAGTTGCTCATGCCCATTTGGAAAGAAATGCAACTAAAATGCAATTGCAATCGTAGCTAACACAAGAAAATTAAGTAAACCGAATTCGACTCCTATTCAATTTTGCTTCAAAATCTTTAGGAGGCTAAGTGATTAAACCTATATTTCTATGTCTAATTTAACTTAGATAATTTTGTGCACAATTCTAGTGGTTTTGGAGTCTCCTCTTATGTATAAGGTCGATGTTCATGACTTATTTCTAAGCCTTTTCTTCTATTGTTTTTGTGACATCCGCTTCCCTTAGCCCTTTCGATATTAAGTTTAAACTTGACAAGCAACACTAGATGCCCAACTAAGTTTACCCACACTAAACTCAACAAAAACAAACAAAGTTCAAGTGTTAAGCTAGATTGTATGTGCTTTTAAGCTTTACATTTTTCCTCTAAGACATTCACTAACTAGAACCTCTAAAAGAAACTTAGCTCATCATGAAAAGAGTGAAAAACAGTAAGTTGAATGATTGAAGATTCATAAGTAAGCAGTAGAAGAGGAAGAAAATTCTAGACTATCAAATGCAAGAGCAAACTGATTTTATTAACAAGACAAATGAATTCAAAAAAACTAACAACAAACTTCAGCAACTATTTTACTTAAAGAAGAAATTACAATGGAAAAGATAAATAACAACTACAACTTCCTATGAAATGAAATGAACAAAACATAATCTAACGTGAAGAACAAATTGTTGGGATTTATGTCCTAAAGCCTCGTAATTAATGATTTATTTAATAATTAATAATAATTTTAATTATTTTATTTGCAATATAATATTATATATTATATGAAAAATTCAAGGTTATTAATGTAATCTTGAACAGTATGTGGTTGACATACGGGAGAATCATGTTCAAGAAATAACCTAAAGAGTCATAGTATATGGATAAAGTTGGGTGCCTTGTCCTGGTAACACTATTGATACGACCCACTTTGTAATAGTTACAAATGATTTAATCCAAATCGTTCATGTGGAGACATGTGAGTGGAGGTATCTTATACAATGAGTTTGTATAAGACTAGACCATAAAATATTTAATCTCTCTTTATAAATCCGTTAATTGAGAAGACTAATATTTCATCAAGATGATCATATGTGACTCGATCTTAATCCTGAGTGAGTTATGAATTCTTACCTGTGAGAGTTTGTCATTTGATTTGCATGGTTGATAGTGACTTTTGTAATTGATTCAATATGTCTACCATTTTGGGGACTTGACCAAATAGGGAGCTGATAACATAATCTCACAAGATGGAATTCACTCATTCCCTTATAGGGTAAGTAGATGAGTAGTTCCCTTAAGTACTGATTTCGGGACTTGCACAATAGGGCCCCACCCTTTCACTGGCTCGAGAGGGACTTAGTTTATGGTTAGATCATAAACAAATCGTTTATTAGAGGATCAGTGGTACTTAAGGTGTAATATGTAATTACAGGAGTAAAACGGACTTTTGTCCCAACTGTAATTACGAACTGTTGGGATTTATGCCCTAAAGCCTCATAATTAATAATTTAGTTAATAATAAATAATAATTTTGATTATTTTATTTGCAATATAATATTATCAATTATATGAAAAATCCAAGGTTATTAGTGTAATTTTGAACAGTATGTGGTTGACATATGGAGGATCATGTTCAAGAAATAACCTAAAGGGTCATAGTATATGGATAAGGTTAGGTGCCTTATCCTGGTAACACTATTGATACGACCAACTTTGTAATAGTTACAAATGATTTGATCCAAATCATTTATGTGGAGACATGTGAGTGGGGGTATTTTATACAATGAGTTTGTATAAGACTGGACCACGAAATATTTAATCTCTCTTTATAAATTCGTTAATTGAGAAGATTAATATTTCATCAGGATGATCATATGCAACTCGATATTAATCCTGCGTGAGTCATGAACTCCTGCCTGTGAGAGCTTGTCCTTTGATTTGCATGGGTGATAGTGGCTTTTGTAGCCGATTCAATATGCCTACCATTTTGGGGACTTGACCAAATAGGGAGCTAGGAACATAATCTCACAAGATGGAATTCACTCATTCCCATATAGGGTAAGTAGATGAGTAGTTCTCTTAAGTGATGATTTCGGGACTTGAACAATGGGGTCTCACCCTCTCATTGGCCCGAGAGGGACTTAGTTTATAATTAGATTATAAACATATTGTTCATTAGAGAATCAATGGTACTTAAGGTGCAAGATGTAATTATATGGATAAAACAGACTTTTAACCCAGCTGTAATTACGAACAACTCGTGAAGATCGACTTGCATGTAATGATTATATCTATGGACACAACTTGTCCTACAGTGCATAAGAGTGCAACTCTAAGTCTATAGTAGAGTGACCTATAGTTAATGAATGAAAATTAATTAATTAAAGAGTTTAATTAATTAATTTTGTATCATTGGAGCTTATAATCTGTAGGTCCATAAGGTCCTATTGCTAGCTCATAGTAACACTAAAATATCAATTTAGTTGATAGAAAATTTTGAAATGTTCAAATTAATATTAATTTGAAGTGTTCAAATTAATATTTAATATAAAAGAAGAAAATATATTTATTATATTTGATACATTAAATATTAAAATTTGAAATGTTCAAATTTAATATTTAATTTGAAGTGTTCAAATTAATATTTAATATATTAGATATATTAAATATAAAAGAGAAAAATATATTTATTGTATTTGATACATTAAATATTAAAATAATTAATGTATATTTGATATATTAAATAAAAGATATTTATAGAATTTGAATAAGATTCAAATAAATAAATATCGTAGGAGATTTGAATGAGATTCAAATAAATATAAGATATATTTTAATATATTAGATATTAAAATATAATATTTTAATTATGGTAAAAATTTTCCCTTGGTTACTATAAATAAGACCCTTGGGTTGAATAATTCTTCACAACACACATCTCTTCAATAGAGAGAATTAGAGAATTCTCTCTAGACCTCTTCCTCTCCAATCCCTTGGGGATTTTCTTTCAAGAGGCTCCCACAAGCCTTGGTCATGTGTTCAAGTCATAGCCAAGAAGACTTTGTGGAAGAGATAAAGATCCGCCAGAATATTTTCGATAATATTATTTTCAAGGTATTTATTGTTTAACCCTTGTATTTTAGTTTAATTCTAAATAAATCAAAAACGATTCCTATGTTTTCGCTGTGGGTTTAATTCGATTATTTCCTTCACGAATAACTCATGAAGGATCGACTTGCATGTAGTGATTATATCCATTTATACAACTTGTCCTACGGTACATAAAAGTGAAACTCTAGATCTATAGTGGAGTGACTTATAGTTAATGAGTGAAAATTAATTAATTAAAGAGTTTAATTAATTGATTTTGTATCATTGGAGCTTATATTTGTAGGTCCATAAGATCCTTTTACTAGGTCATATAAACAAATATGGATCAATTTCGTTGAGAGAAATTTTGAAATGTTCGAATTAAAATTTAATATTTTTGATATATTAAATGAGGAAAAACATATTTATTGTATATGATACATTAAATATTAAAGAAATTATTAATGAATTAAGATGTATTAAAGAAAAGATATTTATTAAATTTGAATTAGATTCAAATAAAGAAATAGATATCGTAGGATAATTTGGAAAAGTTTGAATATGATTCAAATTAGTTAGATAAATATATTTTAATATATATATTAAAATATATTATTTAATTATTTTCTCTAGACCACTATAAATAAGGCCCTAGGGGTAAGCCATTTGTGTGCATTGTTCACAAAAGAAAAGAACTCTTGAAATTCTCTTCTCTTCCCTCTCTCTATTTTCAAGAAGATTCCCACAAACCTTTTTTGTCATTTGTTTGAGTCATAACAAAGAAGACTTTGTGAAAGTCTTGGAATTCAACCTCATTGGAGTTGGAGTACAATGAGAAAAAGGCCTGACATAATATTCTCTATATAATTCTAAGGTATGTTGGCTTAACCTTAAATTTTGTATTTAATTCTAAATAAATCAAAGTCGATTCCAATACTTCCGCTGTGGGTTTAATTCGATTATTCCTTTCACAAATAAAGAGACCAATTTCACTCATTGCCTAATTGACACAACCACTCTTTCTTCAAAGGAGATTGGGTCTTTACCACCTCTAATTTTCGTTGAGGTAGGATTAAGCTTCTGAGCTTCACGGGTCTAGAACAAAAAAAAAAATAGTAGCAAAATAAAAATAAAAACAACATAATGAGAGATTCTTTTTGCATGAAAAAACCCAGACATCATTGCCTCCGTTTCTTCCTTATTTTATAAGCTTTATGGGCTAGAGTTTTCTATATTTGTTCATGCGCAGCTTTGGTCAACTTGCCTTGCTGAATTCGTGGAGAAGAATGCAATTGCAATTCTGCTGCAATCGTTTTCCAGATCTGCCAGAATTACAATTGCAATGCAATTCTGTTGCATTCTTCAAATTCCTGCACAAAAACATCAAGTAAGTGTGGTTATTATTTTCTTTTGCTTTCTTTTCTCCACTTACTTAATTTAAAAGTCTTCCAACAATAATTCAATTCAAACCAACTTTTTGCTAGTCTCTTTATCTAATGACACACATAAAATAACAAGAATAACTAAGTATAAATACCAAATAATCCTCATAAATAAGAATTATCACTTGTGGACCCCATATAATTTTTAATGAACCCTACATAATTTTCAAAAGAATGATGACTTGGCAAGTAATCAATAGAGGTAGTATGAAATAATAGTACTAGAATTTTTTTTGTGTTCAAGACGTCCACGTGGCCAATAAGATGACGTGGAAAGCAAGTAAAGTCACCCACTCCGCTCTTATATTCTTTTCCATTCAAAAGCTTTGACTCATCATTTTTTTTTTAAACATTTTGACTCATCAACTTTTTGTTTGTCATCATCTCACAATTTATTACTGTTTAAATCTTATTGGCTCTTTTTTTTCCTTCTATTTTTTGTCAATGTATTTTTGAAACATCTTGTTTTTTTTTTATTTTTATTTTTAATTCAATAACATACCAAGGTGAGACCTCTTGGATCAAAGACTTATACTTTTTACTATTTGAACTATGTATTAATGGATTAATAGAATACAAAGTACATTTTCTCTTCTCTTTCCAACCTAGAAAATTATCTCACTCCCATCGTCAATCTTTAGTACATTTATAGCAAATTAACGATAGAGATCAAAAAGTTCACCATTTAAAAGTTTAGTACCAAAATAGATATTTGAAAGTACAATGCTCAAAATGTATTTTAAAAAATTTAAAATATAGAGACTAAAATAAATATTTTGAAAATATAGAGACTAATTTTTTTTTTAAAAAAAGGCACCAATACCAAAATAAAATTTAAACTTTGAATAACAATAATTGTCATCTTCTTAATTATCTAGTTAAATAGTAATAAAAAGTCGTCAGATTTCACATTAGCTTCTACGTAATTGAAGTAATGAAAGAAAGGTGATTTTTTCCATTTGAATGTCCTAGACTACTACATAGGCTAAAAATTCCAAGGAGAGCATCTCAGGCTCCGTTTGATAACATTCTCGTTTCTTATTTTTGTTTCTTAAAAACTAAAAACAAAAACATGTTTGATAACTATTTCTGTTTCTTGTTTCTTGTTTTTTGGTAAAAATAAATTTTAGTACATATACTATAATAAAACATATAACATGATTTAAAATAAATATAAAACAATTATAAAGAGGTTATAGTATTTTATTAAGGCCCAACACCTAATTATTAATAATAATAATAATAAAATTTATCCTTCAAATGTTGTTCAAATTTGATTTGCAATGTTATTTCTCACTTCAATCAATTCACCTTGAACGATTTTGACTTACAAGAGTTAGTTCAATTAGATAAATTTGTAAATTGTCTAAGGTCAGATAATCGAACATACCCACATTTCTTTAATTTAATAATAAACTTTATTTTTTTTTCTTTAAAAATGTATTAGTCAATAATACACGCAAGTAAAATCAGAAAAAGAGATAAAATGTATATATTTTTTTACATTTAATGGTAAACATGAAATACATTATTAGTTTATTTATTTAATAAAAAATAAAATTGTACCAAAAGGAAAAATAATAGAGAATTAAATAGAAAATAATAACTATAAGCTCGTTAATGTAAAGTAAAAGAAAATAAGAAAATAAGAGAGAAGAGAAAAACAGAAAAGAGAAAAGTAAAAAGTAAAAAGGAAAAAAGAAAAAAAAAAGATAATGAATTATTAAAAGAAAAAAAATTATGATGAAAGAGAGAGAACGAATAGAAATAAATAAATCAAAAAAGAAGAAAAAAAACAAAAATATTAAAAATATTAAAAGAAAAAAAATAGAATGGAAGAGAGAGAAAGAAGAGAGATGGAAGAGATGGGTAAAAAGAGAAATAGGAATACATGCATGAAACCTGAAAAAAAAATAGAAACAGAATTTGAGAAACTATTTTTTGAAGTTTCTCAAAATTTGTCATTTTTTTAGAAACGTTTCTAAAAAATTTAGAAACAAGAAACAAGACGATTTATCAAACATGTATATTTCTTGAAAAATGAGAAACAAGAACAAGAAACAGAAAATAGAAACGTTATCAAACGAGTCCTCAATGTCTCAACTCTAATGTGCATAAATGAAGTTTCGTTTTCTCTTTGGACCTAACTTCTAATGAAAGGCAGCGACAATTTCTTCAAATGCAGAGTGAGAAGTTTTTTAGGTGTGGGCAACCATTGTTTATCTTTATTACATAGTTTCTTGAGAGTTTTATACGAGTGGTTTATGAGATAAATCATTCCTATTAGAGTGGCTATATTTATACTAGACAAGTTAATATCATAAGTAATAGTTATTATAGTTTAGTTTCAATATTACTTAACGAATGTTTTAATACATCTAAAATTATACTTATTGTTGTAAAATTGAGAGGCGAAACCGGGCACCAAAACTTTACCAAAACATATAATAATAATAATAATAATAATAATAATAATAATAATAATACAAGTGTTAGAATATAAAAGGGAGTATATATATATATATATTATAAACAAAAGAAAGTGGAGATTTATGGCAAATTTAAAAACAAATGAAATTAGAGAAAATGGGAGAGGAAAAAGAAGATTGGAGAGATTTCTTTACCAATTGTCTCCATTTATTTATCCATCAAGAACCACAATTAGGAGAGCATGATGTGGTCCATTTGGACATCAATCTATGGTCTTTGTTGGACACATGGAAGACACTTTGGCTATGGATAAAATGCCACTTGGTATGGATATCAAATGGGCATGTGGAATGGGCATTTATATTTACAATACTCCCCCTTAAATGCCCATTTATAAAATATGCCTCGTTAAAAACCTTACTAGGAAAAAAAACCCAATGGGAAGAAAAAAAACCCTAGTGAAGGAAAAGAGTACATATTTTATATAGTTTACTATAATACATTCACTCCCCCTCATGGAGACATCACTTAAAGTCTTTGAGTCGCCGCATTCCAATGCTATATACTAATTTATCGAAGGTTGCAGTTGGTAATGCCTTCGTAAATAAGTCAGCCAGGTTATCTTTCGAACAAATTTGTTGTACAGTGATATCGCCATTTTCTTCAAGATCATGAGTATAGAAGAGCTTTGGTGAGATATGCTTTGTTCTATCTCCTTTGATATATCCTCCCTTGATTTGAGCTATACATGCTGTGTTGTCTTCGTATAACATCGTTGGAAGAGGTTTACTTGAAGACAAGCCACATGTCTGATGAATGTGTTGTGTCATCGATCTTAGCCATACACATTCTCGACTTGCTTCATGAATAGCGAGGATTTCAGCATGATTTGAAGAAGTGGCCGTTATAGTCTGTTTCACTGATCGCCACGATATAGCAGTTCCTCCACATGTGAATAGATAACTTGTCTGAGATCTAGCTTTGTGTGGGTCAGATAGATAACCAGAATCTGCATAACCAACTAGATCATATTTTGATTTGTTAGAATAAAATAAACCCATATCAATTGTCCCTCGAAGATATCGGAGTACATGCTTAACTCCGATCCAATGTCTTTTTGTAGGATATGAACTATATCTAGCTAATAAATTTACTGAAAATGCAATATCTGGTCTTGTGTTATTAGCCAAATACATAAGTGCACCAATTGCACTAAGATATGGTACTTCAGGACCAAGTAGTTCTTCACTGTCATCTCGAGGTCGAAATATATCTTTCTTTACATCCAGTGAACGAACTTCCATTGGAATGTTCAATGGATGTGCTTTATCCATATAGAATCTTTTTAAGATTTTCTCTGTATAAGTTGATTGATGAACAAATATCCCATCTGCTAAATGTTCAATTTGCAAACCAAGGCAAAATTTTGTTTTTCCAAGATCTTTCATCTCGAATTCTTTCTTAAGATATTCTATTGCCTTGGATAACTCTTCAGGAGTTCCGATTATATTTAAGTCATCAACATATACAGTTATAATAGCAAATCCTGACTGAGATTTCTTTATAAAAACGCACGGACATATTGGATTATTTTGGTATCCTTCTTTCAACAGATATTCACTCAGGCGATTATACCACATTCGTCCTGATTGTTTTAATCCATATAATGATCTCTGTAACTTTATTGAATACAATTCCCGAGAACTTGATTCATATGTTTCTGGTATTTTAAATCCTTCCGGGATTTTCATATAAATGTCATTATCCAGAGATCCATATAAATACGCCGTGACTACATCCATTAGATGCATATCAAGCTTTTCATATACAGTCAGACCAATCAAATATCTTAGCGTTATTGCATCCACCACAGGAGAATATGTCTCCTCATAATCAATACCAGGCCTTTGCGAGAATCCTTGTGCAACAAGTCTTGCTTTATATCTTGTGACTTCATTCTTTTCATTTCTTTTCCTTACAAATACCCATTTATATCCCACAGGTTTGACGTTTTCCGGTGTTGGGACTACTGGTCCAAAAACCTCACGTTTTGAAAGTGAGTTCAACTCTGTTTGGATTGCTTCTTTCCATTTCGGCCAATCCTTTCTACGTTGACATTCTTTGATAGATTTTGGGTCAAAATCATCACTTTCATGAATAATATCGTGAGCAACATTATAAGAAAAAATGTTGTCAATAATGATATCATTTCGGTTCCATCTCTTTCCTGTTGTAACATAGTTTATAGAAATTTCATTATTATCCTCAAGCGTTTGATTTTCACCAATACTCTTTTGAGTAGTTGTATTCTGGATTTCTTCTGGAACATCCATACCTTTTATTGAATCATTTTGATTCTCAACTACTTTTATTTTTCGAGGATTTTTATCTTTAGAACCTATTGGTCTACCACGCTTCTGGCGTGCTCCAAACTCATTATTGACAACTTGTTCCTTTGGGATATCAACTTTTGATGGAGCATTTGCAGCTGGTATATATGATTTAGTCACACTTTTAGTATATGTGAATGCATCTGGTAGTTGATTTGCTATATTTTGCAAATGAATTATCTTTTGAACTTCAAGTTCACATTGATTTCTACGAGAATCTAAATGAGATAATAACGATGCATTCCATGTAATTTCTTTTTCCAACTTCTTAATTCCTCCCCCTAATGTTGGAAAATTTGTCTCATTAAAATGACAATCAGCAAATCGTGCAGTAAATACATCACCCGTCAGGGGTTCAAGATATTTAATAATTGATGGGGAATCAAAACCAACATATATTCCTAACCTCCTTTGAGGACCCATCTTAGTACGTTGTGGTGGAGCAATCGGTACATATACTGCACATCCAAAAATTCTTAGATGGGAAATATTTGGCTGCTGGCCATAAGCTAATTGCATTGGGGAGTATTTATTATAAGCTACTGGCCTAATACGTGCCAGTGATGCAGCATGCAAAATAGCATGACCCCATACCGATGTAGGAAGTTTAGCTCTCATAAGCAATGGTCTTGCAATTAGTTGCAGACGTTTTATAAATGATTCTGCTAGACCATTTTGTGTATGAACGTGAGCTACAGGATGTTCAACACTTATCCCAATTGACATACAATAATTATTAAAAGTTTGGGATGTAAATTCACCAGCATTATCAAGTCGAATGGTCTTAATTATATTATCAGGAAATTGTGCTTTTAACTTAATTATTTGAGCAAGTAATCTTGCAAATGCAAGATTTCGACTTGATAATAAGCATACATGTGACCATCTGCTGGATGCGTCAATTAATACCATAAAATATCTAAATGGACCACTTGGTGGGTTAATAGGTCCACAAATATCACCTTGAATTCGCTCTAAAAATGCAGGTGATTGAATCCCCACTTTAGCTGGTGATGGTCTAATAATTAATTTCCCTTGAGAACAAGCATCACATGACAACTCATTGGATTGAAGAATCTTCTGGCTCTTTAAAGGATGTCCATGTGAATTCTCAATAATTTTACTCATCATTATTGACCCTGGATGACCCAATCGATCATGTCAAACACTGAATATTTCTGGATTCATGAACTTCGGGTTCATTATTGCATAACTTTCGATTACTCGTATATGAGTATAGTATAATCCAGAAGAAAAAGCAGGCAGTGTTTCTAATATACGTTTTTCATGTGAAACAATATATGTTATATAGAGACACTCTATATTATTTTTACAATCAGTTTCAACATGATAATTATTTTCACGTATATCTTTAAAACTTAATAAGTTTCTTTTCGATTTGCTAGAGAACAGAGCATTATTAATTGTAAATCTTGTTCCTCTAGGCAAAATAAAGTTTGCTTTTCCAAAACCTTCAATCAGATTTGCAGAACCTGATATAGTATTGACTTTTGCTTCCAGTATTGTCAATCTAGTAAAATATTTTCTATTTATGAGTATCGTGTGCGTAGTTGCGTAGTCTGCCAGACATAAATCCTCATTGCTCATTTTCGAGTTACTCAACATATTGAAATTGTTCATATTTCTTCATTGAAAAGAAAAGAAAAACGATTACAAAGAGTCTTAAATATATATTCAAACAAAACAACAACAAAAACATACTAAACAGTACTTAATTATATATTTTCATACAAATCATCATCTACTTGTTTGATTGCATCAATTCTCTCTCCAGGAGATTCAAAATAATCAGCTACATCAAGATGCATCATATTGGAGGGGTCAAACACATCATCTTCTTGAATGGCAAGATTTACCTCCATATTCTTTCCTTTTCCTTTTTCCTTCAGGGAAGCTTGATA
This sequence comes from Trichosanthes truncata, assembly GCA_033996785.1. Lineage (NCBI taxonomy): Eukaryota > Viridiplantae > Streptophyta > Magnoliopsida > Cucurbitales > Cucurbitaceae > Trichosanthes > Trichosanthes truncata. The sequence goes on from JAWPNB010000003.1 coordinate 80,802,790, forward strand.
GAGATCAACAAGGTGTTTTGACGTACGACAGGTACGTGACCAGTGCCCAGTCAGTCCGCACCGGAAACATTTATGTTCATCACCTTTCGAACTTCTATCTTGTGGAGCCTTTCCTTTATGATCATCACTTCGTGTGGGTTTCTTAAAATTATAATGCCCACCACGAAAATAGGTATTTCTTCCTCTACCGCGGTCCCGACCTCGACCACGACCACGACCTCGACCACGGTTATTAAAATTCACAGCATTCACTTCAGGGAATGGCGTTGCTCCAGTTGGTCGGGATTCGTGATTTTTCATCAATAACTCGTTAGTTTGTTCAGCAACGAGAAGACATGAGATAAGTTCAGAATATTTTGCAAAACCCTTCTCTCGATATTGCTGCTGCAGGAGCATATTCGAGACATGAAAAGTGGAAAATGTCTTCTCTAACATATCAACATCAGTAATCTTTTCTCCGCATAATTTTAATTTTGAACTAATTCTGAAGAGTGCGGAATTATATTCACTTACTGATTTAAAGTCCTGCAACCTCATGTGCATCCAATCATAACGAGCTTTAGGAAGAATAACTGTTTTTTGATGATCGTACCTTTCTTTCAAACCTTGCCATAGAACGTAGGGATTTTTTATTGTAAGATACTCCATTTTCAATCCCTCGTGAAGATGATGGCGAAGGAAGATCAGGGCTTTTGCTTTTTCTTGATTTGATGCATCATTTCCTTCTTTAATTGTTTCTCCAAGATTCATAGAATCTAAATGGATCTCAGCGTCAAGGACCCATGACAAGTAGTTATTTCCATTAATATCCAGGGCCGCAAATTCTAGCTTTGTAAGGTTTGCCATAATAACACTATCAAAAATAATAATATATTCATATTAGAAATTTAACATAAACCAAATGCGTAAAAATGACTTACCTATAAGACTTACCTTTAGCGGGAAAAATGACAGAGTCTCGTGCTGATAACGTGTTGTAAAATTGAGAGGCGAAACCGGGCACCAAAACTTTACCAAAACATATAATAATAATAATAATAATAATAATAATAATAATAATAATACAAGTGTTAGAATATAAAAGGGAGTATATATATATATATTATAAACAAAAGAAAGTGGAGATTTATGGCAAATTTAAAAACAAATGAAATTAGAGAAAATGGGAGAGGAAAAAGAAGATTGGAGAGATTTCTTTACCAATTGTCTCCATTTATTTATCCATCAAGAACCACTATATATAGGCAATTAGGAGAGCATGATGTGGTCCATTTGGACACCAATCTATGGTCTTTGTTGGACACATGGAAGACACTTTGGCTATGGATAAAATGCCACTTGGTATGAATATCAAATGGGCATGTGGAATGGGCATTTATATTTACAATACTTATGAATTTGTAAGATTTTCTTTTTTCTTTTTTTTTTTTCTTTTTTCGTTTATTTCTTTTATAAAATAAATGGACCGAGTTCAAACATTCTGTTGCTTCCACGAATAACATATTTCTTTTGGTCAAATACTCAATTTAGAATACGATCTCTTTAGGAAGATTATAATTTATTGTAATAAATTCATGTATACTTCTTTTTAAATTAATTTTTTATATACTTCATGTTTATGAGTAACTGTGGAAAAAGAAAATGGATCGTTATTATGATTGGAGGGCTGTATTTAAGATTAGTTTTTTTTTTCAAAGTGTCTTTATAATCAATATAATGATAGTACTTTAATAAAAAGCACTATTATAAAAAAAATTTCCCAATGGTTGAAATGTTTAAAAATGTTATTTAACAAACAAATTTTTTTTTTTGAATTGACAAATCACTAAAGAAAATTAATTTAATTTAAATATATGATAAATAAAACAACTCAAATTAAAAAATAATAATAAGTGAGAGAAAGTGTATACAATGAGAGATTAAGTGAGAAACGTTATTAATTGTATGTGTAGAGGAAGACCATTAGAAGATAGTTTTTATGAAGAGAAATGACTGATAAAAGATAGGTTACATGAAGAGAGAGATTCCTTAGAAAAATCATATATGATATATTTAAAAAGAAGCTCATGAGAGAAGTAGTGTGACAGACAAAATTGGTAAGAGCATACATGCGTGCAATAAGAAAGTTAGTACAAAAAAAAAATTGGTTGCAAAGAAAGAGATTAGTGAGAAAAAGCATGTAGAAAAGGGAAATTGAGTGTGAGGAAGTAGGTGTACAAAATAGTGAAGAAAATAAAATTTGTATTACTAGAGATTAAATCATCTTTATAAACTACTTCTAAAAAAGTGTTTCAAATTGGAATCAAACATAAACATTTATAAGTTGTTTGGGGTACTGAGTGAGTTATAATAGTCTGTGTAGAAATGTCCACGGGGTGGGGCGAGACCGAAGAATGGCTTCTCCATCCCAGCCCCGCCCTCCATTCAATCCCTGTCCCCGTGAAAGTTTTCATTTAATTTTGTACGGAACGGGGTGGGGATTCCCCATGGAGAATTCGCAGGGATCCAGTTTCCCACGGAGAATAATTATTCATTTATGATTTTTCATTTTTTAAAATTTGATTAAATAAAATATATTTCTTTTTGAAAATTTCTATTTAAATTGTTAATTCCTTTATTAGATATCTATTTAAGAGAATTTTTTTTAAATTTCCTTAGAAAATAAAATAATATTTAATAAAAGTTTGGACTTATGGTTTATTATATATATATATTTAAAAAAAAAAAAGAAATCGGGGCACAGGGACAGGGTCGGGGACAAGGAACCTATTCTCCGTCTCTGTCCACGTTGAGCTAACAGGGAAAAATTCTTCCCCACTCCCTCCCCATTCCTCGTCTAAACGGGGATTTCTTGCCTCGTTAGAGGTGAGTCAGCCCCGGGTAAAAATTGACATCTCTATGTCTGTGGGGCTATATAATATGTGTTTAAGATGCATAGTTGTTTAGTATGAGTTATAATAATCTGTGTTTGAGGTGTAGAGTTATTAAACTTCACAGACTATTATAACCCACTTAGCGCCCCAAACAGGCCTTTAAAGCAAGAATCAGTTTCTCACTAATTTCTATTTAAAGTCTGTTTGAAATACCTTTTAGTTTAAGCATTTTTTTTAAAGATATTTTCAATAAAAAAATATTTTTATATCTTACATTTAAAAAAAAAAAATTTAATAACAAATGTTCTTGGTTGAGAGTTATTATATTAATTACAAATATGTTTTTTTTTCTATTACGTATTTGGAAGATTTTCGATTAATCACTTAAAAAGTAATTTTTAGATAATCTATCTTTTAAGAGTTTCTTCAAAAATAGCTTTTAAATTAATCTAGTTTTCTAAAGTGTTTTTTAGTTTTAAGATTTAAAAAAAAACACTTTTGTTAATTTAAAATTACCCAAAAAACTATACTAAACACACTTACAATTATAATTATTAATTTTTTCGAATCTACTTATAAAAAATTAATTTTATTTAAAAATTTTGTTTTTTGAAAAGTTATTTCAAACCCACTATTAGTGTGATTCACTCTTTATTGAATTTGGGTATTTGGTTTAATCTTTTTCAAGAAATGAAATTGATCAGTGCAACTAATTTATAAAATAATCGAATCAAATTGAATTGAACCAAAATAATATACATGCATGACAATTAGGAACTACGTGACAGGAACCACTCTAATTATAATACTTTATTTTAATCTTTTTACATTAAAATAATAAATACCAAGATGTAAGAGAGAGAAAAATGATGGTTTGGTAGGTCCATGACAAACATTCAAAATAAGTTAAAAAGGAAAGGAAAATAGATTTGGAAAAATATATATAGGAACAATATTGTCATTTTGAATCACACACGAGTCAAGTTGAGATTGAAGAATCAAACCCATGCACCCACCATTCACATCATGAAATAATCATAATTTTTTTTAATTAAAAACTCAATAATTTATATTTGGTTAAAGAAAAATTCAATTTTTACTCTTAAACTAACATGTTGTATCAATTTACACCATAAACTTTTAATTACATTAAATTGATAATTTTTATCATCTATTCTATTTTTGTTAATTCACCTACTAATTTTAACAAAAAGTAATGTAAAATTATTTGAAAACTCACTAGGTGTAATAATATTTAGTTTTGCACAAGTTTAAGTTTGATTTATACATAAATTAACTAGTGAATAACTTTGTCAAAACTCACACATTTTCATCAAAATTTAGCACTAATGTTAGTTTTTCTTTGAAATTTTATCAAATTTGTATTATACATATATTTTATAATTTATTGAAAATATATGAAAATATTTTTTTAATGAATTTTCTAAAAAAACTAATCATAGAGTAAAAATTGAAGTTTAAGATTAAGATGGTAAAGAACTAAAAAAAAAAAAAAAAAAAAATTAAGATCGTAAAATTTATCTATGTTTAAGTAGGATGCAACTGAAATTTAGAATGAAAATTAAGGGTAAAAATTGATTTTTTTTTTCCTTTTTAACTTAATTAAGAAACCCTGAAATAATTAATTAACAGTGTAATTGACGATTAGTGGGTCTTCCATTTCTTTTATTGGGTCAACGATGCTTCTTTTCTTCTTCTTCCCATTTTGCTATCTGAATCTCTGAGCAATCTGTGCCAATAACAATCTCCCTCCGTTCTCCAAACCCTTTTGGCTAGATATGCTGATTCATGAACTTACTGTCGATTAATTGATTCCTATTTGCAATTATGTTCGATTTCTGTGATTTCTCCCTTGTTTTTCCAATGATTTCTCTGAGTTTTTTCTGGGTCAACTCTGTCAGTCTTCTACTAGCTCTTCTTCTTGAATCCTCAGATCATCATCTCTAGCGTCCGATCCATTTGTGTTAATCATTAACTTCGGTCAAAGGGTGTCTTTGTTGTTTTGTTTTTGGCTTAATCTTTTGTGATGTTTTTTGTTCGATTAAGTTTTGGGTTTGAAGTTCTTTTTGTTAGTCCATGGGTGAACTGCTGAAAGAAGCTTTTTCAGTAAGATTTTGATTCCATTTCTGACTGTGGAGTCTTGGTTATCTGTGTTTGTCTGATTATTGACGACATAATTTCCGTCCATGGGTTCAAGTAAGTAATTATTAAAATTTTTCCCTATTTGGTTCAATTAGTTCTTGTTCCAAATCCGTGTTTTGGGGGTCTTAGATTCTTTCTCTTGATTTAAGGATCTGAGCATCGTGATTTTGCTCAATCTGTGTTACTTTTGAGCTCCTTTCTTAAGTTAGCTTAGTGGAAACGCATATTTTAAGTCATGGACAATGCCAATGATCCATCCTCGTCCCCAAGTTTCGCCTCCTCGTCTTATGTGTCAAATGGGTCCAGTTATAACAACGTTCCTGCAACATTCAGCAATGATCCTTCTGCAAATTCTGACCATATGTGCCTTAACAAGCTAAGTACAAGCCTCGAGAAGCTAGTGATTGATTCTGACTATGACTACACCGATGCAGTGATTGTTGTTGAGGGCATTGAGGTTGGTGTTCATCGCTGTATATTGGCGGCTCGAAGTCAGTTTTTTCATGACCTTTTTAAGCAGGAAATGGATAGCTCCACAAAAGATGGAAAGCCAAAATATTGTATGTCTCAGTTGGTACCTTTCAGCAAGGTTGGAATTGAAGCTTTCAAGGTTATCTTGAGTTACTTGTACACGGGAAAGCTAAAGCCATCACCACCAGAAGTGTCAACGTGTGTGGATGAGGCCTGTGCCCATGATGCTTGTGGCCCTGCTATTAATTATGCAGTTGAATTGATGTATGCTTCTGCCACTTTCAAGATGAAAGAGATGATATTGCTTGTTCAGGTAGGAGGACATTTCTCAGATTCATTATATTTCTTATCCATATGGTTTTGTTGGTTGGTCTCTTTGGTGGAAAGCTTACTGTTTCATTCATTGGTTTTTTATAGTCCTTGTTATCAGTTTGTTATTTGAGCCCAATACTGTAGCTTCTTTCACGTATGCTTACAGATGGAGATTCTTGTGGGGAAATCTACTAAAAAGAAATGAAATGCAGTATAGAATTAGAATGGTACATTTAGCATAATTGAACTTATTGCTGCTTTTAAGAACGAGATCATTAGCTCAGCTGTGTAGCCAGTGGTTGTTATGTAGGCATTGTCTTTGTATGGATTACTGATGGCTTAGATGGGCTTGACTTAGGTGGCTTAATTTAATAGATAGCTTAATCTGCATAATATACTGATTCTGCGAAAGGTCAGTTCACTAAGTCAACTGCTTATCCTGTTTTGGCCAAACAAATTCAAGTCATAGGGTGCTTCATCTTAGTTTAGGTTCTTTCTCTTAGTCTGATCGTGAGTGAATATACAAAAGGACGGTATGCCTGCTTCAATTCAGATTTTGGATGTCTTGTTTGTTAGTTTAGTTTTACAACAAAATTTTAATGTCCTATGTGATTTATTTTATAATCTAACTCAGTATCCACTAACTTGTGCAGCGTCGACTCTTAAATTTTGTTGAGAAGGCATCTGTGGAAGATGTGATGACTATACTGATTGCTGCGTACCATTGTCATCTGGACCAGCTACTCTCCCCCTGCATCCAAAGAGTCGCAAGGTCGGATCTTGATGCTGTGTCTCTAGAAAGAGAGCTTCCTGGTGAAGTTGCAAGTGAGATTAAATCACTGCGCATGAAACCACAGCAAGAGACTGAACCAAATATTGTGGAAGAGGTGGACCTGAACCGTGAGAAGAAAATCAGGAGGCTCCACAAAGCATTGGATTCTGATGATGTTGAACTACTGAAACTTCTTTTAAGTGAATCTTCTGACATTACCTTGAATGATGCTTATGCCCTTCACTATGCGACTGCTTATTGTGATCCTAAGGTCATTAAAGAGGTTCTTAATCTAGGCTTGGCAGATCTCAATCTTAAAAGTCCTAGGGGACAAACAATTCTTCATGTTGCAGCAAGGCGTAAGGATCCTAAAATCATTGTGGCCCTTCTGGACAAGGGAACCTCTGCATTAGAACCTACAACGGATGGACAAACTGCGGTTACAATCTGTCGAAGGCTGACTAGGCCTAAGGATTATAATGAAATGACTCACCAGGGACAGGAATCTAACAAAGATCGATTATGCATTGATGTGTTGGAGAGAGAGATGCGTAGGAATTCAATTTCTGGTAGCATGGAAATGGCAACTCAGATTTCCGCTGATGATATGCACGTGATGCTAGACTATCTAGAAAATAGAGGTGATATTCTCTCTCTATATATATTTATATATACATTTTTGCTTCCCATCATATAGCTAATTGGAGTTTTACTTTCACATTACAATTCTAAGAAGGAAACATTTTGAAAATGTATTTAAGCTTCTAGGTCGTAAAGAATGCATATGCCCTTTGAAACTTCTAGCTCATAAATTTTCTCGTTTACTTTTCCCTAAGATGTTACAAGGTTATTGGGCATTAGAAAAGAGTGGAAAGATTATGTTAAACTTCTTGGAGAAAGGAATATGGGGAAGGGTCTGCTCTGGTATAGGGACCATATTTTAACATGAAGACAATTATTATGAACCTCTAATGCACAACTTCAAGACAATTAGTAGTGAAATTGTTTAATAGAAGTATTTTTTTTTTCTTTTTAATATAAAAGATAAATAAAGAGTTTAAGTCCTGTTTTGGCGGATAAATTTTTACCCTTATTCTATTTGTCTTTAAAGTTTTAAATATTTTGTTTTAGTGCATGAACTTTACCCAAAAAACCACTTTAGTCCTTGCTATTGATTTTTTATTAAGTTATTTCACAAAAACCCGACATTAGCACGTCATTTTCTTCATTTACCTTATCAATAAATGTCTATATGGACTAGTGTTTGTAGCTACATGCAGTATAGGTTAAGGGTTGGGATTCCAAGTGAATATAGGTTTTTATTAAATGAATAATAGTAAGAACTAAAATAGTTTTTATAGGTAAAGAATAGGGATTGAGACATTTTGGAAGTCGATTAAAACAAAACATTTGAAAGTTTGATGAAGTGAAGCACAGTTAGTGGTTGAAGCTTAATAGGAGAACAAAGGGTATACAGAACCCTCTGAAACAAGAATACTTAGAAGTGGACTATAACACATACATCAGCAAACAATAACATATCTTAAATGCTTAATTACAAAACAAAGTTGAGTTCAAGTAGACTACTGAACTTTAGCAATCGTTAGTTAACAAAAACTAATTCCGCAGTTCATATTCACACACAGCTAATGTCAGTAAGATAGCCATATGTCACAAAATCTAGCCCCTCACATCGTCTGAATTTGTCTTCTCAAGCTTATTTACTTATCATGAAGATTTTATTGGGCTGGGTGTTAGACCATTTATATTTTTCCAGATTAAGTTTGCAAGTAGTATCCTGATATTGATTGACATTGTGTAATGTTAAATATTGAGATTCTGTTGTATTGATTGCTGTTAGTAAAGAAATCTGTATTCCGTGAGTTTAATTTCAATTTTTGTATGATTGATAAACTTCATTAACAAAACATTTCATTTAATCAATGAAATTGTTTCCTATCTAATAATAATAAAAAAAAGATAAACTTCATTAACAAAACATTTTGATTTATTAGGATTCATGGTTGTAAGATTAGTTGAGTTGTATATATTATGATTCAGGTTGAGCCACATGTATTTTGAGCCATTACATTTTAGATCAGCTTGAGGAAAAGATTCAGAGGAGAAATAGGCTACTTTTAAAAAATTTCCATCAAAGCATGACTTAATCTAACATACTTTGATCTAAGCACTTCAAAATTTTGGTTTTTCTCTCATTAAAGTGGATTATGGCACTATTGATTGGCTGTAAGATTGTTTCTTTCTATGGACCAACCAGTTGCTCTAGGAAGTCCAACAAATTGATTTCATTTGATCGAATTTAATATTTATTAGGCCAGATTGGTAGAACTGTAAAGATGTTTCAAACTTTAGCCTATTTTATATAGAATTGCTTCCCCTACTTTATATAGGAAACAGATTGGCATATTGTATTCTTAGCAATGTAATTTTCTTTTGGTTTTAAGATCCAAACAACTTCATGAAAAATGTAAGAGTATGGAAGACTTAATCCAATCCATTCTCCTCAAACCTTTACATCTTTTCCCCTAGTGTTGGGAAGCTAATTTTATTTTTAATCTTTGACACTCAAATCAAGAACCCAACATTTCTTTCCTTTGTTTCAGTGGCTTTTGCTCGTCTTTTTTTCCCTGCTGAGGCCAAGGTCGCAATGGAAATTGCAGATGCGGATTTAACAATAGCATATCCTGGCCTTGTATCATCCAAGGGGTCATCTGGCAACTTGCTGAAGGTTGTTGACTTGAATGAAACACCATCTGTGGGAACCAAAAGACTCCAATCAAGAATGCAAGCTCTAATGAAAACAGGTACTTCAAACACTACTATATTACTTCTCTTTGCTAGAGGGGGAAAAAGAAACAAGTTCAATACTAGCTGATAGTATTTTCTGATGTTTAGTATGGGCAGAGGGGACTGACATGAATCTAGATAGTATGAGTTGAATCTTGATTTTTTAATATATATATATATATAATTGAGGTATCAAAGGCCCCATTTCTTGCATTATGTTCTTGACCCACCCTACTTCTTAGGGGGAGGCTTTGCCTACCCAAGGCAAAGTTTTTTAAGTTATTATGTTTTCCACCTGGGGGCTCTTGAGCCTTTAATTGAATTGAATTATGATATCAAGTCCACCAACTTTAGACTCATCAATCCCAAAATCTTGTTGAATGAACATTGAACAACTTTGTGGGATGATGAGCTCAATTCAGTCAGACCATGTAACGATTACATTAGATTGAAAGAGGTGTTGTGTAATACGAAGTTGGGGAGTTAATTGGTTCAACCAACATTGCTTCATTTTATAGTTTTCTCAAAGAATCATTCTTCATGCTTAATACTGTGTCGCAAGAGTCTTCTAATATCTTCAAAGATATCTTTCATATTTCTCAATGAAAGCTTGATTTCTTACAAGTATGTATATATATATCCTCAAGGATATCGAGTTTGAGTATAAGATGTTGATGTGTAAACATGTGATGTTTGAGAAGAATTTAGTTTCTACTTTCTATCAAATTGAGTGTATGATGAAGTCATATCACATCACATTTGCTCACAGTGGATACGGGTCGACGCTTTTTCCCTCATTGCTCGGAAGTTCTCGACAACTTCTTGGCGGATGACATGCCTGACCTTCTCTTCCTCGAAAAGGGAACTCCAGAAGAGCAGCAGAAGAAGAAGTCTCGGTTCATGGAACTTAAAGATGATGTTCAGAAGGCATTCTCCAAGGACTTAGCAGAGAATAACCGATCAGGTTTTTCATCTTCCTCCTCTTCTTCTTCCTCGCCAAAACCGGGTGCAAATCACAAGGCTAGGAGAAAATAAAGTCAGACTTGTGCTATATTGTTGTAGGTAACATAAACATACAGTTGAATGTGCCATAGAATTTTCCTTGGAAGAATATTTACAGGAATGTAGAAATGTTCTTGCTTTTTCTGTATGATAGGACAAGTTTTCCCATCTTGCTTTCTTAACCTATCCTTTCTGTTTTTGGCCTGTAAAATAACTCCAACTTTTTAGCTTATGAGGTAAACGAAATTGGGCAGTTTGCTAGTGGATCCAATTGCAATTTATATTTTTGGAAATATGGGACATAGTAAATATTCAAGAGAAAAATTATGATATTTACTTTCTGATGTGGTCTGAATTACATGAGTAAATGTCAGTATTACATTTCTAAGTTCTTGATTCCTTTAATTCTATGTTAATTTTCTAGAGTAATAGGTTTCCCCGTTTCAGAGGTCTGAATTATCTTCTGATTTGAGATGTCATATTAAATGTAAATTTAGCTTCTCTCAAACTCTTCCAAACTCAATTCTTGTACTATACCTATCTTTTTGCAACCCATTTAGTTGGTTTACTACGTGGCAAACTTTTTTTTTTAATGTTTTTTAATTTTTTCTACTGAGTGGTTAGAGTGGGCTGCAAAAAAATGAGTGTAGCCCAAGATGCACTCAAGTATTGCTCTATTTTGAAATATCGAATAACTCCTTACATCAATCTTGAAACCCATGATATATGAAAATGTCAATGACGGTAATGACTTAATGAGAATGCCAACATGAGCATAATTTAAGTTACATAAAAGCATGTGGCCTCAACCAATAGGTCTGAGGTTCGAATTCTCCACCTCACATATTTATGAACTAAAAAAAAGTAACTTGATGAGAGGATTAAATATTTTGGCTGTACACTTACTGACTTGTTAGATATTATTAAAGTTCAAAGATCTATTAAATACAAAATTAAAAGTTTAAAGACTTCTTAGACACATATAAAAGTTACAAAATTTGTAATTTAACTAAATATTTTTATGAAAAATATTGCATTTTAAAATTTTAAAATTGAGGTTATCGGCTCAATTCACATTTTAACTGTGGATTTATGAAACCCTTTATGGTACTATCAAGTAATCTATAAATGTTACTCTTCTCTAGTTTGTGTATTTAGGAAAATAAATATATATTCTTTTATATTCTTGTTGTTTTCTAAGGATGATTAAAAAAGAAAAAAAAAATCTTAACCAAAAACTAGTTGAAGAATATAAGATTTAAAAAAAAAAAATAAAAAAAAGATAAACATAATATAATATTTCTGAAGTGGGCTTAACAATTGAACCAATTAAATGAAATTAATATTGGAAATATTTGAATCTCCATAAAGATGATAGGTTTAAATACATAGATTTGTTACTATTATTTAATTCTTCATTTAAATTATTGTATAAATGGGTGGTCCCACAACCAAATCAATACTATCTTTTCTCAACTTGAGCATAGCTCAGTTAGTTAAGACATATACTCTCGATTAAGAAGTCGATGACATAGATGACAATTTTTTTAGTGCAACATGCAGTGTAGAGATTTTAACTTTAGTAAAAGATTCAATTTCTTAACCAGTTTATCTATATTCAATTTGACTTTTTTTTTCTTTTAGTTAAATTGTACTTTTCTACTCCCTCCCTTTGTATTTACTTATCTAAAGTTGACAAATATTTTTTTCAAGGCGGTGAAATGAATAAAAAAAATCTTACTATAATCATAGTAGGTACTGGATTTTAAAAATAAAAAAAAAAATTTAACTTATTTAAAAAGGGTAAAATGTTTATTTGATCATTTAAATATTTTTATGAATGTTTTATATTTATAATTTTCCTAAAAATATCCGTCAACATCTACATTTCATCGATATTTTCATAAAATTAAGATATCGACATTTTCATCGACATTAACATTTAAAACTTTGATTATTAGAATAAAAAATAAAAATTATCGGGTTTGTGGATAGAAAAAAGAAGGTTAAAATACCATTTTGGTCCCTGTACTTTGGACTTTGTTCCATTTTGGTCCATGTAATTTCAAATATTCAATTTTAGTCCCTGTATTTTCAATAAAACTTAAAATTGGTCCCTATGACAAGTTTGAAGTTAATTTTTATCAAAATTGGTTAAATAATAATAATAATTTTAATACAAGATAAGACACAATGTGAATATATTTTCAAATTTTATAGAGGAAAAGCTAATAGACTAACTATTTTTTAGAAAAAATAATTATAAACTAATAGTAAGGACCAATTTTAAGCTTTATTGAAAGTACATGGACTAAAATTGGACATTTGAAAATACAGGAACCAAAATGGAATAAAGCTCAAAGTACAGAGACCAAAATGATATTTTAACCAAAAAAGAACAAAAAAAGTAACTACAATATTCATTTAAAAGAATTGGGTTAAATGTCACATCATTCCATCTATTAAAAAATATATATTATCCTTGTCAAGGTCATGTCAATCTAAATTAATTTGCCAAACAAGTTATTTTTGTTACATTTAACACAATAACACCATCTACAATATAAACTATTATTAAAATTAACGAATTATAGCCAATTTGAATAACACATATATTTTTGACTAAAAAATCAAAGTTTTGAATCCCCCTACTCTTTATGTTGTTGAACTCAAAAAAAAAAAATAATAATAATAATAAAATTAGATTAAAATTCGAATCTCCACCCTCACAAATTGTTAAACTAAAAAAAATTAATTTAAAAAAACAATATATGGAACAAGCAAGAGTAGAGAGAAGTGATTTCTCTTTTTTTTTTTCTTAAGTTATGGAAATTGACCATGCAAATTAAAGAATTTTCTTTTCATTCCATTATACTAATTCTAAGCTTTTCCTTTGTGAAGTCAATTTGCTTCAAAGACATCTAGCATCTAAAATTTACAATCAGCAAATTGTCTAAACTTATTGAATAATCGCACAAAACAAAAAAAAAAAAAACAAACAAACAAACAACAAACAACAAAAAACAAAAAACTATCTTGTTACCAAATCTTTGAAATTTGAAGGGCCCACCACAGCTCTTCCAAAGGCTATGGGAAGTGATAACAGTTTCTTTGCTTTGCCTACATATGCCCTTTTGGTGAAGTTGTCATAATCATTTGCTTCAATGGAATCTAATATTTGCTTATAAAGCATTAGAGATGCCCACACTGGCCATCTACTGGCTGCATTCAGCTCTGCAATGCCCCTCTCAGCCTCATCAAAGAACCTTCTTGCCCTTTTTATCTGTCCTTTCATGAAACTCCGCCACTTCTCGGTCACTTTTCCTCGGAATATGTCGTCGTCGCATAGCCCAGCTTGCGACAACTCATCTTGTGGGAGATACACTCTTCCCCTCCTAGCACTGTCGAAAACAAAACATGAACCAATTCCTCTCAAAGATATGAACAAACAAGAAAATGTAGATTAACTTTCGAGAAGTTTGAAAAGGTTTCATGTCTGTTTCGTTTGTAACCCTTTGTGGTTTTGAAAGCAATATAACTTTAGTTGTTATAAAACGATGGTGGAAGAAAGCGTACTCTTCTCCGACATCTCTAAGAATATTAGTGAGCTGATTGGCAAGTCCGAGAGCCAATGCTGCATTGTAGACGCTCTCTACTGAAGCTTTTGACTCGGGTGCCAACCCCATGACAGGAACACTCATGAGCCCCACAGTCCCAGCAACATAATAGCAGTAAAGGTAAAGCTCGTCAAAGTTCTCGTATCTTGATTTTCGCAAGTCCAACCTCATTCCTTCGATCATGTCCTTGAAGGGCTGTCGAAACACGACGTATAATTTCAAGCCAAGTGAATTGAAACATACACGAACAGAGATAGAGATGACAAAAGGATTTAGACCTCCTTTGCTTGGAGACAGGAGTAGTTAACTCATTATCGCTCGTTTTAATTCGATTCAAATGCTTTTGATTAGACCGAACAACTTTGTGGACTGCCAATTCAAATTAGAGCAAAGAAGAGTCTAGATCTCATTTAACTGAGATGATCAAATTTTAATGATAAAAGGCAGGCAATTCAAATTAGAGCAAAGAAGAGCTAGATCTCCAATTTGTGTGAATGCTTCTCTGTTATTCTTGTACTGTCAAAAAAGTTTATCATTTTTTCATTGGGATCTGATTATTTGTTAAGTTTCACAAGATCTCAGTCATGGCAGCCTAAAGTTCTCATATCCCAAAGGGAGGAGTGCAGAGAAACAGAAACATTCTTAAATTTTAATTTCTAAAATAAGTTTACCTGAATGTCAACAGGGTATTTTGAGACTGTATCAGAAAGAGCAGCATCATACATGTCATACGGTCGACCCTCGAACAGATCAGTTAGTCTTTTTTCCCATCGCTCGAGAGCCTTAGGAGTGATATGTGAAGCATTAGGTCCATCCACGAGCTCGTCGGTCCTTCTGCACCACACTGCATTACAAAGAGTTACACTCTTGAATGTTCAAAACTGAAGATAACATCAAAAAGAAAGTTCTGAACTGCAATGGCAAACTGCTGATAGATTAGTGTTAGAGTGTTGATATAATTAAATTTACCATAACCCATCAGCGTAAGCTTTTAGGTTGATTGGTGATTTAACATAGTATCAGAGCAGAAGGTTCTGAGTTCAAACCCCTGTAATGTCATTTCCTCCCCAATTAATCTTGATTTCCACTTGTTGGGTCTCTTACAAATTTTCAAGGCCACAAGTGAGAGGGAATGTTAGAGTGTTGATATAATTAAATTTATCATAACCCATCAGCTCAAACTTTTGGGTTGATTAGTGATTTAACAGTCAGTAGTATGATAAAAAAAAAAAAAAAAGATAGCTTAGACCCCATTTGATAACCATTTGGTTTTTGGTTTTTGAAAATTAAGCTTATAAACATTACTTCCACCTATGAGTTACTTTATTTGTTATCTACTTGTTACATATGTTTTCAAAAACCAAGCCAAATTTTGAAAACTAAAAAAAACAGTTTTTAAAACCTTGTTTTGTTTTTCTTAATAAAGATGAAACTCATGGTAGAGAAATGGTGAGAAAATAAACACAATTTTCAAAAACAAAAAATCAAATGGTTATCAAACGGGGCCCTAACGAGTGCGGGGATGGTGAATTTGTATTGAAAAACAAATAAAACATAACAGGACCGCAAATGTAGTGATTAAGAATCATCCCTCAGGGTGTGTCTTGGTAGTAAGAGCTCAGGATGTTGGGTTCAAATTTTCAAGTCGAAAACTTAATAACTTAAAACTCTTGTGGTCTCTGGAAGTTTCGTTAATGAAGGTCATGGGTCCTTGACACTCCAGTTATGAAATAAAAAGAGTAGTGATTAAGAATTGTGTCCAGTGAACTGTCATTTTATATCAATACCTAACTTAACTACAAATCTTAAAGAAATGATATAAATTTTAGGTTAAATTACAAGTTTGGTCCCTATAGCTTTAGGGTTGTGTCTTATAGGTTCCTACGTTTGAAGAAGTGTGTAATAGGTTTCTAAACTTCAACTTATATCTAATAGGTCCTTAAACTTTAAGAAGATGGGTCTATAAACTTTCAACTTTGTGTTCAATAAGTTCCTAAACTTCACAAAATGTTTAATAAGTTAGGTATCTTTAAAAAAAGAAAAAGTTTAGAGATCCATTAGATACAAAATTGAAAATTCAAGTACCTATCACTCAAATACTTTTTGAAGTTCAAGAACTTATTGGATACAATATTTAAAAGTTTAGGGAGTTATTGGATACTTTTTAAAGTTTGAGAACCTATTAGAAGGAGTAAACTTTAATTCATTTTTTTATTATTATTTTTTTAATGAGAAACATTGATCCTTCATTTCATTCATGAGACAAATTATAATTTAACTTAAAAGTTAAAGACAACTCGTGACTGTCTTTCAAGAAAAAAACAAAACCAGAATCATCAACAGAAACAACTAGGAAAGCATGGCTACAACTTGGAGCAATACACTGTCTGTTCACTGTCATATCCAACATCCAACTTGATCTATAGAAATGGAGAAAAATTTCAGCAGACAAAAAGATAAAATGCTGGAGGAAGAGGATGACTGATACCGTAAATCGCCCACACTGCTCTTCGCCGCTCCGGTGTCATAAGCTGTGTCCCTGAGAACAGCAAGAAAGAGGCTCAATCAAACAATCATTCGTAAGTTGAGATATTACAATCTAAATGGAGTTACATTCTTCCCATTTCTTGCAGATTACAGAGTTGACAAATGTGAATAGTAGTTTATCAAAAAGAATCTCTGATTACAATAAAATATGCCTCTTTTATTTTATCACAATCTGGAAGAAGAAAACATTCCAGAATTGTCACTATCAGTTCCATTTTCTTGGCAGCCAAACAATCCATATCCCAACAGTGAAAATTGAAATGGGATTCTCAAAAGAGGAAGACAGAAACCAAATTACTTGATCACAGACAGAAACAAAAGCATTGAACAAAGAAATGAAGCAGTAGAGCAAAGAGGGGAAAGTTTACCCAAGTAAAATGTTTTGGCATATTCAGCACAGACCTCACCACAGCGAGAATAAGCCTCAACCAAGAGATTCCCATCACTAATACCCTCATTTTGGATGGGTTTTTCCCAATCCAAAGCTCTTTCTCTGTCCCTCTTGGGCGGCTCCCTCACAAGAGCCGCTTGCTTCAGCACAACTTCATAGACCCTTTCTTCAGAGGATCTTGAAGGATTCGCCACAGCAGCAGAGGAAGCCAAAACCCCACAAGAAATGAGACTCAATCTCTTAGACCCAATTGGCCTGCTGCTGCTGATTCTTGGCATAGGGCTCAGCAGAGAGTTAGCATTCACACCAGACATCTTCTTCTTCACAGCCAGGCACAAAACCCAACCCCCCCAATATTTTATTGGGTGTTCTTCTTCTTCTTCTTCTTCTCTCTCTGAAGCTTTTTGAAAGCCTTTTATTTGAGGGATTTAAAGAGACAGAGAGAAAGGCCAAAAAGTGAATGGGTGACTAGCAATTTTTTGACCATTTTGGATTGGAGAATAGAAAATTAAAAACTTTTCAACTTCTTTTATGGTGGGATTTCAAGAAGCACTTCTTCTTCCCTTGAATGAATATGCTCCCTCTGATCCCAAAGATCCCACATGGGAGGGATTTGTGGACAGAGTTAAGACTCCATATCAGCTTTTTGTCCTACAAAGTTTTTTACTTGGGGCACTAAGATTGTGGTCCTAATAATGGACTCAATGTGGCCTCGACTTGAGCTAGAATGGTAGTGATCTGAGAGAGGGAGAATCTAAATTGGAAGTTTTGATAACTCCAATGAAAATAACAAAAAAAAAAAAGTTGAGCTGGGATGTAAACACTAAAAAGAGTTGGTATTTATTGTTGAATTTAATTTGTTTTTAGAGTTTGAAACACTACAAAGAGTTGGTTTTTGAGGTTTTAAGAATTTGTTTGGTCAAGTGTTTTTCAAAATATTTTTCTATTTTTGCTTTTAGAACTCATTTTAAAATTAGAATGATTTGTGATTTTGATAAGAATGATAATTTTAGTTTATATATATATATATATATATATATATTTTTACTAGTTATTCCGTAAAATTTTCTAATATTAAGATTGTATGGATGTTATTCTCTTTATTGTTAGCCATGTTAGCAATATTTAAAAAAGACATGAGGTCCTTTTAAAAACAAAGTTATAATATTATTAAAAAATTATTTATGGAAAAAAAATTGTATAGCGTATGTGGAGGAATAAGTATTATGGAATTAATATAAAATTTTCCAAACATCACCGAAGTTTTATTTTTCTTTTTTAACTCAATTATGTTTAAGTTGACTTGACAACCATTTATAACTATAATTTTGTCATTTTCAAATATCTATGGGATGGGAACTTCTACACATTTATATATTATTTTGAAAACTACAATTCATAACTTTTATTTCTAATTAGGTTTCCAATAATTATTACTAATATAAATAAACATTAATTATGAGTAATAAATTTTAAATATATTATTATAATAATTGTTATTAGAATGGAAAAAAAAATTCAAAAGTTTATTCGTTTTAAGCCACTTTGGTATATATAATAGATTTTTTTTTACTATAGCTTTATTTGTTTTAAAAGTTATGTTAAGCATGAAACACACATCAAAAGAGTTATATATATATATATATATATATATATATATATATATATATATATATATATATATAATTTTTAACTGACTTTTAAAAGTAAAGATTGTTAACTTAAGCCAACAATTGAACATGTACCCTGACAAAACCACTAAAAAAAATCGTTATCTAAATATATTTTCATTAGATTTTTTTACAAATATAAAATTATTTCTCACAACACTTTCAAACAACCAATGTTACTAACTCAACTTATACTCCGAGAGATAATATAGCATAACTAAAATTTTATATGTACTGAAACACTCACGAGCATTTACGAAAAAAGGAAAAAAAAAATTATAAATAGGTTTTTTTATTACCTTTTTATAAGAAAATGTGTGATCGATGAAAATTGAAGTTGTCCTAGCAAGTCATAGAAATGATTATTTATTTTTAAAAAGTCTAAGTGCAAAAAGGAATTTCAATTTCAATATGATTTGGATCCCTAAGTTCATGAACTAATAGAAAGTTTTTTTTTTTTTCATCAAATCAATAATCATTTTTCTTTTTCTTATTTGGTTTACTTTTCTCTTCACTTATTATGGAAATTTGAATTTAAAAAAAAAAGTCTTTCAAGTAAAAAACAGTGCATTGATATAATAATTTTTAATGATTTAAAATTTGTTTCTTTTTTGTTTAAAAAAAATTGCTTCTTTTTCTTCTCGATTTCATGTTAATCATGTCTAGAATACCTATATATATAAATGTAGACTAACATAAGTTATTAATATTTTCACTCATTAAAAACTAAATAAATAAATAAACTCTCTTACTCAAGTCTTTTAAAATAAAGGCTAAATTATTAAAAAAATAAAAACAAAAATAAAAAACTGGAATTTTGCCCATTGTTTTAAAAATACTCCTATTTTTTAAAAAATTGCAATTTTACGTTTGACATTTCATAAATGTTCCAAAATTACCCTTTAAAGTAGAAATTCTCTAGAATGTTAGATGGAAAATTGACGTGATGATGACTTGAAACGATGGGACAGTGACTATGATGCTTGTTTAGATTAAGATTGAAAGAACAACATTCAAACATGTTGACTTTTCGTCCAACATTGTAATGGTTTTTCTACTCCAATAGTAGTTTTGAAACATTTATGAAAAATCAAAGGTAATATTTTAACATTTAAAAGAATATATGTATTTTTGAAATAAATGACAAAGTTCATAAGTATTTTTTTATAATTTAAACTAAAATAAATTTCTTTAACCTTTGTCAAAAAAATAAATAATAATGAAAAAAAAAAAGGGAAAAAATCAATTTTAACCCTAAACTTACTAGGTTGTATCAATTTTAACCCTAAACTTTCAATTTCATCAAATTGGACCCTAAACTTGCATAAGTGTTGCAATTTCAACCTTTGGTTAACTTTCTGTTTAAATCTCCGTTAAAGCACGTGATTGACTATTTCTTCCTTCTTTTTTTTTTTTAATTCACATTGCACCTAATTAGTAGGTTTCTTTTCTGAAATTTGTTGGAGAAATTTTTATTTGAAGATCTCAAACAATCCAGGTTTAATAGGAACTGCTGCACATTTCTTTTCCTTCTGCACATTTCCTTATTTTTCCTCTCAAGTCAGTGTAAAAGGACAATATTTAAGTTACCTTGTAATAAAAATGAATACATAAAATCGAATACAGACTTTCTTGTTGAGTTTGAGGAACAACAAGGAATAACAAGAAAAATGCTGCAAAGATGAGGAAAAAAAAACCAAAATTGTTTTGCTTTTGTTTCCTACACTTGCATGTTCTTCTAACTAGCAGGAAAAAAAAACAGCAGCAAAAAAAACCCACCAAGTTCTAAGCAATAGGAAAAAAACCGCAAATATTAGAAGAAAAAAAAAACTACAAAAAAAAACCCACAAAGTTCTCAACAAAAAGAAAAATCATGTAAAGTGAGAAGAAAAAAAAAATCTCAAAAGTACTTTTTCCTTTCATCTTCTAGGTAGCTAAATTAAAAGCAACGAAACCCACAGACACAGTGAGAAGAAAATGAGAGAAAACCCATGTACAACTTCTCAGCAACAACAAAATACTAAAATAAATGAAACACTAGAAGAAACCCTGAAAATGAGAGGGAAAAAGTCCCAAATTTGTATTTTCTTTGATTCTTTTTCTTAGCAACAAAAAAAAAAATCGTTCTCACCTTTTGCACAAACGAGACTCTCCTCCTAGAATGATTGAGCGTCCATTTTTCTCCTTCCTAATCGATTGAATGTCCTCTCTTTGTCCCTCTTTCAGTTCTTAGACCCTCTTTCAGTTCTTAGATTGATTGAATGAGTTCTCTAATGAAAAAGCTTCTCCAACAAGTTTCTCTCATGGAAACTCAACCCACACATGTAAATACAAAATGAAAAAAAAAAAAAAAAAAAAGAAAAGGGTCATGATCACGATGGTTTAAGGGGAGGAGATAACATAATGTTTATATTGCAACACTTATGCAAGTTTGAGGTCTAATTTGATGAAATTAAAAGTTGAGGGTTAAAATTGATACAATCTGCCAAGTTTAGGGGTCAAAACTGATTTTTGCCCAAAAAAAAATTGCTTGACCAACCTTCCATTCACATGTCAGCTTAGGCCCCCATGCATGCATGTGAGAAGCACATGGGTGATATAGAAAACTTATGTGTGTGAATTGTTTTTATTAATAAAAATAAAACGCCAATTCATATTTCGAAGGTCCAATTTGATAACGTTATTATATTTGTTTTAAAAACTTTAAACCTTATAAAAAGTACTTGTATGTGTTTTATTTGTTTCACCTTTTTTCTAATCTCTTATTAAAAAAAGTTTAAATTTTAAGGAAAAAAAATACGTTTGTTTTAGTTTTTAGAATTTGATTGAGATTATAAAAATATTTTTGTTAAAGTAAATTACAAAACAAAAGAAAATGTTGATAAATAAGTATGATTTTTAATAACATAAAATAAAATATATATAAATTGGTCATTTTATCTCATTTTAATTGTCAATACATATTATAAAAGTACATTTTTTTGAATATATGTATTCTTCTTAGGTTAAATCTTATCTTATCTTACTATCTTAAAAAGTGGCTAAGGAGATGAATCATTTTTTGACTATTTTGTCTAGGTTCTTATTATATAATTTCATATATGTCCCTCCCATTTACTTATTTAATCTTTATGGTTTTTCTTTTCCTTTTTTCTTACATTAATTAGTAATCAATAATTTATAGTATTTCTTACCCCACCCCTCCAAAATTTCACTTTTCTCTCCAACTAATTATATCATTCAGTTTGACTCTCCCTCTTCCCACTCATTCCCTTACTTCTCCCTCGATTATTTCTCTCTCTCTTTCTTTACTCTTAAATATTTATCTTCACCAATCCAAATTATTTTTTCTCTCTCTCCTCTAATTAAAAAAGAATGTGAAGGGTTAAGAATATGACTAGCTCAACTTAAATATGAAAAGTCTTTCTTATTTAATTAATTTTTGAACTTTATGACCTTACATTTAATTAAAATTAATAATAGAATTTCAAAGGTTTTGGGAATTCAAAAGGTTTTACAATTTCTTGATTTCCTACATGTTTATAATGATCTCTCTTCTACCTTTTTTCTACAACAAGAGTTTTCTTCTTACTTTGCCCATTTTTTTCGATCTCTCAATTTCTCCTAAACACATAGGTATGAATCCTTCATAGATTTTTTAGATTATTTTACAATAATAATAATTATTATTCATCGGTTTATGATTTTGTTTACCTTCATTTTTGTTTAATTTATAATTGTTTTACATTACATTTGGAAATTCACGTCAACAAAATGCAATTATTGTTTTTCTTTTGTATCTAATTGATTCAAAGTTTCACAGAAGAATAAAAGATGAATTCTTTGAATTTGGAAGAAGAGAGCATCCAAGTTTGTAAGCATCTAACATTTTAAACAATAATTACAAACATTTTTTTTAATCATAAGAATAATTTTTAATGTCACCATATGACGCTTATGGCAATTATTCTAAATATATAGAGATTGTAAATACAATAGAACAATCTTACCTTCAAGATTTTGCATCAAATTCTTAAGTTGCAAGTACTCCATCATTTTCAAACATTTGTCTTACTACTTCAAGATATTTGAAATAAATTTTTGAAATACTGAGGCTAGGTTTGGTAATAATTTTTTTTTTTTTTAGTTTTCTACATCCCAAAATTAGTTTTTTTTTTTTTAGTTTTCTACATCCCAAAATTAGGCTTGCATCCTTACCATTTATTTCATATCTTGAAATAAATTTTTGAAATACGGAGGCTAGGTTTGGTAATAATTTTTTTTTTTAGTTTTCTACATCCCAAAATTAGGCTTGCATCCTTACCATTTATTTCATATGTTTTTCACTTACTTAAAAACACATATGATCTACTTTTTGGAAACCATTTTTCTTATAAGTTTTAAAATTTTTACTTAGATTTTGACAATATTTTTAAAAGGTAAATAATTGAATAAAAAATAAATGGGTGCAATAGTATTTATAATGATAATCTATTATATAACACATTTTGAAGTTCATAAAAATGAAAAACGAAAAATACTATGGTTATCAAACAATGCCAAGAAAATTTGAAATTCAAATTATGAAAAATTACTAAATTAGGTGAAAAAATAGGGGGAAAAAAGAAAAATAAATAAATACTAAATAAGCAATGGCAAAAGGAGAAAAAGAAAAATACACAAACAAAAAAATAATGAAATAAATAAATAAACTTGGAACTAACATACTCCATTGTCATTTGAGTTTTAAAAAAATAATATATTAGTAGTAATCCATCATTTTTACTACTACAAAAATTATTAATAATAAAATATATATTTCATAGTAGCAACATAAAACTAGGTGAATAATTAACAATACAAAATATGTATTAAGCAAGCAATGAAATTAAAAAAGATCTTATAAAAAAAATTAAATCAATAAAAACTCTTAAAACTAACTAAATTATATTATTACAAATTTTGAAGATAATACCCTCCAAAGAAATAAGTATAGTAAGCAATAAAAGAAGAGAAAAAATAAATAAATAAATAAACAAATATTAAACCCCATAAAACCATACCAAATCATAATAAGAATTTTAGAACCTCTTAACAAGACCATCCAAATCTATAAATATTTTTCTCTTTTTTGTTTGAGATACAAATCTATAAATATCTAATATGTATTTAAATTTTTTTTAAAAAATGATGTAAAAATAAATTATTCTTATTTTAAAAATAAAAAGTAATTATTTAACTTTCCAACAACCAAAACAACCACAATATATTAATTAAATTAAAAAATTTTAAAAATTTATATTAATTAATAGGACATGATTAAATTAGTTCAATTCAATTTTAAGTTAAATTGACCAAACTAATTGGTTCTCTCTTATACTTTTTGAGTTATTTTCTTTCATAAAAGCCTCAAACAGAGAGTTATTACATATTTTCAAAATTGCGAATCAAAATTTTCATTAAAAAAAATGAATATAGTATTTAGTTAGAGGGAGGGTATGGAAAGATAGGAAAATATATCGATGATGAGTAAGTTGAATAGAGAGATATTTCTAAAGAAAAAACTAAAATTTATGAAATTCTTTTGTATTTGGCTTGAAAAAGTGATTTCATCCCTTAATTAAAAAAAATCAAAAAATATGTTCAAAATAAGTTTTAAAAATATACATTACGAATAAAATAATAATATATGTAAAATAAAATATCAAGTATAGAAGTTTAAATAGAAGTACGCATTTAACCAATTCAAATTTTATTTAACTATTCAAATTTTGTTTTCTAAAATATAGTTATTTATTAATTTAATAATATTGATTATAATTAATTTTTCAAATAGAAAAATAATTAAAACATAATCATCACACGTGCAACGCACGTTAAAAGTTTCTAGTTATACAAAATACCTCTAAATTTTGAAATGGGTTTTAATTATGCCCTTACGCTTTAAAAATTTTCATTTTTACCTTGAATTTTGAAATTTGTTTCAAAAAATACCCTTTGAGAGTATTTTCTGTTAAGATAATAAGATGGAAATTGGTGTGATGACTAATGTGTAAAAATTAAAAGGCATACATGACATCAATTATAACATCATTCAAGTAAGTTGATCTGTAAAAATTTATTATGTAAATGATTTTAATTTTTACGCATTAGTTGTCATATCAATTTTCATCATTTACTTTAACAAAAATATATTTTTTGAAACAATTTAAAAGTTGAAGAGCATTTTTTAAAATAAATTTCAAAGTTCAAAAGAATCGCATCCAAAAGTTTAGGTGTATTTGGTAGAATTTAACCTTCTTTTTAGCACTGGATTATTCTATTGTATAATGCAAATCAATTAATGATTAAAAAAAATCAAGCTGTTGACTAAACACAATTAAATTTTTTCAAAGATCAAAATCTTTGACAAGATCAACCGGATCCTTTTTATAACTATTAAATTCAGGAAACCAGCAAATTAATTGGAGAGAGAATATAATTATAATCTATATTTTGAATTTAATTACTCTTTATTTCTTTTTCTTTTTCTTTTTTTCCGATTTAGTCTTTGTACAAATAAAAAGGTAATAAATATTTTTTTTTCGAAGGAAATAAAAAGGTAATAAATAGTTGTCTTGTGTTAATAGTCCACATGTAATATGTAAGAGAAATATTAATTTGATATTTAGTTATATTTTTTATTATTTATTTTTTACAATATGTGATATGAGAGATTTGAACCTCTGATCTCTTAATTGAGGGTACAAACTTTATATCAGTTGAGTTATGTTCATGTTGACTATATTTTTTTAAGGTTCAAAACAAAGTTATAAAGATGGAGATTCAAATTTTTATGGCTTTTAGGAGAGGCTATTAATGTTTTATTTAAAACACTATTTTGTGTGAAATGCTTATACAAAACTTTAAGACTCCGTTTGATAACCATTTAATTTTTAAAAATTGTGTTTGTTTTCTCACAATTTCTCTACATTAGTTTTCATATTTAGTAAACATTTGAATTCTTAGCCAAATTCCAAAAACAAAACCAAAAATAAGTTTCTGAAAACTATCTTTTTTAGTTTTCAAAACTTGGCTTGGTTTTTGAAAACATATGTAAAAAATATATAATAGAACAAGAAAACCCATGGGTGGAAGTAGTATTTATAGGCTTAATTTTCAAAACCCAAATAGTTATCAAACAATGCCTAAAATAATGTAATTAAAAATATAACAATGTTTTAATGTTTCTAAAAAAATAAAATATTATAAGATTTCTGTTTCTTTTAAGTTTAATAATATGTGGAGTTAGGAATTAGAACATCTAACTTTTTGGTTGAGTATATATATCATAACCAGTTGAACTATGCTTAAATTGACCAATGACTATTATATGATTTTTTCTAAAACATCACAATTGATTATTTTCATTTTTGTATTTTGTTATTTTTATAAATTTAAAAATAGACTGATATGACCTATCTAAAAATAGGTAAGCAGTTAAAGTAAACAGTTAAAGTATCTCTACTTTTGTGGGTCATAGGTTCAAATTCAACTCCATGTTTATGGTGTGATGAATACTTATATCATATGACTTTTTAAAAGAAATAAACGTAAGTATAGCTTAACCGATTAAGACATATATCATCGACCAAAAAGTTCAAATCCTTTACCTCAAATGTTGTGTTCAACTATTAAAAAAGAAAACTTTTTAAAAGAATTTTTTTTTTTTTGGTCCATTCATATTTTATAAGTTAGAGAGTGCGAAGAAAGTTTTAAGTTATACCAAATTATAGATGTTTGTCAAACTATTGCATGAGCTCTCAAATATATTTGTATGCACCGTTTATTTATTTATTTATAATTCAACATGGAGTGGAGGATTTGAACCTCCAACCCTTGGGAAGGTGAGTAATGTCTTGACTTTTTATTTACTTATTTTTTTTTTCAGTTCAATAATATGTAAGAATGGGGATTTGAATCTCTAGATAATTATCTTTGTTATCCTACCTTTTACTTACTAATGCCTTTTAGTCGAGATTATAATGTCTTAACCAAATGACCTATGTTCAAGTTGACATAATAACTTAATCAATTGAACTATACTTAAATGATCATTTTTTATGTCACCTGAGATAACTAGATTAGATTTCTAACAAGTCTATTAGTATTCATATATTGTTAATATATTACTTGTTAATCAATTCTAATATTATTTAATGCGGGAAATGATAATTAGTTCATTAATAACGATCAAATAATTAGTTGATTAACAATATGTTTTAAGATGCATGATTGATCCACCATTGTCCTTTAGCTCAAAAAATATATATATAATTTTACAAAAAAGGATAATCAAAAAAATCATACTTTCAACGCCTACCTAAAACTTCCATCGCTGGTTTAAATATTAGAAAAATGGAGCCAAAATGTTGATTTTACACGTTAATGTCAATCATGAATAATATTAAGTTAAAAGTCCAAACAAATTGTTAAAAAAAAAAAAAAAATTAACTCCTTTTATATACATAATTTCTTTTATTAAGTTTTATCTTGCATTACTTAATTTCTCCCAATATTCTTTCTTTATAATCACATCTATCTCTCGATCACCAACTTCTTTCTTACCTTCTTCTCATTATCACACTTTCACACACTTTTTCTGAACTTTCACTCTCCATCTCTTAATATCTTCTATTTACTTAACTTTTGCTCATATTCTTTACATACATTATTATCACCATATTCTTTATATATATTATCACTCGTTGACTTATTTATAACCTATCTCTACATATATACTTAAAAACTCTCTTTCAAAATTTTCTTTTACAGAAATCCTTCACATATATCTTTTTGCTCACACGTTATCTTACTAATTTTTTTTTAAGTAATCTCTCTTCAGATATGCACATGTACTTCCTTTCCATAAGTTTTTGTGCACATACTCTTTTGTCTTGCCAGTTGCTTTCAACACACATGTTATCTCACTGACTTTTTCTTAAGTATTCTCTCCATGTACTATCTCGAGAAAATTCTTTACCCTATTATATACAAAAGGACATTTTTTGAGGTAAGAAAGAGATTTTGTAGTTGTTTTTAAAAATATGTCTATTACAAAGACATTGTAATATTCAATTCTTAATAATATATATTAACTTTCATATATATATATATATATGTAATTTATAGGAATCTCATTCCAATATTATTTATACTTCAAGACCTCAAAATAAAAATGGTAAAAATAATCCAATACTCCGAATAAATAGTCCCAAACGACCCTGGAGATTTTGGTCCTAATAGTTTATATTTTTCATTACTTCTAAAGTTTGCATAAAAATGTAATCCAAAAGTCATTTTGGACCACATTTCATTAACTCTTTCCAAAAAAAAAAAAAAAAACAAAACAAAACAAAAACACTTCATTAACATTAAATAGGCCTTTATCTTCACATTTACAACATCATTGGCATGAAAAGGCACCGGTATAATGGGAGACCCTTCCATTAGTTATTTTAAAAATTCAAGATAATTTCCTATGATGATTTTTTTTTAGTACCTATAATGATTGTTCAATTGATGAAAAAATAACATTTAATACAAACAATTTAGTAGATGTTAATAGGTTGGATAAGTCAAAGTTAGGCAAATTAAGCTCCAAAACTAAATATTCATATGGTAAATTTGCCTAACTCAAATTATTATAATCAAAGTTAGATTATGAATCTACTGTAACTCAACTAGCATAAAACTTGTATTCTCGATCAAGAGGTCATAGATTCAGATCCCTCATCTCACATATTATTGAACTCACAAAAAAAATTGTAACTCAACTTGATAATTTAAAATTACCAAATTTTTTAAACTAAAAAATATACCATTTTCCAAAGTATATTTTTTGTTTTTGAAACTAAAAAACAAAATAAAGTATATTAAATTATAAATTTAGCTCTTGAACCTTCAAGTTTGTGTCTAAAAAGGTCCCTAAAATTAAAAAAATGTCTAATACATCTCTAAATTTTTAAATTTGTATCTCATAGGTCCTTGGACTTTAAAATTTATGATAAGTCTCTGAACTTTCAATTTTGTATCTAATACATCTCTAACTTTCAATTTTGTGTCTAATAGGTTCTCGACATATTCAAATTTTTTAAAATGAATTGATCTATTATATTTAAAATTGTATTTTATGTCTAATAAGACCCTAAACTTTCAATTTTATGTTTAGTAAGTCTATGAATTTTAAAAAATGTCAAATAGGTCAAGAACCAGCACAAAGTTAAAAATTTAGAGTCTTCTTAAGTACAAAACTAAAAGTTTAAAGACATTTGAAACACTTTTTAAAGCTCAATGACCTATTGAATACAAAATTAAAAGTTCATAGACTTATTAAACATTTTTTTTTTAATTTAGAGACCAAATGAACACAAATTTAAAAGTTCAAAGACTAAACTTATAATTTAACCGATAAAGAAATGATCACTAAACAAGCTTAATCTTACATGTTGTGTTAGGCTTGATTGGTTGATTTAACGAATTTTTTTACCACATTACTCGAATTGTATACCTGATTTCTTTTGGTTAAAAAACAGAGTAATTTATAAATTTGGAATTTTCATCCTAATTAATCTCCCATTAAATCCAATCAAAATGGACACAAATAAATTTAAAGAAATATTAATAGGTCCACTAGGAGGTTACAAAACCCTTTTAAAATTTAAAAAATAATGGCTTTTATTATGACAATAATATCTTGTCTAAATCAAGCCAAATAATTTATTTTATTACCAAATTTAATTACTTTTCCACGTGTCACCATAAGGAAGCGAGTAGCATGAGATTCGAGTAGCAAAATAGTAGGAAAAGGAAATGAGGCCAATACCTTTCCCTCGTTTTGTGAATTCAAATTTCAAAAAACGACCCAACAACTCTCTCCTCTACACTGATTGCATAAATCCCAACTCGAAAAAAAGGAAAATTATTACAACCCCACAAGAAAATTTGAAAGAAAAGTAATACCCAAAAAGAAAGAATCGATTTTTGTTTTGTGTTGGGGCCTTTGGGTTTGGGTTTGGGTTTGTGTTTTAGGGGTGGGGTTTCTTCATTTTGGCTGGTGTGACGATCATCAATGATATGTGCTCGCAGTTGAGGCGTGAATTAGGGGTTCTTTGCAGGTCTTTTGTGGGTTTTCTTGATCGATCGGTTTCGAGTGCAATGGGTTGCTTCTTTGATTGCTTCAAAGTCAGAGACGATCGCCATCGACCTCGAGCGCACCTTGTTTCTGACCCTTCTTGTTCAAAGTACAGGGTGGGTTTTCGATCTTCGTTTTCCTTCTTTTTTTAATTTTGTAAACCCTTTGCTTGGTTCAAGTGGAATTTGAGGAAATGAAATCAAATGGGAAGTTTATTCCCCTGTTTCTTGGGAAGATTCTGTTCTGATTCTGCTTTTTTGAACCTTTTCTTTTATGTGCTGTTTGTATGTATTGATGTTGTTGGGGCTTATGTTGTTTAGCTCTGCTTGTTTTCCTGAATAAGGTAGTTGATTTGGCTTTGATTGGAATTAAACCGGATATGCAGATTGCGAGATTCTACTCTTCTTTTTGATGTCCTTTTTTAGTTTACTTTTGTATCTGAGGGAATCAGGGAAAGGTATAAATGGCTTTTTGATCACTTCTCGCTTTCTATTTCATGCTGCAGGCGCCTGTGGTAGCTCGAAATCAGTTATCATCTCTCTTCCTGTCTGAAGGTAGATGTTTGCCTCCTCCATGTTTGTTCCTTACATTCTAATCTGCGGATTCTTACTTCCTATTATGTTTTTGTTTTGTTTTATAAAAGAAAATGAAGATTCCCAAAGGAAGGATTCAGGTTCCAAGTCTTTTGAATCTCCAAGGTACACCAAGGAGTTGAAGGATGAGGTATACAACCTTCCCAGTTGTGTGCAGCTTCAATTGCATTGTGTGTTGATGTTGATCACTGCTAGTATATTTCATGATTTCAGTTTGATAATTGGAACGTAAGTAGTTGGGGAAACGAAAGGGATGAGCTACTACGCGTCCAAGTTTCAAAGTGAATATAATGTTTCAAAACTCCTTTGTTTGTTGAAGATTCCTTACTCCCACTTCCTGCCACATGTTTTTCTTGCCAATGCTAAGAGTCTGATCATATCCCTTTCAAACATAGAGCATTGAGACTTCAATTCCTCAAGTCTTAATCTTGTCTCTGACTAGGATTATATTTGTTAATAATCATCATTGCCTCATATTAGATAAACATGAGGTTCCATCTCAAAATCAATTGGCAATGGGAAGAGTAGCCCATGTATCTTATAAATTATGAGGTCACTCTTCATCTTTCAGATGTGGGATCCTCAACACCTCACTTCCTAATATGGTTGATATGAACATTAACATGTTGTTATGGATATTAATTTGCAGGCCAAATTTCTGAAGGCGTGTGGGACTATAGTGGAGACCCCAGCTGAAATTCGGAAAGCATCTAGAAAACTGTTAAGTTCCCCTCATGGTAACAGAGATTTGGAGCCTTCGAAGTACCAGTCACTTCCGAATGCATCCCATGAAACACATCCGGATCTTCCCCGTACACCTTTCAAACATATGGAAGAGTGGGGAAATGAGTCAGGTTCTGCTGAACGTACACCTAGCAGGTTGTAATACATATGTGAAACAACATATATTTTATGATTGAGTTTGCATTAAATTTGAAGAGTCTACTTGAACATTTAAATTCATTAGTAGCATGGTCATCTTATTACTTGATGAGTTAATAGATTATCCATGCACGTTCTGCCATCTATTGCCCCCAAGAACTGAACACGGTATAATTTTGATAGGAAAATGTGAAATTTGGTCGAATATATTGCCTTTTATCGTCAAGATAGTATGGTATTTACTATCTAATCTTTTTTAAATGTTGTTATTGTCACAAGAGCTGCAAAATCCTGTGCTGAATTTACTTGAACTTTCTGTTTCTGCCTTTAACTTTTAATATCAGACCCAGACATCATTCTAACAAAACTTGGTACCTGTCTCACATTATGGAGCTTGTTGATACTACAGTTGTACTACCAGTGAACAGAATCCTCAAAGAATCTCTGCTTACCCCATTGAAGGCAGTGAGACTGGAAGTGTTATTACCTCTGTAGCTGCTCTTAACAGTCCTGATAACGTGATGACTACATGCCGAAGTAAATCCGTACGTTTTGAATGTGATATAAACGAATCTCCCAGCCGAAGTTCATCTGGAAGTGGAAGAGAAAAAGTAAATGGATTTGATTCATCAGGTAATAGAAGTGTGTCGAAGTCATCACCTTATCCAACCCCTCTACAGCTATCTGACGAAATGCAAACACCTGGAACTGTTTTTCCAGCAAACTTTGATCATGGGAAAGCAAGAATCAGGTCTCAGTACGTTTATTCAGTTATGAACCCGGTTGAGAGTGCCGCTCAACTGAAGGCACTGAAGGAAGAAGAATCTAACCTGGAAGGACTTTCAAGAGAAATGAGAGAATCTATTCAAGAGCTTGAAATGATGACACCTATGCCAGAAAGGAATGTGAAAGCAAATACACATGAGAAGGACTTGATGGTGGAAGCAAGCTTGTCTGCTTGGTTGAAACCAGTATCTACTCATGATGATGATGGTAAGAAATTTGGAGTTGCTGCAGATAGGCCAATTCGTGTTGGAAGAAGTGCAGGGGATAGGCCAATCATAGGGATGGTTGCTGCTCACTGGAATGAAGATGAACCTGCTCAAATCTCACCCAAGGAATGGGATGGGAATGGAATCCCAAATTCGACCAATAAGTACAAGGAGGTAATTTTTTTTACTGTTTTTGAAATTGTCCGCTTTATATGAACTTTTGATTGGTCAGTTAACAGATTGCGTTCCTGTTTGCAGGATCAGAAAGTGAGTTGGCATGCAACACCATTTGAGGAGAGGCTAGAGAAGGCACTATCAGAAGAAAGCATAGTTACAAGGTATCTGTCTTGTTGTCTTCCATGTTTTTTTTAAAAGCAGAGCTAAACAGCCGGACCTCCCCTCCCCCATCTTCTGAAAGTTAACTTTCCATGTGCTGAGTGATATTTTACTTTTTAGTGGGATGGCTTGAATTTTCTATTGAAAGGATTTATCATTAAACACCATGCACAAATGGAATAAGAATAAACTTGAGTGTGTAATTATATGCTATTTCCCAGTGTCATTCTTTGGTAAACGTTTATAGAGTCACGGGTCTCAACTTAATAAAACACCGTTAGTTCTTTGGAAGAAAGTGGTGGAGCAATCTCAAACAGACTTAAAATAAACCAGAAACTAGTGAAGAGAATCTTTGTTTTCCTCTCTACACAATGTTGCATGTCTGATACCATAAAAGATGATTTCGGAACTCCCTAAACTTATCTCTTAGCCTGAAAAGTAAAATCAGTATCTTAAAGGAAGCTCTGAGCAACTAGAGTTTCCTATGCATTTGTAGCTTCAGGGAACAAATAGATATGATACCTCAAGTAGAAGGTATTAAAACAGAATAGCTTGGAAATTAGATAGCCCTAGCAAAGAGTTAAAGATTGAGTTTGGGGCAATTTTTTAGAGAAGTATTTTTCTTATAAGATCGTTTGAGATTCTAAAACTACTCTAAAGCTGTTTTAAAAAAAATTTAAATCACCTTTGACTACGCAACCAAACACTAAAAACATTGGGAAAAAAACTTGCTTAGTAGTCTTTTTGTACTCTTTCAAAAGTCATACCAAATCCACCCTAAATCCATGGAGAGACTTCAAGAATGGTTTCTAGAGCATGTATTCCCATTAAATGTTAACCAAGGTGTCTAAACACAGTATTGATTCTTGTAAAGTTGACATAAAGAATCTATCAAATGGTTTCAAAGCTTATATTTCTCCCTTCTGTACATGATTATGCAGGAAGAATTTCCAAGGAAAGCTTGTAGCTTTTGATGAGGAAGATGATACAGCACTTTCGCGGTTGCAATCTTCAATCCAACCCAGTTCAGTGGTATCGTACTGATAAAACTAGTACATTTTTTTACGGCTGTGTGATCCAATTCAGTTGAATGGTATCTTCAATCTGCCATAGTGATTGTTCTGTAATTCATATGTTGAAAGTTCTATCATATCACATCTCAGTTGAGAGTTTTCTACAACGCAATGGAACAAGGAAGTGGCTGATTGTTCCACAGTTTGCCTTTTTTGTAATGTTACTTTAGCAGCTGTAAAAAAAAACTTGCGTTATGTAGCCTCTGCAACTTCTTGTTTATGGGTTTGAGCTTGTAAACCTTCTTTGATAATTGACAATGAATTGAGTCGTTGCTTATAAACTTAATTTGAAATGTTATAGAAAAATTGAAGTTGGCCCTTTATCATTGCCAAGGATGATATATCTTTTGAATTGTTTTGATTCTGAGTAATTTTAGGGAACATGTTTTTAAGACACCAATTTATTGATTTCAAACTTCAATTGTCAATTTCAAAAATGAACTTCAATTGTCCATCTTTGAAATATATTGTTTTATTTCGACGGTATCAAGATGTACATATAGTGATACAGATTAGTATTCTCATTGGTTTCTTGAATTGAAGGAAATGTTTCATAAATGAGATGGTCAAATGAATATGATATGAAAACGTTTGTCCTCCCAAGCATGATAAGAACTTGAGATTGGCTACAACAATACTATATATTTTTTCCTTTTTTGAGTTCAACAACATAACCTATGAAGTGAAAAGATTCAAACCTTTGATCCCTTGGTCGATACATATGACTTAACCAATTAAGCTATACACCAATACTACCCTAAACAAACTAATATAGTCTGCATTTTTGTATTGGTTTAGGAACTAATCAAGAAAATGTTCAAAAGAAATGGCATTGCTCCTGTAGAGAGTTCAGATGTCATCCTAGTGAGTACTCTGGGGGAAGAGATTCCATAACACAACAGCAGGATTGAAGTTGCCTATCAATAGAAGAAACACTCACCATTAATGTTTTTTGTTCTCTAGATTTACATCTACTGGCTCTCTACACAAAAGTATAAATCATCGATGAATTGGCTCACACAATAAACACATTCTGTTAAAACTTAAGCATCTAACGTCAAGAAATGTACACCACATCACCAACATCAGATCAGTCAGCCAAATAATTTGAATATTACTCCCACAGAAAAGAATGCAAAAACAAAGCTCGCATTTTTCTTAGCTAGGTGCTGTGTATGCTAATCTGACATGCATTTTTTGTTCTGTATGATGTTCAATTTAAGGCTGATTCGAAGAGCTCACATCTTGCTCATGATGGCTGCTGACTGGTTGGCTAACAACAGTAATATCTAAGCTGCTTCCTTCGGTTTCTGCAGCGATTTCTCTAACGTCAGCGATTCTTGCTTCTGTTGTCTGAATATCACTCCAATCCCCATCTCCAATTGGTCGTAGGTTGACCTCACCAGAGACTGGTATCGCTCTAGAGTCACTCAAGCATGCTTTATCCACATTGTCGTCTGACGAGTCAACGTGCTTTGTTAGCAGAGAATTATCATTACCTGGGCAAGACTCCATCTTCTCCTCAAAAACTTGTATATGCTGCCTGCGAGGCAGAAAGAAGCACATTGAAGTTTACCAGCCACAAAAAGTCACATGAATCCTTTCAAATCAAGCTAATAAAACTAAAGATGATATATTTTCAACAATAAAATTTTAAGATACAATATTGATCTATGTGGAGTTGAGAGAAAACAAAGCTCCATTTATGGTCTTTTTTTTTTCTTTTAAAAAAAGGGTGGCCTGCTAACAAATTTGTTTTTCCTAGCTACTTCAGAAAACACTCTTGATATGTCAGTCGAATTTCAAAATTTTAAAAAAAAAAATTTTGAAAAATATTCTTTTATAATGTTTTTTTTTTTTAATGAACATATATGGCTATGATTTTTTTAAAGCAAAACAAAAAGTAAACTACAAAAATATATATATATATATATATATATATATATATATATATATATTGTTGATAAACAAAGCTTATTTTTTAAAAAATACAAAACTAAAATCATTGATTTTAAAGAGGTTCAAATGATTTTGGATCTATTACCCATATAAATAATGACTAAATAAATTTTGATTTGGTAAGAAACCGAGCTTTCATTGAGAAGTATGAAAGAAAATATAGGGCATGGAAAAACAAGCCCAACAAAAAGAAAGTCCCAAAAATCAAACCAAGCTCATAATTACAAAAAAGTCTAGTAACCGATGCCCACAAAGAGGCATTTAACCTCAATAATTACTAAATAATATATCTATATAATATGGTAAAAAGGCCAAAATTGATCAACGGTAATAGCTCCCGTGAAAGAGGATGTTGTTGCTTTAAGAGATAGCAAAAGAGTTATGGAGAGGGATAAGACACAAATGCATCCAAGTAGGAAACTCTAGAAGGGGAAAAGATATAAACCTCTGAATTTGTGCTTGTAACCTATTTATATATGCCATAAGCTCCTGCTTCTCCTGCAAAGCAGCCAACTCTTTCTGTTTAGCCTCCTTTATTCTTGCTTCAGCATCTGCCTCTGCAACCCTAACTTTTTCCTCCCCTCTCACAACAGCACCTTCTAGAATCACAACCTGCTCTCTAGCTTTTGCAAGCTCAGATCGCCACATAACTGCTTCCTGATTAGCAGCATCTCTTTGTTTAATCAACTTATCTCTTTCTCTACTCATATCAACAAATTTTGCTTCATACTCTTTGAGCTGGAAGTGGAAGTGAAAATCATAAACATCACCAAAAATAGAATCGTACCAAGGAAGCTATAATGACAGATAGGACACAGGCCCTTCCATGAATTCTAATTAAGTGTTGTATAATAAAGAAAGCAATACCTTCAACATGGATGCATCCAGTTGCTTCTCTGAATCCTCTTTTATACGTTGAATTTCTGCACAAACAATTTTCCTTTGTTTATCCATCATATGGGCTGCAGAAGCAGCAGCCTCTGCAGCTTCAGCTGTCTCAGATAATTTTTCAGCTATATCATTTATTGTTGAATCTCGTGCACGAAGATCACGAGCCAAATTCCGTAGTTCCTCATCCTTAACTCGTAGTGTCTCCTGGATAAATATAGAGATGGAACACTTAGAACCACAAACAACTGAATGAAATACCAGAAAGGCCTACTGCATACAACATTTGTTGTTCATCACGTCTCCAGCAAATTCAACCTCGTATAAGGAGTAGCATTCTTGCACAACCAAAGTGATCCAAAACAAGGGTTCTATTTTCAAGGCCCACACAGTTTTTGTTCTGGAAATAAAAACTCACCTATAACAAGAAAGAAGTGTAGTCTACAAAAGCCTAGCATCTAATTCAGATTATCATATATTGAATTCTCTGCCTATAGGTATATATATATAACAAACAAAGAGATCTATTAAAAGCAGGCCAAAAAGAACAGCTTAGGAGCCAAGGATAGAGGGAACCCACCAAATAACTACAAAAGAAGGGTCTTCCAGTCCTTGATAATCATCAACTGATTGTAATTACAAAAGAATTTACTACGGTTTGAACACCAAGAAGACATATGTTGCACACTAATAATTTAATGATATTATCATCATAAACAATATATTCCAACTGGTTACACCTGCATCGTATGCTAATCCAGTAAGAATGACTGATCAAAATAAAATATTCACAAATTTAAAAATTATTCACTAAAATAAAGAAATGATAAAAAAAATGAATATAGGAAGGGGTAGATTCTGATATATTCCAACCATTGTGATAAACTCAACACTTTTTAATTTATATGGATAAAAACCTAAATAACATGAAGGTTCATCAACCTCCAGAATTTGGCATGGGACCACATACTGACCAACAAATAAATGGCAAATGGTAGAACATTAAAGTGCAACAAGTCAATTTAGAATCTGAAGTCATCGTGTCAGTCAGAAGGGCATAATGCATCGATCTTACTCCGACATTTTTATGTTTCTAATTTGCACATAGGCTGGAATAAGAAAGCAAACTACTCTAAAAAAAATGAAGCATTCCACCCTTGAGCTAAACTAACTTGCAAAAGCAAGCTCAGTATGGAGAAAATGTTAGACATGCATTTCAAATATGGTCAGATGCTTTACCTTCATAATTGCTAAATCATCCATTGGGCCATCAGTTGTTTTATTTGCGATAATTCCCAGAGTATTTCTTAAAGAAATCTGCATTGCTCTTTCAATTTCTTTGGAACTTTCCTGGGCAGTTGAATTGGCAGCAGCAACTACTGTGGCTACTGTTCCTAATTTTGCAGAGCCATTGCCACTCAAGGAATTTACAGCCTCTTTATGGGCCTTAAGAACCAACTGGGTTGCACTGATTGGAAAAGGTCAAAACAATAATATTAAGACGTTGTATCAGCCATACTATGAATCTAAGGAAAAAAGAGGAAAATTATTAATTTGCTTCCTTAAATAAGGCGAATCATTATATGCCATAGAAAACAAGCCCACCATGGGGAGTCATCAAACAATGTTAAGAAAAGCCTTCAGGTTGAAATGGTGTTCTCGTAAAAACTGAAAGCAGACTGTATTACAGCTATTATTCAGTAATTTGTTCAAGGCTAAAGTTCTTTGGAGTTTGGAGGAATGCATTTAAAGCTCTTTTATGAGAGGTTTAGGTGGAAAGAGACAGAAGAATCTTCGCGAAAGATTTTGTGACTTTTGGGATCTTAAGGGGTTTCTTGCTTCTAGTTGATGTTTCTTTCTAATAAGTAATAACTTTTGTAGTCGTAGACCCCGTTTTACTTTTGCTGATGAGGGTGCAATTTTAAAAGATCCTTGGTGGCCGGGAGATTTCTCATCTTCCTGTTTTGTATTTGATTGTGTAGGGAATATATTGGTTTCTTATTAAAAGAAAATTATTTTAATTAAATGAAGAAAAGAAAATTGCTTTTTACAAAATTCAAGATTGCAACCATTTCCAGGTTATACATCAATTAGTTTGCAATTCTATAAATATGCATTAATAAATGATGATTGGTATTGTAGTTTTTAGTTTCTTTATAGAGGATAACAGATAACTTATCCTCTTTTTCTGCAAATTTCTTTTATCCATAAAATCTCAGAGCATATACTCCAATGGAGTTTCAGAAACTGTCATTTTATGTATGAACTTACAGACATGATATTATTGCATGAAAAGGTATGGAAATAACTGTCCCTTATGTGGGTTCATAAAGATGTTGCACAAAGAATATCACTGATATGAGGCATGTTTGAATGACTTACTGCAAAGTAGACACCCAAGCTCTAGCTGCACCAGGTGTCTCTGCACAGAGGAAGTAATCTTGTTTCTGGGGTGTGCCGATATCTGAAGGTATAGTTGTTAAGAAGTTTGCAATTGTAGTAAATCAGTTCAGACATAACATTTTGATTTAAATTGTCAAGAATAACATTTGAGTAAATGTTTTCCCCAAGTAGGAAAACAATGAGGATACAGATACAGCAACCATCGTACTTTGGTAGCCCACTAGAACAAAAGAAAATTTGAAGAGAAAATATAAATTAGTAATTATCAAAGCCATAATGAATCAAGCAAAATACTAGTTGAAATTTATAAACAAGCTTTAAGAATCGAACTTACTGGAAATTCACAGGAGACACAGTAATATTGCTATTTGCATCAAATATAATAGTTCCTTTGATAGTTGCCTCATTTCTCCTAATTCTATAGCAGAAGTTGCAAAAGGAAAAAAAGAGAGTTATTTCCAATATCATATAATACATTGAACCAAGCAGGAGAGAAAAAAAAAGTGTAAATATTGGAAATGTGGTTACTTGTACTCCATTTTCCCTGTCGTTGGGTCCAAAATAACCCATCGCTCGTTCCATTTCCTCAACTGTAAAAATCGAAATAGAGAACATCATATTTGCTAGGATGGAGGGCTCATTGCCACTGGAATGCAGTCTAAGAATAAAAAGATGCAGAAAATAGAAGATTGATCTTTAAATGTGAGCTAATTCCACGTTAGCGCACCATAAAACAGTCTGAGAATATTAGCACGTCAACGGCCATACTCATAATCACAAATTTGCAGACAACTAGAGCATGAACATCGGAGTTTCTCACATTTCTCTTGTCCTTGAAATACAAATACCGACATCCTATAATCTTAATGAGTTTCATGAACTTTAGAGTGATTAACTCAAGTCCTGAAACATCACTAACACCAGTCTAATTTCCCCAATTAAAGACGTGCTTCATGGGAAAATTTGAAAATCCTGTTACAAATGGAAAATCAAAACCAAACGAATAATCAACGAAAGTTTCCTTATCTTAATTATAAAGAGCGTAATTCAGCTATTAGAGCCGCCCAGGTCACAAAATGAGGGAACGGGGGAGGCAAGAAAAAGAAAGAATGAAAATTTCTCCCAAATCAATAGTACCCAAAACTACCCTACTTTGCCAAACAAAACCCAGAAGCAATTTCCCCCCAGTTTAGACACCGAAAATTCGACGAGAAAGATTTAAATGGAAGCGCCAAAGCCAGCCAATTTCAGTAGCAAACATCAATTCAAACAACAAAAGAGAAAGAGAGCTGAAATGCGTGAATTAATGATCGTACTGTTTCAGATCGCTTGAGAAGAGGACCCTGCAACAAATTCCGACCAGAACCAGAGGCTAGCTGCCGCTTGATCTTCTCCAAGCTGTTCCCGGCATCTTCCGCTCTCTGCTCCAACAAGAATCATAAATTCAAAACAAGTTGAGCCTACAAAACATCCACACCGGAAAATCATACACCGAAAAAACGTAGAGATACCCACCGGAATTGCGCCATTAGAGGCCATTTCGGATCAAAAAGAGGTGGCCGAGCTACCAAACTGCAACCAGTACCCTATCGAAGGGAATTTGCTTTTGTATTGGATTCAACCTGCGATTTTCTCAATTCTTCGA
This sequence comes from Trichosanthes truncata, assembly GCA_033996785.1. Lineage (NCBI taxonomy): Eukaryota > Viridiplantae > Streptophyta > Magnoliopsida > Cucurbitales > Cucurbitaceae > Trichosanthes > Trichosanthes truncata. The sequence goes on from JAWPNB010000003.1 coordinate 80,843,360, forward strand.
TCGAGATTTTCCCCAAACGTTTCTTCTTAGGTTTGCTGCTTGCACTTTCAGTTGGGACTGTTAGCCTTCAGAATCAATTTTATTTATGAAATCAAAAGAATCTTTCTTTTTCTTTTTCCTTTTTTTGCTTCCCTAAAAATTCTGTAATGTTTTTTTAAAAATAATTTCTACTTTTAACAAATAATTATATTGTAAAATTGTATTTGAACATCTATTTTTAAAAGCTTGTGCTATTTTATTTTTTTATTTGATTTTCACCCTTGATTTTATCTTAGAACTCTTGCAACGTGAGTATAAATCTGCACTTAAAGCATCAATTCTTCTCTAAGATCGAAAGTTCAAACTCTCATCCTATTTGTACTAAATAAAAATAGAAAAAAAAAATCTTAAACGGTTCCGCTATTAAGATTGTTGGAAAGATTTTTAAAAATCTTAAACGGTTCAGCTATTAAGATTGTTGGAAAGATTTTTTCCAACCCCATACTTCAATCACAATTAATCTAATCTAGTTACCTAGTTCAATACAAATTGTCAATACATTTACTTTTTAATACAATCAAATAGAAAACTCAAAGCACCACCATCATGAATTATGTATCATGCATATCATTTAATTAGTAGTAAGAGCAACTTAAAAAGAACCTGATTCAAAGAAAATATGGTACCATATTTTAAAAGTTTAAGTGAGTTTCTTCTTTTTTTTCTTTTTTTTTTTTTAAGTTTCTCGTACTTTGGCAAAGATATTTTCTTTTTTTTAGGTCAACTTTGATATTTGAACCTTCAACTTCAGATAAGGAAATAGATGTTATATCCATTAAACTCTATTTAGATAGACTATTTTGATTAAATACTTATCTAATTCAAATTTGCACATTTAGTTCATTTTTCATCCTAAAATCATAAAGGCTTTGTGAATAATAATTTCAAAACAAATTTGGAAGCAAAATCATAAAGTTGCTTTAAAGACAAATCCCAACCTAACTAGAAGTTTCTATCATCATCTCATCTTCATATTAGTATAACGTTTAAAAGTTGTCGAACTAACCCTAAACTATAATATTTTGTCCTTTTATTTTATTTTCAAGTTTAAAAGTCTTTTTAAGTTCAAATTACAAATTTAATTTCTATATATACTTTGATAACTATACCCATTTAATCCTTAAACTTTTAAATTTGTCAATTAAATCTAAAGACTTTTGATCTTAAATCTAATAAGCCTCTTCCATATTACTATTAATTAAATATTAACTAAATGTGTTGATTGAACAAGCTTAATTTTTTAGTTCAACAACATGTAGAGATGGAAGGTCGAACGTCTAACATTTGACCATCATAACCAGATGAATTATACTCACCTTGATTGATTGGACCAGGGATGATTTGAAACAATATACTGCAACTAAATCAATTGGTATAAAAACTGAGGACCAAGGAAAAATTAATGGAGCAAGATCTTTTTCTTTTTTTTTTCTTTTTTCCTGCCCTTATTTTCCATTAAATTTCTATTTGACTTGGTTTCCAGAAACCATGGTCAAACCAACTCATCATCAATATCCATTCATTTTACATAGTCCTCGCTTCACTGCTCAAACTCAACAAAAATGAGTTTTACAAGTACATAATGATAGGAACAGAAGATTGCAAGAGTAGAAAAGAGATGATATTGTACAACATAAAAATTAAAAAGGAAAATTCTAAGTGCAGCATGTTGATAAAGACACTGCCATTATTGCCCTCCAAAAAATGTAGCAATACTTCAACAATGCAATAATACAACTTGCAGCAAGATTCGACTACCAAAAAAAAAAAAAAATCCTTCTGACAACAGAAAAGGGAAAGTGTAAAACTTCTAATATCTCATGAACGCAAATTAAAAACCAAGCCTAAAGAAAAGATGATGACTAATTTCATCAGTAGCTTCATTTTAGTTGAGTGTACTTCTATAATTCTTGATGTCCTTGATGGAACTTTGGTAACCTACTTGTATTGCTGGGAGAACTCCCTCACAAGCTTGTCCATGAACTGGCATTTCCTGTCAAATCCCCACCCTGGGTTGCTCTGCAAATAGAAGAATTGTGCAGATTAGCATCCACATTTATATCATTTTCATGTTTTCCTTTGGATAAGAAACTAAGCTTTCATTGAGAGAGGTGAAATAATATACTTGGCATACAAAAAAATAAGCCCACAAAAAGAAGTCCTCAACTACCTACAAGAACAAGCTCCAATCCAAAAAAATAAAACTAAGCTGATAATTACAAAAAAGTCCGACAATCAGACACCCACAAAGAAACTTTAAATCTCCTACCCTCCCTCCTCCCAAACCTCTTCTAAAGACCTCTCCACCCCGCTAAAAATTCTACTATTCCTCTCAATCCACATTTTTCACAAGATAGCAAAACAAGCCTGCCACAAGACCCTCCCCCCTTATCACTGAATGACAAGTTCATCACAATCTCCCCAAACAAAGACCAACTTTCCCTGTTACGCACCACAGCAAACCCAAACAACACCGACTCCAGAGGGAACACATTTATATCTCTTTGATTATCTTCATATTGAATGTCTAAGCCTAATGTATGACTCATTAATAAGTAAAATGTTCCTATCAAAAAAAAAATAATATGTAAAATGTACCGGAGATGTCAAGTAAGCCTCGAGAGTACAGAGGCTAAACTAAAAAAGGCTTGAACTTCAACATTAAATTAAGAATCTATACCATTTTGGGTTTCAGAATCTAGAGGTAGCTCATGACATTAAATTAAGCTGCCCAGTGTAAGAATCTATACCACCTTTGTGTAAAATGATATTGGCTCCATAAACAGATCAAAGTAAGAATGCTTATACAATTATACATAAACAAATTTAACTACTTGCAGCAGCCTCAACATAAAAATAATACATTGTTGTAGAACTTTAGTCAATACCATCAACACTAAATCAATATACACTATATTTTTTACGGTAATATTAAATTGTATATCGTATAAATGTTGTTTTTATGGTTACTACTGCCATAAAATATGTAAAGCATGATATATATGGATATTTATCGTTACAAGTAAATTTGAAATAATTCTTGAAAATATGTACAAGAAGAAAAAAAAAACTACATAAACATAATATTCTTGCATTCCCAAGACCAATATACTTGGCGATACAGTATACCTAGGCATAGTGTATACTACACTACACATAGTGAGTTCAACCTTATGTTTCCAGCTTAGCATTTCTACTTTTTCTTTTTTATCTTTCCTAGAAAAGAATTCAGAATAATAAGTCTTCTATTAAGATGGCTTCACTAACCTGCAAAGAAAGAACTGCACGATTGGTGAACTGCTTTACGGAATTAGGTGCACTTTGTGGAAGTGTTTTTGCAACTCTTTCCAGCTCCCCTTGTTGCTGCTTTGCAGTTACTCTATCTGGTCCACTGTAATAGTCAACTATCTCCTTTAGCAACGGAACTCTCTGCATGGTTTCTTCCACGATTTCCTTGTACAGCCAAATGAAAAGGTTAGAAGATGAAGAACCGTCAATACAAGGAGCGTATCATATTTTCAAATTATCCTCCCAACCCAAGCTGAGAATTAAAAGCCTCTACAGTTGATATTGATAAAACAAAAAATAAATTAATTAAAAAAATTTAAAAATTAAAAATATATATATACTATAAAAAGATCTATGAATGGTGATAATCCCATGAAATAGGAGTAAATTATCACAAATTTGACTCTTGGACCTTGCTAAAAATTGAGTTATTTGCGTTCCATTATCATTTTTTAGCGCTTATTTGAATACTGAATTAAGCAGGCGTGCATATTGAAAAATCTTCTATTCTTCCTTTACTTTTGTTGAATTTTCTCTCATTTGAATAGGTTTTCCCGAATACAAATTTAGGCTGAAGAACTTTGGACATATGGATCAATTTCATGGCAAGCATGCAGCAGTTGAATGTGGAGAGCAATGCTATAGCATTGTTAACCACATTTCGATGTGGGAAACAATGCTATAGCATTACAACCAGATCTGGAAACGGGATTTTATGCAGAAATTAAATCGTGGGAGTTAAAAAAGACCAATAAGCAGCAGCCACGTGGTCTAGTTGCAACGAAAAGCCCTTAAATGAAGTGGGTAGTGAAAAGAAACCATGGAACAAGTGAGGGGAGGCCCGAAGGTGAAGAGAAAACCAGAAAACAGAGCAAAAAGAAGATCGAAGCAGTGATTTTCTGCAGATTTTCAAGAAGAAGAAGAAGATTCATCATCCTTTACTCCCTCTTTCTCATTTCTTCCTAGTTTTTACCTTCTAGCTTGCTGATTTTTGTTTTGCCCTAAGTTTTTCTTAATCTTTTGCTAGGTTACATATTGTTGTAGCATTTGGGTAAACTCTTAGATTAAACCTTGATGTTGCTGATTTCTGCTTTCTTAAGGATTATTTTCAGTTTTAAAGTTATGGGCTAAGTGTTTTAGGGTTGGAAGTTAAAGATGTATGTGGTTGTTTGAACCCTATTGACTCAATGCAATTTTTATGAAGTTATATTTCCATTTGTGGTGTTTATTACAAGTTCTTATTTAAGTTTGATCACCTTGAGTAAGGCACAAACTTGTTCTTAATACTGAAAAGGTTAGGAATGGGTGGATTGAAACAAATGGAGCAAGTGATTTCTCCTTAAGGGGTAGAAATTGTGGGTTGTAGACATACATTCCAAACTTGTGATTTTGGGGAATTTGGGTCTCATTAGTGTTATCTAGCATTGGGTTTTCATAGACATATGTTTAATTCAGTGTGGAAGATAAGAAAATCGAGTTCAAGAAAATTTTGGGTCGGTTGTAGGTGAAAATCCCATTCTGTTTAACATTGTGGTGTTTAATGCTGTAGCATTGACAACCTCAATTGGGCAAAAACAGCTACTACTCTCTTAATTTCCAGCCCCTGTTTTCATTATTTTAGTACGTTATTTAGCCTCTCTAATCCTTGTTTAAAGTTATACTTTGCATCTCTAAGTCTCCCTTAGTTTAATAGCCACCTTTGTGCCGATTTTTAGTTAATATTCAAGTTTAGTTTTTCATTGGTAAGTTTGTGCTTAATTTCAACAACTTTACTTACATTAGTCCTCGTGCGATCGACCTTGTTTACCATTTACTACCTACGATTGCGTATGCTTGCGTAGTGAGTTTTTGCACAACAAATGGCAATCCAGGAGGCTGCTGAAAGAATTTGAATTCCATATTTTTCCTTTTCACGGGAAAATTTGAAATTTCGAAGAACTCAATGCCAAACACAACTAAATGTTGAGAATAGGCTGGACTTGTTGATCATACATAACATCATTCATCAACAGAGGACCTAATTCTTGGAGTTGAACAAAGTAGCTTCCAGGCCAAAACTGCAAATTTAGGACCCTCATCAAGCCAGTTAATGCACTAGCTAAGAAGAAAACATTTCTGTGTACAGAGCTTTTCATGCAACCTTCTCTAACTCTAAAATACCCAAGGGGAAACAGCATATTTCTTTTTTCCTTCGAAAATGAACACTCAAATAATGTATGATTAGGATTCTCCTGCTTGGGAAAACAGCATATTTCGAAAATGATCAAAATAAAAAAGTAGCAAGAGTATAGATAACATCTCCAACACCAAAGATCCTAATCACTATATAAATTTGGCAGCCATCTTTCTTATAATTATTACAAGAAATCCAACATCTCCAACCCAAAATCCTAATCACTAGATAAATTCACAACCAAATGAATGTAGACCAACATCTTATGGAAGCAAAGTATGAAGAAATGAGTAACAATTTTATCAGAGATTTACCAAAGCTAGACTCAGTTTAAAGATCAACCAAATTAGTACCACACAAGACCCAAATGTAAATGACCACAGCTAACCAGCCAATAATGAGAATAAATAGGTGGCCTACTAAGGACGTCACCAACCACTAGGAAAAGGAGAGAGAATAAAGTCTCCTGCCTAATCCCAGTAGAGGCAAAATATCCATCCCTAGACTTACCATTTACCAAAATAGAATAGTTAACAAACCTAATGCAATTCCATACCCAAGATCTCCACTTGAACCCAAACTTCTCATTCAAACCACTTCATCCAAGAAACCTCAATCCACATGATTATAGTCTTTCTCAAAATCAATCTTGAAGGCAATGCATTCTCACTTTCAAGCTACATAGTTCTCAATAGCCTCATTAACGACAAGGACATCATCCATAATCTTTCTCAAGTCTCACCATAAAAGCATCTGGAAACTTCAAGGTATTCTTAGGGAGAACCTTTCTCAATCTATTCGTCAACACCTTGGCAACAATCAAATCTTATACGAGGCTAGTAACATGAATACCTTGGCAACACTCTCCTTGCATTCTCTTTTTCAGGGCCAAAACATGTAGGTTTCATTTATAGAAGAATCAATAACACCCCCCCCCCCCCCCCCCCCCAAATGGCATTCATGAATACTCTACTTAAATCCTTGCAGATACAAGCCTAATTTTCCTCAAAAAAAAAAAAAAAAAAAAAAGCCACACCATAATAAACCCATCCAGGACAAGTGTCTGATTACCGTTGAAGCTAAGGACCGCCCTCTTAATCTCTTCCAAAGTGGAGTGACTATCCCTTTCCCTTTCTGTACTCAAGCCCCAATTAAGCCTTTCTGAAAAAGGCCTAGGGCAAAGAGGCATAGAGTAAGGGGGGTGAACAAAAGATGGTTTCATCCTTAATTGCTTTATCCCCCACCACAATTTCACCTCCTTTGCATGCAAGAGACTCCATAACACTTTTTTCTTTTATAGCTTGTGTTAAATCACCAATTAACCCAAGAGCTTAAGCTAATGAGTTGTGGTAAATTTAATTATATCAACTCTTTAACCCTCCCCCCCAACCTATGGGCTTGAAAATTTATAGAAGACCCAACAAATGGAAATCAATATTAATTGGAGAGGAAATGACATTACGGGGGCTTGAACGCAGGACCTCCTGCTCTGATACCATGTTAAATCACCAATCAACCAAAAAGCTTAAGCTAACGGGTCATGATTGATTTAATTATATCAGCACTTTAACAGCTTGCAATTCTGTGGGAACAAAAAGTATTAGAATTACCTTTCCTATACCACCCTCTGCATTTTTGTCTCCAACATATGTCCTCCCTTCCTAACAACTCCCCAAACTATACTTCCAACTTCAACCTGCTCTACCTTCAACCACGTACTGAGAGCCCCATCCTAATCTAAACTACCCAGATACTTGATCCTATCCAACACCTCATGTTTCCTAAAATTATGGTCTCTAAAGACATTATTGTTGCAATCCTTTAAAACTAACTAGAAGCTAGAGCGAGGTAATTTGCGCATGATGAACCAAAAACCCAACTAATCGCCATTTATATCGACACTCCAACCAATAGAAAAAGAAAAGTATGATTTAAAGAAGGAATGTCTAACCCTAAGAAGCACGAATACTCTATTTTAGATGGTGTCCATGTCGGACACGAATTCATGTGGACATGCTCCAAACACGTGTTCAACACACCAAAATACGTGTCCAATATTTAATTATTATTTTTTCTCTCGGACATGTCTGGGACACGCTTGAAAATTAAAACCCATTCTAAAAAAGATTAAAATCTAAGCCCATTAAGCCCTACATAAAGTTTTAGAAAAAATCATATAACTTTTAAATAGAAAACCCTAAAAAGTAAAAACCATCTCAAGGGATCGTGGGTTTGCCAACTACTGCAGACCCACTTCGCCACCACCCAATTCATCACCAACTACTGCAATTGCAAGGTTTGGTCCTTTTTTTTTTCCTAAACTTCATAAAAAACAAAAGTCATAGAAGACATCTTCAATCTCTAACCATAGCCATAGCCAATAAAATCGTTTGAGCTTTTTTAATGTTAAAGATGAATCGATATATACATATATTCCTTCTTTTTTTTATATAGGAAACAGAAACCATTTCATTGATGTATGAAATAGATACAAAAGAAAGTCCTACCATAGAACATTACAAAAAACATCTTCATTGAGATAGCAAGGTAGATATACTGTAATTACAAAATGGAGGTGAAAGATGGCTACAAGATAAAGCAAGAAACTACATATATTCCATTTTAAAATGGAGGTGTAATTACATATATTCCTTTTTTTTTTAAAAGTTCTCAATGTGTCTGTGTCCTACTTTTTTAGGAACTAACGTATCATCGTGTCTGTGTCCTTCTTTATGTCCGTGCTTCTTAGGTCTAACCTAAAAGGCCAACGACCCTAGGAAGTGGGATCCAAACCCAAACATAGAACAATGATTAGAGGTGACTGGCCTAGAGACTGTCTAACCTCTTCAAAGCCTGACAACCACTCTCCTAACAACAAGAGAACATATCCGATCTACAACATATCACCTCATACACAAGTGGACCCATAAACCCAAATAACACTTTGGTTACTATTTTGCCACTTTGACTATTAAAGTAACATTGTCGCAACCTATAGTGGTTTAATAGCAAGATGTGATCAAAATACAATTTTAACATTAATTAAATCGGTCGGTCACCTTAAGGAGGATTAACACCATGGACTTTGTCTAGGAATCTTCATCTTGGATAAATTTTGTGCAAAAAAAGGCATTGAAAAACTTGGATCATGTTTAACAAAGATGCCCTTTAGGGGCCGTTTGGCCCATGGGTTTGGGTTGGGATGGGTTTGGGTTCCAAACCCAAAACCATGTTTGGCACAAGGTGTTTCAAAATCCTTGGTTTTGAAACACAACCCCATGGGTTACAACAGTGCAACCCCATGGGGTTTGTGCCATGTTTTCCTCTTTCATTTGCCGTTTTCCATTTCCGGCGACCACTCCGACAACAACTCAGGCGACCACTCCGATGACAACTCCGGCGACTACTCCGACGACCACTCCGATGACAACTCCGGCAACCACTCCGACAACAACTCAGGCGACCACTCCGACGACCACTCCGACAACAACTCCGGCGACCACTCTGACAACAACTCAGGTGACCACTCCAATGACAACTCCGGCGACTACTCCGACAACAACTCCGGCGACCACTCCGATGACAACTCCGGCGACCACATGGACGAGCTATGTGCAAAACTAAAGGCGATCCCAGGGATGACAAGGCAAGACTGAATGGCTGTTGCAAAGACTATTCTCTCGGATAGTATGATGTTGAACTCCTTCTTTACATTCATCCCAGATTGGAAGTACTACGTGAAAATTTTGGGGAAAGCACCTAGAACCTGACTCTCTTTTCATCACTTTCATCTACCACTCTTATGACTTACATTTGTGTTTGGACAACTACTTCTACTTTCTTGTCATTTCATCTGGAATGTGTGTTATGATATTTTTAGAACTAGATCTTAGTTCTAATTTTTGGTTTTACTTTACCATTGGCAACACCATTCTTACATTGCACCTATTAATTATCTGTTGCTAAGCATAATCTTCAATTTTATGTCATCATGAGTGGAGTGAATGAGATAGCATATAGTTATACAAACTACACATAGTATAATTCAAATTGAACTATAGTTGTAACAATTGCTCTACATAATTGGTTAAATAGTTGGTATGTAACACACACAAAAAATTATGAAGTTAAAAAAATGGAGTAGGAAAAAAAAAACAGTGTAAGATTTTTTTAAAAAATAATAAACAGTTTGAAAAATTATAAAAAAAAAACAAACTAAACAAACTCAGCCCAACCCAACCCAACCCTGCACCCCAAACACAGGTTTCAGCAAACCAGCCCAACACAACCCTGCACCCCAAACACAGGAATCAGAAACCCCAGGGTTTCTGATTCCAGCCAAGAAACCCCAGGGTTTCTGATTCCAGCCAAGAAACCCCAGGGTTCCAGAACCCCAGGGTTTCTGATTCCAAACCAGCGCGCCAAACAGCCCCTTAGTTGTGAAGGTTCAGGCTTCTTGAGACTTTTGGCGTCAGTTTGACTTCAAGTAGCATTTACCGAACATAATGGAGGGATGCTTACATCCCTTTTCACAATAGAGGTTGACTTATCGTTGGTGTCATTCTTCACTATCATTTGGAGCACCTAACTAGGAAGAAACAGGAGAATTTAAAAGGACGTAAAGGGGCTACAGAAGAAAATTTGGAGTGCGGCTCCCTTCAACATCTCCCTTAGGTGTTCTCACAAAGTTTTTCTGTAACTTTCCGTCGTTTTTCATTCTAATAACTGCAGCCACTACCTCTAATTACCTTGTTTTGTTCTTGTGGACTCCTCTGTTTCAGGCTTTTTGAGAACACTTAATCAACCAGTCATTCCTTCCTTTATTGTCGGGTAACCTACCCAAGTTCACATTAGTAGGCAAACTTTTTTTTTATAAGAAACAGAGATTAGTAGGCAAACTTTTAGATGTAATCACATCATTTATTAATTAAAAAATTGCATTAGTAGCTGATTTTATATTTTTGTTCTTAAAAGCATATCTGCAATGCAGTAACACGCCCCCATATAAATATCCCTAACTAAACTTAGTAGGCAAACTTTTAGATGTAATCACATCATTTATTAATTAAAAAATTGCATTAGTAGCTGATTTTATATTTTTGTTCATAAAAGCATATCTGCAATGCAGTACACGCCCCCATATAAATATCCCTAAGCAAACTTATTGATGCAATCTCAAAAATGTCAGCTTAAAAACGCCTATGTAGAAGTAACAACCGAAGAAAACACAATCAAGTAGAAGAAAATAATATAAATAGTCTATATACTTCGTCACACTTCTGCATCTCTACATGTATTAGATAAATATAACATCCAATAATAGCAGATCCAGGAAAAACAAAACGTAAATAAAGTATAGTGGATGTTTTCATCAATGCTCAAAAACCACAAAAATAACTCATATAGACACTTCACTCAAAGGCCAAGCACAAATTAACGAGTAGAGAAAACCCAAGAACAAAGGAATCGAAACATGGAGATTTCGTAACAGAGAAAGATACCTCCCACTCTTCGTGGCTTTGGATGCCTTCGTACGCCATTAAGAAAGGTTTCATCTTCTCAAGTGCATCCCGAAGAGGAATAGGTGGATTCTCATCAATATCAGGGTTGCTTTCAAAATCTCCCATCAAGTACTCCGGCTCACACTCTATCTGCCATAAATAAAAAATCAAAACCGAGCGTTAATCCAATCTCTACATATTGCAAGATAAATTGAACAAAATCAGATTCGTCTTAATCCAACCAAACACACTATTCAATTTGTCACCCTATCACAAACACCAAAAACAATGAATTTTCAAATCATACCAAAACAGTTGAGAGCTAATCCTAATAGGCAATCCTCTTTATGTCCTCAGGGAGTAAAAACAGGGACAAAAAAGATACAAGAAGTGCTCACCATATAATTCGTATGCATCCCATCCAAATACTCTTCCTCCAGTGGCGAAGGCAGCACTCTACCACTCATCTCTTCAAACCCTTCAACCAGTTGGTTCATATGTTCAGTTCCAATCCTCTTTGCTAGCTTCTCACCATCTGCATTGTCGCCTATGTAAAGCCCTGCTGCATATCCATCCTCCATATCTTGAACTCTTCCTCTCTCCCCTCTCTCCCCAGTTCTAAATGTTCCCCTTCCTCTCCCTCTGAACCTTCCTCTGCCTTGAAACCCTCCTCTGCCCCGGAACCCGCCTCTCCCTCTACCTCCACCATCTTGACCATCAGGCCCGCCTCTTGACATCATCCTATCTGTGCTCCTCACAGGCTCATCACGGCTCATTCTAGGACCGCCGCCACTACCCCTTCCAGGCCCACCAACTCCACGGCCACCTGCCTCTTGTCTAGGTCTGAGATGACGATTCTCCTGCTTTGGTTGAGCTTCTGGGACTGGTTGCTTCATGGGTTTTCCTCGTCCCGCACCGGAAGACATAGAAAGCAAACTATCGGGCAAATTTCTCTCCCCAACACCCCTGTCTAATGCACCAGGTCGAGAACTTCCAGCCGAGTCGCCCGCATTATCCTTCGAGAAAAACACAGGCTTCTTAGGCTCCGAATCCGATCCCTTCGATGGACCTGATTCAGGAGGGGGCCGAATCGGTGGTGAACCATCACCTCTACCCCGACCAGCAGACGAGGACTTAACAGAGGGCGTAAAGCAAGAGAAAGACGGAAGAATTGGGGAGGAAGGACTGGGTTTACCACGGCCATGTCCAAGCCCAGAAGTGCCACGAGAATCTACAGATTCTTGTTTAGACGCAATTGACTCTTCTTGACCCGGAACTCGAGAAGTGAAATCAAAGGGTCCGCCATGGGAGGGAGAGCCGCCTCGACCTCGGCCACGGCCATGACCACCGGAAGAAGAAGAAGAAAAGGGTACAAAGCTTAGTTTGTTCGCATTGGATAGAAATGAAAGACCTGGAACCTTTCTTCCGATTGATCTACTCATTTAGGCTTGGGGAAAAAATGGGAAGAAACAGCTTTAAAGAGTTGTTGATGAAGTGAAATGGCGATGAACAGAAAAATGGTTTAAGATTGGGATTTAGCAGCGCCGGTAATGACATTCGTTTAAAGCTCAGGGATCTCCTTCAGCAACCAAAACCTCTCCATGTTCGTGATTAGGGCGACAAGGAGGGGAAAAAGAGCTTAATATATACATTGCAATTTACACCAATATTTATCCAAATTTTCAATTTTGTTTAAGTGAAATAGTACATGTCAATTCCCGTTAAGTTATGCTCATTTTCATCTTTTTTATATGTAAATTCGAGCGTAGTTCATCAATTAAAAAATGTTTGGAGATATTAAATTCGAATTGCCATCTTACATGTGATATAATATTATAAGGCTTCGTTTACTTGCTATAAATCGCCATAAATTTATCAATTGAAATGAAAATGTTGTATCTTTAATGGTTTATACTTTAAAATTATTTAGAATTGAAACTAGAATCATGTTGTTTATTAGAAACAATCGAGAATCATAATAAGAATTCAATATATTAGGATTACTAAAATTGACCCTAATTAATTAAAATGCATTACTAAATATTATGCTAATATAAAATTGAAAATATTCTTGAACTTCCAAAAAAAACAATTGTTTGCCTCAAGACTACTTCAATTGTAATCTTAATGTTAGAAAAAAAAAAAAAAAAAAAAGAAAAAAAAAAAACCAACTTTTACAATTAAACTCAAACAAAGGTGATTAGTTTTAACCCTAAAGTTCTAAAGATTAAATTTCATCCATTCCCAGCCCAGAACTTTCAAAATTTTCATTTTAAGTTATTGAACTCTACTCTTTTTTTTTTTTTTTTTTTTTTTGAGTTCTCTACGTAAAATTTGTTAGTTCTAACCATTTTATTAAAAATTGTATAACACAAACTTGATGTGACATGTTGATCAATATCTATGTATATAAATATTTAAAGTAATATGTAATAGATTATCTGTTAGATTTCAAAACAAATTAAAATTAACGTTAAAATGATTTTTTTTTTTTTTTTTGGTTTGACAACATGTGGGATGAGACATTTGAAATTCTGACCTCTTGGAAGAGAGTATACATTTTATGTCATTTAAGTCATATCATGGTTAAAATGATCTAATTGAAGGCAAAGGCAATGAATATAATAACTGCTTATGTAAAACCTATGAATTAAAATATTAAAAAAACAACATTAATAACTTAGGGCTGTTTGGATTAACTTTTTCAATGTTTATTTTTTAAAACAAGTCATTTTAATAAGATTTGTAATGTTTGGCAATCCCTCAAAATGACTATTTAAAGAATGAGTTTGAGAAATAAACTATTTTGAATGAAACACTTGAAACCAAATTTTAGAAAAAATGTTTTTAAGTGTTTAAGTTGGAATCTCTCCAAAATTTTCATGATATATGAAATGACCAAAATACCCCTCACACTACTGCTGACAATCATCTTCGATGACCATCGTGCACCCACTTCTAGCAACAATCTCCAGTGACCACTCCGACCACCACCATTGACAACCACTGCCATCTACCACTCCAGTGGTGGTGGTGGTCAGTCGGCGATAGTCAGCGATCATTCATAGTGTTCTAAAATAAAAAAAATTGAACTTATTAGTTCATAACGTTTAATAGTCGTCTTTTATTGTAATTTAACATTAGTAGAAGCATTTTGAGTGTATACCAAACCAAACAAATTTGTGTATAAATACACTTTTAAGAAAATGTAACCAAACATATGAGTGTTTAATTCTAAACAGTTTTTATAAAAAAAAATGCTTAAAAGAAAATGCATTTTTGAAAAATACTTAAATTAAAATATAATCCAATCGGACTTTAAGAATCGAAGTTTAACAAAAGTGAAACTATCATACAATACTTGAAAAAAAAAATTCATAGAATATATTTACGCAATTGCGTGATACTTGACCAACTAAAAAATTAACGAGGTACGCAAGATGACTATAAGAGTAGATATTTAGCACCACCATGTAATAGTGAGAAGTACTTTTAACTAATTAAAAGTCCTTTTCAAAAATTTTATTGTGTTGAATTAGAATTACACATAAAAAATAATTCAAAAATTGTCCAAAAGATTCGATACCTTATTTGAGAATAAACATTTAACTAGTGTTTTTAAAAGTATTAATAAAAAAGTATAAAAGTACTATTCTCAAAAATCATCTCGAACTCACTCGAAATGACGTTAAATTACCTGAAATACAAGAAGAGCATAAAGGAAAGAACAAGAAGAAGAGATGAGAGATGAGAAAGAGAAGAAATATCTTGGCAAGCATTTATGACGCAAATGTGCAGATAATTACACAGAATTTCTTAATAATGTTGTTCAAAGCTAATGTGAAAAAAGACAGACTCTTTAACTTCCTCCAGCTTACTGCACCAAAGCACTGGTGTTGTACACAAGAAGAGCGCCTCCAGCAAGAAGCCCAGCCAAGGTCGCTGCCCAAATGGCTAACCCAGTGGAACCTAAAATTCAATGTTGCCCACAATAATATCAACAAATATGTTCATGTTTAATCCCAATGCAAGACCACATTTCAATTCTGTCCCTTAATGCTTGGTGTTTAATGTTTCACAAGGCAATGTTGCTGAGATAATTTTGATGCAAGTTTTCTGCAGGGATATACATGAAAACTAACTCTAAAATCAAAATCAGATGTAGGTTGTTGGGTCAAATAGTAATTTAACATGGTATCAACGTAAGAATGGTTGAATTCTAATTGAAACAATGTTATTTATTTTATATTAATGATTTATTTCTCAAGCTTTGAGCTGATTTTCGAATTTATATATGAAAGAGAGTGTTAAGAATATATGAAAAGAATGACTTATCATAAAACACTAGCAATACAAAATGAATACGAATCCGACACTTATAAGGAATGTATCAAATACTTGTTGAGCATAATAAATAGTCATAAATAGTAACATGATACTAAAACCATTTTTATAAACATGTTCTTGTCTTATCCATGTGAAAATAATACACTTACAAAAAAACATTGAAAAATAACTTTTAAGGAACGAAGAAAAAGAAAGATGAACTCCATCAACAGCTAAAGTAAACCAATAATAGAAATTCATGATAAAAAAATTTTAAAAAAATCAATCATTACTTAACAAACATTAGGAAATGAAAACCCGCTTTTCAACACCATAACTCGTAAAATAGATTTTTTTTTAGTCCAACAACATTTGGAAGAATGGAGATTTGCACTTCCGACCTTAACAAAAGTAGATGTCAATTACGGCTTAATTAGGCTCACTTTGACCTTCCTAAAATAGATTAGATTGATGTATATATTATGACAAATTCAAAAAAATGAATAAGCAATCATAAATGTTCTCAACAGGAAGAACTTACCACCAACATAAATCTATATATTTTATGCACGATTCAAAAGAAATAGGATTACAGATTCAAAGTTCAAACTGGAGGAAGAACTTACCACCAACATAGACATCACCACTTGGAGACCAGTCTTTGGTGTCATAGATGGGACTGCAAAGTTGAGAAAACAATACGCATAAGGTTGTTGATATGATGATAGTGGAAGATTTTCAAATTGAACATAAACAGTAACGCTTTGAATTCAGGTTGATTTTCAAACCAGAAAACTACGAACAAAATCAAAGCCAAAAAAAAGCCTGACAGAGAATGAGAAAGATGAAGTTCACCTGTAGCCATCGACATTGGCCCCATACTTGTCGACAAATTGGTACACTCCCTTTCCCTAACTCAATCAAATTCAAGAAAACAGTATCGAATTTCAGTTACAGAGTATCCAATAAGATAATCAATACGGAAAATTCATCAATGGAAAGAAGAGATTCATAATTCATAAATCAGAATAGCAACCTTGCCCTTCCTTCCCGATGCATCAACTCCGCCCCTCAAATTCATCGCACCATTGATTCCTACTCGCATTAAATCGAAAAACAAGTCAAAATCTCAAATAAACCAAAAATCAATCCTCTACCGTTCCAAAAAGCCAAAAAATCGCATTAATCGGTGGCTAATTTTACCGTAGGGTGTGTCGGTCTTGATCTTCTTCTTGCCACTGGCCTCGACCTTGAAGGAGCCGGAAGTTCTCGCCAGAGACGGAATACCTCTGGCCGATTTCTCGACGGTGAAGGGAGCTGGTTTGAGACTCACTGAGGTCATCACGGAGGCCGCCATTTCCGATCGATGAGCTTCTTCTTCTTCTTCTTCTTTGGCTCGAAAATCTGCAATGGCGCAAAACAGAGCTCGGAGCTTGATAATCTGAGAAATGTGATTGCTAAAGCGACGCGTGGCGCGCTGTGAATGGCGGTAATCTGGATATAATCTTATTATGTTATCGGAATCTTTTTTGCGAACTATTTTAGCCGCTTCCCCTGAAGTTTAAACAGCAGCCGTTGATCTTTTGCTTCAACGGCTGTGATATTTTTGCTTTGATTTTTTAATGGATTTTAAAATGTTGTGTATTTTGGCTTTATTGTCTTGTAAAACTAAGACCACGTAATTGTTTTTTTCATTTATTTAAATTATGAGCACCACATAAATACATTTGTTTAAATGGAATTTTATTTGAATTATATATTTGATGAAATTTATCCGAATTTATAAGTGTGAGTAGTGAGAATATTTGAGAATAGTGATAAAATGGATCCATCTAGATTGGGATAATGAAAATGAATGTTTTGTATTATATTATAAGTTAAAATATCATTTTGGTCTCTTTACTTTGGGTCCCATTTCAGTTGAGTCTATGTACTCTAAAATATCCAATTTTAGTCTCTGCACTTTCAATAAATATTAAAATTGATCCATATTGTTAACTTTTCTAAAAAACACCTAGTCTCTATTAGTCTTCCTTTTGTAAATTTTAAAAATATGTTCACATTGTGTTTTTTCTTGTAGGAAAGTTATTATTATTATTTAACCAATTTCGATAAAAATTAATTTCAAACTAAATGTAGGGACTAATTTTAAGATTTATTAAGAGTACATGGACTAAATTGGACATTTGAAATTAAGTGAAACCCAAAGTACATGGACCAAAATAATATTTTAACCTATATTATATTTAGACTATTCAAAATTAATTATTTTTAACGGTTTGCTTGAATTGCGGATTTTTTTCATGGGCATTAAAGAATATAATGGTGCCAAATAATTACTATATATAATATATATATATATATATATATTAGTACAACAAATGTGGAGTATAGAGATTTAAACATCCAACTCGAAGAAAATGAGTGCGTATCAATTAATAATGATCAATAATATTGTTGTTATATTTGTTAATTTATTGAAAATTTAATTAAATGTGTTAATAAAAGCTCAATAGATGGATATATTTGATCATCCCTTCTAACTAATTAGTTATTATACAAATCTTATCATATGTATCCTTTTGGTTTTCAATATTATCCCACAATATTTGTTTGTTTCAAAATTGACCCTTTCAATATAATTTTTTTATATATATTTTATTTCAAATTTTCAATCGAGAATTTTGAACTTAAATGATAATAAGTTATTAATATGAAAGACGAAATAATTTTTTTATTTAATATTTACTAAAAAGGCTAATTGATAATAAAATGGTAAAAAGAGGCACCTATGAAAAATTCCCTAATTACTACTACTAGATTTTAGCCATCAATTGAATTAATATATATATATATATATATTAATTCAATAATTATTATGTTTTAGTTATAATTTATAAACTTACTTGTCCTTGAAACTAATGCGCGTGAAATTTTTATTTTATAATAAAAGTTTAATTATTTAATATACATAATCTAATTTCATGTTACTTGTTTCTGTAATAAATACATACTGTTTTTATAGTGCTCAATTTTCACGTTTATAAATGACTTATTTAAAAGGATATAAATGATTTGGTTGAAAAATTAAGGCTTGCGATCCATTTTCATTTTTATGTTTTCAAAAACAAAAAATATAAGAAAAATGATGGAAATGTGTTTGGTACAATTATTTTCAAAAACAACTCAAAAAATTACCTATTTTCAAAAACGATAAATTGTTGTTTTCTTTGTTTTTAAAAATTATGAAAACAACGGATACACTCCTCAAAAAACACGGTTTTCATCATAACAACAAAATTGAATATTACAATTTATCTTTTTTCTTCAAAACTCATAAGCGTACCTCTATCTACAAAGTGGATCTATCAATTAAACTATTGATTTAAATAGTACAACGTTTGATAAACATTAATTATTTTCGATAAATTGTTTTTTTTTCTCAAGAATTTATTTTTCTTTTTTTGATTGGAAAAGTTTTGTTCATTTTATAAATTTTACCGCTTGTATTTCAAGAAACCAATTTTTTTTTTTTAAATCATCTATCCTTCTGCTATCTTTGCTACCTCCACAATCTTGATTATTTTCCTTTTCGGCAACAATAAGTTCAAATTCGCTATAGTAAGAAATAATTATATTAGTTTTTTCTTAAAAAATTGAATATATGAAATACACATTAATCTTTTTGTACATTTTCAAATTTTAACCAAACACAATTTTTAAATTGAAACCAAATGTGTTTTCAAACATAATGAAAATAAAAAAATTTATTTTTATTTTCGGCTGAATTCTTTGTTTTCGAAAAATATTTATGAATCACAAACCAAACAGAGCCTAAATTACTTCTCAATTATATGATTGCATTTACAATTATATATTTACACCATTGCCACTAATTAAGCTTTTATTGGAAAACCAAAAGACTTGTCTAGTTTAAGAGATGAAGCCATTGTAAAAATACATAATTACATATATTTAGGTCACGTTTGATGACCATTTGGTTTTTCTTTTACGTTTTTAAAAATGAAGTCTATAAATACTACTCTTACCTATGGGTTTCCATGTTTTCTTATCTACTATTTACATACGTTTTAAAAAACCAAGTCAAGTTTTGAAAACTAAACAAAAAATAGTTTTCAAAAAGTAATTTTTTGAATTTGCAATTTGGCTAAAAACTCAAATGTTTATTCAAGAAAGATGGAAATCATTGTACAGAAGATCATTGTAGATAAATTATGAAAACACAAACACAATTTTCAAAAACCAGTTATCAAACGGGGACCTTAAATACTTGATTTTAGTCCAAAGCAAAAGATAATATTTTTATTTAGAAAAAAAAAAGATGGTAAAGTGAAAATATAAAATGATTTTTATTCAATACTATATTCCATTTTTTATTCGTTAACTTAATTACTTAATTTGTTAAAACTATGCATAAAAGCCACCTTAACATGCATGAAAAATGACTAGAAGTAGTAATTTAACCAATCTGACAAGTTTAGTAATTTTGATCCTTAAGGGGGCGTTTGGCCCCTGAGTGTGAGTTGGTTGACTCATGGAGAAATTAACTCTCCATAAAAAAACTCAACTCTACCGACTTGCTACAGTGTTAGGATATTAACTCCACCGACTTGTACAGTAACCCTATTAGCATATTTTATCACCGCTTCTCCAGCGACCGACGACCACCTCCGACAACCGACGACCACCTTCGACAACCGCGAGACAACCTCCGACGACCTTCTCCTGCGACCAGCGACCACCGCTGGCGACCTTCTCCGACGACCATATGCGACAACTAACAGCCACTGTCGACTACCTTTTTCATGATCGTTGACAATCGTTGGTGACCATATCCAGCAACCCGTTGTCCCGTCTCCAGTGACTATCGTTGACAACAATTTTCAGTGACCGATGACACTCCCATGGTTCAAAATAATATGAAATGCACATGTACTTAGTTAGTTTGACTCTCTGCTCCAACAATCTTTCTTCAGACTTACGAACTCGACTCATTGTTGGCCATTACTTATATTTTGTGAATCATGTAAATAGGTCATTGATATTTTGTGAATATTTCACTTCTACATGACACTAATGTTGAAATATATTGTCATTTTCTTGTCATATTGGAAAAGTAAAATATTGGCATTCTCTTTTCCAAAGATGTTCAATTTAGTACATGTGTTTAAACAAATGTAAACAAACAATGTTCATTTGCAAAAAAAAAAAAAAAAAAAAAAAAAACCGTAATGGTCAATGTGTGTGTTGTGTGTTTTTTTTTTTTTTTAAAAAAAAGCTCTCTCATAATGAAGACTCTGTTAGTAATTGAAAAAAAAAAGTCATAATAAGGTCCTCACTCGTAAGTTTCAAAGAAGTTCAATGTGTGTTTAGATAATGAAACCTTAGATTTCTATATTTGGATAAAAGCTCAATTTGTGGTTAGAGAAAAAAATACAAGTACATTGTCTTTTTTCCATTTATCAATTGCTATTTGTTGTGATAAAGAATGCAACATTTGATTTCTATAAGTTGAAAGAAGTTCAATGTGTAGCAGAAAGAGAAATCAAGGCTACATTGTGTCTATAGTTTGGAAGAAGTCAATTTCTAAAAAAAGAAATATAAAGAATGATGTTTTTAAAAAAAGATCAACGTTAATATATATTATTTTTTTAAGTGGACATTTGAATTCAGTGTTGGAAAGTTGGGAAAATATGTTTCTAGATGAATGATTGGAAAAATAAAGAAAACAAAAACAGTAAGCTAAAAATCAGTCTACTTCGGGTTACAAAAAACTGCATCAGATACTCCAGACAACTCAACTCAAGTCAGCACCCCAAACACAGACTTTCTAACTCAACTCAACCCAACTCTGCACCTCAAACATAGACTTCTGAACTCACTGACAAACTAACTCTGCCCAACTCAACTCAACTCTGTGTGTCAAACGCCCCCTAAAAGTTTACATTTGTTTCTAATTTAGTCCCTTGAGCTTAAAAACTTTTATGATAGTCCCTCAATTTTTTAACAAATTCCAAACATTTAAAATTGAGTCAAATGAAAAATGACATGATTTAATAAATATTTATGTATAACTAATAATTTATGATGTAAATGCAACATTAAGTATGATAACATGAATTTGAATTGTCCGAGTGAATATCTTACACTAACATCAACATAAATTCATATAATGTGTTTGGTTTATGGATTCATAATTTATGAAAAATAAGTGCATACCTAAAAAGTGTATTCATGTATTCAAAAGCCTATAATCATGTTGATCAGTAGACTAAATAAGTAAATCCACACAAATTCAGCTTCACAATTTCATGCTATACAACCCTGAGTAAACCGACCTAGATTAATAATTTTATACATATAAAATTTAAAATCAAACTTTCCACCCTAATCGTTTTTAAGAATATTACATCACAGTTAAGGGTAGAATTTGAACCTACAATCTCGAAGAGATGCCTTAACAATTGAGTTATGCTCGTGTTGGCATTTTTCTACCACTCCCTCATGTAATGAATTATTAAAACTGAATATTATATATTTTCCCTATAAATTTTTTTTGGCTCCACCCCTACTATAAATAGCTAACAATCTTTTGGAATTTAGAAGCAGCAGCCAAGCCACTAAGAATGGCCCCTTCAACGTTAGGGCTAACACAGAAATCTCCACAGATGGCCACCCGCTTGGTTTCATCCCAAAGGCACTTTTCCTCTCTAGCTATGCTTGCTGCTGGAAAAGCACTTCCCCTGCAAAAAAAATCCCACTTGTAAATACACACATTCTCAGAAATGGAAGAAGAGAACACAAAGTAAATTCAATACTCAGCTCAGGCTGTGTTTATCGTAAACTCCGTGTCTATGTACTACATAAACCCAGATATAAGAATCTCACCTTTTATAGTACATACTAACTTTTACGAATCACAAACACGCAAGTCAAATACTTATTTCACAAACTCGAGTCCTTTGTACAATCCAAATATATTTTTTTTTTGATACCTGTACAATCCAAATATTGATCGCATAAACTCAAGTTTTTCTCCTGATTTTCACAATCCCAAACTGAGTGTGAGCCAAATACCCTTTAAAAGCTCGAGAATTATTCCATGAGGCTAGAACAATGTGGCTAATGGTTATCAATCGTTGAATGTTGGAGAGAGAAAAGAGAAACTAAAAATTAGTGCATAGCCTTGGAGGGTGCCCAACTTGATGGGGACGTTGTGTTGCATCCTTTGTAGGAGGGCGGTAGAGGATCTTGATCATATTCTTAGGGGATGTGATTTTGCTTATGCAGTTTGGAATTGGTTTTTTGAGGAGTTCAATCTAGGCTTTGGCCAAGCATGGGGGCTGCAAAGAGATGATCGAGGAGTTCCTTCTCCATCCTCCCTCTTGTGAAAAAGAAAGTTTTTTGTGGCAAGTAGGGGTGTGTACCATTTTGTGAGGTCTTAGGGGTGGGAGGAACAATAGAATTTTTAGAGGGCTTGAGAAATCTCCGAGTGAGATCCTCCATAACAAAGCCCCTTTGTAATTATCCGTTAGGTCTTATTTCTCTTAATTGGAGGCCCTTTTCGTAGTTTGCCTCTCTTTTGTGGTCTCTCTTTTGTATGCCCTTTTCGTAGTTTGTCTTCTGTCATCTTTATCAATGAAAGTTTGGTTATTCATCCAAAAAAAAAATTATAATTATATTTATCCATGCATCCAAAGGGTTAGAGGGTGGTTGGTAGTCACCATATCGAATAAGTTTAATTTTCCCTAAAAGCTCTGAACCTCCCTAAAGAACTTTTGGCTCTCCCAGATAACCATCTACCATTCTAGGAAACCTTTTCCAACCTTCTTCATCCACTCCTTTTATAATCATAATGCATCACTTTCTCCCTCTTCCATCAAGTTTGTTAACCTTTGCAATGATAACATCTTCTATTAGAAGTTTTCTCCACCCATAATACATATTCATGATTCATCACAACAAGATTCAATACAGAACCTCATGCTCTTGAGGTAGTCTTGGGCTTTTAAAGTTGTCGCAAAAAGCCAGTTAATAGCCGTGAATTCCAGAGAACATAAGAATGATTTAAACCCACCAACCCCCAATTCAAGCTCTAGACCCTCAAAACTTCTTTAAAAGATATCTGAGACAATTTGTTTTCAATTTGACAAAACCTCATTAGATATTTCACCTTCCCATAACTAATTAAAAAAGAACAATAATGGACTAAGACAACCCGTTGCAGAGACAAAACTAGAGAGATGAGGGGAACTAAAATCCCATAACATTTGAGTGATTGAAAGATTTTGGACAATTTGGAAAAATGGGACTCAATTTTCAATAAAGCCCAGAATCGTCTCAGAATTTCTGTTTAAGAGGCAATATCTTGAATTATGAACATGCTTTGTAGCAGAGTCACGACTTCAATACTTGATGCTTATACAATTATACTACGTGAAAATTAACAGTCAAACGTGCAGTTCTAATTCAGATGCTTACCATCTATGAGCTTTCGTGAAGAACGGACGGGGTATGCTAAGTCCGATGCTTTGTAACTCTTGATAGAGTTCTTCAGCCACTTTTTTCAATGTGGCATCTGAAGGTTTCTGAAGGCCATTTTCAGCAATTACTTTCTCTGCATACTCCATTGTTGAATGCAAAATCCATCGTTCACTATTCAAACAAAAATGAAAGTAGCAAGAATCAACCAAACAAATTATGAATAGCATGACCAGCTAATACTGAGTTTTTCTTCACAGTGAACAGTAATGAACGTACCTAGCAGATGAACGCCCCGGCTTGCTGCTGTCACAGTAAGCCCAGCTTAGAACTTTAGAATTCTTTATAGAGAAACCTTTGACGGGTATCTGATAATTGAATAAGGACATTCGTTAGGCCAATGTCTCTCCAAGGGAACAAAATAAAATTGGTATTAGAGGAAATTTTAAACCAAGACTGTCACTGTGACTGTAAGATTAATTCAGTGAAAGCTCCGTATTGAAGGCAAAGAGTTTCGGATGCGACAAATGATTTTTTTAATATTATTCATAGGGAATTGCATACAACTCAATAAAACGGATATGCGAGACTGGAGTCTTACTGAACTGAGAGGCTGTTCAAATGCAAGCATCAAAGCAAAACACGGAATAACCGGAATGTTCTGCAGCTTAATTGCTAAATCTGGAACCAAATTAAGGTCTGCATAATTTTAAAAAGTCAGATGAACCTAATACATACTCCAGCATGGTTTATCAAAACTCAAAAGAAAAACTTTTTCTTTGCTGTTTAACCACCACCAGTCCCAAATAACTATGCAGTTCAGTTTTTTTTTTTTTTTTTTTTTTTTGAAAGATATGCAGTTCAGTTCAGACCACAAATGGGAATATCTGAATGTTGAAGTTGCAAGATGATAGAAATGGGAAAGCAAATTAATTTTTTCTTCTTTGTAAAAGCAACTACAAGAAATTATTTTTAATCTTACATTGTAGTAAAATACCAAACAAAAGAATGAAGAAGAAAAATGAGGAGAGAAAAAAAAAGATAGAGAAGGGAGGAAGGCAGCAGGTGGAGGAGAAGAAAATTCATGCTACACACTAAAGTTCCATAAATAGAAAGGAATCAAGTTGAGGTACTCTTACAATGAACAAAGAGAACTTGATCATAAAGCTAATGCAGCAGAAATAATGCCAAAATATATTCTCATGCATAGCGACAAGAGTATTTGCAACACAAATGACTGAATGAGATCCAACAAACAAATTACCAAGAGCAGGCGCTCGTCCTGTTACATTGGTAAGCCATGGAGAAACTATGTTTTTGTCTGATGCAACAATACCCTCAAACTGACCAAGACTTTGTCCACTGATGCCCAATAACAACCACGAGTTATCTTTCTCCAACCATTCCATTCTTCCAACACTTACCCCAAACTTACTCTCCACACCTGAAAAGAAGTTGAAAAATAAGCACCTTCCTAAGTTCATTTGTAACCTTGAATTACAGAAATTTTATAGATAAAATAGTAGGTTATATACCAGGTTCATGGCATAATGCTTTGCAAATAGAATTCATGCCTGGAGTACCCACATATCTGCCACTTACTCCTTCCTAAATAGTATTGATACTCAGACAAATTGATCCCATAAAAAGCATGATATGATAAGATTAAGTAAACAATTGTATTGAATATTTGTCCTGTTGCTGCATTTGTTCGCATTATATGTGGAATAGTAGCTTCAAGAGAGAGCATGACACTTGATATTAAGCACCATTGTTTTGCCCCATAAGTATCAAGAGGTAATTAGATATGATCACTCAATTCTACTGTGAACAGCTTTCAAGAGCTGCTATAAAATGAATTAGATAAAAACTAACAGTTACCAAGTAATGTCAGAGTTCTAGCAAAGAAAACTTGGTAAGATTCTCAAATCTTTCTTGATGTTAAACAAATATGAATTTCACATTCCAGCCTTTTCCTTTTTCATTATTCTCAAGGTACTTCAATTTTCTCCTCCTAGATACCAGTGATCCACATTCTTTCTTCACCCACTTCAATTTAAAACCTTCATCCATCTCTCTTGTTAAGGGAACACAAGGTCAATCAGTTGGGGCAGCAAGTAGAGAGTATATGTATATAATATGCTCAGAGAAAATAAATTACAGGCGTGGTAAGCAGACAGAGAGAATTTAGTGGTTTAGTTTAACTAGTAGTCTAGTATATATGCACTCAAAAACTCAGATAAGTTTCAGAATTGAAAACACAACAATGAACTAGCCAGTTATGCTACACTTCCCATTTATATGCTGTTGATCGAAGAAGCTGCAAGCACTTAATGGGAAGTAGCAAAATGAAGGACTGTCCATTATGGCACCAATTATTCAACAAGATTTGAACAACAATGGAGTTTTAACCTGTTCTATGCTGGTAAATTGGTTGGAAGAGCAATCAAAAACCCCAAAACTCTCTTTCCATTCAGCACAAAGATTTTTTGATTCCCACTCACGAACAAGACTCAATACGTCCGGAGAGCTGACAGTAAAATATGGGGCACCATGGTCGAAAAGCAGTTCTTTCCCATCTTCTGCAATTTCTCTGTTTGAAATGCCAAATAGTAAAATTAAGAAACAATTTCCGATGTTACAGTATTAAAATTCTTCTTTAACACACGAGCGAGTAACTATGTTTTCAGAATGAGCTGATAAAATATTATTGTATAGCCCCAGTTCATCCATTCTCAGGTTTTCTCACTTTGATTCATAACCACTTCGAGTACTCATTCATCGAAATTATAAAACAGTTTTCATAATCTCTTTTCTAATCTTCAGCAAGAAGCAGAAACAAAATCCCATTCGGCAGTTCGATCTCTCTTGTTACCGCAATCATAAAATTGAATAATCGAAAAAACCCAAACAAGAAACGGGAAGAACTTCGTCTCACCTCCGTTGGGACATTCTCCCACCAGGCCCTCTGGCAGACTCGAACAAGGTGACCGAGAACCCATTTCTGGCCAAACTCCATGCGCAAGCAGCTCCAGAAACTGCCCCATAAACCCATAAGAACTTTTCAAAAATCTTCTCGTTCAATGACCGAATTAGACATTAATAGCTTACAGAATCAGAAAGCGTGAGAGAGGGAGGTGATGAGTTGGTTACTTCCACTTCCCACGACGGCGACTTTAGACAGAACGGAGCTCATGGCGGTGCTTCTGTGTTCCTCACTGCGACAATTTCGATTTTCCCTCAAAAATTGTAGGCGGTGATTGCTAACTTGTTATGGACCGTGGAGTTTAGGCAATGGAAGGAGACGAGATTGTGGGCTGCATTGGTCCACGTGCTCGATGATCTCTGGATTCTCACCCACCCTGCCGCCGCCGGCTGCACCGCCTAGGTAACATTTTTTGTTCGCCGGCCGCCGTGAAAATGATGCTTTAAATCTCCTATTTGGGTTTTTGTATTTTTTGTATGGCTCAATTATAAAAAAATATTCTCAATTTGCTTCTTTTAAAAATATCTCTCTTTTAGTTTTACATTTTTGCTAAGGTGAGTACAACTCTACAGCAGTAATTCGTATTATTGAAGGTTAAAATTTTCATGCCTCATATTTGTTGTACTCAATAATAAAAAAATATGAGCAAATGTTATGGTAAATTTTCACAATGATAGTTCACAGGTATTTTTATAACAGTTCAACAACAAATGACCTAAATAAATCAAATCAAATTTGTTTTTGTTTTTGTTTAGTTTTTATTTATATTTAAAAAGACAAGCTCTCGAGACTTGACCGGAAATTCAATATTATTATGGAGCAGGGTATTTACCGCGCAGCCATTTATTTTGAAAGTCGTCTATAAAATAATAGGCTACGTGGACAATCATCGGCTTCACACGTGTTAAATGCCATTCACATTTCAAAAATAGAAAATTACATATAAATGAGTTTTCATTTCACACTACTTTTTTGACCATTCAAATTCATAATTTAGATTTTTTTTATTTGAACAATATTTATGGTCGAAGAAATTCGAACTTAATTATAAATCCATATTTTATATCAGTTAAACTATACTTTTGTTGGTAATTCATAATATATATATATATATATATATATATATATATATATATATATATATATATATATATATATATATATATATATATTAATTGTCAAACTATAGTTGACAAATTTAAATATACAAACAATTTACAATTACATATATGATGTCAAAAAAAAACAATAATAAATTATTAAGTAATATTTATTATAATCAACAAACTAACGCAAATGATCGATAGTAAATCTAACGCATGGTCTTGTTAGGAGTGCAAACAAATGTCCCACATTGGCTAGGGAAGTGAGTGATCATGGGTATATATGTGAGGACAATTATCTCTATTGGTATGAGGCCTTTTGGGGGAACCAAAGCAAACCCATGAGGATTAATGTCTAAAGTGGACAATATCATACTATTGTGGAGATATGTGGAGGTCCGTTGTCCTTATCATATCTAATAAGTTCTTCAAGTACCATACATTAGGAAAATTTCCAATACTACAGTCATAGTACTAGAAAATTTCTCCCGATTGAGTTCTATGCATACCTTCAAGTCAAGCTAACTTGATAATTTTCTTTTCAAATTTTGTGTATATTTAATTTATGAAATTTTAAATATCAAGTTCATGTGTGTATACATGTTATATATGCTTATAATTAGTATCGTTGTTGATGTCATTAATAAAATATTGAACTAACATGACGTGCTATTAGGTTCATCAAACCATTTGTCGCATTGTGCCAATTCAATCAAATTTTGTCCAATAAACCATGACAAAATTAGTAGATTTGGTGAAGTGTAGTTGTGCTAAATTATTGGGAGTACAACCGAAATCCTACGTTGACTAGGAAAAGAGAATATCGTATATAAGCAAGGGACAACATCTCAATTGTTTATTAGACTTTTTGAGTGAAACTAAGTACAATCGTAGATATATGCAGAGAGTTTGTTGTTCCTACCATAAATAGTTTTCTTTATAAATTTTAAATAAATTTAAAATCTACGAAATTTTAATAAAATCCCACAGTTTTAAACTAATAAAAAGAATATGATTTGGTCTCTTGATTTTTATATTATCCATTTTGGTTTCTAAATAGTTGATTTTTCAATAAAAAAATGTTATTTTAATCCTTAGTATAATTATTTTGTAAAGTATTTAACATAATCCAACATACATCTTTGGTTCATTTATCTTGTAACTCATGAGATGTTTGTATATTAACGTAGACTTGACTTAGGGAATTGGAAAGTGATTTAAAATGTACGTGGAAATTCCTATGATAAGGACAGATTAAAAAATTCAACCCACATATTTATTGACACTTGACTTTCCCTCCTCTAGTAAATTGACATTTTTCATAAATGTATGTATTATTCTTATTTAAAATATGTTACAAATTTTCCAAATCCTTTTAAAAAAAAAATTGAAATCAATCCAACGAGACGCTGGGTTTGGTGGGGAGTTGATTCTAAAAACTATCTAATGAATATATTTTTTACAATAAGAATTCAACGATTTGCTGTTCTTACGAATTGTTATCACTACTATTCCATAAATTAAGCTTCCAAAGAACCCATTCTATTGTACTAAAAAAACCCATTATATTTATTAAATTTCCTAAAATTTCAGATTTATACTATGTTAGTTTATGAACCATTAAAATTTTACCTAAACAAATATGTTAATTTATGAACTATTACAAAATAATAATTTTGCTCACCACCGTTATTTTGCTTATGCTTCATTCTTTCACAAATGAATGACACAATTTTACATATTTGCACTAACATATTGGCGTGGACAAGAGATAAAATCATATAGGCCAATTGAGGCACGTATTAGGTGGAGCATATTAGTTGATATTAGGTGGTTGGAAGTTGGAACAAGTATTTAATTTCAATGCTAAATTATAAAAAATACCCCTGAACTTTGTATTTTGTTTCAAAAATACCCCTAAACTTTCAAAAGTTTCAAAAATACCCTTGAACTTTCAAAAAAAATTCAAAAATACTCTTACCGTTAGTTTTGGATAGAAACCGTTAGTACTTTGTTTCAAAAATACTCCTAAACTGTGTTATTTGTTTCAAAAATACCCCTAAACTTTCAAAAGTTTCATTAATACCCTTAAACTTTAAAAAAAATAAAAAATACTCTTAAAAACTTTTTTAAAATGTCAAAAAAACCCAGTATATTAACAAAAAATGTTAGTACCTCGTTTTAAAATACTCCTGAATTTTCAAAAATTGTATTAATACCCTTAACCTTAAAAAAATGTCAAAAAATACCTTTACCGTTAGTATATGGACGAAAAACATTTATCTATACCCCATTCTCTCCCTCTTCAATTTCTTCTCTCTTTTCATTTGCTTCAATCTATGGCCTAACACTTCTCTATTTTTCCTCTTGTTGTTCCCTTTCTTTTCAATACCATTTTTACTCTCTTCTTCCATTTTCCAATCTTTAAAACTACCCCCTTCAATCAATATATATATAGACTATAGCAAGAATAAGGAGAATAATGGAACCACCCAAGCAAACTTAGGACTTAAATGCTTTAACAAAATTGTATGTTAGTAATTTGTGTTAGTATGTTTGGGTTTAATACACAAAGAGAGACACATGCTGAAAATTTGGGTCATAATTTTAAGGACGTCTAGTGGGAGGGAAAAGAAATAAAACATATGCATTACTAAATTTGTAGCGAATGAAGATTTTATTAATTCTTTTTGCAATTCAAATTAGTCTATATATTGTGGTTAGTTAAGAATATTCTTCATGATTGAGAATTAGACAAATGGAGAAAAAATGATAGTATTTATATGAAGAAAAAAAATAAGGATATCTATATGAGTTGTTTTCAAATTAGTTCTTTCCAACTCAAAATAACTTCAAAGACATTGACTGTTTGAGTGTTGAAATTTCTTATATTTATGTTTGAGCATGCTTAGAAATGAGAGATAACTCTTCATGTTAATTTAAAGTTCTAATATTTAAGAATATAGGAGAAATGAGAGAAGTTTTAGAGAAAAATGGAAGAAAAGAGAATATGGTATTGAAAAAGAAAGGGAAAAAAAAGAGAAAAAAGAGATAAGTATTAAGCCATAGATTAAAGCAAATCAGGAGAAATAAGAAATAGAAGAGAGAGGTAATTAGGTGTAGATAAACAGTTTTCGTTCATATACTATTGGTAAGAGCATTTTTTTAACTTGTTTTAAGGTTAAGAGTATTAATGTGAAAGTTCAAAGGTATTTTTAAAATAAAGTACTTACGATTTTTATCCATATATTAAAGGTAAAGGTATTTTTGAACATTTTTTAAAAGTTTAAGGGTATTAATCAAACTTTTGAAAGTTTAGGGGTATTTTTGAAACAAAGTACAAAGTTCAAGAGTATTTTTGAAACAAAATATTAACGGTTTCCATCCAAAACTAACGGTATAGGTATTTTTGAATTTTTTTTTTAAAGTTTAAGGGTATTTTTGAAACTTTTGAAAGTTCATGAGTATTTTTGAAACAAAGTACAAAGTTCAGGGGTATTTTTTATAATTTAGCCTAATTTCAAACATGCCTTGTTGTCACTTTAAAATCTAGGATTTCACAATTACATTAACCAAGGTTGATTTTACACAAATAATAAATGGAGAAAGTGATAGAGTAGGCTGACTGATGACAGTAACCAAAACAACTAAACTTTTTTTTTTTTTTTCAATTTTCACAAATTAAATAGACATTCTAAAGACGGTTCGAGCATGACCTGGTGAATATATATGAAACACTTATATCATTCTTTGAGGTCGAAGATTCAATCTCCCATACCACAACATTGTACTAAAAAAATACATTTTGAAAAATCAAGAATCAAACTATAATAAATTTGAAAGTTGAAATGCAAAAAGAGATTCAAACCCAAATTTTATCCAATAGATATGATATCTAAGGTCCCGTTTGATAACCATTTGATTTTTTATTTTTGATTTTTGAAAATAGAGCTGGTTTTATCACAATTTCTCTACAATGATTTTCATATTCTCTACAGTGGTTTCCATCTTACTTAAGAAAATATTTGAGTCTCCAGTCAAATTCTAAAAACAAAAATAGGTTTTTGAAAACTATTTTTTTAGTTTTCAAAACTTGAATTGAAAAGTATATAAGAAAACATGAAAATTCATAGATGGAATGAAAGTAGTATTTATAGGTTTAATTTAAAAATAAATCAAAAATAAAAAACCAACTAATTATCAAAGAAGGTCCAAATAATTAATTCCTTAACACTATAGATAGATTAGAAATGCAATAAGTTGCCAAAAAAAACACACAATATAAATTTTGGAACATTTTTAAAATATATTTAAAATCCAATTACTGATCAATAAATAAAATACTCAAAGTCAACCTTACGGAATATCGATGAGCAAAGCAGTTCAGTGTATTTGTTTGGAAATTTCCACTTTACTCAGTCTCTGCAAAATAGTTTCTAAATAATAATAATAATAAAAACAAAAAAACAGTAAAATACCAAATTTGCATCGCTTACAAAAGCATCTTAAGGAAATCTAGAAAATAGAAAAATAACATATGATTGTATATTTGTTGACCAGAATTTGTTTAGTTATAATAAGCAGGCGTTTTTTTTTTTTTTTTTTTTTTTTTTTTTGTCTATTTGCAATATTTTTTTTTCCTGACGACGATATATGGATAGCCGTATTTTATTTTCATTCTTTTAACTTCCCCATAAAATTAAATACATATTGAAATTATAGAAAACCCAAATTCCCATGGTACGGCGTTTCAAACCTAAATTCAAAGGTCGAATGACAAATAACACTGACAACTTAAACATAATTCGTGGATAATACGGTACTTGTTAGTAGTAAATTAATATTTTTAAATTATAATATTGACCCAACAGATTTAACTCAAATTCATTTTTACTCTTTAAAGAACAAATGTTCTATTAAAAAATGATATTCACAAATAGAGATGTCCACGGGGCGGGACGGGACCGGAGAATAGATTCTCCGTTCCCGTCCCCGCCCCCCATTTCATTCCCCGTCCCCGCGAAATTTCCGTTTAATTTCTCGGCGATCGGGGCGGGGATTCCCCACGGGAAATTCGAGGGGATCGGGTTCTCCGCGGGGAATTTTCCCCCATTTTTTTTGTTTTTTATCTTTTTTATTTTTTAAATTTATTCTCGACCATAATAAAAACTATTTCTAAATGAATAATTTTCAATATAATTCTATTTAAAGTAAATGTTATAAAATTTCCTAATAAAAACAATAATATACCATAAGTAAAAATACTATAATGTCGAAACAACTTAATTTCTAAAAATTCAAATTTCAATATTACAACATAGACTTTAATTTTTTTTTAATAACGAAATAGTCTTAAATTAATTCCTACTATAGTTTTTTTTTTTAAATTCTATTTATAGGTAATAATATATATATATATATATATTATTAATCGGGGCGGGGTGGGGAGGGGAATATATTCCCCGTCCCCGTCCCCGTTTAGCCAACGGGGAAAAAAACCTCCCCGCTCCCTCCCTCATTCATTGTGTAATCGGAGATTCCTCACCCCGTTCGGGGTGGGGCCTTGGCCCCGTGGGTTAAATGGACATCCCTATTCACAAGCTCTCTTACCATTCTAAAAAGTGGTTATTTATGGGCTTACAATAAATAAAAAAATAACTGATTAAATCTAAAATTAATAAACTAAACTAATATTAAGAAAACTAGACTAATTACATGACCTTTCATCCTACGTCAAATATATTTGTGAACTTTTTTTTTTTTAATTTTTTAATTTTGAATTCAACAACATTAGGAAGTGGGAGATTAGAACCTTTAACCTATTGATCGAGAGTACATGTCAATTAACGTTGAACTATGCTCACTTTGACTATATTTGTGAACTTATAGTTTTATTAAGGTTGGCATTAAGAAGTTAACATTGGGTATAACATGTGTTTGTATAGTGTAAATAATAGGTTATAGAAATATAAGTTCATTACATATGTATTTGGTTTGTGATTTGTAGAAAAATATCATAACTTAAAAATATAAAATTTGAATCACAGTTTATGTAACTTGCAATAGTAACAAAATATGCAGCTCAAGAACTAAAAAAATGTCGTTTGGTACGTAGGATTGAGACTGTAAAAATGGGAATTGATTCGAGATTAGAAATAAGAATTGGAAGCTTGGAAATTGAAATAAGGGAAATGATTTGCTTCTCTGATTGGATCATAGCGTGATATTTGTCCGTCTAAGTCATATTTGATATGTATAGAACTTTTGTGCTTCCTTCACTGTGTATTCTTTACACGTTGATTACTAGAATATCTTCAACAATTAAAACTAACAGGAATAAAAATGGGAACAGAATACATATGGGTATCAGGCATGTAATTAATTAATAAAGCATTGAAAAACATGATCATAGTTGATTAATATAATGTCCAATTCATAGAAAAGAAAAAAAATCTTCTTCCCTTTTCCTCTTTTGCATTTTCAACGAGTGCATTAGACTAAACACGCACGTTTCACACTGCAAAAAAAGGCCAATTTGTTCAACCGCTCCAGGAAAGAATCAGCGTCAGCGATTGGTTAATGGTTGATACAAATACAATTAAGGCACCCATTTGGGTTTTTTTTTTTAACGAAAAAAAATTGGGTCAAGGCCTAAGGGTCAAGATTAAAGCAGCTAACAATGGCGACCGTCGTTTGAATTTTCAAAGGGGGCGTACGCGTACCTGGAAGGACGAAGCCACATGCCAAGACTATAGTTGCTATAAAGAAAAGTCCACGAAACCCTCAACTCCCGTCTCACCCCTTCATTCTTCTCTGCGATTAGTTTTCAAGTCGCATAGCTGTCTCTCAACTCATTTTACCTTCTAAGGTCAGTTTCTCTTCTGGGTCTCTCTTGATTTCTGTTGTTTTGGGTTCAAATTCAAGTTATTATCGTGTTCTGTGCTCTGGTTTGATTGTTGTTTTGTCAGTTTGCAAGTTCTGTTTTCATTTGCTTTTGTTGTTTTTGGAGTTTGAAACGAACTAGGCGAATTGGGTTAGCTGCTGAATCGTTTTTTTGCTGGTTTTTAAAGGATCTTGTTACTTGATCAATCTGCTGTGTTGGGTTTGCTGAGTTTTCCTTGTTAGATGGCGATGAACTTGAAATTGGAAGTGAATTTTGGGTTCAGGAAACCTATAAGATAAGCCGTTTTTCTGGAGGTGTTCTTTGCTTGATGATGCTTACCATTACTTCAGCCCATTAAGATATATATCTTATCACTTGTGAGGGAACTATCTGAAGTTCTTGTTTCATGGGGGAATCTCCAATTCTCTACTTTCCAATTGGGTTCAACGTTAGTTTTCCATTTCTTTTGGTTAGCGAGTAGTCCAAAAAATTCCACTGAGCCCCATAGATCTAGAAATCATCTAGCCAATTGTACTTAAAAGGATTACTTGTTTGCCATTTTTGTGTGTGGATGTATAAGCTGGAGAACTATGCATTTTTCATTTTGAGATTTTATGAACTGAGAAATCATTAAGCAAATCATATATGATATTTGGACAATAATTGTACAAGATTTGCTTCCATGAACCGTCGCTGCATAGATGAACTTCTTACAAAAGTTAACGCTTTAGATTCTTTTATATTTCTTCTGTTCTACCTATATCTAATTCTAAACTAACTTGTTTTAATCACAGGTTTCAGCATCTAAAGTGGTTTTTGTCATAAGATTCCTTGAAGTAGCGGAGAATAGCTGCTGCTTTATCATATAGAGATGACTTGCTTCCCTTTTTTGTTCAGGAAGAGGGTGAAACCTCCGACAAGAAGTTTTGTCGAGGACGAAGGTAAATTAATCATATGAGCGTACATAATCTCATCGTTTTATGGACATATTTTTAGAGTTTCTTGTTGGAATGTACAACATTGTGCAGTCCTTTCTGTAAGGAAATTCTTACATTGTTCTGATATGGAACAGAACTTTCAGGCATGCACAATGTTAGATTTTACACATACAAAGAGCTAAAAGTTGCAACCGAAGATTTCAGCTTGGCGAATAAAATAGGGGAGGGTGGTTTTGGTTCTGTCTACAAGGTAGCTGGATATCTCCTTTAACATGAACTATAATTGTTGTGTTTTAGGTGTAACGTTTCTAAGTTGTATCATTCCCTTCATTCATCATGAATATAACCTTGAAACTTACTATTTATGATCAGGGAAAGCTAAGAGATGGAAAGATTGCTGCCATAAAAGTTCTTTCGGCTGAATCAAGACAAGGATTGAAGGAATTCTTGACAGAAATCAATGTCATCTCTGTGATAGAACATGAAAATCTGGTTCAGCTTTATGGCTGCTGTGTGGATGATAATCATAGAATTCTTGTCTACAATTACCTTGAGAACAATAGCCTTGCACAAACTCTTCTCGGTACTAACTGAATCCTATTCTTGATTTTATTTCCTTTATACAATGTCTTTCTTTTCAAGTTCTCTCTCAATGGATGCCAGAGTTGCATTCTTGAGCATCCCCCTTTTCGGGATTGTCTGCTTTCATTTACATTGTCAGGGTAGGCAGGCATGTTGAATGGAGGTCATGCTTTAGTTTCTACTGTTAAATTGCAGTTCAATTCTCAAGGTATTGTTTTTTTTTTCAGGGCGAGGTTACAGTACCATCCAGTTTGATTGGCGAACAAGGTCTAAGATTTGCATCGGAATTGCATGCGGGCTTGCCTTCCTTCATGAGGATGTACAGCCACATATCATTCATAGAGATATCAAAGCAAGTAACATTCTTCTTGACCGTGATCTCACTCCCAAAATTTCAGATTTTGGTCTTGCGAAGCTTATGCCAGCCAGCATGACTCACGTCAGTACCCGAGTGGCAGGAACAATGTAGGCCACTCTATTTCCTATTGAACTTCTTGATTGTGCATACACTTAGCCTTGTATTGGTTAGAATAAAATTACGATTGGATGGTTGAAGGAAGCATGGGGGTTTATGGTAGTTCGTATGTGGAATTGAGGCTCTGACACTCTGCACACAAACTACCGCAAACCCCAATGCTTTCTTCGGTCGATTGTTTGTGTCGTGCAGCTGAATATTTTTGTGTTAATATTGTATGTTTGCCATCCTTGTTCAAATAATTTTAACTTATTTTGTAGCATTTAGTAATATTTTGCATTTCTAATGATGGTACAAACATGAAAATTTTAAGCAACAACCTCAAGGAAGCCTTAAATGGAGAAATGAGAACACAGAAACATAACCAAAATTCAGTTTCCTACCTGAGAACAACATTTTCTCTGTTTGATCTCTCTCATTTCGCTTGTCTGTCTTTGTTGAGGAAATTCTCTTTTTAATTTTGTTTACATTTATGTTTGTTTAGTGGTTACCTGGCACCAGAATATGCAATAAGAGGGCAGGTGACGAGAAAATCAGATATTTACAGTTTCGGCGTCCTCCTTGTCGAAATAGTCAGCGGGAGATGCAACACAAATACACAGTTGCCAATTGGAGAACAATATCTTCTCGAAAGGGTACGCACAAGTTTCTCTAGTCCTTAATCATAATCTTCTCATTATTCTTCCCCTAAGTAGTTAATTGTGATTATGTTGTTTCTTCAAAGGATTCTTTAGATGAAACTGGTCTCTTACTTCATGTTACAATGATGAAAAGTAAAAGAAAAAGGGAAATCAAAGTAAGACAATGGTTATTTGCAAAAATGGATAAAGACCTGAATTGTAGAGAGGTGAAGGAAGCTAATATCTATATCCAATGGAAGTTTCATTCAAATATCTTTGCCTTTCAAATTCAGCTCCGCTCGTGGAGATGTCATAACGCAATTTCGTTTCAATTTAGATCTTAGAACTCACTTGTACGAATCTTTTAATCATCGATCGTTTATTATGGAAAATAGACAGAGATTGCATTTCACTGCCTGCTTCAGTGTACTAATGTGTTGAATGAATCTATGTTTGGATGCTGCAGACATGGAATCTTTATGAGCGAGGAGAGGTCGTTCTGCTAGTAGATATGTCGTTAAACGGCGATTTCGACGTTGAGGAGGCTTGTAAATATCTAAAGATTGGTCTACTTTGCACGCAAGACAGTCTGAAGCTCCGCCCATCAATGTCGACTGTGGTAAAGATGCTAACGGGCGAGATCAGTATCCAAGATAAAAAGATAACGAAACCAGGGCTGATTTCAGACTTCATGGATCTAAAAGTAAAGATTCCAGAGACAAAGAAAGGGAATAGAGAGGGAGTGTCTTCTGATAGTCTGTCCTCTGGATCAAACATCCTTGGAAACTCAACAATGTCATCTGAAACCTCAACTGTTACAACTGCAACCTTCACTGGACAATATGACAGGAACACTTTCTCATCTGTACTGTGAAAGTGATGAGGCAATTTAATTTATTCTCTTCTGTAATAAGGTTTTGGCAATAAGTGTGTAAATTGTTTGATATGTTCTTTATTTTTGTAGGAAGAGTTTTTGGAAGGCTTTGTAATATATTGTAGAAATTGATGTGTTTCTTTGCTTGCCTTGGATTCCATATTCCATTTTTTTTTGTTCTTTTTCTTTTTTCTCCTTATAGAAAACCTTTAGGAAGGTATATAGAGAGTGTCTCTCTTCAGGGGTGGAGGATTTGAACTTGCAACCTTTAAGGGGATCTCTCTCTCCATGTTTATTCTCTCTTCTCAAAGTTTTTAATAAATAATCATAGACCCATCGCCCAAGTGATATGCGACCTTTGCATTCTAATTTCATTACTCGGGAGGGCTATATGCGTATGTTGACGCCAATGTCACTCACTCCCTTACTCGTGTCTCTTATAAACATTCTATCTCTACTAAATGATTTGAATTTCACCTCATTTTTCAAGTTTTTAATAGATCATTTTAATAACACGTCTTTTGCATTCTATAAGGGGTTTCGATTTTTTCCAACCAAATTTTTACTTCTTCTATATAGTTGTTGATGGAGAATCTTTCAAATTAATTTTGGGTCGGGGCGAGGATACACCAATTCCCATCCTTAACTCTTTAAAATAAGTTTATTAATTTTCAATTCATACATAACTAGAATAAATATGAAATTCTCAATTCGAGCCTGGCTTGGTAGATAATCCATTTGCTATTATCCCAAAAGATCGATAGTTAAATTTTTTAGCCTGCAATTGTTTAAACCATAAAGAAAAGTGTGAAATCCCTAAGAAATTCATAATTTAGAATTAGTTTTAGATATCATTTAACTTAAAATGTACATTTTATTATTTTTTATAACTATCTAATTAAGTTTTAATTACAGAAAGTAAAAAAAAATAAAAGAGCGAGGAATTCTTTTTAGGAAATTTAATCCCATTCTCTAAAATCGGGGAATGGGGTAAATGAAGATTGAAATTTCAAGAAACAGGGACATCTCCAACTTTCTATCGTCTTCACCCCATTTCTTCTACGATTATTTATAAAACCTTCGTCATAAACACATTACACATACACCTTAATATAAAATATCAATTGAAATATACATGGCCATTGGATTAATTTTCTAAGTGTTTATTTTTGAAAAACAAATATTTTAATAAAATTTGTAGTATTTAACAATCACTTAAAATGACTTGAGACACTTGAAATCAACTTAAAATAAAAAAGTTTTTATATTTTACTTAGAATTCCTCACAAATTTTCATGATATATGAAAATGATTAAAATACTCTCACACTATCGCCGCCCATCGCTGGCGACCACATCTGGCGACTATCTCCAACGACCCATTTGGCTGTGGTCATAGTGTTTTAAATACAAATTTGAACTTATTAGTTCATAATATTTAATAGTCGTCTTTTATAGTAATTTGACATTAGTAAAAACATTTTGAGTGTAGAGCAAACCAAACAAACTTGTATATAAAAACAATTTTGAAAAAATGTAACCAAACATATGACTGTTTTAATTCTAAATGCTTTTTATAAAATTTGCTTAAAAAATATATTTTTTAAAAATACTTAAATTAAAAGTAATTCAAACATGCCCTAAAATGATCTTGTCTCATTGATAACATTTGTTTCAATAATTTATATATTTATGCATTTGATGCACTTGTTTAATGTCAAGACAATTTAAAGTTATGAAAACAAATGGATAAGATCCAAACTTTACAATACTTTAAATGTTTGAGCATGTGATGAAGAAATAAAAAATATATATTGAGTGCCAATTTTGGACAAGGTGGGTTGGATTCCAGTTGTCTTTAGTAGAATCGAAGGATAATTGCAGATATGTCGGATGATCGAGAAGTCTGAGCCGTTAGATTAGGATATATTATTTTTATTTCAAAAACTTTCAAGTTTGTCATAGAGAGATTGTTCAACTTTTACAAGTGTTTAATAGATATTTAGATTTTTAATTTAAGTTCTTAAATCTTAAAAAGTACTTACTAAGTTTTAAACTTTAGATTTTGTGTTGAATAAATCTTTGAACTTATGTCTAATATATCTTAAATGACCTAATTATCAATTTGTTTAATTTTTCTCGTTGGAATAATAATGTCTATTTTATATTTATTTATTTTAATTGCATGATCGATCCATAAAATAGCTAAACATATATGGTTGTCAAAGACATGCGGAAATATGAAAATAAATGAACACACAACATTTTTAACGTGGTTCGGTTTCCCAACCTACTCCACGAGGCCACGCCTAGAGATTAGATTATCAAATGATTAGTACACAATACAAATTGTCTTATGCATAAAATTAAAAGAATTCCCTTCTTGGATTTTATGCCGCAATCTTGCTCCCTTTGACGATCCACGTTCACAAGCTCCCCTTGTGAAATGTGTAGTGTGTTCAACAATCGTTCAAGTAGCTTGCAATCTCCAATTGAAGCACGTTCTCAATAATTCAACATTTAACACAAAAACCACAAAAAGATAACTCTTCAAGAGTTAACTATAAATGTTACAAGTTACAAGGTTTTTCTCTATTCCATCAACTTTAGCAACATTCAAATTTAAAACAAAAATCACTCAATCAAATATGGGAAAGATCCCATTAGTCAATCAAAATAACAAGACAACTATTGATATAAGGAAAGATATACTCAATCACATCTTTAAAAATATCAATAACCATATATGATAAAATCACCTTACCATTTATTTGGTCATTCTACCATAAAAGAGAAGATATTCAAAATGTTGGAATATAAAATAAATGCAATAGTCAATGAAAAGATTTTTCCATTAATATGATGCTCATAATTAAAAGATATTAATTAGAACATTTTAAAAGGAAATAAAAATAATATCAATGGATTAAAAATAAAGAGAGAATAAAAGATATTTAGACAAACAAAAAATACTGCCAAATGGTTAAACCTTTCAATATCTATTAATTTTAAAAAATACTAAATATGCGAGAAACTTATTATATACAAAATTGAAAGTCCAAGAATTTATTGGACATTTTTAAAGTTTATGAACCTATTTGACACTTTTTAAAGTTGAAGGGATCTAGTGGACACGAACATGAAAGTTCAATGACTAAACTCATAATTTAACCTCTATTATTTGCTAGAAGCATAGTATTGAATAATAAAAGAATGTATTTGAAAACTCGTAAAGTTAGAATTTTGAGTTGAAAGAAGTCAATTGAGTGATAACTACCACCGAGTTACCCGATCTAAAGCAAGGAGGATGTATATGATGAAACATTGCCATGTTGCATGTGCTAAATCAACACGATTATAAATTTTCATATTTTGTGATATAGGGATTAAGATTGATGTATATTTTAGAGTTGTGACTTCTTTCACTTGATATAAATACGATCGATATCTTTAAAAGTAAAAAATAAAAAAAATTTATAAGACACTCTTGATAAAAATCAGGTTAAAATACTACTTTCTTGTTCTATTTTAATTTTTGTACTATCAAATGTCAAATTTTGGTCTATAAATTTTCAATAAAGCTTAAAAATGGTGTGCCATATGCTTTCAATTTGCAAAGAATTTCCTCTTCACAAGAGCAAAACCACTACGGTGTCCAACTCAAACGTGAGACCTTCAACCTCTTTCAACGTCTTTTGCTTCAAATGTGAGCTTTGAGAAACTATCTTGTATTTTTAACCCTACTCGACTCATTAAAATAACCCATTTGTTTTTTTAACCCAAGTTTGCTGACTTTTGCAATTTTCTATCCTCGCGCTTCTTTATCATTTTTCTTTGCCAACTCAGCTACATGTTAACTCTAAGTAAATGGCAGGACCATTTTTTAACTTTATTAAAAGTAAAAGGAACAAAATTGGATAGTTGAAAATATAGACTTAAAATGGAACAACCATAAAAGTACATAAATCAAAATAATATTTTAACTTAAAAACTATTTAGAGATGAGAACTCGATATATATATATATATATATATAGAATTCGACATAGATT
The DNA here is from genome assembly GCA_033996785.1 of Trichosanthes truncata. NCBI lineage: Eukaryota > Viridiplantae > Streptophyta > Magnoliopsida > Cucurbitales > Cucurbitaceae > Trichosanthes > Trichosanthes truncata. The sequence continues at coordinate 80,885,700 of JAWPNB010000003.1, forward strand.
TGAAATTAGATTTATATTCAATCTTAGTTTCTTTTTTTCTTCTTAATATTTAAAGTTTAAATTCTTTTACTTTAGCGTCTAAACTTTGAATATTTTTTTTCTTAGCTTTTACGTTTTTTTTTTTCTTGTTTTTGTTTTTATTAATTTGTTAAGACTCATATTTGTTTCAAAATTAACATCGATTTATCATTACATGTGACTTAAATCATGTGTACATGTCTACGTATATGTAAACGAAAACATGTTGTCGGATTTCAATTAAACTATTCAAACAAGAATTCAAGAGCAAGAAGTAAAACAGTCTTTCATAAAAAAGTTAGACGATTAAAACAAAGTATTTAAAAGTTTAAGAACAAAGGTTTAAATAAAAAAACACAAGAATGTTCCTGTCCAGAACTGAAAATTTAAACTTATAATCACATTTTGCTGAATATATATATACATTAGTTTTTAATGTTTTTTCAATTCAATCCCTTATTATTTAAAGAGTTTAAATTTAGTTTCTTATGTTTTAAATTTTTTTCAAATATACCCTTATCATGGATGAATATTAAAATTGACTAATGATGAACTTACACTACATGATATTTAACGAGTTGACAAAAATTTAGAGGATGAATGAGAATACTTAACAGAGAAAAGTTTCTAAGTCCTCTTCAAATTTTATAAGAAGTAGAGGTATTAATGGGTTTGGTTGGTTGATTTTTGTGATGTTTAGGACCCAACTTAATAGTTTGAGTTGTAGATTCCCATAACATAAACAACAATTTATTAAGTTATGAAGTTTATCGAAACTAACCCATTGTAGGTAGGGCTAAAACAACCTTCAAATATGTTGTCGTCAATTAAGGGTGTTAAAAAAAACCAACCATCCAAACATTTTTGAACTAACTAAATACATACTGTTGTTGCCAAATTTTGGACAGGAGAAATATCACCTGACCTCCACGTGACAACGACGGTGAATTTGTATTCTTGGGGGAAGAACGCGGCCTACAAGACAAGAAAAACCTGGACACCGGTGTGGTGTAGACGACACAGGCTCCGATGCTTAAGTCAGAGAGAGTTTTGAGAGTTATAGGAGAGTGTTGTAAGCTTGAATGAACTTACCTTGCTCTCCCCCTGAGGGAGAGCTTAAATAGCTTCCTTCCTAGGGTTTTTCGTGGGTTTCCGTCTTCGAATGGGGAAAGGAAAGATCGAATTGGGCTGAACCGAGTGCACACGAGCCATAAGGGACCGAGGCAAGGCCCAAAATTGGGCCTTGCCAAACTGGTCGGCCTCGGCCTAGGCCGAGGCCGACCACGGGCTTGGGCCGAGCCCAAGCCCCGGTTTTCTCCGCTTTGTCTTTGGACCATGGCAAGGCCCAAAATGGGGTCTTGCCATGTGGTCGGCCTCGGCCTCGGCCGAGGCCGACCACGGGCTTGGGCTTCGGCCCAAGCCCGTTTCTTCGTCCCTTCTCGTCTTGGGTCGGTCTCCTGTCGGTTTCGATCCATTTTGACTTCGTATGGGGCTTCTTTCCTTGTTTGACCCTTCACTGCAGCCCTTCAGCTAGCCCATTCTTGTTGGTCCAATTTCACCCATAACATTAGCTCTCACTCCCTAGTTAGGATTCGAGATTAGGAGCTCGTGGAGTAATTGCATGGAGCCTAACTTGGGAGTAACATATTAAGTTTTGGAGTCATTGTTGACATTTCGAGGTCTGCCTCGAATTATCTCTAGTTATTGCTGTCCATTCTTACAAGGATATTCAGTCTTCTAGAGTGTCGGTTTCTCCATTTTCCATTAGGAATTTTAGAGTTCCATGACGCTTATCTTGCGTCTTGTTTTCTCCGTTTCCTATAGGAATTTTAGGGTTCCGTGACGCTTATTTTGCGTCCCAGATCATCCCCAGGATTGCCGTCTAACCCCGTAGGTCGATCTCTTCCTGGTGGGTAAGATTCTCCTCTGGGTGTGTGTTCGTCCACATCCTGGAGAAAATTTAAGGCTCCAAGGTTCTCCTTGGATCATCTCAAGATTGTCGTCCAACCCCGTAGGGAACATTTCGATCTTTCTTGGGGGCTAAGACTCTCCTCTGGATTAGCGATCTGTGCCGTTTTCCTGGAGAGAATATATAAATTCGAGGGCGTCCTCAAATTTAAGTGGGATTGCCATCAAACTCCGTAGGGACTATTCTGGACTTCCCGACCTCCCGTAGGAGGGAATTTTGGCTATCTTGTAGCCGTGTAGCTTCATGATCTCCTACTGGAGGGAATTCTTGGCTATTCTGTAGCATTGTAGCTTCATGACCTCCTGCTGGAGGAATTCTTGGCTATTCTGTAGCCTTGTAGCTTCTCGCTTTTCGTAAGCGTTTTTGGAACAACTGTAGCTTCATTTCAAGTTGATACCGTGAGAGGAGTAGAGGAAATAAGCAATGGAGTGAGCATCGGGGGTAGGAGGTCTGGTCGGCCTCGGCCAGTCTGGTAGGCCGGGCTGGTCGGCCGAGGCTTCCTTGGTGCTTCTTCTTGGCCTCCTTGCGCGTCGGTACTTTTTTTCGTGTACAAGTTTTCCTCGGTCTTACCATCCTCTTCTTCATTTTTTCTAGGAGCTAGCTTATCCAGGTCTTTCTCTTGTTAGTCAAGAGAATTTAATTAGAATCGGTTTTATTCCACCCTTTCTTCTGAAAGGTTGGTTTTAACCTCAAATTCTTGTTGTAATCATTATGCTGGGGAGAGGTCGGCCTGGCCAAGGTGGTCGGCCTCGGCCAAGGTGATCGGCCTCGGCCTATGTGGTCGGCTTCGGCCACGTTTGTCAGACCTCAGTTCCTCTGCTTTAACTTCTGTCTCATGTGTTTTCGTTAACTCATGATTTCGTTGCTTCTGTTTTTTAGATATGCCTCCACGATCTACTTCTTTGCTTGAAGCTCAAAGGCAAAAGAAGAAGAAAAATGCCACAGGAGGAGTTCAAGGACTTAGATTATAGGGTCATTCGAGAAGATTATGCTTCTTTCAAGAAAGATCCCTTTGCATTCCATGATTCAGATTATTTTGGACATGCTCGGCCTCGGCCTTGGAGGTCGGCCTTGGCCTCGATTTTTCTCCAATTCTTGACTTTTCTGCCTCATTTTGTGTAGCTTCTGCCTTTTGTTCAATTAGAGAGGCATATCTCTTTAGTAGCTTCTGCCTTTTGTTTATCAGAGAGGCATATCTCCTATGTAGCTTCAATGCTTTTGTTTCATATCCCCTTAGTAGCCCCCTACTCAAGTAGGAGTTTCTTGGTTGAACTCATGCTTGAGTGACACAACTTGTAGCTTGAAAATTTAATTCTATTGCTAATAAAATTTGAATTTTACATAAATTTGCAAAAATTAAAAAATGCAATACTAACTCAGATAAAAAATAAGCCCCCTAGTAGTCCATAGGGATGTGGTCGCCCTCGGCCTCCCTTTTGGCCTCAGCTTCGGCCTCGGCCTTAGGCTTGCCGAGGTATGCTTCCTGCTCGTTTCTTGATTTTTTGACCTCTTTGAGTGCTGTGAAGTAACACTCCCTTGAAGTTTTTTGCTTTCCTTTTACTATTCCTACTCCATTCAAAGTAGGAAATTTTAGTAGCTGATGATAGGTGGAGGCTACTGCCTTTAGTTGATGGAGTGTTGGTCTTCCTAATATGGCATTGTAAGCTGACGTACATTCTACTACCAAGAAGTTAATCATCTTAGTAGTTGTATTCAGTCCATCCCCAAAGGTGACTGGAAGTTCAATGCTGCCTTCAGGAGTAACTCTTTCTCCCCCAAATCCAACCAAGGGAGTCAGATTCTCCTTTAGTAGCCCCATCTCTAACCTCATTGCTTTGAAGGCGGCCAGAGAGAGAACATCAGCTGAACTTCCTCCATCTATGAGGATTCTGTGAACCTTCACATTGGCCATAGTCAGGGTAACCACCAGAGCATCGTTATGGGGCTGATGGATGACCCTAGCTTCAGCCTTTGTGAATTCTAAGGCTTGGTTCACAGTTTCAGAATGGACCGAATACATACCTCGATAATCTGAGTCGTGTCTGGCCTCGCGAGCAATTGCTTTCCTTTTCCTACTGGATTCTCCTCCTGCAGGTCCCCCAAGTATGGTTCTAATCTCACGTGGGGGTCCTTCATCGGGTCGGCCTCGACCATCCTCTGGTCGGCCTCTGCCGTCATCTGGTCGGCCTCGGCCATCTTTGACGTATTCTTTCAGATACCCTTCTCTGATCAGGGTTTCGATCTCGTCTCGTAGCTGATAGCAATTATGAGTAGCATGACCATGATCTCGGTGAAAGAAACAGTATTTGTCTTTGTCTCTTTTTCCAGCTGGAGTTCGCATCTTATCTGAAAATTTCACCAAATTCAAGTGGCGAATTTCCATCAATATCTGCTCAGGAGGGAGAGTTGTGGAGGTATACCTTTCGAACCGTTGGCCGGGGACGACCTTAGGGTCTGGTCGGCCTCGGCCTCTTTCCTCGACCCTTATTCTCTTCGAACTGGAAAAATTGTTGTCCCGAGCTCTATCTTGCTCTGCGTATCTGTTGCTTCTTTCACGATCAAATGTAACTTCTTTCGATCGTATCAGCTCCTCAGCACTCATATACTTTTGAGCCCTAATTATGAATTCAACATAGGAAGTCGGTTCTTTCTTGCCAATCGATCTAAGCAAGCCTTTATCTTGTAGGCCTGCAACAATGGCGATCAGGGCAGTCGTATCTGTGAATCCTTCAACTTGCAGCGCTTCCTTGTTGAAGCGCGAGACATAATCACGTAAGGTCTCTTTTGGCCCTTGCTTTATGGTGAGCAAGTGCATATGAGGCTTATGCTGATCTCGGCCTCCCAAGAATTGCGTTACAAATGCTCTTGACAGTTCTTTGAAGGAACCAATGGACTTCCTCTTTAGCTTCCTATACCATTCTCTGGCTGGTCCTATGAGTGTAGAAGAGAATGCCCTGCATTTGATCGCCTCTGAAACTCCATAAAGTTCCATCTGCGCTCGGTAGGTATCCAGATGTTCAACAGGATCAGTATTGCCATCGTATGAGGTGATGGTTGGCACTTTTGAACTTTTTAGGAACCTTCTGTCTCATGATCTCATCAGTGAAGAGGGATCGACTTGCTCGATGAGAGCTTCGAGATCCCACCTCTCGATTTGACAAGTTCTAAGAACGTTCCCTTGAAGGTCTCCAAACTCCTTTTGGATCTTCAGAATGTCTGATTTCCATGGAGGACTTTGGTTTCGTGCATCATACCTCAATTTAATCTTCTCGGCCTCGGCATGTTTTTGGTCGGCCTCGGCCTGTACCTAGTCGGCCTCGGCCTGTACCTAGTCGGCCTCGGCCTTGAGTTGTAGCTTCGTCTTCAATTCGATCAGACTTCTCAAGTCCGATGTTGCTTCAATATTCTCGTCGACCGTCGCTTCAACTTTACCTGGTCGGCCTCGGCCATCAGCCTGGGAGACGATTTGCACAACAGATTTCAACTTACCTGCCTTACTCGTCTGGCTTTTGACCGAGGGTTGACGTGGCTTGTTGTTTCCTCCAAGGATCAGCTTCTCGGTTGGCTTTTGGGTATGAGATTTTGATTCTCCCATCCCCTCAACCACCTTCGCTTTTCCTTTTCGTGGGTCTGGTATGAGAGGTGGTTCCTCCTCCTGTTTTTCTCTCTTCTGATGATCTTGGTTTTCCAGTTTTTCCAAGATTTTCAAAAGATATTTGTCCGTGTTGTCGACCTTTTTCTTCAGCTCGGCAATATCCTCTTCTGGTCGGCCTGTGTCAGGACGAGGCCGAGGAGGAGAAACCTCTCTCGTACGTCTCGGGTGACGATCTTGATTGGAGTCGTCTCCATCTTCATTCCAGTGTTTGTTTTCTGGAGTTCTACTCATCTTCTCGTAGGATTGACTTAGGCACAAGGTTTTTCCAGCAAGCGTTGTCGTTCCCCACAGACGGCGCCAACTGTTGTTGCCAAATTTTGGACAGGAGAAATATCACCTGACCTCCACGTGACAACGACGGTGAATTTGTATTCTTGGGGGAAGAACGCGGCCTACAAGACAAGAAAAACCTGGACACCGGTGTGGTGTAGACCACACAGGCTCCGATGCTTAAGTCAGAGAGAGTTTTGAGAGTTATAGGAGAGTGTTGTAAGCTTGAATGAACTTACCTTGCTCTCCCCCTGAGGGAGAGCTTAAATAGCTTCATTCCTAGTGTTTTTCGTGGGTTTCCGTCTTCGAATGGGGAAAGGAAAGATCGAATTGGGCTGAACCGAGTGCACACGAGCCATAAGGGACCGAGGCAAGGCCCAAAATTGGGCCTTGCCAAACTGGTCGGCCTCGGACTAGGCCGAGGCCGACCACGGGCTTGGGCTGAGCCCAAGCCCCGGTTTTCTCCGCTTTGTCTTTGGACCATGGCAAGGCCCAAAATGGGGTCTTGCCATGTGGTCGGCCTCGGCCTCGGCCGAGGCCGACCACGGGCTTGGGCTTCGGCCCAAGCCCGTTTCTTCGTCCCTTCTCGTCTTGGGTTGGTCTCCTGTCGGTTTCGGTCCATTTTGACTTCGTATGGGGCTTCTTTCCTTGTTTGGCCCTTCACTGCAGCCCTTCAGCTAGCCCATTCTTGTTGGTCCAATTTCACCCATAACACATACGATTTAGGATTGAGTTTAAAATTGACTGGGGTATAAATGAGCTTAAAGTGGATTGGATTGAGCTTCCTAAGTTTTTCAAATTGTCAGTTTTGAACACCCTTATTAAGAAGCAGACCAAAAAAAAAAAAGATTTTTCTTATTTTAAAGGGCCTATTTCCTCTTTTAAAATTTTGTCAACTCACTTTTTTTTACACAAATAATTATGGATGTGGGAGATAGAACCATCGACCTATAAGATGATAATTGGTACCTTATCCATTGAGTTATACTCGGAATAGTAAAGATACAATTAAATAATGTTATAACACAACCGATTAAATCGAAACTTTTTAAACGATTAAACCTAAGTCATTAGAGAATAAAATGTATATTTAGCAAAAATGTATATTAAGGCTACTTTTCTTTTGAACACTTCTCGATGTGATGACGAGAGCCCACATTATTTATTTGCCATAACTTGCAATAAAGATTATGATAGTGTACAATAATTTAACAATAAAGAATTTCAATAAATAGAATATACCTTAAAACACCACATTTAAATGTTATAAAAATTAAAAAACCATCTAATCAACATTAATAATAATTATTAAGATTAATTTTTCTGCAATAACGTGAGCAAGAAAACTGAAGTGGTTCCCACAGAATCATTAATGTAAAGCAAGCTCTCCTCCACTTCCGGCTCCCTCAGCTCCATCCTTCTCAATTTTATCTCTCATCCATTTAAGACCAAAACTCTGCTCCAAGCTCTCTCTTTATCAAACTTTTCAAGAGGGCACTTTCCCTTTTCACGAGTTTTGTTATGCTTCTAAGAAAAAAAGAGAGAGAAAGAAAGAAAGAAAGAAAAAGAGCTAGGGTTTCATTTCATTTCATTTCCCCAGTTTTTTCTCCTTCAGTAACCAGATTAGTTCTCTTTGATTCCCTCATTAAAAGCTTTGATTGCAGGGCACGAATGGCACCCTTTTGCCAGTCGGTGCTCTATTCACCTTCTTCTTGTGTTGGGTTCTTCTCTTTGATCTCCTTCTGATTCCCAATGTGTCTTGTTGATGTTCTCCGTTTGCCCCATTTCTTTAGAATTTTTTATTTCTTATCCTTGATGGGGTTTGCGTCTTGATTCTCGTGCCTGAGGGAACCGAGATATTGCTCTTTTGGGTGCCCTTCTTGGGTTTTTGTTGATTTTTGAAGGATGGTTGTACGTGGGATCTTTTGATTGTTCTCTCTTTTTCTCAGAAAAGTGTTTCTGTTGGTTGCTCCTTTTTTTTTTTTTTCGTGTCGTTTTTCTTCCTGGAAACTTACATGTGAAGCAATTTGCGTTGAACGAACTGACTGCCCCTTATCGTGATTGAATTTAACTCATTCCATCATTTTTTACAAAGGGTTGCTGCTTACTTTAATGTGTGGCTCTGCGTAAAAGAAGTTTCCGGATCTTCTTGTAGCTGGAAACCCGTGAATTAGTGGCTCATGGGCTTCTTTTTTGTGGTAGTCTAAGGGGCAGATTAAGGTTTTGATTCAATTCCCATGGGGTGCATTTTGGATTTTACATCGCAATTCTCAAGGGAGACTGTGTTTTTTGGTAGCATTGATGGTTATCTATAGCAATAGCAGCAGCTTCTCTAGAAGGGTCTATCTGTGAGGTGTTCATTTTGGTCTGTAGCTGCCATGGAGGATATAGGCCTTTTCAAACAAGGATGGAAATGGTTTCAGTCGCAGAAACACACTTGCTCGCGAGCTCAAACTGCGTTTTTTAGTTTCAGGGACAAAGTTGGGATGTTTATAGAGAGACATTGGCCAACGGTGTGCCGGGGCTGTGCCTGGATGGGGAGTTTACTGCGTTTAGCAGTGCTTCAATGGTGGGATTGCATTAAAAAAGGCTTCAGGTCGCTTATTGGATTAGGCTCTGCTGCATTGCTCCTTATAATGTGGAGTTGCTTTCTTAGTTTAACATCCATGTCCTGCCTGGTTTACGTTCTTCTCAGTATGGTATATACCTCTCCTATTCCTGATAAAAGTTGTTTCTGTTATTTGGGGCTCTTTCAGATTTGGGATCTACAAACTTGCTTGAAATGATAACGAGAGTTGAGAAGTTAAGTTCAAAAGGGTCCAATCCAATGGGAGCTACAGTTGGTCAAATGATTGGTCTTTTGCTGAAACTTTGCATTGGATCTTCACTCTCTGTTTTTTTTTTTTTTTTTTAAAATGAAAAATCTTCACTGTCTTAAATTTGTAACTTGAAACTAGAGGTGTTTAGAACGCTCTAGGTCTACCGGTCTAGGCTTCCAAAGAGTTAAAATTAGTAACTACCATTTCATCTATGAAGGTTAATACCAATATTCAGTTAACTACCTTACTTTTCCATATTGTCCTTGGTGGAGCCATTGTTTTGCTGCTGGTGGTTAATTGAGGGTTTACATTTTATAGACCAGATTTAAGTTTGTGGAAAACATTACTGTAGTTGTTTTGAGGTTTATTGTTCTGTTAATAGATGAAACTTATGGTATGGGTAGCAGCGATCTGTATTTCATCTTTGACTGTGGAACTCTCTTCTGTTTACCTTCTCTACTGTGTAGTCTGTTCTTTGAATGATGATCCTGGTAGTCTTATTATGCAATGGAAGTGTGCAATAATTGATTTGTTTTCCTAGTTACTTTGAGACAATAATTTGTGAAGTCGCTGTATGTTCAATTTTAGTTCAATATTGTAATAGGTTAATAAAATGAAATTTCATCTCAATATCTTTATAGCTTAGTCCACTTTTTCAGGGAGCTGCAGGGGTTGCTGTTCAATACCTGGGTTACACTCCTGGACTTTTTATTGTGGGACTCTTTGCTATTCTAGTATTGTGGATGTATGCTAACTTTTGGATTACAGGGACATTGTTTATAGTTGGAGGTATGAACTTCTTTCATTGTGGGATTTGAATTTTTCAATAATACTGTGGTACATACTTGACTACTTTATCTTTTTCGTTTTCATGGTTGTGGTTTGTGTGTCTTCTCAGTAGCCATAAGTCTACATCTATCTTTTGTTAATGAAGGTCCAATATTCCATTCTGTGTATGGGTCTCCATAATGCAATAATTTCTTCTGTAATTAACGAGGTAACAAGGCCAAAAAAAGAGCACTTTCCACATGTATTTCACAAATAAGTATTGGTCTATTGGAGATCTGGGGGAAGGAGAGTTATGGCTACTTTTAACCATGTTAGATAATATGTTGACTAAAAAACTGCTATTTTGCATACAAATATTGTCTCTGCGTCTTCCAAGATTGATATGCCATCTGTGAACTGTCATGAGGGTGTTACAAAGAAATATTAATTCATTTTTCCTTTTTTTTTTTATGGATTTACATGTACTAGTAAAAAGGCCATAATGTCGGGAAGGAAGATATTTATGGGCTATTATGTCTAAAATGTTTATTCTAGATTCAGGAATGACACGCAGAGATAGATTTCAATATTTTCCAATTTCAGTGCACACATCTCATGGTGGTTGCAGTGAGAGATCAATATGAACTTTTTATACTTCTACATGTGACTATTCACCCTTCTGCCCGCATTAGTGTCCTTTTCCTTTAAGATGTAACTTTTCCTGATGGTACATACCCCTTACATTGCCACCCTTGGTTGCATGAACCTGTACTCCACTCCACTTCAATCAAATTGCTACATGAATCTTGAAATTCTGTCAATTGATTTGAGCTTTTGTTTATCCTTTGCTTATATGTAGGTTATTTGTTCTCTCTTAATCATGCACGGTTGGTGGTCTTAATGGCAACTGTATATGCTATATATTGTGTTAAAGTTCGCGTTGGATGGCCGGGTGTCTTTCTCTCGATAAATCTTGCATTTTTGTCAAACGATGCCTTAAATTATTTGCTCCAATGGTGTGATAAGGCAAGTGAAAGTTCACATTTTGAAGAGCAGAAACAATCTGAAACAGTATCTGAAGATGAATTCTCAGGAGAGTGTGAATACTCTGTTCCTACCAGTGAGTCTGAGAAGGTGCATTCATGTAAATCATCCAGCCCAACTGTTGTGACATCTGTTGTCGATAACCAGAAAGAGGCATCTTGTAGCAAGGTGACCAAAGAGCAGACTGATTCAATTGGCGAGATGAAAAGAATATTAAATAGTAGGGACCATTATGAAGCACTGGGATTTCCGCGTCATAAGAAGATTGATGTTATAGTCTTGAAAAAGGAATACAGAAAAAAGGTGCTATGTTATTCATGCTCACTTTTTTTGGACACTATTTCCTTTTGTCCCTTTTCACATTTGAAAGTTGGTGGAGGTCTAATTATGTAATTCACTTATTGGGGTCGCTAGATTTTTTTTGTCAATTGTAGAAATATTTCTTGAAGGTGTATTCACTTGCATTCTGTCTGTGAATGAAACATTACTGTATTTGCTTAGAATTCTTTCCTGCTGGGCAACTTCCTCAAGAAAATTCATAAAACCATCTCTAATGGAAATTATACCTATAACATGTGACAGAATTTTATATATGTACATTGGATATCTGTCAGATGAAGCATTGACATATATTAATTTTCAAACTTAGTATGTAAATGTATAGTGATATGTTCATGATTATATGTCATGTCTATGTTGTTTATATTAAAAGATGCTGTACTTTATTTTTGTTATCATATTAACATATTTATGTAACTCTTAATCAGTTTTGGTATATTGGTACACTAATTTTTTATTAATTAAGGGTAATATTTTAAAGTTGAGCACTGTTTGGGTGAAACAATATCAAAGAAGTAAGATAATTTTTCCTGGAAGAATTATTGTACTCCCTTGGTCTCAGTCCCGGCTATTTAGCTGGGAGTATTATATGGGAAAATGATGTCAGAGGCTAATGAAATTCCTATCCATGTGCTCTTGATGCCAAAACTATAATTTTTAGTCATTTCTGGAATTTCTCGAGGAAACATTGTACTAAATGTTTTCTTTCCTTTAGGCTGTGCTTGTGCATCCTGATAAGAATATGGGAAGCCCATTGGCTAGCGAGTCATTTAAGAAGCTTCAATGTGCATATGAGGTAATTTTCTTTTTATCGAATGAGGTCTAAGTTTCCCCGGAAAAATAACAATAAAAGGGCCTATATAATGACAGCCCAAAAATGAAAAAGTCTTAGGTTTCTGTTTTTTCAATCATATCTGCCACGAGAATTGAGTGACTTTCAGATCTCTGGTCATTATCATCTCTTAAGGCATGTTTGGGAGTGATTATGAAATCGTTAAAATCACTTTTGTCATGTTACTCCGAAACATGCCTTTAATCATTTAAAAAACCAACTTAATGTTTGATTTTACACTTTTAAACGCGATTTTCATACCATAAAAAATGATTTTGAATAATTAAAAGCATTTTTCGGAGTGATTTTGAATACGACAAAAGTGATTTTAACTATTTCAAAATCACTCCCAAACATACCCTTACTCATGTTGTCATGGAAAATTAGGTTCTTTCTGACTCCATGAAGAAAAGAGACTATGATGAGCAATTGAGAAAGGAGGAATTGAAGACCAAAAGTGTCTGCCAGAGGTCCCAGTCATATGGGACTTCACAACAGGTCGTGCATAATTTTTATACAATTGATACTGACATTTTATAGTTTGGTTTACGTGTGTGTTCTCCTTAATGATAAATGTTCTTTTGTGTCCAACTCAGATGAGATGTATGGTAATTAGAAAGGAAGTAATAATACTAATAGGAGTGTTAATAAAGATACCGATTTCTTTCTGACTGGACTCTCTAGGAGAGAGAATAAAGTATCTTCTAGGAATCGGTCAATCTTATTCTTGTGTTTAATATACTTTCAAGTTTCATCTAGATGGCATTGTAAGATTTGAAGCGTTTGCAATTCAACAAAAAAATTGTAAGATTTGAAGCGTTTGCTTAAATAGACTCTTAGTGTTTTCGTTTCCTATATGCAGGAATTCATTGTAGGTTCTTCTCTGTACATTTGTATGATCTTTTTTAATCCTTGACTGTGAATTAATATGTTGAAAATTATTTTTGAAGATAGACTTGGGAACCACTCAAGATTTTGGTATCTTTTTTAAGAATTTTTTATCAAGAAGATAATGACCCAAGAAATTTAAGTGTCAATGTCAAGTCGCTTCTTACAGAAGAAGCTTTTACCTTAACCTCAATGATGCCTAAATTCTCTATGAGATTCTTATGATTACTTGAATTTCCCTCCCTAATATTTCAAAATAAATATGGGAGGGGGGGGGGGGGGGGTGTTGAATTAATTTATCAGGGATGTGTGTGGCTTTTGAAACTTGTTGGTTCCTTTCTTAGCATTTCTCAAGTTGCTAGTGTGTAGTTGATTTGAAATTAGTAACTTTTAATCTCTTCTATAAGCAGATGAACTCTGATTATTGCTCTGAGGAGTCAAGACGTATACAGTGCAGTAAATGCGGCCATTCACACATATGGGTCTGCACAAATAGGAATAAGACGAAAGCCAGATGGTGTCAGGTTATTCCCCAAGCACTATATGCACTCTCTGTTTGAATCTACCCCTGTAAATTTTACTTTTGAGAATAAAATTAGTTTTGGTACGTGTTTTGATGTCAGGATTGTTGTCAATATCATCAAGCTAAGGATGGAGATGGATGGGTTGAATATAAAGGTTCTCTGGTCTTTGATAAGCCTCAAAAAGTAAGGTCCTTAAAATGCTCAAGCTCAAGCATTTTCTTGTTGCCTTTACTTTTTGTCATCCATTGTCTTCAACTGACTACTAAAGTGTAGTGGATGTTTTCTGAAGGTAGCACTTGATTAGTTTGATCCTAATTAGACATCTCTAGCCCGACTTACCAACCATATTATATTTTTCTTTCTTTTTTCCTTTTTTTTTTCCCTTGAATAGTAAAATGTCCTTGGAATAGAATCCTAACCCTACTGCCCCATGGGAAAACTTTGTGTACCCAACATGAGCTCTAGGAGACGACATGGGGTTGGGCCCCCTTATTAAGCTAAAATCTCATCCTTAGCGCCAAGGCTACACCTCTTAGGAGCTTCAGCCAACCATATTATCTAGTATCCGAATTGAGTGGCCTTAGGTCATTTAGTTCTTTCCCTTGCTTGAATCTGCCCTTTCGGGATAAGGGGAGTCTTGTGCCAGGCTTGTTCTTTTGCTATCTTGTGGGGAGTGTGGCTCGGGAGGAATAGTAGAATTTTTAGAGGGGTGGAGAGGTCTTTGGATGAGGTGTGGGAAGTTTTGAGGTTTAATATGTCTTTTATGGGTGTCCGCTAATTCAACTTTTTGTAATTATTAGCTTGATGTTACTCTTTTGGATTGGAGTCCGTTTTTGTTGTTAGTTGATGACTCCTTTTAGGGTTTTTTTTTTTTTTTGGTATGCCCTTGTACTTTCTTTCATTTTTCTCCATGAAAGCTTGGTTTCTTAAAAAAAAAAAAAAGAAAAAAAGAAAAAAAAGAAAAAAACTTGAATCTCAGGGTTTAAGGAACATTCCTTTTGATTATATGTCTTGCTTATTACGAATGAATTTCTTGTTTCTTATTAGGAAAAACCCGTTGCCCCTCCATTATAGTATTTTTTAATATATTGTTGTCTTATTGAGTGATGTGTTTGATATACATATTTGACCATTGTCCATCTTCTAATCAATTGATTTACTCTTTCAAAAATTACTTTTTCCTTGTAGATGGATATACCACGTGCTTTCGTTTGTGCTGAGAGCAAAATCTTTGATGTGTCCGAATGGGCGATTTGTCAAGTAAGTGGTTTATAGTCCATAATTATATAGCTAGGATTCATGCTCTGATCTTCAAGGACTTGAGTTGTAATCTTGACTTTGGAGCAGGGAATGGCTTGCAGGCCTAATACTCATCGCCCAAGCTTCCATGTAAACATGGTCGGTTTGGGGAAAACCACACAACGATCCAAGTCGAGCAGGTTTCCTTGGGAATTGGATGCTGAAATGATGGATGAAGACGAGGAAGAATTTGAGCTGTGGCTTCAGGAGGCTTTAGCCTCTGGTCTCTTCTGTGAAACCTCAAAACGGCGAAAGAGCTGGAGCCCATTCAAATTAGGCCAGAAGAAAGGGAGCAAACAATGGCGAAGAACATCATGCTAGGGTCACAAAGACTGGATCTCAGCAACATTGCTTGCTTAGTTCCATGGAGAAATGTGCAGCCTTCTCTTTCACAAGGTATTAGTTGGAAGAATGCCTAGACTTATCGAAATGCAAGTAAGCGCTTACGTTGACAATAATATAGGATTCGGCCGGGTATGGGGTGGCAGGTTTAATCCAAAGCTTAGGCAAATAGCCTCTGTTCCTTATATTCTCACACATCCTTTTAGAAGCATGAAAACCCTTGTAACTTTTTGGCCTCACTTCCAAGTAGTACCCCCAAATCTAGCCCATTATGTTAATTGAAATACATCTGCTGCTGCAGTTTTTTCACCCCCTTTCAAGATTCAACCTGATTCCCAATCTTCTAGAAGATTTAACTTGTACACTTTCCAGTCTCATGTACATATCTTTTTTCTTTTCTTTTTAAATTCTTCTTATTTATATTATTGTTTGCCTCTCCTTCAAGGAAATATGCCTTTTTATGTTAGGTAGGCAATTTTCAATACATTCTCAACATTCACTAGTGTTCCTTTTGTTTTAGCATTAGCAGCAGAATTCACTTGTTTGATGTGAACACACCCTGAGTCCCACTGTTTTCTCCATTCTTTGGCATATTCTTTTTTGTGAGATGGCTTTTTTCTTTATGATACTGTTATTTGTAGATTTATCTTCATTTTCAATACACAAGAAAAGTTATGATAAGTTGGGTTTAGATGATGTAAACTTATTAGGTAAATGGAGCATATTTGTAAATGTCTAGATTAGTCCGAAAGCATTTAGTGCTTTTTACTTCCCATTTTTATCAGTTGAAGTTTCTCAAGCTTTGAGTTGAGGAATTTGGATTTATGCAGGCTTTGTTTGAATTATTTGGAGATTTTTTTTTTGAGTTCTTGCAAATTGAGTTCATAAGGTCTATATTTAGGCTTTGAGACATCATAAATTAGGCTATACAAACCCAATTTGATGTTAATTTGATGCACCATGTGAAAGTATTTATTTATTTATTTTGGGATGAATCATAAGATTCATAACATTATATATGAATGTATTGTTAAATTAATTTTCATTATCACTTAAATTTTCTAGTGCTATAATTGGGGTGAGATTGAAACTTATAAACAAGTTATAATATTTAAAATGACTTTACTTGAAAAGGATTTGTTCTAGTATTAATATATCAAATTTTCATTATTACTTAAAATTTTCAGTGTTACAATTAGGGTGAGATGGAAACTTATAAATAAGTTATGATATTTAAAATGACCTTACTATTCTGTGAGTTGTATTATTGTGTTCTTGAGTTAAGTTATGATATTTAAAGAGAGTTAGTTATTAATGTCTTGAACAAATGATTATTTAGCTGAATGATTGAAGTTGGAGGCCAAAATTTTGAATTTGTAAGAAGAATTTTTTTTTATAATGAAACTAATAAGAGTATCGTTAGAAGTGGTACTGAATTACAATTTGATAATGATTGTTTTCTTTTCTTCCCACTTTTATGATAGATTGATTTAATCACAGTATTTTTCTTTTAATTTAAATTACAATTTTAGGCTAAATTATAAAAAATATTCCTGAGCTTTGTATTTTATTTCAAAAATATCTTTGAACTTTTAAAAATTTCATTAATACCCTTAAACTTTAAAAAAAAAGTTAAAAAATATTCTTACCGTTAGTTTTGGATGAAACCATTAGTACTTTGTTTCAAAAATACTCTTAAACTTTCAAAAGTTTCATTAATACCCTTAAACTTAAAAAAAAAAGTTCAAAAATACTCTTATCGTTAGTATATGAACAGAAATCATTAGTACCTCGTTTTAAAATACTCCTGAACTTTTAAAGTTACATTAATATCCTTAACTTTTAAAAAAAAGTTAAAAAATGCCCTTATCATTTGTATATGGACAAAAATTGTTTATTTACATCTTATTACCTCCATCTTCTATTTCATCTCTCTTTGATTTGTTTCAATTTATGACCCATTACTTTTTTTTTCTCTTTCTTTTTCAATACCCTCTTACTATATTCTTCCATTTTTCAATCTCTAAAACTTCTCCTATTTCTCATATATTCTTAAATATTTGAACTTTAAATAAATAGGAGGAGCTGTCTCTCTCATTTTTAAGCATGCCCAAAGATAAATATAAGGAGTTTTAGGTTAAAATACCTTTTTGGTCCCTGTACTTTGGGCTTTGTTCCATTTTGGTCCCTGTACTTTCAAATGTCCAATTTTAGTCCATGTACTTTCAATAAAACTTAAAATTGGTCCCTATGACAAGTTTGAAGTTAATTTTTATCAAAATTGGTTAAATAATAACAATAATTTTAATATAAGAAAAGATGTCATGTGAACATACTTTCAAAATTTATAGAGGAAAAGCTAATAAAGACTAACTTTTTTTTAAGAAAAATTAACCATAAACTAATAGTAGGGACCAATTTTAAGCTTCATTGAAAGTACATGAACTAAAATTGGACATTTGAAAGTACAAGGACTAAAATGGAACAAAACTCAAAGTACATGGACCAAAATTGTATTTTAACCGAAATTTTAATACCCAAATAGTCAATGTCAGATACTCTCATTTTTTCTCCGTTTGTCCAATTCTCAATAATGGGGAACCTTTTTAACTGACCACAACAAATAGACTATTTTGAACTGCAAAAAGGATTAACAAAATCTTCATCCGTTACAAATTTGGTAATGCATATGTATTTTTCTTTTTTCTCTCACTAGATGTCCTCAAAATTATGATCCAAATATGTACAATTTTGTTAATTAAAGCATTTAAGTCCTAAGGTCCCTTGGTGGTTCGATTATTCTCCTTTCTTCTTGCTATAGTCTATATACCTTGATTGAAGAGGATAGTTTTAGAGATTAGAAAATGGAAGAAGAGAGTAAAGAGAGTATTGAAAAAGAAAGGAAAAAAAAGAAGAAAAAATAGAGAAGTTTTAGGCCATAGATTGAAGCAAATCAAGAAAGAGATGAAATGGAAGAGAGAGGTAATGAGGTGTAGATAAATGTTTTTCATCCATATACTGAGCATTTCTTAAACTTTTTTTCTTTAAGGTATTAATACAATTTTTAAAACGAGGTACTAACGATTTCTGTCCATATACTAACGGTAAGGGTATTTTTTAACTTTTTTTTTTTGAAAGTTTAAGGGTATTAATGAAACTTTTGAAAGTTCAAGGGTATTTTTGAAACAAAATACTAATGGTTTTGATTTTTTTTTAAAGTTTAAGGATATTAATGAAACTTTTGTAAGTTCAAAAGTATTTTTGAAACAAAGTACAAAGTTCAGAGGTATTTTTTATAATTTAGCCTACAATTTTATTATCTATATTTTAATGTTGAGTCAAATTTTAAAGTAAATATTATTTGAAATTTCTGTCTAAAGTGTAACTACAAATAATATATGCACTTGAGTTTTTTCTTCTTCTTTGTCTTATTTTATTTTTTAGTTCAACGAATGCTAGTGAGGATTAAAATTTTAACTTTATGTAATATAGATTGATATCTTGAATTTATGTTAATTATCACTAACAATACTACAATAGGGACATTTGGTAAATTTTAATTAAAATATAGATTAAAATTAAAACTTTTGGAAGTATATAGATTAAAGAACCAGAACTAAAATTGTAATGTAACATTTCTTTTTCTAAATTCAAAACTAGTGTGGAATTTGTTCAAATTCATTTTTTCTTTTGAGATTTAAAAAAAAAATTGAAGGAAACCAAAAAGAAAATGTTGTTCATGGTTTTGTTTTTGGAAAAAATTGCAAAAATCACCGGATACAATCACACTCTCCAACTTCTAATTTGATCCATCACTCTAACTTATGAAATTTTATAACTAAGCCCATAAATATTGGAAGCACAAACCATCTTTGAACTATTATCATCGTTACAATCTAACCTTTATATTATGAAATTATTACAATTTATCCCAATTTTTTTTACCTCCATAAAATTTGAAAGCTATAACATTAAAATTATTTTTAATGCAATATTTTAAAAAATTATTTTTAGTACTGTCCGAATAAATAATCTTGGAAATCAATTTAGCTTATCTTTTTGAAAAAAATTTATAGTGCTATGAGAGTAGCATATTTCCTTTATTCACACTATACTTTTAGATTTATAGATAATTTTTTAATACTAGTGAATTTCACATCAATTTTTAAAAAATACTGATTTGGCAAACCATAAATAGAAAATTTTCCTAAATTTTCCCATCTTTTTGGGTTCAAGTCGAGTTTCAAATGCGACAATTAGATTTGACAAATTGACACTGTTTCTTCGTTTACAAATATCTTCCCTCACGGTGTACCGTTTTTCCTTTCTGCACGAAAGAAGCCAGCATGGCGTTATCCACTATCTTATCTCTTCACGGCGCCGGCGCCGGGACGTTGTTCGGCGGCGAGGTCCGGCAACTGGGTTGCGATTATTTCAGAGTTTCGAAAAAACCCAGAAAGAAATTTTGGTGCTCATGTTGGAATGGGTCCCCTTTTTCATCCCAAAACTGCATTTGGAAGATACCCTCTTCCAATAACTTCCATTTGAAGTCAATGGAGTCTTCGCCGTTGTTCGCCGTCGGAGGAAAAGCTGAAGATGGCTTTTTATCGGTACCGTGTTTTAATTTCTTTTGTTCTGAGCTTTTGGAACCAATTTTGGATCATGTTTCGTTGATGTATTTGGAAGAGATTTGATTCTTGTTGCTGATTGTTGTGTGTTTCTGGGTTTTCGTTGAGGGACAACTTGATGGATCGAAATGTTACCTCTATTTTAGTTCAAAATGGAAATTATTTGCTAAAAGAAAAGAGGCCTCTCTCTGTTTCTCTCTCTTCTACATTTCCCTTCGATTTTTGGAAGCTGAAGCTACTTGGGATTCAGGGTAGAACCTTATCTAAATGAAATTTGTTTGCAAAAAGAAAAAGAAGCCCATCTCTCTTTATCTATCTCCCCTTTTCCTCTGATTTTTGAATGCTGCAGCTATTTGGGAATTGGAAAGAACCTTATGGAAATGAAAGTTATTTGCAAAGAGAAAAGAAGCCCCCTTCTCTCTCTCTTTCTTCTTTTCCTCTGATTTTTGGATGCTGCAGCTACTTGGGAAGAATCTTATCAAAATGAAGGTAATTTGCAAAAGGAAAAGAAAGATCTCTCCCCCACTTTCGCTCTGATTTTTGGATGATGCAGCTACTTGAGAGGAGTTGTATCAAAGTGAAAGTTTCAAAAGAGAAAAGAAACCTCTCTCTCTTTCTCTCTCCTGGAGTTTTCCTTGGTAATGGTGGGATTGAGTTACTTTGAACCGTATTAGTTGGTCCTAATCCTAAAAGGTCGATCCCATTTACTTCTTGTAAAAAAGAAGCAGGAAACGAGAAGATCAAATATGCTGAATCCAAGCCACTCATTTCTATTGTTTTGGAACTTGTATCCTCATTCGCTTGCTAATCGTAATAGGAAAATCAAGATCCGTATGTTTTTTTTTATGTCAAACTCCAAACTAGTTTTGATTTCATGTAAAGGAAAAATGGCTAATCGAACTGATTTGTACAAATTTTGGATATCATTTATTTAGGCCATTTACAAATCGCCAAAGAATAGAGATCTTGATGCATTTTGGTGCACCTATGGAAATGTCTGATACTTTTGTTGTAAATGTGTATTACTGCATCTGCTTGTCATATTGATTGACCCAGTCAATCCTTTCTGGCAGAATATGAATGACGATACCGATGATATGTATGATGATTTGTTCAAGAAATATGGGAATGTGGTATTCAAGAGCAATGATCAAAAACTTCCTAGTGCAGAAGCCGATGATGATGCGGAAAGCCTTTCATGTAAGGTTCTCTTGTCATTAGCAGGAACAAGAAACAGACATAAGTTTGCTGTGGATTAATGTGCTGTGTTCATGTTGTGTTCTCTTCATCCATGAGTATAATGGATAGTCTTAGCTAATATGTCTTAACTTGATATGGTTTTCTGTTATGTAATTGTGAGGAAGTTAAATGAAAGGAAGGGAACAATCTTATCATTCTTTATTTCCTTGGCATTGCCAGAGTTTTTTTTCCCCTCTCATTTGATGTGGAATGGTTACATACAAATTACATGTCTATCCAAAAGCAAGTGTAGGTCATCGATTCCACCCGAACGGTCCTTTCAATTGAAAAAGAGAGAGAAGTCATATTCATCCTGAAGGGATTGAATAAGCCTTTGTAAAAAGGTTATACTCCATTATCTCAAGTTTTCAATAAGTAGAAAGAAAAACAGCTAGCCATTAGATCGAACCAATAATCATCATATTTCTTTGAATCTGACTTATAAGCCCAATATCTTTTATATAGAACTAAATCCACAAGCTCCTACACATGGATGAACGATTAGTACATAATACACACATACCATGCGCGTGTATTGAATTCAAAGCTTCAGTTACATGGAGCGGTTGGTCAACTAATAATTCAATGCTTATCTCTGCAGTTGCTGTATCGATGGCAAAAGTTGCTAGTGATGTAAAGGCTGCAGATATCCGTATTCTGTTTGTGAAACCTCTAGTTTATTGGACCAGTTTTTTCATCATTGCAACGGCGTTTTCTCGTCCTCAGATTGATGCTATAGGGTACTGCTACTTTTTTGGTTTATTGTTCTCTTACTGCCTGCAATAAGGAAAATTGGGCTCTACATATGAAGGTATTGCATAAACTCACTGTTCAATTGTATTTTGCAATGCAGATCCCGAATAAGAGACCTGGCTGAGAAGAAGTATGGAAGAATTCCTTCCGGTGATGTGAAACCAAATTCGTGGACTTTATTGGATTTTGGTATGCACTATTTGCATTTTAATTTGTTTATCTAAGATAGGATACATGGAAGCACAAGAGACTGGGATAGGAACCATAGCGAATCAGAAAGAAACTACATTTGCTAAACTAATAGCTTTACTAAAACATGTTGTATACCTCTTTCTCTTTCTCTCTGAATGAAAATCAAACTTTCATTGAGACAATGAGAAAATACAAATAAGCTATACAAAAAGGAAAAAAGCCCACAAAACGAGCCTGTACAGAGAAAACAGAGAGATCAGAGAAATTATATAAAAAAAAAAGTTCCTTTTGATGGGCATACTAGACAAAAGGATAGTTACAAAAGTCCTTATAAACTGACTACCAACAGAGAGAGGTATATTCTCAATTGTAAAGAATAAAACTTCAAAATTTAATCTTGTTGTCTATTAGAAAGTGCAAACTTTAGTGTTTAAGGACTTGGGATGTTTGGAGAAATCCTTCTAGGTACTGGGTTCAAGCTCTTTGGTGCGGGTTTTGGGGTGAGCAAAGCTTTCCTGAGATTTATTATTAGTAGAGGTGGATCATGAACATAATGCAAGTAGCGAGGCCATTCGATATCCCATTTATATAAAAAAGAAAATGTATTGTCATAGATGTGCATAGTGAATATCTGTAGTGCATTATATGCTAAACTTATACCCAAATGTGATTTTTCATCTGTCTGAGTTCTTCATCTACCACAGAGTGGGTGGATGGCTTCTAGACTTTTATTATTATTATTTTTCTATTTGAGTTCAATGACTAGAATAGAGATTCAAACTTAAGGTCGAAGATTTAGTGCCTTAACTAGTTAAGCTATGCTTATAAACCTCTTTGTAGCTATAATATCATTTCTAGTCTGCTTTTTATTAGTGTTGGTAGGCCATTTTTCGTATCACATGGTAGACAAATTCAAATCCATTAGATCAAATCAAGTAGGCTACTTCAAAACAAAAAGCTTGAGTTTAACTACACTACACCCTTAGAGATGGAGATCTAAATTTCAACTCTCCAACCCCGTTTTGGAATTCGAGTAAAATATTAGTCCAAAATGCACATCGACTGATCTTTGATACCTATGAACTCAGAAACCAAATTGTCCTGTTGTTTTCGTTCTCAGGAGATGTGGTTATCCATATATTTCTACCCCAGCAAAGGGCATTCTACAACTTGGAAGAATTCTATGGCAATGCAACTCCAGTGGAGCTACCGTTCGAAAACCAACGGCCATTTTGAAGTGAAAACCTGCTTCCGATTGATTCCCGAGCAGCTGATGCTGGATGAGATGCAGTTTGTGGCAGCTGGTGAGGCAGATTGCTTCTGTTTGTTGTGTCCTCTCATCAAAACAGCTACCATGTGAAGTGCAGAAGCAGCTGCAAGAATTGGGAGTTCCAACTTCTGACTGCTTGAGGTTGAAGACAGAATCACTTGGCAGATGGTGGTGTTATGAAAGCCCTATCCCAAAGTTTCTCCTGTCCCCTAACTCTCTCTCTTTCTCTCTCTCATGAATGACTGGTCTGATGTGAGATAGTTTCCAAGTAAAAAGTTTGTTGTTATGAATCAAGTTGGTTAAAAGAGTGCATTAAGATTTCATTTACTAAATGGGAAAGTTTGTAGGAGAATTAAAATGAAATTGGTTTGGTCAAGTATTGAATTTGATCTTCTTGTCTAATGAGGATTGGAGAATTTCCTTTCATATTTTTCTCATGGTTGAAATGAGAATTGATTTTTAAGTTGAAGAATCTATAGTAAAATTCAGAGAGAAGTTTGAAATAAATAAAACGTTGAGTGTGTGTTTGGATTAACTTCCGTGATTTTGGGGACAAGTGTTTTTTTTTTTTAAACCTGGAGTGTTGGTAACAAATAAAAATAGTTAAAAAAATACTTTTGGTTTCTAAACTTTAGTTTGTAATAATTTACTCCTGTGTCCTTTTAATTTTTTAACAATTTAATCATTGAACTTTGTGTTTCATACAATTTAGTCTCTATACTTTAAAATTTGTAATGATTTAGTTTGTACGGTGAAAAATATTTTTAAGATTTAATGAAATTTCTTATATATGTAGACTAATAAACGAATTGAAGATCAAATGTGTTTATAAACTATAGAGAATAAGTCGTTACATAATAAAAATTGACACTTGATTTTGATGGAATTTTTTATGGTAAGAATTAAATTGTTACATACGAAAGTTGAAGGGCTAAATTGTTACAAACTAAAGTTTAAAGACCAAATTGTTACTTCAAAGACCAAAATTGTTTTTCAACCAATAAAAATTACTTTTGAAATAATCAAATTGGTTTGAAATTAATTTTTGAAGAATCATTTTAAAGTTCATTCTCCAAAAAGTGGTTCGAAAGTGAATGACCAATAATTACTTTATGGTAATTTGACATTTGTTTCAATCACTTTTGAATGTTATGCAATCAAACAAACTTGTGATTTAGATTACCTTTTAGAAAATGTAACCTAAGACAAAAGAATTTTAATTAAAAATATTTTTAGAAAAATATTATTATTTTTTTAAAAAATGTTTGAATTAGAAGGTATGCCAAACTCATATTAAATCTATAAACCAGGTCAATATAGTTTTCATTTGGGAGCTACTTTTTGAAATATTTTTTTTACACAAATTAATAATAATAGTATGTTAAATATAGTTTCCGTTGTTAAGGAAGATAAATTTTTAATTCTTCAAAATTTGGTAAGTTTCAAATTTAGTTCTTACAGTTAATTCAAAAATAAAAAATTTACTAGAAATTGACATGATCTACTTTATCGTTGATTAACATTTACCTTAGTTTATAATAAAATGACATTATGAACATATTATACCTCATTTGTACAGAAATTTGTAAAAATATATAATTAAAACACACTCAATAAATAGGGAAGAAAAAGAAATTGAAGATTACCTTAAATCTTATTATAAAATTTTGAAGATTAAAGATCACTAGTGATAGACAACATTAAGAGTTGTGTAACCTTTTTATTAAAGGCTTAAATGGGAAGCGTTAGATTTTGAATTTATTAAAACGTAAGGGACTAATATTGAAAATTTTAAACTCTAAGAATCAAAATTAGGAGTGAAAATAAATTTTAGAGACCAAAACTATATTTTAACTTTATTTTTAAAAGTTGATCCTTGTAATTTTCTTTTATGTAGTTTCATGGATGTTCTATCATTGAATTTTTTTTTACCCTTGGTGACTAGTGATTTTTAGGGTAGATCATTATTTTATTTATTTATTTTTTGAGTACAACAAATATGAAGAATAAAGATTTGAGCTTTCGATCTTGAGTACATGTCAATTAATGTTAAACTATGCTCAATTTGATAAGTGTATGGTATTATTATAAAAATTATTTGATCACAATTCTTTGTTTGACAATTTTAAAACTAATAGCGTTAAATTATTTTAGAATAGTCTCCTAAATTTAGAATCTAAAACCTATTTAATAATTATTATAGGGGTTGGTGGAAAAACATTTACGTTTTTTTTTTTTTTGGTTAGGTTTTGATTTTTGGCTTCCTTTGACAAAATTGTTTGAGTACACTTTCATTCAATTCAATCTTGATTGCCTTCATTATTATTAATTGATTTCTACTATGAAATTATGATAAGATTCTTTTATGTCATTGATTCTGGTCTAAAGTAAATTTATGTGAATTTGAATTTGGTTAAGCTGTTTTTTAGAATTAAAAGGAAAACTACTAAACCTTATTTAATGTTAACTTGATTGATCATTTTTAGTATGACCAATTCAAACATAACTCGTTCAGGGGGTGTTTGGCGCGTAGAGTTGAGTTGAGTTGGGTAGAGTTGAGTTGAGTTAGAAAGAGTTAGTTTGTCAGTGAGTTCAGAAGTCTGTGTTTGGGGTGCAGAGTTGAGTTGAGTTGAGTCAGAAAGTTTTAGGATGCAGAGTTGAGTTGAGTTGTCAAGGATATATGGTGTAGTTTTTTGTAATACAAAGTAGACTGATTTTTAGCTGGCTGATTTTGTTTCCTTTATTTTTATTTCTTCAAATCATTCATCTAGAAACGTATTTTCTCAACTTTCCAACACTTAATTTAGATGTCCACTTAATATATATATATATATATATATATATATATATATATATATATATATATATTTCAACATTGATTTTTTTTAAAAAAAAATCATTCTTTATCTTTTTTTTTTTTTAGAAATTAACTTCTTCCAAACTATAGGCAATATAGCCTTATTTTCTCTTTCTGCTATACATTGAACTTCTTTCAATTTATAGAAATCAAATATTTGCATTACACATTGAATTTCTTTCAATTTATAGAAATCAAATATTTGCATTACACATTGAATTTCTTTCAATTTATAGAAATCAAATGTTGTATTCTTTCTAACAAATAGCAATTGATGAATGAAAAAAAGGCAATGTACCTATTTTTTTTTCTTTAAACACAAATTGAACTTCTATCAAAATATAGAAATCTAGGTTTCGTTTTCTAAACACACATTGAACTTCTTTGAAACTTACAAATGAGGACCTTATTATAATCTTTTTCAATTACTAACAGGGTCTTCATTATGAGGAAGTTTTCTTATATATATATATATTGACCATTACGTTGTGTGTGTTTGTGTGTGTGTGTGTGTGTGTGTGTGTGTGTATGTGTGTTTAAACACATGTACTAAATTGAATATTTTTGGAAAAAAGAATGCCAGTAATTTACTTTTTCAAGATGACAAGAAAATGACAATATATTTCAACTTTAGTGTCATGTAGGAGTAGAATATTCACAAAATATTAGTTGGTCATCAATGACCCATTTACATGATTCACAAAACATAATTATGGTTCACAAAATTTAAGTAATGGCCAACAATGGGTTGAGTTCATAGGTCCGAAGAAAGATTGTTGGAGCAAAGAGTCAAACCAACTAAGTACATGTGTATTTCATATTATTTTGAACCATGGAAATGTCGTCGGTCATTGGAAATTGTTGTCGACGATAGTTTTTGGAGACGGTGCAGGTGATGAACGCCGGTTGCTGAATATGGTCACAACCGATTGCCATTGATTGTCGGTGAAAGTAGTCAGCAGTGGCCCATCAGTTGCTGCATATGGCCGTCGATCGTCAGAGAAGGTGGCCAGCGATCGTCAGAGGTGGCCATCGGTCACACGGAGAAGGTCGCCGGCGATCGCCGGAGGTGGCCGTCGGTCGCAGGAGAAGGTCGCCAGCGGTGGCCGCCGGTCGTTGGAGAAGCGGTGATAAAATATGTGAATAGGGATACTGTACAAGTCGGTGGAGTTAATATTCTAACACTAGCAAGTCAGTAGAGTTGAGTTCTTTTGTAGGGAGTTAATTTCTCCATGGGCCAAACGGTGAGTTGGATTTAAAACCCAACTCAACTCAATTCAGGGGGCCAAACGCCCCCTTAGTGATTAAGACACCCATACTTTTTAAGAAGGTTGTAAGTTCAAATCTAGATTTAGTAATTAAAAAAAAAATCAATTGTTTAAAGTATTTCTCTCTTAAATTTTTTAGGTTTATATCTTTCATATTTGAATTGTTATACTAAAATAAACTCTTTAATATAGGCTATATTAATGAGAGAGTAAAATATTTGTTATTGAATTAATGCACATAATTCTATTTTTATGAAAATAGAAAAGGACTGACATATCTAAAATCACATTATTTTAGGTTTAAATTACATTTTCGGTTCTTTGAGCTTTTATAGACATTTCATTTTTTTTTTTTTGCATTTTTTAAAATGTTTTTGTTGTGACCCTTTTTTGGTCATTGCCTTCAAATGTTTGTACTACATCATGTCATAATCTAGGACTTGTGTTCTAAATTGCATATGCCTAGTTTGGTATGAAATTTGAAAATAGATCATTTTTTAACTACAATATGAAAATTTATCGATAAGAACCAAAACAAATATTTATAGAAGTTTGACGATTAAAGGCAAAATATTTGAATGTATATGAACAAAATATAATAAATGCAAAAATTTATATACTAAAATAAGATTTAAATTTATTATTTCAAAGGTCAAATTTATTGGAGTAGATACATGAATAAACGAGGATACTCATAAAATAGGTATAAATCTCATTTTAGTTTTTAAACTTTTAGGCTTATTTTATTGTGGCATATGAACTTTCAAAATATTAATTTTAGTCGTTCATTTTCTAAAAATAACAATTTTGGTCTTTATTATTAAATCTAAAATTTGTCCACCTAATGCTCCTCTCAACTAATTCATGTGATTCCAATACATGTTCACGTCTAACGTTTTAATAATCATATTTGAAGCCAAATTTACATTACAAAATTTTAAAAACCAAAATGAAACAAAATTAAAAATTTAGAGATATAAACATTTTGATAGTTAAATCAAAGTATTAAAATAGAATAGATTTTAAGATAAAAATGAGATTTAAACATATAAAAATATTATATACAATAGCGAATTTGAATATAACTCATCCTTATATGTTTGAGGACAAAATAACCACTCCATTATTTGTATTGTAGTTACTCTCATGGACATGAGAACACTAAATGCATTTTTTAAAATTTTTAATTTTTGAATTTGAGTTCGCAAAAAAGAATTGTATTTACTCTACATGGAAATGGGAAGAAGAAATGCTATTTTTTTTAATTTTAAAATTTTGAATTTGAATAAAAAATAAAAGTTAAATTACAAGTTTAGTCCATAAACATTTAGTTTTGTGTCTAATAGGTCCCTAAAGTTTAAAAAGTTTCTAGTATTTGAACTTTTAATTTTGTGACTAGTAGATCGCTAAACTTTCAATTTAGTGTTTAATAGGTTTTTGAATTTTGAATTTTTTGTCTAATAGATTATTGACCTATTTGACATTTTTTAAAATTCACGTATCTATTATATACAAATTAAAAATTTAGAATTTATTAGACACAAAATACAATTTTATGTCTAATAGATTCGTTAATTTAAAAAATGTTGAATATATTAATGACCTATTAGACACAAAATTGAAAATTTGAATCTATTTGACACTTTTAAAGTTCAAGGATCTATTGCTTATTAAATATAAAATTGAAAGTTTAAAGACGGTTAAACTCATTTATAATTCAAAGACCTATATGATGTAAACTTGAAAATTTAGAAACTAAACGGATAATTTTTTTGGTTAAATTATCAAAAATACCTATGAACTATGGGGTTGGTTTCAATTATATCCCTGAACTTTGAAAAGTTTCATTTTAATCCTAGAACTTTGAAGTTTGTTTCAAAATAGCCCTTGAATGTTTTTTTCGTTAAATTTACAGAAGATAAATGATGTATTTGCGTATGTTTTGAGTTTTTTTTTTCAATGTATATGTTCAAATATGTTCACATAAGCAATAATATAAATGCAAAAACATCATTTTTCGACCATGAATTTAATGAAAAAAAGCCTTCAAGGGTATTTTTGAAACAAATATCAAAATTCAAGAGTTAAAATGAAACTTTTAAAAATTTGGGGGTATAATTGAAACTAACTCCATAGTTGATGAGTATTTTTGATAATTTAACCATTTTTTTTAAAAAAAAAGAGCTCTCTCTATTCATATTGCCTTAATTCAGGGGTAAAAGTGTAAATCGGCGAGAAACCGATCGTAATCTTTAAAATAGTTATTAAAAAAAGAAGAAAATGGACACAGGGCCATTGGCATTTTTGGCAGCACCTGCAAAAAAGAAAAAAGAAAAAAAAAGAGATTTTTCTTTCCGATATAAATAGTGAGTTTCTTGTACGGTGGCACGACGGTCCTCTTTCCAAAAGGCCAACTCATCATCATCTCTCCCAAACCCTAGCTCTCTCTCCTCCAGATCTCGCCGGATATTCCGCCGATGTGATTTGCGCCATTAACGTTGACCTTCTCCGGTGTCACTGTCTTCACCATTACCGGACTTCCTCTTCTTCGCCTTCGCATGATCGCCACCGCCATCCATGGCTTCCGCATGCGTTAACAACATCGGAATGTCGACGGAGAACTTCCTCGACTGTTCTTCTTCTGCTCCTTGCCATTCCTACGGCTGGCTCAGCCCTCGCATCTCCTTCAGCCGCGACGACTCCCCGCCTTCTACTAACCTCGCCGGACCTATATCTAAGCCTGCCGCTGACCAGGCTGGAGAGTCCGAGATTCGAGATCCGGATCCTGAACTGGTGCCGGTCAGCGAGTTCGAGTTCCGCCTTCAAGATCCTGTCACCTTGATGCTCCCTGCGGATGAGCTGTTTCTGGATGGAAAACTCGTGCCGCTTCAGGTCTCGTCTGTTAAACCTTTGGTCAACGGTTTGAAGTCGACGAGGTGCGTTTCGTCGCCGGAGACGGCGGCTCAATCCCGCCGGAGAGTTGAGGAAGAATGCAGTACTGATCCGTATCTGTTCTCTCCCAAGGCGCCGAGGTGTTCCAGTCGATGGAGAGAGCTTTTAGGGCTCAAGAAGCTGTACCAGAGCAGCAGCAATGGCAATGGCGGCGCCAAAACCGAAAATCACAAAACGACGTCGTCGTCGTCGTCGTCATCGTCATCGTCGTCTTACTTCTCGGAAGCGAATTCGAAGGCGCTGAGGTATTTCCTCCACCGGAGTTCGAAATCATCGTTGTCGTCTTCGTTCGATTCGTCGCTGAGCCTTCCATTGCTGAAGGATTCCGATAGTGAGTCTGTTTCACTATCTTCTTCCCGTGTATCTCTTTCCTCTTCTTCCTCAGGTCACGAACACGAAGATCTTCACAGACTCTCGCTCGATTGCGAAAATAAGCCAAACACGAATCCGATTTCCCTCCATCGGAACCCTAATAATAACAATCCACCGCGGATGAGACAGGTGAAACCTCGGCCTAAATCAGAGACCAATCCGAGATCAACAAATATGGATCATCATCCGACGGCGACGAGAGTAGGTAGAAGCCCGATGCGGCGTACGCCGGGAGAATCCACCACTAGATTAGCGATCCGAGGAGTATCCGTAGACAGTCCACGAATGAACTCCTCTGGTAAAATCGTGTTCCACAACTTGGAGAGAAGCTCGAGCAGTCCAAGCAGCTTCAATGGCGGACCGAAATTCAAGAACAGAGGAATGGAACGGTCATACTCGGCGAACGTGAGAGTAACTCCAGTCCTAAATGTTCCGGTTTGTTCTTCCCTGAGAGGATCCTCAAAATCCGTCTCTGTATTTGGATTCGGTCAGTTATTCTCCGGCACCGGAACCGTCGGAAGCAGCAGAAGCCACCAGAGTAGTAGTAGTAGTAGTACTAACCGGACGACGACAAGGCGGAGCATCGAAACAGACGGCGGAGGAAAACTCCATTGATAACAATTAGAAGAAGAAAATGGATTTTTGGGTAACACTAACAACGCCTGTTTCATTTTTCTCTCCTTGTATTTTTGGCATTATACTGTATTCGATCGATTCGCCCTTCGTTAGAAGACGGATTCAATCGCTAATTCTTAACACGAAAAAGAAGATTCAAAATCATCGTGTAAATATGCGGTGGAATTTTGTTGTTTCTGTTAATTTTTTTCACAATTTTGAAAGCTCTGTCGTTGTATTATGGTCATCAATGGCGTCCACCTGAGAAAAATGGGGGATTGAGAAATTTGTTTTTTCGCTGTTCCATCCAAAAGGAAGCGTTTGAAGGGCACGCGCTGTGGGGGGAGCGTGAGCGTGAGAGTAGAGAACTCTCTGGGTTTTTGTTTGAAGCTTTTTTCGTAATGATGTGTGACATACTTGTTATCTAAACCCTGTCGCTTTCAAGGATCTCTCCCTTTCCTACACTTTTTTTTTTAATAATATGAATTAAAAGCTTATTTTTAATATTAATTATATGTATTTAATTGAATATATAATTTCGTCGTTTTCTTGATTGTTGTCTGTTGTGGTGTTTGGGAAAAGATGCCAATATTCCAACAGTTGTCCTTTTTGGTAAATTATAGCGTATTATAATATTAGTTTAAAATTTAAATCTCTTCTTTTGATCATTGAAGTCTCGGGGCAATTTTAGGAATAATGCATTTTAAAAACAAAATGACAAGAGTAGTTTTTAAGTTTGTAGGGGGGCATTTGGCTCCCTTTGAGTTTGAGTTGGGTTTTAAACTTAATTTATCGTTTGGTTCATGGAGAAATTAACTCTCCATATAAAAAATTCAATTCTATCGATTTGCTACAGTGTTAGTATATTAACTCCACTGACTTGTACAGTAATTTTATTAACATATTTTATCACTACTTCTCTAACGACAGGCGGCCACCGCCGGCGACATTCTTCGACGACCATCGGCCATATGTGGCAACTAACGGCCATTGTCGACTTTCTTTGACGATCGACTACAATCGTTGGTTGGCGACCACATCCGGCAACCAGTGGTATCGTCTCCGACGACTATTGTCGATAACAATTCCCAGCGATCGAGGACACTCCCATAGTTCAAAATAATATGAAATGCACATGTACTTAGTTGGTCTGATTCTCTGCTCCAACAATATTCCACTCCTACATGACATTACTGTTGAAATATATTGTCGTTTTCGTGTCATCTTTAAAAAGTAAAATGTTGGCATTATCTTTTCCAAAGATGTTCAATTTAGTACATGTGTTTAAACAAATGTAAACAAACAATGTTTCTTTGCCAAAAAAAGAAAAGAAAAGAAAAGTAATGGTCAATGTGTTTTTTTTAAAAAAAAAAACTCCCTCATAATGAAGACCCTATTAGTGATTGAAAAAAGGTATTCATTTGTAAGTTTCAAAGAAGTTCAATGTGTGTTTAGAAAATGAAACTTTAGATTTCTATATTTTGCTAGAAGTTCAATTTGTGTTTATAAAAAAAAAATACAGGTACATTGTCTTTTTTCTATTCATCAATTGCTATTTGTTGTTATAAAGAATGCAATATTTGATTTCTATAAATTGAAAGAAGTTCAATGTGTAATGCAAATATTTGATTTCTATAAATTGAAAGAAGTTTAATGTGTAGCAGAAAGAGAAAACAAGGCTACATTGCCTATAGTTTGGAAGAAGTCAATTTCTAAAAAAAAAAAGATAATGAATTATGTTTTTTTTAAAAAGATCAATGTTGAAATATATTGTTTCTTTGAAGTGGACATCTAAATTCAGTGTTGGAAAGTTGAGAAAATAATGATTGAAAAAAAATAAAAATAAAGGAAACAAAAACAGTCAACTAAAAATCAATCTACTTCGAGTTACAAAAAACTACATCAGATATCTCAAACAATTCAACTCAACTTTGTGCGTCAAACGCCTCCTGACTAATCTACGAGGCTTCATTGCATTAATGCATATGTTAAAAGAAAAAATAAAGATAATGATTAAAAAAAACTTTTTAGAAGTTCATAATTAAAATAGGAGACTGAAAAAGAAAATATTTGATAACTCTGAGGCTGAAATAGGTATTTTAAAAATTTAGAAATGAAAATAGAAAAAGGTCAAGGGAAATGAATTCAATGAATCATTGATTGGCAATTTATTTTTGAAAACAGTGTTTGAATTTTATGACTTGAAAGTAATTTTTTTAAAAAAGATCTACATCTTTTCAAATTCTAAATATGATACCAAACTCATTAACAAACAGAGAAAATATAGACACATTGTGCTAATATGGACAAATTATTTAAAGAGGTTGCCATAATGTGGCTGCTTATTAATAATCGTCGGATGTAAATTAAAAAATATGTTTGTCTTTAATAATTATAGAATACAAAAATGAAGTACTTTTACAATTTCTTTCTCACACATTCAACAGTACAAAATTGTCATTGAATAATTTCTTGCCAACTTGAACATTGTCAGTTGATTTAGGTATATACCTGGACTAAAAAATTAGAAATTTGAACCTTTATTTGATAGTGTTGATATATATATATATATAAACTTACTGTCTACTCTAACATGGTTCACTCGGTTTGTTAAGGGAATTTATACTAATTTTTTAAATATTTCTTGAAAAAGGAGGAACGATATCCCATAAAAGTAACATTTAATTTACAATCTAACGGTTCACTATATTGGTTTGTTTAATAATGATTTATATTTAATTTCCTTCTTTAAAAGTATGCATTTCTGTTCATTATTTTTTATTTTATTTTTTTAGAGTTTTTGAAGTTTTGAACCTCAAACTTCAAAGGATGGAATACATGCTAATTATCACTGAGTTAGTTTTGACTACACTTTTATTCATTATTATTTATTTGTAACTTGAATTTTTTGATACTTTATCTTAGTTTTAGAAATTAAAACAAAATTGATATTAAGAAAATGTATTATAGTGAGTTAAAGATCTAAAAAATAGTTAGTTTAACGACAACCTAGCATTTTTTTTCTTCAAATTATGCTCATTTATTAATAAATTTACTAGCAATCACTTAAGTGGGTATATTTTAATTAGTTTAAATCTACTAAATTTGAGCATAATTCAATGATTAAGACATCAAAATTTGAATTTTCATCATACCCTTGTAATGCATTAGTTTTTTCATCTCTATTTTATACATTGTAGAATAATAAAAACAACAAAAATAGTTACATTGCAAAAGTCAAAGAAAAAAAATATTTTTGTACATTCTGATTCTTTATAAAGTTTTTTTTTTTTTTTTTTTTTTTTTACAATTTTAAACTATTTTTAGAAATAGATCGCTAAATAAATAAATAATTAAATTGATTTAAGACAAGCATGATTCTTCAAATAAAAAATCAGAAACAAAATTATCATCAAAT
The DNA here is from genome assembly GCA_033996785.1 of Trichosanthes truncata. NCBI lineage: Eukaryota > Viridiplantae > Streptophyta > Magnoliopsida > Cucurbitales > Cucurbitaceae > Trichosanthes > Trichosanthes truncata. The sequence goes on from JAWPNB010000003.1 coordinate 80,920,031, forward strand.
GAGTGTTAAATAATTTTTTTTATCTTTCAAAAAGGTCTATTTCAAACCTACCTTAAATTTTAAGTTGCTCTTTGATTCTTAATTCCTATTGTAATGTAATAAAATTCTCTCTCTCTTAAAACAATAAAATAAAATAAAATATAATTTTGGTAAAAAGAATAAAATTGGTTGAGGTTGATGAGAATGAGACTGTCTGAATTGAGGATGTTGCTATGGACAACCATCATCTCATACCTCTTTTCTTACTTTGAACTTTTCAACTAATTCCTTTTATCAATTATTATCAAACTTCCCTTCCAAATATTTATCATTGGTTTCTTTAACTTTCTTTTTTATTTTTTATTTTTTAATTCTAAAGAAAAAAATGCACCATGATTTTATATGGTTATAAGCATTTTTTTTAAAAAACAAAAGTAATAATTCACCATGATTGTGATACTTACATTCATATATTCTAGGAATTACTTAAAAAAAATATATATATTTCTTTTATGATTGGGGCTGATTGTGAGAAGAAGATGTTTATAATTATGTTGAATTATAAATTTAATACTGAGTTTTGATAGTTGTGTTTATTGGTCTCTGAACATAAAATTTCAATTATATTTCTAAACTTTATATAGTGATTTGATGCATGCAGTTTGTAGTGAATATTGTTAATTGAGTGATGATATTATATGCTTGTTAGAAAAACGTTAATTAATTTTGGCATGATATTAAAAATAGATGAAGGAAAAAAGTGAAAATTAGGCAAAATAAAGCGGGATGTGCATGATACCATATGTCTTGAGCAATGTACAAAATCTCTTTTATAGACCGTGCTATCCTATTTTTCCTAGTTGTCCACTTCCTTATAAAATTTTCTTATTGGGAATCATTTGGCTCAATTTTATTTTTTATTTTTTATTTTTTTTATTGTGCATGATAGACATAACTTAGGAGAAATCAAAATCTCTAGAGAAAGCATAGGGGAACTTGATTCTAAAGTACTTTACAATTAGGTTTTCTTTTTTGGTCTTGTCAACTTCATACTTCCATATTTTTTTAACCCACTTTTTTGCCTAACTTCATTATTCCCTTTTTCCCATTCTTTTAATTTTTTCCCCTTGCTTTTATTCCCAAAAAGCCTAACATGGAAAAATTAGAGAAAGTTTTAAAATTTTACTCCTACAAGTTGCATCAATTTTTACCGTAAACTTTCAATTTCATCAAATTAGACCATAAACTTAGATAAGTGTTGCCATTTTTACCCTCTATTCAAATTTCGCTAAATTGCTCACTAATTTTAACAAAAAAAAAAAAAAACAATGTGAAAATCTCCGTACACTCACTAATTTCAATAAAATTCAAGTTTAGCACAAAATTAATTTTGATCAATGCACAAATTAACCATTGAATAACATTGCCAAGCTTCATCAATTTCAAGAAAATTTTTGCTCTAATGTTATTTTTTTTTTGAAACTCATCAATTTTGTACCAAACATATGTTTTAGAATTCATTGAATGCATATGAAAATGTTTTTTTTAATGATCTTCCAAGATAAAACTTATCAAACGGTTAAAATTGCAACACTTTTTCAAGTTTATGGTTAAGATTGCAACATTTACTTAAGTTTGGGCTGCAATTTGATGAATTTGAAAGTTTTTGGTGATAATTGATGCAACAAGTTTAGGGAAAAAAATGGTTTTTCTCAAAATTTCTAGCAGGATTTTTTTTCATTTTTTTTAAATATTCATAATTCATTTCATCATTCTCTAGCTATTAAACACACTTTAATTTTATTTAGTGAAATATAATACATGTTCTAAAAAAAAAAAAAATTCATAACACGTCAAACATTGTCATCTTTATTGATGAACTTTAATTATACATGAATATTGATCAATAATAAATAAACCATATCACTTTTCGTTAATTTGAGTCAAAATTTAACAATAATGATAAAATTTGAAAATTATTAAAATTTGATGGACTAAAGTTAAAATTTTTAAACTTTAAGGACTACATAAAAAAATGTGGTTGAACTTTAGGAGGAAAAGTACATTTTAACCTATATCTTTTACATGAAAAAGTTATTTCTAATGCACTTTTTAACTCATTATGTCTTCTCGCATAGGTTTTCTATTCCTTTTTTGCCCCTTAGGGAAAAACAAAAATTTCCCAATCAATTTCCAATTTTATTATTAGGTTTTTAATGTGGAAGTGATCAAAGCAGTCCGCAAAATCCAACGTTAGGTTAGATATGTCTCTTTCTTTGTCTTTTTTATTTTCTTTTTTAAAAATAAAAAATTGGTATTTATTTATTTATTTTTAAAAAATAACAAAAAGTATTCTCTGAATTTGAGAATTGAATGATGAGGCTGGTTGACCTTAACCCTTCAATTTCTGGACCCATTTCTCCACCCCCTTTCTTTTCAAGGGTCATTTTGTCTTTTCACCTTTTTATTTTCCTTTTGAAACTTTATGGGTTAGTTAAATGGTTGATTCCAAAATCCAAATTATCCTCACTAAAAAATTTAGTAAAATAGAAATCCTTTTTTCAAACAAAAAATAAAAATAATTCTCCTTCGTTTTCGCTTATTCTTATTATTTATTAAATAAATCGAAGACAAAAATATGTTTTAGTTCATAATATTTACATTCTCCGTTATTTAAAAAAAATTTAATTTGATCCATAATCCTTTTGAATTTCACCTCTCATGTATTAAAAATTTACAACTAAGTCCTCAAAATGTCAAAATTAATAAACAAAATAATGATATATTGTCAAAATACACTTAATTAATTCGATTAAAAGTACTTTATGATTTGATGAAAATAGACATAATACTACTCACCTATAAAATTTAAAACTTACTCATTTCATATGACTTTTATGAATAGTCTACTTGAGCAAAATTATTTATTGTTATAGTGACATTAAAATGTTGGTATACTAACAGTGGTCAAAACTTATAAAATTACTATATATATGTGTTTTTGAGTTCAACATGTGAGAGTGAAGACTCGAACCTTGAAACTCTTAGTTGAGGATATATGGCTTAACCAGTTGAATTATATTTAGGTTGACAAAATTATTATCTTTTAAATTTATATAATATCATTTTTTATTAATATTTAGCAATGGTAAGGACCTACCAGAAAAAAATTCAATACATCAGAAATAAAATTGAAACTTTTAAAAGACTTGAAATCAAATTAAAAAAAAAAAAAGCTAAAATGTTATAGGGACAAAAATGTATATTGAGCCAGAATAAAAAGAAGAGATTTTCCATTTGTAGGTAGAACATTAAATTTTAATTTTGTTTTGAGGAAAATATATCTCCTTTAAAGAGAACTAAAGTGTGGCACATGAGCTACAGACACTGGTCCAAATTCTGAAAATTTTTGTTCTTTACTTTCCCAAAACATATTTTTGATTGGTTATATTGGATTGTGTTCATTTATTTGCATCTTTTTCTCTCTACAGACTAAAATAAATTGAAACATGTTACAAATATTAGCAATAATAGACACAAAATTATATATTTTAGACTAAATATATGTTTTTAGTTTCTAATGATTGGATTTTTTTTTTTCAATTTAGTCTCTATTATTTGAAGAGGTCAATTTAGTTTCTTACATTTTAACATTTTTCAACTATACTCCTTTATTTAGTGAATGTTCATATTGACAAAAAATAAACTTACACAATATGAGTTGGCAGAAACTTAAAAGAAGAAATAAAACCACTCAAGGGAGGAAAGTTGAAATTTCTGCTAATTTCTTAAAATTTTTTAGAATGTATTAGAAACTTTCCTCGTTTATGTGACCTAATTTATCTTTTAAATTTATGCTAACTCATTAAGTTTCATGTTGAGTAGGTTTATCATCTACATCGACCAACAAAGAAAGTATAGTAAATCACAACTTATTTAAACAAAAGATACTAAATTTGAAAAATCAAACACCATGAATTAAAATTAGGGTATTAAATTTTTGTCAACATATCAATATTTCCATCGATATTTTTACATGTTTATGGGATTGAATTCGGATTAAAACATATATTTAGGTATATTTAAAGATAAGAAATAAGGAAAGGAAAAAAAGAAGAATAAAAAATAGAAAAATGGGAGGAGATGGGAGAACGTGGCTAAGGACAGTGCAAAGGGAAGGAGCCTCTGATTAGATTCTTTTTATTTTTTTTTTCCTTTTTGTATATTGTGAATCTTCTCAGCCCTCTTTTTAACAACAAATCATCTCTTTTTGCTGAGCTGCCTTTTCTGGCCCTCCCTTTCCTCTAAAGGATACAGAAAAGCCCCTCAGAAAGTGTAGGGTAGAGAGAGACAGAAAGTGTAGGGTAGAGAGAGAACGTAGGGTAGGCTAGAGAGAAACTTAAATGTGCCTATGTCGAATTATATGTAGTACTATATACTAGTAATAAAGAGAGACATTAAAGTCAAAGTGAGTATAGCTCAACGATGATTGACATGTGCTAAAATGAGTATAACTCAACTGACATTAAACTTGTATTATTAACCTCGAGGTCAGATGTTCAAATTTCTATATCTTAACATTTGTTGTACTAAAAATAATTATAATAATAATAAAGAGAGACATTAAAAAAGGGTTAATCATTTTTCTCCTTCATATTTTGTCTTTTACTTTTTTTTAAGTTCAACAATATATGAGAGTGAAGATTTGAACATTTAATATTTTGATTGAAGGTACAATACTTAAACTAGTTGAACTATATATGCTTTTTTTCATTGATTTAATCTTTTGTACTTTTAAGTAAATGTAATAGTTAATGCTCCAGTTTGTTAACCATTTCATTTTTGATTTTTGGTTTTTGAAAATTAAGTCTATAAATACTATTTCTACCTATGAGTTTCCTTATTTTGTTGGTTTCTTTATTTTGTTGTCTACTTTTTACATATGTTTTAAAAAACTAAGCCAAGTTTTCAAAATTAAACAAAAAGTAGTTTTTGTTTTTCGAATTTAGCTAAGAATTCAAATGTTTTATTAAGAAACATGAAATCAATTGTAGAAAAAAATGAGAAAACAAGCACAATTTGAAAACCAAAAATTAAAAATCAAATAATTTTCAAACGAGGCATAAGTGTTTGATAAGTGGGACCGCGTTTGAGTTTATTCTCACTTCGCTCAATTTTTAAAAATAGGCTACTTAGCTTCGTGATGAGATTTGCAGTGAAAATTTAAAAGTCAAACACGTAATCTTTACATTATGAAAGCACTAAATTGTTATTAGGAAAAGTTTAAATGCTATAAGAAGAACTAATAAAATCATGCTTCCAACAAAAAAGAATTTAAATTTACATCCTAGTGGTTTATCCATTATGCAAATCATACACCCATGTATTTCAAAAAATGGTTTTAAAGCATTCCTATTATATATTTTTCGTTTAAATTTCCTATTTTAATATTTGAACTTTTAGTTTTTGTTAATTTTGGTCGCGAGTTTAAAAGGTGATCTATATTTAGTCTTTTTATTTGCTTTTTTATCTCATTTTTTCGACCACAATTTTAACCTAAGACTCATAACTTTGTATATATAAAATTTGTTTTAAGATTTTGTAATCAAGACTAAAACGATATACTAACCCAAATAAAAGTTGACCGTATAAGAATCAAAATAGACATTTTAAAATTAACTATATAAACCAAAGTTGATAAGTTTGTTTGTGAAGTCTTCTATAAGGCTTAAAATCCACATAGACAAAATCAAACTCTTCAAACTCTCTTATTATTAGTTAAAAAATTATTCTCATCCCAAACATTTTACATATATGGTAGCCACAAAACTATAAAAACTATATTGTTATATACTAAAGTTTGGAGAGATTAAATCGTTACAAATGTAAAAGTACATAGGCCAAATGTATTTTTTAACCTCTATCATCTTTGATGAAGAAAATGTCATGAATTCAATAGCTTGGATTGGAGCCCTAATTTCACATGTTGAATATATATGTATTTTCGGTACAATAAATGTGTGGGTGGAAATTTAAACCTCTGACTTCAAGAGAAGATTAAGTAGATGTCTCAATCGTAGAGCTAGACTCAATGTTGGTGCCCAAAATATAATTTTGGAAATAAAAAAAACATACACTATATATGTAAAATAAACCACAACGTGTGACTTTAGTTCTTAATTAGTTATTGATAGCTCAGTTAATAGAGAAGTAAAATGGGACAAAAGAAAACACACATTCCACAAGAGTGCTTAAAATCGCTAGAATGGTACAATCCCTCAGTCACTCCAGAATGAGAGGGGTTATAATTTCTTAGTTCTAGGTCTGTGAAGATATGTTGGTAGGTGCTCTATTTTTATTTTCTCATTGAGACTGAACTTAAGCTTGTGTAACGCCCGAGGTCAGAAGGGGTATATGAATGAACTGAGACCACATCCGAATGAGAGGGATCCTGAGGCTATGCAAGTCATGATTAAGAAAGGTTTAAAAGAATTGATAGCTACTACCTATATCAACAAGGTGCACATTCCTTTTTGGTGACTTAATCATAGGAACTCCAAAGTTAAGCATGCTTGGCTTGGAGCAATCCTATGTTAGGTGACTTCTAAGGAATTTTCCTAGGAAGCATGTGAGTGAGGACAAAGCATGCTGAAAAGACCTATGTTGGTTTGTGGGGACAGTCTTTACTCTTAGACGCAGTTCAAGACAAGTAAGGTGACGTGGCCAGGTCGCAGGGGAAGCAGGGGAATGCCGAGGCCATCAAGTGTCGAATCCAAATTCTAAATCCTGGTCCGAATCCTGGGCCTGGAACATTACAACTTGAGCTTTAGAGAGAGAGAGCTATTCATATACTGATAAAGGGACATATGAAATCTTGGATGAGAGGGAGTTTGAGGTGATGAGTATATAATCTACATATAAAATATAAGGGCGTAGTTTGCAATTATCTCATTGTATAGATTAATTAATTATTCACGTGATGATGTGAAGTTATGTTAGAAATATTTTGTTTGATAAATTACTTCATACTAAATAAATAAAAGAATACTTGATCGCAAAGTAAAAATTATGATGCGCACTAGAAGTCATTATTTACAATTTTGGGAGTAAAAACAACTATAAAAGGTGGGCCATCCAAGAAAATAAGCCATAAAAAACAAGAAAAAATAACTTTAATTAAGAAAAAATTAACTAAATATATTTTCACTAACATATTATTTTGGACAATATGCTCCAAGTTATAAGAAACAACAAATAAGAAAAAGAAGAACTTCATAACAAAATATACCCCCATAAAGTTTTGTAATTGTAATGGCCCAATTCACTACAATTAATTAACTTCTAGGATACGAGAGAAAGAGAAAACTATAAAATGATTCAACTTTAATACTAAAAGACTACTTTAATTAATTGTTGATTAGGCAATCGATGGATGACAAAAAAAATTATTTGAGTTTATAGAGAAAGAGAAAAAGTGAGAACAATATAATTATATTTTATATTCGATCATACGACGTATGACTTCGTTAAAATTAATAGACTCTTTACATATGATATCTCTTAAATGATATGATATTATTTACTTTGAGCATAATCAATAGAGATGTTGTCACTCACTTATATACTTATGATTTTTCAAGTTAGTTTAATGTGAGACTTTGGTTACATTTTCAATAATTGTAGCTCGAACAAACATGTTATGAGATTTTTCATGTAACAATATAGCTTTCATATATAGCCTAAATGTAGTAGGATCGATCTCATAAAGTGACATGGATCGGACTAAGATTCGGTTCAAAGATCATCACTTACTTTTTCAACTCTTATACCTTGACTTGAAGGATTTTTCAATGAAAAAAAAAAATATTATGAGATAAGGGGCAATAATTCATATATGGCATTTTGTAATTGAGAAGTATAATAATTAGAAAGAAGTAAGTTGCAATCTGCCAAAATAAAAAAGAAAGCGGTAACTGATTGATAATACAACTTAAAAAGCAATTTGAATGGTTGAAGTGAATTATATTTTTTTCTTCTTTTTTCTTTGCCTATAAAGAAGAGTAGGTTTTAATTTGTTTGATATATATGCCTTTTATATAACTCTTCATATTCCTTCCAACTTTGAAGTTAACAGCTTACCAAACATATCCCACCATGTTGCATATATTATTTAATCTAACAACAATCAGTAGCCTTTTCTTTTTCTTTTTTAAATTGTGATGGATAATCTTGATTGATAGCACTTTTTAGTTTAAAATTATGTTAGAAAAAGATCCAAATTAAATATGTAGTAATAAAAATATCTAACATAAGCAAATCAACTATCGATATTAATTAGAAAACGTTGTTAAATCACATGACAATAGACATTTCTTATGTTTATAGACCAAGGGCCAGGAGATTGTTTGGTCGCTATTTTCAAACATATAGTTTCCTATTTTATAGAACAAAAATGACGTATAAACACTTTTAAATAATTATCTTATAAAAGTTGTTTTTCCTGTAGTTTATGTTCATAGGAGCATGACCTATTTTCTAAAATAATTGAGGACAAGGTTATTCCTATGCAAGATCACTAGCTTAATTATGAATAAGAATTTCCATATACAATAAACTCAGCTTTCTTGGTCCTAGCATATAAAGAGTTAATTCTCCTAATCCAACGAATTGATATTATTTTTTATTTATTCTTATAAAAAAAAACCCATTTTCCTTTGTAATCCTACACGGAGAGTGAAATTTTACATTTTAAATCATTGCTTATGCAAATTCAGAAAATTGACACTCCAAGTTATGCAAGGGCGATCCATTGAACGACATTATGAGAAATTTGAATTTGAATTTCCTTAAAACATAGAACCATCAGTGTCAAGGGGGACAAGAATGTGGAAATGTTTGCTTATCTAATAAAAAAGTGTGTTGTCTAATCTCATAACATACAAGATGGGAACAAAGGAGCTGAAATGGGTTGATGGGTTTTTGTGTCTTAGTTAAAAGTAAGGGATATATATATATATATATATAAATTGTGTTTTTTTTTTTTTTTTGAAAGCAAATTTTTTTGAAAGCAAATTGTGTTGTTTGTTGATGGAATATTTGAACATGCATTTGTCCTTTTGGATTCTAATATTTCACAACCACTCAATTGGATTTTTATGAAACTTTGAGAGATAATTAAAATTGATGGTTTTTGGTTTGATTTTGATCGGTGGAGGAAAAAAAAAAGTCTCTATCATATAATTTTTTTTTAAAAAAATTGATGTATGTTGTTTAAGTTAAAACGATGAATTATTTGGTTTCATTTGATAATCATAAAAACATGAATATGGTCTGATTATTATTTGTCTTTATTCTATATTTTAATTTTTACTTGAAAATGAAATAGGGAATATGATTGTATGATAGATTTCATAATTAAACATAATGTGTTTTTTAGTTTTCCGATAAATGTTACCTATAGATTATAGGTAAAAATGAAAAGTTAATAAAGTGTGTGTATATATATATAATTGTTAAATTTATGTGAGAAATAATTTTTTTTTTATAAACAATACATATTCAGAATGATTGTGAGAGTGAAAACTATATTATGAATAATTACTAATTTAAATAATTTCTCCTAATTCAAAATATAAAATACACAATTGACAACCGTGTATGTTTGGAATGATTTTTTAAGTGCTTAAATTTTTTTTAAGAGTTAACAAAGTGTTTTTAAATATTTGAAAAATAATTCCAAACATGTCCTAACTCTCTTTGGCCACTTTTTACACCATTAGACTAGGGAAGAAGGAAGGGTAACTCTAGTTGCATAGGAAGGGTAACTCTAGTTGCATAGGAAGGGTAACTCTAGTTGCCGCAAATTAAAAAAAAAAAAGAAAATATAAAATACTTAAGATTTTATAATTTTTCTCTCAAATTTCCATCAAAATCTAATAATTATAAAAGGTATTTATATAAAAAATTAGAAGGTAAAATTTTGTCCCTCCCCAAATTTTTTTCCTCAAACCCTACTAAGAGGAACATTTTAATTTATTTTTAACAAGATTGAACAATTCTCTCTCTCACATTTAGAAAGAATTCAAAAAACAGTGGAGGGTCCTTGGTGTACAACAAATTCTGAACATGTTTATGATGATAATAGGTTGGGATGTCTTAGATTCTTCAAAATAATTTGGTCAAATTTGGTGACATTATTTTCTTATTCAAACTCAATTGAAATTGCAAGAAAACCATATGAATTCAGAGTGCCCTTTTCAATTATTGTATTTTGGTTGGACATATTGGTTCAGATGTTCATCCACAATTTTTCAAGTTTTTAATAATGGCTGATTATATATTGTGTAAAAAAAGGAAAAAAAAAGTAGATTTCAAATTGTTGGATTTGGTTGAATTAATTTAAATTTTATAAAAAAGATAAAATGTTAAATTACAAATTTAGTTTCCAAATTTTTAAGATTGTGTCCAGTAGCTTCTTAAACTTTCAAATATATTTAATAGGTCTCTAAATTTTCAGTTTTTTGTCTAATAGGTCTTTGAACTTTAAAAGTGTCTAATAGATCTCTGAACTTTTAATTTTGTGTTTAATTAAATCCATGACCTATTTGAAAATTTGAAAATCTATTTCTATACATTTGACACAAAATTAAACCTGATCTTTTGAGTTTAATAGGTCGTTAACCTATTTGATATTTTTAAAAAATTTTCACATAGACTAATTAGACACAAAGTTCTTTTTTTAATTCAATTAGACACAAAGTTGAAGATTCAAGAACTCTATTAATTAAATACTATTAGATTAAAGTTGGTTGAGGAAAAAAAAGCTTATGATTGAGGTTTGGAATGACAAACGAACTTAGAAATGAAAAACTTGGTGCATGGAAAAGCTTAAAAAAAAAGAAAAAGAATGCAATATGATGTTAAATTGAGATCATTCATTGTACATTAGACTTTTATAGATCTTCTCGATATCCATGTATCATATTATTTGATATTGACAAGTATCCCAACTAATAAAATAGGCCAAGAAAATAAAATTTTCTAGTCAATTCAAATAAAACTGGGAGGATAAGACACTTATTATTATTTTAAAGATAGATGCAATGGTTCTGCTCCACCCTATAACTCTATAATTATTGAATTATAAAAAAAGATAAAAATTCTCTAATTTAGGGGATAGAGTTTCTTGGATTTACCATCAATTTCCACCATGATAATATTTTGATATAATCTTACCCTTTCAATTATGTGACAACAATGATGACACTTCCTCCTACGATTAAATTAAATTGTTAGAAAACCTAGAAAAAAGGTTTTTAGGTTATCATTCCAAGTAAAGGGGGAAAAGTATCCACCCTTAGCATAATAAAACGTCGAAACCTCTGACTAAATATTATATATCCAACATAATAATAGATATTCATAACTAATTACAAATCTTAAAAAGTTACAAACTATGTTTAATATATTTTATTTCAAGAAGTTATACAAACTTGCCAAATGGCACATGTTGAAATAGTAAAATTATATTAGCTTCGAAATTAACCTCTCAGGCTACATAATACTAGGTTTTGCATATCCCAAACTCAAATACACAAATTTATGGTTCTAAAATTTATTTCTATACACAATTCAAATTCAAACACAATCTACATAAAAACTTATGTATTTCAAGTTTAAAATTATTTCGCTCATATTATGAGCTTGCAATATGACTAGGTATTATAAACTTGAGTATATGTTTGGTATATAAGTTTGTTTATTTTAAGTTTGGACTTCTCAAATCTACTTCTCAAGCGCCACATACTTTTATAAATCGTAAATAAAAAAAAAAATTTAACTATTTTTTAACTCAATATATTTTTTCGAATAAGATGTGGGGTGGAGATTTGAACATTTAATTTTTTGATGAAGGGTATAATGTATTAACTTGTTGAACTATACTCACGTTGGTTTTTTTAGCTCAATCTCATACTCATAGGCACAATACAAAAATTCAAAAATTTCAATCTCGAGCAATAAAAAATTGGACTTATTAAAACTGTAAGCCAAAGATAGAAATAAATAGTTTGCATGTATAAAAGAGTTAAACTACAAATTCTCTAAGAGGCTGTTTGGAGAGCTGAGTGGATTATAATAGTCTGTGAAGTTATATAATATTGTTTAAAATGCAAAGTTGTTTAGTCTGGATTATAATAGTCTGTGTTTGGGGTGCAAAGTACTCTACAGACTCTTATAACTCATGTAACAATCCCTAACATTTTAAAAAGTTTTAGTCACATCTCTTAAATTGTATATTATATTTATGTAATAAATCCCTAATGTCACCCCTATTAATAAAAGACTAACATAACACATTTATTTGATAAACTTTGTCTAAATTGACACAATGTGGCAAGATACTTGCCCAAAGTCTCGAGACTAATGAGCATATATCACACGTAACCATTGATGCTAATAACATGTAAGAAATAGAAGTGTAATTTACTATTAGTAACACAATTGAATAGGGGCGTACACAGGTTGGGTTGAAGAATTTTTTTGTGACTAACCCAAATGATTCGATCAAGGGTTGCAACCCAACCCAACCCAACCCAACCTGATTCGGGTTGGGTTGGGTTGGGTTGTCGGGTTGATTTAAAAAAAAAAAAAATTCTTAATTATTTAAAATAATTTTTGCTTCAATTAATAACTAAAATCATATAAAATTCAAAGTTCATAACATCTTAATTTTCGTTACAATCTTAGATGAAAAATATTAAAATTTCATAAATAATTAATATATATATCAAAACATAAATTTTGGGTTAGGTTTGGTTGTGTCGGGTCAACCAGAGCCTAAAAAGGCCAATTAGAGAACCGATCCGAAAATTCGGTTCTATAATATTCTAACCCAACCTAAACTGAAGAAAAACCCAACCCAACCCAACCCAACCCAACCCTTATGGTTTGGGTTGGATAGTTTGAGTTACTCGAGTTACCGAGTTATTTGTACACTCCTACAATTGAAACACGTTAAAATTTAAAGGCCATCATATATTTCAACCAAGAGATTAGAAGTTCAAATTTCTGGCTCTACATATCGTGGCTGAACACAAAATTGACACGATATTCAAAATACACGATGAAATTTATAATTTAAAAGACTTGAAAAATGATGATTTTGTATTAGAAAATGGGCATGGAGGAGGGGATGGAATGGGATTTGGTTGGTGATTTCTGTGCTTCCTCTTGACTGGGAAAAAAAAGAAAGGAAAAAAAGCTGCAGTGGTTTGTTTGGTTTGACCACATTTAACGAATGGGCAATAAATAAGGCAGTGTTTGGCAGTGGGCTCCCTTAGAAAACAACTAGCATGCTGTGTGAGATTGACAGGATTGATTTGATCCCATGTTTTGTTTTCTTTTTGCCCTTTTTTTTTAAGAGAGAGAAAGAGAGAATGAGAGGAGAGAGAGTGAAGGTCGTGTTTGGCTGGGGTTTTTTTCTCAGTTTTCCAAGCTTTTTCACGTGATTCCTTCCCTTTTTCCTTTCTAGGCAGTTTCTTGTCTTCTTTTATTCCCAACTAATTTTCAAAAACTAATTACCTCCCCCCAAATGTGGTGCAATTATATTTGATCTCCCACACCCACGAAACCATGGTTCGAAATGGCTAACCTGCTAAAGTGAGTATAACTCAGCGGTAATTGACATGTACTATTGATCAAGAGGTCAGAGATTTGAATCTTCTCACCCCTAAATGATATTGAACTCAAAAAATAAAAAAAATGCTTAACCTTAGAATAATTCAACTGAATAATATAGTATATCATCGACTAAAAGGTCGAAGGTTCAAAGCTATGCTTTTCCATATTGTTGAACTGAAAAAAAAGTTCATATTGCCACTAGTGATTTTGAGATCTCAATTTTCTTGAAGTGTTAGATAGAATTGTTGATGTCTTGTCGATAGAGATTTAAAAAAAAATTACAAATTCTACTTTTTGACTAACTTTCATTTCAAGAATCATTACACAAAAAAATCTTCAATGGCTTCAATGAATTATAAAACATATGTCTAGTACAAATTAATGAGACTTCAGAGAAAGATCATGACACTAGAGTCGAACTTTTTATTGCAATTTGTGAGTTTTGAGAGATAGTCCAGTGGCTAATCTTTGTACAAGATTTGATTTTCGTTGAAAATAGTGAGTTTGGAACTTTCCCTTTGTTAAAATTAAAAGGTAAAGTAGTAGATATTGAACAAAGAGTAAAAATTGCAAAACTTACACTTGTTTAAATCTAGGGTTTCTATTTGATGAAATTGAAAGTTTATAGTGAAAATTAATACATCTTGTCAAGTTCAAAGGTAAAAATCGATTTTTTTCCCTAACATAAACTAATGCTTTTATTTAATTGTAAGACTTGTGGAATGGGAAAAAAAATTATGTGATGAAATATAGGGATTATTTTGAAAATTTCCTAATTCTATCTAATTATTCTTTGGTTAATGTTATATATATTTGAAACTTAAAACTATCTAACCATGAAGAGAACTGATATGGATATCTAACCATGAAGAGAACTGATATGGATATCTTTTTCTAAGCAAAATAAACTACTTCACAAACATTTAGCAACTTTCGGGGTCGTTTTGGTAACGTTTCTATTTTTTGGTTTCCTATTTTATGTTTCCAATTTTTGAAAAGCAAAAGCGTTTGGTAACGCTGTTCATGCTTCTTGTTTCTCATTTTTAAAAATCATTTCCAAAATTGTGAAGAAATTTTTTGGAAACAAAATCAAGTTTCTTGTTTATGTTTTCATTTTTTTTTCCAAAACATAAGTAAAAGCATTAGCAGATCATTTTTTACTTATAAAATGTATAATAAATATCTAAACATAAATATAACATAAAAATTATGGATATTTAATTTTAAAAATCAATTTTCAAATAGAATTTTTACATTTTTAATTAAAAATTTTAGAAAACAAGAAAAAAAAAAAGTTACCAAACACGTTTCTGTTTTTATTTTTTTAATAAAAAAGAAAGAACATGAAACAAAGAAATAGTAACTTAATGTAGTTCAATTTTTTTTTATTAAAAAAGAGGAAACAAGAAATAGAAAACAAGAAATAAGAAACAAAAACGTTATGAAACGACTCCTACATTTATAGAATACTTGAATACCTCTTTTCTTACATTAGTATCCACTAAGTATACCTAGAGAATGTATTCAAAATTTCTATTTTTTGTAAAAACTTTGAATCATATGCATTTGTTTTGGTTCATTCTTCTTCTCTCTAACTGCCTAAACTCACTCCAACGTCCAATCTCTTTCATCTTCATTTCATTGGATTTTTACTTTTTTTTTTTTTTAAAGCAATTATTGCAAAGGCCCAAAGAATAATATTTTATTGTTTGATTCTCTCAATATATGAAGAGAAATAGCTTTTATTTCATGGGCAGCCCCTACCAACAAAACAACACCACAAAATTGAAACCTGGAAAGTTGGGGTTTTTCCATTCTTTTTCTCTTTCACCTGAGCTCTGATCTTAATTAACATTTTCTGCCATGTGGCCTTTGTCCTTCAACTGCCATATAGCAAAATGGGCATAAACGACAGATAATATGTTAGGTTAAGCTTTTAATGGGGCTGTGATAACCTTTGACTTCTGATCTCTTGGGTTTATAATAGAGTTTTTGTTTTGGTGAAATATTTAGGTTTCTTTCCTTTTATAATTCTTTTCCATTTATTAGGTAGTTTGTTGTTTAAGTATTTAGAGTAAGTCTTGAAAATATCAAGGAGTTGATCCCGAGGTACCTTCATTCAAGATTGTAAAATAAATATATGAAAGGATGTTAAAGTTTGAACTTTGGATACCTTTGTTTAAATTGTGGATGTGGGAGGAAGTAATTTTGATCTTGCACTCTAAATTTTCATATTGGCATGTGTAAGATTTTGAATAAGTCACCATCGTGTATGAGTAATCTAAAGTTGAATTCGAACAAAAAGAAAAAACTCGATGGGTCACTTTTTTTTTTGGGTCACATAGTTGATGTAACATGATCTATTCTCTTTATTTGTGACCATATCATGAATTTTTAATGTAATTGAAGAAGAAATGAAATTATATAGAGGTTTGAACGTATAACCTTATGCTATAATATGCCATGTTAAATCACCACTAAACTCAAAAGTTTAAGGTAATGTGTTACTTTAAATTTATTTATTTTTTATCAATATTATTTTAACACTCCACTTCATTTGTGGGTTTGAAAATTCTTATAAAGCTCAATAAGTGGTTATAAATATTAATTGGAGAGTAAATAAATTATAGGGTTTGGACACTAAAGTAATTAAGAAATGAGAATGTTATGAAAAACAAATAGTAAATATATTTTTAGATAATATTTACCATACATCAACAATGGACTTGAATTTGAAATGTGGCATAGCCTATCTAGTTTGATGGGAAAAGAACTTTATACTATTGTGTGTCTCGAGTTTATATCTTAAAATTGGCCCTGATGTGTAAGTTTAGTCACGAATGACTTCAAATTTATTATAATTAAAATAAAATATTATAAAAAAATTGGAAAAAAAATCATAAATATAGCAAAATATAGAACACATATATATCATAGCTTAGTGGTTAATGCTATACTTATAATCGACTTTATTGAGTATTTTTTAAAAGATATATAATACTTGTAAGCTGTAATTAATTTTATAAAGTTATAGACTTCCAAAGATTTTAGAAAAAAAAGCTACTCATTCAAGTTTCTGGTTCAGTGTTTCCTCTCTCTAAAATTAGTTTAATAGGACGAAAATTTTCAATACTCATTTATTTTTAAAATATTTTTGTAGATATGTATGTCTGTAAGAATAATTACAAATAGATCAATTTTATAAAATGTATAACGCTGAAAGATTGTAACTTTTTCAAATAAAATACCTATTAATTAATTATTTGAGGATAGAAATCAATTTTCAATTTAATCTTTTTGTAATTATAAATTTTAATTTACTTAATTGATGGTGATCTAGGTATGTATTCAATAGTATGTGTTGCCTAAAAATCAAATCTCATAACCTTATATTTTATCAAAAAAAATTAAAAAAGGAATTGATTAAATTTAGATGACTAAAATTATAATGTTGAACTAAAAAAAGAAAAGAAAAGAAAATGTAAAATTACAATGTCAAAAGATAAGACAATGAAATAGAGTTGTTAAAAGTTTACAGACTAGATAAATAACAACTCTGACATTCTCCTTCCTCTTAACTTTCTGACCTTTTAATATTAAAATCGTATTAACTTTAATATATAATATTCTCAAAATATATAAATAAATATTAAATAACATCTAGTGTTCAATAAAGAAAATCTGTATTGCATAAATAAATAATTTATTTCACACAACAATTCAATGAAAAATATCTTTTGCAATGGATTAATCTTGCGTGCATTGCCTTTAACAATATTTTCTTCACTATCTATGACATCATTTCCTACATCACCTTTACGAATCTTTTCTACTTCACGATCTACGATATCTTTTTTTTTCATCCCCTTTAATAATCTTTTCTTCACCATATATGATATCATTGTCTTCCTCGTCAATTTTTTCTTAACGATCTATAATATCGAATCCTCTTCTGCAACGATTGATTGCACTACAACCTCTTTGATATGGATTGACTTCATATCTTTTAAAAAGTTTAGAGGACTATAACTGATGTAATTTGTATTTGTAATCTCAATTATGTCAATACAAATTAAGAGAATGCCAATAAAAATGAGCATGCTTCCTTTGATGATGGCCATCATCTATAATAATAAAAAAAAAAATACAAAATCTAGCATAAAACTTGAAACTCGGAATGGTTTGATAGAAAAGACTTTAAACTAGGGATATTTATATACTATCTCGTCAGCTTTACAATATTATTTGTTTTGTTTTTTTGGGCGTGTATAATCTTTATGACCAAACCCAATAAAAATAGGTTTGAATTGTATGGTTAACATTAAACCTACAACGGAAGCATTGAGTTGTCTTTGATTTATTTAGAATTAAGCATAAAATTAAGATTAAGTAAACTTACTTAGAGTAAATATGGAGATATTTTATTTTCTCCACAAAGTCTTCCTGGCTATGACTCAAACATAGGATTAAAGTTTGTGGGAGCATCTTGAAAGAAAAACCACAAGGGATCGGAGAGGAAAAAGTTTAGAGAGAATTCTCTAATTTTCTATTGATGAGATGTGTGTCGTATCTAATGGCTCAACTCAAGGGTCCTATTTATAGAGACCAAGGGAAAATTTTTGTCATAATTAAAAATCTTTGCCATAAGATATATTTTAATATATTAGATATTAAAATATATCTTATACTTATTTGAATTTCATTCAAATCTCTTACGATATTTATTTATTTGAATTTTATTCAAATTTTATAAATATATTTTCTTTAATGTATCTAATATACATTAATTATTTTAATATTTAATGTATCAAATACAATAAATAAATAAATAAATAAATAAATAAATATATATATATATATATATATATTTAATACATCTAATATATTAAATATTAAATTGAACAATTCAATTTTTTTTTAACTAAATTGATCTTTTAGTGTTACTATGAGCTAGCAAAATGACCTTATACACCTACAGATTATAAGCTCCAATGATATAAAATTAATTAATTAAACTATTTAATTAATCAATTTTCATTCATTAAATTTAAGTCACTCTACTATGGACCTAGCGTTGCACTCTTATGCATTGTAGGACAAGTTGTGTCCATAGATAACCATTACATGCAAGTTGATCCTTCACGATTTGTTCGTAATTACAGCTGGGTCAAAAGTCCGTTTTACCCTTGTAATTACATCTTGCACCTTAAGTACTACTGATCCTCTAATGAATAATTTGTTTATGATCTAACCATAAACTAAGTCTCACTCGGGCTAGTGAGAAGGTAGGGCCCCATTGCTCAAGTCCCGAAATCAACACTTAAGGAAACTATTCATCTACTTACCCTATATGGGAAAGAGTGAATTCCATTTGGTCAAGTCCCCAAAATGGTAGGCTTATTGAATCGGCTATAAAAGCCACTCTCACCCATGCAAATCAAAGGACAAGCCTTTACAGACAGGATTTCATAACTTACTCAGGATTAAAATTGAGTCGCATATGATCATCTTAATGAAATATTAATCTTCTCAATTAACGGATTTATAAAGATAGATTAAATATTTCATGGTCCAGTCTTATACGAACTCATTGTATAAGATACTCCCACTCATATGTCTCAACATGAACGATTTAGATCAAATCATTTGTAACTATTACAAAGTGGGCCGTATCAATAGTGTTACCAAGATAAGGCACCCAACCTTATCCATATACTATGACATTTTAGGTTATTTTTTGAACATGATCCTCTCGTATGTGAACCACATACTGTTTAAGATTACACTAATAACCTTGGATTTTTCATATAATAGATAATATTATATTGCAAATAAAATAATCAAAATTATTATTAATTATTAAATAAATCATTAATTACGAGGTTTTAAAGCATACATCTCAATAGTATTAGATTATTAGCTTAGACATGATCAGGGTTTAATAAACAATAAAAGTTAATGAGTATCTTGACAGATATAAAACTACGTGACGATTTAACTATATTTAGGTTTTTCTCAACATAATTAAGTATGAACATTGTGGGCACAAAATTAAGCTAAAATAACATAGGGTGATATTTATGAAGGTAGCCTACCTATCATCAATATATCTTCTATTGTTTTCAAACTATTCTTCTACTTATTTACTTTTTATTCTCACTTGAAAAACATAAAATAATTTCTTTTGGTTTACCTCTAATAGCTGTGAATTATTTCTTAAAAAGAATGTCTATTCAAGTGTTTGTGGGTTCAATATACTTTAAGATAAAAAAAATGTCAGAGTTGTTATTAATCTGGTTTGTAAACTTTTTAACAACTCTATTTCTTTTCTTGACATTGTAATTTTACTTTTTCTTTTCTTTTCTTTTTTTTTTTTAGTTCAAAATTATAATTTTAGTTATCTAACTTTTAATCAATTCCCTTTTAATTTTTTTTTGATAAAATGTAAGCTTATGAGATTTGATTTTTAAGCAACTCATACTATTGAATACATATCTAGATCACCATCAATTAAGTAAATTAAAAATTATAATTACAAAAAGATTAAATTAAAAATTGATTTCTATCCTCAAATAATTAATTAATAGGTATTTTATTTTAAAAAGTTACAATATTTCAGCGTTATACATTTTATAAAATTGATATGTTTGTAATTATTCTTACAGACATACATATATATCTACAAATTTTTTTAAAAATAAACGAGTATTGAAATTTCTCTTCATACTATTAAACTAATTTTAGAGAGAGGAAATACTGAAACTGAAACTTGAATGAGTAGCTTTTTTTTTTTTTTCAAAAATCTTTGGAAGTCTATAACTTTATAAAATTAATTACAACTTAATTACAAGTATAGTATAGCATCTTTTAAAAAATACTCAATAAAGGTGATTACAATTATAGCATTATATTTAAAAATAATTACAAATATAGCATCTTATTGATTTTGATACTGACAATCGAACATATTTTTATTTTGTATTATAAGGGTTGATTTACATAATCAATGATTGACTATATTCATAAAAATGATTACTTATTGATTTTTTTTTTAAAATTTAACAAATGAGGGTTTATGCAGCAAATCTTTAACAACTTACCTCACAAAATGTGTGGATGTCTTAACCACTAAACTATGATATATGTGTTCTATATTTTTCTATATTTATGATATTTTTTCAATTCTTCTACAATATTTTATTTTAATTATAATAAATTTGAAGTCAGTCGTGAATAAACCTTACACATCAGGGCCAATTTTAAGATAAAAAAACCTATATAAACTCGAGGGAAATTGTAGCTGATGACTATAAAAAAATCACGGTAATGGAAAATATCTAAAAAAGTTTTACATTTGGAGTTTTAGCTACCTTATTTTTAGGAGAGGTTGTCAATAATTTTTCATCCCCATCATACCTCAGATATATATTGATATTTACATTCAACCCAGCTCAACCGTCAGATTCTGTTTGAAGAAAAGATCTATGCAGTATTTCCTCAAACAACCAGAAGATTTATTAAAAAAAAAAAAAAACACCTACAACTAATACTTAACAGAAGGTTGGAATTCAAAAAACCTCCCAAAATTTCAATAGAAGATTTCGACAAAAACTGATAAGATTATTCCAACAAAAAAACCGAAATGCATAATCAATTTCCACTTCAATTATTTTCAATAATCTTCGTCTTGTTGTCTTGTTATTAAAAAATGGTGGCTTGCAGACACGAAGCATCGGTGCTTCAGGCTGTGGGCATCTGGCGTGTGGGGTGTAGGGGTTTTTGTGCCTTAGTTGTTTGTTTGAATTGATTTGAAGTTCGATTGGAGAAAATTTGCTACAAAATATTAATGTAAATATTACATTATTTACATGTGGATTAGAATTTGAACCTACTTCCTTTTAAAGAAGGTAGAGATGCTATAACTTTAGTTTTTTTTTAAAACTATTTTTAAGTCATATATATATTTTTAATTTGCAAATGAAGCAAGGCCCACCCCAACGTAGTAGCGCTCGTATCAGTTCCAACATTATTAATAACCTCCAAACATAGCGTCACAAACTCCTCCTCCCCAACTGCCCTCGCATAAACATATTCAACTTTAGATTACGCAGACATGATTCTAAGACTGATTCAAAGTCCTACACATGCCCAATTAGAAAATTTAGAGTGCAAGACCAAACTTTCTCCCACATCCAAAATTTAAACAAACGACATTATTCTTGTATAACTAAGGTCTCCAAAGTTCAAACTTCAACATATCCTCTCATACATTCATTTTACAATCTTGGTTGAAGGTACCTGGGAATCTAACTCCTTGACATTTTCAAGACTTACTCTAAATACTTAAACATCAAACTACCTAATAAATGGGAAAAAAGAAAAAAAAAAGAAACCTAATATTTCACCAAAACAAAAACTCTATTATAAACCCAAGAGAAAGTCAAAGTTTATCACATTAAATGCTTAACGTAACATCAACTGTTGAAGGACAAAGGACATGGCAGAAAATGTTAAGACAGCTCAGATTTAAATGAGGTGGAAAAAAATGGCAAAACCCCAACTTTCCAGGCTTCAATTTTATGGTTGTTTTGTTGGCAGTGGCTGCCCATGAAATAAAGCTATTTCTTTTCATATACTGAGAGAATCAAACAAGAAAATATTATTCTTTGGGCCTTTGCAATAATTGTTTTTTATAAAAAAGTTATCTTTTCGTTTCGTCATCCATTTAATTTCCACCAGATCCACTAGATTGAGAGTGTTCGTCACACACAATCAAATATATTTATAATACCAGACTATAAATAATTTGCAGTATAAGTGGTCAGAGTCTATCATAGGAAATCGAACAAATTGATTTCTATTATTTGGAATTCTTATTTGACACGGATTGGGAGGGTTAAATATAAAACAACGACAGAAGGACTAAAATAGAAAGCGATAAAGATAAAGATCTCACTTTGAGCACCAAATTGGGAATAAACAGATAATTATGCAATTAATTGATCATTGAAAACTATTAGAATAGGCAATTTCCTAGTGCTTTAAGACCGACTGAACTCCTTGGGACATCGTAAGAGCATCCCTTAATTCAACCAATTTACAAACCACTAATTGGTTCTAATTTAAACAACAAATTTGGCACGATCATACCAAAAGAGTTAATTAAACACATTAAACCCAAGGGATAAGCCGAAACGAGTTAATTAATTAAGACTGGTCGATCTAAATTAACTAAGTACGCGCTAACAATTCTAAGGCCTACCATGTACACGTAATTAATCAATTCTATCTAATTTAACTGAAGTGGCAACCGACCTATTTAATACTCAAATTAAACTAAAAACCGAGGACATTGATAACACACAATATGTGCTATCTTTAGGTCTTAATTTTATGTTAGTTTTGAAAGGAATAATCGAATTAAACCCACATTGGAAGCGTTGAAATTGACTTTGATTTTATTTTAGAATTAAATGAAAAGTATTTTAGGCTAAGCAAAATATACATTGACTTATATATAAAGATATTTCTGGCAAGTCTTTAATCTTCTTGCTCCAACTCCAATAAGGTTGAAACTCCAATTCCATAAAGCCTACTTGCTATGATTCGAACACAGGATCAAGACTTGTGGGAGCCTCTTGAAAGAAAAGGAGAGATGAGAAGTTCAGAGAGAATTCTACAATTCTTTATAGAGGAGATGTGTCTCTTATGAACAATACACACAATGGCTCACCCCTAAGGTCCTATTTATAATGGCCTAGGGAAAATAATTAAATAATATATTTTAATATCTAATATATTAAAATATGTTTATCTAACCGATTTGAATCTTATTCAAACATTTTAAAATTCTCCTACGACATCTATTTCCTAATTTGAATCTAATTCAAATTTAATAAATATATTTTCTTTAATGTATCTTAATACATTAATAATTTCTTTGATATTTAATATATCATATACATTTAATATGTTTTCCCTCATTTAATATATTAAATATATTAAATTTTAATTTGAACATTTCAAAATTTTTTCTCAACGAAATTGATCCTTATTTGTTCATATGACTAGCAAGGGGATCTTATGTACCTACAGATTATAAGCTCCAATGATATAAAATTAATTAATTAAACTCTTTAATCAATCAATTTTTATTTATTAACTTTAGGTTTGAAGGAGCTTATTGAAGGCTCAATCAAATACAATTTATAATACCGATCTAAAATTAATTACTTGTAGTAATTAATAGTGGACTGGGTCAAACCACAGAGAACCGAATAAATAGATTTCAATAAATAGATTTTTCTTAATGACACTGACTGGGGGGAAGTTAATCATAAAACATAAGATAGACAGAAGGACTAAAAAGCAGTAAAGATAGAGATCTCACTTTGTGCACCAAATCGGGGGTAAACAGGTAATTATGCAATTTATTTATCATTGAAACTAACCTAACAGGCAATTTTCTAGTGTTTTAAGACCAACCGAACTCCTCAAGACATCGTAGGAGCCTCCCCTAATTAAACCAATTTACAAATGCCTAATTGGTTCTAATTTAATTAATTAATTGGGCACGACCAATGCCAAAAGAATTAATTAAATGCATTACACCCAAGGGACAAGCAGAAATGAGTTAATTAATTAAGACTGGTCAATCTAAATTAACTAAGCCCACGCTAACAATTCTAAGGCCTACCATGTACTCGTAATTAAGCAATTCTACTTAATTTAACCGACGTGGCAACCGACCTATTTACTACTCAAATTAAGCTAGAGACGAGGACACCTACGGGTATATCTAGCATAGCTAAGCAACACTCTAAATTAATACGAGTTGTCAGTTCCATTAAAGAAGAGCAAGCTAGGATTAATCACAAGAATTGAAAGCCATAAAATATGCTGGAAAATAAAATTAATAACAAAATCTCACAACAAAATGCATAATTACCAAGTTTACATCCCGGACCAACGTCGAAATCCTAGCAATCCATCAAATTGATGTTACCCAACACCGAGATTTGATCTAAACTACCTAATCTATCCTAAACTAATGAAAAACAGAGGGGAGAAAGCTTAAAATGGTCTTATGACGGCTGAAAATCGAAGACAAATGACCTAGAGGACGAAAAAAAATCTATTTATAAGAATTGACAGAGCATCTAGACACTCTGGACAGCGTCTAGATGCTCCTAGTATCATAGGGCTCTTCGCAGAGTCGAGGGAGGCTTCATGGGACTGCCGATAGCGTCTAGATGCTACCCAGCGCACAACACTAGTCATTTTTGCTCTAATTCTTTACTCGGGTGTCCGAATGACCTCCAGTTTGATGTGTTGAAACTGTGATTCGACGTAGAATGGAATCAAGGTTTATAGCCATAGAGCAAGTACAAAATATCAAACAGAGAACTCCAAGAGTGCATCATTATGTTAGCCTCCCCTTGAGAATTTTCAAACATAAACTTTCTAAGTTCTATGGAGACCAAAATCTAAAGGAGTATCTCCTTTGGGACAGAGAAATTGAAGACTTCTTTAAAAACCACCAATATGGTGAAAACATTGTAGTAGCCATTATTCATTATCTTAGGGATTATGCTTTAACTTGGTCAAATTCTTTAATGTTGAATAGGACAAAGAATCATAAGCCTAAGATTGCCTCATGGAGAAAACTCAAGCCCATGATGAGGAAACACTTTGTTCCAAAGGATTTTCTCAACTTGCAAGTCGTGAAGCAAGGAAACAAGGAGTGTGAAGACCTTACTACTTAAGGAGTTTGATCATTTGGAGCATTAGATGAGGATGCCCTAACCGCTTGGTTCAATAGAGGACTCAAACAAGAGATCGCTCTTAGAGTTGGAAACTCAATCTTATGTCATCTTGGAGGAATTAGTACACCCAAGCCATTAAGGTTGAAAGTAGACGTTAAAGGAGAAAGACAAGGTGTGCTAATTTTGACTCATGCTTAAACAAAAATACCTCTTTCAGAAAGGTTAGATTACTAATGCCTAAAATTGAGAATAAAAAAGAAATATTTTTGTGAAAAGAGGGCCTATTTGGTATACAATTTGGACTCTATTTTTTGTTTTCATATTCATTGAAACAAACAAATTCAATGAATATTTGTTTGGCATATTGATAGTATACAAAAGTGTACTGTCTCTAGGCTTATATTCTTGCTAGTTTGAGGTGTTAAAGTGTACTTTCATCTACTTAATCTATTTATTTTGTAGGATTTGAGCAAACATGGTGAAATTGAGCATGTGAGGAAGATATTAGTGTTTTTAGAGCTTCAAGGCATGATTTAGAGGTTTGGAATTGAAGAGAAAATAAGTTAAAGCTTCATGACTCGAGAGGATAGCGTTGAGACGCTGTCCATAGTGTCTCAATGCTAAAGATGCAACTATCCAAACTCAATTTTCCACAGAAGTAGCGTTGAGATGCCACTTTATAGCGTCTTAATGCCCAAAACATGCGCGCCAGCCCTTTTCCGTTCATAGCGTTGAGATGCTGCGTGTAGCGTCTCAACGCCACCCCGACTTTCTGTTTTTATTGTGAGAATTAGGTCACAGCGTCTCGACGCTGTTTCTAGAGTCTCGATGCTACCTCGATGATTATAAATATAATGTTTTGGCTGTGAATTCGGGGAGACCATTTGGAGAGGGACTAGTATGAATTCGATTTCTACCTCATAGTTGGGATTAAGGGAGCACTCTTGACAGCCAAGGAAGACATTCAAGGCTCGAGATCGCGGCGTTTCATGACGGGAACTAGTGTGGCAAGCGTCATAGAGTTTTTCCCTTCTTCCTTATTTATTTTGTAGTCTTTGTTTTTAGTTGTTTGCTTGAGTTTTAATCTGTAATTGGTGAATTTTGAGATAATGATTCTTGTCTTGAAGTTGGTTTGTTTTCATTCGTTTGATTTAATTTTAGAGATATTTATATTATAGCAATTTATTTATACATTCTAGAGAGTATTGTTTAATCGTTTGGCCAACGTTTAGTTTTGATAAAATTGGGTTTTTGCTTGAAAAAGAAGAACTCGAATTTAGATTTGAATGTATAACTGTTAGTGAATTTTTGCATGAGAATGGAGTTTTTGCTGATAGAAGCCACAAAAGAACTTTATTTAACGCCATGTTTAGTTATAATAATAGACTGAAATATTGATTTATCACTAAGCATTAGGTTTAGTTGGGTTTGGAAAAGTCAACTAATAAATTGGATAATTTCTTGGCTTATAATTGTTATTTACGTAAATTATCTCTTCTATAAGACCAAATTGGTTTTACGGAATTAAATAAGTGTTTCAAGAAGGTTCACTCTAAGTGTCTCCAACCTTGTAAATAGTTATTTTAGGTTTTAATTTGATTTTCCTCTATTGTTGGTTTTTTAGATAAAATTGAGCACTGGTAACTATGGTACTTAATTAAGCTAAGAAATTCAATCATTGAGATCGATCCTGGCCACTACTACTGCAAATTGTAAAGGTCTGGTTAATAATTGTATTTGATAGAGCCTTCGACAAGTTTTTTATCACATTTTTGTTTTAGAAAATTGTTTGTGGATTCTCTAATCCAAATAGTGGAAAATCTGAATACAATTTTTTATTTATTCAGTATATCCAAAATTTTAAGTTTTAGAACTACATTTAAAAAAAATAAAAACTTTCATAAATATACTAGTTCAATTTTTAATATGATATGTTATGCTTGGTTTCTTGTTGGTCATGCATTACTTAGGTTTTCTTTATATGTGCTTAATCAAACACTCTTGATGACACCTGACAAACTTTGTTAAGAGGCTAGTTAGTTTTAACACGAAAAGGATTAAGACTAATATTGAAAAAAAAAAGAAGGTAAGTAAAATGTTTTAAATTCAGGGAAAATTCATAAATATATGACTTTCTTGGCTTGCTAAATCGTAAAATTATTATTAGTTTAGATTATTAATAAACCATCAGAATTAATGAGTATCACAACAGATTTACATTATTACGTGATGATTTAACTATTTAGGTTTTTCTCAGCATAATTAAGTATGAACATTGTGGACACAAAATTAAGATAAATAATATAGGGTGATATTTATGAAGGTCAAGCCTACCTCTCATCAATATTATATCTTCTCTTATTTTCAAACTAGTCTTCTACTTATTCACTTTTTATTCTCACACAAAATAATTTCTTTTGATTACCTCTAATAGTTGTGAATTATTTCTTAAAAAGAACGTCTATCCAAGTCTTTGTAGGTTCAATATACTTTGAAATATTTTTCTATATTACTTGGTGAGATTTGTGTATTCTTGCACACACCTTACGTTCACATTAGTTCGTGGGCATATTTCATTAATATCATCAGTATACTACCCTTGGTAGTGCTCTATCTCTCCCCTCGCAGTGCATTGCGATCATTTGTATATACTTTAAAATTATATATATGTTCAACCATAATATTATATATATATATATATAACGACTAATTTCTTCCTTATGACTTCTAATTTGAATTTTTTCCTTCTCATTTATAATATATATAATTATATGAAAAAAGATTTATATAGGATAATTTTAAAGTGTATTTTCCATGTCAGAGGTTATTTATTTCAATTCTCTCTTGAACTTCTATGATAATTCGATAAGATTTATGCCCTAAACTCCGTAATTAATGATTTATTTAATAATTAATTATAATTTTGATTACTTTATTTGTAATATAATATTATTAATTATATAAAAAAATCAAGATTATTAGTGTATTCTTGAACAGTATGTGGTTGACATATGAGAGGATCATGTTTAAGAAATAACCTAAAGGGTCATAGTATATGGATATGGTTGAGTGCCTTATCTTGGTAACACTATTGATAGGACCCACTTTGTAATAGTTACAAATGATTTGATCCAAATCGTTCATGTAAAGACATGTGAGTGAGGGTATCTTATACAATGAGTTTGTATAAGACTGGACCATAAAATATTTAATCTTTCTTTACGAATCCGTTAATTGAGAAGATTAATATTTTATCAAAATGATCATATGCGACTCGATCTTAATCCTGAGTGAGTTATGAACTCCTGCCTATGAGGTCTTGTCTTTTGATTTGCATGGGTGAGAGTGGCTTTTGTAACCGATTCAATAAGCCTACCATTTTGGGACTTGACTAAATAGGGAGCTGGAATATAATCTTACAAGATGGAATTCACTAATTCTCATATAGAGTAAGTAGATGAATAGTTTCCTTTAGTGTCGATTTTAGGACTTGAACAATGAGACCCATCTTCTCACTGGCCTAAAAGGGACTTAGTTTCTGGTTGGATCATAAACAAATTGTTCATTAGAGGATCAGTGGTACTTAAGAGGCAAGATGTAATTATAGGGGTAAAACGGACTTTTGACCCAACTGTAATGACGAACAACTTGTGAATGATCGACTTGCATGTAATAGTTATATCCATGGACACAACTTGTCCTACAGTGCATAAGAGTGCAACTCTAGGTCTATAGTGGAGTGACCTAAAGTTAATGAATGAAAATTGATTAATTAAAGAGTTTAATTAATTAATTTTATATCATTGGAGCTTATAATCTGTAGGTCCATAAGATCCCCTTGCTAGTCATATGAACAAATAGGGATCAATTTCGTTGAGAGAAAATTTTGAAATGTTCAAATTATAATTTAATATATTTGATATATTAAATGAGGGAAAACATATTTAATGTATATGATACATTAAATATCAAAGAAATTATTAATGTATTAAGATACATTAAAGAAAAAAATATTTTTTAAATTTGAATTAGATTCTAATTAGGAAATAGATGTCGTAGGTGGTTAGATAAATATATTTTAATATATTAGATATTAAAATATATTATTTAATTATTTTCCCTAGGCTACTATAAATAGGACCCTAGAGTTGAGCCATTAAAAAAAAACATCTCTTCAATAGAGAATTGGAGAATTCTCTCTAGACTACTTGCTCTCTAATCCCTTGTGGATTTTCTTTCAAGAGGCTCTCGCAAGCCTTGGTTATGTGTTCGAGTCATAGTCAGGATGACTTTGTGGAGGAGATAAAGAACCGCTTGAAATATCTCCATATATATTCCAAAGAAAGTTTACTTATTTTTTTTTATAGTTTGATTTTAAATAAAATCAAAGATGATCTAATGCTTCCACTGTAGAGTGAAACGTTCAGTCATTCAAATACATAAAATATAGTCTTATGATGCAATCGAAAGTCATATGTTTATGATCTTTCTCTGAATTTAAAACATTTTACTTACTGATAAGCCTTAGAATTAAGGCTTATTGAACTCCCAATTGCTTAAAATATTCTTGTTTTGACTTAAGACCATTTGAAAATAGTCGGAAGATTGCTTTAATTTAAGAAAGAAATAAATATGATGGCATTTGGGATAGAGTTCTAAATAAATTAATCTTGTTTGCAAGAAATATAGAAATTGCAAAATCAAATTGCAAAATCGTGATTCTGCAATCTGGAGCAATAGACTTGGGAATGTGGAAATTGCAAAATCGTGATTCTGCAATCTGGAGTAGTAGAAAAGTTCAAAAAATGAAAATTCCTGCACGAAACCCATATATGGAAATCGTAATTACCGCATGAATTAAGGGAATTGGAGCATGAAATTTGGGCATTCTTCAACCCTAATGAATGTCTATAAAGGGGGAAGAAAAGGAGGAGCTAAGTTGTTTGTTATTGGAGGCATTTTTGGAGTCGATTTTCGTGAATTTTTTTTCCTTGCTATGTTTTTGCTGCATTTGTTTTTCTGTTTTAGCCGAGAATTAGAATTGGAGTTTTCATGTTTCTTCAATTTTCACTTGTCTTATGGAGGGTGTTGCAGTACAATCGTTGTCCCTCATTTTGAATTCTTCTTGTACTAAGTTCAAGTTTTAATTCAATCTCTACTTGTGGTTCAATTTTCGTCTTACACTCTGTTTTTCGAACTTGCTGAAAAATCTGGTTTGCTGAGGAGTTGCAGTTTCTGTTTTCCGTTTTCTGTTTTCTTCGAGTTTTTCTTGTAATTCTGATAGTGTTAGCAGTAGCAAGTCGTTGTGATTTTGATTTCTTCGTTTATGTTACATTTTTTTTCAATTAAAATTCTGTTTTTTCATGATTCTATCCTCTATTTTTTTTTTCTTTCAAGTTCAGTTTCTGTGGGAGCATTGTTTGTATTTAAGTTCAATTCTATGGGAATGTTTAAGGTTTATCAAATTCAAGGGCAGAAGGAAGAATACTAAAAATTCATTTGGATGCCCTTTGATCCCTTGCTTTAAATCCCATTGAGAATCTCTTCTTGACTTCCTTATGGTTATTGCCCAAAATTGCATTTCAATTGATTGTCTCAATTTGTTCAATTAAGCAAGGGTTGTCTAGCATAGGAATATATATTAATTTATTTAACCTTGTTCACTATTAGCAATTTATTCAACTTTCTAGTATGAACTTTCTTCAAAAATTAGTTGTAAGATTTTTATCTTTAATTTGAGCTAAAAATTCTTAGGGGGTTCAAGAATGTGAATTCCCTAAGAAGTAACTGTAGCCAAAATTTCAATAAAAATCAAGCCTACATCTCAATTGTTTGCTTGTGTTGAATAAAATTTTGTTGAGATCCTAGATTGATCAACTAGGGTAGCAACTCAAGCTTAGATCTAATACCGACAGGGTTAGAGATAAGCGGATTTCACACAAGTAACAGAGAAAGAGCTTAGACATAAGTCAATCCTTACCCTAAACATAGGGATTAAGGACTCCAAAACCCATAAAATTGTTGAGCCGAATGATCTAAGATAGAGGGACTATAGACATATAAGTCACTCACTTAGCCTCCTAAAACCTAAATTTAAAGTAAATAGGAGAAGCAATTTTGGTTTACAATTGAGTGTGGAGTAGGTTGGAATTCTAATTTTGGCTTGCAATTACAACTTAGGGCAATGACATTCTTGAGCCCCATCCTTTATCCAAATTCCTTTTGCAATTTCATTCACTAAGCTTATCTAATTTGCTATCCAATCTTGCCAATTCTAGATTCTGCAATTCAATTATGCAATTTCTAGTTATTTCCATTATTGCCATTTTTCAATTCTGCAATTCAATTATGCAATTTTTCTTTATTCCAATATTGTCATTTCTTGATTATGCAATTAGATTTTGCAATTTTTCTAACACACCAACCCAACCTCATTTTTAGGCAATTTTAGTTTAGGTTGCAATTTCCTTACATTTTGCTTAGCAATATTTTTGTTACACCGTTCCCTGTGGGATTCGATACTTGGTACTAACATACCATTTTATATTACTTCGATCGTGTGCGCTTGCGTGTAACACCGATCACTTACCTTCTTTTTCTTATATTCAATATTAGTCCTAATCCTTTCCGTATTAAAACTAACTAGCCTCTGTAATAAAGTTTGCCAAATATCTTTGAGAGTATTTAATTATGCACACATAAAGAAATCAAGTAATGCATGATCAATAAGAAACCAAAAATTACATATCAGATTTTCAGATTAAAAATTGAACTAGTATATTTATGAAAGTTTTTATTTTTCTAAATGTAATTCTACATTTTAAAATTAAAAATTAAAAATTAAAAATTTGGATACACTGAATACAAAAAAAAGTTGTATATAGATTTTCCACTATTTGGATAAGAGATTTCACAAATAATTTTCTACAACAAATATGCCAAACAAATATTCATTGAATTTATTTGTTTCAATAAATCTGAAAACAAAAAATAGAGTCCATATTGTATACCAAATAGGCCCTCAGTTTCACAAAAATATTTCGTTTTCATTCTCAATTCTAAGCATTGGTAATCCAACCTTTCTGAAAGAGGTATGTTTGTTCAAGTATGGGTCAAAATTAGCATACATTGTCGTTCTCTTTTAACATGTACTTTCAACCTTAATGGCTTGGGTGCACTAATTCCTCTAAGATGACATAAGATTGAGTTTCCAACTCCATGGAAGCAAGCCATTAGGGCATCCTTATGTAATGCTCCAAATGATCAAGCTCCTTAAGTAGTAAGCACAGTAGGCCTTTACACTCTTGTTTCCTTGCTTCAAGGCTTGCAAGTTGAGAAAATCCTTTGGAACAAAGTGTTTCTTCATCACTGGCTTGAGTTTGCTCCATGAGGGAACCTAAGACAATGTATAATGGCTACCGCAATGTTTTCGCCATATTGATTGTTTTTAGATTTGGGTCTCCATGAAACTTAGGAAGTTTATGTTTGGAACTTCCCAAGGGGAGGCTGGGATAATGATGTTCTCTTGGAGTTCTCTCTTTGATATTTTGTGCTTGCTCCATGGCTATAAGCCTTGATTCCATTATTTGAATCATCATGAGTATATGGTCCAAGTT
This sequence comes from Trichosanthes truncata, assembly GCA_033996785.1. Lineage (NCBI taxonomy): Eukaryota > Viridiplantae > Streptophyta > Magnoliopsida > Cucurbitales > Cucurbitaceae > Trichosanthes > Trichosanthes truncata. The sequence continues at coordinate 80,953,071 of JAWPNB010000003.1, forward strand.
TTGATGATTTCTTTACTTTGTATTTTTCTTTGAACTCTTGATTAAATGAGGCTACAAAACAAAGTTAGAAAAACAAGATAGACCTCACCAATCACTTTCTCACACATTTTCATCATTATAAAGGAGATCCACTCTTGAGTACTCAAATTCAAGACATAGCACTTTCTTATTCAAGGATGAAAAAAAAAGTGCCCATAGATATAATCATTACATGCAAGTCGATCATTCACGAGTTGTTCGTAATTACAGCTGGGTCAAAAGTCCATTTTACCCTTATAATTACATATTGCACCTTAAGTACCACTGATCCTCTAATGAATAATCTGTTTATAATCTAATTATAAACTAAGTTCCTCGCGGGTCAATGAGAGGGTGGGGCCCCATTGTTCAAGTTCCGAAATCAGTACTTAAGGGAACTACTCATTTACTTACCCTATATGGGAATGAGTGAATTCCATCTCGAGTGAATTCCATTTTGTGAGATTATGTTCCCAACTCCCTATTTGGTCAAGTCCCCAAAATGGTAGGCATATTGAATCAGTTACAAAAGCCATTCTCACCCATGCAAATCAAATGACAAGTCCTCACAAGCAGGAGTTCATAACTCACTCAAGATTAAGATTGGGTCGCATATGATCATCTTGATGAAATGTTAATCTTCTCAATTAAAGGATTTATAAAGAGAGATTAAATATTTCGTGGTCCAGTCTTACACAAACTCATTGTATAAGATACACATACTCACATTTCTCCACATGAACGATTTGAATCAAATCATTTGTAACTATTACAAAGTGGGCCGTATCAATAATGTTACCAGGATAAGGCATCTAACATTATCCATATACTATGACCCTTTAGGTTATTTCTTGAATGTGATCATCTCGTATCTCAACCACATACTGTTCAAGATTACACTAACAACCTTAGATTTTTCATATAATAGATAATATTATATTGTAAATAAAATAATCAAAATTATTATTAATTATTAAATAAATCATTAATTACGAAGCTTTAGGACATAAATCCCAACATCAACAAATTGTCAAAAAAGTGTTGCATTTGCCAATCTTCTTCCTTATTCTTTAATCAACTTCAAGGATGGCTCCACAGGAGTAGTCATTAGTTTTGACTCTTTCATACCAAAACGATCCAATAAACTCACTGCATACCCATTATATGAGACAAAGTTTCTGTTGATGCACAAATCTGAGCAAGTGGAACACACTTGATTTGCACGTGAAGCCAACAATGAATTTATATTTGTGAAGGGAAAGAGGTGGCTTGCAAAACAAAGAAAACATTTACATCGGTGTGGTGCTTGCCACAACCATTATGATGCTTAAGTCAGAGAGAAAAATAGTGTAACAAGCTGTTAGAGAGTGAAGATTGAGAATAAGTTACCTCTAATGGACTTATAATATAGTATTTATACGAGGATGATGATACCAGCTAAGAGTATACAAATTTTAGAAATAAATCGCGTGGTATTCTTGTGCAAGTGTACACAATGCTGTAGCAAGTAGCAAGTAAATTATCAATTCCTCAAGGATTAGCAATTTCCTCAATAACAGAAATCAAAACTTAGTTTATTATATTAAGAACCAAACCAATTATCATTAGAAAGAATGCTGTGGTGACTAAACATGTAAAGGCAAAAATAAATGCTTAAATAGATCTTGATGCGATAAACACAGGGTAAGAAACAAAAACAACAGAGTCTTGTATTTACGAACTTAAACGATCTCGAATTAGGGTGGAATCGTGCATTAATTAACTAATCAACGGAAGTACATTAAACTCTTTCAATTCACAACAACTCACTAAGTGCTCTCTTGAGTAACTTCATTGTAAAAGCTAACTCCCATTAGTCTTTTATGAGAATACCCATTCTTTTATGTGTGCATTAGGTGAGCCATTATCCCTAATCGACCCACTTAGAAAGCTTCTAACCCAAATAGGCTAATGTGATTAAAGAGTTTCCAGGTTCCCTTAATTCTCTCGAATATCAAGGAAACTCTACTACAACCCAGTTGGCTAGACCGAGTCAAGTACAAAGATTAAGCACTCTCGAAAATCAAATGAAAAAACAGATGTTCTTCAACAATATCATTAAATAAAAATACTCATCTCCCTTAATCCTTACCCTTGGGTGATTTAGTTCATGATACAAGAAAGAAAATTAATAAAACAGTAAATGACATATGATAATTCTCAATTATGAGAATTATTCAACTCTAAAACCAAGTTGTTCTTGCTAAATTTTGAGGATTTTGTTGATTACCGAGCAAGCTAAAAGTAATATTTTGTATAAATTCATGAAAGCTTGTTAAAATTTGATGAATAAAAGAATTTTAAGAAAAGATAAAGAAAGTAGCTCAAGTTGTTGCCTTTTGTGCAGAATTGGAGACTTTGCAATTGGAATGCAATTGCAATCTATTTGCAATGTAACCAGAAGAACAGAGGAAGGGAGATTGCGATTGCAAAGTAATTGCATTCTCAGGAACGACGAGGAAAGTTCGAAAATCACGGAGATCTCCACGATTCACGCGATTCACATCAATTTTGGAGAAATTACAGCAAGATTATCTTCACCCACAAATCAAGGATCCAATTTTGGAAGGAGATGAACTCGAATTCGACTTTAAAAGGGAGAAGAAGCCGAGGAGAAAAGGAGAGTTCGTTTTTAGGGTTTTGGGTTCTGTTTTGTTTTCTTTTTCTCCCGAAGAAGTTCTGTTTTTCTTGTTCTGTTTTATTCCCCTTTGAAAACAGCAGTTCTTTTTCAAATCAATTTTGTATTAGATCAGTTTCTTTTCAATTATTTGTTATTTTTGCAATTATTCTTTACATTGTAATTCGAGTATCCTTCGATTTTAGCTTCAATCAATTGACAAGAAGACATTTTTCGGCATTGGTTACTGGTTTCTTCATCAATTTTGGTGCTTGTTCTCGGTCTCTGCCATCTGCGAGTTATTCTTTTTAATTTTATTTCTTTTTGTGTATTGTTTTGACGTGGGTTTCCAGTTTTTCTTCTTAGAATTGAATTATGGAGTTTATCTTATTTTACCCATAGGATTTCCTTTCTTTTGAAGACAATAGCTTAATTCCAGTAGCTAATTTAGTGGAAATCAATTTTCTTAATTTGATATTTTCATGTGGGAAATTTAATTAGATTTTCTTTAGAATTTCTCCTCTTTGGAACTATGAATTTTTCAATAAATTATTTTGGGATTTTTACCTTTTCTACAATGAGCTAATTTTCCTTTAGGGGTTCAAGTTGGTGAATGCCCTAAGGAAAAATGTAGAGCTCTAAAGCATAAACAATCTAGTTAGCATGTGTACTTTGTTTGTTTTTGTTGAATTTAATTTTGGGTAAACCTAGCCGGCCAACTAGTGTTTGCTCATCTAGCTCAAACTTAATATCGAAAGAGTTAAGGGAAAGCCGATGTCACAAAAGCAATGGAGGAAAAGGCTTAGAAATAAGTCCTGAACATCGACCCTAGACATAGGGCGAGACTCCAAGACCACTAGGGTTGTGTGCGAAGTATCTAAGTTAGATTAGCCATAGACGTATAGGTTTAAGCACTTAGTCTCCTAAAGGTTTTGAATCAAAATCGAATAGGAGTTGAACCCGGTTTACTTGGTCTCACATGTTAACTATGATTGCAATTGCAAAGTGAGTTGCATTCTTCCAAAGGTGCTTGCATCACTTGAATCCCTATTTTATTCTTTGAATTTTTACTCATTTGTTAAAACCAAACTCTCGCATTTTGAACTTTTGGTTACCCCTGTTGTGATTTGCAAACATACAGTGTGACTTTCAAAATAGATTTTGTTAACCCCGTTCCCTTGGGTTCGATACTCTGGAATACTTCCAGTTCTTTATTACTTCGATCACGTGCACTTGCGTGTCGTCCGATCAACATACATAATGCTGTAATAAAAAGAAACTAAATCGCTAGATTAAGAGAAGAAGAAGAGAACGGAATAGGGGACTCTGTACTGACATCGTTTCTACAGCTCTGGCAAGATTCTTTCCTCTTTCAGAAAACTCCATCACAGCAACTCTGATTTTGTTGAGAGCTCTATCCCTCGAATTCTCTATCGACCTCTCCTCCTCAAACGAAAATCTCAGCTTATAAAGCTCTGTCTATTTGCAAAAACGAGGACGGAGTAGACAATCTTGACACGTAGTGCTCTTCTATAGGCTTCCGCATTCGCTTTGGAATATTCCATTCCAGCTTATTTCATGCAGCATTTAACACGTGCGAATTTCTCATGGATTCCAGATCCAAAATATGCTCCAGTGAACTAGTCAGCCTTAACAATCTTCTACTCCACAATCTCTTGTAGTGAAACTTGACTTTGTTCCTTTAATCTTGATATATTTCACCTATACTCGACAAGGAACTCAGTTATTCAATATCAATTCAAATAATAACTATTAAAAGCACAAAAGATGTAGATGTTCTGACACAGATAACGCTAAATAGCTCATAATTTCATCACTTTTAATCCTAAATAACTCTCTTTTGAAGAGTTATCAGATGACCTGAGGTTTCTCAAATAAGATTAGGTTTAGGAACGAAGTGGGGCCCTTTTGGGTTTATTGGGGCATGGACATGTGTGGAGCATGTCCATGTAAACAATAACCAGGTCGGCTCAGCTCGGCCCTAGTTGGGTCTCTCGGCCTTTTGGCTCTTTTTCTTACTTTTCTGGGTCCAATTTCACTTTGGTCCTCCATGTGAACTCTATTTGACCCAATTGTCTTCGATTATATTGGATTGATTCGGTTGTCCAAATTTACCCATAACAGTATCCACCTGACTTTTCAACCTCCAAGCCAAGAAAACATCTTGCTTCACCTAATAAAAAACAAGATATAATCTAACAATTATTTAACTGTACCTCATAATCAAATAAATAATTGGGCCTTATTCTTTCTCTAGAAAACATTCGAACAATTGTCTCTGTATCTTCATCTGTTTGAACATTTCCTTCAGGACTAGTACTCATCTCATTTCCATTTGATGAGTCATCAGTAAAGAATGGTGGCAAGTCAACAATACCTTTCTTTGAACTTGCATCCATTTGATGTGATGAAATTTCATTAAACACCACATCTCGAGAAACAAAAACTTCTCTTGTATTTGGATCCATACATCTCCACCCTTTCATGTGAATATCATATCCAAAAAAAATACAATGCCTTGCCTTTGGATCAAGCTATATTTTTAAAAATATTATATATTAAAGTTCATACAAGAGCTCCAAACATTAGGAGGAAAAAAAAAGTCAGAGTTGGTCCGAGTGGAGTTGTTTTTTCTTGATCTTTTTACATAAAAATTGAATTAACAGAAAATGCACTCTAGAAAAAATATGTGGATTGAGAGGATTTGAACCGATGACTCGTAAGAATAAAACAAATATGCATGACATGGACTATGGTTAAAAACTTCAAATGCATTTGATGGTTAAATAATATTCAAATACAATTGTTATCTCTTTATTTAAAAATCTAGAACTTTCCCACAAAGATCAAAGTTGTTGTGGGTTTTAAAGAAAAACCCTTGATCTTCTCTTCTTTCCCACGGAAAAAACCTCTTCCCAAAAGAAATCGCTTACTCCTCTCCAAAAATTTCTCCCATTTGTTCGCTTTCCTTCTCTCCCACGTTTTCATCTCTCTTATCTTCTTCTTCTCTCTTCTTCAACTGGGGGGAGATTCTTCCCCACAAATTTTTCCTTCTTCCACAATTTTATTTCCTCTAACAATTTCATCTCCCAAAAAGGGTTCATTTTTTCTTTCTTTTTCTTATACTATTTTTTTAACAGTACCATCTCAATCTTTTTCTCACATTACAACAACAAAATGAAGGCCACTTTTGGTTCTACTATGTTTTCCCTCTTTCGGCCCTACACCATTTTTTCTCCTCCACCACATTCACCTTTAGTCGCCTTCTTCTTCTTTGACGAGGACCCTACCTTGAAGTGAAAAGCTAATCACTCAATGTAATGCACTCAACATTTTTTCCACATGGTTGATTAATACCATCACCATCTTGAAAAATGAAGATTTAGAAAAGAATCGGGATAACTCTTCTTGGTAGAAAACTTTTTATCTATTTCTTTTCTTTTCTTTTTTCCCTCAAATGTTTTGCTAGGTTCTATTTGAGCTATTATACTTTTAACTTTGGACTGTTAAATCTCAAAATGCAATAGGCACTATTCTCTCTCTTTTTTTATTGTTATCTTGTAGGCTTTTTTAATGCTCTATTTTTCTATTTTATATTTGAAGTTATTGGATATTGAGAAGTTCTTTTTTTTTTTTTTGTCAAGATTATTGTACTTCCATTGAAAGTCGATTGTTCATAATGTGATTGAAAAGAGCTCTGTAAATGCTTGAAAGTCTTCCCCTAAATTAGAGATCAAAGTATTATACTTTGGAGAATATATGATCGAGTGAACTTTGGGTGAAGAAAAGTAAATAAATACGTTCAACTCCAGTGCAAGTGCACACTGTCGATGCAAGTAATAAAACAGGAGTATTCTTGAGTATCGATCCCACAGGGAACAGTGTAACAAAAATACTGCAGAGCAAAATGTAAGGAGAATTGCAACTTGAAAACTAAAAATTGCAAAAACAAGGTTGGGTTTGGTGTGTTTGTTAAAAACAAAATAATTGCATAATCTAATTGCAAGTTAAAGTGACAAAGATTGCAGAACTGAATTTTAGAATCGAAAATTGCAAGATTCAATAGCAAATAACAGACTTGATAAAAGAAATGAAAATTGCAAAAGAAAATTTTTAGAGAAAGAAGGGGCTCAAGAATGCCATTGCCCTAAGTTGTAATTGCAAATCAAAATTGCAATTCCAACCAATTCTACATTCAATTGTAAACCGAAATTACTACTCTTATTCACCTTGACATTAGGTTTTAGGAGACTAAAGGAGTGACCTATATGTCTATAGTCCCTCTATCTTAGGTAATTTTGGCTCAATAATATCTTAGGTTTTGGAGTCCTTGATCCCTATGTCTAGGGTAAAGAATTGACTTATGTCTAAGCTTTTGTCTGCATCACTTGTGTGAAATCCGCTTATCACCAACCACGTCGATATTAGATCTAAGCTTGAGTTGCTACCCTAGTTGATCAATCTAGGATCTCAACGAAATTTTTATTCAACACAAGCAAACAATTGAGGAGTAGGCCTTGTTTTTGTTGGAATTTTGGCTACAATTACTTCTTAGGGAATTTACATCCTTGAACCCCCTAAGAAGTTTAGCTCATATTAAAAGTAAAAATCCCACAACAAACTCTAGAATATTCCATACTAGAAGAATAAATTAAAATGCTAATTGCAACCAAAAACTAAAGGAATTAGTTAGAACTTTTCCATCCTAATCAGAATTGAAATATGAAGTAATTAGAGCAATAGAAAGTAAACTCAAGCCTCGAAAACCCATGAACAAAACGAAAAGCAAAGAAAAAGCTCTTGGAAGCAATACCCATGAAGAAAAAAAATTCCAGAAAATTTCTTTCAATTGTTTCAACAATCTCAATTCAATTCCAATGCTTAATACAATAGGTAAGGAACAAAAAGCATGAAAAATTACAACCCAAATGAACTAAAATAGAATTTAAATTCACCTAAACTAAGAACCAACCGGAAAATAGAAAACTTGAACAAAAACCCATTTTTCTTCTTTAGATTTCAATCGATTTGACTCCCACTATTTCTAGGAAAGAATGAATCATCACAACCCAAAATTTCATTTGGATTGGATTGAAAAAAACTAAGGGAAAAAACAGCATCAAACTTGCAACATCTATTCGTTGGAAAACATAGAAGAAAAACTGGAAAAAACATAGGAAGAAAAATTGGAAAAACAGAGGAAATTTTGGAAGAAAACCCACGAACATTCTACTAAAATTCGCCTTAAAAACTGCATCGTTCTCCACTCCTATTTTCTCCTTTTGTAGGCCTTCATTAAGGTTGAATAATGCCAAAAATTCGTGCTCAAAATCTCCCAATTGTGCAGCAAATGAAGATTCTCGTATATGGGTCGAATGCAGATTTTTTTTCCTTTTTTGAATTTTTTTCTGTTGCTCCAGAATTGCAACTTCATCTTGCAATTTCGGTTATGCAATTTTCACAATTCTATTTTTTTTTCTGCTGCTCCAAAATTGCAACTTCATCTTGCAATTTCAGTTCTGCAATTTCCACAATTCCTGCACAAAAGAAACTCTTCTTAGTTTATCTTTCTCTTTTCCTCATTCTTTCTTTCACATGCACTTCTCACAAGTTATTGATGTTTTTCAAGCATTTCACCAAATTTCTCCTATGATTTCTAAAGCAAAGCAAGCATATTTTAAACTTATGAGTATTAAATAAGCCTTAATTCTAAGGCTTATCAATATAAGTCTAATAAATGATAAGAAAAATGATCACAAAAGAATTCTTAGGAAGAAAATCTCTTAATTTGAGAATAGAACTCTTTAAAAAAAACTCTTTGATTTTTTATTAAATAATAAAAAAATTCAAAATGTTTACAAATATCTACACTTTACCAAATAAAATTAACTTTTCTTTAAACAATACTTTTTCATAAAAAAAGAATGAACATATAAATTTATCAAAAACTGCCTTGAATATACTTTTTTTTAACATTTTTTTCTTTTGTATAAACAAAATTATTTGTAAACAAAGTTTCATTTTGTTTTTTAATTTATAATTCACGACAACACCAAAAACAACCTTTTAAAATAATTACTATTTTTACCAAAACTGATTGACTCCTTAAGTTCCAGAAACTAAATTTATCCAACAGATCTTTTCAATAGTACTTTTTTTTTCAAGTTTTAGCAACTAAAATAAATACCTTTCAAAGTTTTATTTTCATTAAAAATAAGAGCCACACATTTTCAATTAAAAAAATTGACCTTGTTTAAATGGGTTGAGTAGTGTGCTTGAGATAAATTCATATTACTCTCAAAGTGCATGAAAATACTTCAATAAAAAACAAAACAAAACAAATTAGAATAAATACAATCCTATGATGGATTTGAGAAAATGTAAAATTTCTTAAACTCTTGAGGTGAGGAATTTTAATATTGATTGAGAATAATTCCAATATTCCATCAATTGAGGGCTAACAATCCAACTCATTAACATTCAATTCCTTGCTTTACTCTTTAAAGTTTAAGATATGACAAAATGAGATATTTTTTTTTAAATAAGAAAACTTTTATCTTAAACCCCAAAGGACTCCTTTTTATTTAAAAAAAAAAATAGCGTGAGGTAAGAAAATATCAGTTTGGTAACCGTTTTTACAAGTGTTGTAGGCTGCTAATATCTTTATTACATACAAAAGGCCATTGATCCTAAATTCTATTTTAATAGACAATTTATTTCTTTTTAAAACTTGGATGACCAATCACACCCTAATAATGGTTGGTGACGACTCCAAACTTTTTCTAAAATACCCCTTTTAGATGGTCATTGAGCACTCTGAGTTGCGATATGACAGTGACATCTATTTTGTAAATTTTTAACGACTCTATTTCATTGTCTTCTCTATGGAAATTGTAATTTTACTTTTTTTTTTTTTGGTTTTTGTTTGTTTGTTTTTTTTAGGTTAACAATATAATTTTAGTTGTCTAACTGTTAATAAATTTCATTTTTTTTTTCGTAAAATGTAATTTTATGGGATTTGATTTTTAGGGAACACATACTATTGAATACATATCTAAATCATCGTCAATATTATGAAAATTAAAAATTATAATTACAAAAAGATTAAATTGAAAATTGATTTCTATCCTCAAATAATTAAATAATTAATATGTATTTTGTTTTAAAAAATTACAATATCTCAATTGAACATTTTATAGGAATGATATATTTGCAGTTATTCTTACAAAGATACATATCTACAAAAACTATTTTAAAAATAAACTATTGAAATTTCTTCAAACTATTAAACTAATTAATTTTAATATTTTAGAGGGAGGCAACACTGAAATAGAAACTTGAATGAGTAGTTTTTTTTCTAAAATCTTCGTAAGTCTATATCTTTATAAAATTAATTACAACTTACAAGTACAGTACAGCATATTTTAGGCAATACTCAGATAAAGATGATTACAAGTATAGCATTATATTTAAAGAATAATTATAAATATAGCATCGACAGCCGAACATATTTTTATTTTGTGTTATAACCATTGATTTATATAATCAATGATTGACTATAATCATAAAAAATTATTACTTATTGAATTTTATTTTTTTAGTTCAACAAATGAAGGTTTAGAGAGCAAATCTTCAACTTTAGAAAATGTATATAGATGCTCTAACCACTAAGTTATGACGTGTGTTGTATATTTTGCTATATTTATGATACATGAATTCCATAATCTTTATAAGATAAATGAGTTACTCCTCACATTACTAATTGATTTTGAGATGGAACCTCATGTTCATCTAATATGGTATTAGAGTTCATGAAATCTAAACGGGTATTCGGTCCAAAAATTAAGATTCGGCCCAAGAATAGTGAACTAAAAAAGACACTATCTTGAGGAGGCATGTTAAGGATCCTACAATCTTTATAAGATACATGAGTTGCTTCTCTCATTGCCAATTAGTTTTGAAATGGAACCCATGTTCATCTAATAGATATGTGTGTATATATTTTGTTTGGTAAATAGATTTTTGTTTTTAGTCTTTAATTCAATAATTCCAAAAGGAAACTTTTCCAAACGATGAAATCTTGAATACTCGAGATGCTGATATTTTAGATTCTTGAGGTGAAAAATCAATGTCTTAGGATGTCAAGATTTGATTTTAATATGTTACTTTTTAAAGCAAAGTGTTCAATAAAAATCATTTCCTTATATATATATATATATATTTGTTTCCTTTAAAAAAGATGTTTGATAAAATCACTTTTCCTAAATTACGATATTTTGATGTATGTGTAATATTATGTTTAGTCAATAGATATTTTAGAGTCTTTGATTCAATAACTCCAAAAGAAATTAAAACTTTCCAACGTTGGAACCTCGAATACTCGGGATGCCGATAATTTAAGATTCTTGAGGTGAGAAATCAATGTTTTGGGATGCCAAAATTTGATTTTGATATGTTTCTTTTTTTTTTTTTTTTTAATTTTAAATGTCTAGTAAAAATTCTTTCCTTTTATATATTTTTTTCCTTGAAAAATTTCTTTGTGAAAATAAGCAATAAAAAAAAAATCATAAAAAAGGCATTTCTTTAAAAAAAAAAAATTGAAATTCTCAAAATCATTTGTTGATATTTTCAAGATAATAAGCCAAATCTAAAAATTAGTTTTCATAAACATTTCAATTCTTTAAAATAAAAAGTAATGAAGAGTTTTCTTAAAAAAAAAAAAAAAAGATTTCTCTACTTACACATTTGTTAGAAATTAATAAACCAAAAGTGTTTTTTTTAAAAAAAATTATCTTATGGTAGAAATTAGGAATTCAAGATGTCGATTCCCTAATATTCATGAAGGTGATGAATTCATTTTTGGATGTCAAATTAAATTCAAACTAATTTTGAATAGCTTTATGTCACTCATAATTATTTCCTCTCATTATTTATTTTAAGAATAATGATCAATAAAACATAGGACGTTTAAAAATCAAAATAAAAATCTCCTTTTTTTTTTTTTATTACAAAAGGTCGTTTTCTCTAAAATAACATGAGAAGAGTAAGTTATTGTTCACTGAACGAGTGGTGTGGGATACTATTACCTTCTCCATACACAAAAGACCATTGAACCCTAAATCTTTTTATTCGCATACCATCCTAAGCAAACTTTGGGTGGCCAATCAAGACCGGTGGTGATTACATTTTCTTTCTCTTGGGAACAAAGTCAGCCACTCCACTTTGTAAACCCGTAATGACAAGCTATACTTAATTTGGTTGACAATTTTGAGTTGAATTTAATTGATTGGACATGATAGAAAGATACAATATTAAAATCTGTCCAATTAGAATGAGAAAAAAAAAATAAAAGTTATGTTTTACCTTTTTTCAAGTTTGCCTAATTTGTCAAACATTTTTATTCAAATGTAATTAAAAGAAAATATTGATCTAAGCGATATAATCAAGTGTTAATTAAATTTATGTCAATTCAACATGGTTTTCTTTTTCTTTTTCCTTTTTCCTTTTTTTTAGTTCAACAATCGTTCTAAGGATTATAAAAATCAAGTGGCAAACCATATGTACCTTTGAAAATTTTGGGAAGCAAGCTTCTTGAAAAGCGGTTTTGAAGTCTTGAGATGATAATGACCTTCCTAGCGTCCTATTGTTCCTCCTTTGGGAGGATATTAGGTCCTTCCAAAAGTGCTACCATATCCAACCATTTGAGTTGCACTTACACTTTGATATTTCTTGAATGCTTGTGTCAATGTTAAAGCTTTGACCACATGCAAAAACTTACAAGAAAAGCAAAATGCAAACAAGGCTTGAGTTCACGTATTAGATAACAATGTGAAAAGAATTCAAGTATGTTGTTCTTTGAAAGTACAAGAGATTTAATTTCATACCAGTCATTCACAACCTATTTTTTAAAACTTTGAATTATGCATTTCTTTTGGTTCATTCTTCTTCTCTCTAACTACGTAAACTCACTCCAACCTTTTTCATCTTCAATTTCATTGGATTTTTACTGTCAAAGAAAACAACAGTAGATTTTTTTTAATGCAATTATTGCGAAGGCCCAAAGAATATTTTCTTGTTTGATTCCCTCAAGAGAAATTGTAAGTCATAGCTAGAAAAAAAATGGTCATAATGAAAAACAGCTAAAAACTAGAGATATTTAAAATTATGGCTACCATGCATGACTTTTAGGAGAAGAAAGTGAATAGTTTATGTTTCATTTATACCTATGATATATACTTGTATTCACAATTAACCCTCACCAATAGCAAATAGGTTTTTTTTTTGTTTTTGTTTTTGTTTTTGTTTTTATAATATTTTTAGCATTCTCTCAATCTCTCACCATATCTAACTTGCCTCCTAGATTTATGTAATTTTGAATTCTCCCTTATTTTTAAATTTTTTCCATTTTCAAACACTTCATCTAAATCCTAGATATCAATCTCCTTTATTTATTGCAATTCTTAAATAACAAAATCATCTGCCACTTCATCTTTTCGATGTGGAGTTTTCAACATGTTCCCTCAATATGGTGCCTATTTGGGACGTGTCGACGTGTCGGATCCCAATTTTTAGAATGAATACCCATTTGGATTTCATGATATCTGATACCATATCAGATGAATATGGAAGTTCCATCTCAAAACCAATTGGCAATGAGAGGAGTAACTCATGTATCTTATAAATTTTGTGAGGTCTCTTCATCTTTTCGATGTGGGATCTTCAACAAGGAGAGTTTCAATTGCAATGGGTTGTTTGGGAAGATGAAGAGTTTTAGACGGCGTGGGTTAATTGCTTGAAAAGATGGAGGGTTTTCGATTGATTCATTAAATGGTGGCAAGTAATGGTGACAAGTAATTAAACTCTCGATTTGACCTTTTTTTCATTGGTGAATGCAATTTGGTGGTTTAATTAAGGTTTTTTAAATATTTCAATGATGTTCATTTTACATTGGCAAGTTAAGGTTACTCATTTTCGTGCTAACATGCAAATGTATATATTTCAAGATACTCATACTTAGACCTACCATCATATAATCATAGGTCTAGTTACGATTATATACGCACAATATAAGATATCCAGGGCATTGCATTTTTATCAATGGGTTCATCTCTGTAATTACCATTATTGATCTCAAAAACTGTTTTCATAAGTTTTTGTGCACATTTTAGTCGTTGAATATGCAATATCATTATAGTAGCAATTAATTTGAATTAATTTCACAAATTATCATTTTCACATTCAAAAAATGGATGTATATATTCTAATATACTCATATTTAAACCTACCATCATGTAATCATGGTCATAGGTCTAATTACGATTATATACGCACAATAAAAGCTATCTAGGGCATCGTATTTATTAGTGTGTTCATCTGTAATTACCATTATTGATCCCAAAAACTATTTTCGTAAGTATCTATGCACATTTTAGTTGTTGAATTTGCAATACTATTATCCAAAAAAAATTATCGAAGGAAATTGTAATTTATGCTTACACACAATTCATCGTTTTGATCATTGCGTTTATCGTTTTGGTGTAATTTATGCAATTTGCAATCTCTCGAACTGCAATATTAAGAATTTAGAGGTTTTTTGTAAGCTAGTCTAATGATTTAGATTTTATTTAAAGTTGTTACATTTTGTTGGAAACAAATTGCATCTCTCCTCTTTATAATTTTGCCTTGTTTTAGGCTTTTCTTTAGTTTTTTTTTTTAAACTAAAAAAATATGTTAGGGAGATTTACGTCCAAATCTTATTTTAAAAAACATATTATTAAAAATGAAAAATGTAGGTTTAGACATTTTTGTAAAATCTAAACCACGTTTAGTTATTTTCTAAGTTGACTTATTAATATTTAGCTATATATCTTGTCGCTCCATTCTCTCAATATATGAAGAAATAGCTTTATTTCATGGGCAGCCCCTACCAACAAAACAACCACAAAATTGAAACCTGGAAAGGTGGGGTTTTGCCATTCTTTGTTTTTTTCACCTCATTTAAATCTGAGCTCTCTTAACATTTTTTTTCCATGTCCTTTGTGTCCTTCAACTGCCATATAGCAATAATGGCCATAAACAGATAATATGTTAGGTTCAGCTTTTAATAGGGATGTGATAACCTTTGACTTCTCTTGGGTTTATAATTAATAGAGTTTTGTTTTAGTGAAATATTTAGGTTTGTTGTCTTTCTTTCTTTCTTTATTTATTTATTTATTTATTTATTTATTAAGTAGTTTGATGTTTAAGTATCGTATTTAGAGTAAGTCTTGATCAGATTTTCAAGGAGTAGATTCCAAGCTAAGGTACTTTCAATCAAGATTTGTAAAATGAATATATGAGAGGATATGTTAAAGTTTGAACTTTGAAAACCTTTGTTATGCAAGAATAAGTCGTTTGTTTACATTTTGGATGTAGGAGAAAGTTTGGTCTCTAAATTCGCATATTGGCTTGTGTAAGACTTTGAATATGTCATCATCATGTACGGGTAATCTAAAGTTGAGTATGTTTATGTAATGTTCAAAATTTCACCCTATGTAATAGAAATTTTGATTAAGACACTTGGATATTAATTTGAAAAACCCTTGAATTTGAACAAAAAGAAAAAACTTGATGGGTCACTTAATTGATGTAATGTGATCTATTCTCTTTATTTGTGACAATATCAACATTTTTATTTGATGTATGCACAAAAAAAAAAAACCGTTTTATTTGTAAAAAAAAATATTAATTTGATTGGACAACATTTTTAAAGAATATTAACATATCGTAAATTAGGAGTGAGGGATTTGAACTTATGGAAAGTAAAACTATTTTAATCATTTAACATTCATTTTTTTTTTTTTTTTTTTTGAGTTCAACAACATTTGGAGGTGGGAGGATTTGAACCTCTGATCTCTTGATCGAAGGTACTTGCCAATTACCGTTGAGCTAAGCTCACTTTGGCACATTAATTTAACAACTTGATTATATCGCGTAGATCAATTTTTCTTTTAATTACATTCGAATAAAATTGATTGATAAATTAGTCAAACTTGATGGAAGGTATTCATAACACATAATAACTTTTAATTTCTTTCTGATATTCATTCTTAGGAGACAAGTGCCAATTTAATATTGTATCTTTCTGTCATATCCAATCAATTAAATTCAACTTGAAATTGTCAAATTGATTAGTTCAACTGCTTAAGATATTATGACTTCAACAAAAGATTATATGTTCAAATTGACCACTCTCACATATTGTTGTACTAAAGAATACAACCTGAACTTGAAGTACACTGGAATGATGAAATATATATATTAAAAAAGAGAAAAAGAAAGAAAGAAGATATATTATTTTCCCTTCTTTTCTTTACATAATAGTCTAATTTGATGTAATGGATTTTAATTTTATGACCTAATATGCAATGTGAATGAATAAATTAAAAAGGAAATTTACACCTTCTCACAAAATATCATCAGGGGTATGCAAGAAATCGAGAAAACTGAAGAATTGAATCGAACTGATCTAAATCGATTGATTTGGTTCTGTTAGTAGAACACACATCATAACTTAGTGGTTAAGACATCAATACATTTTTTGAGGTTGAAATTTTACTTCCTAAACCCATACTTGTTGAATTAAAAAAAAATAAGGCTAAATTATAGAAAATATCCCTAAACGATGGGATTTGTTTCAATAATACCCCTAAACTTTAAAGAGTTCTTTAAAAAACGTTCAAAAATACCCTTACCATTAAGTTTTGAATAAAAAACATTAAAGTTTTGTTTCAATAATACCCCTAAATTTTAAAAAGCTTAAAAAAATACCCCCAATCTTTAAAAAAAAAAGTTAAAAAATACCCTTGTTGTGAAGTTTTGGATGGAAACATTAAAGTTTCATTAATACCCTTGATATTTAATTGTGCTAGATAGTTTTTACCTTTGTTTTCTTAACTTATGAATTTTTTGCATGTCAGTCTTGGCTGTTTAATTAATTGAATCATTGGTATGTTGGTGAAATCACCAACTCCCTAAGATATCTTTCTCCTAATTGTTCTCAATATTTTATTATTATTATTTTAAATGTTATTCATCTTTCTATTTTTTTCTCTAAATAAAATTGGGCAATTGTATTCGTGGTAATTAAGTGAACTAGAACACCAATCCTGTGAACGATACTTTGGCATTCTTACACTATATTAAAACTTGATCCGAACACTTGTGGTATTGCATTGAATACTTTTACGCAACACCAATGCATAGAAAGCCATTGGGCGCTTGCCTAGCTAGCTAGCATTTTCCAACTGGTTGTTTCGTTAGTGTTAGAGCGCCTTAAAATTTCAAGCTTAATGCTACATTAACGATTGCTAAAGCGAAACCCAGAAGTTTAAAGCAAACATAGAGTCACAAATGAACTTCAAAATCGAGTGTTAATCTTCATGTAATGAAAAACAACAAACTTGAAGATGTGGAAGTAGTAGGTGGGTCATCGTGAAGTTATTTTTCATCCCCACAATTTGACGTCAAATTCAAGCATCTGGATAGTTGAATTTTAAACGAATTCAAGCTAGAAATCGATCCCACAAAGCAAGATGACGACAAATTATCCTTCAACTTCGAAGAATTAAACACATCCCTACTTGAATCCACCCATTTTGGGTTTCCAAATCCATCCTAACAACAATTTAGTTTTTTTTTTCCTTTGGAGAGTTACGAGAGAGGGTATGATTATGGATTTTGGGTTTTTGGAGCTTATTTGGTCAGATTGTTACTATGACATTTCAAATGCTAATAATACGTTCATTCTCATTAATTTTCATAAAGGAAAGAATCTGCAGAGAGAGAAAGAAGAAGAAACATTTTCCAGTAAGAGTATTTTTTAATTTTTTTGAAAGATCAGGAGTATTATTGAAATGAAACTTTAACGTTTTCCATCAAAAACTTGATGGTAGGGTATTTTTGAACTTTTTGAAAGGTTAGAGGTATTTTTGAAACTTTTTAAAGTTTAGGGGTATTATTGAAATGAAACTTTAATGTTTTCCATCTAAAACTTAATGGTAAGGGTATTTTTAACGTTTTTTAAAAATCATGTGTATTTTTAGAACCGTTTAAAGTTTAGGGGTATTATTGAAATAAAATCCATAGTTTAGGGATATTTTCTATAATTTAGTCTCTTTTTTTTATAGCATTTTGCATAATGTTAAGAAAATGCTATCAAACGTCAAGAACTTTCAATAATATTATTGCCTACGACGCATGCAATTTTTCCAAAATGCTATGAAAGTCAACGATAGCATTTTGTTTTTGTTATTATATGCGATATTTGTGGTCGTAAATTATTATTTGGTGTTTTTATTTTCGGTGTATATATTTATCTCTTCAGAACTATACCCAACAAAAATAGGTCTAAATTGTACGATTAACATTTTGCCAACTTCGGAGATTCAACCAAATGACAACCTATCTTTATTTCTTAAATATGGAATAACAAAAGCTAATGCTAACAAAACAATCTTGAATTAGATAGACATGAAATAGCAATAAATTTTGTTGAAATACGTTTCTCGTCCGCATGTAAAATTATCCTTTGAAAAAGATTGTAATTTTTTTTTAATATAATAAATAGAAAAAAATAACTCAAAACTATGTGAAATTATATTCGATGAGACTAACAGTTTTGCACCATTAAATATGTGAGAAAGAAATTGTAAAAGTACTTTGCTTTTGTATATCAAATGGTTATTAGAGAATAAACATATTTTTGAATCTACATTCGATCGTTATTAAGAGGCAATTTAGCTTCATTGAATAATTGTCCAAACCTACAATACTGTAAGAGAACGAACATTTTGTGATCCGATTTCAATTTAGGTATATATAATAAAGTAGCAATCACAAAATATATATAATATAAAACGATTCCACTAAAACAATGATCAGTACATGTAATTAATTATCATTGGCATAAATGATAAAATAAGTTAATGAGTGTCAATCTTGATAAGACACAAATTACCATCTTAAAGATAGATAATTGTTGAACCAAAAAAAAGTTAATGAGTCCATTTTAATACGAAAATTTTAATTTTTTTCTATCAATTGAATCTTCAACTTTTAATGAGTGATTAAACTAATACCCTCACATCACAACTAAAAAATTACTAAAAAAATTAGAAAAAAAGTCCATTTATTCAAAATAATCATCAAAAGTTCAAATTTCCCTCTCACATAATAGAACAAACAAGGGAAGTTACCATACCTAGCAGATTCAAATCCTTCAAAATTCTTTGGCATATAACAAATTGGCCAATGAATCGAAGTTCCCGAGCTAATAACTCAAACCCATTTTGGAAAATCTAATCACATACAATAAACAAATAAACATTTCAAACCAAAGGGCTTATTATTATTGGATTAATTTCACTCGACAACCTTAAAAGTTTTGCTTTTGCATAAACAGTTTATACAATTGCATATGACACTCTCTTCACAAATGATTCATTAAAAGCTGTGAGTGTATAGAAACAAAGCAAAAGCAAAGAGAAATTTAGCATCAGCCATGGAAGGCTGAGATTTCAAGTTGCTTGGAAGGATCCGCCATGGGAGCATTGTATCTAGTGAAGAGTTTGTAAGAAGATAGAATGGAAATGAAAGCATAGAAAGCAACCACAACGAAGGTGATGACCACTGAAGCTGTAGCTTTGCTGCAGAATTTACCAAATGAGCCACAGGCTGCACTCCAAGTTATTTCAGTGTCTCCATTGTAGGCTAAGTACAGCACCTCTGCCGACACCGTCCCCGCCGCTAGGGTTATGTAGGTCAGCAGCTATCGAAATGCGAGGTTAAGAAAACTCTATTTATTAGAAACTTGTTCCAGAGTAATTATATTTGAGCTATTTAATAGACATACTGACTAATGTTAATTGTGAGCTCATAAACTTTTCTATTAGGAGGGAGTTATAAACAAGACCCATAGAAATTAGAGAAATCTTATTATGAACACTACTTAATTAGGGTTATTATCTACTGAGCGAGGTAAAAGAAAACTCTATTTGTTAGAGACTTTGTTTTAGAGTAATTATATTTGAGTTATTTAAGAGACCTATATTAACTCATCTTATTTATGAGTCATAAACTTTCAATTAGACGGGACTAATAAACAAAATTGATCTATAAAAATTATATGAGAACTCTTATTAGGAACACTACTTAACCTGGGATTCCTGATTACTGTGTTTGAAGTAGAGATGTCCATTTAACCCGTAGGGCCAGGGCCCTGCGGGGACTCACCCCGAATGGGGCGGAAAATCCTCGATTACATGGGGAATGGGGGAGGGAGCGGGGAGATTTTTCTCCTCGTTGGCTAAACGGGGACAGGGGAGGGGAATATATTCCCCGTCTCCATCCCTGACCCCATCCCCACCCCGATTCCCCGCCCCGCCCAGCCCAGATTAGTAATATATATATATGTATATATATTAATTATTACCTATAGATAGAAATTAAAAAAAAAAAAAAAAAAACTAGAGTAGGAATTAGTTTAAGACTATTTCGTTATTAAAAAAAAATTAAAAACTATGTTGTAATATTGAAATTTGAATTTTTAGAAATTAAGTTGTTTCGACATTATAGTATTTTTACTTATGGTATATTATTGTTTTTATTAGAAAATTTTATAGCATTTTCTTTAAATAGAATTATATTGAAAATTATTCATTTAGAAATAATTTTTATTATGGTTGAGAATAAATTTAAAAAAAAAATAAAAAAAAAAGAATGGGGAAAAATTCCTCGTGGAGAACCCAATCCCCGAGAATTCCCCGAGGGGAATCCCCACCTCGATCCCCGCAAAATTAAATGGGAAATTTTGTGGGGACAAGGAATGAAATGGGGGGCGGGGACGGGGAATCCATTCCCCGACCCCACCCCACCCCGCCCCGTGGACATCTCTAGTTTGAAGTGCAGTATTGAGTCTGTCTGGTTTGTTAAAACCTATGTTTCGGGTGCAGGTAGGGGTGATATTGATTCAGTTTTCCTCGATTTTAGGCCAAACCGAGAACCGAACCGAAACGATGGTTTGGTTAAAAGAGGAACCGAACCAATGTCCAATAAAGGAAGAAACCGTTGGTTTGGTTTTCCCTTGGTTCGGTTCCTTTGCAGTTTGGTTTTTGGTTTTTTTTTTTTGCAAATCTATTGCTTCCCACTTGCCTATTTTACTTCTAACCCCTGTTTTTTGCCCCAAAATTTCACCATTCCACCCATACAATTTTAACAAAATTACAAAACATTCAAACTTTGAAGAAATTACAAATTACAAATTACAAAATTTGATTTGAAGCAACCAAAACAAAATTACAAATTACAAAATTTGAAGAAACTCAGCAGATGGATGACTAAAGTTTGAGATCTGAGAGAGAGATCACCAGATAAGAGATGGATGATTCAAAGAGAGGTCCTTGGATGGTGATGAATCTGATGACTGAGGGTGAGTGAGAGGTCGTTGATGGCCTGATGCAGATGGGTATGACTAGAGAGAGGTCGATGACGGCCTGATGTGAATGGTGTTGACTGGAGAGAGGTTGCTGGAATCTAAAACGGTGATGACTGATAGTGGTAACGAAGACTCGAAGAGGATGACGATGGTGATGACTGAAGAGAATCGAGAGATCAAGTTACAGGAAGAGGTCGAAGATTAAGTCGCTGGAAGCCTGGAATAGGATGGTCGATTAGGTTGCGTCGCTGGAAGCCTGGAAGAGCTGAAGAGAAAATCGAGAGATGAAGAGATAGAGAACTAAGAAGAACGGTGGAAAGGAAGGAATGGGTCTATTCAGTCATTTAGGGTTAGTGTTGGTTTATTAAGGAATATATATACTTCGGTTCGGTTCAATTCGATTTTTTATTGGTTTTTTGAACAAAAACCAAATCAAACAGAAAATTTTCAGTTTCTCCAAAAATGCAAACCGACATGTCCAAAAGTTTTCTAAAAAACTGAACCAATCCACTAGATCGGTTATTTGTATCACTCCTAGGTGTAGGATTGGGTTGGAATGAGTCTATTTATGTTTTTTTTAAAGACATTTTTTAGATCTTTTTTTTTTGTACTTGATAATTGTTTGTTGAATTGTATATCCATATTTTTCCTTCCTATGTGGATCAATTGTTCCAAGCATAGTTAGATATGAAATTTACTAGTAATTTGTACAAATATATTGATATCTCATTCACTCCATTCATGATCATGCAAAATTAAATAACATTACTATAAGACATATAATTAAAGTAGTTCTCAACGAAGGTCTGAAGCTAATAACATCATACAACATAACATCATATAACATAGTAGAATTCAATTTGCTTGGTTTACTAAAACCTATGTTTGGGGTGCAAGGTTGGGTTGGGTTAGGTCTATTTATGCTGTTTTTTTTTAAAGACATTTTTATGCTATTTTTTTTTTCCATTTTTTGTGACCTAATAAATTGTTTTTGAATTGCATATCAATATTTTGACAAAATTTGTGTGAAAATTTGCATATCAATATTTAAAAGATTTTTTCCTAACCATATTCAAATTGGAGTTATACCATGTGTCGTGTAACTCTAATCTATGTCATTCATTCTATTCATTTTTTTAAATAACATTATCAAAAGCATAGAATGAATAAGTTAAAAGTAAGAAGGGTATTGTTAAAGTTTTGGAATTTTGAAAGTATATTTTACAAAGTAGTTTGACAAAAAGTTCAAACATTGAGAAATGAACTTTTTTTTCTAAGTATTTTTCTAAATTTTCATAAATTTTGGTAGGTGTCATTAGTTGAAGTAGTTAATGAGAAAAAAAATTACATGTTCATAGAAAAATTGAAATTAGCATATAGAATTATATATAGAGCAAAATGTACAAAGTTTCTCTAATTTTAATTTGATTAAAATAAAATAAAATACATTTTATATGTTATTTTAAAATGACTCAATTAAAAATAAAATAACATATATTTAAGTTATTTTAATATAACTAAGTTCAAAATTAATATCATACATATACTTTCGTTTTTTTTTTGTGTATCTAATTTGAAAATTAAATATTTTCTTTACTGTAACTAATTTAAAATTAAATATTATTTATTTTATTTTAATAAATTCAAAATAAAATACTATTTATTTTTGTTACATTGAATATTGTTAATTTGAAAATGTAAATTAAATGTTCTTTTTTAAAATATTAATATAAGTAAGTCGTTTAAAATATATTTTTCTTATCTTAAAATTTATAAATTATACATATTTTGAACAATTGTTAATTGAATTAAATATAAATAAACAAAAAGAATAATTTTATTTACATTAAGATAATATAACTCTACATTTTTAGTTGAAGAAAAACATTATAATTGTAATTTTAAAAAAAAAATCTTTTAATAGAAAAAAATAGATAGAGGAGAAGAGAGAAATTATGGGACCCATCATAATTATGAGAAAAATGAAGAGAGAAGTGGTAGGACCCACTATTATTATTACAAAACTAGAGAGAAAAGTGATAGGTCCTATTGACTTCTTTGTAATTTCAAAAGAACCCATAAGTTTAGAGGAAGAATCTCATGGGTTTGGATGAAGTTTGTTGTTTGAACCTTAAGGATGAAAAACCTTCCGCTAAACATGGGTTGGAAGCCAATCCAACCCAAATCCAAACTTGTCCCCCAAACACCACCTATTTGTTAGAGACTTTGTTTTAGAGTAATTGTATTTGAGTTATTTAAGAGACCTATATTAACTCATCTTAATTATGAGTCATAAACTTTCAATTAGGAGGGACTAATAATCAAAACTGATCTATAGAAATTATATGAGAAATCTTATTAGGAAGACTACTTAATTTGGGTTGTTATCTATGTTCCACATCAAACAAAAGCAATTATTTGATTGTCATTGAATCGGCCAAAGTTTTAACTTCACACACAACATTTTCAGGGGAATTTTTACCTCGATTTTTGGCTTTGAAAATAAGGCAACTTTAGAAATGATGAAAATAATTTTTAGCTCATTAAAATTACTTTCAAATTTTGGAGAGTGCTTGGTTAGATAATAAAAATTGAAAACTCTAAAAACACTAAGGCCACGTTTGTTTCATTGGTTTTGAGATAGATTTTGGCAATGGTATAAAAAATCAATGTTTGTTTTATTGATCTTTACTTTTTAAAACTCAAATAATTATTACTCATAGATAAAAATAACTCATGAACCATGAGATTTTATTATCCATGTATGAGATGAGTTTTTTTTATTTGGGATTTTTTTCCTTGGAAAATGGAGAAGAGAGAAGAGAGAGAAAAGAAATAATTAAACTCTCAAATATTAATTATTATCCATATCCAAACACATAGTTATTTTTATCCATGGGTAATAATTACTTTGACTTTTAACTCCTAAGTTTTTAACTTCTAGATATTTTGTATTTGCAATCCAAATGGATCCTAAAAGCACTTAAAGTAGCTTATGTACTCTCTCTAGAAGCATTTATACAAAAATTAGTGCAGCACTTCTTCCAAAAAAAAAAATCTTATATAAATTTTGATTAAACTTTGATTAACCCATCCTATCAAGATTCTTTTTATTGTTACTTAGGCTTCCTAACAAAGATTCAGCATTGAAACATTTGGTATTGTGAAAAGCCAACCTGATCGAGGAAGAAGACAGTCCAAGCTTTAGACATGGTCGAAGGTCGAGGCATGGCCACCACCACCGCCGACAAAAACGAGTACCCAGCACATATCCCATTAGCATGCACCAAAAACCTACATTTAATTCGCAACGACATCATAATCTAATATCTTAAGCTCGTTTGATGACTATTTGATTTTCGATTTCCTAATTTTGAGATTAAGCTTGTAAACATATCACTAAAATTTATGTATTTCTTTGTTTTAATATCTGCTCTTTAAAAACGTGTTCGTTTCAAAACTAAAAGGGGTAATTTCTTTTTTCTAAGAGTTCAAATGTTTTAAAGAAACATGAAAGCAAACCCTTCCCTTTCTTCTTCTTTTTTGTTTTTTAAGAAACTAGCCTAATTTTTTTAAAACTAAAAACTAAATCCTTATCCCAAATTTTCAAAAACCCATTTCAGATCCGACAAAACTCCATCAAAAAACTACAGAGATTCAAAAATAATCAGATGGGATTTTTTTTTGGTTACATACTTGAAAGCTCCAAGGTCGGAGTAAGCAACAGAGCCATAGTCGTCGGTCTGAGAGCTCTTGAGCATCACAATAAGCGCCGCCACGCAGAGCCCCATCGGCACAAGGCGGAGCAACGTATCCGCCGCCAGCATGCCGCTGCCGCCGAGATTCTCATCTGCGACGGCCGACGAGCTCGCCGGCGCTGCTCCACCACCATTGCTGTATTTGTTGTCCATATGGAGGTTGGATCTTAATTTTTCAGTGTTTGTGTAGGTTAGGCTAATTAAGGTGGGGGTTTGGGGTTTGTGTGGTTGGTCCAATTATAAGGCTTCATCATCTGCGGTTGCTTTGTGGTTCATTAATGGTGGTGGTTGATGTCCAGTGGAGCAGGCATTGAAGTAGCTTAATTAGCTTTCTGTATCGCTATTAATGGGAAATGAATGGAGTTCACACGCATTTCTATTAGAGATGTCCACGGGACGAGGTGGGACGGGGGATGGCTTCCTCGTTTCTGTTCTTGTCCCCCATTTGAATCCTCATTCCCACCAAATTTTCCATTAAATTTTACAGGGATTGGGACGGGGATTTCCCATAGGAATTTGCGGGTATCGAATTCTCCTTTAGTTTTTTTTTTTTAAAAAAAAATCAAATAATTCTTTTGATAAGTTTTTAAATAGTTAACTTTCCTGAAAAAAATCATTAATTTTCAATTACATTATTAATTATTCATGAAAAATCTTCATTTAAATAGTTAATATTCTATAAAAAAAAATCTTTATTTAAAGGTAAAATTCTTAAACCTCTTAATAAAAACAAAACAACCTTTCATATCAAATTATCTAATTAATCCATTCATATAATTCAAACATATCTAATTATCTAAATCATTATCAATAAAATTTTAAATGATATATATATACTTATACACATACATATATATATATATTAAAAAATAAAACATAAAATATAAAAAAAATTAAACGGGGCGGGGAACGAAGAATGGGGACCATCCCCATTTATCTCGCGGGTAATTTTTTTTCCCACTCCTTCCCTTATTCACCACCTAAATGGGGATTTCCCGCCCCGTTAAGGTGGGTCCCCACGGGCCCATCCTAGCGGGAAAAATGGACATCTCTAATTTCTATGTGATTTTTTTATCCTGAAGAAGCTAAAGTGTGTGTGAAGTGAATAATCTCTACACGTTTCTACATTGTTCATTCGATGAGAGGAAGCTAAAGTTGGAAACATTACTAGTTTTAGGACATGTTTGGAAATGATTTTAGAAATAGTGATTTTAGCACAATTGATTTGTTTATAATTGATTTATTAAAAGTGATTTTCAATGATTAAGAGCATGTTTGGGAGTGATCTAAAATAAGTGTTTTGAGCTAAGTGTTGCAATTATAATTAATTTTATAAATTTTTTTAGATATAAATCATTTTAATTTTTTGTAACAGTCGAAAAAAAATAATATATATGTTTATATATTTTATTTAATTATTAATTTATAAAATCTTTTTAAATTAGAATCCTATTTTTATTCTTTTGTTTGAAAAAGAGGGTTTTAATTAAGATTCTTTTAAAAAAAAGGTCTTCTAAGCCATAACCTTTTTTATCAAAAGTTTTGATGGCAAAAAAAGAAGAGAGAGAAAAGAAGAAATGCCCTGGACCTTCCTCTCCAACAAAGAAGACAGTAAAGTTTTCTTCATAGATCTTGTTGATTTCTTTTCTTTTCTTGGCTATTGAAGTTTTTTTGCAAGGTTTTGGGTTTTGATTTCTTTTTGGTTTTATTCTTGGTTGTTTAGAATGAAAAGACTCTTGAAATCTTTTGCCCTAAAAAAAGTTTTTAGGTTTTTAATTTGCTAGAATTTTCATTAAAGGTTACGTTTTCCCCTTAGGGTTTTTGGATTTAAATTGAAGGTTTTAATAAGGGAAGATTTTCCAAAATTTTTTAGCATTGAATTTCTTTAAAATTGGGACTATTTTAAGTGTTTTTTAGATTCTTTTTGCACCAAAAGTTTACCAAATGCTTGTTACTTTAAAGTATAATGTATAACTTATTTCCATATGAAAATAGTATATTTCTATGGTTTTCACAGCAGTTTTATTAAACTTTTCAGATTTGGTTTTTGGTGTTAAAAAGTACAAATTTTGATTTATTTAGTGTTAAAATCTTGGAGAGTTTTGTTTTACGAAGCATAAAATTTTCTGGTTTGATTGTCCCTAAATTATGATAGTTTTGAAGGTGTTTAAAAGTTATAAATTTGAAAAATTGTTTGATATTTTGTTATGTATTGAAAAAGGGTTGGTTTTACTGTTTTTAGTATGTTTTAGTGAGTTTTAAGGTGTTTTAAAATGCAATTTCATATCTGTTTTTGCAACCCAAGAACCCTATTTTTTCTAACTTTTTATGTAGAAAATTGTTTTGAATGGAAAAATTGGGTAGATGAGATGGTGTATGCTTTAGATAAGTTTTAGAAGATAGAATTTGGTTTCTGAGTATGAAATATTGGATATGTATAGGCTTCTAGAAGATTGACCTTAGTTCAAGGAGTTGGTATTGTGGAAAATTGAGATTGAGGACTGTAGGATTTTCGATCGAGGTAAGTAGTTTCCACAACCCTTCCAAAATAGAAAATTTCAATAATTTTATTTTGATTATTGTTTATTTGACAACAGTTTGAAAGCATGATTTGAAATTGATTGAAATTGTTTTGTATGTTTCCAACTGTTTTGTCAAATGAAAGTATGTTATCTGTTTTGAAAAGTATTTGGTTGATTTGATAGGGACTATTTGGATATGCCAAATTTTCTATTTTGGGAATGCTTTGCTTATTTGTGGTAGTAGTCTAAATTGAAATTGATGGAATTGGAATTGATGGAATTGTTCTGGCTTATTTGTGAGAAAACACATTTGTGGTTTGACATTCCTTTGAAATGAAAATTCATGTGTGTGTTATTCACTCATGTGACTTCACACTTAAGTAATTATCTTGATTGTTCTGGTCTATTTTATCGACATCTCTGACTGATTGAAGCTTATTTGTGGGAAGGCACAGTTTGTGGTTTGACAATCATTTGGAATGAAGATTCATGTGTGTGTTTCACTCACATGGCCTCACACCTAAGCAATTGAATTGAATGTTCTGGTCGGTTTTTATCGACATCTTTGATTGAATGTTCTAATTGATTGATAGGTGTTACCGACGGGTAACCATCATATATGTTCTGAAAGCTACCCAAATAATGCATATTCTCACTCTGATATTTGAAAGTAATGATTGATTGATAGTACTCTTTGAATTGAAAGTTTCAATATTTGAAAGTTTGGTCTAATGAAAGTTTTGTTCAATTGAAAGATTTTTTATTTTTTTAAAGTTTTGACTGAACGTTTTAATAGTTGTATTAAAAGTTTTGCAAGGATATTAGTATTGTGTTTATGATTGTTTTAAAATAAAATGACCGGATGAATATTTGACTTTTGATTCAACTATTGAAATGATTTGTTAAACTAAATTTCTATGTTTTGTTTTGAAAAAAATGAATTTTTGAACTTGATGTTGAGATTGCTTATTGAGTATTTTCGTACTCATTTTTGTTTTCCTAAAATGTTTTTAGATAAACGAGCAAGTGATAGTTCTGACAGTGATTGAGGTCTAGCGTTCTAGAAGAACTGTTGAGGAGTTATTTTTGTCTTTAGAAATTTTTTGTAGGACTTGTCGTACGTTCAAAGTTCTTCTAGTTGTTTTTTTTTAAGTAATGGATTTGGCTTTATTTTTTTAAAGCCTTGTTTTTCAGTTAAGTGACAGTATTTTACGTTCAATTTCCTTTGTTTTAGTATCTGTTTAATCGCTTTCGCATTTACCATTAGAATGACCATATTGGAAAATACGTGCTGTTACATTTTTGGTTCCATACTTCACATATGCTTCAGTTTAGGTTGAGTGTTGATCGGTGCTTTTCGCTACACGCAAGTACACGTGATCGAAGTAATAAAGAAATTGGAAGTATTCCAGAGTATCGTACCCAAGGGAACGGGGTTTAATAAAATGAATTTTAGTTGGCACAAAATCGTTGACAAATTGCAAGTTAAGGTAACCGATGGAGAAAATGATTTGAGAGGTGTTTTGACTAAAATAAAATTATTTGAAAATTCAATGGAAATGAAAAAGGGATTCAAGTTGCTAATGCCCCTTTGGAAAGAAAATGCAACAAGAAAGCAATTGCAATCGTAGCTAACTCAAGAACTAAGTAAACCGAATTCAACTCCTATTTGACCTTCTATGAAGTATCTTTAGGAGACTAATTGATTAAACCTATATTTCTATGGCTAATCTAACTTAGATATTTTTGCGCACAATTCTAGTGGTTTTGGAGTCTCGCCCTATGTCTAGGGTCGATGTTTCAGACTTATGTCTAAGCCTTTTCCTCCATTGCTTTTGCGACATCCGCTTCCCTTAACCCTTTCGGTATTAAGTTATACCTTGGCAAGCAACACTAGATGGCCAACTAGGTTTACCCAACAATTAACTCACCAAAAGCAAACTAGAGTTCAAGAATTAGCTAGATTGTTTTTACTTTCGAGCTTTACATCTTTCCTCTAGGGCATTCACAAACTTGAATCCCAAAGAAAATTTAGCTCTTCATGATGGAATAAATTGAAAACAGTAAATTAGAATTGTAGGAATTCATTGGAAAAATCAAAGTAAATAATGCAATCAAGTTGCAAATGCAATGCAAGTAAGTAGTTTAAAGAAACAATTCCAAGAATTCAAGATACAAATTAACTCACGGAAAATTGAAAATAAGAACCAGTAGCTCAAAATTTGAAGAAACTTGCAAATATATATAGGCAAAAACCGAATTCCAGTAGGCTCCCAAATGTTCAAATAGAAGAGAGTAAAATTACCAAAACTTAAATTAACAAGCTGTCATCAAAATTCAATAACAGAAATTAAATTTGCTGAATTGAACGACAAACCAGTGGCTATTTTCACCCAATTGCAGAATTTCAAAAGTGGAGAATTTGAAATTTCAATCATCTTAAAAACCCATTCTCCGTAACTCAATCGAACAAGAAATTGTCCATAACCGTACCCAATTCTTAGGTAGATGGGATTGAGAGAAGGATTCTGGAAATTTAAGAAGAAGAACAATAGAAAAATAAAATCCAAAATTGAAGAATGCTGCTGTCGGGACAAAAAGCCAAAACGAAACAAATTTTCCTCCCAAGAAATCACACCTTTCTTCGGCTTTTTCCTCAATATTTTATAGGGACTTCGAGCTAGGGCTTCTCTCTTAGTTAATGGTCAATCACAGCTCATCATCTTGCTGAAATAATGGGTAATTTTCGCTCAAAATTCCCGAAATTAGCGTTTTTTCCTTTACTTCCAGATCTGCCGAAAATGCAATTGCCTTGCAATTGCATAGTTGTTGCATTCCATAAAAAAACTGCATAAAGACATTAAGTAAGTGTGAGATTTTTTCTTCTTTTGTTTTCTTTTCACAACTTACTTAAATTAGAGGTATTCCATCAATCATGTGATTAAATTTAAGCAAATATCTTTATTTTCATCAAATAATATGAATAAAATCACGAATATAACTAAATTTAAAAGCCAAATAATCCTCATGAATGAGGATTATCAAGTGTCTGTGTCAGACACGTGTCGGACACGGATACATCTGGACACGCTTTGGACACGTGTCCGACACCCTATTTTATGTGTCCTTTTTTATTTTTTTATTTTTAATTTTGGATACAACTGGGACACAACTAGGGAAAAAGGCCCAAATCATTTAAATTTAAAAAAATTAAAACAAAAAAGATAGAAAATCGTGAAACCTAAAAACCCTAACAAGTAACACCGCCAGCCGTTAGGTCTTTGCCGCCATCAATCCTCTTCACCACTGGTTGTTCACTATTTAAAATTAGTATGCTTTATTTTCCTTAACTTCCTATAAGCTAAATTAAATTAGAGTAAGTTAAAGTTAATTAACTTGACATTTGTATTATATGTTAAATTTACCTATATCTTAAAATAATAATAATAGAAAAAATAATGTATCCCCAACGTGTGTCCATGTCCTAATTTTTTAGAAATTGACTATCGCCGTGTCTTGTCGTGTCCGTGTCCTGTGTCCATATCCGTGCTTCTTAGCTAAGAACAATACGATAAAAAACTAAAATTATAATTTAACCTAAAATTTGGGAATACATATACAAAGTAAGAGATCACTATAATTATTTTTATTTATTATTTGCATTTTGGAATTAAAAGTTTTTTCTAATAGGAAAATATAACCAGTAGCACCATGTAATGTTATGAAGACAAAAAAGAAACTAAAATCCAAACAAAATCAAACCATTCAATGAATATTTTCCATGTTCATATAGTCAAAATTTCATCCTAACATTAGAAAATTAATTTTAAAAAATATTCAAGCAACCTTCCACCACTGTACTAACGAAATTTAACTTGATTATTGAGGTTCATCTCTCAAATTCTAGGTTTGAAAATATATGACTTGTTTAGAAATGTTTCTATATGAAAGTATCTTGAAAGTTTTAGGAATAAAATGTTTGGTAATTGTTTCATATTTCTGTACTAAAAAAATTGTCTCATATTTCTCATTTTTAAGATGCGTTTCAAATTATATACAAATTTTGCAAACAATAAATTTGATTTTGTATTTCTTGTTTCCATTTCTACTTTTCCTAAGTGTAAAAAAATTCATTATGTATATGTAATGCCCCGCGTTATAAATTAGCCTATTTTAGAAGTGATTAGGCTTAGTCGTTAGTTACAATTCTAATTTGAAAAATTAGAATTTGAAGTTAATCTCTATGTTCGATAAATTAAGTTTCCATAATTTTGGAGAAAGAGATTTTTTAATTAAATCTTTAATTCCAAGGTTCGAGAATTTAATTTTAGATCTTATTTTCAAGTTCAAAAGGAACCCAAATCATCTATTGAGTAGATTTCAACCCAAATCTTTTAGATTCTTTCTTTGGAGTTTTATTTTTGGTAAATAGTAGAATTTTGGAAATTAGGAGATTAGAAATTTTTCCCCTCTTATTTTTGTTTAGGGATTTTATTTATTTAGAGAATTAGAGAAACTAGACAAAAAAAAAGGGTAAAGTAAACCCTAGCCCAAAATTATCTTCTTCTTCCTCCTCCTTAACGTCAACAACCTCTTCCCTTCTCCTTTTTTGTGAAACCTCAACCAGCCGCCCCTCCCTCGTGAAATCCCTTCTCCGGCAGCCCTTCCAACGACAAAGTACAGCAGCCCACGCGTTCTTCTTCGTTTCGACGAGGTATGTTGCATATCCATGCCCAATCGACGTTATTTTTGGATTACCCATACTTTAAGTACCTTTGATTTGTAATTCTATCTTGTTTGGACTCAAAACAACCCACAATTGCAGCAGTTTACTGTCCAAAACGGGACTTACAACAGACTCACTCGAATTCCTTCTTGTTTGACGATGTTTGTCTCTCATCCATGCCCAATCGACGTTATTTTTGGATTACCCATACCCTAAGTACCTTTGATTTGTAATTTTATCTTGTTTGGACTCAAAACAACCCACAATTGCAGCAGTTTACTGTCAAAAATGGGATTTACAGCAAACTTACTTGAATTCCTTCTTGTTTGATGAGGTTTGTCTCTCACCCATGCTTAATCGACTTTAGTTATGGATTACCCATGCCTTAAGCATCTCTTATTTGCGATTTTAGCTTGTTTGGACTCCGAATGGTCCACATTCGAAGCCATTTACTGTCAAAAGACGGGATTTACAGCATAGTTTCAGTTTTGCACTGTTGGGTAAGTTTTATCATGTTTTGGACTTTTCGCAAATCACTTTCAGTGTTATGGCTTAGGTCCTAACATGTAGGAACCTTGCGTTGCAATTTTAGGTTGATTCGAGCACTCTCGAACACCAACCAACAGTAATTCGAGCTCGTTTGGAGTAGTTCAGTAAGTTCCAATAAGTTTAAGCAAGTCTTTAAATCCTTCGAACTAAAATAAGATGCGTTAGATTAATTTCTAATTCCTGTAAACTTGCGTTCGTAGATTGGGCTTAATTTGGAGTATTCGAGTAAGGCTCAAAGTTCTCTTTAGGAATACCTTGGAATATCCTAGGAACGTTGTAAGTAGAATTCTACCCGATGAGTCTGTTTGAATATGTGAAACATGTTGTATGTTTCTTGTGATGTTGTTATGCGAGTTATGCATCTCTCCATGAACTGTCATGATTTATATGTTCTAATATGTGTAAGTTGCTGTGATGTTAAGTTATTTACCTTTGTGGTTTGGAGCATGCTGAATGTTGAGACTGCTTGAGATTGTGTGATGCTATCTATGATGTTTATGTTGAAAACATGAACTTGAGGATAGTGGGTTGTAAGCATTGTCTAGAAAGCATGTTTAGGATTGCATTTTGGATTGTTGTGAACCTGTTTAGTGGGGTCAGCGAACCTTGCGTTTATGATAAAAGAGGATGCTAGGGTCTCAAGTATAAATGGTCGAGGACTATCATTGTGATGAAAGGATATGAGATGGATATCAGGGTCTCGAGTGTAAATGGTCGAGGGCTGGTATTGTTTAAGGAAAACAAGTGAATATCAAGGCCTCGGGTACAAATGGTCGAGGGTTGATATGTCACTATTGGGTATCGAGGCCTTGGGTAAAAATGGTCAAGGGTCGATATGGTTAAGTCATCGTTTGCCTTGGGTAAAAATGGTCAAGGGAGCGATGCACAGTTCGAGGCCTTAGGTAAAAATGGTTAAGGGTCGAACGCTGAGCACCGAAGAGAATCGTTGAGGCCCTGGGTAAAAATGGTCAGGGGTCGGCGTGTCTCGAAGGAATCAGTCTCAGGTAGCTTGTGAGGGCTAAACATGAGTGGATTGAGTGACTCTGTTGAGTTCGAGTGAGCTTGTTGAGCTTGGGCAGTGGTTCCATAGGCATGAGTCGAGCATGGTACATGTGTGAACACGATTCATAAATTAAGCATGATGTATGTGATGCTTGTATGAGATGTATGTCTAGCTCGTTGTGGAAAGCATGATATTTTTACGCATTTTGATTTTCCTTGTATGCCGCTTGGTGGCTCTTCGGGTGTGAGCTACTTACCAGTACGTGTTATGTACTGACTCACCACTAGGTTTTGCAGGTGACGGAGAATACTACGACCCTGGTGATGCTGAAGATGAGACATGAGAGGAGAAAGACCATAGCTAGCTGCTTTTATCCAGTGGTTGTCTTTGTTGACTTTGTCTAGTTAAATGACCCTTGTAGTTGGATTCTTATTCGTCTAGTAGTCGTCTCGTTAAGTTTAGTGTATTTGATTTATATTTACAGTGATCTGAGCTTATGGTTTTAGTATTGTTGTTTCTTTTCTCTTTCGGGTAGACTTATAAACTTATTGGAGAGTTTGAATTATAAGTTTGTGAGGCTTGTTTCTATGAGGCCGGAGTATTATTGGTAGGTTATGTCTCTCTTATCTGAGTTGGAGCATTTTTTTTTGGTGATTTACTTTTGAGTTAGAGCTTGTAATAGATTCGTTAGGTTGCTTTGTCTTTTAAAGATTGAATTGTTTGAAGAAGACTGAGGAAGTTTTGTTTTGTTTTGCTTGGGTTGTCGACTGGCTCTGAACCTTTAGTGGTTATGAGGTTGGAGTTTGGATGGTTAACTGGTTATTTGCTTATAGAAGTATGAACTTTTGTCTATCAGGTACTAGAAAATTTTGGATAACTTGTAGTTATGTCGTTATGCTGCCGAAATTTTTGCAACATAATGGTTGTAAGATTAGTAATGTCCCCTATCTTAGTTTAAGTTTTGGGGTCGTTACAGTATACAATAGTAGTTTTGAATAATTTTATCTTAATAAAATACAATTTCATATAAAAATATATTTTTTTTAATCTAACTAAAAAATGGTTATGAAACATATATATGTGTTTTTTTAATATATATATACAACCAAAAGAATAAAAAAGACAATTACTAAACACTTTTTTTTCTTTTTATAGAATAAAAAAATAAGAAACAAAAACATCACTGGAAGAGTGTTTTATAAAGAAACAAAGTAAAAACATAGAATAATTTGTTGGACTATTTAATTTTTTTCGCCCATAAAAGGAAAAAACAGAAATTAAAAAGGTAAAATGACCCAGCATGTGAGGAAGAGCCACAGGGCCAGCCCTTGCCCGTGCCCGCCTTGCCCGGTTTAACAAATTTCAAATTCCTTCTATTTTTCTTTTAAATATCAAATAAAATTTTAGTAGGTCTAAATTTCAAATTTCAAAAAAAAAAAAAAAAGAAAAAAAAAAGCCCAACGGTCGACTACATGTCCTTAAAAGAGTAACGCAAAAATTTCCAATCTCTTTTAACTTAACCAAAATCATCGCCCTCTCTCTGCAACTTCTCTCTCTCTGCTCCAAAAAAGGTTTCAGAAATTCGAGAGCACTAACACTTCTTTTCACCTTTTTCATTCTCTTTAGAGACTCTCATTATTGTTTCTCTGAGGAATTTCCATTACTTCCCGCCTCCGCCATTTGAATCTGCTCCTCCCCTTTCTTCTTCTATTGCCATTTCTCTCTCTCTCTCTCTCTCTCTCTGCAAGACTTTGAGATTGTGTTTTCGACCTTCAACTCCTGCTTCATACAGATTTCTGACCCAGTAATTAGATTGACATTTCTGGCGATCGATTCTTCGTTGCCCTGTTCTTTCCCCAGTTTCCCATTTCAAGAAATTTTGGCTTTGAAGAAGTTTGATTGCGATGCAAGACCAAGATTCCTGTTCCAGCCCAGGTGAAGGTAACGTTGTTCGATTCTTTTGTGTGTGATCTTTTTCTTGCCGTTAGGATGAAATTGGCTTGTTATTATTGAGGTTGAGTTTGGAATAGTGTGATTGATTGAAAATTTACTGGTGGGTTACTGGGTTCTTTACTCTTTACTGATGTCTGTGAATTGAGAATTTTCTTTGATTTGTACATAATGGGCTGAATTTTTTTGACCCAATTTTCATACAGTTGTTGTTGTGTTGGAAACCCTAATTTTGTTCTGTTGTTGTTGTGATGTGGTCTTCTATGTTTTTTGGTCTAATCTTGAATCATTATAAGTTGCAGGGCTATCCATGCCGGAATTTACATTGACTTCTCCTGATCTAGTTATCTGTGCTGGTTCTCCCGATATTCCAGTAGACAACTACTGTGATTCACCAGAATTCTTGGATATCAAGTGTTGTAAACCAATGGAGTCTTCCATGGAGCTTTCCTTTGAAAATAGCTTTTCTGGAATTGAGGTTAGCTATAACCAGAGGACCCCATCTGTTAGATTTTCCAAGTTGTGTGTAACCTATGAGCAAGAACTGTCTCCAGAATCTTCCTTTGAGTTGGCTCCTCCTCCAGCTACCAGTTCTCTGCAATCTGAAGAACTTATTCAAGCTGTAAGTGTCAATGCAGGTTCTTCAAATGATGCTGTGACTTGGGATAGGATAAACTATGTGGAAGACAGTTGGTATAAGGGTGGTGATACCATTAGGTCTGATGAAATTGAACATCCTCTATATCAAACGGCTCGTTTTGGGAATTTTTGTTACAACTTCTCATCATTGGAACCTGGGAATTATGTCGTTGACCTGCATTTTGCTGAAATTGTATTTACCAATGGCCCTCCTGGTATGAGGGTGTTTGATGTCTATTTGCAAGACCAGAAGGTAAGAACCTACAATCTTATTTCCCAACCACCCACACAACATCATATTGATTTTTTGTTCCCAATCTTAAGAAATCTCGATAGATATGTTGTTGGTTTGGTTGTAGGTTGTTTCTGGCCTGGATATATATGCTCGTGTCGGTGGGAATAAGCCACTCATTGTCTCTGACCTCAAAACTTCTGTAGATGTAAAAGATTTAACCATTAGATTTGAAGGACTGATGGGAAGGGCAATTGTTTGTGGTATTTCTGTGAGGAAAGATCTTCCTTCAAGTGAGCAAACCAAGCATTTTATTTCTATTGGTTCATGTTGTTCAAAATTTAGTATTTATGACCTTGTGATAATGGACAATTCTCATGTCAGACATTAAAGAAGTTCAACTACTCGAAGATATGGGAACATCTCAACTAGCAAACTCAGAGATGTCCAAAGTAAACCTTCTTATAAATTTGATTAAATTTACGATTAAAACTTGTTTGGGCATACTAGAAAATTATCATTCATGTTTTGTAGGATAGTGGTGACTTGATAGTAAAAGAGAAGAAGTACCTAGAGCTCCAACAGGATTTTGAGCTCATGAAGAATGAGCTAGCAGCAGCAAGGAAAGATATGGAGGAACTTAGAAAGGAAAACAATCAAAAGAGTAGAGAATGTCAAGAAGCTTGGAAATCTTTAAATGAGCTACAAAATGAGCTCATGCGCAAGTCAATGCATGTTGGATCTCTTGGTAATAGACTGTCTTTTGTAGCTTCTAGTTATTTCACTATTTGTGAAATGATCCTTTGATGGGTTTTCCTTTGCAGCTTTTGCCATTGAGGGACAGGTGAAAGAGAAGAGCAAATGGTTTTCGTCATTGAGGGACCTTACCAGAAAAGTAAAGGTACGCAATAAAGCAAATGTTCAACATATTGATGATGTTCATGAAAAATAAGAATGAGTTATTGAGAAGTTTCATCTCTCAGATTATGAAAATGGAAAACATCAAATTATCAGAGGAGGCACTGGCATTCAAGAACTGCTTTGTGGATATGAATGAAATGACTTCTAAAATTCAGACAGCATGTACGCTAGCATGCCAACTTTTTACAAGAATCTACTTAACGTTAATTCTATGAATACATTGCTAATTAATTATCTGAGTCTACTGGTTTTTCCCCTCTGCTTTTGATAGTTAAACAGCAATTAGATTTGCAAGAAAACCTGAAGACTAAATTTGTTGAAGGAGCTAAGGAACGGAAAGAACTCTACAATAAGATGTTGGAGTTGAAAGGTCAGCTAGCTTTACTGTAGTGTTCTGGTTTCAAAAGATTGACCCAAGTTAGAGAAACTGAAGGTGGTTAGCGATGTCATACTCTTCAATGCAGGAAACATTAGGGTCTTTTGTCGGTGTAGGCCTTTAAATACAGAAGAGATTGCATCTGGAGCTTCAATGGTTGTTGATTTTGAGTCAGCTAAAGATGGCGAGTTGTTTGTTAAGTCAAACGGGGCTCCCAGAAGGATCTTTAAGTTTGATGCTGTATTTGGTCCTCAAGCAGATCAAGGTAAAGAGTGAAAGTATAGTGTAAATGAACCAAGTGAAAACCTTTAGTAGTTTATTAGATGTGATCTATGGTAGCATATTGATTTCTTGTGTACCTGCATTTGTAGGAGATGTCTTTGAAGATACTGCGCCATTTGCAGCTTCAGTTCTAGATGGTTACAATGTTTGTATATTTGCATATGGCCAAACCGGGACTGGAAAAACTTTTACAATGGAGGGTGCTTTGGGAGCTCGTGGAGTCAATTATAGGATTCTTGAGGAGCTATTTCGCTTAACAAAGGAGCGCAAGAAGCTACATCGATACAAAGTATCTGTTAGTGTCTTGGAAGTGTATAATGAGCAAATACGGGACTTGCTAATCTCAGGATGTCAGTCAGGAAACGGTGCAAAAAGGTAAGGTAGTGATGATTAGCCATTTCCTCGAAGTTTAATTCTTTGCATACTGTCTTCAAACACATTAGAAAAGATGTCAAGGCCGTCAGGCACCGTCAACAAGTCTGTTGCAAATAATTCTCCTTCTAAGTGACTCTTATAGTTCTTGACTCATTGTGCTTGAGCTTATTTACGGGTCCCCGACTGTTATTTACCCTGTGATAATAGTGTTGTTATCTGTACAAGGAAGGGTAAATTTGATGTTAGTATGTTCCGTGGTGAAATTTCTCACTTTCATAATTGATTTCAGGCTCGAAGTAAGACAAATCAGTGAAGGAATACATCATGTTCCAGGCATGGTTGAGGCACCTGTCGACAACATGAGTGAAGTTTGGGAAGTTTTACAAACTGGCAGCAATGCAAGAGCTGTTGGTTCAACCAATTGTAATGAGCACAGCAGCCGATCTCACTGGTCTGTCTATCTCTTTTACATTTGGTCTACTTATGAAAAGGGATGTGATCATGCTGTATATAATTGGTGATTTTTGATGTTTCTTAACAAACAGCATACACTGTGTGATGGTGAAGGGGGAGAATTTGCTAAATGGGGAATGCACTAGTAGCAAACTCTGGTTGGTGGACTTGGCAGGTAGCGAGCGGATTGCTAAAGTAGAAGTACAGGGAGAACGACTCAAGGAAACACAAAATATTAATAGATCTCTTTCTGCACTTGGTGATGTAATATCCGCCCTTGCCACAAAAAGCCCTCATGTTCCTTTCAGGTAAATAAGATTTGGACTATTTTTGCTGTTATATTATCTCATGATGCTGCAAATAACCGTGGCCCCATCTTCCTTTGTTCTTGACTCGTGGCAGGAACTCCAAGCTCACTCACTTGCTTCAAGATTCACTAGGTAGTATACCTTCTGTTCTAGGTTGTAAACACATTGCTTATGCGTTTATGTTACTTTTACTGATAAATGGAGCTCCTATTTTTAGGGGGAGATTCAAAAACACTCATGTTTGTACAGATCAGTCCCAATGAAAATGACTTGAATGAGACTCTTTGCTCATTAAACTTTGCAAGCAGAGTAAGAGGAATTGAGTTGGGTCCTGCTAAGAGACAACTTGATATGTCTGAATTCCACAAATGCAAACAGATGGTAACAAGCGCCTCTCTTTCATAGCTGCAATCTCCTGTTTGGTTCTCTTTTTTTTTTCAGGAAGATAGCGTTCTGCCATTGTATGTGTTTTTCTATGATAATCTCAATCTGGTTCCCTCATTGCTTGTGTTAGGCTGAGAAAACAAAGCAGGATATAAAGAGTAAAGATCTACAAATCAGAAAGATGGAAGAAACAATGCATGGATTAGACTTGAAGATGAAGGAAAAAGATCAGAAAAACAAAAGTCTACAAGACAAGGTAAAAGAATTTTCACATTTACTGAATTTACAATTGCAAAAACCAGAAACCATATTCTTGTGCTGATTTTGTGTGCACCATCACAGGTCAAAGAACTTGAAGCTCAACTTCTTGTTGAAAGAAAGCTAGCACGTCAGCATGTTGACACCAGAATAGCAGAGCAGCTACAGCACCAGCAAATGAAAACTGAATCAGAAGACCACAAGTCTGCACCAACGAGGCCACAGCTTGCAAGTCGACCATTAGGTAGTCAAAAAATTCTCCATGGATCATTTAACAGCATACTTGGAAAGGAGCAAATAAATCTCACTCGCCCACTAACTGAGAACAACGGCTTCAAACCGTCATTTCCCTTTCCTCCAGTGGATGGTGCCATCAAGTACACTGATTCCACAGAGAAGGAGAACAATCCAGAGATGGCAGAACGGTCTCTCGTGCCAACAAAGAGGACAGGAAGAGCATCTATTTGTACAATGGCGGCTCGACGGGTACCAATGGCCCTCGCTCCTAGGAGAAACTCCCTAATCCCTCTACCAAGCATACCGAGCTCAACTCATCTCCCATCTCCAATGTTGCCATTGCCCTCATATCAAGTTGACAAGATAGACGAAGGCGATGGATCAGACGACAGTAACTGCTTGTCTGAACAGGCACAGTGCGACAGTCCGAAAGAGATCAAATATGGAGGTAAGAAGTTGAGCAACATGTTGAGACGAAGCATTCAAAAGAAGATACAAATGAAGTCTCCAATGCAGCAACACATGAGAAGAGGTGGTATCAATCTGGGGATGGAGAAAGTCAGGGTGTCGATCGGAAGTCGGGGAAGGATGGCGGCGCACAGGGTGTTGTTAGGCAATGGTAGAAGAGTAACTAAAGAAACTCAAAGTAAGAAGGAAAAGGAGAGGGGTTGGAATATTGGAACAGCCGCTGGGAGAACTGTTATTTAATGAGTAAAAAACAATGGCTTTTTGTTTGTTTTGCATTTAGAATTGTAGAGATCATTGACTTCTCATATACTTACCCTCTGTATGTGTGTGAATATTCATTCTGGGGTGATGATGATGGTATCATCCACTTGATTTTCTCATGTATTTCATCAGAAAAAGGAGGGAATTCTTATCTCTTATTTTAGTATATGAATGTCTGGTGTGTACGTGTACAAAATTCAAAGTTTGTTAGAAAACTTGGACAGTTTATGTAATTCATTTGTGTGCTAGCGTCGATTCAGAAGAATTACACAAGATTGATTATACATCAACTTTTGAAAGTAGGATGAGATTAAATTCACTGGTTTTTTTATTCCCTCCATTTATGTATGTAATTGATTTTTCTCTATAACACCAACACATAAAATCAACATAAAGCCAAAAGAACTTTAAAATTTGAGTGTTTGGAGTAACTTCTGAAACAAAAAAAAATGTGATTTATTTAAACAAAATCAATATTTCTACCAACACGTTTTGAAAAAATTAATAATTTAAAGTGTGTTTACTAACTTCTTAAATGTTTTTAGATTATCAAAAGTATTTTTTTTTTAAAAAAATCTCAGTAAATAAAAAGCACTTTAAAAAAATTGGATTAATTTAAAAACTATTTTTGAAAAGACACTCGAGAGATAAATTATGTAAACAAGACTTTAAAGTAATTATCCAGAAATCTTCCAAATATATAGTAAGAAAAAAAAAATTTGTCATTGATAGAATCACTTTTGAAAAAGAAATATATAAAGACATTTATATTGAAAATACTTAAAAGATATTCCAAACGCAACCTTAAGTTAAGATCTACCTACTAGTCATACAACCATCACAGTTACAATTTTACTATCGTATTGCATTTGATGAGTATTAATATTGAAACTATCTAACTTTGTAGAATACATATACATCCTAATGTAGTTCAAAAGACATTTACAAAATTTAAATCGGTTTCGCTTAGCCTACGAGGAAGCCTATCCTTTTTGGTTTACACTAATATAAGATAGAAATGAAGAAAAATAATAATGTTTTATAAAACCATGCCACAAAATTACCAAGATCATATATTGACCTGAAAGATAAATTCCATTAAGTCGTTAAAACATATGTGAATGAAAAAAAAATGGTTTGTACTCATTTCAGAAATCTAACTCAAAACACAGCAAAATCTAAAGAAGAGGAGAAAAATCTGTGCATGACAAGGAGCATGATGTCAAGGGATTGAGTTTTGAGTGAAAAGCTTCTTGATTAGATTCAATTGATTCAAATGATTCATTGACATCAATTGGCCATGTCAAAGGGAGGATATATTGTGAGGGAAAATCCTTGGTAAAATATGTTTTGGATGGTAAATATGATTCATTTCCACCAAAATTTAGTTCATGGGATGATTTGGTCAAATATGTTTTGGATTCTATCATAAATTTGTCCAACTCAAATTATTCTAATCAAGTTTCTAATCAGGTGATGGATCAAGTCTAATCCTGTCATATGATTTTATTTATTTTTTTTAGTTCAACTAAGTTGAGGATTCGAGCTTCTTACTTCTTGGTCGAAGATATATGCTTAAACCAGTTGAGTTAGGCTCAGGTTTGCATCCAAGATTCCAAACATATAATATTTGAACTTGGTTGATTAGTTTTTATTTTTTAATGAAACTTCATAAAAGAAAAATGAAATTATTTAAAGTCCCGTTTGATAACCATTTGGTTTTTGGTTTTTGGTTTTTGAAAATTAAACTTGTTTTCTCCTAATTTCTATACAATGGTTTTCATCTCCGGCCTTAATGAAGCATTTATATTTTTAGCCAAATTCTAAAACAAAAACAAGTTTTTGAAAACTACTTTTTTTAGTTTTCAAAACATGGCTTGGTTTTTGAAAACATAGGTAAAAGATAAATAACAAAACAAGTAGATCCACGAATGTGAGTAGTATATATAGGCTTAATTTTCAAAAACCAAAAACAAAAAATGAAATGGTTATCAAACGGGGCCTAAGGAATTCGTTTATCTATTTTCACACGATGAATTGAAAATAGGATCTAATATCACCCTTAATCCGAACCAATTGTTTCTAAAAAAATCTAAGAGTTGGTGAGAGTAGATAAAATCAAAATAGAGGTTTCTATGCATAATTAATTTTATCATAAACAAAAAATATATTAACTTATAAATAAACAAAAAAAAAATCAACTTATAAATTGTAGTTTTTTTTCAACTCATTAATTTTATTGACCCATCTAACTCATATAACATAACATTTAAATTCAACCTAACCGAACAAGTTGATATACCAACTTAACTCAAATATTAAATAGAGTAGATTGAATTTTTCAAATTGGCAAATTCTTTGAACACCTTTAATAACGAGCACACCTGACTCATGTTATGGTGGTTTAGAAACAGGTTTTAAACATAAAAAATGAGGCTAAATTATAAAAGATATCTCTGAACTTTCTCTCTTGTTTCAAAAATACCTTTATTTTTTCAAAAATTGTAATATTATCTCTGACCTTTCATAAGCGTTTCAAAAATACTCTTAGAGTAGAAATCAGTTAAAATTTTGGATGGAAAATCGACGTGGCGATGACTTGGATGCTTTTCTAGATTAAGTCTGAAAGAACGACATTCAAACGTCGACTTTTCGTTCAACATTATAACAGTTTTTCTACTCTAAGAGCAATTTTGAAACGTTTATGAAAGGTTAATGGTAATATTGCAACTTTTGAAAGAATATGAGTATTTTTTAAATAAGTGGCAAAGTTCAGGGATATTTTTTATAATTTAACATAAAAATATATGTAAGTTACAAAATTTTCAAACTAAATTCATAATTATCCCAATTCATAATTATTTGACTTTATGGTATAGTTTGTTCAAATAATCATAAAAATATTTTAATTTATATATTTGTGTTGGTCAAAAACACCCCATATGGAAGACTACTATAGACTTTGACACATGTGATGATGTCTCTTATCATATGCTCAAGAATCCCAAAGCACAAATCTAGAGGGTTCCCCATCAAATATTTTCTTCAAGACAAAAATATCCAAATAGTTCACACACATGGCAATGGCATCATTTATCTCCCTTGCTCTAGGCACCATAATGTGGAAAATGTATGATATTTTAATTTTTTTTTACACACTTCAAACATTTAAATTCGTTTTGATTTTTTTTTTCATTATTTTTATTAGACTTTTATGTGTGTTTGATTTGGAATTTGCTTTGTGAAGTTTTAATTTCACAAGATATTATGTTATTAAAAGATATGAGAAAAAATTAGATCATAAACTTAAACTTAAATTAAGACTAAAGTTAATATGATTTTCAAAATCAAACTATAAAATTACAAAGTCTCGGCCAACAAGATAGTCAATCCAACCAAAAAAAATGTTCAAATCTCCCTAAATTAACTAGACCAAACAACAAAATCAAGTGGTAAAAAATATTTAAACCTAACAATGAAATGCTTAAATCTAGTCTAAAGAACCTTAAAAGTAGCCCTACAAAAATTGTCTTCTCTAACTATAAAAGCATAACTACCTAGCTAGAGATCTAAAAATAAAAAAATTGTCTTCTCTAACGATATTTTAGAGACAATATTTAGTTTATCACTTATATATATTAAAGTTTAAGGTTTTTATTTAATAGAATAAACCCGAACATAGTTCAAATTATCAAGGTATTGTATACTTGACCTAAAGGTCAAAAGTTCGAAACTTCACCCCTACATATTGTTGAACTCAAAAAAAGAAAAAAGAAGTTTAATTTAATGAAAAAATTAAGGATAAATTTAACTCATTCAACTAAGTAGGATGGTAAGAGATAAATTTAACTCATTCAA
This sequence comes from Trichosanthes truncata, assembly GCA_033996785.1. Classification (NCBI taxonomy): domain Eukaryota; kingdom Viridiplantae; phylum Streptophyta; class Magnoliopsida; order Cucurbitales; family Cucurbitaceae; genus Trichosanthes; species Trichosanthes truncata. The sequence continues at coordinate 80,997,798 of JAWPNB010000003.1, forward strand.
TTTTACTTAGAAAAATATGTAAATTTAATGTAAGGTTCATTACAAACGTTTGAAAAATATGTAACTAGTATTATTATGTTTATGCAATTTGTTCTTCATTTTTTTTAGTCTCTATGAAGCTGGATATCTAAAGTCCTGTTTGATAATTATTTGATTTTTGATTTTTGAAAACTAAGCTAATAAAGACTACTTCCACTCATTATTTTCTTTATTTTGTTATCTACTTTCTAAAAGTGTTTCCAAAATCCAAGTCAAGTTTTGAAAATTGCAAAACATAGTTTTTAAAAATTTGTTTCTATTTTTAGAATTTAGCTATGAATTCAAATGTTTCTTTAAGAGATTGAGAAAATCATAGTAAAAATATTGTGAGGAAATAAGCAAAATTTTATCAAAAATATAAAACTAAAAACGAAAGCATTACCAATTAATGTGGGCCTAAAATATAAAAATCACCATTTGAAATGTTCAAATTTTATGTTTGTATAAAAAAAAATTTAACTTACATTTTATTCATAATATCATGTGTTGGTATCTTATATTTAATTAATGTTTCCATGTGCTTGTATCGTGTTCTCACAAGCAAATTCTAAAATTTTATTTAAAGAGAGCAAGGAGAGGAAAAAGTATATCAAAATTTTAAAAAAAATCGAATGGAGAGGAAATAATTATATACAATATTGAAATAACTATCCTCTCTTTCAACTTATGATGATTGTATGCTTGTATAGAATACTAGTAATAAGAACTCCGACTTATTTTCTGTCGTGTGGTTCATTTTTATTAGCTCAAAAATATTAGTAAAGTCTACTTAATTATTAGCTATATAGTACAAGTAGACCACCTCCTTGACTTAAAAGTTTCGAATAAGATTGAAACTAACTTCACTTTCGTTGATTTGTAAGTGATAGTTATCAAGTTTGCACAATGACTGATGAGACCAACTAAATCCATTCTCATGACATAATTAAAGTTCGAACCACCACTTGAAGAAAATAGTTTAGATTGTCTACCTATCTTTACACATATGAGAAATCACTCACAACAAACAAGAAGCTATCCTATTATATTGATTGAGGGGTTTCAACCGATTAAGAAATGACCAATTTATCAGCCAAACATTTTTCTTATGCTAGATTCAATCTCCTAGCCCCTATAAAAGAAAGGAAAAATAATTTTACCTTCTTTTGCCTTTGAAAAGGAAGGATTAATAAGAAAAATCCTACAAATTGCAAACTTTCTCCAAACCTACTCACTTGTCAATAGTAGGTAAGTTTTTTCCTTATGCTTGTATCAATTTTCCAAATATTGTATTAAAAGCTTAGAATTTGAGGGGTTTCTTTTCTTGTAAACTTTATTTTCGTGTTGAAATTTTATGCATATTTCAATTCGTTTATTTGGTACTTTTGTGCTAGATTCTATTATTTGGTGCTTGAACTTAACATAAATATCCATTTTTGGTCCTCGTTGCCAAGTTTTCATACTGCATTTAATTAAAAAAAAAAAAAAGTGTTGCGACATCATATGAATTTGTTCAACCCGCATACCATTAGTTTAGGACCCATTTGATTACTATTTGTTTTTTGGTTTTTGAAAATTGAACCTATAAATATTGCTTCCACTTATGGATTTCTTTGTTTTGTTATCTACCTTTTACATATATTTTAAAAAATCAAACCAAATTTTGAAAACTAAAAAAATATAGTCTTCAAATTTTTGTTTTTGTTTTTGGAATTTGTCTAAGAATTCAAATATTTTCTTAAGAAAAATGAAACCATTATAGAAAAATGATGAGAAAACAAACACAATTTTCAAAAAACCAAAAACCAAAAACTAAGACCCATATGATAACCATTTAGTTTTTTAAAATTGTGTTTGTTTTCTCATCATTTCTCTACAATGAATTTCATCTTTCTTAAGACAACATTTGAGTTCTTAGCCAAATTCTAAAAACAAAAACAAGTTTACTTGTTTTTTTTTTAACTTGACTTGGTTTTTTAAATTAAAACTTATGTAAAAAGTAGACAACTAGGAAATCTATAGGTAGAAGTAGTATTTATAAATTTAATTTACAAAAACAAAAAATTAAAAATCAAATAATTATCAAACGGAGCCTAAAGAGTTATCAAAACATGGCGGCTTTGGTTAACAAATTTCAAAACATGTGACATAAGGTTCAATTACATATATGATCAAATTTAACGAAAACCAAAGCAACTATATTTATGAAAGTTTTATCCAAATATTCCCAAGCTGCTGTAATTAATACTAGATTTAGAATGATATATGTGAAACATAAGCCATTAAAAAGAATGAAGATCTACACAGTAACTTGTACTAATTAGTTAATAATTAATAATATTTATTTGTGGGATCTAAGTTAATGCTTCAAAGATTCTTAAATAAAAAAAAACACAAATGGTTATTCCTATTTTGATAATAGGGTGAATTTTTAAAACCATTGCGATTATTTTTAATTTTGAAAATGTCAGACATATTAGTTATTCCTCATCAATGTTCTTGTCATTTTTTCAATTTTATCTCTAATGTTTTAAATATTTTAATTCTATCTCCAAAGAGAGCATAGCTCAACTGGCATATTGAATGTGTTAGCGACCACGAGGTTTGTGGTTCGAATCCCCCGACCCCTATTGTACTCAAAAAAAAAAATATATTTTTTAATTCTACCATTTACGTATTTAAAAATTTTCAGTCAAATTTTTATTATCACTAAACATTTTATAGTGACATTAAATTATATTTTATTGAACTAAATTAGAAAATAGAAATACTCTCTATTTTGATTTGATGGTTAGATATGTGCTTAAAAATATATTGAATTACTAAAACAAAATGAGTTGCTACAACAAAATCTGAACTTCTAAAAACTTTTTGAAAATACATTTTTTTTCTTGAGTTTTCATTTATTTGTTTTGGAGTTATAAAATACTAATAGTTAAAAAATCACTAATTTTCTTTTTTTGAGTTCATGTTTAACAACACGTGGTAGTAGAGATTTGAACTTCTAACCTCTTGATTGAATGTATATGTCTTAATTAGTTGACTTATGTTCAGATTGGCTAAAAACCCACTAGTTTCTTATATGAACAATCAATTTATAAATCACAGAAGAAAGTATAAAAATAGGAGTATAGGGTTTCAATTTTCTTTTAACAATTTCCAAAAATTATGTTGCCAAACAAAATTTTCAAAGCAAAATGTTTTTAATATGAAAAATAGAAAACTATTTCTAAACCTTTGAAATAGACTCTCAACTAATAACGGGCTCAACTAGCCAAATCAAGTTGACATAACATATTCATTAAAAAAAATTGACATCAATCTCTCTCTCCCTATATATCCATCCATATATTAAAATGTAGTTTGATATAATTTTTTAGAGAATATTAAATGCAGTTTGATTTAAATATACAATGTAGTCGAGTTTTGAATATAAAATATAGCTTGATTTAAATGTATTATTAACTTACGATCCAATTATTAGTCAGTTATAACCATAAGAGTTGATGGATGAGAATACATTGCATCTGAACAAATTTGAGGGGAAAAATGTCTTCTACCCTTTCCTCACTGCTACTCTATGCTCTAAAACATTGATTGATATTTGGTTTCATGCATGTACCTAATTATTGTTGTTTAAATCTTAAAAAAATGTACATTGTTTATTTTTAAAAAATTATATATTAATGTTTCCTTAATTATATAATTTCATTCTTCATTGCATCTAATTTTTCGAAAATTTCATCTTTTTTTTCTTTTGACTTCAAACAGGATTTGACTTATAACCTTTTGGTCGAGAGTACATGTCTTAAGCAGTTGAGTTATATTTAGGTTGGCTAAAATTTTCAATTTTAACTCTTATGTATTTAGTTTTTTTTTCAATCAAACTTTTCTTATCTCACTAAATGTTAGATCACTAATAAAGTGATGATTTAACATTATGTGATGCTATTTTATTGACTAAGTTGTAATTACTTCATGTTTTGATTTTACTAGTTAGATGTTACCGTCCATTATAAAATTGAAAACATACCCACCTCACATGAACTAGTCTATTATAATTCACTCGACCCATGAAAAATTGTTATGATAGAAAATGGATGTATTAAACATTTTACTATGTTAATAACTAGCCACCACATTAAATATATATATACATATATATTAATTTAATTTTTCAATATCATAGTAAGGACTTCACATAAGTTTTTTTAATATATAAAGCAAAAAATTGGAAGTTGTTTAAAGAAAAACCCATATACAAATACATTATGAATTATATATTTAGCTAATCCCATTTTGATTTCAAAATTGATTATTGTCAATTATTTAGAAGTGTTTCTTTCTCTATATGTAGTATATATTATAAGATTAGAAATAATCATAGGTAGCCGACTTTAATTTGAGATTTATATTTTACTTCTAGGAAAAAAATTGAAAAAAAAATAGTGATGCAAAACAAACCAATGCAGTTGGTATAAAATATATGTTACAATATTTCTCAGACATTCTCTTTATTTCATATTTTTATATACATTAAACTTAAGTTTTAAAAGCCACATGAGCATCAACCAACAATGTACTCTTGACCAAAAAGTCAGATGTTTGAATTTTCCAATCCACATATTATTGAACTCAAAAAAAAAATTGAGTTTAAAAAGTTAAAACTACATCATTATGACAATTAATAGATATATGTGGCTAATTCTGAAAATTTATTAGAAGAATATACTTTTTACTTTTTGACAAATTATAAAAAAGTATTAATAATTGACATGTACTATTTCTCTTGAAATTGGAGGTTCAAATTCTCATAACTCCACATTCTTTGTACTCAAACAAAAAAAAAGTGTTAATGATTGGTGTTATATGAACATGTAGGCCCCATTTGATAACTATTTGATTTTCTGTTTTTGAAAATTAAGTTTATAAATCCTACTTTTCCTATGGATTTATTTATTTTGTTATCTACTTTTTACTAACATTTTCAAGATCCAAGCTAAGTTTAGGAGACTAAAAAAAAGATTTGTTTTTGTTTTTGGAATTTAGCTAAAAATTTAGAGATGAAAACCATTGTAGAGAAATTGTAAGAAAATAAGAAGTACAATTTTAATTTCAAAAACCAAATGGTTATCAAACGAAGACCGAGTTTTTTATTTCTATTTTTATAATTGTAAAAAAAATCATGAAAATATTCGTACTATTTTAATTTTATGTAAATATTCTACATCAAATAAGGAGTGATTATTCAAATCTATAATTTATGAAGGGAAAAAAATAATCTACTCTATGAAAAGAAGGTACAAGTGCTTAGATTGACAAATTAAATTTCAAATATATATAATATACTTTTAATATATATTGACAATTGAAAAAACATTTAGATTAAAAAGTGAAAGGGGATTTTTTTTTAATCTTATTCCTTTAATCAAACAATATGGATTTTCTTTTATTCAAATACTTGGTGTAATAAAAGCCAAATTTTTCTTGTCCTTGTTGGTCACTTTTTAAATATTCTATTTTCTTAACCGACAACTTCTCTATGTTTGTATATATACAAAATGTAGTATACTTTTATATATAGTGGTGGAACCTTGGGCCCGGGGACCCTTATCTTTTCTATAAAAAAGAACATATTTCTTTCAATTTTTTAAAAAAGGTTATTTATTAATTTTATTACTTTTTCCATTTTTTTTCTTTATATTAGATATGGATGGAAATGGAAAAGTATTTAAAAAGAAAAAAGAAAAAAAAATCAGAAAACTAATTGTTTTTTTTTTTATGATTACAAAGTAAATAAACTATATAGAATTTAAGCTCCTCTATTATAGATTTTTGGATCCATTCTTATTTTACTCATTGCATGATGATTAATTAAAGAAATGTACAAAAGTCGATTAAAGACCATATTATAAAATCACATATTTGTTAATATAGATGGTAAAAATAAATATATAAATTAAAAAAATTTATATTCATATTATGCATAATTTATTTTATTTTATCAACGTTATGCTAATTGTTTTTGTATATATTAACTTGACTTATTAGATGGAGTTGTTAATTTGGTGGGAGTCAGGGCCATGACCATAACACATGTCAAGCTTTGGTTTTTAATTTTTTTTTTTTTTAAGTTCATCACAACCAGGCTGGTGGCACGTGACTTTGCCATGTGACTCCCTCCTAAATTTTTTTTCGAAGTTTTAATGTATAGTTTCACAATGTTGTTTTAGTTCTTAAAACTTTATAAATAGATATAATGAAAAAAATCTATCTCCCATTGTGTCATGCAGACATGATCGAGGCACACACAACGTGCCTTTTTTTTTTTTTACAACATGCTTTAGTCCTAGGTATTTTCAAATGTGCCCTAAAGACATAGTCAAGACATATACCTAATGTATTTAATTCTTTTCCAATATATATTTTAGTTCTCGGTGACTTTTAGTGGTCATCTAGCATGAGAAGAAGTCATGTTTGTCGTGGGCATGAATTTGCAACGTTCTATCATGCTTTATTTTTTAGGAAAAAAAAATAAGTTTAATGAAAGAAAAATACTAACTCATTTGTAACTTTTGTGATACTGTCCTAAATCTGAATTACAATTTATATCAACTTTTACATTTTCCTTTTTTTCTAAGTCCTAGACATCGAATATGGTATTGGATTTGGAAATAAATGCCCTAAGTTTCGTTCCTCCTATTGATTACATTAAATATTCAAATTGGAAAAAATATATATATGTTATGTTATTGTATGATCTTATTCACGTATCCCAATTTTTCATTGCTAAATGAAATATTTTTCATAGAAGTGTATGCTTGACATATTTATCTAACATTTTCTCTCTTTCATACCTCTTAAGTTGAACATATTCTAACGTATTGAAAAAGTTTAGGAATAGCTTACTTAAATCATAGCTTTAAGTGTATCAACCTGAACATAACTCCACTAATTAAGATATGTATGTTCGACCAAATTGTCAAAAGTTTGAATCTATTACCCACATGTTGTTGTACTAAAAGAAAATTATAACTTTAAGTTATTAGGTATTAATGTCTCTTAATGGACAATTCAAATCCTTTCTCCCATCATTTGTAATGTATTATTGTACAAAAATAAACAAGTGAAAAATATTAACTCTAGATGAATAATGAGATATCCAAACTATTTTGTTATTTTTTTTCTCCCGTCTCCATGAAATAAAAATAATTCGACTGTCAACACATGTTCGTAAATACTAAAGCTTATATCATCCTCATAAAACAAGTTTTTAAATGTTGAACTCGTGTCTTCTCATCTATTTTACAGTCTATTTAAGATAATTTTCTAGAGCCAACAATAAATGTAATTTAGGATGCATTTTAGGGACATATTATTTTACTTTTAAAGGTCTTATCGAATACTTTCATGCAATTAAGTGTTCATTTCGCAGGAATCGAGCAATCGAGGATAAAATTGACAAAGGAGAAGAAAAAGGGACAAAATAGTCATTTATAGGCTTCATTTGGCATTTGGACAAAGAAAGTATTGAAGAACAAGTTGGCAAACCCATGAGGGTAGCGTTGCAACACCGTTGGTAGCGTTATGATTTTGTAAATATGGAAAAGGGACAGCGTTGCAACGTCGTCCCCTGTGTATAAATAGGAAGTTGTACATACGAGTGAGGGGAGCCGTTTTAGAGAGACCTAAACCCTATTTTCAATAGAAGCACTATTTGGAGGCGTAGAGAGCATATTGGAAAGCTAAGGAGGAGACTTAGGGCTCGGGATCGTGAAACATCACGTTGGAAACGAGTGTTAGCGCGCGTCGTCCAGTTTTTCTCTATTCTCTTTACTTTGTGTCTTTAATATTTTTAGGATTTAGTGGACTGTATTTGAATGTATTCAAGTATTATAGACTCATAGTTGATTGCATTATTGTTATAAGACTATGTTTGATTTATTGAATGTGTTTGTAACGTTTTTTTCGCATCTTGAATTAATCTTCTAAGCTTCCGGCCATAACTTTGTATGTTAAGTTAAGTTTAGCTTGAGAAAGTAAATTTATCTAAGGACTTAGATGCATAACTATGATTAATCTATTGCATGAGAATGAATAAGTTAATGCTAGATGTCATTAACAGAATTTCATAATATCATGTCTAGTTGTAGAAATAGACCAAGAGGTTGATTTACTTCTTGCATGAGTTCAATTGGGCTTGAGACAGTCAATTGAATATTTTAGTAATCCTTGACTTAGGACTATTGTATGTTTCATAATTCTTTAGTCAATTTCATAGTTGTGCTTCATGAATTGCAATTAACGAATGTTTCTCTAAAATTGGACTCCAACTTTGTACATAATAGTTTAGGTTTTATGTATTTGTCAAAAGAATCAAATCAAAATTAGATTTCTCTAAATAAAATTGGGCATAATTAACTATAGTACTACTTAATTAATCTAAGAACTTCAATCCCTGTGGATGACCCTGGGCACTATTATTGCAAAATATTTAGAGGTCCGATTTTTATAAATTTAATCTTGATAGGACCTTCGACAAGTCCTTTATCAGCCAACAATTATAATTTGGTTAGAATCTTTTATTATCTAAAATGCCCCTTGATTTTTGGAAATTTGTATAATTAGAATCTTTATATACATAGAATTATTGATTTTTTGAGAATTTGTATGACTAAAATCTTCATATATGTAGAATTATAGATACCCAAAAATATATAAATGCACAACATTTTAGATAACCGTGTTTGTTTTGAAGAAATAATTTATAAGAATATTTGAAAATATTCATATAATTGTGTTTGTTTTGTAGGATTTGTGTATGAGGAATGTTTTAAGATTATGTGTTATACCAATAATGTCTTTATTAATCTTTAGGTAATTTACATATCAATTAAAATAATTTAAATTTATATCTAAAGTTTATTTTATATTTAAATGTAAAATATAAATATAGTTAATTGCAGATCATTTATCGTGCATAAATACATTAATTTGTTTTTAAATAAAAAAATAAAAATGTGAAATAAAAAAATTGATGAAAGAAAAAATATATAAAAGAAAAATGAAGAGCAAAAATGTCATTAGTAGATGCCTACACGACATGAGAATCTTAAAAATCCATGATTCAAAAGGGCATTTAAAATTGGTTAAATGCCTCCATATGAGCATCCTAAGATGCTCGGACATCTTGAAATACTTAGGTATCTTACATTTCTTCAAAGCCAATGAAGTAATGCAGATGTCCATCCAATAGAAATCTTGGATTCTCACCAAACAAACGACACTTAAATGAAAAGCAAACAAGGCTTTTGTTAGTTTTGATAACCAACTTGGAATTAATTAACATACTTTGTGGTTATTATTGCAAAAAAAAAGAAAAGAAAAGAAAAGAAAAGAATGCTTTTAACTCATTGGATTCTTTCAAGTTCATAAATGCATTAATCAAAATATTAAATATTAATTAAGACATATAAAAAAATTAACCTTATGATGGTGCCACTTGTGGTGTGGGGGCAAGGATTCCATCTCCTTAATAAAAGACAAATTTTTTATCTTCATTTTCTCCTTTATTAAAAGCATCAATTAATAATTCAAAGGAAGTTGAAGGACATCATTGATAAATTATTTCTTCACCAATTTTATATCTATTTTTGAGTTATAACTCATTGTACCTATATGATATGTAATAATTTAATATGGAAAGTAGTTTGATATCTGTACATTCATTTATTAGGCCTAATTAACTAATAATATTAAACTTATCTTAATCTTTTAGCTTAACTTCTTAGACAGGATGACTCAATCAATATAGTATAGGTCATATAAATTATTTCTTATGAATTACATATCAATAGTCCACACATGTTGGATCTTATATTTATATTAATATTAGATTCAATACGTGAAAGATGGTAATTAATGTATTGAAAAGATTAAATTTATCATACTTCTCAACATACAATAGTTTAATAATATATTGTGTGATGATTTTTAATTTGCCTATCAAGATTTTGTCTCTTTTAGTAAACAAAATCAGTACACGAAAATATATATCTAGCAACGTTACTTTTTTTTTTTTTTTTTGCAAAGGTAGATATATTTACTGCAAAAGAGCGACCTCAAAATCTGAGGTCAAGGCACAAAATACAAAATTAGAGAACATTAAAAAAAAAAAACGTTACTTCTAACATTGGTACTAAAAAAAATGCCATTAAAAATCATTTATTATGGCTAAAAAAACAACTACCATGGTTGAATTTGTGGTTTATTTCCTCTCTATCTTATTTTAAATTATGGATCACACGTTGGCTGCACAAACATTTTTCCCTCTTTCTATTTTCAAAACTTTTTACCAATGATAAAAAAAATGATGTGGAAAAGATTGATAAATGAGAATCCAAGTAAGAGAAAATTTCAAAGAATTAAAGGGATTATTCAGGTTAAAATAATATTTTAGTCCCTGTACTTTGGATTTTGTTCCATTTTAGTTCATATAATTTCAAATGTCCAATTTTAGTCCATGTACTTTCAATAAAGCTTAAAATTGGTTCCTATTGTTAGTTTATTGTTAACTTTTCTTTAAAATATATTAATCTATATTAGCTTTTCTTCTATAAATTTTGCAAGATAAGATTAACCTTTTTAAATCTCATTCTTAGATAAAATGGAAAATCTATTTAAATTCTTATCTTAAAAGGAATATGGAAAATCTAGGTCAAAGGCCCTATAAATACGCCATTATGACTCAAAGAAAGGGAGTTCAACTTAACCCTCATTCACTAAATTCTAGCTTGTTACACCTAAATTCTACTAGCTAACTTAAGCATTGGAGCTGCTGTGGCAAGCGCCACACCAATGCTCAGTCTTTTCCCTTTTGCAGATCACCTATTTCCCCCAAATTACAAATTTACATTCGTTGTCACGTGAAGGTCAAGTGATCATATTTCTCTTGGCCAGATTTCGACAACAACAGTTGGCACCCTTTGTGGGGATCGAGAGTGTTTTGACCAAAGAAACTTACATACCAACATTAAGGATGAAAAAGAAGGCCATGGATCTGAACCGTACTGTGGAAGAAAATAATTTCAATCAAGAACGTCACCCAAGAAGGATGAGAGAATGAGCTTTCCAGACAATGGCAACATAGCCACCGAGGAAGAGCCCACCTCGGCCTCAATCTGAGGGAAGCCAACTTGAGAAATTCGAAGAGCTGAAGAAGAAGGTCGATTGAATTGACCTAACATGAATTCTGTAGATCCTGGATCAACCTAACCCTGAAACTCTACGTAAACAGAAAGAGATTGAGCAGTTAGGCTTTGTTTGTGACCCTGCTAAAGGAAAAGCATAGATGGATGAGGAGATGGGTGATGCAGACACCCAAACTCTGAATTTGAAAGCAACTAAAAGGCTGAACTTAGGCAGGAATGAACGAAAGAAGCGACGCAATAAACAAAGTAGAATCAGCCAAACCATCGGATCAAAATCCACCACCCACACAGTGGTTGGGAGCCACGACCATGGGAGTCAGAACTGAGACCGAGGTCGACCCCAATATGGTCGAGGATATGAAAAAACTCTAAGAATAAACCAGAACACTGGGGGTTTACATCTACGAAGCGTGATCGAGAAGAAAAGACAAGAGAAAGCCTTAGCTGAAGTCGAGGCAGAAAGTTCACCATGGAAAGTTGATTTGCTGAAATTACAAAGCAAGATAGGCCGAAACATGCAAAAGGTAAAAGATACTGACTTTGATCTTGATACTTTGTTGGAACAGGTGGATTCTCCAAAATTCAAGGCTCCATCAATCAGACCCTATGACGGTAAAAGAGATCCCATAGAACATCTGAACACATATCGATCATGGATGGAACTCAATGGAGTACAAGATGTCATCAGATGCAGGGCTTTCTCTTTTAACTAAATAGAAGTATCAATGGATTGGTACCTGAAGATTAAAAGGAAGTCAATAGGTTTCTTCAGAGAATTGTATCGAGCGTTCGTGACACAGTTTCTAGGAGAGAGAAACCAAAAAAAGCCTACAACTCAATTGCTAACTATACAACTCAATTGAAAGCTATACCGATGGAGCTACATTAATGGTTGTGGTTAATGGACTCCGAGATCGAGGATTTATACGATCCTTAGGGAAGAAGGAGCCAACATCATATGTCGAACTCATTACTCGAGCACAAAAGTACATGAGTGTAGAAGAGCTCATTCATTCAAAATGAGTAGCATATGAGATAAAAAAATGAAGTTGATCAACCTTACAGAGGGAGAAAGTGATAAATCAGATTAGGATCCCAAAAGACAACAGAATGATGACCCGAGGTTGCCTCGGCCAAGTCATCTAACCGGCAGATTTCAGAAGTATTGATACTTCTCATTTATGAGGATTATTTAGCCTTAAACTAGGTTGTTCTTGTCATTTTTGTGTGTTTTGTCGAATAACGAGCAAGCTAAAAATAGCATTTATAAGATAAATTTATGTAAGCTTGTCGGAGTATGGAAAAAGAAGAAATAAGTTGAAAAGATAATGGAAAGTTGGCTAAATTGTTGTTTTTGTGCATATTTGAAGCAATGAAAAAAATACAAATGAAATGCAATTGCATTTCCTTTAAAAAAGCAAGGTGGTGAACAAGAGGGAAAATGTAATTGCAATGTAATTACATTTTCTGGCCTTATCATTTATTACAAAAATCACGAAATTTCACCAAGATTTACGGAATCTGCTCAATTTCTAGGAGATTTTTCAAATAAATCTCATTCCCAAACCTTGACCCATGATTGAAGGAGCACAAAGATGGAAACCCTAGCCCTCAATGCCTATAAAAATGGAGAAAACAAAGCAAAATGCAGCTAGGTTTTCTTCTACTCGCCCACAATCTGTAGATCACGTATTTTCTGTCAATTTACAGTAGTTTTTCTCTTCATTCTAGCTCTGTAACTTTTGAGGTTGATCCCTCCTCAACGAAAGTTAGAGGAGATGAAGATCCATTTGCCTTTAAATGGGTATTTGGATTGATTAAAGCAAGGAAACATTCGTAGTGTTGTACTATGTTTTTATTCGAATTTAAGCCCTATGTTTTATGCTCTGTGTTATTCATTTTTATAGCTAGGTTAGGTTTTGTAAGTTGCTGTTAAGTCATTTGATTTTTGCTCTTCTTAGTTAAGATAGGTTTGTTGAGTAATTAGGATTACCTCAAGGTATTGAATTTTCCAGTAAAGCTATTCTTGACATTATGGTTTTGTAAGAAAGTTTAGTACCATTGAATTTCATATTCTGTTTTTGACTTCTTTTGTAAATGTTTTAAGTTGTTGGGTTAATTTTACCACAAAGTTTTCATAATACATTTCAGATTAGGTAGCTTTATTATTCTGGAACTTATTCCCATTATTTCGAATCATCAAGTATGAGCTTAATAGCAATTCAATTGTTGATTTTATTTTCTTCAATTATGAACTAAGTCTTTCTTTGGGATTCAAGCATGTGAATGCCCTAGAGAAAGGAATAAATGTTTAATATGTAAGAGCAACCTTGCTTAATCTCATAGCATTGTTTGCTTTTATTGATTAAAATTATCATTACTAGTTTAGATTGATCATCTAGATTAGTATACAACAATTGGAGTCTAATTCTGAAAAGGTTAGATAAAAATTGGGTATTCATAAAAGCAATAAAGGAAAATAGCCTAGACATAGGAATTTGTTTTTGACCCAAGACATAGGGCAAAACCTTTAAAACAAAAAGAATTGTGTTTGAAAATTAACTAAGTTCGTATTAGCCATAGAAATATAGGTTTAATCGCTTAGCCTCCTAAAGATACTTCATAGAAGATCGAATAGGTGTTGAATTCGGTTTACAAAGCTTAAGTGTTGAGTCAAATGATTGCAATTGCAATTAGGCCGCAATTTCTTTCAATGGGGCAAAAACACATTTGAATCCCTCTTTTATCATTTTTATTTCTTCTTTTCAAAAACAACAAAAAACCATCCCACTTATTGTTTTACACCGGTTACCCACAATTGCAATTTGAAAACATTTTTGCTTATTCTCTTGAATTTTGTTGTATCCGTTTCCTGTGGGATCGATACTCTGAAATACTTCCAGTTTTATATTACTTGCATCGACAATGTGCACTTGCACTTGACTGGAGCTTTGTTTTAATTTATAAATATTTTCTTTAAGCCCCACGTTTTAGTTCGATCAAGTTTTTGGCGCCGTTGTCGGGGAACGGCTACTATCTCACCTGAGAGAAATTCTGATGGAAGTACTGTTGGGATTTATGCCCTAAAGCCTCATAATTAATGATTTATTTAATAATTAATAATTATTTTGATTATTTTATTTGCAATATAATATTATCCATTATATGAAATATTCAAGATTATTAGTGTAATATTGAACAGTATGTGGTTGACATACAAGAGGATCATATTCAAGAAATAACCTAAAGGTTCATAGTATATGGATAAGGTTGGGTGCCTTATCTAGGTAACACTATTGATACGGCTCACTTTGCAATAGTTACAAATGATTTAATCCAAATCGTTCATGTGGAGACATGTGAGTGGAAGTATCTTATACAATGAGTTTATATAAGATTGAACCACAAAATATTTAATCTCTCTTTGTAAATCCGTTAATTGAGAAGATTAATATTTCATCAGGATGATTATATGCAACTCAATCTTAATCCTAAGTGAGTTATGAACTCTTGCCTGTAAGGGTTTGTCCTTTGATTTGCATGGTGAGAGTGGCTTTTGTAGCCGATTCAATAAGTCTACAATTTTGGGGAGTTGACCAAATAGGGAGTTGGGAATATAATCTCACAAGATGGAATTCACTTCTTCCCATATAGGATAAGTAGATGAGTAGTTCTCTTACATGCTGATTTCAGGACTTGAACAATAGGGCCTCACCCTCTCACTGACCCGAGAGGGACTTAATTTATGATTGGATCATAAACAAATTGTTCACTAGAGAATCAGTGGTACTTAAGGTGCAAGATGTAATTACAGGGATAAAACGAACTTTTAACCCAGCTGTAATTACAAACAACTCGTGAATGATCGACTTGCATGTATTGGTTATATCCATAGACATAACTTGTCCGACAATGCATAAGAGTGTAATTCTAGGTCTATAGTGGAGTAACATAGAGCTAATGAAAATTAATGGTTAAATTATCAAAAAAAAACCCTGAACTATGGGGTTGGTTTCAATTATACCCCTGAACTTTGAAAAGTTTCATTTTAACCCTTGAACTTTGAAGTTTGTTTCAAAACAACCCTTGAAGGTTTTTTTCGTTAAATTTATGGACCAAAAATGACGTATTTGCATATGTTTTGATTTTTTTTTCAACGTATATGTTAAAATATGTTCACATAAGCAACAATATAAACGCAAAAACATCATTTTTCGTCCATGATTTTAATGAAAAAATGCCTTCAAGGGTTGTTTTGAAACAAACTTCAATGTTCAAGGGTTAAAATGAAACTTTTCAAAGTTCAGGGGTATAATTGAAACAAACCCCATAGTTCAGGGGTATTTTTGATAATTTAACCGAAAATTAATTGATTAAAGAGTTTAATTAATTAATTTTGTATCATTGAAGCTTATAATCTGTATATCCATAAGGTCTCATTGCTAGCTCACATGAACAAATAAGGATCAATTTCGTTGAGGTGGTTATATCCATGGACATAACTTGTCGTACAGTGCATAAGAGTGCAACTTTAAGTCTATAGTGGAGTGACATAGAGTTAATGAATGAAAATTAATTGATTAAAGAGTTTAATTAATTAATTTTGTATCATTTGAGCTCATAATATGTAGGTCCATAAGATCCCCTTGCTAGCTCATATGTACAAATAGGGATCAATTTCGTTGAGAGAAAATTTTGAAATGTTCAAATTAAAATTTAGTATATTTGACATATTAAATGAGAGAAAATATATTTATTGTATATGATGCATTAAATATCAATGAAATTATTAATGTATTAAGATGCATTAAAGAAAATATATTTATTAAATTTGAATTAGATTCAAATAAGGAAATAGATGTCGTAGGAGAATTTGGAAAGGTTTGAATAAGATTCAAACTGGTTAGATAAATATATTTGAATATATTAGATATTAAAATATATTATTTAATTATTTTCCCTAGACCACTATAAATAAGACCCTAGGGGTGAGCCATTCTATGCATTCTTCACAAGAGAAAAGAACTATTGAAATTATCCTCTCGTTCCCTCTCTCTATTTTCAAGAAGGTTCCCACAAACCTCTATGGTCCTTTGTTCGAGTCATAGCAATGAAGACTTTGCGAAAGTCTTGGAATTCAACCTCATTGGAGTTGGAGTATAAGGAGAAAAAGACCAGCCATAATATTCTCCATATTTAAGTCAAGGTATGTTTTGCTTAGTATAAATTATTTTTCATTTAATTCTAAAATAAAATCAAAGTCAATTCCAACGCTTCCGCTATGGGTTTAATTCGATTATTCCCTTCAAGTACGTCATCTAAATTTGCTAAAGCGGCTTGATAAGATGAAAACACTACCAAGCAAAAGGGACAAACAAAAGTATTGTCTCTATCACAAAGACGACGGACACCTGACCAAAGACTGTAATCAACTGAAAGATGACATCGAAGCTCTTATACGGAATGGTTTCTTGAAGGAATATAAAGACTCGTATACCAAGAGGAGGCTGTGGCCGACCCGAGGCAACAATGACAAAGAAGATAGAGTTTCTCCACCACCTCATAAAAATTTCATAAGTGATTGAATTTATTTCATTCAACTAAATTACTATTGAATTGCTTAACTCTCAAACTAGAGGGTAACTTCAATTATGATATGAGAAAATATCATATTCATTAAATTTTGAATGCAGATGAAGCATTCCAGATATCACATATCCAATGATGCTTAACAAAAGCAAGGAAAAAAGGTATGTTTCCCTATTAGACAAAATTAGTAAACAAAAAATCATCTCTCTAGAAATTGATTTCCATCTTTCTAAAAGGAGAGTGATAAATAAAAACTAGCCTCCCAAGAAATTGATTTTAATCTTTCCAAGAGGATATTCATACATGTTTTTCCAGAGAAATAGGTTCTAACCATTTCCAGAGAAAAATATTAGCCTTATGGAAAGACCGAGTTAATTCTCAAGGAATTATCCGACATAATCCAAAGGACAATCCGAAGCAAGACTTTGGAGCCTTAAAATTTTGTGGAATTGATATCCATCTTCCTAGAGGAGAATCTTAAGCCTTATGGAAAGACCGAGTTAATTCTTAAGGAATTATCTAGCATAATCCAAAGGACAATCCAATGTAAGACTTTGGAGCCCTAAATTTTCTCCAGTGGAATTGATATCCATCTTCCCAGAGGAGAATCTTAGACCTATGGAAGACTGAGTCCAACCTCATGGGGTTCGACCTGCAAATCCTAAGGATAATCTGAAGCAAGACTTTGGCCGAACCCTAAAATTTTCTCCAATGGAATTGATATTCATCTTCCTAGTGGAAAATCTTAGATCTATGGAAGATTGAGTCCGACCTACAAATCCTAAGGGTAATCCGAAGCAAGACTTTGGAGTGCTCAAACGCGTTATATTTAAAATCGAAAAAAATACTTTAGGCTCATATGCAATAAGCTACACCATGAATTCCAAGTAGAGAGTGGGGGCTAATGTTGTGGGTGAAATTGGACTAAAGAAAGTAAACCCGAATTACAAGCGAATCTTGCAAGATAAGATTAACCTTTTTAAATCTCATCCCTAGATAAAAGGAAAAATCTATTTAAATCCTTATCTTAAAAAGGAATATGAAAAATCTAGGTCGAAGAATCTATAAATACGTCATTATGACTCAAAGAAAGAGAATTCAACTTAACCCTCATTCACTAAATTTTAGCTTGCTACAGAAATTCTCCTTGCCAACTTAAGCATCAAAGCTGGTGTGGCAAATGCTACACCAGTGTTCATCTTTTTCTCTTTTGCAAGTTATCTCTTTTATTACAAATTTACAATCATTATCACGTGAAGATCAGGTGAGATTTCTTCTAGTCAAATTTCGACAACAACATAGGCCTTAGCCTTTTTTGTCTTGCTAGACTAAGATTATGAACTAGTTTTCTAACTGTGGCTTGATCTCGAGGTGTGAAATCCTTTTCTTTTGCAACATACATAACGACCTTTGAAAAAAAAATTGTGATTGGAAGGTTATAATTAAACAAAATAAATAGAGTCATGAGGCCAACGAATTGAATTATAGAAGTGGAGCTAAGCGACAACGTAGGGCCGGTGTTGACCACGTGGCAGACAGCATTCTGTTCATTTCCACGTGGGCCCCTATCAAGTGGTCGTGTTGGCCCATCACATGGACCCATTACTTGCTTTCCATTTTCATCCAAATTTATTTATTTATTTCATACTTTATTTTAATTTCCAACTAAGATACAAACACTATATTTAAATTTTTATATTGCCCATTAAGTTTTCATACATATTTTATTTCATTCTCTGAGTTTTCAATTATTTTATTTTGGCCTTAACTTTTGAACTAAAATGTAATATAGAAATCATATCTTGTTCAACTGTTTATTTACATATTTAATACGAATATTAAGTTAGTTTTTAATTTCAAAATGGATATAAACTATGTTTAATGATGAATAAAATATTTAACTATGAAGACGAAAATAATTTTTTGTGTTCAATTTTAAGATTAAGATTGGATATTTAAGTACTAGTACATGGTAGAAAAGTTGGGGATTTAAACTTAAGAAAAAATATTATTATTTTAATTTCATTTTTCAATCTTCATATTTAATTATTTTAGTTTTTTAGTCGTTAAATTATATGATCAAGAGAGCGAGTGTCGGCTACCCAACAATCAATTTGAATTTCCCTTCACATTAATATTCTAGAATTAAAAGATGAAATATTCTCTCGACGAGGAAAATCCATATTTTACTTTGTAGTTTGGTCAAATTTAAACTTAAAATTTGAGTTACATCAAATATAGAACTTTAAATTTGTATAAGTTTTAAATTCAACGCTCATTCAAGTTTAATTTATTGTTAAATTTAATGAAATCAATGGTTTTTATTAAAATGACTCACTTAGGCTGAATAAAAAAGAAATGTTAAAACTCAACCAAAAATTATCTATCATGACTAAAGTACTTAAAATATAGTTTGGCTCGATTGCAAGAATGTTAATAGCTAGACAAATAATTTATAGAAAATATTGAAAATATTAACTGGAGATACTAATTGCATCACTTATTTAAGTAAAAAATTCATTTGGATTAAATTAAAAAGTTTAACATTAAAATTTACATGTCAGCCTAAGCATAATTCAACTGATTAAGATATTGTACTCTCAATCAAAAAGTTAAAAGTTCAAATTCTCACTGTACATGTTGTTAAACTAAAAAAAGAAAAAGGTTGAAAATTGACATGTTAAACTAAGTATAAAGATTTAAAAAAAAGTTCATTAATAAACATATTGATATGGGATTTTCCAATATAATTACAATTATTAATTAAAGCTTACGAGAAATATTGTGGAGGTCAATAACAGAAATTAAATTTAGTAAGCTCTGTGTGGTTGCATTTCAAAAGAAATAATAAAACTTCAATAGTCTTATCAATTTCGCTCCAAAAGGAAGGAAGTTAGTAGTACAAGAGTTTTTTTTTTTTTTTTTTTTTTGCCTTAGAAAAAGTACAAGCCCCTTTTTGCTTTTCACTAAAACAAATTCAAATTCATATTATCACCCGAACCGTCCACTAATATAACCCCTTTTTGCTTCCAACTATATAATTATAATCAATACATTTTTTTATTATTATTTTTTTTGTTTTAAATAACTTATCTCGGGGACTATTGTTACCTTTCAATCAAGTAAGTTGCAATGAAAACATCTAGTCAGTTGCAACGAAATATAGGGACAACAATACCCACTAAACATGAAAGTTGAACTATAAAAACTAATGTCTCATTTAATAACTATTTAAGCCTCGTTTGATATTTATTTAGTTTTTTATTTTTGAAAATTGTGTTTATTTTCTCACAATTTCTCTACAATAGCTTTCATTTTTTTTAAAGAAACATTTGAATTTTTAGCCAAATTCCAAAAACTACTTTTTGAAAACTATTTATTTTTAAAATTTGGCTTGATTTTTGAAAACATAAGTAAAAAATATATAATAAAATAAGGAAACTCACAGGTGGAAGTAGTATTTATAGGCTTAATTTTCAAAAACCAAAAACCAAATTGGTTATCAAACGGGACCTTAGTTTTTAGTTTTTGAAAATTAAACTTATAAATACCAATTTCACTTACGAGTTTTCTTTGTTTTGTTATCTACATTAGGAAAATGTTTTCAAATCTAAGCTAAGCTTTGAAAACTAAGAAAAGTAGTTGTTAAAATTTTGTTTTTGTGTTTTTAAATTTTGCTAAGAATCCAAATGTTTCTTCGAGGGAGAGAGAAAACTATAATAAAGAAATTGTAAGGAAACAAATACAAATTTCAAAAACAAAAAATGAAAAATGAAAATGTTATCAAACGGGCCTAAATGTATAATTAAATGAAAATTGAAAATATTATTATGATAAAAAAGGGGGGGGGGAGGATTTTTACTTCTTAAACTTGACATGTTGTATCAATTTTTACTGCAAACTTTTAATTTTATCAAATTAGACCTTAAACTAAGTTATCAACCTAAACATAGCTTAATGGTAATTGACATGTATTCATTATCTTAAGGTCAGATATTCAAATTTCTATACCCCACATTTGATGTACTAAAAAAAAGACATTAAACTAAGTTAAGTGTTGTAATTTTTACCATTTATTCTATTTCCACTAATTCACACTACTAATTTTAACCCAAAAAAAACTTTAAAAAATCATTAATTTAATGAAGAATAAACTTCACACAAATTTAAGTTTAATTAATACACCAAATCGACTTGTAAGTCATTTTCATTTGAATCATATCAATTTCATTCTAAATATATGTTTTTTAATTTATCGGATGCAAATGAAAATGCTTTTTTGATTGATTCTTTAAATGAAAATTTATTAAAAATTAAAATTTACAATAATTTTTAAAGTTTAATGTTAAGACTATAACATTTATTAAGTTTAAATTGTAATTGAATGAAAATGCAAGTTTAATATAAAAATTGATTCATCAAGTTAAATTCAAGGTAAAAATGGATATTTTTTCCAAAAAGATCAATTGAATTAGATTGAATTAATGGTGTTTTTCTTTTTTCTATTTTCTTTTTTTTTTTTTTCATTATATTGATACGGGCTTGCGAATTAAATGAGGGCATGTTCTTGTTTGAAAAACTTCACAAAGCTTTAATGCATTTCTTTTCTTTCAAAAAAAACTTCTCAAAGGATCTTTCTCTTTATAAATAAATAAACTACACAAAGGGCGGGGGCGGGCAGGCCAGCCGACTTGTCGAAACTCACAATCTTATCTACAAAAATAATAATAATTTAAGAAAAATAAATTTTAAAAGAATTATTTTAATTAAATATCACAAACCCCAATACGCAGGTCATTGTCATTGTCAGCTTCCAATTCTCCGAGCCCCGACCCATTCTCCGCAAAAATCTCCATTTTTTTTTTTTAATTTTTAGGAAAAAAACTACTTTTGTGTATACTTATCAGTTATCAGTTATCAATTTTAATTTTTTTAAAGGCATTTAAATTAAGATTTAAAATTAATATCTTCTCAAGTACAATTCACTTCGTGATATACAAGGTTTAAAATGTCAATATCAACGGAAATGTCGAAATCTCAATTTTATAAAAAAATCGATGGAAATATCAATAAAATGTCGATATCGATGGATATTTTTAGAAAAATTTTAAAAACAAAAAATTGAAAAAAATATTTAAATTAATAAATAAACATTTTACATTTTTTAAATGAGTTAAAATAATTGTTATAATATTATTATATTCACATTAAGTTATAATTTCTTGTTTTTTTTTTTAATATTTCATTAATTTTGTACGTTATAGTGGAAATATCGATTCTCTCCTTATGTCGATGTCGAATTCATAGATATGTTGAAATGTCGATGGAAATGTCTACATGTCGACGGAGATTTAATACCATGATGATATATATACATATTTTATGGAAAGAAACAACGTTCATATTTAAGCTATGTAAATGCACAAATCTAACCATAAAAGAACTCGAACATAACAAAATTTCAAAAAAAAATATTTAAGACTTCGTTTAATAATCATTTGATATGTTATTTTTTATTTTCACACTTATAAACACTACTTCTACTTATAAGTCTCTTTGTATTGTTATCTACTTTTTTAAATGTTTTCAAAATCCAATCAAGTTTTGAAAATTTAAAAAAAAAATTTTAAAAACTTGATTTTTGAGTTTGTCTTAAAATTCAAATGGTTCTTTAAGAAAGGTAAAAACTTAGGTAAAGAATTTGTGAGAAAACGAGCGTAAATTTCATAAATAGAAAACTCAATACAAAATGGTTGTCAAACTGGACCTTAGTTTTCGGTTTTTAGTTTTTGAAAATTGGATTTGTTTTCTCACAATTTCTTTGCCATAGTTTTTACCCATCTTAAGGAAATATTTGAATTTTTAGCTAAATTTTAAAAATAAAAACTACTTTTTTTTTTTTTTAGTTTTCGAAAATTGGTTTGAATTTTGAAAACATTTGTGAAAAGTAGATAACAAAAAAAACTCCATAGATAGAAGTAGTATTTATAAGCTTAATTTTCAAAAATTAAATGAATATTAAATGGAGCCTAAAATATTCAAACTCAAGTAAAAAATAACTAAAATTATTAGATAACATATAACAATGGTACTTTTCTAGTCACAAGAATGTCCTTATAACAAATTTAAGCATAGTTAAATGGATAAAATACCTATTGTTATCACAAATGTCCAAGGTCGATTCCCCTACCATTCTTGAACTAAAAACAAGAAGATCACAAAAATGCCTGTATAGCCATAAAAAAAAGACCCAAACTTAAGTCCACAACACTCCCCTCACCAATGACCTCACACTTTTTTCTTTTCTTTTTTAATTTTAATTTTTAGACCAATTCAAATGGAGAGTTATGTCGTTTGGTAGATAGTGTTAGGAAGAAAAGGGTTCAAATGAACAAACCAATCGACCATCATGGGAGGAGATTGAAGATAGGTTTTCATTTTTAGCAGAAAAAAAATTGAGTGAGAGCATAGGATATAATGATAATGATGATAATTAATGTTACTCTATTGTTTGTCTCTAACAATCCTTTGGTGCGTGTTCAAAATATATATTTTTAGTTTATCTCTCTTACACTATCCAACCGTATAAAACTATCAACTGCATAATTTATTTCAATCCTATCAAATAATTGTACTAGGGAGAGAAAGAATAAGACTAGTAGGAGAAAAGGAGTCATTTTTTTTTTTTTTATTTCAAGGAGAAAGTTGGGTGCTAATTATTTAAAATTTACATATTAACAAAGTTGTAATCACCAATTTAACTATCATTTCATCTACCTATTAAGTCACCTAACAATTAACACACTTCAAAAACCATTTAGAACTACTTTCTAAACTTCAGAGATTAAAAATGTCACTCTTCAAATCTTACAAGGCAAATAAAAAAGCCAATCCTAAACTCGTCCTCAATTGCCTCTTTAAAACTGTCACATGTAGATGTTAAAATTTGTCTTTCCCTAATAACGGTTGATACAAAAAGCAGGATCCTTTTACAATTTCTTTCTATCTCATACATCTAATGGTGCAAAACTGTCAGCCTTGTGGCGGCCTCCTCGAATAATTTCTTGTAAACCTGTCAGCCACATTATGACAAGCTCCTCGAAAATTTCTCAAGTCATGAGTTGCTCAAAATCACCCTTTATTCAT
The DNA here is from genome assembly GCA_033996785.1 of Trichosanthes truncata. Lineage (NCBI taxonomy): Eukaryota > Viridiplantae > Streptophyta > Magnoliopsida > Cucurbitales > Cucurbitaceae > Trichosanthes > Trichosanthes truncata. The sequence continues at coordinate 81,021,761 of JAWPNB010000003.1, forward strand.
GACCTAAATTTCTCAACAAATCCAAACTCAAAAATACTTTTCTAATATACATCATTTTATATGTTATTTAAATTAGAGTCGATTCTATTTAGATTTGCAATATGAATTAGGATTGTTTCATATTAAGCTATGGAAAAAACTTGGTGCAACCTGGGCGTACCTAAGTCTTGTGCTCTTAAGTTATTTAGATTAGATTTATTTGGTATTTGAATTGTTTTGATTTAGTTTTCGTTACAATAAAGTTAAATACAATTCAATACAATGAAAACTCTAAAGAGGTATTTGGGTTGAGAAGTTGGAGGGAGTGGAGTTGGAAGGAGTTAATAACTCCCCCAACTCCTTGTTTGGCCAAACAATATTTTAACTTCTATTGTGAGCCTCACAAATGTATTAACTCCTATTTCAATTCTCCATTGTGGGCCCAACAACTTTTCTATCTCTCTCTTTCTTCATCTCATCTCACTCATACCTCTCTCTCTTCTATCCTCTCCTTTCTCTCTCTATTTTTTTAACATAATTTTTTTCAATTTCTTAATTTAAAAAAAATTATTTATTTTTTATATAAGTTTTCTCATCATTATTATCAATTACTGATTAAATATAAATAATTCTTCCAAAAAATATTTTGTCCTATAATTTTAATAAATTTTTAACAAAAATATTTTTCTTTTTATTCTAAAATTTTATTTTTTAAATATAAATTATATAAGAATATTTTAGATATGATACTATTATTTAAATTGAAATTCTTAATGTAAATTACAGTACTACATAACAATTTTTTTAATTGATAAAAATCTCCTTATCTCACTCCCTCCACATGTCATCTACAATTTTTTTTTTAAGTTAAACAAAAATGACTTATAACAAATAACAATCTTATCTTTTTTTAGTTTTTTTTAATTAATAGCTAAAAATGTATATAATTTTATGATTTGAAGATAAGAAAAACATGTTTTAAACTAACCCCATATTACAATTTAAGAAATTAGTATTGAAAAAGATTAACTTATTAAAAAAATTATTTTCAAATTAATTATATTCAAAGTAAAAAGATAAACGATTTCTCCTCCAAACTTAATAAAATAAAATTATTACAATAAATAACATAAATATATAGTAATATGAACAAAAGTATATATGATATTCATTTTGAATGGTGTTAAAATATATATATTCATTTTGAACTTAATTATTTTAAAATAGCATAAATATTTGATATTTTATTTTTAACTTAGTTATTTTAAAACTTCAATGAATATATTATTTTCTAATTAATCAAATTTTAGATGATCCATTACATTGATTAGTTAGAAAAATAAAATCTTAAATTATACAAAAAAAATTATTTTATTAAGCTTGACAAACATATATTAAATTAAAATTTTAAAATTGACGAAAACAAATCTTTAAAAAATTGTAAAATATTCATAAAATAATATAATTTAAAATCTCAATTTTAGGATTGACAGAAACAAATCTATATTATTTCTAGAATTTAGAGAATAAAAACATAAAAATCTTGAAGTTTATTTGAATCCCTTTAAATTAATGGATTGAAATATTTTCGAATCACATGTAATATTTAAAAAAGTATGGTAAGACTTTCTTTTATTTGAAAACTATCCAAGACAAATGAATAATTAATGTGATAGATATTGAAAAAAGAATGTGGGGTATTTTGTTTAAAATTTTTTTTTTCTTTAAAGAAAATTGTAAAATATACATAAATTAATTTTAAAAAAATCTCAATCTTAGAATTAATGGGAACAAATTCTTAATAATGAAAATTTGAGAAATTGTAGAAAAAAATTGTACAAAAAAAAAAAAAATCTAAAATCAATTTAAACTTCACAACTACAAGTTTAACAAATCTACACCACTTTAGAACTTCTATTCCCTGCAACTCATTGTCCAAAACACAGACTCAACAACACAGAATACTTAACTCTTCAAACTTACTAACTCATACTTCATACAACTCTTTGCCCCAAATAGCTCATACCAATATTGTATTCTCTTCCTTCTCTTCTCAAATTTAACAATCGTAATATTGAGTAAAAGTTCAACAAGAAAATAGAAAAATCCTTGAATGAATTAAGATTCAACCCCCATAGTCTGATAGAAGGAGAGATGAAATTGAAAATGAAACTTCCTTGCATAGTACTAGTACTAGTTTGTCAACCTAACAATAAAATACAATAACAAAATAACCTCCTCTCTCTCCTTTTCTCTCTCCGTTTCCAATTGGGTCAACCAAAGAGGTTCTTTAATGGCGTCAGAGACCCCACACCTTCCACTCGTCTTCCTCTTCCTCTGTCCCCTCCCTCCCTCATATATAAAAACTCCCTCTTCTCCACAAACCCCATAACCATTGCATTCAAAATCTAAACCCATCACCAATGGAGGACGATTACTCCATCTTGCCTCCCGACTCAGATCTCGACTTCAGCTTCACCAGCACCACCTCCACCTCCACCGCCACCGACCGCACCTTCACCTCCTCCAGCGCCCGCAGCAGCCTTGCCCGAAGCAGCCTAACTCTCAGCTTCAATGAATCCCGCCTCTCCTCCGCCGCCGTTAACCTCCGTCCCCACCGCCACTCCGACCCGCAATGGTCAGCCATCAAAGCCGCGACTACTCTCTCCTCCGACGGCCACCTCCACCTCCGCCACCTGAAACTTATCCGCCACCTCGGCACTGGCAACCTCGGCCGGGTCTTCCTCTGCCATTTGAGAGACAACGACCACGCCAGTTTCGCCCTCAAGGTCGTCGACAGAGAGGCTTTAAGCAACAAGAAGCTTTTGCAGGTTCAAACGGAAGCCGAGATTCTCGCTTCGCTGGACCACCCTTTTCTCCCCACTCTCTACGCGCGTCTCGACGTCTCTCACTACACGTGCCTCCTTATCGACTACTGCCCCGCCGGCGACCTCCACTCTCTCCTCCGCAAACAGCCCGGAAACCGCCTCTCGGTCTCAGCGGCGAGATTCTTCGCCGCCGAGGTTCTGCTGGCGCTTGAGTACCTTCACGCGCTTGGGATCGTGTACCGGGATCTCAAGCCTGAGAACGTTCTTTTGCGTGAGGATGGCCACGTCATGCTCTCGGACTTCGACTTGTGCTTTAAGTCCGACGTGGTCCCCACTTTTCACACGTGGACTCGGCGGGGACCACAGGGTACTGCCGGCTGCTGCTTTGGGTTGAGGACGGCGGCGGAGGAGGACGAGATTGTGGGGGAGTTTGTGGCGGAGCCGACGGCGGCATTTTCGAAGTCGTGTGTGGGGACTCATGAGTACTTGGCTCCGGAGTTGGTGACCGGCGGTGGCCACGGCAACGGCGTCGACTGGTGGGCGTTTGGTGTTTTTATTTACGAGCTGCTGCAAGGGACGACGCCGTTTAAGGGAGTGAACAAGGAGGTTACGCTCAGGAACATAGCGTCGTCGGAAGGGGTGAAGTTGAGGGCGGCGTCGGCGGCGGAGGAAGAGGAGGGGATGGCGGAGGCGAGGGATCTGATAGAGAGGCTGCTGGTGAAGGATCCGGCGAGGCGGTTGGGTTCCAGCAAAGGAGCGACGGAGATCAAACGGCATCCGTTCTTCGACGGGATAAAGTGGCCGTTGATCCGGACGTACCGCCCGCCGGAGGTGTATGGGCTGATTAGAAAAGCCAGATCGCACGTGAGCCACGTGACTGGCGTCACCCACCGTATGCGGCGGCGGGGTTGGTGGAACTGGAGGAAGCTCAGTAACCGTTTAATTAAAAATGGAAATTCCAGTAAATCTCATACCAATACCAATTATTACACTTATAGCGCCAAAAATAAGATGGGTTAAATTATAAGGGAAAAAAATTCAATGGTTTTTTTTTTGGACGGTTTTGTTTTATTTTTATTGTGAGACACTGTATATTTATACAAAAAAATTATACTTAGGTGGTTTTTTTTTGGTTTTTTTTTAAATTTGTGTATCATTGAGTAGAGAATTATTATTTGAGTTGTGTGTACCCCATATTGAATTATTTAAAGGTAAAAGTTACATTTTTGGTCCATATTTTCATTAGATTCAATTTATTTTGAGAGTCAATCATATATGGGGGTGGAAATTCAAATATTTAACATTTTGGTCAATGATATATGTCTTAATTAGTTGAGCAATGTTCAAGCCAACTTTAATTAGTTTTAATTTAGTTCTTATATTTGAAAATACTTAATTTATGTTTAATTAGTCTCTAATGTTTGGATTTTTTTTTTCTTCAATTTAGACCCTATTATTTAACAAATTTCAATTTAGCTCTTTATAAACTAATGTTTTTTTTTAAAAATTTATTCTCTTATCATTGATGAATGTTAAAAGTGGTTAATGACAAACTTACATAGTATAGTACTCAATGAAATTTGTGGAAATCTAGAGAAGAAAAAAATATAATGTAAAAAAAATTGAAAATTTTACCAATTTCTTAAAAATTTGAAGAACAAATTGAAAACTTTTTTCTATTAGATCACCTTCTTCCTCTTTTAAATTTTCGTTAGTACCTAAGTATTATGTAATGTAAGTTTATCATTAGTCAATCTTAACATTTACCAATTCTAAGAGATTAAATTGAAAAAAGTCAAAACATAAGAGATTAAATTAAAAATTTTTAAATAATAGGGGTTAAATTGAAAAATACCCAAAGATTAGATACTAAAACATATGGTTTTTAAAAAAGGTTCATTATCCTAATTATTTGAAGTTAATTAGATTAATAATATCCCTACAACCTAGTGAAAAGTAAAACAGATTAAATATGTTAAATTTTTATAAATATTCAAATACATTTTATGAATAACCTATAAAAGCAGGTCACATTAACTAAAAACATGTTTTTTTTAGTTCAACAATATTTGAGGTGGGAGAATTCAAACATTTGACCTCTTAGCCAATGATATATGCCTTAACCAATTAACTAAGCTTAAGTTGACAAAATGTATTTGAGTTGGGTCATTATTTTGGTTAAAAAAAAGTTATTTAGAATCATTCTAATGTAAGTTTATCATTTGCTAGTTTTAACATTCACCAACAAAAAGCTAACATGAACACAACCCAACGATTAAAACAACTACTTCTTTCTTTTAGATTGGAGGTTCAAATCTCCATTTCATTTTTGTTGTAGTACAAGAAAAAAAAATCAATAAAAAAGGTACAATTGAAAAATGTTAATATTCAAAGGACTGAATTGAAAAAGAAACACTCAAAATTTTAAAACTAAAACATATATTTAGACTAAACACAATTAATATTGACATGACTTTCATTTTGAATCAATCGACACATTATAGAGATGTGTTTTTCCATCCAGGTCTTTGCAACCTCTCATTAATTAATCAATATGATTTCAAGTATTCTTTAATAACTAATATATTATTTATCCTTCTTTTTTAGAATGTGGAGGATATATGAGAAGTTACTAATATTTGTAGAATATCTACTTGGACGAAACAAAATTAATTACTATATATATACACGTATCCCTATATTTTATTTAGTACTTTTCTCAAAACCAAAAAAAACCTATACGAAAATCCAAAAAATCATACGTTGAGAGTGCGACCAAAGTCCCACATTGACTAAAAAAGAGGAAGATCATGAATTTATAAGTGAAGGACAACAACTACTTTGGTATGAGGCCTTTTGGGTGAAACCAAAAACAAAGTTATGAGGGCTTATGCCCAAAGTGAACAATATCATACCAACTTTGAGAGTCGTTGTCCCTAACACCATTCCATGTAGGAGAATTTAGGAAATTTGATAACTTGAAAAACTCAATCAAAGCCAACCTAAAATGCACAATTGAATCGAATGATAAAGTGTGTTTGAGTTGAATTGAATCTAAATAATTGAACTTTAGATTGAATTAATTGATGAAGTTTCTATAAAATTTAATTTGGGTGGAATCAAACCAACCCCCAATAAAACTTTAAAATATCGAACCATAAATTAATTTAAGTATGGTTTGATAACTATTTAGTTTGTGGTTTTTAGTTTTTGAAATTTATGTTGTTTTTCCTACAATTTTTTTTTATCATGGTTTTCACTTTTCTTAAAGAAACATTTTAATTCTTAATCAAATTAAAAAAAAAAAACTATTTTTTTAGTTTTCAAAACTTGGCCTGGTATTTTAAAGGGGAATTGTAATGGGTAGCAAAAAATATTAGGATATTTGCAAATCAAACCATAGTTTTTGAGATTTGCAAATATATAGAGAAAATTTTTAAAATCTAATTTCCATTTTTTTATTATTCCAATTTTACTCTCATTGGTGTATCAGCATGTATATCAATAGTATATATGATATACTTTATATTTGTATATCAGTCAATTGATATATACCTCAAACGAAGTATATTAGTAGTATATTACTGATATACTACTAATATACTTCTTTTTAGGTATATAAGTTAAATGATATACTCTCTTGATCAACTTTATATAAGTATATCAGTAGTATATTAATGATATACTCTATGTCAGGTATATTGTTGGTTTATCAACAGTATATCACTAATAAACTATTGACAAGCTTCATAATTGAATAACGCCTGTGGGAAATAAAGTATATAAGTAGTGCACCAATGATATGTTCTATATTATGTATATATCATATGCGAGTTATTAATATACTCATGATCAACTTCATATAAGTATATCAGTAGTATATCAATGATTTACTATTTGTTAGGTATTTCGTTGGTCTATCAGCAGTATATCATTGATAGACTACTAATATACTTCACATTGAAAAACGCAGGCGAAAAATATAGGGATATTTTTTACTTTTCGCTCTGTCCGCTTTGGCTGGGCCTTTTTTTTTTTTTTTTTTTTCTATTTTTGTAAATTGAATAAATGGGTGACATGACTGCAATTTATGTATTTTTTTTTCTATTCATGCAAGTGACCTTTTTTCTAAAATAGAAAAATTATGCCAAAGAGCACGTTTTCAACCATATATTTCACAAATGATTCATTTTAAAAAAAAAATATTAGCTTTAGCATGGCTCATATTTTTGCAACTATTTTATTCCATTTATATCCTTGAAAATTTTGCGCTTCTTTAGAATAATGTTATTATTGTGATTTATTATTTCCATAATGAAATCATTCAAATTACGTAAATAATTTTACCATTAATTAAATAAATCTATTTTTTTATAATATTAAATATTTTATCCTCCAATATTTTCCTATCCAAATTAGGTGTTAATTATTTGTTACCATTAATAATATTTAGGTTAACAAATTATGGGAAAATATTCTTTTTGGTTTGTTTTTTCCATTGTCATCCTGATAATTCTCATTTGTGTGGGTCATTTGACCCTTATACTTAAGTTATTCTTGCTATTTTGTGTATTTTATTGTGTAAAGAACGAGCAAAAGGTGGTTTTATTAGAAATATTCATGAAGCTTGTTGAAATAATGAAGGAGAGAAAAAAAAGTTGAAAAGAGATAGAAAAGTGTTGATTTGGTGATTTTTGTGTAGGAATTTGAGCAAGCACAAAATTGCAATTGCATTCCAAAATGGAAAATGCAATTGCATTTTTGCGCAGGTCTGGATTTTGAATAGTGAAAAATGAAATTGCAATCCAAAATGAAAATGCAATTGCATTTCTGGGCAGACGTAGAAAAAAAGGGAATTTCGAATTTTTAGCGATTTTGAAGATATTCTCGAGACATTCTCTCCAATTCTTAATGGCATGGGTCTTTCCATATACTAAAGTTGACACAAACCCTAGCTTATGTAGGCCTATAAAAGGGACAAAGAAGCCGAATCAAAGGTGAATCTGCTCCAATGAAACTATTGCGTTTTATTTCTTTCTGCTGCTATTTTCTTTTTTGTTTTCCAGCCCCTTTCAACTTCAAAATTCAATCCTTGCACAATGAAAATTGAAGGAAGTGAAGGCTCGCTTCCATTTGAAAAAGGTGGAGTTGAGTCAATTGAGTAAGAAGTGAAAAATAGGTTGTGTTCTTTCGTTTTTTAGAACTTATTTTCTGCTTTGTTAAAGGTTATTTTGTTCCAATTTTACGAGTTTTTAGCTGCTATATTTTTCTTGTTTCAGTAGTATTTTGAGATTCAAAACAGTCGTTAAAGTTTCATTGTAGTTCGGCGTTGAGTTCTTATTACTTCATAAAATTTCCAGCTTGTTTCGAGTTCACCTTCCTTCTCAAGTTAAGTTTATTCAAGTTTTTATTATACTTAGTTTTTTTAAAGTTTTGTTTAAATTCTCGTTGACTTAATTATGGAATTTTTTAATCTCTTTCTTTTACTTTCAGTTATGAAATTTCACTCTGTTGATGTTTTGTTTCTTATTTTTGCAATGATGAGCTAAATTTCCTTTAGGGGTTTAAGTTGGTGAATGCCCTAGAGGAAGATGTAAAGCTTAAAAGCACATGTAATTTACCTAACACTTGAACTTTGTTTGTTTTTATTGAGTTTAAATGTTGGGTATACCTAGCTGGCCATCTAGTGTTGCTTGTCAAGCTTAAGCTTAATACCGAAAGGATTAAAGGAATCAGATGTCACAAAAGCAATGGAGGAAAAGACTTAGAAATAAGTCCTTAACATCGATTCTAGACATAAGGCAAGACTCCAAAACCACTAGAATTGTGCACGAAATTATCTAAGTTAGATTATCCATAAAAATATAGGTTTAATCACTTAATCTCCTAAAGATTTTGAAGCAAAATTGAATAGGAGTTGAATTCGGTTACTTAGTTTTCTTGTGTTAGCTACGATTGCAATTGCATTTTAGTTAAATTTCTTTCTAAAGGGGCATGAGCAACATGAATTTCCTTTTTGCTACTTATTGGTTTTTCAATTTATTTCTTTAGCAACAATGCCTTTCCACATTTTTATAACACTGGTTACCGAAATTGAAATTTGAGAACAATTTTTGTTATATTTTGAATTATGTTGTATCTGTTCCCTGTGAGATCGATACTTTGGAGTACTTCAAATTTTATATTATTTGCCTCAACAGTGTGCACTTGCACTGGGCTGGAGCTTCGTTTTTAAACTAAAAATCTTTTCTTTAAGCCCCCACATTTTAGTTCGATAACGTCCGAAGCACATTTGTCCTGCACAATTTTCAATTGTCGTCAACCTCGTTTTGTCTTACAAAATGAGTAATGTTCTTTCTTCCTTTTTGTTTATTTAATATTCCTACTTTCTTCTTCCTTTTTGTTTATTTTTCCTTTGGTTTTTTATTTAAAATTTTTATTGTAGACCAACTTTATTGATTGAATTAAGGGCACGTTTACTAAATTGTAATGAATTTGGATGCAATCATAATGAGATTGTGGCGCAAACGTAATTGGGATAAAGCAAGATGTAACACAATGAAATTACGATTGATTGTGTTTATTTTACCTACCTCTGGAATTGGAATGATTACCATGATGCCCTTTTATATTTCTAATTAATTAAAATGCAGTAACTATGCTACCAGAATTAAGATACCCTTCTTCAATTTTATTTACTTATTCAATTTTTCTGAAATGATTTTTTAAATTTTCTAAAATGATTTTTTTGCAATAGGTCAAACAAAAAATAATGTATAAAAAAAATCCAAAAATCATAACAGATTTTCGGTCCACAAATATTTGTATATCGATATCGACCATATTTGTATCAATTTCGATAATCAAAATATGGCATGGCCAAAACTCGGGCATAAAAAATAATCGATTATCGATATCAATCAAAATATGGTCTATATTGATATCGATACAAATATGGTCGATATCGATACAAATATGGCCTGGCCAAAACTCAGACATAAAAAAAATATATCGATTATCGATATCGATCAAAATATGACATGACAAAAGCTCACACATGAAAAAATATCAATTATCGATTTCGATATTGATACCAATCAAAATATGGCCTGGTCAAAACCCACAAGTAAAAATCAAAATGTGGCTTGGCCAAAACTCACACATAAAAAAATATCCCGATTTCGATATCATCGATATCGATCAAAATATAGTATGGTCAAAAGCCACGCGTAAAGATCAAAAAATGGCCTGACAAAAAATCTCGTATAAATTCAAATAGGACCAAAAATCACAGAATATAACCTTCGAGAACAAATCTCTTCTTCTCATCCAACTAAAAATGTGAGACCATGGACAAAAAAATGGTCTAAAAAACAGATAAGAAAATTTTTAATAAAACCATAAAAATAAGTATGGATTTTAATGCTCTTTTTCAACCTGAAGAAATTCCAAAAAAAAAAATAAAGAAGAAGAAAGAAGAAGGAGAGAGGAGGAAGAAGAAAGAAAAAATAATTGAGGTTAGAAGAAAGCGAAAAGGGCAAAGCATGGAAAGTAAACCAAAAAGATGGGTGGGTCCCATGGTAATCAGATAACATACCCTTTTAGATGTAATCAGATTACGGGATAGAATAACGTGGGGCTCACAATTGATTACCATTGCGGAATACAGTAAACACCATCAATTGTAATTATGTGGGACCCATAATGTAAATTGCGTTTGATTCATTACGATTACAAGTAGGTAAACACGCCCTAATTTCCTTTATATTATTGGTTGATTTTTATTTGTGTTTTTTTATTTATGTTTTGTTTTTTCATTTTCTATTTTGTTATTTGTGTTATGGTTACTGTTGGGATTTATGCCCTAAAGCCTCGTAATTAATGATTTATTTAATAATTAATAATAATTTTGATTATTTTTTTGCAATATAATATTATCCATTATATGAAAAATTCAAGGTTATTAGTGTAATCTTGAACAATATGTGGTTGACATACAATAGGATCATGTTCAAGAAATAACCTAAAAGGTCATAGTATATGGATAATGTTGGATGCCTTATCCTGGTAAAACACTATTGATACGACCCACTTTGTAATAGTTACAAATGATTTGATTCAAATCGTTCATGTATAGACATGTGAGTGGGGGTATCTTATACAATGAGTTTGTATAAGACTGGACCACGAAATATTTAATCTCTCTTTATAAATCTGTTAGTTGAGAAGATTAATATTTCATCAGGATGATCATATGCGACTGAATCTTAATCTTGAGTGAGTTATGAACTCCTGCTTGTGAGGGCTTGTCTTTTGATTTGCATGGGTGAGAATGGCTTTTGTAGCTGATTCAATATGCCTACTATTTTGGAGACTTGACCAAATAGGGAGTTGAGAACATAATCTCACAAGACGAAATTCCACTCATTCCCATATAGGGTAAGTTGATGAGTAATTTCCTTAAGTGCTGATTTCGGGACTTGAACAATGGAGCCCCACACTCTTATTGGCTAGAGAGAGACTTAGTTTATAATTAGATTATAAACAGATTGTTCATTAGAGAATCAATTGTACTTAAGGTGCAAGATATAATTACAGGGGTAAAACAACTTGTGACCTAGTTTTAAATATAAAAGAGAAAAATATATTTATTGTATTTGATACATTAAATATTAAAATTTGAAATGTTCAAATTAATATTTAATTTGAAGTGTTCAAATTAATATTTAATATATTAGATATATTTAATATAAAAGAGGAAAATGTATTTCTTGTATTTGATACATTAAATATTAAAATAATTAATGTATATTAGATATATTAAATAAAAGATATTTATAAAATTTGAATAAGATTCAAATAAATAAATATCGTAGAAGATTTGAATGAGATTCAAATAAGTATAAGATATATTTTAATATATTAGATATTAAAATATAATATTTTAATTATGGCAAAGATTTGCACTTTATCTCTATAAATAGGATCATTGGGTTGAACCATTAGACATAACACACATCTCCTTAATAGAGAGAATTAGAGAATTCTCTCTAGACCTCTTCCTCTCCAATCCCTCAATCCCTTGTGGATTTTCTTTCAAGAGACTCTCACAAGCCTTGGTTCTGTGTTCAAGTCATAGCCAGGAAAATTTTATGGAGGAAATAAAAATCCGCCAGAAATATCTCAACAAACGTTCATTCCTTCAATTGGTATCAGAGCAATCTTTGAGTTTGATTTAGAATTAAAGTTTTGTGATGATGTGTATTTTAATTTTGCATGTATGTGATATGTGGTTTGCAAATTGGTTGTTTAGGCTATTTAGCATATAGATTTATTGCTTTAATTAGATCTTTTGTAAAATTTAAAAGGTTTAGGATTTTGTGTAATTTTATTTTCAATACTCTTGTATTTTTGGAGAGAGAAAGGAGAATTAAAAAAAAAAAAATTAGTACCCTCCCTCCAAATAGATGACAATTTTGTCCCTATGTGGTTGTTGCTTTATTAGATTTTTGCATCCAAATTGTCCATGTGTGAATTTGAAATTGAAGTCAAAAGAATAGATGGAAAATTGTTGCGCTTGGACCTATGCAATTATTTCACAATTGCAAGTTTAAATTCAATTTTCTGGAGATAATTATGAAGACAAAATAAATTGGATTAGAAATTGAAATTTGATCTCAATTAGTTTTGATATTGGAAATCAAAATAAGCAATGTGAAATTAAAATTAGATTTCAATTGATTTTGAAATTGAATTTCAAAATAAGCGGTGTGAAATTGAAATATGATTTCAATTATTTTTTTAAAAAAAATTAGATTTCAAATAAGTAGCGTGAAATTGAAATTGAAATCTTAATTTGTAATGACACAAGAAATGAAAAGATATTGAAGACTAAGATATGTCTTGAATTTAAATTGTTTTCAATTTCTTAGGATATGCCAAATATGCTGGTCAATTTTGCTAGTTTTAATTTAATTATGCATGAGATGTATGTTTTAAATTGTTTGTTTGTTGCATAAAGTATGTCATTTAGATTAAAATCCCACCATAGGTTAAGCATTATCATGCATCTTAATTAATTTTGAATATAATTGTTATATTTAAAAAAAAAAATTGATTAGGATGTTTCCTAATAGAATTGAGATATTTTCCTAATAAATTTATATTTTTCATATCTTTTAATATAATTTTTATATTTGAAAAATTAACTTAGAATATTTTCTTTCATAAATTAAATCCATATTTTTCCTAATAGGATTAGGATATTTCCTAATGAGATTAAGATTTCTTTAAAATAAATGTATTTCTAATTCATGCTTTAAATAATTTAAAATTTGAATTTAATGTATCTTTATTTATTTCTAATAAAATTAGAATTGATAATCTTTTAATTTAGTTTTAAAGGGTTTAAAATGATAGAATTTCAAGATTATCCATAGTTTAAAATTTTGAATTTAATTTATCTTTTATTTTTTTCTAATAGAATTAAAATAAAATATCTAGGATTTTAATTTGTTTTAAAGGGTTTAAAATTAAATGATAGAATTTTAAGATTATCTAGTAAGTGAATTATTTTTCTAATAGGGCTAAAATCATTGTTTAAATTCACTTAGGTTCATTAATCTAGTAATTAATAGTTAATTAAAGATTAATGAGTTTGAAATAAAAATTGACTATAAGGGAACTCTGTCTATGGAAGATTCTGTCTAGACTAAGGTGTTTAAGCTGATCGAAAGGGAACACCTCTAACTAGAAACCGACTTGGGAGTTGAATTAGCCAAATTTTATTTAATTTCACTAAGCATGCTCATAATGTGATTTTTTTAAAAATAATTTAAAAACTTGGTAATTAAAATCAATCTAACCAACATAAGAGTTATGAATGGTAGATTGAGGAACTTAGATAAATGAGATTAGCTTAATTTGTCTAAGTAAGAGAAAATCCTATTTCAAAATAGTAAATGGGAGAAAGAAATGTGTCCACATATCCTACAGTCTCCATTATTGGTTCACATCGTGAGATTCATGTGGGGCCTTGTGGCAGCATTTGGACTGTCCCTTACAGAAGGTGTTTGCATGGGTCAATATCAGGGTGAACTCCTGAGAAGGATAGGATTGTAGTTTTGTTTCCAATACTTGACCTACCCTACGACGACACTTGTTGGGATAAAACTACGAGATCTAAAATGATGGGTCACACTTACAAAGGGTTCATTAAGGTTGTTAATGATGTTCTTGACCAAACTAATGGTAACTAAATATTATAGGAATAAGAGTTATTCTGGTATAAAACTTTGTTAAGATTGTCTTAGTTTAGTGAAAGAATACTTGACCTACCCTACGGCGACACTTGTTCTAACTCACTAAAGTACTATAACATTATAAATGATTTATAGGGTTCATTTTTCAAATTGTTTGATTTCTACGCTAAAATTGAATGGATAACTGTTTGCATGATGTTAAATTATATATATATATATATTTCAATATTATGTCAGTTTCTCTCATAACTTTTAATTTTATTATTGATAAGTCAAAATTGAGAAATTTTATTATTTGGAAAAGTAACATTAACACTATAATGGTAGTTTAAAATTTTGAATTTGTCTTTATTGAGAAATGTTCTCAAAACCTGTTGCTAATGTTATTCAAATTTTTCGTGAAGCACATGATTAATGAATCAAAAGTAAACGAGATAGCTTGTACGTATTCAAAACATAGGCTTTATTTTGTATTTTTTTGTCATAATGTTCACCATAGATATAATTTTCATCATACATTTATGTATTATGTTCATTTTCATGTGTTTGTTTGCTTTTTTTGTGTTGAGTAATCTTATTATAAATAAACTCTTGTAGATATATAATAGGGTTAATATAAATTATTTAATTTTTATTAGATATATGTGTTATAAACGTCAATAGTTATATGGAACATGCTATGAAAATAGATGACGATAAATATATACAATGTTTTATATTGTACACAAAATATATACATAGAAATATAGTATATATATATATATATATATTGTAACGACCGACATTTTCAAGTATTAATTAAAGCTTTAATTTTGAGATTTGAATTAATTGTAAGGCCAATTTCATGTTTAAAGTTGTGTTGAAAGTTAATTTTAGAAATTTGCATAATTGAAATTTGAGAAATTGGAGGGTGAATAGGGAAGAAAAAAGGGAAAAAGGGAATTAATTGGTTTAGGGGCAACTTTTGTTAATTAGGTGACTTTGAGCCAAGCCCAAGCCCAAGGAGAAGTCAAGCCCAAATATCACTCTCTATTATTTTTATAGAGCACGCAGCCCTAGGTCAAGCCAAGCCGTCATCTTCTTCAACCTTCTCCTCTTCCTCCATGAAAAACAACCTCCACCATTAATCCCCCTCTCTCTCTCTCCCTTTCACTACCAAGAGACCCATCCATTCGAAAGTTTCTTCTTCTTCAACAAACATACATCGCCGGATTTGTCCCTCACATGCGATTACTGTTCACGGCGATACTGTTCATCGGTACTGTTCACGAGTGGTACTGTTCATCGCGGTACTGTTCACGACACGCACTGTTCATACCGCGGTACTGTTCATACCGTGGGGTACTGTTCATACCGCGGGTACTGTTCACGACGCCGAACTCCACGAACCGCCGCCGATCTGCTGCAGTTTGATTTTTTTGGCTGATTTTTGGTACTGCACAGTGCTGTTTCGACTCCTTTTGCACGTGGGTAAACTTATTTTCGCTATAATCTTACGGTTTTCAAATAATAGATGTAGTTTTGGGCATTGATATGGAAGTTTGGAGATTTACCCATTAATTTTTGGGCTCTATTTTGGAATACCCATTGTAGGTGGAGGTTGGTGTGACAAGATCGAATCAAACCACCATTTATTTAGTAAAGCTTGGGTCGGTTTGGAGAAAGAACGGAGGTAAATTTTCCATCCTAAAATCAAGCAAATCCTTGGAGTTTTGGATTTTTGGTAGATTAAATTTGAGAGTTCAATTAAATCTAGAACCTTGTGTTTTGAATTGAGTTTAACCACCAATTTGAGATTAAGTTAAATGTTAAGGAATTTATTCTAAATTTTGGAACTTTAGTTGGTGGAAGGAACTTTGGAATTTAATTATGGATTTTAGGAATTGTTTCTAACCTTAGGGATGGTTTGATTTAGGCTCCAAATTATTTGGTTGAGGTTCAAGGCGAAGGAATATTGGTGAGCAATTGGATGATTGGATTCTTGAGCTTAGCCAAGGTAAGGGATCTTATGCCGGTATGCTTAAATGCAAGTTAGGAACTGAATTGAAAAAAAAAATAATTATTTCAAATGAAAAGTTTTATAAATGTTTTTAGTTGTGATTTTTGATGAATTTTAAAATACTTTATTTTGTATGAAAATGGAGTTGCACATGTATGATTGCCATATGTTCTTATGAATGTGATGCATGCTATATGATTTATGATATGAGGAATGACATGAGAACTTTGTCTTATGTTGCATCATGAAATGAAAAATTTTAAATGCTTTGGGACCTCATGCATACATTATGTTTTCATGATAAAAATGATTTCGAAGGCTGCGGCAATTACCCCCTAAATTTATTGATGTACATCTATATGAAAAGGAGCCTTACGAGGCTATATGCAAAAGGAACCTGAAAAGGTTAGATGAAAAGGAACCTGAAAAGGTTAAATGAAAAGGAAAGGTTAGGTTGGGTTAATTGTCCACATTAAGCCGAAGAGAAAAGTTGAAAGAGAAACGTTTCCGCTATGAAAGGAATTTAGGTCCCACCAAAGGAAAGAAAGAAAATGTTTTCGAAAACTCATTATGTATGTGTATGCATATCCTGACCCGGTAGTGGGGTCACTTACTGAGTATTTTAAATACTCATCCTTTTTCAAAATGTTTTTCTTTTCAGGTAAAGGCAGGAACATATTTTAGGCGAGTGGCAAGGTGGTTTGCTGAAAGGTCATGGGTGTCATGAGGAGTATAGCTTCCGCATCTAGTTTATGTTTTAACTCAAATTATTTTGTTAAGTAAACTTAATTGAAGTGAACTATTTCATTTAATTTAACTTTTTGATTCACATTATGTTTTGCAATGATTTTTAAAGGGATCCCGAACTAAAAGATTTTGATTGTTTAGCAAAAAAAAAGTTTAATTCTTTTTGTCTATTACCAAAGATTTCGAAATTCTACTAGCATGCATGTAGTAACGTCCCTAGAAAGTCTAATAGGATAAGTCGGGTCGTTTACATATATATATATATATATATATATATATATATATATATATATATAACCATACTGTATATTTCAGATGACATGATAGTTCTATTTAGATATATATTATATAAACGTAGGTATATAGTACTTATATATTGTGCATGGGTTATAACTTATAATCGTCGACTATATCTATATATCTATATCTATATCTATAAACAAAAAATATATGCATAAGTTTAAATTGAATTATTGTTAGAAGCCTTTTAAATTAAGTAAGTGGAGAAAAGAAGGTAAAATAAAATGAAAACCACACTTACTTGATGTTTTTGTATAGGAATTTGAAGAATGCAACATAAATGTAATTGTATTGTGATAGAGGACTTGTCGAAGGTCCTATCAAGATTAAATTCATAAAAATCGGACCTCTAAGTATTTTGCAATAATAGTGGCCAGGGTTATCCACAGAGATTGGAGTTCTTAGATTAATTAAGTACCACAGTTAATTATGCCTTATTTTATTTAGAGAAAAACTATTTTAATTTGATTCTTTAAAAAAAAACAATAAATTATTATGTACAAGGTTGGAGTCCAATTTTAGAGAGACATTCGTTAATTGCAAATCATGAAGCACAACTATGAAATTGACTAAAGAATTATGAAGCATGCAACTAGTCCTAAGCCAAGAATTACTAAAACATCCAATTGACTTTCTCGAGCCCAATTGAACTTATGCAAGAAATAAATCAACCTCTCGGTCTATTTCTACAACTCAACATGGCATTATGAAATTCTATTAATAACTTCCAGTATTAACCTATTCATTCTCATGCAATAGAATAATATAATCCTAGTTATGCATCTAAGTTCTTAGTTAAATTTACTTTCTCAAGCTAAACTTAACTTAACGTGCAAATCTATGGCCGGCGGCTTAGAAGATTAATTCAAGATGCATAAAAGACTTTACAAACACATTCAATAAGTCAAACATAGTTTAATAACAATAAAGCAATCAACTAAGAGTCTATAATACTCAAATACATTCAAATACATTCCACTAAATCCTAAAATTGAAGACACAAAGTAAAAGGAAAAAGAGAAAAACTGGACGACGCGTGCCAACACTCATTCCCGACGTGATGTCTCACGATCCTGAGCCTTGAGTCTCCTCCTTAGCTCTCCAAGTTGCTTGCTAGACCTTCAAACAGTACTTCTATCAAAATTAGGGTTTAGGTCTCTCCAAAACGTCTCCATTTGCTCAAATGAAAAAAATTCTCTTTTATAGAGTCGAGACAGCGTTGCAACGCTAGGGGCAGCGTTGTAACGCTGTCCTTTCGAATTTTGTAAAAAGGAAAAAATATGTTTGAGTAGCGTTGCAATGCTATGTCTGTTGGTCTCCAAGGTTGAAAGGTTGCTGATGTAGCGTTGTAATGCTACATATGGCGTCGCAACACTATGCTCTCGGGTTCAAATGCTTTGTTCTTCCTCTTCATCACTTAGATCCTCAATTATAGCTTCAATTTGCTTCAAATTCATCTAAATGCTTCACAACTCTCCAGTTTTGCTCCTACTGCTCGATTTTTGAGAAATATACATTAAAACACTTGAAAGCATACACAATCATAACAAAACTAGCATAAAACTAAGCCTAAAAATAGCACACTTATGCCCACTATCACATTGCAATTGAAATTCTGGAAGATCTAGCAAACAATACAACAGAAATGCAATTGCATTGTTGCAAAAAATATGGAAAATACACCAAATACGGGATTAGCAAAATTTTGGAGATTTGATGTCATTCTTCTCCATGAATTCAGCAAGGCAAGTTGACCCAAGCTACACATGAACAAATATGGAAACCCTAACCCATAAAGCTTATAAAAGAAGGAAGAAACGGAGGCAATGATGTATGGGTTTTTTCACAAAAAAAAGACCTTCAAGGCTGTTGTTTTTTCTTCTATCTTCCATCCCCTTTGAACTTCAAAACTCAATCCTTTCTCAACGAAAGTTGAATGAAGTGAAGGTTCAATTCCATTTGAAAAAAGTGGAGTTGAGTCGATTGAGTAAGAAGTGAAAAAGAGGTTGTGTTCTTCTGTTTCTTAAAATTTATTTATGTTTTATCTAAGTTTATTTGCTTCAGTTTTAGGGATTTAGTCATTGCTTTAATTTTGATCTTTTAGCTACTATTTTATTCTTCCCTTTTGTAATTCTTTTTTGAAATTAAATAGTTGCTGAATTTGTTTTGATTAATGAAATTTTGATTGTTCTTTCATTACTAGATATTACATTGTTATTCAATTATTTATTAATTCTGAAATTTTATCACCTACTGGTTCTATTTTAGTTATGCACTTTAATTCTTTTAATTCATTGTTTTTCATTCTTTCAATTATGAGTTAAGTCTTTCTTTGGGATTCAAGCATGTGAATGCCCTAGAGATAGGAATAAAGACCTAATTGTGAGAGCAACCTTGCTTACTCTATAGCTTGTTTTCTTTTATTGATTTTTAATGCTCATTATTAGTCTAGATTGATCACCTAGATTAGTATACAAAAATTGAGTCTAATTCTGAAAGGGTTAGGTAAAATTGGATTTTCATAAAAGCAATAAAGGAAAAGAGCCTAGACATTTTTTTTTTATCCTAGACATAGGCAGGAAAAACCTTTAAAATCAAAAGAATTATGTTTCAAAATTAACTAAGTTCGTATTAGCCATAGAAATATCGGTTTAATCACTTAGCCCTCTAAAGATACTTCATAGTGTTGGGATTTATGCCCTAAAGCCTCGTAATTAATAATTTATTTAATAATAATAATAATTTTGATTATTTTATTTGCAATATAATATTATCCATTATATGAAAAATCCAAGGTTGTTAGTGTAATCTTGAATAGTATGTGGTTGACATACGAGAGGATCATGTTCAAGAAATAACCTAAAGGGTCATAGTATATGGATAAGGTTGGGTGCCTTATCCTGGTAACACTATTGATATGGCCCACTTTGTAATAGTTACAAATGATTTGATCCAAATCATTCATGTGGAGACATGTGAGTGGGGGTATCTTATACAATGAGTTTGTATAAGACTGGACCACGAAATATTTAATCTCTCTTTATAAATCCGTTAATTGAGAAGATTAATATTTATTCAGGATGATCATATGCGACTCGATCTTAATCCTGAGTAAGTTATGAACTCCTGTCTGTGAGGGCTTGTCCTTTGATTTGTATGGGTGAGAGTGGCTTTTGTAGCCGATTCAATATGCCTACCATTTTGGGGACTTGACCAAATAGGGAGCTGGGAACATAATCTCACAAGATGGAATTCACTCCTTCCCATATAAGGTAAGTAGATGAGTAGTTCCCTTAAGTGCTGATTTAGGGACTTGAACAATGGGGCCCCACCCTCTCATTGGCCCGAGAGGGACTTAGTTTATAATTATATTATAAACAAATTGTTCATTAAAGGATCAGTGGTACTTAAGGTGCAAGATGTAATTATAGGGGTAAAACGGACTTTTGACCCAGCTGTAATTACGAACAACTCGTGAAGGATCGACTTACATGTAATGATTATATCAATGGACACAACTTGTTCTACAGTGCATAAGAGTACAACTCTAGGTCTATAGTGGAGTGACCCTAGAGTTAATAAATGAAAATTGATTAATTAAAGAGTTTAATTAATTAATTTTCATTCATTGGAGCTTATAATCTGTAGGTCCATAAGGTCCCCTTGCTAGCTCTTAGTAACACTAAAAGACCAATTTAGTTGAAAGAAAATTTTGAAATGTTTAAATTAATATTAATTTGAAGTGTTCAAATTAATATTTAATATAAAAGGGAAAAATATATTTATTGTATTTGATACATTAAATATTAAAAGTTGAAATGTTCAAATTTAATATTTAATTTGAAGTGTTCAAATTAATATTTAATATATTAGATATATTAAATATAAAAGAGGAAAATATATTTATTGTATTTGATACATTAAATATTAAAATAATTAATGTATATTTGATATATTAATAAAAGATATTTATAGAATTTGAATAAGATTCAAATAAATAAATATCGTAGGAGATTTGAATGAGATTCAAATAAATACAAGATATATTTTAATATATTAGATATTAAAATATAATATTTTAATTATGACAAAGATTTTCCCTTGATCACTATAAATAGGACTCTTGGGTTGAGCCATTCTTCACAACACACATCTCTTCAATAGAGAGAATTAGAGAATTATCTCTAGACCTCTTCCTCTCCAATCCCTTGGGGATTTTCTTTCAAGAGGCTCCCACAAGCCTTGGTCCTGTGTTCGAGTCATAGCTAGGAAGACTTTGTGGAAGAGATAAAGATCCGCCAGAATATTCTCCATAATATTATTTTCAAGGTATTTATTGCTTATCATTTTTATTTTAGTTTAATTCTAAATAAATCAAAGACGATTCCTATGCTTCCGCTGTGGGTTTAATTCGATTATTCCCTTCACATAGAAGGTCGAATAGGTGTTGAATTCGGTTTATAAAGCTTAAGGGTCGAGTCAAATGATTGCAATTGCAAATTAGGCCACAATTTATTTCAATAGGGCAAAAACATATTTGAATCCCTCTTTTATCATTTTCTTTTCAAGAACAAAAATTATCCCAACTATTGTTTTACACTGGTTACCTAGGTTGCAATTTGAGAACAATTTTGCTATCTTTTGAATTGTGTTCTATCCGTTCCATGTGGGATCGATACTTTGGAGTACTTCTAATTTTATATTACTTGCATCGACAATTTGCACTTGCACTGGGCTGGAGCTTCGTTTTTAAACTAAAAATCTTTTCTTAAAGCCCAACGTTTCAGTTCGATCATTTATCTACTTTTGTACATATGTTTTCAAAACTAAGCTATGTTTTGAAAACTAAAAAAAGTAGAATTTCAAAAACTTGTTTTTGTTTTCGGAATTTGGCTATGAATTCAAATGTTTTGTTAAGAAAGATGAAACCCATTGTCGATAAATGATAAGAAAACAACATAATTTTCAAAAATCAAAAACTAAAAACTAAATAGTTATCAAACGGGGTCTAAATGATTATCAAATGAAGCCTTGTAAAGAAAGATCCCAATCTTCCAGAAGAGGGAGCACTTTTTTTTTTTGGTTTTTTTAATGATGTTAAATAAACAAAGGTATTCTTCAAAAGAACCTGAGTTAGCCGAGTAACTCGAGTAGAAATTCAAAGGGCATTGTGCCTTAGGCTCTTAATTCGTACAATCATTGGTTGGAGAAATTATTCGGTGAGGCAGCCACAATGTGATTGTCAGTTTTTCACCGTTGAATGTAGAGAGAGAATTACCTCGAATTTATATCCAGCGGTTATTAGGGGGCATAGAAATTATGAATCCATATACAATAGTTATTATGAGGCAGCCACATGGTGGTGAATTCATTGAATAATTTGTCCATTAGTTGGATTCGACAATTTGCATCTAGCAAGATCCAATAACTCCAATTAGATTTTTTACTCCAACCATTTTTAGAAAATAATTCCCTATGATCTTAATGTATAAATTTTAAACAAAGTAAAAATTGACATTGAACTTTTATCATAATTTAATGTTAGAAAATAAGTATGATAGAGGTTTGATAGCGCACACAGTGAGCTATTTCTAGGGTTTAATTATCGCTAGTTTTGATGCTTAAATGACTATTTTCACATGTATACTTGTGAATTTTGTAGAAATCGAGCATTTGGAGCTAAATAGAGCTTTCAGAAGAATTATAATGAAAAAGAAGATTAATTGGATACAAATTGATGAAATCAATCAAAGAGAAAAGAAATTGAAGCCTAACCGAGAGAGTAGCGATGAGACGAGCATCTCAATGCTTGCAGATGCACTCAAGTGAGAAAGCCTGAGGGAATAATGTTGAGACGCTATCTATAGCGTTGCACACTTGCAACACAGAAAAAAAATTGTCGTTGCATTTTGTCACAGTGTCTAGATGTTGTTTCTAGCGTCTCAATGTTGCATTGCGATGTTATATATATATATATATATATATATATATATATATATATATATATATATATATATAAAGTAGGGTTTGTTTGCGTCGCAAAGGGGGATTTTGAGGGAGAAAAGTTGACAGTTCACATTTTTTTACCAATTTGGAGTTAAAGGAGAGAGAGCATTAGAGAGCTTAGGAAAGAGACTTTCAAGGCTCGAGATCATGGAGATTGAGCAGGGAGTAGAAAATTGAGACGACGACATTTATTTCTTCTCATTTCCTTTGACTTTTTATGGAATTTAGTATCAAATTTTATTGTTTAGACTTGGTTATGAGTAACTAAATTTCATATTCTTAGGGATTAACGTAACCATTGGAATTTTATGGTTTAATTAATTGAATGCTTTATTAATGCTTGTTTTCCATTCATGCAATTACTTGCTTAATACTTTTAATCTATTGGCTATGGATTGAATGTTTTTGTTTCTAAATCTTACGCTCTAGAGAAGTGATTTAGAATAGACCTTAATTGCATGACTAATGTGAATCTAAAAAGAGATCTAGGATTACTTTAGAAGTCATTAAAAGAAAGAGACTTAAAGTATTTGCTTGTTATTAAAAACTAAATAGAGATATAGGTTTTATAATTCAACAAAGAGAGTTAATTATTGTTCTTGAAAGAGTCATTTTTTACCTTAGTGTTATTGACTTATGAAATATTGCATGTTTAGTATTGGATTGAGTCTAATTAAATCATGAATCCAATTAGTGAAATAGTTCCCTAAGACTCGTTTGAATTCTTATTGATTTCTCATTTACTTTAGATTTTGTTATTTTTAATTCAATCTTTTCACATTTCTTTCTCTAAATAAAATCGAACGATAGTATATGTGGTATACTGATCGATGGTAACGCAAGCGCACGCGTTCGAAGTAATATAAATTGGTATCTGAGTACCAAGTATCGAATCCCACAGGGAACGGAGTAACAAAGATTTTGTTTTGCAAAAGTGTAAGGAAAAGTGCAAGTTTGAAAAGTAAAAATGCAAAAATAAAGTTGGGGTAGGTTGTTGGTGAAAAATCGAAATTGCTAAATCCAATTGCTAATCCAGAATGGCAATGTTGGAGATAACAGAAATTGCTAAATTGAAATTGCAGATTCTAATTTGGCAATGCGCGAAATGACTAAAAATTGCAGAATGAAATTGCTGAATCTAATTGGCAATATGAAATAGCAATTTGGATGAACTTAAAGAATGAAATGATAAAGGATGGGGCTCAAGAATGTCATTGCCCTAAGTCGTAATTGCAAACCAAAATTGCAATTCCAACCTACTCCACACTCAATTGTAAACCAAAATTGCATCTCCTATTTACCTCGAAATTGGGTTTTTTTAGGAGGCTAAGTGACAGACCTATATGTCTATAGTCCCTCTATCTTAGATAATTTTTGGCTCACAATTTTATGGGTCTTGGAGCCCTTAATCCCTATGTCTAGGGTAAGGAATGACATATGTCTAAGCTCTTTTACTCCATTACTTGTGTGAAATCCGCTTATCACTAACCCTGTCGGTATTAGATCTAAGCTTGAGTTGAAACCCTAGTTGATCAATCTAGGATCTCAACGGAAATTCAATCAACACAAGCAAACAATTGAGATGTAGGCTTGGTTTTTATTGAAATTTTGGCTACATTTACTTCTTAGGGAATTCACATCCTTGAACCCCCTAAGAAGTTTTAGCTCAAACTAAAGATAAAAATCTTACAACTAATTTTAGAAGGAAACATCTTATTAAAGAAAATTGAGTAAAATTGCTACTAAGAATTAAAACTAAATAATTTGATAAAATACTTGGAGAAAAAAAAACAGTAGCTAAATAGGCCACCAAAATCTCTCACTATGACTAGAAAATTTAAGGCAAATTGGTAGCAATTTCAAATCAAAACATCAATTGTATGAAGAACAATGGCTAACCACAGTGCACATAATAAAGAAACAACAAACTAACTCTTGCAACTAACAACCCAAGGGGCAAAAATACAACTTTAAACAGAACTACATTTTTGGCTAAAACAGAAAAAAGAATTCCAGAAAACAGAGCATTGAAACATTTAAGAAAAACCCATGAACTTGACTTGGAATTAAACTCAAAATTCCTTCAAAATACATCAAATGAGATTAGAAAAAGTGCAAGCCACCTCCTGTAATACAACTGAAAGAAATCGAGATGAGAATTGAACTAAAATGACCAAAGACAGTAGAAAAATATGAAAAACAGAGGCTGCGAAAAAACTACAAAACCCATGAATATTGCTTCTAAATTCGCCTCCAAATCGACTTGTATTGCTCCTCATCTTCTTCCCTATTTATAGGCCTTCATTAGGGTTGAAGAATGCCCAAATTTCGTGCTTAAATTCCTCCAAATCGGCTTGTAATTGAAGAATCTCGAAATGGGTTTAATGTAGATTTTTTTCCTTTTTTAAAACCCAAAAACCCACGAAATTGATCCTTCAAATCGCCCTCAAAATCCAATTAATAGCTCATTTTCTTCTTCCCTATTTGTAGGCATTCATTAGGGTTGAAGATTGCCCAAAAATCATGCTCTAATTCCCTTGAATCGTGCGGAATTTGTTCTTCCCATATATGATTTTTTCGTTCGCGCCCCAGAAATTTCTGCCCAGAACACAATTGCCAACTCAGTTTAGCAATTTGATTTGGCAATTTCTGAAATTCCTGCAAAAGGAACCACATTACTTAGAACTCTATTCCAATTGCTATCACATTTCATTCTTTCCTAATTTCAAACAATTTTCCACCATTTTCAATTAATCTTAGGACAAACAAGAGTTTTTTGAGCACTTGGGACTTAAATAAGCCTTAATTCTAAGGCTTATCATATAGGTAATTGAGTGAACTAGAAACTCAATCTTGAAGACGATATCCGTGCATAATTTTCTTACACTATATTAAAACTTTACCCCATACACTTGTGGTTAGGAAAATTTTCACACATTCAAGGTTTTGAGACAATAAAATTTTTACTTTTTTTTCCCTTAACAACATCTTGAACAAGTAACCCAATCCAATTCAACAATTATTTCATTGTTTACATTTTTTTGTTAAGATCTATCATCTAACCAAAATCATTTTGAGTTAGACAAATTTACAACTCGAACAATTAGATTAGGTTAAAAAAATGTATTAATCTAACTTGTAAACAACCCACGTTAGTTGAATGTGGTGTGGAAAAAGTGCCTTCAACATGAGATTATTCAAGGAGGCCACCACAATGAGGTTAGTAGTTTTGTACCGTTGGATGTATGAGAGAAAAATTATAAAAGTACCTTGATTTTGTATCAAGCGGTTATTAAAGGGCAGATAAATTTAAAGATCTACATTTGAGGGTTTTTTAAACATGTAGCCACATTGTAGCGGCTTCATTGAATAATTTGTCCTTCAACTGAGCTTTTTCATGTCTCTTTGCCTTGAAAGTTGGGCATTTCATCTCTCACACATGCAGTAGAAAATAGAAATAATATAGAACCAAAGAGCATCTGAAGACCATCAACTGAAGAGCCAAACAAATAAAAAATACATACTCAGAAAACTACTTCCAACACTGAAATATGGTTGGCTGCAATTCCCTCCTAAAGAAATTAAGAAAAAAAAGATGGGAAGTCAAAAGGAAACAACCTCATCATATACACTACAATGTGGTTCTTTCCCTAATCTTTCTCATTCTCGACCTCAAAATTCTTTTATTCCTTCTAAAAAATATGAAATCTGGAAGATATAAGAATATATCATCACCCAGAACTTATGCAACTCAAAACGATGCTTCATTTTCTTCGACTAAGAGTACTCGTGCAGATTTGAGATGACATACCCTGATCTTTAACACTTTCAAAATGAACTTCATTCTCAAAAATAGTGTCGAGCACCGATATCATTCGACGTTTCGTCGTAGCAATCACAAGCCGTGGAACCACTTCCATTGTCATCCTTGTTGGGAGTTTTGTTTCTTCACACATTGAGAGAAATATGGAATAAAAAAAGGGGTGGAGAGAGGAGTAGGAGAGGTATAAGAGATTGACATGTATATATGAGCAATTTCTTTTGAATTTATAGAAGTCTTGGTGAAGGATCTTGTAAGTGAATTGAAGAGGACAATGGCCTTTAAAATGGTTAGTTGGCATGTGGGGCTGATGAGCCTTTTTGGCTAAGCCTTCCATTGTCATGTCCTATTCATATATTTGTTGTGTGTTGTGTAATATTTCAAGATAATGAATCTCTCGTATTTCAATAGAATATATAATATTGTTTAGCTAATTAAAAGTTTAAGTTTAACTTGCAAGACTTATAACTTATTTTCGGTTTTATCTAAAAAGTTTCATACCAATAAAAAAATGGTATCATTTATTTATATATACTAGGGATCTTCTGCCATACTTCTAGCTTAGGTGAGATTTATCTTTAATATATTTGATCATGATTTTATATTTAGATTTAGATATGAATAATAAGACTGTTTATTAACTATTTGATTATTTTTGTTTCCTACTTTTTTTTTTCTTTTGACCTAAATGGATTTCAAGAGTAGAAAAATAAAATTATAAGGACTACTCGTGAACTCATTTGTATAATTATTATGTTTTTTTTTAAAGTAAGGTTGTTTATCAATAATTTTTTTGTTTTGTCTATCCGTGCATAGCTCAATAGATAAGACACTAATTACCATCTCAAAAGTCAATGGTTCAATCTCCACCCGCAATTGTTAAACTTAAAATAATAATAATAATAATAATAATAATAATTTTCTTGTTTTGTTTTGTAGTAGAGTTTTAATTTCTACTCTTGAAGAAATCTTTGGCAATGTTGACCAACAAAAACAAACGGATTGTATAAATAATTTTAACCAAAGTTTTTGAAATTTAAATAATATCTTTTCAAAAGTATATATTTTTACAGATTTTAGAAGCATTTTTTAAAGTAAAATCTAAACGAACTATAAAATAAAAAAAAAAAAAAAAAAAAATAAAGATCTAAACAAAGATTTTTTTTTTCTTTTTAAAAAATAAGCATAATTTTTTGAAATCAAAAAAAGAAATTTTTATTAACTATGAACCCTTTGAGTTTTTAAAATTTAGTTGGAATTGCAAAGGAAAATTAGAAAAGAAAAAAATTGTTATAAATAAGATAATTTAAAAAACTAAAAAGTAAAATTATTATCCATCACCCCTTTAACCAATGTAGACTAGTTTTTGGATGGTTGAATTGTAAATTGATAGGTAAAAAGTTGGGGAACTTTTATATATATATATTTAAGTATAACAAATGTGGAGGTATGAAGATTTGAACTTCAGACCTGAAGACATGTCAATTATCAAAATTACTCATGATTAAAGGATAAAATTGTAATAGAATAATTTCAAGGGTATTTTTTTAAAATGGCAACTCAATAAAGAACAAATATATATTTTTTGTTGTCTAAACAAATATATACGTTTTTAAAAGCTTTATATAACAATTTGTTTCAAAATCTACCTTGTGTTTTTATGCAAATTTAGAACTATAAAAATGCAACATCAATTAAAGTAGCAAAATAATATTTATCTCTCGATATACTTGGCCTTTCATAATGTTAAATTATTATTTTCTTTTTCAAGGTATTCAATTTTTTAATTTAAAAAATTGATAATAAGCCCAACATCAGTTAACTAAAAAACGTATATATATATATTTTTTCTATTTTTACAAGCAAAACGTCAAGAGCAAAATTGAAACCATTAACCAATCACCTATGTTATGGGCATTTTGTATAATTTATTTAGTTTCTATTTTACCAAGCAACGTTTTAAAAGTTTGAACTGAAATAGAAGTTATTAGGAGGATTTTTTTTGTAACAAATTAAAAATTGATGGTAAATTATATAAAATGCTCTTAATCTATATATATAGATGAAGAGTATTGTATAATTTAGCCTAAATTTTTTTATTGAGTTCAACAATGATTAGAGTTGAAATCAATATTCAATCTTAAAGATAGTAGTTAGCTTTTTTTATCAATCGTTAGAAAATAATTACATGCTATTTTTGATATATATTTTCAAAAGTTTTGAACTCGCATTTATTGGACCAATTGAAATGTGGATAGAGGACTTGACGGGGGCAACACGGCACCATATTAGAGGACAAAAGTTAATTAATGACACCTCCTTTTAACATCACATCTTTTCCTTCGTGAAGTTGTCATTTGGCATCGGCTACGTTCTGCAGAGGGACCATTTAATTTGGAGACAGATAAGATTGGTTCCCTTTTATTCTTGTGTGGTTCAATTCTTGTTTTATTTTTTTAAAACGCTAAATTATAAAAAAAATACTCTTTAATTTTCTTATTTATTTTAAAAATATTCATATTTTTTGAAAAGTTTCAATATTATTTTTGACATTTCATAAACAGTTCAAAACTACTTTTGAAAAAGAAAATTCGCTAGAATGTTGGAAAAAAGTCGATATAGAAGAACACCGTTTTTTTGGACTTAATTCAAGTAAGCTTCCCAGTCACTACCATGTTGTTCCAAATCACCACCATGTCGACTTTTCACCCAACATTCTAACGAATTTATACTCCAAGGGTAGTTTGAAAATATTTATAAAAGGTCAAGGGTAATATTGCAACTTTTTTAAAAGAATAGAGATATTTTTTAAACAAATGATATCTTTTAAACAAATGATAAAGTTCATGAATATTTTTTTTTTATTAATTTAGCCTTTTAAAAATGATATCTAATATTTAATAAGCATTACTCTCTTTTGTTCACAGCTCTATTCACTTTTAAAGATGTGTTTGGTTAGTGATATGAGCAAAATTTGAAAATAAGGGATTAATCATATTTATTTTTTTATATTTTTAGTGTTTTCCAAATATGTGTTTGGTAACAAATTTAGAAATTAGATATCAATTTAAAAAGTTGTTAAAAATGTGTTTGGTAATATATTAATAAATAATAAAAATAATTGTAATTACCGACTAAATATTTGGTTGAATTTCAACCATTATTAATTAATTTATAAACATGTTTTGTGTTATAAATTTTGTATAGTTATTATTTTACAATATTATATAATTTATAATATATTATGTTATACATGTTTTAATTTTACAAAAATGAAATAGCTTAACAAGAAATTATATATTTATCAAAGGTTTTTTTTTAATCTTTTTTAGTGTAATTATGAATTAAAAATTTTCAAATTTAAAATATGGATACGTTGAAAACATAACAATGTCGTTTCAGAATTCTATTTAAAAAATAATTTTAAAAAACAAATATGTAAAACGAATATTCACGGAATCTAATTCTGAAAACAAAAGAAACAGAATTCGAGTTGCATGCCCAACCAGCCTCATAAAAATGTTTTAATTGGTAGTGTACTAATTTAAATCCCAAAAAGGTAACCTCAAAGATAAGGTGTTTTGAGGGAGGGTATTGAAATCAATGTTGAATATTGCACTCGTAAAATTATGTGTAGTCTTATTTTCTTATCTCTAAATTACATGGTAGATTTTTTTGGTCCCTTCCTTCCCAAAACTTCTACTAAAGTTATGTGAGATGCGCATTGACTTAGATTGATATCATAATCAAAGCGAATAAAAACACTACTACAAATTTGACTTTACATGACATTAAAACACTGTCAAAAACGTATTTCTTGACTTTTTGTTTCAAGTCATTGTATCAACCCTCAAGAAAACTTAATAAGACAGTTTAAAGAAAACTGTCACAAAAATATTAATAATGACAGTTAAAAACTGTTAAACCATTAATTTTTCTTGATATATTTTGAACATCACACTATTTTATTTTATGACAGTTGTACAATGTCATCACAAAACTAATATAAACTATTTTACTGTCAAGATATATATTAATGACAATTCATTATTGTCAATAAAAAGTTAATAATGACAATATGTTACCATCACGAAAATGCTAATAACATTGATGAGACCTAAAAAGTCACTATTATTTCATGTCTAAATCATGCTAATAATAATGCCTAAATCATGCTTGTTCCATTGATTTTATATGTATATTGCATATTTTATAGGTAAATTGAGTGCAAGACACATTTTTGAGATAATACATTGAATTGAGGTTTTTATGTGATTAATTGATAATTTTGTAGAAATTTGAGCATAAGGCATATTCTGGGAGATTTTACATTGAATCACAGTTCAAATGCATCAAATTGGAGGTCATTCGGACACCCGAGCGAAAAGTTAGAGTAAAAATGACCAGTGTTGTTTAGGGAGTAGCGTTGCGACACTACGTCACGACGTTACATATAGTGTCGCAATGCTGTCGCAAGTCCCAAACCGCGCACTTGATGCTGGAAGCGTTGCAATGTTGTCCACAACGTTGCAACGCTGTCGTTTGGAGTATATAATGTTATTTTTCGACCCTAGGTCATTAAGCTCTCGTTTTTTTGTCGAAATGGGCCTTTTAATTTAGATAGTTTCCTCTCTGTTTTTCATAGTTTTAGGCTAGTTTAGGTGTTTTAGATCAATTCTCAGTGTCGGGCAACGTCGGTGCGATAGATTGCTAGACTTTCGATGTGGTTTCGTGGTTGTAAATACGGTATTATGCAATTTATATTGTGAGATTTGGTTGTTAAGTTCATTTTCCAACACTATTTTATGGCTTGCAAATTTTTGTGCTTATTCCTAGTTATTTCTACTTTGGTTGAACTGAAAAATCAATTAATTTAGAAATTTCTTAGCTATGCTAGATGTACTCATAGGTGTCCTCGGTCTCTAGCTTAATTTGAGTAGTAAATAGGCCAGTTGTCACGTCGGTTGAATTAAGTAGAATTGCTTAATTACGAGTACATAGTAGGCCCTAGAATTGTTAGCGAGGGCTTAGTTAATTTAGATTGACTAGTCTTAATTAATTAACTCGTTTCGGCTTATCCCTTGGGTTTAATGCGTTTAATTAATTCTTTTGGTATTGGTCGTGCTAAATTAATTAATTAAATTAGAGCTAATTAGGCATTTTGTAAATTGGTTTAATTAAGGGAGGCTCCGACCATGTCACGAGGAGTTCAGTCGGTCTTAAAACATTGAAAATTGTCTGTTATGATAGTTTCAATGATCGATAATTTGCATAATTACATTTTTATCTTGATTCGGTGCCCGGGGTCAGATCTTTATCTTTATCGCTTTTTAGTCCTTCTGTCTCTTATGTTTTATGTTTACCTCTCCCCCCTTTTGCCCGTGTCAAATAAGAAACCTAGAATTTAGAAATCAATTAATTCGGTTCCCTGTGATAGACCCTTGCCACTTATACTACAAATTATTTGTGGTCCGGTTTATAAATGTATGTGATTGTGTGTGACGAGCACTTTCAAACATCAATGTTTTACTATCAATAATATGTTAATCATGACAATTTTTGTGTCATAGAAATGCTTTTGATGAAAATTTGTTATCATCAAGAAAAATGTGCACAATGGCACTTTTTCAACGTCACAAGAATATTTTTAATTACATTAGTATATTGTTACAAAAATATTTTCATTGAGAGTTTTTTGTTGTCAATAATAACATATTCGTGACAATTTTCAACATCCCGAAATTTTTTATAATGACGATGAATAATTGTTGCACAATTAATATCCAAAATAAATATTATGACACCTGATACCTATCAAAACATATATGATTAAGTATGATCAAATTTGTACATTACATCAATGTTTACCCAGACTATAACTAACATGAGAGAGCATACCCTTATTAGCCACTAACGCAACAAAAAAAAAACTCATAATCAATTACTTGCAATCTAACTTCGTGGTTTCTTTAAGTTCTTTCAAACAACATCGCTTTAGGTAACACCACTTAGTAGTCCTTGTCTCTTAGTTGCAAGCGTTCGAATACCTGCAAGGAAATGGGAGATAAGATCCAAACCCATTCGACCTAGAAAAATCACCAATAAGGCTAGAGCTAAATTTGATATAAATAATGGAATCATTAAAAGTATGGTAATGAAATCATTCAACAATAACATAACATTTAATATAAGATCCAAAAGTGATCCACTACCAAAAAAAAGACAATGTTTAAAACTATTATACCATGAGAATGCATTTTTGCCCGTGCCACACTCTAAAATATATTTCTTTCTTATAGCACCTTTAGGTAAGACCAAATCTCATTGATAAAGAGCTTGTCGAAGGCCATATTAAATCATATTTATAAACCGGACCTCTAAAAATTTGTAATAATAGTGGTCATGATCGATCACAGGGATTGAAGTTTTTAGATTAATTAAGTACCATAGTTAATTATGCCCAATTTTCTTTAGAGAAACAAAACTTTAGAGTGATCAAAAAGACAAATAAAATCTACACTACTATTTATAAGGTTGGAGTCCAATTTTTGAGAAACATAATAGTTGATTAAATTAAGCACAACTTTGTAGATAAAGAATCAATTTCATGCAATTAAGTTGTCAATATCCTCTCTCGAGCTCAATTGAACTCATGCCTAGCAATAAATCAACCTCTCAGTCTATTTCTATTACTAAACATGACATTAAGTGATTCTCTTAAGGCTTCTAGAATTAATCTGCTCATAGCTCTCGTGCAATAAATTAAATTTAGTTATGCATCTATTGTTCTAAGGATAAACTTACTCTCTCGAGCTAAATCTAGCCTAACATGCAAAACCCAAAGGTTTAGACAATAATAACGAGATACATAAAAGATGTAAAAACATGCATTCAATAACAAAATCAATAAAAGTCTAAAACATACAACCATCACTTGTCCAAAGATAAACAACAATTGTGTCCATAACAAAACTCCTGAAAATTAAAAGAAAAGTAAAGGGAAAAGAGAATAAACTAAGGTTGCATGCCAACACTCGCTCCTAACGTGAAGTCCATGATCTCGAGCCTTGAGTCTCCTCTTTAGCTCTCCAAAGGTTTCCTCTAGTCCTTTAGACAGTGTATGAATCGATTTAGGGGTTTAGTCTCTAAAAAACGGTTCCCTTTTGACGAATGAAAAATTTCCCCTTATAGATATCGAGACAGCGTTGCAACGCTAGGGGCAACGTTGCAACACTCTCCTTTTGAATTTTTTAAGAAAGGAAAAAATCAATGTGGCTGGCGTTGCAACGCTATGCCTGCTGCATTCCAAGGCTGAAGGGTTGTTGATGTAGCGTTGCAACGCTACAGATGGCATTGCAATGCTATAGTCTCTGGTTCACAAGCTTTGTTACTTCTCTTCAATACTTGGATCCTCATATAAGTCAATTATGCTCCAAATTCGTCCAAATACTCCACAATGCTTCGGTTTTGCTCCAATTGCTTGGTTTCTGCAAAATATACATAAAAATACATGAAAGCACATACAATTATAATAAAACTAACATAAAACTAAGCTTAGAAAATAGCACAATTATGCCTCCTATCACTCATCTTAATTTGCATCCTATAGTTGGCCTTAAGTTTGCCTTTATTTCTTCATTCTATTACTTGGCTTTTTTTTGTGTCAAACAAAGTTTTTAGCTGATACTTTGTTTAAAAGTACAGCAGTTGTAGTAGCATTAATAACACAACCTGAATAGTTTTAGCAACAAGAAACGGAAATAGCAGCAACAACACAAGTAACAACAAACTTGACACAAACCAAATAGCACCAATAGCAGCACAAGTCTAGCAGCAACAAATTTGACACCTCAATTCATCCAATATCAAGCAGAGATAAGTAAGCACATACAGGTATTAACCAACTCAACTCCATTAAAAAAAACTTTAGAGTATGGTTTAACTTCATTAGAGTAATTTCATGAAGCTTGTCTTTTAGTCAAGTGTACCTAAATTTTTTTTTTCAGACACCTTAGAAGTCATGGAACGATTAAGACAATTGCAACATTCTCAATCTAAATCTAAACTACTTGATGTACAAAATATATGGTTAGCAAGCATAAAAACTACAATGGAATGATTAAAAAGGAAAAAACTAGTTGATGTACAAAAATATATGGTTAGCAGCAAACATAAAAACTACAAAGGAATGATTAAAAAGGAAAAAATCTCACTCGGTCATGGCCTTTTCTGGATAAATGCTAATTCTATATATTTATGCAGATACGTCTCAACACACACGTTATACAAGACATCGTTTGAAATCACAAAACAATTCATTATTATAACTCTAAAACTAAATCAGAAATCATCGTTATGCTAAGCAAACTTTAGAGAGAAGATAACAAACAAAATTTGCTAGCATAAATTATAACTCATTTATTACAACCTAAAAAGTACTAAGATAGAACCATCCCAAGAAAATAACAAATGAATAAAGTACAAAACTTTAGAGAAAATCTCATAACTACAACAACTAAATTCATAAAAAATGAACACAAAACCATTAAACGTACCAAAACTTAGGAACATATAACAACACTTACTCACTTACCAAAACTTAGGAACATAAAAAGAAAACTTATCATGAATCCAACTAAACTTATCAAAAATGAACACAAACCATTAAACTTACCAAAACTTAGGAATATAACAACACTTACTAACTTACCAAAACTTAGGAACATAACAAAAAAACTATAATGAACCCAACAACTAAACTCATATAAAAAATGAACACAAGTAATTAAGCTTAACCAAAACATAAGAACCTAACAACACTTTACTAAACTTAACCAAAGGAACATAACGACAAATCTTATCATCAACACAACAACTAAACTCACAAAAAAAAAAAAACACAAACAATTAAACTTAACCAAAACTTTAAGCCACTTAATTAAACTAAACTAAACTTAACATTGCATTAAACTTTTGAATATAACAACAAATCAAATAATCTTAACCAAAGTCGACCTTAAACTTTGTTCAATTAGTCCAAAACTACAAATGGAATAGTTCCAAGAGTTAGAAACCAATTCACAACACTTAATTAAAACGAGTTTGAAAGGGTCTAAACGAGGCTTTACCACCAAAATCTTACTGAAAAGGACTTTGGTCCTTGCTGGATTGAGTTTGGTTTCGCCAATCTAAATTAAATTTCTCGAAAGACATCAACAAGAAACATTAATCATACCTCATTCTGTCCAATTTTTTTTCGTGTGCCAAAAATTTCATTGGTATGTTTCTGTTACCATCTAAGATTATTTGCTTTTTAAGATTTTGCACCTTAACATAACTATGTGAAAGTATATAAAAAGAACGAGACCCACTGAAAGTTCCACATTGAATCCACAAAAGCATGCACCATACAACGTTTAGAAGCCCCATCTGAAACTTGCTACTATTTGTGGTTATATGGATATGCAAGTTCTTGTTACTATTTGTGATTATATGCGCCCACAACAAGGAAATCAACTAGATTTTTATACTTTAAGCTCTTTTCTATCATTTTGAGATATTCCTAGCATGCCAAAGTGATTTTTATTTAATTTGCTTCATTTTGCTAAACTTTGTAGATCTAAATAGATGAGTTGTCAAGAATAACTTGCATTTAGAGGCTAAATAATTCTAAAAAATGAGAATTATCAATGGTCATCTTCGAGTTTTGAAATTGATTTGGGTGGTGGAAAATGTGATTTGAAGAAGGGAGGTTTCAACAATGGTAGGAAAAGGAATTTTGAGAACATGAGAGGAGCACAAGACCTCAAAAGAAAAAGGGGAGGGAAATAAAATGGAAGTGTCATGGGCGGGAGTTCAAAATTTTTACTTAAAAAAAGTATAGTGCGCGTGAAATGTTTACTATAAAAATAAATTATTTTTAATTAATAACAGTTAATCAGAGTCATAGATTCATGATATTAAAAGAAAGTCATAAATTTATGAAAATATAAAAATTTTATGTTTTTCCCACCAAAAACGTGCCTCTAGGTATTTATGATTTTTTTTTCTCCCTTCCCTTTATTTGATTTGGCTATAATGTTATGAAATGTCAAAATTTTAGTAGTGAAAGCCCTAAACGAGGTGGTGTTTAAAAATTAGTTTGTGATTTTAGCTTAAGCTATAAGAGGGGACTAAGATAATAAGCTTCACAAAATGACACCATGGCACTTTCTTTTCTTATAATTGGTTCGTTTCTTATCTAGATAGATTGGACGAAAGATTCTAGTGGCTGTCAGAAAGATGCAAGGGTTATAGCGTTAGAGTGTGACATTTAGGAGTGGACCTAGATAGTGTGGTTTGGGAGTAGACAAATTATGTTATATAAATATAATAAAAAAAAATAATCTTCATTTAAGTTATTTGTGATAAGAATAAATTGGGTGTACCAAAAATTTCTCAACTAAATTCAAATAAACTTGGCATCATCATAATTTTGTTCATCTCGATGTCTAATCAAATAGAAAAAAAAAATTACAATATTGACTCCAGATTAAATGAAAAAGGTTAATTATGAATAAAAAATAATCATACAAACTAAAATTGTGCTTAAGGTTTTTTTCCAGAGTAAAAATCATATATAATTGAAAGTAAACTAATGGTTTTTTCCAGAGTAAAAATCATATATAATTGAAAGTAAACTAATAATGGTCTTAGAACTTTTTTCTTCCAATGTGTACACTCAAGTAATTTATAAGAAACTCATATTTTATTTTACATTGATGATTGAATATGTTGTTGGTCAGTTACTAATTACACTGCTTGCTTCCATTGATTTGAAATAGTTTTTTTTTCAAATTTAACAATTCTGTTTGTTTCACTGGTTTTTAGATGGATTTTGGTAATGGTATAAAAAATCAATGTTTGTTTAATTGATCTTTACTTTTTAAAACCCAAGTTATTATTACCCATGGATAAAAATAACCCATGAACCATGAGATTTTATTATCCATGTAGGGATGAGTTTTTTTTACATGAAACTTTTTTTCTTGGAAAATGAAGAAGAGATAGAAAAGTAATAATTAAACTTCCAAATATTAATTATCATCCATATTCAGACACATGCATGTGTTGTTTTTATCCATGAATAATAATTACTTGGGTTTTAACTCCTAGGTTTTTATCTCCTAAATATTTTATATTTGCAATCCAAACGGGCCCTCATATAATCTCGGTTAAATCACACATTGTCCTTGTTGTCTTCTCTCTAACTATTCTCCTTTGTACATAACACAAATGTTTTCGCTCACTACTACACACTTTCTCTTACTATAAATATAAATTATATAATACATAAAAAATAAAGGTATTTTCACCGATACAAATATTCAAAATACAAAACAGTGTTTCGTATTATTTTTCAAGAAGAAACTATAAATTTTACAACAATCAATTAAAACTTCAACAACCGAAAGCAAACATTATTATTGACACACACGTCTTATTTCAACTACGTATTCCGAAAAATAGAAACAAATCTTACTCAATGCTCAGCTCCCATGAAATCCAAAAGGAAATCGTAAACCTCTTGTTGACTAGGCAAAGTCTTTGAGACACTCTCTCTTTGGCTGCACCTCTTAGCCCATTGGAGGATCTTGGGACATTCAGCTTCTAAGTCCAATTTTCCAAGCATTTTGAATGAAAGAAACAAGCTGTAAAATGGAATGAGAGCAATATCTATAAACCCAAATGTTTGGCCCCCAAAATAGGCCTTTTCTCCAAGCACTTCTTCTAGCGGCTTAAAGTTCTCCAACAGTTCCTTTACTACTGCTTCTTTCTCCTCTTCTGTCAGGTCTCTATTGTACCACAGCTGACTTCCAACGGGATAAATCTAATCATAAGGGATAAGTTTTTCATATGATTTCCAAATAACTCAAAAGAGATTGAATCAAAGGTAAAAGGAGAGGTAATGCATGATTGTTTTAAATATACACATTAAACAGTTCAATTTAGCTGCCAATCCGAGCATAGCTTAGTAGATACGACATCAATTACTATCAATGGCTCAATCTCCCACTCCGCACTTGTTGAATTAAAAAAAAAAAGGTTAAATTTAGCTTTGTCCAACACAACTGACAAAATCTAGTTTGTGTTGAAAACCTATTAAGGGTTCACATACTTCTCCTTCCGCTAATTGTTTTTTTTTTTAAAGGTTTTGAGGTCTAATAGCAGGTTTATATGGGTGGTAGTGTGGAAGATTTTGAGTTTTCAAGACTGTATATAAGGGTTTCTATTTTTTCAACAATTGCAGGGGTAGGAGATCGAACCATCAACCTTTAAAATGGTAATTGATGCTTTGTCTATTGAGCTAATGCTCAGATTGATGACTATATATATGGTTATTTTCTTCCTATTTTATATTAATAGTTCACATATTAGATCTCAAAATTAAATAACACGCTCGCATGTGATATGGGTAAGTGTTAGAAATATATCAAATAATTACTAAATCTCTCTATTAATAGAAAAACATAAAGACATGCCTAAAAGCCTAGAGATCAATATATCCATATCTAACGTTAATTTGAAAGTATTCAAAAAACAAAAAGAAAAAACAAGTTAAAATAATTATAAAAAAAAGGATTCTAATAGCCAAAGTTTTTGTTTTTAAAGAAATTTACACTTTTATCCATAAAGAAATTTTATGAAACATCTTTACTAAAATGAATGGTTCAACTAAAAAAAATTAGATTTGCAAGTGTTTTTCCACCTATAACAGATCTACATAAATAATTTCTAAACAAAAAGAAAAGAAAAGAAAAGGTACCTTCTTGTCCACATAGTCAGCCCAAAACCTTGCATGGGATCTCTCATAAGGATGAGAAGGAAGCAAATTGGCATAAGCTCCCTCGTCACTCCAAACCTCATCAATATATTCAACTATAACAAGAGACTCAATAATGGGCTTCCCTTTGTGAATAAAAACTGGGATTTGCTTGTACAAAGGGTTCATCTCCAAAAGCAAAGGGCTTTTGTTGTTCAAATCTTCCTCTTTTGCCTCATATTTTATCCCCTTCTCTGCCAAAGCCACCCTCACCCTTGTTGCAAAAGGGCTAACCCACAGGTCCAACAAAATCACCTCTTCTAGTTTGCTCATTATGTTGTAGCTTTCAGAGCTAGCTCCCTCTGGTACAACAATGGAGGATCTTGGTGTTCTTTTTTCTTGGAGAAGCTCTTGAGAGGGATGAGGGTTTTATAGAGGAATTTGGGGTGTCTTTCAAAAGAAATATCAGGTAAAAACTTTATTGACTTGTCTTATGTTTTATAATGTGACTTGTCTTAGACATTTATTATAAGAATATTCAACTTTCACTTGTCTGTGGTCAAAGTGGAGAAATGTACTAGCCGCAGCTCTCTCTATCACTTTCTTTGTCTTAAATTTAAGGGGAATTGTAATGGGTAGCAAAAAAAAATTAGGATATTTGCAAATATAGCTAAAGTTTTTTAGATTTGTAAATATAGCAAAAAATTTTAAAATTTGATTTTCATTTTTTTATTATTCCAATTTTACCCTCATTGGTGTATCGGCATGTATATCAGTAGTATATCTGATATATTTAATATTTGGTATATCAGTAGAATATCTGATATATTTTATATTCGGTATATCAATAGTATATCTGATGTATTTTATATTTGTATATCAGCCAACTGTAATATTCCTAAAACGAAGTATATTAGTAGTATATTATTGATATACTATCGATACATTCTTTGTAGGTGTATCAGTTAAATGATATACTCTATGTATATTCGTAGCATATTAGGGATATTTTGCATATTGGTATATCATAGATATACTTCATTTTAGATATGTTCATTTAACTGATATACCTAACATTAAGTATATCAGTAATATATCAATGAAATGAACATATATCATATGCGAGTTGCTCATATACTCTTGATCAACTTCATATAAGTATATCAATAGTATGTTAATGTGATATACTCTATATTAGGTCTATTGTTGGTCTATCAGAAATATATCATTGATAGACAACTGACAAACTTCATATTGAACAACGCCCATGGAAAATAAAGTATCTTAATAGTGCACCAGTGATATACTCTATATTATATGT
This sequence comes from Trichosanthes truncata, assembly GCA_033996785.1. Lineage (NCBI taxonomy): Eukaryota > Viridiplantae > Streptophyta > Magnoliopsida > Cucurbitales > Cucurbitaceae > Trichosanthes > Trichosanthes truncata. The sequence goes on from JAWPNB010000003.1 coordinate 81,062,824, forward strand.
ATATATCATATGCGAGTTACTGATATACTCATGATCAACTTCATATAAGTACATCAGTAGTATTATCAATGATTTACTCTTTGTTAGGTATATCGTTAGTCTATCAGCAGTATATCATTGATAGACTACTGATATACTTCATATTGAAAAACACGTGTGAGAAATATAGGGGTATTTTTGAATTTTCGCTCGGTTCGTTTAGGCTAGGCCTTTTTTTTTTTTCTATTTTTGCATATTGAATAAACAAGTGATGCGGTTGCAATTTTTGTATCTTTTTTTGCTATTCATGCAAGTGGCCCTAAATTTTATCGGGTTTTATGTGGGTTTATGGACATTATTTTGGAACCTAGCTTAATTTTGTTTGAGTTAGATAAATAGTGGTTAGATTGTTTGTGGCCTCTTTTTTTTTTAATGAATTTTTTTATGCTCAATTGGCTAACACGAACATAGCTTATAAGCAGTTAAAGTATCTCTACTTCCTCTAAAAGTTGTAGATTTAAATAGTAGATGGGAATTTTGCTACGCCATGTAATATTTTTAGATTTAAAATACTCCATGCAATAATATTCTAAAAACACAAAGACTATATGGTCAATGGACCATTATAATTATATTTTATTTCACTGAAATAAAATCATTTGTTGAACGAACAATTTTAAACTTTTCTTTTTTACTATTTTTAAAAGGTATTGTGGGCAATTTTGGACCAATTTCGTTATGTTATTACTCTCCCCTTTCTAGTTGATTGTGGGGTTTTTCCCTTTTTAGATAAATCATTTATGATTCCACTACAAGACAAATCAACTCTTTTTTTCTTTTTCTTTTTTATGATTCTCCCCTTTCTAGGGTAGAGGTTCGAACCTTTGACGCTCTTGGTCGAGAATATATATCTTAATTAACTAGTTGAATTATATGCAAATTGGTGACAAATCTACTCTATTAATTGATCATCATATATCAATGAAAAGTAGCATATATTTATGCTTTATTTTTATTCACTATATATTTATGTTTTTAGAATACTATAAAAAAGCCCAAAGTGAGCATTGCTTTCAGCGTTAATTGACATATACTGGTTTCATTGAGGTTGGAGGTTCAAATCCTCATACTGCACATTTGTTGTACAAAAATATATATATATATAATGAAAAGTATACTATTTTAAAAAACATTGATTAAATATGCGATTTTTTTTTAAAAAAAAATCCTAATTAGACAAGTAGTCTTGATATAATTGATCAAAACCTTATACTATCGTTTTATATCATCATCAAAATAGTTTTCATGAAAGGTAAAATTCGATCATGAAAGATAAAATCACTTTTCATATGACACCAACCCAAATACAAATAGGAAAAATTTGATAACGATCATTAAAATTCATTTGGGGTATTTTTCGAATTCTCATCAAATGCCTGTTTTCTAAGATTAGTATATCTAGAAGTAGGATTAGAATTAATTATACACCAAACTAGAGTTGGTTTGAATCAGTGGTGGATTCATAAATTTATGTCAGCATGGGCTTGATATATTTTGATATTAGTACTGATTTAAAAGTTTATGTTATGGCTTTTTTTTTTTTTAAAAAAAAAAGAATTTTATGTTAGAGCCTTGGGGTGGGTGCAGATGCCCCCCGAATATAGGGCAGCAAAGCTCCGACTCTCGATTACAAAAAAATATGATTGATATTTTTTATATAAGTATATAAAAAAATGAAACTTGAAATAATAATTATAATTTTTTTTATAATAATTATAGTTTCTTATTGATTAATTTATTAAAAATAATTTAATAATATTAAAAGATATCTTTTTATTATTTTATATTTTGTAAAGTGTAAATACTTTATAGGTTGAACTTTTTTTAAAGGAGATGCAACTTACCATCCAAATATATAAGAAATAAAGGTTTAAATTATTAATTTTAGATTAAAAGAACAATTTTCTATATATTTTTAAATCAATGAAAATAATACTCTTTTATAAATATAAGGTTAAAATATCATTTTGGTCCATGTACTTTAGGTTTCATTTCATTTTAGTATTTGTACTTTCAATGTCGAATTTTAGTCATTGTCTTTCAATAAAGTTTAAATTTGGCCTTTACCGTCAGTTTTAAGTTAATTTTTATTGAAATTGGTTAAACAATAATAATAATTTTCATGCACTAAAAGACACAATGTGAACATATTTCTAAAATTTCTAAAATAAAATTTAATAGAGAATAATTTTATTTAAAAAGTTAACAATAAACTAACAATAGGGACCAATTTTAAGCTTTATTAAAAATATAAGAACTAAAATTGGACATTTGAAAGTACATGAAGTAAAATAGAATTAAACCCAAAATTGACCAAAATAGTATTTTAGCCTAAATATAATATATATTATAAAAAAAAAAAAAGAAGAAGAAGAAACAAGCGCCCCCAAGTCGTCATTTTTTGTTTTTTTGAAATTCAAGCACCCACAGTATATATAAGTATATAAATGCAAAAATGGAATGGGAATTTACATATTCCAGGATTCAAACCCAGATGGCAAGGGGGGCTACAGGGCACACACACCACTAAGACAAAGGAGCAACTTGTTAATTTGAATGAATTAGCATATACTAATAGGATATATGATGAAGTTCAGGGAGGGTTCAAGCTCCCTCTGGGCCTACTATAGATCCGTCCTTAGTTTGAATATTACAGATTTTTCACCTCCATTGTCGCCATTGCTTACGTGAAAGAGAGAATATGTGACATCCTTCATGATCTCTTAAAGGAGGAAAAGAAGAATTCCGTGTGACCTTTTTCTTAGTGATTTTTCAGTCAAAAATAAAAAAAAAACAAATGCATTTCGTTTGCGAATAAAAGAAAATTATAGCTTCTTTCTCACTAGCAGCTCACTTTTGACTGTTTCAACTTTCAAGGCGGTGGGTGCTTTATTCAAATTTAGGATTAATTTTCAATACAATTTTTATGTTTTAGTCCTTTTTTTTAAACAAACGATACTTTATTTTATGTTTTAGTCTTGTAAATTTATCAAATATGTTTTTTAGTTCAACTCAGGTAAAGATTCGAACTTTTGACCTGTTGGTTAAAGTTATGTTTTAATCACTTGTGTTGTGCTCAAGTTGACACCAAAATTATTATAGTCATTTATAGTTAATTTTTTTAGGGCAAAATTCACTTTTGATTCTTGAGATTTGAGATGATGTAACATTTTAGTTCCTTAGGTTAGGGTTGCGGGTTGAAGTATTTGATGGCTAGGTTAGGTCACGTTAGAGAGGAGAAGAGTTTTGAATATTTTAAACCATATTTTAATTCTTACTTGATGAGATTAATTTTCTAGTTTATTTGCCAACATCAAACAAAATGGATAGAGACCCAAAGGGGGGATTTGTATGGATGACCTCTTTTCACGCGCTTTAATGCCATCTATCCTGCTTCCTGAGATTAATGATATATGACCCATTCTAACGTGGCAATGCTCGCACAATACTCAGGAGGGCAATATGAGGTCATCTTGCTCGCTCACGCTCTCAATTAGAGTAACACTCTCATTAGTCACTCTCTTGCTCTCGTTATCGCTTGCCACGTCAGCAAAATTACCTAAATGTCAATCTATTCTTGCTCTCAGAGGCTTTCTCTCGCTCTCACTGGACACGTCACTCAATTCCTTTACGAATGTTGTACTCGTTCTTGCTCTCTCTTGTAACGCGTAAGTTTTCATTTTCTTCCATTTGAAGTCATTTTAAAAAAAGAAAAACAAACGAACAGTCGTAATGTTACTTCGTTCCCTTGACATTTGAAACTCACTCTTTCTCTCAACTTTTAATGCTTCATTTTCTTCCTCTATCTTAGAACAAGCTGGAGTGCTTCTTCATTGCCATTCATCTTCTTCCTCCATCTCGAAACATCTTCTTCCTTTGAAACGCCAGTAAGCCTAAACCTATCGTTCCTTTTTTTAATACATTTGGGTTTATGGGTTATTGTTTAGTTTGTGCTTTTCTCATTTTCTCATGTTTGCAATGTTTAAGAAAAATAGAATGCGAGGTTTATGGTGGTTGTTCTAGGTTTTGTGCATGTTCGTAAAAAAAGGAAGGATTGATTGAGGAAGTTGCAGAACTAGAGCGAGACTAATAAAGCAAGCTTATGGGGACGAGATCGATAGAGCTAAAGAGAATTAGAGTTTAGAACAAAGGGCTAGATTAGGTGAACGAGAGGAAACGTGAGTGAGGTTACGACGAGAGCATGAGTGAGGTTAGGAGTTAGGGTTTAGAGCGAATGAGTTTGCTTATGGGAACGAGAGCGTAATTGGGAGAATGAGAACGAAAACAAGAATGAAAGCAATAGCCTTGAGTGAGAACGAGAGCGAGGAAAATGCAGTTTCTTGTTGTGCCATTCTGTGTGTGTGTTTTAATGTTATTCAGACTATAATACTGTTTATACAATTGATGCAGAAGTGAGATGGCAACCGTTTTAAAGATCACTAAGGAAGATTGGTTTCCTGGCCAAGCTTCATTTGTAGATGTTGACGCCCAGCCAGATGGATGTGTTGAGGAGAACTATTTTCGAGTCATTTGTAGATGTTGACTTGGTGTTCAACTACCCTTTGGTGCATCACATTCTTTTGAGGGAGATTGTGGATGAGCGAGATGACACCATGAGTTTTGATCTCAACGATACAATCGTGAAGTTCTCAATGGCCAAATTCCTCCTAATTACCTATTTTTGGCCATCCCTTGGAAGAGTGTCTCAGGCGGAGGTATATACCAAATCATTGCTACTCAAATACTTTGATGGTATGGGCTCTGAAATCTTCCTCGATGCCTTTGAAGATAAGTATAAGGAGTTGAAGTTTGAGACGGACGAGGATGCATTGAAGGTGTCCTTGATTTACTATAAGAAAATGGCAATGATAGGGAAAAATAAGTTGAAGGTTGTCATTGATAGTTCCATTTATGGGGACATTAAAGGCTTGAACTACTTCAATAATATAATGGATTGAGGGAACATAATATGGACGAGAACATTACTTGGCCTAAAGGCAACGTTGAGGAACAAGGTTGCAATGTAAAAGGTGAAGGCCATAACAAATAAGAACTATATGGTGAAGTATAACCTTCTTGGGTTCCCTCTTGCTTTCCAGGTATTATAACAATTGTCAGTAGCTTGTTATTCATAAGTAAAAAGATATTGTCAACTAACTAAGTTTATGTTTCTTTTGTTGTTTCTAGGTTTAGGCATATGAGACATTGCTGTTAGTAGGGGGTTGGATTGCAACCCAACTAAACAATGTCGCAATGCCTCGCATGAGGATATGGTCGTGCTCCCGCCCAGTTCCCTATAGGGTGTTGGACTGAGATGTCTTCGAGTCCCCTAAGGTTAGAATGCACTCACTTGGCTTACGACACTGCATAGAACAATGTAATTTCTTTATTGATAACATTTACTTGTTTATTATAGATGGTGGTCACTTCAATACTAATCATGTCCAAGGTCGAACAACAATACCGTGACACTCAGGTCAGTCGTAGGGTTATATATGACAATGATGACAATGACGATGACAATGATCAGGAGTTTGACATGCAATTTGAGGGTCAGACCGGAGACGATGATCTGGATGTTGACTTGGGTTTGATCATCCAAACAAAGATGCTAAAACCTGCGTCGAGCATGAGCATAAAAGAAGTAGAAAGAAGGAAAAAGTGAAAGTGGCTAAAATTAGTGAAAGTTAGTAAGCATGTTAGGGATGAACCAAATTTAAAAAAAAAAAAAGTGGAAACAAGGAAAAAGTGGCTAAAATTGAGTTTTGATACAAGATATAGAAGAATTGTAATATTAGATTGCAATTGCAATTAGATTTGACAATTGATTTTGAACAAAGAAAAATTACAATTGCAAATCTAAAATAACAATTTGAAATGACAATTCTTCACAAATCTAGAAAACGCAGAATTCTTGGGATTTGAGAGATTTTTGGGATATTTTCGAGATTCTCCTCCATGATTCCAGTGAAATAAATTGGTCATATTTGTGCACAGTTAAGGAAGAAAACCCTAGCCGCCATGGTCTATAAAATGGAAGAAAAATACATAAAGAAGGCAGAATTCCTCCAACGGCAGAAAATCCATTTCTGTTTTTCGTTGTTGACTTTTTTCTACTCTTCTTTTCTTCTTTTATTCCAGCAAGTTTCTTCTTTAGCTCTTGATCCACTATGAACGAAAGTTCTAGGCTGTGAAGATTAATTTCCTCTTGAACAACATGAGTTAATCGATTGAGAAATAAAGGAGAAGAATAAGAAATCGTTTACGTTAATGTATAAGTTCCAGTTTCTGTTTTCTTTAATTTTCAGTTTTAAATTCTATTTTGGTTGTATTTGAGACTTGGGCGTATTGCGATTGTTTAATTTTCATTGTATAAAAAAGCACTCAAGGCATTGCTTATTGAAGAATTACTTTATAAAAGTTGAATTTTAGTTGTTTAGCAAGTTTGTTCATGGGTATTGTTTTCAGTGGGTTGTTAGTCGATTGGGTTATCAATCCTAGTGTTTCTTTGTATGCAATACTAAATTAAGTAACCTTTGGATTTTGTTTTTACTCTACCGTTGGACTAGCTTGTGTTAGCATGGAGTTTATTCACAAGTTTTGCTTAGTTTCTTTTAGATTATTTATGAGCTAAATCCTCTTTAGGGTTCAAGGATGTGAATTCTTTAAGAAATGAATTGAGCTTAAATTGAAAAATCAACCAAGCCTACACTTTAATTGTTTGCTTGTGTTGAGTTGATTGAATTTGTAATTCTAGATTGATCAACTAGGGTTGCACACTAAGCTTGGAGCTAATACCGAAAGGGTTAGTAAAGAGCAGATTTTGCACAAACAATGGAGACAAGAGCTTAGACATAAGTGATCGGTGCTACATGCAAGTGCACGTGATCGAAGTAATAAGAACTGAAAGTATTTCAGAGTATCGTACCCAAGGGAACGAGTTTTAATAAAATGTATTAAAATGGCACAAATTTGTTGACAAATTGCAACTTAAAGTAACCGTGGGTATAAAAGATTTATGAGATATTCTGGGTAGAAGAAAAATTGTTTGAAAACAATGAAAATGAAGAAGGGATTCAAAGTGCTAATGCCCTTTTGGAAAGATCATGCAACAAGAAGGCAATTGCAATCGTAGCTAACTCAAGAAACTAAGTAAACTGAATTCAACTCCTATTCGACCTTCTATAAAGTATCTATAGGAGGCGAAGTGATTCAACCTATATTTCTATGGCTAATCTAACTTAGATATATCCGCGCACAACTCTAGTAGTTTTGGAGTCTCGCACTATGTCTATGTTCGATGTTTCAGAACTTATGTCTAAGCCTTTTCATCCATTTATTTTGCGACATTTGCTTCCCTTAACCCTCTCGGTATTAAGTTATAGCTTAGCAAGCAACACTAGATGACCAACTAGGGTTTACCCAACATTGAACTCACCAAAAGCAAACAATAGTTCAAGTGTTAGCTAGATTGTTTTTGTTATCGAGCCTTACATCTTTCCTCTAGGGCGTTCACAAACTTGATGTAGGATCTAATGGCAACACTAGAGGGGGGGTGAATAGGGTTGCTTAAAGAAATTATGCACTCTTTTAAGTTTAAAAGTTTTTTTTTTTTTTTTGTTTATATATATATATATATATATTTTTATTTTTTTATTTTTAAGAAATAAACTAAAATAATATAATCAAAATAAACAACAACAAAAATTATTCTAGAGATATAGACCAATCTTCCTAAGCATGCAATCTACTCACAAAATAATTGAGCAACGAAAAATTAAAAAGGTAGAGAGGAAGAAATAACACCGAAAATTTTTATAGTGGTTCGGAAATTCCTACTCCACTCCCCAAGACTCCTTCTTGGGTATTTTTACTGCGTGATCCTCTTGCGGGTGAGAACCAAACCGACACGACCCTCCTTTTCTTAGGCTAAAGAGAAACCCAAATCCTTTTTCTGGTTCAGGATTAAACCAACTCCTTTTTCTCACAACCCAAGGTGTATCCCACACCTTAATACAAATCCCAAAAGTAAGAACACAAAAAATTGCTTATTTGAAGCAAGATACACAGAGTTTGTAGTACGAACAAAATTGCTCAAAAATTTACACACAGTAGCAATGAAGCCGATTAGGAGAATGGTGAAAATTTTTGAGAATGGACTGCCTCTTTGGAAGAGCTCAAAACAGTATATTGCTTGCTGGAATTTTTCTCTCCATATCCAAAAATGACCAAGACCGAATTAATTTGTAGAGATTGGGAATTTTAAGTTGGGCCATTTGATTTTGGGGCAATAGAAATGAGTGGCTAGGATCAAATGAGTGGTTTTTGGAAAGAATTTTGATATAAATGTGAGTTTAATGAAATATTCAGTCGGATGGAAGGAATCACAGTCGCGAGACTGTGTAAATACGCCTACTCGCGGGCTTCTGGAGGACACGCAAGGCGCGTGTAGCGTACGCGCGCGTGTCGCGTGTAGATCGGCGGCAACAGCTGGTATTTTTCTTTTTTCTTTTTTTTTCTTTTTTTTTAATTAACTAATTTATTTAATATAATTTGAATTTCGAATCAACCAGCCTTGCCACATGTCACCTTCTCATTTGGCCATTTGGTGCCACGTCATCCGCCACGTCAACAGCCACGACAGCCCAATTTGACCGTTCTATGCCACGTCAACTGCCACGTCAGCGAGTTGCCACATCATCCGCCTATGTGGCATGCCATGTCATAATTTCTGTCCAAACTTCTTTTGCTCATATCTTTTTCGTCTGGACTTCGATTTGAACGATTTTAAGTGCGTTGGACTCGTCTTGTCAAGCTCTACAAAATAGACTCTTTGAAACACTGAATTTATTAGTCCAAAGGTTTTGTTATCATCAAAATACTTAGTTTGATTGAAGCTTTAAAGCTAACAATCTCCCCCTTTTTGATGATGACAAATCTATAAATAATGCATATATTCTCAAACAACTTCTCCCCCTTTTGTTATCACCAAAAAGATGCAAAAAAAATTCTCCCCCTCAAACATGTAACTGATGACTCATAATGCTTTCATTTAATTTTAACATAAAAGTATGCTCCCTCTATCAAATGTAGTATTGTCACTAAATGCGAAGGATACCGAGTGCCAGTCTATTTTTACAGAACGCATCTTCATTTAGAACTTTTGTAAAAATATCTGCTACTTGTTTCTCTGTATGCACATAGTTAATGACAATGTGACCATTTTGCACATGCTCTCGAAGGAAATGATGTCTTATATCTATATGTTTTGTCCTAGAGTGTTGAATAGGATTTTTGGTTAAATTAATTGAACTGGTATTATCACAGAAGATAGGTACTTGTTCAAAATTTAAGCCAAAATCACGCAAAGTCTGTTTCATCCATAAAACCTGAGAACAGCAACTAGCAACAGCAATGTATTCGGCCTCAGTAGTGGATAATGCAACAGAGTTTTGCTTTTTGCTATACCAAGAGACTAGTGAGCTACCTAAGAAATGACATATTCCACTAGTACTCTTCCTATCAGTTAAACTACCAGCAAAGTCAGCATCAGAATATGCAATCAAGTCTAGAGATGCATTCTTAGGATACCATAAACCTAAGTCAATAGTTCCAAGCAAATATTTGAAAATTCTTTTTACAGCATGCAAGTGTGATTCTTTAGGACAAGATTGAAATCTAGCACACATGCAAACACTGAACATAATATCAGGCCTACTCGCAGTTAAGTAAAGTAGAGATCCGATCATACCTCGATAAGCTTTAATATCTACATTTTTACCTTTTTCATCCTTATCGAGCTTTGTAGTGGTACTCATCGGTGTCTTTGCTACTTTTGCATTATTGAATTTAAATCTCTTGAGTAGATCCCTTTGTATATTTCTCTTGATTTATAAAGATTCCTTCTTCAAGTTGTTTGATTTGAAGTCCAAGAAAGAACTTGAGTTCTCCCATCATGCTCATTTCAAACTCGCTGTGCATACACTTAGAAAATTCTTCACAAAGAGAAGGGTTAGTGGCACCAAAAATAATATCATCAACATAAATTTGCACTAACAACATATCCTTTTCTTTGGTTTTAATGAAGAGTGTAGTATCAATGAGTCCCATTTTAAAATCATTTTCGAGCAGAAATTTACTTAAACGGTCATACCAAGCTCGAGGAGCTTGTTTAAGACCATAAAGAGCTTTATTTAGTTTAAAAACATGACTTGGATGGTCAAAGCTTTCAAAGCCAGGAGGTTGTTCAACATAAACTTCTTCCATTATAAAACCATTTAAAAAGGCACTTTTCACATCCATTTGAAATAAAGTGAAATTCTTATGAGATGCAAATGCAAGCAACATGCGAATTGACTCAAGTCTAGCAACAGGAGCAAATGTTTCCTCATAGTCTATTCCTTCTTCCTGACTATAACCTTGAGCAACTAACTAAGCTTTATTTCTAACAATATTACCAGATTCATCCATTTTATTTCTAAACACCCATTTAGTACCTATAACTGAATGATTACTAGGACGAGGAACTAACTCCCACACATTATTTCTTTCAAACTGATTTAACTCTTCTTGCATAGCAATTAACCAGAACTCATCACATTCAGCATCTTTAAAAGACTTTGGTTCAATTTGTGACACAAAAGCGAGATTATTCAAGGCATTTAATGAAGAACGAGTTCTTACTCCTTGAGATACATCACCTATAATTAGCTCCTGAGGATGGTGAGTTGAGAATCTCCAATCCTGAGGAAGAGTTTCTTCTGGCTCTTTCTGAGTCTCATTTGCTACTACTTCTGTGTCTTTATCTTGAATGCTCAAATCCTCAAAAGGTTTTTCTAATTCCTCACTCACAGACACTTTATTAAATGCAACATGTGTTTCATCAAATACTACATTCATTGACTCCTCAACCACAAGAGTTCTTTTATTAAAGACCCTATATGCTTTACTACATGTAGAATATCCTAAAAATATGCCAACATCAGTTTTTGAGTCAAACTTTCCAATTTTCCCTTTGTCTTTCAAAATAAAGCATTTGCAGCCAAAGACTTTGAAATAGTTGATATTTGGGGTTTTATCATTAAAAAGCTCATAGGGAGTTTTATTCAAAACAGGCCTTATTAAAACTCTATTCATTACATAAGATACAGTATTAACAGCTTCAGCCCAAAAATATTTTGGCAAATTATATTCATTTAACATAGAGGTGGCTAATTCTTGTAAAGACCGATCTTTCCTTTCTACAACGCCATTTTGTTGAGGTGTTCTTGGAGAGGAAAAATCATGAGAGATACCATTTTCTTCACAGAAACATTCAAAAGAAGCATTTTCAAATTCTCCTCCATGATCACTTCTAATTTTTGAAATCATAAAGCCTTTTTCATTTTGAATTCTTTTTGAAAAATTGATAAAATATTTTAAAGCTTCATCCTTATGAGATAAAAATAAAACCCAAGTGAATCTCGAAAAATCATCAACTATAACAAAAGCATAATGTTTTCCACTTAGACTTGCAACTCTAGTAGGTCCAAAAAGGTCCATATGTAATAGTTGCAGAGGCCTAGAAGTAGAAACCACTTTCTTTGGTTTGAAAGAAGAATTAGTTTGTTTACCCATTTGACAAGCGTCACAAACTTTATCTTTTTCAAAATTTAATTTCGGAAGACCTCTAACAAGGGATTTCTTAGAAATGTGTGAAATTAAATGCATGCTTGCGTGACCTAATCTTCTATGCCACAACCATGGATCATCATGCAAGGCAGACAAACATTTATTATTTACTACAGGACAATCAATCAAATCAATCGTATAAACATTTCTATCTCTATTTCCAACAAATAGAATTTGTCCATCACATGCATTTTCAATTATGCAATTTTTATAACTAAAAATTACCCTATAGCTCTTATCACATAACTGACTTATACTTAATAAATCATGTTTTAATCCATCAACTAGCAGAACATCTTCAATAAAGAAACTTGAACCATTACCTATGTTACCTTTGCCAATGATCTTACCCTTTTTATCGTCGCCGAAGGTGACGTATCCTCCATCTTTCTTTTCTAGGTATGTGAATTTTGTGTGGTCCCCAGTCATGTGTTTTGAACACCCGCTGTCCAAGTACCACTTATTCTTTATCGATCTCAAACATACCTGAAAGAAAATAATTCTCAAGATGTAACCTTAGGTACCCAAATTTGTTTGGGTCCTTGGGGGTTAGTCAACAAAAATTTTGGAATCCATCTCTTTTGATTTTCATTTGTAGCATTGGATTTTCTTAAATTACATGTATAAGCTTTATGACCATGTTTCCCACATGCATGACAAACAATATATGACATGGTGCTTTCTTTCACAAAGTAATTTGTGAATTTCTTTTACTTTTGGTGAGGTTTGTAACCTAAACCACTTTTATCAAAAGTACCTTGTTGCTTTCCCATCATGATATCTAAATTCTTTTTTCCATTAGTGAACTTTACAAGGGTGGAGGATAAATCTTCATTTTTGTTTTCTAATATTTTGTACTCCTCTTTTAAAACATGCAAATTTGAATTAGACAAATTTAAATCTTTTCTTAATGTCTCATTTTCTTCTTTTATATTTTCTAGCTCAATTAATAAATTATTTTTTTCATGAGCTATCCTAGCATTTTTCTTTCTAAGAGACATGTATTTGCAGCCTAATTTTTCAAATTCATTTTTGATTTCATTGAATGCTTCAACAAGTTCATCAAAAGTAAGGTTTTCAGGAATTACCTCGTCATCGTCATCGTTGTCGTCGTCGTCCCCAAAAGCCATAAAACAGATGTTAGCTACTTCTTCTTCACTCTCAGATTCGCTTTCATCACTTTCATCCCAAGTAACTTTCATGGCCTTCTTGCTTTTCTTTAAGAATGACTTCCTTTGAGGACAGTCCCATTTCACATGTCCAGGCTTCTTACATTCATAGCAGATGATAGAGTCCCTATTGCTCTTTTCTCCTTTGCTTTCTTGACTGATGTTCTTCTTGGAGAAATTTTTCTTTCTGAAATGTTTCTTGAATCTCTTGGTTAAATAGGCGTATTCTTCATCATTTAATTCAGCATCACTTTCAGAGTCTTCTTGAGTATGAGTGGACTTTAACGCCAAGCTCTTTTTCTTTTTAACATCATCTTCCATGTTACCCTTCATGATTATCTCATGCGTCATGAGAGATCCAATAAGCTCCTCCAATGGAAGTGTTGAGAGATCCTTAGCTTCTTGAATCGCCGTGACTTTAGCTTCCCAATTTTTTGGCAACGATCTAAGGATCTTCCTGACATTCTCAGAAGTAGAGTAAGTTTTTCCTAATCCCTTCAAGGCATTTACAATGTTTGTGAATCGAGTAAACATTTCAGAAATAGTTTCATTAGCATTCATTTTAAATAATTCATAATTATGGACCAACATGCTAATTTTCGATTCTTTAACTTGATTTGTTCCTTCATGAGTTACTTCAAGCATATCCCATATTTCTTTAGCAGAATTACATGCAGAGACTCTATTAAACTCATCAGGACATAAGGCACAAAATAGACAATTCATGGCTCTATAATTTATTGACACTTTCTTTTTATCATCCTCATTGAACTCATTTTCATTTTTAGGCACATCCTGATTAGCAACAGACTTTGTTGGGACTGTAGGACCCTTAGAAACAATTTCCCATAAATTATAATCAATGGAAAGCAAATAAATTCTCATCCTAGTTTTCCACCAAGTATAATTATTTCCATCAAATAGAGGTGGCCTAGTGGTAGATTGGCCCTCAATAAACCCATTTATTCCTGTAGTTGCCATAAGCTCGAACAATTAAGAATTTCAGAAAAGGCACAAAAAAAAATTTAAGAGAAAATTTATTATTATTTATATATATATATATATATTTTTTTTAAAAGATAAATTTTAGCAAAAAATAATTTTTCAATAAAATTTCAAAACGGATTCAGAGTTTGAAAAGTAGAGAAAAAAAATAGAATTTTAAAAACTAATTTTCAAGGAAAAAATTTTCTAGTGAAAAAAAAGCTTTAAAAATGCAATTTTTTTTAAAACTTTTTGCTCAACAAAAAATTTCCAGATTTAAAAAAAACAGTTTTGAAATTGAAAAAATAATTCCAACCACCTTTTCAAAGTAAGGACAATCGAGCTACCCGCTCTGATACCAATTGTAGGATCTAATGGCAACACTAGAGGGGGGTGAATAGGGTTGCTTAAAGAAATTATGCACTCTTTTAAGTTTAAAAGTTTTTTTTTTTTTTGTTTATATATATATATATATATATATATATATATATTTTTTTTTATTTTTTTATTTTTAAGAAATAAACTAAAATAATATAATCAAAATAAACAACAACAAAAATTATTCTAGAGATATAGACCAATCTTCCTAAGCATGCAATCTACTCACAAAATAATTGAGCAACGAAAAATTAAAAAGGTAGAGAGGAAGAAATAACACCGAAAATTTTTATAGTGGTTCGGAAATTCCTACTCCACTCCCCAAGACTCCTTCTTGGGTATTTTTACTGCGTGATCCTCTTGCGGGTGAGAACCAAACCGACACGACCCTCCTTTTCTTAGGCTAAAGAGAAACCCAAATCCTTTTTCTGGTTCAGGATTAAACCAACTCCTTTTTCTCACAACCCAAGGTGTATCCCACACCTTAATACAAATCCCAAAAGTAAGAACACAAAAAATTGCTTATTTGAAGCAAGATACACAGAGTTTGTAGTACGAACAAAATTGCTCAAAAATTTACACACAGTAGCAATGAAGCCGATTAGGAGAATGGTGAAAATTTTTGAGAATGGACTGCCTCTTTGGAAGAGCTCAAAACAGTATATTGCTTGCTGGAATTTTTCTCTCCATATCCAAAAATGACCAAGACCGAATTAATTTGTAGAGATTGGGAATTTTAAGTTGGGCCATTTGATTTTGGGGCAATAGAAATGAGTGGCTAGGATCAAATGAGTGGTTTTTGGAAAGAATTTTGATATAAATGTGAGTTTAATGAAATATTCAGTCGGATGGAAGGAATCACAGTCGCGAGACTGTGTAAATACGCCTACTCGCGGGCTTCTGGAGGACACGCAAGGCACGTGTAGCGTACGCGCGCGTGTCGCGTGTAGATCGGCGGCAACAGCTGGTATTTTTCTTTTTTCTTTTTTTTTCTTTTTTTTTAATTAACTAATTTATTTAATATAATTTGAATTTCGAATCAACCAGCCTTGCCACATGTCACCTTCTCATTTGGCCATTTGGTGCCACGTCATCCGCCACGTCAACAGCCACGACAGCCCAATTTGACCGTTCTATGCCACGTCAACTGCCACGTCAGCGAGTTGCCACATCATCCGCCTATGTGGCATGCCATGTCATAATTTCTGTCCAAACTTCTTTTGCTCATATCTTTTTCGTCTGGACTTCGATTTGAACGATTTTAAGTGCGTTGGACTCGTCTTGTCAAGCTCTACAAAATAGACTCTTTGAAACACTGAATTTATTAGGCCAAAGGTTTTGTTATCATCAAAATACTTAGTTTGATTGAAGCTTTAAAGCTAACACTTGAATCCCTAAGAAAATTTGCTCTTCATGATAAAACTAACACGAAACAGTAAGCTTGAATTGATAAAATTCATTGATACAACAAAGAAAGACGTGCAACAACTCACAAATACAATTTAATGTCAAAAACTCAATTACTAAAGTATTGTTGTATCATTTAGTAAAAGAAATTCCACGATAACTTGACAACTTCAAGAAACTTAAAAAAAAAAATGAAATACAGTAGCTATTCTAACATCAAATAACATAAATGAATTACAACTTGCAGAATTCCAAAAGACAAAACTACACAAACCCTTGGCTCTTCATTCAATCCAAGGATTTGTTTATAACCACCACCAACTCTCGTTGTGATGGGATTGAGGAAGAGGTTTGGGACTTAAGGGAAGAAAAACAACACAGAATTAATAAAAAAACAAAAACTACAGTCAACTCAAAAACCTAAAAATAAAAAACAGACTTCTTCTCCAAAAATCGAGCTCTCCCTTTACAACTTCTTCTCCAAAATTTATAGGGACTTCGTGCTAGGGTTTCATTCTTGGTTGATGGACAAATACAGCTAAGAATCTAGCTGATTTTGTGGGTATTTTTCTTCTCGAAATCCCTTGATTTTCGTTTTTCCTTCATTTCCAGATTTGTCAGATTGCAATTGCAATGCAATTGCAATCTGTAAAAACCTACAGATTAAGTAAGTTTTGGCTTTTCTTCTTCTTTTGTTCTCTTTTCTTAACTTACTTCTCCTAACAATAATTTAATTAACTTCAACCATTCTCTTGCCCTTTTATCAAATAATATTAATAAAACCACAAGCATAACCAAGTTTAAAGGTCAAATAATCCTCATGAATGAGAATTATCAATAAGTCATTCTTTACCTTAGACATAGGGCAAAAGACTCCAAAACTACTAGAATTGTGTTCCAAATTTATCTAAGTACGATTGGCCATAGACATGTAGGTCCAATCACTTAGCCTCCTAAAGATTTTGGAATCAAGATTGAATAGGAATTGAATTCGGTTTACAATTGTTTGTGTAGGTTTTGATTGCAATTGCAATTTAAACTAGCAATTCACAACTTAAAGGTAAAGAGCATTCTTGAGCCTCATCTCACTCTCATAAATTTAACCTTTAGCATTTTTTTCTTTTGCTATTTCTCACACAACCACAATCTATTTTTACAATTGAGTCATCTAAGTTACAATTTTCAACACTTTTTCCTACTACAATTTTTTGGGTAAAATCAATTCCCTGTGGGATCGATCTCAAGAATATTCCTATTTATTACTTTCATCGACGATGTGAAATTTCACCCGATCAAGTTTTTGAAATAAAAAATAAAAATAAAAAAAACAACGAAAAACTGAAAATGGGTTTTCTTCCTTTGGAGGAATTCCACCTTCTTTATGTGTTTATCTTCCATTTTATAGACCATGGCAGCTAGGGTTTCTTCCTTGACTGCACACAAATATGGCCAATTGATTTTGTTGGAATCGTGGAGGATAATCTCAAAAATATCCTAAACATCTCGTAAATCCTGAAAATTCTGCGTTTTCCAGATTTGTGAAGAATTGTCATTTCAAATTGCTATTGTAGATTTGCAATTTCAATTCTACCTTGTTCAAAATCGATTGCCAAATCTGATTGCAATTGCAATTCTTCAATATCCTAAATCAAAACTCAATTTTAGCCACGTTTTCCTTCTTTCCACTTATTTTCTTCATTTGGTTCATCCCTAACATGCTTACTAACTTTCAATAAATATTGCTAAGATTTCCTAAGCTCATCACTTGAGTCTAAGAGAGATAAATAATCCTAAAAAATGAGAATTATCAAGGGGCGACCCTTGATTCACTAGGACCATCGAGCCAAGAGTGACCCTCGAGGCAGGAGCCATCATTGAGCATGGGTTATCAGCGTAGCATCGATACTCATGTGTATCGGGTTGAGGAGTGTCTCTAGGGGAGTTGAAGTAGCGATGGGAGAATTGAAGTCCCATATGTGTAGAAATTCTAACTTGTGAGGCTGCACATATGGCGTCTCAATGCTCTCCAGAGCGACGCGACGCTCTGGCCTCAGGTTCTTTACTTCAATTCTCTTCTCTTCTTCATTTGCTAGCTAATTGAAGTCAAATTACTTTGTTTTTCATCCTAACACCTTCCTTTTTGCTCAGTTTTGCTTTGTTAGCTTAAAATCTACAAAATACACACAAAAAGCATCAATAACATATTTTAAAACCATATACTAACATTAATCTAAGTCCAAGAAATAGCACTCTTTCGTGCACTATCAAAGCCAATAGTTTCGCCTTTCATAAAACCACCCCTGGATATACTCTCTTACAAATTCAAGCAATGGAATTATGGGCAACAGTCGTGCTTCTATAGTTCATGAATTGAAGCACTTTGTACTGTTCAAAGTCATATTGTCATAGCATTTATTTATCTTATAACAGCGTGCCCACCATTAAATACCAACTCCCTCCAAATATCAGGATACGACACTTTCACGAAAGTTGAGAAGTTGATCCCAATACATCATTAAGGATGTACAGTCGTTATGAATACTTACAGTTTTGAAACACTTTCTTGAAAAATGAGACATTCAACATCATGATCATTTCTTATGTACATTGGAGGAGATTGCTCTTCTAACTTCATCTTCACACTCATTATAATGTCAAACGTCACCAGACTAATGTTTGCAATTTCATATATTAGACCCTTCAACTCATCGTATCTGACACTGCTCGGCACCCCAACCCCTATTAGCCAACCTCCAATATAACAATTCTCAATCTCATCCCAACTGCCATCATATCGAATGAATAGGGATTTCTTGTCCATCCTTCAAATAACAATAAATAAATAGTAAGTAGCTATAAGAAAATATAATTAAAAAACAATGCAAAATTGGATACTCTCGCTCCCACTCTCGCTACATTTGTTTAGGGTTTATCGATTCTCACTCTAGAATGCTCTCACTCTAGTTCTACTTGTGTCGCTCCAATGCCATAGTAACTAACATTCCAAAACTTAAAAAACTTTCAAAACCTAACACTTTTGAACACATAGAAACGTACGAAGAAAGCTTTCAAACCCTAAATCTTAAAACGTTTGTTTCTATGTTTCAAACGTAGAAAGAAATTTTCAAACATATAAACAACGTATTTGAACGTACCTATTTTTTTTAATATTGTTTGGTTGATTACTTGGACGTTGGTTATACATGAAAAACGTTTGAAAGTAAGGTTGACGAAAGGTTTTTAGTGCTGTATGTTTTTAGTTCGATATAATAATTTTATATAACTTATCTCAAAGGTTTATTAGGAAAAATTGATTGAGATCTTCCATGTTCAATATTGTGATCTTTCTTTGTCAGTGTTTTTGGCTAATAAACCCCCTTGTCAACTCACATAGTGTCTGTACGAACAACTGATAACTTACTGATAGCATGTAATTATGCTATCTTATTTCCTATTATTTATGCCAGTTTTGTGATTATTTTGTGAGCTTTTATGCTTATTTCTCTTAATTTTGTAGAAACCAAGCGTGAGGAGCAAAACCGAGTGTTTGGGAGTACTTTTGTAGATATTGGAGCCTTTTGCAGCTTAATTAAAAATTCAAGAAGATTAAAGATGTTATTTGAGCATAAGGCATGTTCCGGAAGATTCTACATCAAATCACGATTCCAAAGCATCGAACCGAAGGTCATTTGAACACCCAAGCGAAAAGATATAGCAAAAATGGCAAGTGTTGTCTGTAGGGTAGCGTCGCGACGCTGAAAACGCAAAAATGCTATTTTTCGCCCAGAAATGTGCGTAAACCACTTTTCTTGTAAGCAGTGTCTCATCGCTGCCTCGTAATTTTCTATATAAGCATCATTTTGGGGTGTTGTTTCGGACGCCAATCCGAGGGTTTCAGCCCTATTCTAGATTCCAAGCTAAAATTGAGGGTTTAGGGAGCAATTGAGAGCGTTTGTGGAGCATTTTTGAAGATCCGGAGCTCGAGGGATGTGGAGATCATGGTAGGAACGCGGGATCGACCATCGTTTGCTAATTTATTCCTTTTCCTTTAGTTTTAGTTTATGTTTTGTGGCTGTAAATTAGGAACTTAGAGGTTTAATTGTATGAATATAAGTATCCTTATTCCTAATACTTGAGGTTTTGATGTAGCCATTAGGCTTGAGGTTTTAATTGATTAAATACTTTGATTGAATGCTTTTGTTTCATTCATGCTTTTATGTATTTAATGCTTATAATCTCTTAATCATAGATTATTTGTTTTATTGGTTTGAATTTGTGCTTGGAAAAGTCTGGTTTAGGCTAGAACTTAATTGCATGACTATTTGTAAATTCTTGCATGAAAGTGAAGAATTCTCTTAGAAGCTCTTAAAAGAAATTGTTTAATGCATTGCGTGTTATTAAAATCTAGATAGAGATATTAGATTTATATCATTGCATAAGAATTAATTGTGCTTGAAAGAGTCAGTTAATACCCTCACTTCTTGGCTTATGGAATATTTGCATGACAAATCTTGGTAGTTTTCGCTATAAGTCTAATTGGTGAAATTGATTCCCTAGGGTATTTCTCTCTTATTGTGTCTCCATTTATCTTTTTCTTTATAGGTTAACTCTTTAGTTTAGCTTGTTTGCATATGATTTCTTCTCTAAATAAAGTTAAGTGAGAGTAATTGCGTTACTTAAATGAACTAAGAAATCCAATCCCTATGATCGACCCAGGCCCTTATTATTACAAATTTTAGAGGTTTAGGTTTATAAATATATTTGATAGAGCCTTCGACAAGCTCTTTATCACTTACCAAAATGGGAGGCAGAGAAAATGACAACTTACGCGCTGCAAGTGCGAGAACGAAGTACAACATTCATAAAGGCAATCGAGTGACGTGTCCAGCGAGAGCGAGAGCGAGAGCGAGAGCGAGAGCGAGAGTCTGTGAGTGAGAGTGAGCCTCCGGGAACGAGAATCGATTGACATTTAGGTAATTTTGTTGAGGTGGCTAGCAAGAGTGACTAACGAGAGCATTACTCTGATCGAGAGTGTGAGTGGGCAAGACGACCTCATACTGCCCTCTTGGGTAATTTTGCGCGCATTGTCATGTCAGAATTGGTCATATATCATTAATCTCAGGAAGCGAGTCATATGGCATTAAAGAGCGTGAAAAGGGGTCATCCGTACAAATCCCTCGACCCAAAGTGCATTTTTCCTTTTTGTCTTTTTTATAAATCATTTAATAGAAACCGTATTTTAAATTTCTAAAAAAAACTGTATTTTGATAGAAAAAATATCCTGGACGAGCTCATATTGGGTTCTTATTATGGGCTTAATATCATGGCCCATCAGATGTGATCTTTTAGGGACCGTTTGATAACATTCTCGTTTGTCGTTTGTTGCATTTGTCGTTTCTTGTTTCATGTTTCTTGTTTCTTGTTTTATTTTTTTAATTTTAAGAACTAGAAACAAAAACATGTTTGATAACTATTTTTGTTTCTTGTTTCCTTAAAAAAAGAATCATAAACAAAAATGTGTTTGATAACTTTTTCTTGTTTTTTGTTTTTTTAGTTGAAATAAAATTTTGTACACATAATACAATAAAATATATAACATGTATTAAAATAGTTATAAAACAATTGTATAGAGTTTATAATATTTAATACAATTTCAGCCCCAAAGCAAAATAAATAATAATAATAATAATAAATTATATCGTTTAAATGTTGTTCAAATTTGAGTTGCAATGTCATCTCTCACTTCAATCAATTCACCTTAAATGATGTCGACTTACATGAGTAAGTTCAATTAGACTAATTTAAATTGTCCGACAAACTTTGTAACTTTTCAACGATCATTAATTTATTGCACAACATGCTATTGATATATATTTTTGTGTCAACTTGGGAATGAGATATGTATTTAAGGTTAGACAATCAAGCATACACACATTTCTTTAATTCAATAATAAACTTTATTTTTATTTTTTTCTTAAAAAATGCATTGAAAACCTAAAAATGTTATTTTCAGAATTTTCAGTATTTGAATAACATAATTCAAAAATAATTTTAAAAAACAAATATGTCAAATGAACATTCACGAAATCCAATTCTGAAAACAAAAGAAACAGAATTCGAGTTGCATACCGAATAAGCCTTATAAAAATGTTTTAATTGGTAGTCTACTAATTTAAATCGCCATAAAAGGTAGGTATTAAAATCAACGTTGAATATTTCACTTGTAAAATTTTGTGTAGTCTTGTTCTCGTATCTCTAAACATGGTGAATTTTTTGGTCCCTTCCTCCCCAAAACTTCTACTAAAGTTATGTGAGACTCGCATCGACTAGATTGATATCGTAATCAAAGCGAATAAAAAGCCCTAAACAAGGTGGTGTTTAAAAGTTTGTGATTTTAGCTTAAGCTATAAGAGGCGACCAAGATAATAAGCTTCACAAATAGACACCACGGCACGCTTTCTTTGCTTATAATTGGTTGGTTTCTTATCTAGATAGATTGGACGAGATTCTAGTGGTTGTCAAAAAGATGCAAGGGTTATAGCGTTAGAGTGTGACAATTAGGAGTGGACCCAGATAATGTGGTTTGGGAGTAGACAAATTATGTTATATAAATATAATAAAAAAAATAAATCTTCATTTAAGTTATTTGTGATAAGAATAAATCGGTGTACCAAATACTTCCCAACTAAATTCGAATAAACTTTTGGCGTCGTCATAATTTTGCTCATCTCGATGTCTAATCAAATAGAAAAAAAATGCCAATATTGACTCAAGATTAAATGAAAAAGGTTAATTATGAATAAAAAAATAAATCATACAAAATAAAATTGTGCTTAAAGTTCTTTTATAGAGTAAAAATCATATGTAATTGAAAGTAAACTAATGGTCTTAGAATTTTTTTTCTTCCAATGTAGACAAACTCAAGTAATTTGTAAGATACTCATTTTTTCATTTTACATTGATGATCGAATATGTTGCTTGTTGGTTAATAATTATATTGCTTGCTTCCATTGATTTGAAATAGAATTTTTTTAAAAATATTTAACAATTCGGAGATAAGAGATCGAACCATTTGTGTTTTGGAGTGATCATAATAGGTGTCTATCAACTAAACTATGCTCAAATTGGCGAAATATAGAAATATTGACACAATATGAAAAAAGAGAAATTCACAACACTAATATGAGCTCGAAGAGACAACACCAATGATATGAAATTAATAAAATTCTAAGGTCAACAAGAGCATAGTTCAACTGGCATAAAGTATGAGCTTATGACCAAGAGGTCATTGGTTCGAATCCCCCCACCCCCAAATGTTGTTGAACTCAAAAATAAATAAATAAAATTCTAAGTGTGTGAATACCAAATTTACTTTGAGCTAGATATGTTTGAGAGTGATTTTGGCGAAATGATTTGTTTATAAATTA
Organism: Trichosanthes truncata; assembly: GCA_033996785.1. Lineage (NCBI taxonomy): Eukaryota > Viridiplantae > Streptophyta > Magnoliopsida > Cucurbitales > Cucurbitaceae > Trichosanthes > Trichosanthes truncata. Next base: position 81,085,898 of record JAWPNB010000003.1, read on the forward strand.
TTTATTAAAATTGATTTTAATATAATCATTTTAATGTTTAGTTCTACACTTTTAAAATTGATTTTCATATATTCAAAAGTGATTTTTGAATGATTGAGGACACATGTTTGGGAGTGACTTTAGAATAAGTGTTTTAGTCCAAAATGATTTAATTATAATTATTTTTGTAAAAGTGTTTAATTATATAAATTAATTTAATATTTGATTGCACACTTGTATATAGATTTTGATTTAATTAAAAGTATTTTTTCATGATTAATGACATTTGTTTTGAAAAGTGATTTTAGAATCATCAAATTACTAAAAAGAGTATTGCAGTTGAGAGAAAAAAAATTAGAGGGTGGTAAATGAAAGTTATAGAGAGAGAAAAAAATTAAGAGGGAAATACCAATTTAAGAGAGAAAAAATAGAGAGCTAAAGAAAAGTTTTAGAGAGGAAAAAAGGGTTAGAGACAGAGAGGGGGGCCAAAAATTTTAGAGCGGGACAAAAAATTTAAGGAGAGAAAATTTTAATTGAGGAAGTGAAAATTCAAAGATAGAAAAATAAAGTTAAAGAGATTTACAAAATTTTTAGGAAAAAAATTTAAAGAGAGAAAAAAAAAGTTAGAGGAGAAGCAAAAAAAAATTGAGAAAAAGGTTAGCAAAAGAGGTAAAAAATACATAGAAAAAAATTATGAGAGATACAAAAATTAAAGAGAGGAACAAAAATTTTAGAGATATAAAAGTTAGAAAGATTTAAAAGATATTGGAACGAGACAAAAAGTGAGAAAATGAGAAAAAAAAAATTAGAGAGAGCGAGAAAAAATAGAAATAAATAATGATAGAAAGAGAGAAATTTTAGAATGGAAAAATTAACTTTTTGCATATATTTAAGACAAAATAAAGTAAAATAGGAGGAGGTTTTTTTTTTTAAACTTTGAAATAGTAGTTATTGTAGAGACAGAATCTCTCACAGTCACTTACCAAAAATCACTTGAGCATCACTTCCAAAGCAATGGTCAGAATGTCGAGGACTTAATTTTATGAAAATGTAAATTGAAATATCGATAAAATATCGATGTAGATGGATATCTCTAATAAAATATTTAAGACAAAAAAAATTCACAAAAATCTTTAAATTAATAAATATATCTTTGACATTTAATTTTTTAAATACCTTAAAATACTTATTATTAATATTATATTCACATTATTAACATTTTGTTGCTATTTTATCTATATTTTATTGATTTCTTTACGATATAATGGAAAGGTCAATGTCGAGCTCATAGACATGTAAAAATGTTGATGGAAATATCAACATGACGACGAAAATTTAATACATTGCTCCCAAGTAATTAACTGAAAGTTACTTAAAGTAATTTTGGATTCTTACAAAATTACTTCTCTACCTTGCCAAACATCACCATTTTAAACAAAATTGATTTTTGAAATGACAAAAGGAATAGAAACTTCACTTCGTTGATTGGCATAAGAACGCACTTTAAGATCAATAGTGTGGAGCCTTCAAATAAAATAATATATAACTTAATTATTATATGTCAAATTGTAAATGAAAAAAATAAATATTGTCGTAGTACTAGAAAAATTCTCAAGTCTTTTGAATAGGAACTCTTTCTCTCCCTTTTGTCCTTCATCTTTCTAACTAATTTTTTCTAAAATAACATTTTTGCATGACCATTAATAGCACATACTTTTTTTTCTCTCCCTTTAATCTCTCTCTACATAAACCTTATTTTCTACTAGTATCTTTCTAGTTAATTAATCTCTTTGTAAACACGTGTTTTTATTTATAGACTTCTCTTCTACACACTTGTTTATGGCAATATCTATCTCTTTTCTCTTATTAATCTCGCTTTAATCACACATTATCCTCGTTGCCTTCTCTCTAACTATTCTTCCTTATACAAAACACAAATGTTTTCACTCACTACTACACACTTCTCTTATTATAAATATAAATTATATAATACATAAAAAAATAAAGGTATTTTCACCGACACAAATATTCAAAGTACAAAACAGTGCTTCGTATTATTTTTCAAGAAGAAACTAAAAATTTTACAAGAAGTCAATTAAAACTTCAACCCAAAGTAAACATTATTGACACACGTCTTATTTTCAACTACATATCTCGAAAAAATAGAAACAAAATCTTACTCAATGACGCTCTAGGATATCCAAAACGACATCGTAAACCTCTTGTTGACTAGGCAAATTCTTTGAGACACTCTCTATTTGGCTGCACCTCTTGGCCCACTGGAGGATCTTTGGACATTCAGCTTCTAAGTCCAATTTTCCAAGCAATTTGAATGCAAGAAACATGCTGTAAAATGGAATGAGAGCAATATCTATAAGCCCAAATGTTTGGCCCCCAAAATAGGCCTTTTCTCCAAGCTCTTCTTCTAGCTGCTTAAAGCTCTCCAACAGTTCCTTTACTACTGCTTCTTTCTCCTCTTCTGTCAGGTCTCTATTGATCCATAGCTTACTTCCAATGGGGTAAATCTAATCATAAGGCATAAACTTTTCATGAGATTTCCAACTAACTCGTAAGAGTGAATCAAAGGTAAAAGGAGAGGCAATGCATGATTGTTTTAAATATACATATTAAACAGTTAAATTTAGGTGTCAATCCGAACATAGTTCAGTGGATACGGCACCAATTACCATTGATGGTTCAATCTCCTATAATTGTTGAATTCAAAAAAAAAAAAGGTTAAATTTAGCTTTGTCCAACAGAACTGACAAAAAAACTAGTTTGCGTTGAAAACCTATTAAGGGTTCAAATACTTCTCCTTCCGCTAATTGTTTTATTTTTTTTAAAAGGGTTTTTGGGTCTAATAGCAGGCTTATATGGGTGGTACTGTGGAAGATTTTGAGTTTTCAATACTATATATAAGGCTTTTTTTTTCCTTTTTTTCTTGATCGAATTCAACAATGGCAAGATAGGGGATTGAACTATCAACCTTTGATATGGTAATTGGTGTCTTGTCCATTGAACTAATGCTCGGATTGACGACTATGTATATGGTTATTTTCTTCCTATTTTATATTAATAGTTCACATATTTGATCTCAAAATTAAATAACACGCTCACATGTGATATGGGTGAGTGTGTTAGAAATATGTCAAATATAATAATTAAATCCCTCTATTAATAGAAAAACATAAAGATATGCCTAAACGCCTAGAGATCAATATATCGATATCTAACCTAATGTTAATTTGGAATTGTTCAAAAAACAAAAAGAGAAAAAGTTAGAATAATTAAAAAAAAAATTTGGATTCCAATAGCCAAAGTTTTTGTTTTTAAGAAATTTACATTTTTATCCTTATATAAATAAATTTTATGAAACATCTTTTCTAAAATGAATGGTTCGACTAAAAAAATTAGATTTGCAGGTACATATAAAACAAATCTACATATATAAATAATTTCTAAACAAAAAGAAAAAAAAAAAGGTACCTTCTTATCCACATAGTCAGCCCAAAACCTAGCATGGGATCTCTCATAAGGATGAGAAGGAAGCAAATTAGTATAAGCTCCCTCATCACTCCAAACCTCATCAATATATTCAACTATAACAAGAGACCCAATAATGGGCTTCCCTTTGTGAATCAAAACTGGGATTTGCTTGTACAAAGGGTTCATCTCCAAAAGCAAAGGGCTTTTGTTCCTCAAATCTTCCTCTTTTGCCTCATATTTTATCCCCTTCTCTGCCAAAGCCACCCTCACCCTTATTGCAAAAGGGCTAACCCACAGGTCCAACAAAATCACCTCTTCTAGTTTGCTCATTATGTTATAGCTTTCAGACCTAGCTCCCTCTGGTACAACAATGGACGATCTTGGGGTTCTTTTTTCTTTTTTTCTTGGAGGAGCTCTTGAGAGGGATGAGGGTTTTATAGAAGAATTTGGGGTGTCTTTCAAAAGAAATATCAGGTAAAAACTTTATTGATTTTGTCTTATGTTTTATAATGTGACTTGTCTTAGATATTTATTATACGAATATTCAACTTTCACTTCTCTATGGTCAAAGCGGAGAAATGTACAGCAGCTCTCTCTCTTTAGCACTTTCTTTGTCTTAAATTTAATGGGGTTTTATGTTGGGTTTATGGACATTATTTTGGAGCCTAGGATAGTTTTGTATAAGTTAGATATATAGTGGTGAGATTGTTTGTGGCCTCTAACATGAGCATAGCTTATAAGCAGTTAAAATATGTCTACTTCCTCTAAAAGTTGCAGATTCAAATTTTGCTACCCCATCTAATATTTTTTGATTTAAATTACTCCATGTAACAATATTCTAAAACACAAATATTATATGCTCAATGGACCATTATAATTATATTTTATTTTCACTGAAATAAAATCATTTGTTGAACCAACAATTTTAAACTTTTCTTTTTTACTATTTTTAAAAGGTCTTGTGTTGAAGAGGGAAATTTTGGACCAATTTCGTTATGTTATTATTCTCCCCTTTCTAATTGATTGTGGTTTTTTCCCTTTTTAGATAAATCATTTATGATTGACAAATCTAACTCTTTTTTCTTTTTCATTTCTAAGTTCAATAACATGTAGGGGTGGAGATTCGAACCTCTCACACTCTTGGTCGAGAATATATGTCTTAATTAACCAGTTGAATTATGCTCAAATTGGTGACAAATCTACTCTATTAATTGCTCAACATATCAATGAAATTAGCATATATTTATGCCTTTTTTTATTCACCATATATTTATGTTTTTAGAATACTATGAAAATGTCAAAGTGAACATAGTTCAACGGTAATTAACATATATTCCTTTCCTTGAGGCTAGATGTTCAAATCTTCATACTCCACATTTGTTGTACTAAAAAAGAAAAATACTATGAAAAGTATACTATTTTAAGAAACATGATTAAATATGCGATTTTTTTTATAAAAAAAATCCTTATTAGACGATATAATTGATCATAAAAACCTTAGTTTACTATCGTTTTATATCATCACCAAAATTAGTTTTCATGATAGGTAAAATTTGATCATGATAGATAAAAACACTTTCCATATGACACCAACCCAAATACAAATAGGCAACACTTGATAACAATCATTAAAATTCATTTGGGGTATTTTTGGAATTCTCATCAAATGCCTGTATTCTAAGAGTAGTATATCTAGAAGTAGAATTAGAATTAATTATACACCAAACTAGAGTTGGTTTGAATATTACAGATTTTTCACCTCCATTGTCGTCATTGCTTACGTGAAAGAGAATATGTGACATCCTTCATGATCTCTTAAAGGAGGAAAATAAGAATTCCGTGTGACCTTTTTCTTAGTGATTTAGAATAACAATGCATTTCGTTTTCAAAGAAGAGAAAATTATAGCTTCTTTCTTACTAGCACCCCACTTTTAACTGTTTCAACTTTCAAGGCGATGGGTTCTTTATTCAAATTTAGGATTAATTTTCATTGCAAACTTTATGTTTTAGTCTCGTAAATTTATCAAAGTTTTCTTTTTAGTTCAACTTGTGGGGTGGATGATTTGAACTTCTAACATCTTCGTTAAAGTTATATGTCTTAATTAGTTGTGTTATGCCCAAGTTGGCACCAAGATTGTCATAGTCAATTGTCAGGTAATTTTTTTAGGGCAAAACGTACTTTTGGTTCCTGAAGTTTTAGATTGATGTAACATTTTAAATCCTCAGGTTGGGGCTATGGGTTGAAGTATTTTATGGCTAGGTAGGTAAGTTTATAAATTTTGATTAGTTTGATTAGTTTAAGGGATATTGTCCATCCTTGTCCATTGAAGAAATATGTTTAATTGGGTGGTGATAAGATAACTATAGCGTTAATTTTTCCAAAAAATTGAAGGCCAAAGTAAACTAAAGAAATTTGTTGCCATCAATCTTGTCAATGTCTTCCACCTGCCACACTTGTTTGATATGCTGGGTCATGATGATCTCAAAGAATCTTTTTTGAATTTTTCTTTGGATTTATATGGCAATCAAAAGCACTTGCCTGCCTTCTCCTTTTCAAACCCAAGTCTGTTACGTTTTCAAATTCTATTCATACACATATAGTTGATATATTAATCCATATGCTTACTCCACAGGAGAGTTGTAACCCCCATTTGGAGCTTCTCCTGTAGTCAAACTAAGAATGGCCATTATCATGTGCTAGTTCCATTTTTTTAATCAATTCCACCTTTTTGGTTCTTGTGTGATTACTCGGCTAAGCACAGTTCTTGTTCTTAACTATCTGCTATTTATATGTATCCTTAAATGTTTTTTTTTTTTTTTGTGGGAATGCTATTTCAGGTGCAGTTTAATCTCTCCCTTCTAACTTCTCTTGGATCTAGATTTCCTTGAACTTTGAAGTTGGTGAGTATTGGCCTTCTAATGTAGATGTGTTTTGGAGTTTGATGGAATTTTTTCCAGTAATTTATTGATGGTCTCGTAGATTTTTAAATACATGTCAGTTTCTTTTCTTGACCGAAGGCTTCATCTCAATTTATTTTCTTCTTTAATCTCCTCTTTGTGAATAGGTCTTCACCGTCGTGTTTTTCTCCTCCTTCAATCCTATTCATGTATGGTTTCATTTTCCTCAAATCTTTTTTCCATTTTCACCTCATATTTCTTTCGGATTTGTGGAATTTTTTGAATTTGAATTTGAATTTCGTTCTCTATTTTTTAAAATTTGTAATGTGAAGAACCCTACTTGGGCCTCTATTACGTTTGGGATCTTCTTTTGCATCGATTGTTCCACCGTTTCATCAGAGTCTCGGCGTCCATATAAACTTCATCAGGTTTTCTTCAATCTTTTTGCTTCATTCTACTTTCTAATGAACTTTATTTTTTCAACTACATTATCGTTCTTGATATGCCATAGATCTTCAATGGCTAGTTCATTGATGGCATTTTTTTTTGTTGATTTTGTTTGTTTGGTTGAAAATCAAGGTTTTATTAGGGATGGGTTGATTTTTTTTTCTTTTGCTTCGATGCTTCTTGTCATCATTGTTACAGTTTCTCTTGGTAGTTTGTGAATCTCTCACTATCTTCAAACCCTTTTGTTTCTTTGTTGAACTTTGATGATGTGTTTGTTTTTTGTTTGAGAAATCTGCGACCTGAGTGGTGAAATAGGTTTTAGATGATGATTATCGTGTTTTTTCTTGGACATGGCTATTTCATATCTCTACTCTATATAAACCTACTTAAATCGGGCTGCAATACATACTCATTTATTATGAAATGAGTTTGTCTCAAATATAACACCACCTATTTTTACAATCTCTGAAGCTTTGTGAAGTCAGCAAGGGTAGTGCTAGCACTGCATTAGATTTAACATACAGGGACTTAGTTTTTTTAACTATAAATCATTCGTTTTCCTTTGTTGTTTGTGTGGTCTAAGAACAACGGAGAGAGACACACACTTTTGGTAAACTAACAAGTAACAATCAAAACAAATTTGTCTCCATAGTTTTTCTCTCATAAAAAAGACTTTGCGAGTTATAAAAGAACACCACCCCACTTCTTCATGTACTTGTGATAGCGCACAAAGTGAGATATTTTTAAGACTTAATTGATAGTTATTAGATACAAAGTTGAAAGTTAAGAACCTATACTAAACACAACCTTTATTTTCTAATTATACAGGTTTTATCTTTTCATGAATTAGGAGTTGGTTTGAGTGGTATACAATTAAGAATGAATAAAGAATGGATTAAACTTAGGGATAAGTTCTGAATTGAGTATAGGGAAGGAGTAGCCCAATTCATGAAAATGGTAAAGTTTCATGTTAATGGTTTGAGAAAAACAAGATGTCCTTGCCAAAAGTGTATGAATGCAATGTGGCAGTCATTGGATGGGTGGAACAACATCTATTCACAAATGGAATATCTCCCTCTTATAGTTGCTAGGTATATCATGGAAAACCATTTAACTTATCTAGAGGATTTGAGGGACAAGTCAATCAAGTACTACAGTGGGTGATGTGGTTAATGAAGAAAATGAGATGTTAAATCTTCTATACGATCTACAAGTCCCTATTGTCCATGTAAATGCAGATGAGGTGGATGTAGATGAAGAAGACATTGAGAATGAGATACCCACACTAATGTCCCTGAGAGGGATACTTCAAACTTATTTGAGGACTTAATGACTGATAAGCCTTAGAATCAAGACTTATTTAACTCCTAATTACTTAAAATATTCTTGTTTTGTCTTAAGATCATTTGAAAATAGTTGAAAGTTGCTTGAAAATAAGAAAGGAATAAGAATGAAAGCAATTAGATAAGATTCTAAAAAAAGTTAAGTTTGTTTGCAGGGAATGTGGAAATTGCAAAATCAAATTGCAAATTCGTGATTCTGCAACTGTTTCTAGAGCAGGGAATGTAGAAATTGCAAAATCGAATTCTGCAATCTGGAGCAGTAGAAAAGTTCAAAAAAGGAAAAAAAATCTGTATTTAACCCGTTCTGAAAATCTTCAATTACAGCATGATTTAAGGGAATTTGAGCACGAAATTTGGGCATTCTTCAACCCTAATGAAGGCCTATAAAAGGGAAAGAAGAGGAGAAGTAACACAATTCGTTTTGGAGGCATTTTTAGGAGTCAATTTCGTGGGTTTTGTTAATGAACGTCAATGCTCTGTTTTTTTTTCCTTTATGCATTTTTTTCTTTGTTTTTATATTTCTTCAAGTTCTTCTTGTATTACAGAGAGCAACTCTTGTTCTTCTTTTGATTTATCCAATCAATTCAAGTGAAGAAGTTGAGATTAAGTTCGTTCTTAGAGAATTTGGCTCGTGGGTTTCATTTTTTTTGTTTTACACTCTATTTTTCTGCAAGTTCAGGAAATTCTGTTTTTGCCAAAAAATTTCAGCATTCTGTTTTTCTATTTTTATTCAATTTTTTGTTTTTGTTGAAAAGTTTATAATTCATTAAATTCAGAAGAAAAAGGAAGAAGATGGAATTGCCCATTAATGCCTCTGATTTTTGTTTTTTTTTTTAAAAAAATTAATTTAATTTTAGAATTTTAGACATCTTGAGGTTGAATGCCAGATTTGTGTCAATATTTATTACCATAGTTGTTTATTTAAGTAATACTAATTAGAATAGAATTTTGTGTTAATTGGCAATTTACTCAACTTTCTAATATGAATTTTTCTTTAAAAATTAGTTGTAGAATTTTTATTTTCAATTTGAGCTAAACTTCTTAGGGGGTTCAAGAATGTGATTCCCTAAGAAGTAATTGTAGCCTAAATTTCAATAAAAACCAAGCCTACATCTCAATTGTTTGCTTGTGTTGAATAAATTTCCATTGAGATCCTAGATTGATCAACTAGGGTAGTAACTCAAGCTTAGATCTAATACCGATAGGGTTAGTGATAAGTGAATTTCACACAAGTGATGGAGAAAAAGAGCTTAGACATAAGTCATTCCTTACCCTAGACATATGGATTAAGGACTCCAAAACCCATAAAATTGTTGAACCAAATAATCTAAGATAGAGAGACTATAGACATATAAGTCACTCACTTAGCCTCCTAAAACCCTAAATTCAAGGTGAATAGGAGATGCAATTTTGGTTTACAATTGAGTGTGGAGTAGGTTGGAATTGTAATTTTGGCTTGCAATTACAACTTAGGGCAATGACACTCTTAAGCCCCATTTTTATCAAAATTTCTTTTGCAAATTTCAATTTCTAAGCTTATCTAGTTTGCTATGAACATTGCCATTTCTAGATTATACAATTCAATTCTGCAATTTTTCTTTATCCCAATATTGCCATTTTTCGATTCTACAATTAGATTTTGCAATTCAATTCTACAATTTTTCTTTATTCCAATCAAACCATCCCAACATTATTTTTGCAATTTTAGTTTTCTAGTTGCAATTTTTCTTACACTTTGCTTTTACAATATTTTTGTTACACCGTTCCCTGTGAGATTCGATACTTTGTACTCACATACCATTTTATGTTATTTCAATCGCGTGCGCTTGCGTGTACATCCGATCAATGACCGAAGCACGTAATGAATTGCACCCTGGTTGTACACAATTCTCTTCATTGAACTTTTTGGTTAGGTTGATGTATATTAAAGTCCTTAATGGTTGGAGTAACAAATAGTTTGATATGTTACTAGAATTGTTGAATGAAGCATTTCCAACCGGCACGTCTATACCTAGTTCATTTTATGAAACTAAGAGAAAGTTGCGTGACTTAGGGATAGGTTATGACTCCATCCATGCTTGCAAGTATGATTGCATATTATATTAGAAAGAATTTGTTGATAGCTAACAGTGTCCAGTATGTGGTGATGCTCGGTATAAAGTTAACGATGGAAAGGGTAAGAAGATTCCACACAAGGTTTTACGCCATTGTCACTAATACCAAGATTGAAGCAGTTGTTTGCATTGAAACATCTTGCTTCTGAAATGCGTTGGCATAAAGAGAAGCGTGTTGAAACAGAAGATCTGTTACGACATCCAACCGACGCTGAAGGATGGAAGCATTTTGATTTTGAGTTTCCTCAGTTTACTTAGGACGCACAAAATGTTTGTTTAGGGTTAGCTTCAGATGGATTTAATCCCTTTGGGAATATGAGTACTTCGTACATATGTAACCTGTAGTGTTAGTTCCTTACAATTTGTCACCTTGGAAATGCATGAAAGAGACAAATTTCTTCATGTCTTTACTTATACCCAGACCAAAATCTCCTAGAAAAGAAATTGATGTTTATTTCCAGCCATTGATAGAAGAACTGAAAGAGTTATGGAATAATGGTGCGCGCACTTATGACTGTGTAAGTGATGAGTATTTTCAACTACACGCAAGTTTGTTATAGACTATTAATGATTTTCCTGCATACGGAGATGTCTGGATGGAGTACGAAAGGTTACCAAGCATTCCCCATTTGTAAAGAAGATACATCATCGTTCAAGATAAGAGGAAAAATTTTCTTATATGAGACATCGACGTTATCTTTCAGAGACTCATTATTGGTAGAGGAGTAAGCAACATGACGGGAAGGTGGAACATAGACCTCATCTGGTTACAATGGATGAGAAGAGATCTTACAAGAATTAAGTATGCTAAACTTTCCTGTTTTTAGTAAGCATCCAACGAAACAAGATAAGAAAAGGAAACGAAGTTTAAATTGAAAAAAAAAAGTATTTTTTCCAACTTCCTTATTGGTCAAGACTTCTGATAAGGCACAAACTAGATGTAATGCATATTGAAAAGAACATTTGCGACAACTTGATTGGCACATTGTTAAATATTGAAGGAAAATCAGACACGACAAATGCTCAATTGGATCTAAAGGATTTGAAGATATGAAAAGACTTACATTTGTAAGAGGTAGGGAACAAAGTTGTAAAGCCACACGCTGCATACACATTGACTACCAGTGAAATGATGGATTTCTATAAGTTTTTGAAATCAGTGAAATTTCCAGATGGGTTTGTGTCAAATATATTATCTCGACGTGTGAGTGAGAATGATGGGAAACTATGGGGGCTGAAAACTCACGACTCTCATGTTTTGCTTCAAAGACTTCTTCCTATTAGTGTTCGAGCGTATTTACAAAAGGACGTGTCCACTAATATTGTTGAGTTATGTACATTCTTTCATGACATATGTGCAAAAATGATACGTGTAAGTGATTTGGATCGACTACAAGCAGATATTATAATCATTCTTTGCAAGTTGAAAAAAATATTTCCGCTAGCATTTTTTGATGTAATGGAACACCTTGCAGTCCTTTTGCCATATGAAACCAAGGTGGCGGCTCCTGTTAGTTACAGCTTAATGTATCCTATTGAAAGAAGTATGCAAACATTGAAACAATACGTACGAAACAATGCATGTCCTGAGGGTTCTATCGTTGAGGCATTCATAATAAATGAATCATTGAATTTATGTTCCTTGTACCTAACTGGAATTGAAACCAGGTTCAATAGAGACAAACGAAATGATGATAGAATTCTCGAAAATGAGATTTATGGTGAATTTGAACTGTTTAGACATAGTGCATGACCATTAGGGGGTTCAACCTTAAGGACCCTATCACCGAAGGAGAAGTAAATTGCACATTAGTATATCTTAAATAATTGTGTCAAGATTGAATCTTATCTTTGGTATGTTTTTAACCTTGTAATGTTCAACTCCAAGATACAACATTTCAACTCGAAATTTGAGATACAACATTTGCCTCTTGTGGTTCATAGGAAACATTTGAGGCTAATTCGCCCTCAAGTACAAAGCTCCAGAGACTTGTATAAAAGACATCAACGAGCTTTTCATGATTGATTCAAAGCTCATGTAAGAGATTATTTTAAAATTAATACAAAATTTCTTCCTTATGATGTGTGACATTGTTTTCACAAGTCCTCTCATTGCACAAGCAAGGAAACATGTCTAATGATTTGTATTCATTAGCAATAGGACCAACTTCTAAGGTGCATTCTTACAATGGGTGCATTGTTAATGGAATACAATTTTATAGTATACAACGTGATAATCGTCGGGCTACACAGAATAGTGGAATCATGGTGCCTGAAGAAAGTGAAGGTGGAGGTGATGAGGGTTACTTTTATGGTGTCTTGGACGAAGTTTTAGACTTTCACTATGTCAATAGAAGACGTGTGATTATGTTTAAGTGTACATGGTTCGACACGGATAGCAAAAGAATAGAACACACATGGATTTAGGGTACATATCGATTAATACATCTCGATATTGGTAGGTTGATGAGCCATTTATTTTTGCTAATCAAGCGCAACAAGTTTTTTTCATCAACGATCTAAAATATGGTAATAATTGGAAAATGGTTCAAGTAGTCCAAAATAAACATGTATGGGATGTGCCAGAAGTAGAAGATCTTGAGAATGACCAACTTGAGTTATTAGAAGTTCTAGGTGGAAATCGAGTTGATGAATCCATTGAGGATAATGAATTGTGTAGAAATGACGTTGATCCTACAATCGTAGACAAACAAATTATTCAGCACGATGATGATGGTTTCATAAACGACAAAGAAGATGATGTAAAAGTATCTCATGACATTAGCTCGAGTCCAGATGAACATCTTAATGATAGTAAATAACGATGTAACTATGCATCTCACTTTTTTTTTCTAACTATGTATCATTTTTTTATATTATATTTTATGTGCTTGTAGAGAAATGATGACAGGTCGAAATGAGATTCACGAGGCCGATGACGAGCTTTTCGACACTGACCCACATGGTGCAGGGTCATCTACGGGAGAGAACTCAGGTTAATCTTAGTCACATATTCATTTTTACATTACATTTAATTTTGTACAAAATCAATGTAATTTTTTTTTTCTTCAGATGCATGCTAGTTCTACTACTAGGGCGATACGTGGGTTCTTGCATAACATAGAGTTAGATCGATACATTCACGCCTATAGGAGAATCCTAATGGAGGTCAGCCTTGAGTTAATGCAGTCGGTCGATCCACATGCTACGAGGTTCAGTTTGGCTATTGGTACTATGGTGAGAGATTCCTTTCTAGTTCGTTGTGCCACAATCGTCGATGTACCAAAAAGATGTTCAAGACTTGGCTAAAGCAAAGTTATTGGTAAGTTGATATCTTGGTTCTTTCTAGTTATTATATATAACAAAAAATAATTTGTTCTAATAATTTTATTTATACAGAGATATTTTCAATTTGGCTTATCAAAGCAAGAGGTCGACACATTTCTTGAATGACAGTTTCGGACGATTGTCAAAGAATATAGGGCAGAATTACACAAACATTACAAAAAATATGCCTCCTCTGAAGAGGCACGTGCAAACCCACATGATCGGCTGAAGAATGCCATTGAAGACTGGCATGCCGTATGTACTAGATTCGAGGACCTTGAGTGGAAGGTACATCACTTACGTTTCTTAAATACATCATTTTATGTTTTCTTTAGTTTAAACTAATCTTTTATTTTGTTAGAAAAAATAGGAGAAAAACAAAAGGAGTCGGGGGCTCTAAAATTCAATCATAGAGCTAGGTCAAAGTCTTTTATTTTTATTCAATACGAATCGGTACAGTGTAAACAAAAGAATATATTTTTTTTAATTTGTTTATAAATATTACTAATATACATTTTTATGTGATTTGAGTTACAGAAGGAGAAAGAAGGTCGAGACGGGGGACCAATTGACCCTTTTCGAGATGACACATGCAAAAAATGGGAGGTGGGTCAATCAGGCCGCCGAGGATGCACATGTAAGTTTGTTTCCCTCACAAGATAATTTTCACATCTAAATTTGTTACATTTGCTTATTTCAAATATAATTGCAAACTCAAATGGTACAGTTGCATGAGACCTCTACTCAAGAAGGATCTGAACAACTCTCAAGAGTGGCCATATGCGAGACAGTATTGGGTAGACGACTGGGCCAAATTAAAGGTCTTGGTTGGGGACCAAAGCCAACTAAATCAAATAAGGGATGCAACTCTTCATCAAGTGCATCAGCCTCCCAAAGAGAAGTCGAGCAAGCATTAGAGATAAATGCCCTAAAAGCACAATTGGCACAAGTGAACGAAATGTTGTCATCGATCAAGGAAATGATGGAAGCAACAAAAGAAGAAACGAGGGCAAAGGTGACAACAATTTGAGAAGAAATGCAAGAAATAATGAAGAAGTTCATGGAATCACATGGAGGACCATCGAAATAGTTTGAGTTTGTTCTTGGAAATTGATATATGTTGTTTGTTGGAGTTCGATTGTTTTTGTTCGAGTTTGAAATTGTTTGAATCATGTCAAGCTTTAAGGTTGCCCACCCTGTTTTTCCAATCTTCTTACCTCGAATACAATGTAAATGTTCAAAACCCAGGATTGCATTATCAGCAATATTCCTACCAGGAATAAATGCACTATGATAAGGAGATATAATAACTTTCAATACTTCTTTCAATCGATTAGCAACTGTCTAGGAAATTAACTTATACAGAACATTGCATAAACTAATCGACCTAAAGTCTTTAACAAAAGCAGCTGCATGTGATTTGGGAATTAAAGTAATAGCTGTTAAGTTAATATCGTCTATAGATTTTCCTTTATTTAGAACATCAAGGGAATAAGTAGTCACTTCCCCTCCTACAATATTCCAAAATTTCTTATAAAATAGAGCCGATAACCCATCTACCCCAGGAGCTTTTGACGATCCCATCTGTTTTAACGCTACGACTATTTCCTCTTTTGTAAAAGGTTGAGAAAGCATGTGATTTAAATCAGATGGGACAACAACATGAACCTGTAGTAAGAAATCCTGGATAATTCCACTATCCTGTTGGTCATTTAAGGTAAATAGCCTTTTAAAGTAGCCGGTAAACTCCTTCTGAATATCAGCTTCATTCTTCAACCACCTTCCATCCTCACTTTTAATTTCTTCAATAAAGTTTGTTCTTCTGCGATAGGACGCACACTTATGAAACCACTTTGTGTTTCTATCCCTCCAATTCAACCAGTCTACTCGAGCTCTCTGTTTCCAATAGCTTCTTGAACCGCCTTTTGTGCTATAGTAATTCTCTTCTCATAATTACCACGCTTTGAAGCACCCCAAGAACTCAACTTTTCAGCACAAGCTTGTAGTTTCTGATTCACACTACCACCTGGAAGATTATCCTTTCCTCGAAAGGTCCACCCTTTTTTAATAATTTCCACACAATCCTCTTGAAAAGCCCATACCTCTTCAAAAATGAAAGTTATAACTTTTCCGCCTCTTCCTTTTCAACGAATCCACACTAAGATTAACCTCTATCGGGCAGTGATCCAAGTGCATGAAATCTAAATGATTGACCATAGCAAAGGGAAAGTGTTGCCAAAACAAATTATTACACAGACCCCTGTCCAATCTCTCTTTCATACTAACTCTGCCATTCCTGGTTTGGTACCACGTAAAGGGGTAACCTCTGAAACGCATATCAAACAGATGACACTGCTGGATTACCTCCCCAAACTGGTCCATTTGGCGTTGTGGTCGAAGATTACCTCCCAATTTCTCCTCTCCTCTCGTAATCTCATTAAAATCACCTGCAATTAGCCAAGGGAGTGAATTCATACTATATAACCGAGACATAAGATTCCATGACTCCTTTCATTTAGAGACCTCAGGATCTCCATAGAAGCCAATAAACCTCCAAGGAATAGTATCTCTATCGATAACCAAATCAATATGGAACTTGTTGAAAGAACACAAATCCACCTTAATCTCGTTATTCTAGAAAAAACATAGGTCTCCACTCTTCCCTTCACTCTCTACACAAAACACATTATCAAACCCAAGTTTATTCTTCACAACATTTGCTCTATTAGCCATAATTCTTGTTTCAGATAAAAACACCATGTTGGGCTTTGAAAGGTTAGTAACCTTCTTCAAAAATTGGAATGCCTGAGGATTGCCCATTCCTCGGACATTCCAACATAGTATTTTCATGGCGAACGGCGACCTTGGATTCCAGGGTTCGCCGACAAAGAACAGGGAACAAAATGTATATTGTTGGTCCTCACCTTTTTCCCCCTCTCTAAGATGAAATCTTTTAACAAAATGTGGTCCTCCAACTATCGTTTACCTTTAACCTTATCAGCTTCCATATTAGCGCTCCTCTCCTTCTCAACATGTAGTCTTTTCCATTTTTTCCTTCTAGAGCCCAACTCAAGCTCTTCATCTCCAGCAGTTCTCATTGTTTGTGTTACACATAACTCCTAATTCAGGGCTTCTATTATCGGATCAGAGCTATTTTCCACAAGGAAACTAGTTCCTGTATTAGGCAAATCCTCTTGAATCCTCTGATCTTTCATTTTATTCCCCCTATCATTCTGACCCTGTTTTACCATAACTTTAAAAGACTCATTTTTATCAACCTCCCCCCTTACCCTTCCAACATCCTCTAACTTCCTTCTTAAACACCCCTCCCCCAAAGACCTACCAACATCTGATAAATCTTGGGGTTCGTTCGCTCCAATGTCTACTAGTTCAGATTCTGCAGCAACCACTCTTTGCCCATCCTTCCCTTCTTCTTTGCTAGGAGCGGTAAATGATACACCCTTATCTCTATTATATCCTTTACTTGTACCAGCTTCTGCTCTTCTATGATCTCTCTTATTATCCCTTTGTTTCCTGAACTCGACTGCCCTCAAGCTTGGCCCATACCTTAGTTCTTCTGAAGTTTCCTTGTCGTCAAAGGTACTTTCACACTCCTTTTGTGTATGGCCTAAAAGCCCACACACGTGTATGGCCTAAAGCCCACACACGAAATAAAACTCAGGAAGCTTCTCGTACCGACAAGGTATCCATTTATCGATCCCCTCATCTTCAATTTTAATCTTCAGCCCCCTTTTAAGTGGTTTTGAAACATCCACCTTTATTCGCATCCTAGCCAACCGACCCCATACTCCTCCCAAAGGGGTATCCACCTGCAACACCTCTCCCATCGATTTGCCCATCAATCTCAAAACCTCCTCTTGCATACATAATAAGGGTAGATTATATAGTTGAATCCAAAATTTTGCATAAATAAGATTTAGATTTTTCGGTTGTTCCAATTCATTCGGTTGTTCAAAAAGAATAATGGCTCCATCAAAAAACCAAGGTCCATTAGATATGATTCTATTTTTCTCCATCAAAGATCTAAATTTAAAGAAGAATAAATTTTCTCCTATGCAATCGATTGGAGTTTCCTTGTGAACTTTCCAAATATTCCTCATCACACTCTTGAAGGATTCAATATTAATCAGTTTTTGGGTTAAAACTTTACGTACCAAACATAGAGATAAATCTCTAGTTCTGTTCGTTTTCGCAATCTCTCTAAGATCTGTGACTTGTTCTTCTTCTTTAGTCAACTTCATTCCCTTCCACTTGGAGATAAAAGAATCCACGTCCATTTGAACTGCTGCTTGAATAGACAAAACGCCGAATTTAGGTTAACCTAGAAGATCTCCAAAATTTTCCTCTCACCAGGGAGAGAATCTATTTGTTGTTCAGTTTTAATCAAGACCATGTGTTTGGAGTGCTTTTAGTACAATATTAATTTAATTATAAGTACTTTATTAAAAATGTTTGTCATACCCAATCACCTTGATATATTTAGTTTTCGAATATGTCTCCTGATCAAATACACTTAAACCAGAAGAAGTCTACAAATGTAATTTTCTCATAAAGCATTTTACATTATAACTTCTTTTTTTCTATATATAATCTTTTAATTGATCCAAAAATTTAAAAGAGAGAGAGAGAGAGAGAGAGAGAGAGAGAGAATAGATTAAAATCTTGATTTTTTATTTTTTTTAATTTAAGAGAAATTAAGGACTACAATTATTGATTTTTGGTTTTTGAAAATTGTGTTTGCTTTTTCATCATTTCTCTACAATGGATTTCATCTTTCTTAAGAAATCATTGGAATTATTAGCCAAATTCCAAAAACATAAACAAGTTTTTGAAAACTAGTTTTCAAAACTTGGTTTGGTTTTTAAAAATATATGTAAAAAGTAGATAATTAAAATCATGGAACTCATAGGTAGAATTAGTATTTATAGGCTTAATTTTTAAAATTCAAAAATCAAAAATCAAATGATTATCAAGCAGAGCCTAAATTAGTGTAATCTAGAGTTATTAAAATTAAATCTATGTTTGATATTTGAGTTTGTTTATTCCTAATAAGGAATGCTAACAGGGTGGGGTGGGATCGAGATGGCTTCCCCACCCTATTCCAATGAGATTTCAAATCCTCATCCTCATCCCCATCTCTTCATATGTTAGTGGATGATTCAAATATTTCTCTTGGGGACATTTTCCACTTTTTTTTTAATTTAAATATATATATATATATATATATATAATTAAAATTCAAAGAAAAATAGTTTACTATATTACTATATTACTTTTTATTTTTAATAATCATTTAGTAAAGATTAGTAATATATGTTCATAAACTGTTAATATATATAACTCAAAAAGATTAAGATTTTCTAAAATTGGAACGAGGGCGAGGTAGGGAGTACATTCTTCTCCTCATTCTCACGTTCCCTAAATTAAATTAGGGAAAAAAAAAATTTATTCCTATCTTTGTCCCTGTAGAGATTCACATTCCTACTTATTCCAAACTACGAGTTTGTTAAATATATCAATTCAAATTTATGAAACCTACTTTTATGTTACATATAATACTTTACAAATTCCTACTTATTTCAAACTACGAGTTTGTTAAATATATCATTTCAAATTTATGAAACATACTTTTATGTTATTGTAACGCTTTACAAATCACAAATCTACAAACCATTACTAATTAAGGCAATTCAATTGAGAGAATTATGGAAGCGTTCTCAGAAACAAATTAGAAAATGGACAACCTTTTTAATGCCTGACATCAAAGTATTCTATAGAGAAAATATTGTTTGAAATTATTTGGGCAAGAGACATTTTTGGCATTCTAGAGAGAGGGAGTGCCATTATTATCCATAATAATAATAAAAAATGTTAAGTTGATCCAGTATCGTTTCACATAAAAATCAAAAGAGTTGTTTGTACAATCTATATTTGAACTATTTAAAAGAATAGATTATATTTTTTATTACAATTTATTTTGTAGAATATAGCAATATAAAATAAGAATATAAAAAATTGGACTTTTAAACCAAATGTTAATGACATTAAACTGTTAGATCTTCACATTTTGAGGGTAAAAATCACTGACTTTTGTCAAGAAATCAAAGTTGGGCACGTAGGCCGACCTTATAATAGTTTAACCGGTTAAAAGCATATATTCTCAACCAAAAAGTCAGAAATTCGAATCCCCGACCCACATGTTGAACTCAAATAAAAAAAAAAAAAAAAAAAAAAAAAGCCGGGCGTGCTATTTATTCAATCACTCGCTACGTTGATAATGTTCAAAACACACATCAAAGTGTGCAAATGAACCTTTTTTTCAGCATCCAAACAGAAACTAACAAAACCCCCATCTACAAACACTAGAAAATACATTTGATTATCCATACAAATCCTTCAAGTTCCAGACTGAAAAAGCTGCAGGAGTTCGTTTAGTCAAGGCCATACTTTTTCTTCATTTGAAGCACAAAGTCACAGACCTTCTTGGGGTCAGCCAGGGACTTGGAAACACTCTCATTTTGCAAGCATCTCTTAGCCCAAGCCATTGTCTTGGGACACTGAGCCTCAATGCTGAAGTTCCCCATGGTTTCATAGCTGTAAAACCAAGTGTAGTATCCAATCAAAACAACGTCTAAAAATCCCAAACACTGACCTCCAAAGTAAGCCTTCTCCCCAAGAACTTCCTCCAGTTGCTTCAAAATTCCTATAAACTCCTCCTTGCCTTCTTCATGCTCCTCTCCCTTGGTGGCCCAAATCTTCCTCCCAGCATCAAAAAGCTGCATTTTTTATTAATGGTTTCAAGAATGTCAATAAAAAAAGACTTAAATTTGTTGGACCTATCAACTTAAGCTTTTGAATTTTGGAGAAATTTATTGTGTAGTACAAGAATAGAAGAATAGAAAGTCTTGTATTTAAACCCTTAAAATGTCATTTCGTCTCTTGTTAATATCGATAATAACTTGTTGAGTTTTACCAACCTGAGTATAACTTAGCTGATTAAGGCATTATACCCCACCAAAAAAGAAGAAAAAACTTGTTGAACATTATTCTAGTTCTAAGCCCACAGACAAGGGAGAGTAATCCGAATGTGAATAAAGAGATTTTTTTTTTTGAATAAGTAATGTGAATAAAGAGATTAAGTCTAAATATATACATCAAATAGTTCGTATTTAAATGGTTGGGTTAGTGATAACCAAATATGATATAAAAGCAAGACATCCTGCTAAATTCATGTAATGTCATTTTTTCTAATCTTAATATTGATAATCACTTATTCGACTTTGTGCTAATTTTCAACCCCACAAATTAGGGGGTGTCATCAGTGATTTAACAAGATATTAGAGCATGTTTTATATTTAAAAATATGTAATGTTGGAACCCGAAACTACCATTGCTCTCTCCCATTAAAATGGAGATAATCACTTGTTAGAACTTGTACATGAGATTTACAACCCACAAATGGATATGAATGCTTAGACAATGAACACAAAGACTAAACTTTCAGTAATTCATGAATTTAGTGGTGGATGTAAGAGAAGAAGGAAGAGAAAACAAACCTTCTTGTCGATGAAATCCACCCAAAACCTGGCTTGAGCCCTCTCATAAGGATCAGACGGCAACAGAGGAGCATTATCCTTCCACATTTCATCAATATACTGAACGATAATGGAAGATTCACAGATGGGTTTTCCATTATGAACAAGAACAGGGATCTTCTTGTGAATTGGGTTCATCTGCAGAAGCAAAGGGCTCTTGTTCCTTAGATCTTCATCCACATATTCATAGGCCACGCCCTTCATGGCCAGGGCTACTCTGACTCGCATCCCGAACATGCTGGGCCAAAAATCCAACAGTTTCACTTCGTCAGCCATTGTTGCCAAACGGGAAGAAGAAACTAGAAAATGGAAATGGAGAACGCCGCTTCAGCGCTGCGGCGAAGGGTTGGAGTTTGAGAGATATTGAGATTGAGAGTCTACCCATTTTCTAGGAAGAGGGCAAAGAATGGAAAATTGGAGAGAGAAGTGAAAAGACAAAAAGGATAAGGAAAGGTGGAAAAAAAAAGAGTTCATTTTCTGCCACTTCCAATGCCATTCTTGAAATTTTCCCTTTTTTTCTTTTTCCTTTTTCCTCTTTTTTCCCTTGATAGACAATTGAACATGGTGTCGGCACTGCAAATTTTTACTTTCGAGTATAGCATGTGAATCGTGGTGCGAATTCCAGCCTTGAACGTATCAAAACCATTATGACTATTTGATATTTTGAAAAAAAAAATGAAAATGAAGGAAATAGATCTGATGGATAAGATAGACAACTTAACGAGAAAAATTCTAAGTATTAGGATGGCATGGAATACTTTCATTTATTACTTGTCATAATAACAGTATTTTAAAACAGTGTGAGACTATGAAATAATTAAAAAAAATTCCCAACCTAATCACTGTAGTTTTTTTTTTTTTCTTATTTAACAATTACAGGTAAAAAATCAAATCATCGACTTTTAAAATAATAATTAGATTGACCACTATTAGTTAGTTTGTTAAAGAGTACAATCACCATTTTGTATTTTGTATGAAGAAATTTTAGTAGCTTCTTGTTAGTTTTATCAATTGCAAAACGGGGAGCTATTTAGTTGAGAGGGAAATTTGTTACAAGGTGGTTAGATGAGTGAAGTTCTTGCATTATAGCCTTTCTCTTAAATCTTCTTCTTGAATTAGTTAATGGATCCAAGCTATACTTGCAGAGTGGATGTAGACCGGCAATGGTTAAATCACTATAATTCTTTGAATTCTTTCTCTCTCTTACTCTTCTTTAGCTATTGAATTCGTTTATGTTCCATATTTCAATTTGTTTAATTTTGTCACAATTGATATAAGAGCCATTAATATTGAGTAAGAGAATCAAAGGATTGAAGTCGCTTGATTATTTGATCAATAGAGGAATCATTTTCTCTTTGAATATGCATTGCTTTCATCGAAATTCCTCATCTTCGACAATCCAGAATCTACATACCATATGACTCCACATAAAAACGACTTTCAAGATCTAAAAGAATTTGATGAAGGTTCATGGTAAACAACCAAAAATGTATGATAAAGGAAATAAGCTAATTAGTGAAGCTGAGACTGTCTGATGGAATGAAAAAAAAAAAATTCTCTTTTGTGAGGTACATGTTCCTAACGACAAATGAAATTTGATTTCCCTATGTACAGTAGACAAAGTTGGTTATAAATTACAAGTTAGAGGGTGGGATGTTGAAGATTTTTAAGGGATGTCTTTATTGAAGTTGCCAAGTAGTTTAAAGAATAGCCTGAATTACACCAATGTTGCAGTAAGAGATGAAAATAGAGAAACATTACTATGGCACCAGAGGTTGCTAGTGTGCACCTAGTTGTAGTAGTAAACTGATGATATTAAAATGTGATCACAAACTAATGTGAACGTAAGGTGTACAAACTTCACCAAATAATATAGGAAAGTATTCTAAAGTTTTGAACCCAGGAAGACTTTATGAATAGATGTGTTTTTTTTAAGAAATAATTCATAGCTTTTAGAGATAACCAAAAGAAATTGTTTTTTTTTTTTTTTTTTTTTTTGCAAGTGAGAATAGAATAGAACTCATTAGGCCGAATTTACTCCTCCAACCCAACAAAGGAAAAATTGCTCAATATCCTTATTGGGGCAAATCTCCTTTTATTCCATCCAAGGAAGGTTACGGTCCATGTCAAAATTATTGTCACAATCACAGCAAATTGGAGATCTTTTCCAATTTTTATTTGTACAAAGTCCAACCCTACTTTTATGCAGAAATCAAAGATTTCTCCTTCAGTCGTAGCAGTCCTTCAACATTGCAATACAAAATTAGCCGTTGAGTCTTTATGGCTTTCCTTTCTTTATTCTTTGTTTCGCGTAAGTACCAATGTATTAAAAGTTTTTTGTATACTGTTTCGAATTTTAAGAAAAAACAAAAGTACATTTTCAAATCAAACATTCTTGAATTCTTTTAGTTATTGCTCAAACGCTCGCTGAAATCTGTTTTGAAGAC
Source organism: Trichosanthes truncata (assembly GCA_033996785.1). NCBI lineage: Eukaryota > Viridiplantae > Streptophyta > Magnoliopsida > Cucurbitales > Cucurbitaceae > Trichosanthes > Trichosanthes truncata. The sequence goes on from JAWPNB010000003.1 coordinate 81,109,555, forward strand.
TCGAACATTTTGATAGCATTTTGTTTAGCTGTTTTCAAGTACACGGTATTTGTGCGACTCAGTCTGATAAAAATTTTAGCTATTTTTAGTACAAGATATTTGCACGACTCAATCTGACCAAGAGTTTAGATTTTTAGTATAAAGTATATATTTATGTGTGGCTCAGTCTAACGAAGACTTTAGTTGTTTAATAGCACAAAGTATTTGCATGACTCAGTCTGATGAAGATTTTAGCTGTTACAAGGTATTTGTATGGCTTAGTCTAATGAAAAAAATTTAAGTCGTTGTTTATAGTATAAGGTATTTTGCGTTGTTAAGTCTGACGAAGATTTTAGATGGTTTTAGTACAAAGTATTTGTGTGGAAAAATCTTATGAAAATTTTAGTTGCTTTTTAGTAGAAGGTAACAAGGCCCAGTCTAGTGAAGATTTTACCTAGTTTTAGTATAAGGTATTTACTATAGTGCTTTATTTCACTTAGTTTTAGTATAAGGTATTTACTATAGTGCTTTAAATGTTAGATGATTTCCAATGAAGGGATGCTACGAAGATGGAGTAAAGGAATTGGGACTATGGAACACTTGAAGAAGTGAGACCAAAACGCAAACACCCCCTTAACACCATTGAAACTATGGGAATGAGACAATTTAATGAAGCAAACGGTTTGTTCATCATCAATAAAGAAGTGGGGTAGGTGGGTGTGTTTCCTGATTTTCTTTGTTGCCCAGTGAATACGATGGGACGTTTGCAGGGGAAGCATGTTTACATGATTATGGTAGAAAATCCCAAATCAAATCTTAATTCTTTGAATACACATATTTTCTACTCCCCGAATGCATGAATATGTTGTCATTAAATGTATATTTATGCTTATTTTGACACACATTTTATGTTGAGTGATGCTCAACCTATGATCAATATGAATTTCAGTTTCATTAGTTAATCTCAAAGTATATTATTTTAGATTTTCAATTTTATTGTGGGATTTAAGTAACTAATTTTATCTTGATTTAAAATATGTATTAATTTAAATATACCCTAGCATATCTTTGTAAATTTTGATTAACTTAATTAACCCCCCCTCCCCCCTTTTTTTTACGCTTAACTTTAGGAGCCGTTTTTTATGATTTGAACCAAGGGTGTTTTAGTCCTTTTTTAAGGTGAAAACATCCTAAATTTAGTATTTTACTAGTTATACAATAAAAAAGATCTTTGACCCCTTTATCAAAATGTATATTTTATTTTGACCATCCACGCTGTTATCCCTATTAAACTGTTTTCTCCACAATTTTGAGAGCAAAAATCAAGACTTATGTCTAGAAACCAAAGCCGGCCATGCCATTTATTCAATGACTCACTACATAGATAATGTTCAAAACACACACATCAAAGTATGCAAATGAACGTTTTTTCAGCATCCAAACAGAAAATAACAAAACTCCAAGTACAAACATTAGAAAATTCATTGATTATCCACACAAGTCCTTCAAGTTCCAAACTGAAAAAGCTGCAGCAGTTTGTTTAGTCAAGGCCAAGACGTGTCTTCAATTGAAGCACAAAGTCGTGAACCTTCTTGGGGTCAACCAAGGACTTTGAAACACTCTCGTTTTGCGAGCACCTCTTCGCCCAAGCTATTGTCTTCGGACACTCAGCCCCGATGCTGAAGTTCCCAATGGTTTCATAGCTGTAAAACCATGGGTAGTATCCAATCAAAGCAATGTCTAAAAATCCCAAACACTCACCTCCAAAGTAAGCCTTATCCCCAAGAACTTCTTCCAGTTTCTTCAAAATTTCTATCACCTCCTTCTTGGCTGCCTCCTGCTCCTCTCCCTTGCTGGCCCATATATTCCTCGTAGCAACATAAAGCTGCACATTTTCATAATAGTTTCATTGGTTAAGAATATCAATGAAGAAGATTAACTTCATTGGGACCTATCAACTAAAGCTAATAGTGGTTTAACGTTGTATCAATTTTGAAATTCTAACCGAGGGAGGTAGCGTTGCAATGCTACAGATGCTACAATTTTGGGAAATAAGGGACAACGTTGCAACGTTGTCCTCTGTGTATAAAAGAAAATTTTCTCATTCGAGAAAGGAGAGCCGTTTTGAGAGACCAAAAACTCTATTTTCAATGTAAGCATTATCTTGGGACCTAGAGGAGACCTTTGGAGAGTCTAGGAGACTCGAAGCTCAAGATCGTGGACATCACGTCGAAAACGAGTGATTGGCATGTGACCTAGGTTTATTCTCTATTTCCTTTCCTTTTCTCTTGAATTTAGGAGTTTTTGTGGATTGTATTAATGTTGTAAATCTATATTTTGGACATTAGTTTAGTTGTATTGTTGAACACTGGGTTGATATCTAGTTGTAGTTTATATATTGACGTCTTTTATGTATCTTGCTATCATTGTCTTAACATTTCACTATGGTTTTGCATATTAAACTAGATTTAATTCGACAGAGTAAGTTTAATTATAAAACATTAGATGTACGAGAGTGAATAGGTTAATTCTAAAAGCCTTAAGTGCTCACTTTTGACTCCTCCAATCCAACTACTCACGTGAAAAAAATAAATTGTTTTAAAGATGAACGCAGGTTGTATCTCATTTGTCAAATGGCCAATGCGTGTAAGTATGTTAGAAACTATTGGGTATATTTGGCTAAAAAATTAAATTTACTTTATCATATATTTAAACTTAAATATGATACTAGAGCAAAACATCCCATTTAAATCTAGTGAGCATACCTTAACAATAATTGGCATTTAAAACATAATTCAATAATTGGCATTTAAAACATAACTCAGTAATTGACATATACTATTTCTCTAATCAAATTCAAATCTTCATTCTCCCACATTTATTGTACTCCAAAAAAATATATATTTATATCACCCATATATCCTAGACCACAGAAAAACAAAACCCACATAATATCATTTTCTTCAAAAGTAATACTAATAGCGAATCGTTCACCCTCGTGCTAATTTTCAAGAAGAAAAAAAAAAGATTAGAGATTTGAGAAACCTGTGGGAGAAAGAGAAAGAGGGGGGGACAGAAGAGGACAGAGAAAACAATTTACCTTCTTGTCGATGAAATCCACCCAAAACCTGGCCTGAGCTCTCTCGTAAGGATCAGACGGCAACAGAGGAGCTTTATCCTTCCAAACTTCATCGATATACTGAACGATAATGGAAGATTCACAGATGGGTTTTCCATTATGGAGAAGAACAGGGATCTGCTTGTTAATTGGGTTCATCTGCAGAAGCAAAGGGCTCTTGTTCGTCAAATCTTCCTCCACATATTCGTAGACGACGCCCTTCTCGGCCAGGGCTATTCTAATTCTCATCCCGAACATGCTGGCCCACAAGTCCAACAGCTTCACTTCGTCCGCCATTGTTGCCAATTGAGAACAAACTCGAAAATTGGAGAAGAGATTGAGATTGGGATGAGATTGAGATCGAGAGTGGACCCATTTTATAGGGAAATGGGAAAATAGAAAATTGGAGAGAGAAGCTAAAGGACAAAGAGGGAAAGGAGAGGATGAAAATGAATTTCTGCTAGTATCAACAAAGTCTTTCTCGAAAAATCCCCATTATTTATTACTTCTTTTCTTTGAAGTTAGAAATGGTGTCAGGCACTTTAAATTTTTAATTTTGGAATATAGCATCTCAATCGTGGTGGGTGATTTCAACCTTCCAACTTATTTAAATGATTATGAGTAAAACAAACGTTTTGGGTCCATACGGTAATGTTTATCTTTAATGAATTTGAATTTCATCTCTTAACAATATATATTTTTTAATTAAGTTCTTCTTTTCTTTTTCTTTTTCTTTTTTGTTATTTAGTATGGTTGAGAATTTGACCACATAAGTAAATGTCTTAATCGATTAACTATATTCGTATTCACAAGTATATTAATTTTACAGAATAGTTGCCTAACATTATAAACATGAAAATTGGTTGGATTTTAACCTGCTAGGGTTAGTCTCCATTAAAATAATTAATTTGAACTCATTTTTCAAAATATTCCATTATATTTTAAAAGTTAAAATATTTGTAATAGATTCTTTTTCACCATTAGATAAAAATTAAATTTGATGAGTTATTAGATGAGTTGTTTTTTTTTTTTAAATATTGTATAGATCTTAACCTTATAAAATACAAAATTAAAAGTTGAAAGACTTATTATTAAGCACTTTTCAAACTTCAATAATTTATTAGTTACAAAATTAAAAGTTTTAAAAACTTAATTAGACACTCTTAAAAGTTTAGGAACTTAATGAACACAAATTTAAAAGTTCATAAACTAAATTTGTAATTTAACCTTAATTTTATAATTTAATAATGCTAAGCTAGCATAAAAATTAATTTATAATATGTTCAAAAAATTTCTCTCTCAATAGAGAAAGAATAAGGAAAAAACTTGGGTGCAGCCTGGATTGTACCTAAGTCCTGTGTAGCCCACTTTAACATTACATATATTTTTTTTTTAAAAAAATCAATTTTTTTAATATCTAAGTGGGTTGCACAAGGCTGCACCCAAGTTGTGCTCAAAGAAGAATTAATAGATAATAGATATAGAGCCTTAATCCTTATTTCTTCTAAATCTTTTTCTTTTTCAAGAAGAACATAAAAGTTGCACCCAAGTTGTGCTCAAAGAAGAATTAATAGATAATAGATATAGAGCCTTAATCCCTCTTTCTTCTAAATCTTGGATTTTTTTTTTCAAGAAAAACATAAATCTGTTTTTTTTTTTTTCTATAAGGGTCTAAATCAACTTCCAAGTCTAACGGTATGTTCGATGTGTTCAAATGTCGAATATTTGTTGCTAGGAAAAAGAAAAAATATATATCCCATATAAGTATCAAAATTTTCATATAATAAGATTATCCACAATACCAAAAAATAAATAAATAAATAAATTTTGATTTCCAACCTTCAAATGATTTAGTTTAGTCTATAGACTTAAGGAAATGACAATATGGACCATTGAAAACCTTCAAAATATCTATTGTGTTAGATATTAGAACTCTAAAATTGTGACGCCCGGCTCAATTAGGTACGTTAATTTTGAAATTTGGAGTTTCTAAGGCTTTGGGTTTGTTTATTTATTATTTAATCATTTGGACTTTTCTTTTTAGAACGTTTGGTTGGTTGGGCAAGCTTGCAAATTCTGACATGGGGAACCTGTGAGAAATCCCTAATTAGGTCTATTTAACTTGGACTGTGTGCAACTTTGTGGAATACGCTTTTGGAACCCTCATTCTTCCTCCTCTCTTTGCGTATAGCAGGCCAAGGTGGGGCAAATTCTGTCCAGCAATCTGGTGAGTCAGACTTCTCATTCTTTCTTTTTTTTTTTTTCTCTTCTTTTTCCTTTCTCTTTTTCTTCTTTTCTTTTTCTTCCTTCTTCTCTCCTAGCTCCATCATCCCCCTCTCTCCAACCGAGCCCCCTTCCCTCGTCCCCCTTCATCTCTCTGTCTTTTCCCTCTCTCATCTTTCATCTCCCTCTCCATGTGCCCCCCTTACCGCCAACCCCCCCGATCCCACCTCATCTCCCTTTTCCCTTTCCGTCATCCCCCTCCCTCATCTTCTATCTCCCTCTCCATTGTCTCCACTACCAGCGTACCAAACCCCCTCCCCCACTCCCTTTCCGTCTCCCACTTTCGTTCTCCTCCCAAATCGAGAACTCCCCACTCCCCTCCCTTTCCCTTATCTTGACCCCAATCTGAGGACCCTCATACCCATCCTTTCTATTTCTGCCTTACCCCGAGTCTCTCTCTCTCACTGTACTCTTGTGGTTTTGGTTAAACAGTGCAGTGAACGGTGTGGCCATATTGTGAGCAACATCAAGGGCCTATTTTGGAAGAGTTTAGCAAGTACCGGTTGGGCAGTAGTCTGTAAAGCGACCTTTGAAGCAACCTAAAACTCAGTTCAGCGTGGTAGACGAGGTTGGTTGGAGGTTAGCTTCTCAACCTTGGATTTGTGGTGTTTGGTATTTTCAGGTTTGATGTAGTTGCTATAAAATGGACTGGAGGTTACCTTCGAGTACAAGTCCTTAATCGTATAGGTTTTGGTCATTACTGTATTTTTGTTTGGGTCGTTGAAAGCGGGTTTAGGTTGGCATTAAGGCCCTAGCAACTTACGTGGTCTATTTTTTTCTATAGGTGAAATTGTCACCAGTCTAGGAAATGAGGAGCTATTCAACTGTGATTTTGGCTTAAAGGTAAGTAGTCAATTGGATTTGTGAATAAGAATTCGTGTGCAAGGAATGTGTATGCATGTTGGCGTGATTAACTGAGAAGCAAGGTTGCATGTTCTTTGTTTGGACTGTTGTGATATTGATCTATTGTGATGTTCTTTGTTTGGACTGTTGTTTTTGTTGTGTTATTCTAAGTCTGTTGTTAGATGTTGGTTATGGCTGGACTTATGACTTTGGGTCAGGTTGTGGTAGATGTCCTATTAGGACATGGTAGTTTGGGTGAGGTGAGTTACCCTTAAGATTTCAAAGTGTTACGAATGAGCATAATCTGTTAGATTAGTGCCACTTACCCTCGTGTCACCCCTGGGTGAGTCTGAAACTCTAGGTTGACGAGATGTGAGTTGGCATGAAGTTGCTTTATCTTTTGCTTGTGCTAGATTAGGGGGTAATTCCCCCACTGCGTCCAGATTGAGAGTTGCTTTCTTTCTTCGGCATACTAGCTTAGGGGGCAATTCCCCCACTGTGTGTAGGTTGAAGCTTGCTTTCCTTCACCCAATGTGATACTTGATACTTGTAATAGTTACAAATGATTTGATCCAAATCGTTCATGTGGAGACATGTGAGTGGGGGTATCTTATACAATGAGTTTGTATAAAACTGGACCACGAAATATTTAATCTCTCTTTATAAATCCGTTAATTGAGAAGATTAATATTTTATCAGGATGATCATATGCTACTCGATCTTAATCCTGAGTGAGTTATGAACTCCTGCCTATGAGAGCTTGTCCTTTGATTTGCATGGGTGAGAGCGGCTTTTGTTGCCTATTCAAAAAGCCTACCATTTTGGAGACTTGACCAAATAGGGAGCTGGGAACATAATCTCACAAGATGGAATTCACTCCTTTTCATATAGGGTAAGTAAATTAGTAGTTCCCTTAAGTGCTGATTTCGAGACTTGAACAATGGGGCCCTACCCTCTCACTGGCCCGAGAGGGACTTAGTTTATAATAAGATTATAAACAGATTGTTCATTAGAGGATCAGTGGTACTTAAGGTGCAAGATGTAATTATAGGGGTAAAACGGACTTTTGACCCAGCTGTAATTACGAACAACTCGTGAATGATCGACTTGCATGTAATGATTATATCTATGGACACAACTTGTCCTACAGTGCATAAGAGTGCAATTCTAGGTCTATAGTGGATTGACCCTAGAGTTAATGAATGAAAATTGATTAATTAAAGAGTTTAATTAATTAATTTTGTATCATTGGAGGTTATAATCTATAGGTCCATAAGGTCCCCTTGCTAGTTCATAGTATCACTAAAAGATCAATTTAGTTGAAAGAAAAATTTGAAATGTTCAAATTAATATTTAATTTCAAGTGTTCAAATTAATATTTAATATATTATATATATTAAATATAAAAGAGGAAAATATATTTATTATATTTGATACATTGAATATTAAAATAATTAATGTATATTAGATACATTCAAGAAAAGATATTTATTAAATTTAAATTGGATTCAAATTAGGAAATAGATGTCGTAGGAGAATTTTAAAGGTTTGAATAAAATTCAAATTGTTTAGATAAATATATTTTAATATATTATATATTAAAATATATTATTTAATTATCTTTCCTAGACCACTATAAATAGGTGTTGGGATTTATGCCCTAAAGCCTCGTAATTAATAATTTATTTAATAATTAATAATTATTTTAATTATTTTATTTGCAATATAATATTATCCATTATATGAAAAATCCAAGGTTATTATTGTAATCTTGAACAGTATGTGGTTGACATACGAGAGGATCATGTTCAAGAAATAACCTAAAGGGTCATAGTATATGGATAAGGTTTGGTGCCTTATCTTGGTAACACTATTGATACGACCCACTTTGTAATAGTTACAAATGATTTGATCCAAATCATTCATGTGGAGACATGTGAGTGGGGGTATCTTATACAATGAGTTTGTATAAGACTGGACCACGAAATATTTAATCTCTCTTTATAAATCCGTTAATTGAGAAGATTAATATTTCATCAGGATGATCATATGCGACTCGATCTTAATCCTGAGTGAGTTATGAACTTCTGCCTATGAGGGCTTGTCCTTTGATTTGCATGGGTGAGAGTGGCTTTTGTAGCCGATTCAATATGCCTACCATTTTGGGGACTTGACCAAATAGGGAGCTGGGAACATAATCTCACGAGATGGAATTCACTCCTTCCCATATAGGGTAAGTAGATGAGTAGTTCCCTTAAGTGCTGATTTCGGGACTTGAACAATGGGGCCCCACCCTTTCACTGGCCCGAGAGGGACTTAGTTTATAATTAGATTATAAACAGATTGTTCATTAGAGGATCAGTGGTACTTAAGGTGCAAGATGTAATTATAGGGGTAAAACGGACTTTTGACCCAGCTGTAATTACGAACAACTCGTGAAGGATCGACTTGCATGTAGTGATTATATCTATGGACACAACTTGTCCTACAGTGCATAAGAGTGCAACTCTAGGTCTATAGTGGAGTGACCTATAGTTAATGAATGAAAATTAATTAATTAAAGAGTTTAATTAATTGATTTTGTATCATTGGAGCTTATAATCTGTAGGTCCATAAGGTCCCCTTGCTAGCTCACAGTAACACTAAAAAATCAATTTAGTTGAAAGAGAAATTTGAAATGTTCAAATTAATATTTAATTTAAAGTGTTCAAATTAATATTTAATATATTAGATATATTAAATATAAAAGAGGAAAATATATTTATTGTATTTGATACATTAAATATGAAAATAATTAATGTATATTAGATACATTAAAGAAAAGATATTTATTAAATTTGAATTGGATTCAAATTAGGAAATAAATATCGTAGGAGAATTTTAAAAGGTTTGAATATGATTCAAATTGTTTAGATAAATATATTTTAATATATTAGATATTAAAATATATTATTTTATTATCTTCCCTAGACCACTATAAATAGGACCTTAGGGGTGAGCCATTGTGTATTCTGAACAACACACATCTCCTCAAAGAGAGAATTAGAGAATTCTCTCTAAACCTTTTCCTCTTTAATCCCTTGAGGATTTTCTTTCAAGAGGCTCCCACAAGCCTTGATCTTTTGTTAGAGTCATAGCAAGGAAGACTTTGTGGAGGAGATAAAGACCCGCCAGAAGAATCTCCATATTTTTAAGGTATGTTTTTGTTTAAATCTTAATTTTAGTTTAATTTTAAATAAAATCAAAGACGGTCCAATGCTTCCGCTGCGGGATGAAGAGTTCATTCCTATCAATTGGTATCAGAGTAATCTTTGAATTTTATTTTGAATTAAAGTTTAGTGATCGTGGGTATTTTATTTTTTCATATATGTGATATATGTTGGTTTGCAAATTAATTATTTAGACTATTTGGCATTAGATTTAATGTTTTCAAAGTCAATTGTAAAACTCCAAAAGCGTTGGGGTTCTATATATGTAAAGAATTGTTCATTATATTCATTGCGACGTGAAACTTCAATTCGGACTAAGTGTTTTAATAACTACCAACTGAAACGTTGAGTCCATGGAATTCCAATCTTGCAGGCGGTAAAGACATGAAGCAAATTTGAACAAACTCTTCAATCGAGTAGTGATATTGTGTTCGCGAGCTATTCACCATCAGCGAAGATCTACCGGCAAGCTTCATTCTCAACAGTAAATTTAATATTGGCAATTGGTGTGAGTCCGTGTCTTGCGCTAGTTACCTTCTGCCGGTGAATGTGAAGGTGAAGCTGTTTGATTCGGTGAAGTTTGTTTCTGCCATTGGTAAAAAATTGAGAGGTGATACAAAGCTTCAGTAGTTGGTGAATGGAAAAGTGAAAACCTCGGCAACTTGAATTCAACATCCACCTACTTTGTGTCAATCATGAGACTATGAATTGAGAATTGAATTTATTTCAATAACTCAATTTTGAATTGAGTTCCTTCAAAAGGTGAAATCAATTTTGAATTGATTTTTTCAAATGTTGAAAAGGTGGAGTGATCAAATTTTGAGGTGCTGCAATCGATGAGAACATTTAATATTCATGATATATATAAATATATAAATATATAAAAGCAGTTTGAAATTTATATTGGATTTCAATTAATTTTGAAATTAGATTTCAAAATAAGCCCCATGAAATTGAAATGAGATTTCAATTGATTTTGAAATTGAATTTCAAATAAGTAGCATGAAATTGAAATTGAAATCCTAATTTGGATTGGTTTCAAGAAAGAAAAGATATTGTAGATCAAGATATGTCTTGGATTTAAATTGTTGTAATTTAAATTATTTTCAATTTCTTAGGATATGCCAAATATGTCAGTCAATTTTGCTATTTTTAATTTAATTATGCATGAGATGTATGTTTTAAATTATTTGATTGTCGCATAAAGTATGCCATTTAAATTTAAAATCCCACCATAGGTTAAGCATGATCATGCATTTTATCTTATTTTTAATATAATTGTTATATTTAAAAATTTTGATTAGGTTGTTTCCTAATAGAGATAAGATGTTTTTCTAATTAGTTTAAATTTTCCATATCTTTGACTATAATTGTTATATTTGAAAATTGATTGAAAAATTTAATTAGAATATTTTCTCTCTTAAATGGAATGCATGTTAACCTAATAAGATTAGGATTTCCATTTATTAAAGATATTCTTGATTATTGTTTAAAATAGTTTAAATTTAGTTCATTTATTTATTTCTAATTGGATTAGAATTTAGTATAATCTTTTAATTTAGTTTTAAAGGGTTTAAAATGGTAGAATTTCAAGATTATCCATCAAGTGAATTATTTTTAATAGGATTAAAATCATTTATTTATAAATTCACTTATGTTCATTAATCTAATAATTAATAGTTAATTAAAGATTAATGAATTTGAAATAAAAATTGACTATAAGGGAACTCTGTCTATGGAAGGTTCTGTCTAGACTGGGGTATTTAAGCTGACCGAAAGGGAACACCTCTAACTGGGAATCGACCTGGGAGTTGAATTAGTCAAATTTTATTTATTTTCACTAAGCATGCTCATAATGTTATTATTATTTTTTAAATAGTTTAAAAACTTAGTAATTCACATTAAAATCAATCTAACAACATAAGGGTTATGAAAGGTAGATTGAGAAACTTAGATAAATGAGATTAGCCTAATTTTTCTAAGTAATAGAAAACCCTATTTCAAAATACTTAGTGGGAGAATGACACATGTCAAAAATCTAACGGTCTCTATTATTGATTCACAACGTGAGATTCATGTGGGGCCTCGTGGCGGCTTTTGGACCGTCCTCCCTACGGAAGGTGTTTGCATGGATCAATATCAGGGTGAATCTTTTGAGAAAGTATTATAGTAAGTGGGAGAAGGAAATGTGTCAACATATCCTACGGTCTCCATCATTGGTTCACATCGTGAGATTCATGCCGGGCCTCGTGGCGGCTTTTGGACCGTCCCCCTACGGAAGGTGTTTGCATGGTCAATATCAGGGTGAACTCCTGAGAAGGATAGGATTGTAGTTTTGTTTCCAATACTTGACCTACCCTATGGCGGCACTTGTTGGGATAAAACTACGGGATCTAAAATTATGGGTTACACTTACAAATGGCTCATTAAAGTTGTTAATGATGTCATTGACCAAACTAATGGTAACTAAATATTATAGGAATAAGAGTTATTCTGGTGTAATACTTGGTTGAGATTGTCTCAGTTTAGTGAAGGAATACTTGACCTACCCTACGGCGGCACTTGTTCTAACTCACTAAAGTACCATAGCATTAGAAATGATTTATAGGGTTCATTTTTCAAATTGTTTGATTTCTATGCTAAAATTGAATGGATAATTGTTTGAATGATGTTAAATTATATATATATTTCTATATTATGTCAGTTTCTCTCATAATTTTAATTTTATTACTGATAAGTCAAAATTGAGAAAATTTTATTACTTGGAAAAAGTAACATTAACACTATAATGGCGGTGTAAAATATTTATTTGTCTTTATTGAGAAATGTTCTCAAAACCTGTTGCTAATGCTATTCGAATTGTTCGTGAAGCACATGATTAATGAATCAAAAGTAAACGAGATAGCTTGTACGTATTCTCCTAGTTGACATGTTAGATGTCAAATTTAGAAGATAAAGAAAATGACAACAACATATGAGATGTTGAAGTCAACATAAGCTAAATTTAGAAAGTTGTCTAAATGATCTCAAAATTAAGTATTACAAAATTCCAAAAAAAGAAACCAAATGATTGAAGCTATATAAAAGGAAATAGTTCCTAAATTAGCTAGGACAGTCATAATAAGAGGAATTTTTGAAATGCCTCTAGGAAGAAAAATATAAATGAAAGTACATTTGATTTACTAGATTTTTGGTGGAATATAAATAATGTCACCTAGATAGTTGATATAAGATCTACTATCAAGATTTATTCTTCATTACATTTAATATGTAATTCTTGGAAAATACTTAACATGTAGAATAGTTTCTACAAGTTAGCACCAGGAAGTCTATCTCAGTTAGTGTAGTGGGAGACATTAAGATGTCATTAAGTAAAAATTGTTACATAATGCTGAATATGGTATTTTTAGTAACCATAAGAGAAATTCAATTTCTCGAACTTTATTACAAAAATGTTCATATAGTATGAATTACTTTGAAGTATGAAAGTTTATATTTTCAAAATTGTTTGAAAATATATTCAGCTGAAAATAAGAACAATTTGTATATGTTAAAAATGTTGGCAGATACTATACTACAAAATACTGAGATATGCAGGATTATAGAATCCAAAATAGAAAGACATTGTTTTCTCCTAAAAGATGATACTTGACTTTGGCTGTTGAGGTTGATTAACATCAACTTGAATAGAATGAAAAGATTAGTAAAAGGTAATTCTCTAAAAAGTTAGTTAATTACTTTACCTGTCTGTAGATCTTGCCTTTCATGCAAGATAATCATTGGGCCTTTATTAGATAGGGCTAGAACGCCAAATAATACTTTGGGCTTACACATTCTGATCCAAGTGGTCTGGTGAATGTAAAGGTCAAATAAAGTCATGAATATTTCGTCACTCTAGTTGATGATTATTCAAGGTACAAGTATCTTTACCTAATACAACATAAGTCTAAATTTTTGAAATGTTCAAGAAAATTAAGACTAAAATTAAAAAAAAATTGATTAGGTAATTAAATCTATCAAGATATTATGATCAGATCATAATAGAAAGTACAGGAACCTTACGTACTAAAACTAATTGATAGAAAATTGGTTTTTATCACAATTATCTTAATACCAAGTACAATTTTGTGAAAATGTGCTACAAGAGGAGAAACATGACCTTGTTAGACATGGTCACATCAGTAATGAGTTACACACCATTACCATACTCCAGTTAGGAAATGCAATAGAGATTGCATGGTGAACATGATTCCCTCTAAAAGTGTCTACAAGACAATTTTAAAGATTATAGAAGAGTAGTAAAGCTGGTTTACAACACTTCACCATTTGGGAATGTTAAGCTCACGTGTTAAAACAAGCCTAAAAAGCTTGTATATGTTCAAAGATAAGCCTAAGTGTAAGCCACTCCTAAGGAGTATAAAGTGGTCTTTTATGTAGTTCTAAAACGAATAAGGTATTTGTATGACAAATATCAATTTTATAAGAAATGTCAAATAAAAGACTACAAACCTTTAATAAGATGAGATAGTGTTAATAAATTAGTTCCAAGTGAAGCCACTAAATAGTTAACAAAAGTTGTTAACAATTTAATTATATTTGAAAGTCAAATGGATCCCAGTCATGAATTGGATAAGCCTTATCGTAGTGGGAGAGTTATGAGATGACTCAACCTTTACAAGGACTTAATTGAAGTCCAAATTGTCATGTTAGATGACAAAGTTAAAGGCTTATTACTTGCAAAATGAGACTAATGGCAAAGGGTTATACCTAATAGGAGAAAGTAGACTGCGAGTAGATTTTCTCACTTGTTGCCATACTGAAGTCTTTAAGCATTATTTAATTCATTGTTGCATATGTGATATAAAAAAAAATGAATGTTTAGAATTCTTTTATGAAAAGAAATCTTAGATAATACATCTACACAAATCAATCAGCTATGTTTCTTTTCAAAGATCAAAAGCAAAAAGTTTGCGAAATAGTAAAGGTTCATTTATGAAATGAATTTTACCATTAGATTTGTGAATATAAAGTTTGATAAAAATATCATAATCTATGACTTTGGATAAATATTAATGAAGCTTGTATAGACAAGAAAATCATTAATTGCTTAGTGGATTTTTCTCATGTTTTATGTTGGTGATATTTTTACCCATTATGAATGATGTAAGATGTCTGACATAAAGCGTTGATTAAGTAACCAATTCCAAATAAGTGATTTGGAATGACTCAGTATATTTTACATGTCCAAAATAAGATTTTAAGGACAAAATGTTAACTTTGTCTCAAACATTTTATATTGACAAAATTGTTGTCAAATATTTGATATTTATGTCTAAGAAAGTCTATCCTAAGATACCTCAAATGTTGAGAGTATATGATATGCATAAATGAGACTGAACATTTAATATACAATTGGTTAGCATATATCAGTTATACCAATGGTATGACCATTGAGTAGAAAATTAAAAACTTTCTCAAATTATCTATGGGTGATGAGAAATTTTTGTGTATGGGGTTAAAGATTTGATCTTTACAAGATACACTGGTTCTTACAAAGATTTAGGAAATCTATGTAAAGATAAATTTTACCCTAGGTGGTGGAGTATGCTATACAAGTTAAGTTGTTTTGCTTGTGAAGCAACAAAAAAACTTATAGGACTCAAATAGTTCCTTGAAGATCTGAAAGGTGTTTCAGATATGATTTAGTTTATCCTCTTTATTATGATAATAGTGGTGCAAAGACTATCTTTAAGGAAATTAGAAAACACCAATGTATAGGAAATCATATCAAGAGAGAAAAAGCATCATGGTAGTGACCAAGATGGTTTTTAACGGCAGTTCTTTGGATCTATATAAAGAGACTCTCCAGGCTAAAGTGTTTGAAGGTCACCTAGAATGTCTAGGATTACGAGACATGTCTCATCTTTGATAGGGCAAGTGGGAGAACATGTTGGGTATAGAGTATGCCCTAGGACACATGTCTCGCCGGCTTTAGTGCAAGTGGGAGATTGTTGGGATTTATGCCCTAAAGCCTCGTAATTAATAATTTATTTAATAATTAATAATTATTTTAATTATTTTATTTGCAATATAATATTATCCATTATATGAAAAATCCAAGGTTATTATTGTAATCTTGAACAGTATGTGGTTGACATACGAGAGGATCATGTTCAAGAAATAACCTAAAGGGTCATAGTATATGGATAAGGTTTGGTGCCTTATCCTGGTAACACTATTGATACGACCCACTTTGTAATAGTTACAAATGATTTGATCCAAATCATTCATGTAGAGACATGTGAGTGGGGGTATCTTATACAATGAGTTTGTATAAGACTGGACCACGAAATATTTAATCTCTCTTTATAAATTCGTTAATTGAGAAGATTAATATTTCATCAGGATGATCATATGCGACTCGATCTTAATCCTGAGTGAGTTATGAACTCCTGCCTATGAGGGCTTGTCCTTTGATTTGCATGGGTGAGAGTGGCTTTTGTAGCCGATTCAATATGCCTACCATTTTGGGGACTTGACCAAATAGGGAGCTGGGAACATAATCTCACGAGATGGAATTCACTCCTTCCCATATAGGGTAAGTAGATGAGTAGTTCCCTTAAGTGCTGATTTCGGGACTTGAACAATGGGGCCCTACCCTCTCACTGGCCCGAGAGGGACTTAGTTTATAATTAGATTATAAACAGATTGTTCATTAGAGGATCAGTGGTACTTAAGGTGCAAGATGTAATTATAGGGGTAAAACGGACTTTTGACCCAGCTGTAATTACGAACAACTCGTGAAGGATCGACTTGCATGTAGTGATTATATCTATGGACACAACTTGTCCTACAGTGCATAAGAGTGCAACTCTAGGTCTATAGTGGAGTGACCTATAGTTAATGAATGAAAATTAATTAATTAAAGAGTTTAATTAATTGATTTTGTATCATTGGAGCTTATAATCTGTAGGTCCATAAAGTCCCCTTGCTAGCTCACAGTAACACTAAAAGATCAATTTAGTTGAAAGAGAAATTTGAAATGTTCAAATTAATATTTAATTTGAAGTGTTCAAATTAATATTTAATATATTAGATATATTAAATATAAAAGAGGAAAATATATTTATTGTATTTGATACATTAAATATGAAAATAATTAATGTATATTAGATACATTAAAGAAAAGATATTTATTAAATTTGAATTGGATTCAAATTAGGAAATAAATATCGTAGGATAATTTTAAAAGGTTTGAATATGATTCAAATTGTTTAGATAAATATATTTTAATATATTAGATATTAAAATATATTATTTTATTATCTTCCCTAGACCACTATAAATAGGACCCTAGGGGTGAGCCATTGTGTATTCTGAACAACACACATCTCCTCAAAGAGAGAATTAGAGAATTCTCTCTAAACCTTTTCCTCTTTAATCCCTTGAGGATTTTCTTTCAAGAGGCTCCCACAAGCCTTGATCTTTTGTTAGAGTTATAGCAAGGAAGACTTTGTGGAGGAGATAAAGACCCGCCAGAAGAATCTCCATATTTTCAAGGTATGTTTTTGTTTAAATCTTAATTTTACTTTAATTTTAAATAAAATCAAAGACGATCCAATGTTTCCACTGCGGGATGAAGAGTTCATTCCTATCAATAGGACTCTAAGGGTGAGCCATTAGGCATTCTTCATAGCACACATCTCCTCAATAGAGAGAATTCTCTCTAGACCTCTTCCTCTCAAATCCCTTGTGAATTTTTTTTCAAGAGGCTCCCACAAGCCTTGGTCCTGTGCGAGTCATAGATAGGAAGACTTTGTGGAAGAGATAAAGATTCGCCAAAATATTCTCCATATTTATCTCAAAAGTAAGTTTTCTCAATAATATTATTTTCAAGGTATATTTATTGCTTAACCCTTGTATTTTAGTTTAATTCTAAATAAGTCAAATACGATTCCTATGCTTCCGCTGTGGGTTTAATTCGATTATTCCCTTCATAGGATAGAAATAAAATAAACTTTGAAAGTTTAATTAGAAACTAATACAAACATTTGAAAATTCAACCATCAAAATAGAATAATTCTAAAAGTTCAATAATCTGTGATGAAAATGAAATTTAATCCTAAACAAACATTTTTGTTACACCATTCCCTGAAGGATTGATACCCATGAATACTTCTGTTTTAATACTTGCATCGACAGTATGCACTTGCACTGGAGTTGAATGTATTTGCATACTTTTCTTCACCCAAAGTTCACCCAATCATTGATCATTCACGAGTTGTTCGTAATTACAGTTGGGTCAAAAGTCTGTTTTACCCCTATAATTACACTTGCACCTTAAGTACCACTGATCCTCTCAAATGAACAATTTGTTTATGATCTAACCATAAACTAAGTCCCTCTCGGGCCAGTGAGAGGGTGGGGCCCCATTGTTCAAGTCCCAAAATCAGCACTTAAGGAAACTATTCATCTACTTACCCTATAGAGGAATGAGTGAATTCCATTATGTGAGATTATGTTTCAAGCTACCTATTTGGTCAAGTCCCCAAAATGGTAGGCATATTAAATCGGCTATAAAAATCACTCTCATCCATGCAAATCAAAGGACAAGCTCTCACAAACATGAGTTCATAACTCACTCAAGATTAAGATCGAGTCACATATGATCATCTTGATGAAATATTAGTATTCTCAATTAACGAATTTATAAAGAGAGATTAAATATTTCGTGATCCAGTCTTATACAAACTCATTGTATAAGATAACCCCACTTACATGTCTCCACATGAACGATTTGGATCAAATCATTTGTATCTATTACAAAGTGGGTCGTATCAATAGTGTTACCAAGATAAGACACCCAACATTATCCATATACTATGACCCTTTAGGTTATTTCTTGAGCATGATCCTTTCGTATGTCAACCACATACTGTTCAAGATTACACTAATAACCTTGGATTTTTCATAATATTAGATTATAAATAAAATAATCAAAATTATTATTAATTATTAAATAAATCATTAATTACGAAGCTTTAGGGCATGAATACTATCACTCCTTGACTCAAACGTCCCAGTTGAAAGATCCATCTTCGATAGATGACATCAATTTCCAACTTTTTTTTAATTTCAAATTAATTGAAAAATAAAAAAGGGAAAGAAAATATATTATCTCACACAATAAACCTATGCATGTTACAATAATGTCATAATTGTTGTAAAATTGAGAGGCGAAACCGGGCACCAAAACTTTACCAAAACATATAATAATAATAATAATAATAATAATAATAATAATAATACAAGTGGAGTATATATATATAATATAAACAAATAATAGGGATTTATGGCAAATTAAAAGCAAATAAAATATGGCAAATTAAAAGCAAATAAAATTAGAGAGGTTTATTTTACAAAAATCTATATCTTTATTTATCCACCAAAAACCACTATTTATAGGCAATTTGGAGAGCATGATGTGGTACATATGGACACCAATCTATGGCCTTTGTTGGACACATAGAAGACACTTTGGCTATGGAGAAAATGCCACTTGGCATGGATATTAAGTGGGCATGTGGAATGGGAATTTACATGTGCCATATTTACAATAATAATAAACTACTTTCACATTTTAAATATATATATATCTAGCAACAACTAAACTTGGAATTTAACCAATAATATTAGATCTTGAAATAAAAATGAAAGTTTGTCTAAAATTACATAATCAAATAATAAATTATATTTGGTTACATTACAAGTTTAGTCTCTGATATCAAGTTTATGTCTATTTGGTACAACTTTAAAAAGTGTCATGAACTTTCAATTTTGTGTCTAGTAGGTTTTTGAACTAAAAAGAGTATCTAATAGTTCTTTAAACTTTTAATTTTGTGTCCAATTGGTCTTAATTTTCAATCTTGTGTTTAATAGGTTCTTGACATATTCAACATTTGTCAAAATTTTCAAACCTACTAGACACAAAATTGAAAGTTTATAATACTGTTAAATAGAAAATTCAATTTTATATCTAATAGAATTAGTTAATTAATTTTTAAAAATTTTGAATATATCATAAATTCATTAGACATAAAATTAGAAGTTTAGAGACTTATTATTATTAAACATTTTTAAAGTTCAAAAACCTATTAGACACAAAATTGAAAGTTCAAAAATTGTTTAAATACTTTTAAAATTCGAAAACTTCTTAAACACAAACTTAAAAGTTCAAAAAAAAAAATGAATGAACAAATAAATAAAAATATACATATATAGTAATGAAATTGTCTGGGAAATTACCACGTCACAAATGCTAAATATTTATATAAAAATGAGGCAAAAAATGTCAATCTCAGTATAAGTGAATTGGTTAAGGTATATATTAAAAAAGAAAAAAAAAAAAAAAGCTCTCTTAAAAGTATGGGTCCCATGGAAATAATACAATGACGTCACTGCTTAACCCCGTATTGATTTTTTTTTTTTTTTTAAGAGCTTCGTGATGAGTTTAGATTGTATTTTGAATTATAAAATATAAATCTAAGTGTAATTGAATTGGTTAAGGTATAAATTCAAAATATAAATCTAAGTATAACTAAATTGATTAAGGTATATATTTTGATGAATAAGTTAAACATGTGAATCATCCTATTACACGTTGAAAAAACAAAAAGCTTTCTTAAAAGCGTGGGTCCCATGGTAATAGTACGATGACGTCACTGCTTACCCCGCAATGACTTTAATGGTTAAAGAGAGAGAAGAAAAATCGTCGGGCGGAAGAAGTAGAAACAAGAAGTCACTGATGACCTCATAGCATTTGATTGCTTTTGCAAGAAATTAAATTGTCATAAACTTTGAATTATAAAACACCATTACCTCCCTTTATGACTATTGTGTTTTAGATTTTCTGTTTGTGAAAAGTAAGTTTATATGTACTATTTTTATTTATAGTTCTCTTGTTTTTTAAAAGTATTTTAAAAAATTAAATAAAATTTTGAAAACTAAAAAAAAAATAGTTTTAAAATTTTAATTTAGAATTTAAATGTATTTTTAAAAAAGGTAAAAAGTTAACCAAAAAATTGTGTGAGAAATATAATTTTCCAAAAGAAAAAATAAAAATATATATAATTATCAAACGGGACCAACATTATTACATACTAAAATTTAAATCTAAATTATTATTAATTTAAACGTACATGAACTAAATCGTTATAAATTAAAGTTTAAGACTAAAATTGTTACTTCAATAAAGGTACCGAGGTCAAAAGTATTTTTTTAACTAAACATTTTTTTTTTATAACAACTAAACTTATAATAGTCACATGAGAATTTTAACCATCTAATAAAATTTAGGTTAAAATACCATTTTGAATTTAGTCCATGTACTTTTGATAAATCTTAAATTTAGTCTTTATTATTAGTTTATTGTTAATTTTCCAAAAAAAAATAGCTTCTATGAATTTTAGAAACATATTCACATTATGTTTTTTTTCGAAGGAAAATTATTATTATTATTTTACCAAATTTGACAAAAATTACCTTCAAACTAACTATAAGGATTAATTTTAAGATATATTAAAAATATAATGACTAAATTTTGACATTTAAAAATATAAGAAATGTAATAGAATGAAAGTTATTTGAATCTAAATTTTATTATTTATTAATCTATATAAAATTATTTTGTACATTGCCATTTGTATAAATATATATATATATATATATATATAAAAGACCTCTATCACATCAAGAAGTCACTGCTGACATCATACCAACTGCTCGTTGGAATTCTTTTTAGAGAAAAATACCTTTCTAAGTTTTGGATTCAATTTCTATCTAAATCTTCTATTTCAATAATACTCAATTTCAGTCTTTAGTGACATAGCAGAATGTTGACTAAGATGATGACTGAGCTCATTTTAAACTCCAATAAATTAATGATGTGTCTATTTTAGCTTTGATCTGGCAAATTTTTCTTTTTAAAAAATGGAAAATTAAGTAAAGGAAAGAAACCCAAGAGACACTCATGTCAAATTTAATGTGTTGCCAGATAACAACACTTTGCCAAATTTGATTATAACTAGTCTCCCGCAAGCAGCATTTGAGCTCGTAATGATCGAAACGACGCAGAATTTGGCGCCGCTTCCATCATCATCTTCATTATCTTCAAGAAGCTCTTTCTCTAACTCCTGAAGTGGTGCTCATCATTTTCTTCTTCTCCGAGTCCAGATCCTACAAATCCCTCACTGGAACCTCCGCAGAGTTTGGCTGTTGACAGAGCTGCTAAAAAAGCGCGTCAAAGCTCGTCTCGTAGAGGTGAGAGACTGAACATCCAACGACAACAAAGACATAATCGAGTAGAATTAAAGAGGATAAATCAGAAGTCAGGGCTTGTCCTGGCATGAGTGTCTTTTGAGTTTTTTTTTTTTTTTTTTTAATTGTTATTAAATTTTTCTATGACTAAATAGTTGCATCATCAATTTATTGAAATTTAAAATGAGCCCAGTTATCATTCTAGTCAGCATTTTGTTGGTCACTAACGATTCTGTTATTTCAAAGGACTAGCATTATTGAAATCTTAGGACCAAAATGTTAAATTTTAGAATATAGAAACCAAATAGGAACAAAACCCAAAACATTGGGACCAAAAAAATATTTTTTCCTTCTTTTATTATAAGTAATTATGCGAGAATTTTAATTATCTATAGAGTGATAAAATTGATTGTGTATTAATTTATATAAAAAATAAAAAGTTTGGAGATAGCAGCTTTTAAAATCATTTTTTTTTAACTCTGTTATTTTAAAACATTAAATTTATCATAAGGTCAGCAGTGAGGTCATCAAGAAGTCCCTGTGTTGGTTATATGGTTTTTAAAAATCATCTTGTCCAAACGAGTTTTCTAAAAATTATAGAAAATACCTTTAGACTATGAATTTTGTTTTAATAATACCCTTAAACTTTAAAAAATTTTAAAACATCTTTGATATTTTAAAAACGTTCAAAAATACCTTTACTGTTACGTTATGAATGGAAACATTAAAGTTTCGTTTCAATAATACCCCTAAACTTTAAAAAATTTTAAAAATATCATTGACCTCCCAAAAACGTTCAAAAGTACTCTTACTATTAAAGTTTTGAATAGAAAACGTTATAGTCATTTAATTGTGCTCGTAAGAGAGTTTTTACCTTTGTCTTCCTGATTTATGGATTATTTGCATGTCAATCTTTGATTGTTTTCCATATTTTATTTTATGTTTTTATTTTGTTTTGATCTTATTCATCTTTTTATTTCTTTCTCTAAATAAAATTGGATGATTATATTCGTGGTAATTAAGTAAACTAGAACACCAATTCTGCGGATGATACTCTGACATTCTTACACTATATTAAAACTTGACTCGTACACTTACAGTATTGCATTGAATAATTTTCAAAACTTTTTAAAGTTTAGGAGTATTATTGAAACAAAACTCATAGTTTAGAGATATTTTCTATAATTTAGCCTTTTCTAAATTAAGAATTTATATTTAATTCTTCATTATTAATAATCATTTCTTTAGCTACCCATTAATTTGATTCGACCAAAAAATATTAGTTAGTTTTGTTTTGTCTAAAGTCCATCACTCAGCTCAATAAGTCCACAAGTAGCTAGGGGTGAAATTAAAAAAATAAAAAATAAAAAATTGAGAAAGTTGATTTTGTAGTTTACAATATTCAAAATCGACTTGTCAATTTATCAAAGGGTAAGCAAATATCCTTTTTCAATGAATATGCATATTCTCTCTCCCTCATGGATTCAAGTGTCCTACCATAATTTCATCATGATGATTCATCTTTATATATATATATATATATATATATATATATATATATATATATATTTATATATTTTTAATGTCGGTAGACTTTACATTATATTTTAAAAGATATTGACATAACAACTAATCAAATAAGTTGGCCGATACTTTGGCTCGATATGCTTTGTCTGATTGTTCGGTATTATGGACGAAAGATTTTCCGAATTGGTTTTTGAATATTGTAGCTCTTGATAATCCTTATTTTGTAACCCAAGTGGCATAATTTTATTAATGAAATTTATGTTTCAAAAAAAAAAAAAAAAACCTATCTCTGCCAAGCAAGGCAAGACGGCCATCTCCCTAAGGTGGTAAAACAATATTAAATATTAGTAAGATACAAAAACGAAAAGGCCAATAGACTTGTACATATTAATAATAAACATAAAGTAAATAGGATAACGTTGAATACTCTAAAATCCCTGACATACAAACTTCTCTCTCCCCCATGAGTCATGGAAAACATGTCTCCATCATGCAAGAGGCACCAGTAGTATTTAGCCACCAACCACTCCAACTGATTGATTGGTTGGTTCATTTCTTTTTTAAAAAAATACGTCAGTTTTTTATTGGTCTAACCTACCATGTGCGACTAGCCAACATATTAATTAGGGTGTTACTATGAGATTTCAACCAAGAAAAAAAATAATTGAAGTCTTTAGATCTTGAAAGGAGTTTTGGTATTTAAAGTCTTAATGATCTTCAAGATCGTGTAGAATGTGACATTTTTTTTTTTTAATTCAACAACATTTGAAGTGGGAGGATTCGAACCTTTGACCTCTTCGTCGAAGGTACATGCCACTTACCGCTGAACTAAGCTCACTTTGACTTACATAATATGACAATCAATTAACTATCTATCAATTATTGATACTGAATTAC
The DNA here is from genome assembly GCA_033996785.1 of Trichosanthes truncata. NCBI lineage: Eukaryota > Viridiplantae > Streptophyta > Magnoliopsida > Cucurbitales > Cucurbitaceae > Trichosanthes > Trichosanthes truncata. The sequence continues at coordinate 81,133,726 of JAWPNB010000003.1, forward strand.
ACATGACATGTAGATAGTCATTTGTAATTAAATATTAAGGGGCTGTTTGGGGCAATAGTTATAATAACCTGTATTATAATAACTTGTGGAATACTCTGCACCCCAAACACAGACTATTATAACCCCAGACTAAACAACTCTGCATTTTAAATAATATTATATTATTTCACAGACTATTATAACCCACAGACTATTATAACCCCCTGTTATTATAACTCACTCAGTGCCCCAAACAGCCCCTAAGTGATAAATTTATACACATAGCATTGTATTTATGTGTCACTCTGATCCTTTGATAACCATTTTATTTTTAAAAATTGTGATTATTTTCTCATGATTTCCCTATAATGAGTTTCGTCTTTCTTTAAAAAACACTTGAATTCTTAGTCAAATTTCAAAAACAAAAACAAATTCTTGAAAACTACTTTTTTTAGTTTTCAAAACTTGGTTCTATTTTTGGAAGTTTTGAAAACATATATATATAGTAGATAACAAAACAAGAAAACTCATAGATGAAAGTAGTATTTATAGGCTTAGATTTCAAAAATAAAAAACTAACGAAGCCTTAGGCCTCGTTTGATAACCATTTGGTTTTTAGTTTTTAGTTTTTAAAAATTGAGCTTATAAATACTACTTCCACCTATGACTTTTCATGTTTTCTTATCTACTTCTAAGATGTATTTTCAAAAACCAAGCCAAGTTTTGAAAAACTAAAAAAAGTAGTTTTCAAAAACTTGTTTTTGTTTTTATAATTTGGTTAAGAATTCAAGTGTTTTCTTAAGAAGATAAAAACCATTATAGAGAAGATGGAAACCATTGCAGAGAAATGGTGAGAAAACAGGCACAATTTTCAAAAATCAAAAACCAAAAACTAAATGGTTATCAAACGGAGCCTTAGCTTTTAGTTTTTGGTTTTTTATTTTTGAAAATTAAGCTTATAAATTTTCTTCCACAGTACCCATGAGTTTTTTTGTTATGTTATCTATTTTCTAAAAATGATTTCAAAATTCAAGCCAAGTTTTGAAAAATAAAAGAAGTAGTTTTTAAAATTTTGTTTTTGTTTTTGGAATTTGGTTAAGAATTCAAATCTTTATTTAAGAGATGTAAAAACTATATTAAAGAAATTGAGAAGAAACAAATATAATTTTTAAAAATAGAAAATTAAAAATAAAATCATTATCGGACAGGCTTTAGTTTTCAAAGTGTTTTAATATTCCAAACTAGTTTAAAGAAAGAAATATCTTTTAAAAAATAGAACATGATCTCCATCCAGAAAGGCTCTCAAAGACTACAAAATATATATATGACAGCTGAACATTAGTTCTATAATTGCTTGACGCATGAATCTTGAAAAAACATGATCAATCTACCACAAAATAACTTCACTATATGGATGGACACGTGTGAGAAATTTTTAGTATTACAGAAATATGTATATTTCTTTTATTTATTGTCTGTCATCATCCTTTTAAAATTGAGATGTGAGATTCACTAGCATTAAAATAAAAAAATAATAAAATAATTAACCACCAAGAAGATTGTGTGTTGGAGTTCCAAGGGAATTTTTTCAATCCTATTGTAATAGGGAGACTCCATACATCTTCCTCCACGTGATTGACACATGTCTTTTTTTTTTTACAATTAAAATTACATATAAATTAAATGAGACCCAAACCTCTTTTTCCCTCGTTTCTCTCTCCCTCAAGCAACTTCTTTCTCTATCTTTATTTAATCTCCTCGTTTCTCTCTCACAATTTCTCTTTCTCTCTTTATTTCTATTAAAAGAGTTTATGTCTCTTTATTTTTATAGGAAGAATTCAAGATAAATGTGAATTTTTGTGTATTTTCTTCACATAAAAGGGAGCTTTATATGAAAATAAATCAATAAATAATATAGACATCTAAAAGATTACATAGAAAATTTATCTCCCATAACAAACTAGATAACTGATTACAGAATATTTAAATAATATATCCTAATAATTTCAAAACGGGAAGCAATTTTCTCCTCCATCACTATGATAATCATCCATATTTAACTTCCAATCAAAAACTAATATTACCATCACAATTAAAAAAGAGGAAGAAAACATATTCATAAACGGAAATTAAATTTAAAACTCTTTGTTCTATTAATCGTGTTGAGTTCAAATAAAAAAAATTCGATTCGGCCATGGAAAAATAGAAAATGAATTTAGAGAGAAATAAAGAGAGATAAAGAGAATATTGTTTCACTATTACTTTAAATTATTTTACACAACTTAAAAATAAAATAAGCAAGAATATTGTTTATTTCATTTTAATTATTATATTTCTTTCCACTTTGTAACTTTAATTATTCTCAAATAACTAAATAATTATTTTGTCTCACTTTACATTATAATTAGATTTTATTTGTTATCCATTATGATATTTTATTTTTATTTGGCTTATTTTTAAATAATTAAATAATTCATTTGAGAGAATATTTAGGAGAGAGAATTGATCAATGTCAAAAATATTTCAAAAAATCGTGGGGAGAGTGAAACGAGGAGATTATTTAATTATTTGAAATATTTTTTTGAATATTTTTAATAGAAATAGAGAGAGAATGAGAAATTGCTTGAGGAAGAGAGAATCGAGGAGATTAAATAAAGAGAGAGAAAGAAGTTGCTTGAGGGAGAGAGAGAAACGAGGGAAAAAGAGAGAAATGAGGAAAATTTGGGTCTCATTAATCTATATGTAATTTTAATTGTAAAAAAAAAAGAAAAGACATGTGTCAATCATGTAGAAGAAGAGGTATGGAGTCTCCCTACTAGATTGGAAAAATTCCCGAGTTCCAACTATCGTATTGTACCCAAAATACCAAGTCAAGCTGAAGAGAGGAGGGGAAAATTTCTAGTACTACGGGAGTACCATACTCCCTTTGTTCACACTGTGTTATTGGGTTCATAAATGGTTTTTAAATGCTGGTGGTCCCAAGATAACTATGTAGTTTTTAATTTTTAATTTTTGAAAATTAAGCTTATAAATATTATTTCCCTCTATGAGATTCTTTGTTTTGTTATCTACTTTTAATATATGTTTTCAAAAGTCAAGCCAAGTTTTAAAAATTAAAAAAAATAGTTTTTAAAATATTATTTTTGGAATTTGGAATTTGACTAAGAATTCATACGTTTTTTTTAAGAAATATGAAAATTATTGTAGAGAAAATGTAAAAAAATAAGTACAATTTTCAAAAATCAAATGTTTATCAAATTGAGCCTACATAATTCACATAAAGCAAGTATTTAAGTCCATGGTTCTCATGCTAAAAAAAAAGGCTTTAATTTACCATGCTTGTGTATTTTGTGGTACAGTGTTCTACATCAAAATATTCCAGATAGATCTATACCAACTAATCAAATTTCTAAATAATTTAATATCCTAATGAGAAGAACACTTCAGAATCAATAATGCTTATGCATTTCATGTACTTCACACTCAAAATATTCACAAATATTTTACTTTTGTTTATTGAGCTTAACAAGTGTACGTCCATTACATGTCTAATAAATGTCAAACTTGTATTTTATTTGTTCAACTGGTGTCTATAACACATGTACACATCTCTCTAACAAGTGTCCTATAACTTATTTAAAAAAAAAAAAATCAAAAGTGTCCTATAACACGTGTCTGACAAGTGTCAAAGTGTCCAACACAAACATGTTTTCTAAGTGTTCGAGTTGTTGGTTTTTTGAGCTTTAATCTCGATTAATTAGTTTCATTAATTAATGTTTTAATGATAATAAACATACTTAGTATTAATTATTTTTAGTGTGTTAGTGTTATTAATTTAGAGCATAAAATTATGACACAAGGGTTTTTCGAATGGCCTAAATTGAAGTTAAAATAAAAGGAAAATATTAGGTTGCATACTGGATGTGTAGAAATCTTCTTACACACCATTAAATTTATGAAAACTAAGGGAGACAGAATTGGAAATTTTTACTCTCTCTCGAGTTGTAAGAAATTTAATTGTGGTGCATAGTAAGATACTGACACACCGATATGCAGTCAAGTATTGTTTGGTTGCATACTGGTGTGTGTCTATCTTCCTATACACTACCATTATATTTCTGACAACTAAGAGAGAAAAATGTGAAAAATGAGAAATTGGAAATTGTTTACTTTCTCTCTCTTAGTTGTCGAAATTTAATGGTGACGTGTAGTAAGATACACACATGTATGTAGCCAAGTATTGTTCAAAATGAAAAGGTTACGGAGAAATGAGAATTCAATTTGTTTTTTGGATTGTATGTGTACTTTTATTTTAATTTTCCATAATCTCATTTTATTTGAATGGTTGAGATTAAATCAAAGTTCAAATCTAGTGGTTGAGATTTGTTTGATGAAATTATTGTATATTTTTATTTTAATTTCCAGGAGGTTATCTTTTTAATAGTTAAAATGTTGCTAGATTTTAAATTGAGCAGTTGGAATTGAATAAAGAAAATTATTGGATGTAATGCATCTATATTTCTTTTGGTACACATGTTTATCTCATGGTTGTGAGTTGATCAAGTCTTATCAATGGGTGAAATTTGGACATGTGGCAAGATTAAAATTTATGGAAAAAAAACAAAGAAAAAGAATATTTAAAGAAATCCTCTAATGATCAAGTCAAGCTTCATTAGTTCTCTTTTTTACATTCTCTCTAGTACATGGGTGTCAATTTTTTATTGGTTGTTGGAATTATATTATTTTATTACTATCTTGCAAAAATCAGATTTTCTCCACCAATAGCTTGCTTAACACGTGGCACCTGGTTTTCTTCCTCCTTTAAATGGTTGAAAACTTGAAAAGTAGTAAAAAATTGAAGAAAAATTAGCAAAAAACCAGTCATCTATGGAGGCTTTTATTTATAAGAAATTTTCTTACAAATTTGTGAGATTAAATTTGTTCATCTACTCTTTTGTGAGAGTGTGAGATTGTTCATAATTTCTGAATCTGTGTAAGTGATCTTGAGCCTGGAAAAAACGATTATAGCAATTTAATTCCCAATCGTGAAAATGATTGGATTTGTTTTGCTCTTGAAAAAAATATTATATTAGTTAGACTTTGAGCAGTGAAAGAGTCGGGAGAATTTAGGCCCCGTTTACTTCAAAGGAATTGAAATCAAGAATGGGAATGAAAATAATTTTCATTTCCATTGTTGGTATTTACTAAAATGCAAGAATGTAATCAATTGATAGGACCCACCACCAATGTGGGAATCTCTATCCCATAAAGGAGGTAATATCATTCATATCTTAAATCCTCGTTAATCTTATTCTCATTTCTTATTTTGTGAGCCCTACAACATTTTTATTAATTACTTTGCATACTTATCCTGTCTCTCTCATCTATAAATGAGACCTACAAACTTCTTATTAATTATTTTACCATTTTTTGTTTCTTTCTTTCTTTCTTTTTTTTTTTTGACCAAACAAATGCTTACAACTAAAGGGCCTCATTAAACCAGGATGACCCAACCACCGCATTAAAATTAGCCCACAAAACCCCATCATCTTCTCGAGAAACAATCAGAAGATTGTTCAAAAAACCCAACTCCACCGTCAACTCCATTTCAGATGAGCTAACTGCTGATCGCGCCAAAGAATGAGCTGCCTGATTTTGAGCTCTAGGACATTTGATGAATGCAAGCTCTAGGACTTTTTTTTTTCTTTCTTGTTTACACTACAAATAAATTTTGATTTTCTAATAAAAAGAAAACATATTTATGTATTCTTTTATTACATCTAATTTGTAAAAAATTAAAATTGTATATTTAATTTGTTAAATGTTTAATTATTAATTATTTTGTTAAAGTAAAATATTGTATTAAATAACATATACAAATAAAATTAACTTATATTCTTTCAATAAAAAAATTATTTTAATATTTTTTTGCTGATGTAATTTTATTCAATTAGTTATTATTTTATAATATTAAATAAAATAGGTTAAAATACCATTTTAGTCATTGTACTTTAAGCTTTGTTCCATTTTGGTCCCTGTACTTTCAAATGTCAAATTTTAGTCCTTGTACTTTGAATAAAGCTTAAAATTGGTCCCTACTATTAGTTTATAGTTAATTTTTCTTTAAAAAATTAGTATCTATTAGCTTTTTCTCTATAAATTTTGGAAGTATATTCACATGGTGTCTTTTCATGTATTAAAATTATTATTATTATTTAACCAATTTTGATAAAAATTAACTTCAAACTTGTCATAGGAACCAATTTTAAGCTTTATAGAAAGTACATGGACTAAAATTGGACATTTGAAAGTACAAAGACAAAAATGGAACGAAGCCCAAAGTATAGGGACCAAAATGGTATTTTAACCAATAAAATATTACTATTAAATAAAATAGTAATAAAACATATTAAATTTTATTATTTATTATTTTAATTAAAATTTATATTGACATATTATTTAATAATGCTTAATTAGTTAAAAATATGAAAGATGTATCTTAGCTCCCGTTTGATAACTATTTGATTTTTTATTTTTGGTTTTTGAAAATCAAGCTTGTTTTCTCTAAATTTCTATACAATGGTTTTCATCTTCCTTTAAGAAGCATTTGAATTCTTAGCCAAATTCTAAAAACAAAAACAAAATTTTGAAAACTATTTTTTTTAGTTTTCAAAACATGGCTTAGTTTTTGAAAACATAGGTAAAAAGTAGATAACAAAACAAGTAGATCCATGGATGTGAGTAGTATTTATAGGCTTAATTTTCAAAAACCAAAAACCAAAAACAAAATGGTTATCAAACGGGGTCTTAGTCATTATAATATATTTAATTCCTATTTTGATTCTTGACAATTTCTATAGTGAACAGTATCAATAAGATTCTGATTCCAATTCCAAACTAGAAATATCCAGTGGAGTAGCCCAAATTTACTTGAACTACTAGAAGTTTAGGGTGTCAAATTTTTCTAACCTCCTTGTATTTATTTTTGCAATTAATTATGGTTAGGGTGAGAAATTAATTTTTTCTAACCTCTTTGAACTACTATTAATTTTTGCATAATATTAAATGCCCTTATATGATTATTTTGGTTTGCAGAATTTAAACTTTGTGGTCAATCTTTGCATTTAGAATTGAATAAATCATAATTATTGAATTGACATTAAAACCGTGAATATGAAGATTTGGAACTTTAAACCAATATCGAATGACATTAAACGGTATAGATCTCCACAATTTGAGATTAAAAAAAAAAACACCCAAGACTTTGGTCCAGAAACCAAAGCCGACAATGTCATTTATTCAAGCACTCACATTGACAATGTTAAAAAACACACATCAAAGTGTGCAAAGATGAATCCTTTGCCTCATGCTCCTCTCCCTTGCTGGCCCATATCTTCTTCCCAGCATCAACTTTTTCATAATAGTTTCATCCGTTAATTAAGAATATCAATGAAAAGATTAACGACTTAAGCTTTTATGACCCATTGTTATTTAGTGTTCGTATCAAAAATCAGAATAGAAAGCTTTGTATTTGAACCTATAAAATGTCATTTTCTTCTTAATTAGTATTGACAATTACTTGTTGAGTTTTATTCTAAGCCTACAAATGAAGAGTGTTCAAAAAATGAATATAATAAGACTAAAATCTACCAAATGGTCTCTAGCTTTTCTTTTCTTTTCTTTTTTTTAATTTTCAATTTGATATTTAATTTTTTAAAGTTCTCAATTAGATTGTCCCAAAAAAAAATTTGTTAGCAAAAAGATTTTTTATTTCTTTTGAATATAACAACATTTAAGAGTGAGGGGATTCAAACCTCTAACTTCTTGATCGATGGTACATATCAATTACTATTGAGCTAAACTCACTAATTAAATTATCTTTCTATTAATATATTTGGACACATTAGGTAGTGCTCCAATCAAGAGAAAGTTTTTAATATTTCAAGAGTATGAATAAATATATTCTCATTGAATGTGAGCCACATCAAGATCATTTAAAAATGATGTGGGAATAAGCTACATTAAAGAATTATTTATAAAGAAAAAATTCAGAATGGAAACGCATGCAGTAGATATTCCATAGTACTACAAATCCCCCTCCCACCTCTCATCCACTCAAACATGTCGGATGAAAAAAAAAAAGAATTTTCGTAATGAGTGGGTCAGATTTTAAGGATCAACAATGAATATGATAACGTATTTAAATATGTTAATAAATAATAATTTAATCACCAATTAACATTTTATCACAAAATAAGTATGTACTATTGTGTATATATTTTGATAAAAATTAAATTTACTATAACTTATTCATTTAAACTTTTAGGTTCAACCATGTTTAATATGATATTAGAGCAAAATTTAAACTCAACGTAATGTTATTTTCACCTTCGAGCCAATTTTCAAGCAACAAAAAAATGATGAAGATGATGATGAATGTTAAGGAATATATATGAACAAAAAAAGATTAATGCTCTATTTAGTAGATGGATTTGGTGAGAGATGATTTCAAATTTCAAGATTTCAAAAAACATAAATGATTTCAATTTCTTATTTGCGTTTGGAATCAAATTGATTTGAAATCACGAAAATTAAATTTTCTTATTCTGTTGCTCACGATAAATGAAAAGAAAGTATCATTTTACTATTATGCCCTTATAATTTTGCACGAAATTATATTAATAATAATAAAATATTTTAATACCAAATAACAATGTCAATTACAATTATGTTTTGAACACTTTAAATTAAATTGAAATAGAGAACATGTTTATTTACGTTTTTATATTTATTATAGTTTTTTCATATATTTTCTACATACTAAAAAATAAACTTTACCAACAAATCTACAACAGTTTTAAAAAAAATCTACAATACTACAAAAAACTACATTTATCTTTTTCCCCAAAAAACTGCATTAGATTTTCTTTACTCCTTGTACCGTCTCAACAACCTTTTTTCGTGCACCCCACTATTCAATTGTTGACAACAAAAGAAGAAAAAATATTTTCCACCTTTCTCTCTCCTAGATATGTTTTCTCTCTCCTTGTTGTCAAGAATTAAAATGGTGAGGTGTAGGGAGATTCTTGCACCTCATGTGCAGCCAAGTATTATTTTTCTTTTTTCTAAAACTATTTCACACTCAATCACCCCTCGCTTCCCACTCATTGTTGCTCCCTCTCACACTCTGTCACCTTGGGGAGCAATCAAAGTGTTTTTTTTCCTTTAGAAACAATGGTTCAGCCCCTAACCAGTGTTCGTTGGTGAGATCGAGTCGACCCTCCGCCGCTCATTTTTCAGCCCCTAACTTGTGCTCTAAGGTTTTGATATTTTGTTTTATTTTTTTTATTTTGTTTCGTTGATTTATGTTGATTTGTTCTAGGTTTGATTTTTTGTTTTTTTATTTTTTTTATTTTGTTTCGTTGCTTTATGTTGATTTGTTCTTTTCACCAATGAAGAAGAAAATCAAAAGAAAAAACCTATGGATAAGGAAGTGTTCGGCACAGGGATGTGTATTTTTTTAAATTTCTTTGGGTAAAATTGGAAACAAATGTTTTTAAGTTTAGAATCCTGCTAGATCTAACCTATTTGGAACGGAAATTTTTTTAAGAAAAATACGATTTCAAATCACAATTAATATAAAATTCCTTTGAAATCTTTTGCATCGATGAGAAATGGTTTCAAATAAAACTGTCCAAGAAAGAGACAGAAGAGAAGAGAAGAGAAAAGAAACCTTCTTGTCGATGAAATCCACCCAAAACCTGGCCTTAGCCCTCTGATAAGGATCAGACGGCAACAGAGGAGCTTTATCTTTCCACACTTGATCAATATACTGAACGATAATGGAAGATTCAACGATGGGTTTTCCATTATGGAGAAGAACAGGGGTCTTCTTGTGAATTGGGTTCATCTGCAGAAGCAAAGGGCTCTTGTTCCTCAGATCTTCATCCACATATTCATACTCCACGCCCTTCACGGCCAGGGCTACTCTGACTCGCATCCCGAACATCCTGGGCCAAAAATCCAACAGTTTCACTTCGTCTGCCATTGTTGCTAAATGAGAGAAAGAAACTCGAAAATAATGGAAATGGATCAAAAGGTCGCTTTCAGAGAGCTATGTTGCTGTGTATGAGTTTGAGAGATATTAACTTTGAGATTGGGGAAATCGCCAAACATACAACAAAAATAAGTGGGTAAAAAGATTTAGGATGGATTTTTTTTTAAAAAATTTATTGAGTACTAGGTTTGTAGTTTTAAAAAAAAAAAAGTAGCAGGTGTTTTGAGGATGTGAATTGACAATTTTGTCCTTTGAATAAAAACCATTGTTGTTCTAAAAAACCTCATCTTTTCATTTCACTCTCACTCATAATTTCTCTATCTTCTCTTAACCTCATGTATCTCTCTCCATACTCTTATGCTTAAATTATATAAGAATTTGTATCCAGCTAAGCAATAAAAATAAGGATTGTGTAGTGTATCTCGTGTTTGATGTCTCTTCTTTTGTTTATAAAGGCAACATTCTAAGATTTTTTGTCACTTAACACGCCTATAGTATTATCACTATCATTGATCTAGTGGATTGCTTATATCTGTAGTGAATTAGTGGTGTTTGATTCTTAGACAGCGTGATCTCTATTTTTCCAACAATAGGGGCAATCTCCAAGGTCAACTTGTGCCTAGGATGCTCACTCCATGCATCGGGTGAGTCCCACACCCTTGGGATCAACTCGACTCTCTTGGAAATTAGAGCCAAGACCAAACTGATCTGGCTTGTGCTCCTATGTGCGATCTTTCCCCAACTATCTTGGTTGAAATCGAAATGGTAGTTTCACCTATAACAAGACACAAAATTAAAAGTTTATGTTTCATTAGACACCAAATTTGAAGATCATTAGTTAATTAAGTTAGCACGTAAAATATGATATTCAAGCAAGTCACATCAAATATATATATCAACTTTTGACGTGTTCAAGTATATATGGTCAAAACTTAAGAAGGACATGCCTAAGTGGCAACCCAATATGATTAATGTATATATACGTACTTCTTGTGTATCACTGCATCCTATTCGTAGTACTATATATCCTAGGTGCTATGGTTCCCTCTATGCATGCACTACATGGACAAATTGAAGAAAAGTGCATCACTTGTCAATTGCTCTTAAACATGAGAGGATAGCATATTGGAACGTGTATTGGTCAGCTGGTAGAAAGAGAATAAATTATCTTACTCTTGTCTTTGAATAACATTAATTTTAAAAAGGAGCAAAAATCACTTAAAATATACTCACTATTACGTTACCTAATTTAAAACTCTAATATAACTCAAACATCAAAAAAATGTTTAATTTGTACCATATTCAATATCTAATAATATATGTTGAACTCTTATAACCCTCATATAAAAAGAACAAAGATTTATTAGACACAAAATTTAAAAATTTGTGATCTTGTTAAATAGGGTGATCAAACAAAATCGAAAAATTGATCCGATCAAAACTAACTGAACTTATCTTTTCAAAAAAAAAAAAACTAACTGAACTTACATCGGTCGATCAATATAATTGGCAGTCCGATCGGCGTCGGTTTTGTACTAACAAAACATGTCTTTCCGATTAAACCGACGAACTTCCTAAATTGTTAAAAAAAGCATATAATAATTATCTGATGCACAGCAACAGCATCTTCGAAAGACCAATTGGTCTTCTCGAGGCTATTTTAAAATTTTAATATATTATATATTAATAGAAATAAAAAAATAATATTATATCAATAAAATATTTAGTTATTATTTTAGTTCTTCCTTAACTTTTCACACGGCCCTTTCTCTTTTCTTCATGTCTGCTCTTTTTTTCTCTCTCTTCTTCTCTCTCTATTCTCTCCTCCTTTCTAATGCAATTTTCTTTTCTTCTTCTCCATTTTCTTTTCAATTTTTGGTGCCAACAACAAGGGAGATGAAACGCCTCTTCTTCTCTACTCCTCTCCATCTGTTCTTCTTCTTTCTTTCTTTTTTTCACTTTTTCTCAATAGTGCGCCAGAGTTCTCTCGGTTTCGATAAAAATCGACCGGCCATTAGTGTGATCGATCAGTGGGTGAAACCAACTTCTTTAAAATTGAATGATAAAAATCGATAGGTCGGTGATCGCATCGGTTTGAGCCCGAAACCGACGTTGACCAACCATGCTCACCCATACTGTTAAACAAAAAATTCAAATTTATATATAATAAATTAGTTAATTTTTAAAAATTTTAAATTTTAGACACAAAATTGAAAGTTTAGAGATCTATTAGATATTTTTTAAAAGTTTAAGAACCTTTTAGATACAAACTTGAAAGTTTATAGACTAAATTGGCAATTTAACCATTATATTTACATAATTTTTGGAGTAAAAATACTTTTGGCCCATAAGTTTGAAGATATGTTTCTATTTGATCCTTAAGTTTTGAAAACGAATAGTTTAATCCCTAATATTTAGAAAATGGTTCTAAAATGTCTTTGCACTATTAGTTGACTGACAAAAAAAAAAACCATGCAAGAAATTACCACATCATCGAGGCTACATGTTTATACGATTTTCAAGGACAAAAAAATCAGGAAAATTTCCAATACTACAGGAGTATCATACTCCCTCTGTTCACACTACAATTTTACCTTTATAAATATTTCTTTAATGCTAATGAACCCCACGTCATTTTTAAAAGAATGTTGACATGGAAAATAATGAAGGGAAGAGAATATGGTATTTTTCCCAAAAAATCTATTTCAACTCTAAAAAAATTGTGGGTCCCAACGAAATAATATAATGATGTGACTGCTGACCTCCTAATAAATTTAATACTTAAAAAGGGTGAAGAAAAGAAACAAGTACCCCTAGCTTGGATATGGGGTCCTCCTCTTCTCTCTCAGTTTGAAAGAAAAAATGATGGGCGGAAGGGCAACCAATTAGGGTTGTTTGGGATTGCATGGTCGATTGGGAGGATTTCTTTCCTTGAGGGTTTTCATCCATGGATGAGGAAAGTTTCAATCGCCATATGGTGAAGCTAAATCTGGCTGCCTCTCTTCCATGGAGTTCAAGTATGTTTCCTTTTGGGTGCATTTTCTCACAATCTTCCTCTCTCAAGTCATACCCGGCTTATGGTAGAAAATATGGGTAATATGGTTGGGTCGTATGAGCGGCTAGATGCCGACAGAGTGGAACAACGATGGAGTGATATGTTGGGATTTATGCCCTAAAGCCTCGTAATTAATGATTTATTTAATAGTTTTGATTATTTTATTTGTAATATAATATTATCCATTATATGAAAAATCCAAGGTTATTAGCATAATCTTGAATAGTATGTGGTTGACATATGAGAGGATCATGTTCAAGAAATAACTTAAAGGGTCATAGTATATGGATAAGGTTGGGTGTCTTATCCTGGTAACACTATTGATACGACCCACTTTGTAATAGTTACAAATGATTTGATCCAAATCATTCATGTGGAGACATGTGAGTGGGAGTATCTTATACAATGAGTTTGTATAATATTGAACTACGAAATATTTAATCTCTCTTTATAAATTCGTTAATTGAGAAGATTAATATTTCATCAGGATGATCATATGCGACTCAATCTTAATCCTGAGTGAATTATGAACTCCTGCCTGTGAGGGCTTGTCCTTGGATTTACATGGATGAGAGTGGCTTTTATAGCTGATTCAATATGCCTACAATTTTGGGGATTTGACCAAATATGGAGCTAGGAACATAATCTCACAAGATGGAATTCACTCCTTTCCGTATAGGGTAAGTAGATAAGTAGTTCTCTTAAGTGCTGATTTTGAGACTTGAACAATGGGGCCCCACCCTCTCACTGGCTCGAGAGGGACTTAGTTTATAATTAGATTATAAACATATTGTTCATTAGAGGATCAGTGGTACTTAAGGTGCAAAATGTAATTATAGGGGTATGATCGGTGTACACGCAAGCGCACGCAATCGAAGTAATATAAAATGATATGTGAGTACCAAGTATCGAATCCCAAGGGAACGGTGTAACAAAAATATTGCTAAGCAAAATGTAAGAAAAAAATAAAAATTGCAAAAACAATATTGGGATGGTGTGTTGGTAAAAAGAGAAAAATTGCATAATCTAATTGCAAATTAAAGTGGCAAAATTTGCAGAACTGAATTGCAAAATAAAAAAATTACAAAATTGAGTGATGAAAATTGCAGAATCGAAAATTTGCAATATTGAATAGCAAACTAGATAGACTTGGTAAATGAAATTGCAAAAGAAATTTTAGATAAATGAGGGGCTCAAGAATGTCATTACCCTAAGTTGTAATTGCAAACCAAAGTTACAATTCCAACTTATTCTACACTCAATTGTAAACCAAAATTGCTACTCCTATTCACCTTCTAATTAGGTTTTTAGGAGGCTAAGTGAGTGACTTACATGTCTATAGTCCCTCTATCTTAGGTAATTTTGCTCAACAATTTTATGAGTTTTGGAGTCCTTAATCCCTATGTCTAGGGCAAAGAATTGGCTTATGTCTAAGCTCTTTTCTCCATTACTTGTGCGAAATCCGCTTATCACTAACCCCGTCGGTATTAGATCTAAGCTTGAGTTGCTATCCTAATTGATCAATCTAGGATCTCAACGGAATTTTATTCAACACAAGCAAACAATTGAGATGTAGGCTTGGTTTTTGTTGAAATTTTGGCTATAATTACTTCTTAGGGAATTCACATCCTTGAACCCCCTAAGAAGTTTAGCTCATATTAAAAGTAAAAATCCTACAACAAATTTTGGAATTAATTCCATACTAGAAGAATATATGATAATTCTCATTTATGAGAATTATTTGGCCTTTATACTTAGTTATTCTTGTTATTTTATGTGTGTTATTAGATAAAAAGGCTAGCAAATAGTTGGTTTAAATTGAATTATTGTTGGAAGCCTTTTAAATTAAGTAAATGGAGAAAATAAAGCAAAAGAAAATGAAAACACACTTACTTGATGTTTTTGTGCAGGAATTTGAAGAATGCAATAGAAATGCAATTGCATTGCAATTGCAATTTTGATAGATCTGAAAATTAAAGGAAAATCTACAAATCTCCTAAAATCTAGGAATTTTGTGAGATATTGGCTCCACGATTTTAGCTGAGATTTTAGCCATAATTGTGCCTCATTCAAGAAGGAAACCCTAGCCCCATTCATCTATAAATATTGGAGAAGAAGCCTCAAGAGGGGAATCAGTTTTTCTTGAAAGGGTGAATATTAAGAATGCGGAAGCAATTTTGGATCTTGAGCACTCTAATTTGATCAATTTTATCATACAAAAAACATGCTCAATACTGGAAAAAACTGGAAAGTATGAACACATACCTTTGTAGCTCAAAATCTCCAAATTCTTTGCAAATCTTGGATCACCAACACTACTTGGACCACCACTAGAGTCTTCCCTACTATTCTCATCCCTTGGAATAGATTGTGGGATCTTTGATTGAGAGAAATTGGGAGAAGAATGAGTAAAGATCTAAATAAAAAAGCTAGAGAGTTTTCTACAAAAATCTCTTGTTTTTCTAATCTTCTCTTTCCCATTGTGTTTCTTCTCTATTTGTAGAAAACCACAAGCTTAGTGAAGAAGCCAATTGAAAGAGATAAGCTTCAAACAAGAAGCTTAGTGAAGAAGTTATGAATTTGGTCCATATCTCATTTCCAAATGAATTTGAATTCTTTTTTAATTTTAATTCAAAATTAATATAAAATTAATTTTAAATTAAAATCAATTTTTAATTAATTAAACAATTTAATTAATTTTAAATAAATATTTAATTTAATATTAAATATCAAATTAAATAATTGGACCAATCCTAATTTCACAAAACGAACGTTCGAACATGAATCCCTATTCATGTTTTAAACCGAACGAATATTTAAATCATATTTAAATATTTCCACTTCTTTATCATAGTTTAATTCATAATTAAGCTATGAAACGTTAAGTATATCGCATATAATTAACTTTTTCTCCCAAGTCCGAATTTGAACAATTCAAATTCTTTTCTCTCAAATTATTCCAAGGCTTAGTCTAAGCTAGTCAGGGGACCTAATGGACCTACAGATCATGAGCTCCAACGATACGAGATTAACCGGCCAAACTCTTTAGCCTAGCTAATCAACATTTGTTAACCACCGGGACACTCCACTAAAGCCCAGTGGTTGCACTCTCCTCACTGTAGATATATTTCTGTCCACTCGATATAACCATGATTAGTAAGTCAATCCTTCACAGGTTGTTCGTAATTACAGCTGGGTCAAATAAACCGTTTTACCCCTGTAATTACTTCTTGTTCCTTAAGTCCCACTGATCCTCTAATGAACAATTTGGTTTGTGGTCCAACCAACAAACCGTATCCCTCTCGGGCCAACAAGAGGGTGGGCCCATTGTTCAAGACCTGGAGTCAGTACTTAAGGGAACAACCTCTCTACTAAACCCTAAAGCGGGTAGGAGTGAATTCCATCTCGCATGACTATGTTCCCAACTATCTATCCGGTCTTATCCCCAAAATGGGAGGCTTATTGAGCCGGCGATCTCGGGCCACTCTCACCCATGCAAATCTAAGGATAATCTCTAATAAACAGGAGTTCATAGCACGCTCAGGATTAAGATCGAGTTACCTAGGTCATCGTATGAATATAGTCAGTTAAAACAGTAAACGGAGTTATAAAGTCTAAGTGACTATTTCGCGGTCCAGTCTTATGCAAACTCATTGCATAGGACGCCCCGACTTTCATGTCTCCACATGAACGATTCAGGATCACATCGTTAGTACTATACAAAGTGGGCCGCGTCCATAGTGTCTCCAGGATAAGGTACCCAGCCCTATCCCTATACTATAGACCGTTCTGGCTATAACTCGAACTTGATCCACGTTTATGTCATACATAAAGTTCAAGTATACATACTATAGCCAAGGGTACTTTGTTCATTGGATTTGGGTTATAGAATACACAATTCACTTTATTCAATAACACATTTACTGAATAAACCTCAATAACATCTTTATAGTAAAATAGAATATACATTCAGTTTACAAAACCACGAGTTTTAGGACATAAAACCCAACATTTCTGCCATTTTCGGCCACAGTTGCTGCTGTCCACGATTTTCGGCTGTCAAAATTTCTGCTGTTTTTATTTCTGTTTGCTGCTGTTTTTCTTCTGTTTTCCAGCCCCTTTCAACTTCGAAATTCAATCATTCCTCAATGAAAATTGAAGGAAGTGAAGGCTCAATTCCCTTTGAAAAAAGTGAAGTTGAGTCGATTGAATAAGAAGCGGAAAAGGGGCTATGTTCTTCCCGTTCTTAGAATTTATTTTCTGTTTATTTGCTTCAGTTTTAGGAATTTAATTGTTGCTGTAATTTCAAGCTTTTAGCTACTGTTTTGTTCTTTCCTTTTGTTTACAAGACTAAATAGTTTCTGAATTTATTTCGATTAATGAAATTTTAGTTGTTCTTTCCTTATTATTAAGTTGTTATTCAATTATTTATTAACTTTGAAATTTTTATCACATATTGCTTCTATTTTAGTTATGCACTTTAATTCTTTTCATTCATTGTTTTTCGTTCTTTTAATTATGAGCTAAGTCTTTCTTTGGGATTCAAGCATGTGAATGCCCTAGAGAAAGGAATAAATGCCTAATATGTAAGAGCAACTTTGCTTAATCTTATAGCATTGTTTGCTTTTATTGATTGAAATTTTCATTACTAGTTTAGATTGATCACCTAGATTAGTATACAACAATTGGAGTCTAATTCTGAAAAGGTTAGATAAAAATTGGGTTTTCATAAAAGCAATAAAGGAAAATAGCCTAGACATAGGAATTTGTTTTTGACCCTAGACATAGGGCAAAACCTTTAAAACCAAAAGAATTGTGTTTGAAAATTAACTAAGTTCGTATTAGCCATAGAAATATAGGTTTAATCGCTTAGCCTCCTAAAGATACTTCATAGAAGGTCGAATAGGTGTTGAATTCGGTTTACAAAGCTTAAGTGTTGAGTCAAAGAATTGCAATTGCAATTAGGCCGCAATTTCTTTCAATAGAGCAAAAGCATATTTGAATCCCTCTTTTAGCATATTTATTTCTTCTTTTCAAAAACAACAAAAACCATCCCACTTATTATTTTGCATCGGTTACCCACAATTGCAATTTGAAAACATCTTTGCTTATTCTCTTGAATTTTGTTGTATCCGTTCCCTGTGGGATCGATACTCTGAAATACTTCCAGTTTTATATTACTTGCATCGACAGTGTGCACTTGCACTAGACTGAAGCGTGTTTTAATTTACAAATATTTTCTTTAAGCCCCACGTTTCAGTTCGATCAAGTTTTTAAAACTTGATCGGTGTTCACGCAAGCGCACGCTATCGAAGTAATATAAAATGGTATCTGAGTACCAAGTATCGAATCCCACAGGGAACGGAGTAACAAAGATTTTGTTTTGCAAAAGTGTAAGGCAATTTGCAAGTTTGAAAAGTAAAAATGCAAAAATCAAGTTGTTGGTGGAAAATCGAAATTGCTAATTCAATTGCTAATCCAGAATGGCAATGTTGGAAATAACAGAAATTGCTAATCCAATTGCTAATCCGGAATGGCAATGTGCGAAAAGACTAAAATTGCATAATTAAATTGCTAATCTAAATTGGCAATATGAAATGACAATTTGAATGAACTTAAGAATGAAATGATAAAGGATGGGGCTCAAGAATGTCATTGCCCTAAGTCGTAGTTGCAAACCAAAATTGCAATTCCAACCTACTCCACACTCAATTGTAAACCAAAATTGCATCTCCTATTACCTCAAAATTGGGTTTTTTAGGAGGCTAAGTGGGGGCTCTATATGTCTATAGTCCCTCCATCTTAGATAATTTTTTGGCTCACAACTTTATGGGTCTTGGAGTCCTTAATCCCTATGTCTAGGGTAAGGAATGGCTTATGTCTAAGCTCTTTTACTCCATTACTTGTGTGAAATCTGCTTGTCACTAACCCTGTCGGTATTAGATCTAAGCTTGAGTTGAAACCCTAGTTGATCAATCTAGGATCTCAACGGAAATTAAATCAACACAAGCAAACAATTGAGATGTAGGCTTGGTTTTTCTTGAATTTTGGCTACATTTACTTCTTAGGGAATTCACATCCTTGAACCCCCTAAGAAGTTTTAGCTCAACTTAAATATAAAAATCCTAAAACTAATTTTAAAGATAAAATTCATGGTAAAATGGTGGAAATCAGTTAAATGAAATACTAAAATAAAAATTGGCTATTCCTATGTATTCCAGCAAGACTAAATAATAGAAACTAAGCAAGGTGGCTAGGGTAAATAATTAATTTTCCTTATCTTCTCCCTTCTGCCATGCCTTCCTACCACTTTAAATTGAAAATTTCTTGCTGTACAGAAGCTAACAAAACAGAAAGGAAAAACAGAGCATGAAGAAATTAAGAAAACCCATGAACTTGCCTTGAAATTAAACTCAAAATTACATCAAATGAGATAAAAAAAAATGCAATCTAACTCCTGTAATACAACTGAAGAAAATCGAGATGAGAATTGAACTAAATTAACCAAAGACAGCAGAAAAAGATGAAAAATAGAGGTTGCGAAAAAAACTAAAAACCCATGACGTTTACTTCTAAATTCGCCTCCAAATTCACTCCCATTGCTCCTCCTCTTCTTCCCTATTTATAGGCCTTCATTAGGGTTGAAGAATGCCCAAAAATCGTGCTTAATTTCCTCCAAATCGGGCTGTAATTGAAGAATCTCGAAATGGGTTTAATGCAGAATTCTTTCCTTTTTTAAAACCCAAAAACCCACAAAAATTGGTCCTTCAAATCGCCCTCAAAATCCGATTAATGGCTCCTCTTCTTCTTCCTCATTTGTAGGCATTCATTAGGGTTGAAGATTGCCCAAAAATCATGCTCCAATTCCCTTGATTCGTGCGGAATTTTCGCTTCGTTCGCGCCCAGAATTTTCCGCCCATACACAGATTGCCAATCAAATTGCCAAACCAGATTGGCAATCTGATTTAGCAATGTCACATTCCCTGCTCCAAGATTGCCAATTCGCCGGTTTGGCAATGGCCTGGCAATTTGGTTTGGCAATTCCTGCAAAAGAACCATAATACTTAGAAATCTTTTCCAATTGCTATCACATTTCATTATTTCCTTCTTTCAACAATTTTCCACCATTTTCAATTAATATTAGGACAAACAAGAGTTTTTTCGAGCAATTGAGGATTTAAATAAGCCTTAATTTCACGGCTTATCAATATATTAAAATGCTAATTGCAACAAAAATTTAAAGGAATTAAAGACATTTTTCCATCCAAATTTGAATCCAACAAAGCTAAAAACTGAAACATGAACTTCAGAGAAATACACCTACAAAATAATGACTGCAGAGGAGATAATTATGCAAGCTAAAAACTGAAACAAAACTTAGAAAATACCCATGCATCAAGAACTTCCAGTAGAGGTAGTTTGAATTCCTCAATCTAAATTGAATCCAACAAGAACATCAAGTGTATTACAACCAAACTTGAAAAGAAATCAGCTCAACTAAATTAAAATAGAAAATGAATTAAAACAGAGTAATTCCAACAACATTTAATAAATCTTCGCCTCTTCTTCAATCGATTTAATCCCTCAACTATTTCTAGGAAGAGATTGAATCTTAACAACTCAAGCTTTCACTTGATCGGATTGGATAAATTGAAGGAAAAACAGAAAATATGGCAGCAACTCTCGGTAAAAACAGAGCAGAAAACTGGAAAAACAGATAGAGAAACCCAATGGAAAAACCCATGAAATTCTTCAAGAAAACGCCTCCAAAACCGATCTCATTCTTCAATCATCTTCTCTCCTTTTATAGGCCTTCATTAGGGTTTAATAATGCCTAAATTTCGTGCTCAAAATCCCCCAAATCGTGTTGTAATTGAAGATTTCTATAAGCAGATTTCTTTCCTTTTTTAAATTTTTCTGCTACTCCAGACAAAATTATAGAATCACGAAATTGCAATTTTGGTTTTGCAATTTCCAAGTTCCCTGCACACAAGCTTAAATTTTTTAGAATCTTATCCCAATTGCCTTTATTCTTATTTATTTCTTATTTTCAAGCAACTTTCAACTATTTTCAAATGATCTTAAGATAAAACAAGAATACTTTAAGTAATTGGGAGTTAAATAAGCCTTAATTCTAAGGCTTATCAGGATAAAACGGACTTTTGACCCAGCTGTAATTACGAACAACTCGTGAAAGATCGACTTGCATGTAATAATTATATCTATGGACACAACTTGTCCTACAGTGCATAAGAGTGGAACTCTAGGTCTATAGTGGAGTGACCTATAGTTAATGAATGAAAATTAATTAATTAAAGAGTTTAATTAATTAATTTTATATCATTGGAGCTTATAATCTATAGGTCTATAAGGTCCCCTTCTAGCTCATAGTAACACTAAAAGATCAATTTAGTTGATTTTTTTTTTTTGAAATGTTCAAATTAATATTAATTTGAAGTGTTCAAATTAATATTTAATATATTAAATATAAAAGAGAAAAATATATTTTATTGTATTTGATACATTAAATATTAAAATTTGAAATGTTTAAATTTAATATTTAATTTGAAGTGTTCAAATTAATATTTAATATATTAGACATATTAAATATAAAAGAGGAAAATATATTTATTGTATTTGATACATTAAATATTAAATGTATGCATTAAATAAAATATATTTATAAAATTTGAATAAGATTCAAATAAATAAATATCGTAGGAGATTTGAATGAGATTCAAATAAGTATAAAATATATTTTAATATATTAGATATTAAAATATATTATTTTAATTCTGGCAGATTTACCCTTGGTCTCTATAAATAGGACCCTTGGGTTAAGCCATTAGACATAACACACATCTCATCAATAGAGAATTATAGAATTCTCTCTAGACCTCTTCATTTCCAATCCCTTGTGAATTTTCTTTCAAGAGGCTTCCACAAGCCTTGGTCATGTGTTCGAGTCATAGCTAGAAAGACTTTTTAGAGGAGATAAAGACATGCCAGAAATATCTCCATATTTACTCAAAGTAAGTTCGCTTAACCTTAATTTTTAGTTTAATTTTAAATAAAATCAAAGATGGTCTAATGCTTCCGCTGCGGAGTGAAACGTTCATTCCTTTCATGATACCCTTTGAGTCAAAGTCCAGGTGGATATTCTGAAGCCATTAAAACTGGCAGTGAAGGTTAAAAACGGCGCAATGGTAGATGATAAGTGGATTTCCATCTCTTATGAGAAATTAGGGAATTTCTACTATGGTTGTGGGTTGCTTGGGCACAGTGTGAAGGAGTGTGAGGAATTTAGAGATGCTCTGGCAGAGGAATTAAGATATGGTCCTTGGATAAGACATGATGGCTTGAGTAAGGGCAGGGAGAAGGTTTGAAGAAGGAAAGAGCCAAATCGGCTCAGGGTCGATCTTCTTCCCCTTTAGGTGCCCGAACGGAGAGGAAAGAGGACAAAATGAACGGAGGAGAGAGGGCAGATAATGACCTGTCTCTGAAGGGTTCAGTTGGCATAGGGGATATGGAAGAAAGGTTAATAGGGAGGAAAGGGGATCTGCCACCGGCGACGTTGGGGAGTAGAGACCAGACGGTGGTGGACAAGACAAGGGAGAGATATGTGGCAACGCAACTCCCCAGGGAGATGAGATCGCTAACGGGAGAAAAGGGGAAGGGTATATTGGGTAATTCTCACCCAAAGTTCTAGAATATTGCTGCGCAGACTAAGCATCAATGTACGGTGTTGTCTTTGGGCCTATCTAGCCTTGAAGGAAATGGGCCTGAAAGTAAGTGTGATGGGCTGGCTCATTTTGAGACTCGAGAGTTGAAGGAAATGCACGAGGTTAGTGGGCCGGACAAAATAAATTCTAAAAGTTCAGGTATTGAGGTTGGGCAGAAGCCTTCGAGCTTGGCTTTGGAGAAAGTGGGTGAGATTCTCTACAAGGAGAGCACTGGACTTGAAGAGGCGTCGGAAGCCATGAGTTCTCTTCGCGATAGGGCGGTAGTTTCTCCCTAGAGAGAGCCTACTAAATATATGGATTAGTTGTCTTGTAAGGTTTTGTTGTCGACCAAACTTAATGAGATAAGATCGTGGAAATGAAGGGCAAGATCAGAAAATCAAGCTACTGAGGTCATCTATACAAGTAAGGAAGGGCTGAAACATGCCCTGGATTCCCCTGATTTTTCTTCTTCTCATAAGAGGATTTTCACAGGTGAAGTTGACGTTTCTTCTCTATAGGCGGAGGTTGTCGAACAACCTTGTCATTCATCATGAAAACCCTTTGCTGAAATGCTAGAGGTTTGGGGAATCCCCATTCAATCTGTCACCTCTGTAAAATTGTAAGGAAAGTTGATCCCCATATCGTTTTTATTTCTAAGTCAAAGCTTCAAGGTGCTCTGGCTGAGTTTGTGCGATGTGATATGTCTATGACAGGTTGTTTTGGGGTTGATAGTCAGGGGCGTAGTGGCAGTCTTCTTTTGTTTTGGAATGACACGGTCAAGGTGGACATTCGGTCTTTCTCAAGTGGACATATTGATTCTTTGGTGACCAGTGATGACGGTTGCTGGAGGTTCACTAGCTTTTATGGTAGTCCTTATGCTGAGGGAAAGAAGGCTTCATGGGAGCTCTTGAAACATTTGTGTTCTTCTAGGAATTGGCCTTGGTTAGTTGGGGGAGACTTCAATGAAATTTTGTTTCTTAGTGAAAAGACATGGGGTAATGGGCGGAAAGAGAGTCAGATAAGGGACTTCAGACAAGTGGTTGATGATTGCAAGTTCTTGCATATAGGTTTCACTGGTTCTCCCTTTACCTGGACCAATAGAAACTCGAGAGGTAATCTGATTTGGGCAAGGTTGGATCGCTTCTTTACCAACCCCGATTTATTGTGTTTTCAACCTTCGATTTCGATGGAGCATCATCCCTTCAACAGGTCAGATCATAGGCCTATTGTGGCGAAATGGGATTCTGAAGTGGATAAACTAGCTTGGGCCAAATCGAAAGTTAAGAGAGTACTGAGATTCAAGGAAAGATTGAGCAATATGGCTGATTGTAGACAAATTATTCAAAGGTGTTGGCTCAAAAATCTTGCAAGAAATGCTAGGGATGTCCATAGGAAGATTAGCTGTTGTCTGAGAGAGTTGTGCCAATGGGATAAAGAGAGATTAAAAGGCTCCTTGAAAGGGGCAATCACCAGAAAGGAGAAGGAGATCCATATTGTCTTGAATACTCTGTGTGGCGACTGGGGAGCGGACTAGCTACGATTAGATAAAGAGTTGGCAGCCTTGTTAGAGGAGGATGAGCGATATTGGAAGGCTAAATCAAGGGAGGATTGGGTAAAGTGTGGTGATCGCAACACGAGATGGTTTCATCACAAAGCAACTTACCGGAAGAAGCTAAACTCTTTGTTGGGTTTGTTGATGATAGGGGGATTTGGAAAGATCAGGTCGACGAAATAGAAGAGATTGCTTCCAACTATTTTAAGAGTTTGTTTTAGTATTCTCATCCCAGTCGTGAGGATATTGCAAAAATCATCGACCGGGTGGAGAAGAAAGTTTCAGCGAGGTAGAATGCTAAGTTGTGCAGGCTGTTTTCAAAACAGGAGGTGGAGAGAGCTCTGAAATAGATGTATTCAACAAAGACCCCATGTCCTGATAAAGTCCAAGCACTATTTCTTCAAAAGTTTTGGGATATTGTAGGCAAAGACGTGGTGGACCTGTGCTTGAAGGTTCTAAACAATGGGGGGATCTTGAACAACTAAACTAAACTTTCATCTCCTTAGTTTCGAAGGTTAAGAATCCCAAAAGGATATCGGACTATAGGCTCATTAGTCTCTGCAATGTGGTTTACAAATTAATATAAAAAATGTTAGCCAACGACTTAAGACGATGTTGGATGACATTATATCTCCCACCCAATCTGCATTTGTGTTCGGTCACCATATTACGGATAATGTAATCATTGGTTTTGAATGTTTTCACGCCATTCTGAATAGGAAAAAAGGTAAGGTGGGGTGGGTGGCTCTTAAGACAGACATCAGCAAAACATATGATAGGGTAGAATGGGTTTACCTCAGAGAGATGATGAGAGCGCCCAGGTTTGACCAGGCCTGGATATCTCTTATTATGAAGTGTATGGAGTCTGTGTCCTTAGCAGTCCTAATCAGAGGAACCCTAGGGGTGCAGTTCAAAGCTTCGAGGGGGCTGCGTCAAGGAGATCCTCTTTCGCCTTACCTATTTCTCCTATGTGTAGAGGGGCTCTCGGCACGAATAAACAGGGAAGTCTCAAACTCTACAATTGCTGGCTTTCAAATCTCTAAACATTGTCCTACTATTTCTCACCTTTTTTTTACTGATGACAGTGTCTTCTTTTTCAGAGATTCTCTTCATGGCTGTCAGGCTATGCGTGAAGTTCTGGAGGATTATGCATCAGCTTCAAGACAAGTGGTGAATAAAGAGAAGTCGGCTTTTCTGGCCAGTGGCAATGTGGGGCCGTCTAAACTTGATGACATAAGTAGGGAGTTGGGTGTCAAGTCGGTGAAGTCTTTTGGGCTTTATCTTGGGCTCCCCTCACAAAATGTGCAAAGTAAGGTTCATGTCTTTAAGGAGGTTAAAATCAAAGTTTGGAAGTGCATCCAAAACTGGAAGGGTAAGCTATTTTCAGTAGGAGGAAAAGAGATTCTTTTGAAAGCGGTGGCTCAAGCTATTCCAGGTTATACGATGAGTTGCTTCCGTCTCCCAAATGGTTTGTGTGCTAAACTGGGGGCTATGTGTGGGAAGTTTTGGTGGGGCTCCTCGGATCCTAAGAAGAAAATTCACTAGAGGAGTTGGAGTCGCCTTTGTCAGAGTAAGCAGGAAGGGGGTCTAAGGTTTAGAGATTTCAGGGTTTTTAATCAAGCCTTTTTGGCTAAACAGAGTTGGAATTTGATCAGAAATCTTCAGAGCCTCCTTGCCAGAGTTTTGCGAGGCCGTTACTATAGGAATGGCGACTACCTAAGGTCTGAATTGGGTTCCAATCCTTTCTTAACCTGGCATAGTATCCTCTAGGGTCAGGAGCTTTTCAACAAGGGGTTTCGGTGGTAGATTGGAAATGGCAGACGGGTCTTCATTGGCGAGGATGCTTGGGTGCCCAATGGAGGAAATTTTAGACCAAGCTTTATTCCTGAGTCATTGCAGTTTCAAAGGGTGGCTGATATTGTTAACGAGGAGGGCGGATGGGCTGATCGTTTGGTGAGGGAATTATTTCTTCCTAATGATGCCGAGGATATTCTCAATATCCCTCTGAAGGGAGGAGGAATAGGGGGAGGATGAAATCATCTGGCATTTTGATCGGAAAGGTAAATTTTCAATCAAGAGCGCATACCATTTGGGTCTCGCCTCTATTAGGACTCCAAATGCCTCTTCTTCGGATAATGAGGTTTCCAGGAGAATGTGGAAAGCCTTGTGATCTGTTGATGCGATTTCGAAGGCTAAAATGGCGGTGTAGCGAATGATTCATGACATTATCCCGACGGCTTATAATTTGTCCAAGAAGGGAGTTTTCACTAACTTAAATTGCTCTTTTTGCAGGTATTCGTTGGAAACAACAAGTCACATCTTATGGGAGTGCAAGGTAATTAAGAAGATGTGGTACCACTTCTTTCCCTCTTACGTTAATTCCTTTGCATTGGGTAGGTAGATGGCCTCCGTTAGATTATTGGGAATGCTTGCGAAGGCTGATGTCGAAGAGGGAGCTAAGTCGTGTGGTGACTTTCTTGTGGAGCCCTTGGTTGTTTAGGAACTCTTTCCGCTTTGATAATAAGTACCTTGAAGAGGAGTCTCTTATTCTAGTCTATGGGAGAGTTTTGGATCCTGATCCGTCCAGCTTTGCATTGGCTCAAATTGGTCCCTCCCTACCTAGCTCGTATATTCTTGGCCCCCCTTCTCATATGGGGGCTCATCCAGATCGATCGAGTTCTCTTTCGCTTGTTCAGGGCCGTTGGAAGTCTCCCTGCCCAGGTCGGTGGAAGCTGAATTCTGATGCATCTTGGTTGCCCTTATGGAGCCGTGGTGGTCTGGGGTGGGTCGTTCGTGATGAATTTGGCTCTCCTTTAATTGGTGGATGTAATGTCGTCTCTTACAAGTGGCCGATCAAAGTTCTTGAAACAGTGGTGGAGGATTGGAATGCCTTCTCTCTTTGCAACATTCCTGTGGTCCTCCTATGGAGGTGGAGTTGGACTCTTAGGAGGTGGTGATCCTTTTGAACCAGATTAAGTCTGATCTGTCAGAAGTAGGTTTGTTTATTAAGGAAGCGTTGTCTGTTGCTTTGGTTGTTAATGTGGTTTCCTTTTGTAAAATCCTAAGAGAGAAAAACAAAGTTGCTCATGAATTGGCAGCTTTGGCTTCCTCTTATGGGCTTTCTTTGGACTGGAAAGAGGGTTTTCCAGCAGGTGTTTTATCCTCCATTCTTGAGATGGAGTAACGCTCTTGGTTGGTTCTGTTTTATGCATTCTTCAAGTTTCAAAAAAAAAAAAAAGTTCCCCTAGCTTGTAATTTGGCTAAAAAAAAATTTTCAAAAAACCTTAACTTTGTCTCTTGTTTAAAAAATATCCCTATTTTTTCAAAAGTTGCAATAATCACTCTTGACCTTTCATAAATATTTCAAAATTACTCTTGGAGTAGAAAAATTGTTAGCATGTTGAACGAAAAGTCGACATGTCTGGATGTCATTCTTTCAAACTTAATTCAGGCAAGCATCCTAGTAATTGCCATGTCGATTTTTTGTTCAACATTCTAATAGATTTCTACTTCACAATGATAGTTTTGAAACGTTTATGGAATGTCAAAATTAATATTGCAACTTTTGAAAGCATATAGGTATTTTTGAAACAATGAACAAACTTTAGGAATATTTTTTTTATCATTTAGGCTTATAATTTTAAAGATCATAAACATGTTTTCATTTACATTAATTTTTTGTTGCAATCCATGTAAACTACTTACTACATTGGTGATGTGTTGGTGACATTTGTTTTTGAAAATCATCTTTGTCCAAACGAATTTTCTAAATTAAGAATTCCTTTTTAATTATTAATTATTAATAATCATTCCTTTAGCTACTAATCATAAAATATGAATCGATATGATTCAACCAATAAAGAGTACTTCTAAAGTTGGACCTTTGACATTATTTTAATTTTAGTTAATTAGTCTTTATTTTATTAGATTAAGTTAGGGTTAGTATTTGTTGCTATTTAGGTCTTATTGATAAGCTATATAAGCTTATCATTTGGTTTGTATATCAATGAATTTGGGTGCTTTTGAGCTATATTTCTTCAAGCTTGCTAAAAGTGCTTGAAACCCTTTGTTTGCAATTCTTGGTCTAGGTTTCAAACGAAACATTCAAATTGGATTTGATCAACCCCTCTTGTTGAGTGTTCAACTTAAGTGAGGAACTGGTTCTCCTTACCTCGTGGTCTTCAATCACAATTAAACCTTCTCTAAATCTCCCTTGGAGTTGTGCTAAATTAATTTTCGGAGATTTTAGTATTTATAAATTAGGAGTTCACATAATCAAATGATATAATGCATCACATCTCTCCCTCCCACCTTCAAGGCAAGACCTCTCTCTAGCATCTAAAAATCACTTCTTTTGAAAAAATTTCTAGTACTACCATAGTACTTAATTATTGGATGTGTTCACATTACGAATTTACTACACAATGACTTATACGAAAGATCCACCTTTTGGAAATTTTCACTTCGGAAATTTTCACTTTTTGCCTCCGAATAAATCAATGAGTCAAATTAGTAAATAAAAAACTATTTTTTTCAACAAATGATACTTATCTCATAAGATAATTTCTACAAAATAATATATATATATATATATATATATATATATATATATATATATATAAAGGAACAGAAAATGATATTGTTTGTTATCATGAACTTTCTGATGTTTTTTAAATTAACATTCACATATGTATATATGAAGAAAATAGATAAATAAAAGTACAAGAAAAATATATATATATTCTCTAAAAACAGTTTTTAAAATTTTAAAAAAACCAAGAAATTAGTCGGCAAATTTGTTCTTTAAAACAATTTCCAGAAGAAATATCGAGTCAGCCGCCAAACATGTAAAAGGAAAAAAAAAACACACTATACTTCAAAACAACAGTAATGACGAGTTTAGGACTGATTTTGTAATAACCAAAATCTCTTTTGTCATGCTCTTTTTCTACTAAAAATAGCATGACACAAGTGATTTTGGTTATTTCAAAATCACTCCCAAACACGTCCTAAATTTTCTAAATTTCCTAGGAACAAAAGTTCATCTAACATATTCAATAAAACAACCAAGAAAAACCATATGATTTATATCCAAAAGGAGAAGAAACCTCTCTTTCCACTACTGGGGAAAGTAACTCCATTGATTTTGGAGAACGAGCAGTCAGAAGCTGTAACCTCATGTTATCATGCATAAAATGAAATAACACAACAGATAAACATTACAAATGAAAAAAGATCAAGCCTACCCTGCAGATAGAGAAATATTGATGTATAACTACTGATCAAGTTGGAGATGACTCACCTTTAATTAGAAATGAGATTATTATAAAGAATTTTGGAGAAAAAAAATACAAGCATCAACATCCTTGTATCAAATAACATAGACAATATCTTCAAGGCACATCATCAGCTGAGTCTGAATTTCCTGCCTTCTACATTTCTAAAACAATCATCAACATTCTCCATTTTAGTCCCACCCTCCAAAGAGAATCCAATTTTCAAGTTTTCAAGTTGTTTTAATGTTCCTAACAAGTTTAAAGAAAGAAACGCCCTTTAAAAACAGAACAGCTCCATCCAGAAATACTTTCAAATACTACCAAAAAAAAAAAAAAAAACTGAACGTTAGTCCAACTGCTTGACACATGAATCTTGCAAAATATTATCAGTCTGCCACAGAACTCTGTATTAGCTCCACTATGGATATTTACAATTCAAAGTAAGTAAAAGTGAGAAGGCATTAAAGAAACCGAAAGAGATAAATGGCATTGAAACTGAAAACTAAATCAAATACTATCAATCCCTTTGAAATATTTCCAACTGTAGGCTGAAGCAAGAGCCTACGGTGTGCCATTTTATCGTACTGAGTCACGTACAAGGATCAATTGTGGGCTGAAATAGATTGCTCAAAAGCAAAAATTTACACAGTAAAAATCCCTAACTCAATGAAAGCATATATATGCATCTCCCGCAGTCCGCCCATATTTCTTTTTTAAAAGAAAAAAATTTGTAATGCATCCACGACATAATGATTGTAAGTCAAAAATCCTACCAAAAAGGATATTATACAAAGTCGAATAGAATTCCTGAACTTTCTTCTTTGCCATGACTTCTGCCAGTTGTGCAGCCTCGAGGTATAAAGAAATTTCAATCATGCGCATCAGTGATCCACTCCCAGCTTTTCACAAGATTAATGGTAAATCCATTGCAGGGGATTGTGCGCGATGAAGGACTAATTCCCGATGATGCCGATGCTTGCTTCAATTGGACATATTCTTCATATATCACCACCAGGACATTCCATTCCCATCAAAGGGAACAATTAAAACAGAATGAATTTTGTTATATAGATTGTGACGGCATCTCTTAGTATATGGATGTACATAAAGAACCAGTATGAGGTTATCTCTCAGCACAGCTACCTCATAAAAGAGAAGAGACCCACCGAGGTTACTTTTCTTGATTAAATAGTTGAAGTTTTTTTATAAGGTCCTCTTTTAGATGTTCTGGTATCCGTGAAATAAACTTTTGCTTGGCATCTGCAATCAGCAATTTCCTGCATTGCACACGAGTCCACATGTAAATTACAATATATTAAGACCGGAAATTAAGAAAAGCTCCATGGTGAGTGAACTGCATGCATATGATTGAAGTAAATGCAAAAAGAATAAAATAAACACCAAGAAGATTGTGCTGAAGTTCCAATCATTTTATTGTACCCAAAATACCAAGTCAAGCAGAAGAGAGGAGGGGCAGAGCCTGAAAATTATGCTAAAATTCTAACGAGTATGCCCCAAATCAAGCAATGATAGTGTTAGGATACCCCTAACAAGAATACCGAACCACAATGTATTGCAATATAAAAAGGTAAAGAACTACAAGATAAACCAAATCTTTCGAGGTACTTGGACCCTCACCTCGTGAGATCTCTCTCAAGCCCTAATTGTCTCACCAAAAAATTCTCCCCCCTTGCTCCCATCCCACTCCCTCTATTTATAACCAAACTTCCTCTAGCTAATTACCACTTATGCCCTTACTACTATTCCCAAGATATCCCCATTAGTACTCTCATAGATAGTCATTATTTATTACACAATTCACGCAAAGCAAGTATTTAAGTAAAATATTCTAACATACTATACCCAAACCTAAAGTCAACTAATAAAAGCAATCAAAAAGGACTCAACCAACCCCTTATGAATGAATTAAGAGACTTCAAAAGAAGGGGCAAAAAAAGGCACAATTCTATCAGCAGGAGATATCCCCAACCACAAAGTCAAAACTCTACATTAGAAAAGGTAATGGAAAAAGGGAATGCACCAAATGGGCATCCCTACACACAGAACCTTAGCATCAAATTGAAGAGCAGGAGACATGCACTTAAAACGTGAATGGCTTACCAGCATCGTGGCAACATTAATGAGCATTTAAGCACAGTTAAAATAAGTAAAAATTAGTATACATATATGGACTATATGCAATAGGACTACAATGCATAAAATATTAGGCTCAATGATAGAAAAAGGGAGTTATCTGCACAGTAAACAATTGTAAAATAAACAAAATTGTGAATTAAAATTTTGAAAAAGAATATATTCCCAGATAAAGAATGGAACATATTGCAGTTGCAGTTAAAATATCAAAGCAGGTCCTAAACATATCGCGAGTATAAAACAAGATATTCAATCAAATAAGAGCAGAACCCAGCAACAAAACTCATATTCAACAAAATACCAATACAAAATCTAAATACATTTACACAACAAAGAGAGCAGCCATCCACTTCAATAAACAATGAATAAAATTTCAATTAACTTGCATTTGATTATCACCAACGCATCAATGATAAAACAAATGAGTTCGACCCATATATGCAGGAAAAAGAACCATGAACAGAGAAAAAGACCATAACAGAATAGCAGAAAAGCTACAATCAACTTCAAATATAAAACATTATTGCGAATCCCTAAGAAGCACAAACACATACATGACATGGACACAGTGACATGTTAAATTCTAAAAGTATAGGACACTGTGAGGCCACATTTATAATATTATAATTTTTAAAATATATACTACTTAATATTTCAATGATTCTCATACTAAAAAAATTTGTTTTACTTTACCATGCTTATGCATTGGAGATACAATGTTCTATATCAAAATATTCCAGATAGATCCAAACCAGCTAATCAATTTTCTAATTGATTGTATCTTAATGAAAAGACAATTCAAAATCAATAATGCTTATGCATTTATATGTACTACAACTTCAAAATGTTCACAAATGTCGTGTTCGACATGTGTCTATCATGCTTAAGCTTAACAAGTGTTCAACACATGCCTAACAAGTCAGACTTATATTCAATTTCTTTTTTAATTCAACTAGGTGATTGCAGATGCATATGCTAAAATTCTCAAGAAATTCAAAGCCACGTTTCTTGATGCTGAGTTTGAAGTCAAAGTTCCTGGAAGTTCCTTTGGGAATTTTACAAAGAAGGGGTCAGGTTGGTTCGGTTCAAGACTGGATTTTTATTAAGGTTCTGTGTTTTTTAAGTCTTTTATTTTTATTTTTTTGGGATGATATTCCTTCTTTAGTTTCCTGTTTTCTGATTTCTTTTTATTTTCTTTTTGTTCTTCCTCTCCCCCTGGGTCCTTCTTAAAGTTTGTATTAAGCAAACAAATTTGTATCAGTGAGAAGTTCATATCTTCTTCAAAAAAGAGTATCCAACAGCTTCTAAGAAGTGTCGAAGTGTCTGACACTGACATGTTGCCCAAGTTGGAGTGCTCATGCTTCATAGATTACCACATATACAGTTTCTTCATGCCCATTATAATGACATTAAAAATAAAAATAATTCCCTTCTAAATTTATAAACACTGATACAGATTATCAACAAGGATTTCCCAGTCCAGGTAGACTAGAATATGAAGTTGTTTGTACATGTAAAAAGTAATACGTACTTTAAATCATTACTACTTGGAGTGCTGCCCATTTCTCGTAAACATAATCTCTTCCTTGAACGCATGCAACTGAAGACCTCCTCTGACCAACCGCATGATCTTAGAACTGAGAGAGTTTCTCTCTTGAGACTAAATATAGATACAAACAGGTGTCAGAGACCACAAGGAACTTGATAAAAGTAGAGTATAAAAGAAACAAACTACAGCAGGACATCATTAGCCTTAGAGTAGAAGATAACACATTCAAACAGTGAGTTCGGCATACCTTCTAATTTCAACACTTTTTACGGAAAAAAAATGTATAAAGTTAGCTTTGATTAAAATCCTTGTGCATTTGTTTACATTTTCTTAAAAGTGATTTTAATCACAAGTTGTTTGGTTGCACTACACCTAAAAGTGATTCCTAGTCAATCACTTTTTGAATAATCAACTTTAAAGAGATTCTTCCATGATTGCAAACCAATTTGATTATTTCAAAAATTATTTTTATTGGGTACCAAACACTCTAAATTTAAGAAAAAACACTTTTGACCCTCCAAAATCACTTAGGAAGTTAATCCAAACACACCCTAAGTGAAAGGCCAAACAGAACAAAACAAAAACAAAAATAGAAAAAGAAACAGAAACATGAAATAGTAAATAGTAAATAGTAAATAAAGCTAAAAGGAAATACACAATGGAAAAATAATGGCACTTAATGTCATACATAAAAGGGGTTGCATGCATAACTTGTTTTAAGTGGTCAATAATAACTACGTGAATCTAAACCTTAACAATTAAGATTAACAGTTTTGTTATTATTCAGACCCAACTACAGATGGTTTCCTGTTTGACGACCATATTGTGCGTAGGTCAACAAGTCAAATCTAGTCAGGACAGAAGAAGATTCCCAATCATCTTAATCTACCAAAGATCATAAAATGAAACTACTAGACTTTATTGAATTCGATGGAGATATTTTCTAGGAAATTAACATACTCTTGTTTCAGTTCTTCAACTCTTTCCCGAGATTGAGCATCCTGTTGAAACAAGATACAGAGGTCTGATTTTCTTTTCGGCGTTTTGATCTCAGAGGGGCAGTTGACTGCATTATCCACTTCATCATTACCAGACCCGTTTCCTGCAGTGAACTTGTTATTCATAGGATTACCATCACACTGGTGTTTATCTGCTTTCATTCCCATACTCTCACCATTACCATTACTATTCATTAACACAGATTTACGTTCCCTCTTAGTGACATCATCAGCGACTTCATGATTTTTCCTGCTATTTCCATTCCCAAGAGAAAATTTATGTCTTACACCATTTTCCAGATGCAATGAGTTTACATTCTCTTTCTCATTCTCCTTGATGGATTGATCCTTCTCAAGAACAATCTTCCCGTTAATGGTGGAAGGAGCTCGTACAGAATTAGAATGTCCATTCATATTAGACTTTCCTCGTGGACTGAAAGTTGGTTTATCTACCTTAGATAAACTTGGAAGGTCCTTCCGAGAAGATTGCTCAACATGGGATTTTGTCTGTGCTGTTTTAGTTACAACAGAAGGCTTTGAGATTTTGGAGGCTTCACTGCCATTACATTCATGAGATTTTACACCATTGGAAGCAAGAGCTGTGCTAGCAGTTACTGGCCTTTGGTTCGTACGCGAGAAAAAGAGAATATAAACCTTTTCTGACAAGACCTCCTGCAGAGTTGAAACTGTAACGAATGAGTCGTTGCAGCAATACCACCTACCTGATGCATCCTGCTAAAAAATTACAGAAAACCTTGTAAGGATCTGATACTGTTCTAAATTTAGTAGGCTTTATATGAAGATGGCCCACAAAGACCTTGATATATGCATAATAGTGTCCAGATTCTGCGGAGAAGCCTGAATGCACTATGGTACCAAAGAGCTTGTACTCTGGACGTGGATCCTGCAAAATGATTTAAGAAATCAATCATGGGAGACTGGGCCATATCACAGAAGAAATCAATAAAAATAAAAATAAAAAAAGCTCTCCACAGAAATCAACCATGATTCGATTTCCTTGTTTCCCATCAAAAAAATAAAAAAAAAAGAAATCAATAAAATATCACAAAAGAAAATTATAAAAGCCTCCCCTAAAACATGGACTAAATGGGAGACTGGGAGTTACAACCTATAGCATAAATGAAGCATGCAAAGGAGCAATAAAGCAAAAAATTAAGGACATCACAGTAGAAGACAGATGTACAAAGATGCTTATGGTTTACATGCCAGTCAAAGCTATAACAGACAGAAGCTATAGCCTTCTAGATGCAAATTCTTTTCATTTATGTGTGTATATATACATGTTCAGCTGACTAACAAGAACATTTAACTAAACTATGAGGATGTCTTCTTCCTCTAGCCATTGCCAATCAATCAAATCGTTCCATATCTTCAACCTCTGGTAATGTTGAGGATGAATCAAAACTGCTTTGACAATACGTCACTATTTTCCATTTCCTGTTTGTATTTACTATACTCTAGTTTGTATTGAGAACTTTGTTGGATAATGAGTTTTGTACTATTGTCAATTGACTTGACATTTACATTTTTTAG
The DNA here is from genome assembly GCA_033996785.1 of Trichosanthes truncata. NCBI lineage: Eukaryota > Viridiplantae > Streptophyta > Magnoliopsida > Cucurbitales > Cucurbitaceae > Trichosanthes > Trichosanthes truncata. The sequence goes on from JAWPNB010000003.1 coordinate 81,169,622, forward strand.
TGATGTAAATTCCATTTTTAATGCTAAATTTACATGTTTTGTCTATTAAAAAGTATTAAATATATCTATATAAACATATATTCTAAAAATATCTATATAACCATATATTCTAAAAAAATTTTAAAAAAAGTATCCTCAATGTATCCTACTTTTTTAGAAACTAACGTATCATTGTGTTGTGTCATGTCCATATCTATGTCCCATCTTAATATCAGTATTTCTTAGTTAAAAACATGCCAACACCTACAGTCCTATTTTGGATTATACGTAATTAATACCACCATGGAACAGGGTTCCATAAGAAAATGTTTCCCTTTCCTTGTGTTTTTTGCTCCCAAATAATCTTTGCGATATTGGTCACAAAAACTGATCTTGAAATGGGCAAATAAGAAAATAACTATTCGCTACTAAATTTCTTCACCACCACCGCACACACTGACACACAAGAAGGGTAGCAAGTTCCACACCCTTTTATCCCTTTGGTCAGTTAAGTCCATTTCCTAAATTGCCTCCACTAGAGCCATCACGCCTTTTGTAACCATCATGGATATTGGATCCTTTTTGTAAATTTCACACAGAATCAAAATTTAGTTGACCAATTCTGAAATCTAAATCCCACACTTTGATTCACTCCAGCAATTTCATACAGCAAGATATTCCAAATGATCGCTCAGTAGAGGCTAGATTTCTATCCAAATGATATTCCCAGAACCTTGTATTCCTCTCATCTCCCATTTTTTTTGGCCTCAACTTAAAAAGAAACGAGGAAATTTAGCAGAAGGTGACCTACCTAACAGAAACGAAAGAGCGAACACAATAAATTGCATTGCACGTGCAAAGACCAATTCCAAATAACAATGTGATGATATTGCTGGAGTCATGATGCAACCTTCATTTCGATAGATTAATTTAACAAGATGAATTTTTCCTTTCCCTATAAGCAATGTATCCTTTCGAACCACTTTCTAATTAAATTTTGTTACAGAGAACTATAACATTTAACAAGGATGTTAAATTTTAGGGTCATTTCTGGAGGACTTGATAGAAAAAATTAGTCAATGATCTATGGTTTGGTATAACCAACCATCCACAGACAGAAAGCCATACTGAGGTCACTAATTGCATTTTGGGCAAGCTGACTTGGTGCTAAGGGATCCATACTGAGGATTCCCACACTTGGGATTTGGGGCTTAGAAGAATCTTTTTGACAGAGAGATCAGGTGGGCTGCCTTCACGGATAAATTGGATCTATTTCAAAGAGGTCAAGATCGTGACAAATTGTTTGGAATTTGGATCCAGGGGGTGGCTTCTCTGCTAAATCTACCTTCTCCCACTTGACTAGCACAAAGGCCACACTAAAGTCCCCCGTGATGAAGAAAATTTGCGGTTTTAAAATCCCTAATAAAGTGAAATTCTTGCTTTGGTCTTTATTCTATAGAAGTCTGAGCATTCCCAACACTGCCAATGAATTTCAAAGGAAATTCCCCCATTGGTCCATCTCCCCCTCGGTCTGCTGCTTATGCAACAAAGTTGAAGAGACACTCAGATCACATTTCTCTCCATTGTCCGTTTGCTGGAATGGGCTAGGCTTATTTGCAGAAAGAGTTTGGGTTGGAATTCTGTCTCTATGAGAAGGTGGACAATCTCCTTGAATCCTTTGGAGGAGCTCTTTTGAAAGACAAAGCTAGGGTGCTGTGGAGCTGTGCTACATGGGCCCTATTGTGGTTGTTATGGAGGAAAAGAAACGGTAGGATTTATGAAGACAAGGAAGTCATTATGGATTACTTTTGTAGCAATTTACAGCATACATCATCATGGTGGTGCTCCAACCACAAAAAATTCTTTTGTAATTTCAGTTTATTAGCCATTATCAACAATTGGAGAGTTGTTTTGAGGTAGTTTTCTTTTGGGGGTGGGGGTATCCTCTCCAGCCATTAGGCTGTTGTCTCTTTTTTTTGTCTATAAAAGTTCCGTTGTTTCTTATCAAGTATATATATATATATATATAACACGAGCAAAATTTTCAATAAATCATATAAAAAACAAGACAACCAGCAAGTCTCCACTTAAGATTCTAACTAGGATGCGTCGGTTAACTTTTGAGTCAGTTGCACTCCTAATCCAGCATATTTTAGCATGCAAGTGCTCAGCATAAAAAAGTTAGAGGCAGGCGGCACCCTGGCAAGAGCAATTCCAATTATAAAATTCATTCATTGAAGAAGGAATAAAGAATTTAATGTTGGAAACCTCATTATGATACATTTAGACTTTAGTCTAAATCTATGGCTGAAACCTATAATTAACTAGAAGAAAAGATGATTGGTATTTTGTCCCCCAGATGTTAAAAAAGATCATTGCCAATGACTATGGTAGGGTCTTCCAAGTTCCAAGTAACTTCCAGAGAAATCCTACCTTCAAAGTATGACCATTCATCATTCATAATTAAGAATCGATATAGGCAGAAAGTCTCAGGAGATTTACAGTGAAATTGTATTCCAACTAAATTTTCATCGTTTATGTACCTCCTATTCATAATTTTCCATGTTTGCTTAATTTAACGGACATTTTTACATGCATAGCTCGAATATACAAGCAAACCTAACAATAAACAAGCATTACAGCAACGTCATTCTTTTTTTTTTTTTGCTAGACACGTACCTGACTTCCTTTGCACATAAAATTTGAAAGCTGTAAACTCTCCTCGTACGCAATGGCCTTGTCAATCTTACCACCAAATATGCCTTCGAATCTCTGCCAAACCCATCCAAGAACAACGCCTTTACATGAAAGCAGCAACACTACGAACTTGAACAAACAACAGTGAATTGAACAGGGGAAAGAAACAATAAACCAAAGGTTAGGGCAGTAAACCTTCAATTGGATGACAAGAATATTTGGTGCTTGAAGTATTGACATCTGCTTCCTCGCCACCACCAACTTCTTACAACTACAAAGGAAACATAATCTCCACAAATCAGACCCGAGCAAAAGAAAATTCCAAAACCAGAGGAGAAAGAAGAAAGAAGACATATACAGGACAAGATAAAATAAAAGCTTACCTGTCACACTTGTACTTATTACTGCCATCTAAAACTTCCAGTTGAAAGAACTTCTGCAATGCCTCTTTAAGAGAACTACTATGCAAAACATCAAGACTAATATCCATTATCTCATCAACCTTATTGGAGTCGTTTCCACAAGATAAACACTTCACCTGGCTCTGCAAGGCACCCCCGAAAATTTCCTTCACCACCGTGGAGCTTCCACTCACACCTCCGCCGTTGTAGCCGCCATTTCGACGCAGCTTCTTCAAGCGGAGGCAGGTGTTGTGGCAAGCGTCGATGACATAACGAAGGAACTCGTGGGCGTCCTCCTGACGGCCCAAGCGAAAGTGTTCGGCGAAGATCCTGAGACAGTTCTGGATCTTGAGAGGCGAGTCCAGGGTGAGATCCAAGCTCAAAGACCTCACTATCCGCCTTTCCAGAATACAAAACGGACATTCGCGCTTTCGCTCCGCGTCGGAGGAAGCAGAATCGCCTGAAACAAAAACGAAACGCAAAAACACGCACACAGAGACATTAATTAGGGCTGAAAAAACGGAATCAAATTGAAGGGAGAAAAACGAAGGAAAATACATACAGAGAGAGGAGTGCTGGTTTCGGAGGCAGAAATTGGCGAGGGGAGGGGTGTAAGTGAGGCACTGAAGGACGCTGTTGAGGTAGCAGGTATTGCCTAGGTTTTTGAGACCGAGCGGGGGGCCATTTCGCCGCTTCTGACTCAGTAAACTCGGTTGCCAACTCATTTGCAATTGCAAGGCCATTAACGACCTTCTTCTTCGTGGCTAGGTTTGTGCAGAGCATTAGAGGCCACCGGTCCGGTACCTCTACTCCCCGACTGTCGCCGCCGGCACCACCACCAACGAAATCGCATAGCTTTTTCTTCCTTCTTTTTTTTTTTTTTTTTTTTTCGTTCTTTTCCCTCCCTTTCTTTCTTCTAGCGCCTTCCCCCCTTCCCTCCAACCGAAATAAAAGAAGACAAATCGTTGAAATGAATTCGTTTTACCCTTGCCTCATGCGGTTTATTTCTTTTATTTATTTTCGATCATTTTACTTCTCTTTCAAATTAATGATATATTGCAAAAATAACTATTTTATTTTATTCATTTTTATATATATATTTTTTTTGTTAAGTATAAGAAGTATGGGATATGCATATTTGAACTTCCGACTTCAAATAAGACATGTCAAGTTGAACTCTGCTCACTTTAGTTCTATTTATTGGTTAAAAAGATGAATTCTATATATTTTTTTCTTGACTATAATATAATTTTATTGATAAAACTAAATTTAATGCTAATATGTTCACACCAAGATACTTTTTAAGGGGTGTTTGTTTTGGGGGTTGGGCTTGGATGGGTTAGCATTCTTAAGCCCAACCCTTGTTTGAGACAAGGGTTTAAATAAAACATTATTTTTTACCAAAAAAAAAAAAAGTTTCATAAACCCAAACTCATGGGGTTGAATAGTAAATACTATTCAACCCTGTTTTTTTTTTTTTTTTGGTAAAAAATAATTGTTTTATTTTTTTTAAATATTATTTTTTTATCTTCCTCTTATTCATTCTCTATCATTATTATTATTATTTTATCTTTTTAAATATTTTATTTCTTCTTCCTTCATCCATTTCTTATCTTGATTTTCATTTCACCAATATCAACAATTTTTTTGATAACTTCAAATGTGTTGTCTGTAACTTTCGAATTTTTTCCGTTAGTCAATTTAACTTAAAAACTTATTAGAATCATTTTTTTTTAACTTAAGAACTAAAATGTTGTTTTCGAAATCTCAGACACCAAATAAAAATTAAAATAAAACTTTAGCATTAAAAGTGTAATTTGGCCAAAAATATATAATTTTTAATAATTAAGTTTAAGATAAAAACATTATTTTTATTTTGAACTTGCTAGTATTAAAATGCAAAAATAGTATTTAATTTTAAATTAGTTAAAATAACAAAAGTATATGACATTTTGCTCAAAACAGAGTAAAATAATAAGTCTACGAGATTAAATCAGATTATATGGGATAAACTTTCTTTCACCATTTTTTCCCTATTTGTTAAAATAATTTGTGATTATTTTTCTCTTTCATTTCTTATTATGGTTTTCTTAAATTAATTATCTTTTTTTTTTTTGAGAAAAAAAACTAGACATATAATAAAAATGGGCAAAATGGTGAAAGAAAGTTTATCCCATTAGAACTCTACGAGATAAATAATAAAAAATAAACTAATTTACATTAGAACTGTACCTCTAAATAAAATTTTATTTTTTAATTTAGTTATCTAAAAACAAAATGAATAACAAATTAGGTAGTTCATTTTCTTATTAGTTAGCAAAATTAAAATCTCAAATTATGCAATATATATATATATATAATTTTAGTCCAATCTCAATTTCAAATTTGATGGAAACAAATATTGGTTTAAATTTTTTTGGAAAAGTAATTAAAATTGAGTTGAATTCGAATTACAAACTTATTAAATTAAATTAGTAAAATAAATAATATTTAATTTTAAATTATTCATATTAAAAAATATTTTACTTACCAATGAGTCGTATTCAAAGTAAAAAAAATAAATGTATGATATTTAATTTCAACTTAGTCATATATTTTTTACATAGTCAATTAAAAAAATCTACCCAATGTTATTTTTTTTAGTTTAGTCATTTTTATATAATTAAATTAGTCAATTTAAAATAACAAGAATATAAGAAATAATTTTAATTTTGAATTTAGTTATATTTGAACCATACAAAATTAATTAATTTTTAATTTAACTATATTAAAATAAAAATAAATAAATAATTATAATGAAAATTGAAAATAATTTAAAATTTAACCATTAATTAAATACAATCAAACACTTCATAAATTTAATATTTTAAAATATGCATTCCAAACAAAGGTTTCTTAAACCTGCACTCCAAACACAAACTTCCTAAACCCATACTTATTTAACATGCATTCCAAACACAACATTCTTAAACTTAGACTACTTAAACCCCCAGCTTAACCCCTCAGGTTTAATATTTCCAGGTTTAACATTCCAACCCTGCACGCCAAACAGCCCCTAAGGGGGTGTTTGGATTGAGGAGTTGGGGGGAGTGGAGTTGGGAGGAGTTCCCAACTCCTTGTTTGGCCCAAGGGTATTTTAACTCCTATTGTGGGCCCCACAGATTTATTAACTCCCCCTCTAACTTCTTAGTGTGGGTCCCACAAACTTATAAACTCATTTTCCAACTCCCCACAACTCCCCACAACTTTATTATCTCCTTTTTTTTACCTCACCCCACTCCTACCCCTCTCTTTTCTCTCATTTCATTTCTCTCTCTATTTTTTACATAATTTTTTTTAATTTCTTAATTTAAAAAAAAAATCTTTATTTTTTTATATAAATTTCTCGTCATTATTACTAATTAATAATTAAATATAACTAATTATTAAAAAATAATTTTATTTTTATCCTATAATTTTAATAAAATTTTAACAAAAATATTTTTCTTTTTATTCTATAATTTTATTTTTTAAATATAAATTATATAAGAATGTTTTAGATATGATACTATTATTTAAATTGAAATTCTTAGTGTAAATTAGAGTACTACATAACCATTTTTTTAATTGATAAAAACATCCCTATCTCACTTCTTCCACATGTCATCTACAATTTTTTCTTAAGTTTAAACAAAAATTATTTATAACAAATAACAATCTTATCTTTTTTTGGCTTGTTTTTTTATTAATAGCTAAAAAAACATATATAATTTTATGATTTGAAGATAATAAAAACATATTTTAAACTAACCCGTATTACTATTTAAGAAATTAGTGTTTAAAAATGTTAACTTATTAAAAAAAATTGGTTTTCAAATTAATCATATTCAAAGTAAAAAGATAAACGATTTCTCCTTCCAAACTTAATAAAATAAAATAATTACAATAAATAACATAAATATATAGTAATATGAACAAAAGTACTATATATAATATTCATTTTGAATGGTGTTAAAAAATATATATTCATTTTGAACTTAATTATTTTAAAATAGCATAAATATTTGATATTTACTTCAAAGAATATATTATTTACAAATTAATCAAACTTTAAATAATCCATTACATTGATTAGTTAGAAAAATAAATTCTTAAATTATATAAAACAAATTATTTTATTAAGCTTGAAAAACAAATCTTAAATTAAAATTTAAAATTGACGAAAACAAGTCTTTAATAAAATTATAAAATATTCATAAAATAATATAATTTAAAATCTCAATTTTAGGATTGACGGAAATAAATCTATATTATTTCTAGAATTGAGAGAATAAAAACATAAAAATCTTCAAGTTTATTTGAATCCCGTAAAATTAATAAATTGAAATCTTTCCGACTCACATGTAATATTTAAAAAATTTGTAAGAATTTCTTTTATTTGAAACTATCCAAGGCAAATGAATAATTAATGTGAGAGATATTGAAAAAAGAATATGAGGTATTTTGTTAAAAAAAAATTCTTTAAAGAAATTTGTAAAGAATATATAAATTAATAAAAACAAAAAATCTCAATCTTAGAATTTATGGGAACAAATTCTTAATAATTAAAATTTTAGAAATTTTAGAAAAAATTTGTACAAAAAAAAGAGCTAAAATTAACTCAGACTTCATAACTTCATGTTTAATAAATATGCACTCCAAACACAGATTTCAGAACTGCTACTCCCTGCAACTCCTTGCCCCAAACACAGATTTCCTAACTCCAGACTAAACAACTCTGCACCCCAAACACAGACTTCCTAACTCCCCAGACTTCCTAACTCCCCAGACATATTAACTCATACTCCCTGCAACTCCTTGCCCCAAACAGCCCCTAAATGATTTATTTTTTAATTTACAAGTACAACGATATTTAGAGATGAGGATATTCAAATCTCTAATCTATTGATTAAAGGTATATGTTTTAATCAGGTCAATTATGTTTTTTTTGTTGGCTACTCTTTATATATCTAGTTTTTTTTTTCTTCTTTTTTTGAATACAATTTACTTCCATTTTTTTTTGTTTCAACACCATTTCAGCAAATATCTCGAAAATATTGATGGGCAATTTATAATATTGTTAAATTCTTCCATCTCTAAAAACAATATCGTGTCATTAGACATTTAATTTCATGAATACAATTTTTGGGACTGGCACCTCTAAAAGTTTAACCTTTAAGTATTAGCCTCTCTTTTTAATTCTTTTTAATATTATACCATCCTTGGAGTGGAGAAATTCAATGCTAAGCTAAGCTCATGTTGCCAAATAGAATTACTAACCAACTGTAGTCTGGTTGAAATTTAACATGTACACAATGATTAAGACATCTTTATTTCTCTACAAAGTAATAGGTTCAAATTCTCACTTAATATTTACAAATGCGTAATTTCAAAAAAAATATATGGCATGATATCCCAACGTCTTATAGAAATACATCCACAAAAAGGGAAAAAAATATTCATTCTATCTCCCCCATTACTTTTATATGCAAAAGAAAGATAAAATAATCATTCAACTCTCTCCATCACTTTTATCTACCAAAATGAGCATAACTCAATAGTAATTGACATGCATCTTCAACTAAGAGGTCAGATGTTCAAATCTCCTGTTGAAATTAAAAAAAAAAACTCCATCCCTTTATCCACAAAAATAAAACAAGATATTCATTCTACACAACACAAATTCATTTATACACTGTTTTTAATTTTACGGCTACCTGAACATACTCACACAAATTAGAACTAAAGAAAACTGCCCTTTATAATACAGAATAACGTTTTCAAGTCATAAATCCACAGCTTAAACACAAATTACCTAGTTGCAAACTTAATAAACCTAACCTTCATAGATTCAGATTCGTTAATATCGCGAACCAAAACCAAACATCCTTTGGAATATCATATCAAAACCAGATATATAAGAAGTTCTCAAGGTAAATAATGAGCTCATATGAAATTGAAGCTTAGTCAAATGATACAAAAAAAGATAGTGAATTTGAAACGATTGAGATTCACAAACAGTACAATATTTTGGACAGTTACAACCATCGGTACCCGGAGAACTTAATTTTCGATGCTATATGTAAAACAATCTGAATCGTTTCTATAACCTGTGAACAAATCTACACATGAAAGATCTTTGTTTTGAATCCAACTTACAATTGCCATATTTTTCATCTCTGCCTTCCCAGTGAGAAGTCTAAATCACTGGTCATCGGTTCATCGGTGAAAATTGAAAAAAGAATATAAAAATGGCGAAGGATTCATGTCAGTTCATCTTTACTTTAGACAATTGACTGTGAATGACGTATCTCTACGCTTCTAAATCCATCCCTACCATCAGCAAACTTACGTTTCCAATCGCAGGAGCAGCTGTGACAAATAAAACACGCAATACATTAAAGGTGTATTTGTAAGTAGTTTTAAAATATGTATTTTTAGCGAAAAAAAAAAAAAAACTTTAATTATAAACACATTAATAAAAAGTGCCTAATAACAAAGCACTCAAGGGTCGTTTGGTTTAAGGTTTGATAGGATGCCCATGGATAGCAGATGCCTGGGAATAAGATGCTTGGGAATCAAAGATATTTGTGTTTGGTAATACATAGGAATGTTATCAATTTTTTTTATAAAAATAAATAATATTTGTATTTATTTTATATAATTAATTATCTATCTTTCTCTTTCTCTCTATATATTTGTGAACTATTAACTAAAGAGCTAATTAATGAACTAATTAATATCAATTATAAGCATTCTTTAAAAAAAATTATAAGCCGCTGACATAAACTAATTGATTCTAAATAGTCAAATAATGATTTTAATTAAAAAAAAAAAAAACTCTAATGATTGAAAACTAAACACTTCTACTAGATTATTTAATTGAATAAATTTAACTTATTTTACTAGTTTATTAATTAATATTTAAAAAAATAATTAATAACTTATGAATTTAATATATGTCACCAATAAAAATGAATTAATATAACAATGTTTATTCATATGGATTTTTAACAAAAAAAAAAGTGTGATATTAGAATTATTATCATAATGATTAATAATATTTCATATATTATTTTAAAATTAATTTTAATATACTTTTACCAATTATAAATTTAATTTAAACATATTTGTAAAAATTAAATTAATTAAATAATATAGAGAAATAAGAAAATAAAATAAAATAAGAAGAAAAAGTTAAAAGAGAGAAGTTCATGGGAAATGGAAAAAACCCACCAATTTAGGAGGGTATAGAAAATCCTTGTTGATGGGTATATGAAATACATGGGAATGAGTTATTCCCATTCACAAGGTTGAAAAACTTGTACCAAACAAGTAAGTCACAAACCCATCCTCATTTCCACCCATTAGTACCATGAACCAAACGGGCATTAATGTCTAGAGTGTTCTCGACATGCTTCATAATCAAGTATTGGGACCAAACCACTCCACCTGTGCTTTCTCAAAAAGCACTTTTAACTAATAAATTACTTTGGACTTTTTTTTTTTCAAAAAGCAATTTCATGTTGCACCAGACTGCTAGACATATATATATATATATATTAAAGAAACCGAGCTTTCAGAAAAATGAAAGAATATAAGGGCATACAAAAAACAAGCTCCAAAAATAGGAGCATGACCCTAACTACAAAAAAGGACTCTAATCAAAAAGACCAAGACCAAGACCATAGTTATAAAAAGGCTAGTGACTGACGCACACAAAGAGACATTATACCTCACCACCTCTCAAACCACCTCACCCAACTTCTTGATCTCTCTAAAATTCCTATGGTTCCTCTCAAGCCAAATACCTCACAAAACAGAATAGAACTCGCATGCCACAACACTTTGGTCCCTCTCCCTAAAGGGAGGATTCAGAAGCACCTCCTCAATATAGACTGCCCATCTCTATTGCGAGCCCATTGACATAATTATTATTTTGAGTGGCACTCTCAAACATAGCTTAAACCTAAAACCCATTAACGAAACACTTAGTAGACCATTCCTGCAACCTAGAGTGGAAATCCGTTTTGCAATTTCCCTAGACCGTTGGATTCAGCTATATATAGATTCACTTTAGAAACTATCATTTTGACCTATATGAAAATTTTCGCTTGTTAGAGGAAAAGAAAAACAGGGAGAAGAAGTGCTAGCACATACCTCATGATAACTTCACCAGACTGCCCGTACAAAGTAACTATTTGTTGCCGGACGAGGATGTGACCATTGGCATGGATTCAGACTGTTCAGAATCACTAGGACTTACTCGCGAAGCTTCCTTTTTCAACTTGTGATTGTTGTATGCCACAACTCCAGCAATGGCTGTGTCAAGGTGATAGCAATCAGAAAGAAATATGGAGATTTGGATTTTATATACCATTGCGAGAGTACCTTGTTCATAATGATAAACTTAGGTTGCTTTGAAAAAAAGACAAAAATTGGTCATCCATCTAAAGAAAATGTTCTTATCTAATCTAATGCATCAAGTTCAACTAAGAATGACCTCAGATCGAAATTAGAATTATCATGCAGAATATTTCCAAAAATGCCAATGAGAAAATTCGCAGAAAGAAAGAATAAATAAGATTCAAACTTTGCCACATGATAACGATTTGAATAGGGATCTTATTCAAATAGTCTCCAGAGTCAACATTTAACTGGAACAAAATTCCAGAATAATAGGGAAACTTGTGAACGTTATTCATGTATAGACTAGAGCATAGAAAAAATATCTAGCTTTAGCAGGACATGAGTAAATCAGCTCATTAGATTAAGATAGGAAGAAACACCACCAGTCATGTACTTACCAATGCCATATCCAAAGAGATTAATGATGGTCAACTTTACATCCGCAAATAGAAAAGCCGACAATAAGACAACAACCCAGTCTTTGACGACTCCAGCAACACGAATAGTCAAGGCACTTGTATGTGTAATAACGAGGAAAACTGAAAGGTTGAGCGCGAAAGTACATAGAGAGTTGAGCACAAGTATAAGAGGAGGAAAATTCCATGATTCACGTGCTTCCATCTTTGGTTTCTCCAGAAAGATCCATGGAATGAGCAGGCAAAGCGCACTACATCAATCCAATAAAATATTTACTGTAAATAAGAATGATTCTGTATGTGGTAAAAAAAAATTCAAGTGTCAATGTTAACAAGATGAGAGTAAGTGTAGAAAGTACATGCCTGCAGGGACTAACATAATACATTATAGATATAGGATTTAATTTGAGCCCCTTTCTCTTAACCAGAATCTCCATGAAAATTAGTCTTAGAGCTTCCCCTACAACACCTCCCATTTGATAAACAACACCAATCCAACTGATGTTTATTTCTCCATATGAAGCCACTAAAACGCCAAAACTTATCACTGACATGATCAGTAACATTCTACAGCTCATTAACTCAAGACCTGCTGCTACTCCAAGAATAAAAACAGCAACTGGCACTGCAAAGCACATTTGAGAATCCATTGAAATGATATCAAGATAATGGCAAATAAACCAACCTAATATCAGGAAATATACACCAATGTGTACTATTGGAATGATACACTATTCCACTAAAACCTACTGATTGCTTTCAGCATCTGTGCAAAGGCGACAGAGATATACAGGTAAGCAGTGTTTCCCAGCCAAAGAGTCATTGCAAAGGTTGCACCAATTGGCACTACTGATGTAGTATACCTAAATCATTAATGGTTCATTAGATTTCACGCCAGGACATAAGAAGCTGAGTAAATAAACAGAAAAGACATGAAGCAAAATTTCCCCTTTTAAGAAACCATACAGATTAAACAAAACTAAAGAAAAAATAAATAAACAATCATTGCCCCACCCTCGCAAATGAATCTATGCCTTGAAAAGCTAGCACATTGTTCCTGATTAGCTTTGGGCAGAAAATTTTACTTTTAAAAGCTTCAAGAGTTGGTGAGTCAACTTAAAATTCAGGATTTTATATTCCACATTCCTCATACAAGAAGTTAAAGAGAATATTATATTCCATAAGCCATACCAAGGATATTTATAGAATTTGTCTTTAATTCATTCACTGGAATAAGCAATAAATCCATACAGAACAACTTTGTAAATTTGGTATCTGATAAAGACCCATATATAGTAGCTTTACATACATTTCTGCACTCATACCTTCCTCAATCTTCAGAACCTGAGATAACAAGAAGACTGGTTATAGATTCATGTTTCATATACATATAGAAGTATGCACAGTAAGATGATTGCTCGATGTCAGCCCCACAATATCAATAATCCATTATACCTTAAACACTTTGATAAGTATAAAACATAAGATGGACGAGAAGATCATGTGCAGGAGAGTCAATGCCAGAGGATAAGGGAAATTGATTTCCTTCGAGGACAAAACCCACTGCATCGACAGATGAGAGAAATAAATATTAATGCTATAAGCACATAAAAAGTGATCATTACAAGAAATGATAATAAGTTTAGAGTGTTAAATTTATTTATTTTCTTCACAGATGACAAAAAGGTTAATGTAGGCCATTTTCTGAAATTTTTTGTTCTATTAACTAATCGGGAAGATACTTATTAGTTCATCCGAGGTTGTGGACTGCTCTCGGAAGAAGAAACGTCTGAACATAAATTCACTATGAGTCCCAAATGCCCTAGCTTAAACTACTCTTTTCCAATGTCTTCGCACATTCAAATCACCATTGTACGAGACTGACTGAAAAAACACAAATGGGACAATTGCCGCCTAATTCAAACATGAACTTGAACCCAACCAACAGGCAACTAATCAAATAAACAGAAACCCATTAATTGTCATACAGTCAAACCCAACATTCAAGAGTCAATAGAACCCAAGTCAATATTAAAAAGCATAATTCCGAATTGACTAGATCTAGGACACATTTGACGAAATGTAATCTCGAAACAACGACTGCAGGCAAAGAGGCAAGGCGAAAGGGAAGGGGAGAGGATTACCTTGTTGAAGAAGATCTGGCCACTGGAGAGAGCAATATAGATAAGAAGGTAAGCGTAAGTGAGCAGCTCCCCCTTTGGACGATCTGCCATTGTCCGTGGTCAATTGCAGGCTCCGAGAAAACGATCCTTCTAGCTTCCTAGTTGATGAATTGCGTTGACAAATTGCATGTCATTTGTAATGGCGGATTTCAGATTTGTATCATTTGATAACAAACGCGTAAAAAAGAGAGAGCAGAGCAGAGTAGAGAAGCAGCAAAGCAAGAAAAGCAAGAACAAGAAGGAATGGTGAAGGATTTTGGGCATCGGCATTCGGACCTCGATATTTTATGCAATTAATTAAAATTTTCAATTGTAGATTTTTATTTATTACATCTTTACTTGTCAAGCAATTTAAACATTAACTTATTTACCACCGAACATACTATATTAGATAAAAACAATTATTACATTCCAAACAAATTAAGATAACCATTTCGTTGATTTCTTTATTTTATTTTATTATATACTTTCTACAAATATTTTCAACACGAGTTTAGCTCAATTGATATAAAATTATATCCCAATCAAGAGATTAAAAATTTGAATCAACAAAAAGCTGATATCAAGCTAGGCCTAAGTTTTGATCTTTCACTCTCACATTTGTTCATTAATTTTGATAAAAATATCAAATATTTCAGTTGGTATGAAATGCATTTTTTTAAATCAAGATATTGATAAATAAATAAAACTAGTTAAATTGGCATCTTTGATTTGGACATGCTTTCCTTTTAGTTCCTATAATTTTAATAGTTTCAATTTTGCCTACATAGTTTTAAAACTTTCAATTAGGTCTCTATCATAAATTAATTTTACTCATACGAAAACCTATCTTAGTGTCTCTTACTATTTCGATAGCTCATAACTCTTATACAATTAGTCAAACAAAAAATATCAATTTGTTGTCTCATGAATTAAAGATGTACTACGTATTAAATATAGTAATACTTTCTAATATTTGTGATGATTTGACCAAACTATAAATAATATATTAAAATTTTAAAATGATAGGAACTAATTTAAAAATAAGTTCAACCTACATAAATGAACTTAAAATTTTAAAATCATAACAAATGAAGCTAACCTAAACTATAGAAATCTAATTGGTATTACTTTTGTTGTTGTTGTGGTTTTTTTTTTTTTTTAAACTCATTACCTTTGATTTTATAGTTTATATTCATACAGATCATATTTTGCTTCATTTTTTTTTTAACACATTTGATTACCTCATCGATACTTTCATCTTGTTTTAGAGAGGAATTAATTGAGTTTCCTTGTGGACATCGAACTTTTTGACTTTTTGACTCATACAAATATCAAAGATGATATTTTATTGAATTAAACAGAAATGATATTTTATGTATATTTATTTAGAACAACTATCAATTAAAAAAAAATCATATAAATATTAAATACTCACTTTTACATTTCACACAGGACAAAATGTTCAAACTTCAAAGTACATTTTAACATAGAATCAACGTTCAATAAAAAAAAATAAAAATCATTGAATAACTATTATTTTACACGTATACACACACATTTCACAAGAATTCCATAAATAGTTAAAAAGATCACAAATGTTATAGCTATAATTGAAAGATCATCCTTCATGCATATACTCGTAACCATTTTTTACGTTTTAAATCCACAACGGTAAGAAAATATTTATAACGAGTTGAAAATGTTCTAAAAAATAGTTTTCAACATTTTAGAATAAAAGTTTAGTGAAAACATGTTACAACTATTTTGTAAAAGTTGGCTTCTTTTATTTTTCATCGATTTTTTGAATGTTTGAATGAGATTATCGAATAGTGATTCCAAATGTTTTACTTTTACAAACCTGAAGAAAAATTACACTTAAAAACAATAATTTAAAAAAAAAAAGAAAAAGAGTCAAACAACCCTTGGTGGCCCACCTTCAATCTTCTTCAAGTTTTCAACATTGAATCAACTTCCATTCTACCAAAAAAATCATCTCTACTCATTTCAACAGGCACCATTCATCTCTTTTGGCAAATTGTCATGCCATCTCCAATGGGTACCTAAATAAACCAAGAAGAGTTTAGCATCATCATCATAGTTTAACGGGGCTTGGAAATAGAAGAGGGAAGATAGATCAAATGCTCACCATACTGATCCCGACTCGATCATCTTCCATTATCCTTTTATTCAATCTCCTAATGCTATCAGTCTTATTGTCATTTACCTGCTCAAAAACCATGGTCATCAGTGAACTAGACTAAAATGGAGACGATGAAACAAGATGTTGAAGCTAACGAACCGTCACGTCGGCTACTTTTCCGTACCAAAGAACATTGTCAATCACAATTAAACCTCCAACCCTCACCTAGAAGAAGGGTGATGAAGAACTTTAGAAACCTTTATTTAAACACCATGGAATGAAACAATAGACTAACTAATCAAATCATTAGAGACATAAACAGATTTTTAGCATAAGCAAATCGTTTTTCATCTCACCAGTTGTAATAGCAGTTCGAAGTATTCCTCGTTCATCCTCTTCTCAGCATCGATGAAGGCAAAATCATAGCTAAAGATGCACAAAAAATATGTTTTTCTTTATTCAATACTTGTAATACAAGCTATGGGATGAAGAAGATAAACGACATTGTAGAATGTTACACCATCACAAACTCAAGTTTTAGATAAACTTAAATATATTTAGCATATTTTCAACCCTCTTCTTTCACATCTGAATTTGGATATTAGCACGGATATTAGCACAAGACCTAACTTGCACACTAGTGACTAGAGTATAAAATGGGAGGAAGTAAAATCGCAGAAGTTTAAAGCTCACCCTTCTACTATAATATTACATTAAATCACTACTAAACTTAAAAGTTTAAATCATTTGCCTATAGTAAAAAGAGAACATAATGGGATAGTTATAACAAAACCTAATAGAAGCATTATTCGATGGAAAGTAACAAAACCTAATAGAAGCATTATGGGATCTTTCCATCGAATGACGATACTTCTAGTTTTTGAATCATAGGAATCCAAAACATGATACAACCTAAAACAGTTCACCTGCAAGCTTCACCATTTGCAATAAGTGATTTGAGTGTATCAGCTGCAAGCCCATGTCTCACATCCACCTACTTCCAGAAATCATCCAAAACCATGTTTTGAGTATCAGAAACATGTTATAGCCTAAAATTATGAACGATACAGGAAACAGATCAATCTTCGTACATAAGAGGGTATACTGTGTGGCTGGTCTAAAATTTTAGGAATCTCCAGTTAATTAGATATCAGTTCTACAATTCTTTTTTTCCTATATATAAGAAATTGAGTATATTAACACCAGAAGAGGAATAAACAGCTTATGGCCTATGAGAAGAGGGCTGCCCTACCCACAAAAAACTAAAGAAGAGGCTGTAATTACAAAAGAACTTCCAGTGAAAAATAACACCACCAAGATGAAATGGGCTGTACACTCCTACAAAAAGACTCAATAGAGGATGACTTATCTTCAAACATACAAAGATTCCTTTCAAACTAAAGGTGCCAAAGAAACGCTCTAACCGCACAATTCCAAAGAACTTTAGCTCGTTTAGATAAGCTCCAGCCCCCAAGGACTTCCACCGACCAAATATCAACGTGCTTGGGCAGACAAGATGTCAAGAAGGAAAGACCAACCTTTAGCAACAAAAGGACAATGTAGAAAAATGGGGTCAATTGACTCTTCACTATTTAGACAAAGGTTGCACACCAAGGGGGATAGAACCCATTGTTTACATTTCCTTTGAAGGAGGTCCTCAGTGTTTGAACTCCTGGAAGCTAAAGACCATAAGAACACCTTGACTTTCTTTGGAATTCTAAACTTCCAAGTGGAAGAGATGAGGGGGGATTTCAAAGTAGGGGTCAAGTTTTACAATTCTATAAACGGGAAATATACTAGCTAGAGCTACCCAAAAGCATGGATACAAAAAGTTTTACAGATCAAGATAAAATATGTTGGTTGCAATCATGTTGGAGCTAATTACAATGTGAAAGTTGCGAATTATCTGCGGAAAAAATAGAGAGATTGGATTTCTCAAAAGATTCAGGCCACTGTTTAGAATTTCTTGATAAAAGAAGTACCAGAGTACAGCAAATGAAGAAATATTTACTTTGTGTGAAACACCGGCAAGTTCATAATATCTTTTAGCAACCTCGAGATATATGGCATCTCTTTCACAAGCAACTAAACGCCCTGATTCTGGAAGGACTAGTGCTACAGCCAAGGACGAATATCCCTAAATGAGAATGAAAAACTATGGTTAGCCCTAAAGTTAGCATTCTTCAAAAGAAAACCTTAGAAGATAAACAATGCTTAGGGTGAGCAAATTCACAGTGAAAAGACATTTTTAGTTGAATGCCAAGGAAGTTCCAAAGGACATAAACTGGATTCTTGTAAATTGAGACTAGAAGTTGAAGATCTAGATATTCATTTCTCTTTACTAATATTTAACAAACATAATTTTAACTGAAAGCACTACAAGAGCGATTTACTTTCCATCACTGTATAATTGATTGTTCTCAAAATTCTTTGCAACAATCAGAGCGATTTATTGTCTAAAAGCGTTTTAACTACGCCATTCTATGGACAAAATGTTACAGCTCCAGATGATAATTTGAAAGAAGTATATATGTTGATACCCAGGGTGAGTTTAGTATGACTTTTGGAATGTGAAAAATGCTTTTAGACAATAAATGTACAATCCAAATTCTTCATGGCATTTGGTTGTGTAATCGAAAGTGATTTAAAATTTTCTAAAAGTTTTTAAAAGCATTTGATTCGTAATTTTTCTTTTAAGTATGTTTCGTTAAAAATCACTACTTCAAAAGTTATTCAAATTCACTCTCAATCAGGGAAAAAAATAAACTTGAAACCTGTTGAGCAGTAAGTATTGGACAAGGGGGCCTACAGTGTAAACACCCACTTCAATGCACCGCTTTGCACCAAGAATCTGAACAAGCATTGCAAGAAGTTGTGCTTGATCAGGAGATACCTATAACACAAATTTATCAGATTCAAGTGTGTATTTGAAAACGGTAATACATGTTAAATCTTACCAACTTTTCATTGATCTGACGAATTTTTTACATAGATCAGAGTATTATATATTTTATCAAAAGTTCATTCTCGAGGAGGATTAGACTAAAACTATGTAGCACATCAAATTTTCTCAAAAACTGTATACTAATCAAAATTATCCAGCAAAATACCTCGACACTAGTTCATGAGTTGATATCATGAAAAAGAAAAAAAAAAGAGTTATAGCATTATAATTTCTAACACTTGGTAAAGTTGTCGACAATGGATAATACAAATATATCTGCTCTGAAGAGAAATTTTAAAATTTAATTGAAGAGAATACCTCTGATATGAGAGAACTTCGAGAAGACTGCAAATTCTGATAATAATCATAAAAGTTTTATTTTGCAATGGAATGAGCCGCATTTCACATTTTCCCTTCTTTCTCTCTCTCTCTCTCTCTCTCTCTCTCTCTCTTGTGGTTATATCATCAAAATAAAGAAACACAAAGGGAGATGATAATTGAAAAACAAAGATCGCTTGCCCAGAACTGCAGAAAGTTCACAGAAAATATCTAGACATAAAACATAGGAATACTGTAATAATGGAATCGGTAATAGTTACCTGCATTTTGCTACCATGCATTGAGGCGGTCTCCTCACGAAGTTGGCCCAGGATCTAAATGAACGAATTCAACTACAATCAGACGGATCATAAAGTACTCAACATATAGATGAGCAAACCTATTGTAAAGACCTGTTTGCTAAAAGATTAAAAATATAACTGAACCTATCCATTCAAGTTTTTGAGTTTAGTGGTGATTTAACAAGTATCAGGCCAAAGAATTCTATGTTCCAACCATGCAAAGTCATTTCATCCCAATTAATACTAATAGTTATTTGTTCGATCTCATACTAATTTTCAAACCCACAAATAGAGAGTGTTAATGATATCTATTCTATCAACTTTAAGTTTTTATTATTTCATCTCTATCCAAGTAATAGTTTACAGATATTGGGTTGGGCCTCGTCGGTAAAATATATCTAGAGTCAAAGTAGCAGCAGTAACTCAATACTACCTTCCCAGAGGATAAACGAATTGGACAAACAAAGAAGGCAAAAAGATTATACCTCAGGCTCTCGAACATTGGAGAGAATATACTCATAAAGCCGTGAGTCAACACTAATAAACTCCTTATTGCTAAATTTCCCATTTGAATTGGTGGAATAAACTCTTTCCATCTGGCTCTTCTTGCTGCTGGAATCATCCCAGTTCAATTGACAACCAACACGCCTGCAAGAGAAAGCCCCTTCGACAGTTTTGGAGCTGGCAATTGTAGTTACTGGGGACAGAGATGAGAACTTCATCAGCAGATTCCTCTGTGGGTATGACAAAAAACGCAGACCCATGTTGCTGCTTGACATCAAATAACGATATGCCCTGAAGGGTGGAGCAATAAAGTAATCAAGACAAGTAGGAAACAGAAAACCCAATAGTATACAAAGCTTATAGCTCAAGAAATGTCAAATTACAATACATCCAGGCAAAATTTAAGAAGCCCAATCTGGTCTACTCCATGCAGACTGCAGAGTTACTCTCTTGGGAAATTCTACAAACAGTTGGCGTGGTTGCGAGGAAATGGGGCTTAGAAGAAGAATCGATGACGCGACGCCATGGAAAAGAATGTTAAAGCTTTGCAGTTTAAACGAAGAGGGAAGACGAGACGTCAAAACCCAGAAAGAAAACGTACCCCTTGAGAAGAAACTGGCGTTGGCCGTTGGGATCAATGTTGAAGACTTGAAGCTTGAACTGAGGCCCGGTGGGACGAAGTACAGAGTCACTTTGATGGATAACGATGCGTCTTTTAACATTTTATTTGGTTAAAATGTAATGGTTAAAAAACTTTTTTTTTTAATATATAAAGCTTCATGAAAATAACAATTTAGTTTCTAATTTGAATAGGTAACTCTAACAATTTAGTTCATATATTTTAAAATTGGTAACGATTTAATTTCTATAAATTTAAATTAAATTAGTAATTTAACTTAAAATGTACATTCTTTATATTTTTTTTAGGCTTACATTGCAAATGATAAGTGACCATTCAAACTTAAAATTCATAAAGTTTTGTTTTTTTCTAGTTAAAAAAATTCATAAACATAAATACATATGTTTTTGCTTAATCATTGACATATACTCAAAATTTATAAAATAGTGAGGATAAAAAAAATAAAAATAAAAGATATATTTTAAAAAAGTGATAGTAGATGTCAAACAACAAAATAACAACTAATTACCTTTTTTTCAATATAAATTAGTAAAGATAAGGTAAGCTTTACGGTCCAAAATTATATTTGATCTTTTATTTTTATATATAAAAAATCATTTGTTTGAAACTTTTTTATTCGTACAACAATTATTAAGTCAGGGATTAAACTATCAACTTTTGAAATGATAATTTGTGCTTAATTCACCAAACTATGTTCGAATTGACATCAGTTGTCACAACTTAGTTTTAGAACTCTTTTAAAAAGAATCACATACTTAAAAATCATATTGTTTTCTATACCCAAAAATCAATCTACTTTCTAAATTTCAACTTTTCCAAATTAAGATTAGCATAAAGCTAATCATTCTCTTGACCAAGGATTAGAACATTAAAATCGATGGAAATTTTAAAGTTGCAAGTGTATGATAGCAATCATAATATTGATAGAATGTCAACGTTCATGAATATTATTGGAAAAATTATGGAAATAAAAATGACTAATAAAAATTATTTCATATTAATATAGAGCCCTTCCATTCAAATAAATATTAATGGAAACATCTACATATCAATGAAAATTTTATTTTGTTCATACTCATCATCTCTTCTTGCAAATTGTCACACTATCTCCGATCGCACCTAGTATAGCAAGTGGCTTGAGGTCATATAGATTACATAGACGTAAAAATAGTTTGGGGCATATCGATGTCCACGGATATACTTTAAAAAATTAAGAAAATCAGGGTATTTATATTAAAAAAAAAAAAAAAAAAAAAAAAAAAAAAAAACCCCTTCAATTTAGAGATATCGAAATGTTGATGGATATGATATCTCTTGCACTCGACATTCATCATTTCTTTCGACAAATCGTCATGCCATCTCCAATTGGTACCTAACATATCAAGAGGTTCAGGATCATAGATTATATAGACTCAAAAGTAGGCACGGAAGTTAGACAATATATAAAGTATAAATGCTTACCATATTGATATCGACTCGATTGTCTTTCATTATCTCTTCGTTAAATTTTCGGATGCTAATGGTCCTCTCATCATTTACCTACTCAAAATCCAAACTCATGAATAAACAGTAATGGCAATGGAGAAGCTTACACCAGCCACTGAACCAAAATCTCACAATTGGGTCAGCAACCTTTCCACTCCAAAGGACATTGTCAATGACAATCACACCTCCAACTCTCACCTAGAAGAAAAGGAAAAATGAAGGTAAAAACACATTTTTAGTCATCATCTTTGATATCTCATAAAATTTTAGCCTTTGTACTTGCTTTTGTAACAATTTAGTCATTGTACCAATAGTTAAGTCTCCGGTGTTAAAAATCTTGTAATAATCGAGTCATATAAATAGATAAATAATCATATCACCTTTGATTTTGAATCATAGAAGGTTATCAGTTTCATTCACTTGTGCATATATGGACCAATTGTTTTTTTAATCAAAATTTAATTGAAGGACTTAACCGTCATTTTTTTTTTTTTTTTTTTTTTTTAAAGAAACCAAGAATATATTAAAAAGAGGCCAGAAACAAGGCCACAAAAGGACAGCCTAGAGGCCGGGTAGAGGGAATCCCCGCCCAAAAACTAACGTGGAATACTCTTCTAATCAC
This sequence comes from Trichosanthes truncata, assembly GCA_033996785.1. Classification (NCBI taxonomy): domain Eukaryota; kingdom Viridiplantae; phylum Streptophyta; class Magnoliopsida; order Cucurbitales; family Cucurbitaceae; genus Trichosanthes; species Trichosanthes truncata. The sequence goes on from JAWPNB010000003.1 coordinate 81,192,662, forward strand.
AGCTAAAAGGCTATAAAATCATAGACTTGACCGCTGTTACTATTACAAATGAAACCAAAAGTACAAAGACTAATAAAAATGAATTTCAGAAACAATTTAAGGTAGCATTCAGACAGAGACAGATCAAACATGTGTAGACAGCAAAATGTCTCTATGTTTTATTCTCACCAGTTGTAGCAACAGTTCAAAGAATTCCTCGTACAAATTCTAGTCAGCATCAACAAATGCATAATCATAGCTTCGAAAATTGAGAAAACATGTGAAGTTATGTACTATTTTGAAACAAACTATATTCCTTCAAACATTATTTTTTCAAAGTTTACCTGCAAGCTTCACCATTTGCAATGAGTGATTTTAGCGTATCTTCTGCAGGTCCATGTCTCACATCCACCTATGTGCCAGAAAATTATGCATATAAATCATAGATGACCACATTTTGGTCATCAGAAGCGTGCTAGAACTTAAAACTATGAGTATGTATCAACGATCGAAGTAATATATCGATCTTCATGGATCCCCTAAAGGATGTATTGTAGCTGGTCTACACGTTGACAAGTATGAAAGAATAAATGGTTTGAGATTAACCTACATTATGCCTATTCATCGTATATTTGTCAGGACAATGCACCCTCTTATATCTCTATATTAGACTTACCCTACTCAAAAGGTTTTCTTAAAAATGGAGAATTGCCATTACTTATAAAAACTCACGATCTTTCCCATTTCTAACCAATACAAGTCCGTGCATCCTCAACAACATCAGTAGTTGAGATACAGTTATTGTTAGGACAACAAACCTCTCCATATCTCTACAATAATATGATATAAACCATTTCTAGTCTAAATCTACATGATTTTACTTTTGGACTCTACTCAAAAGGTAACAATGAAGTTATTGTTTTTACTTCTATTACTTATCTTTTCCACTTGCTTCTAATTGACGTATAAGTTAAAATGATTCTCACATCTCCACCCAAAATGATTTCTAATTGGATAACTCAAGAGTGCACTTGGTGTTGTTGACCACTAAGGGGGAGTGTTAAAAGTTAGTGCAAACTTATTGTGCAAGTAATTTGACATAGTTATTTTTTTTACTTATTAGAAATTGATGTTAGTGCCATTTACTTAGGGTAGTGGCTTATAATTAATTAGGAGGGATGAGGTTTAGTGGCTTTGTGGTGTTGATTAGAGAGATTTTTATTGTTAGTAGTCTAGTTAGAGGGTTAGTGGTTGGTTATTTATTTTCTTATAAATACATGTTAATGTTTTTTACTTCAATGCATAGAACATAATAGAAGCACTTCCTTCGTGCAATTTCTCTCTTGTTTCCATGCTTTTTGTTCTCTTTGTTTTTCATTACAAACTATACTAGCTAGTAGCTACATAATAAGACATATAGAAAAGTTTATTCCAAGCCATCTTCGTACCAAACTTTTGTCCAGCAAGCATGGAACATTCCCAATACAAGTGTTGATGCAAACATTTTGGTCAAGCAAGCACTCAAATTCAAAACTTTGATGTTTGTAACGAGCATGTAGAGACATTATTTATCTAAAAAGTTCCAATCTGCAACTTCAAATCAACTAATTACGAAGCATTAATATGATAAATGAGGCAAAATTACTTTGTGCGAAACACCAGCTCGTTCATAATATCTTCTTGCAATCTCAAGAACTTTGGCATCATATTCACACGCAACTAAACGTCCTGATTCTGGGAGGGCAAGTGCTGCAGCCAAGGATGAATATCCCTGAATGAGAAAATTGAAAAGGCAAACCCATAGTGAAGAGGTTTTTCTTTTCTATTTCAATCAAAAAAGCAACTTCGCAAAGCAAAGGGCATTAAACTAAACCTTTTTCTTAATTTCCTAATTTACTCTCAAAACCATTTTTGAAATCATATCTCAATTTTAAAACTTTTACAAAAAAAAGTCTTCAAATAACATTTTTCATTCTCAAAATTTGTATTTCAAAAGTATTTTTAAAAAGTAAAAAGAGAAAGGTATATGTAGTTTTTACAAGTTTAGTATTGAAGAACTTCATTAACGTGTGCAGAGAGATAGATGTTTATTTTCATACATCAAGATGAAGAGGAATAGCTAGCGATGAGAGAATAGTTTATTGGAATGACTTTGAGTTTGAGACATGTTCTTCAAAGCAGCAATAATCAGAAACAAAACATGCATTTGAAGAATTGTTGCTCAGTAAGAATTCAAAGGGAGATATACCGTGTAAACACCAACTTCGATGCACCGTTCTGCCCCGAGAATCTGAACAAGCATCGCAAGTAGTTGAGCTGCATCAGGAGATACATGTTAAAGTATTGATATAAAATTAAATTTACCATAATCCATCAACTTAAACTTTTGAGTTTAGTGGTGATTTAACATGATATCAGAAGGTCCTGTGATTGGACCCTTGTAATGTCACTTCCTTTCCAATCAATATTGATTTCTACTTGTTAGGCCTTCTACGAATTTCTAAGTCCACAAGTGAGCAAAAGTGTTAAAATATTGATATATGATTAAATTTACCATAACTCATCCGCTTGAGATCAGAACAGAAGAAGCTTAACGAGAATTACTATGTGAAAAAGAACTTCTTAAGGGTTCGTTTTGGATTAGCAATCAGCTAAAATTAAAACAATATTACTTCCAAGCAAAGTTCCCTCTTAATTTCAAAATAAAATCAGTTAAGATTTACTTATATAATTATATTAAAGGCTCCTAGGGAACCATTTTTTGTTAATAACAACAATATTAAGCATTACTATTATTTAGTCTCATCAAGAAATATTCTTACTATTTGGCAAAGGAACCAGCTGTTAACATCATTCTTCATTTTTCTTTATGCTGCTGCAAAAACTATAGTAAAAAACTCCATAGAGCTCAGAAAAATGTAAAAACAAGGCAGGCAATATTTACCTGCATATAACTTTTAGCCATTCTGGCAGTTTCCTCACGAAGTTGCCGTAGGATCTAAATGAAATCATTCTATTAATGATGGTCAGATAATCAAACATAACATAAACAGATAGTAAGGTGTTCAGTTTGCAAATGGATAGAGTTCTTGTTAAATGGTTTAAGGACTAAAATAGAATATTAGAATGTTGAGAAACTAAAGCAAAACATTTGAAAGTTTAAGGATCAAATATTGAAAGTTCAAGAATCAAAATAGGATTTAAATCTAAAGTACCTCGGGTTCACGGACATTCAAGAGGATGTAATCATAAAGCTGTTCAGTGACATTTATAACTTCCTTATTGATATATTTTTCATTTGGGATGCTAGAGTAAATCCTTGTTTTCTGGTTGTTCTTTCTGCTGGAATTCCTTACATGAAGAGGATGGCCAACCCAATTACGGTAAAAGCCTTTAACTGCAGCAAGTCCTGTAGTTGATGACAAGGAAAGGAACTTTGGGAACAGATTCATATGTCCCCCTACAAAAGCTGTGCATTGGGGGGCTGAAGTGGGCAGAGAATGCAGAACCATCTTGCTGTTTAGCATCAAATGATAATATGTTCTGCAATCTACACTGTGATCAAGCAGATAATTTTAATTGTAAAAAGTAAAAACTAGAAACTTAAGGTCTGTTTGATGTGCATCCGATGGCTCACTAGTTTCTTTGTGCTCATGGCTCACCCCACTAATCTTTGAGATATTTTGCCCATCCAAAACCAGTTCAAAGAGACTATAAGGGGTCAAATGACATGTTTGGGAGTGATTTTGAAATGGCTACAATCACCTTTGTCATGCATTTTCTAGTTATGTTTGGCATAACACAAGTGATTTCGGTCATTCCAAAATCACTCCTAAACATGCATTAAGTAATTAAGTTTTCCCCCCAAGCTTGAATTAAGATTAAGTTCTATTTGGTAACTATTTTGTTTTAGTTTTCTGTTTTTAAAAAGTCTGTTTACACTTTGAAATCATAGCCAAAATTCAAAAACTATAAACTAGTAGTTGAAACAGTTTCTAAAAATTGGCTAAGATTTTAAAAACATTTTTGAAGTAGATTGTTAAAAGGGTTGTGAGCTGTCCCACAAAATAGGACAAAAAACCAATGTGTTGTATCTTGTATGGACCTAAAGCAGCCAGGCCGCCCTTCTTTATTTTCTGCCTTTCTGTAAATTCATTTACACGTTTCCCATTTTTCTCACTCTCTCCCCTCTCTCACAATTTCATTAATGCAAAACAAAAGAGGGAAAAAAAGGCAAAAACCAGAGATTAAAAATCACTGATGCAAACAAAGAAGAAGAAAGCAAAAGGGATCAAAGGGAAAACTCAAAGGATTATATTGGTTCACCAACAATGGCCTACGTCCACTCTCGAACAAGTAGCTGATTTCTTTATTTCTTCTCTCAAAAACATTACAATGCTCTCACAAATGAACCTCTCTTTGTATAGATTTCTCACACTTATTTTAGATGCACAGGACAGGCTTTTATAGGCAAAGAGATAGGGATTTGTTGCAGAAACAAGAAATGGTTAGTGATTTCAAGATACTAATTTCTGTTTCTGTTTTAAACTGAACGAGCCAGCTCTCTAATGGCATCTTCTTTTTCTGTTTTGAACAATAAGTGAAGTTTGTTCACATGCTTTACAAAGTAGATTAAAGAAATCCAAAAATATCTAAAACGGGTGGTCTTACTCTTACAATCATCCAGGAAGTTTGGAAGGTTCAATGCACTTATCTAGTCATAGACTTAGAATCTCATTCTTAAGACCCCTTTGATAACCATTTCGTTTTTAGTTTTATGTTTTTGAAAATTGTGCTTATTTTCTTTCCATTTTTTTACTATAGTTTACAACTTTTTTAAGGAAACATTAGAATTCTGTCATATTTCAAAAACAAAAACAAAAACAAGTTGTTTGATAACCATTTAGTTTTTGAAAATTAAGCCTATAAATACTACTTCCACCTATGAGTTTCCTTGTTTTGTTATCTACTTTTTACCTATATTTTCAAAAAACAAGCCAAGTTTTGAAAACTAAAAAAAGTAGTTTTCAAAAACTTTTTTTTGTTTTTTGAATTTGGCTAAGAGTTCAAATCTTTTGTTAAGAAAGATGAAACCATTGTGGAGAATTGATGCAAAAACAAACACAATTTCCAACTAAAAAACAAAAACCAAATGGTTATCAAACGGGGCCTAAAGTTTACTTTTTTGAATTTTCAAATTTTTGGCTTGGATTTTGAAAACATATTTAAAAAGTAGCAAAACAAAAAAAAAAACTCATAGGTGGAACTAGTGTTTGTGTTAGGAGTGCTAACAAAGTCCCACATTGGCTAGGGAAGGAAAAGATCCATGATATATAAGTGAGGACAATTATCTCCATTGGTATGAGGCCTTTTGAGTGAAACAAAAAACAAAGCTATGAGGGCTTATGCCCAAAGTGGACAATATCATACCAATGTGGAGATATGTCGAGGGTCATTATCCTTAACAATTGGTATTAGAGCCATGGTCTGAGCCTAACTGTGTGTCGAAGAAATCCTCAGGTTCCAAATAAAGAAAATTAGTGAGGTTCCAAACAAAGAGAATTAGTGAGCCTCAGTTATGCTCTATCTAGCTGTTCTCCCACTTGCTTTGATAAAAAGCAAGTGTGATCCATGTTGTGCTCTATTTAGGTATTGCCTCGAGATGAACTGGTTGTGCATCGAGATGAAGAGCAAGCTCTTAGTTGAGAGTGGACGGATCTATTCGAGGGGAGGCTCAAGTGTGGTACTTTGTTCGAGGGGAGGATTGTTAGGAGTGCTAACAAAGTTCTACATTGGCTAGAAAAGGAAGAGACTCATGGTATATAAGTGAGGACAACTATCTCCATTGGTATGAGGTCTTTTGGGTGAAACAAAAAACAAAGTGTTAGAGTGTTGATATAATTAAATTTACCATAACCTATCAGCTTAAGCTTTTGGGTTGATTGGTGATTTAACATGGTATCAGAGCAGGAGGTCTTGAGTTCGAACCCCTGTGAAGTCGTTTCCTCCCCAATTAATATTGATTTCCACTTGTTGGGTTTCTTACAAATTTTCAAGCCCACAAGTGAAGGAGAGTGTTAGAGTGTTGATATAATTAAATTTACCATAACCTATCAGCTTAAGCTTTTGGGTTGATTGGTGATTTAACACAAAGTCATGAGGGTTTATACCTAAAGTGGACAATATCATACTAATGTGGAGATATGTCGAGCGTCATTGTCCTTAACAATTTGTAGGCTTAATTTTCAAAAATAAAAAACAAGAAATCAAAGGGTTATCATAAGGGCCTAAGAAATCCCACAAACAGGTTGCAAAAAACCCTAGAATAATTAAAACCATACCATTTTGTGGAACAAAAAAGAAAATCCTGTCAATAGGATAGGATTCAAAATTGTTGCAATTTAAACAATGGAGAAGATTAACATTAACAAAAACCCAGAAACAAACTTTACTCAATCAGCAGGAACTATGAAGCATTTCAGCTTAAACAATGAAGAAGATCAACATGAACAAAATCCCAGAAACAATAATTGCCCAATTTGCAGAAACTATGAAGGATTGCAGTTTAAACAATGAAAAAGATTAGTACCAACAAAAACCCAGAAACAATAATTGCCCAATTAGCAGAAACTATGAAGTATTGCAGTTTAGACAATGAAAAAGATCTCAGTATGAACAAAAACCCAGAAAAAATACCTATCCAATCAGCAGAAATTATGAAGTTCTTTTCAATCAGCAGAAATATGTTGTTTTGTTTTTTGTTTTTAAGGAAATTATGAAGCATTTCAATTTAAAGAATGAAGAAGATCGAGATTTTTACCTGATCAGTGACCACTGCTTCTAGGGAAAGCAATGTAATTATCCAATAATAGGAAGTAATCTCTAGTTCAGTGTAATGTTCTTTTCTTTTCAACTACAACTTTTTAACGGGCGTTGAAAGTGGTTTTTTCTTTTTAAAAATAAATTAAATAATATAATTTTAAAATGATATATGATTAATGATTATTATTTTTCTATAATTTAACTTTTAATTTTTTTTAATCTTATTGTATTGTAAATTTCCTATGATCAGTAATTGTGTAATTATAAACTATTTTTTAAAAAATAAAATAATTAGATAATATAAGAACCTAAATCAATTTTAATATATTTAGTGAGATATAATATTTTTGTGCAAATTGCTTACCGCAAGTATATGAGTCACGTTTTAATATAGCGTAATGTAAATTACAAATATCGTCATCAGAATTAGTTTTCTAGATTACTCAAGTACAATGGATACAATCACTCAATTTTATTTAGAAAAAATACTCGAGTGATGGAAGCCAATCTGAAACTCAAATAAAAACTAATGAAATTAAATGTGAGACAATTCAGAGAGAAACTATCATAGGGATTCGATTTCACCAGTTAGTCATACGAATCAATCAATTAAGCAACCAAGATTGAGCATGCAATTATTCATAAGTCAAGAAGATAAAAAGTAACAATTGTCCCTCCCGAGCACAATTGAATCTCAAACATGTTATAAACCAAATATTCCTATCTAGATTTATTAACATGCAAGGCCTGAAGTCTACTTCTTTAAACAATTTCAAGAGAAAATCCTAAATCTCCCGACTTAGGTAAACTGTAGATTTATTAACATGCAATTAATTAAGATCTAATCTAAACTATCTCTTCCGAGCATAAGTTCAGAACCAATATCATTCAACCATGTCAAATGATTAACAACATAACACACATAATTGCATGAATGATATAAAAGTCATCAATCAAGGCAATCAATTAATTAATTCATCCAAACTAATAGGCCTCATCAATCTATAAGATTAAAAGTTTAGATACTCATGTTCATGAATTAAATACAAAGCTCAATGAAAATTTCATAATGAAACCACAAAGTTCAGAGAAAGAGAAGAAAAACTGAAGTTCGTGTGTCAATAGTCCGTCCCCGTTAAGATATTCACGATCATAAGCTCGAAAACCATTTCCTTCGCTCCAATGGTCTCCTCTAACTCTCCAAACCAAGGTAATTTAGAAATAGGGCTTTTGTCTCTCCCAAGTTGGCTCCCAAAAACGGATTAGAAGGATGCATTTATAGGAAATAGGGCAGTGTCTCGACGCTGTACCCTAATCGTACAAACAAATCAGGCAAATTGAGGTAGCGTCTCGATGCTACGACTGGAAGTGAGGAGCGCATGTATTCTTTGGCGTTGAGCAGCGTCTAAACTCTACCCTTGCGATTTGAGTGGCTAGAATAAGGAAACGTCTTGACGATGTTGCGCGACATCTCGACGCTGCCCCCTCGACTCTTATAGCTTGACATCTTCTCTCTTTTTCTTTTTTCCAACTCTTGTCCAAATTACACATTTTTTCAATATATTCTTCAAAATCTTCTATTCACTCCAAAATGCTTTATTCCTACAAATTCAACATATATGTGCGTGAAAATAGCCAACAAATCTTCAAAACTAACACTAAATAAGTCTTAAAAATGACTCACAAAGTGCACTATCAAATATAAGTAATTTTTATTAATTATAGTTTCGCAAGTTATACTAAATAAAAATTTCATTTATTTTAGAGAAAATATTTCTTTTTGATCATTTTTTTATATAATACTTACCACTAAAATATGTAAGATTCAAAAAAAGAAAAGAAAAGAAAGAAAGAAAAAGATAGTATGATTTCTTATTATCGTGGTATCGTGGTTTTAAAGAAAAAGTCAGTGAATGAGCATGTACTACAAATTAAATTTAAAATTATTTTAAGATATATAAACTTCTACGATTAGGGACGGATACACGTAGAGGTCAAGAGGGGCACGTGCCCCCTAAAGCTACATGTATTCTATATATAAATTTCCTTTTTCATTCTAAGTAAAGTAATTATGTTTTGGTTTGTTGGTTAGGGGGCATGGGATATGAGTTTGAAAGGAAGATCCTGGGCTTAATCCCAATTGAATACGAGCCTCCTTTCATTTTATTATCATTTTTTTCATTTTGTAGTATATATATATATATATTATTTCCAATTTTGCCATATACATATATTTATATATTGTTTTAATTTGGGTAAGCTTGCGGTTAGAATGTAGTAAATATTTTAGAAAAATTTATTGCATAAAAAAAATTTAATTTTTTATATTTAATTTTTTGCTTATATATTTAGGTAGATGTTTCTACAGTGGTTTATTATAATTTTGTACTTATTCTTAATTGAAATATTATATATCAATGCATTTAAAATTATTTTTATATGAAAGTTAAATTACAAGTTTAGTTCTTGAATTTTAAATTTTGTGTCTAATAGGTCATTAAACTTTCACAGACATATTAAAAAAATTAAATTAATTATTTTATTAGACATCAAATTTAATTTTGTATTTGACTTTGAAGGAGTTAATATTAAGAATGCGGAAGCAATTTTGGATCTTAAGCACTCTAATTTGATCAATTTTATCAAACAAAAAACATGCTCATAACTGGAAAAACAGAGAATAAGATCACAAACCTTTGTAGCTCAATATTCTCTTAATCCGTGGGCTTTCTTTGAACACAAACGAGTTGTGGACCTCCTCTAGAGTCTTCCCTACTATCCTCAGGCCTTGGAACAGATTGTGGGATCTTTGATTGAGAGAATTTGGGAGAATAATAAGTAAAGGTCTAAAACCAAGGGGTAGAGAATTTTTACTTCAAAAATCTACTTACCCATTGTGTTTCTTCTCTATATATAGCAAACCACAAGCTCTTTAAGCTTATTGAAGAAGCCAACACATGAGTAATTGAAAGAGGAGTTGACCACAAGTTTCTTTAAGCTTAAAAAAGAAGTCAACACATGAGTGATTGCCAAGCTTCTTTAAGATTCAAGAAGAAGCCAACAAATGAGATTGATATCTTTTTAATTCAAAATTAATATAAAATCAATTTTAAATTAAAATCAATTTTTAATTAATTAAACAATTTAATTAATTTTAAAATTATTTAATTTAATATCAAATATCAAATTAAATAATTGGACCAATCACGATTTCTTAAATCAAACGTTCGAACATGAATCCCTATTCATGTTTTAAACCGAACCAATATTTAAATCATATTTAAATATTTCCACCTCTTCCTTATCATAGTTTAATTCATAATTAAGCTATGAAACGTTAAGTATATCGCATATAATTAACTTTTTCTCCCAAAATTCGAATTTGAACAATTCAAATTCTTTTATCTCAAATTGTTACAAGGCTTAGTCTGAGCTAGTAAGGTGACCTAATGGACCTACAGATCATGAGCTCCAACGATACGAGATTAACCGGCCAAACTCTTTAGCCTAGCTAATCAACATTCGTTAACCACCGGGACACTCCACTAAAGCCCAGTGGCTGCACTCTCCTCACTGTAGATATATTTCTGTCCACTCGATATAACCATGATTAGTAAGTCGATTCTTCACAGGTCGTTCGTAATTACAGCTGGGTCAAATAAACCGTTTTACCCCTGTAATTACTTCTTGTTCCTTAAGTCCCACTGATCCTCTAATGAACAATTGGTTTGTGGACCAACCAACAAACCGAATCCCTCTAGGGCCAATGAGAAGGTGGGCCCATTGTTTAAGACCCGGAGTCAGCACTTAAGGGAACAACCTCTCTACTAACCCTTAAAGCAGGTAGGAGTGAATTCCATATCGCATGACTATGTTCCCAACTATCTATCCGGTCTTATCCCCAAAATGGGAGGCTTATTGAGTCGGCGATCTCGGGCCACTCTCACCCATGCAAATCTAAGGATAATCTCGAATAAACAGGAGTTCATAGCACGCTCAGGATTAAGATCGAGTTACCTAGGTCATCGTATGAATATAGTCAGTTAAAACAGTAAACGGAGTTATAAAGTCTAAGTGACTATTTCGCGGTCCGGTCTTATGCAAACTCATTGCATAGGACGCCCCCACTCGCATGTCTCCACATGAACGATTCAGGATCACATCGTTAGTACTATACAAAGTGGGCAGCGTCCATAGTGTCCCCAGAATAAGGTACCCAACCTTATTCTTATACTATAGACCATTTTGGCTATTACTCGAACTTGATCCACTTTTATGTCATACATAAAGTTCAAGTATACATACTATAGCCAAGGGTTCTTTGTTCATTGGATTTGGGTTATAGAATACACAATGCACTTTATTCAATAACACATTTACTGAATAAACCTCAATAATATATTTATAGTAAAATAGAATATTCATTCAGTTTACAAAACCAGGAGTTTTAAGACACAAAACCCAACAAACTCCCACTTGGACTAAAACGTCAATGGAGTCAAACATGCTGAGGTTAAAAACTGCCCTACTATACAACCCGTAGTCCTAGACTCTCTAGGTGTCCTTCAAACACTTTAGCCGTGAGGGGCTTTGTAAACGGATCAGCAATGTTGTGCTCCGAAGGGATTTGCGTGACCATCACGTCTCCTCGTTGCACAATCTCCCTGATGAGATGATATTTGCGCTCTATATGCTTTCCGCGCTTATGGCTTCTAGGTTCTTTAGAATTTGCCACTGCACCACTATTATCACAATAAAGGGTGATGGGCAAATTCATATTTGGAACAACTTCCAAATCAGTAAAGAATTTCCTAAGCCATACAGCCTCCTTCGCTGCTTCGCAAGCTGCGACATACTCAGCCTCCATGGTGGAGTCAGCAATACAACCTTGCTTTATACTCCTCCAAACTATTGCTCCTCCATTAAGAGTGAACACTGATCCCGATGTGGATTTCCTCGAATCTACATCGGTCTGAAAATCAGAGTCAGTGTATCCTGCAAGAATCAGATCCTTCACACCATACACAAGCATATAGTCCCTCGTTCTCCTAAGATACTTGAGGATGTTTTTAACGGCAGTCCAATGATCATATCCTGGATTGGACTGATACCTGCTGACAATTCCCACTGCATAGCATATGTCGGGTCGAGTACACAACATGGCATACATCAGACTACCGACAGCTGGTGCATAGGGAATGCGTCTCATATTCTCAACTTCTTGAGGTGTCTTAGGACACTGTTCCTTCGACAAATGAATTCCATGTCTGAAAGGTAATGAACCCTTCTTGAAATTCTGCATCTTATATCTAACCAACATTTTGTCAATATAAGATGCCTGAGACAATGCTAGCGTTTTGTTCTTGCGATTCCGAACAATTTGGATTCCAAGGACAAACTGAGCCTCTCCCAAATCTTTCATTTGGAATTGGGTCGCTAGCCATTGCTTTACGTCAGTCAGGAATCCTATATCATTCCCAATGAGTAGGATATCATCTACGTACAAGACTAAGAAAGCTACAGTAGTATTGACTATTTTCTTGTAAACACAAGGTTCGTCAATATTCTGTTCAAAGCCATAAGATTTAATCGCAGTATTAAATCTTATATTCCAGGATCTAGATGCTTGCTTCAATCCATAGATGGATCGTTTAAGCTTGCAAACCTTTTGCTCTGGACCCTGAATTATAAACCCCTCTGGTTGAACCATATAGATACTCTCTTCAAGATTACCATTCAGAAAGGTTGTCTTGACATCCATTTGCCAAATTTCATAATCATAAAACGTGGCAATGGACAAGAGTATTCTAATCGACTTAAGCATGGCAACAGGGGAGAAGGTTTCTTCATAGTCCATCCCTTCCCGTTGGGAATAACCCTTTGCCACAAGTCGAGCTTTAAAGGTTTGCACCTTACCGGCTTGGTCTCGTTTCCTCTTGTAGATCCACTTACAACCGATAGGTCTTTCACCATCTGGTTGGTCTACAAGTTCCCAAACTGAATTGAAGTACATTGACTCCATTTCGAGGTTCATGGCTTTAATCCACTGGTCCTTATCTATGTCATTCATTGCCTGTTTATAGGTCAATGGATCCTCAATGCCATCATCAGGTATGACGACCTGGGTTTCAGCCAAACCCATGTAACGGTCGGGTTGTCTAACATCCCTCCCACTACGTCGAGGCATTCTCAACTCTTGAGAAGGACCAGCTTGATCAACAACTTTTGTTGATTTATCTGTAGCTTCCCCAGAAAGTTCGCTCAATACAATTCTACTTCGAGGCCGATGATCTCTCATGTGGTCTTCCTCTAGGAATGTGGCATTTGTCGATACAAGCACCTTGTCCTCTTGAGGATCATAAAATAGACCACCTTTCGTTTCCTTGGAGTATCCTACGAATAGGCATAATTTTGAACGACGTTCCAATTTCTTTGGGTTTGGCACCAGCACATGTGCCGGGCACCCCCAAATCCTGAAGTGACGTAAACTTCCTTTACGCCCTCTCCATAACTCATAAGGTGTTTCTGAAACACTCTTAGAGGGAACCATGTTCAAAATATATGCAGCAGCCTCTACTGCATATCCCCAAAACGAACTAGGCAATTGAGCATAGCTCATCATAGATCGAACCATGTCTAACAAGGTTCTGTTTCTCCTCTCAGATACACCATTCTGCTGAGGTGTACCGGGCACTGAGAGTTGGGATACGATTCCATGTTCTATCATATAGTCCTGGAATCTTAAATCCATATACTCTCCACCTCGATCTGATCGAAGTGTTTTAATCGTCTTACCTAATATGTTCTCAACCTCTGTCTTATACTCCTTGAACTTTTCAAGAGTTTCAGACTTATGATGTATTAGGTAAAGATAACCGTACCTTGAATAATCATCGATGAAACCAATGAAGTATTCATACCCTCCTCGAGCTTTGACATTCATTGGACCACAGAGATCCGAATGTACAAGTTCTAAGGGTTCTTTGGCCCTATAACCTTTTTCAGAAAAAGGTCGTTTGGTCATTTTTCCCTCAAGACAAGACTCACATGGTGGTAAGGAGTTGTCTTCTAACTGACTTAGGAGACCACTCTTAACCAATCTCCCAATCCTATTGAGATTAATGTGGCCTAGTCTCAAGTGCCAAAGATAGGTACTTGGAGAAAATTTCTGCCTTTTATTTTGAGTATCAGCTGTTTTAAACATCTCGGTGTTCAAAATAGCTTTTACCTCTGTTGGTCTTAACACATATAAGTTGTTTTCAAGTTTAGCAGAACATATTTGTACACCTCTTTTGCAAATGAACACTTCATTATAATCAAAAGATACTTTATACATATGTTCAAGCAAACAAGAGATAGATACAAGATTTCTTTTGATTCTAGGAACCAAAAGTACATTTTCTAATAAAATGAATCTATCTCTAAACAACAACTTCACCGCTCCCTCTGCTCTGGCTGAGACAACCTCTCCTGTTCCAACCCTGAGAGTTATCTCACCATCTTCAAGCTGCCTCCAGGAACTAGTTTCCTGAAAAGAAGAACACACATGGTTAGTGGCTCCTGAATCTAGTATCCAGGCAGAATCATCATTTTCCACTAAACATGTTTCAACAACAAGTAAATCATATTTACCTTGTCCTGCCTTCTCAGCTTTCTTTTCTGCAAGGTACTTTGGGCAATTCCTTTTCCAATGCCCATCTTCACCACAGTGGAAACATTTTCCTTTATCTGCGGCTTTAGCCTTGCATTTACTCATGACGGGAGCTTTTCCCTTCCCTTTATCTTTCTTCTTCTTTTGAATACCCTTATTCTTATACTATAGACCATTTTGGCTATTACTCTAACTTGATCCACTTTTATGTCATACATAAAGTTCAAGTATACATACTATAGCCAATGGTTCTTTGTTCATTGGATTTGGGTTATAGAATACACAATTCACTTTATTCAATAACACATTTACTGAATAAACCTCAATAATATCTTTATAGTAAAATAGAATATTCATTCAGTTTACAAAACCAGGAGTTTTAGGACACAAAACCCAACAGACTTAACTTTGAACTTTCAATTTTGTAACTAGTAAGTATACTAATTTTAAAAAATGCTAAATAGGTCGATGTCTTATTAGACACGAAATTAAATTTTATAGCTAATAGAAAATGTAATTTTTTAAAAATCTTGAAAGTGTCGGAGACCTATTAGATACAAAATTATAACTAGAGGGATTTAATATTAAACATAAAATTGAAAATTCAGAGATCTATTAGACACTTTGTAAAACTTAGAGACCATATAAACACAAATTTAAAAGTCTATGGACTAAACTTGTAATTTAACCTAATATGAAATTGTGCCCCAGCATAAAGTTTTGGATCCGCCACTGTCCACGATGATGATGATAAATTATTATTATTATTATTATTGTTATAGTTAAATAAGCTAAATACATTTGTAATAGAGAATAATGGTGAACTTAAATCATCCCTGCACTTAGCTTCAATCGACAATATATCATCTTCAAACTTCTTCATTTACGTGTCACAAAGTCTTTCTAAAATTACAAAGTATCAGTAAATTATATTGAAGAGCTAAAGATAGAGGATAGATAAAAAAAAAAAAAAAATCCAACAATGATAAGATCACAAACGAACACAGTGAATAAAATAAGAAAAACAAACCTATGAGGAAGAGGAGATCAAATGTTTGTAAAAAAAAATATGATGAGAAAGCTATTAATATAGTTGTAGAAGTTAAAAAGTTACGTAAGCTTTTGAAATTTCATCACTTAATTATATTTATAGATCAACTCATAAATTCTTAAAATTAATTAATATCATAGAAAAATAAAGGTTAAATTATAAATTTGGTCTCTATGATTTGGAGAAAGTTAGAATTTAGTCTTTATGGTTTTAAATGTTAGAATTAGTTTTTATGGTTTAAAATTCTAACATTTTAAAACCATAGAGACGTCCACAATAATAATGAGAAAAACACCATTATTATTTGAACTAACAATTGATATGATAAAACCATAAAGTTGTTAGGATATACAATAATAATGAGAATAACACTATATATCCTAACAATAGTTATTTTAACATCTATTGTTATGGTCATAACGGTAGAGACTATTTATGATAATAACACCATTTTAAGGTCCCTACCATACGATAATAATTAGTATTAATTATTTTAACCAACAGTTGTTAACTCTGTCTATGAGATGATCTTCAAGTTTTGTTGAACTGAAAAGATCATTAAAATATCTTATTGCAACCTTTCCAATCTCATTTTCATATTCGACCCACATCCCTTGGCTGTTGTTAATTCTTCTTATCTCATTCTTTCTTTTCCCGTGGCCGTGCTATGAAACCACTTTGTGTTTCTATCGTCTCTTTTGAGCCAATCTTCTCTAGATCTTATCTTCCACTACTTTTTCCTTTCTTTCAAGAGGTGTTCGAGTTCATTTTCTGCTTTTATTAAATCCAAATGCCGATCATTCTTAGTTCTCATTGTCAAGGCATGAATTTCGTTCTCATTCTTCTCAATCGCTCCTTTGGTCTTGCCAGCTGGTTTTAATTATTACTTGTTTTTAATTTTTTACAATATTTACAATTATTTTTAATAGATATTTTTGTAATATTTCATTTAAATCAAGTAAGATTTACCATTACCAAAAAAAAAAAAAACCTACTCATTTATAAATTGAGATAGAAGCAAATCTAGCACAATCAAGATATAAAATATAAAATATAAAAATATAAAAATTAAAATTAATTTAAAATACAATAAAATTTTGAATACGTAAAACAATAATATACAAAACACCTAGTTTAAGAAAAACTCAATATTCAACCAACTTATGATTCATTCATTATTTTAGCTTGCTATTAATCAACCATGTCTTAGGCACTTTCTTGTTGCGGGGAATGTCTTTGTTGTGTGAATACACATACAAATAGGCTCACCATCGCCTAATACTAAGTTAAGTAAAGGTAGAAAGGTGATCCTAGATTATATCAGTCAATCAGGGCTAGGCTAGAGTTTTGAAAAAATCTCTGCAAAATTGATTAATAGCATGACTCTTTTGCTACCAAGTCCTCTTTCAAAGGAGAAAGACTTCGAGTTCTTAATCCAATAGGGGGCTAGACGACTTTGTTTGCCCCCTCTTTGCAAATCACATTCTCGTGCAACAACATTGTTTGTGTGCCCCTAACCATCCTCACTCATTATTTGCAACAGTTAAGAAGGCACACGGAAAAACGAAGCCAATTGTCATGCTAACCATCAAGAACGACCATCTCAAAGATATGATAGAATGGCCCAAGAGTTACAAACATATAATTAGTCGAATATTTACCAATTCTTTTCATAAAATGTTAGGTTTATAGTTATTTTTATTAAATTTTGTAAATGCTTTTAGAAAAATACATATTTACTATATTTTCAAAAATGAAAGCTTCTTAGCAATTTCCAAGACGAATATGAAATAAGGCCCATGGGCCAACATGTACAGGCCTGTTTGCCACATCCATCAATGGGCTATGTTTTTGAAAAATGTTTTTTTTAGTACAGTTTACGAATACTTCTTCAATCTTTTATTATTTCTTTCTCAAATAATTATTAAATATTCCAGCATCCCCCCCAATATCGTGTATTTAACCATGCTAATTCGAACAAATAGAGCATCAAGAATAGCTATTTCATGCTCATATATCTATGAAATTACAAAGTTAATCAAGATCTATTTGAAAGTCACATTTTCTCTTTCTAAACTATTTATATGTATAATTTTTTTTAATCTTAAACTAATTGAAAGATGAAATAAATAAATAAAAAATACAGGCATAAAAAAAATATTTTCCCAAAAAATTTAAAATTTAAAAGTGATTAATTAAAAAAAATACACCCAACACATGGCCTTTTATATATTATAAGATTTATTAGATTTCCTGCTCTCTTTTTGTCACACTATTGAGTATTGAATAATTGGGTTTTCCCTCCATTATTGTTGGCACACACCGATAGTAATTTATTTTTATGTGGTCTTTGAATTGCCACGCTCAAAGGAGATAGTTTTTTTTTTTAAATGGAAATTTTTTTTTGTCACGTTTCTTATTTCTCATTCATACTTTTATGTGCTTTATCATATGTTTAATAAGTTTTTCATGTAGGCTATGTAGCTTTCGATGTTTCAAGATTTTATAGTTAATTAAAGTGGACTTCGGTATTTTTATTTTTTTTATTTAAGAAAATAAATATTTTATTATTTTTATGTTAAATTGGGCTTTGTACTTTTAATTATAAAGGTTTCAAACCCAAGTGAATCGAAACATGTATTTTTAGAACATAAAATAGCTCATAACTCGATTAAATAACATAAATTTATTTTGTCAAGAGAATATTTCTATAACTTCTTTTAAATTGGGGTCTAATAGGCACTCCTATTTGTCCAAAAGAATTATTGATGTTTTTAGTAATAAAATTTAGGGCAAAAATCAATTTATACCCCTAAACTTTGGAGGTTGTATCAATTAAAACCTTAAACTAATAATAATATTAATTTAAACCCTAAACTTTCGTAAGTGAATTAATTTAGACCATCTCGTTAGTGTTTGTAGACTTGATTCCATTTAAAATTAGCTCAAAATCACCTAATAAAATTATTCTTCTCCTAAAGTATTACTAAAGTAACAAGAAAAATTATCATGTAATTCTTTCTAAATAAGTAGAGAAGAATAGAGGAAAGAAAGAAGATAAAAAATCGTTCATATTAATGAAAAATCACTACTATCTATTTGTTTCCAACATTTCTCTCTACTTTACGTTAATTTTAGCATTTAATGAAATCTTATACACATGTGAAAGTTATACATTATTGGTTTTAAAATAAATTTCTAAGGGAGGTCTAAAATTGATTCACTCATGAAAGTCGATGGTTTTAATTGATTCAATTATTAGTTTAGATTTAAGTGATACAACCCCTAAAATTTAGGGGTATAAATTGATTTTTTCCCTAAAATGTTTAAAAGTACCAAGACTAAACTACAACTTTTAAGGTGATAATTGTAGAAGCTAATTAAATCTATAATTTGACAAGTTAAATGATAAGTTTTAACTTCTCAACTTTTAAGTTTGTGTCTATTTAGTTTTTAAACTTTTTTAAAGTTTCAAGACTTATTAGACACAAAATTAAAAATTTGAAAGTGATGCTTTTTAAAATTTAAGGACTAAATAGACACCAACTTACTTCTAATTTAAAATGGAAAATAGAGCAATGAGAGAAGGCTAAGCAATGAGAGAAGGCTATGTGGCTTATTTCATTTAAAATAGAAAAAGCCCTTTTGCACTAGCAAACTCTCCAAATATAGCATAAAGACATCTCCAATCCTTGTAAAGGTTTGAGACAAAAATTAATCAGAAATGCAATCATCCAATCAGATCCATCCAAGTTTTTCTAAAATTATTATAGTTTATTTGCTCTTTTCAGAAAGCAAATTTTGATTTGAAATTTTTGTGGGCCAATTTTTCAATTCTTTTTGTGCAATTAGAAAAAAAATGGGAGAATAAAATATAGTATATTCTTCTTCATAATTTTTTTTAAATGGCCTCTTCTTTAACTAGATTCAATAATTCATCCAAATTACCCCCACACCCCTTTGTCCTTTTTATATATCACCTGCTAATTCTTACCCTATTTTTACATTTAATCAATACTACATTTGTCTATATTCGATAACAAAAATATTTTATGCTCATGAGTTTGCTTATTGCGGCTTAATTTAGTTTTATAGATTGAATTAATTTGTACATTTTTAAAAGTTAAATATGCTTGAAAGAAAATATTTTATTTTATTTTATTTTTAAAAATTAAAATGGTTTAAGTACAGTACATTTTCGATTCACTTTTATTTTTTTAAAAAACTTTTTTTCCCTCAAACTATCCTTACTTTTGAAAGAGCTCAGGACATGATTAGAAATGTGTTTTAGTGCAGAAGATTTTTAAATGAGATGCTTTTCACTCTACCATTGTGATTAACTGTTTCAAGTTATAAAAAGCAATCTAGGTACTTCAAAAGAAAGAAAAAAAAAAAAAAATACCTTTTTGAGATTAAATATAATAAAAGATACAAAACTCTAAATGAAACATGAGTTCATTTGAATTTTTTGAGAAATAACATGATTATTAATTTTAGAAAAAAGCTTACCTGTTGTCTGGACAAAAAAAAAGTTGTTTTATTTTTTTAAAAAAATTATGTGGTGTCCAACTGAACTGCACCATAGCTACCTACTGCCCAAACAGTAGGTAAACTTTTCTCTTAATTTTATCCAATGAGACCACAAATAAATTTATACCGTATGATTTTTGAGTCAAATTTAAAATTCTATTAATCTATTGTTTTTTCCTCTCTCTCTCTCCAACTACTCACAAACAATTGAATTGGTAGATTCTTGTCGTTTGATGCTACACATGCAATTGCATAAAGTTAATAATACATCCAATCTTTCATAATAATTTAACACCATGACAAGGACAAATCAAAGAAGAAAAACTATAAAAAGCAACAAATTATGTTCAAAGAACAATTTTCTGTTGGATAATAATTTACACTTAATAGAAATTGATTCCTTATAAAGTTGACTAAATTAATAAACAAATAAATTGAAAAAAGAATATACAAAACAAACCAACACCTGATCTCTCTCTCTGTGATAAGTCTCAGCTGCTGCTGTTGATAAAAAAGAAACAAAATAATGGGCAACTACCTTCCACTCTTGGTAAGTGGAGCTTCCAGGTGTTCTGTTTTGGGAGGATAGACATAAAAAAGTTTTCTTCTTTTAACAAAAAAAGAAACATTGCCTTCTTGTTTTTCAATTGATCATTATTAATAAACTTTTTTAATTTTTTGGGCCTTTTGGTTTGCTTGGCATTCTCCTATTGGCAAAACATTGCTCATAATTGAGATCCGTTTAGTTAGGTTTTTCTCTATGACCAACAAGTGTCCGTTATTCAAGAAACAGACAATGGTTCTTTTTAATTCCCTTTGTGCTGTTTTTTTTTTTTTTTTTTATAAATATGTTTCATTTTGGGACATGTTTGGTTTTCCATACATTGAATTAAAAAAGGTTGCTGTCCTTCAATAGGGTTGAACTATTATTGTATGGTCTTTCCATTTTCTCAAAACAACAATTTAACTTTTGATGATTCAAATTTTTATCACTTCATTTGGATTTCTAACGAGTTCTCTAGTGGCCGATTTGGCGAAAGATTGATATTCATAATGCATGTGTGATTGAAAATTATTAACCTAAAATTTTAAAAATCATGTTTACTAACATTTTCATTTGTGCCAATTGATAAGGTGCTTGTTGAAAGCTCTATCAAATATATTTATAAATCGGACCTCTAAAATTTGCAGTAATAGTGGCTAGGATCGATCACAAGGATTGAAGATCTTAGATTAATTAAGTACTATAGTTACTCACACCTAATTTTATCTAGAGAAACAAAACTTTAAAGAAAAATAAAATAAAACTAAGCTAAATATTTACAAGGTTCGAGTCCATTTAGAGAGAAGATTAGAGAGAATTAACATGAAGTGCAACTTTAATTGATTAAGAAATTGTATTAACATGTAGCGAACATAAGCCAAGAATTACTAAATTATTTGCTTGACTCTCTTGAGCTCAAACAAACTCATGCATAGATATAAATCAACCAACTTTCGGTCTATTTCTACAAATAAGCATGACATTAACAATATTCTTTTAACGGCTTCTAACAATAACCTATTCATTCTCATGCAATAGATTATTATTAGTCATGCATCCAAGTTCTAAAACGAAGTTTACTTTCTCAAGCTAAACTCAATTTAACAAATATAAGTCATGGCCAAAAAGCTTAAACAAAACACACAAGATGCATAAATCCTTGTTACAATATACTACAATTCGGAATAAAAAAAATAAGTCTAACAATACAAATCTCCAAGAGTCTAATTACTCATAATTACATTCAATTCAGTTCATAAAATCCTAAAAACAACCAAAACAAAGCAAGAAACAAAGAGAAAAATTGGTTAACGCGTGCCAGCACTCGTTCCCGTCATGATGTCCTGCAATCTCGAGCTTGAGTCTCCTCCTTAGCTCTCCAAAGTGTCCTTAGGTCCCAGGGCAGTACTCCAATCGAAATTAGGGTATTCATCTCTAAAAAATGGCTCATTTTGACGAAACTAAAACTTCTTTTTTTATACTATCGAGACAGCATTGCAACATTGTCCCTTTGAATTAAATAAAAACGAAAACAATTTTTGTTCTGGTGTTACAACGCTCTGTGTTCAGTTTGCTGGGTTTGAAGGGCTGCATGTATATGGCGTTGCAACGCTATGCTCTCAGGCCTATATGCTTGTGCACTTCTTCTCCTTGTCCCTTTGGCCCAAAAGCTTTCCTTTAAGCTTCTTTTTATTTCTAAACCACTCCAAATCCTCAGTTTAGCTCTCAATGCTCGAATCCTGCAATTCATAACGTAAAAACATCAAAGTCCACTAAAAAATACACAAAACTAACTTAAATCTAAGCCTAGAAATATCACACTTTTGTGTGCTATCACCAACAAGAGCATAACTCAACGATTAAGGTATTTATCTATTCTATCTCTTGAGGTTGAATGTTTTCAAAATCTATCCCACAGTTGTTGTACACGTCGTTTGTTTTTCTAATCTATTTTAAAAATGGAATTAATTTGAAATCCTCATAGATTTTGAAAAATAATAATAATAAAAAGGTAATTCGTTAAAACCTATATTTTATTTTTAAATTTGGTTAAGGTTTTAAATTTATTTATTCTATTAAAATAATAAAAAGACGAGAAAAAAATGGTTAATATATATGCTTAATTTTTAAAACAAAAAAGAAAGTTATTATCAATTGAAATTCTAAACAAAGATTTTTATCCTAAGCTCTTGTATGGTTTAAAATTTTAGGTCAAGAAAAATAAACGACATCGAAAACATTATTAATCATCTCAAAAAAAATTATTTTCAAATTAAGACACTCCCCAATCCTTTATCATTTTAATTATAAAATGAAAGGTTGGATATTTTAAGGGTAAATTATAAATTTGGCCTTTAAACTAGGATGCTAATTGTGTTTAAAAAATTGAGATAAATTCTATTTCTAGAAAACCCCATTAGAATTTAGAATTCAAATAATATAATGATTAGTTATATTGTAGAAACCTAAAGAGCCTACTAGAAGAATTGGATCCATACCTATTTTGTTCCTAACAAGCCCTTATACATAATATATATCGAAATTTTCCATCTGTCAAGGATTTGGAACATCTCAAGAAGATGATTTTTTAATATCTATAATATATTAAAAAGTAAGAGTTTATGGACAAATATTTTTAGATTAAAATATTCTTTTAAATTTTAGTTAATTACATTAATTAAATATTCTATTTCGATTTAATTTCAAATCCACAACAATAACAAGATAATTTGATTAAAATAATTGAATTAATTCTTATCAATCAAATCATCCTAATATGATTTGATAATTTGATTCAAATTGATATTAAGAACATTTTTTTCCTATTGAATATATCATTTGATTCAAAATCAAACACAATTAGGATTTGAATCTAAATTCTCTAAATATATTGAGTTAATTCCAATTGTTTGCATCTTCAAAACACACCTCATCCAAATTTTATGTTTCTCCAATTCCGGTTTCTCCAATTTTTTATTTCTCAAATTTTTCGTTTCTCAAATTTTTCGATGTCTCCAACTCTCCCTTTGAGGTATCTTATTTTTTTCTTTTTTTTTATTTGATTTTGATTTCGTTAATTTGTTTGTATCACCCAAATACTCTTCTAATTCTAATTTGTTTCCATCTCTAGAATACACTTCTCCAATTTTCTGTTTTAGGTATCTCAATTTTTTTTTGATATTTTGATTTCTTTAAGTTGTTTGCATCTCTGCAATACACTTCTAATTACAATTTGTTTGCATCTGCATAATACATCATAATTCGATTTGATAATTAGACTTAAAATGAATATATGATTTAATTTTAAATTGATAAATTTGAATCAATAATCTTAACTTGATAAGCAATTTGGTTCTATAAATTGCATCAAATTATCATACATTTAGTTTTTTTTTTTAAAAAAAAATTGATGATATAATTTGCTTCAAAATCAAATCAACATTATATTATATTAAAAAAATTGAATGTATAATTTGATTGAAATTGATATTTAGAACATTTTTTTTTTCCAATTGAATATATCATTTGATTCAAAATCAAATGCAATTAGGATTAAATCTAAATTCTCTATATATATCCCTCTATAAATTGGGTATTCTCCAAATTTTTTTGGTTGCAGCTTCAGAAATAGGCATCTCCTCCAATTTTTCATCTGTTTAAGGTATCTTTTTTTTCCCTTAAAATCCCTCTATAAATTTGCACTTCTCCATTTTTTTTACAGCTCCAAAAATAGATTCTCCTCCAATTTTCATCTGTTTCAGGAATCTCTTTTTTTTTTTTTTCCCTTAAAATTCCTCTATAAGTTGGCACTTCTAGAATTTGTTTTGCAACTCCATAAACCTCCAATTTGCACTTCTTTTTTTTTTTCTTCTTAAAATTCCTCTATAAATTGGTACTTATACAATTTTTTTTTGCAACTCTAGATATCTCCAATTTGCTCTTCTTTTTTTCATAAAATTCCTCTATAAATTTGCACTTCTACAATATGTTTTGCAGCTCCAAAAACCTCCAATTTGCACTTCTTTTTTTCCCTTAAAATTCATCTATAAATTGGCATGTATACAATTTTTTTTGCAACTCCAGAAACCTCCAATTTGTACTTTTTTTTTCCTTAAAATTCATCTATAAACTGGCACTTCTATAATTTTTTTTTGAACTCTAGAAATAGAAATCTCCTTCAATTTTTCATCTATGCTATTTCTTTTTTTTCTTTTAAATTTCGTTAGTCCCATTTTTTTTCCTTTTCTTTTTGCCTTTTATACCAAACAAAGATCAAATTAAAATTTAAATATAAAATCTCTCTATAAATGGGCACTTCTCCAATTTTTTTTAGCTCCAAAAATATGCATCTCCTCCAATTTTTCATATTTAAGGTATCTATTCCTTCTTTTTTTTTCTTTTAATAATTTCGTTAGCCCCACATTTTTTTCTGCCTTTTATAGCCGAAACAAAGATAAATAATAGCTAATTTTTTTGTTACTTAGACCATTAGAGATGTTGAGTTGAATTTCTTTTTTCATACTAAATTAATTTGTTCCCATATCAGGTTTTTATTGGTGTTGTTCGTGACAAAGTGAACAACTTTTTTACTCTTCCCTGTGAAGGGAGCAATAAATTTACATATTATTTATTTTAGAATTCTTTTAATTGTTTTAAATTCTAATAATGGCTAGAAATTTACAAATTATTATTTTTTCTTTCGGATTCGAAATTTAATAATTATTGGGTTTAGTTTTTTTCTTTCATTAAATAAATATCAATGAAAAATATTTATATGATATATATTTAAACTCCTTTTAATTTTCTAATGTGGCTTCATCTCTATAATGAGATAAATATTTTAATTCTACAATTAAAAAAAATCAATAATTCTTATGGGTGTGAATAAATTATTTTTTAATTATCTTTTAAAAGCAATATTATGATATCTACATTCATCTATACTATATAAAACATTCTTAGATTTTTAGACCAAATATCCCTTTAAATTTTAGTTAATTACATCGATCAAATCTCATACTGGATAATAATTCAATTTAATTTTAAATTCAAAATAGAATTCATATATATTTTTTTTCAATCGAAGTTATGATTTGATTGACTTCGATTGAAAATCAAAACAAATTAAGATTTGAATCTAATTTTTTCAGTTAATTTAAGCTTCAACTTTTTTTTGCAACTTCATAAGTAGACATCTCATCTATTTTAGGGGCTATTTGGGCGTGGATTATAATAGTCTGTGGAGTATTTTGCACTCCAAACATAGACTATTATAACTTAGACTAAATAACTTTGTAGATTATATAACTCCACTGACTATTATAACTCAAACTATTATAACTCACTCAACACCCAAACATCCCCTTAGATATCTCTTTTTCTTTTTAAATTGATATATATATATATGTATGATGTATGTATATATATATATATATGTATGTATGTATGTATGTATGTATGTGTGTGTGTATGTATGTATGTATGTATGTATGTGTGTATGTATGTATGTATGTATGTATGTATTTTTTAACTTACATCCCCTTCCTTCCATTTTTTTTTAATCTAGAAATCAATTAATTATTTTCTTTAAACATTTTTAGATTTTTAGACCAAGTACTCCTTTAAATTTCAGTTAATTACATCGATCAAATCTCATACTAGATCATAATTCAATTTAATTTAATTTTAAATTTCAGTTAATTACATCGATCAAATCTCATATTAGATCATAATTGAATTTAATTTTATAAATTTTCTTTTTCAATCAAAGTTATGATTTGATTCAAAATCAAATCAAATTAGGATTTGAATCTAAATTTTCCAATTAAATTACACTTCAACTTTTTTTGCAACTTCGTAAGTAGACATCTCATATATATATATATATAGTAATATGTATTTTAATTTTTTTTTTAACTTACATCCCCTTCCTTTTGTTTTTTTTTTTTCAATCTAGAAATCAAATTAAGTGCTTTCTTTAAATGACTACTTCTTAATCTAATCTTTTAACTTAATCTTATAATATATGATTGAGATTTATAACTATTTAGCTCATTTAGAGTAATTTTCAAATTCGATAAAAAGTTATGTTACAAAGTTAAATAAAAGTAAGTAGTTTTAAAAGTTTCAAAACCAGTTTAAAAAGATCCTAAGTAAATCAATTTGAATGTTTAGTTATTTAAAAATCAAATTTATTTATTAATTAATTCGTCAATTGTCATCTTAAAATACTTAAAGAAGAGAATCATTTCCATAAAAGGGAATTGAGCAAATTAACCACAATAAAATTGAATCTTATAAGTTATTTTTTTGATAAATTATATTTCTCTTCTCACTTTAATCAAATCATAATCTCTCATAATTGAGAGTAATATTTCTAATTCGCTATTTGAAATATGAAAAATTTTCATTCAAATTATTTTAGGTAAAATTATAATCTCAATGTTCTTCTATATAAAGGAAACGTATAAAGACACTTCAATCTAAAATACACTTAGATAATTTTTTTTTAAAAAAAAACTTCAAAATTTTTAAAAAAAAACTATATTATGTGTCATAGAATATATATATATATATATATATAGTAATAATAATAATAATAATAAAATTTTAAAAACCTTAAAAAAAATTAAAAATTATATTATATTTAAATTATGTTATATTATATAAAAATTTATATTATAATAGAAATTTTTTATTATATTAAAATTAGTGAAATTAAAAATACTAAATGATAATAGAAATAGGAAAAAAGAATCTTGAAGCTAATTAATTATAAAGGAATCATAATAGAAATATAAAATAATAATATTCAACATCTAATAAATATACCACTATTAATTAATTTAAAAAAATAATTTTATCAAGAACATATAATATTAAACACACGTGTCATGCACGTGGTAATAAATTAGTAATCTCTAAGTGGGAGCCATTCCATTTGGAATCATAACCACATTTTGAATCTAACATGTCTAACTATATCATGGATTTTTAATACTTTATTTTTGGGAGAAAGATGGATGGGTTTCTATTTTTCCCTATGTGGTGGCCTTTCTTTTTCACATCATAATAACCCTTGGCAAGATGCATGTCTTTTTTTTTTTTAATCTCTTTTTATTACTTGTTATTTTTTTTTTAATTTTGTAAATAATAGTATAGTATTTGTGGGAGTGACTTAAACAATTAAAATTAGAGATGATCGATAGCTGTAGAAGGATCAAGAAAATGACAAAGTCGTTTTATATCACACGTGAAAAAAATTGTGTAACTCAAATGAAAATTAGTGAAAGTCTCTATTTTATAGAGTGAGATGTTTGGTTGTTGTTTGATTTTTCTCATTAAGTTATTCTTTATTGATTGGAAGTTTCATATGATAAAGGAGTGCTCTCGATAAAAAGTGAAATTGTTTTATGATATAGTTGTTGAATGCCACATAGCTTAGTGTCCTTTGTCCAAGAGTCAAATTGCTCAATTTAATTTTAGAACATAGTAGAAGCATAATCACTATGTTCTAGTGAGATTGAAAACGTACTGATTCAATGTATCCTTATTCTTTAACCAGACTCAACCATAGAGATAGAAATGTGAAATCAATAATTGTGTCAAAAAAAAAAAAGATGGATGACAATAAAGTAAACAAAGCTTATTTATGTGTTTTTTTTTTTAAATATGAGATATGTGCAATGAAATTACTCATTTTTTTTTAGTTAGGGTTGGTTGAATATTTCTTTTAAAAAAAATAAAATTGTTTTGAAACGCAAAGACTCCCAAACATTTAAAATCAAAATTTCTAATGATTAAAATGGAGAATCTTGATTTGTGTGGCAGCCATGGCTTGCCCAATGAAGAAGAATAATGCTTCCATGTGTGAACTTAGATAGGCCAACTTAGTGTATGATTCTTCTCTTAAAACTTTGACACCTGTTCACAAAATTAAATGATTAAATGATGTGGACTATTACGTTTTCTACATGGAAAATGAGATCTCTATATATTCATAAAAAAGATTGAAATGTAGACAGCCAAACGCACCCTTACCTCTCTCAATGGTTTAATGCTATGATATTTGTAAAAAGGAGGGGGAGAGAGACTTGTGTATGAAATATCTGTCTTTTTGATCAGGAAGATTAGATGGAGAAAAGTTATAATATTACCAAATACATAATATGTTCGATTAATAAAATCATTCACTGTCTGTTACATAAAATACTAATTTATTACGGGTGTTAGAATTATAATTAAATTAAAATCTTACCAGAAATTAATGAATATAATTTTGATTGATGTAGTAAGAGATAAGATCTAAATAATTACTACAATCATATTACTATCAAGATAATCCTTATTTTAATCACATTGAAATTATGATATTATCAAATTGTTCGTCATAATCCAAAATTTTTCTTTTTAACGTTTTTTCGTTATGTATTGACTTGGTCTTAGAATTGATGAAAGTCGACATATATTCCCTAAATTATGTTTAGTTTTGTTGTTCGAAGAGTTGAAAATGAAAGGATAATTGTAAACAAAAGGACATCCAACACAGAAAGCTAACGATTCTTTCCAACAAGAGATGGAAGCATCCATTTTGGAGGACGGACAAACAAGTCCTTTCACATAAACCAGGTGTCAACTTGTAAGTGGATAAGATATGAAATTTAATCCAAATATAGTTCTAGCACTAAGCAGTGTAAATTGATGAGAGCTTCAATGTTCTTCTTTTTGGGTAAAAACAATTGAAATTAAATAGGGAGGAATACTAATCTTTGATCATTCACTATATATGTTACAATTATTGATATGTTTGTTTCACACAACATTTTAAATCAGAGTAGGTAAAGGACTTCGTGATAGGACACGTCTCCTCCATATTGTACTGACACCTTCCCTATATGCTCTACATTGACTTTTTTTTCTTTCTTGAACCTGTAGTAGGAATAGCTTGTGCATCGATGTGGTGCTATATAGTCTAACAAACTCCACCACTCAAGTTAGTGTTAGAGTGATGTCGAGTTGAGTAGGGCCATAGAGATTATTTATCCATAAAGGTGGGTGACTCCTTTTTATAAGGTTGAAGGTCATGAAGAATCTTAAGTTAAGTGTAGGTCTTCGAGTTCTGATTGCTACTTTATTGGAAGGTTTTTCAAGGATATTTGATTGCCATGGTGGAGAACTAGGTCATGTCTAGAGTCACATCAAGCCCACGTTGGCTCCCTTTGATTTCAAACGAAATATTTATTTGTTATTGCGTGATTTTAAGAGATTTTAAATTGTAATAGAATTCAAACATTTTTCTATTTAACTTTTGAAACAAAATGGTTTTGAATCTTGAATTATATTTTTACTTAAAAAATATAGATAAAAAATGATTAAATTTTACATGATTTCGAAGTTAATTGAAAATCTAACATCACTAAAAAGTTAGCTTCTCATTCACAAATTATGATTAAAAAAAAAAACAATATTCTACCTTGCTAGTGTAATCTTTACTTCCCTTTTATTTTTAATAAAAATCTAAATAAATTTTTTTTGCATCAATTTCAAATCTCTCTTGTTCCAAACCAAACTAAAAACTTGGAATCATTCTAATTTTTAAAATAATATCTTATATGCTTTCTAAATAAAGTGTGAGAGCTTAAATGTTGCCAAGCATCTCTTTATTGGTGTAAATATTAACTAGTTCATTTTAATAATAAATATTAACTAGTTAATAAAGTAAATTACAATAGAAAGTTAGAAACTACCTTGTATGTATAAAAAAACTACTTGCATATTTATTCATCGACTCCGGAGAATTAATTGTTTTTTTTAATAGAATTGATTAATTTATAAAAAAGTGATTAGATTTTAGATAATTAAATAAAAATCTTAACTTTTTTTAGTACAACAAATATGGAGTATGAAAATTTAAATCTTCAACTTCAAAGAAAAGAATACATGCTTATTACTGTGGAACTATGCTATGGTGAATAAAAATCTAAATCACATTTTACAAATTTTATTTCTATATATTCTCAAACAACATATGGTAGGACTTTAACAGTCTCATTCCTACCTACGGAATGGCCTTTTAAAATTTTGGTTAATCACTAAGTATAATTATTTTACCAACATTAATATTTTATAAGGTAACCTAATCAATCATTTGATGAACTTAAAAGTGAAAAAAAAAAGAATTACATTATCAATATACTTTTATTTTTTTTAATTCAACAATATTTGGAGGTGAGATTCGAATCTCTAAGCTCTTAGTTGAGGATACATGTTAATTACCACTGACTTAAGCTCATTTTGGCCAATATATTTTATATTATACAACATAACATGTTAATTATCATTAATTTCAGAACTTGCAACGGATTAGTCAATTTAGACATAGCTTAACAGTATATTAAACAATATAACATGTCAATAATTAGTTTCAGAATTTGCAACAAATGTCGATCATAAGTTTAAAGACCAAAATAGAGAATAAATATAAAAGTTCACGAAAAAAATTTCGAGACTACTAAAAAAAAAATAATTTTTTTTAGACTAAAATGAAATTTAAACATTTTAGAATGATTTTTAAACCTTTTCTTCAAGGAATATCTTCAAACATTAGAGAAGACGGGCTAGGCATGTGAGTCCTAACGAGTTGAATGAAAAGCCAAATTTGATAGGGGCAATTAATGTCATATGATTTATTTATGTATTATTATTATTTTTTGCAATGGAATGCCATATGATTTTGCCAAAACAATAGCAATAATAAGAATGATTATTATTATAATAATAAAAATGTCCTATGATAGAACGTTTGCCGTTATCTTTAGGGCAAATGGATGAAGTTGAAGAGCTCCTTTACGTGGACAACCCTTTTTTTAAAAGCTACTTTTGAGCTATGCTTTTCTTTGTTTTTTTCAACCCATTTCTTTTTCTTCTTTTTCCTATCCCCTACTAAAAAGTTTCGGTTACATTCCTAGATTTTGAATCACTATTATCTATACTTATCATCATTAACACTTGTTCACGGGACTTTTTATCTTTTTTTTTTTTTAAAAGTTTAACAATATGTAGAGATGAAGATTCGAACTTTCAGCCTAATTTTAGTTAAAATTATAATATCTTAACCAGTTAGTATATTTGCCTAAGTGCATGTTCAAAGGATTCTTAACTTAATAATTTGAGCTTTATGATGAATGATATATCAAATTTCATATCATACCAACACTTTTTAAATTAAACTAGCATGCAATGAATGTGAAATTTTGTAGGTTTATTCTTATTATTCTTATTTTGAGTTAAACAACATTTGAGAATGGAAGATTCGAACCTCTGACCTCTAGGTCGATGATACATGTCAATTACTGTTGAGCTATGCTTACTTTGACTTGTCGTTTTACTGTACATTATGAAAATTATAAAATTAATAAAATAGTTAAAAGTTAGAATATAATGTAATTTTATAAATTTGGCGAAGGTAGTTTTAACATCTTATTCTTATATGAATTATTTAGGAATTAGTTTGACGTTGTACAAAAAAAAATTGTTGGCATTTAAATCAATTCATACCCTTGTTATGTGAACGTTGAATTATACATTTACATTTTCTTTTTGTGATTAAATTATATAACTTTCTTCTGATTTTTCATATATCATTTTATTGAAATTAGGAAGGAAGAAATTGGGCCTTAAAAAAGGAAGAAAGTGCCAATAAATAAATAATGTTTTAAAGAAGAAACAGAATGGCTATCTATTGGCCTTAAAATGCATTTTTGATGTAAATATGCGTAATTGTGAATATTGCAATGCGGCCAAAACTGAAAATACTAAAAGAGAATAGTAAAAATGATTATATAAATTTGAACAAATTGATTTATTTTAAGGATAAAACAGATTATAATTAAGCCAAAGTGTGATCATAGCTCAACAGTAATTGACATGTACTCTCAATCAAGCAGTTAGAGGTATGAATTTCCCCACTTCTAAATATTGTTGAACTCAAACCAAAAAAATAATAATTGAAATGGAAAATATGAACTATACATTATTTATCTATCTATATATATATAATCCCTTTTTTGAGCTACTTTCTTTCCTATCTCTCTCAAAAAAAAAAAAAAAAATTGTTTCCATTAAAAATATTTTCTCTCACTGATCTTTTTTTTTACTCCTACTTTCTCTCAATACAAATATTATTTTAACATAAATCTCTCTGTACACCCTCTTTACCTCGATGTAGGTTCTCTTTATATAAATATTTTCTTTGACTTATATATTACCTTTTATGTGGACTTTCTTTAGTAACTTGTGCATAGCTCAACTAGTTAACAGCTCAACTAGTTAACGTATATATTTTTGACTAAAAAATTGGAGGTTCAAATCTCCCTATCTCTACCTTTATGTTGTTGAATAAAAAAAACTCACTCAAACACTTTCTTTCAATATCTCTTTGACACATATGTACTTAACTTTATTTATTTATTTTTTTAGTATATACACTTCCTTTAATCTCTTTATTTGTACACTTTCTCCATATATTCATTTTTTTCATGCACTCTCTTCATAGTCATATACTTTCTTTACACATATAATTTTGTTTATTAATTTAATTACTCTCTCTCTCTCTCTCTCTCTCTCACTAGTCTAAATTTGCACTTTTCCTCTCTCGAACACATTTCTTAACACGAATATATTAAGACATAATTGCCTTCCAAAAAAAAAAAAAAAACAAGTGTGTGCAATGTACTTTTCTTTTTTGAAATTTCAATTCTAATTTTCAATGAGTTGATAAGGAAAAAAAGTTCTTTTTTTTTTTCAAGTGATTATTGATACTACAATTGAAAAATGAAACTTCTTTGAGAAAGAGAATTCACTATCTTTGCTTAAAGGAAGCAATTATAATCCTTCCAATTCAAAGTACTTTGTGTGAAGTAAATTACACAGGTCAAACCTCTTCCAAAAGCATACACACATGCTATATTAATCATTATCATCATCATCTTTTAATTTCCTATCAAGTTTTTGGTTTTGTGTTAAGAGGCAATGTAACCAAACATATGATTTGAAAGCTTAATGTGAAAGTTAGTCTCCAAGCTCAATGTAATTTCCCTTCACTCAAAACCCCATTTCTCTCAAAAGATGATCATCATCATAAATTTGACATGCAATTTTAAAATAATTGTGGCCTAGCTAAGATGTAGACTTTCTCTTCAAAAGTCTTCATTGTATTTGTCCCATGATTCTTAAATATCCCTTAGCTCCACCATACACATCCATTGATGGTGCTTGTCCTTTGCAACAACAAGAAAAAAAAAAAGTAAGATCACTTTGAGATTGCATTATCTATCTGCATGTACTTGAATTCAATAATGTTCAATGAGACTTTTTCACAGACAACTGGTTAAATATTGTTGTGGGTTTGTTGTACAAGCACTTTTGAGCCTCAAGAGCCCTCCAAACTAAGGCCAAAAAGTAGGGCATTTTTTTTCATGGGACATAGCTAGTACGGCACCAATATACTTGCATCTAGGTTAGGGTGTTGTACAATGTACATCAATATTGCTTCTTTTATAAAGTACAAAGTTGACGTTGCATTATGTTATGGATTTTGGTTTATTTTAATTGATGTACATGTAGATAGTACACTTACAATCAATTTTTTTAAGAATATTGCATTACAAATGCGAGGATAAAAGTCAACTCTTTGATTTATATAAAGTTGTTACTAATGTATAGTTAGGTTTCTTGTAAAAGAAAGTATTGATGTGCCAATCCGAGCATAGCTTAGTGGATAAGATCAATTATCCTCTCAAAGATTGATGGTTTGATTTTCTACCCTTGCAATTGTTGAACTAAAAAAAAAAGATGAAGTATGACTGACATCTTGTTAATGAAGCAAAATCTATGAAATATTTAAATAAGACAATAATTCATTGAATGTAATCACCAACGAAGATTCTTCTTTGTTCATAGCCTAAGAGAATTATTCTTCTTTGTTCTTCACAGATACATAATTATGACAGCTTCCTTAATATTTCTTCTATGAGAGAATTATGCTCTCTATATTTTTCTTTTGTAGAGTAGAAGGGAGAGTTTCTATATCTCTGTGAGTCATTTTATTAGATCTCGTAAAAACTCAATCTACTGGATCGATCCATGCAATTAATTACTAAGACTTCAAGAATAAACATTCTAACTGTTTTCTCCTCAAAAATCAAATATAATTTGATTGATTAATTAAAATATACTTTAATTTCATGTGTTAACTAATTGAATTATGTTTATGTTAGACTTGCCATCAACTTTTTATATTAATGTAAAAGTTGCCTATAGAGGAAAATGTGCTTTTTTTTTTTTTTTTTTTAAAGTATGTACAAGAATTTATAATTTAATAAATTGATATAAGGGTAAAATGTTTGTAAGCATGTTAAACTACACCAATATGTTTCTCAATTTAACCATTTATAAAAATCTAATATTACAAATAAAATCCTAAAAAAATTGGTTAAAAAACTAAATCTTAAGAATTTCTATATGCAAACTATAATATGTGAATTAATGAGATAAACTACCTCGTTGATATATGTTGATTAATAATAATTAATTTAAGAGTAATCTGAGCCATTAATTTAAGAGCAATCTGAGTCTAACTAACCTAACTCGTAGGGATTGTTTGGGGGCGTGAGTTATAATAACCTGTGGAGTACTTTGCATCCAAAACACAGACTATTATAATTCCAGACTAAATAACTCTACATTTTAAACAATATTATATAATTCCACAGACTTTTATAATCCACAGACTATTAATAACTCATGTTATTATAAAATACTCAATGCCTCAAACAGCTCGTAAGATATTATAACTTCGACTAAAAAGTTAGGAGTTCAATTAAAAAAAGAATCTAAGATAAAGATTATCACTATACTAAAGACAGGCCAATAGCACAAGATAAGAGTTGATAACCTCACGTTTTTTAATTTTCAGAAGAAACAATTAGATTTCTGACATGATAGGCTCTTCGTCCATAAAAAGGAGCTTCCCACCAATATTAAACCACCCCACCACCTCCATTACCATTAAAAATCGACTTTCATTTTATAAATTATAATCATTTGGGACACATTATTTGATAAAAAATTTATTTTCAGTAGTATTTGATAATAATTTTATTTTTAGTTTTCTGTTTTTAAAATTTAACCTTGCTTACATTATCATATTTCTATAACTTATAATCTAGTTGTTAAAATATTTTTGAAGTCCCAATATCTATAAGGGCTTGATTGGTAGAAAACTAAGTCTACTTTTATATATATATATATATATATATATATATATATATATATATATATATATATATATATATATATATATATATATATATCACACTTCAAATATTAATACCGAAGTTCACTTCAAATATTAATACCAAAGTTTACTTTAATATTTTTTTAAAAAGCTAAGTTTACTTTTTTTTTTAATCTCACTTTTAAAACCTTAATCACACACATATATATACAATTTCAAATTTTGATTAGGATTTTAAAAATATTTTTAGAGGTCGATTACACATAACAAAGAAAATTGCCAACATGATTTTTTTTTTTTTTTTAAACAAAGTTGTTGTCAAACTAGATTTCAAGGTATATCAAGGTAACCTTGATAATAATGTAATTGTTTCCCACTTTTCTACCAATCATTTAATAGGAAATTAGAGTATTTTAGGCAGAAAAATAAAACTATCAAATTTATTTATTTATTTATAATTAAACAAATGGTTGAGATCAAACTTTCAACATCAAATGAAATTATATATCTACACAATTAGTTCATTTAATTAGTTAGAACAACCTTGATACTTTCAAAACTTGACCTTTAAATGCATTGAAAGAATAAATTTACTCTAATCCATTAACTTAGATTTTTTTAGTATTATTAACTTAAATCATTGAAAGAATAAATTTACTCTAATCCATTATTTTTTTAGTATTATTAACTTAAATTTTTTTAGTGACATAATTTAGTGGATTATCCGGGCATGAAGTCTTAAATTCAAACCTTTACAAATTTATTCTCTTTTCATTTCGAATAAAAGTTTTTTTTTAAAGAAATATGTATTTAGGTATTCAAGAGCTCACACATGTAAAAGATGAATTTATGGTTGGTTTAAGAGCTGATTAAAAATAAATCAATCCCAACATAATTGTTCCTATCTCCCTAAGAAAATAGATGGGTGTTGACCCACTATAGCTCAATAGAAAGAAGATAACATAACATCAAGTCCAACTAGCTAGTGAGCAATTATTTATTATTATTATTTTTATAACTAAGAAAGGATTGAAAACACATTGTAATGAGATCCCCATTTCCCCTAACTCTCTCCAACACACAATGCCCCTCACAAGTCTAAGTGTGGTGTAGTGGCCAAAACAACACCATAAGTGCATGAGAAATGTCCATCTTCTTTTCATTTAATTTTGACATGTTGAAAAGCTTGCTCTCCTCATTTTCCATTCAACCCAAACATATATAGGTTTTAATTTATGGACCCTCTAAACCACCAAGCAACTAGGAGAATATGTGGGAGAGATCTTATCACCAATTATTCTCTCTCGATTCATATTGTCTAACTTCTTTACAATACATAATCAATTGAACTTTGATATTTTTCTTAACCAATAGAAACATATACTTTAAAAAATATGATATTCACACTCAATAAATAGAATGATTTTTTTTCTTATGTAAAAAAATATTCAGACTAAATTGTTTTTTGAGGTGTATCAATCAACAATGATAAATAATAGATTAGTGGTAGAGAGCTAGTTGATAGATTCCATATAAATTGAAATTAAATTAAAATAATTAATGACAATTTTTTTGTTTGTTAAATGTCTTTTGTATATGGCATTAATAGTTTAATTTCTTCCCACTTATAATCTAATTCTACTAGACAATAGACATGGCTATTTGCACATATATATGGCCAATTTTCTTATATAATTTGCATGAAAAGAATATTCTTCCATTCTCATAATTAAAACTCCAATTCAAAGAACTTTTGCAAAGTTGACTTTAAAAGCATGCAATTCTCCCCAATATAAAGATTAGACTACTACTTTTGGAGTCAAATCACCATGTAGTATTTGAAAATATCTCATTCATTGCCTAGATTTTTCAAGGCTTCGATTTTCTGTTTCCAATTAGTGAAGCGAATCTAATAATTTTTTTTTGAATCTAATAATTTTACCACAACTCATTAATTGGTAATTTCAAGAATGACATTAATGTAATTTTTTCAAAATTTGATTAATCAATTATATAATCCATTCTTATTTCTACTATATATTAAAACGTGGGATAGTTGAGAATTATTTTTAAATTTGGTTGTCTTTTATATAGTTTCAAAATTCCAAACCTATACCTAATAACAATAGTTTATACTCGACTTATTTCATTACTTTTAATAAAATAAAAATAACATTTATGTTATAAAATTAAAATGAATCACATGAAATTAAAAATGTGCTTGGATTATAATTCAAATTTTTAATTGAAAAATTAATTTAAAAATCCTATGACTTTACTTTTAAATTTTCATGATTTT
Organism: Trichosanthes truncata; assembly: GCA_033996785.1. Taxonomy (NCBI): domain Eukaryota; kingdom Viridiplantae; phylum Streptophyta; class Magnoliopsida; order Cucurbitales; family Cucurbitaceae; genus Trichosanthes; species Trichosanthes truncata. Next base: position 81,230,833 of record JAWPNB010000003.1, read on the forward strand.
ACTTTTAAAATTTCCAAAATAAATAAACTTTTAAAACAAACTTCAAAAAACTTTTTTTTTTTGGAAATTTTTTTTTCTAAAACTTAAATAAATATAGACACCCATTTCAAGTAAAAGTTTTCTAGGCGTCTAATGATCAATAATTTTTGGTTTTGTATAACATTTTTTTTTTGTTTTTTATTTCATGCTTTTAAATAATTAAGCTTGAATTTTTTTTTAATTCATAAAAAGATTTAAAAAATTTTGAAAACATACAAAAATCTATTCATTATTTTTGGGAAAAAAAAATAAAAACAAAAGCAATGAATAGGATAGTAAGCAGGGTTAACGTTTGAAAAAAAAAAAAGGAACAATGAAAATATCAAATACGACCTTCACTTTTTTCTTTTTTTCAAATAATTAACTTGGTTTTAGTTTCTAAAATTTGGTGGGATTTTTAAACATCTAAACATAACATATAAAAAATTCAATTAATTAAATAGAACATAAGAAAGAATTATATGATATATGAGTCATGAATTTAAATAACATGAAAGGGAAATTTAGTCCCTAATTAATATATTAATGAGTCAATTTAAACTTTGCTAATTGAACTATTAAAAGATGGTTATCCAATATATTCATTTAAAATATTTGTGAGGCCAACATGAGCATGACTCAATTAATATAAAGTATGTATGATCTAGAGGTCAATCTCCCATCACATATTGAATTTAAAAAAAAATGTAAGAAAACCAATGAGAGCTTGCCACAACCACCTTCATCTTTTATAAAAAAAAATAATAATAATAAAAGAATAATAAATAATAAAAGAAGAAAAAACCAACTTCACCTTCATGTCTTGGTTGAAATTATTGATGGAAATTGATGACACTTAAAGGGAATCCACTCCTTTTTCTTTCTTTTCTATTATTTATAATGATTTTCCACTTAAATCAGTCAATTTTAGTTTACATGGTAATTTAATACGAATTCTTTTTTGAAACAGAATTTAATCTTAATTCATTGATTCTTAAATCAATTTCCACATCAAATCGAAAACGCAAGTTTAGTTTTTTTATTTTTTATTTTTTGTTGACACGTCCTCATGTTTGAACAATGAAAACGCAACTTTTTAATCAAATTGTTATTTGAAACAAAAATTGATATATTTAAATTTGCTGGAGATTGATTGGCCATTTGAGGCTTATATATAAATAATATATATTTTTTGAATATATGCTCTTAGAGGGCTTTTTTTTTCTTCTTTTTTTTTTCAGTTTAACAATTCGAGGTGGAAAAATCGAACAATTGACTTTTAAAATGGTAATAAATACCTTTATCAACCGAATTAAATTGACATATGTTCTAAAGATTTGCTCAAAATTAGAGTGCTTGATTTAATGGAGAATTGAAGCTACATTTGCTTTTATTACGAGCATTTTGATAAACATAGTGTTTAACAACAAATCAAATTGTTGTTTTGGTTCTAATATTTTAAATGTATTTTTTATTTCATCAGAAGTGTTTTTTAATGATTTATATTTACTTAAAATCATTTTTAGAATTGAGAAATTAAGTCATACCATAGTTTTGGTTCCTAAAATTCACACTTATTTTAAATTTAATCTCTAAAGTTTAAATACTTCTATTTCAGTCAAAATCTCAATAAATTTTATATTCATCTTACTTATTAAAACTTTTAATGAAAAAGTATGGCTCACTTTTTCTTTTCTTATATGACGATTATGGTTCTTGAATGCTCAAAATTTTCTTGTAAGGTTTAATTTCTTCAATTTTCTAGCTTCTTTCCTTCTTCCCATGACTATTAAACATCCTTTGATCATACTTTTTTCTCATATGAGGGAGCTATATATAAATATTTGTCCATTTTGTCATTACTATATCATGAACGCTATTCATTAAGAAGGTTGTAATCAATTCAAATTGTATTAGTAAAGACTAAATTTGAAATTTATTAAAACTTAAGAGACTAAAATTGAACATTTTTAAACTTTAGAGACCAAAATAGAAACAAACAAAAAACTTTATAGACCAAAGGTAAATTTTATACAAGAAACTATTGTAAATATGGACATATTTATGTACGAGAAGCTAAAGAGATGAATTATATGTGAAGGGAATTAGTAAGAAAAAGAGCATATGAATAGAGAGAACATGGAAAGAAGTTGTATGCCACATGAAATTAAGTGGGGGACAATGTGTATATAGAAAAAAAATAAAGAGATAAAATATATGTAGTGGTCGAGAAACTATTGATAAAAAGTGTGTTAGGGAGGAAATTAGTGAGAGAAAGTATGTTTATTAAAGGGACACTAATGTAGAGAACAATTATAAATGTCAAGAGAAGAGAAAGAGAAAAAAATACACATGAATATAGAAAGAATCATTGAGAAAAAGTTGTGCATGTGAAAAAGATAAGTAAGATCACGGTAAGCTATCTAAGACAATGTATGTATAGTAAGAGAGATTAAGAGAAAAATGTGTAGATAAAGATAGATTTGCATAATTAAAAGGTATATATTTATAGAGAAAGATTAGTATTAAAAGAAATTATATTTATAAATAAATTTTTTAGAAGTGTGTGTATTGTATTGCACAAAATTAGTGATAAAGATTATAAGTACAAATGTCCAATATTTTTGTTGAAAAAAACTTAGCTATTTCATACCATTTTAAAAAACTACTTTTAAATTATCGCTAAAATAAATGTTTTTATGTAGGAAATTTTTTTAATTAATCATTTAAAAAGGAAATGTTTTTAATCATTTAAAAAGTTATACAATAAATTAATCACTCCCAAATATCAATCTTACCACGAAGATAAAAGCACTAAAAAGCCCCCCAAAAAAAAACAATTAGCAAAACATTTATAATAATTTACTTTCGAAAGTCATGGTGATCATAAGCTAGATGGTAGATATCCTAATGAATAGTGTCAAAATTTGATACATGTAATTCTTATTTTGATTCTTAAATTTTCAAATGTTTTATTTGTGTCTTTTTCTACAAATTTTATATAAAATAATAATTTGAATTCTTAGTGTTTATATTTTATAAGAAACATACACGCATGTGCATTAGAAATTTGACGTGACACATATGTTTTATTCATTTACTTGATGGGTAGATAATCAAATATTTAAACCCTATATAGTAGATCATATGTCAACTTTTGAAAGCATATTCAAGCTTATTGAAATATTAACATGAAACTGATCGAAATAGTTTTTTGTGCAAAGTTTATGAACTAAAAAGTAATATTTAAAAGGTTAGAGACTATATATATATATATATATATAAATAATAGGTATGAAAATTTAGAAAACAAAATAAGATTGAAATCTAAATTAAATATAATATATATTTTTCAAAATGAAGTTTGTTTGTTTGTTTGTTTTTTAAATTTTTTTATATAAAAATGAATTTGATATCATATGTAATGGTGAATGCTAATACTCTTTTAGATAGTTATTATCGGTGACTACAATTTATCATTACAAAATGCAAACTACATTCAAATAATTTGGATGTTTTTTAATCTAATATTCGTTTTTTTTTGGACAACAAGCTAATATTCGTATTTAGGGTGTTACAAAAAAAAATGAAGAAAAATACTAAAACACAAAACTCCTATGGGGAAAAACTATGGGCAGAAAACTATTATAGTTAAAACTTTGTACAAAGAGCTTTCGATCACGACAGCCAAAATAAATTATGTTACATATATGATTAAAAAAAAGAAAAATATCCTAAACCTTATTATCTAGCTAATGCCCTTCATTAAGCCTAATTATAAATATGACTTTGATTCTTTCGATTATATATTGTAGTCCTCAATTTTTTTCCACTTTAAAGATTGTCTTACGAATTTCTCGAATGGTACTATATGTGATTCAAATTAAAATTAATTCAAATATACTATATGTGATTCAAATTAAAATTAATTTAGCATCTCAAATTATTTACTTATATATCTCCTATTAAAAGAGATTATAAATAAATATTATTTTTGGGACGTTTTACTTTTCAATTTAGTCCTTCTCACTAATTAATTATCCGATCAAATACTAATGACAAACCAACTTAACATCAAGTAAATAATAATAATAATAATAATAATAATAATAAATGTTACACTTACCCTCAACTTTTCTATAAACCGCCAACATAGTTTAACTAGTTAAAATATATATCTTCGATCAAGAGACCAAATGTTCAAATTCCCTCACTCTATTGGTGGTTGAACTCCTTAGAAGAAGAAGAAAAAAAAGAAAAAAACTCTATAATGTTACCTCAGGTATTTGTCATTTTTATAGTGAATAATTAATAATGATAATGAAATGCCTATAAAAGTACAAAACAAAAATCAAACAAATGCTAAGTCAAAAAAATGGCAAAGTATTGAGGCTTTGTAATTAATTTACCCATGTTTTTTTTTTGGCCAAAGTAAGCATAGTTCTATGGGATCAAGAGGTTAGAAGTTTGAATACCCCCACTCCCAAATGTTATTGAACTCAATTTTTTTTTTTGTATAAATAAAATAGGTAAAAACTCATTTTAACCTCATGGAGTTTCTCCCCCTCTAATGCTTTTGTCTTTATACTTTTCTTTAACAATTTAGTTGTTGTATTTTACAAATGTAATGGTTGAATCTCTTTGACGCTAATAGTCATGTTGTATTGTAATTGAAACATATGAATAAATAAATGATTAAAACAAAAATTCATTTTTAAGAACTTTTTTTGATCAACTTATATGCGTATGTTATTATTTGCCAATAAGAGTACAAAGATTAATATTACATTTTAATTAACCAATAAAATTCTTTCACTTTTTTTGTCAAGTACAACAAATGTGGAGATATGAAGATTTGAACCTTCAACCTCAAAAGAAGGAGTATATGCCAAATTACTATTAAACTATGCTCATATTGACAAAAAAAAAAAAAAAAAAATTCTTTCACCTGGAGATGTGACTTTATAATAGTTTAACTATCACCACTAGGCATTGGTTCATTATATTAATTTGTCGCATTCCAAAATGTGGAGATGTGAGGTAACTATAAAATCACACCCATTAAAAATGTGCATTTTCTAAATCAAAATCAAGATATTATTAAAATACCCTATAGAAAGAGAGAGAACAAATATTTACATCCTTTATATTAATTAAAATATATAAAATATTTACTTTCTAAAAATCAATAATTCACAAAAGAGTGAAACAATAAACAGAAACTAGCTGAGCTTCATTCCCACCCTAAACCCAAAAGCTTCAAGCTTGGTTTCTCAAAACCCCTCACTTTTAATCCTACTTACATTACCACCCCAACAAAGTCCTTAATTATACTTTTACACCCCACCACTTGGTTTTTTTTTTACTAGCTACAGAAACAAAGCAGAGAAAAGCAGAGGAGATTCCGGGGACGTAAAAACACATGCATCCCACAGGTAAAAATCTCCAATTTTTCCTTTTGTCCTTTTCTTTTTACCATATGTTATTATAATTTACCTCGTCTTTTTACCGTATCTGCTTCTGCAAATCCTTGGAGCTTATGAAAGTTCCATGGAAGCCATATGGAACTCGAGAAGGAAGCTTTACAGTAGCTTCAAGCTCCAAAGTCATGGCGTTTACGATCTGCATCTCCGATCTCCATTCCTTCTCGTCGTGAACGAAGGCTAAGATGTGGCCGTCGTCCTCCGCCGTCGCCCCTTCTCTGGGAAGAAACAGAGGCTCGCCGCCGTACCTCTGTTCGCCGTAGATATACTTTCTGATTTCTCCGGTGGAGAGATCGACCTTCGCGAAACCAGAAACCTTCGGCCATGGCTCAGCCAGAGCAAGATAAGCGAACTGGGTTTTTCGCCCCAATCGATTTCGGTTCACCATTCCAGCCTCTAAGTTCACTTGCTCAGTTTCCGCGATGATCGGCCGCCGAGTCGATTTTCCGGTGGAGAGATTCAGGCGAATTTCCGACAAGACGGATTTCAAATTCTCATCACATTCGTTGAAAATGGAGTCCGGAGGCGTCATGCACGACCCAATTACGACGATTTCGTTAGTCTCTGGTTCATCCCAAGCGTTCCAGAGATGGAAACAGAAGCAATCGGGAGCTTCAATCCATTTAATGGCGTTGGCGCCTGTGGCATTTTTGTCCAAAATCCCAAATCGGGAGGTTTTTTCTTTGTCGTAGACCACCGGAGATCCGCCGCGGATCATCTCCGGCAACTTGAAAACCACCTGCTGGTCGGGAATTACGACGAATTTCTCTGTAATTGCGAAATCGTGCATCATCGTCGGCTGAGGCAGGGGAATTTCGACGTCCGGTGATTTCTCCCCATCCGCCGAGAATTTGAAGTATTTCAAATATGGCTTTTGGATTACGTCGTAGCTTAAAGCGAACATCTCGCCGGAAACAGGGTCGAGTTTTGGGTGAGCTATCATTGTGGACTTCAGTTGGCCGTCGAAATCAAACCGGCCGACGGTTTTCAAATCCCCGGACGGAGTGATCCGGACTTGGTACGGCAAATCGTCCTCCGACATGGCGAGAAGCCGGCCGTTGAAGTAAACCAGACCGGCGTTGGCAACGCCGATTCCATGGCTGTGATCAACAAGGCCGAATAATCCTCTGGCGTAGAAAAGCATCAACCGAGCTATGCCAGAGTGGCCATGGAGTTCTCCGATGGCTTTCGGGAAAACCGGCCGGCCATAAGCCCGCTCCTGAACCAGCCGTTGGGTCTCCGTAAACCGGCAGGCATAACTAACCCCGCCGCCCTCGGAGAACTCAACAGCGTGGACCATCCCATCGCCGTCAAACAAGTGGTGGCCGGAGACCGGCTCGTGAAGCGGGTTCGCTCCGTTTCGCACATAAACGCCCCGAATGCAGTCGGGAACTTTCCCGGTCACCTGTAGCGCCTTCCGAACCGGCTGCTCCGGCACGGGAGCAAAATTCCCAGCAATTTGGACAGAAGGGTCAGCCGTTTTCGGCAAAGAATGCTTCCTCTCCGCCGAAACCAGAGCATTCTCAACCGCATCGAGCGCCACCGCCGTCGCCCGCTGCAAGAAATTCCACTCCTCAGGGCCCGATGACACCGACGGAGCGGAAACCGGTACTGGCTTCGGCACGGTGGTCTTGACTGGGGACCGAAATGCCGTCTGAGAATGCTTAGGAATTTGAATTATGGAAGGAGTATGAAGAGAACAGGAAACTCTGTTTCTTAAACCGTAATTTCTATTTACAGAGAGAAGCTCCGGCATTGAAGAGGAAAAACCAGAAAAAGAACCAACAGAAGCCATAATTAAAGATTCAAAAAACACAAAAAAGCTTTTAGCTTTAGAGAATTTGTACAAAGAGAATTGAGAATTTTAAGAGAGTGTGATTTTTTGCAGAAGGAATTTTGGAATAGAGTGTTAGAGAGAGAGAGAGAGCGTATGAGGGAGAAGGGAAGAGGAGAGGGAGAATATATATAAGGGAAAAAGGGTGGGGCAAAAAGGTCAAAATAAAAAATTGTTGGAGAAGTGGCCACGTGTAAGATCAGCAAAGAAATTGAGACTGTTAAAATTGAAATACCTAAACGTCACTCCAGACAAAGTGGGACATTGCCCTTTCCTCTTCTTATTCTATTTGCTTGTGAAAATTATTATGTTTTGTGTTGAATTATTTGTTTTCTGTTTTTTTTTTCCTATTACTTAGAACATTCCTCAACTTTTATACCATCCAATTACATTCTGTTAATAGTAGAGATTCGAGATAAGAGTGGACAAGAGTATAGTTTAATTCGTTAAGATATATACCTTCGATTAAGAGGTCATAATTTCGAATCTTCTTACTTCACATATCGTTAAACTAAAAAATAAAAATAAAAATGAGATGGAGACAAAAAGAAAGGTGAGATTCATGTATTTTTCAAAATCAAAATGAGATTCTCTGAGGCGTGTTTAAGAGTGCTTTAGATAGTTTGAAATGTTGTAGGTTTGAATGGGAAGTACCAGTTGAATTTTAATATTTTGATATAGATTTATTATTATTATTGATTTTGGTGTAAGACTTGGAAGTTAAAAGATGATTATTTTTATATCGTTTGAAATGTAATGCAGTAGAAATGTGGAAGAATGACTTTTGAGTTAATCATTCACATTGCTGACAAGTGGCATGAGGTAAGCGGCCATAGAAAAGAGAATATAGTAATAATTAAATTAAGAAGGAAGATAAAACTCAAATAGGTTTCCTTCATCAAAGAGATCATAGCTCAAAATATCTAATAAGTCTCTAAATTTTTAATTTTGTGTCTACTAAATCTCTGATATATTTAAAATTCTTAAAAATTAACTGATGTATTAGATATAGAATTAAATTTTATGTTAAATAGATTACTAAACTTTCAATTTTGTGTCTAGTATATTGTGAATTTTAAAAAATGTCAAATAATTCAAGAATCTATTAAATACAAAATTGAAAATTTAAAGACTTATTAGATATAAAATTAAAAATTTAATAACTTATTAGATACTTTTTAAAATTCAAAAACCTATAAGACACAAAAGTAGAAGTTCTCAAGAACTTATTAGATACTTTTTAAAATTCAACAACTAAATGATACGAACCTAAAGTTCAAATATTATTTATATTTTTATTTTAATGGGGGCATTTTGAGCTCAAATTTGCATGGTCTAGACTTGGATTGTTAAAGCATATATTTGATATATGAATTTGCTTACAAGTTTGATATCTTAAACTTACATAAAATTTGGACTTTTGAAAATGTCTTTTATTTTATACACCAACTTTTATAAATCATAAATAGAACAAAGACTTCATAAACTCCAATTTTGGAAACTTGTTGCTTTCCAAAATCTAAATCTAGGTTTCATAAATACAAGATTCTCAACTTTTTAGACTACACTGAATTGAGAATATATTGAGACGGTTAGAAACTTTTTAAAATATTGAGACTATGATGCAACAAATTTAAGATTAAGTCAAATTCATAACCAAATGAGGAAGAAACTTGCCAAAAAAGAGAGAAAATACTCTCTACAGTATTTATGTATTTCAATAATAAAAAAAATTAACAATTACAAATTAAAGAGGGCACTTATAATCTTACAAGAAAATATAAAACAATTAATTAACAAACTAATATAACTAATCAATTCAAATTAACAACTTGATTAATATATAACTAGTTGAGTATAAACTAAAATATTTTCCATATAATGCTAGTTAGACACAATCTCGAAACTTTAAAAATTTATTGGAAGCACGCAAACTATCACACACAATAACTTTAAAAGTTCAAATACGAAACTTGATAATTTACTAAAAAAAATATATTGAATAGCCTAAATTTATAGAATTTTATATCATTTACTATACTGAACAGTTTAGAGGTATTAATTTGAATGAACACATCAACTATTAATGTTAAGCTAGAAGATAATAACTTCATGCTTCCATTCCATATCAATAAAATCACGTTTTAAACTTTTGAGATTTAAAAAAGAAAAACAAAAAGGAAAAAAAACAAACAAAATTAGATGATGGCTTATCCTTTTCTAAGAAAGGAAGGCTCTAAGCTTTGTTTGGCTTCATTTATATCCATTACAAAATGATATTCTTAGCACCCATCCAACCTTACACAATAAAAAGCATCCCTCCAAATAAGCAGCTCTCTAACCATTTATGAGCCTCTCATGAGTCAAGTATAAAAACAAATCAATCTACATCTTTCTATTCTATGGTTTTGTTTTCCATATTTTCAATCTTTGTTCATATGGTTATTTCTCAACTCTAAACTCTCGTAACCTCCTTTTAACTAACTTCATCGGACATCAAAATGATTTTAAAAAAATAATAATTTTTTAGAAATTTTTTGAGTTCAACGAAAAGTAATAGATGCTTTACCTATTAAATTAAGTTCAATAGACTATTTTCCAGATTGTTTATTCAGCTGAAATGAAAATTTGCAGTAGCTATAATATTGATTTGGACAAATAAAACAACATAAGGATAACATGCAACATTTTTGTTTTTTTTAAAGCGTCTAATTTGAGATAATTGATTAATATAAAAAGAAACCCAATTATTTGACTTGGTCCATTCCAGGTGATGAAAAAAGAAAAGAGAGAATATCCAAAATGTGAGGCATAAAGTATGAGAAAGAACCTTAAAAAGAAGAGAGAGGGAGGAACGTGGAGGGTTGTGATTGGTCCGTTATAATGCGGTTGGTTACAACGCGGAAGAGGTTATTGGTCCCCGTTGTGCACGTTTACGTCTCTAAATTTCTTTTTTTTTTTTTTTTTTTTCAAATTCTGAGGGAAAAAAAAAAGGGAAAAAAAACCCGCGTTGTGGCCTCAATAAGAGTCTAAGAAACCGCACGCGTGGCAGTTGGTGGTTGGCGGTGACGGAGCCACTAAAAAGCAAAGAAAAAGCGTCACCGTCAAATGGAAAAAACTTAAAAAAGAAAAAAGGAAAAAAAATATCCCACGCGTTTGCCTGCCGCCGAACCTCTAATCTGTCTCACCATGCATACACTGATTAGTCATTCCAATTCCTTTTTTTTTTTTTTTTGTTTTAGTCAAATTAATTGTCAGTTCTGTAAGTTAAATCACGTCTCTTTAATCTCTATAATATATACTTTTAAAAAAAAAAAAAAAAAACTTCTTAGTTTATTTTATTTTTTAATGAATTATGCTCTCAATTTTGTGGTTCATTCTATGAGTTAATGGCGAAATGAGCAACAATAATTAACATATATCATCGACTAAGAGGTAAGTGATTCAAATTCTCTAACTTTCAAATGTTGTTGAATTCAAAAAAAAAAAATGTTCAAGTGAGCCATAACTTAACGATAATTGATGTGTACTATTTCTCTTTAAGTTGGAGGTTCAAATCTCCATACCCTACAAAATATAATTGTGAAAATTTTCTTTCTTTGGTTAATTAAAGCTATGAAAATCCTTTAAATCTATTCTTTTTTGTATTTTTAAATTTTTTTATTATGTTTTATAATTTCAAGAATGCAAAATATAAAATTAAAAATTTTCTTTCTTTGGTCTAATTTTTTTTCCTTTTTTTTTTTTTTTTTTTTGTTTAGAGTTTCAAAAGTTAAACGGAGTATTCAAACATATATGTTTTTTTTTTTTTAATGTAGATAAGATAAAAGTAGGGATAAAGATGATTTTCCAAACTAGAAAACGAAAATAAAATATTATCAAATAAGCACTAAAGAATAATCTTAAGTTATATCTTTTTGGATATTTAATTAGGTTTTAACTTTTGATTACTTATATAGTAACTTAATTAACTATCATAGATTGGCTAGACATGTGAAAAAAAGTAAAGAGATTGGTGAAGTGAAAAAAGAAGGGGGTGGTAAGAAAAAAAAACATGGACAAATCGTTGTGAGTATAACTTAGAGATTAAAGATTTTATCTTTTTCAAGAAGTCATAGATTTGAATACTGACATCTATATTTATGATGTGATATTAAAAAAAATTGTTAGTAAATCTAATTTAGTAACATACCTTCCTTTTACATTTAAAAACCATATGTATGCTACACAAAATTTCTACTAAATAAGATATAAAAATTAATTGATTAAAATGTTGATTTTAACTTTTAAAAAAGTTTAAAATTTATCATTGGGTAGGTAAAAAGCTTTTTTTTTTTTTTTTTTTTTTAAAGTAAAATCTAAGAAGTATGATGAAATTAAAATATCAATATACCATAATCATATTGCTAGATATCAAAAATATTTAGTTACATGAGAGTAAGTGATATTTATATTTAGTTTTATAGAATTGACAATTTGAACATAGTTAACTGGTTAAGACATGTATACCATTAAAACCTTAGGCCCTATTTGATAATCATTTAGGCATCGTTTGATAACAATTTGGTTTTTGGTTTTTGAAAATTAAGCCTATAAATACTACTTCTACCTATGATTTTCCGTATTTTTTTATCTACTTTTTAGATGTGTTTTCAAAAACTAAGCCAAGTTTTGAAAACTAAAAAAAGTAGTTTTCAAAAACTTGTTTTTGTTTTAGGAATTTGGCTAAGAATTCAAGTATTTTCTTAAGAAAAATGGAAACCATTGTAGAGAAGATGAAACCCATTGTAAAGAAATGGTGAGAAAACAAGCACAATTATCAAAAACCAAATGGTTATCAAACGGGGCCTTAGTTTTTGGTTTTTGGTTTTTAAAAATTAAGCCTATAAATACTACTTCCACCTATAGATTTCCATGTTTTCTTATCTACTTTTAACATATGTTTTCAAAAATCAAGTCAAGTTTTGAAAACTAAAAAAAAAAGTTTTCAAAAACTTGTTTTTGTTTTTGAAATTTGACTACAAACTCAAATGTTTCCTTAAGAAAGATCGAAACTATTGTAGAGAAAACAAAAACCATTGTAGAGAAATTGTGAGAAAGCAAACACAATTTTAAAAAACCAAAAATAAAAAGCAAAATGGTTATCAAACGAGGCCTTAGAGATTCAAATCCTCCAACTCTATATGGGGTTGAATTCTTAAAAAAAAAATTGTTATTTTTACAGATTTAATCTTACATCTTATATGTTTATGATATATTAATTAACGAAGAAATAGATGTACTACAACTAGTCAATAAATGAACCCAAAAAATATATATATAACTAGTCAATAAATATTTAGTTATAATTATTGAAGAATCTTTATGCTAAATTAATTTAACTTATTAAAATTAATTATCTAAGAAACAAACTTATTTTATTAATCAATATACTTCATATATTATTTAGGTTAAAAAACATTTTGAACTTTCATGAAAGTAACAATTTTGTCCTTGAACTTTAATTTGTAACAATTTAGTTAGTTCTTATACTTTCAAATTTGCAACAATTTAGTCATTGTACTTTCAATTTTGTACCAATTTAAATCTCTACTATGAAAAATTCTATTAAAATTAAGTGTTAATTTTTATTATGTAGCAATTTAGTATTTATAGTTTATAAACATATTTGGTCCCTAATTAATTTAACGATCTACACACGTAAAAACTTTTACTAAATTTTAACAATATTTTTTGGGAGGGTATAGAAACACTCCTTCATATGTACATGAGATCCCAATGAATATGGTTATTCACATTTCCAAGTTTTAAACTTTTCATTTACGTCAACCTAAACCTAAGCACAAGCACAATTGAAATAATCTATATATATATAAATTCTTACACTCACATTGTTGAACTAAAAAAAAAAATTATGGTTCCAAATTAAGATAATCACAAACTCATTCTCATTATCACACTCTCGTTCCCAATAGAATAGAGTCAAGAATAGACAATTATCATACATATAGCTCAACTAGTTAAGACATATATATTCGATAAAAAAAAAATCAGTGATTCAGATTTTCACTTCCACATGTGTGGCTAATTTTTTTTTTTTTTTTTAAACCCACAAACTCTATGCTAAACATGGGCGTAAGAAACTTTTGCCCACTTTCGTCCTTCAATCCCTTGTAGAAAGTACACTAACGGTTATTACAAAGTATTTGTAGATATAGCATGCAATTTTTTTAAAAAAATTAGTTTATAAAATAGTTAAAAATAAATTTAATTACTAAATTTATGTTAGTATATCTAGATTAAGTAAACTAATTGATAAATAATATATTTTTCCACATCAATTTTTAATCGACAAGTTTTTAATTATTAACTACCTATTTTTCCCATTATTATCAACATGTTATTCTATAGCTATAATTTCCATCTTTAAACACTACAAGGATTTGTGATTAAAAAAAAAACACACTACAAGGATTTAGAGATTTTCTGATGCCAATACGTGTCAGGAAGTGTTCAAAATGGGTCGAAAAAACCTCCCAACGCCACAATTTCATTGGAAAGTGTCAACGGAAAATTACCGTTGAGAGAGGGTTCTTCCAACATTAGAAAAGGCGACATCGGAAGAAGCCACTTTTATCAATGCCGATGCCAATTTTACACTTTAAGGGGCTGTTTGGAGCATTGAGTGGGTTATAATAACATGAGTTATAATAGTCTGTAAAATAATATAATATTGTTTAAAATGCAGAGTTGTTTAGTCTGAAGTTATCATAGTCTACGTTTGGGGTGCAGAATACTCCACATGTTATTATAACTCTTGCCCCAAACAGTCCCTAAGTAGTTATGATATATGCTGACACTAGCATCTCGTGTCGGCATGTCCTTGAATTGTCGACCGTTTTTACTAAACGCCGACAATTCCAATATGTAATTGATTTTTTATAAATTTTAAATCTCAATTTTTTTTCATTTGAATATTATTATAACTCGAATCTTTTTTGTACTTAAAAATAACTCTATACAAAACTAAATATCCAAATTTCATTCAAATATAATTTATATCAAACCAAATAACCAAAATTTGTTGCAATTTTCGTATATATAAAATTTGAGATAAAAATAAAATTACAAAGCACCTAGAAAAAATAAACTTGCTTGTACATGCAGCATCTTAATTCTTGTCAATATAGTCTTGCTCATACATCGTCCTCAAAGCACCTAAGAAAAAAAATTAATTAGATTGAATAATTAACTCAATAATTTAAAATTATTGTATTTAAATAGCTTATAAACATAACAACTAAATTTAATTAAATATCTTTTTCAAAACTAATGAACTTAGTATCAAAACTTATAAACAGAAAAACTTAACTAAATATGGTTTAGTTTAATTGATTTTATTTTAAAGATAGCTATAATTTCTATCTTTAAAATATAATTGATTATCTTTTAAAAAAAATACATTATTATTATTATTAATTGATTTATACGTTGTTAATTGTAAATTTTTGTTCAAAGGTTGATTTTTTTTTTCAGTTTTTATTTTCTTTCTATAAGCGTATTCTCAGTTTTGTTACTAAACATCCTTCATAATTAAATAGAACAATGTATCAAAAAAAAAATAAAAACAGAACAACTTTACTCAATATATAATGAATTACCTAATGAATTTTTATTTAAATGAAAAATGATTAATCAACTTAACTAAATTATAAAATACATTCACTAATATAATGGTAAGAGCAACAGGAACATAGCTCAACTGATATAAATTAAGTATGTGACTTTGACCAAAATAGAAATATATACTCATAATAGTTGTGGACTATTTAAGACTTTAACACTAGTTAATAGTTCATTACTTTGACAAATTATTTCTATCTCTATTTTCACTCTCAAGTGACTATCATTAATCATGTTACTAGTTGTTACGAATAAACGACACGTATAGAAAATAGAAAAGCAAGAAAATCGACACACAAATTTACGTAGTTCACTAACAGTGTGTTATGTCCACGGACAGAGGGAGAAATTTTTTTATTATCTCGAGGAACAAACAGAATACATAGATACAGAGATACCACTTGATCATTCGAAACACTAGATAACAAATTCAAGACATTTTTGCGTTAGTTAATTGAACTTTGATAATAAAATATTTTCTGATCTTAGAGAGAGGAAGACTAAAATCATATCAACAATCTCTTTGAAGTGTGTGTGTATATATATATTTACAAAAAAAAAAAAAAAAAAAAAACACTTTTTCTTTTTAATTTTAAATAGTTGTTTTATACATAACTACGATTTAGTTATTTTCATTTTTCAGTATTTTACATAACTTCATTTTTTAATGAAAACTAAATAGTTCTTAAAAACCCGTATATTTAAGAAATAAACAATTGTATACTGGTTGGATTTTTTTTCCTCAATCAAAGGCTTACCTACCAAATCTTTAATCCATGTTCCACCATGTTAAATATCATTGTTATCAGTGTTTGAGATTAGACTCCTTAATTGTCAGTTAGGCACCTAACCTTCTAAAAGGGTGAGATATATATTTGTTAATTCAATTTAAAATAATGGAATGAAAATTAGGTT
The DNA here is from genome assembly GCA_033996785.1 of Trichosanthes truncata. Lineage (NCBI taxonomy): Eukaryota > Viridiplantae > Streptophyta > Magnoliopsida > Cucurbitales > Cucurbitaceae > Trichosanthes > Trichosanthes truncata. Next base: position 81,246,766 of record JAWPNB010000003.1, read on the forward strand.
TTGATAATTTCATATTGGTTAAAAATATATAAACATTTTCTGTGGGATTCCTTTGGGAAAAAAAACAAGGCTAAATTATAGAAAATACCCTTGAACTTTGTACTTTGTTTCAAAAATACCTCTAAACTTTTAAAAGTTTCATTAATACCCTTAAACTTTTAAAAAAAAGTTCAAAAATACCCCTAAACTTTCAAAAGATTCATTAATACCCTTAAACTTTAAAAAAAAAAGTTCAAAAATATCCTTACCGTTGATATATGAACAAAAATCGTTTGTACCTCGTCTTAAAAACACTCCTAAACTTTCAAAAGTTGCATTAATACCTTTAACCTTAAAAAAAAAAGTTAAAAAATGTCATTACCACTAGATGTCCTCAAAATTATGACCAAATTTCTCAACACGTCTCTCTTTTTTGTGTATTAAACCCAAATGTGCTAACTAAAATTACTAACGTACAACTTTGTTAAAACATTTAAGTCCTAAGGTCCATTGGTGGTTCCATTATTCTCTTTTCTTTTTGCTATAGTCTATATACCTTGATTGAAGGGGATAGTTTTAGAGATTGAAAAATGAAAAAAGAGAGTAAAGAGGGTATTGAAAAAGAAAGGAGAAAAAAAGAGGAAAAATAGAGAAGTGTTAAGCCATAGATTGAAGCAAATCAAGAGAGAGAAGAAATGGAAGAACGAGGTACTAATGAGGTGTAGATAAATGTTTTTCGTCTATATACTAACGGTAAGGGCATTTTTTAACTTGTTTTTTAAAAGTTAAGGGTATCAATGCAATTTTTGAAAGTTCAGGGGTATTTTAAAACAAGGTACTAATAATTTTTGTCCATATACTAACGGTAAGGGTATTTTTGAACTTTTTTTTTGTGAAAGTTTAAGGATATTAATGAAACTTTTGAAAGTTCAGGAGTATTTTTGAAACAAAGTACTAATGATTTCCATCCAAAATTAACTGTAAAGGTATTTTTGAACTTTTTTTTGAAAGTTTTAAGGGTATTAATGAAACTTTTGAATGTTTAGGAGTATTTTTTAAACAAAGTACAAAATTCAGGAAAAACAACAAACAACAATGGTCTCAAGCAATCCATTTTTTTTCCTTCAAAACTTTAAACCCATAGGCAAAGATAAATATAATCTTTTAAATATATCTTTTAACACATTTGGCTTTGCACAGGTATGTTTTAATATTAGCGCACAAAATCCAATCGGTAAATTATTATATGAAAGGAGAAAAAATCTAAAATGGATAGATTTAAATATATATTTAATCTTAATCAAATTTGAACTTTTTCTCTAATGGTGAGAATGAAAATTAATCCTAATACCTTATTGAATGTGTTTAATGGTAGGTATCTCTCTCAAGAAATAATTAGTCTATATGGCAAAACATAACAAGAGATGTATAAATTGCTTTCAAATTAGTAGTGCCCATCAAATCTACAAAGAATATCTTCACCATGGAATATTATTGAATTCAAATAAATTTAGATTTCAACAACTTTATAAAATTAAAAAATGGCATTGCATATGACAAAGTGGGATTGGTCAATTGACTGATCAATTCCTAATTTAATCAAATGGATTAATCCTAAATTTGAATCTTAATATATTTTGGTTGTGGATTCAATCTTTCTTTTTCCCTTGCGAAAAATTAGATTTAGGTTTATTTAGTAATGATTTCTTTTACGCTCAAGCTATTTTTTAGTACTTTTGAATTATATATATATATATATATATATATATTATAAAATTCATACAAATTTATGCAAATTATAAAAACAAAATGAAAAAGTTTTAGAATATTATATTACAAGTGAGTGAGAGAAAACATTGGATCCTTTAGAAAAAGTAGAGAGGTCTTAACCAACTGCTAATACTTATGTTTACCAAAATTTAAATAGCGTTTTGAAAATGTGTAACCAAAGGCCTCTTGATGACATTTCTTTTAATGTTTTTTATTCACTGCCCAGTTCATTGCTTTGTTTTAACTTTTTTTAAATACACTCTTGAAATATTAGACATCAAGTTTTTTTATTAAGAGGTCTTGAAAACTATCCTTTTTTTTTTTTCTGTTGGTTTTTATAATTTGGTTGCAATTTTGAAAACATTTTAGGGGTCATTTGTTCTTAAGGAATCAGGATGTCTAACATCTTCAGATATCCAAAATTTTAGATATTCAACATCTTTAGATTATCATGTTTGTTTTGCAAGAAAATTTATAAAAATGTCTAGGAATATTTAGATAGTCATGTTTGTTTTGCAGGATTTCTGTATGGATACGTTTTAAAATGATGTATTGTTCCAAAAACACCCTTACCTATTTTTAAATAATTTATATATTAATTTGAGTGTATATAACATTTTTGTCTTAAATTATTTAATCTTTTATTTTTATCCATTCAATTTATATTAATTTTATATGTTATTTTGTAAAAAATAAATTAATTTATATTGATTTAAGTTTTCTATAAAAATTTTAGAATGAAATATTAATTTCGATTTTAACTTGAACTGCTTGAACTTATTTTGAGAAAATAATTATATAGGCCCCGTTTGATAACCATTTGGTTTTTGGTTTTTGAAAATTAAGCGTATAAATACTACTTACACCTATGGGTTTCCATGTTTTCTTATCTACTTTTTAAGTATGTTTTAAAAAACCAAGCCAAATTTTGAAAAACTAAAAAAAAAAAGTAGTTTTCAAAAACTTGTTTTTGTTTTTTAAATTTGGCTAAAAATTCAAATGTTTCTTTAAGAAAGATGGAAACCACTGTAGAGAATATGAAAACTATTATAAAGAAATGGTGAGAAAACAAGTATACTTTTCAAAAACCAAAAACCGTTATCAAACGGGGCCATAGTTAATAGTATATTTTTAGTGAATTATATTTATACATGATCAAAATAGAGAAAATTTTGAGGGAAATAATATCAATTAGTGATATATATATATATATATATATATATATATATATATATATATATATATATATATATATATTGTTTTTTTAAAAAATTTCACTTCAAATTTCAATTGAAAATAAATTGAGCTATATATTATACAATTTAAATGGAATTTATTTTATAGGTAAATGAAACATATAAATATAATTAATTTCATAGATTTTTTTATTAGTGAACGAATTCACGAAATTATTTTAATTATAAAATGAAAAAATTGATGAAAGAAAATATACGTAAAAAAGAAAAACGAAGGGCAAAAAGGTCAATAAGTGATTCCCTCAACATAAGAATCTTAGAAACCCATATACAAGTAGGGCATCAAAATCTTCTCAAATACCTCCCATATATGGGCATCTTAGGATGCCCGAGCATCTCAAGATGCCTAACCATTTTATATTACTGCAAAATAAATAGGGTAATCCATATGTTCATCCCATGAAAATCTTAAATTACTATGAAACAAATGACACCTTAAAGAATTGATTATAAAACACGAAACAAACGCCAGCTTAAAGAATTGATTACAAGACAGAGAAGCGAGTAGGAAAACAAGCTTCAATTTTTTAAAATGGAAAAGAAGAGACAAAAGCGTTATAAAACAAGGAGTAAATAAATAAAATTTGTTAATCAATCGAATATAAAATTTTAAATACAGAAAACAAAAAACAAATCAAGTGAGAACTCTCCAACAAAGTAATATAATCTATGCTAATATTCACCTTAAACAACCATTTTTTTTTTTTTTTTGTAGCAAAAGAGATTTGAAAGAAATCAAAGGTTTTCCCCCTTGGGGCTTAAATATTCCAACAATAAAGAATTAGGGTTTCACACCCAATATATTAAATTATGATAGCAAGCAAGGAATCAAATATCCATCAATATTGGTTTTTTCTTTGATATTTTTATAAACCGAAGGAATTAACTAAGATATAAACATTTAATTGATATTCCATTTTTTTTTTTTTTGAGTTTAACAATATTTGAAGGTGGGGTATTCAAACTCCTAACCTCTTAGTCGAAGGTATATACCAATTACCGCTGAGCTATGCTCACTTTCACAGATTGATATTCCATTATATCATTAAAATTTTAACATATTTGTTTTAAAAAAAACTATCAACATATTATAAAAATAATTGACAGCAAAATATCACTAACATAAACATAATGGATAAAAATAAGAATTTTTAACTCATTTAAAAAACATAAAAGAATTATTTATTAATTTAAATGCTTTTTATTATGATTTAAATACTAATTTATTTTCATCTTTGGTTTATTTTGGTTATGTACATTTAAAATGTTCATGTTGGTCCCTATACTTTTAATTTTGATCAATTTTAGTTCCTATACTTTTAAAAGGTGATTGTCTTGGTCCCTTCATTTTTCTTTTTTTATTTCATTTTTTTAGCACAAGACTATACTCAAGAGTTATGTTATGTAGAAAAATTGCATTAGAATTTTGTAAACAAAGGCCAAAGTGGTCGCTTCTTAAAAGTATAGGGGCCAAAACAAATGTTTTAAAAAAAATAAACAAAACTTGAAAATATAGGAATCAAAACGGACATTTTGAAAGTAGAAAGACCAAAATAGACAAAAGTTTAAAGTACTCTAAAATAATATTTAAACCTTTTTTTAAATTAATTTCCTGATTTAAAAATATCCATTACGGTTGATATTTTGTTGCTTAATTTTTAAAAACAATACGCATGTTTAAGCCATCAATAAAAAGAAGTCTTTGATTCTTCCAAAACAAAATTCTATTCTCTTAGACCATTAGATTAAATGTTCTTTCTTTCAAAAAAAAAAAAAAAAAAAAGATTAAATGTTCTTGAGTTCAATTTGATCTCACCATATGATTGTGGGAACAACCCAAGTGGATGCTCATCATGGAGGAAACAATAATTATTGTTGCAATTATATATGATCAATTTAAATCCTACTCTCTACACAATCTTGCACGTGATAATGTTAAATTAATTATATCAATAATCTAATTAACATATTTCTATATATCCATTATTATTTCACATACCAAAACCAAAAAAACATAGATGTTTGGAATTTATTTAATAAAGTTTTTATATCATCAATTTTTGTTTGGCAGCATAAATTATGGGGCCAAAATGTGAAACCCCAAGTGGGGTTAGCCTTAATACAAGGGGAAACATGAGGCCTCACATGATATAAGGACATGTTCCTCATCCCAAAAAACCTAAATTTAAACAAAAAAAAATCATAATCTTGTGGGCAACAATTCAATGATTTAATAAATTAAAAGGAATACAATGATCAACGTTGAAATCCATCCTTTCTTAAATAAGATAATTTTAATTATTAAGACGGTTACTTATAAAATAAGAGATCCGAAAGAACCGACGATTTCAACTTATTATATATCAGTGTGATAATTGATATTTAAAATTTTAAATTATTAAATTAAAACTTATCTAGTTTGTAAATTAAGGCCGTATTCAACATGGTTTTATTTTGAAAATTACTTCTTTATATATACAACTTTTTCAATTTTTCATTTCAAAAAATTTTTAAAGTCTTAATCAAATTTCAAAAACAAACTAACATAACATCGACTGGAATATGTTTAAAAGGTTCGTAATTTCTAAAAATTTGACTAGAAGACAAAATATATATATTTTAATCAAATAATAAGCATAACATTTAAAAATAGAAGAAATAAAAAAAATATTATCAAACAAATGCTAAATAATTAAACAGAGTTAAAAGTTTAAAAGTTGAGACGATATGATATGAAGCTAGTGCTTTTTTGATTATTTGAATTGTCAATATCTTCCACGTGTGCACATGCTTGCACATGTTTTACAAGTTATTTTCCCATCCCAAGATTGATCCTCAATTATTTGAGCAAGGGGGAAAAATGGAAACAGGAAAAAGAACATAAAAACAAGTAAACATTGATTAATGATGGAAGTAGTTGAACCACATAACACACATATGTGACTTGACTTGATTGTATCTTATGTTTATTTTTCAATTAATTTTTAACATTACCAATTTAATCTTTGCATTTCTAAAATTAAAAGTACAACGACTATATTTTTAATCACATAAAAAAGTGTGGAGACTAGAATGTAATTACTAATAAGAACTAAAATCTATAGACCAAATATGTTTTAACCTAATTTTTGTGACAAATAAGTGTTATTTAACAGCCAATATGAGCATAGCTTAGCAATAATTGACATGTACTCTTTTCTGTGAGGTCAGAAGTTCAAATCTCCATATCTCCACGTTTGTTGTACTAAAAAAATGTATATTCAACCTACAAGCCAAAAATCTATTCATCCAATATTTTGTTACTAGAAATTTTAAATATTTTATTTTGAAATTTATATAATTTCTTTTTTGAAATGACCTCTCTTTTTTAGTTGCACAAGTTAAGGTTAATAATTAGTTGTAAAAGAATGCATGTGAGAGATAATGATGAATGACATCTTTAATTTTTCAAAAGTATGCATTTTAGTGTCAATTCTAACATTATGAAGTGTTGAAATTTATATTATTTTCTATGTTTAAAAGGATGAATACAAACCACAATAGATGGAGTGATCATGAGCCAAAGCATAAGAAATTATTTTGTCGTTCAATGAGTGAGATTTAGAAAAAATATAACAAAAGACATAATAAATTTCTTATCATTCAAGATATAACCTATATAACCCTACAAAAAATTACGAAGTAGAAAAGAAAATACCTATTCCAAAATAAAAAGAGAGAATAACACATATAACTAAATGAATCAACTATATCAAACCTCTCTCTCTATATAGGATAAATTTTAGAGGCGTGAGTAGATTATTTCATCTAAATCTTTTAAAAATAAATTAAAAACGTTTTATAACCATTTGGTTTTTGAAAATTGTGGTTATTTTCTCACAATTTCTCTTCAATAAGTTTCATCTTTGTTAAGAAAACATTTGAATTTTTAGCCAAATTCCATAAATAAAAATAAGTTTTTGAAAACTATTTTTTTAGTTTTCAAAATTTGGCTTGATTTTTAAAAATATATGTAAAAAGTAGATAACAAAACAAGGAAAGTCATAGGTGTCATAGGTAGAAATAGTATTTTTAAAAACTAAAAATCAAATAGTTATCGGGACCAAAACGATGTATTGACTTAAGAAAAATTGCCCAAAATCTAAATTAAAACAAACTTCTAGCTTGAACAACTGAAGAACAAAACTGAATCAAGCATATAAAAAATCGAAAGATAATAAAATTGGCTAAAATCCAACTGACAAGAAAATTTAGTTTAAATCATCCAAATTAACTTGATTTTTTCGGTGGGTACCCTGATTTAATTACAATATATGCAAAGATAAATGTGTAGATAATTAAGAGAGAAGTAAAATTTTTTAAAATGTACTCACATGCATTAAAAAAAAAAAAAAACGAAAGAAACAAAGAAAGAAACAAAATTGTAAGGAAAAATAGTAGCAAAAGAAACCCAATAATAATGGGACATTATTTTATAGACATAATAAAAAATAGGGAAATTTGAGGTAGGGCAGATAGGACCAAACATTTGGTGCTGCCAGCGGTGAGAGAGAGATATTTCTCCAAGCATATCATTGAGCTCATAACATAATTGAGGGATTCCGACAAACTAACTTTACCAGAAAAACTGCCAACGGTTTGGCAACTAACTCAGCACTCACAATACCTAATTAATTGAATCCAAGTGGGGATTAAGTCTTAATTAATTAACTAATTCTTTGTACCATAAGTTGGACGGCTACGGTTTTCAAGATTAAACCCCTTGGAAAACGCCATTTGATTACATGATTCAATTAATTACTTTGGGTGAATATGTATTTTAACCTAACCCAAGAAGATAATTTAAAAAAAAAAAAAAAGTCAATAATTTGGGTGAATATGTATTTTAACCTAATCCAACAGCTATTATTTACTGTGGTTGATAATTTTTAATGTTCGAGGCTTTTGGTAAATGGTCTTTTGGGGCCAAGCAAGTTTTAAGAAGTAGATTTTGTTTTATTTGAGTTAATGTTGTGTAATTGGACTTTTTTTTTTTTATGCATGTTAGAAGTTTGACATTGGAGGTGGTTTATACTTGGACGGTCTCTCTTTAATTTGTTGGGGGTAAAGCTAATGCCATCCTAAGGAGACGAATTAGTAATCGTTTTTTTTAGTTGGTCGGAAAAAGGGTTAAGTAGCCTTTTGGACTTACTTGTTATATATATATATATATATTGTATGTAGGGCAAGTATAGTGTGCTTGTAAAGATACTCTTGCTGGATTGTTGGTAAATTGTAATTTGTTTGAATGCATGAAAACCTTGGTAGAGTGGGGTTCATTTGATCCCATACTTGGATTGCAATTATATGGATGTGTCAGATGTTGAACTAAATATTTGTTGTATTTGTGAACTTCGAATTCAAGAAGTGGGTGTGGATCAGACATGGTGATTGGATTGGTATTGTGAGGTTTTCTTGGAGTTTTTAAGAGTGTGGTGATTGAGTAAAGGCCTGTCAGTCTAGGGCCACCTACCTTATTCTTTTTCCCCGTGCGAGCATGTATTCTTAGGAGGTAGAGGCAGAGTTTTGAGAGTTAGCATAGGGGTGATGTCCCCAGAATGATGATGATGCTAGCATAGAGGCGATGTCCCCAGAGTGATGAAAGTTAGCATAGGGGAGATGTCCCTAGAGTGATGATGATGCTAGCATAGGGGCGATGTCCCCAGCGTGATGAGAGTTAGCATAGGGGCGATGTCCCCAGAGTGATGAGAGTTAGCATAGGGGCGATGTCCCCAGAGTGATGAGAGCTAGCATAGGGGCGATGTCCCTAGAGTGATGGGAGTTAGTATAGGGGCGATGTCCCTAGAGTGATGATAATGTTAGTATAGGGGTGACGTCCCCATAGTCATGAGTTAGGGGTGGTTCCCCAAAGTGGTGAGATAGGGGGCGTTTTTCTCCAGAGTGTTAAGCATGAGACTTGTCCTCCTTCTTTGCATTATACTAGCCTAGGATACATGACTCGCAGGTATAACACGTGATAATACCAGAGGGGAGAGAGCCTGAGGTAGGGTGAGTAGGCAAGTAGCTAATCGAGGTGAATGTTTGAGACTGAACTGAAGTATGTGTGTTAGGGCGATTGATAATTCTCATTTATGAAGATTATTTAACCCTAAAACTAAGTTGTTATTGCCATTTTTGCATATTTTATTGAATAACAAGCAAGCTAAAAATAACATTCATAAGATAAATTCATGCAAGCTTGTCGGAGTATGGAAAAAGAAGAAATGAGTTGAAAATATAAAGGAAAGTTTGCTAAGTTGCTGTTTTTGTGCAGATTTGATGAAATGAAGCAAATGCAAATGAAATGCAATTGCATTTCCTTGAGGAAGCAAGGTGGTGAACAAAAGAGAAAATGCAAATGCAATGCAATTGCATTTTCTGGACTTAACAAAAAATGCAGAATTTTCGGAAAATCACCAAAACCCACGGGAATTGCTTGATTTATGGAAAATTTCTAGCCTAATCTCAAGCCCCAAAGTCTACCCATGAATTAAGGAGACCCAAGATGGAAAGAAAAGGCCTCGGAATACCTATAAAAGGGAGGACAAACGAAGAAGAAAGCACCAGTTTTTCATACTCTGTTTTTTCGGATTATATACTATGTTTTCTGTTTTTTTTTTTTCTATTTTGGACAGCAGCTTTTAGTTTCGATTTTTCTGTCATTTTCTTTAGTAGTTCGTCTTCATCTGGCTCTGTAATTCCTGAGTTCGATCCCTCCTCAACGAGAGTTCGAGGAGGTAAAGATCCAATTGCCCTTGAAGGAATTTTGGTACGATCAAAACAAGGAATTACCGTAAGCATCTTTATTCTGTTTTGCTCATTTCCATTTTTTTTCCTTCATTTTCTGCTCAATTTTAGTTACAAAGTTAGTCTATGCTTTATCCAAATTTCTTGTATGAAATATTAAATCCTAGATTTCAACTTCCTTTATCTCTAATATCAAGATTGTTAATTCTGAAATTTCATTTCCATCTTCCCGTAAATTCAGTTTCAATTTTCTAGGCTTAGGTATTAAAGGCATATTCTTGGAAACTTTGTTTCATAAGTCTTTTGTGAATATGTAAAGTTGTAGGATTAGTTTAATAAAATAAAAAATAAAAAAAACTTTCTTAAATAATTTAGATTGGTTGCTTATTAATTCTGTAATTTATTTTCCTTTATTCATTTTAATTAGTTATGAAATTTTTAACAAGTAAATTTTGGGTTTTCATTTTCTCCATAATGAGCTAAATTTTCTTTAGGGGTTCAAGTTGGTGAAAGCCCTAAGGAAAAATGTAAAAGCTTTAAAGCATAACCAATCTAGTTAGCGTGTGAACTTTGTTTGCTTTTGTTGAATTTAGATTTGGGTAAACCTAGCCGGCCAACTAGTGATTGCTTGTCAAGCTTGAACTTAATATCGAAAGAGTTAAGGAAAAGTCAATGTCACAAAAGCAATGGAGGAAAAAGCTTAGAAATAAGTTCTGAACATCGACCCTAGACATAGGGCGAGACTCCAAAACCACTAGAGTTGTGTGCGAAAGTATCTAAGTTAGATTAGCCATAGACATATAGGTTTAATCACTTAGTCTCCTAAAGATTTTGAATCAAAATTGAATAGGAGTTGAACTCGGTTTACTTAGTTTTCACATGTTTAGCTATGATTGCAATTGCATTTTGAATAACATTTTTCCAAAGGTGCTTGAATCACTTGAAACTGTATTTTAACTCATTGATTTTTCACTTATTTTTCATTAAAAAACCATCCCACTTATTATTTTACATCGGTTACCCACAATTGCAATTTACGAACAAATTTTGTGTCGTCTCAGTAGATTTTCTTAAAACCCGTTCCCTTGGGTACGATACTCTAGAATACTTCCCGTTTCTTTATTACTTTGATCACGTGCACTTGCGTGTTGTAGCAAAGCATAGCGATCAACGATGTTTTTCGTTGAATGATTTTAAGTTTTGGACCCTTAAGCGGGTTACTTATTGAGTATATTTATACTCACTCGTGCTACTTTGTTTGTACATTTCAGGTGGCGCTCATCAGCGAGGTGGGTGACGAGATGACGACCTAACGAGACTATGGGGACGCCACTAGATTTCTCCTAGGCCCTTTTCGTTGTATACTATTTTGTTAGGTCGTTTTCTTGTTAGCTTGTAAATTCAGTTTGTAAGTTGTACTTTTACCTTCCTTGTATATTTTGGTTTTGAGATGTCTTTTGCATTCACATATGTGGTTGTGATCTCAGCTTCTTTTGTGAAGTTTGGTGAGTGCTGAGTGTTCCTTTGAAGTCTTAGAAGTGTTATATAATTTTTTTCAGGTTCTTGATATTTAGTTTACTTATAGTTACGCCGTCATACTGTCGAAATATCAGGCATGAGCAGGGTAACTAGTCGTGCTTCTGCTATAGTTTAGTGCTTTCAGATCTTAGGGTCGTTATAGTTAGTTTTAAAAAATCAGGGACCAAATAAAAATCAAGTGCAAATCTCAAGTATCAAAAGTGTATTTTACCTTTAAAAATATGACACGTGTTCTACTAAAAGAGAAGCTTCCAACATTAAAGAAGCTTCCAACATTTGTAAAATGGACGTATGCAGTTAAAATTAATGAAAAAATGTGTCCAGGTTTGGTTTATGTTAATAATTTTGTTAAGAAAAATTTATGTAAGAGACTAAAATGATATTTTGTACAAAATTTAAAGACTAAATAGAATATTTGAAATGTTTTAATACTATATTTCATACACAATTTGAGTTAATCATCTATTTTCTTATGTTGTTTGGTGGGTCTCACACAGCTTTAAATTTCAACACGTAGATAAAAATGAGTGGCAATGGTAAGAAATGCAATACTTTAACTACAACTTTAAAGAAAGAGAGAGAGAGAGAGAGAGAGAGAGAGAGAGAAATTTCACGATTTTAGAAAGAAAATATTTTGGATTTTCACTCCAAAAGAAAAAGAGAGGAAAATGCAATGTTTTTGCAAAGTCTTTCGTCAATAAATGAAAAAGAAAATGTGAAACATGCTAGTAATAAAAAGGTACATCCATTGTAAAGTAGAAGATATAGTGAATCACACTCCAATGGCCTTCTATTTTTGTTTTTTTTTTTTTTAAAGAAAAGATCTAAGGTATATACTTTGTCTCCATTACAAGACATCAAAAAGTTCCAAAAATCCAACTTAGCTTGCTAGATTAAATGAACATGAAGTTTTCAAAAGCTTTTATAAAATATATTTTTTAGAAAAATATAGCATGAATTTTAAACTTTATATTTGCACACCCACCGTCCAAGCAACTTTATCAAATATAGATACTCATCATATCATAAATTTCATGTGGACATGGATTTTAAGTTTAAATTCTATTTCAGTCTTCGAAATATTATATAAAAATTCGTTAGTTCATTAAACTTGTAACATATTTTAATATAAATACATAAATGGCCCATGTGGACTTGTGTTGTGAATCACATGTTGCTCTTAATTTTTCATGAATTAATGATGTTATTATGAAATTTGATGCGAAAAAATTTCAACACAATAATTAGGTCGATGTTCGAGTTTCCTTTTGAAGATAGTTTCACACCTACTTAAAAATTTAATAGTGTTAATTTATTTTTTTCTTAATTTTTTTCGTTGTTGAAATATTCTTTTTAGGACTATTTTACACCAATGTAAAAAACTATTCTACAAAACACTTATATTGACAATGGTTTGTTAATCATTATTAAAATTTATTTTCGATGTCTTTGTACCATCGTTGAAGATGTATCTTTTTCTTTAATGAGTTCTTAGAACTCCCATCTATGTATGAAGAAACTATATGTTTTTATTAGATGTAAAAATATACGGGAATAAGTATATAAAAAGGAAAAGCCTAGTCAAATATTGCCTTCCAACAATATATAACTAAATCCACCAATTAGTAGGAGGGGCTAGAATTTTATGGAAACAATTTAAAGGGCTAAATCTTATAAAAATTCAATGTGCGTAAAAGATCTAGAGAAAATTTTGTAACTTTGAGTGGGTTTATTTTAATCATAAAACTTTCAATTTTATAAAATTGAATATTAAACTTAAAATTAATATTCTCACTTAGTTAATTTTTCTCTTTTCATTTTTAAGATTTGTGGAGCATTATTGTAGGTGTATAAACTATATTTCTGTGAGTAATAATTTGTAGTTAAAGTTAGTCGTAATTGACACATACTCATTTCTTTGAAATTGAAGATTCAAATTCTCATACCCCACATTTGTTGTACTTAAAAAATTAAAAAAAAATAAAGTGATCAATTATTTGTGTTGGATACGTTTTAGTTGTATATAGAAATTTTATCACTAAGTTTGAGAGTTTTTTTTTTCTTTACCGATTTGGTTTTGTGGTTATGTTTGGATATTTTTATTATAAGGTTTAGGAATTTTGTGGCTCAATTTTAAGTGTTTTGCTAATTAAATTAGTTTAGTGACAACTTTCTAATTTAATTTTGAGGATGAATTAATTTTTATATCATTCAAGTTTAGGGTTCAACTAATTGATAAAATTAGAAGTTTAAAATCAATTAAAATTGATTCACCAAAACTAGGGATGGAAATGATTTTGTTTTTTCAAAATTAATTTCCAAATTACCTAGGAATAAGTTTAGATTATTAAATTAAACAAGCTTATGCACTTTTTTTTTTTTTTTTTGTAGTATAATAAATGTAGAGGTGAAGATTTAAACTTTTGATCTCAAAGATATGAGGAGATGACTTTACTGTTGAACTATGTTCATTTATGTACGAAAAGAGTGAAAGATAGAGCAGAAAAGTTAATTTGTTATCTAGAGTAATTTTGACGACCAATTTATAATTCAAAATTATCATATTTATGAGTGCCATAGATGAAGAAAGTAAAGGGAATAATCAAATTAAACCCCACAGCGGAAGCGTTGGAATCGACTTTGATTTTATTTTAGAATTAAAAAAAATTAGGCTAAGCAAATGAAATATTTTTGGCTAATCTTTATCTCCTCAAGACTTGTGGGAGCATCTTGAAAGAAAATCCACAAGAGATTGGTGAGGAAGAGGTCTAGAGAAAATTATCTAATTCAGATATGTGTTGTCATGTCTAATGACTCAACCCAAGAGTTCTATTTATAGAGACAAGGGAAAATATTTGCTATAATTAAAATATTATATTTTAATATCTAATATATTAAAATATATCTTATATTTATTTGAATTTCATTCAAATCTCTTACGATATTTATTTATTTGAATCTTATTCAAATTCTATAAATATCTTTTATTTAATATATCAAATATGCATTAATTATTTTAATATTTAATGTATCAAATACAATAAATATATTTTCCTCTTTTATATTTAATATATCTAATATATTAAATATTAATTTGAACACTTCAATTTAATATTAATTTGAACATTTCAAAATTTTCTTTCAACTAAATTGATCTTTTAGTGTTACTATGAGCTAGCAATGGAACCTTATGGACCTACAGATTATAAGCTCAAGTGATACAAAATTAATTAATTAGACTCTTTAATTAATTAATTAATTTTCATTCATTAACTATAGGTCACTCTACTATAGACCTAGAGTTGCACTCTTATGCACTGTAGGACAAGTTGTGTCCATAGATATAATCATTACATGCAAGTCGATCCTTCACGAGTTGTTTGTAATTACAACTGGGTCAAAAGTCCGTTTTACTCCTATAATTATATCTTGCACCTTAAGTACCACCGATCCTCTAATGAACAATCTGTTTATAATCTAATTATAAACTAAGTCCCTCTCGGGCTAGTGAGGGCGGGGCTCCATTGTTCAAGTCCCGAAATCAGCACTTAAGGGAACTACTCATCTACTTACCCTATATGGGAATGAGTGAATTCCATCTTGTGAGATTATGTTCCCAGCTCCCTATTTGATCAAGTCCCCAAAATGGTAGGCATATTGAATCGGCTATAAAAGTTACTCTCACCCATGAAATCAAAATACAAGCCCTCACAGGCAGGAGTTCATAACTCACTCAGGATTAAAATCGAGTCGCATATGATCATCCTGATGAAATATTAATCTTCTCAATTAACTGATTTATAAAGAGAGATTAAATATTTCGTGGTTCAGTCTTATACAAACTCATTGTATAAGATACCCCCACGCACATGTCTCCACATGAATGATATGGATCAAATCATTTGTAACTATTACAAAGTGGGTCGTATCAATAGTGTTGCCAGGATAAGACACCCAACCTTATCCATATACTATGACCCTTTAGGTTATATCTTCTTCCCGTATGTCAATGATAAGCCTTAGAATTAAGGCTTATTTAACTCTCAATTGCTTAAAATATTTTTGTTTGTCCTAAGATTAATTGAAAATAGTGGAAGATTGCTTGAATTTAAGGAAGAATTGAATGTGATAGCATTTGGAATAGAATTCTAAATAAATTGATTCTTTTTGCAGAAATTATGGAAATTGCTAAATCAGATTGCAAAATTTGATTTTGCAATTGTTTTTGGAGCAGGGAATGTGAAAATTGCTAAATCAGATTGCAAAATCTGATTTTGCTATTCTGGGCAGAGGATTTATGGAAACAAAAAATGTCACGCGAAGAAGAAACCCATTTATGGAAAACCAAATTACAGCATGATTTGGTGGAATTGGAGCACGAAATTTGGACAATCTTCAACCTTAATGGAGGCCTATAAATGGGGAAGAAGAATTGGAGCTAAGCATCGGATTTTTGGGAGCAATTTTAGACATCAATTTCGTGGGTTTTGTGCGAAGAAACCCATATATGGGAAAATCCATTTCCGCACGAATTGAGGGATTGGAGCGCGATTTTTGGCAAATTTCAACCCTAGAAAGATCTATAAAAGAGGAGGGAAGAAGTAAGAAGAAAAAAATTGGGATTTGGAGGCGAATTTAGATTGAATTTCGTGGGTTTTACGTTTTTTTTCCGAAACCTCTGTTTTTTTTTTTTCGTTCTTCTTCAGTTTTAGCTAAGATTTTCAATTTTAATTTTGATTTTTCTTCAGTTTTGTATTATGGAGAGTTGCTTAAACAATCTCTAGTCTTCAATTGGTGTATTTTTGAATTAAGCTTAAGTTAATTTCAAGTTAAGTTTGTGGGTTTATTTTCAAAAATAATGCTCTGTTTTTTTTCTGCAACTTTTTGGTTTCTGTTTTTGATTTCATCCTCTGTTTTTTTTAGTCCAGTATGTGAAAGTGTGTTGTTATTCAAATTAAGTTTGTGGGAAGGATAAAGTTTTTATGGCAGAAAGAAGGAAACAAAAAGTTTACTTAATTGCCCTTGAACTTTTCTTTAAGTTTCATTAAGAATCCCTTCCCTGAATTCCTAGTAGAATAATATTATAAGTCATTGTTTTAATCATTTAATTTGCATAACTTCTAACATGAATTTTCTTTCAAAAATTATTTGTAATAATTTCGGTTTTAACATGAGCTAAAACTTCTTAGGGGTTTCAAAAATGTGAATTCCCTAAGAAGTGATTGTAGCCAAAATTTCAATAAAAACCAAGCCTACATCTCAATTGTTTGCTTGTGTTGATTAAATTTTCGTTGAGATCCTAGATTGATCAACTAGGGTATCAACTCAAGCTTAGATCTAATACCAACGGGGTTAGGGATAAGTGGAGTTCACACAAGTAATGGAGAAAAGAGCTTAGACATAAGCCATTCCTTACCCTAGACATAGGGATTAAGGACTCTAAGACCCATAAAATTGTTGAGCCAATTGATCTAAGATAGAGGGACTATAGACATATAAGTCTCTCACTTAGCCTCTTAAAAACCTAAATTCAAGGTAAATAGGAGATGCAATTTTGGTTTACAATTGAGTGTGGAGTAGGTTGGAATTGCAATTTTGGCTTGCAATTACGACTTAGGGCAATGACATTCTTGAGCCCCATCTTCATCTAGAATTCCCTTTGCAATTTCATTTTCTAAGTCTTTTTAGTTGTTATTCCAATATTGCCAATTTTAGATTCTGCAATTTTTAGTTATTTCGCTGATTGCCATTTTAGATTCTGCAATTTAATTCTGCAATTTTTCTTTATTTCCATTATTGCCATTTCTTGATTCTGCAATTAGATTATGCAATTTTTCTTTTTATCAACACACCATCCCAACATTATTTTTGCAATTTAGTTTTCCATTTGCAATTTTCCTTACACTTTTGCTTTACAATATTTTTGTTATTCTGTTCCCTGTGGGATTCGATACTTGGTACTCAGAGACCATTTTATATTACTTCGATCGCGTGCGCTTGCGTGTTACAGCGGATCAGTCAACCACATACTGTTCAAGATTACACTAATTACCTTGGATTTTTCATATAATGGATAATATTATATTGCAAATAAAATAATCAAAATTTTTATTAATTATTAAATAAATTATTAATTACGAGGCTTTAGAGCATAAATCTCAACAATCTCCCACTTGCACTAAAGCCGACGAGACATGTATCATAGGGCATACTCTATACCCAACATGTTCTACCACTTGCCCTAGCAAAGATGAGACATGTCTCGTAATCTCAGACATTCTATATAGATCCAAACGACTGCCATTAAAAGCCATCTTGGTCACTACCATGATGCTTTTTCTCTCCCGATATGATTCCCTATACGTTGATGTTTTCTAATTTTGTTAATATTAGCCTTTGTACCACTATTATCATAACAAATAGGATATACTAAATCATATCTGAAACATCTTTCAGATCTTCATGGAACTATTTAAGTCATACAAGTCATTTTGTTGTTTCACAAGCAAAACAATTTAACTTGTATATCATACTCCACCACCTAGGGTAAAATTCATCTTAAAATAGATTGCATTTAAAATCAACTAGAAAATTATCAAAACAACATTATTGCTCTCCTAAAATCCTACTAAAGTAGCAAGAAAAATTATCATGTAATTCTCCCTAAATAAGTAGAGAAAAATAGAGGAAGATGAGAAAATGAAAAACGGCCCTTATTGATCGAAGCTATTACCACACACTTGATTCTAACATTTCACTCTAATGTTTCATTAATATTGCATTTAAAGAAATTGTCTGCACAAGTGTAAGAATTATGCGTCAATAATTTTCAAACAAAAAACTAAAGGTGGATTTAAATTGATTCACTTATGAAAGTTTAGGGGTTTAATTGATACAATTATTAGTCTATACATGTGTGAGAATTATGCAATAACAATTTTCAAAAAGAAAATTGACGTATGGTCTAAATTGATTCAGTTATGAGAGTTTAAGATTTTCATTTATTCAACTTACAAATTTTAGGAATATAAATTAGTTTTTTTTTACACACACAAAAAAAAAAAGTTTCAACAAAAAGAGTTTAAATGACAATATATAGACTGAATTACGATTAAGGTCATTTGCCAAAACCATGGTAGTTTTATAATGGTATGATAATTAACCACTTTATGGACTTCAAATTTTACATAATTTTTCTTTTACTTTCGCCCATAATATCTTAAAATGTCATCCTCACTTATCTATGATTTTCTCTATTTCTATCTGATGTCTGATTATATGTCTGTATCTTTAATAAATCATGATTTTCTTTTTGTTTATTTTTGTAGTTATTTATTTAAAATAAATTATTTTTACATTGTTTTGTAGTGTTAATAAAATTAAACCTTAAACGATGGATTAAAACCCATTGTTGAAAAAACATTTCATGATATCTTTTTGCAATCATCGTGAATTTGAGTATAGTTCAACTGATTAAAATACATACCTTCTACTAAAATGTTACCTATTTGAATTCTTCCACTCTACATGTTGTTCAACTCAAAAGCAAAAATGCAATCATAATTAGTTAAACATTTTGAACGGTCATAAAAAATCTATTTTCTCTAATTAAAAGAAAAAAAAAAAGTAAAGTCATTAAAACTCTATTGATGTTTCACCAATAAAGATACATGAAAAGAAAACTCAAACAGTGTCTCTTCCAAAAGATTTGAATTAATTAATCCGCAAATTTATAGGAGGGCTTGAATGTATTATGTATAAATAAATTAAATTCAAAGCTTAAACATTAAAAAATATTCAATTTTGTGAAAAGGGGTCACCCTAAAATCTACTTTAAAAAAATGAATTAGTCCATCAGACAAGAGAAAATTTTACCTATTGCCTGAGCAGCAGGTACGTGGTGTGTAGCCCACTTGAAAACCACAAGAATTTTTTTTTTTGTTTTTAAAAAAAAAAATCAGTAGTGCCTAGATAGACTGCACAACATTTGTCCGTCAGCAGGTCAGTTTTTTTCATCAGACAAAGTATAAAGTTTGGCAATTTGTATGCTTGGATTGGAAAGAGAGAGATCCCTCTGAACGCTGATGTGCCATTGTTTCTATCAAAAACTTTGACAGGAATCTCTCCCTATCTCTCTCTCTCTCTCTTACTCATCATTGTTTTGATAGAGAACCAAAAAGACCCAGTCGTTTGCATGAGCTGGTTCATCTCGCACGTCCCCCATTCAATACAAGATTCCAAATTGAATGACAGAGAGAGGACACCTTGCATCTCTCTCTCTCTAGAATTAGAGAAAGAAAAAGGTCGAATAAATTCGTCCAATAGAAACTACGTTATCTTAAGAGCAAACTCTTTATCGAAAACTTATCAGAGCTTGTTTGAAATGACTTTTCAAATACTTAAAAAGCGTTAAAAAAGTCTTTCTAAGTATTTCAAGCTGGAGAGATTATTCAATGTAGCTGGTAGTTTTGTACTGTGGGATGTGGAAGAGAGAAATTGTAAAAGTATTTCGCTTTTGTATCTAATAGTTATTAGCGGCAGACATATTTTTTAATCTATATTAGACAATTATTAAGAAACAGCTACATTGTAACGGTCTCATTGAATAATTTGTCTTCAAGCAAACTCTTGAACGTGACTATTGTAATGTGATTGCCTCCTAACAACTTTGGTGAATAGATTTTTAAGTTTGTATTTTAATCTACAATAGTCTCTTTATATTTGTGTCTTTATCTCTCTCCTTAAATTTAACAACAACGGTTGGATATAAATTTAAAAATAGATGTCTAACAGTATAAAGTTATCAGTTAGTTGACGGTTTCCTTTAATGATTTCTAACACTAACTGATGAAAGGAAACAGTGTTAAATGGAAAAAGGAACCGACCCTTTCAACAAAAGCAACGATGTTTAAGGCTTTTTTTAATCTCTCAAAACAAAAGAGGAATTTGGTTTCTGTTTTTCTTCTTTGGGCAAACCCATTTCCCTATGGAAACCAAATGAAAACCGAACAAGTCAGCACCGACATCGACATTTGTGGTCGGGTAAAGACATTTCACAATCATCGTACCTTTGATTCTTCCTTGCATTATTATTTATTGTCTCTAGCTTCTAATGTTTTTTTTTTCATTACTTTAAATTAATTAATATCCATTGCCATTTGGACCTCTCCTTTGCTTCCTTCTTACATCTATCGTTTGAGTTGAATGAGTTTAGTTCAAAATTAATTTGCCACGTCCCCAACCTATAAACTTTTTATTTCTCTAAAAAAAAAAAGAAAACTTTTTATTCAAATGTAATTTAGAATGACATTTCAAAATATCTATCAGCTTTAGTGGAAGCACTAAAATTAGAATTTTCAAAATCATTTTCTTACAGTGTCTACTAAAATCACAATTATACTCAAAACTCGGTCAAAGGATAATACCAATCTTAAAATTTCAATATCTTAATCAACCTGGCATCTAAGTATAATAGTCATTCATTTAAGGTTTGAGATACTAATTAGTTGAGAAGGAATGAATTCTTTGAACTTTTTGTTGTTGCAAGTTCAAAAATTCGATTATTCTTTTTGAAGGATCAAGGTCAAATTTTTATTGGAGATATTTTTTTTTGAGTTGAACCACACCTAAAGTAATTGAGCTATGCTCATTGTTGGCGGTTGAAAAATTGTTAAATTCCTAAACTCAAAAGTTTAAATTAAATAAGCTATAGTATTTCTAAACTTTTATATAAATACTTAATTAGACTAGATCTCGTAACTCCAAATTAAACTTTACGTATTCCTACATTCAAGTGAATTCTTTCATCAATTGATTTTGGGTCATTTTTCAATTAATCACATGAATTTAAATGGTTTAAAACTTATCTATTGAACATGAAATATAAAAAACTAAAAATCGATATAGACCGTTAATTCTTTCTATGTTTGAAACTTTAAAGAGCATGTGAATTGAGAAGTTACATACATATCAATTCCATTATTAAAGATCAACATTTGAAAAAGGAATTAAACTAAACGACATAAACTAACAAAGCATAATTGGAAAAAGACAAAGTATAGAATGCCTACAAGTCATGACGAGTTGAGGGCTTCAAAAGTGATGAGTTAAGAACGAGTCAAACAATGAGAAAAAGGTAGCAAAGTTTTTAGAGTCTTTGAAATAGTGACAAATGAGAGAGAGACATGATAAAAAGTTGTTCCCATATAATTGGGGGTTGGGGATAAGCCATTACAAGATTATGGGCCAAGTGGGCTTTGAAATGAAATAGTGGGCCAGCAACTTTTTTTTTTTTTTTTTGTGACATGTTCATATGGTTAGAGGATAAAATTAAATGGTTGGTAGAATGTGAAAGAAGATAGGGATTGTCTACTTAAGGGAATAAAGAAGGGCAAATGCGATAGTGTTATAATGTATTGGTTGGCCCTAGTTTGGGCATGGTCAAATCAATATTTAGGGTTCTCTTTGGGGCATGGCCAACCCTTATTTTCCTTCAATAATCCACTTCTACCCCTATGCCTCCCTTTGAACTTATCCAAACTCATCTTCTCTCTCTCTCTTTCTCTCATTTGTAAGAGGACATTTAGGATCATATATGTCTTTAGATAGAACAAACATTTATCTCTGTTTTTGTACTACAACACAACCACCTTATTTTTCTTTCAAATGATCATCATTTCATCACCCCTTTACCTATCTTTTGAACTTATCCAAACTGCAAGTCTCTCCCTCTCATTGTATAAAAGGAGACACTATTTAGAATAATGTCCCTTGAATAAAGATTTATCTCAATAATATACATGTTTAAAAGATTGTGTTCTATTTCACTATTATAAATTGCATTGATTAGTAGTTGTAGTTTTAAGATAATGTATCTTATTTCAATGCTACATATTCATAAATGTATCTCTCTCCCTCTCCTATTATGTAAGGAGGCATTGAGGATGACATGTCTTATTTTAGGTGTATATAGTGATTAAGCAAATCTAAAATTTATGCATATCTCAATGTGTAAAGAAACATTTAAATCTGGCTAAAGATGAAAAAATAACATATATTTTGTGATTAGCACTTGTTTTCATTCTTTAAATAAATAGATAAAGTACTTTATGATTTGGGTATACATTTGATAAAAACTCATAATTTTCCACCATGAGTAGAAATTAAATATGTTTGACTAGATATTAAACGATGATGAATTTAATAATGGATTTGTTTAGAAAACATGAAATATATTGAACGTTTGTAACATTTTACTATTGTTAAAAGCTCTAATATAAGTTGTTCATAACATAGATCACATATTAAGATGCTATATATTTGTGACACATTATATTTAAATATTTGTCATAATAACAAGTTTTCATTCTTTTTTTCTTCTTAAAAATAACAAGTTTTCTTTATAGTTGTTCAGTGATAATTGACATGGACCTTCGACTAAGAGGTCAAAAGTTCGAATCCCTTCAACTCCAAATGTTGTTGAACTAAAAAAACGATTGGGAAAGAATTAGTTAAGTGAAAACTCTTAGCTAGGTACTTCTTCTTCTTTAAACACAATTCATTAGTGGAAACATAACCGGGTTACCATTAGTGGAAACTCTTAGCTAGGTACTTCTTCTTTAAACACAATTCATTATTTCTAGCGGATAAAAAGTATTAAGGTGTCATTGTTTTTAGGGAATCAAGATGTTCGGTATCTTTAGATGCCCAGAATTTTAGATGACAAAAATTTTAGTGTCCGACATCTTTAGATTATCATGTTTGTTTTGTAAGAAAATTTATAAGGATATCTGAGAATATTTAGATAGCCATGTTTGTTTTGTGGGATTTCTGCATGGAAATGTTTTTAAATGATGTATTGTTCCAAAAATATCCTTACCTATTTTTAGATAATTTATATATTAATTTAATATAATTTGAGTGTATATAAAATTTTTGTCTTAAATTATTTAATCTTTTATTTTTATCCATTTAATTTGTATTAATTTTATATGTTATTTTGTAAAACAAGTTAATTTATATTGATTTAAGATTTTTATAAAAAAAAAATTAGAATGAAATATTAATTTCGATTTTAACTTGAAATACTTGAACTTATTTTGAGAAGATAATTATATAGTTAATAGTTTTTTAGTGAATTATATTTATATATTATTGAAAATTTTGAGAAAAATAATATCAATTTGTGATATATATAAATATATTTAAAATATTGGATAATCATCGTTGAAAAAATAAAATAAATAAAAGATTTCACTTTAGATTTTAATTGAAAATAAATTGAGCTATATATTATACAATTTAAATGGAGTTTATTTTATATGCAAATGAAATATATAAATATAGTTAATTTCATAGAGTTGTTTATTAGTGAACAAATTCACAAATTTATTTTTAATTATAAAATTAAAAAATTGAAAAATAATGAAAATTGGTGAAAGAAAATATATGGAAAAGAAAAACGAAGGGAAAAAACGTCAATAGATGATTCCCTCAACATGGGAATCTTAGGAACCCATGTATCAAGAAGGCACCAAAATCTTCTCAGATGCCTCCCGTATGAGCATCCAAGGATGCTCAAGTGTCTCAAGATGTCTGGCCATTTTACGTTACTGCAAAACAAACAATTCATCCCATGGAAATTTTTTATTACCATGAAACAAACGACACCTAAAGTTAATTTCTTAACATTTTTTTGGTTTCCTGAACTCAAATATATATATATATATATATATATATATATATATATATATATATATATATATATATATATATATCACTTTTTGAGAAATATATATGCATTTATAAATGGTGTTTTATGTTTATTGGTTCTATTTTTAAGAAGCACTCTCAAAATTAAATACAAATTTATTTCAGAAATCCAATTTCATATGTTTTCTTGTTTCATGTTTTTACATTTTTTTTTTTTTACAACATGGTGGTGTGAAGGATTTAAACTTCTGACATCTTGATCGAAAGTATACATTTTATGCCAGTTGAGCCATGCTCGTGTTGGCATATTTTTACTTTTTTAAAATCATAAATAAAAGTATAACTTTATCATTTTTATCTATAAAATACCTAATAAATATTAAAAATTAAAATTTACATTATGATTTTAGATAGTGTATTTAAAAATGTATTTTCAAGGTACTTTCTTTTATATAGTTTAAAATTCTAGTAAACAAGAAACTAGAAAAATTTATCATATATATATATATATATATATATATATATATATATATATATATATTTCTTTTTCCAACAAGAAAATGAAAGAACAAGTAATAAGAAATAGTGCCAAATACATTTGTATTATTTTTATTAAAAAAATATAAAACAAGAAATAAAAATATTACCAAACAAAAATACTAAATAAGCCATGTATCTTTAAGAATACTTTACTAAGTCATATTGATGCATATCCAAAGTTTATTCAATAATTATTATTAGGGTTAGAAAATTTGAACCTCTAACTATTTGGTTGAAGGTACATGTCAATTACTCTTGAGCTATGTTTATTTGACCGTTTATTCAATTATTTGATTCATCAAAGGGAGTCGAAATTAATATTACCAACATATTGATCATTGCCAATGAAAAATAAATATTAAAACTCATTTTAAAGTTTGAAATCCTAGTTTATGAATTTGAATCATTCATACTTATATGAAAGATTTCAATTTTTCAGTTATATAAATTATGAAAATTAAACAAATCATGCATCCAAAAACAAAAGATTCAAAGAGGAAGATTTTAACCTACTTGCTAAATTTTATATCTAAGCCTATTTTCTTTTCTCATTTTATATTTTATATTTTATATTAAATCCGTACAATAAATCCATTCACATATTGATGCTTACGCAAGTTTTATTATTCAATCATTTAGACTTCGTTTGATAACCATTTAATTTTTAAAAATTAAGCTTGTTTTCTCACAAATTTTTATCATGGTTTTCATATTTCTTAAAGAAACATTTGAATTCTTAGTCAAATTCCAAAAACAAAAACAAGTTTTTGAAAATTACAGTCCGCTTGAAAACCATTTAGTTTTTTTTGTATTTTATTTTTGAAAATTGTGTTTGTTTTCTCACCACTTCTTTATAATGTTTTCATCTTTCTTGAGGAAATATTTGAATTCTTAGCTAAATTTCAAAAACAAAAATTACTTTTTAAAAATTACTTTTTTTCAGCTTTTAAAACTTAGCTTGGATTTTGAAAATATTCCTAAAAAGTAAATAACAAAACAAAGAAACTAATAGGTGGAAGTAGTATTTATAAGTTTAATTTTCAAAAATTAAAAATAAAAACTCAAATGATTATCAAGCAAGACCTACTTTTTTTAGTTTTCAAAACTAGGCTTGAATTTTGAAAACATTTGTACAAAATATATAACAAATCAAAGAAATTCATAGTTGGAAGTAATATTTCTAAGTTAATTTTTAAAAAATAAAAAATAAAAAATTAAATGGTTATCAAACGAGTCTTAATAATCAAAGGAGTTGAAATTAATGTTATCAAAAAATTGATTATTGTTGAAAAATAAATATAAAAACTTCATTTTAAAAGGTTGGAAATCCTAGTCTATGGATTTGAATCATTCATACTCATATGAAAGATTTCAATTTTTCGTACACATAAACTATAAAAATTAAACAAATCATCCAACTAAAAGTTCTTGCAAAATTGGATTCGAGAGAAAGATTTTTTAAAATTTTATACCTAAGCCTATTTTTGTTTTCTCATTATACCCACACACACACACAAATTAAACACATTTTTTTTGCAAAGAAGTAGAAGCAATGAATATATATATAAAATCATGGAAGTGTTCCAAATTGAAATGCATGGGATACTTTATAAAAAAAAGTGCATGGAATATAATTCATTTATTTTCTTTTTTTGGGATATAATTTAATTGTTAAGTATTGATTAAAAATTATTAATTAATTAAGTTCAAAATATGAGGAATAACAAAATCTTATCACCTTTTTTACCTACATTTTGTGGGATCTTACCTAAAGGGGAGGGCCCCATTAGCTGACTAGTCAAGGGTTTGATGCCATCATGTTTGGACACGTGTCAAAAATAAGAGAGAGAAAGAGAGGGAGATAGAGAGGAGAGAGAGGAGAGAGATAGATTAGTTTGACCTAAACCTCAATTTTGTTGGTGTGTTGGACCAAAAAAAATCTTTTTCACATGGTTTGTCTGGCACAACTTTTTATATATTGTTTGGATTGGAGCACCATTTTTTGTCCACCTTTTTTCCAAAAAAAAAAAAAAAAAAAAAAAAAAAAAAAAAAAAAAAAGAGAAACATCCATTCTCACTATTATTTATTTTTTTATATTTGTTATCGCTTGTAGGATTTTTTAACTTTGTCTAAAAAAAAAAATTATATTTTAGTCTTTATCATTATCAAATTATTATTATAAGACATTTTATACTAATAACTTAGGTAATGTACGTGATGAATAAATCTTTACTTGATAAAATATGGTTAGATGTCAAGTTTAAAAATAGATTTAGATTTATATTATATAATTAGTGAAAATTTAATGACAAATGCTAAAATAATATTTTATGCAAAGTTTATGATGAAAGTTTAGGACGAAAATATAAACATAATTTTATAGAAAAATGAAATATTTGTTTAAAATTTTAGTTAAAGTATATAGTAATATAATTATAAACCACACAATTGTAGTTTTGTAAAGTGTACGATTTTTTTATCTTTTAACCTGGTTTCATACATCATTTTGATGTGAAAAATCTAAAAATCATATTACTCTATTAAACTTTAATTTTTACACTTATTTTACATGTGAGCATGTATATCAATCATGTTAAAGTTAACTCGTGAAAGTATATGATTTATAAATTCATAAATTTAAAGGAGCGTTTAAAGAATCAGTTTTAAAGTACTTTAGATCATGTGCAATATAATTGCTAACTTCTAGAAAAATAGAAACGTCTAGATTTAGATCAAGTTAAATTTTTTATTAATGCAATGGAAAAGTGGACATGGTAAGAGTAAATATATATTGGTATGCAGATTGAAGTGAATATGCAATCCATGAAATTCATTCATTCAATTTTTTAAATCTCAAATTAACTTTTATGTTAATATTGTGAGTTATTTTTTTATTTGTTCTACAAGGATCGAAAGATTCGAACTTTAAAGCTTCATTTGGTAATTATTTGGTTTTTAAAAATTAAGTCTATAATTACTACTTTTACCTATGAATTTCTTTGTTCTTTGTTTTGTTATCTACTTTTTACGTATGCTTTCAAAAACCAAGCCAAGTTTTGAAAACTAAAAAAAGTTATTTTTAAATTTTTTTTTTTTTTTTTTGGAATTTAGTTAAAAATTCTAATATTTTCTTAAGAAATATGAAACTTATTGTAGAGGAATGATTAGAAAACAAGCACAATTTTCAAAAATCAAAAATAAAAAACTAAAAACTAAATTGTTATCAAACGGAGTCTATTTTTTTTTAGTTTCAGTAATACTTTAGTTTGACCAAATTGAGTTATGCCCATGTTTAACATGCTAATATTGTTTGTTACTAAGTTTTGCTAAAGTAAGCTTAGTTCAGCGGCAATTGACATGTTCTATCGACCAAGAGGTTAGAGGTTTGAATCTTCCTATCCCATACATTGGTGAACTCAAAAAAAAAAAAAAACTAAGTTTTATTTTTATAATAATTGACATAAAAATTAACTCTAAAATGTATAATTATGAAGTAAACTAACGTCGTAATCAAACAGGTTCTTTTAATATTTTCAATAATTGGCCTTTAATATAATGGTTTTCATTATTACATTCTTCTGAAAATATGTTTGTTTTTCTCAAAAAGACGACAACAACAACAACCATGACTCCTTCAACCCACAAATAAAAAATTCATGAATAAAATTGAATTCCATTTTAAATTCACTTTTCTTCATTTAAAAATCCCCTTCACAATTTCCATGGAACAAAAATGTGTTGCACTCTTTTATAAATATTGTTCAAAATGGTCACACCCATATCATTCAAACATTTTATAATGGTTTAATACTTTAATTTGAAAGCTTTCTCAAATTTTGGTGTATAAATGTGAACAAAGTGTGTTGCTCTCTTTTACAAGGCCTTTTCGTAATCCATGATGAAATTTATTAAGCAAATTTTATTCAAGTTTTGGATTGACAAGCAAGCATGTTCCTAATATTCCTTTTTACCTAACTACATTTATTTCTTTATTTTAATTTTTAAGACATGTTTGAATTCAAACATGTTCTCTTTTTAATGGATTTGGTTGTTTGAAAAATTAATATAATATAAGAAAATAGAGTATTTGTTTTGTATACGAAAGAAAATTATTCGATACATATATTATCTATATATGTGTATCCAAGTCCAACTTTATCTGTCAAAGTGAGCATAGCTCAGCAGTAATTGACACGTATTCTCTACTAAGAGGTCTGAAGTTCGAATCTCCCACCCCCAAATATTGTTGAACTCAAAAAAAAAAAAAATTCAACTTTACCTATCCATCTTCTTTAATTTCATGGACAATAACTATCTTACCTAATAATATTTGGTTATTAAGAAACTTGTATTATTTTAATATCATAGATAGGTGATGATTATGGAGTTTGAATCTATTTTCACAAAGTCTCATAATAAAATCTTTCAGAAAAACAGTCCCGGAATAAAAAATATACTTATAGATTTTGAGCGATAGTTATTATAGATTATTATAAGAGGTATGACTTTTCTATTGATTTTTTCTCACTCCCAAATAGACCTATATATATTTTCTTGAACTCAAAACTTAAAATGTAATCGTGGTCAAAACGAATTAAAATAATAAGCAGTTAAGTAAATATATATACTCTTTTGGAAAAATAAAATCCACATAAAGACTTTTAACATTTTATCTTTTTATTATTACTTAAAAGCATAATATACAAGGAAAGTGATTGAAACTTCTACTCATTCCCATCCATTACAGGTGCAAAAATGTCCTTAATTATATCTTATTAAAAATTTTAATTGATGAAATGTAGGAAGTAGATGTAAATTGGATTAATTACAATCAACTATGGGCACTCATATATAATTCTAGAAAGTAAATTTTTATAAGAATGCTATATTATATATAAATAAAGGGAGGAGATTCAAATCTTCAACTCAAACTACAAATACTTAACTACTAAAAAGAAAATAGATCATATAACTTTTGGTAATTATAATTTTTCAAATTATACTCAACTACATATAAAAAAAATACTGGATAGAGATTTTTGTATCATTCCATAAGAAATTTATTTAAGATTGACCCTTTAATTTTTCAATAGTCAAATATCTCTTGAATAATCTAAGCATATGCATATCTAAAAGGTTTTTTCACAGTGATTATCCTCATTTAAACAATATATATATATATATATATATATATATATATATATATATATATATATATATAAACTTTATTAGTTAGGACTACCTGAAAAGAATTCCTTTCAAATTAAATTTTGAAGGGAAAAAAGGATTGAAGAATTATATGGGCCAGCCAAACAAATTATTGGTGGGAATGGGTAGGAAAACTTTTCATCTTTCCATCATGGCCTATGAAGTACTACCCAAATAAAGTTTAAAAAAAGGAAAAATGAAAGAACCCATTGATAGAGAATTATGGCTTTTTTTTTCTAATTACCAGCCAAAAGAATCTAAGAGGGTTCTTTGAAAAGTAGTTTTGAAAATTATTTTTTATTTCTTTTCAGATTTTGTTTAATTATATATAGGTGAATGATGTGTAAATGTTAATGATATTATATATATTAAAATCATTATTCTTATAATCAATAAAATCACTTTTTTTTTCCCGAGTTCAATAACAATTGGTGTGGGAAAATTCAAACATCTAACCTCTTGATCGAGGGTACACGTTAATTATAGCTGAGCTAAGCTTCCTTTGGTATTAGAATCTAGAGTTTAGGGTTAGAATACTTACCTCCTGATATAGCAATCAAGTTTATACTCAATTTAAGAATCAAAAATAAAATTAGGAAAGTAGATTTTGTATACGTTATTTAGACTATCTATGCTCAAAATTGGTTGTGGTGATGGAAGATAAAGGCTCTCTTGTTAGGTTCGAGATATTTTTATACTCTAATTTCTTTGATCTGCAATGTCTCGTCTGATAACTAGCTATTTTGATTTTTTTTTTTTTTTTTGGTTTTTGGTTTTTTTTTAAAACTATATTATTCTAAAACATAAAAACACTAAGGCCTCATTTGATAATTATTTGGTTTATGAAAATTGTGTTTTTTTTTCTCACCATTCCTCTATAAAGTTTTCATCTTTCTTAAGAAAATATTTGAATTCTTAACCAAATTTTAAAAATAAAAAATAAATTTTAAAAATTACTTTTTTTTTTTTTTAGTTTTAAAAACATAAGTAAAAAGTAGATAACAAACCAAATAATTCATAGGGAGAAGTAGCGTTTATAAGCTTAATTTTTAAAAACCAAAAACTAGAAACCAAATGATAATCAAATGAGGCCTAAACATGTTTGATAATTAATTTTAGATTTCTATTTTCTAAAAAAAAAAAAAAAAAAAAGCCGGAAGAGTTGTTTGATAACTATTTTTTATTTATATTTTTTTTTATAAAAATAAAATAAAATCGTTTCTTTTATATATAATTCATATTAATATTTGTATAAACAAGACATATATTCCTGATGTTTAGTAATAACTAAGGGTATACTCAACAAAAAAAAAAAAGTAATAATTAAGGGAAATTAGAGCAGGTGGCTATATTTTTACCTTCAAATTGAAAAATAGACAAAAAATTTCAAATATCTTAAATATGGCTAACTGAATATTTAAGGCATAGATTTTTTTTTATGTCTTTTACCAATTTTATCCCTCATCGTTTTTTTTTCAAAAGTTTTCTTAATTTTTGACACCAAATCTTGCGAGATTTGATTGTTTCCTTAAACAAATATTTAAAAAGATATTTTGATTTAAATTACTCCCATAACATACTTCCATCAAGGGTCGTTTAGATTGCAAATATAAAATATTTGAGAGTTAAAAATCTAGAAATTAAAAACTCAAGTAATTATTACTCATGGATAAAAATAACTCATGTATGTGTTTGGATATGGATGATAATACTATTTGAGGTTTAATTATTATTTTTCTCTCTCTTCTCTATTTTCCAAGGGAAAAAGTTCCAAGTAAAAAAAACTCATCTCCTACATGGATAATAAAATCTCATGGTTCATGGGTTATTTTTATCCATAAGTAATAATTACTTGGGTTTTAAAAAGTAAAGATAGTGAAACAAACAGGGCCTAAATCATCCAAGCTTTTATGTTAACTAGATTAACACCATGTGCATTGCACGTGTTATTCAATGTTTTAAAATATATATTAATGATAATTTTTTTAAAAGTATTTAATCAAATACTAAAAAAACCGAACATGTCAACTTTAATTTATAAAGTAGTACACATACCATATAATTTTTAGTGTAAAATAAATAAAGTGAATTGGAGAATAAAATTTTCAAGCATTTTTTTATCAAAGTGTTTTCAAGTCATCTAATTTTTATAAAAATGATTTTTATTTATTGTTGAACTTGAAGATTTAAATATATATATATATATATATATATATATATATATATATATATAATCCAAAAATCACTTAAAAACTATGGCAAATACATTCTAAGTGTATACTTTTTATCATCACCAGTGTGTTTCTATTGATATAGACTTGATTATTTTATAGAAGAAATTATTGAAAATATGATGACACAATAGTAGCATTACAACATATATTTTTATCTCAGAAAAACTTGAATCAAAATCTTTACAAATCAGGTTCAATTACATTTATAAAATGACATATCGAAATTTCACATTGGGAAGAATAAACTAAATAGAAAAGCCCCCAACAAATAGTATAGAATTAAATTGAAAATTTTAAAATCATAAAAAAATATAAATTAAGAGGAACAAAATTTGTAATTTAACCTCCTTATTAAGATGAAATTTTGAATCTACGGGGTATCATCTCCGTCTTTGAAACTATCTTAAATTAATTATGTGATGATTGAAGAAACCATCAAAGATTGTAACCAAGAAAGGATCAAATTATTCACTAAATACAATTAAAATCAAGAAGAAAAGACATAGGTGTGCGTCATGTACATCATTCATGATCATATTAAAAAAACTATATAATGTCTTCACGTATAAAAATCTAATGATCATTAGAAGAACATAATTTTCATTTAAATTTTTTGGATCAAGATTTCCATTTAAATTCACTTTTTACACCCTATTGAGCTACATTTAAATTCAACATATATATATTAAAAAAAGGTAGTTATATTAATTATATAAAAAAAGTTAGTTATATTAATTTTCTTTGTTTCTGGTATAAAATGTAGAAAAAAAAAAGAAAAAAAATGTGAGGCTAATGAAATAAAAAATTAAAATTGAAAAAAAAAAAGAAATACCTTATTAAAAATTAGAGGAGATGACTAATTTTAAAATTAGAAAAAAAAATAGTTATTATTCATCTTTGTTTTTGGTATAAAATGCAAGAAAAAAGAAAGAAAAAGACGTGGAGACTAATGAAATTAAAAAAGAGAGAGATACTTGATCGGTGTACACGCAAGCGCATGCGATCGAAGTAATATAAAATGGTATGCGAGTACCAAGTATCGAATCCCAAGGGAACGGTGTAACAAAAATATTGTAAAGCAAAGTGTAAGAAAAATTGCAACTAGAAAACTAAAATTGCAAAAATAATGTTGTGATGGTTTGTTGGTAAAACAAAATAAAAATTGCAGAATCAAGAATTTGCAATATTGAAATGACAAGGATTGCAGAATTGAATTGTAGAATCTAGAAATGACAATATTTGATAGCAAACTAGATAGACTTAGTGAATGAAAATTCAAAAGAAATTTGGATAAAGATGGAGCTTAAGAATGTCATTGCTCTAAGTTATAATTGCAAACCAAAATTATAATTCCAACATACTCCATACTCAATTGTAAACCAAAATTGCTTCTCCTATTCACCTTGAATTTAGGTTTTTAGGAGGCTACGTGAGTGACTTATATGTCTATAGTCCCTCTATCTTAGATAATTTGGCTCAACAATTTTATAGTTGGAGTCCTTAATCCCTATGTCTAGGGTAAGGATTGGTTTATGTCTAAGTTATTTTCTCCATCACTTGTGCGAAATTCGCTTATCACTAACCCCGTCGGTATTATATCTAAGCTTGAGTTGCTACCCTAGTTGATCAATTTAGGATCTCAACGGAAATTTGTTCAACACAAGCAAACAATTGAGATATAGGCTTGGTTTTTATTGAAATTTAGGCTACAATTACTTCTTAGGGAATTCACATCCTTAAACCCCCTAAGAAGTTTAGCTCAAATTGAAAATAAAAAATCTACAACTAATTGAAGAAAAATTCATATTAGAAAAATGAGTGAATTGCTAATAATACCCAAGGCTAAATATGTTAATACAAAATTCTAGATCCTGAAGCAAAGTGTTAAAAACTACCATGGATTGCAAAATCAATTATTCTGTGAAATTTCCTTTGAGTAATGGCAACTTTGAGTTAATGCCCTTAACACAAACAGAATTAAACTAAAACAAAAGTAACTTGATAATTGTTCAATGAATTCTCACTTCGTTTCCAACCAACTAAATCCTTCACCATTTCTAGGAACGATTAGCCTTAACAATCCAAGTCACTTGAATCGGATTGGAATTCGAAGGAAAAACAAGATGAGTATGGCTGAAGTTCTTGTAAAAACTGAAAGGAAATTTGCAAAAAAAAATAATAGAGCATTCGGTTGACAAAATCCAACAAGAAAAAATCTAAAAAAAAATGAACTCAAACTCCAACTTCTTCACTTGAATTGATTGGATAAATCGAAGGAATAACAGGAATTAAACTTACAGTAGCTCTCGGTAATACAATAATGAAATTGAAGAAATATAAAAACAGAGAACAAAAAAAAATGCAGAAAAGAAAAACAGAGCATTGACGTTGAAAAATAAAACCCACGAAATTGACTCCTCAAAACGCCTCGAAAAACTAGCTCTTCTTCACTTAAATTGGATTGGATAAATTGAAGGAAAAATAGAAAATAACTTGCAGCACTTTCAGTAAAACAGAGGTGAAACAAAAAAAAACTGCAAAAACAGAGATGAAAAACTAGAAAAACCCATAAAAACAACTCCAAAAACGTCTCCCAATCCGATCTACTAGCTCCCCTTCTTCCCCCTTTATAGGCCTTCATTAGGGTTGAAGAATGCCCAAATTTGGTGCTCAAAATCCCCCAAATCATGCTGTAATTCACACTTTCCATATATGGGTTTTTGCTCAGATTTTTCTTTCTTTCTTGAGTTCTTCTGCTGTCCAAAAATTGCAGAATCTAGATTATGCAATTTGATTTTGCGATTTTAATGTTTCCTGCAAACAAGATTCATTTATTTAGAATTCTATCCCAAATACCATCATACTTATTTCTTTCTTATTTTAGAGCAATCTTTCAACTATTTTCAATTGGTCTTAACTCAAAACAAGAATATTTTAAGAATTTGGGAATTAAATAAGCCTTAATACTAAGGCTTATCAATGCCTCATGAAAAACTGGAGGAGTCTTTGTTTTTGGTATAAAATGCAAGAAAAAAAAAAGAAAAAACATGGAGGCTAACAAAATTAAAAAAGAAAGAAATACCTGATGATAAATTGAAGATGATAGGTACTTTTAGATCTGAAAAAATTGAAGGAAGTGAGCAATTGTTAAAGGGAATTTAGATTCAAATTGTAATTTGATTTTATTTTGAATCAACTCACATCTTCAATTGAATGCTATCACATTAAGAATTTTGTTTTAAATTCATTTTGAATCAAATTATCTTGTTTTCGTTGCTTACATAATTATAACATTCAACCAACTAAAGTCTAAATTTTCTAAAAAAAAAAAAAACCTAAATAAAAAAATGAATATATTAAATTTGACTTTAATTATGGTTACAACAATTATATTTAATTTACAAAAAAAATAATTATACTTAATTATATATATATATATATATATATATAGTCTTAATTATATTTACAAAAATTATATTTAATTTACTCAAAAAAATAAAAAATTATACTTACGATTTTATAATTTACTAAAACAATAATTATACTTAATTTAGATTAAAAAAATGATTATACTTAATTATATATATTCTATTAAAACCTGTTAATTAGGTCATTAAATATAACAATGTGAACATGCTTAGTTGTATAAAAATTCAAAAAAAAATGTGGGGCTTACAAATTAAAAATTAAAAAAAAAAAGAAAAAAAAAAAAGAGAGATGCGAATAAAAATTGGAGGAGATGGGTTTTAGACCCGAAAAAAAGGAGGAGATGTGCAATTTATGGATGGAATTTAGATTCAATTTCTAATTTAATTTGATTTTGAATCAAATTAAATATCAAATTAAGCATTTTGATTCAAATTCATTTTGAATCAAATTATCTCCTTATTGTTATTTAAATTCAAAATTAAATCGGATATTTATTTTGAGTCAAATTATCAAATCAGATTATGATAATTTCAGTAATGTAATGAACTAAAATTTAAAGGGGTATTTTCGTCTAAAAATATTTTTTAGATATTCTTGCTTTTTAATATAATATAGATATAGATATATACATTTCAAAAATGTTTTTAAATTCTAGCTAAAATTTTAAAATCAAAAGTAATATTTGAAAAATCAAACACAAAACTTGGTTAAGTGATTAAATTAATTTCTTTCGAGAACTAAATAGAACAATTTCATAAAATATAAACCATAATAAATAGTCAATAAATACCACATCAAAATAATTATTAAATAATTTTTTAAGTTTATAAATAAATAAATTGAATCATTGAGTAATTGAGTAAGTAATTAAATACTAATTAATTTGAGTTATAAATAAATTAAAATGATGAGAAAATTAATATATAAAATAATAAAATTCAACCAATTAAATAAAAAAAATGAATATATTAAATTTGTAACTTTAAAATGCTGAGAAAAAGAAAAAATGTGAAAGAAAAAGAAAAAACGATGGCTAACAAATTTCTATAAAAAAAAAAAAAAAAAAGATAAATGCATGAGGAGATGACTATTTTAGATCTGACATAAAAGAAGCATCAACAATTATACAACATTGTAAAATTAATTATTGAAATTGAGTGGTATCAACTAAGATGTGAAAGAAAAAGAAAAAACGATGGCTAACAAATTTCTTTAAAAAAAATGAAATGAAAGAGTGCTACATGAGGAGATGGCTATTTTAGATATGGAAAAAAAAAAAAAAAGAAGCACCACGAACAACAAAACATTGTGGAATTAATTATTGAAATTGAGTGGTATCAACTAGCTTAGTGTAATAAAAAATGTAAAAGAAAAAGAAAAGTAAGATAATGCTTAGGTGCTAAAAAACATAAGAGAAAGAAAAAACATGGACTAACAAAATTTCCAAAAAAAAAAAAAAAAAAGAGATACATGAGGAGATGACTATTTTAGATCTGAAAAAAAATTGGAGGACATGTGAAATTTATAGAGGAAATTTGGATTGAAATTCAAATTTAATTTGATTTTGAATCAAATTAGATCTATTATCAAATTAAAAATAAGAATTAATTCAAATTCTTTGAATCAAATTATCTTCTTCTTGTTGTAGTTTGAATTTGAAAATACATACACACATATATGAATATTAAAAGAAAAATTAGTTATTATTTTTCTTTGTTTTTGGTATAATTAAAATGTAGAAAAAAAAAGGAAAATCGTGGGACTAACGAAATTAAAAAAGATAATACCTAAAGAATTGTATATATAAGAACTAAATGTATGATAATTGAATGCAATTTATATAAGCAATTTGATTCAAATTCAAATTCGATTTGATTTTAAATCAAATTGCTTATCAAATTAAGATTATTGATTCAAATTATCAAATCAAATTAGGATGATTTGATTAATGTAATTAACTAATACCTAAAGAATTGCGTATATAAGAACTAAATACATGATAATTGGATGCAAGTTGTAGAAGTAATTTGATTCAAATTCAAATTTGATTTGAATGAAATTAAGATTATTGATTCAAATTATCAAATCGGATTAGGATGATTTGATTAATGTAATTAACTAAAATTTAAAAGGATATTTTGGTCAAAAAATGCTTTTTCAGAAACTCTTCTTTTTTAATATTATAGATATAGATTATAGATTATGGATATAAATATAGATATAGATAACTATTTGGTTAATAAAAGTGGAAAAACAAAATTAGCGAAAATAAAAATCAATATTTTACGTTAGTTATCATTGAAAGTTATCAACATTTGATCTACATATATCTGAGTTGATTTTGAATCAAATTTAGAGAACAAATAATCACAATTTCAAATTTGCAAAAAGTTTTTTAAGATGTTATAAAAATATTGATAAATCGTTTTGACATTGGATAATCTCTCACGTTTTTGTTGTCATTCGTGTCTAAATTTATTAATAAAACAATAGTTTCACGACACATAATTTGTCAACAAAGTTTCTAAAGGGTGGGATGTGAGAGAGAAGTTTTAATATATATTCAATTTTAAAAGATGATAGACGAAACTGAGAATTATTTGATGTTTAGAGACTGTTTTGGTATATGCAGTTGGAAAAAATTTCATAAAATATCTTTGTTTATTTGAATAAAATTAAATATAAATAAATAAGTTCCAGCAATACCACCTAATTTAATTTTAAACCATGGCAAACATTTTTGTACTAAAAAAAAAGATGCACATGTTTTTTTAAGACTAAATTATAGAAAATACCCCTCAACCTTATACTTTGTTTAAAAAATATCTTTAAACTTTCAAAAGTTTCATTAATATCCTTAAACTTTCGAAAAAAAATCAAAAATATTATTACCATTAGTTTTGGATAGAAACCGTTAGTACTTTATTTCAAAAATACCCCTAAATTTTGTACTATGTTTCAAAAATACCCATAAACTTTCAAAAGTTTCATTAATACCCTTAAACTTTAAAAAAAAAAATTCAAAAATACCCTTACTGTTAATATATAGAAAGAAATAGTCAGTACCTCATTTTAAAAATACATTTGAACTTTCACATTAATACCCTTAACATTAAAAAAAAAAATTTTAAAAATTCCCTTACCATTAGTATATGGACGAAAACCATTTATGTATTAATTTGCTTCAATCTATGGCCTAACACTTATCTATTTTTCTTCTTTTTTTTCCTTTGTTTTTCACAATACCCTCTTACTCTTTTCTTCCATTTTTCAATCTCTAAAACTTCCCTCATTGCTTCTATATTCTTAAATATTAGAACTTTAAATAAATAAGAACTCATTTCTAAGCATGCCCAAACATAAATATAATAAATTCAACACCCAAATAGTCAATGTCTTTGAAGTTATTTTGAGTTGGAAAAGAACCAATTTGAAAACAACTCATATAGATATCTTCATTTTTTTATTTCATATAGATACTCTCATTTTTTTTCTTGTCCAATTCTCAATCATGAGGAACCTTCTTAACTGACCACAACAAATAGACTAATTTGAATTGCAAAAATGATGAATAAAATCTTCATCCGCTACAAATTTGGTAATGCATATGTTTTCTTTCTTTTCCTTCCCATTGGATGTCCTCAAAATTATGATTCAAATTCTCAACATGTCTCACTTTTTGTATATTAAATCCAAACATATTAACTCAAATTACTAACGTACAACATTGTTAAAACATTTAAGTCCTATGGTCTCTCGGTGGTTCCATTATTCTATTTTTTTCTTGCTATAGTCTATATACCTTGATTGAAATGGGTAGTTTTAGAGATTGAAAAATGGAAAAAGAGACTAAAGAGGGTATTGAAAAATAAAGGGAAAAAAAGAAAAATAGAGAAGTGTTAGACCATAGATTGAAGCAAATCAAGAGAGAGAAGAAATGGAAGAGGGAGATAATGTGGTGTAGATAAATGTTTTTCGTCCATATACTAACGGTAAAGATATTTTTTAACTTTTTTTTTAAGGTTAAGGGTATTAATACAACTTTTAAAAGTTCAGGGGTATTTTAAAATGAGGTACTAACATTTTTTGTCCATATACTAATAGTAAATGTATTTTTGAACTTTTAAAAAAAAAATTATTTTGAACTTTTTTTTTAAAGTTTAAAGGTATTAATGAAACTTTTGAAAGTTCAGATGTATTTTTAAAATAAAATACTAATAGTTTTTATCCAAAACTAACGGTAAGGATGTTTTAAAACTTTTTTTGAAAGTTTAAGGGTGTTAATAAAAATTTTAAAAGTTCAAAAGTATTTTTGAAATAAAGTACAAAAGTATTTTTTATAATTTAACTTTTTTTTAATATATGTAATGGGGCTGCCAGGATTGCAGCCGCAGCCCAATGACATCAATTCAAGGGAATTTGTTATGTGGCTTCAAATTACAAGGTCATTCTGAAAAAGGACCAATGCTCTTTTTCATTTTTACAATGCTTTCATAATTTTAAGAAACGTTTTTTAAATTACAAAAAAAAAAAAAAAAAAAATTGAATTGGTTTTCAAACAAACTAGTTTTTTAACAACAAAAAATCAAAAATCAAAACATCACCAATAGGATATTAAGAGCCTATTTGGTTGGCAATCTGAAAA
This sequence comes from Trichosanthes truncata, assembly GCA_033996785.1. Lineage (NCBI taxonomy): Eukaryota > Viridiplantae > Streptophyta > Magnoliopsida > Cucurbitales > Cucurbitaceae > Trichosanthes > Trichosanthes truncata. The sequence goes on from JAWPNB010000003.1 coordinate 81,286,864, forward strand.
CAAAATTTTGAATACAAAGAACTCAATGCAAACATAATTGTATTTCATTCAGATTTGTGTTTAGTAGTAGATTTAGAAATTGGATTCTAATTTAAACAATTGTTCAAAATGTATTCTATAATATATTTATAGACCATTAACTCATTGTAGTTGCAAAACTAAATATTAAATTGAATATAATCCATTATTAATTCATTTATGAACATGATTTTTGTTATAAATTTTGTATAATTATTATTTTACAATATCATATAATTTATAATATATTTTATTATACATATTTTAATTTAACAAAAATAAATTGAGCTTTTATTTTTTTGAAGAAAAAAATAAATTGAGTTTATAACATGAAATACTATATTTATTAAAGTTTTGGTCTTTTCTAATGTAATTCTATATTTTAAATTTTCAAATTCAAAATCTAGATACAATGAAAACATAAAAATGTTGTTTTCAGAATTTCCACTATTTGGATCATAGAATCTGGAAACAATTTTCGAAGACACATTTGTCAAACGCATATTCACTGATGAATCTGAAAACATAAATGTAACGACCTGACTTTTCCTATTAGACATTCTAGGGACGTTACTACATGCATGCTAATGAAATTTAATAAAACTTAAGTAACACTTCAAAAAGCAATAAACTTTTGCTAAACAATCAAAAGCCTTTACCCCGGGATCCTTTTAAATTTGTTTCAAAGCATAGGAATAAATTAAAACATTTTAACAATTGAAATGATTTTCAAAATACTTCCACTAAGAAGAAAAAAAACATTCCAAAAGTGCTAACAATGAAGAAAAATGGCGGAATTAAAGCTCCTATAGGTCACCCATGACCTATTGCAGTAAACTATCATGTCATTTGCCTAGGATGCTCTTGCCTTTATGTAACGACCCTATAGGCTCAACACGCTACCTAAGAGTCATTACTAAGTCACGTCGCTATATTACCAATAATTTCAGCAGCATAACGACGTAACTACGCGAAAACCAAAAATCTGACCCTTACCCTATAAGACATAGAAAACACACTTCTAAGATTTTCAAACAACCTCCTAGCATCCAACAAACTTCTCAATATGATGCTAGGGTTCAAACAGCAGAAACCAGGTGAATTCAAACATAGAAAGTCAAATACACGTGCACGATTTACAAAGAAAGGTTAAAAGATTTTGAAACATCCTCCTAACATTTAAAAACTTAACATGAGTTCTATGTACATCTAGAAACACAAAAGAAGCGGAATAGCGATCGGTCGGCTCCCATGACTCGAGTAGATGATCTCCGGTCACGCGCTAGGGCCGATCTTAGCCTTACCTGAAAACATTTTAAAAAGGAAAAGGGTGAGTATTAACGAATAATACTCAGTAAGTCCATCATAGTTTCAAAATAAGAGTTTCAATCACATGCAACATGTCATTTTAAATCATAAAACCATCGTAAACCATCGCTTTAGTAGGGGACCTAAAATTCCTTTTATAAACCATGTACTTTTCCTTGCGGCTCTTGTGAACGATTAAATTCTCCCGAGGGCCTCTGAATAGCCCGAAGACATAGTTTTTCCATCGAATAGAGTCCTCCCTACATCTGAGAGTTAAGCTCGAAAGCTAACATATATCATGGAGTCCGAAGACTCAGCCCGAAGGCTACCATCGTGGAGTCCGAAGACTCAAGCCCGTCGGCTACAGTCGTGGGGGCACTCTCGAACCCCGGGAGCATATAGAGTCCGAAGACTCGGGTTCCCTCAAAACCCACATAAAACTTTTGGGAGAATTATCGTCACAGCCTATATAAATCTTTTCATGAGCACACAACACATGCATGAGGTCCCATTCGTTTTAGAACATAGTTATGAATGCATAAGTCATAGCAATCGCATTTCAAAAACATACATATAATACACTTTCTTTCTTAAATACTTAACATGAAAAACATATACTTTCAAAGTAAACATAGAGCTAGCTTAAGGTTTTGAAAACTTCTTTCGTTGTGAGATCCCTTACCTTATGTCTTTACTTACTAAAATACTCTTTCTTCACTAGAAATGAGCTTCTCGAGTTCCCACTCCAAGTACGAACCAAGGTCCTCGACAATTCACCTAAAAAGTGTCCTAAACGTGTCTTAAACCATCCGATTTACGCTAGAACACATTCTAACATTAATAACTCGACGAAACGGACCTAATGGCAATTTTTACCCAACTCCGGCGAGCGGCGGCGCGTGACAGGAGCACGGCGGCGCGTGCAGCGGCGGACGGCGGCGCGTGGCCGGCGCGTGAGGCTTCCGATCGGCGCGTGAGGGCGCGTGGAGGCTTGTTTTCGTGCGAGGCTCTCGGATCTGGACAGATCTGGTGTTTTCCAGTGAGTTTCGAGGCGTGCAGGCTATAAATCCGGCGAGCTTTGCGGAAAAATCAGGTTGCTGGGCGTGCGCCGGCGGCGGAGCTGCGTTCGCGTGAAGGAGTCGTTCGACGAAGAACTCACGGCGAGGAAGAAGAAGAAGCTCCGTTCGGCGAGGCTAGGCGTGCAGGTCGACGGCTTCAGGCGAGACGTAGCTCGCGAATTTTCGGCGAGATGACTTCTACGGATCCGACACCGGCGGGGCTGATGCAGACCGGCGTTCGTGAAGCTGATCGGAGAAGAAGAAAAGAAATCGCGAGCTGGGTTTCGATCAGAGAGAGGAAGAGAGAGAGAGAGATCGGGAAGGAGACCGGCGGCGTGCGGGTGTCGAACGGCGAGAGAGAGAGAAAAATTTTCGGGAAGGGGGGGGCTGTCGCGAGGAAGAAGAAAGGGAAAAGAAAAAAAAAATTAAAATAAAATAAAAAATTAAAATAAAAATTAAAATAATAATAAAATAATAAAATAATATTATATTAAAAAAATCAAAAATATCTTCTCTAAAAGACCATAATACCCTTTTTTTTTTTTTTTCTCATTCCAAATTTCAATTAAACCTTCAAATTTAAATTACCTAATGAAAAATCATTCCACTAAATTTCAAAAATTAAAATTTAAACTCCTAAATAAGCCGGGCGTTACATTCTACCCACCTTAAGAAAACTTTCGTCCTCGAAAGTTCCTAGTCTTGGAATAGTTCAGGATATTTGGCTTGCATTTCGTCTTCACGCTCCCAAGTAGCCTCTTCCATCTGATGGTTCTGCCAGAGCACTTTAATCAAATTAATCTCTCGGTTACGAAGGGTTTTACGGTCTCTTGCTAGAATTTGAGTCGGTCGTTCTTCATAACTCATATTTTCATTCAACTGTAATGGCTCGTAGTCAATCACATGCGAAGGGTCCGGCACGTACTTTCTTAACATCGAGACATGGAATACATCATGGACCGCAGAGAGAGATGGCGGTAATGCCAATCTATAAGCCACAGGGCCTATTCGCTCAAGAATCTCGAACGGCCCTATAAACCGCGGACTTAACTTTCCTTTCCGGCCGAACCTCAACACTCCTTTCATCGGAGCCACTTTAAGAAACACATGGTCGCCTACTTCGAATTCTAGATCCCTTCGTCTTGTGTCAGCGTAGCTCTTCTGTCTACTCTGTGCAGTCTGCATTCTTACCCTGATTTTCTGAATAGCATTGTTCGTGACTTGAACTAACTCTGGCCCCAAAAGCTGTCGTTCACCGATCTCATCCCAATATATTGGGGTCCTACATCTCTTACCATACAAAGCTTCAAACGGTGCCATCCCTATAGTAGCCTGATAACTATTGTTATAGGCAAACTCCATCAGGTGCAAGTAAGTATCCCAACTACCTGGGAAATCCAACGCACATGCACGTAACATATCCTCCAAAACTTGATTCAATCGCTCGGTCTGTCCGTCCGTTTGGGGATGAAAAGAAGTGCTAAAATCCAGCTGAGTACCCAGAGCTTTCTGTAAGCCTCTCCAAAAGTTAGAAGTAAAACGGGCATCCCGGTCCGAGACAATTCTAGCAGGAACTCCGTGCAGTCGCACTATCTCCTGCACATAGATTTGCGCCCATTTCTCTGTAGAATAGGTAGACTTACCCGAAAGAAAATGCGCCGATTTGGTAAGCCTATCCACGATGACCCAAATCACCGTGTAACCTCTCATCGTCCTGGGTAACCCAACAATGAAATCCATAGAAATTTCATCCCATTTCCACAAAGGCACATTCAATGGTTGCAACAATCCTGCCGGCCTCTGTCTCGACGCTTTAACCTGTTGACATACTAAGCACTTACTGACAAACTCCGCTACATCCTTTCTCATACTGTGCCACCAGAAAATCTGTTTTAGGTCTTGATACATCTTGGTACTACCAGGATGCATCGAAAATGGCGAACTATGCGCTTCGGTCATAATCTCATTCTTCAATTCATCAATATTAGGTACACATAATCGCCCTTGATATAGAAGTCCACCATCTGAAGACACAGAAAACTCTTGAGCTTGCTCAGTGCCGATTTGTTGTAGCTTTTCCATTAAATTAGGATCCAATCGCTGAGAGACTATAATACGTTGCCTCAAAGTTGGTTGCACAGTCAACTGAGCTAAGCGTGTAGTCGCTTCACCTATCAAAACTGCAATTTCAGCATTCTCCATCTCTGCCTGTAGCTCATCCTGACTAGTGATCTGAGCTGAAGTATGTACAATCTTTCTACTGAGAGCATCTGCGACAACATTTGCCTTACCGGGATGATAAAGAATTTCTAATTCGTAGTCTTTTACCAGCTTTAACCATCTACGTTGTCGCATGTTCAACTCTTTTTGCGTAAACAAATACTTCAAACTCTTATGGTCCGTGAAGATCTGAATCTTCTCACCATACAAATAATGCCTCCAGATCTTCAAGGCGAAGACAACTGCGGCCAACTCCAAATCATGGGTTGGATAGTTTTGCTCGTGACTTTTCAACTGGCGAGACGCATAGGCTATAACCTTTCCACATTGCATCAACACTGCTCCTAGCCCTTTCCTCGATGCATCAGTGAAAACTACAAATCCACATGTTCCCTCAGGCACAGAAAGAACAGGGGCTAATACCAATCTCTGTTTAAGTGTCTGGAAACTTGCTTCACACTCGTCAGTCCAAACAAATGACTTGCTCTTGCGAGTTAGTTGAGTCAAAGGCGTAGCTATCTTAGAGAAATCCTGGATGAACCGTCTATAGTAACCTGCTAGACCTAGGAAACTCCGTACTTCAGTAACTGTAGTCGGACGAGGCCATAGCGTTACAGCCTCTACTTTCGCTGGATCTACGGAAATCCCTGCCTTTGACACTACGTGTCCTAAGAAAGACACCTTTGTAAGCCAAAACTCGCACTTGGAGAATTTCGCGTACAACTGGTTCTCCTTCAAAGTCGTCAACACTCTTCTCAAATGCTCTTCATGTTCTTTCTCAGTTTTAGAGTATACAAGGACGTCATCAATGAATACAATTACGAAAGCATCTAGGAACTCCTTGAATACTCTATTCATCAAGTCCATAAAAACTGCAGGGGCGTTAGTCAAACCAAAAGACATCACCGTGAATTCAAAATGTCCATATCGTGATCTAAATGCCGTCTTAGGGATGTCTCTTTCTCTGACCCTCAACTGATGGTACCCTGACCTTAGATCAATCTTTGAAAACACCGACGCTCCCTGTAACTGATCAAAGAGGTCGTCGATACGAGGAAGAGGGTACTTATTCTTAATCGTAACTTTGTTCAATTCCCTGTAATCGATGCATAGTCGCATGGTTCCATCTTTCTTCTTTACAAACAAGATCGGTGCTCCCCAAGGAGACACGCTAGGTCGAATAAAACCTTTATCCAATAGGTCCTGCAGTTGCAACTTCAGCTCCTTCAATTCCGCTGGTGCCATTCTATAAGGAGCTTTAGAGATAGGAGCGGTCCCTGGTTCAAGTTCTATGGTGAAGTCTATTTCTCTCACGGGAGGCAACCCTGAAAGATCTTCAGGAAACACATCTAGAAATTCATTCACCACAGGCACAGACGATGCGTGAACCTCGGTGTGTCTTACTTCCACAACGCTAGCTAAGATACCCCATGATCCCTTAAAAACTAGCTTTCTCACTTTAAGAGCAGATATCACTCTTGGATTAACTCCAGTTCTAGTCCCCTTAAACTTATAACTGGCCTGTTTTGGTGGCGTAAACACCACTTCTTTACGGAAACAATCAATATTAGCATGGTTTAAAGCCAGCCAATCCATGCCTAGAATAACATCAAACCCTTCCATCTCGAGGACTATCAAATTCACATCCAGCTCGTGGTCGGAAACTATCATCTTACCATTCTTAATCCCCTCAGTAGCTAATAGACTCAACCCCATCGGGGTAGCAACAGACAAAGCAGAGGGTAATGGCTCAAGTTCTAACTCAGCTTGTCTCCCGAAAGACGCAGAAATAAAGGAATGTGTAGAACCTGAATCAAATAATACAAATGCAAGGTATCCCAAAACGGGAAGCGTACCTGTAACTGCAGCATCTGAGTTACCAGCCTCCCTGCCGGTACTAGCAAAAACTCTCCCTTGCTGAAGTGTGGGCCTATTAAGTCCTACTCCACCTGAACCCGAAGGCTGGCCTCTTCTGTCTGGGAGGGTAGGACAATTTTCAGCTCTGTGTCCCTCCTTCTTACATCGAAAACACAACCCAGACCGCATCAGGCACTGACCCCAATGAAACTTTCCACATTCATTACAACGAGGTTTCTCCCCAGTGTTATGTCCCGGCCTATTCACTTGCTGCCTCTGGCTAGAAGCGGCCTGTGACCTCATGGACGACTGTGAAGACTGTTGAGAACGCTGGAGATTCAAGTTCGCCTGACTCCATCTCCTCTTGTGACCAGAGGATGACTGACTCGGGTTTTGGACCATAGGAATCTCACTCTGTTGGCCTGCAACAATAAACTCTGCTGTCCTTACCGCAGCAGCATAGTGGTGAAGTGCTACAGCCTGCACCACGCCTTTAACCTGAGGATCCAAACCCATTACAAAACGCTCCGTTTTCTTGGCCTCAGTATCTACCAGCTCGGGAGCAAAACGAGATAACCTTGTGAATTCCCTCTCGTAGACGTCTACTGGACGTCGATTCTGTTTAAGTTGTAGAAATTCTTCTTGTTTCTTGTATCGTGCAGTCGCAGGATAATATTTATTCCAGAAAGCCTCTCTGAATATTGGCCACGTCATTACTCCTCCTCCTGTACCTATGGTCATCTGAGCAGATTCCCACCATAAGTACGCATCATCCCTCAGCATAAATGTGGCGCAAGAAACTTTATATTCATCCGGGCAACTCATCAACTGAAAAATGTTCTCCATAGAGAACAACCATAACTCCGCCACTGTAGGATCCCCAGAGGATCCGTCAAACGCCCTTGGATCATACTTTCTAAAGTCTTTCAAGTGACGGGCTTGTAATGAAGCTGGCGTAGAAGCTTGACCCATCTGCGCTAACTGGGTCGTCACGGTCGCTTGTACTAAGTTCTGCATCGCCTCTAACATCAACGACGCAACCGTAGGATTTGCAGGCTCCATAACTGGATCAGGTTGATCCTGAGCAACAGGGGAATTTACCCCAGAATTCACCTCCTGTTCCACTGGCATCTCAGGAGGTAAGTCATGTGTTCTACCAGCACCACGTCCTCTACCCCGTCCTCTGCCTCTCTTTCTAGGCGGCATACTTAACAAACAAACATAAACAAGTTTAACCTCCACATCAAAAGGGATCACACTTTTCAACTTTTCTTAAACTTTCCTTAACTTAAAATACATTTCACATATGAATCATTTCATAAAAATAACATGCTTTTCAACAAACGAATTAAAAGTTTACTTCAGAGGCGTACCTACGCGATGACTGGAAATCACTACTTAGTCATGGGATACCTGATGCTTACGAAGTAAACTAGTCTACAGAACCTATAACCTAGTGCTCTGATTCCAACTGTAACGACCCTATAGGCTCAACACGCTACCTAAGAGTCATTACTAAGTCACGTCGCTATATTACCAATAATTTCAGCAGCATAACGACGTAACTACGCGAAAACCAAAAATCTGACCCTTAACCTATAAGACATAGAAAACACACTTCTAAGATTTTCAAACAACCTCCTAGCATCCAACAAACTTCTCAATATGATGCTAGGGTTCAAACAGCAGAAACCAGGTGAATTCAAACATAGAAAGTCAAATACACGTGCACGATTTACAAAGAAAGGTTAAAAGATTTTGAAACATCCTCCTAACATTTAAAAACTTAACATGAGTTCTATGTACATCTAGAAACACAAAAGAAGCGGAATAGCGATCGGTCGGCTCCCATGACTCGAGTAGATGATCTCCGGTCACGCGCTAGGGCCAATCTTAGCCTTACCTGAAAACATTTTAAAAAGGAAAAGGGTGAGTATTAACGAATAATACTCAGTAAGTCCATCATAGTTTCAAAATAAGAGTTTCAATCACATGCAACATGTCATTTTAAATCATAAAACCATCGTAAACCAGCGCTTTAGTAGGGGACCTAAAATTCCTTTTATAAACCATGTACTTTTCCTTGCGGCTCTTGTGAACGATTAAATTCTCCCGAGGGCCTCTGAATAGTCCGAAGACATAGTTTTTCCATCGAATAGAGTCCTCCCTACCTCTGAGAGTTAAGCTCGAAAGCTAACATATATCATGGAGTCCGAAGACTCAGCCCGAAGGCTACCATCGTGGAGTCCGAAGACTCAAGCCCGTCGGCTACAGTCGTGGGGGCACTCTCGAACCCCGGGAGCATATAGAGTCCGAAGACTCGGGTTCCCTCAAAACCCACATAAAACTTTTGGGAGAATTATCGTCACAGCCTATATAAATCTTTTCATGAGCACACAACACATGCATGAGGTCCCATTCGTTTTAGAACATAGTTATGAATGCATAAGTCATAGCAATCGCATTTCAAAAACATACATATAATACACTTTCTTTCTTAAATACTTAACATGAAAAACATATACTTTCAAAGTAAACATAGAGCTAGCTTAAGGTTTTGAAAACTTCTTTCGTTGTGAGATCCCTTACCTTATGTCTTTACTTACTAAAATACTCTTTCTTCACTAGAAATGAGCTTCTCGAGTTCCCACTCCAAGTACGAACCAAGGTCCTCGACAATTCACCTAAAAAGTGTCCTAAACGTGTCTTAAACCATCCGATTTACGCTAGAACACATTCTAACATTAATAACTCGACGAAACGGACCTAATGGCAATTTTTACCCAACTCCGGCGAGCGGCGGCGCGTGACCGGAGCACGGCGGCGCGTGCAGCGGCGGACGGCGGCGCGTGGCCGGCGCGTGAGGCTTCCGATCGGCGCGTGAGGGCGCGTGGAGGCTTGTTTTCGTGCGAGGCTCTCGGATCTGGACAGATCTGGTGTTTTCCGGTGAGTTTCGAGGCGTGCAGGCTATAAATCCGGCGAGCTTTGCGGAAAAATCAGGTTGCTGGGCGTGCGCCGGCGGCGGAGCTGCGTTCGCGTGAAGGAGTCGTTCGACGAAGAACTCACGGCGAGGAAGAAGAAGAAGCTCCGTTCGGCGAGGCTAGGCGTGCAGGTCGACGGCTTCAGGCGAGACGTAGCTCGCGAATTTCCGGTGAGATGACTTCTACGGATCCGACACCGGCGGGGCTGACGCAGACCGGCGTTCGTGAAGCTGATCGGAGAAGAAGAAAAGAAATCGCGAGCTGGGTTTCGATCAGAGAGAGGAAGAGAGAGAGAGAGATCGGGAAGGAGACCGGCGGCGTGCGGGTGTCGAACGGCGAGAGAGAGAGAAAAATTTTCGGGAAGGGGGGGGGCTGTCGCGAGGAAGAAGAAAGGGAAAAGAAAAAAAAAATAAAATTAAATTAAATTAAATTAAATTAAAATAAAATAAAAAATTAAAATAAAAATTAAAATAATAATAAAATAATAAAATAATATTATATTAAAAAAATCAAAAATATCTTCTCTAAAAGACCATAATACCCTTTTTTTTTTTTTTCTCATTCCAAATTTCAATTAAACCTTCAAATTTAAATTACCTAATGAAAAATCATTCCACTAAATTTCAAAAATTAAAATTTAAACTCCTAAATAAGCCGGGCGTTACACTTTACTTGAAAAGAAAAACATTTTTGAAAAAGATGAGTATTTAAAATACTTAGTAAGTGACCTTACTACCGGGGTCAGGATATGCAAACATATACAAAATGAGTTTTAAAAAATTTTCCTCTAGTGGGACCTAAAATATTTTCATAGTGGGAACGTTTTCCTTTTAACTTTTCTCTTCGGCTTAATGTGGACAATTAACCCAACCTAACTTTTCCTTTCCATCTAACATTTTCAGGTTCTTTTCCATTTAACATTTTCAGGTTCCTTTTCATTTAGATGTACATCTATAATTTTAGGGGGTAACTGCCACAACCTTTGAAATCATTTTATCGTGAAAATACACATGTATGCATGAGGTCTCAAAGCATTTTAAATTTTTATTCCATGATGCAACACAAAGCAACATTCTCATATCATTCATCATAAATCATAAATCATGCATCACATTCATAAGAATATTAGGCAATCATACATGTGAAAATCCATTTTCATATAAAATAAAGCATTTTAAAATTCATCAAAAATCATAAATAAAACATTTATAAAACTTTTCATTTTGAATGTATTTTTTTTTTTCAATTCAGTTCCCAACTTGCATTTAAGCATACCGGCATAAAGTCCCTTACATTGGCTAAGCTCAAGAAATGATCCTCAAACTCCTATTTCAGAAATCTCTTGACAAACCTATAAAAATTTTCAAAAGATCACACTTGACATTCATGGCCTTTAAACTCCAATTCTAAAATCAACCTAAGACGTTGGTTTAATAACTCAACTTATCCCAAAGAAACTCATATTAGGAGGAACTCATAGTCATAGTCATACATTTATTCCAAAGCTCATACTTCATATTCAAGACTTAGAAGAATTGTTCCAATTGGCTACTTACATGGTTATAGAGCCTCAAGAACAAGGACTATCAACCCCTTTTAAAACATAGCCCTCATAATCATCCTAAAGCCCAACCTACCACCCAAACTCCATAAAAATTAGGAAATTTTTCCAACATAATCCAAAACTTAGAATTGAAGCCTAGCTAAAATCAAGGATTCGCTTGAATTTAGAATGAAGGTTTTACCTCATTTCCTACCCCAAAACAAAACCGAACTTTGCCGAATAGAGGATGATTTGATTCGGTTTCACCGAGCCGACTTCCACATACAATGGGTATTCTAAAATAGAGCCCAAAAATCAATGGGTCAACCTCCAAAACAACATAATAGTGCCCAAAATTAAATCTACCATATGAAAACCATAGGAATACAATACGAAAAACTTACTCACACAAGAACGAAGGAGATTCGCGGCTATACAGTGCCAAAAATCGCCGAAAAATAGTCCAAAAAGCCAAAGTAACTCGATTTTCCGACCACTTGTGCTTGAGAAAGAACCCCCAAACCGACGCAAATGCATGAGAAAAGCCTAGAACCCCCCCCCCCCCCCCCGACACGCATGCTGTCTGAATCCGAGAGAGAGAGAGGGATCATCGGAGATGGAGCCGCCACCTGACTGCTTGCTGCCAGACTGTGAGCCCGTGGCAGGAACGAAAACGTGAAGAGAAGAGGGAGAGATTGAAAGTGATGAGGGTAAAAGTGGGTTGTTTTTTAAAAGAGGAAGATTGGTAACAATGGAGGCCTAAATCGTGAAGGAGGAAAAGAAAAGAGGTGACGAAGAAGATGCCTAAGGATGCGTGTGGCTTGGCCTTGAAATTGGCTTGGCTACCCTTAAATAGAGAGGAAAGAATAGGGCTAGCTCACTGTTGACTTGGGCTTGGCTAATGTTCAAGTAAATAACAAAAATGTCCCAAAACCAATTAATTCATTTTCTCCTTCAAATTCTCTAATTTACAACTATGCAAACCTCCAAATTTAACTTCAATACACCACACAAACATGAAATTGGTCCCACAATTAAGTTAAATTTCAAAATTGAAAATTTAATTAATACCTGAAAGTGTCGATCGTTACAATAAAACAAAATCTAGATTGCCTACCAAACAAGCTCTAAACAATCCCTAATTTATATCCTTTATAAAAAAAAATAGTAAAAGAAAATTATCAAGGTAAAAAGATAATAATATAATAATAAAACTTTGCATAACTACTTGAGATAATATACACTTGTAATAGCTGTATGGTATTGTTTCTTCTAAAATAGAAAATTTTAGTTTCCAAAATTACCCCTAAATCTTTTGATAATGTTTTTCAAAACTTCCTTGAACTTTCCAACCATTTCTCAAACATATTAATATATATTTATTTTGTGCAAAAGAAATTTTGGTTAAATTACAAATTCCGTAATTTGGAAAAAGTTAAATTTTAGTTTCTACGGTTTTAAAAATTAGAATTTCGTCCATATAATTTGATAAAACTTCATAAATAGTCTCTATGATTTAATAAAATAATCATAAATAGTCTCTAATTATAGGAACGAATTCTAACTTTTTAAAACCATGTGAACTAAATTCAAACTTTCTTCAGAACCAAATTTGTAATTTAGCAAGAAATTTTTTGTTCTCATTATTATTTTTATTTTATTTGTTTACTTCTCTCCTTGGCCCATGAATAAATCAAATAAGGAGATTACCCTCTAATCTATATTGCATTTCCATTCTTCATTTGAAGATTGAATTTGAACTTGGCCTATAATTAAAAATTTCATAAAATATTTAACATAAAATATAAACAAATAAATAAAGCAGATATACCCCCATACAATCTAAATCAAGGGGGATGGATTATTAATATTCCATTCAATTTGATTGTAACAAATTTTCTTAATGTAAAATATTAAGCATAAACACTATATTATATAGTGAGAAAAAAAATGCAAGTATAATGACTAAATTTTTTATCAAAATGTGTGTGAGCTTTATTTGTTCATATATATATTTTAAAACGCTTAAACAAATGAAGTGATAAGTTAAGTTAGACAATCTGATTCAATGTCATGATCGAAATCGAGGATTACGAAATTTCTTAGAAGGTCAAATCTCACAATCACTGCTTTAAATGAGGTGAGGAATCCCTAACTTAGAGCAGTCAAAGCTAGGAACAAGAAAAAAAAAATAGGTCCTATTTTTTTTTTTTTAAGATATGTAAAATGCATCTTTGACCTCGCACTATCTCATTTTCATCAAGAATGTTGAGGTTTTATGAAAATGTCGAAAGAAATATCGATTAAATGTATCGATGTCAATAGATATATTTCTAGAAAAATGTTTAAAACAAAAAAAAAATATTTAAATTAATAAATAAATATTTTACATTTTTTAAATAAGTCAAAATACTTATTATTAATATTATATTCACATTAGTTACATTCTGTTGCTATTTTGTTTATATTTTATCAACTTCTTTACAGTATAATGGAAATGTCGATGTTGAACCATAGACATGTGAAAGTGTCGATGAAAATGCCGACAGAAATTTAATACATTGATCCTCAATTATGATTGTCAATATTCGTATATTAAAAAACAAGAGAAAAATCAATTGTGACCTATAAACTTGTCAAGTTGTATCAATTTTAACTATAAACTTTCAATTTCGTCAAATTGCACCTCAAACTTAGATAAATGTTGTAATTTTAACCTTAAATTTTAAAAAGTGTTGCAATTCTAACCCTCTAATGAGCTCTCGCTCCAAATATTTTTAAAAAAAGTTTTATCTCATACGTTCAATGAATTAAAACAAATGTATAATATCAAAAATTAATAAAATTTTAGAGAAAAACGACATTAAAGCTAAATTTTTTTGTTGAAATTTATGAATTTTGGCAAAGTTATTTAATAGTAATCTGTACATTGGTCAAACTTATTTTTTAGCAAAACTTTATTTTATTGAAATTAATGAATTTATAAAGATTTTTACACTATTTTTTGTTAAAATTAGAGGGTGCGAATTAGCAGAATTTAAAATGAGGGTAAAAATTGTAACATTTATCTAAATTTATGATCTGATTTGATGAAATTAAAAATTTATGATTCAAATTGATACAACCTCAAGAGTTTAAGGTTAAATTTGATTTTTTTTTCTCAAAAAAACAAAAAGGAAAAAGGAGAGAATTGGTTCTCCCTCTGAACCCTTTTACGTTTACAGTCCAACGGCAAAAACTGCCGCCACGACCAAACACCGTTAATCACATGCTCTTCGTGTCCCCTTAACATCTCCGACACCTGATGACGTGTCCATGTAATAAATTCTTATTTGTCCACTCTTTTACCGACACGTGTGCCCAACGCCGCGTTTCAAAAATTGAGATAGAAGACTGACCATTATTATTATAAAATTCATCTTTTTTTTTCCTCTCTCTCTTAAAGAAAAGAAAATATCATAAATTATTTTAAAATTCGACTTTTGCTTCTCTTTCGATCGTCTATTACTATTTGCTTTGAGGTTACGTCTAAAAGGAGTTTAGTTCATTTAATGATGACATTTGTCGGTGTTCCCATTGTGATTTCTTTTTCATTGCCAAAAATAATTAAATTACACTAAAAAATAAATAAATAGATCGTTTTTAAGCTTTTTACGGTATTTCCATTGTGGATATCTATTATCAACTGTTTCAAAAGACTTGTTAGAAAAATATTTCTAATGGAGAAGTTTAACTAATATTAGTGTAGTGTTTGTTGAAATAATTTTGATGATCAAATTACATTGGTAATCAAGAAACATGTTGGAAAATTCAAGCAAGCTTTCTAAATTGCATGAATTTGCATATTTCAAGTGATTGCATAGAATCATGTTTTATAGGAAAAGTGTAATCTTTTTGTTTGAGATTATGTGGGGTGAGGATCATGGATCACATTCATGAAGCGAGGAAGGCCAAGAACGGGTTGAGAAAGGTGGTCGTTGAGGGACAAAAGGCATGCCACCACATGTTTGGTCAAGAGGGCCCTTGAATTAGACATGGATGACATGCTTTAGCAACATTTGAGGGTTGATCTGTATAATTCTAATTGGTTTGTGTCGATTGAGCTATTTAGCAAAAATGACATATGCATTTGGTATAATTTTATTTTGATTAGGATATAATTCTTTGGTATATATATATATATACATACATATGATATATCATATGCATATTTATACATAAGTATTTTTTAACGTGTTTTTATTGTTGAGTAGTTTCCTCATATATAGGTTCATTGGAAAAGATGATAGCACAAACACCTTTATACATCACTTACCTAGAATTTGGAGCACCACGTTATAGCTCATTTGTGTTACATAAGGAGAGATGTGAAAAATCTTATAAAAATTTAATTCCCAAATATCATTTCTTCATAACTTTTTTTGTTTCATCATTCATTTTTAATAATAGAAGTCAACTTATGTGTAACTCGATGAATAAAATAGTTTTTACCTCCCTCAAGTAGTTGTTGGTTGGAAATTAACCCCATCCTTATTTGTAATGTGGAAAAAAAAACTTTAACCAATCAAAATTTCTAAATGAACTTAAAAAAAAACACACAATTTCACAAATTGTAATGGCCTATGTCCTTTAATTTTCTTAAAAAGAATTTTAAATTTATTCCTCTCATCATTTTTTTCACGTAAGTTGCTAATATCCCTTAATATTTAGAAAAAATCAATTTTTACCCATAAATTTGTCAAGTTGCACGTATCAAATTTTACATTAAACTTTCAATTTCATCAAATTGCACCCCAAATGTAGATAAGTGCTGCAATCTTAACTTTAAACTTGTTGCAGTTTTTACCCTATGGTATACTTTTTCGTTTCAAAATTCAATAAAAAATAGAATCCTCATGTGCTTTCAATGAATATAACATGTATATGGTACAAAATTGATAAGATTTTAAAGAAAAACGACATTAGAGCTAAAATTTGTTTAAATTTGTGAGTTTTGAAAAAATTATTTAATGTTAATACATGTATATTAATCAAATTTAAATTTATACAAATCTTGATATTATTAAAATCAGTGAGTTTACGGAGATTTTTACATGACTTTTTGTTAAAATTGGTGAGTAAATCAGCATAAATTGAATAGAGAGTAATATTTAACTAAGTTTAGAGTAATGAAATTGAAAGATTAAGATAAAAGTTGATATAAGGTAACAAGTTTAAGGGTAAAAATTAAAATTTTTCTCTAATATTTATTAAATTATATTTTAAAAAATTTGGGGACAAAATAAGAGGAGAAAGAAGGCTGATGCATGGTAATAGAAGCCCACTTGGGCCTATGTGGTAAGCCCATTTGAGGCCCATCAATATATTATCTTTTAGGGTGCTTTTATGGGAATGTTTTCTTCATATATTGAAAATTTTCAATTTTCACCACCACGTAAATATTCTTGAAACTACCTTAGCATATTTAGATCCAAATTGTACATACTTGTTAATCTAAGCATAGTTCAACTGATTAAAGCATTATATCTTCAAATAAAATGTATGTTCAAATTTCAACTCCACATATTGTTGAACTAAAAAAAAAATATATTAAGTACATATTCTTATTGTAACCATTCAAGTTTCTTTTATGTACTTAAAAAAAACTTTCTTTTAATTGTTATAATAATATTTACCAAGCGTTTATAAAGAGTCAAAGTTAAGCAATCTTTTCAATGTAAACGAATAATAATTTCATTTGTAGTTTACCATTTCTAAATACTAAATTGTTTACTCATAATTTATTTTGTTTTTCACCTTTTAAAAGAATACTTTTATAAGTTTTTAGTTAAATTTAAAAAAGGAAATCATTATAGGAAAAATGAAATGAGAGATTTGAAAGTCGTTTAAAAATGGTTTTATGGTAAATATGTTTGAAAGGATAATTTTTTCAAACAGTGAAAAAAATGAAGAAGAAGAAAGCAAAAAGGGTATTTTGTTGTTTCCATATTCCGTTAAATTTATGTTCATATATAACCATTAATAAGTTTTTTTTTAACTGTAACTTCATATAAAAGTGTGATATTTTCAAGAATAATATTTGTCACCTTACGAGTATTTAGGTATCTCTTACTAACCACGATTATATGTTATTATTAACTATGAAGAGAGGAATGCAGAAATGGAGAGAGAAGGGAGATTTCTTTTTTCTTCTTTAAAAAAAAAATAAATAGTTGTCAAAATTTTAATGATGGTCGGTAAGAAGATACCTATAAACACTAAGTAGACAAGTATTATCCTATTTTCAATAAAAGATAATAAACAAGAACACAAAAATAAAAATATCTTCCCAAATAGTTTTTAGAAATAAAAACAATCCAAGGTTTTAAAAATTGTAGACATGGCCAAGCGTGAAGTATTTGACACTTTTATTAGGATGATGTTTAAGGGTATTTACAGCCCCAAACAATATCTAAAAGTAGAAACTATATAATCGGATTGGGAAAAAATGATTATTCAAAAATTTAAATAAGTGCTTTGATGAGTTTTTTTTTTTTAAAGACCAAGATTAGAAAAAAAAAATGAAGAAGAGTGAGGGAGATGTAGATACAATCTAATTAAAGGAAGCGACAAATTAACGATGAAAGTTATCTACGTACATTTATACTTGTTTTCTGCGTAGAGAGTAGTTAAGAGAGTAACAAAGATTCTGTTTGATAACTATTTAGTTGTTTTTTAAAAGAAAATTTTGCTTGTTTTCTCCCCATTTATTTAACATAATTTTCAACTTTCATAAGGTAATATTTGAATTCTTGGCCAAATTCTAAAAATAAAAATAAGTTTTTAAAAACTATTTTTTTTTTAATTTTCAAAACTTGATTTGGATTTTGAAATAAATTATAAAAAGTAAATAATGAAATAAAGAAAAACTAGTAGTTGGAAGTAGTGTTTATAATCTTAATTTTTAAAAATAAAAAACCAAATGATTATTCAATGAGGCCTCAATGATTGGTAGTGTGTTTGGAATAATTTTTGAAAAAAAATCAATTTTTCTATAAGAAATTTTGAAAAATTAATAATTTAAAGTGTGTTTAATATAACTTCTTAAATGATTTTAGATGATAAAAAATATTTTAAAAAAATTTAATAAATAAAAAGTATTTAAAAAATTAGATTAATTTAAAATCTATTTTTGAAGAAATACTTGAGAGAAAATTTATCCAAAAATGATTTTAAAGTGATTAATTGAAAATCTTCTAAATATGCGATAAGAAAAAAAATATATTTATAATTAATAGAATCACGTTTGAATGTAGTCTAATCAAACAAATTTATTATTTAAAGCACATTTTAGAAAAAGTAGGATATAAAACTATTTTTATTGAAAAAATATATTTTTTAAGAAATGCTTAAACTAGAAGGTTTCAAACCGACAATAAATGGAGAAATGATGGTGAGAGCTCGCTAGAATTGACGATTTTTTTATTAATTAATATAATCAATATGTGCTTGTTTATATTAACATTTTGTTTGAAAAGCTCCAATCCCATGGCCTTTTTTGTGGGGGACTTTTTCAAAAATGTCAAGAGATTTGTACTTTTTTTTTTTAATTCAACCATTTCGAGATGAGGGGTTGAAACATCGATCTTTTAGATGGTAGTCGGTGTCTTATCTACTGAATTATATTAAGATTGACAACACAATTTGTAACTTATACAATGATAGTTGTTGAATAAATGGTAAAATGAATAAGATAAATTTAAAAAGAACATAAATTGTTTTATAATATAGAGCATAAATGAAAAATGGATAAAAATATTAAAAATCAAATCTGAAGATCAAATTTAGAATTGAAGGTCAAATGTAGGTTTGAAAAAAGGAGTTAGAAAATTTGAAAACAAACATAACTATTTAAATTAGATCAAATCAGATATAAAGAATGGTAAGAGAATTGACATGGAGGATAAACTTTGGTAAAACAAAGATTGAATTTTTATGACTGGGATATATAAACATTTTGCCTATTTTTCAATTTGAGGGAGAAAATAAGGACATCACACTAATGTCCCTAAATACAAGCCCTTTTTTTATACTAAAAAAAAAAAAGAAAGAAATAGATAGATCCATTTAAGGCCCATTTGAGCGATGGCTTTTAGGTAAAGACAAAGTTGGCCCATTATCCCCACATCTAACTGAAGAACAAATTGTTTACAAATAAATAACAAATTGTTTAAATCCCTAAGTTTAGCTTTTTTTTCTTTTAGATTTTTTTAGTACAACAAATGTGGGTAGGGAGATTTGAACCTCCATCCTCAAATAAAAGAGTAGATGCAATTACCGCTTAGCTATACTTATGTTTTCTTTTTAAAGACTATGTATTGTAGATAAGAAATGAACATTCGTATCTATAAGGAGAAATCAATTCCGCTAACTATTTTGAGCTATGAAACAAGAGCTATAAAAAAAAAATTGTGGTATGCTGATATTATAAACTTTTAGAAAAAAAAAATTTATACCCCTAAATTTTTGGGTTGTATCAATTAAAACCTTAAGCTAATAATTGTATCCATTTAATATCTAAACTTTCGTAAGTGAATCAATTTAGACTCTTGTAAATGATTTATAAATCTTTTCACTTGATTCCATTTAAAATCAACTCAAAATCATTTAAATAAAATTATTCTTCTCCAAAATCCTACCAAATTAACAAGAAAAATTATCACGTAATTCCTCCTAAATAAGTAGAGAAAAATAAAGAAAGAATGAGAAGATGAAAACTCACTCATATTAATTAAAAGATGCTACTATTCATTTGATTCTAGCATTTTCTCTCGAATGTTACGTTAATCTCTGCATTTAAAGATGTTTTATACACATAAAAATTATACATTAATGGTTTTAAAATAGAATCATAAATGAGGGTTTAAATTGATTCACTTTTGAAAGTTTAAGTTTTAATTGATACAATTATTAGCTTGAAATTTTAAATGATATAATCCTCAAAATTTAAGGGTATAAATTAATTTTTCTCGAACTTTTATAAAGTTGGTATCTAATGAATGGGAAAAATACAATTTTAGTCCATGAGGTTTGGGTTTGGTTGCATTTGAGTCCCTGAGTTTTCAAACTCAACAAATATACCCCTGAGTTTTGGATTTGGTTTCATTTTGGTCCCTATGTCCATTTTTCCATTAATTACTAACGGGTTTATTATTTTTTTATTTTCTATTTTTTAATTAAAATAACATTTTTTATGTTATCTTATTCTTTTTCTTCTTTTTTTTCTTCTTCCACCACAACTGCCGCCGCCAACCACCACCATCCGCCGCTTGTCACCGTCCACCATTGCCACCTAAATTTTTTTTTTTTCGTTTTTTTTTCATTTTTCTTCCTCTTTCTCTTTCTCTTCTTCTTCGCCCTTTTTGTTTCTTCCCTTTTCTTTCACTTTTCTTCTTCTCTTCTTCTTATTCTCTCTCCTTTCCTTCTTTTCCTTTCTCCCCATCTTCTCTATACTTTCAAAAAAAAATAATAATAATAAAATGAAGGAGATTTTTCCTTTAAATGTACTAACAAATATGCACTTCACTCTTGTTAAATAAGTTGAAAATTGTAATGCCCCAGGCCTAGGATTCGAACCAGGATTTGGAATCCGGATTTGGCACCTAATGGCCCTGGCATTCCCTTACATCCCCCGCGGGCTGACCACGCTACCTATTTGACTTGAGTTGCTTGCGAGAGTGAAGATTGTCCCCATAAACCAACACAAGTCATTCCTTTCAACATGCTTTGTCCTCACTCACATGCTTCCTAGAAAAATTCCAGTTCTTATGATTGAGCCACCGAAAAGGAAGGTACACCTTGTTGGTATATGTAGTAATTATCAATTCTTTTAAGCCTTTCTTAACCATGCCTTGCATAGCCTCAGGATCCCTCTCATTCGGATGTGGTCTCGATTCATTCATGTACCCCTCCTAACCTCGGGCGTTACATGCCCACCAGCTTCCGCCTTGGTTCGTCCCCGAACCACATCTTACTGGAAGAAGTTCCTCTCTGATACCATCTGTAACGACCCTACTTTTCCTACTAGACCTTCTAGGGACATTACTACATGCATGCTAATGAAATTTAAAAAAAAAAACTTAAATAACAACTCAAAAAGAATACCTTTGCTAAACAATCAAAAACCTTTACCTTGGGATCCCTTTATTTCCAAGCATAAGAATAAACTAAAACATTTTAAGAATTTAAATGTTTTTCTTTTTAGGTAAAGGCAAGGGCATCCTAGACAAATAACATGATAGTTGCTGCAAGAGGCCATGGGTGACATATAGGAGCTTAAATTCCGCAATTTTTATTCATTGTTAGCACTGTTGTTTTTTTTAGTAGAAGTATTTTGAAAATCATTTAAATTTTTAAAATGTTTTAGTTTATTCTTATGCTTGGAAATAAAGGGATCCCGAGATAAAGGTTTTTGATTGTTTAGCAAATGTATTCTTTTTGAGTTGTTATTTAAGTTTCTTTTTTTTTTAAAAAAAATTTCATTAGCATGCATGTAGTAATGTCCTTAGAAGGTCTAGTAGGAAAAGTAGGTTCGTTACAAAAATTTTCTCATTAATATTATGTCAATATTAGTGATATTTTGTCGATATTTTTTTTGATATATGTCATCAAAGTTTTACGATAAGATAGAAATGTCAATTTCACCATTTACGTTATATTATTATTAGGATTCATGGACATACAAAAACGCCAAAATGATGATGGAAATATAATACATTGGTTAAGAATACATTATAATTTTACAAAATAGTGTTTTATGTATTAATAACATAAATAAAAGAAACATAAAAATATAGGAGCAATAGAATTTAAACTACAAAATTATTTTCCACATTATTTTTCTTTGGTTCATGCCAAAATCACAATTTGGAGAAGATTGAGATCTTACAGGTTTAGCACCTGTCAAAATTTCAATTTGACTTTAAAGTTGGTCTCTATTTTAACCGATGAGAGAGGATCAATTCCCTCTAATTTGAGATGACAACTTGTTCCACCTTTGACTATTGTGTAACCATGGACGACTAAAATTTTCATCTAAATTACATCCATATTGGCACTGATCTTTTTTTTTTTTTTTTTTTTTTGTTTGTTTGTTTGTTTTTTGTTTTTAACAATATATGAGGTGGGAGATTTGAATCTCCAACCTCTTGATCGATGGCACAAGTTTTATGTCAATTGAACTATGCTCATGTTGGCATAATGACACTGATCTTTTAATCTATTAAAAGTTTGATATTGATATGAGAGTGTAATATCGTTTCTTTAAAATGTCGCTAATAAGAACATAACTACTAATAATAATGATTTTATAACTTGTGAGAGAAGCATTTTTTTTTATATAATTTAAATAAGCTTTTATGAGCTTTTATGTTTTTATGAATGTGATTTTTTTGGGGAATATTCACCTACATTGATACTTTATCAATGTTTTCATCGATTTGAGAGTTGGACACTTTTGTAGAAATCAGTAACTTTCTAACCCTTTTTTTTTTGGAAAAAAAAATCACTTTTGACCTATAAACTTGTCAACTTGTATCAATTTTAACCCTAAACTTTTAATTTCATCAAACTACATCTCAAACTTAGGTAAGTGTTGCAATCTTAACCTCAAACTTTAAAAAGTGTTGCAATTTTAACCCTTTAATAAATTCTTGCTTCAAATACTGTTAAAAGAAGTTTTCTCTTATGTGTTCAATGAATTATAAAATAAATGTACTATATGAAATTGATAAAATTTTAGAGAAAAATGATATTAGAGCTAAAATTTTTTTTGTTGAAATTTATGAATTTTGGCAAAATTATTTAATGGTTAATTTGTGCCTTGGTAAAACTTATTTTTGTGCAAAACTTTATTTTATAGAAATTAATGAGTTTATGAAGATTTTTACATTGTTTTTTGTTCAAATTAATGTGCAAATTAGCGAAATTTGAACCGAAGGTAAAAAATGTAACACTTATTTAAGTTTAGTGTCCAATTTATTTTATTTTAATACATAGATCACACCTCTAGGATGCATCAATTCATTGTGTAACCACCTCCACCCAAACAATTGTGTCTCATCAACATCTATTGCACCCATACATGTATACACTTGATGAGTCATGTCTCACCAACAAAGGGCAAAATGAGAATTCACTAAAAATATAAGGGCAAAAGAGGAAGGTAAAGATTCTCCTCCATAGCACCTTTTAATGTAGTATAGATATAGATATAGATTGTAGATACTTGAATAAGTGATGCAATAAAACACTAAATTAGTTAAGTTTTCATATGACATTTGTGACGAGCTTTTTTTATTTTTTATTTTTTATTTTTTTTAACAATATGTAGAGTGGAGGATTCGAACCTCTAACCTCTTGATCGATGGTACATACTTTATGCCAGTTGAACTATGTTGTTGGCATTTGTGACAAGCTTTTATTTATTGGATTTTCTGCCTATTTTACATTCGATTTTTTAGATTGAGTCTTGGGCATTTCTTTGACATTATTTGAATGTTTTGTTAGTTGAACTTGGTATGACTTATTGATTGATTTGTCAACTTGAGTATAGTTATATACCCTAAATTAAGAGGTTAATGGTTCGAATCTCCCACCCCCACATGTTATTGAACTGAAAAATAAAAAAGATTTATTGGTTAATTCATTGATAATTATTAATTTAATTTTGAATAGATATTAATTGCAACACTTTTTCAAGTTCAAGATTTAAAGGGATTTAGGGGTGCAAGCAAAAATCAAAAAATTGAAAAAATCACTTCAACCGATCAAAAATCTCCCGTCGGTTTAGGTTGAAATTGACTTGGGTTGGCGGCTACATTTTACGTTTAATAAAAATCGATTATATTCGGTCGGTTTCAGGTTTGGTAAAATCAGACCAAATAAAACCCGAGCCGAACCAAATAGTATTCATATTAAAAATAATTTTTTTTTATCAAATAACGTTAGTGGTCTCGTTGGCTAGAGTATAAGCCTTGTATGCTCTAGGTCTCGAGTTTGAGCTGTACATTGAGGGCTCGTTTGATAACGTTCATGTTTCTTGTTTCTTGTTCATGTTTCTCATTTTTAAGAAACTGACCTGTTTGATAAACCATCTTGTTTCCTGTTTCTAAATTTTTTAGAAACGTTTCTTAAAAAAAAGGCAGATTTTGAGAAACTTCAAAAAGTAGTTTCTCAAATTTTGTTTCTGTTTTTTTTTTTTAGGTTTCATGCATGTATTCTTATTTCTCTTTTTACCTATCTCTCTTCTCTCTCTTCTTTCTCTCTCTTCCATTCTATTTTTTTCCTTTTAATACTTTTTAATCTTTTTGTTTTTTTCTTTTTCTTTTTCTTTTTATTTTTTGATTTATTTCTTTCTATTCGTTCTCTCTCTTTCATCATAATCTTTTTTCTTTTAATAGTTCATTATTATTTTTTTCTTTTTTCATTTTTGCTTTTCTCTTTTCATTTATGTTTTTATTTTCTCTTATTTTCTTATTTTCTTTTACTTTACGTTAACGAGCTTATAGTTATTATTTTCTATTTAATTCTCTATTATTTTTCCTTTTGGTACGATTTTATTTTTTTTATTAAATAAATAAACTAATAATGTATTTCATGTTTACCATTAAATGTAAAAAAATATATACATTCTTTCTCTTTTTCTAATTTTACTTACATGTATTATTGGCTAATGCATTTTTAAAGAAAAAATAAAAATAAAGTTTATTATTAAATTAAAGAAATGTGGGTATGTTCGATTGTTTGACCTTAGACAATTTACAAATTCGTCTAATTTAACTAACTATTGTAAGTCAAAATCGTGCAAGGTGAATTGATTGAAGTAAGAAATAACATTGCAAATCAACTTTGAACAACATTTGAAGGGATAAAATTTATTATTATTATTATTATTATTATTATTATTATTAATTAGATGTTAGGCCTTAATAAAATACTATAACATCTTTATAATTGTTATATATTTATTTTAATGCATGTTATATGTTTTATCATAGTATATGTACTAAATTTTATTTTTACCAAAAAATAAGAAACAAGAAACAAAAATAGTTATCAAATACGTTTCTGTTTTTAGTTTTTAAGAAACAGAAACAAAAAATGAGAAACAGAAACAGGAAACAAGAAACGAGAAATGATAACGTTATCAAACGGGGCCTGAACAACTCTTTGTTTAATTTTTAAATTTAGAGATCCTCACTCATCCTGCCAACTCGCAGCCGCACTCTTCGTCCCTGCCCCATTTCCTGGGAATTGGGGATAGCCTGCAAGAAAAAATATCCATTTTTCTTTTATTTTTAATTATTTTTTATTAAAAAATATATTAAAATCATATAAAAGTTAAGTATTATTATTGTTTAATCATTAATTTTGAAAAATATTTAGTATAAAAACTTATTAGATTATGAAATTAAAAACAGTATAGTGTATATTGTTTAAGGATTTTAAATATATATAAAATAATGTTGTTAATAATATAATATTATATATAATATTATTATTATTACAAATAATTATAATATATATTATATACTTTTAAAAAAATGAATTAAATTATTTGGGGCGGGGTTCGAGGACGAGGATAGGGCGGGGATACCGTCCCCATCTTCGACCGGGGACCCGAAAATGATCCCTTGTTTGATACCCATACTCGGTCAAACCGAGGATTTCCTGTACTGTTTGATGTGGGGACACGACCCCATGGTTAATTTTGCCATCCTTACCCACGACCCGCATGCGTACTTGTTAAATGGGTAACCGAAAATTAAACTGCATAAACCGGCGGTTTACGTGGTTTGGTCGGCTCGACTTGCATGGAAGGCGATTTTCAAACTTTCTTTGATAAATTATCAGTTTGGCTCCAGTTTTACACAGTAACCAAGCTGTCTGCA
The DNA here is from genome assembly GCA_033996785.1 of Trichosanthes truncata. Classification (NCBI taxonomy): domain Eukaryota; kingdom Viridiplantae; phylum Streptophyta; class Magnoliopsida; order Cucurbitales; family Cucurbitaceae; genus Trichosanthes; species Trichosanthes truncata. The sequence goes on from JAWPNB010000003.1 coordinate 81,312,779, forward strand.
CCCCTAGTGAAATATAACTTAACCGATTGAGACATATAAACATGAGTTCAAATCCTTATCCCAATCCTTATTTGAACTTAAAAGAATAAATAAAATGAAGTTATAAACAATATGTAATTTTCTTTTAGATATACTAATGACTTACAACAGAACCTTCCTACCCAAGTTAAACACAACTTTTTTTTAAGTTTTATTTGTCTTTTTTTTTTCTCGAACCTTTGACCATGCAACTTTTTATTTCTTACAACTATATAAAGTGCTCTCGTAAAGTTTGTAACAAACACTTGAGTCTTTTTTCCTTCATAGGTTTGCTTTTCTTATTTTATTCGTTGTCATGCTTCACTTTATAATTTTTGTTAGATTACTAATCTAACCTTCACCAGTTATTTTTTCTTTCCATACATTGCTGATACTTTGTATAATTTTAGAGAATACTTGAAAATATGCTAATTGAAGCTAAATACAAGTATGTTTTAAGTTCACAGGTGTTATCTCTTATAAATGCATTTAGTTTTTTTTTTTTAATGATAATCATTATTGTTAGTGATATTTGTTTTTAGTTCAACAAAATGGAGGTGGGGGATCTGAACCTCTAATCTCTTGGTCGATGATATATACCTTAACTAATTGAACTCTGCTCATGTTAACTATTATTGTGTGTGCATATATATATATATATCCTAGGAATTATTTTTTAGTTTAATTTGTAGTGCATGATTATATCCCTCGATTTTCTCCTTAAAATCCTAAGAAATCATAGTATTATCATTATTTCATATTTCATCTTTGATCGAAATTTAATAAAAAATAGATATATGTTATATTCAATTTTCTAACTGGTTCAATTCGTGTTGTCCTATATATATATATATATATTAGTTCAACAAATGTAGGGTTATAGAGATTTGAACCTCTAATTTTAAGAAAAGAAAATACATGTCAATTATCATTGAGCTATGCTCACTTTGTCATTTATGTATATGGACCTTCCAAACTGATCTCATGATAGGATCAAAATGCATCCGAATATGTTTTTCGAGGAGTCATAACTTACCAACAAACAACACACATTTGGACAAAGTCCTCTAATAGCACCACACTTTTTCCATCAACTTTAAAACCATAAACACTAGAAAAATCAGACCACAAAACCTGTAAATGACCGGAGTTGGAATGAAATTAAATTAAAAGAAAGAAAAAAGAGAGAGAAACAATAGGAACAAAATTATATATTTAATTAACTTAGGCTTAATTTGAGATTGTTGAAGTTTTAAGATAACTGTTGTCAAATATATTTTTTAAAAAATCAGTTGCAATATCCCCCCCCCCCCCCCCCCCCCCCCCTCCCCCACATCTAACTGAAGAACAAATTGTTACTTTATAAATAAATAACAAATTGTTTATATAGTACAAAAAATGTAGGTAGGGATTTTTGAACCTCCGATCTCAAAGAAAAGAGGTGATGCAATTACCGTTAACTAGGCTCATGTTCTCCTTTCCTTTCCTTTTTTTCTTTTTAAAGACTGTATTGTAGATAAGAAATGAACATTCGTATCTATAAGGAGAAATAGATTCCTCTAACCATTTTGAGCTATGAAACAAGAGCCTTAAAAAAATCAATTTATACTCCCTAAATTTTTGGGTGGTATCAATTAAAACCTCAAGCTATTAATTGTATCCATTAAACTATAAACTTTCGTAAGTGAATCAATTTAGACTCTCGTAAGTGATTTATAACTATTTTCACTTGATTCCATTTAAAATCAGCTCAAAATCATTTAAATAAAATTATTCTTCTCTAAAATCCTACCAAATTAACAAGAAAAATTATCACGTAATTCTTCCTCAATAAGTAGAGAAAAATAGAAAAAGATGAGAAGATAAAAAACCACTCATATTAATTAAAAGCTGCTACTATATTCATTTTATTCCAACATTTTCTCTCTAATATTACGTTAGCCTTTGCATTTAAAGAAATTGTATATACATGAAAAACTATACATTAATTGTTTTAAAACAGAATCATAAAGGAGAGTCTAAATTGATTCACTTTTGAAAGTTTAATGTTTTAATTGATACAATTATTAGCTTGGGATTTTAAGTGATACAATCCCCAAAGTTTAAGGAAGGGTATAAATTGATTTTTTTTTTCTCAAACTTTTATGAAGTTGGTATCTAAGGAATGAAAAAATTACACTTTTAGACCCTAAGGTTTGGGTTTGGCTGCATTTGGGTCCATGAGTTTTCAAACTCAATAAATATACCCCTAAGTTTTGGATTTGGTTTCATTTTGGTCAATCCGTCTATTTTTCCATTAATTACTAACAGTTTTTATTAAAAATATATACATTTTTTTTATTATTTTCTATTTTTAAATTAAAATAACATTTTTTATTTTATCTTCTCTTCTTCTTCTTCCACCACAATCGTCAACACCGACCATCGCCATCTTCCGCTCTCCACCATCCGTCGTCACTGTTTGATTTTTTTTTTTCCATTTTTTTCCTCTTTCTTTTCTTCTTCTCCATTTTTTTCCCTTTTCTTTCTCTTTTCTTCTTCTCTTCTAATTCCCTCTCCTTTCCTTCTTCTTCTCTTTCTCTCCTTCCCAATACTTTCAAAAAAAAAAAACGAAGGGGAAATTTCCTTCAATTTACTTTTTTTGAAAGCATGGAGAATAAGGGGAGAATGAGGAGAAAGGGAAAGAGAAGAAGAAAGAAATGAGAGGGAAGAAGAAGACAAGAGAAAGTGAAGAGAAAGGAAAGTGAAGAAAAAATCCTAAAGAATCCTGCAATTAATGAAGCACAACTATGAAATTGACTAAAGAATTATGAAACATGCAACAATCCTAAGCCAAGAATTACTAAAATATTCAATTGACTCTCTCAAGCCCAATTGAACTTATGCATGAAGTAAATCAATCTCTCGGTCTATTTCTACAACTAGACATGACATTAGGAAATTCTCTTAATAACTTCTAGTATTAACCTATTCATTCTCATGCAATAGATTACTCCTAGTTATGCATCTAAGTTCTTAGTTAAATTTACTTTCTCAAGCTAAATTTAACTTAACATACAAAGCTATGGCCGGGAGCTTAGAAGATTAATTCAAAATGCATAAAAGACATTACAAACACATTCAATAAGTCAAACATAGTTTAATGATAGAGGGTTTGTCGAAGGCCCTATCAAGATTAAATTTATAAAAACTGGACATCTAAGTATTTTGCAATAATAGTGGCTAGGGTCATTTACAGGGATTGGAGTTCTTAGATTCATTAAGTACCACAGTTAATTATGCCTAATTTTATTTAGAGAAACAAACTTTGGGATGATCGAAAAGACAAATAAAATCTAAACTAATATGTACATGCTTTGGAGTCCAATTTTGAGAAACATGCATGATTGATTACCTTAAGCCCAACTTGCATTGATTAATAACTTGATTTTATACTAACAATCTTAAGCCAAGAATTTCTAAATAATCAATATCCTCTCTCGAGCTCAATTGAACTCATGCCTAGCAACAAATCAACCTCTCGGTCTATTTTCATTACTAAATCTGGCATTAAGTTATTCTCTTAAGGCTTCTAGAATTAATCTACTCACTCTCGTGCAATAAATTAAATCTAGTCATGCATCTAATGTTCTATAACTAAACTTACTCTCTCAAGCTAAATTTAGTTAAACATGCAAAACCATGGCCAAAGGTTAAGACAATATAGCAAAATGCATAAAAGACGTCAATATATAAATTAAACTAAAAATCAACCAAATGTTCAACAACTACAACCAAGCAAGGATCTAAACACATAGTTACAACATAAGTACAGCCCACAAAAACTCCTAAATCTAAAAGAAAAGTAAAAGAAATAGAGAAGAAACTTAGGTCACGTGCCAACACTCGTCTCCGACGTGATGTCCATGATCTCGAGCTTTGAGTCTCCTCCTCGGCTCTCCAAAGTCTCCTTTATGTTCTTAGATAGTGCTTGAATATAGTTTAGGGTTTTTGGTCTCTCAAAACGGCTCCCCTTTGCGAATAGCAAAACTTCCTTTTTATAGAGTCATGACAATGTTGCAACGCTAGGGACAACGTTTGCTGTCCCTTCAAATTTTATAAAAAGGAAAAAAATTTGTTTGAGTAGACAACGTTGCAATGCTATGCTTACAGTTCTTTAAGGCAGAAAGGCTTCTCAAATGGCGTTGCAAAGCTATAAGGAGCATTGCAACGTTTTGCACTCGGGTCCAAAAGCCTTGCTCCTCTTCTTCAATGCTTGAATCTTCAATTATAGCCTTAAGTTGCTCAAATTTGTCCAATTATCTCACGATTCTTCGATTTTGCTCCAAATGCTCGATTTATGAGAAATAAACATAAAAATATATGAAAGCACATGAAATCATAGCAAAACTAGCCAAAAAAAATAAGCCTAAAAATAGCACATTTGTGTATGCTATCATTTAATAATAATAATGCAATCAACTAAGAGTCTATAATACTCGAATACATTCAAATACAGTCCACTAAATCCTAAATTTAAAGGCACAAAGTAAAGAGAATAGAGAAAAACTGGACGACGTGGGCCAACACTCGTTCCCGACATGATGTCCCACGATCCCGAGCCTTGAGTCTCCTCCTTAGCTCTCCAATATGCTCTCTAGACCTCCAAACAGTGCTTCTATCAAAATTAGGGTTTAGGTATCTCCAAAACGACTCCCTTTGCTCGAATGAATAATTTTCCTTTTATAAAGTCGAGACAGCATTGCAACGCTGTCCCTTCAAATTTTATAAAAAAGGAAAAAATAAATTTGGCTGGCGTTGCAACGTTGTAAGTAGCATTGCAACACTATGTCTACTGGTCTCCAAGGCTGAAAGGTTGCTGAAGTGGCGTGCAACGCTATACTCGGGTTCACAAGCTTATTTCATTCTCTTCAATACTTGGATCTCCAATTATAGCTCCAATTGCTTCAAATTCAACCAAATACTTCTTAAAACTCTAGTTTTGCTCGAATTGCTCGATTTCTGTAAATTATACATAAAAATACATAAAAGTACACACAATCATAGCAAAACTAGCATAAAACTAAGCCTAGAAATAGCACACTTATGTTCACTATCAGAATGCAACTTGCAAGGCAAGAAAAACCTGCACACTAGTGTGGTGTAGGCCACACAGGCTCCGATGCTTAAGTCAGTAAAGAGTTGAGAGAGCATTATTTGAGAGTGTTTAGGTGGCTAGAATGAACTTCAATTGACCTACTATTTCTTTTCTCAAGAAAGAGTTTAAATACCTTTTCCCTAGGGTTCTTCGTGGGTTTCCTTACGAAATTGAGATCAAAATGATCCATTCCGATTGGATCAGGGGTGCACGGGCCAAGGGAGATGAAAATAAGGCCCAAAATTAGGCATTGTCATGTGGTTGGCCTCGGCCTGGGCCAAGGCCAACCACGGGCTTGGACTTCGGCCCAAGCCCGTTTCTCCTTCTGCTCCCTGGTCTAGTTCCCAGTTGGTCTTTCTTGATCCGTATTAAGTTTATTTTCTTCGTTTAGCCTTTAATTGTAATCATTTTTCCAGCTCTTCCTTGTGGTCCAATTTTACGCATAACATTAGCCCTCACTCCCTAGTTAGGATTCTAGATGTGAATGTATGAGCTAAATACATGGAGCCTGACTTGGGAGTAGCTTATTTAAAGTTTTGGAGTCATTATGACATTTCGAGATATGTGATCGCTATGCTACGCTACAACACGCAAGTGCACGTGATCGAAGTAATAAAGAAACTGGAAGTATTCCAGAGTATCGTACCCAAGGGAACGGGGTTTAACAAAATCTATTTTGAATGACACAAAATATGTTTTCAAATTGCAATGGGGGTAACCGAAATTTCAAAATGCAAGAAGTTGGTTTTTTTAAGCAAGAGTGAGTGAAAATTCAATGAGTTAAAAATAGGGATTCAAGTGGTTCAAGCACCTTTAGAAAAATACGATTCAATTTGCAATTACAGTCATAGTTAACATGTGAGAACTAAGTAAACCGAGTTCAACTCCTATTCAATTTTGATTCAAAATCTTTAGGAGACTAAGTGATTAAGCCTATATGTCTATGGCTAATCTAACTTAGATACTTCGCACACAACTCTAGTGGTTTTGGAGTCTCGCCCTATGTCTAGGGTCGATGTTCAGGACTTATTTCTAAGCATTTTCCTCCATTGCTTTTGTGACATCTGCTTTCCCTTAACTCTTTCGATATTAAGTTCAAGCTTGATGAGCAAGCACTAGTTGGCCGGCTAGGTTTACCCAAATTTAAATTCAACAAAAGCAAACAAAGTTCACATGCTAACTAGATTGTTTATGCTTTAGAGCTTTACACTTTTCCTTAGGGCATTCACCAACTTGAACCCCTAGAGAAAATTTAGCTCATTGTAAGAATCCCAAAATTATTTATTGAAAATTTCATAGTTTTAAAAGAGGAGATAAATAATTTTAAAGGAAACCTAATTAAATTACCAACAAAGAAATTGTGTACTAAGAAAATCAATTTTTCCTAAAATTAGCTACTGGAAATCAATGTTTTTGTTTTCAAAAGGAAGCCCACGGGTGAATGAGAAATTTAAGGGTTTTGAACATGGAAATATTTTCCCATCATACAGTAAACCCACGAAAAATCCAAAAAGATAGCAAAGCATTACCCAAATTCCTTAATGCGATCGATTCAAATTTGTTCAAATCTTTGAATCTTAATCTCTTCAACAATCGTCGAAGAGAGATCTTGTTTCGAAAATTGTAATTAACCAACTCAAGAGCAAAAGGAAAAGAAAACAGAGACTGGAATTGATGTTACTGCTGTGTTGAAACAATGGAAAACCCATAAATAAAAGGTGCAGAAACTGGAATTTTCGTTGATTGAAACTAAAATCGGAGAGTCTCCTTGAGCTACAATGTAAGAAATAATTGCGAAAATAACATAGAAATTGAAATAGAACTGATCGACTAACAATTTGAATTCAAAACGAGCTGCTGCCTATGAAGAAAACAGAAGAATAAAAACCAAAAAAATTGCTTCGGAAGAAGAACAGAAAATAAAACCCACGAACTACCACTACTTCATTCCTCGGCTTCCTCCCTTTTTAAGGTCAATTCAAGCCTCCTCTCTTTCCAAATTTGGATCCTAAATTAATGGGTAAAATGATCTTCTCGCTGGAAATTCCCATAAACTGTGCAAATTACGTAAATCATGGTGATTCCCGCTAATTTCGTGCTTGCCTTGTTGTTCCATAGAATGCAATTCACATTGCAATTGCGTTCTCCTTCCTCTGTTCTTCACGTTACATTGCAAATGGGAATGCAATTGCATTCCCTTTTGCAAAGTCTTCAAATTTGCACAAAAGAACAACAACTTAAGCCACTTTCTTCATCTTTCCTCAAAATTCTTTTATTCATCAAGTTTCAACAAGCTTGCATGAATTTATAAAAAAATGTTACTTTTATCTTGCTTGTTGGTCAACAAAATCCACAAAATTAGCAAGAACAACTTGGTTTTAGAGTTAAATAATTCTCATAACTGAGAATTATCAATATGCCTTGAATTCTTTCCAGGATTGCTGTCACACTCCATGGTGAATATTTCAGTTTTCCTAGATTATCAATTTATGCATTTTTCATAGGAATTTTAGGGTTTTGTGGTACTTTCTGCATCTCAAATAATCTCCAAGATTGTCACCAACCTCGTAGGGAACATTTCGATCTTTCTTGGTGTGTAAAATTCTCCTCTAGACTTGTGTGTTCGTCCATTTTTTTGGATAAAATTTAAGGCTCCAAGGTTCACCTTGGATCTCCCTAAGATTTTCGTCCAACCTCATAAGGAACATTTCGGTCTTTCTTAGAAGCTAAGACTTTCCTCTGGATTCGCGATTAGTGCTGCTTTCTTGGAGAGAATGTATAAATTCAAGGTAGTCATTGAATTTCAAGTGGGATTGCCATCAAATCCCATAGGGGCCCCGTAAGGACTATTATGACCTTCTCGATCTCCCGTAGGAGGAAATTCTTGACCATCTTGTGGCGTTTAAAGTTTCTCGCTTTTCGAAAGCATTTTTTTCACGATTGTAGCTTTATTCTTCTTTTAGTCAAGTTATGGAAAAAGTAATTGGGCTAGTCATGAACATTCTAAATCGAGGGTGAATCAGACACATAGTCTTTGCTGAGGATAGGCATGCTCGGCCTTGACCTCTAATGGAGGCCGAAGACAGGCTCTGAACTTTGTTATGATCAATTTCCTCTTTCGGGACCTCCTGTGATATGTTGTTGTATGAACTTTTTCCTCATATATATTTGTGAGATTTTGGCTTTTGAATAAGCCATTTGCTAATGTGTTGTTGATTTAACGAACCTTTAAGGCCAGCTTGGTGGGTCAACCACGGCCTGAAGGAGGATCGGTCTCAGCCTCTTCTGATTTTTCTGATTTTGATGATTTCAATGGAGGATATGACGACAAAATGGACGTGAATGGGGTCTAGTTATTTTATTTTCAAGTTTTTTCTCTTGTATTTGTGTTTCTTTCTCTTCAATATTGTAAGACTTTTTACCAATGAATGTAAGTTCCATCTTTAGTTTCCATTTATTCTTATTGTCATACTTTTATGAACTTTTCATTCAAAAAAGTAAACTCTAATATATAAAATCAATCTAAGTCTTACTATATGAAAATTTAACTAAGAAGAAGCCCCATGTTCATGTGCCTAAAACAAAAAAGTTCGTAGGAACTTACTTGAGGGTGGTTGGCCTTGGCCTATGACGTGGTTAGCCACGACCTCCTCTTCACTTTTCTGACTTCTGGATTGCTCTGATGATTCTGCATGTATCCTTTAAGTAGCTTCTTTTGCTTTTTGTTTAATAGGAAAGCGTATCCCTTTTTCCTTTTTAACTTGGTATGTGTCTATATGGAAATCCTCTTATAGTTTTCCATTTATGTCTTGAGTTTTGGACCAGTGAAGGAAAATGAGTTCAACATGAATGTCGTGAGCCGGGGTGATGATTCTACATATCACTTTTCTGACTTCTGGATTGCTTTAATGATTTTACATCTAGCATGTCTCTTTGACGATGGCATATGGCCTCGTGCCGAGGTCGAGGTGAGAAATTGAGCTCTCAATTCCTTTCCTCGTTTTAGACCTTGTGTGATCTTCTATTGCTTCTACGTTCGAACTATTTCTTCATTTCTCGTTTAACTTTTTGTCTTTCTTCTTCTGATCTTTGACTAAGACTTATTCAGTAAGGATTTTTGATTTATCATGAGGCATTTTCAGTTTTGGCCTCTTATTTGTATAATTTTGAGATTTTTTCTTAAGGATGAGCTTGATTCCAGCATCAGTGCTTCACAAAGTTAGGGCATGACAAGAGAGTCGATCTTGGTCATTTCTAGCTTTTAGGAAGCTCCTTGTCTTGGTAAGGAATGACCATTAGTTAAGCCTTTTGTATCTTTCAGGAAGTCCTCTGTCCATATGTCGTTGATTGATAAACAAAGAGACTGTTTTGCTATGGTCGGCCTCGGCCTATGAGGCTAGGGTCGACCTCGGCCTCTTTGATGTTCTGCGTTATCCAACTTCTACTTTGTTATGGTAACTCAGCACCTTGGTTGTTTTTTGTTTAATATGGAGGCATATCTCATTTTTCTTTGCTTTTTGTTTGATAGGGACATATCCCCTGTGTAGCTCCTTGTGCTCTTCTTTGATTTGGTTGAACCGAGCTCAATATTTAATTTTCTAACTTGGGGTCATGTTTGTGGCACGCCTAACAAGAGTTTAGTTGACCTCGACCTTGGCCTCTTCGGCCTTGGCCGAGGTGGTTACATGAATTCTTAGCCTGTGGTATGGCTTGTCCAATGTAAAAGCATGCTTGGAGAACATCTTGATAACATTTGGGTCACCTTGGCCTTGGCCTCCTTAGGCTTGGTTGAGGTGTCCACTTGAGCTTTTCTGCCTTTAATTTTCTCTTTTGTTGATTATTGGTTTGGATTTATCTATGAGCGGGTTGGTCCAGCTCCCAGTTCTTGTTCCAAAATATTACTTTGAAGATTTCATGGAGCTTTCTTGATGTTTATCTTCTCTTTGCAACTTGGTTCCTTTAAATTTAGGTTCAATCCTTTGATCTCACGAGGTTTTAGAAAACTTCCTTAGAGGTTTTCTATTATGTTTCCTTATAAGTTTCTGAATTCCTCTTGGATTTTAAGAAGATTAGCTTTCCATGGAGGGCTTCTGATAAGACCTATAAAGTTATATTTAATCACACTTATTTCTTGTTAGTTAGAAGGATTTTATGTGTTTTATTATTATTATTTAGGAATTCGAGCAATTCGCGTGTTTTGGAGAGTTTGCAACATTTCGAAATTAATTTGGACCAAATCGAAGGTGATTCAAGAAACAAAATTTCTATACCAATTTTAACTGATCATATCATAATATTTTAAGACAAAAAATATATTCAAATATGGAGTCAAATCAAAGGTTATTGAATTATATTTCCAACGGTATAAAACTCATTATATTACACCAAATATCATCAAAGTTATGACATTTTGAGTGATTACTGCTCCTGCTGAAAAACGGTCGTACCCGAGAATGCTTTGTGTCAACTTCCATTCCCATTACTTTCTGATCAAGTTTGGGAATATAGCCAAATTAGATATCATTTTAAAGCTCTCTGAAAGATCTTTCCATCCATATAAAGATTATGTCGATCCAAGTTTTGGAGAAGACGTTATTGGTAAAATATTGAAGATTGTGCAATCTAGAAACTCTCCTTATTTGCAACCTTCTGTGTTTGTTTTGAGAATTTAGGAAATGATTTTTGATTTTTGGATGTATTTTCTAGAATTTTTCAAGATAGAAAATTATTTACTTTATTTTATTTTATTTTGAATATTATTTCCTAATTGTTTTGGGAAAATATCTTTCTAGAATTTAGGGTTTCTTACTTGTGCAAGTTGTCTACTTCAAGGCTATTTAAGTCTTCTTTTGGACAGCTGCAGGAAGGCTCCAAGTCTAATATTTCTAGACAATAGTTTTTAGAGTTTTTCTCCATTTTCCTTTACTTTTCTTTTGACACTAGATCAAACAAATGACGAACCTTGGCTACATCATCATAATGAGAGGCTAAGGTGAGTGCTCCAATTCATAGGTCGGTGTAGCCAATTACAATGTTGTGAGGCTCTAACTTTAATGTAATTTTCTTTTAATTGCAAGTGTTCTTTGATTCCTATATTTATTTTATGAGCATGTATTTTTTATTGAATTGACGCCTCGATCGCTTTATATGCTTGATTGCTATTCATGATGCATGATCTGTAATTTTTGTGTTGATTAAACCTTGTAGCGTTAGGATTATTACATGTATGTGTTTTATGGGTTTCCATAATTGCATAGCTTGCATGTTTAATTCTAGGAATTAAAGGAGCATCTTGGTTAGGTTGAAGTTATTTTATCTAACCGGTTTGTCTTGGTCTTTTCAAAGTACTTAATGCTTTTATCTAAATAATTTGGAACGGTTTCGTGCCAAAGTGTTTAGGTAATTAGCATTAACTTTGACGTTTGTTAGAGTTGATGAGTTTAGGGAATTTGTTGCTTTTTTGGGGTTTCCTAATAAGTTGATCGAGTGCTTGCACGATTAAGTTAAAACGTTTTGTATGTCTATAATCGATTTTGCAATTGGACAAAACCATACCTGTGAATTGGATTTTAGTAAGATTTGATTTATCTTTATTTTTATTTACTTATGTTTTATTTTATTTATAAAACACAAAACCCCCGATTTTTAATTGTTTTCTCCTTTGCAAATTTAATTTGAGAAATTGATATTCAATTTCCTGAGATCGACTTGGTCCACTCAATGCTACAAGTAGCTTAAGATCGGTTTATAAATTTTAATTTGACGAGCCTTCGACAAGCTCGTGTCAGCTTCGCACTCGCGCCTCGAGGTCGGCCGTCTAGGGTCGCCTAAGGTTGGCCTCAACCTCTTCGGCCTGTCGCTTCCGCTTTTCCTTGATTAGACTCCGTAAGTCCGATCTTGTCGCTTTGTTTTTCTGAGACCTCGTTATCGCACTATCCTTCCCTAGTCGAATGCACATCACTTTTGCTTTATAGGATTGAAATCTTTGTCTACGTTTAATCTGTGTACCATGATGTCAGGATCTATTCTTGGCATGTCTTCACGTGACTAGACAAATAAGTCTACATTGTTTCTAAGGAAGCTGATTATTCTTTTTTTATGTTCAGCCCCTATACTCGTTCCAATGTTTACTCGCATATTCTCTGATGTGAGAGAGGCAGACTCAAATTCTTCGATGGGTTGTGCCCTTTGGTCAGTCTTAGTCTCCTCAGATTGGACGATGAGTTGGTCGGCCGCATTCTTCATCACTCCTTCACTCGATCCTTCAGGTCCACGCTACCGTGTAGCTTGAACGATTTGGTCGACTTCGACCTTATTGTGGTCGACATTAGCCTTTTTCTAGTCAGCCTTGGCCTCCATATGAGGCTGAGAAGATGTGACTTCTCGTGCTTGTAATGCGTGATGATCCTGATCTGAATCGTCTCCGTCTTCATTCCAGTGCTTGTTTCCGATATCTCTAATCATTTTTTTTTACTGAAAAAGCTAACAAATTCTTCAAGCAATCATAGTCTTCCTATATACGGCACCAACTGTTGTTGTCAAATTTTGGACAGGAGAATTTCACCTGACCTCCACGTGACAACAACGGTAAATTTGTTTAAAAGAGGAAGAACGCGACTTGCAAAACAAGAAAAACTTGCACACGAGTGTGGTATAGGCCACACAAGCTCCAATGCTTAAGTCAATAATGAGTTGAGAGAGAATTAGGGTTTTGATAATGTTTAGGTGGTGATAATTCTCAGCTTTTAGAATTATTTAGCTTTAAAATGCAAGTTGTTCTTGAAAATTCTTCTTTGTAAAACCACAAAATTTACTAAATTGGAGTGAGTTTGAATAAAAATACTTGGGCATGCTAGGAATCTCCCAAAATGTTAGGAATATGTCAAAATAGCAAGAGAATGCTGGAAAATGCATAAAATTGTTGATTTTTCTATTTTTTGTGCAAGTATGAGCAATTGTGGAAAATTACAATTGGAATTAAAACATATTGCAATTGCAATTTGGGCAGAAACAGAAAAACGAGATTAAAAATTGCAATTTCGAATTTTGCTCAATTTTAAGGATACTCTCGAGATATCTTTCCTAATTCTCGACATTCGTTAATGGCATAGGTCTTTCCATATACTAAAGTTGACAAAAACCTAGCTTATGGAGGCCTATAAAAGGGGACAAAGAAGCTGAAACAAAGGAGGGTACTCTCACAGGAAGCTACTGTTTTCTTTTCATTTTTATGTTTTCTTCTTGTTTCCAACACCTTTAAGCCTTGAAAATCAGTCCAATCTAAATGAAATTATTATATTGTAAAAACTTGATTTCCTTTGAAAAAAGTGGGATCGAGTTCAATTGATGAAAGGGGCGAGAAAAGTGTTTTATTGCACTATTTTTCGTGTATTCTTTTAGCATTTTGTTCAGTTTTGCTTCAGTTTCAATGGCTGTAATTTTTAGTGTTATGTTGCTTTATTGTTTCCCTTTTCATTCCAATATTTGAATGCAAGCTGAACTTTTAGTTTTTGTTTAGTTGTTCTTGAAAGAGTACTTCAATAAGATTTGAATTTCAGTTTCTACAAATTTCTTTTTTCTTTTTAAGTTTAGCTTCATTTACAACAGTTTAATCTTTCTTAGATATGAAGTTTATTTCATTTAAATCATTCATTTTCTCTTCTTCAATTATGAGCTAAGTCTTTCTTTGGGATTCAAGCATATGAATTCCCTATAGAAAGTAATAAAGGCCTAATTGTAAGAGTAACTTGCTTACTCTATAGCTTGTTTGCATTTATTGACTTTTAACTCTCATTATTAGTCTAGATTGATCACCTAGATTATTATACATCAATTAAATCTAATTCTGAAAAGGTTGGATAAACTTGAGATTCATAAAAGTAATAAAGGAAAAAGCCTAGACATAAGAATTTGTTTTTGACCTTAGACATAGGGCAAAACCTTTAAAACAAAAAGGATTGTGTTTCAAAATCAACTAAGTTCGTATTAACCATAGAAATATTGGTTTAATCACTTAGTCTCCTAAAGATACTTCATAGAAGGTCGAATAAGTGTCGACTCCATATTACATTGCTTGAGAATAGATTCAAGGATTGCAATTGCAAGTAGGCCGCAATTCCAATCAAAAGGGCACAAGCATGTTTGGATCATTTCATTTTATTCTTGACATTTTTTTCTTGTCCACAAAAACCATCTCAATAATTTCTATATTTGGTTACCAAAATTGCAATTTGCGAACAATCTTGTGCTATCTTTGAATTTTGTTGTATCCGTTCCCTGTGGGATCGATACTTTGGAGTACTTCCAATTTTATTACTTGCATTGATAGTGTGCATTTGCACTGGATTGGAGCTTCTTTCAAAACCAAAAATCTTTATTCTAAGCCCATATGTTTTAGTCGATCAAGTTTTTGGTGCCATTGCCGGAAAACGACATTACTAATAAATTTTAATTTTGCAGTACAGATTGCAATTGCAATTATCCTATTTCCAAGACAAAACCTAATTCTTGTTTACATTGTTTTGCAGGTTGAGGGAGAGCAATTGCAAGAGGAAAAAGGCATAACATATGATTTGATTGCTTGAGATAATCCATAAGATTGAAGTAGACGTCATTGCAGCATTGATTTTGGTCTGTCTTGATCCGTATTGGACTTATTTACTTGTTTAGCTCTTAATTGTAGTTCTTTTCTCAGTCCGTCCTTATGGTCCAATTTTACCCATAACACAATCAAATCAAGACCTCAAGAACTAAAAGTGTATTTTTTATCTTAATGAATCATGTGGTAATTAGCATGGAGGTTTTAAATATCACTGTTAGAGGGATATTTTTCAGAGCATACATTTAATTTTACGAAATGGTGTTTTTAAGTATTCATAACTTATATAAAAGAAACACAAAAATATAGGAGCCATAGAATTTAAAGTACAAAACTATTTTCCACATTTTTTTTCTTTGGTTCATGCCAAAATCACAATTTGGAGAAGATTGAGATCTTACAGTTTTAGCTGCTATCAAAATTTCAATTTGACTTTAAAGTTAGATAGTCTCTATTTTAACCGATGAAAGAGGATCAATTCCCTCTAATTTGAGATGCAACTTGTTCCAACTTTGACTATTGTGTAACCATGGACGACTAAAATTTTCATCCCAATCACATCCATATTGGCACTGATTTTTTTTTTTTAATGATATATGAGGTGGGGAATTCGAATCTCTGACCTCTTGATCGAGGGTACAAGTTTTGTGTCAATTGAGCTATGTTCATGTTAGCATATTGGCACTGATCTTTTTATCTATTAAAAGTTTGATATTGATATGAGAGTGTAATATCATTTCTTTAAAATGTCACTGATAAGAACATAACTACTAATAATAATTTATAACTTGCGTGAGAAGTGTAATTTTTTTTTTTGTTTATAATTTAAATAGGTTTTTATGAGCTTTTATATTTTTGTGAATGTGAAATTTTTTTTGGAATATTCACCTACATCGATACTTTATCAATGTTTTCATTGACTTGAGAGTTGGACACTTTTAGCCCTAAACTTGTCAACTTGTATCAATTTTAATTCTAAACTTTTAATTTCATCAAATTGCACCTAAAACTTAGATAAGTGTTCAATCTTAACCTCAAACTTTAAAAAGTGTTGCAATTTTAATCCTTTAATAAGTTCTCGCTCCAAATATCGTTAAAAAAAGTTTTCTCTTATATGTTCAATGAATTATAAAACATATGTACAATATGAAATTGGTTAAATTTTAGAGAAAAACGACATTAGGACTAAATTTTTTGGTTGAAATTTATGAATTTTGGCAAAGCTATTTAATAGTTAATTTGTGCATTAGTAAAACTTATTTTTGTACAAAACTTTATTTTATTGAAATTGATGAGTTTATGAATATTTTTACATTGTTTTTTTTGGTTAAAATTAGTGTGTAAATTAGCGGAATTTGAACCGATGGTAAAAATTGCAACACTTATTTACATTTAGGGTTTAAATTCACTGAACTGAGGGTATAAATTTTTATGTTTTCAAATTCACTGAGTTTATGGTAAAAATATATTTGTCAAACACATATTTACTGAACTAAGTGAGTTTGAAAACATAAAACATAATCTAGATTGTCTACTAAACAACCCTATATAACTCTATTAACCTCAACATAGCTCAACTAGTTAAAACATATATCTTCAACTAAGAAATATCAAAGGTTTGAATCTCTACCTACATATTAACTTAAAAAAAGAAAAAAAAGTATATAACTCTAGTTTTAATAAATCACAGGATAAGGTTGAGGTTTAAAACTTAATTTGATGGGTAAATTATGTAGGTGCGTTTTTTTTTTCCCTTCTTTTTTCAGAATTTTAGATCGGTGGGGATAAGAATAAAAGAATTTTATTGACACCCAAAAGTTTTTTTTAAAAATGCATAAAATAATTTTATTATTAGTCTTTTATACTTGCCAAGGGGAAAAAAACAAATTTCATCATAAACTTGGAGATGTATATCAATTTTTACTCTAAACTTTCAATTTCATCAAATTGAATCTTAGGCTTAGACAAGTATTATAATGTTTACGGTCTATTTCAATTCCCCTGCAATCATCCACTAATTTTAACAAAAAACAATGTAGTAGATCTTTCAAAACTCACTAATTTCAATAAAAGTCAAATATTGTTCAATAAGCTTGGTCAATATTCAAAATTCTCTGGAATAAATCTTCGAAAACTCATAAATTTCACACGAACCCAACTCTAGTGTCTTATTTCTCTCATCCCATCAATTTTGTACTGAGCTAATGTACATGAAAATATTTTTTTCACAACTCTTCCAACAACAACATATTAGAATGTAGAAGTTGCAGCACTTATTCAAATTTAAAGAGACTATTGCACTTGCATTAGACTGAAGACATTTTCTATTCAAAAGTTTTCTTCTAAAAGCCCACACGTTTTCAGTCTACCAATAACCTCAACCACGATGATTAGACAATACATTCACTTTAGGGAATTGTGTTGCTCCAGTTGGTCAAGATTCATGATTTTTCATCAATAGTTTATTATTTTGTTCAGCCACAATAAGACATGAAATAAGTTCAGAATATTTTTTAAACATTTTCTTTCGATATTGCTACTGCAAGAGCATATTCGAGACATGGAAAGTAAAGAATGTCTTCTCTAACATATTTTCATCAGTAATTTTCTCTCCACATAACTTCAATCTTAAACTAATTTTGAATAATGTGGAATTACACTCGCTTACTGATTTAAAATCCTGCAACCTCAGGTGCATCCAGTCATAACGAGATTTTGGAAGAATAATAGTTTTTTGATGATCATACATTTCTTTCAAACTTTGTCATAAGTTGTAAGGATCTTTTGCCGTAAGGTATTCTATTTTCAATCCCTCATGAAGATAATGACGAAGGAATATCATGGTTTTTTCCTTTTCTTGATTAGATGCATTATTTCTTTCTTTAGTTGTTTCTCTAAAAATTGGATGCGAGCTTGTCGATGGCTCATCAAATTACAATTTATAAACCGATCCTAAGCTACTTGTAGCATTGAGTGGACTGGGTCGATCTCAGAGAACCGAATATTAATTTCTCAAGTTAAATTTGCCAAGGAGAAAACAAATAAAAAGGGAGGTTTTGTGTTTTTTATAAATAAAATAAAACATCAGCATATAAAAATAAAGATAGATCAAATCTTACCAAGTTCCAACTCAAAGGTGCGGTTCTACTCAATTGTAAAAATTGATCATAGACACTCAAAATATTTAAACTTAACAATGCAAGCACTTGGTCAACTTATTAGGAAACCCCAAAAAGTAGCAACTTCCCTAAGGTCATTAGCTCTAACAAACGTCAAGTTAACGCTAATTACCTAAACAATTTTTGACGAAACCGCTCCAAATTATTTAGATAAAGGCATTACGTGCTTTGGAAGGACCAAGACAACTAATTAGATGAAATAACTTTAATCTAATTAAGATGCTCATTTAATTCCTAGAATTAAACATGCAAGTCATGTAATATGGAAACCCACAAAACATACACATGTAATAATCCTAACGCTACCGGTTCAATCAACATGACAATTACGGATCATGCATCATGATTAGCAATCAAACATGTAAAACGATCGATGTGTCAATTCAATAAAAAATACATGCTTATAAAATTAACACATGAATCAAATAATACTTGCAATTGAAAAAAAACTACATTAAGGTCCAAGCCTCACAACATTGCAATTGATTACAACCGACCTCTGAACTGGAAACGTGGAGTTTAGCCAAGCATCGTGATAGTATATCTCCCGTTACACATGGTTCGATTTGATACAATAAAAGTGTAAAAATAGAAGGAGAAAAGCTCTCAAAAGCTCTCTCTAAAAGTCTAAGCAAATAAGGCAAAAGTCTCAACCCTAGAGTGAAAAAGTGCTATAAATAGGGTTGAGGCAGTGTTGAGACGCCGTAGGTGGCGTTGAGATGCTGCTCTAGTAAAAAAGGAAAGAATAATTTCCGTCTGTGTGGCGTTGAGCGGCGTTGAGAATGGCGTTGGGCGGCGTCAAGCATGGCGTTGGGCGGCGTTGAGACCCTATTGGCGTTGAGAAAGCCAAACCGCGGCGTCGAGTAGCATTGAGAAAAGACAGAATCTTATCGTTGAGCGGCGTTGAGACGCTGCTCCTTGGACATATTTGGTAATTTTGCTCTAACTTTTTTCTCAGGTGTCCGAATGACCTTCGATTTGGCTCGTTTGAATCGTTATTCAACATAGAGTCTCCAAATACGTCTTTTGCTCAAGTCCCTATAAAATAAACATGAAGACACATAAAAACTATCCAATTAACAAGAGTTAAGTGTGATTAAATAAAACTTTATACGTCCTATCAATGACCCATGACAAGTAGTTATTTCCATTAATATCAAGAGCTACAAACTCTAGTTTTGTATGATTTTCCATTGTAAAACTACCAGAAAGAAATATACTTACATTAGAATTTTAATATGTACACCATACATGCATACTAAAAAAAATTGTAGCATTGTTATATTGCATTCTATTTATAAAACATATATCCAATATATATAACATGCTTTCTCTATGAAAAGATTACAAAACAACTTATTAAAAGAAATCCAATTAACTACTACATCACCTAGAACACAAAATTGACTAATATACAATTCCCAAGTCAGTTCCTAGATAGAGGTGTTCCCTTTTGATAAGCTAAATATCTCAGTCTAGACAGAACTATCCATATATAGAGTGTTTCTTATAGTCAATTTTTATGTTAAAATCATCAAATAATTAATAATAATTAGGAAAAAAAAATAATAAGAGCATTTAAATTTTATGAATTGAACTACACATCAAGCTCAACATATAAAATGAGATAAATCATAAACCATGAATTCAATTATAGAATTATAAAAAAATGAATAGTTAACATTTTGACCATAACATATTAAAAACGACATGGTCAACATGCACAAAATAATAGGTTGTCAACGTTCAATATACAGTGTAAATACGGGATATATAATATAAATGCATTGTATATATATGAAACGTTCATAACACAAATCATGAAAACAAATTTGAGAAACCTACCTTTAGTAAAGAAGATAGTGGATCAGGCTCATGTTGTTAACGTGCTGTGAACAAGAACAACTTAAGAAACACAAGAACACAATCGAGAAAAGAGAGCAAAGTAGATAGATTTCTTACTGTCAAGTGAATTTTTTCTTTCCTTTTTTTTTTTTGGGGGGGGGGGGGGGGGGGGGGGGGGGGTATCTTTAAAAGCTTCATACACCACATATTTATAGTGTTCCAAATGCGTAGACTCAAAATAATCCAAGTAGGCTCCAAAGAATCCAAGTGAGTAGGCCCCAAGTAATCCAAGTAGGCCCTAAGTATCTACCATATACGATAGTGTATTTATAACAAAAACAACATTTTCTAAATATAAAACTCAATTATCATGTGGAGTAAGAGGAGGTTTTTTTTTATAATAATTTAATGAAGTACTTTGTTTAAAAGAAATAATTAAGAAAATATAGCACATTAATTTTATGTATTGATTATTTTTTTTACACCGTGTTAAGTAATAATTAAGGTATATTTAACATTTTTTAATAATTTAGATATATTATGAATATGATGTCCTAAAATTCATAAGTGTGTGTGGCACCCGAGTAGAATAGGGATACATCAATGAACTGATATCACATATGAATGAGAGACATCTTGATGATATGCAAGTATGGTTCAGAAAGCCTTAAAAGAATTGATAGTTAATTACTACCTATACCAACAATGTGTACCTTCCTTTTTCGGTGGCTCAATCATAGGAACTCCAAACTTAAGCATGATTTTCTTGGAGCAATCCTATATTGGATGACCTCTTGGAAACTTTCCTAAGTATGTGAATGAGAACAAAGCATGCTAAAAGCATATGTGTTGGTCTGGACAGTGTCTTCACTCTTGCAAGTAGCTCAAGCCAAGTAAGGTGACGTATGGCTAGGTCACAGGGGATGGAGGAGAATGCCAGAGTTGTGTGTTGAATCTAGATTCTGAATTCTAGTGTGAATCCTAAGTCTGAGGTGTTACAGAAATTTATTAGTTTTTTTTTTTTTTTTTTATAATCATATTATTCTCTAGGTCTTTAAATTTCATAATGTTTAATGATAAATGAAAAAAAAAATGAAAATATGAGAAGGATATTATTGAGAGAAAATGTGTGTTGTAAGCAAAACTTTATAAGAAAAAGTATATGTACAAAGAAAGAAGAATTAATTCTAAAAATAAAAAGTTATTGAAAGAAAATATGTGCAAAGAGATTTAAAATATGCGATAAAAGAAAGAAAAAATTTGTTAGTGAGAGAACTGTGTGAATAGGAAATAGTGAGAGAAAATAGCATAAATCAGATAGAAATTCTATAGATTTTTATCTCCAATTTAGCATTATTTTGTAGAATAATACAATGAGGAAAATTAAAAAATAAGCAATGGAATATAATTTCTAACTTTCAATTTGAGTAACATCTGGAAAGGAGATGCATGGCTAATCCAACTAACAATGCTCCATATATTTTTATAATTTCTCTCATATTGCAATGACAAATAATTTGTTACATTAGATTTTTATTATTTCTCACTAATATTAAGACTATCTATCAAATTTTAATGAAATGGTAGGAACGTTGGTTAATGAAACTTTCAAAAGCATATAAAGACTAAATTGTAACTAATGTCAAACCATATAGATTAAAAATATAATTGAACTTTTATTTATAAATTTAAAATAAGTTGTTATGAATATACATCATATGTTATTTAATTTTGTAATTATCTCTCACAAATTCAACTATATCACTCAAATCATGAAATGTTTTATAGATCTATATTACTAAAGTAGTCATATTTAGAAATGTGTGAATAAACTTTCTTTCCTCAAAAAAGTTAAAGAATTTTAATTAAAATTCTTCAAAAAAGAAAAAGATTAAATGAATTAAATTAAAAATCCTCCAGCCAAACAGCATAGAATATCTTTGATTCCTTGGGCAAAAGTTAGGATCGATATAGCTTTCTTAGGGAAAGCAATATATATATATATATATATATATATATATATATATTTTTTTTTTTTTTTTTTTTTTTTTTTTTTTTTTTTTGAAAAGGGGAAAGCAATATTTATATTTAGAAAAGAAATCTTTTTAAAGCACCAAATGTCCAAATCTTTCTATTAAATTTTCAAGGTTGTTTACTTATTATTATTATTTTTAAGTAGACCCAAATTTGTATTTGGTTAAATTAATCCACAAGTTATTTAAATCTATTGGGTTCAAGTGTATGGCTTAATAAATAAAAACATTAATTAGAAAATTAAACAAAACTTAATATTTGATATAATATTCATGCTTAAACAAAGAAATTTAGTACATGTAAATAACTTGTATTTGTATTAATTTTAATATAGTGAGTACAATATCTACTATTTGATTCTCTGATTCTCTCTCCTGCTTGTATGCTTTACTCGAGGGCTGAAGAGCTTGTTCTCGAGGTTGAAACTTCAATGGATTCTTGGAGCGTTCTTGATCTCTGTGAATTGTCCTTCGTTTAGACAATGTTTGATCTTTAGGAGCTTATGGACACTTCACAACTTCATTTCTAAATTCTCTCTGAGCTTCTTCTATTTTGAACCTCCGAAATGAAGGAGGAAACTCTTTATTTATAGAGTTCCTCAAGGCCTCAAGGTGGGCTTGGGCTGGTTGGACTAGGCCTGTTGATTTTGGGTCAACCATTTGGACAGGGCTTGGTTGATTTTGGGCTAACCCCTTTTGGACTAGGCCTGGTTGACTGTGAACTAGCTCTTTTGGACTAAGTCTGGTTGACTTTGGGCCTAACCTCTGGACCGAGTCTGGACTTTACTAATTTGAGCCTTCAATTCTGGCTTTTGTCTTCCAAATTTCAAAGAACTCAATTGTGTACTCGGATTTTCCATTATTTTATTTAGGGATTATTGAAAATTTAATTAATCCCTAATTAAATATAATTTCATCATCAATATTAGATAATGACGTGGCAATTTTGGGTTGATCAAAATTTTTATTCCAACAAATGCCTCCTTTTCGAGATTTATACACAAGTACGTATGTGTGAATCTCGAAAAAGTTATTTTGGAATCAAAACTTAAGGTGCTCCTAATTTGGACTACATTTCAATCAGCTTAAATACCTCAGTCTAGACAGAACCTTCCATAGACATAGTTCTCTTATAGTCAATTTTTATTTCAAATTCATTAATCTTTAATTAACTATTAATTACTAGATTAATGAACCTAAGTGAATTTAAGCAATGTTTTTAGTCCTACTAAAAAAAACCTAATTCACTTATTGGATAATCTTAAAATTCTATCATCTTAAAAGAATTAAAACAAATTAAAAGATCATCTAGATATTTTATTCTAATTCTATTAGAAAAAGTAAAAGATAAATTAAATTCAAATTATCTTTATTTATGGAAGACCTAATCTTATTAGGAAATGAAAAGATCTCATCTTATTTTGAAATTAAAAGATCAAATCTTATTTTAAAAGAATTTAATCTTATTAGGAAACAAATAAAGATGAATTAAATTCAAAATTTAAACTATGGATGATCTTGAAATTTTACCATTTTAAACCCTTTAAAACTAAATTAAAAGATTATCCTCAATTCTAATCTTATTAGAAACAAATAAAGATGAATTAAATTCAAAATTTAAACTATGGATAATCTTGAAATTCTACCATTTTAAACCCTTTAAAACTAATTTAAAAGATCATCCTAAATTCTAATCTTATTAGAAACAAATAAAGATATATTAAATTCAAAGTTTAAACTATTTAAAACATGAATTAGAAATATCTTTATTTTAAGAAAATCCTAATCTCATTAGAAAATATCCTAATCCTATTAGGAAAACATGGATTTCATTTATGAAAGAAAATATCTTAATTTAAATTTTCAAATATAACAATTATATTCAAAGATATGAAAAATATAAACTTATTAGGAAAATATCTCAATTCTATTAGGAAACATCCTAATCAAATTTTTCAATATAACAATTATATTAAAAACTTAATCTTAATTCTATTAGGAAACAACCTAATCAAATTTTTAAATATAACAATTATATTCAAAATTAATTAAGATGTATGATAATGTTTAACCTATAGTGGGATTTTAAACTAAATGGCATACTTTATGCAATAATCAAATAATTTAAAGCATACATCACATGCATAATTAAATTAAAACTAGCAAAATTGACTGATATATTTGACATATCCTAAGAAATTGAAAATAATTTAAATTACAATAATTTAAATCCAAGACATATCTTGGTCTTCAATATCTTTCCCTTATTTGAACAATTCCAAATTTAGGATTTAGAAACTTAAATTTTCAATTGCAGCAGCTGGCTTCAAGAAACACATTTGAATTGAAGGATATTTTCAACAATTACAACAAAATCTAACCCTTTAGGGGTTTACAATTGATCTAATCAAAGCAATAAAGCTAATGCCAAATAGCCTAAACAATGAATTTGCAAATCACATATATCACATATATGAAATTAAAATACCCACCATACAAAACCTTAATTCTAAATAAAATTTAAAGACGACTCTGATACCAATTGAATGAATGAACGTTTCACTCCGCAGCAGAAGAATTGAATCATCTTTGATTTTATTTAAAGTTAAACTAAAAAATAAGATTAAGTAAACTTACTTGGAGTAAATATGGAGATATTTCTAGCATGTTTTTATCTCCTCTACAAAGTCTTCCTAGCTATGACTCGAACACAAGACCAAAGCTTGTGGGAACCTCTTGAAAGAAAATCCACAAGGGATTATAGAGGAAGAGGTTTAGAGAGAGAATTCTCTATTGAGGAAATGTGTGTTAGGTCTAATGGCTCAACCCAAGAGTTTTATTTATAAAGACCAAGGGTAAATCTTTGTCATAATTAAAATATTATATTTTAATATCTAATATATTAAAATATATCTTATACTTATTTGAATCTCATTCAAATTTCCTACGATATTTTTTTATTTCAATCTTATTTAAATTTTATAAATATATTTTATTTAATGTATATAATATACATTAATTATTTTAATATTTAATGTATCAAATACAATAAATATATTTTCCTCTTTTATATTTAATATATCTAATATATTAAATATTAATTTAAACATTTCAAATTAAATATTAAATTTGAACATTTCAAAATTTAATATTTAATGTATCAAATACAATAAATATATTTTCCTCTTTTATATTTAATATATCTAATATATTAAATATTAATTTGAACACTTCAAATTAATATTAATTTGAACATTTCAAAAGTTTCTTTCAACTAAATTGATCTTTTAGTATTACTATGAGCTAGCAAGGGGACCTTATGGACTTACAGATTATAAGCTCTAATAATACAAAATTAATTAATTATGCTCTTTAATTAATTAATTTTCATTCAGTTTAATTAATTAATTTGCATTCATTAACTATAGGTCACTCCAATATAGACCTAGAGTTGCACTCTTATGCACTGTAGGCCAAGTTGTGTCTATAGATATAATCATTACATGCAAGTCGATCATTCACGAGTTGTTCGTAACTATAGCTGGGTCAAAAGTCCGTTTTACCCTTAACATCTTGCACTTTAAGTACCACGATTCTCTAATGAACAATCTGTTTATAATCTAATTATAAACTAAGTCCCTCTCAGGCCAATGAGAGGGTGGGGCCCCATTGTTCAAGTCCCAAAATCAGCACTTAAGGGAACTACTCATCTACTTACCCTATATGAGAAGAAGTGAATTCCATTTTGTGAGATTATGTTCCCAACTCCCTATTTAGTCAAGTTCCCAAAATAGTAGGCATATTAAATCGGCTATAAAAGCCACTCTCACCCATGCAAATCAAAGGACAAACTCTCACAGGCAGGAGTTCATAACTCACTTAGGATTAAGATCGAGTCTCATATGATCATCATGATGAAATATTAATCTTCTCAATTAACGAATTTATAAAGAGAGATTAAATATTTCGTGGCCTAGTCTTATACAAACTCATTGTATGAGATACCCCCACTCACATGTCTTCACATGAATGATTTGGATCAAATCATTTATAACTATTACAAAGTGGACCGTATCAATAGTGTTACCAAGATAAGGCACCCAACTTTATCCATATACTATGACCTTTTAGGTTATTTCTTGAACATGATCCTCTCATATGTCAACCACATACTATTCAAGATTACACTAATAATCTTGAATTTTTCATATGATGGATAATATTATATTGCAAATAAAATAATCAAAATTATTATTAATTATTAAATAAATCATTAATTACGAGGCTTTAAGGCATAAATCCCAACATCAATTTCATGTGGATCCATAATTTTAGTTTTGGGCCAAATGTTACGAAGTCACTCAGCCACAATTTTCTTTCTTTGAAATCAGAAAAAATTTAAGCTACATCGGTTAGAGAAGAACATTAGACAAGTATATATATATATACACATAAATAGACAATTAATTTATGTATATATATAATAAATGATGAGTTACTGTAGAATTGGATTGAATGATGAGTTACTAAAGAATTGGAAGAAATTTTATAGAGAGAGAAATGAGGGGAGTTTTTTAGAGAGAGAAAGGAGTAGAAGATGAGTCCAACATATCTTTGTATAAGTTCTTTTATGGGTAATTTTGAAGAAATGAAGAAAAGAGAAGTGTGAAGAAGATGGAGGAAGAAGAAAGGGGTGGTCCTGTGAGAGGAGAAGAGGGGGTGGGGGCATGAGGTGAGTGAGAGGAGAGAGAAGGTTTATTATTATTATGTTTATTGTTTTTTAATATTTTAATTTTTCATGTGGCATTAAAATAATAAAAAAATTACATGAGGGATCTTTTAAACCTATTTCTCAAAACTTAGAGACTACAAAGGTCTATTTTAAAAATTCAGGGACCAAATGAACCTATTGCTAAAATCTCAGGGACCAAAAAGGTTTTCTTTTCCTTGTGTTTTTATTATTTTATTATTATTTTTCTTTTTTACTTTATGAATTCTTTTCTCTTTAGATATATATATATAGCAAATAAATTTACCATTTTTTCCATTTTTTTGGTTTTTTTTTTTTTTTTGCCATTTTTTCCTCTCTTTTTTCAAACTTACTTTTTTTTTTGTTCAATTTCCTAACTTTTTCTAACCCACCCTTTTTTATTACTACTTTTTTTTTTTTTTTTGCTAATTCTTTTCTTTTTTTCCAAGATTCTTTTTTCAATCAAACTTTTCCTTCATTTTTTTTTTATTTATTGTGTCTCATACCTTTTTTTCCTTTTTAGAGATTTACATACTTACAAAGACCTACAAATATTTTTTGGAGGAGAGCCTATTTTACTACAAGGTAAATGTAAATTTTGTTTACAACAACCATGTATGTCTCCTTTGTTTTTTTTTTCTTCTGAATTGTAGCTAAGATGCCCCCTTCCATGGTGTTTCAATTCTGGAGGTGACCCATTGGTTGGTGACACGACTGCTTCAACTTTGGAGGTGACTAAACTCCTGGCTTAGGCTAAGGATGACTTACCTTCACGACCACTTCAACTTTAACACTGGAGGTTACCAAACTCCTCCTTAGGCTAAGGGTGACTTACCTTCATGGTTGCTTTTGTTTCAACACTATAGGTGACCAAACTCCTGGCTTAGGCTAAGGATAGCTCACATTCATGGTTGCTTATGTTTCAACATTGGAGGTGACCAAACTCCTGGCTTAGGCTAAGGATGACTCATCTTCACGGCTGCTTTTGCTTTAACAATGGATGTGATCAAACTCTTTGCTTAGGCTAGGGATGACTCACCTTCACGACTGCTTCTGCTTCAACACTAAAGGTGACCAAACTCCTAGCTTAGGCTAAGGATGGCTCACCTGGCTGTTTCAACTTCAACACTGAAGGTGACCTAACCTCTGGCTTAGGCTAAGGATGGCTCACCTTAACGACTGCTTCTGCTCAACACTAGAGGTGACCAAACTCCTAGCTTAGGCTCAGGATGGCTCACCTTCACGGTTGCTTCAACTTCAACACTGGAGGTGACCAAACTCCTGGATTTGTGATAAGCCTTAGAATTAAGGCTTATTTTTTACTTAAAATATTATTGTTTTGTCTTAAGATCATTTGGAAATAGTTGAAAGTTGCTTAAAAATGAGAAAGAAAGAATGAAGAAAATTGGGGTGAGAATCTTAAAAATTAAACTTGTATGCAGGAACTATGGAAATTACATAACCAAAATTTCAAGATGAAGTTGTAATTCCGGAAGCAGCAGAAAAAAGGAAAAAAAAGGAAAAAAAATCTACAGTTGACCCATATATGGAATCTTAAATTATTGCATGATTTGGGGGATTTTGATCATGGATTTTGGGCAGTATTCAACCCTAATGAAGGCCTACAAAAGGAGAGAAGATGGGTGAAGAATGGAGCAGTTTTGGAGGACAAATTTTCGTGGGTTTTATTTAAAAAAGTTCCCCTATTTTTTTTTTT
Organism: Trichosanthes truncata; assembly: GCA_033996785.1. Taxonomy (NCBI): domain Eukaryota; kingdom Viridiplantae; phylum Streptophyta; class Magnoliopsida; order Cucurbitales; family Cucurbitaceae; genus Trichosanthes; species Trichosanthes truncata. The sequence continues at coordinate 81,341,056 of JAWPNB010000003.1, forward strand.
AGTTTTTCTTCCTCTATTTTTTTTTTTAGTTTTTTTTCTCTGTTTACCGTAAGGCTACTACACTGTTTTGGTCCTTTGTCTTCAAAAATTTCAGTCTGATTCAAGTGAAAACTTGGATTGTTAAGATTCAATCTCTTCATAGAAATAGTTGAAAGAGTTGAATCGATTGAAATCTAAAGAAGAAAAATGAGTTTTTGTTCAAGTTTTCTATATTCTGGTTGGTTCTTAGTTTAGGTGAATTTAATTTCTGTTTTAGTTCATTTGAGTTGTAATTTTTCATGCTTTTTGTTCCATACCTACTGTATTAAGCATTAGAATTGAGTTGAAATTATTGAAGCAATTAAAAGAATTTTTCTGGATTTTTTTTTCTTAATTCATGTTCATGGATTTCTTTTCCAGAAGTTAATTTGAGCCTATTTCTTTGACAATTCTCTTCCATTGCACATGGGTATGATGGGATGAAAATCTTCATTGTCTATTACAATACTTGCTTTTAAAACTAAATTCCAATTGCTTTCAATTTCCTTCGGTTTTAGTTGCAATAAGACTTAGCCTTAAGTAATTTCTTTTCCAATATGAATTTCGTTTCTAGAAATTGTATTGTATTTTGTGAGTTAAATATGAGCTAAACTTCTTAGGGGGTTCAAGGATGTGAATTCCCTAAGAAGTAATTGTAGCCTAAATTACAATGAAAACCAAGCCTACATTTCAGTTGTTCGCTTATGTTGAATACAACGTCGTTGAGATCCTAGATTGATCAACGAAGGTAGCAACTCAAGCTTGGACCTAATACCGATAGGGTTAGTGATAAGCGGATTTTGCACAGGTGATGGAAATAATAGCTTAGACATAAGCCAATTCTTTACCCTAGACATAGGGATTAAAGACTCCAAAATCCATAAAATTGTTTGAGCCAAATGATCTAAGATAGAGGGACTATAGACATATAAGTCACTCATTTAATCTCCTAAAACCTACTTACAAGGTGAATAGAAGTAGCAATTTTGGTTTACAATTATGTGTAGAGTAGGTCGGATTTACAATTTTGGTTTTGCAATTTACAACTTAGGGCAATTACATTCTCGAGCCCCTCCTTTCTCTAAAGAATTTCTTTTGCAATTTTCATTTCTTTTATCAAGTCTGTTTAGTTGCTATTCAATCTTGCAATTTTCGATTATGCAATTCCGTTCTGCAATCTTTGTCACTTTAACTTGCAATTAGATTCTGCAATTATTTTATTTTTAACAAACACACCAAACCCAACCTTATTTTTACAATTTTTAGTTTCCAAGTTGCAATTCTCCTTACATTTTGCTTTGCAATATTTTTGTTACATCGTTCCCTATGGGATCGATACTCAAGAATACTCATGTTTTAATACTTGCATCGGTAGTGTGTACTTGCACTGGGGTTGAACGTATTTACTTACTTTTCTTCACCCAAAGTTCACCCGATCAATTAGGCTAAGGATGGCTCACCTTCACAGCTGCTTAAAAAACTTCAACTTCGGAGGTGACCATGTTGCTAACTCCTTTGTTGCTTCAACTTTGGCGAAGATGAAGCGAAGCTGCAGACGAGGTCGAAGACGAGGCCTCATGACTTGGCAGAGGAGCAAACGACAACGAACGAAGCCTCCTAACTCAGCGAAGAAGCAAACGTCGACAAACGGAGACTCTTGGCTTGAAAATGTGAAGCAGCATTAGGCTCCCAACTTGGAGATGGAATAATAGTGAATTTTAGGACTCCTACGCATGAGTTTTGGCCAGACCATATTTTGATCGAGATGATGAAATCGATATTGATAATATATACTTGAAATCTATATCGATAATATATGTTTTTTAGGCTTGAATTTTGGCAGCCATTTTTAATTGAGATGGTGAGATTGACATACGTATTGGTAACATGATTAATTTGTTTATTATTAGGAGGGCATAATGTAATCGTACATATTTGAAAATTTTGAATTGCCATTACGATTGGTAAACAACCTCAAACGTAATTCTCCTTCATTACGAGCCATTATGTTTACCCCACAATCCTATTACATTTACGCTCAAATCCATTACAAATTGGTCGTAAACACACCCTTAATGTAATTTACTACTTTTGTAGTTTTCTTTTTCTCTTTTTAAATTCGTATATACACACCAATTCATCCACTGATCCTTGACATATTGAAGATGGTGGAGAAGAAAACAATTGCAACTCTGGTTCCTTTAAGGCAAAAGGAGAAGCAGAAAATGGCAGACAATGTGTGATGTAATTATATTATTTTCTTCTTTATTTTTATTTATTTTTTGTTTCCTTTTCTTTTCCTTTTCTTTTTTTTTGATAAAATATTTACTAGGCTAGGATTTAGGAATGTCTTATCACAGTTTTGCATTTTTTTTTTCTATTTATGTAATTGTATTATATTTAAATATAATTACTAATAGTTATTAAAAATATAATGTCATTGCAATTTCCAATATTATGATAGCAATTAATACTCATATTCTAAAAGCTATTTTATTTGATGGGAGATTGAATTTTATGATAAAAAAAATAAACTCAATATTTCTTAATTTATTATTATTAAAGTTTGAAATAAAATAATATTTTTTTAAAATTAAGTTATTAATAGATCTTCTTGATTCAGTGAACTTTTGTAAACAAAAATAAATTGACCAGTGGATCTCTTCGAAACTTCTTTTATAGATTCGAAGAGTTCTAAAATTGAGAACCACGTATGTAATTAATGATTCCCTTGAATTCAAAAAAATCATTGCAGAAAAGATTTTTTCAATTACTAGATAACTAATACAATTATTAAAAAAAGAAAAGAAAATAATAAGATTTTGGTTTAACTTAAAGTTTGAAATTAACAAATCAAAATAAAAGACAATATTTTGGTTTAAATGAAAGTTTGAAATTAAACTTTACAAAAATAAATTTATTAATAGATCTTCTCGATTTAGTGAACTTTTGTAATTAAACAAAAATACATTAACCAATAGATCTCCTCGAAACTTCTTCCATAGATTGAAAGAGTTTTAAAACTGAGAACCACTATCTAATTAATGATTCCTGTAAATTCGAAAAGTTCATAGAAATTTTTTTTTTTAATTACTAGATAATTAATACGATTTTAAAAAAAGAAAAAGAAAAAAATAATATTTTGATTTAAATTAAAGTTTGAAATTAGAAGGGTGGCTATCAAATGATGCAAATCAAAATAAAAAATAATATTTTTGTTTAAATTAAAATTTGAAATTAAACTTTTGTAAACAAAAATAAATTTATTAATAGATCTTCTCAATTTCGTGTACTTTTGTAAACAAAAATAAATTAACTAATAGATCTCATCGAAACTTCTTTCATAGATTCAAAGAGTTCTAAAATTGAGAACCACTATCTAATTAATGATTTCCTTGAATTCGAAATTTTTTTTGCAAAATGATTTTTTCAATTACTAGATAATACAAAATTTAAAAAAAAATAGAAAAAATAATATTTTGGTTTAAATTAAAGTTTGAAATTAAGTGGGTAATCAAATGATGCAAACCAAAAAAAAATATATTTTTTGGTTTAAATTAAAATTTGAAACTAAGTAGGTAATCAAATGATGCTAATAAAAATAAAAATAATATTAAAAAGTGTAATTCTTCATTTTCCATATGTATAAGACCCTACATTCAACTTTTATATATACATTGCATTTTCAACATTGTACAAATGAAGGTAAATTATGCATATGCTACACCTTTTTTATATTTCCTTCATTTCTCAATAATCATAGTTGCATTTAAATTTTCATTCATCCGGTCCAATTTATTTTTAAAAAGTTCTAGTTTGTTTATGGTAAAATTTAATAAATTTCTATGCCAATTTTTGTTATTTTTATTACCTTAATTTTAAAAAAGAGATGGGTATTATAATATATTAATTATATAAAAGGTTATTTATCTAATTCAAATATTATGTTGTGTGTGTGTTTAAATATCACATTTGCATTAAAATAAAATTAATAAATTACAGCTTATTGCAAGTATTCTCAAAAAAATTATTGAAATTAAACTAAACTTGCCAAAAAGAAAATTATATTGTTATAAGTTCAATTTTTTTTTATTAAATACTCAAAAAAAGTTATGTAACTTTTGGAATAAAAAATATATATATAAAAAAAACAATGACTCATATTATTTTTTTTAATAATAAAAATTAAAGATTTTTTGAAGTACCTTGTTATTGATATATATATATATATATTGAGTTTAACAACATTTGAGCGGATGGAGACCTCTAACCTTTTGGTCAAAGGTACATGTCAATTACTGTTAAACTATGTTCATTTGGCGATGAATTTTTATAATTATTTTTACCAATTTCACTTTTCGTATTTAAAGAACTTTTTTTTTTTTGAAAACCGCTAAAATTAATTAACCAGGAAAAGGACAGTTGTCCAAATTAAAGAACTTATTCATTATTAAATGTTAATGTGAATCACATGCTTGTAAGCAAAGAAATTAAAGTAGAGATATAATAATAATAAAAAAATCCAACATCATCCTTTTTAGTAAAAATATAGATTATAGATACTTGAATGAGTGATGCAATAAAACACTCAATTAGTTAAGACTCCGTTTGATAACTATTTGGTTTTGAATTTTTAATTTTTTGAAAATTAAGCTTATAACTACTACTTTGACCTATGGATTTTCTTGTTTTTTTATCCACTTTTTACATATGTTTTCAAAAACCAACCCAAAATTTTGAAAACTAAAAAAACTTGTTTTTATTTTTAAAATTTGGCTAAGAATTCAATTGTTTTTTAAGAAAGATGAAAGCAATTGTAGAGAAATAATGAGGAAACAAGTATAATTTTCAAAAACCAAAAATTAAAAACCAAGGCCCCGTTTGATAACCATTTCAGTTTTCAGTTTTTGGTTTTTGGTTTTAGTTTTCTGTTTTTGGTTTTCTGTTTTTAAAAAACAAAAACCATACATGTTTGATAATTGTTTTTGGTTTCTGTTTTTTAAAAACTAAAAACTAAAAATATGTTTGATAATTGTTTTCAGTTTTTTGTTTTTAAAAAACTAGTTTTTTAAAAATAAAAAATCAAACATGTTTGATAACTATTTTTATTTTTTTTTTCTATAAAAAAAATTAAACTAATTTTATAACATTTTTATCTAAAGCACTAATTAAATATACAAATAATCAAATAGATATGCTTAAAACTTAAAAGTTACCAAAATTAAAAACACAGTATTAATATTTATACAAGTGGTATAAATGTATAAAAAATTGTATTTTTTTTAAATCATAAAAAATGGTATGAAGATTTAAACATAATTTAAATACTATTCTTTACTTTTGTGCAAAAATATATACTTTAAGCTAATTTTTATATAAATAATCCACTAATAAAATAATAGTTAGTTAATAAAATTACCTTTAGAAAATCTTGTAACTATTAAATTATATTATGTAGTAAAATATAATATATTAAAAACGATTTTTTTTAGAAGAATATATTAAAAACGATTAAAACAACTTTAAAAAATGAAAAAATATTTAAAAATTACGAAGTATTTAAAAGTTTCTTATTTCAAGAAGAAAAAAAAACAAAAAAAAGAAAACCCCAAAAAAATTTGAGGGAGGCGCTTCAGACGGAATAAGAAAAATCACGAAAAACGGAAACCTGTTTTCAAAAACCTTTTTTTTTCAGTTTTCTGAATTCCTTTACAATTTTAAAAACGTTTTCAAAATTTTAAAAATAAAAAACTGAATTAATTATCAAACACCTTTGTTTTTAAAAAATGAAAAACTAAAACAGAAAACAGAAAACAAAATGGTTATCAAACGGCCCCCAAGTTATCAAACGAGGCCTAAGTTTTCATATGATGATTTGTGACGAGCCTTTTTTTTTAACAATATGTGGAGTGAGGGATTCGAACCTCTGACCTCTTGGTCGATGGTACATACTTTATACTAGTTGAACTATGCACATGTTGGCATTTGTGATGAGCTTTTATTTGCTTGATTTTCTGCCTATGTTACATTCTATTTTTTAGATTGAGTCTTGGGAATTTCTTTGACATTATTTGAATGTTTTGTTAGTTGAACTTTGTATGACTTATTGGTTGAATGCCAACTTGAGTATAGCTCAACTAATTATATACCTCTAACTAAGAGGTCAAAAGTTCGAATCCCTCATCCCACATGTTGTTGAACTGAAAAATAAACAAGACTTGTTGGTTGATTCATTGATAATTATTAATTTAGTTTTTAATAGATATTAATAGCAACACTTTTTCAAGTTCAAGATTTAAATGGATGAAATTGTATGTACTCACATTTAATGCATTGCTAGCGCTGAACATAACTCAATTGATTAAGACATTATAAACATGAGTTCAAATCCTTATCCCAATTGTTTGAACTTAAACAATAAAATAAAATAAAGTTATAAACATTCTTTTAGATATACTGACGACTTACAAGAGAACCCTCCCACCTACAATAAACACAAATTTTAAAAAAAAAATTATTTGTCTTTTTTTTTTCAAACCTTTGGCCAGGTAACTTTTATTTCTTACAACTATATAAAATACTCTCTGAAATTTTGTCACAAACACTTGAGTCTTTTTTTCTTCATAGGTTTTGTTTTCTTATTTTATTCATTGTCTTGCTTCACTTTATAATTTTTGTTAGATTACTAATCTAACCTTCATCAATTATCTTCTCTTTCCATACATTTCTGATAATTTGTATAATTTTAGAGAATACTTGAAAATATGTAAATTGAAGCTAAGTACAAAGTATGTTTTAAGTTCGTAGGTATTATCTCTTATATACATTTAGTTTCGTTTAACGATAATCATAATTATTGTGATTTTTTTTAGTTCAACAATATGTGGGGGTGGAGGATCCAAACCTTTGATCTTTTGTGTGTGTTATCTCCAATTCTCCAATAGGTTCAATTCGTATTGTCATATATATATTAACTAGTTCTTTCACCACGTGCTATGCACGTTTATGCTTTCTAATTTATTCAATTTTGCCTTAAAGTTTAAAATTTTTTATTGAGTCCATTATTTTTTTTTATTAATAGTTTTCAAGTTTATATTAAGTTTTTTTTTTTTAATGTAACAAATGATTAATTTATTTTATGGTAGACAAATTTTTTAACATGATTTAAATGACATCTATATAAATATAAAATATAGATCACATTAATCATAATTAATATGGTGTAATTTATATTTTGTTAAAATAAATATTAATTGATGTATTTCTATTCAAAATAAAATGTTAATGTTTTGTCAAAATTTATACACGGTAGATTAAAAAAGAAAACATAATCTAACAAAAAATTAAAAAGTTGAACTAAGGAAAATTAAAAATAGAATATAAAAATTTTAAATTGCATGCACAAACATTTGAATTAAAAAAAGTAGTAATCCTAAATTTAATTATAAAATAATCTTAAATAATAACGATAGTGAAGGAAAAATAGATACACCTCTTACCAAAAACTACAAATGCTAGAATTGTAGTACATTAATGTTAGAAACTCCACTAAAAATAAAATGTAGAGATAGAGGAAAAAAATAAGAAAAGAAAATACAACTCAAATTGTTTAGATTATGTGAGTGGAAAATATAATTTCATAATTTGTAGGGGATGAAGGAGTTGCAAGAGTTTTAATTAGTGGTAATAATTCTCATGTTAATTTTTTTTCTAAATAAAGGCAAAATTTTTCATATTCTATCCTTTTATATTCCCTTAATAACTCTATGGGAGCATTTAATTTTTATTTTCTCAAACCCAACTTTCTAACAAAATTATTTTTTGTATATTAAAAAATTATGTAGTATTAAATTTATTTTAGATTTTTTTAACTTTAATTAAAATTAGAACTATAAAATGCAAAGAGATTAATATGCAAAACTTTAGCAATTAAGAACCTTAATTTTAGAATTAATTTATGATATTGAATGCATAATTTTTCATATTTCCTTCATTTATTAAGTTGGGTGTATTGAAATTTTATTTATCTAAATTAATTTTTCAATATGTCTAAGTTTTTTTTTTAATTTTGTAAAACTTAATCAAAATTTAATATTTATTAAAATAGAAGCTATTTGAAGGGTTATTTTGCTTTTGGGTCTATATTGTATTTTTTTGCTAATTAAAATTTACCTTTATTATTATTATTATTATAAAAACAATGCTTCAAACTATCCAATATTTTCTTTTGCCACATACTCATAATAATATTTTAATTTTGTATTATAGTTTAAATTATAAATTGGGAAAAAAATAAGAGAAAATATATAATTTTAAAACATACTAAATTTCTTATGAAATATGAACATACGTGAAATTGAACAAACAAATTCAAAGCATGCACAAACATTTTCAATAACCAAAAATACACTAATTATCAAATAACAATAAAAAAAAGGTAGAAAAACACAATACCGTATCAAGCACAAATTCGTAAAATAAATTTACTCATTTGATAATCGTTAAACAAACTCACCATTATTTGACTTCATCGAAATGATATTTTAACGTCTCAAGTGAAGTCTGGCATATTCGTTACATTAATTCTTTGCAACTTGAATGCAACTTGAATGTACAAAGTGTTAAGTAACACATGAGTTGCTTTCAAAATTTAAAAAGATTTTTGAGAATAATGAATTGAGATAACTAAAAGTTTAGAAAGAACTGAACTTTTTTTTTATTAGTACATGTTAGAAGCAAAACAAAGAAACATGAAGAAGATAAATTAGAAAACAAAAACGAAAGAAAGAAGCAAACGCTTTAGGTGGGTGCTTTAACCAATTCTTTAGACACTGCATGCCTGATTTTATCCGCCCATTTTTTTATAGTGAATATAGCTAACAAATATGCAACTTGGTTTCCATTTCTTTTGGTGAAACTAAATTTCAAAAAATCTCTTTGAGAGGTTGTTGATGAAAAATGGAGGAAGAAAGCCTCTTTATATAGTGCTAGAGAATTAAAAGTTACAAAACTTTTAGAATTCCAAAACACTTTAAATTATATTATTAATTATAATTAAACAAAAGAATCTTTAATTAATTGATTTTTTTTTATTCTAACTTCTCATATTCCATTCAGTAATTATTATTATCATAATTAATGAATAATTTATTATAAATAATTAACTAATTAATTAATTTACTATTTATTTGATCAAAAAAATAATAATTTACTATTTATAATTAATTGTGACATATTTTGAAATTAAGAAATTAAAAAAGGAACATCATCTTCACTGTTTAAATATTTCAAATTATCAAATGGTATATTTTTTTTCCATAAAATTAAACAATAATTGTACTACACTATACTGTTAATTAAATAATAAAAAATTAACAAAAAGAAAACTAAATTCATCAACTTAAATTTAATCTGATTTTTCTGTAGGGAAATAAAATCTAATTTATTTATAAAGCAATATTTTAAATTCATCCTATCAATTATGACATTTAAATATAATTGTAGAGAACTCACAAAAAAGAATTGTAGAAATAATTCATTCATTATTAATAATCAATGACAAATGACATGTTAGTAAATTTAGAAATTGAAGTGGGGACATATTTATAATTTACTAAAAATTAAAAGGATAAAATGGTCTAAAAATATTTTTTTGAGATCCTTACTTTTTAATATAGTATAGATTAGTACAACAAATGTAGAGTTATAGAGATTTGAACCTCTAATTTAAAGAAAAAAAATTATATATCAATTACCACTGAGCTATGCTTACTTTAACATCCGTGCATATAGACCTTCCAAACTGAACTCATGATGGATCAAAATGCATCTGAATGTGTTTTCCGACGAGTCATTTACCAACAAACAACTACACACATTTGGACAAAGTCCTCTAATAGTAGCACACCTTTTCCATCCACTTTAAAATCATAAACACTTGAAAAATTAGACCAGAAAACCTGTAAATGACCGGAGTTGGAATGAAATTAAATTAAAAGAAAGAAAAAAGAGAGAGAAACAATAAGATTTAATTTAGGCTTAGTTTGAGATTATTGTAGTTTTAAGATAACCAAATATACTTTTAGAAAAATCAGCTGTAATATAAAATAAATTCTCAAAATTAAATGTAGAAAAGTAAGATAAAATAATAATTTTTAAGAGGTGGTTAGAAGAGGCATCAAATTCTTTGACAAGTCAATAGCTAAAACTATGCTTAAATAATTTTTTCTTTCTTTCTTTTTTTTTTTAGTTTAACAATATGTAGAGTGAGGAGTTATGCTTAGGTTGAAGAAATTATTCGAAGAGATCACCACAATGACGTTGGCAGTTTTGCACTGTTAGATGTATGAGAGAGAAATTATAAAAATACCTCGATTTTGTATCCAACCGTTATTTGAAGACAGACAAATTTTAAGATCTACATATGATAATTTGAAAGAGACAATCATATTGTAGCGATTTCATTGAATAATTTATCGCTAAAGTTGGCTATTTAATTAGATTTTTCAAACCAATATAATTAAAAAAAAAGTAATTTTTAAAATTTTATAGTAATCAAATCCCAAACGCAGGCTTGAGTTGAGGGTTAACAAGTCAACTCAAAGAACTGAAAATTTGTTATTCTTTTTAATAAGTAACGGACGGACGAAGGCAAAAAGAGGGAGAGAGGCCTCTTGTCATCATTTTACGTTTGTTTTTTTGTCCATTTTCTATTCTGAAAAACGCCCCCACACACTCTTCACTCACTTTAAGGCGCACTCTCTCTCTCCTCTTTCTCTCAGAGGAATAAACCCCACGAGAGTTTGGTATTAGTAGGCCAAACCCAAACCCAAACCCAAACCCAAATTCCCTCCTTTCTCTCTCTCTCTTTGATCATTCCCTCAAGAACCCTAAATCACTCTCTGTTTTTTCTTTAAAAAAACCATTCTTTTCTCTTCACCCTCTTTCCATTTCTGGCTTCTCTCAAATGGGTTCTCTTTGTACTTTCTTTTAATGCTTCCCTGTGGAATCCCAATTGCAGTTTATCCCACTGGTGGGAATTTCCAGATGGACTGAGAGACCTTGTACACTTTAATTTTCGTTTGCCTAATTGACTTTATAGTTTGTATATTATATAACATATATATATACACTTTATATATATATATTTATTTATTTTTTCCAATTCTGTTTTTTGGCTCCTGGGTTTTAATTCCATGGCCGCGGTTGCTGAGGATTCCAGTGAGGCAGCGGCTGTCAAGAATTTTGATCCGACAATGAAACCCAAATCAGAATTTGATGCTCATAAGCTTGCTGAAATGTTCAGCAATTTGAACCCTTTGGCCAAGGAATTTTTTCCTTCCTCTTACTCTCATCATGATCGCCAAGATTTTCATTTTTATTATCAGAACAATAATCGATCGTCGACGAAAAACTTTCAGGCCGCCGATCAACTGTTGCACAGTGATAACAGTCGCAGGGTATTCTCTTTCCCTTTAATTCTTTAATCGGATCTGCTTTTTCTGTTCTTGTTTAGAGCTGGGATGTCGAAATTCAATCCGTTAATTTGAGTGCTGGAATTGGATGGAATTATGCTTTCTGTTTGATCTGGGATTGTTTGTGTTCTTATTGATGGATTTCGAGTTAATGTGTATATGTTTAATGAGATGAAATTTACTCTGGGGTGACTGGATCAGTGTTACTTGTTGTGGGAATTTTTCCAGAGTGAATTCTGGAAATGATCAGTGTGCTATTGGTATTATTTATTGTCCTTGACACTGAAAATTATTGAGGATGTCTAAATTCAATCCATAATTTAATTGACAGAATTGGATTGAATTATACTTTTTTTTTGATCTGGGATTGTTTGTTCTTATTGATTGATTTCAAGTTAATGTGTATACGTTTAGTGCGATGAAATTTACTCTGGGGTGTCTGGATCAGTGGTACTTGTGTTGGGAATTTTTCCAAATTGAGTTCCTGGAATTGTTCAGTGTGCTATTGGTATTATTTACTGTCCTTGACTCTGAAAATTATTTTTGCAGTCTGTGTATTGATCACTTCCCATAACAAGTGAATTGTACTGCAATTTTGAGCAATCATATCATGTCATTGAATGCTATAATTTTCTATCACAATTGAGCTCAGTTCAGATCTCCGAGTGAGAATTTGATGGGTTTGGGTTTTTGATTATACTGGCCGTTCTTGTTGTGATTTGTCTGATTCTCCTCTACATTCTGGTTTCTCATGCTATTTGGAGAATGTGTGGTGCTTCAACTGAAAAGCTTTTGTATTCACCTTCCGATTATCTTTTAAATCACCTCAGATCTGTTTGGTATAGTGATATGATAACTTGTCATTATCTGTTTAGGTTGCTACTAGCCTTTTATTATTGCGGATGATATATTGATTCTTATGTTTTTTTCCCCTAACTTTTAAAGAATTTGTCATCAAGAGATCCATATGATATATGTTACTTCTGTTTGTCACTGCACCCTGTTCTGCTCTTAAATTGAGGAGCATTTCCTTGCTAATTTGCTAAAACAATGAGATTTTCTTAATACACGAATTGAATAACATTGATGCAAAATAATTAATGAAGACGTTCTCATTTATTACTTTAGATTCCCACTTCCAACTGTCTTGAGCTTGCTTGGAATGATAAATGTAATTATATTATCATCTGGCTTAATGCTAAGAAATAATCAAAATAGGTGCTTCATCATATGCCTTAAGTTCCTATCTCTGGCATTAGATGCTTACCCTGTTTCAATTTTATTGTGTCTAGTATTAGGCTCTTAAGACTGATAATATTCACTTAAGGTTTGTGTTGGACACTTGAACTAGGATTAGCCTATATTATGCTATAAAAGTTACTTAGATTAGTTTGACAATCCAATCTCTATTTTCCAACTCTATACCTGCTACCAATATTTTAAGAATGATGCAGAACTGCCAATCTGACTATCCTGAAATTAATTGGTTTTTTTTCTTTCACATTATTGATTGCAAGTATCAAACTAGTATGGAAATGCGTGTCTAGATTGTGCTCGTTGATAAATAGAACTATAAGGACTAGAACAGTTCATTTTTGCAATTCTTGTAAGCTTATTGACTGTGTTGAAATTATCTGAGCTTCATTGGCATGCTTGAGGTTAATACAAAAGAGATAGCCATATAGGAATGAAACATATGGGTAGACGCCTGATAACATGTAGTAAAATATTCCTTTTGTATCTTGTAACACTGTTTTGCTCCTAGAGGAATAGCGTTGCATCTTATCTGTTTCTATTCTACTGGATAAAGTTGTGATGCTTTTATAAAATCTTATCATTGGATAAAATTTCATTTCTTTTACTTTTTAGAATCATAAATACAGCATGCAATTGAAAAAAAGAAAGAAAATAAAAGGAATCAATCACCATGATTGCAATTGAATGATATTTAAATTTGTTCTATGCTATGTTTTTACACTCCCCTCTCTCCCCTTCTTTCAGAGAAGGCATGACATTAATAACCAGGGGAGAAGAAGAATGAATAATAGATCTATTAGAGCTCAACAAGAGGAAAGTATAAGGAGGACCGTTTATGTCTCTGATATTGATAAGGATGTGAGTATCATCTTTACTAGCTTAGAATCTTATTATGATGCATCGAGATAATTTTGGAATGAGAAGCTTGTTTCTAATCTAGGTCTCTGAAGAGGAGCTTGCCAAGGTATTCAGGGAGTATTGTGGATATGTAAGTATACTCGATCTTTCTTCTAAGAAATTATTTCACGTTTGCAGAAAAAAAAAAGTGTTTTCTGTGTACTTTGATGATTATGTACTTCGGTCTGCTGAGAAATTTCCTCCACCTTCCCTCTTTCCCTGCTCCACAAACAACTAGAATACACACATGAAAAATGGACAAGGTTTTTTATTTTTTAAATGATAGGAGTCAATTATCACTAATCAAAAACATTACAATGAAAGGAGAGGGAAGTTAGAAATCAACCAATAAGTTACTTAATATTCAATTAGTATGTGTTGTTCTGCCCCATCACCACTGAAGCGAATTAATTCAGCTAACTTTTTTGTTTTTATATTGGCTAATTGTATTGATCTAGATGGGCCTACCGACGAGTATCTTATCCCCATCAGATTTATTTTTCAGTTTTTCTAGGTCCTCCCTCTTTCAGTTGAAGATCTTTCGCATTCCCATGCCTATTCTCATTCTTGCAAACCAAACATAACCTAAGGTTCAATGGAGACTTTGGGTGCTGTCATTTTGGGGGGATGGTGGATGTCTAGAGTGGATGTATTGATTGATGTTGTTAAAGGGTGATGTCAAGGTGGGTTGTTACTGGACTAGGTTTTGGCTTTCAACTCTAACATTTTCTGTAGCTATCCTCTTATTTGGTATTCTTATTAATGAAAAGACATGGTTTGGTTGTTTTATATTGGCCATGGGATGATATTTGAACTTACATGATAGCTATTCTTTCGAGTAGGTGCATATCTTCTCATGATGTAGTGATTAGTCCTTGCTTTTCTTTAAGTAGTGAACATTTAAGGTTACAGGATGTTAATAACAAAATTATCTTGAACGTTTTTTTGGTACAATTATCAAACGATTGGGTAACATCTCACCACATTAGGGCAGTTCAAGCGGACTGGTGGATACTTTTAATGGTAGACTTGTTTTGGATCCTGGTGTTGAAAAGAAGATAAAACTGTGCACGTGCCCAGAAATTATGTCTTTTACATGATATAAATATATTGAAAAGAGGATATGCACCTACTTGAAAGCATGCCAATATAAAAAATATTAAATATAGCTTCCACCTTTGCATTGTTTATCAATGTGTATGGCATGTCCTTGTGTATATGTATAAATAAAGACCATGCTTTATGGTAAGAGATACGAAGCTGTACCAAAACAGTGTTTGATTAAGATGAATGGTTTTATAAATATGATTTCTTATGCTTAAATGAGGAGCTGATTTGGTTTGGATAGTTGACACTCTTCGATTGTCTTTCTGCCTGTGAAACTTAATAGAAGACCTTTGTTTATGTGTAAATTTTATATTGTTGAAGGTTAATGATTGCCGAATTTGTGGTGACCCCCATTCAGTTCTTCGTTTTGCTTTTGTGGAGTTTGCTAATGAGCGTAAGTTAATCTTAGCACCCTGAAATTCTTTCCAAGCATTTTTCTGAAAAGAAGTATATAATTTGATCTTACATGCCACCTCGACTGTTTTGGCAACAGATAGTGCTAGAGCAGCCATAGGCCTTAGTGGGACAATGGTAGGGTCTTATCCAATCAAGGTATTGCCTTCAAAAACTGCCATTCTTCCTGTGAATCCTACCTTTCTTCCCAAGGTATGGTGTTTCCTTATCTCTTCCTAATGGATATATTTATATACTCCCCACAAAAGTTCTCTTGTAATCTGATTTTATCTTTTGTTCTCTTACGTTTATTACAGTCAAATGATGAATGGGATATGTGTACCAGGACTATCTACTGCACAAACATTGATAAGAAGGTACTATTACTTTCTTCAGTAGGATCGTGTGAAAATGATTAGTGTGAATCTTGATGTGTTTGAAATGGAAGAGAACACTGTAACATGAGAAAGGAAATAATAGTTTGTTCACTTCAGTTTTATCCTTTGTATTTCCCATTATCTTTATTTGGAACAGCAGGATGCTCTGTATCACCAGATCTTGGAATTTAAGGCTTCGTTATTGAACTTTCAGAAAAGTATTGTAACAAACTAAATCAAAGAAATCTTCAAAATGTCTATGAGAATTGTTGAATCTTGAAAGTTCTCCTACTGCGCTCCTTAGCTTCCAAAAGCCAACCTCAACTTTGTTTTTCCACGAGAGCTTAGCTTTCCCTTTAAAAACATGGCCACAAAGATTTCCTGAATAAATTCTAAAATAGTCCATGGCTCAATCTAACTAAGACCAAACTTCTGAAAGAATCTCTCATATTTTGAAGCATAACTACAGTGATCGAAGAGGTGGCTTTGGCTTTCCTCAGCATTCTTATTCTTACACAAAATGTACCGACTAGGAAGAAGGAAAGAATTTGGAAATTCTTCTGTAGCACATCAAGAGTTAAGTTTGCTCGCCAAAGTTAAAGTAGTCCAGAAAAACACTTCCACTTTTCTTGGGATCCTTCTTCAAACACCAGTCCTTTTTTTCCTTTTTGGTAATAAAATCAGTTATTAACTGTTTGGAAAGAAAACACATTTTATTTTAATTGATAGACACGTTAACTTCACCTAGACCACCTTTAAAGTTTAAAGTTATAATCTTTCGCCTCTTTACCCACATAAATATCTCAAACATCACCCCTTCTCCTCCTGCTCCTCCTTTATCTTATCCATCTATGTTAATTGTGTCTAGTTTTCAGAACTAGATACTGTATATGTTTGACTTGATTTTCTTCATAACATGTCAGGCTCATCATTCATCTGCTTGTACTTCTTAAAAATAGTCTGTTGCTTGTTCACATTTTCCCTAACTAAGAAGAAAAATTAGTGTAATTAGTGAAAAAGAAAGGACCTAGGACTTGCATGGATTCTCATGAATCAAACATCTTTGTTTCTTAATCAATTCTTCCTGCTATGGTTTGTGGCAATTGGGGTGAGTTTTCTTAACTCCTTTGACGTGTACTATCCTTGTGCATATTATCATTAATTCAATGAAATTTTGTTTGTTATTTGCTATACATTTAAAAAAGTCAACTCCGTTGCTTTTTCTTCATATCTTTGCACTGGTACTGGAGATTTGCTTCTCTAGATTTCTCTAATTTAAAAAATTCAACAACGGAATGAATTTTATTCAGTGGAAAGATGCAACATAGTTTCTGAGTATTGTTTTACTCTTATGTTGTTGTTTTCTACTCTATTTCCGTTTCTTTTTAATCTTATTATCTTTGATGAGAAGAAAAGTGGTTGTGGAAAAAAATTAAAGAACAAAGTCTTAAATTATGCAATTACACTGATCTATTTTAATCTGATGACACAGTGGCACAAATGTTTGCAATTTTTTTATCATGTAATACTCTTCTTGCCCATCCATCTCATTTGATCTACTTCAATCTCAATTTGAAGTCGACAATTCCCTGTTTTGCACACTAGATTCATTTGACTCTCTATTAGCCTATTTCTGTATTCTATCATTGCATTTTCAAATGAATATTGTGCATTAGAAACATGAGGAAGAAATCTGGAAGAATATAAAAAGGAAACAAAAAAAATCCGTGAAAATGATTTTTTTTAGAGTTCAACATGTGGGGTGGGGGAATTTGAACTTTTGACCTCTTGGTCAAGGTTGTATACCTTAACCCGTTGAGATATGCTCAGGTTGGCAAAATCCATGAAAATGTTGGGCTGATGTGGTTCTCTACTAGGAATAATGGGATATTGTCTAACGAATGTGATGACCATGCTTAATTCAGATCATTTAGCAAATAGGATGCGTTAAGTATGTGCTGTATGTAGTGGATAAAATTGGTTTTCAAGAGAGAGATGCTTTTTACTTGTGATGGATATCGGGGTTTTAAAATATTTTAAACTTGTTTTATTTTTTGTTTATAGGTATCTCAGGCTGAAGTTAAGAGTTTCTTTGAAACATCTTGTGGTGAGGTAAGATATAAACAGATAGCATATATTCGTTGTTGGCATGTTTCGAAGATTTTAACTGACTGTTTTGACAATAAAATCTTCCTTTTGAATTTAGGTAACTCGCTTGAGGTTGTTGGGTGATCAGTTGCATACAACCCGTATAGCTTTTGTTGAGTTTGCTCTGGTAATCTTTTTCTCTACTGCATTACACTAAGTTAGTCATATGTTTAAGATATTGCTGGCTTCTTTGCACTGATTCTTTGCTACAAGTTTTATCTAGTTCTTTCTAATATAGTTAGTGAGGAGAGTGGAGAGTGGTTTCTTCATGCCTTAGCTAATTTCACTTTCCTACAGAACAGGTTTCTATACTTTTATTTGGTAGTGTGGTGGATTTTTATTTTTATTTTTATTTTAACGTATGTTAGTCTAAGCTGAAATTGGTTGGTGCATCTCTAGGTAATTTTTATTTTTTATCATAATATATTCTTGTCTGTTTAAACTGGTATCTCTTTCCACTGAAAAGCATGACCAACCATCATTGTATTATTTACTTAACATTGATTATAATTTTTTCTCTAGGGTCTTTCCTGTTCATTTAATGCCCCTGTAATTTTAACATCAAAGTAGACTCAATCATGAAGAAAAGAAACCAGCAGTGAAACTTTTTGGGCTTCAACTGATCTAAACACTATTCTAAAACTACCCCTTCTCTAGCCAGCAAGTGCTTTATCCTATCAATTCCATTGTAATGTCCTTAAATTGCTTTCTGTATGCAGTCACAGTATACTCTCTGTTTCTTCTTTTTCTTTTTCCAGAATGAAATGAAAGTTGATGTTTTAATCTTGTCTTATGCTAGTTTTTAATGATAAAGAGGACTAGCATAAATCTCAGACCATAGTAATGTTCAACGTATCCACTCTTAGGTATTTGGAAATGCTTTGTTTACTTTAAGAAACCTCTTTTAGCTTTCTTTGATGATACATTCTTAATTTGTTTGCATTTCTTAGACCAGTGAACTCTCACATTTTTAAGTTAGCTAAAATAATATTCTAATTCAAGTTAATGTTCTTAATCATCAGTAGAGTCAGAAAGGCCTACATGATCAAATGGAAGAATAAAAGTAAAAGTTTGCTGGGTGTCAAAACCTCGTCTTCATTTTTGTTATTTGTAGACTGCACCTTCTAATGTGTGTGGATATCACAAAGAATCGAAATACGGAAGCTTAGATGATAACATAAAATGCTTCTTTGTTGAGATCAATCTCTTTGTTTGATATTCGGATGTACGTTTACTGCTTCAACATTTCATTTTGTACATTACATTGGGCAAGTGATAAGCGTTTGTTTCGTTACTAGTTATTTGGGTGATATGTATTTATGCACTTGTTTTCATCTTTTGTAAGAATAGTTCTATTTGTTTCCATGAGCAGGCAGAGACTGCGCTTCAAGCACTCAATTGTAGTGGCATGATCTTGGGTACTCAGCCAATCAGGTCTGGTTTCTTTACTGGTAACAGGTTCTTACTGTTCTCAATATTGTTTCCTACATATGTTCATATCCATTTTTTGCAAAAATTTTGTAGGGTAAGTCCTTCTAAGACGCCCGTTAGGCCACGAGTTACTCGCCCGGGAAGCATTAAGCCATCTTGAAAAGCAAACATTCTCCAATATCAGTGGATGACATTCAGACAATTCAATGTTATGAATTGCCCCAAGTGTTGATGAAACTTTCATTGCAATAGTTGGTTGGACAATGAAATTCAAACAACCTGTGAATTGTTGAAGTGTTGGTGAAACTTTTTGTCACAGAAGTTGGGCTAGTTTCTGTGGCTGAACATGTTCATAACTCTTCTTCAATCGAAGTTCATTTGACTGAGTTTCAATCTTTGACAATTATTTCCCTCCCCACACTGAGAAGTTCTTAGTTTTTTCTTCAATCACATGTTAATGTTTTGATTTCTACAATGTTGTTGGAGTTATTACCATATTTATGGTTACTTTCATCTCTCGAGTGTTATGTTGCTTGCTCTTTTTCTTCAAAATGGGTCTAGTTTGAAAATGCAATGAAAGAGTTGAAAGAAAGAAGGAAAAAGATTTGATATGTGTTATTGATCTCTTCTTTGAGAATAATAATGAGAGATTAATTTGAACCACAATCACTTTATTTCTGACTATTTGAGCCATGTTTGGTGGAGTTGGTATTTGATGTGTTTTAAGGTTTGTTATGTGAAGTATACATTTATTCCTACTGTTAATGGTTTGTGTTTTTTGTTGAACACATGTATTTGAAGGTTTTAAAGTATTTTTTTTTAAGTTCAATAATTGCGGGGTGGGGGTTGAATCAATGACCTGTGGGTAACTATTTCTAAACAATGCAATTGCTACTTTAAAAAATATTAAGATTTAATTATTTGTCTTTGAAATCCAAAAGTCAGTCTTTATATTTTTTAATGGGTTTGATTTTTTTTTTTTTCAAAATATTACTAGATTACAAATAAGAGGGTAGAATTTGAATTTTTATCTATAATGGGGGTATAGACGTTGGATCAATTGAATTTTGATTTTTTTTTTTTTTTGAGAATTGAATTTTGATTGATTCTTAGGTTCTGTTTTGATCTTCAAATAATCGAACTTCCATAATAAAAAAATGAATAATAACTGACACGCCATGACTTAAGGGGTTTTTTTTTTTGGGTCTGTCTGACTTAGTATTGTTAAATATATATAAGAGTTGATGGAAAAAAACAAAATAATGTTTTATGCAAAGTTGGAGATGAGCTAAATTAGAGTTTTAAAAAATATGAACATAATTAACATATAAATGAAAAAATTTAGACAAAGGTAGACAAACACATGTTTAAACATAAGTCAATATTGCATAGAAAACCTAATCCTTCTGTCAAAAGGTTAGCATTAAATACATACTTTTTAGAGTGTGCTTATTTTCATCAATGAATTATTTTTCTAAAATCTCGACAATTATTTTTCTAAAATCTCTACAAAGAACTCGTGTATTAAATTTAGAAGAAGTCGCATTTCTACCATGTATATTTAAAATTTCTAGTGTCATTAAGATTCTAACATCTTGACGAAGTGATCATTTAACATGAGAACAAGGTCAAACAAAAAAAAATCACAAAAGTTAGTAGATTATGTAGAGGGTTACAAGCAAGGATGAGGGCTTTGATGGCCATAAGTGAAGCCATGAACATGAAAGCAAGAAGAAAAAAGTTGTCCTACATTGGGAGAGCTTGTGAGATTGATGTTGTCAAGCACTAAGTCCTTGCATGGCCTGGTTTTACTGCATCTCAATGTCACTGCAGTGGCTGAGCTGCTGCTTCCCCATATGTTTTTGAATGTCACATTGGTTATTTGCACTCCTGATGAAGCCTAACTCAACAAAATAGATTCAATTAGATTTTCAAAATCCGTCAAAATCTAGCTAACTATATCGAACCAAACCAATGTTACCCTTTAAATCGTTAAATAGTGGCCAAAACCATAATTTCTAGTTTCTCTCTTATATCCAAGAATATAAAATCGTCAACTACATTGTATCAGCTTCATAGAATAATTTCTTTTCAAACAATAATATCATTTGAAAAGTGATGGAGAATAGAATCAATAAGACAAAAAAATCAAAGAAACTTTTTGAAGTTAAAATAGAGATAAGATGTGTAAAGTAAAAAGAATAACAACTTTTTGAAAATATAATCAATAACATACTATTTTGAGGGCAATTTTTTTATGATTCTCACCTGTTCATTGCATGGAGGAACAGGACAATATTGTTGATCTATAATGATGGGGTTTTCAACATCATTCATGAAAATATCTTCATAATGTATGTTGTAAGCATTTACACTTGAAGATGTAGCCCATGTCTTGATTCTCACACCATCCGTTGTGTTCTTAAAAGTGCAATTCTTCACTGTGATTCCCATAACATCCTCTTCTTTGTCATACTTCCCTAGGCTTCCAATGCTAATGCCATGTCCCGGACTGCAAACGACGTTCGAAACGTAGATATTCTTGCTTCCAGAGAGTATTGAAATGCAATCGTCACCGGTGCCGATGATCGAGTTTGTGATGTCGATACGATCGGAGTTTCCGATTTTAATTCCATCAGTGTTGGGGCTATCGCCAGGGGCGGAGATTCGAATGTTGGTGATGTTCATCTTGTTACATCCAAAGAGCATGAAATGGTTGTTCTTGCTGTTGATTGAGTGCAAGTTGTGAACTTTCGAGTTGGTTATAAAGTCGAATTTCATTGTCTGAAAAATCATAGGAAAAAAATGTTTTAATTTATGAATTTTTGGATCTTGAAAATTCATAGTAAAAAAAAGATGGAAATGAGAAAAAAAAAACTTACAGTTGGAAGAGATTGGCAATTAGGAGTTTTTTTGCACTCATTTCTTGGCCAAGCCACAGCTCCTTCACCATCCAATGAACCACCTCCACAAACAGTCAACCGATCGACATATCGAAAGTTTATCCAACTGTCGGATAAAAGAGACGACATGTCGGTTGGAGCCTTTAAAATGCCCTTTATCACAAAGGCCACTTGCCCCTCACATGGTCCCAAGAATAGCACTGTTCTCAACTTGAACGTTCCTTTTGGGATATATACCCTACCCCTTCCCTTCCATTCACATGCATCCTTCCATGCCTCCAAAAATGCCTAAAAACCCCACAAAAAGGGGAAAAAAAAACTCATTTTAGTTTTCTCGACACAATTCAAGATCACTCGAGAGTTATTTTTGTAAACGACTTTTTGTTTTTTATTCAAAATAACTTTGAAGTACAATTTTTAGGTCGAAACTCGTAAGAATAAAGAGATACACAATCTCGTGATTTTAGAAGACAAACTACTAAAACAGAGAACAAAACCATTATCAAACATGTTCATTCTCGAAAGGTATTATAAAAGAAATATGGACGAGTTTAGTTTAGCATATTTACCTTAGAGTTATCGGTTTTGCCATCAGGAATAGCTCCATAGTTGACAACATTGAAGAATTTAGGATTGCCAACATGAGCTCCTTCTGTAATGGAAAACAAGAAGAAAGCAACCAACAAAACCCTAAAAACACCACATTTCTTCAAACCCATTTCTTCTTCTTCTTCTTTTCTCTGGTTATGAAATGGGATTGATTGTTTTGACATTTTAAATGCAATGATATATAGTGATTAATAAAGTTACTAAATATAAAATCAGGTTTGATATTTTGTTACCAAGTTTGTGCATAATTGTTTTTGGTATGTTTTTTTCATCTTCTTAATGCATTTGGTTTGCTCGATATTCCTCAATAAAAACCTTTCAGGAAAAAAAAAAAGGATTAAAATTTATAATCAGAAAGAAAAATGAAGGATTTTGTACCTAAAGAGACAAAAAAGAAAGAAAATGAAGGATTTTTAGCCTTTTTTTTTCCTTCATTATCCAAACTTGGAAATGTTTGTATATTTGGAAGAAGTTTGAAGAGGTGGCTTCGGTTTCTTTGTTTGATTGATTTGGTCTGAAAATTTCTGCAGTAATGATCGTGTGAGGTAGGGTCTACGGTATTCAAATCATGGGCCTTTGGATCGATGAGAGAATCTGATGGTGTGGATGAAGAGTGAAGGTGGGAATTACTGAGTTTTGCCGTACTGGATCATTTGGAGGAAAATGTAATGCAGGCGGATGTTAGTTCCTATTTTCTTGATATGTATAATTACGACGAGATTTTATACCATTTACACAGATTCATTTTTGGCAAATTGCATGAATCACTTTTAATATTTTAATTGTTAGAATTGCACCCACAAATTTTTAAATTCTAAAAATTAGACCCTTGAACTAAAGGTATTTATAAAAAAATCCAATGACTTTGAAAAACTCAATCAATACAGTTGGAGTTGGATTGGATACAAGTAAATAAAACTTTGTAGGTTAAGTTAGTTGGGTTAATTTAAAATAAGTTGAATTTGAACTTACTATTAATTTTAAAAATATGGTTTTCACTTCCAATATTATATATATTTCAATTTTACTCCATTCAATAGTTCTTTTTAGATCATTTATGCTCCAACCACTTTTTAAAATCATTTTTTTGAGCCTTTGAAGTGTAATTTTTGAGTCATTAATTCTGATTCAATGTCTGCAAATAAGTAAATAAATGTTTAAGATATTAACATTTTACATCTTTTTTTAAATAAAATTTTGAATAAGCAACCTGAATAACCCAAACTAAACTCCAACCGAAATATTTTCATAGTAGGGTTGAATTAGGTTCATTATTTAATAAAGGATAATTTGAGTTGAAAAAATTTACAACCTTAGTAATTGAGTTGGGTCTAAAAAATATCTAAACCCTATCTTGAACTTACAAGATTTTAAAAATTCATTCCCAAACTTTTAATTGTAAATATTTACACGAGTACTCTTATACTTAGAATATTGTAAAAAATTGTCCATTACTGATTCCATTGGTGTAATTTTTGCGTTCTTGAAAGTTCGAGAGAACAATTTTACTATAACAAAAAATGGCCCATCCTTAATTACAATCTTGTAAAAAATTTAGTGTAATTGAAATGAAATTTTTAATGAGTTTAATTGAAGGGGGCCAAGTTTTACCTTTTGCAAATTTAAGGGTCTAATTTTTAGACCAAAAAGTTCATGAGTGCAATTTTTATTATTTTCTAATATGTTTTTTTCTTCCATTATTTGACAACCTAAAACCAGTTTTTGAAAAATAATAATTACTTTATTTTCCAAAAAAAAGAAACAATAGAATTTGATTAAAAAAAATTGTCAGTCGTGATTGCGAAGTATTTTCCTTTTCTGTGTTAAGCGAATGATAAGGGGGAGTGAAAGTATTTCAACTCTAAATCTTTATTTGTTTGAAAATAAATTGTAAAGCTTTATTTGTTTTTCACTTTTCAGAAACACACTGACAATTTTAGTCAAGTTTCAAAACATTATTTTCTAAAAAATTGTTTTTGTATTTTAGTTAGAATTTTAAATACATTTTCAAAATTAGAATACGAGACAGAGAAAATTGTTAATAAACAAACTTGATTTTGCTTCAAGCGAGCCCTTATTGATAATTTTTTCTAAAAAAAGATGGGACACATGCCGAAATATAAATTAATTATTTGATTATGAAGATAACAATAATTTCTTTATATGTGAAAAACCTATTATCAATCATTTTGCATCTTTTAGGGAAAAAAAAAATTGTTTTGAGAGATTCACCTAACATGTGTGTAGTCTTTGTCACACCGATTTTACTCATTTACTTTTTTTTTTTATTATTATAACAAATGTGAAGTATGAGAATTTAAGCCTCTGACCTCAAGAAAATGAGTACATATCAATTACCGTTGAACTATACTCACTTTGACATTTTACTCATTTAGTTTCTATGTGATAACAAAAATAATGTTAAAAAATCAAGAAAGTTTCTACAAATCGTGAAGAGAAAAAAATACCTTAATTGATTACTGAATATCTCATTTCACTGAGAGGTGTTTGCAAGGGCAAAACAAAGAAGAAAAAACGCAATTGCACCACCATTGATTTGTTTTAGATTAAAAAAATAATAATAACCTTTTAAAAATTTTCTAATTTGTCCTCCTAAATTTTCAGAATTGAGTCTCTATGAGAGCACATATAGATAAGAAGATCATTATCCAACGTAAGAAAAGAATGATAGAGATGAAACTCTAGCTTATATGAAAGAGGTTAATAATTGCTTATATGGTCAAGCAAAGAACTTGTCTAAGTTGATGAAGTTGTCCTTGGTAAGCAAATGCCATATTCTTGGATTGTGAGCTTGGAGGCAATGAACAAGATCCAAATATATTAGTGTCTGTCCAAGTTGAAAATTTTTTAAGTGGACACAAAACTAAAAAGAGACATACATTTGAATAGTCATCTAATTCAAACTCATGCTAAGTGAGTTTTTCTCATGATAAGATATGCTATATTGTCAAAATGATTGATTTGATTATTAAGTTGTCGTGTCAAGTGAATGAATGAGATGTATCTGCATATAATTTATATTATACTTTATTTATATACTAATTAATTAAGTTCTTCGACCTATGATATTAGGTATAGAATTAAAAATTAATAATGATACTAAAAAAAGAGTGTCCATATATATGTACGTTAGGAGTGCAAACAAAGTCTTACATTGACTACGGAAAGAAGAGATTTGTGGAATAAAAGTGAGGTCAATTATCTCTATTGGTATGAGGCATTTTGGGTGAAACAAAAAACAAAGATAAAATACTAAATAAATATGACTTTATGTTCGTTAAATTATAAGTTCAGTTCTATGTTCGTTAAATTATAAGTTCAATTTCCAAATTTTTAAGTATGTATCTAATAAGTTTATGGACTTTAAAAAGTGTCTAATAGTTTTCTAAACTTTCAATTTTTTATTTAATTTGGTTCTTGAACTTTAAAAATGTCTAATGAGTTTCGAACATATTCAACATATCTTTCAAAAATTAATCTATTAGATATAAAATTGAATTTTGCACCTAATAGGACTATAAAACTTTCAATTTTGTGTTTAATAGATATGTGAAATTAAAAAAAAATCTTAAATTGATCAAAGACTTATTAGATATAAAATTGAAAGTTAAAGAGTTTATTAGACTCAAAATTAAAATTTTAAAAATCTTTTAAATACTTTTTTATAGTTCAAATTCGTACTAGATGTAGAACAAACTTAAAAATTTAAAAACTAACTACTCATTTAACCTTTTATTTTTTATTGGTACCCATGAGTGTTTCCTCACGAGTTTCATTTAGGAAGAAAATAAAATATTGAGCAAAAACAAAAACATGCGTGATGTAATATAATTTTATCCAATATTTTCTTACACTAACGATTATTGGCAAGAAGAAGAACGAGATTCTTCAACCACTAATCATTAGAAACATCAAAATAAATAACATGGTTTGAATAATTTTAATAAGTAATGTACTGACCAATTGACAAATAAATTTTAATGTGTGTTTGCATGACATGATAGGCAAAGTAATCAACATGTCAAATCAATATTTCATGAATTGTGTTAATAGAAGGACCAAGAAAAAATAAGTTAAATTATAAGTTTAGTTCTTAAAAGTTCAAGATCATGATTGATAGGTCTCTAAAACTTTAAAAATGTCTATCAACTAAATCTCCAAACTTTCATGCTGTAATAAATCTTCAAACTATGAAGGTGTCTAATAAATTTTTAAATTTTGAAAGTGTCTAATAGATTCTTTAACTTTCGATTTTGTGTATTAGATATTTTAAAAAAATTACGAATCTATTGGACATAAAATTGAAAAATCACAACTTAGACAAAATTCAATTTTGTGCCCCATAGGTTCGTAAGATTTAAAAAATATCAAATAGATCAAAAATCCATTAGACACAAATTAAAAATTCATAGACTTTTTTTTTTTTTTTTGAGTTCAACAACATTTGGGAGTGAAAAGATTCGAAACTCTGACCTCTTAGTCGTTGGTACATGCCAATTACCGTTGAGTTATGCTCACTTTGGCTAAAAATTCATAGACTTATTAAATGCTTTTTAAAGGTTTTTTTAACATGCTTTTTAAAGTTTAAGGACCATACTTATAATTTAATCATAAAAATTTGATGTCAAAGTTTAAAGTTGCAATTAAAAATATTTGAAGTTTGTCTATTCAAGTATAACTTAATAGTTAATATATTTATTATCTTCTAAAAAGTCAAAGGTTGATCCCAGTGGCGGATCCATAACTTTATGTTAGGAGGGGCACAAATTCATATTAAGTTAAATTATAAGTTCAGTAGTTGAACTTTTAAATTTGTATATATATGATCCCTAAACTTAAAAAAATATCTAACAGATTCTTGAATTTTCAATTTTATATCTAATAAATCTCTAAAGTTTTAAGTTTGTATCTAATGGGTCTTTGACATATTTAAAATTTTAAAAAACTAAATGTTCTATTAGACATAAATTTTAATTTTATGTCTAATAAGTCTTAAACCTATTTGATACATTTTTAATATATTTATTAGTTATAAAATTAAAAGTTTAAGGTTCAATTAGATACAAAATTAAATTTTATGTCTAATATAGAACAATTAATTACAAAAATGTTTGAAATCTAGGACCTATTAGATACAAAATTTAAAGTTTGTGAATCTATTAGACATTTTTAAAATTCAATGACTTACTAGACACAAAAATAAAAACTTTAAAACCTATTAGACACAAATTTTAAAATTAAGAAACTAAACATGTAATTTTAAATATATTGATATATAATATTTAGAGTTTTTTTTTTTTTGAGTTCAACGACATTTGGGGATAGGAAGATTCGAACATCTATCCTCTTGGTTCAGGTTATATGTCAATTACTGCTGAGCTATGCTCACTTTTGCATATATAATTTTAGATTAAGTAATATTAATTACAAAAATATAATAAACTATTATAGAATTATCCACCTAAATATATATGCAAAAAATGAAACTTGAAATATTTAAGATTTTTTAAAATAGAATTAATTTTTTTTTATACATCTAATTTTTCTAAAATATTTACTAAAGATTAATTTCTTTTTGTATATACGTGGGTAAAATTTTAAAAAAAATAATTAAATTCTAACTATACCCAACTTATTAAAAATTAAAATAATATTATAAATATACATATGGCAAATTATATATATAATGAAGTTAAACTAAAAAAAGAGAAGGCGTCTTTTTGGTGTGTATATATATATGTACAAAATCAAAAAATGAGGAGTTTTGATCCCAGGACCTTACAAGAGAGATTTTCAAATTTTATGTGAAACCAAAAATAAATATATCTAACACCATAATGTCGGGGGGCATGTGCCCCTCTTGGCCCTAACGTGGATCCGTCCCTGGTTGATCCTCATCCTCACATTTGTTAAACTTTAAAAAAAAACATTTAAAATTTTAAGGATTGAATAAATACAATATTGAGAAAATTATTTCTAATTTAACCTTATATACTAAATTTTAGTTGTTCTTTTTCATCTTTATTCCAAGAAGATTTAAAAAAAAAAAAAACATTCTTCTTCATTCTTATTTGTGTTTATTAATTTTATTAATATAAAAAAATGATTCTTAATTTGTGAGCTACTTTGCATTTTCATGTTTTATGATTTTGGCTTTAGATATCACCACCCTAAATGTCCCTAAGAGTAGGGATGTTCATTTACCCCGTTACCCACCCCCTTGGCATTATTTTAAAAAAATTGTTTGTATTATTTTTATTGTTGTTGTTATTTAGTATTATTATATATAATATTTAAATTTAAAGTTTTATTATTTAATGACTTAAATAATTTGATATGTTTGAATTATTTACTGAACATTTAGACTACATATGGATAATTATATAATTTGATAGGTAATATTATTTTGTTTCTATTAGGATGTTTAATAAATTTTTCTTTAAATGGAGATTTTACGTTGGAATTAACTATTTAAATGAAAATTTTCAATAGAAAATTAATTATTTAATTAAATAATTTCAAAAGAATCCATTGATTTTTTTAAAAAAAAATAAACGATGAATAATTTCCTACGGGGAATCCAATCCCGTGAACTCTCTACAAAATTTCACGAGAAATTTCACGGAGACGGAAAATTAAATGGGGGTAGAAATAGAGATGGAAAAGTCATCCTAATCCTCATCCCACCCTGTGGAGGTGTGGACATCTCTACCTTTGGGTGTGAGAGATATTGTTGTCATTCCTTAGGCGTTTTTTTTTTTTTGGGAGTTCGTCATTCCTTAGTTATTTTTATGAATTCTCATAGTCATAGTTTTAGTGAACACAATTTTAAAAATTGTATTTTTATTCCATAAGTTTTTTTAATTAATTTCATTTTGATTCTATCTGTTGTTGCCAAAATTTGGATAGGGAAAAAACTCACCATGACCTTCACGTGATAGTAAAGGTAATTTTTTTTTATGGGGGACGACGTGGCCTATAAAACAAGAAAGACTTGCACACTGGTGTGGTGCTTGCCACACCAGTTTCGATGCTTAAGTTTGTTAAAACGGAAGCAGACGACAAACAAGAAATACAGAACAAATAAAAATGACACACAGATTTACGTGGTTCACTAACGTTGTGTTAGCTACGTCCACGGGCAGAGGGAGAGAGAGTTTTATTATAATGAGGAGAAAAACTGAATACAGAATTGTATCTCAAATAAGAGTTTAGAGGGTTTATATACGGCACCCATCTAACCCAAAATTACAGAATAGGCCCAAAAGCCCGTACTTGGTCATTCGGAGCTCCAAGTAACAGATTCAAGGCATTATTACAAATCTCCACCTTGACTTGAATTCTCTCATAGATAATAGATGTACCAGATGCAACACATAGGTCACCAGATGTACCCAGACTTTCTCCCTTGCCTCAGAATGTCCCCCTAAAAGAGGATCATTAACAGCTTAAAACATTTAGCAAGTCCAAGCAATGTTTGAACTTGCCATACTGAACAGGCTTGGTGAACATATCAGCAGGATTATCAGCAGTACCAACTTTCATCACCTTCACCCTCTTCTCACTTCTCAGGAAATGATACCTCACATCTATGTGCTTAGTCCTCTCATGATGAACTTGATCCTTGGCTAGACATATTGCACTCAAACTGTCACAATATATAATAGCCTGATCATGATGTAAACCAAGGTCACCAACTAGCCCTTTCAACCATATTCCCTCTTTAGCAGCTTCTGTCAATGCCATGTACTCTGCTTCAGTAGTAGACAAAGTGACTGTAGATTGTAAAGTTGCCTTCCAACTAACAACAGAACCACCAAGAGTAAATACATAACCAGTCATAGACCTCCTACTGTCTACATCTCCAGCATAATCAGAATCACAATAACCAGTCACTAAACACTGTGTATTATTTCCATAAGCAAGACCAACATCAGACGTACCTTTAAGGTAGCGAAAAATCCTCTTCACAGCTTGCCAATGTTCCTTTCCAGGTTGTCCCATGAACCTGCTGACAACACTAACAGCATGTGCAAGATCAGGCCTAGTGCAGACCATAGCATACATCAAGCTTCCTACTGCACTAGCATATGGAACTCGAGACATGTACTCCTTCTCAACTTCAGATTGTGGTGCAAACACAGAGGACAGACGAACATTTGCAATACTAGGAGTATTTATAGGCTTAGCTGATGACATGCCAAACCTGGACAATATCTTCTGAATGTAGCCTTTCTGTGTCACGAAAAGCTTATTCTGATCTCTTTCCCTATAAATCTCCATACCCAAAATTTTCTTAGCAGCACCCAAATCCTTCATTTCAAACTCAGCATTGAGAAGACCCTTCAGCTTCTGAATATCAGACTTGGACTTTGCAGCTATGAGCATGTCATCTACATATAGAACCAAATAAATCATCGAACCATCATCTAACTTGCTGTGATACACACAACAATCATACGGACTCCTATTGTAGCCTAGCTCAATCATATAGCTGTCAAACCTCTTGTACCATTGCCTCGGAGATTGCTTTAGTCCATACAAGGACTTCTTCAGCTTGCAAACATAGTCTTCTTTACCAGGAAACTGGAACCCATCTGGCTGGGTCATGTATATTTCTTCTTCTAGCTCTCCATGTAGAAAAGCTGTCTTCACATCTAGTTGCTCAAGTTCTAAATTCTGATGTGCAACCATAGCTAGCAACACCCTGATGGAAGTATGTCTGACTACTGGTGAGAAAATCTCATTATAATCAACTCCTTCTCTCTGCGTGAACCCTCTTGCAACAACCCGAGCTTTATACCGAACACCCTCTGTAGGTGAAATTCCTTCCTTTTTCTTGAAGACCCATTTACAAGTAACAATCTGCCTCTCCTTAGGTCGTTTGACCAGCTTCCAAGTCTGATTCTTGTCAAGTGACTCCATCTCATCCCCCATTGCAGCAAGCCATTGAACAGACTCACTACATGAAACAGCTTCTTTGTAGGTGGATGGTTCATGAGGATCCACCTCTTCGGCAACCTGCAATGCATAAGTTACCATATCTTCAAAACCATACCTCTTTGGAGGTCCAACACCAACTCTTCTAGCTCTATCAAGAGCTATACTTGGCTGACGTGTTTCTGAACTAGAGGATTCTGGCATATTAGTCTCTGTAGTAACCACTGGCATATTAGTTTCTGTGGCAGCAATCGGTGTATCAGTTTCAAGATCGACATGTTGACCTTCTCCACCTTGGTTCTGTGATTCAATCCCATTTGAAGTGAATTGCAGCTCCACCTGTTTGTCAACATTACTGTTTTCTCCTGCAACAGTGGACTTCACAATAGAGTTGAACATAGAATTCTCATCAAATATTACACTTCTACTAAGTATAACTCTATTCTCAGAAGGTGACCAGATTCTGTATCCTTTAACTCCATCCCCAAAACCCACAAATACACCCTTTTTAGCTCTCGGTTCTAATTTACCCTCACTTACATGATAGTAAACAGTACAACCAAAAACTCTTAGCAAAGAATAATTTGCAGGCTTACCAGACCACACCTCATAAGGCGTTTTACAATCAATACCTGTGTGAGGTCCACGGTTAATCAGATAACATGCCGTGCTTACCGCTTCTGCCCAAAATCTTCTAGCTAACCCAGCATTAGAGAGCATGCATCTTGTTCTCTCCAACAATGTCTGATTCATGCGTTCTGCCACCCCATTTTGTTGTGGTGTGTCTCTAATAGTACGGTGACGGGCAATCCCTTCATTTTTGCAGAACTCATTAAACTCAGATCCACAGAATTCCAGACCATTATCAGTTCGCAGTCTTTTAATCTTCTTCCCAGTCTGATTTTCAACCAAAACCTTCCACTACTTGAAATTTTTGAAGGCTTCACTTTTATGCTTCATCATAATTACCCAAGTCATTCTTGAGTAGTCATCAATTATAGACATAAAGTACCTGCTACCTCCAATAGATTCAACTCGAGAAGGCCCCCAACAATCAGCATGGATATAGTCAAGTGTTCCCTTTGTACTATGAACACTCTTTGGAAACTTGCTGCGATGTAGCTTCCCAAACACACAATGTTCGCAGAATTCAAGATTCTGCATCTTGTGTCCACAGAGAAGATTCCTCTTTGACAGAATTTGCATTCCTCTTTCACTCATATGGCCAAGCCTCATATGCCATAGCTTGGTCATATCCTCCTTGTGAACTTCAGATGATGCAACAGCAACACACCCTGTCAATGTAGAACCTGCCAGAAAATACAAAGTTCCCCGCTTGACACCTTTCAGAAACACCTTGGAATCCTTGCAGACATACATAACTCCACCTTCACCTTTGAAACTGAATCCTCTACTGTCAAGTACACTCAAAGATATCAGATTCTTTGTCATTAGTGGAACATGCCTAACGTCATTCAAGGTGCAAAAATAACCATCATGTGTCCGTAACCTGATTGAGCCGATTCCAACTACCTTGCAGACATCACTGTTGGCCATAGTCACATTCCCTCCATCGATCTGCTCATAGGTTGAAAACCACTCCCTGTTTGGACACATATGATAAGATGCCCCAGAATCAAGAACCCACACATCTTTATGATATGACTGTTCATTTGCAACTAAGGCTAAATCTCCTTCAGAATCGGTGCCAATTTCTGCCACAGCGGCAGAACCTCCAGAAACTCCCTTCGTTTTCTGCTGCTGCTTATTTTTCTTAGGGCAGTCATCCTTCCAATGCCCTTTTTCTTTACAGTAATTACAGATGTCATCAGGTTTAGGACCCCTAAACTTCGAATTTTTATAATTCAACTTCTTTTTACCGGTTTTCTTCTGTCCCGTAACCCCTGTAGCAGCTAACCCAGAGGTCTGACTTTCTGTAACTGAACCAGCTACCTTATGACGGACCTCTCTGGTATGAAGAGCAGTTTTTACTTCTTCCAGAGACAGAGTATCTTTCCCACCAATAAACGAATCCACAAAATTCTCATATGACAAGGGCAAAGACACTAATAGAATTAAGGCAGCATCTTCATCATCTACTTTAACATCAATATTACGCAGATCTAACAGGATTGTATTCAATTGATCTAGATGATCCCTAAGAGATGTACCTTCCTGCATACGCAGACTGAACAGACGTTGCTTTAGAAGCAACTTCTTGGTTAAAGACTTCGTCATGTACAGACTTTCAAGCTTCAACCAGAGACCAGCGGCAGTTTCTTCATCAGCGACCTCAACGATGACGTCATCAGCCAAACACAGCATGATTGTCGAATGAGCCTTCTCCTCCAGGCTATTCCACTCATCGTCATCTACATCCGCTTTCTTCGGTTTCCCAGATAGCGGTGCCCACAGCCCCTGCTGCTTTAGCAGGGATCGCATCTTGATCTGCCATAGACCGAAACTGTTTCTCCCGGTGAATTTGTCGATTTTTACGTTCACAGCAGACATCCTTGTTTGTAAAAAAAAAAAACCTAACAACCACAGCTCTGATACCAGTTTGTTAAAACGGAAGCAGACGACAAACAAGAAATACAGAACAAATAAAAATGACACACAGATTTACGTGGTTCACTAACGTTGTGTTAGCTACGTCCACGGGCAGAGGGAGAGAGAGTTTTATTATAATGAGGAGAAAAACTGAATACAGAATTGTATCTCAAATAAGAGTTTAGAGGGTTTATATACGGCACCCATCTAACCCAAAATTACAGAATAGGCCCAAAAGCCCGTACTTGGTCATTCGGAGCTCCAAGTAACAGATTCAAGGCATTATTACAAAGTTAGCTAGGAAATTTTGGGTACATAAGGTTTTAGGTATGAAGAAGAACTTACCATTTCTAGGTTGAAGAAATGTATTATACGAGAAACTCTTAAAGGGTTTCCTATTTCCTTTAATTTGCCAATTAGATTAAAAGTGAACCAAATTGAATTGAATGGGATTTCTACGGGTCAGGAGCATGCATGGCGCATGCCCCCTTAGGAGGCCAGCCATAGGCTCCTTGTCGAGGTCGAGGAGGGGAATTTTGGCTTTTGCCCAATTCCCTCTCCTTTCCTTTTCTCTGAGGCTCGGCTTTTTGTGTTTCCCCTTGTTTGTTTAGAGTTGGGTCTCTTCCTATTAGTCTAGTTCTTGATTTTTTTCTTGTAT
Source organism: Trichosanthes truncata (assembly GCA_033996785.1). Taxonomy (NCBI): domain Eukaryota; kingdom Viridiplantae; phylum Streptophyta; class Magnoliopsida; order Cucurbitales; family Cucurbitaceae; genus Trichosanthes; species Trichosanthes truncata. The sequence goes on from JAWPNB010000003.1 coordinate 81,375,839, forward strand.
CTTGGGCTTATTCTTTTGGTCCAAAATTACCCATAACACTATCTAATTTATATTTTACTTAAGTAAGAAGATGAAATAGTTTAGGAAGATTCAATATAATTACAGTACTTAATTCATTTTTTATATTAAAAATAAATATAATCATCAAATCGTCAAGAAGCACAATCATTTTTCGTGGCTATTTCAAAATCTCCTTTAATTTTTAAGACGGTATCTCGAACAAAATCAAAATATTTCATGGTTTTAATATGGTAAAAACTAAAACTTTCTTTTAAAAAAAATATTCTCGACTCTCTCAAACTATACTAGATTGTCAATATTTATTCAAAAAAATAAACCAAAAAGGATTAACTAATATCACTTTAGCTTTATTTTTCAAAAAAAGAGCATTGAAATAGCACAAATGCTTGACCATATCTAAATTAATATAAACAAAACATCCCTTTTTTCCATCACATTTTCAAAGCAAGACATTAAAGAATTTATATTACCTTTAAAAAGTGTGGCTTCAAAGTCAAGTGTCAAATATTAAATCTAAACCATATTTAATCAAACTATCCTTTTGAATTGTAAGTATTTAAATTAATAATTGCAAACCTAAAAGTCAAAAGTAGCATAGTAAATTTTAATTTTTCTTTTTAGATATTGATGTATACATTTATCATAAGAAAAAGAAGAATAAATACTGCCTTTTTTTTCTTTTTGTACAAATTCATTTTTCCCCGTGCATTGCTCGACAAATATAATGTTTCAATTTTATTTTACAGATAATGTTTGAAGGGCTTTTTTATATACAAGTAAATACTTTCATGCAATGCACGTGCCTTTTATAGTTAAAAAATAATCATGATGTTGAAATTACGTTAATAATTAATTTATCAAATCAATAGTTATTGTTTTTGTATTATTGTAATTTAGACAATGCAACAATTTTTTTTTTTTTTTTAGTTTAACACAACATTTGGGAGTGAATGAAATTCAAACCTCTAACATTTTGGTCGAGAGTACATGTCAATTTTCATTGAGGTAAGCTCACTTTGGCAACATTTTTAAGTTTAGTATTTTTCATATCATCATCTTTTTTATAAAAATTCTCATGCCACACATAAAACCAACAAACCTAATTTTTGAAGAGTTAAATGTTGAGCATAGTGAAGTGTTAACAAATTATTTATTATTTAATTGATTAGTTATTTAATAAGAGTGAAAAGTGAAAATATGAAGAGTTAAAATGTATAAAATGCACAAATATAAATATGAAAAGTTTTGTTCCTTATTTTTATAAACTAACATTAATTAATCATCTCAAAAGTTTTTAGCCTAATTGATTCGGTCTCAAATTAAAGCATGGGAATTGAATTAATTGAATAAGGTTAAAATTTTTGTTAGGATGGTTAGAATTAGAGAAGGGGGTAATTTTGGAAAAGGAAAAAGGGGAAATTAGGGTTAGAAGTTTTTTTTTTTAAAAAAAAAATACACCTCTCTTTTGTCTTCTCCTCTCTCAATTTCTTCTAATTGAGTTCTGCCAACCAACTGAAAAAATTAGAACTCTTCTGATTCTTATGTAACAAAAAGAGGAGCTGCTTTGATATAGAACAATCTCTACATATTTATAATTGGATATATTAGATTTTGATGACTCATTAAATGAAGGCAATGTGAAAATTAAACTTTTCTTCTTGAAATTCTCTTTGGTACGCTTTGAATATACTTGGAATAAGAACAATCATATGGTAGGTACGTTCTCCTTTGTGGGCCTTTTATCTTCCTTGATATCTTTATAAATCCTTACTATTTAACACAAATTCTCATTTAAATTAAAAGTTTGAGGGCAAAATAGGTATACATTAAAGTATTGAGGGCAAAATAGGGAGCTAAAGATTCTCCTTAAAGATTATAGATTACAGATATAGACGATAAGCCTTAGAATTGAGACTTATTTAGCTCTTCTAGGCTTAAGTTATGCATGAATTGCCATAAAAACTATATGAAGAAGTTGGCAAATTGGAAAAAACAGCAGTAGTTCTGCATTTGATAGGAAGATTGAGTAAAAAAGAGGAAAACATACTAAAAACTTTATTTTATTAAACTTAATGAGTTTATGAAGAATTTTACACCGTACGTTTTTTTGTTAAAATTAGTGGGCATAAATTAGTAGAAATATTTGAACCGAGGGTAAAAATTACAACACTTATTTAAGTTTATGGTTTAATTTGGTAAAATTGAAAGTTTATGGTCTAAATTGATACAACCTCACAAGTTTAGGGTCAAATTTGATTTTTTGACTAATGACTAGTCAAGAACCTTTAGCTCGAATTATAATGGATGACATGTCTCTACCTTGTGACAATTTCCTTAGCTAACAAAACCATATTTTTGTCACATGCAACTTACGAACACTCTTGGGCAAAATGCCCTGCAAATAGTCCAATTAAACGAAGTAAATGAATAATTGAAGTTTGAAAATTTCAAGTATTTTTCTTTCCATAATTTCCAGCCAAGACCGCAATTGAACCAATAATTTTGCCTATTTTGTTCTCATCAAATTAAAACCTTAGCTAGAAGAGAAAAAGTCATCTATATTTTGATTTTAGCCCAAAAGAATCTTATTATACAAACTATTTGAAAAATCATACACAAAATTATAATATATGGTGAAAAGGGTTTTTATTCACAAAATAATCAAAAGGATTTAGTATAATTATAAGCTCACATACGTATATGAATTGAATATAATGATGAAAAGAAAAAAAAAAGGAAAAAGTCTAGAAGATTGAGAACATATTACATTTGTTTAGAAAAATCCTTTAAGAGGCAGCCAATTGGAAAACATTGATTCCATGAGTTGACAAATTCAAAAAGTCATGTGGATGTTTCTAAAACCAAGGTTAAATATTGTGCCTTTTCAAACCAAAAAGTCCATATTTAGTAGGTATTCTCAGCATCACTTTTTCAAAGAGATTTATATTTGTTGAACTTTGAAGAACAAAAAGTCTTTTCTTAGAAGTTCAAAATTTCAAGAGCAAGGAAAACCAATTCTTTTGTCAAGTGAACGGTGGCAAATTTGGTAATTATTAATCACAAATAGTTTAATAGTTTTTTTTTTTTTTTTTTTTTTTTTTTTGTGACAAAGTAAAGATCAATAATAGTTTATTATAAATTTGATGAAGTTGTTGGGTTGTTCTTAAAACTTTTGATATGGTCTATATTCTCGGGTTAGTTGGTGAATAGTTGGGTATGGTTAGAAAATGGTTTAATTTATTGAAATTCATGATATATATATATATGTGTGTGTGTGTGTTTGAGAAAAGAAAAAAGGAATAATATTTTGGATATTGCAGTTTAAATCCATAACTAATTTTGTTTAGCATTTTTTTTATGTCTTTCAAATTTTGAACATGTTGAAAAATCAACTAGAGGGAAGATGAAAAAAAGAAGATAAGTAAAGAAGAAAAAAATTAATTCAACAAAAATTTATCATTTATGTGAACTTTTCTACAGAAAAGGAATTGGATATGTCGTTATTTATGGTAACATTATCATTTTTTGGTTTTTGTTTTTTAGAAACAATACTATTTACCTACTATATAAGAACAAAATTGAAACTTTTTACTTTTATTTACCTACTATATAAGAACAAAATTGAAACTTTTCTTTTAAAAGTATACTAAAATAAAAGTAAATACAAAAATTTTATAATACAATAACGAAAAAATATAATTTAATTAAGCATAAAGTTGCAAATTAAATTATTAATTACCAATCTAAACTTTGACATTTTAATTTCATTAAATTAAATTAAATGTAACATTAATTTGAATTAAGTAGAGGAATCAATATACACTACAATAATTTTTAGATATGTCTACGATATTTCTCCCGCCGCGACAAAATTCGTCGCACTAAGTTGTTTCTCCGGACGCAACTTGTGTTGGGCTATTTTTAAGTTATATCGTTGCATATTAGAGGAAATCCCGACGCATTTTCCGTCGGAATATATATGGGATTTTCGTAGAACCCCATTTTCCGTTGGGTTAAAAAACAAACCTAATCTTTTCTTTATGTCCATTGTTTGGGCCGTTTTCCCTTAGGTTTCACTTAGGTTTCTTTGATTTTTCCCAACCTCTTCTCCTTCCGACGACGGCTAGAGCATCGTCTTCTCCTTCCGACAGCGACGGTCTCTTCTCCATCAAGTCAACAGCGTCTTTCTTCTCCTTCTAGTCAACGGCGATTTGATTCCGACGGTGGTGATCAATTCTCTTCTCCTTCCAGCGACATGTTGTTTTGAAACAAATCATAGGACTTTGTTGATTTTCGTTTTTGTGGGAATGTTTTGGTTCCGATGACCAGGATTAAGCTCCATTGTCTATTTATTCTTTCCACATCAGATTCTCTTTCTGTTATCCTATTTATTAGATAGATTGCATCCATCGTATAAATTTTTTCTTCAAACCACGATTAAGCTTGTATCATGATTTTTTATTTTCTGGTGGGAAATGTGTGTTGTTTTATAGTATGATATCAGGATCTTTACTTGATGAAATTGAAGAATATCTTACAAATCCTAAAAACTTCCCCAGTCTTCTTGCAAGTGTTGTATCTGCTCAAGTATGCTTATTTTTCCCAGCTCAATAAACTAAAGAAAAGCTAAAAAAATCTAGACAAACTAAACCTAGGTTGTTCATTGTAAAGTTTGGTTAGTCTAAGAGATGTATTGGAACTAACCTAATTGTTTGAGATGCAATTTGTCCAGCTCAAAAATTGAATCCAACTCAACCTAACCAAGTAATGTTTGGGTTGAGCGGTTCTAAACTTTTATTTAAAAAACCATGAAAAGAAATAGCAAAGTAATGGTATTTAACAATCTAATTTCCTACTTTTAACACTTTGAACTAAAAATATCACCTCAATATCACATTTTGTGTGATAAAAAAAATATTGTTGGAATGATTATTTGAATCAATTAATTTCAAGAGTTTGTTGGAGATTTAGAATGGAATTAATAATTAATAGTTTAAAAAAACCATATTACTCTACCAAACCATACCCATATACTATTTGACTGTTCTACATATGGATGCTCTCCATTGCTAAGAATACTCTCTCTAAAAACTTGTCATACATGAAAATTCATTAGCTTGGTGATCATTTATTTGTATTTTATCACTACAACATTTTCAGGATTTGCCAACGCAAATTTACTTCGGCAAAAATAGATATTGTGTCGGCAAAAGTTCATGCCGATGAAAATTTTTCGTCGGCCATTTCATCGCCATAGTTGCATCGGCATATCTTCTGCCGATGCAAATCTAAGTTCATCGGTATTTATCCCGACGCAACCCGCGTTGGGAAAAATAAGAAACAAAAGTTGAAAAATTAGTTTCAGTCAACTAAATGTCGACGTTGTTTGCGTCGACTTAAAGTTGACTTATACTGGTTTTTTAAGATTTTTCCCGACACTATCTGCGCCGCTGGTTTTTCAACTTTTTTCCGATATTTTTGCATTGGTAGATATTTACTTTATTTTTATTTATTTTTAATTTTTAATTTTTTTAATGATACCTACTTTCTTATAATAATTGAAAGTTCATAATTGAATAATCAGAATACTATAATTGGTATTAACGCGTAATCATAATATCATTAAAGTCAATACATAATCGAGAAGTACGATAATTTGTCACAAAATAAATCCAACATGTCCAATATAATTCAGTACATTATCCATATAAAACAGTAAGTTATTCAAAGTAAATACATTCATAAGAAATATACTTCTAATGCAAAATACGCCCATTCTTCTACGCTCAAAAAGTCACCTTCAAGAGTGATGCGTACACAACTACAAACTTGAATGAAAAAAGAAATAATATGAAAAAGATTGAGTCTAAACAGAAAAAAATAAGAGATAGAAAAAGAAAATGTTCATAAGTGCATTCGACTATAAGCATATTGAAATGCATATAAGCATCCATTAATGATTCAAGTCACGATATTGAAATGCATATTAACCTAAGTAAACTTACCAAGAGCCGATCTTTTATGCCATCTTGAACTTCCTTTGGGACCTCACTCCATGTTTTGTAACATAATGGAATCCTTATTCATCCTTGAATATACTTGGTACAAATCTTTGTGAATTAGTACAAATAGCAAAGTTCAATCCTGTAGGAATTAAGATAAAAAGTTAGATTAACTTTTTTTCCAAATACCTAAGGCATTTGGTTCAACAACTATTAGGAACTTATAAAGATCGAAGAAAATCTAATGACCAAAGCTTAATCCAATTAAGTGGTTCAACTATGATCTAAACAAACCGAATCAATTTTGGAGATGGAAACCTACTATAGCTATTGAGAGCATAGCCCATTTGCTCTTATCAATGCTAATTTTTATAATATTTAAATTTTTGGAAGGAAAGAAATAGGAAGATCTTGAAGACTAAGTCTTTAACTTTTTGGTCTTTCTACACTAATGAACAAATTACAACTTCTTTGTGGTGTTTTAGAAATAGAAAATTCTTTTGACACGGTACCAAAGAAATTCTATAGAGGGAAAGGACCGTCCAAAAGAATTATTAGGCTAATTGCACGACATTGTAACAAAGAAAGACCGTCCAAAGCATATTATTATTTAGATGTTGGAAGGATGGTCCAAAGGAATAATATATCGGGAAATGGAATGAAAGGGAAATCAAATCACCATATGCAATAAGATAAAGTAATTGTTAATTATATGCTAAAGTGATTGAAAATTAGATACTAATGAATATGTCTATTGCATGTAATTATATATTAAGTTAAAATACCCATCATATTAACATATTCAAGGGTATCGACCAAGCATTAAAAAAAAGTTATATGGATATATAACTATTTCCAATTTGATCCTTAGTATTTATTGTTTTTAAATTTATATTAATCCTATATTATACCTCAAAAGAAAATATTTAGAGCAACACACAGAAATAAACTTCCAACCAATTTGGAATCAAAGGAAATACATTATATAAGCAACACACATAACTTAATTAATATATGAACATTAACTGTAACTTTTCCATGTTATTTGACTTGTTTAATTAAACATTTGGGCAAAACGCAAGCTTTTTTTTCTTCTTATAATATATGAGTAATTCTCATGAAAGGTGAAATCTCATTATAACTTAATGATATTTCTAGTCAATTTGTTGGCAATAAATTAGGGTTTTAAAGTCAAAGAAAAGAGCACCTTCTTTCGACTTGCTTGGTATTAATTATAATTTTTTCTACAATGGGTTGCTCTGACCCAATCCCACCCACACAACAACACAACGGTCAACTTCCTTCATCTCCAAATTAAAACTCTCATTTTTCTCCCTTTTCTTTTCTCTTTCCTTCTTCTAATTTCTTCTGTAATTATAAAAACCCTTCACCCCTTCCATTAAAACCCCAAAACCCATCCGAACCCACTTCTCAAAATTCCTCCTTTTTGCTTTCATTTTCTTCTCGACTCAAAAAGCTCTCCATTTCTCCATTGATGTCAGGTGGAGAAGCTCATTCTACTAGAGTTGTGATTATTGACACCAAGTATGTCCACACGGATGCCAAGAGCTTCAAGACGGTGGTGCAGAAGCTGACCGGGAAAGATCCGGTGGCGGCGGCGGTGGAGGAGGAGAACCGACATAGCGGTGGCGGTCAGAGCTCGGGTCTTTTGAGAGATTCATCGTTCAAGGAGTTCCAAAGAGTGCTGCGAGAGATGCCAAGAATTTGATCGATGAGTTTTATTCTGATTGAATATAATGGATATAGATGTAGACTAAGCTGATATAATCTCTTTTGATTATCTTTGTTTACTTAGTATTATTTGTACTTTATTGATATATAATTCTTTTATTAATTTTTGTTTCTTTTTTTTTTTTACCCTATTGTTTTGTTTGTTTATGTGTATATGTGATTAATAAATTTTCATTGTTTAATTTATGAATACTTTTTTTTTATGATAATCCCATAACCCTAATTAAAGGGCTCCCTTTTTGGTTTTGGGAAACTACACTTGGTGAATGTAATTAGCATTTTAAAAGTCTCAAATTCAGTAAAATTTTAGAAAAAGAGCGAAAAAAAACTTTCAATTGAATCAAGTTTTGTGCATTTTGTCAATGAAACTCTAGTCGTTTATGCATATTTTTGCTCGCCTAGATTCTCAAATTTATCATCAGTTGTACAAACTATTTGGAGAAAGATATGGATTCAATAAAATGTCCATCTGAAAGAGGAGAAGAAAAGAAATTGGGGAGAAAGGGAGAGCTCTTAATTGCAGTGTCCTTTCAATTAAATGAAAATTGAAATAAAGTATGGGTCCTATAGTATTTGTTGTGAGAAAAGAGAGAGAGAGATAAGTCTAATTTTTTTTTTTTTTTTTTGAAGAAGAGATAAGTCTAATTAATTGCATTGTTCTTTTCAAAGTTGATTTAGCCAAGGAAATTTTGGGCCCTATCAGATTCATGTTTACAAAAAGGAGGAGAGAGAGTGTTTTAGTGACAATGTTTGTAAAGTCCAAAATTTTTAAAAACCATTGATGGAGGGGGAGGAGAAGAGAAGATGAAAAGAGATGGAACTATTTGCCAATGTATATATGTTTTTTTCTTTCTCCAAGGTTTAGAAAGTGACCCTTTAATTGAAACTTCAAGATATAGAAGAAAGAATTAGATAAAAGAAGAATAGAGGAGGAATGCATTGGGAGATCAAGATATGCAGCAATTTTTGTATGGTGGGGAGAATTTTAAGCTATCTACCACAATTGAAATGTTAATGTCTCAATTTTTGGAGTAATGTCAAATAGAAAAAGATGTCACTAAAAGAGTTATAGAAGTTTTAAAAAAAAACTATGAACGGTATTTAAATATAAATAAATGAACATTTCTCACTTTTTAAATAAGTTAAATAAAATCTTTATTATTGGTGTTCGTATTCATTTTAGTGATATTTTGTTAACATTTATCATATTTTATCAATATTTTCTGATATAGTGAAAGTAATTGTTAATGTTGAACTTTTGAATGTATAGAATATCTAAAAATATTGATACATCAACAGAAATATTAATTCCTTATCAAACAAGCGTTCAAATTCACATATTTGACAAAGTCAAAAATGATACATATAGCATGCAATTTTAAATTTTTAAAATTTATATAACTTAAATTTAGAATCTGTTGTAAAATTGAGAGGTGAAACTGGGCACCAAAACTTTACCAAAACATATAATAATAATAATAATAATAATAATAATACAAAAGATGAAATATAAAAAGAATATATATATATATAGTATAAACAAAAGAAAGTGGAGATTTATGGCAAATTAAAAACACAAAAATTAGAGAAAATGGGAGGAAAATTGGTGTGTTTTCTTTTCCAAAAATCTCTCTATTTATAGGCAATTTAAGAGAGGATGATGTGGTACATTTGGACACCAATTTATGGCCTTTAGAAGACACTTTGGCTATGGAGAAAATGCCACTTGGCATGGATAATAAATGGGCATGTGGAATGGGCATTTACATATGCCATATTCATAATACTCCCCCTTAAATGCCCATTTATATAAAATATGCCTCGTTAAAACCTTACTAGGGAAAAACCCAATGGGAAAAAAAACCCTAGTGAAGGAAAAAGAGTACATATTTTATATAGTTTACTATAATACATTCACTCCCCCTCATGGAGACATCACTTAAAGTCTTTGAGTCGCCGCATTCCAATGCTATATACTAATTTATCGAAGGTTGCAGTTGGTAATGCCTTTGTAAATAAGTCAGCCAAGTTATCTTTTGAACAAATTTGTTGTACAGTGATATCGTCATTTTCTTCAAGATCATGAATATAGAAGAGCTTTGGTGAGATATGCTTTGTTCTATCTCCTTTGATATATCCTCCCTTGATTTGAGCTATACATGCTGTGTTGTCTTCGTATAACATCGTTGGAAGAGGTTTACTTGAAGACAAGCCACATGTCTGATGAATGTGTTGTGTCATCGATCTTAGCCATACACATTCTCGACTTGCTTCATGAATAGCGAGGATTTCAGCATGATTTGAAGAAGTGGCCGTTATAGTCTGTTTCACTGATCGCCACGATATAGCAGTTCCTCCACATGTGAATAGATAACCTGTCTGAGATCTAGCTTTGTGTGGGTCAGATAGATAACCAGAATCTGCATAACCAACTAGATCATACTTTGATTTGTTAGAATAAAATAAACTCATATCAATTGTCCCTCGAAGATATCGGAGTACATGCTTAACTCCGTTCCAATGTCTTTTTGTAGGATATGAACTATATCTAGCTAATAAATTTACTGAAAATGCAATATCTGGTCTTGTGTTATTAGCCAAATACATAAGTGCACCAATTGCACTAAGATATGGTACTTCAGGACCAAGTAGTTCTTCACTGTCATCTCGAGGTCGAAATATATCTTTCTTTATATCCAGTGAACGAACTTCCATTGGAATGTTCAATGGATGTGCTTTATCCATATAGAATCTTTTTAAGATTTTCTCTGTATAAGTTGATTGATGAACAAATATCCCATCTGCTAAATGTTCAATTTGCAAACCAAGGCAAAATTTTGTTTATCCAAGATCTTTCATCTCGAATTCTTTCTTAAGATATTCTATTGCCTTGGATAACTCTTCAGGAGTTCCAATTATATTTAAGTCATCAACATATACAGTTATAATAGCAAATCTTGACTGAGATTTCTTTATAAAAACGCACGGACATATTGGATTATTTTGGTATCCTTCTTTCAACAGATATTCACTCAGGCGATTATACCACATTCGTCCTGATTGTTTTAATCCATATAATGATCTCTGTAACTTTATTGAATACAATTCCCGAGAATTTGATTCATATGTTTCTGGTATTTTAAATCCTTCCGAGATTTTCATATAAATGTCATTATCCAGAGATCCATATAAATACGTCGTGACTACATCCATTAGATGCATATCAAGCTTTTCATATACAGTCAGACCAATCAAATATCTTAGCGTTATTGCATCCACCACAGGAGAATATGTCTCTTCATAATCAATACCAGGCCTTTGCGAGAATCCTTGTGCAACAAGTCTCGCTTTATATCTTGTGACTTCATTCTTTTCATTTCTTTTCTTTACAAATACCCATTTATATCCCACAGGTTTGACGTTTTCCGGTGTTGGGACTACTGGTCCAAAAACCTCACGTTTTGAAAGTGAGTTCAACTCTGCTTGGATTGCTTCTTTCCACTTCGGCCAATCCTTTCTACGTTGACATTCTACGATAGATTTTGGGTCAAAATCGTCACTTTCATGAATAATATATCGTGAGCAACATTATAAGAAAAAATGTTGTCAATAATGATATCATTTCGGTTCCATCTCTTTCCTGTTGTAACATAGTTTATAGAAATTTCATTATTATCCTCAAGCGTTTGATTTTCACCAATACTCTTTTGAGTAGTTGTATTCTGGATTTCTTCTGGAACATCCATACCTTTTATTGAATCATTTTGATTCTCAACTACTTTTCTTTTTCGAGGATTTTTATCTTTAGAACCTATTGGTCTACCACGCTTCTGGCGTGCTCCAGACTCATTATTGACAACTTGTTCCTTTGGGATATCAACTTTTGATGGAGCATTTGCAGCTGGTATATATGATTTAGTCACACTTTTAGTATCTGTGAATGTATCTGGTAGTTGATTTGCTATATTTTGCAAATGAATTATCTTTTGAACTTCAAGTTCACATTGATTTCTACGAGAATCTAAATGAGATAATAACGATGCATTCCATGTAATTTCTTTTTCCAACTTCTTAATTCCTCCCCCTAATGTTGGAAAATTTGTCTCATTAAAATGACAATCAGCAAATCGTGCAGTAAATACATCACCCGTCAGGGGTTCAAGATATTTAATAATTGATGGGGAATCAAAACCAACATATATTCCTAACCTCCTTTGAGGACCCATCTTAGTACGTTGTGGTGGAGCAATCGGTACATATACTGCACATCCAAAAATTCTTAGATGGAAAATATTTGGCTGCTGGCCATAAGCTAATTGCATTGGGGAGTATTTATTATAAGCTACTGGCCTAATACGTGCCAGTGATGCAGCATGCAAAATAGCATGACCCCATACCGATGTAGGAAGTTTAGCTCTCATAAGCAATGGTCTTACAATTAGTTGCAGACGTTTTATAAATGATTCTGCTAGACCATTTTGTGTATGAACGTGAGCTACAGGATGTTCAACACTTATCCCAATTGACATACAATAATTATTAAAAGTTTGGGATGTAAATTCACCAGCATTATCAAGTCGAATGGTCTTAATTGTATTATCAGGAAATTGTGCTTTTAACTTAATTATTTGAGCAAGTAATCTTGCAAATGCAAGATTTCGACTTGATAATAAGCATACATGTGACAATCTGCTGGATGCGTCAATTAATACCATAAAATATCTAAATGGACCACTTGGTGGGTTAATAGGTCCACAAATATCACATTGAATTCGCTCTAAAAATGCAGGTGATTCAATCCCCACTTTAGCTGGTGATGGTCTAATAATTAATTTCCCTTGAGAACAAGCATCACATGACAACTCATTGGATTGAAGAATCTTCTGGCTCTTTAAAGGATGTCCATGTGAATTCTTAATAATTTTTCTCATCATTATTGACCCTGGATGACCCAATCGATCATGCCAAACACTGAATATTTCTGGATTCATGAACTTCGGGTTCATTATTGCATAACTTTCGATTACTCGTATATGAGTATAGTATAATCCAGAAGAAAAAGCAGGCAGTGTTTCTAATATACGTTTTTCATGTGAAACAATAGATGTTATATAGAGACACTCTATTTTATTTTTACAATCAGTTTCAACATGATAATTATTTTCACGTATATCTTTAAAACTTAATAAGTTTCTTTTCGATTTGCTAGAGAACAGAGCATTATTAATTGTAAATTTTGTTCCTCTAGGCAAAATAAAGTTTGCTTTTCCAAAACCTTCAATCAGATTTGCAGAACCTGATATAGTATTGACTTTTGCTTCCAGCATTGTCAATCTAGTAAAATATTTTCTATTTATGAGTATCGTGTGCGTAGTTGCGCAGTCTGCCAGACATAAATCCTCATTGCTCATTTTCGAGTTACTCAACATATTGAAATTGTTCATATTTCTTCATTGAAAATAAAAGAAAAACGATTACAAAGAGTCTTAAATATATATACAAACAAAACAACAACAAAAACATACTAAACAGTACTTAATTATATATTTTCATACAAATCATCCAAATCATCCTCTACTTGTTTGATTGCATCAATTCTCTCTCCAGGAGATTCAAAATAATCAGCTACATCAAGATGCATCATATTGGAGGGGTCAAACACATCATCTTCTTGAATGGCAAGATTTACCTCCACATTCTTTCCTTTTCCTTTTTCCTTCAGGGAAGCTTGATAGAGATCAACAAGGTGTTTTGACGTACGACAGGTACGTGACCAGTGCCCAGTCATTCCGCACCGGAAACATTTATGTTCATCACCTTTCGAACTTCTATCTTGTGGAGCCTTTCCTTTATGATCATCACTTCGTGTGGGTTTCTTAAAATTATAATGCCCACCACGAAAATAGGTATTTCTTCCTCTACGGCGGTCCCGACCTCGACCACGACCACGACCTCGACCACGGTTATTAAAATTCACAACATTCACTTCAGGGAATGGTGTTGCTCCAGTTGGTCGGGATTCGTGATTTTTCATCAATAACTCGTTATTTTGTTCAGCAACGAGAAGACATGAGATAAGTTCATAATATTTTGCAAAACCATTCTCTCGATATTGCTGCTGCAGGAGCATATTCGAGACATGAAAAGTGGAAAATGTCTTCTCTAACATATCAACATCAGTAATCTTTTCTCCGCATAATTTTAATTTTGAACTAATTCTGAAGAGTGCGGAATTATACTCACTTACTGATTTAAAGTCCTGCAACCTTAGATGCATCCAATCATAACGAGCTTTTGGAAGAATAACTGTTTTTTGATGATCGTACCTTTCTTTCAAACCTTGCCATAGAACGTAGGGATTTTTTATTGTAAGATACTCCATTTTCAATCCCTCGTGAAGATGATGGCGAAGGAAGATCAGGGCTTTTGCTTTTTCTTGATTTGATGCATCATTTCCTTCTTTAATTGTTTCTCCAAGATTCATAGAATCTAAATGGACCTCAGCGTCAAGGATCCATGACAAGTAGTTATTTCCATTAATATCCAGGGCCGCAAATTCTAGCTTTGTAAGGTTTGCCATAATAATACTATCAAAATAATAATATATATTTATATTAGAAATTTAACATAAACCAAATGCGTAAAAATGGCTTACCTATAAGACTAATAATAATAATAATAATAATAATAATAATAATACAAAAGATGAAATATAAAAAGAATATATATATATATATATATAGTATAAACAAAAGAAAGTGGAGATTTATGGCAAATTAAAAACACAAAAATTAGAGAAAATGGGAGGAAAATTGGTGTGTTTTCTTTTCCAAAAATCTCAAGATGAAATATAAAAAGAATATATATATATATATAGTATAAACAAAAGAAAGTGGAGATTTATGGCAAATTAAAAACACAAAAATTAGCGAAAATAGGAGGAAAATTGGTGTGTTTTCTTTTCCAAAAATTTCTCTATTTATAGGCAATTTAAGAGAGGATGATGTGGTACATTTGGACACCAATCTATGGCCTTTAGAAGACACTTTGGCTATGGAGAAAATGCCACTTGGCATGGATAATAAATGGGCATGTGGAATGAGCATTTACATATGCCATATTCATAATAGAATCGTATAAAAAAATAAATTTCAAAAGTCTAGATTCATGTATTGATTAGTGTGTTTGACTTATGAGCTTGTGATTCAAAAAATTAATGTATAGTTTAAGAGGTAGTTTTTGAAAGTGTAAGTTTACGTAATTTATGTGTGCACGCGTGTAAGTCATAAGGAAACATAGAAAGCAATTATATATATATATATATATATATATATATATATATATATATATATATATATATATATATATATATATATATATATATATGCCTCCACTAGGACAAAGGGAAATTAGGAAAAGTAAGAAAGAATTATTTTTATGTTGTGTCTTGATTTAATAACTACAACAAATGTGGGATTTTATGACTCATAAAAATTGTCATAACCACATTTCGTGACTCTTTTTTTCAGTATTTGAATCGACCATCAAAGAAAGAGTATTAATGACACTTCAAAAAATTGTCATTATTGAGTGTTTTATGACTGTTTCTTGTAATCAACAATAAACAATTACTGACATTTATAAAATGTCACAGTCAACTTTTCTATGACAATTTATCACTGTCAATAAATGACTCAAGAATTTGACTTTTCTGTCAAGATATAGATATCAATGACAGTAAATAACAATCAACAAAATATTTACATTGACATTGCGTCATAATCACATAAACGTTAATGATGTCACATTTTTAGTATCAAGAATACCTTAATCATGACACATTTTTTACGTCGCATGTCTTCTTTGGATGACTGTATATTATTATCAACGAAAGTTCATACGACGATGACACCTATCTATCGTCACAGAAGTTTGGTTGATAACAGTATTACAGTGTCAAATAAGTACATCTCATGATTATTTTGTTAAATGTAAAAGAAATATTTATAATGATGAAATTTATTTGTTTGACACAAAATAGGTACAAACATAAATAAAAACTTTCATATATAAATATAAAGTTGAAGTTGATAGCATTTTTACAAAGAAACTAAATACAAGGAAACTAATAACCAAACTTGGTAAATTTTTACAAAGAAACTAAACACAAGTGTTGCTACGAGTATTGCCACTAACCCAACGAAAAAGCTCACATGTTAATAACTTGCTTGGTGGCTTCATCACTTCAATGGGTTCATGCACGAGCACGACCTAGTACAAAGGACAATATTCATTTAAGAGCTCAACTTAATACAAACCATTAAACTTATCGAAAATGAACACAAACCATTAAACTTATCAAAACTTAGGAACATATATAAAAAGAAAATTTATCATGAACCCAACAACTAAACTTATAAAAAATGAGCAAAAACTATTAAACTTACCAAAACTTAGGAACATAATCACACTTACTAACTTACCAAAACTTTGAAACATAAAAAGAAAACTTATCATGAACCCAACAACTAACTTATCAAAAAAAAACTTAGGAACATAACAACACTCACTAACTATAACCACCATAAAAACAATATAGCAATAGTACACAATATTCTTTTTAAAATGAAAGACAACAAATTAACTATGGCTACCATAACTGCAGGATAGCCATAAACACAATGTTTAAAATTAAAAAATAATAACAATTATTTAAGCAAAGTATGGACTTGGGTTTGACTATGTCTTACCCCCTTTAGAGAGTTTTCTTGCTCAAAAGGTCAAGTGAGGCCAAAGAAGGATTGCCTTTGAACTCAACCTATCAACATAACAAGCACTTCAACAAGTATGGATGCTTGTTTTTTTGTTTCCCTGCAATGTCATTAACTTAAACCTATTATTCTTGATTTGAAGAAAATTTTCAGCTATTCGATACCTGAAATGAAGTCTTAAACACTCAAATGCAGCACAAAAGAGCTGGAAAGAAAATACTCAAAGCAAAAACTCATTCATTATACAGTAATATTAGCATCAAGTTTAAAATCAATACTCTCCCCACCACCAATGTCTATAGAATTCTAAAACATTCTAAATATGCAAAGCTTGCAACAAGATGGCCGGTATAATTTTTAAACATTTATCAATTTTATTTGCAAAGTATGGAAAGCTAGATCATTTAGTAAAGTTTATGTACTATAGGATTCACAAAATAATCCATTATTATAACTCCAAAACTAAACTAAACTAAACTTATTAAAACTTAGGAACATATCAACCAAATAAATTTAAAAACAATAAATCAATCTCATCATGAATCAACTAAAACAACTTTGACTTGTAAGAAAGAAAATTCATGTCTTGGAGACTTTAAGATCTAAGATTCTCAATCAATATCAAGTAGAGACTTACATTTTTTTTTCAACTCAGTTGTTTCGTCATCACCCTTCATGAATGAGAACAAGCATAAAAATTGTTAGTCTTGTCCATTGCAATGCTAGAAAAAAAATGAATAAGTATATAAACTAGAATCAACGAAAACATGGTTCATTCCTAAAATTTACTAAGTGACATAATCTAAAGGATTTTCAACAAGGGCACACTCAGTTTGTATTTTAAGCAAATGATAGCAAGAATTGGCAAGCGGTTTCAAAATAATTGAGTAAATAGTTCCACCTGAATAAACACCAAAGATAAAAACTGAAGGACAATTCAGGATGATTCAACCATTCACACCATGACCCACGTATTCATATTGGACATGTATATTTAATCTCAAGCTCCACAAACATGAACCAAACTCACCCAATCACAACCTTTGGCAAACTCTTAAAGTCCTACTCATGCTAACTACAATAACTTGAACCTTTGAGCCTCTATTTTTATTATAACATCATACTTAGGCCTTTTTAGCTCTAACAACATCCACACCAATCCACAAATCATTATATGCTTCATAAACGGAATTTTCACGCATGATATTACAATTTACAAGTTCTCAAACATATATTAAAATTCAAAATAAGGAACTTAAAGGGCTTAAGTCCAAACGACTACTTACAAAATTTACTCCAAGGTTCAAGACAGCTCGAACTCGAATACTTGATCTTAAATCGTCAAATAAAGGCCCCAAAACAGTGTTGTAAGTAGCTGGACAACAGCGCGAAGACCAATTTTGCCCAAAACGACATTCAATCGTAATGGGTAATCTTAGGAATTTAGTTCGACAATCATTAAATTCACTTTAAATCATCAAATTAATGCTAAACATACTTTATTGACCAAAATCCACCTCAAACTAATGTTGGAATACTTACCCACACCAAATCGAACTTGTACACGGCTATACGAACACCGAGCTTGCAGGAATTCAACCCAAAAGCTCCTCTTCCCTACTGTCTAAACAGAATCGAGAGAAAGAGAAAAAGAATAAAGCAGTCAGAGCTGGGCGGCGCGTGGACGGCAAACGGCGGTTGCAGATCGGTGACCAAAGCTTACGGGTTCACGGCGAATCTGGGCTGCGCGGACGGAACTGCAGCATGCGGCGTTGCGTGTAGCAGCTGCGAGCAGTACGGCGATGGCTGCACGCGAGGAGGCTAGCAACGTCTGCTGCTCGAAGAAGAAAAAAGAAAAAGAAAAAAAATAGCAGTTAGAGAGGGAGAGCCAAACGAGAGAGGGAGAGAGAAGGAAGACGAAGGGGAGAGAACAAAGAAAACGAAGGGAAGAGAAAACGAAGAAAACAAAGGAAAATGAAGGGGAGAGAGGCTACTGAAGAAAATGAAGGGGAGAGAGGCATAGAGAATAAGGGAAAAGGGGCTTAGGGCTTTCTTTTTTTTTTTTTTCTTTTTTTTTTTTTTTTCTCCTATGTTTTTCTCCTATTTTTTTCTCCCTTCTTTTACCCCCTTTTTTAAACTCTCAAAATTGAATTTAAAATCATAAAGATAAGGGTGAAAGAAGCTTAGGGAGAAAACAAACTTAGAAGATAAAATTGGCCTCATTAAATTAAACTTAAACTAAAATTCAAATGGAAAAATTAAATTCCCAAAATAATGAATTTAGGATTTAACTAAAAATTTTCTAATCCAGAATTTCAAAAACCTAATTATCTTAATTCAATCCATTTAAATCTAATTCACTCAAATTAGATTATAGGCAATTTTTTTGATTAACCCGAAATAATCTCCAAGCAATAAAATTAGAAACCATATAACTAATTAATTCTAAATATTTTAAATACTAACTTCAACACTAGATATCAAGGTTGTAAAACTAACAAAGCCATTCTATTCATGGATATGTTCGAAAGCATTTGCATCCAAAGCCAAATTAAAAAATGGTTTACTATCCCTCACCCAAATTATAGGGCCAAAAGTCAAAGTCATTTCCAACAACCAACTTAAACTTCAAAATAGTTCCATTTTAGGAAAGATTTAGAATAAGATTTCAAGGGATAAACTTGAGGCTTTTTATTTAATTTTTTATATTTTAATTAATGACTATTACATAATGTCGTAATGCATTGACACTAAAAAAAATGTCATAACTTTTGGAAAATATGAAAATACTAATTTTCCGCCAAAACACATGCACCTTAGTTTGACTATGAAATGATTTAAATAAAAAATACATTTGGAAAAATATTAGTTATTTCTGTTTAATGACCGTTAATCATAGTCATAATTTTGTGACTTTGAAAAACTGTCATAACTAAAAAAAAAAAACGAAAATCTCCATTTTTTTCGGTCAAAAACGCGTCTTTTGGGCTTTTATGACACTTTTTTCTCTCTCTCCCCTTAATTTACCTTCACCATTGTGTCATGGAAACCCATTTTTGTTGTAGTGAATTCAATTTAGACCTTATGCTTTTAAAAGTTTTGTTACATTCACGTAATTATTCTTAATGAAAAAAAAAATTAATATCTCTATCATTAATGAAAAGTGACAAAAATCTAACTAGACAAGTTGTTTGTGATTGATTCTATTAAGAACAAAAATAACAAATAGCATATTATATGTTGTTGCACTTTAGTTGAAATCAAAAGAGCCTCTAGTCTATTTTCAACTTTTCAACTAAATTAATATGCGTTCTAAAATTCAATATCTAAGTTCATGTTTTTTTAACTAAATATGATTTTTTAGACGTTTCTCTTATTGAAATAAAATAGGTTAAAATATCATTTTGGTCTATGTGTTTTGGATTTTGTTTCATTTTAGTCCATATACTTACAAATGTCCAGAAGCTTAAAATTGGTCCCTAATCTTAGTTTATTGTTAACTTTTCTATTAAAAAAAAAATTAACCTCTATTAGATTTCCATCTATAAATTTTAGAAATATGTTCAAATTGTGTCTTTTTTTGTATTAAAATTATTATTATTATTTAACCAATTTTGATAAAAATTAATTTCAAACTTATTATAGAGACTAATTTTAAGCTTTATTGAAAGTACATGAATTAAAATGAGACATTTGAAAGTATATATAGAGACTAAAATAAAACAAAATCCAAAGTACAGAAACCAAAATAGTATTTTAACCAACAAAATATTATATCAACAAGCTCTTATTTTTTTTCTCCTCATGATCTCATTTCCCATTAAGGTGATAGAGACATTTCGTTGAAAAAAAAACAGAGAGTAGATAGGGACATTTGTTAAAAAAAATGGGACAGTTAATATAATTACTAAAAAAAGTTAAACCATAAAGGGTATGAGTATTTTTAATCTATTAACATTTTTCACAATGCCAACATGAATATGGCTAACTGGCATAAAATGTATACTCTTGACCAAAAAGTCAGATGTTTGAATCTCTCACCCTACATGTTGTCATAAGAAAAAAAAACATTTTTTGCAATAGTTGTGTAAAAGTTAAATTCTTATATTTTTGTCACGAAGCTTCTATAAAATTATATTTTGTTGCATACTTAATACAAAATCTTATTCTACCCATTCACAAAATTTAATACAACGTTATTTAAAACGCACAACATATCAGTTCTATTAAATTAGTTAGCACTCACATGCCTTGTGATCGGGTAAACTTTGGGTGAAGAAAAGTAAGCAAATACGTTCAACCCTAGTGCAAGTGCACACTGCCGATGCAAGTATTAAAACAGGAGTATTCCTGAGTATCGATCCAACAAGGAACGATGTAACAAAAATATTGTAAAACAAAGTGTAAGGAAATTTCAACTTAAAACTAAAATTGCAAAAACAAGGTTGGGATGGTGTATTGGTAAAAAGAGAATATTGCAAAATCTAATTGCAAGTTAAAGTGACAAAAATTGTAAAACTGAATTGTAGAATCAAAAATTGTAAAATAAAGTGATAAAGATTGCATAATCGAAAATTTGCAATATTGAATAACAAATTAGATAGAATTGGTAAATGAAATTGCAAAAGAAATTTTAGAGAAATGAGGGGCTCAAGAATGTTATTGCCCTAAGTTGTAATTGCAAACTAAAATTGCAATTCCAACCTATTCTACATTCAATTGTAAACCAAAATTACTACTCTTATTCACCTTGAAATTAGGTTTTAGGAGACTAAGTGAGTGACTTATATGTCTATAGTCCATCTATCTTAGATAATTTAGCTCAACAATTTTATGGGTTTTGGAGTCTTTAATCCCTATGTCTAGGACAAAGAATTGGCTTATATCTAAGCTCTTTTCTCGATCACTTTGTGCGAAATATGCTTATCACTAACCCCGTCGGTATTAGATCTAAGCTTGAATTGCTACCTTAGTTGATCAATCTAGGATCTCAACGAAATTTTGTTCAACACAAGCAAACAATTGAGATGTAGGCTTAGTTTTTGTGGAATTTTGGCTACAATTACTTCTTAGGAAGTTCACATCCTTGAACCTCCTAAGAAGTTTAGCTCATATTAAAAGCAAAAATCCTACAACTAATTTTAGAATTAAAATCCATGCAAGTAGAATTGCTAAAAACCCTATTTGCAACCATAAATTAATTGTGTTAAAGACAGCTTGCTATCATAATTGAATTGAAATTTTGAATAACCAAAGCAATAGACAAGCATACTTAATTTCTAGACAACCCACAAAATAAACAAACTTCAGTGACATAAATACTCAGCAAAAATCTGAAACAAAACTCATAAAACCACCATGAATCATAAACTTTCAGCATAAGTAAATTGAATTCCTCCAATATAAATTGAATCCAATGAGAATATCAAGTGTATTAGAACAAAGCTTGACAAGAACACAACTCAACTAATTAAAACAGAAACTGAAATTGAAACATAGTACTTCCAACAATATTCGATAAATCTTCACTTCTTCTTCAATCGATTCAATCCCTCAACTATTTCTAGGAAGAGATTAAGTCTTAACAGCCCAAGTTTTCACTTGAATCGGATTGGAAAATATGAAGGAAAACAGAAGAAAGTATGGCAGCATCTCTCAATAAAAACACGAAAAAAAAAATAGAGGAAGAAAACTGTAGAAAATAGAGTAGAAAAATGAGAGGAAAACCCACGAAATTGACTCCAAAAACGCCTCCAAAACCCCATTCTCTTCTTCACTCATCTTCTCTCCTTTTTAGGCCTTCATTAGGGTTGAATAATGCTCAAATTTTGTGCTCAAAATCCCCAAAATCGTGCAAGAATTGATGATTTTCGGATATGGGTAAATGCAATTTTTTTTCCTTTTTTGAATTTTTCTGCTATTCCAGAATTGCAATTTCATGAAATTGAAATTTTGGTTTTGCAATTTCCATGGTTCCTCAATAATTGCAACTTCATCTTGCAATTTCGATTTTGCAATTTCCACAATTCCTGTACAAAAGAAACTCTTCTTAGTTTAATTTTTCTCTTTTTCTCATTTTTTTCTTTTATATGCACTTCTCACAACTTATTGATGTTTTTCAAGCATTTTATCAAATTTCTCCTATGATTTCTAAAGAAAAGCAAGCATAATTTAAGCTTATGAGCATTAAATAAGTCTTAATTCTAAGGCTTATCACCTTGCAAGAGTTTTTTTTAAAGGTTGTTTAGGGTAGAGAATATGAGTTATTTAGTTTGAGGAATTAATAAGTCTTGAGAGTTATGAAATCTATGTTTGGAGTGCAGAGTTGCTTAGTATGAAGTTATGAAGTCTATGTTAGTGCAGAGTTGTTTAGTCTAGAGTTATGAAATTTGTGTTTGGAGTGTAGAGTTGTTAAACTTAAAGTTCGAAAATTTGAATTTACGTTTGCTGTTTTTTTTTTTTTTTTTTTTGTATAGTGTTTTCTACAATTTTTCAAAATCTTATTATTAAGGATTTGTTCTATAAATTCTAAGATTGAGATTTTTTGTTTTTATTAATTTAGGTATATTTATTTTACAAATTTTTTGACAATAATGATTGAGAATGAGGATCAAAAATTATTTTTTTAAAATATTTAAATAGTTTTTGGTACAAGAGATTTAAAATTTTTTCTAGTATGTCAATTTTAGTTTTTAAGGTCTTGTTTGATAACCATTTGACTTTTTCTTTTTGGTTTTTGAAACTTAAGCCTATAAATACTACTTCCATCTATGGAATTCTTTGTTGTCTACTTTTTACATATGTTTTCAAAAATCTAGCCAAGTTTTGAAAATTTAAAAAAAAAAAAATAGTTTTCAAATACTTGTTTTTGTTTTTGGACTTTGGCTAAGAATTTAATTGTTTTCTTAAGAAAAATGAAAATTATGGTAGAGAAATGTTGAAAAAAACAAACATAATTTTCAAAAATCAAAAACTAAAAACTAAATTATTATCAAACAATGCCTAAACTTTAAATTTATTTCATTTGGGTCCTTAAACTTAGAAAAGTTTTAGTTGTTGAACTTTTCAAAAATTACAAATTTCTTCCCTAAAGAAATTTTTAAAATTGATAAAATGGAAATGACTTTTCAGAATAGTTTAAAAATAAAACTTAATTTATCCATGTGGCCACGGTTATCGATGACTTCTTTGAAAACTAATAAACCAATTTTTAATATTGAAAAAGATATTATATTTTAAAGGATAAACGTTAAACATATGTATTATCAAGCATTTTAAAAATAAATATAATTAGAAAATAGATTCTATGCACACTATCATAACTTAAGTCCCGTTTGATAACTATTTGATTTTTTATTTTTAAAAATTATACTTATAAATACTACTTCTAGCTATGGATTTTCTTGTTTTGTTATCTACTTTTTTTTTACCTATATTTACCTATGTTTTCCTCACAATTTATAAGATATATGAGTTACTCATCTCATTGCCAATTAATTTTGAGATGGAAACCCATGTAATCTAATATGGTATTAGAGCCCATGAAGCCCAAACGAGTATTCAGACTAAAAATTGGGATTCGATTCAAGAATTGTGATCCAAAGAGGCACCATCTTGAGATGATATGTTGAGGATCTCACATTGGAAAAATGAAGAGATGCCTCACAATTTATAAGATATAAGCACAATTTTCAAAAATCAAATAGTTATCAAACGGAACCTTAGAAAACTAAAATATACTTATTTAATTTTATAGATGAAGCTATTGGAATTTTTTTTAAGAAATGAAATTTATAATTACATTTACAAAAATAATATTTTTTTTAGATTTTCTTTTAGAAAAATAAAGGCGATAAAAAAAATAAAGTGCTGAAACAAAATAAGTAAAAATAAAAAATGTGGTGGTGGAAATTCGAATCTCCAACTTCAAATGATTGTTCCCTAAGTGTCGAGCTATGCTAGCTTAAGTTGGCATAAGGTATAAGTTATCGCGTAAATCTGGATTCAACCTCTTCTTCTCTCTCGCTAACTAAGTAACAAAAGACGTGCATAGGTGTGGCACTTTACCAAACACCGCTGTTGAAGTTAGTGTTCAGTCGAGGTGATTACAACTAATAAACAAGATAATTTTCATGTACTTTTCACTAGAGTGGTTGTCTCTTTATTATTTATAGTGAATCATTTAGTAACAAAAATCACAGAACGTACGTAATCTTAGAAGATGATTGAGCGCATTCATGAAGGTGAATGTTTCAGATTCGTGATCATGTCGAGTTGAGGTTTACTCAGCGTCGACTCACTATTTAACAAACACCTCGACATTGGATGCTTCCTTCTTGAGAGCCACATGTTAATACCCTTAACAATATCTATTACTTTTTCTAATGCTGAAGGTTTCGTCACCAACTCCCATGTTATTTGTTAAGGAAATTATGTTAAAGAGCACGTTTTCAACCATATATTTTACAAATGATACATTTTAAGAAAATATCAGCTTTAGCATGACTCATATTTCAGCAACTATTTTATTTCATTTATACCGTTATAAATTTTGCACATCTTTATAATAATTATATTATTGTTATCTAATGTTGTCATAATGAAATCATTTAGTTTACGTAACTAATTATACCATTAATTACACACATATATATTTTTTTTCTAACTTTTAAGATTTTATTATCAAAATTTCAAACTTCTAAATGTTGTTGTCGTTTATCAATTTGCATATAGGTTCCAGGAACTCAAAATATATTTTTTATAAATTTCAAGATTTTATTCTCAAAATTTAAAATTTCTAAATGTTGTTGTCGTCTATCAATTTGAATATAGGGTTCAAGAAACTTCACATTTTTTTTTGTCGTGTCATCCTTTTTTTTTTCAAACATTTTGCTCAGCACGCTAATTTTTTTTGCCTTCCAATTACTCTAACCTCTCTTGAGTTGGCCGTCAACCGCGATTCAAAATGAGTATTGTTGTTTCCATTTTACTCTCACTTTGTTAAATATTTATTATTTTTTTATTCATTCTTATATTATTTTATATTTTCTTGATGACGACTTTTTCAAATGATGTTTAATTTTTTTTTGTTTTCTTATTTAATTTCTTATTCACTTTTTTTATTATTTTTTTTATGGTCAATTTACTCGAAACACAAGTTATAATAGGTATTGTTGGTCATAAACTTCACTATATAGATCGTTTTGCTCATGTATTTATGTATTATGTTATTGTTATGTTTCGTCTTTTTTTCTTCGAAATGAGTTATAGTACATGTACATGGTATATGTGTTATGAACGTCATTAGTTATATGGAATATTATTGAAAATACACAACGTTAAATATATACTATTCAGTATGTTGTACACATAAATATATACATTGAAATATACTATATAAACATCAATATGTAATCCTATTATCTTTTATATAGGTAATAATCCTAATTATATTCTGTTGGGATTTATGCCCTAAAGCCTTGTAATTGACTATTTATTTAATAATTAATAATAATTTTGATTATTTTATTTGCAATATAATATTATTCATTATATGAAAATTTTAAAGTTTTTAGTGTAATCTTGAACAGTATGTGGTTGACATACAGGAGGATGGTGTTCAAGAAATAACCTAAAGAGTCATAGTATATGGATAAGGTTGGGTGCCTTATCCTGGTAACACTATAGATACGACCCACTTTGTAATAGTTACAAATGATTTGATCCAAATCGTTCATGTGGAGACATGTGAGTGGAGGTATCTTATACAATGAGTTTGTATAAAACTGGACCACGAAATATTTAATGTCTCTTTATAAATCCGTTAATTGAGAAGATTAATATTTCATCAGAATGATCATATGCGACTCGATCTTAATCTTGAGTGAGTTATGAACTCCTGCCTGTGAGGGCTTGTCCTTTGATTTGCATGGGTGAGAGTGGATTTTGTTGTCGATTCAATAA
Organism: Trichosanthes truncata; assembly: GCA_033996785.1. Lineage (NCBI taxonomy): Eukaryota > Viridiplantae > Streptophyta > Magnoliopsida > Cucurbitales > Cucurbitaceae > Trichosanthes > Trichosanthes truncata. The sequence continues at coordinate 81,402,348 of JAWPNB010000003.1, forward strand.
GCCTACTATTTTGGGGACTTGACCAAATGGGGAGCTGGGAACATAATTTCACAAAATGGAATTCACTCATTTCCTTATAGGGTAAGTAGATGAGTAGTTCCCTTAAGTGTTAATTTTGGGACTTGAACAATGGGGTCCCACCTTCTTACTGGCCCGAGAGGGATTTAGTTTATGGTTGGATCATAAACAAATTGTTCATTAGAGGATCAGTGGTACTTAAGGTGCAAGATGTAATTACAGGGTTAAAACGGACTTTTGACCCAGCTGTAATTATGAACAACTCGTGAAGAATCGACTTGGCATGTAGTGATTATATCAATGGACACAACTTGTCCTACAGTGCATAAGAGTGCAACTTTAGGTCTATAGTGGAGTGACTCTAGAGTTAATGAATGAAAATTGATTAATTAAAGAGTTTAATTAATTAATTTTGTATCCTTTGAGCTTATAATCTGTAGGTCCATAAGGTCCCCTTGGTAGCTTATAATAACACTAAAAGATCAATTTAGTTGAAAGAAAAATTTGAAATGTTCAAATTAATATTTAATATATTAGATATATTAAATATAAAAGAGAAAAATATATTTATTGTATTTGATACATTAAATATTAAAATAATTAATGTATATTAGATACATTAAATAAAAGATATTTATTAAATTTGAATTGGATTCAAATTAGAAAATAAATGTCGTAGGAGAATTTTAAAAGGTTTGAATAAGATTCAAATTGGTTAGATAAATATATTTAATATATTAGATATTAAAATATATTTTAATATATTAGATATTAAAATATATTATTTAATTATTTTCCCCATACCACTATAAATAGGACCTTAGGGGTGAGCCATTGTGCATTCTTAACAACACACATCTCCTCAATAGAGAGATTTCTCTAATTCTCTCTAGACCTCTTCCTCTCCAATCCCTTGTGGATTTTCTTTCAATAGGCTCCCACAAGCCTTGACTTGTGTTCGAGTCATAGCTAGGAAAATTTTATGGAGAAGATAAAGATCCGCCAGAAGAATCTCCATATTTTCAAGGTATGTTATGCTTAACCATAATATTATTATTTAATTCTAAATAAACTCAAACCGATTCCTACGCTTCCGCTTCGGTTTAATTAGATTATTCCCTTCATATTCTTAGATGTATATTATACAAACACACATATATAATTCTCATATATTTTATATAGGTAATTAGTTATATTATGTATAATCATATATTAGATATATATAATAAACTATGTAATATTTTCATTATATATGCATTAAACAATAGAATGTTAAATATATACTACACAGTAGTATGTTGTACCAATAAATATATACTCATATAAACGTCATTATTTATATGGTACATGCTTGAAAATGCATAATGATAAATATATACTATGTAGTATATTATACACATAAATATACTCATATATATATATATATATATATATATATATATATATATTATATAAACGTCTTTATATAATTCCTATTTTCTGGAAGTAGTTGAGTTGCTCCTACTTCCCCAATTTCTCCCTCATTTTGCAGTTCAATATCATACACTAACACACGAGACATATTTTCTTTTGAACTATCACTTTGAAAAAATGAAAAAAGAAAAAAAAAACTTAATTATAATATTGGGAAGGTAGAAAAAATATAAACATAATATATAAATTATATGTATGAATCTTTTGTAACATTTTTCTTTTGTTTTTTATAAATATTTTTTCTGGTCATCCCGAACACTTGATTAGTGTTCAACAATGCTTATACAATTCAACACATACTCCACTTAAATGACATTGTAACATATAATCCATATAATCGGAGACAAGATAGTATTTCTATGTGATTGATTACTAAATAAACCCTATATATGTTTGAAATTTGAAATATAAACCCCATTTATAACAACGTGTTAAGCTAGGAATAATTATAGGTACACATAGTGTACCTATAGAAAATAAAACTTTGAAACACACACCATATATAGTTTATTCTTGTTATTGGATTATTCGAAATAAACCCTATATATGTTTGAAATTTGAAATGTGAACTCCATTTATAAACTTTAAAATATAAACTCCACACACACACACACACATATCTTCTATGTACTATGTTCGTTGTTCGCTGTTTGAAAAATCTAGAAACTTGAAGGAAGTTGACAAATCAAACCACCGACAAAGAAGCTAGCAAAGCAAACCCACCACCGTTGAAGGAAAACCCACCACAATGTGTGTCGTAGAAGAAAAACCACCATCGTAAAAAATCGAAAGTCACACCGTCTATTGGTGATGTTGAAGGAAACGTTCGATTTTAAGAGTTGAATGAAGGTGAGGTTGCCAATTGAATGGTTTGATCCTAAATCCTCTATTTTGATGGAGAAAAACGTGAAAGAGATTTGGAGAGAGAGGTTATTAAAGACATGAGATATTTGGGGGATTCTTCCAAATCTATTATACAAATGGTTATGGAAAATATTTCAATTAATTCTTTCCATTTTTTCCTCATGAATTTACATCAATTACAATCTATAATGGGCATATATGTAAATTCAATCCTCCTTCAAACTGCTGGGCTTATGACAAAGCTGAAATTTATTCCAAATCTTGACATTTGTGTAATTTAATACTTCAAATGAGCTATTTATGTATTTAATTTTTTCTGTTAGTGACTCAAATAATTAAACTAAACTAAAATATATATATATTAGGACATGAAGCTAAAGATAGAATAATAAGATAAATCAATTTTTTGGAGAACTCCATAGATTTAGGGCCAATTTTTCAATTTAAATTCGAGAATCATTTATGAATTCATAGTCAATAGTTAAAGTAAACGGTACTAAGAATTCTCTTTCTTTATAATCAATCAAATTACTATTCGATAAATCAATTTTTTGGGGAACTCCATAGATTTAGGGCTGAATTTTCAATTTAAATTCAAGAATCATTTATGAATTCATAGTCAATAATTTAAGTTAACGGTACCAAGAATTCTCTTTCTTTATCATCAATCAAATCATTGTTCAAACAGAGGAATGGGGTGATAGTAAGTGCACACTGTCAAATAAGTAGTATAAAATTAGAAGTACTCCAAAGTATCAATCCCACAGGGAATAGATACAACAAAATTAAAAAAGATTGCAAAAATTATTCTCAAATAGCAATTAAGCAAAAACTTGATCGAACTGAAACGTGGGGGCTTTAAGGAAAGGTTTTTAGTTTAAAAATAAAGCTCCAGTCTAGTGCAAGTACACACTGTTGATGCAAGTAATATAAAATTTGAAGTATTCCAGAGTATCGATCCCACAGGAAACGGATACAACAAAATCCAAAAGATAGCAAAAATTATTTTCAAATTACAAGTTCGGTAACCAAGGTTATAAAAATGTTGGAAGGTGTTTTTGACAAAGGAAAATAAATAAAATAATAAATATGAAAAAGAGAAATTCAAGTTGTTCATGCCCATTTGGAGAGAAATGCAACTAAAATGCAATTGGAATCATAACTAACATAAGAAACTAAGTAAACCGAATTCAACTCCTATTCGACCTTCTATGAAGTATCTTTAGGAGGCCAAGTGATTAAACCTATATTTCTATAGCTAATCTAACTTAGATATATCCGTGCACAACTCTAGTGGTTTTGGAGTCTCGCCCTATGTCTAGGGTTGATGTTTAGGACTTATGTCTAAGTTTTTTCCTCGATTGATTTTACGACATCTGCCTTCCCTTAACCCTTTCGGCATTAAGTTCAAGCTTGACATGCAACACTAGTTGGCCGACTAGGTTTACCCAACATCGAACTCACCAAAAGCAAACAGAGTTCAAGTGTTAGCTAGATTGTTTTTGCTATCGAGTCTTACATCTTTCCTTTAGGGTATTCACAAACTTGAATCCCTAAGGAAATTTAGCTCATCATTGCAAAAGCGAAAAACAAATCTTTAAAATAATAAAAATGCATAACTGTGAATGAAAGAAAGAATAGATAAACTTCTGGAATGTAGAAATAAAAATAACTTAACCAAAACTTAAAGAACGTAAACTAGAATAAAACTTTGGTAGAAGAAAATTAATTCGAACAAGCTGGAAATTTTATTAAGAACTAAGAACTCAATGCCGAAAATACAATAAAAACTTAAACAACTAACTTGAATTTTGAAATACAACTAAATGAATGAAAATACAACAACAACTAAGTTCCTAAAACATAAGAAAATAACTTAAATAAAACATAAATTAAATTCTAAGAAACAGAAGAACACAGCCCATTTTTCACTTCTTACTTAATCAATTCAACTCCACTTGTTTCAAAGGGAATTGAGCCTTCACTTCCTTCAACTTTCGTTGAGGAATGATTGAGTTTCGAAGTTGAAAGGGGCTGGAAAACAGAAGAAAAACAGCAGCGAAAAGAAATCAAACAGTAGAAAAATACAACAGAAAATACGGCAGAAAATCGTGAAAACAGTAGCTCTTGAGGCTGAAAACGGCTGGAAAATAATGATCCTTCTTGTGGTTTCTCCTTCCATATTTATAGAGGATTTGGGCTAGGGTTTCCTTATTGAACGATGCATAATTATGGCCAAAATTGCAACTAAAATCGTGGATCTCAGAAAATTCCTAAATTTTTGGAGATTTGTGGATTTTCCTTTAAAGTCCAAATCTGATGGAATTGCAATTGCAATTCTGTTGCAATCTTCAATTTCATGCACAAAAACATCAAGTAAGTGTGGTTTTCATTTTCTTTTGTTTTCTTTTCTCCACTTAATTTAAAAGGCTTCTAACAATAATTCAATTTAAACCAAGTTTTTGCTACATTTTTAGCTAATAACACACATAAAATAACAAGAATAACTAAATATAGAGGCCAAATAATTGTCATAAATGAGAATTATCACACTCCCAAACTTGAGATATTGTTTGTCTTCAAGCAATTGCAAAATAAATATAGAGACATAAACACAAGCCAAAGAAGATTCTAAGAATAATTCTTTTGAAAAATACACCTCTCAGGAGAAGTCTCATGCTCATAACATTTTAACTTTACTTGAATGCTTCCACTACATGCAACTTCCATGTCTTCCTTGTCTAAACAAAATACTTTCCTCTCACAACCTCACCTTGGATTCATACTACTTATTACCTTTAGTCAAGTTTCACTCAGTTGCTAAACAAGCTAACTTTACACGTTTTTCTTAACTAACAATGTCCCCCCCAAACTTGTTTTTCACTGCTAGGATTGATAATAGCTTGTCGAAGGCTCTATCAAATATATTTTATAAACCTAAACCTCTAAAATTTGTAATAATAGTGGCCAGGGTTGATCACAGGGATTGGATTTCTTAATTCATTTAAGTACCGTAATTACTCTTATTTAACTTTATTTAGAGAAATAAGTCAAATGAAAACAAACTAAACTAAAGAGTTAATCTAGAAAGAAAAATATAAATGGAGACACAATAAGAGAGAAATATCTTAGGGAATCATTTTCACCAATTAGATTTATAGCAAAAACTACCAAGATTTATCATGCAAATATTCCATAAGCCAAGAAGTGAAGGTATTAACTGACTCTTTCAAGTACAATTAACTCTTATGCAATGTTATAAATCTAATATCTCTATCTAGATTTTAATAGCATGCAAGACATTAAACAACTTCTTTTAAGGGCTTCTATGAGAATTCTCCACTTTCATGCAAGAATTTACAAATAGTCATGCAATTAAGTTCTAGCCTAAACCAGACTTTTTCAAGCACAAATTTAGACCAATAAAACAAATAATCTGTGATCAAGAGATTATAAGCATTAAATACATAAAAGCATGAATGAAACAAAAGCATTCAATCAAGGTATTTAATCAATTAAAACCTCAAGTCTAATGGCTACATCAAAACCCCAAGTATTAGGAACAAAGATACTTAAATTCATACAATTAAACCTCTAAGTTCCTAATTTACAGCCACAAAACAGAAACTAAAGCTAAAGGAAAAGGAAGAAATTAGCAAACGATGGTCGATCCCGCGTTCCTGTCGTGATCTCCAAGTCCGTCGAGCTTTGGATCTTCAAAAAATGCTCCACAAATGCTTCCAATTGCTCCCTAAACCCTTAAATTCAGATTGGAATCGAGATTAGGGCTACAACTCTTGGATTGGCCTTCCAAAACGACGCAAAAAATGATGCTTATATAGGAAATCTCGAGGCAGCGTCGAGACGCTGCAAGAAAAATGTTTTACGTGCGTGTTTTAGCGAAAACCAATGTTTTTATGTTTTTCGTAGCGTCAAGACGCTACCTGCAGACAGTACTGCCCATTTTTGATATATCTCTTTGCTCGGGTGTCCGAATGACCTCCAGTTTGATGTGTTGGAACCGTGATTCAATGTAAAATCTCCCAAAACATGCCTTATACTCAAATAACATTTTTAATCTTCTTGAATTTTCAATTAAGCTTCAAAAGGCTCTAATATTCACCAAAATACTTTCAAACACTTAGTTTTGCTCATCAAGCTCAGTTTCTACAAAATTAAGAGAAATAGGCATAAAAGCTCACAAAATAATCACAAAACTAACATAAATAATAGGACATAAGATAACAAGGATGCATGCTTCTTTTTTTCTTTCTTTCTTTTTTTTCAAGAGGGGACCTTTTTGTCATTCGTGCCTGAAAGTATCTAGCTACAAGTACTTATCACATTAAGGTTATTTTCACATACTCACTTTCTAATTTAACCTTTCATGCAAAGGAAATCATGGGTATCATGACTACCCTTAGTTACTTAGTTAACCTTTGGAATGAGGAGTATCCTTTTTTCTTTTTTCTTTTTTTTTTTTGAATCCTAACATCTGTTACAATGACATAGTATTACAACAACATACTATTACAACAGTAGTATTACAACACATATTATTACAATAGTAGTATTACATATATTACATGACTCACCCCCCCCCCCCCCCCCAAAAAAAAAACTTAAACAGGTCAATGTCCCCATTGACCAAGGATAGCACAAGGGGTGAAAAGAGGTGATTTGCAAAACATCTAAGCTAGACTCTCCTAAGGGGATTTAGTGTACAAACTTAGATGAGTTGAGACTTGGGTGTTTTATAAAGACAATGAATCATTAAGTTGTTTGTCTGAGAAGCATCTACGTAATATTTTCTTAGTATTTAATGAACTGAGCATACTCCAAATTTCTACATTACGGGTATTCAACAAGAACAAAACTCAAAGAAATCAAACAAGAAATGCGTTTGTCAACTTGAACATGTCAAAAGCATTCACAATTGTTTTTTTTTTTTTTAATTTAAGGCAAATGGCTAAAGAAATCATAAAAGAACCTAACTAAATCTTAAACCAAAAGAAACAAAAAATAAAGTTGGAAAGATAGGTCATAAAGAAACTCCCTTATGTAGAGAAAAATGTGTTGTGTTGCTGCCATTACTTTCTTCAGGGGTCTTGGAGTTTTGAAGAAGAATTGTTGGGAAGTCCGGAAAAGTGGTCAATTGCCTTTGGATAGCAGGAAAGTTATTGATTTATCATTTTCTTTGACGTACTCCCAATATGCCCTATTTGGTTGAGTTTCCTGAATTTGCAATTGCAACTTGCTTTTGCAATTGTGATTGCAAGACTTTTTTTTTTTCACCTGAAAATCAAAAGTAGAGGCATCAAAACGTTCACACAATTTCTCCTAAGCCATAGTTAACTTTTTGAAATTTCCAATTTCGAACTTAAAGTTGATTTATCGAACTCCCAAGTGAATCCCCAGATAGAGGTGTTCATTTAGCGGTCAACTTAAATGCCTCAACCTTGATAGGATTCTCCTTAGACAGAGACTCTCTAAATCAAGATTCTTCATTCTGATTGGAATTCCATAAGTTGAAAATTTCCCTCTCTTTCTTTTTATTATTTTTTTGTTTTAAAAAATGAACGAACAGATAAACTTATCCTATTCCAGTAGGTAGACCGCAACCGTGTTCCTTCATTTTGCACCCAGGTCTTGATGAAGGACGAGATTTCAATCTTAGTTGAGGTGTTGTAATCACAACAGGTCTTGTCTGCTTGAGAGATTTACATGTGAAAGAGTTAATATCACAAAAGCAGAAACAATTTTGGATCTTAATCACTCTAATTACATCAATTTAATCAAACAAACAACATGCTCAAAAACCGAAAAACAGAGTATAAGAAATCTCACCTTTGAAGCTCAAATTCTCCAAACCAGTTGCAAATTTCTAAGCACGAACACTTCGTGGACCACCTCTAGTGTCTTCCCTACTATTCTCAGGCCTTGGAAAGGATTGTGGGATCCTAGTTTGAGAGAATTTTGAGAGAGAGATGGCAAAAGTCTGTAAAAATCTACAGCAATTTTTTTTTCAAAATCTCCTAATCCCTTGTGTTGCATTGCTAATTAAAGCCATTAACAAGCTTCATCAATCTTGCTAAACATGACAACACTTAACCAAGGAGGTTAGTCATCAAAGAGGTGTCCAATTTTGGTGAATTTTGAGTTTGAGAGAGGTTAGTCATACAACCACCACAAACTTCAACATTTTCCACTTTGAAATTCAATTTTGTAATTTAAAATTAATTCTAAATTAATTTTAAAAAAATTGATTATTAATTAATTAATTAATTAAATTATTTTATTTAATATAAAATATTAATTAAATAACTGGATCAAATCCCGATCTCAAAACCGACCTCTCGAACTTGAATCCCTATTCATGTATTAGACCGAACCCATATTTAAATCATTTTAGATATGTCCATCTCTCTTCCTCATAGTTTAATTCATAATTAAACTATGATACGTTAAGTATATCGCATATAATTAACGTTTACTCCCAAAACCCGAATTCGAACAATTCAAATTCTTTTCTCTCATACTGTTACAAGGTTTAGTCCAAGCTAACAAGGAGGACCTAATGGACCTATAGATCATGAGCTCCAACGATACGAGACTAACCGACCAAACTCTTTAGCCAAGCTAATTAACATTCGTTAATCGCCGGGACACTCCACTAAAGTCCAACGGCTGCACTCTTCTCACTGTAGATATATTTCTGTCCACTTGATATAACCATGATTAGTAAGTTGACACTTCACAGGTTGTTCGTAATTACAGCTGGGTTTAATAAACCGTTTTACCCCTGTAATTACTTTTTGTTCCTCAAGTCCCACTGATCCTTTAATGAACAATTGGTTTGTGGTCCAACCAGCAAACCGAATCTCTCTCGGGCCAATGAGAAGGTGGGGCCCCTTGTTCAAGACCCGGAGTCAGCACTTAAGGGAACAACCTCTCTACTAAACCCTAAAGCAGGTAGGAGTGAATTCCTTCTCGCAGGACTATGTCTCCAGCTATCTACCCAATCTTATCTCCAAAATGGGAGGCTTATTGAGTCGAAAATCTCGGGCCACTCTCACCCATGCAAATCAAAGGATAATCCCGAATAAATAGGAGTTCATAGCGTGCTCAGGATTAAGATCGAGTTACCTAGGTCATCATATGAAATAGTCAGTTATGACAGTAAACGGAGTTAAAAAGTCTAAGTGACTATTTCGTGGTCCGGTCTTATGCAAACTCATTGCATAGGATGCCCCCACTCACATGTCTCCACATGAACGATTTAGGATCACATCGTTTGTACTATACAAAGTAGGCAACGTCCATAGTGTTCCCAAGATAAGGTACCCAGCCTTATCCCTATACTATAGACCATTCTGGCTATTACTAAAACTTGATCCATATTCTTGTCTCCACATGAAGTTCAAGTATACATATTATAGCCAAGGGTTCTTAATTTATTGGATTTGGGTTAAAAGGACGCAATTCACTTTATTCAATAACACCTTTATTGAATAAACCTCAATAACATCTTTATTGCAAAATAGAATATACATTCAGTTTACAAACAATGAGTTTTAGGACATAAAACCCAACAACATGTGTCTTTGAAAGTAGATATTGTAGTTGCAGCTAGTGTCACATACTGCAAATTGTCATCCTTCATGCTCTCCTTTTTGCATTCTTTTTTATTTAGCGTTTCCTGCAAACTACAATAAGTGAAAGCAGGACATTCTAGTATCAAGAGCACTTTGGATGTCATTTGCTGTGAAATTGCAACTGTATAGCTCACTGCAACTTTCTTAAGTAGTTCATTCACTTCTTGAGGTGGTTCTTCTTTAATCTCTTCTCTCCCTTCTGGCTCTTTAGTATTTTCAAGTGTTGGAGCACTTTCTACTTTTATTGGGAGTTTTAGATTCTCATATTCGAAATTTACTTGGTGTCACCGCCTCGCATTCTTCTTTTTCTTCTTGTTTGAAAGTCTCTATATTGTTGAACAAAATTCCTTGGGACCTGTTCTGCAATTCATTTGCAATTTGTTCCACTTGGATCTCCAAATTCTATAAAGTTGTGGTTTGGCTTTGCATCACAACATCGCTATTTTCCATGTATTCCCTCACGAGTTCTTCAATGCTAGAATCTTTTGGAATCATCTTCTCTTGTTGGAAACACTAGTGTTGGTGTTGATTTGCAAAACTGGGTAGAAATCCATAACATAAAGAATCAACATTATAAGGACAATTACCAAATAAATGACTTCCTTTACAATAAATACATGAAATATAAGGGATAGGGTTAGCAGGAGCTATGGAATTTCTTATCATCAACGTCTCCATCATGTAGCTTAATGATGAAGCTTGTGTGCTCAATGTTGCAATGATGTCTACTTCCATCTTGTAGATTTTCTAAAGCAATCCAACCCTAAGCTGTATCTTTTGATCCCTTCTTGTAATTTCTCTCACTCGACCTGCAAAACAATGTAAACAAGAATTGGACATTCTCTTGGAAAGAGGATAATTGCAATTCCAATCTGATTGCAATCTGTGCTAAAAAAATTGAATTTTGTTAGTAAAGTTGTTCCCCTGCAATGGCGCCAAAAACTTGATCGAACTGAAACGTGGGGGCTTTAAGAAAAGATTTTTAGTTTAAAAACAAAGCTCCAGTCCAGTGCAACTGCACACTGTCGATGCAAGTAATATAAAATTGGAAGTATTCTAGAGTATCGATCCCACATGGAACGGATACAACAAAATCCAAAATATAGCAAAAATCGTTTTCAAATTGCAAGTTCGTAACCAAGGTTATAAAAATGTTGGGAGGTATTTTTGGCAAAAGAAAATAAATAAAATAATAAATATGAAAAAGGGAAATTCAAGTTGTTCATGCCCCTTTGGAGAGAAATGCAACTAAAATGCAATTGCAATCATAACTAACACAAGAAACTAAGTAAACCGAATTCAACTCCTATTCGACCTTCTATGAAGTATCTTTTGGAGGCCAAGTGATTAAACCTATATTTCTATGGCTAATCTAACTTAGATATATCCGCGCACAACTCTAGTAGTTTTGGAGTCTCGCCCTATGTCTAGGGTCGATGTTTAGGACTTATGTCTAAGCCTTTTTCTCCATTGCTTTTGCGACATCCGCCTTCCCTTAACCCTTTCGGCATTAAGTTCAAGCTTGACAAGCAACACTAGTTGGCCGACTAGGTTTACCCAACATCGAACTCACCAAAAGCAAATAGAGTTCAAGTGTTAGCTAGATTGTTTTTGCTATCGAGTCTTACATCTTTCCTCTAGGGTATTCACAAACTTGAATCCCTAAGGAAATTTAGCTCATCATTGCAAAAACGAAAAACAAACTTTTAAAACAATAAAAATGCATAACTGTGAATGAAAGAAAGAATAGATAAACTTCTAGATCTATATCTTTATATTCTATTATAGCATTCATAATAGCTATACAAAAACGCTATCAAAAGTCTTAGACTTTTAATAACATGGGCTGTTAGGACTTTCGAAAAACGCTATAAAAGGTCTATTATAGCGTTTTTCGTTAGCTATTGTATATGTTTTTTCTTGAAGTGAGAATGTAGAAATAAAATTAACTTAACCAAAACTTAAAGAACGTAAACTAGAATAAAACTTTGGTAGAAGAAAATTAATTCGAACAAGCTGTAAATTTTATTAAGAACTAAGAACTCAATGCCGAAAATACAATAAAAACTTAAACAACTAACTTGAATTTTGAAATACGACTAAATGAATGAAAATACAATAGCAACTAAGTTCCTAAAACATAAGAAAATAACTTAAATAAAACATAAAATAAATTCTAAGAAACGGAAGAACACAGCCCCTTTTTCACTTCTTACTCAATCGATTCAACTCCACTTGTTCAAAGGGAATTGAGCATTCACTTCCTTTAATTTTCGTTGAGGAATGATTGAGTTTCAAAGTTGAAAGGGGCTGGAAAACAGAAGAAGAAATAGCAGCGGAAAGAAATAAAAACAATAGAAAAATACAACATAAAATATAGCAGAAAATCGTGAAAATAGAAGCTCTTGAGGCTGAAAACAGCAACTCTTGAGGCTAAACTCCCATATATATAGAGGATTTGGGCTAGAGTTTCCTTCTTGAACGATGCACAATTATGGCCACAATTGCAGCTAAAATCGTGGAGACAAGATCTCACAAAATTCCTAGATTTTTGGAGATTTGTGGATTTTCCTTTAAAGTCCAAATTTGATGGAATTGCAATTACAATTTTGTTGCAATATTCAATTTCCTGCACAAAAACATCAAGTAAGTGTGGTTTTCATTTTCTTTTGCTTTCTTTTCTCCACTTACTCAATTTAAAAGACTTCCAACAATAATTCAATTTAAACCAAGTTTTTGCTAGCCTTTTTATCTAATAACACACATAAAATAACAAAAATAACTAAGTATAGAAGCCAAATAATTCTCATAAATGAGAATTATCAATAACCAAAGTAATCAAAGATTGTGATAGATTTTTGTGGAGAAACAGAATAATAAAAGGAAGGAATTCAAGCACATTCATACCCCTTTGATTGGAATTGCGGACTAATTGCAATTGCAATCCTTTGACTCAACACTTAAGCTTTGTAAACTGGATTCAACACCTATTTGATCTTCAATGAAGTATTTTTAGGAGGCTAAGTGATTAAACCGATATTTCTATGGCTAATACGAACTTAGTTAAATTTAAACACAATCTTTTTTTGGTTTAAAAAGTTTTGCCCTATGTCTTAGGGTGAAAAACAATTGCCTATGTCTAGGCTTTTTTCTTTATTGCTTTTACGAACTCCCAACTTTATCTAACATTTTCATAATTAGATTCAATTGATGTATACTAAGCTAGGTGATCAATCTAGACAAATAATGAGCAGTAAAAATCAATAAAAGCAAACAAGCTATAGAGTAAGCAAGCTAGGTTGCTCTTACTTCACTCCATTCTCTAGGGTATTCACATGCTTGAATCCCAAAGAAATACTTAGCTCATAAATGAAAAAGAGAAAAACAATAATTTATTTAAGAGAAAACTCATAGCTAAGGGAAGTACAAAATATTGTAAAGAAGATAAACCTGAAGAAGAAAAGAATTGAGATAAACTGAATCAATCTTATTAACTATATCTTGCAAAATAACTAGCTAAGAGAATGAGAAATACAACTTGAAAGTACTTGCTGGAATGAAGAGAGAAAAAGAACAACAACTAAATGTTGACTATAACAGCTTAACAGAAACAAAACTTGAAGTACAACTTGAACTAAATTGCAATTGCAATTACAATTTTTCATAGTTTCCCATACTTGCACAAAAAAAAACAAAAAAAATCAACAAGTTTATGTCTTTTCCAACATTCTCTTGCTATTTTGACATATTTCTAACATGCCCAAGTGATTTTGTTCAAACGTGCTTCATTTTGCTAAACTTTGTGAATCTAAATAGAAGAATTCACAAGAATAACTTGCAATTAAATGTTAAATAATTCTAAAAAAATGAGAATTATCATATGTTTATGTTAAAAAAAAAAGTCATACTTTGTATTCAACAAACTAATATAAGAACACATATTAAAAAAAGCTAATATAAAGATATATAAATATATATTAATGCATTTAAAATTATCTTTACACAAATGTATAAAGATACATAAATATATAAAGTTTTAAAATTGCATGTTGTATATAAATGTGTTCAAAATTATCTTCATACAACTTAAGCCCATAACATAAAGCTTTGGACCAACTATTAATTTTAACTGAAGTCCCTCTCAACAAAAATTATGGATTCCCCATTGGATAAGTGTTATATTTATTTCATCAAAATAAAAGATAAAGTACTTTTAACTCAATTAATAAAGTGTTGTTTATCATTATATTGTTAATTTTAATGATTCATAACAATAAGGACTTAATAAAAAAAAATCTTCTAATACACCAAAACATTTGAAGACAAAAACACATATTTAGGCTAGGATATATACCCAAACACAATATTGTAACTTTTAGGCACAGATTAATTAACTATGCTTTCCAGAATATAATGTTGTATGGCCAAAAGTGGAGGCAAACCCCAATGTCGTGCTAAATGTTTATATCTTTCTCCCACTTATTTTGTGTGTGAAAAATTGCAATAAAGTAGTGATATGATATCTTTTATATTCCTTGCTTGAGTTTTGTGGAACTTTAACCAATCATATTTTGATCAACCAAAGTTAAGGATTTAAGTAAAGGAAGTAAAGAATGTCACAAACAAGATTTGACACTTTTTTTTCGGGAGAAAACAACTAAAATAATGTTATTCTTAATTAGAAATCAACAAACATGTTAATCACATGTAACAAAAAGTGACTATTTGGAAATTTTTAGGGATGTTGGTATTAACATATTAGGTGACTTGCAAGCAAAGAAAGTTGTCTAGATGGTTTGTCCTTCATCTAATATAGTGTCATGAATTTAGACAAAGCTGTTGAGAGAAATTGACAGAGTTCCAATATACTGGTGTATGGATGTGTTAAAGGAAATGACTATTTGAAATTATATTCGTGGATGTGTGGTGGCTAAATATTGGAGTTTTGAGCTTATTATCGTATGACCATAGATAGCATCATTAGATGACAAAGGATTGAGAATGTAATGTCATGATAAATGAGATATTGTGACAAGTTGAGTTAATGGCCGATGTGTATCATCCTACAAATATAGAGAAGTAGAGACATGTCATGTGATTAATTAGGCCTCGAGTCTAATTGTGCCAAGCTTACACACAAGTAGTAAGTCACACTAACATTTGACATTGTCTAAAAAAGTAGTTTGAAAATAAATGTATCAAAGAACAAGCTAAGCTAAACTTGTCCACACATTATCAAAATAGCCTTTTTGTTTTATAGAAATAAAGTATATTTAAAAAAGGAAAAAGAGAACCTTGAGTAAATATTATGTTTGAAAGTTATTTCCCCTTACTTTTTCTTTTAATCTGTTTTTATGGGTACATGTTATATCTCTTAGAATAAAAGTGAAGTCAGTCAATTTTAGAAAGAATCATTGGCTTGCAAATATTAATTTCAAGTATATTATAATTACAAGTTATCTAGCCAATATTTTCAAAGAAACACTTTTGAAGAAAAAAAAAATTCACAAGGGTTCTAAACAAGTTTAGATTATCCCTCTCCCTTCTTCAAGATGAGGACCTTTTCTCTTTTACACACAGGAGCATCGAGAGGTCGTCAAAAGGAGATTTGGTATGGAATCAGTGACCAACATGACTAAAAAATGACCAAAAGAATATATCAATTAGTTGAATAAAATATGAATTTAAATTTACAATTTAAGCCATACATCGAAAAAATAAATAACAAAACAGATGATAAGAGGCTTAGAATACAAACATGATTAATTTAAAAATAATGGTTCTAACTACATAAATAATCCAACATTATTATTGATTAGGTTTCATTAGGCATTGGCATTAAGCATGCATAAATGCTAAATTTGACTCCCTCCATGATAAAGTAGGTGAACCAAACATCCAAACACTTCATATAATTTTCCCAAGAAACAAACAGAAAATAACAAGAATAAATAAATCTAAATAAAATTGTCCTTTGGGAGCTCTTTCATGTGTTTGGCTGTTTTTGGACCGTTGGACTGACTTTGACATGAGCCATTAAACTATTAAAGGGGCGTTTGGAGCACGATTTCGAAATCAGAACCCTAGGGATTTTGTTCTGAGGGGTTTGAAACTCTAGAAATTAGAAAACAGTGTTTAGGGTGTAGTTGTCTAAAGCCAAGGAATCAAAAAACAGTGTTTGAAGTGTACTGTTCAAAACTATGGGGTTGTATTTCAAATTCATTGAGTTTTTAACACAGTGGCTCAAACAACATTTTGGGTTTGGATTCCAAAACCATCCAAATCTGACACAGTGCTCCAAACACCCCCTAAAAGTAAAACATTGTTTTTTTAGAAAAATGTATAATCTGGTAATTTCTCAATCTTTCACAACAAATAAAAGGTTCGATGTTGACAGAAATGTCGAGATCTCAATTATATAGAGACGTTGATGGAAATATTGATAAAATGTCGATGAACATTTCTAAAAAAAAATTAAAAAAATTAAAAAAAATAAACATTTTACACTTTTTAAATAATGTAAGACTTAAAAACTTATTATTTATATTATATTCATATAAGTGACATTTTGTTGCTATTTTTTTTTATAATGTGTCGATTTTTTTAGTATAATGAAAATGTCAATTTACCTCTTATGTTGATTCTAAATCCATTGACATGTAAAAATATCGATGAAAATATTGATATGTCAATAAAAATTTAATACAATGGTATTGTTCTTCAATTTTGTCTTTATTATCAAGAAAATTTCCATTTTACTTCCCATATGACAAAAATTTTCAATTAGGTCTTTACTAAAAGTCTAAAAAAATGCAGCTGAAATTGAATAGAGAAATATTAATATAATAATTAAAAAATATCCAAGTAAACCATTCAAATAGAGTTAAGAGTTCAATTTTTAAAGGTTTACAATCTTTTTTTGGTATATAAACTTTCAGGAAAATTCTATGTTGATACTTAAACATACCAAATTTTTATTTTTAGCCTCTAAACTCTTAAATTTGTTTCATTTTTTACTATAAAACTTACAAAATGTATATTTTAATCTTTTAACTTTTAAAAAGTAATTATTTTAACAACCCCTTAGTTTTTTTTTCCAATTATTTAAATAGATGGCTAATGGGTTTCAAATACCTATTAGTACGTACTAAAATCATAAAGCTGGCTAAAACAGATATAGGGTGAACATATAATAAGTAGCAAAATCATAACGGTGATCACAATGATAATTTTTTAAAATATCTTATGACTAAAATGTACAATTTGAAATACTATAATCAACATTTAAACTATTCTTTAATCATCAAAATGAGCATAGTTCAATGGTAATTAACATGTACTCTCGACCAAGAGGTCAAAGATTCGAATCTCCCCCAACCTCCAATTGTTGTATTACTCAAAAAAAAAAAAACTATTCTTTAATCAAATAAGATAAGTTATTATTAGGTTAAATATCATTTTGATCATTATACTTTGAAACTCATTCCATTTTAGTTCTTGTAATTACGATGTCCAAATCTAGTTATTGTAATTTCAATCAATCTAAAAATTAGTCCTCATTATAAATTTGAAGTTATTTTTTTTCTAATCAAACTTGTAAAATAATAATAATAATAATTTTCATTTAAGAAAAGATGGGAAAGTTAATAGAAACCTTTTTTTTTTTTTGAAAAGTTAACCATAAAATAACAATAGCAACTAATTTTTAGATTTATTAAAAGTACAAAGAACTAAATTTGAATATTTTCTAAAGTGAGCATAGCTCAACGGTAATAGATGTTTGAATTTCTATTATCTCATTTATTATATTAAAAAAAACTAATATTTGAATATTTGAAAGTTCATAGATTAAAAATAGAAAAGTGGCGAGTATCAAAATGTTATTTTAACTTTATTTTTAGGTTAAATTATCAAAAATACCCTTAAACTATGAGGTTGGTTTCAATTATATCCCTGAACTTTGAAAAGTTTCATTTTAACTCTCGAACTTTGAAGTTTATTTCAAAACAACTCTTGAATGATTTTTTCCCTTAAATTCATAGACTGAAAATGATGTTTTTGCATTTGTATTGCATATGTGAACATATACGTTGAAAAAAAATCAAAATTTATGCAAATACATCATTTTTTGTCCATAAATTTAACAAAAAAAATATTCAATAATTGTTTTGAAACAAATTTTAAAGCTTAAGAGTTAAAATGAAACTTTTCAAAGTTTAAGGGTATAATTGAAACTAATTTGATAATATAAGGTATTGTTGATAATTTAACCTTATTTTTATTATAATGGGATAAACCGAAGAGGATATCATCATTCATCACGTGATTTGGCTGTATGTGAATCGTTGGACCGACTTTGACACAGGCAGCTATTAAAAAAATATATAACGACAACAGAAAATAAATAAATGTCTAATAAGGTAATATAGGGAAAAAAAATAATTATTAAAAAAAAAAATTGGTGAAAAGGGGGGGGGGGGGGGTTGATGTGGGCGACACGAGTCAGAAAATCTGGGATTTTTGGTCAACAAATTTAACGGTATGATGCAAATCTCAAACAAAAACAACCATTTTGTGGGCCCCACTCTCCCTCTTTTCTTTAATTTCATTTTTATTTTATCATTAATCATCATAATACGCTCCGATTTATTTTATTTTACACCTTTGCGTTGCGTGTACTACACTCTCCCAACTATTGGTCAAATTCAATGTGACCTCAAACTTAATTTGTTCATGTGAAAATTTTTCCAGAGATTTCTATTTCGGAGGTCAAACTTGTTGCTCGAGACAATTCCTTGCTTTCTTTTTAAAAAATAAATACTGAATAATATATAAAGCATATATGTTTGAAGTTAAAAATTAGTAGAGAAAATTGAATTTTATAGATTATTTATTATTTTTAATCATCTATTATATATGCATGTTTAATGCATTGATTTGTATGTGAATACAAAAATTAATAAATATATTAAAAATGATTAAAATTTCAGGAATGGAAATCGGGTGGTGAGTACACTCTCTATCCCGAAAGTCAGATCGATAGGATTGGAGAACCTTGTCCAGTATGAGAAAAGTTTCAATGGAGAAATTTGACATCTTGATTTTATATATATATATCTCTCTCTCTCTCTATATATATATAATATTGGTATCCCTAATTTGTAATGTAAGGTTATTGACTTTCATTATTATTTAAAAAAAATTTCAAACTCTATACGTTACACTTTGATTTCTTATTTACTCAAATACCATTTTTTAATCATTTTACATGAGAAAAACTCATGTGCACAAAAATATTTCCAAATATGAATTAAGACCCACACATTTGTGACTCTTTATTGCTAGATTCCCACAACAATCCAAATGGAGGAATACTAATAAAATTTTGATTTTTCATCTAAAAAAAATCCCCCTTCCTCAATTCAAATCTCTATATCAAATGAAGATATTCAGTCTCATTCAAAACACAATTATTTTTACCATTACAAAAACATATATTTTAACTTCATGTCAACTTAAACATAGTTTAATTGATTAAGACATATATCATGAATAAAAAAAATCAGAAGTTCAAATTCCCCTCACATCTTTTTGAACTAAAAGAAAACATCATATACATGAACAATTCTAAAAGAAAAATATACACTTATGTGCATGAATGTTGACTATAAACAAACACATTTAAAGTTTTGAAATAAGAAAAAAAAATCAAGCACATTTAATGCCCAAAAATACAAATTAGTTAAACAATTTAGAGCTCAAAAAATGGAAATGAGAAAGAGAAACTGACAACACGGCAAAGAGAAGCGCGTGAAGATAGAGGAAAAAAGAAGGCGGTCGGATGACTCTGCTTCTCCTTTCGCCTTTATAGTAATGAACGATGATGATGAAGGGTCATGATGATCATACATAACCATGTATATATGTATGTATGTGGATGATGGGATTATTCTTTTCTTGCTTCGTCACTCCACCGCCCGTTCCTTGCTTCCATTGATCCTCATCCAATTCTCAAAAATTTTCCATCAATATTAAACTTTCCCGTCAGATTCTGAACATCCAATCCGAAAGCAAACAAACCCATTTTTTCTTTTTTAGTATTGTATTGGAATTTAATTCAATTTCCATTCAATTTCCCTCAATTTTTAGCTTCTTGTATTGTACGAGTTTGCAAAAGCCGAAGCAGCTTAATAAGAGAGAACCCATAATCTCTCTCCTCTCTCTCTCTCTCCCTCGCGCGCGCGCTCTGAGAGAAGAAGGTTCTGATCGTGTTCCTCTTCTTGGTAGCAAAGCAAATCTTTCTGTGTTCATTCCCTCTTCCTTACAAAGACTATCTGTCTATCTCCACTCCACATTTTGTCTTCTTTACTCTCCCTTCCAATTTCCAGGTGGGTTTGCTTTTGCTCTGCCCTTTGTAATTCCCCTTCTCGTTTTTCTCGTGTTCGATTCTTCTTTTGTGTGGCTGAAGATGGACTCCGGTGTTGATTTCTTTCTTCTTCTTTCTTGTGTGTTCTTTGTTTTTGAATTATGTGTTTGTTGCTTCAGTGGCTTCTTCTCTTCTTTGTTGGTGTTCTGCAATTACATGTGCTTATTTATTTATTATTTTAATTTGCCGTGGAAGTGTGTGTAGTGAAGTGGGTCGGTTTGTTTTGCTTGTTTATCTTTCTCTTTTGATTAGAATTTGTCTTTGCCTCGAGAAATTTTGGTGGGTTTTAGCCCAGAATGCTTCTGCCCGAAGAACTTAGGGTTCGTCCTTGATGTTAATTTCGATTTTCGAGCTGGGTGGCATTGCTTATTAGTGAATTCTTTTGTTTCTATTGTTTCGTGCCGTGCATTCTTTTTTTGTTTCTTTCCTTCTGGCGTCGTTTGGATACTGATTGTAGTGGGGGAAGAAAAATTAGGGTTCTGCACGTTATGAATTTGTCCGGATTTTGTTTTTTTATTATGTGTTGAAGTATATTTTCTTTTTCTTTTTTAGGGCTTGATTTTGTTCGGTTGAGAATTCAAGCCAAGAGAATGTATATAGTTCTTCAACTGGTGGTGCTATGGTAAAACAGGTACAGGGCTCTGACCATAGTTCTCCAACCTTGTACTATAGGGATAAAATTGGACAATTGGATGGCAAGTTCTTGACTCTTTAGAAAAGAGAAATTCTGGTACTCAGATTTTTTTTTCTTGCTTTGCAGTCATGTTATGCAGGATTTTGAGGATTTCTCTCTGCCACCGATATCACGAATCAACACAGATGGATAGTGTATTGTGTCATGAGGACAGTTTATGAAATTAGAATTTCAAGGTTTGACATGTTAAAACAAGGAACTAGTATAACTCATGCGGTTCCTTGTTTATAGAAGCAATAGTTAGAAAGTTTCTGCTGACGCTGATGTCAGCTTAGTTTGGCTCAAGATTTGGAACAATAATTGAATTCAAGGAAATTCTTTTACATGGGTAATAAGCTAGGGAGGAGGAGACAAATGGTTGATGAGAAGTACACAAGGCCTCAGGGGCTTTACAACCATAAAGAAGTGGACCATAAGAAACTTAGGAAACTCATACTTGAATCAAAGCTGGCTCCATGTTATCCTGGAGATGAAGACTCTGCCTCTGATCTTGAAGAATGCCCCATATGCTTTCTGGTTTGTCTTCACTTTTGGATCTTTAAAGGCTCTGTTTTTTCCTATATCTTGATGGCTTTGTCTCATTCATCGTTTTCATTGTCTTCTTCATTGGTTCTGGTGGATTAGAATATTAAATATCTACAAATTTATAGGAAGTTAAACGTCTCTCTCTCTCTCTTTTTCTTGGAACGGTTACAGGAAGTTAAACATTTTTTATTTTTCACTGTTTGTCAAGTTTTTTGTAAGTTCCTTTGTTAAACATCTTTCATCATCCCTATTTTTTCGAGGTAACGAATTGAAATGTTATGGTTTATCTATATGTTTGGATGTTGTAACTTCTAACCTTTTCTTTTCTTTTCCTTTCCCCCTCCCTTTCAGTATTATCCAAGTCTCAATCGATCAAGATGCTGCATGAAAAGCATTTGTACAGGTACATATAGTGGGATAAATTTCACAAATGATTTACGATAGGAATTTCATTTAATCTGATTTTCCTTTGTTTTCCAGAGTGTTTTCTACAGATGAAAGTTCCAAATTCTACCCGGCCTACACAGTATCCTTCACCATGATTGTCATGCCTTCTTATTTATAATATGTTTTTTTAGTTTAATTCAAAGCTTTACTTCATCACTGGCATGCTTGTATATCTTAACTTGAGGAGGTGTCCGTTTTGCAAAACCTCAAATTATGCTGTGGAGTATCGGGGTGTGAAATCAAAAGAAGAGAAGAGTTTGGAGCAAATTGTAAGACTCGATAATGTCAAATTTGGTATTGTTTTTTTATTGGAACTGAGGAATATCTAAAGCATCTGTCCCCAATTGAAACCTATGATTAAACAACATTTATTGAAATTTCCTAGGAAGAACAGCGTGTTATAGAAGCAAAGATTAGAATGCGGCAGCAGGAACTTCAGGATGATGAGGAAAGAATGCAGAAAAGACATGAATTAAGTACCTCTAATGCTGATACGACTGCGGAGGATGGTGAAGACAGCTCTGCAGCTGGTAGGATTTTACATCATTCAGGTGTTTTGTATTTTTGAATTTTTTTCCAGCTGCTGAGCAATATTTATCATCATTTTATGTGCTTCATTTTGGCAGTTCCATCTTCTCAATCTCCTGCCGAAGATGAGGAAATAGTTAGCTTGCAAGATTCTTGTATGACCCAGATCAGACCGCCACCACCTCCTATTCCTATTAGGAGCAACAGGTTCTTTTCATTCTATTCTGATTGTGTTTCTGTCCATTAATGTACAGATTTGCCAGTAATGTACTTACCTTTCATTGATACTTGTGCCCTTAATATTGATGTTCTCCACTAATAAGTTGAATGATCTGATTAGCGAGAGAACTCCTTTATATATAGTTTTCTAAAAAAAACAAAGCCTCTTGTTCTTTGACATCAATTTTGCATATATGAGGACATTCCGATTTGCTTTGCTTCAAAACTTTTCTGCAAATAATCATTCTCTCTCTCTTTTTCACACACATTAAATTTTAAAAGTCATCGAATAATTTAACTAATTTGAACTCTTCAAAATAATTTTCTACCAAACATTGCTCTCCTATATATTGTAACAAGTACTAGTTGCTTAATTTTTTTTACCTACATTTTGGACAGAGAACAAATTATATAGTCAGATTGATATAAAAAATTTCTCCACATATTCAAGGTATTAATTTGTAATGACCACTTGTTGCTGCACCTCTCTCTCTCTCTCTCTCTGTGACAAGGAGAAGGGGTGTTTATATATCCACCCAGGCAACCAGGGAAATTGCAAAGAGAGCTCTCTAATTTACTAGAAATTTGAAAAAAAGAAGAAGATTATTTCATATATATTTAGAGTTAGCTGCCCAAAAAGGTCATTCTGAAAGCAAGTGATACCTACCACATCCCTACGATCCCCAGATCTAACATAAAAGCTTATTTTCTTTCCAAGCCTCACCAAATGTTGATTACAGAGAGAAGTTCCACAAAGCTTTGGCCTATATCTTGAATGGTTGGCCAAGGACCAGGACTGAAGAGAAGTAATCATTAACTGCCAATGTTGGAAGGATGAAGCGTTCGCATGTGAGCTTACTTTCATCTGGAGGAAGGAGCTTTGTGATAGATAGTTAAGGAGATAGAAGAGATTATTTTTTTTTTTTGATTGGAAACAGAGAAACCATTTCATTGATGATTGAAATAGATACAAAAGATGACTATCATAGATAGCTACAAAAGAGATCTCCAGTGAGATAAAAGAGTAGTTAAGCCATAATTACAAAAAGGGGGAGATAGGTTACTCCACGATAAAGCATGGAAAGTAGTAGATTCTATGAGGGAATGAATGTTTCGGTGCTTTTCTGTGAAGACTCTGGCATTTCTCTCAAGCCATATATTCCATAGAAACGCATAAATGAAATTGAGCCATAGTGTCTTCTTTTCCTTTTTGAATGGATGACCAGAGATTAGCATATCTAGCAAAGTATATATATCCCTAGGCCAGACTGTTGACCACCCAAACTCTTGCTGGATGAAGGCCCAGATTTCAGTGGCAAAGACACAATGGCTGAAGAGATGTATTTGTGATTCATTATCTCTGTAACAAAGACGGCAGCAATTGGGGGAGATAGCCACACCAGGGGATTTTCGCTGTAATATATCAAAAGTGTTGATACACCCATGGCTAAGCTCCCAAACAAAGAACTTAACTTTTTTTGGATGGTGACCCTTCCACAATTGTTTGTAAAAAGCAGATTTATCCATGTTCCCATTCGATGCAAGCCTATGAGTTAACGAACTGGTAGAGAAAAGACCATCCTTTTCCAGTGACCAAGACCATCTATCCTCTTGCTCTTTGAATATGAAGGAAGACAAAAGGTGAGATAAGGAAGCCCATTCTTCAATTTCAATCTCGTTGAGGTTTCTTCTTAGAAAGAGATTCCAACATTCAGCCCTTTGATTCCAATGGTCAATAACAGGCAAATCTTTCTTGAGAGATAAAAGGTAAAGTGAGGGGAATTTTGACTGAAGAGGTTGAGCTCCCAGCCACACATCCTTCCAAAACCGGGTTTTGTCACCTTTTCCAACAACGACTTCAATGTTGCTATAAACCAATTGCTGTAAATTCTGGATAGATTTCCAAGGACCCTTGGAAGTTTTCAAAGACAAACTGCCCGGCTTGCAATTAAAGTGGCTAGTACCATATTTTGCCGCAATCACCCTTCGCCATAATGCCTCCCTTTCGGTGTAAAACCGCCAATTCCATTTCGCCAAAAGGGAGATGTTTCGTTTGTGTAATTCAAAGAGACCCAACCCGCCTTCCGCAATAGGTGCTTGTAAAGTGGACCATCTTAAAAGATGACTTCCCTTTTTTCCGATACCTCCCCTCCAAAGAAAAGTTCTATATAGCTTCTCAATAGCTTTTATGACTTTTGATGGAGCAAGGAAAAGGGAGAAATAATAGGTGGGTAAATTGGAGAGCGTAGCTTGGATGAGAGTGTGTCGCCCTCCTTTGGAAATATGGGAATTTCCCCAATTATGCAAACGAGTCTCTATCTTCTCGATGACTGGAGTCCAAAAACTTGTCGATCGGGAGTTTCCTTTCAACGGGAGACCCAAATATGAGGAAGGCCAACAGCCAACCCTACAACCGAAAAGAGAAGCAAGATACTCAATTTCTTTTGTGTCGATACCAATCCCCAAAAATTCTGATTTTTGACAGTTAATGTTTAAACCAGATGCTTCTTCAAAATCATGAATGACTTGAAAGAGATTTTGTAGATAGATTTCATTGGGTGGAGAGAAAAGGATGGTGTCGTCTGCAAATTGAAGGTGATTGATAGAAACTACTTGTGGAGGATTACCAACATTGAAGCCTTCAATCACTCCTTTTTGGTTCGCCAATAAAAGCATTCTACTAAGACAATTGACCACAAGAACGAATAGGAAAGGAGAAAGGGGGTCTCCTTGGCGAAGACCTCTAGTGGCTTTAAATTTACCCCTAGGCCTTCCGTTCATAATAATGGAGAAATTTGTTGACGATATACACCCTCGAATCCATCTTCGCCAAGTTTGTCCGAATCCTTTTGCACGAAGAACATTCTCAAGGAAATCCCAATCCACCATATCGAAAGCCTTCTCGATGTCTAGTTTAATGACAACTCCATTTTTCTTCTTTCGGATCCATTCATCAATGATCTCATTTGCTATAAGGGATGCATCAAGGATTTGTCGATTGGCTACAAAAGCGGACTGTTGGGCCGTGATTGTGTATGGAAGAACAAGCTTCAATCTTTCTGTGAGGACTCTAGCAATGATCTTGTAAAGACAAGTTGTGAGACTAATCGGTCTATAATCACTCACTTGTTTGGCGCCACTCTTTTTTGGAATGAGGCAAATGTAAGTTTCATTCATATTTGCATTGATTATCCCATTCTTAAAAAAATCATTGAACACCCCTATAATATCATTCTTGAGGATGTTCCATGATTTTTTAAAGAATTCAGCAGTAAATCCATCCGGTCCTGGAGTTTTATTGGATCCCAAATCAGTGACTGCTTTGTATATCTCATCTTCTGTGAACGGTAATTCTCCTTTTCCACAGCTTTGTGCCAATAATGGGGGCCTTTTGAGTGAGTAAGGACATCACTTGCAATTTGCAAATGACATGAACGTTTGGTGTGGATGATGAGGAAAAACTACAGAACTCAAATGATGTTCCTAGATTTTTCTGAAGGCTTTCAGCATGAAAACTAACGAGGCTAAATCTATGCTAGTAGGAATTAATATTGATTATTGGGATGTATATGACCAAGTTTCTAGACTCTTGCTCTTGGGGTTCCTGGCTGATAACTAATTACTAATTTGCTCTAGGGGTTTTTCAGTGAGTAAATGTCACCGCCAAACAGATCTGGAGTCTAGTAAAATAAAGGACTTTGGCTAACTTTTTTGGTCGTCAGAATTTACAATCTAGCTCTAGCCGAAGGTGTGCAGTTGATTCTAGTTTGATCTATTCTATTCACCTTCCTCATTTCCTTTCTATTTTCAAATGCCAATGAAGTTTGCCAAGAGGTTGGAAACTGTAGAGAAGAATGGGAGATCGATTTGGGGGTTGGCTTGGGGGAGAAGATTGTTGATATCTGATTAGTTGGAGTATCATTTCCTTTCTCCCTAATAATGGTGGTGATCTTGGCCGTGTAAACTTGGAATCACAGTGTTACTCTCTGAATGGGTTTGGTGATTTTCTGAGGAAGGAGAGAAGAGATACTTTGGTAAAATATATTTGTGAAGGCAGGACATTCGGGTGATTCATGATTAAGAGTAGGCTCGTTAGTGGAAGAAACCACTGGGGTTTCTTAGGAAAGCAGAAGTTGCAAGTTGAGTGGCTTTCTTCTTTTGAGACTGGCTGCAGTAACAAGATTTCATTTCAGAGGGCTCCTGGATTAGTAAGCAGTCTCTAAGGATGTTTTTCCGAAATATAAGTGGTGGCTTAGGACCACCAGAATGGTGCAGAGAGTGTGGGAACTCCCTGATAGGAGAAATTGAAATGATGAAGAAGCTTTTGAGTGGCCTGGTTGTATGGATTTCCTTCATAGTGGTGAATTTAATTATATCGACACTCCCCCTCACTTGTGGGCTTGGAAATATGTAGAAGGCCCAACAAGTGGAAATCAATATTAATTGGGGAGGAAACGAGATTACAGAGGTTCGAACACAATACCTTTTGCTCTGATACAATGTTAAATCACCAATTAACCCAAAAGCCTAAGTTGATGGGTTATGGTAAATTTAATTATATCAACAGTTTCCAATCCAAGGGATTCTGGAAGATGTGATCTTGAGAATTCTAGTTGATACTCTTGAGAATTTTAGCTGATACTCGGTGACAGTTGGACGTATTGTCTTGCACGAGAATCTCATGAAAGCTGTTTGGAAGTTTAAATGTTCCAACAATGATAAACTCATTCATGTGGAGAGTAGTATCAGTCTAAAAACTTTAAGGAAATACAAGTTTTCCTATTTGTTTCTTAGTCAATGCATTTTGTGTAAAAGGAAGCAGATGACAGGCCTACATTTATCCAGTGCCCCTGCACTAATTAATGTTGGATGAATCTTTTGGCTTTTTGTGGAATGAGATGGTGCTTCCCTTAACAAATTTAAGGTGTGCCTTGTGGTCACGGGTTTGAAGGAAAATCCAAGGTCCTACATTTTCCAATGCAGTGAAAACATTGTTGTTTGGAAGGAAAGAGAGAGACAGTTATGAAGATTGATTCAGAGATTGGGAAGAAGTGCGAGGGTTAACTAGACCTTTGATTTATTTTTGGTTAACCTTTTCCAATATTTTTGCATTTTTTTATCAGTTTTTTCTTTTTTTTTTTTTGTAATCTTTCCCTTTGCTTTTTAGGCTCTTGTCTTCCTGTACTTTTCATATTTTCCATGAAAAGTTTCTAGACTCTCTCTCTCCCTCTGTTTTTTTGTGTGTGTGTGTGTGTTTGTGGGGGGGGGGGGGGGGGGGGGGGGGGGGGGGGGGGGGATGTGAGTAGAAAACAAGTCCCAAACCATCTTTAGGGTCGCTGGCTGTTCAAGTAGTTTCCTTATATTAAAAGAAAAATCCTTAGGACTGCTGAAAAGTTTCTTCCAAGTGGAGGAAACATGTCAGCTGAGTAAAAGTATGCTCTGATACTTTAAAGTTTAATCATGCAAAGTACATATCAAGTAGTCTGTTTCACTAAAAAAAAAAAAGGGCTAGAGTCAATTGAAATTGAGGGACATGTTAGGATTCTTCAATGTATTTAGCTTACCTCCTTCTCCTTCTTTTGAGTTCAACAACATTGGGGGGTGGGGGATTCGAACCTCTCAGTCGAAGGTACATGCCAATTACCTCCTCCTTCTTCTTCTTTTCTTTTTTTTTTTTCTTTTCTTTTTCTTTTTTTTGGTAATAGGAAATGTATTTAGCTTACCATGACTAGGTGACAGAAAACATTTGAATTTTCTTTCTACTTCATTTGGAAAGTCCAATTCCCAAAGAAAATTAAAGGATTTTTCAAAACCAATAGAATTTCATTCTTATAGTTAATATCAAGGCTTGTGATTTTTTTCGCCTTTTCGTGAGAAAGGGTTATTTTTGTGGCAGGCTGGGGTTTGTGCTATTTTGTGGGGCCTGTGGCGGGAGAGAAATAATAGAATCTTTCGGGGGAGAGAGAGCTCTTCTATGGATGTGTGGTCCCTTGTTAGATTCTATGTTTCTCTTTGGGCTTCGGTGTCGAGGCTGTTTTGTAATTATTCTTTAAGTCTTATTTTGCTTGACTGGAGTCCCTTCTATTAGTTGGCTCTCCTTTTTTTGTGGGCTTCTTTTTTGTACACCCGTGTATTCTTTCATTTTTTCTCAATGAAAGTTCGGTTTTTCATCAAAAAAAAAAAAGGCTTGTGATTTTTTTATCAGAAAGAGTTGGTTCTAGAAAGTATTATTATTATTATGTTATTGAAAATTTTCCATGAAAGGCCTTTCGAAGACATTTTCTTTTGGGCCTATGAGGGAACATGAGACAGGAGTACGTATGCTCAAATCAGACTTTTTAAGCCTAAATTTTGATTATTTTCAGATAAATTTGATTTGTGGTCTTCTGATTGATGGTTTGTTGTGATCCGTATAACATGTCAACTATATTTATATGTTTGTGTCCCTAATTGATGAGATGGTTGGTTTTTCACGCTGGAAACTAATAATGTCCCATTTAGAAATTTCAGGGATGATGAATTTGACCTGGATCTTGAGGACATAATGGTCATGGAAGCAATCTGGCTCTCAATTCAGGTAAATAGCTCACCCATATATGGTAGAAGAATTATTCTGGTTTTTTTTGTCCCTGATGTGGAACTCTCTATATAGTGAAAGATATCCTATACCATTGTTGGCACTCTCATCCCCAATGTTTTTAATGGCATTAGAGACCTATTAACATATACGAAGGATTATTTTAAAAATAGGTTCAATTTGCTCCAATGATGGATAATTGTAACCGAAGATAATTCATAGCCATCTTTAGGTGTATGTGTCTTAGGAGTAGTTCTGTGACTATCCCCAATATCCTCAACAATTGAAACCTCTTTTTGCAATATTTAGTTTGGTTTCTATGTACGGGAGCTTTTTCGACTGAACGTTCTTTTTTGTGTATTGCCTTCTTTTTTGTTTGTTTATGGAAAATCAAACTTTTGTTAAGACAATTGAAGAATACAAACTGACAATACAATAAAATAGAAACCCTACCACCAAAGGAACCTACAAAATACAGGAAGCCCACTACAAAAGGAGCCTCCACCCATCCTTTGTATTCTTTCCTTTGTCTTAAATGAAAGCTTGATTTTTTATTAAAAAAATATTAGGGTGATTCATTATGATGTCCCAATGAGTTTTAACATCTATGGAGCCTGAAAATTTTGATGACCTCTCTAGTGAAGTCTGTTATTGGTTTTAGTTACTGAAGGAATCATGTTCCAATTACTGAGTAGGGTTTTTCTTTATTGGATGGTCCACAATCATGGAAAAGTAACCATCAATCTTTCCCAGCCGTGACAAAATTCAAAGAGGATTCTCCCTCCACCCTTTCCTTGGATAGGAGTCAAGGATGATTGATTTTTTTTTTCTTTTTAAATTATTGGGGTGTGGGCAAGCTTTCATGCATCTTTATCAAAATACAAAAACATGAGGTTAACCTTACAACATTTGAATTTGGAGAACTTAGAGAATATATATATTTTTCATATCTAATTACTGAACTCTTTCAAGTAAGAACTTGATAAATATGCTATTATAAATATAATATCCCAAACCGCCCACCATCCCTATAAGTGTGTTGAGGAAAACTCTGCTACTTCTTTCGAAGTGGTATCTTTCAACGGATTGATCTTATAGCATTATGCCAAAGGGATTTCAATTTTCCTTTGAGGTTAGTAGCACCTTACACCACACTATACTGAAGACCTTGTGCAGACTGGGAGCTGCAGAGGATAGTTCAAAGTTGCTGAGCAGGTTCCACCACATGTAAATGGGGAAGAGGCAATCCTAGAAAATATTTCATTAAACATCTACAAAGAACACACCAACTTGGTTACTGAGAATGGTTTGGATTTCCGTGTTGTATTTTATCGCACAAGCTGATTCTGCTAAGGTGAAAAGCTGTAAGGAACAACTTAACATGATTGGTATACCTAGACTTCCAAAGTGCTTTGGTATACCTAGGCTTCCAAAGTGCTTTGAAAATCTTTATAGAAAAGGATTTTCAGTGGCAAAATGACTCCGCAAGCCAGATTTGGTTGAAAAACAGCCAGAGCCTTCTCTCTGCAGTCTCTCAAATCTTTTCTTTCTGAGAAAGAAGCCTTCCAACATATACATGAGTTAAGCCCCTCTTGAATGAACACTCGGGCATTAGCATGACCATCCCAGCATACTTGCAACTGTGAACTTCTTGCTATTTGTAATTTGGAACAATCTTGGCACTTGGCAGCAAGATGGCAGCCAAAGGAGAATTGACTTAGCGAACCAAATACCATTTCAAAAATTGATCATCTTCTTCAGCGTCTCTTGCAGAGTATATAAGTTTTTGTATGGGCCATGAAGATGTAAGGATTCCACTCGTTGTATTCTGATTTGTCAAGGAAATTTGCCCTAAGGCAATACAAAATACTCCAACCGATATTGAGAGGGTTGGGAAACTCTCCTCCTTCGCTATTCTAAGCTTCTTCTCCAAAAACATAGCTAACAAAATGCAGCCAAAAGAGCATAATAAGGCTCCCACTCCCCAGCCACCCGAGGACCCCACAACAAGATCGCTCCCTTCCCCCTTGCCAGTCTAACTAACCATCTGTCTATTTCCCTTCCTACCCCTACGTTGATATTGGGCCTTGATTGGAGGCCTAACATCACTCCCTGGTAACGAGAAACCTTGTCCTCAAGGTTGAAATGTGGAAACTGCTTCCTCATTACTGAGACGACTTCCCATGTTGCTTCATGTGCCGGCAGGCCCTTCCAGCTAATTAAGGCCTCATCCTGCCCTGTTTCTTCATTTTCGCTGTACGCGAACACCTCAATCGGCTCGGCAACCCATTCATACTCATCTGTGAATATCGGAGCACTGGCTTGTACTTCTTGATGATTTCCTACCTCCTTCTTAAGTTGAGACACATGAAAGACAGGGTGTATGGTGGCCGTGGTTGGTAGTTGTAGTCAGTATGCCACTGAATTGATCTTTTCCTCCACTTGATAAGGGCCGAAATATTTGGCAGATAGTTTTTCATTCCACTTTTTACTAAAGAGGTTTGACGATACGGCCTCAGCTTAAGGAATACCATATCCCCCACCTCGAAGATAACTTCCTTCCTCTTCCTGTCCGCGAATTTCTTCATCCTCTCCCTAGCCAGGCACAGATGGTTCTTCAAGGCATCCAGAACCAGATCTCTACTCAACAATTGCTGTTCTAAGGACTCATTCGATGTTTTCACCATTCCATAGGACAACAGAGGAGGTGGCGGACGACCGTATACTGCCTGAAAAGGGGTAAGTCCAAAAGAGCTATGATATGTCGTATTATACCAATATTCTGCCCAACATAACCACGAAGTCCACCCTTTAGGCTTTTCACTGCAAAAACATCGCAGATAAGTCTCCACGCATTTGTTAACGATCTCGATTTGACCATCAGACTGTGGATGATAGGTCGAACTTCGGCATAATTTGGTCCCTTGAACTCAAAACAACTCGTTCCAGAAGTGACTGAGAAAGACTTTATCACGATCAGATACAATTGACCGAGGGTAGCCATGTAAGCGAACTATCTCGCGAATGAAGCTATCCGCCACTAACTTCGCTGTGAAGGGATGTTTTAGTGCCACAAAGTGGGCCATTTTACTCAGTCTATCAACTACCACCATGATCACATCATAACCGGCGGAGCGGGGTAACCCTTCTATGAAATCCATTGATACGTCTTCCCAAATTCGCTCAAGTATCTCTAGGGGCATAAGTAGTCCTGCGGGTGTAACAGCCAAGGTCTTGTTTTTCTGGCAAATCAGACAATTTTCCACATACCCCTTCGTATCAGTTTTCATACCCTCCCAATACAATTCCCCTGTTAACCGTTTATAAGTACGCAAAAATCCTGAGTGCCCACCCATAACCGAGTCATGATACATGTGAAGAATTGCGGGAATTAACGAAGATGATTTCGATAATACTAACCGGCCTTTATACTTTAGAGTTCCTTGCGTGAATGTAAATTTTGTGGCGCTATCTTCTTCGTCTTTCAACTTCGTAATAATGGCTTGCAACTTCGGGTCATTGGCAACTTCTTCCCGGATAATGTCAACATCAAGAATGAAAGGAACTGACATCGGTGCCAATTGAACTGTGGGGGGAAGGCGGGAAAGGGCATCAGCAGCTTTGTTTCCAAACCCCGACCAGTATTGTACTTCAAAATCATAACCCAGTAACTTAGCTACCCATTTCTGATATTGTGGCTGAATTACCCTTTGATCTAATAACTACTTTAACGCCCTTTGATCTGTCTTTACAATGAACTTCTGCCCTAGCTAATACGGACGCCAACGTTGGACTGCAAAAACGATTGCCATTAATTCTCTCTCATAAATGGATCGTGCTCGCGCGCTGGCCGATAATGTGTGACTATAGTAGGCAATTGGCCGTTGGCCTAGAACTAGGACAGCTCCCAGACCCGTACCCGAAGCATCAGTTTCAATAATAAAGGGACACGTGAAATCAGGTAGAGCTAATACCGGAAGAGTTACCATGGCTTTTTTCAAGGCTTCAAATGCCACAGTCGCTGCCTCATCCCATTCGAAAAGGCCCTTTTTTAGGAGTCGAGTGAGGGGAGCTGCTATAGTGCCATAATTTTGGACAAATCGATGGTAATAACCGGTCAGGCCGAGGAAACCTCGGAGGTCCTTGATAGACTGGGGTCTAGGCCATTCCCACATCACCCTTACTTTCTCTGAATCAGCCTCCACACCCTGTTCAGAAATCCAATGGCCCAAGTATTCGATCCGGGTCCTTGCAAACTGACATTTCTTGTTATTGGCATAAAGTTGATTCTCTCGTAGTACCTCGAACACCACAGATAGATGTTGTAAATGGTCATCATAACATTGGCTATAAATCAAAATATCATCAAAGAATACCAAGATGAACTTACGTAGGAATGGCTTGAAAATGTGGTTCATTAATGCTTGGAAGGTTGAGGGAGCATTCATCAGTCCGAATGGCATCACAAGGAATTCACAATGGCCCTCATGAGTCCGAAAAGTTGTCTTTTCAATATCGTTCTCATGTAATCGGATCTGGTGATATCCGGACTTCAAATCGATCTTTGAGTATACCCTCGACCCATGAAGTTCATCCAATGATTCCTCTACAACAGGAATGGGGAATTTATCCAGAATTGTTACATTGTTCAGTGATCTGTAGTCCACACAGAATCTCCAGCCACCATCCTTCTTTTTGACCAATATGACAGGGCTGGAGAAAGGACTATAACTGGGTCGGATTATGCCGGCATGCAACATTTCTTTCACTAACCGCTCGATTTCCCTATTCTGCACTTGCGCATATCGATAGGGTCTAACATTGATAGGATTAGTTCCTTCTTTTAGGTGTATGTGATGATCAATGTCCCTCCTGGGAGGTAATGATTCCGACCATTGAAAAATGTCACTGTATTGTCTCAACAATTCTTCAACTGGGGTGGGCAAGTCGCTCGTCTTTGATGATAATTCTAAAGCCATAGAGTCTGGTGCCACTTCTAAGGCTTTAAATTCAACCAAAAAACCTTGGTCACTTGTCTCCCATGCCTTCATCATCTTCTTTAGGGATACTCGGGACTTGGTCAAACTCGGATCCCCTTTTAACACGATCAGTTCCTCGCCCATTTCAATCTTAATCGTCAAAGTTGGCCAATGCACATTAGTCTCGCCCAACGTATGCAACCATTGCATGCCCAGGACCAGATCGACCCCTCCCAACTCAAGAGGCAGGAAATTCTCAATCACCGTCAACTTCTCCAGATTCACCACTACTCCTTTCCACACTCCCTTACCTTTCACGGCCACCCCGCTTCCCATAATGACCCCATAATTAGCCGTTTCTGTCACCGGTAGTTTCAATGTCTCCACTAACCTTTGAGATATGAAATTATGCGTAGCCCCACAATCCACCAGCACAATCACTTCCTGATCTTCCACGGATCCTTTCAGTTTGATAGTACCCTGGTTTGTCATGCCAACTATTGAATTCAAGGATAAATGAGCTGCATCCCCTTCCTCTTCATCGATCATCTCGACTTCCCCCTTAGTTATCCCTTGGTCGTCTTCCATAATTTCAGATTCTTCCCCGTTAGCATGCACAACCAGAGCGCGTAGCTCCTTAGCTTTACACTTATGGCCGACCGTATAGCGTTCTTCACAGCGGAAACATAGCCCCTTTTCTTTTCGGCTCTGAAATTCAGCATCAGATAGTCGTCGCGCAGGTCCTTCCTTACGTGGCGCAGCGTTTGAATGCCCCGATAGTATAATCGTACGAGTAGGTGTCATTTTCGGTGGCCGCGTGTTCATTCCCCCTCCACCACTTGCCTTGGGGTTATAGCCTCCGCGTGGGCCATTTGGGCCTCCCTTCAATTCTTCTCGATGGGTTTGATCACGGTCTTCAACCAGTTGGGCTGTCTCCATCATGTCGTCAAGGCCCACTGGTCTCCAGCACTGTACTTCGGCCCTGATCCCTGGCTTCAAGCCATTCATGAAGGTATTCTCGATTACGTCCTTCGTCAATTGCGGCAACGGCGCCATCAAGAGCTCGAACTCATTACAATAATCCGTCACCGTTCCCTCTTGCTTGATCGCCAAGAACTGACCCAGCACACTACCTTTCTTAGCCTTCCGAAAACGAGTCAGTAATCTTATCTTCAGATCTTCCCAGCCCAAAAACGGCTCACGTTCTTCTTTACCCCGATACCAATTCAAAGCTACTCCCTCGAAGCTAATTACTGCAACAGTCAGTTTCTCCGATTCGGTGAGTTTGTGGATTTGAAAATACCTGTCCGCTCGAAACAACCACGAATTCGGATCCTCTCCCCCAAAAACCGGCATCTCTACCTTCTTGAACTTGCTCCGATCGTTATTCGCCTCCTCGGTCGGAACGGCTAACGCCATATCGTTTTCAATTGCTCGCGTCCCCGAGGTCACTTCGGATTCTCCTGTTTCCTTCAACTTGCGACTCGAGGTATCACCCTTTCCGGTGAGTGTGGATTGCGTTCTCATCGCCGCCAGTTCAGCTAACACTAAGGCCATCGTTTTATTCAACGAAGCAATGCCTTCTTCCATAGATGGAATTCGTAGTACCTTCTCCTGAATTCCTTCGAGCTCTGCGCGTATCGATTGTCTCTCCCGATTGGCAATTTTCAGTCGATCCTCCATCAATCGCTGCGTCATACTCCGCGTTCTCCCCAGGTTGGTTGCTCTGATACCAATATGTAAGGATTCCACTCGTTGTATTCTGATTTGTCAAGGAAATTTGCCCTAAGGCAATACAAAATACTCCAACCGATATTGAGAGGGTTGGGAAACTCTCCTCCTCCGCTATTCTAAGCTTCTTCTCCAAAAACATAGCTAACAAAATGTAGCCAAAAGAGCATAATAAGGCTCCCACTCCCCAGCCCCTCCCCCTTGCCAGTCTAACTAACTATCTGTCTATTTCCCTTCCTACCCCTACATTGATATTGGGCCTTGATTGTGGAGGCCTAACAGAAGATTTCAAATTCGGACTCCAAATATTCCTCAATTTGGGATGTGTCTTTTATCTGTTGGCTGAATTATTTTGGCTAAGTTAATAATAGTTTTTGCTTATAGAAGACATATAATGGGAGTTTGTAGCTTGAAAATATGTAAAAAAAAAGTACGAATAGGGCAGGGAAAAGAGCTCGGTGTGTGCTGTCTGTTGGTGCTTTTGTGTGTATGTTTTGGTTGGAGGGGGGGGGGGCGCTACATTTGGCTGAAAAGTAAAAGAAAGATGGATGATTTTCGAGTTTAGATATGATCTCATAATCACTGCTGCTCTAATTATCATAGTATATTATGAGCATTTCTAGTTTTAGGGGCCCCGCACCACCCCACACACACACAAGAGAGAGAGAAACCAGGGTGAGGAAAAAGACAGCTTAGTATTTTTTATGCTTGATGTCCTGCCTTCCAACTCTTTTACATTTGAGTTGGGTGTAGTATGATTTTGTTCGTCTGTACTTTCAATTAAACTGTATAAAAATTGAAACCTTCAGGAGAAAGGGAGGCATAAAGATCCAGTTTACACCGAGGCAGCTTCTTCCGATCAATATGCAACGGAAGGTCGATATGTCTCTCCAGCCACCATTCCATTAGCTGGAACATCATCATCCCCATCTGCAGGTCTTGCTTGTGCCATAGCTGCTCTTGCAGAGCAGCAGCAGATGGGCAGGGGACCGTCATCCACTTGCTCAAATGGAGATTCACCCGTCTTCAATATGCTTCCTGGAGCCATGGAATTCTATAACAGGATGAACACCAATGTAGAAAATTATCCACCTGCACAAGTATCGATTAACACAGAAAATTATCCGCCTCCACAAGTCTCTATCGACACGGTACCAGATTGTAGGATGATCTTAACAAGAAATGATGGAGAGTGGAATCTGGAAAATCAATCCGAAGAAGCTGAAGCTGGGACAAGCTACCCAACCTCGGACTCAACCGAAGATAATGGTACCGATGGTGCCTTACCCACAGCTAATGCAATTGATGGTGGAAACCAAGCACCAATACCCATCATTCCTCAGAATTTTGAGGAGCAGATGATGCTAGCCATGGCTGTTTCTCTAGCCGAGGCTCGGGAAGTGTCTACTGGACCTGGGCATTCCTGGCAGCAGTGATTATGAGATCATATCTAAACTCGAACATTCAGATGTAGCCAATATCAATGTAGCTGGCAGAGCATCGATGGCGTAGCTGAGCTGCGAGCTAGGGAATGCACACAAGGAGTGACGGGATGTTTGTTCAAAGGTTGAAGGTCAACTCCTCTTCCCTGGCCCCTTCGGCAAAAAAAGAAAAAAGAAGGGTAAAAATGGAATACAAATTCTTTTATGAATTAAAATTTGGCTGGTTAATTCAAGTTCATGGTTGGCAATATTTCCTTTTTTTTTTTTTTTTTTTTTTTAATTATTGAAAATCTTGTTTCAGCTTGTTTGCCTTGTGGAAGTTTATAGTCCTTTCTGGTGCACCCTGTAATGTATGGCCTCTATGTAAAGTATCTCTCTATCTCTCCCTCCAATGTGAATGGAATTTCCAGATCCATTCATGTTATTATCTTTTTGGCCTATCAATACTTTTTAAAATATATATATATATATTCAACTATCTTAAAAATAATATTTTGTCCTCTACCTCAAAAGTACAATAGATTAAAACA
The DNA here is from genome assembly GCA_033996785.1 of Trichosanthes truncata. Classification (NCBI taxonomy): domain Eukaryota; kingdom Viridiplantae; phylum Streptophyta; class Magnoliopsida; order Cucurbitales; family Cucurbitaceae; genus Trichosanthes; species Trichosanthes truncata. The sequence goes on from JAWPNB010000003.1 coordinate 81,440,456, forward strand.
AAGGAATTACTATTATCAGGTCGGTCGATTAATGGGTGTCTTGAGAAATATATTAAGTTACTTTAGTCTCGGCAAAATCAGCATAGTTCAAGTGGTAATTGGCATGTACCTCGATTAAGAAGTCAGAGGTTCGAATCTTTCACTTTCTAATGTTGTTGAACTCAAAAAAAAAAAAAAATCTATAATTCTAGTTTGAGTTTCTGTTGTTTTCTTTGTGGTACAGCTAAAAAAAATTATTAGTATTTGAGATTAATTGAGTTATGTTTAGGTTGACAAAAAAGATGTTAGCATATAAAAATTCGAAGTCTTAGAAAGTATCTCATTTTCTGCACGTATCTTCTTTGCTTGACAACTTGCATGGTTAGATGTTTTTTTTTTTTTAAACCCAACTTAAACCTTAAAAGATTTAAAAACACTTTTTTAAACATTCGGAAAAGTGATTCTAAATAGATTTAACTTTCACTCCTCACCTTTTTCTATCTACCCATTAAAAAAAAAACGTATAAAAAAATGTTTCTTAGCAAATACACGTGAAGGTGAAGTTACCGAATAAAAAACAATGGATTTCCAATGGCCCATTAATCTGAATTAGTTAATTAATAATAATAATAATAGACATTTGGAATTAGGTTAAATTATCAAAAATATTCATGACTACGAAGTTGGTTTTAATTATATTTCTGAACTTTAAAAAGTTTCATTTTAACCCTTGACTTTTGAAGTTTGTTTCAAAACAATCTTTGAAGACTTTTTAATCGTTAAATTCATGGACGAAAAATGATATTTTTGCATTTATATTGTTGCTTATGTGAACATATTTAAACATATACGTTGAAAAAAAAATCAAAACATATTCAAATACGTCGAGGGTTGTTTTGAAGCAAATTTTAAAGTTCAAAGGTTAAAATAAAATTTTTCAAAATTTAGAGATATAATTGAAACCAACCCCATAGTTCAGGGGTATTTTTGATAATTTAGCCTTTGGAATTATTTGGAAGTCATCAGCAGCATATCCACGAACTGTAAAAAAGGTGAAAGGCTTCTTCAGAGTTGGATACAAAACGAAACGAGTGGACGTCGCTCATTTATCGCTTCTCTTTCCCTCTCTCTCTACAAAGCAATCCTTCATGGCCGCCATTGATATGCTTAAGCTCTCGCTTCTCTTCACCCTCCTCATCGCTCTCTGTCCCCCGTCGGAAGCCAAGAAGCCGGCCACCGAGTTTCCTCCGACGTGCAACCGCATCGAGTGCCCTAGCTTCGACGTCATCGACTCCGGCGATGCCTTCCAGATTCGCCGCTATGATTCCCCTGTTTGGGCCTCCACCGCTCCCATTCCCGATATCTCTCTCTATCAAGCCACCAGAACTGGATTTCTCCGGTAACATTTTTTTTCATTCATTTTACTCTCATCCTTTCGATTGCATCTCTTTTCTGTTTGAGAGTTGCGATTCACTTGTGAATTAGGTTTGCGTATCTCCATTTTTGCTAACCTAACTTTATTTAACTTAGGATGAAACTCATCATCTTTCGTTACACGAATTCAACTTTTTATAATAATCTATTCTGTTAGATTATCCAAACCTAAATTATTCAAGTCCATGTTTCTTTTAACTTAGCTATGAGCCAAAACAAAAACCATTTCTTTATAAGCAATCATAATTAGAGAATAAAATAAAATGGATTTGGCTAAATCGAACTTTTGAGTGAAAATCAACCTCATAACTTTCAACCACAAAATTAGAAACTCATGTAATTCTTTTAGGAATAACTTCCAAAATATTATGGGATATTAAAAGCTATTTTTAACTGAAAAAAAAAATGTTTTCAAATACTCCACCCGCAATTGGAAGAGTCCATTCTCGTAGTCCTTCAACGTAGAATTCATTTAGATTATGGGCTTGGGCTTGGGCTTCTTTCTCCCTCTAGAGGTCATTAAGTTTTTGGGCTTGGGCTTCTTTCTCTCTCGCATTATGTCCTTATTTTCAACCTCTCTCTCGTAATGAAATTCATCAAGGGAATTTTACTATGACTTTTTTTTTTTTAAAAAAAAAATTTATTGTTCAACAACATATATATATGACTAATTATATACGGAAAATTGAAAAATGTTTCAAGGTTTAAGATTAAGGTTCTGTTTGACTAATTAGATTGGCTCAATTAAACATAGTTACAACCAGGGGCGGATCCAAACCCCCCCCTCAAGGTCCTTAGTTCGATCCTGCTTTGGGACGTTATTTCTTTTTTTTTTTTTTTTTTTGTTCCAGCCGAGTACATTGAAGCGGCGTTTTTTTGTGTTTTTTTTCCCCTGCAGCGAAAAGCCTTCCAAGGGACACTTTTGTTATTTTTCTTACCATTATCTCTAATTAACCAATTTTTAATAAATAAGTGATTATTTATAATATAAAAGTGATTATTTTTATTTATTTAAAAATATATATCAAGAGGTCTTTTTTTTCTTTTAAAAAAATATATTTTTATACTTTATCAATTTAAATGATAAACCATATTTTCTTTGAAAAATTCTATCTATAAAGTATCTACCAATATAAAATAATAATAAATATATTAATTTTTCATAAATTAATCCCATACAAAAACTATAATTTTAATAATTGAATTGAAAAGAAATCAACTTATATTTCAAAGTTTCATTATTTTCTCGTATATTTAAATAAAAAAATTAATTCTACTTCTTATTAATAAAACTAATATCAACATATATCAAAGTTTTGGTTTCACCTTTGGTAGTGGATGAACTAGATAGACATAATTTTGATAGTTCACGGACGTATTACAAGTTTTTTATGGTACAGAGACTTAATAAAGATGAGATTCGTTTGCAAAGGAGTATCATATAGTAAAACAACATTACTTGTTTTGTTTATCTGTTTGAGTAGATTGTTCGATTACATTCAAGGAAAGAACAGCTACAACGAAAAGATAGAAATGACAGCTCCAGTGATCACTCAAGTTTCTCCAAGCGACGGACCCTTTTGTGAATCATCATTTGTTGTGAGCTTCTACGTGCCCAAAGTGAACCAAGCAGATCCACCACCAGCCGAAGGGCTTCACGTTCAGAGATGGAAAGAAACATACGTTGCAGTAAGGCAATTTGGAGGGTTCGTTTCTGATGCCAACATTGGAGCTGAGGCTTCTGCTTTGGATGAGAGCCTTTTCGACACAAAGTGGGCTGCAGCCATCAGCAAGAGCCGTGGCGTTGGCAGTCCTTCCAATTATACTGTGGCTCAGTACAATTCCCCTTTTGAGTTTGAAGGTCGGGTTAATGAGATTTGGTTCTTGTTTGATATTGAAGACGTTGCTCAGGCTGCAGCTTAGAAAGTGGTCATAGAATAAATCTTTAGTGTTTAATGCTAGTATATGTGAAAACCTTTTTCTCCTTTTGTTTTGATAAACATCCTTGAATAAAATGCTTGCTTCCTTTGTCTTGGGGAGTTCTAGAGATTGATCTTCTTTTGTTTTTTTTACTTTCTTGATTCTAAACTCTTCCTTGGATTGAAATGTTTTATCTTTTTAAGGGTTTTCCTTTTTAGTTTTTAGAGAAGATGTGTGGAAAACTGGAAATGGTATGATCGATGAGAAAAAAAAAAAAGAAGTTATGTTCAATAAGTTTCTAAATTTGTAAAAAATGTTTAATAGGTTCATGAACTTTTAATGTTGTATCTAATAAGTTCATGAACCTTCCAAAGTGAGCATAGCTCAGCGGTAATTGACATATATTCTTTCTCTTGAGGTCGGAGGTTCAAATCTTCATACTCCAATTTGTTGTACTAAAAAAAAGGTTCTTGAACTTTGGAAAATGTCTAATATATTCTTTATTTTTCAATTTATGTCTAATAGATCCTTGATTTACTAAACAATATTTAAAGTTGAGGAACTATCTGACATGACATGGGTTTTTTTTTTTAAATTCATGTACATGTAAGACACAATTTTGAAAATTAAAACACATACTAGACAAAACTTGGAGATCTATTAAGTACAACTTTGAAATTTTAAAAACCAAATTTATAGCCAATTTTGAAGGTGTAATGGTAACAAACTTCATGGTTCATGAGTGGTTCATACAATTTTCCCTTATTTTAAATATGAAATATATTTAGAACTTAATTATTAAAAATTAGACAATGACACCAAATTGCGAGACTAATCTTGTTAAAAGTAAGGAAAAAAAAATCAACTTGTATCCCTTAACTTATATTGAGTCCATTAAAACGACTAATAATTTTATGAAGGAAAATTTGCAAAAGCCACCCTAAATTAAACTTTTAATTTGATCAATTACTTTCTAAACTTATGAGATTGTTGCAATTAAACCATTAATTAATATTATAAAATACACAAATCACCCATAAACTAAAGTGTTGTTTCTAACCAAACCCTCATACAATATGATTGTTACAATGAAACCCAAATTCTTTACATCAATTTTTTTTTGTTTTATTAAATTGAGATGACAACTCATTATCAATCTCAAAACCAAAATATTTTGTTATCTAATATTATAGTTTTCAAATTTTTTGTAGAATTAAAAAAAAAAAGTTTAAATTATAACAATTCTATAATATTAAGGACTAAAACATACATATAGCTTCGAATTTTCCCCATAAAAACTATATAAAATTTTAGTATATTGATTCTTTATCAAACATAATAAAATATAAAACATAAAACATAATTTAACTTTCTCTCTACAAAATATACTCCAATTCTCAACTAGAGGTTTCTCGACCTAGACCCTAACTTTAATTTTTTAAAATTCGATAAAATTGCAAGAATTAAAAATCGAAGCAGGGTCAAAGATAGAAGTAAATCTCTATTCTTGCTCCTCAATGTTCTTCTGTACTCCGTTGCCATCCCTATCTCTGAGTTTGACTCGAACAAAAAAAATGGAAAAAAGAAAAAAAAAAAAAGAAGAAAAGAAAAAAGCACACACGTTTTAGCGACAAAAAATGAGGAGAGTGATATGTGGGAAAAGGAAAAGGGTGAGACCACACGGAAACATCGGTGTCGTCTCATTGTGTTTGGTTTTGGTTTTTCCGTGTGCGATGCGATTAATTTACGCGCTTTGCCGCTTTGCGCCCTCACCATTTGTTCCCCTGCTCCCTACCTCTCTTGATTTTCCTCTCTAAAATCTAATATTAAATCATCACATTTTAATCTTCTACTTCTCATCATTTATCACTTTTCTTTTCTTTTTATCAATATCATGCCACCTCATCTCATTTCCTTTTCAATTCTTCTTTATATATATATATATATATATATATATATATTTTTTTTTTTTTTTTTTTTATTGAGTCTAGAATCAAGAATGAATATCTTCGACTTAGAGAGTTGGTTTGACTTGTTGGATTTCAATGTAGTTGATTGTACTAGCATTAAATGGAAAGAGAGATTAATGGTAGATTTCGTGTCATGATATTTAAATGGGTAGAACAAATCGTTGGTGCAAATTTAATCTTTCTTGTGGTAGATATATGAGATTTTTATTTTTAGGAAAATGCATAGATATTTTGGTATCTAACTTTGAGGGATTGAATAACTAGAGAGTGGCAAAAAGAGGAGAGGTGCAGGCCAACACGAACATAGCTCAATAGTTAATTAGGGCATCTACATTTCTCTTAAGGTTAGAGGTTCAAATCTACACTCTCACATTTGTTGTACTAGGGACAAAAAGGAAAGAGAGACAAAAAGTATTGAAAGAAAGGGGAAGCCAAAAAGTAGAAAATGGGAGAAGTGCGAGAATAAGAATCACGGGCAAAATATACTACAAAATTTAAAGAAAATTCTGGTTGCATAAAAGGAACTTGTACAAGATTGAAAAAGAATTATTATTATTATTATTTAAAAAAAGGGTCAAACTTTAGAAGTAATAAAAAATGAATCCAACAACATTAGTTTATGTAAAATTTTAAGCATAACACATCTATTAGTACAAGATTTTGGATTAAGATATAGAGATATTATTGTAATTGAAAGGATATTTAAGTGAAGACATTTTGGTCACGTGAATGTTCAACCCCCTGTTTTCTTAGTTATCTTAAAGTATTAAAATGCTCTTCTTTTGTTTTGTTGACCCAAGTAGCCTTTTGGGGGGAAACCCCAAAACAAAGTCAAATTTGTGCGACTACAAATTTAGAGATAGAAAGAGAGAGAATTAGTTAAAAGCTTTTTGACCAAACCCAACCACCAATTTCTTAATATTCGTGAAAGAGATAAGAGAGAGAAAATTATTCAATGTAGCTGTTTCGTTATAGTCGTTTTTTTCTAAAACCTAAATTTTTAGTGTATAGTCCATTCAAGCATAGTTTAATGAATAAAGCACTAATTACTATTCTCAAGATTGATGGTTTGATTTCTCCCATCCACAATTGTTGAACTTAAAAAAAAAAAAAAAAACTTTAGGTGCATATAAATTAAATGATAATTTTTAATTCTTTTCTCTCCTACATTCAACAATTTAAAGTCACCATTTGTATTGTTCTAGCCTCTTAAAATAATTTCTTGAGGAAGAAAGATCGATTTTTTTAGATCGTGGAGCAAGAGTCCAACCTTTTACTTTAAAAAAGCTAAGGATTAATATGTTGAGTTATTCTTTTTTAAATTTAACAAGTGAAATGAAAATTCAAACAATTGACTTTTTGGTCAAAGATATATTTATGCCTCGATCAGAATGTGTAGAAAAGATTTTTTTTTTGTATAGACCTCCAAATGGAATCTTACTCGAACATTTGTTTAAATTAATTAAGAAGAGAGTTATGTTTTGTGTGAGATTTTTCGTATACCTCAAATTACAGATTTTTGGTATGTTTAAAAAATAATGTGTGGAAAAGGATCAAACTTTGAACCTAATTAAAAAATATGATATTATCCCTTAAATTAGGCTCAAATTGATCGGGAGATTATATATATCTTTAATAAATAATTTCATGGGAAATGTTAGACCAATCCAAATATCGAAACAAAAACAAAGTACATAATTTTTTTTTTAAGTATTAAAAACATTGTACTTTAATTTTAGACAAATTTTCACAACACACGTTTTGGCTATTACTTTTTCAAGACATCTCGAGACACCGACCATTCTTTTCAAGGATTCACACGCTTATTACAATATACAAACACCAACAAGTTTCATTATTTCCACAACTCATAATTAAAAAAAAAAAAAAAAAAGTGAACAATTTTAAAAAAAAAAACAATCTCGTTTTTTTTATTCCAAAACTCATTTCAATTCCAAACTCACTCCCTTTTGTAATTTTTTTTGTTTGAGTTGAACATCAAGCAAGAGTAAAGAGATTTAAACCTCTAATCTATTGACTGAGAGCATATACTTTAATCATGTTTGATTTGACTCACCCTCTTGTAATTATAAGAATATTACACATTAAAAAAAACAATGGTACACCATGTATTATGAAGAAAAGATAGTGTACTTACAAGGAAAGAGAAACTATGGTAAACAAGAGAGAGAGAGAAAAAAATACAAACCCAATAACTATCCAAACATCTAAAAAAACCCTAATTTTGGAATCTAAAAGGAAAGGGTGAAAAAGAGAAGAGAGAGAGAGGGACTATATTTGAAAATATAAAGAAATGGGAGGTAAAAAGAAAAGAGGTTAAGATTTGATATTGAAGATTATGAGGCTGCAATTCTTTCAAAGTGCACAAGCCTGTTATCTGCCAACCTGGAGTTGTAAGCTGATCTTTTGTACTCAAACCAAGTGAACTCTTTGTACAAACTTTCTTCTCCTTTCATAAGGGAAGGCAAAGGAGCTATCTTTTCACTCAAGGGTGGCCCACCAAAATATATCATTGAAACTCTTGACTTCAAGCTGTTTGTCAATACTCTATGCTTCACACTTTTGAATCTTCCATTAGTCATCACCTTCACAAAACAAAAATAAAGTTCCATTTTTTTTAGTACATATGAACAAAAAGTTCTTATCTTTTATTTCTTTTGTCATAGTCAAAACTTGTTTTTGTTTTGCAGATGGTTTCTTTACTAATAACCCTTTTGTTTCTCTAATATCTTCACTAAACCCAAATGGGAAAAACTGAATTTTTTCTCTCTTGATTATCAAAAACAAAAAGAGCCTTGTGGAGATTTATCTAAACAGAAAGCCAGCTGACAGACATAATCATATGATTATTAAGATCATGTCTTGTCTATGGAGATTAAAGAAAGAAAAAAAGAACAGTACAGAGATTGACAAACCAAGAGAGAGAGAGAGAGAGAGAGAGAGAGAGAAAAGTTATGATTTTTTTTTTTTTTTTTTGGAAATTGTCATGTGTTGTTTATTGTACCTGTAAAGAGTCACCAACATTGATGAAGAAGGAGTTCTGATCAGGAGGAACAGAAATCCAATTCCCATCAGCAAGAGAAATTTGAAGTCCAGAAGTGTTATTCGATCTCAAAACCGAAATGATCTGTGGGTCTGTGTGTTCTCCAAATCCAATCATGTTCGTCCCTTCCAAAGCTTGAAGCTCCGGGCATGGTGGATAATGGTTCACCCTGAAAACCGAGTCACTTTCTTCATCCATCAACAGCTTGCTGAACGCATTCCTCTGCTGAATCTTCAACCCTTCCGCCATTAACTCAAGGATTTCACACGCCATATTCCTCACAGCCGAGATGTAATCGTTCACAGCAGAGCTAGAACACAGAAACAGAGCAACAAGTTCAGCAAAAAACAGAGCATTCTGAAAAATGGGAATTTGGGTTTCGTTTGGTTACCGGAGTTTTTGTGGGTGTTGGCCAAAAATGGAGAGGAAGCCATCGGAGTTGGATTCGAGGTGGGTGTTTAAGAGGAGGTATTCAACCCAGCCGACGTCGCCATTGCGGCCAATTTGCTTGTTGCCATAGCCAAAAGGAGAAGGGGGCCCGGCTCCCTGTTTTTCAGAAAGGGGAAGGGAGAAGAATTTGGTGGATTCTGATTCGAGAGTGGAGATGAATTCCATGGGGACGCCATGGTTGACGACCTTGAAGAATCCAAGTTCTTCACAGGCCTTAACGATGAGATGCTTAGCATCTGGTGCAGAAAGGTCTATCAATGGAACCCCAGAGAAAAATGCTGCAGAGGAAGAACCAGCAGCAGCAGCCATGGAGTTTCTCATGAAGGAAGAAGACAATTGTTGGATTGCTGGTTTGGACAAAACCACCATTGATATGGGTTTTGAGAGCTTTGAGAGAAGAACAAGAAGAAGAAGAAGGAGAATGAAAGTTTCCCTTTTTCTCTTTTCTTCTTTAGAGAGACAGAAGAAGAACAAATGGGTGCTAGGGATTTTTGGAAAAAGAGAGCTATTGGAGATAAAGTTCTTTCGTTTCTCTCTCAATGCAATGTTGATGGAGAGAGGGAAGTAGAGGGGGTATTTATAAGAAATGGAAATGGTGGGTTTTAGAGAGAGAGAGAGAGAGAGAGAGAAAGTGAAGTTTTTTTCTTTAAAATAATAAATAACAAATAATTTTAAAAATAAAAAATAAAAAAATTTAAACTGTTGTTTTACACATTGGAAGCTGGGCTTTTACATTGTATTGGGATGATATAAACCAAGTTTGGAAAGAGAGAAGAAAGCAGAGTGGTCATGATCTTTTAGCAGCAAGGAGTGATAACTCAGATTTTCTGCCACTAAAAATAGACATGACAAGTTTATTGCATTAAAAGGAATTGGTCACATCAACTAGATTCCTTGGATAGTTATCCATTGTTTTCTTTCCCTTTCAATAATCTTTCCTCCCCACCTCCCTCCCTCCCTCCTCTCTAGCAACCAATTATTCATATCAAGAAACAAAGTACAAACCCAAAACTCAGACTTTTTTTTACTTTTCTTTTTCTTTCCCTCTTTCTTTTTTACCCTTCTCACCCTATAACCTTATTCACTTTGAGCAAGTTGAGGAAAAGGGGTCTAATGATTTGAGCTCACTATAAGAACATTGTGTTGCTATAATGAGTGTGATTGAGTGAGCTTTATGAAACATTGATCTCCACTTAATTTTTTTTGTAGATAGTTTAGAAAAGATGTGTGACTTTGCTTTAATACTCTCTATTGTTTTGTCAATTCCAACCTTTGACTGTGTAGCCCATTAAAATTGGAAAAAGGGATAACTTTTTATGGGGAAGTTGAATTCTACTTTTAGAAAGTAATCTATGGTTGTAAATAGAAATGTGCTTAGATTTGTGTTGTTGAAGAGCAATGTAGAGAAAAAATATATATTTTCATATGCACATTATGATTATAATTTATCTTCCATAAGATATCATAAAAAATACTAAGAATCAATTTAATTTTAAGTCAATTCTCAAAGTATAAAGGTAGACTGAAGGATTTTGAAAGAGATAAACATGTGAAGTGTTTCTTAAGAGAGAATTATTAGTACTTTATTGATTAGACGGAGGAAGAGAGATCAAAAGTTATCAATATTATCTCTTCAATTAGACAGAGAAGGAAAGATAGGGTTTGGTCAAACGTCTTTAGTTAGATAGAGAAAGAGATGTGGGGAGTAACCAAAACATCTTTAATGAAAGAAGGAAAGGGAGACGTGTAGAGTAATCATAACCTCTTTTATTAAAGATGAGAAGAGATCAGGAGTGGTTAGTACTTTTTCAGATGTTAAAAAGAGAAAGAAATACAAGGATGGGTCAAGATCTGTTAAACATCGTGATAAGTTGTGTTTAGTTGCTTACTTTCTCTATTATTTTCCTTTTGTTAGCTTTATGAGCTTCAATCATACGACTATATATTTTGATGATAACAAACCTATGAATAACTAATGATTTTAGTGTTTTAAAGTATCCACAGTGTAGAGCTCGAAAAGACGATTCCATTACATTTTGAATCGCTCAAATCGGACGTCAAACAAGAAAGTTATGGGCAAAAGAAGATTGAGAAAAACTGTTATTTAGCAATGACGTTGACAAATAATATTGCGACACGTGGCATTTTAAATAGCCGTTAGAAGCATTTTAAAATTATTTTTTAATCATTATTTTTTCATTTTCCTCCCAAATTTCCTCCAACATTGATCCATCTTAACCTAGATCTAATGGCTCAAACTTATTCCTTACAACTCCATTTAAACATTATTTCCTCTCTCATTTCACAACTCTCATCCCCAAAAATTGCTGAAATTTTCTCTTAAACATTCTCCATTGTTGATCATTCTTCAAAGCTTCATCATTTTCTATTTTTCTTGTGAGAGAATTTTATATGAGAGATTAGATTGTTCCTTTTGAGCTAAAACTTGTAAACCTACTCTTTGTGAGAGTTTCTTTGTGGGTCTTTAAATTATTTCACTATTTCAATTGGGTTTTGTATTAAGGTGTGGGTACACCTTGGAATTTTGAATGAGTGGTTTAATCCTCAACCCGAAAAAGGATTTGTAGTAATTTGATCATGCACCCGGTAAAAGGATCGTAGTGGTTTGATCCTGAACCCGTTAAAAGGATCCATAAAGGTTGGATCCTAAACTTGCAAAAGGATCGGTTGGGGGTTGACTCTTGAACCCTTAAAAAGAGTGCCAATCGGTTTGGTTCTCACCTGTAAGAAGACCATCGCAATAAAATACCCAAGAAGGAGTCTTGGGGAGTGGATTATGGATTTCCGAACCACTATAAAAATTTTCGGTGTTATCTCTTCCTCTCTATTCTTTTAAATTTTCATTGCTTAATATTTTTGTGAGTAGATTGAATGCTTATGAAAATTGTTTTATATTTCTAGAATTTTTAGGGTGTTTATTTTGATTAGTTTGGATTACGTTTTAATTTTTCTAAGCAACCCTATTCACCCCCCTCTAGTGTTGTCATACGATCCTACACCTTTATGTATTCTCTTTACTTTGTTTTGTTTGTTTCCACTTTTCTAATGGTGTTTTGACACGTGTATGGTTTGTTGTATATTGCATATATTTAAGACAGTCATTTATCATTTTGTCATATATGAAACACACAGTATCCTCTCTACTCATCTTCCTTCTTTTAGAGTTAACCCTCTCTTAAGGTATCAGAGAACCTCGAAAATGGAGCAACAGCAAATTTCAAACTCCTCTGGTCTTGAGTCCTCATCAAATCAATCACTTAGACAATCAAATACTATTCAAACCACACCCACTTACACTCCACCCATTCAAAACCCTCCCACCCAAAATCCCATTCTCCGTACCCCTTTGGTTTCATCTGTGACTGCCTATTCCACATCAATACCGGTGTTTTCGCCGATGATCTCCACTCCCAGACCACAGTTTGGTTTCTATCAACCTTCATCTACTCCTCATTTTCAACCACCTCCAACTTTTCTTCCCCCAGTTATTCCAAACATATCTTATTCCTTCCCTTTTAAACTTAATGACTCCAACTATCTTCTTTGGAAGAATCAGTTGTTGAGTGTTGCCTTTTCTTTTGGCCTATCAAGTTTCATCAATGGCTCCTTTCCTCGTCCTCCACAATTTCTTGATAACCTTCATTTGCAACCTAACCCTGAGTTTACTGTTTGGGAACAATATAATCGAACAATTATGTCATGGTTTTATTCTTCTCTTACTGAAGAAAAAGTGGGTGAAATTATCTCATTCTCTACTGCTCGTGACATTTGGGAATCCTTACATCGTTCTTATGAGTCTACATCTTCTATTCGTGTTCTAAGTCTCAAATCACAAATTCAACATATCAAGAATGATGGACTCTTGGTGATTCAATTCTTGGCCAAAATTAAGGAGGTAGCTAACAAACTCTCCTCCATTTGTGAGTGATAAGTTCATTATATATATATATATATATATATATATATATATATATATATATATATTCTATCTTGTTTAGGTTGTTTTTAGTTAGTTTTCATATAGTTTTTGAATTTTAATTCTTCATTTTCTTTTCTTTTTATAGGTGATCAAAGATTTCATTTTGAAGGTTGAAGTTAGAGGACTTTTAGGTTGAAGCCTAAAAAAAAAAAATCATTGTGCCCAGGCACCCCAGATAGAGCGAAAAGGTAGATTGACAGTGCCTGGGCGCTTCAAAAACTTTGTAATGCCTTCTTTTACAGCATCTAGGGGCTACACCGACTGCCCTAACTTTAAACGGGCATTTTTATCAGTTTAAGGGTCGATTTTTAGGTTTTTGGGGGCAGAAAACAGAGCACAGAAGAGAGAAAATAAAAAAAGAGAAGAGATTACACCACCTTGGAGGATCGAGCACCCAAACGGATGAGAGCTAAGCTTGAATTGTTTCTCTTTTCTTCTTCTTCTTTCTCTTTTGCTAATTGTATGACCCAAATGACAATGTTTGCTATGGTTTTGTTAAGTTTTACATTATGAACTAAGTTTTTCTTTCTAAAGCTTTAATGTAATCAAATACTCGAATCCTACTCTTTCTTAGTTAATAGATGATGTCTCTATTTCATATGTGGTTATGAGAATACTTCTACACTTAAGGCATGTTGAGATTTGGTCTCTATTGAGGAGATGTGTCTATTATGAAGAATAAACACAATGGCTCACCCCTAGGGTCCTATTATAGTGGCCTAGGAAAAATAATTAAATAATAGATTTTAATATCTAATATATTAAAATATATTTATCTAACCAATTTGAATCTTATTCAAACCTTTTAAAATTCTCCTATGACATCTATTTCCTAATTTGAATCTAAGTCAAATTTAATAAATATTTTCTTTAATGTATCTTAATACATTAATAATTTCTTTGATATTTAATGTATCATATACATTAAATATGTTTTCTCTCATTTAATATATCAAATATACTAAATTTTAATTTGAACATTTCAAAATTTTCTCTCAACGAAATTGATCCATATTTGTTCATATGAGCTAGCAAGGGGACCTTATGGACCTACAGATTATAAGCTCAAATGGTACAAAATTAATTAATTAAACTATTTAACTAATCAATTTTCATTCATTAACTCTAGGGTCACTCCACTATAGACCTAGCGTTCCACTATTATGCACTGTAGGACAAGTTATGTCCATGGATATAACCACTACATGCAAGTTGATCTTTCACGAGTTGTTCGTAATTACAACTAGGTCAAAAGTCCGTTTACCCCTGTAATTACATCTTGCACCTTAAGTATCACTAATCCTCTAATTAACAATTTGTTTATAATTCAACCATAAAGTAAGTCCCTCTCGGGCCAGTGAAATAGTGTCCGAAATCAACACTTAAGGGAACTACTCATACTTACCTTATATGGGAAGAAGTGAATTTCATATTGTAAGATTACGTTCTCAACTCCCTATTTGGTCAAGTTCCCAAAATAGTAGGCTTATCGAATCGGCTACAAAAGTCACTCTCACCCATGCAAATCAAATGACAAGCCCTCACAGACAGGAGTTCATAACTCACTCAGGATTAAGATCAAGTCGCATATGATCATCCTGATGAAATATTAATCTTCTCAATTAATCAAAAGATATTAAATATTTCATGGTCCAGTCTTATACAAACTCATTGTATAAAATACTCACATGTTTCCACGTAAATGATTTGGATCAAATCATTTGTAACTATTACAAAGTGGGTCGTATCAATAGTGTTACTAGGATAAGTTACCCAACATTATCCATATACTATGACCCTTTAAGTTATTTCTTGAACATAATCCTCTCGTATGTCAACCATATATTGTTCAAGATTACATTAATAACTTTAGATTTTTCATATAATGGATAATATTATATTGCAAATAAAATAATCAAAATTATTATTAATTATTAAATAGATCATTAATTACAAGACTTTAGGGCATAAATCCTAACAGTAAATGGGTTTTTCGTCTCAAGCTCAAGCCAAATGGCAAGACCGACAGACACAAAGCAAGATTAGTCGCTCAGGGCTTTACACAAACGTTCGGGTTAGATTATTTTGACATTTTTAGCCCTGTTGTAAAGTCATCTACAATCAGAATTGTTCTATCTCTAGTGGTAGTTTTCGGTGGTCTATTCAACACCTCGATGTTAACAATTCTTTCCTCAATGGCGATCTTAATGAGGAAGTTTTCATGGAGTAACCTCTGGGTTTCATTGATGAGGGGCATCTGAGGTATGTCTGTCGATTGAATAAAGCTATCTATGGTCTTCGACAGAGTCTTAGGGCCTAGTTTGTGAAATTAAGCTCATGTCTTTTGAATTGGGGTTTTGCTACATCCAAGTCTGATTCCTTGATGTTTTATTTTCGTACCTCTGTTGATATTGTGTTTATCCTTGTCTACGTGGACGAGATAATTGTTACTTGTCGCAGCTATGTTTTGTTATCTTAATTTATCTCTCAGTTAAGTGCATGTTTCCTATTAAAGAACTTGGGAAGATTGTCTTACTTTCTTGGTATTCAGATTGTCTACTCTAATCATGGTCTTCACTTATCTCAGCATAAATATGTCTTAGATTTGTTATCTCGCGCTAATATGGTTGATTGCAAGCTCATATCTACACCATTGGCATTTGGCACTTCGTTGTCTTTGACTGATGGTGATCCATTGCCAAATCCATCAGAATACCGCAGTCTTGTTGGAGCTCTACAATATTGCACTATCACTCGTCCGAACATATCCTTTGTTATTAATATGGTATGTCAATTTCTTCATGCTCCGACCACTACTCATTGGCTTGTTGTAAAGAGAATATTGAGATATTTGAAAGGCACATCATTCCATGGTTTGTGTTTTGTTCCCTCGCCAATTACTCTTTTATGTTTCACATATGCTGATTGAGCTAGTTGTCCGAACGATCGCCGAAGTACGAGTGGCTATTGCACCTTCTTAGGAAATAACTTGGCATCGTGGTCTTCTTCGAAACAAAAAATAGTATCTCGCTCTAGAGCCGAATCTGAATATCGAGCTCTTGCCAACGCCGCAACTGAAGTTTTGTGGATCTCAGCTTTACTGTCTGATTTGGGATTCTCTGCCAATGATCCTCCTTTAATTTTATGTGACAATATCAGTGTGACATATATTGCAGCAAACCCGGTCATGCATCAACGAACGAAACACATTGAGATTGACCAACATTTTGTTCGTGAGCAAATTCTAAGCAAACAACTTGTTAAATATGTTCCGTCCGAAGACAAATTGGTTGATGTTCTCACTAAGCCTTTGCCCTCCACTCGATTTATTACTCTTTGTACCAAGCTTTATGTGCTTACCGACCCTATTTAGCTTGTGGGGGGATGTTAAACAGCCTGATAAGTGTTGTTTAGTTGCTTAATTTCTCTATTATTTTCCTTTATGTATTCTCTTTACTTTGTTTTGTTTGTTTCCACTTTTTCAGTGGTGTTTTGACACGGTATGATTTGTTGTATGCTGCATATATTTAAGGCAACCCTTTATTATTTTGTCAAATATGAAACACACAATATCTTCTCTACTCATCTTCCTTCTTTTAAGGTAGGTTAACCTTCTTTTAAGATCCCTTTAATTAAAGAGAGAATTCGAGGTAGGGAATAATCATAACGATCTCTTCAATTAGAGGGAGAAAGAGAGATAAAGAACTCTTCCTCAGAGAGAGAGAGTGTGATTAAAACCTTATTAATAAAAGAGAGAGAGAGATAGAGAATGATCAAGACATCTTCAATTAGGATAGAGAAAGAAAAAGGGAGAGTGATTAGAACCTTTCAATTAGATAGTAGAGAGATATGGAGTGACCATATAATTTCTTCCATTAGAAAGAGAGAGATAGTGAGTGACCAAGATTTCTTCCATTAGATAGAGAGAGGTAGTGAGAGTGACCAAGATTTCTTCCATTAGATAGAGAGTGCGATAAGGATTGATTGATTTCATTTTTTATTAACTGTGATTGATGTCATAATTTTTTTTGCTAATGCGTATTTATCATTAGGTCATAATTCTAGACTTGCAATGACGTGACATAAAACTCATACCATTGTTAAAATTTAGATAACATGAGTGGGGAAAGCAAAATTATTAAAGGCAAAGGGCAAAAGGCAACATGACTTCTCATTGTTTACAAGTTAGGCCAACTTTTTCCATCCACCCAAACCAACTAATCAAAAGTTCCACATATAGGTTCCTATCACTATACTAGGAATCATTTTCACAAGATATCAACTTGTTATAAGTCAAGCATTTATCCATCTCATTGAGTATTTTCTCTTTGTGGTATCAAATCAATTAATAAAAGCCAACAATTAACACATATACCACACCAAAATAGAAAGCTCTATGATACTTCGCACAAGTATAAAAAGTGAATCTTTCTCTCTCTTTTAGCAGCCCAATTTTGAATAGTTTTTTTTTCAGAATCAATTATTATTATTGTAGATCAATTTTGTTACATCAAAGAGGTTTCTCATATATCATCCCTAAATGAATCTTTGATACTACTAAAGTTATTCTCAAAGTACTAAACTCATGTAAATTTTAATATTCTAGTTTACTTTTTATCTTATTTTATATTGAAATTTACTAGTTTAGAATTCATCTAGAGGAATATAAGTTAAATTTTGGTAATTCTTTTTTACCCTTTTTTTTATTTTTTGTTTAGGGAAGCATTCAATTTTACTCCTACAGTTAATTTAGTGAACCAAGTTTAACGTTCTCAAGCTTTTTAATTAGTTCAAATCAAGCCCTAGAAATGCCTAAACTCATCGACAATGACCAAAGTAGTTTAACCGAACCAGAAAATAAAATTAAAAAAAAAATTAACAAGGGTAAAAAAAGGGGCAATAAATGAAAGGGAACAATAAATAGAAATAATTGGGAGGGGGAGTGGGGGCAAGCAATGAAGAAGGAGGTTGATATAGAGAGACCCATCTAAAGATCCTTTTCGTACCAAAACCCTACCTTTTCGAGAACTAAATTTTGGGACCACCAAAACAAATTCCCCCCCCCATTTATTTATTATTATTATTTTTTCATTTCAATTTACATTTTAATATAGGCTAATTATATATACATATATATAAAAAAAATACTCCTGAACTTTGCCTCTTGTTTCAAAAATACTTTTATTACCTCAAAAGTTTAACCTTTCATAAATGTTTCAAAACTACTCTTGAAGTAGAAAAATTCATTACATGTTGAACGAAAGTTGACGTGTACGTTTGAATGTCGTTATTTCATGTTTAATCCAGACAAGTATCTCAGTTATTGTTGCATCGATTTTTCATCTGAAAATATAATGAATTTCTCTTCCAATAGTAGTTTTGAAATGTTTATGAAAAGTCAAGAGCAATATTATAGCTTTTGAAAGAATAGGAATATTTTGATACAAGGAATTTTTTTTATATAATTTAGCCTTTAATATATTGAAAATTTTAAAAGGAGAAAAGAATAAATGGGGGTTAGAATGCACACGAGTTCAAAAGGCAGCGCCCCACATCAATAATGAGATGGAAAAATGGAAAAATGTGGATGGTCACTGTAGAATGACGTGGCCAAGTTCCATTCGCAGCTTTCTCTGTCGGTCAATACTGAATGAAAGAGAGAGAGCTTTATGTTTTGTAAATTGTTAAACTTATGGGTATCATTGCCAGGTTGGCCATCCACACCCACACTGTTCTTCTTCAATGATTCCTTTTTCTTATTCCTAACCTCTCTCTTCTTTCTCTCTCTCTCTCTCTCTCTTGTTTTTGGTTGACGTGGCATGCCTGTTAGGTCTATTTTGGGAGTGAGTTGGCATGACATGACCAATAGTTGGATAGACTAATGAGAATACGCCACATCATCATTTTGTAATGGTGCCGACCAAATAGGGACTAAATAGACTGTAATGTTCAACATTTAGTTTCATTTCATAACCATTTAGTTTTTTATTTTTGAAAATTAAGCTTATAAATATTACTTCTACTTATAGGTTTCCTTGGTTTGTTATCCACTTTTTACATATATTTTCAAAAACCAAGCCAAATTTTGAAAACTAAAAAAAGTAGTTTTCAAAAACTTTTTTTTGTGTTTTGAAATTTGACTAAGATCTCAAATGTTTCCTTAAGAAAGATGAAAATTATTGTATAGAAAGATGGAAACCATTGTAGAAAAATTGTGAGAAAACAAACAAAATTTTCAAAAACCAAATGGTTATCAAACGGGACTTTAGGGATTGAATTTATAATTTTATTTAACTTTATATTATGACACATAGAAATCTCGAGCCTAGTTAAAAGTGAGCATAACTCCGTGGTAATTGGCATGCACTCTTTCTTTTGAGGTTAGAAGTTCAAACTTCATACTCCACATTTGTTGCACAAAAAAAAAAGGAAGCTCGTGCCTAACGTATAAAAAATGGTAATGATAAATAATATAGGTAGATGTGCAAATGGGTTGATATACTAATGATAAATCTCTAATGTTTTTATATATATCTATATATATATGATCCTTATTACTGGTGTAGGGCTGTTTTATTTAATATATTGAGGTATTTTGTAATATCAACATTGATAGATTAGACATAAATATAATATTTGATAAACAATTATAATTGACGAGTCTCAATTGGCTACCTGCAACATCAATATATTTATTTGAAAAAATATATGAAAATGTGCATAAATATTTTCTCTCTTTGTCTGTCTCTTTTTCTTTTCCAAAGAAAATTTTGGGTCTTTTTCTTTTTTGGGGTAACATGGTTTTGGTATGATTGGTCATTGGAGGAGGAAAATGCAAGAAAAAGCCACATTAAGCCTAAAAAGGAATCTAACCATATATGAGGTAGTTTGGTGTTTTGGGCATGCATGAACCTAGCCAAGGGACAATTTTATGCCCCAAGAATTATATGTATAAATGCATCAAAATTAGGGTGAACTTTTTTTCCTTTTCTTTTCTTTTCTTTTCTTTTTAGTATGGATCTTAGATGGAGCTGAGTCAACTTCATACTCTTTCACTAAATTATCTATTTTGGTAATCATTATCACAATTATTTTGTTTTTTAGAATAGAATTTTACTCTATTATTGACCATTTTTCATGAGTGCATGAACCTACCCATTTGCCCCCTCAATATATTAATTCAACCAAACTCTTTTGACATTTAAAGTATGGGCATTATTTTCTTATTTTCCTATTTTTCTATTTTTTAAAAAAAAAATAAAAGGAAAAATTAAGAGGTTGTTTGGATGTGTTTTTAAAAACTGTTTTGCAAACTGATTTTTTTTAAATTGTTTTCATTGTTTTAATTTTAAAAATCTGTATAAAATTAGAGTATTTTTTTATTGTTTTGTTTTCATTTATTTATTTTAACATATAAATTTCTAAGTTTAAATCAAATTTTATTTCCAAGTTGAGCATAGTTCAACTAGTCAAAGCATAAATTTTCGACGAGGTTCAAATTTCTACTCCACCCGTTCGAATTCAAAAAAAATAATAATAAAATGAGGTGATTGATAATTATGTGTGGACGATTAACTTATAAAACACCATAATAAGCACATGAAAACAATGTACCAAAAAAAGCACATGAAAACAATAAATAATTTGTTTTTTATTTAAGCGTTTTTCTTTTTATTCTTAAAACTAATTTTAAAGTTTATCCTACCAAATAAATTTTTACAATAAAAAAATGGTTTCTAAAGCTCCTACCTCCAAACAATCTCTTAACTTCCATGCCCACCCTTATTGGTCAAATATGTGTATCCATTTCTTAACTTGTTGATTTGTTTAATTATTTGGTTGTTGAGGAGGGAATTTTATATTTGGATTAATGTGTTCAAATAATTTGATGATTGTATGATTTTTTCTAAAAAAAATGTAGTGAACTTGACCAATAATTGTCATGTTAGATTAATAAATATATTGGTGAGACTCTCCATGTCAAGGAGGTAGGGTTTTGTGTATTATTATTATTATTATTATTAGCATAATCATTTGGATGAGAATTTGTTTTTTAATCATTGATATAATAATGTTTTCATTCATATAAGATGTTTTGTTGTCTATTTAATTCACTCTTTATCAACAAAAAAAATTGATATTTTGTTGATATTATAAATTATTTAGATATCAAAATGAATAGGGAGAAAATAATTTTTCTTTTCATCCGATGGTAAAATACTTTTGGAATTTAAAATATTGTAGAGAAAATGTAAAGGAAATGACTAATAGTTTGTATCAGACAAGTAATGGAAGGAGATAACTAAACAAAATAGAGTAACACAACCTATTAAAGAAATCTGATAGATTGCTTCAAAAAGAGTGTGTTACAATAAATGTCACTTTATTTTTTGAAAAAAAAAAAAAAACAATTTATACATACCCCTAAACTTTAGAGGTTGTATCACTTTAAACCCAAACTAAAGATTATGTATCAATTAAAGATCTAAACTTTCACAAGTGAATCAATTTAGACCAAATTCCGTTTTAAAATCATTAATGCATGTTGTCACTCATGTATAAGACTTCTTTTACATGTAAGATTAAATTGGAAAAAAATGATAGAATCAGATGAATAGTAGTGACTTTTCATTCATATGAGTGATTTTCATCTTTCCGTCTTCCTCTAGTTTTCTCTATTTATTTAAGAAGAATTATGTGATAATTTTTCTTGCTACTTTAATTTGATAGGATTTTGAAAAAAGAATATTTTATTTTGGTGATTTTAAGTTAATTTTAAATGAAATTAAGTGAAAATAGTTATATATCACTAACAAATAGTCTAAATTGATTCTTATAAAAGTTTAGGGTTTAAATTGATAAAAGTATTAGTTTGAGGTTTTAATTGATACAGCCCCTAAAGTTTAAGAGTATAAATTAATTTTTTTCCCTCTTTTTTTGTAGTTGTGTACTTTCTTTTGTTATTTGTGTGTTATGTGTGCCAAATGCCAATTTTTATGTAATAGGTATGTTAGATCTTCATTTTAAGAATATAGTTGAAACTTTTTAAAGTATGGGGACGAGACTAGATAAATACAATCACTAAAATTTAAAGAATAATTTATATATATATATATATATATATATATATATATATATATATATATATATATATATCAAAGGATAAACATGAAAAAGAAATTTACAGTACCTTTTTGGATGGTTAAAGAAAATCTAAAAAGAGAAAAAGGTCGATTTAGAATTTTAGATATGACCTTTTTTATTTTCTTTCAAAGAGAAGCATGTTGGCATTAAATTGTGAAATTAAATATTATATAGAGATTGAAGCAAATTTTTGTGTTCCAAAAATGACCAAGTAGATAGTACGATAAGAAGCATAGAAAATTTGGTAGACATCATAAATATTATTGAAGGATGGCATAATTAGTAGGGATCAAACTCAATTCTACCGAACAAAAAATCTCGGTACGATATAAATGATAGGTCAAAAATGAGAGAATATATTTTTTTTTTATCCTCAAACTAATTTCGAGATAGAACGCATTCTTTACCCAACTCATAGCATGTCTCATGCTAAAGAAAATTAAGGTCTCGTTTGGTAACTATTTGATTATTTATTTTTGCTTTTTTATTTTTGAAAATTAAGCTTATAAATACTACTTTTTTGTTTGATAACCATTTGATTTTTGTATTTTGGTTTATAGTTTTTGAAAATTAAGTCTACAAATACTACTTCAATAAGTTTTCTTGTTTTGTTATCTACTTTTTACATATGTTTTCAAAAAAAAAAAACCAAAATTTGAAAACTAAAAAGAGTAGTTTTCAACTTTTTTTTTTTTTTTGGAATTTGGCTTAGAATTTAAATGTTTTCTTAAGAAAAATGAAATTTATTGTAGAGAAATGATGAAAAAACGAGCACAATTTTAAAAAATCAAATGGTTATCAAACGAAGCCTAAAAGAAGTCGTTTTTAAAAACTTATTTTTGTTTTCTAGAATTTTGCTAAGAATTCATATGTTTCCTTAATGAAGATGAAAACCATCACAAAAAAATTATGAGAAAACAAAAAACCAAAAACCAAATGATTATCAACAGGGCCTTAGAAATTAGCATATATTTGAAAATTTTGGTTTTCTTTTAATTATTATAATTAATTAATTTTCATCTATTTTTAACCCTTAAAATATATAACTTTTATAATAAATTTAATAATTTTCTATTCATTTATAAAATAAATAAATGAAGAATTTCCATACTAGGAGTGTTAGACACAACTCATTTATATAGTTCAACAACAAGTGAAAGTGAGAGAATTTAAATTTTCGACCTTTTAGTAGATAGTGCATGTTTTACCTAATTAAATTATGTTCAAGTTAGCAATGCTAGACGCTTTTTCGGATTCCTTGAACGTATCCTATTTCACAACAAGAAGAAATAAAGGAAGGACAGTTTTAAAATCCCCCACAAAATTGGAGACGAGAAAGTGTCCACGAATCCGTCCTGATGTGTTTCTCCCTACATAAATCTTTTGGACACAACACACAGATATTCACAACAGCTCATTGATATGAATTTCATGCATCATCCATCTTCATTTGATGTGACTTATCCAAGAATTTGGTTTCACTTTAATATATAGAAATTTTATGGATACCAAGCTTCAATTGAAAAATGTGCATTAAATTTCATAATAAATTTTAGGTTGGAGTGTACTTTATTTATTAATTTTGTTCTTAACTAATCTTACCTCCCCCTCACTTTGCACTACAATTTCTTTAAAGTAAATAATAAATAGTCACCAGAGAAGTTAGATTTTACGTATAGAAATCAATTTCAATAAGAAGTAAAAATTAATATCAAATAGAAAAGAAACTATATATAACAACGTTATCAAATTAAACAAAAATGGGAAAAACCACGATATTAAGATAAAGCAATATTGGTTAATCTATCATATCTTTTGAAATAAGACAATCCTAATTTATGTTGTCCTACCTATATAATAAATTGCACCAAACCACTTGTTTGTCAAAATAGAT
This sequence comes from Trichosanthes truncata, assembly GCA_033996785.1. NCBI lineage: Eukaryota > Viridiplantae > Streptophyta > Magnoliopsida > Cucurbitales > Cucurbitaceae > Trichosanthes > Trichosanthes truncata. The sequence goes on from JAWPNB010000003.1 coordinate 81,464,311, forward strand.
CATTTATGATGTTCATACCATAATGTCAATTGCCTCATACCGTAAGTTATCAAATAAATTCATGTTTGACTTTAATTACAGAATTTTGTTCATCTCTAATTGGAAAAAAGAAACCGGGTCACGTTTCATCGAAAGAGATAAGTTTTATATGTGATCAAGAATGAAATATGTTGACCTAACAATAATTCTTATGGTCAGATATTGGATGGTTAGGCAATATTGTCTTTGTTTTTTTATAGGTTGTAAATTCGGATTTCTTCTCTACTAATTAAATTATAATTTTTTTTAAAAAAATAAACATACCTTTTTAAAATTTTAAAATAAAAATAAAAGAAATAAATTTTATTGTAGTTATATAAAAGATGTTCCTAGTAAACCCTTTTTCAATGAATAAAAAAAAAATACATAGTTTCATCTACAAAGATTATAAAAATTACCTAATATCATTAAGAAAAGGTTTATTCTTATTTTAGTATAGAATAGACAACAATTAATACTATGGAAGTAAATTCACTCTAAAAGAGCAAGAAACAAACCTTAAGGTATGTGGCTATTCAAGTTTACAAACTTCCAATATGAAGGTAAAGAAAGGTTTAAGAATCCTTCATTAAAGGATAGAAGAGAAGGCTCGATTAGTGTACGTAGCTCAAATCTATATAGGAAAGGGTGGAACTTTGGCCTTGATGATTCCTTTTTTCCTGTATTCTACTCATTTGGTATTGCTCTTCATCCTACATTTGCCAAACTACGTATGCAAAGATTAGTTAAAACTACTATTATTTAAATTTTAAGGGAGCGTTTGGCCCATAGTTTTGGATTTGGATGGTTTTGGGTTTGAATTCCAAAACCATATTTGGTCCAAGGTGTTCAAAACTCTTGGTTTTGAAACACAACTTCATAGGTTACAACAATGCAATTCCATAGGTTACAACAGTGCAACCACCGTTGACGACCACCTGAAAACCACTACAGACGACCACCTAGGGACCACTCCAGTGACCCAGCAACCCTGATGACTACTCCAACGATCACCCCCAACAATTCGACTACCGGACAACCACCATTGACAACCACCCTTTGACCACCCTGGCGACCCAATCACCCAGCAACCCAGCCACCTTGATGACCACTCCAGCGACCCAACCACCCGACACCACTACCAACAACCACCCATCAACCACTTCGGCAACCTGACCACCCTGCAACCACCACCGGCGACCACTCTAATGACCCAACTACCCCATCAATCCAACCACCCCAATGACCACTCTAATGATCACCCCAGTGATCCAACCACCTAGTCAATTTTAAAAATGTTAAAATAAAACTAAAGTTGGCTACTAAACAAAATTTTTAACCCATTATGTTTGAAATAGGTTTCAAAATACTGTGCAAAATAGAGTTTCTAATATTTTAATTTTTAAAATAGAATTTGAATTTTATAACTCATTTATCCTTGAAATAGGTTTCAAAATATAGTGTGAAATTTTGTTTAAATTCCTTAATTTCTTAAATAGACCTCCAATATTTTAATTTCTAAAATAAAGTTCCAAAATAGGTTTCTGAATACTTTGTAAAATAAAGTATTAAATTCCCTAATTTCTTAGAAAGACTTCCAATTTTTTAATTTCTAAAATAGAGTTCCAAAATTAGGTTTCTCAATACTTTGTGAAATAGAGTTTTAGATTCTCTAATTTATTAAACAGACTTCCAATTTTTTAATTTCTAAAATAGAGTTTCAAAAATAGTTTTTTGAATATTTTTGAAATAGAGTTTTAAATTTCTTAATTTCTTAAATAGACTTCTAATTTTTTAATTTCTAAAATAGAGTTCCAAAAATAAGTTTTTGAATACTTTGTGAAATAGAGTTTTAAATTCCCTAATTTTTTTAAATAGACTTCTAATTTTTTAATTTCTAAAATAGAGTTCTAATTTTGTAACTCATTTATGTTATACAATGGCTTCTACAATTCATAAAACATCCATTAAAAAATAACAAAAAAATAAGTGAACAAAACAACTAAAAGAAAAAAAAAAGAAAAAAAAAAAAAAGGGAGAAAAACTTGCACAAACCCATGATTCATAACACTGCACCCCAAATGTTAGCTTTACAAGCTTCAATCATACAACTATATGTTTTGATGATAACAAACCTTTGAATTACTAATTATTTTAGTGTTTTAAACTATCCACAGTGTAGAGCTCGAAAAGACGATTCTAACTCATTTTGAATCGCTCAAATCGGACGTCAAACGAGAAAGTTATGGGCAAAGAAGATTGAGAAAAATTGTTATTTTGCAATGACACGAACAAATAACATTGCAACACGTGGCCATTTTTTAAAGACCGTTGGAACCGTTTTTAAAATTATTTTTTAATCATTCTTTTGTCGTTTTCCTCCCAAATTTCCTCCACCCTTGATCTATTTAACCTAGATCCAATGGCCCAAATTTTACCCTAATTTTGAACCTTATTTAAACATCTTTTTCCCTCTCTTTTCATAATCTCTTCTCTCTCAAACTTATTGAAATGCTCTCTTCCAATACTCCATTGTTAGCCATTCTTCAAAGCTTATTTTTTATTATAAACTTTTTGTGAGAGATTTTCTTTTTGTGAGGATTAGATAATTTTGAGTGCTTCAAACTTGTGTATCTACTCTTGTGAGAGTTTTTATTTTTGTGGGGTTTTAATTCCATCTTTCCATTGGGTTTTGTATTAAGGTGTGGGAACAACTTGGGATTTTGAGTGAGCGATTTAATCCTAAACCCGAAAAAGGATTTGTAGTGGTTTGATCATGAACCAGTTAAAAGGATCGATATAGGTTGGATCCTGAACCTACAAAAGGATCGGTTGGGGGTTGACTCTTGAACCCGTAAAAAGAGTGGCAATCGGTTTGGTTTTCACTCATAAGAGAACCGTCGCAGTAAAATTCCCAAGAATGTGTCTTGGGGAGTGGAGTAGAGATTTCCGAACCACTATAAAAACTTTTGGTGTCATCTCTTCCTCTCTACTCTTTTACTTTACGCTATTCAATTATTTATTTGAGTAGACTGAATGCTTAGAAAGTTTGTTCTACATTTCTAGCATTTTTAGAGTGCTTATTCGATTAGTTTTTATTGAACTATTTTAGTTTAATTCTTTTGAAAAAGTTTTAAATTTTTGTAAGCAACCCTATTCACCCTCATCTAGTATTGTCATACGATCCTACACCAAATACAGTTTTCTAATTCTCAGGCTTCAAAATACTACACCCCAAACACAGTTTTCTAATTTCTAGACTTCATAACCCCTTAGAAAAAACCCTTCAGAATTTTGATTCCTAGGATTCTAATTTCTAATATGTACCCCAAACAATACCTAAACGCTAAATAATATTCCTACCTTTTTTCTCGTATTCTAGAGAGATAGAAGGGTAAATTAATAAATATTCATTCAAAATGGATATGAAAATAAATTACTCTCAAATAAACAAAACAAACAAATAAAGTTTGTCACTTGGAGAGAGATAGAAAATTAATAAATATTGCATGAAAAAATAGATAAGAAAATGAATGCTCTAAAATAAACAAAATAAACAGATAAAGTTGAAGATTGAAGAAAAGCTCGGCCTACAAATCTTTTCAAAATATATGACTATTGTTTAGACACGTGTGTTTTAGCTTTGTTGACAAATGAAAAGTGGAGAGCGTCTCTAAATTCACATTGAGATCTTAAAAGGTGGATAGCTTCATAGCTAGCCACTTAAATTAATGAGTAAATATTATATTTGGAAAGTCCAATTTTATATTTTGTTTGGATTTCTATTGCATCACTTAAAATTATGGTTGCTACGAACTAAAAAATAATAATATACATTTAAATTATTCTTTAACTTCGTCAATTTGAACATAATTTAACTGGTTAAGACATACGTACTTGACTAAGAAGTAAGGTCAGAGATTCAATTTTCTCACCCCACATGTGTTGGACTCAATATATTTATATATTTGCAACGTTCGAGTACCTGCTTGGAGCAATCTTATATTGGTTGACCTCCTAAAAAATTTCCTGTGAAGCATGTGAATAAGGACAAAACATGCTGAAAGGACTCATGTTGGTATGTGGGAAAAGTCTTCACTCTCGAAAGTAGTTCAAGAAAAGTAGATAATGTGATTACTGTGTTTGGAGTGCAGTGTTGAGTCTGTTTGGTTTGTTGAAACCTGTGTTTGGGGTGCAATGTTTGATTGGAATTAATCTATTTTTTTAAAGACATTTTTTAGCTGTTTTTTTAGATACCATTTTTTTGTACTTGATAATTGTTTGTATAATTAAAGTAGTTCGCAACGAAGGTCTAAAGTTAATAACATCATATAACATAGTAGAATTGAGTCTATTTGGTTTGCTAAAACTTGTGTTTGGAGTGCACGGTTGGGTTGGGATGGATCTGTTTATGATGTTTTTTTAAAGACATTTTTTATGCTTTTTTTTTAATTTCCATTTTTTGTGACCTAATAATTTGTTTTTGAATTGCATATCAATATTTTGACAAAATTTGTGTAAAAATTTGCATATCAATATTTAAAAGTTTTTGTCCATGTGTAGTCTATGTAATTATATTCAAATTGGAATTATACCATGTGTAGTCTATGTAACTTTGATCTATGTCATTCACTCCATTCATGGTAATGTCAATTTAAATAACATTATCAAAAGCATAGAATGAACAAGTTAAAAGTAAGAAAGGTATTGTTAAAGTTTTAGAATTTTGAAAGTATATTTTACAATGTAGTTTGACAAAAAGTTCAAACATTGAGAATTGAACTTTTTTTTTCAAGTATTTTTCCAAATTTTCATAAATTTTGGTAGGTGTTATAAGTTAAAGTAGTTAATTAAAAAAAATACATAGTTCATGGAAAAAGTGAAATTAGTATATAGAATTACATATATAACAAAATGTACATAGTTTCTCTAATTTTAATTTGATTAAATTAAAATAAAATACATTCTATATGTTATTTTAAAATGACTAAATTAAAAATAAAATAACATATATTTAAGTTATTATAATATAACTAAGTTCAAAATTAATATCATACATATGCTTTCGTTTTTTTTGTGTATCTAATTTGAAAATTAAATTTTTTTTTACTATAACTAATTTAAAATTAAATATTATTTATTTTATTTTAATAAATTAAAAATAAAATACCATTTAGTTTTGTTACATTGAATTTTAATATGTTAACTTAAAATTAAATGTTCTTGTTTAAAATATTAATATAAGTAAGTCGTCTAAAATATATTTTTCTTATCTTAAAATTTAAAAATTATACATATTTTGAACTATGGTTAATTGAATTAAATATAAATAAACAAAAAGAATAATTTTATTTAGATTAAGCTAATGTAACTCTACATTTTTAATTGAAGAAAAACTATATATTGTAATTAAAAAAAATATTTTAATAGAGAAAGATAGATAGGAAGGAATGGAGAAATGGTGAGACTCATAATTATGAAAAAAAAAATGGAGAGAGAAGTGATGAGACCCATCATAATTATTCAAAAGTAAAGATAAAAGTGATTGGCCCACTATTTTTTTTTTTTTTTTTTTTTTGTAATTTCAAGAGAATTCATGAGTTTAGAGGAGGAACCCTCTAAACTTAGGATAGGGTTTGTTGTTTGAACCCTAAGGATGAAAAACCTATCTTCCAAATATGGACTTGGGTTTGAAAGCCAATCCAACCCAAACCCAAACCCAATGTAAATCTTTTTTGAAAAATCAATCTAAGGAAGTATTTTGAATACAATTTAAACTTTAGATATCAAAATAGAAGACAACGGTGCATTAATTGAAATTTCACACCTTGATTAGATATAAGTATTGGAATAAATGATATGTGAGTTTTTTCGTGAGTGGTATCTATCTTTTCATATCAATTAATGGGTTAGGTTCCTTCATCCAATAGTTATGTTCAACGACGGAGCTAACATGGACCCAGGAGGGCTCGACCCCTCTCATCCCCCCTCCGTCCCCGGGCAAGGGTTTGAGGTTGGATGTGGGCAATAATTTTATAAATTTATGGATCCCACGTAGTGGGGATGGGATTGGGCACGCGTGGACTGTAAACCCAGAATTAATACATATATATATTCAACTTTTTTTTTTTTTAAACTGTAATTATTTTATTCATTTTAAAATATATAAAATAAAAAACACTTCTTTTTTTTAAAAAAAATTAAAATTTTTATATTTTATAAATTTAAGTATTCTCATATGCATTTAATGAATTATAAAACTTATTTATACTACAAAATTGATATAATTTCAATAAAAAAAATTGACATTAAAGCTAGATTTTTGTTGAAATTTTTAAGTTTTGGCAAAGTTGTTCAATAGTTAATTTGTATAGTGAGCAAACTTAAATTTGTGCAAAACTTTATTTTATAGAAATTAGTGAGTTCACCAAAAATTTTACATAGTTTTTTTTTTTTTTTTTAAATTAGTGTGTGAATTAACGGAAATTTAATATATGATTACAACAATTGTTTTAGTCTATATTCTAATTTGATGAAACTGAAAGTTTATTGAAAAATTAATACAACCTAATTAGTTTAAGAGTATAAATTGAAATGTTCATTTTAAATTATAGGATAAAATACATTTTTGGTCCCTCAATTTTGCATTTAGTTCCATTTTGATCCCTAAATTTTCAGACTCAACAAATTTATCCCTGAAGTTTGCATTTAGTTCTACTTTATTTTAATTAAAAACATATACATTTTTTATTTTTTAAAATTTAAAAAATCATTTTTAATTTTTTTCTTTTTCTTTTTCTCCCTCCTCCCTAAACCTTCCTCCCATGGCCGCCTCTGTACGGCGTCCGCCGCCGCCGTTCTTGATTTTTTTTTTCTTTTCTTTTCTTTTCTTCTTCTCTTCTCCTTCTTCTCTTTCCCTTTCTCCTCCTTCCTCCCCTTCTGATCTAAAACGAACCTAAAATTTCAATTAGGGTTGTGTTTCACGATTTGCAAAATGAGAAAGAGAACAAAAATACACGCAAGGTACACAGAGAGGGAGTGAACATCAGGCAGCCGCGAACACACAGAGGAAGAAAAATGCAGTAGTGGGTCTTCGTCCTCAGGCTTTATCGATTCAGACCAGTCATGTTCTTTCATATATTTTTAAATCTAAAATGTGGTACCAACTTATAGGAGAGTTATGTCTATTTGAATGGCTAGTTACAAATTAGTCTTCATATATGTCTATGATCTTTCAAGTTGGTGAATACAATTTTTACAAGATTTCTACTACTAGAAGTTTATATTTCTCTTTTCCTCCATCAACTTTTTGGGGGGGTTTTGTACGAATGACCCGTTTTCCAGCGCTTTAATGACTGATGACATGCATTCTGAAAATAATGAAATATGACTCATTTTAACGTGGCATAGAGAGCAAAATTACACATGAGAGCAATATGAGGCTGTTTTGCTTGTTCACGCTCTCATATGCAGAAATGCTATCGCTCTCGCTCAAATGAGTGGTTGAAAATTTGGAGAAAAAAAAAGACAAGAAAAAATTACATCAGAGAAGAGCTAGAGCAAGAGCGAGAACAAGAACGAGAAGGAGGGCGAGAATGAGAGCGAGACAAGAGCTAGAGCGAGAATTAGAGAGCGATTTTCCTTGTCTCTTTCTTTTCTCTAAAATTTTGACCACTCATTACTATCACAAGCGAGAGCGAGAGAGTTGGAGCAAGAACTGGAGAGCGATTTTCCTTTTCTCTTTCTTTTCTCCAGATTTTCGACCACTCATTACTATCATGAGCAAGAGCAAGAGAGCAAAATCGAGAACTAGAGAGCTAGAGTTAGAACAACAATGAGAGTACGATGCCCTCACGGTAATTTGGATGGGATGCAGAGTACGAAAAGAGTCATATGTCATTAATTTCAAAACACGGGTAAATAGCATCGATGCGGGTGAAAATAAGTCTTTTGTGCAAAATTTCCAACTTTTTGTTGACTTTTGAGTTGCTCCAAAAAATTGTTTGTTGGGTTTTGTGGCACAAGATGTTGTGTCCATAAGAAGGCTACCTGTCTTGAAAAATAATTACTTATCAAACTCGAGTACTAAATAGAGAGTAAAATTATTTTAAGGGCACATCATGAATTCATTGTTTGGATTTTTTTTTTGATAACAAATTTATATTTGCAATGCTATTCTCTGTTTTTATGATATCTCCCACATAAATAACAATCTAATTATTATCCTATTTTCAATAGAAATACCACCTGCACATCTAAGATTTATATTTGATTTTATAACTTAATGTTATCCTAATAGGAAAATTAACTAGATCAATTCAATAATTGTTGCAACATAAATTTTGGACCGTCCTATTGTTTTGTACTTTTAATTCAAAAAGTGGTTGTCGGAGAAACTATTTAATTATGATGCTTACCAACCAAAATTTTAAAAGAATCTAACATGTTATGACTTTTCAATAAATTTTTCTAGATCCAAGTGATGACCTATGTTGACAAATCCAATGGTGTGGTTTTCTTTGGAAATTATTAACTTTAACCAAACCTACAAATTGTAAAGCAAATAATATTAGTTGGGATTCTAGGAAAAAAAATATTGAAATTTTTAACAAAAATGAACTTAGGTTATTTTGATCTCACAAACTTGGACATTTAGGCCGAGTTAACTATTATGCATGTTCTAAATTGCATTTTCTTTAGATCAAATTGTGTTTACATGATTTTTTTTTATGATAATTAAGGTACCTATAGTGAATTGAATTTTGTAAAATTTTTTGTGAGTATAATTATTTCAATAAGACTTTTTTCATCACATTTATTGTAAGATTATTTAATGTCATTTTGACATAATGACATATACAGCCAATATTGTAAAGTTGAAAAAGAAAAGACAAAAACATAGGGAAAAAAACACACCTTTAGCCAAGCAAACTCATGATGATCCACATGTATTTAACATGTGGGGAAAAAAATGATGGACATAATGACACCATGACAAAGACAAACTATAAATCAAGTAAAGAAAATGAACCACAAAAATTACCAAAACTCAATACTATAAAAACCACAATATTAATTTGAGAAATCATAACTTTTTTTTTTTCTTTTTTTGCAAAGTGATAAAAAAAAAAAAAAAAACTATGGCTAGAACTATATATTCCCTCTAAGCAACATCATGCAAATCTCCTCCCCCCAAAAAAAATTCAATCTTTAAGATAAATATACTTATATATGTGTGAAGTCTAGTGTTTTTTTTTTTTTTGGAAGATGTGAATTAAACAATGTTTTGGTGACAAAATCATTACATGATGACATGTTTGATTTTGCAATTTGTAATATCTCTTACAACGACAAAGTCTTTTAGACACTTAGAGATAGGAGAGAAGAAAAAAAAAAGAAAAGAAAAGAAAAGACATGATGAGTCATTGTAAGAGCCCAAAACATTATATGACAAGATGAGAATCCCCTTTTTTAAGTTGATCTTCCTAGTTTTTTATTCGTCTATTAATTTTGCACATTTTCTCCATTTTTATTGCTACAGTGATGTGCACGCGCATGATTATGTCCCTTTTATATTGCTCTAACTCAATTTAATCTTATCCGCGTAATTTAATTTTTAGAGGATATATGGTTCACGGTTTAAATAAACTAAGGGATGACGTTGGAAAAGTTTAGATTTGTGTAATCTATGTTTTGATTTTAAAAAATAGACTATAGAAATTTGAACTGGGTTTGCATTTGGTTTGTTAATTTTTGATCCGTAATTTCGGGGTTGCATGCAAATTCTGGCAAGAGTTCGTTCTTCTACACAGTCTGGACGCTCAAAGGTTGGCAAAGTTTTTGGGGGTTCATTTGGCGTCTCTTCTGGTGCGTTATCGGTCTCCCTCTAATTTCAAGGCAGTTGACTTATCATGATTCTAGGCCGTTGCTAGAACATATTACTGGTTGTGTTAGTAGCTAGTCTATGCAATCCTTTCCTATGTTGGCAAGTTGCAGCTCATCCAGTCTGTGCTTCATAGTTTTCAAGTGTTTTGGGCTAGTTTTTTTGTACTTCCAGCTCGTGTTGTTGACATCACTAAATTAGTGCTATATTTATGTCTTATTTTAGCTAGTTTTACGCTATATTTGTGAACTTTTACGTTGATTTATTGTTGATTTCAGGAATCCGAGCATTTGAGATCAATATTATGAATTTTGGAGCATTATGTTGAATATGGAGTTATTTTAGAGCTTTTTAGAAGAGCTAAGGAGAAGAAGAAATGGTGCACAAGTTGTTGGGGTCGAGAGGACGGGGCAACGCCACAATTTGGTGTACAAACCCAAGAGCTGCAACGCTAGAATACGCGTAAAAGGGAGGCTCCATCTGTAGCGTTGCAACACTACTTCTGTGCACATGCGAAAATGACAGCGTTTTGAATAGCTTTGCAACGCTAGGGTTGCAACGCTGTCGCGATTGCTATTATTTATTCTTCGCTTCGTTTCCAAATTAGGAGAGGCCATTTAGGGTTTTAGACCCCCAATTTCGATTCCTACCCTCTTGAGACCTGTAGCTATGAATTGGAGGTGTTCGAGGCTCGAGAGCGCGGATTTCAAGGTAAAAGTCGGGATTTCGGCGTCGACGGTCTTATCTCTATTTTTCTTCCCTCTTTTCTTATATCTATTTGTTGTAATACAGAGGATTTTTTGCTGTTATCTGAATATGTTGGGCTAAATTTGTATTTAGGGATTAAGATCACGATTAGATTTGGTTTTATGTTGTAATCAACATTTTAGCCATTTAATTTACTTGTTATGTTTCATTTAGTTGGGTTGTACTTAATGCTTTGTATTAGCTAGCCATTAGTATGCTGATTTAATCCTAAATTCAGCTTGACAGAGGATGTTTAGGGTAGACTTAGTCCAATTAATGCCCCTAGATTGCCTAAGTGACATAGGAACAACAATTGAAGAGTGAGGCTAAAAATGAGTGGGCTTAATCCAAGTAGCTAATAAATAAACACTAAGGACACTTAGGTAAGCGATTAGTTAAGCGTGTTCGAATGAGACCGATAGGAGATTTCGACCGGTTTAGCTCTAAGTCTATGAAATTGGTAAGGAGTAATTAAATGGCAGGTTAAAATTCTCATAAAATCAACCTAAGAGTGCTCGGTTTTCCTAAATTCTCCTTAATCGGTACCTCCTCCCATTTATCTTACTTTCTAGGATTATAGTTTATTTCCCTATTTTCCTCTTGAATTTTATGTTATCTAAATAAATTAAAGTAATATTATTCGCAATAATTAATTGAATTAAAAACTAATCCCAGTGTATACAATACTCGGTATTTACTTACCATTTTATTATTACTTCGACCGCGTGCACTTGCGTGTACTTCCGATCAGTTGTCCATGAGGTTGACCGAGCTCTGCATGTGTATCTTTAGCATGGGGACCCTTCCTCTTGGAGGGGAGCCAAGATGACTTGGAAGGATATTTGTCTTGCCCATAGGGAGGGTAGCTTTGGTATTAGGCATTTTAGGTCATGGAATTTCGTTACTGTAATGAAGCTTCTCTAACTTCTAATTGTGAAGGTTGGCTCTTTATGGGTCGTTTGGGTTGAAGCTTATTTGTTGCGTGGTTGTTCTATTTAGACAGTCAGACCTTATGCGAAGGGGTCGTGGTGTTAAAGGTCAATTCTCCATTTTCGTGATCAATTTCAGCCATTGGTTCAATTTTCTATTTGTAATGGGCAATAAAGTCATGTTTGGTTGGATATGTGGTTGCTAGTTGACTATATTTTGCCCCAGTATAGTGATTTAGTGATTTTTGTTGTGGGGAGTACTCATCTCACTCAAGTTGATGATTTTCTTCTCCCCGATAGGTCCTAGGTATAGTCATGTGTTCTGCATGACCTATTACCTCTGATTCATTTTATTCGACATAGCATGACTTGAGAGGATAGGCTTATTTGGTGCTCAAATTGCTTCTGTCAATTTTCGGTGGCGAATGCTTAGGAGGTTATTTGGCCGCGACAATCGCTAGTGCTTGTATAAGCTTCTTTGATTTGGAGGGAACATCCTCAGGGATGTGATAGGTTGTTCACTAGAGATCGTCTTCACAAATGGGATGTTTCTACTCTAACTGATTGCTTACTGTGTTCGTCTTCTGTGGAATCTCAGGATCATTTATTCTTTAAGTGCCTCTTTAGTCAATAAGTGTGGGGCAATGTACTGTCGTGGGGAGGCTCTGCCCATCGAATTTCTTCCTGGACCACTGAGTTAATCTAAGATTGTCAAGTGAGTAGAGGCAAACGTCTTCAGTGTCATGTTTGGAGGGAGCGTAATCTTCAATTTCATGGGTCGGTTGCTCTCTCCCACCCAGTTTGTCCTTTATGTTATTCAGATAGATGTGGTTGCTCGTTGTTCCACATGGTTAGGGGGCAGTTGCCTCTTCCCTTTGATTTTCTTGATCTCTTGGGATTCTTGTTTTGGTTTGCTGCGTGTTTGGTTTGTTGGTTTTGTTTAGCTTGGTGTGTGAATTGTGAGCTTTGTTTTTCCTTTTGAACTAGTTTCATTGTGCCTTGACCTCGGACTATGAGGTCCCCCTTTTGCATTGAATACATCTACCTTTGCAAAAAAAAAAATTACATATAAGTTTGACTTTTTAATCTTAGGTTACATAAAGCTAACTCAGGTCTCGTTTGAGATTGCTTTTGAATACAAAAAAAGTGATTGTCGAAAAATCTTAACCGTTTTTTGTGTTTGATAAAATTGATTGTTTAATAATTTAGATAAAATTGCTTATTCAATCACGTTGATTTGCAAAAGCTATTAAGGGTAGCTTTTAGATTTTGCTTATATAAAAATCCGGGGTAACTTACATATTTTTATATTCTTTTTTAATCCTTTTATATCTTATCTACAACAAAAATAAATAAATAAATATTATTCTTTACAATTTATCTCATCTCATCATTTTATTTTTTAATTTAATTTGTTTCTTCTAATTTCTTTTTGTCTTTTTTCTTTTTTTTTTGTATTTAAACTAAAATTAGATTTTGTTTAAAACAATTTTTTTATAACAATTATTTTTTTTGATATTTTTATCAAATTATTTAAAGTAAACAAAATATTATTTGTAATTTAAATTATATAAAAATTTATATAATTATGTTATAAAAAAATTTGAAGTTAAATATTGGTACAAGTTCATGCTTAATTGAAATATATATTTCTTTTGATCACTATAGCTATTTCGCAATAATTTAATATTAATTTTCCAAATACTATAACTTGACTTTTCATGTTTAAATATGAAATTTACCAAATACTAATTAACTTCATATGACAACTGATTTTCTTAAAAACAAAGTTGACAACAATTATTTCAAAAGCTAAAACAATTCCAAACTAAGCTTCAATATGTCAAACACCTTAATTTAGTTTTTTTTTTTTTTTTCTGTCCCTTAATTTGGTATAAACATTTATTTAGGTCATCTTTGTCATCAAATTTTATAGAAATCTTTTATTGTATCACCTACATGGACAGAGCCAGAGCCAGACACATTGTAAGGAAGGGAAAATTTTTAAATTCTAACTTTTTTGTGTACATATAATTATTCGAATTCATGAAATTTAGGAGGCAAGTAAGAGAAAAATCATAACTATTGCTCCTTTTATATATTTTGTTTGAATTTGAGACAATTTCCCTCACCCTTCTTTTGCTCCACCTTTTAATCACGTAGTTTTTTTTAAGATACAAATAGATTCATATTTTGAACTGCATTTTTTTTTCTTTTTAGTTCAACAATATTTAAAATTGGATAAATTATTCAATGAGGTCACTACAACGTGGCTACTTTTTTTAAATCGTCATATTTAGATCTTAAAATTTATTTGTCTCCTAATAATCGCAGGATACAAAAGGGATGTACTCTCTTATACATCTAACAGTAGTGCAAAACTATCGGCCTCATTGTGGTGGCCTCCTATAATAATTTCACTTGGAGTGGAGATTCAAATATCTAAACTTTAAGTCAAGAGCATATATCTTAACTAGTTGAGCTAGGTTCAAGTTGGCTTGAACTACATGTCTTAAATGAGATTGAAAATATATGATCCAAAATTTATGTTAAATGTAATAAACAATATAATACACTATATTTATAAGATCGATTAGCATAGAGAGGTTAGAATGGTCAAACAAAATGCATTTAATATTTAGGCTAAATATATGTTTTAGTCTCTAATATTTTGGTGTTTTTGCAATTTAGTTTCTAATGTTTAAAAAGTTTCAATGTAGACCTTAATATTTAACATTTTTCAATTATACCTCATCATTGGAAAATATTTAAATTGATTTGAGATAAACGTGTACTAATAAAGTTGGTAGAGATTTCTAGAAGAAAAATTAGGTCACCAAAGCAAGAAAATTTCTAATTCATCTTCTAAATTTTTTAAAAAGTTAGCAAAAAATTTTAATTTTGTTCTTTTTGAGTTCAACAACATGTGAGGATGGGTGATTCAAACTGTTAACCTCTTGGTCAAGAATATATACCTAACTAGTTGACCAAATTTTTTCTTTTAGGAAACATAATTCCTCCTCCAAATTTCTAACATTTCACTAGTATCATGTCAAGTATGTTTATCACAAGTCAATTTTAACATTTCCTAACGATGATGGTATAGTTGAAAAATGTAAAAAGACAAGTGACTAAATGAAACTTTTTAATCATTCAAGGACCAAATTAGAAAAACACTTAAACATTAGGGACCAAAACATATAACTCAAATTAAGTTCCTAATAGTTTCATATTTTAAAATGTAAATTTAGGAAAATATTAAACTATTTCTATAAATAAATTAAGTTGTCCATAAAGGATAAGATCTTTTGAAATGAGGGAAAGAAATAGAGAAAGAGAGAGAATATTGTGATATAAATAATAAAAATAAAATGAATGAATGATGGAAAAGATGGATGAGGAAATGGGCAGCTGAAGGCCGCGTGGGCCGACATGGAGAGGGAAAAATGGAAAACTTACACTCAATCAAACTTAGCCAAAAACTGTTCCCAATTCAACCTTTCTTATCTCTTTAGAATCTTCAAATAAAAAATTATTCAATCTAATCGGTACAATATTTTATCTATATCAAAAAATTATTCAACGTGGGTCGGTACAAGGTTAGAAGAAAAATTATATCAAATTCAAATAAAAGATTGAAGCAAGAATTAAAAAAGTAAAAAATATTAACAAGAAGTTAAATTATTAAATAATATATATTTGTTAACATTTTGATAAATTTAATTTATAATACAAAATACATTTCACGAATTTAATTTATAAGGGATAAAAGAGTTAAATTATTGGCTTTGAATTAAAAAAGAAAAAAGGAAGTTTTTTTTTTTTTAGAAAAATGAAAAAACAATAGTAATAAGCATTTTTTTTAAAGGGCGGTCATTGAACTTTTTTTAAAAAGAAAAAAGAGAGGTCCGTGGGGGCTCGAGCCCTTAGGTCCAATGTGGCTCCGCCAATGTGTGCAATTATATGAAGATATAAAGTTTATAGAAAGCTTTCAAAGAATTGATATATATATATAAATAGTACTTTTTTTTTTTTTAGTTCAATGACATAGAGGGGTTGAGAGATTCGAACTTTAGACCCCTTATTCGAAAGTATATGTCTTAAAATAACTAGTTGAGTTATATTCAAGTTAAAGATATATAAATACTACCAATTTATACCAACAAGGTGCATATTTCTTTTTTTAATAATCGGTTGGTTTAAGACACTCTAACGTAAAGTTTGTTTGGTTTGGAGTTATTGAACGTTGGGTAACTTCTTGAAAAAAAAATTCTATAAAGTATGTGAAGCAAAGACAAAACACGTTAAAATAACTCCCTTGTCAATTTATTGGTCCAATATTCAATCTTAAATCAACTAAAGACATTACCTAGTATGTTTAGGTTACTGGAGATGTGGAGAAATGTCTAAAGCTACTACTTGCCAAGTTTAGATTTCAAATTTTAAGCATGGAGAGCATTACACGATGTTGTCATTTGTAGGCACTCACATGTTGAGTTATTTGTGTTAATATCTCATCAAGTCCACAAGAGATAAGAAGATGTATTGACTTATCAATCTAATATTTTCGATCCAACAATGACTCAATGAGAGTAAAAATGGTAGGCAATAACGTTTTTTCGAAAAAGATAATCGATTTTTAATATAGATTTTTATGTGTACTTTAATTTATTAAGCCTAATTGTCAATATCGTTAATGTATGGTGTGAACATAGCAAAAAAAAATGAAGTGATATTTGATTGTGTGGTTCTCTTTGTTTCTCCAAAAAAAAATTACTTTTTTTCTAAAGCTTTGTTGAATTGAAGTGTATATTATTCATATAAGAGATGTTTTATTAAATACTTAGAAGAAAAAAAAAGGAAAGAAAAGTCCATCTATTTTATTTAGTTATTTAATAAAATGAAGAGTTTATTATTATATGGTTGCCAAAAGCCTAAAATATTGATTTGTTATAATTATTATAATCATTTTAACAATTATACTATTTTTAGTACTTTAACAATTATGCTTTAATTTATTGCAAAAGAAGCAATTATTATATTATTTTGTATAATCATTGAATATTAATGGCACATCACTACTGTCTCGTGTCTCCTTATATTTATGTTTTTATATTTTTTTAAATTTAAACCTTATTTTGATTTCTAAAAAATCTTATATATATCTTGTCCATTTTTCTTAAACTTTTAAATATTATAATTTAGTCCCTACAATAACGTATTATCAATTTTTCATCCACAATTTTAATAGAGATTTACCCCTATTTGAAATCCCTTGATTTGGGATGATTTCAAATTAATTAGGATTTGAAATCATTTCCTGCCTTTGGATCTGAAAAAAAGTGAGAGATTTGAAATCGTTATTTTTTTGAAAACAAATTCCGTTTGAAATAGGTCAGATTTGACAGGCTTTTAAGTTTCAAAAAATATGTTTTCAATTTTATCTCCCGCCTTGCGATAGTTTCTTCACTATAGTTTCTATAGTTTTTCTCTATTCAACTTCATACTTATTGATAGTTTCTTCACTCAACACAATTAAGGCAAATTCAAGATTAGGTTTCTATTTTGTTTCTCCATTGTATTGCTATTTTTAAAATTTTGATAATAATAATTTCAATCTTTTTAATGCAACTTTTCAATTTTCAACAAGTTTTTTTTTAGGCAAGCAAACTAGAGGTGAGTTTTTTTTTTTTTTTTTTTTTTTTTTTTTGCTTTGTTCACCTTCTTAAACATTTTTTATTTATTAATTTGATAAGAATAATATGTTTTTTTTCCTTTTTATATATTGATGCAATTGATTTTTTTTCTGTATAAATATTTTTTTTAGTTTTATGTTTTCATACATTGGGTTGGAGAAGAAATCAACCAAAAAAAATTGTTTCTTTTGATTTTTTTTTTCCTCTATCTATGGCTAAACATATAAAATCAAATCTCTTTTATGGATTTTGTTTAGATTTGGCTGAGTTCAATATTTTTTTTCATTTAAATTAAGACATTTGTAATTTTTTTTTATTTTCATTTTTAACAATAATGATAATATTTTTAATTTTTAATTTAATAAGTTGATTTTTTTTAATTAATGGTATATTTTCATGATTATATGTATTTGATAATTTTATTTGACATTAAAATATTTTGTTATTAATTAAAATAATCTACTGCAAAATTCATAAGGGCATAATAATAAAATGTTATAAAAAAAACTTCATTTCTCATGAGCATTCAAACAAGAAATTTTAATTTCGGTGATTTCAAATCAATCAATTTGGTTTCAAACGCAAATAGAAAATTGAAATCATTTTCATTTTTTAAAATTTTGGAATTTGAAATCATTTCTTACTAAATCCATCTACCAAACAGAACATTAAACTCATTTTGAAATTTGAGGTACTTCGAACTTTGAAGTACTTATCCAAATAAACATATATATTAATTAATTATGAAGAACTGTTTCCTTTATAATATATAGTGCCTCATCCAAACTTTAAGAAACAAAATATCACTCCGCGTCTTGAAAATTGATGTCAATAGTAGAGACTAAAAGAAATCATACCCCAAACTTTAGTGATATAAATTATGTTAAATTACAAGTTTAGTCCTTAAACTTTTAGGGTTGTGTTTACTAGATCTTTGAACTTTAAAAAAAAAAATTGATAAATTTTCAAACTTTTAATTGTGTATGTGTATCTAACAGTTCTTTGAAGTTTAAAAGTGTCTAATAGATTTTTTAACTTTTAATTTTTTCTATAATAAATCCCATATGACCTATTAGACATTTTAAAAAATTCGCAAATGTATTCGACGCAAAATCAAAAAGTCAAGTTTCTATTAGAGATAAAACTCAATTTTAAGTTTACTAGGTATGTGAATTTGAAAGAAAAAAATGTGAAATAGGTAAAGAATTTGTTAGACAACAAAATTGAAAATTAGGGACCTATTAAATATAAAATTGAAAGTTTAAGACTTTCTAAACACTCTCTAAAGTCTAAAAACTTATCAATACAACTTTTTTTTTTTTATAGTTCACTTATCAAACACAACCTTAAAATTCTTTAATTACATTTGTAATTTAACCTATAAATTAACTAGACGACATACTCAAGCTATATATATACAAACACACACATAATTAGAACAAAACTTAGTAGATGAGACATCAAGTAGTATTCCAAAGTTTATAGTTCAACATTCAATACGAATAAAGCTTAAATACATAAGACACTAGTTATTATTTCAAAGTCGATAGCTCGAACGTCAACCTCACAATTGTTTGACTAAAATATCTACAATTTAAGAATATAATTTATAATATTATATTGTGATATTGTGATTGTACTAGAGAGAAACCTTTTTGCAGAAATTGAAAAGGGGGAAGAGATAAAAGTGATGATACACTGCAATTCTGAATTTCTCTCTGTCAATGTCTCTCTCTCTCCTCTTGTCTCTCTCACAAAGAAAGAGGGTAGGTGGGAGTGGGCAGCTAACATACTACCTTTTCTAGCCAACTGTTTTCAGTGCTTGATTCAGATTAATTTTCTCTCTCTCTTTTTTTTTTTAATTTAAAAAAAAAAAAAAATCTTTTGCCTTTCAATTATCCCTTATCCAATTAACAAAGGTTCATGAATTTCTCTCCCTCTCTTGCTAGAGGAAAAGTCTCATTAGAATTCTACCAAGAACATTGTTTTCTCCATCTAAGATATGGATCAAAATTCATCCAATTTATTTAGAATATAATGATTGAATTGTGAATATTCTTTAGAGGATCAAATTTGATTAAACTTTTTATGTATTATTTCTAATTTACAAAAATAAACATCCGTATCTAAACATTTAAATTATGATCATTGAAACTTTAATGGCTTGATTTCAAATCATATTTTTGTGACCCCATATCAATTAAAACATGTTGGAAAAAAAATCATATAAACAATGATTGATAATATGATTTGAATTCTAGTGATGGAGAAGGAGAGAGAGAGTTCTAATGTTTTAAATGTCTCTTCAACATAATCTTTGTGGCTGAGTATCTATAAAAACACATTTTCATTCCAAGAGATCTACAAATCTAATCCTCTTGCCACAAAGATATCTTAAAATCTTTTATATCTTCCCCATGTCTTCCTATCCACACAAATAATAATAACAATAACAACATGGGATTTTTATTTTTTACATAGGTTTAGTAAAATTGCAAAAAAAAAAAATAATAATAATAGGATCTCACACCTTAGATTAAGGCGGAAAGAAAAGGAGAGATGGAGAAGAAAAAATAGCTAACAATCCAAGCAAATCTTACTGCATTTTTTTTAAAAACATACCTCATCTATCGATCATGAGAGAATTCTCACCATCTAGATCTAAAAGAGATAAGGGTGTCATGTCACCTGTTCTTCGGAGATTCGTACATTGACTCTTAAACAAAACTAAATGAAACTCTCATCTTCATCCTATCAAATCAATTTCGAGATATGCATCATCCATCTTCCTATATGTATATTTCTAGCTTCTTATTAAAATGTGTTTTTAGTCACATATTTTGTTGTTGTAATTTCATTTATTTATTTATTTATTTATTTGAGGGGGAGAGATAGGGGTAATGATTTAGTTGTTGTTCTTTAAAAAAAATTAAAGACCAATAATACTCTAAATTTTATAAATCATATTGTAATCAATTCATAGGAATAAATAGATAAATTGATTTATCTTTGATTATGGATCTTAGTAGGCCTTTTTTTTTTTTTTAAAGATTAGTACAGTTGTTTTTTTTTTTTACAACATGTGGGGTGGGGGATTCAAACCTCTGACGTACTGGTCGTGAGTATACATTTTATGCCAATTGAATCATGCTTATGTTGACAATTAATAGGGATGTTAACTTCATTCACTTGTCAATATTTACATGCATATGATTATTGAATTAAAATAATAGATGAATTATTAAATTAATTTAAAGATTTCAATTGAGATAATTAAAAGACATGTTCGGTCTTTCGTATTCAAATCAAACTTAGATCTCTCTTGAAATTATAAAAAAAATATTCCACAAATTATTTATATATATCAGCTCAACATTTAGGAGTAGAGATTCAAACCTAATCTTTTGGTTGAAGATATATACCTTAACCAATTGAGTTATACATAAGATGAAAATATTTTTGCCTTTCATAACTATTGTCTACTAAGCCTTAACACTTTATGTTCTGAATAAAAAATAGTTTTCTGTAGCCTATAGAAAATTTTCCCTTCATCAACTTGTAGTAATAAAAAGAAATAGTTTTCCAAGCCCATAGAAATGTTGGTCCGTACGGAACCATCACTCTAGTGTCCTTCATGACAAGGAATCTTTCTCATTTTAAAGAATAGTGCAATAACTATTTGTATAGATAAGATCTTTTATATTTGTGTCCATGACCATCACAACATAATTAATAATGTGAATGGTTGGATCTTTCACACCATATTATAAAATAAAAATATATATATACATATTTTCTATTTGTTGATTCAAACCTAACTTAACTAGTAAGATATTGACAACATTAATTCTTCATGAGTCGAATGTTCAAATCTCTGCCTCCATTTATAAAGTTACAAACAAAAAAAAAATAGTCAACCTGAACATAACTCGATTGGTTTAGACATATACCCCCGACCAAAAGATTAGAGGTTCTAATTTTCCACTCTCATATGTTGTTGAACTCAAAAATGAAAATAAACAAACTAAACTTACTTTTCTTCATGCTAACTACAATCCAATTAAACCTATTAAAATAACTCAAACTAGGTTGGCTAAAAAATTTTATTTTAGAGTTTTATGGAATATAACCAATTAAAATATTTTCAATATTTAATTTTCACAAAAATAAATCAATCGGCATTTATTGCCTATGATTCATAAAATTTCTTTAAATTCAACTTTTGTTCACACATGTAGTTTCAATTTTAAAGTTCAACTGATAATGTCACTAGCTAATGAGTGTAGTTTAGTAATTACCGCATTTCTACTTTTTTCTAATAGGTCGTAAGTTTGAATCCTTACCCCACATATGACATAATTTTCTAAAAAATATATCGAATGGTAATAAAGTTCTAATATATATAAAAATTTGTAAACTTTATTTATATGCTCTATATGACAAAAATACATTGCATAAATACAATACTCAACTATTTAAGGTGCGTCTCATGTAATTTTTGAAAGAGTGAAAAATATTTTCTCGTCAATTAAAATGCATTTCAAACTTTTATGCTATTGGGTTACATAAACAAACATGATTTTGAAATTACTCAAAGTACTTAACAAGATATATTGATAAGCATTATTCCCATTATAAACTCACAAGATATTATGTGAATTATTTAATTTCAAAGTATAAATGAATATCAAATTAGATAACACTTGGAAATATAATTTATGTAAAAAAAAAATTAAAAAAATTAATACAAAAAAGAAAAGAAAAAGGATAAGTACAGAAAATAAAATCTAAAACATTATCTAAAAGTGGGCATAAGAGGTGGGTTTTGTTGCTTTAGATAAGGATTGAAGAGATTCAAAACATGGAGGACTTGTCATGTTTGGTACATGGCAGTACCAACATAACACACCCATTTTTTCTGTTTAATTTCACTCTTGTTTTTTCATTGTTTCTTTCAGAATAATTCTCTCAAATTTCTTCATTCTTAATAAATAATTTATTATCAAATAGAAAACTATATATACATATATAGAAAAAATATATATGAGGAAGAAATTCATATCTTATGTCTGTACTTAGTTGGATTTGTCGATTTTGAATTCACTCAAGTAAAGACTCCAAAGTTCGGCCACAAAAATATTTAGTGTATCTGACTGCCTTTTTGAGCGCTTATAGATGACTAAAAGTGTATTTTAATACAAATCAGTAATATATTTAGTTAAATGCAATGTTTTTAACCAACTAAAAGAGTTTTGAATTTTTTTTTACAATCAAAAGTGAGTTTGAACATATTTTAAAACTCTTAAAAAAGCACTTGAATTTTTTTTTTTAGTTTAATAAATGTGAGGGTAGAGATTTGAACTTTCAACTTCAAGAGAATGAACGAACGTCTTAACAATTAATTATGCTCATATTAGCCACTTAGGAGGCGTTTGGCGCGCAGAGTTGAGTCGACTTGGGCAGAGTTGAGTTGAGTTGAGTTGAGTTGTGGAGAGTTAACGAGCAACACCTCGTGGAATGGGAAACCGCGTGAAGTTACTCAAAATGGTAGGGAGTTAATTACTCAAAACGGCGGGATTGAATTGCTTTGTAGAGAGTTGATTTGTTGATGGACAAAACGGAGAGTTGGATTTTAAACCCAACTCAACCCAACTCAAGTCAGTGGGCCACTTAAAACCCGCATACCAAACGCACAATCTCGACCACAAGTGTAAGGGAAAAGACATTGGATCTAATACCAAAATGCACAACCCATTCACAAAAATAACACTACCCAATGACAAGACTACTCAAATTTTGCTTCACAAACCTGGAAGAAAAAAAAATCAAAGGAAGGTATCAGTTTCACAATGATTCAAGTTAGAAGTTTGGTTCAATGAATTCAAAAATAAAAAATTTTTAAAAAAAATCAAAAGGGCAATTGGATCACAAGTTACCTTTGTATGGCCTATAAAGGTAAAGTCAAAGCCAATAATTGGCACACTCAAATGTACTGATTTTAAACCATAAACTAGTTACTCTTATAAGCTACACAAATTCACAATTAAAAAAAAATCACAAACCCACAAACAAAATACAACATGCATCCTATAAATCTAGATCTCTTCAACCCATTCTTCAAAATTAAAGCTCAATAAACATCCCACAAAATTAAAATTGGATTAAATTATAAATTTGGATGTTAAATTAAACACTTTTTAAAGTTCAAAGATAGGAACATGAAAGTTTAGAAAGTAAATTTAAAAGTCAATTTTAAAATTTTAACCTAGTAAGTTAAGTAAATGAATTGAAAAGTGAAGAGAGGGAGAGTGAAATAATGGGATTGGAGGAAAGTGAAAGAAAAGAGGCCATGTGGAAAAGCTGGCAGAGAAATGAAAGCATCTTTCACTCTTGTCATCTCAGAATGAAGACTCAGAGAGTCAGAACTTCAGAAAGAAAGAAAAATGAAAGTGAAAAAGGGGTGGTGGGGAGATTTGAGACTGCAAGCAGGTGTCAAAACTAGAGCCTTTAGGGGGGTTTGCCAATTGGGCTATGTTTTTTTTTTTTTA
The DNA here is from genome assembly GCA_033996785.1 of Trichosanthes truncata. Taxonomy (NCBI): domain Eukaryota; kingdom Viridiplantae; phylum Streptophyta; class Magnoliopsida; order Cucurbitales; family Cucurbitaceae; genus Trichosanthes; species Trichosanthes truncata. Next base: position 81,488,132 of record JAWPNB010000003.1, read on the forward strand.
AGCTTTCAAGTGATTGAAAGTGAAACAAGGCATTGTCATGTCCACCTAGTTATCCACTGACATGATACTCTGTATAAGACCAGACCACTCTGCCACACACACATACCCAAAACTATACAAACATTTTACCCATTTCCTCTTTTTCCTTTTCTTTGTATCTCTCAATAACCAAATTTCAAGTTACTATTGGATTGGATGCTTCTTCATGTTCTTGTTCTTGTTCTTGAAGTGAGAATTGACATTTGCTTTCAAACTATGTGCTTACTTGCACTTTCCTTCAACTCACATGTTAATTTCTTCTTTGGTAATTTATATGCACTTCTTTTGTGTGTGAATAATCAATCATATGGATGTTTTAAGATGATATGATGTTGTCCATTTTGAGCTCAAACTAGTGAATGACTTTGTCTTTGATTTCACTTTAAAAACCTTGAATATGAATAGAGATGTTTGGATCATTTTCTTACATATCAAGGATCTTCGTCATTTTTAATTGATATGATACTATTTTATGTCTTGAGTTGTAGATATATGACACTAATAGATAAGATTTTGCCGACAGATTAAAACTCTAGTCAAGTTTTATAACATGATAAGATAAAATGAATTCATTTGATTCAAGTAGATATAGATGTTGCACTTGCACCATAAAAGAGTAGGGTAGAACGAGCCCACCAAACCCTACGAGTTAAATAAGTTGAGGTTGAAGAGCTCATCTCAATCTTGGAGCAATTGTGGTGTTATTAACATCAAAATAGTAGGTAAACCAAATGACTAGACAAACCCGCTCACGATCAAAGGGGAAATTATGACACCCATGTTCCCTTTCCCGACATAGACATTAGGGTTGCTCTTTCTAATAGTTAGACAATTGAAGTGATTGTGAAGTTACTTCTCTTTTATTACATACAGAGCATGAGATCACCATTGATATATACAATATTTCTTTTCTCAATGCACAACTCTAATTAGGCCATAAGAAGTGTTTGACAAACATCACTTCAATGCTTCCTCAACCTATCTATGGTGCAAATATTATTTGGTCTTTTTCTTTTCTCCTTCAATATTATATTAATTCTATTTGTGAACACTAGGAAGCCAGGTCGCCCAACTACCCACTCAAATTTAACATCAATAATCTCAATAGTTTTTACCATGTTAAATTATAAGATTAGTCCTTAAACTTTTAAGTTCGTGTCTATTATATTCTTGAATTTTAAAAAGTGTCTAATAAAGATCTCTACAGTTTCAATTTTGTGTTTGGTAATTGAACTTTCAATTTTTTGTGTTAATAAGTCTTTGACATATTTAAAAATTTACAAACTTAATTGATATACTAGACATAAAATTGAATTTTTGTATCTAATAGAATCTTAAACTTTCAAAACTTTCAGTTATTTGTCTAATAGGTTTGTGAACTTAAAAAAATGTTGAATCTGTCAAATTGCTTGGTGCTTTTTAAAGTTTAAGGACCTTATTAGACACAAAACTGAAATTATAAGAACATTTTATATACCTTTTAAATTTATGGTCTAAATAGATTACAATTTTAAAATTCAAGGACTAAACTTGACATTTCCTTTGAAACTATGTACCTAGTTGCACACCCTTCAACTCACATGTTTCTTTGGTAATTTAAATGCACTTCTTGTGCGTTCAGCTATGTGTTATATGGGGGTGGTGGTATTTATATGAGAATAGGCCTTTATGTGTTTTTATAGTGATATGATATTGTCGACTTTGAGATCAAACTAAATGAGTTTGCTTTTGGTTTTCCAAAAAAACTCGTGTGAATAGACATGTTCTCATTGACTTATATATCATGGATTTTCATCATTTTTAATTTTTATGAGACTATGTTTCTCCATCCTCAACCGTAAGTATGTGACACTGGTAGATAAAGTTTTGTAGGTAGATTAAGACTATTCACATTTATAACATAATAAAATAGAATGGTATATATGCATATCAAATCCAACAAGATAAAAGTGACAATTGACATGAGTGTTTTTTTTTTTAAGTTCAACGGAGGTAAGTAAGAGCTTAACCAATTGAACTACATTCATGTAGACAAGTGATGGTGATGTTACTTCTCTTTTATAAATACAAAGCGTGAGATCATGGTTGAAATGCACAACATTTTTCTCGAATGACCAAGACCAATTCAGTCACATTTCATTCATTTGGAATCTAAACTCTTCTACATCATTTTTCTTTGCTTATTTTTTTTCCCCTTGCTTTTCTTCTTTTATTCCCTTTTATCATTTCTTAAGTCCCATAGTTTTGATCTTGCAGAATTTAACCCACTTTTTCATTGAGCAAAAGGTACAAGTATCTGTTTTCAATCCATACTTGGAATATTTTATTTTAGTCATTATTGGTTATTTTTAAACATGGCCTGCAAACATCCTCCTAATCATCTAACATGAGAATTCTTTTTCTTACCCAAAATATTGTGATTAAATTTAGTTTGATAGCAAAATATACCAAGGAAAATGATAAAAGTAAACGTACGACTAACTAGATAGTAGATTTAAAGTTGCAGAAAAATTGTAAATATTTATTATAAATGGATCATTCGTATATATATGATGCCAAATATTATTTAATCTAAAATACACAAAGCAAATTGAGATCCAAAATAAACAATATATATTTATGTATCCATATATTATTATCAACTGTTCCAATAAAAAAATCCAAATGTATAGACTTTGTTATTAATCGAGATCTCATATACTTTTAGTTTGTGATTATCTTTAGGCTAAATTATAAAAAACACCCCTAAACTTTATACTTTGTTTCAAAAATACCCCTTAATTTTTAAAAACTTTCATTAATACCTTTAAACTTTTAAAAAAAAATCAAAAATATCCTTACCGTTAATAAATGGACAGAAATGGTTAGTACTTCGTCTTAAAAACACCTCTAAACTTTCAAAAGTTGCATTAATACCCTTAACCTAAAAAAAGAGTTAAAAACCCATTTATCTACATCCCATTAGCTCCCTCTTCTATTTTGATTTCTTCAATCTAAGTCTAACATTTTTTTCTTTTTTTTTTCCTTTCTTTTTCAATACCCTCTTACTCTCTTCTTCTATTTTTTAATCTCTAAAACTACCCTTTCAATCAAGGTATATAAAGAAAGGAGAGTAATGGAACCACCAAGGGATCTTAAGACTTAAATGCTTTAACAAGGTTGTACTTTATTACTTTGAGTTAGTACATTTAGGTTTAAGTCACAAAAAGAGACATGTTGAGAATTTAGAAATTTTGAGAATATCTAGTGGGAGGTAATGAAGTGTAGATAAACAATTTTTGTCCATATACTAATGGTAAGGGCATTTTTTAACTTTTTTTAAAGGTTAAGGGTATTAATGCAACTTTTGAAAGTTCATGAGTATTTTTAAAACGAGGTACTAACGATTTATATCCATTTATTAACGGTAAAGCTATTTTTGAACTTTTTTTGAAAGTTTAAGGGTATCAATGAAACTTTTTGAAAGTGTAAAAGTATTTTTAAAACACAGTATTAACGGTTTAAGAGTATTTTTGAACTTTTTTTTTAGTTTAAGAGTATTATAAGACTTTTGAAAGTTCAAGAGTATTTTTGAAACAAAATACAAAGTTCATGGAGTATTTTTTATAATTTAGCCTTATATTTACATTACCTAATTCAATTAAAAATAAATTCTTCTTTTACAATTATTAGGAAGTGGATGGGTTTAAAATAAAAAAATTGAAAGTCTTGTTTGGACTAATCAAGTAGAGATGTTCATTTTATTTGCAAAAACATGACTATGATGGAAATCTCCATTTAGGTGGGGAATGGAAAAGGGGGTGGAGATAAATTTTTCTCCGTTAGTTGAACGGAATGTCCCTACCCCATTCCCCATCCCTACCTCGATTACTTTATTTTTTTAATATATATATTTTATATAATAATAAATCCTAAATTTAAACTTTTATGATATATTATTTTATTTTCTAAAGAAATTTTAAAAAAATCTCTTTAAATAGAAATTTACCATTAGGAACTAACAATTTAAATAGAAAATTTCTATAAAAAAAATTATTTAATCAAAATAATAAATAATAAAAACCATAAATGGGAAATAATTCCCTACGATGAATCTGATTCTTGCAAATTCTTCACAGGGAAGCGCTCCAATCCCCACAAAATTAAATGAAATTTTTGTAGGAACAAAAAATGAAATGGGGACAGAGACGGAAATGAGGAAGTCATCCCAACCCCGCCCCGTGGACATCTCTAGAATTAAGCCATGATTAGGCTCAATTGTTCTCTATAGAACCACCATTTTTATAAAAATGGATTTTTGGTGTGATAGAATAGTGCACTTTCAAATACAATAGCAATTTTGCAAAAACATGTGATTTTTCAAATATTTCATGTTATATGTTTTAGCTTATTTTTAATTTTGCAATTTGTTTTGTTTTGTTTTTGTAAATCTGAAAATGAATAGTTATTATTATAATGTATCATTTTTACTACGGTGAAGTTTAGATTTAGCATAACACAGGCCGAATATTATAGAAATAACGATTCAAAAAAACAATTGCAACTATGACAAAAAATAAATAAATAGATAAAATAAAAAAGAAGAAGAAGAAGAAAAAAACACACACAGAGGATGATAGAACAAGATTAATCTGAATTCTACATATCTAGCCTAGTTTTATTAAGTATTTGCAAAAAAGAACGCTTAAGAAAGTCAATATATCTACTAACTCAAATTTTTACTTTAAAATAAAATTTATATTTCTTTATATATAAGTGATGGTAAAACAAAATAAAACTTCAATTAAAATTTATTTAAACAGGCCAGAGAGATGAGTTTAGAATCACTTATGGAAGGGTGAAAAGTGCTTTTAGATAATAAAAAAGTACTTTTCAAAGTACTTTTGGTAGAAACACTTGGTGCTTCTTCCAAACGTACTTACAAAAAAAAATTCATTTTTCAAAAGTTATCTCAAACTTCATAGTTTGGAGGTAAAAGAAAGGGACAAGAGAATAATCCACTGAAACCAATATTCAGCAAATTAAAGGAGGCACATGTGGTACCTGTAGAAAAAGGAAACAAAAAAGATCATGAAGAAAATTGAGATTAAAAATATCATGTGCTTATAAAAAATAAAGTCACAAACACCTTGACTAACTAATCTTACGAAGCAACCCAACCTAGGAATAGCTTAACTGGGTAAGGCATTATAACCTCGATCAAAAGGCCAGAGGTTCGAACCCTGCCCCCACATATTATTGAACTCAAAAATCTCATGAAGCAAGTAAATTTTCTTTAAAAAGAAAAAGGAAGAAGAAACATAAGTAGAATATTAACTTTGTTAGAAACAAACTTGTACAATCGGGAAAATGTGTAAACCCGAGTGCTTTTCATACTCGACCAAAATAGGGTAACTGACAACCTTAGGCGAACAACAATGTCAAGCTTTGATGAAAAAACAGAATTCTAATGAGCATATTGAAATAAATGGTGTGAAAAATATCAAGTGAGAGAAGAAAGAAGAGATAATCTGAGAACTGAAGGTTATGGCATATCAAATCCACCAAACAAAAGCTAAGAAAGGAATAGTGAAAACCCATGGCAACATGTTCACAACACTGGTAAGCATAAGAGAATAAAGGCATCTCATCTCATCATAAGAAGCAGGTATACAACAGAAACAAGATTTATGATAGCAACTATAAGAATAGAAATGAAATATATATATATATATATTAGATAACGGTCAAAAAGGACGATTGAGTTCACCAGGCACTATAAGAAAAGGTTAGTTTAAATCTTATTTTAGACCATGAACTTTCAAACTTATTCTATTTTGGTCACTAAAATTTTCAAATGTTCTATTCTAGTCACTCAACTTTCAAACATTTTGTTTGTCTTTAAATTTTGCATACAAAATTATTTTAATCCCTACTATTAATAATTCATTAATTATTTAACATAAAGCTGAATGTATTTTGAAACATGAACTCTTTGACTTTTTTTCTTTTTTTGAGTTTAACAACATGAGATGGGGATTCGAAACGTCTGACCTTTTAGTCAAAATTATACTGCTTTAACCAGTTGAGTTGTGCTCAGGTTATCAACTTGAACTCTAACTTAAACTATATGTAACTTTAAATGGGTTGTTGATGCAAACATCTAACCCTAAGATGAATGAATAAATGTGCCCATGATAGATTTTTATTTCATAATTTACAAAACTTTGGTGACAGACACTAAAACGGTTTTTTTATGCAAACTTTGCAGACTAAAACAGAATATAAAATGAAATGAGTATGAAGTTCAAAACCTAACCAATAAAGTTGTTCTTTCTTTTTATATAAACAGCTTTAACTAATTTTCATTCAAATCTCATAAGCTTCTCAAATCCCTTTTTTTGCCAAAATATAATCCTTCCTAATCGGCATTATGAAAAGACAGTCGACTCCCACCTTCAAGTGCTAAATTTATATGGATGAAACGAGAAGAACAAACCACATCAACATAAAGCAGGTTTTCACATTCAACATCATCAACGGACAGCAAAAGTTAAGAAGGTAATTCCTAAATGCCTACTTCTTCTGTATGTAATTAAAGCTAAGAGCAGACAAACCATACCTGATACTTGTGAGCGCAGTTTTGAGTTGAAAATGAAAATGGCTGAACCAGCTCCAGTCTAGTAAGTGACCTTGACAGAGTTCACAACCACAGACTAGTGATGAGGGAATAGACATAGCTATAGTTAATCTAATTAAAACAGTTACCCAAAAATTGTCCTTATACATCCACTGTTTTCGTTAAACTCTTCATACGGAATAGATATGCGATCTATGGTCAGAGCAAACAAAAGCCTGCATAAATAGCTATGAGAAAGGATATCTGACATCATATTCAAATTCAAATGATTTCATTGTAAGCAATTCTTGGGAACCGGGTTGAATTCCAAAAACGGGAACAGTGGTAACTATACCAATTACCAATTACTCGATGTATTCATATAAGGGATGCAATTATACATGTCTTTAATTGCTGATTTTTTTTCCCTTCCTAGTAAGAAACAGAGCTTTTATTGAGAAACAATGAAAGAATACAAAGGCATACAAAAAACGAGCCCAAACAAAAGGAGCTCAAAACAAACTATAGAAAAGGACTCCAATCCAAAAGAACAAGACCAAGCTCCAAATTACAAAAAGGCCTAAAAACCGAATACCAGAGGGATTGTTGATATTAGCAATTAAAGAAAGAAAACGACTTCAAACCAGAGAGCCAGAAACTTAGATTATTGAACGGCTCTGCATAAACAAAGTTATTGGAATATCATCAGACGTAATGTATTCAATATAATGATATCTCCTTATCTTACTAACCGACTCATCTTCCTAACAAACATAAGAACGTCCAAGTGTAGTAAAAGAAAAACCGACAATTAACATCTTAACGCTCAAGAACCAAAAAGCTATTTACAGATATACATATATATATATATATATATATGTATATATATATATATATATATATATATATATATATATATATACATATATATATATATATATACATATATATATATATATATATGTATATATATATATATATATACATATATATATATATATATGTATATATATATATAATGCATCTTTTTTTTTTTAGTAGAATATGGGAGTGGGGGGATTCGAACCACAAACCTCTTAGTCATTAAGACATACTTTATGCCAGTTGAGCAATGTTCATTTTTGGCTTGACAGTTATATAATGCATCTGTCAAGCCACCCAACTGGTATTCTCTTTTCTCTCCTCATTTTGGGAACCCAAGCCATCTTGATGAGCTACATCATATGTGGCATGAAGGCCAACAAATAGATAGTACAGAAGCATTGCTGCGCTGCAAATGAAGAACCTTAAGAATGCCACGCTACCCAAAGATCCAATAAGAGTGAGATTCATCCCTATAGACAGTGATGGGAGCCAGGGAACAAGAGGGACGCCCCAAACCTTCGGCGATCGATACTTGGTAAGGAATGACATAGCCAGCGTGCTAAGAAACCAAATGGAGGCAGGCACAACATATTCAATCCATCCTTGCCTATCCAAATTCCAAACTACTGCCAATGTTATGCAAGAACCAAAAATGATAAACAAGCAAACGAGAAACTTGACATAATCGCTTCTTGGTGTTGTGTCCTTAACATAGTATCGTCTTACGAGCAATGCAACAGCCATAAGCATAAAAATGGTAAGTGTGCTGAATGAAAAAACACTTGACAAGACGTCCAAACTAGAGAAAAATGCAACAATTGCACTAGTTATGGTCGTCAAAAGAGTAGCATATACGGGAGTTCCAGTTTTCGGGTGAACCAAGGCGAAGAGGGGTGGAATCAGATGGGCTCTAGCAATCTGTGTGGTGTAGCGAGCTTGCCCCATAGATCCCACCAACAAGCTTGTAGTCATTCCCTTGATAGCAACTATGCTAACCAAGTATTTAGCCCATGTCATCCCAATTTTATCAAATGCAACGGAAAATGCTGCATTCCTATCTATCTCAGTATATTTTTGCAGCATTGTTAATGACAAGGCCATCAAGCAATAGATCACAGAGATCATAGACATTGATCCAATCAAACCCACCGGTATATCCCTTGAAGGTTGCTTGGTTTCCTCAGCCATGGTGGCCACCATATCAAAACCAGTATAAGACCAGTAAACAACAGCTGCAGCTCGGAAAACACCCTTTGCACCGAAAGGGAAAAATGGCACCAAATTTGCAGAATTCCCACGCACAAATCCAACCACAATCACAAAGACAATAAGCAAACTACTAATCAGAGAAGTTATCCATGTCAAGAAAGATGTCCTCCTCGTTCCACTCATAGCAATACCATTAGTAACAAGAAGCACAACGACAGCAATTGGATCCAGAAGATTAAACCCATCTGACAAGAAACTCACCTTGATCCGAAGAAAATCGGGGTTGTCAGTGTTGATCATACTCGCAAAATAGGAAGACCAAGACCGACCGAGTCCAGCCGCACCAACCATCGCCTCCAAGAAGATATTCCCGGCAGCGATGAACGCAACAAAATCCCCCAATTCGATGCGAAGAAAAGAGAACGACCCACCAGCGACGGGAATTTCAACGGCAAATTCAGTATAACAAAAGACAGAGAGCAATGCAGAGAGTCCAGAAACTGCGTAAGAGACCGCAATCGAGGGTCCAGCATCATCGCGAGCTTCAAGGCCAGTGATTGTGAAAATGCCGGAACCAACCACAGAGCCAAAAGCGAGCCAAATCAAGTCCCACCAAGTGAGGCATTTGTTCATCCCGACTTCGCTGGCCTTTGGCAGTTCGAAGAGCTCATAGGCGTCGGAGGACCGATCCAAGAGACGGTCCTTCAGGCGAGAACATGTTTGCGACAGAGCAGATTTGTACGAAGAACAGTCCCGGAATGACTCCTCTGGTAAAAGGTCTTGTTTGCTCCACCTACTCCAGTAGCTTCTCTGCATTGAAGGCGGCGGCCCTTGTGGTGGCTCCGTCGTGGGGACGTCCATTCCGGCGACTGAGAGTTGGTGTGATTTGATTACAGGAGTGGTGAATGATTACTGATATAAGTATCTCATACAATTAAATATTCAATCATAATGTGACCAAGTCAGAACAAAAAACCTGACCTTTTTTTTTAATTTATTAATTTTGTTTTACGGCCCTTAAAACGTGGAGTTCGTTTTTTTTTTTTTTTTAGTAGTGACACGATGGGTACGCTGCATTTAAATTTGAACTTGAATTAGGGCAATTTTTTGTTTAAATTCTAGATTCGACCATTTTATTTTGAACCTGGTCTTTATTTTGTCCATATAAATTTTAAAAAAAATTTGAATTACATTCATTTATTTTAAATTATGTTTAATTATAATGTGACCAGGTCAACAAAAAAATGACCTTTTTTTAAAAAATCTATTAATTTGGTTTTACCTACCCTTGAAATATGGGGTTCGTTTTTTTTTTAGAGAAAAAATCGACCTTAATTTGGCAGCAAGTTTAACTGAACTTTCAATTTCATCAATTTAAACTTCAAATTGGTAGATTGTATCAATTTTAATCTTAAACTCTCAATTTCATCAATTTAAACCTCAAACTTGATAGATTGCATCAATTACTTTCAATTTCATCAATTTAAACATCAAACTTAAATAAGTGTATCAATTTACACCCTTGATTAAGTTTTCGTTTCAATCACCGTTAGAAAGGTATCTCACATATGCCCAAAGCTCTATGTTGCTCTATGATGTGTACTTGTTTGTTATTTTAAAAAAATTACCAAAAAAATAATTAAATCATTCCAGATTGGGCCTCCACCATCATGAAAATTACGATCTCGACTCTCGAAAGTAGGACCCACACGAAAACAAATGGATTATTGTGTTCCCCTCGCCTTTGGTGTCGTTGCTAGCGACGACGATTGCGAATAATTTCCAGTCGGTGACATCATTGAAGGTGGCGACGATCATGGCGGTTTCGTCGACCTGAGCTTGACTATAACGTAGGAGAGAACAAGAGAGACGACGGTGGACAAAGTGACGCCCATGAACACAACGAACTGGTCGTCGACAGTCTTACGGATGATTAAAGTGATATTGATGCTAGATAGGAAAGGGGCAAAGATTCCGAGGAGGGCAATTTCGAAAGCCCTACGTTCGTTGCGGCGGATGGAGGACAAATCAAGCTCGAGGCCAACGAGAAATTAAAAAATAAATAAATCAATATTGGAGACCGATTCAAGAATGGGAGCACACCATTGAGGAAAAATATAGTGCAAATAAGCTTTGTTTCTACTAAAAGCCAGTGGATCGAGTAGAATTCTGCCTTAAAATTGAAAAACCTTCAATTAATGAAATGAAAAAAGCAGCATAATCAAATAAGATAATAAGTGGAAAAAAAAAACCATGTTATAAAATTAAAAAACATTATAGCGAGTCTACTCCAATTTTTTTCAGCAATTTTATTTTTTTAAAAAAATAACAAATACGTATATGTTATAGAGCAATGCGTGGCTTTAGACATATGTGGAAACCTTTCTAACGGGAATTGAGACAAAAACTTAATTGATGGTGTAAATTGATACACTTATTCAAGTTTGAGGTTTTAATTGATGAAATTGAAAGTTTAAGATTAAAATTGATACAATTTGATAAGTTTGAGGTTTAAATTGATGAAATTGAAAGTTTAAGATTAAAATTGATACAATTTGATAAGTTTGAGGTTTAAATTGATGAAATTGAAAGTTCATGATTAAAATTGATACAACTTGACAAATTTATGTTAAAAATGATTTTTTTTTCCTTTTTTTTAATAGTCACACGATGGGTATGCTGAATTTAAATTTGAACTTGAAGTAGGGCAATTTTTTTGTTTAAATTATAGATTCGACCAGTTTATTTTGAACCTGGTTTTTATTTTGTCCATATAAATTTTTAAATTTTTTTGAATTACATTCATTTATTTTAAATTATGTTTATCTTTAATCTCTGAAGTTAACATTTTTATAGAAAACTGTCATTATATTTGATCAAATAAATTTTGGACGAGATGGTATAATTAGATTAGTAATTAGCTGGTTAGATCACAAATCTTAATTATTTGTATGAAAATATCCATAGATAGATTAATTGGGAGATTTAAATTTAAAATTTTAATTTCGTGAAATTGAACTCAAAATTTGAATAATTTGTAAAATTAATATTAATACCAGTAATTATTTATTATTATTATTATTATTCTAGTACAACAAATTGAGGGGTGAGGATTTGAACTTTCAATCTTAAGGTTAGATGTCAATTATCGAGCTATGGCTTTTTATAAAAAAAGTTAGATGTCATTATCGACCTTTGGCTTTTTATAAAAAATTATGGCTATATGGATGGTCTTTGTTTTAAAATTAGCGGTTATATGAGATTGTTTATGTTGGTACATAGGTTTTTTTTTATCAGGGTAAAACTTTTGAGTGCATTACAAATGTATTTTTACATATGTTTTCTATGAAGAAAAGTTGTAGAATTAAAAAATATATTTTAACCTATATTTTGAAATTCTGAAACTTGATTTGATAAGGATTTGATGTTTTGTTTTAAAAATTATTTTTGTGATCTAAGTCAATTTGAAAAATAAAACACATGGGATTTTTTAAATATTTTTTTATTTACAAATTCTGATTAAGATTTCGAGAATATTTTTAATTTAAATCATTCATTTTAATTTTATAACGTAAAAGTAATAGAATAAATCAACTAAAAATTATATAGAAGAACAAATAAGTCTAAAAAATTTCTTAATTTTCCAATCTTTTATTATGAAAGGGATAAAGATAAATTACATAATTAATTAATCACATTTAAGAAATTACTATAAAGACATTATTGAATTTATCAATTAAAAAATTGCGGTAAGATTGTCCAAAAATAATTCCTCAACATCTTATCTTTTAATATAGTGATAATGACATTGAAACTTTTTTAGTGGGTTTTTAGATATTTTATGGCTAAACTTATTATTATTTTTTCTAGTTCAATAATAGTGGAGATTGAACGTTAATCTTGAAAAACGTTCATAGTTGGATTTGAACATTCATGCCTTTTGATTTCAAATATCTTACTAGTTGACCACTATATGATTTAAGATTTATTGATCAACTATTAATTTCAACATTTACTTTTAAGTTTAAAAATATATATTTGATTCAGGTATGTTTGGAATGATTTTTCAAGTGTTTAAAAAACAATTTGTAAGTACTAAAAAGGTGTGTCAAAGTGAGCATAGTTCAACGGTAATTGGCAAGTACTATTTCTCTTGAGGTTGGAGGTTCAAATCCTCATTCTTTACATTTGTTGTACTAAAAAAATGCTAAAAAATTATTTTTGAAACACTTGAAAAGTTATTCCAAACATACCCTAAATAATCTAGAATTAAGAACAGAGTTAAACGTGCATTTTTCCTTTAACCAAATTACCTTTGGGGTGTATTGTAAAAAAAATATAACTATACACCTTTGCATGAACCATTTTTTTTTAAAAAAAATAGTTTCCAATTTTCACTACTTTATGTCTAAAAATAAAAGTAGTGAATTAATTTTGTTTTATTCAACATTGTGAATGTTGAGAATTTTTTCTTTAGTACAATAAATGTGGGGATGAGTATTTAAACTTCCAATTTTAAGAGAATGAATATGCGTCTTAACAATTAAGTTATGCTCATGTTGACATGAAAAAAAAAATAATTCGACGACAATAGAGATTTGAATATATGAAATTTAGGACAAATGTATAATACCTTTTATATGACTATTTTAAGATTGGGATCATTGAAATGGTTTTTGAAATTAGTAAGTTTTGCATTATTGGAAAAAAAAAAGTAGCATTTTCATTCTATTTGGTATTAATAGATGTTTTTGAAGTTGTTTTTATCATTGGAATAATATTAAAAAGGAAAATATTTTTCAGCCACCTCTGCACTATGCCAAACTTGTCCTTCTCAATTTGAGAAATTCTATACAATCTTTCCCGATTTAGAAAATTATTTCCAAGATCACCCTTCCCAATTTGAGAAAATATGAGGCATAATTGCATTTTTCAAGCTGTAACCTTTGAACTTTATGCATAACTTGTCCTTCTCAATTTGAGAAATTCCATACAATCTTTCCCGATTTAGAAAATTATTTCCAAGATCACCCTTCCCAATTTGAGAAAATAAGAGGCATAATTTCATTTTCAAGCTGTAACCTTTGAACTTTATGCATATTACAATTAGTTTATATGCCTTCAGCCGGATTTCGAGTCTCTCTTGATGCCAAAAGCCTTGATTAAAGACTATTAGAGATAAACAGAAAGAATAATTAATAATTTATGGTTGTTAATTCGAGTTCAATGGATAAAGATGTCTATTATCATCTTAAAAGTTGATGGTTTGATCTCCCGCCCATACAATTATTGAACTAAAAAAAATTATTTTTAAAAAGTGAAAATTAGTTTTTAAAAAATTTAATAGATGGGGGAGTTCAACTTTTACCCCTATATCTAAGTTAATTAATCAATCTTAACTTTGCTTTACTAAATGATCTAATTAATATAGGTATTGATTCTCCAAAGTATATTAGATGTTTTTAATTAGTTATGTTTGAGCATCTTGTCGTTAAGTTTGAGTGTTTTTATCCACTTGATTTTATGGCTAAGTTCAAGTATTTTATTTAAACATTTTCATGGCATCATTCATGTTTAAAATTTAAGGAAATTATGCCAAAGAACACGTTTTCGACCATATATTTTACAAATGACTCATTTTAAAAAAAAATATCAGCTATGGCATACCTCATATGTCTGCAACTATTTTATTCCATTTATACTATTGAAAATTCTACAATTCTTTATAATAATGTTATTATTGTATTTAAGTTTTCCATAATTAAATTATTCAATTTAGGTAAATAATTTTACCATTAATTACATACAACTATTTTTTTATAATGCTAAATATTTTATTCTCCAATATTTTATTATCCAAATTAGGTGTTAATTATTTTTTTTACCATAAATAACATTTTAGGGTTAATAAATTAGGTGTTATGCGGTTACAATGCCGTCACCGAAATTTTGTCGTCAACTCCAATATCCAAGTTTCAATATGAATAAGTAATGTTCCTTTCTCTTTTTTTTTTTTTGTTTATTTTTTCTATGTTTTTTTTTTTCAATTATACTCCCGACTTTCTCATAGCAAATTGATTTTTTTTCTTAGTTATTTATACTATAGATTTTTTTCAATTATTTTTCCCATGTTTATTTTTCTTGTGCCCAAATTGAATTTTTTTTTTAATTGTTTATAAGACTTTTTTTCTTCTTTTTTTTAGTTAATTAATTATTATATTGCTTTATATTATTGATTGATGTACCATTATTTTGGTATATATCTTACATGGTATATATTTTGCTTGCCTCTTTATTTTGGTTTTTGATTGTGTAATCTTACTCTTTTTTCTTCTAAATGAGTAGCTTTATTATATATAATCATATGTAGATATATATTATAAACTATGTGAATTATACATGATATATGTGTTAAACTACCAAATAATAAATATATATTATGCAGTATATTGTTTATAAACGTCATTATTTATATGGTGCATTCTTGAAAATACACAATGATCAATATATACTATACAGTATATTGTACTCATAAATATATACATAGAAATATATTATATAAACATCAGTATGTACTATTTGAGTTTTTTTAGAATGTTGTATTATATATACACTCAAATTACTTAACACATGGTATATACCCTTCAATTGTACTTATCATTATAGGTAACATTAATATATACATAGGAACTTGTACTTAATATCATAGGCACAATATAATATATACAAAAATAATACACAATACGTTCCTAACAAACATAAATATGGTCATTCCTAGAATTCTAAGTTTTTCTTAGATTATTTTATATAAACCCCAAATCATTGCATAATGGATGTTCTAAAAATTTATGAAATTATAAATTATGTTCTTCGATTATTTTATAGAACATTAAACCGTCACCAAAAGAGAACTCAAACCCACTCAAACCGTTGTTGAATGAGAAGTCGAAGGAACGATGAACGCTAAACTTTTGCCAAAGGAAATCTAAAACCACCATCAGAGGAGAATCAAAACAATTGCTGAATTTTTTAAACACCCTCAAATCGTCTGCATAAACCCTCTCAAACTCTCGATTTTTTGGTTGTTAAAATGGAAGAGACAAAGCTGAAAAGATTAGATTAATAAACATTGATGATTTGGAGGGAAGTTATGGGATATATGAGAGAGATTCGAGAGATTTTTGTTATAGAATATATGAGAGATTTGGAGGTTTTTGTTATGAAATATATGAGACATTTGAGGGATTTTTTCAAATCTATTCCACAATGGTTATGAAAAATATTCCATTTTATTTTTATCCTCTTTTACCTCACAAATTTACATAATTACAACAAAATATAATGGGCATGTACGTCAATTCAACCCAAACTTCAAATGGCTTGGCTTAAAACAAAGTTGAAATTTATTTTAAAACTTGACATTTGTATAATTTTAGGTATGAAATGAGCCATTTATGTAGTTAACTGATCGAACTGAAATGTGAGGCTTAAAGAAAATATTTGTAAATTAAAATAAAGCTCCAGTTCAATGCAAGTGCACACTGTCGATGCAAGTAATATAAAACTAGAAGTATTCCAGAGTATCGAACCCACAGGGAACAGATACATCAAAATTCAAGAAAATAAGCAAAGATGTTTTCAAATTACAATTGTGGGTAAACTGGTGTAAAACAATAGTTGGGATCATTTTTGTTTTTGAAAAGAAAATGATTAAAGAGAGATTCAAATATGCTTTTGCCCTATTGAAAGAAATTGCGGCCTAATTGCAATTGCAATCCTTTGACTCAACACTTAAGCTTTGTCAACCAAATTCAACACCTATTCGACATTCTATGAAGTATCTTTAGAAGGTTAAGTGATTAAACCGATATTTCTATGGCTAATACGAACTTAGTTAATTTTGAAACACAATTCTTTTGGTTTTAAAGGTTTTGCCCTATGTCTAGGGTTAAAAACAAATTCCTATGTCTAGGCTATTTTCCTTTATTGCTTTTATGAAAACCCAATTTTTATCTAACCTTTTCAGAATTAGACTCAAATTGTTGTATATTAATCTAGGTGATCAATCTAAACTAGTAATGAAAATCTCAATCAACAAAAGCAAACAATGCTATAAGATTAAGCAATGTTGCTCTTACATATTGGGTATTTATTCCTTTCTCTAGGGCATTCACATGCTTGAATCCCAAAGAAAGACTTAGCTCATAATTAAAGAAAATAAAATAATGATTTAAAAGAATCAAAGTGCATAACTAAAATAGAATTAATAAATACTTGAATAATAATTCAACAATAATGAAAGAACAATCAAAATTCTATTAATTAAAATAAATTCAGCAACTAATTAATGTCAAGAACAAAAGGGAAGAATAAAACAGTAGCTAAAAACTCAAAATTACAGCAGCAATTAAGTTCCGAAAATAGAAGCAAATAACTTAAATAAAATAGAAAATAAATTATAACGGGAAAAACACAGCCCATTTTTTACTTCTTATTCAATTGACTCAACTCCACTTTTTTCAAAGGGAATTGAGCCTTCAATTCCTTCAATTTTCATTGAGGAATGATTGAATTTCGAAGTTGAAAAGGGCTGGAAAACAGAAGAAAAATAGCATCAAACAGAAATAAAAACATGTAACGACCCTACTTAACGAAATAGACTTCCTAGGGACGTTACTACGTGCATGCTAGTGGAATTTAGAAATCTTTGGAAAAAGGCAGAAAAATTAAACTTTATTGAAACAATAAAAAATCTTTTATGTCGGGATCCCTTTAAATTTGATTTCAAAACGTAATAATAAACCAAAGCATGTAAAATCTGAAATAAATTGTAGCATTTGACAATTAAAAGGTCATAAATGAATAAATAAAAACATGCTAGCCTATAAGAAATTTGCGGAATAAAACTTCTCCTCGTCACCCATGGCCTCTGCAGCAACTACCATGTCATTCGCCCAGGATGCTCTTGCCTTTACCTGAAAAGAAAAACATTTTTGAAAAGGGTGAGTATTTTACAATACTCAGTAAGTGACCTCACTACCAGGTCAGGATATGCATACACACATAATGAGTTTTCGAAAACCTTTTTCTTTCCTTTAATGGGACCTAACTTCCTTTCATAGCATAAGCATTTTCTTAAAAATTTCCCTTCGGCTTTTAATGTGGACAATTAGACCCAACCTAACCTTGCCTTTCACATAGCCTCATAAATTCCTTTACATATAGCCTCGTAAGGCTCCTTTTCATATAACCTTTTTAGGTTCCTTTTCATATAGATGTACATCAATAGTGTTAGGGGGTAACTGCCACAGCCTTCGAAATAACTTTTATCATGAAAACATAATGTATGCATGAGGTCCCAAAGCATTTTAACTTTTTAATTTCATGATGCAACGTAAAGCACAGTTCTCATATCATCATACATCATAAATCATACATGTAAAAACTCATTTTCACACAAACAAGACATTTACCAACTCATCAACATCATGAATAACACATTTATAAAACTTTTATTTTGAAGGTAAAATTTTCTTTTCAGTTTAGTTCCCGATTTGCATTTAAGCATACCGGCGTAAAGTCCCTTACCTTGGCTAAGCTCAAGAATCCAATCACCCAACTGCTCACCAAACAATTCCTTCGCCTTGAACCTCAGCCAAACAATTTTGAGCTTAATTCAAATCACCCTAAGGTTAGAAACAAATCCTAAAATTTATAATTCCTCTCAAAGTTCATCCCACCAACTAAAGTTCCAAAATTGGAATTAATTCCTTAACGATCAATCCAGTTTTACAGTTCTTAAATTAAATTTGGCTCAGTATCGAAAATTACCCAAGTCAGAACACGATCGGAAGCGAAACTGTTCGGCTTCGAACAACTGAATGCACGGCGGCGGCGCGTGGGAGTCCGGCGGCGGCGCGTGGGCGCACGACGGCGGCGCGTGGCGTCGGATCGGGGGCTCGGCGAGCGGTCTGTGCGGCGGCGAGGACGCGGATCTGAGGTTCGGTTGCAGATCTGCGCGAGCAGCGGCTCACGGCCCAAGCGGCGGACGGATCCGAGCGGCCAGCGGTTGCGGATCTGAAGGCTCGGTTAGCGATTTGCAGAGGCGCGGCGTCGGCGATCTGCAGCGGCGGTCCGGCGGTCCTGCAGTGGCTGTGCGAACGGCGGATCGGCGCAAGTCGCAGCAGCGGTTCGTGGATGCTCGTCGATCTGCAGTGGTTCGGGTCGAGGGCGGCGGTTCAGGGGGTCGAGCTGCGTGGCGTGCGGCGGTCTGCTCGTGGCTGGCGGTGCTCGGCGGTCTGAGGTGGTGGTGAGAGGTGCTGAAAAAAAACCTCCTTAGGCTTCCATGGTAGCTGTCGAACAAGGAGGAAGAAGAAGGAGATGAAGATGAATGCTTAGATGGCTTGAAGGCTTGGAGGCTTGGAGGCTTGCCTAGGGCTACGTGCACAATAAAGAAATAGAGAGGAATAATTGTGGGCTGGGCTTCTCTTGGCTTGGGCTTGGCTAAAAGTCCCTTGAATTACAAGAATGCCCCCAAACTAAATAAATCCTATTTTTCCCTCAATTCTTCCCAAATTACCCTCAAATTCTCCAATTTCAATTTTGTTAATCCTCGAAATTAAATTCAATACAACCTTAAGCATAAAATTAACCTTACTATAAATTTTAAATTAAAAAATAAAGCCTTAATTACTACCTGAAAGTGCCGATCGTTACAAAACAACAGAAAATTGACAACAGAAAATCGTGAAATAGCAGCAATTGAGGCTGAAAACGGTAGAAAAAATGATTCTCTTCTTGAGGCTTCTTCTCCAATATTTATAGAGGAATTGGGCTAGAGTTTCCTTCTTGAATGAGGCACAATTATTGCTAAAATCTCAACTAAAATCGTGGAGCCAATATCCTACAAAATTCCTAGATTTTAGGAGATTTGCATATTTTCCTTTAATTTCCAGATCTATCAAAATTGCAATTGCATTTCTGTTGCATTCTTCAAATTCCTACACAAAAATATCAAGTAAGTGTGATTTTCATTTTTTTTTGCTTTCTTTTCTCCATTTACTTAATTTAAAAGGCTTCCAACAATAATTCAATTTAAACCAACTATTTGCTAGCCTTTTTATCTAATAACACACATAAAATAACAAGAATAACTAAGTATAAAGGCCAAATAATTCTCATAAATGAGAATTATCATTAACCCTAAATTTTAATTGGAAGAAATTGAGGCCCCATAGGATAATGGTTTCGTTTTTAGTTTTCTATTTTTTTTTTAATTGTGCTTGTTTCCTTACTATTTCTTTATTATGGTTTTCAACTTCCTTAAGGACACATTAGAATAATTTTTAGCCAAATTCCAAAAACAAAAATAAAGTTTTTAAGCCAACATGAGCATAGTTCAACTAACATAAACACATTTACCATCAACCAAGAGGTCAGAGGTTTGAATCTCTCACCCCACATATTGTCAAAAAAACAAACAAACAAACAAAAACAAAGCAAAAACTTTTTTTTTTTTTTAGTTTTCAAATTTTGGCTTGGATCTTGAAAACATGTATAAAAAGTAGATAACAAAACAAAGAAATTTATAAGTGGAAGTGTTTGTATGCTTAATTTTAAAAAATAAAAAATAAAATGGTTTAAAATTTGACTCACTAAATTAAATATAGAGGTAAAACTAATGTATCCTCAAGATGTGTATATTTAACATATTGGACTTGGAAGAACATTTCAAGAAGGAAGGAATAAGCATACTTGTCCACAGTGTGTATTTTGAGATTTTAGTATAAATTTTAATGGGAGGTATTTTGAAGGTCAATAACATATAGAGTGAGAGAGTTTCGAACCTCTAACATCTTAGTAGAGAGAATATGCCTTACCTGTTGAACTATGCTTGAATTGGCTTGATTAATGTGTTCATAAGTTCTGATTTAGTTGACCTATTGTGATATCTTAAATCCAATCTAATTGTCTGGGTTAGTAGAATTTTCCAATTCAAATAACTCTTGCTGAGCTATAAATCCAAAGTTACCTTATTAAAATGGAGCTGGATTGGTTTAGTTCTATTGAATTCAAATTCAAATTCACACCATATAATTGTTTGAAAAAAATAAACAACAACAATTAAACAAGTATTCTATTTGATAAATTTTTAAAGTTGGAAAACATTTGAAAATTAAATCATTTGTGAGAGTGAGGTAGATTGTCGTATTTGTCATTCTTTTTAGTTCAATAAATGTTAAATGGAATAAAACTAGGGACGATTCTCTATCTTCACAAAATTTTTCGTTAAATTTTGTGAGGATCAGGGTGGGAAATTATTTCACATTTGGTTTTGTTTTTTAAATCTCAATTAAAATAAAATAAAGTGTCTTGAAAAATCTTCATTTAAATGGTAATTCTAGATTGAAAATCCCTATTTAAAAAGAAAATCAGTGAACCTCCAAATATAAATAAAATAATATTCTATATGCAAATAAAAAATACAGTTCAAATGTTCACCATACTATATGGTTCAAATTTCAAACATATCAAATATCCTAGTTGACGTTAATAAAACAAAAAGACTTAAACTTAAATGTTGTAGGGTTGTTTTGGTAACATATTAGAAGAGCAAAAATTTCACATTGACAATGTACAAGAAAGGCCAAAGTGAGCATAACTTAGTGGTAATTGGCATATAACCTTGACCAAGAGATCAGAGGTTTGAATCTCCCTCACCCACAAATTGTTGTTGAATTAAAAAAAATGTAAAGAAAGTTACAGGCTCTAACCCTTATAAAAAGGGCTTATGGATTTGTTTTCAAATCGTCGTGGTTAGAAACATTTCAAACTTTGGTGTACTAACACTAATTAAATTCTCTCTTTGTATTATCTTGGAGTGAAAAAATGGTGTGAGTGGTACAAAGCTTTGAGAGAGAGTTTGTTTTTATAATTGAAGCTTGAGAGAAAATTTTGTGTGATTGTAATATTTTTCATATAATTGAGTTTCTTTCTAGTGGGCCGTGATTTTTCTTCGATTTTAGAATTTTACGTAAATGATTATGTTTCTTGTTTTTGTTATTTCATTTAATTTCTTAGTTATTTTTTATTTTTATTCCCACAGTAGAAGTAGGAGGTTTTTCCCAACAAATATTACAAACATAGTCTTAAATGGTTCAAATATATATATATATATATAATAAAGGAATTTGGAGCAGAGATGGAGCATTATCCATCCCCATCCCTGTTTAGTTAAAGGAGAAAATTTTCTCCTCACTCTTTCTCTAATAGAGATTCCTCACCTCATTAGGAACGGGTGCTCGTGGAACCCAAATCTTTGAAGGGAAAATGAACACTCCTAAAAAAAGAACCTTCAACATAGAGAGGATAGGTATGGTTGTAATTATCACTTTTTCTAAAAAAGAAAATAATATCTTATTATTTGGGCTAATTCATCATCGAATTTGGAAGTACAAAAATTACATTTTTTCGAATATTACTTCAAGGAATGGGTATTTAAACTTACAACCTCTTAAAAAAGGTAAAAATATTTTAGCTGTTAAGTTATAAATTAATTAGAAATATCTTTAACTATTTAAAAAAAAAAACAGTTTTTTTTTCTAGAATATTACTTGACACGTTTGAAGGCGTCACTGCAAACGTGTGTTCGAGAGCGAGTCGGTGAGATATGAAAGAGAGAAGACGGTGATGAGTGGTGCAGATACGAAGAATCATCATACCATACGCAAAAACACAATTTCCCAAAAATATGAATGGGAGAAAATTTTTATAAAAAAAAATTATCTCGACTTTTTATCTTTTATTTAACTATTGCTACATTTATCTGCGAATTTTTAACCCCCCAAAAAAATGTAACGTAAAAATCTCTTAAAATTCATTGACAATGGTATTTAATTAAGTTTGTTGAGGGACAGAATTGATTATTTGAATTATCTTTTTCAAAGAGACTTGCAAATTTTAACCAAAAAAAAAAAAAAAGAGAGAGAGAAAAAAGGTTAGCGTTAGTGTTTTGCTTTTATGGATCATCGTCAGTTTTGTATTAAGAATATATTTTTATAATTTATTGGATGTATATGAATTTTTTTAAAACAAATTTTCAATCGACCGGTTATTTTGAAGAAAATGTTAAAGAGTACCAATAATGTCCCATGTTGGCTATGAAAAAAAGAGATTCATGGTATATAAGTGAGGACAATTATCTCTATTAGTATGAGATATTTTGAACCATTGTTTGAAAAATACCCTTATTCGTTCAAATGTTGTAATATTACCTTTGATTTTTCATAAATGTTAGAAAACCATCATTGGAGTAGAAATCCTTTAGAATTTTAGACGAAAATTGAGACTTAAAACGGTGTGTGTGGTGATCCAAATTTATGAAAGGTCAAAGTAATATTATAACTTTGAAAAAATAGAGATATTTTCAAAATAAAAGACAAAAGTTTAGGTATTTTTTATAATTTAACCTAAATTTAAACCAAAATGCACTAATTATAGCTCAAACTAATTTAGAAATTAATCCAAACAGTGTGAAATGAATTAGGTTGGATTATACGTGTTGTTCAAGTAGTCAATTTTTTTTTTTTAATTTTTATTTTGAACACCTATTTTGACAAATTTAACATTTGAAAAAGGGCATTTTGGCCCAATTTCTTTGTGCAAATCTGCTATAAAAGGGGTTCGCAACCACATTAGATCGCTGAATCGCGTCGCGCCGCCGTCACTTCTACAACTCATCTCTCCGTCTCTTCTTCGGTGGTACGAAAGCTACATTTTCTTTCTTTCTTCCGTTCGTAATATTTATTTCAATGGAAAATTTGATGTTGGTTGATTTCTGAACTCGAAAACTAGCCAATGTTGCATTCGGGAAACCGTAGATTAGTTTTTGTCTGGAATAAAGAGAAGTTCATGAGTTGGGTTGAGGTATAAATGTTCTTTTAGATCTGGGGCATTTTAGGGTAATCTATACTATACTGCGAGCATTGTGGTTAATGAAGATGGTAGTCGAAAAATGAATCAAATGATTTGTTCTTAAAGTGAAAAAGAAAATGTGCAAAATAGGATTTGTATGGTAGCATTTTCTTGGCCTCTGTTTCGTAGATTGAAGGGAGGACCATGAAGAATGAAATTGGCTGATATTGTGCAACCCATGACTGCCCAGATTTGTACTGCTGGTGGTCAATATTCGCCTGGACATGATGTTTGCCTTACTCATCTGAGTCTATTCCCAAGACAACTCTAAGCTTGATAGTTTATGTTTTTGTATGCCGATTTTAGCTTTAGTTATCGGCACGGTTATGCTTAGGGTTGGTTTTGAATTTTTTTATGCATGCACCCTTGATTTTTACGAGGGGATTTGAATTATGATGCACTAAAGAAGTAAATAGTTGACAGGAAACATTTGGTTCAGTCAGATTGAATCAGGGCATCATATTAAGATATTAAAGGTTGGCTAGTGAGTTGATTGTGCTGTGAGTTTGGGGCTATTTATTCCATTTAGCATCATTCAAGATCCAAAACTAGTTTCGGATAATTTTTATATGTTTGCTTCTCTGTCATAAAAGTAAGAACGAGTAGAAGATGATGATTGAAGCAGGTACTTATGATAATCGGGCATATCTTACTGTTCTCCTGGTGCGGCTAAGTGTAGTTGTGCTGAGTTTCAAGGATATGTCTGTATGATTTACAAGACTGCTCTCTGATTCATTCTCTGTTCATTATATCCTATGTTCAATGGCCAAAAAACTGACCTGCCCTTTTCTATACAAGTCCGGTTGGTTATATTCAGACCAAACTATAAGTGGTGACTCAACTGTTGAATGTTTAGTTGATTTTAATTTATATCCAGACTTGAATCTCCCAAGCTGAATTTTGTGGTCACCTGTTATCTAAGCAATGAGGTTAAACTGGATGCAGCAATTTGATGCCACAAGGAGGGGAAATTGGAGAGGTTTTGAGAATAGGGAGAGGGATGTTTGCAAGATTTGGGAGCAATTTCAATTTGTCATTTAGTTTTGGGTATTTTCCAGTGAACTTTTTGTTGATGTTGTTTTATTTTCTTACAACCATGCAGGTCAAGTTCGAGCACACTCACAATGGGGAGAAGACCTGCTAGGTGTTACCGACAGATTAAAAACAAACCATACCCTAAGTCGCGATTTTGTCGTGGTGTCCCCGATCCTAAGATCAGGATCTATGATGTTGGAATGAAAAAGAAAGGAGTTGATGAATTTCCCTTCTGCGTCCACCTCGTGAGTTGGGAGAAAGAAAACGTGTCAAGTGAGGCTTTGGAAGCAGCTAGGATTGCCTGCAATAAGTATATGACCAAGTTTGCTGGGAAGGATGCGTTCCATTTGAGGGTTAGGGTGCACCCCTTCCATGTTCTGCGGATCAACAAGATGCTTTCATGTGCTGGGGCTGATAGGCTCCAAACTGGTATGAGAGGTGCATTTGGCAAACCACAAGGAACCTGTGCAAGAGTGGACATTGGTCAGGTTCTCCTTTCGGTTCGCTGCAAGGACAACAATGGTCAGAATGCACAGGAAGCCCTCCGCCGTGCTAAGTTCAAGTTCCCTGGTCGTCAGAAGATCATTGTTAGCAGGAAATGGGGATTCACTAAATTCAGCCGAGCTGATTATCTGAGGTACAAGGCTGAGAACAAGATTCTTCCAGATGGTGTTAACGCAAAGCTTCTTGGATGCCATGGGCCTCTTGCAAACCGTCAGCCTGGAAGAGCTTTTCTACCTCAAACTGCCTAGACTCAGTTAGTTGATTTCTTGTTTAATTTATTTGGAATCCTTGTTGACATTATTACCATTGGTTGTTTGAACTTTGTGAAACAAACTGAGCTTCCTTTTTGATACTGTTTATCTTTTTTATCCTAGTATATCTGAGTCTTCTTTTGAAACTTCTCCAATGATTAGACATTTAGTAGGGGACACAGTTCTCCTTAATTGTTTTCTAATATTTTTTATTGTCATGATACAACTGTTTGTTGCTGGAAGGAAGAGGTGGATATCATAGTCCAATAAGCTCATTGAGACAAATATCTTGTTTGAAAAATGTCATAATCTATTCAACTCAACCAATTAATAACTCGACATCATTCAACTTAACTTGGTTGATACCGAGGTGACTTGGGCCTTATGCCACGAGTTAAGTGGGAAGAAGTAATATTAATGAAGATTCTTAGATTTGAAACTAGAAAATTTGATTCTCTGTGCCGATTGCAATGTTTCGTCTGTCATGATGTTATGAATGTGTTGGGTTTGGTTATTGTAATTGTATCTTATCTGGTAAGAGCTTATTGTAATTTTCCAAAAGAGTGCCTTGATCTGTTAACTCTAAGAAAAGAGTTATCCCTTGGATAGAGAATGGCTTGCCTCGCCTGCAGACTGCAGCGTAGATCCGATCGTCAATGTAGCCAGTCAACCATGCGATGCCGAACAAAAGGTCGGGGCTGTTTGCATCTCCAAGGCAAATGGGGTGTGAGAGGAAGATCAATCCTTAGCATGTAGGATGCATAATTGCCCCTTGCATAATTTTTGGTTTCATCTGTGCATTAGAGAGCTTAGGAGATGGCTGCTTTGGCCGGTGAGACAGACAATAGAGAAGATCAACCATTGCCCTGAAAGTATGGGGCATGGTAGGAAGTTTCATTTTGTGTTTGGGTTTGCTGCTCTAGAACTGACTCAAATCTTAAGCTAAGTTCTGGTGCAGTTTGCCCAGATGCCTGAAACCATGGCGAGATAGGCCAATTGCAATTTGTGGTGGTATGAGCTTTGTCAAGACTAGGAGTTATATGAAATTTTTTAATGTAGTCTCATTTTCTAAAAAATGGACGAGTTAATAATACTAAAGTTGAGTAATTGTTTTTTTTTTTTTTTTTTTTTTTTTTTTATCTATATGATAAATGATTTAGGTTTGATTTTAATTTGGTCATTTAAAAATTTTTAATTTATTTTTATGGTCTGAGCTTACTTTCAATTTGGCTTTCATAGTTTTAAATTTTATGATTTGATTAAACCTCGTAATCAACTTCTAAACTATTTTCTTTACTCACTTGAAAATTTACTCAACTTTCTCAATCTTTTTTACTCTGACTTAATTTTTAATTCAATCGACCAAATTAAAAAAAAAAAAAAAAAAGCTAAGCATTGTCACATTAATAAATTTTAAAAAATGTCACATTTTCAATATGGTAATGTCAACGATAATTTGTGGTATATGGACTAAATGAAAACTTTTTAAATTATAAGGATCTAATTAAAATTAAGCTCATACTATAGGACTTAGAATGTAACTTTTAAAATGATATGAACTAAACTGAAACTATGTCTAAATCTTAGTGACCAAATTTGTAATTTAATCTAATACTAAAGATTTATTGAACTTTTTAATAAACAAGACATACTAGATGATAATTTAGTTGAGTCAGAGAAAATATATATCAAGGCTTCACTTGTCTTGATAGAAATATATCTCAAATCCTTAGGGTTATTCACAACATGCTCCTCCTTTGCTTCTCTGTTATGATATAAGTGCAATTTATATTACTACAAATGCATAACTAAGCACATTGAAATTGATCAACTATTTGTTTGTGAACACACTTTGAACAAGCAACTTCTTGCTTCATACGTACTTTATGATGATTAATTAGCTGATATTATGATCAAAGCCCTATTAACCTCTCTGTTGGAATAGAAATTTTGGCCAATCAAAAATTGTCATGTCATTAATTTAAATTAGTGGCAAAATTATTTATTTAATTAGGAATTATTTAAATTTGCAAGTATCCCTAAATTAAATTAAAGTAAATCTCAATATACAATTGGGTTATATGAAATTTGGGCCAATTTTAGACTAAGCCCAAATAGGAGGCCCTGATCCAGCGAAGTCTAGGCCTAAAGTCAATAAGTCCCAGCTCATAAGGCTAGGCCCAAGGTTAATCAGGCTCAGTCTAAGGACCAAGCCCAAAGTCCACTAGGCCCAGTCCAATAGTCAAGCCCAAGCCCATCTGGGGGCCCTGGGAACTCTATAAATAGAGAGTCCCCTCCTCCATTTTAGGGGTTCAGAAATTTGAGATCTCAGAGATAATTCATAAACAACAGCTAGAAAACTCCTTGAGCTCTTGAAGATCAAACACCTCCTGAACAAAGAACACTTCCTCGAAGATTAAGAACACTTCTTCGAGATCCCAATAATCCATTGAAGCTTCAATCTCGAGAATAAACTCTAGCCCTCGAGTGAAACATACAAGCAAGAGAGAGAATCAGAGGATCAAGTACTAGAGATTGTATTCCACTACATTCAAAATTATACAAATACAAAGTTTCATTTGCACGTGTTCTTATTTCTTCACTGAAATTTACGTGCGAACACTCTCAATTTCAGAGTCTTTGTGTCAAGCTCACCGTGCTTAGCACCCTATTCACTTGCAAGAGATGATAAACAATCAGATTAATATTGTAAATTATGTTGATTACTTGGTTTAGTTATTTAAACCAAGTAGAAACTAAATTTAAATATAAGGAATAAAAAATGTAATTTTTCCTAATTTTGTTTGAGTTCAACAACAGTGGGGTGGGGATTTGAATTTCTAACATTTCCTTTGAGGACATGTGTGTTTAACCTGTTGAGATATGCTCAAGTTGGCTAATTTGTCAACACTCAATTATAATGATAAGTATACTCTTTTCACTTCATTTATAATTTATCCTTTGTTCTTGTTAAATTAAAATTTTGGTCTTTATATTTTAAGCTAAGTTTCGATTTGGTGTCTATGGTTAGGACTTATTTTCAAATTAGTCCCTAAACCATTTTTCACTCACATGAAAGCTGGCAAGTTTTCTCCAACTTTTTACTCGGTGTTGAATTCTAATATAATTAGCTAATGAACCAACTCATTGTCTTGTATATAATATAATAACCTATTGTAAATTTGTAATATTATCCAAATTATTAGAACCAAAATAGAACTTTTAAATTCATAACGACAAAAATGAAACTAAATTCAAATCAACAGGGATTTATGATTTAATTTTTTTTTTTTTTCATTTTAAAACTCTCCCTCTTCCTCTTCTCCTCTTTTCTTCCCGCCGCGCCCTCCACTCTCTACTTTCTCCGGCGGTCTGGTTCATTCCAACCACCAAGATAAGCTTCCATAAGCTTCATCTCACCTCTATCTCCACTTCACAGCAGAATTAGGGTTCATTTAGCTTAGTCCTTTCCATATTTCTATACTCTTAAAGTAACAACCAGCATTTGAGTTCTGAACTTTGTCGTTATCATTTTCTGTGAATTTTACTGTGGAGATTTTGGTGGTGGATGTAGATGGTGCAGCTGGACTAACAATCCTTTGAGTTCCTTAAGAGAATCGCATCTTCTAAAGGGCAGAGAGAGCCGAAGCATTTAGCTCGAAAATGGTCGGGATTTTCAAATCGCAAGGGGGATTCGCGGTCACGCCGCACAAAGTTTCTGTCTGTATACTGCTACAAATATATGCTCCGCCGGGTCAAATCTCAGTACCCTTTCCTTTTTCCTCAGTGGCTCAGCATAATCGTCTTGGTCTGTTCTTGTTGGCTCTTACTAAGGTACTTTACTAGTGCCAACATTAACCTCTGCAAATCTTAGTCCTTACCATCATAAACATGCTTACATTTCCACTGAAATCTTGTTAGTGGCATTGTAAAATGCTTGTTTTAAATGTAATGTAGTGGCATGTTTTGTTTTCCAGTCTTGCGACGATATTTTGGAACCCAAACTTGAAGAGCTCATAAATCAATTGAGGGAAGTTGGTGGCTTACTGGATCATTGGTTGATTGATCATCTAACTAGTAGGCTGTCGTCTCTAGCCTCCCCTGATGATTTGTTTAACTTCTTTAGTGAGATGCGAGGTTAGTTCTGCAAATCCCAATTGTCGTCTACCTTCAGCCCTCATTCATTTCTCACTAAAATTTCTTATATCTTTTGTAATTTCTAGTGTATGGGCAATATTGCTCTCTTTCACTGTATGATGTAGTTATTTTTCTCCTGTTCTCTTAATTTCACCAACCTTGGATCTCACTAAAGAAGTTAAACCTTGATTTATCCAGGAATCCTTGGAGGTCCAGATTCAGGTGTTGTGGAAGATGACCAGATTATTTTGGACCCCAACAGCAACTTAGGAATGTTCCTTCGTCGCTGTGTTCTGGCCTTCAATGTATTATCATTTGAGGTACTCTAGTCTACTTACTGTCTTAATAGTTAGTATGCCCCTTCCCTTGTTAATGTTTTGAAAAATACTTTGGTGCACCAATAGTGGTTTCCTGTGAGGAATAGCAGCAATGTAGTAAATGGATAAAAGAACATTTCACTCTTTGAGTTTTGATTTTTGATATTTAAAAAAAAAAAAACTATTTTCGTTCTCCAGCATCATTTACTTTTAATATCAATTTCTTTGGATTTTCCAAGAATATTGTACTTGGATTTTAATGTTGATTTACCAGTTGGATGGCCATTTCTGGAAATTCAATGCAGGGTGTTTGCCATCTTCTGACAAATATAGGAATGTATTGCAAAGAAACTCTTTCAAGTTGTCCTTATGGAGCGTCTGAATTAGACGATACTAGGAATGATTTAGAGACAGTGCCGGAATATGAAAATATGGACCTGGAGAATCTTGTTTTTGAAAAGGTTAATGAAGAAATTGAAGCAAGAAAAAGGACCACTCCGAGCATTTCTTTTCATTTTCATATTCCCGAAGCACTTTCTGGACTGGTTGAAGGTACAGGCTCATGACTTGTTTACTCATTGGCTCTTTGTATGAAAACAGCTTGGAAAATTAAATAAACCACGTGCATAATAAATTATTGCAATTTTTTTATACCATCGATGAATTTTCTTGAGGGGTTAAAAGATTATCCAGAGATCAATCACCATTTGATATTCAGGTAAAAATTCTATCATCTAACTCCTCTATAATCAGGACTCTGGTTCTGAAGTTACCTGCAAGGAGGATATTTGAAACCATTAACTTCTATTCTTAATGTCCTTGTCCTGTTACTGGAAGGCTCTTATCCCCGGCCCCTAAGACGTTTCTCTCTTTTTTGTGCTTAATACATCATTTCTTATCCCCCCCAATTTTTTTTTTTGTTCTGTTGCGGTTCAAGATTTGAGATCATCTTTCCCTAATATGAAGTATGTCCTATAGACAAACTTGTGGTTTGAAGAAATTAGTAGCAGTTCTTTCCCTGGATTAAACAATGATGTACTTAGAGTAAACGAAAATATTTGCACTGTTTGAAATCCGCATCCTTGACTCCAAAGGGTGATAGTTTCTAGGAGGCTCAATAGGTGGAAGAAGGAGCTTTTTTCAAAGGGGTGGAAAGCCTTACTCTTGCTCTATCAAACATCCCTATTTATTAATTTTCAATCTTTAAAGCTCCAAAAAGAGAGTGGTCTTGCTACTGGGGAGATGTAGGCAAGTTTATTTGACCATCTAATGAGAAAGGGAAAGGAGTCACTTAGTAAACTATAAATTGGTTGTTTTGCCCTTAGAAATTGGCGGTCTTTGGACACAGGTAATTTGGTGGCATGTGATTATGCATAGCTTGCAAAATGGTTATGGTGCTTTCCGAAAGAAAACTACCTCACTTTCACTGTGGCATAGAGTGGTATCAGGGCTTTATGGTGAGGAGGACTATGGTTGGGGTACTTTAAACAGGAGGTTTTCAAACAACAGAACTGCTCCTTGGTGCACAATCTTCAATGTAAAACCTTTATTTCATCTCAAATCTTCCTTCATCTTGAGAGATGGGAGGAGAATTAAATTTTGGGAGGGAGTGAATGAATAACCGGCCACTTTGTACCTGATTTTCAGAAGTACATAGAAACAAATATGAAAAAACTTCACGGTCTCAATTATTTGATAAACAGTTTAGGGTATGAGGGAGTCCACTTAGTAGATATTCATATCTCAACGATGAGGAAATCAACAAGTTCTTTGAATTGTTATAGCCTCTCTATACTTATAGCCCAATGGAAGTATTTTTGGAATTTGCTTTGGTAGGTGGGTTCTTTTCTCACCTTTTGTAATTTCATATCATCTATTGAACATTCCTTATAAAAAAAACTTCTTTGAATTACTGAATACACTTCTTTGCGAATAGTCAAAAAATGGTGTCTGTACTCTTCGGAATACTTCACGATAAATCTTCTCTTCATGGCTACAAACAAGATTCTTACTTCCATTTATCTAAAGACCATTTGAAAGGAATATATTGCCTATGAAGATAGAGTTTTACTTGTGGTCGCTAGTTTTGGGTGGCCTGAATATGGTTGACAGGGTTCAGAAAAAGGTTTGAATTGCTTTAAGTCTCTCTCATCTCAAGTGTACTTCACGCTCAAGTTGTGAAATAGTTTATTCAACCAATTTGACACGTGTTGTGTATTCTCTTTTAATGTGGTTGATTATGTGGAACAACTTTAATGTAGCACAAAATTTAACGTGGAAAAACATTTTGTGGGAGAATGCGGTTAATCAGTGCTTTAGCAACATCAGTTTGGAAGGAACCAGTTAATTTTTAGAGGAAAAAAAGGAAAAACTTTTCATTTGAATCGACTTAGGCTCGTTTCAAACTTTTAGCTTCATGGTATGCTCTCTCTAATTCTTTTTGTAGTTATAGCCTTTTTGCTATATGATCTTGTTTTGAGGGCCTTTTGTAGGCTCCACCAAGGAGCCTTTTGCTTTATTTTCACACATCAATGAAAATTTTTGGTTTCCTGCACAAGATAACTATATTGTTGTGTAAAAAAAATATACGGTATGGGGAGGAAAACTCAACTTGAGCTCAAGGCCTTGACCAGACTAAAAAATTTAAACGGTTAGGTTAGGATAAATTTAATTATTTTGTATAATTTTAAACACTTTGTTTAGAGAACCAATATGTGAATTATTAAAATGAAATGAGGAAGGCAAGGATTTGAACTTAGTATTACATGTTTGATTAACATATCAAACACCGCAAGAGCTAAAACCTTACGTTGTCAGCTTACGATAAGTCTAATTCTTTTTGATATGTCCTCATCATTTGCCCTCAAAGAGTATCTCCAAATCACCTTAAAAGGTAAAGATTTTGCTAACAATCTAATGTGCAATTGGTGAACAGACAGAGCTCGGTACTGAATTAAGCAATAAGGAAGGAATGGTTACAAAAGTCCTTACCATTTGAGTGGTCTGAGTCTCTCCCTTACTGTAGTCTCAACTCAAATGCTTACTAGTGCTTATATCATCTAAATGGCCACATATCTTAGGCACAAAATAAACTCCTAAACAGACCAACTAACTAATTTATTCACACCAAGTACCCTTTAGCTTCCTCCTGCGTGCATAAACTTAATTTGAGACCAACTGTATCACAATCTTATGTAAATTACTACTAACTCTTGCAAACTCCTCAGTTTTCCCATAGAATTCAAACAATTTAAGCCTCTTATCATAGTTATTGATCTGTATTTCTTGAAAGTACAGATGTTGATGTTTCTTCTTACCCAAAGTGCAAAAGTAGTAGTAAAGCTAAAGAAGCTTATTCCTACTCCCACTTCCTTTGCAATACCTCGAGAGATATTGATCCCAGTGGTGGCACATTCCTGAGGACAAATTGGCAAATACAAGGCTACTTAGATGCACAAGCTGAAACAATTGAAAAGTAAGTAATGAGTTAGTATGCTTAATCTACTCTGAAAATTTTGTTCCTTGCTATAACACTAATCAGTTTTTTGAAATTGTTGCAGGCTTGGAAGCTTGTTTTCTCTGAATGCTTTTGAAGTGGTTCTTAAACAGCTCCAAAAAATGGCACCTGAACTCCATCGAGTAATTGGATCCTTTTCCGATTATGCTCATGACTTCTTATTCTATTAGATTTCGTTTAACATGTAAACTGCCATATTTATCTCTCTGTTCAAATCTGATGCAGGTTCACTTTCTGCGTTATTTGAACACCCTTTATCATGATGATTATTTTTCTGCTTTGGAAAATGTCCACTGCTATTTTGACTATAGGTAAGCGACTAACTCTGCTTTTTCCTTTGATTTGTTAGTTGACGATTTTGCTAGCCAGTATAACCACTCTTTCCTTTAAATAGAGATATATAATGGATTTTATATCTTGTAATATGTAGAACTATTATCGATCAATTGAACATTTTCTTTCACATTCCTCTTCTGTAATGTTTTCTAACCTTCTAGCCTTTTGAAATACTGCTGAATGATGTCTGGGGGATGGGGGAGAAAGTTATAAATGTCAGGGAGTTTCAGTTATTAAAAAGGATGCAAGAGACACTGTTTTTTTTTTTTTTGGGGGGGGGGGGATATATCAAACAACACTTGATTACTATGTTTAAACTTTTTTCTTATTGCTTTCCCTTGACTTTTGCCACAAAAGTGCAGGGACTGAAGGATTTGATTTTGTCCCTCCTGGATCTGGCTGCAACAGCTTTGGAAGATATGAAATAGCTTTATTATGTTTAGGGATGATGCATGTTCACTTTGGTCATCCAAAACAAGCTTTAGAGGTCAGTTTCTGTTTCCTACCAACTGCCACTATTCAATTTTCTTCACTAATCACGAGGCTAGAATTTTAGCCAATGAAATTTTCATGTTGCTCTAGTTAATTAATAGTTCTTGATTTTGTTTTTGGACAATTGTCAGGTTTTGACTGAAGCAGTCCATGCATCACAACAGGTAAATTTCATTTGCATTTTTGATTCTCTAAGTATTAATATGCAGGAAAATAGACTGGGAGCTATCAAGAACAAACAAATGCATTCCCTTGAATGATTTCGAAGTCACTGTCTGAATCTTTAACTGCTTTATGTGAGCTGGATATTTAAATCCACGATGATAGCTAAACTTTGAATTTGATTTTCTACAAATGATTCATTATTATCAATATTGTTTGCAGCAAAGCAATGATACATGCCTCGCATATACCTTAGCAGCTATTGGAAACCTGTTATCTGAAATTGGTTTCTCACGCACAAGTGGAATACTTGGGTCATCCTATTCACCTTTAATGAGCATGGGAATTTCACTATCTGTCCAGCAACAATTGTTTGTGCTCTTGACAGAGTCTCTAAGAAGAGCAGAAAGTTTAAAGTTAAAACGATTAGTAGCCTCCAACCATCTTGCTATGGCTAAGTTTCATTTAATGGTAAAGTTGGGTACAACTCTGCATTTCGTTTTTGTAGATTCCTTCTGTTAATGTATGTTTATTTTGTACACGTGGTGTTTGTATTTTGTTTTTTTCCTCTGAAGATTGGTGATTATGTATTACCAGGTCACCTCATGCTTCTTACTTTATGACTTTTTCAAAAACTGAATCAACCACCCAAGAAAACTGTTCAAACCAACTGAAACCAACTACAAAACCAATTGACCCAACTGAGACAACCAAAACCGACCTGAGCAAAACCAACTAATATGTTTTTTGTTTTAAAATTACGTAAAACTGAATTGACCGGCCCTATTGGCCAAACTTACCCAATTGTATTAATTTCTTTTGGCTTGCAATCACATTGGAGGAATTCCCATAGATAGGAAAATAAAGTAGACTTAGATTTGTTTCCTAGAATTTATTTTTCTACGAGTAGATGCCCAACATTTCTGGGGAAGTAAAAAGTACTTTTTAATCTTTAATTATGTAAATTTGATGCAACTAAATAATTGTTTTGGAAATATACCAGTGTTTCTTGAAATTCATCTGATTAGATGGAAAAACTTATTTGAAAAAATGACATTGAGAACCAACTTTTTCTTATAAATGTTTTTATCTAGTAGGAAACGTAAATATATATATATTTTTTCTGTTTTCATGTGTTTTTGTCTTTAAAGTGACTATTTATATAAAAATCCTTAAATAGTTTTGTACTGTAAATTGCTTTGAATGAAAGTATATGGCAAGAAAAAAATAGAAAAATATCTTTCCACGGTTGATTTTTTTTTGATAACATAACCTTATACCCCCTCGTGTATTGGCATATTTAATAAATAAG
This sequence comes from Trichosanthes truncata, assembly GCA_033996785.1. Taxonomy (NCBI): domain Eukaryota; kingdom Viridiplantae; phylum Streptophyta; class Magnoliopsida; order Cucurbitales; family Cucurbitaceae; genus Trichosanthes; species Trichosanthes truncata. Next base: position 81,523,878 of record JAWPNB010000003.1, read on the forward strand.
TTTTATTGCTGTAAAACTCCAATTATCTCAAATGGCTCCTTTTCGAAGAAATTTCTTAAAACAAATGATTTGATTTAGAAAAATTGGTTCATTAGTTAAACAATGCCAACAATCGACAGAAAAATCATGCAAATTATTCATCTCCTTGTGACCTATTAGCTTGCAATAGTTATTTGAGTTGACAGCTTTACCTGTCATCAGTCAAGCAATTGAGTTTTTTCCTCCATGTGTAAATAAATGATAGACAGTATATTGCTTAATTTATAACCTCACTGTTTAATGCATGCAGTATTGTATTACTCTTGTATTTATAATATTTATGCAGGAAGAAAGTCAGAACACCCTATTTAATCCGTTTTTAGCTACTGAAAGAATTTAGAGGTTGTTTGGGACATGAGTTATAATAGTTTGGGTTGTAATAGTCTGTGGAATACTCTGCACCCTCAACACAGACTATTATAACTCAGAACTCTGCATCCTAAACACAAATTATATAACTTCACAGATTATTATAACTCATAGACTATTATAACCCACTTAGCATCCCAAATAGCCCCTTAGTTTCTTGATTGCTAGTGAAGAGTGTTTATTTTGATTCACAGCAATAGTGTGGACTCTTTATACGTCTCTGTTGTGACGGAAAAACTTGATTGCGATGGAAAATTTTAACTGCATGTTGAAAGTACTGAGGTAGTAGGGAATCTTTTTCTTCATTAATTATAGACGGGTTGTAAATTGTTTGCAGCATGTGCAAAGACCTCTTGTATCATTCGGTCCCAGAGCTTCTGCGAAGCTTAGAACTTCTCCAATAAGCGTCTGTAAGGTAATGTTGCACGGGATATTATCTTTCTGTGTTTCTATTGTTTGGTACTTTGATGAAATTATTATTTTCATTATTTATTTATTTTTTAAATGAAAAACAAAATGATTATCATGTAGATTTATGTATGTATTTGTGTCTATTGAGGAAAAAAATATTTGCTATTTTATTCTGATACATGCATTTAATTCTAACAGGAACTAAGGTTGACTACTCATTTAATATGTCAATATGGCACTGAGAGTTCTACAAAGACGACAGATGGATCCTTCAGCACAGCATGGCTTAAGAATTTACAAAAGCCTACGGGTTCACATGTATTGTCTAGAGACAATGAATCTGGGAGTAACTCCAGTGAATTACCATTTTTTGCACAACCCACCTCGATTCCTGGATCTGTCCTACAGTTATTAGGCTCTTCATACTTGCTTCGAGCAACTGCCTTTGAGATATATGGCAGGTGATCTTATTAAGGATCTCCGTCTTATAGGATTTGTGTATGCGTATGTGTGTGTGTATATATATATATTTCTGGACAATTTAATATGGAAAAACAACTAAACCAACCAAATGATTTTGTAGATTAGTTATTATCAGGCATCAAATTTCCATCTAAAAAGAGGATACCATGGAATTCTTTGTTTTATACTTGTACTACATCTGTATATTCATTTAGTCACCAACGGGCAATTGCTTGCCTGCAAATTATCTCTTTTCTGCTGTGTGTAATGACTTCTACCTGTTTTCTTTCCATTAGACAATATATCATCCTTGATAGCCTCATATTTTTTATATTTCATGTCCCATTTGATACGTGCTACAAAAAGCATGTTTGATATGGATAAAACATTTATTTGTTTGATCTAAGAAAGATACTGCATGTTACTATTGAAATTAATATAAATTTTCTATGTTGGGTAGTTTCCTTTGTTAATCATATCCTCCTCCTAATTGGAATGAAGGAAAGTCAGAGCCAGTGTCTTTTTAGGCATGGGCAACTCTTTCACAAATGGTCAAAATGTTGCATGGGGAATAGCATGTTCTCAAAGACAATCAGAATCTAAACAGGCACGGTCATTATTCTAACAATGGTTTCTGCTTCTTTACTCTGGAGCCAATTTTTTAATCTCTCTTACATTTGTTTTTAAATATTATTGCAAATCCTTTCTTTCATTCTTTCTAATGAAAATCTGATTTCCTATTAAAAGGAAATTCTCGTCCCGTAGTTCAAGTTGCTAGACTGAGAATATTATCCCTGCGCTTGTAATTTAATTTTAACTACTGATTGTAATCGGAAGTTAATTTTAGCAATCTATGTGTTATTTGAACTTTTAATCTTCATGTTTGTGAATTTCCTCAAAATAATAATTCTGTCTGCAATTGTTTTGCTGCTTGACCATTTTTCTTCCCTGGCCATCTCAGTGCTCCTCTTGCGCGAATAAATGCCCTGCTTTATGCAACTTGTTTTGCAGACGCATCAAGGTAATTTCTAACAGATATTGGTTTTTTTTTTAATATAGTATATCTCAAGTTATTCTAAGTTATTCTACATTAAACTTGTTATAAGGGCTTTCATTTTTTTTTTGGTGTCATACAGTTCATCTGATGCATCATTGGCGTATGTGAAACTCATACAACATTTGGCAGTTTTTAAAGGATACAAAGGTCAGGAAAGATGCTTCAATTGACATATTTCATTTACTATTTCTTTACCCTTAACATGGCATCAAGTTACCATTATGTTGGCAATGGTAGCTTTTCATCCTAACCACTTGTCATTTCATTTTTTATTGATTTCATGATCATTATATTTGTTATTAATTATTCTTTTCTATGCTCCTTGACTTTATATATGCTGGCTTTCATCACTCCTTTTTGTTGTCAAGGAGTTCTGTAAAATCACATTTTGGAAGACAACGCTTCAATTTTTTAAGATGGTGTTAACTGTTAAGATAGAACTTTTCTTTGTCCATTTAGGAGAAAGCAAGCTACTTAAACTCCAATCAATAAGCCAGGCTGTCAACCTTGTTATGTACATGTTTTGATTGAAATTGGTTACCTCAATTCTCTCTCTGTTTGTAATTGTCTAATAACATATACTTTCACAATGGACTACATGTTTTGTTCTTCTCCCTCTCTCACGCACAACTTATCTTTTCCTCAATAGATCGACATATCTCAACTTGATGATGTAAAAAGTGGCCTTTGATTGAAAATTACGAGATTTATTTATTAAATATTTGAATTATTATATCTGAACAAGATCTGGGGAAAAAAATATTTTGAGGATTATATTTTTACATTTCTCCAAAATCCCAAACTCAAAGACTATGCTCTAATAGTTTTATACCTTGCAAGTTTAGAAGTGCTCAGTGCATGCAGTTACCCATATTTTCATATGCTGACCTCAAAATCCCTTTGGGGTGTTTAGGATATCATTTTTTGTAAATTGCAAATCTCTATCCCTCTCTTTGAGGGGCTCTATCTCTCTCTTCCATGTGCGGAGCAAAATATTTGTACGTGGGTGGACAATAACTTACATTGTAACTTTTTATATATATGATCTTTCAATTTTGAAAATTTAGGGATAAATTAACAAGGAACCAATGTTTCCTTAAAAAAAAAAGGGAACATTTATTTTTTTTTTAATATAGTTTTTTTTTTTTAGTCTAACACAAACCAAGAGCCAAGAGTGGGGCTTCCGTTTTTCTCTGTCCTGCCCCCTCCCTCTCTGTGCTTGCACATGCACAAACAAACTGATACTTGAACATGTACTCCCTTACCTTGACGTGCATATGGTTGTCACTGACGTTTAACTCTATCCTTTTCCTTTTACAGAGGCCTTTAGTGCACTTAAAATAGCAGAAGAGAGGTTTTTATCTCTCTCAAAGTCACGAATCTTACTATTAAAGTTACAGCTGGTTCATGAGCATGCTCTACACCGGTAATCTGTAGTGATATGACGAATATTTGTGGTTTGCTCATTTCCTTTGCTAAGTTTCTTGTATACTTCCATTAGAGGTTGTTTGAAGCTTGCCCATCAGGCTTGTAATGAACTGGGAGTTTTGGCCTCATCTGTTACTGGTGTGGATTTGGAGCTGAAGACAGAGGCCAGTTTTCGTCATGCTCGGACATTGCTTGCAGCAAACCAGTTCAGCGAGGTTATAACTTCATTGAAACTAAGCTGATGTTTCCATGTTTGGATGTGTAGAAATTGTTCTGTTTCATCAAATTGTGGGAAGTTATCATATTATTAAGTTGCATCTAGAAGAGGGTTGTGACATTTGAACTAGTACAGGATCTTCTAGCATTTCCAGGTAAGTCAAAGATGAAATGAGAATAAAGATCTGGTTCATATAGTTGATGACTGGGTGATGTACCTATTAATGTTGGGTGTCAGGGAGGGTGATGTTCTTTCTATTTGTTTGCCAAAGGGAATCAGTTTTGAGTGTCTTTCTCAGTAGGTTTCACCGTGGTCCATGGTTTATTCAATGTCAGGTTATGCATTATTTAATTTATACCTCCGGAATCTAAATGGAATAGATGTTACATTATACCTTTAATGTTGGGTCTCAAGAATAATAGATGAAAGAGCTCCATCATGTAGGGGTGATCAAACAACACCGAAAGACCGATCTAACCGACCAAAACTGACTGATCGTCGGTCGGTCGGTATAGTCGACAACTCGGTTGGTGTCAGTTTTGCACATTGCAAGACCGATCGATTAGTTGACGGCATCAAAATATATTTTTCCGACCGAACTGACCAAATTCATTATTTAAAAAAAATGTAATACATATATAATAATGGCGCCTAGTCTGTCGTGTCCTCATGCACCGCCAGCAGCAACATCTTGGGACATCTTGGGAAGACTAGGTTGTTTAATATGTTTTATTAATATATTATATTAAAAAATTATTAAAAAATATTTATTTATTCCTTTTACCTTTTTGTTTCACTTTCACGACTTATTTTTCCCTCCATTTTTTATTTCTCTCTTCATTTTTGATTTCTCTCTTTTTCGATCCTTCTCTCCTCCTTTCTGATTCATTTTTCTTCTCTATATATATTTTTTCTTTTCAGTTTTTGGTAGCAATAACAAGAAGGAAGATGTGAGGCGCCTCTTCTTCTCTCTTCCTCTCTATCTCTTCTTCGTCTCTCTTTCTTTTACGTTTTTTGTGGATAGTTCGTTGGAGTTCTCGTATCATGTCGGTTTCGGCCAAAATCGACCAACCGTTGGTGTGGTTGGTTGGTCAGCGTCACCAATCTCTCCAAAACTGACCGATAAAAACCGACATATCGGTGGTCGGTGTCGGTTTGAGCCCAAAACCGACGACGACCGTTTGATGATCACTTGGTGGAGCCAAAAAGCCTTATGGCGGTATTTTATTAATCTTCAAAAAATTGTTACAAAAGGGGGAGCCTTAGCCTTTATATATAGGCTTAGCTAATGGGCTAATGGGCTTTAATTACAAGGGTGGTTAATCATATTAACCACAGTAACTAACTAACAACCTAACTAAGCAAACAAATAAAACAAAATACTTAAGTTAGATTACAAAGAGAACCCTATTAAAGCTAATTTACAAAGAGAACCCTAAATAATCTAACTAACCTACATCATCACCCTTACCATTATGGTTATCAACTGTGAGCATTCTAAGTCGAACACCTAGGCGCCTGTGGTGGGTTGTGAGGTGAGTGAGTTGCCTTCCTCGTATCTATGTCTTCTCAAGGTCATAATCCGAAGAGTGTCTCTTTTTGGTCTTCTGAGATTGAGAAATTCCAAAAACACATCTCCTCGTGAAAAAAAGCTTTCTTCTCCAAGGGAGACTTACTCTTATCTAAGTTGTGCTTTTCAGGATTCCCTTGTATTTCCTCCCCTTTTCAGAACTCCATGTCAATTAGCAAAAGTTTAAAGAAAATTATGAGACTTCTTGTGGGAGGGTGGGTCTCACTTGATTAGCTGGGAGATGGTCCCTAGACTTTTGGAGTTTAGGGGTTCAGGTATTAGTAGCTTGAGGTAGAGGAACGAGGCCTTGTTGGCCATGTGTTGTGGTGCTTCTTCAAGGAACCTAGGGCTTTGTGGCACAAAGTTATTGTGAGCAAATATGGGTCCCATCCATTTGTGTAAGTCTCTTGTCAAAGGCCTTTGGGGTCGTTTAAGAACCCCTAGAAGCCTTAATTTTCCCTTCTTTGTCCCAGTTTCTCAAATGCTTTGTTGCGGATGACTCAGACATTTATTTTTGGGAGGACTTTTGGGTGGGGGAGAAACCTCTCTTTTTCCTTGTCTCGTATCATTTGTAAGACATGAAGTTTAACCTGTGGTGTCTGTCGCTGTCCGGTTGCCTTTAGGAAGGCTCAATTCTCTGTCGTCTTTAGCTCTAGGGTTCTATCGCCCTTTCGCTGGCAAGGAGTTGTCGAAAGCTTCCTCTCTACTCTTGCTGTTGAGTAATTTCGCTATTGTCCATGGAATGAGGGATTTTGTTTTTGGTCCCCCTCTCCCTCGTAGAGTTTTTCCTCTAATTCTTTTCTCTTTTGTCAGAGGATGGCCTTGCCCCTTCGTTTTCTTCGCTCTAGAAGACTAAGGTCCCCAAGAAGGTCAAGTTCTTTACTTGATAGGTTTTGCATGACTTTAGACTACATGCAAAGACACTCTTCTTTCTTTTCTGGGGCTTAATGGTGCTTTGGAGTTGCTATTATGCTTAGTCGATGAGGTCCAAATTCTTGGATGCTTTCAAAGTCTTGTTGGCCTGGAGTAGGATTGCAGGGTGATGATGGAGGAGGTTTTGCTCTTTCCCCCATTTTAGGGAGAAGGGCACTATTCTCTGGCCGGCATGATTTTTCTCTATCCTTTTGGAGTTTTGGCTTGAGAGGAATGGTAGACTTTTTAGAGGTGAGGAGAGGTCTGAGAGGGAGTTGTGAGAGGTTATTAGGTTTAGCGCCTCTTTATGGGCTTCGTGGCAAAGACTTTTGTAAATATTAGTTAGGTTTTATTCTAATAGATTGGAGTCATTTTCTGTAATTTCTTGGACTCTGTCTTTTTGTGGGACTTTTATTTTTTATATGCCCTTGCACAGTCTTTCATTTCTCTCAATGAAAGCTCAGTTTCTTAATAAAAAAAAGACGTTACCTAGAAAAAGGTCAATGGAATGTGTCTGAAATTCTGGTGTTGATTTCATTGAAATGCTTGAAAGTTGGTTCTGGTGAATCTCAGAAGGAAAACTCTTCTTGGTTTGCATTCTCCCTTCATTCTGAATCCACTAGGAGATTTTAACTTGAACATTGTTCTTTTTAGTAGAGGGTAGGATGAATATTGTCTAAAAAGGTGGAAATAAAACCGGAAAAGTTGTGTCCCTAATTCTTGATCAAGCATCAATTATTTTCTTGTATAATAATAAAACCAATTCTTTCTATTTGGTACATGATTATGTGGAAAGAATTGTTTGATTTGGTGGTTACTCTAATATTTTATTTTATTGTTTTTTGTATGCAGAATGGGATCTTGTATTAAATCCGATGTGGGGATGAAGGCAATCAATTCTTTCAATAGCTATAGTTGACAGACGTGTAACATAATCTCATATATCAACCTAGGTTTAAGATCAAAGAGCACTGGGCACATACTCCAAGTCGTGGAGATTTTACTTTTGGGAAATCCCATGTGCCTAGGAGGAAAAGCTCTTAATAGATCCACCACATGTCCAAGCAATATGTTCATCGTTATCTCTTCTAGGAAAACTACCCTTTAGAGTGCTTCGTGGAGAACTTAAATATACGACCTTTAACTCTAATACTAACTAATCAAGGATAGATGTAACCAGTTCTTTTAAGAGTTGCAATTGATAGGAGAGATCATAAATCTAATCCCTAGAACCAAGTGTGAGGCACTAGCCAAGGCTACCTCATTAGGCCCTTCATTAAATTCCTCGTGGACTTTGGGGTGTAATCCAATCAGAAAGCGAGGAAGCTTTGAGAGAAAACATTCAATATTATTAAATTTATCAGAATTGAATATACACATACATAGAGCCCTAAGCTAATTTAATGTACAATTACAATGAAGATCAAATAACCGAGCTTTGTAAATATACATGCTGGAACATGGGCACCCTTACAAATGGGTGAGAAACTCTCAAGAGGTTTACATGCAAGTGAAGCCTTGGATCATTGTGAACGAGACATGTTTTTCATTTGCTTTTTAGTTGTCTTTATATCATCTTTCATTTTGGGCTGCTCGTGAACATTCTATATTTGCGATGTTTCCCTCATCAATTCCATAGTCCAAGTATTGGGGAAATTAATATTGAAAAGATCATCCAATTGTTTGGAAATGCAGTAGCACAATTTATTTTATAACATATCTCTCAATTTTTTGATGTATTTCTCCCTGAATTACCTTACAAGTGACTATTATTGTTATTATTTTTGCAGGCCGCACATGTAGCACACTCCCTTTTCTGTTTGTGTTATAAATATAATCTACAGGTCCAGAATGCTTCTGTTCTTCTTTTGCTGGCTGAAATACACAAGGTAGGCTTAAAAATATAATGTAGGGAATGGGAACCAACGCTTATGTTGGCTAACAATTATGTATTTTCTACTTGCCTCCCTTCCCTCTGGCCGGCTGGGCTGTATTTCCTAGTTTTTGAAATGATTCAGTTGTCTCCTGTAACAAAAAACTGGAAAAGGAATGAAGCATCAAAGGAAAAAAAAAAAGCAAAAGAAAAAGAAAGAAGAAAAAAATAGTAAAGGATCCTTGATAACTCGCTAAGAAGTGCACTGATATTTTTTGGAATAAGAAAATAAATATTCCTATTTTCTGTTTAATGTGCATTCATTTATTTTCTTTCCATAAACCTCCGGTACTAAAGTCCTTATTGCTCTCCCTCCCCCCAGAAATCAGGCAATGCTGTTTTAGGTCTTCCTTATGCTTTGGCAAGCCTTTCCTTTTGCCAATCATTTAACCTTGATCTTCTAAAAGCATCTGCCACTCTGACAATTGCTGAGTTATGGCTCTCACTTGGACCTAGCCATTCGAAAAGGGCTTTGAATCTTTTACATGGAGCTTTTCCGATGATTCTTGGTCATGGAGGTTTGGAGCTCCGAGCTCGTGCCTTTATAGTGGAAGCGAAATGCTACCTCTGTAGTCCAAGCTTTTCAGGTATTACAGACTTGGTTATGATCATTCTTATGAAATTCTTACCTGCGATATCTTTTTCCCCCTTAAAAACCAGTATTTTCTAAATTAAGGGAAACATATTTTGTATGAAAGTAGTGACAGAAAGGAAAGAGTAATAGTTCAGTATGGACCACTTATAGACAGTCAGAATATGTTTCAAATGTCCAGTTTTATTAATAAAAGTAAAGATATTTTATATGGATAAATCTCTTATTGGATCTCAATAGATTTTAAAAGTCAGTAGGCTTCCTCTATTAGATATCTAGGTTAACTATATAGGTTAATTTCTTAAAAGGTTAGATTAATTTGCTAAATTTGAGTTGGAGTTTTATAAATAGAGAGTTGGGAGATTTCGGAGGTAGGCAGATTTTGGTATTAGATTGTGGGCTATAGATAATGGCCTTCTTCAAAGGCTATCAACCTGTTATTGATATTTAAACATTTTAAAAATTTAACCATTTCAGATATTTGAACTTGAAAGTTGGGAGTATTATAAATGTTGAATAATAGAAAAAATGAACTTTGTTCTGGTTGAATTTCATCATTAACAGTTTCTGAAGATCCGGAGGTTGTGCTGGATCCTCTGAAGCAAGCTTCGGAAGAGCTTCAATTATTGGAGGTATGTTACTAGTTACAACTAATGCACTTGAGTTTCAATTAGGAAGATAGAACAGCTTGACCTCTTGTAGATTTCTTTATCAAATTTGCGTCTCTTGTTGCCCCTCCTGAATGTGCAAAAAAATACATGTTGTCATGTCATATGTGAAAATATTGAATTTGTTGACCTTGTAACCTATTGATGTATTGGTATCTTTCATACATCTAACCATTCTTTCATTACACGCGAACCTGAGTATATCTCAACTGGTTAAGACATATTTTCGACTTAAGGTTCTTGTCCCCCATATGTTGTTGAACTAAAAAAAACAATTCTTTCATTATATTGAAGAATATCAAAGAGAGATCAGAAAATTTAACAGAATATTTTGGGTTTGACTCTCACTTTCATCAAGAAAAGATTATTCTAGCAAACTTTATAGCATCAGTGCTTCTGTTTTGCATTTATTTTATATCTCTGTTATTGATCAGATGACTCTCTCTCTCTCTCTCTCTAAGTTTCTCAGTATCATGATATAGTAGCTGAGATGGTTCTGTTTGGCATTTTTTCTTTAATATTTCTGTTATTGATTAGATGACTCTCTCTGTTTCTTTCTTAATATCATGAATGAAAGCCGAGATGCTTCTGTTTTGCATTCTTTTTCTTTGTATCTGTTATTTATCAGATGACTCTCTCTCTCTGTCTCTCAGTATCATGAAATGGCAGCTGAAGCTTTCTATTTAATGGCAATGGTATTTGACAAATTGGGGCGGCTTGATGAAAGGGAAGAAGCGGCAGATTCTTTCAAGAAACATATTATGGCTCTTGAGAATCCCGAGGAAGGAGAAAGTTCTGTGCTTAACATATCATGACAAGAAATACCATTCTTATTGCTATAATGTATATATTTATGTATATTCCTGACACCAATTTTGGTTTATTTTAATTTTATTGAAACAATTTTTTCATTTTGAAATTTCACAACCTCTGGTTTACACTTCTGACAATTACCACAGAGTTATTTACAAAATGTAATTTCCAAAATGCCAAGAAAAAGGACCCTTGGATGAAAGTACCAATAGATCTAATATGCATTATATTTGCTTCAAAGATTGATATTCATCTTTGTTATTATAGATAAAGCAGGTCGAGGTGACGGGTCCGAGGTTGGAAGTGGCTGCGGAGGTAAAGGAGATCGTGGTGGTGGTCGGAGTCGGAGAGGAGGATGAAGTTGTGATTGTATTATTGGAAAATGATAGAAAATGAAAATGATGAGAAATGAGAATATTATCAAATAGATTTTCTAACACTTTCTAACATTTGATTGATTGTAAAGACAATATTAAGATGTTGATTACAAACACAAGCATTATCAATCAACAAATTTTAGAAATATAAATGCAAGCTTGCATACACACATAAGAGGGTCCACACTTGAGTATGAAGAGAGAAAATGTGTATTAAATTAAGTTAATAGTTGTAGTGGAAAGATTATGAGCATGATTGAGTGGTCAAGGCATTTGATCTTTCTCCTAAGGTTAAAAGTTCGACCACTCCATATTTGTTGTACTACAAAAAAAAAAAAGTAGCTATATCCCAAAATTGAAACTAACATTTATAAAGATTATACACTTTATAAATTGCAAATTTTTGAATAGGCTCCCGAAACTAAATTCATTTCATGATTTTTTTTTGTCTTTTTATGCCATTTATGAATAGGTTTCAAAACTAAATTTATTTCATGATTTATGAGTCTTGTTTTAAGATGTGTTACAACACAATGCATTAACCATTTTAAGAGTTACCAAAGTAAGCATAACTCAACGATAATTGACATGTATCATCGATTAAGAAGTCAGAAGTTCGAATCTCTCACTCCCAAATGTTGTTGAACTAAAAAAAAAAAAAAACTAAACTATTGTAAGAGTTATTTTTTTTGTTGAAAAAATTGTAAAAACCAATTTTGAATTACATCGGTTATTACAATTACACTCTCGAATTTTCAATTTGATCAATCATTTGTCTAAACTTAAATAAAATTTCCAATTAAGCTCTTAAAATCTACAAAATGTATAAATCACCCTTAAACCATAAGAATGTTAAAATCAAACTCTCGAACTATAAAATTGCTATAATTTAACCCAAATTAAGACAATTGTTATCTTTCTTTAAAGTTGAGAGTGGTTCCCTCCTCTCATATTTTTTGAACTAAAAGAAAAGTATTTCTTATTCATGAACGTGGGGGAACATTCACTCTTCCCATTTTTATAGAATATCTATTTATTTTGTGGTTTTGAATAATTAGTTTGACTTAGTCTTTTTTCATAAATTGTCAAGAAATAATTTACATTAGAACAAATGAAATTAAATATTCAAAGAGGCATGTTCATGCTTTGAAACACATCATTTTCAAGCTTGCTTAGATGGAATTCCTTTCTTACAACAAACTCACGAAATTAAATGATCAAGACTTGTCGTTATATGACATGCATGATCATAGACTTATTTGTTTAATGTTTTATAATGCAAAACTATGAGAGCTTATGCTAAAAGTAGACAATATCATACTAATTTGTTGAAATGTGGAGAGGTTTGTTGTTCTAACAATATAATAAATAGTCAATAAAATGTATATTTCTATGATAATCTTAAATTACTAATGGGAGAATAATTGTTCGACTCAAAATATATTAGAAGCAAAATGATGAACATCAAAGCTAAATGGTAAAACCAAAAATCATACATCATTTTTTCTTATTAATAGAACAGAAGAAAGGTTAGCAAAAAAAAAAGAAAAAAAAAGAAAAAAAGAAAGTTTGAACAAGTTATAAGCCACAAGGGAAGAGTTTATAGAAGCACTTTTAGAAGAAGCTTGTGGTGCTCCCATTTGTTTCAATATGACATCAACCTCCACAGCCTCCGCCACGGCCGCCACCGCCATCACCTCCGCCGCCGCTTAAATCATCAACCACAGCTGCAGTGGCTAAACCAGCAAAATAGTCATTCCACACCCTTCTTGGTTTCACTTGTTTGTTTTTTTCATCTCAAGTTTTGGGACTTACCAAAATTCTGATGGGCAAAAAACCCTTCATTTTTCTCAGCTTTATATATGAATGGCCAACCTGATGTTGAAACCACCAAAACCAAAGAAAAAAAAAGTTAAAAGAAAATGATTCCATTATTAGAATGTTTAATTACTAAAGTTGAAGTAAAGAAGGGGAAAGATTTTGTTGAGCATTGATTGACTTTTGGAATAGATAGAAACCATCTTGAAGTTATCTTTTTTGTTGGTAGGAGAGAAGGGAAAGATTAAACATCCCCTTCTTCAAGTTTGAGTTATTTTTTAATTTTGTAATATTTATATATATCAAAGGCATAAACAAATATATTCACCAAAAATATATATATTTTTAATTTTTTAGTAAATTACTTTAGAAAAATTAATGGCATAAAACACTCAATTTTATTTTTAATAAACCTTTCGGTAAATATTTCAAGTTTCTTCTCGTTGCTTATATTATTTATATAGATAATTGTGTAATGGTTTTTTTATAGTTTTGTAATTAATATTAGGTTAAATTACAAGTTTAGTCTTTGAACTTTCAGGTACGTGTCTATTTGATCTTTTAAACTTTTATAAGTGTTAATAAGTCTATAAACTTTTAATTTTGTGTCTAATAGGTTATGAACTTTAAAAATATCTAATAGGTCTCTAAAAATTCAATTTTATGTCTAATAGATTTTTGACATACAAAATTTTTAAAAATTAATTGATCTATTAGATATAAAACTGAATTTTATGTCTAATGGGACTTTAAACGTTTAATTTTGTGTCCAGTAGATATGAGAATTTTAAAAAATGTTGAATAGGTCCTAATTGAAAGTTCATGAATCTATTGGACAAAAAATTGAAAGTGTAAAGACCTATTAGACATTTTTCAAAATTCAGAGACCTAATAGACACAAAATTGAAAGTTAATTAAGAAGCTAAATAGACACAAACATGAAAGTTTATAGACTAAACTTTGTAATTTAACTTTAATATTACTTAATTAGAATGTTATATATCAATGTATCTAAAATTATATTTATATATATTTGTACCCCCTCTGACATAAAATCCTAAATCTGCCACTGATTATGGAACACCCACATCAAAAAGATAGATGTTGGGAGTGCGACAAAGTCCCATATCGGCTAGATAAGGAGAAGATCATGAGTTTATAAGTGAGGAACACTATCTCTATTGGTATGACGCCTTTTGGGTGAAACAAAAAATAAAGCCATGAGGTATATACTCAAAGTGGACAATATCATACCAATGTGGAGGGTCATTGTCCCGAACAATAAAAATAAGCCAATTCGAGCATATCTTAGTAGTCAATTTTGGGCCCCACGTTATTTTTTATGCATGAGTTCCAAACATATTTTGATCGATATAAGATAAGACCGATATCCATTTTTTTATACGTTATTTTTTGTTTGATTAATTATAAGATATCCATTCTTAATTCTAGTAGCATAGTTATTGCATTTTAATTAATTATAAATATAAAAGGGTATCATGGTAATCATATATGTTTCATTCTAATTCTAGAGGTAAGTAAAGTAAAGACAATCAATCGTAATTCCATCGTGTCACATCCCGTTTTATCCCAATTACGTTTGCACCACAATCAATCTCATTACACGATTGCGCCCAAATTCATTACATTCTAGTATACACACCCTTAGTGTAAAAGAAAACCTCCTTGAAATTTCATTTCTCTTTATAGGAAAGAAAGAAAGAATTATTCAATGGTTATTATCTTTTATGAGGAGATAATATTTACAAATATAGGAAGGAGATTATAACTTTTTATCCTACAAGGAAGGTTATTGATCTCTTAATCAGTGGTGCGGCTTTGTAAATGGTGGTTTTTTAATAAAAAAAATTATTTAATGGTGGACTTTCGTATATGATATCTCAATTATAAAATTTAGGCTAAATATATTGCTTGGTAATCAAGTTTATACCATTTTTCAGTCAGAAAATTCAGTCAATAGTACCTAATTTATAAAAGTCAACTTGGTCCTATCTAAAGGAATAGCATGAGATAGATAGATATTCAATATTCAATAAAAAATATTGGTTATTTTTTTAAAAAAAATAGATGAAGTCAGGAGCCCCCCTCCTTACGTGTCAGAGAGAAAGTTCAAGAAGTTTGAGTATTTTAGAATCTACTTAGTTACTTTAATATATCTTTGTGTCTCCATTAAAATTTGATAGCTATTTATTCTTTTAGAAAAAAAAAAAATCTCTCCTTTCTTTTTCTTTTTGCATTTCTGATCTCTTTTAGATGTCAAAAATATAATAGTAATCAGTATGAGATACTCACGGATGGACGAAAAGAGGCAAATGTTGTTCTTTAGAATATGACTAAACTTGTTGAGAAGCACTACTACATTTGAGCCGTTGGTTGAATTAATGAAAGTAAGCAGGTAAGTTGTGAAAATCTTGAAGAGGGGTATTGGTTGGATTGATGAAAGGTAATTTGGTAAAGAGAAGATCATTTTGACCCGAATTAAATTTAGGGTGTTTAATCAAATATACGTGTTCATAAGGACACATTTTACCTTAATTCATCACTAAATTCAAAAGTTAGACTAATAGATTATCATAAATGAAATTTCAAGTACATGCTCTTAACTGTATAGATGAAATTAAAAGATTTTCTCCATATAAAAGAAGAAGAGGAAGATAAAAAAAGAGTATACAATCATGTCGCTGTAATAATGATAATTCTTTGGTAGTTCTACATAATGAAGTTGTTGTAATTAGAAAAAAAAATATTGCTAATTTAAACATAGCTCAATTAGTTAAGATACTACTTAATTTCGTTTTTAAGTGTCAATTCAAATTCTACCCTCACATCATAAATGTGTTATAAGTTTTAAAAAAAGGGAGAAAGGAATTTCATCCAAGTAAGCTTGAAAACGATATGGTACATAGCAAGCACGTCCCTATTTGTATATTTAATTTATTGCAATGTAGGTAAATAATTGTTAAATAGTTTATAAAGAAAAGACTATGTCAAACTATTTATTCAAAGTCATATAATAAATAGATATTCTAAGACGATCATGTGAGAAAGAGGAATTTATTTCCCCCATTTTGTATAAGTTGGATAACTTCTCGAGAGCTTTACTAATAAATGAAGAAAATATACTCATAGTTGTTTTTCATTTTGTTTCCTATTTCTTGTTTTTAGTTTTTGAGAAATAAAAGTATTTAGTAACTGTTTCTGTTTGTTGTTTCTCATCTTTCATAAACGTTTTCAATATTGTGTAGAAATTTTGAAAACAACAAAATTAAGTTTATATTGTTCTTGTTTCTGTTTTCAACTTTTTCATAACATAAATAAACGTATTATTTTATCATGTTTTTACTTCTAAAATGCATAATAAATATCTAAAAATAAATATTACCATAAATTTTTTTGATATTTAATTTTAAAAACTTATTTTCATATAAAATGTTTACATTTTTAATTTAAAATTTCAAAGAACAAGGAACAAGAAATGATTATCAAACATGTTTATGTTTTTTTTTTCAATACAAAGAAAGAACAAAAAATATAAGAAATAGTTTCCAAATGCAATTTAATTTTTCTTTATTAAAAAAGAGGAAAAAAAAATAAAAAATAAGAAACAAAAACGTTATCAAACGACCCTATGCTACTAGCTCTAGACCTTGCATCCCCATGCCATTAACTGAATGTAACGTACACATATTGATCTCCGAGTATACCGTTGTATATGTGTGTGGGAGAAATCATATGCGATGGTATTAGGATCTTTTTCTTCCTAGAGAGCCTTTACAAATATTTTGCATTGTCATTTCTATTTTTTAAAAAATAAGTTTGTTAATTGGCAAGTTAAGCACAAGTTAACACTTGAAAAATTACTTAATCTACTGGTTAAATTATTCAATGCATAGCCGCCACATTGTGGTTGCTGCTTAGCTCTCTAATCCCTTGAATGGATGGTGAAACTGTAATTTTTTGTTGATCTCTCGTACATCTAACGATATAAAATCATGTTGATATATAATCGAACCATCTTTTTGAATAGTTTTTCTATGTTGACATATATAATAATAAACTATTTTTTTGAAAACATATTACATCACAAATACAATTTGAACCTATGAACTTTTTAGAAAATGTAGAGATGATATTTTTTTTTAATTGTTGTTTATAAAAAAATAAAAGTTGAAAAACAAGTCACGAAGGAAACTAAAACACTTTTAACACCAAGCTTTTGTGTCGTAGCATTTGTTTCAGTTGAGATCAACCTCCTCAGCCACCGCCGCAACCACCACAACCACCTCCACCACCACAGCCACCACCACAGCCACCGCCACCGCCACCGCTACCACCACAGCCACCGCCACCGCCACCGCCACCACTACTTAAGGTGTTAACAATAGCTGCAGTAGCTAAACCAGCACCAGCTCCAGCCAAAATAGCCATCCCACCGTTCTTAGCTTCGGTTTTTTGAGTGCCTTGTCCACTTTCAAGATCACGCCTTGGCCTTGGAGGAGTAGCTGCATGTGTGGATGTTCTTGTTTCCTTCTTCTTACGACTCCCATGTTTACAAACACAACACAAAATCACCACCGCGGCTACCACTGAACCGCAAACTATGAGAACGATGCCATAAGTTTTCATATCTCTCTTATTTTGAATACCCTTCAAGTTTCTCGGCTTTATATATGAATGAACCACCGACCGCCAAAACTAAATAATAATAATTATAAAAAAGTCTAAGAAAATGATTCAATTATGAGGAAGTTGACGAAGTAAAGAGCGGATTTTATCAAGCATTGATTGACTTTTGGTATTGAAAGAAACCATCTTGAAGTTTCATTTTTCTTGGAAGGAAAAAAGAAGGGGAAATAATTATTCGAGGGTGGTTTTACATATGATCATTTCAAACTATATTAAATATATCATTTTGTTGTTTAAGTTTACATCAATTTTCAATTAAAAAATCCAATGGACCCTACTTAATTTTAAAAAGAAAAAAAATTCAATTGGACTCTATTTGAATTTTTTAATAGGATAGTATGAAGTAAATATTTAACATTAAAAGATGTCATTGAAAATAATATTTTAAAAATATCATCTCATTATTGTTTTCATTTTATTTAAATGACATTGTATGTAAGGATGGATATAATTACAAAATAAGAATTTCGATGTGAATATTGATGTATATGTCACTCAATAAAACATAAAAATAATGTATATGACCATATATCATGTAATGAGAAGTCTCGGTCGCTTTATTTAGTGAGTTTGTCGTAAGAAAGAAATTTCATCCTAGCAAGCTGACTTTTGAATATTTAATTAATTATAATGTAAATAATTGATTACTTTTAGGAAAAAAAAGCCCATGTCAAACTAATAATTTGAAACCACAAAATAAATAGATACGATATTCTATGAAGATGGGAAGAGAGAATTTCCCCCAAGTCGATGACTATGAAACACTTGAATAATTAAATATGTAAATGTTGTTTCATAATCAATATTAAAATGAGAAAGACAAAAATGACATAGAAATGAATTTAATTTACAACAAGCCAATTAAAAATTTTGCAATTTATAAAGTTTATGATCAAAATAATTTAAAGGGTATTTTACCCACTGTTTTGGGTTTGGCTCGTTTTGGAATCCAAACTTAAAACAGTGTTTGGGCCACTGTGTTCAAAACCTATGGTTTTTAAAACACAACCCGGTGGTTTTGAACAGTGCACCCCAAACACTGTTTTCTGATTCCCAAACTTCAGAACATTGCACCCCAAATACTGTTTTTTGATTCCTAGGCTTTCAAATCCTCCATAACAAACTTCCCAAAGTTTTAAATTCAAGGGTTCTAATTTCGAAACGATGGGCTAAACGCCCCATAAGGGTTCTGATTCCATTTGGGGCGCAGCTCCCCCCAACCTTTCAAACTGACCATTAGCTGCATTTAATACATTTTCTCTCACTACACTCAAATAATTTTGCACTCAGCAAACATGTTTATTTATTTATTTATTTTTAGTTCAATATGTGAAGTGGGAGATTTGAATCTCTGATCTTTTGGTCGAGAGTATGTGCCTTCACTAGTTGAGCTATGCTCAAATTTGACATTAAGCAAACGTGTTTATGTATGCAAGTATATATTTCTCTTTCTAAAAAATAAGTTCGTTGATTAATAATGTTTGTATTTGTAATCTACCTCTTAAACAACATCGATGTCCATAACCATTGCCAAATTTTAAAAATAAAAATGATTAAATGTCTATTTGATAATATTTTCATTTCTGGTTGTTTATCTTTATGATCACAACTTTAGGCTCTGTTTGGAATTGCTGTAGCCTTTAAATAATTGCTGACAGATGTGCTTTTAAAAAACCAGTTGTGATATGAAGTAAATTAGTATTTGGTAAATTTCAGATTCAAATATGAAAAGTTAAATTGTAGGATTTGGTAAATTAATACTAAAATGTTGCAAAATAGTTATAATGACCCAAATAGACATCTATTTAAATTAAGCATGCGAGCTTGTATTAATATTTAACTTCAAAAATTTATAAGATAATTATGTAAAATTTTATATAATTTAAATTACAAATTATATTTTGTTTCTTATAAATAATTTGATTATATATATATATATATATATATATATATATATATATATATATATATATATAACTATTGTTATAAAAAAATTGTGTCGAACAAAATCTAATTTTAGTTTAAATACAAAAAAGTAATAAAAATAAATTAGAAGCAACAAATTAAATTAAAAAAAAATGATGTGATGAGATGAATTGTGAATAAGAATATTTGAAAAGTTTTTATTATAGATAAGAATCATAAGATATGGAAGGATAAAAAAAGAATTTTAAAAAACTTGTTAGTTACATAAGATTTTTATGGAAGCCAAATCCAAAAGCTATTCATAGCAACTTTTGCACATCAACATGATTCAAAAAATGATTCTATTTAAATTATTAAGGCCATGTTTAATAACCATTTAGTTTTTACTTTTTGAAAATTGTGCTTCTTTTTTCACGATCTCCTTACCATGGTTTTCATCTTTCTTAAGGAAACCATTGAATTCTTAACCAAATTCCAAAACCAAAAACAAGTTTTTGAAAATTATTTTTTTTAGTTTTCAAAACTTTCCTTGGTTTTTTAAAACATATATAAAAAGTAGATAACAAAACAAGGAAACCCATAAGTGGGAGTAGTATTTATAGACTTAATTTTCAAAAACCAAAAACCAAATGATAATCAAATGAGGCATAAACAACGAGTTTCACCAAACACAAAAAGTCGTTAAAATTTTTCTAGAATCACTTTTAGGGGCCGTTTGGTACAACGGTTTTGGGGCTGGGAATGGACAAGGGCTTTGGATACCCTTGTTTGGTACAAGGTTTGGAGGCTTGGAGGCTTGGCCATGGAAATAAGTTATTCCCACGGGTTTTGTATACCCATTAGTAAAGGTATTTGATACCCTTGCAAAAACATGGGTTTTCTTGATGCCCTCCTCTTTCTCTCTCTTATTTTTGTTAATATTCATCTTTCTTTTGAATATATTTATTTATTCTATTAAAATTAATTAATTTAGATTAATTTTTATAATCAACTCGATTATATTAAAATTATTTTATAATAATGTATTGACTTAACTTAATTAATTATTTAATTGTAATAAATTAATTACAACTAATTGATTGATAAAAAATATACACAACGAATTCTCAATTATAAAAAGAAAAAAAAAATCAATTTTTACACCTAAGTTTGTCGAGTTATATCAATTTCTACCATAAACTTTTAATTTCATCAAATTGTCAAACTTAGATAAGTATTGCAATCTTAACCTTAAACTTAAAATTTTTTTGCAATATCTATCCTCCAATAAGTTTTCTTTTGAAAATTCGTTAAAAAAAAAATATTTTCATATGCTTTCAATGAATTATATAAGACATAGGTATGGTACAAAGTTGATAAGATTTCAAAGAAAAATAATGTTAGAGCTACATTTTATTAAAATTTGTGCGTTTTGGTAAAGTTATTCATTAGTTTACGGGTAAAAACTAAAAATTTAGAGTGAAAATTGATACACAGTGACATGTTTACGAGTAAAATTGAATTTTTTTCCTTTATAAAAATAAACTTAATGGTGTATTTATTGAAACTTTAATAAATTAGTAATCTGTTTAATATATTTAATTAATTGAAATAATTTAGTATAAAAATTATAACTTTTTACAATTATTTATTCAATTAAAATTATACATCTATTATGATAAATTAATTTATATCTATTTGTTGAAGAGTTCATTATTAATGCATCATAATTATATAAAATTTATAAAATTAATCTCATAAAAAATAAAAATATCATTTATTATTATAAAAATTAGCATTTCCAGGTGTACAACCATATACAACAATCAATGATTCCAAGCAATCTTATTCCCAGACATTTTATTTCCAGGCATCAATTATTCCCAGACATGTAAGAAAGCTTGAACCAAACGACCCCTTAAATAGGGATGTCCATTTTCCCCGCTGGGACCCGCCTTAATGGGGCGAGGAATCCCTGTTTAGGTGGGGAATAGGGAAAAAAAAATTTCCGCAAGCTAAACGGGGAAGGGAACGGGGAATATATATATATGTGTGTGTGTGTGTGTATATGTGTATATATGTCATTTAAAAGTTTATTGTTAATGATTTAAATAATTGGATATGTTTGAATCATATAGTTAAACATTTTAATTTTATGTATGGATTAATTGGATAATTTGGTATGTAACATTGTTTTGTTTTTATTAGGAGGTTCAAGAATTTTATCTTTAAATAGATATTTTTTAATAGAAAATTAACTATTTAAATTAAGATTTTTGGTGAATAATTAACAATGTAATTAAAAATTAGTTGATATTTTCCATAGAAATTAACTATTTGAAAATTTATCAAGAGAATTATTTGATTTTTAAAAAAGAAAAAAAATTAAACGGGGAATAATTTCCCTCTGGGAACCCGATCCCCGCGGATTCCCCGCCCCGATCCCCGCAAAATTTAACGGAGAATTTCAAGGGGATGGGGATTCAAATGGGGGGGCAGGGACGAGGACGGGGAAGCCATCCCCGTCCCCGCCCCGCCCCGTGTACATCTCTACCCTTAAAGTCTTCAAAAGAAATCCCAAACGGGGCCTTCTCCTCTGCAACCATTGCCACAACCACCTTGAAATTTTCATTTTTTTAATACTAGTTTATTATCACGTGCAATGCACATCATTAAAAAAATTTATCTAACAAATTAATATGTACTTTAAATATATAAAAAGCTCATAAATTTTGTATATATTAAAAATTGATAAATTTATTTTATTATTGAATATTAGTGTAATTGTAAAAAAAAAAATTACGAAAGTCAATTAATAATAATAATAATAAAATAAGTTAAAAATTAAAAATATATGAAATATTTCAGGTTGGTTATGGTTTATATATAAATAGTTATGATTTTTTTTACAATGATAGAAAATGATACCTAATTTTTTTTGACAAAGAAATGGTATCTAAATTAATTAATTTATTTCTAGTTTTTCCATGTTTTATCTTTCACTTCATCACACTCATAAAAATATAATTAGATAAAAACTTTTATATTTTGTAATTAAATATAATTTGATAAAAAATTTAATTATAGAATTAATTTATCTACATGGAGGTAAACCTTTTACTTTCTAGCTTTTCACATTTCATTCATTTAATTTTTATGGGTGAATTTAAATTGTATTATCTCATACCACATTCATAATGGATTTTAGATTACATTTTATAGTTTCTATTATATTAATTAAAAAATATATAGATATTTTCATATTTTTTATTTTAAAAAAGTTGTTTGACCTAATTTGGACTTTTTTTTTTTTTTATTACTTTGTTTGATTATTACAAATTCTAAATATTTTCGGGATAACTTTTTGTTATGCACTGAAGGTTTCAACCTTAATAAATATTAAATTAATTATTGATTTGATTTCATATAATAATTATAATTATAATTAAACAGAAATTATTCTAACTTCTTGGGAATGAAATAACAAAAGTCTTTGTATTCCAGCTCTTTAGATTCCATATAAATTCTTGTTAATAAATAATTATAATTTATTCTTGATAAATAATTTTTAATTTATTATTGGTAATTCATTAATTAATTAATTTAATATTTATAATTAATTGAAAACTTTTGTGAGGCATTAAGTTACACATGATTTTTTTTTCTCAACAAAAGAAATTGATCAATAAAATTTTATTTTTCAACAAATATTTTAAACAAAGAAAATAATACATGAATTATAAAGGAACAATAAAACAATAGTAATGAAGAAATGCAAAGATCGTAGATATACACTCATCTCTTAAAATTGATATGCTCACATTGACAAATATTGATAGACAAACACTATTATTGAACTTTATCAAAGTGGAGTTGTAATGTCATAAGGTTGGGATAGCAAAGAGAACAAAGATAACAAAAATAAAGAAAGAATGAAACTCCAAGTGTTGGTGAAGAAAGTTCATTTTATAGTAGTAGAAGATGAGAGTTGCAAAATCTTTTGAATTCTATAACTTCTAAAATTCAATTATGAATTATAATTAAAGAAGGTTGTAGGAAAAATCTTTTACATTCTTACCTTTTTGTAGATCATATATACATTTATTGTTGATAATTAGTTATTAATTAATTAATTAATTTACTATTTATAATTAATCGTTAATGACATATTTTGTAAGTTAGTAAATTAAAGAAATGACAAAAGTGTCCAAAAATATTTTTCCAACATCCTCACTTTTTAATATAATATAGATATAGATAAAAGAAGGGAAGAACTATTCATCATAGGCTTTTTTTAATAGTTTTTACATTTTATTATTATTATTTTTTTGATTTCAACAACATTTGCATGTAGGAGATTTGAACCTTTAACCTCTTGGTCGAGGGAACATGCCAATTACTGCTGGTCTATGCTCATTTTTTACTTATTTTTATTTTTTTTAAAGAGTATTATGCACAGTGGCTTTTGATATATAATATCTCATTAATATAATCTAGGCTAATTATGTCATTTGGTCCTTAAATAGACATCCAAAAACCTCTAAAAAGAGCGACAAATATCAAAATTGGCGCGATGGTAGAAGAAGAATGGATTGAAATCAGATATGAGAAGCTTTCTGATTTCTGTTTTGGATGTGGATGCCTGGGACATTTGTTTAGAGAATGTGAAAACTCAAAGGATGAAAATGAGGATGAAGTTCAATATGGAGCATGGCTAAAACAGGATTTTCCAACAAAAGGAAGAGGTAGAGGAGCGGTTGTTCCAAAGCTGGGAGGTGCAAACAGAGGTAGGGGTAGAGGGTTTTCAAGATCTTCATGGAACAAAAACAAAGCTGAAGGGTCGGAAAGCGACAACAAAGAAGAAGAAAATTTGCGAAGACTACACATGCCAAAAAACTCACCGGAAAGGACATGAACAAGAACTCCGGGGAACAAGTTAGATTCGGCGACGGGAGAGGATGTCTCAGACAGTACAGAGGGCACTGTTCACTCGCTGGAGGTGGAGGCTCGGATACCAAAACAAACTGAAAAAAAGAATGAAGACCTTGGGAAGAAAAGTACAAAAGGAAAAGACCACATATCTTATTCGAATAATGTTATCGAGGAAAAAGAACAGAGAACCTTTGGGGAAAATATCAAAAAAGGAAGGGCAAATTGGATGGTACCCACGCCTGAAAGTAAAGTCAACTTGGGCTTTTCTATAACTTTTGACCCCACAAAAAATGCCTTGTATAAAGACATGGAGGAAAGCATCAATTATTCCTGCTTGGAAAAAAACAAGGCCCAGGAAGTTGGGCTATCAAAATCTAGCAAGCTTTTTAAAGACACAGCACCCATCAAGGCGTCTGTGGGGTGGAAAGAAGGAAAATCTTGGAAGAGACGTGCAAGAGAGGAAATGGGTCTTTCGGGAGGAGTTAGCATTGTGGATCGGACCACAAGAAAACATAGAAGGGATGACTAAGAGGAGTTGAGAACAAAAAAGATTTGCACCTAATTACTCCAGGGAAACTGGAGGGATATCGACGGAGGCTGTGGAACAGCCCCTCCAGATGCCATGAATCTTCTATGTTGGAACGTCTGAGGAGTGGGGAGTCCTCAGGCGATCCGTTCTTTACGGCATGAAATCCGCAAGCATAATCCCCATTTGGTGTTCTTAATCGAAACAAAGTGCTCAGAGGTGTTAGCAAATAGTGTTAAGAGAAAATTGGGTTTTGACAACTGCATTGGTGTGAGTAGTTCTGGTAGAAGTGGAGGTCTGATTTTGTTATGGCAAAACCAGCTGAATGTTAACTTAAGTTCTTACTCAAAAGGCCACATCAACGTGGTCATAAAAAACAAGGATTGGTGGTGACGGTTCACGGGCTTCTACGAAAACGTGGAGGTAAGCAAGCGGAATGATTCATGGCAGCTCCTTGAAAGGCTGAAACATTCTTCAAATCTACCCTGGGTCATTGGAGGGGATTTTAATGAAATCATGCATGATGAGGAGAAAAAGGGGGGACCTCCGAAAAATATGAAACAAATGTCTTACTTCAATGACGCTATCAGTACATGCCAGCTAATTGACGCGGGGTCTCGTGGGGACGGTTTCACTTGGACAAAAATGAAAAATGACCCTAACTCTACTAGAGAAAGGCTGGATCGATTCTTTATGAACATGGAGATGATAGTACGCCTGAGAAGCTTTAAAGTTGGGCATCTAAATTTTCATAATTCTGATCACAGACCGATAATTTTAAGGTTAGAGTGGGAGGGACCTAGGAGGAACCAAAGTGGAAGCTGGTGGGCATGTAACGCCTGAGTTCATGAGAGGTACATGAATGAATCGAGACCACATCCGAATGAGAGGGTTCTTAAGGCTATGCAATACATGGTTAAGAAAGACTTAAAAGAATTGATAGCCACTACCTATACCAACAAGGTGCACATTTCTTTTCGGTGACTTAATCATAGGAACTCCAAAATTAAGCGTTGAGCAATCCTATGTTGGATGACCTCCTAGGAATTTTCCTAGAAAGCATGTGAGTGAGGACAAAGCATGCTGAAAGGACCCATGTTGGTTTGTGGGGACAATCTTCTCTTAGAAGCAGTTCAAGACAAGTAAGGTGACGTGGCCAGGTCGCAGGGGATGCAGGGGAATGCCGGGGCCATTAGGTGCCGAATTTGGATTCCAAATTTCTAGTTCAAATCCTGGGTCTGGGGTGTTATAGTAGAGGTGAGAATTTAAATCTATTTTAGTCGAGATTATAATATTATAAACAATTAAGTCATATACAGGTTGGCCAAACGATCGAGACTTGTCATTAATCACATGATTAACTTCATTTTTTTTATTAAGTATTATTATTTTTTAGTTCAACAACATATGAAGTTAGAGATTCAAACCTCTTAGCTTTTATTGGAGGTTATAATGTATCTTAGTCAGTTGAGCTATTCATATCGATTTTTTTTTTTAAATGTTTTATATGAGTAAATTTCCTAAGATTCAAACATCTTTAGCTTTTATTGGAGGTTATAATGTATCTTAGTCAGTTGAGCTATTCAGATCGACTTTTTTTTTAATGTTTTATATGAGTAAATTTCCTAATTACATATCAAATTATTTAATGTCAATACAATAAATCATTTAAATTAGGTCAAACTAAGAATAGTTTAGTAGATAAAGCACATATATTATCATCTTAAAGATCAATGGTTTGATTCCCACTACCAATGGCGAACTTACAAAATATACTTGGGTGCTGGGATCGATAACATATTCTAAAGCCAAAAAATTATATTATGAAACTATAATTATAAAAAAAATTAAATAAATTTATCAGAAATAGAAATTAGTAGGTGCAC
Organism: Trichosanthes truncata; assembly: GCA_033996785.1. NCBI lineage: Eukaryota > Viridiplantae > Streptophyta > Magnoliopsida > Cucurbitales > Cucurbitaceae > Trichosanthes > Trichosanthes truncata. The sequence continues at coordinate 81,550,500 of JAWPNB010000003.1, forward strand.
CAAAATATTTTAATTAGTTGGTATAGCCACTCAGATAAGTTAGCTAGCTTTGTATATTTAATAATAATATTTATTATTTAAAATCTAAAAATTAGGAGCAGTTCTAATTGATCTCTAACACATTTAGATAAGATGTCACAAAAATAACAGCAAAAAAATAATTGCAAATATAGTATAAATTAAAATTTGTAAATCAATTATTATACATAGTTACTTAATATGCAAGTAAATCAATGACCACTAAAGATTATATATTATAGTTAATCAATATATAAGTTAATAGTCGAAGTGACGATGATATAAAAAATAAAGAGAAATTTCACATACCTAAAAAAAATAACTCTTCTTTTTTCTTCTCCCTCCCCCCCCAATATAGAATTAAGTGTTACAGTTGTTATGGTATTTTGTAAAATTTTAAATTTCTTCTATATTTGAAAATGCATAACTATTTTATGTCATTTATGTAATGTCTCTAAACTAAAATTATATCAGTTATCATTATTTAAATCCATGGTGGTTTATAAATTTAAAAAATATATATATTATATTTGAGATTATTTTAAAAAAATGTTATACACATGTAGTTTATTTTAATAAAAATACATAGTTACAAATATATACATTTTTTTAAATGAAGCTCATTTAACTTTTCCAAAAAGTTCTTTAAAATATAAATTTACATATCTATTAACTTTAAAAAAAAAAACCTTATAACAATAGAGATTATATCAAATCTTCCACTTAATTACCTTACATAAGATAGGTTTTTCAATAAATTTTAAAAAATCATTATATATATGTGTGTGTGTAACGCCCAACATTCTCAAGAAGTTTTAATTTTCACTTTTGGACCATCTAAATTAACTTTGGATTTAATTTCTGTTCGTAAGGCTTGTGGAATAATTGTTTGAAGTTTAATTTAATGGATTTGGATCAAGTGAGATAATATAGGTTGGCTCAAACAATTGGTAATTTGTTTGTGTTAGTGATTTAAAGAGGAGAAGAGCAAAATTGGAAGAAGTTGTTAAGTTTCTCTAAAATGGGAAAAAAATTGGTGCAGCCCCTGAAATCCCCATTCCTCCTCCTTCTTCCCTCCCTGATCCCACCCACGACACCACAGCCATGCGCATCTGCTGCAGATCCGCAACTGTCGTGCTTAGCTGAAGCTCCCAACTGCACAACCCGTCGCCGATCGAACCACCCTAGCGTGCTGCCGCCTGAACTCGCGAACCACATGAAGGGAATAATCAAATTAGACCCACAATGGAAACATTGGATCGCATTTGTTTATTTAGAATTAAACTAAAATACAATTTTTAGGCTAAGCAATAAATACCTTGACTTAAATGTGGAAATATTTCTAGTGGTCTTTAATCTTCTTTCTCTAGCTCCAACAAGGTTGGAACTCCAATTCTATAAAGGTTATTTGCTATGACTTGAACACATGACCAAAGGCTTGTGAGAACCTCTAGAAAGAAAATCCACAAGAGATTGAAGAGGAAGAAGTCTAGAGCTAGAAAATTCTAATTCTCTATTGAGGAGATCTGTGTTGTATCTAATGGCTTAACCAAATGATCCTATTTATAGAGATAAATGGCAAATCTTTGCCATAATTAAAATATTATATTTTAATATATAATATATTAAAATATATCTTATACTTATTTGAATCTCATTCAAATCTCCTACGATATTTATTTATTTGAATCTTATTCAAATTTTATAAATATATTTTCTTTAATGTATCTAATTTACATTAATTATATTAATATTTAATGTATCAAACACAATAAATATATTCTCCTCTTTTATATTTAATATATCTAATATATTAAATATTAATTTGAAGGCTTCAAATTAAATATTAATTTGAACATTTCAAAATTTTCTTTCAACTAAATTAATCTTTTAGTGTTACTATGAGCTAGCAAGGGGACCCTATGGACCTACAGATTATAAACTCCAATGATACAAAATTAATTAATTAAACTCTTTAATTAATTAATTTTTATTCATTAACTATAGGTCACTCCACTCTTTAATTAATTAATTTTCATTCATTAACTATAAATCACTCCACTATAGACCTGGAGTTGCACTCTTATGCACTGTAGGACAAGTTGTGTCCATTGATATAACCATTACATGCAAGTCGATCCTTCACGAGTTGTTCATAATTACAACTAGATCAAAAATCCGTTTTACCCCTGTAATTACATCTTGCACCTTAAGTACCACTGATCATCTAATAAACAATTTGTTTAAGATTCAACCATAAACTAAGTCTCTCTTGGGCTAGTGAGAGGGTGTGGCCCCATTGTTCAAGTCCCGAAATCAACACTTAAAGGAACTACTCATCTGCTTACGCTATATGAGATTGAGTGAATTCCATCTCGTGAGATTATGTTTTCAACTCCCTATTTGGTCAAGTCCCCAAAATGGTAGGCAAATTGAATCGGCTACAAAAGCCACTATCACTTATGAAAATCAAAGGACAAGCCCTCATAGACAGGAGTTCATAACTCATTCAAGATTAAGATCGAGTCGTATATGATCATCCTTATGAAATATTAATCTTCTCAATTAATAGATTTATAAAGAAAGATTACATATTTCATGGTCCAATCTTATACAAACTCATTGTATAAGATACCCCCACTCACATGTCTCCACATTAACAATTTGGATCAAATCATTTGTAACTATTACAAAGTGTATTGTATAAATAGTTTTACCAGGATAAGACACCCAACATTATCCATATACTATGACCCTTTAGGTTATTTCTTAAACATGATCATCCCGTATGTCAACCACATATTATTCAAGATTACACTAATAACCTTGAATTTTTCATATAATGGATAATATTTTATTGCCAATAAAATAATCAAAATTATTATTAATTATTAAATAAATCATTAATTATGAGGCTCTAGGGCATAAATCCAAACACCACAACCTCGCACCAGTTGAGCGCCAGGTTTGCTGTCGCTGGATTTGTTGTTTGCTCACGCCGCCGCCCGATTGCTGCTCTCTCCCTTGCGGGTTGTGCAGACAACAAGTGGGGAGGTTCACACATGATTTCAAAAAGAAAGAGAAATAAGACACGTGTAAATAAATTTATATTTATATTAATTTTGTGGGTGTGTTTCAATCTCTAATTCGTTCTCTGATTCTTTCTCTCTCATATACAAATGTCTCGAGGGCTGAAAGCTTGTTTCTGAGTGTGCTTGTTGGTCTTTTCTGATCGGCCTTTGGCTTGTTGACCTTGTTGGATTGGCCTTTGGCTTGTTGATCTTAGGATCGACTTTTAGCTTGTTGATCGTTGGATCGGCCCTTGGCTTATTGATCGTTGGATCGGCCCTTAGCTTGTTGATCCTCTTGACGATACGATCGAAGTCTTGGAGTCTTGTACTCTTCAAATGCCTTCGACTTGTCTTCAAAGATATTTTGGTCTTTAAAGTCTTATGGTATTCAAAGCGTCTTTGGTCTTCAAAGAGTCTTCAGTATTCAAGGAATGTTTAGCACCTAAGGATTTGTCTTGGAGGATTTTTGATCTCCCAAGAGTTTTCAGCACCTAGGAACTTATCTTGGAGGGTCTTTGGTCTTCCAAGAGTGCTCAGCACTTCAAGGAGTGTTCAGCACATGACTGGTCTTGAAGAATCTTTGGTCTTCAAAGATGGTTCAACAACTAAGGATGGTTTAGCACCCAATGACTTGTCTTGAAGTATTCAGTACTTACGGACTTTAGGGAGCATTCAACACCTAAGGACTTTGGCCTTCTTGGCTCTCAATTCTCTCTGAGTTCTCTGGAAAATAAAATTCCTGAACCACTCAAATGAAGGAAAGCTCATCTATTTATAGAGCGACATGGCATGTGGGCTTGGGCTTTAGTAGTCTTTGGGCTTAATCATTTGGATTTGGGGTGGAACTTTTAACCCAAATTCTATATAACCCAATTTGACCAAATTTAATTTAATTGTTTGGTCAAATTGTCATAATGAAGACATGTTGTAGCCACCTATTTTTGCCCGGCTTCTTTTTATAAAATTGATTGCTAGTTTTTTTAATGTTTGTTATTTGAATTTGCTCATTTTTTGAAATATCACCACTTTGATATTTGTTTGTTATTTGCTAATTTTACTTTTTTATGCCTTTTATTTTATTCTTTTAAGTTGAAAAAAGCCATAATTTTTGGATGAAAACAAAGTTTGGTTAAGTGAGTAAGTTTGGTATTTGGTTTTGTTTGACCAAAAGTTGTTGGTCCATTTTGGTGTTAAGCTCATTTTGGCATGTTTTCAAATTGCAAAACCTTGGTCTTTGGCTTAATACACAAAAGTGGAAATGATTTTGGGTTTTTATACCCCTCTTTTCCTTCTTCAAAAGGGGATCTCCATCCATACACCAAAGGAAAAAAACCCTAGAAGAAGCTCTTTTTTTTCTCATCCATAGCACAACACACACCACTACATCCATCTTCTCACAAAAAAAAAAACCCTACAAGTCCCACATTCATATACACATCCAAACAAATATCACAACCACACATGCATTGAGAAGTAGAGAAAAAAAACAGTGAGCTTCATTCAAAGCCAACAAAAGTCCATAACACAAAAAAAAACCCTAACTTAGTTGGAGGTTGCATTTTGGTAGGGCTTTGTCCCAAGGATCCGCGCCTCAAACAACAAGCAAGTTGGTTGTTATTGTTCTCAACTTCTAGATCTTCGTCTCTACCTCAACATGCCCTGAAAAACAGTAGCTGAGTAAGGGTATTAAGAGTTTACTTTTACTTTTATTGTTTATCTTCTCTTTTTAATTTTATTACAATGTGAATCTTTACCTATTTTTGTTTTACATTATGTCTTAGATCTTTTGTTTGATGCCACTGATTTTTTTTTTATGGTTCATCTTCCCTACCTATCTACAATTTTTTTTTCATGTTTTCTCCTTCTTGGCTCTTAAGTTTGGTAAAAAAAAAAAGAGAAAAAAAACAGAGCAAGAGAAAAAAGGGAAGCAAAAAAAAACGTTGTAAAAACAAAAGAAAAATGTTGTCTACATACCTGTAAATGAGAGACTCTTGCTTCTGGTTTAAAAAAAAAGGAACAATGGTGAGAGAGTTTGAGGTTTGTTTAAAAAGAAGAGAAGAAGATGAAAGAAAAGAGAAAAAGGGAGAGTAAAGCCATTTTTTAAGGGCCCATTTGATAACAATCCTGTTTCCCGTTTCCGTTTCTCATTTTTTAAGAAACGGGCTTGTTTGATAACCGTTCCCGTTTCTCGTTTCCAAATTTTAGAAAAACGTTTCTCATATTAGGCCCAAATATTAGAAACAACAAAAAGGAGTTTCTTTTGTTCCGTTTCTTTTCTAGCCTCATTCTGTTCCTCTTCTCGATTTTTAGGGCAAACAATACCTTCTCCTTTCTTCTTTCGTTATGCTTCCTCTCGATTTCGAACAGCAGTCTTCGCCTCTCTTCTTTCGTTCTGCTTCTCCTCTCGATTTCGAACAGTGGACTTCGCCTCTCGCCGCCTGCTTTCTTCTTGAACAATAGATCTTCGCCACGGTAATTTCTCTACGCCTTTCCAGTTTCTTTTTTTTTTTCATTATCAAATGTTTCATCTGTTATTACTCGAATCTGGGATTATTCTGCGATGTGGTGTTATTCATTCACTTTCTGTATTTATGCGTGATTGATAACACTGACGAGTTGAGATCTAAACTCGTTTTCTTGAAGCCTTGTTGCAGTTCAATTTCTTCTTCGTCTCTCTTCTCCTTCTCTCTATTTGCCTTTGATTTTGCCCTCTAGAATGACCTCGATTTATAGGGATTTTGGTTTTTCTGTTTTCTTCAAATTCTAATTGTGTGGAGTTCAGCGAATTACTTTTTTTTTTGTTGGGTTGAATTTTGAAGCGCACATTGTATTTTGGAAGTATGTTTTTATTGCAATTAGATGCCATGCTTTAGTAATATACTGCTTTAGTAACATTTTTTTTGGGTTTCTGATAAAAACAGAGTAAATAAAACCAAAAGAGAGATCATAGAAAAGGAAAAAAAAGGTTTTGAGAGTGACTTGAGTTGGTGTGTGTTTGCCTTTTCCTTCTTTTTTGGTGCTACGTTGTTTTCTTTATGTTGTAAGTAATACAAAGATTAGAGATTTGGGATGGAGTTGGATAAGTTTTAATTGTCTTGAATACAGAGATGGATGATAATGAACCAAGCCCCCGTACTAGGTCATTCGAAGCGCTAGATATCAAATTCAAGACATTTCTACAATTTTCAACTATTTCTTCTAGGCATTTGGATGTTAGGATTTTTTTTTTTAAAATCTTATGATTGTTTTCTACAATGAATGTTGGCATATATATTCTTTTGGACTAGAAAGGTTTCTTTTAGAACAAATGAACATTGGAGTCAACCATGCTTGTAATTTACATAAGAAATTTTCTGCTAATGTTTCTAGATGTCACGACAATCATCAGAAAAGCATTGCGTTGATGAGGTCGTTGAAATTGATGGGTTGAAAAGTGAGGGACCATGGCCGGACAAGAATGAGACACTATTTATTGACTTAATGGATGAAGAGGTTGCAAAGGGCAATCAACCAACCACAACATTTACAAGGACTAGTTGGAATTATATGAGAACCAACCTGAACGCTAGTACGGGATATGCTTATACTCATGATCAATTGAAAAACAAGTTCAACAAATTAAGACAAATTTACAAAGACTTCAAAAGAATATTGAGTGATATGTCAGGAAATGGTTGGGATCCATTATTGGGCACTATCACCCTAGAAGAGGAGCAATGGAATGATCTTTTTAAGGTATAAAGTAATGGCAAGTGTTTTCCCTTTCAATGTTTAATCTTCTATTGAACTATGATTGGTTTTATGTACTATTGTAAAATTTCTTATAGGTCAATAAGAGAGCTAAGAGGTTTAAAAAAAGTGGTTGCCCGCACTATGCAAAGCTTATGAGAATCTTTGGAGATACTACAGCTACATGTGCAAATGCTTTTCCATCAACAAATCTTCCTTCAGATTATGAAGATGAAAATGATGTTGGAAGCAATACAAATCTGATTGGTGAAGATAGTGGTCATGAAAAAAGTATAAAATGAGTTCGAAACAAGAGAGACGAATTTAACAGTGTCATATCTTCATTTATAAATGTGTATGCTGAGAGTGCCAAGAGAAGAAATGACATCCTTGAAAAAAGATCTTTTAATTCTAGTGTTAGTCAAGTTGAGGAAGGTCAAACATCAAAAGAAAAAGGTGTTGTTGATGAGGAGTTGATGGAATGCTTCAAATGTTTGAATGCAATGGAGGATCTTGATGGAGAAACTTATACTAAAATACTCAAACTTTTGCATGGAGATGTTGCTTGGAGAAAGTTATTTTTGCTCATGCTTGATGCGAGGAAGAAAGATTTCATACGTAGTATCTAGATTTCACTGTGCTTTTGTAGTATCTCATTCGTAGGAATAACATTAGTTTTGGTTTTTTGGATTTTTTTTTTGGGCTTCTTGACTCAAACTTGAAGCTTGGTTGTGTTTATCTTGTATTTCTAATGACTATTTTTGGGATGTTACTTTTGTAGTTTATTGTCGAATTATGTGGTTTGATTATATGGTTTCATGTTGTTCATGCTTGATTTAGGGATATCCTTATGGATTTAATTCAAGACAATGACTTGACTTTTGATTCTGATGACGACGATGATGCTGTATACATCTTTTTCAACTTATTGTTTGTTGGCTTTCACAAGATGCAATCTTCTAGACAACCATGTAGAACGTCTTTACTAAGAGGTCATGATTATGTGATCGAGTTGTTAAATGGCAACGACATAAGATGCTTTGATTGCTTTAGGATGAAAAAAGGTACATTCATAGCTTTTTGTGAAGATTTAAAAGCGAAGACCAATTTGAAAGCTTCTAGGTATCTTACCGTGCAAGAGAAAGTTGCCATTGTTTTATTAATCATATCACATAATGAGAGAAATCGTATTGTAGCAGAAAGGTTTCAACATTCTGGTCAAACTATTTCTCGAGTTTTTAACCTTGTTTTGAAAAAGGTTTGCAAGCTTGGAGTAGAAATTATTTGTCCACCAAACGTAGAGAATGTACCACCAGAGATCATATCCTCGCCTAAATATTATCCTTTCTTTAAGATCAGTACTATCTTGTTGATTCTGGATATACAAATATGCCTGGATTTTTAGCACCATATCGCGGTCAAAGATACCATTTACGAGATTTTAGAGAAAGGGGAAATCAACCTCGAGGTAGGGAAGAAGTGTTTAAATATCGGCATTCTTCACTACAAAATGTTATTGAACGTTGCTTTGGCGTGTTGAAGGCTCGATTCCCTATTCTTAAACAAATGCCTCCTTACCCAGTCAACACACAAAAATATTTACCAACAACATGTTGTACTATTTACAATTACATTAGATTGAATGATCGTCAAGATGATCTCTTCAATGATTTTAGCAATGAATCAATGATCGTTGAAGATGCACAGAGTTTGCCGGACAATTTACAGAGTAATATAATTGAGTTAGATGTGAGCCAACATCATTTAAGGCGAATGGCTCGAGTAAGAGACAACATTGCAGATCAAATCTGGGCAACATGTGAAGGATAAATACAATTTTATTATTGTTTTTAATTTTGCATCAGGACTTACTTGTAATAGATACTATTTTTTAGTATAATTTGCATTAGATATGTTTTTTTTAGTGATATTACATTGAGATATTGATAATTGCTTTTAATGTTATTTTAATGCATGCTATATCTTTTTTATATTATACATATTAAACTCTATTTATACCACAAAAAAAAAAAAAATTCAAGAAACGAGAAACAGTTATCAAACAAATATATGTTCCTGTTTCTTTTTTTTTCAAGAAACAAAAAACAGAAACAGTTATCAAACATATTCCTGCTTCTAGTTCTTAAAAAATAAGAAACAAGAAACAGGAAACAGGAAACAAGAAACAGGAAACAGGAAACAGGAACGTTATCAAATGGGGCCTAAGTTATCTAAAAAAAAATAAAATTAAAATTAAAACGTTGCGTCAGTGGCAGTGCCACTGACGCACGAAATTGCGCTGCACAATTGCCGCCTAGCCCTTCTTTTTTTTTTTTTTTTAAATTAATTATTATTATTATTATTATTATTATATACATATACATATATGTACTTCCATGTCATACAACGTTTTTTTTTAGTTATTATTATTATTATTATTATATTACTATGTAGAGCCCAATTTTCGTTTTTTTTTTCAAATTTTGTCTATTTATTCTAAATTTCTATTTCACCTAGGAAATTTTTTGTGTGGCACTTATATATTTATGTGTATTTATTATTATTTGCTTTTGAAAGGATATATCTACTTTTTTTTTTTTTTTTTAAATGCTGTGCTTTTTTTAATTAGCACATTTTCTTTGTATTATTTTTGTGTAGTTTAAATGTGAATATATTTATTATTTATTATTGTTGTAAAATTGATATTTGTATGGTAATTAGTACATGTTTTTTTTTAATCTTTAAATCCATATTGTTTATAAAAAAAACTGTCCGACGATGGAATCTAGAAATATTTGGGAGTCCGATTTTCTAGTTTTCTTAAGGTGAGGATTCGATTATTTGGAAGTCCAAGGTTGATTCCAATATGTTTTTTTTCCTTAATTTATGCTTGTATATTGTGTTTGCTTGTTTACTTGCCATGATTTAATTAATTTATTTTGCGAGCTTATTTTATCTTCAAATTGTATATTATGCTTCAAAAGATTGTCTTTAATTTTTTTTTTCTTTCTTTTTTTCAAATTTTCTTTTCAATTTTATTTTTATTTTTATAAAATTATTACCAAATCTTTTAAAGTGCCTTTTTAAGTTTGTAAAAGATTTATGACCAAAAAATATTGTTTCTAGGCCCCTTTTTTAATATCTTTCTAAAAAAAAAGTGGTTTTTCTTCAAAGCCTTTTTTCCTAAAAATTCCTACGACGGAATCTAGAAATATTTGGGAGTCCGATTTTCTAGAATTCTTGAGGTGAGGGATCATTATCTTTGGGAGTCCGAGATTTCGATCCCAAGAAAAAATGAATTTAATTAAAACATTTTTTTAAAAAAAAATTTCTTTTATAAAAAGGCTATTCTATGATGGAGTTGAGAAATTGTAAAATTTTATCATATTCTTGAGGTGGAGAATTTTTCCTAAGTTTTTGGGAATATTTCTAATAAAGTCAAATTGATGGATATTTATCTACTTATTTTATGGGATCATGACTTCAAATATTGGAGAAATGAGAGGTAAAATAAGACATTGTTTTAAAAAATCATTTTTTTCCCTAAATAAGCTTTTTGTCTACTTTTGCAATTCAAGATTTAAATTTGGCCACCGTTTTAAACGGGGTTTTGTGGGGTGCTAACACCTTCCCCACACACAAGTAACTTTCGAACCCAAATCTGGTTTCCGCATGCCGTTTTTTTCCTTCTTTTTTCAAAAAAGTTGTTTTATTTTATTTTGGTGCCCAATCACACCATAAAAAGATTGGTGGCGACTCCTTTTAAAACCTCATTCTTCGAGGATGTCGGCCGCTCCGCGTCGCAAGTACGTGGTGACACATGTGACCTTTTAATTTTTAAAATTTGCCAATTTTTGTCTTCAAATTAAATTTGGGACACATGTCAATTTATAATTGGTCCCAAATTTATTTATTTGTAGTTTCGCCATTAATTTGGAATAATGACGTGGCAATTAAGGATTGACCGAAATTTCTCAGTCAACAGGGAGGTTCGTTTTGAGGCTGTTTTGGGCAATTCGAAGCTCAATTCGACGTGGGCAACGTTCTGTTAGCTGTGGGTAAGCATTCCATCACTATCTTTTTTGATGAATTGTGAGTTTAAGGTTGATTTTAGACACTATTTGTTGACCCACGACTTGTTGAACTTACTCTAGGTTGCCCATTAGATTTGGATGTCGAATTGTGGAAGCGGGGCTACTTCGACATCAAACCAGCGAGTAGAAGGTCCTTATTTTGGTCAGGTAGTTTATTCAAGACTTTATGGTCGGCTATAGGCGCGTAGAATCTCTTGAACGTTCTTTTGGAACACTTTTGAGAGTAAGTCTTAATCTACTTAAATTAATCCCTTGTTTAGAATGTTCATTTTGTTGTTGTTCGCCTTTTTAAGATAAGTTGCCACTTTGGAAATCGTTCAGGGTTGGGCAAGGAAATTATAGGCAAGGACCCACTTTGTTGTTGTTCGCCTTTTTAAGATAAGTTGCTAGTTGTCATTTTTTGATTGGGTTCGCCTTTGTTGTTGTAGATGCTGAGTAGTCTCTCTTAAATATTGAAGTGTTTATATCCCTCTCAGGTCTTTGAAAAATTTTGGTTTTCTCATAGTTACGTCATCATGCTGCCAAAATTTCGGGCATGAGCGGGGTAGCTCAGTTGTGCTTCCACATTAGCTTATTCAATCTTTATATATATATATTAGAAGAGCATATATTTATAAAACTTTATAATAATTTGGGGGCATGGCTCCTTGCCCCCTTTAGGTTTGTCACTATCCATCAACTCTATAGTTGTTGCATTGAAAAAAGTCATTTTAATGTCTTTGTATTACTTTGAAAATGTCAAAAATAAAAATATTGAAAAACATTAGAAATTTTGAGAAAGAGATTATCATTGTTATTGTAAATATGACAAGTAAATGCCCATTCCACATGCCCATTTATATCCATGCCAAGTGGCTTTTTCTCCATAGCCAAAGTGTCCTCCATGTGTCCAACAAAGGCCATAGATTGGTGTCCAAATGGACCACATCATGCTCTCCAAATTGCCTATAAATAGTGGTTCATTTTGGATAAATGAGATATGCATTTTTGGTAAAAAACTCTCCAATCCTCTCTTTTCTCTTCCACTTTCTCTAATTTATTTGTTTATTTAATTTGCCATAAATCTCCATTTTCTTTTATTTATATTATCTATATATAATCCATTTATATTTTAACACTTGTATTATTATTATTATTATTATTATTATTATATATTTTGGTAAAGTTTTGGTGCTCGGTTTCGCCTCTCATTTTACAACACGTTATCAGCACGAGACTCTATCATTTTTCCCGCTAAAGGTAAGTCTTATGGGTAAGTTTTTTTTACACATTTGGTTTATGTTAAATTTCTAATATAAATATATATTATTATTTTGATAGTGTTATTATGGCAAACCTTACAAAGCTAGAATTTATGGCCCTGGATATTAATGGAAATAACTACTTGTCATGGGTCCTTGACGCTGAGATCCATTTAGATTCTATGAATCTTGGAGAAACAATTAAAGAAGGAAATGATGCATCAAATCAAGAAAAAGCAAAAGCCCTGATCTTCCTTCGCCATCATCTTCACGAGGGATTGAAAATGGAATATCTTACAATAAAAAATCCCTACGTTCTATGGCAAGGTTTGAAAGAAAGGTACGATCATCAAAAAACAGTTATTCTTCCAAAAGCTCGTTATGATTGGATGCACCTGAGGTTGCAGGACTTTAAATCAGTAAGTGAGTATAATTCCGCACTCTTCAGAATTAGTTCAAAATTAAAATTATGCGGAGAAAAGATTACTGATGTTGATATGTTAGAGAAGACATTTTCCACTTTTCATGTCTCGAATATGCTCCTGCAGCAGCAATATCGAGAGAAGGGTTTTGCAAAATATTCTGAACTTATCTCATGTCTTCTCGTTGCTGAACAAAATAACGAGTTATTGATGAAAAATCACGAATCCCGACAAACTGGAGCAACACCATTCCCTGAAGTGAATGCTGTGAATTTTAATAACCGTGGTCGAGGTCGTGGTCGTGGTCGAGGTCGGGACCGCGGTAGAGGAAGAAATACCTATTTTCGTGGTGGGCATTATAATTTTAAGAAACCCACACGAAGTGATGATCATAAAGGAAAGGTTCCACAATATAGAAGTTCGAAAGGTGATGAACATAAATGTTTCCGGTGCGGAATGACTGGGCACTGGTCACGTACCTGTCGTACGTCAAAACACCTTGTTGATCTCTATCAAGCTTCCCTGAAGGAAAAAGGAAAAGGAAAGAATGTGGAGGTAAATCTTGCCATTCAAGAAGATGATGTGTTTGACCCCTCCAATATGATGCATCTTGATGTAGCTGATTATTTTGAATCTCCTGGAGAGAGAATTGATGCAATCAAACAAGTAGAGGATGATTTGTATGAAAATATATAATTAAATACTTATTAGTATATTTTTGTTGTTGTTTTGTTTGTATATATATTTAAGACTCTTTGTAATCGTTTTTCTTTTCTTTTCAATGAAGAAATATGAACAATTTCAATATGTTGAGTAACTCGAAAATGAGCAATGAGGATTTATGTCTGGCAGACTGCGCAACTACGCACACGATACTCATAAATAGAAAATGTTTTACTAGATTGACAATGCTGGAAGCAAAAGTCAATACTATATCAGGTTCTGCAAATCTGATTGAAGGTTTTGGAAATGCAAACTTTATTTTGCCTAGAGGAACAAGATTTACAATTAATAATGCTCTGTTCTCTAGCAAATCGAAAAGAAACTTATTAAGTTTTAAAGATATACGTGAAAATAATTATCATGTTGAAACTGATTGTAAAAATAATATAGAGTGTCTCTATATAACATCTATTGTTTCACATGAAAAACGTATATTAGAAACACTGCCTGCTTTTTCTTCTGGATTATACTATACTCATATACGAGTAATCGAAAGTTATGCAATAATGAACCCGAAGTTCATGAATCCACAAATATTCAGTGTTTGGCATGATCGATTGGGTCATCCAGGGTCAATAATGATGAGAAAAATTATTGAGAATTCACATGGACATCCTTTAAAGAGCCAGAAGATTCTTCAATCCAATAAGTTGTCATGTGATGCTTGTTCTCAAGGGAAATTAATTATTAGACCATCACCAGCTAAAGTGCGGATTGAATCACCTGCATTTTTAGAGCGAATTCAAGGTGATATTTGTGGACCTATTAACCCACCAAGTGGTCCATTTAGATATTTTATGGTATTAATTGACGCATCCAGCAGATGGTCACATGTATGCTTATTATCAAGTCGAAATCTTGCATTTGCAAGATTACTTGCTCAAATAATTAAGTTAAAAGCACAATTTCCTGATAATACAATTAAGACCATTCGACTTGATAATGCTGGTGAATTTACATCCCAAACTTTTAATAATTATTGTATGTCAATTGGGATAAGTGTTGAACATCCTGTAGCTCACGTTCATACACAAAATGGTCTAGCAGAATCATTTATAAAACGTCAGCAACTAATTGCAAGACCATTGCTTATGAGAGCTAAACTTCCTACATCAGTATGGGGTCATGCTATTTTGCATGCTGCATCACTGGCACGTATTAGGCCAGTAGCTTATAATAAATACTCCCCAATGCAATTAGCTTATGGCCAGCAGCCAAATATTTCCCATCTAAGAATTTTTGGATGTGCAGTATATGTACCTATTGCTCCACCACAACGTACTAAGATGGGTCCTCAAAGGAGGTTAGGAATATATGTTGGTTTTGATTCCCCATCAATTATTAAATATCTTGAACCCCTGACGGGTGATGTATTTACTGCACGATTTGCTGATTGTCATTTTAATGAGACAAATTTTCCAACATTAGGGGGAGGATATAAGAAGTTGGAAAAAGAAATTACATGGAATGCATCGTTATTATCTCATTTAGATTCTCGTAGAGATCAATGTGAACTTGAAGTTCAAAAGATAATTCATTTGCAAAATATAGCAAATCAACTACCAGATGCATTCACAGATACTAAAAGTGTGACTAAATCATATATACCAGCTGCAAATGCTCTATCAAAAATTGATATCCCAAAGGAACAAGTTGTCAATAATGAGTCTGGAGCACGCCAGAAGCGTGGTAGACCAATAGGTTCTAAAGATAAAAATCCTCGGAAAAGAAAAGTAGTTGAGAATCAAAATGATTCAATAAAAGGTATGGATGTTCCAGAAGAAATCCAGAATACAACTACTCAAAAGAGTATTGGTGAAAATCAAACGCTTGAGGATAATAATGAAATTTCTATAAACTATGTTACAACAGGAAAGAGATGGAACCGAAATGATATCATTATTGACAACATTTTTTCTTATAATGTTGCTCACGATATTATTCATGAAAGTGATGATTTTGACCTAAAATCTATCAAAGAATGTCAACGTAGAAAGGATTGGCCGAAATGGAAAGAAGCAATCCAAGCAGAGTTGAACTCACTTTCAAAACGTGAGGTTTTTGGACCAGTAGTCCCAACACCGGAAAACGTCAAACCTGTGGGATATAAATGGGTATTTGTAAGGAAAAGAAATGAAAAGAATGAAGTCACAAGATATAAAGCGAGACTTGTTGCACAAGGATTCTCGCAAAGGCCTGGTATTGATTATGAGGAGACATATTCTCCTGTGGTGGATGCAATAACGCTAAGGTATTTGATTGGTCTGACTGTATATGAAAAGCTTGATATGCATCTAATGGATGTAGTCACGACGTATTTATATGGATCTCTGGATAATGACATTTATATGAAAATCCCGGAAGGATTTAAAATACCAGAAACATATGAATCAAGTTCTCGGGAATTATATTCAATAAAGTTACATAGATCATTATATGGATTAAAACAATCAGGATGAATGTGGTATAATCGCCTGAGTGAATATCTGTTGAAAGAAGGATACCAAAATAATCCAATATGTCCGTGCATTTTTATAAAGAAATCTCAGTCAGGATTTGCTATTATAACTGTATATGTTGATGACTTAAATATAATCGGAACTCCTGAAGAGTTATCCAAGGCAATAGAATATCTTAAGAAAGAATTCGAGATGAAAGATCTTGGAAAAACAAAATTTTGCCTTGGTTTGCAAATTGAACATTTAGCAGATGGGATATTTGTTCATCAATCAACTTATACAGAGAAAATCTTAAAAAGATTCTATATGGATAAAGCACATCCATTGAACATTCCAATGGAAGTTCGTTCACTGGATGTAAAGAAAGATATATTTCGACCTCGAGATGACAGTGAAGAACTACTTGGTCCTGAAGTACCATATCTTAGTGCAATTGGTGCACTTATGTGTTTGGCTAATAACACAAGACCAGATATTGCATTTTCAGTAAATTTATTAGCTAGATATAGTTCATATCCTACAAAAAGACATTGGAACGGAGTTAAGCATGTACTCCGATATCTTCGAGGGACAATTGATATGGGTTTATTTTATTCTAACAAATCAAAATATGATCTAGTTGGTTATGCAGATTCTGGTTATCTATCTGATCCACACAAAGCTAGATCTCAGACAAGTTATCTATTCACATGTGGAGGAACTGCTATATCGTGGCGATCAGTGAAACAGACTATAACGGCCACTTCTTCAAATCATGCTGAAATCCTCGCTATTCATGAAGCAAGTCGAGAATGTGTATGGCTAAGATCGATGACACAACACATTCATGAGACATGTGGCTTATCTTCAAGTAAACCTCTTCCAACGATGTTATACGAAGATAACACAGCATGTATAGCTCAAATCAAGGGAGGATATATCAAAGGAGATAGAACAAAGCATATCTCACCAAAACTCTTCTATACTCATGATCTTGAAGAAAATGGCGATATCACTGTACAACAAATTTGTTCGAAAGATAACTTGGCTGACTTATTTACGAAGGCATTACCAACTGCAACCTTCGATAAATTAGTATATAACATTGGAATGCGGCGATTCAAAGACTTTAAGTGATGTCTCCATGAGGGGGAGTGAATGTATTATAGTAAACTATATAAAATATGTACTCTTTCTCCTTCACTAGGGTTTTTCTTCCCATTGGGTTTTTCGCTAGTAAGGTTTTAACGAGGCATATTTTATATAAATGGGCATTTAAGGGGGAGTATTGTAAATATGACAAGTAAATGCCCATTCCACATGCCCATTTATATCCATGCCAAGTGGCTTTTTCTCCATAGCCAAAGTGTCCTCCATGTGTCCAACAAAGGCCATAGATTGGTGTCCAAATGGACCACATCATGCTCTCCAAATTGCCTATAAATAGTGGTTCATTTTGGATAAATGAGATATGCATTTTTGGTAAAAAACTCTCCAATCCTCTCTTTTCTCTTCCACTTTCTCTAATTTATTTGTTTATTTAATTTGCCATAAATCTCCATTTTCTTTTATTTATATTATCTATATATAATCTATTTATATTTTAACACTTGTATTATTATTATTATTATTATTATTATTATTATTATTATTATTATTATTATATATTTTGGTAAAGTTTTGGTGCCCGGTTTCGCCTCTCATTTTACAACAATTGTGAATATTTTCATAGTTTTTAGTCTTTAATAATATCACTAAAATTAAATAAAGAATATAGGGATGTGATATTTAAAATCATTTTTTTCTATTAACCGACATCTTTTGATTGTTAAATATTTATCTCATCGTATTCCATAAAAATATTCAGATGAGCGAAATATATTTTTGTTTTTTAATGAGACGGAGGGTTGATTGAATTTTTTAATTTAAAAATGATGTAAACTCAAAGAAAAAACAATACATTTATTATAAGAAAAACCACCCATGAATAATCCTTTCCTTATTCCGACAAAGAAGGATCGAGGTGGATTCTTTCCATACCAAAAGTCTAAATAATACTTAAAAAAGTCAAAAGTTCCCCTCTTGACTTCTTCAACTTAGTGAACTTTCTCATAAATATAGGATAACTTCCTATGACATTTTTGGTTTTGGTAGGCCTTCAACATCAATCTAAGTTGCCATTCATAATTTCATATATAGCTGAGAAGCTTGAAGATTTTTTTTCTATTCCTTTTTTTTTTTGGAAAAAAAATACACTTGCTCCCTAAGATTTGAGTTTGGTAACATTTTGGTCCATGAGTCTTTAAACTCAACATCTTAACCCCTAAAGTTTAGGAAAATAGTTTATTTGTCTTTGCCATCAGTTTTTCGTTACTGTAGCTAACGAAATGCTAATGTGGCATTTTTATTAAAAAATATATTTTCTTATTTTTTAAACTAAAATAAAAATAATGTTTTTTCTTTTCTCTCTATCTTCGTTCTCTCTTTCTTCCATCCTCCTCTTTCCTTTCTCATCCTCTCGCTGCCACCACCATTTCTTTTTTCTCTTTTTTTCCCCTTTATATCTTCTTTTTCTTTTCTCTCCTTCCTTTCTTCTTCTTTCTTTTTCTCCACTTCTTCTTTTCTTATCTCTCTCCTTCTTTCTCTCATTTCTCATTCCCCAAGTTTACTTTTAAAAAAATTAAATCTAGATTGAACCAGATTTAGGTTCGTTTCAAAAAACTCTTAAATCTGAGTGTTTGTTTCAAATCTGAAACGAACGCCCATATTTGGTCATTTCTATTTTTTTTAAAGAAAATGTGGGGAAGGAGAGAAAGAAGGAAGAAGAAGAAAGCGAAGAAGAAGAGGAGGAGGAGAAAAAGAAAGAAGAAAAATGGAGAGGAAAAGAAAAAAGAAAAATGGAGAATATGATGGACGGCGACGGTGCCAATGCCAGTGACGGGAGGATGAGAAACGAAAGAGGAGGATGGAGAGAGAGGGAAAAAAAGTTATATATATATATATATATATATAAAATGTCACGTCAACATTTCTTTAGCTACAATTACATAAAATTGATGGCAAGAGCCAAATAAATAATTTTTCCAAACTTCGAGGGTTAAAATGTCAAATTTAAAAATTTAGGGACTGAAATGCCCTACCAAACTCGAATCTCAAAGACCAGAAGTGTGTTTTTCTCCTTTTTTTTTCTTTGCCTATCAAATTGGTAAAGTGCCAAAGATTAGAGAAGAAAACTTATGCCACCATTCTCACAACTTGTAATTCTTTTATAGCCATCATAGTGATGATTTTGTGTTGGTTGAGGACAACAGAGCCTCTAACTTTAAGGGAAGAAGTACATGTTAATTATTTCTGAACTATGCTTACTTTGGTGGTGCTAGTGGATGTTGTGGTGGTAAAAAGTGTATGAGATTCCTTTGTAATTTAATTGTTCCAAACTTTATTCTTTATAGTCTTGTATGAGATTCCTTTGTAATTTAATTGTTCCAAACTTTATTCTTTATAGTCTTTCTTCCGTTGTGTCATGTCATGTAAAATTGTCACTTATTAGCCAAATTTATGTGATATGTCAACATTTAAGGTAACGATGTTAAGAATATAGACTTATTAGAATCAAGATCAAAATTGTTAGGAATCGTAATTGAAACAATTTTAAAGTTTAAAGACTAAATAACAAAAATCATCAAAAGTTAAGTCATAATGAAGAAAATAATAATTTCTTTTTTAGTATAACAAATGTAAGGTTATGAAAATTTGAATCTCCTAGCTCAAAAAAAGAGTACATGCCAATTATCGTTGAGATATGCTCACTTTGACATAATAATTTTTATTTTATGTATGAGTGGTATGTCGATTTTATCAAAGTAAAATATAAAGTATGTTAACCTCAATTAAATTTTCTTTTTTTTTGACATTATTACATTATCATTTGTCAAGTAATTTTACTGCTTCGTGATAATAAAGTCTGGATTGAAGGGAAAAAAAAACAATATTTAAAAAGATGAATTGAAACTTTTAAAAGATTGGCGATTAAATTATTTAAAAAGACCTAAATATGTGGTCTTGATTAATTAGTTTGACATAGTCTTTCTTACATAAATTATTAAGCAATTATATTTTAATTTACATACATTAGAACAAATTAAATATTCAGAGAGGTGCCAACAATAGCATAGCTCAACTGGCATAAAGTATGTTCTTATGACCAAGAGATCATAGGTTCAAATCTTCCATCTCCAAATGTGATACCTGCATGTTTTGTAACACACATCATTTTCGAGCTTACGTGAATGACATTCCATTCTAGGCGACAAACTCACCAAATCAACGACCAAGATGCTTGTGAGTTGTGATTACATAACATGATTAAAGACCTTTTATATAATACACACATACATATATCAATAATTATATCGAGACTTCCATGAACCAAATTATTCAATATCAATACAAGAATACAATAATCATTAAACCCAAAAATTTAAGCTGATAGATTACAATATATTTAATCATTCATCCATATTTTTAACACTACCCTCATTTTGTGAGTCTGTAAATTTGTGCAAAGCCTAATAAGTGATACTATTAAATAAGGAAGAAATGACATTACAATGATGGGAGTTACAAAATCTCATGTTTTGATAACCATGTTAATCAGTACAGAGTATAAATTATTAAGCTTATGGGAAATAACAAAAGAGGTATTTTTATATTTTTATAATACTTTAAAAATATCAAAAAAATATTTTAAAAAATAGGGTAATGTTGATCTATGACCCAATATGAATAGTTCGTGCATTTTAGACTTTAGTAATGCAATATTTAAAAGGAAAAAATTCAATTTACACTCCTATATTTTAAGGAGTTGTATAACTTAAAATATCAAATTAATAATTTTATAAATTAAAATTGGATCTGTTTGGTAGGTAATCTGGATTCTCTTTTATATTTTCGGATTCACTGAATTCAGCAAATATGCGTCTGGCAGATGTGTTTTTAAAACTCGTATTTTGAATTCTATGATCCAAATAGTATAAATTATGAAAACAACTTTTGTATGTTTTCATTCTCTCCAGATTTTGAATTGAAAATTTTAATATGCAGAATTATATTTAAAAAGACAAAAATTTTAATAAATAAAGTATTTCATGTTATAAACTCTTTTGTTAAATTAAAATAGGCATAATATAATATATTATAAATTATATATATATTGTAAAATAATAATTATACAAAATTTATAACAAAAAAATATATTTATAAATAAATTGACAATAGTTTATATTCAACCTAATATTTAGTTTTACAACTACAACTAGTTTCTTGGTCTATAAATATATTCTAAAACACATTTTTAACAATTTTTTAAATTGGAATCCAATTTTAAGTCTACTACCAAACACATATCTAAAGACATGAAATACAATTCTGTTTTCATTGGATCCCTTGTTTTCAAAATTATGTTTTCAAATTCCCTACCAAACAGCCTCTAAACTTTCATATGTAAATCAATATAGATCCTCCATATAGTATCATTCGAGGCCCAGACAAACGTGGAATGTTCAATGTTAAAAGCGCGTACAAGTGAGGGTATGGTCTTGTCCTCTACTGATGAAGCTTTTACGTCTAACATGGACATTCACAGCCCTTAAACCTGAGATCCATACCGCTGGGTCTAAATTGATTCACTTACGAAGGTTTAGAGTTTAAATTAGATATAATTATTAGTTTGGGTTTTAATTGATACAACCCAAAATTTTAGGGGCAAAAATTGCCCAATAGAGAATTATAAAAAATATTAGGAACCTCTAATATATTTAGCCAAAAATTTTCAATTGAGATACATGAAAAACCATAGTTGAAGAATTCTTCCCTTCTTTCCTTCTAAGAAGCTTCAAGGGGTGATTTCTTTCTATTACCAAAAGTCAAATTTAACGAAATCAAATCTTCTCCCCATTAGTTCTTCAACATTGTAATGAAACTTCCTAATTTCTCTTTGCAAATTTGATATACATTTCGTCAATTTTTATTGGATCCGTTCTGAATGGGATGAAAATTTTCTGATAGACCCTTTCTGAATGGGACAGAAATTCTTCAATTTAAGTTGAAATCAAAAGTGAACTCAAAAAAGGAGAAAAAAAAATTAAATTCAAAAGTAATACACATCATTTTTTGAATTTATGATACAAAAATATTCACTGATACTCTTTCTCTAAGATCAAAGGTTCAAACTCTCATACTCCTATATTTGTTGTACTAAAAATATATTATATCAATAACTATTTCTTTAAGAAGAGAAAGAAATTCGTTAAACAACCACGTCTTTGTAGTCCGTAATAAATTTAGAAATTTATCAACCTGAAACGCGTGATAAAATCTGTCTTTTGTTTACTAAATTACGAACCACAACATTATAGAATCTGAAAGGAATTTTATTTTTTGACATATTTGGCAAAAATACATGAGTTTTCTTTATTCATTTTTCTTTAATTATATTTTATTTCAATTTGATTTTGAATTTTTGAATTTGAAATGTTTAGTATATTTGAACTAGTGGATCCCACATAATTTTTCGTGAACCTCACATCATTTTCAAGAGAATGCTGATGTGACAAACTATAAATAGAAGTAGTATGAAAACCCAATCACCAGCTAAATATATAGGCAGTAGGATGAGAAAATAGATTTTTTTGTTTTTTTTTAAAAATAGCTATTGATTTGTTTAATAGGTAAGTATTTTCTATTCTAAAATACTCTCTCTGCCACATAGGGATGAGGGAGCTTCTGACTTCATCTAACTATTTTTAGAAAATAAACTAATATATATATATTTTTTTATTGAATGTTAAATATATATATCTATCCTATCTCATGCTATCTGATTAGAGATTTCAGATAGGGACCAAGTTGGCTTTTTTAATTAGGCACTGCTGACTGAATTTTCTAACTGAAAAAATGGTATAAACCTGATGGCCAATCGATATATTTAGCCTAAAGTTTATAATATTGAGATATCATATACAATAGCCTACCGTTGTATAATTTTTTTAAAAATCACCATTTCCTAGAAGCTCAATTGATTAAAACATTAGTAACTTCTCTTATGGATGTATCAAAAGTTATATCTTCTCTCATATTTGTAAATACCATATCCTCACAGAAAAAAAAAAAAAGAAAAGAAAAATCCAACTTGAACATAACTTAATTGGTTACGACATATATATTCTCAACCAAAAGATTATAATTCTGTCCTTTCTTTCCTATAAAGAGAAATGAAGTTTTGAGGTGGTTTCCTTCTACACCAAAAAGTCAAAATAACAATATTGAACAAAAACTTCCACTCTAATTATACTTGGGTTGCATGTGGCTTTCAACATCAGGTTGACCATTATTTGTACAAACGCAAGAGAAACTTGAAGAGCATTTTCCCCCCATCAGATTGGCAAGCTCCCCAACATTAAAGATGAAAGTTTATGGCATAATTCTCTTGAGCTGTAGTTCTACAATAGCAAGTTTGTTGCTTTTCTGTTGTCTTTATACATATGAGGTCTGTACAAAGAAGAAGGAAAAAAGAAAACTCTCCACATTAAACCGTGATGTTGAACTCGGACAAGCCACTCAAACCAAAGATGGTGGAATAGTTATTTTGGCCGCCAGTTTAAGCGGTGGAGAAGGCGGAGATAGTAGCGGCTGTGGCGGTGGCTGCGGCGGCGGCTGCGGCGGCTGTGACGATTGATTATGAGAAATGAAGAAACACACCACAAGGTCCATGTAAAGGCGTTTCGAATTCCCCTTTTGGCTTTTACTTTGTTCATTTTAATTTTTTTTTTCAGCCTTTTTCTTCTATGATATAATGGAACAATTAATTTTTGCTTTCATCTTTCTGATTTTTCGATGATTCATTTGCTTCTAACATATATTAAGTCAACCATGATTCTCCAATTAGTAATTTTTAATTATTAAAAGATGCATTTTACTAACCATTTATTATTAATTTCAATTCGCAAATTTGATGTTAGAAAGAAAGGAAAATTGTTAAGCAATCTAGCCTCTGCAGTAAACTTTACAGAGTTTAACAACTCAAGGGAGAAAAGTATGCCAAGAATTATGAACGCTGATAAAAATTAGGGATTTAATCATAAGTAACCTACAATAGGGAAATAATAACAACCCTAGAGCAAAATAAATTTCAATAATAGTCCATACCAAATTGGATAGAGATCAAATAGTGGTAGAAAGACATATTTGTCCCTCTGTCTTTTTGCAGGAGAATTAAAATTTGAATAAAGGAGGGAGATCTCAAATTTTATTAAAAATGAAATCAAATAATTGATCTTTTAAATATAATATAAAAAATATTTTAAATAAAAAGATAGAGGACTCAAACAATTGACTTTGAGTATTTTTTACTGATAAAATCTCTTTGCTTTTTTATTTTTTTATTATTTTTTATTTTTAATTCAACAACATTTGGAGTAGGGGGATTTAAACATATAATCTCTTGATCATAAGCATATACTTCATGCCAGTTGAGCTATGCTCTTGTTGGCAAAATCTCTTTGCTTTTTGAATTTTAGTTTCACTCTCCAACTCCTCCGCTATTTGGCATTTGGGATATGCTTTCACTCAAATTTTTCTATTGCTTCCACTATCAAAACCATGTATAAAAAGAAAAAAAATTAAGGGCCGTTTGATAATGTTATGGTTTCCTATTTTCTGTTTTTATTTTCTAAAAGCTAAAATCAAAAACATGTTTGATAACTGTTTCTGTTTCTTGTTTCTTTAAAAAAAAAGAGTCAGAAACAGAAATGTGTTTGATAACTGTTTTTTAGTTAACAATAAAATTTAGTACGTATAATATAATAAAATTTAACATGCATTAAAACAAATATAAAATAATTATAAAGAGTTTAGAGAATGTTTTCAACCTCAAAGCAAAATTAAAATAATAATAATAATAATAATAATAATAAATTTTATCCTTCAAATGTTGTTCAAATTTGATATACAATGTCATCTCTCACTCCAGACAATTCACCTTAAATAATGTCGGCTGAGTTAGTTCAATTAGACCAATTTTTAAATTGTCCGACAAACTTTGTAAATTTTCAACGATAATTAATTTATTGCACAACATGCTATTGATATATAGTTTTGTGTCAACTTGATAATGAGACATTTATTTAAGGTTGGACAATTGAGCATACCCACATTTCTTTTCTCATTAGCCAATCATACACATAAATAAAATTTGAAAACGGAAAGAATAAATATATTTTTTTTTCTTTGAAAGTTAATGGTAAACATAAAATATCTTATTAATTAATTTATTCACCAAAAAGAAATTAAAACTCTACCAAATTGAAGGAAAATAATTGAGATTTAAGTAGAAAATAATAATTAAAGGCTTGTTAATGAAAAGAAAAAAAAAAGAAAGAGAAAAGGATTAAAAAAAAGGAAAAGGAAAGGAGAAAGAGTAAAAGAAAAAAAAGAAAGGATAAGGAACCCTAAACCTTAAGGGTTTGTTTGGGCGCTGAGTGTGTTATAATAGTTTGTAGAGTTAAATAACTCTGCAACCCAAATACAAACTATTATAACCTAGACTAAACAACTCTACATCCGAAACGTATATTATATAACTCCACAGACTATTATAACTTACTTAGTGCTCCAAACAATCCTTAAAAGTTATGATGAAAGAGAGAGTAAGGAGAGGGAAATAGGAGAGATGGGTGTAGAAGAGAGAAAGAGAAATATGAAGTACATGCATGAAGATTGTAAAAAAAAAAATAGAAACAAAATTTTGAAGAACTACTTTTGCATTTTCTCAAATTTTCCCATTTTTAAAAATGTTTCTAAAAATTTTAAAAACAAGAAACAAGATGGTTTATCAAACATGTATGATTTTTTAAAAATGAGAGAAACAGAAACCATAAACAGGAAACATGAGCATTATCAAACGAGCCCTAAGTGACCGTATACAATTTATCTGTTTTTTTTTTCTTGTACCAATAACTTAATTTCATAATGTCAGATGAATAGTAAAGTTTTTCTTTCCTCTTATCAAAGAATTCAAAGCTTTATGAAAAGAATGAAAATTAAAAATCTTCATTCTTAGTAAGAGAAACATTGAATCGTGTAAAAGAAAAGATCTTATTTTAGTACTCGATGAAGAGGTAGAGTATAAAACTATCTATTCATGTTACATTAGATTTGAATTTTGACCTATCGTTGTTAATTAGTAGATTATTTGTATTTTTTTTTCACCAATTATTCCAAATATGACTTGCACAGATAAAAAAAAATTCAAACTGTTATGTTCAACGCGAAGCTATATAAAATATTTGAAATATTCTGTAGAAGAATAAATATTTTTTCCTTGAAAATAGAAATGTGAATTTTGTGAATATTGCAAATATGCAAATGTGAACGAAGACTGAAGAGATTGAAATTAGTCTTTTTTTGTTGTTGTCGTCGTCTACAAACGATCCAAGAAGTTGAAGAACAATTTCCTCTACAAATGGTAAAGTATAATTTCATTCAATGAACTTGAATCATTTGCAAAAACAGGAAAAGGGTAGGTAATAATTTGTATAAAATAATCTATATATTAAATTAAAATATATTCTTTTTTTTTTTTAATTTTAATAATTGTTCATATTAAATTCTGTACTTCATTGTGGAGATTTTATTGGTAAAAATGGCCATGAAGAACTCAAGCAATTAAAATTGATCAAGAGAGGTTCTATATACACGTACATACTCAGACCATAGAGAGAATATGTGCTAAATTCATCTAATGATATTGTGGTCATACTTGAAGGGATAGAAGTAGCTAGGCTTTCTAAAAAAAATTTAGTCACTATTATCTTTCCTTCTATAAATTGTGGAAATATGTTCACATTGTGTCTTTTCTTGCATAAAAATTATTATTATTATTCAACTAATTTCGATAAAAATTAACTTCAAACTAGCAATAGGGACTCATTTTAAGATTTATTAAAAGTATAGAGACTAAATTTAGACATTTGAAAGTATATGAACTAATATGGAATGTAATCAAAAGTACAGAGACCAAAATGATATTTTCACCTATATCATATTCAACCTTAGATTTTTGTTTTTAATTTTTTTTTAAAGAATATAACATTGAACTCACTGTGGAGAGAGATCCAAATTCGAAGATACATTAACGAATTTAGTTATCTTCAGGTTGTGATAAAATTCTTTTCTTTTCTTTTCTTTTTTCTTTTTACTACGAGCTTATTACATAAAACTACAAAGACTTGTCGTTATTACATAGGCTTTTTTTAATTGTTTTGTGGAGTAAAATTCCTATATCTATAGATTGTTAAGTGTGTACTAGGAAAAAAATAAAATTTTCATAGTCTTTTAGCTTAAGATTTTGGGTTTGGTGGCGTAATTTAACATATGCCAACATTTACATCCAGATTTCCATGAATTGAAAGATTCAATATAAGTGTCGACCAATATATATTTTCGTAATATTGAAAAAAAATGCCAACAAAATATGTTGAGAAATATTACAAATTTCGACAAAGATATCCCCAATATGAATATTTTTTTTACTCGTTAGTCCTTGCTTAAATAATGCTAATGAAATTTGGGTTGACCATAAAAATAAAGACAACATGAAATGGAAAGCAAGAAATAAATATGTCATCAAATAGACATTTAATTTTTGTTTTTAAAATTTGACTAGGATTGTGAAGACTTTTTTTGGACGGGGGAGGGGAGAGAAATTATAAATTTGGTCCTTATGATTTTAAGAAGGTTAGAATTTAGTCCCTATGGTTTTAAATGTTAGAATTAGTCTCTATGATTTTGATAAAACCTTTATAAATAAGTTTTATATCAAAACCATAGGGACTATTAATTATGAGGTTTTATCAAACCATAAGAACGAAATTATAACTTTTAGAATCATAGGGACTAAACTCTAACTTTCTCTAAACCATAGAGGCTGAATTTGTAATTTAACCTTTTTTTAGCATGAAGACGTTGTTAAGAGGTAGATTACAAGAAAAGTTCAAAATGTCGATGTCAATGGAAATGTCGAGGTCCAGATTTTACGGAAATATCGATGGCAATGGAAATGTCGATGGAAAATTTGAGAAAATTTATGGAAATTGTGAAAATTGATGGAAATTATTTGAATTAGTCAATGAAATTTTGATTGTGGCTTAATTAGACAATAATTGACCATTTTTAAGCATCATATCTAAAAAATAAGACAATATTATTTAGATATAAATGTCGATGCGAGCAGGAATTTTGAAAAAAAAATATGAAAATTGATAAAAATTTTGAATTATTTCATGAAACTTTAACTATGATTTAATTGTACTATAATTGATTATTTTTAACCATCATATCTAAAATATATATAATATTTATATTAAAATGTTAATGGAAATGGAAATGTCGATGTTAGCAAAAAATTTAGAAAAATTATGAAAACTGATGAAAATTGTTTGAATTATTAAATGAGACTTTAATTATAATAACTTAATTAAACTATAATTAACCATTCTAAATTGATTATACAACATAATATCAAATATTGATAATTAGTTACAAAATTGAAGGACATATGAAATATGTGCATATGATAAAATCATTGTGAATTGTTGAATATAAAGCTCTTAATTTAAGAAAGAAATTGGAGAGAATTAGAGAAAATTTGAGTGATAGAGATAATTGAGAATTTGAGATTGAGGTGTGAAGGAAGTGAAAATGAAATAGATATTTATAGTGGTAAAAAATAATAAAAAATTAAAATGTAGATCAATAAGAAAAATTTAATAAAAATATTTTTTTTGTGATTTAGAAGGTATTTGAGAAATTTAAAAAATTTGATGTGAAGTTGATGTGAAAAGGAAAAAGTAATATATATATATATATATCATTAATTAATTAATTAATGTTCACTTATTTCAGTTGTTTGTGTAAAAAAAAAAGGATGCAGGAGTCAAGCGACCAAGCATCAGCCAACTGTTTCACGCGATTAAAAAATAAATGCAAAACGCAAAATGTCCATGACGTGCCGTCGAAATGGGAGAAAAAATAAAAATTTCCCCATCCGACATGTCGATCTCGTCGAAACGTCAAAATTTTGAGCTACATTTCGACATGTCGCTCGAAATTTTACACCATGATTACAAGTACAAATTAACATTATTAATCAACAAATTTATTTTTTAGAAATAGAAATACATACTTTTTTTTAGTTCATCTATTGTGGGAGTGGGGAATTGAACAATCAACATTTGCAATTATTATTTGATACTTTATCCATTGATATATGTTCGGATTGACAAATTAACATACATATTTACATATAAAAATGCGTGTTTACATTAACACATATGCATAGAGTGGTGTGAAATTGAGGACATGTAGAGAGAAAATATGTATTAAAATAATTCAATTAATGATCATAGTTGAAGGGTTAGGTTGAAGAATTAACATGAATACGCCTCAATAGTCAAGACATCACTTTTTTCCTTCACTACTTTTTTTTTTAAAGTTAGAGGTTCAAATCTGCTTAACGTTTATTGAACTAAAAAAAGGGGTTAGTTTGAGGCAACTACGCTCCCCATGGAAATTTAAAGTTATAAAGACCATAGACTTTATAAATTGCGGAACCTTTAACGGGGGGGCTTGAAGAGTAAATTCATTTCTATATCAATTTTTTCTATCCCATTTTATTATTGATTATAAAAGAATATTACATATTTAACAGTTAAATTATCAAAAATACCATTGAACTATGGGGTTGGTTTCAATTATATCCCCAAACTTTGAAAAGTTTCATTTTAACCCTTGAACTTTGATATTTGTTTCAAAAATACTCTTGAAGGCTTTTTTTCACTAAATTCATGGTCGAAAAATGATGTTTTTGCATTTGTATTGTTGCTTATGTGAACATATTTAAACATATACGTTGAAAAAAAAAAACAAAACATATGCAAATACGTTATTTTTCGTCCATAAATTTAACGGAAAAACCTTCAAAGGTTGTTTTGAAACAAACTTCAAAGTTCAAGGGTTAAAATAAAACCTTTTAAAGTTTAGAGGGATAATTGAAACCAACTCCCATAGTTCATGGGTATTTTTGATAATTTAACCCATATTTAACCATCTAAACAGTATTTCTTATTCATCGACCTGAGGAAATTCTCTATTCCCATCTTCATAGTTTTTTTTATTTTTTATATTTAGTTTCGAATAATTAGTTTGACGTGGTCTTTTTTTCATAAATTATTAAGCAATTGTGTACATTAGAATAAATTTAAATATTTAAAGAGAGATGTGCATGTACCATTTTTCAAATAAAACGACTCAGACTTGTCATTACATGACATGATCATGGACTATATTTATTTTTTTGTTTTTTTGTTTTATGTTTTATAGAATAGAATATCAATATATATTTACATGATGTAGTATCAATACAAGTAGTTGATCAATAGTTTTGTAATCTGAAAAAAATGCCAACAAAAATATAAAAAAAAATATTGAAAAGTACTAGAAATGTTGACAAAAATCACTAATATGAACATTTTTGTAACTATTACTCCTTAATTAATAATATATCATTAAAATTTAAATAAAAAATTAGTGATGTCATACTCGAAAATATTAATTTCTATGAACTGACATTTTTGAATGTTAAATATCTATTTTATATTATTCAATTAAAAACTTGAGAGAGGGTGTAATTGATTTTTAATTTTTTGATTAAGTTCAAACTCAATTTTCTAATTGAAAAAAATGATGTAAACAATAGGAAGACTGAAGGATATTCTTCCTTCTTTTCCTAGAAAGAAAAATGAAACTTCAATGTATCAAAAGAAGAAGAAGAAGAAGAAACTTCAAGATGGATTCTTTCTATACCAAAAGTCAATTAAATGCATAAAAATCTTCCCCCCTCTTTTACTTCTTCAACTTAGCAATTAAACTTCCTTATAATTCAATAATTTCCTTCGACCTTTTTTTTTTTTGGGTTTTGGTTGGCTTCAACATCAAGTTGGTCATTTCATATAAAAGCAGAGAAACTTGAAGGGTATTTTGCCCATCCTCAATCATATTAGTGAAGTCCCAAAATTAGAAATGAAAACTTATGCCATTGTTCTCATAACTATCGGCTCTGTGATAGCCGCTGCAGTGATTTTGTGTTGTCTTTGTAAATATGGGGGTCGTAAAAAGCAGAAAACAAGAACACCCACATATATAGCTAGCGCTCCAAGGCCAAGGCCACCGCCTCAACAGATGAACCCTGATCTTGAACGCGGCCAAGACACTCAAAGAAGTGAAATTAAGAACGGTGGGATGACTATTCTGGCTGGAGCCGGGGCTGGTTTAGCTACTGCAGCTGTGGTTACTAGTTTTATCAATGAAGGAGGAGGGGAAGGAGGAGGAGATGGTGGCGGAGGTGATGGTGATGGCGGTGGCTGTGGTGGAGGCGGCTGTGGTGGCGGTGGTTGTGGTGGTGGGTGTGGAGGTTGATATGAGTGAAACAAATGCGACACTAAAAGCTTGATGTAATAGTTTCCTCTAATAAGAATCAGTTGTGTAACTTTTGGCTTTTATCGTTAGCTTCATGTTTATCTTTCTAATTTTGGGTGTTTCACATTTGCTTCTAATATGTATTTAGTCAACAATTTTTCCCAAATTTAGTAATTTCCAATTATTAAAAAAGTACCATTTTGATAATAATCTATTATTAATAATAATTCTACATTTGCTTCTAATATGTATTTAGTCAACAATTATTCCCAAATTTAGTAATTTCCAATTATTAAAAAGTACCTTTTTGATAATAATCTATTATTAATAATAATTCTACTTGGTTGTAAATTGTTGACCGCAAGTGTTTGGTGTGAAGTATTAATATGGATGATGACTAAAGGGTTGTCGTCTTCTAGGCTTGGAGTATAAATCTATATATCTTCCAAATATGACAATTGATTGGCTCTATATTGATTTAGATAAACCAATCTTAAAAGATGTAGAAATTTAAACTAAAAAGATAAAATGAAATAAAAGAGGTAGAAAGAGTTTTTGAGATTTGATATCACTCTATCGATTTAATCATTCCAAATAGTTTTCAATTATTCCCCCTCATGAGTTGTAGGCAAGAATTCTAATTTACCAAACCTACCTCTCAAATAAGTCATATCTAATTCTCTGTTTCAATTTCAATATCCCTATCTAAAATTAAAAATTCATTAATAACAATTTATTTATTTATGTCACATAGAATTTTGCCTCAGTCTTCTAACTCAACCAAGTCCTATGTGGAATTATTAAGATCTGCCCTAAAATTTCCTCTCTCGATGATTAGAATCTAATCCTAATTAAAACCAATCCCATGTCCTCAGTGTCTGATCAACGCTAAGGTGTTTGTAGCATTTTTCGTTCGTCTTCGTGACAGCATTGCGATACTCACTGCAACATCTTGACAATGTCCCTTCAAGCCCAATGGCTTCTGCAGCACTATTTTGGCTCCACATCCTAACAATCTCCCACTTGGAGACAAAGTAGTGATATATTGCCTCTCATTGCAACGAAAAAATGATCATTTTGGCAAACTCCAAGACTCAACTCCCGCTACAAAAATTATTTCCGATCTTCTTGGTAAACTCCAAGGCTCGAATCATGTAAAGTAAATAAGTTAACAAAATAGGCAACCATTAGAAAATAACTGTAAATCATTTATGCTCGCCCCAAGGTATGAGCAAGCCATGGACCTGTCCCCAAAACGTAAGAGACAGACACGTACTCCCACTTTAGCTAAGTGATAATAACCGACATCTTCTTTCAACTCGATCGAACAACTGTTCCTGACGAAGATACATTTTGTGAATGGCTTGACTTCTTTATTCAAGCATGTTGCCAAGCTAAAGACTCGACCTTTGACCTTAAAAACTACATTGCTCTTCCACTTGGATGCCTCTGTTCAGGCAACTTCATCAATTCATTTGAACTCTGACAATTGGGGGTTCATGACAACCATTAAAATTGACTTTCTCTCTCGGGCTTCTCATCTTTCTACCCATGGTGATTGTTTGATACACTTATATGAATGTATTTTTGTAATATATGAATAAGAGAGATATGAAGTATTTGGGACCCACTTCGATACACACATAGGCTTTAGGTCGTGTGTCGATGTGTTTTGCCCTTTGGGGTAGCTTTGCGAGCATATGACTAGAATTGCTCTGTCGTCTTGAGATTACTCGATGTGTATAGTATGAGCAGATTAGCTTTGCTATGCATCTGGATATTACTCGATGCATAGTATGACTAATTGCTCTGTTATGTATGGGAGTTCAACCGATGCATAGTATGACCAATTTGCTCTACTATATACATCGATATCCTTTGTATATAATATGATTAATTTGCTTTGTTGTGCATATTGAGATTACTTTGTTCCAATATGACCAGTTTCGAGTACATGTTAAGTGGTGAATTTTCCTATTCATGCGAATATGTTTTAAAGATCTCAGGGCCTTAAATATTTCAAATTGCTTATTTTGCGATTGAATTCACAAGTATTTCAAGATTTTATACCCGCAAGAATATTTATAATATAATGTTTATGAGCTACCCTTGATGATTGTTAATATTAACCATTTTCTTAAACTTATTTTCTTATGAACTCCTACCATTCACTGAGCTTGTTAGCTCACTCTTTTCTTAAATTTTTATCAAGATCGGGGTCTGCCACCAATCTTATATAAATTACACATCATTTTACACATGCAAATATAGTATTTTGTTTTGTCTTTGTAACTCGAGTAGCTAGCATTTTTTGATGACATTATACTGCCACCTAGATAGTCGATATAAGATCTACTAGATAGTCGATATAAGATCTACTATCAAGATTTATTCTTCATTACATTTATATGTAATTCTTGGAAAATACTTAACATGTAGAATAGTTTCTACAAGTTAACACCAAGAAGCCTATCTCAGTTAGTGTAGTGGGAGACATTTAGATGTCATTAAGTAAAAATTGTTACATAATGCTGAATATGGTGTTTTTAGTAACCATAAGAGAAATTCAATTTCTCGAACTTTATTATAAAAATGTTCATATAGTATGAATTACTTTGAAGTATGAAAGTTTATATTTTCAAAATTGTTTGAAATACATTCAGCTGAAAATAAGAACAATTTGATATGTTAAAAATGTTGACATATACTATACTACAAAATACTTAGATATTCAGGATTATAGAATCCAAAATAGAAAGACATTGTTTTCTCCTAAAAGATGATACTTGACTTTGGTTGTTAAGGTTGATTAACATCAACTTGAATAGAATGGAAAGACTAGTAAGAGGTAATTCTCTAAAAAGTTAGTTAATTACTTTACTTGTCTGTAGATCTTGCCTTTCATGCAAGATAATCATTGGGCCTTTATTAGATAGGGCTAGAACGCCAAAGAATATTTTGGGCTTACACATTCTGACCCAAGTGGTCTGGTGAATGTAAAGGTCAAATAAAGTCATGAATATTTCGTCACTCTAGCTGATGATCATTCAAGTTACAATTATCTTTACCTAATACAACATAAGTCTAAATTTTTTGAAATGTTCAAGAAAATAGGACTAATGTTTAAAAATCTATTAGGTAATTAAATCTATCAAAATATTATGATCAGATCATAATAGAAAGTACATGAACCTTACGTACTAAAACTAATTGATAGAAAATGAGTTTTTATCTCAATTATCTTAATATCAAGTGCAATTTTGTGAAATTATGCTGCAATAGGAGAAACATGACCTTGTTAGACATGGTCACATCAGTAATGAGTTACACACCATTACCATACTCCAATTAGGAAATGCAATAGAGATTGTATGGTGGACATGATTCCCTCCAAAAGTGTCTACGAGACAATTTTAAGACTATAGAACAGTAGTAAAGCTAGTTTACAACACTCTACCATTTGGGAATGTTAAGCTCATGTGCTGAACAAGCCTAAAAAGTTTGCATATGTTTAGAGATAAGCCTAACTGTAGGCCACCCCTAGGGAGTATAAAGTGGTCTTTTATGTAGTCCTAAAATGAATAAGGTATTTATATGACAAATATCATTTTTATAAGAACTGTCAAATAAAAGACTACAAACCTTTAATAAGGTGAGATAGTGTTAATAAATTGGTTCCAAGTGAAGTCACTGAATAGTTAACAAAAGTTGTTAACAATTTAATTATATTTGAAAGTCAAATGGATCCTAGTCATGAATTGGATAAGCCTCATCGTAGTGGGAGAGTTATGAGATGACTCAACTTTTACAAGGACTTAATTGAAGCCCAAATTGTCATGTTAGATGACTAAGTTGAAGGCTTATTACTTGCAAATTGAGACTAATGGCAAAAGGTTAAACCCAATAGAAGAAAGTAGATTGCGAGTAAATTTTCTCACTTGTTGTCATATTGAAGTCTGTAAGCATTATATAATTCACTGTTGCATATGTGATATAAAAAAAAAAGAATGTTTAGAATTCTTTTATGAAAAGAAATCTAGATAATGCATCTATACAAATCAATCAAATATGTTTATTTTCACAGATCAAAAGAAAAAGGTTTGCGAAATAGTAAAGGTTCATTTATGAAATGAATTTTACCATTAGATCTGTGAATATAAGGTTTGATAAAAGTATCAAAATCTATGACTTTGAATAAATATTAATGAAACTTGTATAGACAAGAAAATCATTAATTGCTTAGTGGATTTTTCTCATGTTTTATGTTGGTGATATTTTTACCCATTATGAATTATGTAAGATGTATAACATAAAACGTTGATTAAGTAACCAATTTCAAATAAGTGATTTGAATGACTCAGTATATTTTACATGTCCAAAATGAAGATTTTAAGGACAAAATGTTAACTTTGTCTCAAATATCTTATATTGACAAAATTGTTGTCAAATATTTGATATTTATGTCTAAGGAAGTGTATCCTAAGACCCCTCAAATGTTGAGAATATATGATATGCATAAATGAGACTAAACATTTAATATACAATTGGTTAGCATATATCAGTTACACGAATGGTATGACCATTGAGTAGAAAATTAAAAACTTTCTCAAATTATCTATGGATAATGAGAAATTTTTGTGTATAGAGTTAAAGATTTGATCTTTACAAGATACACTGATTCTTACAAAGATTTAGGAAATCTATATAAGGATAAATTTTACCCTAAGTGGTAGAGTATGGTATACAAGTTAAATTATTTTGCTTGTGAAGCAACAAAAAGACTTGTCTTACTCAAATAGTTCCTTGAAGATCTGAAAGGTGTTTCATATATGATTTAGTCTATTCTCTTTATTATGATAATAGCAGTGCAAAGACTAATATTAAGGAAATTACAAAACATCAATGTATAGGGAATCATATCGAGAGAGAGAAAGCATCATGGTAGTGACTAAGATGACTTTTTTAATGGCAGTTCTTTGGATCTATATAAAGAGACTCTCCAGGCTAAAGTGTTTTAGGGTCACCTAGAATGTCTAGGATTACGAGACATGTCTCATCTTTGCTAGGGCAAGTGGGAGAATATGTTGGGTATAGAGTATGCCCTAGGATACATGTCTCGCCGGCTTTAGTGCAAGTGGGAGATTGTTGGAATTTATGCCTTAAAGCCTCGTAATTAATAATTTATTTAATAATGAATAATAATTTTGATTATTTTATTTGCAATATAATATTATCCATTATATGAAAAATATAAGGTTATTAGTGTAATCTTGAACAGTATATATGGTTGACATACGAGAGGATCATGTTTAAGAAATAACCTAAAGGGTCATAGTATATGGATAAGGTTTGGTGCCTTATCCTAGTACCACTATTGATACGGCTCATTTTGTAATAGTTACAAATGATTTGATCCAAATCATTCATATGGAGACATGTGAGTGGAGGTATCTTATACAATGAGTTTGTATAAGACTGGACCACGAAATATTTAATCTCTCTTTATAAATCCGTTAATTGAGAAGATTAATATTTCATCAAGATGATCATATGCGACTCGATCTTAATCCTGAGTGAGTTATGAACTCCTGCCTGTGAGGGCTTGTCCTTTGATTTGCATGGGTGAGAGTGGCTTTTATAGCCGATTCAATATGCCTACCATTTTGGGGACTTGACCAAATAGGGAGCTGGGAACATAAGCTCACAAGATAG
The DNA here is from genome assembly GCA_033996785.1 of Trichosanthes truncata. Classification (NCBI taxonomy): domain Eukaryota; kingdom Viridiplantae; phylum Streptophyta; class Magnoliopsida; order Cucurbitales; family Cucurbitaceae; genus Trichosanthes; species Trichosanthes truncata. The sequence continues at coordinate 81,587,479 of JAWPNB010000003.1, forward strand.
AATTCACTCATTCCCATATAGGGTAAATAGATGAGTAGTTCCCTTAAGTGCTGATTTCGGGACTTGAACAATTGGGCCCCACCCTCTCATTGGCCCGAGAGGGACTTAGTTTATAATTAGATTATAAATATATTGTTCATTAGAGAATCAGTGGAACTTAAGGTGCAATATGTAATTATAGGGGTAAAACAGACTTTTGACCCAGCTGTAATTACGAACAACTTGTGAATGATCGACTTGCATGTAATGATTATATCTATGGACACAACTTGTCCTACAGTGCATAAGAGTGCAACTCTAAGTCTATAGTGAAGTGACCTATAGTTAATGAATGAAAATTAATTAATTAAAGAGTTTATTTAATTAATTTTTTATCATTGGAGCTTATAATCTATAGGTCCATAAGGTCCCATTGCTAGTTCATAGTAATACTAAAAGATCAATTTAGTTGAAAGAAAAATTTGAAATGTTCAAATTAATATTTAATATGTTAGATATATTAAATATAAAAGAGAAAAATATATTTATTGTATTTGATACATTAAATATTAAAATAATTAATGTATATTAGATACATTAAATAAAATATATTTATTAAATTTGAATTGGATTCAAATTAGAAAATAAATGTCGTAGGAGAATTTTAAACGGTTTGAATAAGATTCAAATTGGTTAGATAAATATATTTTAATATATTATATATTAAAATATATTATTTAATTATTTTCCCTGAACCACTATAAATAAGACTCTAGGGGTGAGCCATTGTGCATTCTTCACAACACACATCTCCTCAATAGAGAGAATTAGAGAATTCTCTCTAGACCTCTTCCTCTCCAATCCCTTGTGGATTTTCTTTCAAGAGGCTCCCACAAGCCTTGGTCCTGTGTTCGAGTAATAGCCAGGAAGATTTTGTGGAAGAGATAAAGATCTGCCAGAAGAATCTCCATATTTAGAAGGTATTTATTGCTTAACCCTTGTATTTTAGTTTAATTCTAAATAAATCAAAAACGATTCATATGCTTCCGTTGTGAGTTTAATTCGATTATTCCTTTCAGTTATTGCAACTACTATCAAGATACCATATATCTTCGGTGCTTGTTTCTTGGACATTAAAGGTGAGAAAAAGAATACCTTGGTCATTATCCTGTTGTTCATGCATTAGGGTTGTCTCTATCTGATTAGCCTTTTTGGACCAATAATCTGCTTGAAAATGACCATAACGTCCACAATTGAAACATTTTATGTGAGAATAATCTCCACAGCCTCTACCACTGCTTCTTTCTCAACTTGAACTTCTTTCCCTTCCTCTATTTAAAGAAGCTTGATTATCGCTTGTTTCAAAATCAAAATTTTTGAAGTTGATTGATCTTCCACTTCCTCGGCCACCACGTCCATCTCTTCTTCCGCTAGATCTCCCTCTAGAAGAGGTTTGCATATGAAAAGCTTCTTCTGAAGGAGTAGAATCAAATCGCTTAAATCTAAGCGCATGAGATTGGAGAAAACCCATTAAGCTATTGATGGAGAGAGTTGACAAATCTTTGGATTCTTCAATTTCATCGACAATGTGTTCGTATCTTCTAGTCATGCTTTTAAGGATCTTTTCAACCACTCTTCGATCTTCAATTGCTTCTCCATTTTCTCTCGGTTGATTAACAATTAGGAGAACTCGATTGAAATATTCTTCAATAGTTTGAGCATCTTTCATTCTAATGGTATGAAATTCAGCTCGAAGTGCTTGCAATCTTACCATTTTTACCTTGTCTTCTCCTTCGTATAGATTCTATAACGCATCCCATGTTGCTTTAGCAGTTGCGGCTCCTGAAATTCTTTCAAAAATATTTTCATCTACAGCTTGGTAGATAAAAAATAATGCCTTTTTGTCTTTCTTTCTAGCATCTTTCAACTCATTGAGTTGTTGTTGTGAAAGACCTTCCTCACGTTCTTGCTCCACATAGCCATTTTCAACAATGTCCCAAAGATCTTGAGATCCATAAAGAACCTTCATTTGTTGACTCCAACGTGTATAATTCTTTCCTTCAAAACGAGGAAGCTGAGGTTAATATTGTTGGATGACATCTTTTAACTTTCGCTCTGATACCACTTTGTTGGAAACGTCAATGAGCCCACGATAATACTCACTCTAAATCTCACAAGTTTGAAGAGAAGAAACTTGTTCTCTTACAAAACTCAAGAACACACAAGAGAATAATATTGTTCTCTTGAATAACTCTCTTTGAATTGCTTTGCTTCTCAATTGGCTTGGTTACAAATGAAAGAAATGATCCCTTTATATAATACCCCAAAAGACACTTCTAAAAGACACAAATTAAATAAGTACATGTATACATACTATTCATGTATCTTAACAAAAGAATCTTTGTCACAACCCGCCCCAGATTACTCTACCAAACCTAGAATAGGCTGTGACGACAGTAGACCCCATATGTGTGCAATGGAATTTATTGCTAAGTCTTTATCTCTTATCTCATTTGTCTAACTCTATCTATAGATATCTCATAAATAATGTAGTCAAATTTTCTCTCTTTACTTACAATAAATGATATGTAATGACTTGAAAAGACTGGTGGCAGACTCTGATTAGCTAACTCTGGTTAAAACTCAAGAGCATCCTGGTGGAAAATTGAAAAACAAAAGAATGAGCTAAAAAGCCCAGTGAGTGGTAACTCCATAATAAAATAAATGTTCAAGAAAAATTATTCTTTTACTAAACATAAGCTCATAACTCTGTGGAATAATGTAAATCACGATCAGTTTAGAAACCTTCGAGATCATTTTAAGACATTAAAGTCTGTAAATAAACTTCTCTTGAAACAACAACTCTTAAGTCAACAATTCTTGAAAACATAAGCACGAGTTCGTAAAAACATAGATAGGAAAATTCGTAATTACAGCTCTGAAAAGCATAAACATAACTAGTGAAATTCATCACCAAATCTATACCCAAATCTCTATCATACTATGTACCGAGTAATCTCCAAATACATAGTAGAACATATCTCTGTCATATGTGTACATAGAGCAAACTCTATCGTCTGTAATGCTTCAGGACCAAGATTTGGACCAGGATTCGGAATCCGGATTCGGCACCTAATGGCCCCGGCATTCCCCTGCATCCCCTGCGGCCTGAGCACACTAGCATACTATGGAAACATATTCTCATAGCATACCGGGTAATCACCATGGGTACAAAGATCTAGTAGTTTGAAAACCACTTCCAACATAAACCTCTTAACTTCTCAAACTCTTTCTAAAAATTACATTCTTCTTCTAAAATAGTCTTTCATAAAATTACATTCTTTCTCTAAAATTACATTCTTTTTCTAAAATAGCCTTTCATAAACTTGAGAGATTTCTGAAATAACAGTAAACCTTTACACTTTCTCGAATAATCATCGAATCTCTCAATAATATAAAACATTTTTAAAATCATATTTTCTCTGAATCCACATCTCATATAAATTTCATACATTTTTCAAGAAACATTAAAACTCTTCAAACATCTCAATAATCATACAAATATCTCAAATATTTCTCAAATGACAATTTCAACTAAAAGCATAAAATATTGGCATTTCCATACCATTTTTGGAAATTCATAACATTCTATGAAAATCTCTTAGCAATTTTCTCTAAAATCACACATGATTTATAGAATTCTTGAAAATTCGTAATAATAATCAAATAATAAAAATATTTCGTAAAATAAACCACTCACAAAATTATCGACGCTAGCATTCCGAGTTGCAATTAGTCATTTCGAACTCCGCTCGATCTGAAATTCCAATAATTATATCACAATTTATTCTTCAAACCATATAAGTGGAAAACCAACTTTTCATCCTTAAACAATATCCATTAGTCAAACCTTCAAATACACTTCATCTCTCATCCTTAAATTACCAAGGTACATTTTTGTCATTTTCTTCAATTAACTATTACTTTCTTCTCTCTCCTCATAAACCATTGTTTTATTTTCTATAATAAAAATAATCCTCATCTATCCCTCTCTATAATTCCAACGTAAAAGCCTCCATACAAAAATATCTCTCTTCTTCCAATGATTTCTTTTATGTACTTTTTAATGATAAAAAAATAGTCCATCACTTTCTTCTACTATTCATCTTCTTCGTCACTTCCTTTTACTATTCATCTTCTTCTTTCTTAAGCCTACAAAACATTTCTTCCCTTTTTACATATTTATAACTTTCATTCTAGCCCTTTTGTTTATTTCTTTCTATGATAAATTCTCCTATTGATCTTGCCACACCAACAATAATAATTAAAACCATAACAATCAAAACCTCAATAAGTTTTCTTGGTGTAAGGGAGTAAAAAAAATCTACATAAAACTTCATTCTTTTGTTCAACTCAACCCCAAATTAAAGAAGTAATGTATCCAAGGATCCATCAAATTTATTGAACAATAAGAAGAAACTCAAGAGATAAATCATCCATTTATCTTTTTTTTTTCTTCAAGAAAGACTTACCAGCAAGTTTCCAACGAGCTCCTGGCGAGTTTCCAACGAGTTTTCAGCCATCTCCTTTCCCTCTCTTTCTCTTCCTCTTTCCTCTTCTCCCTTTCTCCTTCTCTTCATTTCTTTCTTCATTTTTCATTTCTCACCCTTTTCCAGAACACTCCTCCCTCTCTTTTTCATTTTCTTTTTCTTATTTTATTAAAACATCTCTTTTTGTGTGGCTTAACAAAAGCCATATGAAATTTCTCTTTTTCTTTTTTTCTTTTTTAAATGAAAACCAAAAGCTTCCACTAGAAGCTTCTTTTATTTATTATTTATTTTTTTATGAATATATATATATATGTATGTATATATATATGTGTATGTATGTATGTATTCTTTTCCAACTTCTTTCTAATATAATACAATACAAACTCCCATTTTCCTTTCTTTTCTAATATGTATATATATATATTTATTAAATACAATTTGTATTCCATTTTCAAAGTTTCAAATTTCTTGTATTTCTATTTTGTCTCAAACTATAATATCTCCATCAACAATTTAAAAATTGAATAATCCATATATCAAATGCATATATCCAATTGCTAGAAGACCAAAATTAGGTCTTACAAATTATTACTCCCTTTTAAGAATTTCGTCCTCGAAATTCAATTAAGGAATGCATTTGAACTTCATTTTTGCATGTTGCATCTTCATTGCACATTTTCTTTTTCTGAGTTCTTAAAGTCATAAGAGGGTGTTACAATCTTCATGCATCAATGAATTCATGTATCTAGGAACTATAAATTCATGTATGTGTATCATGAATCTAGCTTAATTTCTAACATTATTTTGGTATCAAAATTGGACTAATTAATAATGAGCCTTTATTTCAGTCCTTCCCCCATTTTTTTGCTATGTCTTCAAACAAGCTATTAACAGTTAAGGAAGCTTGTAACGACAATTCTAAGTTCTGGGACTTTTTCCCAAGAAGGCCTCTTCTAATCGTATTTTATGGACATTTGATTCTAAAGGAGTTTTTTTTTCTGTTAAATCAATTAAATCTCTTGTTTTTGCTGACCTCACCAATCAATCTCTGATGCATGATGGGAGAAACTGCTTCTCCCCAAAAAATGTAAGTTTTTCTTTTGGACTCTACTTTATAGAGGATTGAATACTGTGGATATTGTCCAACGGCGACAACCATCGACTTACCTCAGTCTAAATTGGTGCGTTCTCTGCAAACAAAGTTTAGAAACATTGGATCATATCTTCATCGATTGCCCCTTTGCTCGGAGTCTTTGGGCCCTGCTCGAAAGTGGTTCTAATATCACGGTCCATCCATATGATAGGGTGGAGGTTTTTGTGTGCGAGGGATTTGCCACCCTTTTGTCTTTGGCCAAAAACGTGGACAAATTTATTTGCAAATTTATTTTAATTATAAAATTAAAAAAATAAAAAAATGGATGAAAAAAAGCATACATAAAAGAACACAAATGACAAAAACGTCAATAGGTAATTCCTTTAACATGAGAATCTTATAAACCCATGTATCAAGAGAGCATCAAAATCTTCTTAGATGCATACCATATGGGGTAATCCAGATGTTCATCTTATAAAAATCTTAGATTCCCACCAAATAAATGGCCCTTTAGGGACCAAAATCATATATTTATCCAAAAATTAAACTATGGGATAAATATAGAAAAGAAAACCATCATTGAATAATTCTTCCCTTCTTTCTTATAAAAAAAGAATGAAACTTCCAGGTGGTTTCCTATACCAAAAGTCAAAATATATAAGATATCACAAAAAAAATTTCCCTCTTTGCTTCTTGAATTAAAATATGTAAATTATAATAACTATATGCTTATGACTAAATGTCATTCCCTTGACTTTCTTGGCTTTGGTTGGCTTCAAACATGTTGTTCATTCATATAAAGCCAGGAGGTTGAAGAGTTTTTTCGTCCATCACATTGATAAAGTCCCGATATTGGAGATGAAACCTTATGAAATCGTTCTCATATTTTGTGGGGCATTTTTAGCCGGTGTGGTGCTGCTGTATTGTTGTAATTCTGCAAGCCGGCCGGAGATGCACGATGATGTTGAACTTGGCGGCGGCAGTGGTGGCAGCGGTGGCTGTGGTGGTAGCGGTGATGGTGGCGGTGGCGTTGGCTGTGGAGGTGATGGTGGCAGTGGTGGCTGTGGAGGTTGTGGTGGTGGTGGAGATTGACATTACATAGAGTGAATAAAGTGCAACAAATTAAGGATTAAGATATCTATATCGATAGAGATATCGAGAAGTACTGAATTTTACATATATGAATGAATATATCATTAAAATATTGATATTAACAAATATTCCTATCATTTAAGAAATTTATATAAAGTGAGCATAGTTCAGCAATAATTGACATGTTCGTTTGAGGTTAGAGGTTCAAATCTCCATACTCCACATTTGTTGTACTCAAAAAAAAAATTATACAAATAGTTTAAATTAATATGTCAGTTTTTTCTACTACTAGATAAATTATAAATCTTCTTTATTAGTATTTATATTTATATTGGTGAATAATTGGTGATAATTTTTATGTTTTATTGATATTTATACGATACGATATTGAAAATATTGTTCAATCTTTAATATCAATCTTAAACCTTCTGATTTATGGATATATCGACATATCATTTTGAATGCTTGATAAGTGTCTCAATTTCCTTTTTGGCTTACTTGTACTTCTTGTTTCAACTATTTTCCCTTTTTAAGCCTTTCTTCTCACAAAGAAACATTTATATACAACTTTTTTCCAATTTAATTAGTAGATTGTGTATCACACCACGCATATGCCTTTTAAAATTCATAACTATTTAATAAAAAAAAAAAAGTGTTGATTAGATCAAAATTCAAAGTAACCAATAATTTTCATTAGTCTTATGAGTTCACGAGTTTCCTTGGTTTTCCATCGCATCTCGATTAACAGTTAGGTCTTAATTCTACAACGTCAGAACCTTTAATAAAATTTATTCTTTTGAGTCAATCTTTTCAATCTTTATTATTTCAAGGCTCTTGACTTTTTTGATTTATGTACATATTATTCTCTTTAAGTTGGAAGTTCAAATACTCACTCCCTTATTATTCTCTTTCTTGAGTTCCCACCCTTTCTTATGTGATAAAAAAAACAATTAAGTATGCTTTGTGTTTTTTTTTTTTTTTACCATGAACTTTTTATTTATCTTTCTAATTTGGATGTTTCTTTCTCTCCGTTTTTTTCTTTTTTCTTTTTTAGTATAAAAATATGTAAGGTGGGAATTCGAATCTCTAACTTTTTAGATCGAGAATCTAATATCTTAATTAGTTGATTTATGCTCATGTTGACATCTAATTTGGGTGTTTTCCTTGCTTAGAGTCATCAATCATTCTTCAATTGGAAATTTTTAATAATTATTGCTTTGAGGATATTGTCGTATCCATTTATTAATGCTAATTCGACTTTGAAAATTCAATATTGCATTTTGTGATGGCAATCTTTGTTGGAAATGGAGACTCACTTTGGGTGAAATCGAAATTTCTTGATGTAATTGGCCTCCCAATTTTTTTAGTTACTTTTCTAAATATGTTTATTATTCTCTTTACTCTTTTCTTTTTTTTTTAACTTCAACAACAAGTAGAGTATCTATTCAAACCTCTTATCTTTTCATGGATCAAGATATATATGTTTTAACCAGTTGAGTTATATGTTCAGTTTGGCATTAATTATTCTCATACATTGATAAAAAAAAAAATTATGAAATATTTTTATGATATTAATGATTAACAATAATTTAAAATTTAAAATTTAATTTTCTTATATGCATATATTTTTTACAAACTTATTGTTATTAAAATGTTTTTAATTATAAAACAATAGACAAATGTCGTTTTTTTTTCTTTTTTTTTTTTTTGTGAAGACTCAGAATAGAACATGCTCCGATTTCCAAAATCGTGGAATGGGGCAAGGATGAGGATTGAAATTTTTCGCAAGGTTGAGAATGGGGAAGGTATCTCTGATTTTGCCTTACCACGATGTCAACGGGGGTGGGAGATTCGAACATTTAACCTCTTAGTCGATGATACATGTTAATTACTTTGTGTTATGCTCACTTTAGCGCCTTGTCCACGATGTCATTCCTATAAGCATGCGAGAGAAATGTGCATTTCTATTTAAATTTCAATTTATTAGTTTAAGAAAATAACAAGATGATATATTTTAGTAGAAATAATGATATAATGCTTACGAAATAATTTGACTTCAAATCTTCTCTATTTCATGGGACTCCTTATGTATGCCATTAAACATTAATTATTTTCTTTAATTAGAATTAAATTATATTTAAGTTAAAGTTGAAAGTAATCTATTCTAATTATCTTTGAACTTATGACATAGAAGCCTTCGTCATTCCTTTTACATACTCGAGATCAAAAAAATTTTTTTATCAAAAGAAATAAATACATTACACAATCAAGTCTCTCCAATATAATCAAGTTTATCAACTTTTCATTAAAAAAAAAAAAAGTTTATCAATTTAAGGAAGAAACTGAGTCCAACAATTATAAATGCATGTCAATAAAAAAAATGGTCTTGTTAACTAAACTATAAGCAAAGCAACAACCGTTATTGTTCGTTAATATGTAATTAATTTCAACATAGTGAAACAACATTATAAAAATTTCAAGATGGTTAAACAACAAACTTTAAACCACTCAAAAAAAAAAGAAAATACTTTCAAGATAGTGAAACTTTCTTCTTTTTTTCTTTTTTAGCTCAATACCATATAGGGTGGGAGGATTCGAACCTCTGACCCTTCTAGTCGAGAGTATATGTGTTAACTAGTTGAGTTATGTTCAGGTTAGCAAAGTTTACTGTTAGAAGATGAAACCCCCTAGTCAGGTCCTTAATGTTCGAGATCATTAAGATGATTTCTACTCCCCATACCATTTACTATCACGCAACCTTTTATAATGGCTTCAATTTCCTCCCAATAGACCACTTTGATGCTTCTTAACTGGCTTAGATAGGGCTGAAATATTCATTTAAAAAAATTAAAATAGACAGCCATATTTGTTGGGACAACTATTCAAAAAATATAATCACTTTCTTTAAGGGCCGGTTTGGAATGCTTTCCAAATGCTTAAAAATACTTTTCTAACACTTAAAAACTCTTTTTTGAACATTTCAAAAAGTTATTCCAAACCCGTCCTAAATCATTTTAAATGGCTAGAGTAAGCTTAAAACCATATTTTGCATTATCTTTCAATCAATTTGTCCATCTCTTAAATTGAATGATTGTTTTATTAGAATTTAGTATGTGAAAGGCAAATCCTTTTTGAGAGATCATATTGGAATGCATATTTAAGATATGTATCATTGTTTTTAAAATTACATGATATTTGAGATAATGTTAGAATTATTCTTTTATTCAACTTTAAATTTGAAATTTCTTTTTACTTAACATTTAAATATCTTATTTTTATTTGGGATTGTCCTTTGCTCCTGTTCTTTCTATCCTGAGTTCTATTCCTTTTTAGTATTTTTAGGATTTTTTTTTTTTATGTAGTACTTATTTGCATATATAACACAATCTAACACATCATATATAAAACAAAAACCACCATGGAATAATCCTTCCCTTCTTTCCTATAAAGAAGAATGAAACTTTTAAAGTGGATTCCTTCTATACCAAAAGTTAAATAAAGATATAACAAAAACTTATCCTCTTTCCTTTTTCAAGTACACAATTATAAGAATTGCCTTATATATAAACAAAGGTAACATTCCCTTGACATTCTTGGTTTTGGTGGCTTCAAACAGCAAGAAGGGAAACTTGGAAGAGTTTAATTTTTTTTTTTCCCCAATGTTGGAGATGAAACCTTCCATCATCATTTTCATAATTTGTGCTTCTTTACTAGCTGTTGTTGTGATTTTATGTTGTTTTTGTATAATTGGAGGTCGTAAAAGGAAAGAATCAACACGGCCTACTACGAGTGGATCTATTAGTTCAAGGCCGCCGCCATGGCCGCGACAAGCGTACTATGATGTTGAGTTCGGACAAGGCATTCGAACATACAGACAAGACACTCAAAGAAGCGAACAAAGCATTCGATCAGACAGACAAGGCGCTCAAACTAAAAGCGAAGAACACAGCATTCGAACAGACGGATCACGCAGCAGTCAAAGAAGCGAACCGAGTGTTCGAAGAGACAGACAAGGCGTTCAAAGAGGCGGACTCAAGGACGGTGGAATGGCCATCTTGGCTGGAGCAGGTGCTGCTATTGTTAAGTAAAATATGGAGCCAAAATGGGCCCATATACATTTGGCCCACATCACACTTTTTGACCTACATATATAAATTTTATATGTGTTTGCGGTAGGATGTGTGAGACTAACGAGAGGAAGAAAAAATCCAGCGGCTGCTTTCTTACGAAACAGTAGAAGAAAAATAAATTCAGTGAGCTTGTGTGATTTTTCTTCAGGTTGTTTGCAAGAGCGTTTTTTTTTCTCCATTGAAGAGTTTTGAGAGCTTATTGTAGAGTGATTCGTGAGCCTTTTCTTTGAGAGAAAAGTGAGAGAAATCATTCTAGAGGGCATTGTAAACTCTTGTAATTTTCTCCCTGAAATTTTAGTGGAACCTGCATCGGTAGCAGAGAACTGGACGTAGCCAACATTGGGTGAACCAGTATAAATTTGGTGTCAATTTCTCTTCCCTAATCTTTTAATTATCGTTCTTGTTGCTTAGAAGTTTAGGTTGGTTTATCTACTCTTTTAAGCTTGTGAGTTCCAATTTTATTCCGCGGTATTTGGAACCATAACCTGATCTGGGATTTTTAGATAAAATATATATTGTCTGAATCTGGTTGAGTGAATTTAGATTAATTATATTTTATCGGCCCCTAACAAGTGGTATCAGAGCATTCGGGTTGTAGAACGATGTCAGGAGGAGATGAGAAATTGGTTACTTTTAATGGATCAGATTTTTCGTTTTGGAAGTGTCAGATATTGGATTATTTGCATTCCAAGGAATTGGATTTGCCATTAGAAGGAAAGCCTGAAGATATGGGAGAAGCTGAATGGAAAAAGTTGGACAGAAAGGTGCTGGGGACTGTTCGCTTGACTTTGACAAAGAATGTGCAAAGCAGTGTAGCGAAGGCAACGACCACAGCAGAGCTAATGGAAGCCTTGTCTAACATGTATGAAAAACCCTCTGTAAACAACAAGGTATATCTCGCAACCAAATTTTTTAATTTGAAAATGGCTGAAGGTGCATCTGTTACTGCTCATATAAATGAATTTGATTTGTTGATGAACAAATTGGCTGCTGTTGAGTTAGAATTTACTGATGAAGTAAATGCGATTTTGTTGTTGAGATCTTTGCCTGATAGTTGGGAAACCATGAAAGCTGCACTTTCTAATTCATGTGGAAAAGAGAAATTGCAGTTTTCACAGGTTAGAGATTCTGCCATTGCAGAAGAGATTCGCAGAAAGGACTCAGGTATTGTTTCTACTTCTGGTTCAGCGTTGAATGTGGACAGAGGGAGGAGTAATAACAGAGGTCATGGGAATCGAGGTAAATCGAAAAACAACAGAAGCAAGTCTAGAAACGGCAGATTAGAGTGTTGGAATTGTGGTAAGATTGGACACCTGAAAAGGAACTGCAAAGCCCCAAAGCGAACTGAGGGGAATGAACCTGGTGCAAATGTTGCTGTTAATGAGGTGCATGATGCTTTGGTTCTGGCAGTGGAAAGTGCTCATGACCCATGGGTGATAGATTCAGGTGCGTCATTCCATACTACAGGACAACGTGACATTCTTGAAAATTATGTTGCAGGAAATCATGGAAAGGTGTATCTAGCTGATGGAGAGCCTTTGGACATCATTGGAACTGGTGACGTGAAATTACAAATGGCGAATGGTTCAGTCTGGAAAATTCGCAAGGTACGTCACGTTCAAAATATGATGAAGAACTTGATTTCTGTAGGGCAGTTAGACAGTGAAGGATATGAGATTTGCTTTGGCCAAGGAAACTGGAAGGTTACAAAAGGTGCCATGGTAGTTGCTCGAGGAAGAAAATCAGGGACTTTGTATATCAACAGTAATGACAAAGACATGGTGGCTGTTGTCGATCATTCGAGTCAGACTGATTTGTGGCACAACAGGTTGGGACATATGAGTGAAAAAGGTATGAAAATTCTTCACTCTGCAGGGAAGTTACAGGGATTAAAGGCAGTTGAACACAAGTTGTGTGAGGGTTGTGTATTTGGGAAACAGAAGCGTGTCAGTTTCTCAAAGACAGGAGCAAAGCTAAAACCTACGAGGTTAGAGTTAGTTCACACTGATGTGTGGGGGCCTTCAGAAGTATCTTCTCTCGGTGGTTCCAGATACTATGTGACCTTCATAGATGACTCAAGCAGGAAGGTATGGACTTATTTTCTCAAACATAAATCTGATGTATTTTCTGTTTTCAAAACTTGGAAGGCTATGGTTGAGAATGAGACAGGTCTAAAAGTTAAAAGCTTGAGGTCAGACAACGGCGGTGAATATGTTGATGGGGAGTTCAAAAGATACTGTGCGGACAATGGGATTGTGATGGTAAAGACTATACCAGGGACACCGCAGCAAAATGGTGTGGCTGAGAGAATGAACAGGACGCTGAATGAGCGTGCCAGGAGCATGAGATTACATGCAGGATTGCCTAAGATGTTCTGGGCAGAGGCAATCAACACGGCGACCTATCTGATCAATAGGAGCCCAACCACATCACTAGACTTCAAGTTGCCTGAAGAAGTCTGGAGCGGTAAACAGGTAAACCTTTCTCATCTAAAGGTTTTTGGTTGTGTTTCTTACATTCACATTGATGCTGCAGACAGGAGTAAATTAGATGCAAAATCCAAGAAATGTTATTTTCTTGGGTATGGTGGAGCTGAGATTGGCTACAGGTTTTGGGATGACCAAAACAAGAAGATTCTCAGAAGCAAGAACGTGATCTTCAATGAGGAAGTTCTGTACAAAAATAGAGCAACAGTTGATTCAGAGTCAAATGAAAGTACAGAAGAGAAGACTCAGTATATAAGTCTTCCTAATGTTGAGACCAGGACAACGAGATTTGAAGATCAGAATGCAGTTACTCCTGAGGAAACAGTTGTGGAAACTGAGAAACTAGTTGTGGAACCTGATGAGCAGACTGTGGAACTTGATGAAGTTCAGAGAACGCCACCTACAGCAGTTAGGAGGTCTTGCAGGACTATCAGACCACCACAGAGGTATTCCCCTACTTTAAATTACATTTTATTGACTGACAGAGGTGAACCTGAATGTTATGATGAGGCAGTTCAACTGGAAGATTCTGTCAAGTGGGAGTTGGCCATGAAGGATGAGATGGATTCTCTTATGACGAATCAGACATGGCAACTGGCTGAGTTACCAAGAGGTAAGAAAGCTTTGCAGAACAAATGGGTGTATAGAATCAAGCAAGAGCCTGATGGTAGCAAAAGGTACAAAGCAAGGCTTGTAGTCAAAGGCTTTCAACAGAAGGAAGGTATTGACTTTAATGAGATATTTTCTCCTGTAGTCAAACTTACTACTATTAGAACTGTATTATCGATAGTGGCAGAAGAGGATCTGTTTCTGGAACAGATGGATGTAAAGACAGCTTTTCTTCATGGTGATTTAGAAGAAGAAATTTACATGATACAGCCACAGGGTTTCACAGTACAGGGGCAGGAGAAAATGGTTTGCAAACTTCAAAGAAGCCTGTATGGTCTCAAACAGGCTCCCAGACAGTGGTATAAGAAGTTTGATAGTTTTATGTGCAACAGTGGATTTCAGAGGTGTCAGGCAGATCATTGTTGCTACATAAGGTCTCATGGTAACTCATATATTATTTTACTGTTATATGTTGATGATATGTTGATAGCATGTGCTAACAGACAGGAAATTCTGAAGATAAAGGCTGAATTATCTAAAGAATTTGATATGAAAGACTTGGGAGCTGCCAAACAAATTTTAGGAATGAGAATTGAGAGGAAAGATGGTACATTGACATTGTCACAGGAAGAGTATGTGAAAAAAGTGTTGAACAGATTTCACATGGAAGATGCAAAACCTGTGAGTACTCCTTTAGCTTGTCATTTTAGATTATCTAAAGAGCACTCACCCACTACTGAGCAGGAAAGAGATCATATGGCTAAAGTGCCATATGCTTCAGCTATAGGTAGCCTGATGTACGCCATGGTTTGCACAAGACCAGACATTGCACATGCAGTGGGAGTTGTTAGTAGGTATATGAGTAATCCAGGGAAGCAGCACTGGGAGGCTGTGAAGTGGATTTTCAGATATCTGAGAGGGACAACTGATTATGCTCTGCATTTTAAGAAGTCAGATTTTAAACTGCATGGTTATGTGGATGCAGATATGGCAGGTGATACAGATGGCAGGAAAAGTACTACCGGGTATGTTTTTACTTTGGGTGATACTGCAATTAGCTGGGTTTCTAGACTGCAGAAGATAGTAGCTCTTTCTACTACAGAGGCTGAGTATGTTGCAGTTACTGAGGCAAGTAAAGAAATGATATGGCTTCAGTCCTTTTTAGAAGAACTTGGCTTGAAATTGGGAAAGGGGACTTTGCATTGTGACAGTCAGAGTGCTATTCATTTAGCAAAGAATCCAGTGTTTCATTCGAGAACGAAACACATACAGGTGAGGTACCATTTCATCAGATCAGTTTTGGAAGATAGAGTGCTGGTGCTTGAAAAGATTTTAGGTAGTCAGAATCCAGCCGATATGTTTACCAAGACCGTTCCTGTTGACAAACTGAAGTTGTGTGCAACTTCAGTTGGACTTCTCCATGAGTAGAGAGGAGTCGCTACCGTTGCAGGGGAGACATGTTGCTTGTTTTGTCTCCAAGTGGGAGATTGTTAAGTAAAATATGGAGCCAAAATGGGCCCATATACATTTGGCCCACATCACACTTTTTGACCTACATATATAAATTTTATATGTGTTTGCGGTAGGATGTGTGAGACTAACGAGAGGAAGAAAAAATCCAGCGGCTGCTTTCTTACGAAACAGTAGAAGAAAAATAAATTCAGTGAGCTTGTGTGATTTTTCTTCAGGTTGTTTGCAAGAGCGTTTTTTTTTCTCCATTGAAGAGTTTTGAGAGCTTATTGTAGAGTGATTCGTGAGCCTTTTCTTTGAGAGAAAAGTGAGAGAAATCATTCTAGAGGGCATTGTAAACTCTTGTAATTTTCTCCCTGAAATTTTAGTGGAACCTGCATCGGTAGCAGAGAACTGGACGTAGCCAACATTGGGTGAACCAGTATAAATTTGGTGTCAATTTCTCTTCCCTAATCTTTTAATTATCGTTCTTGTTGCTTAGAAGTTTAGGTTGGTTTATCTACTCTTTTAAGCTTGTGAGTTCCAATTTTATTCCGCGGTATTTGGAACCATAACCTGATCTGGGATTTTTAGATAAAATATATATTGTCTGAATCTGGTTGAGTGAATTTAGATTAATTATATTTTATCGGCCCCTAACAGCTATGGCTACTGCAGCTGCGGCCCTTGGTTTAGGTAGTGAAGGAGGAGAAGAATATGGTGGCTATGGTGATGATTATTGTGGAGATGGTAGCCGTGCCGATGGCTATGCCGATAGTTGGGGCGACGGCAATGGTGGGAGTGGTGGTGGTGGCGCCTGTGGAGGTGGCGGTGGTGGCGCTGGCTGTGGAGGTGGCGGCGGCGGCTGTGGTGGTGGCTGTGGCAATGGCTCTCAACTTTGAGAATTGATATTAAAGGGAAAAAGGTGCAACACCTCAAGCTTTTTCAGATTCCTTTGTTGCTTACTTCTTGTTCCAATTGTCTTTTCCTTTTCCAAAAAGCTTTTTCGTCTTTTCATTTTCATTTTCTTCTTTGATAAGAAACTAACAATTCTGTATAATTTTTCCTTTTATCATCAGCTTTTTGGTGATCTTTTTAATTTGGGTATTTCATTTTCTTTTGATATATTATGATTTTAGAAATAGTTTAGCTCAATTAGCAAAGGCATATGAACTCGACCAAAAAGTTAGAAGATCGAATTATTCTATCTCTCTTTTTTGTTGAACTAAAAAACATTATATATGGATCATAACAGTTATAAATATTTAATAAAATGTTAAATAGATTATATTTAGGATGTAATATATACTCAATTATATTACTAGCTACTATTGTATTATTATTTTAAATAAAAAACATATGGCTATAAAGTGTTAAATATATACTTTTTCATTACTCAATATAATTATCATTATAAACTTTCAATCCATGCGTATTCATATCTATCACATACAAATTAACTAAATATAAATATATAAAATTTATGTCACGAAAATATTACCAATTATTTTTTTATTTCTCTCTTTACAATTAAGTTACATTATTAAAATAAAGTTTAAAATAAAAAATATTGCTTTCGTTTCTAAGTTTCCTTGATAAAATGAAAAGGTCAAAAAAATCACATAATGATTTTTTTTTTTCTTTTTTCTTTTTTTGATTTCAAAATCACAAAATGTATGATTAGTTCTCAATAAAATGTAAAGAAAAATTCGTATTGTATAAAAGCACGAAAAAGAAAACATGTATTTCTATTGATAAATTAATTTTAAGAATTTTTTTTGAATACTAAGACACAAAATATGACAAGATAACAAACTTCAGTAATAAAATAATAATAGAACTCAAAATAGAGATACAAGTACTCCCAAAGTAGTCTACCCTATTCATCTTCTAAATTCAATCTTCACTAGAACTTGGAAAATGAGTTCTCCAAAATATTTCAAGACTCTCTCAAAGTTATTGATGGTTAGATGAAAGAGTTTGGTGACAACTATATGGAATAATTCAAAATATAAAAGGATAGCTAACATATTTTGATGCCTTGAAAATCTATCCAAAATCTTGAGGAAAGAAACTTTTAAAATAGACTTATAATTAATGGACAATCCATGGAACTTTAGTTATTGGAGTTATAATATGTACCCTAGGTCCAAGATTTTGAATCTAAATTCGACATAATGATCCAATCGAGAGTCTTATGGTAGTCTCCTGTTGGCAAGATTCTATCAATTTTGAATCTATGACTTAAACATGTCACGACTAAGCACTATTAACTATAAAGTTCCAATTCATGAGTAGATTCCCACAAAAGAAAAAAGGTTAGACCCTGTTAGTGTAGATAGTATATATGCTTTTTATTTAATTCTTTTGCACTTGCTTTAATTGAACAATCTCATACCTTGTTGTTTAAAAATTCCACCCATTTCGATGTAGAGTCATTTTGTTTGTGTAACCTTTACCTGGATGCCTCCATGAAAGTTGTGCTCAATCAGTTTTCATCCTTTTCAACTTTGAACATCATATACCAACTAGCTTTCATTTGGTTTTATTATTTGAGCACAACTTGGGTGCAACTTGGGCTGCACCGAAGTCTAGTGCTAAAAAAATTTGATTTTTTATTTGTTTTTAAAAAAATTATGTGGTTATAAATCGGACAGCATAAGACTTGAGTTGTACCCAAATTTTTTCCTTATTATTTGGCCTTAAAATTCGTATTCTTTTGTGGAATCACAGGAACTCTCCCTAATTTACAAGGAAATTATTTGTTTGAGTTAGAAAGATTTCAACTTTCCTACAAACTTATTAACAACATTTTTTGTTTTTATTTTTGTTTTTCTTTTAAATAGAAACCTAGCTTTCATTGAGAATGAATAAATAAATAAATAAAAAGTCATCCAATCACCTTTCTAACCCTCCAAAAATTATCTCATTCCTCTTCTTCCTCTTATTAACTACTTCTGTTTTCACCCATTTGAGGCATAGGCCAACCATAGTATTAAATTTATGTCGACATTTCCATCGATTTTTCCCACATGTCCATGGGTTTGACATCGACATAAGGGGAGAATCGACATTTCCACTATACCGTACAAAATTGATGAAATATAAAAAAAAATAGTAAGAAAATATAACTTAATGTGAATATAATATTGTAACAAGTATTTTAACTCATTTAAAAAGTATAAAACATCCATTTATTAATTTAAATATTTTTTTTGAATTTTTTGTTTTTAAATTTTTTCTAGAAATATCCATCGACATCGACATTTTATCGATATTTCCATCGACATTTCCATAAAATTGAAACTTCGACATTTCCGTCGATATCAACATTTTAAACCTTGAGGCCAACTACCTCGTTTCTTTTTAAATCATATTTTATTTTCTAATGGATCGTTTAATAGCTATTTCGTTATTTGGTTTCTGTTTTTGTTTTTCATGATAACTAATTCTGGTTTTTTTTCTATTTTTTAAAAACATTTTTGAATTTACAAGTAAATTTCAAGAAAAAAAAAGTATGTAGTTTTTAAAAAACATATTTCTATTTTTCAAAAACTCATTTTTCTTGTGATGCTCCTTTTTTTTTCTTCTTTTATATATCTCTCCAACAAATTTTTTTTCGTAACTTTTTCTCTCTAAAAATTTTTTCTCTATATAATTTTTATTTCTCTTTCTCTCTCTAAAATTTTCATTTCTACATTAACTTTTTTATATTTCTCTAAAATGTTCATCTTTATTTAATGTTCATTTCTCTTTCCCTTCTAACATACCTCTCCAATTTCTCTCTCTAAAAATTAAATGTCCTCCAAAATTCTCTCTGAAATTTTCATTCTCTCTAACTTATCTATTTCTAAAATTTCTCCCTAATTGTTCTCTCTCAAAAACATTATTTCCTCTAAATTCTCTCATTAGAACTTTTCTTTATTTTTCTCATTTATCATTTTTTTCTAACATATCTTTTACTCATAACATTACTCTTTCTCTCAAATTTCTCTTTTCATTCAACCTTTTTCTCCCTTAAATTTATCTCTTTCCCTCTAACTTTTTTTTTCCTTTTTCTATAACTAATATTCTCTTTCTAACATATCTCTCTAGATATTTTTCTTTCATGTCTCTAAATTTACTATCTTTAAGTTTTCTCTCTAAAACATTTATGTCAATCTCTAAATATTCATTTTCATGTCTCTACACATTTTCTCTCTCTAAAACATCCATTCATCCCTCTAATTTTTAAAATACTGAAAACCAAAAACAGTTATAAAACAAGTTCAGTTTTCTGTTTTTTAAAAACAAAAAACAAAAAAGGTTATCAAACATTATAGTTTAAAAAAAAACCAAAAAACCAAAAACCAAAAACTGAAATGGTTATCAAATAGGCCTTAATTTTTATGTTTATTTAATTTTTGTATCCTTAAAATTTTAAAATATTCTATTTCCATCCCTAAATTTTGCTATTATGTTCGTCAAAAATTGTGTAGCTAGCAGAAAAGTTGACGATGTTATCTTTATCAAGGCTAGAAACACATACTAAATCAGAGCACATACTTTGTGGGAATTCTCATTGTTGGAAATAAATTTTCTGGTCAGCTAATTAATGATTTGTTTGTAACTGATCTCAGCCTATGTTCTATAATTTCTTCAGTCACAAATCTTATTATTACATCACAGAAAGCAAAGAAGCAAAATAACATTCATAAAATGTCAGCAGTAATAAGCATTGACCACTGGCCAATATGCCAGTTGCTCTTCCTTAGCCCATCCAGACCCAACTTCCCTATCAAAAACAGTCAAAAAGATACGTTGGAGTTTTGTAACTGGAAGTAATAATAGCAAGGGGAAAAAAAAATCAATTTTTTACTCCTAAAACTTGTCAAGTTGTATTTTGGGTAAAGATTACACTAAAATAGAAATAGGCAAACTGAAAACTATAATTAGTAGTACATTCTCAACTGCTTGGCATTCCATTGGTGAAGGAGGGCCAAGCCACTGGCTGGGCCATAGGTGCCTGGACAGACCACTGCAATTTTGTAAGGACCAAAAATATCAACAGAGAAATTGAAATAACTGAGTCAGTCAAGTAATAAACAACAATCTTGTCAAAATTGGCAAGAAGAAAAACTTGTTAAAAAGCAAGTTTTCCACGATGCTCGATCATTAAATCGCCAGTAAACTTTAAGAAAAGCATCACTATAAGGTATGCTACAGATTTTCCTTTTCAACAAGGTTCAACATTCTATAAGTGAGAGTCAAGCCAAAGAATAAAATCTGTGTCACTAAGAATAATCATTAATAACGAACCTCTTCAGGCTCTGCATTGACCTCAGCCGTCGAATATAATGCTTGTATACCAGAAGGAACTATAAACTACAAATACTCGTCAGTTACTATTAACAACTCGATGTGGGAACCTTGGTATCTTGTGAAACACAGCTTCCTTCCAGTTTAAAGAATCAACATAAGCCCATCTCATGTTGAAAAAAGCCAATATCACAGAATTAGCTAGCAACTTTGTTCTGAAGAATTCCCATTAAAACATCAAAATTTCAGGTTCCAGCCAGGTACCAAAAGTGAGGGAATTCTCACTTCTTCCTTCTTAACAAAAGCATCCAGAGAGTGGAAATATAGAACTATTAGATTCAGAGATTTTCTATATGTACAGCTTTAGCTCTTAACACCTGCTTCCACTCGGACCATTCCTCAACTGAGCACAGCCTGGATGAATCTCTTGCTTAATCAATTCATATATGCCCATAAGGTGATATCTCCTATTTTCCACTGAAAACATGAGCATCCATGACAGAGATGTAACTCCAAATATCCGATGATGCAACGATAATTCCCAAGGAATAAATCTGATTCTGCCATTTTTTTCATTCTATGATATCTTAGACTTTCTTATTTCTGCTGCCAGTGTGCATATAATTTCTTTCATCTGTTTGATGTCTTTGTGGGATCGATCTCCTGCATGGAATAGATGGACTTTATCCTTAACTATTATCCAACTACAACCTGGACTCTTCTTTATCCCTTTTGATATCTTCATCGACCTTATAAGCTCATCTTTCCTCTTATCACCTGTAATAGAGTATAAATTAGATAAAATCACGTAAGGTGTTGCACTATTAGGTTCCATTTCAAAGAGATTTTCAGCTGCAAGCTCTGCAACATCAAGACGCAGGTGGGTCCAGCTTGCCCCAAGCATTGCTCCCCAAACACCCTGCTGAGGGTCAAATGGCATTGAAGAAATCAAATTAACTGCTTCATTGAACATTCCAGCTCGGCAAAGAAGATCAACCATGCATGCATAGTGATCAGGCTCAGGTTGAATATTATACAATGGTCTCATTAGATCAAAGTATCGCCACCCCTCTTCCACAAGTCCCACATGGACACATGCTGAAAGAACACCTAGAAAGGTGATCTGATTAGGTTCCAGGTATTCATCCTGCATTTTCATGAATAACTTAAGTGCTTCTTTCCCAAGTCCATTCTGAGCTAGCCCAGTGATGATGGAATTGTAAGTAACAACATTAGGAACCCCGATATAATAAAACATCCTCAATGCATCAATAACATTTCCACACTTTGAATACATGGAAACTAGAGAGTTTTGGATTGATAAATCATATTCCATATTCATCTTTGTTACAAGAGCATGGATCTGCACCCCTTGACTCAATATTGCCACACCGGCGGCAGCACTAAGCACACAACTCAAAGTGAGTGGATTTGGCTTGATTGTTTTCTGAAGCATCTCAATAAAACAACGGAAAGCTGTCTCATATTCCTCATTGCTCACAAGCCCTGAAATTACAGCAGTCCAAGCAATATCATCCTTCTTGGGCATCATTTCAAACAAACCAATGGATTTATCAATCATTCCCTTGCTAGCAAATCCAGAAATCAACGTTGTCCAGGAAACGACATCCTTTTGTGGCATATTCTCAAATAGAAAGAAAGCTTTTTCCACATTCCCAGACTGAACATAACCTGCAATCAAAGAATTCCATGTAACTATATCTTTTTTGACCATTAAATCAAATATTTTAGCAGCAGCATCTATAGAATGACATCTAGAATACATCGTGATCATAGAATTGGCTAGATAAGCATCTAAGTCAAACCCCAAGGACAGAACCAACCCATGGATCTGAATTCCTTCTCCATATCGATCAAAACAACCACAGGCTTCAAACAAAACCGTTAAGGTAGTTGCATTAATCTCCACCCCTTCCCTTCTCATATTTATAAACAATGTGAAACCATCTTTAAAATTTTCCGTCTTCATATTCCCATTAATCATTGCTGTCCAAGTAACCACATTTCTTTCAGGCATTTTGTCAAACAACTTTCTAGCCCCGACAATCTTTCCAACTCTGCAGAGCCCATCAACCATGGAGCTCCAAGAAACCACATCTTTTTCTTCCATACCATCAAAGATCCGAACCGCATCTTCTATCCTCCCCACCTTCAAATACCCATTGATTAACACATTAGACGACACCCTAACCGGCTTTTCAAGATGCAACTTCTCAGCCATATCCAACATTCCAACACGCACAAACCCAGTGATCATGGTAGCATAGGAAACAGAATTACGCTGAGGCATGCTAGAAAACAACTGAAAAGCCTCATTTACCATGTTCTTCCGATGGTACGCCGTAATCATCGCATTGTAGGATGCAATATTTCGTTCAGGCATTTTATCGAACATTTCCTGGGCTTTGTTTATTTCGCCATTTTCAGCGTATGCAGTGAGCATAGCAGTCCAGGAGACGGTGTTCTTATGAGGCATACGGTTGAAAATGGACTCGGCTTCCTGAATACACCCATTCCTTCCGTGTTTTGTGATCTGGGAGTTGCAGTAGATGAGAAACTTACTGCTTTTCTGGGTTCTGAAAGAGTCAAAATTTTCGCGATTTGAAGTTATTTTGGCGGAAAAATTGAAGGGGCGAAGCTTGAAATTTGAAGGAGGAAGCGTAGGGAATTGTTTGAAGACAAGGTTGGCAGTTGATTTTGCCGTCATGCTCCAAAAAGTTTCATGCTTAGCGATGGAGAACATAAGCTCTGCAAGCCAACGCTCGTACGAAGTCCTTGTCCCATGGAGCCGCCGTTTATTTTACCGGGAAAATTTTCAACTTTTTTTTTTTCAACCTCTCTTAAAATAATGCTTCCTTTTTTTTTTTTTTTTTTTTTTTTTTTTTAGAAAAAACACATATTTGGCTCTTGAGTCTTGAGTTTTGAGTTTTGAATTCTTGGTCCTTAAGTTTCAAAATGTTACATTTTTACTCTTGAATTTTGAGTTTAGTTTCTATTTGGTCCTATGTTTCAAGATTTTACACTTTTTTTACACTCGAGTTTTCACACTCATGCTCACTTTTGGTCATTTGAGTTAATTTTTCTATTAATTATTTTAACTTAATTATAATTAAATTAGTTTTTACTAATTTTCCGTCACTATTAAAATTAATTAAAAAGATTTTAGATCATACTTATTTTAAATTAATTAACAGTTAAAAGTTAACACTAAGGACCAAAAGTGAGCATTAGTGAAAACTCAAAGGTAAAAGCGTAAAATCTTGAAGCCTAGGGACCAAATGAAAAATTAAACTCAAAATTTAAGGGTAAAAATATAACATTTTAAAACCTAGACACCAACCGGAAACTAAACTCGAAACTTGGGGGTAAAATTGTAGCATTTTAAAGTTTAGGGACCAAATGAAAATTATACTCAGAACTTAGGGACCAAAAGGATTTTTTTCCAAAAGGATTTTTTTTTAATCCCTCTATTTTTCATTTTTTAAGAACTTGTTTAATAATGTATTTTGCTTTTGTTTTATATTTTGAAAAGTTATAATTCTTTAGTAGTTCTTCTCTGTATTTTCTTATATACTTCCAATGTTTGTTTCTAAAATCATATCTAAATTGTTTTCTTGAGAAAAAAATAATGTGACCTATTCTTTGATTTTAGAATTTAGTTAAAGGAGCGAAAATATTTACATAAAGTAAGAAACTAAAGAAAAAAACATATAGATACAAGTAAATATTATAAGCCTAATTTTTAAAAATAGAAAACAAAAAAATAAATAAAATCGTTATCAGAAAGGATTCTTTTGATTCGATATAGTTTTTTTTTTTCTTTTCTTAATTAAACGATGTAATTAAGTTATATGATATAATTTTACTTTTACACATTTAATTATTCACAATCTTTGTAGTTTATAACATAGTAAAATAATAGGTTAAATTTGTTTTTAAAAAAATAATCAGTTAAATTACTAGTTTAATCCCTGCAATATGAAGTTTCTGTCTATTTAGTCTTTGAACTCTCTAAGTGTCTTATACGTCTTTAAACTTTCAGGTCATGAACTTTCAATTTTATGTATTTGGTCCTAACAAATTTGAAATTTTTAAAAATTAATTGATATATAAATTTAAATTTTATGTCTAATAAAATCTTAAAATTTTAAATTTGTGTCTAGTAGATTTGTGGATTTTAAAAAATTTGAAAGTTAGATTGAATTTGTAATTTTGAAAAGTTCAATGACCAAATAGACACAACAAAACCTCAAAGTTTAGGGACGAAATTTGTAATTTAACCAAAATAATCTCTCTACTTTTATATGAACTAGTATTTGGTCATGATTTAAGATATTTCTATCAATACAAATATAAGTTTATAAGTTTATTAATCGATATCTCCTTTTTTTAACTACAAAAAGTTTTTTACGTTTTTTTCAAGTTTAAATTTGGTGGCAATTGAGGATGAGATTGAAGAAAACTACATCATTCTCATATACAATGCCAAAAATAATGAATTTTCCTTCAACTAATATAATGTTGATATTATACGTTTATACTTTATGGTATAAATATTCATAAATCATAATTATTTCACAATATTTGGGCAGTATAAATTAGTTCATACTATTAATACTACCAACAAAACATGCTCATTAAATCAATTATGCTCAAATAGGTATGATGTGATAAACGTTTAGATTTGATTTACTGACAATAAACACGTCATGACTCAACTTGTTAAGGCATGTCTTTTTTATAAAGAAGTCAAAAGTTCGAATCCTCGTACTTCCACGAGGTGTTGAACTAAAAAATAAATAATAATAATAATAAAAACATGCCATCTCAAAATAGTTATAGTGGAACTTGCAACGTAAGTTGCAGATATTTTATCCAAGTGTGGTTTTGGTTTCACTGCAACAGAACAAGCTTACATTCAATATATTATTTTATTGAAATGATAAACGTAAATTACACATTTACGCCTCTGTAGTTAGTAAAATCTAAAAAATCATTCACTTGTGTCGAAAATGGTTCTAAATTTTAGTTGGCAAAATCTGTAAAATCCTTTAGACAAATAAGAACATACTAATAAGCAACAGCTATTGAAGTACAATCGATGGCAAAGATGTATCAGGCCAGGTCTCAGCAGTAGCTCATTTAAAATAGCCAACAAAATGAAGTCCTGAAAATTAAAAACCACAGAGGAAATGTCAATTGCTAAAACAGATCACCTGCAAAAACAAAGTGAAGCATGGATGGATGCCCCCATTGTCAGCGATACATTTCAAAGAGATGTTTCCTGTGATAATTCTCATGTGGAGTAAAAAAGACAATCCCATTAAACCACCTAGTTTGAGCCTTGAAACCAAAAGAATAAGCAGGAAAAACTAACAAATAATGAAGCTGTCGATCTAATTAACAAGTGGTACAAACTACAAAGGGCCATAAAAACTCCAGGTGGGAGAAGCAAATAGAAAAAGCAACTCTCAAGTTTAACTAGCGCTATGAGCCAAAATAAAATAAAATAACCGACAAAGCAACTAAATTGACTTGGCTCGATTGCTTTGAACAATCCTTATCTGTCAGTTTGGTTTGGCCAAAAATCAAGAGCCAATCTGTTTACACCCCTAAGTAATTGCTAAAGAAACAAACAAGAAGCTCGATACGGATCCAAGTTGTACTTTGCCACCTACTTGAAATGCTAAGGTGTAAGAATCGTGTAACTCTATATGTTGTAGGGTCAAAATGATGATCTTTTGGGAATAGTCAAAATTTATTCTACTTCAAGATTTCCAACTTGCATTATGTGGAGTTATTTAGACTTAAGCTCTCAAGATGCTTTTTCACCAAAGCCTCCAAACACCAACAACACCCACCCCAGCTCTTCATATGCTTTTTCACTAAAGCCTCAATACTTGACACCACCACCAACGGCCACCTCCCACCTTGAACTAAAAAACAGAAGAGAAAAGAAAAGAAAAACCCTCCAGTCGGCTCTCAATATATTTCTTCAGCAGTGTTTGCCTAAGAAAACAAAGAAACAAACTTCATTACCTCCTTTGCCTTCCTCTAAGATCCCTTCTATTAAACACCATCACTGCTACATAGTTCTAGCAGCCACGTCAGCATAACATTTCTTAGCACCCGTAACATCCAAAAGAGCCTATAAATTTCCAAAATCAAGATGTTCTGTGAAGTTATAATGTTACAGCACAAAATAACTGATCCTCAAGCCTTAACATTATTCTTAATCTTGTATCTAGTATCTACTGTGATTTGCACTTTTTGTTCATTAGAAACAGCACAAAAGCTTCTTCCAGATTGTAGACCATCTTGTATGGCTTAATACTTGTACAAACCAAGCACCTACATATTTCACACAAAATATCTAAGTTTGTTTCCCCTAGCATATTGAACAGACCAAACTTCTAGTTCCAAGAACCACAAGTGAAGAATCTTGAGAATATTGGGATCCAAATTCTTGTCTATTTTTTTTAAACAATAACAAAGAAATTGAAAAGCTACATAAAGCATCAAAAGAAATACCCAAGCCACACAAGAACCTTATACATTCCCAAAACACTTGCGAATACTAGAAACCTCCGCAACGAGAACCTCTAAAAATCATATCCTTCCTATCTAACCATAGATTCCATAAAATCGCCTTTACAAGACAGATCATATTGTTGGGCTGGTTTCATTATTACTTCAAAGCTTCGGCACCCGAAATCTTGTATCAAAGAATGGTATTTGGCATTTGAAATTAATAGGAAGCAAAAAGAGAAAAATCTTATTGATGAATTAGCCTGGTTTGATTCCAGAGCAGAGGATAATTTGCTGACTAATGAAGAGTTTGATCTTCAAACTTTTTGTCAAAAGTGAACTGTTAGAGTTATATTGAATGAGGAAAGGAACTTCATTCAAAAATGTAAATTACTTTGGTTAAAAGCTGGGGATGTGAACACTAATTTTTTCCATAGATTTTTGGCGGCAAAGAAGAGAAAGGCGTTAATTTCTGATTTAACCACTTTAGATGGAAGACCGTTGTTGTCTTTTGGTGAAATTGAAGCTGAAATATTGGGGTTTTTTACCAAGTTGTATCAGGCTTTACCAGGGGAAAGAGTAATCCCCTGTACTTTTGATTGGCCAAGGGTCTCTTCTGCCTGAAATTCAGGTTTGATCGCTCCCTTTTCACTTGAGGAAATTAGATTTGCTTTAAAAGGACTTGGTAAAAACAAAGCCCTGGGGCCTGATGGATTTACTTCTGAGTTTTTTTATCAAGTTTTGGGATCTTTTAAAAGCTGATTTTCTAAGGTTGTTTGAAGAATTTTTCCAGAATGGGCATATTAATGCTTGCTTGAAGGAAAACTTTTATCTGTTTGATTCAAAAGAAGGAGTTGGTGAATTCAGTTAGAGACGTTAGACCTATTAGTCTAACCTCATCAGTTTACAAACTTTTATCTAAAGTTTTGGCGGATCGGTTGAAGAAGGTGTTGCCCTCAATAATCTCTCCTTGTCAAAGCACTTTTATTGAAGGAAGACAAATTATGGATCCCATTCTTATTGCCAACGAAGTGGTGGAATTTTATAGAGTTAAGAAGAAAAAAGGGTGGATTTTGAAACTTGACGTGGAAAAAGCCTTTCATAGTGTGGACTGGGGATGTCCTAGATGAAGTTCTTTTCCAAAAAGGTTTCACAGATCCAAGGTTGTGTGCGAGATCCAAAATTTTCTGTTTTTATTAATGGCCAGCCGCATGGAAGGATTGTAGCATCTCGTGGTTTAAGACAAGGAGATCCTCTTTCTCCTTTCTTATTCCTTTTGGTTAGTGAAGTTTTCACTGCTCTTGTTGAGATGGTCCATGGTAAAGGGGCTTATGAAGGTTTTCGAGTGGGTCAAGATCATGTACATGTTTCGATGCTTCAATTTGCTGATGACACTATTATTTTTTGCAAGGATGATAATGGGATGTTTGATACATTAATTAAAACTGTTAAACTCTTTGAATGGTGCTCAGGTTTGAAGATAAATTGGGAAAAATCAGCTTTGTGTGGTATTAACATGGATGATTCAAAGGTTTCTCAGTTTGCTGGAAAGATAAATTGTAAAGTTGAAGTCTTACCTTTTCTTTATTTAGGGCTTCCTTTAGGTGGGCACCCTAAACAGGAGTCTTTTTGGCAACCAGTCTTAGACAAAATACAAAAGAAGATTGATAAATGGAAGAGGTTCACTTTATCAAGGGGGGACGGCTCACGCTTTGTTCCTCGGTTCTTTCAAGTATTCCCCTTTCCTATTTGTCTATTTTTCTCATGCCTCCATCAATTGTTTTGAAGATAGAAAAAATTGTGCGCTCTTTCTTTTGGGAAAGGAATGAAGGAAGTAAAGTAAATCATTTGGTGAGATGGAGCTTGGTTTCTAAGCCTCAAAAGGATGAAGGCCTTGGAATAGGGGCTTTGAAACAGAGAAACACAGCCTTGTTGGCAAAATGGGGTTGGAGGTTTATGTTTGAGCCCCACTCTCTTTGGAGAAAAGTAATTACCAGCATTTATGGTTCTTCAAAAGCTGAGTGGAATTCTGGTTTTAAAAAAGGGGTTAGCCTTTGGAGCCTGTGGTTGTCCATATCCAAGATTTGGCAGTAATTTGATGTGTTAGCTCATTTTAAAGTGGGAAATGGGAGGAGGATTCTGTTTTGGGAAGATCCTTGGGTGAAGGATAATGTTTTAAAAGTTGCTTTCCACGATTATATGCTATTTCGTCTTCCCCAGCTGGTTTTGTTTCAGATTTTTGGGACTTTCAAACAAGTTCTTGGCAGCTTTCTTTTCGAAGACTTTTAAAGGATGATGAGGTTGCTGACTTTGAAGCCCTTTTAGGACTTATATCCAACAGTGTGGTTGGCTCTAGCAAAGACTCAAGGTGCTGTTCTCTTGAAGCTTCAGGTCTTTTTTCAGTAAAATCATTATCTTATCATTTGATTAGTTCCTCTCCTTTGGAGAAAGAGCTTTTTTCAGCTATCTGGAAGTCCGAGTGTCCTAAGCACATAAATATTTTGGTGTGGGTTATGTTGAATGGTAATCTTAACACTTCGGATGTTTTGCAGAAGAAATCCCCAGGCATTTGTTTGCTCCCTTCAGTTTGTGTTCTTTGTCTTCAGGATGCAGAATCATTAAACCATATCTTCTTTCTTTGTTCATTTGCTGGTCAAGTTTGGCACAAGTTGTTTTCTTACTTTGATATTCAATGGGTTTTCTCCAATGATTTTCGAAGCAATATTCTTCAGATTCTTTATGGTCCAGCCTTGTTAAATCCTAAAGCAAGGATCCTTTGGATTAATGCAATCAAGGACATCCTTTCAGAGTTGTGGTTAGAGCGTAATCAGGAAATTTTTCAGAATAAACATCTTTTATAGTTGGATCGTTTTGAGACGGCTCGATTGAGAACTTCTTCGTGGTGCTCATTATCCAAATTATTCCTTGGTTTCTATCTTCAGGATATTTGCTTAAACTGGAATGCTTTTATTGCTCCTCCATGATTTTCTATTAGTTTGATCTCCTTTTCACTTTTGGTTACTATGTCATTTTTGTATTGTTTCCTTTTTGGTTTTATGTATTCACCGTTGTGGTGCTTGTATTTTGGAGCATTAGCCTCTTTTCATTATTTCAATGAAAAGTTCTTGTTTCTTGTCAACAATAAATAAATAAGTAAAATCGCCTTTACAACATAATCTCATAGCACCTTACCTTTTCCGTTGAAGAAAGAACCATACAAAAGCTGTACAATTCCTATTTTTTCTTTTACTTTTTTTAATATCAATTGTGAACTTCATAGGGCTAGCCCATTAGAATTAGTGGTCAAAACAGCAATGTGTAAACAAAATTCCATTCCACAAATAATTCTTTTAGTTTTTATTCTTTTAGACGTAAAGGAAGGTAAATAAATAATCCTCATCCTACACACAGATAGCCCATAATGACAACAGCCACAATAAGCAAGGAAAAACTAAGCTTTATGTAATACCAGCAATTTATCTTTAAGTTATGCCTATCTGAGTTCATTGTTCCAGTGGTCCAAAGCAATCTGGTGGCCAGACCTGACAACAGAAGAACAAAGAAATATTCAAGTAACCAAAAGTAAGGAAGGAGAAGTGCTCAAGAGAGTCAAGAGATAAGCTACCATGCAAAGCTCCAATATACAAAGGAAATATATTATCCAACTCCCGACTCCCAAGTCCCAACCACCAATGTAATTAGAAAGTACTATCATAATCCCATTGACTTCTTAAATAACTAGAACAGGATGGGGATCCAAATCATAAACCATGAGAGAGAGAGAGAAAAGCCACGAGAGACTTGTAAATTCTCAAGACCCCTTACCTTTGTTCTTTTAACATAAATCATTTAAAAAACAAACTTCCAATTTCAAATTTAAGTACATAAACGAGCTGCATAATCGTGATTCACATAGCAAGTAAACAATTGCATAGTCATGTGGTTGCATTAATTCCCAACATATTATCGTCAGTTTGAATCTCCCCCAACACATTTGTAATGTAATATTCTTTTTAAAAAAAAAATGATTGCACAGAAAAAGGCAAACAAACCTTTTATACCCAAATCCCATCCAACCATCATTTCTAAACGCAAGGATAACAATCTTTTTCACATTGCAGGAAGAAACACAAGTAAACAATGTTCAAAACAATTCATTTTCACAACTACAACATAAAAGAGGGGAAAACTAATAAAAGCAGAAGTAATGATGACAATGATGATGATGATTGATAAATCTTACTCTCAAAAACACTTTTCCTTCAATTAGACCGTAAGGTACTGGCCCAAAATGCCGCGAATCACTAGAAGCATACGCATTATCTCCTTGAATCCACACATGCCCTTTCGGAACCTAAGCATCCACCCCCAAAAAAGAAACAGAAAAACTAAACAAAGAAACGAATCAAAACAACACCACAAAACCAAAAAAAAAGTTCAAATTTCAAAGCACGATCACTAAATTCAGGTCCATCAATCCATACCACAGCCGACTGACACCGATTGGAATTGGCAAGGTCCGGAAAGAAATTGACCTTATCACCCTCCACGCCCACAATGCGCTTCGTCAAAGTCTTCCTCGGGTTCAGAGGAGACCGAACCAGCACCACGTCGCCGGGGCCAACCCTGCCCACTCGGTGCGACACGTGCTCGGCCAAAAGAACATCGCCGGTCAGATTCAAGGTCGGGAGCATACTAGGTCCATACACCTGCAACCACCAGATACTGAAGCTTGTCGTCTCTATCAAAGCGGCAAATAAAGGAGATAAAAAGAGAGCAGAGGAAGAGGAAGAAGTAAGAGAGAAGTACAGACGAGAGTGGGAGAACAGAGATAGTTGTTGGTAACGTGAAGCAAGCAGAGGAACTTGGCTATAATGGCTGTGCGATCGATCGCCTCCTTCACTATGCTTCTCCACTGTCCCATGGAAGCTCTCTTTCGCTCTGGACTTCCTCTGTAATTCGCTTGGAGAAAGCGTCGTCGATCTTTGGTGCAGACGAAGTTGAAGAGATGGGCCGGAATATTGGCCCGGCCCATAACGTCTAATTCAAGTGAAATTGTAAGTAATGTCTATAAGTAAAAAAAATAATTCTAATATTGTGTTTATGACTACCCTATTTTTAAGAGGAGGTTAATATAGTGTTGATTTTCCAAAATGTCATTGATGGATATTTGTATATACAACCATCATCATATCTACCTCCTTTAACTAAGTCTTAAATTCTATTTTGAAAGAAAATCACGTTTTTGGGTCGAAGACATATGAGCAGAACAAAAAAAAAAAACAAGAGACATACGAGCAGGGGAAAAAAGCGAGCAATCAAGGAAGAGAATGACTAATCAAAGAAGGCAAACGAGTACTTGAAGATGTCAGTTGGAGGTAGCTGAGGACTAAGGAATCGACTCCAAAATCATTTAGCAGGGCAATCAGGAACCCTCGATCTCAAGCGTAAAGGTATGGGGGATAAGGGTTCAAATGCATGACATTTTTTGAGGACTTGAATGTATAAACAAAAACAAGGTTCATTGGGGGAGACGATGAGGTTTTCAAATTCCATCATTAATGGAGGACAGTCGGATAATTATTCCTATTTATTCCTAATCAATATTTGGTAGGTGATGGTTATGATTTAGGGATTCTAAATCTTGTTTTCTTACCCATGTTTAGCAGATACTTACACATATTTCTAGTCTGAGGATGAGACCTCGCCCGAATGCTTGTCAGGGGTATCGAATGGGATGTACAAGGGTTGTTGTTTTGTCGTTGATATTGCGTTATAGATACTAATATACACAGGAACGAGGTAAGTCTAAAGAAACTAGTAAGCACAAGGAAATACCATCAAGAGAGGTTCATGTATATTGTGAGTTGTCAAGAGGAACCAGTAAATAAAAGAAAAATACCTAATTGAGCTTAATCGAGTCCAGCAAGCATCTATATATACCTCAATGTATCGTGGAGTTACGTTCGTCGTTCGCCGGTGACGAGGGACGAAAGTGGGAGGCTCATAGATATAAACATTTTTTGGAATCTGTGAGAGGTAGATACATAGGGTAGATAAAAGAAGGTAGATACATTTATAATCATCCAACACATGGAAAAAATGTAGATATATTTACTTATATAATTAAAGTCATCATTTTCATTTCCAGTCATCTCTAATTTGTGTGTTTTACTGATTTTTAATCATCTTCAGGTGTATTCGAGTGCTCTAGTTCAATTGGAGTTAATTGAAAGTGTTAGAGCAAAATCAAGGTTGTTAAATTGCATCTAACAAAAAATCATCATCTCTCTTCTTTATGATTTGCCTGTTTTTTAGGATTTCATTTGGTTGCTAAGAGAAGAAAATGTAGATTTGCCTATTTTTTAAGATTTCATTTGGTTGTTACAAAAGAGAAAACTTAGATAAGGGTGTTTATGTCCATCAGTAAATAAAAATTATAATTAAAAATTTGGTTTAGACATTTTTGAAAAAAAAAAGAGTTGTAGCTATCTTTCAACTTGCACTATTAGATTTTAGTCATTATTCTAGTTGCCCCTAATTCAATACATGGCCCATGGGTTTGACTTTTGGTGGTTATTTTTCCTTTTTCCATATATACCCTCATATACAAAACCAATTTTCACAACTCACCATACCATGTTCTAGCTTTGCAAAAATACCACCATAATTCAAATGCCTCTTTAATCAAATACATGCAATTACAACGGTACCCTTGTGTTGTTCTTTTTTTTCTTTTTTCTTTTTTTACCGACATGTGAATGTAAAGCTTTGAGTCTTTGCCATTTTAGTTGATAATATAATATTTAAAGGTTCAAGTCATATTCAGGTTGGTCATCGATATCTATGTGTTAGTTATAATTATTCTAGTCACAAATTACAATTGAATAGTCACAAACGACATTGATCTTTAATCGAGAATGGGGTTATGGGAATTAATTTTAAAAAAATTCATGGATGGATGTAAGAAGTGCATCACTAAATCTCATCTTCCTTTATTGTCACCATATCTATACATTGATTTAAATATTGATGTTGATAAAAATGTCGATAAAATATCAATTTCAATGAATATATACATATAGTTGAAGGCTATCTTGTTTTGTTCCACTTCTTTTGTGGAAAACTTGCAAAATAATAAATGGTCCGAAAAGTACAAACATAATTGAAAAATGCTAAATTATAGAAAATACTCCTAAACTTTGTACTTCGTTTCAAAAATATCCCTGAACTTTTAAAAGTTTCATTAATATTCTTAAACTTTTAAAAAAAAAGTTCAAAAGTACCTTTACCGTTGGTTTTAGATGGAAACCATTAGTACTTGTTTCAAAAACACCCCTAAACTTTCAAAAGTTTTATTAATAACCTTAAACTTTCAAAAAAAGTTCAAAAATACCCTTACCGTTAATATATGGACAAAAATCATTTGTACCTCGTTTTAAAAATACCCACAAACTTTTAAAAGTTGCATTAATACCCTTAACCTTAAAAAAATGTTAAAAAAATGTCCTTACCACTAGTTGTCCTCAAAATTATGACCCAAATTCTCAGTGTCTCTCTTTTTGTGTATTAAACCCAAACGAGTCCTAATGTCCCTTGGTGGTTCCATCATTCTCTTTTCTTCTTGCTATAGTCATATACCTTGATTGAAGAGGGTAGTTTTAGAGATTGAAAAATGGAAGAAGAGAGTAAAGAATGTATTGAAAAAGAAAGGGAAAAAAAGAGGAAAAATAGAGAAGTATTAAGTCATAGATTGAAGCACATCAAGAGAAAAAAGAAATGAAAGAATGAGGTAATGGGGTGTAGATAAATGTTTTTCGTCCATACACTAATGATTGCATTTTTTAACTTCTTTTTAAAAGGTTAAGGGTATTAATACAACTTTTGAAAGTTTAAGGATATTTTGAAACAAAGTACTAATGGTTTCCATTTAAAATTAACGATAAGAGCATTTTTTAACTTTTTTAAAAAATTCAATTGTATTAATGAAACTTTTAAAAGTTCAGAGGTATTTTTGAAACTAAGTACAAAGTTCATGAATATTTTCTATAATTTAGTCAATTAAAAAAGCTGTCCTCTTAACATGGCAATTGACTCAGTCAAAGCAACAGAATTTAATCTGTAAATGTGAGAAATAGCAGTGGGGGAAGGGGGATAAGAAAGAGAGATGAAAGTGAACAAAATGTATAAATTTTATTAGAATTTAGTATCATAACATAAGCTATCAGAAACAGAAATTCCATGTCAGAACTTGCAAGAAATCTATAATTGAATAAAATACTATGAGCAGTTATTTGCAGCTCAACATGTTCAACCAATATACAGCCCAACCAGCCAGTAACAACATAGCACCTTGTGTGATGGCAAAAGGTAATAGAGTCTCTTTTTTGATTTCTGAGGGATTGCAGCAGACTGAATCCTTTTGGTCAAGTTCCAAGTATATGTTCCTTTAAATAAACTAATCAATCCGTTCTAGATTAAACATCACCATATCCTTGAGCGCGAACCGAAACACACTTTTTGGAAGGCATTGTAGGTTTTGGATAGCAAGATCAGCCTTCTGTTTAGCTAATTCCTGTGCTCTTTCAATGCCACCGCTGCTCTTGACTAATTTGATGGCTTCTTCGAGAGACCCCGGCTCGCTGAATTCCGTTTCGATAATTTCTTTCAGTTTAGGCTCTCTCTCCAGAGCAAATATAACTGGAGCTGTAAGATTTCCTTTAGCCAGATCACTTCCTGCTGGCTTCCCGAGCTGCTTTGTTGATTGTGTAAAGTCCAATATGTCGTCGACAATTTGGAACGAAAGACCGAGATTCCTTCCGTACTCGTACATCTTCTCAGTCGTATCGCGATCAACCCCACTAAAGATTGCAGCACCTTTCGTACTAGCAGCAATCAAGGAAGCTGTTTTATAATAGCTTTTGATCAAATATTCTTCAAGTTCAACTTCACAATCAAACAGGCTTGATGCCTGCTTTATTTCACCACTTGCAAAATCTTTAATAACCTGCAATAGAACTAATTGAATCTTATATAAGCTAGAGGTTGCATATCAAGATCCAGTTATTCTGATGCTTCATAAATAGTCAATAAAGATCACTGATTTCGATTAATTAGTACATAAACATCGATTAGGACATTACATACTTCCAAGTAAATGGAAACAAAATTTACCTGACTGATAAGCTTAATGACTTCGAGGTTTTCGAGATTAGCGAGACACCATGACGACTGTGCAAACATGAAATCTCCAGCCAGCACTGCCACTCTGGTACCGTATAATTGATGCAAGGTTTCCTTCCCTGGAACAAACAGCTTTAACCATCAGGAGAATAAATCTGTTGCTGAGCTAATGGAAGTTGAAGGAGGGAAGGGGGAAGCTATAAATAAAGTAACACATTGCAAGTGTATCAGAAAAGGCAAAAACCGAAAAGCTTGGAAGTCTCATCCTTTCAGACAATCTCAAACTTGAAACTACATTATTAAACTTATTCTATCACTTGATGCTCTTCTCTACCTCTTTCAGTAACCAACCCTTCTATCCTAACAAAATTATATGCTGAAAAGGTATTGAAGCCGGGCAATTATATACGTATTTGGTAATAAAATCGAACTATTTGTTTGCGAGCAACTAACAAGTTACAGTTGTGACTTGTCTCCAAACAAGGAAGAAGTACTATCATGGCAAACTAGTGACATGTTGCCAACTGAGCTAGCTAGTTAAGGCATAGACCATGAGGTCAGATGTTCGAATCCTCCTACCCTACATGTGGTTGAACTCAAAAATAAAATTTAAAAAAAACAAGTGAAATGTCTGCCAAGAGCTTCATTAAAGAGATTGATATGTGGTCAAGGTAAATACAACAATGAGGAATGTAGGCAGTCCTATCTCCACAATTCCATGATGGATCACAGCCTCAACAGGGATGAAGTAGAAGAAAACAAATGGAGTGAATTCAGACCAAAGAGGAAATGTTATTACCTTCTAAATACCATTGCCTAGTAACAAAGAGGAAATATTTTTAATTGGCTAAACACAATTTTCATTATTTGAAAATCATACAAAACTCACTCTTATTACATAGGCATTAAACAGACAGGTATTCATTAATCTATGCGGAAAGCACCGACGAGAATTTCCAAACTTTGCACACATAAAAGGGGGCATACCTCTCCTCATATCACTATCGTCTAATACATCATCGTGTATCAAGCTTGCAGTGTGGATCATTTCAATGATCTCTGCCAAACGTCGATGCTCCAAAGTGAGTTCCCTGGAGGCAATGCAACCAAAACAATAATTGAATTTTTTTTCAATGCCATATTAAGCTCAGATTTTCAGGAATGTGAATGTCTGGTAGGAATTACTCACTCTAACCCAACTAATCCAGCCGTTGCTCTTGACACCAGGAATACTAGAGCTGGTCTCATCCTCTTCCCTCCAGCACCAAATATCCGCTGAGCAGCAGATACCAAGGCGGGGTTCTCCTTACCAACCATCTGCAGGGCATTTCAGTTAGTTGCATGCCTAACGATAAGATCTTTAAAGGATTGTTTGAAGCGCTTAGTGGGTTATAATAGTTTGTGGTTTAGTCTGGGTTATAATAATCTGTGTTTGAGGTGCAGAGTACTCCACAGACTATTATAACCCGCACCCCAAACAGTCCCTAAGACTTTAAATTAAGAGTTAAAATAATAAACATCACATTCTAAATGAAATCATCTCTAATAAAGAGGATAGATAGTATTAAAGATTTCCACATTATAGGTGATCAACAGATCAGAAAATGAAGACTCCTAATACACTTTTCTTAGAACTGTTCCATCCGAATACGAAATGGCAGAAGCCCAAAACATGGGAGATGAAAAATTATCAGATCAAGGAAACAAACGAGACTGCAAATTTGAACTGAAAACACTTACTCGTATATAAGCAATTTGATGAGTATGTGACGTGACACTTGAAGAAATATACATCCTCAATATGCTACATCTAAGGTAATATTTGATCCATACTTCACAAAAAGGAATGGCACAGGTTCCCATCCATTATCAATCTATTAATGACAATATGTTGAAAATAAGAAGAAAAAATAAGCAGAGAACATTGGTGTTTCTTCAATCAGCATTCAGACATGTACAATCCTACTAAAACATAATACTTTGCAAAGAAGAATATTATTGAGGCAGTTAGGAGACGAAAATTAAAGAAAAATACCCGAGAGCTAATTACATAAATTAATGGAATAACAATGAGTTGTACAAATAAGATAACAGGAAAAATCCTAGTTGAGATAATAAAGCAAAAAGTCACCCATGGGGTATGATCTTTCTGAACGTAAAGCCCCATAGATGGGCAAAACTACTCGATTTCAGTTGTGAATATTAATTAATGAGCCCACACTTGGGCTCTAAACCTTCAAACTTGATTTCAGGAAGAGCTTTTGTGAGAAGATCAACAGTTTGATGCCACACCGAAACAATTCTTTTTTTAGACTTTCTTTGATGAAATAACAATTTAGCTCTGATATCCATCCATCTCAACATATTTATAGTAATGATGATAAACACAAATTTTTGCTATTGAAATCATTCAACTCCATCAGGTTTTCGTATGAAAGCCCTCACAAATTCTATGCTATCATTAATTTCTTTTTTCCAAAAAACAGTAAACTGAACTGAACATAGTTCAAAGGAAATGTTTAAGATTGTCTGTGATTAAATTTTTAGCAATTTAATTTTGCTTTAATATTTATCTTGCGTGTATCTCTATCAATCTGCACAATTTATGCTCCCAGTTTCATATGAGGTTGAAGTCATCCAGGTGCATGATATGTTTGAGTATCTTGCCTCCTAAATCATGTTTGATAAACGAAGTTTGATTAGATTGATATTGAGGATATCCATATAACCCTTCGAACTAGTAATATATCAAAGCATACATGTGGAGACATGCTTGAGATCATATAGGGATTTCACAAGCTTGCAGACTTTGTTCAAAGCCTTTCTGTTTCAGGCAACTGGGACATCCATATTCAGTCTTCTTCTAGATTTCCATCAAGAAAGGTGTTGAGGAAATTCAAAGAAAGTATTACAATGGCTTTTCACCTTATATATATATTCAGGATAATTGATAGTAAATGTGATGTGAGAGGTCGAAAAACTTCTAATAAGTATTTTTTCTTTCTATCAACAATTACATTTTTCGAGGGAGTATCAATCAATGCAAGAGTTTTAGTAATCAATTCCCTTATATGCTAGAAGTTCTCCAGAAAAACAGAGTTGAATAATCTCCATAATTATCTATTATGAGGACTTGAACATTGAACATTGGTGTTGGCTAATAACCAGGTTAGTTCCTAATGCCAACTCCAAAAGATGACAAGAATTTTCTCTTATAAACAGCATTCCACCAAAAGGCTGAAACCCAGG
The DNA here is from genome assembly GCA_033996785.1 of Trichosanthes truncata. Classification (NCBI taxonomy): domain Eukaryota; kingdom Viridiplantae; phylum Streptophyta; class Magnoliopsida; order Cucurbitales; family Cucurbitaceae; genus Trichosanthes; species Trichosanthes truncata. The sequence goes on from JAWPNB010000003.1 coordinate 81,627,146, forward strand.
ACCTGGGCTGATCCATCAAAGCCCCGAGTCCTAACGAACAAGGCAGTTCTTTTAAGCAAGAGTAATAAGGAAGCAATACACCACTTTAAACCCTTTTATTACTTCCTTCCCTTCACTTGTTTAAAAATTAAATGAAGAGCTTATGAAATATGGATGGAGGTATTTTAAGTGAGGTTAGAATTTATAGGTGCCAAATCCAGAAGGTAAGGTATATCCATTCCAAGGCAATGAAAGGAGTGATAGACGTCAGGATACTGTAGGAAGAAATCAATCACGAAATTAAAGTAACTAAGAATATAACTAGTGAATGACATAAGTGCAGAAGAAAATCCGTGGTAGTAAATAAGGAGAAGAAATGATATTGAAATTATAGTCAAGAATTCAATTTGGAAAAGACATGAAACAGAGGTAGATGCAGAAGTTGAGAATCCAAAAACCGTTCTAAGAAGTGCTCCCTACAGCACTTCCAAGCAAAAAATATGTATACCCAATCTCTTTTTGTCGTAGAGACTGTGACTATAAACATATTTGTCCCAAACAACGTGTAATTGCTGGAATCAGCGAACAGTGATACTGTAAATAGAAGTTTCCAAAAATTATCTGTACCACTTAAATACCAGCATTGAGAATACGTGTTGCTGTTACAGTAGGAAAATCCAGCATGTGTCTTCAATTATACGGTGGAATTTCAAATCAAATTCACCGCGGACAAAAATTTAAAACTACTACCGTCCTCCATATATTACATAAAAACATGGTATAAAAAGGTAAAATCCAGAGAAGATAAAGTTACCCAAATTTTAGAACATGAAGCCGACATCAGAAACCATAATATCTTCACTTCAAAAGGTTCAAATGAGAGAAACTTATATACCCAAATAAATAATAAGGCATAGAATGCAATCTCAGCGGCAATAAAATTTCAAATCTACATAATAGAGTGCGAAGTTCACTGCCACTTACAGACAGAAGATTTTGGTTAAGCTTCTGGAGATCATCGGCTACAACTTCAAAAAAATTTGTCGACGAGATTGGACTTCTGGACTCCTTCCTCAGTTCCAAGAATGGTTGAGGACCACCAGTAATGCCTGTATTAGCAAAAAAAAAAGAAACAAACAAAAGCTATTACCACAAGCTTTTGCAACCAACCAAGGAGACAATGGAGCTGCCTAAACCCAAAAGTTCACTTGCCATTCAATACAGTGTCTGGTTTGGTAGTAGAAAACACTCTGCACTGGCCAACGTTTCGTCGGGAACAAATCAAAGTTCGAGTTTGGTGTCGCCTCTTTCTACCCTTAGAACACGGTTTAACACAACTCTTCACAGCATATCGATCCAATGGAGTATTGGAAGAACAACCACAAGCAACATAATCCGAAACATGCCTTCCAAAATCAAGGCTCTGGCATATGACAGACATCATTCCTAGTCAGACCCAGAAATCCAAACCCACAACCAAATATCAAGCTAAAATCAACAAACCCAGCTCAAAAAATCCGCTCAACTTGTCATACACAAATCATCAAACACCTAATGTGCACAAAACGACAGATGGGTATGGAAGTAGAAATAGGAAAAATGAACCCAATGAGCTTCACACAGGTCATTAACATAGAAATTAACCGATTTAGCAGAGAGTGATAGATTACAAGTGGGAGCTAAATTGAGTGGATAGAAGCAGCCCACATAAGGGATCTCTTATTTTCTTATCAGTAGCTAAAGGAAGTTATGAGGTCGGTGGCGCAGAAAGGTTTTTTTGCTTTGAGAAGCAACCATGGTCCGCGAATGATGCCTAAGAGCCTTGTAAGTAGGCGACAAATCTACGGCTTCCTTCGCGGTTCAGTGGTGGAGCTAAACCCAGCTACTGCCGCCTCTAATTATTATTGGGGATCAGAAATTTGGATATCCAAATTCCCCCCATTTCTGTGATTTTGGTGAAGTCCACGGTTTCGTTATAGCGATATACTCCAAAGTTCAAAGATTGACACGCATTTATCGATAAACTCGGAGACACCGGCCATGTTACAGCTAGATTTTTTCTACTTTGGTGGTGGTTGGTGTTCAGTTTATAATTTTTTTTTTTTTGTTTGTAACAACAACACTTTAGAATATATTTAAGAAAAAACAACAACAATACTTTATATATAATTAAGACTTTGATAATAGAAAGATAAAATTTGACTTTCAACTTCGGTAAAACTCAACTAGTTAAGGTTGTCACACATGAACATACTTCAATGGTTAAAACATTTATTTTCTTATCAAAAGTTTCAATTTCCAATTCTCAACCAAACTAAAAAAAAAAAAAAAAAATCACCTCTTACTTTTGTTACGTTAGTCTAACTCATTTTTAATTTGGCCTTTAAATTTTAGAAAGTTCTATTTTAACTATTGAGTTTTAACAATTTTAGAGGATAAAAAATGAGCTTCTCAAAATGTTTAGATCAATTAAAAAAAAAATACTTATATATGCTTTCTAAGTTATAATAGAAATTTAACTATAATTTATAATGCTAGTATCTATTTAGGTTTTTTTTTTTTACTTAATTTTTTTTTTAAATACATTCTTAAATCCAAATTGTGAAATTTGTGATTTGATGTGGTACTCGTTGTTGGTACTCCTAATATATATCAAAAAAAAAATAAGTCAATTAGATTTAGTAATATTAAAAAAAATAACTTAATTAGATTTAGTACAATGTGACTAATAAATTGATATAGTTAAATAAAAAAAAAGGTCACATGTGATCTTTTTTAATTCAACAATATTTGAAGGGAGAGATTCGAACTTCTGACCTCTTGATCGAGGGTATACGTTTTATGTCAGTTGAGCTATACTCGTATTGGCATGTCACATGTGATCTACCTCATTCTAAAATAACCCATCTATAAGCATGGTACTTTATTTTATCATTAAATAATATCATCATTTCTACATCTTAAATTCTCTACTTATTTGAAGTTATATGCTTCATCCACCACCTCCTTATTTTTTAACTTAAATAAATATAATAATAATAATAATTATTATTATTATTAGAAAAAAAAATACTCTTGAGATCTTTATAGAGAAGATATAATGGTTAACAAGTATGCTTATTAATTATGCCCTAACCATCATTATAGATCATTGAATTATCCAATAACGACAACAATTAAAAAGGATGGCCATATAAGCGCCAAAAAAAAAAAGCCATAATTGTTTTTGTTTTGAACTTGGACAATTCATAGTTTTTCTTTTTCTTTTCATGGGCTCTTAGGACCATTAAGGCCTCATTTGATAATGTTCATGTTTCTTATTTTCTATTTTTCGTTTCCCGTTTCCTGTTTCCTATTTTTTAAGAACTAGAAACAGAAATATATTTGATAACTATTTATGTTTCTTGTTTTTAAGAAGAAATAAACAAAAATAAAAACTCATTTGATAATTGTTTCTTGTTTCTTGTTTCATTTTTTTTTTGTTGTTGTAACAACAACACTTTAGAATATATTTTAAAAAAAACAACAACAATACTTAATTTTTTTTTTTATCAAACCATCGATGTTTCGGAATATAGTTTGATTGAATTAATTAAGACTTTGATAATAGAAAGATAAAATTTGACTTTCAACTTCGGTAAAACTCAACTAGTTAAGGTTGTCACACATGAACATACCTCAATGGGTAAAACATTTATTTTCTTATCAAAAGTTCCAATTTCCAATTCTCAACCAAACTAAAAACAAAAAAAAAATTACCTCTTACTTTTGTTACGTTAGTCTAACTCATTTTTAGTTTGGCCTTTAAATTTTAGAAAGTTCTATTTTAGCTATTAAGTTTTAACAATTTTAGAGGATAAAAAATGAGCTTCTCAAAATGTTTAGATCAATTTTTAAAAAAGAATACTTATAATACTTTCTAAGTTATAATATAAATTTAACTATAATTTATAACGATAGTATCTATTTTGGTTTTTTTTTACTTAAATTTTTTTTAAATACATTCTTAAATCCAAATTGTGAAATTTGTGATTTGATGTGGTACTCGTTGTTGGTACTCCTAATATATATCAAAAAATAACTTAATTAGATTTAGTACAATGCGACTAATAAATTGATATAGTTAAATAAAAAAAAAGTCACATATGATCTTTTTGAGTTCAACAATATGTTGAATGAGAGATTCGAACCTCTAACCTATTGGTCGAAGGTACACGTTTTATGTCAGTTGAGCTATACACATATTGACATGTCACATGTGATTTACCTCATTCTAAAACAACATATCTATAAGCACAGTACTTTATTTTATCATTAAATAATATCATCATTTATACATCTTAAATTCTCTACTTATTTGAAGTTATATGCTTCATCCACCATCTCCATATTTTTTAACTTAAATAAAAATAAATAAATAAATATAATAATAATAATAATTGTTATTATTATTATTATTATTAGAAGAAAAAAAATACTCTTGAGATCTTTAATGGTCCTAAGAGCCAATGAAAAGAAAAAGGGGGAACTATGAATTGTCCCAAGTTCAAAACAAAACAAATTATGACTTCTTTTTTTTTTTTTTTTGGCGTTTATATGGCCAGCCTTTTTAATTGTTGTCGTTATTGGATAATTCAATGGTCTATAATGATGGTTAGCCCATAATTAATAAGCATACTTGTTAACCATTATATCTTCTCTATAAATAATTTCGAAGTCAAAATATATTTTTCTTAATACTTATAACATTTTGATACTCAAACTTTTATTGTAACAAATTAATTCTTACACTAAAAAAAAAAAATAATTCTTATAATTTCATAAATATATTGGATTAAGTCATTCATTTAAAATTTTCATTAAAATTGTAATAAAAAAACAATCAAGGCATGAAAAAGTTGAAAAAAAAAAAAAAAAAAAAAAAAAAAAAACCCACAAGTCTTCCATGATGCAAAATCAAAATCAAAAGTGGTTCAATTATTTGCTCATTCATTAAAAACTCAAAGGCCCAGATGTACAACTTATAGAACATATCTTGTTCAAGTAACATCGTAATTATTTACTCATTTGTATAATTCAATTACGATAAAAATTCTACTATCATAAACTTTTCATCTTGTTTTAGATACAATGTTTAAGTCCCAATCGATATATCTCTACTATATATAAACATAGCTATTGAGGAGAAATTTTATGTCTCCATTTTGCCCTTAAAATTTTTTTACATGTCTATTTTGCCCTTACAATTTCTTAGTGAAAAGTTGCAATGTAATATATAAATTTGATGTATTATGAAATATTTATTGCCCATAAATTTTTGAAGTTCCTTTTCCAACGCTTCAACAACTATGCAAAGATCCGAGCGCAATAAAACCTATGAAGAACAGGCAAGCAAATTGACATGAGGCTTGTAGCTCTTATTGAAGAGATTGGGTATGTTGGTGTAAGTAGGTAAATAGTTGGAAGAAAAAAAAAAGGAAGGGTAAATGAGTTTGGGCTGTTATCTTTATCAATTATTTTTAAAAAAAAAAGAATACTATAAAATAGAGTTTACATTTATTTATGGAACTATATATCACCGTTTAATTACAAAAATGTCATGATAAATATTATATATATACACACTTTTTTTTTTTTTTTTTGTAATTTTATATTTGTTTATGTGAAATGTAATAGCACTGATTTTTTTTTTAGCCTTTTTCTTTTTGAAGAGAGCATTGAGTACAAAAATTTTATAATTAAATAATATGATTTAAATTAACATTCACAAAAGCCTTTTATGTGTTTCTTTAAAAAAATATATATGTTCATTTAAATTCCATTGAAATATTTTTTCATAGAACATGAAATTAATCATATCATATCATACTATCTTAAAAAATGGCTTAGTTGGAGAATTATTTTTGAACTATTATGTCGAAATGCTAATTTTATAATTCCAAATATGTCCCTTAATTCATTCTTGAACTATTATTTATTGTCCTTATTTAATTCTTAATTTTACAAATTGTGCCATTAACAATTAACTCTAGAGAATAAATGAATTACTTAAATTTAATTATGTTTAAATAAAATTAAACAAACATTGTGGAACTTTTTTTTAAAAAAGTTATATTGTTTTTTAAGTATTGAATATATTATATATAATCATTAAACAAAAAATGAAATTAACACAAAGAAAATAAAAATGGAATTAATAGATTATATAGCCACGGTAAAAGTTTTTTTTTCCTTTTTTTTTTTAAACTTTAATGTAATGTAGTTACGGTTTTTTTTTCTTCATGCCAAGCCCACTAAATGGCTGTTTGGCGCGCTGGTTTGGAATTAGAAACCCTGAGAATCCTTGGCTGGAATCAGAAACCCTGGGGTTCCTGATTACTGTGTTTGGGGTGCATGGTTGGGTTTGGCTGGTTTGCTAAAACCTGTGTTTGGGGTGCAGGATTCGGTTGGGCTAGGCTTGGTTTATTTAGGCTGTTTTTTTAAACAATTTTTTTAGGTTTTTTTTTTTCAGATCCATTTTTTTTACATGATAATTGTTTACTGAATTGCATATCAATATTTTAACCAATTATGTGGATCAATTGTTTCAAGCATAGTTAATTATGAATGTGTAGTTTGTACAAGTATCTCATTCACTCCATTCATGATGATGTAAAATTAAATAACATTAGTAAAGACATATTTTAAATAATTAATACGTGGGAAAGAAGAATGATGTTGTTGGAGTAAAGGAAATTCTAATGCAAATGAATGTCCTAAGTTCATAATATCATAATACATAAGCTGAAAGGAATGAAGAAAAGAAATAGCAATCATTGTCCAAAACACACACTGAATTAAAACTAAGTAGTAGCTGAAGGTGATGAAGGCATCGAGTTGTCGTCCATGGGTGCGCCGGGTCACATCTTAAAAGAAATTCACTCTTAATAGCAAACACATACAAAACTTGGGACTTTAACAACCAAAAATCACCAAAAACACTCAAACAAGCAGGTTTAATAAGAGATTTTTAAACAGGAATAACTCTTCTATTGAAGAGTTATCTAACTTTATTTTAGAAATTTAAAAAATTGGAAGTCTATTTAAAAAATTAGGGAATTTAAAACTCTACTTCACAAAGTATTTAGAAAACTATTTTAGGAACTCTATTTTAGAAATTAAAAAATTAAAAGTTTATTTAATAAATTAAGGAATCTAAAACTCTATTTCACAAAGTATTCCGAAACCTATTTTTGGAACTCTATTTTATAAATTAAAAAATTGGAAGTCTATCTAAGAAATTAGAAAATTTAAAACTCTATTTACAAAGTATTCATAAACATATTTTTGGAACTCTATTTTTAAAAAATAAAATATTGGAGGTCTATTTAAGAAATTATGGAATTTAAACAAAATTTCGCACCGTATTTTGAAATCTATTTCAAGGATAAATGAGTTATAAAATTCGAATTATATTATAGAAATTAAAATATTAGAAACTCTATTTTACACAGTATTTTGAAACCTATTTTGGGTGGTCGGGTTGCTAGAGTCGTCATATGATTGGTTAGGTCGTCCGAGTGGTTGCTGGGTGGTTGTCTGGTGGTCGAGTCATTGGAGTCGTTGTCGGAGTGGCCATTAGGGTGGTCGGGTTGCCAGGTGGTCATCAGGTGGTCGTCAATGGTGGTTTTGGGTGGTTGATTTTGTCAGGTTGTCGGGGTAATCGTCGAAGTAGTCATAGGGGCTGTCGGGTTGCTAGTGTGGTCGGGTCATCAGAGTGGTCACTAGGTGGTTGTCGGCGGCGGTTGCTAGGTGGTCGGGTTGTTGGAGTGGTTGTCAGATGGTCATTGGCGGTGGTTCGAGCAAGTCGGGTTGTCAGGGTGGTTGGGTCATCGAGGTGTCAAGTTGTTGGGATGGTTAGGTCGCAGGGATGGTCGTCAGATTAGTTTCTAGAGTTCTCATCACAGTGGTCGCCGGAGGTAGTCGTCAGCGGTGGTCGGGTCACCGGTGCGGTTGTCGGAGTTGTTGTTGTTGGTGGTCATCGGAGTTGTTGTCGGAAATGAAAAACGACAAGTGGAAGAGGAAAACATGACACAAACCCATGGGGTTGCACTGTTGTAACCCATGGGGTTGTGTTTCAAAACCAAGAGTTTTGAACACCTTGTGCCAACACATGGTTTTGGGTTTGGAACCCAAACCCATGGGCCAAACGCTCCCTAAAAGGTTTCATCAAGACCATTTTGATTCATGTATTGCAGTTACTAATTAATATTGATTTTTTATTTTTTTTAAAATGGACCACTCCATCTCCACTAAGCCTTGCAATCTCTCCCTCTCTCTTCTATCTATAATTGTTTTTATGCATATTCAAATTTCTTTTGAGTGGTTTTCAAAATGGAAAAAAATCTATTTAAAGTGGGGTTTTTTTTTTTAAACTTTCTTTTGAGTAAACGCATAGAAGATGAAGTGTTTCCTTTGGGTGAATTGAAATATTTTTTTTGGAATGAAGAGTTTTTTACCTGTCAACATTAAAAGCATGGAAAATATTTCATTAAAATAAAATTGAAAAAATTTCAACAAAAACTAATCTTTTCAAATTCCATAACACAAATTTAAATGTATCATTACAACAGACATCAAACATTCCCTATAAATAGTTTCATGCATTTGTAAAGAGACGAACGTCAAACAAAGAATAGTTTGTTTTCTTTTTTTACCAAATTGATGGATGAAATGTATCTCTCAATCTTATGTTTTTTTTTAACATTTATTTTAGTTTAAATTTTAATTGTTCCATTGCATTACCTTTGAAAATTCATATTAACATAATACATGCAATTACTTTTTTTTAATCTTTTTGTGTATCAATTGATTCAAGATTTCTTAGAAGAAAAATTTTGAACAACAAAGATAAGAGCATCCAAATCAAAAGAAGAATTTTTTGAAGTTGGAAGAAAATAGCATTCAAGTTTGTAAGTATCTAACCTTTTAAATAATTATTATACGTATAAGCATTTTGTTTAATCACAAGAATAATTTTCCAATGTCACCTTATACTTCTGACAACTATTTTAAATATATATATAGATCTAGAAAGGTTGCAAATACAATAGAACAATTTTATACTTTTAAGATTTCATATCAAATTATCACAAGTTGCAAGTATGCCATCATTTTCAAACATATTTGTCTTACTACTTCAAGATATTGAAATAAAATTTTGAAATACTAAGACCATATTTGACAATGATTTTATTTTTAGTTTTTTATTTTAAAATTAGGTTTTCTTCCCTACAATTTGTTTGGTATGTTTTTCATTTTCTTAAAAACAACATATGATTTCTTACCCATATATAATAAAAATTTAAAAAAAAAAACATTTTTTAAGTTTTAAAAATTTTGTTTAGATTTTGAAAATATTTTTAAAAGGTAAATAACAAAATAAAAAAACACATGAATAGTAGTAGTATTTATAATGATAATCTTCAAAATGAAAAACTAAAAACACAATGAAACAATTACTCAAAAAATTGAAATTCAAATCCTAAAAATTTACTCAATAAAGTGGAAAAAATGAAACAAAAACTAAATAAGAAATGGTAAAAGAATTAAGGAAGAAAAATGAAACAAAGAAAAAGATAAATACCCAAACAAAAAAAATGAAAAGATAAAAATAAATAAACCTATAACAACCACACTTATCAATTGTCATTATAATAAAAAAATAATACATCTTAATACTAATTCATTATTTTAAAACATATTTTTTATTACTATAAAAATATTGATAATAAAATATCTATTCTATGGTAGAAACATTAAACCATGTGAAAAATTAACAATACAAACCATGTATTTAGCAAAAATTAACAATACAAAACATGCATTAAGTAAACAATGTAAATTTTTTAAAAAAAGAAACCCAAATAAAAAAAAACAATAAAACCCAATAAACTCTTAAAACTAACCAAATCAAACTATGGATTTTCAGGATAATACCCTCCAAATAAATAAGTATATAATCTTTGAAAAAATTCTTAGTAAGCAATAAAAAAATTGAATAAAAAATATTAAACCCGAAAAATAATCCATAAACTGAACAAAAAAAACCACTTAAAATAACCAAATAATAATAAGAATTTTGACAACATTTCATAGAATAAGCTCTAAATCAAACCATTCTGATTTATTCAATATTTAAAAAATAATTTAATAATATAAGCTCTAAATCAAACTAACCTAATTTTATTAAAAACTTATCAATATATCAATTACCAATTTCAAAAGTAGGGGCAAAAACTTAGAAAAAAATGAAGATTAAATTATTTACCTTATAAGATTACTGAAAGAATATTGTGGTGACAGTGCCACAACAATATAATGAATAAGGATTAAAAAAAAACCACAATAATAATTAACTATATAGATTTAGAGTGTTAATTGAGAAGAGATTCAATAGCATGAAGCATCTTTAGAGAGAGGGTGAAATGAGCAAAAGTAATATATAGCTCAGAAAGACAAATGATGGTTGATAGTGAAATAAGAAAAAATTGAGATTTTTTTGGTTACTTTCATAAAAGCTTATAAATGAAAGTGATTAAGGTATATTTTTTTTAGGACAAAGAACTTAGATATTTTTAAAATTGTTAATCATAATTTTATTTAAAAGAAAAAAAAATTGTATTAAGTAAGAGAGAGGGTATGAGAAGAGATAAAATTATATTATACTGAAAATGACTAAGAATTGAATAAAGAGAGAGAATGCTTTAAAAAAAAAATAGAAAGAGAATGAGTAATTTGAATAGAGATAATGGATAATAAATAGCCATAAAAATATAGACTTTAACAAAAAAAGAAAGAAATAAAAGGATATTTAAACAAAATTTTATGAAACCCTCTTTTATTTGACTTAAAAACATGATTGTGTCCCTCTAAATTAAATAAAAGATATTTTCAAAACAAGTTAAAAAAAATATATTACAATTACTGTAAAAAAATACAAATAAATAAAACATATAAATTTTAAAAATTTGAACATTTACCGTGTTTAACCTATGAACATTTTATTTAACTATTCAAATTTTATTATGATTCATATATATAGATGTTTATTAGTATAATAATATTGTTTATAATTATTTCAACAAATAAAAATATGATCAAAACACACTTTAAAATTTTTTAGTTTATTAAAAGATTCAAATAAACAAAAAATGATGTTCAAACAACATCTTCCATTTTGTAATATTAAATGGATCTTCTAATTACTTTAAAATAATGATACTATAATTTTTTAACTATTTGATTAATTTTTATGTTTTTTTTAATAATCATGTTCTGACACTACATAATTTTACGTGTGTAGCATGTGTTTTCTTTTACTATCTAACGATACTGTATAAGAAGCAATAGGGAAAAAAAAATTTTAGGCCCCGTTTGATAACCATTTGGTTTTTGGTTTTTAGTTTTTAAAAATTAAACCTATAAATACTACTATCACCTATGGTTTTACTTGTTTTGTCATATACTTTTTGTCTATGTTTTCAAAAACTAAGTCATGTTTTGAAAACTAAAAAAAGTAGTTTTCAAAAACTTGTTTTTGTTTTCAGAATTTGGCTAAGAATTCAAATACTTCTTTAAGGGAGATGAAAACCACTGTAAAGAAATTGGGAGAAAACAAGCTTAATTTTTAAAAACCAAAAATAAAAAATCAAATGGTTAGATAGTAATTAAAGAAGCTTAATTTCAATCCTTTTCCTCTTTTTAATGAGTATTATATTATTTGTTCTATAATTGAATTATCAATAGTTAATCTTAAAATTAATTAAAACAAAAATTACATTTTAATTAATAATTAAAATGTTATTTCCAGTAAATTAAAGCTTGAAAAAACGTAAAGGTCATGAACGATTTTAAATTAGAATTAAAATAAAAAATTTCATTACAGTTAATGAGATGTAATTTCCAAAAATAATTTGCAAAAACGTACAATATGGGATATGAAAGACTATTTTAAATTACAATTACAATAAATATTGTATTACAATTAATATGACATTGCTCTAACCTAACAACAAGTTGAGTTTTTATCATTATACAATTAATATGACAATTAATTCTTCGTGGCTTTCATTAGAATCCAAACTTTAAATCAATGGGTCAAGCTATTATGATCAACGTTGCAAAGGGAAATTTCTTTCATGGGAAGGTGGCACAATATTGTGGTCACTCCATCCATGCGATGACGACTACAAGGCTCTTCAATTTGTTGGTAGGAGACAGGCGATAGATGCTTCTTTGCATAAGGAAAAGACAAAAAGAATGTTAAAATATCATATTGATTTCTGTACTTTAAGTTTTATTCTATTTTACATGTACTTTCAAATGTTTAATTTCAGTCTATGTACTTTTAATAGAGCTTAAAATTGATCCATATCGTTAGATTGAAGTATTTTTTTTTAATCTAAATTGGTTAAATAATAATAATAATTTTCATAAAAGGAAAAAAAAACACCATGTAAACATATTTCCAAAATTTATAGAATTGAAGACTAATAGAGACTAAATTTTTTTTAGAAAATTTAACAATAAATTAACAATAGGGACCACTTTTAAGCTTTATTGAAAGCACATTGACGAAAATTGGACATTTGAAAGTACATAAACTAAAATAGAATAAAACTCAAAATACAAAAGGACCAAAATGGTATTTTAACTAAAAAGAAAGTAGGAGGGAAATGAGAAGAGAGTGTTTGGGTTTCAATTTTTCATTTTTGTTTTTGCTTACAATATGTGTATTTTATATGATTAACTACATGGATAGCCTATTTGGGACACCATTTTACATAAATGGTACAATTTATTATTAATATCAGTTTTGTCACTTTTTAAGCCAAATATAGGGTTCATATTACTCATTTACCCCTGCTATTTATTTCTAATTATAATAAATAAAAAATTTTGGATTCTTACCATATAACCGTTGATATTCTTCTCTCCAAGCAATAATACCCATGATTTCATCCCAAAATCTAGGGATTATGAAAACTAAACTCCCTCTCCTTACGGCTTCAATATTCGAAAACACCTAAAATCTGTGAGGAATTTCAACCGACGGCGACAAGGGTCTGTCTTTGTTATCGACAGCAAGTGCGATGGAAGCGAGTGCGACAGCGACGAGATGAGGTTTTATTTAACCCAATGTCGTGCACCTTGGAGATGTTGTAGTCAGCAATAAGGGGAGGTTCTATTTTGTAGTTGATGGCGACAACAAGGCATTTCGACAGTCGAGGTATCGACGACGAGGTTTCTACTCTATCTTTTGGAATTGAAGTCGATGACATGGATTCTTGACGATGGGGTAATCGATGGCGTTTTGACGGTAGGGTTATCCATGGTATAGATTTTGGTTTAACATATTATCCTAGTATGTTTTGGGTGTATATGTTATAACACATCAAACACAAATATGTTCTAAATGTGATAGGTTTAGGGTGTATATTATATAATACATAAAACACAGAGGTGTATAGAGTGAATAGGCTGGGTATATATAATATTATCTTAGAACAAAAGTTATATGATATAATATAACCTTTCAATGGTATATTTTGGATTTATATAATATATAATCTTACCACAAGTTGTAAATAGGCTAGGTATATATTATCTGAACCTAATTTGTTTATGTGTGTGGATTATTTAAGTATGAAAAGGGTATATATGATTGTTGCCTGTCAGAAATTAAATTTAATATTTCCTTTAAGATTAAAATGTCCTCTAATTCTGATTGGGTATATATGAGATCTGACTAGTTATATGGATGTTTCTGACTGAGTATATAATTTATTCTTTTTAATATATTTGGTCATACATTGGAATATTATATTATTCACATTTATATCATTTACATTCTGCACTAAAACGAATTTGTATTTGTATATAGTTATCTTACTAGACAATGATGAGATTAAAAACGAATTTTGCGTATATGTTATATAATTCTTGATTGGGTATAATCTAAGATTACGGGTTATCATGTATTAAATATGTTTGAAAAACAAATACATTCTTTGAATTGGTATTTTGGGTTTATATAATATAATCTTATAACAAAAGTTATAATTAGGTTATGTATATTTGATATGAACCTAAAATATTTATGTGTATAGATTATATAAGTCTGGATTTGGTATATATGATTAATGCTTGACAGAAATTTAATTTAATATTTCCTCCACATTGTGTACTAAATCAAATTTTATGTGTGTATATAGTTATTATACTAGGCAATGGAGAAAGTAAAAGGTACTGCAAATCTGACGTGAAAGATTGTTAGGGATGCCAAGAAAAGATGATAGACTCCTGCATGGCGTCGACCTCTAAAAAGATAGAGCTTCAAACATAAATTTTTTGTTTCTATTTCTAACAAACAACATCAGATGATGTCGACCTTCAAAAGAAGAGACATATGAAGGCGTCTAGTCACTCGCACGCAACTCCAGCGTCATCAATAGTTTTTTGAAAATAGTATGTTGGTGGCAACATCAGTAGGGTCCTTCACGATTGTATAGTTGTTTCATACCATATATATATATATATATATATATATATTTCCTAAATGTATGAGTATATATTTAATATATGAGGTATATATTTTATATAAAATTTTCTTTAGAAAAGATATATATACCGAGTATATATTTGTAAATGACATGATAGTGGTGACAAACAAAGACACCAAGTATATATTTGCAAATAACTAAATATACCTAGTGTGATGAAATCCGTAATAGGTGGAATAAATATTTCAATAAAGATGGAACAATATATATAAATGTAGTATATATGTTGGATTATATTAATTTAATATTATACAAAAAAAAAAAAACTCAATATTTGTGGCTACAATAAGCAAAACAGAAAGAACCTTACATACATGTTATATATGAGGTACATATAGAGTTATATACAAATGACAAAATGAAATTAAATATATTAAAACAAAAACTATTTTTTTTAAAAAAAAAAAGAATTAGACATATAATAAAGGGATGGAATGGTTGCCTTAAATAAAAATTTGAATGAATTTTGCAGGTGAATTTTTTTTAATGTTGACAGCAATCATAATTGTGTAGTAATTATAAAATGTTATGTGTAATAATTGAAAAATATATTTTTGAAAATCAAATTTGTCCTAAATATATGAAATAATGACCTTAAATGAAAATATGTATATTAGGAAAGTATAAATTTAAAATTGAGAATTAAATATAGAGAGATGATATTAAATGAGGGTAAAATTGTAAGGAAAAAAGAGCAAAAACTCAAGCCAAGCTAAAGCTGAAATTTTTTATAAAAGTTGACATTTGTGAAACATGGTGTTTGAAAACGTACCATTTGGCATAATTTCCCTATTAATTTTGCCCATAAAAATCCTATTTTCTTCAATTATTTTCCTACAATATTTATACCCAATTTCGTTTGCTTTTAATTAATTTATTGTTTTTGTCTCATTCTCATTTTGCTGCTCTATTTTTTTTAATAAATAGTTTAATTTTGATTCAATATTATTATTTTTTAAGATTAAAAGTTAATTTCTAAATAAATTCATTCAGAAAAAAGTCCTCACTTTCTCCAATTATTTTTCTTCAATATTTTATACCCAAATTCGTTTGCTTTTAATTTATTTTTTGTTTTTGTCTCATTCAGAATAAAAGAATTTTTTTTAAATAATTCATTTAATTATTTCAACTTTTTTTAATGGCTTCATGAAAAAAAAAAATTTTTATTTTTTCAACAAAGTGAAAACTAATTTTAACTTCTAATTTTTTATAGAATGTGCTAACATAGATACATTCATGTTCTAAAAATTGAACACTCTTCCAATTTTTCAGTCCATGCATATGAAATTGGTGGAATAAAGTGCATTAAATTTATTATTGCAATATTTTTAAATTATGAAAGATATTATTTCATTAATTAGTATTTCGTATTTATGTGTATAATGCATAAACGAGATTAATGTAAAAACAAATAATATATTAATTTTATATAGACATTTTAATCGTGATAATTAATTACATTAGTTAATGTATTAAACTTTCTTTATAAATTACACTAGATATCATGAATTTAATTTTTTTTTAGTTCAACAAGGTGTGGAGGGATTCCAATAGTTGAGAGATGCTCAGGTTGAGCCATGAATTTAATAACGCCTAAATTTGAAAGTACATATAATTACTTTATGTTATTCATGCAAATACCTCTTTCTTCATTTTATAAAATAAAATGAAAATTTTCACATGCATCATACGTGGTACTAACTAATTTTTTTAAAAGCACAAGGATTATGGGGCTTTTTTTGTACGGATGACCCAAATGATATATGACCTACTTTTTAAAACTAAGGTTATATAACATTTTGCTTGCGTGAACAACTACGTGAAATTACCACTTTGCTCCCTATGTAAAATCACGTATTTTTTTTTAACTTTTTCTCTCCCTCAACAATTCTTTTTCCTCCCTCGCTCTTGTTTCTAATCCAGTCAATTTTAGACTTAAGAAAGAAAGAAAAAAAAAAAAAACAAGAGAGAGGTAGTGCAGAGAAAAGAGCTATTCTTTTTCAAAAATAAAATAACATTATTTTGGTAAATACTAATCTGGTGTAGATATTCTTTTTTTCAAAAAAGAAAAAATCATTGTAGAAATCACAATTTTGAGCTAGATGAAATGAAAATCTAACAAAAAAAATAATTTTTTTAATTTTTTTTTAAATTTTATTATTATTTTTATTTTTTAAATATTCCTAGATTACGTTTTTGTTTTCTTTCTAACAAAATCTATGATCACAATTTGAATGAGATATGACGAGATAACCATCTTTTTATTTAGTTTAAAACTTTAAATGATATTATTTTTATTTTATTTATTTGAAAAAGAAAGAGACAACACAAGGTAAACTAAGAGGAGACGAGTCAGATAGCGAGAGAACAATGCTGGAGAACCACTGAAGATGCAAGAGAAAAAAAATTGAGTGAGAGAGAAAAGAAATAGTGGGAGAGAGAAGAAAGAGAGAAAAAGGGGAGAAGAAAAAATTGAGTGAGAGAAAAAAGAATTGTTGAGGGAGAACGAAAAGAAAGCAAACAAGGGAGAGAAAAAAATTGTTGAGGGAGAGAGAAAATAAAGCAAGAAAAAAAAAAAGAACAAAAAATTGAGTGAGAGAAAACGAGAGCGAGAGAAAAAAGAATAGTTAAGAGAGAGAAAACAAAGCAAGAAAAAATTGAGTGAGAAACGAAGGCGAGAAAAAAAATTGAGAGAGAAACGAGAGCAAGAGAGAGAAAAACTGTTGAGGAAGATAAAAGAACAAGTCCATAAAATAAGTGTTTTTACATAGAGAGCAAAGTGGTAATTTTTTGTGGTTGCTGACGCAAGCAAAAAGTTATATATCCTGGTTTAGAAAGTAGGGGATATTATATCATATATCATTTGGACACAAAAATTAAATTAAGATCATCCATAAAATAAAAAATAAAAAATCTAAAGGTTATATAGTTAAAAATATATATACATACAAGGACCACTAACGAGATAGCCTTAAAAATATGGTCTAACCTAATTTCAAACTGCAAACACATTTCAATTCATCACCATTTTATCATTCACATATAGTTGGTCCATATTGCAATATACAAATCTTCATTCACATGAATATACAGTAATTGAGTGTTTATAATTACATGGCATGATAAGAAGCAAATGCAGTTAACAAAAAGACCCTTAAAAGAAGAGGTAACCCTACAACAATTGTCATTTGAATGAAATACCCTACTGTTGGTTATACCTATCTCAGTTACTCCAGTGAGCACCAATGGCAATGGTTGCCACTCCAACTTAAGTTTTGCCTGCAACAGCTTCTTAAGTTCTATTATAGATGAATCATTCTATGGATCTACCGCTGCTCGTGCCGGGTAATATTGGTTAGTTTTAGAGTGAACGACTGTGCAAGGCTCTCAAATTCGGGATGATTTGAGATCAGGGATTGAATTACAAAGAATGTTTCTTGTTCACAAATCCAAACTTCTAATTTGCGACGTTAGCCTCGAGGAAACATCTTTTATGTTTCTGTTCTCATATGGAAGGACAGGCCCAGAAACTCGTCCTAGATTCGCAGAAAAATGAAAGCAACTATATCAGTATATCACAGTGGTAGTTGAGCTTGAAAGAGCTAAGATGGTAAATTTGGTTTAAATAAATCTAACAGATTCTCAAAAGATACAAATCAAATACCCAAAAAGGACTTGTCCATTGAAAGAAGAGAAACTTTAGATGGGAAAAACAAAGAGAGAAATATATATGTTCGTACCAGTAGGCACTTTAGGTGGAGGATGAGCCTTTGATGGATTCCCAAATTTTCTATCAGGTAATCTCACACTGTTATTAGAGACTTTGGGATTTCGCCGAACCAGCTCATGATCAGGTGAAACCAAATTTGTGCAAACAGTGGACCTAAGAAAACGGTTCGCAAATTGAGTTTGTAAGAACACAACCTGAGATTCAAAACTTAAATTACACCCACCTAACTATATGTTGTAGTAATAATATGGACTCCTAGGCCATGGCATTACTACACAATAACTAAAAGACTTCCCCTAGGAGAGAGGAACACTCCACACTCGCAACCGAGCGTAATTAAGAGGCATGTGAAAAAATTAAAGGCAGAATTGAAGTATTTGTTTAACATTTATAACTCCGTACCGTGGGAGGGAGAAGTGTTTCCGTTCAAGAGGCAAAACCGGTGCGCTTTTACCGCCATTCTCCTTGTGGTAGGTGAATTGGCTTTTAAAATGACCTGTAACACTGACAATGATAGGAGACTGTCATATTTCGTACTACAGAATCGGCAAAAAGGAACTCAACAGTCACTTGAAAATTACAAGGTAGAAAAGGAAAATGTATTTGAACCTAGGATAAAGGAGCTTTGTAATCTCTGTTCCATTCAAATAATCTTCACGAATTTGAGGATGATATTCTAATATTTCTCTGTATAATAGTTCCCTTGCGTCATCCTTCGTTAATTTCCCTCTCTCAAACTCAAATTCCGATCTTGAGATTGGCTGACAAGAAGGCTCTCTTTCAACTTTGGCTAGGCCCTTAAAGTAAGGATCGGCCAGAGCCTGTCAACAAATAAATGAGAAAAGGAATTTAATTTCATTATAGTGAAAAGAGGAGAGTAATTGCTCTGAACACAACTTCATAATCCCCAGATTCGCATCAGTGAAATAACAAACAAAATAGAGAACTTGTACCTCCACAGCCGATGGTCGATCCTTCGGATCAAATGCTAATAGTCTTTGCAATAAGCGGACGGCTGTAGGATCCGCATTGGGAAATCTTTGTGAAAATGGCATTGGAGATTTCTTTCTCATTTCTTTCAAATATTTCCTGGCCTTTTCATTCCGAACCTACACAGTACCGATAAAACATGACTATTATAATCAAAGCTAAAAGAAGAAAAAAGATCAATCGATAAACAAAGAGGGGATGGAAGAATAGATGAGGAGAGAGAGAGAGCAAGCAAGACATACTCCTGCAATGGTTTCCAATGAGGGAGTCCCGAGAAGATCAGTAATCAACTCCAATTGATGGGCAACGCTTTTACCTGGAAACAGTGGCTTCCCCATCAAAACCTCAGCAAATATGCAGCCGATGCTCCAAATATCTATTGCAGGTGTATACTATAAATGGGACGATGATAACAAACATTAGAAAACAAAAAAAGAAAAATAACTTTAAACAAAAACTTCAGAAAAAACAGATATAACCTGATACAGTTACCTGAATGACAGATATATCAACTTCCAGGACAGTTCAATAGTCCCCCCTGAACAAGAATTATTATAATCTATGCATTATTGTTTCCTATAAAGCGCTATATACATTACATACATTTTATACATGATGAAAATGAAAGTAATTCCAAATGAACCATGGCCAGTAAATCACTAGAAGATGTTCTGCCTTGAGCTGGGGAAGAAATTTATACTGCAAGGGAATTTGACCTCTTGTTTTCCTTCTTTTTCTTTTTTCTGGTCTTTCCTTGTGCGGTGGTGGGGAGGGAGGGGTAGGGGGGACATTATTTACTTCAACATTGAGAGAATCAATAACATAGGTAACATAAGTCATCATAACGATGCATTATCAGATTCACCATATAATGAAAACGTACATAACCATCAAAACAAAATGTCTAGGAAAGCATCCGAAATAAACAAATAACATAGGTCCACAGTTATGCCAAGAGATTGCAAAAATTTGTAAAAGAAATCAATACCAGAAGTAATGTTCAATGTGAATTAGTTTACTGCCTACCTTGGAACAGAACGATCCACACAGCTCCGGCGCTCTGTACCATCTAGTAGCAACATAGTCCTGCAAATAGCATCACTTAGAAACACTGAAAAACAAATCAATAATTTGCAAGTGATAAAGAACATACTGTCCAAAATATTGTGGTTGGGGTGTCACTGAAAGCAACTCTTGCAAGTCCAAAGTCACAAATTTTAAGCTTGCAATTGGCATTTGCCAATATATTCTTTGGCTTCAGATCCCTATGATACACATTTGCTGCAAACATGATTTTCAGCAGGTCAGTATTCTCAAATTTAAAAACCCCCTTTCATACCCAAAATCTAAGAAAGAAAAAGAAATATATACTTGACACCGTAAGCATGGGAACAGATGAAACAAAAGCATACAGTCACATGTATTATAAAACTCGACACAGTTGTACAACCTACAAGATAGATCCTGTTCAAGTAAGGTCGTTACAGTCACATGTATTATAAAAAATAAAAATAAAAAAACAACTCAAGTACCTGTATGCATGAATTTCAATGCACGTAGCATTTGATAGAGGAA
Source organism: Trichosanthes truncata (assembly GCA_033996785.1). NCBI lineage: Eukaryota > Viridiplantae > Streptophyta > Magnoliopsida > Cucurbitales > Cucurbitaceae > Trichosanthes > Trichosanthes truncata. The sequence continues at coordinate 81,648,023 of JAWPNB010000003.1, forward strand.
GAACTGATGATGTTCACGGGTCAAGTCATCATTTGCCTTAATAACTTGATGAAGATCAGATTCCATAAGCTCAAAAACCACATAAATGTCCTTAAATTCCTTTTTAGAAGGTGGCAACATAATGTGCTTGATGTCAACAATATCAGGATGCCGCAACAATCTAAGCAACTTAACTTCACGAAGGATTCGAATAGCATCAGATAGGTGATCAAAAATATCATGAATTCTCTTTATTGCAACTTTTTCCCTGGTTTGCATGTCAATAGCAGAACAAACAACTCCGTAACTTCCCCTTCCAATAACTTCAAGAATCTTATATCTATTAGCATCCCCATATTCAGTAAAAAAGTTGATTTCTTTCGCCTCCTAAAGATCAAATGAATTATGTTAACATCATCAGAAATATAACACAAAAGGGACTATTATTAGAATGCAAATATTTAACTTTTAAAGAAAACTAATAATAGAAACAGTAAAGAAATATACAAAATGCAATCCAACATTAGAACTTTTTTATGGTGATCATGAATTTCATCCGAGGAAGTAAGATGTACAAAAAAAAAAATAAATAAATAAAGGGGAACTAAAACCAGTACATCACCATGGAAAACATGGTAGTTATATACAAAATGAGATCAAACAAAGACTAATCCTCAGAAAGTCCTACATCCAAAAGGAAATTACAAGAAGAATCCCATCTCAAACATAACAAACCGAATTTTCATCATCAAAGATCCTTCTAATCCACCCTACCCATGGTAACTACAAAATACCAAATCCAAAGACACTTCCCTTTTCCTCTCTAAATCCCTGACCCCTGCAAGAAAATATCCCTCTTTCATGAAATAAAACAGAATTTTCGAGAATATAAAGCCCTGCGGAGACAACTGTGCTACTGAAAAGAAACCGATTGAGAGAGGATCAATAGATTTCATCCAAACGCAGCATATAAACCTACGGTGAAGAAGATTGAACTTGTCGTGACGCATCAAACAAAACCCCATTACACGAAATTCAATCAAAAAACAGATAAGCTCATTCAACACCATGACAAATACCAGGTTGAGAACGGTCGTAGTTCCTTCAGTATTTCTCAAACACCAAAACAGTACACAAAACAAAGAAACATTAAGGTACCTTCTTTGGATGATCTTGCGGCATCTTCTTCTTCCTCCTCGCTCCTATTTCACTTCTTAAATCTTCAGAATAAACTCACCCACATTCGCCAAAAACAAAAACCAGCGACAAGTGACAAGTCCAAGATCGGTCTAAAAAACCCCACAAACCAAAAACACAAAAACCCCAGATCGAAAAGATGAAAACCCACTGAACCTTCAAATTCCCATCAAACAAAACAAGCAGCAGAAACCCAGAATACGCTTCAAAGCCCGAGTGGACTGAAAAAAAAGAAAAAACCAGCAGAAATGAGCGGCAAAAAACCGAAGCAGATCGGCAGAGAGGGATTTTCAGAAATGAAATTGAAAGGCGTGTGGAATATATATATATATATATATGGAGAGAGAGAGAATTTGGTAGAAAATTTTGGGGGAATTTTAATTGGAGTGTTGCGTGGTTTCTTCCTTATCCACACTCGCAAATTCCTTCCTTTCTTTCTACTCCGTGGCTTTCAAATTTGGGTGCGGTGATGGCGGGCCATACGGCAGTGGTTTTCATTGTAATTTTTTTTTGTTTAAGAGCCTAAATTATATTATACCAAATGTAGATGGATTTAATCTTATCCCGTTCTTAAAAAGTTTTAATTTTATCCTAATCTTCTCCCCATTTAAAGGTTTATTTTTTCTAATTCAACAACATTTAAGAGTCGGGGGATTCGAACCTCTAACTCTTATAGAGGGTACATCGTACTTGCCAATTACTGTTAAACTAAGCTCACTTAAACTTTAAAAGTTTTGGTTTATTTTATAAAGATCCGTTCATTAAAATGTGAGTAGAAATAAAAAGATGGAGAATAAAACTATGGATAAAATTAAGGGTAAAATTGACATCAAGGATATTCGGTATAAATTATTTGATTTCAGTTTTGATCTTGGTACTTTGAAAATTTTTAAATTAAAACTTGTAAAACATTGAAAGCAAAATTGAAATCGATGAATAGAAGGGCCAGTTGCAAGGATGGCAACAATAAATGGTCCAATTACACGTGTGTCGCTGCTTTATCCAATTTACAAATATGGCAAAAAAATCAGCCTAACCTAAACGAAACAAGCAAAAAGTCGAAAATAGCCCTCGACAAAGTATATCAACAGTCTATCAGTGATATAGTGTTGATATACTAATGATATATCTAAAATGAAGTATATCGGTGATATAATACTAATATACTTTTTTATCAATTAAATGACATTCCTAATATGAAGTATACCAACAGTATATCAAAAATACCTAATATAAAGTATATCAATCTTATATCAGTACTTCATCTCCAGCATATCAAATATACCTAAAATGAAGTATATCAATGATATACTACTAATATACTTTATTTATGTATATCAATGAAATTACATTAAAATATGAAGTATATCAATAATATATCGGTAATTCATATTCAATATATCATATATACGTAATATAAAGTATATCATTAGTATATCAGTAATTCATATTTAGTTATTAGATATATGGAAAATGAAATATATCAGTGATATATTACTAATATGGTTTATTTTAGGTATATATTTTCACTGATATACCTAACATTGATACACCTAATAAGCAAATGTACCAATACATAAAGCATAAAAAAAAAAAAAAAAACATTGTGAAACAAAGAACATAAAGTATATAAGATATACTATTGATATACCAAATATAAAGTATATCAGATATACTACTGATATACATGTTGATAAACCAATGAAGGTAAAATTGGAATAGTGAAAAAATGAAATCAGATTTAAATTTTTTTGCTATATTTACAAATATAAAAAACCATAACTAGATTTACAAATATATTAATATTTTTTCTACCCATTATAATTCAGGTTAGAAAGAACAAGGCGTTTTTGTACGATTTAGTATTTTCCTCAATATTTGGCTCTTTTTCAATTTCCCTAGTAAAATTAAGGTAAATTACGTATTTACATTTACATATGGAAACTTTATATTTATCTTTAGCCAATACTATCAATATTAGTTGATTATTATTCTAAACCCTAATTTATTGTCGGTCTCTTCAGTATGATTCCACACGGAAACAATTACAATTTACCCTTAATTTTTCAACCCAAATATTTGATCATCTAATCACTAATCTTAGTTAATCTACCAAATTTAATTGTTTGATCAATCACATCGTTCTATTTCAATTTTAAGAAATTAATGTTATGTTTTCATTTAGTCCACTGGTGTTATTAATAGATACTAAAAAACAAACATGATTCAAAATTTAACAGTATAATTGGAATTTTTAAAAGATCAAAAACTAAATATAAAAAATATTTAGATCCAAATATGTAGTATGTTAAAGAAATAAAATAAAATTTGGAGTTAAATATATAATTTGAACCTCTGTTCTAGTTCCATATTCATTATATTTTGAATTTTTTTACAAATTTGGTTCTTTTTTAGCCTCACACTCATTTTTGTTTTTTTCTTAATTGTATTATCATGCAAAATCTTACTATTTTGTCTTCTATCAGTATCACCACTTATATAAGAACAAAAATATAATGTCAATACAAACATAGTTCAACTGGTCGACATGAAGTATGTATCTTCAACCAAAAGATTAGAAGTTCGGATCTCTCACCCCACATATTATTAAATTTTTTAATAATTAAATTATTTAACTCTAGACTAATTCAGGTGTTCCATGAAATAATAATATTCAATGAGTAAATTAGATAGGATTGTTGTAAGAATAATAATGTCTTCCATTTTCAACCATTCATTTAGTCAACACTTAAATCATCATTCCATTTGCTAAAGTTGCCACGTGGCTCCAAACATTATATTATATAATGCATAAAAAAAAGTTTTGTTATTAAGAAAAAAAACTAAAAACCGAAAAAGAAAAAGCAGGTCAAAATAGGTGTAGGATTCAAAAAAATGACAAAAACTTGGCCTTCTATTTTGGAATTCTCAACCATAATTTAGTAAATAACTTTTATAATTAATTTAACACCTAATATTTTTGAAAAAAAAAATTGTAATGCACAATTGAAAATAACATTCTTTTGTTTTGTTCAATATCTGTTTTTCTTTTGCTTTTGGAAATTTACAATCAATTAATTTAAACGATGTTTATTTTAAGGATAAAATAAACTTATATCATCTATGTTGTGGGGTGATTTTTTAAAATAAGTTCATGAAAGGTGAGTTGTAAAAGTTTTGAACAAATTTAAGTTGGGATAAATGATTAGTAGTAAAAATAAAATAATTGTGGTCTAAATCTCATTTTAGCCTTCTACTTTTAGAAAAATTATTCAATGAGACCGTCACAATGTGACTGACAATTTTTCACTGTTAGATGTAGAGAGAGAAGTACCGCAAATTTATATCCAACTATTAGTAAAAGAATGAAAATTATTGAATCTACATCCAACAATTATTATGTGGCAGCCACATTGTAGCGGTCTAATTGAATAATTTATCATACTTTTAAGTTTATTTTATTTTAGTTAGCTTTTCAAAATGTTTATTTTAGTCTTCTAAAAAATTAATCATTTTAGCTATTATTATTATTATTATTATTATTATTATTATGTTGTCATCTATTTTCGCTTTACTTAATATCCGTTACAATACAATCAACCTAACTTCAATATTTGTTAGTATGAACACATTGGTGCACACATTTAAAATTGAAATACACTATTTATTTTTTTTAATTTAACAACATGTGTGTATGAACCTGTGACTTTTTTGTCAAGATTAAAGTGTTTCAAGAAGTTGAGTTATGTTGGCTAAACTAATAGTTTTTCATATAAATGTCGCATATCAAAATAGAATATTTCAAAATTGAAGTACTAAACGTAATTGTTAATAGTTAAGAGCCTAAAATGAAGTAAATATAAGAGTTAAATTAGTTTTAATAATATTTATTTTTTTTCTTTGCAAATTAAACTTTCTTATTTCAAAATATATTTTTCCCTCAAGCTGACTTTTTTGTTTTCAAAGGAAAAATTTGGGCGGTAAATAAACAAAAATTTTCTAATTAAAAATAAATAAACATGCAATGAGATGTTTTTTAATTATATTATAATTTTTATGGTTAGAAGAATTCTATCACGAAAAAACAATGGATTTATAATTAAACAGGAAAAAAAAACACAATCTTTCACCATGCTGTTTCAAATAACGGAAAAAGAAAATTAAAAAGAAAAAATAAAAGCATGATTGTTGTCGAATGTGACAGAATTTACAATAAAATACAGACATATATTTTTAATTTGATTGGTGAATATGATGGCGTGGAGATAATAATAACTTTTTTTTTTGGTGACTGAAATGGTCATCAAATTAATTATTATAGTAAAAATTTAATAACTTTTTTTTTTTGAGAAAAAAAATTTAATTTAATAACTTTAAACTAATATATTTTTCGCCTGCCTTACAAATTAAAATCTTTATTTTATATGAAAAGGTGGAATATTTGAGAATCATTTTCAAATATATTTTCCCTTTAATTTAAAACCTCCAAACCTATCCCAAATCACATTAAATAAAAAAAAATGTTCTTGAAATTTTAGTTAAATAATTTTAAAATGAAAAAGTTAATTTTAAAAACACGCGTTTGCTTTTCAAATTAACTAATATTTAAAAAAAATTAAATAAATATTAAATATTAAATATTAAATGAAGTTTTATTGTATAAAAATATATGTTAAAATACATTATACGTGCAATTAAAAGTTTCTAGTTAGGAAAAATATGATCTCTATCAATCCAAGCATAGTTGATAAAACAAGATATCAATTACCATTTTAGAGGTCGATTGTTTGATTCCCTACTCCTTAATTGTTGAACTAAAAAAAAAAAAATCTCTTAGTATATAAAAATAAGAAAGTGTATAAAAATAAATAAGAAACTAAGGAGTCATTTGTTTCAAGGTTTCTTATATGCTTGGGAATAATGGATGTTGGGAATAAGGGTGATATCGATGCAGTTTTTAGGTTTTAGGCCCAATCGAGAATCAAACTAAACCGATCGGTTTGGCTAATGGAGGAACCGAACCAATGTCCAATAAATGACAAAATCGTCGGTTCAATTTTTCCCCTGTTCGATTCACTGCAATTCAGTTCTCGGTTCTATGGAGGTGGTTGGAGATCGAAGAACACTGGCCTGGAAAGTTTAAGCGACAATGTCGGTGAGGTGGTTGCTGGTTGGAGATCGAGATTCGAATTTCGAATAACATTGGCCTAGGAATTAGGAAGCGTGAGTGACGATGTCGGCTTAGCAAGGTGCTGGAGATTCTAAAATCTATAGCGACAAAAGAACGTTAGATGTCTGGAGATTCGAAGAGTGGTCTAGATTGGCTAGAGCTCGCCGAAGAGTGGCTGGAGAATGCCGAATGGTTGAGGATTAGAAGAAAGATGATTGTTTGAGAGTGAAAAAGGAGATTTACGAAGGAGGAAGAAGGAACATGGCGCAAATAAAATCAGGGACTTTAGGGTTAATTTTTGAGGTATATATATACCTCGGTTTGGTTCAGTTTTTGAATGGTTTTTTTAGACGAAAATCGAACCGAACCAATAATTTTTAGTTTTTTTCCAAATAGAAACTGAGATGTTCAATATTTTACTAAAAAATCAAACCAAACCACTAGTTTGGTTTAGTTCGATTTCCTCGATTTTTAGCTATTTGTATCACCCCTATCTGAAAATAAGATGCTTAAGAATAAGATTGTTGGGAATCATTGATTGTTGTATTTGGTTGTACACCTGAGAATGCTAATTTTTATAATAATAAATGATATTTTTGTCAGATTACTTTTATATAGATATGATGCATTAATTAACGAGCTCTTCAACAAATAGATGTAAATTAATTCATCATAATAATGTATAATTTTAATTGAATAAATAATTATAAAAAGTTAAATTTTTTATACTAAATTATTTCAATGAATCAAATATATTTTATAGATTACTAATTTATTAATAGTTTCAATAAATACACAATTAAATTAATTTAGTTTATTTTTATAAAGAAAAAAAATTCAAAATTTACTTGTAATAAACATGACACCGTGTATCAATTTTCACTCTAAACTTTTGATTTCATCAAATTAGACCATAGACTTAGTTAAATGTTGCAATTTCTACCATCTATTCATTTTTCACTAATTTTAACAAAAAACAATGTAAAAATCTCCATAAACTCACTAATTTCAATAATATCAAGATTTTCAAAATTTTAAGTTTGATTAATCTATAAATTAACTAATGAATAATTTTACCAAAACTCACAAAGTTTAACAAAATGTAGCTCTAACATTGCTCTTCTTTGAAATCCTATCAATTTTGTACCATATATATGTTTTATAATTCATTGAAAACATATGAGAATATATATATTTTTAATGAATTTTGAAAAGAAAACTTATTGGAGGATGGAAATTGCAACAGTTTTTTAAGTTTAAATTTAAGATTGCAATATTTATCTAAGTTTTGGGTACAATTTGATGAAATCAAAAGTTTATGGTAGAAATTGATACAACTGACAAACTTAGGAGTAAAAATTGGTTTTTTTTCCTTTTTATAAATAAGAATTAGTTGTGTATATATTGAATCAATCAATTAGTTATGATTAATTTGTTACAATTGAATTAATTAATTAATTCAATACATTATTATACAATAATTTTTATATAATATGATTGATTATTAAAAATAATTTAAATGATATTATTAATATTAATAGAATAAATAAATGTATTTAAAAGAAAGATGAATATTAACAAAATAAAATAGACAAAGAGAAGGACATAAAGAAAACTCATGCTTTTGCAAGGGTATCAAATACCCTTACTTGGGTATACAAAACTCATGAGAATAACTAATTCATACGGTTAATCCTCTAAACCTTGTACCAAATAAGGGATTATGTATCCCTTGTTGATTCCCACCATTATTTCCATTCTCATGCGCTCAATCCAAATGGCCATATGACATTTCTATTTTACCTTTCTTTGATTTACCCCTGTTTGGAACCTTTGGATTTGGAATGATTTCAAATCAGTTATGATTTGAAATCATTTCACACGTTTGGATGCCCAAAAAAAGTGAGGGATTTGAAATCGTTTATGATTTCAAATCTTGTTTTTTTGAAAAAAATTTCCGTTCCAAATAGGTCAGATTTAGTAGGATTTTAGTTTCAAAAAATTTGTTTCCAATTTTACCCCAACTCATACGATAGTTTATTCACGAACGTTTTTCTCTATTCAACTTCATACTATCGATATTTCTTCTATATTCAGACTCAATGCAATTAAAACAAACTCAAGGTTAAGATTCTATTTTGTTTCTCCATTGTATTTTGCTATTTTAAAAAAATTGATGACAATAATTTCAATATTTTCAATGCAGTTTTTACATTTTCAACAAGTTCTTTTTATAGACAAGCAAACTAGAAGTGAGTTTATTTATTTATTTTTTTTATTTTTAATCTTCTTAAACATTTATATATTTGATAAGAATAATATTTTTTCCCTTTTTATATATATTGATTCAATCGATTTTTTCTTGTATATATTTTTTTGTTTTATGTTTTCATACATTGGGTTGAAGAAGAAATCAACAAAAAAAAATGATTCTTTTGATTTTTTTTTTCTCCACAGCTAGACAAAACAAATCAAATATCTTTTGATGGATTTTGTTTAGATTCAGCTGGATTCAATCCTTTTTTTTTTTCATTTAAATTAAGACATTTGTAATTATTTTATTTTCATTTTTAACAATAATGATAACATTTGTAAATTTTAATTTCATAAGTTGATTTGTTTTGATTATTGGTATGTTTTCATGATGATATGTATTTATAATGATATTTGATATTAAAATATTTTGTTATTAATTGAAATAATCTCCTACAAAATTCATAAGGGCATAAAAGTAAAATGTTATACTTTATTTTCATTTCTCGTGAGCATCCAAATAAGAAATTTTAATTTCGGTGATTTCAAATCAATTTAGTTCCAAACACAAATAAGAATTTAAAATCATTTCTATCTTTTAAAATCTTAAGCTTTGAAATCATTTCTTACTAAATTCATATGTCAAACAAAGCATTAAAGTTTGATCTCGAGATGTGTTAGCCATAGAATATTCTCATCAATTTATTTATAGGATGAGATCAGGAAAAAAAAAAAGGGAAAGAAACTATTATTGGATTGATTGTGTTTGATTTCAAAAAGAAAATATATAAATCACTTCAATAATAAATAAAGTTGATGTGTTTTCAATAATCAAATTGTCAATATTTTCTATTTTCCTACAAGTCTAAAGGTTCATTGTCAAAACTTTAAATATCAATATATATTTCTAAAGTACCCTAGACATATTGATTAAGAACGTCAATAAAAATATTGCTAATATGAATGAAAACAAGCAGTATGTACTAATAATAAGTGTTTATAACTTATTTAAAGTGCTTCTAAAAAAAACTTATTTAAAGTGTGATTTTTTTATCTATTAATTTAAATAATCTTTTTAGAGGAGCTATTTAAATAATTTAAAACTATGCATCAATATCACTATTTGTATCTTTCTAAAAAAAAAACATATGTATCAATATCTTCATAAATACAAACATCAACATTTGTCAAAGTAAGTTTAGGTCAACGGTAATTGGTATATACCCTCAACCAAGAGGTCAGAAATTCGAATCTCCCACCTCCAAATGTTGTTGAACTCAAAAAAAAATAAAAAATGACAAACATCACCCCTTGCTTTTAAAATAATATATGATATGATATGATAGATTATTTTTTTAGAGAGAGAATATATTATAATAAATTGTTTTCCTTTAAATACCTTGGCCAAGTCAAAGTGTATAAATATTGGATCCTATATCCCAAATTTGTCATTTTCAAACCTTTTATGCTTCCATGTATAAACCATTCTTTATTTATCTTTGCTTTTTCATGGATTAGGATTTTCTATAAGGAAACTTATTTAAACAAAAGAGTGTAGAGGAAAAAAAAAGGAATTTTTTTAAAACATAAAGTACCTTTTGAAAATCTTTTAATTCATGGCATACAATAATGTTATGGGCATAAATTAAAGACCATGCTTTTCATGTGGCTCTGAAGCTCCCAATAATTTGGTTTAAAGCATTATATATGTAATTGGCCAACTGTGCACTACTCGTGAACCAAGTTTATCGTTTGGGTCAAACCTACTACAATAAAATTCAATTCATTTAAAAAAAAGAAAAGTTAAAATATCAAGGTCCTTGTACTTTGGGATCGGTTAGATTTTGAGTCCATGTATTTTCAAATGTCCAAATTTAGTTCCTATAATTTCAATATATCTTAAAATAGTCTTTAGAGTCGGTGTTCATTTATGGTTAAATTTTAAATTTAGTTCCTATAAGACTTTTGTCTAAAAAATTGGTAAGCATATTTACATTGTGTGATTGTGTCTTAATATCTTTAATAAAAATTATTATTATTCTTTTGTCGAATTGGATAAAAATTATTTTCAAACAAACGATAAAGACTAATTTAAGATATATTGAAAGTGCAAAGACTAAATTTGAACATTTGAAATTATAGAGACTAAAATGAAATAAGTTCCAAACTATAGAGTCAAAATGATATTTTAAACCCCGAAAAAAAAAGAAAGAATGAAAGGAAGAAAAACACCTATATATGTGAAGTCTCGTTGATAGGAAAGGTATGTAGTAAAACATTCTATAAATTTGAGACTTTGCAAGAATATGATCCTAAGTAATAGAGATGGAAATTCTTGATTTGACTATAAATGAGATTAGATTAGGACTGAAAATTTTTCTCCTCTCATTTTGAGGATAAGGATAAATAAATTCTCGTCTTAATTTTGACCTCAACCTTTTTTTTTCTTTTTTTAAATATTTCATTACAAATGAAGAAATAATTTAAATTTACAACTTATTTATAATAGGAGACATTGTGCTTTGACCATTTTAACTAACTTTTGGTCAATTTATTTATTGTGTTTGAAGTATATAAAATAGTAACTTGATTAAAAAAAAAGCCCTTAAAAATGAAATTAAAAATTTTAAAACATTACAAATGGAAAGTAAAAGGACATGCTCTAAATGAAATGATATTATGGCATAATGGTTTAAATAAAAATATATAAAGGCATAAGAACCAAAGATCTAATCCACTAAGATCCAAAACCCAATCTTATTTAGAAAATTGATGTTTGTGACTCTTATGCTATAATCTCAGTGAGCCTCAACTTTAGAAAAGCATAAATCATAGTCACTAGTTGCCCTTTTTGGAGGTTATATATTTTTCTTCAGTTTCTTTATTATTGCAACTTTCTTTTTAATTTAATGTAAAATAAAGAAATCGTCTATAAGGAAGGTTTTTTTTTTCTTTTTAGTATAAACCTAAACATAAAATTTTCATCCAATGGACCCATTCATAATTATTATTAAGTTAGATTACACATTAGTCCCTGAACTATGAGGTTTGTATCTATTTAGTCCCTAAACTTTAAGAATTACAAATTTAGTCATTGGACTTTCAAAATTTTTAAAATTTATGGGTCTAATAGACACAAAATTGAAACTTTAGGATTCCATTAAACATAAAATTCAAATTTATATTTAATAGATCAATTAATTGTAAAATTTTTTGAATTTGACAGGAACCTATTAGACACAAGATCGAAAGTTTAGGGACCTATTAGACACTTTTGAGAGTTTAGAGACCAAATAGATACAAACCTCAAAGTTCAAAGACTAAACTTATAATTCAGCCTTATTATTATTATAAAATCATAATTCTTTTTTAAGAGGTTTCACTCACTACATTACCTTTGTGACCCGCCCTACTAATCTCTTAAGAAGTGTGGAGAGGTTTCACCCACACCTTATGCCAACTCCATGAGGGATTAAGAATTTGAAATTATCAAAGTCTTATTTTGATAACATTTTTTAGGCTTGAATTTTCTGTTTTCAAAATTTTCAAAAACTAGACAAGTTTGACTTAAAAATATACTCAGTCGATAATATTTTTTTGCTTTATGTTATCCTATACAAAAAAAAATGTCAATATTTGTTTACTAATGTTCCTTTTTAATCTACTAATTATGTAAACTCATTATAAGCATGACTCAATGTTTAGGCACCACAAAAAAACATTCCTTATAATTTTGAAGGATCGAATCTTCAACCCTACAATCGAGTAACATTGCAATCCTAAAAAATTATAAAAATGAAAACAAAAAAGTAAAAAGACACGCGTTGGGAGAGAAAAGGAGACGAAATTAATAGATAAGATGGAGAAAGAACAAAGACTAGATGACATACGTGGATCGACACATCTCAAATGAGACTTCAACATTTTTATCGATACGAGATACATTTAATATGTTATTAATAAACGAATGGTTAGGTTGGTGGAAGATAGACGAGACATACATATCGTATAAGAGAGGGCATAGAGAGGGGAGGATGCCTTAGCGCAAAGGGAAGAAGGAGAGGGTTAGGGTTTAGGGTTAAATGGAATTAAATAAAGGCCACATGCTACTCTTGTAATTGTACTTGTAGTTGTTGGTGCTCTTTAAAGTTGCGGTGCCGCAAAATGTACAGCACCCACACATTAATTCCATGCTTCCTTAGCCATATCTAATTATATATTACATTATGTTCCATCCTCCTCTCTCTAAATTTCATTCCCTTCTTTTACGAAAAAGTTATTCAATGTGGCCATTACATCGTGGTTGTTCATTTCTAAACTCTTAGATGTAGGTTAAACTACAAGCATTTATTGGAGAAAAACGTCACAATATGGCTGACAGTTTTACACCATTGAATATACGAGAGAGAAATTGTAAAAGTATTTTGCACATTTATATACTCTGGAGTTATTAATTAAGGTCATATAGATTTCTAAATCTGTATATATAATGATTATTATAAAAAGTCAGTACATTATGTCGGCTTCATTCGATATTTTTCATAAAATTGTCCGTCATATTCTTCTAGCTTTGGGAAGAATTTCTCCTCCTTTACTCTCTGTCCGCAAAAAAATTTCTCATTCTCCCTTGATTTTGTGGTCTATTTTCTCTCTCTAGTCCCCCTCTTGATTTTGTGGTCTCTTTTCTCTCTCTAGTCCCCCTCTTTCTAGATTTTGTGGTCCTCTAAACTCTCTCTCCCTAAACAATTTTTTTTTAGAGGAGCATTTAAAAATAATGTGTGCATATATGGAAAAAAAAGTTAGAGTGTGTTTGGTTGGTGATTTAAAAACAAGAAATTCAATGGAAATCAAAATTGTATTTCATGTTTTTAGTGTTTTCAAATCTATGTTCGGTAGCAGATTTAGAAACTGGATCTTAATTTAACAATGGTTCAAAATGTGTTTGATAATATATATATAAACCTCATGAAAATAGTTATAGTTACCAAATAAATATTAGATTGAATCTCAACTATTATTAATTAATTTATGAACATGTTTATGTTATAAATTTTGTATACATAATTATTATTTTACAATATCATATAATTTATAATATATTATATTATACATATTTTAGTTTAACAAAAATGAAATGATTTTATAATATGAAATACTATATTTATCAAAGTTTTTACCTTTATAAATGTAATTTTGCATTTTAAAATTTCAAATTCAAAATTTAGATACACGAAAAACATAAAAATGTTATTTTCAAAAATTTCTTTACTTTGAATCACATAATTTTAAAAAAAAAATTTAAAAAGAAATTTACCAAATGCGTAATTATTGAATCCATTAGATTCACTAAATTTGGACACATAAAACATAATCTAAATTTCTTACCATAATACTAAACAGGACCATAGTACTTGAGAAAAACCGAAATTTGACCCAAGACCACCTTTAGAGGCCCAAAAGAAGTGGCTTCTTTTGAGGCCCAAAATATTAAGCCCAATTGAAACCCTAAATCAGAAAGCTAAGGAAAATTATGCCAAAGAGCATATTTTTTAACCATATATTTTACAAATGACTCATTTAAAAAAAAAAAATCAGCTCTAGCATGACTCGTATTTTTGCAACTATTTTATTCTATTTATACCTTTAAAAATTTTGCACTTCTTTATAATAATGTTGTTATTGTGATTTATTGTTTCCATAATGAAATCATTCAATTTAGGTAAATAATTTTATCATTAATTATATAAAGTTATTTTTTATAATGTTAAATATTTTATTCTCCAATATTTTCTTATCCAAATTATGTGTTAATTATTTGTTACCATTAATAACATATATGATTAACAAATTAGATTTTATTATACTTTTTAGGTTGTTTTTTCTACCGAAGTACATTTTGTCATGCACAAATTTCAATTGTTTTCAACTCCATTTTGTCTTCCACAATGAGTAATGTTCCTTCTACTTTTTTTTTCTATAGTTTTTTATTTCAATTATACTACAAAACACACTTGCTTTTCTCATTGATGTTTAATTTTTTTTCTTTTTTGATTAATCATTATATTGTTTTATATTTTTCTGATGATAGATTTTTTTTATTTATGTTTAGTCTTTTTTCTTATTCAATTTTTTATTCAATTTGTTGACTGATGTTATGGTCCATTTTCTCAAAACACAGGTTTTAATATGTATTGTTTGTCATAAAACTTCACCATATATATCGTTTTGCTCATGCATTTATGAATTATGTTCATTGTTATATATGTCTCGTCTTTTTTTCTTCGAAATGAGTAGTCTTATTATGTATAAACTCTTATAGTTATATAATATAAATTAAGTAAATTGTACATGGTATATGTGTTATAAACGTCATTAGTTATATGGTACATTCTTGAAAATACACGATTATAAATATATAATATTCAGTATATTGTATACATAAATATGTATACATAGAAATGTATTATATAAACATCAATATGTAATCACATTATCTTTTATATAGGTAATAATCAAAATTATATTCTCAGATATATATTATATAAACATAAGTATACAATCCTCATATATCTTGTATAGGTAATAATCCTATTCACCTACACATGGTTTGCGACAGTCATTGAAATGAGATGGATAATTATGTTAATACATCAAAGTAACATGTTGAACCATACAAACACCATGAATGCAAAATTGAGGATTGGCTTATTATATATATAAGTTGTTTAATTGTTATCAAATTTTCTATATATACCAGAATATCAATGGTTATATTCAAAATTTTATGATATACAACAAAACATCCATCCAGATAAAATTTATATACCTAGTTTATATTATATGGTCTTCTACCCTGTCATTGATACATCAAGGGAACACCCTGTTGAACTAAATATACCAAGTTAAATCTATATATACCCTGCGCTAAAAAAAAATATCAATGATATATTCAAAATTTCATGATATATATATGATAAGCCTTAGAATTAAAGCTTATTTAACTCCCAATTACTTAAAAATATTCTTGTTTTGTCTTAAGATCATTTGAAAATAGTTGAAAGTTGCTTGAACATAAGAAAGAAATAAGAATGAATGCAATTAGAATAAGATTCTAAAATAATTAAACTTGTTTGCAGGGAATGTGGAAATTGCAAAATCAAAATTGCAATTTCATGAAACTGCAATTCTGGAAGCAGCAGAAAAATTCAAAAAAGGAAAAAAAATATGCATTTACCCACATCCGAAAATCATCAATTCTTGCACGATTTAGGGGATTTTGAGCACGAAATTTGGGCATTATTCAACCTTAATGAATGCCTATAAAAGGATTGAAGATGAGTGAAGAAGAAGATTAGTTTTGGAGGCGTTTTTGGAGTCAATTTCGTGGGTTTTCCTCTCATTTTTCTATAGTTTTTCTTCCGGTGTTTTCCAGTTTTTTTTCTTTCCTCTATTACCGAGAGTTGCTATAATTTTTCTTCTGTTTAGCTTCCATTTTTCCAGTCCAATTCAAGCAACACTTGGGTTGTTTAGTTTCTGTTGATTGGGTTGTTTAGTTTTTGGTTTTAGTTTCTGTTTTAAGACTCAACCTTGGTTTAATATAGTTTCTGTTTTATAGTTGAAGATTTATTTTCGTCTCAATTCAAGTTTATGTTTCTGTTTTTGGTTTCGATTTTCTTAGCTTATTAATGGTTTTCTTTTGTCCAGTACACATTATCATCTTTATGAAGCTGATTTAGTGAAATTGTTGACCTTGCATTTGGTGTTCTATTTAATGTAGAGCAGCAAACAAGTTTCATTTCCTTCAAGTTTAGTAAAACAATTTTTGTTTCCTTTAAGTTTTGTTCCTAAAGTAATACAGTAGTTTAACCTTAATTTTACATGGAGCTTGTTTTAATTTTTAATATAGTTTCTTATAGATTTATTATGAGCTAAACTTCTTAGGGGGTTCAAGGATGTGAATTCCCTAAGAAGTAATTGTAGCCAAAATTTCAACAAAAACCAAGCATACATCTCAATTGTTTGCTTGTGTTGAATAAATTTTCGTTGAGATCCTAGATTGATCAACTAGGGTAGCAACTCAAGCTTAGATCTAATACCGACGGGGTTAGTGATAACCGGATTTCGCACAAGTGATGGAGAAAAGAGCTTAAACATAAGCCAATTATTTACCCTAGACATAGGGATTAAAGACTCCAAAACCCATAAAATTGTTGAGCCGAATTATCTAAGATAGAGGGACTATAGACATATAATTCACTTACTTAGTCTCCTAAAAACCTAATTGCAAGGTGAATATGAGTAGCAATTTTGGTTTACAATTGAATGTAGATAGGTTGGAAATACATCTTAGGGCAATGACATTCTTAAGCCCCTCCTTTATCTAAAATTTCTTTTGCGATTTCATTTACCAAGTCTATCTAGTTTGCTATTCAATATTGCAAATCTTCGATTCTGCAATTCAATTATGCAATCTTTATCACTTTATTTTGCAATTTTTTATTATGCAATTTTTGCCACTTTAACTTGCAATTAGATTATGCAATTATTCTCTTTGTACCAACACACCATCTCAACCTTGTTTTTGCAAATTTTAGTTTCCAAGTTGCAATTATCCTTACATTTTGCTTTAAAATAATTTTTGTTACATCGTTCCCTGTGGGATCCATACTCAGGAATACTCATGTTTTAATATTTGCATCGGTAATGTGCACTTGTACTGAGGTTGAATGTATTTACTTACTTTTCTTCACCCAAAGTTCACCCGATCAATATACAACAAAATATCCATCAAGATGAAATTTATATACCTAGTTTATATTATATGGTCGTTTATTATGTCATTGATACATAAAAGAGAACACCTTGTTGAGCCTAAATATACCATGTTAGATCTATATACCATGTACTCAAAAAAAAAAAAAAAAAACAAACAAGCAAACAAAGACCTATATATACCAACTTCTTTGTTCAACTAGCATGCTAATGTACAAGGTTATTATATTCATACCCACACAAAAATTGAAAGCCATGAAAGAAGAGAGATTCTTTGTTGGTAACAAGTGGGGGGGGGGGGGGGGGGGGGTATGATTTTTTTTTTCTTTTTGCAGAGATGGATGAAGAAACAAACAAGTAGAGGGAAAGATAGTTCTGAGAAAGATGAGATTATGGATTTTTCTTTTCTTTTTGCAGAGATGGATGAGGATATGAATAAATAGGGGAGAAAAATGAGTTCCTATCCTCATGATTTTTTTTCCTTTGTACAAAGATTTATGAAACCGACCGTCGAACATGGAAGACCCAACGTTGTAGAATGAAAATCCTTTACCATCACCAATTGAAAGCCACGCTGGAAACTTGCCATTTTATTGTACACGAGCCGAAAACTCTCGATTTTGATGGTGAATAATGAGAAGATATTTGAGGAAGTTATGAGAGATATGAGATATTTTTGAAGTTTTTCAAATATATTATTCTGATGGTTATGAAAAATATTTCACTTTATTTTCCCCCCTTTTTCCTCACAAATTTACATCAATTGCAATAAAATATAATGGGCATATATGTCAATTCAATTATCTATTGAACTTCAGATGGCTTGGCTTAAGACAAAGATGAAATTTATTTCAAATCTTGATATTTGTGTAATTTGAAGCTTCAAATGAGCTATTTATATAGTTAACTCAATCATAAATGGTCGAAAATATACCGCTAAAGAAAATATTTACAAATCCATCATTAATTGTTAAATATTTACATATATATCTTTTTCTACTTTTTTTTTTAATTAGTTTCTTTTACATAATTTTCTCTCTTATTGCACAATATGGTTGTGAGATTTGTTTTGTTTCCTAATAAATTATAAACTATTAAATCTTTAGTCGTTAATTTTTTTTTTCCATATTTGTATTTAAAATTTGTTAACTATCTAGGGTTTATGGTTTAAGACCTTCAATTTTGGGGTTTAGTGTTTTCTTTTTCCATATTTGTATTACTTTCTAGATCGGGTTTAAAGTTTTTATTTTTTTTCCCTTTTATTGTTATTTTGAAAATGGGATTTAAGATTTTACAGTTTTCTTTTTCTTATTTTGGATTTAAGGTTTTAATTGAAACTTTCTTTCAAAAAAAAAAAATCAATTTATACCCTTAAACTTTGGGGTTGTATTAAAACCTCAAACTAATAATGTATCAATTTAAACTCTAAACTTTCATGAGTGAATCAATTTAGACTCTCTGTTAGTTCACTTGATTCCATTTAAAATCAGCTCAAAATGACCACTCAAACTAAATAAAATTATTATTCTCCTAAAATCCTACGAAGTTAGCAAGAAAAGTTTTCTTCATGATTAATAAATACAAGAAAATAGGGAAAGACAATAAGATGAAAAACCACTCAAACTAATGAAAAACCGTACTATCTATTTGGTTCCAATATTTTTCTCTCTAATATTACATTAATCCCTTTATTTAACTAAGTCTTATAAACATGTGAAAGTTATGCATTTTTTAAAATGAAATTCCAATGGAGGGTCCAAATGGATTCACTTATAAAATTTAGGGTTTTAATGGATACAATTATTAGTTTAGGGTTTTAAGTGATACAACCAAAGTTTAGTATGGTTGATTTTGATAATGATAATCAATCTATTTTATATTATGTGATCATCATTGAATTTAATTATTTGATAGATGATTAATGTATAATCATAACAATCATTGATCCATCTAGATGTTGATTGGTCATAATCATCGCAATCATTAATTGATGTAGAATTATCGCAGTTTACATCATGGTTGATTTACTTTTTCTTACCTTTTTTTTTTTGCTTTGTAAAAAATCTAATCTTCTGTAGTATATTTATAAGTAGTATCAAAACATGTACAAAATCGAGTCATATAGATAGAATCTTCAAATGTTAAATGGAAGAGGTGAGCTCATAAACTTAATAATGCAAAATGTCAAATAAGAAGTAATGAGCAGTTCTAGTTATCACACCAATGTGAATTACGCTGGAGAAACTCTATCTCACATAGACACATTATATATGCTAGAAGGCAATTAACCTAACTAGGTTAAGAATGATAAAGAATATGTGAATGGATGACTATCTGAGAATAAATTTAGATAGTTTTTTATTCAAAAATAAAATTATAAAAAATGCATCTAAAAGGCCCTACATTAATTAGAAATGAAGAGATTCATGCATTTATAAGAAAAGATAACTTCATTTTGGTGTAGAATCCTTTGAGTTAAAGTAGTAGAAAAGAAATTTGAGAGAACTCGAGTTAACATTACCACTTTAATGTAATGACAAAAGGTAGCTGATTGTTCTAACCTAAACCAAAAAAGCACACACTCCCACACCTACCATGGGAACATGTAAAAAAGTAAGTATCGATGCTATAATTGGTCCTTTTCCTATACTTGATTGAGACTCATTTGAAAGAAAGAGAAGGTTTTTTCCCTATTTCAAAAGAGTAAATTTACAAATAAATTTAAGAGTGGGCAATATTGATCAACTATGCTTAAAAAAAACACTATATCCAATACAAAAGAGAAGAAGTGCTTTTTCAAAAGAGTAAATTTACAAATAAATTTAAGAGTGGGCAATATTGACCAACTATGCTTAAAAAAACACTATATCCAATACAAAAGAGAAGAAATGAACCAACAGGCCTGTTTGGATTGCCTGTGAAAAAAATATTTTTCAAAAATACATTTTCTTTTAAGCATTTTTTCTAAAAGTGGTTTAAAATTACAACATTCATATGTTTGATTACATTTTTTCAAAAGTGTTTATATAAACAAGTTTGTTTGGTTTACTCTACACTCAAAATGTTTCTACAAATGTCAAATTACTGCAAATGACGATTATTAAACACTAGAAACTAATAACTTCAAATTTATATTTCAAAACACTATGATAAGTTGTGGTGGTTAGTGGAGTGCTCATTGATAGTGAGGTGGCGGTGGACGGCGAAGAAATCCGGTGGTAACCAACGACGGGCAGTGATAGTGAGGTGATAGCAGACGACGGCAGTGAGGTGACCGTGGACGGCGGCGGAATTTGGTAGTCGCTGATGGTGGTTGTTAGGGTTGAGGTGGTAGTGCCCGCAATGGAATCTGGTGGTCATCGACGCCAGTCGCTAGTAGTAAATGGCACCGGTGGTCGCTGATGGTTGTTTTCGGCTGCGGCGATCAACAACGATATCCTGCGGCAGTCACTGGTGGTTGTCGGTGGTGACAGTCATTGATGGTGAGGTCACAGTGGATGGTAGAAAAATCTGGTGGTCATTGGCAACGGTCGCCAGTGATAGGCGGTGTAATCTGATTGCCGTGGTGGCAATCGCCAACGGTAGTCACTTGTGGTGGCCGATGGTGGTTGTCGGCAGTGCCGGTGGCAATGGTATTCGGTGATGAGGTGACAGTGGGCGGTGGAGAATCCAATGTTCGCGGGCGACGATCGCTAGTGGTAGGCAGTGGAATCTAGTGTTTGCTGGTATGTGCTGCCAGTAGCAGGGATTGTCAGGGATGGACGACGGTGGTCACTAGCAGTTGTCGGTGGTAGCAGAATCCGACAATGAGGTGGTGGTGGATAGCGGCAAAATCCAGTGGTGGCCGATGGTTGTTGCCAGCGACAGTGATCGACGATGGTCACTGGTGTTGGATGGCGGAGGAATCTGATGGGTCATTAGTGGTAGCAAAGAAATTTGATTGTCGGTGGTAGCGACAAATGTCAATGGTTGTGGGTGATCGTTGATGGTGGTTGCCAGCGGTGGTGGTATTCGACAATGAGGTGGCGATAGACGGTGGCAAAATCCAGTGGTCGTGGGCGATGGCCGCCGGTGGTTGGCTGCGAAATTTAGTGGTCGTCGGTATGTGTTGGCTGTCGACAGTGGTCATCGGTGGTTGCCGGTGGTAAGAGGCGAAAACCATGGAGAAGTGAAGGCAGTGTGAGGGTATGTTCATCATTTTCATATATCATGAAAATTTAGAAGAAATTTCCAATTAACCACTTAAAAACATTTTTTTTAGAATTCGAATTCAAGTGTTTCATTCAAAATAGCTTAAGGCCTGTTTGATAGACAATTTAAAAACAGAAATCCGAAAAGAAGGGATTTAGTGAAGTACTATATTTATTAAAGTTTTTATCTTTTTTTTAAAATATAATTATGCATTTTAAAATTTCAAATTCAAAATCTGGATACAATGAAAACATAAAAATGTTGTTTTTCAGAATTTTTACTATTTGGATCTCATAATTTGGAAACAATTTTAAAAAACACATATGCCAAAAACATATTTACTGAACTCAGTGAATTTGAAAACATAAAACGAAATTCATATTGTCTACCAAACAGATCCTTATTTCTCAAATTCATTTTTAAAAAGTTATTTTGAGTGATTGTCAAACACTACAAATTTCATGAAAATGACTTTTTTTTTTTTCAAAATTAAACACTTGAAAATCAATCCAAACACACCCTAAAGGTCTCTTGCTAAAGCAATGCAAACCAGGTTCGTAAATTGAAATGACATATATAATTGTAAGATCACTTTAATGAGAAAGTTGTTTGAGTTCTTCCTCTGTTACTCATTGCATTTTTTACTCAATATTTACTTTAGATTGAATTTCCTTTTTGTCTTTTCTATAATTTTCTCCATTGGCAACATTTACAAGAAAAATGGTCGGCCTTATGGAGTTGTACAAATTATGCTTTTCAGAGCCCTTTTTCCCCCTTTATCTTGAAAGGCTATTGCTCCCAAAAATAAGCATTTACATATAGATATGTAAAATCATGGAACATATATAAAGCTTTTTGCATGATTGAGATCAAAAAATCAAAAGATTCCCAATTTTGCAATGCCTTTCTCTAGCAAAAATCCCTGCCCAAGATCTCTTTTAAAGTTTGTATTTTTTTAATAAAAAAATTCTCTCTCTCTCTCTCTCTCTCTCTCTATTTCTCTACTTTTCTTTTTTTCTTTGTCAAACTAAATCTTTTAATCCCTTTTATTTCCTTTGCTCTTCTGGCTCTGCCATGTCCACATGATTCTTAATATTTTGCCCACCAAATGGTGAGGCAAAAATCCATCTCTTTCATGCTTTTGTCAGTTAATTTGAAAAGGGTGGGTTCAATTGAATTAATTTTTATATGGATCCTGTATATATAATTTGTTCTTAAGAGATAACTTAGTTGAACTACCAAACTTGTCATTAGTAACTTTGAAATCTTGCAAAAGGGAGTTGTTTAGTACTATTATGTATATTGAAATCACTCACTATATCCATAAACTCTGTGGTTTTATAGAGAAGAAGCAAACTTTTTTAAGGTTAAAAAACATAGTTGGTTCATGTTCTATACGTTCAAATTTGTACAATTTAGTCCCTATATATTTTAAAATTTGTAATGATTTAGTCCCTATCGTAAAAAATGTTGTTAAAAAATTAATTGAGTTTCTTATATAGGTAGATCAATAAGCTGATGACGGAACCAAATATGTTTATAAATTACAAAGATTAAATCGTTACATAATAAAAATCAACACTTAATTTTAATAAGTTTTTTTTTTAAGTAGGGACTAAATTGTTACAAATTTTAATCTATATGGATTATATTGTTACACATACTAAAATTTTCGGTCTAAATTAAATTGTTACCAATTTAAAAGTATAGAAATTAATTAGTTACCGGCTAAAGCTCATGAACTAAATCGTTACGTTTTAATGATAAATTACATGGAAAAGTGTTTTTTAACTTTTTTTTTTTCCTTTTAACAAAAACATCATTTGTAAGAATGTAGAAAGAAAACAAAATGCTTTTAGAAATAGTTGTCTGGAATCTGGGTATAGCTTTATTGAAATTTTAAATTTAAAAACAAAAAGTTATAATGAAAATAGTTTGAAAACAAGCTTTGATACTAAAGTATGAGCACTTCCCTCTTAACCACTAAATTATTTTACAACAACTCATTGTGATTTTTATTTCCATTTTAGACGGTACAAATTACAAAAACATTACAATTACATAAAAAAAAAATTATATCATATACTTTTAGTGAATAAGATTTTTTTTAATGACTAAAAAGAAACACTCTTTCATTCCAAGCATACTAAATAGATCAAAAACTTGAAGTAATTAATTAAGGTCTTTTCATATTATTACATAATATATAAACACAAACACATACATAGTCATCAAATGAAAACAAAAGATGTCATAAACAATTCATGAGACAAATATTTTCATCAATTAACTTATCTTATCAATTATATACCTTTTCACTTTTGCTACAAAAAAGTTGAAGTTACAAATGAAAAAAAAAAGGTAATAATAATAATAAGTACTAAGTTGATCCAATATGTCGATGTCGATCATCATCCGATGGCAATGACGACAAAGATTATAGAGAAATTAGTTATGGATTTGTTTGTAAGTTGTAGTTCTTCGGTTGTGGAATGGAATTACCAATTGGGTTGGGTCCAGAATGCACTTCATGTAACATCTTCCTTTGGACAAGAGTATAATCATCCTTAAGCTAATTAAAAACAAGAAAATCATTAAGAAACTAAAAAGGAGAAAAAAAAAAAAAGAAGAGAAATTTCTAAATATATATTCTAAAAAGATTGAAAAAGAAAACTAGAGATGCTTACAAATTGAGAGTGAGTGGAACTTGTTGATGATGATGACTCTCTTACAACTCTTTCAATCTGAGCATCTTAACAAGATTAAGTGGCAAAGTTATTAATTAGTTGATATAAACTATTTTTTCCAAGAGAGAGAGAGAGAGAGAGAGAGAGAGAGATTTATACCTTGAAGTTTTGAAGGTGGTGATGATGGAGAAAAACAAAAAGGGAAGAGGGGGGAAAGTGAGAGGATGAGGAAAAATGAAAGAAAAAAATTGAAAAACTTTTGGTTCTTCATGTGTGAGAGAATTATTGCATGCATGTTTCATATAATAGGAAGAGGAAAGGGAACAAGGCATTCTGATGGGTTCTGGCTAGAGAGAGAGAGAGAGAGAGAGAATCAAAATGATCAAAAGAGAAAAAAGGAAACTGCCCATAAAGTTTCTAATTATGCATAGTTTTGAATTTGGATTTACATATGATTGATGAAGCTCTCCATTATTGTAATTATCATATTCCTTTTGCAACTCATATATTATTACTTTAAGAAGAAAAAAAATCACCAAAACTTAGCTACGTGTGTCGATTTTTACCATAAACTTTCAATTTCATCAAATGAAACTTTAAATTTGGATAAGTATTGTAGCAATTTTTATCTTCTAATAGGCTTTTTTTCATTAGATAAATAATAATAACAAGTATCCTTAATTATGTGAATTCAATGAATTATATAACATGTATATAACATTTGTCTATTACATAATTGATAGGATTTTAGAGAAAAACAACAAATACAATTAGTTTTATTTTTGTTGAATTTGTGAGTTAGGGTAACGTTGTTGAATGGTTGATTTTGTGCATTAATAAAACTTAATCTTTTGCACAAAGTATAGGAGTAAAAATTAGAAGGTGAATAAGTAGAATTTGAACAGTAAAAGTTACAACATTTACCTAAGTCTGAGAACGATTTTTGATGAACTTGATAGAGTAAAAATTGATATATACATTGCCAAGTTTAGGAGTAAAAATTGGTTATTTCCTTACAACTCGTTAAAAGGACCAACAACCTTAAAAATAGCTCAAGTAGTCAAGGATCCTAGTTTCTAGTAGGCACGAGAATGGAGATGCCCTTAAAAATAACTTCCTTCTCCAACCCACCGATATATTATTCAATGAGGCTGTCACAATGAGTTACTTCATAATAACCGTAGTGGCCTCACCGAATAATGTCTCCATCCCCACCCCTCATTTAATCTCTATTTCCTAGGAAATTTCCCATACCATTTAGATTTTTTTTTTTAATTTTCAATTAAACTACTTTTGTTTTTGAATTTTTTTAATTAAATAGTTACTTCTCCATAGAAAATTCTTATTTAAATGGTTAATTTCTCACGAGGAATTCTCATTTAAAGAAAAAATTCTTAAACTTCCTAATGAAAACAAAATAATATTTCATATCAAATTATCTAATTATCCATACATATGGTTCAAATGTTCAACCATATGGTTCAAACATATTAAATTATCTAAGTTATTAAACAATATAACTTTACATTTCAATATTATCATTTATAATTACAACTGGTCCAAACATTAGTTTAAAAAAAAAACTGGTCCAAACATAATGTCCTTAGAAAAGTTAGAGAAATTAGGGTTTTATTTTATATATGTAAAGGCAAACGGTGCAAGGACAGAGCTGGGAAATTGAAAGAGAATTTTTTTCCTCCATTCACTTTCTCATTCTCCGTCAAAACGAGGATTCAATGCGAAAAAAAAAAAAAACCTATTTGATTGATTTGGATTTAAAAAAAATTCTATTGTTATAGTTTTTTCAAGAATTCCCTCATATTATTTTAGGTTAAATTGAATTAGTGAAATTATCTCATATTAGAGTTTCGGTTAAATTGAATTAGATTAAAAATATAACTTCTTATGCATGACTTTTCTTTTTAATTTGTGTTTAACTTAATAATAGTCAATCAAAGTATAGTTCAATAAACATAAAGCTAAATTATAGAAAATGCTCATGAACTTTGTATCTCATTTCAATAATACCTTTAAACTTTAAAAAGTTGCATTAATACTTTAACCTTTCAAAAAGTTCGAAAATGCTCTTACCATTAAGTAGCTGGATGGAAAACATTTTTCTACACCCTATCACCTCCCTCTTCCATTTCCTTTCTCTTCGTTGCTTCAATCTATGGAATGGTGATGTTCGGATCATGATTTTAATAAACTTTTGAAACCTAATATTTGAAATTCATGTTTAGATTGTGAAAAGAAAGAATTATAGAACTAGACTTGTATACCCCATGTTTAACTTGTGAGTTTATAACAAGACATTTTTTTTTATGTAATATAAATAGCGACTTACAAGTTCAAGATTATAGTGTATGATAAACAAACCCACGTGTCAAATGTAGACTTAATTTCTTAAATTCAGAATACATGATTCTCATCCATATGCCAACAGTGACGAATCCAAAACTTTATACCAAGGGGGCACAAATTCATATTAGATTAAATTACAAGTTTAGTCTCTAATTCTTGTCATTATGGTCCAAACTTTAAAAAGTGTCTAATAGGTATCTAAATTTTCAATCTTATGTCTAATAGATGCATGAAATTTTAATTTAGTATCCAATATGTCTCTGATATATTCAAACTTTCTAAAAACTAACTTCTTTCTCCAGCCCCACCGACAAATTATTCAATGTAGCTACCTCATAATAACCGTCGAATGTGGATTCAATAATTTTCATGCCCCTAATAATTACTAGATATAAATTTTGATTTCTACATCCAACAGTGAAAAAATGTCAGCTACATTGTAGTGGCTTCACCGAATAATTTCTTCATCCCCACCCCTCATTTAATCTCTATTTCCTAGGAAATTTCCCACACCATTTAGATTTTTTAAAAAAAATTCTCAATTAAATTACTTTTTTTGAAAAATTTTCAATTAAATAGTTAATTCTCCACAGAAAATTCTTATTTTAATGGTTAATTTCTCACGAGGAATCCTTATTTAAAGAGAAAATTCTTAAACTTCTTAATGAAAACAAAATAATATTTCATATCAAATTATCTAATTATCCATACATATTGTTCAAATGTTCAACCATATGGTTCAAATATATTAAATTATCTAAGTTATTAAACAATACAACTTTACATTTAAATATTATCATTTATAATTACAACTGGTCCAAACATAATGTCCTTAGGAAAGTTAGAGAAATTAGGGTTTGATTTTATATGTAAAGGCGAACGATGCAAGGACAGAGACGGAAATTGAAAGATAATTTTTTTCCTCCATTCACTCCCTCATTCTTTGTCAAAACGAGGATTCTGTGCAGGGAAAAAAATCAGATACTAAGCTTGTAATTTAACCTTCATATAAATATAATTTTAAATGCATTAATATATAATATTTAAATTAAGTCGTCTTAATTACAAAATTACAAAAAATTATTGTAGAATTATCCACCAAAACATACAAGCAAAGAATGAACTGGAAAATTTTAAGATTTTTTAAAATATAATTAAGTTTTTTTATGCCATTAAATTTTCTAAAACAATTTACTAAAGTTTTTTTTTTAAAGTAATATACATATATACAAAATCAAAAATGAAGGCCACGCACCCTGATCAAGTTTTGAACCTGGTACCTCCAAGCCCAAGACTCCTACCGTGCCCCCCTCTTGCCAACAAACCAATGGAAGATTTTGGTTTTTTGAGTGAAATAGCTTATTAGATATACATAAAACCCACATGGCCACAACGTGGATCCGCCCCTGTATGCCAAAGCACCTCCTAAATTTTTGGAATCACTAGAAGGATATCTGGTTTGACAAGTGTTGGTGAAAGTGAACAATAAGAAATTTTCATTTGCCTTCTTCTGTAGTTCTTACATTTTGCGTGCTTCCTCAAAATCACGTGCAAAGCCCCAAAAGAAAAAAGGAAAAATTAAAAAAGAGCTGGAGGGCCTATTTGCAAATCCAAGAACATTGTCTAATGAAATAACTCAAAAGTTGGAAAAGGTTTCTAAATAATTTATTAACATCAAGAGAGTTACTTGGACATCAAAAATCAAATATTTACCATTCAAACAGACTGGAGGAGATTCAGCACTGATTCCCTATTAGGCATGCTGGGAATGGCTCCCTTCACTTGAACACAAAGTGAGGCTGCAGCAGCTGTTCAAAAAGTAAGAAGAAATAACAATCAATTGGCACGGAATAAAACTCAGTCCTAAACCGATAAACAGCACGCCCCTTGACATCTACAACACGGTCTAATTCTATTGGATCAAGAGCATTGTAATGCAATACATACACAGATTCCTATTCCTTACCCACCAATGGTGATCATGTTATAAGATAGAGAATGTGATAGAGGACATACCAGCAAATTTCAAGCATTCCTTCTTCGACTTTCCTTCGACGAGTGCCACAGCAAAAGATGCGGTGAAAGTATCGCCAGCTCCAGTAGTATCAATTACTTTCGCAGCTGATATAATGGGTTGTCTGATTGGTTCTTCCCCTTGTGTAAACAAAGCAGATCCTTTGGCCCCAACTTTCACAAGAACTTGCTTGACACCCTGAAATAAGCAGATGGAAAAACACTTGAGATCTGGTCATGATCTCTGATGATGATGAAGCAGCCAGATCAAATCTATGAACAATAGGCAAGACAGTAAATCCATGATTTTATAAGTTATCTGCAGGGCCATAAAATTGCTTTCATTTAGGTATTCGATTCATTTAGACTAGAAAATACATATTTAACAGAGAGAATTCATCCAGGTCGAAAACAATGACATCAAGAAAAACTTTCTTCAATGTATGGGTAACTCACCATTTGATAGCATTTTTCTACAGCTTGTCCAATCTGTTCAAAACTTTCGGTTGGGCATCCCGTTAAACGACTTAACTCGCTTTCATTTGGGCTAAAAATATCAACGTGGTCAAGCAGTTCCTGTGGGATAGGAGCGTCAACTCCTCCAGCATCTAAAATTACTGGGACCGCAGCACTCCTGGCAGCCTGCAGCCATTATGGCTCGTCAGATAATAAGAAACCTGATTTTCAGCAAAATACTGAGAAATTTGTGCATTAGAACAGCTTCAACTGCAATGATGAAATTTTGATCCTAGACAAATAAATTTTTCTTAGGTATGCACAAAAAAAGGAACACCGAACATCTAATGGAGGGGGCAGGAACAAGGAGGTCAAAATGATGCAAAGCCAAGACCAAAAGTTTTATGAATTAACCATCCCAATTTCGTCAAAATGGAATAGAATGAGATTAAATCAACTGTGAGAACAATTTTGTCAAAATTTAAACATTATCAATCATTATATAATTCAGTACCATCTCAGAAACTTAAGGCCTTATGAATTGCTCTGTCAAACAAGAAGCTAGGAGACATTTATTCTACAAAAGCTAATAACAAAAGGAATTTAGGGAGATATGACATTAAATCAAATCTAAGCCGACTCACATTACCAAGAAAAAAAACAAAAGAAGAAGAAAAGCCCCCAACTGTCAGGAAAAAAGAATAAGGGTAATTAAAAAAGAATATGGATAAGATGGATTAAAGAAAATAAAAAAAATCTAATGACGTCCCAAATTTCATTAACCATACAGCAGCTGCACCAAGAAATCTTTCAGAGTGGTCCTTTGATTTCATGTTTAGTTTACAGGAAAGGCAGCCGTTTCTAAATTGCACTTCCTGAACTCAAGCAAACTAAGCCAGTTAGATAACTTGAAAGGTGGTGTTTTTTTGGGATAAGAAGTCTGGGAAAAAATGAAAGGAAAAAAAAACTAATAAATATCTTGCTAATGACTGGCTATTTCCTAAGGTAATTGAACTGTGTGCTCTGAAAAATTTACTCAAACCACTCAAACTCGGACCAATTCACCACTCTAAAGAAGTCCATCACTTTGGTTGGATAATCCTGATATGTTTGTAACCCTTCAAGGAACCATAATGCTTTTTAAATTACGGTGATGGTACAGAATGATGAGTTACAATTTCATATCTATTTTACATCTATTTAGCATCAAATGAGAAATAAAACCTCATAATGAAATCTAGAAATTTTCAACTCCAATTTCCAGTGCAATAACATAAACAACCAAACAGGGGAGGAAAAGAAAAACAGCATTTGCATTCAGAGCAAACAATACTTTCAAATAAGAATCAGGGACTGAATGCAAGCAAGGACAAAATATAACAGCAGAATGACTTTGACCAAGAACTAGAACATATTTATCAAGACTGCTGGCAACATGTGTGTGTGTGTGTAGGCCTGAAAATGCAACTGATCAACCACTAACACATGATTACCAAAACATCACAAAAATAGATAACATGAGTTCAAGAAGAACCCCTAGTAAACCACACATTTTTCCCCTTTATTTGTTTCTAGATTTTGTTTTTTAGTACAACAAATGTGTGGTATGGAGATTTAAACCTCCGACCTCAAGGGAAAGAGTGCGTGTCAAATACCACTAAGTTATGCCCACTTTGGCATCTGTTTCTAGAAAGTTAAGAACTTACTCATTGACTAAAACAACAACGATGATCAAAATCTAGGGGCTCAAAGGAAGGGATTCAATTATTGTCAATAGGAACTTAATATTTTTCAATGGATATGCCCTTCTCATTTTTTATGAATGTGACAGAATTGGCTCACATTTTAGAACTATCAGCCAAGTTCACTTTTAAGTTCTAAATAAACAAAGTTTTTGAATGTGAGAATTCTGAATGACAAGAAAAATTATGCACAGATCATGAAGCAAAAAATCTTTGTTGAGCAACTTTTATATCATTAAAGTTGAACTTCGACAGCTCTAACTAAAGGTCCCCAAGATACTTCAGATAAGTTCAAGACTAATGTCTCTTTGACTTTTTATTCTGAAGCCTAGATATAATAATCCGACTTCTATAAACGCTTTGTAGACATCCATCACAGAAGGTCTTAAGCTCTCTGCTACCAGAGAATCAAAAAATCATAAAAATCAAATTCTTACAAATGCCATTGTACTTGATTTCAAAACCAACTGATCATGCTATGTCACAACAATCTCAACCATAAGAGTAATGCAGAATCAGTCCAAATAATTAATCAATCATAAGAATCATAAGAGTAATGTAACTGTAGAACTAACAAGTTAATGCAGAAAGAAAAATAAAATTCAATCCAATTCCTTACCTTTGCAACTTGGATATTGACTGAATCAGGAATCTCCCTCTGAAGCAGAACAATCCCAGCATTTCGTATAACCTCCAAATCACTATCAGACAACGCCTTAGGCCAACAATTCATATTAGCACCACCAACAATGATAATAGAATTCTGCCCACCAGACTGCAGCATCACCACCGCGTGCCCTGTCGGCGCCGCCGCCACAGTAGCCAAATGATCAAGCCGGACGCCGCCGTCCTCAAGCGCCGCTGTAATCAACTTCCCATGAGCATCCTCACCGACCTGACCCACAAAGTAAGTCGGGTACTCGAGCTTGCCGCCGCAGCAGGCCTGATTGGCCCCCTTGCCGCCGGCCAGAGTCTGGCCATTTCTGGCGGAGATCGTCTCGCCCTCCTCCGGCAGCCGGTCGATCTCCACGTAGATGTCGGCATTGGCCGATCCGACCACCACCAACGGCGGCGGCCCGGAGAGGGTCACTGGGGTTGGGGCTTTGGATGAATTGACGAAGAAACGGGGAATTGGGTGTCTAGAGTTTGATGGGTTCTGTGGATTTGTGAATTGAAGATGTGGGGATGGGATTTTGGTGGACTTTGTTGACACTCTGAGGAAGTTTTCCAGCATTGGTGGCCAATAATCCAAAGATGGATGTGAAATTGCCTTCATGATTTCCTCGGAGACGTGGAGCGTCAAAATTGCCTTCTTCTCTCGCTCTCTGGTCACTCAAATCTCCGATTCAGACGCTACAGCCTGCAGCTAACGCACCGTGATAGTTGATCATTTTTCTACGTTTCTATCAAAAATAACATTTGAATTCTTAACCAAATTTCTAAAAAAAAGCACATGTTTTAGAAAATTACTTTTTTTTTCTTCAAAATTTAGCTTCATAAGTAAAAAGTAGATAATAAAACAAAAAAACTCACAAATGGAGATAATATTTATAGCCTTAATTTTTAAAAATTAAAAATTAAAATCAAATGGTTATTGAATGGGGGCTAAGTTTTTAGTTGGCTTCAAAACCTATATAAACAAGATCAAATTTTATTGGTTAAAATACCATTTTTGTACTTTGAGTTTTATTTCATTTTGGTCTTTATACTTTCAAATGTCCAAATATAGTCCTTGTACTTTCAATAAAAGTTTAAAATTGGTCTCTATTGTTATTTTGAAGTTAATTTTTATCGAAATTGGTTAAATAATAATAATAATTTTCAAGTTAAATTATCAAAAATACCCCTGAACTATGGGGTTGGTTTCAATTATACTTCTAAACTTTGAAAAGTTTCATTTTAACCCTTGAACTTTGAAGTTTTTTTCAAAATGACCCTTGAAGGTTTTTTCCGTTAAATTTATGGATGAAAAATGACGTATTTGCATATGTTTTGATTTTTTTTTTCAACGTATATGTTCAAATATGTTCACATAAGCAACAACAAATGCAAAAACATCATTTTCCGACCATGAATTTAATGAAAAAAAGTCTTCAAGAGTATTTTTGAAACAAATATCAAAGTTCAAGGGTTAAAATGAAAATTTTCAAAGTTTGAGGGTATAATTGAAACCAAACCCATAGTTCAGGAGTATTTTTGATAATTTAACCTAATTTTCATGCCAAAAAAGATACAATGTAAACATATTTTCAAAATTTATAGAGAAAAAGTTCATAGAGTTTGATTTTTTTAGAAAAAATAATAATAAACTAATAGTAAGAACCAATTTTAAGCTTTATTAAAAGTATATGGACTAGATTTAGACATTTAAAAGTACGAAACTCAAAGTACGTGAACCAGAATAGTATTTTAACCAATTTTGTTTAAACAAATCATTGTAAGGGGGCAAAAAAAAATTATTTTCTTAACCTTTTGAGTTTTGAGTGAGTTTAATTTTTATTTTATAAAATTGAATTTAAATAAGTAGTAAAATTATTTTAAAAAAGATTTTGAGATTCTAATTTTTGAAGATTAGAAAGGCTAAATATTTATATGAAGGATATATTAAAAAAAAAAAAAAAAAGAGTAGACTTTCTTACCTCCAAAAGTTAATATCTTCTCAAAGGAGGTAATATCTATTAATCTAAGTTTTTTTGAGAAAAAATGTTAAAAAATAAAAAAGTTAATATATAAGTACAACTTTGATAAAATGTGTCATATTTCGAAATTAATATGTAGAAAAAATAAATTATATTGAATAATGAAAATTAAAACTTAATTCAACCATTCTCGAAGAAAAAAAATGTTTGTGTTACTGTACTTAAAATTAAGAACATTAAAATAGAGACATTATTGAAATATTAGTCAAAATTTTAAAATGAAAGGAAAAAAAAAACCTTTGTTAGACTTTTCAATTTGACTAAAATTTCAAAAAGAAATTTAAAAGAAAAAACTTAAAAATCATTATCAAAGGTAAATGGTTAAATTATATGAATTACCCTTGAACTTTGAGGTAGGTTTCAATTTTTTTTTAGTACAACAAATGTGGAAGTATAGAGATTTGAACCTCCAATCTCATGGAAAATATTACATGCCAATTACTGGTAGGTAGGTTTCAATTATGCCTTTAAACTTTGAAATGTTTCATTTTTATCATTGAACTTTGAAATTTGTTCCAAAAATTGCCCTTGGAGAGTTTTTCCATTAAATTAAAATAAGATGAAAATTGACGCGATAACTAATGTATAAAAATTAAAAGGCGTACATGACATATTTTACCGAATCATTCACGTAAATTAATGTGACAACTAATGTGTAAAAATTGATTATGTCAATAATTTTAACGATAGCTTTTGAGATTAAATAAATAGTAATAACGATCTTAATTTTCTATTTAATTGTAAATAATATCACACATGTCTTCAAATTTTTGCACATCAGCTATCATGTTAACGAAACGGATATTTTTTAGAACAATAAAGTTCAAGAGTATTTTTAGAACAAATTTCAAAGTTCAAAGGTAAAAATGAAACTTTTCAAAGTCTAACATAATTGAAACCTACCCAAAGTTAAAGGAAATTTTGTATAATTTAACCCAGGTAAATCTTCCAACAATTTTAAAAGATTAATCTGCAAAATAATTTTTAAAAATAAATCTTGAAAAGATTAATCCGCAAAACTATTAAATAAATCACACAGTTTTTAGAGACTAGGATTTTGTTAAGACTTTTCGAAGAGACAAAACAAACCAAAAGTGAACAAACGATAGACCTAAGAAACAAAATTTGAACAAATAATAGACCAAAGAAAATTCCAAGAGTGTTAAGAAATTATATAGGTGTGTACCGTGGTGCTTCCAAGATTATTGCATTTACAAAAATCACTTCAAAAAAAGTAAAAACTTAAAATAAAATAAAATAAACCACTTTTAAATTAATCTTAAACATGATCATTTTGAGTTTTATCGTCCCCAAAGCAACTCCAATAAATAGACTGCAACCATTCTCAATTTTGAATTTTTCTTGTCATCGATTTGCACTAAGAAAAATTTTGTCTTTGAATTTGATTTTTTTTTTTCTTTTTAAAATTGCTGCTGAGAAACCATGGGGAAAGAGAATTAAAACATTCTTTGTTAATCAAGATTTGATTGTAACATCTCATATAAGAATTTTTTGTCCAGACATAAAACTTTTAGGTCATTATTCCACATTTGATCTTACTAATTTAAAAAACAATTTTGTATAACCATTTCATGTTTTCCCAAAGATATATAGGTCTTCAATTAAAATTTTAGATTTTATTGAGAATGGAAGCTATGAAGTTGTTTACAACTATTTGCATGAAAATTGGAGATGTTACGATAAAGAAAAGTTATGATGTTTGTTTTTTTTTATCACATTTTGGATGCTATTTGAATCTAATTAAGTTATGTTTAGCCTATTACAACATCTTAATATTGTTGAAATCAAGCACATCATGTTGTCATCTTCAAGGAGGGAATTTAAAGACATCTATGAAGTTTTTGAGCTTATAGAATCTGATACCTTTTTAATTGAAAAGTTAGAAGTTATTGGAAGGGACATTATAGAATTGTTGTGCAACCATGGACATGCAAACTAGGGAAAAGCTGCAATAAAGAAAAATTACGATATTTCTAATCACATATCAATTGCTATTTGAATCCTTCGTGTCGTGATATTAAGCAACGTCTATTATGACATCTTGATACCATTAACATTAAGCACATCATGCCACCCCAACTAAGAGGGAATTTAAAACATCTCTCTAATTATTGAACCTATGGAATGTGATCAATCTTCATCACTCTTTAATTAAAATTTTAAAAGGCATTGGGGAAAGGAAGCTATGGTGTTGTTTGTGCAGCTATTGACATGCAAATTCGGGAGAAAGTTGCAATAAAGGAAAATCATGAATTTGGATATTAAATCTTAGGTAGGTGGCCACCATGAATTGAACCCATTCCCTCTTATTTTCCTAAGGCCCTAATGACTACTAGGCCAATCCACGATGGTTAATATTAGGATGTTTCACAAGACATTTTTCTTAATTGGAATGCCTTCATTTTTTCTTTTTGATTATGTCCTTGTTTTGCTCTTTGGTATTTCTGTATTATTTTGTTCCCCTTTCTGTATTAGTTGTGCAAACAACTCTATAATTTATCTTCCCAATAACTTCTAAAATTTCTAATAAAGATGAATCACCTGTTAGATTCCATAAGCTCGAAAACTACATAGATGTATTTAAATTCCCTTTAGAAGTTGGCAACATGATGTGCTTGATTTCAACAAGAATAGGATGTCATAATAGTCACTAAGCATGAATTAACCACACGAAGGACTCAAATAGCACTCAGTATGTGACAAAAAATATCACAATTTTTCTTTAATTACAACATTCTACCCAATCTTCATGTCAATAGCGGCATAAACACCCCCGTAACTTCCCTTCTCAATAATTTCTAAAATTTGAATCCAAGAAGGATTAATACCTATACAACTCCATGGTAACATGATATAGTTATATAAATTGTTTCCAAACTAGTAAAGAGCAAATATGAAATAATACCCAGAAAGTTCTACACCCAGAAGAAAATACAAAAGAACCTCATCAGAAACGTTACAAAACAAATATTTATCACCAAAGAACATTCTAATCTTCCCTACCCATGGTTCCTTAACAACAATTAGAAAAGGCCAAACCCAAAGACAAGAATTTTCTCAGGAAAGCAGACAATAAGAAAAACCCAAAGATTAAAAAAAAAATGGTAGCAGTTGCTTCACTCTCTTAAAATTTTCACAAACATCAAACAATCAGTGATCTCATACATAATCCAAAACAAAAATGTACAAGTTACCTGCCTGTTTTTTGGATGATCTTACAACATCTTCCTCTTCTAACTGTCAGGGCAAAGTCCAATAATCTTAATTAGCAAAAGCACTTCCAATGTTTGCTCAGTTATAATTTTACCTCCCATTGAGTAGGTTGAATGAAACCTTAAGGTCACTTAATAATATTGGACCATTGATATTGATTACCTTACAGCTTTACATTGGGATTCATTAATAATCATCGTTATGGACCTCATAATTTCGTTGATAAACCTCTTATGGTCGGGAGAAATTAATCTAAAAAATATAAAGACATAACTCGCAAATAAACTAAGTGTTCACAAGGAATTTTTTGTTTCCCCAAACAGAGTTTGTGATACAGATCAAGGTAGAAGTCAAATCATAAATGATAGAAACAAATAAAAAGCTAAAAATAGGTCTGGGAAAAGCCTTGCATTCAGCGACTGAAAGGCGATCAATAGCAACAATATTGCAGATAGCAATCCTCATCCAAACCCTATTCATGCAATTGCCTCTTTTATTTCTTGAAGCCTAAGGGTATGAATAAAGAAAACGTACGTGGAACGTTATTGAACGACAATGTTTAGGAGACTAGAAGAAATCTCACCAAGAAAGCTTTTCGGTGCCTGATTCTTCAACTCCACAGTAGAGATGGTTTTCTTCTGATGGTGGCGCGGCGGCGAACAAAGATGAGGAATGGAATGGAATTGGATGGAGAAATCTGAAAAGAAAGTAAAAGGGTGGTGGGGGTGTACCGGAGAGCGGCGGCGGCCGAGAGAGAAGATAGAAAGGGGATGAGCAGGAGGAAATTGGGAAAGAGAGAAATGAGATATTAAAGAATTAATTAAGCCAATAACATTTTGAATTTTGATTTTGAAAATTAAGCCTATAAATACTACTTCTAAATATAATTTCATATTTTGTTATCTACTTTTTATACATGTTTTAAAAAACCAAGCCAAGTTTTGAAAACTAAAAATATGTAGTTTTTGTTTTTTTGAATTTGGTAAAAATTCAAATGTTTTATTAAGAAAGATGAAATTCATCGTAAAGAAATGATGAGAAAACACACACAATTTTCAAGAACTAAAAATCAAATTAGAAATTCCCCGTTTAATTTTGCGGGGATCGGGTTCCCTGTGGGGAATTTTTCTCCGTTCTTTTTTTATCTTTTTTTTTTAAAATTTATTCTCAACCATAATAAAAATTATTTCTAAATGAATAATTTTCAATATAATTCTATTTAAAATAAATGTTATAAAATTTCCTAATAAAAACAATAATATACCATAAGTAAAAATGCTATAATGTCGAAACAACTTAATTTTTAAAAATTCAAATTTCAATATTACAATACAGACTTTAATTTTTTTTATAACGAAATAGTCTTAAACTAATTCCTACTATAGTTTTTTTTTTTAAAAAAAATCTATTTATAGGTAATAATAATAATAATAATAATAATAATATATAATATTAATCGGGGAATCGGGGATGGGAATCGGGGCGGGGCGGGGCGGGGAATATATTCCCCGTCCCCGTCCCCGTTTAGCCAACGAGGAAAAAAACTTCCCCGCTCCCTCCCCATTCCCCGTGTAATCGGGGATTCCCCGCCCCGTTCGGGGAGGGTCCCCGCGGGGGCCTGGCCCCGCGGGTTAAATGGACATCCCTAAATCAAATAGTTATCCAGCGTGGCTTAAAATTTTAGTTAAATTACAAGGTTAGTCCCTGAAGTTTCACATTTGTGTTTAATAGGTCTCTTAACTTTAAAAATGAGATACATCTATGAGATTTTAATTTTGTATCTAATATATCATTGGCATATTCAATATATTTTTAAAATTAACGAATTTATTATTCATGAAATTGAATTTTGTGTCTAATTGGATATTAAACTTTCAATTTTGTGTCTAATAGATTCAACAACTTCAAAAAATGTCGAATAGGTTAATGCCCTATTAGACACAAAATTGAAAGCTTAAGGATTTATTAGACGTAAAATTGAAAGTTTAGAGACTTATTATATACTTTTTAAAGTTTATGGATTTATTAGACACAGAATTACAAGTTCAAATACTTATTGGACTTTTTTTTTAAAAAAGTTTGGGACATATTTGACACAAATTTAAAAATGTAGGTCTCGTTTGATAATCATTTAGTTTTTGAAAATTGTGCATGTTTTCTCATTATTTCTCTATCATGTATTTCGTCTTTATTAAGAATACTTAAATTCATAACCAAATTCCAAAACACAAAAATAAGTTTTTAAAAATTTTATATATATATATATATATATATATATATATATATATATATATATATATTATTTTCAAGACTTGGCTTGATTTTTTAAGAGATATGTAAAAAGTAGATAACAAAATAAAGAAGAAACTCATAGGTGGAAGTAGTAATTATAGACTTAATTTTCAAAAACTAAAAATAAAAAATCAAATAGTTATTAAACAGGTCGTAAAAATTGAACTTGTAATCTAACCTAAAATTTCCTCCTTATTTACTAAAATGGGGCAGGGTGAGAAATTTATTTTTTTATTATTATTATTATTTTTTGATAATATGTGGAGTGAAGAATTCAAACCTCGAACCTATTAGTCAATGATACATATCTTATGTCGAAAGGAAGAGATGAGAGTTGAGATATAAAGATGTTATCAATGAAAAACAACATTAAATATAATATATTATTTATTTTAATAACGATATATTTATTATTTAACCTAATCCGCTATGTTCATATTCCCTTATAAATTTTTGGTTGAAGAACTAAAAAAACAAATAGTAATCGTGATTGAAAAGAAAAACACGGAAAAAATAGTATTTTTGTTATTTTACTGTGTATTATTGGATCATTTGAACTTTCTTTTAAGCATAATTTGATTTAGATGTTTTTTATTTTAAAATAATATATAAAATAAAATAAATGAAACCATAACAATTGAAATTCTTTAAAAAATAGGGAAAATGAATATTTCCATTTAAAATATTATTTGTGAACAAAAATGATTTTTTAAGAATGTAAATACTACTTTGGTTCAAAAACTCATTATAATCTTTTAACTTATTAGTTTGGTTTTAGTTCTATCAACTTTCAATGTTTTTTTCTTTCTAATTCTAAAATACTATGTTTTGATCTCTAAACTTTAGATAAACATTTATTATGGCCTGTGTCTTATTATTGACTATTTAATATAAATCTGATTTTTTTTAATTCAATACTTAATGTACTACATATAACTTTCAAAAAATGCTTATAAAGTAATTAAATGAAGAAAATATATGTGTATCTTGTGTTTTTGTTAAATGGTTAAAAATAATAATTACAAAAACTAAGGTCCCGTTTGATAACCATTTGGTTTTTGAAAATTAAGCCTATAAATGCTACTCCCACCTATGGATTTACTTGTTTTGTTATCTCCTTTTTACCTATGTTTTCAAAAATCAAGCCATGTTTTGAAAACTAAAAAAAGTAGTTTCCAAAAACTTGTTTTTGTTTTTAGAATTTGGCTAAGAATTCAAATGCTTCATTAAAGGAGATGAAAACCATTGTAGAGAAATTGAGAGAAAACAAGCTTAATTTTCAAAAACTAAAAACAAAAACTCAAATGGTTATCAAACAGGGTCTAAATTAACTTTTATGAAGTTCAAGGATTAAAGCACAATTTTGTTAACATGAACATAACTCAACGGTAATTGACATCTATTCTTTCTCTTTAAAGTTGGAAGTTTAAATTCTCATGCACCACATTTATTGTATTAAAAAAAATACAATTTTAAACATTTGAATGACAAAATAAAATATATTTATATAAAAAGGCCTAAGGTTGACTCAACGGCTCATTTTGCTTATTTTTCATTCACTTTTTTTTTATTATTTTTCTTCAATTTTTTGTATGCGTAATTTAACTTTTTTTTCCCTGCATTTTTTTAGGACAAGCATTAAAAACACACCAACCACCCACCAACATAAAAGATGCAATAACTCCCCCCGCCCCCCCCCCCCAGAGAACTTATTTGAGGAAGCTGCTAGATCGTGGTAGACAATTTTGCACCATTAGATGTAGGAGAGAAAAACTGTAAAACTACTTTGATTTTATATCCAATAATTATTAGGGGTGTAAAAATTTCGAATCTATATCTTTCAGTTGTGGCAATTTCATTGAATAATTTTTTTTTAGGGGGAGAAAACCACAAAGGAATAGATCCTTCCCACAATGCCGCCTTTTCAAATATCAGAGAAACATGTGAATTTGATAGTTTCCTTCAGTTAAACAATATAAATTTAAATAAATAAATAAAATGACGATATTGATGATATATATTTTATGCTCTCAACTTTGTTTATCTTTGTCAAAGTGGGCATAATTCAGCAATAATTGACATGTACTACATCCCTTGAAGTTGGAGATTTCAAATCCCCATATCTTACATTTGTTGTACTAAAAAAAACCTTTGCTACCCTTTATATTGATGAAGGTCAATATGTATCTCCTACCAACTACTGACGAGTGTGTAGGTGAGTATTATTCTTCGTTCTAAATATAGCATTTAAATATTTGTAAAAACTTGTGGGCCCATCATCCCACAGTTTGGTGAGAGAATTATTGATGAGGCTACTAGTTATATTCATGCTCGGTCTCAGATTTTCTATTACCTTATGGTTCATGGCGTTGCCTTTGTAATTCTTTGGAGTT
This sequence comes from Trichosanthes truncata, assembly GCA_033996785.1. Taxonomy (NCBI): domain Eukaryota; kingdom Viridiplantae; phylum Streptophyta; class Magnoliopsida; order Cucurbitales; family Cucurbitaceae; genus Trichosanthes; species Trichosanthes truncata. Next base: position 81,689,465 of record JAWPNB010000003.1, read on the forward strand.
TTCTAGATCTTTCTACTTTAATTCACTTTATTTGTCCTAATTAAAATAGGGATGATAAAGTGGGTACTTAATCATTAAGGCCTCTTTTCTGTGATCAGTGCTTGGGAAGCTTTTCGTCTTCGTCAACCGTTGGTATCAAGGTATAGGATTTTATGGATTAGAGGTAATATCCCTAAGCACTCATTTATCACTTGGTTGACAATTCGAGATAGATTATTTACCCGTGATTGGCTACACATATGGGATTCCTCTTTTCCTATAGATTATATGTTATGTTCTTGCACAACTAAGTCTCGTGATCTTAGGTTTTTTAAGTGCTCCTTTGGTAGGGTTGTTTGGAGAACTATTTTTTGTTGGAGTCGTTCCTCTCATCGAATATCCTATTGGTCAACATGTTGAGATTTATGCCCTAAAGCCTCGTAATTAATAATTTGTTTAATAATTAATAATAATTTTGATTATTTTATTTGCAATATAATATTATCCATTATATGAAAAATCCAAGGTTATAAGTGTAATCTTGAACAATATGTGGTTGACATACGGAAGGTCATGTTCAAGAAATAACCTAAAGGGTCATAGTATATGTATAAGGTTTATCCTGGCAACACAATTGATACGACCCACTTTGTAATAGTTACAAATGATTTTATCCAAATCGTTCATGTGGAGACATGTGAGTGAGGGTATCTTATTCAATGAGTTTGTATAAGACTGGACCACGAAATATTTGATATCTCTTTATAAATCCGTTAATTGAGAAGATTAATATTTCATCAAGATGATTATATACGATTTGATCTTAATCCTGAGTGAGTTATGAACTCCTGCATGTGAGGGCTTGTCCTTTGATTTGCATGGGGAGAGTGGCTTTTGTAGCCGATTCAATATGCCTACCATTTTGGGGACTTGACCAATAGGGAGCTGGGAACATAATCTCACAAGATGGAATTCACTCATTCCCATATAGGGCAAGTAGATGAATAGTTCCCTTAAGTGCTAATTTCAGGACTTGAACAATGGGGCCCCACCTTCTCACTGGCCCAAGAGGGACTTAGTTTAAAATTAGATTATAAACAGATTGTTCATTAGAGTATCAATGGTACTTAAGGTGCAAGATGTAATTATAGGGGTAAAACGGACTTTTGACCCAGTTGTAATTACGAGCAACTCGTGAAGGATCATTGAAAGGAATGAACTATTCATCCTGCAGCGGAAGCAATGGATCGTCTTTGATTTATTTAGAATTAAACTAAAATACCAAGGTTAAGCAATAAATACCTTGAAAATAATATTATGGAGAATATTCTGGCGGATCTTTATCTCTTCCACAAAGTCTTCCTGGCTATGACTCGAACACAGGACCAAGTAGGGGTGTGCACGGTTCGGTTTGGTCCGGTTTTGACCTGGACCGATGGCCGAACCGAACGTATCGGTTCTGAGATATCATAAACCGAGGAAACCGATGTTATCCTCGGTTTCGGTTAAAAACCGAACCAATCAGTTTCGGTTTCAATCGGTTCGGTTCGATTTTTAACCGATTTTTGCTTACACGTCCGACGAGAGATGAGGGCAAGGGAAACATGAGGTTAACGGCGGTGATAAACAAAGAAAATAAGTAGCATAGCCGGCGGTTGTAGGTGGTTGCGGGAGTGAGACGTTGGCAGTGGTAGGGGCAAAGATGGAGAGGAAAAAACAGAAGATGAGATTAAGTTGGAGAGAAGAAAATGAAAGGAAAAGAAGAAGATGAGATTAAGTTGGAGAGAAAAAAAATGAAAGGAGAAGAAGAAAATGAGATTAAGTTGTAAGAGAAAAAAAAATGATAGGAAATGAAGAAGAAGAAGAGATTAAGTTGTAAGAGAAAAAAATAATAGGAAAAGAATAAGGAGAGAAAAAAAATGAAAGGAGAAGAAGAAGAAGAGATTAAGTTGTAAGAGAAAAAAAATGATAGGAAAAGAAGAAGAATAAGAGATTAAGTTGTAAGAGAGAAAAAATAATAGGAAAAGAAGAAGAAGAAGAGATTAAGTTGTATGAGAAAAAAATTATAGAAAAAGAAGAGGATGAGAAAGTGAGAAAGGGAAGAGTTCGTATATGGGAAAGAAAAGAGAGGGAAAGAGAAGAAGTGAGGGTGATTGATGGTTGATTGAAAGGAAGAGCAATTAATATTTGAAAGTGACATCTTGGACTTTGGGCTTTGGATATTAACCATTGGATGGTGGGTTGGACTAAAGGATTTTTAAGTTAATTATAAAGTTTGGTTTGGTTCGGTTTTTTCAAGTTTTTTAAAAGGATGAACCGAAGACCGAACCGAAAATTTCGATTTTTTAAAAGTTTAAACCGAGAAAATTAAAAATTTTATAGAAATCGAACCGAACCAGTCGGTTCGGATCTGTTAGGTTCGGTTCGTCGGTTTGGGTCGATTTTTGCACACCCTTAGGACCAAGGCTTGTGGGAGCCTCTTGAAAGAAAATCCTCAAGGGATTGGAGAGGAAGAGGTTTAGAGAGAATTCTATAATTCTCTCTATTGAGGAGATGTGTGTTGTGAAGAATGGCTCAACCCAAGGGTCTTATTTATAGTGACCAATGGAAAATCTTTGTCATAATTAAAATATTATATTTTAATATCTAATATATTAAAATATATCTTGTATTTATTTGAATCTCATTCAAATCTCCTACGATATTTATTTATTTGAATCTTATTCAAATTCTATAAATATCTTTTATTTAATATATCAAATATGCATTAATTATTTTAATATTTAATGTATCAAATACAATAAATATATTTTCCTCTTTTATATTTAATATATCTAATATATTAAATATTAATTTGAACACTTCAAATTAAATATTAAATTTGAACATTTTAAATTTTAATATTTAATGTATCAAATACAATAAATATATTTTCCTCTTTTATATTAAATATTAATTTGAACACTTCAAATTAATATTAATTTGAACATTTCAAAATTTTCTTTCAACTAAATTGATCTTTTAGTGTTACTATGAGCTAGCAATGGGACCTTATAGGCCTACAGATTATAAGCTCCAATGATACAAAATTAATTAATTAATTTTCATTCATTAACTATAGGTCACTCCACTATAGACCTAGAGTTGCACTCTTATGCACTGTAGAACAAGTTGTTTCCATAGATATAATCATTACATGCAAGTTGATCCTTCACGAGTTGTTCGTAATTATAGTTGGGTCAAAAGTCCGTTTTACCCCTATAATTACATTTTGCACCTTAAGTACCATTGATCCTCTAATGAACAATATGTTTATAATATAATTATAAACTAAGTCCCTCTCGGGCCAATGAGAGGGTGGGGGCCCCATTGTTCAAGTCCCGAAATCAGCACTTAAGAGAACTACTCATCTACTTACCCTATATGGGAAGAAGTGAATTCCACTTGTGAGATTATGTTCTCAGTTCCCTATTTGGTCAAGTCCCCAAAATGGTAGGCATATTGAATCAGTTATAAAAGCCACTCTCACCCATGCAAATCAAAGGACAAACCCTCACAAGCAGGAGTTCATAACTCACTCAGGATTAAGATCGAGTCGCATATGATCATCTTGATGAAATATTAATCTTCTCAATTAACGGATTTATAAAGAGAGATTAAATATTTCGTGGTCCATTCTTATACAAACTCATTGTATAAGATACCCTCACTCACATGTCTCCACATGAATGATTTGGATCAAATCATTTGTAACTATTACAAAAGTGGGTCGTATCAATAGTGTTACCAGGATAAGGCACCCAACCTTATCCATATACTATGACTCTTTAGATTATTTCTTGAACATGATCCTCTTGTATGTCAACCACATACTGTTCAAGATTACACTAATAACTTTGGATTTTTCATATAATGGATAATATTATATTGCAAATAAAATAATCAAAATTATTATTAATTATTAAATAATTAATTAATTACGAGGCTTTATGGCATAAATCCCAACAGGATCGACTTGCATGTAATGATTATATCTATGGACACAACTTGTCATACAGTGCACAAGAGTGCAACTCTAGGTCTAAATGAAGTGACCTATAGTTAATGAATGAAAATTAATTAATTAAATAGTTTAATTAATAAATTTTGTATCATTGGAGCTTATAATCTATAGGTCCATAAGGTCCCTTTGCTAGCTCATAGTAACACTAAAAGATCAATTTAGTTGAAATAAAATTTTGAAATGTTCAAATCAATATTAATTTGAAGTGTTCAAATTAATATTTAATATATTAGATATATTAAATATAAAAGAGGAAAATATATTTATTGTATTTGATACATTAAATAAAAGATATTTATAAATTTTGAAATAACATTCAAATAAATAAATATCATAGGAGATTTGAATGAAATTCAAATAAGTATAAGATATATTTTAATATATTAGATATTAAAATATAATATTTTAATTATGGCAAAAATTTACTCTTGGTCTTTATAAATAGGACCCTTGGGTTGAGTCATTAGAGATAACACACATCTCCTCAATAGAGAATTAGAGAATTTTCTTTAGACCTCTTCCTCTCCAATCTCTTGTGGATTTTCTTTCAAGAGGCTTCTACAAGCCTTGGTCCTGTGCTCCAATCATAGCTAGGAAGACTTTGTGGAGGAGATAAAAACATGTCAGAAATATCTCCATATTTACTCTAAGTAAGTTTACTTAATCTTATTTTTTAGTTTAATTTTAAATAAAATCAAAGACGATCCAATACTTTCGCTGCGAAGTGAAACGTTCATTCCTTCACAACCGAGCTACACTGAATCTACCATGTTAGTGGTGGCAGGCATCATAGTCGTCACGTTTAGAGGCTAGCATGGTGTGCGGTCATTTATCATATTTGGAGGGAACGAAATTCACATCTTCGTGGTTTGAGTTTGTCTCCTCTCCAGACTATCTTACGTCTTATCCAATTGGACATGTCTGGTCGTTGCTTGATAATTCTCATAATTGAGAATTATCTAGCTCATAAATTTAGGTTATACCTAGTTTTATTAATATTTTCTTCATAAATTCATATAAATTCTAAGAAAAGCAGCATGAATTTACCAAAATGAATTAAAACAATAAAATGGAAGGAAAAGAAGAGAATTGCACTAATAAAGTATTTTTGGCTGCCAAAAATGTATGATTGCCACACGATTGCTGATCAATTGTTACTGCAATCGAATAAGGCAATAGCATATTCAAATATTATAAGATTGCGCAAAAAGGGAGATTTGTTCCATCAAATCAAGCGAAAATCTGGAGCTCACAAGTCAAATGAGCACCGAAAAGAAAACCCTAGAAGAAGAAAAAAGATTGAAATGAGCACAAAGGGGAGGAAAAACGACATTCAATCTGGATGCAACCCTAGACTTTTTTTTTGTCGTTTTCTGAGTCTTTATACATTTTTTGTATTTGTTGTGTTGTCGAGAAAAACCCATAATCCAACCTTTGGTTTTCCTTGGGCTGGGAAGGTTTTTCCTAGCTCAAAAGAGAATAAGGGAATTCGATTTAGGGTTGTATGTGAGCTAGCTGTAGAGTTGTTTAGGTTTGTTACGTTCAATTTTATTCTTCCAGTAGCAAGATTTCTTGTCATTTACATTCTGTTCTGAGTTGTTTCTCTGTATTGAAATTGAATTGAGTTATACAAGAGTATTTTGACTATTTTTCTTGAGAATTTCCCTGTTAATGTATGGTTTTGACTTTGTTGAAAAAAATAAAGCCTCTTACCTCTCGGGTTCTTAGAGTTTTTTCTTTAATTACGTTTTTTTATGATTTTTCATCTAATTTCAGTTCTGTTTATATTTCAAACCATGAGCTAAATCTAACTAGGGATTTAAGGACATGAATGCCCTAAGGTGAGAATGCATAGCCAATAAACCGAAAGCAATCAACATTAAACATAAATGTTGTTTGTTTTTACTGAGTTTAATGTTTTTATTGGAATCCTTGAATTATCAACTTGGATTACTTTTAAGTATAAATCTAATACCAAAATGGTTAGAAGAAGACAAATTTCGTAAAAGCAATGAGGTAAAAATTTAGACATAAGCCACGCTTGATCTTAGACATCGGACGAGCTCCTCAAAACCAAGAATGCGATCTTAACTATCTAAGTACGATTGGCCATAGGCATATAGGTCCAATCACTTAGTCTTTAGGGGTTTTGAATAAAACTGAATAGGAGTCAATTCAATTTACAACGTTTCTGTAAAATATCTGATTGCTACAACAATTGAACAACAATCTCACCAAAGGGCATGAGTGCATTTGAATCCCCTCATTCTTTTACGTGAAATTACATAAGTCTTTCAAAGTTCTTTTATTCAGTCTTTGTAGCCATAGTAACACCCAATGTTTTTAGATTACTTGCTACCAAAAGTTGTTGTTGTTTAACAATCTTATTTACACATCAAATTTGTTGTTCCTGTTCCATTGGGGTTTGATATCTTGGAATATTTCCGTATTACTTGCAATATTAGCAGTGTATACTTACACTAGGGTTAAACTATTATTTCTTACTAATTTTTACCCACAAGTTTCTTACTAAGCTATTATTTCTTACTAATATTTCCGTATTAATTTCACGCTCTGGATGCATGGTGCCTCATATCCTTCCTAATTTTGTGTTCCTCCATGGGACCTTTTCCCTTAGTGTTGGTTTAGGTTTCTTTTATTTGCTTCCCTGCTTGTTTGTACACTTTGAGTTGTGTGTTTGGTGCCTTGGCCTCAGGCTGTGAGGTCATCTTTTTGCGTTTTAATACATATCACCTTTGCAAAAAATAATAATAATAAATAAATGAGACAAACTTATTAATTAGTGTCTATTTAATGTATTAAAAGTTAATATAGAATTAAACTATGTAATAATTTATTTATGTAATTTAAACACCGCATTTAGCTAAATTAATTAAAATCTAATAAAATCTATATGGTATGTTGTTCTTTTTTCTTTATTTAAAACTATATGGTATGTTAAATGGATTATTTGAGAGAAACTTCTTTTTTTAATGTGTCCCTTCATTTTTTATTCGTTTTTTTTAATTCAACAATATATGAGGTGGGAGATTTGAACCTTTAATTTATTGATCGAGAATATATGACATACTCAAGTTGAACATTTCTTTATTATTATTGTTATTGTTATTATTATTTTGTCTTCAATATTCTACATCTAATTTAGTTTGTTTTTTGTTTTTATTTCCCTCAATTAATTAAATGTGAATTTCTAAGAGTAATTAAAATGATGATTTAAAGTATAAATTTTATGTTTTCATTTAATTTTTTAAATATCATTTCATTTTGTCCATTTATTTTTTTTAAGACCAAAAAATAGTTTACTTCGTTTTTTAAAATTCTTCTGGTTACTTCATCTCTGAGCCTTTTATTTTTCTAAGAAGTTCATCTATAATTGTGATGACGTGAATAAATTATATATTTGAATTGTTTTTACTTTTAAAGAATGTGATAATATGTATATTCATCTTCTAAAAATTGAAAAGTTTTATAGCTTTTTAATAAATTAATTTATAAAATGGGGATATTAATTATATTAAATCTATTACTACGAGACTATTTTAAATAATGAAAGACACAAGTTCATTAATTAGTATTTAGTATATTTGTAATTCATAAAAGAAATTAATATAAAATTAAAAAAAATGTTTTAATTATATTTATATACTTTAGTTGTGTTATTTAATTGAACTCTGTGAGCTAGCTCAACGGTGATTGACATGTACCATCGACGAAGAGATCAGATGTTCGAAAGTCAGATTTACATACAGAAATAGAACTTTTCATGGTTACAAAATCACAATGGGAGTTTTGCAAGCTAAAGTAAGCTTAACTTAGCAGTAATTAGCATGTACCATCGACTAAAAGGTCAGAGGTTTGAATTCTCTCAATCTTCAAATGTTGTTGAACTTTAAAAAAAAAAATTAATGAGAGTTTTGCAAATGTGATTGAATGGTGACCACTAATCATTTTAAATACATACATCCCATATAGTTGAAAGTTAATTAAGTACATGTTTTAGGTTTTTTTTTTAATTTCAGACGACATTTTTTCTCTTTTAAATTTTCGCCAATTCACTAAATATTCTATCATATAATTTTGTGATTAAAATTTTTTAACATTCACTAATAATAAAAAACTAAATTAAAAATATTATAATGTAAGGAATTAAATTGAAAATTTTCAAACAAAATAGTCTAGATTGAAAAATACTGAAACATTAAAACCTAGAACATGAATGTGGGGGTTTAAAGTTGCATAGGTTTGAAGAAATTCTGAGTTGGATTTGATATTTATAATAAAGTTCATCTATACTACATCTAAATGACGCTTAAAAGGAGAAATTTTTTATTTCTTCTTTTGCCCCTTCTTAATTTGAATACTTTTCATCTTGCCCTTCATAATTTAAATATTTTCCTGTTTATGTCATCAATTTGAATAAATGTTCTAAAATCTCTATGCATGTGATATCTCATTTGAATAAATGTTATAAACTCTCTACACATGTGATCTCTAATTTGAATAAAAATTCTAAACTCTCTACGCTTGTGATCTCTAATTTTTCAACTAATTAATGCATATTTAAATAATAAATATCATATTGTCCGTTTTTAATTAAATACGTGGTTTGTTTGAATAAAATAATAAAACAATGCATATTTGAACAAATATATTGCCCATCTTTAATTTAAATAGGTGGTTTGTTTGTAGATTAGTTAGAATTATTCTAAATGGTAGATTAGTTAGGATTCTCCTATAAATTAAATTAATTTTAAATACTTTAATTTTTATGTTGTAACTTATTTATCTTCATAGATTGCGTTTATCTTCATAGATTGCGTTTATAACCTATAAACCCACATTTGTCAATTAAAAGTAAGTGCACAAAGAGATATATTTTGAAAGAGGGTTCTGTTGGTTGGGAGCAAAGCTTCAAATTGTAGCCAAGCATTAATTGGCCCTTTAGTTTTTTTTTTTTCCTATAATAAAGATCAAGCCATTGCAAGCATTTTTTCTTTATTTTTTTTTCTATAGCCTTTGGAAGCGTTGAATCAAATCATGTGTGGAAAAAAAAATGGAAATGGGAAGCATATAGGATGCCTTGATTAAGTGAGAGGAAGATGGATTACTATTACCTTTTTTTTTTCTTTTTAAAAAAAAAAACAAAAAATTCAATCTCTCTTCATTGTGTTTTTCTCTAATTTTCTAAAATTTCCATATATCTTTTAGGTGTTGTTGAGTGTGACGGAAAGAAAAGATTTTGTGTTTAATTAGTATTAAGTTTTATGCTTAAATAAGAATTTGTTTTGTGTTTATCATCTTAGTGTTTTTTTTCTTTGTAAATTGACTAAAATAATCTTATCTATCAAAGCAATAAAAGATAAATTTTGCAAATATCATATTTCAAATGAGTAAAACTTAAAAGAAAAGAAAAAAGGAAAACATATATTTTAATAGTTCAACTTGATAAACCACGTACAAAGCAACGTAGTATACATAAAAAAAGTAAACATTTCTATATTGAAAAAAGGAAATATTAATTTTATTACCTTTTTAAAGTTAAGATCCAATCCAACGAAATTGGAAAAAATAATTATAACTAAAATCAACTTATTTGATTTGGTGAACTAAATTAAACATAGAAAATCAATTTTTCCCATAAAATAATAGTCATAAAAAAATTGTTTAAAACGACAAAAATGTCTATGAAAGTAGTTGGGAGGAAGGTTTAAAAATGTCAAAATCGACAAAAATGTCGAAGTTTCAATTTTATGAAAATATTTATAGAAATACCATGTAAATGGATATTTTTGAAAATATCTGAAAAACAAAAAATTAAAAAAATATATATTTAAATTAATAAATAAATAGTTTATGGTTAATACTATATCACATTAGTTAAAATTTTTTAAAAAAATCACATTAGTTAATTTATTTGTGTATATTTTGTTAAATCATTTACTGTATAGTGAAAATATCAATTAATATCAGGATTCAGGCAGACACGATTCACTCTCCTCCTTCTCAGGAGACCCGAATCCACGAAGCTTAACGTGAGGCCGACCGCAGGCGATTATAGTTTTAATTCACCGGTGGGGGAACGCGGATGGAGCTGCGCAGAAGTAGTACAGTAAATAAATGAAATAGAGAGGGGCAAATTCGTCATTTCGCCATTCATTGGCTCCCCTTAACTGTCTCCAGCCTTCATCGAGTTTGAGACGTACTTATAAACAAGAAAAAAACGCCATTCTTTCGCCTCATTGCTCTCGAAATTCGTCTCTGGTTTTCTTTTCCATTTCCTTGTCCGAAGATCTCTCCCTCTGCCCTCTGTTCTCTCTCTACAAGAGGTAGGTAGTTCATTTCTCTCTCTCTAGATTTTTCATTCTGATTCCCGATTCCTAAGTCTGTAACTTGAACCGTCGTCATTGTGATGAAACCTTTTTGGTTTGTGTTGTTTGTCACAATTGCTTGGGGAAATGGGGATTTGTTTGTCTATTGGGATCTGCGTTTTTCTTGTTTCCATTTGGATCCGTGATGGGTTTGGTGATTTTCTAGTTTTTTTTTGTTTGTGTGTTTGATTGATTTCTTGCCTGCTAAGCATTTTCTTGTTGTGATTTGTGGCTATGCTGTGTGTGGTGGATCGAATTGTGGTCATTCGGATTTAGATCATGGGATGTACTTTGGACGTTGTGTTTTGAAATTTGATTCTGGGTTTTGGAATACGCAGGGATCTGATCTGATGGTTGGTTCTTGATCAGGGACGTTTTTTCTGTTTGTGGAGGAAATGATGGGAAATTAAAGTTCTATTGATTATGATCTAGTTTTTTATTATTATTAGGTTTCAGTTTCTTCAGCAATGAAGCTTAGTGATAACTAATAATGCACTTCGGTTTTGTTTTTCCATAAAAAATGTTAGTTTAGGACTTTGTCTTTCCTCTCTCGCTACTTTCTCTGCTACTATAACTGTCACTGAATGTCACATAGATCTGGAACTTTTGAATCTAATTTTCATCTAATTCTTTCCTTTAAACGAAAAGGATCTATTTTTGTTTCTTCCATTATAGATAAGAGTTCACAATTCAATTTTCTTTTGGATTCAAATTTGATTAAATTCTTTCTTTTCTCTTTTTGGTTAGTGATCATATGTTCTGAATTGGTCTTGTGCAGAAGTTGCTTTGACATGGCTACACATACTCCCAAGAACATCCTCATTACTGGGGCTGCTGGATTTATCGCATCCCATGTTGCTAACAGACTTGTCAGAAACTATCCTGGCTACAAGATTGTTGTACTTGACAAGCTTGATTATTGCTCAAATCTGAAGAATCTTCTTCCATCTAAACCATCTCCCAACTTCAAATTCGTTAAGGGGGACATTGGCAGTGCTGACCTTGTCAATTATCTCCTGATTACTGAGTCAATTGACACGATTATGCATTTTGCTGCCCAGACTCATGTTGACAACTCGTTTGGTAATAGTTTCGAGTTCACAAAGAATAACATCTATGGCACACATGTTCTTTTAGAAGCTTGCAAGGTCACTGGCCAGATTCGGAGGTTCATCCACGTTAGTACGGATGAAGTGTATGGAGAGACAGATGAGGATGCTGTTGTGGGAAACCATGAGGCTTCCCAACTCCTCCCAACAAATCCATACTCTGCAACAAAAGCTGGAGCTGAAATGCTTGTGATGGCCTATGGTAGGTCATATGGGTTACCTGTGATCACGACCCGAGGAAACAATGTCTATGGACCCAATCAGTTTCCTGAGAAGCTAATTCCAAAGTTCATTCTTTTGGCCATGAGAGGTCAGTCTCTTCCAATTCATGGGGATGGTTCTAATGTTAGGAGTTATCTTTACTGTGAGGATGTTGCTGAGGCTTTTGAAGTCATTCTTCACAAGGGAGAGGTTGGCCATGTTTACAACATTGGGACAAAGAAGGAGAGAAGGGTTATAGATGTTGCCAGGGATATTTGCAGACTTTTTTCAATGGACGCAGATGCAAGCATCGAGTTTGTAGAAAATAGGCCATTTAATGATCAGAGGTATTTCTTGGATGATCAGAAACTCACGAACTTGGGGTGGTCGGAACGTACGACGTGGGAAGAAGGGCTGAAGAAGACAATTGAATGGTACACCAAGAACCCTGATTGGTGGGGTGATGTCTCTGGGGCTTTGCTGCCACATCCTAGAATGCTAATGATGCCCGGCGGAGTTGAGAGGCACTTTGAAGGGTCTGAAGAGGGAAAACCGGCTTCTTATGCTTCGAGTAATACTAAAATGGTTGTCCCAACTTCCAGGAATCCAGGCTCTCCTCACCAGTCATCCTTGAAATTTTTGATATATGGTAGGACAGGGTGGATTGGAGGCCTTCTTGGACAGCTATGTGATAAACAAGGCATTGCCTATGCATATGGCAAAGGGCGTCTGGAGGATCGGGCCTCACTTTTGGCAGATATTCAGAATATTAAACCAACCCATGTTTTTAATGCTGCTGGAGTGACAGGCAGACCCAATGTTGATTGGTGTGAATCTCACAAAACAGAAACGATTCGTGCCAATGTTGCTGGAACCTTAACTTTAGCAGATGTTTGCCGGGAGCACGGACTCTTGATGATGAACTTTGCCACTGGCTGTATATTCGAGTACGATGCAAAACATCCAGAGGATTCTGGTATTGGATTTAAGGAGGAAGACAAGCCAAATTTCATTGGTTCCTTTTATTCGAAAACCAAGGCCATGGTACAAGCCAAATTACCACACTTCATCTTTCTGGTGTGTGATTGATTATTTGACTTACTAATCTTTATTTCTGATCACAGGTGGAGGAGCTTCTGAAAGAATATGATAACGTCTGCACCCTCCGAGTTCGGATGCCGATATCATCCGACTTGAACAACCCACGCAACTTTATTACTAAGATTTCTCGCTACAATAAGGTGGTTAACATCCCAAACAGCATGACCATCCTGGATGAGCTTCTGCCCATTTCGATCGAGATGGCGAAGCGTAACTTGAAGGGCATCTGGAACTTCACAAACCCCGGCGTTGTGAGTCATAACGAGATTCTCGAGATGTACAAGAAATACATCGAACCCGAATTCAAGTGGGCTAACTTCACACTGGAAGAACAGGCTAAGGTAATTGTGGCCCCCCGAAGCAACAATGAGATGGATGCTTCAAAGCTGAAAAATGAGTTCCCAGAGTTGCTCGGGATCAAGGAGTCGTTGATCAAGTACGTCTTCGAACCAAACAAGAAAACCTCGGCCTAATAAAGTTTTGATCTTTAGAACTTAGGATTCATATTTGCATTCTGCATTAGCTATATGATTATTATTGTCACATTTCATCTATGATGATGTTTCATTTTCCCTCATAATTAATTGTTATTGTCTTTGCTCTGCTGCAATAGACGGTGAAGATTAGATTCAATCCACCTGATGTATTCTAGATTTTCTTTTTGCTCATTCAAAAAGTATTATTTAGGATGCCGGATAATGTAGTCTGCATTGTGCAGAAGCAAGTTTCAAATCCTATGAATGAATGGTATTAATTTTTGCATATCCATTCCCCTACTCTTTTTACTTTCATTAGTGGTGAAATTACAAATTTAGTCCCTAAACTTTGAGGTTTATGTTTATTTAGAGTCTCGGAACTTTCAAAATTACAAATTTAATTCTTAAACTTTTGAATGTTTTAAAATTCACAAATCTACTAAAAACAAAATTGAAAATTTAAGGTTTCATTAGTCATTAAATTTATATTTATATTTAATAAATCAATTAATTTTTAAAAAATTCGAATTTGTCAAGAATTTATTAGACATAAAATTGAAAGTGTAGGAATTTATTAGATACTTTTAAAAGTTCACATACCAAATAGATGTCAACTTTAAAATTTAAGGACTAAATTTATAATTTAACACTTATTGTCCCGTGTTTTCAGAAGTTTTCAATATTGTCAGTCAGTCAATAATTAAACATTTTATTTGGCTGTCTGTGGTTGTATTCCGTTATAAGTATCCAAGGTACAATTTGGCTACATTCCAAAACGATTTGTCCAAGTCTAATCTTACTTTTAAATATAATAATGCTTAAATATTCCATATCAAATCTTGTTTATATTATTAAAATAAAATGTCATATTATGTAACTTCTATCCTATCATATGATTAAAGTGAAACAAAAACAAAAGTTCAAGAGACATAGAAACTGAACATGTAATTTTACGTCAGTGAAAACATTTCGATGGGATTTGTAGGAATGACTCCATTTCACGCGCTTTAATGTCATCTGACATTTATTTTTATGAAATTAATGATGTATTACTCATTTTGATGTGGCAATGCACGCAAAATTACTTAAGAGGACAGTATGAGGTGGTCTTGCTCACTCACGCTCTCACTCGTCGCTCTCCCAATCTCACTCATAATCGCGAGGATCGAGAGTGAGATTAAAGAAGAAAGGATCGAAATGAAAAAAAGAATATAAAGTTAAGTTAGAGAAGAGCGAGAGAAAGAGTAGGAGAGCGAGAGTGAGATTGAAGAAGAAAATATCGAAACAAGAAAAAATAAGATAAAATTAAGTCAGATAAGAACGAGAGCGAGACTAAGAGTAAGATTGAAGAAGAAAAGACCGAAAAGAAAGAAATGAGATAAAATTAAGTCATAGAAGAGCGAGAGCGAAAGTGAGATTGAAGAAGAAAAGATCGAAAAGAAATAAATAAGACAAAATTAAATCAGAGAATAGCAAGAGTGGGAGTACGCTGCCCTCACGGTAATTTGGACGAGTTGCAAAGTATGGAAAAATGTCATATGTCATTAATTTTAGAAATCGGGTCAAATGTTACTGGGACACGCAAAAAGAGGTCGTCCGTACAAATTCTCCAAAGATTTAGTTTGATCATTATTAAAATAACATATTGAGTTATAGAAACTGAAAATGTAATTTTACTTCAGTGAAAAGATATATTTTGATCATCTATAATTCATTTCTATATGTATATTAAGTACCCAAAAATTTCAAAGGCCAAGTTATAAAAAAAAATGCTTTCGAACTTT
The DNA here is from genome assembly GCA_033996785.1 of Trichosanthes truncata. Classification (NCBI taxonomy): domain Eukaryota; kingdom Viridiplantae; phylum Streptophyta; class Magnoliopsida; order Cucurbitales; family Cucurbitaceae; genus Trichosanthes; species Trichosanthes truncata. Next base: position 81,704,567 of record JAWPNB010000003.1, read on the forward strand.
CTCCTTTATTTTAAAAATATCAATTTTCTTTTAAAAGTTGCAATATTACCTTTGACTTTTCATAAATGTTTTAAAACTACACATGATTTAGAAATCTATTAGAATATTGAACAAAAAATTGACGTGAAAAACGACATTCAGACACATTGACTTCTTGTATAACATTCTAACGATTTTTCTACTTCAAGAATAGTTTTGAAACCTTTTTTAAAGGTTAAAGATAATATTGTAACTTTTGAATGAATAAATATATATTTTAAATAAATGACAAAGTTAGTAGTATTTATTTATTTATAATTTAGCCTATTTTAAATCAAAATGCAGAATCTTTGGTAAATAGCAAATACTCTTCTCAAAGAGTTATATGTCCCGGCCTGTGGGGATGAAAAGATGGCTTTTTTTTTCTTTTTTCTTTTTCTTTTTTTTTGGAGAAAAGATGGCCCCCATCTTTTATTTTGAGGACTCGTGATCCTGAATTTCAAATTTTTCGAAGCGATCTTTTTGTTTTGTTTTGTTCCCCTTTGGCGTGGTGGTAGGAGGGGGATTTCAAAAATAATTTAAATCAATAATGAAAATATGAATGTCAACATCAATGTCGACATTTCAATTGTACGGATATATCGATGTTGACATATATCTCTGTAAATAAAAAAAAATTAAAAAAAATTTAAATTAGTAATTAAGTTATTTTTACTTCCAAACTAAGTTATACATCTTGTTATTGCTATTTACATTTATAGTGGGATTAATAGATGATATTTTTTTATGTTTTATGAGTATTTATAAAATATATTGGAGATATCGATTGATCTTCAATATCAATGTCGAATCTCTAATTTACGATATATAGACAAATCGATGGATATTTTCATATTTGATTTAAATATGGTTTAGAAATTAATTTTATAAGTTTTTTTTGTTTTTCTTGAGAGGAATTATAAGTGGTTGGTTTATAACTTACTATAATTGCACTATTTAATAACGACGTGCTGAAATTTCCCGGTTGTCTTAAACCTGTCCCAAAAACTAAGACTTGGTAGTTGGAACCTTGCAAAATAGAAGCTGGTGTTTCACGTTCCAAAAAAAGCTCACCTCTCGAGAAAATAAAAACTTTATTCTTTAAAAAATTGATTATCGCTTTATTTGTGTATAGAAATCAAGTCGTACAAAAATATCAAATAAATATTTCAAATCATAAAAATAAAGGAAATGTGTAGGAATGGACAAATTATTCCATCAAGTCGTCACAATGTGGATGTATACTGACAATTGGATGGGGATTCAATAATTTTCATGCCCCTTAATAATGATATAAATTTAAGGTACTTCTCTTTCCACATTTAACGATGAAAAACTATCAGCTACATTGTGGCAGTCTCAATGAATAATTTCTCGTATGAATGACTCAAAACTCAAGAGTACAAAGCTACTTGACAAATGGCAAGCAAGCTTAGTTTAGCGGTAATTGACATGTATTCATTTTTTTGAGGTGGGAGGTTCAAATATCTAAACTCTCATATTTATTGTACTAAAAAAATGACTTGACAAATGTTTTCATGAGGTTGTTTAATTTTTTTAATGTTAAATTATAAGTTTAGTCTCTAAATTTTTAACTCTGCGTCTATTTAATATCCTAAAAAAAGTTTTGCTTTGTATTTGGACATTTATTCAGTTATTTGATTTTCAAAATTTTTATTTTAGTTATTAAACTTTGCCTAAATAGTTATTTTAATCATTATTATAAATTTTTTAATTAATTATTTTATTTAATTCTGAGGTCAAGTTATCGTTTAGTTCTAAAGGTTTGAGCTTTATTTTAATTTGGGTTATGTGTTTTAAAAGTTTCAATTTAAATTTAGTTTCAAATTGGTTCTTATAATTTTAAGAATTTTAATTTTTTTTAGTTCAACAATTTGTGATTCATGCATTTCTGTCATAAAAAAAAGAAACTTTTAAAACGACATGTACGAAATTAAAATTAACTTTTAACGATAGGGACCACTTTTTTTTTTTTAAAGCCATTGGGACAATTTCGTTTGTATACAATTTCAATTTTTTTTTTTACCCCTATTTAATATGTACTAGTTAGTAACATGTGCGATGCATGTAGAAATTTTTAGATTTATTTTGTAATATAAAAAATAAAGTTTCATAAATTTATTAAATAATACAAATAAAATAGCTAATTAAGATGTCTTAGAAAGATAATACAATAAATGAATAAATGACTAAAGTATAAGAGAATTTAAATGTCACAAAAAAAAATTCAATGTCAATATGATAAATGTATTGAAAAAAGAAACAATAAATTATATTCCTAGCTCAAAGTACTTGTTATTTGGTTGATCTTGAAACCACAAAGCCCATAAATTATCTATTTCATTTTTCCATAAAAAAATCTCATAAAACAAATTAATAATAATATAAAGTGCTGAAATTTACTTTTAGGGATTTGAAATGATTTGAAAGTTAACTAAATTATGTGATGTTAGTTGGGATCAACATTATTAAGTCATGGTGAAGGGCAAGGAGAAAACAACTGGATTTGTTATACTTCTTTTAAATTTATTTTTAATTGAATGAAATGATTCGGTTAGTTAGATTTGGTTAGGTAGATGTGGTAAGATTTGATATATTGGCTGTGAGTTCTTTTAGCAAAGGTTGCAATATTTTTAATTGCATCGTGCAAAGAGTGGTACTTAAAGCTCAAATAAAAAAAAAACAGAGAGAGAAATATTTGATTTTTCTTTTATTTTCTTTTTCATGAATTTTATTTTAATGTTATATTTAATTTAATTGTCGATAGTTTATTTTAAATTATATTTAAAATATGTATTATAATTATAATTAATGAAGTTTAATTTTTAAAACATTTTTAAAAAATGTGTGTCTCATATTTATATAATTGAAATGTAACCAAAAAAAAAAAAAGAAAAAATATAGACACATGTAAAGGAATCACGAAAATAATATAAATGTATCATATATAATTTTAGCATTTACCTAATATTGTATTTGTTGATTTAAAAGTGATATAATAAAAAATTTTAAAAATGGTTGAATGAATAAAATTATAAGAATAAATACATATTAATTTGATTCATTATATCTAAATTGCACATAATTGTTAATTTATTTTTTGAGAATTAATTTTAATTGAAAACCTATAATGATATTGGTTGATAATATTGCAATTTTTCTGAATGAAAATGAAGAATTTATCAATTTAAAAATTTAGTCATTAGAATTTGAAAACTATGTTTATTTTTTTTATGCATTATAAAAATTATTTTTAAATCTTCCTATTAAAGAGTATTTTATTAATTGGAAAAAAAAAGAAGATGACCTTGAGGAAATATTGTTAATGCAATCTTATGTTATGTTAGTTTCTTTTAACCCACCTCTTTAGGAAAAATAAATCATGCATATATATTAAAAAACATCTAAAATATTCAAGAATCTAATTGAATATGTTGAAGTATTTGTTTGATCTTCTATAGAATTATCTTCCAAATTTCAACTTAAAAAATATATTTTTTTTCTAAATGTATTTGTTTGTTGAAGATCTTTCTCGAGTTGAAAATCAATCAAAATATCTCAACCTCACTATACAGTTCAATTTTCGGAGAAGCGCATTTCACCTACCTATGCAAAAAAAAAAAGAAAAAAAAAAGCAACCTCATTTTACACATTATAAAGTTGTAATTAAAAATGAAGAATATGAAAGAGAACCCGTTGTTTTTAAATCTTCCTATTAAAGAGTATTTATTAATTGAAAACAAAGGGGATAACTTTGAGGAAATATTGTTAATGTAATCTTATGTTATGTTAGTTTCTTTAAGCTTGCCTCATTAGGGAAAAAAATCATGCATATACGTTCAAAAACATCTAAAATATTCATGAATCTAATTGGATTTGTTGAAGTATTTGTTTTATCTTTTATAAAATTATCTTCCAAATCTCAACTTAAAAAACCATTTTTTTCTAAACGTATTTGTTTGTTGAAGATCTTTCTCAAGGTGAAAATCGATCAAAATATCTCAACCTCACTATACAGTTCAATTTAAGAGAAGCATTCCACCTACCTATGCAAAAATAAATAAATAAATAAATAGCCTCATTTTATACATTATAAAGTTGTAATTAAAAATGAAGAAGATGAAAGAGAACTCATTGTTAAATGTCATAGATAAAGCAAAGAATAAAGATGGGCCGTACACCATACATGGGGCAATATTGCTCTACGTATAGAATGAGCAAAAGGGCTGTAAATATAAAAGGCAATACATGTATAAATATAAATGGAAAGCTTGTAACAGAAAGACTTAACAATGATTAAGAGAAGGAAATTACATGAAAGTCGATATCAACAAATATCACAAAATACTAATACTTTATAAATATGATTCTACATGCCAAACATACTCTAAATCGAGTACAACAAATAATGTCAAATTTTTTTTTTGAAAATTAGCGATTAAAAAATCCATTATAGCAAATAATGTAAAAAAATTAAAAATTAAATAAGTTTAAAATTGAAAAAAAAAATGATAGATAACAATATCTCTTAATTGACAAAAATTAGTTTTTGAATTCTCAGTTGAGACTTCAATGTTTCCCTTCCGAAAAATGAAAACTTTTAATTTCCATTTTTGTTTTTGACATCATTACTTGACATTTTGGTAGAAAAAAATAGATAGTATATGTATTTGACAATCATATTATTTTCCTTTTATACATGGATGAGGTAACATTGCTCTGTGTATAGAATGAGCAAAATGGCTCTAAATATAAAAAGGCAATACATGTCTAAATATAAATGGAAAGTTTATATCAAAAAAGCTTAATAATAATTAAGAGAGGGAAATTATATGAAAACCAATATCAACAAATATCACAAAATACTAATACTTTATCAATATGATTCTACATATCAAACAGTATAGTGAAAAATGTCAAAAAAAAATGGAAATTAGCGATTAAAATATCCATTATAGCGAATAATGTAAAAAAATTGAAAATTAAATTAAATAAGTTTAAATTAAAAATTAAAAAAAAATGGTAGATAAGAGTACCTCTTAATTGACAAAAATACGTTTATGAATTCTTAGTGACACAATTCAATGTTTTCCACCTGAAAAATGAACACTTTTAATTTCCATTTATTTTCGTCATCATCGCTTGACATTTTGATAGGAAAAAATAGATAGTGTATGTATTTGGCAATCATGTTATTTTTTTTTTATACATAGATCATAAATATAGGACGCCTCAATTCATTGTGTAACCACCTCCATTGATTGGTGTACACACAAGCGCACGCGATCGAAGTAATATAAAATGGTATGTGAGTACCAAGTATCGAATCCCAAGGGAACGGTATAACAAAAATTATTGCTAAGCAAAATGTAAGGAAATTGCAACTTAAAACTAAAAATTGCAAAAACAATGTTGGGATAGTATGTTGGTAAAACAAAATAATTGTAGAATCTAATTGCAAGTTGAAGTGACAAAAATTGCAAAACTAAATTGCAGAATCGCAAAATTGCAATATTGAAATAATAAAGATTGCATAATTTAATTGCAGAATCGAGAAATGACAATATTGGATAGCAAACTAGATAGACTTAGTAAATGAAATTGCAAAACAAAATTTAGATAAAGATGGGGCTCAAGAATGTCATTGCCTTAAGTTGTAATTGCAAACCAAAATTGCAATTCCAACCTATTCGACACTCAATTGTAAATCAAAATTGCTACTCCTATTCACCTTGTAATTAGGTTTTTAGGAGGCTAAGTGAGTGACTTATATGTCTATAGTCCATCTATCTTAGATAATTCAGCTTAACAATTTTATGGGTTTTGGAGTCTTTAATCCCTATGTCTTGGGTAAAGAATTGACTTATGTCTAAGCTCTTTTCTCCATCACTTGTGTGAAATCCACTTATCGCTAACCCCATCGATATTAGATCTAATGAGTTGCTACCCTAGTTTATCATTCTAGGATCTCAAAGGAAATTTATTCAACACAAGCAAACAATTGAGATGTAGGCTTGGTTTTTAGTTGGAATTTTGGCCGCAATTACTTCTGAGGGAATTCACATCCTTGAACCTCCTAAGAAGTTTAGCTCACAATGAAAGTAAAAAACTTACAACTAATTTTTGAGGAGAAGTTCATATTAGATAATTGAATAACTTACTAATGATAACTAAATGAATTAATACAAAATTCTATCCTAAACATCATTGCTTATTTGAACAATTAGGACAATCATTTTTAATGCAAATCTGGGCAAATAACCACAAGGACTTCCAAAAATTCTCAAATTAAATTAAAAATAGATAATCAAGAGCATCAATAGGAAATTAGTTCTACTTCCCTCTACCTTCGAATCCGATAGAATTATAAATATACAAATAAATATTGCAACTTTTATAAGGCAAAAGACAAAATTAAACTAAAAACAGAAGTAAATTGATAATTGTTCAATGAATCCTTACTCTGTTCCAATCGACTCAATATTTTCACTATTTCTAGGAGACGATTAGTCTTAACAATCCAAGTATCACTTGAATCGGATTGGGCAACTAGAGTACAAATCGAACTTAACAATTTGCAATAGAAATACAAAAACTGAACAAGAAAGAAACCTTCAGAAACCCACAAAACAGAGACTGACTAAAACAAAAACTTAATGCAAAGAAGAAATCGAATGAAGAACAGAGATTGTACTGCCAGCAACTCTCGATAATACAAGAGGAAATTGAAGAAAAATAAAAACAAAGAGCTGAAGCTCTTGGCAAAAAACAGAGCAGAAACTTTTTTTCTTTTGCAGAAAAACAGAGCTTCCAATTGAAAAACCCATGAACCAAAATTCTTTGGAAAAAACGAACGCTCCTCTCCGACCCTCTTCTTCCGCCCTTTGTAGGTCATTTCTAGGGTTGAACATCCAGAATTTGTGCTCAAAATCCCTTAATTCATGCGGTAATTCAGACTTTCCCTATATTTTGCACATGATTTTCTTTCTTCTTTGAATTCTTTTGCTACTCAAAATTGCAAAATCTCAAAATTGCAATTTGGTTTTGCAATTTCCACATTTCCTACAAACAAGCTTAATTTATTTAGAATCTTATCCCAAATGTCATCATTCTTATTTCTTTCTTATTTTGAAGCAATTTTTCAACTATTTCCAAATGATTTTAAGACAAAACAAAAATATTTTAAGCAATCGGGAATTAAATAAGCCTTAATACTAAGGTTTATCATCCACCCTAATAGTTGTGTCTCATTGACATCTATTACACCCATACATGTATACACTTGAAGAGTCATGTCCCATCAACAAAGGGTAAAATGAGAATTCACTAAAAATATAAGGGCAAAAGCGGAGGACAAAGATTCTCCTCCATAACACCTTTTAATATATATATATATATATATATATATATATATATATATATATATATATATATATATATATATATATATATATATATATTATTCTAATAGTTTTTTAATCTTTTAATTTAAATGGTTGTTTTTAGATGAAAGAAGCTAAAGAAGCTTGATATTTTGGGGACTTTTTTTTTTAGAATTTAAAAGTTGGAACCATTTTTTTTTTAAATTTAAAGGTTGGAATTTTAATAAGGTAAAAAATTCATGGTTTTAAATATGTGAGCATTCCAATATTAGTTTATTTATAGATTTGTATAGAAATGAATTCAATCTAGCAACATTCTACTCCCCTTCTCATATTTTTCAACTATGCATTCTTTCTAAATTCTAATCCATCCATTTTGTTTTTCCTCTCCTTGTTTTTCTTCTCTCTCTCTTTTGGTATAAATATACTCTCTCTCCCTCATGGCTCACACCACAAAATTAAGAGGGGAAGAAGAAGCCATGACAAGCTCAGTGAATATATCCTTTGATTTCCACAATTGACTTGAAGTGGCAATTTCATAGCAAACATTTTCATCATTATAACTAATCCCGTATTCATTGGATGTTAAGTAGAGATGAAAGCTTACAACGTCAATAATAGATGAATTGAAATGGAGATCCAAGAGGTGACAAAACTCTCTAACTTTTCATTAGTATGAAAGTTCAAGCTTCCTAGCAACATTGAAAAGATTCATGTGGACGCAAATAACGGGATGAGAAGAAAGAGTGACAACAAAGAATAATTTGAAATGATGGAAGAAGATTGAAGATGATAAATAATAGTTTGGCGGGAGGATGAAAGTATATTCTTAGGCTTTTTAGCGCCAAATGAATATTTTTTATTGCGATTTTGTGGCAAGTGCCTTAATTATTTATATCAATTATTAAATATTACACAAATTTTGATAAATGAGTTATTATTATTATTATTGTTATTATGAAAAGAAGATATAATCAGAAACACCTAGATGGTGGGGGTAGGCAAGTGGAGTGGAAAGAGAAATTTGTAACTATTCATGCATATTAATTTGAGAAAGAATGTATGTATATGTCTATTTTTATTGAATGAAAAAAATGAGTATGATTGATGTAAATATTGTGAATATGGCATATGTAAATGCCCATTCCACATGCCCATTTATTATCCATGCCAAGTGGCATTTTCTCCATAGCCAAAGTGTCTTCTAAAGGCCATAGATTGGTGTCCAAATGTACCACATCATCCTCTCTTAAATTGCCTATAAATAGAGAGAATTTTGGAAAAGAAAATACACAAATTTTCTCCCATTTTCTCTAATTTTTGTGTTTTTAATTTTCCATAAATCTCCACTTTCTTTTGTTTATACTATATATATATATATTCTTTTATATTTCATCTTTTGTATTATTATTATTATTATTATTATTATTATTATATGTTTTGGTAAAGTTTTGGTGCCCGGTTTCGCCTCTCAATTTTACAACACGTTATCAGCACGAATCTCTGTCATTTTTCCCGCTAAAGGTAAGTCTTATAAGTAAGCCATTTTTACGCATTTGGTTTATGTTAAATTTCTAATATAAATATATTATTATTTTTGATAGTGTTATTATGGCAAACCTTACAAAGCTAGAATTTGCGGCCCTGGATATCAATGGAAATAACTACTTGTCATGGGTCCTTGACGCTGAGATCCATTTAGATGCTATGAATCTTGGAGAAACAATTAAAGAAGGAAATGATGCATCAAATCAAGAAAAAGCAAAAGCCCTGATCTTCCTTCGCCATCATCTTCACGAGGGATTGAAAATGGAGTATCTTACAATAAAAAATCCCTACGTTCTATGGCAAGGTTTGAAAGAAAGGTACGATCATCAAAAAACAGTTATTCTTCCAAAAGCTCGTTATGATTGGATGCACCTGAGGTTGCAGGACTTTAAATCAGTAAGTGAGTATAATTCCGCACTCTTCAGAATTAGTTCAAAATTAAAATTATGCGGAGAAAAGATTACTGATGTTGATATGTTAGAGAAGACATTTTCCACTTTTCATGTCTCGAATATGCTCCTGCAGCAGCAATATCGAGAGAAGGGTTTTGTAAAATATTCTGAACTTATCTCATGTCTTCTCGTTGCTGAACAAAATAACGAGTTATTGATGAAAAATCACGAATCCCGACCAACTGGAGCAACACCATTCCCTGAAGTGAATGCTGTGAATTTTAATAACCGTGGTCGAGGTCGTGGTCGTGGTCGAGGTCGGGACCGCGGTAGAGGAAGAAATACCTATTTTCGTGGTGGACATTATAATTTTAAGAAACCTACACGAAGTGATGATCATAAAGGAAAGGCTCCACAAGATAGAAGTTCGAAAGGTGATGAACATAAATGTTTCCGGTGCGGAATGACTGGGCACTGGTCACGTACCTGTCGTACGTCAAAACACCTTGTTGATCTCTATCAAGCTTCCCTGAAGGAAAAAGGAAAAGGAAAGAATGTGGAGGTAAATCTTGCCATTCAAGAAGATGATGTGTTTGACCCCTCCAATATGATGCATCTTGATGTAGCTGATTATTTTGAATCTCCTGGAGAGAGAATTGATGCAATCAAACAAGTAGAGGATGATTTGTATGAAAATATATAATTAAATACTGTTTAGTATGTTTTTGTTGTTGTTTTATATTTAAGACTCTTTGTAATCGTTTTTCTTTTCTTTTCAATGAAAAAATATGAACAATTTCAATATGTTGAGTAACTCGAAAATGAGCAATGAGGATTTATGTCTGGCAGACTGCGCAACTACGCACACGATACTCATAAATAGAAAATATTTTACTAGATTGACAATGCTGGAAGCAAAGGTCAATACTATATCAGGTTATGCAAATCTGATTGAAGGTTTTGGAAAAGCAAACTTTATTTTGCCTAGAGGAATAAGATTTACAATTAATAATGCTCTGTTCTCTAGCAAATCGAAAAGAAACTTATTAAGTTTTAAAGATATACGTGAAAATAATTATCATGTTGAAACTGATTGTAAAAATAATATAGAGTGTCTCTATATAACATCTATTGTTTCACATGAAAAATGTATATTAGAAACACTGCCTGCTTTTTCTTCTGGATTATACTATACTCATATACGAGTAATCGAAAGTTATGCAATAATGAACCCGAAGTTCATGAATCCAGAAATATTCAGTGTTTGGCATGATCGATTGGGTCATCCAGGGTCAATAATGATGAGAAAAATTATTGAGAATTCACATAGACATCCTTTAAAGAGCCAGAAGATTCTTCAATCCAATGAGTTGTCATGTGATGCTTGTTCTCAAGGGAAATTAATTATTAGACCATCACCAGCTAAAGTGGGGATTGAATCACCTGTATTTTTAGAGCGAATTCAAGGTGATATTTGTGGACCTATTAACCCACCAAGTGGTCCATTTAGATATTTTATGGTATTAATTGACGCATCCAGCAGATGGTCACATGTATGCTTATTATCAAGTCGAAATCTTGCATTTGCAAGATTACTTGCTCAAATAATTAAGTTAAAAGCACAATTTCCTGATAATACAATTAAGACCATTCGACTTGATAATGCTGGTGAATTTACATCCCAAACTTTTAATAATTATTGTATGTCAATTGGGATAAGTGTTGAACATCCTGTAGCTCACGTTCATACACAAAATGGTCTAGCAGAATCATTTATAAAACGTCTGCAACTAATTGCAAGACCATTGCTTATGAGAGCTAAACTTCCTACATCGGTATGGGGTCATGCTATTTTGCATGCTGCATCACTGGCACGTATTAGGCCAGTAGCTTATAATAAATACTCTCCAATGCAATTAGCTTATGGCCAGCAGCCGAATATTTCCCATCTAAGAATTTTTGGATGTGCAGTATATGTACCGATTGCTCCACCACAACGTACTAAGATGGGTCCTCAAACGAGGTTAGGAATATATGTTGGTTTTGATTCCCCATCAATTATTAAATATCTTGAACCCCTGACGAGTGATGTATTTACTGCACGATTTGCTGATTGTCATTTTAATGAGACAAATTTTCCAACATTAGGGGGAGGAATTAAGATGTTGGAAAAAGAAATTACATGGAATGCATCGTTATTATCTCATTTAGATTCTCGTAGAAATCAATGTGAACTTGAAGTTCAAAAGATAATTCATTTGCAAAATATAGCAAATCAACTACCAGATGCATTCACAGATACTAAAAGTGTGACTAAATCATATATACCAGCTGCAAATGCTCCATCAAAAGTTGATATCCCAAAGGAACAAGTTGTCAATAATGAGTCTGGAGCACGCCAGAAGCGTGGTAGACCAATAGGTTCTAAAGATAAAAATCCTCGAAAAAGAAAAGTAGTTGAGAATCAAAATGATTCAATAAAAGGTATGGATGTTCCAGAAGAAATCCAGAATACAACTACTCAAAAGAGTATTGGTGAAAATCAAACGCTTGAGGATAAGAATGAAATTTCTATAAACTATGTTACAATAGGAAAGAGATGGAACCGAAATGATATCATTATTGACAACATTTTTTCTTATAATGTTGCTCACGATATTATTCATGAAAGTGACGATTTTGACCCAAAATCTATCGTAGAATGTCAACGTAGAAAGGATTGGCCGAAGTGGAAAGAAGCAATCCAAGCAGAGTTGAACTCACTTTCAAAACGTGAGGTTTTTGGACCAGTAGTCCCAACACCGAAAAACGTCAAACCTGTGGGATATAAATGGGTATTTGTAAGGAAAAGAAATGAAAAGAATGAAGTCACAAGATATAAAGCGAGACTTGTTGCACAAGGATTCTCGCAAAGGCCTGGTATTGATTATGAGGAGACATATTCTCCTGTGGTGGATGCAATAACGCTAAGATATTTGATTGGTCTGACTGTATATGAAAAGCTTGATATGCATCTAATGGATGTAGTCACGGCGTATTTATATGGATCTCTGGATAATGACATTTATATGAAAATCCCAGAAGGATTTAAAATACCAGAAACGTATGAATCAAGTTCTCGGGAATTGTATTCAATAAAGTTACAGAGATCATTATATGGATTAAAACAATCAGGACGAATGTGGTATAATCGCCTGAGTGAATATCTGTTGAAAGAAGGATACCAAAATAATACAATATGTCCGTGCGTTTTTATAAAGAAATCTCAGTCAAGATTTGCTATTATAACTGTATATGTTGATGACTTAAATATAATTGGAACTCCTGAAGAGTTATCCAAGGCAATAGAATATCTTAAGAAAGAATTCGAGATGAAAGATCTTGGAAAAACAAAATTTTGCCTTGGTTTGCAAATTGAACATTTAGCAGATGGGATATTTGTTCATCAATCAACTTATACAGAGAAAATCTTAAAAAGATTCTATATGGATAAAGCACATCCATTGAACATTCCAATGGAAATTCGTTCACTGGATATAAAGAAAGATATATTTCGACCTCGAGATGACAATGAAGAACTACTTGGTCCTGAAGTACCATATCTTAGTGCAATTGGTGCACTTATGTATTTGGCTAATAACACAAGACCAGATATTGCATTTTCAGTAAATTTATTAGCTAGATATAGTTCATGTCCTACAAAAAGACATTGGAACGGAGTTAAGCATGTACTCCGATATCTTCGAGGGACAATTGATATGGGTTTATTTTATTCTAACAAATCAAAGTATGATCTAGTTGGTTATGCAGATTTTGGTTATCTATCTGACCCACACAAAGCTAGATCTCAGACAGGTTATCTATTCACATGTGGAGGAACTGCTATATCGTGACGATCAGTGAAACAGACTATAACGGCCACTTCTTCAAATCATGCTGAAATCCTCGCTATTCATGAAGCAAGTCGAGAATGTGTATGGCTAAGATCGATGACACAACACATTCATCAGACATGTGGCTTGTCTTCAAGTAAACCTCTTCCAACGATGTTATACGAAGACAACACAGCATGTATAGCTCAAATTAAGGGAGGATATATCAAAGGAGATAGAACAAAGCATATCTCACCAAAGCTCTTCTATACTCATGATCTTGAAGAAAATGGCGATATCACTGTACAACAAATTTGTTCAAAAGATAACCTGGCTGACTTATTTACAAAGGCATTACCAAGTGCAACCTTCGATAAATTAGTATATAGCATTGGAATGTGGCGACTCAAAGACTTTAAGTGATGTCTCCATGAGGGGGAGTGAATGTATTATAGTAAACTATATAAAATATGTACTCTTTTTCCTTCACTAGGTTTTTTCTTCCCATTGGGTTTTTCCCTAGTAAGGTTTTAACGAGGCATATTTTATATAAATGGGCATTTAAGGTGGAGTATTGTGAATATGACATATGTAAATGCCCATTCCACATGCCCATTTATTATCCATGCCAAGTGGCATTTTCTCCATAGCCAAAGTGTCTTCTAAAGGCCATAGATTGGTGTCCAAATGTACCACATCATCCTCTCTTAAATTGCCTATAAATAGAGAGAATTTTGGAAAAGAAAATACACAAATTTTCTCCCATTTTCTCTAATTTTTGTGTTTTTAATTTTCCATAAATCTCCACTTTCTTTTGTTTATACTATATATATATATATTCTTTTATATTTCATCTTTTGTATTATTATTATTATTATTATTATTATTATTATTATTATTATTATATGTTTTGGTAAAGTTTTGGTGCCCGGTTTCGCCTCTCAATTTTACAACAGTAAATCATTTTTAATTTTTTCAATTATATATACTAATTAATCCATTCAAGCAAATATAATAGTAATTTGATTTTAGAAACTTTAATAGATGTTTTCAATGTCTTTTACTTAATGTCTTAATTATAATTTTTAATATAGGAAGAATAACAATTAAAGGAATGGTTGTTAGAAAGTGTGCTACAAAAGTGTGTGATAGAGATGATAAAAATACGTGTAACTATGAACAATTCTATCTTCACTTTAATAATATAAAGTTTTAACATGTTTAATAGTTTTAAACTCATGTGAAATGCTTCATAATAAAATCATAATTCAACTTTTATAACTAAATCGTAATAGTAACTTTTTAAACCACTTGCAGCGCGCGTAGTAAAAACGAGTAGTATCTAAAAGGGGCTTAAGGGGAGATACTTTTAAATTCCCCTCTGGCCCTTTTGAGTTTTAATAATGAATATTATTTTAATGATATAATTAAATTATGAATTATCAACTAAATGTATAAAATCTAATTTAAAATTTGCTACAGAGCATTTTAAATAGTTTTGTTGACTTAAAAATTTCGGTCAATCCTCAATTGTCATGTCATTATTCTAAATTAATGACTAAGCTACAAATAATTAAATTTGGGACTAATTATAAATTGACACGTATCTCACATTTAATTTGAAAATAAAAATTGGCAAATCCTAAATTAAAACGTCATATGTCTTCATTTGACCAAATAATTAAACTTAATTTGGTCAAATTGGTTATAAGAATTTTGGGTCAAAGTTAGATAAAACTCAAATCTAAATGGTTAGGCCCAAAGCCAACAAATTTCAAGTCCGGTTGGGCCCAAAAGCCATTATGGCCCAAATTCACATGTTCATGGAAAGTTCTATAAATAGAGGAGCTCTTGCATTTGAAGAGTTCATAAATTAAACTCTCTAGAGAATTTAAAGAGAATACTTGAGGTCCTTAGGTGCTAAGCACTCCATAAAGTCCTTAGGTGCCAAACACTCCCTTAAGTACTTAGGTGCTGAACACTCATTGAACACTAAAGACTCTTCAATACTTGAAAACCTGAAGACTTTAAAGATTAATTGAAGCTTAAACCTCATGAACTATATGAAATGACTCATTGGCTTCTTCATTCCAATAGTTATATTCTAAAAAACTCTTGAAAACAAACTACCACTGCAAATATAAATGTATGCTTTGTTGTTCTGTCAACCAAAATAATTCTCATCATCACTTTTGAACCAATTATTTAATGAGGCCGCCACAATGTAGATGTCTCATAATAACCATTAAATGTGGATTCAATAATTTCTATGCCCTCTAATAATCACTAATATAAATTCGAGATACTTCTCTCTCTACATCCAACGGTAAAAAACTGTTAGCCACATTGTGGTAGCCCTCACTGAATAATTTCTCTCGACTTTGGGTTTGGTACCAGTTGGCCCTAGATTCGAGATTGACCATATGCAATTTGTGAAATATTTGAAGTATATGGAGATTCATATATTCTAACTATATTTATTACTTTCTCAACCCTTCTTTTAATTTCTTTCTCTTCAGTTGTTCGTTTCTTCAACAACAAGAAGAAAAATAAGAAGAAGAAGAAAACAAGAACAAGAACAAGAATGACAATGATATCAAGACCAACAACCACAACAAGTACCACAACAACAACGACAAGAATGCCAACAACAACAATAACAACGACAATAAAAACAAGAACAACAACCACAACAACAATGAATGCCCTTTCTTTTTTTTTTTTTTCTTTTTTTTAATATGGTGTGTTGGGTTATTGGGCTTCAGCTTTCTACCACAAATTTGTAAACTGGAGGAAAAGCTCCAAAGAACAATCTCCCAAGTTCGTGGATTTGGAGAACCTTTATATGCACAAAAAATCTGAACACGTGTTGAAGTCTATTTGAATTTGAAATAAGTATGATACAAAATAAAGTTATTTTTTCTCCCTTTTTATATGCAAAAAAAAATGATACAAAATGTTAGGAATAATTTAAGCTAGATTAAGTCGAATGTGATAAGATTACATTATTTTTGTATCATCATATTTCATAAAAAATAAATAAATAAAAGAGAGTGTACTACTTAATTTTCCATCCATAATAAAGTAGTATTTCAACTTTTATAACTGGATTATATTTTAAAATTTATAAAATACATGCAACACGTAGTGTCATACTAATAAATATAAAAGTTAGAACAAAATAGGATTTAAACATAATATCAATCAAATACAATTAACCCATTTCACGAGTAAAATGTAAGTATAGTTACTCATTATAAATATTATTATGATTTAATTTGTTTTAGTTCTCAAACTTTTAAAATGTCTATTTTAGTCATTAAATTAAATGAGTTCCTAAACATTTTTAATGTCTATTTTAATTTTAAAAAATAACAATTATTTTAATCTTTGTTATTTATTTTTTTCCACGTCCTTGTCTTAACCGGCCCTGCCTATGTGGTTTTCAATAGATGCTCTCATTTTTTAGATCGATATGACAACTTTAGAGAGGTGAATAGAGTTTATTGAAGCTTTATAGAACTTTTTGCTAAGTAAACTTAATTAAACAAATTAACACATTTTTACAAATAAATGATTTAAATAATAATCATGCAAATAACTTCACCTCAAATCAAACAAGTAATTTCACCTCAATAATAAATTAACAATGATAATTTCAAACAACCTATTTAATTCTAATATCAAGATTGGAAATAAATATGCAAAGTTAAATCCTACTAACTTAAATAATCAAATAATCAAATAGGAGAGCAATTAACTTTAGCACAATATTCTTGCAATGATGACCATAAACAATAACCAAAAATTAATTGTTAAAATTAAAAAGTAGTAATATAAAATTAAGTTTGTTAACATCAAAATATTAATTAATTAAAACTAATTAATTTGAGATTAATAGCAAAAAAGCCAAGGTAAGAAAGCCTTTTATTTTGAAGGTAAGTCGAAGGTCTTTGTAAGTTTCAAGGAAAATTGGATAGATACTTTTCTTCATGTTCTAATATTTTATTTATGTTGTAAAATTGAGAGGCGAAACCGGGCACCAAAACTTTACCAAAACATATAATAATAATAATAATAATAATAATAATAATAATAATAATAATAATAATAATAATACAAGTGTTGGAATATAAAAGGAGTATATATATATATAATATAAACAAAAGAAAATGGAGATTTATGGCAAATTAAAAACAAATGAAATTAGAGAAAGTGGGAGAGAAAAAAGAAGATTGGAGAGGTTTCTATACCAAATGTCTCTAATTATTTATCCACCAAAAACCACTATTTATAGGCAATTGGGAGAGCATGATGTGGTACATTTGGACACCAATCTATGGCCTTTGTTGGACACATAGAAGACACTTTGGCTATGGAGAAAATGCCACTTGGCATGGATATCAAATGGGCATGTGGAATGGGCATTTACATGTATCATATTTACAATATTCCCCCTTAAATGCCCATTTATATAAAATATGTCTCGTTAAAACCTTACTAGGGAAAAACCCAATGGGAAGAAAAACCCTAGTGAAGGAAAAAGAGTACATATTTTATATAGTTTACTATAATACATTCACTCCCCCTCATGGAGACATCACTTAAAGTCTTTGAGTCGCCGCATTCCAATGCTATATACTAATTTATCGAAAGTTGCAGTTGGTAATGCCTTTGTAAATAAGTCAGCCAGGTTATCTTTTGAACAAATTTGTTGTACAGTGATATCGCCATTTTCTTCAAGATCATGAGTATAGAAGAGCTTTGGTGAGATATGCTTCGTTCTATCTCCTTTGATATATCATCCCTTGATTTGAGCTATACATGCTGTGTTGTCTTCGTATAACATCGTTGGAAGAGGTTTACTTGAAGACAAGCCACATGTCTCATGAATGTGTTGTGTCATCGATCTTAGCCATACACATTCTCGACTTGCTTCATGAATAGCGAGGATTTCAGCATGATTTGAAGAAGTGGCCGTTATAGTCTGTTTCACTGATCGCCACGATATAGCAGTTCCTCCACATGTGAATAGATAATCTGTCTGAGATCTAGCTTTGTGTGGATCAGATAGATAACCAAAATCTGCATAACCAACTAGATCATACTTTGATTTGTTAGAATAAAATAAACCCATATCAATTGTCCCTCGAAGATATCGGAGTACATGCTTAACTCCGTTCCAATGTCTTTTTGTAGGACATGAACTATATCTAGCTAATAAATTTACTGAAAATGCAATATCTGGTCTTGTGTTATTAGCCAAATACATAAGTGCACCAATTGCACTAAGATATGGTACTTCAGGACCAAGTAGTTCTTCACTGTCATCTAGAGGTCGAAATATATCTTTCTTTATATCCAGTGAACGAACTTCCATTGGAATGTTCAATGGATGTGCTTTATCCATATAGAATCTTTTTAAGATTTTCTCTGTATAAGTTGATTGATGAACAAATATCCCATCTGCTAAATGTTCAATTTGCAAACCAAGGCAAAATTTTGTTTTTTCAAGATCTTTCATCTCGAATTCTTTCTTAAGATATTCTATTGCCTTGGATAACTCTTCAGGGGTTCCAATTATATTTAAGTCATCAACATATACAGTTATAATAGCAAATCTTGACTGAGATTTCTTTATAAAAACGCACGGACATATTGGATTATTTTGGTATCCTTCTTTCAACAGATATTCACTCAGGCGATTATACCACATTCGTCCTGATTGTTTTAATCCATATAATGATCTCTGTAACTTTATTGAATACAATTCCCGAGAACTTGATTCATATGTTTATGGTATTTTAAATCCTTCCGGGATTTTCATATAAATGTCATTATCGAGAGATCCATATAAATACGCCGTGACTACATCCATTAGATGCATATCAAGCTTTTCATATACAGTCAGACCAATCAAATATCTTAGCGTTATTGCATCCACCACAGGAGAATATGTCTCCTCATAATCAATACCAGGCCTTTGCGAGAATCTTTGTGCAACAAGTCTCGCTTTATATCTTGTGACTTCATTCTTTTCATTTCTTTTCCTTACAAATACCCATTTATATCCCACAGGTTTGACGTTTTCCGGTGTTGGGACTACTGGTCCAAAAACCTCACGTTTTGAAAGTGAGTTCAACTCTGCTTGGATTGCTTCTTTCCACTTCGGCCAATCCTTTCTACGTTGACATTCTTTGATAGATTTTGGGTCAAAATCGTCACTTTCATGAATAATATCGTGAGCAACATTATAAGAAAAAATGTTGTCAATAATGATATCATTTCGGTTCCATCTCTTTCCTATTGTAACATAGTTTATAGAAATTTCATTCTTATCCTCAAGCGTTTGATTTTCACCAATACTCTTTTGAGTAGTTGTATTCTGGATTTCTTCTGGAACATCCATACCTTTTATTGAATCATTTTGATTCTCAACTACTTTTTTTTTTCGAGGATTTTTATCTTTAGAACCTATTGGTCTACCACGCTTCTGGCGTGCTCCAGACTCATTATTGACAACTTGTTCCTTTAGGATATCAATTTTTGATGGAGCATTTGCAGCTGGTATATATGATTTAGTCACACTTTTAGTATCTGTGAATGCATCTGGTAGTTGATTTGCTATATTTTGCAAATGAATTATCTTTTGAACTTCAAGTTCACATTGATTTCTACGAGAATCTAAATGAGATAATAAGGATGCATTCCATGTAAATTTTTTTTCCAACTTCTTAATTCCTCCCCCTAATGTTGGAAAATTTGTCTCATTAAAATGACAATCAGCAAATCGTGCAGTAAATACATCACCCGTCAGGGGTTCAAGATATTTAATAATTGATGGGGAATCAAAACCAACATATATTCCTAACCTCCTTTGAGGACCCATTTTAGTACGTTGTGGTGGAGCAATCGGTACATATACTGCACATCCAAAAATTCTTAGATGGGAAATATTTGGCTGCTGGCCATAAGCTAATTGCATTGGAGAGTATTTATTATAAGCTACTGGCCTAATACGTGCCAGTGATGCAGCATGCAAAATAGCATGACCCCATACCGATGTAGGAAGTTTAGCTCTCATAAGCAATGGTCTTGCAATTAGTTGCAGACGTTTTATAAATGATTCTGCTAGACCATTTTGTGTATGAACGTGAGCTACAGGATGTTCAACACTTATCCCAATTGACATACAATAATTTTTAAAAGTTTGGGATGTAAATTCACCAGCATTATCAAGTCGAATGGTTTTAATTGTATTATCAGGAAATTGTGCTTTTAACTTAATTATTTGAGCAAGTAATCTTGCAAATGCAAGATTTCGACTTGATAATAAGCATACATGTGACCATCTGCTGGATGCGTCAATTAATACCATAAAATATCTAAATGGACCACTTGGTGGGTTAATAGGTCCACAAATATCACCTTGAATTCGCTCTAAAAATACAGGTGATTCAATCCCCACTTTAGCTGGTGATGGTCTAATAATTAATTTCCCTTGAGAACAAGCATCACATGACAACTCATTGGATTGAAGAATCTTCTGGCTTTTTAAAGGATGTCTATGTGAATTCTCAATAATTTTTCTCATCATTATTGACCCTGGATGACCCAATCGATCGTGCCAAACACTGAATATTTCTGGATTCATGAACTTCGGGTTCATTATTGCATAACTTTCGATTACTCGTATATGAGTATAGTATAATCCAGAAGAAAAAGCATGCAGTGTTTCTAATATACGTTTTTCATGTGAAACAATAGATGTTATATAGAGACACTCTATATTATTTTTACAATCAGTTTCAACATGATAATCATTTTCACGTATATCTTTAAAACTTAATAAGTTTCTTTTTGATTTGCTAGAGAACAGAGCATTATTAATTGTAAATCTTGTTCCTCTAGGCAAAATAAAGTTTGCTTTTCCAAAACCTTCAATCAGATTTGCAGAAACTGATATAGTATTGACTTTTGCTTCCAGCATTGTCAATCTAGTAAAATATTTTCTATTTATGAGTATCGTGTGCGTAGTTGCGCAGTCTGCCAGACATAAATCCTCATTGCTCATTTTCGAGTTACTCAACATATTGAAATTGTTCATATTTCTTCATTGAAAAGAAAAGAAAAACGATTACAAAGAGTCTTAAATATATATACAAACAAAACAACAACAAAAACATACTAAACGGTATTTAATTATATATTTTCATACAAATCATCCTCTACTTGTTTGATTGTATCAATTCTCTCTCCAGGAGATTCAAAATAATCAGCTACATCAAGATGCATCATATTGGAGGGGTCAAACACATCATCTTCTTGAATGGCAAGATTTACCTCCACATTCTTTCATTTTCCTTTTTTCTTCAGGGAAGCTAGATAGAGATCAACAAGGTGTTTTGACATACGACAGGTACGTGACCAGTGCCCAGTCATTCCGCACCGGAAACATTTATGTTCATCACCTTTCGAACTTCTATCTTGTGGAGCCTTTCCTTTATGATCATCACTTCGTGTGGGTTTCTTAAAATTATAATGCCCACCACGAAAATAGGTATTTCTTCCTCTACCGCGGTCCCGACCTCGACCACGACCACGACCTCGACCACGGTTATTAAAATTCACAGCATTCACTTCAGGGAATGGTGTTGCTCCAGTTGGTCGGGATTCGTGATTTTTCATCAATAACTCGTTATTTTGTTCAGCAACGAGAAGACATGAGATAAGTTCAGAATATTTTGCAAAATCCTTCTCTCGATATTGCTGCTGCAGGAGCATATTCGAGACATGAAAAGTGGAAAATGTCTTCTCTAACATATCAACATCAGTAATCTTTTCTCTGCATAATTTTAATTTTGAACTAATTCTGAAAAGTGCGGAATTATACTCACTTACTGATTTAAAGTCCTGCAACCTCAGGTGCATCCAATCATAACGAGCATTTGGGAGAATAACTGTTTTTGATGATCGTACCTTTCTTTCAAACCTTGCCATAGAACGTAGGGATTTTTTATTGTAAGATACTCCATTTTCAATCCCTCGTGAAGATGATGGCGAAGGAAGATCAGGGATTTTACTTTTTCTTGATTTGATGCATCATTTCCTTCTTTAATTGTTTCTCCAAGATTCATAGAATCTAAATGGATCTCAGCGTCAAGGACCCATGACAAGTAGTTATTTCCATTAATATCCAGGACCGCAAATTCTAGCTTTGTAAGGTTTGCCATAATAACACTATCAAAAATAATAATATATTCATATTAGAAATTTAACATAAACCAAATGCGTAAAAATGGCTTACCTATAAGACTTACCTTTAGCGGGAAAAATGACAGAGTTTCGTGCTGATAACGTGTTGTAAAATTGAGAGGCGAAACCGGGCACCAAAACTTTACCAAAACATATAATAATAATAATAATAATAATAATAATAATAATAATAATAATAATAATAATAATACAAGTGTTGGAATATAAAAGGAGTATATATATATATAATATAAACAAAAGAAAATGGAGATTTATGGCAAATTAAAAACAAATGAAATTAGAGAAAGTGGGAGAGAAAAAAGAAGATTGGAGAGGTTTCTATACCAAATGTCTCTAATTATTTATCCACCAAAAACCACTATTTATAGGCAATTGGGAGAGCATGATGTGGTACATTTGGACACCAATCTATGGCCTTTGTTGGACACATAGAAGACACTTTGGCTATGGAGAAAATGCCACTTGGCATGGATATCAAATGGGCATGTGGAATGGGCATTTACATGTGCCATATTTACAATAATTTATTTATTTTTTGATTTTCAACAATTGCAGAGTGAGGATCGAACCATTAACTTTTGCAATGATAGTTTTTTTTTTATAAATAATTTGTAATAGTAATTGTTGTCTTATCCACTTAACCATGTTTGGATTGATATGTTCAAATATGTTAATAAAACAATAATGCGAAGGTCAATCCATCTTTTCTTATCGTGAGTCGAATTAGAGAATCTCAGTCGGCATATTTCTATATATATCAACATATATTCGCATAGATCTCTCCCATAGGAATTAATTGACAATCTTGAGTAGTCAAGGAGATTGTCTCACCAAGTGTAAATGTAAACTAATGGCACGACCAAACATCATTCCAAAAGCGAATTAGCTTACCATTGCCCAACCAAATTCTAGCCCAAGTTCTATTGGAAAGTCTCTTTGTACCAAAATAATACCTTTCGTTATGCATGATATTTTAGAGGTGGGTTGGGCAATCCATTTTTGCCATTGGAGAGGTACTTAGGAGCCAAATATGAACACTATGGTTTTTTTTTTCTTTCCTTTTTCAATGAAAAGTCATTCAATTCAAACATATCGAGATCAATCTTGTGCCAATTTTCTCTTCAAATCACATCAACATGAACTTTAAAGGAGTAAGAAAGTTGTCCCTTCTGGAAATTCAGATTATGGTGGGGTCATAAGAGATGACTATGGTTTTGTCTTGTGGAATTGAATAGGTCTCCTCTAGGGATCAAAGATGCAACCTTTGCGAAAGCAGAAACTCTCCTACATGATCATAGTTTTGTTCAAACTATTGATTCTTTTCAAGCTAACTTGGGTGTTAGGCTGCAGTCTTGAAGTCAGTGGATGGGAGGTCTTCCATTCTAGAAGAGATTTCCATTTCATTCTTTCTCCCACTTATCATCTCTTATTGAGACTTGTTCCCTTTTCAACCCAACGCTTTATAAATAGGCATTTTTATTGAGAATGCTTAAGGTGCCTTTTCAAAAAAAAAATTGTCGAGCTCTCATAAATCGAATTTGAGTACCACGGGCACGCCTACTTTCTAATAGCTTTCGGGCCTATTGTCCTACATATGCATCCCTCTCCCACTCTTCAAGCCTAAAAGCACTATTGGAATTAAAGACCTTTCCAATGCCTAATGCAGCTCTAGCTGATGCGATAGTTGCAGCTCCTTAATGCACTACTCTAACTTGGCACTTGACTTAACTTGCCTTTGAGATAGGTTGATGGCGCCCCCCTCATGAGCAGTCAGCCTTTACATGCCTTGAACTATATGAGTGGTCTCGCATACACACATATGTAAATCATGCCTTTTATCAATAGTTCTTCTAGGCCTTAGTCAAAGAATTTACTAAATACTAGAGTGCTACTACAAGGAATGCTACATTGACTCTGCTACTTCTAACGCTCGAACTGTCCTAGCACCTACAAGAGGATTAGCTCAAGGAAAAGCATTTAAAGTAACCAATGA
Organism: Trichosanthes truncata; assembly: GCA_033996785.1. NCBI lineage: Eukaryota > Viridiplantae > Streptophyta > Magnoliopsida > Cucurbitales > Cucurbitaceae > Trichosanthes > Trichosanthes truncata. The sequence continues at coordinate 81,729,069 of JAWPNB010000003.1, forward strand.
GCGCCCTAGCTCAGAAGGACTAGACTTCTCTAAAGTGGAATGAAAGTCAATATTTAAATCCTACACCCTCAAAGAAAGCCTTTTTCGATAGTTGTTTGAGGTGAACTAGTTCATATAACGAATTTTAACAAAGGACAATTAAGAAATTTTTAAACATTAATTTAAGGTTAAATTATCAAAAATACTCATGAACTATGAGATTGTTTTCAATTATATCCCTAAACTTTGAAAAGTTTCATTTTAACCCTTGAACTTTGATATATTTGTTTCAAAAATATCCTTGAAGGCTTTTTTTCATTAAATTCATGGTCGAAAAATGATGTTTTTGCATTTGTATTGTTGCTTATGCGAACATATTTGAACATATACGTTGAAAAAAAAATTAAAACGTATGCAAATACGTCATTTTTCATCCATAAATTTAACGAAAAAAATCTTTAAGGGTTGTTTTGAAACAAACTTCAAAGTTTAAGGGCTAAAATGAAACTTTTTAAAGTTTAGGGGTATAATTGAAACCAACTACATAGTTAAGAAGTATTCTTTGATAATGTAACCTTAATTTAATTATTGAAAGAAGCCATAAACCCTAACCCGACCCGAGAGACGAATTCGAACGCGGACTCGGCCGAACGTTCTTTGTATCAGAAAGGTCGACGCCGATCTCCGCACCGTCTTCATGTTGTGCGTTCGTCCCGTTTCCCACCTTTCTCCTTCGAACCCCAATTTTCGCTGCGAGAAAATGGCTATCAGGAGATTGCTACTGTTTCTTAAGCCATTTGATGCGAACCCTGTTCTCCACTCTGACGGCTTTTCTCGCGTCACCAGCCCCCAGGTCAATACTCATTCCATTTTTCTGTTCAATTCTGATTCAATTCTCTGTATTGCGACCATTAATTTTTGTGCGGAAGTTCATTTCTTGGTGGTTTCTGATACCCGTTTTCTTTCTGGGTTTAATGGGTTGTGTTGTGTTTCATATCGATTCTGCATTTGCTTTAAATGTGCATTTGCAATAATGTGTGAGAATCTTTTTTGGTTTAAATCATGTTTTTGTTGTTGAACTTTAAGTTTATTTTGTTAGTTTCTAAACTTTCAAACATGATTTTAGTCCTTTTCAACTCTAGAACAACTACGAATTGGGAAGTATGGGTCCAAACTCTTGGCCACTTAAGTTATTAAATTTTGTTTTCTAACCACCAAATGTAATGGGTTAAGCAAGTAGCTCGCCTTGGATCAGTGTAGGTACATGTAAGTTGGCTCGGATATTCACGATGTGGAAGAAAAAACATTTGGATGGAGCACTATTTTACTATCTTAGTTATTGTTATTAATTTGTTGTAATTTGTTCAACAAAAACTCGATGAAGATATGTTTTTTTTTTTTTTAATTTTTTTTATAATTCATTTATCTAATAAGTAGACAAATATAGACGAGTATTGGGATGTGTAATTTTGTTAAATAATTAGTTGAAAATTGATGGCAATGACTAAAATAGGACTTTGTGCAAACTTTAGGGATTAAAATTGAATATTTGAAAGTCAAAGGTCTAAAATAAAATATTTAGAAGTTCATGGATTAAAATAGAATAAACATGAGAGATCAAGATCCAAATATTTATTTTTGAGGGAAATGTGAACGGTGATTATTTCAGCATTCTCTGAGAGCATTCAAGTCTTCCTTTTTTTATTCAAGTTCAAAGTGAGAACTTGTTGAGAGCATACAGTTTGGTTATATGACTTAATGGCATTTGTTTAGAGATTTGTATGGGGCATGGGGCTGTGTTCTCCTTGTTTATCACCCTCTTTTGGATATGGAGATGGGATTTTAGAGTACGTAGATGTATCTTCTGGTTCCCACATGGACATTTATTCTTTCCCAAGATAATGAATTTGGATGATTAGTTGTCTCTAGCAATAATAAATAAACAGGAAAGATTCATATTTTATCATGTACTTATTAGAGTCATAAATGAGTTAAATTTGACTTTGAAGTCTTAATTTCATAAGATTGAATGCTAAAGTTTAATAAGTGGTGGAATTAATTCACTTTTGTTAGTTGAGTTATTATTATTGTTTTTCCTCCTGAAATTAATATGTGTGGGTTAAATTAAATCCTCATATTTTTTGGTTGGTAATTGTTTCTTATCTAAGAACAAAATATATAATTATTTTGCCTATTCTAAAAGATAAAAACTATTTATAGCAAGAAGCTTTAGTAATGGTGGTGCTTGGGCCAACTTAGATGCACTTCGACTGTATGTGTCAACTGGGTGGGATGGGATTGGATGGCTTTCTCATCTTGTCTCCGCTCCTTGAATGATGAATCATTATTTGTCATTGCTAATGGCTAAACTCCTATTAAAAATTTTGAAATGGGGTTTGGGGTTTTATGTGAGGAATTTGTTGTTCTCCTCCATTGGTATATATATCATTTTTAAAATAGAAGTTTTGGTAAATCCAATAAATTTTTATTTAGATTATAATTTAACTGTCGATAGATTTGTAATTTTTTAATACAAAGAACTAGAACATACATTTTTATAATATTCATACAGTTATATGAATTTAAACATTGAGTCACATAATATTAATAAGTATAAAAGAGATCAGGAGTGGGGATGGCAAGAGTATTCCCCATCCAGCTTGAAATAAGGAGTCTCATGGAAAATTTTGATACCCTAACTCCAACTAATCTCATTGGACAATTCCGTCCAACTAATCTCTAGCAAAAAAATTACATTTTGTGGCTTTTGTTCTTTTGTCCTTTGATCCCTCCCCTTCGTTGTCCTTGAGTTTGGCCTGTAGATGTCGCAAGACTTCTTTCCATTATCCATGATCTGTGTGTGCCTCGTGGGGGTAGGGACTCTCAGTTCTAGACCCCAGATCCCTCTAGGGGTTTCTCTTGTAGTTTGTTCTTTCGGTTGTTGTCGGCTTCTACCTCGCCCCATCTCGACCATGCTTTCTCCTCTATTTGGAAGATTAAAATTCCTAATCTTACCAATTACCAATCACCAATACTGACCTAATCAATCAAATTAATTATCTCAGTAACTTAAGAAAATGAAAATAGTTAGAGAGAGAAAGAGGTGGTGATAAGAAACTGAGATCTTGGAGTGAGATGGAGGGAGGGGAATCAAGTGAAGAGTGAAATGGAAAGGGAGAAGCTTTCGATTTTGGGGAGAAAAAGAGAGAGACTGAGAGAATGAAAGAGTGCTGGTGGAGAGAAAGAGAGAAATCAAAGGAAATAAACTAAGAGAGAGAGAGAGAAATCGAAGGAAATAAACTGAGAGAGAACCTATCGGTGTTGATCTCTATTGACGGCGACGACAAGGGGTTGACGACGGCGAGGAGTTGGTGCTGGAGGGATGTTGATTTGAAGAAGGGGGAGAAAGGAGGTGACTGTGTGAGGGAGAAATGAGATGTGCGTGCGTTTTGGGGAATTATTGTATAAGAAAAATAATAAACATAAATAGAAAACCCTAAACGTGTGTTTTATGATTTTTTTTAATAACACCCAACCAAATGCACTGTTTTGTTAAAAAAATTAAAAAAAAAATCACATAAGCCCTCGAGGCGTACCGGGCATGCGCCTCAGGGGCTTCATGAAGGCGCGCGCCTTGGCCCCGCCTTCCTAATAACGCCTATCTTCTTTGAGGCAAGGCGCCTCATGTGTGCCTTGCGCATAGGGTGCGCCTTTTAAAACACTGACTCCAAAGACATTATTCTTCTAGGTTGTCCCCATATTGGTGTTGTCTTTATAGGCATCAGTCCGAGGATTTGCACCACCTTTTGTGGGGATGCCCATTTGTTCAGTCCCTTTGGACCCGTTGGTTGGCTTCTTTTAATCTATGTTTTGGTTTGGAATAGGGACTGCTATGCTATGATTGAGGAGGTTCTCCTAGGTTCGCCTTGTCGTGATAAAGGCAAAGTTTTGTGGCATGTTAGCTTCTTGTGGGGGGTTTGACTTGAGAGAAATAATAGAATCTTTAGGGAGGTTGAGAGGTCTTGTGACAAGGTTTGGGAGTGGGTGAGATTTAATGCCTCTTTGTGGGCGTCGGTCATTAGACCTTTTTGTAATTATGAGCTTGGTTTTATTTTGTTGGACTAGAGTCCCTTTGTGTAGTTATTGAGATTTCCTTTGCATTGGGCATGTTTTTTGTATGCCCGTATTCTCTTTCATGTTTCTCAATGAAATCTCGGTTTCTTACCAAAAAAAAATAAAAATCTCATTGGGCAATTCCCATATTTTTGACTTTGCACTTTCTTTTTTCTCTGTTTTTTATTTGTCTGAGGAAGTTAGTTCATCATCACATAAGAAAATAACCATAATAACCTCATGAGAAAGCCACTTACAATATTGGCATAAAAAAAGAATGAATAACATTTTCAACCTTTTAATTAGCTACGATCTCTTTCTTTGACAATGATATATCAAAATTGTACTCCCCTCCGGGGACATCCAAAAAAATTGGAATGATATATCAAAATTGTACAATATTAAAAATTATCGTAACTTCAAGTTTTAAAAGTTTCTGCCTATTGATATGATATGTAGGCATGGAGATCTTGAAATGTTCTCTCATTTTAGTCAATATCTTTTTATTATTGGCCTTGGCCATTCCTTGTTTTCATTCGCTATGCAAGGTAAAACTATGAACATCCTCACTGGATTTTGATTTTATATGGAGTTAAGTTTCTTGAATCTATACTTTGACAAATTCAATGGAGTCTGCCTAATATCATTGTTGAATATTCACGTATGATATTTCAATTTTTGTTGGATATTCGTGCCAATGCAGATCTTACGCCACATAGAGAACAGGCATGAAGTGCACAGGGAAGCTATAAATTTTTGTAAGGATATTTTGCAGCAGAAGCCTGTGGATTGGGAAACTGTATTACGCAATGATCTTTCCGAGCCAATTAGCAATGTAGACCTTGTCGTCACGGTTGGTGGCGATGGCACCCTTTTGCGGGCCAGCCATTTCTTGGATGAGTCAATTCCTGTTCTTGGAGTAAATTCTGATCCTACAAAAGTGGATGAGGTAACTTTGTGATCTTACTAGGTATTTCCTTGAAATCTTTGGAACGGATTGATTATTGGTGGAGATTTATTTTCAGTTAAATTGCAAATTTAGTCCTTAAACTTTGATTGTTGTGTCTAGTTAGTTCTAAACTTTATAGGATTTCAATTACGTCTTTGAACTTTGAATGAGTATATGCAATCCCTATCTTAACTAAATAATGACATAGAATACCTTATTGGTTGATTTGGCACATCATTATAGAAAAATAGCATAGTGACGTTATGTGAACAATTGGATAAAATAAAATAATATGTGCAATCGCTTTTGAAAACAACGTATCAAACTCCTTTTATAAAATATGATACTCTATTGTATCCTACTATCCACTTTTTTTTTTGCCCTTTATTTGTCACATCATGCCTAATCACCCAACATTTGTCTAATGGGCCTAAATAGACACAAGTATCAAAGTTTAGAGACAAAATTTGTGATTTAACCTTTATTTTACTTTATAAAGTATTTACCAGATATCTCCTGGTCTAGGTAGAAGAGTTTGGCAATGAGTTTGATGCTTCTAGAAGCACAGGCCATCTTTGTGCTGCCACTGTCAAAAACTTCGAGCAAGTAAGTCTGCTTCACCTTACATTTAAAGAGTGTTTGGCTTTGGATGTTTATTTGCCGTGGGGAGTGAGGAGAGGGGACAGGCTATTTCCATTGCTTTATTTTATCTGCACTCTCTTTCTAGTAGACAATAAATCTAAATACCTGCTTAGCAGGTCTGTGCATGAAGCATGATATCAAATTATCCACTTGGCCATAATCTGATTTTTGGAACAATATTTAGCTCTAAAGAAATTGTAATTTCAAATGATTTGAAGCCAGTATCTGATTTTGAGTAAAATGAGTTTTGAGCTTTATTCTAATCATTATATTTGATATCGCCTTGTCCGGAAAAATGGTATATCATCTATATAATTTGAATGTTTATTAGCAGTATCAGCTCGCCAGCTCCATTTCAATGGAACATGTAACAGGTCTTATAAATTCTCCTGGGCATTGTTTTGTATGGAGAGGCATATAGCAAGGGGATTTGTCTTGTATAAATGCTGTATTACTATAGGTAGGGAACCATTATAAGCGGACAGAAAACCAGATGAAGGAAACCATCTAATGAGAGTACTACTGAACATGAGTAGAGTGGGTAAGAATTTTATAGCTATGGGAAGGATAATAAGATAACATAAAAATGTAAATTTTTTTTTTTTTAACAAGAAACAGAGCTTTTTATTGAATTAATGAAAAGAGAATAAAAATGAATTTTTTTATACACAAAGATATGTAGCATGATGGATAATGAGATAGGAAGTTTTCAGAGAACAGGGTTGGAAGAGATTGTTTAGACTTTAAAGAAATGAGAGGAGGGGAGGGGGGTTTGGTAGAATATTTCTTAATTTCTTTATATATAATATACTTCTTTTTTTTTAATGAGAAACCAAGCTTTTAGTGAGAAAAGTGAAAGAATATACAAGGACATATAGAAAACAGCCCCACAAAAAAACATTATATCCAAGCTGAGCATAACTCAACTGGTTAAGACATTATATCATCGACAAAAGGTTATCTCTTTCCACATGTTGTTGAACTCAAAAAATGAGTCCCAAAAACTAACTAAGAAACGGACTCCCATATAAGAGTATAAGACCTATATGATAATTAAGAAAAGGTTGAGGCGGCTAGGTGCATTCCTAACGACGTGGCCCTGAAGAATTAAATTGAGGCAGTAGAATCGTGGTTGGGGTTGTAGCCAGATGAATCATGAGATGCAGTGAGGATTAGGTAAAATATGGGAGGAATTTCTAAACATTCCTGCCACAACATTGTTCAAATTATCAAAGTCTCAATTTAGTTGGGTATACTGTGAGGTTAGCCAAATCAAAGTGTACGTAAGTTGATCTGGACACTTAAGCATAATAAAAAAAAATGTATATATTCTTGTTGCATCAGACAAATGCAAGCCTGGTACGAGAGGGAATAAAAGTTAGGAGTATTACCAAGAGGGAAGTCAGTCTTCAGTTGAGTAGTCTATAGGAATTCCTCAAATGAGGGAAAGTATCAAGCCTCTTGACTGTCTCGAGTTTGTTGTTCTATTTGCAGTTCTCTTTATCTTAATTCCTTTCTTGAGTTTTATCACAAGCTCTGATTGTTTAGACTAGAGGCATTATTCTATTATATTCTGTTTGCACTAGTTTAGATCGACCTCTGAATGAAACTGATATCTCAATAAAAGCTTGGTTTCTTACTCAATCACTTCATACAGTTATTAGATAGCATCCTCTGTGGTGTAGCAGCCCCTTCCAAGTTGTCAAGGATATTCATATCTATAAATTCAAAGTTGCTCACAAAATATCCTCTCAATGACGTACTGATTGCACATCCATGTCCTGCGTCGGTCTCCCGGTTCTCGTTCAAGTAAGACTCGTACTCTTGCATTATTCTATATTCATACGCACTTGGTTCCTCTTTCTTGCCTCTTCCTTATGTATGACTTAACCTCTTCCACTCTGCAGAATTAGGAATGGGCAGTCATGTTCACCTTTGTTGAACTGTCGATCGAGTGGTCTAAGAATTTCAACTGCTGCTGGATCAACAGCTGCCATGCTATCAGCAGGTGGATTTCCCATGCCTATTCTATCTCAGGACCTTCAGTACATGGTACGAGAGCCCATCGCCCCAGGAAAACTGTCCAGTTTTATGCATGGGATGGTATTGCCCGATCAGTCGATTGAAATGGCCTGGCTGTGTAATGAGGGTGTGATATACATTGATGGTTCTCATGTTTGTCATCCTATTCAATATGGCGATGTCGTTGAAATATCTTCCAAGGCCCCGAGTCTGAAAGTTTTCTTGCCTAATCGTATGTTGTACACGGCCACGGCAGATGAAACTTCAGAGCAACATATATATCCAAAATTGTAGATAATTGCATATACGCAACTGAGTCGGCGACGAGAATTGTTTTGAGCATATGATTGAGCATGAAGTTTATATATCTGTGGGATCGATTTGGCTTTGGAGGAGACGGGTTATGAGATGCTTTCTGGCTTAACATTGTGAATCAACTTGTAAGATCTCATTAACAACGCCTATCTGATGGACAAATGGAGGCATTTTTCAAGGGGTGGGTTTTGACAATCTTTCTGTATATATAGAAATAGAATGGAGGTTGAAAAATGCCCTCTAGCTGAGAATTGAGTTGTGAATACCTGGATTATGATCCAACCCTCTTTGCTGCTTGTGAATTAATTTTTGAAACTTAACCTTCCACGTTTCGATGTTTCTTTGTCAACCATTTAGAAGGTTTTAAATGATACGCACGTTTTACACAAGGCTAAATTATACAAAATATCCATGAACTTTGAGATATGTTTTAATTATGTTCTTAGGCTTTGATAAGTTTAAAAATTTTTAACTTTGAAATTTGTTCTAAAGATATTTTTGGAGAGTTTTTTTTCATTAAAATAAGATAAAAATTGACGTGATGACTAATGTGAAAAATTAAAAGGCATACATAATAACATTTACAACATTATAACTAATGTGTAAAAATTGATTATGTAAATGATTTTAATCAAACTTTACACGTTAGCAGTTATTAAAACAATTTCAAAATTCAAGAGTATAATCTAACCTTTTGCCTAGTCACTCCAGCCACAGTTCTTGCACAGAACTACGATTTGAGATGGCCAGAGAAATAAAAGCAATTGACAAAAATTACCTTTCTTCAGGAGTGGTCTGTCTGTATAACGTCCGATTAGTTGATAATGAATTCTACATTTGTGTTTCTTTTGTTTTATTTATTTATTTATTTTTTTGCCTCATGTAAAGAAAATCAAAACTCACGCAAGAAATAAAAAAGATTGTGCAAGTGGTGGAAGTTAATCTACGTAATATTCGATGGTTCATGAACCAAAAAAAAAAAAGCGGCATTCTATTTCCTAATTTCTTCTGTAATCCTCCACTGCTTCAAAACTACCAAACGAAAGAAGAGAACCTTAAAGCAAGCGGAATTGATCTGCCCTTTTGCCCACCAAACTTCAACTCGCCAACTTCCATCTCACAATCTACAATGACAGTATTATGATTCAGCTAGAGCGAGAGCATGTAAGAGAAAGTTTCGAGCTTAAATTTCATGTAAACAAGCGTTATTTGCCGAAGTAGTACTACTGTAACTGACATAAACTTCTTCATTTGAGTTCAGAGGTTCAAATCTCTGTACCCAAAGGAAAAAAAAAATGCAAGCTTTATTTACTTACGTGAACATTTGAGGGCGACGAGAGAGCTGAGGTCGTTTGATTGGGGACAGAATCAAGTTGCGTAGAGTCATGGAGGGGTTGCCAGCTCCACTTCCAAACGCGGTGTGAGCTCCAGCTCTTCTGTTCCCAGCTTCCATTGCCATTGGAGCAGCTTGTTTTGCCGGTGACCCAACGGAGATGTCGAAGTGATCAGAGTTCCCACTATTCTGTCTTGTTGGCCATATTTCCTCTCTTGGTCCTGGTGTTTCAGGAGTGGAAACCAGCCAGTCTGCAACAAATAAGTCAACTTGTTTTGGAAATACTTGAGCAGTACACGACGTTATTAAGCTGTGCATATGTGAGAAATGAGAAGCATGGTTTTAATTTATCTGAAACAATTCATGAAAGCAAAGCATCAATTGTCTGAAGTTTTCATTCTTTAAAATTAGAAAGAGAAAAATATTACCTTTCCTCATGGGTTCTCTGTTATCCATCAAATTAACAGGGTTTGAGAACAAATCAGGCTCATTTCTTGGATAAAAATTGCTCGCAGGCTGGATGGACGAACGTTTTAGTGTTTCATGCTCATTCCTCAATTGATCATACATCTCATCTAGTTTCCTCTTCTGCCTAACATGCAATTGAATTTTCTGGTTCACGATCTTAAAAACAGCAAATACCCTCTGGATTCGGTTAAGAATTCGGAAGCAAAAATGAAGGGAGATGACCTGGATTTTTCAGCAAACTTCTCCTGGAGCTCTTGTTTGTCTTTGGATAAATTCTCCATCTCTCGCTCCATCATCTGGCATCTCTTGGCCATTTTTTGGTATGCAGCATGCACCTGCTCCAGTTTCTCAGTAAACTTTTCTTGCATAACCTCACATTTCTGGCGGCATTGAGCCACGATTCTGTTCATTTTGTACTGCATCTCCAATTCCTTTTGTCCAATATAGAACATTACACTTCTATATGCACTTTTCATCACTAGGACCAATCAAGGAAAACTGACGACAATCTATATTTCATATTGTTACGATATACTATGAGAATACATTTAGCATCACCACAATAGTTATCTTCTCAACTGTTAAAAGAGTGGAGAGGCAGTGTTTTCCAAAATTTGGAGGATAATTTATCATTAATTTTTGTAATTGTATCATTGGTGATTATTTCGAAGGATACATATCTGAGGAGATATACCAGCCATGGCCATCTGCAATGTTTTGTGTACTGAATATCAGTCTCAAAAGCAGTGAGACAATACAACGAAGCAGCAAAGTCACGTACAAGGAAAAGGTTGAGAAAGGCTAGAAGAGTCTTAAAAGACTTGAGCAAGCTAACTGCAATCCTTTTAAGAAATACTTACATTTACCCATTCATCATTTGGATTGATGTCCACAGGTTTCATGAGGCTGCCAAATAGAAATCGCAAGAAAAAAATAAAATCATATTATCGATGTATCTGTAAACCCATGGAAAAAATAGTTGTCTAAATGGTGATAGTAAAATTTGCTAGGTTGATATGAATGATAGATCAGCTGATGGGTCCTCAGATATTTCTTACATGCCACTAGTAAAACTATATTTCCATTTTTCTTCAACCGTGCACGGGGAACTGGTGCAAACCTTGTTTAAAGAGTACAAAAGTTCAGCAATGCTGAGACTTGAAAGCGTCATAATAACAAACCCTTCACCTTTTAGAAAGAACTTGATCACAAATGGGGCATGCTCCATCATTGCCTAGGATCTTGCTTGCATCTTCTGTGCCTTTACACCGTTAAGGAACAATTTATGCAACTAAACCACTTACATTTACTAATAATAATAGGTCAAATATTTCACCAAATTAAACGATAGAAAATGAATAATTGTCACATGCTTAGGATACACAACAAGTGACCACAAGTTGTGGAGATAGCTCGCCCTTCAAGTTCTCTCCAGCAAGCATTGCATTTCATTATTAACCTTCAGAAGTAACCTCTAATTCCATGGAATACTAGAGAAATCATAGACCCTGTAATGAAAAACATGCACAGGAGTATCGTTATACACTTAACAGTGTTTCTTGTGCTCGGACTTCCAAGACCCTAAAGCATTTGTGCAAAAAGAAAATTTGCTAAGGTTATATTGTTGTTCCTAGCAGATAATTTCTATACCATATAGCTTGACAAAGTAACCGCTGATCATTCGATAAAATTAAAGGCATATCACGGCATTGATGGTACTTCAGATTCTAATAATCAAGTTTAAATAATGAAGGAAGTTAGGCAATCTGGAGTTCTAAACCACGTAAAAGATGCCAAACTATTTGAAATATTACAGTGACTATGGTGTTACTTGTTAGTTATTCAGTGCCCTCTTCTCAGTCGATTAGAAATTGAAAGAAGAAAAGACCAACAAAAGTCGATAATCCCAAGTTAAGTTCATCCAATTTGTAAAAATATCGCGGATCCAAGCTTTCATTGTTCACTGTAAGTCCAGAAATCAAACAGAATCACCTTTTTGACTACCATCAATAATTTTGAAGGCTGCAAATTATGCTTGAAGTTTATAAATGTGAATACCAGAAGCTCTTCTGGATGGTAAAAGAATATCAATGGATGGCTTCCACTTAATGCTTCCACCCTGTCCAGAAAGACACTTCTTCTAAAGGTTCTACGTGCTAAAAGGAATCTGGTGGTTTTATCTTAACATGAATCACTTACCATCAAAATGATGGATATAGAGATACTTTAGTCTTCTCATACCGAACTTCAATAAATTGTCCCATTTAGTTAAAAAAAAATCAGCAAACAGCAATTCTTCTAAAGGTTCTAGAGCCACATATAGTTAAAAGGACAGAAATTCCTCGATAATGGAACTAATAGAACCTAACATCTGTAAAGTGGTTGCTTGACAGAAACAGGTACTCGTAATCTAAATCGGATATTGTTGTTTTAAGATTTACTCAGGGGCAGGAGGATAAGCCGAGCTCTATGCAATGAACATATAAGATACCAGCCAAAGAACTTGAATGCAACAGCTGTAATTGTTCCCTTCAGAATTCCATTTATCTCGACATATATTATATATTTAAAATTCCAGTCCACATAAAAAAAAAAATAGACAGGACTAGCATATTCAACAAAATCTTGTTTTTTTGAGAATGAAGAGATAAAATAAACCATTTGCAATTGCCGGAAACACTAGGCCCACTAAAGGCACAAAAATCCTTCATAGCTTCTATAGGAGGACAAAAAAAATTATGATTGTATTGTACCTCATCTTCTGAAGTTCATGAAGAGATATGATTTAAATAATAGTAATAAATAGTGCTAGCGTACGTTAAATACCTCAAAGCAGGTTCCCTCGACAAGATTCGAGTAAACTACAAAAGTCAAATTAATCAAACAAAAAAGAAATGGGGAAGCTAGCAGGGTTTAATCGACAGTTCCAAACTTTCTGCTAAAGTAATGAGGTTCTTCAACATCTATTTTCTACCTCGACTTATTTTCACAAATGTAGGGAGGAAAGGGTGGAAATCCTAAATATCACAAGGGAAACTGGAACAAACATAATTTCCAAATTACGAGCTAATTAATTAACAAACAACAATCAACTTGAAAACAAAACAAAACACACGAAAATATCTTGCTTGCAAGAAAAGAAAATGGAACTCGGAAACGAGAAATGACATTTTACTCGAAAATAAGAAAACAAGTCGGAACTTGGAAATACTCTCTGATCACACACGAATTACTTGAAAAAAAATTCCAGTGAGATTCTAAAGGGCGAGAAAGTTAGGGTACAGAAGATCTTCAAAGTAGAAGCAATTATACCTCGAAATTCTCAAACAAAATCTTCACTGCAAAGAAGACGGTTCCAATCTTCAGCCTTCCGCCGCGTTCAATTAGAAATGCGAATCTGAACAATCTTAAGAACAAACACTGAAGAAAAGAGAAATCGAAAACCTCGAAAGCAGTCGATGAATTGAAGATCGAATTTGGCGGGAATTGTTCTTCGGAGTTGCTATCTCTGTTACTGTTGCGCGAATAGTAAAAACTTCAAAGCTCGGTGGTGTGACAAATGAAATTTGAAAATCAAATTTATAATTGGAAGATTTTCAAATTGTAATTTTTTTTCTTTCAAAAAAATATATTTAAAGGTTTAAATTTTACTTTGATAAATGAACTTTTAGCTTTTTGTCCATTTTTGTTGTCTTTGTACTTTCAATTGTGGTTCATGTTTTTTTTTTTTTAATTCAACAACATTTGTAGTTCATATTTTTTTAAAACATCTATTTTAATTCTTATATTTTTAAAAAGTGACCATTTAATACAAATATATAACAATACTTAAGAAATTTGTTAAGTTTAGTAATGTGAATAAAAAAATGAAATAGAAAAGAAAAGAAAATGACCAAAGTGGTCCATTTTCAAAAGTATAAGTGGTCGAAATGAATATTTTGAAAGTATATGAATTAAAATAGAAAAAACCTAAAAGTATAAAGATGAGGTTTTAAAAATGAGTCGCCTCCAATCTTTTTACTGTGTGATTGGGCACCAAAATAAAATAAAACAACTTTCTTTGAAAAAACGAGAAAAAAAAATGGTATGCGAAAATCAGATTTTGGCTCGAGAGTTGTTTGTGTATGGGGAAGGTGTTAGCACCCCACAACACCCGTTAAAAACAGTGGCGGATCCAGAAATTTATGTCAGGAGGGGCACAAGTTCATATTAGATTAAAGTACAAGTTTAGTCTCTGAACTTTTAGATTTGTGTCTATATAGTCGTCTAACTTTGTCTAATAAGCCATTGAATTTTTAATTGTGTCTAAAAGATCTTTGAAGTTTTAATTTTGTATTCAATATGTCTATGATATATTCAAAATTTTTAAAAATTAATTGTTGTATTAGACATAAAATTTAATTTTGTGTCCAATACATCCTTAAGTTATTCGACATCTTTTAAAATTAATGTATTTATTAGTTACAAAATTGGAAGTTTAAGGTTCAATTAGATACAAAATAGACAATAGTTAAATTAAATTTTTTTTGAATATGTCTAAAACCTATTAGATACAAAATTGAAATCTCATAGATCTATTAGATATTTTTAAAGTTCAACACTTGTTAAAAACAAATTATAAAGTTTTTTAATTTATTTTTGTATGCCATTAATTTTTATAAAATAATTTACTAAACATTAATTCTTTTTTTTTTTGGTATATTTGTAATTCTAACCGGCTTTTAACTTTTTAAAAAATAAAATAATATCAAAATATACGAATTATGAAATTTAAAATTTGAAAATTTAAATAATGTACAATATTAGAAAATCAAAAAAGAAAATTCAACCTCGGACTGGACGGCTGACCTCCCAAATTGAGATAAATAATTAAATAATTAAATTAAATTTATAAAAGCTGCAACTATTGTGTCTCGAACTACCCAGAACTTCTAGGAAGTTACGTGCCCCTCGTGACCAACAAACCAACAGGTTTTTCTGGTAATGTAGCTGAACAATGTTATACATATATAAAAAACGTATAATTTCAGGGGGGGCACGTGCCCCCCGTGGCCCCAACGTGGATCCGCCCTTGGTTAAAAACTGTGGTCAAATTTTAATCTTGAATTGTAAAAGATTTTAGATGAAAAGCTTATTTAGGGAATAAGAGAATTTTAAAACAATGTCTTATTTTATCTCTCATTTCTCCAATATTTGAAGTCATGATCCCATGAAATAAGTGAATAAATATCCATCAATTTGATTATATTAGAAATATTTCCAAAAAACTTAGGAAAAACTCTCCACCTCAAGAATATGAGAAAATTTTACAATTTCTCAACTCCGTCATAGAATAACCTTTTATAAAAGAAAGTTTTTTTTTAAAATAAAATTTTGTTTTAATTAAATTCGCTTTTTTTTTCTTGGGACCAAAATCTCGGACTCCCAAAGATAATGATCCATCACCTCAAGAATTCTAGAAAATTGGACTCCCAAATATTTTTAGATTCCGTCTTTGGAATTTAAAAAAAAAAAAGACCTTGAAAACCACTTTTTAAGAAATAGATTACAAAAGGTTTTAGAAATGACACTTTGGTTATAAAACTTTCATAAACTTAAAAAAGAGCAAATTTAAAGATTTGAAAATAATTTTATAAGAAGAGAATAAAAAAAAAAACAAGAAAATCAAAATTAAGCATAATAAATAAATACATTTTAAAGACAAACTAAGCTAGCATAATAATCTATTTATTTGCAAATAATCAAACAAACATTATGTACAAGCATGTTAACAAATTTAAGGAAAAAAAAAAAGAAATATTGAAATCGATCTTGAACTTCCAAAGAATCGATTTCTCACATTGAAAAAATTAGAGAATCAGACTATCAAATATTTCTAGATTCCATCGTCGGATAGCTTAAAAAAATGAATTAAGAAGAAATTGTCATCATGCATTTCATAACGTAGCAAACATACATTCAATTTGACAACATGATCAATAAGACAAATACTTCATACTGAAATTAAACATAAACAAATCAAATAAATAAAGCCATAACATGTTTAAATAAAATGTAAAAATAAAAAGAAAAAATAACCATAAGTAATGAAAAAGAAAATAAAAAAAGTAAATAACATAAAAAAATAAAGCAAAATAAATTAATAAAACTTAACACAGAAATAAAAATAAATAACAAATAAAGAAAGAAAGCATAATAATAAAACAAAAATTAAAGATAAATAGATAATTAATTAATTTAAAAAAAAAAAAAAAAGCTGGGCTGGGCGGCATAATTGGTGCCCATTTTTCGTGCATCAGTATTGGCACTGACGCAACATTTAATTTAATTTTTTTTTATTTAAAAGACAACTTCAAAAGTTGCTTTACTCTCCCTCTCTCTCTTTTCTTCCATATTCTCCTCCTTTTTTTTAAACTTCCATTCTTCTCTCTTTTCTTCCATTTTCTCTTCCTCTTTTTTTTTTAAACCTCCATTCTCTCTTTTTCTTTTACAACCTCTCACCATTGTTCTATTTTTTTTTTCTCTAATCAGAAGCAAGAGTCTCTTACTCACATGTATGTAGACAATATTTTTTTTGACTTTACAACGTTGCTTCTTTTTTTTTTTTTTGGTTCTTTTTGTTTCTTTTTTTAGTACCAATAACTTAAGAGCCAAGAAGAAGAAGACATGAAAAACAAAAAGGTAGATAGGTAGGGGAAGATGGACCATGAAAATAAAATAAAATTAGTAGCATCAAACAAAAGATCTAAGGTATAATGCAAAATAAAGATAGGTATAGATTAAAATTGTAATAAAATTAAGAGTAGAGATAAGAAACAATAAAAGTAAAAGTAAACTCTTAATATCCTTACTCAACTACTGTTTTTTAGGGCATGTCGAGATAGAGACAAAGATTTAGAAGTTGAGATCAAGAACAACCAACTAGCTTGTTGTTTGAGGCGTGAATCCTTGTGACAAAGCCCTACCAAATGCAACCTCCAACTAAGTTAGGGTTATTTTTTTTGTGTTATGGATTTTTGTTGATTTTGAAAGAAGCTCACTGTTTTTTTTCTCTCTACCTCTCAATGCATTTGTGGTTGTGATATATGTTTGGATGTGTATATGGATATGGGGCTTGTATGGATTTTTTTTTTTTTTTTTTTTTTTGTGAGTGGATGGATGTAGTGGTGTGTTGTGTGTGAGTGTGGCTCCCCCTTTGAAGAAGGAAAAGAGAAGTATAAAAAGCCCAAATCACTTCATCTTTTGTGTATTATTCCAATGACCAAGTTTATGTAATTTGAAATTATGCCAAAAGGAGTTTAGCACCAAAATAGACCAACAACTTTTGGTCAAGCAAAACAAAATACAAAACTTACTCACTTAACCAAAATTTATTTTTATCCAAAAAACTATGGTTTCTCCAACTTAAAAGAAAAAAAATAATAAAAGGCATAAAAAAGTAAATTTAACAAATAACAAACAAACATCAAAATGGAGATATCCCAATAATGAGCAAATTTAATAACAAACATAAAACAAAATGCATAATTTTTTTTTAAACTAGCAATTAATTTTATAAAAAGAAGCCGGACAAAAATAAGTGGCTACAATCAAAATAAATGTTTTAAGTATAAACATCGAAATAAACAAAAGTTAAAAGTAGAGAGATCAAAATAATATTTAAACCATAGTGAAATATATCTTTTTAAATAATTTATTATCTACATTTTGGAGTACAACCATCTCACAAATATCTTGTCATATCATTTATTTAAATAAAAAAAATCATTTTTTACCGAACATGGTAAGGTGTATCAATTTTTATCATAAACTTTCAATTTTATCATATTGCACCTTAAACTTGAATAAATGTTGCAACTTGCATACCAACTTGAGCATAACCTAATTGATCAAGGCCTTATACATTTATCTTAAAAGTCAGATATTCGAATCTACACTCCTACACTTTGAAATAAAAAAAGTGTAGCAATCTTTACTTTAAAAAGTGTTGCATTGATCAAACTTAATTTGGTGCAACAGTACTAGGTAAAAATCGAAAGACTTATCCAAGTTTAGGGTCATATTCGATAAAATCGAAAGTTCATGATGAAAATTGATACACCTTGTCAAGTTTAAGGATAAAAATTGATTCCCCTCCACACTTCTTTTTTAGTAGTACCATTTAGACATGAAGTGTAATTTCAAACTTATTAAGAGAGATTACTAATGTTTTGACTAGTTAAATTATACTTAAGTTGTCACCTCATTACACTTCTATTACTTTTGATAAATGACATCGAACTATAGTACACTTTAATCAAATAATGTGAATAATAATCAAATTTTAAGAGCATACAAACTAGAGACAAAAAATTAACTTAACTTGTTTTTGGTTATGTAAGATTATAACATTATTGATGTCATGAAAATATTGATGCCTCAATTTTATAGGCAAATATGTGATACATATGATTAACCATTTTAAAATTTTAAAATCTACATAAAAACTTATTTTAATTAATAAATAAGTATTTTATATTTTTGAAAGAAGTTATATATCTTATTATTTATATTTGTGATATTATTATTACTATTTGTTATTTTATAAATATTTTTACAATATATTAAAAATATTAATTGACCTCTAAATTCGATTTCAATCTTTAAAAAATATCAGTGAAAATATCGACATATTGGTGAATAATTTATTTTAAAAGCAAAGAATGGCGGCGGATGGATGTGACATATTTGGTATTTTTCTTTTCACACTTATTTAAATAGACCGATGTGCTCATAAATTATAAACAACCAAACAAGCAATTAAATCCATATAACTATCACATTTTCTTTGTATAAAAAAAAATTTCACATTTTTCTTGTATTTAACAAAAAAAATCACATTTTCTATTTGCTCTCTTCATGGACCCCTGCCCAACCCATTTTTAAAAAGAAAATGACCTCTAATCTTTTTAAAGTAAAAGAATAAGGAGCTCATTCTTTCTTTTTAATCAACAATATTCCTTGTACGAGCCAATCTAGAGCTAAACTTTTGGAAGGGTTTGACATAAAGTTAAGGGTAGGTAGTAATGAAGAAGATTGGTAAAGATTTTCCTTTAAAAAAATTATAATTTTGTCTCAATGAAGGTCCACCTTAAGTTTTTGGACAACGGATGTTGAAAACTCAAGTTGAAAAGTCGAAATTTGTATTGGTCATAGTTGAATTATATTTATTATTTAAAACGTTTAGGTTGCATTTGATAGCCATTTAGTTTTTTACTTTTAATTTTTAAAAAGTAAATCTATAAATATTACTTCTACCTATAAGTTTCCTTGTTTTGTTATCTACTTTTTACCCGTGTTTTCAAAAACCAACCCAAAATTTGAAAACTAAAAAAAGTAGTCAAAAACTTATTTTATGTTTTTGGAATTTGACTAAGAATTCAAATATTTTTTTTCAAAAGATGAAAGTCATTGTAGAGAAATATAAAAAAATAAGTATAATTTTCAAAAATCAAAAATCAAAAAAACAAATGGTTATCCAACAGAACTTAAGTATATATAATTGTATATTTGTTAAGTTAATAAGTAAAAAAAATAAAAAGATTATGAAAACGAAACTGTGAATTTTCAATTCTCACAATCTATATACCAAACTTAAACCAGCAATTTTTCTCACTTTTGGAATTAAAAGAAAAACAAAACCAAATTGAGTTTACAAATCAAACAAAACCATGGATTCGATTAATTAGTTAGGTTTTTTTTTAAATAAATTTAAAAAAATTCTAGATGTTCTACACAGCCTTATGTATAAGCCACTCTTCATTATTGATGATTATTAATTGATATATGCTTGCCAAAAAGGTTTTTTTTTTTTTTTTTTTTTTTTTTAAGTAGCAATTTTCTTGTTTTCGTTTGAGATTTTTCTTCTTCTAATGTAACAATATATATTTTTTAATGTTTTAAAAATTGTTTTTCAAATCACACACATAAATATTCGCTAAAAAAGGCGACATATAATTAATGGCTATGAAGTTATTGATATGTGGTGTAAAGTTTGGTGCATCCATTTCAATAATTTAATATTTCAAGACAAATTTGATAACCTTATTTATTTATACACACAACGTATAAAATCATTTTCCATATACTTTCTATAATGTATATATATTAGTACAAAAATCATAATAATGCATAAATATAGAAAAGGTTATGATATATAAACAAAATTTAGGTGAGTTGTTTTTAAATATGTCATTCTAATTTTATAGTTAAAATATAATTTTGAAAAATATAAAAATTACCATGAATTATGTATTTGGTGTCTCATATTTTCGATTTGAGTAATTTATCCCTCTAAACTTATGAAATTGTTGCAATCAAACTTCGTCATTATAACTTCATTAGTTGCAACTAGATAATCAACCTAAGTATAGCTAAGTAGATTACACCAATTACCATCTCAAAAGGATGGTTCGATTTCGTACCCCATAATTGTAAAAAAAAAAAAAAAAGGAAAAAATAATTACAACTAAATAAATGTGCAAAGTACCATTGAATTATTAAGGTTGTTACAATTAAATCCTACTCTAAAAAAGAGTTACAATTAAACCCTAAATACCAAACCACGCTCCTACATTATGAGGTTTTTGCAATTACATGTCCTTAAATTTATGTGTTTGTTGCAATTAAATTCAACTACTAACAAAGTAATAATGATTGAGTTTAATTGTCAACTCGAGCATAGTAGAGCTGTAAGACATCTTCACTTTTTCTAAGAAGTTGTACGTTGAAATTCCTTCTCTCACACATGATGCAATATCCTAAAAAAAACGATTGAATTTAACTATAACAACTTTTCTCCTTTCTTGTTTATAGTTTGATCAAACATAGGGTTTTAGTTCTATGCCATCTATGGAATAGCAACATGTGCTCTACTTGATTGCCCCTAGGTTTCAAATTAATTCTTTTTGGTTAATATTTAAGTTAGAAATTAACCAAAAATGACATAACATAACATAATTTTGTATTCGACTAATTTTCACACATCTCACTTGAAAAACTTGATAATTAAAAATAATAAATGTTTGAAAATGAAGAAGAGTGAGTCAGGTCACCTTTTTGTTTAAGGAACAAAGACTGAATTAAGACATAATAAAACTCAAGAGGTTAAAATATTTTTTTTTACTTCAATCAACAAATTAGAAATATAGATCAATTCTAGAGATGTACTATATTTTTACCTATTGTTATCCTTGATCTAATTTAGCATTTTATTGTTAGAAGGTGTTTGGTTGTCAAGTTAGGATTGTTTGGGCTATAATTAAAAAGCCAATCTTATATTTAGTATGTGAGTTCACTGATCCCATATTATAAATTCATGAATTCATCGACTGACACAAACCTAAAAAAAAAAAAAATCACATTTTGCACTAGCTCCTAACTTTCATCACACCAAGTTTGCACGAATTCAATAGTTCATAGAATATTCCACTGTACAATTCAAATACATAAAATACAAACTCAGATTCTTCAACCTCAAGGATCTTAAATCCAAAATTATTAAAACCATAATTTAAAGTATCTCATTATGACTCTAAGAAATTATACGAATGATCCACACATATCACAACCCATACAACTCCCATATTAGTTTATTAATTTTACTTTACTATCTACATAAAATATTTTCAAACGTAGAGACCAAACGAAGATATTTTGAAAATAAATCGAATAAAATAAAATAAATGACAAAAGATTAAGAGTTTAAAATTTTATTTTAAGGAAAATATTAAAAGAGCATGAATTAAATGAGTGTACAATTAATGAGTTAATTAACTAATTGCACAAAACATTTAGATTAGATGACTTAGGAGGTGACGACATGTCGTAGTGGGGGTGAAGAAGTACGACAGGAGATCAGAGGTGCAACGTGGACAAAAATGGAGGCAGGAATTGATACCAAAATATCAGTCCGAATTCACCACAAATCAAGTCCCCTTCTTAAACCTCTCTCAACTTGATCCACTTGCTCCCTAAGGAACCTTATTCCACCTTATTCCTTTTTCCATCTACGCACAAACAGTTTTCTTTTTCAATTTCGAAACAGGGTTTTTCAGAGCTTGAAGGAACTCACTGATTCTCGTGAACCCAGGTGAGATGGGTAGTTTTTTTTGGGTTTTTTCGACTGAGTTTCAGTGATGATGAGTGGGTTTTAGAGGATTCGAGAGAAGGTGAGAGATTCTTTGGAGAAAGAAGATGAAGATTCAGTGCAATGTCTGCGAGATGGCTGAGGCGACCGTTCTGTGTTGTGCTGATGAGGCGGCGCTGTGCTGGGCCTGCGACGAGAAGATTCATGCGGCCAATAAGCTCGCTAGCAAGCACCAGAGAATTCCCCTCTCTGGTTCTTCTTCTCAGATGCCCAAATGCGACATCTGCCAGGTCTGAGTTATGTAATCAATTGTTCTCTGTTAGTGTTGCATCCTGTTTCACTAATCGAGACAGATGGGTCCGAAGAATTGGGATGTGTTAATTAATTGATTGGAATCAACCTTTTGTTTTAAAACTAAGATGGGGACTAAAGCTTCTTTGATGAATTTTGATTGTGTTACTATGAAATGAGTTTCATAGGCTGAAGTGGTGGGATTACATATCCACCCCATGATGAAAGATAAAGGACTAATTGAATCTGTTCCCAAATCTCATGGGCCTCTTGATATTTTTGTTTTAAAATTCTTTTAGATGTTTATCTCCAGAGCTTATAAAGGGCTGATGGTAATCCTACTGACAAAGGAAAGAAAAGTCGGTTCTAGCTCAAGATGAAGCTGTGGGCAGTTTTAGAAGTTTTAAATGCTGGTGGATAAATTTTAAAGATTTTTGAAGGTGCACAATGTTTTTCAATCTTAGTAAAAAGAGGAAAGTGTGTCTATAATATTTTAGGTCAGTGACTATATGGGGAGAAGTCTAAACGAGAGTATGACGAGTGAATTAACACTACTGCAGATGAAACCAAGATATGGATTGATGGCATTTGAATTTATTGATGCTGCTGTCATGTGTAGCACGAGGGCTTTAGTTAATGAAGATTATTAGTGGAATATATAAGACAGTGACTGGGATCTATAGGTTATTCAATCATACAACTCTATATCAGTATATTGAAAAATATTGGTAATAGTAGCTTAAGGTTCTTGGGTTGGATCAAGACAATTATAAGGTGCCTCAGCTGTGCATTCCTAATCAAATTGAAATACTCTTATTTGTGGACAATTGAGGGGTTACATATTGCATTGTATGTTCTCCTCTCTCTCTTTCTCCCTCTTCTCTGTTGTATTTTGTATTTTTGGGTAGTCTGTTTTAAGAAACAGATATAGTCCTTCCTATCTATCTTGTGCATGCGTTGGTAGTATGTTTGTTATATGTTCTTGGGAGAATATCAGCTGATAGCTAACTTCATTTCTTTTTTTGAAGCCCCTTTATCAGTTGAGATCGTTACCCTTTCTGAATCATCTGTGATTTCTTGCAGGAAGCCAGTGGCTACATCTTCTGTTTAGAGGATCGAGCATTACTTTGCAGAAAGTGTGATGTTGCAATACACACAGCAAATACTTATGTAACTGGTCATCAGCGCTTTCTGCTCACCGGTGTGAAAGTTGCACTCGAGCCAACTGACCCCCCTGTTCCTTGTTCTTCCATGGCTAAGTCACATTCTAGAGAGAAATCTACTGAGACAAAAGTTAGACTGTTGTCTGAAAGGGAATTCTCGATGCCTTCTCCTGGTGAAATCACAGGCCTGTCTGTACAAGGTGGATCTGAGGACTTCATGGCAAGTAGAACATTGCTTACCGGAGATTCTGTTTCTGGTGGCTTTTCACAATGGCAAATCGATGAACTTATTAATCTGACTGGATTCAATCAGAACTATGGGTATATGGATAATGGATCATCCAAGGTATGATGGTGGTTTCTTAATGCAATGAATTCTAAGTAATGATCAACTTATAGCATGCATGATGAACTCTTGATTATATTTATATGGAATCCCAACCCTGTGAATTGTTTACCACTGCAGAATATTGACCATTCTTAGCGGTTGATAATGCTTGTTGCTTCTGGAATTTAAAAATCTTTCTATAATCTATTCTTAGGATGCCACTCACATATCAAACCTCTTTATAAGCAAACATCTTGTGTAGCGTGGATACTTTTCTCCATATATACTTCACACCCTTCAAGGCTGATAGAGACTGGAGACACATAGAATAGAACAAATGCATAGGCATGGCATGCGAGTAAATTATTGTTTACAGAGTGCCAGTGCTTGTACAGGACTCTTCTGAATAAGTAATTATTTCATGACCTATAAGATGTGACTTTTGTTGGACGTTGGTAGATTGTTATGGGTTGTGGGCGAATTCTTGTATGTTATGATATTATCCTATCCTCGGAGAAAAATTAACTGCAAAAGAGAGGACTGATTGGAGAAAATATGCTGTGTAGATTGCATAACTTACTGCCAATCCAGATGCAATAACCTTTTGCTTTCCTGTATTGCTGAAATATACCAGGCTGATAGTGGAAAGCTTGGGGATTCTGATTCATCACCAATTTTGAGAGCTGCTGACGTTGAACTGGACGACGACGACGACGAGTGCTCAGGTCACGTTCAAGAGGCTTCCTGGACTGTGCCTCAGATTCCCTCTCCACCCACAGCATCTGGCTTATACTGGCCAAGAAGTTACCATAATTCTATGGATGGTGCTGTTTTTGTTCCTGATATCTCCTGTTCTTCAGCAAAGGTTCAGCATTGCTCACATAATGGTACATTCTCGAAACGAAGGAGGCAGTTCTAAAAGTCTGAACTCTCGCATCGGGACTTCATTGGTGGCGTTCTGAGCCTCTGCTTGGTTTGTTGTGTGTTTATAGGCTTTCTCAATTACAATTGAATTATAATAAGTGGACACGACCAAATATTATCGCTTGAAATGTATACCTTGTAACGTAACCACTATAGTTAGGATTTGTTACATTGATGTAGAAATAAAACCTGTGCATTAGTTGACCTTCTAGGTATTTTTTCAGATTTATTTCAAACATCATATGGAAATGATTGTGTTTCAAATCATGTTGACCTACTTGATTATTTGTAGTTTTACAAAAATTATGAAGAATCAATGTTATGTCTTGGCCATTTTTAGTTCTGTAGCTCTTGTGTCATTGTGCCTATGTTATTAACTCCTTTCCTGGTTGTGTAATTCAAATCTCTCTCTATTTTTTCAACTGAGGTCACATTATTATGTCTTCATTGGTTTTCATTAATATGTTTGATATGATGGTTTGGTTTCAAGCCAGGAGATGAACTTTGCTTTATCCTGCTGTTATTCTATGGATCCTTCTTCCTTTATGTGGGTCTTTTCGTATATTAACCACCCTAGGTTGCCCTAGTAGTCAAATAAATGTCGTACAAATAATAAATGACTTAGAGAGAATGAGTTTGAGCTATGGTGACTACCTATCTAAGATTTAATATCTTATGAGTTACCTTGACAACTAAATGTAGTAGGATCAAGTAGTTGTCCCATGAGAATAGTCGAAGTGTGCGTTAGCTGACCCAAACACCCGTGAATATTAGGAAAAAAAGTATATATTAGTCTCATTGGCCTTTTGTAAATATTGTATCTAGGTTATATAGCACAACTTATTCAAGCTTGATTCTATTTCACATGCAACTCGTGTTAATAAAGATAGCTTGGCTTTCCTTGTCTCTTTCAGATTTGAAATGGGGAGCACTTAGTTATGAATTATGATATGCTTTTAGATAATTTTTGCAGTGGCAGATAACTGAAGTTGAATAAACTCAATGATATGTCATGTCATCATTGTGGTGTTAATAGTGTGGACGATAGTGATTAAATAGATTGAAGTGACCAATAACACAAAAAAAACTAATCGTCTTTCCTTTCGCTATCATTGTGTCATCAGTATTGATGGTAGCTGCTAAACAGAAGTATAACTCATAAGTTAGAAAGACAATTGAAATTTAAAATTTTCTTCTGTTAAATTCTCCATATATTAATTTTAAAAATTAAATTCATAAATTTTAAAGTTAGATTGTAATTGTAATTTCATGTATTAGACAAATAAGTTAAAATCCTCCGTTCTATTACATATAAATTGTGACATTAATAATCCCATATGATCCATAGAAAATTAACTATTCAATCAAATAGAGTAAAAAGCCAAGGTCAAATTCAAACATGGAGAACGTTGCTCATCTCGTGCGAATGCATCAATATTAGAAAAATATAATTGCAGATGATTCATTATAATTATAACGATGGAATTTAAACTTTCAACCAGCAATAAAGATTACTAATATCTTGTGCCAATGCATCAACATTAAAAAAAAATATAATGTCTTAACTAGTTAAATTAAACTATGTTCAAATTTTTAAAAGCAATGATCTCCACAAGTAAAAAATTATGTACCTAAGACGTTAATACGAGCATAGTTTAACTAATTAAGACCTTATATCTTCAACCAAAAAGTTAGATATTCAAATATCGACTCCTGCATATTGTTGAACTAAACAAAGTCAAGATAAATATTTAAAAATGGATCGAGATGAGTGTAAACTCGCCTTGCCACAATAGGACCAAAATGATGTGGATTTGCATCCAACTTATATATCATTATCCTTGTTTTCTTCTCTTTGTTTGTAGGCTGCTTTGGCTTCCTTGAGGATTAACTCCAGCATCTTCTCATATACGGCGATGGCAGATTCCAGCAACTCAATGGCTCTCCTCACGTCGCTTCCGGCCACCGCCAACGCACCTTGCATATCAACTGTTTGATTTATTGACGAGCCCAACATTCTACTGGGTAATCTAAAGCTCTCAATTTCCAATGCTCTGCCATGGCTGCCCATTCTAGCACTCTGTTCTTTTCCATGGCTTTTATCTGTGGCCATCACCAAATCACTTATGCTTCCCATCTCATTTTCAAGGGCCATTATGACCTTCCCTTTGTTCACTTGCCAAACCCACATGCTCCCATCTTCTGCTGCAGAGATTAACTGATTTCCTTCATTGACTATTACTATAGAGACTACTGCGGCATCGTGCTTTGGCGCCCATGGAATTAGTTCAGAGCTTGTACCAACATGGTGTTTGTTTTTATGCCTCAATGAGCGCTTGTATGTCAAGTTATCGGAAGCTGGTGGAATCGGTTCAGAGTCTGTGCCCACAAGGTGTTTGTTTTTATGCTTCAACGAGCCCTTGTACACCAAACCATCAGATCCTGCAGCAAAAAACTCTGTCTCTGTTGGGTCTAAGACTACACTGAAAATGGCGCAAGGGAACACCACGGTGTGCAAGACTGTCCCTGAGAGCAAGCTCCAGAACTTGCATCTGCCATCCAATGAGCAGGAGACTATTTGGGAACTGGACATTCCCGTGCCAGAGTAAATGGAAGTCACTGAATCAGCATGTGCTGAAAACTGATACAGAATGTGTTTGGTTGCATTTTCTTGTGGTTTGGCTTGTACAAGTTGAAAGATTGGGATGACAACAATGGTGCCCTCATCCCCACCTGAAATGAGAAGTGACCCATCAGCACTAAGTTTAAGGCAAGAGACTGGTTTTTTGTGTGCAGGTAAAGAGTTGAGAACATCCCCTGATGGAAGAGAGAGTGTATGGATGCAGCCTGAAATGCCACCAGCAAACAGATAAAAACCATCAGGAGTGGCTGTGAGAGGGGCAACAGGTTCAGGGACGGTGAGGCTTTGAAAGGCATATGAAGTCCACCAATTATAAAGGTGGATCGAACCTGAGGCGGTGATGGGGCAGATGTGGGAGACGGCTATGAAACTTCTCCCAGCCCGGGTGATGCCACGGCGAGGCGAACGGCTACCATTGAAGCTGGCTAGAGGGGTGCCTGTGGAGGCATCATAGGCAACAATGGGGCCATCAGGAGAGCTGGCAAGGACAACTTCTCGTGGAGAAGATGGCATAGTCTTGTGAAAGGTATGAAAGTGAAGAATTTGATATACAAGAAGTGCAAGTTTTAGGTAGAAACGTAATGGTTATGGGCGTTGAAAACAATGCATTTATCTTTATAATCCGTCTGCTTCTTTTTCCTTTTAGAGTAATGATATTAAGTAGAATCAACTTTGGCAAGACTTGCTCAAAATTCATGGGTATTGGTTAGGTAATTTTGGCTTTATTCTAACCTCGGCATCAGTCTGTTTCCCTGCAGTTACGATATAAACTGTTTAATTCTTATTTTATTCTCCCTGCTTTTTCTTCTCAGCAAAGAAAACTATAAAGTAAACATAGATTAAGACATTATATCACCAGAAAGTTAGAACTTCGAATCACTACCCTTCATATGTCGTTGAACAACAAAAAAAGCATATTCATCCTCGTTGCTATATGCTTTATCATTTTATTGTATCCTTATCAGGTAAAGAGTTGGGCATGTATTCATGTAAATTAATATGTCAATATTATATATTATAAAATTATAGTAGGTTTCAAAAAAAAAAAAAAAAATTATAGTAATATACCAACACACAAATGGATAATATACATGTCAACCTAAGCATAGTGCTAGTTAAAATATCATAACCTTAATCAAAAGGTTAGAGGTTCCAATTTTGCACCCTACACCCACATATCGTTGAACTAAAAAAAAAAAGACAACACATTTTTTTTTTTTACAACAACATTTGAAGCCTGAAGGTGAGAGATTCGAACCTCTAACCTCTTGATCGAGAGTATATATCAATTATCGTTAAGCTATACTCACTTTGATAGATAACATAGATTGATACTACAACAATTAGTAATTATTGTATTAGCATAAACATGTATTATATAATATTCACATTTATGACACTTACCCTTCTTGTAAGATTGTCATATTTTTTATCCATTAAAACTTAAAAGTAATTATAAAAAAATGAAAAATTGTGTTGAGCTAAGAAATAAATCATTATCCGGTAGGAATACTACTGTATGTTTAAAAAACAAAATTAAAAAAAATACATCAAATTCTTCAAAAAAAAAAAAAAAATACTGAATATGAGAACTTTCTTTTCAGAAGTTAAATTTAAACAGGAATTCACACACCCTTCCCTTTGAAAGAGAAATGAAAACTCATTAAAATTTGGTTAAAATACCATTTTAGTCATGTAGTACTTTATTCCATTTTTAATCCTCGTACTTTCAATATAGCTTAAAATTGATTTCTATGATAAATTTGAAGTTAATTTTTGTCAAAATTTGTTAAATAATAATAATAATTTTAATACAAAGAAAGATACAATGTAAACATATTTCTAAAATTTATAAAGAGAAAGCTAACAGAGACTAATTTTTTAAAGAAAAATTAACAATAAACTAACAACAATGACCAATTTTAAACTTTATTAAAGGTACAGAAACCAAAATAGAACAAAATCCAAAGTCCAAAGATCAAAATAATATTTTTACCTTAAAATTTTATCATTGTCACAAGCTTTAGTAACTTGCATCTCAATTTTAGTCAGAATTTTAAATGAAAAATTGGTGTTCCCAAGAGAATCAGAACTGAAGTGCCTTGTAGAAACTCAATAAATCTAATGGCATCTATCACTTTGTTCTGTACATGACGGAAAACAACAAGAAATCTGAAAAAGTAATGCCACTTTTCCATTCCCTACAAATACGATTATGTATGATTCAATTCTTCCATAAGAACGAAAGCATAATTAACTACCAAGTGATGTTAGGGGTTAAAACATTGAATCTACTGTCCCCATCTTAAAAGGCCACAAAATTACCCTGTAACTGCACTTCGTCCACCGCTGTCAAATACCAGTGGCCATTCTCGAAGCAAGAATTTAATTGAAGCAATCCCTCGTGACGATTCTGAGGGTAGGATTTGGTCTTCCCATCCATCATCAGTTGTAGTTTTCTTACAATTTTTCTGCCAATGGAATGAAAATACAAGAGAACACCAATTCTCGAAGGTGAATTCCGTCCGATCATGAATGCCAGTGACCAAGTATGACTTGCTGCATCAAGACAGCTAAAATGCTGCCCGTGGATATGTTGATGACATTAACAACATCGTTATTGAGCTGCAAACAGAATCATAATGAATCAGAATAGTAGTTTTCCAGAACCCAGCAGATCGAAGAAGTAAAACCAGATCATAATGAACCAGGAGACATGTCGGCCGACCGAGAAGAGAGGGGAAGGTGCTTCATCGCTGATGTAAGAAAAGTTAGCCTTTTTCCAATTGGATGGGTTGGTGCATTGCTGATGTAAGTGGTTTTTCAACTGATAGCTCAATGCTTTTTATCTACCTACTAATTACTTTAAGATTTAAATCAATCAAGGCCTTCGGCCAAGCTGCTTTCAGACTCAAATCCATCATTTGTGATGACTAAGCCAACAATACATGAGAGCAGGCAATAACAGTAGAAGAGTTCAACTCATAAACAAACATCATAATCAAATTTAAGGCAATCAGTGATCACAAACTTCAGTTACTTACCCACTGAAATCCCTCCTTCTCTTGAAGTACAGCACCGATGATGCTTTCACCAAGATTAGCAATCTGTGAAGCAATAACACATACAATTGCTTCAGGTGCAGTTACCTGCATCAACATCCAAAGAGAAATTTAAATGTGTATCCTACAAGAACAGAGTGTAATTTTATAGAAATATAATGGGGGGAGGGACTCATTAGTACTTTCAAAAGAGCTTGTAACTAGCCAGTACAGTTCTTAAAATATAGAATACACTCTTAAATACACGGGTTCAACAAGCTTTCTAGCCATGCTTAAGCTTTTGAATGAGGTTGGATGAGGAGAAATTAAGATAGATTATAAGTTTTTTTAAAAATGTATTGAAATTAATTTTACCTTTTTTCTCTTTCCTATTTTAATAAAATCTACTACATTTTTACCATGATAAGAAAATCAAATCTCAATGTGCATACCAAGCAGGAATTAAGTATATCTCAGGAAGGGAAAAAAAAAAGCAGAACAAAGGATGACTGGGAAGTTTCAGGCATGACTAGTCTATGAAAAAGATCTCAAGAGAGAGAGAAGAAAGTTCTTCACTGCTACTAGTTTGAAAACGATTATTACTTAAAAGAAGAGTAATGCCAAATGAGCAGGGAAAGATTATAAGACATGATTGAAATTTTCTAAAAAGATAGAGCTGCAGTATAGTTCAGGAGTGCAGCAGGAACAGCAAAAGATAATTACGTCACCCAAAAGACAGCCAACAAATGCAAGAGCGATTGCTGCTAAGAGTCCAGCAAGGGTTCCCTCGAGACTGACAGCCCCTTCTGTTCCCCGAGGAACTACCTTAAATGTTGTCACCAGGTACCTGATTATAAACGAAGCATCAGTAAAACACATGCTTATAGGAAGCACCTGAAGAAACAAAAACCCCATATAACTATATTTAAAAAGGTCCAAACAGATTATAGATTCCCATTTCTCGTATAGACTATATAGTGTTCATTGGAAATATAATGAAGACTAGTTAGAAAATTCTCCAGAAAACTGCAAACTCAAGAAAATTGATAATTAGTAGAAAAGGAGAATCCAGACATTTTTCGACAACTTTGGAAAATATCTTAGAAATGGTTTAAGATTTTCCAAGACCAAAGGTGAAAGCCTATTGCTATTCAAATTTTGTACATATCAAAGAGCGTGCCAAAGTAATTAACAACATAAAAAGTGCTTCATACAGTCCAAGCAAAGATGTAGTATGTAACGCCCCGCGTTATAAAATTAGGCTATTTTTGGAGTTAATTCATTCCCTAAATCTATTTTGGTCCATTATTTATAGGATTGAATGGACTTAGTTGTTCTAAATTGAAAAATTAGAATTTCAATTGGTATCAGAGACCAAGGTTATGAGTGTTGTAGACTTACTTATATCGTAAGCAATAGTTGTCACCATGGCCAAACAGCAAACACTTTGTCACTGCTAGGTACATTGTTTGTTATAAATAATATTTTATTTTTCTTTATTAATCTTTAAATGTGGAATGTGTGCATGATCGAACGTGTTTGTTGTTGTGGCAAAAGATAAGGGAATGTTTGACATTAGTAGTTTGGTAACTTAGTTGAACCCGATTGTGAATGTTAGATCATGCTTCCACGTGGAAGAGGGACAGCCTGGCGCGATAGAGGGTGAGCAACCCCACATGAAGTAGAACCCTCATTGGACCGGGTCGATGATCAAACTAAGAATCCACTAGTGGAACAGCCGACATGACATAGCCTACGGTAGCATCTTAGATGATGGAGTCCCCGCAAACTTTGGTTTCTAATCAACTGACTCGGTTGACCCAAGATCGTGGGAGTATGTCATTTGAGATGAGGTATCTAAGAGATTTTAAAAAGTATGATCCTCGCCTTTTCGATGGGTCATATGTGGACTCGACAATGGTAGAGATTTGGTTGTCGTCTACGAAGACTATCTTCCATACATGAGACAATTTAAGGAGGCATTCTTTCGAAAGTATTACCCGACGATCACCCGATTCAAGAAACAAGCGAAGTTCCTGAGTTTAAAGCAAGGCAGAAGATAGACTCCGTAGACAACAACCAAATCTCTGCCACTGTCAGGTCCACAAATGACCCATTGAAAAGGCAGGGATCGTACTTTTTAAAATCTCTTAGATAACTCGCCTCCAATGACACACTCCCACGATCTACTGAGTCAATTGATTAGAAACCGCAATTTGAATCAAAGTTTGAAGGGTCTCCATCATCAAAGATGTTACTATAGGCTTTGTCTGCCCTGCCAGCTGTTCCATCGGAGGGTCCTCAGTTTGATCATCGACTTGGTCCAATGGGGGTTCTACTTCATGTGGGGTTGCCCGCCCACTACCACGCCTACTACGATTGGAGGTCCCTTTTCACGTGGAGGCATAATCTAACATTCACAACAGGGTTCAACTAACAAACTACTAACGTCAAACATTCACTTATCTTTTGCCACATCAACAAACACGTCCGATCATGCACATTCTATATTTAAAGACTAATAAAGAAAAAGAAAAGTAAAATACTATTTATAACAAATAATGTACCTGGCAGTGACAAAGTGTTTGTTGTTTGGCCATGGTGACACCTATTGCTTATGATGTAAACAAGTCTACAGAACTCATAACCTTGGGCTCTGATACAGTCTAAGCAAAGATGTAGTATTACTTACGTTATCCTACCATATGCCTTCCCTATTTCACTTGAGATAGTATCACTCAGTTTAGTACAAAAACTGGCAACAAAACCAAGTCGCCAT
This sequence comes from Trichosanthes truncata, assembly GCA_033996785.1. Lineage (NCBI taxonomy): Eukaryota > Viridiplantae > Streptophyta > Magnoliopsida > Cucurbitales > Cucurbitaceae > Trichosanthes > Trichosanthes truncata. The sequence goes on from JAWPNB010000003.1 coordinate 81,762,184, forward strand.
AGTTGTGCGAACGCTTCTCCCCCAACTTTATTTATAATGAGCAATGCACAAACACAACCAGCAGCACTCGATCCTATAACGCTACCGGGTCCTCTTCTCCCTTTCCTCTTTTCAGCTACCCCCTGTGCCTCCTTTTGGGACATCTTTACCTTTGTTGCAGCTGTTCCCTAAGAAACAAAAATTCAGCATTCAACAGGAGAATTATTACCATTGTTGAAAGAGGCAGTTCTGTAAGTGGGTTCCGGTCACTAAAGCAAATGTAAGGAATAGGGGAGCAAAGGTACTAATACTTGTATTGGAATAAAGACTTTCTCAAACACAGAGCAACAAGATTTTGAAAATTGTTAAAACAATCTCAATCTCAACTCTCTAGTGTAGGTAAATCATGATTTGGAGAAGCCCTTTGAGAAATGTGAAAATTTTATAAGTCTTGACAAACCTTGGAATGTCTTAGTAGTCAAGTTCAAACAGTTAGAACAGAAGTTCAGAAAAGGGGATTATATGTCATGAGGAGTAATAGCTTTAAGAGAATGATTGGCTCATGATTTTCATAAAGTTGGGTTTGGTAAGCTTAGATAAGTTGGGATGTTTTTTCGACCATGCAAAAAAATGGATCATAGAAACTTGAATTTGTATAACCAGTTTTTGGACCAAGCAAGATTGCTAGCATGCTGAAGTTTGCAGGAGAATTTTTAAACTTTCAGAGGATTGGTAGAATGATGGTTGAGTGGTTTTCCTTCAAAAGAATTTTAATACGAGAGATAGTAGTAGTTATAGTACAATGACAATCAAGTTAGCCTTGAACTTGACAATCAACCTAATGAGCTCTGCATATGATATGAAGATTCAAATACCAGTATTGTGAGAATCAATTCACGACTGTAAAACATTCCAAGTATTCCCATTACAAGAATATGAAGCAATTGTTAAAGAGAAAGCATCCAACCCAACCCCCTGAGTCTTGACTATATGCTTTCTAATTGATCATCTAACGGATGGGTGGAAACACACTAGAATTATTCAATCACTACAAAAACAAAAATCAATAAAGAAAAACAGAGAAATTGATCCAAACCACTGATCATCCTAATGCCAGGAATCAAAACGAATGAAAAATAACACAACGCCAAAACCAATAAAACAACCAAACCAATCAGGAAAAAGCTAAAAAAACGAAACCCCACCAATCAAGCAACCAATCAAACACAAAAATCAAACAAAACCCAAATCGAAATTCAGGAAGAGGGAACATAGACGAACAATGACGAAGTAGGTAGCAACAAGAAGGAAACCAGAGGGCCCAAAAGCACGCCATGTGAGAGTACCGAGCAAGAAAGCAGAAGCAATGCCAGAAACAGACAACCCCGAGACCAGAATCGGCGAACCCACGACGAAGATCAGCAGGTTGCTGAGCAAGGCCGACTGCCACGTGGCGGGATTCGATTGAACGAGATTCACAGCCGCCGATGCAAGGCTCTGAAAACTCGAAGCTCGTACGACCATCTTAACGGATCGGTTAGGGTTCGATTTCGGAATTAGGGTTTTTGAGGGAAGAGGTAAGACGGGAAATTGATGGAGTTTGGGAGAGGGAAAGGGAGAAAGATGAAGGGGAAAAGGGAAAGTTGAGAGCGTTAATGCCATGTCGTTTAAATACCGAAGAATCTAAAAAGAAGGAATCTGGTCGACTGTTGGTCAAGTAAGAAGAAGAACATATTCTGAGCCGAAATTTTTGGGGCCTTTTGTACCGGTAAGTAACCTAAATTTTTGGGTATATCACTTTTTTTTTTTTGGCTTGTTTTCGTCATTTTTCTCACTCAATTCTTTCTCCCGCTTTTTTCTCGCCTTCTTTTCTCTCTCTCAACAATTATGTTTTCTCTCTCGCTCGTTTCTCTCTCACTCCATTTTTCTTCTCTTTTTTTTTTATTCTTTCCTCATTATTTCTTTTCTCTCACTCAATTTTACACCCATCTTTTTGTAGCTCACTTAGCCTCATCAACGAACATGTGGCCCAAATGCCTACTCAAGTCTGACCTAGCTTAATCCAAACTCAACTCAAAGTTAAAACTTGACCGGTCAGGCCCAATCCAACCCATTCATTTAATGGATTAGATATAGATCACCCTTTTGAAGAGCATGATCAGCCCGTTTTGACCATATTTGGATCAACCCGTTGGGCCTACCTAATATACTTATCAACCCAAATATGTATGTGTATATATATAATTCATTATATTTTATATATTTAAAAAATAAAATTATTAATATCTTTTTCTTAAAATATATTTTTACAATTTAGATATCATTGTTTTTAGTTAATAAAATTAATACAAAAAATTAAACGGTTAAGAATTAATAAAAAAATTATTTAAAATAAAATATTAAAAGAAACTTTACAATATCAATAATTTTATTAAGTAAAAGTAATAAAAAAAACACCAAAATTTTAAAATAACGTAACATAAGAAATATAATTCAACAATTACAAGAAATCCAAGAGTGGCCGACAGGACATGCCCCTGCTTTGCCTTATCTCTTTGGAATCTCATAACTCTCAATAAAACAAAAACTTTACAAAAGTAAAAGCAAACTTTATTAAAGCTGCTTTTAAAAAATAAAGAAAAGCCAAAATTACAAAAGTTGAAAATGAAAGCTGATAACATATGTCTGCACTTCATTGTCGTCTGTCTTCATCTTCTTTTGTCGAGGTGATGATGTCACCCAGTGTTTCTCCTGAATGGCCTGGACTGATTGCTTTATGATTAGTATTTTTTCTTCTAAATATCTTGAGAATCTGGCGTTAACCACTGAGAGTGTGATCCCAGGACTTACTTCGGCTTCCCCGCCATTGCTGCCTTACACACCTTACCATCTTCTCTTGATATTTAGTTGAATAAATTAATCATAGTAATCATTATCCCGATCGAGGATGTCCTTCGCTACCCGCGCGGCCTGTGGATTGGTTAATTCCACTTATTCCGGAGTGTCACTATAATTCTAATAACATTTCATAACATTTAGTTAAGAAAATTTTAAAAAATAATTAATATTCAATTGCTAACTCAATGGACCAACTCAAGTCTGGCCCAAATTTTGATTCAATGAATCAAGTCTAAGGGTTGGGCCATAGACTTAGCTATTGAAGGTTGGGCTAGCCCGACCTAAGTCCAAACAGTGTCTTAGACCTGCTAAACTTGGGCCTACATTTTTTAGGGTCAGACTGACCCAACCCAACCCAATAATGAGGATGACAACCCACCTAGTTATCCATCCATAATTTGCCACGTGGCAAAATTTATTTATTTATTTATTTATTTTATTATTTTTTTTATTTTTTTTTGTAGTTGGAGTGGACTGCAAAAAGATGTATGCAATGTATGATGTACTCAAGTATCACTCTTTTTTTTTTCCTCTTCCATCTGGTCACAATTTTTTTCTCTCTCGTCTTGTTTTATCGAGAGTTTTTTCTCTCATTTTTTCTCTTAAGTCTTTTTTTTTTCTCTCCTTTCTTTTTCATCGAGTTTGGGTTTTTTTCTCTCACCTTAACTCTCTTTTCTCCCTCCCTCTAGTTGGGTTTATTATGAATAATATTTTTGAACATATGTGTTTTTGAGAATATGAGATTATTATGAAAGAAATTTAAGAACAAAAATTTTAAAAAAAAATTGAACAATTGTTTTTTCGATAATATGAAATAAAAATAATACTGAAATACTTTTTAAAAAAATAAAGATAAGATTTTTTTGAATAAGTATATTAACAAAATATTAGATTCCGATCTATTGTGATTAATATATATAAATTAAATGTCATACGTCATCAGTCTATAAATAGTGCATCCCACAATTGAATTCTTTCATGTTTTCCAAAGTGATTCCAAAAATCATAGGGAAAAATTTTTGATCTCCCCATTTTCATTTGATGATCTTTCTTTTCAATAAATCAGATTTCAATTCTCAAGGTTCAAGCAAGAGACTTCGATGGGGATGTTAGAGGTCGACAAGTGAATGGACTCCCCCTCCAATTATTTGCAAATGGTAGAAAAAAATGGTGATTTAATGTAATTTATGGCTTGCTTGCTTTCGTAGTTTTTTTCTTTTCTTTTTTGGCAAATGGCAAGGAGAGCGATTTAATGTAATTTACTACTTTTGTAGTTTTCTTTTTCTCTTTTCAAATTTGTAAAACACACATCACATCTACTGATCGTTGGCATATTGAAGAGAGTGAAGAATTATTTTCTTCTTTATTTGTATTATTTTCTTCTTTATTTTTATTTTATTGTTTTATTTTTATTTTTTTTTGTTTTGGATAAATTGGAGTTTAGTAGGCTAGGATAGAAGGTTTGATCACAGTCTTACATTTTTTTTCTTATTTATGTAATTTATTATATTTAAATATAATTACTAACAGTTATTAAATAATATCATTGCAATTTTCAATATTATGGTAAAAATTAATATTCAGATTCTAAAAGTTATTTTATTTGATGGAAGATTGAATTCTCTGTCTTGCAAATTTATAATTAAAAAATAAATTCAATACTTCTTAATTTATTATTATTAAAGCTTGAAATAAAAAATAATATTTTTATTTAAATTAATTTATTAATAGATATTTTCGATTCATTGAACTTTTGTAACCAAAAATAAATTGACTAATAAATCTCTTTGAAACTTCTTTTATAGATTTGAAGAGTTCTAAAATTAAGAATCACGTATCTAATTAATGATTCCCTTGAATTCAGAAAGATCATTGCAAAAAAGTTTTTTCAATTATTAGATAATTAATACGAATTAATATATATATATATATATATATATATATATATATATATATATATATATATATATTATTTTAGTTTAAATTAAAGTTTGAAATTAAGTGGGTAATACAAATCAAAATAAAAAAAAATAACATTTTAGTTTAAATTAAAGTTTGAAATTAAACTTTTGTAAACAAAAATAAATTTATTAATAGATTTTCTCGATTTAGTGAACTTTTGTAAAAAAAAATAAATTAACCAATAGACGTCCTCGAAACTCTTTCATAGATTTAAAGAGTACTAAATTTGACGACCACCATCTAACTAACGATTCCCTTGAATTCGAAAAGTTTACAATTCCTGGATAATACAAAATTTTTAAAAGATAGAAAAAAAATTAACTTTTAGTTTAAATTAAAGTTTGAAATTGAGTGGGTAAGCAAATGATGCAAATCAAAATTTTTTTTTTGTTTAAATTAAAGTTTGAAAATAAGTGGGTAATCAAATGATGCTAATAAAAATAAAAAAATATATTTATTAAAATGTAATTCTTCATTTTTCATATGTATAAAATCCTACATTCAACTTTTATATGTATATTGCATTTTCAACATTATAAAACACGTGCAATGCACGTAGTATCCAACTAATCAATCTAAAATAGTTGAATTTTAGAATTCAGAAGGAAAAAAAAAAACTGCAGAGAAAAGATCTATTCTTTTTTAAAATAAAATAATATGATTTTGTTAAATTATCAATCTGGTGCAGATATTTTTTTTTAAAAAAATATCTGATAGTAGAGATCACAAAATTACATTCTTTTTAAAAAAAAAAAAATCTATTATCACAATTTGTTTGAGATATGAAAAGATAACAGAATATCTTTTTATGTAAAGATTTCTTATTTTTTATTTTTTATTTAAAATTTTAAATGATATTATTTTATGTTATTTATTTGAAAGAGAATGAAAAATAAGAGATAAAGAAGGGGACGAGAGCGAGAGTAACGAGAATGAGAAAAACCAATCATAGCAAGAGTGACGAGACCGAGAGTATGAGAAAAACACAATTCGACCAATTGATTTCGTGGTGATTGTTGTAGGTTCTTGAGGGGATTCGGAATAAATTGGGGGAACCGATGAACAAAGGGACGATTTATATATCGGAGAGGAGTCTTAATTATTTCAGTTGTGAAGGCTTGTGTAAACAATGGTAGATCTATAGCTTTATGGCAAGGGCATAAGTTCATATTAGGTTAAATTAGAAACTTTTAGATTTGTGTATATATGATCCTTGAAACTTTAAAAAATATCTAATATGTTCTTTAAAGTTTCAATTTTGTATCCAATAAGTTTATGATATATTTACAATTTAAAAAAATTAAATATTCTATTAGACATAAAATTAAATTTTACGTATAGTAAGTCCTCAACTTATTTGAGATTTTTTAATGTATTTATTACTCACAAGATTGGAAGTTGAAGGTTCAATTAGATATAAAATTAAATTTTATGTCTAATATAATAATTAATTATAAAAGTTTTTAAATCTGTCTAAGACTTGTTGATATAAAATTGAAAGTTTGTGGATCTATCAAAATTTTTTTAGGTTCAGTGATTTATTAGACATAAAATTAAAAATAATATTTAGATTAAAATATATAGATATTTACATTGCCTAATTTAAATTATATATATATATATATATATATATATAAAGAATAACTCAAGAGCAGTAAAAAAAAAACTCAAGATCATAATTTTTTTTACGTATTCATATTATGGTGTTAACATGATTTATGCAAATTTTTGTATTTTAGGCAAATTATGTTACTTTTTCTTGTATTCAACCTTTGTATATTTATTCATTTGTATTGTACAGATTACTCAATCAATAATATTGAAACACAACATGGTATCAAAGACCCACTAGTTCTATCTTTTCTGCCACAACAACCGACTCAAGATCTTTGCTGCCGTGCGCATCTAAAAAAAATTCTGGGATGAAAGTGTTTACCTTATTTTTTTTATATATATATTCTATAAAGCAAGTTTTCTTATTTACAAGTTATCAGTTATTAAATTTAAATATCATTAAATGGTATAAATATATATGTTTATCTCTCCAAATAATTGCATTCACATTATTACCAAACCAACATTAATGTTTAGATATATTAAAATATATTTTTTTTCATCTTCAATTTTTGATTTCCATTTTCGTTGGCAACCTCCTTGCTTTATCCTCTCCATTTTCGACTGCCATTTACGCCAACAACTCCATTTTTCGACATGAACAATTGTAAAGTCATTTTCGCCACCAATTTCTCAATTGCCAACAATTACCATCTCTTATCTATTTCATTTTCTACACCCATTTTTGTTCCTGATCACACATTGTTATTTGGTTCCGTTTTCGTTTTCATAGTTTCCAATACATTTAGTTTTTTTATTTTACATTATTTTAATATTTGTCTTTAATAATTTATCTTATATATACCCAACATATACCCATATGTATATACTCATACCATGATAAAATAAATTTATATTCAATTTGACATTAATAGTTTATCCCACATATACCTCATATATATCCATACGTATATAACCATAATATGATAATTGTTTGTGTATACATTTCTTCATATATATCCAGTATTTTTTATCATACTTTATTTCATAAATATATCTTATAGTATAATAATTGTTCATGTATCCATTTTGTCATACATACCTTATATTTTTAGCCTTTAACAAATATATAATTGATATATACATATTTTTTTATCGTTGAAGTGACTATGAAATTGAATTAAATTCAATCCTAGTATGAACTATATATTCATCACATAATAATTATTCTTGCATCCATTTCTCCATACATACTCGATAAATTTAGTATTAAGTAGATATATACTTGATATATACCTATTTTCTTTTTTGTTAAAATGACTATGGAATTGAATCAAGTTTCATCATAGTATGAACTATATATTCATCGTCTATATTAAGTATTACATATATTCTTAAACCTATGAAATATGCCAAAAGAAAAAGAGAATGACAAAGTCGGTTAGCACATAACATTTGTCAAAATATATACAATATATTATATCATATGAAATACAATTTTTTGCAAATATATACACTGTCATTCAATTTGTATTTTATGGTAGATAGTGTATATATTTCTGTACTTAACCCTTCATATAATGTATAATATCAACATCATACTATGTATATATAGGCATAACAGTGCATATATTTCTGTACTCAACCCTATCTTCCTTTCTTCAATTATTTCTTATAAACCTCAAAATATAACATAAATATTAAAAAAAAAAAAAAAGGAAAAGGAACTTCTCCCTATCTTTTCCTATTTTCCCTTATCCAAGACCTAACTTCACAGTCACCATCGTCCTCCAGCAGCAGTCACCTCTAACTCTTCGTTGGTGCGCCTTCTCTGACTAGCAAACCACACACCAGTGTTGTCGATCGTCTTTTTCGACAGAAGTGAAGCCGTGCACGATAGATTTGCAAGCCCACGCATTTTTTGGTGTTTTTTCCCCGACCAATTCATCGCTTCTTCTTTTCCCTATTGTTATCTATCTGTAGCCATCACTGCACCACCCAAATGCCACCACCCTCCAATTGATGCCCATATTATTAAATAGCAAAATGTGGGAGAAAGAAAGAGGTTCATGGACATAAAGAACTTACCCGATGCTATAGATGGTGTATATTTTTCGTTGTTCAGAAGTAAAACCCGAACTACAATCATGTACTGTTCATCGTTTATGGAGAAAAAACCCTAGTCTTCCGTTCAGGGGTTTTGCTCACCGGTGAGACCAGTTGAGAGATATTTTGCGAGTGGAAGAAACTTTGGGGGGGATTGTGACGTTTTGGCGGTTGTTGAGAGTATTTTATCCGTTTTTAGGAAAGAATTTCAAATCGTAATGAATACGAACTATTTTTTCACTTTTTATTATTTTATTAATTTTTCTTAATTTTCATATAAAGAATGGGCAATATTGTAAATGGCTTCAATTATAGCTTTTATCTAATAAAAAGTTGGACATTTATGCAAAATTAGAAATTTTTGGACACTTTTGTAAAAAGGGATATACTAAAGGACCCATTTTTGTAGTTTTCTTTTGATTTTTTATTCCAACTATAAGACAAAAATGTAATATTTGATGTATTGAGACAAAAGTTGAAGGTCCCTGATAAATCCATGTAGTTATCCTATTATCTTGGGATTTTTTTTTAAAATAATGTAATTTAAAAAAGAAATAACAAAAATATGGTGATTTTGAAAGTATTGTTAAATTTAGGGTAGATAAATCGTGTACATGGGCCACGATTTAGACGATTTAGCTAAATCGTGGCCCGTGTATGCGTAAAGGTTATTGAAACGCGGCCCACGTTAGCGAGAAAGGGCAAACTCGTGTACCATGTACATGTTTTTTGTGCCACATTGCACCACCTAGCGGCTTTAAATGCCAGGTAGTTGACACGTAACTCGTGTACGTGGTACACGATTTCCATATGGATCTCGTGTACCATGTAAGCGGGTTCCATATGGATGCGATTTCAAAATCAAAACACTCGCATCCCTTTCTCTCTCTCTGCCCGCCGATTCTCTGGAATATCTGTCCCACCTCGCTGTGTTTCAAGAAAAATCGCCACCGGCCCCTTCCTCTGCTTTGCGTTATTCGTCGTTGGTTGAAGGTTGTTTTTTTCTTTCTTCAGAGAAAATAAGGTCTTGCATGAGCCTAATTAACCTATTTGCAACAATCACAAATTCTGTTCAGGACATAAATTAACAAATCTAGGGCTTACCCCCCCCCCCCCCCCCTCCCAAAAAAAAAATTCAAGAGAGCTGCAAAAGCAAAAGAAGAAGAAAAAGAAGACCCAAATGATAATCAATTGCATGTGTTCATTGAAACCCAATTTCCAAAATTCCAAAAGATAAATGAAAAATACCAAATGGAAGATAATTTTATTAAATAAATAAAATTGACCTAGTAAATGAAAATTGTTTGGTTAGGAAGAAACAGACAATCAGAACGATTTCATTAGTAAAAAACGAAAAGAAAAGGAAGGATAGGTAAAACGCAATCCATTGTTTGTACAGAAAGCTTCCATTGAAAAAAAGAAAATACACAAAAACAAAAAGTAAAAAAAGGGTACCTCAATAAGAGACTCAAAGGGGGTGAGGTTGAATCGAACCCCAAATCGAAACCAAATCTGAAACCAGAATCCTTCTCTCTCCTCTAATACTTAATTACGAAAAATCCGATTGTATAGAATCGTATAAGAATAAATAATGACGAAATAATTGATGGGGGTAAATAAATAAGGCATGAAGAACAATAAATGGCATGTGAAATTCCCGAGGGGGAAAAATAAAGGAAAAAAAGATAGATGTAAATCGTGTATATGGTACACAAGTTCCACGTAAAACGTGTACACGAGTTCCACATTACTCGACAACGTGTCACCACAAGTAAATCGTGTACCATGTACACGATTTAGCTACTCTATTTTAAATAATACTTTTCTTTTATGCCTTGAGTTTGTAATTTCTTTCTTTTTTTTTTTACATTTTAAAAATTTTTAGTTTCAAAACTACCTCAATTTTGTCATTATTTATTTAAACAACATTATCTAAAAAATTAGCCTTATTATCTTGTAAGAGATTTTAGTAAGAGAAGAAAAGTGACTTGAGGGTTAGAAAGGTCATCCAAACTCACTCCATCCTATCTCGGTCCATTGACATATCATATCACCATGAAGAAAATAATAAAAAACAATAGTCCATTAATCATAGGATATATATATATATATATTTTATCTTTTTGGTTTTTACTCACAATTCTATAGAACATTCTAACACCATCAAATTAAATAAGTAACAAAATCCACTTCACAATTCCCAAACAACAAACATTCCAATGAAAGCAATGATGAAAAGAAGATGTATAGGGGGGAGAGAGAAGGGTCATTTTTCAAATATAAAGTAGCAAAAAGGATCAGTTTGCAAATTATAAAGTGGCAAAAAGGATAAGATTCCAAGTATCAGGAACACCAGGGAGGCACCAATGACTGCAATCAACAGGGGTAGAATTGGCAGTGTAATTGGAAGGATGCCCATCTTTTCTAAGTTGAGTCAGCAGTGTGATATCAAGCAAATGCACAGGCGTCACGATGTCGTTTAGGACACTCTTCACTATGACTTCTCCTTCAAGGCTTGGCCCTGGATAGCTTGGCCCTTTTATTGGCTGCTTCTCTCCTTGGCAATTCTTTGTTGATGCCTCTCCCCAATCCTTTCCACTACATCAACAAAAAAATAATCATAATAATATAATAATTCAAGTATTTTTTTGATTGTTTGTGAGATGTTTTGAATTTGAAAACAACAATCATCTTTTATGTATGTTGTTATTAAAATTTTCGTATAATATTAAATTTAACGTAGCATATCAAGTTAAACTTTTAAGTCTAATGTTGATTTAGCATACTATTAGAGCAGGAGGTCTTACAATTCAACCCTTTATAATGTTATTTTCACTTGTGAATTTTGTGTAAATTTTTGAACTCATGAGTAATTTACAGTAATCCATCCACTTAAACTTTTGGATTTAGTGGTGTTTTAATAATTTTAACTATTTGTGTGTATTTTTTTCTCTTTCATGGAATGTTTGTGAAACATTTGATAATGAGATGTTTTGAATTTAATCTCTCTTTTTTGTGTGTGAAAACTACAAAAATCTTTGAGGATGTGTTATTGATTGTATGTGGGTGTGTTTTTCTTTTCTTTTTCTTTTCTCTTTCCTTTTTGTTGGGTAATGAGATGTTTTTAATCTAATATTTCTACTAAAACCAGAAATATCTTTAAAGATATTTTGATTGATTGATGGTCATTCTTTCTTGGGCTCTTTGTGGGCGATGAATTCAACCACTAAAAAGATATTTAAAAAAAAAAAACTAATTAATTACATTATTTGTTTTAAAAAAATATTTTACACATCCATTCGAACATAGTTCAGTTGATAAAATACCAAATTAACATTTTAAAGATAGATTACACTCGCAATTGTTGAACTAAAAAAAATACATTTTACATCACATCCTACTTTATTCGTGTTTGGATGGATTTTAATGATTTCAAAATTTTATGAAAAGGTATATTTTGATTCTTAATTGTTAAAAACCAAGATTTTAACTCTTGAACATGGAGAAATAATTGTTCAAATCGATGTTTAGAATCACAGTCTTTTTTTTAATTCAATTTAATATAATATATGTAAAAAACATATATAAATAGATTAAAAAAATAGAACTTACTCAATATGAACTGCTGAAACACCTTGGAAGAAAACAGTGGTGTTTGAAGGATCAATATTGTTGTCAAGCCATTTACCCCAAGTTGTCAAACCAATCTTGAATGCTTCCATTCTATCCATTTCTTTCACCACTTTGTTACCTACTTGAAAGAAATCCCATCTACACAACCAACAAATTTCTAATTTAATATCAAGGGTGTATTGCTTTACAACTTATTCAAATTTAGGGTTTAATACAGAGAAATTAAAAAAAAAAAATTAAGGTTAGTCAAATCTCAGTTTAGTTCTTAAGAACCTGTTTAATAACCATTTGATTTTTAGTTTTTGAAAATTATGTTTATTTTCTCATCATTTTTTTACCATGTGTTTCACATTTCTTAAGAAAATATTTGAATTCTTAGCCAAATTTCAAAAACAAAAATAAGTTTTTGAAACTACGGTCTCGTTTGATAATTATTTGGTTTTAGTCTTTGAAAATTAAATTTACAAATACTACTTCCACCTATAAATTTTATTGTTATGTTATCTACTTTTTACATATGTTTTCAAAAACCAAGCCAAGTTTTAAAAACTAAAAAAAATTAGTTTTCAAAAATTTGTGTTTTGTTTTTGAAATTTAACTAAAAACTCAAATGTTTTCTTAAGAAAGATGAAAATCATTGTAGGGAATATGAAAAAATCATCGTAGAGAAATTGTGAGAAAACAAACACAATTTTAAAAACTAAGGCCCCGTTTGATAACCATTGGTTTTTAGTTTTTAGTTTTTGAAAATTGGGTTTGTTTTCTCACAATTTCTCTACAATGGTTTCTATCTTTTCATACAATAGTTTTCATCTTTCTTCTTTCTTAAGGAAACGTTTGAGATCTTAGCCAAATTTCAAAAACAAAAACAAGTTTTGAAAACTATTTTTTTAGTTTTCAAATTTTGGCTTGGTTTTTGAAAATATATGTAAAAAGTAGATAACAAAACCAAAGAAACATATAGGTGGAAATAGTATTTATAGGCTTAATTTTCAAAAACCAAATGGTTATCAAATGGAGCTTAAATGATTATCAAACGGGACCTAAACTTTTAGTTTCATTTTATTTTAGTTATGAATTATCAAAATGTCTATTTTAGTCATTAATTTTTTTAAAAAATAACCATTTTGAGTCTTTAAATGATATTATGCCATCAACACCCAATACCCAACCTACCTCGATGAACTTATATGATTTAAGTACATGCCAACACCAATACGTCAATATACCCATATTCAAAGTCATATCATTTATATATGTTAAACAATTGACAGCATGAATGACGACAACAATGACCAAATTTGTAATTTCTTAGAATCTAGATATGAAAAATGAAATAAATTTGAAAACTTAAGAGACAAAATGGGATTCAAACCAAATAAAAAAATTTCCCTTCATTTTTGTTGGGAAGCCCCTCAAAAGTTGAAAAATTGCAAAATGGGAATGGAATAGGAGTTTACTTACGTCTTATAATGGCCAGTGTGCGTCCACCAATGATAAGTGTTGAAGATCAACAAGTCAACGTTTTTCCATTGATCTCCACTGCTAATGGAATCCAACTTCAGCACTCTCCCTATTGTCTCTTCAACCAAGTCCACTAGAAACCCATTTTTCAAATACATGATTGATGTCCCATATTCCTACATACACATACCCCATGAATAAAAACATTTCAAATTTTGGTTGTATTACAAATTTAGTCTCGAACTTTTAAACGTGTGTCTAAAAGGTCTTTGAACTTTAAAAATTTTATAATAAGTCCTTAAACTTTCAATTTTACGTCTAATAATCCCTGAACTTTAAAAAGTAACTAATAGGTCCATAAACTTTTAATTTTGTGATTAATAGGTCTTTGACCTATTTAACATTTTTTAGATCCACAAACTTATTGGACTCAAGGTAGAAAATTTAGGAACTCATTAGACACTTTTTCAAGTTTAGAAATTCATTAGACAATTTTTTAAGTTTGGGACCTATTACACACAGTTTTAAAAGTTGCTATTAAACTTGAAATATGACCTATTTTTTATTTTTAAAAAATAGATATAAGATTTAAATTTTTTTGTCGTTGGTCAACATTTGCACTAGTTTGATTTTGGTCTTTATGTTCACCTCAACCAATCTTAAGAAATAATTGTTTAACGCTTGTTGTTTAGAAGCTCGTAAGATTTTAATATTCTAAATGGGGAGCCATAATAAAGTTTGAACTCATGTTCCCCAATTACTTTAAAACTTTTTTAGGCAAAAATCAATTTATTCACCTAATTTTGGAGTTTGTATCAATAAAAACTCTAAATTAATAATTGTATCAATTTAAGCCATGAACTTTCATAAATGTATCAATTTTCACATTCTGTCAAATTTCGTTTTAAAAAACATTAGTTTACACATGTGCAAACTTATAAATTCTATCCATCAAACCCCTAAACTATCATAAGTGAACTAATTTAGGCACTCGATTTGAAAATCGTGTAGAATTCTTCAAAAATCTAGACCATCTATTTGAAAATCGTCAATTATTTGACACAAATGATCTAAATTGATTCACTTATGAAATTTATCCATTAAACCCCTAAACTATCATAAGTGAATCAATTTAGGCACTCTATTTAAAAATCGTGTAGACTTCTTCAAAAATCTAGACTCTCTATTTGAAAATCGTCAATTATTTGACACAAATGGCCTAAATTGATCCACCTATGAAATTTCATGAGTTTAATTGATATAATTATAAATTTGCACACGTGTAAACTAATCTTTTTAAAAAAGAATCTGACAAATGGTGTAAATTGATATACTTATGAAAGTTCAGTGTTTAAATTAATACAATTATTAGTTTAAGGTTTTATTGATACAACCACCAAATTTTTGGGGCATCAATTGACTTTTACCCAACTTTTTTATAAAAAATTTATAAACTTTCGTTATTATTTTTAACACAATTAGCCTTTAAACTCTACATAAAAATAGTTTTGATCCCCAAATTTATAAAGTGCATTTAACACACATATATAAAAGTATAAGGACTAAAATAAGATTCCAATCAATAAATCGAAAAACATGTATATTTTTTAAATTTTGGAGGAACAAAAAGAAAAGTGCTAAATAATTATCATTCTGAATGAACCTTGTGTGATATGAAGTTGGATGATGTAGTCAAATTTATGGATCTTTTTTTTCATTATAAAAATGATTATGAATGTAAAAACAAAGTAAATATATTTTCAAGAAAGATTAAAATATTTAAAATAATAATAATTTTTATCCTTAAACTTGTAAAGTTAGATCAATTTTCACCATAAACTTTTAATTTCATCAAATTGCACCCTCAAACTTAAGTATGTGTTGCAATTTTAACCTTAAACTTAAAAAAGTGTTGCAATTTCCCCCCTCTTATACGTTTTCATTCTAAATATCGTTTAAAAAGTATTCGCACGTGCGTTCAATGAATTATAATACATATGCATCCTACAAAATTGATAGAATTTCAAAGAAAAAGTGCGTTATAGCTAACTTTTGTTAAAGTTTGTGAATTTTGATCAAGTGATTCAATGATTAATTTGTACATTAATCAAACAAAAATTTGTGCAAAACTAGATATTATTAAAATTAGTGAGATTATGGAGATTTTTGTATTGCTTTTTGTTAAAATTAGTGGGTGAATTAGCAAAAATTGAATCGTGAGTAGAAATTGCCACACTTATCTAAGTCTAGGGTCAAATTTGATGAATTGAAAGTTGGTTAAATTATACAACATACCCCTAAACTTTGGGATAAGTTTCAGTTATGCTCCTAGACTTTGAAAAGTTTCATTTTTATCTTTTAACTTTGAAATTTGTTTAAAAAAATGTCCTTTGAGAGTTTTTTCGTTAAAATTGACGTGACGACTAATGTATAAAAATTGAAAGACATACGTGACGTCATTTACAACATCATTTATGTAAATTAAAGTGGCATCTAATGTGTAAAAATTGATTAAGTAAATGATTTTAACAATATCTTTTAAGATGATATAAATGGTAACAATGATTTTAATTTTATATATATATATTTGTAAAATAGCACACACGTCTTCTAGTTTTTACACAACAGCTGTCATGTCAATTTTTACCTTTTATCTTAACAGAAAATATATTTTCTGGAACTATTTCAAAATCCAATGGTATTTTTTTGGGACAAATTTTAAAATTTAAGGATAAAATTGAAACTTTTTAAAGTCTAAGGGTATAATGGAAACATGTTCCAAAATTCAGGAGTATTTTGTATAATTTAAATTTAAAATTTATGGTGAAAATTGATATAACTTGATAAGTTTAGAGATAAAAATTGATTTTTTTTTCTAAAATATTTTTACTAAAAAGGTTTAGAGAATATTATTTGAGTTTTAAAAAAGAAAATGACAAGCATATACTTACACGAAATAAAAATGTAGAGAGAGAATGGTTGGTGGTGAGGGTATAATTGGAATTTGGGACAGCACTGTGAAGCATGCATGTTAATGACTGCCACATGTTATTACTCAGTGAATCTCCCACAAGCATTATCTTCTTCCCTCTGTACCTTTCCAGCAAATCTCGACCGTTGAATCTATTCATCAATAAAAAAATGTATGGATGAGATAATAAGCCATTATGAAACGATATCATTTTGGCTAAATATAAACGACCGTGGAAGGTGGAACCCGTTTTAATACTATAACTAGTTTATCAACTTTTTATCTTTTTCGCTAAATTATAAACGTACCCTAGAACTTTGTTCTTGTTTAAAAAATAATTCTAATCTTTCAAAAATTGCAGATTATCGTTAACATTTCATAAATATTTCAATACTACTCTTGGATAGAATATTGTAGAACGTTGGATGAAAGTCGACGTGTCTGAATGTCTTTTTTTTAGACTTAATTTAGACAAGTGTCTTAATTACTGTCATGTTGTTCCAGATCATGGCCATATCGATTTTCTATCCAACATTCTAAAATGAAATTCATTATAAAAAAATTATAAAAAAATAAGTATAATTTTTAAAAATAAAAAATTAAATGATTATAAAATGAGACTTAAAATAGTCAATTTCAAAACTATAAGTCTATAAGAAGCAAAATTGACCAAAGCTTAATAAAAAATGAAAAGAAAAACTAAGATGACAAGTACTAAAAATAAGATTCAAACCAAAATACAAATATATATTTTTAAATATTTTAATTCATTGTCGATTTTTTGAAATACGAGCATCGCAGTAATTCAAAAGAAGAAATTCAAAAAACGAATTATTGTAGTTGATCGGAGAAAGGGGGTACCTGGGGAGGTCACAGCCACGGGGCTGCCACCCGAACTTGAGGTAGTCGGAGTCTGGACGGCCATTTTTCCGGCAGTTAAATCCGTCTCCGATGAAGGGGCAATCCGACGCGTCGTAAAGCGGGTACGACACGTCGTAAACCCAGCTTCCGTCGTAAAACCCACACCCATTATTATTATTATTATAATTGTTAGTCCATTCCTTCAGCCGCCCCGAAGAACTGTCTCCGACTCCGTCGACGACCCCACGGCGGTGAAAAATTTGCAGAGAAATCAAAAATATTACGCCGCCGCTGAACCGGGCGGAGGAGAAGCCCATCGGAGGAGGAGCTGAAATGTGAAAAAAGTAGAGAGAGAAAAAGTCGAAGGTTGAAGAAGCGGGAAAGTTGAGCGTGAGGAGTTGAATTTGCGAGTTTTGGTGGGGAGATCGAGAAAACGTTGCAGTAGAAAGAGAATGTATATGGAAGCTGCAAAGCCAGCATCCACTCATTTCATTTTCATTTCTTTTTTCTTTTTCTTTTTTAAGAAAAAATTCTTGATAGTCCCACTGCTTTTGTGAAAAGTACTCGATTAACTACGGAGATGTCTATTTTTCTTGCATGTACCTGCCTCTAGCGAGGTAAAATATCCCCATTTAGATAGAAAATGGAAAGAAAGTGGGAAATAAATTTTTTTCCATTAGCTAAACAGGACATTCTCTGCCCTCGTCTCGTTCCCATCCCTACCCGATTTCTTATTTTCTTTTTTTAATATATATATTTGTATATATATAATAAACAATAAATTCAAACTTTTATTAAATAATCAAATTAAAAAAATAAAAATTATAAACAAAAAATTATTCCTCGTGGGGAACCAGATCCCCATGAATTCCCCACATAAAATCTTCATCCCGTTCCCTACAAAATTAAATGCAAATTTTTACAGATATGAGAAATGAAATGGGGGCAGGGTCGGAGACCGGAAAATCATTCCTTGATTTCGCCTCGTCCCGTGGACATCTCTAATTACCTACTAACTTAGAGATAAAAGAGAGATTTTCTTTCCTTAAACAATAAATAAATAATTGTTAGATCTTTGGTTGGTGATCAATAGAAATATCCAGTGAGGAGTGAAGTATTGTTTTACTTTTATTGAAATATAATTGATTTAGTTCATAAAGTTTTGTAACAATTTAGTCTACATAATAATTTAGTTCTTGTAATTTAAAATTTTTAATAATTTAGAGCATGTTTAGAAGTGATTTAATTATAATTACTATAAATCACTATGGTAAAAAGTATTTAATTATAAATCATTTTAATATTTAGTTTTATAATTTTAAAAGTGATTAATTAAAAGTGTTTATTTAAACGAGGAATGTTTTTATTTTTTTTAGAGTGGTTTTAAAATCGCCCTAAATTACTAAAAGGAACATTACATTTGAGAGAAAAAAAAAGTAAAAAAGTGAGACAGATTGTTAGATAGAGAAAATTGTTAGAGAAAGTGATACAAATTTTAAAGGAGATAAGAAAAATAGCCCTTTTTTCTCAAAAAATTTAAGGTGATAATAGAGTGATAGAAAACCAATTTTGAAATGTATAGCAATAGCCATTTTAAAAATCAAATTTCTATTAATATTTGATAAAAAGATTAATATTACAGAAAAAAACCATCTCCCAAGTCAGGAGTATAAATCGCTTAAAGTGATTTTAGATTTTTTTTCAAAATCACCCATGAGTAATTGCCAAAAATTCCTATTTTGAAGTGAAAGTGGTTTTTTCATAAGTAAAATTGATTTTTTTTATGAGTACAACAAATGTGAGAATAATATATAAATTTGAACCTCTAACTTCAAAAGAATGAGTACACAATGTGACTAACAATTTTGCACCATTAAATATAGATTTGAATATCTATTCGTCCCCTAATAACCATTTGATATAAATTCGGGTACTTTTGCAATTTTTTCTTATACATCCAACAATATAAAACTTTCAACCACATTGTGGTGGTCTCTTCGAATAATTTTTCATCAATTATACTACACACCTCTTACGCTCTCTCTAAAATATGAATTGATCTGAAACTCAAACAAAATAAAATTAAGAATATGAATATAAATTATTACGTATGCATTCCATGATCTAACCAACATTAACAAAAGATATAAAAATGAGTCGATTTCATAATTAAAACTCTTTAAAATTCATAAAAATTTAATAGACGCCAACAAAATAGATAATAAGTAAATAAAAGAGTACCAAAAAGATTAATCAAAGCCCACACAACATTCCTTTATTGCACCCCAAATAAAAAACATTTCCCTTTAGACCTTAAGAAAAAAAAGTACTTCATTTTTTGAGAAATATCAATTTCCCCCTAACTTTATCCAAATAGTTGTGTTGTAAACTTGTAATAAGAAATAAGGAAAAGTAATTTTTTATTTTTTATTTTTTTAAAAATTGGGAGATTTTTTAAATAATGAGATTGTAAAATATGAGATTCCAAGTATCAGGAACACCGGCGAGGCACCAATGGCTACAGTCCGATCCGGTTCTGCCACTTAAGCCATAGTTGGAGGGATGCCCATCTTTTCTCAACAATGATAGGTCTGTCACGTCCAGTAAGTGAATGGGCTTTGTGATTTTGCTTAGCGCCGCCTTCAGCACCGCCACAGCCGGCGGCGAACCGCCTGGATAGACGGAGCCGGCCACCGGTTCTTTTTGTCCTACACAACTCTTTGCTCTTGGTTCTCCCCATAGAGTTCCACTGATATTTATATCATGAAAAATTCTCAGTTTAAATTTTAAATAGTGATTTTTTTTTTTGAAGTACTTTAGAAGCATAAAAGATGTTTTTGAAAGACTAATTAAGCTTGTCTGTTCTTATTTTATGTGAGGAAAAAGATCAAGTTTTACAATTGAATTTAAGTAAATGAGTCTGTTTGAATCTAAAATTCAATTTCATTTGTGTAAAGTATGGCAATTTGAAACCTACATCAGAATAAGTTGTGTAATTATTACTTAAGTATATGTTTGTTTTTGTTTTACATTAAGAAAAGTTCAATTTTTACCCTTGAATTTAAATAGATGAGTTTAACTCAAACTTTCAATTTTATTAATTTAAATCTTGAAATGAATAAGTATTGCAATTTAAACTCTACATTCGAGTAAGTGATGCAATTAATAACTTTAGTTTTTTTTTTTTTTTTTTTTTAAAATTGACTTGAGATTAGATGAGACCATCTTTGTTGGTGTTGGTTCTTCTACCTATGCTAGAAGATTTTTTGTTAGTACAATGTTGTTTGATTTTAATTAGTTGAATTTAGGCATTTTGTTGCTAAGTTTGAATGTTTTCCATCTACTTGATTTTGTGGCTAGATTCAAGTATTTTTATGATTCAATTTGGGCATTTTTATGTGATGTTGGATGCTTTGTAATTTTATATGATTTATTAATTCATTCATGAACACTTTTTTTTGTTTAGTTTTGACAAGGTATTAACTTCTAAAACTTATTTGACTTTAAATGAATAAATTAGAAGTTAAGATTAAAATTGACACACTCATCTAAGTTTATGAGTAAATACTAAAATTTTTCATTTATATTATTTTTATTCCTTCTTCTCTTAAGAAAATTTCTCCATTGTTAGCCGAATGTCAAAAACAAAAGATTGTTTCTTTGAAAGCTATTTTGTATTGATTAGAATTTTGAAAATCTAAAATTGTAGATTAAAAAAAAAAAAAAAGTAGATAGTCCTTTTATTTAAAAAAATTAAAAAAAATAAAAAGAAAAGGTGAAAGAAAGTTAATTATCAAATGGACAATTTGATTAAGGTTTAAAAGAATAAATTACAAAACAAATAAATTGTGTTTTTTTAAGAAAAAAGAAAAAAAAAAACTTGTTAGGTTGGCTTGAATCTATCACGCAAACTTCAATTATTGTTAAATTATGCCAAATAATTTCGATCAACAGTGCCGCTCATTCATATGGTTGTTGCATTTGACTTATTATTATTATTATTATTATTATTATTTATATAGAGATTTTATTTTTCTTTAATGAAGAATAAGAAGAAAAATGTAGCACTCAATTTGAGAATAGCTCATTGAATAAGACACTAATTACTATCCCAAAGTCGATTATTCAATCTTCTATCATGTAATTATTGAACTCTATATATATATATATATATATATATATATATATATATTAGATGTTCATGGAATTTCATCTCAAAACCAATTGACAATAAGAGTAGTAATTCAACAATCTTATAAAGATTGTGAGGTCTATTCATCTTTCTAATGTGGGATCCTCAACATGTCCCTCAAGATAGTGTTTCTTTTGAATTCACCATTTTTTGGGTCGGATCTCAATTTTTGGACATTTGGACTTCATGGGCTCAAAACCAATTGGCAATGAGAGAGGTAACCCATGCATCTTATAAATATTAAGAGGTCTCCTCCTATATCCAATATGAGATCTTCAACAATAATTGATATGACCCTACTAAGTTATTGAGAAACTTCAAAATTCATATTTAAATATTTTTTAAAATTGTTGCTTTGAAAAAAAAAATAGATTAGGGTAAAGAACTTACTTGTAATGGGATGGAGAAATTCCTTGGAAAAATACTTTATTTCTTTGAGGATCAATGTTGAGATCAATCCATCTTCCCCAAGTTGCCAGAGCCTTCTCAAAAGCTACCATTCTATCCATATCTTTCAACACTTCTTTTCCTATTTGAATATAATCCCAACTGAAAAAAAAATTAAAAAGCTTATAATTTAACTTTAATTTAAAATTCTATTAGACATGACCTTAAAAACTTAGTAAATAAATTTATATTTTAATTTTTTTTCAAGCACAACATTTTAATTTTAAATCAAATTCCATTGGCAATGTAATCATTGAAGAGTGGTTTGCTCATAATTAAAAAATTATTCTGAAACCAACTAATAGAGGGAGAAGTACTTAGGACTCACGGTTGAGAAGGTCCTCTACGGTTCCACCAATGCCAAGTATTGAAAATGAGGAAGTCAATGCCTTGCCATAGCTTAGCTGATCCTCCATTAATGGTGTCCAACTTCAACACTCTCCCAATCTCTTCTTTCACAACATCTACTAGATATACATTTCTCTCTAACATCACTTGCACGTCATATTCCTAAATCATATCATTAATCCCCAAATTTATTCGTTTCTCTTTCGAGAGAGGCTTTGAAATACTATTGATATAAGTTATTGCGTATGGAAATGTAATGCGAATAAGTGCAACTTTTTTATAGTGTTACAAAAAGTGTTAAAGTTATGAGATTTAACATACCCTGAAAGTGAATGTGGAAACATCTCCAACCCTTGTTAGATTGTAAGGTGCGTCTGGTACAGCAAAGTGAAGCATGCATGTCAAAGATTGCCATTGATTTCGACTAAGTGAGTCTCCGACGAATAGTATACTTTTTCCTCTAAATTTCTCTAAAAAAAGTTTTCCATCAAACCTAAAATAGAAAGAATGCAATTAGAATGTACTAAAACAAATGCAATTAGAATTTATTGCTGTTAGTTTTAGAATTTGGAATCGATCAAAGAAAAGTAATTCTTTTTAGAAAATAGTAAACTAAATTGAAACCAAAATGATATATAAAATGCAGAGAGGTCCGAAAACACAATAATAATAATAACCACCTATTCATATTAACAACTAAGTAAAGTCATAATTAGAAAAATAAATACAAAATAAACCTAATTAAAAAGAATTAGCAAGTTAAAATAGAAAAAGGGCAAAGTAGTAAATTTGGTTGCATCTTGAATCCTTGAGGCTTGATGAAGATTGTTAGGGAGGGATATAAAAGGAATAATGCAAAAAGATATGGGTAAAAATGGAATCGAGTGACAAACATTTTTCCATCTTACCCTCCGGGTAGATCGCGAAATTTGAAAACATGCTCCACGTGAAAGGAATCTTTGTTGTTATTTCATTTCTTAATTTAATTAAAAAAAGAGAAACCACCGAATTTAGTTTTAAAAATGTTGGATTAGAAGAAGACAAAGCACACATAACAAACACAGCTACGTGTATTTATGATATATATATTGTATTTTGATTAAATTGTAAATTTTGTTCCTACCAAAATTAAAATTAGTTTGATAAAACTCTCAAGAGACTATTTACGAAGATTTTATCAAACCACATAGGCTAATTCTAATATTTAAAATCATAAGTATTAAATTTCAACTTTTTCAAAATTATAAAGATCAAATTTGTAATTTAACTTTATATTTTCTTAATAATTATAATCCCCCGTATTATGATTAAATACAAGAAGCATTTTTCTTTTAAATACTGTTTCCTCTTCTATTTTAGTTAAATAGCAAAAGAAAAAAAAATAGAGATATACATTAAATTTTTGTCCAAATCGTACTTTGAGCATTAGATCTTATCTTAGGTTAGTCCTTAATAGAAAAAATCTCGCATGATTTGATAGTTAGTTGGACTGATTTAAAAGCTACAAACAGATAATTGGGTTAGAGTAGAAATTATATGTATTACTTTTCAGAAACCCAAACTTTGTCACTATCCAAAATTTCAAATTTTGGATGGAACCAATGTAGCTTTTGTTTTGCCAGCCAGTGTTAAAAGAAAATAATGTAACCTTCCATAAATGTGCAATAAATTAAACATTAAAAAAAAATTATATGTATAACTTTTCTATATGGAAATTATATATGTAACTTTTATATATAGAACATAAATTATCTCATCACCTTTCACACAAAACCCCAATGAATCTCTTTTAGTCAATGAATAAATTAGCCAATAGTCTTGTACTTCAATTATTTTAACTTTTGTTCATTTTAATCCTTATATATTTTCAAAACATCTATTTTAGTTTTTATACTTAAAAAAGTGATCGCAAAAATTTTATACAACAAAGATTCTCTAATACAAAGTTATGGCTCATCTAAACAAACTTATTAAGTGGACAAAAATCTAATGTACAAAGGCCAAAATTGACATTTTTAAAATTACAAAAATTAAAACGAACAAAAATAATTAAAATTAGAGAAATCCAAGTATCAACATAAATATAGTTCAACTGATAAAGACATAATGTTAGAGATTCAAATCTCCCACTAATACATCTTGGTGAACTAAAATATATATATATATATATATATATATATATATAAAGTAACATAGTTTTAAACCAACATAATTTTCCTTCTTCCTTTTTTTAGGTGAAAGATGTATCTTTATTTTACAAAAAAAAAAAAAAAAAAAACAGACAAAAAAGCGAAATGAATATAGGATTTCCGGGAAGTGCAGGGTACCTGGATAAATCGCAATGAAGAGGCTGCCACCTGTACTTGGTGTAGCCTAAATCCGGACGGCCATTTTTGACGCAGCTGAACTCGTGCTCCACGAAAGGGCAACTCGCCGCCGTGTACAGTGGGTAAGTCTCCTCCACAACCCAACTTCCGGCGAAGAAATTGCACTCCTCCGCCGCACCGGCCGCCGTCGAACCTCCAGAAACCAAAAAAATAAGAAGAAGAAGGATTCCTTGCACCAAAATCCCACTCCCACAAGCCATTTTCGTTTCCTCTCTCTCTCTCTCTCTCAATTCTGACACTGATCTGATGGGGGAAGAGAGAGAGCGGCGAAAATGAATGGGCCAATGGGAGAGAAAAAAAGGAGAGGAGAGAGAGAAGGGTAGTTTGGTAATTTCAATGAGGTCCCAGTGGTCATTTTGTTGTAAACAGAAGCGTTTTGGTTCCTTCACGTTAATGAGACCCTCCTGGCTCCTTCCAAGACTTGAACTTTCTTTCCATATAAATCCGAGTTTCCAAAGTTAGCCAACTAATTATTTTGTTTTATTTGGAAAATGAAAGAGATTTCATTTCATATTACTTTTTTAATTTAATTTAATTTTATTTCTTTTACAAGTTTGATGTTTAAAAAAAAAAATTGTCTTTACCTTCTATTTTGGCATTAAATTTTTAAGGTTATTCTATTTTGTTCTTTCCTATCATGTGTCTTACTTTAATTTCTAAACTTTTATAGTTATTTTATTGTGATTTTTTAACTTTTAAAATGTCTATTTTAACCTATAATTTTTTTAACATGGTCCAATCATCGTCTTTATTTTTAACCATTAATTGTCTAATAGATGGATAATATGACGTTAAATATGTGTTTTACTATTTTTTTTTTTCCATTTTGAGTTCAACCATACTTAGAGAGTGGAAATTTGAGGATCTAACTTTTGGTTGATGTTATAACGTCTTAACCAGTGGAGATATATTTTGGAGTGTAGAGATTTAAACCTCAAACCTCAAGGAAATGAGTATATGTCAATTACGTACCGTTAAACCATGCTTACTTTGGCCAGTAGAGCTATATCCTTCAGTGGGCTTGTATTAATATGTTGATGAGAAATTCTTTGGAGCCTCATAAGTTGGTGATAAATTGGTGGATATTGTGTGACATGTATTGGAGCCCCGTAGTAGTTTTTTGAAAATTCAAGGGATAAAATAAACCTTTTGAAAGTTTAGAAGCCAAAATAATTTTTTCTTTTATTTTAAGTTTAGAGATTAAAATAGATATTCCAAATGTTTAGAAACTACAATGATATAAACATAAAAGTTTAGGCCCCGTTTGATAATCATTTGGATTTTAGTTTTTGGTTTTTGAAAATTAAGCCTATAAATACTACTTCCATTTATGGTTTTACTTGTTTTGCCATATATTTTTTACCTATGTTTTCAAAAACCAAGCCATGTTTTGAAAACTAAAAAAAGTAGCTTTCAAAAACTTATTTTTGTTTTTAGAATTTGTCTAATAATTCAAATGATTCATTAAGAGAGATGAAAACCATTGTAGAGAAATTGGGAGAAAACAAGCTTAATTTTCAAAAACCAAAAACAAAAAACCAAATGATTATCAAATGGGGCCTTAGGGATCAAAATAATATTGAAATCGAAACATAATTATTGAAATTTTATTATTTTTAAAAATTAAGTTTGTCTATGAATAATACTTTTGCTTAGTTGTTCATATTTTTTCAAATATTTTAAAATTTTTAGTTAAATTTAACTTTTAAAAAAATTACTTTCTTTTTTTAAGAGAAAAAACAATTGTTAGTAAGTTGGTTTTTGAAAATAAAAAAGTAAAATAACATGATCATAAACTTTTTGCTAGAGATGATATAAATTATTCAAATGTTTTCAGATAATCATGATTGGTTGAGCAGAAAAATGTTGTGAAATACTTTCATTATGAGAAAAATAAATAAATTTAACCCTAAAACTTCATGAGATATACTAATTTTTACTATAAACTTTCAATTTCTTTAAATTACATCTGAAAGTTGATAAGTGTTACAATAACTATTTTAATATTAAAATAAGTATTACAATCTTTACTTTAAACTTGAATAAGTATTGTCATTGTTACCCTATGATGGTTGTGTGTTTTAAGAATCGATAAAAATAAATTAATGTGCATTCAATGAATTATTAAATATATATTTGATATGAAATTTTGATAGGATTTCAAATAAAAATGACACTAGAGCTAATTTTTCTATTATGTATTTCAATGGCTGATTTTGTACGTACTTTTTAAAAAAATTTACTTTACTTTTTGTTAAATTTAGTAAGTAAATTACGAGATTAATTTGAAGAAATTAAAAGTTTATGCAGAAAATTCATCCCATTGACAATTTTAGGGTAAAATTTGACTTTCTTTTCCTTTTATTTCTTAGGTTAAGTTATAAAAAAATACCCATAAACTTTGGAGCAAAATTCAATTATACTCTTAGACTTTGAAACGTTTTATTTTAACCCTCCAACTTTGAAATTGTTCCAAACAAAATCCTTGAAAAAAAATTCGTTAAAAAGATAAATAAAAATTGACGTGGTAGTTTTTTTTTTTTTTTTTTTTTTTTTTTTTTTTTGAAACAAAGACTTCATAAAGAAACACAACACCAACCTACACACACCCCCTTTCAAGAATGAGGGATAAAACATCCGCTGGAAAACACTCTTTCCAGACCAAAGAATTACCCGAAGAAGAAGCCAAAGCCGCTAGATTATGGGCAGCTTTGTTCTCCTCTCTAGGAATTTTACAAAAAGTACAACTGTTCACAACTTGCGAAAGGCTAAGAGCTTCATCAATAAAGAAACTAACCTCAGAAATATCCGACCAAGAACGGTTCAGGAGGCTAATAACTTCAAGGGAATCCGACTCCACCACAATGGGCGGGTTACGACCCTTCCAGAGAGAAACAATCTGCTTGAGACCGTCTACAACGGCTTTTGCTTCGAGCACCTTCACAGACCACTTACGATCCACAAAGGTCATCCCACCAACGACAGGCATTCCATTCCAATCCCGAACCACCCACCCCGTGCCGCCCCTATTAAAGCTATCTGACCAGGCGGCATCTGCATTCATCTTCCAATTGCCCTCTTGGGGAGGCTGCCAGCGGCCCGAGAGCAGCCCTCTATCCATTGCCTTACGACCAGGAACCGCAGGCTTCTCCCTTAAATGCAACTCCAAAAGTCTTTCGGTAGAACGAACCATCGCCTCAAAATCCGCCAGTTCATTGCCCAGGCGGATTTGATTCCTCCTTTGCCAAATATTCCACATCATAATCACAGGGCCTCTCAAGTCTTCTACCTTCACGTTTCTTCGAATACAGTCCCAGTAATCCAGAGATGACCATCTCCCCCTGCCCAAGGAAAAGGATCTAACATTAGAAGGGAAGAAATGATGCCATAAACGTTTTACATACCTGCATTCCCACATCAAATGACAAGTCGTTTCGTCAAAAACCCTGCAAAACGAACAACCCAAATTAGTTTCAACTCCCCTCTTGGACAGATTTGTTGCCGTCGGAATAATGTCGTTTAGAATTTTCCAAACCCCTATCTTGATCCTCGGCATCACATCAATCCTCCACAGAGCCTTCCAAAGATCGTGCAGCTCACTCCTATCAGAAGAAGACATCGGCTGAGCTGAGCGAGAATTGGAAAGGCCGAGAGATAGGCGCTTTTAACAGAGAACTTCCCTTTGCTGTCAGGATTCCAAATGATCTCATCTTTCGCTCGTTGACTCCCCAGAGGAATGTTCAGAATATCCTCAGCGTCTTGTGAGAGGAAAGCGCCTCTAATAGTTTCCTCATCCCACTCCCCATTCTCCCTGATGAGCTCCGCCACTCTCCTGGACTTGAGGGACTCCGGAATCAGAATCGGCTTGAAATTTCCATCGTTTGGCACCCACGGGTCTTCACCAATAAAGATATGACTCCCATTACCAACTCTCCACCTATATCCATGTCCAAACAGCTCACGCCCCCACAAAATACTCTTCCAGGTGAGAGACGGATTTAAGCCTTCCCCTGCTTTCAGAAAATCACCATTTTTGAAATATCTGCCTTTGAGAACTCTGGCAAGAAGACTTGAGGGGTTTTTGGAGATGTTCCAGCTATGCTTCGCTAGCATAGCCTGATTAAAAAGCTTAAAGTCTTTAAAGCCCATGCCTCCTTCCTTTTTAGGCGAACAGAGACGTTGCCAACTCCTCTAATGGATTTTCCTCTTACCCTCCGACGAACCCCACCAGAATCTACTGCACATAGCATTCAGCTCGTTACACAGACTATCAGGAAGCTTAAAACAACTCATAGTATACCCCGGGATGGCTTGCGCAACTGCTTTGATAAGGGTTTCTTTGCCTCCAGCTGAAAAAAGTTTGCCCTTCCAGCCCTGCACAACCTTCCACACTCTACTCTTAATTTCCTGGAACATATGTTTCTTATTGCGAGAGTTATGGGAAGGCAGACCTAGGTAGAGGCCAAAAGAACGCACAAAGTTCACTCCGAGACTCCCACAAATGGCATTGATTCTGTTTTGGCCCACATTCCTGCTGGTAATGAAAGAAGACTTCTCCTTATTGACCATCTGACCCGAAGCCTCTTCATACTCAAAGAGGACACCTTTAATAGCTTGACATTCCTGCACAGAATCCTTAAAGAAAAACACACTGTCATCAGCAAAAAGAAGGTGAGTAATAACCGGGCAAGAATTTGAAATTTTAAAACCAGAAATACGAGAAAAAGAAACTTCCCTGGATAGACGCGCTGAGAGGCCTTCAGCACATAAGAGGAACAAATAAGGAGACAGAGGGTCGCCCTGTCTGAGGCCTCGGGTAGGCTTAAAACTCAGGCCCGTCATTCCATTGATGACCACTGCAAAGCTTACCGATTCAACACACCTCATGATTAAAGAGACCCACTGAGGCCTAAAGCCAAAGCGCCTCATTATTTCGCGAAGATAACTCCATTCCACCCTATCGTAGGCTTTGCTAATGTCAGTCTTTAGGCCCACCCACCCAACCTTACCATTCTTCCTACAATTGAGAGCGTGGAAACACTCGAAACCAATTAGAGCATTATCAGTAATGTGACGGCCCGGGACAAAAGCCGACTGGGAAGGGGAGATGAGCACATCAAGGACTGTTTTCAGCCGGTTCGCAATGGTTTTTGCAATCAGCTTGTAAATTACATTACACAGGCTAATAGGCCGAAAGTTTGTCATCTGAGTGGGGTTCTTCGACTTTGGAATAAGAGATATCAAAGTATTATTTAAGGACCCGAGCCCCTCCTCCTCATTTAGAACTTTCAGGCAGATTTTCAAAGTTTCATCGCCCACAATGTTCCAATAATTTTGAAAGAACAGGGCATGCATACCATCAGGACCCGGAGCCTTGGAAGGATGCATCTCTTTCAGCGCAAATTCCACTTCCTGCCTAGTAAAAGCCTTATCAAGGTACCTGGCCTGATCTTCCGATATTCGATTATCCACACAGCTAGTAATCTTCTGAATGGCTACCTTATCCGGCTGGGACGAAGAAAAAAGCTTCTTAAAATAATCTGTAGCTATCTCACTGGTCTCCCACTCCTCCTCCCTCCATTGGCCCTGATCATCAAACAAACCGGAGATCTTATTCACTTTCCTCCTGTAGGAGGCTTTGGAGTGAAACCAGGAGGTATTGCGGTCCCCCCACCTCAACCAATCTTCGCGAGATCTACTCTTCCAGTTGCGCTCCTCTTCAACGAGGAGTTCTTCAAGCTCACGCTCAAGGCGAAGCCACTCTCTTCTCCAGTCCCCTACTTTAGCATTGGCAATCGCTGACAAAGCAGCTTCCTTTTTAAGGATGGCCCCTTTCAACGAACCATTCAGACGCTCTCTGTCCTACGCTTTGAGACTTTGAAGGCAATGGTCAATTTTCCTCTTAAACTGGCTTTGACTGCAGGCTGAGCTATCCTGCCAAGCTCGTTCTATAACCTCTTTGCTTCCTTCCATATCAACCCATCTCTCCTCAAACCTGACAATTTTCTTCCTTCTGTCATAAGACACTCTCGAAAAGTGGGGGAAAGAATCCCAAGAGGCCATGATAGGCCTGTGATCGGAGCGGCGGAAATTTAAATGATCCACACGCACCGAAGGCTGAAACTCTCGCAATTCATTGTTTCCAAGGAATCTATCCAACCTTTCCCAAATAAGGTTCCCAGAGAAATTCCTATTAGTCCAGGTAAACATATCACCATTGAAGCCTAGATCGAAGAGGTTACAATTGTCCAGCGTATCCCTAAAGGCAATCATTTGCCTCTCGTTTCTCTCAGAACCACCCTCCTTCTCAAAACCCAACAAAATCTCATTAAAATCACCCCCTATCAGCCAGGGAAGAGAACCCATGGAACTAAGTCTGTCCAGAAGCTTCCAGGACTCGCTTCTATCCTCTCTTTTCGGATTACCATAAAAGCCGGTGAAACGCCAACATCCCTCGTCTCCCGTTATGATTGAGTCAATATGGCCGTTAGAAAAAGATCGAATATCCACTTTAATCGAACTTCGCCATAAGAGAGTGAGACCCCCACTACGGCCCCTGCACTGCACACTAAAACAACCCTCCATCTGGAGCTCGGCCTTTAGCTGGCCGTCATACTCGCCTCTATGCTTTGTTTCTGATAAAAAAACTAACTGGGGATTGACCTCTTCGACTAAAAGTCGAAGGTTTCGGAATGTTCGAGGGTTCCCCAATCCACGAACATTCCAACACAAAGTTTTCATGGCGACCGGCGGGGTTGGCAACCAACCTCCGCCGATGTATCAGTAATAACTCTACCCTCTGTGCAAATCCTCTTTTGCTCTAAAGGAAAATCAGTGGGTACCAATTCGTGTTTCTGTCCTGCAACTCCTTCCCTCCCTCCACTAGGACAAAAGGCCTTCTCACTACGGGCTAATCGTTTCCAAGATTTCAGAGTTTTCCCCTTCTTAATCTTGGGAGGTTTTTTTTCGCATGCTAGCTCTTGGTTTTTACTAATATTGTTCTCGGCTGGTAATTCGTATGGGATAAGTTGATCTCTTCCTGTCCGATTAAAAGAACCACTTGAAACAGGTGTTAAGAGGATGGTAGTAGGCCCATTGTCTGTTGGAAAGCCCGTGGACTGCTTCCCACTTAAAAGGCCAACCTTATTTCCTTCTAAGTCTAGCCCAACTTGACTACCTTGGCCCATTTCAATGAGACAAGCCCCTCCCTTTGTCCCATAATCTCTCTCCTTAACACCTGTCACGTGTTGCTGTCCCTTTCCACTCAAAAAAACCTCCTTTTTCAAACTTTTCGTTCTGACCGACTGCTTCTGTCGAGGGGTTCTTTCACCATCAATCACAACCGTGCCTCGGGACCCGATCGCCTCCTTCGCAGGGATTCCGATTGATTCGTCGGGGCTACCGCTGATCTCCGATGACGGAAGGACCCCCTGATCTTCGCTGCTTTCTGGATTGCCAAGGACCCCTTGATCTTCACTGCTTTTCGGATTGCCACTCTCCCCTGATGTCGAAGACTGTTTAGCCCTCTGAGCTTCACCGGAAAGAGGACGGGAACCTGAGCACTGCCCACGCACTTCCTCATCTTCCTCATCTTCCAGAGGCCCATCCGCTTCATCAAGCCGAGC
Organism: Trichosanthes truncata; assembly: GCA_033996785.1. Classification (NCBI taxonomy): domain Eukaryota; kingdom Viridiplantae; phylum Streptophyta; class Magnoliopsida; order Cucurbitales; family Cucurbitaceae; genus Trichosanthes; species Trichosanthes truncata. The sequence continues at coordinate 81,794,611 of JAWPNB010000003.1, forward strand.
GGAAGTATCCCCCAACTTTGCCCCTGGCTTTGAGACACCCCGACCCTTCTGGCGAACACCTTTGACATGCTCTGGCACTTCCTTTACTTCTCTGATCTGCCCCCCATGACGAAGCCAACTCCCATAGACTAATTGATCGTCTGGAGTTTCTTTGAAGCTATCGCATTCCTTGAGGCTGTGACCGACTATCCCGCAGCCATAGCAAAAATCCCCCAACTTCTCATAGGTGATCTGTATCCATTGACCATCCGCCATAGATCCATTTTTCACCTTCACCGCCCGTCGGAGAGGTTTTTTTATGTCCACTCTAACTCTCACCCAGAGCGTCTGGTGCCACCGTCTACCCACCTCCTCTGTTTCCAATCTTTCGAAACTGCCCACCAGGTTTCCTAGCGTTATTGCTAGTCTTCGTGTGTTTCCTGCAAATGGGAGATTATGGAAATGGGTCCAAAAAGATACATACCTGAAATCCAACGTCGATAGGCTGCTATTCCCTTTTGGCTCCTCAAACACAATCATGGCTTTGTCGAAGAACCACGGACCGTTCTCCACAATCTGCTTCTTGTCCTTTTCATCTTTGAAGTAACACATGAACAAATTCCTCCCTACCTTCTCGATGTCTACATTTTCTTCAATGTTCCATATCCGAGGCATAAATTTCTTAAAAAATTCATTTCTAATAAGTTTGTTTGTTAGGACCTTGCAAACTATCGTGAATTGTAACTTCTTCCCTATTTCATCAATATCATCATCTTCAATCTCTGCAACCTCGTTTTCTTCCTCTACTAAGGTTAGCTTGGACATCACTTTGTTGAAACTGTCCTCATCCATCGCTTCAAACCCCACAAAACGGGGGAAAAAAAACACTCCCTTGAACACAGGGACCTCAAAACAACACAATGGTTGCCCAGAACACAACACCGGAGTTGCCCTAAATGCTCATACCTGTCGCCCTAGCCAAGAGCGAGAAAGGAGAGCCCTCGACACCGGACCGACGTGGTAGTTGATGTGTAAAAATTAGAAAACATACATCATTAACAATAACAACTAAGTTTCAATGTTTAAAAGATTAAGATCACTTGTACCACTCATTTTAACCAAAAAGGTATTTGGTATAATTTAACCTTATTTTTAAAATAAATTTTAAAGATTGTGCTTGTTTCAAAATATGCAATCATGACAATTCTTTTTAGGGCAATCATTATCATTTTAATAATAATTTGGTTAAAATATCATTCTAGTCTATGTACTTTGAACTTTATTCTATTTTAGTTTATGTACTTTCAATAAAGTTTAAAATTGGTTCCTATTACTAATTTGAAGTTAATTTTTATCAATATTGGTAAAATAATAATAATAATTTTAATGCAAAAAAAGACACAATGTGAACATATTTCTAAAATTTATAGAGGAAAAGCTAATAGAAACAAAAAAAAATTAGAAAAATTAACAATAAACTAATCATAAAGACCAATTTTAAGCTTTATTGAAAGTACATAGATTAAAATAGAATAAAATCTAAAGTACATGGACCAAAATAGTATTTTAATCTAATAATTTTTACCTTTTGAAGTAATGACAATTTTTTATGATCCTGTTTACATCAAAGAAATCAAAAGGAATGAACGAATAAACGAGAATGAAAATCCTTTTTTCTTTTTTGAGTCTAACAATTGTGAGAGTGAGAATTGAACTATGAATATTTGGGATGATAAGTAATGTCGTATATCCACTGAACTATGATGCTCGAATTGACGAGAATCAAAACTTTTATTTCCTTGACTATGTTCACTAAAATGCAATAATGAAATAAATTTGTGAGATCCACTACAATTTTTTTTTTTTCAAAAGGAAATTTGGGAGTTACTTCCCTTCAAAAGAAGTAATTTCATTAATTTCTCAAAACTTTTATCAACCTCATTTTCATTAACCATTCTTTAAGCCCACAAACTTTTCATTCGCATCTATTAGTGACATCCACGACTTTTTATTAACTGGTTTCAAATTTTACTTTTTTCTCTTATTTATATTATCACTATTTTTTTTTATATTTAAAAAATCATAATAATCTTTTTTAGCACATATGATTTTTTTTTTAAAAAATAAAATTTTAAATTTAATTTCTTAACTATTTAATTCTTATTATCCATGATTCATTATTTAATTTGTTAAAATAGAACATTGTTATCAAATAACATGTACAAATAAAATTTAACTCTACTTTATACAAATAGGTTTTCCTTTAATAAAAATTATACTATTTTTTTTGTTGATATGCTTTTATTATAAAATATTATAGACTTATGTTTAATTTACTAATTATTTAATCTGACTTATTTATTATGAATTAAAATTTTAAAATAGAATTGGTTATTATGTACCATAACAATTTCTATATGGAAATTTTTTTTCCAATAACAAATTATATTAATCATTTATTGCCAAAAAAAAAATTATATTGATCATTTTTAGTTGACGTAGTCCTATTTTATTTTATTATTATTATTTTTTTGAGATACTATTTTAATTAGTTATTCTTTGTTTATATCCATAAATGTTTATTTTTTATTTTTTAAAAAAATAGTACTATAAAGTGAAATAGTAATTACATGAGGCAAATTTTAATCCGTCAGAAATATGAAAGACGTATTTGAGCAATTATTATATACTCGATTCATATTATGATTTCATACAGTTTCTTATAAACAATATAATAGATCTTTAATATTCTAATTCTAGACAATTTATAGTAAACAATATTAGAAGAATAACTTTTTCATTCTTATTTATTTTCATCATGTTTTCTTACAATTCAATTTTTGATAAATAAAGAGGATCCAAATTAACTGGCACTTAATATTCAAATCCAACTTAAAAATATATTGAGACCACAAAATCAAGTCGGCAAAAAAGCAACAAGTTCTACGACACAGCTTATGACCAAATCCAGCTAAAAATATATTGAGAAGTGACTTTTTGGAGTAAAGTATTTTTAGCCAATTAAAAATATTTTTCGAAATTTCTATGATATTTGATTACTTATGGGATAATACTTGGCTGCATTACCGGTGAGCAAGGAATTTCCTGCTTACCACTCACATAAACTAATATTTTGGGAACATGTGTCTAATTTTTGTTTTTATTGAATGTCAAAATCTCATCTAACAGCTTTAACACGCTCTCTCTCTTCCACGTTTAACCCTTTAAATTATTCATTTTTCTCTTTTTTTTTCTTTTTAATTTATTGTATCTTTTCAATACACACCTCGTCATCTCCATCTTTTTCGCACATTTCTCACTCATTGTTCTTTCCTCTACCATCCTCTTGACAATAAGAAAAATTCAATATATTTTTTTCACAAGCTAAAGGTAACCTAAATTGAACTTTCTTTTTTCTTTTTATTTTTATGAAGAAATACGTGTATTGCGTTAATTTTGTTGATTTGTTAGTAAGAGTTTGATATTATTATTTTTACGAAGAAATACATGGTATTGCATTTAACTTTCGCTGTAAATTATAAAAATGCATTATTTTGATGATTTTATGAAAAAATGCATTGTTCAAAATTATTTGTTGCTTCTTTAGGTTAGAGATATCTTTCTCACATTGTTGCTTTGAACCTCTCAATTTAGTTGAACTATTGAAAATAGATGGTGTTATTTCATTTAGAAATTAGAACATGAGATAAAAAAAAATTATATGAAAAGACATAATAATTTTATTTTTTTTAAAAAGTTCATCTTTCAGCTATCATACCTTTATATTGCAAAAGAAATATTGAGTTTTGTTTGCTACGAGGAGGATGGTAGAAAAAAGAAAAGTCCATAAGAAATATGATATATATTTGTTTTGAAACATAAATATGTAGTATTGAAGAGATACAATATATTAAAAAGAAAAAAAAGAGAGAGAGAGAGAGAAAAAAAGAAGAGAGATGGTGAGGTGTGTGTATTGAAAAGATATAGTAAATTAAAAAGAAAAAAAAAAGGAAAAAAAGTAAGAATTTGAAGCAGCGTTAAACGGTAGACGGGAGACACAGAGCATGTTTTTTTTTAAAAAAAAAAAACCTATAAAAGAAAAAATCTATTAAGTGAGATTTTGATTAGATTTTGACATTCAAATAAAAACTAAATAAATAAAAAATAGACACATATCTCTCTTCTTTTTTTTTTTTTTTGAAAAGACATATCTCTAAAATATTAATCCATATAATGGTAATCATTAAATTCCTGCTCACGAGTATGAAACCAAATACTATTCTTATTAAGTGTAAAAAATTATTATCCATATTTATGGCACGTTTGAGAAAACTTTTGAGAGAGTCTAAAGTATTTTTCATGGTATTTAAATTATCTATATTGTGAATTTAAGATAACTTTTAAATGAGTAGAAAGTACTTTTAACAAAATAAAAAAAAAAAAAGGCTTTTTCAAAATTTGTCAGAATGTTTAGATATATTATATATAATGATTTTAAAAATATCGAAAAATCCTTACCACTTTAAACTAGCAAATAAAGCACTTAGCATGTTTCAAACAAACTCTCATGTAAAAAGTGTTTAACTTCAAGACATTTTTTTAAAAGTCATCCCAATCTAATACTGTTTATCGAAAAATAATTCTCCTCAAAATCACATATTCAAGAGTAAAATGCAATAACTTTTGAAAAAAGTCAAAAATATATTAAGTTTGAAATAACTTTTAGAATGGCGAAAATTACTTATAAAATATATTGACATCACTATTCACACGAGATTTCGATAGGAAAATTTAACACGTGTAAATAACTTAATTTGTATTGATTTCAGTATAGTAAGTACAATCTCTAGTATTTGATCATCTGATTCTCTCTCCTACTTATATGCTTCGCTCGAGGGATAAATAGCTTGTTCTCGAGGTTGGAACTTCAATGGATTCTTGGAGTGTTCTTGATTTCTGTGACGTGTTCTTCATTCAGATAGTGTTTGATCTTCAGGAGCTTCTGGAGTCTTTTGAGCTTTGTTTCTGAATTCTCTCGGAGCTTCTTCAGTTCTGAACCCCTAAAATGAAGGAGGAAGCTCTCTATTTATAGAGTTCTTCATGGACCTCAGGTGGGCTTGGGCCTGTTGGACTGGGCCCAATTGATTTTAGGTCAACCCATTTGGATTGGATCTGGTTGACCTTGGGCCAGCCTTTTGGGCCTAGTTGACTTTTGGGCCTAGCCATTTGGACTGGGCCTAATTGACTTTGGGCCAGCTTCTTTGGACTGGGTTTAGTTGCCTTTGGGTCTAGCATCTGGACTAGGCCTTCAATTTGGGCTTTTGTCTTCCAAATTTCAAAGAACCCAATAGTGTATTTGAACCTGCCATAATTTAATATAGGAATCTTTACAAATTTAATTAATCCCTAATTAAATATAATTTTGTCATCAATGTTGGGTAATGACGTGGCAATTTTGGGTTGGTCAAAATTTCTATTTCAACAATCACATTTCAAGATTTTCGTATTGTTCAGTTAGATAACGAAGAGTTATTTTAATATTTGTATAACATTAAATTACACACACCAAGTGTGTGTATATAGAGTAAATTCCAAATTCACCCTAAGTACAAAATTATTTTTAAAAAGCCCATTATTTCAAACACAAAATCATTATATTTTATATATGCATCCAACATTAAAGGCATTGATAATTTTCATGTCCTAGCTTGGAATCCACAATGTAGGTGCAAAAGACAACTTGATTTCTAACTTTGTATATTGTATCTGTCCATTTGGGCCTGGGCTGTCATAGGTTTTTATTGAATTGGTTTACAAATATTTCCAATATTAATTTATTTAGGTATTAGCAGTTTCAAAAAAAATGATAATAATAAAATAATTAGGCATTGGAAACATCTATTATTGGAGGTTGTAGATTTAGATTCTCGTCCTACCATATTGAAAAGTAATACAATAGGAAATATTTGAAGTTCGATATAAGAGTATTTTAAGAGACAAAATGGGAAAAAAAATAGAAGTTATACGTACTACAAATGCAACAATAATTCATGTTATAATAGGTCATTGATATTAAGAATATATTAATATAAAATATGTTATATCTTAAATTAATAATGAGTTTTGATAGTTGTGGTTATCTGTATCTTATACTTTAAAAAAAAAAATTAAATACAATCTCTAAATTTTTAATTTTGATAAATAATTTGCTATCATTATTATTGTTACTTAAAGACTATATTGCTATGACATACAAATTGGATTAACAAATAATGATTTTGACACGACATGATACAAAATAGTAGGTTGGTTAGATAAATAAGAGTGAACGAGTGAAGAAAAATCTATAGAACTAACAAAAGGAATAAATTTGAAGCTAGTTTTTTTTTTCCTGCCCACTATTATTTTATCTGGTTATCATATTAATCCCCTATATGCAACATATATTATTAAATTTTCATAAATACTAACACTTGTTAAGATTTTAATCATAATTAATGAATATTTAATTACTAGTAGAATTACATTCTCTTTCAAAAACAAAACAAAATAATAAACAAAAAACAAAAAACTTCCTTCTTTCATAGATGAAGTTTAAGCTTACATATGTTCTCAAAAACAAAATCTAAAGAAAAATATGAAATTTACAAAATTATGTGCGAAATGCTTTTTTAATAAATTAAACAAAAGAAATCAATTCACTCCTTTTGAAATATTTTAAAAATTTTCAAAAGTATATATATTTTTTTACTGTGTAGCAACACTGCATTAAATTTTCGCAAGTATATTTAATTAGTTAAAACATTTTTCCATAATCTAAAAATCATGTCAAGTTTACCTAAGATGTTTTTGGCTTTTTTTTTTTTGGCTAACATATTTGAAAAAGTTGTATAACCCATTTAGAAATGTCTTTTAAAATACAGTATAAAAAAAATAATTAGTTAAATATAACTTTTCTTAATCTAAAAATCACAACGAACTCACTTAAAATTTTTTCTTCCTCACCGAACCCGGATTAACATATTTTAAAAAGTACATATATATTAAACCCATTTTGAAATGATTTTTTTAAATATAAAATTTAAGAACACGTGGTTTTATGTTTAAAAGTGAATAAAGAAAAAAACACACGTGATGATTTTGCAGTAAATTAATTAATTAATATAATAATAACTTTGTTTAATCAGAAAGTTTTTGTCAATGTGAGTCCTCGTATAATTGAGCTGTCATTGAGTAACTTACCGACAATCATAACCCATTCACTTTTTGTCGGCGGAAATTTCAAATTTAACATCTTTGAAAAGTTGAAAAATCCACATTTTTCACCCTCATACTTTAATCTTAATTTTAAACTCGAACATTATACTTTTTACAATTTTATTACTCATTTGTTTCATTTGACTAAAATTTACGAGATATCTCTTTTGTTAGTGTAAAGTAATAGAATTTCACAAGTTACTTGTATATATATTAAAACTGAGCTTTATGATGTGATATTATTTTATTCTAATTATATGAGGGTTTGACAAACAAATCTAACATAAAAAACATGAATCTAGATTAATATTTAAGACATTATTTTAATTAAAAAGTAGAAAGATGATTAGGCTAATAGGGACTATTTATGAAGGTTTTATCAAATTATCGTAATTATATTTATGAGATTTTATCAAATCATAAGAATGAAATTATAACCCTTAAAACTATAGGGACTAAAATTTAACTTTCTCCAAACTTTAAGGGCAAAATTTGTAATTTAACCAAATATATATATATATATATATATATATATATATTTCTAAAGTATAAAATTAAAGTTGAAGTATAGAAATGGAATTAGGTCAAACAAAAAGAAGATTCCTTCTTTTTCTTTTACATTTGTGTTTAGTTAGATAAGTCAAATTGAACTTAAGTTTATAGCTCAATAGTAATGGACTCTACTCTTTCTTTTGAGGTCAGGCTTCAAACTTTAAAAAAATGTAATAATTTGAGTATTTTATAGTTAAGTTTTTTCTTTTTTTTTTAAACAAAGTTTTCCCATTTTTATTGATAAATTTTACATGTTTTATTAGTTTAATTTGTGGGTGATGTGTGGTTGGTTTTTGGTAATGATATGCTTATTTTCTATGTGTATATATATGAACAATTATACAAATTTATAACTGTTTACAAGTGATTTCAAAATAGAAAGAAATGAGACACCTGTAAGTAAATTTATATTTGTATTAATTTGAATGTAGTGGGAGTACAATCTCTAATTTGTTCATTTGATTCTTCTTGTCAAATATACATTTGTCTCGAGGGCTTCACAGCTTGTTCTCGAATGTGGATTTGTTTCGAGGGCTTTGTAGCTTGTTCTCGAATGTGAATTTGTCTCGAGGGCTTTTGCAGCTTGTTCTCAAATGTGAATTTATTTCGAGGGCTTTGCAACTTGTTCTCGATCTTCAAAGTCTTTTGGTCTTCAAGGCTTTGGTTCAGAGAGTATTTGATCTTCAAGAGTTTGGAGAGTTTTTTGGTCTTTGTTTTTTGAATTCTCTCTAAGTCTTCTCTCTTGAGATTTTCAACTTTTGAATCTTGAAATAGAGGAGGGAGCTCTCTATTGATAGAGTTTCTGAAGTCCAGATGGGCTTGGGTTTGCAGTCGGACTGAGCCTGGTTGACTTTGGGCTTAACCTCTAGACTGGGCATGGCTAACTTTAGGCCTAGCCCTTTGAACTTTCGTCTAAAATTAGCCCAAATTTCACATAACCCAATTGTATATTGGGATTTTCCATAATTTAATTTAGGGATCCTTACCAATTTAATTAATCCCTAATTAAATATAATTTCGTCATCAATATTGGATAATGACGTGACAATTTCTGATTCGCCAAAATTTCTATTCCAATAGTAATGTTGGTTATAGTTTTGATATAATGGCACAATCTCAAATAAAATAAAGATTACATATGTATATATAATATTAATATAGCATTGACAAATATCAAACCCGTTTTAAAATTTTTTAAGATATTAATTGATGATAAGATTTAAAATATTTTGAAACTGATAGGGCTAAAAACAATATAACAACAACCCACCAAAATCTCCTCCAAGACAATCAACCAAAAAAGATATTCCAATGCACCACAAATTATTCACCAAATAATTCCCAAGCAATCAACCAGCAATGGATAATAATAAACCATAAAAATTGCAGAAGATTAAATGCAAACAACACACAAATTATACGTGGAAAACCTCTTCGATGTGAAGAGTAAAAACCACCGGACTTGTGAGGAGTCCACCCTTGTCACCTTCTCTTATTATGATAAAATTGAGGGAAAAAGAACCCAAATCAGTCATACAAACGTTCACAACCCACCAACAGTTCCATACATAAGAGAACAACAATAGAGAGATGAAAGATTAAAAAAACCACCCAGTTTTCCAGATTCTGTCTATCAGAGATTATCGACAAACCGAAGCTCAAAACGACGATACAACCGTTCAAAACATGACACTATGTGTCCTCAACAAGCTGACCAAATTTCAGCAAGATCCAACGGCTGAAACTCCGGCAATTGATAACTTTGTGGAAGCTGTCTCTGAAAAACCGAACTGCCCTCTCCCTCTCCGTTTTCTGTGTATCTTCTTCTGTTTTCTCCTTCTTTTTTAGGTCATTATTCCCCTAAAAAAAACCTAGGCTTTCTAAATAAACCCACACGTTTAACCCCAAGTGGGCTAAACATATAACCCAACATTTTGGGCCCACAAACATAAGAAAATAACCTTGTTTGTCTGACAAATGGGCTGGACACCCATAACAATCTCCCCCTCCAGCCCAATTACGGGGAAGACACAATCACATCCATGATCACTTGAATCTCATCCCGACAAGCTTGCTCCAAAGCTCAACCTTGCTTCCAGGAACTATTTTAGTTAGCATATCTGCACTATTCTTGTCGGTGTGGACTTTCTTCAGTTTCATTATCTTCTCTTCAATCACATCTAGCAGCCAATGATATCTAATGTCAATGTGTTTGGTGCGAGCATGATACATTGAATTCTTGCTCAAATCCATAGCACTTTGACTATCACAGAATACTACATACTCACTTTGCTTCAAACCCAACTCTTGAAGGAATCTTTTAAGTCATAGCATCTCCTTGCTTGCTTCCACTGCTGCAATATACTCTGCCTCAGTTGTGGACAATGCTACACATTTTTGTAGCTTGGATTGCCATGAGATGGCTCCCCCTTAAAATGTAAACACATAACCTGAGGTAGATTTTCTGTTGTCAAGATCACCTGCCATGTCTGCATCAGTATAGCCTTGAAGTATAGGTTTATCACCTCCATAACACAAACTCAATTTGGAGGTGCCCCGCAAGTACCTGAAAATCCACTTCACTGCTTCCCAGTGAGCCTTACCTGGATTAGATAAGAAACGGCTCACTAAACCAACCGTATGTGTAATATCAGATCTAGTACACACCATAGCATACATCAGAGAACCAAATGCAGAAGAATAAGGAATGGCTGACATAACTTCTTTCTCCTTCTCTGTTGTAGGACAAGCTCTCTTATCTAGCTTGAAGTGAGTTGCTAACGGTGTACCAACAGGCTTAGCATGCTTCATATTGAACCTTCCAAGAACCCGTTCAATATACTTCTCCTGGGATAACCACAATTTCCCAGCTTTCCTATCACGAGTAATCTCCATGCCTAAAATTTACTTTGCAGGACCCAAATCTTTCATGTCAAAAGACTTGGACAAGTCTTTCTTCAAACTTTGAATCATATCTGCATCTTGTCCAACTATTTGCATATCATCTACATATAAAAGAAGGATGATGAAGTTACCTCCAGGAAACTTTCTAAAATACACAAGAATCGGCTGTAGTTCGTTTATAATAATTGCTTGTCATAAACGAATCAAATTTCTTGTACCACTGGCTTGGCGCATGTTTAAGCCCATAAAAACTCTTCTTCAATCGGCAAACAAGTTTATCTTTCCCTTTTTCTTCAAATCCTTCAGGTTGCTCCATGTAGATCTCTTCATGCAAATCACCATGTAAAAATGCAGTTTTTACATCAAGTTGCTCCAACTCAAGATCAAGACTTGCTACTAAACCCAACACTGTTCTGATAGATGTCATTTTGACCACCGGAGAGAATATCTCATCAAAGTCAATGCCTTTTTTCTGGTTGCATCCCTTTACCACTAATCTAGCTTTGCGCTTTACTATCTTCTCGCCATCCTTTTTGTACTTGAAAACCCATTTGTTTTTCAAGACTTTCTTGCCCTTTTGAGGCTGTACTAGCTCATAGGTTTCATTCTTTTTCAAAGAATTCATCTCCTCCTTCATTGCTTCAAGCCACTGGTCTTTCTCAGCATGAGACAAGACCTCTTGATAGTTCTCTGGCTCTCCATCTTCACTAACTAGAATGAACTCTGAGCTTGGATACTTTGTTGAAGGTTTACGCTCTCTTGTGGACCTCCTAACCTGTGTATCCTCCACTTGAGGGGCAGATTGCTCCCCCTGCTCATAAACTTCTTCATGAATCACTTCGTCATGCACATCTTCTCCATGGATTTCTTCATCAGATGAAGACTCATCAAGATCATCATCATCCATATGATCTGGTACATTACCAACAGGTTCTACCTCATCAACATCATCATGTACGTCATCAAGTACATCCTCAACATTCTCATTTGACTAGTGAATAACAGAAGGAGTAGAAGTGGAACCATTAGTAGTATCAAAAGACAATTTTGAAATAGAAGTGTACCTTGTACTCAGAAGATTTGCACCCTTCTCATGCTCAAAGAATACTACATCTCTGCTTCTCACTACTTTTTCTTTTCTGGATCGTAGTGCCTGTAACCATACTCTTCATCCTCATACCCAACAAATACACATGGATTAGTCTTCGACTCAAGTTTTGACCTCTGTTCTTTAGGCACATGCATGTATGCCTTGCTGCCAAAAACTCTTAGATGCGAATAAATGGGATCACGTCCCTTCCATGCTCTATCTGGAATGTCATGACCAAGAGGAATCGATGGAGATCGATTAATCAAATACACGGCACATTGCACTGCTTCAGCCCAAAATGTCTTAGGAAGATCAGACATTCTAAGCATGGACCTCACCTTCTCTACAATGGTTCTGTTCATCCTTTCAGCAACTCCATTGTGTTGTGGTGTGCCGGGCTCTGTCTTCTCATGTCTAATGCCATGTTGTGAGCAATAGTACTTGAACTCATTCGAAGTATACTCACCACCATTGTTAGATCGAAGACACTTCAATTTTGATTCTAAAAAAGTATTAAAAAATAATTTTCTTCAATAGAGTATTTTATTATTTGTCGAATTTATTTTCTTCAATAAAAAATATTAAAGTATTATCAATAAATAATTAAATAATATGATGGTTAATATGAGGAAAATTGGTTGTTTAATAATTTGTAGAATGAATCAAAATTTATATTTGATTTCTTTTCTTATCCCCACCTATCAAATTATATTTATTTTGGTCAAGTTAAAGGGGAGGAACACTTATCACCTTTTTCCAAATTCCCACAATTTTAAGATGGCCAAAAAATGAAAAGGACCAAAGCAAACCAATTAGTTCAAATCTCAAGTTGAGCTTGACTAGTTTGTGAATATTGTTAAGCAACTTAAGTGGATAAGAGTCTATATATAAAATTAAACTCTACAAATCAATTATACGTTATACAAATCCAAAAATTTTAGCTTATTCTTTAATGATAATTCTAACACTAACTAGCCAATTTAAGCATAATTTAGTAGATAAGACACTAATTACCATCTCAAAAGTTGATGGCTCGATCCCCTACCTTGCAATTGTTGAACTAAAAAAATAATAATAAACTCTAACATGAACTACATAAAACAAGAACTCAAAGAAAAAAAGAATACATAAAACAAATTTTTTTAATGATCCTTAATTACTTTAGTAAAACTACGAGCCAAACACCTCTATAATGACTTGGTTTAACTTAAGAAAAAATCATTTTTTTCCTTTTTTCGTTAAAAAATGAATGAATGATTCATTATCAAGTTTTATATTTACACTTTCTTCTCTCCTATCTTTCATGAACAAGATATGACTTACTTTAATATATATTAGTTTCAAGCCAACTAAATTGATTCTAAATATTTATTTTGTTCACATGATAAATCAAAATATTATACTCTACATAATAACTATTTTAATTTATGAAATTTATTTAATCAAAATTAATTTTGTCAACTATTTAATGTGCATGAGAACCAGTCAAAATGTCTATATTCAATCCCTCCCCCCAAACTATGCATAAATTGGAAAGGTACATGTTAGGTTTAGACAATTTTAAATGGAAAACACTACCTTTTGAGGGTGCAAGAGAATGAGTAAGCAAAAATTTATTGTCTTTTTTATTTTTGAATTGTCTTCTCACCAACTTTTAAACTATATAAAAAGTGGTTGACTTCAAAATACTACCATTAATTGAGGTCTCAATATGCTTATTTAGAATAGGATTTGGATGGAAAAATAGAAAAATGGCTCAAATATATCCTTTTTTCCCCTTAATTATTGGGTCATTTTTCAAAATTGTCTATAATATCTTAAAAGTTTAGATATCCTTTTGTTTGTATTGATTTTTTTTCCTACCAAGTTCTTACTATCATAAAACGTTAAAAGTGACAAACAAAATGATGATGAGGTGTCAAATACATTTTTATTAATTAAGTTAGACATTCTAATGTTTTAATCTGATGGAATAGATATGTCTTGTCAATAAAATTGAAAACCTACCCATTTCATATAACTTGACTCGTAATAGCATATGTGATTCAAAATGATTTGTTGTTATAGAAAATACACAGATTAAAAATGCTCTTAAATTGACAACGGACATATATATATTTACTAGGAAAAAAAAATCTTAAATTGATGGGTAACAATCTTGTATAAGAAAACTTTTAAATTTAAGCGTTATGCTTATTTTAACCTACAAGATGAACTTGAGACTTTTGAAAGAGTGAACTTTAAATTTTTGAAAAATTATGAAAGAAAGTTGAAAAATGATACAAATATTAGATCCTATATCATATAACTTCAAATCCTATTATAGTCTTGAATTTTGATGCTTATACATTCTTTGTCCATGAACTCATAAATATTTTATTTTAGCTCATAAATATTGCATCAAACATAATTTTAGTCATTTTCATTTTTCATTTTTAAATTATAGGTAGAAATTTGACATAAAAATATTTATTTTGTTCATTTATCTTATTTTATTTTAGTTCATAAATATTGCATCAAACATTATTTTAGTCATTTTCTTTTTTCATTTTTAAACTATAGATAGAAGTTTGACATAAAATGTTTGTTTTGTTCATTTATCATTAGAATAGAGATATCTATATAAATGTGTATTTAAAGCCACGTATGTTAGGTCAAAGGTTTAGATTCAAAATAGATTTAGATTTTTCTTCAATAATTCATGGAAATTTTTGTCAAGCTTACTCTATAAAACTTTGGATTTTTTTAGACTATATAAAACTTCGAATTTGATTTGGAGGGATTAGACATCTACTTAAATTTAACATTCAAAGCTTGAGAAACTATAACCCAAATAAAGTTAAAAGTGAAATTTGAAAGGATAACTTTATTTTTTAAAATATTTGTAAATACGTACTTTTACAAAAAAAAGAAAAAAAAAAGCAAGTAAAGCATTATAAAAATGATTTAAATGTAATATATTTTTTAAAAAATATATTAATATTGTGAATATGGCATATGTAAATGCTCATTCCACATGCCCATTTGTTATCCATGCCAAGTGGCATTTTCTCCATAGCCAAAGTGTCTTCTAAAGGCCATAGATTGGTGTCCAAATGTACCACATCATCCTCTCTTAAATTGCCTATAAATAGAGAGATTTTTGGAAAAGAAAAGAGACCAATTTTCCTCCCATTTTCTCTAATTTTTGTGTTTTTAATTTGCCATAAATCTCCACTTTCTTTTGTTTATACTATATATATATATATATTCTTTTTATATTTCATCTTTATTATTATTATTATTATTATTATTATTATTATTATTATTATTATTATATGTTTTGGTAAAGTTTTGGTGCCCGATTTCGCCTCTCAATTTTACAACACGTTATCAGCACGAGACTCTGTCATTTTTCCCGCTAAAGGTAAGTCTTATAGGTAAGCCATTTTTACGCATTTGGTTTATGTTAAATTTCTAATATAAATATATTATTATTTTTGATAGTGTTATTATGGTAAACATTACAAAGCTAGAATTTGCGGCCCTGGATATTAATGGAAATAACTACTTGTCATGGGTCATTGACGCTGAGATCCATTTAGATTCTATGAATCTTGGAGAAACAATTAAAGAAGGAAATGATGCATCAAATCAAGAAAAAGCAAAAGCCCTGATCTTCCTTCGCCATCATCTTCACGAGGGATTGAAAATGGAGTATCTTACAATAAAAAATCCCTACGTTCTATGGCAAGGTTTGAAAGAAATGTACGATCATCAAAAAACAGTTATTCTTCCAAAAGCTCGTTATGATTGGATGCACCCGAGGTTGCAGGACTTTAAATTAGTAAGTGAGTATAATTCCGCACTCTTCAGAATTAGTTCAAAATTAAAATTATGCGGAGAAAAGATTACTGATGTTGATATGTTAGAGAAGACATTTTCCACTTTTCATGTCTCGAATATGCTCCTGCAGCAGCAATATCGAGAGAAGGGTTTTGCAAAATATTATGAACTTATCTCATGTCTTCTCGTTGCTGAACAAAATAACGAGTTATTGATGAAAAATCACGAATCCCGACCAACTGGAGCAACACCATTCCCTGAAGTGAATGCTGTGAATTTTAATAACCGTGGTCGAGGTCGTGGTCGTGGTCGAGGTCGGGACCGCGGTAGAGGAAGAAATACCTATTTTCGTGATGGACATTATAATTTTAAGAAACCCACAAGAAGTGATGATCATAAAGGAAAGGCTCCACAAGATAGAAGTTCGAAAGGTGATGAACATAAATGTTTCCGGTGCGGAATGACTGGGCACTGGTCACGTACCTGTCGTACGTCAAAACACCTTGTTGATCTCTATCAAGCTTCCCTGAAGGAAAAAGGAAAAGGAAAGAATGTGGAGGTAAATCTTGCCATTCAAGAAGATGATGTGTTTGACCCCTCCAATATGATGCATCTTGATGTAGCTGATTATTTTGAATCTCCTGGAGAGAGAATTGATGCAATCAAACAAGTAGAGGATGATTTGTATGAAAATATATAATTAAGTACTGTTTAGTATGTTTTTGTTGTTGTTTTGTTTGTATATATATTTAAGACTCTTTGTAATCGTTTTTCTTTTCTTTTCAATGAAGAAATATGAACAATTTCAATATGTTGAGTAACTCAAAAATGAGCAATGAGGATTTATGTCTGGCAGACTGCGCAACTACGCACACGATACTCATAAATAGAAAATATTTTACTAGATTGACAATGCTGGAAGCAAAAGTCAATACTATATCAGGTTCTGCAAATCTGATTGAAGGTTTTGGAAAAGCAAACTTTATTTTGCCTAGAGGAACAAGATTTACAATTAATAATGCTCTGTTCTCTAGCAAATCGAAAAGAAACTTATTAAGTTTTAAAGATATACGTGAAAATAATTATCATGTTGAAACTGATTGTAAAAATAATATAGAGTGTCTCTATATAACATCTATTGTTTCACATGAAAAACGTATATTAGAAACACTGCTTGCTTTTTCTTCTGGATTATACTATACTCATATACGAGTAGTCGAAAGTTATGCAATAATGAACCCGAAGTTCATGAATCCAGAAATATTCAGTGTTTGGCATGATCGATTGGGTCATCCAAGGTCAATAATGATGAGAAAAATTATTGAGAATTCACATGGACATCCTTTAAAGAGCCAGAAGATTCTTCAATCCAATGAGTTGTCATGTGATGCTTGTTCTCAAGGGAAATTAATTATTAGACCATCACCAGCTAAAGTGGGGATTGAATCACCTGCATTTTTAGAGCGAATTCAAGGTGATATTTGTGGACCTATTAACCCACCAAGTGGTCCATTTAGATATTTTATGGTATTAATTGACGCATCCAGCAGATGGTCACATGTATGCTTATTATCAAGTCGAAATCTTGCATTTGCAAGATTACTTGCTCAAATAATTAAGTTAAAAGCACAATTTCCTGATAATACAATTAAGACCATTCGACTTGATAATGCTGGTGAATTTACATCCCAAACTTTTAATAATTATTGTATGTCAATTGGGATAAGTGTTGAACATCTTGTAGCTCACGTTCATACACAAAATGGTCTAGCAGAATCATTTATAAAACATATGCAACTAATTGCAAGACCATTGCTTATGAGAGCTAAACTTCCTACATCGGTATGGGGTCATGCTATTTTGCATGCTGCATCACTGGCACGTATTAGGCCAGTAGCTTATAATAAATACTCCCCAATGCAATTAGCTTATGGCCAGCAGCCAAATATTTCCCATCTAAGAATTTTTGGATGTGCAGTATATGTACCGATTGCTCCACCACAACGTACTAAGATGGGTCCTCAAAGGAGGTTAGGAATATATGTTGGTTTTGATTCCCCATCAATTATTAAATATCTTGAACCCCTGACGGGTGATGTATTTACTGCACGATTTGCTGATTGTCATTTTAATGAGACAAATTTTCCAACATTAGGGGGAGAAATTAAGAAGTTGGAAAAAGAAATTACATGGAATGCATCGTTATTATCTCATTTAGATTCTCGTAGAAATCAATGTGAACTTGAAGTTCAAAAGATAATTCATTTGCAAAATATAGCA
The DNA here is from genome assembly GCA_033996785.1 of Trichosanthes truncata. Classification (NCBI taxonomy): domain Eukaryota; kingdom Viridiplantae; phylum Streptophyta; class Magnoliopsida; order Cucurbitales; family Cucurbitaceae; genus Trichosanthes; species Trichosanthes truncata. The sequence continues at coordinate 81,812,498 of JAWPNB010000003.1, forward strand.
AATCAACTACCAGATGCATTCACATATACTAAAAGTGTGACTAAATCATATATACCAGCTGCAAATGCTCCATCAAAAGTTGATATCCCAAAGGAACAAGTTGTCAATAATGAGTCTGGAGCACGCTAGAAGCGTGGTAGACCAATAGGTTCTAAAGATAAAAATCCTCGAAAAAGAAAAGTAGTTGAGAATCAAAATGATTCAATAGAAGGTATGGATGTTCCAGAAGAAATCCAGAATACAACTACTCAAAAGAGTATTGGTGAAAATCAAACGTTTGAGGATAATAATGAAATTTCTATAAACTATGTTACAACAGGAAAGAGATGGAACCGAAATGATATCATTATTGACAACATTTTTTCTTATAATGTTGCTCACGATATTATTCATGAAAGTGACGATTTTGACCCAAAATCTATCGTAGAATGTCAACGTAGAAATGATTGGCCGAAGTGGAAAGAAGCAATCCAAGCAGAGTTGAACTCACTTTCAAAACGTGAGGTTTTTGGACCAGTAGTCCCAACACCGGAAAACGTCAAACCTGTGGGATATAAATGGGTATTTGTAAGGAAAAGAAATGAAAAGAATGAAGTCACAAGATATAAAGCGAGACTTGTTGCACAAGGATTCTCGCAAAGGCCTGGTATTGATTATGAGGAGACATATTCTCCTGTGGTGGATGCAATAACGCTAAGATATTTGATTGGTCTGACTGTATATGAAAAGCTTGATATGCATCTAATAGATGTAGTCACGGCGTATTTATATGGATCTCTGGATAATGACATTTATATGAAAATCCCGGAAGGATTTAAAATACCAGAAACATATGAATCAAGTTCTCGGGAATTGTATTCAATAAAGTTACAGAGATCATTATATGGATTAAAACAATCAGGACGAATGTGGTATAATCGCCTGAGTGAATATCTGTTGAAAGAAGGATACCAAAATAATCCAATATGTCCGTGCGTTTTTATAAAGAAATCTCAGTCAAGATTTGCTATTATAACTGTATATGTTGATGACTTAAATATAATTGGAACTCCTGAAGAGTTATCCAAGGCAATAGAATATCTTAAGAAAGAATTCGAGATGAAAGATCTTGGAAAAACAAAATTTTTCCTTGGTTTGCAAATTGAACATTTAGCAGATGGGATATTTGTTCATCAATCAACTTATACAGAGAAAATCTTAAAAAGATTCTATATGGATAAAGCACATCCATTGAACATTCCAATGGAAGTTCGTTCACTGGATATAAAGAAAGATATATTTTGACCTCGAGATGACAATGAAGAACTACTTGGTCCTGAAGTACCATATCTTAGTGCAATTGGTGCACTTATGTATTTGGCTAATAACACAAGACCAGATATTGCATTTTCAGTAAATTTATTAGCTAGATATAGTTCATGTCCTACAAAAAGACATTGGAACGGAGTTAAGCATGTACTCCGATATCTTCGAGGGACAATTGATATGGGTTTATTATATTCTAACAAATCAAAGTATGATCTAGTTGGTTATGCAGATTCTGGTTATCTATCTGACCCACACAAAGCTAGATCTCAGACAGGTTATCTATTCACATGTGGAGGAACTGCTATATCGTGGCGATCAGTGAAACAGACTATAACGGCCACTTCTTCAAATCATGCTGAAATCCTCGCTATTCATGAAGCAAGTCGAGAATGTGTATGGCTAAGATCGATGACACAACACATTCATCAGACATGTGGCTTGTCTTCAAGTAAACCTCTTCCAACGATGTTATACGAAGACAACACAGCATGTATAGCTCAAATCAAGGGAGGATATATCAAAGGAGATAGAACAAAGCATATCTCACCAAAGCTCTTCTATACTCTTGATCTTGAAGAAAATGACGATATCACTGTACAACAAATTTGTTCAAAAGATAACCTGGCTGACTTATTTACAAAGGCATTACCAACTGCAACCTTCGATAAATTAGTATATAGCATTGGAATGCGGCGACTCAAAGACTTTAAGTGATGTCTCCATGAGGGGGAGTGAATGTATTATAGTAAACTATATAAAATATGTACTCTTTTTCCTTCACTAGGGTTTTTCTTCCCATTGGGTTTTTCCCTAGTAAGGTTTTAACGAGGCATATTTTATATAAATGGACATTTAAGGGGGAGTATTGTGAATATGGCATATGTAAATGTCCATTCCACATGCCCATTTGTTATCTATGCCAAGTGGCATTTTCTCCATAGCCAAAGTGTCTTCTAAAGGCCATAGATTGGTGTCCAAATGTACCACATCATCCTCTCTTAAATTGCCTATAAATAGAGAGATTTTTGGAAAAGAAAAGAGACCAATTTTCCTCCCATTTTCTCTAATTTTTGTGTTTTTAATTTGCCATAAATCTCCACTTTCTTTTGTTTATACTATATATATATATATTCTTTTTATATTTCATCTTTATTATTATTATTATTATTATTATTATTATTATTATTATTATTATATGTTTTGGTAAAGTTTTGGTGCCCGGTTTCGCCTCTCAATTTTACAACAATTAATAATTAATTAACTCTAGTAATGATTATATATCAATTCATTAACAGAAGATAATAAGTGCTTTATTGACTCTGCTTGTTCAGATTTTAAACCCATGGATTAACTTTAATCAATAAATAATTTAAAACCTATTACATATTTATGTAAAAGATTATATATCAAATGATCCCTATTTCAATTTGGTTCATAATCTCTTAAAATACTCAAATTTATACTTCATGTTTTAAAAATTCTCAATTAGTTTTCTCTAAAAAAAATTGTTAAAATTCATAAAAAAGAAACTTATGTATCATTAAATTATTATTTTAATAACATATTTGGACGGGTAGATGATCCACTCACACGTGCCACTTAGAAAAACTAGATTTTGTTGATGGGCTAATTAGATTTTAAAGATGAATAAACTAGATCCTCATATGTCAAATAGTATCTAAGTGACACGTCTATGCGTTTAACTATATAAATAAAATGTTAAATTATACAAAATACTCCTGAACGTTGGGATACATTTCAATTATGTCCATAAACTTTGAAAAGTTTCTTTTTTACCCTTGAACTTTAAAATTTGTTCCAAAAAATACCTTTGACTTTGAAATTATTCAAAAAAATATATATTTTTTTGTTAAAATAAATTATGAAAATTGACGTGCCACATGATATGTAAAAAATAGAAGGTGTACACGATATTATTTACAAATATGTAGAAAATTGAGAATGTTGTTATCATTTATTTCATCTTTAAAAATATCGTTAAAATCATTTACATAATCAATTTTTATACATCAACTACCACGTGAATTTATGTGAATGATGTCACGTACAACTTCCAATTTTTACACATTGGCCATTGCGATAATTTCCATCTTATTTTAACGAAAAAACTCTCCAATAGTATCTTTAGGAACAAATTTCAAAATTCAAGGGTAAAAATGAAAATTTTCACAGCTTAAGAGCATAATTGAAACTCACCTCAAAATTTAGAAATATTTTGTATAATTTAGCCTAAATAAAATAATAATGTAACAGTCCATCAACATTTTCTTTAACAACATTTAAAAGAAATCATCAAACAACGTAACTGAAACATTTTAAAATATTAAAACTTAAAAGTAACATCGAGAAATTTAAAAAATTAAATTCAAAATTGAGACTAATTAGTTTAAAAAAAAAAAATTGAGACTAACTCAAAAAATTATGAAGTATTAAATATATATGTTGTCTTTTATGTAAATAAATAAATAAATAAACGTTGTGAACAACTGTTGGTGGAAATATAAAATATTGGTTGAATTATCAAAAATACCCCTTAACTATGAGGTTATTTCAATTATATCCTATACTTTGAAAATTTTCATTTTAACCCTTAAACTTTGATATTTGTTTCAAAAATACCCTTGAAGGCTTTTTTTCACTAAATTTATAGTCGAAAAATGATGTTTTTGCATTTGTATTGTTGCTTATGTGACATATTTGAATATATACGTTGAAAAAAAAAAAACAAAACATATGCAAATACGTCATTTTTATCCATAAATTTAACGAAAAAAACCTTCAAAATTATTTTGATAATGTAACCTAAAATATTTATTTAAGTATATAAACAAATTTAGCCATGCACGATCTGCCATAGAATCATGTGGCCTTTTTACAGAACCTACCCATTCTACTAACTATTCCCTGCACTTACAAGTTACATATACTCCACAACTTTTTTTTCTCTTCTTCTTCTTCTTCTAAATCCATGGAAATTTGCAGAAATACTTCCTTTCCTTTTCTGTGTTGAATTTCTACTCCAACTACTCTTCCTTCACTTCGAATCGCTTCGTTTGTTCGCCTTTCAACGTCAATTGAAAGAAACTCCCAGTCCCACTCACTCATTTTCTTCTTCTTCTTCTTCTTCTTTTACCCACTGGCAACTCTTTCTCCTCACTACGCGGCCATGGATTTTCCAACTTCTCTATTCAGGATTCTCGGTGTCCTTCTTTTGTGGATTTTGCTGTTATTCCAGGGATTTGGATCCGACGCTCAGCTTTTGCCCGAAACCGAAGGTACGGTTCGCTGATCCATTTCGAATTTCTGCAATTTTGGTTTTTACTTCTGATTCTTTGTGGATTTCTCTCTGATTTTTGGGGGCTTTGGTCTATTTTTGTGTTTCGGAGAGGCTGGAGACTCTGAACTCTAGGTATTTTGTCTATGTAGTTGAAATCGCTGTGTTTGGTTGCCGAGAAACTCTAGGAAAGTGTCAAATAGTGAAAACGAAGACTCGGATTCTTCTTGTTCTGTGCGATTTTGGAGCAATAGAGTGAGATTAGATTCGGCTTGTTTGCTTTGTTTCCATGATTTTACTTTCCCGGAATCTGAGAGAGAAAATTTCATACATCCATTACTGATTAGTATAGTACATTCCTTTCTTCTTCATCTTCTTTTAAATCGATTTCGTTTTGGTTTTCCCCTAATTTTTTTGGGTGCGACCATAAATTTGCATAACTGCTGAAGTTGGTTTTCTCGAGGATGTTCTACCCATTATATCCACGTGCTGTGCCATTTTCCCGCAGTTTCTCGGCAACCAATCACTAGCATTGTTATAATTATAATTTATATCTTTTTTTAAAAAAATTTATTTTTACTTCTTCCTTATCCTGGATCAGTTCGGTCAGGTGGTTTTTAATTCTCGCTTTTCTTTTGGATGATGATTTTAAGTTTTTAAACAAATTATTTTATTATTATTATTTTTTAATTTTCGAGAAGTAAAAAAAGTCAAATTATTCTTTCTAGAACAAACAATATAAAATATCTAATAAAATGTCAGGGTTTTTGGGTATGTCAATATTTATTGTTATCCCTATATTTTAGAAAATAACTTGGTCTTAATTTCGTTTTTTTAATTGTATCGCTAGGTTCAATTTTTTTTTTATTTTTTTTTTACAAAAAAGAACTTGAACTCATGGCTTGAGAAAATGACCAAAAATGAATCTAACTAATCAAAACGGTCTATCCAAACAAACCTAGCAACTAATTTTTGGTTTATATTTTAGAAAAGGAAAAAACTTAGAGTGCAGCTCGACTGCACCCAAGTTGTGCTTTTTTAGAAAATTTAACTTACGAACAAGAATATTTTAAAGTTCCAACCCACCATATATATATATATATATATATATATATAACTTCAAACCAATCAAGCTCATGGAGTTTATTATTATTATTATTTTATCTCAAATCCTAGTTTTAGAAATCAAATTATATTAAAGAATGAAAACAAATTGGAAAAAAAAAATATAATAAGGAATAACATTATTTTTTACTTAGAAATGGAAAAATGTTGATTGAAGTGGAGTCTCAACAAAGTATTTAAGATAGTAAATATTACCTACAAGAATAATAACAATAATTGTCATAATATCAACATTATGTCAGCTTTTTAATGAAGTGAAGGTTCGAAGTCTTTTTTTTTTTCCCTTATCAATTTGGTTCTTTATTTTTAAAAATTTACAATTATCTCTCAATATACTAAAAATTCTCAATGTCCTTCCATTAAAAAGAAATTCTTAAAATTTGTTAATATGAAACTAACATGCCATTGGATTATTGTTTTATTAATATATTTGAATATGTGGGCATGCCCCTCGAAAAAAGTGGATCTTGTTAACTAATGGGTCAAATTTTGCTAATTGATAGATTGAGTCTAAATAACATCTATATTTACGTGTCTAATCTTGTTAATAAAACAATAATTTAATAATACATAAAAAATTTCAAAAAATTAATATTTTTATTTTCAACAAAATGACCTAATTGATAATTTTAAATACATTGAGAATATATTTGAGAATGAAAAAAAAAAATTCAAACTGAAAATGGACTAACCCTCCGTTTAGAACCAAGAAAGTTTAAGAAATGATTTTGATTTGAAATTCTTTATTTTGTTTGGAATGAGAAAGATTTAAAATGAATGTATTTAAAATTTTGTGTTTGGATGGTATCGAGAAAAAGAAAATAAAAAAAAAATTTACTAAAATAGGCTTTTAATTTTGATTTACCAATAGAAAATTAAAATATGACAAGGTTAAATAAGTAATTTGACTCTAAATTGTAGGAAATCTTGCAAAGTTCGATAGTTTTAGTTGGAAATTTTTTTTAACGTAAAAACACTGATTTCAAATCGTTCTCTGTTGTGATTTGAAATCTCTCAAAATCATGAGGTTCCAAATATACTATAAACAATTATAAAAATCAAGTAGTATATTCTTTTAAAAAAAATTAAAAGGTATAATTTTAACTCAAAAAAGTTCAATTAATTAAAGTATATGTCTACGTCTTAGAGGTCAAGTTAGTTATTGGACTTTAAAAAACTTTTTTGAGTCTGAACAGTGGACCCACATTTAATGCCAAACATGGGCTACTGGGCCCCACGGTTTATCTGGGCCGCGATCCTCTCGCCGATACCAAGCTCATTCAATCGTTTTACTTTCACGTGAGTTTTGACTTTTTATACCCTCCATAAGAAATGAGACTTTTTTTTTTTTTTTTTTAATGGATGAATTAGAATACTGTAAGGCGGGAAACAGATTACCACGGAATATATTTTTCTTCTCTTTCAGCAAAAAGAAAAAAAAGAAAAAGAATATTATGTCTTTAAAAAAAAAAATTGTCTAAAAGATATTTGTCAATTGTCTCCATAATGTCATTTCGAAATTTTCCGTAAAAGGCTTTTAAATTCCTTGTTCTTATCCACTTTTTAGTTAAGTGTTGTCTCAGGTAATGTGGTATTTGATCCTTTTTTGTTTACTTTATACTTTTATGGGTCTAAAACTTTGAATTGATTTAAATGCATGATTTGAACTAATAGGAAACGTCTTTCATTTGGTCTTAATTTTGAATGCCCTCCTTCTAATCAGAATATAAGTACTTCATTTATTTATTTTTCATACAAATCTTTAAGGGCCCTTTTTTTTTTCTTTTGACAAAATAGACTAAATTTAAAAGTATTTAGTAAACCTAGCAAAAATCTAAATTATTCTTTGGAGTTCTTACCTAAAGTTGTATAGGATATATTAAATAAAATAATAAAATAAAAATAGCGAGATAAAATATTAAACCCCTTTATAATTTTGTTTTTTTGTTTTGTTTTGTTGTATAGACATTGGAGCATCGTAAGTTTTCTCTAGGAACATGTCTTTAGTAAAGACATGTGAAAATGTCACGTCCGGCCACTTGTTTTTGTAATTATTCCAAAATACAGCTACCTTTAATTATTCCAAGCTCCCAGTTTGGTGAAAATCGGGCGGCTCAGCAGGTTCAATATTTCTTGTAGCCAGTTGGTTTTGGTCGAGCAGTATTAACTCCTCTCGAATTTGAACACCGCTAACTTTTGCAGCGTTAATAGACTGTCCCATTCTTTTGACCAATTTCTCTGACAACCCATATCTTCAAAGCTGCATTTACTGTATGTCTATTGAATTTGACTTGCTTTACCAATTATGATTTCATTTATGGGCTTTGACTTTGACCAACATATCTGTTTGATTACCTAAATTCATATCTAATAGAGCATTAATCTAGGAATTTAATTTCTTCATTCCATTGGAGGATTGAATTCTGATAATTTCAGCTTTTTTTTTTTTAATGTATCAAAATTTGAAATAGAATCTAAACAGATCTAAAACTCGTTAAAAAAAAGAAAAGTAGGAGAATTCAATCATCTTTAGATCACTGAGCTAGTCTCTTTCCAATTCCAATCATCTTTAGAGGACCTCAATCTTTATCCCAAATATCAATATATGGTCTATATGACTATATTTATATGCCCAGATAATTGTTAGTCTATATTTGTATGAGAAAAACCATTCATAATAATTCCAAAACATAGATTATATTCTACTATTTCGAAGAACGATAATATATTCCCCAGATATTTAGGAACTTGCAATTTTATGGGAGGGAAATTTCCTTTTTGATTAGGTAAACAGGTTAAAATAACTTGTATGTAATTCTTTGGTTCTGAACTAAGATAAATTCCTGGATTTGGGTATTGATGCATTTTACCAATTGTTTTGTGTTGAACAGTGAAAGCCCTTCTAACAATATCCTCGAAACTCAAGAATTTAAGCTGGAATGTTACCCGGAGTTCTTGCATTCGTGGTGAAGGCTTTTCCAATGAAGCTTTTTCAGGAAACCAAATCTTGAGGAATGTCTCATGCAATTGTACTTCCACTGTTTGTCATGTGACAATCATGTAAGAAACTCATTTCCTTTCCCCATTGATGTGTTTCATATTTTCTTCCTTAACTCACTGTTGGCCAAGTATACTGCATTTTGAAAGTTTAAAAGTAACATATTTTTCTGTTCTGAGTGCTATTTTTTATTTTATTTTATTTTTTGTCTGCTCAAGAAGTCTTAATTACCATTTAAGAGATATGAATTTCCCAGCATAAAGTTTAGATTTTTTAACATAAATTACATTTAGAGAGAGACATAAGTAAATAGTTGGTTATTCGGGCGTGATAAAGACAAGTTTCTATAACTTTCATAAATTTTTAACGAAAAATGGCTATGTTTCATGTTAATTGTTGTTAATCCTGGTTCACAATCATTGATTGACCAACTTTCTAATATCAATTCGCCATTGTTTAGAATTAATTATCGAGTTGAAAGTACTAGAACTAATTGTGTTGTTCTGTATACAATATCTGTTTATAATGTTTAGTATTATTCTTAAATTATTGATTTATTTTACTGCAGATTAAAAATTAGGTAAGGATTGATGTTAGATATTGATTCCCACTGCTTATAGAAAATCAGCTATGAACAATAGATAATCTCTAATTGGTATTAATTTCAGGTACATAATTTTTTACGTTGCTATTATTGTCTAGGTTAACTGGAGATTTGACGGTAGTAAATCATTTATGAATGTTATTTAAAATTTTTTATTAATAGTAATTATTGAAAAACCATTATGTTGGGAATTAATTTTTTTTTTTCTGATGCGGTGGCCGATTGCTAAATTTGTAATCAGTTGAAAATATAGAAAGTCGAACCTTAACAAGAAGTTCCCAATTTCAGCAAAGTTAGTAATGTAGTATCAAGCATTAACTTAATCTTCTAATTCCCCCTATTTGTTGGAAGTAGCTTTAATATTGGGCCAATTTGCCTAGTGAATCAGACAAATCTTTTTATCGACAACCTCGGGCCAATAGGTTGAATGTTGATATATACGTAATCCATCCAAGACTACTTGAAAATAAAAATGGCTCTATTTGGCCTTGTGTTCACTGTTCTATATTCTGATCTTATTGAACTCTCTTCTTTGCAGTAACAGATTGAATAAATGTGGTGTTATTTTTTCAGTAAACAAGAAAACCAACTGGAAATAGCAACAATACAAGCTTCTTTCCCTTGTTCTTTTTTTTTACATGTTCTCTTATATTGATATCTTATTTCTTGTTATTTGACAGCCTGCTTAAGGGTCTCAATCTAACAGGAACTTTTCCAGCTGAATTTGGTAATCTTACTCATCTGCAGGAACTGTAAGTGCTGGAAACTGTCTTCCTTTATTGTGTTAGATTCAAACATTCGAATCTCCCACTGATGTTTGGAAAACTGGCAGCCCTTTAACGGGTGATTGCTAGTTAAACTATAGAATTCTAAGCGAAGTTCCTCTGATTAAGCAGTGATCTTACTCGCAACCATATTAATGGCCAACTACCCACTAGTCTCGCCAATGCTCCTCTTGTCAAACTGTAAGTCATATATTGGATTGGATTTCTTTGGCATTCTTTGTAGCTGATAATCATCAAGGAATTGACAAGAAAGTTTGTTTTGTGTTTATCGGTACCATGCAGTTCTCTCTTGGGAAACAGGCTAAACGGTTCAATTCCCAAGGAAATTGGTGACATTGGCACCCTTGAAGAGCTGTAAGTGGTGAAAAAAATAGTGTGTAATTGAATTAAGATTTTAGGAAGTTGATGACACTTGAGTTGCAGGGTCTTGGAAGACAACCAGTTAACTGGAAATCTACCTCCCAGCCTTGGAAATCTGAACCGTTTGAGTAGACTGTAAGTCGCCTGTCCTTCACCTCTTTTCTTTACAGGTGGAAATTGCCTTCTTCGGACAATGTAATGAGCTGTTTCTTACCCCTGTAGGCTTCTGTCTGCAAACAATTTCACAGGAAAAATACCAGACTCATTTGGAAAATTAAAGAACTTGGTTGATTTGTAAGTAACCCAAGAGACAAAAATTTAGACTTTCATTATTTCATAATACTCCATAATTTCTGAGTTTTTAATTAACGTCTGCAGTAGGATAGATGGTAATGGACTGTCCGGGAAGATTCCTGAGTTCATTGGGAATTGGATCAACCTTGACAGACTGTGAGTTTCATATCTACTTTGCAATATCTTCCCATTAGATACCCAAGATTTATTCGCACTAGTGCTACTATTACAGGTTATCAAGTGATTTCTGAAATGTTTCTTTTCCAGGGATATTCAAGGAACATCGATGGAAAACCCCATTCCTTCTACAATATCTCAATTGAAGAACCTAACTCAATTGTGAGAATCTCTAAGATTTCCAGTTACTACATAGACTACTCCAGTTGTGTTAGATTGCTTTTCACTTTTTTTTTTTTTGTTGTGTGCGTTTAACAGGAGAATATCTGATTTGAAGGGATCATTTATAAGTTTCCCCAATTTGACAGATATGATAAATATGGAAGAATTGTAAGTTGAATGTAACTTAGTTTGTTGTCTATATCTTAGAAAATTCACTTTTTAATTACATTTTAATCAAGGTTTTTCCTTTTCATGCAGGGTCGTGAGGAACTGTTTAATTAATGGTTCAATCCCTGAGTATATTGGAGAAATGAATAAATTATCAACTCTGTAAGTGCTTAGTGACTGATTCTTGTGTACAAATGCTGACAAGTACATCATGCCTTTTCTTTTTCCTATTTAAATTTTCAATTTTACACCTATTAGTCAACGTTGAATATTCAATTCATTAATTGAACCCTAAATTTGAATAAGTAGTAAAACTAATACTTCATTGGTACTAAATTAGTTGCTCATGAATCACGAACAAGCTAATAATTCACATAAACTTCAACCTACAAAATACTCAAGATCATGTCATAGAAATGCCGAATCTCAACAATGAAAACACCCAACCTAGCCACAAAGTCGAATACGTAAAAGAAGCATTTAAATTTCAGTAATAAAATGTCCAAACCTAGCTAGAAAGTATCTAGCACCACCAAACAACCAATAACCATAAAAATAGTTTTGAGGTGACAAATCTTCAAAAGATGAAAATTTAACTAATTCAGAGTATTCATTTACCACCTATTCACGTTTAGGGTTAATTCATGAGATGGAAAGATTATGACTGACGTTCAGGGTAAAAAGAAAAAAGAAAATTAATCTTTTTTGCCTTTCCTGTTTACTTCTGTGGCCAAAAGTTGATTCTTTTTTCAATGGAGTTTGATTTTTATCTTCCATTCTTAACCCTGGAAAGCCTTTGAAAAACAAGTTTAAATGAATCTAATATGCCTTATAAAGACCCAAAAAAAAAGCAGGAAATTGTGCTTTTTAATCCTGAAATCCTAATTTTTCTTCTCTTTGGGTCCAAATTATTACTTCCATGAGTTGGAAGCGACTATTTCTGATTTAGAAATCTAAAGCAGTTTTTTCTTCATTTTTTTGCCCTCCTTTTTGTAGAGATCTAAGCTTCAACCATTTAACTGGTCCAATTCCTGAGACATTTCAGAATCTGATGAAGAAAAGGATAGACTTCATGTAAGTGGACAATTGGATACTACCACTTTGGTTTCAGAGTATTATTTGTACACCTCCATCAACAACTCATTGAATCAGAACCTAATTGATGCAGGTTTCTGACAAACAACTCACTGAGTGGTGAAGTGCCAGGTTGGATCTTGAGGAGCAAAAAGAACATGTTAGTATACTATATGGTTATGCATTGACATTCTAGTGGGCTGTGAAGAATTTTGGATTACAGTAGCCTGATTTTTTTAACCTTTTTTTTTTTTGCATTAATCTGATGTGAAAAATGCTTGGAGATTTGAAAATTTTGTTTTGCATTAAACATTAATCTTTATGATACATATGTTGGGCTGTTGCAGAGATTTTTCTTACAACAAATTTTCAGGGTCTACTCTTGCTAGTTGCCAACAAACACCTGTGTAAGCTTCTCTACTCCAATGAAAGCAAGGAAAAAAGTTACTAATATTTCCAACTCTGATAAGTATCTGACCCGCCTATCTTACATGATGGCTTTTTCTTTACTACAGGAACTTGATAGCCAGTTACCTACCTGCAGCGAATCATCAGTAAGAAATGACAAGATAGTTTTTTTTTTCTCCCTTTCTACATTGCATGTCAAACTTGAGTGAAATGACTGATCGAATTTCCTTACATGCAGAGTTCCTTGGTGCCTCAAGAAGGACCTTCCATGCTCTGGAAAAGCTGAATGTAAGTAGATCAAGATCTAGATTTTATGGGTCTGTTATGCAATTGAACTTGAGACCTGTTTAATGACTTTACGACTAAAAACAAGTTTCTAAGACTCGTTCCAATATAAAAATAAGTGGATAAAAAACATTATTTGTATTTTCAAATGTTCAATTATATTTTGTAGTACCTAATTCAACTTAAGATTAGTTTTATGAATTTATGACTGAAAACAAGTTTTTTTTCTTTAACGCGTTCCAAAATAAAAATAAGTAGAAAAAAACATTATTTTGGTATTTTCAATTATTCCTTAGTTGTATTTGGTAGTAACCATCCATGAAAGGTATCTTTATGTACATTGTTATCTGTAACTTTAATTTTTATTTTTTAAAATTTTAAAAAGAGGGTAAATAGTAAAGCAAGAATAGAGAGTTTCCAAACAGGTTGTGGAAACAAGAATGAAAAACAATGTAGCGAACCAAATTTTGGAAAAAAGAAAACCGAGTTAAGTGTTCTGTCATGGATCGTAGTTTGAGAATTTGATTATATATTGTATTCATTACAACTGCAGATCATTCCTTGTTTATTAATTGTGGAGGAACCAGATTGAGGGCTGATGGGCATGATTATGAAGAGGACTTAACTACAGAAGGCAAGTCAAACTTTTTTTCCTTTTCAGAAAAATGGGCTTATAGCAGTACAGGAGTTTTTTTGGGTGATGAAAATGCCGACTACTTAGCTACAAATAAGTTCGGCCTGAATGTGAGTGGTCCGCTCTACTATCAAAATGCCCGACTTTCCCCTCTCTCCCTCAAATATTATGGTCTTTGCCTGCGGAGCGGAAGCTACAATGTGAAGCTCCACTTTGCAGAAATTATGTACTCTAATGATCAAACTTTTAGCAGCCTGGGAAAGCGTATATTCGATATATCAATTCAAGTGAGTATGCAGCCAGTTTATGACACTGATATGGATTTCATTTATGCAACGAACTTATTGTTTTCCAAATTCTCTAGATTTAGCTTAGATATGAATCATGATAGATTAAGAATTTCAGTTGTTCATCAGCTATACTACATTCTACAGGGAAAACTAGTTAAGAAGGATTTCAATATTGTGGAGGCAGCTGGGGGTGTTGGTAAGAACTTCACAGTGGAAGATAAAAATGTTCTTGTCAATGGCAGTACCCTTGAGATTCATCTATATTGGGCTGGTAAAGGAACCACAGCTGTGCCAGACAGAGGAGTTTATGGACCCCTTATTTCTGCTATCACAGTTACACCAAGCAAGTTCTTTCTTGCACTTCTAAATAGTCTTTCCCTTTTTTGGATTTTCTGTACAATGCCTTCTAATTGATATAACTATTTTTGTTATAGACTTTGAAATTGACGAGGGAGGACTATCGGCTGGGGCACTTGCTGGCATTATAATTTCTTTATGTGCAGTAGTCATCATATTGGTCGTTGTATTTCTTTGGATGAAAGGTTACATATGTAAGAAGGAAGTCCCAGATAATGGTAAAGTTGTTTAGCTAACTATACTGGCAGTTTTTATTTCTTTCAAGTATAGGCACTAAAAAAATTGGAAAACTTTCTTCTTTTTCCCCTGCTGCAGAACTTTCTGGCGTAGATTTACAAACGGGTCATTTTACTTTGAAACAAATTAAAGCTGCCACCAACAACTTTGATCCTAAAAGTAAAATAGGCGAGGGTGGATTTGGGCCTGTCTACAAGGTAATTAAAACATCCTTTTTAGCTCCTGTATGCAAGAAGACAATATATGTTGCAAATTTTGTTACAACCTGAAACTCTTTTGAACTTGAGATTATCTTCTTTGGTCAAGGGTAGGGTGTACTGTCAGATGGTGCTTTGATTGCCGTGAAGCAACTCTCCTCAAAATCGAAGCAAGGGAGCCGTGAGTTTGTCACTGAGATTGGCATGATATCTGCATTGCAACACCCAAACCTTGTCAAACTCTATGGTTGCTGTGTTGAGGGAAACCAATTGTTGCTTGTATATGAATACATGGAAAACAATAGTCTTGCCCGTGCGCTTTTCGGTAATTGCATGAGTGGCATCTTTCGTCTTGTGAACTGCAACCTTTAGATTCGTATGGCCAACTAAATCTCCTCTCGCTTGCTTCTTTTTGTTTTACTCAAGGTCGAGAGGAACAAAGGCTACATCTTGACTGGCGAACAAGGAAGAAGATATGCTTGGAGATAGCTAGGGGGTTAGCTTATCTTCATGAAGAATCAAGATTGAAAATTGTTCATAGAGACATAAAGGCCACCAATGTGCTACTCGATAAAGAGCTTAATGCCAAGATTTCTGACTTCGGTTTGGCTAAGCTTGATGAAGAGGAGAACACCCACATAAGCACACGAATTGCTGGAACCATGTACTCTTTCTCTCTTTGTGTGCACGTGCATGCATGGATAAACTTACATTTATGTGTGTAACTCGTGAGCATCAGCATGCATGTATACGGAAAAAACATCTCTAGAACAACCAAGTATCCAAATCACATGCATTTGTATCCACTGCTTTCCTGCAGGGTCTTGTTGAGTCTGTTTCTAGGCATATTCGATTAAAAATGGTTTATTTCTTCATGGTCACTAATTTGTTTAAAAACTCAAAAGATCTTAGATTTCTAGCTGCAGTTAACCTATTTATCATTCTTAAACATTCGAGAATTGATTCAACAAGTTTCTTGGAGGACACCATTAATGTTTTTGTATTATTTTTTTGTTTATCTTCAGTGGTTATATGGCACCTGAGTATGCAATGAGAGGATACTTGACTGACAAGGCAGATGTTTACAGCTTTGGAGTTGTTGCTTTAGAGATAGTTAGCGGGAAAAGCAACACAAATTATAGGCCGAAGGAAGAGTTTGTTTATCTTCTTGATTGGGTATTTGCTACTCACTACTTATCATATCTTCTTTTTCACATTCTTTTATTCTTATGCTTATGTGTTCTCTCATAAAATTTCTGATTCAAATACAAAACGGCATTTTCTCAAATCACTAAAGTCTAAAACTAAGGTATTGAATTTTTGCTTCGAAGTGAGAAAAAAATGCTGATTTTCTTTTGGAAAGTTAGATGATAAAGAATTCACCTTGGTACAGCTATTTATTGTGTTACTTATGTTTGGAGTCTCTTTGACATTCGAAATGAGAAACAAGGAAGCATTTGGTAAATTTTTAGAAGTTGTGTTAATCTAAGCATAGCTCAAGTAGTTATGTATTAATATCTCTTTGTTGTAGTTTCGAATTCATTCCCTTCATTCATAATATAATATTTGTTAAAAAAAGTTACGAGAAGTGGTACTGATGCTTTATAGATATTTCTCACTAACATTTGTGCATGTACTTTGATACATGTGGTTGAGAAATATGTTTAGAAATGATTTTCTAGAGTCCCTGTTCAAGAGAGGGCATGAGATAATGACTGTTTTATGTTTGGTACTTGAAGGCCTATGTACTGGAAGAGCAGGGAAACCTTCTAGAACTGGTAGATCCAGACCTTGATTCAAAGTACTCATCAGAGGAAGCAATGAGGATGCTGAACATAGCTCTCTTATGCACCAACCCATCTCCCACTCTCAGACCAGCCATGTCTTCTGTGGTGAGTATGCTTGAAGGTAAGATTGCAGTCCAAGCACCGATCATCAAGCGCACTGCATCAGGCCAAGATCCGAGGTTTAAAGCATTCGAGAAGCTCTCACACGATAGCAGATCGCAGATTTCAAGCTCGACATTTTCGCAAGAAGCTGAGGCTCAGAAGAGCATGTTAATGGATGGGCCATGTACTGATTCCTCAGTATCCATTGACAGCAATGGCAAGAATCTCTACCATTCTGCATCGAGTGATCCCCTCGAAAATCATCATCCTGTTGATGATTCGAAACTGTCAGCTAAGTAATTCATCAAACAACATATTTGTATTTACTTTTTCTTTGCAGGATATGTGTTATTTAAGTCATTTGATTCTTTGTACAAAGGAAATGAAATACTTGTGTGCATACTGCATACCATGTTGGAGTTGAGCTGTCTTTTGGTGGAACAAATGAGATGAAATGAACTGTAAACAAATTGAATTGTATTGGAAAATTTGATCATTCTAACCTTTATTTTTTGATGGGGACAATATTTGAATCCAACGTCATCTATCGTAAAAGTTGAGAAGATATAAGTCTGTGGTTTTGTGGGCCTGTTTTCGGTGGGCTGTTCCTTTCCTTTATTTTCTTTTTCTTTCTTCTTTCTCTGTCACAATGGGCTTGCACATGGGCTAGGGTTGTCCTTTTTCATTCAACGTGTGTATGTATATAAATTCAAAACTTCCGTTTCAAGTGGACATATTGAATTGAGTGGGTCCTCCATCTTCATCTTAAACTTTCACTTGGTATCAGAGCGTCAGTTTCTACCTTCTCCACGAATGGACCTACCTACTGATGCAGATAGCACCACAGAAATAAGTGCTGAACATGCTGGAACTCATACAGCAACTCTCAGGAGGAACCCAGTTGACCCTACATCCATCCACCCTTTTGGGAATCCACTTTCTGCAGTCCTTACCGTAAAGTTGGATGAGAAAAACTACTTATTGTGGAAAAAGATGGTTCTAGCAGTACTAAGAGGTCAAAAATTAGACGGATATGTCCTTGGAACCAAGGCACCACCAGCAGAATACCTAGTTTCGCAAACACAAGAAGCAGGAAATTCTGAACGAACTCCAAATCCAGCTTATGAAGCATGGGTAACAATGGATCAAGCTCTCCTTGGATGGTTGTATGGATCCATGAGTCCAGCAATAGCCACAGAAATTATCAACTTCTCCACTTCTAAACAAGTTTGGAGTGCTCTAGAGGACCTCTACGGCTCAACAAATCGAGCAAGGAAACAACAACTGAAGGCTGTATTGCAAAACACCAAAAAGGGCTCCATGAAGATGAATGAATACCTCACTCTTATGAAGCACACTGCAGACAATCTCGCTCTTGCTGGAGCTCCGGTTGGGATGGATGATCTCACATCGTACATTGTCTCCGGGTTAGATGCTGAATACTTACCTATAATATGTCAAATTAACAGTAGAGAACAAACTTGGCAGGGACTACACTCCACACTTACCACATTTGAGAACACGCTTATTCATATGAATGTGATCCACCAAGCCACTAAAGTTAGTAACCTTACCTCCAACATAGCTGCCAATCTCACCTTCAACCGTCAAGGCTCCTCATTTTCTCAAGGTAATAACAAAAACAATAACCAAGGAAGAGGCCAAGGTGGAAACAGAGGAAATGAGAGGTTTAGAGGAAATGGAGGTAGAGCAAATTACTATCGGAACAGTGGCTCCAAGCCTACATGTCAGGTATGTGGGAAATATGGACACTCTGCCCTTGTATGTTACCACAGGTTTGAGAAGGATTTTATGTCTCCAAATCAGAACAATAGAGAACAAAACACAGCTTATATTGCCACACCAGAGATAGTTGCTGATCCTAACTGGCTAGCTGATAGTGGAGCATCCAATCACATTACACCTGATCTAAACAACCTGAAAGTGAAGTCTGAATATCATGGTAAAGAAACGATCTCTGTTGGTAAGGGCTCTAAACTCTTAATTGCTAATGTTGGTCACAACATTTGTGATGCTGACAGCACCACTGTGTGCTTGAAAAATATTATGCATGTGCCAAGTATTAAAAGAAATTTGCTAAGCATATCAAAGTTGACTGCTGACAACAATTTTAGTGCTGAATTTCACTCAAATCATTGTTTTGTGAAGGACAAGGCAACAGGGAAGGTGGTGCTTCAAGGGAGTCTTAAAGATGGACTTTACCAAATCCAGTTAAATCTATCCAAGGCAAGCCAAGAATCAGGAACTCGAGTGTCTCAAGCTTTCTCCTCAAATTTTGTGTCTGTAGTTAATTCAAAGTCTGTTTACCTTACTAAGTCTTCAAACTCTAATGTTCCAAAACAGTCAAGAGTCAAGAGAATTTGGCATCAACGTCTAGGTCACTTGTCAGACAGGGTGTTATGTCAAATTCTCAAAGTCTGTAATGAAAAGATGTTTATCAATGAAAATCCTATGTTTTGTGATGCTTGCCAATTTGGAAAGGCTCATTCTCTTCCCTTCAAATCTTCTAATTCTCAAACGTATGCACCACTTGAGCTTATTCACTGTGACCTTTGGGGACCTTCACCTGTCTTATCCACCTATGGTTACAACTATTACATTAGCTTTGTTGATAATTTTACACGTCTCACCCATATTTTTCCGCTAAAAAGGAAATCTGAAGCCTTTGCCACTTTCCTTCAATACCAAAGTCTTGTGGAAAACAGATTTGATAATCGAATCAAAATTGTCCAAAGTGATTGGGGTGGAGAGTTTCGACCTTTTGCCTCTTTCCTAAAGACTAAAGGCATTGAATTTCGACATCCATGTCCTCACACAAGTGAACAAAATGGGATTGTGGAGAGAAAACATCGACACATAGTAGAAATGGGCTTATCTCTTTTGGCTCAAGCATCAATGCCATTGAAATACTGGTGGGATGCCTTTATTACATCTACTTACATTATTAATCGCCTTCCAACTCCTGTTCTTAACCATATCTCACCATGGGAAACTGCATTTGGCAAGGTTCCTGACTATAAATTTCTAAGAGTGTTTGGTTGTTCCTGTTTCCCATGTTTGAGACCATATCAAAAACACAAGTTCCAATTTCACTCCACCAAATGTGTCTTTCTAGGATATAGTGAAACTCACAAAGGGTACAAGTGTCTTAGCTCAAGTGGTCGTATTTACATATCTAGAAGTGTCAATTTTAATGAAGATGAGTTCCCCTTTAAATTTGGCTTCCTAACCAACTCCATCTCAACTCAACAGTCTCATGAAACTATCATTACTTGGCTAAATACACCCATTGGTACACCTACCATACCTCAGGTCACGTCTCCTCTAGCCATTGAGTCACCTATTATCTCGCCTAGTCTAGACTCATCCTCACATAGCTTAAACTCCAATGAAGCAACACCTCTCCCTAGTGCAACCGAGACTCCAGTTACTGGTGAAATAAGGGTGTTGACAGAAAATGATCTAGGAGTGACAACAAATAGAGAAACTGTTTCTGAAACAGAGGAAAATAAAGAGATGGCAGAGGGTACTTCACATGCTATGCGAACTAGATCTAAAAGTGGAATTTTTAAACCCAAAGTACGTACCTACCTTGCTGAAAAACAAAAGAACAAAATAACACATTCAGAATGTGAGCCAAGAACAGTGACTGAGGCACTTCAATATCCAGAATGGAAAAATGCAATGAGTGAAGAAATGGGAGCCTTGCTTTCAAACAGCACTTAGAGTCTAGTTCCCTTTTCGAAAGACTACAACTTAGTGGGAAATAAGTGGATTTTCAAGACCAAGTACAATCAAGATGGAAGTATTCAAAGACTTAAAGCAAGACTAGTGGCAAAAGGTTTTCATCAACACCCTGGCTTGGACTTTAATGAGACCTTCAGTCCTGTAGTGAAAACTCCTACAATCAGAATAATCTTATCCATAGCAGTTGCAAGAGGCTGGAAAGTGAGACAACTTGACATTAACAATGCCTTCCTAAATGGAAAGCTTGATGAAGATGTCTATATGCTACAACCTGAGGGTTTTATTGACCAAAGGAGGCCTAATCACGTGTGCAAACTTAACAAGGCCCTATATGGCTTGAAGCAAGCCCCACGCGCATGGTACGAAAGTCTAAAGAAAGCTGTAGCCGAATGGGGTTTCAAGAACTGTAAGTCAGACAGCTCCCTCTTTCATTTCTGTCATGGTAGTCAGACTCTAGTTGTATTAATCTATGTTGATGACATTCTGGTCACTGGAAGCTGCAACTCTATGATTGAAAAGTTCATTCAAGTGCTCAATACTACCTATGCCTTAAAGGACCTTGGAGAACTTGATTACTTTCTTGGTGTTGAAACTTTTAGGAATGAGGATGGCATATACTTAACTCAAACCAAGTACATAACTGACCTCCTTGACAGATTGAAACTAAGCCACATTAAACCTTGTGGGACACCAGCTGTAACAGGTAGATATATATCAGCTCACGAAGGACAACCACTTGAAAATCCATCTATTTATAGAAGTGCAATTGGAGGACTGCAATACCTAGCTCACACTAGACCCGACATAGCATTCATAACAAACAAACTCAGCCAGTTTATGCAAAGTCCGACAGATATACATTGGAAAGCAGTGAAGAGAGTGATGAGGTATCTACAAGGATCCAAGAACTATGGACTACTTTTAAGGTCTTTGAATGACTTACAAATTACAGCATTCTCAGATGCCGATTGGGCATGCAATCCTGATGACAGACGCTCCACTTCAGCATACCTCGTGTTCCTTGGAAATTCTCTGGTGTCATGGGCGTCTAGAAAACAGAGGGTGGTAGCTCGATCTAGCACAAAATCCGAATATAGAGCCTGGCACATGCATCAGCATAATTGAGTTGGATTCAGTCCCTTTTGAAAGAAATTGAACTTCTTGCTATGGCATCACCAGTGATTTGGTGTGACAACACGAGTGCTCTATCACTAGCCTCCAATCCTGTTCTTCACTCACGAAGCAAACATGTAGAAATCGATGTGCATTTTGTTAGAGACAAAGTAGCTGAAAAGCAACTGGAAATCAGATACATACCTACAGGAGAACAACCTGCTGATGGCCTCACCAAATGCTTATCTGAAACAAAATTCAGCACCATGCGAAGCAAACTTGGGATCTTACCAGTTCCCCATCGTTTGAGGGGGGGAGTTGAGAAGATATAAGTCTGTGGTTTTGTGGGCCTATTTTCGGTGGGCTGTTCCTTTCCTTTATTTTCTTTTTCTTTCTTCTTTCTCTGTCACAATGGGCTTAAGTGTAAGCACATGGGCTAGGGTTGTCCTTTTTCATTCAACGTGTGTATGTATATAAATTCAAAACTTCCGTTTCAAGTGGACATATTGAATTGAGTGGGTCCTCCATCTTCATCTTAAACTTTCACTGTAAAGAACTATATGAGTAAACTATTACTTTAATATAAGTACAAACACAATGGTCAATCCAATTATATCTCAATAGATAAGACACCGATTACTATCTCAAAAGTTATAATATTAACTTTGACCTTTCAAAAATGTTTCAAAACTATATTTGAAGTAGAAATCCGTTAGAACGTTTGAACCAAAAGTCAACGTGATGGAACATCGTTCTTCCAAACTTAATTAAGGCAAGCGTCCCACTCATTGTCAAGTCGATTTTCCGTCGAACTGATTTCTACCGTAAGGGTAGTTTAGAAATATTTATAAAAAGTCAAAGATAATATTGTAAATTTGTAACTTTCAAAAGAATAGAGTTATTTTTTAAACAAAGTTTAAAATTTTAAGGGTGCTTGTTATAATTTAGTCAAAAAAAAAAAAATCAAGCCATTGCATATGATATAATCAATAATAATTCTGCATGCGTGTCACTGCCAATGCCGTTGCTTCAAATTCAATTAGTTTATTAATTATAATATTTAGAGTGCAAAACCCCTCCCTTCAAACGGCGTCGTTTGGTTGTCTACCCTTCCAGGCCGCGGCGGTGAATCACAGTACCCTCTGCTAAACCCTTGAAGTCGGAAGAGAGAGAGAGAATGTTTCAGAGCAGAGTGGTGGCTTCATTTCTTCGGAGGAAGGAAGCTTTAAGCCGTATCTACAATACTCTTATTGAATCGAATCCCTCCACTGTTGTCCGCCACCAACCAATGAGATGTTTCTCTTCTCAAACTTCTAAGAAATGCCTCTTCGGCGTCTATGGCTACCGATCCCTCTCCAAGGTGATATTTCTCACTATTCCATTTATTCTGCTGCCAATGTTTTTGTTTCTGATCCTGGAGCTTCGTCGAAGTTTCTCGAACGTATATCGGCATTCTGCATACTTTTGAGTTCCATAGAGAAATTGGAACAGAGCCTTTTTAAAATTTTATCAATTGTTTTTCCGTTTGCTTCCGAATTCTTCGGTACTTAGTTGGGTTTAATGTCGTTGTACTGACACGGTATGTACTGGTATTGGGTCGTTTTTAGTCTGGGTATTTGTTCTGATTTTGGTTTGCTGTAACATTATGACTCTCTCCTCCGTGGAAAGTTTTTTTGGAGTTGTATAAAACCATTCAAGTGTCTGACTGCAAGTTACACTCAGAATGGATGTTTAATTTTATTTATAAAAAAAAAAAAAAAAAAAAAAAAAGAAAAAAAAAAAAGAAAGGACAATGTTTTTCTTGTTTGCGATCTTTTGCTTGATCTCATGTAGTTTTTATTGATGTAATACTTAATACATTGTGTCGATAGATTTTTCTCACCCTTTCAGGCATTTTTGCACAAAAGATGTGTATTTTATATGTTGTATTCATGATAAGATCAATGTTATGTGCTGCTTTTTAGGGTCATCAGGTGCCATCATTTAGGAATATGTCTACCGTGGCTTCTATTGGCACGAATAAGGAGGGGTTGAAGTTGCTTGTGACTGCTGGTCCTCGTGCTCAGAAAATGGTTGGGATATGGCTTTTTGGTTCTGCTGCATGGGTTTTCAGTATGGTGGTTCTTGGTGGTGTTACACGACTGACACGATCTGGTCTTTCCATGACTGATTGGAAGTTCACTGGGAATCTCCCCCCTCTATCAGATGAAGAATGGCTGCAGGAGTTTGAAAAGTATAAGCAGTCCCCTGAATATAAGCGGTATGTGTATCGACATTGATTATTTCTCTAGCTTTGGAACTAGTCGTTTATTACATAGTAAAGTTGCTTGCTTGCAGTGCATAGTGATTTTGTGTTTAATCTCGGTTGACATGTTAATAGATGGTTGGTTTAGATTCTTGGTAATTAGTGTGATGCAAGGAATTGGTATTTTGGAAGTCATATATTGTCAGTTTCTAATTAGTGCCTGGCTATATATGTTTGAAGCTTTTATGCATTGATTTTGATTTTTGAATAGAAATAGTTCCCATGGATTTTATATGACTTTATGTTTGAAAATTCTACAGTGTTAACAAAGGCATGAGTATTGAAGATTTCAAATTTATATATTGGATGGAATATGCACATCGAATGTGGGGAAGGGCACTGGGTGTTATGTTTGCTTTGCCCTTTTCATATTTTCTTCGTAAGGGTTATATAACCTTACGTCTTGGACTGAGATTGTCAACACTTTTTGCCCTTGGTGCTGGGCAGGGTTTAATCGGCTGGTGGATGGTAAAGAGTGGTTTAGAGGTAGATCCACTTTATCCCTCTTGATTGTTTGCTTTCCCAATTATGATAGAGTGGAGAGTTCCTAAAGGAGTTCATCCTCCACAGGAGCCAGTATCTGAGTATGCTCAGCCAAGAGTAAGCCCCTACCGTCTTGCAGCTCATCTTACTTCGGCATTCGTTATCTATTGTGGTCTTTTCTGGACTGGCCTCTCTGTTGTTATGCCTGAACCACCTGTTGAATCTGTGGCTTGGGCTCGTGGTGCAGCAAAAGTTAGAAGATTTGCTCTTCCTGTGAGCTTACTTGTTGGTATTACTGCCATTTCAGGAGCATTTGTTGCTGGAAATGATGCAGTAAGTGATGAATTCCTTTTTCTTCTTATGTACGACAATGAACTTTTTTCGTATTCGAAAAGAGATCATGTTTCTCCTTGTATGTTGGATTACAGGGGCATGCATACAATACTTTTCCGAAGATGGGTGATACGTGGATACCTGATGACATTTTTGACATGAAACCACTAATTCGGAATTTCTTTGAGAATACATCCACAGTTCAGGTAATTTCTCTAACTTGGATCATATCAAGGTGTTTAGCTTTGTAAAATTTAACTGCTTCAATGATCGTATTACATGCTAATATCACCTTGGGAGAAACTGAATTATTTTAATATCACCTTGGGATCATATCAAGGTGATTAGCTTTGTGAAATATTCAATGCTTCAATGATTGTTTTATATTCCAATATCACCTTGTGAGAATCTGAATTTTTTAAGAATCCCATCAAGAATCTTGATTTGCTTTCCCTTCTTGTAGAGCATGTGTGCATATACATTTATGCTATTGTCAAGAGCCATTTTCTTGTATATAGTTTCCCTATTAACTTGACCATAAATACTTATATTTTGACAATGGCCATTCCCCTTTGAAATACTAATTTAACTAGATGGATCGGTGTTGCTATTCGTGTTATTTTAATCTTGGTTTATTAACTTCATGTTTCTTTCAATTGACTCATTGTTTTAATCTATGAAAGAAATAGTGATATTTATTTGTTTTAATAGCATTTTTTAAAAATGTCAATTTGCTGATGTTCTTATCAATTGAGCTACTCAAACATATACATACTAATGTTACATAATCAATTCTTTATGCACAAAATGCATTTATAAGTTCACTATCTGGAAACAAGAAGCAATGATGTGCTTCATCTGGTTTACAGCTTGACCATCGTATACTCGCTACTGCAACCTTACTTTCAATTAGTACCTTATGGTGGTCGACAAGGAAGCTGGAGATACATCCTGCTGTTCGTTCTTTGATTGGGAGTACATTCGGCATGGCTGCTCTTCAGGTATTTTTTCCCTTCCATGATCTTATGGAGGTTTTTCCATTATTAAAAGGCTCATTACTTATTTGGGATGGGAATGAAATTGTTCATTTTCTCTGCTATTATTTGCTATACTTGAGATCATTCCTTCAGAATCCCACACCATAATTAGAGATGAGATACTTATACAAATGAAATTCCTTGAGGGACCAGGGCAATTGAATTTGTCATTCACAATCTCTCGATGGCCATGGCCCTGCTACAAATATCAACTTCAGCCTCTCTTTTCCCATCCTTTTTTCTATCTTTAGCATTCTGTCAATGTTAGTTCGTGGATCGATTGCTTTCACCCTTTTCCTATTTGGCTCTATTGGTATCTGATTCTCCTCTTTGCCGGTATGGTGCTCATGACGCACTGTGGTTCCTCTATCATGTCGGGGATCAATCAAAGCATAACTCGCAGCATTGGGGTTGAATCTCTATGTCTATGGCATTTTGCCAAGCTGGAGTAATCTAATATTGTGGTTCTACGTGTTCCATCACTTCTCCATTCATGTTCAATACTGATCGTGATAAACTAATTTTCTTTTTTGTTTGAATTAAATGATAATAGTAAATTTTCATCACTACTTTGGACCAACTGTTAACATCCATGTAATGACAAATCAATTATTGGAAGGACACTCTACTTCTCCTTCAAGAAAAGAAGAAGAAGAAGAGGAAGAACAGGCAGAATATCATTAGGATCTTCACAATAGTCAATTTATTTATTATTCCATGCATTTGTTAACAAGATGAAGGAGATCAAGTTCCATATAAATGTACCTCCATTTAATTGCATTCATAACGTGTTGAATTCTTAGTTCTCCTTTCCACTTGTTTCATTCCAGTTCTCTAGTCCTCTTGCTGCTGAATGGTCAATATTTTGCACAATGCTAACTATTATACTGCTCAGGTCACCTTGGGAGTATCAACACTTCTATCTTATGTCCCAGTTTCCCTTGGAACCGCGCATCAAGCTGGGGCTCTGACTCTTTTGACCCTTGTAATTCTTCTTAATCACACTGTGAGGAGGCCATCAATGTCCCTTTTGAAGTCTCTTCCCCAAGTTGTGAAAACAGCCTAGACAGATTTTTCAGGTACACTGCTTCTACTTCGAATTAGATTTAAAGTTGGATGCATCGGTCTATCTTGATTTTTCGGTTTTGTTTCGTGATTTTTGCTAACAATGAGTATTTATCTTCAGCATTGGGTGTTGGGGGGAGGAGGGACAATTTGTAATTGGAATGCTAGACAGGTTATTAGCTGTTCTAAACTTATGTGACAATGTTTATAATAATTATTTGATCAAGATATATTGAGAACCCCACTTTTTACCTTTTCTTTTTTTGGTGATATGAGAACCCTACTTGTTGCTTTCAGTAATGTTATCCAAGTTGCTTGTGATGAAAGAGGGGAAACGTTTCTAGTACTCTCATAGTACCTACCCTCTATGTTCACACGAGAAATTTTTCTTTTTTAAATAATTATTTAATGTTTCTAGACCCTACATCATTCTTAAAGGATGTTGATGTGGAAAATTATTGGATATGGCCACCATTGGTTTCCCCTTCTAACCATTCAACATGGAGGCATGGTTTAACTACAGTTTTTTTTTTTTTTTAAAAAAAAAAGGGGCTTAGGAGGCATGGTTTAACTACCATTTTAAAAAAAAAATCTCATGCATCCAACAACATAAAGCCATCAACTACATTATTTTAGGGTTTAGGGTTTAGAGTCCATTAGGTAGTGCATCTCACCAATGTCTTTAAAGTCAGATTCATGCTAGATACTTGATTTAGGTTTTGAAAGCTAAATGTTGTGGGGCTTGCCAAAGAGTTACTTTACATTTTTTTGCACTTTTGGTGGGGATTTAAATCTTTCAGACTTTTGGTCGAGAATGTCTTATTTAGTTGAGATATGTTCAGATTAGCACTAGTTTTTGGACTTGAGTGATTTGTTAAACCAAAAAATGAATAATGTTGGAGTGACACTCGTTATTGTTATTATTTAAAAAAAAAAATTGACTAATGTATCCATTTAAGTTTTAGTGAATTGAATGTTTCAGAGTTTTGGGTTTTGATATCTTTATCGCTGGGTCAAATAAATGTTTGGACTCTTGTATGAATTAGTTCATGCACTTAGTACTCTAACTAACTATTATTTTATATTATCCAACTTTGAAAACAGAGAGCTATTGTTTTAATCCTTGAAATTTTATAAAAGAAATTTTGGTTCATTTCAAAAGGTTCTACAACTGTCTTCCTCTTGTCCACATAAAGTGATTATTATTTGGTAATTGTCAAATGCATGATTTTTTTTTAAACCAAAAATTATTGTCATGTGTTCCACAATTATTAAAAAAAAGACTAAAAGTACAAGGTTAGTCCTTGTGCTAATTGTGTTGATAGGTTCTCAAGTTTAAAAAGGATTCTTTGTCTAATAAATCTCTCAAGGTGTTTAAAAATTTACAGATGAATTAGTTAATAGGACGTTGTTCTATTAGATATAAAGTTCAAATTTGTATCTAGTAGAGTTGAGGATCTTAAACTTTTTTAAATAGGTTAGGAATCTATTCACTACAAAATTGAAATTCAAACGCTTGATAGACATTTTTTAAAGTTTAAGGAGCTATTCAATACAAATAATAAATGTGTAACTTACCTAAAACATATCATTACATTATGTTAATCACATTAAATATTTTTAAAAAAAAATTAGGTCACCCCTCCAAGTATATTGGGTGAACAAGATCATCATTTAAGTGGTAGTTGTTAAATATCATCATAGATGAAGATATTGAACTCCTAAAACTAAAAACATAGCTGAGGAAAATTTTAAAATCAATAGATATTTTTTAAAGAGCCATGAAAACATAAAATTTGTAACTACAATTTGATCTTGTAAAATAGTTTTGCTTCCTTACACTTAGCAATCTCATAAATGTTTGGAGAGGAACTTTCCAACCTTTTAGGACAGAAATTCAATTAACCCATCCTTTTATTAGTTTGTTTTTATTTCACTAATAATCTGCTTTTAAGAATAATTCATTTTTTTCCATAAAAAACATCATAGGTGTTTGAATGGTTTTATTATAGCTTTGTAAATATTTTTTCAAAGATGTTCTAGAACAAGCTATCAACTATTTCGTTTTATTTTCATTGTCAAATAAAGATGTCCAAATCCAATTCAACCCTCTATATTTTATTATTAGAAAAAGATTATAGGTTGAAGTAACTTAATCCCAACAATATTCAAAGCACACAACAAACCCAATTGTTAAAGCAAGAAAATCCATGTTAATGGTATAAAGTCAATGCATGCTAATAACAGAATTTTTTTCCAAGGTTAAATTATAAAAAATATTCTTGAACTTTATTCTCTGTCTAAAAAATAATCATATTTTTTAAAAGTTGCAATATTACTCTTGATCTTTCACAAATATTTCAAAACTACTCTTGTAGTAAAAATCCTTTAGAATATCGGACGGAAAATCGACGTCGCGATGACTAGGATGTTTTCTTGGATTAAGTCTGAAAGAACATCATTCAGACACGTCGACTTTTCGTCCAACATTTTTGAAACCTTTATTAAAAATAAAAATAATTTTAAAAAAAAAAAAAAAAGTCAAAGGTAATATTGCAATTTTTAAAAGAATGAGAATATTTTAAAAACAAATGGCAAAATTTAGAGATATTTTTTATAATTTAGCCTTTTTTTCAATGATAATGATGAAAGAAGACATGCTTGGCAAAGAGTTGAAGTTTTCTATTACAAATAATTAGAAGATATATATATATATATATATTACATATCTTGAATAGTGTTTGGATTGAAGAAGAAGCAGTCAAGATAGGTACTGACATTGCAGGCAGAAACAAAAAACGTGGAAGGGACCAAGGAGTGTGGTCAAAAGGGTAACATTATAATTGAGATTGAGAGCGACTTACCAATGTCCTTATTCCATTCTCTATGTCCAATTCTCTGTTCACTCTCCATGCCTATTTTTGTCCATATTGCTTATTTGATTGGTTGATGTCTAAATAACCCTCGAAGTCTACGTTTATGCTTTAGTCCCTCAACTTTTAAATGTTTTATTTTAGTCTCTAAAGTTTGCATAAAAAACTTTTTTATTTTAGTCGATGCCTGTAAGTTTTTCATTAATCATATAACAACCGTTTTTGAACTAGTTATCCGATCGACTACTATATGTAGGCTTTAGACATTTGTCTACTGTAGATATTTATCGATCATGTAAATGGACTGAAGATGAATTTGTGTTAGGTTTCTATTAAATATTTTATAAAATGATCTTTTATGTGAAATTTTAAACATATGTTAGGCCCTTAAACTTTTAAGTGGTGTTTATTAGATCCCTAAATTTTCAATTTTACTTCTAACAGGTTCTTAAACTTTCAATTCAATGTCTAACATGTCTTTAAACTTTCAACTTTGTATCTAATAAATCCTTTACTTGTTTGTCGTTTTTAAAATTCACATATTTATTGTGTACAAAATTGAAAGTTGTTCCTATTAAACACAAATTTCAATATTCTATCTAATAGATTCGTTAATTTAAAAAAATGTCAAACATGTTAGAG
This sequence comes from Trichosanthes truncata, assembly GCA_033996785.1. Taxonomy (NCBI): domain Eukaryota; kingdom Viridiplantae; phylum Streptophyta; class Magnoliopsida; order Cucurbitales; family Cucurbitaceae; genus Trichosanthes; species Trichosanthes truncata. The sequence continues at coordinate 81,842,764 of JAWPNB010000003.1, forward strand.
TCCTATCAGACACAAAATTGAAAGTTCAATAATCTATAAAACATTTTTAAAGTTTAAGTATCAATTAGACACAAAAATGAAAGGTTAGCGATCTAGATATGACACTTTTTAAAGTTTAGAGACCTATAAGACACAAAGCTGAAAGTGGAGAGATTCAACTTATAATTTAACCTAAATTAATTTGTATGAACTAAAATGATCTTTTAGAACTGAAATATAATGCTTCAAAATTTAAGGTCTAAAATAGAAGATAGGTCTAAAATAGGATACAATTTGAACTTAAAGGGTAAGCACAAAAGTTTCCATTTAAGCAGTACAATAAATGATGGAACAATCTACAGGCTGAGGAAGCTGTTGAACTGTTTAAACTGCAGGGCAAATAATGATAACAACAATGACATCATTGAAGAAACAAAAGCCAAATGGAAAGAAAAGTTCCACTCTCTCGATATCCACAAAAGTTTAAGCCACTGTTGCATATGGATTATCTCATCAGCTCATTCAGCACATTTTATCTATAACTGAAAACCAAATATTGAAGACAAACCAACTCATACATTTACGACACTAACAGTAAAATTTCAGTTTCGAAGAAAAGTTAATGGGCTTTTAGAACCACTAAACACCTGTATATATATAACTTAACAAGGAAAAATTAAAATTTGAAAAAAGAATAATAATGGGTGGTGTGGAAGGGAGCAGAGCCAGTCACGCTCACCTTGATCCCAATGTGGACAATTCTCTCACCCAGGATTTGGAAGTAACTATTTTGTAATATGTGCTATCCCATTACGTTACCTGCAAAGAAATGCGTTGTGAAGTAAGCAATTAAGCAAGAGAAGCAATTTAGCTTCACTGAGACTCTATTTGATAACCTTTTAGTTTCTTATTTTTGAAATTTATGCGGGCTTTCTCATCATTTTATAGTCGTTTCTTTACAAATGAATTTGAAAACATTTAAATTCTTAGCCAAATTTAAAAAACAAATTTTTGAAAACTACTTTTTTTTAGTTTTCAAATCTTAGCTTGATTTTTGAAAACATATGTAAATGGTAGATAACAAAACAAAGAAATTCATAGGTGAAAATAGTTTTTATAGGCTTAGTTGTCAAAAACCAAAAACTAAATGGTTATCAAAAGCGGCCCAAGGAAATGGAGTTTTGAGAGTTGATTAGCATCAACAAACCTGGTCCTTGAGTTCCCAAGAGTCAGCTCTAGGTCATCTGAACCAAATTCTTCATGAATTCGTTCTCCTTCCCATGGCTTCACTATTCCTGCTGCATTGCTGCCAAATGCGAACTCATCAGAGATCACTTCTGACATTGGAATGTCTGCAGTGTGATCGGAGCCTGCTGCAATGGCAGGGGAGCAGGTCCCACTTTGACCAGGGGTCCACATGCGAGATCCTCCACCATTTGTTGCAGCTTCCTTGAAACCAAATGGGTTAGTAGAAACAAGACTAAATGTTGGGGAATTGGGTCCACCCTGAGGAATCCTAAGGCCAGCAAACCATTCTGGAGTGGGAACAATCTGACGCCCGGGACTTGGTGGAGTAGAAGATGGCAGGGAGGAATAGTATTGTGCACTCCATCCTGGTAGGACGGGTTGGTCTTCCCAGTCGGCTTTGAGTCGGGGTGTTCTGGCAGTTGGGGAACTCAGAGGAGGAGTAACAGGTGCACTGATGGAACCTCCATGAATATAGAGATTGGGGAGTTTAGACGAGGATGCTGAAGATGATGAAGATGAAAGGTTTTTGAGCCATGGGATAAGTGAACTGCCATCAGCATTTGGATTAGCAACGTATGAGGATGATACTGGACTTGGAAAAGAAGATGAGCCGGGGCTTGGATTGAAGGAAGTACAAGGACTTGGTTGGTGAGATGCGTAAGGGCTTGCAGCTGCCGATGCACCAACCACATCCATACGTTCAATCGGCTTGCATCCCTGCATATAGATGAGAGAACATTATAGAGTATGGACAAACTAAAACAGATGATACCATGATGATAGGATACAATGAATCTGAAGGATGATCTAACATGTATGGCCGCAGGAGATCTTACTCAAGCTAATTACAATCCAAAAGAAGAATGAACACTGAAAATCAAGCAACAACAGCCAAGGGAAAGAAAAGCATTATTGATCATTTCCATCCTAGTTCAGCCCAGTATATATCAAGCTATAAACAATTCATACCATAACATGTATGATCTCAATGTTCCCCCCATTTCTCTAGTGCAGGTTAAATTGTCCGAGATACAAACTTTCTGCAGAAAATCACACCCCCAACTCGTGAGAAACCTACAAATTAATCCATTGTAGCAGTCTCAAGGTGGCGTACATGAAGCTGGTAGTGAAATGCATTTCGGTCTAGTGTCTCCACTGCACAATCAAGCCTGTAATTCTCTCAAATTTCAAGTATAACTTGCTAGGTTGTAATTTGAAGTATGATGAAAAACGATTGGTTTTATTGATGAAAACAGCCACACAGTGCAAGGAAGTGAAAAGATACCACGCACATCATGATCCATACGAACTATTTGGACAGTGCTGGAAGACACAATTTTTTACTCCGTGCACCGAAAAATATTTAATCAATCCTCACTTTCAAAGAGATGGGTAGACAGGGGAGTGAGGATAACAGTAGTCCATGAGACGCAAAAGCTACTCAACAGGTTATAGATGTCAGCGTGTACTTTACTTCCTGAACCGAAAAAATAATGAAACTGCAAAATTTAATAAAAGAAGGAATCCATCACGAGACATAGCAGTAGAGCCAACTCCAAAAGGAAAGGAAAGAGACAGAGCTGATAAAGGCACTGTTTGTGTCGCCAACTTGCCATTGAAAAAGAAAAGCAAAAAAGAGAAAGATCCCTCTGACTAAATCTGCCACCATAGGAAGGAAGAGCAGTCACCAGGCTAAATACCAGCCAAGACCCAGAAAATCACAGATCCATATGGTAGAGCTTAAAAAATGAAGAAGGGCACCTCCTCGAGATCTGCGTAGTCCCAGGGCCTCAGACTATTAGTCATTAAGAGCCTAAAAAGAAGCATGAAGAATCTTGTGCTTCACGCGTAAAAGGGATAAAAAGATATCAAAACTTCTACCTCACCGCAATTACATAACCTGACGCCGACGAAGTAAAGGAACACAAAAGGGAAAATGGGTCAAAAAGGGATACAATACAACGCTCCTCTGGCTGTTCAAAATGATGGGGACTGCCCTTTAGAACATGGAACTTATACTAGACTCCAACACCCTATGCTCCATTTTTCAATTTTCACGACTGGAATTCTCAACCATGGTCATGGATTTTTGGAACAACTAATAAGGACCATCCAATTGGCTCAACTAATCCGAAGCTAAATAATGTATATGCTCTCAATTTGAAGCTAAAGAAAGTGGTATCGCTATTTTCATCAATTTCAAAGAAATGCAAACGAACGTGAAATCTACTTCAAGTGAACAAAATGAATCCCAAACACTAAAAACATAGCTACCTTACGATAAGTGGTACCATCAGGTTCAACGGTCCATCCCGCCTCATTGCAGAGAGCTTTAAGGACCTCGTTGTTGTCGCAATGCTTGGGAAGCTTGTAGTTGCCATACATCCTGAGTCCGGCAAAGATCTTTGCCGCAATAGCTCTTCTCCTTCTCTCCCTTCTTTTGTTGTTCTCCCGCTCCCTCCATGTCGGTAGCCTCGTCCCCGACGTCATCTCCACTCCACACACACACACTCAACCAACAAATCGAAGTTCCCACAGCTTCAACAGATAGATCAGAAAGCAATTCTTTCGAATTGCCTCCGTCTATCTCAAGAAGAATACGATACAATTACAATCACAAACAAAACTTCACAACAACAGAGAGAAATCTTTCAACAGAAATCAGCTCGAGTCCAAGGATCAAAACAAGAAAAAACTGACAGTATAAAAACGTCTCTCGCAACTTCGAAGTAGTCAAATCGGACACGAAAGACAAAAGTTTAGAAAACGGAAATTTTCGCGAGGCTCTGTAATGATCAATGAATCGAACTGCAAGAAAAGTACAAACCGCTGGATAAATCAGACAAGAAACAACGAAGAAGAAGAAGAAGAACTGTGAGATATCGGAATCGGATGCTCGCCGGAGGCTCCGGATCGGCGACGGCAATCGGATCTTAGATCGGACAACCGTAAACGGCGGAGGAAAGTGGGGGTTTTTTGTTTTTTGACAAAGCCCGGAAATTAGAGGAGAAGCATTGCCGTGAAAAATGAAAGGGTTCGAAGAACAGAACAGGAAGCTAAATGAGCTCAATGGTTTTTTATTAACCAATTTTACCCTCTTATTTACCATTCTGCCACTCCTCCTTTTTCAATAAATCGCACACTGTCATTTTCCATTCACTTTTTTACTATCTCTCTCCTTTTTTTTTTCCTTTTAAACTTTTTATTTTGAAAAGTAAGTAAATTATGTTTACAAAATAAATTTTTATACTAAAAATGTTCATCTTTATTTTATAGAATCTCATAATTTTTCTTTTCCTTTTCGATTATTGCACATCACTTTTTTTTTCTCCTAGCATAGTAAATGTGGAGGTTGAAACTTGAGTATGTAATATGAATAGAAGGAATAGATATTTTAATCTTTGACGGTCTCTTTCATTTTAACTACTTGAACATTTTAATTAAAATAAGCATTTTATTTATAAAAAAAATTAAACTATAAATTTAGTCATTAGATTTGATGATGGTGTTTGTTTAATTTTTAAATTAAAAAAAATAGTAATTATGTTATGCACTTTTGAATTGTTGTTTTATGTAATCTATATGGATGGCAAGGATGATGTGTTATATTTTTTAAAATCCTCGTAAGCATGGCATATAGCAAATAAACAGGAAAAAATTTTAATTTTTACCCCTAAACTTGTTGCTTTGTATCAATTTTCATCCTAAACATTCAATTTCATTAAATTGGACCCTAGACTTAGTTAAATGTTGTAATTTCTATCCTCTAATCAATTTTCGCTAATTGTCCCACTAATTTTAATAAAACACAATGTAAAAATCTCCGTAAAACCCACTAATTTCAATAATATCAAGCTTTGCACAATTTTAAGTTTGATTAATGCACAAGTTAACCATATAATAACTTTGCCAAAACTCACAAATATTAATAAAAATTTAGCTTTAATGTCATTTTTATTTGAAATATTGTTATCAAATTTATTGAGCTATCCTTGAATTGACGTACAAGTTTAGTTTTTAAACTTTTATAGTTGTGTCTAATAAATTTTTGGACTCTCAATTTCATGTTTAATAGACATTTGAACTTTCAATGGTGAGTCAAAAAAGTATTTGGACGGCATGGGACCTTTTTTAAAGTTCACTCATTTGTTAGACACAAGATTAACTGTTCAACAATCCATTAGATACAACAAAAAAAATTTCATGAACTCTTAGATAATTTTTTTAGATTTTAGAATTACATGTTAGAAACAAATTTAAAAGTTTAGGCCCCATTCGATAATCATTTGGTTTATGGTTTTTGAAAATTAAGCCTATAAATACTATTTTCATCTATGAGTTTCCTTATTTTGTTATCTACTTTTTACATATGTTTTAAAAAATCAAGCAATGTTTTGATAACTAAAAAAAAGTAGCTTTCAAAAACTTGTTTTTGGAATTTGGTTAAGAATTTTAATGTTTTCTTAAGAAAGATAAAATTCATTGTAAAGTAATGATAAGAAAACAAACACAATTTTTAAATACTAAAAACTAAAAATCAAATGATTATTAAACTTAAAATAAATAAAGTAGTATTTTTCAAAAATGGGTTTTTTGGGTGGCTGTAATATGGTAAGAGTTAATAGTAAAAGCTAAAGTGAGCATAAATAAATAATAATTGATATTTACTATTTTGTTTATGGTCAAAGTTCAAATCTCCATATCCCAACATTTGTTTTACTAAAAAAAACAAAGTTAATAAAGTTAATAGTAATAATGTCCCACCAAAAAAAAAAGTTAAATAGTAATAATGTAATTAGCAAAAATGGTAGTGGCAACATAGGCATGTAGAAAAAGAAATAAAAAAATAACAATAATAATGGAAGAAAGGGGGGGTTTGAATAACCGTCTCTGACAGAAGAACCAAAGGGAGTTGGACACGTGGCGGTTGTGGGGCGCGGCGTTTCTCAACGGTCTCTGTTGAGATGCTACACGTGTCGGAGTTCGGCGCACGTGAGAGACGATGATAGTCGGGTCGGGTCGGGCTTTTATTTTTGTGTATGAAGCAGCAGCACATAATGATGGGGACGAGGGTGGTGTTTGGCTTTACTTTGTCTGCTTTTTCACGTGACCCCACCCTCATATCACGCCAATTAGCACGACTTTTCATCTCTGGGCCCCATCCACTCCTTTCACTTTTTTTTTCTATTTTTTTTCCTTTTATATTATTTTAATATTAAATAATTATAATTATGTTAAATTACCGATTTAGTCTCGTGTCTTTTTAGTTTCTGAACTTTTAAAATTACAAATTTAATTTATGAGGCCCCGTTTGATAATCATTTAGTTTTTGATTTTTGGTTTTTGAAAATTAAGCCTATAAATACTACTACAATCCATAGATTTACTCGTTTTGTTATCTACCTTTTACCTATGTTTTCAAAAACCAAGCCATGTTTTGAAAACTAAAAAAAATAGTTTTCAAAAACTTGTTTTTGTTTTTAGAATTTGGCTAAGAATTCAAATGCTTCCTTAAGGGAGATAAAAATCATGGTAGAGAAATGGGAAGAAAACAAGCTTAATTTTCAAAAACCAAATGGTTATCAAACGAGGCCTGAACTTTTGATTTTTTTTAATTTACAGATCTACTAGATATAAAATTAAAATTTTAAAATTTCATTAGACATAAAATTTAAATTTAAATTTAATAAATTAATTAATTTTTAAAAATTTAAATTTATCAAGAACTTATTATATACAAAATTAAAAGTTTAAAAATCTATTAGATACAAAATTAAAATTTTAAAAACTTAATAGATACTTTTTGAAAATTTAGAAATCACGTAAAAAAGAGTAAACTTATAATTTAATATTATAATTATTATTATTTTTAAAAAAACAAAAGCATTTTATCCGACACTCTCACTCGCAATTCTTTCCGTCCCCTCTGCAGCACACTCGCGTTACCAAGGACAAATTTTATTTTTCTTTTTAATGATAAATTTCGTTTTTACTTATTTAATTTAGGGGGGGAAATAATTAATTTTAGCCTATGAACCTATGAATTTGTATCCACGTTTACCTTTAAGCTTCAATCTCATCAAATTACACCTCAAATTTAGGTAACTATTACAATCTTAACATTAAATTTTAAATGGTGTTATAATTTTAATCCTATGACAAGTTTTTGGTTGAAAGAACATTAAAAAAAATATTCTCACATCCTTTCAATAAACTATAAAACATATGTATGATACAAAATTTATAAGATTTCTAAGAAAAACGACGTTATAGTTAATTTTTTTTTTAATTTGTGAATTAAATGTGTACATTAATCAAATTTAATTTTATGCCGAGCTTGATTGTATTGAAATTAGTAAGTTTATGAAGATTTTTACATTACTTTTTTGTTAAAATTAAATAAGTAATACTCGTTTAAATTTAGTGTCTAATTTGATGAAAGTGAAGTGTGTGGTGAAATTAACACAATTTGACAACATTAATGGTAAAAATTGATATTTTCCCTTTAGTTGATTGTGTTGTTTCTTGCTTCTTTTTTTTTTTTTTTCTTTTTTAGGAGTATTTTTTATTCTTGTTTCTTTAAAAAAAAATCAAAAGCATAAATGTGTTTGATAATTGTTTCTTATTTCTTTTGTTTTTAGTTGAAATAAAATTTTGCACATATACTATAATAAAATATTAACATGCATTAAAACAACTATGAAACCATTATAAAAGAGTTTATAATATTTAATACAATTTCAACTCCAAAGCAAAACCAATTTGTAAATTATCCGACAAACTTTGTAAATTTTCAACAACAATTAATTTATTGCACCACATGCAATTGATATATATTTTTGTGTGTCGACTTGGTAACGAGACATGTATTTAAGATTAGACAATCGAGTATACCCACATCTCTTTAATTCAATAATAAATTAACCTTTTTTTATTTTTTCTTTAAAAATGTATGTTTTTTCCATTAGCCAATTATACACATAAGTAAAATTGTACTAAAAAAACACAAAGATAAAATCTAAAAAAGAGAAAGAAGAAAAAAAAAATTCTTTCAAAATTAATGGTAAACATTAAATATCTTAATTTTTAATAAAAATAAATTAAAACCCTACCAAAATTGAGCGAAAATAATAGAGATTTTAAAAAAATAGTAATTAAAGGCTCGTTAATGAAAATAAAAAAAATGATTAAAAAAAAGAAAAAGAAAAGGAGATAGAAGAGAGAAAAAAGGGAAAAATGAAAAAATGAAAAGGATAAGGAAGTATTAAAAGAAAAAAAAAACAGAGAGATATGAGAAATGGTGTAAAAAGGAGGAGAGAGAGAAATATGAGTAAATGCATAAAAGTTGAAAAAAAAATAGAAATAAGAAACAAGAACGGTTATCAAACAAGTTTGTTTTTTAAAAAATAAGAAACGAGAACAAGGAACAAAAAATGAGAATGTTATCAAACAGACCCTTCATTATTCAATCAAAGTGTTATTATTTTTTTTTAATGACATTTACGTAGTTTCATCTTTAAATATCTTGTTAGTTTAATTTCATTAGAATTATTAGATGGTTTATGAATAATTCTCTTATTTAATTTCAAGGATAAATCTGATTGCACCATTCATCAAAGTTTAAGCTTAATTTGATGGAATAAAAAGTTTAAGTTAGAATTGACAAAGAGTAAAAAAAAGTTAACTTTCTTTTAAATAAGTCACGTGTGTTTGTTGTAATTTGTTTTTACTTTGTATCAATGTATCATGTTATGTTTATAATTTTTTTTTTAAGAAAAAAGAGCTGTTAATTGTTATACATACATATATTACTTCTAGTATGCTAGTATAATTTTCATACTAATGATACTAGTCTTAAATCTTATTTTCAATTTTCTAAGTTTATTCCATTTTTGTTTTTAAATTTTCAATATTCCATTTTCTTTCATAAACTAAAAACATTGCTAATATAATCTCTAAATTTTGAAATTTTTTATTTTAGTCCTTTATTAGTATTGTTTTTTTTTTTTTTTAAATCACCATGGTCTCTACTACTATTCGTACACCTAATATCTACCCAACTAATAACTACCTTGAGTATTTTAGATTATTTCATACATGTCGAAGTTAATATATATTACGCATATTTGTCAACCTGAGCATAGTTCAACTGGTTAAGACATCTATCATTGATTAAGAGGTCAAAAAATTGAATATTCACCCTACACATGTTGTTGAACTCTCTCTATATATAACAATACACATATTTTAAAGTTGCATTATCAATCTATTAAACAATCAACAACAAACTAAACTAATACTGAAAACTAAAAAATATATTTTGAAAAGGAATTGTATAGATTAAAGTTAACATTTTGGGAGTTTAAAAATCAAAATAGAATAATTCCAATTTCCAATTCCATCTAAGATTTGAACCTATTTAATAATAAAAAGAAATAAATAAAAAGTTTTAAAGGAAAATGGGTGCGTGAAGGCACGCGCCAAGAGATAGCGAGTGAAGAGGAAGGAGAAGAAAAGCACGTGCAAAAGCTGAGGTTAGACTGGTCAACACTTTCGACTCTCTTGTTTGAGAGTGAGTTGTTGTTTTACTTCTCTCTCTTCCTCAATTTTCCCACATTTCTATTCTTAAGCTAACACTCAAAGTACATGTTTCACTTTTGAATAGATAAATGTTTCAAAAATGTTTTTTTTTCTATTTAATTTAGTCTGCATTTAAAAAAAAAAATCAATTTAGTTTTTTATATTTTAATATATTTCAATTATATTCATTTTCAATTGGTGAACCTTTTTTTTTTTTGAAAAATAACCTTTCATTAAAATTTATGCCCCATGGGCTACAACACTAGAAATTTTTCGTCCATAAAACACAACGACCGGATAAAATAGATCTTGCTAAACTAGTAGCCAAACAATTAAATTCTCGACAAACATGAGTGAACTTGACTTGCTAAAATTCCATCTGGACATTTGCAATATCATAAAGTATATTGCGAACTTCAAGACTTGAATCCCATAACCCATTAATCGTCGAAACAATGGTTAGTGAATCTGAAAAGACATGAACCTTATTAAATCACAAACATTGTAAAAGGCAAAGACCTTTCTGTTGAGATTTATGTCATAAAGCCTCGTAATTAATAATTTATTTAATAATTAATAATAATTTTGATTATTTTATTTGCAATATAATATTATCCATTATATGAAAAATCTAAGGTTATTAGTGTAATATTGAATAGTATGTGGTTGGCATACAAGATGATCATGTTCAAGAAATAACTTAAAGGGTCATAGTATATGGATAAGATTGGGTGCGTTATCCCGGCAACACTATTGATAAAACTCACTTTGTAATAGTTACAAAATGTAGAGACATGTGAGTGGGGGTATATTATACAATGAGTTTGTGTAAAACTGGACCATGAAATATTTAATCTCTCTTTATAAATCCGTTAATTAAGAAGATTAATATTTCATCAGGATAATCATATACGACTCGATTTTAATCCTGAGTGAGTTATGAACTCATGCCTGTGAGGGTTTGTCCTTTGATTTGCATGGGCGAGAGTGACTTTTGTAGCTGATTCAATATGTCTACCATTTTGGGGACTTGATCAAATAGGGAGCTGGGAACATAATCTCACAAGATGGAATTCACTCATTCCCATATAGGGTAAGTAGATGAATAGTTCCCTTAAGTGCTAATTTCGGGACTTGAACAATGGGGCCCCACCCTCTAATTGGCTCGAGAGGGACTTAGTTTATAATTGGATTATAAATAGATTGTTCATTAGAGGATCAGTGGTACTTAAGGAATAAGATGTAATTATAGGGGTAAAATGGACTTTTGACCCAGTTGTAATCACGAACAATTCGTGAAGAATCGACTTGCATGTAATGATTATATCTATGGACACAACTTATCCTATAGTGCATAAGAGTACAAGTCTAGGTCTATAGTAGAGTGACATATAGTTAATGAATGAAAATTAATTAATTAAAGAGTTTAATTAATTAATTTTGTATAACTGGAGCTTATAATATGTAGGTTCATAAAGTCTCATTGCTAAATCATATTAACACTAAAAAATCAATTTAGTTGAAAGAAAAATTTTGAAATGTTCAAATTAATAATTAATATATTAAATATAAAAGCGAAAAATATATTTATTGTATTTGATACATTAAATATTAAAATAATTAATGTATATTTAATACATTAAATAAAAGATATTTATAAAAATTGAATAAGATTCAAATAAATAAATATCGTAGGAGATGTGAATGAGATTCAAATAAGTATAAGATATATTTTAATATATTATATATTAAAATATAATATTTTAATTATGGCAAAGATTTTCCCTTGGTAGGACCATTGGATTGAGCTATTAGACATAACACATATCTCATCAATAGAGAATTAGAGAATTTTCTTCCCTTGTGAATTTTTTTTTCAAGAGGCTCCCACAAGCCTTGATCTTGTGTTCGGTTATAACTAGGAAGACTTTGTGGAATAGATAAAGACATGTCAGAAATATCTCCATATTTGCTCCAAGTAATTTTGTTTAACCTTAATTTTTAGTTTAATTTTAAATAAAATCAAAGACGATCAAATGCTACCGCTACGGAGTGAAACGTTCATTCTTTCACTTTCAACACTGCGCAAGCTTCATAATAAGTAGGGGACACGAAAAGATTTCTACAATTTTCCATCACTTCCACAAGACTTCCATTTGAATACGTTATAACCTCTCCTATTCTAGTTGTTTTGTCTTGTTCGTTACAAGCCACATCCACAAAAATATTAACCCAATCCACACCTGCATGTATTATCAAATGATCTAACTTGATGAGAGGAATCATTCAAACTCCGCCATTTAAAATTTGAAACTCCTACAGGTACTTCATAATCCTATCGCATTTATAATCTATAGTTTGTAATGGTCAGTTGAAACAAAAACTATTACGGTCATTCCAAATGGCCCATGCTCCTGCACACAAACCATCAAATTGATCTGAAGGTATCTTGTCCAATAGTTCCATCCATCAACCTTTGATAAAAGCCAAAGTTTCAACCCCCATATTCATCTTTGGCAATAAAATCCTCCAAATTTCTTTCGCTCGATCTTGAGCACCTAAACAAAGCATGATCGGTAATTTCTGGTTTTTCTTTACACACAGGACATGTCACTGACACCTCCATTCCTTTATTCAACAGATTCACATTTGTGGGAATACAATTATGAAAGGCTATATATAAAATTAGTTCATGTTGGGAGTATTTCTCTTATTTGCTCCCTCGAAATTTTTTTAATTGAAAGGCTATATATAAAAAGTTAGCATGTCAATTTTTGCTCGTTGCTAATGAATTTTTAAGATTTGATAACAATTCATTAGAGAAATTAAGGGTTTGTTTGATAACATTTTCATTTTCTGTTTCTCATTTTTTAAGAAACAGACTTGTTTAATAATTCATCTGGCTAAAATTTAGAAACTACCAAGAGTAGTTTCTCTGTTCCGTTGCTTATTTCATTTCAACGTTCCTTTATATATAAAAGAAGTGCTTGGTTTGTTGGCTGATGGGCACTTGGCTTTTGCAATCTTTATATTTATATATTATTTTCATTTTGAATTTTAAAGTTTGCAATATGTATATTTATATATTATTTTCATTTTGAATTTTAAAGTTTGCAATATGTATATTTATATATTATTTTAATTTTTAGTACAATCGAAATCGGTTAGGATTTTGCAATATATAAGTTTTACTCACTAAAACATGCATTTAGCACCACTTTAATATTTTACAACCACAACATTTATAGAGCAATATAATTGAATTGGATCTGAGTCGACATCATTTAAGGTGAATGACTTTAGTGAGATATAATATTGCAAATCAAATTTGAGCAACATTTGAATGATAGAAACAATTTTATTATTGTTATTAATTTTGCATCGAGACTTATTTGTATTAGATAATGTAAATTTTTTATAATTGCTTTTTATATGTTTTAATGCATGTTATATATTTTTTATATTATATAACTAAATTCTTTTTAAACTATTAAAAATGAGAAAAAAATAAGGAAAAAATAAAAAACAAAAAGACAAAAAAATAGTTATCAAACAAATTTTTGTTTCTATTTCTTTTTTTTTTTTTTTCTTTCAAGAAACAAGAAACAAGAATAGTTATCAAACATATTCTTGTTTTTTATTCTTAAAAAACAAGAAACAAGAAATAAGAAATAAGAAACTGTTTACACGTAATTTCAAAATATAAAGAAATGAGCACGTGTAAATAAACTTTTATTTGTATTAATATGAATGTAGTTGAGTATAATCTCTAATTTGTTCATCTAATTCTCTCTCATGTACAAATGTTTCGAGGGCTTTGCAGTTTATTCTGAAATGTAGATTTGTCTTGAAGGCTTTGCAGCTTATTCTCGAATGTGGATTCGTCTCGAGGGCTTTACAGCTTGTTCTCGAATGTGAATTCGTCTCGAGGGCTTTGCAGCTTGTTCTCGAGTGTAGATTTGTCTCGAGGGCTTTGCAGCTTGTTCTCAATCTTCAAAGTCTCTTCTAGTCTTCAAGGCTCTAGTTCAGAGAATGTTTGATCTTCAAGAGTTTAGGGCCTCTCATTTGGACTTTGTCTAAAATTGACCCAAATTCCATATAACCCAAATGCATATTTGGATTTTTCATAATTTAATTTAGTGATGCTTGCAAATTTAATTAATTCATAATTAAATAGATAATTTTGTTACTAACTTTAAGTAATGACATGACAATTCCTTATTGGCCAAAATTTCTATTCCAGCAGAAACAAAAAATAAAAAACGAGAAACAGAAACGTTATCAAACATGGCATAAGCCACCTAAGAGAGATAGAATGTTAAAATTTTGGAGGAGAAACTAAGAATTTATCTATATTAGATGACCTAATTTCTTTTTAAAATTTATGTAAACTTACTAAATATCTATATAAGTTTATCATCGACCAATTGTAACACATTCACCAAGAAAAAGAGTATAACGGTAAAATGTTAAAACACAAAAGATTAAATTTAAACTTTCAAAACTATAGAAACTAGATTGAAAACATCTTGAAAAAATTAGGGACTAAAATATATATTTTGTTATAAATACACTATTGAATATGGTAGATATTCATTACTTGGAGCCTACTCACTTTACTTGGAGCTTACATTGGATTACTTGGAGTCTACTCACCTTACTTGGAGCCTACTTTGAATTACTTGGAGCATACTCATTTGGAAGTCTATAAATATGTGTAGTATGAAGGTTTTAAACAAGAGTGAGATATACCAATAAGAAAAATTCACTTGACAATAGAAATCCATCTACTTTGCTCTCTTTTTCTACATTGTGTTTTTATGTTTCTTAAGTTGTTATTGTTTACAAGAAGTTGTTCTTATTCACAACACGTTATCAGCACGAGCCTGATCTACCATTTTCTTTACTAAAGGTAAGTTTGAATTCATGGTTTATGATTCATCTTATTTTACATGTTAAGTTTGTGTAGTTTGATTCATAAAATTCTAATGTAAATATACTTCTTTTGATAGTTTTACAATGGCAAATCTTACAAAACTAGAGTTCGCAGCTCTTGATATTAATGGACATAACTACTTGTCATGGGTCCTTGATGCCGAGATTCATTTAGATGCCATGAATCTTGGAGAAACAATTAAAGAAGGAAATAATGCATCTATTCAAGAAAAGGCAAAAGCCATGATATTCCTTCGTCATCATCTTCAGGAGGGATTAAAAATAGAATACCTTACGGTAAAAGATCCCTACAACTTATGGCAAAGTTTGAAAGAAAGGTATGATCATCAAAAAACTGTTATTCTTCCAAAAGCATGTTATGACTGGATGCACCTGAGGTTGCAAGATTTTAAATCAGTAAGCGAGTATAATTCCGCATTATTCAAAATTAGTTCAAAATTGAAGTTATGTGGAGAGAAAATTACTGATAAAGATATGTTAGAGAAGACATTCTCTACTTTCCATGTCTCGAATATGCTCCTGCAGCAGCAATATCGAGAGAAAGGATTTAAAAAATATTTCGAACTTATTTCATGTCTTCTTGTGGCTGAACAAAATAATGAGCTATTGATGAAAAATCATGAATCTCGACCAACTGGAGCAACACCATTCCCTGAAGTGAATGCTATAGTGTCCAATAATCGTGGTCGAGGTCGTGGTCGTGGTCGAGGTCGTGACCGCGGTAGAGGAAGAAATAATAATTCATTTCGTGGTGGTCGTCACTCAAATTTTAAAAGGACCACAAATAATGATGATCATAAAGGAAAATTTTCTCAAGGTAAGAGTTCTAAAAGTGTTGAAAACCAATGCTTTCGATGTGGCATGAAAGGGCATTGGTCTCGTACCTGTCGTACTCCTAAGCACTTAGTAGACCTCTATCAAGCATCATTGAAGGAGAAAGGAAAAAATGTAGAAGCAAACTTCGCATTTCAAGAAGATGATGTATTTGACCCTTTCAACACAACGCATTTAGATGTTGCTGACTTCTTTGAATCTCCTGAAGAGAGAATTGATGCAATTGAAGAAGTAGGAAATACTTCATATGATAATGTCCAATATTAGTACTGCTTTAAATTTCAGTATCTTTCTTGTATGTATTTCTAGTGTAAGTTTTTTTTCTTGAAGTTTAGTTCTAAGACTTACTGTAATTATTTTTTTTAATAAAGAATCATGACCACTTCTCATATTTTAGCTTATCCAAAGATGAACAATGAAGATTTATGCTTGGCAGATAGTGCAACTACGCACACCATACTTAAAAGCAGAAAATACTTTTCCAAATTGATAATGCTTGAAGCAAATGTCAATACTATATCAGGTTCTGCAAACTTGATTGAAGGTTTTGGAAAAGCAAACCTTATCTTGCCTAGAGAAACAAAATTCACAATTAATAATGCTTTGTTCTCTAGCAAATCAAAAAGAAACTTATTGAGTTTCAAAGATATACGTGACAATGGTTATCATGTTGAGACTAATAATAAAAATAATATAGAGTGTCTCTATATCACATATATTGTTTCACATGAAAAACGTATATTAGAAACACTGCCTGCTTTTTCTTATGGATTATATTATACTCATATACGAGTAATTGAAACCTATGCAATAATGAACCTGAAGTTCATGAATCTAGATATATTCAATGTTTGGCATGATCGATTGGGTCATCCTGGGTCAATAATGATGAGAAAAATTATTGAAAATTCACATGGACATCCATTAAAGAACCAGAAGATTCTTCAAACTAATGAATTGTCATGTGTTGCTTGCTCCCAAGGAAAATTAATTATTAGACCATCACCAGCTAAAGTGGGAATTGAATCACCTACATTTTTGGAACGAATCCATGGTGATATATGTGGACCTATTAACCCACCAAGTGGACCATTTAGATATTTTATGGTTCTAATTGACGCATCTAGCAGATGGTCACATGTGTGCTTATTATCAAGTCGAAACTTTGCATTTGCAAGGTTACTTGCTCAATTAATCAAATTAAGAGCACAATTTCCTGATTATACAATTAAAAGTATTCGTCTTGATAATGCTGCTGAATTTACATCTCAAGCATTCAATAATTATTGTATGTCCATTGGGATAAATGTTGAACATCCTGTAGCTCATGTTCATACTCAGAATGGTTTAGCAGAATCATTTATAAAACGATTGCAATTAATTGCTAGACCAATGCTTATGAGAGCAAAGCTTCCAATATTTGTATGGGGTCATGCAATTTTGCATGCAGCATCACTTATACGCATTAGGCCAACAGCGTATCATAAGTACTCCCCAATGCAATTGGCTTATGGGCAAGAGCCAAATATTTCTCATCTACGGATATTTGGATGTGCAGTATATGTTCCAATTGCTCCACCTCAGCGTACTAAGATGGGTCCCCAAAGGAGGTTAGGAATATACGTTGGATTTGATTCCCCATCAATTATTAGATATCTCGAACCCCTGACGGGTGATATATTTACTGCACGATTTGCTGATTGTCATTTCAATGAGACAAATTTTCCAACATTAGGGGGAGGAATGAAGAAGTTGGAAAATGAAATTAAATGGAATGCATCGTCATTGTCTCATTTCGATCCCCGAACAGATCAATGTGAACTAGAAGTTCAAAAGATAATTCATTTGCAAAATATTGCAAATCAAATGCCAGATGCATTTACAGATATTAAGAAAGTGACCAAGTCATACATACCAGCTGCAAATGCTCCATCTAGAATTGAAATCCCAACACAGCAAGTTGCTACAACTAATGAGTCTGTGGCACGCCAGAAGCGTGGTCGACCGATGGGTTCCAAAGATAAAAATCCTCAAAAAAGAAAAGTAGTCAATAATCAAAATGATCCAATTAAGGATGTAGATATTCCAGAAGAAGTCTTGAATACGACTACTCATAAAAATATTGAAGAAAGTCAAATACTTGAGGATAATAATGAAATTTCCATAAATTATGTCATAACAAGGAAAAGATGGAACCGAAATGATATAGTTGTTGACAACATTTTTGCTTACAATGTTGCCCGTGATATTGTTCATGAAAATGATGATTATGAACCAACATCTGTCGAAGAATGTCGACATAGAAAGGATTGGCTTAAGTGGAAAGAAGCAATCCAGGTAGAATTAAACTCACTTTCAAAACGTGAGGTTTTTGGACCAATAGTCCAGACACCAGAAGATGTCAAACCTGTGGGATACAAATGGGTATTTGTAAGAAAAAGAAATGAAAAGAATAAGGTCATAAGATATAAAGCGAGACTTGTTGCACAAGGATTCTCGCAAAGACCTGGTATTGATTATGACGAGACATATTCTCCTGTGGTGGATGCAATAACATTGAGATATCTAATTAGCATGGCTGTATATGAAAAGCTTGACATGCATCTAATGGATGTAGTCACAGCATATTTATATGGATCTCTAGATAATGATATTTATATGAAAATTCCTGAAGGATTAAAGATACCAGAATTATATAATTCAAATGCTAGAGAATTATATTCGATCAAATTACAGAGATCCTTATATGGATTAAAACAATCCGGAAGAATGTGGTATAATCGTCTTAGTGAATATTTGTTGAAAAAAGGGTATAAAAATAATCCTATTTGTCCATGTGTCTTTATAAAAAAATCACAGTCAGGATTTGTAATTATTGCTGTATATGTTGATGATCTGAATATAATTGGAACTCCTGAAGAGCTTCTAAAGACAATAGAATATCTTAAGAAAGAATTTGAGATGAAAGATCTTGAAAAAACAAAGTTTTGCCTTGGTCTGCAAATTGAACATTTAGCAGATGGGATATTCATTCATCAATCAACTTATGTAGAAAAGATTTTAAAAAGGTTTTACATGGACAAAGCACACCCATTGAACATTCCAATGATAGTTCGATCACTGGAAATGAAAAAGGACATATTTCGACCTCGAGAAGATAATGAAGAACTACTTGGTCCTGAAGTACCATATCTTAGTGCGATAGGTGCACTTATGTATCTTGCTAATAATACACGACCTGATATAACATTTTCAGTAAATTTATTAGCTAAATATAGTTCTTCTCCTACAAAAAGACATTGGAACGGAATTAAGCATGTACTCTGTTATCTTCGAGGGACGATTGATATGGGTTTATTTTATTCGAACAAATCGAATTTTGATCTAGTTGGTTATGCATATGCTGGATATTTATCTGATCCACATAAAGCTAGATCTCAAACAGGTTATCTATTCACATGTGGAGGAACTGCTATATCATGGCGGTCTGTAAAGCAGACCATTACAGCCACCTCCTCAAATCATGCTGAAGTTCTTGCAATTCATGAGGCTAGTCGAGAATGTGTATGGTTGAGATCAATGACTCAAC
Organism: Trichosanthes truncata; assembly: GCA_033996785.1. Classification (NCBI taxonomy): domain Eukaryota; kingdom Viridiplantae; phylum Streptophyta; class Magnoliopsida; order Cucurbitales; family Cucurbitaceae; genus Trichosanthes; species Trichosanthes truncata. Next base: position 81,861,950 of record JAWPNB010000003.1, read on the forward strand.
ACATTCGTGGAACATGTGGCTTGCCTTGTGGCAAAGATTGTCCAACAATATTATACGAAGATAATACAACATGTATAGCACAAATCAAAGGAGGATATATTAAAGGAGATAGAACGAAGCATATCTCACCAAAGCTCTTCTACACCCATGATCTTGAAGAAAATGTTGAAATCACAGTTCAACAAATTTCTTCAAAAGATAACTTGGCAGACTTATTTACGAAAACATTACCTACCGCAACATTCGAGAAATTGGTGCACAACATTGGAATGAGACGGCTCAGAGATCTCAAGTGATGTTTCCATGAGGGGGAGTAAAAGTACTGCACTCTTTTTCCTTAACGATGGTTTTTTCCCACTGGGTTTTCCTAACAAGGTTTTTTAATGAGGCAGTTGTTGAAGTATATAAATAATGTACTATTTTTCCTTAATTAGGTTTTTTTCCCATTGGGTTTTTCCTAATAAGGTTTTAACGAGACATATACTTTATATACAATGAATATCTAAGGGGGAGTGTTATAAATACACTATTGAATATGATAGATATTCATTACTTGGAGCCTACTCACTTACTTGGAGCCTACTCACTTTACTTGGAGCTTACATTGGATTACTTGGAGTCTACTCACCTTACTTGGAGCCTACTTTGAATTACTTGGAGCATACTCATTTGGAAGTCTATAAATATGTGTAGTATGAAGGTTTTAAACAAGAGTGAGATATACCAATAAGAAAAATTCACTTGACAATAGAAATCCATCTACTTTGCTCTCTTTTTCTACATTGTGTTTTTATGTTTCTTAAGTTGTTATTGTTCACAAGAAGTTGTTCTTATTCACAACATATTTAACTTTTTTTTTTTTTAGTTTATATCTTATTTTAGTTCAATAACCATGATTTTGTTTTGATCTTAGAATTTTTAAATATCTATCTCATCGTTAGACTTTCAAACAGAAAAAAAGAAAAGAAAAGAAAAGAAAAAGTTCTTATCATCATTTTGTTTTTAAAAAAAAAAATATTTTAGTTCTTATCATTATTTTGTCTTCCTGTTCATTTTAAGTACATGAGGAACATGAAATTTTTTTCCTAAAAATTTCTTATACTATCCATGTAAGTAATTTTAATAATGGTTGTACTCAAAAAACCAAAAAAAGTCATTTTAATAATAGTAATAATAATTTTTTTTTCAGAAACTATAAGCACCAAGATATTATGCTATAATTACAAAAATAATAAATGTTTTTTTTTTCTTTTTGAAAAATGTAGCACTCAATAATTATTCAACCTGTCCAATAATTATTGAAAATCCATTTAGTAGAACTTAATAATGATAGAAGATATTTGTTATATATGAAAAGATTTGTATAAAAAATTTCTTTTAAAAATTGTCCCTAAAATAAAATTACTTACAATTAAGACTGTTAACCACATAAAAGAAAAATGAGAAGCAAGAAAACAAAAAGTCCATTACATTGACCATCATTGTTTCAACAAAGTTGTGCAAGTCCAGGGAATTTTTTTTAAAAGTTTTAATATATTTTAAAATAATGTAGATTCAAAAGTAAATATAAGAACAAACTACATTCATTCAATATGAAAATAAATGGTTAAAATACCATTTTGGTACCTATACTTTGAGCTTTATTCCATTTTGGTCCATATACTTTTAAATGTCCAATTTTAGTCCCTGTACTTTCAATAAAGCTTAAAATTGGTCCCTACTATTAGTTTATGATTATTTTTTCTTTAAAAAAGTTAGTCTCTATTAGCTTTTCCTCTATAAATTTTGGAAGTATGTTCACATGGTATATTTTCTTGTATTAAAATTATTATTATTACTTAACAAATTTTGATAAAAATTAACTTCAAACTTGTCATAGAGACCAATTTTAAGCTTTATTGAAAGTACAATGACTAAAATTGAACATTTAAAAGTACATGGACCAAAATGGAACAAAACCCAAAGTGCAGGGACCAAAATGGTATTTTAACCAAAATAAATTCTTTTAAATTTGCAACACAAAAAAAACTCTTAAATAAATAATTTACCAAGAGATCATTTATACCAAAATTATATATATACATTTTTATGGGCCTTTTGTCTCTAACACCAACTAATTTAGTCAAATGAAGTGACTACTTTTCAACTTTATAGATGGATGCTTTTTTTTTTTTTTTTTTTTTTTTTTTTTTTTTACATAGGTAGGTAGATATATCCAATTCAATAAAAATTAATAAATTTGAATGCATAACTTATTTCAAAATATATTTTTTCAATTTTTAAAAAAAATATAATTGCAAATATAATATCTTAAAAGAATATTGCAAACATAGCAATTTTTAAAATTGGTAAATCATTGATGAACATAAATATTGTAAGGAGTGAGGTTCATTTTATATTATAGTCATTGATAAACATATATTAATAAATATTCCTTTCCTTTCTAAAAAAAAATTATAATCATAGCAATCACTAATAAGCATTGAACTTATATATTGATCAACAATTGTCACCAAATTACGTGCATTATAATTTTACTATATTTGCAATTAATTCTTTTAGATGTTATTTTTGTAATAATTTTATCCAAATTATACCTTATACACCAATTTCATGTGAGTCATTTCTATCTTAGATAATCAAATATTTTTAATATCACAAAACTATTTCTTCAATAAATTTTAGCATTTGGAAACACAATAAGGGACTCAATTGAGAAAACTCAACACATAAAAGATGAAGTTGAAACTTTTACAAGATTAGAGAAGTAATTGAAAAATAATATTAAAAGTGGCTCTTCCAATGATGAGTGGGATGGGGTGACTGATGAGATAATATATTTGACCAAATTTTTATTCTCAAAAAATAGAAAACTTTAGGGCCACATGCATTGTCTACTCTACTTCCAACAATGATTATTTGTGAAAGTAACAAAATCCAACTCAACTCAATGACCAAGCAAAGCAATGAATTTGCATTCATAGAGAGCAGCCTTTTCTTTGTAGAAATCACTGAGAAAAAGCATTGTTGAAAGCACTTTCTACACCATTTGGCATTTGGGTCCTCTCTCCCATCTCTAGGGGCTTTTTTTTAATGCTTTTTCAAACAAAGCATTCTAAAATACCACTCTTTCATGTAAAAAAGACTCTACTTTTTTTCTTGAGATGCCTGTTGATTCTCTTTCTCAATTATCGTAGTCAGTTTGTTTTTCAGCAATTTTGAGATTGAATTCTAGATTCGAAATTTTTTTTTACTAGTTCTCGACTTCTCGTTTAGGTCAAGAAAATTTTATTGTGTATGGGGAAGTTGATTTTTTTTTTTTTTTTTGATGAAAAGGATTGGAGATGTGTAATTCAATGTGTAATTTCTAATCATCATCTAATAAAAAAGGAAAGAAAAACTTTTTTGAATTCAAAAATATCTGCCCTATTACTGGTCAAATGACACCGTTTTTCAAATCCTTTTTCCGGTCAACTTTTCTTTTTCTTGCCGAAATACATGAATTATGCTTCATTTAAATCCTTTTTGTTCAGAAAATAAAAATATATATTACTAATTAAATTTCATTATAACACTATAGACCTCTCAAGTGAACATATTTTCTTGAGAAGCAAAGAAAAATAAGACTTTAATTTCCTTTTTGATCCATAAACTTTTTTTTCTGGGATCCAATCTATGAACTTTCAAACATCATGTTTTAGTATCTAAATTTTGCATAAAAAACTACTTTAGTCTTTTCTTTTTCATCTACCCAATGGTAAGTAGATTTCTACCTAAACAAGTATTTAAAAGCTACACATCGATATTCACATTTTTTGTTGAATAATTAAAAGAAAACTAATGAAAATGAACCAAAAAAAACTGTTTTTTATGCAAAATTTAGAGATAACATATTGAAAAGTTAGAAGACTAAAAATATAACAATGCACCCATCATTAAAAAAAAAAAAAAAAATCTTTGGGTAAGCTCATAATCAAATCACATTGAAAAGGAAAACACCTAAAATGATGAAGGGCCTGTTTGGAATGACTTTCCAAGTATTTAAAAGAAAATATAGTTTGTATGCACTTGAAAGCACTACGCTTCACAATATTGTTTTTTTCCCCTATACCACATTCAATCTTTGTGCTTCAAACTTCAGTCATTCTACATCGAATCTTTATTTATACAAGTAATCAAGTAATTTATGACACTGCTAAACTGGCAGGAAGGGTTTTTTTTCCCCTTTTCTTGATTTTTCCTTTTTTTTTTTTTGTACAAAAAATGTGAAAAGCGATGTTGCACTGCCATTTTGAGAAAAGCAACTTACAGGAAGCCCAAGTGAAACTGAAAGCAATGAATGCATTAAGTCGATCGATTCTGTAAGAGATGAAAGAAATTGAGGAAATGATGTATTTGTATTAAATAATCAATGTTAATGACTAAAATATTTTTTGTGCAAACGTGGAGGTGGAACCAAAATGAAATATCTTTCAGGGCCAAAATAAGATTTAAACCTATATAATTTATATACAATACATATATTATTGCATTTTAACTAGAGGATAAATAGTCAATCTGAATATAGCCCAACTAGTTAAGGTATTATAACCTCAACCAAAATATTAGAGGTTTGGGAACAACCAAAAGGTTAGAGGTTTGAATTCCCACCACCTCACATGTTGTTGAACTAAAAAAAAAAAGCTGTGTTACCTATTTATGAACTGTCACGAATCAAATTGGTCGGTTCACTCAAAACATAGTTGGGCAGTTCATATTTTGCACCTGCAATAAGATTGGGCAATGATAAAATGATATTGATGATTAAACTAAAATAACATATCATAATTTCTTAAGTGAAGCAATGGTATGGACCTCTCTCATCGTAACAGATTGTTAAATCTGCATTTTGAACGATGACCCCAGCACTGTCTACAATTGCTTGCGCAAGCGATAGCTCGGCTTCAGCAGCGGCTCGTAGTGCATCCCAAATCTCTGGCATCCACGAAAATTGTTAGTAAATTTTACTAAGCAGGCCGTAAAGGAAAAGGGAATGTATAAGAAAGGTGAGGTCAATGTCAAAGACTTGAAGGGTGTGTAGTAGCCCACAGATGGAAAAAAGAAAAGGACATACAGAGACTTGATCTTCCTTTCTTCTAAGAGACATTGAAATATTTTGAGATGAGATGGAAGTGAGCAAAATTCTAGTATTCATCTTAGAAACCTATTAGGAGATGGTACTAGAATCCTAGTTTGAGAAATTTTACTCATTTTTCTAACTCGTCTCAGAACCTTTCACCGTCTTTGACACAATTTTCCAATCATGACTGTTTGGCTAAGTCTTTATTACTCATGTTTCTCACGATTTGTCTTTCTGAAGGAATCAAAACGATGTTGAGCTAACTAAACTTTCTTCTCTTATAAATCTTATACACGTCACTCAGTTCCCGTTGCTGACAGCAGAGTGTGGTGTAGTGTAGTGGCTCCATTTCTCGTAAATTCTACTTTTTGTATCTAAAATCGTCTCTTTCACTACCTTTCTTTGGTCCTCTCTATTTTTCTCGGTTAGAAGCCTGCCTTCTGATCTTTTTTCAAACTTTCAGAAAAACTAAATACGGGTGCCCTCTCATTATATTGGTGTTCTCTTTATTGCAAGGCCCAAGGCCCATGTATTAGTCCAATCATCTTTTGCTCGTGTGATTTTTGGTACAAAATCCTACATCGGTTCAATATTTGTTCGGAATTCCAAAGAGATCCTCACTCTATATCTTAGGGAGATATATGTTAGAGGATTGACTAGTAGTAGATTGAAGGATCTTTGGAACTGGAACTTTATTTGGCCATTTCCAGCGACCACATACCTGGGATCTAACGTTTCAATTGGCAACTAAAATCAAGTCGTTTTCTCTTGGAAAAAACCATTTAATGAAATAGTGAAAATTAACAGAAAATTGTGCTGTGTATTAGAAAGACACAAGGTTAAGGTTTGCATCAAACAAAAGCACAGCAAGAACATAATCTGAGGCAAAGTTAGGGCCAAAACAGTTTGACTTAAGTTACAAATAGCATTGCTTTCAATCTAGTATACAATGGGATAAAAACCATTCGGGGGAAGTGAAAGCTGAAAATTGGAGAAAAATAAGACCTCATGTCTTTTACCTCAAATCAATAACGGACTGCAATATGCATTATGAGCGAAGAGAAATTCAAACAAGGCAGGTCATTTAAAAAATTTGTGGCGATTATCAATGGACTTTCATTAAGCTTTAAAAAAATACTAAGCAAGAAAAGGGAAAAGAAACCCCAAGAAAGTAAATAAAATAACAAGAAGCCGACCAAAAAAAAAGAAAAAAAACCCAACAAAAGTGAAATCCAGACGTAAGCCTTCTAGTGAATCAAGTTCCATAGTCCTAGGTAAAAACACATCATGAGTGCTCTAAGCATAAGAAAATAGAAGTTAGGCATTTTGGTGTAGCCTAAGCTCTCACAAAGAGTCCTCAAAAGAAATCTTCACTCACAATTGAAAAGGATTCTAAAGATGTATCTATTCAAGAACTAAAAGCCAATATTCATAGAATAATTAATAGCTAACTACGTAATAAAAATGAAACAATTGGATAGATCATGTTATCTCTCCAAACCGAAGCATACCCCTTTGAGTTGGGCACAAACGATTGGAAAAGTCTCGATGTCAAATGAAATTCTTGGATGTTGGTAGCAGCAATCTGGAATCAGCATAAAAATAGGAAACCTTATCTCTCCAAACCGAAGAACTTATATTATTAGGAAATAGGGATGACAAATGGAAGGGTCCTAGAAATTGGAAATAGGTCCAATAATTGTTCTTATAGCTGTGAACGACACCATTGTCATTTGACATTTCCAAGACATAATCCATCCCAACCTTCATTGGGTCCCCTGCAACACAGTATTCACCCTTTTCCATGGGTCATCTATCCCTAGTTTTACATTTTCCTCGAGAAAGAAAAGTAGATTCTGAAACCAGAAATCATGAGATACTCCATAGTATGATATGATACTGTAAGGCATATTCCTAATCAGTTAAACTCTCAGTAATTTTTTTGATCAGCTAACCTCTAAAAAATCATAGACTTTAACACTGGCAAAAATATGTTAGAGACAGGACTACCTTTTTGGCCGCCATAGTGAGGTGAAGTGTCCCAAAACTCATCCCGTAGTTGCGTGAGCTGAGACCTTGTAATTGGCTGAGGATGCTTCCAAGGTTTTGGCTTGCGTATCTTCTTTATGGATCCTACATAAAGAAGCAGTTTCAGTCATATGTCAATGGCTTGAATCAAGTATAAACCAACTAAACCAGGTTCAAGTGTAGCAGCAATGATAACAAATGGTAGCCTTGAAAAGTTCAAATAGAATTCCTAAACCTTTAAGTGCTTTAAATAACACGAGGAGAATTAGAAAACTTAGTCCTAAATTTTTTCTGTTTTCTCTTTCCTTTTCTTTACTCTTTTTGAAGTGCTCCCTTTCCATTTCAGTATCCTCAGAAGTGTTTTCTTCCTATTTATACAAGAAGGTCAACGATTCCTGTTATTTGTCAGTATTTGTTATGAGAATAGAGAGGGAAAGGGAGGAATTCACGTACAGCTATTACCTTTAGCCATTTTGCAGATATAAAAAAGAGTCGAAAGACAATTGACATTCCACAAACTAGCATGTTCTAAGTTCTAACGAACCTTCTACAAAATTTCGTTTTCATTGCAGTATAAAGTATAAACATAATACTGTCCATTTATATGTTAGTTGCTGAAATTTTAGTCCTAATGTGCTTAATATCACAGCTTCATAATTAATCTAATCAAATTCTTTGAATGCGAAACTAGTTTTTAGCCACAAATATGCCAAGATTCTGAATGCAATTCCTGATAACTTCATTGATCTGAAACTGAAAGAATCAATCTGTAGTGGAATTTGAATCACCAGCAGCAAATGTCAATGAATCTGCGAGCAGTAATTTTAATCAACCTTAAAAAAAAAAACCATCATTCTCAAAATAAATGAAGGAAAAAATTATTTGCATAAACTAACTCAATTATCTAAACTGAAAACTTCTTATCCTAATTAATGCACCACCACATAATCGCAAATGAAGTTCAAGAATCCCGAGGCTTCAAACCACTGTCACAGTGACAAAACAAACGCACACCATCAAGCAACGCCATAACTGCAGAAAGAAAATCAAGAAAACAAGCGCAACGAACAAAGAAAATCAAGAGCAATCCAATTCATTTCCAACAAATTCAATACTACCAAGCCAACACTCCCACTCTCCCCAGCACAGCAAATCAACTTGCATTGATTATCATCTAATATTTCTCATAAGCAAGCCAGCAGCCGAACATAGAACAAAATTTGTCCAATAATCAAAAATAGAATCACAGAAGCGAAGTGAACCTCACCGTCTCCGTTGGTCTGCGACGATCCAGCACAGCCCATTGCGCTTTGATTGAACGCAAGCCTCAATTTCGGTAGATAGAGAGAAAGATGAAGCCAGAGAAAAGCAGAAACTCCGTGGAGAGTTGGAACGGAAGAATTTTGCAGAGCTGAAGAAGAAGCTTTTTGTAGAGGAGGAGGAAGAAGAAGCAGAAGAAGCTCGGACGAATATTGAATTTAAGCAAATAAATAATTAGTTGATTTAATTATGATTAATAAATAACGTGTTTTTAGAATTAAAATTATGCCTAAATTTTTGTGGGATTAAAACAGGGCGAGGGGGTTGAGGCTGTGAATGCGGTAGTTGGCTGTCACGTTCCTTGAAGGTGAGTCGGAGCTTTTTATTTACACTTTTTTTCTTTATTACTTCTCTTTTTTATCCATTCAAACGTGAAATTATTTAATAATTTATCTTTTGTTGGTTTAAATATATTTATGTTTAACTAATTATCATCTTAAAGATCGATAGTTTGATCTCCCATCCCTGCAATATATTTATGTCTGAATTTTCTTAATTTGCTTCTTTTTATCTTTGAACTTTTCAATATTATAGTCTATAAATTTTCAAATGGTAGAAGCTCAAAATTGTTAAGCTTTAAATTTTGGTTTAAATGACTTAGGAATGCCACTAGAGATGGTTGTACACACTTTGAGCCCAACCGGTACCAAGCCAAATCTTAGCCCATTAGAAGGGTTTAGGGCAAAGGTTCAAGTTTCGCATACCTATTACTCACAAGCCTCTGAAGAATGACATCGAAGCGATCCACAATAACTCTCAAACTCGAAAGGGAGTGAAGTGGACAAGAATGCCCTTCAACCAAAGTGAGTACTTACACTCTTCAAATGTCACTTTCTTTTTTGTATACCTCGAATTCTAACGTACTTCAAAGTGTTTGGGGCCAACAACATGCTATTGATTTTAGCATATGCAATTATTTATATTAATCCCCAACTTTTACAAAAAGTATATATATATATATTAGTTCTTGTCGTGTAACAAAATTTCATATATGTTTTAAAACTCAATATCTAATCTATAACATGTGGCTTCAAATCCTTGTCTTTGTAGATATTTAATAAATGAACAAAAGCATATTGATATCATGTCAAGTTTCTGTTAAATGATTTACAAAAAAGGCAAATGATTTTTTGTGCCAATTTTAAAGACCAAGAAAGAAAATTTGAAATTTTAAGTTCTTAAACTATCCGAAGTAGAATTTTGAGTTCCTATACTTTGTACCCAAAAAAAAAAAAAAAGGACTTTGAGTATTTACTGTTAAATTTTTTGTTAATCAATTAATTAAAAGTTGGAATATATATATATACCCTCAACTTGGTGTGTCAATTTTTGTCCTACGCGTTTAATTTTATCAAATTGTAGATTAAAGTTTGATAAGTGTTGCAATATTTATTTTAAACTCAAATAAGTGTTATAATTTCTACCTTATAGACTTTCATTTGAAATTTTATTGTAGAAATGTCTTAAATTTGTTATCTGGTACTCCAAATGACCTAGTACAGGATATGGAGATTAGTCTATTTTTTGTAATTTTAGGCTTTTTGGGCATATTTTGTATTAGGATTAGATGAGTGTCATATATAAACCCTCTAAATTATTATATGAGATCTCTATGTATTCTGTCCTCAGTTTCTACTCAAGATAATAAAATACTCTCTCCCTTTGCCCATAGACGTAGCTAGCACACCGTTAGTGAACTACGTAAATATGTGTGTCGCTTTATATTTTCTGCGTTCTTGTTTGTCTTTTGCTTCTGTTTTAACATTTATTAATGAAAATATTTCGACAAGCATATAGTGAATAGAAAACATATGTCTATTACAAAATTAATGAAGCTTTGCAGAAAAATGACACTAGAGTTGATTTTTTTGTTGAAAATTGTAAGTTTTGAAATATATTTAAATGTCAATATTGCACATAAATTGTACAATTTTGTGGAATGTTTGATTTTTGTTGAAATTAGTGATTTTGAGATATTTTTACTTCACTTTTTAGTATAAATTAAACATAGGGTAAAATTGTAACACATGCTCAAGTTTATAATGCAATTTAATGAAATTGAAACCAAGATTGGGAGTAAAAATTGCAACACATGCTCAAGTTTAGAATGCAATTTAAAGAAATTGAAACCCAAATCGGGAGTAAAAATTGTTTTTTTCTCAAAAAAAGTTTTAAGTCTCCAAACTCAATAAACATTATAGAATATTTAGGAATAAAAAATAGTCAACTTAAATATAGCACAACTAGTTTTTCTTTTAGTACATAACACAACTAGTTAAGACATTATAGTCTCAATTGAAATATCTAAAATCCCTCACAACATACGTTTGAACTCAAAAAATATAGAGAGAGAGAGAGAATTAAGCATCAAAGTCCATAGAATATAGAACTTCACCTTCTTTTTCTTTTTAAGATCTACATTATCTCTTTAGACAATTCTTACAATATTTGTCCAAGTAAATAATTGGTAGAGTACAATAAAGAAATTGTGGTTCAAAATATTCAAAATACTCGTTTTTTCAAGATTCTCAGGTCAGAGTAAAACCAAACAAATAAAGCAATATACAAAATTCAAAATGTACTAAAAAAAAAAAAGCCTCCACCTTAACATTTAACTTTTATATATATACTTTCTCAGTTTTAAAGCGTTCATCAAGCTTCTGAAAGCAAAGATCAAAATAACAAAAATATGCACCGAAAGGTCTTTGCATACCTCATATTTTCTAACAAAATGATCATCTATAACTCGTGAGCTAAGTTGAAAGCAGATGAACTTACAAATACTTCCGAGTTTCGAAATCTTGTAGATAACGAAGCATCCAAATATAGAATAATACATCGATCTCTGGCGATATCTGAGCTCATTTTGAGTTGCTCGCATCGTAATGAGTCCATATGTAAGTTGGGGTCAAAATCGTGCTAGATAGGAACTAGATCAGAGAGGAGTTGAAAGATTCCCAGTAGTAGTTAGAATCCGAAGGAAGCATTTGGCCCATACTTGTTCCTGATACTGTAGTGTTCATGCTTCGGATTGTCATAATCTACTGGCTTCATCTCCCCTGGCTTTGGCTCAGATCCTACAGCTCCATGACTGATCTCTGCACTTTTCTCACGCTGGCGGTGTCGCGGTCTTTCTTTTTGGCTCTTGGACCTGCTATAAGGTGGAGGTATCTCACCTGATCCGTAAAAATCAGCATACTCTTGACGTTTCGAGGATCGGTGCTTGCTTTGCAGTGAGGGATCTTTGAAACTACTTGATTTGAGCTTTGGAGGCTTCATCACCTCAGGAAATTGATCACTTGCATTGCCTATATGAGCTTGTCTTGTTTCAGTCAGAGGGACAGGACCTCTCTGCATGTGAGCTGGTGGTTGCTCGGGTTCATCTTCGGGCATCCTGAGAGAATCTTTCAACGGGGTCAGGCCTTTCTGGGTGTTATGAGCTCTGAAACGAGCAGGAACAAAAGAAAGGAAAATGCTAGCCACAGCTTCAAGAGCCAGCTTGGACAGATCAATGACTAGTCGTCCAAATGATGGCCATCCTGGTTCCTCCCTTACACTATCCATAACCGAGGTCGATTCTTCCTTGTTTGGTTTTTCTCTATACACGGTCTCTAAGGGAGCATACTGCAACAATATTGCATTCCATAAGCCAAGGCAAATGTTACAAATACAAAAGTATAATCAACATATTCTCAGTTGGCATCGAAGTAAAATAATTCGGCTATTCATAACCCTTTTGATATCCATTTTGCACTCTTAGTTTTCTGTTTTAAAAAATTACATTCCCAAGTGCTATAAATAACAAAATCATATCAAAATTTGCTGTATCAGTTGCAGTATTCTAAACTATCTAGAAAACCAGTTAATCAGAAAATAGATTAAATGAAAACTTACCGTCTGAGACATGCTCGAGGCGCCAAAACCCTGTTGAAGCATATACGTCGTGTATCCCACCAAAACAGCACCAATGATCATAAAAACGTCTGGGGACAAAAGTTTAGGACAGTAAGGAACAGAATACCATTCATAGTATCCAATGCATAATCGATGATGCCAATCATGAATGGTACAATGTTGTTTATATAACAGATCAACAACCAAGAGACCGAACATCAGTGGAGAGGCAAAGTTCATTATTGTGATGAATAAAGGACAAAGCAGTGAATGGCATCCAAAAATCTACGCCAAGCAAACGAACCAGTTTTCCTAGAATATTGAAGATAAAAAAGATGTGAATCATGCATCTCTTTGACAAAACTCCAAGAGATGACAGAGAATGGAAACAATAAATTAACTGTTCATGAAATTCTAGACAATTACATAGTCAGAACCTGGAAAACAGTAATCTAAGCGGAAAGCTAAACATTCAAATCATGCAAACTGGGAGGCTTTGTTTTTTCTTTCTTCTAGAACAATCAAGTTTGAGAGAAGTTTGGAGTAGAACTGCAATCTTTCTACCATATGCAATATCGATATTATTTTTGTTTAATAGTCTGAGCATCGGGGCAGTTGCAAAAGCAAATTGACAGGCTACTTTCTCTCGAGTAACGTGATGCCATGAGAAGGTAACATATTTTCTTTTTTCTTATAAGAGAGGAAGTATATACAGATATCATCTTCATCTCCCAAAAGACAAAAAATGACCCTTCAGAAGTAAATGAAACACAACACAAGGAGATGTTCCATACCATTGTTAGAAACTGAACTGTCTTGATATTCACAATCCTCCTGATTTAGAGATATTTGCCGAATTGCAGCGTTTCCACGGTCAATAACTAACAAGGAACAAGTAGACCGGACGTACATGACATCAAAATCATTTGAGAACTTTGCATCTTCGCCGGGTCCATCTCTGTAGCCTGCAACATTTGACTTGCCCCCTGCAATGGTTGTCACACCTGCAAAAGAATTCTGACTATGATATGCTTCTTTAAATATAAAGGTGAATTGTCACATATACTTCTCTCTTAGATTTTTCAGAACAAGGATTGCAAGCCATAAAAGATAAAACATTCGCCCTTGATTTCAAATGTTTTGGACTAAACAAGTAATGTATGTTTTGTTAAACCACCGTTATATCAAAAAGTTTAAGTTGATTGATTATAGTATTATTAAAATTTTAAATCTATTCTTATTACTCCTTTCACGCCAACATGAGCTTAGCTCGGTAATTGGCATCTACTCATTCTCTTGAGATCAGAGGTTCAAATCCACATATCCCCACATTTATTGTACTAAAAAAAAAAAAAAGTCTCCCCCCACGTGTAGGCTCAGATGTTAAGTTGACTCATGAAACCCAACAAGTAAACTATTAATATTAGTTGGGCAAGGGGTTTGAAAACATAGCCTCCTGTTTTAGTACTGTGTAAAACTACCATTATACTAAAAAAACTTGGCTAAAATGTTATATATATTTAATCTTTTAACACGCTCATGTCTCGAATGTTTTGAACTTTATATGAAAGGAGAAAATAACAGTTAGGTCTCACTGGTCCTATCAGAGACAAAGATTAATATATGATGAATTTATTTATTACTTATTAATCCAAAAGGAATGCATCCATTACCAGCATCTCCAATCTTTCTGATGGCCAAATTCAAGGTATCAGCAACATACACATTCCCTTTATCGTCCATGGTTACACCTTTTGGATGATTAAAACGAGCATCGTTTGGTTTTCCATCAACATGTCCCGTATGGCTTAGAAATGATCCAGCAACCAATCTTGCTCTAGTATCTGAGAAGGCAAACAGAATAACAGAAGCGAAAAATGGAATAAAGTTAGTAATTCATAAATGAAAAGATTCCAAAGATTTATCAACAAAAATGAATCATCACCACGTGCATAAGCTTTCACTTTTTATTTTTTCAGATAAAAGCACTAAAAGGCACAAGAAGGAATAATGTATTCTTTTGGCATCAGATTAGAGACAAAACTCTTGTAACTAGAAATGTAACTGAGTTGTATTAGATAGTATATTGTATCGTGATGACTTCATGGACTCCGATGAACGGCACTTTGTATCAAACATGAAAATGAAGTATGACATCTTGTACTTGAATCAAAATCACCATTTCTAAAATCTCAAGTAGGAAATTCAGAGGCTCTGTTTGAACATTACGAATCAAGCATGGGACAACTCTCAATACTAAATGCTGCAAGTTTAAATCCAGACTACCATTTTCTATACAAAGGACTGCAACGATGAGATGGACCACGTCATACATTTGGATAACGGAGAAGTAATCTTCAGAATATTGCAATTAACCAAATCAACAATGAAAAGCAAGGAACAACTTCAAACACTAAATGCTGCAAGTTCGAATTTAGACTACCATTTCCAATATTAGAAACCTTATGAATGAAGAAAACTTGTGGGAATGATAAGACGAACTGCATCATACATTTGGATAACGGAGGGGTGATCTTCACAATATTGCTATTAACCGAATCAACGACGAAAAGTTCGCCCTCCTTCGAGACATGGATCTTATGTGGAAGAACTCCAATTTCCTTTCCCTCCACTACAGTCTCAACCAAGTACCCATTCTCAAATTGCAGAACATTCCCATCTGCCAAACAGAAGCTCACATCACATGAATAAGGAAATTCGATAGCCACAATAAACAAAGGTAACCAGTAAGAACCAAAAAGACCGAAATAGTTTTTTCACAACCACCTGATGGGGGGGCTTTATATGAAGACCTGGTCCATTTGACAAGAGAAGACAAGTGTTTTATCAATGGTCCTGAGAGTAACAACAAAATATCCCGTAAAACAGCAACAAGAGCCAAATCACTCTTAAAATATAGCAGCCATTCCAAGAATCAGAGTACACAACTCCATAAGTAGCCATGGTAACATATTTTGGGTAAAATAAATGAAGAATTGAAGCTAATTTGAACAGACCCAACAACCAAACAGATCGAAAATGAAGATGATGAAAGAGGACACTCACCTGCAGGAGTAGCATGAACTTGGATTTGAAGAGTGAAAACGAGTACAACTACTATGAAAGTGACAAATGTAAACGAGTTCTTCATTGCACAGACGACAAATTGAACCAATTGAGAGAGAGAGAGAGAGAGAGAGAGAGAGAGAGAGAGAGAGAGAGATCGGAGGCTTGGGCTCAGTAATCCAAGTAGAAACCGATTTCTGCCATTTTCTGCAGATGGGTAGTGAGAGAATCAGTAGCTATGGAGTTTTAATTGGCAGAATAGCAAAATGGGGTTAGCTCTACTCTGCTCTTCGGCTGCAGAAACAAACAAAGCTTCATCAGCGACTGAAGTTACAATCTGGGTTTGTGTTGAATTTTTTTTCCCTCTTAATCCTTTTTCTTTTGTTTTGTTTTTCTTTTTTCCTTTCCTTTCCTTTCTTCACTACCCTTTCCGATTTCAACTTTCCTTCCTCCCTGGCCTCACTTTCTGAGAGGAAAGCTAAGCCACGGATGTTCGAAAATGTAAACATAATTGCTTTTCTACTTATTGGATTGATTATCTCTCTCTCTCTCTTCTTTTTTTTTTTTTTTTACCCCTTCCTTTTAGGCAATTGCACAAAATGCTTTTCTTTCGCTCAAAGATTCTTTTTAAGATTGTCCTTTTGAGTGGTTATCCAAGCCATTTTCTCAGTTTTTTTTAAAACATTTCCCCGCTGCACATCTTATAGTTATAGAGGTCTTTTTACATACTATCATTAAAATATTGACAACTAAGAGAGAGAAAAATATTTTTTTACCTTTCTCTCACCTAGCTATTAACATTGGAATGCTAGTGTGTAGGAAGGTGTACACCTCTCTCCCATATTGTTAGAGATTATTTGTTTTTAGTCCTTCAACTTACCAATCTTAGCATAACTAAGTGGATAACACATTAAATTTTATTATAAAGGTTGATGATTCAATCACTCACCTTATAATTGTTGAACTAAAAAAACTTTCAAATGTGTGTCTATAATAAATCTTTAAACTTTTAATTTTATAGCTAATAAGTTCCTAAACTTTAAAAGTGTCTAGTTGATTTAGATTGGACATATTCAATATTTAAAAAAAATTAACGGATATATTAGGCATAAAGTTCAATTTTGTGTCTAATAAAACCATGAACTTCCAATTTTGTGTTTAATAAGTTGCAATTTTTTTTAAAAAAAATGTTGAATATGTCAATGACTTATTAAAAGCGAATTTGAAAAAGTTAGAAACTTATCGGACACAAAATTGAAAGTTTAGAGACTCATTCGAAACTTTCTAAAGTATAAGACCAATTGGACACAAACACAAAAGGTCATAAATTTGTTAAATATTTTTAGAAGTTTAAAAATTTATTAGACACAAACTTTCAATTAAACTAAATTTGTACTTTAACCTTTTAAATTTCATTTTTGTGATCAACTTTCAAGATTTATTATTTTTCTTTATTCAATAAAGGGGTGAGGGAATAGCAGCTCAAATCAGGGAGAAGGTAATTTATTGTCTAATAGCCAGGCTGGTAAGATAATTCAATTATGGTTTTTAAACTTTTGAAATGTTCCTTTTGACCAATAAATTTAAAATTATTCCTTCCGATCTTTAAACTTTTAAAATATGATTTTAGTCCCTAAACTCAGTTATAAAATTATTTTGACCATTAAATTTTGCATTTAACACATGGATAAACGTGATTTTAGTCCCTTAACTCGTTTATAAAATTATTTTGCCCATTAAATTTTGCATTTAACACGTGGATAAACATGATTTTGAGTATGTGTATTAATGTGCTTATATAGACATGTATTGACATCACATATATTGGTTGACGTAAATATTAAATAAGTAAAAATTAAATGGTAAACTAATAACAAAACTGAAGATCGTTGAATTTTGAACTTTAAAGCTATGTTTGATAACCATTTGGCTTTTGATTTTTGAAAATTGTGTTTGTTTTCTTACGGTCTCTCTACAATGATTTTCATCTTATCTTTAAAGGTTTCTATCTTTCTTAAAAAAAACATTTGAATTTCTAGTCAAATTACAAAAGCAAAAACAAGTTTTTGAAAACTACTTTTTTTAGTTTTCAAAACTTGGCTTGATTTTTTAAAACATATCTAAAAAATAGACCACAAAATATATAAACTCATAGGTAAAAGTAGTATTTATAAGTTTATCAAATAGGACCAAAGAGATTAAAATACACATTTTAAAAGCTTAATTACCAAAATAATTATGTTTTAAAAGTTTGAAGACTAAAATAGATACTTCAAAAGTGAAATGGCCAAAATGGAACGGCCTTGAAAGTTGTGAACATATTTATTTTTTGTATTTTTACTTTCACATATTGTTGTACATAGTACTTATATAATATATTAATATAACAAATTTATTGTTGTACATAGTACTTATATAATATATTAATATAACCAATATACCAAAATGATACCATATTAAAAAAACCAATGTTTAAATTCTATTTCATTCAATCTATACTTAGTTTCAATTTGGTTTTTTTTGTTTGAGTTCAACAATATGTAGTTTCTACTTAGTTTCAATTTGGTATTTAAACTTTCAAGTATTTTATTGTAGTTCATCAACTTTCAAATGTTGTGTATTTGTCCTAAACTTTGAACAAAATAAAACTAAGCTAGATATATAAAGTTTTGTTGGTTTTGTGAATTGTGATATGTTTTCGTTTCTTGTGTAAAAAAAAAAATGAATGGATGGAAAACGATTATCCAAAATAGCTCATTAAAAAAAAACAACAAAAAAATGGAATTTTGGAAGATTAAATTACAAGTTTAGTCCATAAACTCTCAGGTTATCTATTTAGTCTCTAAACTTTAAAAAATGTTTAATAAATCCATAAACTTTTAATTTTACGTGTTCAACTGATATATTAGATATAAAATTAAATTTTATGTCTAATAGGATCCTAAACTTCTAATTTTGTGCATAGTAAATTTGTGAATTTTGAAAAATGTCAAGTTGGTCAATGACCTATTATACAGACACTTAAAATTTTAGTGACGTGTTGAGTATAGAATTGAAAATTTAAGGATCTATTAGACATTTTTTAAAGTCTAATGACCTATTTGACACAAAATTAAAACTTCAGAATTTATTTTTTTTAATACAACAATATATGGAGTGAGTGATCTGTGTACACGCAAGCGCACAATCGAAGTAAAAATAAAACGGTACAAGAGTACCGAGTATCGTATCCCACAAAAATTAGTTTTTAATTCAATTAAGTACCGCGAATATCTCACTTTACTTTATTTAGAGAACGGAAAGCAAAAGCAAACATGGAAGATATCAATTAATCCTAGAAAGCAAGATAAATGGGAGGCACAAACCTAGAGGGTAGACTTGGGTACATGATCAACTACTCAAATAAGACATACATTCACAGCTAACCTGGCAGTAAACTCATAAGTTTAGAAAATCTAAGAACATGGATTTTCCTGTCGGTCTCCTCCAATCTCAAGTATTAATTAACTAACCTAGATGTCCCTCAACGCTAGCTAATTAATACAAGGCATTATGACCCTTCATTACATACCTCTAACAATTACTCTTATCACTGTCATGTCCAAGCAATCATCAGTCATGCATTCGATTCTAAACTAGCTTATCTCTGTCGAGCCTACACTAGCAAATGAATCAATTAATTACTGCTAAATGAATTAATCTTCTCAAACACTACAATTAACTAACCTTGACTCCCGCTGTCACTCGGGTAATTAATTAATTACAAAGTTTAATCCTCCCTAAGTTTTCTCTTCCGAGCTTAACTTAAATTAATCCAATTAATCATAAACACAACGATTAAAAGCATTAGACTCTAAATGCACAAAATGATTCAAAGCCATAAAAGCAATAACATCTATTCATTAAGAAAATAATCCAAAGTTTCCAACAATTAAGCAATTAATTCAATTAATATAAAAATTTCAAGTATTAGGAACAAAGATACTTAAATTCATACAATTAAACCTCTAAGTTCCTAATTTACAGCCACAAAACAGAAACTAAAACTAAAGAAAAAAGAAGAAATTAGCAAACGATGGTCGATTCCACGTTCCCGTCCTGATCTCCACGTTCCTCGAGCTCCGGATCTTAAAAAATGCTCCACAAACGCTCTTAATTGCTCCCTAAACCCTCAATTTTAGCTTGGAATCGAGATTAGGGCTAAAACCCTCATATTGCACTCCTAACACGACTCCCAAAAATGATGTTTATATAGGGGATCACGAGGCAGCGTCGAGATGCTATAAGTAGTGTTCAACACTGCAAGAAAAGTGGCACGCGAATGTTTCTAAGTGAAAAACGACGTTTTTTATTTTTCCTAGTGTCGAGACGCTCCTTGCAGACAACATTGGCCATTTTTGTTATATCTCTTTGCTCGGGTGTCCGAATGACCTCTAGTTTGATGCATTGGAACCGTGATTCGGCGTAGAATCTCCTAGAACGTGTCTTATACTCAAATAACATTTTTACTCTTCTTGAATCTTCAATTAAGCTTTAAAATGCTCCAATATCCACCAAAATACTCCAGAACACTCTATTTTGCTCCTCAAGCTCGATTTCTACAAAATTATGAGAAATAAGCATAAAAGATCACAAAATCATCACAAAACTAGCATAAATAATAGAAAAATAAGATAACATAATTACATGCTATCAGTGGGGGATTCAAACCTCTGACCTCTTGGTCGATGATACATACTTTATACTGATTGAGCTATGCTCATATTGACAATTTAAATATCTTTGTTGATATTTAATTATCTTTAAATAAATAATTATAACAAGTATAAAGATAGCAAATTTTTTGGGATGGGAATTGATTTTTTTAATAAAAGAAAACAATATTTCATTATATTGTTTTATAAAAATATATTTAACTAAATACATACCCTTTGTTACATGAACATTTTGAATTCCAATATAAAGTGTTTCTGTTGCAAACCAACGGTGTTTTCAAATATGGTGAAAATAAAGAGTTCAATTTATTTATTTATTTATTTGCTAAATTATTTATTTTCACAAACATATTTTTGAATCATGAACCAAATAAGGACTAGTGTGTATTTTTTTTTTAAATTTAAATTTCACTTTTTATGCCTTTTTCTTTTTAATAAGCCATTTATTTAACTATATCATTTAACTTGGAATAGTTATTTAAGTTTAAACTTTAAATTGATGAACTTGAAAACTTAACGCTAAAGTAGTCCCGTGCACTTAAACTCTTAAGTTCAATGGTATAAATTTATTTTTTTTTTAAATTATATCCATTTGTGTACAAATATATTATGAGATAAGTATATATAAGGAAAACATTGAGACGGAGTGTTTTGATGAGGAAGGAAAATAAAAAATAAGTACAACAAAAAAAAACAGAGATTAGTTTTGAGAGGATTTATGGAAATTAAACATTATGCGGACACATAAAAATAGGATTTTGTAATCCAACATGATTTCAAATCCTATTTTTATTTGTACCAAAAAAAATAATCATATTTTTACTCTAGAAAGTCTAGAAACGAAAATGGTTGGGATTTTGCAAGATTTAAGATGATTTGAAAATAAATTACTAATTTAGGATCTGTTTGGGATTGTTTTTTAAGTGATAAAAATAATTTTAACCGTTTAGGATATTTGATAAAATTGATTATTTATTAATTTATATAAAATTACTTTATGATTTATTCTTACCTACAAAATCACATAGATAAGATAACTAGTTTTGAAATAAGCTTTTCTAGAAATCTGTTGTCTCACCTCTATCTCTCCTATCTTTCTTATATTGTTTTGTATTCAAATTGTAATGGAACCTTGATCAACTCGATTTTTTTTTTGTAACGATTATTTATTTCCTAATATGTTATAATATAATTTAGAACTAAAAAAACTAAATATCAATATAAAAATAATTAAAACTATATGTCTATTTTTGTCCTTATACGTAATCACAATAATTTAGTACTGATAGACCTAATTGTTATTTTCTTATTAAGTGATTCTTGGCCAATTACTTTGACCAAAAATTACCTCCCAAGTGTTTGACCATGAATCACTTTCGGGGCAGATAACTGGAATCTTCCGATGTCTTAAATCATAGATATCCGAAAACAAAGATGTCTGACATTTTAAACAATTGTGTTTATTTTGAAAGAATAGTTTATAAGAATGTCTGGAAATACTTAGATAATTATGTTTGTTTTGCAGGATTTGTGTATGAGAATGTCTTGAGATTATGAGTTATATCAATAATGTCTTTCTAATCTTTAGATAATTTACGTATTAGTTTAGTATAATTTAAATTTATATCACATGCATTTTGGTATTTATTAATTTAATGTTATATTTGTATATCAATTTAGTTTATACTAACGCTTATGTGTTATTATGTAGAACAAATTAATTTATATTAGTTCGAGATTTTTATAAAATATTTAGTTTTAAATATTAATTCAAGTATAACTAAACTTTATTTTAAATCTAAATGTAAAATATAAATATAGCTAATTACATATGACCGTTTATTAGTGCATAAATACATTAATTTATTTTTAAATAAAAAATAAAATTATGAAATAAGAGAATTAATTAGGGGCAAAAATGTCATTAGAGGATGCTCTCAACATGAGAATCTTAAAAACTCACATTTCAAAAGGGTATCCAAAATTGGTTAGATGCTCCCGTATGGACATCCTAAGATACCCGAGCATCTTGAAATGCCAAGGTATCCTACATTCCTACAAAACAAACGGAGTAATCCAGATGCTCATTCCATGAGAATATTGGATTACTACGAAACAAATGGCTCCTTCAATAATATTAAAATTTTCAAAATCATTTATATACCACGGTCAAATCCCACTATGCCAAAAACCACCTTTACACACCAATCCGAGCATATCTTTTGGGCATTTTCATCTCATATATCAATACTTCGATCCCTCACCTCTACAATTGTTGAACGAAAAAAAATCACTTTTACACTATTGAGGCAAATGTGACCATACCAAAGTCACTCCCAAACACGTACAAAAATCAGTGTATTAAATTTCTATGTCATTTCGACATTTCCTTATGTCCATAGACGCAATATCGACACAAGGAGTGAATCGACATTTCTATACAAAGAAACACAATGAAACATAAAAAAATAAAAACAGAAAGTTACTTACGTTAATATAAATAATAAGCATTTTAACTTATTTAAAAAGTGCAAAATGTTTATCTATTGATTTAACTATTTTTTTTCTATCGTCATCAATATTTTCATAAAATTTGGATCTCAACATTTTTTTTTTGATATTGATATTTTAAACTTGGACTAAAATAAACATTTTATTAAAAATTGAAATACAAAATAGAATAAAATTGAAACCCAAAGACCAAAGATTGAAAAAAGAAGAAAAAAAATCCACAGCATTTATTTATACTGTGGGCTTATCCGGCCCAAAAAGGGTTGAACAATTGGGCCAGTCGGCTTTTAAAGGGCTTTGAAGATTTCCATTTTCCCAATCCCAAACGGATTCAAAGAAGGCGGCTGTGCCTTATAAACCTCCACTTTAAGATCTCCATCTATTCAGAATTCAATCAATCCTCACGATTTTCCGTCGCGTTTGACTCTTCCTCTTGCCGCGGCAGGGTCTGTTTCTAAATCTCCGCTTTCATTTCATCAATTTCTCCGATCTCCTTGATTTTCAGATCCCTTGCAATTTCTAGATCTCTATCGGTTTTTGCATGTTCCATGATTTGATTGCATATATCCGCGTTTAGGGTTTTCTTTATTATTCCGAAATAGTCGATCTGTAATCAATTTTGTTCGACGAATCGGTAGAGATCCGGAATTATATCTATCTTTGGCTTGTAGATCTGTTGAATGGGGTTCTATAACGTTGAATTATTGACTTTTTCTTGTGATGCAGCGTTGATTATCGGTTGGTTGAAGGAAGATGGGAGGTGGATTTAGAGTCCTTCATCTGGTTAGGCCGTTCCTTTCGTTTCTCCCTGAGGTGCAGAGTGCCGATCGGAAAATTCCATTCAGAGAGAAGGTTATTTATACTGTCATCGCTCTCTTCATCTTCTTGGTTTGCAGCCAGCTTCCTCTGTATGGGATTCACTCCACGACCGGCGCAGATCCGTTTTACTGGATGCGTGTGATTCTCGCTTCTAATCGTGGTACCGTCATGGAGCTTGGGATCACCCCCATCGTCACATCTGGGATGGTGATGCAACTCCTGGTCGGGTCCAAGATTATTGAAGTCGACAACAATGTGCGGGAGGACCGCGCTCTCTTGTAAGTGCTTATATGTATCTCCGATTTACTTGCGATATTCAGTTCACCATGCTTGCTGATTGTTGGAGTTCGTAGACGGAAAAATTATTCAATATGGTCGACAATTGTGCACCGATGTGTTTTGACGATGCATCCTTCTGTTGCATTCATTGAATATTTTTCCCGTGGATGTTCCTTTTTTAATTGTGCCTGGTTTGACGATGATTCGCATTAGTTATCCGTTATTACAAAAGAAAATTGTTTGTTAACCTTTTTTAATTTGCTGTTTATATATGTTTTTTAAATCATATCCGAAATTAAATATTTGGTTTTAAGACTAGATTATTTAAAAAGCCTTAGTTTGCAGTTGAAATTGGATGCATGATATATCTTATTCTGTGTAAGTTACTTGTATTGGTGAACAATGGCAACATGAAGCACTGTGGCTGCCTTTTTTGTTGGTTTAGTACAATGATATCTATTAAAAGTTACTAATCATGGTTAATTTCTTTTGGTTTTTGTTGTTTTCCTAATGTTTGTAGCATTTCATTTTCCTAATGCTGTTATTATTCTAGTTGATTGTGAATGCATTGATCTTATACAATAGACTTTCCTTGTTGAGGTTTGAGTAACCAGACTGCTAATGTGATTTCTTTACTGAACATGTATCTTTTTTTTTATAATAATTTTCCACTTTCAGGAATGGTGCACAGAAATTGTTGGGCATCCTGATAGCTGTTGGTGAGGCAGTTGCTTATGTTCTCTCGGGAATGTATGGTAGCGTTAGCCAACTTGGTGTTGGAAATGCCATTCTTATAATAGTTCAGCTCTGCTTTGCGGGTATTGTTGTCATATGCTTGGATGAGCTTCTCCAGAAGGGATATGGTTTAGGGTCTGGAATTTCCCTCTTCATAGCAACCAACATGTGGTAAGTTGTCTTACCTTTCTGTCATCCTTTCTCATTGAATTTATGTTTTGACATCCATTGTTTTCTGTTCACCCTGTCGTTGATGGACATTTCAAAATTGTCTGGATTTTGCAGTGAGAACATTATTTGGAAGGCATTTAGTCCGACCACCATTAACAGTGGAAGAGGAGCTGAATTTGAAGGAGCTGTCATTGCATTGTTCCATCTGCTGATTACCCGAACAGATAAGGTTCGTGCATTGCGAGAAGCATTCTATCGGCAGAATCTTCCAAACGTTACAAATCTGCTTGCTACAGTTTTGATCTTCTTAATTGTCGTCTATTTCCAAGGGTTCCGTGTGGTTCTGCCTGTGAGGTCAAAGAATTCCCGTGGACAACAGGGTTCTTATCCAATTAAGCTTTTCTACACCTCCAACATGCCAATCATTCTTCACTCTGCTCTCGTTTCCAATCTTTACTTCATCTCTCAGGTAAGTTGATTTTTCTGCTTCCATGCGCAACTGAGATATACTTCGCCAATGCCTCCTAACTGTGATTGCATGGAATTGTATTTGCAGTTGCTGTACAGGAAGTACAGTGGGAACTTTCTGGTGAATCTTCTGGGTATATGGAAGGAATCTGAGTATTCAAATGGTCAATCCATCCCTGTTGGTGGCCTTGCTTATTACATCACCCCACCATCAAGGTGATATTCTTAGTTCCTCCCCCCCCCCCCCCCCCCCCCCCCCTTCGCAAGGAAAAAAAGTAGTCTATAGTTTCTCTGTGTTCATTTTTGTAATATGTGGTGTTTCTTCTTGTAGCTTAGCTGATATGGCAGCCAATCCTTTCCATGCTTTGTTCTATCTCGTCTTCATGTTATCAGCATGTGCACTCTTCTCAAAAACTTGGATTGAAGTTTCTGGATCCTCTGCCAGAGATGTGGCCAAGCAGTTGAAGGTATGATTTACCTGATCCTGTGTGCTTTCTTTCAGTGAAGATAAACTCAGACCCTGCTGGCTTGTCAAATTTACTTTGAAAATGAAGTGTTAAAATGAGAAGTCCGCCCATTGTAGTTTAAGAATTGAAGTAGATTCTTGGTTTACCAATGCTTTGTTTTGATTTGCAGGAACAACAAATGGTTATGCCCGGACATCGTGAATCTAACTTACAGAAGGAGTTGAACCGTTATATCCCCACAGCTGCAGCATTCGGAGGAATGTGCATTGGCGCACTGACCGTGTTGGCTGATTTCATGGGAGCAATCGGTTCTGGGACTGGAATTTTACTTGCAGTCACAATTATTTATCAGTACTTCGAGACCTTCGAGAAGGAGAAAGTCAGTGAACTGGGTCTGTTTGGTTTCTAAATTTTTTCTTTCAGTTTAATTTAATACTTTGGTGGTGCCAAAGAGCTCCCTGTCAATTTTGGTGCCTAGGGATTTTCATATGAGTCTTATGTTAACACATCTTAAGATCTAAAGTCCAAGAACCAGGTATAACTCTAGCTTTCTTTCACTGTAAGAGCCAGATAATATCATCTTGAGACTCTGAATCTCCACGCCTTTTTCTTTTGTGCTTCTACTTCCATCCATGTTCATTTTTCGCCACAACAAAACCGTAGATTTAAACGATAAAAGAACGAGTTGGGTTTATACATTAGCTAGGTTTTTCGGCGAAGGCCTGGTAGCTGAAACATTGTTCATTGGTCAGATTAGGAGAAGCAAGCTTCCATGTTTATAGCTGATGTTCTGTTTTTCAATTTGTAACATTGGATTATTTTTCACCTTTTCTTCCTTCTTTTGATGACTTCTGTGGAACAGTTGGTTTTTAGATCCATTTCAATTAAACATGTTATTGTTAATCTTTAACCGCATTTCTTTACCAATTTCTCTTCCATTCTTGAGTTTTCTTTCTAGTCCTATATTTCCCTTTTGCCTTTCAAAGTCTTGAAGGGCTTTGTGAATGATTTGTTTCGGTCTCTTTCTGTTGCATCACAATTGGTTTGCTCTATAAATGTGATGAGAAAAGTAGTGGAAATTGCTAGAGTCTCCATGGTCCAAATTGCCGTTCCCTTTTGGGAGTTCATTGTCAGGAATTGGATAAATAATCATACAATAATATAATTAGGTTAAAACACTTGTATCTACTAGAGATGTCGCCCCCATTTGAATCCCTATCCCTTCAAAATTTCCCGTCAAAATTTGCGGGGATCGAGGTGGGGATTTCCTGCGAATTGGTTTCTTACGGAGAATTATTCGTCGTTTAGTTTTTTTTTTTTTAATAATCAAATAATTCTTTTGATAAAATTTCAAATGGAAAATATCTATTAATTTTCAATTACATTGTTAATTATTCACCAAAAATCTTAATTTAAATAGTTAATTTTCTATTAAAAAATATCTATTTAAAGATAAAATTCTTGAACTTCCTAATAAAAATAAAACAATATTACATATCAAATTATTTAATTAATCCATACATATAACTAAAATGTTTAACTAAATTATTTAATTAATCTATACATCTAACTAAAATGTTTAACTATATGATTCAAACATATTCAATTATTTAAATCATTAATAATAAACTTTTAAATGACATATATATACTTATATATATATATATATTAAAAAATAAATAAAAATATAAAAAAAAATATTAAACGGGGACAAGAATACATTTCCTGTTCCCGTTTAGCTCGTGGGGAATTTTTTTCTCCACTCCCTCCCCCATTTCCAGCCTAAACGAGGATTTTCCACCCCGTTAAGGTTGGTCCTTGTGGGGCCTCATCTCCGCGGGAAAAATGAACATCTCTAGTATCTACATAGATTTTGGTAATGTTTTTGATTTAAGTATATTTTAGACCTTTCATACTTAAACGTGATAAAATATAATAAAATAGGATAAAATGGAAATTTTGAATAGTTGGTTAGAATAGCCAATTTTTTGAAAAGTCCAAAAGCTACATTTAACAAGATTTTCCAATCATAATCACTTTTAAAGCCTGTAAAATCAATATCAAATGATGCTTTGGAGTTTAAAAAAGTGCTGATGTGTTGGAGGCATGTAAAATGAGCTTCCGAATGAATCGACAGTGTCCTCAAAACATGTTTAATATAGAAAGATAGGGATCTTATATATCAATTAGTTTTATTATATTTCTATCGATCATTTTGATAGACTTAATGAAAAGTGATTTTAAGTTATTATGAAAATGGTTCATGCACCAAGACATGTTTAATGGAGCTCAAACTAAGAGTCTGATTGGTATGCAATCTTAATTCTGTTTTATGTTTTTAGTATATCAAGATTTGAATTTAAAATTTTAAAATGCAGAAAAGATAAAAACTTTAATAAATATAGTATTTCTTGTTATAAACTCAATTTATTTTGTTAAACAAAAATGTGTATAGTATAATATATTATAAATTATATGATATTGTAAAATAGTAATTATACAAAATTTATAACATAAAATATGTTCATAAATTAATTAATAATAGTTTATATACAAAATTTATAACATAAAATAATAAATTAATTTATGAACATGTTTTATGTTATACATTTTGTATAATTATTATTTTATAATATCATATAATTTATAAAATATTATACTATACCTATTTAGTTTAACAAAAATAAATTGATTTTATAACATGAAATACTATATTTAATGATTTTTTTTAATATAATTTTCTATTTTAAAATTTCAAATGCAAAAATCTGGATACAAACATACAAATGTTGTTTTCAAAATTTCCAGATCACAGAAACTGAAAATAGTTTTCAAAAACACATCTGGCAAATACATATTCGCTGAACTCAATGAATCTGAAAACATAAAATATAATATTTACCAAACAGGCTGTAAAATATTTATATAAAAAAAAATCAATTTTCACCCCTAAATTTGGCTAGTTGTATCAATTTTCATCGAAGCTTTCGATATCATCAAATTGGACCCAAGTTTAGGGGTACAAATTGATTTATAATAAATTACGTAAAAGACTCCAAAAACTCATTAATTTAACAAAAATGAGTTTCCACATAATGGAATTTGACAATTAAAAAAAAAAATCTAATGTCATTTTTTGTTTAGATTCTATCAATTTCATACCAAATATATGTTATATAATTTATTGAACCTACATGAAAATATATTTTTCAACAATTATTCAAAAGAAAACTTAACATAAGATAAAAATTGCAATGTTGTTTAAAGTTTAAGGTGAAAATTGTAACACTTATCCAAGTTTAAGGTGTAATTTGATGAAATTGAAAGTTTAGTAAAATTGATATAACTTGCCAAGTTTAAGGTTAAAATTCATTTTTTCCCCAAAAAAATATTTTAATTAATAATTAAGTTTTTTTCACCCCTAAATAAGTTATAGAATTTATTAGGAAAAAGCAAGCCAATTTATACCCCTAAATTTTGCCTGTTGAATCAATTAAAATTCTGAACTAATAATTGTATCAATTAAAATCTTTTACTTTCATAAATGAATCAATTTAGACCATTTATTATTGATATATAACTATTTTCACCTGTTTTCATTTAAAATCACTTAAATAGAATTATTCTTTCCCCGAATTTCTGCCACACTAGCAAGAAAAGATTTCAGGTAATAATTCCTAAATAAGTAGAGAAAAAGAGAGTAAAAATGAAAAAAATGAAAAACCCGCTCATATTAATGAAAATCGTCACTGTCCATTTGATTTCAGTATTTTTCTCTAATATTATATTAATCCTTACATTTAAAGAAAGTACATGTGTGAGAATTATGTATTAACGGTTTTAAAACAAAATTCTAGTGGAGGGTCTAAATTGATTTAATTTTAAAAGTTTAGGGTCTAATTGATACAATTATTAGTTTGTGGTTTTTTTTATTTAACCCCTAAAGTTTAGGGGTATAAATGAATTTTTTTAATTTAATATTAGTTTTTAATTTGTATGGGTGATTAATTGATGATATATATATTTTTTATATATTTATATGAGATGTTGGAGATATTATATCAAACTTTTCATTTTACAAATATATTAATACAAATATCGACATATCGACGAATATGTTCATTTCTGACCACCTAGAGAAAGTTGGTGGCAATGTCGTTGTGCCAATGGTGCAACGAAATTGAATCAACCTTGTTTGTTTTTTGGATTCCTACGCTCCAAAAAAATGATTGTCTTTGGAAAAAAAAAAAAACTTTCAGATAGAGAATTTTTTTTTCCATTTTGTGTCACTTTTTCTTTTTGGACTTGCATTATTTTTTAAATCAGGGTGGAACTAAGACGAAGATGGAGATTGCATTTTGGTATGATTTTTGAAGGAGCAAAATGTAATTTTAGCTAATTAAAGGCAATTTACAAATTTATATGGTTGTTTGTGTTTCGTTATAATCAAAAGTATTTTTTTTTTTAATTTTGAAAATGTTTAAATACTTTTTTAAAAGTATTTTATTAGTGCTTTTAAAAAATTACTTCATTTAACAACATTATTCTCAACTAGTGTTTTTATTCTCGAAAAGTGCTTATAATTCACTTAAAATAGTAGTCTAAAACCTCATCCTTGGCACGTGCAAAACGTTCTGAAATATATTTTTTTAAAGTACTCTGCAAAATATTTTAATTAAATATAGTATTTTCAAAATTCCTTTCAAACACATTTTAATGGTGCTTATGTAACTACATTTGAAAAAAAAAAAAGTTTGTTTTTACTTGAGTTTTTTTTACTTGAACATGTTAGAATATTTAGTTATGTTATTTACTTTATGTTTATTTTCAATATGTACAAGTCCATTGGACCTTTTAGCTTTTACATTTTAGTTAGTATTTAATGTTGTTTTACAACCTCAATTTAGTAAAGGTTGAAACCCTAATTCTATGCAACCTCCATAATTCTCCTTTCTCTCTTTATTTTCTATGAGAACAAAGAGGTGGAGATGAGAATTTGAGCCTCTAGCTTTTAAAGAATATTAAGGTTTTAATTTGTTGAATTAAATTGACTTAATTAAGTTTAACAAAAAAAAGATTTAATCTTATTGAGTTCAATTGACTTAATTAAGTTTAACAAAAAACGATTTACTTAAGTGCTTAATGTGCAGGTAAGAAAATCGAAAAACGTTTTTAGTTGTATAATCAAATTAGGAAGATAAAGTTTGAAAAGTTATTTTAATTAAAAAAAATCTTTCTTATATCTAAATTATTCAAGTTTATACGATTGAATCAAACTTTAAACTAGAGATTTTGGACTATCAATAGTAACTCTTTTTTTCTTAGAATAGGACTTATTTGATTGATTCACGTATTTCCATTTAGGAGAAGAGTCCAATGGTTTTTTTTTTTTTTTTTAAACTAAACAGAAACACACAAACCTATAGCAGCGAGTCCCTCTAAAAAACGAGGGCCAGAATGTCCTCTGGAAAACTATCTTTTCAGACCAAAGAGCTACCCAGAGAGGAAGCCACAACAACTAAGTTATGGGCAGCTTTGTTCGCCTCTCTAGGAATTTTACAAAAAGAGATGGATTTGACATCCTTAGACAGGGACAGGATATCTGATAATTCTCAGTTATGAAAATTATTTAACTCTAAAACCAAGTTGTTCTTGCCAGTTTTGTGGATTTTGTTGAATAACAAGCAAGATAAAAAATAACATTTTTAATAAATTCATGCAAGCTTGTTGAAATCTGATAAAAAAGGAATTAAGAGGAAAGATCCAAGAAAGTTGGCTTAAGTTGATGTTCTTTTGTGCAGATTTGAAGACTTTGCAAAAGGGAATGCAATTGCATTCCCATCTGCAATGTAAAGTGAAGAACAAGGAAGAAGAATGCAATTGCAATGTGAATTGCATTCTCTGAATCAACAAGTCAAGAACGAAATTCGCGGGAGTCACCAAGATTTGCGTGATTTGCATAGTTTGTGGAGAATTTCCAGCGAGAAAATCATGTCCAAATTCTACCCACTAATTAAGGATCCAAATTTGGAAGGAAATGAGGCTCAAATTTACTTTAAAAGGGAGGAAGCCGAGGAGAGCAGAAGGCGTTCTTCCGGAGATAGAATTTTCGATTCTTTTGTTTTTCTTCTGTTTTTCTTCTTCGACAGCAGCAACATTTGATTTCCTATTGTTTATTAGTTCATTTTTGTTTCAATTCTCTGTTATTTTGGCAATTATTCCTTACAATTGAGTTCAATGAAATTCTGATTTTAGCTTTATTCAACAAAGAATTCAAGTTTCTGCTCTTTTTGTTTATGGGTTTTTCTACTTTTCTTCAACATAGCAGCAGTCCAAGCTTCATTTTCTGTTTTCTCTTTTTATTCGCTCGTGATTTGGTTACTCCTAACTCCCGAAAGTAAGATCTCTCCTCAACGAAGGTTGAAGAGATTAAGATTCAAGAGTTGAACGAATTTTGAATCGATCGAACTAAGGGATTTTGGGCGGTATTTTGGGGAATAAGTCGGGTGCACCACTTTCTGAATTTTGCTAAAGTTTTACAGACTGTAGATCGTGAGAAGGAGAAGAAGTGTTAAGTTTAATAGTCAAAAGTCTTCAATTTCCCTTTACAAGTTTATTTACCCGTAGGCCTTTTCTTTTGGTAAGCAAAATATGAAGCCCAGTAGTATATTCTAGGAATTTTTTTTTTCTTATTGGGCAATTGTACTTGGAGAATCATTTAGGTTTACATTGAAGTTAATTATCTCCTCTTTTAGAAACTATGAAATTTTCAACAAATAATTTTGGGATTTTCATTTTCTCTACAATGAGCTAAATTCTCTCTAGGGGTTCAAGTTGGTGAATGCCCTAAGGAAAAATGCAAAGCTCTAAAGCATAAACAATCTAGTTAGCATGTGAACTTTGTTTGCTTTTGTTGAATTTAGATTTGGGTAAACCTAGCCGGCCAACTAGTGATTGCTTATCAAGCTTGAACTTAATATCGAAAGAGTTAAGGGAAAGCCGATGTCACAAAAGCAATGGAGGAAAAGGCTTAGAAATAAGTCCTGAACATCGACCCTAGACATAGGGCGAGACTCCAAAACCACTAGAGTTGTGTGCGAAGTATCTAAGTTAGATTAGCCATAGACATATAGGTTTAATCACTTAGTCTCCTAAAGATTTTGAATCAAAATTGAATAGGAGTTGAACTCGGTTTACTTAGTTCTCACATGTTAACTAGGATTGCAATTGCAAATTGAATCGCATTCTTCCAAAGGTGCTTGAATCACTTGAATCCCTATTTTATTTTTACTTCATTGAATTTTCATTCACTCTTGTTAAACAAACCAAACCTCTTAAATTTTTACATCTTCGGTTACCCCTATTGCAATTTGCAAACATATTTTGTGTCATTCTAAATAATTTTGTTAAACCTCGTTCTCTTGGGTACGATACTCTGGAATACTTCCAGTTTCTTTATTACTTCGATCACGTGCACTTGCGTGTTGTAGCAAAGCATAGCGATCAATATCCTCAACACAAAACGAAACCTCAGTCAAATCATAATCATCAAGATTAAGTAAATTGATAACCTCACTAGAATCAGATTCTATGATGAGCCTCGGAATGTGCTCTTTCCTCCAATCCAACACTGCCCGCAAACCTTCTAAAATTGTAGTCGCCTCAAGGACTTTAATCGGCTGAAAGTGTGTGATGAAAAGGCACCCACCAATCAGCGGCCTCCCCGTCCAATCTTTGACAAGCCAACCAACGCCACCACAACGGCGGGAGCTCGACCAAACCGCGTCAGCATTCAACTTCCAATCCCCAAACTTGGGGGTCTGCCACACCACATTCTGCGAACGATCCGAGGGAGAGAGAGAAGGAGAAGCCTTGGAAGGTCTAAAGCTCGACGACTCCCTATAGATATCCAGAGAAGAGTTGACCACTTGGATCAAGCCCGCTAGAGACGGATGAGTTCCATTAAAACGAACATTGTTCCTCTGCCGCCAAATGCTCCAAAGGACAATAAGCACTTTACCTAAGTCACCGTTAGCCAAGTCTTTCCTCGCGTAGTCCCAGAAGTCTACCGGAGCCCAGGAGCCCCTTTCGACAGAAGGCCAGCAAACTTTAGAAGGAAAAAAGATGTGCCAGACTTTTCGGGCAAATTTACACTCCCAGAAGAGATGAGAGGTAGTTTCGACGTGACACCTGCAAAAAGGACACCACTCATCAGCAGGGATGCCTTTCTTTCTTAAATTAAAACCAGAAGGAATAATATCATTAAGAATTTTCCAGCAGATGATTTTTATATTAGGCATAACCGCAATCCCCCACAAAGACTTCCACATACTGCTCATGCCATTATTGTCAGAGGGAGAAGCTAGGTGAGAATGAGAAAGAGAAAAACCCAAATGGTAAGCACTTTTAACAGAAAACTTCCCTTTTTTATCGGGGCTCCAGAGGATCTCATCTTTCCTATTCACTCCCCCAAGGTGGATATTGAGGACATCTTCCACATCGTGGGCCAAGAAAGCTGCGCGAACCCGATCGACATCCCAACCCCCGTCAGGCTTGATTAAAGCAGCCACTCTTTCCTCCTTGAAAGGGGCTTTTACAACACAAGGGCGAGAATTTCCTTGATTAGGGATCCAGGGATCGCCCGTTATTCTCACA
The DNA here is from genome assembly GCA_033996785.1 of Trichosanthes truncata. Classification (NCBI taxonomy): domain Eukaryota; kingdom Viridiplantae; phylum Streptophyta; class Magnoliopsida; order Cucurbitales; family Cucurbitaceae; genus Trichosanthes; species Trichosanthes truncata. Next base: position 81,896,197 of record JAWPNB010000003.1, read on the forward strand.
TGTCTGCCATCCCCCAGCCTCCACCTAAAACCTTTCATAAAGAGATCGCGCCCCAAAGAATACTTCTCCAGATGAGGGACGGGTTTGAACCAAGCTTGGCGTGGAGAAAATCACCGTCTTTGTAGTATTTGCCTCTTAGAATCGTAGCAAGGAGACTCTCCGAATTTTTTAACAAGGACCAGCTATGTTTTGCTAACATAGCTTGGTTGAAACCTTTGAAATCCCTGAACCCAATTCCTCCGTCTTTTTTGCTTCGGCACATACGATCCCAGCTTCTCCAATGAACTTTCGATTTTGCATCGGAAGAGCCCCACCAGAACCTGCAACACATAGAACTCAGATCTTTAAGCAAATTATCTGGCAGTTTAAAACAACTCATGGTGTACCTAGAAATGGCCTGGGCCACCGCCTTATGAAGGATCTCCTTTCCCCCCCAAGGAGAAGAACTTGTCTTTCCACCCCTGGATGGCCCTCCAGACTCTGCTCCTCACCGAACTGAAAACCTGAGCTTTGCTGCGCCCATTTTGATAGGGAAGGCCGAGATACATCCTGAAAGAAGCCCCGTACTTCACCCCTAGGCAGGATTGTAAATCTTGGATTGTGTTATGCTTGACATTTGCGCTAACCATGAACATAGACTTGTCCTTGTTAATAGTTTGGCCGGACGCTTGCTCATAGTCTTCAAAAACTTCTTTCATGACCTGACAATCCTGCAAAGAATCACGAAAGAAAAAAATGCTGTCATCAGCGAAAAAGAGGTGAGAGACCGAGGGGCAGAATTTGTTAATTTGAATACCAGAGATTCTACAAAGAGCCACTTCCCTGTTTAAGCGCGCCGATAGTCCCTCAGCACAAATGAGGTATAGATAAGGAGAAAGGGGATCGCCTTGCCTCAATCCTCGCGAAGGCCTGAACCAAACACCAGGCCTTCCTTCCATTAACACCGCAAAGCTGACTGATTCCACACAGTTCATGACAAGAGAAATCCAATTTTGCTCGAAACCCAGTTGCCCCATGACTTCCCTGAGAAAATTCCATTCGACACGATCGTAGGCTTTACTGATGTCCGTTTTGAGGGTTACCCAACCAACTTTGCCCGACCGTCGATTGTTAAGAGCATGGAAAAACTCAAACCCAATGATCGCATTATCCGTAATATGCCTTCCTAGCACGAACGCTGATTGATTTGAGGAAATAATAGTCCCCAAAACTTTTTTAAGACGGTTTGCCAAGACTTTTGCTATAATTTTATACACCACATTGCACAGACTAATCGGTCTGAAATCCGCCATACTGGTAGGCTTTTTGCCTTTTGGGATGAGAGAGATATAAGTTTTGTTGAGAGCCGAAAGATCCATCCCTTTGTTAAGGACATTCAGACAAAGATCCACAGTTTTATCCCCTACAATCTCCCAATACTTCTGGTAAAATAAAGCATGCATTCCATCCGGCCCCGGTGCTTTAGTGGGGTGCATATCCTTAAGGGCTCGCTCAACCTCGACTCTAGAAAAAGTTTTGGGAAGCTCAGTGTTTTGGAGATCAGTTACCTTTTTCTCAATGCAATCCGCAATCTTACCAATGGTGTCGTTACTTGGGGAGGAGGATTTGAAAAGAGTTTGGAAATACTTTGTTCCGATCCTCTCAAGCTCCCCTATGTCTTCCGTCCAAAGACCTTCATCATCTAGCAAGCCCGAAATAGTGTTGATCTTTCTCCTATACGTGGCTTTATGATGAAACCATTTTGTATTTCTGTCACCCCATTGAAGCCACTCTTCTCGCGATCTGGATCTCCAATATCTTTCCTCTTCCTTGAGAAGTTTCTCTAGGTCGCTTTCAATTCGGATTGCATCACGGCGCCAGTCTCCCTGTTTCTTGAGAATCAAATTCTTCAGCTCAGCCTCTTTCCGAGAGATGGCCCCTTTAAGAGAACCATTAAGTCTCTCTTTATCCCACCTGATGAGGTCCCTGATGCACATCCCAATCTTATTTTGAAACTCAGCACTGCTAGATATCCGACCACTCGACCACACCTTTTCAATGACCGACTTGCATTCCTCGAAACTGCTCCACCATTCCTCAAACTTGCGAGGCCTCATACGTTGTCTGTTCCGCACAGAGACAAGGTATATATTGTTTGACCACCATGCGATGATAGGCCGGTGATCCGATCTCCAGAAATTAAGATTCGCGGTTCGAATCGATGGTTGGAAATTGAGCATATCTTCATTAACCAAGAATCTGTCCAGCCGCTCCCAGACTAAAGAGCCATAACGATTGCGATTAGTCCAGGTGAAGGTGTCACCTTCGTAACCGATATCCATAAGATTACAAGAATCCACCGCCTCCCTAAAACTTTTCATCAGGGCTTCACTCCTAGGCTGATATCCTTCCTTTTCACCGGGAAAAAGGATCTCATCAAAATCGCCCCCAACCAACCATGGAAAGTGATTCAGACCACCAAGTCTTTTGAGGAGCTCCCAAGAAACCACCCTGTCCCTAGGTCTCGGATTGCCATAAAAACCAGTAAACCTCCAGCAACCTTCACTCCCATTACAAAAGCATCAATGTGACCTTTTGAAAAAGAACGGATATCAACTTTGATTGAGTGGTGCCAAAAAAGTAAGAGCCCCCCACTTCTGCCCTCGCAATCAACCACTAGACAACCATCCATTTCGAGTTCGTGCTTAAATCGACCTTCCTGACCCATTCTAATCTTTGTTTCAGATAAAAAAATAAGCTAGGGATTCTCCTTATCGACCAACTGTCGAAGTTGACGGACCGCCCGGGTGTTCCCCAAACCCCGGACGTTCCAACATAGGGTTTTCATGGCGACGGGCGGGGTTGCTCTGCAACCTCCGCCAATAGAGAAATACCAATCCCACCCTCTGTGCAAATCCGCTTAGCTTCTAAGGGAAATTCAGAGGGATACACCGAAAACTTCTTACCAATTGTGCTGAGATCATGAACTTCTTTCCCTCGCTGGATAGTTCGAGCAATCCTTTTCCATTTTTTTTCGAAATTCTTTTGGGCCTTGGTAGCCGAGATGGGTGCATTAGTTTGAAGATTCTTCTGGCTCTGACCCAAACCGATTTCATTTTGTATCATGGTAGGGGCTTCTGTTTGTTGTTCTGGAAATACCCCCACTAGCCCCATATAAGAACAAGGCCCAAATGTTGCGTCTGTGGCCTTCCGAATTTCGTGGGCCTTTTTCCGTTCCAACCCATTCATAACCGGCCCATTTGGAGAGGACCGTGGGGGCCCATGTTGCCCAGAAAGATGAGCCCAATTCCCATCCTCCTTCCGCAAGAACTGACCGTTGGAAGGACATTTGTTCTCCACATGTCCTGATTTGGACTCCACTGACTGACCAAGAGGAGTAGTAGTCTGAGACAAGTCCCTAGGCGTAATGATGGTACTATCCCGATGGCTTCCTTTCTCCATCTTGTCAATCCCTGACCCATGACCCGGTAAACTCTTCTCCAACGCCGGTCGACGATCCCCGCTGCTGGTCGAAATTCTGCCAATGTTGATTTCATCGCAAGCCTTTCGCCCTTTATGCTCAAGTCGCTCGCCACCCAGAACCTCTCCTTCACTGAACTCCTCCGACGGTAAGCCTTGTCCTTTGAGCACTGGAATTTCGGAAAGATGATTGTCATGCCTCTGTTGTCCTCTCTTCCTCCCTTTGTCCCCTCGTTGTCCTGATCCAATTTTTCCGATCTTACTCAAGCTTCCATGTCTCAACCACTGACCATACACAAGCTTATCCTCGGGTATTTCTCTGTTTCTCTCACAATCCTTCAGGGTATGGCCGATTAAGCCACACCCATAGAAGAAATCCCCTAATTTCTCATAAGTTACCATAAGCCATTTAGCCTCTGCCATCGAACCGGTCTTGACCTTCACCACTCGTCTCAACGGTTTATGTAGATCGATCTGAACTCTAACCCTGAGCGTTTGGTTCCAATGCTGTCCCCCTTCTGCGAGATCGACTCTGTCAAAAGACCCCACCATGTTCCCCAGGAGTTTGGTTGTTTTCATCGTGTGCCCTGCAAAAGGTAAATTATGGAAATGAATCCAAAAAGATTCGTACCTGAATTCCAACATGGAGAAGCTATTATTCCCCTTTGGTTCCTCAAAAACAATCAAGCCTTTGTCAAAAAACCACGGAGTGCTCGCCACCGTTCGTCTTTTTTCTTTTTCGCTCATGAAATAGCACATAAATAGATTGTGCCCTACTTTTTCCACTTCTACATGATCCTCTTGGTTCCAAATTTTGGGAATTAGTTGAATAAAAATATTTGCTTTAATTGCTTTTGTCGTAACTATTTTACACGCCACTGCGTTTCGGAGCTTCTTATCTGCATCATCGATGTCATCATCCCCAATGTCAGCTACTGGACCTTCCTCCTCTTCATGCTTCAAACTCGCCAGAAGTCAGTCGACCCTTTCCGTGTCCATAACAATCTGCGCGAAAAACTACCCCAATAAAGAGAGAAACGGCACGGCCACACAAGCCCCTCAAAGCCAGCACAAGCTGCCCCGAAAACGTCCACTACCTTCTCAGATCTTCACCACAGAGAAAACCAGAGAAAACGGGACCCTCAGTTCAATGGTTTGAATCATTTTGATTTTTGTAATGAATTTTATACTTTGTTGGGTGTTTTCTTGATGGGAAATGAGCTTAAAATCACAGGAGCAAATCCCTACAAATCAAAATCTAAATAAGATTTTTAAACCAAACCAATAACTACAAGTCTATAAGATTATTGAAATGATCAAATTTTTTTATAATTGTGTTTCAATCAAATGCATGCATGCTCAATCACTTTGACACCATGATTATGACTCCTCACCTAAACCCTAAAATCCTATATAAGAAAAAAATATTTTTTAATTCAAAAGAAAACCCATTAAACAAACTTCCTTATTTTTTGGTATTTAATTATTGGGAAGGTGAAATGAAATTGTTTTTGTGTCATTAAAATTACTAAATTAAATATCATTCAATTTTTTTTTTCTCATCTTTATTGATTAAGACATTATTTTTAGTCTTTATACTTTGACTCAATCTTGCAAAAATCAAGCCATAATTGTGAATTTTAGGAATTTTTGCTTCATTAACATCCCTATATTTTATGTTAGTGTTGTTTTGGGATCAAAATGCTAAGCAAAATATTGGTTTAAATATTTTATATCGGGTGAAAATTTAAAATTTTAAACTTACAATTTTTGTGAGTAATTGCCAACCTGAGCATGATTTTACTGGTTAAAGTATTCTATCTTCAATTTAAAGGTTGGAGTTTCAAATCCCTACTCCTACATATTATTGGACTAAAAAAAAGGGAGGTTATTAATGTTTTAATCATTGAAATTATATAGCATTATCAGGTCAAATTATAAAAGGATTAAGGGTATGTTTTATTTTCATTATTATTTTTTTAAAACTAAGGTTTATTATTATGCTTTTTTTTCCAGCTAGATAGAAAGTCTTAAAATTACCATGTATTTAATTTTAGATAATAAATTTGAATATGTTTATTTCAACCAATACCATTAGTTGAAAGTGAAAGACTTATTTCTATTTTGGTGGCATCCACTGAAGAAAGTTTTCTTTATTAAAACAAAAATATCTGAAAAGGGGAAAGAAATCCCCCACTTCATTGTGGTATTATTTATGCAAATTAAATCAAATAATATATTTCGCTTTAAAATTTTAATAGACCTAACCATAAGCTTACAGAAATTACTGTTTTTTTTAGTTCACAGATATTGCTGTAAATACATATATTAATTATTTCTTATGTTACAATATATAGATAGATAGAGTTCAACAACAAATAAAGTAGAAAAAATCGAACTTTTAACATCTTAATCAAAGACATATGTCTTAATTAATTGAGTTATGTTCAAATTAGCCGTTCAAATAACATATTAGAGTTTTATATGTTTGGGTCAAAGTGAGCATAACTCAACAGTAATTGACATATACCTTTGACCAAGAGGTTAAATGTTGTTCAACTAAAAAAAAGTTTCATATGTTTGGTTAAATTATAATTATATCAATTTCTCGCACATTTGGTAGTTATTGGGTCTTAAATTAAAAGTTTATTTAAAGTAAATTAACAAATTCAAGCATATATTTGGCAACGGTTTTGTTTTTATCTTTTTTATCCCTTCTGATTTTAAAAGTTAATGCTTATTCACTAAAAATGTTCTTTATTTTCTAATCAAATATAAATTTCTTTTTAACAATGGTGATTTCGAACACCTGTGTTTGTTTCATAAATTGATTAGGATTTTAAATTATTTCAAAAAGTGAAAACAATAATGAATTCTTATAAACTTGATTAAAAAAAAACCTAAAACAAAATGATTATCACTAGTGCTTTAATGATGAAAGTTTACAAATTAAAAGGATATTCACACCGAATAAGTTGTTTCTCTGTCAATCTGAACATAACTTTTGGTTCATGAGATTTGAACCAATTAATTTCTATTTTCTGTTCTTTAAGTTTTCAAAGCTAATATTTTTTTTCTTTACATTTAAATTTAGTTTTTATTTGGTGTTTAAGATTTCAAAAGTGACACGTTTGATTCTGAATATTTAAATTTGATTTCTAATTGGTCATCAAAGTCCAAAATTAGTTTCTAATTGGTTTATAAGCATAGAAAATAAAAAATAAAATCTAATTTAAAAAGTGCATATCAACAAAGTCTAGTTAGTATATTTTAAATATCATGTCATCATTTTATTATATTAATTAACAATCAACTCCACTTAGGGACTAACTAAAAATCAAATTCAAACCTTCGAGACCAAATGTGTCGCTTTTGAAACTTAAAAGACCAAATAATAACTAAATTTATATATCAAGACAAAAAAGATTAGTTTTGAAAAAAATGAGATACCAAATAGAACTTTTTTTTTGGGGGAAAGAAAATGGAAACTAAATTTTAATTTCACGAACAAAAATGTATTTTACAAAAATACTCATACAAGATTTAGACACGTGCTTAACATGTAAAGCACTCATACAAAATACTCACGTCCTAACGCTCACACAGAAACAACTTCTCCCCAGCGCATGTGGGCCACATTTCCAAATAAGACCTCGCCCTTTCACATCACATTTTTAAAATTCCCAAACTACCCATTCTGACAGCCAACTTTAACGCCGACTCCTCTATAAACGGCTACGTAATTTCATCCAAACTGTAGGGTTAAATTGGTCTAGATTGTTTATAACGAAAGCTTCGTTGCGTTTGTTTTGGAGTTTCCCCGCCAAGGACTTTCGTGGAAGACACGTCCTAAATCTGTCTTTTTTCTGTCTTTTCTCCCCTATTTTTTTTTTTAATTTTAAAATTTTTGGATTTACAATTAAATTTAGGTTAAATTATAAATTTTATCCCTATAATTTAAAAAAAAGTCAAAATTTAGTTCCTATAATTTTAAAGTTAAAATTCTATCCTTATAATTTGATAAAATCTCATAAATAATTTATATAGTTTTGATTGTAAATATTCATGGTTAGAAGTTCGAATTCACCACTCTACATATTGTTAGAAAAAAAAGTTTTAATTATGCCTTTATTATATGGATTAAGGCTTAGTTTGAAATTGTTGTAGCTTTTAAAATAATTGATAGCAACTGTGCTTTAATGAAGTAAAATAGTGTTTGATAAATTTCAAATTTAAATTAGAAAAAGCTAGTTACCGTGTTTGGTAAATTAATACTAAATTGTTGTGATTTAGTTATAATGACCAAAGTTGACTTATTATTTCAATTAATTTATATTGATATTTAATTTATAATTTATAAAATAACTATTTAAAATTTTATATGATTTTGAATTCAAAAACAAAATTATATGATTTAAATTGCATCTAATTTTGTTAATTTAACTTGATAAAAGTTTAAGAAAAATAATTGAATCAATCCAACTTTCATTGATATAAGAGAAGAGAGAATAGATGTGAAAAAATATATAAATATAGAAGGATAAATTTGACATTTGCAAATGGTTAGAGAATGTGACAAATTTTTAGGAAAGTTGAATCTTGGCATCTGTTAGCTTTTGCACGTGAGAGTAAATTGAAAAGTGATTATCAGTAGATTAATAGATAATTCGTTTTACCAAACAGTTTAAGCAGTTAATATTCTCCCTTTTTACGCTAGCAAATACAATCCCAAACGAGACCTAAATTTGTAATTTAAGATTTAAATTTATTTTTATTAAAAAATGGATTAATGGACTATTAGATTAAAAACAACTTTTAAAATTTTGTGTTGTTTCTTCAGACTCATCGTTTTTGTCTCATCTTTTATCTTTTTACAACTTTCAAATAAAAAAGTTATTTTATTCTCAAATTCTACGTGTGTTTTCCTTTTTTAAATTCATTTGATGCTATCGTTTTCTTTCTTGTTATGTCATATAAATTTTGTAGCTTATGATCCAACTTGTAGGAGTTGGAAAAAAAAATGTTATAAAGAAATAAGTGAAAAATTCAAATAAAGTAAAGTTTATGAAAGCTGTTCAAAAATTGAAAAAAAGTTATTGATATTATATAAGATTAATTTAGCATAAATGGATTATTTTCATATGAAGTTTTGATATTTTCTAAATGAACTCATTTGCATAGTGTTTTGGTCCAAATCATAAATGTGGGAAACATTTATGAACATAGTATGAACGTGATCCTATTTGCTATTATAGATATCGAGCCTAATTATGTTATATTAATTATATGGCCTCAAATACGATTTCTGAAACGCTCCATTCATATCAAGATATTCATAAATCGGTCCAACAAAGTGTACAACCTATTTTCAATAGCTTATTCACTGTGAACTTTTTAGTATTATATTTCAGACATTTTTCTATAAAAGGATTCAGATTTGTTTGTTGAGGCAATTTTCTTCAAATTAAAAAAAAAAAAATAAATAAATCAATTTTGACTTTAAGGTTAACAGGTTGTATCAAGTTTAACTCTCAACTTTCAATTTTATCTATTTAAACCTCAAATTTGAATAAGTGTATCGATTTACACATTCATGTAAGTTTCAATCACCGTTAAAAAAGTTTCTCACATAAGTCCAAAGCCACATATTGATTGCTCTATGATATGTACTTGTTTGTTATTTAAAAAAAATTACCAAAAAAAAAAAAATAAATCATTCTAGATCGGGTCGCCACCATCATGTAAACCACGAATTCGACTCTCAAAAGTAGGACCCACACGAAAACAATAGACTATTGTGTTCCCCTCGCCTTTGGTGTCGGTACCAGTGACGAGGGTGAAGAAGATCCAAGTGGTGACGTCATTGATGGCGGCGACGACCATGACGGTTTCGTCGACTTCGATGGTGAGGAGTTTGAGCTTGACTAAAATGCGAGAGCGAACATGAAAGGCAATGGTGGACAAAGTAACTTTCATGAACACAATGAACTGATCGTAGCCAACCTTGTTGGCCCCGTTGACAGTCTTACAGAAGATTAAAATGACATCGATGCGGGAGATGAAGGGGACAAGGATTTTGACCGGGATTTATTTGAATGGTTAATTTGTGCATTGATCAGATTTATTTTTGTGCAAAACTTTATTTTATTGAAATTAATAAGTTTATGAAGATTTTACACTATTTTTTGTTAAAATTAGTAGACGAACTAGTGGAATTTGAACCGAAGGTAAAAATTACATCATTTATATAAATTTAGGGTCTAATTTGATGAAGTTAAAAGTTTATGATCTAAATTGATACAATCTCAAAAATTCTTTCCTTTTTCTCTCTTTTCTCTTACTCCTTATCTTTATCTCCTTATCTTTCCAAATTCATTGTCGCCATTCTATTGTCGAGCAACGGTGTTTACTCACATTAAAAAATCTTTTAGATTTGAAAGGAGGAAAGGATTCGACCCACGTTTCAAATAAAAAGTAGTGTGCATTTGGAATATTGGATAACTTTCTATGTGATTTTGGAAGAGCAAAAGTGTTTTTTATAAAATAAATTTAGGAAAAAAAATCTAGAGTATTTGCTAACAAATAAAAATCACTTTTTGAAATAACCAAATTGTTTTAAAATTATTTTTTGAAGAAGTACTTTAAAGTTGATTCTATAATAAAACACACTTGAGTTTTAATTACAATTCTTTTTATTAAAATATTTAAATTAGAAAATATGTCAACTAATTTCTAAATGTTTGGGTATTTTTTCAATTTAATTTCTCATATTTTAACATCTTTTAGTGATACCATTTTTATTGGTCAAAGGTTAATGGAATGGTTGAAAAACATTAAGACATTTAAAATAAGAAGCACAACTAAATTGAAAAAATATTCAAATATCATTTCTCTAAAAGCATTCAAATAAAACTTTTGGTTAAATTATAAATTTGGCCACTATGATTTTAGTCCCTATAATTTTAAAAGTTAGAATTTTATTTTTATAGTTTGATAAAATCTCATAAATAGTCCTAATAGTTTGATAAAACCAAGACTATTCATGAGAGTTTTATCCAACCGTAAAGACTAATTCTAACCTTTAAACCATAGAGACTAAATTCTTTTTCAAAATTATAGGATCAAATTTATACTTTATCCAAATTTTTTTAAATAAATATAAACTAGATGGAAATAAAAGAGCCAGATATTATGGACTCTCCAATTCATATTTTCTTCTAATCCATTTTTTATATTAAAAAACGAACAAAGGAAAAGGAATTATATATATATATATAGAACATTCCCATTTTCTGAAAACCTTTGTGTCGAGCCTGTCCTTCTTGGACTTTTCACTTCCTTCCCTTTCTTCTTCTCCCATTTCTAAAATCTGTGTTTGCGTGTTCCTTTTCGGGTAACGACGTGTCGGATTCATTCAGCAGTTCCAGAAGCCAAAACTCCGACGACGATACATCGACCAAAAAAAAAAAAAAAAAAAAAGAAGGTGAATCTCCATCTCCCAATCTTTTCTCTCTCAGGTTTCCAATCGCTTCATTTCCTTTCCTCTTACGGAACCCCCCCTTCATATTTCCCTTATTTCCCAAATCCCCCCTCTGTTTTTCCATATATTTTCATCTTCTTCTCCATTTTTCTATTCACCCTTCACATTTTTTTATTTCATTTCAGCTTCTTTTCTTTTTCCCCCTTTTCGATTTATTTTTTATTTCTTGCCCGTTGTGACTTTTTCTTTCTTTTGATCGCCTCGTAGTTTACGAAGCCTTTTTTTTTCTTCGAAATTAAAAAAAAAAAAAAAAAAGCTGGAAAAGGATTGTTTGTTTTGTTTTGTTTTTGTTTTTGTTTTTGTTGCGCTTTGCCCCTTCATAGAATCGATGAGAAGATCGTTTAAAAAGCACCCAAAAAAAAAAAACAAAAAATAAAACGTGTTTTTGTTAATTTGATTTTTCGTAGATTCATTTGATTGCTCGCCAAACAAGGCCTTGTGGTTTTTTTTTTTTTTAAAAAAAATTAAAAACTGTTCTCACCGTAATATTTGTTTCTTCCTCTTCTTCTCCTTCTTGGGGATTGTTTTACAGAGAGTACTGAAGGAGCTTATTTAGGTTTTTTTTTTTTTTTTTTTTTTGCTTAGGTTACGGTGTCGTTTTGCTAGGGAGAAATTGAGTGACTGGGCGGCGATTTCTCGTGAGATTTTACTTTGATGTACGTTAAGTACCTTTTCTTTTTCTTTTATTTTTTTAAATAAATATATTCACACGGTTTTGGAATTGGAACCGACTTTGGGGGTTATGTTCGGGTGTGGACGGGAGCATGATGTTTTCGTGGTTCTCTTTGTCATTGGTTGACTTTTCAGGATTGACACTTGACTGATGGGATTGGATTTTTTTTATTTTTTTTTTAAATGCCTTTTGCTGATGGGATTTTATCAAATTTCTGGGAAGGTTACTTGGTGGTGTAATGGTTTTTTTGAGTCTTTGATTTATAGGCAAACGATTAAAGACTTTTCTTTTGGGGTCTTTGACTTTATTTTTGTTTCCTTTTTTTTTTTTTTTTTTTACGTTTTTCTGAAAAGTTGTTTTTAGTATGAACTTTCCAAATGCGCAATTTTGTCTTCAAACAACAAACCTTTTTCTAAAAATAAAATCAACAATTTGAATTTTGAGCCATTGTTTTTGTAATTTTTTGTTTTTTCTTTTTCTTTTCATTTCCGTTTTAATTATTTTTGGTTAAATATTTCTGTTAGTTCCTAATGTTTTGGTTTTTTTAAATTTAGTTATTATTGTTTAAAAATTTTAAATTTAGTCCTTTATGTTTTTATTATTGTTCAATCATACCCATTTAAGTCAAGGCTTAATGATAAACGTCGTTATTGAGTTAGGCAGAAATTTATTTGAAATTTCTACCCATTTTTTGAATTTGGAGGAGGAATTGATGAATTTAGTATAGACTTTCAAATACTTTTTTTTTTAAAGCCATTTTTTTTTTGTGATTTTCTTACTCCATATTGTCAATTTTCTTTGTGTAGAGTCTAGATTCTTTTCTTTTCTTATTTTTTTTTAATTACGACTTTGTATTATTTTATTTATCTGAATGAAATTTTGGTTTCTCCATAAACAGATTTTAATAATATTTTTTGTTTTATATATAATTCGGGAACATGTTTGAAAAGGAAACTAAAATTTTAGGCCCCGTTTGATAATCATTTGGGCCCCGTTTGATAACCATTTGATTTTTGGTTTTTGGTTTTTAAAAATTAAGCCTATAAATACTACTCCCACCTATGATTTTACTTGTTTTGTCATATACTTTTTGCCTATGTTTTCAAAAACCAAGCCATGTTTTGAAAACTAAAAAAAATAGTTTTCAAAAACTTGTTTTTGTTTTTAGAATTTGGCTAAGAATTCAAATACTTCCTCAAGAGAGATGAAAACCATTCTAGAGAAATTGGGAGAAAACAAGTTTAATTTTCAAAAACCAAAAACCAAAAACCAAATGGTTATCAAACGGGGCCCGGTTTTTGAAAATTAAGCTTGTTTTCTTCCAATTTCTCTACAATGATTTTCATCTTGGAAACATTTTTTTTAGTTTTCAAAACATGGCTTGGTTTTTTAAAACATAGGTAAAAAGTAGATGACAAAATACCTAAAATCATAGGTGAAAGTAATATTTATAGGTTTAATTTTCAAAAACCAAAAATCAAAAACCAAATGGTTATCAAATGGGGCCATAAAAATTGTTTTTGTTTCCAAAATTTGACTAATAAATCAAAAGTGTTTTTTAAAATGTTTATAGTACAAAAATAAATTGTTATCAACTGGATCTAAAATTCCTTTTTCTCTAAGAAAACAATATTAAGAAATGCTATTTCCTCTTATCGGCGGGTCAAAAATGCTTCTTTTTTTTTAAATATATATATATATATTCGAATATATTAAATTATAGTAACTGACTTGGAAACGGATTTTATTTTTACAAACAATGTTTCTGTTTTTATTTTTTTTAACAATAATTTGTTAAATTATGGTCCTAGCTTGGTTTCTAAATAATGAAAAAGCCTAAAACCCCACAAAATATTCTGTTTTTCTGAGTGTGGATTATTATTGTTTTTTTTAAATGCCAAATAACTTGCATTTTCATCTATAATTTGAGTTTTCAAAGTTTGAAAAAGAAATAATACCTGAACACAATTTTCAAATTGGGACCCATCATGAAAATAATTTTAGGGCCAATCTAGGATATCTCAAAAAAAAAAAATCTAAAAAAGTTATTTTTGTGATGTTGATTTGTGAGCTCTGTTAAGGAAAAAAGAAAAAAAAAACTTTTTTAATATTATTATTTGTTCCATTGGCTTTCTAATAACATGAAAAAGCACAGATCTTAATGCTTTGTGTTTTTATGGATGCTTATTGATTTAGAAATTTGGACATTTCTCTTTGATCTTCCTGCTTCTTCTTTCTCTTCTCTCTCTCTCTTCTGCTCTGTTTTTACTTTTTTGTATTATAGAGAGAGAAATAGAAATTATTTAAAGGTTTAAAGGTTTAAAGACTTAAAGACAATTGGGAAAAAGTGCTCCCCTCTCCATCAATGGTCTTGGTCTAAGTGCAAAAGCAAATTGCTTTCTCTCCCTTCATCATTCTCATCTCCAATTTGCATAGTTCCCCCCCTCTTTCGGTTTTCAAATCCGGTTTGCTCGAAGATTGTTATCGAGTTTTCGTTCGTTTGATCGTTGGTGATCTATCTTCTGCAGATGGATTCGGTAAAACCATCAGCCATATCGTCCAAAAAGAGCAAACTTGCTCGTACTTTTGCGAAAGTTCTTCACATTCGAATGCTGACGGGAGTGTCCCCGGTCGATGGAATCCAGAAAGGTGATCGGACTGTGGTTAAGAATGCCAATAGCCAATCGGATTCGTTTGATTGCAGTGATGAAGATCAGCAAGAGAGAGCTGCAATGGAGGCTTTTCTTGCAAAACTGTTTGCTAACATTACAGCTCTGAAAGCTGCTTATGCTCAATTACAATATGCACAATCTCCATTTGATGTTGATGGGATCCAAGCTGCAGATCGAACCATCGTGTCGGAGTTGAAGAGCTTGTCGGAACTTAAACGATGTTTCGTTAAGAAACAGTTTGATCTTCTGCCCGAAACTGCAATACCGTTGGCCGAGCTTCTCGAGCAAAAGAGTGTTGTGAAAATCTATGAAATTTCAGTAAAGAAGCTGAACTCTCAGGTGAGACTTAAGGACTCTGAGATTATCTTTCTGAAGGAGAAGTTGGAGGAAGCCAAGAGCAACAATAAGGTTCTAGAGAAGAGGATGAATCAAAGCGGGCCACTGTTTATGCTCGAAAACCTTAAACTTTCAGCTATAAACACGAATCACTTTGCTCGAGTTCTTCGGCATACAGTTAAAACCGTTAGAAATTTTGTGCAGTTGTTGATTGATGAGATGAAATCTACTGGTTGGGATATTGGTGAAGCTGCCTCTGCCATCGAACCCGACATAGTTTACTTCAAAGACGAGCATAAATGTTTTGCTTTCGAGGCATTTGTATGCCGAGTAATGTTTGAGGGTTTCCATTTCCCCAACTTCGCTCTTCCGAACGAGTCTCTACCAGAGAAAAAACAGCAGAAGAAGCTCTACTTCAAGAGGTTTGCGGAAGCGAAATCATTAAAATGGAAAGAACTCCTCGGCCAGATACCGAACTCGACATTTGCCAAGTTCTGCCGCGTCAAGTATCTGCAGCTGATCCACCCAAAAATGGAGTCGGCGTTGTTCGGGAACTTGAGGCAAAGAAGGTTGGTGAGTTCAGGTGAAATCCCAGAAAGTGCATTCTTTGGCACATTTGCAGATATGGCTAGATGGGTGTGGCTCCTGCATTGCTTAGCGTTCTCGTTCGACCCCGAGGCGTCGATCTTTCAAGTAAACAAGGGATGTCGATTCACTGAGGTCTACATGAACGCCGTAACTGAAGAAGTGTTCTTGCTTTCGACAGAACCTGACCTTCGAGTGGCATTCACCGTCATACCCGGTTTCAACATTGGTAAAACTGTAATACAATCCCAGGTTTATCTCTCTCAATCACAACAACAACATCAGGTAAAACAATCTGTCCAGAAAAAACAGAGGTGAAGAAACTCTTATAGATTAGTTTTTTTTAAAAAAAAAATATCAGTTAGAATTAGAATGTCCGGTAAAAAAGTTGAAATGAAAATAGCAGAATCTGTTGTGTTTTTTTGTTAGGTGGGAAAAAGAAACAAAGTGGCCAGCATTGTTCTGCTACAAATTTATTCCTTTTTTTTGTCCATTTGTGTTTTTGAAGCTGTTTTGGACAACATAGAAAGCGCGTGGAGTGGATTGTTTGAAAGAAGTGGCTGTCCACACAGAACAATGCCCCAACCAAAAATACAAACAGTGAATAGAAAATCTACCTAACTCAACTTGGCCAAACAACATAATACAATTCCATGTGGAAGAAAAACCCACAGCATGTTAAAAATATGTGGTAAGTGTATAAACAGGAGGTTGTTCAATCAAATAAAATAGCACATAACATGAAAATTACGAACCTCAACAAAATATTTCAAAAATAATGAAATCATATAGAGATGGGAATGAAATAATTAAGTCATATACAAAATAGGGTCGATCATCGGTCGGTATGGGTTTGGAAAATAAATCTGTGATGAAGTGCAATCCGCTCTCTCCACTAAGCTACAATTCCAAAATCAAGTCCCCTATCTTGTATTTACCTTGTTGTCTCACTTAGATCGAACATGCATTTAGCTGCATAGACCCAAACAAAGAATGGGTTACGAGTGAATAAGAGGAAGCTCTAATACATGAGAGAAAAGTAAGCAAATAGACAAGGGATTGGCTTGGAGTTGTATTTGAATTGGCGAGGAGAGTGAGGGAAAAACAAACAAATCGAGACTGGCATGGGGTGGTTAGGGTTACGGTTATTAAAAGAAATGAAGAATAGGAAGATTCGAGGGTAAAAATGGAGAAGTATTGGCCTTTGGGTTACGGATCTGGTAACAAGAAGACAAATCATCATCCATGGAGGATTAGAGTTACAATTTTGAAAAAAAAAAAACAAAAACATGACGATTCTACAGAGAGAAGAAGAAGAAAAAAAAAAAAAAAAAAAAAACGAGGATGCTTCGAGCGTAAAAATGGAGAAATAGAGCGTTGGGTTATGGATCTGGTAAGAAGAAAGCAGATTATCCTGTTATCTTACCATTTTTACTTTTTTTTTTTC
This sequence comes from Trichosanthes truncata, assembly GCA_033996785.1. Lineage (NCBI taxonomy): Eukaryota > Viridiplantae > Streptophyta > Magnoliopsida > Cucurbitales > Cucurbitaceae > Trichosanthes > Trichosanthes truncata. The sequence continues at coordinate 81,912,909 of JAWPNB010000003.1, forward strand.
ATCTATTAATGAAATTTCAGTCTTTTTAATAATTAGTTTACAACTATTGTTATCTCTCTCATTTACTTTACGTATTATATTTCTTCTAATAAAAAATTATATTAATTTATTTTTTTATGAAGTTAACCTTTTCTGTTTAATTGGTTAAATATTTAATTTTAATGAGTAATTGTTTATTATTTAATTTTTTAAAATAAAATATTTTTGTTAGATAACATACACAAATAAAATTGATTTATATTTTCTATTATAAATTTATTTCAATCAATTGGTTAAATATTTAATTTTAATGAGTAATTATTTATTATTTGATTTTTTAAAATAAAATATTTTTATTAGATAACATACACAAATAAAATTGATTTATATTTTCAATTATAAATTTATTTTAATCTTTTTTTAGTTGATGTAGTTTTATTTTAGTTAGTTATTATTTATTGATATCAAATAAATTGTTCAAATAGAATTCACTATTATTAAATATCATAATATTGGTTGGTTGATGTAATTTTATTTTAAGTAGTTATTATTTTTTAATATTAAATACAGAATAAAAAATATTACTATAAAATAAAATAGCAATAAAACAAATTAAAATGTATTATTTATTATTATTATTATATTAATTAAAAATTATATTAATATATTATTTAGTAATGCAATTTAATTATTTAAAAATAAGACAGAAGTATTCTAGTTTGTATTATGTTTTATTCCGATTCGTAATTGTATTATGTCTGATTCCGATTTCGATTCCTGACAATTTGGAGCAAACAACATCAATGGGTTACTGACTTTGATTTCAGATAACTTGGAATGACATTCTCATCCCAATTCCAAAACGTTACAATCCCAAGTAAATGAGGCCAAAATTAATTTAATTTATAATGGTTTCTAAAATTTTATTGAATTATTTTAAATTTATTATTTTTTTTTTTAGTAAAACAAATGTGGAGATGAAATTTTGAACCTCACTTAATGATAGAGCTCACTTATTGACAATTTTAAATTTATCTATTATACTAATGTAAAGCTTTTATGCTAAAGTGAACATGGCACAACAATAATTGGTATGTACCCTCGATCAAGTTCGAATCTCCTAACTTCAAATGTTGTTGAACTCAAAAAAATAATAATAAATTAAAGCTTTTCTAATTTCGACCACTAAGTCATAAGTTAGAATTTCCACTAACCTCAAAAAAAAAAAAATGTGAGTTGTGATATTATTAAATAAAATAATAATAATAATAACCCTTTAATTTCACCATGGCTCCAACCCAATTGTTCAATTACACTTGCTAAGTTGATTCATCAAGATTAGGGGAAAGAGACTTTTGATTCACAAAGTTAAGAAAGAACTTTGGTACTATTGGAAGAAACATTTAAGAAAAATAAGAGAGCAAATTTTAGAAGGAAAATGTCTCCCTCTTCCTCCTTTTAAGCCCTTAGGACTAATTTAATTCACAGATCTAAAAAGCATCATAAAAGGAAAACACTGCCATAGTTTCAGAAATAAAAGCATATTCACCAACCCATTCATCGCATGAAATAATAACTCAGTTTTCAAAAATGATTTTCCTGTTGTCACATTGACATTATTAGTAGATCACAAAATTTGTTCCTTCTATTGGTTGGTACAATAATAATCATATATCTTCCTAAATTCTACATCATAAGTTATCTGTCACAACTCATGGAGATTCTTTTCCACTCCCAAAATTTACTAATCTTAATTATGCTGAAGTCAGTTTCAAACTATACCTGCAATGTGGGGCAGAGATAGAGGGCCACCCAAGGGATCTCCAAAATGGGTGAATGAATGCATCTTGCAGCAGCCATAACAGATTCAAGTGAAAGTAGAGTGAATTTTACTGACCCTTTATTTGGCCAAAGAGGGAAAAAGCTTCAGCACTCGATTCTAACGGCACCGCTCTCGGATGAAATGAACTTGGGCTTCCTTACTACTTGCTCCAAGCACTGCACGACGTCTCCAATCTGGAAATCATCCCAATTGTTTATCACGAGCCCACACTCATTTCCCTTCTTCACAGCATCGACGTCCTGTTTTTCCCGCTTAAGAGATGCACATGATCCTTCAAACAAGACTTCCCCGCTTCGTAGAAGCCTCATGGTTGATGATCTTGAAAAGCAACCATCGATCACCCGACATCCAGCAATTTTAACATCAGGTCCCTTTGACTTGCTCCTTCCTTTGAGCTCAAAAATGTTCATCACCTCGGCCTCCCCAGCAATCTGTGTCTCGCAAGTCCCAGGTGCCTTGTCAACGATCAGATTCCCAATGTCCTCCAAAAGGTGATAGATTACACGATGTAGAATTATCTATACCATTAAAAAAAAACCAAACTTAATTCACTTTTCAACCTTTCTTTTTTGTCATGTATGTAACATAAATTTGTTGCATGAATTCGTTTGTGTACAAAGTAATAAAGTAATAAGTATTGTCTTCATATTGATTTTTAAGAAACTGATAATTACCAACTAAATTTTACCTTTACCTATTTGATCAATTGATAAAAGATATGTGAATGAACAAAAGAGAATAATTAGAAACAAATGACGAAAAACTTAGACCCCGTTTGATAACCATTTAGTTTTTGATTTTTGGTTTTTGAAAATTAAGTCTATAAATACTACTCTCACCTATGGATATACTTGTTTTGTTATCCACTTTTTGCTTATGTTTTCAAAAACCAAGCCATGTTTTGGAAACTAAAAAAAGTAGTTTTCAAAAACTTGTTTTTGTTTTTAGAATTTGGCTAAGAATTCAAATACTTCCTTAAGGGAGATGAAAATCATTGTAGAAAAATTGAGAGAAAACAAGCTTAATTTTCAAAAACCAAAAACCAAAAATCAAATAGTTATCAAACAGGGCCTTAGGACTCCAATTTCACCTACACTAATTCCTCTTTAGTTTTTTAATCTCATCGACTAAAGTTTATTTCCTATGATGAGAGCGAATTCTCTCACATAAACAACTAATGTCTCTCCGGCATTAACATATTAATGCACAAATTCCTACATAGATGTGAAATTTAGAACCTATCAAAAAAGTATTAGACATGAAACATAAAACAATAACCAACTTTTCATTGTTTCTTATGGTCTAGAAGATGGAAACGAACATTTCATGGGGATATTGAGATTGAATGGCAGCTCATACCTTTATACCAGCTTGAGTAGCTGTCTGACTGATAGAACTCGGAGGATTCTTCACATTAAATCCTACTATATATGCACCACACGCTTGAGCTAAGTCCACATCAGACTGCGAAACTGGGCCGGCGCCAACATGGACGATATTTACAAAAACCTGGATGTGAAATAGGAAACATTATGCAAAACTGCTCAAGTATAGAGAAGATTGAGGAAAATGAGACAACCAACCATGTGTTGGATAATCACTCTAATTTCTATAAAGTAGCACTTACCGGTTTCAGGTGGTTTGGGACGAGGTTGAAGTTAATGTCTAAAAGTAGGTTGCAAGTTAAACAATAACCAGTGATGAAAAGTAATAATTAATAAATCAAACTGGTTATCAAAGATACTATATTATCCATCAAAATAAATGGATAAAGAAATAGAGAATGAAAAATTTCAGCACGTTGGATAAACCAGATAAAAGTTGTTTAACAGTTCAATAAAGAACTACCATTTGAACCAAAAACGAGATGTTATGATTAAGGTTTCCAAAAGCTATTGAAAGAGCACAAATTGAAAGACAATGAAAGAGAGAGAAAGAGGGGGGGGTACCTGAGGACTGTTTAAAGTCTTCAATGCATCGGTAACTGCTTGCACAGTGCCCTGAACATCGGCTTTTACTATTATTGGTAATTCAACCCTCTGAATTACCTCCTCAGATTGTTCTTCAGTTTCAGTCTTCCCCTCACTCAGCTTCTTCAGCCTATCTTTCTCAAATTTCCTTTTCCTCCCCGCACTGAGCATCCGTGCACGCTCCTCAGACTCTACAACAATAATATCATCACCCGCCATAGGAAGCCCCTTTAATCCTTCAATCTCAACAGGCATTGCAGGTCCTGCTCGGTCTGTCAATTTCCCCACCATATCCCTAATAGCCCTTATTCTGCCCCACTCGCAGCCCACAACCACATACTGACCAATTTCTAAGGTCCCTGCCTTCACTATTGTAGTAGCCAAAGGACCTCGACCTTTGTCAAGCCTTGCCTCCACTACATAAGCTTGAGCTGGTCCGTCAATACGAGCTTTCAAATCCATCATTTCAGCCTGGAGAAGCAATGCTTCCTCCAAGCTGTCTAATCCTGTTTTCTTCAATGCTGACACATAAACAACTTGAACATCTCCTCCCATCTCCTCAAGCAGCAAACCCTCTGAAGCAAGCTGTAGTTTGACTCTCTCTGGATCAGCAGCAGGCTTGTCACATTTATTAATAGCAAGCACGATAGGCACGTTTGCTGCTTTAGCATGTGCCATAGCTTCCAGAGTTTGAGGCATCACCCCATCATCAGCAGCCACTACCAGGACAACTATATCGGTAACTGCTGCACCTCTTGCTCGCATAGCACTAAATGCAGCATGACCTGGGGTGTCAAGGAAAGTGATTGAAGCACCTGAAGGCATGCTCACAACAAATGCACCCAGATGCTGAGTTATACCCCCCGCTTCTCTAGCTGCCACTGATGTCTGGCGAAGTGCATCTAAAAGAGAAGTTTTTCCATGATCAACATGACCCATGACTGTTACAACTGCAGGTCGTGGTAGAATTTCAGAACCTTCACTAGAGTGTAATCTCTTAATGTTCACTCCAACTTCCTGAAAGTATGAAATAATATGTAACCATATAATTAGTAAACACTACTACTGAATAAGCTGCCTAATTGGTAATCACACTAGCAATGAAAAAAGGGAAGGATAAGGGGGAAAAACACACTAGCAATGAAGAACCCCACGCCCCCCCCCCCCCCCCCCCCCCTCTCAAAAAAAAAGAAAAGAAAATTCATCACAACCAACAAACGAATCCCAGTGCATGGATCAAAAACTCTTCCATGTCATGCCTATCTCCAAACAAGTGGTAAGGTAATGACACAAGAACGAGACACAATATGGTATTAAATGACTTGGCCTAGCTTGGACTATATTGGGGGTGACTCGAGGTTTATCAACTTGATCTTGAGTTGACTAAGAATTTATCGTCTTTAATTAGATGCTTGACAATGAAGAGTAACCACAATATGTATATTGCTATCTCAATTCTCACATGAAAGATTAAAGAAGATCTACTTTTGGTATTGTAATTTAAACCTTTATAATACATAATCTTAATTGATTTACGATGATTGGTCTTTTGTGTAACAGTTAGTGAGTATATCGCAATCAAATTAGTACTTTTCACAAATTTTATGACAAAATCTTAATATACATAAATGTCTTATTTTCTTAATATTTTGACTTTTGTTGAGAATCTTTCAAGTCTTCTATCCAACTTATTATCTATATTGCATGATCTTGATTTGAGTCAGAAAATCATATTTGTATCAGTACACTCGAAATCAATAGCCAATACAGCAACTTTGAACAATGACCAATTACTTCACAAACAGGTGGAGATTAGCCTATCTGCCTGAGAGATAATTGATAATTACACAATGTTAGGTATCCGGCCTAACTTTCCTGCAAATTCTTAGAAAAGACACACAACCAGCAGCAATAATATAAAGGGAACGCTGTTATATTCGAAGTTCTCCAATATACAGTGATAGCTAAGGTCTTAGCAAAGAGGTTAAAGACGGTGTTGCCTCATACTATAAGCGACTGTCAGGCGGCGTTTGTCCAAGGTAGACAGATCTTTGATGCCATCCTTGTGGCGTCGGAAACGGTGGAAGAGTGGAAGAATAATAAGGAAAAAGGATGTGTGCTAAAACTTGACCTAGAAAAAGCTTATGATATGGTAAGCTGGGAATTCTTGGATGCTATCCTTGAACTCAAAGGCTTTGGGATTTCTTGGAGAAGATGGATCAAAGCTGGGAATTCTTATCCTTGACATTGCTGTTGATTATCTTTTTCGGATTACAGAAAAAGATAATCAACAGCAATGTCAAGGATAAGAACAAGATAACTCCAGCAATTCGAGAGTGCTGGGAACTCTCCCCACAGGCCAAACAGACTTCACAAAAAGCATACCCCCTCCTCAAGGAAACACTCCTCTATAAACCTCTCTTCCCTCACAGTCTGTACAACCCAACAGAAACTCACGCGCCCACTACTAACTAACTTCCTTATCCTTTCCCATTTTACCCCTCCTCACATAAGTATGCATGATCGGGGGTCTCACACACAATTGCCCAACATCGAACACCATGATAATTTTGTTTAAACAGAGAAATTTAAAGGAAGGGAGATTTGAACACTAGACCTAGAGGAGGAGAGACTGTGCACGTCAAAGCCCATACACCAGACCATAAAAAATGTATAAAATAGACAGAAATTAACTGGCCACTTAACAACAATGTGTATAATTGAATAGAGATTCATATTATTACTGGTTACTCATGCTTATTAATACTAAGGCCAAAAGTTTTTGACCAAAATGTTTGACATATGCTTAAGCCAATTGGATATTTCTAAGCATATGATTATTATCTATAAAAGCAGACATACCATGGCAACCAGCTCTGCAATGTCAATGCTGAGCAGATCAAACTCTGAGTTGACCTTTTCACCAACATTTACGAGAATATCCTGCAGTCTGGATATTGACTCACCAATACGTTTAGCAAGCTCGACTGTTGTCATGCCATCAAATATCTCAATTGTTTTATCTGGACCAGATCTAATAGTGCTTTTTGGTTTTGGAGGAACATATGGAGCTTCAACTGGTGGCTGATTCCTGCCATCCCTTCTTACAAACTTTTCTCTTTTTTGGGTCTTCAAACCAAATTCCTGATCATGTCCTCTCCTAGCCAATAATTCAGCACTTGAATGGAAGTACCTAAACAATCTTTTTGGAAAAAAAAGAAAAGAAAGAAATAAAGAAAGAAAGAGAGAACCATAAGATGCACAGCAAACCACCAGTTTAATATTCCTCCTTTTAAGTGCATATACACGAATCAATCTAGGCATCCTCTCCCTATAACTAATCAATATTTCCTGGTGCAAAATTACATTGGTAACTTCATCAGAACTGTTAAGGAATCATAATAACAGCAACAAGTAGTTGATATTACTAGACAACAGAAAAGAAAGTACATAATGAAATGGTTGCATTACCGTCTTGGAGGTTCTATTGTAGAAGCCATATAATAATTGGACCCACGATATGCTGAACCACAAGGGAATTCTGTACGCAACATTTGAAATGCAAATGGTCGCTTAAGCACAATTATTGGAATCAAATTCCAAAGCTTCATATGAAGGCAAAAAAAGATGTCTTCTATAAGGTGTTACCTAGTATACATCTTGATGAAGCAGGGATTAACTTAACAACAACCTCATCAGTAGTCACAAAATTTGTCCTAGCTATCTGCCTTCGAGAACTAGTAAAAGTTCTTCGAAGAACAGCATGAATTCCCTAAATGAGAAAAAATTGGTGTAGGTCAGGTAAACAGTTTTCACATCACAAGAAATAAGGTAAACAAGAAACAAGCACCTTAGAGTATGAGACCAACTATATTTTCTACCAATTCAAAATCGATGAAATGAGCTAGAAGGATCAAGGCTCTTTTCAGTCAGATTGGTTTCATACAATTCCAAAACTGGAAATATTTCAGTTGTCTTGGTTTTCATTGTTGGTCAGTTTTGGTAAATTGGCTTTGTTTGTGGGATTTGGTAGATTTTTTTTTTTTTGGGTGGCTGATTTTTAATTAGGTTTTAAATTTTTCTTGAACCAAAATGTAATTTGGCATTCTCTTTGTTGTTGGATAAGAAACAATTTCATTGATGTATGAAATTACAAAAGAAGGGGGAAAACCCCAAGGGAGATGATTACAAAAGACCTCTCCAGTTAGAAAGGAGGGTAGTAAAGCTATAGTGATGAGAAAGTGGGGAGCATTTACACCAAGTCACAACCGAATTAACTATAGCATCAAAAAATCTAAAATAAGAGGATTCCTTGTCTTGGAAGATTCTTCTGTTTCTTTCTTGCCAAATGTTCCAGCAGAATGCTCTAATAAAATTCTCCCACAAGGATTCGTTCACCCAATTTTGCCAAAAAACAACCTGCTCACACCCTATCTTTCCAGTAATTGTAAATGTCAACACAGGGATAGATGGAGCATCAAAGGAAGATCAAGGGACAAGAGGACTAAAGTAGAGGAACCCTTGAATTTTGAACAAGGAGCCAACGCCTACATGCATTGGAGGACCCCTAGGGTCCGACAAAACTCACACCATATGAATAGAACGATAAGGCCACAATACACATAAAGCAATGAATCGATGATTGAGACTAGCTGCAGAGATTTTTTTTTTTTTTTTTCGGGAAGTAAATTGGTGGTCTAGGGTGAAGTTATTAAACACAGAGTTCATTCAAAAGTTTAAACTAAATGGCACTTTCTCCGAGCTCATGAATAAATAAAACTGAAAACAAACATGCAAAAAATTATCATTGGAAAACATGAGCTCACTTTTTTCCTCAGCTCTCTCCAAGCCATTCATAAGTATCTGAGTTCTGCTACCTGCATATTAGGACAAACAAAATGCTTAAATCCGAATCAGAAGCCAAAGGCAGCGCTTTGATCTCAAATACCAAGAAAGCAAACAAAACAAAAGAACTCCCCGGAAGATAACCTATTCTAAAAATCGAAAACCGTTTTGAAAAAAAAAAAAAAATTAAATCAACCTAGTATGAATCAGAATTCACATACCCAACTAGTCGAACATGAAAGAATGATTCAAAATTCACAAAGTGAGAAAATAAAACAAGAATTCCCACATTCAAATACGAAATACGTCGCCAATCAAGCAAAAATCATTAAACATGAAGATGGACCTAGGTGAAACTGCATCATCTAGAAGATAGCAGTCAAGTAGAAAATAGACACTTGCAGAGAAAAAAGAAGAACACCCAGTTAGCAGGACGCTATAAGATGGAGCAGAGTACAACAATAGCTTGAAAGTGAGACGTACTCATATGCTGAGATAACAAATCATCAAGTTTCAAGAAGTTACAATGCGATTGGATTTCTCATTAACACAGCAAACTCACCTCGAACTTACGTCTGATCTCCTCTTAAGTTATTCTCCTCTTCACCGTGCAAAAAAACAAGGTCTGCCGAACTGTGAGCACAGCATGTAACTGATTTCTAACTCAAATCGTCCGTTTGGTTCCTTGATGCTTTCAATGGATGCCAAATTTTCTGTCCCTTACAGAACCGAGGAACTGGAAAGGTATACAGAGTGCCTGGAGCTCTGCGACAACCTCGGATTTCAATGAGAATGAACGAGACGATAGAAAACTGAAAGAGAACAAACAAAAAGGGAGAAAAAGAAGGGTTAGTTCTCGCTGTAGAGAATTCTGATTGAGATAGAGGAAGAAATAGCAGGGCACCAAAATTGATCGAGCAGGAGACGGTCGGAGAGCAAAGGGTTTATCGAGTTCAAAACCCAACCGATTTATATACCGTACCGAGTCACTCGAACCGGTTCGATCATAGACTAAAATCATTAGATTGAGATATTCGGTAGGTTTTATTTATTTATTTATTTAAAGAATATTATCTCACAAATGTAAGGTGCGAAGTGATTAGAGAATTCAAATTTAAATCTTTGTTCATGTTAGCTTGTTTGGACTCAATTTAATTATCGATCCCCGTTAATTATTTGATTTTTTGTTTTTTATTTTTGAAAATTATGCTGGTTTCTTACTATTTCTCTACCATGATTTTCATATTTTTTGAGAAAATATTTGAATTCTTAGTCAAATTAAAAAAATTAAAACAATTTTTTTAAAAACTAGTATGATAACTATTTAGTTTTTTAAAATTAAGCCTATAAATATTACTTCCACCGATGAGTTTCACATGTTATCTACTTTTTACCTATGTTTTCAAAAACCAAACCAAGTTTTGAAAACTAAAAAAAATAGTTTTCAAAAACTCATTTTTGTTTTTGGAAGGCTAAATTATCAAAAATACCCCTAAATTATGGGGTTGGTTTCAATTATACCCCTGAACTTTAAAAAATTTCATTTTAACCCTTGAACTTTGAAGTTTGTTTCAAAACAATCATTGAAGGTTTTTTCCGTTAAATTTATGAATGAAAAATGACGTATTTACATAAATTTTGATTTTTTTTTTCAACATATATGTTCAAATATGTTCACATATGCAACAATATAAATGCAAAATCATCATTGTTCATCTATGAATTTAACAAAAAAAAACCTTCAAGGGTTGTTTTGAAACACTTCAAAGTTCAAGGATTAAAATGAAACTTTTTAAAGTTCAAGAGTATAATTGAAACCAACTCTATAGTTCATTGGTATTTTTGATAATGTAACCTTTTTGGAATTTGGTTGAGAATATTCAAATATTTTATTAAAAAAAATGAAACTCACGGTAGAAAAATGTCGAGAAAACAAGCACAATTTTCAAAAACAAAAAATCAAATGGTTATCAAAGGGAGCCATAATGTTTTTAGTTTTCAAAACTTGAAAACATTGGTAAAAACTAGATAACAAAACAAAGAAACTAATAGGTAGAAATAGTGTTTATAAGTTTAATTTTTAAAAACAAAAAACGAACAACTAAAGCCCTATTTAATAACCATTTGGTTTTTTATTTTTGAAAATTGTGCTTGTTTTCTCATCATTTCTCTATAATAGATTTCATCTTTCTTAAGAAAACATTTAAATTCTTAGCCAATTTTTTTTTTTAAAAAAATTGAATATTATTTTTTTTAGTTTTCAAAACTCGACTTGGTTTTTGAAAACATATGTAAAAAATAAATAACAAAACAAGGAAACCTATATGTAGAAATAGTATTTATAGACTTAATTTTTAAAAATCAAATGGTTATCAAATAGGACTTAAACAGTTATCAAACATCACCTAATTTTATCTAATTCAAACCATTAGTATTATAGGATCAATGTTGTTTTGGAATTTGGTTTTGGAATTTAATAACCATTTGGTTTTTTATTTTTGAAAATTGTGCTTGTTTTCTCATCATTTCTCTATAATAGATTTCATCTTTCTTAAGAAAACATTTAAATTCTTAGCCAAATTTTTTTAAAAAAAAAATTGAATATTATTTTTTTTAGTTTTCAAAACTCGACTTGGTTTTTGAAAACATATGTAAAAAATAAATAACAAAACAAGGAAACCTATATGTAGAAGTAGTATTTATAGACTTAATTTTTAAAAATCAAATGGTTATCAAATAGGACTTAAACAGTTATCAAACATCACCTAATTTTATCTAATTCAAACCATTAGTATTATAGGATCAATGTAATCCAACTCAATTATAAAATGTTTCGATGGAACTAAGTTGGTTCGAGTTGTGTTTTGCCACCCAATGTAATCCAACTCAATTATAAAATGTTTCGATGGAACTAAGTTGGTTCGAGTTGTGTTTTGCCACCCAATTGTTAGCTTGTGTGTTAATAATATCTTAGTATTGAGTGGTCCTTCCTTGTCACCCTCCTATTGTGTGAGCTTAAATACCATAAAGGGAATTTTAAGTGACTGTTTTTTAAAACATTTAGAGATATGCATTTTTTTTTTGTATTTACAAAAACAACATATTTATCAAATGAAAACAAAAAAGTTAAAAACACTTATGGTCCTAAACTTTCATAAAAGTAGCAATTTAGTCACTAAACTTCGTTTTGCAACAATTTAGCCCATGTACTTTCAAATTTGTAACAATTTAGTTCTTAAACTTCTATAGGTAACAATTTAGCCTTTATACTTTAAAGTTTGTGACAATTTAATCCCTATTGTGAAAATTCCATAGAAATTTAGTCCACACTAATTTTGTAACAATTTACTTTAAACCTTTATATAGAAATTTAGTCCACGCAAATTTTTATTATATAATGACTAAGTCCTTGTAATTTACATTTGGTAAGAAACCTATTCAATCCTAACTACATTTTTCACATACTCCAAAAACAAATACATTTTTTCATGATAGGAACTAAATCGCAGAAAAGTAAGAAGGTCATCTAAAGGAAGAAAGCTTGAAATTTCTACTAATTTTTGTAAAAAATTTAAGGAGAAATTAGAAATCTTATTTTCTTAGACAACCTTTTTCATCCTATGATTTTTTTTTCCAATTCAATAATATTATATCAGGTAAGTTTATTATTAACCAATTTTAACATTTATCAACCGTGAATGACTAAATTAAAAAATATTAAAACACGACAAACTAAATTGAAAATATTTAAATAATGGAAACTAGTTTTACAAAAAAAAAAAAACAAAAAACAAAAAACAAAATTAAATCTTATGAAATAAAACACAAATTTGTATAAATCTATATCTATACTATATATAAAAGACACCTAAGAAGCACGGACACAGACACGACAGGACGGCGATACGTCAATTTCTAAAAAACTGGGACACGAACACGTTGTTATTATTATTATTATTATTATTATTTTAACATATATGTAAATTTAACATATAATACTAAATATACTCTACTAAAACGCATAAAATGTCAAGTTAATTAAGTTTAACGTACTCTAATTTAATTTAACTTATAGAAAGTTAAGGGGAAAAAAACATACTTCTAAATAGTAAACAATCGGTGGCGAAGAAGACTGACAATGGCGAAGAGAATTGACGACTAGTGCCGAGTGGTTATTTGCTAGGGGTTTTAGATTTCATGTTTTATGTCCTTTTTGTTTTTTATTTTTTTAAATGTAAATGATTTGATCATTTTTTTTCAAAATTTTTCCAAGTCGTGTCCGAAATTAAAAAAATAAATAAATAAAAAAAGGACATGTAAAATAGCGTGTCAGACACGTGTCCGGACGTATTCGTGTCCGACACGTGTCTGACACGGACACTTGGCCTAAAATGAAGTGTCTATGCTTCCTAAAAAGACACTATGAATGGAGAAACTCTAACTTCCCATTTTGTCCTTACATTTTTTTATTTCTCTATTTTGTCCCTTGTATTAAATATTCTTTTAATAAATAAAATTAAAGTGATGAATTTAAATATTTTAGAAATTATTGAGTATTAAGTCTTTATTGTTTTTACCATTGAAAATGAATCGAACCTACGTCAAAACTCATTCTCCAATCTAGGTAGACTATCTATGCACATTTCTCACATTCACATCTCTATAAATCTATCTCACACATTCCTTTTTTTTTTCTTTTTCTTTTTTTTTTAAATATAAATAACTAGGTGCACAAACAATGTACTCAATTACTCCTACCCTCCTACATTCCCTCCCTAAAGGGGGGGCTTTTAGTGGGAGTTCATTCCTTCTTCTTCCTTTTTTCCTTTACAAATTTTCATTTTAATTTTACTTTATTATTTAGTAAATTTATCTACTTATTATTACAATTTATCATTTTAAGGAACCATGATGAATCCATGTGTTTCAGATCCATGATGAAACAAAGGAGGTTCTCTTATCAAACGAAGGTGAGTGGGGTGGTTGCTTATGGGTGCACTAACGACTGCAATCTGATATCGGCAAGAAGCAAACAACCCTAGGAGAAAGTTGACCCCCTGTCGAACAGAAGGAAGCCAACTTTCATCCAAGCTATTCTTTCTAATATTTTGAGGCATTGCTTGTCCCTCTTTGAACTCCTTCTAGACCAACAAGCTGATAGAGAAACTACTATGAGATTTCCATGGAGGGCCATATTCAATAGTGGAACTCACTTAGTTAACTGGAAAACAAGTCTAAGTTATTCTACGAAAGAAGTAGAGATTGGTGAAATTGGACCAAGAGAATAAACCTGAATTGCAAGGAAAATCAAGATGATAAGAGCCCAAAAGAGAAATAGACCCAAGAGAACTCTGCAAACCTAAATTAATCTTTTCAAATCCAATTCTTAGATAGAAGAAGAAAAATCATTTGAATCCTTGGAATATGGAATATCTAGGTTAAAGACCCGATAAATATGTCATTATAACTCAAAGAAAGAGAATTCTAACTTAACCCTCATTCTCTAAACTCTAGTTTGCTAAACCCAAATTCTCCTAGCTAACTTAAAGCATCGGAGTTGCTACACCAGAGCCTAACTTTTTCTCTTGTAGGTCACCTTTTTCCTCTTAATTATAAAATTTACAGTTGTCGTCACCTGAAGGTCAAGTGAAATTTCTCCTAGCTAGATTTTGGCAACAACAACCTAAGACCATAATATTTGCAATTATTCCATTTTTCTTATAAAAACAACTGTGAAGCTTTTTTGCAATCTTATTTGATCTTCGGGGTTATACTACTCTCTGTTTTGTATCCCCCTCATTCATAATGAAAGTTTCATTTCTTATTGTATAAACTTTCAGAGAAAAAAATTGTAAAATATCTACTTTTCTTGCACAAACCAATTCTAATCATGGTTGGGCTGAGCAGAGATATTACTCATTTTTCTGTACCTTCTCATTCCTAATGAAACTTCCTTTCTTAAGAAAAAGAAAAAAAGATGATGATCCTAGTGATGGTGATGGCGGTGTAAGGATTGAAATATTAATTTACTACTTAAATTATTTACAATATGTTTGGTCCAAAATCCAACCAAACCAACAAAAACTCAGAGATTCATCAAACAAATCACATAGCCAGCAGAACAGATTCAAAATTCTTATCTGGAAAATAAAATCCAGCGAAACCATACATCTCGTGCTCGTGCTGGCTTATTGATTATTGTATGGGTTGAAGTTATTCAGTCAATCAAAATAGCTCCAACAAGCTAAGAATTAAAAGAGAATTGGATGACTGATTCGTGTCCGAATCAGAACAGCCAAACGCAAACCAAGTCCCAATTGCGTTTTCTTTCGTTGCTATTCGGCTATTGTTATTAAAAAGGGGGGAAAAATCAAACACCTCCTCCATTCTTTCATTAGAAAGCTTTTCAAGTGAGAAGAAAGACATAGAATGAGAGAATACCGGTTACAACACGAGAGTAGAAAATCGAGGGAGGCTGTGGCGGCACGAATGGGAGAAAGACGACGGCGGCAGCTCTGAACGGGAGAGAGGCGGTGGCGACACTGAGCTGCTGTGCAAAAACGGAGGAGGAGACGCCGTGAAGAAGAACAACAACAAGCCGTGGAGCACGTGAGAGTTAGAGCACGTTAGGGTTTTTCTTTTTCTCTTTCTTTTAGTTTTTTATTTTGTTATTTTACAAAGTGGGTTGAATTGTTTTTTTTTTTTTTTTAATATATAAAAAAGGTGGGCTGGGTTTTTTTTGTTAACATATCATTTTGGTCCTTGTACTTTGGGCTTTATTTTATTTTGGTCTATGCACTTTTAAATGTCCAATTTTAGTCCCTGAATTTTCAATAAAGCTTAAAATTGGTCCCTACTGTTAGTTTATTCTTAATTTTTCTTTAAAAAAAAACGATCTCTATTAGCTTTCCCTCTATAAATTTTGGAAGTATGTTCACATTGTGTCTTTTCTTGTATTAAAATTATTATGATTATTTAACCAATTTTGATAAAAAAATTAACTTCAAACTTATCATAGGGACCAATTTTAAACTTTATTGAAAGTATAGGGACTAAAATTGGACATTTGAAAGTACAGGGACTAAAATAAAATAAGGCTCAAAGTACATGGACCAAAATGGTATTTTAACCCTTTTTTTTAAAGAGAAAAGTGGGCTGATTGATTTATTGGGCACAATAGATGATATTTTTTTTTCCTTTATCCTTTTCTAATTTATATTGATTTTCAATCATATATTTTAATTTAATTATCTTTGAAAAATTAATTTCGTTACAAAAAGTGAAACTTTCTTTTCCTATTTTATCCCCTTTTTCAATTCATTTGTAATTGTTTTCTTTTGTATTTATTATTTTCATTTTCTTAAATTTAATAAACATTAAAATTGAATCTAATAGTCAAAAGTAAACATAACTCAACGATAATCGACATGTACTACCTCTCTTGATATTTGAAGTTCAAATCCCTATTCCTCCATACTTCTTTTACTAAAAAAAAATTGAATATAAATTTTATACTTTTACTTTGTAATTTAATTTTACCTCAATATATCAAATGACCGCTAATGTATTAGCTAATTCTCAACTTGGTCTTTAATCTTTTAAATTTTAATATTTTACCCTAATCCTCTTTATATGTTTATACTATTTTATATAACATATTTCATGGTTTACCACTCCATGGTGCGGAGTTCAATCCTTCAAATATGTAGTTTGTTGTTTATTTACCGCTCAAATTTTAGAACACTGCAAATATGCAGTTTATTATTTATTTACTGTCCAAATTTATTATTTTTAAATATATATATATATATATATATATATATTAACCAATGCTAAAAGTTTAATCTCATTTTAGTTCATAAAATTTAAAATTTTTATTTTAATTTTTAAACTTCAGAAGGATAACTATTTGAATTTTTTATCGCTATTATGTTCCATACCTACTTCAATCATTACTTGTTTTATCATCTCTTTGTAGCTTTAATGCGTGTTTGTGTCAAAACCTTAATTTACATATTATAAGTCATGTAATCTATTTTTTAAAGTTCCGTATGATAACGTTTTTATTTTCCTTTTTTTGTTTATTGTTTCATGTTTTTTATTTTTTTTAAAAAATAAATAATAATATGTTTGATAACTATTTGTGTTTCTTATTTATTGAAAAAACAAAAACTTGTTTAATAACTATTTCATGTTCCTTGGTTGTTGTTTTTTTTTTCTTTTTTATAGTTTAAAAAGAATTTAGTTATATAATATAACAAATATATAACATGCATTAAAACATATAAAAAGTAATTATCATAAAATTACATTATTTAATACAAATAAGTCCTGATGCAAAATTAACAACATAATAAAATTGTTTCTATCCTTCAAATGTTGCCCAAATTTGATATGCAATGTTATCTCTCACTTGAGTCATTCGTCTTAAATGATGTCAATTCATATCCAACTTAATTATATTGCTCTGTAAATATTGTGGTTGTAAAATATTAAAGCGAGGCTAGATGCATTTTTAGCGAGCAAAATTTATATATTGCAAAATTGTAACGGGTTCCAAGTCTACTAAAAATTAAAATCATATATAAATATATATTGCAAAATTCAAAATTTAAAATTAACATAACATATAAATATAAATATTGCAAAATTCAAAGTTCAAAATTAAAATACTATATAAATACACATATTGCAAATTTTAAAATTCAAAATTAAAATAATATATAAATATACAGATTGCAAAATTTAAAATTCAAAATTCAAATAATATATAAGTACAGATTGCAAGATTTAAAATTCAAAATTAAAATAATATATAAATATACATATTGCAAAATTCAAAATTAAAATAATATAAATATACATGTTGAAAATAATATGTATGTATGTGTGTATACATACATACATACATACATACATACATACATATATATATATATATATATATATATATATATATATATATATATATATATATATATTGATATTTTTTTTTTTTTTTTTTTTTTTTTTTTTTTGCAAAATTCAAAATTAAAATAATATAAGGAAAAAAAAAAAGCAATTTGTTTTCACTAAGAATGAAAACCATGACCTAGAGAATGCATAAAGAGACACTTGAGCGCCCATGGGCTAGCTAACAAACCAAATACTTGTTTAAGTGTTTTAAAGGAATGTTAAAGGAATGTATATATATATATATATATATATATATATATAAGAAGATAACAAGAAACGGAACAGGGAAAAACTACTCTTCATAGTTTCTAAAATTCAGCCCTAATTTTAGAAATATTTTTCAAGTTTCGGAAACAAGAAACGGGAGGGATGGATTATTGACCAAGTATGTTTCCTAAAAAATAAGAAACAAGAAATGGAAACGTTATCAAACATGTCTTAAATGATCGAGAACAAGATAATGAATATTTTAATTATATTATTTTATGAATATTTTACTATTTTGTTAAAAGCTTGTTTTCGTCAATTTTAAATTTTTAATTTAAGATTTGTTTTCTAAGCTTAATAAAAGTTATAATATTTTTTTTTCTCATAATTTAAGATTTTCTTTTTATAACTAATTAATGTAATGAATTATCCAAAGTTTGATTAATTTGAAAACAATATATATTCTTTAAAGTTTTAAAATAACTAAGTTAAAAATAAAATATCAAATATTTATATTATTTTAAAATAATTAAGTTCAAAATGAATATATATTTTTTAACATCATTCAAATTGAATATCATACATATATTACAAAATATTATATATTTATGTTATTTATTGTAATAATTTTATTCGATTACGTTTGGAAGGGAAAATCGTTTATCTTTTTACTTTAAATATGATTAATTTTTAAATCAAGTTTTTAATACGTTAACCTTTTTAAATACTAATTTCTTAAATTGTAATACGGGTTAGTTTAAAATATATTTTTCTTATCTTTAAATCATAAAATTATATATATTTTTGAGCTATTAATAAAAAAATAAGCTTAAAAAAGCTAAGATTGTTGTTTGTTATAAGTAATTTTAGCTTAAACTTCAAAAAGAATTGTAGATGACATGTGGAGGAAGTGAGATGAGGAGATTTTTATCAATTAAAAAATTGTTTTTGAGCTATTAATAAAAAATAAGCTTAAAAAAGCTAAGATTGTTGTTTGTTATAAGTAATTTTAGTTTAAACTTCAAAAAGAATTGTAGATGACATGTGGAGGAAGTGAGATAGGAAGATTTTTATCAATTAAAAAATTCTTATGTAGTACTCTAATTTACATTAGAATTTCAATTTCAATTATAGTATCATATCTAAAACATTTTTATATAATTTATATTTTAAAAAATAAAATTATAGAATAAAAAGAAAAATATTTTTGTTAAACCCTTTATTAAAATTATAGAATAAAAATAAAAATATTTTTGTTAATAATTATTTATATTTAATTATTAATTAGTAATAATGATGAGAACGTTTATATACAAATAAAGAAAATTTTGTAAATTAAAAAATTAAAAAAATATATATGCAAAAAAATGGAGAGAGAGGTAGGAGTGAGACGATGGGAAGAAAAAATAAGATATGGAAGTTGTAGGGTCAAGTAAGAGTTAATAAATTTGTGGGGTTCACAATAAAAAGTTAGAGTAAGAGTTAATAAATTTGTAGGGTCCATAATAAAAAGTTAGAGTCAGAGTTAATAAATTTGTAGGGTCCATAATAAAAAGTTAGAGTCAGAGTTAATAAGTTTGTGAGATCCACAATTGGAATTAAAATATCTTTGGGTCAAACAAATAATTGGATGGAATTATTAACTTCTACTTCACCCAACCCCTCAATCCAAACACCACTCAAAATTTATATTCTCATGATTGGGAATATGCCTTTTTAAAAAAAATAAATTAAATAAAATAATAATTATTGAATGATACCCAACGTTATGATTTTCAAGAGTTCTCCTTTCTATTGTGGCTTTTTTTTTTTTTTTTTTTTTTAACTTTTAAAATTAAAATTTAGTGCTTTAGTTTTAAAGCAATCACTTGTGATTTAAAACTTTCGGTTTGCCAATCATTCAAACATGTTACACTCAATTTTTGGATTGTTTAGGTTGTCTTTACATTAAACATCTAAAATGTGTTATTTATATATCTTATTTCATGTTAGTTCTTGTACTCTCACGTGCTTATCTGTTTATTTTGTAGAATTCCAATGAGTTTGAGCTAATCAAGCACTTTGGATGAATCGAGATTAAAAAAAAAAAGCCATTTAAATGTAAATTGAGTAATCGAGTCAAGAGAAAATGAATATCAAGCCATTTGACCAAAAAGGATAGCGTCGAGACCCTATTTGTGCGTCAAAACACAACGCATAAGCATTCAAGTCAAAAGTCCTGCACATATAGCGTCACGACGCCGCTTGACCCAACGGATTCCATGCACTCAACTCTAAGAGCGTCAAGACACTGCCCACAGCATCGACACGCTGTAAACGCGTGCGGCCATTCCATTTCGTCTGTGGCATCAAGACGCTACTTAGGACGTCTCGACATTATCAAGATTTTGCGACTATTCCCTTTTTTGCGAGGGCAGTGTCATAACTCTGCGTTATGGTGTCTTGACGCTACCGCTTGTATATAAAACCATCTTTTTCCTTATGGCATTTCCGTGACTTATTTTAGATTTTAGTTTTTAGACATTCTTTAGAGTTTTCCATTTATTTTTCTTGTTCATCTTTGGTAACGATTGAACCATGGTAGATTTTAGCCACATTGTCACGATGAGAGGCTAGAATTCATGTTTCTGATTCAAGGGTTGGTTCGAGTCCAATTGTAAAATTATGAGACTTCGTGCTTCAGTGCAATTTTATTAATCAATTATTATTTTATTCTTGCTTTTTTTTCTTATGAGCTTTCATTGATTGAAATTGTATTGATTACTTG
Source organism: Trichosanthes truncata (assembly GCA_033996785.1). Classification (NCBI taxonomy): domain Eukaryota; kingdom Viridiplantae; phylum Streptophyta; class Magnoliopsida; order Cucurbitales; family Cucurbitaceae; genus Trichosanthes; species Trichosanthes truncata. The sequence goes on from JAWPNB010000003.1 coordinate 81,933,475, forward strand.
TATTCTTGCTAAACATGGTTTCTTAATCTGTAATTGTCTTGAATGATTGGATTAGGCAGCATAAGAGTTGGCTCATGTGTGTGTTTTTATGACTTTTCCATGACTACATAGCTTGCAAGATAGATTATAGAATAAAAGAAGCAAAATTGATTAGGTGTAGCTATCTCGCCTATTAAATATTGTCTTAGTCTTCCCATCGTGTTTAATGTTATTGTGCCCAGTTAATTAGATAGCAGGATTGGTAGTAATGCTTTGTTAAAATCAATTAAATTGAGGGAATTAAATTTATCACGAGCTTGGTTAATAATCAATTTATTTTTTGGAAGCCCAAGATCAAAATTACAATTAGATGAGACCGTACATTGAATTGAAAATTTTGGTAAGATCGGTTTTATCCTTGCATTTATTTGTTTTCAGTTTATTTGTCTATTGACAAAAACCCAAAACCACCATGTTTTATTTTATTTTCAAATTTAACATTAGGAAATTGATTACTTTTGGTTCCCTTGGGATATCGACGTGGGTCACTATTTCTACAAGGTAAAGTAGGAAGCCAGTTCAATTTTGGCGGGCCTTGACAACCCGACCATTTTGTCAATTCAAACATTTCATGTTTGAAAGACGATCTCTCTTCTTCTTCATTCTCAACAGGAATGCATCAACAAAACTACTCTTCCATATACATCGTCGTGGCATGAACTCATTTCTCCTTTTCCCAACCCCTGCTCGAAATCCCACTTTGGTGAGCTTTCCTCAAGGTGACACCGAATATCTACCTCCTTTAGTAGATCGGCATCAAGATTCAATGAGCTTTTCAACACCCAAAGATAGCCGCAAGAGCCTAAGAGAGAATCGATGAATAAAGTTGCTATTATCATTCTAAAAGTTCATCGTTCTGATCTCTTACCTATAATTGTTATACTAAAAAATAATTTGTTATATTTTATACTTATAAATGTTAAATATTATATTTTAGCCTAAAAAGGTAAATTTTTCTATTTTATTTAAAAACAACTTTGCATTAAACAAAATTTTATAATAATTTTCATTTTTTTAATGAAAATCTTGATTCATTTTGAAACTTCTGGTTCAAATATTTGTTCGAGTAAACATTTAAGAGTCAACTTTCACTATTGAATTTCTTAGATCAAACTTAAACTTGATAAATTTATAGATCGTCTATAATTTAGAAGAGATAAAATAGGATACATCAAGTATTCAAATTGCTGATCCAAAAAGACTTTTAGAATTTAAATGTGTTTCATTTTGTAAGACTTTTTTAAAGAATTTTTGTAACACTTTCTATTAAAAAAAAAGTGAAATTTATGTAAGACTACCCATACCTAAGTTTTTTTCGTTCGCTGACTTAGTTAAGTACACTTTTTAAATTGTAATAGATTTTTAAAAATAAAAAAATAGATATTTGGAGAAAAGAATCGAAAGTCTGATTGGCATTTCGAAAATATTTATGAAAATAAAAAAAAGGACAGTAAATAAATATAATTTGCAAAAACAAAAGTACTAATATACAGGCCAAAAACAAAAGTACTAAGGAATAAATAATTATCATCTAATAGAATTTAATGATTGAAGTTTTATTGCTTTTTTTTTTTTTTTTTTTGGAGTACAATAGGGGTTGAAGTTTTATTGCTGATATACAACAGATATTTTCAATGATAATTAGTATACTTCAATAATATATTTTATTGCAAGTGATAATTTTGATAGTATTAACTAAGGGACATTTATGGAGAATTTCCTAAACTTTAGCTGCAGCTGTTATTGGGTTAAATTATAAGTTTAGTCCCTAAAATTTATCTATTTGGTTTCTAAACTTTTTAATTTTGTGTCTAATAAGTTCTAATTTTGTGTCTAATAAGTTCTTGACAAATTCAAAATTTTTAAAAATTTATTGAACTATTAGATATAAATTTAAAATTTATGTCAAATGAAACTCTAAAATTTTAATTTTGTGTGTAAGTAGATATGTGAATTAAAAGATAAATAAAAGTTTAAGAATTTAGAGATCAAATAGATCCAATCCACTAAATTTGCAATTTAATTTTTTTTAGGGTTAACTACATGAATGGCATATTTGGAACCAAATTTTACACAAATAACACGTTTTGTTATTAATATTGGCTTTGTTACTTTTCAAGCCAAATAGAAGTCAAATCTAGAGAAACATTACTCATTTACCCCTCTATTTATTGCTTTATCTATCTATCTATCTATCATCTATATATATATATATATTCTTCCCTCCAAACACCATTAATTTTGTATAAGAAATAAAATAGATGAAAGATTTTTACGATTTTTCTCCTAAAATCTAGGGATTTTAAAAACTAGACAACCATTTTCATTATCAACGGTTCCATTCTTCATACATAGGGGGTATATATATTATATATCTGAGAATATAATATGAGTGTCATGTCATCCCAAACATATAAAATGGTTACATGTTGATGTATATATCCTATACCTCAACATATATATTTATGGGTACAATATACAACACAATATATATATATATATATATATACATAGGAACCCATTGAACATTATATATTACATACAGTAAAAATAAAATTGATAGATCATGTTATGACATTATAACTATATAATGTAAGGTTATCTCAAAATTAATAAGATTATCACCAATACAAAACATATGACGATTGTTTACCTATGTTTATATAATATATGTCTGTGAATATAACTATGTTTATTGTCTATATAGAATATAATAGAATTATATATAGATGTATATATAATATACTTCTCTGTAAATTTGTTTTTTACAATATACTTAATATTATATATTTGAAATAAAATATTTTAAAAATCAACCAAATGAAATTTTCAAATAAAAAAACGTAAATAAAAGTCAATAAACAATAAAGAAAATTTCCATACTGCTAAAGTTGGTATGTAATACAAAATTTAAATTAAAACCCAAAGGAAAAATAAACAAAAAATAAGAAGGAAGAAGAACATTACTCATTTTGGAGAATAAAAGAGAGTTAACGTTAATTGAAAAGTCTATCGGACGGCCACGGAAAAAACAAACTAAAGAGAATAATTAAACATAATTTGTTAACCTAAATGTTATTAATGGTAACAAAAAATTAACACCTAATTTGAATGGTATAATATTAGAGAACAAAATATTTTTCATTATAAAAATAAGCTTTACGTAATTAATAGTAAAATGTACCTAAATTGAATGATTTTATTATGGAAACGATAAATGACAATAATAACATTATTATAAATAAATACAAAAATTGTAAGGGTATAAATGAAATAATATAATTTCATAAACATGAGCCATGCTAGAGTTGATATTTTTTTAAAAATGAGTCATTTGTGAAATATATGGTTGAAAACGTGCTATTTGGTATAATTCCCCTTTTTTTATTATGATTTTGGGCCCTTTTCAGGAAAGCCCAAATTGAAAGTGGGCGTGAGCCTTGCTCCTAAAATAAAGTTCATTGGGCCGTGTCAAGCTTCAACTATTCATTGCAAATATCCACGCGAAACGAACCATTCAAATTTCAAATTTTGTAAAATTATATACTTTTTTCTTATTAAAACACATTTTGTTAAATAAAAAAGTTTTTTTTAATTACAAAATAAACAAAAGTTTATATATATATATATATATATATATATATATATATTCTCTTACGGTTAGGATAATTTGAATCTAAATGGAAACTTTAGAACAATTATATCTTCACTACATGTTAAAGAGATTAAATAGAAAGATAAATGCACCCAACATAAAATTTATTTTTCTAACTGTACTAATTTTTATCTTATTGAGTGAATACGAAGTCTCCATAGATCAACTAATTAAGATATACGTCTTTAACCAAGATGTCAAAGGTTCAAATTGCCCAATCTTCCATTTGTTCAAAAAAAATAAAAAAAAATAATTGGATCCATTCAAGCATATAGTTTAGTTGATTAGACACATATTATCTTATAAATGTTTTATTATTGTCGGAATCTCATCTTAAGGAGTTATATATATATATATATATAAAGAGAGAGAAAAAAACCTTAAACCTAACATGTTCCTTTCTCAATCACAAAAATGGAGAATTAACCATGAATAGAGAATTTCATATAAAAAGTCATTTAATTAAGAATTTTCTTAAAAAAAATAGTAAACGAATAATAATTACCTACAAGAAGAGGAATAAATGGGTGGAGGATGAAGATGGAAAAGTTGTCCCCACCCCAATAACATCCCTATATTACTTTATGGGGTTGTTTGGTGCGCTGATTTGGAATCATAAACCCTGGGAATCAGGAACCATGAGAATCCTTAGCTGGAATCAAGAACCCTGAAGTTCATGATTACGGTGTTTGGGGTGTAGGGTTTGATTTGGCCGGTTTGCTAAAACATGTGTTTGGGATGCAGGGTTAGGTTTAACTGGGTTTGTTTAAGCTTTTTTTTTAACAATTTTTTTGGGTTGTTTTCTTTTTCATATCCATTTTTTTTACTTGATAATTGTTTGTTGAATTGCATATCAATATTTTAACCAATTACGTGGATCAATTGTTTCAAGTATAGTTAAATGTGAATGTGTAGTTTGTATAAGTATATTGATATTTCATTCATTCCATTCACGATGATGTAAAATTAAATAACATTAGCAAGAACATATATTTTAAATAATTAATATGTGGGAAAGAAGAATAGTGTTGCTGGAATAAAGGAAATTCACAATGTAAATGAAGGTCCGAAATTCATAATATCATAACATTATTTTAAAAGCTCTTCACTTGAAGCAAAATTCAATAAATTAAGCTCATGTCTTAGCCAAAAACAGACAATCTTCACATCTTAAAACAATTCACTCTTAACAGCAAACACATACAAAACTTGGAACTTTAACAACCAAAAATCACCAAAAGCACTCAAACATGTAAGTTTAATAAGAGATTTTTAAACAGGAATAACTTTTCTATTGAAGAGTTATCAAACTCTGTTTTAAAAATTAAAAAAATTGAAAATCTATTTAAGAAATTAGAGAATTTAAAACTCTATTTCACAAAGTATTCAAAAAACTATTTTGGGAACTCTATGTTAGAAATTAAATAATTGGAAGTCTATTAATAAATTAGAGAATCTAAAACTCTATTTTACAAAGTATTCAAAAACCTATTTTTGGAACTCTATTTTAGAAATTAAAAATTGGAAGTCTATCTAAGAAATTAGAGAATTTAAAACTCTATTTTACAAAGTATTCATAAACCTGTTTTTAGAACTCTATTTTAAAAATTAAAATATTGGAGGTTTATTTAAGAAATTATGCAATTTAAACAAAATTTTGCATCGTATTTTGAAATATATTTCAAGGATAAATGAGTTATAAAATTTGAATTCTATTTTAGAAATCAAAATATTAGAAACTCTATTTTGCACAGTATTTTGAAACCTATTTTAAATAGAATGGGTTAAAAAATTTGTTTAGTAGTCATTTTTAGTTTTATTTTAACCTTTCAAAAAATTGATTAGGTGGTCGGGTTTATGGGGTGGTTGGGTGGTCTTCGGTGGTAGTTGCACGGTGGTCAGGTCGCCGGAGTGTTTGTTAGATAGTTGTCAGTAATAGTTTTCGACAATAGTTTTTGGGTGATCGAGTCACTAGAGTGATGCATGAGTGGTCATCAGGGTGGTTAGGTTTCCATAGTGGTCGCTGGGTGGGTTGCGGCAGTGGTTGTTGGGTGGTCGAGTCGCTGGAGTCGTTGCTGGAGTTGTCATTAGGGTGGTCGAGTCGTTAGTGGTCACTAGAGTGGTCGTCAATGGTGGTTTTGGGTGGTTGGGTTGTCAGGTCGTCGGGTTGATCACCGAAGTGGTCATCGGGGTGGTCGAGTTGTTGGGGTGGTTGGGTCATCGGAGTGGTCACTAAGTGGTCGTTAGTGGTGGTTGCTAAGTGGTCAGGTTTTTGGGGTGGTCGTCAACGATGGTTGCCGAGTGGTTGGGGTCATCGAAGTGGTTGTCAGATGGTCATTAGCAGTGGTTCGAACAAGTAGGGTTGTCGGGGTGGTTGGTTCATCAGGGTGTTGAGTTGTTGTGGTGGTCAGGTCGTAGGGGTGGTCATCAGACTATTCTCTATAGTTCTTCTCAGTGGTCGTCGTAGGTAGTCGTCAACGGTGGTCGAGTTACCGGTGTGGTCGTCGAAATTTTCATTGTCGATGGTCATCGGAGTCCTCACTGGAGTTATTGTTTAAGTGGTCGCGAAAATGGAAAATGACAAATGGAAGAGGAAAACATGGCACAAACCTCATGAGGTTGCACTGTTGTAACCCATGGTGTTGTGTTTCAAAACCAAAAGTTTTGAACACCTTGTTCCAAACATGGTTTTGGGTTTGAAACCTAAAACCATGTGCCAAACACCCCTTATTTGAGATTAAAAGGTTGACCCTTCCACCCCTATATTTATTGAACTTGAAAATAAAATAAAAAATCGATCCTTTAGGCACTTCCAAAGTGCTATCCAAGTTACAATTACAATACAAGAAACAATAGTAAAAATCCTATAGGATTTTTGACAATATATTAAAAGAGTAGTTGTCCCACATCGAAAATGTGCAAGGAAGTGATGGGCTCCAAGTACTATAAAATGAGTCTATGACTTTGGTTTCAAATCATCCCAATTCAAAATATTTTAAGCTTGGTATACTAACTTTAGTTAAGTGAGTGGTATAAAGCTTTGAGAGAGTGTTTCTTTATAATTGGGATCGATGAGAGAATTATGTGTGATTGTAATAATTTTTCACATAGTGAAATATTTCTTTATGTCCGTGGTTTTTTCTCCGATTTTGAAATTTTTCCACATTAATTATTGTGTTTCTTATTTTGTTGCTTTCTTTTAATTTCTCGGTTATTTTTTTGCTTATTCTTGTGGTAGTAGTGGGGTTTTTTTTTCCAACACCACAGCTCAGGGAGCATGATTCTGATACCACTTGTTGGGAAAAAACCTTTCACTACTACTACATGTCTGAAAAAAACTCCAATATGTGAAAAATTATTACAATCACAAAGAATTCTCTCCAACCCCAATTACAAAGAAACACTCCCTCAAACCTTCCAACTATAGAATTAAAGCTTCCTAATACCACCTAACATAAATAGCAATGCATTAGGCAATAAAAATCAACCAACTCAACTTACATTCATGACATAATGGTCATATATTTTCAAACAAAATCATTCATGTTGTTCATATTTATACTCCATAGTTAAATTCCAATCAAATTTTGTCAATTGAGATATCACTAATGGATCGTATCACATGAAATTACTCTCGACCTATTTATTTCATCTTCAAATTCATTTTAAAACATAACACATTTAAATCAAATCATACTTAAAAGCACAATATATATTTTGAAATGCATATGAACACTAATTTTAACAATATGTGGAAATTGCATAATATTGTATTTTCACTATTTTAAAATTGTATTTTATTAAATAGTTTTGTACATTAAAATACATTTTTTTTATAATACAAAATATTTGTCCAACACGAATTGATATACTCTTATCTATATTCTCTTTCATTTGCATTATTCTTTCCTAGTAGTCAACTTCTTGATGATGGTCGCCAAGAAATTCCTATTCACCAATGAGTAAGTATAATTCTAATAAAATCGGTTTAGTCAATTTAACTAATTAAATGCCGGTCATTTTAGTTTCATAAAAAAAAAAATAATAATAATAATAATAAAAAAACAATTCGAGTTGATTTGGTTTTGGTGGGTTTGGTAATATTCATTTTAAGTTCAAAGGCTCCTCATTTTCAATATAGTCATTGCGGAAACAAATGTTAAATGTAATGCAAAAAAATCATGTATGAAATTGATGTAGTGTTAATATGGTTAATATATACTTTTTTTTATACCCATTAACGCCAAAGCTATGTCGTTGATAAGTCACATATGAAGAAAAAACTATAATTTAAAAAAAAAAAAAAAAAACAAAATATAATGGACACAATAAGGTATAATTTAAAAAAAAAAAAAAATTAGTTTAACAATATACAGGTCAAATGTATAATACATTAACCAATTGAATTAGGTTCAAGCGAACCTTATTATTGTTTACGTGCCTATCATGAAGATTGTCAGATAAAATGTAATAAACTTTACCTGAAAAAAAGTTTCCAAATGGGTGTGACAATTTGTAAATTTGAATTCAAGAACAGTAAAAAGACAGAAAAAGAGACCTCAATGAATTGGGCTGGTCAACATTTATGTATGAATATGTATGATGAGCAAAAGGAATACAACTTGAAAGGAATCTAATGCAAGCTTAGAACAGACAAAAGGAGGATTATAATCAGAAAAAGAAGCAAGAAAAGCAATGCATGGTGCTGGTGTTTGTTCCATATGTGCTTTAGCTTATCCAAAAAAGCAAATTAAAGGCAGATATTTTCTGGCCTTACCTGCACAGACAATTGCAGAGCTCTGAAATTCTCTTTTGTTTTTCTGTTTGAAATATCCCCTTGCAAGCTGGAGTACTGAGCCTGTCTGAGATTGAAGGGTCACTGTATATACCAAATTCAAATTCTACACACTGTGAAAATGAGAAGCCAAAGAATGTGAATATTCTTCATATTCTCCATTTTTATCACAAATGGAAATGAATTAAATTCATATAAAATTAGTGGATTTTGATTTCTTCTTCTTTTCTTTCTTCAATGGTGTAACAATACAATTAACAGAATACCCTAAATAAAAACCTAACTCCTCTTCTTTTGCTTTTCCTGAATCATTTTGAATCGCGGCCATATTCATAGTAGAGATCAGAATTGCTCAAAAGTTGTAAGGTAGAATCATGGATTCCAAGAACACCATAATCCCTGCAGTTAGAATCAAACGATCAATAACAAGATAATTTCCGTATCACCATGCATATAAACACAACGGATATATAATTCAGTTAATACAATTTTGAAGTTCGTGTTCGTATTTGTAGACAGAAAAGGAAAATCATGCTCATAAACAATAAAGAGAGAATAACGGTTTATGTATGATTCTAATTTTTTGCTTCGACGATTACTGAAGTAGATATAGTCTTTCCGTTTCTTTTTTTCGCTTCGACTTTTCGTTCGCTTGAATAAAAAAATCTCTGCGAATACGTTTGTTTTAAGCATAGAATGCAATTTCTTCACGTTTTCTCAAACAATCCTAAATCTAGCTCAGGTTCTTCACATTAGAGCGAATCGATTTCGAAGTAAAGAAAACGAAATAGAGCAATCACTGCGTTAATCACAATGCGTCGTAAGAACTTACTCTGAAACAGATAATGAATAAATAAAATTCTCTGCGAGTACGTTTGTTTTAAGCATAGAACATAATTTCTTCACGTTTTCTCAAACAATCCTAAATCTATCTCAGGTTCTTTCTCATTACAGATAATCAATTTCGAAATCAAGAAAACGAAACACAGCAATCACTGAGTAGATCATAATGCGATCGTGATAGCACTTACTCTGAAACAGATGACGAATTTCCTCCATGCCTTCTTCACATTCTCAAGCTTCGAGAGAACCTCGTAACCGGAGCAAACATCGGCCGGAGAATCCAGAAACACTCGCCGCGGAATCGGCGGAGACCACAAGCTACTCTGTTCGTAATCGAAGTCGAATTGCGAGGCGTCGAAGAACTTGCCGAGAAGCCGATCCGACGCGGATTTCGATACCAGTTGAACGCTCGGACTCGTCGGAGTGGCGCATTCGAGAAAGGAAGAGGAGGAAGAAGAAGAAGATTCGGCGGAGATTGGCATCGGTGAGACAACGGAGAAGAGAAACTTATCGGCGAAGACGAAGACAGAGTGTTGCTGAGTAAGAAGGTATCGAGAGCGCGCCTTTTAGATTGGGGAACGTTCGGAAAATGCAAAATAGAATATATAAAGGGGTCAAAATGTGATTTTTAAATATTTGGAGACCGTTATGAAACAGTTATTAAAGTACAAAGAATGTTAGTGTTGGAGTGATTAAGAAGTAAACTAGGCAAAAGAACCGAGAGAGAGAACCTTCAAAAAAACAAAAGAAAAAGAGAAAAAAACAGGCTGAATTACAAATTTAGTCCTCTAATTTTCAAAGTTTCAATTCAACCTCTATAGTTTGAGTTTAGTTTTAATTTAATCTTTACAATTTTAAAAGTTTCAATTTAGTTCTTGTTACAAATTGTTTTACTTACTTGAAAAATTCATCTATATCCTTCAATTTTATACTTAACCCTAAATCCTAATAGAGTAAACTAATTGGATTAGTCAAATAGAAAACATCACCTCATTACTACATACAAATTTTGTCAAATTTATGAAATTATACTAAATCATAGGGAAGAAATTAAATTAAACATGTTGATATGATAGAGACTAAATTAAGAAGATTTAGTTGAAACATTTAAAATCATAGGAACCAAATTGAAACTAAGCTCAAACGATCAATACTAAGTTCGTAATTTAACCAAATAAAATAATAGGTTAAAATAAAAACATGGTTTAAAATACCATTTGAACAAAATATTAGTTTAAAATAAAAATAATGTTAAAATAATATATTTGTTTCTCTTTTTAAGACTTATTATATTTTAGTTCCTATACTTTTAAATGTCCAAATCTAGCTTGGTAATATTTAAAAAAATCTTTAAAATAATGTTAACTATTTTAGGGTTGACATTTGACATTAAAAGAGAAATAAACAGGTCCTGTATAAACCTTCGCTTTGAAAGTTTGGAAACCAATATAAACATGCCTCTAAATTTATACGTGTTTTCTCATAAATTATTTACTATGATTTTTATATTTCCTAAAAAAAATTATGAAATTGTAGTCAAATTCAAAAAACAAAAATAATTTTTAAAAAACAATTTTTTATATATAGTTTTTAAATTTTAGCTTGGATTTTGAGAACACTTTTAGAAAGTAATTTTTTTTTTAAAAAAAAAGTAGTATTTATAAGGTTAATTTTAAAAAATCAAATAGTTATTAAACAAGACACAAATTATACCATTTCTATTTGACCGGTCAAGTGGGCGCAAATATAAGAGCTCATAGACGGAAAGTATAATTTACTTCTTAACTAAATTTGGTGATTATTCTATTTTTCTACAACTTCGAGCCATGTTTCTAAATTCCAAGTTGAAATTCAAAATTTTAAAATATGAGAATCACATAGGAGGTTGAACTATAATTTTTTTTTTTTTTTTTTGATGTCATGTTAAATCATTTAGCCCAAGCATTTAAACTAAGTTATAGTAAATTTAATTTTCTTGTTCAATATATAAGAATATACTTTATTTCCTACCTTTGATGTAGCAACACTTTGAGTTTTTTTTTTTTTTTCACCATCTATTATATCCATTGTTCTTAAAAGTATTTAGTTTAGTATGGCAAATTAATAGTAATTTCGATTTATCAAAGTTGTAGAGAGGTAGCATATAGTATCTATAAACTATCGTATATTTTGAAACAAATGTTAGTTTGATTCCAAACACCGATAAACTTAAATATTTTGGTAATTATGAACACTTTTGTGGTTGGACAAGACTAGTTTTATAGTTTCTTTTGATTCACACATTTAGCTAGATTTGAGCATTGTATTGATGAATTTGAGTCCTTTTGCACCTACCCAACTTTGATATTTATATGGTTTGGGGTTTAGCCATTGTTGTGGTTTAATTTGATTGTTTGGTTGGAGACAATCTTACAAAAAGACCCAAAAAAAAAACCCTATTGAGTAGAAATGAAAAAGGGCTAAAAACGCCTGTCAATTTCATTTAAATAGCTATAAGGTTAAATTACCAGTTTAGTCCATGAATTTTGAGGTTTGTTTGGTCCCTAAATTTTTAAAATTACAAATTTAGTCTTTGAATTTTTTATTTTTTTAAAAAATTCACAGATCTCAATACAAAATTGAAAGTTTAAGGACTTATTAGACACTTTTAAAAATTCAAGGACCAAATAGACACAAATCTCAAAGTTCATGAACTAAACTTGTAATTTAACCTAACTACAATTTTATAAATATAAATAAAATCATTTGTTGAGAAAAAAAAATCCTAACCTTTATTTATTATTTTTTTTATCGAAAGATTTTGTTTAATAAGCGATGTTAACATTATTTGCAAACCTATCATAGTTTTTTTTTTTTAACATTATGCGGGGTGAAGGATTTGAACCTCTGACCTCTCAGTCGATGATACATGTTTTATGCCAATTGAGCTATGCTCATGTTAGAAAACCTATCATAGTTTATAATTTAAGTTTAAACCTAGTTTAAGTTCTAAATGTTTATCAAATAATTTCATTTTGGTATTTGAACTTTTGTCAACTTTTTACTTTAGTATTTAAAAGTTTACTTTTAGTACTCAAACTTTAGTTCAACTTTACATTTAGCCCCCTTGTAAAGGTAGTAATTTGATTATCATATATGCGATCATAGTTCAACTGGTTTAGACATTTAAGTATATACCCTCGATCAAGATGTTAGAGGTTTGAATCCCCCGCCCACATATGTTGTTGATCTTTAAAAAAAATATATTGATTATCATATATATATATATATATATATATATATATATATATATAATGGTTGAGAGTATGTCCAAAGTCTCACATTGGATAAGAAAGAGGAATATCATGGGTATATAAGTGATGAACAACATCTCTATTGATATGAAACCTTTTTGGTGAAATGAAAAGCAAAGTCATAAAGATTTATGCCCTAAGTGGATAATATCATATCACTGTGGGAATATATGAGGATTTCATTGTCCTTAACAACAATTAATTAGTTGTATCCGAGATATATCTTGCTTTTCAATAACTTATATACATAATATTTCTTAACACGGGCATAACTTAACTGGTGAAGACATATTTACCTCCCTAGAAGTCAAATGTTCAAATTTGCCCCCCTAATGTTGAACTAAAAGAAATGTGTATATATAGAATATTTGGACATTAAAGAGACTATGCATGATACTCAATAAAGACTTAAGTATTAAAATTAAAACCGACTTTAGTATAATTCAATTTGTTAGGGCAATATTTGTAACCTTCTTTAAAGTTTACAGGATTAAGAACTCAAAAAAAAAAAAAAAAAAAGAAGTTATAGAAGTAAATTCTCACCACCATGTTTAAATTTTAATACTAAAAAAATTATTTAAAACAATGTTTTAAAGGCTAAAGGACCAAAATGGAGGAGTTGGCGAAATTTATAGAATCAAGCCTTAAAAAATCGTTTGATAATCATTTTGTTTGTTTTTGAAAATTAAGCTTGTTTTTTCATAATTTTTTAATAAGTTTTTCACATTATTTATAAACGCATTTGAATTCAAAGTCAAATTTGAAAAACAAAATTAAGTTTTTAAAAACTATTGATAACTATTTGGTTTTTTTGAAAACTGTACTTGTTTTCTCACAATTTCTCTACAATGGTTTTCATATTCTCTATAATGATTTCCATATTTCTTAGGAACACATGTGAGTTTCTTGCCAAATTCCAAAAACAAAAATAAGTTTTTGAAAACTATTTTTTTAGTTTTCAAAACTTGGTTTGATTTTTGAAAACATATGTAAAAAGTAGATAAGAAAACATAAAAACCCATAAATAAAAGTAGTATTTATAGACTTAATTTTCAAAAACCAAAAACCGAAACTAAAGTTCCATTTGATAACCATTTGGTCTTTGAAAAGTGTGTTTGTTTTCTCATCATTTCTCTACAATAGGTTTCATCTTTTTTAAGAAAACATTTAAATTCTTAGCCAATTTTTTTTTTAAAGTTTTTTAAAACTAATTTTTTTTTAAAATTTTAATTTGCAAAACTTTGGTTAGATTTTTGAAAACATATGTAAAAAGTAGATAACAAAACAAGAAAACTATTGGTGGAAGTAGTATTTATATATAAGCTTAATTTTCAAAAATAGAAAACAAAAAATCAAATAGTTATCAAACGGGGCATACTTTCTTGAGTTTTCAAAATTTGGCTTGGTTTTTTGAAACGCTTTTAAAAAGTAAGTGTTAAAGTTAAAAAACTATATGTTGAAGTAGTGTTTGTAAGCTTAATTTAAAAAAAAAAAAACTAAAATAGTTATCAAACGGATCTAAATAAATAAGCTTTTCTAAAAACCTTTCTAAAATTGAGAAGGACAATTGACATGAAAGAGGTCTTTAAAAGTTGAAATAGAAAATTAGTAGAACCATAACTTTGATAAAGAATTGTTAAGACCTTCCCGTATCATAATGATCTAGTTATTGTTTTTCTTTTTCTTTTTCTTTTTCTTTTTTTTAAATTTTAATTATTATTATTTTAATTATTTTTTAAGTTAATTAATACATGATAATATCTTGAAATGAGTTTATTTTAGTACATTTCCATACATTTATTTGATAAAGAGGTGATAAAAAAATGCACGTTTTCTTAGCTCGTTGCACTTATTTTCTTAAAAAATGACCACTTAGAAGTTAGGCCAATTATTGTCTTCTTTATCTTTTTCTTATTTATTTCGCTTGCATTTTCTTCAGTTGTAGGCCACTTTAGCTTAGTATATTGGATTTGAGCTTCTTAGTTGGACTCAATAACAGTGGAATACAATAATAGTCTGAATTAATGATTGTATTTTTCTCTCTTGACCTTCTATAGGTTTCACTTGCTCTTCTTGATGGAGAGAAAATTGTGAAAATAGAGAGAAAACTAGGGATTGCTTATTTACATTAACCAAAGAAAAATTACATGAAATACACACTAATGAGGTATATATAGGTAGGGCAAAAGGTAATAAGTAAAAGACTAATCTACCCTTAAGGACAAATAATAATAATAAAATATAATGCGCTCAATTCTGAGGATTCAGTCAATGCCAACTGATCCCATAATTCAGACATAGAAGAATAAAAATCTTGAATACTCATATCATTCTGTCGAAGAGCACGAATATCTGTCTCCAATTGATACTGTTTGGCAAAGTTGGATTGTGTATACAATCTAGCCAAGTGA
The DNA here is from genome assembly GCA_033996785.1 of Trichosanthes truncata. Lineage (NCBI taxonomy): Eukaryota > Viridiplantae > Streptophyta > Magnoliopsida > Cucurbitales > Cucurbitaceae > Trichosanthes > Trichosanthes truncata. Next base: position 81,948,511 of record JAWPNB010000003.1, read on the forward strand.
TCCCAAACCTCTTTAGCAGTCTCATATTTTGCCAATTGAGCACCAATAGAATGTGCAATTGAATTATTAATCCACGTGATAATCTTCGAATTGTCTGCCTCCCAAACATCTAATAAGGAAGCATAGTCAGCTGCCTTTGTATCTATAGGTTTGACTCGCACACCTGTAATATAGCTCCACATAGATTTTCCTCGCAAGAAATTCTTCATAACATAATTCCAATATGAATAATTCTTACCATCCAATTGTACGCTGATCGACTGAAGAGAATCATCTTTACGATTCGACATGATGGTAGCACAAAATCTCCAAATAACAAAGCCAATAGATATCAACAACAACAAAAAAGAATTCTAAATACTATTCAATAATCAAAATCAATTTTGAATTTCAATTTGAATAATCAAAATTGATTTTCAATTTCAATAACCAAAGTTGATTTCAATTCACCACTACTGCAATATACCACCAATTTCAATGCTAAGATACCACCGATTTCAATTCAGCCAACCACTGTAATATACCATCGATTTCAATTCGAAAAAAAAACACTGCCTAATACCACAATCGAACATCAATACCTCTGCGCCGCGCAATAACTAAAATCGATTTCTTCAATTGGAACTTCCAATTTCCGTTTCATGAGAATACCGATTTCTTGAAATTGAACTTCCAATTGCCGACTTTTTCAATCGTAAATATCGATTTCAGTCTCCTCCAAATATCAATCAATTACCTAAAGTTATTGAACACGAATAATCAAAATTTCATAAGAATGGAAGCTCTGATACCATGTGAAAATAGAGAGAAAACTAGGGATTGCTTATTTACATTAACCAAAGAAAAATTACATGAAATACACACTAATGAGGTATATATAGGTAGGGCAAAAGGTAATAAGTAAAAGACTAATCTACCCTTAAGGACAAATAATAATAATAAAATAATATATGCTAACAAAAATACTACTTAATTAAGCAAAGAGAATGTCAATTCCTAAGTTTTTATCTTTATATATATACACATTCCATCAGTGTGTTGATTTAGAAAATTACTTAATCGATTAGCCCACTAACATTCGTAGGCCTAAAACATTATTTGAACTAATGTACATGGGCAACGTTAACGATCGTATTAATTTTTTTTTTTTTAAAATAACTCTATAAAGGTAGATTTATAGGCTGAGATGCATATTGCTATAGTAATAATGTAACATGAATGAGTTCACAACTTTTATAAGCAGCTAGCGAACATGAAAAATGAGTTTTGAGTCATCTTTTAGGTCATTTAATAAGCCAAATCAATCTCATTTGGCATCTATTGTACCATAACTATATAAATAGAAAAAGGGAAGGAAAGCTAGAATATAAATTTTTTAGGAGGAATTGCAGCTGACAAAGGAGAAAAGAGAAGGAAAGCTATTATATATGTGGAGAAGAAGACTCATATGAGGCATTTTCGTTGTTGCTTAAAATCTCCATCAAAATCTCTCATTCCTTCATTTCTTTTATAGTTTTCTTAATTTATTAGAATATAATATTTTCTTTTATTGATTTTTGTAGTTTGCATTCTCTACCTTTATTCTTCATTTTTGGTATGAACTAATCCCTTTTAAGCCAGATTTATGCAAATCCCTTTTGCTTTAGTGAAAGCATAGGTTGTGTAGTTCACTTATAAGTGTTTACCATTTATTCTCTATTTAGGGTTGGCTTGGTTTAGCTTTTCAAGTGTTTAATTTTGAAAAAAATTGTAGTGTTTGACAACCACTCAAAATGAGTTTGAGAAATAAGTTATTTTAAATGAAACACTTGAAATCAACTTTTAGAAAAAAAAGATTTTTAAGTGTTTAATTTAGAATCCCTCCCAAATTTTCATGATATATGAAAATGACCAAAATACCCTCACACTATTGCTGTCCATCGTCAATGACCATCTTTGACGACAGACGGCAACTAGTGGCCACCGTCGGCGACCATTTCCAACGACCCCTCTGATTGTGGTCAGTCGGTCATAGTATTTTAAATACAAATTTAAACTTATTAGTTTATAGTGTTTAATAGTCGTCATTTATGGTAATTTGACATTAGTAAAAACATTTTGAGTGTAGACAAACCAAACAAACTCGTGTATAAAAACACTTTTTAGAAAATGTAACCAAACATTTGAGTGTTTTAATTCTAAAGTGTTTTTTTTATTAAAAAAATAATTTTAAAAAACTGCATTTTTGAAAAACATTTTTTTTTTCACGGGCAATTCAAATAGGCCATTAAGCCTAGTCACCTTACATAGGTTGCAAACTAGTTTTTAATATTAGAAGGGATAAAAATGAGTGAAAAGATACAAGTGATGGAAGTAATTTCATGCTTGATTGAGTAGTTCTAGAATTCAAGGGTGTAGACATATATTTTTTGACTCACAAAATGAGGAAATTTGTGCTTTAATGGTGTTTTTTATGTTGGCTTTTCATAAACACATGCTAAGCTGAGTTTAAGGATTAAAGTGTATGAATTCAAAAAGATTATCCAGCTTTAAATTGAGATTTGCATCTCCATAGCAAGTAGCAACAAGATGAAAATAAGTATTAAAATGGGTCCACAAATTCGAGCTTGCTTTCTTAGTGTTTGTTGTGCATCAATTACTTCATTTAGTTAATTCCCTTTGTTTGTGATAGCATAATTAATCCTTTCGAATTAGGTGCCTTTGATTTTGTAATTTCGTTACTAAATTGTGGATTAATAAGAATTTATTGGAGTAAATTAATGCTTACTTTTAGCCATGCTTAGTTGCCTCAACATTGCATAAATTAGTCCTCATGGAATCAACTTTGACGCTTATTATTGTGTATGTAGTTGTTGTGAAGTGAGTTTATGCACCTAATAAATAAATGTAATAGATTGTTGATTTTTTATGCAAAACATTTATTGACTAGTGTCTATAATGTCAATTAGATTTGGTAATTTTTACAATTTTGTGGTTGGATAGGTTATTTTTTAAACTCTATAATGTGGTTCTTGAGCTTTAAATTTTATCCACGACCAACAAAAAAAAAAAAAACTTCTCACGTGCGTTTATGAATTACAAAATAAAGGCTTGATACAAAATTGGTGGTTAAACTTCAGAGAAACACCATAACATAATGTTTTATTGAAATTTATGATTTTGTTTTTGTGAAGTATATATATTAGCGTTTTCAAAAACAAAATGGTATATGTATTAACATGTCGATGAGCAACATAGGTAGGTTGGGAGGAGTTAGTGAATAATAGGTGTAAAATTAATATAAATAACCAAAAATTATTATTTTTCTAAAGTTTGGTGACTATAATAGACATTTTAAAAGTTTAAGGAACAATCTAAAAATTCATAAACTAAAATGAGATTTAAATTAAATTTAGGGTAAAATACTATTTTAGTCTATGTACTTTGAGTTTCATTTCATTTTAGTCTTTATACTTTCAAATATTTAAATTTAGTTATTGTACCTTCAATACAACTTAAAATTGGTTCATATTGTTAGCTTATTATTATTATTTCTTAAAAAAATAGTATCTATTAGCATTTTCTTTATAAATTTTGAAAATATATTCACTTTTTTTTACAAGAAAATTGTTATTATTATTTAACCAATTTTGATTAAAAAAAAATTAACTTCAATTATTCAATATAACCGTCCTCTAAAAACCATTCAATTCAAGTTGAAAATTAGTCAACCCCAAATCAAAACAACAATTGAACAAGAGACGTCCGATCAAACGAGCGTGCAGGTTCACGATAAGCAAACATGGACCTTCTCGGCGCTTTTTTTTTTTCGCCATTTTTTCGCACTTTTATTGATTTCACACACTTCCCCCCCACTTGAGTGCTGCATTTCATCGATTTTTTCTTTCTCGCAGTAACTCTCTCTCTCCTCCCTGTTCTTCTTCTTCTTCTTCCTTTCTCCATAAAGTTGGAGGTAAATCGAAGCAACAATGGCTGGTTACAGAGCTGATGATGATTACGACTACCTATTCAAGGTGGTTCTGATTGGGGACTCCGGCGTTGGCAAGTCCAATTTGCTTTCCAGATTCACTAAGAACGAGTTCAACCTCGAGTCCAAATCCACCATTGGTGTCGAGTTCGCCACCAGGACCTTGAACGTCGATGGAAAAGTTATCAAAGCTCAGATTTGGGACACTGCTGGCCAAGAAAGGTTTTCTTTCTTCTCTACTCTGGATTTCTCTTGTTTTCTTGCCTTCTCTTTGGTTTTGCTTCCGTTGATTTGCGTGTTAGTGGTTGGGATTCTGGTTGCTGCTTACTGTTTTCCGTGTTGGTTGAGTGTTCTGATTTCTGGGGTTTTGTTGATTCGCATGTTCGGGTTTGCCGAGAGTGTTGTGTAATAACCTAGATCTGTTCGATATAAACTCTGTTTTCTTCTTAATTTTGTGTTCTTCTGGTTCAATCGAGCGTTTTAATGCTCGCGAAGTTAGTTTTGATGTCTTCTTACTGTGATTTCGCGGCTTTGTTCTTCAACTTCCATGGTTGTAAGGGTAATAAAGCTGGTTGGTGATGGTTAGAAAAGGTAGATGTAGAAGGCATTGAAGAATTCATTTAATAGATTTTAATGAAGTAGTTGGAGACTTGCAATTGTCTGAGCGGATCCTTGTTGAGGAAGATTTTGGATTCTGTTTCGTAGATCGTGTGCTCTGAGCCATCTCTGTGCTCTGAGCCATCTCTTTTTTAAATCTCTTATAATTTATATTAGCAACAGGAAGTTTTGATTCCTCCCATTATTCTTTCCCTTGTCCCCCGAGAAAGTATAAAGTTATTTGGCTTCCTTCTACAGGAATTCGTTTCCTGTTTTCCCAAGGGGGGAATAAATTAAAATTTTCTTTCATGTATTATAGCTCCTCTACTTTTTGGTTTCTGTTTATTGCAATGCCTACAAGAGGAAAAGAAATATAACAAAGATTTCATTGCATGTCAATGAGATTTATATAATGTTTTGGGTTAGTTGATACTCTATTTTAAGAGAAGCTCGAACTGGTGTTATGGTTACCTAGAAGTAGTTTAGTATCTCCTACTAACAAAAGAAACTATGTCATGTGCTCGCAATCGTGTAGTCGAGTGTCGAACTTTGTCATAGGTTCTTGGGCTTCTATTCTCACTATTATGAACTTTTATTGCTTTTCAAATTAGCCCAAGCTCTCATAAAAACTGAACCTTCTATATATGGAGTGCATTTACTTGACTATATGCTTACTCATGTACTGATTTTCCCCCAAAAAATGTGTCACTTCAGAACAATTATGAATCTGCCCTATCATTCCACAGCACTCTCCCTCCACAAAATAAGCATCTGACAAAGGAAATAAAGTGATCTGCAATTCTTGATGTGCTTTTCATTTACTATGATTTTACTTTTATTTTTGTTGTACGTGTAATGATGCCTATGAATGTTGATTAGTAGATTGCAATTCCTGTGCTGATGTTGAATGGGAAACGGGGTTACAATTTTTTTCTAGTTTAGTTGAAAAGATCTCTTTAGCGTTCATCAATATAAGTCTGCTAGACTGATTGTATGATCTAGTTCGAGTTTTCTTTAAATTGAATGAGCTGTTCAGATCTGTGTGGCTTCTGTGTCTATAGGTACCGTGCCATCACCAGTGCCTACTATCGTGGAGCGGTCGGTGCACTCCTTGTATACGATGTCACTCGTCACGCAACATTTGAGAACGTGGACCGGTGGCTAAAAGAATTGAAGAACCACACAGATTCCAACATCGTGGTGATGCTTGTTGGAAACAAATCTGATCTGCGCCATCTTGTTGCTGTTCCAACTGAAGATGGAAAGTCCTACGCCGAGAGGGAATCACTGTACTTCATAGAAACCTCTGCACTAGAAGCAGTCAATGTCGAAAAAGCCTTTGCCGAGGTCCTGACTCAGATCTATCACATAGTAAGCAAGAAGGCTGTTGAAGGTGGAGAAAACGGATCTGCTTCCTCTGTCCCTGCCCAGGGGGAGAAAATAAACATCAAAGATGAATCGGGTTTAAACAGAATCAAATGTTGCTCAAGCTAACTTCGGTAATCTGTCGAGATGATTTTGGATTCTATGTACTGTAATATTTCTTTCTTTCTTTTTTTTGTTTTTTTAAGAGAGACAAGAACAAAAAGGAAAAAGGTTATTAAAAGGAAAAGGAAGATATCCTCAAGACCTTCAATCTTGCTGTATTACAGAAGAGGAGTACCAGCCACATGATTGGTTTGTGGTTGCTGTTGTGTCCATCATTAGCTTCTACCAGAAAAGTCTTGGTAATCTTGGTTTCAAGTTTGGTTTCTATGGTAAATGTCCTCCATTTTAGCTTTTAGCCCTTTCTTTTGATCTCTATATAAGCATTCATGATGTTCTATGATGATGAACCCTTATATTCATTCATATGTTGTTAAAGTCCGTTATGATGCTCTTTCAGATGTGAACTTCATATTTATAACGGTTAAATTATATTTTTAGTTGAAAACCTTGACCATAAGGTCAGAAGTTCGAATCTCCACCCTGAACTAAAAAAAAATACAGTTATGATGCTCTTTCAGATGTGAACTTCATATTTATAACAGTAAAATTATATTTTTAGTTGAAAACCTTGACCATAAGGTTAGAAGTTCGAATCTCCATCCTGAACTAAAAAAAAAAAAACATTTATAGTCCATCTTTTGTTATTGTATTTTATTAGATTTTCCACCGTGAGTGGGATTTAACATAAATCCTATGCAATAAAATTTTGTGGCCATACGTTTTTTGAAAGCTAAATTGTACAAAACTACCCTTGAACTTTGGAGTATGTTTCAATTATACTCTTAGATTTTAAAAAGTTTCATTTTTATCTTGTTCCAAAAAATATATTTTTTTGTTAAGGTAAAGGATGAAAATTGATGTAGTAATTGATGGGTAAAAAATTAGGTGTACATGATATTATTTACAATTATATAGAAAATTAAGATCGTTGGCACTATTTATTTCATCTTAAAAAGTATATTTAAAATCATTTAAGTAACTTACGTGAATAATATTGTAAATATCAAGTATGTCTTTTAATTTTTACAAATTAGCTCTTGCGTCAATTTTAATGAAAAAAATTCCTCAATATTATTCTATGGAACAAATTTTAAAGTTTAAAGGGTAAAAAATATAATTTTAAAAAATTAGAGACATAATTGAAACTTACTTCAAAGTTCATGAGTATTTTGTATAATTTAACCTTTTTTAATTTTGTCACAAAAAATTGACAGACATGATTAATTGTACTCTAAAATTTAGTATTGATCCTAGCTACTTTTCTGTTAAAATATACTCTGAGATTTGGTCAACATTATTGTAATCGACCAATTTGACCAGTAAGGTTTTTAAGTTGGATTTTTGTTATTATTAAATAATGATAGAGATTTTCTTTCTTTTTGGTTTTTTTTTTAAACATAATAATGATAGATATGTTTTAAACTCTATTATGTATCAAATTTAAGGGCACTTACAGTTACAATCAATATTTAAATGATTTCATCTGTTCTTTTTATAATTTAAAGGTTGTCACATCTCATTCAATTTATTCGAAACCACTTCTGAAAAAAAGGGTGTTCGTTAAAGTTCTTCAAAAATAATTCTTGTTTCTAATAATTTGCTGAGGTTAGGTATGTGATATTTTGCTTTGTAGCCTATGAGTGGGTAATAATTTTATTTTTAATTGCGTAATAATTTTGTTTCACTTCAATTTGTAGTTGGCACCTGGATATCTTTCTACCATATATTAAGTTTGATTTACTGGTTATCAAAAAAAAGAGAGAGAGTTTGAATTTTACTCAACGGAGCTTAGTTTGTTTTGCATTTTATTTGAGAACAAGATATTACAAAAAACTCAGAAATTTAAACTAATTATTAAACTAGTATGAATTCTAATTTCTATCATCTCACCCTTCTATTTCTACAAATCTACTTTTGTCAAAATATAAGATTTTAAAAAAATTCCTGGACAAAATTAAAATAGATCCTATTTGTAAATTTGCCCATATTATATAAATATGTTTAGATCTAGAATCTTCCAACTCTCGAGTTTATTCCATCCTGATACGTAACTTTTCAAACATTTTATTTTAGTCTCATAACTCTGTACTTTTTTAAAAAAAAAAACTTTAGTCATTGTCGTAGAAATATGTAATAAATTATCATACATATATTTTACTCATTTACTCAATTAACAAATGTCTATACAAACAAAATGTTTGAAGTCATGTGTTAGTTATATTAGTAGAGTTGTATTTATTTAGTCATTAAGTGAATATGTAAGGTTTTTTTTTTTTTAAAAAAAGTCAACAACATGCGAAGATGGAGATTCAAACATTTGACTTTATGGTCGAAAGTAAACATTTGACTTAATTATTGACAAAAGTGCACTGATTCAACTAACATTTTTTTTTTGAAAATGTTTGGACTAACAAATTAAAATTTAGTATATTGTGATAATGAATAACACAAGAGAGTAGGTCAACTAGATAAATGAACAGTACAATTTAGTTCAATATACATATTTCACACTCACATTTACTAAACACAATTTTTTCGTTCACTCACCTTATTTTATCTACTTAGTCTACTCTCTTATGCTACGTTGTCCCAAATCATCATTCGTTAATTCCATATGGTATGTGGATGAATAAATTTGTAATTTGATGTTGAAATTATAACATCATTGTATTTAGCTTTCTAGTTCCCTCCTCACTCCAAAGCCCATTATAAGCAAAGCCCAACCAAAAATCACATACGCACAGACACAGAACCTCCCGCCCATTTTCGTTCTCTCTTCAATTTTCCCTCTCTCTCAGTCTTAGACTGCGCCAAAACCCCAGCGGAAGAACGAACTCGCCCTTTTCAATTATCTTCTGATCGACAAATCGCCATTCTTTTGCGCCAGTAAAATCCATGAGAATGAGGGAGGAAGAAATCGAGAAGCTCCGAGGCGTTGTAAGGGACTGTGTGAGCAAGCATCTCTACTCGTCCGCCATCTTCTTCGCCGACAAAGTTGCCGCTTTCACGGAGGACCCTGCCGACATTTACATGCAGGCGCAGGCCCTCTTTCTTGGACGCCATTTTCGCCGTGCGTTTCACCTCCTCAACGCCTCCAAGATCGTCCTCCGTGACCCTCGGTTTCGCTACCTCGCTGCTAAGTGCCTTGTGAGCTACTCGGAGCTTCACTATTTACTGTGTTTTTGTGTTCATTGTTGGCCTGATTTGATTAGTTGGTGATTACTCTCGTGAATTGTGTTTATGGTATTGTGGATGACTGAATGGTGTTGTATTCATGTGGGAATGGCGAGAATTGGATCAGTTTTTGGCAGTAGAAAGGTTTGAATACCGGAGTATAGGTGTTTCTTTTCAGGTGGGGAAGCAGAAGTTTTGGCATTAGTTTGTTATGAAAATTGAACTCGTAGCGTGTCTGCTCTGTCTTGGATTCGATTGTGGAGTCCTCTAGGTGGTTCGAATTACAGGAATAAGACGTTTTGGGGCGTGTAGTTAGATTTTATGCTTTTAATAAATGTCATTTGTTTTCAAAATTTTTGATTGACCAGGAGGAATTGAAGGAGTGGGACCAGTGCCTAGCGATGCTTGGTGATGCCAAAGTGGACGAGCATGGCAATGTGCTTGATAATAAGGATCACAGTGGCATGTACCTTGACAAAGATTGTGAGGATCGTGAGATTAATGTAAGGTTCTGCTACATCTTTTCAAATTGTTTTAAATGAACTTTTCTTGTAAAAAGAACCTTGATTAATGACTTTCTGGATGGTTAGATCCTAGATCGATCATTCATTTCACAATGGGGTTCTCTGTTTTCCTATCTTGTAACAGATAGCCGCAGCAACATGCTTTTTAAGAGGCAAGGCATATGAAGCTCTGGAAAACCGCACTCAGGCTCGACTTTGGTGAGTTTATGATTGCATTTTTACCTCCATGGCTGTCCTTTCTTTCTTTCATGTTTTCTCTCTCTCCCCCCCCCTCCCCCCCCCCCCCCCCCCCCCCCCCCCAAAACATATATAATTCAGCAATAACTATGCAACTTCAAATTAGGAATGAATGGTGTCAATTATTATTCTGATTTATTTTTTATTTTTATTTTTAATGACGTTTAGGTATAAAGCTGCTATCAAAGCTGACCCTCTATGTTATGAGGTAAATACAATTCTTTGCTGAACTTTGGTACTTTTGGTTTTTGATGACCATTTGGTTTTTGAAAATTAAGCTTATAAACACTACTTTCACCTATGAGTTTCTTTATTTTGTCATCAAGCCAAGTTTTGAAAACTAAAAAAGTAGTTTTTAAAAACTTGTTTTTGTTTTCGGAATCTGGATAAGAATTCAAATATTTTTTAAAGAAAGATGAAAACCATTGTTGAGAAATGGTTAGAAAAGAAGCACAATTTTCAAAAACCAAAAACCAAAATCAAATGGTTATCAAATGGGGCCTTAGCTTTCCGTTACTAGTCTTGTATGTTGTGGTTTAAGAAGCTGAAAATTAGTGTTGATGTTGCATCATGCATGCAGATTTCCACATCAGCAGTTTAATTAAATTCTTTGGCCTTTTTCAAAGATCAGGCTACAAAATTTCTCTTAGCTTCCTTTTTGGTGTAGCCATTAATCTGTAAGAAAGTTGTAATTTTTTTTTTAATTTATGTTTTGGCTTCTTCTTTTAATATACACCATTTTTATTTCCATTTTGGTCCAGGCTTTGGAGTGCCTCATAGAAAGTCACATGCTGACTTGTGATGAAGGTAAATTTCGGCTATATGGATTTTAAGAAGAATTATAACTGAATACGTTTGATTGTGCGTACTGTGTGTGTACACACACATATATATACATACACATAGAAATATGCATGCACTTATACATCTACGAACATGCACTCACATATTGTATTGCTTTTACAGTCCATTATTCTGTTAACTGTTCATTCCTGAAATATTTGACTTGTCATGTATATATTTTTTAATTTCCCCCCCTTCTTTAGATAGGATTATTAATAATCTAATTCTTTTTATACGATGTGGAATTTCAGAATCAAGTCTACTTTCATCACTGCAATTTGGTCCTGAAGATGGATGGCTCTCATCATTTTATGCATGCTTAATAAAGAAGGTAAGAAGGATGCAACTATTATGAATACCAAACTAATGTCTATTACGTGCATTTTTAATTGTTAGGATGTTCTCTTTCTATTTGCAACATGTTTTCCTTGTGTGCTCGTGAAATTCTCACTAATTTGTTTCTTTTCTTGTTCTCCAGTATGATAAAGAAAATATCATTGAAGCAAGATTCAAAGAACTTGAAAGGGAAAGTTGTAATTCTCAAAGTTCTAATCCATCTTTTATGCGGACTCTAAAAACTAACACCGATCTCTTAGCTTGCAAAGCTGAATACTACCATCAATGTGGTGAATATCAGAAATGCTTTGAACTTACCTCTGTGTAAGTTATAACTGTCTAGCAAACTAGATCAATATACTGCTATAATTTCGTTAGAACTATCTTTCTTTTTTCCTACTGTGTTATTTATTTATTTATTTTCCCCTTTCCATTTACAGTCTGCTTGAAAAAGATCCCTTCCATTTAAAAAGTACAATGGTACATTTAGCTGCTGCAATGGAGCTTGGACATTCAAATGAACTTTATCTAATGGCATGCAACCTGGTCAAGGACTATCCTCAAAAGTGAGAGTGGTTGTGTATCAGAACTTTATATTTTTCAGTTGTTGGAAAATTCGAAATATCTTATTTGAAGTAAATATTTCATAGAGAAGTCGGAATTTATTTTTCCTTGTTTGAAGGAAGCATGATTTTTATAAGTTTTGCCAAATTATCAAATATTAGGACCACACCGATAATTTTGTTAAATTTGAATTCCCCCTTGCTATTCCATCACTTATTTGGGATGTCCTTTTCAGGGCTTTGTCATGGTTCGCTGTCGGTTGCTATTACTACTGTATCAAAAAGTATGATCAATCACGTCGCTTTTTCAGGTGAATGTTGCTGTTGTACGCTCCTTTTATAATTATTCTTCACTTGTAATCAAATCCAATTGGGTGCTTTCATGTAACAGTTAATTACTACAATTAAGCCTAAATTGACAACTTCAGTGTCCCAGTCTTTAAGCCTGCCCAGCAATGAGAAATTTAGCGATATTGTGGAAGTGCCACCAGCTACCTCCTTCACCTAGAATTGACATCCTGCATACTATAATATTACTAGCTGTACCTAAAGCTTTCCCAAATGGCCAACCTGCAATGACATATCTAGAGCTTCAAAGTGTCTTGATGAGCAACTTGACCTTTGTTAGCTTGGATTCTAGTAGAATATGCTATTTTTGCAAACTCCAAATTTTCTTGATGACTCGCTTGTCCACCTTAACTTGAATTCCAGTAAGGAAACAATATCAGGGCTTGCCAAGTGCCTTTTTTTTTTTTTCTGGTTATACCCAAGATTGGAGGAAGTTTGTTGTCTTCTAGATGGAATAACTCATTCTTTCCTCAATCTGTGAATTCAAGTGTATCTTTTGCAACAAGTCTTATTTGGTCGGGTATTTCTAAGTCAACCATTTCTCATGTGTTATCTTATTATTGGTAATTAGGCATTTGATATTTCCAATATGGATAGTTTTTCTGATATCTATTATTGTATTCTACAGCAAAGCTACAACTCTGGATGGAACATTTGCACCTGCTTGGATAGGTTATGGTAATGCTTATGCTGCTCAAGAAGAGGGTGATCAAGCCATGTCTGCTTATCGCACTGGTGCTCGATTGTTTCCAGGGTAATTAATTTTATTATTCTTGAGTTATTTTATGTTTTGTTTTTAAATTTAGGTAGCGAAAGGTGTGAAAGTATTTATGTTATTAAGCAATACCTTTATTATCTGTTTTGAATGATAAATGATAGAAAATTTGGTTTTTATCATTTTTTAAAAGATGTATGAAGTTATTCATTGGCTAGTTCTCTTATTTCATGAAATTCCTTCTACAGGTTGAATCTTGATATTCTTTTATTCCAGGTGTCATTTACCAACATTATACATTGGGATGGAATATATGCGAACCCACAGCTTTAAGCTTGCTGAGCAGGTATTACCTAAACCTCATACCATGATTGGCAAACCTGGCATGAATACTTATTTCTTATCCCCATGTACTGTAAGTATGCTTTTTCTAATCACAATCAATCTCTCCTGATATACAAAGAATGCTTTTATTGGTTAATGCTGCAACTGGGGATGATGGAATTTATTCTTTACCTTTGCCGTTCTTTTACAGAACTTTTAGGCCACATATTATATGATGGAAGAATCCTGAGAATATAAAATTATTTAATATTTGCATCATGGAATCTAGTTTGAAACGTTTTAAGAATGACAAAGTATGATCATAGAAATATAACAGCACTGACTTTCATTATCGGTTGACATCCCATGCATGCCTTGAATCCGCTGGTCTTGGTTGCCTTCCCCTTCAATCTTCCCTTCATCATTTGTTAATGTTTCTGAAAATGTCAATATCTGAATGAATTTTTCTTTTTTCAGTTTTTTGTGCAGGCGAAGACAATTTGTCCATCAGATCCTCTTGTTTATAATGAGCTTGGAGTTGTTGCTTATGACATGAAGGAGTATTTATATTTTTCTCTCTTAATTCTTTTTATATCTGTATTTTTCACACAATAATTTTGTTTAAAGTTCTGCTTCCTGGCTGTGATAGTGGTTCATGTTTATATATATTGTGATTTCAATACAAAATGGTATAGATCATGAGAAACCAAGTAACTTCTATACATTTCACCTGTATTTTAGATCATGAAGGTTTGATTATTCAAGAACCGGTAATTTTTCCCAAGTCCTGATACGAGTGATTTTTAAGTATACTAATATTAATGTTTGACCTAAAAGTTTGCCTAGAAAATAAAACATACCCTTTCAATTACGTTAGTTACTTAGTTTTTAGATTCTTTTTTTGACAAACTTAGTTTTTATATTCTGATTTTTAAGTTGTGAACAATGTAATTAATCAATGGATTCACAATCTTTGTGCTCCATCAGCAGAGTGGTTGCTCCTTTTATCAGGTCTAGTACGAGGGATTAAAAATTATGTGCTTTGTATCATGTCTTCTGCTTGGCACATTTAAATTAAGTGTATAGTTATGATCATAGAGCTTGGTCAAGTTACATAGATAGGATAATGGGAATAGCTTTTAGAATTTTCAGTCTTTGAATTACAGATGAGAGAGGAAGCTTTTAAAAGAAGGAAATCTTTTGGAAGGTTACTTACAACTAGGCATGATGCCTTCGGGACTTTTTGAATTAGGAATACGTTAAATGAGGGACTTGGAACACCTTCCAATTGTGGAGAAAATTGACAGTGAGAAAAGATATAATGTTCTACTGTAAATTGGATTCTACAGAATATGTTTACCCTTCTAACCTTTATCTTTATTATCAATTCATAAGTTTATCTTTGATAAGTTCAAGTGACTAGATGCCAATACTTAAATTTAGGACAGTCCATGTTTGATTCTTGTTTCATGTAAAGTTGTTAATCATTGATAAAAATGTTGTCTTTTAATTTATAGGGTGAGAGAAACGGGGAGAAATTGTAGGCTTTTTTTATTGTTTTAATTATTTTTGGTTAAATTATCAAAAATACCCCTGAACTATGGGGTTGGTTTCAATTATACTCCTGAACTTTGAAAAGTTTCATTTTAACCCTTGAACTTTGAAGTTTGTTTCAAAACAATCCTTGAATTTTTTTTCCGTTAAATTTATGGATGAAAAATGACGTATTTGCATATGTTTTGATTTTTTTTTCAATGTATATGTTCAAATATGTTCACATAAGCAACAATATAAATGCAAAAACATCATTTTTCATCCATGAATTTAACGAATTTTTTTTTTCAATGGTTGTTTTGAAACAAACTTCAAAGTTCAAGGGTTAAAATGAAACTTTTCAAAGTTCAGGGGTATAATTGAAACCAACTCCATAGTTCAGGGGTATTTTTGATAATTTAACCATTATTTTTTTTTGGCATTTTCGTCTTAGTTGTTAATATATGTGTATTATTTTATCCTTAGGTACAATAAAGCTGCATGGTGGTTTGAGAAAACTTTGGCCTGCATTCCATCTCCTTTGAGTGAAATGTGGGAGCCTACTGTGGTTAATCTCGCCCATTCATATCGAAAATTAAAGTATGTTGGTAAAATTAATTTAAAGAACTATGGGATATATTATATCTGCTTTATCATTGGCTTAATTTTATCGTTTGAAATGTTGTTTTTTCAGATAATTCCTCTATATTTCTATGAAAGGTTTTCTTGTAGAAATGTTACCTTATTTTCTGTAAATTATACCTTGTACAAATGCTTAGGTCACTAGCATCTACAATTAGAGGTGTTCACGGTTTGGTTTGGTTTGGTTTGATTTATTTCAGATAAAAAATTGAACCACGATCTTAATTGAACCGGTTCTATTCTATAGGTTGTACAACTGTGTCCTTGAGTTCTAAAAAACTGAACGGTGCACTCTGGTTTGCAACAAATGCAAGCTGAAGTGTTTTATTGTTATTATTATTATTGCCAAAACAGGAGGGGGGATTTGGTTTAGAGACTGCGGCTAGGCTGAGGTCCAGAGAACCAAGTTTTCACATCTCTAAACTGAACTGAACCATACCAGTTTTTGAAGAGTTTTAATGAAGAAAATTGAGATCTTTTAAAAAACTGGGCTGAAACAGTTGGCTCGGTTTCTTGTTTTCCCTCCACACTTGTTAGGTAGCCTATTACTAAAGTTTACCAGAGGAGGGGTAAAATAGTCAAGGCATCAGGAAGTTAGTTACAAACAAACTGAGCGAGGGGGGGACCACGGTGTAAAAAGGGATATTGGGGATATTAGTATGGGTTTCGGGGAGTAGGGGAAGGGTAGGAAGATTTTGAGTGGTGAAAGCCTGAGGGCTGAGGGAGGAATAGAGAGGAATAGAGAGAGTGAGTCTCGAGAGTTTCCTTGTATTGTTGCTTTGAACATCTCTTTGGTGGATTATCTTTTGGTTTTTCAATATATAGTAAGGAGATACCTTACAAATTGGTATCAGAGCAATCAACCTGGGTAGACTCGGGAAAATGGCGTAGAAACGATTAGATGAGCGAATTGATGGAGTCAAAATGGAGTTTGAAGCATTCAAGGATGGTTTCCATGGGCTGCAGGATTATGTGCGGAAAATTCCTGGAATCGAAGATGCACTGGTATCTCTATCCAAATCGGTGGAGCAATTGACGATCCAAGGAGGCGAAATTAAGCGATCGATGGCCATGATGGCAACGGAGGTAGCGGGGCTCCGATCGCGTTCGACGATGACGACTGTGGAAGAAAGCGCACGACAGAAGCTCAAAGGAAAAACGAACGCTGAAGTAACGTCGATTCAGATTGAGATTTGAGACGATGGACGAAAGTCCTCTACCGGAGAAGACGGAGGACGGCTCCGGCGACCGGAATAAATTCAAGAAAGTTGAAATGCCGATCTTCGGAGGAATCGATCCGGATTCATGGCTATTATGAGCAGAGAGGTATTTTCAAATCCATAAACTTACTGATTCTGAGAAACTTATTGTAGCAATAATTAGTTTCGAGGGCGTGGCTTTTAATTGGTACCGGGGGAAAGAGGAACGCGAACCATTTAAGGATTGGTCGGATCTGAAATTGAGGTTGTTGGAACGCTTCCGACGAGCGAAGAAAGGGAGTGTCCTTGGAAGGTTCTTGGAAGTGAAGTAGGAATCGTCAGTAACCGAATACTGCTAGCAATTTGAGTTGTTAATGGCTCCTCTGCCACACTTGGCGAATGAAGTGATTGAGAACACTTTTCTAAATGGGTTGGACCCTGTGATCAAGGCTGAGGTCTTATGTTGGAGGTCGGTTGGGCTTAATGAGATGATGAAAGTGGCTTTGCTGGTTGAGGATCGTGAGGAAGCCCGGGAAGAGGCCCAAAAACCTAATAACAGAGCTCGAGCCCTAATGGCATCCTTGAAGACAGGGGGCAAAGAAGTTGTGAAAAACGTTGAACCAGTAACCACGCGAACGATTACCTTGACCAGTAATGCTATATCGAATCAAAGAAAAGAGGCTCCTATTAAACGGTTATCCGATGCAGAATTCCAGGCTCGAAAAGCGAAAGGGCTGTGTTTCCGGTGTGAGGAGCGTTATACCGTTGGTCACAGGTGTAACGCTAAAGAGCTTCGAACTCTGGTGGTACAACCTAATGGAGAGGAACTGGAAATTGTGGAAGAAGGAAACGGCCTACCTATTATGGAAGGTAATGAGGAAAAAGAAGACGTACGAGATGCAGCGGAGTTATCCATTAATTCGGTTGTTAGACTGACACCCCCAGGAACGATTAAGATGAGAGGGATGATTCAAGATGAGCCTGTGGTAGTTCTTATTGATTGTGGCGCCACCCACAATTTCATAGCCCAACAAGTAATAGAGAAATTGCAGCTTCCATTGACTGACACTTCGAATTACAGAATTATAGTAGGTACAGGGTCAACGATTAAAGGGAAAAGCATTTGCAAAGGGGTGGCTGTTAATCTGGGAGAGCTTACCGTTATTGAGAACTTCTTGCCCTTAGAATTAAAAGGAGTGGATGTCATTTTGGGAATGATGTGGTTACACACCCTAGGGGAAACAAGAGTACATTGGCCGTCTTCGACGATCAAGATTGAAACTGAAAATAACCAAGTCGTTACCCTTAGAGGTGATCTAAGTTTGACTAAAACAAAGGTTTCATTGAAGAGGTTGATGAAGGAGTGGGACGAGAACGACCAAGGCTTTCTGGTGGAGTTGAAAGCCCTTCAAGCAGTCGAATTAAATGCTGAAACAGAGAGTGTTATCTCATCGGAGGAAATGCCTTCCATAGTTTGCCAATTACTTCAAAAGTAGTATGATGTCTTTAACATGCCTGAAGGTCCCGCCAGTTAGAGACATAGATCACCGCATTCACTTGCAAGAAGGAGTGCAACCAGTCAATGTTCGCCCCTATAGGTATCCCCATATGCAAAAAGCTGAGATAGAGAAACTGGTAGAAGAGATGTTGCACTCTGGAATCATCAGGCCAAGTGTGAGTCCTTATTCTAGTCCAGTCATTTTGGTCAAGAAGAAGATAGGGGGATGGAGGTTTTGTGTTGATTATAGAGTGTTAAATAACGTCACAATTCCGGATAAATTTCCCATACTGGTTGTTGAGGAGCTATTGGATGAGTTGAATGGTTCAAGTGTGTATTCAAAAATTGATTTGAAATCTGGCTATCATCAAATAAGAATTCACCCGGATGATATTCAGAAAACGACATTCCGAACACACGAGGGCCATTATGAATTCTTGGTCATGCCTTTTGGGTTGACCAATGCTCCTTCCACCTTCTAGGCATTGATGAATAGGATCTTCAGGCCATTTTTGAGAAAGTTCATTTTGGTCTTCTTCGATGACATTTTAATTTACAGCACCAGTAATGATGAACATGTTAAGCATTTGGGAATTGTTTTTGAGGTTTTGAGGGAGAATCAATTGTATGCAAACCAGCTGAAATGTCAGTTTATGAGGGAGAAAATTGAGTATTTGGGTCATTGGATTTCAGCGGCTGGCGTAGAAGCAGATGCTGAAAAAATTCGAGCAATGGTTGAGTGGCCACAACCCACGAATATAAAGGAACTGAGAGGATTCTTAGGTTTGATTGGTTATTATAGACGGTTTGTGAAACATTATGGGGAGATGGCAGCACCATTGTCACAATTGCTCAAAAAAGGGGCCTTCCAATGGGATGAGCAGGCTACGGTTGCTTTTGACAAGCTAAAGAGTGCCATGGTGACATTGCCAGTGTTAGCGTTGCCCGATTTCAGTCAGCCATTTGTTGTTGAATCCGATGCTTCAGGGACTGGTCTGGGGGGCAGTTCTTTCTCAGGGCAAAGTCCAATAGCCTTCTTCAGTCATACATTGTCTCAAATAGCCCAATCCAAATCGATATATGAAAGGGAACTCATGGCCATAGTACTGGCTGTACAGAGATGGAGGCTGTATCTGCTTGGGAAGAAGTTCATTGTGCAAACAGACCAATGTGCATTAACGTATCTGTTGGGTCAGCGAGTGGTCCAACCTCAATACCAACGATGGGTCTCTAAGCTTTTGGGGTATGATTTTGAGGTTCAATACCGACCAGGCCAAGAGAATAAAACTGTTGATGCTTTCTCAAGAATTCCACCGACTGTACATATGGCAATGTTGACAGTGCCATCCATTTTGGATGTCAGTATAGTAGTTGAGGAGGTGAGAGCTAATCCTAAACTCCAAAAGATCATTCAACAGCTGCAGGAGGACGAGGATAGTGTGCCACGTTTTTCTATTCAACATGGCAACTTAATGTACAAAGGTTGTCTGGTATTAACCAAAGATTCGACTTTAATTCCCGCGGTGTTGCATGCCTTCCATGACTCTGTGTTAGGAGGTCACTCGGGATTTTTGAGAACCTATAAATGGCTGACGGGCGAATTATATTGGGAAGGAATGAAAAATGACACCAACAAGTATGTAGAAGAATGTTTGATATGTCAAAGGAACAAGACCTTGGCTACCTCACCCGCTGGTTTGCTGGATCCTTTAGATATCCCTGTACGAATTTGGGAAGATGTTTCCATGGATTTTGTGGGTTTCCTAAATCTGAGGGTTTTAGTGTGATTTTAGTGGTGGTGGACAGATTGAGCAAGGCGGCCCATTTCATGCCATTACAACATCCTTTTAATGCCAAGACAGTGGTAGATGTTTTTATAAAAGAAGTGGTCAGACTACATGGATATTCAGGGTCCATTGTCTCCGATAGAGATAAAATTTTTATCAGTCACTTTTGGACTAAATTATGTCGCGTGCAGGGTACTAAGCTGTGCCGGAGTACAACTTTCCATCCACAGACTGACGGCCAAACAGAGAGGGTTAATCGGTGTTTAGAGACATACTTGCGATGCTTCTGTAGTGAACGGCCTAAACAATGGAGGAGATGTCTGCATTGGGCAGAATATTGGTATAATACTACTTTCCATATATCCATTGGTATTACGCCGTTTCAAGCTGTTTATGGGCGTCCTCCTCCTCCACTCCTATCTTATGAAGAGGTAAAAACAGCCAATGCAATGTTGGAACGACAACTAAGTGAACGAGATATAGTGCTGAATGTGCTGAAAGAACACTTGCGGGTAGCGCAAAACCAAATGAAAAAATTTGCAGACAAGAAACGATCGGAGGTAAATTTTGAAGAGGGCGATGCTGTTTTCTTGAAGATTTGGCCGTATAGGCAAGTGTCTTTAGCCAAAAGGAGGAATGAGAAGTTAGCTCCAAAGTATTTTGGACCTTATCGAGTCGACAAAAAGATTGGGAAGGTGGCTTATAGGTTATAGTTACCGGCAGACTCCAAAATCCATTCGATTTTTCATGTGTCCCAGCTGAAGAAAATTTTGGGAGTACAACACGAAGTTGTAGAGGGACCACCAATGATTAGTGAAGACTATGAGTGGATTGCCGAGCCTCAGGAGATTTTTGCTGACAGAGTTAACGAGCACACAAGTGAACCAGAGGTGTTAGTAAGTTGGAAGGATCTACCTCCTCATGAAGCAACTTGGGTAACGGTGCACACCATGACTAATCAATTTCCTTCTTTCAACCTTGAGGACAAGGTTTCTGCAAATGAGGGGAGTAATGTTAGGCAGCCTATTACTAAAGTTTACCAGAGGAGGGGTAAAATAGTCAAGGCATTAGGAAGTTAGTTACAAACAAACTGAGCGAGGGGGGGACCACGGTGTAAAAAGGGATATTGGGGATATTAGTATGGGTTTCGGGGAGAGGGGAAGGGTAGGAAGATTTTTGAGTGGTGAAAGCCTGAGGGCTGAGGGAGGAATAGAGAGAGTGAGTCTCGAGAGTTTCCTTGTATTGTTGCTTTGAATATCTCTTCGGTGGATTATCTTTTGGTTTTTCAATATATAGTAAGGAGATACCTTACAATAGGAATGGCAGCCTAATCCTTGCATAGTTTTTAATCTTCTCAAATAGGTTGGTATTATAAACTATTTTAACGGTAATATGGAACATGTTTTATGTTAGTGCACTAATTCCTGGTTTATAACAAATTTGGTTGACCCTAATTGTTTTTATGCTAGGATGTACCGTGAAGCAATTACATACTATGAGAAAGCACTTGCGTTATCAACAAGAAGTCTTAGCACTTATGCTGGTCTTGCATATACTTATCATTTGCAGGTACTTGAATATTTCAAGTCTTCTCTTCTCTTTTCTTTTTCATGTTTTGTTTATCAATGTGGTTTTTATGTTTACCACTTCAGTTTTCTAATGTTATTATAGTCACATAGTGCATGTTGTATCAACTTTTTATTAGCTTTAGTCCTGTGAGAATCAGCATCGTAAATGGGTTGGAAATGCTCTCTAATATCCGTTACTGGGATGAACCCTGCTTTCGGCAGTTTTGCGCTAGAGTTTCAGTTTGAAGGGACTGGGTTTGCATCTTCTCTTTCTGTAGTCTTTCCTAGTGTACTAGATGTGTTTGGGGGGGGGGGGGGGGGGGGGGGTGAACTTGGATTGTTATTGAACACCCCAAGTATCTGGTTTAAGCATATTTGTCTAAGCTTCTTAAAATAAGTTTCTCTGTCCTTTTATGCAGGATCATTTTACTGCAGCCATTACATACTACCACAAGGTAAGTTAATACTGGCTTTGTTTTAGTTTCGTAACTCTATTCTGCATTCTTACCTTACAAATTTGACCTATCCTGATATACTGATTTGTGTACCTTCGACATAAGTGATGCTGTTTTAGTTGTTGCGATGGATTTTTTTTTTGTTGACAATTATGGGTCATAGTAGAGCATTGATGTTAGCTTCAAATCATCATTTTTTATAATCCACAATCTATTAGGAACATTATGTTTAACTTATCTTAAACTATCCTATGGGACATCAGAGTTACAAAATCAGATGCAGTAAACAATTAATTGAACAGTCTCTAGCATATTGTAGCTGATGGTATTGGCATTATCGTGCAATGAATGAATATTAGTATCGAGAATCTGGGCACAATATCTTATTTAAGCATTCATCAGTCTGATTCTGCTCTCATTTGTTCTTGCCCGTGAATCAGGCTTTGTGGCTGAAACCAGATGATCAGTTCTGCACTGAAATGTTAAGTTTAGCCCTTATGGACGAATGCCAAAATGGGGTGGATCCAAAGGCAGACCTTCGGCGAAGTGAGGTCTTTGTTTAATTGGGGCATATTCGAGTCTTTACACCACAATCATGTTTGTACAATATTTTTTAAAATTTGTGAATTAGGTCGGTCGTAGCTTATATAATCATTAATTTAATTCTTGTACCAAAGAAGAATCCAAGATATACAATAACAATTCTGCTCTTTTTTGTTTTCCAATTAATATATAATTTATTTGAGTTTCCTTATTCCTTACAAGTAAGGTTGAAGTACGATTGTCTATATATTATTTGTTTGAAGAGCATGGCAACTACTATTCTCCTCGGACCCATACCAATAACAGGGTTTTTTTAAAAATCTTTTTTGGGGGTAATATCCTTATTACTTTGGGGAGACTATTATATACCTCTTACTTTGCTTTTTTTTTTTTTTCCCTAACATAACGATTAACTATTCGTCTTGGAGAGAAGGGATGTTTGTTTTTGGAGTCCTGACTCCACTGTGGACTTTTCTTGTAGCTCTTTTTTTCGGTGGTTGATAAATCCCTTTCCGGTTAGGGAGTTGGTTTTTTTCTCATTTGTGGAAGGTGAAAGTTCCAAAGAAGGTTTAATTCTGCTCTTTTTTGTTTTCCAATTAATATATAATTTATTTGAGTTTCCTTATTCCTTACAAGTAAGGTTGAAGTACGATTGTCTATATATTATTTGTTTGAAGAGCATGGCAACTACTATTCTCCTCGGACCCATACCAATTACAGGGTTTTTTTAAAAATCTTTTTTGGGGGTAATATCCTTATTACTTTGGGGAGACTATTATATACCTCTTACTTTGCTTTTTTTTTTTTTTACCTAACATAACGATTAACTATTCGTCTTGGAGAGAAGGGATGTTTGTTTTTGGAGTCCTGACTCCACTGTGGACTTTTCTTGTAGCTCTTTTTTTCGGTGGTTGATAAATCCCTTTCCGGTTAGGGAGTTGGTTTTTTTCTCATTTGTGGAAGGTGAAAGTTCCAAAGAAGGTTTAATTCTTTGTGTGGCAAGTTATCCACGGGAGGGTTAATACTTTTGTTAGGCTTTCGAGGGAGGTAGATTTTGATCACTTGCTTTGGGGTTGCAACTTTGCTCTTGCCGTATGGTGTCTCTTTTTCGACAAGTTTGGCTTTCAATTTGTGAGACACATAAGTTGCAGGGAGAGGATCGAGGAGGTCCTCCATCTTCCTTTTCGTGAGAAGGGGAGTTTTTTTATGGCAGGTGGGAATTTGTGCTGTTTTATGGGGTTGTGGGGGTGAGAAATAATAGAATCGCAGAGGAATTGAAAGAATCCATAGTGATGTTTGGTCTTCAATCAAGTTCTATGTTTCTCTTTGGGCGTCAGTTTCTAAGATCTTTTTGAATTATTTGCATGGTCTCATTTTACTTGATTGGAACCCCTTTTCTCTAGTTAGGTTCCTTTTGTGGGCTTGGTTTTTTTGGATGTCCTTGTATTCTTTCATTTTTTCTCAATGAATGCGCAGTTTCTTTTTAAAAAATAAAATAAAATAAATTTTTTTCTGGTTATATGCCTTGAAGAATTTCACTATATTCTGTCAAAATCTCCTGATATAAACCTTGGAAGCTTGCATTTGGATATTTATGGTAGAATAGAATATAAATAGATGATTTATAAAATCCCTCTACCAAGTGGGTTGTATTAGTACTACTGTGCTACTGGATCTTAGTAAACAAACCCAACAGAAATGGTTAAATTTAGGAACCCCATCTCAAGGAATTCATCATTAGAAGTAGAAAAGCTGAGCAAAATAGATGTCTGCTACATATGTGGTTGTGTTCTTTGATGCAGATAACTGAAAACCTTGGCATTTGTATCTAAGTGCAAGAAAGGTAAGGTAGAGATGTCCCTGGATAGGATAGACAAAGACAGAGATAGAAATTATTGAAGGTTTCAGAACTTATTATTTCAGACCAACTTCTTTTGAGACTACTCCTTGGCTTTGAAGAATGGGCAGCCAACTGAAGCAGCTGAATCTTTCTCATTGTTTTGGGTTTCTGAGGCAGTTTTAATTTTCCCCTTCAAAAGACCTCCAAATAGCTCTGCTGGATCATAGTATATATGAGCTTCTTCAACCTTCAGTGATTCATCAACCTGTCCAAATATCATACACAGCCAACTTTCAAGATTATAATATATAGAAAAGTGCTTAATTTAGGTAGGTTTAGATATATCTCAACTTTACCTTGAGAGTTCCCAAGCCATAGAATTGAACCAGTTCACCAGTTGGGGGATGACCTTTGTAAGGTCCTTCAAAGAAACCCCAATGCCTGAACTTGTAGGCAATCAAAGGAGGACCTGAATAAACCTCTATAACTTCCCATGCAAATCCTCTTGGAAAACATGTCCTAAATGCTTCATGAGATGATTCAAATGTCTCTTTGTCTGCCTTGTAATACTGAAACTCCTCTGGTAGAGAACTCTTCAGCAATGCATTGTAGCTTCCAAGTTTCAATGTTTCTTCTCCTGACAACCCCTCTCTTCCTACATACCAGAGAGAAAACTGAGTTTATATATGAAAATATTACCTTCCATGAACTATTATTAGGGTAGCTATAATGTCATCCCTTCCAAATTTTAATTTTATGATTTAAGAATTGTTGTAGTGTTGTAGATCCAGGGGATTGCATGTAAGTTAGCCCAAACATTTATGGACAACATCCAAAAGAAATTTCAAGACTTTTTTAAAACGACATTCAATATATCCACCCATTGTAATTAACAAGTTTGTGCATCTTGTTCTATTTGAGTAATAAATTGATCTCCAAAGCCCCTTTTGTAGGGGGCGATTTGAACTAGAAAAAGAATGATCTCCAAAATTGTTTTTGTTGGAGATTTGAACTTAGAATGGAAATCTTACACATGCTTATGTGACCCACATGACTTTGTTTAAATGGATTATCCAAAAATCTCTGTTTCTTAATAGTAAAGAAATTTCTATTGTTATGAATCCCCATGGTCCACCATTTATCAAGGAATAACATCTCTTTAAGTTGGTTGGTTAGTTGAGAAACACTTTTTTTTTCCCATATGCATGTATCTGTCAGTCAATCAGTGTTTTCTTTACCTTTTTCTCTCTCTTGAATTTAATTACATGACGTATATATATATATGTAACAAAGAAACAGAAAAACTACTTACCATTGACAAAAAGCTTGAACTTGTCAGGGATTATGGTGTTGAAATCCTGTAATTTAGTCTTGTGGGAAAGCTCCATCTCCCATGATTTTATAGCATTTTGCACTGTTTCTTCCAGAGATCCTTTTGGCCACTCCTACCAGAAACAAAACAAAGTAACATATGATATTATGAAGACTTGAGACACAGAGATGAAAGGGAAGTGAAAAACCCCACCCAAAACTCAGTTCTCAAGTGCCAATCCGAGTATAGCTTAGTGAATAAAACATCAATTACTATCGACCACAAAGGTCGATGGTTCGATCCCCGTCCCCCCAATTGTTGAACTCAAAAGAAAAGAAAAAGAAAAGCTTGGTTCTTATCTCAAATCATTTACATCTAGAAAGAGAGGAAAGGAAAGTAAAGAAGTGTTAAAAAAAAGAACCTTGGTTCTGCCATCTTCAAAGAGCTGGTTAACAGTTTCATAAGATGGGGGCTTCCCATGCCTCCAGTGAATAGTAGGAGGCTCTAAATGCAAGAAAACTCTGTACTTATCAGCTGGAACAATGGTTTCCTCAGTGCTCATGTTTAATGGATTTCTTCCTTCAACAAAACTGTGGTGGTGGTGGACACAGTAGCCAGTTATGTGGTTTTATAGGTGGGAAATGTGTCTCCTTCTCCCTTCATTTATTTCTTTTGAACATTTGACCTTTTTTTTTTTAATGTCTCTTTCTCTCTCTCCTTTAATTTTTTATAATCTCTGAAAATGAATCCTCAACTTGGTCCAATAGTTGTCATCTCTTACATGTCACTATCCTATGAATATGGATAATTCTTGACTCCATACCGGTATACAAGAATTCTCCTGCCCCCCACCATTCAATGGTTGACAACAAGAAGAGAGAAAACACAACTAGGATACTGGTATGCAGTTAAGGATGATCCCATGAATATTGTGTCAAGTTGAACCTAAAATGTTGCTTGAGATGCCGAGGGAATGTCGAAATGTTGGGAAAAAAAAAAAAATGTTGACAAATGTTGATGAAATCTCGAGAAACATTGATCATCTCTATAATTTCTGTTTACCTTTTCATGCTCCCTCTTCTTGACCTCTTGACATAAAAGTTTTTTAAATTATGTAGTTATTTTTGAAGTTTAATGTAATATCTTGAAATCGTGCACTGTTTTACAAAATGTTGTATTAAGTTTATGGTTTTTATTTGTATGTATAATTTCAATGTCATAGAGTTATTATATTTTTTTCTTTTACAATTATTTATCCTATATCAAGATCTGATATGTCTCTTAGTTATGTAACCACACAAATATTATTTAGGTTTTTGAATATAATTATTAAAAACAATGAGTTTATATTATAATTAAGTTACAATCAAGTCTTATTTATTAATTGAAATAATTTTCATTAGTTTTCATGTTTACTATGATTTTTCTCAAAATTTTAGTTGACATTGACCTTTTTAATATAAATATTACTTATATTTTTAGATATGGTAGAAAATGGTAAATTATAGCTTAATTGAGTCATAATTAAAGTCTCACTTACTAATTTAAATAATTAATTTCTATCCATTTTTATAATTTTCATTATTTTTTTAGAAATTTTATTCGGCATCGACATTTTTGTAAAATTAAGACATTGACTTTTCCATCAATATCAACATTTTGAATCTCAGGTTCAACCTTTTCTTTTATATATATTGCAAGTATATTTCAAAAATTGTTTAAATCATACTATGTTTCTTGAATGTTTACACTTGTATTATTTTAGTTCTTGTATTTTTAATATTTTGTATTTTGATCCTTTGAAAGAAATTGTTATAATCTAGGTTGAGAATGTTATCTTAACCATAATTCTTACGTCATTATTCATTTCCAAATTTACACGTGGCTCTAAATAGGAGTCAACATGAGCCATGGATATTTTATTTTTATTTTTTTAATTTTATTTATTTTTTGCAAAAATTTAATGTAAGGTTCAAATTGAAATAAATTTTTATGTAAAATTCAAGAATTGAAATAGAGTATTTAAAAATACCTGGACTAAAATAGAATAGCCAAGATTACAGATCAAAATAACATTTAAATCTAAAAATGAAATATAAAGAAAAATAAGTTCAATGATGAAAATAGCCTTTCCCCTAAAATATACTAAAACGTCCCAAATAATTTTACCTTATTAAGTTAAATTTTTTGGAGTTCACTTTAATTAGTTAATTACTTCTATATCTTCATAAATATTAAATAACATTTAGATTACTTCTATGTTGTTGAACTCAAAAAAAAAAAAAAAAAATAGTACTTAATTTTTCAAAAGAAAAAAAAAAGAAAAAAAAAATATAGTACTTATAAAGTTATCAAAATTTAGCTCAACTAGTTAAAATATTATACATGTGTTTTTTAAAGGTGAGATGTTTCAATATTTATCCCCACGTTGTTGAATTAAAAAAAAAAAAAAAACTTAGAGAGAATCCCTTCCACAAGTTTTTATTTTTTATTTTTAATCTTTAATCTTGCAATATTTACATGCATCTAATGGTCAAAGTTAACATCAATCTCACTCATATGCGTCAAAAATCAACTTTATATGCAAATTCTCTTTGTTGTTGAAGTCGTGCTTCAATCATGCCCAATTCTTCCTAAGTACAGTATTATTTATCACACTAAATAGTAATTTAATTGAATTTTGCTCTTCATAATTCAAATAGTTAGTATTAAAGTTTATATTTAAATTTCATTTTAGTTTCTAACTTTCATGATATTTCTATTTCTATTTTGCTAAGATAGCATATAAGGTAAACAAATATTAAGTGACAAAATATAATAGTAACAACCCATATAATTACCTTTTTAGAAGTTTAGAAATTAAAATAGGCGATTTTAAAAAATTTAAATACCAAAATAAAATAATTTTGAAGAACCAAAATGAAATTTCAACCTAAAATTTATTGCACAACAGAAAATAAAGACGTTGCAGTAATTTGCCTTTTCTCTCCTGAATTTCTCTCTCTTCTCAATTTAATATTGGGGAAAGAGACAGACAGCGAGATTCTGACATTATTTACTATACATAATGCTTCAATTCTAAGCATCCGCATGCACCAATCTCTCTCTTTCTCTATTTTTAATTTAATTTAAGGAAAAAAACTTGGCATGTTGTATCGAAGTTTCAATTTCATCCATTTAAAACTTAATAGATTGTATTAATTTTAATCTTAAACTTTCAATTTCATCAATTTAAACCTCGAACTTGAATAAGTGTATCAATTTATACTATCGGTTAAGTTTTCTTGTCAATCCCCATTAGAAAGATTTTCCACACATCTCCAAAGTCACTGTTGCTCTATAACAAATACATATTTATTATTTTTTTTAAAAAAATAAAATTATTGAAGAAAATTAGAATAGACTCACCATAATATTTTTCAATTTCAGAACATTGTTTTTTTTTCACTTTTTATCTTCTCTGATTTTGCTGTTTTTTTTTTCATTTCATTAATTGAATGTTTTTTAATTTTAAGGCATGATTCTATTAGATCCATCAACTTTTAGTAGAAACAAAGCTTATTTGCACAATATTTTTCCTCAATGGAATAGTCTCATTCTTGAATCGGTCGCCAATATTGATTTTTTTAAAATTTCTCTTCGGCCTCAAACTCGATTTGTCCTCCATCTTCTGCAACGGACATAGGACTTTCGAAATCGCCCTTGATGGAATCTTTGTCCCCCTCATCTCCAGCATCGATGTCATTTTAATCCTCCGTAAGATTGTCGACGAGGCCGACAAGGTCGGCTACGACCAGTTCATTGTGTTAATGGGCGTCACTCTGTCCACCACTGCCTTCTTTATTCTCTCATGCATTTTAGTTGAGCTCAAACTCCTCACACCACCAAAGTCGACGAAACTGCCATGGTCGTTGCTGCCTTCAATGACGTCATCGCTTGGATCTTCTTTACACTTGTCATAATTGGTATTGACACCAAAGGTGAGGGGAACACAAGAGTCCATTTGTTTTCGTGTGAGTCCTACTTTCGAGAGTCGAGTTCGTGGTTTTCATGATGGTGGCGACCCGATCTGGAATGATTTAATTATTTTTTTGGTATATTTTTTCAAAAAATAACAAACAAGTATATATCATAGAGTAACATGTGGCTTTGGGCATGTATGGGAAACCTTTCTAACGGTGATTGAAATAGAAACTTAACCGTGGGTGTAAATTGATACATTTATTCAAGTTTGAAGTTTAAATTGATGAATTTAGGGTTAAAATTGATACAATTTGTCAAGTTTGAGGTTTAAATTGATAAGATTGAAAGTTTAGGGTTAAAATTGATACAACCTGCCAAATTTATGGTCAAAATTGATTTTTTTTTCTTAATTTAATTATTTTTATTTATTTTTTTTTGAAAACAAATAAATGAAATCACAAAAAGAAAACAAAATACACAGAACTTACTTCACACAACCAGGGAAACAATTTTTGTTACCGGAAAGTAATCTACTAGCCAATTTGAGCATATATGTTTGGTGGATAAGATATTAATTATAATTTCAAAGATCGATGATTCGATCTCTAAGCCCGCAATTGTTGGAGTAATTGTTGAACTCCAAAAGGAAAAAAAAAATCTACTTGTAAATTTTATTTAACACCTAAAAATTAACCACCACACTGATACAATATAATTTTTTATTATTTATTTATTTTTTTTTGCAAGGTAAAAGTTTTGTGAATCTGTCAGACCGCCATACGACCATCCCAGCAGGACAGAGCCTAGCCGAGAACGATCCTCTACCGCCGCAGGACCAAAGGGTCCGTTGAGCAGTTAATCACAGCATTAACAAAAAAGTCAACCAATTATCAATAATTGGAGGGGCATTAATGATATAATATAGTATAGTTGGGGAGCGTAATAATTGAGAATGAGATGTGACAAAACGATTTTTTTTTTTATTTTTTTTTATTTTTAAGTTCAACGGTACGTGGGGTGAGAGATTCAAATACTTTATGCCAGTTGAATTATGCTCGCAGATATGATAAAAAGATTAATCTTATAAAATTTTCTTTTTATTATGAGCCCTATTCCCTCTATGTCACAACTTGCTTTTACTACAAGAGGCCTTCTTAATCACAAACTTTTTCAAACGACCTTTAAATTGGGGAAGTATGAACTTTTATTTTATTATTATTTTTTTGAGTTCAACAATATGTGATGAGGAAAATTCGAACCTTTGACCTCTTAGTCGAGATTACATACTTTATGCCAGTTAAACTATGCTCATGTTGACAGAAAAATGTAAACTATTGAATGAAATACCTAATTTATTAATTAATATGTGTATTATAAGTAGAATTCAAAATATACAATATTTAAAGATTGTGTCAAGAATCACTAGAAAAGTGGAAACAAGATCGGATATAATTTAAATGCTATGAGAAAATCTATAAAATCTTTGGTAGACAGAACCAAACATTAGTTTTCAATCATGAGGTGAATGGAATAATCCTAAAGTTACTACAAATTAATAATTTGAATACCTTGAGTTGTCAAAGTGAAAGATTAGTTTGGTGCTTTTTCCCCCTAATTAATATATAGAATACTCTCATAATTATTCATACCAATTAGAGCATTTTTTTTTTTGGGGGGGGGGGGGGGGGGGGGGGGGGGGGGGTTAATATCATCCTTGGTACTTTGAGAGAGTTGCGGAGACTATTGTGGTCCTTTTTATTACCATAACATAACATAAATTTTCTTTCTTGAGTTTAACAATACATATGGTAGAAAAATATTTGAACTTTTGACCTACTGATCGAAAGTGTATATGCCTTAACTATTTGAGTTATGCTCATGTTAGCATTATATTATGATAGAAATTTGATGGCGAGGATTGGAGTTGCAATTTGAGATATAGTAGCCAAAAAAAATTAAGAAATTAAAAGCAGAGAGATTGAGGGAACGTTGCTTTTTGTGTGTTGCTCAATGAATTCTCCCAAGGAGAAGGAGAAAATATTTATACATATAGAAGGATCCTGTAGGATCTGAAGAGAAAGGAACTGCCAACCACTCCATATAAATATAATCAACAAGAAGATAAGGATTTCTAATTGTCTGTGACAGAATATTTGGAGAAGTAGCTAAATAGGCTAGCAGAATAAATAATTAATCTTGTTTAATGATTTCAATTTAATCTTTAATACTCAACTAAATATGTGTTTAGTCTTTAATATTTGAATATTCTTTTGATTTAATTCCATTTAACAGATTTCAATTTAGTCTTTAATATTCGACTAAATACAATATTTGAATGTTCTTCCGATTTAATCTCAAATTTAGTTTCTTATGATTTAACATAATAGATGCAAAATATGGTTAATGATTAGCTTACTTGACATAATATTGAATGAGTAGTTGGCTGAAATTTTAGAGGAAGAACAAAGTCACCTAGGGAAGGAAAAGTTGGGATTTTGGCTTACTTCTTAAAAATTTAGAGATAAAATTTTTCTTGGTAAGGTGGTTTAATTCCGCTAATCTAAATTTTTGCTAAACAAACTATCATACCACATCAATTTAACCATGAACAACATTTTAACATCCATCAAGATAAAGGGTACTATTGGAAACTATTACAGGGACTCAATTGAAAAAACACTTGATTTCTGCTGGGCACTGTCTAAAACCTCTTGTCATAAACCTTGGAAGCTTGCAATTTGATAGTTAGATAATTTATTAAAACCTTGGGACTCTTCCAAGTGATTGTTTTAGTATACTACAATGTGATAAAGCATATAAATAAACAAACCAACAGAAATAGTTTAATTAGGAAAGTCCATCCTGAAAACTTTATCATTTAAAAAGTAGATATATTGCTCTATAATGTCCTGAGACATTCTTCTTTATTGTGGATTTAACTTAAGCCCTATAACCTGTCAAAAAAAAAAAAAAAAAAAACTTAAGCCCTATAGGAAAAATCCAGTTGGTTTTTCTTTAGGAATTATTTTATGTTGAGAGAGTGTATTGGATACATAGAATTTATTGAAGGTTACAATTACATAAAACATATATATTTCAGACAAACATTTTATTTTTTGAACTAGTTGTTGAGTTTGGAGAATGGGCAGGCAGCTGAATCAGCTGAATGTTTGTCATTGTTGTATTGGGTTTTGGATTCTGAGGCAGTTTTTTTCCCCTTTAAAAGACCTCCAAATAGCTCTACTGGATCATAGTAGACATCAACTTCTTCAGCCTTCATTGATGAATCTACCTGTGCAAAATATCATCATGATACTCATTTAACTTTCAAAGAATATAAAAATCCTCAAAAATGATAATTTCTAATATAATTTCAATATAGTTTTCACACACACACATGTATCTAGCTACCCATTTTAATGTTTTTTAGAATAATTTTGAAGCACACACTTTTTAGGGCGTATTTTAATTAATGAAAATACTAATTTTCAAGACACTACTAGCCACTAAATATATTAGCTTGTTTTGATTAGCAATCCAGGTTTAAAATTTTGTATCTGGGTTGTTTCAAATAATATGGACAAGTTTAACTATCATGAGTGGTAAAAGATCAACATAGAAGGAATGAGTTTAAACTACGGTGGCCACCCACTTGAGATATAATAGTTTTTGAGTTTCTTTGCTAATTAAATATAGTAGAGTCAAACGGTTATGCTTGTGATTAGTCGAGATGCATTCAAACTGGTTTGAACACTTTACCTTGAGAGTTCCCAAGCCATAGAATTGAACCAATTCACCAGTTGGGGAGAGGCCTTTGTAAGGTCCTTCAAAGAAACCCCAATGCCTAAACTTGAAGGCAATCAAAGGAGGACTTGAATAAACCTCTATAACTTCCCATGCAAATCCTCTTGGAAAACAAAGAGCTAAATGCTTCATAAGCTGATTCAAATGTCTCTTCATCTGCTTTAAAATAGTGGTACTCCTTTGGTAGAGAATTCTTCAACAATGCATGGAAGACTCCAAGCCTCAGTATTTCTTCACCTGACAGTCCCTCTCTCCCTACATTAATACCAGAGAGAAAAAAAGTTGGAGTTTTTATGGATTAATTTAGGGTAAGTTGCAAAATCCTTCCATTAACAGTTATTAGTAGCCCAGGGTGTGTTTGTGCATTTGTGAGTTGAGTTCAGATGAGTTTCGTGATATTTTAGACGACCCAATTTAATAATTTGGGCGGACTCAAACAACTTTTCTTATGTTATAAAAAAAACTGAACCAACCCCATAAAAATCCTAGTTAAAGTTTGGTTGATTTAGTTCTATCGAATTAGAGACAAACAACAAAAAATAACAAGTATTCAATTTCGTTAATTTCTAAAGTTGGAAACTTTGAAATTTGAAAATTAATATGAGAGGGAGAGATTGTTATATAGTTTGGCTCGTTTGAATTTAGTGCATGAATCTAACCTAAACCAAATAAATTTTAAACCCAACTTAAACCATGAAGTCCGAGTTTGGTTGGGTTATTATTGCTCATATTTTTTGGGTAGTCGAGGTTTAATTTTCTTAACATCCCTAGTTATTAGGGTAGTTGCAATTTCAGCTTCGAATTTTTAATATGATTATTTGTACCATAAAATCTTAAGGATTGTAGCAATGTTATCCTAGTGTCGTTAAATTTATTAAAATGGTATAAATTAAGATTCTTTTGAGTTTTAACCCAATCATGTTCTTTCTGAAAATAGATAAATGATCTCCAAAGTTTCGAATAGTAGAGGACTTCACGACCGGGCTAAACGTTTCAAAAAAGTCTATCCCCGAGCTTTGATGAAAGCCTTTGGCGACTAACCTGGCTTTATACCTTTGTATAGACCCATCCACGTTTCGTTTGATTCGAAAAATCCATTTGTTACCCACAACATTATAAGAGTCATTGGCAGGAACTAAGTGCCATGTATTATTAGCCATCAAGGCCGAGTATTCCTGGTCCATAGCTTTCTTCCATTGAGGAGTATTAAGTGCATCCCTCACTCGCGTAGGTTCAGTTAAGGACCAGTCAGTGTGAGACAATTTCGACAGCCACGCCTTTGGCTTAAAGATACCATCCTTCCCGCGAGTAATCATAGGATGGGTAGATTGGAGAGGAACAGTGGAAGAAATAGAAGAAACCGAGAGATCAGGAGAAGGAGAGTCAGAAAGCAGATTGGGATCAATGTGTGGTAAAGGTGAGGACGATGGAGCCAAGGTGGGAAGTGGAGGTGGGTTCAAATCAGAAAAAGACACAGGGGAAGAGGTGGAGATAGGAGTTGGAATATGGGAGGATGGTGGTGAACCAGCTTCATGACTCACAGGTAAAGATCTGGATGAGGTGTGAAGATTGGAGTTAGACACGTGGGATGGAGAATAGGCAGCTGGTAGAAGAGGTGAATGACACGGATTACGGTCTTGGGTGTGAGGAGTGGCTGGGATAGTGAGTTGTGGAGGGGAGGGGAACCATATAACAGGAGATGGAGACGGTTGCGAAGATTGACCCAACACCGAAGACGTGGAGTTGTGCTGAAGCCATGTACTATATGCAAAAGGAAAATCTTGTTCATTAAACCTTACATGGCGAGAAATAAATACGTGGCCATCGGAGTTTATGCATTTAAAACCTTTGTGAGAAGAGCTTGGACCCAGATATACACATCGCTGAGAATGAAAACCAAACTTGTGAGCTTGATAAGGTTTTAAATTCGGAAAACAAGAACAACCAAAAGTCTTCAACTGAGCAAAGTCAAATTTCTTACCAGTCATCAATTCACTGGGAGATTTACCGTTTAAAACGGGCGTAGGAAACCCATTAATCAGTGTTGTGGCAACGAGGATTGCATCCCACCAAAACATCAAAGGCATAGTCGCCTGAGCCAACAATGTGAGACAGGTCTCGACTAGGTGACGATGTTTTCTCTCTGCCCTCCCATTTTGCACCGAAGTATATTGGCATGAGTACCGTGATAAGATTCCAAGTTGACTGCATATTTTATGGACTTTCAGAAACTCTCCGCCATTGTCTGATTGAAAGCTCTTAATTCCTCTATTGAACTTAGTTTTTATCATATTGAGAAAGTGTTGGAAGGCATTCACGGTATCACTCTTTTGTTTTAAAGGGTAAACCCACACATATCTGCTATAGTCATCTAAGAATAGAACATAGTAGCGGAACCCCTCACGAGATAACAATGGAGCTGGTCCCCAAAGGTCCGAATGAATAAGTTCAAAACATTCTTTTGCTCGAGACTCAGACACAGAGAAAGGTAATGCATGTGCTTTTCCATATTGACATGAATTGCAAAAACCAAGATCTTCATTTCCTTTAACTGGAAGATTACATTCTCTAATTATCAACTCAAGTATGTTAGTTGATGGATGACCAAGACGTCGATGCCAAAATGTCTTGGTTACAACAACATCAGTATTAAAAACAGACACTAGGACATTATTATTTTTGTACAGAGGTGATGTTCTAACTTTCTCAGGATTTTGAGAGACATCCACTGGTTCCACCTTTGCATTCCTTAGACTATAAAGACCATCTCTAAGCTCCCCTTTCAGCACTATTTTTCCTGAGTCCTTGTCCTTAATAAGACAACAATCATTATGGAATTCAACAAAAACATTATTGTCTTGAGCTAACTTTGAAATACTAATAAGATTCAATGCTATATCAGGAACACACATAATATCTTTCAACTTCAACTTGTATTTCCCATCTGTTAAGCAAGAGTTTCCTATATATGTAATAGGTATTTTAGATCCATTACCTACTGTTAAAGATTCCATACCTCCATACTCAGTAGGATTTGCCAGATTTCCACACTCAGCTGTGACATGATTTGTGGCTCCACTGTCTGCATACCATGAAGAGTCAGCCACAGTCTCAGGTGTAGCCAAAAAAGGATTGTTGAGACTGTTTGGAGTAGTCACATAAGCACTTGGTGGCTGGGGAACTGATGCAGAAGACATATTTACAAACTGTTGCTGATTGATAGTTCCTCCTCTGTTTTGGTTAGCCACAGGAGCAAAATCTTTATTAAAACGATTGTAGCACACTAACGCAGTGTGACCTACCTTGCCACAAACCTGACATGTAGGTCTATTGTTAGAAGTGTTGTAGCCTCTTCCTCTGCTTCTTCCTCTTGAAAAATTGTTTCCACCTCTTTGTCCACTGTTATAACCTTGACGATGGAAACTGTTACCATAGTTTTGCTGCTGTTGTCGTTGAGGAATATTTCCTTTGTTGGTAATCACATTCACTGAAGCATTATGTCCAAACGTGACATTGCTTCGTTGAGTATTCTGAAACTCCAGTCGTTTCTCAAACATGAGGAGGTCATTTTGAGCATCAGCTCACGATATATCTAGTTTGCCTTGAATTCCAACAACCACAGGATTGTACTCCTCATCGAGTCCAAGTAAGACCTGCGAAATCAACGATCTAGTGGCTACTGGGCTACCAGCTTGACCAAGATTGTCAGCATGACACTTCATAACTCGTAAGTATTCTGACATTTTCAAATTACCTTTACGCGTTTGTTGAAAAATTTGACGCAGGTAGTTTTCCTCCGCCCTTGACTGAATGCCAAAGAGTGTTTGAATAGCATTCCACAGTTCTTTTGCAGTGTTGCAGCCCATCACTTGAGTAGCGACTTCCGATGTCATAGAGTTGTATAACCAACCGATTAGCAACTGATCCACCATGACCCACGATTCGTAGAGAGGATTAATTGATGTTGCTTCCGCTGGGCATGACACACTCTCTCCAACCATTTCCGAGCTTGATGATGCTCCTTCAGCTACTGTTTGTTGAACAAACATAGGTGGGCAGGGCTTCGTTCCCAATAGATGACTCTTCAGTTTGTAGCTACGGAGTATAGGAAGAGCAAAATTTTTCCATAACAAAAAATTTCCTCTCTCAAGTTTTATCGTAGTTACCTGATTCAAGAGTTGATTCAATGGAGGGCTGCTGAAGTGAGTTGTTCCGGTGGTCAAGGGCAGCAATCCAGCAAATGAGGCGTTGGCCATTGAAGCTCTGATACCAAATTACGAATTGAAGATAGAGGATTTGTGAGAGAAAATCTCGATTTCTTCATTCATCTTGTACAGTGATAAAACACTGCTTATAAAGGACAGAGGTGAGACACCAAAGAATAATAAAATAATACAAAATACAAAAAGTGTGAAACAGATGACAACGAATAATAGGTGTACACATTGAAGGGAAAAATCCCTAACCAAAGACGTTATGAGAAATCTTCTGGAACATTGTATTTCTCTTTGGGCCAACTTCTTTGATTCACAACTAATAGTTTTGGGCCTGCAGTCCCTTCACGTGGACTCAATTCACATGTTGGGCCTTTACCTTTATCTCTTGGGCTCTTGTCCTCAATATCCCCCCGCAAACGAAGGGGTAACTTAACCACCCCGAGTTTGGAGCGCAGCAGATGGAATTGAGAATGAGTTAACGATTTGGTCAGGCAGTCTGCAATTTGGTCAGCCGTAGGAACGTACCGAATCTCAAGTGTTGCTATATTGTAGGGAGAGATTTGAATTTTGGATAGAAAACCTAGCTATATCTCTCAATGTCACCCACATGACTTTGTTTAAAATGAAATGTCAAATAAATCTAGATTTCTTAATAGTAAAAATTTTCTATTGTTTATTAAGTCCCATGGCAAACATCTATCAAGCAATTTATAACATCTCTTTAAAATTTCTTTCTTTCTCTCCTATACTTGAGATTGTTTACTTTAATAACTCTTTAAAAACAATCTAGTTTTTGTCAATTTGCAGGTAATTGAACGAGAGACCAAAAAGTAAGTGGGATCTCCACCCATTTAACTAGAAAGGTAATAATTAATGTCCGTTTAATAATCATTTGATTTTCAATTTTTAGTTTTTGAAAATTGTGCTTGTTTTCTTATCATTTCTCTACACTGAGTTTCATATTTCTTAAGAAAATATTTGAGTTCTTAGCCAAATACCAAAAACAAAAACAAGTTTTTGAAAACTACTTTTTTTAGTTTTCACAACTTGACTTGATTTTTGAAAATATACGTAAAAAGTAGATAATAAAACAACGAAAACCATGAGCAAAAATAGTTTTTAAAGACTTAATTTTCAAAAACTAAAAAACCAAAAATCAAATAGTTATCAAACGGGACCTAAGTTGGAGCTTGAGTTGGTTGGTTGAGACTTGAGAGACTTTTTACTGGCATATATGTGTTATTTAGTCAGTGTTGTTTGCCTTTTTCTTCCTTAGATTAAATATATATTGAACTCTCTGGTGTTTAAAAAGTTTCCATTTATTTCATTTCATTTTAACATTTTTCAGTTACACTCTTTCCATTAGTAAATGTTAAAATTAGCTAAATGAAAAACTTACCTAACATGATATTTATTGAAAATTGACACAGAAATCTAGAGGAGAAACGACTATGCCACTAATTGAGAGAGTAAAATTACTAATTCCTCTCCCAAAAATCTTAGAAAAGTGGGTAGAAATTTCGAGTATGACATAACTTTCTAAAGTATCTTGTCATGTATGATGTTTTTTTTTTCCTAGGAGATCCTTTTGTAAGGACTTTTAGTTTAATGTTTTTATTCAACATGCAGGCATGGTTATTGACAACAACGCTTATTATTGAAAATTCATTGTTTGAGCTCATAATAAATTAAACGTTGCTCCAGCCAGCCTAGAGCCTTGAACATTATAGGAGTAAGCTAGCCATCACCAACGTAAAAAAATACAATCCAAAATATATTGTTTACAACATGAAAAAACTAAATTGGAACTTTTTAGACGAAATAGACTAAATTAAAAAAACATTCCAGATAAGAAAAACATATTTAAGAAAAAAAAAAAACCACTTACCATTGACGAAAAGCTTGAACTTGTCAGGGTTTATGGTGTTGAGATCCTGTAATTTAGTCTTGTGGGAAAGCTCCATCTCCCATGATTTTACATCATTTTGTACTGTTTCTTCTAGAGATCCTTTTGGCCACACCTACTCGAAACCAAAAAATTAAGGATTTATTTGGAATGACTAATTTCTAAGTACTTAAAAATATATATTTTTTTTCACTTAAAAATATCTTTTTAAGCACTTAAAAAATCGTTCTAAAGAGATCTAAATAACAAATGATATGAGAGAGGGAAAAGTAAAAAAGAATAATGTGTTAGCTAGAAAAAAAAACCTTGGTTCTGCCATCTTCAAAGAGCTGGTTAACAGTTTGATAAGATGGGGGCTTTCCATGCCTCCAGTGAATAGTAGGATCCTCCAAATCCAAGAAAACTCTGTACTTATCAGCTGGATCAATATTATTAATGGTTTCCTCAGGACTCATGTCAATGGATTCCATTTCCCTTCAACCAAACAGGTATGATTGGCCAGTGTTATGAGGGTTTTATAGGTTGCAACATGTTTCTTTTTTTTTTAAATGTTTAATGAATCATGAACCTATTAGTCACAAAATCACACAATTAGAGGGTGCTCATGGGTTGGATTCTAAGTTATCTTATGAACCTAAGTCTAATTGTCCAATTGTAGATTCTTTTGACTCAAACAAATCTTATTCAGTTATGAATCCAACCCATAAAAATTGAGTTGGGTTGTGTTCAGTTTAGTTCCGTCGAGTTTCAATTAAAAATACACCCCTCATATTATCATGGATTGGGTTAGGTTGGGTTAGTTCAATCTTGTGGATCCCAGAACCGAACCAAACCAAATGTGTTTAGAAAAAAATGATCCAATCTAACCTAAGTAAATTTCCAACCCAATCTAGACCATATAGCTAGGTTGGGTTTTGGGTTTTGGGTTGCTTGGGTTTTTGAGTTGTCAATTTTTTTCACACCCTCATACATAACAATTATTGAAAGTTTATAGACCTATTAAACACTTTTTAAGTTCACATTTCCATTAAACATAACTATGAAAGTTTAAGGATTAAACTTGTAATTTAACCTAAAATTATTCAACAAGTTTGACACATTATATGTCACACATATTATAAAGATTAAGGGAAAAATAAACCTACATGGGTTGTGAATAGGAAGTTTTATTTATTTATTTATTTTTAGTACAACAAATGTAGAGTATGAAAATTTGAACATCTGACAGGAAAGAAATACATATCAATGAGTGCTAAGCTATGCTCACTTTAACTTTGTGAATTAGAAGTTGATATAATTTGAATTAAATTTATAATTAATTTAAAATAATATAATTAGTATACTTAATTTTTATTGATAATAATTTGTTAATATTAATATACTTAAGTATTACATTATAATAAGTCAATAAATATTGGCCAAATCTAAGAATAACTTAGTTGGTCAAGACATTTTTATAACGTCAACCAAAAAGGTCAGACATTCAAATTTCCACCCCCACACGTATTGTTGAACTAAAAAAAACAATAAATATTGGGTTGATTGATATATTTATCCAATTTATTCTTATTGATAAAATATAATTGTTGTTGCCAAATTTTGGACAGGAGAAATATCACATGACCTCCACTTGACAACGACGGTGAATTTGTATTCTTGGGGGAAGAACGCGGCCTGCAAGACAAGAAAAACCTGGACACTGGTGTGCTGTAGGCCACACATGCTCCGATGCTTAAGTCAGAGAGAGTTTTGAAAGAATTTAGGAATTCTAGGAGAGTGTTTTAAGTTGGAATGAACTTCCCTTGCTCTCCCCCTGAAGGAGAGCTTAAATAGCTTCATTCCTAGGATTTTTCGTGGGTTTCCGTCTTCGAATGGGGAAATGACATGTCGAATTGGGCTAAATCGAGGGCACACGGGCCATAAGGGACCGAGGCAAGGCCCAAAATTGGGCCTTGCCAAACTGGTCGGCCTCGGCAGACCACAGGCTTGGGCTCCGTGCCAAGCCCAAGCCCCGGTCTTCACCCCTATGGTGTTTGACCATGGCAAGGCCCAAAATGGGGCCTTGCCATGTGGTCGGCCTCGGCCTCAGCAGAGGCCGACCATGGGCTTGGGCTTCGGCCCAAGCCCGTTTCTTCGTCCCTTCTTGTCTTGGGTCGGTCTCCTGTCGATTTTGGTCCATTTTGACTTCGTATTAGGCTTCTTTCTTTATTTGGCCCTTCGTTGCAGCCATTTAGCCAACACATTCTTGTTGGTCCAATTTCACCCATAACAATAATAAATTAAATTAATTAATTATTTATTAAGCTACTCTAAAAGGTTAATTAAAACTATTAATTAATTAACTAACTAATAGTACAGTGAGTTAAATTTATCTAATTAAATAATTTAGTAGAAGTAATATTTTTTTATTGTAGTTAATTGTTTAATTAAAATTATTTTTTTGATTATTTATAATCAATTAATTTGTATAATCTCTTATAATTAATATTGACTAGTCCACTAATTAATTCTTCATAATTACATAATATTTCTATAACTAACTCCATAAATACAAATTTTATTTGTCTCCAAGAAAATCTGAGGACATTCTCTCTCTTTCAATACCAAACATAACAATCTTTGATGTTCTGTCATTTTATTCTCTAACATCTTATTTTTAGGCATCTTTTATCTTATGGACATCCAACTAAACAGCAACTTAAATCAGAAGAAACTAAAAATTATTTAATGAAAGTACACCTAATTAATTAATTGATATGTGTATTATTATAAGGTCTGTCATTAAAATACATTTTTTTAAACATTAAAGTACGATTTCAATCTATATACAAAG
This sequence comes from Trichosanthes truncata, assembly GCA_033996785.1. Classification (NCBI taxonomy): domain Eukaryota; kingdom Viridiplantae; phylum Streptophyta; class Magnoliopsida; order Cucurbitales; family Cucurbitaceae; genus Trichosanthes; species Trichosanthes truncata. The sequence continues at coordinate 81,990,727 of JAWPNB010000003.1, forward strand.
ATGAGGCGCCTATTTTATTTCATTTTTAAAATTTTCATTTAGTACAACAAATGTGGAGGATCGAGATTTAAACTTCTGATTTCAAGAGATGGAGTAGATGCTTAAACCACGAAACTATATATCCTCATATTGGCTTGACACCTCTTATTTAGTTATTACTCGTTTTAACAGTGGTATATGTGGCAAGTTTCAATTATGCCGTTGAACTTTAGAATAAGATTCAATTATGCTTTTATCGTTTTGAAAGTTTCATTTTATCCTTAATCTTTGAAATTGTTTCAAAACAACCATTTCATTAGCTTTTCCGTTAAAATAAAGACGAAAATATAGTATGGTGATTAGTTGAAAAATAAAGGTTTCACGTAAGCATATTTTGGCAGTGAGTTATTAAAACATTGAAGTGTTTAATCACATTTAAAATGGTCTGGATTAGAGGGGCAAACAAATTTAGGAATAGAGTTTTAGTTGAAATGGTGGAGGAAGCCACATATTATATGATAAGTCACACACGGGTAAAAATCAACAACTTATTCTATGAAAATTCAAACATTGGAAAAGTTGAAGAAAAAGAGGAATCAAGAGAGAAAATTTCATGAGAGAAAATGAAAGTGTTGGTATATATGTGGAAGCTAGGAGAAGAACAAAGAAAAAAATTGATTAATGAAGGAATTGGTTTTCATCCTCAAATGTAAGAAATCTATCGAAAAAAAATAGTACCTAGTTTTCATTATCTTTGATTTATTTTTGTCTATTTCTCTTCTCAATTCATGCCTTAACATTATTTTCGTCGTTTGATTGTAAAATAGAAGCTCCAAATTTCGTTCATCTTTTGTGGCTTAACCTACTCCTCAAAATTTTTGTTTTCCTCCAGATTGTGAAATAGTAATTGTTAGGAGTGCATACAATGTCTCACATTGGCTAGGGAAGGGAGTGATCATGGATATATAAGTGAGGACAATTATCTCCATTGGTATAAGTCTTTTTGGGAGAAACTAAAAACAAAGCCATGAGGGTTTATGCCCAAAGTGGACAATATCATACTAGTGTGGAGATATATGGAGAGTCGTTGTCCTTATCAATTGGTATCAGAGCATGGTCTAAACCTAGTTGTGTCGGAGAAATCCTCAGATGTGGTCGGTTGCAGGATAGTAGATGGATCGAGTTGACAAAGGAGGCTCAAGTGTGGTACTTTGTTCGAGAGGAGAATTATTAGGAGTGCAAACAATGTCTCACATTGGCTAGGGAAGAGAGTGATCATGGATATATAAGTGAAGACAATTATCTCCATTGGCATGAGGCCTTTTGAGAGAAACTAAAAACAAAGCCATGAGAGTTTATGCCCAAAGTGAAAAATATCATATTAGTGTGGAGATATGTGGAGAGTCATTGTCCTTATCAATTGTTAAAAATAGTGAAGCCAAAATAACGAAACAATTTTTAGCGACTAGTGGAGACAACGACTAGTGGAGACAGCGGCTGATGGAGACAGTGGCTAATGGAGACAGCGGCTAGTAGAGACAACGGCTAATGGAGACAACGACTGGTGGAGACAGTGGCTAGTGGAGCTTTTTTTGGATTAAAAAAAAAAGAGATGTGGTGGTTATAGTATTGTGTTATAAAAATAAAAGGAAGAAATGGTGTGATGTAGTGTGTTTTTCATAGGGAAGAAGCCAAGAGAAGTGAATTTTTCTTGTTTGTTTTGGAGTGGGTGTTTTTCTCCATTGAAGAGTTTTTAGAGCTTATTGTAGAGTGATTCGTGAGCCTTTTCCTTGAGAGAAAAGTGAGAGAAATCATTCTAGAGAGATTGTAAACTCTTGTATTTTATCCTTGACGTTTTAGTAGAACCTGCAATTGTAAAAGACTGGACATATTCCAGAGTTTAGGGCGAACCAGTATAAATTTCGGTGTCGTTCTCTTTTTCCCTATTACTTTAAATTATTATTTGTGACTCTTGTTTGGTTGACTTATCTTGAAGAAGGGAAGAATTTAATATTTTTGTTTTATAGCTTATGCTCACATATTATTATTATATTATTTTTCTTCCAACAAGTGGTATCAGAGCCTTTGGTTCAGGAGTCATGGGATACGTGGAGCCAACAAGTTTTGATTGTAAACCCGAGATTTTTCCTTGGAATTTCTTTAAAAAGAAATTTGTTAAAACATTTTTGGGAAATTGTTGTATAAGGAAAAGAGGAATAAAACAAAAGAAAAGGTAAGGGAAAACAAAAAGGAGTTATGTGTTTTGGTATGTTTTGTTTTAAAAAAAAAAAAAGAAAAAGAAAAAGAAAAAGAATTGAGGGAATGGATAAGCTTTGGGAGCACTCACCCATTTTCTCCCATTTGCTTCTCTTTTATTAAAAAAAAATAGAGCATTTCGTGGGATAGGTTGAAGAAAGAGGAAAAGAGAGCTTGCTGGGTTGGAAGTTGAAGAAGAAGGGGGAAAACTCAGCACAAGCCTCCATGGCATCTAGGTGATCAACTGTACTCACTACTGTTGTTTAGATCGTTTTGAGCTCCACAAGAAGATTTAAGAGGTGAGATTTGTTTTTCTTGAAAGTTAACCCATTTTCGAACAAATTTCGTGAAGGAAGCTCGAGCAAAATCTGACTTTAAATTATTGATTTGCGAAGGGGAAGACAGAGGAGAGATTTTGCTGTCAAATCTGAGAAACCTCTGGTGTTTGGGACGTTCTGATCTGTAGGATTTGAATCAGAAGCTCCATTAGGTATGGTTGGAAAGCTTATTTAATTTCCTATAACTTTCATGAAGAAGTCGTGAGAAAAACATGATTGGAAGTGGCTTTAAAATTCAGGTCAAGTGTGGTGTGCAGCAGAAAAAGGATTCTGGAAATTTCAGAAGCTTAATTTTAGGGAAGTCTCTTTCGAGGTATTTACGGACACATACGTTGGGAATTTCGATTCCATTCCTTCAGATAAGTTTTAGAGGGTTCAAAAAGGAAGAGTTTGGTATAAAGTACATCATTTTTAGCTAAGTAATGAAGAAGTTATGAGTATGTGAAGTTAGAGTATGAAATCTGCAGAATACTGGAAGTAGATAGAATGGTTTTGCATTTCTAAGCTTGGAGTTCATGAATTCAAAGTTCTAATGCTTGGTTTTGGTTTATTTGACAGGCCAAGAGGAAATAGGTCAAGTATACGGGCCGAGAATCTAGATCTAACGCTGTGAGTGACAAAACGAATTTCGAAAACATATTCTATGCTTGAATTCATGTCTATGTGAATATAAGACTTCTTAGGAATGAATTAGCTTAAATGTTTTATGTTTTCTGAACACATGGTTATGAGCATACATGATTGCCTAGGAATGATTTTAAATGCTCGTTGTGAGCTTAGATTTTTCCAACGAAATTTACATGTGAGCATATGTTTATTGATTTGCTAAAATCCAGTGAAAATGTTATGATTTCAGGCAAGCATGCTCTAGCAGGTAATGTTTAAAGATTATCATGTGTTTTTCTGAGACTCGAATGAGTAAATGATTGAGATATTGAGCCGAGGCTGGTTAGTACCGCTTGCACACAGGTCGTTTTCTGTTGTCAACGTTGAGTCTACTCCGTGACAACAATGCTGTCGTGAGTGCTGGGCGGGCCCCACTACGACAAAGATGATGGGAGTGCTGGGCGAGCCCCACTACATCGTAGAGTGAACGTTGGTTGTACTGGGCGTGCCCTACACAACGTAGATTGTCATATGTTTCTAGATGGTTAATATTCTTGGTATGCCTTGCGAGTTTTAATGACATACTTGTTGGATTTCTGAGAAAAACTATGGTAATTATACGTTTATATTTAGCGCTTGACTACCGACACATATGCCCAGAGTTTACCAAATGTTGTAATTTGCGAGTTAATAGTTATAAACTCAGTCACTCACTGAGCTTCCCAGCTCATTCTTTCAATGTTTTCCAACTTTTCAGGTAGTGATCGAGCTCCCGGTGCCTGAAATCCTGCCATAGCTGCCGAAAGCTCTACGAGTTTGATATTTTGTACGTGGGTAGAACTGTATAGCAAGTCCAAACATTTTGTAGATATTCTGAGAGGAACGTATAGTATATTCATGTATGCACTAGTGGTCGTGGTTGTGTAAACCATGGTTGGGATGTATTTTGGTTGTAGTACTCCCTACCCGCTTAGAAGTTCAAGTGGGGTTTAAGTAGGACTGCTCCGTATGTATGTATAGTGACTTTCAAACTTCCGCTGTGTTGTGTTTAAACATTTTAATTCAAGTATAGTATGTTTATCAGGTATAACAGGGTCACAGGTATCGTTAGGGAGGAAACGATGTCTGTTGGCTTCACGCCATCTTCCGGGCTAAGTTAGCAGGTGGTTCGGGAGGGGGTGTGACATTGATAGAGTCATGAAGTTTGATGAAAATTTTTTTGGGTATTGAAAGATGATGGTCAAAGATTATTTGACTGTTAAAAAGTTGAGTAAGGCTTTGAAAAAGAGACTGAAAGGTATGAATGATGAAGATTGGGAGACCTTGGATGAAGAAGCAGTTGCGGCAATTAGGATGTGTCTATCAATGAACGTGGCTAGTCAGGTGGCTAGTTGGTAGGGTGAAACTTGTGGGCAATTTTAATAAGAATTTAAGCTTAACCCTTAGTGCAAGTATACATTACCGATACAAGTAATAAGGAGAGTATCCCAAGTTATAGAATCCAAAGGGAATAGACACTATAAATTAAAAATGTGGCCAAGATTGCAAACAATAACAACGGTGGTAACCAAAATATAAAAACGCAAATATTTGTGGGTGTGATAGTGAAAGCAGAATTGAAAAATAAAACTTAAAATTGATTAAAAAGACTCTAAGTAAAATGTAGGGATTCAAGTCCATTCATGCCCGTTGGTAAGATTGCCAACCAATTGCTACAACAATAAGACATTTTGCAGCACCAATTGCCAATCAATTGCTACAGTAATCAAACATGTCACAGGAACCGATTGCTATGCAATTGCTACAGTAATAGGGCTTTTTACATAAACGTGGCAAACATAATCAACTCCCATTCAGTTTTGATTCAAAACCTTTAGGAGACTAAGTGATCGAACCTATATGTCTATGGTAAATCGTACATAGGTGATTGAGATCGCATTCTTGGTTTTGAGGGCCGTCCCATTTCTAGGATCGTGCTAGGCTTATGTCTAAGCTCTTCCTCATTGTTTTTACAAAATCCGTCTTCTTCTAACCCTTTCGGTATTATATTGGACTTAAAAGCAACCCAAGTTGATCATTTAAGGGTTCCAATAAGAAAATAAAATCAGTAAAAATAAATCACGTTTAAGTTAATGTCGATTGCTTCGGTTTTATTGGCTATGCATCCTTACCTTAGGGCATTCATGTTCTTGGATCCCCTTGGAAGGTTTAGCTCATAATTAAAATTGAAAACATCATTGAATTAAAGTAGACAACCATGGACGCAATAAAAAGATGAATACTTAAAAAACCACGAGACAGAAACTAAAGAACTACATTTCGAAAGGAAATCAATATTGAATCAGTTTATTGCTCAATGATAAGGGTAAAACCGTATAGGTGAAATGTTTCAAAAACTGAAGATTAAACTTAAGCTATTGTTTGGAAATAAAAGACAGAATGGGAAAGAACTAAACACAGGACAACCATAACTAAGTAGCACTTAGTCGATTCTCCTCTTTCTCTTTCGAGTTAGAGAAAATATTCACAATCCAAGGAGTGACCTTCGATTGGACCTTGGAGTTTCTCAAGAATTGAACTGAAAAACACAAAAATACAGACTGAAATGAATGTAGATGAACATGGAAGACATAATGCCGAAAAGAAAGAATCGCATGACGTAAAAAAAAAAAAACAATACCCTTCTTTCATCTCTTTCTCCTTTTAACCTCTCTCTTTTTTAGGGTTTCCTTCTCGGCATCCTTCTGACTTGGAAGCTCTGGATTTTCGCTTGATTTGATGAAAATAATCTCCCTTTTTATGCAATTTGCTATTATTCCGAAATTTACTTTTTTTTTTCTATTTCTGATTATTGTAGCAATCCATCAGCAATCTTTTTGGCAATTTGTCTTTTTATCAAAACTGCATTAAAAATACCTTAATTAGTGCAAATCTTATTATTTTCTTCCCTTTATTGATTTTTCCTTACTTTGACGAGTTCATTATATTTTTGTTGGAATTTGGAAGATTTTAATAAAAATTTTGTTAATGAAATCGAGCATAACTTCCATTTATGGGCTAAATAATTCTCAATTATGAGAATTATCACTGGCGTGACAACTGCTCAAACAAGTATGAAAAATCATGCATTAATAATAAGATCTACTTGGTTAGAAATTTTTTTAATTTGCAAATGGTTGAGGATATTTCAGTCAATTCCTATATTAATGAGGTTACCACTTTGATCAATTAGTTGAAGTCTCTTAAGATAGAATTTACTGATGAGGTTAATGCTATTCTGTTATTAACATCTTTACTTGATAGTTGAGGAACGATGAAGACAACAATGTCTAATTCGACTGGGAATAATATTATGAAGTTTTCAGGGGTTTGTGATTTAGCCTTAGCCGAGGAAATTCGTAGAAAGGGTAGTAGTAAAAAGTCTACTATAGGATCAACTTTGGTTATGACCAAGGGTAAAGAGAAGATTAATGATGAGAGTAAACAGATCGTAGTATTAGGAAAAAGCTGAGTTATAGGAATGTTTTTATTGTCACAAGAAAAGTTACATTAAAAGTTAGTGTAGAAAGTTGAAAGAGGATCTAGCAAGAAAGAAAAGCAGGGGGCAAATGCAGTGCAAGTCTGCATTGGAAGGGACATAGAGGGTTGTAGTAATTCATCTGACTGGATTTTAGACAGTGCAACTACTGTTCACATAACTTCAGATAAAAGTTTGTTCACATATTTCACAGAAGGTTATCATGGCCTAGTGATGATGGAGAATGGTAGAACTTCCAAAACTAGTTGATCGGGTGTTACACGCAAGCGCACGCGATCTAAGTAATATAAAATGATATAGAGTACCAAGTATCGAATCCTACAGGGAACGGTGTAACAAAAATACTGTAAAGAAAAGTGTAAGGAAAATTGCAACTTTGAAAACTAAATTGCAAAAATAATGTTAGAATGGTGTGTTGGTAAAAAGAAAAATTGCAGAATCTAAATGCAGAATCAAGAAATGACAATATTAAAATAACAAAGAAAAATCGCAGAAATGAATTGCAGAATCTAATTGCAGAATTGAGAAATGACAATATTAGATAGTAAACTAAAATTTCAAAAGGAATTTAGATAAAGATGGGGCTCAAGAATGTCATTGCCCTAAGTCGTAATTGCAAGCCAAAATTACAATTCCAACCTACTTCACACTCAATTGTAAACCAAAATTGCATCTCCTATTCACCTTGAAATTAGGTTCTAGGAGGCTAAGTGAGAGACCTATATGTCTATAGTCCCTCTATCTTAGATAATTCGGCTCACAATTTTATGGGTTTTGGAGTCCTTAATCCCTATGTCTAGAGTAAGGATTGACTTATGTCTAAGCTCTTTTCTCCATTACTTGTGTGAAATCCGCTTATCACTAACCCCGTCGGTATTAGATCTAAGCTTGAGTTGCTACCCTAGTTGATCAATCTAGGATCTCAACGGAAATTTAATCAACACAAGCAAACAATTGAGATGTAGACTTGGTTTTCATTGGAATTTAGGCTACAATTACTTCTTAGGGAATTCACATTCTTGAACCCCCTAAGAAGTTTTAGCTCATATCAAAAATAAAAATATAACAACTAATTTTGTAAATTGAATAGTTAAAACAATGAATGTAGTGCTATTCTAGGCTAAACAACAAGAAATTCAAGAAGAGATTTCTCAAAGGAAATTAAAGGGTGTCTACTTGAGTTTTAATTATTCTTTCTTCTGCCTTTGACATTGGTGAAGAATTGAAATTGACTAAAACAGAGGATAACATCAATTGATGACATAAATTCTTTCAATAATCAACACAACTCCTTCCAATCCAATCGATTCAATTTCCTCCACTTTTAGGGAACAATTGATCTTAACGATTCAAGAAACTCTTGAATCGAACTGAATAAACTAAAGAAAAGTGCAGAAATTAAATTGGACAATCTTGCATCAATATAAAGATGCAATCAAGAAGGAATTCTAAAAGAAACTTGCAAATGAAACTGGATTATCCCACAAATTCATTCACACTTGAATTCAACTGAGAACCAATGGGAACTCCCACAACTATTCGGCATTCAAGAAGGAAAACAAAAAAAAACAGTAACCATTGGTGAAACAAGAGAACTAAGAAAGTGCAGGAAAACAGAACAACAATTTTGAAATAAACCCACCAACTTAACTTGAAATTAAACTCAAGCTTAATTCAAAAGTACATCAATTGAAGAATAGAGATAGTTCAAGCAACTCTCTGTAATACAAAACTGAAGAAAACCAAGATTAAAATTGAAATTCTTCGCTAAAAACAGAAGAAGAACGAAAACAGAGTCTTCGAAAACTTAAAAACCCACGAAAATCGATCCTTGAAATCGCTCCCAAAAACCAGAAATTGATCCTTCGAGCTTCTTCCCTCCTCTTTTGTAGATCTTCCTAGGGTTGAAATTTGCCAAAAATCGTGCTCCAATCCCCCCAATTTGTGCGAAAATTGAGTTTTCCAAAAATGGGTTTCGTTGCTCGGCTTTTCAACTTCATAAACCCTTGATATTACATGTTGTCCAGAATTGTAAAATCTGATTATGCAATTTGATTTTGCAATTATCACAATTCCTAAAAACAAGATCAATTTACTTAGAAATTTATCCCAAATGCAAACATATTCATTTCTTTCTTAAATTTAAGCAATCTTCCAATTATTTTCAATTGATCTTAAGACAAAACAAGAATATCTTAAGAAAATGGTAGTTAAATAAGCCTTAATCTAAGGCTTATCACTAGTGGAATTGGAAAGGTGAGTCTGAAGACAGAATGTGAGAATAAATTGGTATTGCGAGATGTCAGGTTTGTGTCCAGTGTGAAGATGAATCTCATATCCACTGACAAGTTAGAAGATGAGGATTACAGGTGTGAGTTTGACAAATGCCAGTGTTAGGATCCCAGGTAGTGGTAGTTGGCCACATGAAATCTACACTGTACAGATGTCGATTAGATGTTGCCAAAGGTTTAAAGAGATAGTGGGTGCCAGTTAAAGCAGCAGATGGTTGTAGTAGAGGTACAATTGAGCCAACAACAATGATAGCCAAGTTTGATCAGTTAGATTCGGATCCATTTAGTTCGAAAAAAATTGGAAAATCTAAGACAGAAAGTTGATGGCTATCGTGAATCCCTAATTGTCAGACGATCAATTGAATTGAAGAAGTCGTCTAGGCGAGTGGAGGATTCAAAGATAAAATCTCTAGTTTGGCAACAAGTTTGAACAAAGGATTCAAACTCTTCTCAGAGTGTATCTTCTTCAGGAACAGTGGTTCATGGTTGAAGAAGATGTCAGTTATTACCACTTAGCTAAAGTGGGAATACGTGTCCGTCTTTTTTGTCTGGGAGATAGATCCACATAGCCAGCCCATACCTCAGGGCGAGTACAGATGCACTACAGTTATATTCTGATGGTAGCCTGTTTTGTGAGTTTGTTATTTTTTGGTATTTTTTTAACCTTGAAGTTTGCCAAGAAGATCAAAAATAATAGTTGTAGTAGGAGTTGTACCTTGGAGTTTTCCAAGGTGATCAGTTTCGTTGAAGTGGGAGGTAAGATCGTTATTTTGTCTCCAAGTGGGATATTGTTAAAAATAATGAAGCCAAAATAACGAAACAATTATCAGCGACTAGTGAGACAACGGTTGGTGGAGACAGCGGCTAGTGGAGACAACAGCTAATGGAGACAACGACTGGTGGAGACAATGGCTAGTGGAGACAGTGGCTAGTGGAGTTTTTTTTTTTTTTTTTTTTTTAAAATTTTAAATTTAATTCAAAAAAAAAAAAGATGTGGTGGTTGTAGTAATGTGTAATAAAAACAGAAGGAAGAAATGGTGTGGTGTGGTGTAGTGTGCTTTTCATAGAGAAGAAGCCAAGAGAAGTGAATTTTTCTTGTTTGTTTTGGAGTGAGTGTTTTTCTCCATTGAAGAGTTTTTAGAGCTTATTGTAGAGTGATTCATGAGCATTTTCCTTGAGAGAAAAGTGAGAAATCATTCTAGAGAAGTTGTAAACTCTTGTATTTTTTCCCTGACGTTTTAGTAGAATATGCAGTTACAAAAGATTGGACGTAGTCCTGAGTTTGGAGCGAACCAGTATAAATTTCGATGTTATTCTCTTTTTTCCTATCTCTTTAAATTATTATTTGTGACTCTTGTTTGGTTGATTTATCCTTTGAAAGAGGAGAGTTTAATATTTTAGTTTTATCGCTTCTGCTCGCATATTATTATTATATTATTTTTCTCCCAATAATTACATTATCCGAATCCCTTAGATTATATATATTACTTCATTTTGAATGTGATTAAGATTTTTTTTTACAATATTTTATTAGCATATTAGTACATTAATAAACAATATTTCACATATCAAAACATAAACCCCCCTGGGTTTTCTCATTTAGAAAAGTCTACTTCTCGATGTAGATGATTTTTCTGTTTTGCAGAACTGTTTACAAATTCGGAAGGAGTTGAGGAATTAAATGCACTAAATCTGAAGTTGTTTCCATAAATTAAATTCCTTCATCTTTAGAAAACATACAAATATAATGTAAAGGTTATTTTATTTTCTGAGAAAAACTTTTCTTTAATTTCATTTAATAATTAGCAGTACTACCACTTGGGCTACATGCAACAAAAAGGTTTCCTTGTCAGCTACACACATTGCCAAGAAGGAAAATCATACAACCAAAGTGAAGGGATATTTGCAAGTTTTTTTTAGTACAACAAAGGTAAGTTATTCCGATTTCAAATAAAGTGTAGACTCCCAATTTGGGCCGATTTATTTTTATTTTAGATTTTTTTCCAATTAAGTCAAATATTATTTTCTTTAAAAAAAATAAATAAATATTTGATGATTATTTTTCTTTTCATTTTCTTTAATTAATAAAAATAAAATAAAATATTTTTCTTCTTTTTCGTTGTAGAGAGAATAAAATTTTGAAAATATTAATGTTCAAATCTTTCTTGTATGAAAAAATTATTTGATTTAACTAATTTTTGGAAGGAACCAATGTGATTAAATATTCTTAAAATCAATTCAATCAATTTCAATTCATTAATATTATTTGCTCCTTTAAAATTTGGTTTGATAATTTCTCTCTCACTTTCCCTTTATCTTTGTACCACAAACCCCTTACATCGCTCCAACTGCATCCCTCCCCCTCTTGTTTTTCTTTTTTTTCGTTCTAGTTCACGCAGCCGTGGCACAACCCTAGCTCTCTTTGTCTTTTTTTTGGAAAAAGATACTTCATTGAGGAGAAAGTATGTGAGAAACATACAAAAGAGGGAGAATCAAAAGAAAGCTCCCCAATTTAGTGCAATCAAAGAAGGATCGTAGCTTCCAAAATGTGAAGACTTTGTGCTCCAAGAAGCAACAAAGCTCAAAATATCTTTCCAAAGAGAGCTAGCAGACTTGCATTTGTCCTGAAAAATCCTCTCATTCCTTTCCAAAATGTGAAGATTTGCATTTGCCCGATGAAAGCTAGCTGGAAATAATCTCCTCGATGAATACTTCACCCTAACTCTCTTTTTCTCACAGCCTTGTAGCATCAAACCCCAACATAGTATAGCCACTAACTCCAACCCCTTTGCGCTCATTGATATAAGTTCAAAGGGTTTCTTTTAAATAATGAGTTTTTTTTTTTTTTTTTTTTTTTTTTTGTACTCCGTTGATTACGCTTTTAAGGTATGAACGGTTACCTTTTTCTTAGCATGTTTCGTTGGTGGTTTAATCTACTAGCATGATTTACATGCCAAATTTATTAGCATGATTTTGTATATTGAAACATATTTTATTTCATGAAATTATGTCTCTATCCTTATGGTTGTGTTTTATATTAGGGGATTTTATTTATTTCTTTTTTTTTTCCTTCTCTTTATGTAATCTTAATTAATTCATGAATATTATGTACTTTTATTTGAAATATTTGTAATGTAAATTTTTCTTTTCAATTGTTATTTGATTTGATGAGTATGCTATGCTATTGTTCATACATTTTTACCTTTATACACGTTTTGTTCATTATGTTCAATTTTGTAAAAGAAAGTTTTCCAATGATGGAACCTAAAATACTCGGAATGCCTATATTTTGAGTTCGTAAGGTGAGAAATCAATTTCTTGGAATGCCAAGATTTGATTCTAATATGTGTCTTTCAAACAAAAGTGTTTAATATATAAAATTCTTTCCTTTTATATTTTGTTTTCCTTTTTAAAAAAAAAGTTTGATAAAATATCTTTTCATAAATTATGTTATTTCAATATATGTATATTATTATATGTTAAGTCATAGATTTTTTAGAATCTTATATGCGATAACTCTAAAAGGAAATATTCTAACAATAGATCCTTAAATCTTTGCGATGCCAATATTTTGAGATTTTTGAGTTGCAGAATCAAAATCTTGGGATGCTAGGTTTTAATTTTGATATTTTTCTTTTTAAAAAATAGATTTTTTTTTTTGTTCAATAAAGATATTATCTTTTTTCTTTGTCTTTTTTTTTTTCCTTTTTAGTGAAGTTTCCATTCTTTAAAAACAAAAAGTTCTTTTCATAAAATAAAATTTCTTTTAAAAGGAAACTTTGACTTTTCTAAAATTATTCCATTGACATTCTTTTCAAAATAGTAAATCAAATTTAAAATTATTTTTTTCCATAAAATTATCACTTCTTTAAAAATAAAAATTAATGACAAATTTTCCTTAAGAAGTTTTCTTTAACTCACACATGTTTTTTTAAAATTAATAAACTAAAGTTTTTCCAAAAAAAAAAAAAAAAAAAACTTTCTCATGATGGAGATTAGGAAATCAAGAGATTTCCTAATATTCTTGATGAATTTATTTGAATTAGCACTCAGCTCATTAATGTAAGAATAGTTATTAATAAAATATGAGATATTTAAAAATTAAAAAAAAAACTTCTTTTTCTACAAAGGCCGTTTTCTTATATTACATGAGAAAAGTAAAATTTCGTAGCATTGTGGGGTGCTAATATCTTACTCATACACAAACGACCCCTGAACTCAAAAATATTTTATTTGCAGACCATCTTAACACATTTTGGGTACCTAGTCACACTCTAAATCAAGACTGGTGGCGATTCAATTTTTCCTTTTCTTGGCAACAAAGTTGGCCGCTCTACGTCGCAAACCCGTAGCGACAGAGTATATGCCAATTATCGTTGAGCTATATTCTCATGTTGGCGCTTTATTTGCAAGTTTTTTTGAGTTTAACAATCAATGAAGGGGTGGGAGAATTCGACCTTCTAAAGTCATATTGGTCAAGAGTAATGCCTATATGGCCAGTTGAGCTCGACCAATGCCTAAACGGCCAGTTGAGCTAAGTTCACTTAGGTTTCATTTGCAAGTTCATGTGTGGATAGATTGAAATTTCTTCAAATATGGACCAAATTCGATCCTTACGGTTACAAATTTTAATGAAAAAGTGACGTGACACAATTTCAAAAGTTTATTAGGGCTCGTTTGATAATGTTCCTGTTTCCTGTTTCTTGTTCCTGTTTCTCATTTTTCAAGAAACAGATCTGTTTGATAAACCATCCTGTTTCCTGTTTCTAAATTTTTTAGAAACGTTTCTAAAAAATAGGCAGATTTTGAGAAACTTCAAAAAGTAGTTTCTCAAATTCTGTTTCTGTTTTTTTTTTTTCAGGTTTCATGCATGTATTCTTATTTATCTTTTTACCCATCTCTCCTCTCGCTCTTCTTTCTCTCTCTTCCATTCTATTTTTTTCTTTTAATACTTTTTAATCTTTTTGTTTTTTTTCTTCTTTTTTATTTTTATTTTTTGATTTATTTATTTCTATTCATTCTCTCTCTTTCATCATAATATTTTTTCTTTTAATAGTTCATTATTATTTTTTCCTTTCTTCTTTTCGTTTATATTTTTATTTTCTCTTATTTTCTTATTTTCTTTTACTTTACATTAACGAGCTTATAATTATTATTTTCTATTTAATAACGAGCTTACATTAACTAATAATAACGAGCTTACATTAACTAATAATGTATTTCATGTTTACCATTTTAAATGTAAAAAAATATATACATTCTCTCTCTTTTTCTGATTTTACTTGCATGTATTATTGGCTAATGTATTTTTAAAGAAAAAATAAAAATAAAGTTTATTATTAAATTAAAGAAATGTGGGTATGTTCGATTGTCTGAGCTTAGACAATTTACAAATTCGTCTAATTTAACTAACTCTTGTAAGTCAAAATCGTTCAAGGTGAATTGATTGAAGTAAGAAATAACATTGCAAATCAAATTTGAACAACATTTGAAGGGATAAAATTTATTATTATTATTATTATTATTAATTAGGTGTTAAGCCTTAATAAAATACTATAACATCTTTATAATTGTTTTATATTTATTTTAATGCATGTTATATGTTTTATTATAGTATATGTACTAAATTTTATTTTTATCAAAAAACAAGAAACAAGAAACAGAAATAGTTATCAAACATGTTTCTGTTTTTAGTTTTTAAGAAACAGAAACCAGAAACGAGAAACAGAAACATGAAACAAGAAACGAGAAACAAGAACGTTATCAAACGGGGCCTTAAAAACTCGGTTTTCACTCTCTTTGTCACAACGCGTTTGAATTATGTGGCTCACAACTAATTGGTTTTGACTGTCTTTGTGTCACAATTACTCGTTTATTTCGAGCCCACAAGTCACAACTTAAGATGTTCTTCCTCTCAACTTTTCAAATGACGTTTAAATTGGGGAAGTTTTAATTATTGAATGAAATTTACCTAATTTATAAATTGATACAAGTCTATTTCAGGGGTCATATTCTTTGGTACTTAGGGAGAGACTCTTATGTACCTCTCACATCTATGCTATTTATTACTTTAACATAAATTTGACTGCATAAAATTGATAACAATAATTTTTTTTGTTAAATATTATTTTAGTTTTTAATATTTGAGTGTTTTTTATTTTAAAAAGTTCAATTTAGTCTTCTGTTGTTGCCAAATTTTGGACAGGAGAATCTCACTTGACCTCCACGTGACAACCACGGTGAATTTGTAATTTGGGGAAAAGAGGTGACCTGCAAAGGAGAAAAAGCTAGGCACTGATGTGGCATTTGCCACACCAGCTCCGATGCTTAAGTCAGAGAGGAAGAAAAGTGTAACAAACTAGAGTTTAAAGAATGAGGGTTAAGTTGAACTCCCTGTCTTTGAGTATGACGTATTTATATAGGACATTTGTTTTCCATATTCCTTTTTAGATAAGGATATAAAAGGTTTTCCCTTCTATTTAAGAATTAGATTTGAAAAGGCTAATCATATCTTGCTAGATTCCCTTATAATTCGAGTTTACCTATTTAGTCGAATTTCACCCACAACATTAGCCCCCACTCCCTAGTTAGGATTCAAGATTATGAGCGTGTGAAATAATTGCATGGAGCCTGACTTGGGAGTAACCTATTAAATTTTGGAGTCATTTGTGACATTTCGAGGTCTACCTTGAATTCTCTCTATTATAACTATTTATCCCCATGGGGATATTTCAGCCTTCTTAGAGTGTCAATTTCTCCGTTTTTCCTTAGGAATTTTAGGCTTCCAAGACGTACCTCATATCATCCTCAAGATTGTCATTCACACCCCATAGGCAACATTTCGGTCTTTTCTGGTAAGTAGCTTCATTTGGAGCACATTTATTGTGAATATCTGATTGGAAGCGAATTTCATTGGATCTTCTGGTGAATTCCTTCAGTTGGTAAATATGATGAAAAAGCCTTCTCATTAAGCCCCCATGTCTTCATAACTTTGATTTTCTCAATTCAGGTATGCAAGGTAGAACACTCTCGTTTCCCACAGACGGTGCCAACTGTTGTTGCCAAATTTTGGACAAGAGAATCTCACCTGACCTCCACGTGACAACCACGGTGAATTTATAATTTGGTGAAAAGAGGTGACTGCAAAAGAGAAAAAGCTAGGCACTTATGTGGCATTTGCCACACCAGCTCCGATACTTAAGTCAAAGAGGAAGAAAAGTGTAACAAACTAGAGTTTAAAGAATGAGGGTTAAGTTGAACTCTCTGTCTTTAAGTATGACGTATTTATAGGACATTTGTTTTCCATATTCATTTTTAGATAAGTATATAAAATTAAGGTTTTCCCTTCTATTTAAGAATTGGATTTGAAAAGACTAATCTTATCTTGCAAGATTTCCTTATAATTCGAGTTTGCCTCTTTAATTGAATTTCACCCACAACATCTTCCATGTTTTAACCTTTCTCATTTTTAACTTTTCTATTTGTGGATGCCTGACAAAAATTTACCAGATGAATTAGACTACATGAGAGATAAAAAGTTGGGGTTTTCGGCCACCTTCAATAGAAATTTTGGAGGGATAATTAGTTTTTTTTCTTGGGTAATCTAATTCCCTATCTAAATTTTTTCCAACAAAAAATGTATCAAACCACATAACACTACAAGAATTTCGGCAGAAAAAGGTTATTCCAAACGGAAAAACTTTTATCGGGAATTTTGTCAACAGTTCGTTGTCAGAAAAGGCTTTACTGACACTACCTCCTTAACGTGAGCAAAGCCAGATATATGCAGACACTAGGGATGTAACCACTATTTTTGCCGATGCTATGAAAAAAGCGACGACATTGATATTTCTCCCGACAATTTTTCTTTCAATCTGGAGAAAAACTTTGGAAGGAGCTTAAATTCTTATAGTGTAAGCTTATCGTAAAGTTAAACATCAATAGATGAGAAGGATATAATTGAAAAATATTACAATATAGAGAACTCATTTAAACAAACACTCCAACATTATCCATTATCCACTAACATATAGTTAGCCATAATTTTTGGGTTATGTATACCTTTTATTTTGTTTTGCCAATGTCTAAAATGTTTTTTTTTAGTTCAACACAACATTTGATGTAGGGAGCTGATTTGAACTTCTGACCTTTTGGTCGATGACATATATCTTAATCAATTGAGCTATATTCAGGTTGACGTTTAAAATCTTATAGAACCCTTGAAAGCTTGCATTTTTTATATAGGGTTAGATGATTTATAAATCCTTCGGACTCTATCAAGTGAGATCTATTAGTATACCACTGAGATACAGCATCTAAGTAAACAAAACAAAACAACTAAATCCTTTGACAAATTTATCATTAAAATTAGAACAGCTGAGCAAATAGATAAGTGCTCTAATATGTCTGAGACAGTGGTTCTTTATTGTGGATATAACTTAAGCCTATTAAGAAAAACACAGCTGGTGTTTCTTATGGGATTTGTATGTAGAGAGATTATATATTGAATACATAGAATTTATTGAAGCTTACACAGTTACATATAACATATATTATTTTTAGTGAACTACTTTGTTGAGTTTGGAGAATGGGCAGCCAACTGAAGCAGCTAAATCTTTGTCATTGTTTTGGGTTTTGGATTCTGAGGCAGTTTTTTTGCCCTTCAAAAGAGCTCCATATAGCTCTCCTGGATCAAAGTAGACCTGAATTTCTTCAATCTTCATTGATAAATCTACCTGTACTGCAAAATAATATAATTATACACACCCAACTTTTCTAGAATATAAATCCTCAAATAAGAATTCGAATTTATATAGTTTTCACTTGCACGTACACGTGTTCCCGTGCTCTTTTCATCCATCGTTTATAGTTTTAGAGTGCTTATCGTCTAAGGGTTAGTTTGGTATGCCTTCTAATTTAAACCACTTTTTAAGAAAAATATTTTTTTATATATAAAAAATGGTTTGAATTAAAATTCTTGTGTGTTTCGTTACATTTTTTAAAAAGTGATTTTAATCGCAAGTTGTTTGGTTGCACTCCATTTAAAAGTGATTATACTAGCGATTTTGACAATGGTAAAATTATGCTAAAAATAATGGTCATTTAAAAACCAAATTCCCTTTCATGGAAGTGATTTTGACAATGGTAAAAGACTAAAAATATTAACTTTTTTTTTTAAAATTAGAGATCATGTTCAATGCTTGGTCATTTATGGTGTGATTCAAATATAATATATAGAAAAACACTTTTTTTTAAACCATATAGAAAAGCACTTAATTAGGTATAGATTTAGATCTCAAATTTGTTTCCCTCCAAATCTTTTAATTGTAATAGGAGAAAAAAAATATTACATTATCCAAATCTCTAAATTATATTACTTTATTTTGAATGTGACTAATATTCTTTAGTTTTTTCTTACAGTATTTTACTAGCGTATTGGTAGATTAATAAACAATAATTCACGCTGTTACAAAAACTCGAGTACAAAAATCAAATTTATTGGCAATACATACCTCACCCTAATTATTATGCTCTACTGATCCACCGGTACTCATGTATATTAAATGATCCACCCTAAAGTTTCATATATTAAATGGTTTTTGGTTTTTGAAAATTATGTTTGTTTTCTCACAATTTCTCTACAATTGGTTTTCATATTCTCTACAATAGTTTCCATCATTCTTAACGAAAGATTTGAGTTTCTAGCAAAATTCCAAAAACAAAAACAAGTTTTTGAAAATGATTTTTTTTAGTTTTCAAAATTTGGCATGGTTTTTGAAAACATATGTTTAGATAACAAAACATGGAAATATGTCGGTGGAAATAGTATTTATAGACGTAATTTTAAAAAATCAAATGGCTATCAAATGGAGCCTAAATTCAACCTATTCTACATTCAATTGTAAACCGAAATTACTACTCCTATTCACCTTGTAATTAGGTTTTAGAAGACTAAGTGAGTGACCTATATGTCTATGGTCCCTCTATCTTAGGTAATTTTGGCTCAATAATTTCTTAGGTTTTGGAGTCTTAGATCCCTATGTCGAGGATAAAGAATTGGCTTATGTCTAAGCTCTTGTCTCCATCACTTGTGCGAAATTCGCTTATCACACTAACCTTGTCGGTATTAGATCCAAGCTTAAGTTGCTACCCTAGTTGATCAATCTAGGATCTCAACGAAATTTTGTTCAACACAATCAAATAATTGAGATGTAGGCTTGGGTTTTTGTTGGAATTTTGGCTACAATTACTTCTTAGGGAATTCACATCCTTGAACCCCCTAAGAAGTTTAGTTCATATTAAAAGTAAAAATCCCACAACCAATTTTTGAATTAAAATCTATGCTTAAGAGAATTACTTAAAAAGCCTAATTGCCACCACAATTTAAAGAAATTAATTAAAACTTGCTATCCAATTCAAAATTGAAAAATGGAAACAATCAAAACAGTAGACAATGCATTACTTTATTCCTGCGAAATAAACAACTTTAGCGGAAATAAATGTTCAAGCTAAATTCTGAGACAAAATCCATGAAGAAAAAAATTCCAGAAAAATACCCATCAATTGTTTCATCAATCTAAACTCAATTCAAAAATTTAATACAGTGGGTAAGGAACAAAAAAAAACATGAGAATTACAGCCAAATGAACAAAAACAGAAACTAAATTAAAAACAGGGTAATTTCAACAACCATTTAAGCCATTATTCATAAATCTTCCCCTAATCTCCAAACAACTCAATCCCTCAACTATTTCTAGAAAGAGATTGAGTCTTAACAACCCAAGTTTTCACTTGAATTGGACTGGAAAAATCGAAGAAAAACATAACCAAACTTGCAGAAGAATTTCGATAAAAATAGAGGAGAAAACTAGAAGAAAAAATAGAGGAAAATTGGGATGAAAACCCACGGCTTCAACGCTAAAAAATGCCCTCCAAAACCCCCATCTTTCTCTCCTTTTGTAGGCCTTCATTAGGGTTGAATATTGCCTAGAAATCATGCTTAAGAACCTCCAAATCGTGCAGCAAATAAAGATTTTCCTTATTGGTTTTGTGAAGATTCTTTCCTTTTTTGATTTTTTTTCTACTGCTCTAGAATTGCAACTTCATCTTGTAATTTCGATTATGCAATTTTCACAATTCCTGCACAAAAGAAACTCTTCTTAGTTCATCTTTATCTTTTTCGCATTCTTTCTTTCACACGCACTTCTCACTAGTTATTGATGTTTTTCAAGCATTTTACCAAATTTCTCCTATGATTTCTAAAGCAAAGCAAACATATTTTAAGCTTATGAGCATTAAATAAGTCTTGATTCTAAGGCTTATCACTAATGTGAGCACAAGTCGACTGGTTAAGGCATTATAACCTCTCGATGAAAAGGTCAAGCGTTCGAATCTCCACCCTTACATATTGTTGAACTCAAAAACAAATTTAACTCAAATTCAAATATAATATTAATAATTATAAGAAAAGTCAAATTTACGCTACATTTGAAAAAAAATATAATAAAAAGAGAGAAAGTATGTACTTTTTTTGGGTAACATCGTCCTTGGTACTTTGAGGAGACTATTATGTTCCTTTCACATATGTTTTCTTCACTATCACGGCATAAATGTTAGGATTTATGCCTTAAAGTCTCGTAATTAATGTGTTTATTATTTAGTAACTATTTGATTAATTTTATTTACAATTTATATTATCCATTACATAAAATTCAAGGTTATTATTGTAATCTTGAACAATTATGTGGTTGAGGAGGATCATGTACTTTAAGAAATAACCTAAAGGGCCTATAATAAATGGATAAAGTTGAGTGTTTTATCATGGTAATATTATTGACACGACTTACTTTGTAACAGTTAGAAATGATTTGATCTAAATCGTTCATGTGGAGAGACATACGAGTGGGGGGTATTATATACAATGAGTTTGTATAAGACTGGATCACAAAATATTTAATCTCTCTTTATAAATCTGTTAAGTGAGAAGATTAATATTTCAATAAAAGGATCGTATATATATACGATTCGATCTTAATCCTAAGTGAGTTATAAACTCCTGCCTGTGAGGGCTTGTCCTTTAGTTTGCATGGGTGATAGTGGTTTTTGTAGCCGATTCAATAAGTCTAGCATTTTAGGGACTTGACCAGATAGAGAGCTGGAAACATAAGCTTTACAAGATAAAATTCACTTCTTCCCATATAGGGAAAATAAATGAGTTGTTCCCTTAATTAAGTGCTGATTTCGAAATCTGAACAATGGGGCTCCACCCTTTCACCGGCTCGAGTGGGACTTAATTTATAATTATGGATTATAAGCAAATTGTTCATTAGATGATCAATGGTACTTAAGGTATAAGATGTAATTATAGGGGTAAAATGGACTTTTGACCCAACTGAAATTATGAACAACTTGTGAAGCTAAGGATCGACTTACATGTCATAGTTACATCCATGGAAACAACTTGTCCAATAGTGCATAAGAGTGCAACTCTAGGTCACAACTCTACATCTATAGTGGTTGATTAAAATTTTTAATTAATTAGTTTTGTATCTTTGGAGCTTATAATCTGTAGGTTCAAAAGGTCTCATTGCTAGCTCATAAGAACTAGAGATGTCCATTTTCTCCGTGGCGACGAGGAGGAAATCTCCATTTAGGTGGGGAATGGGAGACAGAGTGGGGGGAAAAAATTCCTTGCGAGCTAATAAACGGGGATGCAGACGGGGAATGTATTCCCCATCCCCGTTTTTCATTCCCCACCCTGCTTATTATTATTATTATTATTATTACTACATTTAAAGTTTCATTGTTAATGATTTAGATAATTTGATATGTTTGAATTACATAGTTAAACATATGTGGATAATTAGATAATTTGATTTTGTTTCTATTAGGAGGTTTAAGAATTTTATCTTTAAATTGAGATTTTTTTTAGGAAATTAACTATTTAAATGAAGATTTTTCATGAATAATTAACTATCTAATTGAAAATTAATTGATATTTCTCATGAAAGTTAACAATTTAAAAATTTATCAAAAGAATTATTTGATTAAATTCAGATTAAAAAAAGAAAAGAAAATGGAACAGAGAATAATTCCCCTCGGGGAACTCGATCTCTGCAAATTCCCTGTGGGAAATATAATCCCCACCTCGATCCCTGTGAAATTTCACAAAAAAATTCGCAAGGATGGTGGGGATTAAAGATGGAGGGCATGGATGGGGAAGTCATCTTCGTCCCCGCCCTACCCCGTGGACATCCCTACTAAGAACATTAAGAGATCAATTTCGTTGAAAGAAAATTTGAAATGTTCAAATTAAAAATTAATATATTTGATATATTAAATGAGAGAAAATATATTTATTGTATTTAATACATTAAATAGAAATATATATATATATATATATATATATATATATATATATATTAGATACATTAAAGGAAACAATATATATGAAATTTGACTGAGATTTAAATTGATAAATATATATATTGTAGGAGATTTATGAATGAGATTCAAATATGTTAAAAATATATATTTTAATATAATGATATTAAAATGTATTATTTGATTTTTTTTGGCAAAAACTATGTCTTAAATCTCTATAAATAGAACCATGTTGAGCCAAAATCAAATCTCGCTACACACATGATTCTCTATGAATTTTCTTTCAAGAGGTATTTATTTGTAATTTTGTTTAATTCTAAATAAATCAAAGCTAATATCAAAATTGGTTTTTAAATTGTTTAGAAACCATAAGCTCTCGTTGCGAATTGAATCGTTCATTCTTATCAATAAATTTAAGGGCAAGAAGATTTGAAAAATTTGAACCTCTAATCTTTTAATTTGGTCAAGAATATATGCCTTAGTTTGAGTAGCTATGCTTAGAATGGTGTTTAAAATCTCTTGTTTTAGAAACTTTGGAAGCTTGCATTTTGATATAGGGTAAGATGATTTATAAAACATTTGGACTCTTCCAAGTGGATGTATCAGGGCACTGAAATAACTGCATCTAATTAAGTAAACAAAACAAACCAACAAAATCTTTTGAAAATTTATCATTTAAAAGTAGAAAAAGCTGAGCAAATAGATAGTGCTGTAATATGGCAGAGGCAGTGTTCTTTATTTTGGATATAAATTTATTACCCAGTTGGTTTTTCTTTAGGGATTATTGAATACATAGAATTTATTGAATGTTGAAATTACAATATAACATATTTTAGACCAACATTTTTTGAACTACTTTGTGGAGTTTGGAGAGTGGGCATGCTGCCAATTGAAGCAGCTAAAATCTTTGTCATTGTTTTAGATTTTGGATTGTGAGGCAGGTTTTTTGCCCTTCAAAAGAGCTCCAAATAGCTCTCCTGGATCATAGTACATCTGAAATTCTTCAATCTTTATTGATAAATAATCTACATGTACTGCAAAAATATATCATTATACACACTCAACTTTTCAAATCCTTCAAATAAAGAATTCCGATTTATATAGTTTGCACTCGCATGTATACGTGTTCCCGTGCTCTTTTCTTACATTTTCTTCCATCGTTTATAGTTTGGAAGTGCCCTTTAAGTATCGTAAGACTAAGAGTATGTTTGGCATAGTTCTTTAAATTATTATTGATGGTTAAAAATGCTTTTTTTTTAAAAAAATTGCAATGTTGGGTTAATATATATATTCTTTCTTGAGTTACTTGGGTTAATAAATTAAAACCACTTTCAAAAAGAGAATTATATTGATTTTAAAAATAAAAAAAAAAACTGTTTAAAGAATCAATTGAATGATAGAAAAGTCTTTTAAAGTAATTCAAATAAAATTACTTTCAAAATTAGTCATTTGACATTTGTAAAATCACTTTTTTTAATAAGATCACACATTAAACAAATATAAGACAAAAATGACCCCTCATTAAATAAATAGTGAAGTGTTTAGAACCACTTCCCTAGCCTGGCGTGATCTCACTTGTAAAATCACTTTTAAATATTGCCAACTTGAGAACACTAAAAGGCATTACAAACTTTTTCAAAAGTTTGAATCTCCACCGCATCAATTCAAGTAAGTTTAAAAAAAAAAAAACATATTTCATAGCTACACATTTTTAAGTGTTTTTAGAGATTGTTTTTTAAGCAAGGATTCTCAAGGTATTGCAACTGGAAATACTAATTTTAAAAACACTCCCAAGCACTAATGGACTTTTTGGCAGCGATTTTAGAATTAGTGTTTTCAGCCAAAATGATTTAATTACAAGTACTTTTTTAAAAAAATGGTTATTAATTACAAATTATTTTACTGTTTCATTTCACACTTTTAAATTTGATTTTAGTATAATTAAAAAAATATTTAGTGATTAATGTTTATTTTAAAAATGATTCTATAAACAAGAAATTAAGCAATATAAATTATGGAGAGAGAAAAAAAGTTAGAGATAGAGAGGAAAAATTAGAGATAAATAAATTTAGTGAGAAGGACAAGAATTGTAGAAAGGAGAAAGAAAAAATAACTTTTTCTCCAAAATTTAGGGGAAAATAGGGAAAAATAGAAGAACATTTTTTAATTTAAAATAATGGTCATTTTAAAAACGAATTCCCTCTTAATCACTTGACCAAAAATCATTTTGGATTCACACCCTAATGATTGATTGACTAGCAATTACTTAAAGTGATTTTGAATTTTTTTCAAACCACTTATACATTCTTGTTAAACATTATTGAAGTGATTTTGACAATGGTAAAAGGCTAAGAATATCAATTTTGATTTGATTAGAGATATGTTCAATGTTTGGTCATTTGGTGATTCAAATATAATATATATAAAAAAAAAAAGATTAATTAGTCAGGTTTATATCTTCAACTTTACCTTGAGAGTTTCCAAGCCAAAGAATTGAACCAATTCACCAGTAGGGGAGTGGCCTTTGTAAGTTCCTTACAAGAAACCCCAATGCCTAAACTTGAAGGCAATCAAAGGAGGACCTAAATAAACATCTCTAACTTTCCAGGTGAATGGTTTTAGAAATAGTGATTTTAGCACAATTAAATATTTGTTTATAATTGATTTTTTAAAGTGATTTTCATATAATTATTTTAATATTTGGTTTTATACTTTTAATAGTGATTTTCATATAATCAAAATGATTTTCAATGATCGACTAAAGGCACGTTTTGGGAGTGACTTTAGACTAATATAAGTGTTTTAAGCTAAGTGATTTAATTATAACTAATTTTGTAAAAGTGTTTATTTATAAATAATTTTAATATATATTTGATTTCACACTTAAGGTGGTAGACAAAAGTTATACAAAGAGAAATAAAAATTTAAGAGAGAAAAAATAGAAAGCTAGAGAAAAGTTTCAAAGAGAAATTAAAAGAATGTTAGAGATACAAAGGGATAAAAATTTTAGAGAGAGGGACAAAAAATTTAGAGAGAGAAAAAATTAATAGAGAGAGCAAAAATTCGAAAATAAAGAAATAAAGTTAGAGAGATATACAAAATTTTTGGGGAGAATGACAGAAAAATTTTCAAGTGATTGACCGAAAAGCACTTAAGTAATTTTGGATGCTTTCAAAATCACTTACTTCACTGTTGCCAAACATCACAATTTTGAAAGAGAATTGATTTTAGGCATGTTAAAAGTGATTTTGGTCATTCCAAAACCACTCCAAAACATGCCCTAAACCCTCTTGAAAAACAAGACTTGAAGTCTTTATTTTGTAAGAGGTGAACGCAACAAAGCCTATATAATTTGCCACCATCTTTTAAACACTGGTGTAGTACCAAACAAAATCATGATCATAGAAAAATAGAGCAAGTTTTAAAATCTTACATTTACGATCCTCTTTTGACATCGTAAACTCCAATTCAAAGACAGCAGAAAAACTATCACAATTATAATCCCAAACAAGACCAATTAGTTTTACAAACAAATACTCCTTCGTTGTTTGTTTCTTTCCTAAATTCCAACCAAGAAAGGAAAATCTATAATTACCAGACATAGAAAACAAAGTAATATAAAGTAAATAACTTCTACAAAAAAATGGAACAAAGTAATATAAAGTAAATTTCTATGAAAAATGGAACAAAGTAATATAAAGTAAATAACTTCTATGAATAACTCAACAAGCTCGATAAACACACATACCTTTCCATTTGCATACTAAACCTTAACACATCTAGTGGATCCCTCGTCAAGAACAAAAATTGAAGGAAAGAAAGAAGCTCGAACATCTCCACTACTTTTATTAAGAGGACAAAATCACATATACTTGGAGTCACGATACTATTATCAGACTCAACCTAGAGTAATTAAAATTTCATCAAAATATTCACCACATAACATTTTAGCATGCTCAACACTTTAGAGAACATAACAATTCAAAGAAACATAATCACATATTATAATTAGAACAAGAAAGCATACAACATGATAGGCACACAACAAACAAACTCAACCTGATGAAAACTATTTACTTAGAACATTCCAAAAACAATCCAAAATGTTCCTGTTATAAATTGAACTCTAATATGCACAAAACAGAATACAATTTCCAGCAACAAATAATCAACTAGCAAGAGAGAATCAACACCAAGATATAATTTGACCGCCAGGAGAAAATTCAAAATATTTGTAGACATAACCAATCATTAGTTTTCAACTGAGGTAAATGGAATAATCATATAGTTAATACAAATGTATTTGAATAGTTTGAGGTGTCAAAGTGAAAGATTAGTTTGGTGTTTTTTTAAAATTAATATATAAACTACTCTGAGTACTCTCCTAATTATTCATACCAATTAGGGTTTTTGTGTGTGTGTGTGTGGGGGGGACAGAGTTGGGGAAACTATTGTGCTTCTTTTTATTACCCAAACAAATTTTCTTTTTTGAGTTTAACAATATGCGTGAGGTGAGAAATTCGAATTTTTGACCTATTGATTGAAAGTATATGTTTGGAGTTGCAATTCGATAGAGTAGCCAAAAAAAAATTAAGAAATTAGGAAAGCAGAGAGAGAGTGAGGGAACGTTGCTTTTTGTGTAACGCCCGGCTTATTTACGGGCATTAATTTCAAATTTTGGAAATTAAGTTGGAATGATTGTCATTAGGTAATTTAAATTTTGAGGTTAATTTGAAATTTGGAATGAGAAACGGTGCATATTTGGAAATTTATAAGTATTTGGGGGTATTTTTGGAAAATAATAATAATAATAAAATAAACAAATATTTTTTTTTCCTTCATCCTCATCTTCTTCTCCATCTTCTCCTATTTTTTTTCTCCCTCTCTCCCGAAGGTCTCTCCCTCACCGGCAGCTCTCTCCCTCCCCGATCTCTCTCTCTCTCTCTCTTTCTCTTCCCCGCCGGCAATCGAGCAGCTCCACCGCCGATCAGCTCCTCACCACAGCAGCTTCACGCGAGACGCCGCCGGCCAACCCTTGCAGAAGCTTCCGGCGTCCAGCTCCGTTCGCCGCGTCTTGCTCTGCCGGTCAGGTCGCCCCCAGCTTCGCCGAATCGAGCAGCTCGCCGCCGGAACTCCCTTCCGGTGCAGTAGTCGTCGGCCACCATTTCTTTTTCTCTTCCTCTCGATTCAGTATATACAGCAAGGAAGAGAAGTGTTTCGGGTCAGATTCCAGTAAGCTCGGTGTTCGATCAAGCTGTGTATAAGTTCGGTTGGAGTGGGTAAGTGTTACATCAATGATTCAAAGTGATTTATGGGTTTTAGGATTGAATTGAAGGGTTGATTTAGTAAATTGAAACTAACCCATAATGCTTTGGATTTTAATCTAGAATACCCAATGTGATTGAAGGTCGAATTAGGCGAATTTGGATCGTTTAAGCTGCTGTCCAGCACTTTTTGGGTCACTGTTTGGGGTAAGTTTCATGTGGTTATGGTGTGCTTTAACACATTTAAGGCTACATGTGAATTGGGGATTTAATTAGCTTTATGCTAGGAACTTTTTGTGAAGTTTGGAAACTTATTTGGAGATTCAAGATCAAGTATTCGAGTTCGGGACGACTTGAACTTTGGAGTTATTGTGTAAGTAGTTATTTGGATTTAAGCCTTTTAAGTTCTTAAATGAATTGTATGCGTGCTTGATATTTATAATTGGTGAATTGTATGTTTGAAATCGTTTCTAGGAAGCATGTAATGGTTAATGGATCCGTTTGGGGGTAGTTTTGAGCTCAATGGCCTAAGTCTGTGGCTATAAGGAGATTAAGGGCTTAAAGAATCAAGTTATTGAAGTTAGCATGGTAATAGGGGCTTAAAGACCCAAGCTCATTATAAATAGCAAGAGTAGTACTTTACAAGTATGCCTATGATAGTGATTGGATTTGTAACATTCCTGAACATTGTTGTGATATTTAGAAGGGTTGCAATTAGGTAATTGTTGTTGCAAGTAATCAATTCGAAAGAACTTGTCGAGCTTGGTAATGGAGTTGAATCTTGAATTAGTTTGTGCTCGAGGTTTAGGAATGGTGATTGTGTTTGATTGCAATGTTTATGAGCTTATCGTAGTTCTCTAAAGGTTTTGCGCATAGATTATTGATGTAACGGCCGGCTTATTTACGGGCATTAATTTCAAATTATGGAATTAAGTGGAATGATTTTCATTTGGAAAGTTAAATTTGAAGGTTAATTTGAATTTTAGAAAGAGAAAAAGGGCATATTTGGAATTTAATAAGTTGTTAAGGGCAATTTTGAAAATTATTGTTGGTCAAGGGGCAATATGGGAATTTTATTTTTTTTTAAAAAAAAAAGAAAAAGAATTACCATCCTTATCCCTCCATTTTCTTCTTCCTCTCTCTCACCGAATGCTCTCTCTCTCTCTCTCTCTCTCTCTCTCTCTCTTGATCTTGAGAACGCCGGCCGCACGAAGCTCGACGGAGAGCTACCGTCACGCGAGTCTCCCACGCCTCGCCGAAATTCGCGAGCTACGTCTCGCCGGAAGCCGTCGACCTGCACGCCTAGCCTCGCCGAACAGACCAGCTCGCTGCCGTGGAGGGTTCGAAGCCGTCGCGCACGCCCTCTCCACAAGCTTCAGTTTCCGTTGGTCATCGCCGCTCTTTGGGTTTTGCTCAGCTCGTCGGACTGCTGCACGCCGCCAGCTCCGTTGTAAAGCGCCGCCGCTAGTCCACTGCGCCAGTCCACTGCGCCGCCGCTCAGACCACAACCGAGGCTGCTGTAATTCTTCTCTCTCTCGCGCGTTCTGTGCAGACAGCTAGGAAAATGAGTGTTTTGGGTCAAATTTCTTGCAAGCTTGGGATTGTATAGGTCCGTTTGGATCCGATTCATAATGGGTAAGTGTTCTCACAACGATTCAAAGTGATTTATGTGTAGTAAGGTTAAATTAAAGAGCTAAATTGGTGATTTGAAACTTACCCACAATACTTTGGATTGTATTTTAGAGTGCCCAAGGTGATTGAAGGTCGAATTAGGCGAAATTGGAGCGCTTAAGCTGCTGTCCAGTGGACTTTGGACTTGGTTTTGTGGTAAATTCTCTTTGGGTGTTATGGTTTTCATCTTAATTGAAGTTAGGAATGAGATTGGAGATAGTTGGCACATGTTTTAGGAGTTGTTGATGTGTTTTAAGGATTGTTGTAATGTTTTAAAAGTTACCCATAACGTGTAGGCCTTCGTTGGACGACTCAAGATCAAGTATTCGAGTTCGGGCCATTTTGAACCTTGGGATAAAATTGTGTAAGTAGTCATTTGGATTTTAAGCCCTTAAAGTTGTTCTTTGAAGTTGATAATTGTTTGAAAATTTATGAATTGTGAAAGCTTGCTCAAAATTTGTGTTTATGAAGCATGTGATAGACAGTGGATATGTTCGGGAGATGTTTGAGCTAAAAGCTACCTTAGTATGTAGCTAGTATGAAAATAGGGGCTTAAAGTTTCGAGTTTATTATGTTAGCACATGAAATACTTTAAGAAATTGTCCAAGGTTATAACTAGAATAGTTTGGACATGATTGTGGTGATTTGTGAATAATCATTCTTGCTTAAATATGGGTATGTGGAAGATGACTTGGTTGGTTAAATTAATATGAATTATCGTGATGAGCTTAAGGTTGCTTAAACTTTTAGACTGAATGGTTGGCTGAGGTTTAGTTTTATTGGGTTGTGGATGAGTTGATTGTGTGCAGAGCACTGGAGTTATTGGTTTGGATTAGTGACTGAATTAGAACACCTTAAGGGTATGCAGTACTCTGGGTTGTGGACCGTGTTTCGTGTGATCAGAATGGGCAGGTGATTGGGCATGTGAAATGTTTTCAGATGGGTCCGAGTGTGAGTGGAGGGTTGTTGGTCAACCTGATTTCTAGTGTGGTTAGGGGACTGAATTATGGATTAGAAGGATGGAGTGCTATATGCCGTTAGCACATGTAAGTGCTTGTGAACTTCTGTTCGGGTTGTGATTATGGTTCGGGAATAATGAACGATTTTGGCATGGTGGTTTACCTTAGAGGTTCCAAAAGCATTGTGAAAGTACAAGAACTTGATAGATTAGTGCCACTTGACTTTGTGTCTCTCCTGGGCGAGTATGTAACTCTAGGTTGACTAGATGAGATGAGAGTGAGGGATTATGTTCCTTCACTGTGAGCTAGCTTAGGGGTGATTTCCCCAATTATGTTGAGCATAAGGATTGTGATCCGTATGGCCTGTGTGCTAGCTTACGTGTGATTCCCCAATTGTGTTGAGCGTAAGGATTGAGATCCTTATGGCCTGTGGTGCTAGCTTAGGGGTGATTCCCCAATTGTGTTGAGCATAAGGGATGCGTCCCTTATTGCCTGTTTGCTAGCATATAGGGGTGATGTTCTATTGTATGGAGGCGTGAGAGTTACTTTCTTTCACGGCCTTAGTCAACCTAAGTTACATGGCTCGTTGGTAGTGCTCGAGACAATGCCATACCGGGATGGACTCAGGTAGGGTGTGCGAGTGGTAGTTGGATGGTTGATGAGTTGAGATTAAGAGGCAGATATACGTGCCAGGACAAGAATTGTGTTGATGAGGCTAGCATAGGGGCGTTATCCCCAGAGAGTTGTGACGAGCATAAGGGTTACGATCCTTATTGCCGTGAGTGCTAGCATAGGGGCGAGGACCCCAGAGAATTATGTTGAGCGTAAGGAATGGCTAGCATAGGGGCGTTATCCCCAGAGATTTGTGACGAGCATAAGGGTTACGATCCTTATTGTCGTGGGTGCTAGCATAGGGGCGAGAACCCCAGAGATTTGTGTTGAGCGTAGGGAATGCGTTCCCTAGCGCCTGTGAGCTAGCTTAGGGGTAATTCCCCACTGTGTTGAGCATAGGGATGTGTTTCCTATTGCTGTGTGCTAGCCTAAGGATGATTTATTTATTGAGATAAGTGTGAGGGTTATATACCTTCACAAGTTTGGGTTCTAGATAACAGGACTCGCAGACGTGACACGAAATTAGAGTCAGGAGGTGGTAAAAGTAGAAGGTGGTTGAATGAGCATTTAAATAACTGAAGCAAATATTTGATGTAAATATTTGAAGTATGAGCACGAGAATAAGTGAAGAAAGTTTGCCTTCGTGGTAGGTTTTCTTTAAGTTTTGGACCCTTAAGTGGGCTACTTACTGAGTATGTTTATACTCATGTTTGCTACTTTGTTTGTTTTGCAGATTGTGTACAATCTCGGGGCGGATGACGCAGGTGACGACTTGACGAGACTATGGAGACTCCATCCAATTCCTTTTCCTTGTTTTTCATTCTTAGTTTTGTTTCCTTGTTCCTTGATGTATGATTGGTTTGTAAATTGTAAATATTCTTAAGTTATCGTGTATTTGGTTAGGGTTTCTTAAAATCATGTGTTTGATGTGAAGCTCAGCATATTTTTCGTAGTTTGTTGGATGCTGAGCGTTTTATCTGAGTTATTGAAGTGTTTTCATTCTTATCAGGATGTTGTAAATTTTGGTTTCTTCTAGTTACGCCGTCATGTTGCCGAATTTTCGGGCATGAGCGAGGTAACTAGGTCGTGCTTCCGCATCTAGAGTGTCGTAGGAATTCGGGTCGTTACAATTGATTTACTCAGAATGCTTGAAACTCTTGAATGATTGGTTGAGGTATAGTTTCTACGGGTGGTAATGAACTGACTGAGAGCAAGGCGTTGTAGTGGTTGGTTTGGGCTAAAGACTGATCTAGAACATCTTAAGGGTTTCAGTGGGCAGGGATGTGGTTAGTGCTGCAAGTGTTTAGAATGAGCAGATAATTGAGCAGGTTTAAGATGTTTCAGATGGGTTCGAATATGAGTGGAGGATTGTTGGTCGACTTGATTTCTAGGGTGGTTCGAAGACTGAATTCTGGATTTAAGGGATGGAGGACTATAAGTCGTTAGCACAGGTATGTGCTTGTGAACTACGGGCCGGGTGGTGAATGTGGTCCGGAAATAACAAATGAATTTGGTATGGTAGATTACCCTAGGGACTCCAAAAGTAGTGCGAAAATTGCAAGGAGCGTGATAAATTAGAGCCACCTGACTTTATGTCTCTCTTGGGCGAGTCTGAAACTCTAGGTTGACTAGATGTGATGAGAGTGAAGGATTGTGTTCCTTCACTGTGGTGCTAGCTTAGGGGTGATTCCCCATTATGTTGAGCGTAAGGATTGTGATCCTTATGGCCTGTGTGCTAGCTTATGTGTGATTCCCCATTATGTTGAGCGTAAGGATTGCGATCCTTATGGCCTGTGGTGCTAGCTTATGGGTGATTCTCCATTATGTTGAGCATAAGGGATGCGTCCCTTATTGCATGTATGCTATCATAGAGGGGTGATATTCTATTATATGTAGGCGTGAGAGTTACTTTCTTTCACGGCCTTAGTCAACCTAAGTTACATGGCTCGTTGGTAGTGCTCGAGACAATGCCATACCGGTGATGGACTCAGGTAGGGTGTGCTAGTGGTAGTTGGATGGTTGATGAGTTGAGATTAAGAAGCAGATGTACGTGCCAGGACAACTTTTGTGTTGATGAGGCTAGCATAGGGCGTTATCCCCAGAGATTTGTGACGAGCATAAGGGTTGCGATCCTTATTGCCGTGGGTGCTAGCATAGGGGCGAGGACCCCAGAGATTTATGTTGAGCGTGGGGAATGTGTTCCCTAGCGCCTGTGAGCTAGCTTAGGGGTGATTCCCCACTGTGTTGAGCATAGGGATGCGTTTCCTATTACTGTATGCGAGCTGAGAGATGATTCCCCAGTATGTTGAGCGTAGGGAATGCGTTCCCTAGCGCCTGTGTGCTAGCCTAGGGGTGATTTATTCATTGAGATGAGTGTGAGGGTTATAGACCTTCACAGGGTTGGGTTCTAGGTTACAGGACTCGCAGGTATGACACGAAGTTAGGTTCGGTTAGTAGTGAATATTGTGGAAGGTTAAATGGTTTCTTTAAACATTGGACCCTTAAGTGGGCTACTTACTGAGTATGTTTATACTCATCCTTGCTATTTTGTTTGTTTTGCAGATTGTGCACATTCACGGGGTGGATGACGCAGGCGACAACTTGACGAGATTATGGAGACTCCACCACAATTCTTTTCCCTATTTAGCTTTTAGTTTTGTTTCTTTGTTCTTTGATGTGCCTTTGGTTGTAAATCCTAAATATTCTTTGCTTCCGTGTATTTAGTTAGAAGTTCTTAGGTTTGACTGTCTGTTGGTTGGGCTCAGCACTATATATCGTAGTTTGGTAGGTGCTGAGTCTATATTCTGAATTATAGAAGTATTCATGTCTTTCCAGGTTTTTGAAAAATTTGGTTTTCCTCTAGTTACGTCGTCATGCTGCCTAAATTTCGAGCATGAGCGAGGTAACTGGGTCATGCTTCAGCGTTTAGAAAGTCGTAGGAATCCGGGTCGTTACATTTTGTGTACTGCTGAATTAATTCTACCAAGGAGGAGAATAAAATATTTATACATATAGATGGATCCTGTAGGATCTGGAGAGAAAGGCAGTGCCAACCACTCCATATAAATCAAGAAGAAGATGAAGATTTCTGGATAAAGTACAATAATTGAAATATCAAATCAAATCTAATTGTAACAGAATATTTGAGAACTAACTAAATAGGCTAGCAGAATAATTAATCTTTTTAAAAAGATTTCAATTGACTCTTTAATATTCGAATAAATGTATTTTTAATGAGTCTTTAATATTTGAGTGTTCTTCCGATTTAATCTCGTTTAAAAGATTTCAATTTAGTTTTTTATGATTTTTTTTGTCAATATAATTGATGTAAAATATGGTTAATGGTTAGCTTATGTGACATAATATAAATTCAATGAGTTCACTGAAATTTTAGAGGAATAACAAGTCACCTAGGGAAGGAAAAGTTAGGATTTGGGCTAACTCCTTAAAATTTTGGAGTTAAAATTTTTCTTTATCAGGTGTTTTAATTCCTCATCTAAAAATTTTTGCTTAAACAAACTATAATACCACATCAACTTAACCATCATAACTACGTTTAACACCCATCGAGATAAAGGGTATTGTTGAAAAATATTACAGGACTAAATCGAAAAAACACTCAAATATAATATTAGGGGCTAAATTAAACATATTTAACCATAATAATTTTCAGGTTATATACCTTTACATATCTGCTGTTGCAGCATCTAAAATTTATTGTTATAAACCTTGGAAGCTTTAGCATTAAAAGTAGAACACACAGCTGAGAAAAAATAGATATATTGCTCTAATGTCTGAGGTAGTGTTCTTTATTGTGGATAACTTAAGCCTTAAGAAAAACCCAGTTGGTTTCTCTTCAAGGATTTTTATGTTGAGAGATTATTGAATACATAGAATTCATTTAAGGTTACAATTACATAAAACATATATATTTCAGACAAACATTTTTTGAACTAGTTGTTGAGTTTGGAGAATGGGCAGGCAGCTGAATCAGCTAAATGTTTGTCATTGTTGTGTTGGGTTTCGGATTCTGAGGCAGTTTTTTTCCCCTTTAAAAGACCTCCAAATAGCTCTGCTGGATCATAGTAGATATGAACTTCTTCAACCTTCATCGATGAATCAACCTGTGCAAATATCTTCATATACTCGGCCAACTTTTCAAAGAATATATATAAACCCTCAAAAATGATTTCTAATTTCAATAGTTTTCACGCACACTTGTACATATGACACTCTCTTTTCTGAATCTTAAAAACAAAAAATTAATAAACAAACATTTTACTATTTAAATAAGTTAAAATACTTATTATTAATATTATATTCAAATTAGTTATATTTTATTACTATTTTTTTAATATTTCATCTATATTTTACGGTATAATTAATGGAAATGTCGATTCACCCCTTATGTTGAAATCGAACCCATGGACATGTGAAAATGTAGATAAAAATGTTAACATATCAACGAAAATTTAATACCATAACACTACTAGCCACTAGATATATTAGCTTGTTTTTATTAGCAATCCATTTTTAAATTTTGGTATTTTTTAGTTTCAAATAATATGGACAAGTTTAACTACCAATGAGTGGTAAAAGAACATACAGGGAGTAGGTTTTACCAATGGTGACCACTCATTTAAGATTTAATAGTTTTACGAGTTTCTTTGCTAATAAAATATAGTAGGATCAAACGGTTATGCGTGTGATTAATTGAGATGCACTCGAGCTGCTGCATGAACACTCACATATATATGTAAAAAAAATATACACATTATAATTATATGGAGAAGTTTAATTGGGTAGGTTGGATCTCAACTTTACCTTGAGAGCTCCCAAGCCATAGAATTGAATCAATTCACCAGTTGGGTAATGTTCTTTGTAAGGTCCTTCAAAGAAACCCCAATGCCTAAACTTGAAGGCAATCATAGGAGGACCTGAATAAACCTCTATAACTTCCCATGCAAACCCTCTTGGAAAACAAGCCCTAAATGTTTCATAAGCTGATTCATATGTCTCTTCATCTGCTTTGAAATAGTGATACTCCTTCGGTAGAGAATTCTTCAACAATATATTGAAGGCTCCAAGCCACAGTGTTTCTTCACCTGACAGTCCCTCTCTCCCTACATTAATACCACAGAGAGAAAGTTGAGTTTTTATGGATTAATTTACGGTAAGTTGCAAAATCCTTCCATTGACAGTTATTAGTAGAGCTAGGGCCTGTTTGGACAAATTATTCAATGAGACCGCTACAATGTGACTATCTCTTAATAATCGGTAAATGTAGATCCAAAAATATGTTTGCTCCCTAATAACGATTGGATACAAAAGTAAAGTACATTTACAATTTCTCTCTCATATCCAATGGTGCAAAACTGGCAGCCACATTGTGGCAGCCTAGCCTCATCGAATAATTTTCCATGTGTTTGTGCATTTGTGAATTGAGTTCAGTTGAGTGTCATGATACTTTAGACCCAATTTAATAATTTGAGCGAACTCAAACAACTTTGACTCCGGCCAACCTAGAGCCTTGAGCATTATCCATGGGCATGCCATAGGAGTAACTTATTACCTTTTGGGTGAAATTACCGCAACATGCACTATCACTCAAAGTTTTTTTACATTCACCAACAAAAAAAAATTACAATCGAAAATATATTGTTTAAAACATAAAAAACTAAATTGAAAAAAAAATTGGGACAAAGAAAACATATTTAACCTAGATTTAATGGCATGATTACATATGTAGCAAACAAACAAACTACTTTACCATTGACAAAAACGTTGAATTTCTGAGGGTTTATGGTCTTGAAATCCTGTAATCTAGTCTTGTGGGAAACCTCCACATGCAATGATTTTACAATATTCTGTACTGTTTCTTCCAGAGATCCTTTTGGCCATATCTACCATAAACAAAACAAATTAAATAACAAATGATATGAAAGAGAGAGGAAAAGTAAAAAAGAATAACTCAAGTGTTAGAAAAAGAAGAAAAAAAGAACCTTGGTTCTGCCATCTTCAAAGAGCTGGTTAGCAGTTTCAAAAGATGGGGGCTTTCCATGCCTCCAGTGAATAGTAGGATCCTCCAAATCCAAGAAAACTCTGTACTTATCAGCTGGAATAACAATATTATTAATGGCTTCCTCAGGACTCATGTTAATGGATTCCATTTCCCTTCAACCAAACAGGTATGATTGGCCAGTGTTATGGGGGTTTTATAGGTTGCAACATGTCGCAAACCTCCCTCCCTCACCCGGTTTCTTGAATACTCTTTAAAAGTTGTCGAGCTTTTTAATTTTGTGTTTAATAGATCTTTGAATAATAATAATAAATCATGAACCTAATAGTCAGAAAAATTGAAATTTTAAAGATATATTAGACACTTTTTAAAGTCTAGAAACCCTATTAGATACAACTAAGAGTGTTTGTTTGGTTGGATTAATTTTATGGTATCTTATGAACCAAAATCCAATCATCTGGATTATGTAGATTTTTATAACTCAAACAACAAGTTATGAAAATCCAAACCCATAAAAAATTAGGTTGGGTTCGATTCAGTTCAGTTCCATCGAATTTCAATCAAAATTCACACTTCATATTATCATGAGTTGGGTTAGGTTGGATCAATTTAATCTTGTGGATCCAAGAAAGAACCAAACCAAATGTGTTTACAAAAAAAATGATCCAATCTAACCTAAGTAAATTTCAGGTTGTTGATTTTTTTCACACCCTCGTACACAATAATATTGAAAGTTTATAAACCTATTAATCATTTTTAAGTTCACAGATCTAGTAAACATAATTATTAAAGTTTTAAACTTGTATTTAACCTAAAATTATTCTGTCACAATATAAATGGAATATTATAAAGATTAAGGGGAAAATAAACCTACACGAGTTGTGAATTAGAAGTTGGTATTTGAATTAAATTTCTATTCTATAAAATTATATTGAAATTAATTTAAAATAATATAATTAGTATACTTAATTTTTATCGATAATAATGTGATAATATTATACTCAAGTATAACATTATAACAAGTCAATAAATATTGGCCGATATGAGAATAATAACTCGATTGGTTAAAACATTTTTATAATTGCAACAAAAATGGTCAGACGTTCAAATTTCTACTCGCACGTAGTGTTGAACTAAAAAAAACATTAAATATTGAGGTTGATAGATATATTTACCTAACTCATCCTTATTGATAAAATCTATTAAATTATTTATTTATTTAACCTACTCTAAAAAGGTCAATTAAAACTATTAGTTAACTAACTAATTAATAGTAGTTGAACTCAAAAATAATAATAATAATAGTAGTAGTAGAGTGAGTTAAATTTATCTAATTAAATAATTTAGTAGAAGTTATTTTTATAATTATAGCTAATTGTTTAATTAAAATTCTTTTTTAATTATTTATAATAAATCAATTTACATTAATCTCTTATAATTAATATTGAAGAGTTCAGTAATTGATTCTTCATAATTACATAATATTTAATTTTTATTGATAATAATGTCTGTCATTATATTCTCTAGCATCTTATTTTTAGGCATTTTTTATATCTTATGGACATCGAACTAAACAGAAACTTCAATTAAAGGAGTAGAAACTAAAAATTATTTGAACTAAAAAAAATAAAAATAAAAATAAAAATTATTTAATCAAAATACCTAATTTATTAATTGATATGTGTATTATAAGGTCTGTCATTAAAATACAATATTTTTTTTTTTGAAACATTAAAATACGATTTCAATCTATATAGAAAGATGAGGCACGCCTCTATGTATTATATTTTATTTTATTTTAAAGTTTTCATTTAGTACAACAAATGTAGAGGATGAAGATTCGAACCTCCAACTTCAAGAGGAGTAGACACTTAAACCGCTAAACTATATATGCTCATGTTTGGCACCTCTTATTTAGTTATTACTCGTTTTAACAGCAGTATATGTGGCATAAGTTGTAGGTTTCAATTATGCCTCCAAACTTTAGGTTAAATTTCAATTACGCTCTTATCATTTCAAAAGTTTCATTTCAACTTTTGATCTTTGAAATTGTTTCAAAACAATCATTTTATTAGCTTTGCTATTAAAATAAAAATGAAATATGGTGTGGTATGGTGATTAGTTGAAAAATAAACATTTCACATGAGCATACATGGACAGTGAGTTATTTAAAACATTGAAGTGTTTAATCACTTTTAAAATGGTTTGGATTAGAGAGGGAAACAAATTTAGGTGATAGAGTTTTAGTTGAAATGGTGGGGGAAGCCACATATTATAAGAAAAGTCACACACGATAAAAATCAACAACCTCTTCAACTATGAAAAATTAAATGGCAAAATGCACTTTTCGTTCCTGAGGTTTGTGACTAATGTCTATTTAGTCCCTGAAATTACAAAAGAAATACTTTAGTCCTCCATGTTTGTAAAATGATTCTAAATAGTCTCTAACTTAACTTTAACCTTTATCTACTGACGTGGAATGATTCGCAATGTCAATTTTTTTCATTACTTGACAAATAAAATAAAAAAAATTAATTAAAAAAGTAAACAAAAGTTAAAATAATTTAAAATATGTTAAAATATTCAAAAAAAAAATCTCTTCATCTCTTTCGTGCCCTAGGTGTCGATTGATTCTGCCCATACCAAACCAACCATCGTCGTCCCGCCCATCACAACCTGCCGATTGTTTATCGTTTCCAAATGCAGACTTGCATGCAGAGAAATTAATAGGAAAATAAAGTAAAATTCGAAGACCTTGTTTTGTTGTTGGTTTCCATTCATGTTGAAGAAACTCTAGTTCAATTCTTTTGATCAAAATGCTTGTCATGACTCACTGGATTCTCAAAAAATGGGGGAAAGATTGTTGTCAATTGTTGTTGCCAAATTTTGGACAGGAGAAATCTCACCTGACCTTCACGTGACAACGACGGTGAATTTGTATTCTAGGGGGAAGAACCCTGGACACCGGTGTGGTGTAGGTCACACAGGCTCCGATGCTTAAGTCAGAGAAGGTTTTCAGAGAATTTAGGAATTCTATAAGTATGTTGTAAGCTGGAATGGACTTACCTTGCTCTCCCCC
This sequence comes from Trichosanthes truncata, assembly GCA_033996785.1. Lineage (NCBI taxonomy): Eukaryota > Viridiplantae > Streptophyta > Magnoliopsida > Cucurbitales > Cucurbitaceae > Trichosanthes > Trichosanthes truncata. Next base: position 82,030,722 of record JAWPNB010000003.1, read on the forward strand.
TGAGGGAGAGCTTAAATAGCTTCCTTCCTAGGGTTTTTTCGTGGGTTTCTGTCTTCGAATGGGGAAAGGAAAAGTCCAATTGGGCTGAACCGAGGGCACACGAGCCATAAGGGACCGAGGTAAGGCCCAAAAGTGGGCCTTGCCAAACTGGTCGGCCTCGGCCAGACCGACCACGGGCTTGGGCTTCGGCCCAAGCCCATTTCTTCTCCCACTCATTCTGGGTCAGTCCACCGTCGGTTTCGGTCCTTTTTGACTTCGTATTGGGCCTCTTTCCTTGTTTGGCCCTTCGTTGCAGCCCTTTGGTCAGCCCATTCTTGTTAATCCAATTTTACCCATAACATCAATGGTATGGGTTTTAAACGACGGTTTCAAAACAGGGACCGTTTCAAGGAAAATTTTTAGTTATTTATCCATTTGGATTAATTTTAACATTAAAATTTAATACAAAATTTTGAGAGATACATTACAATGAGTCACTCTTTCTAAATCATAATAGATAGCAGATTTTGAGATCCCAAATTGATGAGTCCGACACCATAAATCGATCTTCAGTTCAATCGAAGAGAATGGTGAAGAGAGTGGTAGGAGCAGAACATTAACTCCAATCTTAGATTAATGACAAAAACTCATGTTGGTTTCAACAGTTTGGGCTGCGGCCGCAATGGGTGGACTGGACGAGACAAGCGGCGAGCTAGGACAACTTGCAAGTTGCAACGGGCGGTGATGGCAACGGTCTGGAATGGGTAGAAGCAATCAATGTTTAGGTGCTGAAGATAAATAGATTTTTGGAGTATTTTATAAACCATTCTAACTTTTATTTTCTTGTAATCTTTTTTCACTTTTTTTTTGCCAAATAATCAAATAAAATTGACATGTCACTCATTCCACGTAAGCATATAACAATCCAACCATAATTCTATTAGGTTAAAATTAAGTTACGGACCGTTTAGAATCATTTTGCAAATCTGGAGGACTAAACTGTCTCTTTTGAAACTTCAGGGATCAAATAGACATCAACTTCAATCCTCAAGGACCAAAAGTGCATTTTGCCCAAATTAAACATTGAAAAAGTCAAAGAAAGAGAGAGGAATGAAGAGAGAAAATTTCATAAGGAATAAATTAATGAGAGAAAAAAAAACTGTGAAAGAGTGAGGTCAATGAAAGGGTTGGTATATATGTGGAAGCTAGGAGAATAAGAAAAAAATTGATTAATGAAGGAAATTGTTTTCAATTTTCATCATCAAATGTAAGAAATCTATCGAGAAAAATGGTATCTGGTTTTCATTATCTTTTTTTTTTTTTTTGACTCTTTCTCTTTTCCATTCATGCTCTAACATTATTTTCATCATTTGATCGTGAAATAGCTAGAAGCTCCAAAGTTTGTTGGTCTTTTGTGATCTATCTACACCTCAAAAATTTTGTTTTTCTCCAAATCTTTTAATTGTAATAGGAGAAAAAATACTACATTATCCAAATCCCTAAATTATATTACTTCATTTTGAATGTGACTAAGATTTTTTTTTTTTTTACAGTATTTTACTAGCATATTAGTAATAAACAATAATTAATTCACGTTGTTACATAAACTTGACTACAAAAATCAAATTTATTGGCAATACATATACCTCACCCTAAATCTTATGCTCTATTGATCCACTGGTATTCATATATTAAATGATTTTTTAAGGCCCATTTGATAACCATTTGGTTTTTAGTTTTTGAAAATTATGCTTGTTTTCTCACAATTTCTTTACAATTAGTTTTCATCTTCTCTACAATAGTTTTCATCTTTCTTAAGGAAACATTTGAGTTCTAGCCAAATTCTAAACCAAAAACAAGTTTTTGAAAATTACTTTTTTTAGTTTTCAAAACTTGAATTTGGTTTTTGAAAATCTAAAAGGTAGATAAGAAAACGTGGAAATTTGTAGGTAAAAGTAGTATTTTATAGGCATAATTTTCAAAAACCAAAAGGCTATCAAATGGGCCTAAATTATCAAATATTAAATAATTTAGTGGAAAAACAAATTATTTATTATTTATTTAGCCAATTTGAACCTAACTCGGTCATTATTTGTTGAATGAAAGAATAAAAAATAAAAAGAGAGAGTATTTCTTATTTTACTTCCTCTAATTTTCTCCCTTCTGTTTTTTTTTTTTTTTTTTTTTTTTTTTTTTTTGGTAATTCTCTCATTTAGAAAAGTCTACTTCTCTTGATAGATGATTTTTCTCTTTTGCAGAGATGTTTACAACTTGGGGAGGAGTTGTAGGAATTAAATGCACTAAATTTGAAGTTCTTCCATAAATTAAATATAATGTAAAGATGGATGCCGACATGAGCATGACTCAACTGACATAAAGTGTATACTCTCGACACTAAGATGTCAGAAGTTCAAATCTCTCACTCTACATATTGTCAAAAAATAAAAAATAATGTAAAGATTTTTTTTGTGAAAAAATTTTCTTCAATTTCATTTAATTAGCAGTACTACCACTTGGGCTACATGTAACAAAAAGGGGTTTCCTTCTCAGCCACACACATTAGCCAAGAAGAGAAATCATACAACCAAAGTGAAGGGATATTCCTGGTTGCATCATTTGCGAAGTTTTTTTAGTATAATAAATGTGGGATATGAGATTTTAACTTCCGACCTCAAAAGAAGAAGTAGAGATACTAATTATCGTTGAACTATGCTCGTGTTGGCTCTTTATTTACAAGTTCTTTTGAGTTCAACAACAAATGGAGATGGAAGAATTCGACCCTCTAATCTCATATTGGTCGAGAGTATATGCCTAAACGAGTTGAGCTAAGTTCAAGTAGGCTTCATTTGCAAGTTCATATGTGGAAAGATTGAAATTTCTTCGAATATGGATCAAATACAATTTAATTTCGAGCCTCTCAAGTCACAAGTACAACTTAAGATGTTCTTCCTCTCAACTTTTCAAATGACGTTTAAATTGGGGAAGTATTAATTATTAAATGAAATTTACCTAATTTATAAATTAATACAAGTCTATTTTAGGGGTCATATTCTTGGTACTTTGGGGAGACTATTGTGTACCTCTCACATCTATGCTCTTTGTTACTTTAACATAAATTTGACAGCATAAAATTGATAACAATAATATTTTTTGGTTAAATATTGTTTTAGTTTTCAATGTTCGAGTGTTTTCGATTTACTCCTTATTGATCTAATTGTTTCAATTTAGTCTCTCATGTTTTAACATTTTCCATTTTTTACCTTTCTATCCGTTGATGCCGTAACATGATATATATTTATTAAGTTGACAAAAATTTACCTGATGAATTAGACAACACGAGAGATAAAAAGTTGGGGTTTTTGGCCACCTTCAATAGAAATTTGGAGGGATAATTTTTTTTTTGGGTAATCTAATTCCATATCTAAATTTTTTTCCCACCAATGGAGTATCAAAACACATAACACTACAAGAATTCCGACAGGAAAATAGGTTATCCCATTGGAAAAAAATTCGTCGGAAATTTCGTCAGCAATTCATAATGGAGAGAACTCAATTAAAAAAACGTTCCAACATATCCACTAAAATATAGTTAGCCATAATTATTTTTGGGATATATATACCTTTAATTCTGTTTTTGGCAACATTTAAAATGTTTTTTTTTTAATTTTCTTTTAGTTCAACACAACATTTAAATAGATTTGAACTTCTAACCTTTTAGTCGAAGACATAATATTTTAACCAGTTGAGCTATGTTCAAGTTTGGTATTTAAAATATGTTGTTATAGAAATTCTAAAAGCTTGCATTTTGAGGTAGGTTCATATATATGATTTATAAATCCTTTGGACTCTTCCAAGTGGATGTATTAGTATACCACTGAGATACAGCATCTAAGTAAACAAAACCAAACCAACAAAATCCTTTGACAAATTTATCATTAAAATTAAAGCAGCTGAGCAAATAGATAGTGCTCTAATATATGTCTGAGGCAGTGGTTCTTTATTGTGGATATAACTTAAGCCTATAAGAAAAACCCAGTTGGTTTTTCTGTAGGGATTTGTATGTAGAGAGATTATATATTGAATACATAGAATTTATTGAAGCTTACACAGTTACATATAACATATATTATTTTTAGTGAACTGCTTTGTTGAGTTTGGAGAATGGGCAGCCAACTGAAGCAGCTAAATTTTTGTCATTGTTTTGGGTTTTGGATTCTGAGGCAGTTTTTTTGCCCTTCAAAAGAGCTCCATATAGCTCTCCTGGATCAAAGTAGACCTGAACTTCTTCAATCGTCATTGATAAATCTACCTGTACTACAAAAATATATCATTATACACGCCCAACTTTTCTAGAATATAAATCCTTCAAATAAGAATCCTAATTTATATAGTCTTCACTCGCACGTGCACGTGTTCCCCGTGCTCTTTTCTTCCATTTTTCTTCCATCGTTTATAGTTTTGGTGTGCTTTTTTAAGTATCGCCTAAGGGCTAGTTTGGTATGCCTTCTAATTTAAACACTTTTTAAGAAAATATTCTTTTTTATAAAAATGGTTTAAATTAAAATTCTTGTGTGTTTGGTTACATTTTCTTAAAAGTGATTTTAATCACAAGTTGTTTGGTTTTGACCATGATAAAAGGCTAAAAATATGAACTTTGTTTTGATTAGAGATAGTGTTCAACTCTTGGTCATTTGGTGATTCAAATATAATATATAGAAAGTACTAAGGGTTAAAATCACTTTTGTCATGTTCAAAATTATACCGAAACAAGCCTTTAATCCTTCAAAATCAACTTAATGTTGGATTTTACACTTTTAAACACGATTTTCATACCATAAAATTGATTTTCATTTTAACTATTTCAAAATCACTCCCAAACATGCTCTTAGATATCTCAACTTTACCTTGAGAGTTCCCAAGCCATAGAATTGAACCAATTCACCAGTTGGGGAATGACCTTTGTAAGGTCCTTCAAAGAAACCCCAATGCCTAAACTTGAAGGCAATCAAAGGAGGACTTGAATAAACCTCTACAACTTCCCATGCAAATCCTCTTGGAAAACAAGCCCTAAATGCTTCATGAGCTGATTCAAATGTCCCTTTGTCTGCTTTGAAATACTCCAACTCCTCTGGTAGAGAACTCTGCAGCATTGCATTCAAGCCTCCAAGCTTAAGTGCTTCTTCTCCTGATAGCCCCTCCCTTCCTACATTAATACCACATTGAGAAATTTGTGTTTTTAGGAATTAATTCATTTAGGGTATGTTGCAAAATACTTCCATTAACATGACCGACGTTATTCTTGAGTTCCGTTGGATTTTTTTTATATTTTAGACTCAACTTAATTGTTTGGATTGTTGAACGCTCTCTAATTCTATTAGACAAACGTGAAGTTTCATTTTAAAACTAATTGAAAATGAGATGAGTAATTCATGTATCTTATAAAGATTGACAATAAGAGGAGTAATTCATGTATGTTATAAAGATTGTGATATTTCTTCATTTTTTTGATGTGGGATCCTCAACAAATTCGAACAACCTTTGTTATGTTATGAACCCAAAATGAAATCAACTTATAAAAGTTGGGTTGGGTTCTGGTTCACTTCCATCGACCAAGATTCACACCCATGTAATTTTGTTAGGGCAAAGACAAATATAATATTGATTAACGAGTATTCAAATTATATGGTAAATTTCAAAGGTAGAAAATTAACTTGAAATTCGAAAATGAACACGGTTTTGAGAGGGAAATATTTTTGCAACAAATATCTTTAAGTATCATGCTATGTAAACTTATCATCAACCAATTTTAAGATTCGCCAATATAATTAAAAATTATTAAAACACAAACATTAGAGACTAAAACACATATTTAACCTAAATTTAAATACATGGGATGGTATATATAACAAATTAACAAACAAGTTTACCATTGACAAAAAGCTTGAATTTGTCAGGGTTTATGGTCTTGAAATCCTGTAATTTAGTCTTGTTGATAAACTCCATTTGCCATGATTTTATAGCATTTTGCACTGTTTCTTCCAGAGATTCTTTTGGCCACTCCTACCATAATTAACAAAACAAAGTAACATATGATATATATATGAGACTTGAGAGAGAGAGATGAAAGGAAAAGTAAAAATAAAATAAAATAAAAAGTGTTAAAAAAGAACCTTGGTTCTGCCCTCTTCAAAGAGCTGGTTAACAGTTTCATAAGTGGGGGGCTTCCCATATCTCCATTCAACAGTGGGATGCTCCAAATGCAAAGAAGCTCTGAACTTATCAGGAAGAATATTAGTGATCTTGTTAATGGATTCCATAATCTAATTTCCTTCTTCAACCAAACAGCTTGGGAATATGGGTCTTTGTCACTGCCCTCGCCTCGTTCCTTGTCTCCACCTATATATATATATATATATATATATATATATATATATAACTAATCCTACTTTTCATCCTCTCTCAACACATCTCGCCCACCCTCTTTAAACGGAGATTCTCTAAACAAAAAAGAAAAAAGTAGGAGAATAATTTCCTTTAGGGACCCAACCACCATGAGTTCTCTGCAGAAAATTCTCGCCTCGATCTCTACAAAATTTAATGGAAAGTGATATGGGGGATGGGAGAATCTATCCTAGTCCTACCTGCCTCGCTAACACTTAGCTACAAGATGTCATACCCTCCCTCTCATTTATTTCTTCTAACTTAAACATTTGCCCTTTCTTTTTAAATTGAACTATGTGTCTTATAGATGTTTAACCTTTCAATTTTGGATTTAATTGATTATTTAAATATTTTTTAAAATATCAAATAAGTCAATGATTTATTAGATAAAAAATTAAAAATTCAAGACCTATTAAACACTTTTTAGAGTTCAAAAACCTATTAGACAAGCCAACCCAAGCACATAGCTCAACTAGATTAAGAGCTAATATTCTTTGACCTAATTAAAAGGTTAGAAGTTTGAATCCTTACCCTCACATATTATTGAACTCAAATAATTAATATATATATATATATATAAAACAAAAAAAACAAAAACAAAAACAAAAACCTGTTTGATACAAAATAGAAAATTTAGAAACCAAAATTAAACATTTTTTAAGTTAAAAAACCTATTAGACACACCAAGTTTAGGACTAAACTAAATTGTAATTTAACCAAAAATTATTGGACAAAATTTGACACAATTATATGTCAGATATTGTAGGGATTAAGGGAAAAAAAACTACGTTGGCTACATAATAAAAACGAGTTGTGACTTAGAAATTTGACATTTTAAACTTATCTTTTCTCTACATATTGAAATGGTATTCTAATAATAGAGACTTTAGAATACACATGAATTAATAAATTAGGTAACTTCGTTCCATAATTTCTAATTCCACAATTTAAATGTCAGTTGAAAAGTTAGGAGAGAGAAAATCTTAAATAAATGGTGATAAACGAGACATTATTAGTCGTTCTAATAACGTGTCCAGTAGTTTTGTACCGTTTGATACAAGACATGTTTTGATCTTATTTAGAATCTATATCCAAATAGTTAGGAAGGGACAACACCTTCATTGAATAATTTTTTTGATAATTGAAGTTAAGTTGTAGACTTCATAATAAAAAATGAGGTAAGTTTAAGATTTAAATTTGGGGTTTAGAGTTTTCATTCTGAGTATTAAGTTTATAGATTTTGTTGACAGTTTAGATTAGTTTAGGCCCTTAAAGTCTAGGATCTAGTGTTTTTCATGAGTATAATAGGTAATTATAGAATTTATTTTTTTTATTTATTTTTTTAATGGAATTATAGATTTTATTTTAATTAAATATTATTTGTTTAGATTATATTATCTTTTCAAAATTTTCATTTTTATTTTTTTCTAAGAAAGTTTCTCTCAATTTTTTTTTAATCTTTTTTTACTTCACAACAACATGTAGAATTGGAGGATTCGAACCTCTGACTTCTTGATCGATAGTATATGTCTAAACCAGTTGAATTATGCTTAAGTTAGCGTCTATTTTTTATTTTGGTCATCTTTTTCTCCTCTGGCAATATAGTATTGTAATTATTTTGCAAGTTCAAAACTTTTGTAAATATTTGTTCTTAACTTCTTGTTGATCTCAAAAAAAAGATGAGTGCTTTATCACATTGTTCGGAACAAATTTTGTAACCTTGGGAATGGGAATGATTCGTTCCTTCATGCATCTCATATACCTATAAATGAAGAGTATCATGCCCTCACAAATATGTGGGTTTTCTCCATATGCAATAATTTTTCCTCTCTTATTTTTTATATTTCTGTGTTCTCTTTTTATATATCTTTTTTTTCTATATTTCGTTTATACTACTTTAATTAATTTTATTTTTTTAAAAAAATATCTTTAAATTAAATTTATAATTGATAAAACTATATTATAATTAATTAATCGATAACATTAATATTAATATAATTAATTATTACATTGTAATAGGTTAATAAATATTGAATGTTTGCTTGATATACTTACTTAATTCATTTTTATTGATAAAATATATTAAATTAATGAAATTAATTATTCTTTCAACTACTCTAAAAAATTATGTATTAAAACTATTGATTAGATAACTAACTAGTCTATTCAATTAAATAATTTAGTAGCAGTGTTTTTTTTTTTAATAATTACAGTCAATTACGTAATTAAAATTATTCATTGATTATTTAGAATCAATTAACTTATATAGATTGGTTATAATTAATATAGATGTTTCACGATTATATAACATTTGTAGAACTAATTCTACAAAATAAACACACACACACCAAAAAAAAAAAAAAAGTTAGAAATTGGTAATAATTAATACAGATGTTTCAAGATTATTTTTTGGAATTACCCTTAAACCGGACGGCCCCTTAAATTGAAGAAGTAATGAAATTACCTATATTTATTAATTGACATTTGTATTATAAAGTCTATTTTTAGAATACCATTTCAATCTATATAGAGAGAAACATGAGGTCCACTCTTTTCCACACCAAAAAAAAAAAAAAAAAAAAAAAAAAAAAAAAAACCTAACTACATGAGGTCCACCTTTGAGTGAAATTGGTTTTCTTTTCACTCAATCTCTATAAAGTCAAATTTGTTGAATAATTTTTTTAGAAGTACACTCATTGACCTCATTTTTTTTTTTAGCTCTAACACTCAAAGATTCATATGTCTTAACTAATTAAACTATGCTTAAGTTGGCACTTAATCACAACATAGTACAACAAATGTAGAGTGAGATATTTGAACTTTTGACCTCTTGGTTGATGGTACATGTTTTATGTCAGTTAAACTATGCTCATATTGGCTAAAAAATTATCAAAATTTTAGTGTTAAGTTGAACATCTTTGACATTAAAAATAATAATAATAATAATAATAATAACAACAACAAAACAATAACATAAAAATAATATAATAATTTTGAATATTTCATTCTTTGTTCAAGCAAAACATTGATTTTTTTAAATTAAAAATTTTAAGAGAACAAGTAATAAATATTAAAACAACTATTGTTTTAAAAAATAAAAATGAGAAAAAGAAACAATTACTAAATACATTTAAGTTTACAAAAAATACATGTTAAATTATAAACTTGGTCCTATGGTTTGGGAAAAGTTAGAATTTAGTTATTATGATTTGAAAAGCTAGAGTTTAACCCTATGGTTTGATGGAACCTAATAAAGAGTCCCTACCGTTAAAAAGAACAAACAAAATTGCATACATGGCCGTTAAGCATTCATGATATCTTGTGAAATGATGGTTAATACTTGGTATACAGCTCTGATTTTCTTTTTTCTTCTCATATTTGCACAATAATTTCTTCTTTGTTTATTTCTTCTTTATCTGGAATGAGATCGTGATTCGAGTAAATTGGGGTTTTTGCACCACGTTATCTTCCTCCAGATTGCTCGATTAGTCTCTTCTTTGATTTTTTCTGTTGAAAAGGTTGAAATTTATAACAAAACTTCTACAATAGAATTCTCTTTTTTAAAAAAGGTTTGATTCTCCTACCTGAATTTTCTCTTGCTTCTTTTCAATTTTTTTTTTTTTTTTTTTTACTCTGTTGAAATTTCCCCTCTTGAGAATAGAAACATCTCTGCTTCTTCAATTTGTTTTTACCTCTCTTGAGAATAGAAACATCTCTGCTTCTTCAATTTGTTTTTACCTCCTTTTCTTCAATTTGTTTTTACCTCCTTTTTGTTGCCTGTGAGTTCTTATACATTTTCAAATTGTTTCTTGTCTTGTACATTTTTTCATACATTTTCAAATTGTTTCTTGTCTTGTACATTTTCAAATTGTTTCTTGTCTTGTAAGAATTTTGGGAGACCGCCTGATGGTTTCTGATTTTTGTGTTTGGTTTTGATTTTTCTTCGACTTGCACATACCTGCTTATCTAAAAGATTGGCAAGAAATTTATGAAGTTGAGAATAAAATTGTGGGACAATATGTTTGAGATGAAAGAGGGAGTGTGAAGAGCAAACAAGAAAAATCGTGGGAGAGAAAAAAATGGTGGAGACGATTCTTCATATCCTAAATCCCAATTACCATCTAACCCGAATTCATCCATATCCAACCCATTTTTTATTAACCCATACAGTCACTTCATCCGACACATGGATGCTTAACGGCCAAGTATGCAATCCGTTTGTTCCTTCTAACAGTAGGGACCCTTTAATTGGTTTCATCAAACCAAAGGGACTAAACTTTGGCTTTTCAAATCATAGAGACTAAATTCTAACTTTTTCCAAACCATAGGGACCAAATTTATAATTTAACCAAAAATAATGAAACGAGAAATAATAAATTGGAAACAACAAGAACGTTTCCAACTCTACTAAAACACGACACATGTGAAGTGAATGAAGAAAATAAAAGCTACTCATAAACTGCTCACGAAATTCCCATCAAAATTTCCTGCAAATAGAAAATGTTCCACTGAAACGTTTAAAAATCTCAACCAAAATTCTCAAGGTTATAGAAACGCAGCCAAACCTTCCAGCTCTTGAAAACTACTATGATATTGATAAATGAGTTCGTAACCTAAAGAAACCATACTCAAATGATGTTAATTCACTTCTTCTACTGAAACCAAACAGTGCACAATAAATATACATAGAACAAAGCAGTAAAATGTGTAAATCGTGTTTTCTGACTTTACCAATTTACAGAAGGTTAGGCTTCAAAGGGTTGTGTAGTACCTAGTCGTGAATCGACTTGCTACTAAATTGATCCGCAGTTTCAGTCTCTCTTAAGTTGAGCGACATTGACAAGGTATTGGTTCAGTTGCTGGCCAAATATCTTTGTAGAGAAAGATTCGACCATGTGTTGTCGGGCTTCCCTGCCCATTCTTGCTGCCATCCCAGGATCCTGTATGAGTTTCGCCATTGCCAGAGAGAACTCTTGAGGATTAGGCGAACAAAGAAACCCTGTCGCGCCATTTTTTATAGTCTCAACTGGACCCCCACTGTTGCATGCAATAACAGGCTTGTAAGCTGCCATGGCTTCCAAAGGAACGATGCCAAAGTGTTCATCCTGCATTAATTCATATATTATTGTAAGAACAAAAGATAGGATTTCGTTAGGAGCGTGTAATGGGAGACGCACAAACCTTCGGCGTGTAGAGGACACAGAGACATTGAGAAAGGAGGGCGTTTCTTTCAAGTGTTGAGCAGGATGTGATGAAGGTAACACGTTCAGATACACCTTCTCTTTCAGCTAAATTCCTGAGCTCCTCCAAGTACTCAACATTCTCTCTTAGCCGTTTATCGAAGCCTCCTGCAATAAAATGTGAAAAGATGTTTAAATGACAAAAGTACTCTGCAGAAAACCTCAAGAAAATAGAATCACAGAGTAATATGATGTGTAATTTAGACAGCATCAAGCTTGAACTGATTGAGAATGAAGCATGCGAGTGTATGAAATAGCTTGCGCATACATTCTACATTTGAGGCTTGATGTTTGGAAGGACTGAGGTATTAAACTATTTGGTTAAATCCCCAAGCAGTTCCCACCCTATTCTATTAGGTAATCAAAATGAATGCATAACTAAAGGTTTTTAAAAAGAAAACATTTTCCAAAGTTCTCTAATACATTAAGCAAGCTCGTATAAAGTCCTCACCCCCACCCCCCCCCCCCCAAAAAAAAAATTATGCCACCAATCACCCACTTCTAATGGCAAAGTATTTCTGTAGAACATTAAAAACACCCTTTTGATTTCATAACTTTTCAATAACGGTTCACACCCCATTCTTACATGATAGTTGCCAATGGTGATATCTTTTCAATAATGATTCACACCCCATTCTTAATAGGAGACAACACTATTGCCACTTGCCAGTACTTATGATTGATGAATGATCCACCACGCACCACTTTTCAACAAAACAATAGGTTTTTGTTTCACCCCCACAATACATGATAGTACTGGGGAAAAAGCTAGAGACTTGCCAGCAATGACCAAGGAAACATCAGCCACATTGTAATCTTGAAGAATGCCGCCTTCAGGTGTGCCAAGCTTAGCAAAGGCCAAAATAGCTAATTCAATGTTTTTCTTCCTCTCAAAACGGTTGATGGAAAGAAAACCCAACCTGATATAATTGAATTTATAAGAATTGAAACGAAATAACAGAGAAGTACATTAAAAATAAAACAATAATAATAATAATTTTTTTTTAAAAAAAGTATGTTCACATATTGCAGATCACAACAAAAATGTTTTTCAACTTAAAGGAACAAGAGATATACAAACATGTCCGTTACTTAGAAGAATGAGGCTCATCAAACTGATCTACATTGACTGCAGGATAAAGAACAGCAGGTCGAATTCCTCGTGCATTGAGATGTTTGAATGTATTGGCAAAAGTGGATGCAGTAAATTTGCTATTAACCAGTATCAAATCTGCCATTCCTGTGATTATGGAAAGTGATAAATGTAAATATTGAAGAGTATGAACAAATGTAATATTGAATCAACATAAGAATTGAAAGAAGTAGAATGAATTGTCAGAAACCAAACCAGTTGTCAGTTCTTCAATTAAGTCTATGGGTTTTCTATACAGCCTCCTCAAAATGGTTGTGTGCTTAGCCAGTAACAGATCCGGAAAATGACAATAAAATACAACCTGGATAAGCATGCAGCTTCTTTGGTCAACCATGATAAAGTGACATCAGGACAACTTTAGGAAAAGGTCCATACCTTTGATGACCTTTTCAGTTTAAGTAGTGGAACAACAACAGAAACCTGATCTGCTAGTATGACATCAAATGATGGCCACATAAACAGCATGCACAGAGTGACAAAAATACACCGAAGATATGCGCATACTGCATGGAGGCGGTAAAAGATATGGCGAGGTAGGAAATCACCATACACAGTAACTGGAAAAGTGCCTGGGAAAAATTAGAAATGAATGCATTAGAATGAAATGCTGTGATACTATTTCAGAAATTTGAAGAAAATTACGAGAAGCAACCACTGAAGCAAAATGAGGCTGTTGAAATTTCTCAGCATAGAAGTGTCTCCTTTGCATAGCAAAAGAGTTGATATATAGATATATTATTCCTTTATCAGAGCCTCATCCTACACAAATGCCTCATTCTGCCCCGTTCAAATTGAGACTATAATGTAGTTTAGAAGATACTGTTAGAAGACATCTTAAGTTTAAAGATACTAGAATAAGTTCTTTCTATTTTCCCATTTTTTAAACTGCATAAAACTCTTTTCATCACTGGATAGATATATATTATTTCCAATATCAGATCCACTGAAGATAAAAGCAGTGAAACACACCAGCAAGGGTCTCCTCAAAGCACCGATTTTTGTCGTGGTGTGATGTAAAAATATGGACATCATGTCCATGGGAAGCAAGTTCAACAGCAGCGTCTACAATCAATCTCTCAGCTCCACCTGTATACACAATACTCTGTTAATAGCTATCTATGACTGTAAACTTTGAAGGTTAGAAAATAAATTCATGCATTCAAAGTTACAACAAGAAGAAACATAAAATGGGGGAAATTTTGTTGTTGATTGATTCTAATTTGAAATATCTTCTATCTTTAAAAGATGAAAGTTGAAAAAAGATAAGATAATATTAAGAAATCAAAAATAAAAACGTTGGACTGAATCTCAGAATTATTCTTTGCACGCAACTCAACTCTATCAATTCTATTCGGTCGTTAACTTTATTCCCCAAGCTGCATCCCCAAGATTTAAGAAATCCATCCTTGATTTTGTTCTGTTTTCCGAACGATGTTTCAAAAACTAATACTTCACTGTTTTTATCCTATTAGATTATAGAAACAGACAAGAAAAAGACAACTACAGAAGTATGACTGCTTATAGCTTCCCTTTGATGAATCGAAATATACGTTAAATCACCACAATTTTTGGGCCAAGTTAAATTTAATGTTTTCAATGTATTCTCTCAACCTGCAACTAGAAGATTAACATGCTGACCATTAATAAGAAATGGAAAGAAAATAATAACATGCTGAAAAAAGTAATTTATGCTGTTGGACTAACAATTTTTCCAATGTATTCTTAACAAAGTAAGAAAGATATTTACCACCTGAAGAGAGACCAAAAAAAAAAAAATCTCAGCGATTCAACGGAAGTAAGTCAGTTTCACCGATAACAATCAAACACATAAACACACATCAGCATAATAAGAATCAAATTCACATAATGTGCCGGTTCAATCCCCCGGTTCTCTGAGCGTCCAGATCGATAACATTTTCTAATGCGCTTACACGCCATTAAATACATACTTTATCAGATTCGATACATCAAAATTCTAATCAATCGATTCGATCAAATACAAAAAATTAAACAACAGATCATGAAAAAGAGGTGTTGTGTTGATCGAAATTTAGCAATTGAATCAGTTGAGAAAGCTGATGTTCTTACCAATACCAAGGTCTGGGTGGATTATGGCGATCCTCGTCTTCGATCGCCTTCTTGCTTCCATCGTTTTCCCCTTCGGCTTCACGAAACCAACTCGTTGCAGAAGAGAGGAGCTCCCTTGGAACTTCTGCCTGTTAGTGGGCCTTCGGCCTTTTTTCAATTTGGGCCCAAAAAATTAGCCTGCTTCAGCTATAGTTATGGATATTTATCTGCTTTTATGAGCCCTTCCTATTTAAGGTGAACTTTAAATATTACATTATAAATATTAGATAGGTTCGATTATAAATTTAGTCTATGAAATTTTTATTGGTTGTATCGTTTAGTTTTTAGACTTCAAAAGGTTTTTATTATGTCTTGTAATTTATAGGGTAATTTGATTTGATGTAAAAGATATATAATAGTGTAAAGTGCAGACAAAATAAAGTGGCACGTGCAACATACTCTCTTTACGAACTAATTTATAAAATGTTTTTTATAGATTATGTTGAACATTTTCATAATTCATATCTCATTTTGGTGTCATTTATCTTTCTTAAATACTTACATTTTGTTAGATTTGACTTTGATGTACCAAATTTTGATCCTATGAACCATTTGATATGTCAAGCACACCTCACTTGCATATGGCTAGCCTTCAAATATTATTATCAATGAAAATTCCAATAAGAATAACAATATATTGTTGATGTCCATGGATATTTTCAGAAAAAAAAGTATAAATATAAATAAAATGTTAAACTAAACAAATAAGTATTTTATATTTCGTTAAAATCTTCGTTATTAATATTAGGTTTACGATAGTAATATTTTGTTGTTATTTTTTATACTTTTATACTCTATCTTTATTTTAGTGTACAATAGAAATATCAATTAACTTAGAATGTATAAACTATAAAATTAGACATCCTAGAATCAAAAGAATCAAATTTCTAACTATAATTTCTATTGTATTATTCATTATAATAATGACTTTTTTTATAATAGAAAGAAATTATATGATTTTTAGTATGTCACCTATTCTCCCTTCAATGAAATATAAATACTACCGACTAGTTTTATGAAAAAAGTCAAAGCTCCTTATTGAATTTGAACCGATGACTTACAACTTCCCATAGCATTATTCTATCATTGAATTTAAAAATAAAAAATAATAAAAAATAAAAAATAAAAGTAAAAAAAGTAAAAAAAGTCTATTAATGTTGATAGAAATATACAAAGAAAGAGATATTACGATCAAAAACTCCACGGCCCCTTTTTGCAGTTCCGAAACCAATGCTATTCTGTCATCGCATACTTAAAAATGGAGATCCCAACTCCAAACAAGTTAGTTTCAATAAATTTTTCAATGACTTGAAATTTCAAATCTTCCACCAAAGGCATGATAATAAAACACCCAACAACAGAACAAACCCAGGTACAAGATGTTGAAGAAAAAGGGAAGAAACCCAAATAAAAGAACCTAAAAAATTACTAGTTTAGGTATGAGTAGAGAAGAAATACAACTGCAACAATACCAAAACATTGAGACGAATTAACAATTCTCATCCTTTTTAATTATATATTACATATACATAAAGATTTAATGAAGCCATGGTACTTGCTAGCACCACAATATTGTTTTGTAGCTCTGAACTTCATTTTTTAAGTGGTCACAATTACACAATAATAGCACCATGTACAAGAAAAGCCTTTTTTTTCTCAATCAAGCCCCGTTTTCTTAATTAAACAAATTTTGGTAAAATATACTACTACTCGCACGCCAACTTCGTGCCAAAGCTCGTAAGGCAAATGGCGAAAGCCTGGAAAGCTGATAATGGCTGCCTATAATCCATGGTAAAGGTATCGTCGCCTACCTTTCCAAACTGTAGGAGGACTGTTTCTTCGTCCCCTTTACCTCCTGGCTGGCTATGGTCAACAGTAGCGACAAGTTGAAAGTTTTTAACGGATGCTACCGTCACCCGACCATGAAAATTCAAGCACCAGCATTGCAGGTGTTCATGCCACCTAGGAGCCTTGTTTCTTAAGATTGTCAACCCAGATGAAGAAGAAAAGGACTCGGATTTCTTCATCTTTGAGTTCTCACAAGGTTTGCTGGTGCCAGTGTCTTCTGATAATGGACACTTCAGAGAGCATATCATTCTCCTTGGGCCTCTTGATTTCAAAAGATTAAATTTGTAAGCGACTTGCCCAACCTCAAAGTTACCTGCAGAAACTTGTGGGCTAATTTGCTTGCTTGCAAAGCGGCGGCTTGATTTACTGTTTGATGGCTTTGCACCATTATGTGGTGGTTGGCTATCATAAATTGTAAAATTGGTGCCAAGAAAATCGGAGCTGCAAAGGAATCAGAAAATGGGGTAACAACTTAGTGCATGTTATTAAAAGGAAAAAACTTGCTACTTTTAAAAATTGTACCAACAAATTTCAAACTGCAAATTTCCCAAGCTAACACAATGAAATAATTTTCCGCAAATTGAAAAAGAGAAAAGATTTGTTACCTTATGATCTCTCTCTAAGTCTATGTGTGAACTATCTAGAGTGACTAAACACGTGGTAACATCAAGCAGTTCTTTGCAAACTATCTACATGGCTTCTCTTTTAGCAAGAACCGTATCTCATTTTATTTTTATTTTTTTTATCAAGAACTGAGCTTTCATTGAGAAAAAAATGAAAGAATACAAGGGCATACAAAAAGACAGCCCACAAAAGAGGGAGAGAGCCCACAAAAGAGGGAGGCAAACTAAAAGAAGGGGCTCATCTTATAGCTCACTCAATACTCTAAGAGCCCTTGTTTGAGAAAAATGGCAAGAATGGGATAGAATATTTGAAGATAGGGATAGACATGTGAGGGAGGTCTGAGATTCAGTTATCTATCAAGGTAGCTTACTCTGGGAGTTCTCATGAGTAATAAACGTTTCTGTAATTATTATCCATCCTACACTTGGGCATGACAAAAGTAATTTTGGCCATTCCAAAATCACTCTCAACCATGCCCTTATTCCAACGGGAGGAATTCTTTTTAAGCCTCTTGTTCAGCAATTTTCCCTTAAAATTTTCATTTGACAAACAAAATTAAATTAGTACCTTAAAATAATAGTAATTGTTATTATTATTCTCTTTTTAAAAAAAGGAAATCAATAAATAAACGAAGAAGAAGATGCTTCAACTTGTGACCCATAAACATAGACACGTACTCAGGTAAGGTAAAAAAAAAAAAAAAAAAGTGGCTCTATGACATTATCCCACTATAATTCATAGTTTCGTAGTTTTGGTTCTTGTAATTCTCAAAAGAAGTTTGACAGTGTCCCTCTCATAGGAAAGCAAGATCAGGCTGAAGTTATAGATATTCCCACCATTAAAAACTAGCTTGCATCCTAGTATATTAGATATCCAAAAGAAAAGATAACATCATATAAAACAGGATGCAAAGAGAATGATGCACCAAAACAAAGAATTTGTTCCGTCTAAATTTCTCTCAACAACAATATCTTACCTTAACTTCCCCACATAAGCATTGCTTCCTTGGGATAAGTCTTCACCATCAAGAGATATTATATACTCAGTATGAGCTCCATGCCTATATCTCCGAGCAGCTAAGAGGAATTTTCCCTTATCTGTAAATGCTGGAGAGGTAGGGGAAAAAACCTTAATGAGCTAATATCACATATATAAGTTTCTCTATTACTAATAAGAAATATCAAACAACAGATAGGTAAGACGTGTAATGATGAGATAAAATAAATAAATAAAATGAGAGAAAACCAAGACCTGTCAGTCATCAGTGGCCACCAAGACATACACTGGACACAAAAGTTGCAATTTAAATGCAAAGAGCCATGTGTATAAACTATTACGTCAAAAAAAAATCTTTTGGTCTGTTAAACTCATGAACTTCTGACTAGAATTCATAGTTGGTCATCTCTATGCTATGCTTTGTAAAAGAAAATCAAAGTTGAAAAAAAAAAAGGAAAGAAAAAGTAAAGTAAAGTTGATATTTCTCTTTGTGGGATTCAGACCACCAACCTTTTGGTCGAAGTTATAATATTTTAACCAATTGAATTATGATTAGGTAAAAAGAAGTTGGTATTTCTCATAAATTCAATTATTCACTCATATGTGTGAAGGAGAGAAATTAAACTAACCAATTAATCCCATATGGTTATCAATCCTAACTGAAGTTAAACATGAGCCTTGTTAGTTGTTCATGCCAGCCTCTAAGAATCTTGTTCAGATGACAAAGAAACACTTCTAATCTTAACTAGGCCTTTTGGAATAAACAGAAAATAATAAAGATGTGAAATAAACAAAAGGTTAAGAAATCATAAGACAGTGGACAAAAGAACCAGAACTTGCAAAAAACAAGAAGTATTCCATCCACCAAAATAAGTGTTTAAGAGAACAAGAAAAAACAAATCATTTACAAAACGCAAAGATAACAAAGAAATTCACCCAAGGCTTGAGTGTTACATTCTCAATACCTTGGTACTCATCAGTTGTATTTCAACCATAAAACCCAAAAGAATGCTCGCGTTGTTTCACTAATTAACTAAAACTATGATATGAAATGTTCAAATCAAAATGTGGTCTTTGACCCACATTCAAAAGAAGATATATCACTCCATCAAATTATCTATGTTAGGTAACTGTGCAAGTCTTTATTAAGAGTTGCGCCCACTTAAACAATTATTGAAGTTCTTATTTATTGTATTTGTCACCATATTCATGTGTTGAAAAAAATGCATTTCTTTTCAATTCTTTTCATAGTGAATAAAGGGGAAAGAGGAGCATAGACCGAAAAATTTGACTGCACAAAAGAAAATCTCTTTGGCCTTTCGTAAGTTAGATGAACATAAACGCTGGTAGCTAAGCCATTCATCCCAAGTTATATGGCGTGAAATGGATGATACTTAGCTCCAATCTAAGTACTGTTACCCTTTTTCCTCTACAAATTGAATAAATACACCAGAAGTTACTCACATGGTGTAAGGGCAAGATAAAGGTAAAATGTTGAAGTCTTCTTGTTCCTTTTTATAAGACACTGATGCGGAGGATCACTTGGTCCAGGCTGCATTAGACATTACCATATTTAGATGATCATTCAGACATTAAATTTGTACCAAATAGATTACAATAAGATCAATGTCCCATAAGGATTCAAAACACACTAAAAAAATTTCTAACAATTCGTAAGGCAATGCTTTCTGATAAGATTCAGAAGAGAACTATAAACACAACATGAAATTGCATTACAAGCCTGATAATTCCGAAGAAATTAAGATTTAGAGTAGCCTTAAAATTCAAAAGTTATTTGTATACTTCGGCACATCAATGCAACAAGCCCATGTCATTAATCAGTCAATACAACAAATATCTTGAATTGCCCCATCAATAACAAATAGAATTCTCAATATTACATAGCTATATGCAATCAACGTCCAAAAGGTTTATCGTTAATCAAAACCGCCAACTACTTCAAATTCCATCCGGAAATCACGAACATATGCATAACCCCGCACATTTTCAAGAACCAACACTGTGTTATGAAATCCAATCAATCGATCCCAAATACATCGCAGATTAAATTCGAAAAGCAATTCAAATAAATAAAAACCAAATACACGTAAAAGATAGAAAAAACAATATTCATATGAACGTGAAGAAGCAAAATGCTTCTACAACAACGACGAGTTGCATACAATTTCACGAACCAATATCAAAACAACAAAAAAAAAAATCGATGAATACCAATACAAAATCCAACGAAATACCTGTTTAAGGCAAGAAGGGAAAGTGATTTTCCCGGAATGAGGGGCAGACCTGGCGATCTCCTTAGTAATCTCCCGCCAACGCTTACAGACACAAGCACACGAAACAACGTTCTGGCGGTTAGGCCAAGTGTCCTCGGAAGCCTCGACCCGCTGAATGATCTCCCGAAGAAGCTCCGGAAGCATGGAGGACCAAGCAGATTCAGGCTGCATCCGGTCGGCGGCAGTCCCGGCGGTGGGGTGACCGGAGCCATCTTCGACCTCCGACGAAGCAACTCGAAGAATTCCTCCTCCTACACCATTCGGATCTCTATACGACGACTTGGAGGAAAACCTCCGAGAGAGAAACGATCTGCGAAGAGACATGGGCGCTGGTTTTTAGGGCTTAGACTCACATGGTGAAAGAAGAGAGAGAGAGAGGACAGTTTTTAGAGAGAGAAAGCATAGGGAAGAAGATGAGAAGGAAAATCGCGGAGAGAGAGAAAGAAAGAGAGAGAAGGGAGATGTTAGAGAAACAGGGCTGTGAGAAAAGGAGAATGAATGAAACGCGGAAGATGCGATGAGGCGTTGAGGGACAGTGCTGTGAGTTTAGCGTTTTCTGGAAGCGAGAAATAGAGTTGGGCTTTTCCACTCTGATGACTCGGTCCATCCCAGACAAATGAAGTGGAAATTTGCCCATCTGACAATGACCTTTTTTTTTCAATTAAAAAGAACTATTCAAATATTTCGCTTTTTTCCCTCTTTTTTTTTTTTAAGATTTATTTAGATAAATATTAATTTGAGTCTAACTTCGAAAACTTTATTTATTAGTAAATAGTTGACTCCATTTTAAAGTACGCGTGACCTTTAAAAAAACACATTTAAATTATTTTCAAGTGTTTTTTCTCTTTAATTTTAATTTTATTTTTATTTTACCTCTAAATTAGGAAGTAAAATATTTATTTTAGTTCATTATTATTGACTTTTTTATAAATTATTTGTTAAATTACTAGTATGGTCACTGAAAATTTTTAGATTGTATCTATCTAATTATTGAAATTTAACATTTTTCTAATAAGTTTTAGGACTTTCGAGGATGTTATTATTATTTTTTTTTAGTTCAACAACAATTGGGAGTTGAGTGATTCGGACTTCTGACTTTTTAATCGATGGTACATGTGCAATTACTGCTGAGTTAAGCTCACTTTGGCGACTTTTCCACATGTTTTAAAGAGTTTTAATAAATTTCTAAAACTTTTTTTTTATCCAATAGATGTTTAATGCCAATTCCATCCTTTAATAATTATGTTGTACACTGATGATATTATTTAAGAATTACATGATTAGCTAATTTTAAGTAAATATAGACATTTGTTAATCAGTAGCAATGATAGTGATTATAAAATATTTTTTTTAATTTGAATTTGAAAGTTTTTACTAAGGCTTATTTGATAACGATTTGATTTCTAGTTTATTTTTTTAAAAACTATGTTTTCTTTCTCACAATTTATTGGATATGTTTTTTACCTTTCTTACAAATTCCTTTGAATTTTTAGCTAAATTTTTATTTAAAAATTAAAAATAAAAATACTTTCTTTTAATTTTCCATTTTTGGCTAATATTTTCTTAAAAATTATAAAAAGTAGACAATAAAACAAATAACACAGAAGTAGAATCAATGTTTATAAGTTTAATTTTTAAAGCATAAAATAAATGAATAAATAAAATATTTATCAAACGAGACTTATAGTGTCAAATTTTTCTAAGAGGACCCACCTCAAAGAGGGTGGCATTCCTCATTTTAAATGGAGATAAGAATGAGGATGTTCATTTTAATTCAAGAGATAGGAACAATAAATGCATTTTCTATACCGCTCTAGTTTTGACCACAAGATTTGACTTTTTCCAATTACTCGTTAAAAAAAGAAAAATCTTTAAACGTCTAGAACATAAATTTTAGTCTTGATTTTCGCTCAACTTCACATTTGTTTTACCTTACGTCAGTGAAATAGTAACCTAGTTTTACAATGCATTCTCACCAACTTGGAAATATTATTGGAGACCAAATTTGAAATTGGAAGTCAAAGCGCTAACATTGAGGCTTCAACTTTTAACCATTTAGCCCCATCTGGTATTCTGTTTTTTTACCATTAAATCTGTTTTATTTTAACTGCTCATCGTTATATATTTGTTGTGTTTAAAAGAAACAAATTAACAAATTAAACAAACAAACATTTCTGAAACTTCAGCCTTTTTAACTTTTTCTGTTTTAAGTTTTAAGATTTTGGTTAACATTTTTAAAACTATTTGTAAAAGTAGAATTAGAAAAACATTTATTAAAAATGTATACATAAACAAAAACAAATCATACCTGGAATGTTTATCATCATCATCCCCACTTCTATTAGGAAACTTTTTAATATTCTCATATACATCTATTCCTCGATTTAGAAAATTTAGACAATAGTCAAAAAAAAAAAATCCTATTTTGGGATAGATTCTTGAAAAGAAAAATTTTCATGTTCCTAATATCCTCACCAATCTTTTTCTTAAAAAAAAAAAAGGTATGTTTTGTGCCAATTCTAATATTTCTCACTTATTAGTTTTTTTTTGTTTTTAGTTCAATAAAATAAGGATTTAAACCTCAACTCATTGAGATAAGTTATTCTTCACGGACTTAGTTATCCTCAAGTTGATTCTATCACTTATTAGTTCGAGTAGTCCTTTTTTAATAGGTATTTAATATTTTTACTAGCTAGTAACATAGTAAATAATATATGTAATAATAATTTTTTAAATATTATGAATGAGATTACGATTGAGAACCTAGATTAGCTAAGGAATTTATTATATATTCTCCAGCCAAAGAGAAAAACTAATCTTGAAATCAATCCACATTTTAGATTGAAGTAGGACTTTAAGAAACTTGACATATTACAAAGATTTTTGTCATTTTTAACCAATCACAAAGTAGATAAAAATTCAAAGATCAATATCATATTTGTATAAATATTAGGTGTGACTGTCAATTTTTCAATGACTAAATCAAACAATATGAAATATAGAATAATAAATGTCAACCAAAAGACGACATTTCAATTTTAAACTATGAAATTTTGAAATATGAAGTAGCTTGCTTTAATAAGTTTTTTTTTTCTTTTATTTTTTATTTGAGTTCAACAACATTAAGGAATTGGAAGATTCGAACATGCAACATCTTGATCGATACATGCTAATTATTGCTGAGCTAAATTCATTTTGACATACTTTAATAAGTTTAATGCAACGTTTATACGTTTAATATAAAATAAACAAAACTTTACTTAATTGGTAAAGCAGAAATTCAAATTTAAATAATAATTTTTTTTACATCACCTTTAAATTTTTAAATCAATCTTAATATTAAAATTAAAATAAAAAGGTCTTACTTTTCCACAATTATAAATATTGAGATGGACATTGAGAATTAGGTGGATCGTTTAACAAACTAGAAAACTTTTTTTTTTTCGTTTGAATGAAAAGAAAACGTAATCATTTTTTAATAAGTGATAATATTAATAATTAAAAAAAATAATATAAGTGATGATAATTAAAGCTATTTAATTAATATATGTAATTATTTTTGCCAAAATGAGCATAGCTTAGCAGTAACTGACATGTACCATCGACCAAAAGGTCAGAAGTTCGATTGCTAACTTTTAAAATAATTGTTGACAACTGTGCTTTTAACAAAACCAACTGTGAAATGAAGTAAGATGTGTTTAGTAAATTTCAATTTTAAATTAGAAAAAACTAGTTATAGTGTTTGGTAAATTAATACTAAATTATTGTGATTTAGTTATAATGATCAAAGTAGGCTTATTATTTCAATTATTTTCGTATTGATATTTAATTTATAATTTATTATAAGATAGCTATTTACAATTTTATATGATTTAAATTGCATCTAATTTTGTTTAATCTAAATTATTTGATAAAAGATTAAGAAAAATAATTGTTATAAAAAAATTAAATCAATCAAAATTTCATTGATATGAGAATAGACTCGAAAAAATCTACAAATATGGAAAGATAAATTTGATATTTGTAAACGGTTAGAGAAGGTGACAGGTTTTTAGAAAAGTTGAATCTAAAAGTTGTTATCTGTAAACTTCTGCACGTTAAAATAAATTGAAAAGTGATTCTTGATAGATTAATAAATAATTTGTTTTACCAAATAACCTAAACGATAAGATTCTTCCATAATTTCTTTTTACGCTTACAAACCACGACAGGAAATAACTGATACAATAGCTAACGAAAAATGTTATAATAGACCTTTTATAGCATTTTTCGAAAGTCTTGACAACCCCTGTTATTAAAAGTCTAAGAATTTTTTAGGGAAATTGTCAAAAATAGGACAACTTTAAGGGTATTAAAGAGATTTGTGATGAGTTTTAGGGTTGAAGAGAAATAGGACTTTTGAGGCTATGAAATTACAAATTTGCCCTTCTTAAAAAAATCCCTAACTTCACTTCTCATCTCTCTTCTCACGTAGTTTTCTCCTTCTTCCCTCAACATTTCTCATTCTTCTTCCTTCATCTAACATTTCTCCTTCACACACATCACACCAAGCTTTTGAACAGCAGGCGGCGGCGACGGCTACAGCTGCGGAGGAGGCAGTGACGGCTTTGGCGACGGCGTCAAAAAATTTTCTTGAAAAAAAAAGAGCTCCATTTCTTGAAATCTCTCTTTGGGTAGGCTTGAGAAACTTTCTTCACAATTTTATACTTTTTGTTTATAAAAAAATTTGCTTATCTTTACTTTGTTGAGTGAGGAACAAAAGGTGTGTAGTTTACTTTTTTTTTTTTTTTTGGTATGAGGTAGTTGACTATGAATATTTAGTTGTTATTTTGGTTTGTGCTCTTTCTTGCATTGATTTATAAGTATGAAATCCTAAGAAGGAAAAAAAGAAGAATGCAAAAGCTTTTAACTATGATCAATTTATATATATATATATATATATATATATATATATATATTGAATTTTTACTATTGTTATTTTGAGTGTTTAGCAATAAATAGTTGTTTGCTTGGTACTTTAATTATGGGCTTCCTCCTTATTTCTTGCATTGTTTTGTGAGTACGATAAATTATGAGAAAAATATATATAATGCAAATAGTAGTTATTGTGGAATGTTTGGCCATAAATTGTTGATTGAAGCTTTGATTATGGTCTTCCTTCCTCTCTCTTGCCTCATGTTTTTTTTTTTTGTTATTGTAGGAATTAAAGACTTTGTTATAATTCAAGAATGACCCATGTTTGTGTCTTAGTTCGTTATGGTGGAGTATGAGATGACAAAGAAAGAAAATATGAAGGGGGTTTGTTGAAAGGTGTGTCGTAAGTAAAGAAATCACGCACAAAGATTTAGTGGTTGAAATATATGTTCTCACCGAAGTTGATCCTAAAGAGTTTGATATCAAACTGAGATGCATATATGAGAAAATCAAACTCCTCCATTTGAGATAAGTAATTGTCGTGATTTGAAATTTTATCTTATGGGTGAAAATATGTTTGAAGTCCCCCTGTATATCTCATTTGAACTTAGGTACAAAGGTTTGACCTCAGCCAAAGATTTACATGTTGAAGGTAATAAATCTATTTTTGGGAGCAATCAAGTTAAGAACACAACTGTTTCGATTCCAGTGCATGCAACATTAGACGATAATGTAGTTCAAGTTGGCTTAGGTGATGACATGAATGAGACCTCTATATGGGAATCACATGATTCAAAAGAATATAACTTTGCAATGGAGTTTGATGAGGCCAAGAACTTTACTTGTAAATCCTATGACATCCCACAGGAAAGAAGTACTTCAAAATATTGTAAAAGAAAACGTGTCGTTGAATGTCAATCAAGTAGCCAAAGGACATGCATGAATACAAATATTTGGTCAGAAGAAAGCTCTACAAATGACGAGTTGGAGGTCGGACAAATATTTTTTGGCAAGAATGACTTATCCATGAAATTAAGTGTGATGGCAATGAAAAAAAACTTTGAATTTAGGGCAAGGAAGTCTACCAAGGAGATTCTTTATGTTAGATGTGTTGATGATAAATGTATATGGAGACTACAGGCAATCAAATTGAAGGGTTCAGACATATTCAAGATTTCAAAGTATGTAAATGTTCATTCATGTTCACTTGATATTTTGAACCATGACCATAGACAAGCAAAATATTGGGTAGTTGGGAAATTAATAAAATCAAAATTCAAAGGAATTGGTCGTCAATACAAACCACGAGACATCATAGAAGACACGAGACAAGATTATGGTATAAATATGAGTTATGAAAAAGCGTGGCGTGCTAGAGAAAATGTATATATGCGAAAGTACGTGGATCACCAGAAGAGTTATATAATCTATTGCGTAGGTATGGTGAAGCACTTAAATTGACAAGTTATCCAGCACCCAAACATGAGCATAGACTACTTAATAAACGTAGCACAAGTGAAATAATTCAAAAAAGAACTTATTTAGCATGCTATTTTTTTTCTCGCAGACTTCTCGCACCTAGAATATAATGCACTAAACAAGGATAAACAACCTAACAAAGCTATCCATCACCCAAACATATTCAGACTACTACTTACTGGCCATAGAACAAGTGAAAGAAATAAAAAAAGAAGGCATTTTGCATTCTGTTTTTTTCCTTGCACTCTTCTCGCACCTGGAATAGAATGCACTAACGAAACATAAACAACCTAGAAAAGCTATCCAGCACCCAAACATACGCATAAACTACTTAATAGGCGTAGCACAAGTGAAATAATTCAAAAAAGAACTTATTTAGCATGCTGTTTTTTTTTTCTCGCAGACTTCTTGCACCTAGAATAAAATGCACTAAATAAGGATAAACAACCTAACAAAGCTATCTAGCACCCAAACATATTCAGACACTACTTACTGGCCATAGAACAAGTGAAAAAATTCAAAAAAGAAGGCATTTTGCATTCTGTTTTTTTTTTCTCGCATACTTCTCGCACTTAGAATCGAATGCACTAACGAATCATAAACAACCTAGACAAGCTATCCAACACCCAAACATATGCATAAACTACTTAATGGTCATAGCATAAGTGAAAGAAATCAAAAAAGATGGCATTTTGCATTCTATTTTTTTTCTCGCATACTTCTCGCACCTAGAATATAATGCACTAAACAAGGATAAACAACCTAGAAAAGCTATCCAACACCCAAACATATGCATAAACTACTTAATGGCCATAGCACAAGTGAAAAAAAATCAAAAAAGAAGGCACTTTGCATGCTGTTTTTTTTCTCGCATACTTCTCGCACCTAGAATATAATGCACTAAACAATGATAAACAACCTAGAAAAGCTATCCAATACCCAAACATATTCAGAAACTACTTAATGAGCATAACACAAGTGAAAAAATTAAAAAAAGAAGGCATTTTGCATTCTGTTTTTTTTCTCGCATACTTCTTGCAACACTAAACAAGGATAAACAACCTAGAAAAACTATCCAACACCCAAACATATGTATAAACTACTTAATGGTCATAGCACAAGTGAAATAATTCAAAAAAGAAGGCATTTTGCATTCTGTTTTTTTTCTCACATACTTCTCGCACCTAGAATCGAATGCACAAAAGAAGGATAAACAACCTACAAAAGCTATCCAACACCCAAACATATTCAGAAACTATTTAATGGCCATAGCACAAGTGAAAGAAATCAAAAAAGAAGGCATTTTGCATTCTGTTTTTTTTTCTCGCAATTTCTTGAGATAAAATATAAAGAGTAACCCTACAAATCAAAGTACTCAACACCAAATCATAGTTATACATCCTAAAAAGAAGTTTCACCACTCAATTGTCTCCTCCCCATATTTCACTAAACCAAGAAGTTTAAAATCAATTACATATAGTAATATAATAGGTAGTCTTCATATGGGAGCTAACAAAGAAATTGCAAATTCAATCATGTAGCAGAGGGGATGTAACTAAGTTTTCATGAGAGTCAAAACTGACGCAGCCGGTTTAAGTGGCCGAGGGAAATTGAATGCTAAATTGTCCACTTTGTGTTCATAAATTTTCCCATTTCGATCCACCTTATACCGCGAAGTGCCCTTAAACTCACCCCTAGCCTCCCATGGAACCCTAGGAACGCCTTTCAAGTTCCACCGAATCAATATAACGTTTTCAAAAGGCTGCCAAATCATGCACCTCAATCCCAATCTCCCGAAACAGAATTTTGCCATGAAATCTCAACGCCCAGAATATCAATTTGTACCTCTTTATCCCACTGAACGTGTTGAGAGGATCAATAAACGTTATATCGTTCTTGAAAACGATCAAAACCCCCAAATTTGAGAAGACGACCGAAAGAACAAAAAACATAAATTAGGCTGAGAAAAGTACTTGTAAATGTCGTAATTAAGGTCTCTGGCGAAGATTAGAGGAAGGTGAGTCGTAGCCGTTAGCCGCAATCGGAGTTCTCGTCGTCGCCGTCAGTCGCAACCGAATCCTTCGCCTTCGTCGTGCGTGCTTGAGGAGAGCTGGTCGATTATTGAGGTCTCTAGCGAAGCTTAGAGGAAGGTGAGTCGTAGCCGTTAGCCGCAATCGGAGTTCTCGCCGTCGCCGTTGCCGTCGGTTGCAACCAAATCCTTCGTCGTCGCAGTGCGTGCTTGAGGAGAGCTGGTCGATTTTGCCTTTCTTCGTGTCGCACACGAAAGATGGAAGAAAGCTGGAGAAATTCAATTTGGGAATTAGGGCTCAATTTATTAAAGGGCAATAACGTCTTTTCACTCTTAAAAAGTCCTATAACTCTATATATTCAAAAAGTGTCCTAAAACTCTTTTCCCCCTTAAAATATGTCCTATTTTTGACAATTTCCCAATTTTTTATAGCATTTTTTTAGCTATAATGGATGTTATAATAAAGTATGAAGGAATAGCATATATACCTTGCTATGAAAACATTTTACAACATTTATCATTAAAGCTATCTTTAACATATAATAGTTTTTTTCTTAATGCTATCTTTAACTCACGCCAGCCTCTATGCTAAAGTTGTCAAGTGGCCAACATACCAACCAAAATGTTCATTAAATTTTTCATAAGAGACAACCTACATGCAAATTCCCTTTTTAAATTTACGACAGATGACGCATGTTGCCACTTGGTGGAGGTCGTTACTTTAAGAGATGAATTTCATCAACCTATTTAAACTACAATACTTAAATAAATAGTTTCAAAATTAATATATTTTAATAATAAGTTTTAAAAAATACAATTAAAAAAATTCCCACAACCAAAAGGAAATTACCATAGAGGAGTACTTGAAAAAAAGATGAAAAAAAAATCAATTTTGACACTAAACTTGGCAGGTTGTATCAATTTTAGCTCTAAATTTTCAATTTCATCAATTTAAACCTCAAACTTAACAGGTTGTTTCAATTTTAACCATAAACCTTAAATTTCATCAATTTAAACCCCAAACTTGACAGATTGTATTAATTTTAACCCTAAACACGAATAAGTGTATCAGTTTACACCATCGATTAAGTTTCTGTTTCAATCATGGTTAAAAAGATTTCCCACAAATGTCCAAAGTCACATGTTGCTCTATGATAGGTACTTGTTCGTTATTTAAAAAGAAAATTACCAAAAAAATAACTAAATCATTATGGATAGAGCCACCACCATCATGAAAACCACTAATCAGCTCTCGAAAGTAGGGCCACATAGAATCAAACAAACTCTTATGTTCCCCCTCGCCTTCGATGTCGTTACTAGCGACGATGAGTGTGAGAATGATCCAGGCGATAATGT
The DNA here is from genome assembly GCA_033996785.1 of Trichosanthes truncata. Classification (NCBI taxonomy): domain Eukaryota; kingdom Viridiplantae; phylum Streptophyta; class Magnoliopsida; order Cucurbitales; family Cucurbitaceae; genus Trichosanthes; species Trichosanthes truncata. Next base: position 82,061,202 of record JAWPNB010000003.1, read on the forward strand.
CATTGAAGGCGGTGGCGACCATGGCGACTTTTTCAGACTTCGGTGGTGAGGAGTTTGAGCTCCGCTAAAATGGGAGAAGAACAAGGAGGACGATGATGGACAGAGTGACACCCATGAATACAATGAACTTATTGTAGCCGACTTTGTCGGTCCCGTCAACAGTCTTACAAAGGATGAATATGCATTGGTGTCAGAGAGGAAGGGGATAATGAGTCTGGCAAGGGTGATTCTGAAAGCCATGCACTTGATGTGGTGGATGGAAGACAAATCAAACTTGAGGCCGATGAGAAATAAGAAGAATAACAAACCAATACTGGTGATCGATTCGAGAATGAGAGTACTCCATTGAGGGAAAATCTTGTGTAAATAAGTTTTGTTTCTACCAAAAGTCGATAAACCAAGTAAAATCTTGCACTGAAATTAAAAAACGCTCCATTAATGAAATGAAAAAAGTAGCAGAATCAGAGAAGATAAGACGTAAAAAAAAATCCTAAAATTATCCTAAAATTGAAAAACACTCTAGCGAATCTACTCTAATTTTCTTCAGCAATTTTATCTTTTTAAAAAATAAAAAATAAGTATCTATCATAGTAGCATCTGGCTCTAGGCATGTGTGGAAAAAAAAATGTAATGGGGATTAACATACCAAGTTTAGGGTAAAAAAAACTTGGTAAAAAATATTCCCCCGCCGCCCCCCCCAAAAAAAAGTAAAGGAGAGAAGTAAGAAAAATAGTGTGAATGGAAAATGAAGTGAACAAAAATAGTAAAACACAACACAGGGAGAGACAGAAGGAGAGCGTTGAGATAAGGAACGCATCAGAAAGAAGGGCCTTCTTCATCCTTCAAATCTTCAATTTCTCTCTCTCTCTCATCCCGAATGAGTAGTTTCGCTTCGCCAGCCAGGTTTCGTCACTGTTCTGTTTTCCCAATTCTTCAATTTTTGTTCCTTGTAATTTGCTTTGCACTAAGCATTTTGCTCTTGTTTATGCAGTGCGTGCACTTCTCTGGGATGGAAATCTTCGAACTTCTTAGTCCACTCGGGCCTAAAATCCACCAATTCCATTAAATTACTTGTTTCCAGGAGACGGGTCTCCAAGAAACGCATCTCTGTTACTTGTTCGTCTTCATTATCTGGTATGTATGCTTTATTTTGTCTTTGAGCCTCTTTTCTGTTTTCATTATTGTTAATTTTGAATTGGGTTACTCTCTGTTTTGGCATTGAGTGATGTGATAGTTTTGAGAGCTTCTCGTTTGTGTTTTCTATATGGAGATTGATTAATTTGTGTGAATTCTTGAAGTCTTGAATGTGGAATTTGATGTGTTAGTGGGAGACTGGATTTCTGTGGACCTAAGTGAAGGGAAATTTGGAATGAATTTCGTTGTTTGTGGTTATTGGACTTTTTTTGAACTGTTTGCTTAGTGGTAATGGTAAAACTTAAAAGTGTCCTGCAAACAACAAATTGTTCACATTTTGCTTATACGCAATCTCAACTAGAGCTATGAACATGCTGTTGGAGGGTATTGATATACTGGGGAAATTTTTGGGTAACTAGCATTGTACAAGTGTTGTAAAGTAAACCATGCCAAAATGTTATGATGATATATAGGCTTATTGAAGTGTAAGGCTGGGCAAGTGACAACCTAATGTAACTAAACTTCAACCTCTTAGTGATTTAAAACTATTTGAAGCAAATGCTTAGGCTCTTAGCTCCATGCTCGTGTTCTTAATTAATGTAAAAGAGAGAGGAATGGGGAAGAAAAGATCTTCATAACTCCTGCTCTTTGATATGGAATGATGGTAATGAACTTTTTTGTATGTCTTGGAAGTCTTGTTCCTTACAGAGAGAAAGAACTTCTCTCTACGTTCAATATGGCATACAACAAAGTTGTTCTTTTTTTCTTCCTGTTTCCTTTATGTTAGCCACATACAACAAAGTTGTTCTTTTTTTCTTCCTGTTTCCTCTATGTTAGCCACATACAACAAAGTTGGATTGCATTTACAACTTAGGGAACATTGCAGTGAAAGAAGAATCTGTGGAGAAATGATTGGAAATTAAAATGGGCTCCAGGATTTTTTTTAAAATTTTTTATTTTTGGAGTAATCCTGGAAGGTGATTAAATTTTTGCATTTTTCCACAAGTTGGTTGCTAGGTGAAGGAAAAATATTTTATGGAGTTGTGTCGTCTCGGGTGGTGACTCATGTTAGAATGTGTGGACACCGGGAATTGTTAGACTTTAAAAATTATAACAGAAGACTGCCGATCTACCACTCTGTTGACAGAAAGAACAAAAGTAGTTCTTCCCTCAACCATTTCTACTTTTCATAGGCTTTTGCTTAAGTGATAGGTAATTCATCCCATTAATGTGGCCAATATGGGTCCCTCCACCATTTAATTACTCCTTTTGTTGGGGTTGTGCTGTTTAAATTCACCCAACCTGATGGTGCCCATTGTTGGAACATTCGGTGTCACTGTTGTTGAATGGATAAGTTGCTAATCCCTTTGAAATTGTTCATTTCGAAAATTTCCAATTGGTAGAGATGTTGTTCACTTAAATTACCTTCAATTTCTTGAGGACACTCTTCTTTTCTTCTTTACAAATTTACCTAGGTCAGTGACCTCTTTAATGTGAACAAAATTTTTTAGAGAGCCTTTTCGTTTGGAAGTTAATCTGAGTAATTTTACTTTAGTTGGTACTTACATTCCTTCCCATGAGGTGCAGATGGCTACTGATCTGTTTCATTGTAGCAAGGAGATTTACTACGTGTTGTCCTTGGTCTTCCTTTAGAGGTCAATCCCAAAGTGTAAAGAATTATCTTCAGCTGATTGAGAAAATTACCATTCAACTTTTAAAGTGGAAAAAATTCCATTTCAGAAGGATCAAGAGATCTTGGGAGGTTGTTAGGTTTAATGCTTCTAGGCGTCCGTACATCAGGCTTTTTGTAATTATTAACTTGGTTTAATTCTTTTGGGTTGGAGTTTCTTCTTGTATTTTGTTTCGGCATTCCTTTTAGGTGCTTGTTTTTTGTATGCCTTTGTACATTCTTTCATTTTTCTTGATGAAAGCTCGGTTTCTTAAAAAAAAAAAGAAAAAGAGGGGAAAAAGTTCCCTCATCTCCAAAATGGTAGACTTACTCTAGCCCAAGCAATCTTATCCCCACCTATTTGTTAGCTTGTGTTTCACATGCTTCTCCACTCCCATGTGATGTAGAATTAACATAATTGCCTATGATACTCACGGATATCAAAAATAAATAAATAAAATTGCCTATGGATACTTTGACAGTTGTCAAGACATGACAGTTTCTAATCCTTTAGGGATAGCCTTAACTCTTAAAACTTCTTGCCTCGTCAGAGGACTTCATATAAAATAACAAGCAACAGAGGGGTCATGTTTATGTTATTATATCTCTAACATGGTTATGCTTGTGTTCGACACTGCAGTTCTTTCCTTGTATTTGAATTCTGAATTATGGATGGTGCTTATTTTCACTTTTCAGTGAATATTGTGATCAGATCCTCCACTATTGGTAAAGGCGGCAAGAGGAGATCCTGTTAGTCGTCCACCAGCATGGATGATGCGCCAGGCAGGAAGGTATATGGCAGTTTACAGAAAACTTGCAGAGAAATATCCATCTTTCAGAGAGAGATCAGAAACAACTGATCTCATTGTAGAAATTTCATTGCAGCCTTGGGAAGCCTTCCATCCTGATGGAGTTATAATTTTCTCTGACATCCTGACCCCTCTACCTGCATTCGGCGTTCCTTTTGACATAGAAGACATAAGAGGCCCTGTTATTCACTCACCTATTCGCTCTGAAGAGGGATTAAAAGCTCTTCATCCCATTGACCTGGATAAACTTAACTTTGTGGGAGAGTCACTTAAACTGCTACGCAAGGAGGTAGGTGTTGTTACATTCTCATGCTTGTAAAAAACAACAACGATGTTTTGTATCTTTAAGTGTTTGATAGAAAACAATTTTGAAGTTACTTTTTTGGTGTGTTCATTTTGTTTAGGTTGGAGGTGGTGCTGCTGTCTTGGGTTTTGTAGGAGCTCCTTGGACAATTGCAACATATATAGTTGAAGGGGGTACAACACGAACGTATACGACAATTAAGAGAATGTGCCACACAGCACCACATGTGTTGAAGACTCTCCTTTCTCATTTGACACAGGCAATATCAGAATATATTATTTACCAAATAGAACATGGCGCTCATTGCATACAAATATTTGACTCATGGGGTGGACAGTTGCCACCTGATATGTGGGAATCCTGGTCAAAGCCATATATTCAGAAGGTAAGATGTCTTTTCCCTTTTTAAAATTCCTTTCAACTATTTTGACCTACTTCTTTGCTTTAGCTGGCCAATTTTCTAAGAACTGGAGCCACCATGTCCATTTCTTTGACAACCCCACCTTATTGATCAATCTCAACTAAACTTAAAATGATGAATCCCTAAAATGTAAGCATAAAATAGATAAAGTTGCAATATCAACAACTTGCTAATCTCGGTCTCTTATTCTTAGTCATCATTGAGAATTTTTTTATGGCAGATTGTGAGTACAGTAAGGGGTAAATGCCCTGAAACGCCACTTGTTCTCTACATCAACGGAAATGGCGGTCTTCTAGAGCGAATGAAAGGAACAGGAGTCGATGTTATTGGGCTTGACTGGACAGTAGACATGGCTGACGGAAGGAACAGATTGGGAACTGATATCAGTGTACAAGGAAATGTAGACCCCGCTTATCTGTTTTCCACTCTTCCTGCTCTAACAGAAGAAATTCAAAGGTTTGTGATTGAGCTTCCTGCTCTTGTCTTTGTTTATGACTCATGATTAGAGAGATACTATTTTAGTGCCAGGAGAACTCGGTTCTTGTTATTTACCTTTTTATGTAACTTTCTCGATCATACTTTAAAGAAGAACCATACGAGCCGTGTGGACAAAATAATGGTAACTGGCTAAGAATGGAATCCCCATCCTAGAATCCTATTCAACTACTTGCTTCATATAAAATAATGGCAGAAGTAGCATATTAGATACACAAAAAGTAATTCTCTCTTCTTCTTGTTTTTCATTTCCCTATAGATATAGGGTAGCTAGTGTGAATTGGCTTCTTAACCTTGTTATCAGCATTAAACATATGGGATTGTTTGTAGGGTTGTGAGATGTGCAGGACCAAGAGGACACATTCTAAACCTTGGGCATGGTGTCCTTGTTGGTACGCCGGAAGAAGCAGTTGCGCATTTCTTTGACGTCGCTAGAAGTTTGAACTTTGACACTTTGTCTCAAGATTTGGCAGCCGAAGAACCCAAATTGGTAGCATAGGTGAGTTAGAGAAAATATTCAATCATTTTGTTTAGAATTGGTTGAGATTTTTATAACCCTGTTGGAAGCAGCACAGACATCTGATTTAACCATTTGGCTTTGAAGTTCTGAGATTTCTGTAATCTGTACATGCTCAAGGGTTGACCTATTATTGAAGTGATTTTTCTGTTTGTAACCTCTTTGTGTATTGTATCAGTTGTAATAAAACCCTCCAAGTTTTGAAGCCTTTAATTGAATGTATTGTAGCCTCTCTCTCTCTCAAGAACCCTTATCGTGTTTTCTTTTTCCTCTTAGTGGGATCCCTCTCTTTCTCTCCCTCTCAAGGACCCTTATCTTGTTTTCCTTTTTCTTTTAGTGGGATCCCTCTCTCTTTCTCAAGGACTCTTATCTTGTTTTCCTTTTCCTCTTAGTGGGATCCATATAACCTTTATCCATAAGGCTAGTATGAAAGGAAGGCGAAAGAGAGAATAATGACAGTGATACATTTCTAAATTTCAAAACAATAATTACTTCCCATTGTGAAGGATAGTTATTTTCCACCTCCCTTTCTCTCAAAAGATATGTTAAATTAAAGGAGGTATGCCTCTTCTTTCCCTTTTTTTCACATACCTACTTGCAAAAGATAGAGCAGAAACTATGAATGGCCATCAACAAAGGGAAAGAGGGAAATAGGAGATTTGGTGAAAGAAGTAAAAAGGACTCTAATGCTGAATTTGGTTCAAACTTTTGGGCATTGACCTCTTTCAGATTTTTGTTTCCAACAACTACGTTTTGATTTTAATTTCAAAGTTACCCATTTTTAGGTGTGAGTTTGTTGGAACAGTTGCTGGACTTATTAAACACAAATATAGTCCACAATTTTTACAGCTAAAATAATATTAGTTGTGACAGTTTTTAAAATTTGAAATTTCTTCTTTACATCTTCAATCACAATATCAAAATATATGGAACTCATTAAAAAATCAAAAATCAAAAATCAAATATATGAAGGATGAAACACAAGGACTTTTTTTTTTAAAAAAAAAAATAGTAATAATCATAATGGTTGGGTACATTTGTCTCCAAGCTCAACCCCTCCTTTTCATATTGTTATTTAATTTTTATTTTACTGGTCATTTGTAATTGTAATTCGAACATTCGTCTTTTTCACTTTTTTTTTTCCGTTTAACGATGAACAATTCTTATAATCTTGATGCCTTAATAGGTCCTGTGGTGTATCGATATTTTATAATTGATTCAATGATTTTATCTCAGCGAACAATAATCTGAAAACATTAGGTTGAATCTGTGCTCATCACTGACCATACTATTCATTAATAACTTGAACTCAAAACGGCAAAACAACTGAAAAAATTCTAACTCAGTAACAATCATCAATTCAATATGCTTGATTAATTTTTTTTTTTCAAGTACTTCACTTTAAAATATTATTTAAAAGAAAAAAGTCATTGCGAAAACACATCCCCAATAATTTTATTTCTTTTGCAATTTGTACTATACCAATGTAGTCTATCTATTAAATTGTTGTCATTGCTTCTTGCAATGATCTCATTTCAGTTTTGTGTAGTTCTCAAAATGTTAGCAAAAAAGCTCACATGGAGGAGAAAGCTTCTTTGAAAGAAACGAATTGAGGAGAAAGGTTCTTCTTCCATGGAGCTTGTGTGTGTGTGTGTGTGTGTGGGGGGGGGGGGGGGGGGGGGGGGGGGGGGGGGGGGGGGGGGGGTCCTGACATAAAGATTGGGAGATAATAGATCTTAGAAGAATGTAATCCATCTAATCATCATACAAAGTATGGGGGCACAGACTCCTGCCAAAAGAGAGGCAATTTTTAGAGAGAGATACAATTTTAGAGACAATTTTGACACTATAAATTCTTCCAAATTTTCATTGAAATCCACAGCAAATGGGCACCATAGATATTAGATTGATGTTATTAAACCGAAAAGTAAGAGGCTGCTGCAGTTCCCTTTAAGCGCCACTTGCATATAATCGAGTCCATTCCTTTGCTGAGAAAGATCCAATGAGAAAATGGTGTCAGACTACAACAAATCAAAGCTAGTGAAGTTTTAGGTTAAATTCCCATTTTAGACTCACCGGTTTAAGATGTGTCAATTTAGTCCCTATACTTTCCATTAAAATTATTGGAGTAACAAAATTATGAAGACAGGTTGTATGTGAATGTGAAAAGTATCCCAGCTCAAAATGATAATTCTTCCCTTTTTCCCCTTTCTCCCCCTTCTGTTTTTATCCCAGCACTGTGTCGATAAAATCAAATTTTGCCTCATGAAAACCCATCTACCTCCTTCACATACAACTTACCCCATCTGAATAACCCCTCAACTAATAAGAGACATCTACCAAAATTTAATTAAAAGCTAAAGATGATAATAGAATTTTTTAAAACATAGGACCCAAATTGACACAAAGCTTAAACTAAGACTGAAAAGGTTAATTAAACCTAAAGTTTAACAAAAGCAATGATTTAGACCAACTCACCTGTTTCAACTGCTTCTGCCTCGTTCGTTTTCCAATGCTTGGCAATATTCTCGGAAAGTGGATCGTCTGGGTTTGGAGCACTCAGAAGCGCTTGAATACTGCCAGAAAGTGAAAGAAAAGTGAATATTAGTTAATTTATCATAGAAAGGGGGTAGACAAAATAGATCGTAAGAAAAATAATTTTAGCTCTTTAAACCAATGTGCTATATAAAATACAGTGGTCAACTTTCAGACCTGTATTCCTAGAATGAATTAAATGAGTCAAAGACCACGCAAAATGTTCAAAGCTAATTTGCAGATACACTGGAAAATCACATCTAACATTATAATACCTCAAAAGTACAGTTCGTATCTGTAGAGCTGGACTCCATTTGTCTTTCAGAATATCAAGGCATATCCTCCCAAGCTTAATGGCAGAAAATCACACCATCAATAACCAACTGCAGCATGTTGGTGAGGGTGACAATAAGAACTACGCAAGTTAGACACTTACCTTATCAATATTCGGATGATAAATCTTCGTGAGAAATCGAACCTGCTCCACAATAAATAATCACACATCACGCACAAAGAAAAACGTGTAAATGAAAAATAAATTAAAGGAAAGGGAAAAGGTGGTGGTAGAGGCACTCAAAACAGGTTACAATAAGTTCCAACAGGATCACTTAGTGTACCTTAGATGCAGAATCAGCAGTTATTGAACATCAAGGAGCATTAAATTGAACTCTTACATATGATTGTTCAATATTGTTGAAATGTTTTTCTTCGATTACATCTCTTTTCTAGGTCGATCAAATTTCTATTTAAAAGAATAGTGTGCAAAAGCCACAAGTACAAATCAACCACTCAAGTTAAATTAGTTAGGTTAAGAGTAACGTGTCAAATGTTTCATACATAACCCCTTAACAGGTTTGACAAAATATGGTGAAACCAAACCAGATATACAACCCCACTATACCGAATAATTGATTAAATGTACTACAAAAAAATAAATAATAATGATAATCAAATTGTCATCAGTATGGAGCAAACCATTAAATGCTTGAACGACAGTTTATTCCCTTCCAGGAAAGTCCAGTCAAACAGACAGAACGGTTTTTCATACATAAGCCAACAGAATAAAGTACTTTCAGGGGTACTTACAGTTACAACAATAGGCACATTCTTCAAGAATTAATAACAGAAACTCCAGAAAAAATTGGTTTGATTTATTTATAGGGACAGGAAAAGAAAACACTACTTTAATCAATTACAAGTTTGGGGGTGCTTTGGGGGTCCATACTGTTAATGTTATGAGGGATGCTTCCCCTGTTTTGGTCGGCCCTTATTTTTGTGGGGTTCTCCTTGTATTTTGTTCTTTCATCTTCTTTATGAAAGTTGGTTTTCTATGCAACCAGAAGAAGAAGATTCCAGCAATTGCCTAAAACATTCTGTCATGAATTTCATCCCACACAACTATTCTATCAAGAACCAGCCACACATGTTTCCTCTCAATCTTTCACAGCCATCGGCTGATGAAGCAAGTCATAAAATAAGCCATTCTCCATCTACAACCATGAGGACCTCAACTACCAAAATTCCTTCAGGTAATAGTAATATTAATTTGCTCCCACGTGCTCCATAGATCAACCAGAATTAAGTTGTATTATAGATGTAAATATCATGATTCATGAAATATAAAAAACAAAATGTGTATGTAAAGTAAATTATGATGACTTCTGATTTTTTGTTATATATTCAGTGCAAGATAGGAAACCCTTGAGAAGGGGGAAGATACATAAGAGACAAAAAGTATCGTAATATGGAAAATCCAATATCAAATGAAGCTTTAACAACCTCATGATCTATAAGTGAAATCATAATTCAAGAAGTAAAGACAAGAAATTATAAGTAGCTCACTAATTATAAGAAATTTTAACAGCACATTTGGGGTAAGAAGTTTTTAAATGATCTTCAACAATATTTGGAGCTCCCCCATTAGCCCTATGGTTTTTATTGGATACGTTTGTTAATTCTTTTTTTTTTTTTTCTTTTAATGAAAAACAAAACTAAACTAAATAATTCTAATTATTTCGAAAAGAATAACAGTGGAAGAAATGCAAGTAGGATTTATCTAATAAGTACAGGAAGAAGGTTCAGAAAGAAAGAATTGCAAATAACCTTGGGAGCCGCCATTGGATATTCTTCAGGCAAAAATAGTTCCAACTTGAAAACTCCACCTGCAAAGTACTTTGGATTCAGGACAAATTTGTGCGTAAAATATAATATAGAAATGGATTAACAACATTAAATGTAACCGAGGGTCAGGAGAAAAGGAACCCAAAGTGAAGGAATGCATTAACATTATTGAATAAAAGTAGTGGCGTGATAACCAGATTACATTTCAAAATAAAGTTTATTCCCTTGTCAGTAGAATGTAACCAGCATGTTCCCAAGTTCAGTAGCCAAGAAAAATAATATTCTACTGTTGCACCAAAGGGCATAAAGGAAATGTTATCTCAAGCACAAAAGTATGCTGCTTAATTAATATTTGCTAAATTAGTTACACGTCAAATGCTGAACTAAAATAGATTGAGGTCTTTAGTGAGCCGAGGAGGGAGACAATCAGCTTCAAGGGTCTTTCCTTTCCTTTCTTTCTATCTTTTCTTTTTTCTTTTAATTTCCTTTTCCAGACAGAGGTAGGTACCTAGGTGGCACGATATGAATCCTAGGCTCACTTTCCACACCTATTGGTCTCTTGCTAATTAGGCTATCAGAGAGAGACATTTAACTATCCAAATTTTCAAAAACATCTATTCTGTTATCTTAAACTTCAAATTATGCAAAACATTATTTATCACAAAAGGTTGTAATGATCAAATGCGGCCAACTTCTTAAACACCACACTTTAAAATATTTTTAAAAAAAATAAAAATATAGGTAGAGAGAGAGAGGTATTTCCTGAATTTACTATTAAATTTCCCCATTTAGTTAAAAGGGAAGATAAGAGATTTTTTGATTGAGTAAAAGATAATCCCATAGTTGATCTTCACTGTGAGTGTCATTTTCATAGAGTAAACATATTGAGTGTCATCAATAACACTATGACCGACCTTCACTTGAATGCATAATCAAAAGAATTATCAACAAAGGAATATCAAATTATTCAAAAGAATTTGACGTTCCCACAACCACAACATACTGTGAAGTAATTTACCTTCATAGGGTGACTGGGTCGGCCCAAGAATCATCACGTTAAAATATCGCATGTTATCTTCTGACGGCGACGCACTAATCCCAGGGGCTAAAATCACATATTAAAAATCAAGATCAAATAAATCAAAGTAAACTTCAACTTCATAAACATCCGATGAATTAATCCACACCACAAAAGCCATCAACAACCAAGACCCCAATAACAAATAATTCCCAGTAACAAGATCAGGAATCAAATAACTCGAACCCTCTAAAATAATCCAACAAATAAATCCAAAACTCACCAGGTTCACTGAGAAGACGCTGAGTTTCCTGCGATTGATCACAAAAGAGGGCCAAATCAATTCCGACAGCAACAATAACCCAATTCTACTAACAAATACATCCAAAAATCACCGAAATCCCAAAACAAAGCCTTCGACACAACGAAACGAGACCATTTCTTCAACAAACGAATAAATCAAGCGAGACAAACCGATCGGGGGAAAAAAAAGGAGGATCGTGAAGAGGATCGAGGATCTTACCTTGATGATTCTTCGGGGAAGATTACTGTTCGCCATTTGAAGGTCCGATTGCAGAGCTCGTGATAGGGTTTAGAAGAGACGAAGAGAGAGAGAGAGAGAAATTGGAGAGGAGACGCTTTCCTCTCTCTAGATTATAAAGACTCGAACGAAACTTTGAAGGTAGAACTTTCTGATGCACAGCCCAATTATTTGGATCTTTCTGCCTCAATAAACGCTCGGTATAGCGATTCTTTTTTCTCCCCAATTCCTTTTATTCATTTTCCTTTTGATCTTTGTCAAAAAAAGAAAAAATTAAATAAATAAATATTTTTATATTATTAATACTTTATTATGTTGAAGGTGTAAAGTTTAAAATGTCGACGTCGGAAATAGATGACTCAATTTTATGGAAACGCCAATAATATGTTGATAAAATGTCGAAGATGGTGGATATTTTAAATATATATATAAAATAAATATATTTAAATTAATAAATAAATATTTTACATTTTTTAAATGACTTAAAATACTTGTTATAAATTTTTTTAATAATATTTGTTATAATATTGTATTCATATTATGTTACATTTTGTTTCTATTTTTTTAATATTTCATCAATTTTATATGGTATAATGAAAATGTCGATTCACCCTTGTGTCAATGTCGAACCAATGGACATGTGTAAATATTGACATGTGATGAAAATTTAATACCATGATTATTTTAATTAATTTGAATTTTTTAATTAATTTATGTTTAAATTCTAATATGATCATATATTTATCTGATCGATAGATATCTATAATTGACTAATGCGTTAGATGTTACATGTAATAGGCTAGATATTAAGTTCAATATAGATTGAAAGTTTTGTTATATTATAAAACCTTTAAAGTAGAGTTTTTTTTAATGTATATTTAAAATTTTAAACTTTTATTTGACAAGGATTTTATTTTTTGTTTAAAAAGGCAGTTGATTTGAAAGAAAATATAGATTTTAAAAATTAATTTTTGTTATTTTTTAATTTGACTAAGATTTCGACCATGTTTTTAGTTGATTTGCAATTCATTTTAGTTTTAAAATATAAATACTATATTATCAATCTGAGCATAGCTCAACTGCTTAAGACATATATCTGAATTCTCACCTCTACATAGTGTTGAATTTAAAAAATAATAATAATAATAATATAAAGAGTATTTTAGTTTGAATATAGATAATATAATAGATTAAGCATAAACTAACATTGTTATCTGTTAAGGATAAATTTAAAATTTTAAAATTGTAGAAATAATAAATGTTAAGAAATGATTTTCAACTATATCATTTTCCTTTTTTTTTTTTTTTATAATTCATCTCACTTTCTAACTTAGTAAAGATAATAAATGAAAACGTCACATTTCTAAAATAGATTTTTATTTGTTGAGGTGCTAAAATAAAACACTTTAAAATTTTATAGAACAAAATAAAATAAGTACGAAATTTTATAGTCAATCACAGTTAAAAGGTGAAGAAAAAAAAAACAATATTTTGTTGTCATCATATATTTTACATGACAACTTTGTTAATGTACAATTGTATTTAAATGCGAACTAACAAAAATATACTAATATAAATTTTAAATAACTGAAAATACAATAACAAATAAATTCTTCTAGACTTTTTTTTTAGTTCAACAATAAGTGGGATGGGAGACTCGAACCTCTAACCTCTTAGTCGATAGCTCACACTTTATGTCAATTGAGCTATATTCAGTTTGACAAATTCTTATAGCCGTATGAGCTAGGACAAAAAAAAACATTTATCTTTTCTATATAATATTAACATAAACAGCAACGAAGAAACGAATAACAATAGATTCGTCATGCCTCCAAATAATAATAATAAGTTCGTTTGTTTTTTTTTTCTTGTTTTAAATCATGCTCGTTATCTAAAAATGTTATTTGGTTCATAGTCTATTTTTCAAAATATTTTAAAATCCTAACAAAAATTTGAAAAACTTTAAAAAATAAAAAAGAGTAGTTTGCATTTTTTTCCCCTTTTAAATTATTTTTTGGGCTTAGGTCACATTTATTTTTTAGTATATTTAACACTATTGTTATTATCTAGTGGATTAACACTATTACTATCAATAAATCATAATGGAATGAATAATTGAAGGGTTGAAGCTCTTAATTTAAACAATGGTGTATCTTTGGCTATTGAAGCGGGACTAGCACCTCTATCAGGGGCGGATTTAAGAAGGGGCCAGGGGGGGCACGTGCCCCCCCTCAATTAAAAGATATATATGTATAACTTAGCTTAAAATAAACAAAAATCACTTTGGTTCGTTGGTTCTTTGTCCTTCTCATGCATGGTGTCCCTCCCCCAGATCCCTATTTCGAGCCACAGTGCTTGCAAATTTTATTTTTATAAGTAAAACTTCGAATTCCGTGCCCCAGATTGAGAAATAAGAATCCATTTTCATTTTTAAAATATACATTTATTTTTCAAACTAAATAATTCAGATTTTTACAGTAAAAAAAATATGGTTATGTATTTATTTAAACTTTTTATTATGAATTAGCTTACCTAATGAATAAGATTTTTATTTTTTTTAATATATTTAAATTTATTTATGAGATAAAAATAAGGTTAAAATACTATTTTAGCCTCTATATTTTAGGAATCCTATTTTAGTTCAATTACATTCAAATATTCAAATTTAGCCTATGTATTCTCAATAAATCTTCAAACTGGTCATCTTTATTAATTTGAAGTGACTTTTATAGAGCTTGGTAAAATAATAATAATCATTTTCACTAAATAAAAGATACCACGTTAACATGTTTTGAAAAAATTATAAAGCGAAAGGTAATAAAATTAAATTTATTTTAAAAAATTTAACCATAAACTAACAATAAGGACTAATTTTAAGATTATTGAAAGTACAAGGATTGTATTTGAATATTTGAAAATAATACTAGAATAGAATAAGTTCGAAAATACAAGGACGAAAATAATAGTTTAGACTAAAAAAAAATATGAAATGAGTTTTTGGTATATATATATATATATATATATATATATATACACTTATTTATTTATTTATATCAGCTAGATAGAAATAATTAAAATATTTTTACATTTTTGGTAATTTTTTTAAGAATTTTTTTTCTAGTACATTTATTTAGATAATTCAATTAAATTTTTTTAATTTAAAATTATTGATATATAAAGTCATATTTTTTTATCTCTATATTAAACAAACCTATATCATACACAATGGTTTATTATAATTTAGTAATCGATATCACATAATTTGAATATTACATCAACGTATCTAAAATTATATCTATATAAATTTGTGCCCCCCCTCACATAAAATCCTGGATCCGCCACTGACCTCTATGGACAAAAGTAGACTCACAAACGCTCTGAAAACTTCTCATTGGCCATGACAAGTTTGAGAATGAGCCCCCTTTTGTGGATGGTTTGCACAAGAAGGAGCGGCCAGGAATAATCATTGGTTTTCTTTTCACCTCAAGGAGATGCAATTATGTGGCTCACGATATTACTGGGCATGTTCAAAGGATCCACGGTTCAGCAATTTGGATGGAGGAAGTTCCAATTTGGACAGCTAATGCTTTTATCAATGACGACATAGCTCTCTCTTCGCCTTTTACTCTTTCTTTTTTTCGTTCTATCCCTTTGTGCTAAAAAAAAAGCATAGCGCAAATATTAATTTTTTTTAATATAAGAATTAAATTAACGCAAACACAAAAATGCAAGGTGAGAGTCAACCTATGAAGACAAGTACTAAAATTGTGCAAAGTGAACGAAGTTTAAATCTGTTTGTTAAACAAAATTTATTATTATTTTTTGTTTTAATCAAAATTCAATTCTTATTTATATTTTTAAAATTTTGCAGGCCCATATAATTTCTTAAAAAGATTAATCTAGTTGGTTAATATTTTTCCTATCTATCTATCTATATATCTATATCTATATCTATATCTATATATATATATATATATATACATTCCAAAATCAAATTCTAATTACAAAAGTTGGTGGATCTACCTACCATATTAGGAATTTTTTAAAATACACATTTTATAGTATTTTTTTAAAATCACAATACTCCCTTAAAAAAAATAACAATATGGTACTTCTTTTAGATTTAAAAATATATATATATTCACTAAAGGACAAAACACAATTTAGATCGCCTATCCGTATCCAGGAGGCACAAATATAGAAATTTAAAATTAAAAGTTGGACTAAAATCAATAAAACAAGTTTACTTAAACAACTAAGATATTTTATTATAAATAAAATCGTTTGCCAAACAAACAATTTCCAACAAGTTTATAAAACTATTTTTTTAAAAGGGCAAATTGCAAAAAACCACACCTCTTAGACTAGAGAAATTATTCAGTGAGACCGCCACAATGTGGCTAACAGTTTTTCACATTTGGAATGAGAGAAAAAAATACCTCGAATTTATATCTAATGGTTATTAGGGAGTATGAAAGTTATTGAATTCACATCCAACACAACCACATTGCGGCGTCCTCATTGAATAATTTGTCCTTAGACTATTGTGATGGTTTTAATTCCACTTTTAAATAATTTGCAACCACTATATTTTAAAAAGGTTTAATTATTATTTAGTTTCTCAATTTTTATATTTGTATCTATTTGATCTCTAAATTTTAAAAAGTATGGAATAAGTCTTTGAACTTTCAATTTTATGTCTAATGAATCCATAAACTTTAAAAATGTCTAATAAGACTCTTAACTATTAATGTTGTGTCAATAGGTCTGTGAATTTTAAAAAACATCGAATAGATCGATGACCTATTAGACACAAAATTGAAAATTGAATGACTTATCTCATTGCATACAAAATTGAAAGTTTAAAGATTTATTAGACACTTTTTAAAATAACGGGACCAAATAGACATAAATATGAAAGTTCAGAGACTAAATAAACACAAATTTAAAAGTTGAGGAACTAAACTTGTAAATTTAATATTTTAAAAAATACTTGTATTTTACAAACTATCTCCTATATTTTCCTTGAATCTAAATATAAATTCACAACAAAACCTCACATGTTAGTAATGGAACTTATGATGAAAATTAAATAAACGTTAAATTACAAATTTAGTTCCTTAATCGTTAGGTTTGTGTCTAATAAATTGTTGCACTTGCCAAAGTGAGCATAACTCAGTAGTAATTGATATATACTCTCGACCAAGAGGTCATAGATTCGAATCTCTTACCCCTAAATGTTGTTGAACCAGACAAAAATCACTGCACTTTGAAAAATATGTAAACAATCTTTTGAACATTTAAATTTGTAGTGTTTAATAAGTCCATAAACATTTAATTTTGTGTCTAACAAGTTATGAATTTTCAATTTTGTATCTAATAGATCGTTGACCTATTTTTAAAAATTCACAAACATATTAGACACAAAATCAAAAGTTTAATAAAAATATAAAATTTTCAAAGCTAATTTATCTCTTCTTCTTTTTTTTTTTTTTTAGTTTTCAATTTATCTGTAATAATAGAGAAAGGAATATTTGAATTATGACCAATCAATTGAGGGAGGTGGGTTTGTGCATGCGTTAATATAACGCTAGAAATCTTCTTTGGTATTTGGTGCGTTTGGCCCACAACTCCATATATTGGTGGAAACAAAAAGTTTTTAGAGCATTTAAAGATAAAAGAATGGTTTTTTTTTTTTTCAAAAAGGAAGTTGTAAATATATATCCAAAAAACTAAGGTCCCGTTTGGTTTGTGATTCGAAAATATTTTTCGAAAACAAAGAATTCAGCCGAAAACAAAAACAAATTTCTTATTTCCATTATATTTGAAAACACATTTGGTTCAAATTTAAAAACTTTAAATTTGAATTCAAATTTTGAAAACTATGTTTGGTTGAAATTTGAAAATGTAGAAAAATATTAATATACAATCAATTCTTTATGAAAAAACTAATATAATTATTTCTTACTATATCGAATTTGAACTTATTGTTGCAGAAAAGGAAAATGAAGATCGTGGAGATAGCGAAGATAGTCGAATGAGAGATGGTTCAAAAGATTTTTGGTTTCTTGAAATACAAGCGGTAAAATTTATAAAATGAATAAAACTTTTCCAACCAGAAAAAGGAAAAAAAATTCTTTCCAGTAAGAGAGAGAAAAAAAAATCATTTATCGAAAATGATTAATGTTTATACAACGTTGTGCTAGTTTAATCAATAGTATAATCATCTATAAATATTTTCAATAACTTTGGTTTGTTAATCTTTATTTTTTGTGGTTTTTGTATTAAAAAGTCATTCATAAAAATTTAATGATAAATCCACTTTGTAGATAGAGATACGCTTATGAGTTTTGAAGAAAAAATATAAATTGTAATCTTCAATTTTGTTGTTTTGATGAAAATCGTGTTTTTTTAGGAGTGTATATGTTGTTTTCATAATTTTAAAAACAAAGAAAACAACAATTTATCGTTTCCGAAAATAGGCCATTTTCAAAGTTGTTTTTGAAAACTATTTTTGAAAATAATTGTACCAAACGCATTTTCATCGTTTTTCTTGTATTTTTTGTTTTCGAAAACATAAAAATGAAAACGGATCACGAACCAAACGGGGCCTAAATTACTCCCAAGCATTTTTTATAAAATTGAGTTTTTTTTACGGTGTTTGATCATACAATAAAAATGATTTTGAAAAAAAAAATTAAAGCACCTTAAATTACTTTTAGATACAAGAGTTTGTAAAAAAACCTTTTTAAAAAATTTAATCAGTTTATGAAAATAGTATTTTAGTTTTTTTGGTACAATAAATATGAAGTATGAATATTTAAATCTCAAAACTCAAATAAAGAGTACATATCAAATGCCACCTAGCTGTGCTCACTTTGACAAAAGCATAATTCTCAAAATCTTTGAATTACCAAATATACATTAAAGTGTTGAATACAGTAATAATAAAAAAAAACTAACATGAGCATAGCTCAATAGACATAAAGTATGTATCATCGACTAAGAAGTTAAATATTCGAAACTCCTGCTCCACGTATTGTAAAAAAAAAATGATAATAAGAAAAAAGTCATTAGATTTATTTCAAAAAGGGCTGAACGGCCGAGTGGAAGACGATGGGACAGGCCCAAATCATGATCCAGGCCCAGCCAACATAATTGAGCTATCATAATGGGCTCCATCACAATCAACTGGACTTCGGTCTGAAAGGGGAGAGTTGGATTGGGCCTTATATAGTTATATTCTTGGGGGTAAGATGGCCGAAATAAAATGGCGATTTTAATAGATGATTAAAAAAGTATCACAGTGGTTAACGACATTTTAAGGGTGTATCTGTTATAATATTGTCCCTGAAAATAGAATTTTTTTTTTTTTTGTTAAATTACAAATTTAGTCTTTGAACTTTCAAATTATCAAAATATCAAACTATCAAAGTTTTGAATAGATTCATGAACTTTCAAATTTGTGTCTAATAAGTCTCTAAATTTTCGATTTTGTGTTTATTAAGTCCTTGAACTTTCAATTTTGTGTCTAAAGGTCCTTGATCGTTTCGTTATTTTTTAAAATTCACGAATCTATTGGACACAAAATTGAATAATTCAATTTTCAATTCCAAAGAATCAAGACAAGTAAACTAAAAATCAACGTTCAATATAAAGAATCTTAAATTAAAAGGAAAATGTTGAATTGGAAGATACAGATCATTAAGGTTCCGTTTAATAACCATTTGGTTTTTAGTTTTTGAAAATAAAGCCTATAATCACTAATTTCACCTATGAGTTTCTTTGTTTTGTTATCTACTTTTTAAACATGTTTTCAAAATCCCAAGCCAAAATTTGAAAACTAAGGTTTTGTTTGATAACCATTTAGTTTTTGAAAATTTTGTTTATTTTCTCACTATTTCTCTATAATGATTTTCATATTCTTAAGAAAACATTTGGATTATTAACTAAATTCCAAAAACAAAAATAAGTTTATTTTTTCATTAAAACCCTATTTGATAACCATTTGGTTTTTGTAAATTAAGTCTATAAATACTACTTCTAACCATGGTTTTCCTTGTTTTGTTATCTACTTTTTACCTATGTTTTCAAAAATCGCTACATGTTTGGGAAAAAAAAAAGGTTTTCAAAAACTTTTTTTTTTTTTTTTTTTTTTTTTGCTTTTAGAAATTGACTAAGAATTTAAATGTTTGGTTAAGAAAGATGAACATCGTTGTAGATAATTAATGAGAAAACAAGTACATTTTTCAAAAACTAAAAACAAAAAATCCAATGATTTATCATACGGGGCATTAGTTTTCAAAACCTAGCTTAATTTTTGAAAACATATGTAAAAAGTAAATAACAAAACAAAGAAACTCATATGTGTAAGTAGTGTTTATAAGTTTAAACTTTTCAAAAACAAAAATCCAAACGATCAAATGATTATCAAACATGGTCTAAAGTGTTTATTTTTGTGGAGTAAAAATCCACCTCTCCAAATTTTAGAAGATGACGTAGGACGGGAAGGACCCATTTTTATTATTATTATTATTTTTAAAATGTCAATGTGTATACATTTTATTTTTTGATAATTTTGTATAGTTGAATAGTTGTTTTAACTCTTTGTTTCCATGTTTTGTGAAATTTTGATTTCAATCCATACTAGATTTCTATATTTGAAATTAGGGTTCTCTAGATTCTGACCTCAGTGTTTACTATACTTTATATCTCTATTGATTACTTTACTAATCCATTTTTGCTCGTGGAGGATAAATTTCAGGTTTCCAAAAGTTTCTAAAAACATGTGAGGGGTACAGTTTCCGAAAATGATTGGGTGAAAGTTGTAATAGATCCTATTTAGTTAGGGGTTGTTTGGGGCACTGAGTGAGTTATAATAACATGAGTTATAATAGTCTGTGAGTTATAATAGTTTGTGAAATAATATAATATTATTTAAAATGCAGAGTTGTTTAGTCTGAGGTTATAATAGTATGTGTTTGGGGTGCAGAGTATTCCACGGGTTATTATAACACAGGTTATTATAACTCTTGCCCCAAACAACCCCTTAATGTTTAGAGTAACAAATGAATGGAAGACAAGTACTTATGGTCTATTTTATTAAATATACTATAGTAACTAGATAATATGAATTTGAAAAACTTCATGTATGTTTCTCTCGTGTACCTTGTATTTATTTCATTTTCAATAAATGTCCAAGTCATGGATGTCTTAGTCACTGGTCCCTCCAAATTATGTTAATATCACAAAAAACTTCTAGCTGTAAAGATCAATCATCGCCAATAGAAATGGTATACTCTAAATGTCCTCTTTCTCATGTTGCTTCTTTAAATGTCAATACTATTTTTTCATTGACAATTAGTAAAGACTCAAATGATGTCAGTCTCTTAACATGGTTTATTAATAAACGCATAAAATATATTTCACATGTCTCTTGAATTACTCCAAGCAATGCACAATACAACCATCCATTTTTTTTCTTTCCTTTCATACTCGAAATTGTCCAGCACATAATATTCAAGCAAACTCTTTGTATAAAAAAATTCTATTGGTTTCATATTTTTACACATGAGATTACTCATTTAACATTGTATTTGACCAATAAATTAGCTTCTTCAAATTATCATTTTTCGACTAAGAAAAAAGATGCGTATTTAGAAAATGATGTTGTCAATTTATTACTCTATGAGATATCTCAATCAATCTAAATTCATAGATTATCAAATTTTACTCTAAACTTTTAATTTAATCAAATTAGACCCTAAACTCATATAAGTACTACACATTTTATTCAGTTTTTGCCCTTTCACCTATTACATTTAACAAAAAAAAAAAAAAGAGTAAAAATCACTAGTCCTAATAAAAATCAAATTTTTAACAAAAAAAAAAAAAAGAGTAAAAATCACTAGTCCTAATAAAAATCAAATTTTGCACAACCTTAAGCTTTTAATGCACAAAATGAACCACAAAATAACTATATCCAAAACTCTCGCTCTGTTTTATTATTTTTTTTAAGTGTCATTTTTATTTGAAATCCTGACAATTTCATACCAAACATATATTTTATAATTTATCAAATGCACGTAAGAATGTTTTTTTAAACGAATTTTTAAATAATTTAATGAAATTGAAAGTCAATGGCATTGACAACAATGGACGGTCGACGCACATGACACATTGCCAAGTTTTTGTGTAAATTGATTTTTCCCTAAAATAGTAAAGTATCCTTGTGGATAAGATTGGCTTGACTGACACGTGTGTTAAAGCCCACTTGAAGGTTTCAGTTGACCGAAATGATGAACCATACTGGAGGAGATTTTTATTCACTGCGCTGCCGGTCCATTGTTTTGTTTTCTCCATCTTGAACCTCAGCCGTCCGATCGTTAGTCAGTCCACTTAAATTCTGTAACGGTGATTAGATGGTTGTGACTGGGAGACGGCGAGGAATTTCCGTGTGAGTTCTCCGGCCAATTGAAACTGGGTCGGGAGCAGTAATTTCATTATTTATCTGTTTATTTTGATAGGTGAGAATATTTAACCTATTTGAGAATATTTAACCTATTTGAGAGTTTTATATTTTATGTTTTCTAATTCATTGAATTAGAAGAATATGGGTTTAACATATGTATTTTTAAAAATTATTTTTAAATTATGTGATCTAAATTGTGAACAATTAAAAAAAAAAAACATTTGTATGTTTTTATTGTATCCAGATTTTGAATTTAAATTTTAAAATACATAATTTTATTAAAACATATTAATTTTTTTTAATAAATATAGTATTTTAGGTTATAAACTAAATTTATTTTTGTTAAATTAAAATATGTATTAAATATATTATAAATCATATGACATTATAAAATAATAATTATACAAAATTTATAACAAAAAACAGTTCATAAATGAATTAAAAATGATTTATATTCAACATAATATTTAGTTTTGTAACTACAACTAGTTTCATAGTCTATAAATATATTATATAACACATTTTGAACTATTATTTAAATTGAAATCTAATTTCTAAATCTACTACCAAGCACATGTCTAAAAACATAAAATACAACTCTATTTTTATTGTATCCCTTATTTTTAAAATTTTGTTTTCAAATTGCCTATCAAACATGCCCTAAATTATCAAAACTTACCAGTTACCACTTCATGGATGAAGAAAAAGATTTTTCTCACCACCATTCAAAATTTAACTAGTTATTTATTTTTGTCTATCCAAGCATTGAATGAGATATCAAATATTATCTCTCGACGATTCACTATGCAATCGTGAAATTAAAAAAATAATAATAATAAAATAGTTATTTATTATTATTATTTTAAATTATCTTCTATCCATTTTGCATTATTCTCTCTTACTAGTTTTAAAAACACAATGGGATAAGCATGAGATTTTTGTTGTCTAGGTATGAGGTAAAAATCTTCCAAAACTCACAATTTTTTGTGAAAATCTAACTATTGTGGCGTTCTCTTCTACAGTCATGTCAATTTTATTGTGGGCATATGTGTTATAACTTATTAAACTAGAGAATGTTTCTTTGTAATATTTCTTTAAAAGAATTTCTATTCGAACGAACAAATTGCAATAATTATTTAAGTTTAATCAAAAGATTTCAACACTTTTCCTAGTTGAAAGATTCAAAATTTGATGAAATTTAACATTTAATATCAAATGTAATACACTTTGTAAAGTTTAAAGATAAATATTGAATTGTCAAAATGAGCTTCCCTCAACCAAGAAGTCAAATGTTCAAATCTCCTCTACCCCAAATATTGTTGGACTAAAAAAATATATATATATTGATTTTTTTTCACTTAATTTAAAATATGATGTGTATATATATATAATTCACACCATTAGAAAATGACTCTAATTAGAATGACATATGGTAGAATAAACTACTAAATCTTTTTAATTCATAACTTACCTATTAAGATAGTGAGTCACAACATTCACATCACTGTTTATGCGAGACACCTTAAAATGATCAATAAAATCTTACATTTACCTAATATCAACTGCAATAGGTCCAACTTAACTTTTATTAGAATGTCGGTCTCTTCCTCCAAATAGACGTTCAACAGAAAATAGTAGAAAGAATTACATGTGGGGTTGGGATTCGAGACTTCAACCTTAAAAAGGGAGTGACATTTTAACCATTTACTCATCATATATTCGCTATCTATATATCCAATAGCTACTTATTTCTTTCCAAACAATTACATACTCCCAAAATCAGGCAAAAAAATTACTCGAGTCAAAGTATTATCATACATAAAGAAAGATAATAAATTATAAAATTGAAAACACTTCGTGAAGATTTGAAGAGGTCTAGTTATCAAATTCTAGAAGAGAATTTTCGTTGGCAATAAAAAATTATAAAGATTACGTAAAGCATATATTATAAGATTTAGATAAGTCAAAAATTGGATTTCGATGCAAAATAATTGGTCAGCGACATGGCCATGGCCCAATTCCAAATACAAGCTGTCATTTTTTAATTACTTATTTAGGCAATTATATGATGGGACAACGGACCATACCCACCTTTTTATGGCTTTGTTTGGTTCTCTTTATTTTCTATAAAAGTTTGATTCAACTTTTTTTGTTTTGTTTTGTTTTTTTTTTCTTCCACATTTTCTGTTCATTATTTGATAACTAATAAAATAAATAAATATTTCCGGAAATTATATTGTAGGAATTATGATATTTATTTTTAGGAACATAATTATTTCAGGAAGAGGAAAATAGGCGAAATGAAATAAGGCATTTGTACACTGTAAAAAGTTTGGTTACGATATTTGTTATTTGATAAAGTAAGTTATCTAATGCTTGTAAAGAAAAATCAATCTTATCTTAATAAACCAGCACATAGATTAAGTTGTTTTTATCTTTTTCTTATTTTCCGTTGTTTGAACATATATCAATTACAATGATTATTCCCGTGGTTTTTTTTGGGGGGTCTATTTTGATACTTTTACCCATCATGTCATACACTTGCTGCCTTTTTTTCTTGGTTAAATGATCAAAAATACCCATAAATTATGGGTTTGGTTTCAATTATACTCATGAACTTTAAAAAGTTTCATTTTTACTCTTGAACTTTGAAGTTTGTTTCAAAATAAATTTTGAAGGTTTTTTCCGTTAAATTTATGGAAGAAAAATGACGTATTTGCATATGTTTTGATTTTTTTTTCAACGTATATGTTCAAATATGTTTACATAAGCAACAATACAAATGCATAAACATCATTTTCGGACCATGAATTTAATGAAAAAAATCCTTCAAGGGTATTTTTGAAACAAATATCAAAGTTCAAAGGTTAAAATGAAACTTTTCAAAGTTTGGGGGTATAATTGAAACTAACCCCATAATTTATGTGTATTTTTTTTATAATTTAACCTTTTTTCTTCTGTTTAACTATAGGTGGGACCATATGACAAACTTTAGAGTCGTTTGGAGCACTGTTTCGGAATCAGAACTTTGGGGGTTTGCTCTAAAGGGTTTGAAAGCATGAGAATAAAAAAATAGTGTTTAGAGTGCAATGTTCTGAAGTCTAAAAATTAGAAAATAATGTTTGGAATGCACTGTTCAAAACCATGAAGTTGTGTTTCAAACCCATTAAGTTTTGAGTACAATGGCCCAAACAAAATTTTGAGTTTGGATTCCAAAACCATCCAAACCCAACACGATGCTCCAAATGCCTCCTAAAAGCATAGTTCACAGGTTTTCTTTTGTTGTCGTCGATAAGTTAGTGATAATTGTTATTTATTTATAATAATGATTATATATCAAGTTTGGTTTTGAAAATTTGAATAGTCGTGTTATTTAAACTATGCTTAAAAAAACTATTAATTTATCTATTAATTTTAACAAAAAAAAAATCACATAACACATACACAAAGGCTAAATTCACATTTTGATTCCTAAGGTTCTGTTTGATAACCATTTGGTTTTTAAAAATTAAACCTATAAATACTACTTCTACCTATGGATTTTCTTATTTTGTTATCTACTTTTTACATATGTTTTCAAAAACTAGGCCATGTTTTGAAAAAAAAAAAAAAGTAGTTTTCAAAAACTTGTTTTGGTTTTTAGAATTTGACTAAGAATTCAAATGTTTTCTTATGATAGACGAAAACTATTGTAGATAAATTGGGAGAAAATAAACTTAATTTTCAAAAACTAAAAATAAAAAACCAAATGGTTATCAAACGGGCCTAAACTTTCAAATTCATAATATTTTAGTATTTAACTTTCAAAATGACTATTTTAGTTATGAAACTCTAATATGGTCACATTTGAAACCCAAAATTTGCCCCTACTTAGTATCAATCTCACTCCAATACTTGCATGTGTAAGCTTGTGCAGCTCCAATACATG
Organism: Trichosanthes truncata; assembly: GCA_033996785.1. NCBI lineage: Eukaryota > Viridiplantae > Streptophyta > Magnoliopsida > Cucurbitales > Cucurbitaceae > Trichosanthes > Trichosanthes truncata. The sequence goes on from JAWPNB010000003.1 coordinate 82,087,165, forward strand.
CTCATATTATTAACACACTACTACACATATTCAAATAATGTCATCACAACCAACAGCAAAATAATGAAAATCGTTAATTTTTTTCTAAGCTCAAGCAACTAAAATAGACTTATTTAAATGCTAGAAACCAAAAATGTAACTAATCTAAAAAGTTGAAGACCATATTCAAACTCGTGAAAAAATAAAATAACATATACATTTTTCTCCAAAGTTGAGTTTTAACAATGTTTCTAAAAATAAGTTTAGCATTTATATTCATGCATAATTCATTTATACCATTAAGTGTGTAATTACTTATTAGCTATTACTCATTAACTTATTATTATTAGTACAATATAGAAATTCAAATATAGCCAACCAATGTTTAAAATGTCGATGTCGATGGAAATGTTGAAGCCTCAATTTTATGAAAATGTTGATGGATATTTCTGGAAGAATTTTAAAAATAAAAACTTAAAAAAATTAATAAATAAACATTTTACGTTTTTTAAATGAATTAAATACTTGTTACAATATTATATTCACATTAAGTTATATTTTTTTGTTATTTTTTTTAATATTTCATCAATTTTATACGATATAGTGAAAATATCGATGAAAATGTCGACGTGTCGAAAGAAATTTAATTCTATGAAGCCAACCAGCCACGACTTTTTGGAATGTTCAAAGAAAGTGACATTTCCAAAATAAATAAATATATAAAAATAAACGCACAACCCAAACAGCACTCAAAGAGGCCGCCTTCGCCTATATCCAGAATCAAATATGGTGGATTTAAAAAGGAACCAAAAGCTGATCAATAAATAAAGTCGATATATATTATATTGTAATACAAAATTACTTAAATACCCATCATCAGCGAATAAATACATATCATCTTCTTCCTTCCGTCCTCACCATCCAGTTTTAACTTACAGAAAAACCAGAAAAAAACAGCATTTCTTCTGAACATGAGACCGCCAATGTTGACGCCTCTGTTGCTCTCTTTCTTCTTCTTCTTCTTCTTCTCTCTCTCTCTTGCTCTCGTTCCTGCCAACGAGACCTTCAAGTTCGTCAATGAAGGCGATTTCGGCGATTTCGCCGTCGAGTACGACGCCAATTACAGAACCATCGGCATCGGCAACTCGCCATTTCAGCTCGCGTTCTACAACACAACGCCGAACGCCTACACGCTAGCTCTTCGAATGGCGATTCTCCGCTCCGAATCGGCGAAGCGGTGGGTTTGGGAGGCCAATCGCGGCCGTCCGGTGCGGGAAAACGCCACATTCTCTCTCGGCACCGACGGAAACCTAGTCCTCGCCGATTCCGACGGCACCGTCGTATGGCAATCGAACACCGCCAACAAAGGCGTCGTCGGATTCAAATTGCTCCCCAACGGCAACATGGTGCTCCTCAACTCCAATGGAAAATTCCTCTGGCAGAGCTTCGATTCTCCCACAGATACACTCCTAGTCGGGCAATCGCTCCGTCTCGGCGGCCCAACGAAGCTCGTGAGCCGCGCATCGGAGAAATTGAACGTGAATGGACCTTACAGCTTGGTAATGGAGAAAAAGGCCCTAGCTCTGTACTACAAAAGCCCTAACTCTCCAAAACCGATGCGCTACTTCGCATCCTCGGATCGCTTGACAATCCAGAAAGGCACTCTCTCAAAAATCACACTCAACGCCGCCGTGGATCCAGATCAAGGATTCGCCACCGAATTGATGCTGAACTACGAAGCCACCGGATCCACCGAGAGCGGCGGGCCGATCCTGTCGCGGCCGAAGTACAACGGCACATTAACATTCCTCCGATTAGGAATCGACGGCAATCTCCGCCTCTTCACATACAACGACAAGGTCGATTGGGGCCCATCGGAGATTTCGTTCACGCTCTTCGACAGGGAATCGGATTGGGAGAACGAATGCCAGTGGCCGGAGCGGTGCGGGCAGTTGGGGCTGTGCGAGGAGAACCAGTGCGTGGCCTGCCCGACGGAGAACGGGCTGTTGGGTTGGAGCAAAAGCTGCCAGGCGAAGAAGGTAAGTTCCTGCGATCCAAAAAGCTTCCATTACTATAAAGTAGAAGGTGTTGATCATTTCTTGACAAAGTACAACAGAGGAGAAGGGCCAATGGGAGTGAAGGAGTGTGAAAAGAAGTGCAATTTGGATTGTAAGTGTTTGGGGTATTTTTACCAAACCAAAGGGTCGCTTTGTTGGGTTGCGAATGAGTTGAAGACTTTGATAAAAGTGGCCAATTCCACTCATTTGGGATTCATCAAAACGCCCAATAAGTAGAACAAAGAGGAACAATATGAGGCTTGCTTATGGCTTTAAGATTAAGTTTTTCTTTCCATGTAATTTCTAAAGTTGTGTGTGTATGTTTTAAAATGTTTTTTTTTGAGTTTGGTGTAATTTTGGAATAATATTGAAGTTTCATCCTTGATTAGGATGATATTGTTTTAGCATTTTCATGATTTATTTCTATGTAACATGTTTCCGTTGAATGTTTGGTGGTTAATGAGCCAGTGGAGATTTGAACTTCCCACGTATGATAAATGGTGTAGTATTTAGTTAAGCTCCTGATAGAGTGATTTAAGTCTAATATTAGAAGTAATAAAATCGGCCAAAGTAAGCATAGCTTATGGGTAATTGACATATACCTTCGACATGTTCTAATACTCGACTCAAATGTTGTTGAACTTAAAAAATAAAAGAAAATAGTATAAAATAGCTTGCAGGTATGTCTTTAAAGGCAAGTGTCTTTCATTCTGCCTTAAAATGAAATCGAAGGTTTGAAAATATGAGAGATAAGTGTAAATTTTGTCAATCATAAATTAAAAAACCATATGTTCAACCAAAATTTACTACCGAATTTTTCAAAAGACAATTGAATTAAAAATAAGCCTGTACTTTAGTCCGATTCATTCGGTCAAAATTGTTGAGACTACATTTAAAATTAATCGGCGATAATAAAATAAAATAAAATATATAATTTTTTTTTTGAGATACAATAAAGTATATAATTAGAATAATAGAACTTGAATATTAATTCATAGACTTCATTTTCCAACCATTTTTAGCCATGTTTCTTTGAAGTAGTTCTGAACTTGGAAGAACGATTCCCGCTTAGCTTTAGAATATGTTTGTTTTTGTTTTTGTTATTAATTTTTTATTTTTTTTTTATTTAAAAGATAGCTTTAGACTAAGATTGGAAAAAAAAAAAAACCCAATAAATTTAATTTTAGTAATTGGTTCTTGCACGTTTTGCCCTTTTATTTTTCCATTAAAATATCGAAATAATATACAATATATATAATTTTTATTCCAAATTTCTCCTTAATCTTTTGACCATTTTCATTTAATAAGTCCAACTTTGAATAAAAATTATTTCAAGTCCGACAAAATTTTACTGTTATTATTATTTTTTTTAATAAACTACTTCATAGGAACCTAACATAGAGATTTTATTTTGTATTTTATTATTATTATTTTTTGTTTACCTTTAAGATGTTTGCACAAATGAGTATTTCGAAATCATGCATAGTTCACAGGTCGATCATGTTTCAAATTTTAATGAAAAATCAATTATGATAACTAAAATAGTTTTGTTTATGGAAAGTTTAAAGACTAAATGAAACATTTAAAAATTTAGAGACTAAAAATAAAATAAATATGAAATTAAAGTTTAATGACTAAAGTAAAACGTTGACATATGCCCTATCAATATTATTTCTTGGAGACATGGAATAAGAATCTTTTGAGGTTTACTTAGGATAAAGTGAGCAAATAGGGTGATACTTGATAATTTAAGAGATACATCATATTAATAGTTTTTATGTTATTCATTGCACTCTTTAATTTATTATAAAAAAGATTCCATAAGGGCCAAAAATATCCGGTCACTAGAGATTTATTTTATGTTTTTGTTGTTTTTTTTAAGTTCAACAACTGTAGGATAGAAGATTTGAAACTTTGACCTTTTGATCGAGAGTATATGTCTGACCAGTTGAACTATATGCTTAGGTTAGCTGGTCACTAGAGTTTTAGACTACTTACACATGTTGATAAAGAGCTTTCTTACTCTTAAAGGTATAAAGTATAATGAATTATGTTATGCGTATCTAAATAGAAAATAAAAACAAAGTCACATTTTTCTTCCACATAATTTTCATACAACATATCGACAAAGAAAAAAAAACAAGCGAAATGATTTATAAAAGGACCAACAATTTTTACATGATCATTGGATGGAGATTATTAAATGACGAGTTCAACTTAACCTAAGCTAATTAAAGTCAAGACTCTTCCTTGATTGGTTGCGAATCTTGATTAATTGATACTAGCAACTAATCGAAAAGAAAAGAGCAAATCATTGACACAAAATTTAAAATTGTTTGACTTGACGAATAGAAGAAATTGCCACCAAATTTCAAACACGAAATCAATGTCATGTCATCATCTTACATCTTATATATTTAAAATGAATTATAGTTACATAATAAATGTCAATATTAATAAATGAGGTTAGTTTTGAAGCCATTGTTTGAAAGAAAAAAAAAGAAAGTACAGTACTCATTAATATGAGCAAAATCAACAAGTCTACGTAAAGTGTTCTTCAAAAGTATATAAATTTTATATTTACTCAGGATAGGTCTATTGATAAAATTTAACAAAACTACTCCAACTAAAGTTCAAAATTTAGAACATGGAAAAATATGATTTAATTTATTTACAAAATATAAATGATTGGATGAGCTAATGAGATCTTGTCCATTTTCGACCTATCCATATGGATATTGGACATTAGGACCAAACATCCACTAAAATTCAACTTTTTCTTTTCTTATTTTTGTTGTTGTTGTCGTCTTTTTTTTTTTTTTTTTTTTTTGGGTTTTAAATTTTTGGAGATCATTACATAAACTTATATAACCATACATATGAAAACTTTTTAATGTCTTGCCATTTTCTGGGACCATTCATTAAAATATATTCTGTCCAAACAAACCATTTCGTATGTCACGCATGCTACTAGATATTTATCTTTTTTTGTAATATGAAAGTTTGGGTTGTCATGAAACTGACCCAAACAATTTCTAAATCTGTGGTCCTAAAAGATATTTCAATCTATTTACTTCTAAAATTATAATTATTATCCAAATAATCAAGAATTAAAACAAAATAATTATCAAACAAATCTCATACAATATATTTATTTAAATATGAGTCGAACATGAGATTCTATATATCTCGTAACTATCATTTGCTCATCATATCGTATTTAGCTTTGGAATACAAGTTTTTGTTAACTTAAATGGAATTCGTAGTTGCACACATTGAAGAAAAGAAGAAGAAGATGATGATTATGTGATTAGTTGCTTAGCCTTTTAGTGACCTACCATGTCATTGTTGAGAGTGTGACCAAAGTCCCATATTGACTAGAAAATGGAAAGATCATGAGTCTATAAGTAAAGACAACAACTCCATTGACATGAGGCATTTTGGGTAAAACAAAAAACAAAGCTATGATGACTTATGCCCAAAAAGGACAATATCGTACCAATGTAGATATATATGGAGGGTTGTTGTCCATATCAAGTGGTATTAGAGCCATGCCCCTGACTTAACCATGTCGGTGTGCCTTGATGACATAGTCATAGTGATCCGTAGTTGAGCTTATCGGATTGGGATATACTATGATGAGAGATGACTATTTGAGGGGAGGCTTAGTGTGGTCTTTTGTTCGAGGGGAGGATTGTTGAGAGTGCAACCAAAGTCCCACATTGGTTAGGAAATGAGAAGATCATAGGTTTATAAGTGAAGACAACAACTCCATTGGTAGGAGGCCTTTTGGGTAAAACCAAAAGCAAAGCCATGAGGGCTTATGCCTAAGGTAGACAATATCATACCAAGGTCGTTGTCCCTATCAATCATTAGATGAGTTATTTTAAGGTAAAATTCTATTTTTGCCAAGAACTTGTATTGTTGTAGGTTTGTTGTATTTTAGTCCTTCAATTTCTAAAATGCTCATTTTATTTCTAAACTTAAAAAAAAATTAGTCATTTTGATATTTGAACTTTCTAAATCTCTATTTAGTCCCATAACTTAAAAAAATAACTATTTTGGTTATTGATATATTATTTGTGTACCCTCCAACATTTGTGGTTTAAATACATGCTCACGTTAATACATTAATATACATACTCAAAGCGATGTAATCAATCTATTAAAAGAAAAATAAAGGTAAGTATAAAAATAATTATTTTCTAAAGTTTACAGATTAATATAGTTCGAAGACTAAAATGAAACAAACTTGAAAGTTGAAAGACCAAAAATATTAATAATTGAAAAGTTCAATGGCCAAAATAAAGTTTAGAAACTACAGTGAGATTTCCTATAATAATAATAATAAACCTAAAGTGAGATTTAGACCATTATTTTAAACGTAACAAGATGAATTAAATGACAAGATGCTAAAGTTACGCTATTCAAATGTTTAAATACAACAACTAACTTCTGTCACTCGTATTTAAAAAAAAAAAAAATCCTGTCACTGATAAATTAAAAACAAAAATGATTTTAAGTAGAAATTTGTTAAACAAACAAAAACAATAAATAACACAAACAGCACACATTTATAGCTTCTTAGACAAAAATCCAACGAAAAAATAAAAATAAAAATAAAAAATTTATGGCCTTTTTGATAATGGTTCATTTTTTATTTTTGGTTTTTAAAAATTAAGCCTATAAATATTACTTCCACCTATGATTTTATTGTTTTGTTATCTACTTTTTACACATGTTTCAAAAATCAATCCAAGTTTTGAAAACTAAAAAAAGTAGTTTTCAAAAACTTGTTTTTATTTTTAGAATTTGGCTAAAAATTCAAATATTTTCTTAAGAAATATGAAACACGTTGTAGAGAAGTAATGAGAAAACAAGCACAATTTTTAAAATAAAAAAACTAAAGTCTAGTTTGATAATCATTGGATTTTTGAAAATTAAACCTATAAATACTACTTCTACTTATGGGTTTCCTTATTTTGTTATCTACTTTTTACATATGTTTTAAAAAACCAAACAATATTTTGAAAATTAAAAAAAGTAGTTTTCAAAAAGTAGTTTTTGTTTTTGGAATTTGGCTAAAAATTCAAATATTTTCTTTGGAAAGATGAAACTCATTTTTGATAAGAAAACAAACATAATTTTTAAAAATCGAAAACTAAAAAACTAAAAATCAAATGGTTATGAAATGGGACCTAAATGGTTATCGAACGAGACCTTAATATTACTTTTTGTGTCATTTGAAAGCTTTGGGTTGCAATGAAAGTGACCAAACAATTTTCAAATTTGTACAAATAAACATGTCCTAAAAAATATCTTTCTATTTACTGCTAAACTTTTAATTATTATGTAAATTATTAATACATAAAAGATCAATAATAAATAATTTAATTTAGGGATGCTTGAAAGTTTAATTAATACCATTATTATGTAATGACATGACAATTTCTGATGTACCAAAATTTATATTCCAACACTACGTAACTAGGACCACAAGTCTCCTTATAAATAATTATATAGACTTTTGGCCTAAACCCTAGTTGACTACTTTATCTTTTATGAACGAGAAGTTCTTTTTAATTTTCACAATTGGTTACCCATCTCATGGTTCCTAAAACCAAGTGATGCCCCATTGGATTATCAAAAGGGATAATTCTAGATATAGCCAAAAAAAATTGGCGGTTTTGGTTAATGGCCATCTGCATTTTTTTTTTTTAATTATGGCCACATGTGAGGTGCACATGTGGTGTACTCTTTTAAAAATGTCCGATTTGCCCCTATGTATCTACACATTATGGATTTTTTTAAAAAAAAATCATTATCTCTCCTATTTTATTTAAAGTGTATCTAAACTGAAATTTCAAATATTTACATTGCAGTTAGTATCTTTATAACTATTTAAAATCATTTAAAATTCGAGATTTATAAAGATTTTATTTTACAAGATTCATTTTTTTAATCCGATTTTCTTTTTTTCAAGTCTTTATCGACATACAAATTGTTTAATTTACTTTCTTTTATTATTTTTCGTATCTTTACTTTCTGTTTTTTTCGCTTCCATTCATTGACTTGTATTTCGATTTCTTCATTCCAATTTTCAAGTTTGTTTATGTTTTTTCCACTGTTTTTGGTTTTCCTCTTCTTCTTTACGTTATTTTTCATGTTGTAGCTTGATACATTTTTTTTAGGTTCAGATGTCTTTCCAATCCGTAAGTATATTGTATGACGGGATCTGTGATGCAGCTAATCGATACCAGAATTTTAAGGTTGCTAATATATTGGTTCGTTTGGATTCTAGTTTTCTGCATTTTACTGATTGTATTCGTAACAAACTTCATCTTTCGAGTAATCAAATTATTACTCGGTTGACTATTTATAGAGATGGTTTGAATAAATCCAATATAATTAAAATTACTGAGGACAATGATGTTATGTGGGTCCTTTCTATTATTTCAAAGAGTGTTGCTAATAATCTTCATGTTGTTGTTGATTATTCAGAAATTTCTGAATTAGACTGTTCAAATACGGCTACCTCTAATTACAGTGCAAGTAAAAATTTGGATCATTCTAAGAACAATTACAGTATACTTATTCTTTCTAAAATTCTCTATTTATCTCTTACAAATACATAGTATTTCCTCATCCTTTGCTTCCTAACTCAATTCAGCTTTTGTTTTTTTATGTATGCATGATTTAGTTACTATGTAATTTATATTCATTGTTGTGTACTAATATTATATGTTGAAATTTCAAATTCATAGGGAGTACTTTGTTATTTTTATATAATTCAAATACATTGTATTTCTATGTTTTTTTCTTAACTCAATTAAGCTTCTATCTTTCTATGTATGCATGATCTAGCAACTGTATAATTTATATTTTTTGTTGTGTACTAATATTATATGTTGAAATTTCAAATTTATAGGAAGTACTTTGTAATTTGTATATAATTTAAATACACTGTATTTTCATGTTCTTTTGTTTAACTCAATTCAGCTTTTGTATTTCTATGTATGCATGATCTAGCTACTGTATAGTTTATATTTTTTGTTATGTACTATTATAATATGTTGAAATTTCAAAATTGTAGAAAGTACTTTGTATTTTTTATATAATTCATAGTAATAGATGCTCTATAATTTAGATTCTTTGTATTTTCTAAATATTTTAGGTTGACATATACTACTTATTTAAATTGTATGTTTCACAAGTTGGAAACTTTCAGAAGTTTATATCACTTCAAAACATTAACTAGCAAAATAAGTTAAAGACACAAAATTTATCAACAACAATTCATATTATAAACTAGCTTGTCAATAATCCCAAAATACTATAAGATTCAGTCTATAAATTTAACAAAAGTATACCAAAAGCAATTCAGTCTAAATATTTAACAAAAGTCTAATTTTGTGATCAAAAGTGAAATTCTTAAAGAGTCTTGAGTTTCCTGAATTTTTTCATTAATTTTTTGTCTGGCTGAGGTGGAGGTCGAATGTAGGACCATATGTCAAGGATGTGCCCTGTGCGTCATCAGTTGATTTATACATTCCACGTAAAGCATCAATATATATCCTAGTTGGCTTTAGACCACTGGATGCATCCTTTTGTATGTTGTGGTTGATCTAAACATTTAAAACAAAATTAATTAACATAAAATTTGGTTATTTTGTAAAAAATTGAGCAATGGAATTACACTTTAAATAATAGAAGATAACATTACATAATATAACACGAGTAATGAACATAATATGTAGTTTGCATCGTTCCTTTTACCATACCTTCAAATGTTTATTCAAAATCTTTTAATCTCAGTACATTAGGTATAACAAACTAGCTAATTTAAAGTATAGAATAAAAAAGTATAATCTATTTATATTTTAATATATTTTTACCTTGTATCTTCTCTAAAGATCGGAGAATATTTTAAAATTATTTTTTGTAAATACCTTAATCTTCAGTCTCAAAGGTCTTTGTTGTCACTTCTTCATTCTCTTATCCATTGTTTTTGCTCAATGAGAATATTTTTCCATTGGAGCCAAGCTTTAATTAGTTTCTTACTTTTCTTATACCTGAGTTTCATGATTTCCCAATGGAGGCAAGATTTTGAGTTTTAAAGGAAGAAAGAGTGAGTATTTCTTACCTTTTTTGCCGGACAAGTCTAGGAATCACCTTGCTGAACGAGATTTCAAGCTTTGCCAAAGAAGGATATGGGTTCAATGATCTGAGGAGCTTTGAAGCTTTGAAACTCGATTGAAATTGTGTGAAGAAATGCAAAAAAGAAAAAACCCTAGAATCACTCATTCGATTTGCGATGAAAGGTAAATCTGTCTCCAAATGTTAATGTGTAAATGATGATTTACTTTGATTTTGGGTTTAAACTATATTTCAGGTTGCATGTGATTTTATTGGTTGTTTAATCTATTCTTTTAAGTAGTTTTTTTAATCTCTTTGTTACGTAAACAATTATTAATTGTTGTGTTTTTATTGGTTGTTTAATCTATTCTTTTAAGTAGTTTTTTTAATCTCTTTGTTACGTAAACAATTATTAATTGTTGTGTTTTTTTCTATATTATATTCATTTTTTTAATTTATCGTTAATAATTTTTGAATTTTTGTTTAGATTTTAGATAATGAATCATAACATCTTTTGTTGTTTAGATAATCCGTTTTATTTTAGATTTGGTTTTTAAATTTATTATAATTACATGATAATTAGGAAATCTTAGATATGGAAGTTGTTAGGGGTAGTCTGGTCATTTAATAATTAATATTTAAAATTATGAATAATGATTTGGCCATTTTTAAAAACCTTGGATCGCTTGACCATTTTTCAAAACAAGAAATAAAAAATAGCTATTTGTGTAGTCAGCCCTTATCAAAATCCAATAGATCCCTTTCATATTCAATTGGACCCAAAGTTGCCCATTTGTTCAATTGGGCTTCTAAAGTCCAATTAGCCTATTTTGCAATAAATTTATAATATATCCAAGTTATTATTAACAGTAAAATTAAATAACCAACATTATTTAAAATTTCTCTCAACCAAAGTGTTTACTACAGAGGTCAACAAGTTAGTAGAGAGAACTTATAAACGTACAACTTTGAGCTCCATTAGCAAATAATTGATTAATTAAACTCTCTAATTAACTACTTTTATTGTTAAATCAATGTGACTCTACTATAAATAAAAAGTTGCAACTTTGTGAACTGCAGATGAATTATGTACATTAATATAATCATAACCGCTTGTTGTCCTTCAAAACAGTGGCGGATCCAGAACTTTTTATTAGGGGGCCTGAATTTGCATGAAGATAATTTTGAACACATTGATATATCTTTATATTAATTATATATTTTAATATTAATTTGTTTAATAGAAGTATACGACTGATTTTTCTACATAAAAAGGCAAAAAAATGCAACTTGAAATAATAGGTAGATTTTGTTTTTTTCATTTATAAGAATTATAGTTTATTCTTAAAAATAATTTGCTAAAAATTTTAAAATATTTTTATTATTTTTCATTTATATTGGACATCAAGAAAAAAAAAATCAAATTTTAAAAATAAATTATAACAAAACTTATAACATTATATACTAGCATAACTTAGTTGGTTAAGACATATATCATCGACTAAGAGATCAGAGGTTCGAATCTTCATCCCACATATTATTAAACCAATAAACCAATATGTCAATGTACGTCAAACACAAAAACACGGAGCATAGAGATCGAATGTCAAAATGTAAGGGGGCTTAAGCATGCAACCACAGGCCCAACAAAATTATTTTTTTACTTTTAACTATTTCATTTATATATATAATATAAACTGTCTAAAAGTTGAGGGGGCTAAGCCCCCAGCCTGTGGTAAATCCGCTCTAGCTTCAAAAAGTGATTCATGGTTCCAATCAGGTAAAATTACCGTTAATAAAGGACCATAATTAAAATTTATCTCAAAATTTAAGAGCATAATTGAAACTTATCTTAAAGTTTAAGGACATTACTTAAATCATCTATGCTCACTTATTATTCCCTTTTTTTTTCTTACAACTCTACGTCACAATTTTGTTTTTTTAATTAAAAAGATTATAGAAAGAATTCTTTAAACAAATTTAAAAGTGGAGAGTAGAAATGAAAATTTTGAAAGAATGGAAACATAACCAACTCAAAAAAAAAAAAAAAAAAAAAAGAAAAAAAGAAAAAGAAAAAGAAAAAGAATGGAAACATAATTAAAATTTAAAACCAACATTTTCTTTTTCCCCTGTAATTTAACTTAAACGGAAAAAAAATATAGTTATATGAATACCACAGAGCCAATGACGTGGCGAAATCACAACGAACGTGATCCCCTACAACGAAAACTTCCATTGAAGATAATCCACCGAATCATTTCCGCCATAGCCAATGCTCAAGCTCAAGCACCGATGCCTCTAGACTACCGATACCTACTGTAAATTACCCGTTCTGCCCTCCCAACAAATATGGCAATTTCCCATTTAGCACCTTTATCGCCTCTTCTTCGCTTCGCTCTCACTGCAACAAAGTTCACTCCTCAACTACATTCTCACAGAAACCGCTTCTTCTCCATCCGTGCTGCTATGGCGTCTCCCCCTGCTCGCAAGGTCCTATTATGGCCGCCGAACTGAAATATCTTTTTCTCTTAGCGATTGCCTCTTTTTTGTGTTGTTTGATTTTGACAATTTGTTTCTGTTTGCAACTCTGTCGTTGGATGTTTAGGTTTTGGTTCCGGTTGCGAACGGCACCGAGCCACTCGAGGCAGTCATCACCATTGACGTGCTTCGACGTGCTGGAGCTGATGTTACCGTCGCTTCCGTGGAGAATCATCTTCGTGTTGATGCAGCGCATCAGATTAAGATTGTTGCTGATTCTCTCATTTCTGATTGCGCGGATACTGTTTTCGATCTCATCGCACTTCCTGTACGGATTTTCCTCCATCTGTTTGTATTTTTATGCTGTAGGTTTGGCTAGGTATTGCGTTTTTAATATTTTGACGTTTGGTCCGGACTCGGAGAGATGGCACGCTAGTTTGTTTTTCGAGAACTTGTTGATTGAAGGTTGATCAGCGACGAGGGTTTCTGTTTCCCATGAAGTCCGATTTCTTTCGTTTTGAATCTCCTAAATTAATAGTGATATCTTGCCTTGATTTTATCAAAAGTTCTCTCAGTATGGTGGACTACTCTTACCACTGCATTTAGTAACCAAATCTGGAGTTGAGCAGTTGATTTATGTGGTTTATATCCATCACGTTAGGTCGTATTTGGTAATAATTCATAGCAGTATTCTCCATTGCTATATTGGTTGGATGACTTATCTGCTTTGAAACTTTAAGCCCGATGATGCTACCATTATGAAGTACTTTGGTTCTTCAGGTTCTCATTTACCTCTTTTTTATGGATTTGTTTTCACTGTTTGTTTTATTGAAGCATGAAATTTCTGCTTTTCTCATGCTCTAGGGAGGTATGCCAGGTGCTACCAATCTTAGAGATTGTGAAGTTTTGCAGAACATAATGGAGAAGCAAGCTGCAGATGGTCGACTTTATGCTGCAATCTGTGCTTCACCTGCAGTGGTGCTTGGATCATGGGGTTTGCTGAAGGGATTGAAAGTAAGTTAGCTGGTATATTTCTTGACATTCAAGTATTGTTTTGACTTTATGATGAATTGCTTGCTCAATTGAACTTTTATTTTAAACCTTGACCTTAAAAGGCAACATGCTATCCATCATTTATGGAGCAACTGGGATCTACTGCAACTGCTGTTGAATCCCGAGTACAGATTGATGGCCAAGTTGTGACAAGTCGTGGGCCTGGTACTACCTTGGAGTTTGCAGTTGCGCTGGTGGAGCACTTGTATGGGAAAGAGAAAGCCAACGAAGTTTCTGCACCTTTGGTACAGTGCTCTTCTCCAATATTTTTCTTACCCTTGGCTACACACACATATATATTCAAAATGGACGAGGAAAAGTTATGCATCCATGGTTGTTAGATAGAAGTGAGGAGAGCACAATTGAGACAATTACTGTGATGGAAAAGAGAACAAAGGAGATGGAGAAGAGTGGGATTGGTCATTCACGAGAGATTGTTGAATTGAGAAAATTAAAGAAAGAAAGAAAGAAAGAAAAAGGCCCAGTGAAAGTTAGCCAATTGGCTTGAATATAGTTGCCTTGCGTGCTTATATGATAATGACGATTTATTGGAAGGATTTTACGTATTATGCATACTTTGTCTTGATGTGGATGTTCTCACCTGAGGTGTACTCTATTAAAAGAACAAGGTACACACATGAATGAAATAGAATTTCAAGAAAATAAGGTACTGCTTCTCAACAAAAAAAAAAAAAAAAAAAAAGGTACTGGGGACATCTACTTCTTTTGTTTATTTACTCTATTTTCTTTTCATCACCTTTAGATTTTGCGTCTTCCAAAGTGAATAATGCTTTTATTTTCTTGTCGAAGATCCTTATATGCTGCATCGTTTGCTTATCCTTATGCTCTTTTTTAATGTCTAATCAGTTGTTGCGTTCCAACCATGGTCATGAATATACTATAGCTGAGCAAAATGAAGTCAAGTGGACATTTGATGATGGCCCAAGGGTAAGGTTTATGTCTTCTAGTTCTATTTAGTTACTGTGTTGCAATCACTGTAACTTGCTTCTATTATGCATCTAACAGTAATCTCTTCTGCTTACTGAAAGGCAGAAGTGCTTCAATCATATAAGTTCTTTCTTGTCATCTTTAGAATATGATGCCCATATCTATTTCAATATCCATATCTTTACATCTGTATGTATATTTCATTGAAGTAGTCTATTGGTCTAGGACAGAGATAGTCAGGAAATAATTTCTAATTAACGTGAGCCTCTGGAAGATGGAAGCTCGTTTGTTGATATAAATACAACTTGGGTGTCTTCTAGAGAAGATAACTGAAAGAAATTGACAACATTCGGCAAGGCAGCTGTAAAGAGCACAATTACCCGTGCAATGGAATCATTTGATGTGCATGCCTGAGTAAACACTAGAATAAACTAGTAGAGCATCTACTCACCTGCGAAAACATCATATTGAATAGTGACAAGTGATCTTTTCCTTCTGGTCTTAGGATGTGTAACACCTTTGTATTTCCTGAGGCTTTTGAAAGAGTCGGAAAGTAACATGCTTTGGCTGGAAATTGAGAATAAGTCGAGATTCAGTAACCAAATTGATGCATAAAGGAAATTAAATCTTTTGCACAGCAAGAAATGATGTATCTACACAAAGTTCAATACCTTAGTTAAGACAAGGATACCGATTACTATTTAGAAGCTATCTTGTACATTAGTTAACACGAATCACAACCATGGGGCATTTTCAGTGTTCTTGAGGTTCAATATGAAGAATTATCAAATTGTTATTACTTATTAATTAAATAATTTAATCTAGACAGTGTTGGTGTACATTTTAATTTTATTCAAGAGATTATACTAGCACAAAACAATTACTCCAACTAATTGATAGGGCTTGTTTTATCTTGAGTTTGGAATTACCTGGTGTACTGTGGGTAATATTCATGCTTTGCTTTCAGATTCTTGTACCTATAGCTAACGGCACTGAGGAAATGGAGGCTGTTATGATCATTGATATTCTTCGACGAGCAAAAGGGAAAGTGGTGGTGGCTTCTGTTGAGGATGAACTAGAGATTCTCGCTTCTCGACAAGTTAAACTGGAGGCAGATTTACTTCTTGATGAAGCTGCTGAACAGTCATACGACCTAATAGTCTTGCCTGTAAGTTTGAATATTTGGATTGTATGCATTAATGATTGATTTGAACTAAATTTGACCTGCGTGCTTGTAGGGAGGGCTTGGTGGCGCCGAAGCATTTTCAAAATCTGAAAAACTGATTAATTTGCTAAAAAGCCAGAGAGAATCAAACAAACCCTATGGAGCAATATGTGCATCCCCAGCTCTGGTCTTAGAACCCCATGGCTTGCTGAAGGTATTATCTCACCATATTTCAATTAATTTCATCTCCTGATCCCGGCCCTGTATACTAAGATCGCTCCAAATGGAAAATAGTAAATCTCATACAGCATAATTTTCGCTAAACCAGGGTGCATCTCCTGATTAGTGTCATGCTATTCCAACAAAGGCAAGCTTTCATATAAATCGTGCATATCTATCAGTAGCTCAGTAGATTGCATTGTGAATATTTTAAAAATGAGACTGAAATAATTTGAAATATTCTTCACATGATCATCAGCCACCACTTCTGTTTCTGAACTTTTGCACGTAGGGCATATTGATAATATTGATTAAAAGTTCACCCAACAACGTTAGCTATGACATTGTTTATCTCAGAATTTTCGACTCCCTGAAATTCATAATTCATTCTTAGTCCCAAATTTCTGACCTCAGAAACGAAGAATGCAAGGAGTTGTATATTTCAATGGACTCTTTTCTTGTCCCATACGATTTCGTGCTAATTACCATTTAAGAACTTTAACTAAAACCAGTTTTTTACTTTTCATTCATTTATAGTACGATTTTAATATAAAATGAACTTGCTTCATTCGCAGGATAAAAAAGCCACTGCGTTTCCGGCATTATGCGACAAACTGTCCGACAAAAGTGAAATTGAAAACAGGGTGGTGGTTGACGGAAACCTGATTACAAGCCGGGGACCAGGAACTACGATGGAATTTTCTTTGGCAATCGTAGAGAAGCTGTTTGGAAGGGACGTAGCAGTTCAGCTGGGAAAAACAATGGTCTTTATTAGTGATTAAAGATCATTCTCCCTGTGAGTGTTTCATCCTCTTAACTAGTATGAATGGAATGACTTGTATAAACTGGAGAGCTGGATTCTCATTTGAATGTGTGAATCCACTTCTAAATTTTGTATAGATGTTTGTGGAATAATAAATTGAGTTATATAAAGCCTGAAATGCAAGGTTACAACTTGAGGTTTTCTTTTTTAGTTCAGTTCATGTTTTTGGAGTCCATATGGGGGGAATAATTATGGATGATTAATCCTGGGAAGTGTGATTTAACCAGCATGGGTAGCCGAATAGTCAACAAGGGCCATGTAATAATAAAGGACTTAGAGGAAATAAATTATCAGCCATGATAGTTACTTATCTAGGATTTAATATCATACGAGTTACTTATCTAGGATTTAATATCATACGAGTTACTTATCTAGGATTTAATATCCTACGAGTTATCTTCGACATCAAACGTAGTAGGGTCAGATGGTTGTTTGGTGCAAATAGTTGAGATGGAATTAAAAAAAAAAGAGTTGAGGTATGAGGGATTATTTTGAGCTGAAAAATAGATTCTCTATTTTCTTCCTTCCTAAAGTTCCAAGGTATGATTGATCCTGGCTAAGTGCAAGGCAATGAATTGTATCTGTCTAGTACTTATAATTATGATGGCATATCTATTGGACAAAAAAGTAGACAAGGGTAAGTGCAATGAATTGTGTTTTTGTAAACCCTTTGTTGTGATTACAATGATGTATCTATCACACAAATGATAGAAAGTAGACCACTAGATAATATGGTAGAGTCTATAAAAGGATTTAACATTATTTCGAAAAGATAGTATGTGCTAATTTTGTTTTGTTATATAGTCTACTTTCATTTGTTTGTCATGTGTATTAAATCATCGGATGTTTATTTTGTTTAATAGTCATGTCATGTCATCATTTTGTTAACGGTAGGAATTACATCAAATCACAACTCAAAACTTAGAAGTATAGACACATGATATAGATATGACCCGATGTAGACACAACAACTTATCAATTTCTAAAAAGGTGAAGTACCTTTGGGGATATATTATTTTTAAAAAGGACACACCCATTCAATAGTTCAAAATAGATGTAAAAAAAAAAAAAAAAAACTCATCAACTTTTTAGGTTGGCGTATCCGATTGTCTCCCGGCCGTGGGTTCAAAATAAAAAAAATAATAAAGATATCTTTTTTGTGCTTTACTTTGTCAAAAAGGATGTCTATGTTTAATAGTTTCAAGGTTGTAATCAGAATTATATAAAGATAGACTAATTAGACATAGTAATCAAAGTTCATCTAACTTAGTTTTTAAAAGACCAATTTAAACATAGCTCAATTAATTGAGACATATGTACTTAATTAAGAGGTTATAAGTTTGAATACTCTTACCCCACATGTTGTTGAATTCAAAGAAAAAAAAACTTAGGCTATATTTGATAGCCATTTAGTTTTGAAAATTAAGCTTATAAATACTACTTATATCTCTGAGTTTTTTTTTGTTTTGTTATCTACTTTTTACCAATGTTTTCAAAATCTAAGTTGAAGTTTAAAAAAAAAAAAAAAAAAAAAAAAAAAAATTTAAAAACATGTTTTTATTTTTGGAATTTGACTAAGAATTCAAATGTTTCCTTCATAAAGATAAAAACTATTGTAAATAAATTGTGAGAAAACAAACATAATTTTCAAAAACTAAAAAATAAAAACGAAATAGTTATCAAATGGAGCTTTAGCTTTTAAAATGAAATCGTCACTAGTATGAAATATCATTAAAAAAAAAAAACAGTTTCCTTAGTATGTGGTGTAGTAATATATATTAGGTTATTAGTCTAGTTTATTTTTATTTAGTGAAGTTGTTAATTTTAATTAATTGTTTGTATTCGTATTCAGTGTCCATTAGCATTTTAGTATTAATTAGTTATTTGTAGTAAATCATCCACTTGATTTGGTAAGATGAGATGTCATTATCTTTGGGACTCCCCAGAATAAAATAAGGTAATTTGGCCGCTCATTGGGTAAATCTTCAAGCATGACATCTTTGAACTCTGATAATAAAGCTTCAATAATCAATATGACTCTTCTCACAGGGAATTTTCTCTTTTACCATAAAGAATAATTATCGGACAAACTCCAATTCGACCATATACATAACTAACCCATTTCTGATACCGATGTTTAAAAAAAATATATATATATATATATATCTGGACAACATTCATTTTTAAATGTTTTTTATTATTATTTTTAGTTCAACAATTACGAGAGTGAGATCAACCAATTGACTTTTAGAATGGTAACTAGTATTTTATTCACTGAACTATGCTGAGATTGATATATGTTTTTTTTATTCCTTTTCCTTTGGTAGAATGACAACCTTTTGTATCTATATTAATTATCTTGAGTTGTCAATCCGAGCACAAGTCAGTGGATAAGACACCAATTACCATCTTAAAGGTCGATGATTCGATCTTCCACTTCCGCAATTGTTGAACTAAAAAAAAATATCTTGAGTTATTGTTATTATATGATTTTTCCTTCTCTTAATCTGTTGGGTTAAGGGGTAGCGGGTTGTATATACCCACATTATGTAACTTTTTTCTTTCTTGTTTTTGAGTTCAACATGTGGGGTTGGAGATTCGAACGCTTGAGATATATTTCTTAACCAATTAAATTATGTTCAAGTTGGTTGTATAACTTCTTGCCTAATAGGTCTGCATAAATAAATACTTCTTTTATTCATTAATAAAGATATGATTTTCAGCCTTCTGAACACAAAGTATTAGAGATATTCAGTTAGTTATTATTTAGTTATTTGTAGAGGTTATTTCTCACAAGTTATACTGCTTTTCTGTTATATCTCTTTGTACTTGTATATATACCCTTTTGTGGAAATTTAATAAAATGAGAAGTCTCATTTCCACAGTATTTGATTTAATATGGTATCATAGAAGAATTCTCTGTCTTTCACTTTCTTCGAGAATTTTTAGTTTGTCTTCTCTCTTTCTCTATGACTTCAACGACTTTTTCTTCTTCTCTTCAAGCACAACCTGCAACTTCTGATGATTCTTCTCAGAATCCTTATTTTTTGCATCACGCTGACACCGCAAATCTTGTTCTTGTCTTTGATCTCCTCACTGATGAAAATTATGTCACATAGAGCTGATTGATGCTTATTGCCCTCTCTATTCGAAATAAACTTGGCTTTGTCGATGGTTCTTTGCGAAAAACCGACTGGTGATCTTCTTCCTGCTTGGACTTGCAACAACAACGTGGTGATTGCTAGGATTTTGAAGTCCGTTTCTAAAGGAATCTCATCCAACATTTTTTTTTGGACTCTGCTCGTGCGATTTGGTTGGACCTCAAGGATTGATTCCAACGCAAGAATGGGATGAGTATGTTTCCACATTTTCAAACTCAAGCGAGGTTTGGCTACTTTTACTCAAGATCACCATACTGTTTCCACTTATTTTTTGCGACTGAAAAGCCTTTGGGATGAGCAATTGTGGTGGAATGCAAGTGATTGAAGAATTCTTTCAACTTGAGTATCTTCTCAGTTTCTTGATGTGCCTTAATGAGTCCTTTGGCCATGCTCGTTCTTAATTACTCTAGATGGATCCAGTACTAACGATTAATAAGGCATTCTCATTAATTGCTTAGGAAGAACATCAGAGATCCCTTCCCATTCTTCCATACTTTCTGCTGTTGGACTTGCTATTGGACAAGCTAATGCGAAGACTCCTACGCCAACTCCAACTAGTGTTAATCGCCAGCGAAAGGATCGACCAATTTGCACTCATTGCAATATGCAAGGACACACGGTGGATCGTTGCTATAAAATTCATGGATATCCTCTTGATATCGTCAAAAAGGAAATTCACGTAGTCAAGTGTCTGTTCCATAAACTCAACCTTCAATAGTTAATTCTGCTACTAAAGCCCTTGATGCTTCATCTTCTCATACAATCATGGACACTACCGATACACTTGTTGAATGTCATAACATTCTCACAATGTTGCAATCCAAGTTAACCGAAGTAAAGGCTGAATCAGAGACTACATCTTATCTGGCAGGTACTTGCCCTGATATTTTTGTTTCTATTCCCTCTTCATGCTGGATCATTGACTCTGGGGAATCAACTCATATTTGTTATAATCTAGCACTATTTACATCCTTACTGCCTGTTAAGACTTCTGTGGTTTTGCCTGATAGCATGCGTATTTCTATCAAATATGCTGGGACAATTACTTTACTTGGCTTTCTACATCTTTAGAATGTTCTCTTGTGCCACAGTTCCAGTACAAGTTAATTTCCATCAGTGCTCTTACATCTAATAGTTCTTTTGTGGTATAATTCTTCACTACTTACTGTGGTATTTAGAAAAGGTCCACTTTGAGGATGATTGGCAGGGGTAATTTGCGCAATGGGTTGTACATTTTGGATGAATATGATGGCAGTGTTGCTTCTGTTTGTTCTGCAACAGCACATAAAGATTTGACTGCATTGTGGTATTCGAGGCTTGGCCATCTCTCTCTCCCTAGATTACATGTGTTAAAAGATGTGTTACATATTGATCTCTCTAAACTACTTATACTGATCCTTGTGATATATGCCCATTAGCTAAGCAAAGACGTTTGTCTTTTACGTCTAATAATAATCTATATGCTTCTTCTTTTGATTTTATACATACTGATATTTGGGGTCCTTTTGCCACTCCATCACATGCTGGTTATACATATTTCCTCACCTTAGTAGATGATTGTACAAGATATACTTGGTTGTAGATTCTTCGTTGCAAGTTTGATGTTTTGAGTATTGTTCCTCAGTTTTTCCAACTTGCACAAACTCAATATGGCAAATGTATTAAGGCTTTTCGTTTTGATAATGCTCCGGAATTGATGTTTGAAAAGTTCTTTCTTTGGGTGTTGTTCATCAATTCTCGTGTGTTCCAAGACCAAAACAAAATTCTATGGTAGAGAGAAAGCACCAGCATATTCTAAATATTGCCCGAGCCTTGTTTTTCCAGTCTAGAGTCCCTTTACACTTTTGGAGTGAGTGAGTTTTAACAACTATTTTTTTGATTAATTGGATCCATCCTCTTGTTTACAATGGCAAACTCCCTATGCATTGCATAATGGATCCTTACCTGATTATTCAATGTTGAAAGTGTTTGGTTGCCTCTGCTTTACTTCTACTTTGCCATCGAATAGGTCTAAATTTTCTCCTAGGGCCATACCGGTTGTCTTTGTTAGTTATCCCCTTAACATAAAAGCTTACAAGCTGTTCGATATTGAAAATTGTAAGTTTTTCATTTCTTGAGATGTGATATTTCATGAGACCACTTTTTCCTTTCACAAAGTCACTCTCCCACACACTCAACTTGATTTTTTTGATGATATTGTATTGCCTCGGTCAGTAAACATTGATATACCATAATGTGCTCTTTTAACCAATGACTCACCTAATATATTCTCTGCACCTACTTCTATTGACCCACTGCCCACGGATGAATCCTTACCTACCACTGAACAAAACTTATCCACCATTTCACCAAATATACCCACCACCAATATGCAAGATTCTTTGCCTCTCATTAGAAGATCTTCTCGACAACCAAAGCCACCTTCTTACCTACAAAACTGTCATTGTAGCCTTTTAACTCAGTCTCCCATTCCCTCTACCTCTACTAAGTACCCCGTACAAAATCACATCTCTTACACCAAATTGTCTCCCAGTTTTAAGACATTTTTCTCCAAATATCTGCCCATTATGAGCCACAGTTTTATCATCAAGCTCCTCCTTATAACATTGGAGGACAACTATGAAAGTTGAATTAGAGGCAATGGAGAGTAATAATACATGGAGTATTGTTCCCCTTCTTTCAAACAAAAATACTATTGGTTGCAAATGGATTTACAAAGTCAAACTTAAGGCAGATGGCTCTATTGAATGTTATAAAGCGCATTTAGTTGCTAAAGGTTACACACAGTAAGAGGGATTGGATTTCATTGAGACTTTTTCTCTTGTTGCCAAGCTTGTGACAGTTCAAGTGCTTCTCACCATTGTTTTTTTTTTTTTTCTCATAAATGGCCTCTAGTCCAACTAAATGTAAACAACGCTTTTCTCCATGGGGACTTGTTTGAAGAAGTATACATGGATTTACCTTTAGGCTACACACCAAGGGAACGTGTTAGTAGTAAGGGGGATGATAATTCTCAGTTATGAGAATTATTCAACTCTAAAACCAAGTTGTTCTTGCTAATTTTGAGGATTTTGTTGACCAACAAGCAAGATAAAAGTAACATTTTGTATAAATTCATGCAAGCTTGTTGAAACTTGATGAATAAAAGAATTTTGAGAAAAGATGAAGAAAGTATCTTAAGTTGTTGTCTTTTGTGCAGAATTGAAGACTTTGCAAAAGGAATGCAATTGCATTCCATTTGCAATGTAACGTGAAGAACAGAGGAAGGGAGAATGCAATTGCATTCTAATTGCATTCTAAGGCACAACAAGGCAAGCCCGAAATTTACGGAAATCACCATGATTCACGCGATTTACACCAATTATGGAGAAATTCCAGCAAGATTATATTGTCCAGATTTTACCCACGAATCATGGATCCAATTTTGGAAGGAGATGAAGCTCAACTTTGACTTTAAAAAAGGGAGAAGCCGAGGAGGAAGAGAAGTCGTTTTAGGGTTTTGGTTTCTGTTTTTGTTTCTTTTTTTTTTCCGAAGAAGTTTCTGGGTTTTTGTTCTGTTAATTCTCTTCGTAGACAGCAGCTATCTCAATTCAATTTTGTTTTAGATCAGTTTCATTTCAATTTGGTGTTTAATTGTTACATTGTACTTACGGAGAACCTCCGATTTTCAGCTTCAATCGACAAGAAGGAAAATTTTCTGCATTTGTTACTGGTTTCTCCATTAGTTTTCAGTTCTTGTTCTCGGTTTCTGCCATTTTACTATTCTGTTCTTTTTAGTTTTTTTTCTTTTTGTGTAATGTTTTGCCATTTTAGTTATTTTCCCGTGGGTTTCCCGTTTTTCTTTTAAAATAGAAATTGAATTCTGGAGTTTTCTTATTTACCCATAAGGTTTCCTTTCTCTTTTAAAACATAAATCTGATTTCCAGTAGTCTTATTTTTATTTACCCATAGGGTTCCCTTTTTCTCTTGAAAATAGAAATTGATTCCAGTAGCTAAATTAGGAGAAATTGGCTTTTAGAATATATTTTTCTTGTTGGAAATTTAATTAGGTTTTCTTTAGAATTATTTTTCTCCTCTTTAAAACTATGAATTTTTCAATAAATTATTTTGGGATTTTTACTTTTTCTATAATGAGCTAAATTTCCTTTAGGGGTTCAAGTTGGTGAATGCCCTAAGGAAAAATGTAAAGCTCTAAAGCATAAACAATCTAGTTAGTATGTGTACTTTGTTTGTTTTTGTTGAATTTAATTTTGGGTAAACCTAGCCGGACAACTAGTGCTTGCTCATCAAGCTCGAACTTAATATCGAAAGAGTTAAGGGAAAGCCGATGTCACAAAAGCAATGGAGGAAAAGGCTTAGAAATAAGTCCTGAACATCGACCCTAGACATAGGGCGAGACTCCAAGACCACTAGGGTTGTGTGCGAAGTATCTAAGTTAGATTAGCCATAGACGTATAGGTTTAATCACTTAGTCTCCTAAAGGTTTTGAATCAAAATTGAATAGGAGTTGAACCCGGTTTACTTAGTCTCACATGCTAACTATGATTGCAATTGCAAAGTGAGTCGCATTCTTCCAAAGGTGCTTGCATCACTTGAATCCCTATTTTATTCTTTGAATTTTCACTCTCTTGTTAAATAAAACCAAACTCTCACATTTTGAACTTTCGGTTACCCCCATTGCGATTTGCAAACATATTTGGTGTCATTCAAAATAGATTTTGTTAAACCCGTTCCCTTGGGTTCGATACTCTGGAATACTTCCAGTTCTTTATTACTTCGATCACGTGCACTTGCGTGTTAGCGGATCAGGGGAGCATCTTGTTTGTAGACTACATAAGTTTATATATGGATTGAGACAAGCTTCTTGCCAATGATTTGCCAAATTCTCTGACATATTAATTTCTCTTGGGTTTCATCAGTCTAAAGTTGATTATTCTCTGTTTGTGAGAGGTTCATGTGCTGATTTCGTTGCTCTATTAGTCTATGTTGATGATATTATTCTTGCGAGAGCAAATGTCTATGTTATTAATCGATTAAAGAATATTCTCAATGATCTGTTTAAACTCGAGGACTTGGGTGACCTTAAGTATTTTCTCGGCCTTGAACTTGCTAGATCATCTCAAGGTATTTACCTTTCTCAATGGAAGTATACTTTGCAACTGATAGAGGATACTGGTCTTCTTGGTGCCAAACCTGAAAGTATCCCAATGGATCCAACACTAATTACAGCAATCAGACATTGATGTCTTAGATGATATTTCTTCTTATCGACGGCTCATTGGAAGATTATTATATCTTACCATCTCTTGGTCAGACATTGCCTTTGCCATGCACAAATTAAGTCAATTTTTGTCAAAACCGTGCAAATCTCACTTAGTTGCTACCTATTCATTACTAAGGTATCTCAAGACAGCCCCTGGTCAAGGGATTTTGCTGAAAGCCTCTTCATCTTTTCGAATTCGAGCACTAGCTAGCTCTAATTGGGCAGCCTGTGTTGACAGTCGACGATCTACAACCGGTTTTTGTGTCTTCTTGGATGAATCTTTAGTTTCTTGAAAATCCAAGAAACCGACTACGATCTCTCAATCTTCAGCAGAAGCTGAATACAGGGCTTTAGCATTGACTTCTTGTGAACTTCTTTGGCTGTCTTATTTGCTAAAAGATTTGCAGGTTTCTTGTTATATCTCCAACTCTCATTTTTTGTGACAATGGAGCAGCCGTTCATATTGCATCCAATCCCACATTTCATGAGAGGACAAAACATATAGAGATGGATTGTCATTTTGTGCAAGATCAGATTGTTCGTGGAGCTGTGAAGCTACTTCCCATTCGGTCTCGCTTACAAATAGCAAATGCGTTTACTAAATCCCTTTCTGCTACTTCTTTGTTTCCATTGTTATCCAAGATGGGTGTTTTGAATATTTTTTCCCCATCTCGAGGGGGAGTATTAGAGATATTCAATTAGTTATTATTTAGTTATTTGTAGAGGTTATTTTTGTTACCTCACAAATTATACTGCTTTTCTGTTATATTTCTTTATATTTGGATCTATACCCTTTTGTGGAAATTTCATAAAATGAGAAGTCTCATTTCCACAGTATC
Organism: Trichosanthes truncata; assembly: GCA_033996785.1. Classification (NCBI taxonomy): domain Eukaryota; kingdom Viridiplantae; phylum Streptophyta; class Magnoliopsida; order Cucurbitales; family Cucurbitaceae; genus Trichosanthes; species Trichosanthes truncata. The sequence goes on from JAWPNB010000003.1 coordinate 82,113,286, forward strand.
TAATTTAATACAAAGTATTTGAAATCCTTTGAACCTCTTTGGTAGGATTTAGGAAGTAATATAATGCTATTATTTTCTATATCAATTTATTTGAATTTGAATACAGTTGATCAAATTGCCACGGTCCTCCCAAAAGAAAATGACACGTGTCCATGTCAACAAGATTTCGTAACATTTGCCCTAAAAAAAGGCAAATTTGCACACTTTAGTAGAAGATTATAAGCTCTTGCCTTTTCTTTGATCTAGTTGACTTTGTACGGACTTTCAATGTTTTTTTTTGGGTTAAAATACTATTTTGGTCATTGTATTTTGAGTTTTGTTACATTTTGGTCCATGTATTTCAAATGTCTAATTTTAGTCCATGTACTTTCAATAAAACTTATAATTAGTCCCTATGATAAATTTGAAGTTAATTTTTATCAAAATTAGTTCAATAATAATAATAATTTTAATACAAGAAAAAATACAATGTGAACATAGTTCCAAAAATTAAAAATGAAAAGCTAATAGAGACTAATTTTTTTAAAAGAAAAATTAACAATAAACTAATAATAGAGACTAATTATCTTATTATGTCTTCCTATATCTATATGCTTTCATGAAATATTTGTATCGTCCCTACTTTAAATTCCACAGCTCAGGCTGCAATTAATAGAAAAAAAAAGGTCGGGAAGATATTTTTCATTACACTTCTTCCTAGATGAAATCTTCTTTGATAAAGCATTGGTGTTTCAAATTTTTACTGGTTTAATTATTTGATTTTTTTATTTTCTTTTTGAACTTATAAATTCATGACACATTCACCTTAGAAAATTAAAATCAATACTTATTCATTAAGATTCTTTTGAACTATTCATTTTCACAAATTTTTTTAAATGCAGATTTGAAGTTGTACAATTTGTTAGTATTTCTTAGCAAAGTTTTGTTATGGAGTTATTTGAGTTTTTATTTATTTATTTTTTAAGAATTGTTTTTCATATGAATGGACTGTTCTATATGATAAATGTATGATAAATGGTTGAGATTCAAATCTCAAACTTTTTGGTTGAAGATATGTCTTTTTTTTTTTTTTTTTTTAGTTTGAAGATATAAGTTTTTAAGGCCCCGTTTGATAACGTTCTCGTTTCTCGTTTATTGTTTCATGTTTCTGTTTCTCACTTCTTGTTTCTATTTCTTAAAAACTAAAAACAGAAACATGTTTGATAACTATTTATGTTTCTTGTTTCTTGTTTTTTGGTAAAAATAAATTTTAGTACATATACTATAATAAAACATATAACATGCATTAAAATAAATATAAAACAATTATAAAGATGTTATAATATTTTATTAAGGCCTAACACCTAATTAATAATAATAATAATAATAATAAATTTTATCCCTTCAAATGTTGTTCAAATTTGATTTGCAATGTTATTTCTTACTTCAATCAATTCACCTTGAACGATTTTGACTTACAAGAGTTAGTTAAATTAGATGAATTTGTAAATTGTCTAAGGTCAGACAATTGAACATACCCACATTTCTTTAATTTAATAATAAACTTTATTTTTATTTTTTCTTTAAAAATGCATTAGCCAAAAATACATGCAAGTAAATTCAGAAAAAGAGAGAGAATGTATATATATTTTTACATTTAATGGTAAACATGAAATACATTATTAGTTTATTTATTTAATAAAAATATAAAATCGTACCAAAAGGAAAAATAATAGAGAATTAAATAGAAAATAATAACTATAAGCTCATTAATGTAAAGTAAAAGAAAATAAGAAAATAAGAAAAAATAAAAACATAAATGAAAAGAGAAAAGTAAAAAGAAAAAAGAAACAAAAAATGAACTATTAAAAGAAAAAAGATTATGATGAAAGAGAGAGAATGAATAGAAAGAAATAAATCAAAAAATAAAAATAAAAAAGAAGAAAAAAAACAAAAAGATTAAAAAGTATTAAAAGAAAAAAAAATAGAATGGAAGAGAGAAAGAAGAGAGAGAGGAGAGATGTGTAAAAAGAGAAATAAGAATACATGCATGACACCTGAAAAAAAAAACAGAAACAGAATTTGAGAAACTACTTTTTAAGTTTATCAAAATTTGCATTTTTTTTAGAAACGTTTCTAAAAAATTTTGAAACATGAAACAAGATGGTTTATCAAACAGATCTGTTTCTTGAAAAATGAGAAATATGAACAAGAAACAGGAAACATGAACGTTATCAAACGAGTCCTAATTAGTTGAGTTATGCTCAAATTGACAAATACATGATGAATTGAAGCTTATAAATATCAAGAATTAAAATTTGAAAAATGATGAATGTTTCAGAGATTAAGTGATATACAATATTTGTTCCAAATTTTAAAAGATGACGAACTGTGCATCATTGTGCTACTCCCTTTTTTTTTTAAAAAAACATATATATTTTTTTAATTCCATTCATCTTGATTATTCTAAATATTTGTAATAAGAAGATCAAGAGAAACCTAAAAAACTCCTACTAATATAAGGGCTTTCAATTATAGCATGGAGTTGAAAATTATGCATAAATAATACGACATGAATGGCTAATTTTGAGCATAACTCAATTGGTTTAGACATATACTTTCGATTAAAAAGTCAAATGTTCAAATCTCTCAAGTTATAGTTGTTGAACCAATAATAGTAATAATAATATAATATAAATCAAAGACCTTAATCAAGCTCCAAATATTCAATGTCCCTAAAAGGCGAATCAAACACATAAAAAACACGATCTTGATGAAGATGCTGAATTGCTATTTTCTCCTTAATTTGAAGTACGTAGTAAGAGTCTTATATGTCATAAACAATTGAGCTATACTCAAGTTGACTCGTAATAATATTATATTTATTTTAAAAATATTTTACATTTAAATGGCGCGAGACGAAGTCGTCTCTCCAAATAGCTAATTGTGACTTTTCAATAGACGACTATCATTTCCAAATAGCTAATTGTCGTCTCCTTATTTTTCCATTCGTTTTACCTCTCAACCACAGCTTCAAAACGTTCAAATGTTGAAAATTCTCGTTTCCATTTGCATTAGAGTTCGGATAGTTTCTCTGCCACAAAGTCTATGACTTTTAATTACTCAAATAAATAAATAAATAAATTATCTATGACATTTAAATATTGGTTAAATTATAAATTTAGTCTCTAAATTTTAGAATTTTTTTAAAATTTACGGATCTATTAGATATAAAATTGAAATTTTAGGGTTCAATTAGGCATAAAATTCAAATTTATATCTAAAAGATCAATTAATTTTTTAAAATTTTGAATTTGTTAGGGACCTATTAGATATACAAAATTGAAAGTTTTTAGAGACTTATTAGACACTTTTAAAAGTTCAGGGACTAAACTTATAATTTAACCTTAAATATTTTTTAAGATTAGAGTAGATTTAAATTTTCTATTGAAAAAAAATAAAATTTTGTATAGTACTTTTCTAGTAGTTTTTTTTTTTCTCTGAGTATCAATAAAAATTTTAAATACTATATCAATAAATTTTGAGAGCAAATGGTACCGAGAATTTGAAGAAAAAAAAAAAGAAAATGTCCTTTTTATTTTAAAAATTATGCTTAATTACTTTTGAGAATTTTTATAAACTTTTAGTTTTTCTTAGTACAAAAAATGTGAGGTATGAGAATTTGAATATTCGACCCCAAGGAAAAGAGGACATGCCAATTACTGCTGAGATATGCTTACTTTTGACAGCTATTAATTTTTAGGGCAAAATACCTTTTTGATCACTCAGTTTTGCATTTAGTTCCTTTTTGGTCCCTGAGTTTTCAAAAAAATGGCCGGCGGCCGGCGGCCAGCGATCGGAGCAAGACAGCCGGAGGCAGAGGAAGGCTGCGGCCGGCGACTGAAGAGCAACAGCCGGCGGAGGCGGGCGACGAAGAGGAGAAAGAAGAGAGAAAAAAAAAAAAAATATATATATATATATATATATATATATATATATATATATATATATATATATTAAGTTTAATAATTAAAAAATTAAAAAATATATTTTTTTTAATAATATTTAAGTGCCATGTCAGCTTTCTGTTAAAAATTAACATAAAATTTGATGAAAGGACTAAAACTGATACGAAATACAAAATTCAGGGGTAAATTTGTTCAATTTGAAAACTCATGGACTAAAAGAGAACTAAATGCAAAACTGAGGGAAGGTATTTTGCCATAATTTTTATATATAATAAAATTGTGGTTTTCAAAGATTTGGCTTAAATAGTAATATTTTTCTTTATTTTCTAATTTATTTGTAAGAAAGGTTTTAAAAATATAGTCAAATATTAAAAACCAAAAGATATTTTTCAAAATTTTTATTTTTTCCTTTCTTTTTTTTTAAAAAAAGGTCTGTGCATTATAGTTTTGTTAATACAATTGTATTTTAAGGTGTAAAGAAGAAGAAGAAAATGTCAAAACATTTTTTTTTTGACCCAAGAATTTTAATCAACTTTATGTTTATGTGTTATAATATTTAATTCTCCTGGAAAATGTAGGCAATATGTTAGGCTTAGTGGAGTCTGGTTTTATAGGGTATATTATATACATATATATATATATATATATAGATATATCTTCATTTTTTTTGTTTGGTGGAGTCTGGTTGGAGTATCATTCTGGCACGGACGACAATAGAGTAGGTAGTCAATGATGCACTCCTCATCTCATCTCTAATCTTACGTCATTTTTTAAAATTTTATTATTTACATTTGAGTGAAAATTTTGAACTTCTAATTTTTTAGGGAGCTTTTGACACGCAGAGTTAAGTTGAGTTAGACATAATTGAGTTTGTCAGTGATTTCAAAAGTCTGTGTTTAGGTGTAGAGTTGAATTGAGTTGTCAAAAGTATCTGGTGCAGTTTTTTGTAACTTGAAGTAGACTGATTTTTAGCTAACTGTTTTTGCTTCTTTTTTTTTTTCCAATGATTCATCTAGAAACATATTTTCCTAACTTTCCAACACTTAATTGAGATGTCCACTTCAAAAAAACAATATATGTCAACATTGATGTTTTTTTTTTTAAAAAAAAAACATCATTTTTTATCTTTCTTTTTTTTAGAAATTGAATTATTTCAAACTATAGGCAATATAGCCTTGTTTTCTCTTTCTGCTATACATTGAACTTATTTCAATTTATAGAAATCAAATATTTGAATTACACATTGAGCGTATTTCAATTTATAGAAATCAAATGTTGCATTCTTTATAACAACAAATAGCAATTGATGAATGGAAAAAAAAAAGCAATGTACCTGTATTTTTTTTCTCTTTAAACACAAATTGAACTTCTATCAAAATATAGAAATCTAAGGTTTCATTTTCTAAACACACATTGAACTTTTTTTAAACTTACAAATGATAACCTTATTATGACATTTTTCAATTACTAATAGAGTATTCATTATGCAGGAGGTTTTTTTAAAAAAAAAAAAAAAAACACATTGACCATTACGTTTTTTTTTTCTTTTTCAAAAGAACATTGTTTGTTTACATTTGTTTAAATACATGTACTAAATTAAACATCTTTAGAAAAGAGAATACCAGTATTTTACTTTTTTAAGATGACAAGAAAACGACAATATATTTCAACATTGATGTCAGGTAGGAGTAGAATATTCACAAAATATTAGTAGGTCATCAAGGGCCTATTTACATGATTGACCAAACATAATTATGGTTAACAAAATATAACTAATGGCCACCAATTGGTCGAGTTCATAAGTCCAAAGAAAGGTTGTTGGAGTAGAGAGTCAGACCAACTAAGTACATGTGCATTTCATATTATTTTGAACCATGGGAGTGCTGTTAGTCGTTGGAAATTGTTGCCACCGATAGTCGTCCAAGACGGAACCGCTGGTTGCTGAATATGGTCGCTAACGATTATCGTCGATTGTCAGAGAAGGTAGTCGACAGTGGCCGTCAGTTGCCGCATATGGCCGTCAGTCGTCGAAGAAGGTTAATCGGTGCTTTTCGCTACACGCAAGTGCACGTGATCGAAGTAATAAAGAATCTAGAAGTATTCCAGAGTATCGTACCCAAGGGAACGGGGTTTAATAAAATGAGTTTTAGTTGGCACAAAATCGTTGACAAATTGCAAGTTAAGGTAATCGATGGTGAAAATGATTTGAGAGGTGTTTTGACTAAAATAAAATTAATTGAAAATTCAATGGAACTGAAAAAGGGATTCAAGTTGCTAATGCCCATTTGGAAAGAAAATGCAACAAGAAAGCAATTGCAATCGTAGCTAATTCAAGAACTAAGTAAACCGAATTCAACTCCTATTCGACATTCTATGAAGTATCTTTAGGAGACTAAGTGATTAAACCTATATTTCTATGGCTAATCTAACTTAGATATTTTTACACACAATTCTAGTGGTTTTGGAGTCTCGCCCTATGTCTAGGGTCGATGTTTCAAACTTATGTCTAAGCCTTTTCCTCCATTGCTTTTGCGACATTCGCTTCCCTTAACCCTTTCGGTATTAAGTTATAGCTTGGTAAGCAACACTAGATGGCCAACTAGGCTTACCCAACAATTAACTCACCAAAAGCAAACTAAAGTTCAAGAATTAGCTAGATTGTTTTTACTCTCGAGCTTTACATCTTTCCTTTAGGGCATTCACAAACTTGAATCCCAAAGGAAAATTAGCTCATCATAATTAAATTAACAAAAACAATAAGATTAAAAGTGATAACATTCATTGTTCCAACCATAAATGGTGTGCTACAAATTGCAAATACGACTTGAGGTCCAAGAAATTTATTTTGTTATAACTTTGAACAAAGGGATTAACAACTTTTAGTTATGCAAGTAAACCCAAATTACCGAAGACTTCTCAAAAATAAGAAACTCCACTGCCTAGTGAAAAACAACCAGAAGCTCAAAATTTGAAGAAACTTGCAAATATATATAGGCAAAAACCGAATTCCAGTAGGCTCCCAAATGTTCAAATAGTAGAGAGTAAAATTACCAAAACTTAAATTAACAAGCTGTAATCAAAATTCAATAACAGAAATTAAATTTGCTGAATTGAACAACAAACCAGTGGCTATTTTCACCCAATTGCAGAATTTCAAAAGTGCAGAAATTGAAATTTCAACCATCTTAAAAACCCATTCTTCGTAACTCAATCGAACAAGAAGTTGTCCATAACCATACCCAATTATTAGGTAGATGAGATTGAGAGAAGGATTCTGGAAATTTAAGAAGAAGAACAATAGAAAAATAGAATCCAAAATTGAAGAATGCTGCTGTCGGGGACAAAACCCAAAACGAAACAAATTTTCCTCCCAAGAAATCACGCCTTTCTTCGGCTTTTTCCTCAATCTTTTATAGGGACTTCGAGCTAGGGCTTCTCTCTTAGTTAATGGTCAATCACAGCTCATCATCTTGCTGAAATCATGGGTAATTTTCGCTCAAAATTCCCGAAATTAGCGTTTTTTCCTTTACTTCCAGATCTGCCGAAAATGCAATTGCCTTGCAATTGCATAGTTGTTGCATTCCATCAAAAATCTGCATAAAGACATTAAGTAAGTGTGAGATTTTTTCTTCTTTTGTTTTCTTTTCACAACTTACTTAAATTAGAGGTCTTCCATCAATCATGTGATTAAATTTAAGCAAATATTTTTATTTTCATCCAATAATATGAATAAAATCACGAATATAACTAAATTTAAAGACCAAATAATCCTCATGAATGAGGATTATCAAAGGTCATCGGCGATGGTCGCACGGTCGCCAAAGGTGGTTGTTGGAGAAGGTCGCGGGCGGTGGCCGCCGATCGTTAGAGAAGCGATGAAAAAATATGTTAATAGGGATACTGTACAAGTTGGTAGAGTTAATATCCTAACACTGTAGCAAGTCGGTAGAGTTGAGTTTTTTTATAGGGAGTTAATTTCTCTATGGGCCAAAAGGTGAGTTGTGTTTTAAACCCAACTCAACTCAACTCAGGGGCCAAACAGCCCCTTAATGATCGAAGGTATATATCCTAATCAATTGAGCAATACTTAGATTGGCGTCTTTATGTCTGTTGGAATAGAAATTTCGACAAATCCAAAATTGCCACGTCATTACCCAACATTAATGACGAAATTATATTTAATTAGAGATTAATTAAATTTGCAAATATTCCTAAATTAAATTATGGCAAATCCAAGTACGCAATTGGGTCATTTGAAAATTGGAAAACAAAAGCCCAAATTGAATGCCCCAATTAGCAAAGTCCAGGCTTAGTCCAAAAGGGCTGACCCAAATTCAACCAGGCCCAGTCCAAAAGGGGTGGCCTAAAGTCCAAGCCCAGTCTAAAAGGGCTAGCCTAAAGTCAACCAGGCCCAATTCGAAGGGTTTGGCCCAAAATCAACTGGGCCCAATCCAACAAGCCCAAGCCCAAGCCCATCTGGAGGCCTTGAGGAACTCTATAAATAGAGAGCTTCCTCCTTCATTTGAGGGGTTCAGAACTGAAGAAGCTCAGAGAGAATTCAGAAACAAAGCTGTGAAGTCTCCAGAAGCTCCTGAAGATCACATACCTTCTGAACAAAGAACACTTCTTGAAGATCAAGAACGATTCAAGAAGATCAACAAGCTGAAGATTTTCAACAAGCTACAAGCCGAAGACCTTCAACAAGCTACAAGCCGAAGACCTTCAACAAGCTACAAGCTGAAGACCTTCAACAAGCTACAAGCTGAAGACCTTCCACAAGCTCAAAGCTGAAGACTTTTCCACAAGTTCAAAGTTGACGATTCAACCTCGAGAACAAGCGTTCCAGCCCTCGGGTTAAGTATACAACGAAAGAAAGAATCAGAGGATCATACATTAGAGATTGTACTCACTATACTGAAATCAATACAAATCAAGTTATTTACACGTATTAAATTTCTCTGTCGAAATCTCGTGTGAGCAAATTGGCACGCCCAGTGGGACAATCTCTACCTCTCATCTCTTTCTCTCATCTCAAAGCACAATTGAAGTGATGGCATTCAAGACTTCTTCGATGATCTCTGTTGTAAACCCGAGATTTTTCCTTGAAATTTCTTTACAAAAAGAAACAAAGGGAAAAAAAATAAATAAATAAAATAATTGTTAAATTTTTTTTTGGGAAATTGTTGTATAAGGAAAAGAGGAATAAAACAAAAGAAAGGGATAAGGGAAAACAAAAAGGAGCTAGGTGTTTGGTATGTTTTGTTTGTTTTTAAAAAAAAAAAAAAAGAGGAAAAAGAAATGTGGGAATGGATAAGCTTTGGAGCACTCATCATTAACTCCACTTTCTAACCCATTTTCTCCCATTTGCTTCTCTTTTATTAAAGAAAAACAGAGCATTTCGTGGGAGAAGGTGGAAGAAAGAGGAAAAGAGAGCTTGCTGGGGTTGGAAGTTGAAGAAGAAGGGGGGGAAAACTCAGCACAAGCCTCCATGGCAACTAGGTGATCAACTCTACTCACTACTGATGTTTAGAACGTTTTGAACTCCACAAGAAGAGTTAAGAGGTGAGATTTGATTTTCTTGAAATTTAACCCATTTTCGAACAAATTTCGTGAAGGAAGCTCGAGCAAAATCTGACTTTAAATTATTGATTTGTGAAGGGGAAGTCAGAAGAGATATTTTGCTATCAAATCTGAGGAACCTCTGGTGTTTGAGACATGCTGATCTGTAGGATTTGAATCAGAAGCTCCATTAGGTATGGTTGGAAATCTTATTTAATTTCCTATAACTTTCATGAAGAAGTCGTGAGTAAAAAATGATTGGAAGTGGCTTTAAAATTCAGATAAAGTGTGGTGTGCAGCATGATTCTGGAAATTTCATAAGTTTAATTTTAGGGAAGTAGTTTTCGAGGTATTTACGGACACATCCTTTGGGAATTTCGATTCCATTCCTTCAGATAATTTTTAGAGGGTTCAAAAAGGAAGAGTTGGGTATAAAGTACATCATTTTTGGCAAAGTAATGAAGAAGTTATGAGTATGTGAGGTTAGAGTATGAAATTTGCAGAATGCTAGAAATAGATTGAGTGATATTTGTAATCTTAAGTTTGAAAGTCATGAGATTGAAGTTCTAATGCTTGGTTTTGGTTTTTTTTGACAGGCCAGGAGGAAGTAGGTCAAGTTTACGGACCGAGGATCTAGTTTTAACACTGTGAGTGACAAAACGAATTTCGAAAACGATTTCTATGCCTGAATTTATGCTTATGGAAATATAAGACTTCCTAAGAATGAATTAGTTTAAATGCTTTATGTTTTTTTTTAAACATTGAACACATACTTAAGAGCATACATGGTTTCCTAGGAAATGATTAAGATATTGAGCCGAGGCTGTATAGTACCGTGTGCACACAAGTCATTTTCTGTTGTCGACGTTGAGTGTACTCCGTGACAACAATGTTGTCGTGAGTGCTGGGCGGGCCCCACTACATCGTTGAATGAATGTTGGTTGTACTGGGCATGCCCTACACAACATAGATCGTCACATGGTTTTTCCTTAAATGGTTAATATTCTTGATATGCCTTGTGAGATTTTAATGACATACCTGCTGGAGTGCTGAAAAGAAAAACTATTGTGACTATACATTTATATTTAACGCTTGAATACAGATTCATATGCTCATAGATTATCAGGTGATATGATTTGCTAGTTAGTAGCTTTAACTAAGTCACTCGCTGAGCCTCATAGCTCATTCTTTCAATGTTTTCCAACTTTTCAGGTAGAGATCGAGCTCCCGGTGCCTGAGATCCTGCCATAGTTTGCCGAGCACTCTCTAAGATTGATATTTTGTACGTGGGTGGGGTTTTGTAGCGAGTCCGTATATACATTGTAGATATTTTGGAAGGAACGTATAGTTATGTTCGTGTATGCACTAGTGGTGGTGGTTGTGTAAATCATGGTTGGGTATATTTTGGGTTGTAGTGCTCTCTACCCGTTTTAATTTTCAAGTGAGGTTTAAGTAGAGCCGCTCCTTACGTACGTATAGTAATTAACAAAGTTCCGCTGTGTTGTGTTTAAAGTATTTCATATGCCAGCATAGTATGTTTATCAGATGTTACAAAGTCACAAGTATCGTTAGAAAGGTAAACGATGTCTGATGGCTTCACGCTATCTTCCGGGCTAAGTTAGCGGTTAGTTCGGGAGGGGGTGTGACATCTGTCATGAGCGATTTGTACATGGGTTCTACCACTCATAGTTGCTCCAATGAACTAAGGTTGGAAGAAGATGAAGTAACGACACTGCCGAGGGCATCGACTAACAACAAGTTCCTGGTCAAGTGTAACCCTTTGTTCTATTTCGATTCTGACGTAGTGTCTGTCATGATGACTGAAACAAACACTATGGAAGAAAGAATGGAAAAGATGCAGGAGAAAATCAACATCTTGATGAAGGCGATTGAAGAAAGAGATTCTCAAATTGCATACCTAAAGAGCCAGATTGAGAACCAAAATGTCGCTGAATCAAGTCAAACTCCTACCATCAAAGATCGCAACAAAGGGAAGGTCGTTGTGAAAGAAGGTCAACCACAACCCTCCACTTCGATTGCTACATTATCTGTACGACAACTTCAAGACATGATAACGAACTCCATCAAAGCTCAGTATGGTGGTCCTGTTCAAAACTCCCTTTTGTATTCCAAACCATATACTAAGAGGATTGACAACTTAAGAATGCCAATCGGATACCAACCACCAAAGTTTCAACAGTTTGATGGGAAGGGCAATCCAAAGCAACATGTTGCTAATTTCATTGAAACATGTGAAAATGCTGGTACACGAGGAGATCTACTGGTTAAACAGTTCGTACGAACGTTGAAAGGGAACGCATTCGACTGGTACACTGATCTAGAGCCTGAGTCGATAGACAATTGGGAACAATTCGAAAAGGAATTTCTCAACCGCTTCTACAGCACAAGACGAACCATCAGCATGTTCGAGCTCACCAACACTAGACAACGAAAGGGTGAACCCGTTGTCGATTACATAAATCGTTGGAGAGCCATGAGTCTTGATTGCAAAGATCGTCTCACTGAACTGTCTGCTGTTGAAATGTGCATTCAAGGCATGCACTGGGGACTTTTGTACATCCTCCAAGGTATAAAGCCTCGCACCTTTGAAGAACTAGCAACTCGTGCCCACGACATGGAGTTAAGTATCGCTAGTCGAGGAGATAAAAACCTTCTAGTCCCTAATGTAAGGAAAGATGGAAATAACATTGAGGAAACTTCAGAAGAATCTATGGTTGTCAATACAACTCCTCTCAAGTTGTCTTCAAAAGACAAAAAGATTGAGAAGCGACAAGAAAATGAAAGACGTCGCTTAACATTGAAGGAAAGACAGGAAAAAGTCTATCCTTTTCCAGATTCTGACATTTCTGATATGTTGGAACAACTACTAGAAACACGACTGATGGAACTTCCTGAGTGTAAACGACCAGAAGAGGTGGAAAAAGTCAATGATCCTAAGTATTGCAAGTATCATCGAGTTATCAGTCATCCGGTGGAAAAGTGCTTTGTCCTAAAAGAGCTAATTCTAAAATTAGCTAAAGAAGGAAAGATTGAGCTAGATCTCAATGAATTAGCTCAAACAAATCATGCTGCAGTGACAACAAACACATGCAGTCAAATACACTTTAGTCCGCTTCATGATCAAGGAATGTGTCTAGTCCAATTTGGAGCCTTGGAACCTGTAGTTGTTTGGTTTCAACATGAGATACCAATAAACAAACTTCAAGACATGGTCAACCCTACCAAACTTCAAGACCTCATTCCAGTGGAAAAAGGGGAAGAAAATTTGGCAAGTTCATATTGCACCAATGTGGAAGAAGTTGATGATTCAAAAGAAGCCGAGCAAAGGACTTCTGTCTTTGATCGCATCAAGCCTTCAACTACTCGACCTTCAGTCTTCCAAAGAATGAGTATGGCAGCGACAAAAGAAGAAAATCAATGTCTAACTTCTGTCTCAACTCGACCTTCAGTCTTCAAAAGGCTAAGTGTCTCCACATCGAAGAGAAATCAACCTTCAACATCTATTTTTGATCGTCTCAAAGTAACAAACGATCAACATGAAAGGAAGATGAAATCCTTGAAGAGAGAACTATTCGATGAAGTGAACCATAACAAGATTCAAAGTACCGTCCCTTCACGTATGAAAAGGAAGTTCTCTGTTCTCATAAATACAGATGGTTCCTTGAAAGTGAAGAAAAATCTCGTCATTTTAACAAATCCTACAAATGAAGGATCTGATCAAGACCATGGTGACGATAAAAGCATCTAAAATGTAAAGAAAGCTCCTTATCGCAAGAGCCTAAACTGCATGATGCTCCTGGCTCGCATCAGCTTAAAAGGTGAACGGTCCCCAAAAAAAAAAAATTCCATTGAACTACGTTATGACTTGATCCCTTTCGCTAAAAGGGTACGTAGGCAGCTTAAAAAAAACTTTTAAGTTCAGTCTCCAAAAAAAAATTCATCCCAGAAACAAGGCGTTGCAAGTTGGACGCATACGAGCGAGCTTCAACCCCTTCAAGATCGGTTCATCGTTCACTCCCACTAAAGGTCGAAAGGCTTCGTCGCTTCTTCTCCAAGTCAGAAGGTTTCGTCGTTGCTTCTTCTCTAAATTCGAAGGCTTCGTCGTCGCTTATTCTCCAAGTTAGAAGGCTTCGTCGTCGATTCTTCTCCCAAGTTCGAATGCTTCGTCATTGCTTCTTCTCCCAAGTCAGGATGCTTCGTTGTCGCTCCACCATCTTCAAGTCATGAGGCTTCATCGTCGCTTCGCCATCTTCAAGTTAAAAGGCTTCATCGTCGCTTCGCCATCTTCAAGTCCGAATACTTCGTCGCTGCTCCGCCATCATCTTAGGAGGATTCGTCGCCACTCCATCTCCAAGTTCCCAGACTTCATTTCTTCATCTTCAAAGTCCAACGACTTCACTTCGTCTTCAAAGTTTGATGGCTTCGCTTCATCTTCAAAGTTCGACAGCTTCGTTCTGTCTTTAAAGTCTTGCTGCTTTGCTTCATCTTCATCTTCCAAGTTAAGTTCGATGGCTTCGTTGCTTCATCCTCCAAGTTAAGTTCGATGGCTTCGTTGCTTCATCCTCCAAGTTAAGTTCGATGGCTTCGTTGTTTCATCAACAGAGTTAAGTTTGACGGCTTTCGATGTTGGCAGCTTTCATCGGAGATAAGTTCGGCGGCTTTCATCAGAGATATGTTCGGCGGCTTTCATCAGAGATATGTTTGGCGGCTTTCATCAGATATAAGTTCGGCGGCTCTCACAGAGATAAGTTTGGCGGCTCTCCTCTTTGAGTTGGATGCTTCATAATTTTCTGTTGCGAAGTGGGGGATAATCACCCCTACACTTGCTTCTGTCTTCGAGTCGAAGGTTGCATAATCTCTGTTGCGAAGTGGGGGATAATCACCCCTACACTTGCTTTTGTCTTCGAATCGAAGGTTTCATAATCTCTGTTGCGAAGTGGGGGATAATCACTCTTACACTTGCTTCTGTCTTCGAATCGAAGGTTGCATAATCTCTGTTGCGAAGTGGGGGATAATCACCCCTACACTTGCTTCTGTCTGCGAATCGGAGGTTGCATAATGCTTTGTTGTGAAGTGGGGGATAATCACCCATACACTTACTTCTGTCTTCGAATTGAAGGTTGCATAATGCTCTGTTGCGCATAATTTTCTATTGCAAAGTACGGGATGAACACCCCTATACTTGCCTAGTTTCATTCATTGGGGGTATTGTAGCTGCAACTAAAAAAAAATTTACAAAGAAAAAAATTAAAGTTACCTCAAAAGTCTACCTATCTCACAAGTGAAGGTCAATGTTGAAGCAAAACTCCATAATAAAGTTGTTAATTGGACTCTAAAAAAAATATATCATTTTATTAGCAAAGCATGAAAAAATGTTAAAGAAACAAAAAAAAAAAGGTTAAAAAAAAAGGAAGAAAATGTAAAAAAAAAAAACGTGCAAGAAATAAGAAAAAAAATATAAAGGAGTGCATGCATTATATATATATATTGAAAAAAAAGTTCTCTCTCCTTGAATAAATGTGCACAATGGGCCCATTAAAATTAAAAGGAAAAAAAGAAAAGTCAAGTTCTCCATGAATGCACCTGCAAGCAAGGAAAAAGAATTATTTTCTTCTCTCTCCATGGAATATTGTGTCTACAAGCATCCAAAGAAGGCAAAAAAAAATTCTGACATGAAGCGAAGTTTCAATGCATGCCAAAATCAAGCAAGAATAAAAGACATGGATGGGCAACCGCAACAAAATTTCATTTAAAAAAGAAGAAGAAAAGAAGGGATGAAGAAGTGATGTCTCTAATTTTGGGGACATTGAAGAAAGAAACAGAGAGCAAAAAAAAAAACATAGGAGAAGCCTTTAAAATCATCTTGAATATGCTTAAAGAATTTCATAAGAGAGTGGTGAAAGAAAAACAAAAAAAAAAAAAAAAAAATTCAAAAGCATATCCGAAGGATCTCACTCAATCTTTTACTTGGCCATCTCATCCCAATTTATAGATGAACTCCGATTCAAATATGGCCAAAGCTGTTATACAAAATCTAGCAAAGTTGTTAAGCAAGGTCAAGGATTTGGGTCCAAATAATTCTGAAGATATATTTAAAAAGATATTTTGGTTTTAAACTAAATTTGACCAAAATATTTGGATTAAACTTTGAAGCCAAATTTTCGAAGGCATTGAATGAGATGAGAAAATTGGTATCAAATTTTGGAAGGTAAAACTGAAAATCCAATTCTGGGATGTTAGGCTAAACTTCAAATTTAATTTGGGAATTATCCTCCTATCCTTTGGAAAATTAAAATTTGAGCACCATCTCTCAAATTAGAATTTGAGTAAGCTTCAAATTCAAACTTTACTTCAAATTCAAGCAAAGTAGACTTCGAATTCTATTCAAACTCAAAATTTTGATATTATCTCAAATCAAAATTTGACCATATTTCAAAATTTGAGTACTCCAAATTCAAGTTTCAAATCCAAACTAAAATTGGATGAAATTTTATCTCAAATCAAAATTTGGGCATAGTCCAAATTTTCTCAAATCAAGATTTCGTTAAGATTCAAATTCAAATTTTATTCCAAATTCAAAGCAAAGAAAATTTGAATTCTATTCAAAGCCAAAATTTGGGCATAATCTAAAATTTATCCCAAGTCAAAATTTGATTGAAATCCAAATTGAATTTCTATTCCAATTCCAAATTATAATTGGGTAGAGACTTATCTCAAAAAGGAAAATTTGGGCATACTCCAAATTTCCTTCCAAAATTAGGTAAGGTCAAAATTATGTCAAAAAAATCTCGATAGAATTAAGTTCCTCAAACAAAATTTGGGCATAATCCAAAATTTATCTTAAGTCAAAATTGGAGAAAGTTTCAAATTTTATTCCAAGTTCAAACAAAAATTGGTGTAGAAGTCCAAGTCCTATTCCAATTTCAAATAAAATTTGGGTAAAATTTTAACCTTGCCCCAAGTTCAAATTTTGAATTAAGGTAGAGCATAAATTCTACTAAATTCAAAACAAAGTTTTATGCCAGAAGAGAAAATCAAAATATTGACTCAAATTCATATTTTGATAAATTGGCATTAAAATTTGTCTAAAAAAAATCAAAATTATGAACCAAATCCCATATTTTGATTAAATTGACACATCAAATGGAGTCCAAATTAGGAGCAAGCATCTTAAGTTTTGATTCCAAAATGACTTTTTCGAAATTCACACACACATACTTGTGTATAAATCTCGAAAAGGGTTCATTTGTTGGAATAGAAATTTCGACAAATCCAAAATTGCCACGTCATTACCCAACATTAAAGACGAAATTATATTTAATTAGGGATTAATTAAATTTACAAATATTCCTAAATTAAATTATGGCAAATCCAAGTACGCAATTGGGTCATTTGAAAATTGGAAAACAAAAGCCCAAATTGAATGCCTCAATTAGCAAAGTCCAGGCTTAGTCCAAAAGGGCTGACCCAAATTCAACCAGGCCCAGTCCAAAAGGGGTGGCCTAAAGTCCAAGCCCAGTCTAAAAGGGCTAGCCTAAAGTCAACCTGGCCCAATTCGAAGGGTTTGGCCCAAAATCAACTGGGCCCAGTCCAACAAGCCCAAGCTCAAGCCCATCTGGAGGCCTTGAGGAACTCTATAAATAGAGAGCTTCATCCTTCATTTGAGGGGTTCAGAACTGAAGAAGCTCAGAGAGAATTCAGAAACAAAGCTGTGAAGTCTCCAGAAGCTCCTGAAGATCAAATACCTTCTGAACAAAGAACACTTCTTGAAGATCAAGAACGATCCAAGAAGATCAACAAGCCGAAGATTTTCAACAAGCTACAAGTCGAAGACCTTCAACAAGCTACAAGCCGAAGACCTTCAACAAGCTACAAGCTGAAGACCTTCAACAAGCTACAAGCTGAAGACCTTCCACAAGCTCAAAGCTGAAGACTTTTCCACAAGTTCAAAGTTGACGATTCAACCTCGAGAACAAGCGTTCCAGCCCTCGGGTCAAGTATACAACGAAAGAAAGAATCAGAGGATCATACATTAGAGATTGTACTCACTATACTTAAATCAATACAAATCAAGTTATTTACACGTATTAAATTTCCCTGTCGAAATCTCGTGTGAACAATGTCATTTCTCAATTTAGAAAATTAATTAAATATCAATTGGCATTTTAAAATTATGATTACATTAAATTACAAGTTTAATTTTTTAACTTTCTAAGTTGTGATTAATAGATTGTTAAATTTTGAAAAATGTCTCATAACTTTATGAACTTTCAATTTTGTATCGAAGAGGTCTTTGGAGCTTAAAAATGTTTAATAAGTCTTTGAACTTTTAATTTTATATTTACTAGATCCTTGGACTGGTTGCACTTTTTTTTTTTTTTTTTTAAATTCACAGATCTATTAGACACAAATTGAAATGTTAAGATTTTATTTATACATGAAATTCAGTTTTGTATCTAAAAATCTATGAATTTTATAAAATATCAAAATATAAAATTGAAAACTTTAGAGACTTACTGGACACAAATTGAAAATATCAAAATATAAAGACTTATTATTAGACATAACTTGAAAGTCCAAGGTCTAAATTTGTAATTGGACCAAAACTTGTTTAATTTTTAAATGAGAAGGCATTTGTTTAATCATAAAAAATAATAAAAAGGTATTTATATTGTTTACTTGTTTAAATAATTATTTGCTAAATCATTTAATAATTTTCAATTAATAATCTAATAAGAAAAATGTTAATAAATATCATATTTAAGGTCTCGTGGGATACCATTTAATTTTTAAGTTTTGGTTTTTTAAAATTAAACTTACAAACATGACTTCACCTATGAATTTGTTTGTTTTGTTATTTACTTTTTACAAATGTTTTCAAAATTCAAGCTGAGATTTTGACAACTAATAAAAAGAAAATTAAAATTTGTTTTTGTTTTTTGAATGTGGCTAAGAATTCAAATGTTTATTTAACAAATATGAAAACCATTGTAAAAAAATGGTGAGAAACCAAGCATAATTTTCAAAAACTGAAAAAAAAAAAAAAAAAAAACTAAATGACTATCAAACGGAACCTAAAAATTTTAGATTAAGGATGAAGTTGGGAGAGGGAACTTGGTGTGTTTGGTTAGTGATCCGAAAGCAAAAATTTGAAAATAATAAATTCAACGAAATACAAAGTTGTATTTCATGTTTTTGGTATTTTCGAATATGTGTTTGGTAGTAGATTTCAAAAATGGATCCCAAATTTAAACAATTGTTCAAAATGTATTTGATAATATATTTATAAACCATAAAAATAGTTCTAGTTACCGACTAAATATTAGGTTGAATTTCAACTATTATTAATTTATTTATGAACATGTTTTATGTTATAAACTTTGTATAATCATTATTTTACAATATCATATAATTTATAATATATTATACAGTACATATTTTAATTTAACAAAAAAGAAATGAGTTTATAACATGAAATACTATACTTATCAAACTTTTTTTTTTTTTATCTTTTAATGTAATTTTGCATTTTAAAATTTCAAATTCAAAATCTGGATACACTGAAAACATAAAAATATTATTTTTAAAATTTCCACTAATTGGATCACATAATCCAACAAGATTTTTTTTTTAAAATAAAATTTGCCGAATAGATATTTGTTTAATTTATTTGATTCAGTGAATTTAAAAACATAAAATAGAATCTAGATTACATACCAAAATATGTCCTAATTTTTTTTCCTCCAGTCCTCCCTATTAAAGTTTTTATAGTTCAACGACATGTGGGAGTAGAGATTTGAACCCTGATCTTTTGGTAGAGAATATATATCTTAACTAATTGAGTTATGCTCATGTTAGCTATTGTACCTCTTTTATATTTGATCTTCAGTATATTAAATATAGGTTAAATATATATTTTAGTTTATAATATTTGATTGTTTTTACAATTTAGTCCCTTATACTGTTATAAAATTTTCGATTTAGTCTAGAGCATTTAACATTTTCTAGTTACCCTGTTGCTGGTAAATAATAAAATTGACTGATGATAAACTTACTTGACATAATACTTAATAAGTTGACATAAATTTAGAGGATAAATTATACTACTTAAGAGAATTAAAGTTTTAATTCTTTCCTCCACATTTGTAAAAGGTTAACTTTTTTCTCTAAATATCTATTCAATCATTTACTACCAAGCAATGGAAGTTTGTTATTAGTCAATTTTGACATTCACCAACAAAAATGACACAAGTGGAAAAGTGTTAAAACATGAAAGACTAAATTGAAACTGCTTAAACAATTAGAACAAATTTAAAAAACTACTCGAGCATCAGAGACTATAACATATATTTAGTCTTAAATATAATACAATCTTTCATTTTTCATGACATATATTGACCCCCCTCATTTTGTGTGTTTTGTAGAGGAATAACAACTTTTTCATAGACTTTGATGTTTAACCTTCCACTAAACAGTAAAAATTTCCAAATTCTCTCTTCACTTTTCCTAAAATCATCTAGTGACACTTTGAAAGTCTCCTTTAATTTTTTAGCTAGCAAGATTAATAAATGGCTAAGTTTTTTGCCAAAAAAATTTAAGTCTTTATGATTGAAAATAAAATAGGTTAGCATAACTCAAAATCAGAATTATTTTTAGGCAATTTTATCCTAACCCTTCAATAGAAAATTTAATAATATCATTAATGCAATTTTTTATTTGATTAGTCAATTATATAATTTTTTTTTTCATTTCTAAAGATGTCACATACATGTGAATAGGTATAAATATTTATACAAATTATTTGCACTTGAGCAAAACATTAAATAAATTATGCATATAAAAGAAAATTTGAACATTTTATCGTTTTATTCCATGTTCATTATTATCAAAGTTATATATTAAACTAATAATTCAAAAATTTATTGTTGTTTAATTTTGATAATTGATATTTAATAGTAATAAATCAAATTAACAAGTTATTGTAGGTAGGAAATTGAATTTATTATCGAATTTATAATTTTATAAAAAAAATGTGTGTACCGTGTCAAGTGATGATAATAAACTTATAACCTTGACATGTACGAAAAAAAAAAACCTATAACCCTGATATAAAGTTACCCACTATTTTTTTTCTGTTTTCAATAAATTCAGATATATTAGTTTTAAATTTTTATATATTATCGATGAAGATAATAGAATTTATGTATATAATAATAATGATACTTAATTTATTAAAAAGTAATTTTTATTTTTAATATTAATCAAAAGTAAAGTGCTAAGCATATATCTTTTTACTTTAATGGATGACAATTTTTATGTCAGTTGAACTATGCTCATATTGATGATCAAAGGTACGTACTTTATGTCAGTTGAACTATGCTCATATTGATAAGAGCACATGTTGGGTAAGAAGTATAATATAAGCATTAGAAAAAATAAGTTAATGTGCTTACAATTTTACAAAATTTAGTGTATTTTTTAAAAAAATAATTATTACTTCCAATAGTTTATTTTTTTCCAATGGAATAAGAAAAAGTGTTAGCATAAAAATGTTGGAATTTATGCCTTAAAGCCTCGTAATTAATGATTTATTTAATAATTAATACTAATTTTGATTATTTTATTTTCAATATAATATTATCCATTATATGAAAAATCCAAGGTTATTAGTATAATCTTGAACGGTATGTGGTTGACATACGGGAGGATCATGTTTAAGAAATAACCTAAAAGGTCATAGTCTATTGATAATGTTGGGTGCTTTATCCTGGTAACACTATTGATACGACCCACTTTGTAATTCTTACAAATGATTTGATCCAAATCGTTCATGTGGAGAAATGTGAGTGAAGGTATCTTATACAATGAGTTGTGTAAAACTGGACCACGAAATATTTAATCTTTTTTTATAAATCCGTTAATTGAGAAGATTAATATTTCATCATAATGATTATATGTGACTCGATCTTAATCCTTAGTGAGTTATGAACTCCTGCCTGTGAATGCTTGTCCTTTGATTTGCATTGGTGAGAGTGACTTTTGTACCCGATTCAATATACCTACCATTTTGGGGACTTGACCAAATAGGGATTGGGAACATAATCTCACAAGATGGAATTCACTCATTCCCATATAGGGTAAGTAGATGAGTAGTTCCCTTAAGTGCTGATTTCGGGACTTGAATAATGGGGCCCCACCCTCTCACTGGCCTGAGAGGGACTTAGTTTATAATTAGATTACAAACAGATTGTTCATTAGATGATCAGTGGTACTTAAGGTGCAATATGTAATTATAGGGGTAAAACGGACTTTTGACCCAGCTATAATTACGAACAACTCGTGAAGGATTGACTTGCATGTAATGATTATATCTATGGACACAACTTGTCCTACATTGCATAAGAGTACAACTCCAAATCTATAGTGGAGTGACCTATAGTTAATGAATGAAAATTAATTAATTAAAGAGTTTAATTAATTGATTTTGTATCATTAGAACTTATAATCTGTAGGTCCATAAGGTTCCCTTACTAGCTCATAATAACACTAAAAAATCAATTTAGTTGAAAGAAAATTTTGAAATGTTCAAATTAATATTTAATATATTAGATATATTAAATATATAAGAGGAAAATATATTTATTGTATTTGATACATTAAGTATTAAAATAATTAATGTATATTAGATACATTAAATAAAAGATATTTATAGAATTTGAATAAGATTCAAATAAATAAATATCGTAGGAGATTTGAATGAGATTCAAATAAATATAAGATATTAAAATATAATATTTTAATTATGGCAAAGATTTTCCCTTGGTCTTTATAAATAAGACCCTTAGGTTGAGCCATCAGACACAACACATATCTCCTCAATAAAGAATTAGAGAATTCTCTCTTGTGGATTTTCTTTCAAGAGGCTCCCACAAGTATTGGTCTTGTGTTCTAGTCATAGCCATGAAGATGTTATGGATGAGATAAAGATCTACCATAAATATCTCCATATTTTAAGTTTGTTTAACTTTAATTTTAAATAAAATCAAAGACGATCTAATGCTTCTGCTGCAGAGTGAAACGTTCCTTCCTCAAAAAAAAAAATCATTTTTTGTTAACCATAAAAATATTTTCTGAAGCATAAAAGTATTAATTAATATTACTATCCTAATATGTGACCTTAACATTAGAGAGAACATGTTTAGAAAAACATTAGAGGGAACAACTATTTGACATTTTTTGTTGTTTTCTGCTAGAGCTACTCCTTTGTTCGATTAAAGCCGCCCACATTGTCAACAAGTTTTAAAATATATTAATAATATTATTCCCTTTAAATTATGGTTAAATTATAAAGAATACTTCTAAATTTTACTCTTTATTTTAAAAATAATATATTATTTGAAAAGTTGCAATACTATTGACCTTTATAAAAATTTCAAAACTACCTTTGATGCAGAAATTCATTAGAATATTGGATAGAAAATTGATGTGACGGTGATTGGAACGCTTACTTAGATTAAGTTTGTAAAAATAGTGTTCCGCATGTCGACTTTTCCGTCCAACATTCTAATAGATTGCTACTTCAAAGGTAGATTGCTACTTCAAAGGTAGTTTTGAAATATTTATGAAAAGTTAGGAGTAATATATTACAATTTTTGAAACAATGGAGATATTTTTTAAATAATAGACAAAGTTTAAGGTTATTTTTTTTATAATTTAGTCTTAAATTATCATAAAGGAAAAAAAGTAATTACTTTTTATCCAGAAGAATAATATCACATTCCATGGTGGAACATTCTTTCAAGCTTCGGGATATAAGAACGATTGGTTTTACACTTATCAAAAACTTCAATATCGTAGCTATAGCTTGAAAAAATAAATAAATAAAAATATCTACAAGAGAGTATTTATTAAGAAATTTCCCCTTACAAAAAAAAAAAAAAAAAAAAAAAAAAAAAAAAAAAAAAAAAAAAAACCAAAATTTCCCCTTATACTATGCCATTGGCCCCCATTCTTTTAATTATTAAATATGATGGGACCACCACTACCCATTTTAAAAAACTATAGGAAAAATAAATTAGTGGATGCTATCATGAAATTCCATCACTATGGCATATGCATGTTATACATCATCATAAAGTCAAAAAAATTATAAAATAAAACAATTTTTTAAAGAAAAATATTGAATAAAATAATAAATTTATTGTGTGAATTTTTGAAATCATATATTTATGTCTCTTTATTCAACATACCTGTTAAATTAATTTTTGCATGATTAGCTAGAGTATTTTTTTTTTTTTTAAACAAATGATTAGCTAGAGTTGATGGGATATATATAGCATACAACTAAATAAATTAATGGTTCTGTCACACACTGGACTAGCATTGTTTTTAATTTTGTTCTTTTTCAAAATTCAACACATGTTGGTTGGGTGGAGATTAAACCTAATTCATAGTACAATTCCATACTTGAAAGTGATTAAAATTTAAGGCCGGCTTAAAGTTATAAAAGATTAGTTTTATAGCTTTAATTTGGTTTTTTTAATTAAATGGTTTAAAAATTACAAAAAATAAATAACACATATTCTCTTGGAACTTTTTTTTTTTCAAAGTATATTTTGTATTGTACTTAAAAAAAGTAATTTAGGCCCGTTTGATAACTATTTGAGTTTTAGTTTTTGGTTTTTGAAAATTATACTTGTTTTCTCATAAAAAGTGTCTAAGAGGTCGTTGAACTTTTATGTTCATGTCTATTTGGTTCCTAAACTGTAAAAAATGTCTGATAAGTCCTTAAACTTTCAATTTTGTGTTCAATATGTCTCTGAAAATTTTCAATTTTGTGTCTAATAGTACTAGATCTATTTGATGTCTTTTAAAATTCAAGGATTTCTTAGCCACAAAATTGAAAGTTTGGAGTCCTATTAGACATACAATTCAATTTTCTATCTAATACATCCCGTTATTTTTTAAAAAGTTTGAATATGTCAAGGACTTATCAAATACAAAATTCAAAGTTTAGGGACTTATTAGACATTTTTAAAGTTAAGTGACTTATTAGATACTTTTTAGAGTTCATGGATATTTTAGACACAAATTTAAAAGTTAGAGGCTAAACTTGTAATATAACCTAAAATTTAAATTATAATTAAACAGTCGATTAAATTCAATAATAAATTCCTACCCTCACAAGAAAAAGGAATCTAACATCATAATAATAAAGGTTAAAATACCATTTTGATCATTGTATTTTGGAACTTATTATATTTTAGTCTACTTTCAAATGTCCAAATTTTGTCCTCATACTTTTAATAAATCTTAAAAATAGTTCATAGTTTATTGCTAACTTTTCAAAAAAAAAAAAAAACTATTATCTTTACCTCTATCAATTTTGAAAACACATTCACATAATGTCTTTTCTTGCACGAAAATTATTATTATTATTTAATCAATTTCGATAAAAATGAAGTTTGAAAACTAATGGGCTAAATTATATAAAAAAAAAAAATACTCCTGAACTTTGCCATTTATTTCAAAAATGCTCATATTCTTTTAAAAGTTGCAATACTAATTCGGAAAGAACGATGTTTCGCTATGTTGACTTTCTGTCCAACATTCTTATGAATTTCTACTCTAAGGATGGTTTTGAAATATTTATGAAAGATCTAAAATAATATTGTAACTTTTAAAAGAATATGTGTATTTTTTAAACTTAGGGCTCTTAGGATTTAATTTGTTATGATTTATTTGTTGTAACAAACCTTTGCTTTCTGTTTTGATTCCCATATATATCTTGTAAACTTATCTTTGGCCTTCCTATATAAAGGCTTTGTATCTTCACAGAAATTCCTTATCCTATTAACCTTATAATTCATCTACGGCAAGGTTAAAGGTTTTTTTTTTTTTTTAAACCAAACTAATTAAGATTTGAAACTGCATAAACTAAAATAGACTCGGAGCAAAATACCGGCATTTCAACTAATAATAAATTACAAGTTTGTAAAAGTTGAAGACAAATGCTTCGTTGGCGAACATGAGTACGGCGTAGAGGTATAATCTTCCATTCCGGTTCTTTCAAAACCACTGTTCATCTCGGGACCAAGGAATTCCACGGGCAAATTCTGAACTGTAATCTCTCTCTCTCTCTCTCTCTCTCTCTCTTTCTGCGATTCTTGTTGCATTTCACTGAAACAAGGCGAAAATTCTGTATCTCTTTGTTGATTGAATGCAGTTGGACTCTGCGTGTTACTGTTGGCTTCTTTTCGCGTTTGGCGGCTGAGAAAACCACGACTAAACAAGGCTCTCTCGTTATCTTGCTTTCCATGAGAGGAGAGGAAATTTCCTAAAGCTCTCCTCAGGTCAGAACTGCCGGAGACTTGTTGTGGTCAAGGTAAGTTGAGTCGCCGAAGTTTAAGTTTCGCTTGGATGAGAATTGAGTTGGAATTTCCGTAGTTCTGAATGATTTTCCGTATCTTGTTCTTTTTTGGCGGTTTTTGTTCATTGCTAGTCTGAATTTTCAAGGTTGTGCTCGTTGAGTTTTCTGTAATCTTTTAGTGTTCTCGATTAAGCAGCGTCCTCAATTTTGTTAGAAAATTGTTTTGGCTCTACAAGCTTGTTAAATCCGTGCTTATTGAGAAAGATCGGGTGCCCGATTTGGTTACTCTAAGCTCAAGAGAGAGCTATTATTTTCGCAGTTAATCCTGAAGGAATTATACGAAACACAGAAGTGTACGTGGTTTCTATTTCTAATTACTTTGTTTGGATTTACGAGGAACTCATCTTGGCGTAGAGATCATTTCATGGAATCTTCAAATGAATGTTATCGTGTCTTTCTAATTTGTCTGCTTGCGTCAGTAACAGCGAAGAGTTAGGGGACGGTATCTTGAAATTATGATTTATATCAATACCAGATTACGATGCTTTTATTTCGCTTCTCTCTTATCATTGTATTTGTTAAGCGGTACCAATTTAAACAAGAAACTTCGTTGTCACTGGAAAGTGGAAACCTACCAGAATCTATCAAGATTGTCGAAGAGGCTAGAATAGAATGGACATGTCTTTAACTGTTTATTTATCTTAATTCTTCGTATTGCTTGTTTACATATGTTTAAACACATCAGATTATAACGAGTGGGTCCATTAGTGGGACGATACTTGCTTTTTTATTTGTATGTTTCAGAATATTCATTTGTTTTGAGGTTGGATTTTGACCATTTGTAGACCAGATTCTCTTCTCGGTAACTTTCTTACAGTAAAATACATTATTTCTTGTTAAAAGGCAGACTTTTGATCCAGTAATAGCATTAATTTATTTTGATGTCAAACGACGATCAGATTCCTCTATTGTTCCTCTTTTTTTGTTTATTGGATAGCTCGAGAAGAGACTTCACTACTTGACAAAATCATTCTATGGGTTTATGTCTAAAATTAATTTGTTTTCTAATGGCAGAGATTTGAATCTTCAGAAATTGAACATAACAGAGGTTGTAATGACTTGTTTCTATTTTTGTTCAAGAAGAAACAGAGATTCGCCTGCTGCACAAACAGCAACAGCAGTCGAAGGTATGTTGGTTTAGCTTGAATTAGCACACGTGATTCTGCAATAATTAATTCATATATGATGGTTGTTATATGAGATACTTTGCTAGAACTTTGGCATAATACTTATACCACAGCATGATGAGCACTAGTTATTACTTAAATGAAAAGGTCTACACCGATGAAGCCTCCAATCCATTAGAAATCAATGGCTTTCTTTTACGTAATGATGTCATTTTTCTTGAAGTTTTTGGGTGTAAACTTGCTTGAGGTGCCACATAGATCACCCTAATTGGATGCTTAAAATTATGTTTCCAACCTTCTATCATTAAGAAAAAGAAAGATCTGTTGATAGCAAAGGGTGTGGTCGTCTAAGTCCTAGATTTTAAAAAGAAAAAGAGAGAGAAAACAGATTGTCTTCTTTTCATATCTCTTTCTCTCTTCCCTTAGGTGGCAGTATTTGTCTAAGAGTGTACAAGGACTAAATTTATGATTGTTTTAGTAGAAAGAATTCTTCTAGGAATGTTCTGCCGTGAACTTCCTACTTCCATTGATTTTTATCTTCTTCTCTTTTCTTTTCTTTTTGTGGAAAATTGCAAATTCTAAGTTGTAACCGCATCCTCCCACAGTTTTACATAACAACTCAAATCTTATCCTTTATCCTTAATTGGTTTTTGCACCCTCTGCCTTCAATTGTGATATTAACATTAGATTAAATTTCTCGCTTTTCCCCCTTCTTTAGGAAGCCAAGCCATTTCATGGTCTTCCATTTGAAGAAAATTGGTAAATAAAACCTGGTTTCATCATATAGAACTAATAAATCATCAAAATTATTTACTTTTTATGAGCACTTAGACTTTTTCTAGACCCTTTTGCTTTGAACTTTTTAAATGATGTTGTTTAAGCTCTATAATAGGTTTATTTGATACAGAGATTTCAAATATTCCGAACGTTCGCTTGTACTCATACGAAGAACTTAGAAAAGGAACTGAAAATTTCAGGTCTGAAAATAAACTTGGACAGGGAGGCTTTGGATCTGTCTACAAGGTATAGCTGAGCAACTTCTTGTTGTATCTTGATGATAACTAATGTCCAAAAGTTGTTTCTTCAGCCCTCCTAGTACTGAATTCTGTTTTGCATACTATTTCACTTGAGCAGGGAAGGCTCAGAAATGGAACTCTGGCTGCCATAAAGGTACTATCCGTGAACTCAAGCCAAGGGACACGGGAGTTTTTGGCAGAAATCAATGTGATTACAGCTATAAACCATGATAACCTGGTTAAGTTGCATGGTTGTTGTGTGGAAGGGCAGCACCGGATCTTGGTCTATCCTTACCTGGAAAATAGCAGCCTTGACAGGATGCTTCTTGGTGGTTAAATATCCTGTTCTGTTTTAGTCTCTCAGTTTTGTAGTTATCCCAGAAACAACTTAATCTAATGGACCCTCTTACAATAGGTAGAGGACATGGGAATATCCAATTCAATTGGCAAGCGAGGTGTAAAATAGGCATTGGCATTGCACAGGGGCTCACGTTCCTTCACGAGGAAGTTCAGCCGCATGTTATACACAGGGACATCAAAGCAAGCAATATCCTGCTTGATAAGGACTTAACCCCAAAAATTTCTGATTTTGGTCTTGCTAGACTACTCCCTGCTCACATGACCCACGTTAGTACCCGTATTGCTGGGACAGAGTAAGTTGTGCATGCTAGTGATGTAAAATTTTTAATCTCAGAAAATTACCGGGCTAAATCCTCTTAAAATGATATACTCACCCTACGTTATCTAATATCTTTTTTCTGAAAAGCTTGGTGATGACTGTTTCTGTTTGGAGTCCTCTCGTAGTATATTGTGTGACTGCTCTCACGTTGCATTAATTTCTTTTTAAGTTTGGATGACTGTCTAGCCTGTTTATATTTTAGACATCCATACGATATGGTCTTCAATTGACGACTTGTATGAAAAAATCTCCACACAAGAAGTATACTGACTACACGTTTGTAGAAGTTCATACTTTTGGTCATATAAATTTTTCTGATTTAATTGGAACAAGCAGTGATAGTAAAAGGTGATACTGACAAATTGTATGTCCTATGCTAACTTGTGATGTTCTTTTAGATGGTCTGTATTCTCTTAGGAGTCAGGACCATTGCTCCTTCATTTTCCTTTTTAATACCCAAATTATTTTAACCCTTATTTTTCCACCGAGTTCAAGTTTGAGGCAATTGTCATACCTTGCGATATTCATATTATTGTTACTCAACATGGTATGTAATGTTCTGACGGGCCTCTTGCTTGTCCAAGAGAGCTTTTGGTACCACTGACCTTAGTCCTTGTGGTTTACTAACTACATGTTCTGACAAGCAGACTCTTATTCTCGAGTCTTGCAATCTCCCCTTGCAAATTTACTGTTTTATTTTCTTTTAGAAAAAAGAAGCAAAACTAACTCTGCTGTTGTATTGTTCATGAAGAGGTTATCTTGCACCTGAATACGCCATACGGGGGCAAGCGACAAGAAGAACAGATATTTATAGTTTTGGTGTCTTACTCTTGGAGATTGTTTGTGGGAGGTACAACATAAATAGACGGTTGCCTGCTGAAGAACCATATCTTCTAGAAATGGTATGCATTAGTTGCTGTTTTAGATGACAGAAAATAAAAGGTGGGGGGTGGGATGTAGTTGGAGTTATTTGTTGACTGTACAAGTCAAATGAAAGACTTTTGATAACTGGGTATTCTTTATAATAACAAAATTATTTTATAAACACGTGCACTAAATTAGTCAGGATGAGCATCAAAACCTAGCCAACTGGACTGTATTAATGTAATACTATGGTTTGTTTAACTTCTAGATTCCTACCAGTTTTTTTTTCAAGATGGACATATTAGTGTTTTTTTAACCTAGCCATCCTCAGCTCTAAGAATCCAAAACTTTGAGTACAGTATTTGGCTTACCCTTGAGTGCAGCATTATAGTTTCTGAAATGTGAACCAATATTTGTTCAAAATTTAAGGTAAAACATGTCCTTTTTCCAGCATCGGATGTAATATTAAATTCAGACTACAATCAAGACAAAAATGAAATCATAATCGAACCATACTGCAAAAGCTTTTCATTTCATTTTGAGGTGAATTTCCTAGAAAGTTCTATGTTATCGTTGACAATGCTATTATGCCATAAGTTCCAGGATCATGCTCATAGTATAATACATAACTTTGAATATTTTTATCAAGATTGATAGATGCCCATACATTTTTCAGTAGTCAGACTTCTGCTTCTAGTTCTCTTCCCTCAGGCCTCAAGGTCTGTGCTTCCATTTGTTTATTTTTATCGCTCTATGCTTGTGCTTGTGCGTACACAATACATCAGATGCTTGATATGCTATGCCATGTGAAGATGTGAGCTGTTAATGAAAACATGAAAAAGAATCTCTCTTACCAGACCATGACGTGCAAGAATCATTAACTTTATATGAAGTTTGAGGATGAAAGGAAGCTAGTTGGAGCTTTGCTCTAATCTCACTTTGTATACTGTCTTCCAAATGAATGTAATTCATTTTGGTGTGAAGTGGTTAATGATTTGTAAGTAACTGTAAGGACGAAATTGATATTTTAAATCTTTTCTCTTTATGCATGACTTGATTTGGTTTTTAATTCAAATTCCTTATAGTGTTTGTCAATTTATATATAACAATAGAATTTGGAGAGCAGGGGAGAATGTTTTATTTTAAGAAGAATTATAATTATCCCTTGAAATTTTGATGAGAAGGATGGAAATATTGAAGCATATAGACAGGACCTGCATCATTTTGTAATGAAGTGTGAAGAAAAAATTCTATCATGCAATGGCTAATTTGGAATATATTGTCAGTCTGGGAAAGCCTTAATGTGTAGGTAATTCTAACAAAGAGATGTAAATGCTACAGGTGTGGGAGCATCATGAGAAAGGGCAATTGCTGGAATTGGTAGACATATCATTACATGGAGACTTTGAGGCTGAGGAGGCTTGCAGATATTTAAAAGTCGGTCTTCTCTGCACCCAGGATATGCCAAAACTCCGGCCATCTATGTCGACCGTCGTCAAGATGCTAACAGGCGACGTCGATATATCTGATCAAACAATATCTAGACCAGGAATGCTTTCAGACTTCATGCTTCGAAAAGATGTACTAGGCAAGAAAGGCGAGTCCAATTCGAAGCTTGCATCAACAACTGAAGACTCGGGAAAGCCAAGTGATTCAACTTCATCGTCAGGATTCATGGACACCTCGTATGCTACCATAACCTTCAATTCGATATTTAATCGTAGTAACTGAATTGGAAATTATTTGTTGGTTTGTGAGCCTTCTAATTAAAAGGAGGTATATATATTTTTTTTTTTTTGTTCTATCATGAATTCATACTTTAATTCTACTAGAACACTTTTTCCACCTTCATGCGTCAGTTTCTAACTGTGTTGTCTTGTAGGAGTTCTTAGTGATGAATTTTTGTTGAGAAAATACATTGTTACTACATTTCTTGTTGAAGAAGAGTTTTATCACACGACGTGTCGTGTACTTGAGGTGTATATTGAACAATTCTTTGTATCTTTGATAATGTTGGCATGAAAGAAAATTCACCCCTCTTGTTTTTTTCATATTCCCATCATATTGATATATTTGCATATAAAAGATATGGAGCTGCTTGATGTGTTGTCCATTTTGATTGTTAAATTTAGACAAAGAACAAGAAAAATCTCGAATAAAAAAGCCAAAAACAGAAACAAAAATTTTACCAAAAAACAGAACCGATATTTCTTTTTCAAGTTGAATGATCTCTTACAAGATGAACCAATAACTTCCTCACTATTAAGATAAATAGGATCAACATGGAATGTGCTTTGATCAAACTTATTGTATGAAAAATGATGAATTTGTGAATCTTATTACTTCTATATAAAGATGTAACATTCTAAAATTTTCAACTAATCTGAACAAAGAAGATATAAATAAATTTGAATGAAGTGAAGAAGAAAGAAAACTACAAAGTACAAACAAACAAATATCTATCCATATCCTTGGCCATAAATCTAACTTCTGGTCAATTGGTTAAGGCATTTACCCTCGACCAAAAATTCAGAGGTTCAAGTCCCCCACCCCAAATGTTGTATCAAACTCAAAAAAGAAAATCTAGCTTCTGGCTCTGTTACACCTGTACCACAAGATCACAAAAGAGAGGACTCTGTACCCAACAATGAATCCCAACATCACTGCCAAATTGCTCCATTTTTGTGACTCTTTTAGACCTTGTTGTCTTAAGAACATTTCTCCATATGTTGTACAGACTCCTTGTTTGGACTCTATGCATCTTCCCTTCCCTTGTTCTCCTCCATACTCATTTATCAAGAAACACTCAAATGGGTACTTGAAAAGACTCAAATAGTGCATGAAAATCCAGTAGTTTGGGATGTTGTTCTTTGAGATAAAGTAACCAGAAAAGAGAAAAAAAGACCCCATTAGCCCTGCGATTACTGAGGTTCCTGTAATGAAGTTCGGGACAAGAGCACTAAAACACGCTACGAAAGAATTGGACATCAGAACGACCATCCAAACGACAAGGGAGAAGTAGAAGAACCCGAAAATGTTGTTTTTCAAACCGACCAACCAGTAAACACTGGCTGCAAAGAGGAGAGAGACCATTAGAAGGAAAGGGAGAAAGATGATAGTGTTTGCTAGAACATAGGAAGATACTCTATAAGCACCCCTTGATGTCTCTCTCATTAAGATCATTCTCTCTCTCAAGAATATTGGAAGACCCTCTGTAGTTGAAGACAGCAAGAAAGTGAGACTGAAGGCAAAAAACCCGAGCCGGGTTTGCAATGCCGTTTTGCTGGTGCTATTCCCAGTTTTGAAGAATATGGTCCCAAGTACCAATCCAGCCACCAAGGATTGAATGACTCTTGTGGCAAAGAGTTGTTTGGTCCTAAATGTGTTCTTGAAAAATCTTTGTCCTAGTATTACAGCTTCCTTGGATCTAGAATTCCGGTACGAAACAGGTTTTTCATCATTCTTGTCGAGGCGTGGAACTGTTATTGTTGTCTGATCCTCAAACTTGCTTTGTAGGTAATGGAGCTTGTTGAAAGTTTCTGAAGTATGCATAGCCAAGCTGTCCACAGCATCAATGGCAAATTCTAGCACATTGACATGGTGAGGGATCTGATGATTTGCAAGCCTAAGCCTCTCCTCCAGATGATTCAATGATCCATTATGCATCACAACTCCATTGGAAAGCAGAATCAGACGATTGAAAAGTTCCAGGATTCGAAAACCGGGTTGATGGATGGTTAAAAGAACAGTCTTACCTTGGCTAATGACCATTCTTCTAAGCACTGACATAACATGAAGTGCTGAGACTGAATCCAACCCTGAGGTGGGTTCGTCAATCAAAACCACAGCTGGGTCATGAACCAATTCAACTCCAATCGAAACTCGCCGCCTTTCGCCTCCTGAAATGCCACGGTTTGATCCTCCTCCAACCCTCGATGCCGCTACATGTTCCAACCCGAGGTCCTTCATCAGCTTCCTCACTCTAGATTCAGTCTCTTTTCTCCCACCAGCAAGCCTCAGCAGAGCACTGTACATGAGAGTTTCTTCAACTGTGAGTAAAGGGAAGAGAGCATCGTCCTGTGTGACGTATCCCGAGATTCTCGGAAACGTTTTCTCAACCATATGCTGATCATTAACAAGCACTTGGCCTGAAATCTTCCTCAAAGGTATGTTTCCTCCAAGAATCTCTAGCAAGGTTGTTTTTCCAGCCCCACTAGGACCAGCAATGGCTGTAATCTCCCCAGCTCTGGCTTCACAACTCACATTCTTCAAAATGAACTTTGGACCTTTCTTTGAACTCCCACCACCACTAAACCAATTCAATCCATCAAAACTCTCACTTATTTTGTAACAAAGATTTTTGGCTTCTATTCTGTAATGGGTTCTTTGGTTACCTGAAATAGGCCTCTTCATTGGCAAGTCCATGAAGAAGATAGACTGTGAGAGAGAGATAAAGGTGTAGAAAGAGAGAAAGAGAGAGAGAGAGAGAGAGAGATTGGTTGTGAGAATTGTAAATAAGGAGATGAGCTAACCCACCAAACTGATGAATACTGTGGGAAGTTATATATGGGAAGGCAAGAAGAGTGAACGTAGACATTTCCATTCATTGGCTTAGGCAACTTTTGAACAACAAAATTTGACCTGGCCATGGCCCTCCATTTCCATTCTCATTTTTAGGCTAAGATGAGGTTTTTTGGCCATGTGTGGAAATTGGGGGGGAAGCTTCAAAAAGTTAGGAACACATGGATTTAGAGAAACAGAGAAGAGGTAGATCAAAATGTAGCGAGAGATTTGGAGATATTATTCGAGGCTACGATGATATGGACAACGATCATGATGTATGAGCGGGATATTAAAGATTGTATTTTAAATCTGCATCGAATGGCTAATATAAGCAAACAAATTTTGAACCTACAGCAAATGATTATTAAAAAACAGCTACATCAAACAACTTTTTGAGAGGAGAGAAGGTAATTAAAAATCGTGTTTCAATTCTATCTCGAATGGTTAATAAGCAAACAAATTTTGGACCTACATCGAACGATTATTAAAAAAATACACATTGAACAACTTTTCGAGAGGAGAGATGGAAATTAAAAACTATATTTCAAATCTGCCTCAAATGGTTAATATGAGCAGACAAATTATGAACGGTTATTAAAAAATAGCTACATTGAACAACTTTTCGAGAGAAGAGGGGGAAATTAAAAACTGTATTTCAAATTTGCATCGAATGGTTAATATGAGCAAACAAACTTTGAACTTGCATTGAATGTGAACGGTTATTGAAAAGAAACGACATGGAACAATTTTTGGAGAGGAGAGAGAAAGGGATGGCTATGTTTGAGAAGTATTTTGGGAGTTCATTTCTGGTGAGCTGCAGTTTGACTGCACAATTCAGAGTTTGTGTTGGGTTGCTTCACCATCTTTTGCCCAACTCTTTTAATTTTACACTTCATCCATTTAGTTTCAAAATTCTATCTTGGCCAGCAAGGCCATGGAACTTTCGTGCACCCATCTTCAAAAGCCTACACTTGTCCTTATTCGGGAGTTCGTTATTTTTTGGCATAACTGGATTGCGTAATCAAAATGATTTCCAACCCTTTTTCCATGTGCAAAACTCTTTTTTTTTTTTTCTTTTTTTCTTTTTTTTTGTTTACTTTAATTCATTTTCTCTTGAGAAAAATGTGCAGAAATTCAAATCCATTCCCTGGGAGGAAATATCGTTTTTTTAATATTTGTATAAATGGTTTTTTTTTTTTGTAGTGTTGTTTAAAATTATCAGAACGTCATAACTTGATTGGTGGAATGTTTTTTATTTAGATGTTTTATTTTTCGTGCTCATGCTCATCAACTAACACTTTCTCTGTGTTTTTTTTTTATTCACGTCAAAGAAGATGTTGCTGATATTTATGCCAAAATTTTTCAAAATTGAATATCATATCAAATAAATCTTCATGAAGTGTAGAGTTGATCAACTAATTCTTTTTAGAAAATGGGCTTTTTTTTTTCTATGGCTTACCAAATTACACAAAATTAAGAAGTTGAATGTTTGTTACTATATGTGTGGGTGCATGCGCGCCTATTATGCCTGTAATGATATGATTACTCTCTACCACATGCAAGACTTGATATCATTAGTGACATACAGGAATGAAATGATGACAAAGATAGAGAGATGACATCATATGTATAATATGAAATGTAGTAAGAAAGAAGACAAAAGGGAGATATGACATCATATGACAAGATGTTAGGGGTCGTTTGGTTTAAGGTTTCACTAGATGCCCCTAAGTAATATATGCCTGGGAATAAGATGTCTGGAAATCAAAGATGACTTTGTTTGGTTCTACATGAGAATGCTATCAGATTTTTATAGTAATAAGTGATATCAACATTTTTTTTATGAGATTAATTTAAGACATTTTATATAATTATGGTGCACTAATTAATAAACACAATCAAAATTAATTCAAAAAATAAATATAATTTGTCTAAAAAATTATAATTAAAAATTAATGATTATATTTATTCAAGTGTAATTAATTATAATTATTAAAAATAATATCATACTAAATTAATCATAATTATAATTAATTAATTAATTAAATTATTAATTAATGATTTGATAGTTTTAATCATAATTATAATTAATTAATTAATTAAATTATTAATTAATGATTTGATAGTTTTAATCATAATTATAATTAATTAATTAAATATATAATTAATTAATGTATATATTTAAATAAATTAATTTGTTAAAATGGGATGTTAAAAAAATAAGTATGTATTTAAATCAATTAATCTATTAAACTGAAATTGTTAAATTCATATGATATAATTAAAATTTTAATGTAATTTTATTGATTATAGATTTAGTTTACATATATTAATTAACTTTAATAATATAAAAAATAAATTAATTTATTAAAATGGGATGTTAAAAAAATAAGTATGTATTTAAATCAATTAATCTATTAAATTGAAATGGTTAAATTCATATGATATAATTAAAATTTTAATGTAATTTTATTGATTATAAATTTAATTTACATATATTAATTAACTTTAATAATATAAAAAAAAATAGTGCATAAGGAATAAAGAAATGTATTAAAGAGGAGAGAGAGGGAGAGAGAGAGGGAATGAAGAAAACCCGCCCTTTTGGAAGGGTATTCTTCATGGGTATAAGGGATGGTTATTCCCATGCCCAAGGTTACAAACATTGTGCCAAACAAAGGGATGTATATCCCTTACCCATTCCCACCTTTATTTCCATCCTCATTCCCTTAGAGATATGACAAATGAGACATGCACAATGATGACTTTGACCTACAAGAAGAAAGTATGAAAACTTGAAATTGAATTTGAAATCTAGGAACTCAAAGTATTGTCTTATGGAGGCAAAATGCATGTTGGAGAAACCGAAAGATGAATAATAGATTATGAAAGTTTGTGGAAAGATATAAAATATTCAAATGATATGAAATAACAAATACTTAATTGAATTATGAAGAAAAGTATAGTTTTGCAAGAGGAGATTTTTGAGAAAGAAGACTTTTATTTCAAACACGAAAATATAGGACACTAGTTCCTTTCTCTAAAGAAATGCTCAAAACTAAAGACTCTCAAAACTAACTCTGATCTACAAAGAAGAAACTAAGTTCCCGTTATAATGTAATAGGAAGCTAGGAAAAACAACATGTGTACAAGAGTAGACACATAAATACAAGAGTGCATACATAATTACACAAGGTAACAACTAAGTAAAAAGATTATGTGGCACCTATAAGTTTTTTTTTTTTTTTTTTTTTTGAGAATTTTGTCTTCATCTGCATGCTGTCGTGGCATCTTCTTTGATTACACCTTCATGTTATCGTGGCGTCTTGTCTTGATTAGGGATTTGGATTGGCTGCTTTTGTTTGAGTGTAAAGGTGATAGAAAAAATTTGCGAATTCATCTTGATCTTGATCAACTTGAATGTCAGATGTATCGTATGCTTGATTGATACTGGATTGGGATGAAATTTGTTTAATTACTTTAGCAAGTTCTTGTTCTTTTGTCACTTGAGCCACGATGGCCATTAATCTTGATTTTTTAGTAAGAAATTGTTGGTTTTTTTAAAAAATTTAGCTTCATGTCATGTGGATAGACGAGGAACCATTTTTCTACCACATTCTTAGAGGCAATGACTTTATTAAACTTTTTCCACCATTTGATTCTATAAGTCCAGTGGAGGCGGGAGTTGTTAGATATGCCATTTGATTCCGTGATTGAATAATTCCACCAAAAGATTTAAAAAAAAAAAAAAAAAAAAAAAAAAAAAAAAAAAAACCTTAACTAGAGGGACTAAAAGTATATTTTTACCTTTATTATTTTATTTATTATTATTTTTTAAATTTAGCCAATGTTATAAATACATTATTGTATATGGTAGATATCCATTGGATTACTTGGAGCTTACTTGGATTACTTGAAGCCCTATTTGAATTACTTAGGGCCTACTCACTTGGACTACTTGGAGCTGAAGGAATGAACATTTTACTCTGCAGTGGAAGAATTTGATCGTCTTTGATTTTATTTAAAATTAAACTAAAAAATAAGATTAAGCAAACTCACTTGGAGTAAATATGGAGATATTTCTGGCGGATCTTTATCTCCTCCACAAAGTCTTCCTAAATATGACTCGAACACAGGACCAAGACGAAAAGGTTTAAAGAGAATTCTCTAATTTTCTATTGAAGAGATGTGTGTTATGTCTAATGGCTCAACCCAAGGGTCATATTTATAGAGACCAATGACAAATTCTTGTCATAATTAAAATATTATGTTTTAATATCTAATATATTAAAATATATCTTATACTTATTTAAATCTCATTCAAATCTTCTACGACATTTATTTATTTGAATCTTATTCAAATAATATATTTGAATAAGATTCAAATAAATAAATATATTTTATTTAATGTATCTAATATACATTAATTATTTTAATATTTAATGTATCAAATACAATAAATATATTTTTCTCTTTAATATTTAATATATCTAATATATTAAATATTAATTTGAACATTTCAAATTTTAATATTTAATGTATCAAATAAATTAAATATATTTTCCTCTTTTATATTTAATTTAATATATTAAATATTAATTTGAACACTTTAAATTAATATTAATATAAACATTTCAAAATTTTCTTTCAACTAAATTGACCTTTTAGTGTTACTATGAGCTACCAATGAGACTTAATGGACTTACAGATTATAAGTTCCAATAATACAAAATTAATTAATTAAACTCTTTAATTAATTAATTTTCATTATTAACTTTAGAGTCACTCCACTATAAACTTAGAGTTGTACTCTTTATGCACTGTAGGACAAGTTATGTCCATGGATATAATCACTACATGCAAGTCGATCATTCACGAGTTGTTTGTAATTACAGCTGGGTCAAAAGTCCATTTTACCCCTGTAATTACATCTTGCACCTTAAGTACCATTGATCATCTAATGAACAATTTGTTTATGATCCAACCATAAACTAAGTCCCTCTCGAGCCAGTGAAAGAGTGGGGCCCCATTGTTCAAGTCTCAAAATCAGCACTTAAGGGAACTACTCATCTACTTACTCTATATGGGAATGAGTGAATTTCATCTTGTGAGATTATGTTTTCAGCTTCCTATTTGGTCAAGTCCCCAAAATGGTAAGCTTATTGAATCGGCTACAAAAGTCACTCTCACCCATGCAAATCAAATTGACAATCCCTTACAGGCAGGAATTCATAACTCACTCAAGATTAAGATCAAGTCGCATATAATCATTCTGATAAAATATTAATCTTCTCAATTAACGAATTTATGAAGAGAAATTAAATATTTTGTGGTCAAGTCTTATACAAACTCATTGTATAAGATACTTCTACTCACATGTCTCCACATGAACGATTTGGATCAAATCATTTGTAACTATTACAAAGTGGGTTGTATCAATAGTGTTACCAAGATAAGACACCCAACCTTACTCATATACTATAACCCTTTAAGTTATTTCTTGAACACGATTCTCCTGTATGTCAACCACATACTGTTCAAGATTACACTAATAACCTTGGATTTTTCATATAATGAATAATATTATATTGCAGATAAAATAATCAAAATTATTATTAATTATTAAATAAATCATTAATTAAGAGGCTTTAAGGCATAAATCCCAACAGGAGCCTACTTGGAATACTTGGAGCCTACTCACTTGAAACACTATAAATATGTGTAGTATGAAGCTTTTAAAAAGATATACCCAAAAAATAATAATAATAATTCACTTGGCAATAAGAAATCTATCTCCTTTGCTCTATTTTCTCCATTGTGTTCTTGTGTTTCTTAAGTTGTTCTTGTTCACAACACGTTATCAGCACGAGCCTGATTTACCATTTTCTTTATTAAAGGTAGGTTTCTCAAATTTGTTTTCATGATTTGTGTTATGAACGTTTCATATATATACAATGCATTTATATTATATACCTCGTATTTACACTATGTATTAAACGTTGACGACCTATTATTTTATGCATGTTGACCATGTTGTTTTTAATATGTTATAGTCAAAATGTTAACTATTTTTTTTCATGATTCTATAATTGAATTCATGGTTTTTGATTCATCTTATTTTACATGTTGAGCTTGATGTGTAGTTCGATTCATAAAATTCAAATGCTCTTATCATTTTTTTGTCTAATTCTCATTAATTATTTGATGATTTTAACATAAAATTTGACCATAAGAAACACTTTGTCTATGAATAGTTCTGTCTAGACTGAGGTATTTAAGCTCATCGAAAGGGAACACCTCTACTTGGGAACTAACCTGGGAGTTGTAAATTAGTCAATTTTGTGTTCTAGGTGATGTAGTAGTTAATTGGATTTTTTTTTAATAAGTTGTTTAGTAATCTTTTCATAGAGAAAGCCTGTTATATATATTGGATATATGTTTTATAAACAGAATGCAATATAAAAATGCTAAAAAAAATTTAGTATCCATGTATGGTGTATTTATTAAAATTCTAATGTAAGTATACTTATTTCTGATAGTTTTACTATGTCAAATCTTACAAAACTAGAGTTCGCAGCTCTTGATATTAATGGAAATAACTACTTGTCATGGGTCCTCGATGTCGAGATTCATTTAGATGCCATGAATCTTAGAGAAACAATTAAATAAGGAAATAATGCAGAAGGCAAAAGTCATGATATTCCTTCACCATCATCTTCATGAGGGATTGAAAATGGAATACCTTACGATAAAAAATCCCTATAACTTATGGCAAAGTTTGAAAGAAATGTATGATCATAAAAAATTAAAAAAAAAACTGTTATTTTTGTAAAACTCGTTATGACTAGATACATATGAGGTTGCATGATTTTAAATCAGTATGCGAGTATAATTCTGCATTATTCAAAATTAGTTCAAAATTGAAATTATGTTGAGAGAAAATTACTGATGAAGATATGTTAGAGAAGACATTCTCTACTTTTCATGTATCGAATATGCTCCTGCAACAGCAATATCGAGAGAAGGGGTTTAAATATATTCTAAACTTATTTCATGTCTTCTTGTGGCTGAACAAAATAATGAGCTATTGATGAAAAATCATGAATCTCGACCATTTGGAGCAACACTATTCTCTGAAGCAAATGTTGTAGTGTCCAATAATTGTGGTCGAGGTTGTGTGGTCATGGTCGAGGTCGTGACTGCAATAGAGGAAGAAATAATAATTCATTTTGTGGTGGTTGTCATTCAAATTTTAAGAATACCACAAATAATGATGATCATAAAGGAAGATCTCCTCAAGGAAAGAGTTCTAAAAGTGTCGAAAACCAATGCTTTCGATGTGGCATGAAAGGGTATTGGTCTCATACTTGTTGTACGCCTAAGCACTTAGTAGACCTTTATCAAGCATCATTAAAGGAGAAAGGAAAAAATGTAGAAGCAAACTTTGCATTT
This sequence comes from Trichosanthes truncata, assembly GCA_033996785.1. NCBI lineage: Eukaryota > Viridiplantae > Streptophyta > Magnoliopsida > Cucurbitales > Cucurbitaceae > Trichosanthes > Trichosanthes truncata. The sequence goes on from JAWPNB010000003.1 coordinate 82,154,943, forward strand.
CAAGAAGATGATGTATTTGACCCTTCTAACACAATGCATTTAGATATTGCTGACTTCTTTGAATCTTCTGAAGAGAGAATTGATGCAATTGAAGAAGTAGGAAATGCTTCATATGAAAATGTCCAACATTAGTGCTACTTTTAATTTCAATATCTTTCTTGTATGTATTTCTAGTGTAGGCTTGTTTTTTTTCTTCTTCAAGTTCAGTTGTAAGACTTACTGTAATCATTTTTTTAATAAAGAATCATGGCCATTTCTCATATTTTAGCTTATTCAAAGATGAACAATAAAGATTTATGCTTGGCAGCACACATACTTAAAAGTAGAAAATACTTTTCCAAATTGATAATGTTTGAATCAAATTTCAATACTATATCAGGTTCTGCAAACTTGATTGAAGATTTTGGAAAAGTAAACCTTATCTTGCCTAGAGAAACAAAATTCACAATTAACAATGCTTTGTTCTCTAGCAAATCAAATAGAAACTTATTGAGTTTCAAAGATATATGTGACAATGGTTATCATGTTGAGACTAATAGTAAAAATAATATAGAGTGTCTCTATATCACATCTATTGTTTCACATGAAAAATGAATATTAGAAACGTTACCTGTTTTTTTCTTCTGAATTATATTATACTCATATACGAGTAATTGAAACCTATGCAACAATGAACCTGAGGTTCATGAATCTATATATATTCATTGTTTGACATGATCGATTGAGTCATCTTGGGCCAATAATGATGAGAAAAATATTGAAAATTTACATGGACATCCATTAAAGAACCAAAAGATTATTCAAATTAATGAATTGTCATGTGCTGCTTGCTCTCAAGAAAAATTAGTTATTATACCATCACCAGCTAAAGTAGGAATTAAATCACCTACATTTTTTGAACAAATTCATGGTGATATATGTGGACCTATTAACCCACCAAGTTGACCATTTAGATATTTTATAGTTCTAATTGACGTGACGCATCTAGCAGATGGTCACATGTGTATTTATTATCAAGTCGAAACCTTGCATTTGCAAGGTTATTTGCTCAATTAATCAAATTAAGAGCACAATTTCCTGATTATACAATTAAAAGTATTTGTCTTGATAATGCTGGTGAATTTACATCTCAAGCATTCAATAATTATTGTATGTCAATTGGGATAAATGTTGAACATCTTGTAGCTCATGTTCATACTTAAAATGGTTTAGTAGAATCATTTATAAAACGTTTGCAATTAATTTCTAGACCAATGCATATGAGAGCAAAGCTTCCAATATCTATATGGGGTCATGCAATTTTGCATGCAACATCACTTATACGCATTAGGCCAACAACCTATCATAAGTACTCCCCAATGCAATTGGATTATGGGTAAGAGCCAAATATTTCTCATCTACGCATATTTAGATGTGCAGTATATGTTTCAATTTCTTCACCTTAGTGTTCTAAGATGGGTCCCCAAAGGAGGTTAGGAATATGTGTTGGATTTGATTCCCCATCAATTATGAGATATCTCGAACCCCTGACAGGTGATATATTTACTGCATGATTTGTTGATTGTCATTTTAATGAGACAAAATTTCCAACATTATGGGGAGGAATGAAGAAGTCGGAAAATGAAATTAAATGAAATGCATCGTCATTGTCTCATTTCGATCCTCAAACATATCAATGTGAACTAGAAGTTCAAAACATAATTCATTTGCAAAATATTGCAAATATCAAATCCCATATGCATTTATAGATATTAAGAAAGTGACCAAGTAACACATACCAACTACAAATGCTCCATCTATAATGGAATTCCAACACAACAAGTTATTACAACTAATGAGTCTGTGGCACGCCAAGAACGTGGTCGACCAATGGGTTCCAAAGATAAAAAACCTCGAAGAAGAAAAGTAGTCAATAATCAAAATGATCCAGTTAAGGATGTGGATATTCTAGAAGAAATCCTGACTATGACTACTCATAAAAATATTAAAGAAAGTCATATTCTTGAGGATAATAATGAAATTTTCATAAACTATGGCATAATAGGGAAAAGATGGAACCGAAATGATATAGTTATCAGCCTCATGAAAACCTTATTCCCTGAAGAGGTTCTACCCTGTGGAAACGCTCTTTAATGGAACTTTAGCTTTAGCTGGTCGTGACCAAGAAACCACCAGTTTCGCTTGGTTGGTCGGGAATGCCCGACTTATCAATTTATCTAGTAAACTACTGAGGGCTCATGTAGCCCATGCAAGAAGCAGCCTAAATTGTGAAAACGGGGTTGTGGGAGAGCAATATACAAGCGTCATGCTGCTAGGCGAAGCGGTGGAGTGCTGCACCCAAGATGGCGAGAGTCTAATAGCCAAAAGCATCACTAGCTTACGCTCTAACTCGAGTAGCATGGGCACATGACTCATTTAGGAATAACCAATTCATGGGGTGGTTTGAGTATCACATGAAGGACTATAACGAATCTGGGTATTTGGAGTTATGAAGGTGTGGCCGGAGCACATATTGTGTTTCTTGAATTGTGCTTCTTAGCAGTTATCTGGCATTGAGTGTATTGGGATCTAGAAATATTTTGTGATGATTTTCACCTCTCTTGTTCGTAAAAAAATGTCCAACAATATTATACGAAGACAATACAATATGTATAGCACAAATCAAATGAGGATATATTAAAAGAAATAGAACGAAGCATATCTCACCCAAGCTCTTCTACACCCATGATATTGAAGAAAATGGTGAAATCACAGTTCAACAAATTTCTTTAAAAGATAACCTGACAAACTTATTTACGAAGACATTACCTACCGCAACATTCGAGAAGTTGGTGCACAACATTGGAATGAGACGGCTCAGAGATCTCAAGTGATGTTTCCATGAGGAGGAGTAAAAATATTGCACTCTTGTTTCTTGACTATGATTTTTTCCATTGGATTTTTCTAGCAAGGTTTTTTAATGAGGCAGTTGTTGAAATATATAAATAATGTACTATTTTTCCTTAACTAGGTTTTTTCCCATTAGGTTTTTTCTAGTAAAGTTTTAACGAGGCATATAATTTATATACAATGGTTATTTTACGGGGAATGTTTTTTTTTTTTTTTGAGTACAATTTTATGGGGAATGTTATAAATACACTATTATATATGGTAGATATCCATTAGATTACTTAGAGCTTATTTAGATTACTTGGAGTCTACTCACTTAGAATACTATAGATATGTGTGGTATAAAACTTTTTCTCCATTGTATTCTTGCGTTTGCGTTTCTTGAGTCCCACCAAAATAATTTTTAGACTTTAGGAATTGGGATCTTATTCTAAATTTCGCGGGGATTTGCCCACCCGTTTTCTTTCCTCTCATTTTGTTCTCACTTCTCAGATTTCTTCCTCCATTCCATTCCTCCCTTCCGGCTTCCGCCCACTCCCTTTTCTTTCTTCTCCCCTACTCTCCCTCTCTGCCGCTCACCGGCACGCCTCCTCCGCCTTTTCTCTTTCTTCTCTCTCCCAATCTCCCTCTTTACTGCAACCACACGACTGCATCAGAAGAAAACCATCTCTACTGTTGACTTCAAGAATCAGGCGCTTTCTTGGTGAGATTTCTTCTAATCTGCTAAACCTTGCTGTTCGATATTCCACGTTTTCAATCTTTCTTGGTGAGATATCTTCTAATTTGCTAAAGATTGTTGCTCATTAATGTTCCACGTTTTCTTTATTTTCTTTATTCATACCCTTAGAGCATCAAGAAATTTCAATCTGCTTTGTTCTACCCTAACCAAACCAATTTGAGTTCTGAAATTGAGCCTATACTCATACATTACATCTGTTATTGCATTGATTAGGGTATCAAAATATATTCTCTGAATAGTTGTCTATTGTAATGTCATGGATTTGAATCTGCCCTAGAAATCCTACGTCCACAAACCACAACCTGAAAACTCCATTGTACAAAACCGTTGGATGAGGATTGGGCTACAATATTGTCGCTATTGATCGCCTATCAGTCGCTGAATGCAAGGCTTTTGGCACATCTGTTTTTAGCTTTTTATTTGTATGTATCATTTCTGATTTCTGTTTTGATCTGTATCATAAACTCGGTGTGGGAGAAAAAAAAATCCTTGCAGTTTATTTGTGAGTCATGCCTTAATATTTCTTTATTACTGTTTTGAGTTTAATTTCTCCCGTTCATAAGAAGTTTATCAACGAAATTATGAGGTCTTTAACGATCGATTGCCATTGGATCGCTATGCAAAGCCGAAAGGTTATCAATATCAATGGTCCAATATTATTAACAGATCTTGCTTTCATTCAACCTACTCATGAGAGGTCAAATTATAACTTGAGCAAACATTGGATTGGAAGTGCTTTTGCTAATTAAGATTATTGGACTCTGACAGTTAGGAGAGGAAGATGTTGTAAGATCATCCAAAAAACAGGTAACTTGTATATTTTTGTTTTGGATTATGTTTGAGATCATTGATTGTTTGATGTTTGTGAAAATTTAAGAGAGTGAAGCAACTACTGCCATTTTTAATCTTTGGATTTTTCTTGTTGTCTGTTTGTCCTGAGATAATTCTTGTCTTTGGATATGTTCTCTTTTAATTGTTGTTAAGGAACCATGGGTAGAGAAGATTAGAATGTTCTTTGGTGATGAAGATTTGTTTTTGTAACGTTTCTGATGAGATTCTTTTGTAATTTTCTTCTGGGTGTAGAACTTTCTGGGTATTATTTCATATTTGCTCTTTACTAGTTTGGAAATAATTTTATATAACTATATCATGTTTCCATGGAGATGTATAGATCTTAATCCTTCTTGAATTAAAGTTTTAGAAATTATTGGGAAGGGAAGTTATGGGGGTGTTTATGCAGCTGTTGGCATGAAAATTGGGTAGAATGTTGTAATTAAAGAAAAATTGTGATATTTTTGGTCACATATTGGATGCTATTCAAATCCTTCCTGTGGTTAAGTCGTGCTTAGACTATTATGACATTATTTTATTGTTGAAATCAAGTGCAAAATTGTGTTTTGCCACCTTTTAAGAGGGAATTTAAAAACATGATGTGTTTGATTCCAGCAATGTTGGAATGTTGTTGTATAGATTAAGCATGACTTAACTACATGAAGGATTCGAATAGCATCTAAAATATGATAAAAAATATTATAATTTTTCTTTATTGCAACAACCCCAATTTTGGTGGAAATGGTTGAAAACAACTCCATAATTTCCATTATCAATAAAATCTAAAATTTTGATTAAAGACGGATTAAGACCTATACATTCCATGGAAAACATGAAATGGTTGTATAAATATGTTTTCAAATTAGTTAGAACAAAATGTGAAGTAATGCCCAAAAAGTTTTATGTTCAGAAAAGAATTACGAAAAGAATTTATTTGAATGGTTATGAATCAAATCTTAATCGTCAAAGAATGTTTTAATTCTCTTTACCCAAGGTTACTCACCAACAATTGAAAAAAAAAATTCAAATTCAAAGACAAAATTTCATAGAGCAAATCGAGGACAATAAAACTTCAAAATTGAAAATGGTTGTAGTCTATTTTCTGGAGTGCTTTTGGCATGACAAAACACTTTTGTCACAGTCAGTTGCACTTCCCATTCAAAATGATCATGTTGAAATTTAAAGTGATTTTTAAATATATATATATATATATAGAAAAATATTTAAATGCTATGTAAGAAAACACTTGGAAAAAAACACCACAAAACAAGTCTATAATTTCTTCACTCTCTTGGAATTTTCTACACTGCCATTTGCCATAGAGTTAATTTTTCTTAGGTTTATTGTTTTTAAAAAAATTTCTTTTCTCTCATCAACCGGTTGAACGATATCTTAAGTCTTTAATAATTGTGTGATTTATCTTGTAATTTTGCATCAAAATCTAGTAATTGTCATTAGAGACTTCAATTAATAAAAATTGTTGAGGAAATATGATCAAGTAATTTATTTGTTCGCAGATTGGTTGAGCTTAGAATATGGAATTTGAGTACTTGCGTAGTGTTTGAACATATCTTGCATAGGACATATGATCAAGTAATTTATTTTTTCGGGGTTATAAAATTTGCTTTTAAATTTTCTTTCTTCCAAATTATGATTTATGAGGGGTTAGGGTATCTTTTTAGGAATAATTTTTTTACAAGTATTTTGGAAACTAATCCTTACTTTATTGAATTGTAGGATCAAGAAAAAAAATCATTTTAGACAATTATATCTCAACTTTTTAATTAATAATTTTAATAATGTCATCGATTAACTTTTTTTTTTATAATTTGATTAATCAACTATATAATTTATCTTTACTATATTAAAAGGTGGGAGAGTTGGAAATTATTTTTAATCTTTATATAATTTTTAAAATTTTAAACTTGTACCCAATAATGATAAGTTTATACTTAATGTATTATATTATTTTAATTAACATTAAAACAATATTTATGTTACAAAATTAGAATTGATCGCATTAATTAAAAGAATATTCTTGAAATCTGAATCCAAAATTTTTAAATTAAAAAAAATTATAAAACTGTGTTTCTCAAAAAGACTAAGATTTCAAAAAATAATTTTGTAAAATTGTTATCAAATAAAATCTTAGAATTAAAAAATTAACAATGTTTTTAAATTATAAAATTTAAAAAGAAAAAAAGAAAAAAATGTTTTATACATCGCATACACGTAAGAGTGTTTTAGTTTTTTAAAACTGCAGAATGGTATAGAACAAAAAAAAAACTGTATTAATTTTTTTATAAAAATAATCTTATTGTTTTTTCATAAATAGTATTTTAAAGAGAAATATTCTATCGTTACTATTTTTAAAAGCATTTAATTGTTCTGTTTTCATTTATTTATTTTATATATTAATTTAAATTATCAAACATTTAAATCTATGCTTAAAAGACAATTTAAATGATAAAAAACACTAGAAAAAAAAATGCTACTTTTGCTGTGTGTTTTCTTTAATCGTGGTTTTTTTTAATAAAGTTCTTCAGCCAAATATAATTTTAAAACATCGGTAAACTTAACAAACAAACATTTTTCATTTTAGAAACAGATAGTTTTCAAACCTGATTTCCAAAAAACCATCGATTTTTTATATTCAGGCATTTTAGAAAAGAAAAAAAAAAGTCGTTTGGAAATTTCGTTAAAAGTGCTGCCATGTTAAAAAAAATAGTTCAAAATATGGTTAACCCGTGTGAAATAAATGCCTTAAAATTCGTATCTTCAAAAAAAAAAACGCTAAAATTCAGTAAAATGTTAAATAAATGACAATCATGCCTAAAATGGTAAATAAATTACGCTATTTAGATATATTTTTTTAAATAAACAAAAAAATACAAATTTTTGTTGTCGTGTTTGTTTTTTTAAAGCAATTTTTGTTGTTTGATAAGTGTTATATTGAAAATACATTCTATTCAATTGTTAAAATAAAATCTTTAATGTGGTGCAATAGTTGCTTTATTTTGTTCTCCATATTGGTGAGGACTTTTTTTTATTACTATTGTAGTTTTTGAAACTTATTATAAAAATATGATATTTTTCAAACTATTTATAAGAATATTGTAGTTTTTATTAAGTGGATGAAGGTCGTCTCTTCAAGAGGAGACGACCTACAACATGTAGCTAAAGAAGAGACGACCTTTACCTTTTTTTTTTTTTTTTAAAATAACACATGTACAGATCATCTCTCAACCCGTATTGGTTTTTAAAAAATAATAATAATATTAGTAGGTCGTCTCTTGAAGAGACGACATGCACAATTGTATATTAAATGTTGGCACAAGTGGTTGCACATGCGTTCAAGCATCATTGAGTGCATGAGTTTGATTTCTACATGACGCAAAATTGTTAATTTTTTCGTTTTATTTTTAAATTCTCAATTAAAAATGACTCATTTAAATTTCAATTTTATAAAGAAAATTGGAAAGGAAAAAAAAGTGAGTTGCGCTCAAGTTTAAATTTTCAATTAAAAATGACTTAAATAATCTTTTTTTTTTCTTTTCTTTTCTTTTTTCCTTGCCAATTTTCTTTATAAAATTGAAATTTAAATAAGTCATGTTTAATTCGCATTATGTAAGAGTCAAACCCATGCACTCAAAGATGTTTGGGTGCGCGTGCAACCACTAGTGCGAACTGCAACCATATATGTTTGTGCATGTTGTCTCTTCAATTCTATTGTCATTTTTTTTAAATCCTATCAATTTTATGGATGATAGATGTTTTATAATTTGCTGTCCATGAGAATCCTTTCATTAATGATCCTTCATACGAGAACCTATTAAAAAGTAAAAATTGCAACACTGATTCAAATTTATGGTGCAATTTGATGAAATAAAAAGTTTAAGATAAATATTGACACATCTTGTAAAAGTTAGTGAGTAAAAAATGATTTTTTTTTCTTAGCTTTTGTTTATTAAGGACTAAGGTTAGAATAAATCTTTTTTTATCAAATAATACTTGTCTACACACTAGTAAATAGAGGATAAAGAGATCTTGCTAATAATTTTGAACAACTACAAATGAAAGCACATTAGAAGGTCAATAGAAACTCTTATACTCGTGTGTAGGAAATATTATTCTTCCCCATCCTCGAAATTAATTCAAAGTAGAATTGTTTCCTCAACCTTGTCTCTGATCAAATTGAGTAATTTTCATTTTCATTTGGGGTGGGTACTCGTGGAAAAAATGGACTATTTCTACTCAATTCATTAAACCTTATATTTTCATATTATTACTTAATAACACTAATAAATTTTACATATATTGCTTAATAACAATAATAAATTTTACATATATTACACGTATTAGCTCTCTCTATCTATCTATCTATATATGTATGTGTGTGTGTGAGTATAGCTCAATTTATTTAGGCATATACTTTAAATAAAGAGGTCAAATATTCAAATTTCTACCTCCACAGCTTAATTTGTTTAGGTATACTTTAAATCAAGATGTCAAATATTCAAATTTCTACCTTCACATGTTGAATTTAAAGGAAAAAAAAATGGACTAGTTTTTGGTTGAACTCAATAAAAAAAGAAAAAAGAAATCACTAGTTTTTACATTGGAAATTTGGAAGGATCTGGAAGAAGAAGAAAAAAAAGAAGAAGAAGAAGGAGGAGGAGGAGGGTATATTAGAAAAAATAGTTTAACAAATTTCGTTTTTTTTTAAAAAAATATAATTCTGTAATATATTATTTTTTACAATTTCAATAATATATTGTAAATGTGTAAGCTTCCTTTTTAAAGGGTGTAAGCCCTAGCAAAACCCTCGTCTTTGTTTCAGCCCTCTCCCATGGCGACTCAGCTCTTCTCCCGCTCGCTCCCTAAAACCCTAATTTTGGCTTCCATGTTCTCTCGTTCCTTTCTCACTGCCACTGGAACCGCCATCTCTGCCTCTTCTCACTCCTCTTTCTCCCTTCTCCGTCGCCTACGTCCGCTCGCTGCAATAGTCGCCGCTGATTTCCGCAGACTCGCTCCGGCGCCGAGCGCGAGGGAGTTCGCCACCCGTGCCACTTCTTCGTCTCTCAACGATCCAAATCCTAACTGGTCTAACCGCCCACCCAAGGAGACCATATTGCTTGATGGGTGTGATTTTGAGCACTGGCTCGTTGTCATGGAGAAGCCAGAGGGGGAGCCCACGAGGGATGAGATTATCGAAAGCTATATCAAAACGCTTGCCATGATTGTCGGAAGGTGAAGTTTCGTTTTGGTTGATTGTATTGAATCTCTTTTTTTTTTTCACCTACGTTGGGCTGCTCTGATGATTGCATTTAATTGTGTTTCTTTTGGTATTTTAATGATTATAGTTTGAGATTTAGAACCGAATGGTGAATTGTTTCATTTTCCTGCCTGCTGAAGAAAACTAAACAGAGAAGATACTAGGGTTACGTTTGTGTCCTCTACGGCAACCATTTCCTCATGGGACTTGTCTTGTTTACCAATGTTTGAGATATTTTTCATCTGAAAAAAATGTTCAAATATATTTCTCATTTCCGAGTAAGTAATTAGACTTGCTTTCTATGGCATCTGAGCTTGTGAGGTGATTAGTGGAACTGTTTGTCTCTGATTATGTCAATTGTCTTTAGAAAAGCCATTATCAAGTACCGACTGTTTATAAGTAATATCTGAAATTTTAATAAGAGTTGGAATTTGAGACATCTGATTAGAATTGTGGGTCACTAGTCACTACAGGTACTATTTTGTTCTATTGGTTCCTTCACGTGAGGATAATTTTGCAGTATATTGAATGTCTATGTCATAAATGGTATTTGTAACTATTCGGGTCTTTGATTTTTACTGCATTTCTCTATTTGGTGTATCTTATTGTTACAGTGAGGAAGAAGCTAGAATGAAGATATACTCTGTTTCAACTAGATGCTACTTTGCATTTGGTTGCCTTGTTTCTGAAGAACTTTCTTACAAGATCAAAGGTATACCTTTATGTCTTGTTTTCTTTTGTTTCCTTGTGTTTCTTATTTCTTTCTTTTGTGTTGATTGTACTAAGTTGTACCTTTTCGTCCTCAGAGCTGCCTAGGGTTCGTTGGGTCCTTCCTGATTCATACTTGGATGTTAAGAATAAAGATTATGGAGGTAATTCCTTTTCTTATTAAGTTAAGAAAATTAGCATTTTACTTCTTTCAGTGTCTAATTTTACTGTTGGCTTTCATATCCTCGACCTTCAGTTGTAAATAGAGGTCAATAGTTCCAATTGAATATTCCTCATCTGGAGGTGGAAATGGGATTCTATGTAAGGCATGTTGTAGGCTAATATGTTGACAATGTATTGGTTTTATTTCAACTTAAAGCTGCAAAAAGTTAAATTGAAGTGCTTGCAGAGAAAACGATCTTTTTACTGCAATATTGTCATAATATTAACATTATACCATATGGAATTATACATGTTTACCTTTTTCCTAGAAAATAAGTAGTAAAATATGCAATTTGAAGTAGGAGCTTTTCCCTTTAAGAAAGTAAAGACTACAGAGGAGGTAGGTACTTGCCTCTCTGCTGAAAAGTGTTGACGCTCTTGTATGATGGTTTTAGGATCCTGTTTGATTCAGGTATCATTCTTAAGATGTCTAAAAAGCTAAGAGCTGTATATGAGATTATAATGCACTCCTGCTGGACTGTCAGCAAATGGAGCATTTCAATGAAAGCTCTAATCTTAAAGTTTCTTATCCTTACACCAGACAAACTAAATTGGAAAGCTCTTATTTCTTGCGAAGAATCTATGGTCAATTGTACAGCCAGTATCTTTCTGTTGTAACTTGTAGTGGCTTCCTTGTCTTTTGGTGAACTCATTAAATGGTGTTCTGTTGGTTCACTTCTTAAGGCTAAAACTATTTTTTGCCGTTTGGTATGGGAGTTGTACAGAACTATTATCTGATTTTCTGCGTTTTTTTTTTGGCATGTGGCAGGGGAGCCTTTTATAAACGGACAAGCTGTTCCATATGACCCGAAGTACCACGAGGAATGGATTAGAAACAATGCTCGAGCCAATGAGAGGAATAGGCGCAATGATAGACCTCGTAATTTTGACAGGTCAAGAAATTTTGAGAGGAGGAGGGAAAATATGCAAAACAGAGAATTCCCAAATGCTTCAGCGAATCCGCCTACTGGACCAAACATGAGTGGACCAGCTCCAAGTAATATGCCTCCAAACAACTTTAGCGGCAGTATGCCACCTCACAACCATGCTGGAATGCCCCAAGGCAACTATCCGGGAGCACCGCCACCACCACAGAATAACTTCAGCGGACCACCGCCGCCACCACCAAACAACTTCAGCGGACCACCGCCACCACCACCGAACAACTTCAGCGGACCACCGCCACCACCACCGAACAACTTTAGCGGACCACCGCCGCGCAACTATGCACCACCACCACCATACAACTCCGGGGCAGCACCACCACGCAACTTTGGAGGGCCACAGCAAAGCAACTATGGAGGAGGGCCACAGCCAAACAACCATTGGGGAGCACCACCGCCAAACAACTATGGTGGACCTTCAAACTCCGGCGGGCCGCCTCCACAAAACAGCTATGGAGAGATGCAGCCTAATGCTGGTGGATGGTCTAGTAATGTGCATAACAATCAACGAGGATAGTCATCAGCTGGTCAAGGAAGTCTCAAATTCATTAGTTGTTTGGATTTACTCGCTGCTTGGTTTAAACCTCAAATCCTACTGGTCACTGAGTATTTGTTCTGGTGCTACGGACGATGAGTTTAGTTTTGCTTTCTGGGTAGGCCATATGCTAAAAACTCGTTAGATGTTCTAAATGCAAGTACAGTTTAAAAGATGCATGAGATTATGTAATATTCATAATGTTATCTTTGTTTATGAAGTGGGCAATGATTTTGTCTCTTTTGGCCATATTGTTTGCAACAAACCCCTCCTAACTCCTTTATGTATTGTGGCTCATTTACTGATGTTGGCAATGACAATAGTTCTTTTAACTTTGCATTTATGTATTGTATTCAGAAATGCTTCAGCGTGAAATCTCAAGAGTCTTCAATTTGTTAATGTATTTATTAAAAACTGCTATTTTGGAAAAAACGGTCCAATCCAAACTTGGAATTTTTTGTTGATTCATAATCAACAAGTGGGTGGATCATTCAAATCTTGACTTTTTAGTTGAGTGCATATGCTTCAACCACTTTGATCATTGTTGAATGTTGTCTTTTTTCCAAATCTATTGGTGCTTGGGTCACTAATCGTATGAAACAAACACTTAATTGTGGAATTTTATAATATATTTGCACGTTGAAACTACTTCAAAAAAAATGTTGAATGGTACTTTTTACCTAGATGTTTGGTTGTATTTTTAACTTTTTAACATCTATATTTTATATGTTGTTTTAAATCCTAAAGATGCAAAGTAAATGTATATAATCTTTATATTTTGAGTGTTGAAGATGTAATCATAGATTCATAATAGATTAATAAAAAAAATCTATTTTTAGTTCAACGGGTAGAATTGTAAACCTTCAACATCAAAGAAACATCTAGGTACCTTAATCATCGAGTTATGTTGGTTAGTTGGTCAAATACTCCTACAAGTTAGGCTGGTTAGTTGGTTAAATACTCCTACAAGCTATCTAGTCAGCACCACAATTCAAATTATTTTTCGACCATAACTTTTCTTTCAATATTTTTATCAATTGCAAAAAATAATAATAATAATAATAATAGGAAAAAAAAATATCCAATTTTTTGTTTATAAATATACCAACTTTGAGCCATGGACGTGGACATGGAGCTGTTGCTCGATAGCTTATCAGAATCCAGTCTGCAGATACACTGAGTAAAACTTTTCAACTTCTTTTCACTACCTTTCTTCAAGTCTTCAAAACCCGTGAGCTGTAGCAGTTTCCTCGAACCTTTTAACTCGTGTAGAATTGAACAAGCTTCTGTGACTCCAATGGATCTAAATGTTCCAAAAATCTGCAGGAGTCAAAACAATAATTACAGAGAAGTATTGTATGTGTGTGTGTTCTGCAATAGAAGAATTACTGGAAGTGATCTTATCACGTTGAACAAAACAAAAGAACCCTTTTCACCTCCCAGTGGAAAAGTGACATTCAAAGTGAAGAAAAGTTCCTGCCTTTTAATAAGAATCACTAACATATAAAAACATAAGCTATTGATAAAATGAAAATCACCTTGGATGGGAGGAAAAGTCAACTTCAGACACCAGATATTTGTTCTTCTTGCAACCAATGAAGGTCAGTCAAAGGTTACCTTTCCGCTCCCCTGGTGCATCCGTACGACAAAGTAGAGGCTACAAGAACTTTGCAGGCTATAGATCCTGCTTTTCTATTCTTGGCAACTTGAATTTGATCTGCCAGCGAAACTTCTTTCCTCATTTGTCCTTTCTTTATAAGATCTAGATCCAGTTTTTCCCAGGATGTGTTTTGGGGTATCACTGATGCTATGCTTCCTTGAGCAGCAACTGGACCATTTATTGTAATCTTTTTGCGAATCTAGATTCAAAGACGAGTGAAAAAGGATAACATTAACAGAAGAAGACATAAAAACATAATAAGAACCTCATTATCATAAGGCTGCATTTATATCGACAAACATTTTACATTTCAGAGGGCTAACAGATTACAATGAAGAAGGCTGGCCTAAAAATTTACATTTCCAATTAGTTATGATTGGTCGGCTTTTGTTATAAATCAGTTCAATGCATGCTATCATTTTGATCCATCTGGTGGAAATGAGCATTCACAAGTTTTACATTTCTACTTGAAGAACTTCAATTTCATTCAAACTATTAAGTAAATCTACAGGACCTCACTGATAATTACCTTTTTTAGTCTCTGCTTAAGCCTTGATCTTTCAATGGCAGTCAGTTTCTTCATTTTTCTCTGGATGTCTTCTCCCTCTTTTGCCTTCCTTTTCCCCCCATTTCTTCTTCTGGAACACATTTTCATTTTCTTTGTTTTGGCATTGTCGTCCCCTTTTTCTTTCTTATGAACCCTCCCTTCGACTTTTCTCTTTTTTGCATTCTCTGCTCTCATCACTCTTAATTTTTCCTTCTCTGCAACCTGTTGAAGCTTTTGATGAAGCATTTCTTGTTTTATCTTGTCATAGCTGTCCCAGCCAAGTTCTTGTTCTTCCTTGCCTCCTTTCTTCGCAGCAACAGCTATGCTTTCCATCCATGAAAAAAAGAATGTCTCATTTAATCTCTTCTTCATTAATCTCTTTCCCCATACACGTCTGAGTGAAGAGCTAATTTTAACCTTGACCTGATCACTGCAAATAGAATAACGCACGACTGTATCTTAACAACTGCCTAGCATGTTTATACCTAATAAACAGACGAGATTTGTCTCATCAAGCTGAACAATTCCACTTGATAACGAGGAAACTCTCTCAAACTAATAAGTCTTTTGTGGCAAAGAACTTGCTTCCAGGACTGAAATAGACAGTAAAATTCTGAGGAATATTGAACATAAGCAAGGTTATTACTTGCACATGGTCAAATGCTAAATGTTGAGATTTTGAAGCCAATGGCATCAATTCTAGGACTATAAGAGTCGAGCATTTTTGCCCACAGCCTTTTAACCATACACCAGGGTAGTTACAAGTTGATCAAAGATAAGAAGCTTTTTATGATTTCAGGGTCAGATCCTAAAACGGGGTTTTTCTTTTTTCCCCTTTTATAAGAGATCTTGAAAGTAGATTGTAAGGTTTACAATTTATTCTTACATTAAACTTCTTATTCACTCTATAAAGTGAAAATGCTGCAAGAGATCTTTGCTTTTAACTTAAATATCCAACAAAATCTGAAATCGTGTGGTGTTAATTCTTCTGTTATGCAAGAGGGAAACCAGCTATCTTCAACGTTCAAGTAACTACAATGTGAGATCAATTTATGCATTCAGAGACCATAAAAAAGTTCTCGAAAATCATAAGGGCTCAAAGAAAATCATCAAAATGTACTTGCTTGCACTACTTACATGTGTCAGATACCTTTTTTTTTTTTTGAGAAAACAGATACTGTTAGTTAAAAAATTAAATAAGCTCACCAAAGTTTCATACTTTTTATATTAGTTTTTAAACTTTCAAATATTCTGTTTTAGTCCTTGAACTTTCATAAACCCCACCTTAGTTCTTTCCATTGATTTTTTCTGAATTATTTAATGCCCGGGCAGTAGTTTTCCTCCTGATTCCATCCACTTTTGCCTCCACAAAGTTCAACTTTTGTCTCGTGATTCCTTCTCTACCTTCTATAATTTTATGGACTTAACACTTTTTCATGCTATGTATTGGTGTAAATGTAAACATCCTTTTTCTAACTATAGTTTATCTTCTGTGATTTCGAATTGGACATCTTTTTTGTAATACACCTTTAGGTATTTGGAGGTTACACTCCGTTCATCAATAAAATTGTTTCCCTTCTCAAAAAAAAACTTCTAATATAATGTATCCTCATAATCCGTTAGCCGACTATCCTACCCTCCCCAATGCCTAGTCCCATCATTAGTCTGAAAATATGATGGGCATATCATATGAGTATGACCGGCTATTTTGCATCTTCTAAGTTAATGGGAAAACAGAGCATTTTTCAAGTTCATTTTGGCAATAAGAAATACAAGTGTGAAGGGTTAAGAGTGAAACCTATGAGTGCGGGGATATTCGGACATCTTCCTCCTCACCTGAAATATTCAAGGAAAAATGAAAATTTTGAAATTACAGAATATGATTGGTGAATCGATTTAAAAAATAAATGTCCATAATGAACGTGCAGAACGTGCTTTTCTTTTCCATTGCCTTTCTATGCTTATTTTTCTTTGCATGTGTATTAGATGAAAAAAAGAATAGCAGGTAGAAGAAGACCACATATAGCGAGACAATAATAGAAAATTTGCAGAAAGCCTACACTTAATCCAACAGCATCAAGAAAGTATAATTTACAGCTAACTCTGACAAGTAAGCTTATGTAGGCAGAACCTCACCTCGGGGTCTCTCAAGGCTTCGATTGTTCTTTGCTTGATTCGCTTGCGAGTTTCTGCAGATAATTATAGGTTAAAATCCCAAACTCCACCAAGTATAACCTGTATCCACTTAAAATTCACCACTCCTAGAGGACCTACTAAATGTTCTTACCCAAGTTGTGTTTCTTGCCCTTGTTCCATGGTACCTTGCCTTTATTTGCCAGTCCTATTTTTCTTCGTCTTTGCCATTCCTTGTCATTTTCAGTCTCAAGATTTTCTGGACAATCATCATTGTCAATCTCTCTGCTTGAAACCTGCTTCTCAAATGAACCTGAGGAACACTTAGACTTGTAGCACTTGCCAGCGTCGGAATTTCTACCCTCATCAACAATGAACAGCAAGGATTGAGAGGAATTTGTTCTGTTGAAGATATTGAAAGGAGAAAATAATGGACCATTCCTGAATATAGATATCTGCTGATTCATTGGCACAGCATTTGATGGAAGATTGATGTTGGCTACTGGGTAATAGAAAATCTTGCAGATAGCAGAATTTGGAGCAAGATTAACAGAGAATGTTGCACCTGATAATCTCCTGTTGTACATTCAGAAATGCAATAAGATAAGTATGTCTTGTAAAAAGAGAGTTGTAACATCTTATGTTTTTTCCTTTCGACCCTTCAAAGAAGAACAGCATTCTCAATTTTAGTCATAATCCTTCACTTCTTTCTGACTAATAAATATTAATGGTATAAATTAGTCAACGAAAAATAATGTATAAAAGGTTAAACATCACTTTTTTAACTCTATGCTTCAAATTTAGTTTCAATTTAGTCCTAGTACTTTTAAAAGTTCCATCTCATCCTAGTTCCAATCGTTTGATTGTTGCTTAGATGTACATGTGCACGCTATCACCCAGGAGTGACATAAAGATAATATGGAAAGTTATCTATGGTTCAATTCCAAAATGAGTAACATAAATCCAACAGATATTGGTGGTTGCATTCCAAAATGAAACTAATTCTAACTTTCTTTATTGTTTCCAACCAAAATATTGTCCTAAAGCCTAGCTTAAATTCATGTTTTTCTACTAATATGACCTGCCAATAAAATAAACATTTGCTATATTTTCAGATTTCCCATAACCATTAAGCAAAAAAAAAACAAAATCTCAAAAGCAAACACGAGCATAGCTAAGCGGTTAAGACATCAAGGCCAGAGGTTCAAACTCGTTGTCCCCCATAGTGCAAATTATCCTAATGGTTAAAGTACACTAGTAGCAACGAAGAAGATAATAAGGTTCTAAAATGCAGGAGAGTACATTGAGTCACATTGCCCTTCAACGTCACTCAGCCTTCACAATACTGACGAATGCACGCAAAATAATTTTTTAAAAAAATCGAGGAAAATGACGCCCATTTAATCTTTTGATATGGGGAGGGGAAATTTTGGAAATAAACAGAAAGAACTGTGCCGAAACTTTCATGACCACTTCCTTGCAATCTAAAACAAAGATAATAACGGGGGAAAATCTGGCCGAGACTTGGACTCACAAATCACAAGGGGAAACAGAGAAAGAATACAAAATTTCGTTAAACCCATACAGAGATATTTCCGGCGAGCTTGAAAATGTAGGAGAATGGAGAAGAAGTTACATGTGAATGTATGGCATTCGAGTGAAATGGCAATCGATAAGGTGAAGACCGATGAAGAAACCGGCGACGGAGAGTCAGCGTCCGAAAGGGGCTTGCAGAAGAAAAATCCGAAGAACCCACAGCCCAATGCCCACAAAATCCAGAATCGAACATTTGGTTTAGTGATTTTCTTGGAATAAATGATCAAATTTCACTCTGAAACTGAAACCATCGTTGTTGCGCGCTATAATTTGTATAAACCATTGAAATTTGGTGATTGGATCGGATTAGCTTGCTTCAAATCAAATGGCCGTAGCTGTCTGTCTCTGTTTCCGAATAAATTTTGAGAGAATTAAAATTTAAGAAGTTGTTTGGAGTGAGAGTTATAATAACCGGTGTAATACTTTGCATTCCAAATACAGACTATTATAATATCATACTAAACAATTCTGTATTTTAAATAATATTATACTATTTTACAGACTATTATAACCCATGTTATTATAACTCACTCAGTGCCCCAAACAGCCCCTAAGGGGCTGTTTGGGGCAAGGAGTTGCAGGGAGGAGTTAATATGTCTGGGGAGTTAGGAAGTCTGGGGAGTTAAAAAGTCTGGGGAGTTAGGAAGTCTGTGTTTGGGGTGCAGAGTTGTTTAGTCTGGAGTTAGGAAGTCTGTGTTTGGGGCAATGAGTTGCAGGGAGTAGGAGTTCTGAAGTCTGTGTTTGGGGTGCAGATTTGTTAAACCTGGAGTTCTGAAGTCTAAGTTGATTTTATATAGTTTTTTTCTACAATTTCTCAAAATTTCATTCTTAAGAATTTGTCCTCATAAATTCTAAGATTGCGATTTTTTGTTTTTATTAATTTATGTATATTTTACAAATTTCTTTAAAGTAAAAAAAAATAATTTTGAACAAAATACCCCACATTCTTTTTTTCAATATATCTCACATTAATTATTTATTTATCTTGGATAGTTTTCAAATAAAAGAGTCTTACAATACTTTTTAAAATATTACATGTGATTTGGAAATATTTCAATCCATTAATTTAAAGAGATTCAAATAAACTTCAAGATTTTTACGTTTTTATTCTTTCAATTATAGAAATAATATAGATTTGTTTCCGTCAATCCTAAAATTGGGATTTTAAATTATATTATTTTATGAATATTTTATAATTTTATTAAAGACTTGTTTTCATCAATTTTAAAATTTTAATTTAAGATTTGTTTTTCAAGCTTAATAAAATAATTTTTTTACATAATTTAAGATTTTTTTTTTCTACATAATCAATGTAATAAATTATCTAAAGTTTGATTAATTTGAAAATAATATATTCTTTGAAGTTTTAAAATAACTAAGTTAAAAATAAAATATCAAATATTTATGCTATTTTAAAATAATTAAGTTCAAAATGAATATATATGTTTTTTAAAATCATTCAAAATGAATATTATACATACTTTTGTTCAAAATACTATATATTTATGTTATTTATTGTAATAATTTTATTTTATTAAGTTTGGAATGAGAAATTGTTTATCTTTTTACTTTGAATATGATTAGTTTGAAAATCAAAATTTTTTAATACGTTAATCTTTTTTAATACTAATTTTCTAAAATGTAATACGGGTTAGTTTAAAATATGCTTTTCTTATCTTCAAATCATAAAATTATATATATTTTTGAGCTATTAATAAAAAAAAAACTTAAAAAAGATGAGATTGTTCTTTGTTATAAGTAATTTTAGTTGAAACTTAAAAAAAAATTGTAGATGACAAATGGAAGAAGTGAAATAGGAAGATTTTTATCAATTAAAAAAATTGTTATGTAGTACTATAATTTATATTAAAATTTCAATTTAAATAATAGTATCATGTCTAAAACATTCTTATATAATTTATATTTAAAAAAATTAAAATTATAGAATAAAAGAAAAATATTTTTGTTAAAAAATTGATTAAAATTATAGAATAAAAAAATAATTATCTATATTTAATTAGTAATTAGTAACAATGATGAGAAAATTTATATAAAAAATAAAGAAAATTTTTCAAATTAAGAAATTAAAAAAAATAATGTAAAAAAAATAGAGAGAGAAAGGAGAGGGGAGAAGAGAGAGATGTATGAGTGAGGTGAGGTGAAGAAAAATGAGATAAGAAAGTTGTGGGACCCATAATGAGGAGTTGGGGAAGGAGTTAATAAGTTTGTGGGGCCCACAATTGGGAATTGGAGAAGAAGTTAATAAATCTGTGGGGTCCACAATAGGAGTAAAATTATCCTTGGGCCAAACAAGGAGTTGGGGGGAGTTATTAACTCCTACAAACTTTACTCCCCCAACTCCTCAATCCAAACACCCCCTAAGAGTATACATTTGTAATCCTTTGATTTTTTAAAATTATGTTTATAAGTTTTTTTTTTTTGAAATTATGTTTATAAGTACTTCTACTTTATTTGTTTTGTTACTTTTCTTTTTTTTTTTTTAAGTTTTCAAAATTTTATTTTTGTTTTTGGAATTTGACTAATAATTCAAATATTTTCTTAAGGAAAATTAAACTTGTCGTAAATAAATAATGAGAAAACAACACAAATTTCAAAAATCAAAAATTAAAAATCAAATGGAATTTGACTAATAATCATAATCCCTTGTTTGGTACAAAATTTGGAAGGTTGACCATAGAAATGAGTTGTTCCCTTGAGTTTTATATACCCATGAGTAAGGGTATTTGATACAATTGCAAAAGCATGAGTTTTCTTTATGTCCTTATACTTTTTTTTTAATTAATAATGTATATTTTCAAACTTATTATAAAAATATTGTATTTTCCAAACTATTTATATTAATATTGTTGTTTTAATGGCGTGGATGGTTGTCTCTTATACTCGGCTTGATAAGAGACAACCATCATCCCACGTATGGAGAAGAGATGACCATGTCTGGTAAGAAAAAAAAAAAGGACAGCTAGATGGTCATCTCTTAGTTCACATAAATTTTACCAATAATTATAGTTGGCATATTGGACAATTGTTCAATTTAAAACGTAAGAGGCCCAAGTTCGAGTATTGTGGAATGTATCTTCATTTTTTTTAATATTTTAAGTAAATTGAATATTATATTGTAATTTATTATTTTTTCTAAGAAATTAACATTTATTTAAGTATTAATTATTTAAATATTTTATTTTCTAATATGAGTGATTTTCCATTCTCTCATATTTATGTATTTTTCTTTATTTATTTAAAAAGAATTACATGATAATTTTGTACAACGTGATAATTTTATTTAAAATCAACTCAAAATGATGCAAACGAAGTTGTTCTTCTCCCAAACTCGATTACAATATAATATTTAAATATTAATACTTAAAAGAAATTTCAATTTCTTAAAAAAAGAATAAATTACAATATAATATTCAATTTACTTAAAATATTAAAAAGAAAACTGAAGATGTATTAAAAAAATTGAAGATATCTTATTTGATTTAAATAAAACAAATAAAAGAACGAAAAAAAATAAAGAAAAAAATTGAGGAAAAAAAAGAAAGAGAGAAAGCAGAGGAAAAGAAGAAATAAAAGTTGAAAACTGCATTCCACAATGCTCAAACTTGGGCCCCTTACATTTTAGAGTGAACAATTGATCAATATACCAGCGTAAGTATTGGTAAAATTCATGTGATGGTCGTTTCTTCCTCCACGCCACTAAAACAACAATATTAATATAAATAGTTTGGAAAATACAATATTTTTATATTACGTTTGAAAATCTATAATATTAATAAATAAAAAAAAGTCCTAGGTCCTTCTCTTTCTCTATTATTTTAAATACATTTATTTATTATATTAAAATTAATTTTATAATTAACCATATTATATAAATTTTATTTTATAATAATGTATTAAACTAATCTAATTGATTATTCACTTGTAATAAAGTAATCGCCAAAGTGAGCATAGCTCTATACTCTCCTCTTGAGGTCGGATGTTCAAATCTCCCGTACCCCACATTTGTTGTACTAAAAAAATGAATCATCATTTATAAAAAGGGAAAAAAAATCAATTTTTACCCTTTGTTTTTTGTTAAAATTAGTGAAAATTGAATAGATGGTAGAAATTGCAACATTTAACCAAGTCTAGGATTTAATTTGATGAAACGATGACATGTCTATCAAAGAGTTCACTAATTAATGCATTATAATTATATAAAATTTGTAAAATTAATCTCATCAAACAGACAAAACTATCATTTATTATTATAAAAATTAAAATCTTAAGTGTACACCAAACACAACAATCAATGATTCTCATGCATTTTTTTCCTAGGCACATAAAAAATCTTGAAGCAAACGACGACCGCTTAGAGTACTAGTTGTCGTAGATAGTAAAATATATTTAAATTTGTATGCATAGCTCAACGATTATTGTCGTGTAGTCTTTTATGAGATTGGTGGTTCAAATCCATGTGCCTCAGATTTGTTGTTGAATTAAATCTAAAATTTAACAAAATTTCAAATGAAAAGAGGGCTTGATTGGGCTTTCAAAAAAGCCCACGGGCCCAGAAAAGTCCGCACCGACATTGGGCATGGGCCCAGCCCAATTAAACCGTTATAGAATCAGCTGCCCGCATATCGTTTCAATCCTCTTCGACTCAATATCGTTCCAAGACTCGGATTAGGGTTTAGCTTCGCCTTCTTCGTCTTCTACTTTCACTATACACTTCTAGGGACCTCCTTCTTCGTCTCGTCTCCGCCATGGACGTCACCAAGAAGCGGAGGATGGACGAAAATGGCGTTGACTCATCCGACAATTCTTTCTTAAGAATTACCCCCGAAGACGCCCGCAAGATCATTGATCGTTTCACTCCGGACCAGCTTATCGATATTCTCCAAGATGCAGTTTCGCGTCACATGGATGTTCTTGATGCGGTTCGATCTATTGCCGACCGAGATGTCTCCC
The DNA here is from genome assembly GCA_033996785.1 of Trichosanthes truncata. Taxonomy (NCBI): domain Eukaryota; kingdom Viridiplantae; phylum Streptophyta; class Magnoliopsida; order Cucurbitales; family Cucurbitaceae; genus Trichosanthes; species Trichosanthes truncata. The sequence goes on from JAWPNB010000003.1 coordinate 82,177,993, forward strand.
AGCGGAAGCTGTTTATTCGGGGTCTTAGTTGCGATACAAGTACAGAAGGTTTGCGTTCTCTCTTTTCCGCGTATGGTGAGCTTGAAGAAGCGGTTGTTATTATTGACAAGGCGACCGGGAAATCGAAAGGGTATGGCTTTGTGACTTTTAAGCATGTTGATGGTGCTATACTGGCTTTGAAGGAACCGAGCAAGACGATTGATGGCCGCGTTACGGTGACGCAATTGGCTGCGGTGGGAATTTCCGGGCAGAATTCGAACGCTGCAGACTTGTCGTTGAGGAAAATTTATGTGGCAAATGTTCCGATGGATATTCCGGCCGATAAACTGTTGGCACATTTTTCGTTGTATGGAGAAATCGAGGAGGGACCGCTAGGGTTTGATAAGCAGACGGGTAAGTGCAGAGGTTATGCTTTGTTTGTGTACAAAAAGCCAGAAGGGGCTCAGGCAGCTTTGGTGGATCCAATCAAGACGATTGATGGAAGGCAGTTGAGTTGTAAATTCGCCAACGATGGGAAGAAAGGGAAACCTGGTAGTGGGCCGGATGGAATTCAAACGCCGGGGGCTGGTCAAGGGAACGTGCATGGAGATGGTATGCCTATGGCTCCTCCATCGGCAATGCCCGGTTCAGGTGGACAATATGGTGGGCCGGGAGGCATGGGGTCGTATGGAGGCTTTTCTAGTGGGCTTCAAGGGGCGCAGCCACTGGGTCATCATCCACTCAACTCGTCAATGGGGCCGGGACTATCTTCTGTCGGTGGTCAGGCTCCATCTTCGTTGGGCAGCTCCGGCGGATATGGCGGCGGGCCATATGGTGGTGGGTACGGCGGGCCCGGGTCCTCAATTTATGGCGGTATGGGAAGTGTAGGTGGTGGATTGGGCGGAGCTGGGGGTGCTTCATCTCTGTATAGGTTGCCACAGAGTTCGGTTGGAATGCCTTCTGGTGGTTATCCGGATAGTGGGCATTATAGCATGTCATCAGCATCTGGGCATCCAAATCAGCACCATCAACAGGCGGGAACATCACCAGCACCACGTGTTCCACCAGGAGGAATGTATCCCAGTGTGCCACCTTATTACTGAGGTATTATCGTTTTCATTCATACTGATAATTATTGCACGAAGTCTGATTTTAGATTAGTTATATGATAACGCATACCTTGTTCTTATTATTCTTCACGTTTGTTCGAAAAACTACTTCGTTTTTTTCCCTCTGCTTGATGGTGTTTATATCCTGGGTGTTCTTCCCTTACTAATTTTAGTTTTATCGCTTTCAGCATTCTAGATTACTGTGGATGCATGTTTTGCCTGCAAATTTATGTTTTCTGGTTGTTGCACATTTAGTTTTTGCTTGTATAGCTTGTAAAAGTTTACTTTAGTATCTTCTGTGTCCGGCTTGTTGTCTGCGTGAGTAGTGTGTTTCAAGCAGTATGCAGTTCTCTTAATAAATCCATTTCATCTAGTTATTATCAATGTGGACTCTTTTACTATCGAACCTTGTGATTTGATGTCAATATGCATTTTTGATTTTTGTTTCTTCGTTGGTTTTGGCTTGCACCGATCTTTTTAGGCATTTCACTTTCACCTTATTCTGAATATTTGTGTACATCTGATAATATTTATATCTGTGTGGTCATTATTTGCGTTGGATTCCATTTGCATGCGGTTTCACTTGTTCATGAATTATGTTGTTAGAACATGAAACGTAGATGTGAATGATAAGGCTAAAGGGCTTTCTCCCCTTTGAGTGAGAGTTACCCAACTTGAGTTACGGGGGCACGAATGATAGTGATTTTTCCCCAGAAAATTTTAAAAAATAAACTAAAGGTATTGAAATCTTATCTCTTCTATTTTGCCTGTTCTTTCTTGCCTTTTCTTTTCTTCCTGTTATACGTTCATTTGTATCTGGAAAGAGACAACATTCTCATCTTCTCCTCTCTTCTTTTATATATATTTTTGTCTTGTTTATAATGATGTAAGAAAGCACTTCCGATAGTACTGCAACTTATCCCTTTATTAGTTCATATTACGTTACTTTGGAAAGTTGGATTTTTGAGAATGTTTATTTCATATTCTCATAGGAATTAGTTTTTGTATGTATTTATTCACTGCTAAAGTTGATTATTTCTGGAATTACTGTAATCAAAATTGCTTAGATGTTGACCTTTGTGGTTTCCTGGAGCATTTTTCTCTATTAACATTAACAGGTGAAGAGAGTGTTGGTTTTATGAAGCACCTAATCTTATTTATCTCAAATAGTGATTCCAACTTAATGCTAGTGCCTGTGAGCTGGGTTATATATATTTATTTGTTTATAAATTATCACTTATGTTTCAAGTCATTTAACCATAAGGATATGGAAATTGATAGGAGGAAGGTATTCTTTATTCATTTACTCTCTGAGGGAAATGAAGCCTTCGCTCTTCTACATCCTGTCCTGGCCCTCCCCCATCTTCTTTTAACCTATCATTTGGATTTGGGGAATGAAGACATTCTCATCTTCTATTCTCTGTTATATACATATTTTTCTCATACATAATATCTGTTTCTTATCCTGAACGCTGCCATTTGTACTGCAGTTTATCCTCTTCCTTTTTTTTTTTTGACAACAGTTTATCCCCTTTGCTCATAATATGTGGCCTAGAAATGTCAGATTTTTTGAGATTGTTGGTTTCATATTGTTAGAGAAGTTGTTGAATGTATTTATTTACTGTTAAAGTTGATTGTTTCTCTAATTGTAGTAATCAAAATCTTGCCTTTGTGGTTTACTGGAGAATTTTACATTGTTTACAACTGAAGGAAGTGTTAGTTTATTTGAAATATTGTCAAGTCCTTTCCCTGTCTGGCCTATTCTCTTAAGACTCTTGGTCTGTAACTCTATTCTTGTACCTTTTTTTTTTATGCGGGATGTATCTTGGTTTACCTTTTGTCAACTTATTGAGTGTACTTCAGTGTAGGAAATATGTTAATCTACCATTTTTCACCTTTGTAATTCTAGTAATCTAAGGTTGCGATTTTGGGTATTATTGCTTTTGGGCATTTCATTTGTAAATATGCATATTGGTCCACTTTACAATGTTAATGCTATCATGCCTTTTTGCATGCCTTTATAATTTTGGTTTCTTGTTAAAAAATGCCTTTATAATGTGAGAGTTTTGATTAAATCTGCCGTATTTCCCTTTGAGCTGTTTATTTTTATGTTAACTATCTGTATTTAAATTTCCTTTTTTATTATTAGTGGTTTTTAGTAGGGTAGACGATTGTTTTAATGAAATGTTTGAATTATTTGCTTTCGCTTAGCATGACCTTTTCTTGTATGATTGAGTGTAGTGATGAATTTAGTTAAATGGGTTTCTGATTCAGGTTATGATGCTTGTTGGGCGCAGATGCTTTATGTGCTCTGGTGATTGCGTTGATTGCAGACTGTAACTCTGGTTTGATGAATGCATTAGCTTTGCTTGTGGCCTCTGCTGTTTAACTGCACCTTTGAGTTGTTCATTGATAATTACTGGTAGTCAAAGAGACAGAGTTAGAAAGTTAGATAATTTTTGTACTCTACCCAATGACTTATTTGTGCTATTTGACTTTTCTACTAGTAGTAAATTTAGTATTATATGAGACATGAGTACTATTTGCTCTAGTTATTGTAGTTTTGTCTGCTTTCTATTGCTTTCAAATTATGTGGACAATCTTTTCTTTCATCTTTGTCATTTACTGAGCTTGTACTTTTTCCCTCCCAAGCACTTATTACTTGGCTTCGGCACCTTGATTTGAGTATTTCAACCTGCTATAAGAACATTGTGTTTTCTTTGTCGTTGCTTTTCTGCTGAGAACTTTTGGATCCTTTGTAGTTATTGTTATCTAGTGGTTTCTACTTCTCTTCCATTATTATTGTCATACCTTTGGATTGATTTCCATGGTGGTTCTGTTGGCTGAACTTAGTGTTTTGTATGTCCATGTTGTATGGATCCACTTCTATGCTGCTCTGGTGTGTGTATCTGTTTTAAAGGAAGTTGTTAGAGGCACAAACTTTGTCAATTTTGGATTTGACTGTTACTTGAAGCCCTTTTTGTATCTTATCTTTGATGGATAAGGTTTTTTGAGTTATGGATTGTTGAGATGATATTTTCACTTTTAAGCTTTGACTTTAGTTGTATCTCATTGATGACTAAGTGCATAATTGAACTGGATGCTTGGACCAAATACATGTGTGCACAGTGATAGATTGAGTTCATATCTGGTACAACCAATTGCTTGTTTAATTTTCTGTTCTGTAGTTATTAGACTCACGTTGGCTTGGTTGATGGTGGGTTGTGTGCGGTGTGTTTTATGGATGTCGATAAGATTTGTTTCTCGTTGTTTTTTTTATTTTCTTTCACGTGTTGAAAGAAAATTATTATAAGCACACATACATGCCTATAATATAAAATATGAATGCAAGCATATTTCGAGCTTGCTTTCTTCCTCCTTGAGCTTGTGTAATGATCAGTAACTTTTTTAAGTGAGGAATAAGGTTGTGAAAGTTGAATCTTGATTTGTTTCCCTTCATTTTGTGGAGGGAGATGATGGGCTTGTAGTATTTCATTTTTAGCTGGAGTTTTAGGTGTTAAAAGATGTGTTTGGTCTGTGTTAATGGGTTTGTAAGAGCTTGTTCATAGAAATTTGTGTCTTGTTTGGAGGCTTATAATTTTGTTGAAGTGAAGCGTGGAACTTGTAAGATGGATTTGGTGTTATTGTAATGTTTGTGAGATTAGCAAATGTGTTTTCCTAAATGTATTGGGTTGCAAAATCTAAATCTCTGGCTACTAAATCTTTATTAGGTTGTCTCTCACACAATATTTTGGTTTGTCTTCTTCTTCTTCTTCTTCTTCTTTTTTTTTTTTTTCTTTTTTTTTTTTGGTTGCTTTTGTGTTTGGTGGAATATGAAATGAGATGACACAAATGGACATCAATCATCCCACTGGGCACATGTTTTGGTGGAGGACTTCACTTAACCTTGCTGGGGAAATTTGACAAATCCTTTCTAAGGCAACCAATTGAACTATTGTGAAGCCCATGCAGTTGACTCCTGGCTTCTCTCTGTACTCTAAAATACTATTTATTTATTTTTTATTTTTTACTTTTTTGTTTGAAATTATGGAGTATATAAACATTTCTTTTGGTTCTTGATAAAATATAATTGTATGTGGCAATTATTTTTGGTCATTATATTTGGTGATACACATCGTGGCTTGATTTAAAATACCATCTTTTTGTATAATTATAACCTTTTTTTTTTTTTTTTGCTTGGGAAGGAAATGAAAATATGGTCATACAAATATTCTCATGGTTAAAGAACTATTGAATGTGTGTAGGTTTTAAAGATGAATCGTTGGATGGTACTTTGAAGATTAAAATATGATAGTAGTACCAATAAATTGTAATCTTTATGGGACGTTGAAACTGTAATGAAAATGAAAATTGCTGTAGTAGTTAATTCTTGAGAAAAATTAGCTTTTTGGACTTTGAGATTTGAGTATAGTTTTCATTTGGTTTCTAGGTTTTAAAATGTTACACTTTTACTATGAATTTTGAGTTTAGTTTTTATTTGGCCTTTGGGTTTCAAAATGTTACATTTTTACCCAATTTTGATTTTAGTTTCTATTTTGTCTTGTTTCAAAATTTTGTATGTGTTTTATCCTGGTTTTTTATTTTTATTAATGCTCACTGTTAATTTATTTATTTATTAATTTAATTCTTTTAAATTAATTATAACTGAATTAGATTAAATTGATTTTCACTACTTTTTCATTACTATTAAAATTAGTTAAAAAATTCTACATTGTAATTATTTTAAATTAATTAATGGAAAGTCAACATAAAGTACTAAAGGTGAGCATTAATAGTGAAAATTCAATTCATGGGTAAAAGTGAAAATCTTTAAATTTAGGAACTAAATGGAAATTAATCTTGAGTTTAACTTAAAACTCTAGCGTAAAAATGTATCATTGTGAAATTTAGGGACCAAATGAAAACCAAATTTGAAAATCAAGAATAAAAATGTAATATTTAAACTTAGGGAACAAAGGATAATTGTTTCCCCTTAATTCTTTAGTTATGTGTCAACGTAATCCGGACACGGGATAGATTGTCTTGATTTTGTAAAAGATATTAAAATGAGTCAAATATTATTTGTTCAAGTAGTGTATTTATGTCTGGATGATTAGACTTTTTTTTAAAATGATTATTTTAGTTTTAAATTTTGGTTAAAGTGCTAGTTTTTTTTTTTTTTTTTCAATGGAACTAAAGAGAAGTGAGGGAAAAAACTATTAATTAACCATTATGGTCAATAATGGCTAATATAAATATTAAAAGACTTGGATAAAATGAGTTTAAATTATGGTCGTAATCTATCTAGAATTTTAAATTAGGAAATCAAATATACTAGGATCTAACAATTATTACGTTCTGTTGCAAGAAAAGAAAAATACTTCTCATTATAAAGTGATAAAAGTTCTAGGTATGTTTGAGTACCTTAGCAATATTATTAATTTATAATATATTAAAAAATAGTTTATTTGAATAAAATTTTAAATAAAGCAGGTAAAATAATTTTAAAGCCTGTGATTTGAAATCTAAAAAATGACTTTGAAATTAAGGGACTAAATTTTTATTTTTTCAAATTTTATCAAGTCAAGCAAAATCTAACAAATATTTAAAACAAGAAGTTTACCTATATAGCCTTTTAATATATACTTATTAATAATAAAAAAGGAACAGAATATGAAAAGGTTAAATTAGTCATTTACTTTAAAATTCTATAAAGTCCTAAGTATTTAAAATCACACACGATTATTTTATTTCATAATAGTCGACAACAAATTTATTTAAAATCAGTCAGGATTTGACTTAGAATATAGCGATCTATTTTCATTTTATGCTTTCAAAAACAGATCTAGAATAAAGATCACAAAATAACATTTTATTTACTATTAGAAATTGTTTTAAAAAATTTTAAAAGCATGAGATCAATATTTCCGAATCTTTTGTAGGGATGGAAATATATTATCTACCTATCACCTCTCTCTAAATAAATTTTCTATTAAATTCTTTACAAGAGCCAATATATTATTTAAAATAGTAAATAAATAATAATATTTTTAATGAAAATATTATACTTTTTATATATTTATTAATAATTAATTATCTTTAAAAATAATTTAAATTAAATGAAATATTAGTAAATGAGTTTTTTCGGAGATCAAATAATATTTGTAAAAGTTAATTTAAACAAACAAAACCAGAAATATATATATATATATATATATATATATATATATATATATATATATATATATAATTCTTATTAGAATATTTTTCTGTTATATTTATAAAAATTAAAAAAAAAAATCTAACCATATAGCCGACTAAAGAATATTTGGGGACTTAGACGAAAACTATTATTCTAATATTTGATTTCTTTCAAACAATAATTATGTTTTATCCCGTACAATGGCTATTAAGCTTGCTAATGCTATAGGAATGTTTGAGGATGTGGAACAGACATCTGAATTTTGTGGAGGTGAAAGTCTTAGAGTGCGAACTTGGATAGATATATCTCGGCCTCTCCGTAGAGGGGTTAAAGTTAACATTGATAGCTCTATAGACGGAAGTTGGATCCCTATAAAATATGAAAAACTTCCAGAATTTTGTTCCTATTGTGGAAGATTGAATCATGGTTCCAAAGATTGTGAATTGTTGTTTGGTGAAGAAGGGGTGAGGAATAATTTGAAACCTAAATATGGGCCATGGTTGAGAGTTGATAGTAGACAGAAGATGGGTGCTAAATTAAAGAAGGGAAGTTCTTCTCCTAAAGGAAGTTCAGGGGAAAAGGAAAAACATGAAAATGGAAGTTGCTTCAATGATGATGTAAATAATGAACTGGTTGTTAAAAGCAAAGAACACGAAGGTGAAATTGATATGCAGGTTATAAAGAGTAATGTTGAACATGAAATTTCATCTCAGGAACTAAATAAAGAAGAAAAGGACAAAACTATTCCTAGGCAGTTGCAAACTTCATTTAGTGCAGAGATAGGAGATGGATTAGAAAGGCCTGAAAGGAAGGAAGAAGTTATAAAGGGAAGTATGAATCAGATGGAAGTACGGGAGAAGAATGGAGAGGCAAACCGAAAATATAAAAAATGGGTTAGGAAATCGAGAGTAGAGGAGGAAGGAATGGATCAGGAAACTTACTCTTGTGGAGGTAAGAGAAAAGAAGTTTTACATATGGATGATAGAGTGAGCAAAAAACTGAAGGAATCAAAACTTATCTCAGGCGAGAATAAAGAAGTTGTGTCAATATCGGCAGAGGCTGTGAATCAGCCCTGCCGGGAGCCATGAAAACGATATGCTGGAATGTCCAAGGGATGGGGACACCGAGGACATTCCGTGAAGTAAGTGACACAATTAGTCACTTGAAGCCCCAAATTTTGTTTTTATCTGAAACAAAATGTAATGTTACTGAGATGAATAAATTCAAATCAAAGATGCAATATGCTGGATGTTTTGCCGTTGAAAGTAAAGGAGCAAGTGGAGGTCTTTGTGTCTTATGGAAGGAGGAGGTTGATCTAAAAATCCGTTCTTTTTCTATGCACCATATTGATGCTTTAGTTGTTTGGCAGGAGAAGAAATGGCGATTTACTGGTGTGTATGGGCATCCAGAAGGCCGACATAGGAAATACACTTGGAAATTGATTCGACGGCTACATAATTTTGATGATTCGCCATGGCTGGTTGGTGGTGACTTTAATGAGATAATGTGGTCTCTAGAAAAGAAAGGAGGTGCAAATCGAAATCAATCACTAATGGCAAATTTTCGAGAGGTGCTTGAGGATTGCAACTTGCGTGACTGGAGTTTTGAAGGAGATGAGTTTACTTGGTGTAATCGACATCATGGAAGGGGACAAATTTTTGAAAGATTGGACAGGTTTGTTGCTAATAATGCTTTCGAAGAACTGTTTGAAACGGCAGTAGTTCGACATCTAGATTGGGACTGTTCTGATCATAGACCCATTGAAATGAATTTTGAAAGAAGTAATGAGATTAAGGATAAGTTGCTGGCTTTTAGATCTTTCAAATTCAATGCTCGTTGGGTTAACTACCCTGAATGTCGTCAAATTATTAAAAATGTTGGTAAATGGGAAGGTCCAAGGATTGGTGTTTCAAACTTTGTCTCAAATCTTAGAGGCTGTGCATCAAGTTTGAGTAAATGGGGAAAACGAGTCAATAGAGAACTTTTTTATAGAATCAAGTTAAGGAGAGCTGAGTTACAAGAAGCTTATAAACAATCAGATTTGGTGGATTTTGCTCTGATTAATGAAATTGAAAAGGAGTTAAGTGAGTTACAAGAAGAGGAGGAAATATATTGGAAGCAGCGATCTAGGGAGGATTGGCTCCAATATGGAGATAGAAATACTAAGTGGTTCTTCTATAAAGCATCAATGAGGAAGAGACAAAACGAAATAAAGGGGATTAAAGATGCAAATGGGAATTGGACTGAAAATTCATGCCAAAGAGACAATATTTTCATTACATACTTTGAATCCATTTATTCTTCTTCAAAACCTTCAGATGATGAGCTAGATGGTATTCTCAAATACATTCAGCCAGTGATAACTGATGAGGTGAATAAAAAACTGCTAGCACCATTTAGTAAACTGGAGATTGAAAAGGCTTTGCAACAAATGTTGCCTACAAAAGCCCCGGGCCCAGATGGATTTCCAGCACTGTTCTATCAGAAATTTTGGGATCTAGTTGGTGGAAAAACTGTGGAATCATGCCTAGAAGTTTTAAATCAAGGTAAGTCTGTTCGTGATTGGAATAAAACTCATATTGTTCTTATACCAAAAGTTCAATCACCTACGTCTGTATCTGATTTTCGACATATAAGTCTTTGTAATGTGTCTTACAAACTGGTATCAAAAGTGCTAGTGAACAGACTTAAAGGAATTCTAAGTGATGTTATCTCAGACAATCAGTCTACTTTTATACCAGGGAGAGCAATTACTGATAATATTATTCTTAGCCATGAAATTCTCCACTTCATCCAAAATAAGAAAACAGGGGATGAAGGTTATGCAGCCTTGAAGCTTGATATGAGTAAGGCTTATGATAGGGTAGAGTGGATGTTTTTAGAAAGACTCCTAATCCGAATGGGTTTTGATGGGAAGTGGGTGAAGATGATAATGGATTGTGTTAGCACAACCAGTTTCTCTATTTTGATTAATGGAGTCCAAAAGGAAATATTATACCTGAAAGAGGATTGAGGCAAGGTGATCCACTTTCACCATATTTATTTGTGCTGTGTGCGGAAGGTTTATCTTATGCACTTAGAAGTCTCCATAAACATGGCATTGTGTCAGGGGTAAGGTTAAATAAATCTTGTCCGAGTATTTCACACCTCTTTTTTGCAGATGATAGTCTAATATTCCTGAAAGCGACAGCTATGGAATGTGGTGTTATTTGGAAAGTATTAAAAGACTACGAACTTGCATCAGGACAGTGCATTAATTTTAATAAATCATCTATGGTTTTTTCCCCTAATGTGGGGGAGGAATGCAAGATGTATTTAACTTCAATTCTAAAAATTCAAGCTGTGGATAAGATGGGAAAATATCTAGGTCTACCATCATCTTTCTCTAGAAGTAAGGGTGAGGATCTAAGATATTTAAAGGAGAAAATAAAAAAAATTGTTCTGAGGTGGAAGGGACGCTTATTTTCTATGGGAGGAAAGGAATTACTTATCAAATTAGTGGCACAAGCGATACCAACTTATGCTATGAGTTGTTTTTGTCTCCCTAAAAAGTTTTGTGTAGAAATAATGAAAGATATGGCAAGGTTTTGGTGGGGCTCATCTCGAGATCACAGGAGAATACATTGGAAAAGCTGGGATAAGCTATGTCTTCCAAAGGAATTAGAAGGGCTAAATTTTAGGAATCTTGAAAGTTTTAATAAAGCACTTTTGGCAAAACAGGTGTGGCGTATAATTCAAAATCCTCAGTTATTAGTCTCTAAAGTTTTGAAGAGCTGCTATTTTCGTAACTCTAATGTGTTGGAAGCTGGATGTGGGCCTAAAGCTTCTTTTTTTTGGCGATGATTTGTGTGGGGAAGAGAGTTATTACAGAAAGGGTTGCGATGGAGAGTTGGCAATGGACAAAACATTAAGTTTTATGGCGATTGCTGGTTACCAAAAGAAAAAACTTTCAAGGTAACATCCATTCCTATTTCTCCTACTTCAAACATGGACTCCACAGTAAGTGATTTCATTACAGACACAAATGGATGGAACACAGAAAAACTAGCTTTAGTCTTAAATGAAGATGATTTCCAAGCTGTTATTAAAATTCCCATTGGAAATTCTCCTCAAGAGGACTCCATTATGTGGCATTATGATTCGAAAGGAAACTATAGTGTGAAAAGTGGATACAAGCTCCATATGACTTTAAAAAATGAAGCTAGTGTATCTAATCCAGACAACATGATGAAATGGTGGAAGACAATTTAGAAGTTGAAGATACCAACAAAACTTAGAGTTTTTGTTTGGAGATGCTATGAGACCTGGTTTGTTGCCTTCACGTCTCACCTATGTGCCCCATATGCTTGAAGAAAACGGAATCCATAGATCATGCTCTGTTCAAATGCCAAAGAGCAAAAATTCTTTGGAAATTTTTACTCCCCGACATAGATTGGAAAATGGATTTCAATGATTGTATCCAAGATAGATTCTTAAATCTATCATATCAACTGGATGATGAACGAATTAGATTATTGTGTGTGGGCTGTTGGGGGATTTGGAATGACAGAAACGCTACTATCCACAAACAAAAATTAATGCAGATTGAGGAGAAACAAGAATGGGTTTTACAAGACCTGAAGGATTTTGATGATTCCGTGCTGAGAGGAAAAGGAAATTTGCGATGCAACTTGGATCGTGATTCTCAAATAGGAACGAAGGAGTGGAACCCCCCTCCTCCTAGTTGGATGAAATTGAATGTGGATGCGGCGTGTGACTTAAATTCCCCAATCATAGGTTGTGGAGCTGTGATTCGAAACTATAAAGGAGATGTTAAAGCAGCGATTGGGAAACAAATTCTGGGTAATTTCTCCCCGTTAGTTGCAGAAATGAAAGCTATTCTTGAAGGGTTGAAGATTGCTGAACATTTGAAAATTGGATGTGTGTGGGTAGAGTCAGATTCGAGTGAGGCGGTGAGACTCATACGTGGAGATGAACAGATGCTGAATGAGATAGGGATTTGTCTTCAAGACATTAGAAGCTGCGTGAACAACTTTTCTCAATTTAAAATTACCCATGTGAGACGTGAAGGCAACAAACCAGCACATAGTTTAGCACAAACTGCTTTTAATTCTCTTTCTTTTAGTTGGTTTAATGATTATCCTGATTGGTTTTTACGTATTATTCAGAAGGATTTAATTCCTCTGCAATGTAGCCCATGTGGCTTTTCCCTTTAAGTTAATATAAAGGCTTTTATTTCTCCAAAAAAAAAAAAAAATTTACAATTTTATATTCATTTATAAATTTTAAAAATTATTATGGAACACAGTTAATTTTATTATCCACGACGTCGGTTTAAAGCAATTTAGAACTTAGGTTAATTTGATTCTTTAAAATTATGAAGCCTAAAATGATCATTTTGTTTTAGTTCAACAACATTTGAGAGTGACAATGGGAGATTTGAATTTGACCTTTAGGTCAAGACTGAATTAGATTCACTTTGGCCTAAAATGACCACTTATATTATAATAATTTAATTAATTTTAAATTTGATAATCAATATATAAAAAATAATACAGACTTTAACAATTAGTCTCTAAAAACATATTATTTTTAAATTTTAACACATCATTTTTTAGTTCAAATTTTAACGCATAATTATTTGAAAGTTTCACTGACAAAATTTCGTATATGAAAGATCAAATAAACTTTTTTAAAAAGATAATCGATTAAATCTAAATTTAAAGAAAATTGCAATAATTTCTTAAATCTGGTAAGTTTGAATTATAAGTAAAAGTGATTTTGTATATTTTTCTTCATGCCTTAGAAAGCTTTTTTTTTTTTTTTTTTTTGGTCTCAACTCCGTCGATTCTCCATTATTGGGCTGGCTGTAAGTTATTTATTATTATTATTTTTCTTCTTCTTACTACATTTTATTTTGTGCTTGGTAAGTTTTATGGTCTATAATTTTCTATGGGATTATCGGTTTAGAGATGATTGGTTAAGTAATAATATGTTTATTCTAATTGTTTTTTTTTTCTTTTTGAGATAACTCCAATTGATTTTCAACTAAGGTTAACGTGTGATTACACCTATTTTTCTGCATTTTTTCTAATTTCTAATTTATTGAGTTACAATTATTGATGTTGGAGGAACTATTGAAGTAAGAATACGTAAATTCGTAAATGGTATTTGAAGTTTGGAATACTTTTTATATGAATTAGAGCATGTTTGGAAGTGATTTTGAAATGATTAAAACCACTTTTGTTGTATGTAAAATCACTCCCAAACATACTTTTAATTATTTAACATTAATTTTTATCTTATGAAAATCGTGTTTAAAAGTGTAAAATCAAACATTAAGTTAATTTTGAATGATTAAAGTCATGTTTTGATGTAATTTTGAACATGAAAAAAATGATTTTAATCATTTTAAAATTACTTCCAAACATGTTATTATTTTTGTTTGAATAAACAATTCCGGTTCAGGCAGGCCTTATTTTCTATCACACACTCTACAAAACAGATCGTTCAAAATTTATTTAAAAACAAATTTGATCATTTAAAATCTTATAAAAACAAATAGATCGTTCAAACTTCAAAATATAGAGGATCTATTTTTATTTGATGCTTTCAAAAACAAATCTAGGATAAAGATCACAAAAAAAAAACATTTATTTATTTTAGAATTTATTTTTAAAAATTAAAAAAATAAAGAATCAATAATTTAAAAAAATTATTTAAAAATTTACAGGGAATCGATATATAGAACCACTCAACAAATAACCAACTAAAGACAATTTCGAGCCTTAGAAAAAAATTATTATCCTAACATTTTATTATTTTCAAACAAGATTTGTATTTACTGTTTAATTTTATATTCATTTATATTTATTTTTAAAATTATTATATAACACTTATTAATAATTATCCCTTTAAAATTATGAAGGGGAAAATGATCAGTGACTCTCACTTATATTATAATATTTTAGTCAATTTTGAATTTGATAATCAGTTTATCAAAAATACCAAAGACTTTTGGTATACTGATTATCAAATTCAAAATTAATTAAATTATTATAATATCAGTCTATCAAAAATACCACACGCTTGAACTACAAAAAAAAAAAAAAAAAAAAAAAAAAGACTATAACAATTTACGACTACTGTCTAGTAAAAATATATTATTTTTAAATTTTAACACATCATTTTTTAGTTCAAATTTAACACATCATTATTTGAATGCTTGATTGACAAAATTTAGTATCTAAAAGATCAAAACAAATTTCTTAAAAAGATAATTGATTAATTTAAATTTGAAGAAAAAATCCAATACTGTAAGTTTGAATTAAAGTAAAAAAAAACCCATGATTTTGTACATTTTTTCTTCATGCCTCAGAAAGTTTTTTCAACTGTGAGGCTCAACTCCATTCATTCTCCATTATTGGGCTGATTGTAAGTTTATTTCATCATTTTTTTTCTTCGTTCAGTATTTTTTATTTCATCATCTTTTTCATTTTGTTCTTCGTTCAGTATTTTTTTTTTTTTTACTCTTCTGTCAACAGTTGCTGTACTGCAATTTATTTTCTGCGCTTGGTAATTTTCTATGTTATTATCGTACTAATATTTTGATTCTAATTGGTTTTCAATCTAGGTTAATGTGTGATTACACCTATTTTTTAGTATTTTCTAATGTCTAATGTGTTAGTTAAAAATTATTGATGCTGGAGAAAGTTAGAAAGAAAATGTAGATCGGCAAATTGAAGTTTGGATTACTTTTTACATGAATTATTTTAGCTTGAAGCAACAATTCATACTTCCTAATTCTTGAGGGCCTCATCTTCTGTTAGATCCTGATTTATCTTAGATCGACCTTGAAAAGAACCCTAAACAATCGTTGTGGTAGATGTCCAATTAATTGGGTCAGAGGTTCGAATCTCCACCCACATGTTAAGGAAATAAAAAAATTAATTCAGTAAAAGTATGAAAATGGCCAATTTTGTCTAGAATAGCTGATGTAAAGTTTTCATGGAGAGTTGGGTTAGTTCTTGCAAATATTGTTTTTCTTGTCTTCCATATGCATCATGTAAATTATTTAACTTTTTTTTTTAATCTTATTTGGAGGTGAAGATAGTTGGACATGGATTTAAAAGATGCAGGCATGTCCTTTTTTGATAACATATACAGAAAGTTTGAATCAGTGTGCCAGGATGTGGATGAAGTTGTGAGCCATGTACAACAAAACACATATCCTTTCTTTCACCTTCCTTTTCAATTGCTTGAATGAGAAAAAATTTATATTAATTTTGCCTTGGTTGAAAATCTAGCTTTCTGCTACTACCTGTTAATTCTATCTTTATGCTATAGTATTAATATGATTATATTTGAAATATTATAAGTGACATAATTGTAATTACTTGGTAGTTTATTAGGGTGGGTTGGTCATTGGGAGAGATTGAGCATAATTTTGGGAGTTGGTTCCTGGTGAAATTTGAGAGATATAATATTAGAAAATTTTCTAATGGATAAATAGAGGGAGTGTTGAAGTGTACACATTACAACATAATTTTTGGAAATTGATCCATCGTGAGACTTGGGAGAGAGATAATCCTCTTGAAAAACTACTGTTATTGTAATTTCTCTTTGCTATTGCAATATAGTGACGGTGTTATTCTAGTTGTAATTAGTATTCCACACCCTCTCATATAACAATTTTCACTTTGGATCCAGGATTCTATTAAATATATTGAGAAGAAGGTGCAGGATGTGGGTGAAAATGTTATGAAATTCTATGCTAAACTTGCTCAAGTTATAGTTACACCTATAATGGATCCAGAAATGGATGAAGATAAAGAGATCAATGAACAGGAAGATGGTGATGCAACCATTTCCTATTTTAAATCATTGAAGGATGTTGACGTAGATTATACAACTGATACACAATCAGAAATTGCTTTTGAATTACCAGTGAAGAATCAGTTGGATCATGAATCAGTTGATTCTGAAGAAAGTGCTTTTGGGACTTCTTCAAGTGAATCTTTTTCTAGTACATCTTCTACTTTATATGCTTCATCAAGTGCTTCTATGCCAATTCCTTCTAATGTGGCTTCATCAGCCATAAGCAGCAATGAAACAATAGCAGAAATGAGGAGCAATATGTTGCCAAATGAAGCTTTTACTATATATTCTAATGCACTTAAAAGTTCACGCTCTGCCTTAGCTCTTCACAATAATGCCATTGGTGTAATCAAATGGTATTCTGCTTATTTGTATTCTCAGATTGACTCATATGAAAACGGTTCTTCCAGCATTGCCTCATTAATGGAATCCAGCATTGCCTCATTAATGGAATCATCTGGTTTGTACTCTTCTGTTCTTCTACTAATTTCTTCATCCAATTGTATTTTGTGAAGATGAAGATACTTCTGGTGTTTGTTAAACTATTGCTTTGATTGGTTCGTGTTAAAGTATTGATATAGTTCAATTTACCATAATCCATCGGCTTAAACTTTTGGGTTAATTGATGATTTAACATGGCATTAGGGCAGGATGTTCAGTGTTCAAACTCCTGTAATGTCTTTTCCTCCCTAATTATAATTAATATTGATTTCCACTTGTAGGGCTTTTCTACAAATTTTCATGCCCACAAGTGAAGGGGAGTGTTAAAGTATTGATATAATTAAATTTTCTATAATCCATCAACTTAAACTTTTGGGTTGATTGGTGATTTAACAATGAACTAAACATTTCCATTTTCTAGATACCCAATATAATATTTTGTTCGATTTTACTAATGTCCTTTTTTTAATTGACAATTTGTGTGTGTGTGTTTTTGATTCTTAGTAGAAACTTGACTTTCACTTGATCTAGCTCATAGATGTATATAAATGGTATGATGAAACTTGATTTAGACAACCCATCTATTGTTGTTTGGTATTATTGTCAATTTTCTAATGCTTGCATATAGATTTTGACCCATTTTTATAGTTTTAGCATGGATCAATTTTCATTTACTCTGACCTGTTGTTCTTCACTTTTCTACTAGCTAATCAAAATATTATGCTTCACTTGTTAAGGAGTTTTCACTGGTCTGCACTATATACCTGCTTATTCTTTTGAGAAAATGGATTTGCATTGTGTTGGTGGGGATGAGTTAATTGGGGTAAGTGGCATATTGACTTGATGCGTTCAAGTAAGGATTATGAAAGTGAAGATAAACCAGTTCAATGTTTGGGATGGTCAAGTGCGTCCTACGAAGTACTAACACTTCAATTTGGGTAACCTATTCGTGTTGAACACTAGATCACTTGTTGGGCACATGTTTAACACTTATTAGGACAATAGACGTGTGTGACACACTAATTGTACAAGTAAATACAAGCTTGACACTTGTTAGAGACGTTTAAAAAAATTGAGAGTGAAACACATCAAACTCATCTTTTAAAGCATTTAAATGCATAAGCCTATTGACTTTAAATTTCATTCTCTTATAAAAACTATATTGATTTCAAACAATATATATTTTGATAAACGTGCTCGTGTTAGTGTTTCAAATTTTTAGAAAATAGTTTGTCATCATGTTTGTATCTATACTTCTTTTAGACGTTGTTGGTAGCAAACTCTTTGCTATGTTACTTGTACAGTTTGATTTTCTTTTGCTTGAAACTCCCCTTTTCTTTATCACAAAATGAAAAAGAAAACTTTTTTGTTTCGATTTACAAATAATTACCTTCTTGCAAGAACTTTTGTAGGGTCATCATCAGATATTTACAGTTGTGAAACTACTGATTTGGACAAGGAAGCAAAAAATTTATCTCATCAAGTGGAGCTTGAAGAGAGCTGTGTCATTGTGGATTATAGTACTCCCCATGATGGTGTCCCTTGTGAAGCCCAAAAGCAACCTTCATATAAGGTACTTTTGAATGTGATATAAATTCTTGATTATGTTATTGAGGATTATTTGAGATGATCAATAATGTACCATGATATTTTATATTGTCAATATGAGCTTAGAACCATGACATAGACAGAGAACATGATATTAGCTACAAGTCTTTTATTCCTTTTTAGCTCAACAATTGCAGGGTGGGGAATCAAACCACCGAGCTTTAGGATGGTAATAGGTGTTTTATCTATTGAACTATACTTGGATTGGCAGCTCCGAGTCTTATTAGAAAAGAAAATGTCAAAGGCATGGTTATGGCAACTAGCAAGGATGCATTTATTTTAAAGTTAACTAAAAGATTTTCATATTCTTAGCGATGCATTGCAATAGAAGAAGATTTGGAAAGAAGAAGAAGAAGAAGCTAAAACCAAAAAGATGTTTTTCTAAATGACACTTGTGTCTTGTACAAGAGAATATTAAAATTAGTTATGTTTTATGAACTTTCATGTTTTATACAAGAGAAAATAAAAATTCGTTATGTTTTATACACTTCCATGCTTAAAGTAACAAGTTCGATATTTTTCACTCTCAGAATTTATTTATTTTCTCCTATTTTCTTTGTGTTATTAGTTTTTTTTCACTAAAAAAGAAAACTAGAGTGCAAGTGTTCAATCATTTTAGACATGCCCTCAAAACACCCAATAAGCTTATAAGTTTCTAATACATGTCTTGACAAGTGTTTGACACACGAGTGATGTACCGCTTTTGTCTTTGACACATGCTCCTAAGGTGAAAGCAGATTGAATAGAATAATTAATTGTTATTGGTCAATAAGTAATGTACTTTTTTTTTAAAGTTCAACAACATGTAGGAGGGATTCAAATCTCTAACTTCTTGGTCGAGGATTTATGCCTTAATCAGTTGAGTTATAGTCATGTTGACAGTAGTGTGCTCTTAACAGAATGAAAAGCTATTAACATCCATAATGTCTTTCTTTCAAAATCCGGGTGCATCTGAAAGATCTTAATTGCTTTTCTCTCTCTCTCTTTTCTCCTTTTTTTTTTTTAAAAAAAAAAATTGAAACAGGAAAAGATCTTGGATGCTTTATATTCCAAAAAGAGGTTGGCAAGGGAGTACAAAGAACTAGCTATTTTGCATAGAGACAATGCAACAAAGTGCTTCCAAGGAACAAGTTTGCCAGCTCCACCCACAGTGCTTTTGAGGGATTCTCAAACAGTTCATTTAAGTGATTCTGAATGGGAGCTTCTTTAAATAAAACAAAACTAGTTTCACTGAACTTCTTTCATCAGAGACTGGTTTTAGACTTATTTTCATCTTGGAATTGCATTTGAATTGATTTTTTAGGATAGTTGTTTTTTAAATTCTAATTTTCCATATTGAAATAAGACATAGTTGTTGGGATTGGTTTGGTGTTCTCTGATTTTATTCCAGTAATAAAAAGTTGCAGGCATTTTTGCAAAATCATTATACTTTTTCACTGTTCTTATGATATTGTTGTAATCTATACTCTGTGCTAACTTCTCGTGTCGTTACTAGTTTAGGGGTTGTTTGACAACATTTTCGTTTTTCATTTTTTATTTCTTGTTATCAGTTTTTTAGGAGTGCACAAGTGCGTTAGGTAACTGTTTTTCGATTTTGAGAAATGTTTTCAAAATTGTAGTGCATTTTGAAAACAATAAGATCTAGTTTCTAGTTTTTGACTCCCTGTTTCCAGATTTTAGAAAAACTTAAAAAAATTATGATTTCATCATTTCTAACTTATAAAATTCATAATGAATATTAGAAATTAAATATAACAAGATAGTTTTGGAAATTTCATTTTTATAAAAAATAGTTTTCATGTAGATTTTTTTTAAAAAAATTATCATATTAGAGAACAAGAAATAAGAAATAGTTGTCAAACGCAATTTTGATTCTCGAAAACAATTAACAAATAGAAGAAACTGATCCTTAACTTTCATCAAAATTTCCTCCCTTTGGCCATGAGGAAGTAGATGATGGAAAATTTTTAATTTATTGAAATCTTCACCTAACTAAAAAGGCTCCTTTTTTTTTAGAAAATTATATAACAAATACAGGTTGAAGATTTGAACAAACGATCGATCTATTAGAGGAAGTGAACCCTACGATCTCGAAGAAGTCAAGATGTCTTAACCAATGAGCTATGCAATTCTCAACTTCCTAATTATCTCAAGAGACTCACCATTTGACGTTCGGGTTGAAACCTACAAAAGATTTTGATGGTTTCTTAACAAGTAAGCATACAAAATTTCATTCCATGTATCAGGAACTCCTGGTAAACACCAATGGATGCAATCTGCAAAATTTTTGGGATCTGATCTCTGTTCCTTGGTCAAAAGCTTTCCCCGACGCTCCCCGTAAATTGACGTATGAGCATCCTTTCGAAACTCTGATAGCTGTGTAATGTTTAACAAAGTTACATTGACTTTGAGGTCCTGCAGAACATCATGAATTATGTCCATGATCTCAGTGCTTGAACCAGTGCCCCAATGTGGATGGTGAATTGGTTGGGACTCATTGAAGCAGTTCTCATCACTTCCTGGCCTCCATTCCCAGCTCCTACAAGAGATAAGTTTCTATCTTTCTTATTAAGCTTGAATGGATTAGAATTTGAGGAATAGACCATATATAGGCTCGTTTGATAATCATTTTGTTTTTGGTTTTCTGTTTTTAGCTTATAAATACCACTTCCACATCTGTGTTTATTTGTTTTGTCTTCTACTTTTTTTTTAAATGTTTTCAAAATTTAAGCCTTTTTTTTAAAAAATTGTTTTTGGTTTTTTAGAACTTGACTAAGAATTCACACGTGTTTGCAAAAATAGTGAAAACATACCATAGAAATTGAGAGGAAGTAAACATAATTTTTAGAAACAGAAAGCTAAAAGCGAAATGGTTATCAAACGGGACCTTAGTTTGTCTATTTGATTCCTTAAAAATTGTTTGCTTGGATTTTCATCAGATTAGTTTCTCTTGTCCATCATGATCAATCAAATTTATTCATTGGAATAAATTTGCACTGACATTTATGACTTGTTCTTGATAGCATCATCATTTGTGTAAGTGGAATTGAAAAGTCAAAGAAAAGAAAAAAATTAGAATGAAACTGACCACAAGTGTGTTGGAGACATAGTCATGAAGAAGACCTTCTGAGAGTGAGGGTTGATGTTGAATTCTAGCCAATTTGCCCATGTTTCCATTGCCAATCTGTATGCAGTGCTCACATTATACTCTCTTACATCTTCTGCTGATCCATACCTTCAAGAAGGAATAATAACCACACAATCAATAGCATATTTGAATAAGATGACTTAAAAGAGAGTACCAAGTTTCTTGATTTTTATGTGGTGAATTTCTTTTTCGTAATCTTCTGTTAGACAGACGTTGGTTGATTGGATAGGACGTGACAGACACAATTAGCGGAAGAAAGTAGACTGCTAGGTAAAGTAGAGTGACACGATTTATGAAAGAGATTCAATATACTGATTAAAAAAGGGCGTGTTGCACATACTAGTTTCTTTTTATGTTGTGGATTTTTTTTCCATAATTCCTTAACACATTGGTTGATTAGATACGGCGTGACAGACACGCTTAGCAGAAGAAAGCATAAACAACTAAACAAAATAGAGTGGTACTATCTATGAAAGAGATTCGATTCATACTAACTACTTCCTTACATCATCTGTTGCTAAATCAATTGATATAATTTCTTCAATGTGCACCTCACGTTATAGAGACTCTGTAAAGTTCAAAGACATAATTGAATTTTTCTAAAGTTCAGGGACTAAATAGGCACACAACCATCAAGGTTCGGGGACTAACTGACAAGGGAAGTTTAGAAGAAGTATACTCACGTAGCGTTGATGACGGGCTTGTATCTCCACCAAACATAGCTCTCAAACACCAAAACATCAACCTCTTTCCAGTGCTTGCCATGGTTGGCTATGGAGTCAAGCTTCACCATTCTTTTCAACACTGTATGGTTGGTTGCATGATCAGAGATAGACTCAACTATAAATGGTGCCCAGTAGTACTCAATTGATACATTGTAATCCTGGATTGACAAAACCGAAAGGTAAATATCCGAATTTTGAAGGCCCCGTTTGATAACCATTTGATTTTTGAAAATTAAGCATATAAATACTACTTCCACCTATAAGTTTTATTCTTTTGTTATCTACTTTTTACATATGTTTTCAAAAACTTTTTTTTTTTGTTTTTGAATTTGGCTAAGAATTCAAATGGTTTCTTAAGAAAGGTGGAGCTCATTATAAAGAAATGATGAGAAAACAAGTACAAAATTTCAAAAACCAAAAACAAAAAACAAAATGGTTATGAAAAGGAGCAGACATGATTTATGTTCGGTTCGGTTTTGGTTTCAAATGTGTCTGCTGTTAAGAATAGAAGACCATCTTTTTCATTCCAAAAGAAAATTTAAAAATAATGAACATGAACTTTTGGGATTTTTCTTTAGTGTATATTATCTAGCTATGAATATGATGAAGGGAGTTCTATTTCTTTCAATGGCTTCTATGCATGGAAACAATTAAATTTGCCTTGAAAATATTCCACATTGTACTGTCCAAAAAGTTGATGTTTTTAACTTTCTCCTTGTTATGAATTGAATGAGGCTGAAAATTATTTTAAACTAACAACCGATCTAGTGGCAAGGGTTTAGGATGTTTGGAAATTCCTTTTGGATTCAAACTCCCGAATGGAAAACTTAATAACTTAAAACCCTTGTTGTCTCTTGAAGCCGACGTTGGGATAGGCAAAGTCTCCTCAGAGATTAGTGGGAATAGATCATGAACATAATATAAGGAGTGTGGTTCCCAATACCCTAATTATACTTAAAGAAATATATCTTTTTAAACTAAAAGAATTACCTAGCTCTCGATTTAAGCCCGCGATTTAAAGAAGGTTTCTTTCATGAAACAAGACAAAGAATATGGAAATATTTTTTTTACTATAAGAATGTTAGAATTTCATGATGGGTACTATGCTTTTTCCACAGATTTGAGGTACCTCAGCTCTAAAGATTTTCCTGGGAGGAACTCTTTCAAGGGATTTCTTTCCTTTGGGAATGACTGATTGAACTAAGCAGACCATTGATTCAAACTGCCCTCTCTGTATTGAATCCCCAACAAACATTATTCTTTTATCCCTCAAAATATCCAACAGCTTCAATGGATCAAACCTGAAATCAAATAAGACAATTGACATAGCATATCAAGAGCTTGAATCTTCTTAAAACTTTATTGTATGTCTTGTTTAATAATCTTTTAATTTTCTTGTTGTATATTTTATTATCTTCGATCTCTCGACAATAGATGTGTTTTCGGCAACGTTTTTCACTTTTGATGTTCATTTTATGAAACATCACATGACATTTCTAAAACATAGTTCTGTTTAGGATCTTGTTTCTAAAAGCCTCAAGGATGGACATAATAATCACAAAGTCAGGCTCTCCTTTTGACATAAATCACAAACTTTGAGATTAATAATTATAATTATGCTTGTATCTATCTACACATATATATAGATAATATATGTCAACCTAAGCATAACTTAATTTTTCAAGACATTATAACCTGGACCAAAAAGCATATATATATATATATTTATATATATACTAATTCACCAATTATCAATGTTTGAATTGACAATATAGATGTTTTGTTTATTATGTATAGAAGTCGGGATCGTAACAAGGAAACAAATTGCCATACCTTGGCAAATTGCAAGAGTTAGGTTGCCATCTCCATTTCTTATAGAAAGAATCAGGCCTTCCATTCTTTTGGCAAGTAACTTGTTTAACCAAAAATGGACATGTCTCTTCTTCATAAAGAGGATATGATGCATTATCCCACACCCATTTCCCTTCAAACAAATTGCAATCTTCATCTATGAGATCTTCCGAAGAAACAACAACCGGTAACGGATGCTTTTCGCTTCTTGGTCGGCCATACATCTTGAAAACAAAGCTTCCATGGCTCTTCAAATCATCTAAGACTAATCGTGCGAGTCCCAGGACGAGAAGAGCTGCCAATGCTACCGGAAAGACTGAATGAATTTGTCGATCGAGAGAGAGTTGCTTCAACATTTTTTCATTGATTTTCTTTACTATTGTTGGACATTTTGTGTGTTTAATTGGGGAAGTGTTGGAATGGTTGATCATATCTTTGGTTTGAAGTATCTTTCTCTTTTGTCCAACAACCAGTTGGTGGAAATATAGGTGGTAGTTTCATGCATTGCAGAGTTATGTTTTGCTTTGATGTTGAATCTGACTCTTTGAAGTTGTTAAAATGTTATTCATAGATAGAAAATCAGTTATGATTCTCTTGTTTTTACTTTTGTTTGTGTTTTTTTATGTTGTTTGGTGGGTTCTTTGTCAGATGGAATGTCAAGCTTCTCAAACTGAACATCAGATTGGTATCTTTTAAGTCAGAACTTTTGTTTGGATGACTTTATTTTGAGTTAACTTTACTCTTAAATATCCCATTTAATTTCATTAATCAAACCTTTAAAAGAGGATAGGCTTTACATTCCACCTCATTTTATCCAACCATCCACTTTCTTCCATCATTTGTTTGTCCAAACGTACCCAAATTTGTCACCACTTGTTTAATAGTCATACCTGTGAACATTTGGTTAATGATCTAAATAATGTATAGTCATAATTCAAAGTTTATTAATGTAATTGAAACTTTATAAAAAAATTGGGATTGAATAGATACGATTTAAATTATATTTATAATAATTTAACCAAAAATTTGTGACTTATATATATCAACTTACTTCCTTTACACAAATTTAAAAACAAGTGACTTGGAATAATATAATTCTACCCAACTTTACTTTACCCTTTTTTTTTTTTTTTGAGTTTAAATCTACCCAGCTTAACTATTATAGGTTGGATTAGATTTAATCTAGAGTTATTTGAATGGAATAAATTTAGTTAAATTACAAAATGGTCAACTAGTTAAGGAATAGGCCATCAACTAAGATGTTAGAGGTTTGAATTCCCTATTCAATATGTTGAACTAAAAAAATTTATAGATTTTGTATATATTGACTAAGAAATTAGAGATCTTAAGAATATGGTTGAGTTAGCTAATTTTTTTAAGGGGTAGACAAAATATATTTTGAACTATTTTTTTACCCATCCACTTTTATTCTTTCATGTTGGCCTACTCTGTTATGTCATCTATGGTTACTTTTGTCAATACATCATATGCTATTATTATTAGTTTAATTACAAGTTTAGTCCTTGAACTTTCAGGTTTGTGTCCATTTGGTCCATAAACTTTCAAAAGTGTCTAATAGGTCCCTAAACTCTCAATTTGTATCTAATAGATCCATGAACTTTCAATTTTGTGTTTAATAGATCACTGTCAATCTCGGAATTTTTAAAGATTATTTGATCTATTATATATAAATTTGAATTTTATGTCTAATGGAACCCTGAAATTTCAATTTTGTGTCTATTAGACCCGTGAATTTTAAAAAATTTGAAAGTCCAAGGACTAAGTTTGTAATTTTGAAAGTTCAAGAATTAAATAGATACAAACCTCAAAGTTCAATGATAAATGTGTAATTTAACCACTATTATTTTTTGTTTAGTACAACAAATGTGAGGTACGAGTATTCAAACCTCTCACGTCAAAAGAAGGAGTACATGTCAATTATTTTTGAGTTATGTTCACTTTGGCCAATACATCACTTTTTAATTCAATGAATATATAATATCGCATCTATATTTACATAGTGATATTAACAATATAGATGTTAATTTGAGCATAACTCAATCAATAAGAAATCAATTATCATTCAAAATGTTAATGATTCGATCCCTCACCATTTCAATTGTTTAACTAAAGAAAATATATTAACAATAGAGACTTTTTTAAATTAAAGTTGAAATCTGATGATAAACATAAAAGGAAACTTTTCGATATTTAAAAAACAATAGATGTCTTGTCCATTAAGTTGGGTTTGGGTTGACATAATTTCACCACTAAATAACACACAAAGGCTAAATTATAAAAAAATACTCATAAACTTTGCTATTTGTTTCAAAAATACCATTATTCTTTAAAAAATTGTAATATTACCCTTAATCTTTCAAAAATACGCTTGGAGTAGAAAAACAGTTAGAATGTTGGATAAAAAGTCAACAATGCCGTTTTGTCTTACTTAATCTAGGCAT
Source organism: Trichosanthes truncata (assembly GCA_033996785.1). NCBI lineage: Eukaryota > Viridiplantae > Streptophyta > Magnoliopsida > Cucurbitales > Cucurbitaceae > Trichosanthes > Trichosanthes truncata. Next base: position 82,204,395 of record JAWPNB010000003.1, read on the forward strand.
GTCACGTCAATTTTTCGTCTATCAATTTGACGAATTTCTATTTCAATGATAGGTAATATTGCAATCTTTTGAAAGAACACATGTATTTTTGAAACAAATGACAAATTTGAAGGCATTTTTATAATTTAGGCTAAAACAAAAAGTGATGGAGTTCAACATATCTTTTAACCTAACCCAAGTCCACTCACAAAGAAAATATTTCATTATCCAATAACTATCTGGAAAATGAAACAACAAAATTTGTGTGAAAATACATTTTTGGATGATGATGAACATATAATACAATATACCTTCGCCACAGTGACACACTGCAAGCTGCTCTTTGAATTTCGAGAATGTTGAACAATGCAGTGCGCAGCCTTCAAACATGTTGTTTGCGCTTTCCCTGCACGGCGGAGAGGCTTCTTTTCCGATCGATTTCGTACCGGAGAACTCGCCGGCGGCGGCTTTTAGCAACCTTCTGCTCTGCTGCAGCCACCGCCAACAAGGAAAGGAAGGAGAAGGTGATTGTTATATCTGGTCCGACTGGTGCTGGGAAGAGCAGGCTTGCTATGGAGCTTGCTAAGCGTCTCAATGGTGAAATTATCAGCGCTGACTCTGTCCAGGTCAATTAACAATTCCTTTATCAGTAGCTTAGAAAATGGGAGCGAGATGTAAACGAAACCTGGGTGTTAATCTTCCGAGTTTAGTTTGGGTTATCTGTTCTGTATGGTCGGTTGGGGTGTTTCCATCTGGGAAGTGGAAGTAATAGCTTTGGCTCAAACAAGTTTAATCAGTTGGAGCTTTGGTTTCCAGAAGATTAATGGAATTGGAGGCTGGAAAATGACTTGGTACAGTAAAGCAAAGGATATGAGGAACTTGGATGTAAACCAAATATTTGGATGATAACCCATCAGACGTATAGTTATCTTTGCATTTTCATGTGCATAAAGCCCGAAACATGAATGCATGGGAATTTCAAACTTTCTACTATCTCTCATTCACATATCTATCCGAGCCTGAAACTACTTTTGGCGCTAGCATTAGAGCAAAGAAGGTATTGGTTTCTCTTCTTTCCAAACTTTTTGAAAGAAGAGAAACCGATACCTTCTTTGCTCTAATGCTTTGAGAAAGCAAGTACATTTCTTTTAGCTTTAAGCAATTTTCCTTGGAGTGTACTGTGTATCTAGACTAGGGGTCCATTGCTAACATGTTTTGGGGTCCATTGCTAACATGTTTTCTAATTTATACTTGGAATTTGAATGGTTTTCTCTTTGTAATAGTAATGAACCAGCTTCTTGAATGCCAATATTATTCATTCTGGCTAATTTCAGGTATATCAGGGTCTCGATATTGGATCTGCGAAGCCTTCTGCAAGAGATAGAGAGGTGACTTATATCCTACGTGCTCTAAAATTTCGCTATTAATTAGTAACTGAATCTTTCTTATTGGGCTCCTAAACCCTAAAAGGGAAAGATAGTAAAATTTCATCGGAGATGTTCCATCATTGGGGTTAATTGTGAGCCTTCTAAGCTTTCTTATTGGGCTTCTGTGGTTGGGTGTGAAGGTAGTCAGCTTCCTTGTTCTTACCTCGGTCTTCCCTTGGAAGGTAACTCGATAATGGTGTCTTTTTGGGACCTTGTGCTAGAGAAGATTCAGAAATGGCTGTCGTTGTGGAAAAAAGGCAGTTTTTTCTAAAGGGAGGAGACTTACTTTGATCCAATCTGTTCTGAGTGGGCTTCCTATTTAATATCTTTCCCTTTTTAGTGTGTCAGTCTTTGTTAGTAAGAACATTGAGAGTTTAATGAGGAACTTCTTGTGGGAAGGTGTGGAGGAGGATGGCGGGATGCACTTGGTCAAGTGGGAGGTTGTGTCAAAATCGGTGGAGGTTGGGGTTTTAGGCATTGGGAACCTACGGTTATGTAACGAGACTTTTTTGGCGAAATGGTTGTGGCGTTTCTTCAAGGAGTTGAATGCCTTGTGGAGGAGGATTATTGTGAGCAAGTATGGTCCTTACCCTTTTGAATGAGTTTCAGGTAGTAGGTTGAAGTGTCCTAGCAAAAACCTTTGGTCTGTTATTGCTTTGGGCTTTCCCTTGTTTTCTTAGTTTGTTAAATGTTTTATTGGGGTGGCTTGAGTAGTTATTTTTGGGAGGATTCTTGGGCGGGAGAAAGGCCCGCCCCTTTGTGCTTTGATTCCACATCTTTATCACCTGTCTGATAAGAGGATGCATTCGGTAGCATCCGTTTTGCCCTCTTTTGATAACTCTTCCTCGCTTTCCTTGGGCTTCCGCTGCCCCCCCCCCCCCCCCCCCCCCCCCCCACTGGCCGAGAGGCAGTTGAGGTTGTCGGTCTCTTTTCTCTTATATTTGACCAAGTGAATCATCATGGGAGAAGGGATTCTAGGCTTTGGGTTCCAAAGCCTTATGATGATTTCTCTTGCTGCTCTTTTTTCCTTACCTTGTCTGCCCCTTCTCCCCCAGGGAGCCTCAAAATTATCTTCTCTTTGGAATGTTAAAATTCCTAAGAAAGTGAAGTTCTTTACTTGGCAAGTTTTGCATGGGAGAGTGAATACTTTGGATCGTCTCCAAAGGCTTTCTTGTTTTGCGGTCGCAATGATGTGTTCTTTCCAAGATATAGGAGGAGGACCTCGACCATCTCTTATGGGAGTGCCCTTTTGTTTGCTCCCTGTGGAGTCGGTTTCTCATGACCTTCGGGGTTGTTTTGGTTCGTAACAAAGGGTGTGCTCAATGTTTGAGGAAATTCTTATGAACCCTCCTTTTCGGGATAAAGGAAGAGTCTTGTGGCAAGGTTGCTTCTTTGCCATTTTGTAGGCATTTGGCTTGAAAGGAATTGTAGAATCTTTAGGGGGGTTGAGAGATCGGTTGAGGAGCTTTGGGAGGTGATTAGATTTAACTTGTCTTTGTGGGTGTTCGTTAATTGGACTTTTGTAATTATTAGCTTGGCATCATTCTTTTGGATTGCTATTCATTCTTGTAATTGGCTTTAGGTTTTTTGGTGAGCTTCTCTTTTTTGTATGCCCTTGTATATTCTTTCATTTCTCTCAATGCAAGCTCGGTTTCTTATTAAAAAAAAAATAATAAAAAATAGTAACCGAAGAGGAATCGTTATCTAGTCCTCTATTTTAAAATGTTTAAGATCTGGATCGAGAAGTTGACGAGAAGAGAGAAGAAAGTGTGTGACATAAAAGTAGAAATTACGTTAAACCAACTATGAATAATCAAATACAAAGTCGTCAAGCTGTAATTGGAATCAGGTTTTACAAGTTTTCATTTCAAGTTGGTATGACATTTTAACATCTTCTCTACTCAAAATAACTGGACCAGCATAAGAATATTGAGAATAATTGATTGCATAGTCTCAAAGGCCAAATATAAAAATTAATCATACAGTCTTGATGTTGGAGTCCTTTTAATGGAATTGATTTGTTCGTCCATGCATGCAGAGACAGACAGATGTCCCTTTACCCACGTGTCTCTGATATTGATAAATAAATCTCAATGTATTTCACATATCATTTGTCTCCTGAAGTATGCTTTACAGTTTTGGTTTGAAGATAAAATTAGATTAATTATGGTTGAGTGAGATCGTATTTACTAATATTATTAAGTGACTGTTTTAACTATTGTGTATATATATTTGATAAGTTCTGTAGTCGAGTTGATTGCAACACACTGTTTGTTTGATCAAGAATTCATTCTCTCTCTATTTTAGGAGGTTCGACATCATCTGCTTGACGTACTACGTCCATCCGAAGGTATCCTTTCCACTGGATCTGTGCGGTCAACTCAAACTGATTTTTCCATTTTCACTTTTTGATGACATTCAATGCAATTGTAGATTTTTCTTGTGTGCAAGAATGTTTAAACTCACTGTTAAAATTGTCCAGAATATTCTGTTGGTCAGTTTTTTGAGGATGCAAGGCAAGCGACAAGACGTATCCTTGATAGTGGCCGTGTTCCAATAGTTTCTGGTGGGACAGGATTGTATTTAAGATGGTGTGTACCATAATGGCCTTCCCTTCAGAAAAGTATTTGAAGAACTTTTTCTTTCTGTTGGTTACTATTGTTTTAAATAGGATTAGCAAGAAAATGCCATGTTATTAGTTAATGAATGAAAGTATGACTGCAGATGTTAGTGTTGCAACTTGCTTGTGTCTTTTTCTTTCCTGTAATGCTGGCTTAATGTTACTAGAGGATGGATCCCCCAGTCTGTGATAGGATGAGAGAGCATATAATAAGAATGGCTTTTGATTGCATTAATAGAAAAAAGTATTATTAACTATGTTGAGTAAGTACAATAATATCTCCTTCCAGATATCACACGAGCTTAATAATGGTTGCATTGTTCAGCAGAATAGGTTGCTTAACTTTTTGCTACCGAATAGATCATATAAAAAACATTTTGTAAATAAGCTTTTATAATGCGTGTGGGGGTTGAATGAAGGTTCATCTATGGAAAACCGAATGTTCCAAAGGCCTCTCCAGACATTGCTGCTGAAGTATATTCCGAGTTAGCAGACTTGCAGCGAAATGAAGACTGGGATGCAGCTGTGCAACTGGTTGTCAAAGCTGGTGATCCTAGGGCCCAGCATTTAGCTACTAACGATTGGTACCGATTGCGGCGTAGCTATGAGATTATCAAGGTTATTTCTTATTCTTGCCGGGTTATTTGATACTCTCTCTCTCTCTACATGCTTATTCTTCTATTTGCATGACTTGTACTAGCATATTCTTCTTCATCTTGTTTTTCTTTCTCTCTCAAAAAAAAATCATAAATGTTCATTTGCTCTTGCAATTTCATGTTAACTTGATTCTATAGACTTGATTTAATAGATGTACTTTCTTGTTTAATTTGCGTTGGGATGATTACATGATATGATGGGATACTTTGTGCTGTAATTTATAATACCGTTTAGGAGGGTTTTCTATGACTCCTTGGTTGCATTCTTTGGGCTTTGACCTTTTTGTGTGTTTCATTTTATCATTGAAATTTGGTTTGCGATTAATTAAAAAAGAACGAAAGAACAAAAGAACTCAAGGAGAATACAAACATATGTGAGGAAGAGTAATTAATTCATTTGCATTGTTGAGGAAAGTCTGTGGAGTATTTGAAGGGATAGAGATGAAAGGATCTTTAAAAAGATAAGACTTGAAGTGTGACTTAGATCATTATTGATAATGAAACAAAACTTTTCATTGAGTAGGTGACTTAGATCATTATTCCTAGTATCATTTTAGGCTTCTGTGACTAGTAGGTCAAAGATATTCCATATTTATGACTTTCCAAAATTTTTTTGATAAGAAATCATACTATGAAGAATGAAAGTGTACAGAAAAAGAGCCTCAAAGAAAATAAGCCCAGCCAACAAGGGGACAACTAAAAAGACAAAACACAAGTCCAGAAAGGAGCTCTAATATCTGGTCGGAAAGGAATCGCAGAATTTTTTAGGGTTCAGAGATTGCTACTGCTGATTTATGGGACCTTATTTTCCTCCCTGCTTCACCTTGGTGTTCTCTCATGAATTCTTTTTTTTGTAATTATGATGTTATTCACATCTTTGCCAATTGGGAGGCCTTTTTGTAGCCCCTTGTCTTTGTGGGGATACCATTCCTCATCTTTTGTATATACCTCTTTGATCCATATATTTCAATTTCTTCTTTAAAAAAAAAGGAGCCCTGATTGTTGGTAGTTAATATTTTTTTTTGATGAGAAAATTGTTGGTAGTTAATAAAAACTGAGAAACATAAAAAAAGGGGAGATATGTGGACCCATCTTGTTGCATGAAAGTCGGCCATACTCCAAACTTCATCCAAGTCCTCTCAACACCCAAAAGACCTCTCCTATTTCTTTTCAACCAAATACCCCTCAATGTAGTAAAGAAACCTGTTCGCCATAAGAAGCTTCCTCTTCCCCTGGGTGTAAGACAATCTCCTCCATGTTTCATAAACCATAGGATTACTGATTGGCTAACCATAAAGTTTTCCACAGTTTTCACCAGAGATTTAAACTTTAAAGCAAGAGGACAAATCCAAAAAAGATTATTTTCTTCCAATGATTCACGATTCACTTCCGTGGATGCCTACTTACAAGTTACAAAGAATAAACCAATACAGATAAAGAGCTCTAGAGGAAAAATCCCTAGATGAAATAAATTTGTTTTCAAGTTGTAATGTGTACAGTTTCACTATACTTCTACTTCCTGGTTTCTGGAATTGTTTGTCCTACCTTCTATACTATCAAAACTTTTCTTGAATGATTTTCTTTGCCAATTAAAATGTTAGTAATATATTAATATGGTATATCATTCTTTGCAGGCAAGTGGTTCACCTCCATCCGCATTTCAAGTTCCATATGACACTTTCAGACAAGAATGTGGATCTAGTGCAACAAGCAGCTTTCAGGATGCCAACCATTCAGTTGACTCTTATGTTGATTCTAGTGAGGAAATTAGCTCGAAAGAGTTGGACTATGAGTTCATTTGTTTCTTCCTCTCTAGCCCAAGGCTCAGTTTGTATAGGTCAATTGACTTCCGCTGTGAAGATATGATTTCAGGTGGGTGTACTACTAAAGATAAGGTAAATAAAGTAAATAAATATACAAGAATACCTTCTGTTAAGTTGTTTCTAGTAGTTATTTCAATTGGAGACTTGTATTATCTTGCATGATGTTCTAATTGGCTGCTGGGTGACCCAATCTTTTAAGGTTTACTCATTAGTAAATTGGTCAGATTTACTAAACGCCAATACTTTCATCATCTGTAGGAAGTGATGGGATTTTATCTGAGGCAACATGGCTTCTTAATAGTGGCCTTCTTCCAAATTCAAATTCTGCCACTCGAGCTATTGGTTATAGACAAGTACGTCCTGGATATCTTCATATTATTTTCTTTCTATATATTTGAATATAGTGTGCTGAGCCTTTCTATTATCAGCCGTTTACTCTGCATTTCTATTTGCAGAGAATATGCAATTAAACCGTTATGGGTACTTCAATCTGGTGCCATTCATTGTTAAAAAACCTTGCGCTTGTACTTGATTTATGCTAAGTAACTGTCATGAAAACTTAAGCTATCAAGTGGAATGGTTTGATTAGTATTAAACTCAATATAAACTTAAATTTTAACAATGTGGGATTTTATTTGTAATAGTCTCCTTTATGCAGAAGGTTTTATTGAGACTTGTTGAGAGATACAAACCTTTTTCACGTACTGGAGACAAGCACTAAGAGGCTCTATTGAGCAGAGTTTTTTTGTGTCTGTGGGTTGAACGCTGAAATGCCCTATATATGTGACTAGGTGTGTTTGATTGTTTTATTATTACTATTTTAATTTTAGACACATGGGGGATAAGTTTATCCAACATTTTTGAATTCTAACTTAACTGCAGATATTTTAATGAAAATAACGCTTTCCATACCTGCATATAAAGCAAATGAAAAGAGAGAAGTGAAAAAAAGAAATCCAGAAGAAATGGAAATAAAAGAAAAAATTAATCCCACAAAACGAATGGAAGGAGCTTCCACAGAGAGAGTGTGTGTGTGTGGGGGGGGGGGGGGGGGGGATATTCTCTACTGGACGTGTGCTAGGAAATAAGAGAGGGGGGAGCTCTGTCTAGCATTTCATATGTTGCTTCCCTTTTCTTTGAGACAAGAAAGGCACTGTTCATGTGGGAAGTATAAGCTACAGAGTAATGTCCAAAGGACCGAATATTACAAACAAGGGCATACTCCCCTTAGTAGTTTGTACACAATCCTCAATATGAATTATGAAATAATTACAAAGGGAAAATAGTTTCTAAACTCAATATCTATAGATATCTAAGGAAATCTATCTAACTCAAGCACTTCCCATCGAAAATTCTGGAATGATCAAGTACAAGCCTCTTGGAAGGGCTGTGTCTGTCTGCAGCTAATATGTGAGCACTTTCTAATTTTGCAGCTGCGTACCCTTTTTACCATTTATTTTACACTTGATTTTTGTTAATTTCATTCCTCAGTATAGGCAAGATACGCAGCCACTAACTTATTGTAAATCATAAATTTCAGGCTATGGAGTACCTATTAAGGTGTAGGCAGCGAGGTGGAAGAAGTTCTACAGGGGAGTTCTATGCCTTTCTCTCTGAATTTCAGAAAGCATCTAGGTAATTCCCACTGCATGTGCGTGCAAAAATGGTTTCAGTTTTGGGAAAGCTATGCATTTAAATCGTTCTAGATTTTGAGGATATTTGTTCAGAGGACAATTAATCAACTGGCTCAATAGGAATTTCAGACTGTGTTCCCAGTGAATTTTATGATTTGTTTCAAAAAAAAAAATTGTATGATTATTTTCAAATTATAAAGCCATAAAACGAGGTGGATTAGGATACTCCTTTGTTTTCAAAAGATATGGGAGTTGGAATAAACAATGTCCTCTTTCATGCAAATACAACACCAATCAGGGTTAGGATTTTTGGCCTACAATATATCTCCAAGGGTTTAGATCTTCCAACAACAGGCTCCTGCCTACAATACATCTCTGGGTGTTTATTCTAAAAATAAATTTGATTCATTGATTGAATGGAGTGACATAAACGGTAGAAGAGAGGTTGAGTCCAACAGCAGCAGAAAATATTTCTGGAATCCCTTTTTAACCAGATTACTTCTGGGTATGTGACTTATGTTGAGAATTTTAAATGCAGTTACAGGTTGTTTGATCTTAAGAATGTAGTACTAGCATTAGCTTTATATTTTATGGCCTTGCCCAATGGTTCTTGCTGATTCCCTGGGGAAATACTTTGTTGAGTACAAAACCGTGCTTATGGTGCTAAATACTCCCCTTATCTTTCTAATATACTCCTTATGTGTAACATCCGGTTTAAATGATAGTATTTTGAATTGTTGTATATTTGAAAAAAAAAAAATAATAATAATAGTAAATAAATATTAATATATATATATATATAATTTTTTTTATGGTTGTAGTTATCTTTATCCTTTTTATTATTATTATTATTATTAATTGTTTAAAAAAAAAAATCAAAATCAACCTTATCCCTCCGTTTTCCCCTCCTCCCTTTCGCCCTCTTCCCGTCCGACTCCCCTCTCCCTCTCGTCCCTCCCGTTCCTCCCCCTCCCCTCTGTCTTTCTCGCCCTCCCTTTCTTTCCCTTCCCCTCTTTCTCGCCCCTCCCTTTTCCTTTCCGTCCCCTCCCTCCCTTTCCGCCCCTCCCTTTCCCTTCCGTCTCCCTTCCTTTCCGCCCCTCCCTTTCCCTTCCGTCTCCCTCCTCTTTCTCGCCCCTCCCTTTCCCTTCCGTCTCCCTCCTCTTTCTCGCCCCTTTTTGTTCTTAATTTTTTTGCTAATCAAAGTAATTTCCGGCAAACTAGTGTGTGGACAGCGGGTTTATTGAAGTTATTTGGGCGTTTAAGGACTTATTCCGGCGTGGTTTGGCTCTTGAAATCGTGGGTAAGCGTTATGGCTTTTGGAAATTTAGTTGTTAACAATTTATTTAGGTTTTATGTTGAGTAGCTTTGGTTGATTTTTGGACTATGGATCTCACTTTAAGATTTACCGTTAGGACTGGAAGCTATTTTCTGATCATTTGGGTGGTATCAAGTATTTTCCAACGGCTTATATTCACAGTAATTGGTAAGTTTTAAAGTTCAAAATTCTTGAAAATGGCCATTCGGGGCCGAGTAAGTTAAGGAAGTAAGCTTTGATTTATTTAAGTTATTATTGAATAATTTGAACGTTTGTGTGTGCTAGAAATTGAAATTTGGAGGTTTTAAAAGGTTGGGCGCTCTATCAATTGTAAGGATTCAAGCTATCCTCGACCATTGAAATAAAGTATTTCGACCTTGGGGTCGATTGAGAGGTAAGTAGCAATTGGAAATATTTGATATGCTGTTTTGGTAAAATTTGCATTTATGTATATTTGATTGAGAAGGAAAATTACTAGATCATTGGTAAATAAATATGGATAATATTTGATTAAGGCTTAAGCCTAGTTATTTATGTGTTGGAAGTGAAATTTGAGATGTTTGTTGGTAATGTGAACCCCGGTTCAGGTTGTGACAGAGGCTTGAGAGTAATGTTGCATGTAGGGGTCTTCGAAATAGAAAAGTTGGTTGTAAACCATTGATCTAGTATTACCTATCCTAGTTCGGTTGTATTGAGTGAGCTTGTAGACCTAGAATGCTATATGATGCGTGAGCATAGGAGATGCGTTTCCCTATGGCCGGCGAGCTAGCTTAGGGGTGATTCCCCACTTGTGTTGAGCATAGGGGATGCGTTTCCCTATTGCCTGTGTGCTAGCTTAGGATGATTACCTATATATGTTGAGCGTAGGGGATGCGTTTCCCTATGGCCGGTGAGCTAGTTTAGGGGTGATTCCCCACTTGTGTTGAGCATAGGGGATGCGTTTCCCTATGGCATGTGTGCTAGCTTTGAGGTAACTATCCTTTATGATGAGCGTGAGGTTTATTACCTTCACGAGGTTGAATTCTAGGTTGCAGGACTCATTGGTATGATACGAAGTTAGGATTTGGTGAAATCAGAGATGAGGTAGAGAAATGAGACCCTGGTCATGTGGTGAAATTATTATTTGTTGCTTAGGCACGAGTGTGAGTAAGGCATAATCTCTCCTTCTCAAAATGTTTTGTTTGGCTATGAATTATTTTGTCTAAGATGGTTGCTTACTGAGTATACCAATACTCACTCATGCTACCTTTATCTTTTCAGGTAATGCGCAACGACGTGGTGGTTGATGAACGACGACCTGGCGAGGCTATGGAGTTACCTATAGCTTACCCTTAGGCTCTTTTTGGTTGCGTATTTTGTCAGATAGATCCTTACTGTTTGTAATTTGAGTTTTGTCTATTGTATGTCTACTTCGTAAACTAGGAAGTATTTTTGTTGTACTTGACTCTGGTTGAGAACTCAGCACTCTTGTGTAGTTGTTGGTTGCTGAGGGTTTATTTGAAATCTTATAAGTGTGCTATCTCTTCTTTTTAAGGATTCTCAAGATTAGGTTTTCTCCTAGATACGTCGCCATGCTGCCGAAATTTCAGGCATAGGCGAGCTGTCTCAGTTTTATTTCCACTCTCAGCATGCTCTAGAGTATAGGGGCGTTACAGTTGGTATCAGAGCCCTAGGTTATAGGTTCTGTAGACTTGCTTACGTGGTAGGCATTGGTCTCTCCATAGTTCACCGGGAAATCGCCTCGTCATCACCAGGTTTGTTGTTGTGAATGTGAAAAGTAGCATAGGTTTAAGCTTAACTTATTCTTACATGAGATGTTTTTGTTAATGTTTGTATGAAGTTGTCTCTTTGGCATCATGTGTTTTGGAAGTTTTAATGGTGCTATGACATGCTTTAGTTGTATTGCAGTTTATGGCTCGTATTAGAGGCGCTGTTGGTCGAGGTAGAGGCGGCACCAGGGCCACCTCAAGTAGAGGTAGGGGTGGACGTAGAGGTAGAGGCCGAGGTGGGCGTAGACAGAACTCGGTCCATGACACCCCGTTAGACGAGTGCCAGGGACATCATGAGGAACCTGAAGTTGGTCCATCAGCGTCTGAGGTGTTGGCGAGTCAGGATAGTGGAAGTCAAAGCAATGTTGGAGTGGAGCCGACAGCTACGTTGACTTTAATAGCTGAGGCTCTTCAGAATATGATTCAGACAACTTTAGCCAATCAGGGGGCTTCCACTGAGGAGGCTAGATACTTGAAAGATTTCAGGAAGTATGACCCGGACCATTTTGATGGACAAAGTGTGGACTCTACAGCTGCTGAAGCATGGTTAGCGTCCATGGAAACCATTTTTCGACGCATGCATTGTCCAGAGGATCAGATGGTGCAATGTGCAGCTTATGCACTGAAAGGTCGGGCCCTTCTTTGGTGGGAATCGTTAGAAAGGTCGATTGATGTTAGCAAAGGACCCATTACATGGCCACGCTTTAGAGAAGAGTTTTATGAGAAGTATTATCCAGCCCCTACAAGAGCCGAGAAGTAGGTGAAATTTATCCAATTGAAACAAGGAGCAAACCAATCGGTGGAGGACTATGTACATGAGTTCTCTATGCTTTCACGTTTTTCCCCTGATTTAGTAGATACTGAGCAGAAGAAGGCTGATCGTTTCGTTATGGGCTTGTGTGATGACTTGTATGGAGCTGTGGCTGCGCACGAACCAAAGACTTATGCTGCAGCACTTCGAGCAGCTTCTTTGATTGATGCACGTACTCCCAAGTCGAAAGGTGTTAGTGGTGGACAAAGTTCAGGAACTGGACAAAAAAGGAAACACGAGCAAGCGTTTGCTAAGCAAGTCAAGTATCCAATGCAGAATCAGCATGGTGGTTAGCAACTAGTTTTGGGTCAGGAAGGGCATCAGTGCCCTAGATGTGGGGAACGACATGGTGGAGTTTGTCATGCTACCACCAAGATGTGTTTTGGTTGCGGGAAGGTGGGCCATTTGTCGTCTGTGTGTTGGCGGAAAAAGAAGGTGGATTTAAGAGTATGTTATAATTGTGGGAAGCCAGAACATTTAGCGATAAGTTGTACTGAGAAAAGAAAAACTGAAGCACAGAAAGGCCACCATCAGGGTAAAGTTTTTGCAACGACGACAAAAGCAGCAGGTGGATCGAGTTCTGTGGTGACAGGTACTTTACCTATTCTTGATCACTTAGCATTTGTACTGTTTGATTCTGGATGCACCCATTTTTTTATTTCCTCTGCATTTGTGGGTCAAGCTCAGTTAGAAGTGAACCTTTAAGATTTGATCTTTTAGTTTCAACCCCAGTTGGGGCGGAGTTGATAGCTCATAAAAAGGTCAAGACTAGTCAGGTGTTAGTGTCGGGCCGCTTGTTAAGTGTATCATTGGTGGTTTTAGAGATGAGTGACTTCGATGTTATCTTGGGTATGGACTGGTTATCTGAGAATCATGCCCACATCGATTGTCATAGGAAGGAGGTGGTGTTCAGGCCTCCATTGAAACCCAGTTTTAAATTTAAGGGGTCTGGAGTTGATTCAGTTCCTAGAGTGATTTCGGTTTTGAAAGTAAGCAGATTGATTAGCCGAGGGGCGTGGGCTGTTTTGGCTTGTGTTACTGATACGAGTAGTGCAGTGGTAGATATAACATCAGTACCAGTGGTTAAAGACTTTGTAGATGTGTTCCCAGAAGAATTGACTAGTTTGCCTCCAATCAGGGAAGTAGATTTCAGTATTGAGCTCGAGCCAGGAACAATGCCCAAATCCAACAATTCAAAATACTATCATTTAAACCGGATGTTACATTTTACCCACCTTAAAAGAACTTTCGTCCTCGAAAGTTGCTAGTCCTCGAAAAGTTCAAGGTAACTAGCCCGCATCTCTTCTTCACGTTCCCAAGTTGCTTCATTGAGTTGATGGTTCTGCCACAACACTTTAACCAATTTAATTTGCTTGTTTCGAAGAGTCTTTTTATCTCGTGCCAGGATCAGTACCGGTCTTTCCTCATAACTCAAAGTCTCATCAACCTGCAGTGGCTTGTAGTCGATCACATGAGATGGATCCGGTACATACATTCGTAGCATCGACACATGAAAAACATTATGAACTGCGGAGAGAGAAGGCGGTAGAGCTAAACGATACGCCACAGGGCCAATTCGTTCCAATATTTCAAATGGCCCTATAAACCTGGGACGTAACTTCCCCTTTTTACCAAATCTCAAAACACCCTTTATTGGAGCCACTTTAAGAAACACAGGGTCACCAACTGCAAACTCCAAATCTCTTCGCCTCACATCGGCATACCTTTTCTGTCTACTTTGGGCCGTTAACATCCTCGCTCTAATCTTTTGTACTGCATCATTAGTCACTTGGACTAACTCAGGCCCCATCAATTTGCATTCACCAACTTCACCCCAACAAACTGGAGAACGACATCGCTTCCCATAAAGAGCTTCAAACGGTGCCATACCAATCGTTGCTTGATAACTATTGTTATAAGCAAACTCCATCAGGTGTAAGTGCATATCCCAACTACCAGCAAAGTCCAAAGCACAGGCTCGTAACATATCTTCTAGAATCTGGTTTAACCTCTCAATCTGACCATCGGTTTGTGGGTGAAAAGCTGTACTAAAATTACATTCTGCACCTAAGGCTTTTTGAAAGCTCCTCCAAAAGTTGGAAGTAAAACGGGGATCTCTATCTGAAACAATCTTCACTGGAACTCCGTGCAACCTGACTATTTCTTCCATGAATAGATGTGCCCACTTGTCCACTGTAAAAGTCTGTTTCCCTGGAAGAAAGTGCGCCGACTTAGTCAGCCTATCAACAATCACCCAAATCACTGTGAAACCTTTCATGGTCCTGAGTAAGCCGGAGATGAAATCCATGGATATCTCCTCCCATTTCCATTGTGGCACACTCTGCGGTTGTAGCAAACCTGCCGGTCTTTGCCTCGGAGCTTTAACCTGCTGGCACACCAAACACTTGCTTACAAAATCTGCAACATCTCTCTTCATCCCATGCCACCAATATAATTGTTTCAAATCTTGATACATCTTGGTACTGCCCGGGTGTACTGAAAAAGGAGAGTTGTGGGCCTCCGATAGAATCTCCTTTTTAAGCTCACTGGTATCCGGCACACACAACCGCCCTTTATACAGGAGTCCGCCATCTGCTGAACAAGAAAATTCACTTTCCTGACCCGACTTAGCCTGAGTCCACAAGCCCTCTAAGCTGGAATTCCCTTGCTGGGAATCTATTACACGTTGCCTCAAGGTTGGTTGCACCGATAACTGATCTAACTGAGCCATAACCTGACCCACCACCACTGCTATCTCTGAACGTTCCATGTCAGATTGCAAGTGGGCTTGCTTCGTAATTAATGCCAAGGTGTGAGCAGTTTTTCTGCTGAGAGCATCGGCAACCACATTTGCCTTACCAGGGTGGTATAAAATCTCTATTTCATAGTCTTTCACTAATTCTAGCCACCTTCGTTGTCTCATATTCAACTCTTTTTAAGTAAAAAGGTATTTGAGCCTCTTATGATCCGTGTACATCTGAATCTTTTCACCATATAAATAGTGTTTCCAGATCTTTAGAGCAAAAACCACCGCTGCTAACTCTAAGTCATGTGTTGGATAATTTCGTTCATAATCTTTCAACTGACGGGAAGCATAAGCAATTACTTTCTCGTGTTGCATCAACACACAACCCAAACCTTTCTTAGAAGCATCGCTATAGACAACAAATCCTCCTATCCCTTCAGGTATGGTAAGTACAGGCGCTGAGACCAACCTTTGCTTGAGTTCCAGAAAACTCGCCTCACATTCATCATTCCATAAATAAGCACTCCCTTTTCGAGTCAAATACGTCAAAGGTGTAGCTATTTTGGAAAAGTCTTGAACAAAGCGCCTATAGTACCCAGCTAGACCCAAAAAACTACGTACTTCCGTGACTGTAGTAGGACGGGGCCATTCTGTAACTGCTTCCACTTTTGCTGGGTCTATTGATATACCTTCTTTAGACACTACATGCCCTAATAAAGACACTTGTTGCAACCAGAATTCACACTTGGATAATTTAGCATATAACCTGTTTATTCTTAAAGCAGTCAACACCCTCCCAAGGTGAATCTCATGCTCCTCATTTGATTTGGAATAAACCAAAATATCATCGATAAAGACAACCACAAAGGTGTCAAGAAAATCCTTGAACACCCTATTCATTAAATCCATAAACACAGCTGGAGCATTAGTTAACCCAAATGACATCACCGTGAACTCATAATGCCCATATCTGGATCGAAAAGCAGTTTTCGGGATGTCTTCCTCTTTGATTCGTAACGGATGGTACCCTGTACGCAGATCAATCTTAGAGAACACAGCTGCTCCCTGCAATTGATCAAACAAGTCATCAATCCTTGGAAGTGGATATTTATTCTTTATGGTTACTTTATTCAACTCCAGATAGTCGATGCACAGGCGCATCGATCCATCTTTTTTCTTCACAAAAAGTACAGGTGCGCCCCACGGTGAAACACTAGGGCGAATGAAACCCTTGTCTAGAAGTTCTTGCAACTGTAATTTGAGTTCCTTTAACTCTGCTGGAGCCATTCTATAAGGAGCTTTGGATTTGGGCGTTGTTCCTGGTTCGAGCTCAATACTGAAATCTACTTCCCTGACTGGAGGCAAACTAGTCAATTCTTCTGGGAACACATCTACAAAGTCTTTAACCACTGGTACTGATGTTATATCTACCACTGCACTACTCGTATCAGTAACACAAGCCAAAACAGCCCACGCCCCTCGGCTAATCAATCTGCTTACTTTCAAAACCGAAATCACTCTAGGAACTGAATCAACTCCAGACCCCTTAAATTTAAAACTGGGTTTCAATGGAGGCCTGAACACCACCTCCTTCCTATGACAATCGATGTGGGCATGATTCTCAGATAACCAGTCCATACCCAAGATAACATCGAAGTCACTCATCTCTAAAACCACCAATGATACACTTAACAAGCGGCCCGACACTAGCACCTGACTAGTCTTGACCTTTTTATGAGCTATCAACTCCGCCCCAACTGGGGTTGAAACTAAAAGATCAAATCTTAAAGGTTCTACTTCTAACTGAGCTTGACCCACAAATGCAGAGGAAATAAAAGAATGGGTGCATCCAGAATCAAACAGTACAAATGCTAAGTGACCAAGAATAGGTAAAGTACCTGTCACCACAGAACTCGATCCACCTGCTGCTTTTGTCGTCATTGCAAAAACTTTACCCTGATGGTGGCCTTTCTGTGCTTCAGTTTTTCTTTTCTCAGTACAACTTATCGCTAAATGTCCTGGCTTCCCACAATTATAACATACTCTTAAATCCACCTTCTTTTTCCGCCAACACACAGACGACAAATGGCCCACCTTCCCGCAACCAAAACACATCTTGGTGGTAGCATGACAAACTCCACCATGTCGTTCCCCACATCTAGGGCACTGATGCCCTTCCTGACCCAAAACTAGTTGCTAACCACCATGCTGATTCTGCATTGGATACTTGACTTGCTTAGCAAACGCTTGCTCGTGTTTCCTTTTTTGTCCAGTTCCTGAACTTTGTCCACCACTAACACCTTTCGACTTGGGAGTACGTGCATCAATCAAAGAAGCTGCTCGAAGTGCTGCAGCATAAGTCTTTGGTTCGTGCGCAGCCACAGCTCCATACAAGTCATCACACAAGCCCATAACGAAACGATCAGCCTTCTTCTGCTCAGTATCTACTAAATCAGGGGAAAAACGTGAAAGCATAGAGAACTCATGTACATAGTCCTCCACCGATTGGTTTGCTCCTTGTTTCAATTGGATAAATTTCACCTACTTCTCGGCTCTTGTAGGGGCTGGATAATACTTCTCATAAAACTCTTCTCTAAAGCGTGGCCATGTAATGGGTCCTTTGCTAACATCAATCGACCTTTCTAACGATTCCCACCAAAGAAGGGCCCGACCTTTCAGTGCATAAGCTGCACATTGCACCATCTGATCCTCTGGACAATGCATGCGTCGAAAAATGGTTTCCATGGACGCTAACCATGCTTCAGTCGCTGTAGAGTCCACACTTTGTCCATCAAAATGGTCCGGGTCATACTTCCTGAAATCTTTCAAGTATCTAGCCTCCTCAGTGGAAGCCCCCTGATTGGCTAAAGTTGTCTGAATCATATTCTGAAGAGCCTCAGCTATTAAAGTCAACGTAGCTGTCGGCTCCACTCCAACATTGCTTTGACTTCCACTATCCTGACTCGCCAACACCTCAGACGCTGATGGACCAACTTCAGGTTCCTCATGATGTCCCTGGCACTCGTCTAACGGGGTGTCATGGACCGAGTTCTGTCTACGCCCACCTCGGCCTCTACCTCTACGTCCACCCCTACCTCTACTTGAGGTGGCCCTGGTGCCGCCTCTACCTCGACCAACAGCGCCTCTAATACGAGCCATAAACTGCAATACAACTAAAGCATGTCATAGCACCATTAAAACTTCCAAAACACATGATGCCAAAGAGACAACTTCATACAAACATTAACAAAAACATCTCATGTAAGAATAAGTTAAGCTTAAACCTATGCTACTTTTCACATTCACAACAACAAACCTGGTGATGACGAGGCGATTTCCCGGTGAACTATGGAGAGACCAATGCCTACCACGTAAGCAAGTCTACAGAACCTATAACCTAGGGCTCTGATACCAACTGTAACGCCCCTATACTCTAGAGCATGCTGAGAGTGGAAATAAAACTGAGACAGCTCGCCTATGCCTGAAATTTCGGCAGCATGGCGACGTATCTAGGAGAAAACCTAATCTTGAGAATCCTTAAAAAGAAGAGATAGCACACTTATAAGATTTCAAATAAACCCTCAGCAACCAACAACTACACAAGAGTGTTGAGTTCTCAACCAGAGTCAAGTACAACAAAAATACTTCCTAGTTTACGAAGTAGACATACAATAGACAAAACTCAAATTACAAACAGTAAGGATCTATCTGACAAAATACGCAACCAAAAAGAGCCTAAGGGTAAGCTATAGGTAACTCCATAGCCTCGCCAGGTCGTCGTTCATCAACCACCACGTCGTTGCGCATTACCTGAAAAGATAAAGGTAGCATGAGTGAGTATTGGTATACTCAGTAAGCAACCATCTTAGACAAAATAATTCATAGCCAAACAAAACATTTTGAGAAGGAGAGATTATGCCTTACTCACACTCGTGCCTAAGCAACAAATAATAATTTCACCACATGACCAGGGTCTCATTTCTCTACCTCATCTCTGATTTCACCAAATCCTAACTTCGTATCATACCAATGAGTCCTGCAACCTAGAATTCAACCTCGTGAAGGTAATAAACCTCACGCTCATCATAAAGGATAGTTACCTCAAAGCTAGCACACATGCCATAGGGAAACGCATCCCCTATGCTCAACACAAGTGGGGAATCACCCCTAAACTAGCTCACCGGCCATAGGGAAACGCATCCCCTACGCTCAACATATATAGGTAATCATCCTAAGCTAGCACACAGGCAATAGGGAAACGCATCCCCTATGCTCAACACAAGTGGGGAATCACCCCTAAGCTAGCTCGCCGGCCATAGGGAAACGCATCTCCTATGCTCACGCATCATATAGCATTCTAGGTCTACAAGCTCACTCAATACAACCGAACTAGGATAGGTAATACTAGATCAATGGTTTACAACCAACTTTTCTATTTCGAAGACCCCTACATGCAACATTACTCTCAAGCCTCTGTCACAACCTGAACCGGGGTTCACATTACCAACAAACATCTCAAATTTCACTTCCAACACATAAATAACTAGGCTTAAGCCTTAATCAAATATTATCCATATTTATTTACCAATGATCTAGTAATTTTCCTTCTCAATCAAATATACATAAATGCAAATTTTACCAAAACAGCATATCAAATATTTCCAATTGCTACTTACCTCTCAATCGACCCCAAGGTCGAAATACTTTATTTCAATGGTCGAGGATAGCTTGAATCCTTACAATTGATAGAGCGCCCAACCTTTTAAAACCTCCAAATTTCAATTTCTAGCACACACAAACGTTCAAATTATTCAATAATAACTTAAATAAATCAAAGCTTACTTCCTTAACTTACTCGGCCCCGAATGGCCATTTTCAAGAATTTTGAACTTTAAAACTTACCAATTACTGTGAATATAAGCCGTTGGAAAATACTTGATACCACCCAAATGATCAGAAAATAGCTTCCAGTCCTAACGGTAAATCTTAAAGTGAGATCCATAGTCCAAAAATCAACCAAAGCTACTCAACATAAAACCTAAATAAATTGTTAACAACTAAATTTCCAAAAGCCATAACGCTTACCCACGATTTCAAGAGCCAAACCACGCCGGAATAAGTCCTTAAACGCCCAAATAACTTCAATAAACCCGCTGTCCACACACTAGTTTGCCGGAAATTACTTTGATTAGCAAAAAAATTAAGAACAAAAAGGGGCGAGAAAGAGGAGGGAGACGGAAGGGAAATGGAGGGGCGAGAAAGAGGAGGGAGACGGAAGGGAAAGGGAGGGGCGAAAAGGAAGGGAGACGGAAGGGAAAGGGAGGGGCGGAAAGGGAGGGAGGGGACGGAAAGGAAAAGGGAGGGGCGAGAAAGAGGGGAAGGGAAAGAAAGGGAGGGCGAGAAAGACAGAGGGGAGGGGGAGGAACGGGAGGGACGAGAGGGAGAGGGGAGTCGGACGGGAAGAGGGCGAAAGGGAGGAGGGGAAAACGGAGGGATAAGGTTGATTTTGATTTTTTTTTTAAAACAATTAATAATAATAATAATAATAATAAAAAGGATAAAGATAACTACAACCATAAAAAAATTATATATATATATATATTAATATTTATTTACTATTATTATTATTATTTTTTTTCAAATATACAACAATTCAAAATACTATCATTTATCATTTAAACCGGATGTTACATTATGCTTTTGCATTTTGTTGGATTTCAAATCAGAAATTGAAAAATCACTGTGCAGAAACTTTGCAAAAAGACAATTGACATGGTTTCGGAATGAGCATATATATCACTGGCTTGATGCTTCTAAACCCCTGGTATGTCATTTTGAGTGTTTGTGCATCTGATTTTTATTCTTATTTCTGTTCAATATATAATTTTCCCGCTCTGAAAAGTCGTGCTGCCACTTTTATTCTCCACATACGCTGTATTTTTCAACCTTCATTCTCTAATCTAAAAGTTGATCGTTGATGTTCTTGTTATTTACTTGATTGAATTCTGTAATCATCTTAAACTAGTCTTCTTAGTGGAATGGTTTTGATTCTAGTTTCTTTGTCCTGCTTAAATAATTGAGTTTTACAATGCATTCTGTAATGGTATTAATAATTGTAAATTTCTATGTACTATTATTATTATTATTATTTTTAACAAGAAACGAAACTTTTCATTAAAGAAATGAAAAGAGACTAATGCTCAAAGATACAAACTCCAAAAGGAGTGAAATAGAAAACAAAATAGCAAAAACAGAAAGTACTAGAAAATAAAAACCAAAAAGAAAGCTAGAAAGGAACAAGAAAGGCATGCCAATTCCGATAAATGTCTTGCAAAGAAAAACCATCAAAAGAATTGGTAAGACAACACTAAGAAGATGACTTCAAACAAGCTGATTCATATCTATCGACCCAAGACATTTGAGAATTTTGAAAAATCTTCTCATTCCTTTCCAACCACACTTCTAAAAGGACAGCCTTAACCGAATTCACCCAAAGAAGATGTGCTCTAATATTAAACGAGGGCCGGATGAGAAGCTGAACAACATTATCCTTCATGCAATTAGAGAACAACATTATTCTATGTACTATTATTATTACCTATCCTTACTGTGCAACATTGCAACTATTCTATTGTTCTCAGGGATTTTATACTTCTAAATTCCTCTAGTTCGTCTATGAAACCCTTGAGGACTTTGAAGTTGTTGAGAAGAAAAAGAATCAGAATTATCAATCATAGTTTTTGTTGAAATTTTTTTCCCTTCAGCATGGTTTTTTTACGATCTATTTATGTCAATTTTAATCTCAATGATTTACTTAAAAATTATCGACATGCCACTTTCTTCTTCTTGTATGAATCTTTTTTGACATATGATTTTGAGTAGTATCATCCTACATTGAGCATCCATTCAACCCATGACTTAACCATTAATGCTTTCTTTTTAGAGAATGCATATGTAAGCAAAAACTCGCTTTTTTAATGAGCACAGGATTTATTGAATCTTACATGGATAAATCCATTGTATTCATGTTAATGATTGAATGGTAGGGCCTCCATTATAACAATGAATCAAGAGTGGTTTAAGTGAAAGGTTACATATCTACAGCTACAGACTTATAATGATATTATCATCCTGTGCTGATCAATATGCTTGGGAAAAAATATCTGCAGGAAAATGCGATCAACTTTATTTATGATACATACCATGACGAAAGTGGAATTATCTCTGTTCCAGATTCACTTAAAATGAAGAAAGATGTTTCCAGTCGCCGAGAAGTTTCTGAGCTCAAGGCATATCACACGAGAAATAGGTACCACTTATTGTCAATTATTTTCGGCGTTATATCAGATCATGAAATGAGCTAATAATAGCATCTTCAACACCCCCCTCCCTAACCCAATTCACAGGTATTTTGTTAGACGTGAAGATTGTGCTGATGTTTTAGACTGGATAGGAAGAACTCAAAGCGTTTACCAAGATTTGCCCGTCGCTTGAATGAGTTCGATTTCGACCCCACCTATTTGTGTGAAGGAAACATACTTCCCAAAATTCTTGGTAGGACATCCACTTACCTTAACAATATGTTTTTATTTTTCAGCTCTCTGATGCATGGATTTCTCTGAAGCAGATCTAACAGGAGTTGTGCATTAGTTCAGCAGTGAGTGTTCATTTGAAATCAAGGTTATTGTACTACTATATGCCAGAAATTTGATAATGCTGCATTGCTGCTGTCAATGAAGAGTTTTCTTCAATTTTTGGTCAACATCTTAAAGTATGTGAGTTCATAAAATGACCATTCAGTCTTCAAAGTGGTTAGTATGGCTTATTTTTGGAGTTGATCTAATTTATTTTTAAGGTATTTATATATTGTATTAGTTTAGATTCATTGCTTCAGATTCTGACTATTGATTCAAAATTCCATAATAATGGTTCATTTCAAAATGATACTTCAGATTCAGGACTTGGTTACTCTAATTTGTCCTGATAACGAGAATGGATTTTATTTATTGAAGGTAAAACTATTTCAAAAATTGCAACCTATGAAACAATCTGAATATGATTTTTTTTTTCTTTTGGGATTTTTAGGATGTTGAAGTTTAATTCTATGAATAAATAGGAATATTCTATAAAGTGCTTGGGTGATCTATCAGATTAAGATAGATTAAAGTTGCACACATTCGTATAAAAAGATGACAAGTTGACCTCAAGGAGCCATGGCCAAAGGGCATCTTCCTTGCTGATAAGAACAAGAAAAGAAAATGGTCCAAAATCTTTAATTGAAAAAGTAGAGGATGCCCTATTAGTGACCTTATTTGGCCTACCATGACTATAAATTTGTGTTGCAATTTTCATCTATTGGTGTTAAGTTTTCATATTTTAGAAAATTTTATTAATACTTATTAATATTTTAAGAACAAAATGCTAATAATAAATGTATGCATTTGATGGTATCTTTATGAAACAGGTTAATTGAAAAAGACTAGTTGGTACAAAAAACTTATATCGCAATGCAAATTTTAGCAACCATGATGGAAAATGAAAATTTAAGAAAATGAAATTTAGGGTATGTTGGGAGTGATTTTGAAATGGTTAAAATTACTTTTATCAGGTTTAAAATTACTCCAAAACATGCTTTTAATCATTTACAATCTATTTAATGTTTGATTTTACACTTTTAAAAGCGACTTTCATACCATAAAAATTGATTTTGAATACCAAAAGTATATTTTGGCGTGATTTTAAATACGACAAAAGTGATTTAACCATTTCAAAAATCATTTCCAAACATGTCTTAAATTAACAGGGTCATAATAAAAGCTTATACAAAAATTAGTCAGTATTTGGCATTTATAAAACTAATGAATTTTCAATTAGAGCTCAACTTTGAAGTTTGAACATTCCACTATATAGATTTTGGTTAACAAAGACATTGTATCTTCGCATGATATTTCCAATGCCTTCAATCTTGCACAGGAGGGAATAATTAGGTAGCCGAATCAGTACTGTTTTATTTTAGAAAACTAAAAAATTCTTTTGATTTTAACTTTTTTTTAAAATGAAAGTTTGATAATATTTAAATTATATCAAACAATTGTTTTGGAGAAAAAGAGTTTTAAGTTAAAATATTATTTTAGTTCTTATACTTTGGACTTCATTTCATTTTAGTCCTTGTGCTTTCAAATGTTTCACATTTAGTAATTGTACTTTCAATAAATTTTAAAATTAGTCTTTATTATTATTTTAAAATTAATTTTTATCGAAATTAATTAAATAATAATAATAATACTCTTCATGCAAGAAAGGACACAATGTAAACATATTTTTTAAATAAAATTTAACAATAACTTAACAACAGTAAATTTAGACATTTGAAAGTAAAAATACATGTTCTAAAATAGAACAAAATTAATTTGTAAAAAAAAAAAGAATAAAACTCAAATTATAGAGACCAAAATGATATTTTAACTTCCTGCAAGCTATTTGGGTTGAATTTGGTCACATTTTTTGCTTTTTCTTTTTGGGTTATCTGCCATTTTGCCAGTAAAGCATTTAAATTATAAAATTAAGAACATTGGCTCTGTTTCAAATAATCAATCATTGTATACTTTCTTTTAATCTTTTTTTATCTTTTATCTTTTATTTTTTTATTTTTATTTTTATCTTTTATTCTATCCTTGGTTGAGTAAGTCAACTCTAAACTTAATTAAATGGTGAAATTAATATTTTCTATTGGTTGACTTTTTATATCTTTTTAAATTTTGTTCCAGCAATAGATGATGGTTAAATGAGACTACTCTTATCAATGTAGGTTTTTCTCAATTTGAAGGATGTTTTTAGTTG
Source organism: Trichosanthes truncata (assembly GCA_033996785.1). Classification (NCBI taxonomy): domain Eukaryota; kingdom Viridiplantae; phylum Streptophyta; class Magnoliopsida; order Cucurbitales; family Cucurbitaceae; genus Trichosanthes; species Trichosanthes truncata. Next base: position 82,229,015 of record JAWPNB010000003.1, read on the forward strand.
AGTTTGAACATTTGTTTTTGCCTATTTGATTTTATGACTAGATTCAATTATTTTTCTGATTGAGTAACGTGTATGTAATTTAATATTATGACTGTTTTTTTTATAAAAAAATATATTATGACTAGATTCAATTATTTTTCTGATTGAGTAACCTTTATGTAATTTAGTATTGAATTTGTATTAGTTGAATTGTGTGTAATTTAATAAATGATACTATTTTTTTTAACTCTTTCAAAGTAAGTTTGAAACTTAAAAAAAAAAAAAATAAGTACAATGAAGTTTTTTTTTTTGACAATATGTAGGGTGGGAGATTCAAATCTCTGACCTCTTGGTCAATGGTACATGTTTTATGCCAGTTGAGCTATGTTTATGTTAGAGTGCAAATTGAAGTTGACACCATTTAAAATCACATTCGATAAATTTCCTTTTAAATGTCCTTTTCATGGTTTAGAGTCATAACAGTAATATTTTTAAAAATAAAGCCAACACGAGCATAGTTCAACTGTAATTGAAATGTACTCCTTTTGAGGTTGGAGGTTCAAACCTTCAAACTCGATATTTGTTGTACTATATATATATATATATATATATATATATATATATATATATATATATATATATATATATATTTAATGTGTTCATTTTGGTCTATTTCACTTTTTAGGGTTTTTCTTCATGATTTCTTCTTAGTGTGGTCACAGTGGTTTTCAACAGATTTCTTTGATTTCTTATGAGGGTAAGTCGCGTTGGTTTTAAATCGATTTCTTTATGGCCTTCGTTAGTTGGGTTTCTTCCGTCATTAGTGTAATCGGATTCTTTAGATCAAGTTTTTCTTTGGGAAATTTGCACAGAAGACTCATTTTCACGCGCATCGATGTCATTTGACCCGTGTTTTGAAATTAATGACATATGACCCTTTCCGTACTCTGCATCCCGTCCAAATTACCGTGAGGGCATTGTACTCTCATTCTTGTTCTAACTCTCGCTCTCTAGTTCTCACTCTCGCTCTAGTTCGTTCTCGCTCTAGTTCATTTTCTCTCTTGCTCTAGCTTGTTCTAGCTCTCGCTTCAGTTCGTTCTCGCTCTAGCTTGTTCTAGCTCTCGCTCTAGCTCGTTCTCGCTCTAGCTCGTTTTCTCTCTTGCTCTAGCTCGTTCTCGCTCTCGCTCTAACTCTAGCTCGTTCTCGCTCTCACTCTAGCTCGTTTTCTCTCTTGTTCTAGCTTGTTCTCGCTCTCGCTCTCGCTCTAGCTCGTTTTCGCTCTCGCTCGTTCTTGTTCTCGCACTCACTCTAGCTCTGCCACTCACTCTAGCTCTGCTGCTCTAGCTCTTCTCTAACGTAATTTTTTCTTGTCTTTTTTTTTTCTCTAGATTTTCAACCATTCATTTGAGCGAGAGCGATAGCGTTTCCACCTACGAGAGCGTGAACAAGCAAGACCGTCTCCCTCATGTATAATTTTGCGCACTATGCCATGCTAGAATGGGTCATATTTCATTATTTTCAGAACGCAGGTCATCAGTCATTATTTCCTATGGGCTTTTGTGTGGTTCTTCTTTCCAGAAAAATTATATCTCAACCTTTTCCTTGATACAGGCTTAAAAAAACAGTTAATGAAGTTGAAATTTCAAGGACTAAGGCACAAAATTGAAAGTTTATAGACCAAATAGACACGAACCTAAGACTAAACTTTAATTTAACCAATATCCTAATCTATTGTTTTTTTTTTCTTTTCTCTAAATAAAAAGTTATACATCCAAATAGAGATTAGAAAGCGCAACATGGTGAATTTTGTTGGGACTAATCTAAAAAAGAGGTGCTATTTATATATTATAACTTATAAAACTAAACTAATTTTTTTGATTAAAATATCATTTTGGTCCATGTATTTTAAGTTTCATTCCATTTCAGTCCCTAAAAGCTTAAAATCGATCTCTAATTTGTTGTTAACTTTTGTAAAATACATTAGCCTCTAAATTAGTCTCTATTAGACATCCCTCTATAAATTTTGGAAATTTGTTCACATGGTATATTTTCTTGCATGAAAATTATTATTATTATTTAATCAATTTCTATAAAAATTAACTTCAAACAAACTGTAGAGACTAATTTTAAAGTTTATTGAAAGTACATAGATTAAATTTAGATATTTAAAAGTACAATAACTAAAATGAAATGAAACGCAATGTGCAACGATCAAAATAATATTTTAACCTATTTTTTTTAATTTTATAATATTTTGAAAACAATATTTACATGTTTTCATATTCTAAATCTTCTACCAAAAAAAATATTAAAAAACAATGAAAACATAGAGTACTACCATTTTTTTTGACTAAATCCTTCAAATTTCCATTTTTAGATCACCAACCAACAAGATTCTGAACTCAAAAAAACAAAAACAAAAAAAAAAAACCGACAAAATTCAACATCTCATTTCAAAAAAAAAAAAAAAAAAAAAAAAAAAAAATCAATATCTGAAATAAAATTGAAATGAAAAAAAAAAAACAGAATGGAAATTACCATCGAACCCTTGGCCTTGAGAATAAAAGTAATGCACTTTGGCTACGATCAAAGAACCTTCATTTCCGCAAAACCCTTGCTTCTTCTCTCTGTGTTGCTTTCTCGGCTTCGTCGCCGTTCTTCTACGTGGAACAATGAAGGCCTCAATTCTCAGATCCGTTCGTTCCGCCGTTTCCAGGTCCTCATCGTCGAAGCACCTCTTGACCCGTAGCTATGGAAGCGAATCGGTGCCGGAAAGGAAAGTGGCCGTCCTCGGTGCCGCCGGTGGGATCGGGCAGCCATTGGCGCTTCTCATGAAGCTCAACCCACTCGTCTCCCAGCTTGCTCTCTACGATATTGCTGGTACTCCTGGTGTTGCCGCCGATGTCGGCCATGTTAACACTAGATCCGAGGTAAATCTCGTCATTTCCCACCCCCCCCCCCCCCCCCCCCCCCTCCTTTTTTCTTGTACGGTTATGAGTAATTGTGTTTTGATTTGTGGATGCCTCTGTTTTAGTTGCAATCGATCTTGTTTTGATTCGGTTGATTTCGATTTTTTGTGCTCTTTTGTGCTCTTTTGTCTTCGACTGTGTATTGCTTGTTTTCTGCTTCAAAATTTAAGTCAATTGATCTTTTGATTCATGAAACTCGCGTATATGCATTTTTTTGGAGTTCTGTTTGTTCTAATGTCTTTCGTGTTCGTCGATTTGGGCTAATTTGTTTCATTTCATGATTTTTTTTTCTCTCTGTGATTTTGTTAGATCAGTGTTCACTGCCTGCTCATTCTTATTCTTATTCTTTTTACGACTTGTAGGTTACTGGCTACATGGGTGACGAGCAACTCGGCAAAGCTTTGGAGGGATCTGATGTTGTCATCATTCCTGCTGGTGTTCCTAGAAAGCCCGGCATGACTCGTGATGATCTCTTCAACATTAATGCTGGCATTGTTAAATCACTTTGCACTGCCATCGCTAAGTACTGCCCCAATGTCTGTACCATCCACTCTCGTACTGAGAAGCAATTTTTATAATTTTGTTATTTGGTTTCATTTTGTAATCAAAATACGGTTTTGCAGGCACTTGTTAACATGATCAGTAACCCCGTCAACTCCACTGTCCCAATTGCTGCTGAGGTTTTCAAGAAAGCTGGTACTTATGATGAGAAGAAGTTGTTTGGTGTTACTACTCTTGATGTCGTCAGGGCCAAGACCTTCTATGCTGGGAAAGCAAATGTTCCAGTAGCTGGTATAATTCCTTGCTAGAAATTTTTTCTTGAAATTCTTCTTAAATTGCTATTTATAACGATGAGATGATATTTGCTTGTTACTGTGCACTCGTTGGAGTAAGGTTAAACTTTGTTGTCTGACTATTGTAATACTCTTGCAGAGGTTAATGTGCCTGTTATTGGTGGCCATGCTGGCATTACCATTCTTCCACTATTTTCTCAGGTACTTCCCTTCTTTCTCATTCAGCTTTCTTTCTGTTTACAATTTCACAAGATATATAAGCAGTGTTCCCGCATCTGGATTGCATCGGATGCTTTGAATTAGAGGGGTTGTTGATTTTAATACGGTTTATCTGACTGTCACAGGCTACTCCCACAGCTAATTTGTCAGATGAGACTATTGTGGCTCTCACCAAGCGAACTCAAGATGGAGGAACGGAAGTTGTGGAAGCAAAGGCCGGAAAGGGTTCTGCTACATTATCAATGGCGTAAGACTTTTCACTTGCTGCTGAATTTTCTGTTAGAACTTAGAAGTTCATTTCCTCAACTTCTAACTGGCGTTTCTGAACCGTTTTCATGGAGTCATGATATTAATACTACTTAGTTAAGCTGTTTTTTTGACAAGCATTTGGAATGCTACTTTTTGCTTGTGCAAAACTCTGCGATTAGATGTTGCTATATGTGCTACTAAAACCTTTCGTGGTCTTTTACATTTGGGTGGAGGTGTGGGGGGAAGTTCTTTCATCATTCTCTGTTCTTATTTCCCTTGCCATGTCAGTAATGTGAGTATATTGTTAACGTTTTTACCGTTTCTGGCAGCTATGCTGGAGCCCTTTTTGCCGATGCATGTCTTAAGGGACTGAATGGGGTTCCGGATGTTGTGGAATGTTCGTTTGTGCAATCAAGTGTCACTGAACTTCCATTCTTTGCTTCGAAGGTAATTGGTTATGTTCTCTTTGGACTGCTTTTTCCTTCTACCATATTGTCTGAGTTGAAACTTGAAACATTAGAGTCGCATGAATTATTGTTGACTCCTCTTCACTTGGATTCTCTTGTATGAACAGGTGAAGCTTGGAAAGAATGGAGTAGAATCAGTTTTGGATTTGGGTCCTCTCTCAGACTTCGAGAAAGAAGGTTTGGAAAAGCTCAAGCCCGAGCTTTTGAGCTCGATTGAGAAGGGAATCCAGTTCGCAAACAAAAGTTAGAAGATGGTTGTATTATTTAAAGTCGGGACAGGTATCCCATAAAAAAACTCATCCATTTTTGCTTTTTCCACCCAATTGTAACAGATGATGCTGCTTACGAGCAACCGGCTTTACTGTTTTTGTTAGAGTAGTTCATTTCTCTCGTATAAAGTTTATCAATAATTCCCGGTGGCACGTTTTTTGAGGGATCTGTGGTTGGTTAACTTTGTATCTGTGATATACTTTATTAGATTCTTCAATCTTTAATATTGAGAATCGTCCGACCATTTGATTGAGTGGTTTTGCGGATTTGTATAATCTTGCTATTTCGGAGTTGAGAAAGTTTCCTGCCACTGATTTATGGGTTCAATATGTGGTTGATCTGAAGTTTTTTGGATTTTTTTTTTTTAAATTTTCAGAACAGGTACTTGTTTTTTGGAATCACTGAACTTGAATTCCATTTACACTTTGAGAGACGAATAGAATACAATCAAATTTATTTACACACAATTATAAGAGGGAAAAAATATTGGGATAGCTGTAGATTCTATTTAATTCTTGAAGGGGAGGCTCATGCTTTTTAAATAAGCTTGGGTTTATGAAGTTGGAGCTGAAAATTTTGGATTTGTGTACATGTTTGTTGTGGATTGTGTTGTATTATTCTAGACCTAGATTTGTGCGATTGTTTGATACGTTAATATTATATGAAATTGGATGGTATATTTTATAAAATTGGATTTATGTGGCCCGTGAGATTTAAAAATTTTCACAAACCCAATTGGTGGGGCAAGCCAATATTCTCCCAACACTTCGATAGTTTATAATGTATGAAATTTGTAGTTGAGGTATTTGGTTAAATTTTATTGTTATTAGGTTTAAATTTCATTTTGGTGTTTAAAACTTTAAAAGGCTTATTTTAATTCATAAACAACAAGAAAATAATTTTCATCTCTACATTTTTTCTAATGTCTATTTTAGTCTTTAATTTTATTTATTTATCATTTTAATGAATTTACCTCAACCTAACTTAGGACTTGTGAGGCTTCGATATGTATTTTTGTAAACATGCTAATTCACATATTTGAATGTACATCATCTATGTATTAAATCATGGCTAAATTATAAAAAAATATCCTTGAACTTTGTTCTTTATTTCAAAAATACTCTTATTCTTTTAAAAGTTGCAATATTACTTGTGATCTTTCATAAATGTTTTAAAACTATCATGTGATCTTTCAAACTTAATCTCATTGCCACATCGATTTTTTGTTTAAAATAGGAGTATTTTTGAAACAAATGACAAAGTTCAGAGGTATTTTTTATAAGGTTAAAATATCATTTTGGTTCTTGTACTTCCAAAAAATCTTAAAATTAGTCTTTTGAAGTTAATTTTTGACGAAATTGGTTAAATAATAATAATAATTTCCATGCAATATAAGACACCATGCATACTAAAAGGGCACCTAATAAAAAAAAGCTATATATTTTTTTAATTGGCAGAAAATAGTTATTTTTAAAAGTTTAAAATTAAAATAGTCATTTCAAAAGTGTGGGAATAAAACATAGAATAAACTTAAAATTTAGGAATTAAAATCAACAGTTTGAAAATTTAAAGATCGGGCTAAATATGGATTATAGACGAAAGATTAAAAGATGAATAGAACTTCAAACAAAGAATTAAATAGTGCTTTGAAATTGTGGAGGAAAGTGGGAAAGTGGAAGCACCAATGTGCCTTGGTTGGATGTGGATTGGTGCTTAGACCTTTTTATACTTTGTGGAGGTGTTGTTGGACGCAACATGCACCTACGAGTGCACGCTCAATGATTAATCTAACAAGCTACTAAACTTATAGCGACTGTTTGAGGCGCATGTTCGAAATCAAAAACTTGAAAATCAGAAATTTGAGAGGTTTGTCCTGAGGGATTCTGAAGCCTGAGAATCAGAAAGCTGTGTTTGGGGTGCAGTGTTTTTGTTATACCTATTTCTACATTTTGGAAAAATATATATAAAATTGGAAAGTATGAAATTTGAGAAATTAGGTATTTGGATAATTATGGTTTTAGTTTGGAAGATAAGGATTGGTTTCAATTTATTAATTAAATAATGAAAATTAAAGAAAGAGAAAGTGAGATAAATATATTTATTTATGAAATAAAAACATGTGGCTTTAATAAATACATATTGTTTAATAAAACAAAAAGGAGGGGTTTTGTTGGACAACATATCACGTAAAGAGAGGAAGAGGAAGAAAGTGAAGAGAAGATTTCTTGATTTTGGACTATTTTGGAGTGTGAAAATCAAGAAGGGGATCTCACAACATTAGATTGAAGTTTTGGGTAAGTTCTCTAACTTTTGATTGAAATTTTTCATGAGTTTTAGAACCAATTAGTGAGTTTTCTTTAGGGTTTTCTTCCTTTAGTTGGAAACTCCATAAAATAGCTTGAAAACAAAGATGAGGGTGATGTTTGAGTAAAAGAGGGAAAAATGATGAAAGTCATGAGTTTTATCAAAGTATAGATTGAAGGGGATTAGTTGTATGTAGAAATTTCAAACTTTTATGGAAAATAAAACCAATGAATTTGTTCATGGAGAAGAAGAAATGAAAGAATGAGATTTCTTATGGAGAGGGATTACAATGGAGTTATTGGAAACTTTATTTTGGGTTATGGTCTCAATTTCTTGGTAATTAGAAGAGTAAGATGATGAAAAGAATGATTAATTCTTGGGTTAATGAGAAATTTAAAAGCTTGGATAATTTAGCGTTGTTGCACCCTAATTTTGGCATTAATTTCAAGACAAACGGAGATTGGAACCATTTACAACTCGAACAACTTCACCCATAGTACTAGTGAGTGGTTCTTTTATAAAGTATTTCAATTATTTTAGTAATTTATGAAATTGTGAGAATTGAAAATCAATTGTCATTCATACATGAATGCAAATGATTTAGTTATTGAAGATTTTGATAATTGGAGGAAATTATGTGTATTTCGTAAATTGTTTATTATTGAGATTGATGATTTACTAATTTGATAAGAAAGTGACATATGCTCACTAAATTGAATTCATGATTTAACATATTTGAATTTGAAGAGATTTATGTTTATATGAAATTTTAGCTACAATGACTTAATTATTTGTATTATTTAAGCTTATGAAAGGTGAATTTATAGAAATTTCTTGATTTTAGCTAATTGGCAAAAGTTCAAATTATTTGAGATGAAATCAAGTATTTGTGAGTTTTAGAAATGACTTGATTTTGAATCATGGTTTTAGCTGATCTTTGAGTTATGGCTTAAAGTTATGAGACCTCATGATTGAGAATGTTTATGACTTTAACATGGGTTGGATGATTATCATATAGAAATAGTTTTCAAACCACTAAATGTTGTACCCATAGTGATTACCCCGTATGCCATGAGAATGTGTTTCTATAGTATGCTAGTGTGCTCAGGCCGCAGGGGATGCAGAGGAATGTTGGGGCCATTAGGTGTAGAATCTGGATTCCGAATCCTGGTCCAAATCCCCGACCTAAGGCATTACAGATGTTAGAGTTTGCTCTACGTGCACGTATGACATAAATTTGCTCTGCTATATATCTGGAGATTACTCGATGCATAGTATGGCAGGGATTTGGGTACAAGTTTGGTGATGAGTTTTGTTGGCCTATTATTTTGTGCTTTCTTTAAAGAGTTATTGTTGCAAATCTCTATGATGTTTTATTTATCTTGTGTAAGTTTTATTGAACTTTGAATTCCTTTTAATATAAAAGGTTTTTGTCGAGAGGTTATTTTTTTCCTATTAACTTACCACTCACTGGGCTCTATTAGCTCATTCTTTCTTCCTAAATTTTTCCTCCAGGTAAAGACTGAGTTTCTAACGAGCCTACAGAAGTCGATATCTGCCACCAGACTTGATAGTTTGCATATCATTTTGTATGTACATATTTACAAGTACTTCTTGTGTAACTGATGTGGCTAGTACCATTTTGGGACATGTTTAAAACTCTTTTTTTATTCCTCAACTACAACATAAATTAAAAGCTTCATTGAAAAGCCACTTAAAAAATTAATCCATGTTACACAGTGGCTTCTACAATTCACATAAGATCCACTACAAAATTTGAAGGGAATAAAATATCTAAAAGAAAAATGGTGGAAAAAAACTATACCAAACTCAGGGTTCAGAACACTGCACCTCAAACACAGCTTTCTGATTCTCAGGCTTCAGAATACTGCACCCCAAGCACAGTTTTATGATTTTCAGGCTTCAAAACTGACACACCCCACCCCAAATTATCCTAACTAACCTGGGATGAGGCATGCTGACATTAGATCCTTACTACTACTATGGAACCCAATGTCAAACTTTGCAAAATAAATCTTAGTTTTGAAAATCACAAGTGGTTAGCCAAAACTTGTTGATACAAAATTAATTAATTTTGTTAAAAAAAATTCGGTAGAGTTTTCCCTGAAAACTGAGTAAAAACACACGTGAAAAGAAAACATATACACTCCCAAATTAACCTGTTCAAACTCCAACTACTATTTTAAAACTCAGCACAATCTGACAAACTTATTAGTAGATAAACATGTGGGTTTTATATTACAAACCAAAGGAAAGAACAATTAATTTTTGGCATTCAAACAAAAGAAAGCGTAACATACAAATGTTTAGTGTAATGAGTTCACACATACAGATACAAAGTCCAAAAGGTTGAAATACAAACAAAAGTTTAGAATAAGATAAATAAACATAGCGTGGCAACTGACGTGAAAAAAAAAGACGTAACATCTTCTTCAAAAGGTTCCAGCAAAAGTCAATGAAGCAAATTTCGGCAGTAGGAGGATCATGCCAGCCTTCCCAAGATATGCATGCAACACTTGCATTTCCACGCAGTAGGGTAGTCGAGGAATGAATGAAATTTGGAGATATCGGCCATCAGAGTCTCGACGATAAATAAACAGTCGTCTATATCTAATCTAGGGATAGCTTAAAGTTCCTCATACAGTCGCTTGCATTGGGACGACTCCAGTTCATCATTCTCTTTAAGCCAAAAGGAAATTCTCTCTAGTTGTGACGACACCCAACACATCTTTGCGCGAAATATATCAACGATGTCCCTTAGCCTTACGCACCTCCTCTTGTTCACCTTGGATGATCCTGCCCCATCATTCCTAGGGTTAGGTATGGTAAACATGTCTTCGCCAGATGCAGGGTCATATAAAGGTGGGTCAGAGATTGGGAGATCCAGAAAATTTGTGCTGATGTCATCGTCTAGTTCCGTGCCTGCTGCTGAGGCCATGTCATTGAGAGTCTCTACCCTCGCGCCAGTTGCCTCGTTTTTACGGAAGACAATTGCTAGCTCATCGAATTATGGAAATAGCTTGTTCTTGAGACCTTAGGCAACATGGTGTCCCTGCATGGAACAAGTTAATATAAATAAGAAATGTAGTTGACTTATATGTGCTATAAATGACTTCAGCATGAATGATATTTGTGGTTTACCTTAACCTAATCATCAAAAATCGATTCCTATGCCTCAATACACTTGCATTCGTCATTCCACCTGAACCCACTACATGTTGTGCCCATCATCTCAGCGATAGCGCCGTATTGCTTCTTCAGAATCTTCACTCTAGATTCCAAGTTCGGGGTTACCTGTATGTCGCATTCAAGGAGTTTCTGCTTCATCAATTTCTATACTTGTACAAAGTACCGAAGCCTAAAGGTTCTATTATCTGCCTTCCACCCACCTTGTTGAACAACCTGTAGCAAGCACTGAACCAATACCTCATCCTCCATCAGAGTCCAAATGTGTTTAGGGGCCTTTGAAGTTGACGGTGCCATCGGCATGTATATATGACAATATGATTAACGAAAGTAAAAAAAAGAAAGCCAAATAAAATATTAGTAAGGGATTCTACACTTATCTATTACTTATCATATAAATACAAGGCCTACACTTGACAAATACAACACAACTTCTTCCTCCATAACCCTAGTGTTTCGACTAACAAACATGTTTCTAAATCTATGTTGTAAAAAAAACCCAAAAAACCCAAAAAGCCCATATGGATAAGTAGTTACACACAAAAAATATATTGATAATGTATTTTCATTTACAATAGTTTCACAAAAAATGTACAAAACAAAAAATTTCCTAAAAGCCCATATGTACGGTCAATTGATATTCCAGACCGTCCACATCTATTGTGCAAGGTTATCTCTCCACTCAGTACATGCATTGATAGTCTCCATGAAGCTAATGTTGTCTGCACTCATCCTAATTGAATCGTGATTATCTGGGTGCACCTCCTCGAAGGTGGGATCCAGACTCATTTCTCAAGTGATCAAGTTGTGTAACAGACAACATGCAGTTATAGTTCGATGATGAATTTCGACAAGGTAAAAGGATTTTCCTCGAGGGATTGCCCACCGCCCCTTCAATACATCGAATGCCCTCTCGATAACATTATGAGCAGATGAATGTCTCATGTTAAACAACTCTTTCCAGCTGTTCGGTGGATTCCCTCCTCGCCAATCAGTTAGGTGGTAGTGTTGTCCTCTGTACAGAGTTAGAAAACCCTTGGCATTTGGATAACCAGTATCGCACAAGTAGGAGTACCTTGCAATCATGTCAGGAATATTAATGCTTGTTTGGAGGTATGTATATATTCATATATATACAGGAGACGAAGCAGGAAGTCAGTGTTTTACCCCTAGGGACCTTCAATCTTGTAAGTTGGGAAATTGCATCCTGCGAAACCCTGGAGTCCGATTCAGATCCTTCCCACCTAGGGAGGACGAATATAAATTCACCATTCTAAGAACGCATTCAAGAATGTTTGTGGCAATCTCACCCTTGCTCGTCCTCTATCGTGGGCGATCGATTGCACTTATGTGAGTTCCGTCCAGTGCACCTAGACAATTTTGCGATGGAATAGGACGCATGTTTCAGTGGTAAAATAATGAAATCATATGTCCATTTTAAAGTACAAGGTAGCACCACTTAAGTACCTCGAACCATCGCCACTTTTTATCCTGAGAGGTGCTAGTGACTGGCTCTTGTGACTTCAGTAACACTAAGTGAAATTTTAGTATCTCGTTTAGCACTGCATTAATGTCTGGAAACGATCTCGCCAGATCTTGCATAATGTCTTCGTATGACTCGATTCTTCAAATCATGCACAATGATATGTAGGAATATCACGACCATCTCCTCCACAACCAAACACTGAGTTGATGCCAACCCCTCATCCCCTTCACCATCTTATAGAGGATAGTAAAAGTTCTCCTATCCATCGTCTTCGTGTATAATACGAAAGAAATTTAATTACCTTATCTAGTGTCTAATATTGGGGGATGAGTTTCCAAGTCTCCTTTGCTCCTGCATTATTGTAGCGAAGGTTGCTGTGAACTGGAATTGTGTGGTGCAAATGGTTGTAAGTATCGCAATCAACTCATGTGGCTCATGATCCAATCTGTCCATTGATTACTTTAGTTATATCTTCATGAAAAATAATTTCAGGTACATGAGATTCATTGCTTCCCTAGTAGGTTTCTTACGAGAACTACGACTACACCGACTGTGAAGCCCAGAACAATCAAAAAAATATGGTATTCTCCGCTACATCTATCTACGAAGGTCCTTTCTATGAGTTGATTAGGTCTTCCACGATGTACAGGTTCTACGACAGTCGATCGATTGGTCATTGTCATCGATATTGTATGCACTATATGCTGCTTCCGCTTCCCCAAGTGTGTTATAAGACTTGTGCATAGCCCCACTAAAGCCATGTACTTGTATCATTCCATGTCATATAAATTCCAGGTTTACGCCGGCAAATACAACATAGAACTCCCCCCCCCCCCCCCCCCCCCCAAATGACTCTAGTGTACAAACTAAAATTAGTCGAAACATACTTGTTTACAAATGTAGGTTGTAAACAAAAAAAAAAAATTGAATGTCTATTCACATGCTATTTTCCAACACAACTCAAAAGATGAAAAAATAATAAGAAAAAAAATAAACAAACCTCTTTCCTATCTTTTTAAAAAAAAAACAATTTACAAAGTGGAGGAGATTTGAGTTTATATTTACAATGTAGTGTGCAAGATAATTGAAAAAATAACTGAAAATGAACAATTTGTTTTCCATATATATATATTTTAAAATTTCATAGCCCAAAACATGTGTAAAAAAAACAAAAAGAACAATCCTTTTTTTCTAACTTTGTAAAAAAAATTACAAAATTGAGGCGATTTGAGTGTACATTTAAAAAAAAAAAAAAGAACAAAAGATATCAGGTTGTTTTTCTTATATTTTTTGTAAAAATTTCATAAAGTTCAAAGATTTTGATATATTTACATGCTATTATGCAATGTAACTAAAAAAACACATGGAATAGGAACCATTTGACATAAAACTAGATTTTGACATGAAACCGAATTTGGATATTCATAACACTTGATATAAAAAATTTATCTTATGAATTTGGTGCATCCAATATTTTCCTATTTTCACTTTTGTTATGATAAGGAACTAGAGTTATTTTTTTAGAAATATATATGTAAAAAACAATTTGGTTTTTCTATTCATGAAAGTTTATGTAAAACAAAAAATTATCTACCATTTTTTCTTCTGATATGATCAAGAACTATAGTTGATTCTTTAAAAATATATGTAAAAAAAAAGTTTGATTTTCCTATACGTGAAAGTTTATGTAAAACAACAACTTTGATAATATTTTTACTTTTGTTATGTTCAAGTACTAGAGGTGTTTTACCTTTGTTATTTTCTATACGTGTTTTTGTAAGAAAACATTTTTTGTCTTTTAGGAGAGTACTTCTTGAGTTTACACACCATTTGCAACTACTTTTTTTTTTTTAATTGTTGAACATGAACATTTAACCCTGATATTGCAACCATTCAAAAATGTTTTTTTTTGTTAAACATACAACAAAACACATCGAATATGAATGAGAAATAAGCATTTACTCTTGTATTGTTATCATTCAAAACAATTTTTTTAATACAACTTTATTACCCTAAATACTTCATTTAAACCATACATTAAGACACATTCAATAGAAATGCAGAATAAACATGAAATAAATATCAATATAATTTTCACATGTACTAATAATACAACATAATTCAATCATTGTATTTAAGGCTCCGTTTGATAACCATTTGGTTTTTGGTTTTTGAAAATTAAGCCTACAAATACTACTTCTACCTATGGAGTTCCTTGTTTTGTTATCTACTTTTTGCATATGTTTTCAAAAACCAAGCCAAGTTTTGAAAACTAAAAAAAGTAGTTTTCAAAATCTTGTTTTTGTTTTTGGAATTTGGCTAAGAATTCAATTGTCTTGTTAAGAAAGATGAAACTAATTGTAGAGAATTCATGAGAAAACAAGCACAATTTCCAAAAACCAAAAACCAAAACTCAAGTGGTTATCAAACGGGGCCTAAAAAATTAGAATTTTTCATAAGCATAAATGGAGCGTGTTCGTAATAAAAATACATAATGGAAAAGCAAGACATTACTTCAATTTGTCAAAGGATCGTTGTAATCTGATAACGTTGCATCGTATGCCTGCAAACAAAGAAAGGGAAAAAGAAATTAGTATAGGTAAAAGAAGAGAAAATGATGCTAAACAACATTATCATGGATAGTGAGTACCTTAGGAATGTTAGGTTGTGTGTTTTAGAGGCACACACCAAGGAAAATAGAATGTTTAACTCCACGTGCCCTCGACCACCTCATAAAGCAACATATGAAAAGAAAGTGTATTAGTTATAAACAAAAAAAAAGAAGAATAAGAGAAGGTTGGAAGTTCTAAATAACAAAAAAATTAAAGCAAGGAAACAAGTGTATAATAAATGAAAATGGTAAGATAAGAGAGGAAAGAAGGGAAGATACCACTACTTTTAATACACGTGTATAATTAAAAAAAATTAAAAGAAGGAAACAAGTAAGGAAGTAACAATGAAGTAAATGGCCTCAAAATAGTGTGCATACATCGAGAACATAATGCTTAGGATTCATTCATAACAATCAAAAGCCAAAAGTAGATGAGGAAGGGAAGAGAAAATTCAAACTAAGGGGTCTCAGGAAACAAAAATTAATCATTCAAGTGTAGTAACGTTCAATAAGATTAATAGTATTTTGAATCATCATCGACCATACAAAAAATAGAACAGAATGCTAGGGCTTCATGCATGTCAATCACATAAAGCAACATATGCAAAGAAAGTTCAGTAGTTAAGTTATAAAAATAGAAGAATAAGTGAAGGCTAGAAGTGTTAATTGAACAAGTATGGTGAGATAAGAAATCAAAGAAGGGAGGATACCACTTGCTAAAGATATCAGAAGTGAGAAGTGGGAAGTCTTATAAAAAATGGTGATTAAGGGAAAGGACATGATTTAATGCCAGAAAGTACAACCACCAACCACCCAACCACTACATTAGTTAATACAAGTGTATAATAACACAAAAATTGAAGTAATGGACGTGGCTTAGGAATTAAACGCACAATCAACCACCATTTGAAATAGAAGCAAGGAAACAAGTAAAGATGTGACATGGAGTAAATGGCCTCAGAATAGTGTGCATAAACTGAGATATACTAAAAGATGAGGGACAATGATGTAAAAAGGTAATCAGAATATAATTCAGTGGCTTTATGCATACCAACCAAAGTAATTAGAATGTAATTGCCCCATCAACCACCCTCAATTAAGATAAAACGAAGGGAACAAGTAAAAGATGTGACAATGGATTAAATGGCCTCATAATGCTTAGGCTTCATCCATACCAATCAAAAGCCAATAACAGATGAGGAGGGGAAAAGAGAACTAGAATTAAAGGGTCTCAAGAAACAAAAAATAATCATTCAAGTGTAGTAAAATTCAACTAGGTTAATATCTATTTGAATCATCATAGACCGTAGATAACAAAATAGAACCGAATGCAGGGCTTCATGCATACCAATCACAAGCCAAAGAAGGGATTAAAAAATAGAGAGCAGTCATCATTGACCTTAAAAAGAAGAGAAGAAATAGAATAGAAGAGAAAACAGAGCAATCATCATCAACTTTAAAAAGAAGAGAAACAATAGAATAGAAGAGAAAATACAGAGTAGTCATAATTAGCCTCAACCGATTGCATAAATACATAACTGAAACTCGAATCAATTTTTTACTCATCATTGGCCTTAAAAAGAACAGAACACACAAAATAGAAGACAAAGGATACATGCATAGGTATGAAAAGTAAGGGGCCTCAGGGTAACGTTGTTCCTCAGTCAAGTGTAGCGATAAGGGGTTATCTTTTATTCATCATCGGCCTTAAAAAGAATAGAAGAAACAAATCTCTAAATCGGACATGAGAGCAACTCCTCCACCAAACTCTAGCTACTGGAACATCCTACCATGCCTCCATCTGACGCCGATTGTGCTTCAAGATCCAAAACAAGAACCAACGAAGCTTGAAGCTTGTTGAGTGGAATGAAGGAAGGGAAGATGATTCGACGAAGGTGGAGGCGACTAGCTTCGAGTGGCTAGGGAATACGGTTTGTAAAGAGAAAGAAGGGACAAAAGGAGGCTAGGGTTTTAGCCGAATCGAAAGTGAAAAAGAATAGTTGCATTTCGATTGAAGGAAGGAATGCGAGATTAGGATTATGGTTTCGTTGTGAAAGACCATTCGAGAGAATATGATAGGACATATGATGATATGCGCAGAGCATTGATGAGGAATAATAAAACCAAAATGCACTTGCGAAAGCAATCCCATGGGGTAGACACTGTTTTACTCCATAGGTTTTGTTTTTTAAAATTGTCAATGGGCTGGATTACAAAACTTGTACCCTAAACATGGGTTTGGATTTAGAACCCAAACCCATCCAAATCCAAACTCATGCCCCAAACAAAGGTGTAAGAAAGTTAATCGATGGGGTTCCTGTGTGAATTGCAGCACCAACCGACCTTGGTCTTTTGAGAAGCATCCAGTGTGAATATACTTGTCGAGACTCGAAAGATGGTGAACTATGCTTGAAGAGGTTGAAGTAAGAGAAAACTTTAGTGGAGGCCTGCAACGATACTCACATGCAAGGCATAGTAGTCTAAATTTTATACCATGATTTAATTTAGTTACTTCATTACGTCATCATAATAATTACAATTTGGTTAAAATACCATTTTTTGTTCCATTTTGGTCACTGTACTTTCAAATGTCTAATTTTAGTCCTTGTACTTTTAATAAAGCTTAAAATTGGTCCCTATGACAAGCTTGAAGTTAATTTTTTTTATCAAAATTGGTTAAATAATAATAATAATTTTAATACAAGAAAGGACATCATGTGAACATACTTTCAAAATTTATAGAGGAAAAGCTAATAGAGATCAACTTTTTTTTAAGAAAATTTAACCATAAACTAATAGTAGGGACCAATTTTAAGCTTTATTAAAAGTACAATGACTAAAATTGGATAATTGAAAGTACATGGACCAAAATAGAATAAAGCTCAAAGTATAAGAACCAAAATGGTATTTTAACCTTACAATTTAAAGTTCGATTTTTAGTCATTGTTGAATTAGGGATATTTCTAGTCTAATATATCTCTTTCTTAATCAAAGCAAAGATTAAATTCATATTAGTTAAAATACCATTTTAATTCCTATACTTTGTGTTTTATTCCATTTTGGTCATTGTACTTTCAAGTGTCCAATTTTAGTCCTTATACTTTCAATAAAGCTTAAAATTGGTCTTATGATAAGTTTGAAGTTAATATTTATCAAAATTGATTAAATAATAATAATAATTTTAATACAAGAAAAAAATACAATTTGAACATACTTTCAAAATTTATCGAGGAAAAGCTAATAGAGAGTAATTTTTTTAAGAAAAATTAATAATAAACTAATAGTAAGGATAAATTTTAAGCTTCATTGAAAGTACAGAGACAAAAATTGAACATTTGAACCAAAATGGTATTTCAACCATTCATATTTCAAAGAAGTGTCAAAGACAAAGTAGATACTTTAATATATACAGATGCTGCAACATTAAATGTTACAAGGGTGTAAATAAGTTTGGGACCAAAGAACATGGAAAGATCAAACCTAGAATGTGAAAGAGGATTAACTTATGCTAGCTTCTAGATTTTATTTTACAAAAATATGGAGTTACAATGGTCAAAATAAGAAATGGGGAAATGGCTATTAATAAAATGCAAAGGAAGCCATGAATGAGATTTCTGATTCCATCATCTAAAATTATCAATAGAACTTTTGATCTCTTCCCTCCAAATCTGCATGGGAGATGGAGATTGCTCTGATGTCATCAAACTATACGATCCTGTTGCAGAGGAACGAGCTCATCAATTTCAGATTTCGCAAATAGTTTCATCTTCATAAGAAAAAGCCTCAGTTCGTAAGACGACTTGTTACTCGAGCATCGATCAGAAACTAGTAAGTTACAGCAAAACATAACTGAAAATTGGCTCTTCATTCTGTTACCCTCCCAACTCTAGTTTTGATATATAAAAATGAATGTTAGGTAAAGGTTTGGAGATTCTTTAAGCAAAGCTACATGAAATTCACCATGATGAAAAAAGAAAGTGCGATGAAATAATAATGACGATAAATAATGAAATTTGATATCAAATCACCTATCTTGGTGTAGAGTGCAAGCAAGATGGACACAATCTTTTGGATTAGAGGCCTACGAGGAAACTTCTTCAAATAAAATGGCAAAATGATCAAAATAGATGATTATTCAGATAGGATTATTTCAGGATTATGCGTTAGATAAAGGGATTATGCACAGTAGATGCTGGAAGATAATAGAACAATCAACTTCCAAGTTTCTATTTGTTTATTGTAGAATCGTTAAGCGAGCATTGCGAATCCAAATGGGAAAGATGATGATGCTCCTGAAAACAATTGCTAACTTCCTAGATTTTTCCAGTCTTCTCGATTTCGATTTCCGAGTAGTTAAATATTGATAGGCGAAGCTATTGGAAGAGCAGAGGATAACACAAAAATTTCCCATGTTTATCATCAATATCACATCAAATGGTAGTCAATTTTTAACCTCGTTGATTCAGACAAAAATCACACATTAGAAAATATTTTCATATGTGAAACTTCCAAAGCCATCAAGAATATGAAGCGAGCTACCACATTCAGTACTAGACTTCGATTTCATACCTTATTTCTTAGTCAATTCAACCTGAGGGAGACTGGTTTGCATCTCCACACGTCGAGGAACTATCACCCTCACCTTCAGAGTCTGTACAACAAAAGAGTAAATAGATGAAGTTTTAGAAGTAGCAGATCATATAATCATTTAACCTTTTCAAGTTACTGCTACTGCTAGAACCAATAATTGATTCACATGTTCAGAAAATTGGTATGAACCTTAAATCATAGATTCTACTAAACATTCATCAAATTCGACAGGGTGCAGATGGTTTGCCAACAAGTTAAGGTAAATCAGACAATAACCTAGTACCATCAAGTGGTTGTTTCAATGGTGGAGACATGTTTTGTTATGCTTTCTAATAGATTACATGGAGTTCCATCTCAAAACCAATTGGCAATGAGAGGAGTAGCCTATGTATCTTATAAATTGTGAGGTCTCTCCACATTTTTTCAATGTGGGATCCTCAACATGCCCCCTCAAGATGGTGTCACTTTGGGTTCACCATTCTTGGATCGGATCCCAATTTTAATTTTTGGACCGAATACCCGTTTGGGTTTAATGGGCCCTGATACCATAATAGATTACATGGGATTCCATCTCAAAACCAATTGGCAATGAGAGGAGTAGCCTATGTATCTTATAAATTGTGAGATCTCTCCACATTTTTCCAATGTGGGATCCTCAACACTTTCTTTTATATTATTCCTTTTCTAAGTTACCTAAAGTTGAGTCATTCTTAGGCTGAAGTATTCTAGAAACGATACCAAAGATTTCAACAAATTTACCAGCATTACCACCTACGGGTTCTCCTCCTGCATTAGCCACAGCTCGATCCTGCATCATTACAATATGGCGTCTGTTTCATCCTACTGACCCTTTTTTTTTTTATAAGAAAGAAAGTTGAAACTGTAACTAATTTAATGCACATCTTACCATATCCTTGGTCGAGTAGTGAGATGATTTTTCTCCTGATTGAAGATTGCCGTCGGCTTTTCTCTTATTCTTGATCAAGCTTTTTTTGTAATCTGCCACAAACCTCTCAAGTTCCCAAAGGGTTTCGGAATCAACACTACCAATATCCAACTCAATTTCATCGTCGTTTTGGAAGAGTCCCTGGTTCCTCTTCTTGATAATCTTGACAACATTATTCAGCTCATCTGATGGTAAATCCTGCAGGTCAATGCTCAGTTTCTGTTTTTCTTCATAAGTCATATCTCTGTTTTCGTGATTCTTAGCTTTTGGTTTCTTATCAGGATGAGCCACATTTGTGGGTTTCTGCTTGGGATTGGGGGGTTTTGTTATGGAATCTGATTTACCTAAAACCCCCCTATTTGCAGCCGGAGGCTTTGTCGTAGACTCTGATCTACTGAACGTTCTTGATTCCACTGGAGCTGTGGCAAGAACCGGAGATTTTCTGGAAGTGGGTGTTGGTAAAACTGAACCATCATCCTTCTGAAATCCCTCACCAACATTTTGTTTGGCTTCAATAATCCTCCATTTCTCTTCGAATATCTTAGACAATTGCTCCGCCATTATATGAACATCCTCCCCTTTCGGGTTATATGTAATGGCATTACTGAATGTAAGTCTCACATCCTCAGCAAACTCTCTTGGTGACTTGTACCAGTTCTTATTTAATCTCATCTTTACAGTACCCAAATCCATTGGCTTCGTTATGATCTTATGATAATCATGAAGCCCCAAACGCTTTGCATCAACAGGCACATTAAACACCCAACCATATTTATGTTTCATCAATCTTTCCAGCAAATTGTTACAGCTTTTAAGCACTGGACCAATCTTACCTCCATTTGAATCGCAGTACGACATCAGGAACTCCTTTGTAGGAGTATGTTTTGAATTTTTATGCTTGTTCATCTCTTTCTCTGCAAACTCCCCGAAGTTTTCGGCCACTGAAACACTTCGAACAAGCCTCGAAGCAGACACATCTGCGGAACCTACCTCGGAATTAACCTTCAATGTACTACCAACCTTCTCTACCAAGTTATTAGCTGAAAACTGCGACTGACTATGTCCAACATCACCACCATAACAACTAATCTGCAGCTCCTGAGCTTCAAACTTCTTCACAAGGCTCCTGACCTGATTAAGCTCACCCTTCAGCTTCGTCGTAAGCTCTTTAATCCCAGACCTCGATCTGGAATTCAAACTAATCCTAACCCGGTTCTCAAACCTCGTATATCCCGGCACGTCCTTGGCATTAACCTGTTCGATGCAGTGATTTTGACCCGAAGAATCCCTAGACGTGACTAAAGCATCGATCGGATTATGAGAAGGAGAAGACGGATTACCACCGCCATTGGCGGCCGCGACGGCAGGAATCAGAACGGAATTTCGAGCGACGTGTTTGGCAATTTTACTCTCTTTCTGTTGCTTTCCAGTACTAAACTTGTTATTATCCGTCCTCCTGGGATTCCCTCCCGCATCACCACCACCTCGCAGCACTGAAGCCATACATGTAATCTGCTACCTAGATTTCGACACTGTCAAAAGAGAAGAATATCGAATGGTACTAGAACCAGGGGTATAGAAAAATCCATAAAAATCATGATTGCTTACAAGTTTAGAGCACGATCGATGCAGCTGGAGGATGTAGAATAGAAAACCAAACAAATACAGAAACTAGGGTTTAAGCTTGACGATCACAGTAAAGAGAAAAAAAAAATTAGGGTTTCGAATATGCGAAGAAATCCGAGAAATCGTACACTGGATTGAAGATGGATTCGAAAAGTTGTTGAATGGATTGATGAAGCTCATCGTTTGCTGGTTAGTTCGGACTTCGGACTTCCATTGTTCACTGTGAAACGCAGAAGTGGTGGCCGAGAGCGAGCTACACGCGCGGAGAGCGCGAGTGGGCTTCCCAAATGTTTCATCTCAAAACTTTGTTTTTTTTCAATTAAAAAAGTTTAATTATAAATTTAGTTTATCATTTTCTTATTCTATTAGGGAGTGTTTGGTTCTCTGTTTTAGAAGTAGGGAGTATGAGTTTGTTTAAACAAACCCATATTTGGTTGGCATTTTTGTTAATCTAGGTTTGCTGCAGTACATACTATTCTACTCCCAGGTTTGCTACAGTATTTTATTCATACTCCCCAAGTTTGCTACAGTACATATTTTGTCTTTAAAATGCATTAGATTTTTAATAAAAATATATTAGTTAAATAAAAATAATTAATTAATGATAACTTTATAATAAATAAATAAATAAATTTAGTTCAAATTTCAAATAGTAATAGTTAATTCATAAACCGATATGTCGGCTTTGTTATACTTCATGTTTTAGAGCAATTATAATGATAAATTTATAAGAAGGAATTTCTTTGTATTTTGTTCCTACATTGATAGAAAACAATAATTACAAAACTAACTAAATATTTGTTTTACAAAATAATTATTCAAAAATTGTTCAAATTAGCAATGATATTAAAAAATAAATTAAAAAGTGTTCATAATTTATAAGAAACTTATTGTTATATTTTAAATTTTTTATTAACATATAAATTATAATAAAAATTATTTTATTATAAATTCCAAACCAGACACGTTCTATAAACCTAAATTTAATACGTCAATTTCCATTTGATGAAAAAAAAAAAGTCAATTTCTCTAAATCCACAACTTACCTAAACTCCTTTTCTTGTGAAAATGTAAAAATTATGTTATCATAGTCAATTAAAGACATAATATTTGTAAAATTAATTAATTAAACTATTTTAGTTAGTGTATCTTGAAGTTAATAGCTTTTAAAATAATATTATTTACAATACTTTAGCTTTATAACCTTATGTATTAGTTAATATGGAAAGTTAAGTTCAATAGTAATTTTGATGATAAGTAGTAAATAATTTTTCTTAACACAACAAGTTATAAATCATTAAATAAACAATTGATAACATTTTCTAATGGTTAATTTTATGGTAGATATATTTGCATGAAAAATTTTGTTTATATTTGTTCACACTTTGGTAAATAGTCTGAAATATTTGCACGAGCAATTAAATATTTATTCTATAAAATAATTATTGGAAGAAAATTGAGTGGACAAATGTATTAAAAATATTTTATTTATTATTAAAATAATACTATCTAATTTCATCATAAAAGTTACATTTTATATATAATTTAATATATAGTTTTTATTACTTTAATTAAATAATTTCTATTATTTATACAAATTTTAAATGTACCAACCAGATACACTTTTAATAAACTCAGGTTTAATAAATTAGAATTCAAACACAGACTTAACAAACCCGAACTTGCACCATCCAAACACTGGTTTAACAAACCCAGACTTAACAAACCTATTTTCTGTACCATCCAAACACAAACTTAATAACCCCAGGCTTAATAAACCCAGGCTGAACAAACCACCCAAACCTGCGAACCAACAACCCCTTAATGTTTAAAAAATATTTTGCAAAATTTTAATGGAGTGTTTGGCCCACCGTTTTGTGGCTGGTTTTGGAATCAAAATCCAAAACGGTATTTGGGTCACTGTGTTCAAAACCCATAGTTTTTTAAATACAATCTGATGATTTTAAATAGTGCAACCCAAACACCGTTTTCTAATTCTCAGGCTTCATAACACTACACCCAAACACTGTTTTCTGATTTTCAAACTTTCAAACCCCCTAGAGTTCTGAATCCAAGGGTTCTGATTTCGAAACGGTGGACCAAACACTCCCTAATTGTGTTTCTCTTTAATCTCTATATAATACTAGTTGATGTAATATTTTATTAAAATATATGTTCTAGTTGTTGAGCTCAAAAAGAAAAACAAGAAGTTCTACTTCATAAAGTTAGGTATTTTTTTTTTCCACTTAGTTCTATTTTTTAAAAAGCTTCAATTTAATCAGTATGTTTTAAATTTTTGAAATTCTACTTTTACCTATCCATGAATGTTTAAAATAACTCCCTCATCTTGTTGCACCCATGGTATTAAATGTCCATCGACATGTCAACATTTCCATCGA
Source organism: Trichosanthes truncata (assembly GCA_033996785.1). Classification (NCBI taxonomy): domain Eukaryota; kingdom Viridiplantae; phylum Streptophyta; class Magnoliopsida; order Cucurbitales; family Cucurbitaceae; genus Trichosanthes; species Trichosanthes truncata. The sequence continues at coordinate 82,253,131 of JAWPNB010000003.1, forward strand.
CATTTCTACATGTTCATGAGTTCGACATGACATAAGGGAAGAATCGACATTTCCACTGTACCGTACATAATTGATGAAATATTTAAAAAAATAGCAAGAAAATGTAACTTAATGTGAATATAATATTGTAACAAGTATTTGAACTCATTTAAAAAGTGTAAAATGTTTATTTATTAATTTAAATATTTTTTTTGAATTTTTTGTTTTTAAAATTTTTCCAGAAATATCTATCAACATCGAAATTATATCAATATTTTCATCAACATTTACATAAAATTGAGACTTTGACATTTCCATCGACATCGACATTTTAAACCTTGGTTGCAACTAGTTAGCTTGGGCTTTTTTCATGAGTCTTGTCATGATTGTGATTCATTGCAAAATCTTGGGTTGACCCCCTTTAAAGATGGGGTAAACATGTTCATGCTAAAATGACATTTGAGGCAATCTTCACTCCTCATAGCACATCCACTACAGATGTGAAGTCATGGACTAGTTCCTCCAATCCTAATTTTGCTATGTGTTGGTAAATAGCCAATGTTACTGAAAGGATTCCTTTTGGCTGATGGGTAATGTAATAGGTATCCTTGTGCATAATAGCTCACTAATCAAGTGTTATTATGTCAAAGATGAACGTGGTAACTAAAATGTATTATTTGGAGGTAAAATTTACGTGTCATGATGTTTAGATTGACAAAAATTTAGAAGAAGAATTACACCACCTTACATAAGAAAAGTTGAGATTTTTTTTTTTTTTATCTTTTTAGAAATCTTTAGGTGAGATTAGAAACTTTCTTTTTTGTTTGCAAATGATCTTTTTTTTTCTCTTAGTTGACCTAATTCATGTTCTAAAATTTAACTAACTGCCTGAATATCATTTCAGTTAAGTTTATTGTCAACCAATTTTAATATTCAACGAAAGAAAGGGTGTAATTGAAAATTTTATAATACAAGAAACTAAATGGAAACTTTTTGAAAAATAGGAACTAAATTGAAAAAAAAAATCCAAAATATTAGGAACTAAAACATATTTTTAACCTATTTTATCATACAAAATTCCGATGGAGTAAACTCTAACCTATCCATCTTGGCTGCGCAATTTGACTACTAGTCTTGATAAAAAAAATTAGTTCTCACATAGAATTAAAGTAAATTGACTTGCTATTTAATATGACCCAGCACAACTTGGTCATCAGTTTGGCATAAAATCGCAACATAGCCAAACAAGATACATCTTTATCTATGAAAGATTATTCAATGGATAATTTTTTATGTGACTGTCTCTTATTAATTATTGGATGTAAATTTACAAATTTGCATGTCCTCTAATAATTGTTGGATATAAATTTGAAGTAATTTTACAGTTTCTCTCATACATCTAATGATATAAACCTGTTAGCTACATTGTGGTGACCTTCTCCAATAACTTCTCTTTATTTATACACCATTTGAAAGAAAAAATTGTTTTCAATTGTTTCACATTCAACATTTGAAAACAAACATAGAAAAATTTGACATTTGAAGTTATTTGATTTAAATTGTGTTTTACTTTTCGTGTGCATTTCACTTTCATCCGTTAATTTCAAAACATTATGTTTTAGCTTCCAAACTTTTACATTAAAAAAAAATCAATAATTGTTGTCATTATTTTTAAAATTTATTTAATAAGGCCGTAACCTAAGCATATGTTTAGTTCATTTAACTTGTGAGCAAATGTATTTACAATCATATGTAATGTATACACACACACTAGATTTCTAAACAAATTCAAATTTATGTTTAATGATAAGAGTTTTTTTTTTTTTTTTTTTGGTACAAAGTTTTAAGGGACAAAAGAACAAACCATTTAAAGGGGTTTTTTTTTAGTGGAATGATTTAAAAGATTTAACTTTTAAAGATAAAAATGAAATAAGTATTGTTATGGGTGAAATTGGACCAACAAGAACGGGCTGATTGAAATGCTACGATAAAGGGAAAAACGAGAAAAAGAAGCTCAATACAAAGTCAAAATGGACCCAAACAAAAAGAGGACTGACCCAGGATGCAAAGGGACGAAGAAACGGGCTTGGGCGGAAGCCTAAGCCAGTGGTCGACCTCAGCCTCGGCCTCGGCCGACCACATGGCAAGGCCCACCTTTGGGCCTTGCCTTGGTCCCTCATGGCTCGGAGACCCCTTGTCCAATCTCGTTCAATCATTTCGTTCCCCATTCGAAGACGGAAACCCACGAAAACCCTAAGAAGAAAGGTATTTAATCTCTCTCTTGGAGGGAAAGCAAGGTAAGTTCATTCCAACCACCTAAATTCTCCTAGAACTTCCTAACTCTCTCTAAAGTACTCTCTCTGACTTAAGTATCGGAGCCTGTGTGGCCTACACCACACCAATGTCCAGATTTTTCTTGTCTTGCAGGCTGAGTTCTTCCCCCAAGAATACAAATTCACCGTCATTGTCACGTGGAAGTCAGGTGAGATTTCTCATGTCTAAAATTTGGCAACAACAAGTATCAAAAGTTAAGGTCTCGTTTGATAATTATTTGATTTTTTGTTTTTGAAAATTGTCTATGTTTTCTCACAATTTCTCTATAATGATTTTCATCTTCTCTATAATGGTTTCCATTTTTCTTAAGGAAACATTTGTGTTTCTAGCTAAATTCCATAGAAAAAACAAGTTTTTGAAAACTACGCCCTGTTTGATAATCATTTGGTTTTTAGTTTTTGGTTATTGAAAATTAAGCTTTTTTTTTTTTTTTCAATTTCTCTACAATGGATTTCTATATTTCTTAAGGAAACATTTGAATTCTTAGCCAAATTTCAAAAACAAAAATAAGTTTTTGGAAAACTACTTTTTTTAATTTTCAAAATTTGGCTTGATTTTTGAAAACATATGTAAAAAGTAGATAGAAAAGCAAGAAGACTTCTAGGTAGAAATAGTATTTATAGGTTTAATTTTCAAAAACCAAATGGTTATCAAATGTGATCTACTTTTTTTAGTTTTCAAAACTTTGCTTGGTTTTTGAAAACACATGTAAAAAGTAGATAAGAAAACATGAAAATCCATAGATGAAATTAGTATTCATAGGTTTTTTTAAAAGCTAAAAACTAAAAATTAAATGACTATCAAACATGGCCTAAATAATTAAAATAAATCTAGTTATCAATATAGAAAGAATAGGAATATAAATGGATAGCTTTGTATAATTTGAATAGGAAAAGAACGGTTGGATAAAAACTCAAACAGTGATACAGTCTGGGCCTTTAATGGGCCATGGCCGAATTCGAATTGGCCCAATTACTCTTGGGACTTATGATTGCCACGGCCCAGAGAAAGTATACTGCAAATATATATACATTTTTAATTTTCTAAAATAATTTAATATAATTTTGGTGATACCCAAATTCAAAAAGCATGAAAAAATAAAAAGAAAAAGGGGAAAATGTGATATTGATAGTTTAAAGTCTTCAAGGAGAGTCATTTTCTTATTTGATGAAGACTAAAAATGAGCAAAGTTGAAGTTGAGGGGAGTGGAATTTTCAATGTTAGAAAATCTAGTTCATTCTATAAATTTATTTATATTCTTATTATTAAGAAAAAAGTGAGGGATATTAATGGAAATTTGTCCATATAATGTACTCCACTTTACAAAAAGACATTGGGATGTTGATTCTCCTTTGATTTGTAGCCTACCATTTGGTCCTTACAACTATTCACATCCACACCCGAAAACTAACATATCATATCCTTCTTATTAAGACATGTCAAAAGTTATTTTAATTTAATTCGATTGTTCGAGTGGTAAGTTTTTCTAATTCAAATAACTCTAATTAATTATTGTATAAAAATATTAGAAGTAAAAAAATTAAAAGAGGTATTAAGTAAAATGACATGTTTATTAGCAATATTAATGCATATCTAAGAGAGATTATTTTAAGTAAATTATTAAAAAAAAATTCTTTCGATTCACAGCCAACTCTGGAAACAATCTAACAATTAGGGTTAGATTGTACCTTTTTTTGTTTTCTCTCTCTTTTGAGATATCGATATTTTAAACAATCTGACAAAGAAATGGTGAAGTGTAACATATTCAACATGAATATGAGGTGTGGGATCTAGGGTATTATGCTGACTATAAGCTGTGTCAAGTCTTAGGATCTGTCGCTAACAGTAAGATGGTGACAATAATCTTCCAACACGATAAGTATTTTGTTTTGTTTTGTTTTTTCTTTTCAATTAAATTTATCAAAATGAAAATAAATAAATTAAAATATATCTCTAAAAGCAAAGGATAATATTGTGGGGAGGGGGAAAGAAATAGTGCAAATGGTAGAAAAGAGGGAAGAAATTTAGGGTTTTTAAAGATGCAAGTGTAAAAGGACATTTGATTATGTGTCAAAGTCCCACATTGATAGCAACTTACCACTATACTCTTTAGTACTCTTCACATGCCCTTTTAACATGTCCCTACTATCTTTCTCTCTAAATCTATTAAATCTCAAAATTAATTGATTCAAATTTGCCCCATATTTGTGGTAATTAGGTAGGTGTTTAAAGATGTCCAAGTCTTTGTCTCTAGTTGTAATATATGTGGAAATTAAAGCCTCCATTGTTTTTTATGACATTGTTGGAATATAAATTTTGGCCAGTCAAAAAATTGCCACGTCATTACCTAACATTGATGATGAAATTATATTTAATTAAGGATTGATTAAATTGGCAAAAGATCCCTAAATTAAATTATGGCAAATCCAAATATACAATTGAGTTATGTGAAATTTGGACCAATTTTAGACAAAAGTCTAAAGGGCTAGGCCTAAAGTCAGCCAGGCCCAGTCTAAAGGTTAAGCCCAAAGTCAATTAGGCCTAGTCCGATTAACAAGCTCAAGCCCACCTGGAGGCCTTCAAGAACTCTATAAATAAAGAGCCCCCTCCTCAATTTCAGAGGTTCAAAAATTGAAACTCTCTAGAGACCTTAGAGAAAATTTAGAAACAAAGACTAGAAGACTCTCTAAACTCTTGAAGATCAAACACTCTCTGAACCAAGCTCTCGAGACAAGTTCACATTCAAGAACAAGCTGCAAAAGCCCAGAGACAAATTCACATTCGAGAACAAGCTACAAAGCCCTCGAAACAAATCCACATTCAAGAACAAGCGGCGAAGCCCTTGAGACAAATCCACATTCGAGAACAAACTACAAAGCCCTTGAGACAAATCCACATTCGAGAACATGCTGCAAAGCCCTCGAGACAAATGTATGTTTGAGAGGAAGAATTAGATGAACAAATTAGATATTGTATTTCACTACATTCAAATTAATACAAATATAAATTTATTTACACGTATCTCATTTCTTTTTATTTTGAAATTACTTGTAAACAGACATAATAATATAATGCATCTTTTAAAGTTTAAACATCAAAAGTCCTATTCTAAATTTTAAAGTTTCATTTTGATCGGCAAGTTCTCAAATTATTTTAGTTGTGAATTATAAAAGCTGTTATTGTATCAAAAATCACAAACTTGTTAATAATTGTATACTACAACCGTAGACTCTGTAAGTTTGCAATGTTTTATGCACTCATGTTTGAAAAATACCTAAAAATAAACAAAAATACATCTAAACTTTAAATTTCCAAATTCATGAGATAAATTCAAGTTTAAAAAATCCACTCTCAAGATTCATTATTCTTCAAACAAAAAATACCCCAACTCAGAACTAATGAAGGTCAAAATCCTCAACAACTTGAAATTTCAAAACCCAAATAAAAAGGTTATGCAAGTCACACAAAATCAAATGTACACCCTTTTCTTAAAAATGAGACTTGAACTCATTTGAAATTAAGATCTCTGCCTGTAGCTTTATATATTATTTAAATCTAGCAAATGAAAACAAAATAGTAAATCAAAAGAAAAAAAAAAGTCATAATGACCACTTATCTAAAATTTAATATTCTAAAAGCTACCTTGACAACCAAATATAGTAGGATCAGACAGTTGTTCCGTGAAAATAGATGTACACACAAGCTGGTCTGAACGATCACAGATATTTAAAAAAAAAAGGTTTTATTTATCAAAGTATCAACTTGTGCAATTTTAGAGAGGAAAAAAAATAAATGAAATACAAATGAAAAGAAACATATTCACTACAGCTTTCATAGAGAGACAGATAGAGAGGGGGAACCATAACAAGATCATGTTTGGAGCATTCTCTAATTTGTTGTTTAGGGATAATTGTTTCTCAGAAAATGACATCCTACACACTCTCATCAATTTTTCTCTTCAAAATCACATCAAACCCTAAAAATTCATCACTTTTTTTCATACATTTTCCTACATGATTGACACCCTTTTTTTTTTCTTTTAAGAAATATTGTTACTATTATTATTATTGTCTTGTACGTTTGAATGAACTTCACATTCGTTGTGATAACGATTTTATTTTTCATTTTCTATTTTTGGAAATTATGTTTGTTGGCTAGTTTTTCTTTTTTTTAATACCAGACTTAAAAGAGCTTTTCCTTTTAATTAATTTAGCTAAGATTTTTCTTGGAGGGAAACATTGTACAAAGATTGAGTTTAATTAACAAGATTTTGATGCACTTAAGCTTTTTGCCATTTTTAATGTACTTTTATACATCAAGATAAATGTATCTCTTAGAGAGAAAATTTATCTAAAATATCATTTATTCATTCAAGGGTTTTTTAAAGACCTATTTGCCTAAATTTATAATTAGTTTAAATCCAAAACTTATTTATTTATTTATCATCCCTTTTGTTTTGCAAAAATTACGTGCATAAAATCCTATGATAACAATTATTATGTAGGAATCTATACAATCACACATATGGATAATTTTCATGTTCATTTTATAAGAAAAATGTGAAATACTTGGCATCTGAGGATACTAAAACCTTAAATATTTTAACGATAAGATCATTTTGATATTCATGAAAAAGCATTGATTTTTAGGATACCAATGACCTCAACATCTAATTTTTGACAAAAATTGCCCCTTAATTAAGAAATATTTTACCTCTCAATCAAGGTATACATAGTCTTCATTGACATACAACACTTGATTCTCTCTCCACATACATACTTTTTATCAAATACTATTGCTCTTCATTATCTACTCTCTCAACATATACCATCTATTACTAATCTCTCTCTTTGCACACTCTCTTAATTTTGCTTTTGTATAAAGTTAATTGTTTTTATTTTAGTAATATGTAAAACTAGAAATATTTATTTGTATATACTTTTATTTAAGTACTTATGATCGAATAAAAGTACTTCATAACAGTTTTAGCATTTACAAGCCACCAAATAACAGTTTTTAAGCACACTTTCGACTTTAAAATTTGATAAAGTTGAAGATAAAGAAAAAAAAATCAAAATTATTAAAAAAAAAGTGCTTATAAACAAAGTACTTAGGGGCTGTCTGGGGCAAGGAGTTGCAGGGAGTAGGAGTTAATATGTCTGGGGAGTTAGGAAGTCTGAGGAGTTAGGAAGTCTGTGTTTGGGGTGCAGAGTTGTTTAGTCTGGAGTTAGGAAATCTGTGTTTGGGGCAAGGATTTGCAGGGAGTAGGAGTTCTGAAATCTGTGTTTGGGGTACATATTTATTAAACATGGAGTTATGAAGTCTGAGTTGATTTTAGCTCTTTTTTTTGTACAAATTTTTTCTAAAATTTCTAAAATTTTCATTATTAAGAATTTGCTCCCATAAATTCTAAGATTGAGATTTTTTGTTTTTATTAATTTATATATTCTTTACAAATTTCTTTAAAGAATTTTTTTTAACAAAATACCTCATATTCTTTTTTCAATATCTATCACATTAATTATTCATTTGCCTTGGATAGTTTCAAATAAAAAAAATTCTTACAAATTTTTTAAATATTACATGTGAGTCGGAAAGATTTCAATTCATTAATTTTACGGGATTCAAATAAACTTGAAGGTTTTTATGTTTTTATTCTCTCAATTCTAGAAATAATATAGATTTATTTCCGTCAATCCTAAAATTGAGATTTTAAATTTTATTATTTTATGAATATTTTATAATTTTATTAAAGACTTGTTTTCGTCAATTTTAAATTTTAATTTAAGATTTGTTTTTCAAGCTTAATAAAATAATTTGTTTTATATAATTTAAGATTTTATTTTTCTAACTAATCAATGTAATTGATTATTTAAAGTTTGATTAATTTGTAAATAATATATTCTTTGAAGTAAATATCAAATATTTATGCTATTTTAAAATAATTAAGTTCAAAATGAATATATATTTTTTAACACCATTCAAAATGAATATTATATATAGTACTTTTGTTCATATTACTATATATTTATGTTATTTATTGTAATTATTTTATGTTATTAAGTTTGGAAGGAGAAATTGTTTATCTTTTTACTTTGAATATGATTAATTTGAAAACCAAAATTTTTTAATACGTTAACATTTTTAAACACTAATTTCTTAAATAGTAATACGGGTTAGTTTAAAATATGTTTTTCTTATCTTCAAATCATAAATTATATATATTTTTTAGCTATTAATAAAAAAAAATAAGCCAAAAAAAGATAAGATTGTTATTTGTTATAAGTAATTTTTGTTTAAACTTAAGAAAAAATTGTAGATGACATGTGGAAGAAGTGAGATAGGGATGTTTTTATCAATTAAAAAAATGGTTATGTAGTACTCTAATTTACACTAAGAATTTCAATTTAAATAATAGTATCATATCTAAAACATTCTTATATAATTTATATTTAAAAAAGAAAATTATAGAATAAAAAGAAAAATATTTTTGTTAAAATTTTATTAAAATTATAGGATAAAAATAAAATTATTTTTTTAATAATTAGTTATATTTAATTATTAATTAGTAATAATGACGAGAAATTTATATAAAAAAATAAATATTTTTTTTTAAATTAAGAAATTAAAAAAAAATATCTGAAAAATAGAGAGAGAAATGAAAGGAGAGAAGAGAGAGGGGTAGGAGTGAGGTGAGGTAAAAAAAGGAGATAGTAAAATTGTGGGGAGTTGAAAAAGGAGTTTATGAGTTTGTGGGACCCACACTAAGGAGTTAGAGGAGGAGTTAATAAATCTGTGGGGCCCACAATAGGAGTTATAATATCCTTGGGCCAAACAAGGAGTTGGGAACTCCTCCCAACTCCACTCCCCCCAACTCCCCAATCCAAACACAGATTTACAAAATGAAAATTACTCACAAAACATACTCGCAGCATTTACAAGTCACCTAATCACATTTACAAAAATGTCGTACAAAGTAATCTACCAAACAACTCCCCACTTTAAAAGTTGTTAAATTTGGAGATGAAGAAAAAAAAAATTAGAGAGAGATTATTACTAGTAAGAAGTAGTACATATAATTGAAGTACTCGCAAACACACTTTCATAGCATGCTCTCGACAATATTTATCAACCACTTAATCACAACTATTCAACACAATTTTCAAAATTGTCTTAACACTATTGATAAAATTACTCAAAAGAAAACACATGCTCTCGACATTTACAAGCCACCTAATTTTAGTTCTTCAATACAACTTTCAAAACAATCGTACCGAATAATTTACCTAATAATCGACGTTAAAAATTATTAAAGTTGAAGATGAAGATGAAAGAAAAAAAAAAAAAATTCCTTTTGGGAGGGGTCCCTACTAATCTTCTTGGATCATGAGCTAGCACCAGCCTGCAAGGTGCATGTGTGAGGCATAATTAAAAAGACAATATTTTTCTGTATAGCTTCAATTTTCACATCTTCTTTTACTTTTTACTTTTTACTTTTTTTAAAAAAAAAATTAATCGGAAATTCCAAACTATATTATTATTTCTTTTTCCTTTTACTTTCCATGATATTTCTAAAAATTATACCTTGTTTTCATTCCTTTCATGCTTGAAGAGAGAAGCTTAGTATCTGTTTGATAACCATTTAGTTTTTAATTTTTAAAATTTACACTTGTTTTCATACAATTTCTTTATCATGGGTTTCACCTTCTTAAAGAAACACTTGAATTCTTAGTCAAATTCTAGAAACAAAAACAAGTTTTTTAGGTCCCGTTTGATAACCATTTGGTTTTTGAAATTTGTGTTTATTTTCTTACAATTTCTCGATAATGATTTTCATCTTCTCTACAATTGTTTCCATCTTTCTTAAGGAAACATATGAGTTTCTAGCTAAATTTCCAAAAAAATATATATATATATATATTAAAAACTACTTTTTTTAGTTTTCAAAACTTGGTTTAGTTTTTGAAAACATAAGGAAAAAGTAGACAAGAAATTAACATGGAAACCCATAGGTGAAAGTAATATTTATAGGCTTAATTTTCAAAACTAAAAAACTATCAAACCGGGCCTTATAATTTTGTTTTGATTCGTGAATTGTTGTATACTAACACCATTTTGGTCCCTTATTTTTCAAATATTCAAATTTAGTATCTAAACTTTACCTAAAAGTCACTTTAATACATACTATTAATTTCTATTAATTATTTATAGGACGTCTACTCATCAAAATATACTAAGAAAATACAAGTCTGTGTTAGGTTTCAATTAAATAATTTATAAAAAAAAAAAAAAATCAACGACGATGACTATAACTATTTATATGTAAAGTTTAGGAAACAAAATAGAAGGTAAAAAAGTCAAGAGATAGGAATGAGATTATGAAAGTTTAGGACAAACTAGTATTTAAATTTAATGAAAATTATTTTTCTTTTAATATATTTTAAAAGGTTGGAGGACAAAATTGAAAGATAATATATAGATGGAACACATAATTATACATGTTGCCAAAAAATAATTATCAAACAACAATAAGAGCAATGGGCATCACATACTTTTGAACATGTGGACCCCTTCAATTAAATTTTTAGAATTAATTCAAGAAACCACAAAGTGGTAGCTCTTAAGATTATATAGAGCTTAATTAAGTCCTTTTGAAATCAAAGATGGTGTAACCTAATCTAGATTTAGATAAAGAAAGGTGAAGTAAAATAGTCACATCCCCTATTCTATCAAATTAGGTAAAATCTTATTTCAAGATCTTATAAGATTTAATTCAAACCCTTGTTATTATTTTTTTAAAGAAAAATTTTCTTTTTATTCTTGACAGATTCAACTAGTGAATTTAAACTTTTAAACTTTAAATTTGAACCCTATATTTGCATAAATTGAGAAATTGATTGATACTCTTAGTTAATTCCTTTTTTGACTTTTTTTTTTCTTGATAATTTATAGCTAGGTATGAGTATTCTTATAGTGATTGAAAAAAAAATGAATATTTTTGTGGTTAACGGCCCTTCTCCTAGTCATGTTGATGTTATTTTAGTTAGGTGAGTTAGGACCTTTTTTACCAGCTTAATTTTGTGGCTAAATTTGAACAATGATGTAGCTTAGTTTTGAATGTTTAGCTGATTGAATTTTGTATCATTTATGAATTGGTCGACAATTTTGGAGTTCACCGAATGGTTAAAGTAAGCATTGAATGTATAAAATACAAAAATATTATTTGTTAATAGTACTTAGAAGTCAGAACTAATAATGTGAAAAAATAAAACAAAAAGAAGAAGTAAAAAAGTTAAAAGTGAAATTGAGAAAGCAATTTAATAGAAGGACAGCTGAGGGTGGAAGCTCCAAATAGACATAAACAAAGTAAATAGCCACAAAGCCATCTGACTCTTTTCCTTCTCATCAATTCATGTCATTGGAGAGATTTAATTCAAACATATTTACTTTATCCCTCACCTCCTCTGACAATTATTAATATCAATTTGAAACCCTATTTCTCTCTCTCAAATAATATTTTAATGTTTATCGAGAAAAATAGGTCATTTGCAAGAACACGTTCAAAGAAAATGAGTTGTCTAAATGCATTTTTTTTTACTAAGTATGTGTGGCTCAAAAATTAGAAATTTGTATTGGAAATAGTTCTCAGACAATCTCTAATCACTCGTAACATTTGTGTCAAAATATATCAAACGTTATATGGTTCTCTCTATTGAATTTTGAAATGAAAAACAAATTGTAAACGATTTGGTTTGAAATATGACAACTTTATGAAAAATATATAGGTCATTTATCAAAAATAATAGCCTCATTCTTTTTTAAAAAATAGATAACTTGTGAGAAGACAAATATTACATAATTGTTTTTTTAAAAGAAAAAGCACTTATCCAAGTACTTTTTTTTTTATATATAAAAAAATTGTTTGTAAACTATTTCTAAACAATCTTCGAACGACCATTAAAATACAAATCAAACATTACATGTTTCTCTCTCTTTCAGTCCAAACCAATTTAATGCAAAATATTGATATTAACGAAATTGCCGAACTCTCAACTTTTTTTGAAATAACCAATGAAAATATCAATAGATATTTAAAGAAAAATCATCAAAGTTATTTGAATTAAATAATTTTTTTTTTAAAAAAAAAAAGTTAAAAGGGAGAGATGCAAATGAGAGAGAGAAGAAAGGGACAGGACAATGCAAGGCCTCACCAAACAACTCAACATTTGCTGCCACACCCAATCCTTACCCAAACACACTATCAATAAACTCTACTCTCTTGTGGTTTTGATGCAATAAAATTGCAATCAACATATGCAAAGTAATTTCATATATATACTTTTTTTTAATTAAAAAAAATGATAAAAGAGGTACCTTCTCAAAAAAAAAAATCTATATATTCCGTTGTCTACCTACAAATATCTTGCATTTGATGCTTCGTTTCGCTTTTCTTGTCATTCTATTTATCTACATCTATCGACGTCAACACACAAATAATGCAATACTAAAAGGGAGCAATAGTTGTGCATTTGATTCCTTAGGGACCTACAAAACGTGGAATGTAAAGTCGGTGTTTTATTTGAATTAACTAGTCACACCTTTAGTTGAAATATCAAGTAGCGAATATGTTCGATTCTAAAGAGAAGTTAGAATGAAACAAGAAAAAAAAAAAAAAGAAAGACATTTTTATGTCTTAACAAAATATCAAACGTAAAGACGGTAAAAACGAGAAACTTTACCATTCAATATACACAAGAGAAAAGAAAATAACCCAATGTAGCAACTTGAAAAAGGCATTAAATTGAGAGAGAGAGAGAGACAAATTAAATGGACATAAAAATTGAAATGGTCAATTGGGTTTGGGATTTTCCATGTTCTTTTTGTTCTTGAAGGCTGAAATCTTGATTTTGGGACAACGACAAGTAGTCCTTGGTATTAACAAAGCTACGATGAATTTGCTAAGTTGTCAGCCGACATGTCGTACATATATCATTTATACATATTAATATAATTGTAACCCACTAGTCCTAAACCTAATTGACCATTGTCAAAAATCTTTCACCAGCGCCCAGGAAACTATCCAATCAATAATATAAGGACTCACAACTTTTTTTTTTTTTTTTTGAGTTCACAACTTTAATAACTCTCAATTTTGTACTATAAAAAAAATCTCAATTTATTAGATTTAAGCCTTTAATTTATATAATCTATTTTATACATCATATTATTGAATTTGTAATTTTAGAATAACTAAATCTACATTCTAAATATAAATACAATTTTATAGTTCAAGAATAATATACATACTCAATTTATGAGTCAAACATCTTCTAAGGTCCTCTTAAAAAGATATTATGTCAATATGATTGTAATATAATTATAAAGAACTTATAAAAGTATTATTTAAATAAAATTGAGGTACTAGTCTACTATAGACTTCCCTATAATTGATTTCACTGTTTAATTTATTGTTCTCGTTTATTGGATAGACTTTTTTCATGTGAACCATTTAGTTGGGTTTTCATGGGAATCATTTCAATGGATCATTCTCATTTAATAAGTTGAAAAATGCTTGGAAAAGAAAGTTGAAAAATAATAAATAATAAATAAATAGTTTTTTTTTTAAAAAAAATAAAGATATTCAAATCATTTGTTTAATTTTAAAAAGTACAATTGATCCTTTTTCTGTAGAAAGTTATTCTTAACAAAGAGAATCAAACATTCCTAAACATAATCATATACATAAAGGACCTTTTGTTTTTGTTAATTTGAATAACAATCTTTTAGAAGTTTATTTATTTATTTATTTTTAATGAAGTTCTTGTCGTTTCTAAATGGTAAAATTCATTAATTAATTGATGATGTGATGTTAAAATACGTATAATTAACTATGTTGGGATTTTCTATTTTTTAATTTTTAATGTGCTAAATACGATTACTCATAAAATAAAATAAAATAAAATAAACTCACCAACTTTACATTACATGATCTTGAAGCAATCTTACCTAAGATTACAAATCCCAAATTTGTCCATGTAGAACGGATTGAATTATATTAGTATGCTATAATTGATTTCTTGGTTTGTAATAACATATCTAACTTGAAAGTTTTTTTTTTTAATTGTAGAAAATGGGCTACTATGTTAATAATCATGTACTTCATTATTTAAAAACATATCATCTATAGGTTTCCAAATCATCATGATAAATTCGTAACCTTCAAAATATTAGGAATGAAATTGAAAAAAGGATAAAATTATATATTTAGTCTTAAAAATAAAGAAAATATCTAAATTTGAACACTTTTCTAAGTCAAAAATTAGATAAATGACTAATGAGAGGGGGGGGAAAAGAAAGCAAATAGAGGAGACCATTCTAACTATTATGTATTTCAGAAAATTAAATTAAAAAAATGAAAAAAAAAATTCTAAAATAGAGTAACATGAGTGAGTATCTATAAATGTTAATTATCCAATTATAGGGAAAGTAAATTGTCTATTACACAAAAGCTTTTATTTATTGACTGTTGATTTGAAGTGTCCATTTCAAGACAGTAAGATTTGGGAACTGGAAATGATGTGTACAACAAGAGAAATGGAAGCTAGATTGTCCTCCCAAATTGGGTAACTTTATCAACTCTATTATTTTCTTAATCCTATTTTGGGTCTCTTCTAAATAATTCATAGAAAATTAACTACAATAATTTTTGGAAAAAGATCAATTTATACCCAATCTAAACTTGGGGTTACATCAACTAAAAATTCAAACTAATTATTGTATCAATTAAAACTATAAATTTTTATAAGTGAATCAATTTAGACGAATTTCGTTTCAAAACTATGAATATATAATTCTTACATGTGTATATGACTTATTTAAATGCAAAGATTAACGGAATATTAGAGAGAAATGCTAAAAATCAAATGCGTGATAATTTTGTTTACTGCTTTAGTAGAATTTTGAGAGAAGAATAATTTTATTTAGGTGATTTTTAAATTGATTTTAAATGGAATCATATGAAAATATTAGTTATAAATCACTAACATAGAGTAAATTGATTCTCTTATAAAAGTGTAGGATTTAAACTTATACAATTATTAGTTTAGAGTTTTAATTGATACAACCTAAAGTTTAGGAATATAAATTATTTTTTTTAATAATTTTTTTATGCAAAATTCAAAAATTAAAATAGAAGGTTGGAAAGAATAAAACTATACGTATGAAAGTATAAAAACCAAATCAGATTTAAACCTATTGTTATTATTGAAAAAAGGGATCACACCGCCAATAGTAAACTGTAGATCCAAAGTGCATAAAAAAATAAAAATAAAAACTGTAGATCCAAAGCCAAGGCCAAGAATACTTTTCTTTTTCTTTTTTTTTTTGTCTCGTATAATTTCTTTAAAATAAAAAATAAAAAATAAAAAAACCTAAACTTTTAGTAAAAGGTGGAGCTACGAATCTAAATGCCAATAGGCGAAGCTAAAGTCAACTCATTTATTTTTCATCTTATGAAATTGTTATTTTGAAAAAAAAAAAAAAAAAGAAATATAGCAAGTTTTGGTGGAGAAGTCAGAGTCAAATTCTCTAGATACCTGTAGGTTCTAAAATGCATTTTCGTCTCATAATTAAAAATTAAAAAAGAAAAAGAGAAAAAAAAGATAGTGGAGGTCAAGAATGTATTCCCATCATATAAAATTATTTTGTTTTTAAATTATATAATCATTGTTTTAGTTCAACCATATTTGAGATGGGAGAATTCGAACCTCTGATCTCTTAGTCGAGAGTACATGTTAACTACTGTTGAATAATGCTTAATTTGATAAATTATATAATCATTTGAATGTATACGATTTTGTTGTACTAAAAATATTTTGAGATGAGAGAATTCGAACATCTAATCCCTTGTCGAGAGTACATGTTAATTACCGTCGAACTATGCTCAATTTGATAAATTATATAATCATTTGAATGTATACGATTTTGTTGTACTAAAAAAAATACGATTTTGTTGAGCGAAATTTTTAATCAAAGTTTCTAACTCAATGGAATTTGTTCTTTCTAGAAATAGAGTTTTTCTTTTCTTTTCTTTTTTTAATTTTAAATTAAAGGACGCTCAAACTTAAGTTATTTATTCCCCATTTTATTAAGTAGGTAGAAACTATCATTTTTTTTAGTTGATAAATTATTGTATTAAAAATAAAAACCAAACAGTGTAAAAAAGAATTGACACATATTGATCAAGTTTGTAAAGAAAAAAAAGTGTTAAAACAAAATGCAAATGACAAACAAAAACACAAAAAAAAAAAAAAACAGACACACAGATTTACGTGATTCACTAACGGTGTGTTAGCTACGTCTATGGTCAAAAAGAGATATAATTTTATTATCTTGAGGAGAAACTGAGTACAAAATACAGAGAATTTTCATATAAGAGTTTAGGAGGTTTATATATATGTCACCCCTCTTAAACCCTAATACAGCAAGACCTCCGTACTTGGTCATTCGGAGTGTCAAATAACATATTCAAAGCATTTCTACAAAAGGGTTGGGTTAAAAATATTTTGGTCCATATACTTGTACCAGAATAATGATGTAATTCCATAACTTTTGTTTGTAATATTTAGTTTTTGTGCATTCAAATTTGTAACAATTTAGTCTTGATACGTTAAAATTTCTAACAATTAGTCTGTATCATGAAAACAGTTGTTAAGATGTTAAGGAGATTTTTGTATACATGTAGATCAATAGATTAATGAAGGACCAAATGTGTATATGAACTAAGGTTTAAAATGTCGATGTCAACGAAAATATTGAGACTTAATGTTATAGAAATGTCAATGAAAATATCGATAAAATGTCGATGTCGATGGATATCTCTAGAAAAATTATAAAAACAAAAAAATTATAAAAAAAAACATTTAACTTAATATAAACATTTTACACTTTTTAAATAAGATAAAACGCTTATTATTTATATTATATTCATATTAGTGACATTTTGTTGCTATTTTTTTTATGTTTCATCAATTTTTTATGATATAACGAAAATGTCAATTCACCCCTTATGTTGATGTCAAATCCATAGACATGTGGAAATATCGATAAAAATGTCGACATGTTGATAGAAATTTAATACTATGATATGAACTACACATACTTAATTTTGATGAGATTTTTCATAGTATGGACTAAATTATTACATACTATTTTTTTTTTTAGTATAAATGTGGGGGAATGAGAATTCAAACCTCCGACCTCAAAAAAAAGGACTATATGTTAATTACTATTGAGCTATGTTTACTATGACAATTTAAAAATACAGAGACTAAATTGTTACAAACTAAAGCTTAATAACTAAACCATTACTTCAAAAAAGGTCGGGGATATAAAAATGTTTTTTAACCCCAAAAAAAAAAAAAATAGTGCAATAATCCACAAAATACAATCTTTCTGGACAAAAATCCACAAATATGTGTGTGTCTCCTTTTCATTTAAGAATAAAAAATGACAATGGATAAGGGGGTAAAAAAAAAAGAGAACAAACAACTAACAAGTAGAGATGAGCCTTTCAATTACAAACAACTAACAAGTAGAGATGAGCTTTCAATCAAACTAGGAAATAATAATAAAAAATTGTCACTTGGGAGGAGGAAATTTGATAGAAACAAACTTTTTCTTTTAAGTGAAGCAAGAGAAACAGAGACCCATAAAAGCTTTTTAGAGAGAGAGAGAGAGAGGCCCATTAAAGTTGTCTTAGAGAGAGAGCCATAATAAGAGGTGTAAGAAAGTCAGCAACAAAGGCCAATATTTAACAATGTATATAATTAGATACAATCTACCAAAGGATTCAGACAAGTACCTGATCTCAGCCAAAAGTTAACCAATGCTTTCCAACCTTTCTAACTGTGAAATGAAATAATAACTGATTCAGTTAATTTCAATTCAACCACGCCTAACTAAAACTTTAATCCTCTTTCTAAAAAATGCACAATAATAATTGCCCAATTCATTTTCCTTCTACACAGAAAGGACAAATTTTTATGTTTTTCTGGCACCCATTATTCACCACTACAGTTGAAATGGTAGATTCAGTAACAATATTTTCAGCAAAGCAGTTAAAAACATGTCGCTAAAAGTTAATATTTAACAACGCAGGCCAATAACTGTCACTAGAAATGGAAATAAAGCTTCAAAAATATCATGAAAAGACTTTTATCATATTATTCACGAAAAACAAAAACACACATTTATGCAAATAAAGCAAGGCAAGGGTTTATATAAAACACTATCTTTGCTGATTATGTACCGTATGATCAGTTAAAAACAGCTTCTTCTCAACAAAATCAATAGTGCCGACTTGAACATAATTCAATTGGTTTTAAGTATTATACCTATATACTAAAAGTTAGATTTTCGAATTTCTATCTCACTTCCTTGAAAGAAAGCCAAATGGAACCGATAGTATTTGGCCACATGAGGAGAACTTAAAAGCAAAGGGAAGGAGCGAGTCATTTGACTTGCAAAGGTACAAGCGTTTCAAGATTCTACACCTAGGTTTAAATCTCTCCAGCTCACTCCTACTTTGGTAAAAAAGAAAAAAGATAAAGAAAAAAAAAAAAGAAGGTTATTCCAATTTCAACATGAACTAATTATTCTCCACTTGTGAAAAAACCCATGTCAGGATTTTCAATATGTTCCTATCAATTATTAACCCCTTTTGAAGTTAGAATTTATTTTGAAGATCTAATATCAGAGAGGCATAAGAAAACTGAATGGAAATAAACTGCTCCAAAGCCACAAGTTTTGTAGAGAGAGAGAGGGAGAGAGAGAAAGGTATTAGACAGCATAAAGTTAAATAAACCAATAATTGAATAGAAAAATAAGATTTTGGAGAAAATAATCTATTGGGGGGAGTACAGTAGTACAAAGTATCGCAGCAAATTCAGTAATGATATTGGCAGAGATCTTTAAAATCTTCTTTACGAGCAGGACAGTCGTAGGCTAAGTTGCCACTGGCCGCTGCTGCTGCCACCATTAAAGACCTCAATTGGATCTCTTGTTTTCCTTTATAGCACTTGATATTGTACTGTTCCATTCATTTTACATAGCTTCCAAACAATCAGTAGCCAGAGAAAGAACACACAGGCTTTCTCTCTCTATAAATGTCCATGTAGAAAGAGAATTGCCCAACAAGACCGTCAAAGGAATTGGGGAGAGGGGGTTCTGTAAAGTGATCTTGGGTTTGCCTGGTCAAGTGGGTATCTATCACATAAAGAGACATAACTCTCAAAAGCTGTGCTGAAGCAGAGAGAGAAAGTGGGAGGAGAGAGAGAAAGAGAGAGAGATGGGTTAGGCTGTGGAATTGAACTGGGTTTAGGCTTCTGGTTGTGGGTTTGGTTTTGGATTTTCAGTATTGTGGAATACTTGGGGGAGCGGGTGGGGGATGGAAGTGAAAAAAATGAATGGCAGAACTTTTTGGGAGAGGCAGACGAGGCGGCAGAATCATCAGCAGCAACAGCAGCAGCAGAAGCAACAGCTTTCAGAGTGGTGGCAGCAGCATCAATTGCAGAAAGGAGAAGGAGAGAGAGAGGAGAGAGAAGAAGATAGAACAAGCCATTAGGATAAGGAAAAAGCACTGCCCATTTAAAGCTGGAAGAAGAAAAGCAAAACAGTCCGAGTCTGGATCCTCAAGGAAATCGCCATCATCATCATCATCATCAAAACCAGATTCTAAATTCGAGGCATGTAGAAGGAAAAGAAGAGGAAGACGACCAAGATTCTCCGCCCCACCACCGCCAAGACCACCACC
This sequence comes from Trichosanthes truncata, assembly GCA_033996785.1. Taxonomy (NCBI): domain Eukaryota; kingdom Viridiplantae; phylum Streptophyta; class Magnoliopsida; order Cucurbitales; family Cucurbitaceae; genus Trichosanthes; species Trichosanthes truncata. The sequence goes on from JAWPNB010000003.1 coordinate 82,273,256, forward strand.
ACCACCCTCAGCAGCAATCACAGCCCTTCAATTTTCACCAGAATCAGCATCTTTTTCTTCAAAACACCCACCAAGACGACCAAAATCTACACAATTACTACGGAGCTTTAGATTCAGAGTCACAGCAACAACAACAACAACAACCCCACCAGCAGCAAGCCCCCAAGAAACGCTCTTACTTTCAGCTTCCCCCTCCTCATCCGGTGGCGGCACCTACCGCCTCAGCCTCCACTTTCGCCGACCAGAGCATCGAATATGCGAAAAAAATGGGAGAGAGCCACCGCCAAACAACAACGTCGTCAAGGCTGGGGATGAGAACCGGCGGGGGCGGCGGCGAGATCGTGGAGGTTCAAGGAGGCCACATTGTTCGTTCCACTGGAAGAAAAGATCGTCACAGCAAAGTTTGCACCGCCAAAGGCCCAAGAGACCGCCGGGTTCGCCTCTCTGCCCATACCGCTATCCAGTTCTACGACGTCCAAGACCGCCTCGGCTACGACCGACCCAGTAAAGCTGTAGACTGGCTTATCAAAAAGGCCAAGGCAGCCATTGACGAGCTCGCCGAGCTCCCTGCATGGAATCCGAGCACAGCAAACGCATCCACACAGCGGCAGGAGCAGCAGAGTCTAAACGATGAGAACGAGAATCTACTTTCTGTCCAACGTGATGTCTTCAATTCAACCGGTAATCGGAGAGCTTCGGTGGTGGGGAGCGACAGCAGAGTTTCAGAGTTTCCTCTGCAAAACTTGCAGCATACCCAAATGGGCGAAGGCCCCAATAACAGCACCTCCAGCTTTCTCCCACCGTCATTGGACTCGGACTCTATTGCTGATACCATCAAGTCCTTCTTCCCTATAGGCACGGCGGCGGCGGCGGCGGAGACGACTTCATCGTCCATTCAGTTCCAGAATTACCCACAAGATTTGCTTTCCAGGACGAGTAGCCAGAACCAAGATCTGCGGCTTTCTTTGCAGTCTTTTCAGGACCCGATAGCTATTCACCGGCATCATCATGCTCAGCACCAGAGTCAAGGTCATCAGAATGAGCACGTCCTATTCTCTGGCACCGCCGCATTAAGCGGGTTTGATGTGACCACCGTTGGTTGGTCTGAGCACAACAACCTCAATCCGGCGGAGATTAGCCGGTTCCCGAGGATAACTTCTTGGAATGCATCTGGTGCAGAAACTGGTAGTGGCGGCGGCAGTGGCCATGGCGGAGTTGGGATTAGAAGTGCGGGATATGTCTTCAACTCGCCTCACTTGCCAACTGCACTGCCACCTTCGCCACTTATGCAGCCATTATTTGGCGAAAACCAGTTTTTTTCTCAGAGGGGACCCCTTCAGTCCAGTAACACACCTTCAATTCGCGCTTGGATTGATCCATCACTTACAGCCACTGATCATCAGCAGCATCAAATGCCACCGTCAATCCACCAATCTTCCTACACAGGTTTAGGATTCGCCTCAGGCGGGTTCTCCGGGTTTCACATTCCAACGCGAATTCAGGGTGAGGAGGAGCATGATGGCATTTCAGACAAGCCATCTTCTGCTTCCTCTGATTCTCGCCATTGATTTGATCAAAATCCCAAGATTTCTCTTTCAACAGGTCCTAACTTCAAAACCCAGTTCTCAAATTTATCTGATCCTCAACACAATTGGTCTAACCTCAGCTTTTCTCCTACTTTAGACGATTATGTTATTGCAGGTGTGCATCTTCAATTTGAAAGCCAAGGTTAGCAGCACCAGCAGTCAAGCCACCGCATGGTTCTCAAGAGGGCAGAATTTTGGGTCGTTTTGTTTCAATGGCCTTTACCATGGAAATAGTGTATCTGAGGCTTTTTCAGGTCATATGGTCCATGGTTTATTTAGCTTCTGTCAGTTGTTAATGTTATTTCATGCTGGAAAAAAATAACTCTTAGTTCTAATCTTTGTTGAATCCTACGATGGATCTGTCTTTCTTATTTGTTTATGTAGCAAGACTTTGATTATTATGATTACTTTTTTTAATCAATATTTCAATTCTAGTTTCTCTGGGATGTTTTACTTTCCCCTTCTAAGCAGGAAACTGAGCCTGTTTGTGGTAAGGTCCCCTGAATTCTATGCATAACAGCACAATTCTATGGTAAAAGACTAGAGATTTTTAAGTTTTAGGCATATCTTGACCTTATGCTTATCAACTGTGGTTAAAGATGGTGAATGCTTTCTTGTTCTGAAAACGCGAGGGATAGTCAGTATCTTTTACCTGGTTAAAGGAGCTAAGCTGTTGTCTAGATTGCATAAGCTAATTGCTATTTCCTGCAACTATGATGTTTGCTTTAGTGAACTCCAAGAGAAAGATGTTTTGCCTCAACATCTTCCTTAAAACCTGCAGAAAGAATTATAAGAATAAATCTTTCACTTCTCTTTCATTGCTTGGATTTTGGGGCACATTAGCTAATGACTAGTCATTTTCCAAGAATAGTAGATAATTGCTAGAAGTTTTCGAGCAAAAAAATTCAGCAAGTCCAAAGTTATGCCTCCTAATCCTCAGCGGTCAAATTCAGAAATTTTGATCACAAAATTACCAAAATATTAGGGCAACAGTGCGTTGTAGCTTTCCTTTAAGCTTCCTTGAATGATAAACTTAGAATCTGAATTCTAGTATGAAAATGAAAGCACAAGAAGGCTGATTCTGATAAACCCATTAACACTAAGATTCTGTTCTTATCTCAACCTCAAGTTGGAGCTTATCACCAATCTTGGGGATCCTATTGTACCCAAATAACTAGAATTAGATTCCTGTTTCTCAGTTTTGGCATAAGGGCTAGTATTTCCTTCTGAAACAATGTTTTTTAGGTTTTGATAGAGAAAAGGGAACTGATTTGAACTCAATAAGATCCTGTGGTAGAGGAATCTGAAATATTGCACCATATTCAATACGAGTTTGATAGATATCGTGGCTGGTAGATCAAGTGGGGCAGAGCGGAGTAAATCTACTGGACAACCAGAAAGAAGGGTATGAACACAAAAATGCCCAATTATAGAAGAATATACAGATGGATACCACCTAATTATGTTGCTTCACCATCTGTCTATGGTCCCCAACCCTGTTAAATTTCAGAATCTAGCTGGAATGTTCCTCTCTCTCTCTCTCTATGTTGCAAACTCTTGGATCAAAAATTTGTCTCATGTGCAGATAGTGACAATGCTCAGCTTTAGTTGGTGCTTCTTTAATTCAGTATATGCAGGGCAATAAACACAGAGCAAGGAAAGTGTAAATGAGACCTCTAAGGTTCAGACTCCTTTGTATTCTTCTTTGTTGAGAATAGCAAACTAATCAAGGAAATGCCTAGGATGAAGATTATGATGGAAGTATAAAGCATGTTTTTTCATGGAAGACATGACGTTTTTTCTCTTATTAGGCAAAATAATAGAGACTCACACTACAAAGCAAGCAGTGAAATTATTGTGAGAACTACCAAATTCATATCATTGAATTTGTCAGCTGTGGAATGTGGGTTGGGTGATTATATACAGAAATGACCTTCAGCTTCTTGTAACTTGTTTCAGCAGTTGGGTATAGCAGAATTTCTGGCCTTTGAACTCCCATTGCTGTTCAACGAAGAAAGTCTGGCTGAGTTTGAGACCTTCGACCCCGGTTGATATGTCACTTTATTGAGTTTGCTTGTTTGCTTCGTCTGCAGCTTCTTTGGAATGGTGGGATGAGTATTAGCTCGGATCTCCCATGGCCGAGCAGCAATCCATCTCTCCTTCCAACTCCATCCCCAATTTTCTTTGTCAAGGCTGTATGAAGCTGGACTTAGATCTAAGATGGAGTTGGCCCTCCACTGCAGATGAGGTTCACCATTAGAATGACATAACGGAAAATTCACAAAGACTTATTTATTTACACAAAAAAACAGGAACTGATTTCAAGCTGATAAAGAACTCTTGTTTGCCAACAGGTGTAAAATATGCCTCTTGTCTGGTTTACCGACCTGGAGCCTCTACATTGATTTATTTGCTTAGTTTGCTTCTTATTTGGTAAACAATAATTCTACTCAGCTAATAATAAGTAGCTTCATTTTACTGTTCGATGTGACACTCATCATTGTGCTCAAATTTTTTTTTTTTTTTAAGTTTAAAAGCGAAATGGGTTACCTAAGAATTAAATGGCCAAAAGTAAACATATCCATGTCAATCAAGAAGGGACAAAAAGTTCCCATATTTATATCGAAAAAACAGCTCAAAGAATTGAGTTCTATTCTTCGTTTTTTAAAATGTCGGTTTTATATAATACCTACCTAAATAAAATTATCTTTAAGAGTTCGCTCTTGATCCTTCAATGATTTGAACAAGTGAGTGGCGATCTAATACAGTCAATTCTTTAATGATATAATAATTTGAGCACGCAATAATTTAAGAGAACGAAGTCAGTTAAGAAATCTCGTCAATAAACAAATATTTAATATGAGATAAATTACTATTTAACTTAAAGTCAATTAGTGACTTAATTCAAGATAATAATAAAGGTTTAAATATTATTTGTCTTTCAACTTTCCTCATTTTATCTTGACCTTCGTACTTTTTAAAGTGGTTTAGCTACCCCATGTTTAAAAGTTCATTTTGATCTTTATCGTCAAATATTTTAAATATTTTTACAAAAATTTTGCATAACACCATGTAGACTTATTTTTTAGGTAATATCTCGAGTCTAGCATTAAATTCAAAACATGTGGCTTACGAACTTTATTAAATACAATGCAAAATATTTAATAAGCCCCAAAACAAGTTACGAGTATTTATGAAAATTTAGAAATTACCACGGAATAATAGAAGATAAGTTAAATTAAAAGTTTAAGTCTAAGTTAAATTAAAAGTTTAATATTTAAACTCTTAAATTTGTGTCTATTTAATCCCTAAACTTAAAAAAGTGTCTAATGCCCTGAACTTTAATTTTGTGTCCAATAGATCTCTGAACTTTAAAAGTGTTTAATAGGTCCTTGAGTTATTCGACATTTTTTTAAATTCACAAACCGACTTGACACAAAATTGAAAGTTTAAGATTTTATTACATATAAAATTCAATATTAAATCTAATAGACCAATTAACTTTTAAAATGTTTTTATATGGCAGGGACCTACTAAACACAAAATTGAAATGTCATGGACTTATTATAAACTTTTAAAGTTTAGTGATCTATTAGACACAAAATTGAACCACTCAAAGTCATTGAATAATTTATTAGGGAAGGTTTGAAATTTAGGGGGGGAAATCTATTTATACTCTAAGTGGCCGTTTGTTTCATGGTAATCCAAGATTTCCATGGAATAGACATTTGGATTACTTCGTTTGTTTTATAGGAATGTAAGATACCTTGACATATCAAAATGTTTGGGTATCCTAGGGTGCCCATTCGGAGGGCATCTGATTAAATTTGGATGTCCTTTTGAAACATGGATTTTTAAAATTCCTATGTTGAGTGCATCTGCTAATGACAATTTTACCCCTTATCAATTTTCTTTTATTTTTATTTAAAAATAAATTAATGTATTTATACATTAATAAACGATCATATGTAGATTGCTATATTTATATTTTATATTTAGATATAAAATAAAGCTGATTTAAAAGTGAATTAATATTTGGATATTAAATATTTTATAAAAATATCAAACTAATATAAATTAATTTGTTCTACAAGATAACACATAAATATTAGTATAAAATAAATTGATATACAAATATAATATTAAATTAACAAACACCAAAATGCATGTGATATCAATTTAATTATATTAAACTAATAAGTAAATTATGTAAAGGTTAGCAAAGACATTATTGGTATAACACATAATTTTAAGACATTTCCATACATAAATCATGCAAAACAAACATGGCTATCTAAATATTCTCAGACATCTTTATAAATTTTCCTGCAAAACAAACACGGTAATCTAAAGATGCCGGACATTTAAAATTCCAGACATCTAAGATTTTGGGTATATGAAGATGTCAGACATCTTGATTCCCTAAAAACAAACGACCCCTAAGGGTCTATTTGTTTCCTGGGTTTTAACATGAATTTTGAGACAAACATTAAATATCTTTGTGTTTTTTTTAATCCATGATAATATTATCCATAGAATTTAAAAAAAATAATAAATAAATAAAGAATTATCCGTGGAACTTAAAAACCCATCTAACATGAGTTTTCTAATACCCTCTATATGGGCTTTTATATAGTAAAACTATAACAAAATTAATTAATTAATGAATTAAAATTAATCATTACTAATTTTTTTAATTAATTATTAATATCAATAAGACTTAATAAAATTTTAACTAATACATTTATAATTAAAATTTTATATTATCTTAACTAATTAATATAACTTTTTATTATTAATATTTTAATTAATTTATACTTCTTTAATTATTTTTATTAATTGAATTTAATTATTTAATTTTCATTATTACTATTAATTAATGTTTTAATGTAAAAATATTTATTTATTTTAATTTTACTTCATTAATTAAATAATCAATTACTATAACAATATATTAAATAATACTAATTTTAATTTATGATTACATTAATTTATTCTCTTGCATTAATAAATTAAATAGAATTCTCATGAAAAAAAGGGTAAAATAAACACAATATTTAATTCTCAAACATTAATTATCTTGTATATCCAAAATATTTAGTATTTCAAACATTTAAATCTCATACATTCAACTCCCATATAGTCAATATCCATAACTATGAAACAAAACTCATGATCCAAACAAACTATAAAGAGAGTTGAATCAATTAAAATCCTACGCTCAAAATTGAATCAATTTAAACCCTGTTCCGTTTTAAAACCGTTAATGCATAATTTTCACGTGTATAAGACTTCTTTAAATGTAGGGATTAACATAATATTAAAGAGAAATACTTGAATCAAATGGATAGTAACAACTTTCATAAATATAAACAATTTTTCATCTTCTTTTATTTCTCTATTTTTCATCTTCTCTTATATAGGAAGAAATATATGATAATTTGTCTTGCTACTTTATTAGGATTTTGAGAAAAGAATAATTTTATTTAGGTGATTTTGAGTTGATTTTAAATAGAATAAAGTGAAAATAGTTAATGAATCACTATTAAAGGGTATAAATTGATTCACTTATAAAAATTTAGGTTTTAAACTGATACAATTATGAGTTTGTAGTTTTAATTGATTCAACCCCAAAGTTTAAGGGGTATAAATTGATTTTTTTCCCTTATTTTTTTTATATAATAAACAAAGAAATATATATCATATAAAAAAAAAAAAAAAAAAAAAAAAAAAAAAAAAGAAGGCATTCTAAGGGAATAGGGTAGAGAGAGAAACCCCTTCCCAAACAAAGAGCTAAATTGATTTTATCTCTAAAATTTATTAATTATTTACAACTCAAAGCCACTTATTACCCTAAAGTTAATAATCGACTTAGGCTTCGTTTGGAATTGTTGTAGCTTTTAAAATAATTGTTGACAACTGAGTTTTTAGAAAAATCAACCATCATATGAAGCGTATTAATGTTTGGTAAATTTCTAGAAAAATGCAATGTTTGGTAAATTCAAACGAAATTGTTGTGGTTTAGCTATAGTGGCCAAGTAGACATATTATTTTAATTATTTTTATATTGTTATTTAATATCTAATTTTTTATAAGATAATTATTTAAAAATATATATAATTTAAATGGCAAGTAAATTTGTTTAATCTAAATTATTTGATAAAAAATTAGGAAAAACAATTGTTATAAAAAAAATTGAATCAATCCGATTTTGATTGATATAAGATAATAGACGTACAAAAAAAAAATGGAAAGATAGATTTGGCATTTTTAAAATTTACTTAGAGAAGATAGCAGATTTTTAGAAAAGCTAAATTCAAAAGCTAATATGAGCGTGATTTTGAACGTAAGAGTAAATTGAAAAGTGATTTTAGATGGATTAAAAAATAATTAGACAACCTAAACAGAGTGTTCGGACCAACTTGCGTGCACCTCGACTACATGCTTTTCAATTATATTTATAAACGTTATATTCAATTTGCTATAATAAAAAGAGTATTATTCAATTTAGGTCCGGATGTGATTGATGAATTGAGCAAAAGCATACCTGATGAGAGAATGCATAAGCCATGGCTCGCTCGCGTTTGATAGCAGCTTCTTCTCGTTGCTGAATCTTGAAAAGTATTTCCTCCTTTGTTTCAGTCCCACCGCACCATTCTACCTGTGATGGTTGATCATCGCATAACAGCCACAGATAATGTTGTCTTTATTAAATTGGCAAATGAACATATAATGAAATTTAAAAAGAAAGAAAAAAGTTTAAAAGATAGAAAATCACATATTATTTATCATTTTTAAAGATAGTTCATCAATAATATATAAATTATAATTTTCCCAAAAAAATTGAGAATAAATGCACAGTGAACATAACAACTTTTTAAGTATGATATAGACATAATACTCTAGTTTTAAAAAAAAAATTAAATAAAAGAAAACAGAAAGAAAAATAATAAAAAGGGCAAATGGCGGAATCTCGACTGTTTAGTTCAAGATTTTGTTATGTAAAATGAATAATTGAAGCCTAAACACAAAATGTCCTGCTATGTTAAACAATAAGAGATTCGAGATTTTTTTTTTTTTCCTTTCTTTTTCCTCCACAATGTGATAATTGGAACAAAAAAATAGTTAAGTAATATTTCAAAACAATTAATTAAAGCATTAAGTAATATATTAATTGGATGAGTTACTGATTGATGAAGATAAAGTAATGATAATACAACACCAAGTACGGATATTAAAATAAAATCAATACTAATTAAAAGTAATTGAAGTCATTAACTAGCTCGGATATCCAAGGTGTAATTATTTTTAACCTAGGACTAAATATGGATCTATGAGCTCAACATCTTTTAGCTTTCCAAACTTTGAACATGGTTAAGATTTTTGTACATTCAAATCTTTTTTTGCTAAACAATTTTGTTTATTTTATTTGCTCTTTAAATTTGCAAATGTTTCATTTTAATACTCTTGCACAAAAATTCATTTTGGTCTTTGCTATTAATTTTATATAGACTATGTCTCTCTTCATCTTGGCCTTTCTTTTCTTTATTTTCTTTCATGAGGAGATGTCTAGGAGGCAAGTATTATTTTTAATCGAACAACCAAACTTTTATTGAGAAAAAAAAAATAAAAGAATATAAAAGGGTCAAACAATAGTCAATTATACAAAGCAACAAAAAAAGGACCTACAAAAATGGGAGCCCAAGAGGAGCTAAGTAGGAACTAACTTAACCAAACAAGGAAGAGTTCCAATCCAAAAGAATAAGACCTAACGAATAATTACAAAAAAAAAATTTGGACATACACAGCCAAAGCGAGGCATTGAACCTAGTTAGGGACCAAACCCCCTTCCAAGATCTCTCAATATCTCTAAAGATTTTATTATTTCTCTCAATCTAGATGCCTCGTGAAACCACAAAAAATTTTAATATTTGAAGCCAAACATAAAAGTATCATGTTTCATATGGGATTTAGAATTTAGTTAAAAAATTGACAAAAATTTGATAATTAGAACTAAAATCATTTCTATGCAAAGTTTAGAAACCAAACCAATATTTGGAAGTACAAGGATTAAAATATAACATTTCCAAAAAGTTAATTGCTACAATAAATTAGGATTGTATGAGAGTTTTTAAAAGCCAAAAATAATTTTTTACTAACAGTCTAGAATTCCATAAAATATAGAATCTACAATATGAGATAGTTTTACACATGTTGAAGTAGACATTCTTTTAATTCTTAAAATTATAAAAATAAAAAAATCAACATCGTCCTTAAAATTTGGCTACATAGGTATTTTCCCTGATTTTCTTGAACCTCTATGGATTATAAGTGAGTTAACATACAGAATATTTCAGAATTATGCCAGTCCCATTATACTCCTAAATAAGCATGAACATTTTAAGCAGCAATCCAAGTGATGATAACGCTCATCTCCTAAGATTCAAACAACCCAGAAAAAAATTTGCTCAACCTTTTTCCTAGGAGAAACTGAGTGCTCAATCAGAATGTTCAATTCATGGAGGAAAGTCAATGGCACTTACCTCAAGTTCATGAATTTTAGCCTCAAGCTTCAGCTGATTTTCCATTTTCTTTTGCTTGACTCGATATTCTGTAACCATACAGAGTCTACGTGCTCTAATTTCTTGCTGCATTCTGCTCCATGAATGAACGCAGCTTAACACTTGTTTTGTAGCCGTTTCACCTTGAATTAGATCCTGGCATTTCTCTGGCCCTTTCGAATTATGTACAATTTTTCTGGCCTGGACAACAAAAGATTAAACCATTTCATCAAAAGTGATCGGTACACTTGTTATAATCATTGAAGTATGTATCTCAAATAAATCATAGGTATTGTTGGACTCTCCATTGGTTAGTATAAAAAACCATATGTAAGGCAATCACGAGTATTGTGGGTGATGAAGACCCAAATTGACAAGATAATGTCTGAAGAATTCATCTTTAGATATGAATCTATCGTTCAAGCCTATATCAACCGACTAGAATGATGCAAATTTGGAACAAGCTGAGCTCTAACCATGCCTGGAATGTAAGATGTTGTTTCGGCATCATAAATTATAACAGCTTAAGTTGAGTGAAGGAAGGCCTCAATAAAAAGCTATCATGCTGAATCAGAATCAAAGTAGTTCGATTCAAGATTCTTTGCTATGCTTGCTCTTTCTTATGACTACAGTGATTCGAGAACCACGAACGGGAAGTGGGAATAACTTCAAAAATAACGCCATTGAAAAATTACCAAAAGACAGGATGCGAATCACTGAATCTACTCTCTAAAGAAGCAACTCCAGAGTTTATAATTTACTATAAGGGCAAAAGTTGGCCAACAAATTGGATCCAGGGGAGCTGGTAATTGTCATAAAGCAACATGGTAAAGCTATGGGAAACAGTTCAATCAATTATCTGTGTGAGAAAAAGGCAAAATTGATGGTTAACAAGCTATTAAGCACATTCAATATACCGTAAATGCCCGAAATGCATTTTGAATTCGAGTTGCAGCTACATCTTCACTCTTTCCATTTGGGGAACCATTGGATTTTCCTGTCTCTATGTGTACCTGACCCAAGAACAGGGATAGAGAAAATTACAATAACTGGAACTTTGATAAACCACGTGCAAGTGTCGTTATTTGGAGAGGAGAATAAGGAGAAGTGAGTTACGAATTTGATAGTAACAGAGGCATTAATTTCACTCAGTTTTTGTTTAAACTAATAGTTTTTCACTCTCAATTTCTTCTCATGAGAAGTTCAGTCAAAAGGGAAGCAAAAGACAGATAAAGCTTTAACAACCTACCACAATAATTGTTATGAATTGTTTTATGAGAAACAAATATTTCATTGATGTGATGAAATGTACAAAAGAAAGGGAAAAACTCCTAGCAAAAAAGGCTACAAATATTTTTCATAATAATTATGAAAAAATAACTCTCACAACAGCAATTGTTATGAAAACAAATTAACTCTCACGACAGTATAAAGTTGTCCCTTCAGAAAATCCTAATTCCTTTAGGAACTGACATACGGTTATATTGAAAAATAAATGTGGCAGAGCAATAATCAACAAATTAGGAAGCTTACAACTTCAAGTTTTAGGTATAGGAGTATCAAACGTCAAAATTAAGTCTGAATTAGTTTCATTGTCTTGATTCTGAACTTCAGCAGAAGTTAATTATCAAAGACGAAGTACAAAGTAAAAGATTAAAAGCCTTTATCGGAAGAGTCAAGAGAGAATATAGCAGCCTTATGTCCAAGAAATTTATTGAACAAGTAATCTTGATAACCAAGCCTATCAATAACCTTTTTTGGTACCCCAACATCGACATTTCCGCTAAGTTCCCAACAAAAATAAATATAAAACTAGAAATATACGAACATGCATGAAGATTAGAGATGGATTTAATCAGAATTGGCTCTTAATAGCTGGCTTCTTGACATTTCCATACTGCTTTCCCTGCTTTCTTTTTTCGTTATCTGCCATGATTCAACAACATCCTAACCTCAATTCCTTCCCAACTTTATGGGAAGACCACCACTAGAAAGAACGATGAAAAACTGTTTCTATACCCTTCATTCATATCTTCAAGAGAGAACAAACTAAAGAGAAAGCTTACCTGTTCTCCATTGCTTGTAACATGTTTCACCTTCCGTTGCTTAAATATTGTCCAAAAACAATTTGCTGGACTCATCCGTATTCAACCAGAATGCTAATCAAAATGGAAAATGCAAAGTGCATAAATTAGAGGCTCATATCCCTACTCCTCTCACAGACATTCTAACAAATAGATTATATGCTCTACTGGAGTGTGAACAGTGCTTGCCATACCCATACCCGAGAGACCCCAAATGCAGAAAAAACCATGGACTGATGGAGACCAGACAAATCAGGAGAATTGTTACAAAAGCTAAAACTAAATGACAACAAAAATAATTACACCTCTCTCATCATCACCATTAAGCCCGATGGTTTCTCTTCCTCCATTGCGTTCATACTTCATGAACAGTTAAAAAATCTAAAATTGGAAATATAGTGCAGAGAGACAAATCAAAATGGAAAATGCAAAGTTCATTAAATTTAAAAAGAGGCTCATATCCATACAGACATTTTAACAAATAGATTATGTGCTTTACTGAAGTATGAACAATGCAAGGAATTCCCTCCCATAACCATGAACTGGTCGACACCATAATAAATAAGAGAATCAATACAAATTCTAAAACTAAATCACAACCATAAACAAATACTCCTCTCTTATCGCCACCATTATACCGGATGATTGTTCTTCCTCCATTGAATTTCACAAAATGGAACGAAAAATGCAGAGAGATAATAGACAAAAACAAATTTAAAATGGAAGAAGAGCTTACCAGAGGACAAGCAACAGATAGCGTCCAGCATCGGAGGCGAGAGGGAGTAGAAATAGAAGGTTAAGTAGAATGCAAGAAAAGGAATATAGAGAAGAAGCATGGCTCCATCAATGTACATGGTTTTGGAACTGACAGCTGAACCAAAAAGAAGCCGCTGTTTCATCTCTGGAAGATGAAGGGTCACCTCTCTAATGGCGGAGTGAGGAAGAAGAGTGATTGGAGAAAAGACGCTCGCCATTGGAATTGGAAATTGAATTTTGCAGAGTTAAACTTCAAATGTATAAATTAAAATTAATAATATAAATATGGAAATAATAAATAATTTGATATAAAAGAAAAAAAATATACATATTGGTCCCGGCGGGGCTCGAACCCGCGACCTTCGGCTCATAAGACCAACGCTCTAACCAACTGAGCTACGGGACCATGTTTGGTATCCAAATATGTTAATTTGAAATATATCTCGTAAATTAAAATTTCGCAGCCGAAATATTTGTTTTTTTATTATCATTTTAAATTTTCGAATTTAGTCTTAAAAACGATCATTTATGTTTTAATTATTATATTCTTTTATTAAATTTTAAACATATTTATTATAGGAAACAAAATTTAAACAATGTTTATGAATAATTAAAAATTAAAAATGTTTTTGAAATTTCAATCGATTATTTTAGTTGAAAAGTTAGTTTTAAAACCTTATGTTTCATTTTTCATTGGACTTATATAACAAAAATAATTTTTAAAACGAAATATATATTCATCGTCAAATGAAGTCATAAAATTTAAAAATTTATGTTAAAATACATTTATTCACAAGTATAATATAATAAGTTTGTAGTTGAATTTTAAAATTGATTGAGAGATCTTAAAAATGTTTTCTTTTTTCTTTTTTTAATTTTAAGTCAACTAACTGGAACAACTCAATTTTTCAACATAAGCATTTATATTGATTTCAGAATGTCTCTTAACCTAATTAAACCTAACCCACAAATAAACCTTATAATTATGCTTCACATTTATTATATGATTTGACTTTGTTTGTCCATTGATAGGTGAAAATGATAGATCATTTAATGTAAATTAAATCTAAAATACTAAACTTGAGTTTGATTTGTAAGATTATAAAGAAATTTATAACTAAGATGAATAACATTTATTTTTAAGTTTTTAGCAAATAGTGACTCAACATTTTAAAATCCAATTTTACATCCATTAACTCAAAACAAATATCATGATCTATAATTCTTCAACTTTTCATTTTCGTTTTTTTAGTAGAATAATGCAAGGTAGAGAATCGAATATTTTATTTTTAAAAAGATAATTACTATCCATTGAGTTACGTTCGAATTGATAATTTTTTTTCTCTTTTTAATATATCAAGTATGGTCCATATGGTCAATATTGTGAAATAAATGTTAACCCCAACAATATTATTCTTCTTATTAAAGACTATAGATTGTATTTTTAGCCATTGAGCCATAACTTTAATTAATTTTAATTTGTCAATTCAAGCATAGATAAGGAATCTATTACCTTTTCGAGTGTTGAATATTCGATCTCTCAAATTTACATTTGTTGAACAAAATAAATAAAGAAATAAATATACTCTCTTTGCCTTTCTAACTACATTTCTCATTGTCATATCTATCATTTAATTAGAATTTATACAATGTGACAAGTTATCTATGAGTGCACTATAGAAAGAGTTGCAAAAAATCAATATAGATAATTATTGGTGGTAGATTGGTCGTCGCGTTTGGTTGAAAAGCCAATTAATGGCATAAAGCTACCGCATGATGGATTATAATTGAACGCTTCTAAGTCAGAATCTGGGCTAAAAGCGATGCATGTGCTCATCACTCAATTGCTGACAAACAGTAAGGAGTCATGGTACACCAAAGCAAGATTATTACTTTTCAATCAAGGTGACTTCCTACCCTCTCAAACTGTAAAATAAAATGTCATATTATAAAAGTTTGTTTGTCCTGTTTATAAATAATTAACTATATTTTAGATTTTTATTACTTCTCATTAGCCACTAAGACATTTGAATTATTTTTTAAAAGCAATAATAAAGCATTTTAAAAGTAATGGATTAAATTAAAACTTGAGAAAATTGCAAAACCAACTCTGAAACTTGAGGATAACTACACCCTTAAATTTTTAATGATCAACCACACCCCTAATCTTATAAATTGGTTGCAATTTAACCCTTATGGGTCGTTTGTTTGGATTGAGAGAAAAGGGATATAAACAGGAGAGGGGATGAGTAAAAATTTTACGTCTCTATGTTTGATACAAGGTTTACAAATTTGTACATGGATATAAGTTATTTTCATGCATCTCATATTCTCACAAATAAATGTACGTATTTTATACCCTTCTAAAAGGTCAAAGTGAGCTCAGCTCAACAGTAATTGACATGTACCCTCAACCAAGAGGCCAACGGTTCGAATCCGCCCACCCCAAAATATTGTTGAACTAAAAAAAAACACTCTAAAAGTGTGGATAATATTTGTCATTTATTAAAAAAAATATGTAATTTATTTTTATTGTTGAAAAATGTATTAAATTCATAAAATTAAGCATTTACTGAGAATATTAATTAATTAATATAAACATACATTTTTCTGAAATTATACTTAACTATTCCATTAAAATTATTAGGAGATGTTTGAAAAGGGTAATGGAGATTGGAAATAAGGGTGGGAATGTGTATTATACATAATCTTTTATTTGGTACACGTACAATGTTTGGAGGATTGGACATCGAGAATTTGTATACTCGTGAGTCAGGATATTTAATGTCCTTACAAAAGTAAAGGTTTTCTTGATGTCCTTCTCTTTTTCTCTCTTAATTTATTAATATCTTTATTTTTATGTATAAATTTACGTATTCTATTAAAATTAATTAAGTATAATATTTAAATTAATTCTGATGTCAGCTAGATTATATAAAAATTAATTTATAATAATGTATTATTATTAAACTCATTAAATTTTAAATGGCAGTAAATTGATAATAATTAATTGATGAATTAAAATATATACTTAATCAATTTTCATTTATAAAAATATACTAAATTAATGAAATTAAGTATTTATTGGAAATATTAATTAATTAGTAATATATGAAATATGTTTAATTAATTAAAGTAAATTTGCATGGGACTTTTTAATAATTATAATAATTATTCGATTAAAATTATACCTCTACTATTTATGATAAATTGATTTATATTTTTTTGTTGAAATATAAATTTATTAAATTCATCATAATTATATGAAATTTATAAAAATAATTTCATAAAACAAAAATACAAACTTCATTTACTCATCTAAAAATCTAACATAATTTCCATGTAGAATCAAGCACATCAATCTATGATTCCCCACAATATTATTCTTGGACATTTTGTTCACAAACATCTATTATTCACGGACATATAATGAAATGTTAAACAAAACGGCTCTTAAATATTGCAAAATGCAAAACTACAATTCAATTTGAGTATTATTCCAATGAAACCTTCAAATTAGATTGTCAAAATCAAACCCAAAATTATTTCAACCTTTGATTTTTTTAGATTGAGACGATGACTCAACGTTGATCTGAAAACTATTATTTTTAATGATTAATATTATATTTTAAAGCTAGTTTGTATATTATGCCATATTTAAGATCTTAATTGTAACAATTTTGTAGGTTTAGAAGGTGATTCAAATTGAACATCTTAAAAAAGTGATTTTAACAGCTCATATTATAATTCATGGTGGTTATTATTATTATTATTTTCTTAAATTTGTAGTTTAAAAAAATAGTGTTGTAAGCTATCAAAAGATGTTGGAATCTTATGATACCAATGTGATTGTGATGTCATGGAATTAGCTCCATTGAGTTAAATACAATACAAGAGAAGCTTATTCTAGGTAGTGGGTCCCTTTGAAAAAGGTTGAGATTACTTTTCTGATTGGCACAAATAAAGGAAAGGATAGATTCCAAGTTCCAATCATTTGGATCTCACCACCTCTCTTTATTTAATGGCTATTGTCCTTTTGTTAAACATTTCACATTTGATTTTTTTTTTTTTTAGTGAATTGAAGCTACATTTGGTGGCAAATGATGCTTTTAATTGTGCTTGCTACCATTTTGTTTAGGTTTAAGTATTGGTTAACTTAGGTGAAAGTTATAACTTCAATCAATCTAGTTAATTTTGCATCATGTAAAATTTTTCAATTAATTTATTGGAAGGTTCAAAATACCCACTTTAATTTACCACTTAATTAAATAAGTTACTACAAAATGTTATACCTCTAAAGTCGTATACCTATACTACAAGTTGCCTCATTTGGACATTTAAAATGTAGGAGTGTGTAAAAAAGTGAGGAAATCGAGAAATCAAATTAAAGTGAGTTAAATCAGTATGTTTGGTTTGATTTATTAAAAAATATTTCGTTTCCTCAATTGTGTTTTATAAATTTATTTTATTTTATTTATTATTATTATTTTTATGTTGGCTCAATGTGTTTTTTTTTTCTTTAAGCACTTGCTTTGAAATTACTAAAAGGAGAAAATAAAAATCCTAACATGTCCCATCTTACTCTCACCTTTCTTACCAAAAATTCAATTTTATCAACACATACAACACTACTCACTCAACCTCACACAAGTTTCATAGCATTTTATAATTTTGTGATTTGATTTTGCTTGGATTTAAGATAATAGTTAGATCCACTCATTAACACATTTCACGTTTACCTCTCTATTAATCCAAATTCTCCAACCGTCAACACGAAAGGCCAAATCGAGCTAAAACATAGTTTAAATTGAAAGAGCCATTTTAGTTCAAACCAGTTATGGAAAAAAAATGGTTTTGCTGATTTATCTTTGTTGCATGGTTTGATTTTTGGTTTTGGCCAAAATCAAATTAAACTAAGCCATGCGCGTGCCTACTCAAGTATATCATAAGCTCCTAGTTTACACTCGATTTTACATCATCTTCCAACTAATGGATTTTTAAATAGAAAACACAAGATCATTTTTTCTAAATCTTCAAACAAATTGAATCCGAGATCGAATTTACGTTCACTACGATCGAAATTTGTATCCTCACCCTTTATTTGAACTAAAAAAACATTCATCCCTCCTACAATAAAGAGCAAAAGGAATGTAAAGAAGTAAAATGAAGTGACAATTGGTCATTTCTTATAACTTAGAATTCTAACCATAATTTGAGAGAGAGAAGAAACAGAGTGAGAAATTTCAGGGTCTAGGAAGGAAGTGGATGAGTTAGAGTGTTAGACCGAGGATTTGGGCGGCAAAAAAGAGAGCAAAGAGTATTATTATTTATAGCGCTTTTAGATTTGCCCGATTTAACTTTCCTGAAAACATGGTATGTGGCCCTTCCACTTTTTTCGAATTCGATTTCCTCTCAGACAAGAAGCAACTGGATCGAGAAAAATCCGAAAGTTCTTCCACATTCACTCTCTCTTTCTCTCTCACACACCCTTCAATCTTGCGTTGAATACCCGGTAAGTTCTTTCGATTCTGTTACTTCGTTTGGATTTTGATTTCTGCTCAAACTTTTCATTTCGATTTGTATTGCTCTCTGATGGATTAAAGGACTTGTGGGTTCTGTTTTCGAACTCCCCATTTGAAGTTTTTCAAAACGTGAATGGAAATGCACTAGAACAGAGCGATTGAGAAATGTGAAATAGGGCAGTGATTTTGAGCTCTACTGAAATGTCAAAAAATAGAACTGGGTTTGGTCTATATCCATGTCAAATTTTATGAAGTGATATTTTGTGGGTAGAAAAATTAGATGGAAGATTTCAAGAATGGCACAAGAATATCAAATTCATGACAGTGGTGGTGGTGATGGTAGTTTGGGGTTTGGTATTATTGGTAGCAGTAGTGGAAAATGTTCCAATAGGAAGTCAAAACAAAGGAGAGCTCCACAGAGAGGGCTAGGTGTGGCACAACTTGAAAAGATCAGGCTAGAAGAACAGCAAAAGAAAAAAGCAACTGCAATTTTTTCACCCCCATCTTCTTTATCACCAGCCAAAATCTCCTCTAAGCTATCTGTATCAGCTCCAAATTTGCATCCCATAAAGCAATCTTCCAGTTCTGTTCCACTTACCTCTCTATCTCCAGCCAGTTTTTCTCCATCCAATTTTGTTTTCAAGTCACCTTTGCCTAGCCACAATGTTGATGATACAAACATGAGCAATAGTACTCCAATGATCCAGTTGAATAATGGTGGTTTTGAGACTGAATGGTCAGATATGCCATTACTTGGGCAAGGACAAGGAGAGGTCCCTAAACCATGGAATCCCCTAGAATTCAATCTTCAAAAGGATAATTCTGTCTCCGATTTCAACTTGGGATTTCGATCGAATTTCTGTTTGACCAATGAATCCAACATCGATTGGCCTTCCCCAGCGTCGGTGCAAAACGAACAGCAACATCAGCTATCTTCTTCTGCAGGGGTAATTATGCACTTTTTGGCTTGTTTGCCCTCCAGACTTCCATTTGAATATAAATTAGGACTTCCAAAACCATCCTTTGAAGGCTATTTATATGAAATGTACAGGTGGATGTGTCGTCATCGTTGTCCCTGCTAAACTTCCTTACAGAGCCCCCTTCAAACCAAAGCTATTGCGGCAACTACACTGCAGTGTGGCCAGAGGTACAAATGCTATATGCATTAATAATTATACAGAAGCTGATCAATCGACATTATACTCAATTTCAGATTGAATTCATTCAAAGCAATCGTGTCATTGTCATAGCACTAACAAATAGTAGGGAGTTTTGCTATTGGGATAAAATTCTGTAGATTTTAGTCTTCAACTAGTCCCTACTAATTGAACTGTCGAAAATTTTGGCTTTTGTAGTTCACTTATCTTTGAATAGTGCATATTATGCTAGCAGGTACCTTTTGCATTTCAAATGAGAATGCATAGACCTGTGTCAGAAAAGACACGATGAGTTGGAGACTAACTTGAAATATGGTGACGAACAGTCACAAGTTGCACGTAAAAGCTATAAGTTTGGGTGATGTTGAATTTCCCACATGCTCAAAATCAGCTGACCAAACAAGACAATGCTATGATCTTTAATGAATCTATTCATGTGTGGTTGTAGATGTTTGGCATGAAGAGACCATATGCCTTCTCTGTGGAAAATCCTGCAGGCCCTTCTTTCAACTGCAGACCTCCTATGGCTGCTCCTATGAGATCAGATGAATCCGCTTCTTGTAGTAACATTGGCCTCTATAGTTATCCATTTCTCGGGTTCGTCAGATGTTCATCTTGTTTACCTTTCAACACTTGTAATTGTCCGATTTGCTTAAAGGAGTTTAAATCTTCTGTCTTTTACTATTCAGAGAAGGTCCATCTTGTTCATCTTCATCCTCAGAACCAAATTCAAAGAAAAAGATGAAAGGAAATGCTTTTAGAGGAGATCTACTCACACTAGCCACTCCAACAACTACATGGATGTTCCAAAGCTCAAAACTCCACCACCTTTCAGCTCATGCTGTGGATAGTAACCATGAGTTTGCCGATCTCATATCGCTACCTCTTCAAGTAAGAAAAACAGCAAAAAAGATATACATTCCGAGTTGTTAGTGTACTGAGTTGGTGTTTTCCTTGTGCATTCTGATAATTTTTGCTGTTTTCATTGATTTGTTGAAGGGAGGCATGGAGATCCCAACTTGTCCCCATCCAGAACCGAGCTGGTCCAGTCGACTTCAGCAATACTACCGCTTTTTCCCTCCAGAAATGGCACAAAGTGGCCAGGCATCCCCCAAAACTTTGGGCAGATTCAATGTTGAAGATGAAAGTGTTGATCTTAATCTGAAATTATAAGCACCACACTGTTCACCACAGCTTGTACCTCTTGCTTTTGGAACCTTTTGCAGAGTAGTCCATATGTTTGAGATCATACAATGGTATGTTGAAGTTTCTTTCTTTACTCAGATATACTCAATGAGTCTACATTTATGATTTAACTAAATTAGAATGCACAAGTATTAAAAACAAGTAGTAAATTGAATATGGGCCGAGATAACCAGCCTTGATTGGCTTAGTGGTCAATAAGGATCATGTAAATAATAAATGACTTAGAAGGAATTGGTTCAAGTCATAGTAGCCATCTCCCTAGGATTTAGTATCGTACAAGTTACTTTGGCAACCAAATATAGTAAGGTCAGACAGTTGTCCTGTGGGAATGGTCGAGGTGTGCACACTGCACAAGCAGGCTTGGATACTCACATATATTAAAAAAATGAAGATTAAATTACACCTTTAGTCCATGAACTTTGAGGTTTGTGTCTATTTGGTCCCTGAAATTTCAAAATTGCAAATTTAGTTTTTGAACTTTCGAATTTATTAAAATTCATGGATCTTCCAAACACAAAATTGCAATTTTAGGGTTCCATTAGATATAAAATTTAAATTTATGTCTAATCGATCAATTGATTTTTAGACACAAAATTGAAAGTTTGAAAACCTATGAAACACTTTTGAAAATTCAGAGACCAAATAAATAAAAACTTTAAAGTTTAGGAACTAAACTTGTAATTTAACCAAAACTGAATATAAATCCTTCCAAATAGGAACTTGCCAATCCATGAGTATACCATGAAGTTACAAAGGTTGTACCTGTAAACCAACCTCCTAAGGCAAAATAGGCAGAAGGAAAGAGCAATAGACCGGACCAACTTACAAAAACGAAATGGTCCCTCAGTAACCAGTCATCCATAATATCGAATAAATCATTTTCGTCTTTGGTAAATTTACCAACAGCTATAGTCATAGTGATCCTCCTATTCAACTAACTTCAACCATTTTGAGATAGAATCAAGTTAGAGGAAGCTTGTGACCATCATCTTAAGACATAACATGCTGAATTTAAATCTAAACTTGATTTGGAAGGAACTAAAATTTTATAAAGTCATCTTCCTAGTTAACACTTAATAGTGAACAACATACTATATATATATCCAAAAAAGTACCAAGCTAAATAAAATTATTTGGATATCATCATCATCTCTGCCTAGTTAGATTCTTGTCCAGTTTCAAAAAAAAAAAAAAGTTAGATTCTTGTCTACTCTAATAGATCTACAACTACTAGTTCGTGAGAATTGCAGTAATGACATCAATTTATATATTACTTAGTGAACCTAAAAATATGATAATGTTTCATTATATTGGTTGCTGTGATGATTTGTTGATCATCTTGACAATATCAACATGATTAGCATAAATATTTACTTAGGTATTCCTTTTCGACATCAGCATATATTGCTGTAAATTTCATGATCAAATTGTTTGATATGCGCCCAAATTTCTTCTTACATAGCCTTTTGTATGTTAATACAAAATGATTAGCATGAACTATCAAATTACTTGAACTTTGATGACTATTTATCCAAGATATTAGATTTCATATAAAAATTTCAAATCTAGTTATAGAGTTAGTTGGTCGACTAATTTTTGCCAGTAAAACACTCATAAAAGAATTACGTCGCTCCACTACCTACCCCCTCCTATTCTTTCAACCAGAGAAGAAAACTATCTTCTCATAATTTTGTATAACCTCTTGACATAACTCTTTTAGTCATGTATGAGCAAACTCATTCCTTTCGAGGTGAATTTAAATATAGTTGATTGCTCTTTTACTTCATGTAAATTGACTTGAACATCCACAAAAATGACGAGGCAATTGTATGTTACATTTTTGTCGAGTAAGAAAAGCTTGTTAAGCCACCAACATAGAACATGAGATATAATCTTTCAACCGTCTCAATCATCTTCCTAATCACTATTTAATGATCAGTAAGTTCGCTTTTGTATTCTTTACTTACAAGCTTATGTGAATCTTTTGAAAAAGATAGATTGGCTATAAATAAAAATTAAAGGTTAAATATATAGTTGCAATATCTAAATTTCTATGAATTTTAATTTTAGTCTTCAAATGTTTTAGATTTTAATTTTGGTCCTTCGATTGGTATCTAGTTATTTTGATCCTTTTGTCTTTCAATTTTCACTAAATATTACAAGTAGTTCTTTCTATAAGAAAAAAAATCTTATCCTAAATTATTAAAATGATAGGTGAAGGTAGAGACTAAATGTAGTGCTTACTGAAAATTGGGAGACTATAATTCGAGGTTTTGGAAATTGGAAGACTCAAATAAAATGTGGCCGATAGTTTATAGATTAAATAAAAAATGTAAAATTTATTTTTAATTTAAAAAAGCATGTAAAAGTCTAGAAAGCAAAACCAAAATTAAAATATAATTTACTCCAAAAACTTTTTCTAATGGAAAATTATAATCATTATATATATAAACTTTTTGCAGTATTTGGTATCTGTCGTAAGTCGTAACTTATAGTTTCTAAAAGCTTTGAAGAACAAAGCCCCCACAATCAATTTGTATCAATTTTAATTCAAGCTTTCATTTCAATTTCATCAAATTGAACCCTTTAGGTAAGTGTTGCAACTTCTATCATCTCTTCAATTTTCGCTAATTTAACCAAAAAAAAAAAAAAAACAACGTAAAAATCTCCATGAACCCACTAATTTCTATAATATCAAGTTTTGCACAAATTTACGTATGATTAATACACAAATTAACCATGAAATAAAATTGTCAAAACTCACACATTTTAACAACAAATTAGTTGTAATGTCATTTTTCTTTAAATTTTTTATCAATTTTGTATTGTGCTTATGTTTTATAATCCATTAAAAGTATATGATAATACTTTTTTTAATGATTTTTCAAAAGAAAACTTAGAAGATAAAATTGCAACACTTTTTCAAGTTTAAAAGTTTAAAGTTAAGATTGCAACATTTATCTAAGTTTGGAGTGCAATTTGATGAAATTGACAAGTTTATAGGTAAAAATGATATAATTAAAGATTTCTATAAAACCATATTCTTCAGTTTCCATCATTTTTTTTTTTGGATCAGTTCAGTATCAAACAAAAGTAGACTTCTAACCCACCAACCTTCTCCATATCTTCAAAGAGAGTCACTTCACAAATGGAAATAAAAAACCAAAAACAGGGGGAAAAAAAAGGAATACATATGGCTAGTAGATTATAATTATTCAAAATATATCAATAGAATAGGCCATAAAGACATATTTGAGGGACCATAATAGAATCATTTGACGATACCAAAGAAAAAACGAGACTTCTTTCTTTTCTATTGAATTTTGGTCGAGGCGAGGAAGGGAAGGCACGAAATCAAGGCGCCAAGGGGCATCTCCCTTGAGCTGGGATCGGATCAAACTATTACTATTGAAAGATTAACCAATGTAGGCATTACCAGAGTAAAAAGTTACAGCAAGAAAGCACATTCTTTCTTGTGTAGTAACTTATTCCTCATTATATTATTTATTACTATTATTATTATTATTATTTATAAGATTCATCATTTTATTCTTATAATGTACACTTTAGATGGAAACTTTTTTCATGAAATCCATGATGTCCATCCAGTTTTATATTTACCCAGTTTGTCTTCCATTTTCAGCCTCAGTTTTTACCTTCTGTGGATCGGTGTCTCTAGTTCCTTCATTTGTGAAATGAGATTTCAGTCCTATCCAGCATTGGTAATAGTCATGATCCATGCATGGAGACTCGAGAGCCCAAGAGCATACACGAGGGATCAGACTTGATTCAAACATAAACGCCATTGTGTCAGTGATTCTATATGGTCCAGCCTCGTTCCCTCGAGCAATTGTAGCCTGAATCAAGAGAATGCTCACTGACTTTTCAAGTAATTAAAGAAAGTTTGTTGATATTAATAGAATTGAAAAAAGAATGAACCAATCAAAACATCTAGTTTTCACGAATCATATCAATTATAGGAGAAAAACAATACTTCATATCATGCTGTACCTTCAACATCATGTGTCTTCGGGAGCTTGGATTTATAATTAATTCCCACTAGAGAAATTTGTGAGGTAGAAAGTTTGAAAGTAGTGAAAACTAAATGAATAATGGAACTTATAAGAAGCCGTGCATACCTCATACGTTTTAGTATCAGGGCCATGGGGAGTCATGCAATTATGAAGGCTGGCACCCCCAGGAAGGAACCCATCGGCTTTTGCCTGAAAGATGGATCAGAAATTCTAAAGATCTAGGAAAAAAATACGTTACTGGAATAAAAGTATTCCCCCCCCCCCCCCCCCCCCCCCCCCCCCCCCCCCCCCCCTTCAAAAGTAGAACTAGAACCATTTCAGGTAGTTATTGAAGTAAAG
This sequence comes from Trichosanthes truncata, assembly GCA_033996785.1. Taxonomy (NCBI): domain Eukaryota; kingdom Viridiplantae; phylum Streptophyta; class Magnoliopsida; order Cucurbitales; family Cucurbitaceae; genus Trichosanthes; species Trichosanthes truncata. Next base: position 82,298,501 of record JAWPNB010000003.1, read on the forward strand.
GGGAAGTCGGATCCAATTTTCTGCCTAAAAGCAACATTATCAAGGTAACAGACAAAGAGAGACTTTTAAGAGTATATAAGGTTCTCATCCAAATTACAATAGGATAAAAATCTGCAAGTAGGGTAATAATAAAAGAAGCAGCTTCTCTTTCTTCCCTAAATATTTAGGTCCATCCAATCTCTTTATCTAAAATGAGACGATGAAAATTACCTCGTAGCCTCCATATATGAGACCCATAAATTCACTCATGCAGTTGCGATGGTAATATGGAGGACGGAATGTGTGTTCAGCAACAAGCCATCTTGGAGGGAAAATGACAAAGTCGAGTAATGCTACTCCAGGTTTATCAGTTGGTGCCGTTAGTACTGCAACAGGGCAGTATGTATGATAATTCAGACAGTCGAATAAAACACTTGAAATTCAAGGAAAGATCAAGGTTTTTAAAGCAGTATATTTAAAGCTAATAAATTAATGCAATATACATATGTACCTGTATTTATTGATGGATCACTGTGATCAAACAACACACTATTGTAAGGGCAGAACTTACTAAGATCGTACTGCAAGGAGAAGGATTAACTTTCTGTTATATTGAGGTGGAGTTAGTCTATATTATGACATAAACAGCAAAAAGCCTGTAAGAAAGCACAGGCAGAAGCTTATTTTTAATTCCACAAGAAGAAACTAAAGTTGAGCTTGACTGCCACAGCCACAGCATAAGCAACACCCACCTTATAGGGAACATAATTACCATGCCAGGCAACTACATTAAAGGGAGAAAAGTCTTGTATCGCAGTAAACAATTCCCCGCCATATTTTTGAACAATTGTGTAACCGGGACGAGAACTCTTTTCAAACCAGGCTACAGGGGCAAGGAAATCCCTTGGTGCAGCAAGACCATTAGCACCTACATGTCAATAAAATTAGCCCTCAATACTTACATGAGGTGAAAATGCAAAACTCAGAAAAACACTTCCCAATGTTTGGGGGGAAAAAGAAAAGGAAAAGAATATGGTCTAAACCTTAATTGCTTGCTTTCAAGAAGATAACAAGTGGTTAGATACCTATTGGTCCAAGATCAGGAAGTTGAAAATGACTACCAAAAATCTCAGCTACGTAGCCACGTGATGGACCATCAGGCAGATAAACAACAAAGCGAAAACCTTGAGGTAAAACCACTATTTCACCTGGAGAAACTTCCAGTCTTCCACACTCTGTAATAATCCACAGCCCTACAGAATAAGAATACTCCATAAGAGTTTAATCCTGATTCCTTAAAACTTATAAGACAGGAATATAATTTTGTTCAGATTTCATTATACAGTAGAGACTTTCATAACTCAATGACAAGATAATGCAAAGACAGTTCAAGGATTATGTATGTAGCCAAAAGTTGAAAACATAAAATTGGAATCAGCATTACATCTCTTTCACTATATGGAATCAGCTTTACAGAGTGCACCCGATGTTTGTACTACGAATCTAAAATGAACTATATTTTCCAAATAAAAAATAATCAGCTTGAAGACCACTATGTTCATAATTTTCAATGAAGTAACTAGCAAAAATAACTTACTTCCACTCTGAGGGACTATCAAGAAGTCGCCGTCAGCATTACAGAACGCACAATTCTCCATTGACTTATTGGCTGTGTACCTATAAAAAATGGTCAACCCTGTTTCAGTCATAGCATTCAACCAATGACCAGTGTAAAAGGCATCTTTATTGCTTTCTTCACCAAATAATGACGAAAAAAGGTATCCAGAATATCAACATTCATATACATATTGTTTAAAATTTGTACTGTTTTGTGTTAGTAAAGAACAAACCCCATGGAAAAAAATAAACAGAGTCCAACTTGAAGGATCGTATCATCAGCTCGGACAAAATACCCCACCAATAAATGTGACAAATAACATCTTCCCATCAAATTTACTGATTGTTGGAAAAAGATTCAAAGCTAAAAGTAGAGAAACCGTAGAAGGAATACTGATTAAATACTTACATGTGAATAGCAAAACCATGCCGAAGAAACGAACTGCCGGCTCCACAGACAGTGTACAGTCCATCAACGAAATCCACCGGTGAATCAGGAACATCCGCCGGTCTCCACCTTAGCTGAGTCGGAGTCGACGAACAATTTGACGCATTAAATTCACTGATCAACTTCTCGTTTTTAGGCGAACGAGGCCTAAACGGCTCATGCGTGACCGACGGCTTAATCCTATACAGCCAACTGCGCAACAAAAACCGAGTTGCGTACACAACAAAGATGACGAAACCAGAAAAATCGCACCGATTACGCGAGAAGACGAAAGAGTACCTGCACAAGTTGGCTTTGCGAGGCGAAGTGAAGGAAGTGCCGGAGATCTGCTCGGCATAGAGGCCGTAAGGGCATATCAGAGGACTGTTTTGCAATTGAGGAAGAGCGCCGGGAATCGCCTCCGACGAGAAATGATTGTTGAATCCGGACTGGTAGGCGAGGTCGGAAGGGAAATTTCCGCCGTCCATTTCGCCGACCGATTGAGCAGCCATTGAAGAAGAAGAAGAAGAAGAAAAAGAAGATGATGATGATCGATTGCAGAGATTTTTCGAACTGGAAGCCGGCACCGGGGAACTCACGGCGGTTCCAGTGATCGGAGATTCCCCCACTTAACTGAATTCACGATCGAAACCACGTCATATCGTGTTCAAGGAGCTCACCATCATAGAAAGATAGAGATTAACTTGACATTGAAATCGTATTTTTATGGTACGAACTTTCTTTTCCATTCTGTTATTTTTTCAGTAAATGATATTAATCTCTATACTCAACTTGGATTAAAAAAAAAGAAGAAAAAAGATTAGGCATTTAAAAAAAAAATGCTAAATTAGGTATAAAAAACATACCTAATCTACGTTAAACATATCTTTTAACATCTTCTAATAAACTAACACAACAAAAGATATTCAATGAGCCATTAGAAAGTTAGAAGTGGAATTAGGTCATCTAAGAAATTAAAATTTATAATTTCCCAAGATTTCTCAAACTTCTAAGTTTAGAAATTTTGATTTTTCTTCTAACATGAAGAGCAACAACAATTTGAAGTATGTAATTGACTCTAAAAGGAATAATTGAAATTCAAATATTGATGTTTTATTAGTACCTAATTTTATTTTTCAAATAAAATAGGATCTTAAAATTTAATCCAAATTCATGTTTTTCAACTTATATGACTTGCAAGATTTTATTTTTCATAAAAATTAATGTGTCATATATAAAATTTAACTTCTTCTTTATTCTCAAAACCCTAATTTGCTATACTTTTCCTCCTTTTATAACTTAAACATCGAAGTGTGTGTGGTGCTATGCAGTTTTATGATTAATGTTGAAAAGGAAAAGAAATAAATAATTGAAAGGAAAAGAAATCTTCGTTGAAAAGGAATATGTCAATTTTTTATGATTAATGTTAATAGGTCGAGAGTAATAAAAGTGAAATTATGGGAGGAATTATTACCAATCAGGAATAAGAAAATTTCATTTTTTTTTTAAGAAAACCATAAAAACAAATTTAAAACAAAGAAAGAATCATTCGGGCAAAATTTTGAAAAGTAATGTCCCATTTGATAACTATTTGATTTTTGAAAATTGTGCTAGTTTTCTCACTATTTATGTACAATGGTCTGCATATTCTCTACATACAATGATATTCATCTTCTCAAGAAACATTTGAGTTCTTAGCCAAATTCCATAAACAAAAATAAGTTATTGAAAACTACTTTTAATAGTTTTTAAAATTTGGCTTGGTTTTTGAAAATACAAGTAAAAAGTAGATAACAAAATAAAGAAATTCATAGGTAGAAGTAATATTTATAGGCTTAGTTTTAAAAAACAAAGAACCAAATGACTATCAAACGGAACCTTAGTTCAATAGAATGTTGTTTTTCGAAAACTATGGCCCTCGTTTTCATAGTTTTTGAAAACAAAGAAAACAACAATTTGTTTTTTTATAAAATTAGGTCTTTTTTTTTTCCTGATTTCTACAACATTTGAGGGTGAGAATATTTGAACCTTTAAATTATTGATTGAGAGTACATGCTAATTACTGTAGAGCTAAATTCAGGCTTGAAAATATGCTATTTTAGGATATATTTTTGAAAATAAACATACCAAACATATTTTCATTATTTTCCTACTATTTTATATTTTAAAAAATATAAAAAGGAAAGGAATCACGAACCAAATGAGCCTTTAAGAACTTACTAGACAGTAGACAAATTAAAAGTTGAGGATTGTAATTTAACCCATACAATATTTAATGGAAAGAAATCAAGTAAAAAAAAGGAAAAAAACCAAAAACAAAGCCCTTTTTGACTCCAATCTCACCTCACCCTCCAACTCCTTCCCTTCACGATTTTACAGATAACAGACCGCCGCCGCCACCGACTCTCCGCCGCTTGCCGCTCTGATTCGGCTCCCCGGTCCTCACTCGATATATACTTCTCATTCTCTCCGTCTCCCTCAATCTCTCCTATTCAACATAAAGAAACACATCGATGGGCCGATGAGCCCTAGCCGAACCGAATGGACCGAACCTAAAACCAGCCGACCGGTTCAACTTTGGAGTTCCGTTTTCAAAGTTGCGGCGTCTGGAAACTTGAGCTGACCTCTAGTACGGAGTACCTTTGCTCTTGCAGTACAACTGAGGCGGATTTCAAGAAGAATGGAACCAGAATCAATGGCGGATGGGCTTGTAATGGAAGCTGAATATGGTTCTAACAGGCCCACTAGTCGAAAAAGAAAGGCTGATACAGCAGCTGACGGTAATAATGATGGCCGGCGAGCAACGGTAATGAAAAAAATTACATTGTCTTTGACAAAGCCATCGTTTGTTTTGGGGCTTGGACCGAGGATGGGGAGGGCAGAAAATCGCATTACATTGCGCAATGTCTTGCACAAACTTATGATGCAGCAAAACTGGGTGGAAGCAAGTGGCGTATTGAGCATGTTACTGAAGGGGACTTTGCGGGATAGATCTCCTATTAAGAATCGTTTGAATTATTCGGTAATATATACACCCCCCATTTGTTTATATTTCTACTCCTTTCATTGATTTGTATACAATTTCATAAACATATATTTCTAATGGAATAGGAGGTGAAGAAAGTATAAACATCATATGTGGAAAATATACTTACTGTGGACGAATTAAATTTTGTGGTTCTTGAACCCTTTGTGATAGTAAGAACAGACCAAGCTTTCTTGCTGATGGAGATATGCCATGAGCCTTTTGTAGCTCAAATATTTGAACTTGTTTACTTAACTTTGTAAAATACTTTTGTGTATGTCTTAGATTAGAAACAGAGATAATTGTAAAATGCTAGGGGGAGGGGGGTTATGTAGGGGAGTTACATGAGCTAGAAGGCTCTCAAGATGGCAAGCTGCAACATCGTTGAGGGATATTTGGATATTCTGTCTTTGGTGGCGGATCTGCTTCATCCGGACCCTTAAAGTTGGGCATCCAGTCCCCTTTCAGTTCTATGTTCTTTCTTTCTTTACAGGACGATATCTGTTTTTTTTTAAATAAATTGCTATCGTATATGCATTATTGAATTAGATGTATTGTGCATGTACTTTTTTTTTTTTTAGTCCAAGGACATGTGAGTGGAGGGATTTCGACCGCTAACCTTAACCAATTGAACCATTCTCATGTTGGCTGTTGTGCATGTACCTTTACATATAATTAGTGTGTTGTGTTGGGTCTTGGTGGTGTCACAACCACTCGCATTTGACTCAGCTCATATCAGTAAGAGATTCTTGCATCAATATACCAATTAGATTCTTCTAGGATGAGATTTATTGAGTATGACTAAAATTCCTTTTAGGCTTCAATGGAGCTTCTTAAGCATATAGAAGGTGATCGTATGAGACCAGATAGGTTCAAACACATTTATGACAACTGGACATGGAAGATTGGATCAATGAAGCATTGGCCAATTGAGGTATGGGTTGTAGAAATTCTTACTTGCATTATGCTGTCTTCAAGGAAACATTGCATATTCCATGATGATTAATCCTTTTTGCCTATTGTTGACAAGGTTAAATATATTACTATGAATGATGAAAATTGCATTTAATCTCTGTTGTTAAAGTAGGTTCATAGTTTATGATATCCAATATGCTTGAAATTTGAATGAAATAGGAAATATGATAAATATAAGGAAGTGAGAGCTCAATAAGGTATGTAATCGAGTGAGTTTTCTCAAATTTCTTTGGCTTTACAACGTGGATAGTTTTGTTTTGGACTAGTTAAAGAGCTATTTTAGCTGTAATCTCTTTGGTCCTTTGGTTGGAGTTGGACCTGTTGTTCTTACATTTTCCTCATTTTTCTTTGGTTGTTACCCCTTTTCTTTTATACTTTCAATATCAAGAAGACAACGCATACAAGATGAAGGATTTTGTAAACTCCCTTTATGAATTTTTGTTTTCCATAGAAGATGCCTCAAAATCACTTATATTAATCTTGAATCAGCACAGCTGTCAAGCAAGATTAAGACTTCCAATGTCAAAGTTTCAATCAGGTTTAAGTTCAAGCCTCGTTCTTGGTTCTTGATTAGACTCTTGTTACCTTTCTTTATATGTTATAAAAGGAATTTCCTAGATGTGGTCTCATCTCATTCGATGGAGTCCCAACATTTGACTATGGTCATCATCCTCATCATTATTTTTTTGGAGAGGAGAGATTGAGTTGTGTTTTACCATGTTATAAATTGACCTGCAGGCATGGGAGGGAAACAAAAAATCATTTTAACCATACAACTTCCACACCACACCTTGAATTCATTTGCCTTCAATACGGACTAATAGAAAGTTGTTATGATGGAATCTGTTTCACTTTGTTTAATAAAATTGAAGTTCCATCTCAACTATATTTTGCCTCTAGGTTTGTTCCTTGTATGTAGAATAACGTTAAGAAGTCATTAAGAAAGCAACTTGAAAACCCAAGGCTCATTTAAAGCCTTACCACATAATGAAGACTATTTCCAATCTAATGACTTTTCGACTGCAACTATATTAAAGCACCATAGAATACCAAAGTCTTCTCATCAAACAAGAAAGAGAACAAAGGATTAAGCCGAGGAGATCACTACAAACCACTATCGTTGGCTTTTTTATATTGGAAACAAAATTTTCATTGATAGGATATAACTATACAAAAAGGGTAAAGCCTAAGGGACCCGACTAAGGATTTGGCAAAAACCTGTTAAAATTAATCATGATGATAGCTATACTGGAACTACAGAAGAATTATAAAGGTCTCCAAAAAAAAAAAGACCACAACAAAATCTCAAATTTCAAGCCGCTACCTTGTAGAATTTTGAAGAAATAATTCAACTGAACTTTCCACTAGAGTGCACAAACTGTGTTACTCCATTAGATTTTGAGCTTGTTTCTTCAAACGGATATCTCCCACACCTTAGAGTAGCTTTCAGCCTTTCACATCATAGGAAAAGGCCCCCTAGAAAGGGAAAAATCCCGTAAAGATTTTTCAGAGCTTCATGGTGAATAAGCTGTACAAACTACAAACAAAAAAGAAGGATAGACAAATACTGGGATTATTTTCTTGGATAATAAACCTTGGTTCTGTCCTTGAGAGGATAGCTGAAGAGAAATTGGTCTATTTTATGCATGTTTCATTTAGAGAAGATGTGTTTTCCCCGACTGTCTGCATGCTCATTCCTAGATTTCCATGGTTTTGCAGGACAGATTTATGGTCCGTGTGGAACTCATTCTTTTCTGCCTTGAAGAAGGAAACATGGAGGATGCACATCAGGCTGCTTTATGGTATGGTATTCAGACTGGCCATATAATTTATGTACATGTGGCATGTTGCAAGTTTTTCTTTATTTTTTAATACCTTATTTGGTTTACGTTTAACCAAAATGGATATTGAAACCATATTAGTTATTAGCCATATCATTTGTCCACTTGGAGGGTGTTTCCAATTTTATGATTTTATGAATGGTTGAACTGTGTATCCGTCCATAATCAACAACCATTTCCATTTAAAATGCAAAAAGAACCAGCGAACATAATATAGGATACAAATTATCTAGAGACTAGAGTTGGCTTGTATAGGCGTATAGTTGGATGGTAAGGAATAACCAGAAATGAAAGGCTTTAGTCAAACTAATTGTGCTAATTTTCTTATGTCAGCCTCATGCAAGAGCATGAATCTGTGAATGATCCAATGTCACATATGATTATAGGATTGACATTTCGGCAGCTGTGGTTCTCTACCCTTCCAGAAGAGATTCAGTGGAGGGACTCTCTCCAGTTTCGCTCCCCAATTCAACTAGATAGGAGGATTCCAAACTCAGACGGGTGTTCTGTCAGCAACTCTCATGGAGATGGTGCCTCATATCGGAGTAATTCAGAAACTTCCGTCATGAATGATAAATTAGTTCATGTTGATAGCGAGGGTCACACACAAGCTTCTTATGAGGTTGATCATAACATAAAAGTGGAAAATCATCCCCAAAAATTTGAGGCACAAGATTTTTTTGCTAGTTCTGCAGAAAAAGATGAAAACGAAGCCTCTTTCTCAGATAATGGAGGTTATCAGCACTATGTTTCAATTTTTTCTGCTCTTGGTAAGTTTAAAATTTAATTATGTGATTACTAAACCTTCTCTACTTATCGTGCTACTCATAATTGGATTCCTTAATCTGAAGGAAACTTTTGTGCTATCCATTCATTTATCTAGCTAGGTTACCTAAGCTAAGCATGTGAAAGTGTTTGAATATTTTTATTCTTTGTTGGTTCTGTTTAGTAATATTGCTAATATTTTTGTTTATATATATATATATATATATATATATATATAACTATGAGGGAGTGACATGTACGCCTATGACCTTCTGACCAAATAAGCATCAAAGAGCATGTAAATTGAGCATCTATGACCTAATTATTATTCTGATCTGTGATCATTTATATGGCTACAGAAGAAAGCTATTATTTATACGTGATCTTCTGTATATTATAATTGTTTTAGCCCTAAGTTGACATCTATTCTCTAAATTTTTTTATACATTTTTAATGTTTTGAAAATGCTAGTTGATGGATTCACGATTACAAGTTTACCATATTTATCCTTTTTGTATGTTGCCACAGAGGGTTTGGATCCACTATTATTGCCTCTACATTTGCCACCTTCCATTGAGAATTGGGAGAATGCCATTAGTTTATGCGGTGAGTTTCTGAATGGCTATTATAAGGACGCAGTGAAGCACCTAGACCTTGCTCTTAACTCAAATCCACGAATATTGGTTGCCTTACTTCCTCTTATACAGGTAAGGCAAACCTAAGTCTTCAAATCTGTATTCAGTTTAGATGATTCTTTGATAATATTTGGTATCTTATAGGTTAGCACTGGAAGCCGATATTAACTTTTCGAACAAGTCTAACTTGAAAACTAATTACATTCATATCCCACTATGCCTCTTATGCTTAGCAACTTCTTTTAAATCCATCCATCACTTGAACGTTTTATGGGTAGATTGCTGACTAATTCTGCTGCATGATAATGTTGTTCATGTTGTTATAACTACACTTAATGTTGCTTTGCTTGGACATAGGAGGAACTCTTAATATGAAGGCCCATTTGATTGTCTGCTTCATTATTCCAATATCCACTTCACTATTTTATTGTCCACCTCAATTTAAAAAAAAAAAAAAAGAAAGTATATGTGGAGAATCCAACATGCATCACTTACTCAAAATTCCAAGGCACGTATGAATGGCTCTTTAATTCACCATAATCATAAAAAAGGGAATGTTACCTGATTGTACTGTTGCCACCCCTGAAAACCATAGGGAAAGGGACATTGAGCGTGGTTGATCTAACCACCCAAAGGTCTTCTAATAAATTGTTTTTGCTTCCATCTTCTAAGATTAGCTTTCAATTTGCTACAATCAAGAGTCTCTATTTTTGGATAAGAAACTGAGCATTGATTCAGGGAAGCTGCAACCAACAAAACAACCTAAAGGACAAAGGGGCAAGCCTCCAATCTAGATCAGTGGTGAAGGTAGTGTAGTTACAAAAGCCCTAGAACAAAAATGTCTTTTTCCCTTGGCAATTAATTGCCAAAGACTTCTGGAGCTTTCATCTGTTTTAATTCTTGAGTCCAAAGCTCTGATTTGTTGCTCATCTTCGCTGGATATAATATTGTGCCACAATTTGTTTGGACCTGAGAATGTTCTCCGCACTCGTTTTGCCAAGAGTGCCTCATTCCTCTTTCTTAGACGCTCAATGCCCAAACCTATAATGTAAGATCTCTTGCCCTTAAAAATGAAACAAAGGATAATTACAAAACTCTCTAGTTGTAAATATGTGAAGGCATTAAAGTGAGCCCAAATCCGCACTTCCACAAAGCCCCTTATACTTTCTCTTGGTTATCTCAAACCAAATGTTTCACAGAATAGCCAAAAAGGCAACCTGCCAAAGAACAACCCCCCCCTCCCCCCATTAGACACTTACCTTGGTATTTGAAAGAATGAGATAAAATAGGTGACTTGAACTGATTTTACAAAGCCACTTTTAAACATATAGAACAGAATATTCCACTCATACATGACTCTTTACACCACTTGTTTCCCAAATTTTGTGGATTTCAAATGTCCACTAGGCTCTAGGTGTATCCCCATATTGTTTGCGGGTAGAGTTAGCAAGTGCATCCAGTGATGCCTGCTATTTCTGTTCATTTTGCAATCATCGGCAATACTTATTTTATACACGAAGTCAAGTTCAGAGATCTTCAAGGTTATAGAAATTTTTTTATTTTTTGTCCATTATATTTGCAAAGAAACAAGATATCAGTTGCAAACCAAAACTATGGAAGCTGAACATAATTTTTTTCTCACCTTAAGACCCTCCAAGAGGCCTGATTTAACACCCTGATCCAGAAGTTTAACTGGGAAGTCACTGACTATTACATGAAGGGGGACGTGAGGTGTCTTATGGATGGCTACCTTAAAAAGCTATTATCTGGTACATTTGGCTTGAGAGAAATTTTTAGAAGGTTGGTCTTCAGAGGTTCAACGCCTCCCTTTGAGCGTCTATAGCTAGATAATCTTGTAATTTTCCATTTCTTTCTTATTTTGAACAGTTTGGAGCCGTGTTTGTAGAGGCGTTTGCCTTCTATCTTTGCTCTCTTTGGCTTGGACTGGTTTTTTGTATTACCACATTGTCCTGTTATATTTCCTTTCATTTACTCTATCAAAGACTGGTTTTTTGCCCCTGGGGGGATTGCGTTAATGGTTTTAAAACGGAATCCTTACGAAAGGTCTAAACTGATTCACTTATAAAAGTTCAAGGTTTTAAATGATACAATCCCCAAGTTTAGGGGTATAAATTGATTTTTTTCCCAATAATGATTCATCACAGAATTGCTTGCTTTCCCTCACGGTACCTTTCCTCAATTTACCATACTCCAACCTACGGCTAACGAACTCTAAACTAACTTGTAAGGTTAATCTGTAGTTGTATATTTACCATCTCAAATAACTAATTTGCCTAACAAACTGCTACCTTGTATAATAAATAACTGCCTTATTTTTAATGCTGAAAATGCTGTATTTGTTCCTAGAAGATTGTGTTGATACAGTGTTTGTGCCCTTCTTTTTCTGTATTGTGTTGTTGCTAATACAAAAATTGCATTGAATGTGCCGAATATGTTTATGTTATTGTTCATTTTCTGCACATGGCATGTATGGTTGAGTAGGCTATTAATAATGCAGTATGGTCAACTCTTTAATTCGCAAGTGCGACCCTCCTTTCATAATAAATTAATGGAAAAAATACTTTTTTGGTCCTTAAGTTTTGAGTATAGTTTCCATATTTGGTCTCTGGGTTTCAAAGTGTTACACTTCTACCCATGAATGTTGAGTTTAGTTTTCATTTGGTCCCTATGTTTCATGATTTTATACTTTTACCCCCGAGTTTTCACTTTTCACTAATGCTCTCTTTTGGTCATGTGTTAATTTTCTATTAATTAATTATAATTAAATTAGTTTTCACTGATTTTCTGTCACTATTAAAATTAATTAAAAAAAATTTACATTATAATTATTTTAAATTAATTAACGGAAAGTTAACACCAAAGACCAAAAGTGAGCATTAGTGAAAACTTGAGAGTAAAAGTGTGAAATCTTGAAGGGACCAAATGGAAACTAAACTCAAAACTCAAGGGTAAAAATGTAACATTTTGAAACCTAAGGACCAAATGGAAACTAAACTTGAAACTCAGAGGTAAAAATGTAACATTTTGTTGAAATCTAGGGACCAAATGGAAACTATACATTTTGTTGAAATCTAGGGACCAAATGGAAACTATACTCAAAACTTAGGGACAAAAAGGGTTTTTTTTCCCTAAATTAATCATCTAATCTTCTTTCTGACTCTCCATCATCTTGATGGGAAAAGTGGTCTAAGCTTTCCTTCCCTCCCTTGTTTCTATACTTTTATTACATGACTGGAAAGAGGTCCCATGGTCAAGTGGTTAGGACATTGGACTCTGAATCCAGTATACTTTTATTAAATGACTGGAAAAATGAAACGATCAGGTGCTGTTTTGAAAATTTTTCTTCTTTATTTTATTCATTGCATGTACGAAATTTGCTGGGATGATCATTCACGCAATCAATTTCTTCTATATGCTCATCTCTCTCTTTGATGTACAAATTCAGTTGTTGTTGATTGGAGGTCGAGTTGACAAAGCACTCAATGAAATGGAAAATATCTGTCGTGATTCCAATGCAGCACTTCCCTTCAGGTACTAAAATCTGCTCAAAGCCCTTAGTTCTCTATTTTGCATCTAGTGGTTGAAATTGAATATTTAAGAAATCATATGTAAAAGAGATTGGAAACTTTTTAGATATGAACAAAATAGTAAAAGGGCACAATCACGCATCATCTACTCTATTTATGTAAATTTGTAATTATCCTTTGTGTTTAATTATCAAGAATTGGGGCTCGTTTCTTTATTTTCTGTTGCCCCATGTTGACTCATTCATCTTAATGAACGTTGGTTTCTTTATGAAAATTACACACACACAAAGAAACATAAGAACTGAGTGTATCCCATCAAATCACTTATAACATAGGTTTGAAGGCCTCTTACATTTAAATAAATATTGATTTAGAAATTCTGCAGATTGAGGGCTGCACTTGTGGAACATTTTGATCGTAGTAACGATGTCTTGCTTTCAACTTGTTATGAGCAAATATTGAAGAAGGATCCAACATGTTGTCATTCACTGGGAAAACTTGTTCACATGCATAGAAATGGTATGTTAACTGCAGAGAAAACAGTCTTCGATGAACTATTAGACCTCAAGGAGAGGTACAAATTTGAGATTCTGAGATGATAATTTGTGGTTGAATTCCTCACAACATGGATACGGTGTCTATTCTCTAGTGCTTGTTTCTAAGAAATGATAATTCTGACTGTGAAAAGCTATCTTATAAAATCATGTATTCTGGTTTCATTATCCGAACGTCAATTCTTTTTTTCTATTCTTCTTCTTCATCCCAGCCAGTTATTTATGGAAACCTTGTTGTAACATGAACGCAACAAGTTACCTTTGTGGTTGCTTAACTTCTGGGAAATAAAACTCCTGGTTTCGAGTTCTTGAATTTTTAGTCCTCACCTTGTCTGAATTTACATTTTTACACTATGAATAACATGAATTATTTCATTAAAAGATGATAATCTTTTCACATTACGTGATTGATGTATGTGGTGTGATGGAGCTAATCTGCTTGCCTGTGATATAATTACATGAAAACTTGTCTTGGAACTTTGTGTTTTTTTATTGAATTCATTTTCTTATTGAAAATGCAGGCAATTACAGTCTTGAATCTCTATTGGAAATGATAGCTTTGCATTTAGATGGTACATGTGCAGAATATGATACGTGGAGAGAGTTGGCTATGTGTTTTCTGAAACTTTTTCAATTTGAAGAGGATAGAGTATCAACAGCATGTTCAATTGGGACAGGTGGACATAAGCTGAGGTCCTCATTGAATATTAACAGTAACCTTAAGTTGTTAACTGAAAAGAACTTGAGAAACATGTGGAGATTGCGTTGTCGATGGTGGTCGACGCACCATTTCAGCCATAAAATTACATCAGAAACTTTGGTTGGTATGTTCAAAGTTTTTAAACCTCTTGCTTTCCGTTTCCGTGCTATGTTCAGTTCTTATGTTGCTGTTTGGTTTAAATGATTTAGTGATAATGTTAACTAAGGCCTAAATTAGTGTTATTCTAAAGCACTACTTACCCCACATATTTTCATAGTTCATTTTGGTCTTTAGAGTTTTTAAGTATTATGTAGATGCTTACTAAAAGAAAGGCTACCTCTTTATTATATATATTTTTTGCCAAGGAAAAATTGTCATTATTAAATTGTGTTGGCTGGGTATTAGGGGAGATGTGAATCACAAAGAAAACAATTGAGAAGCTATCAATAATAGGATAAACGTTTGCAAACCTGAGCATAGCTTAATTGGTTAAGGCATGTCCCCTTGACCAAGAGGTCAGATGTATGCTCAACTAGTTATGGCGTATACTTTCGATCAAGAGGTCAGAAGTTCAGATCTCCCTACTCCTACATGTTGAACTCTAACAGAAAAATAGAATGAATGTTGTTCAAACATGTATTCATTACATCCTATGAATTAAGATTCTCTATGAACTATGGTTGCTTTCTTTCAGTCGATCCAAATTAATAGTTTTGTTGTTTGGTGTATGCAACAGGTCATTTGGAGCTTTTGACTTACAAAGCAGCATGTGCATGCCATATATATGGAAGCAACTACAAATATGTGGTAGAGGTTTACAACCTTTTAGGTAAGCAAAACGATAGGGACTTGTTATTGTTTTTAAAGAGGCATATGAAGAATTCGTTTGGACTCCATTCTAAATTATAATCAAGAGTTTTCCTTCTCCAAATCTTTATCATTTGCATTTTTCTTGGTGCATAATAATTTATACTTCAATTCTTCCTTTGCCTACTAAGTGCCCCCATTGGAGAAACAACTAATATACACACATCTTTTGGAGGAAGGTCTTGATCTAGTAGTATGGATAAATATGGACGATAGTCGGAGTTAAAAGTGATAACAGAACTTGAATAGCATTTGACGTAACAGGTGAGACTTCTTTTTGATTGTTAAATTCATAATCATACTTGGGGTAGTCGGAGGAATGGCTAAATTTAAATAGCGGTTTTGAAAAATGGCCAACAAGTTTTTTTTATTAGATACAGGGCCAAACGATTAGATGACAGATAATTTAAAATATTCGAATGGACAAAAATACTCCACCTAACAAATTCCTATAATTATGTAATAATTAAAGGAAAATAAAAAAAAATAGAATCAAAACAATCAAACAAGAAAAAAAATCTATTTGAACTATTGATAATGATAACGTGTAAAGATAAAATCAAAACTAAATCTAAGGTTTAGTAAATGAAAATTTACCCCGTGTGGTTTTTTGAAACACGAACATAAAAATTAAAACAAAAAGGTTTTTTTAAATTGAAACTCAAATTTATAGAGATTTAAATAAACAAATACATGGTATTTGAATTGGTTAAAAGCACCGTGCCAAAAATTAGCTTTCATTTCTAACCCTTAAGGTAAAAATCATTACAAAAACACCTTCGCCATCAGTCAAATCAATTCAAGAAGCCATGTAAATTCAAAAACAATGTAGAGGCATGAATTTACTTTGTAGAGGCATGAATTTACTTTTTATTTTACACTTAAAACAAGAATTGTGTGAGCAACCCAATCCAAAGAGCCATGTAAATCTAGATACAGAGTAAAGGTATAAATGTACTTTGCAGACTTTAGTTGTGACATTAATCCAATTCATGTAAATTACAACTATAGTGTATAGGCAGTTATTACATACACGAATATAGTATAAATCTATATATTACCCTATATAGGAATCAAGAAAAGAGCCAATAAAGTTATAACGATCATCTCAAAAGTCATATACACAATTACAATAAAATTGTATACTTTACCTTACACATTTCATTGAACTCATCAAGATCGTCATAAACTCCTTCATCCTCTATCCCTCTATTCCAAGTATGCTGCATTCTTGCATCTTATAAGTAATCTACCATTAAATTAATTGTTCCTACTAGTTCATCTAGACGCCGTGTCATCTCTTCTTAGTTTCTTTTGATCAATGTCAGCTTATTCCTAATATATATGTGCTCCATCAACGATGGTACTGCTCGAATTAAGGTTATATAAGCTCCGTCATCTCTTGCTACATTTTTACTAAGTTCCTTTTCAACATCTTTCCTCACTTTAGCTTCCGCTTCCTGCTCATAGATTTTTCTCCCTTGAAGTACGCATTGCAAATATGTTGTCTGCCTCTTATTTTCTCTTCACAGAATTTTCTCCCTTAAAGTACTACACAACAGATAAGGATTTCGGTAAGGATCCCACTCTTCAATGCAAAACTTGAAATCTTGCCAAAAACACTACTGTCAATGAGTATTAAGTTGAAGCCGATAAAAACAAAAGAAAAGTTATCTTTATCTTTATTAATTAAAAAGACAAAAATCTAAATGTTTTGAAATTCAAATTATCGTATAAAGTAAGATATCATGTAAAAAAGAACATAATCAAAGATAATCCTAGAAAAAAAATCTATATATCGAAAAAAAAAGGGGGAGAGAGAATGTAAATACAATTTCCATAAAAATGGGAACAAGTGAAAATCATGTAGGAGCAAAAGTGGAACATCGTGGTGTAAGTTAGGTCCCACCGAAACATCTACTGACCATTTTTCATTAAAAATTGTTGTTGGCCATTTTTCAAAATTATAGTATAATTTCGGCCATATGTTACAATTTCCCATCATACTTTAACTTACTTAAGCCATGTTTGATAACCATTTGATTTTTTATTTTTTGATTTTTAAAAATTAAACTAAAGTGGAACATCGTGGTGTAAGTTAGGTCCCACCGAAACATCTACTGACCATTTTTCAAAATTATAGTATAATTTCGGCCATCTGTTACAATATCCCATCATACTTTAACTTACTTAAGCCCCGTTTGATAACCATTGGATTTTTTATTTTTGACTTTTCAAAATTAAACTTATTTTCTCTCAATTTCTCTACCATAAGTTTCATCTTTCTAAAGGAAATATTTGAATTCTTCGCCAAATTCTAAAAACAAAAATAAGTTTTGAAAAACTACTCTTTTTAGTTTTCAAACTTGACTTAAAACATACGTAAAAAATAGATAACAAAACAAAGAAATCCATAGGTGAAAGTAGTAGATATTATAGGCTTAATTTTCAAAAATTAAAAATCAGAAAGTAAATGGTTATCAAACGGGCCTTAACAATTTAAGTTCCAAAATTGAAGTTTAAAAGCGAAAATAGAGAAAATTTTATAGAGATGATTTTTTTTACTGTTATTCATTTCTGCAAAAGACAACAAGATCATATCGATTATAAGTTCCTTGTAGAGAAAACTTTAGTTTAGGTATTAGTTGCCAATGGAAAGATGGAAAGTTTGAAGTTAAAATTGATTAACTATCTAAGTTTAGGCGTAAAAGTTAAACTTTACCCAAAATTAATAAAAAAAAAAGAACCCAACGTAGAATGTGAATCAAAATTTAAGAATCAAAATAAAAATTTACTCGGCATTAAATAAAAATATCATATTTACCTTAATATTTACAAAGCAATTTTATTTGTAAAAAGCACACTAAAAAAACCAAAACAAACAAACAACAAAATAGAAGATATAAGAGTACAAATTTAGAGCCTCTTGACTGGTATTCTCATTTATTGTTTTCTATTCTCATTTCCTATTTTCTATTTTTTTTTTAAATAAAATAAATATGCTTGAAAATACTTTTTTTTTTGTTATTATTGGACAAAAAAACAAAATATACCTTCAGTAACAATTTCTTTTTTAACATTTTTTTTAAAAAAAAAAACTCTATTTCATCTACTTGTTTTTCTTTAAAGATCTAATAGCATTACAAATATTGGGATATAAATTCAAAAATTTTCAACCTTAAAAAAGATTACTGATGTCTTGACAGCTAACTTATGCTCAAGTTAGCATTTGACCACCATTTCTTGTTCTCTGAAATAGAAAAAATAATAATAATAATTTTAAATAATAATATATTGATTTTTTAAAATAATTATTAAACTTAAAAATGATAAAACGACACTTTTATTAATGTTTTAAAAAACTAAGACAGAAAACGAAAAGCCTTTTTTTTTTTCAGAATTTGTATACATTTGAAAAAGACCTTTTAAAAATGAGAAACAAAAAATAGGAAATAATTGAAAAAAAAAACACATATTTCAAAAAATTTGGAAACAGAGACAGAAATCCCAGGAACCAAAACTGAAGTTTAGAAGTTCAAAACGAAAACAAAAATGGGAAAAAGCAAAGAACCAAACCATAATCAAATCCAGAAACATAGATTTAACATCTGAACTCCATGGAAAGGAAACAAACTATTGGAAGCATATACAATTGTATTACTTCTGTTGCAATTTCAATCTCAAGCTGTCCCATTTACAAATGTGACCATCGTCACATTATCCTGCAAAGACCCATAAATCTTGCAAATTCATCAAGTGTACATAATTGAACAATGTGCCTGAATTACCAAGTCAGTACAGCACAGAAGATGATAAAGAAACAAGTCTGTACAATGTTTTATAAATACAACAGGATCCATATTCTGGAAGCCAACAAATAAATGAGCTGGACAGTTACTTTTTAAGTCATATATATATTTATATGCAAGTACATATACAAAAGTCAACAAAAGATCAGCTAACTGCATTGATAGATAGATGATTTGTAAGGAACAGCATGCATACAGAGCTCTGATCGTCATCGTTCCTTTCTATCCGTCGCCAATGCTTCTGATTTGCAGATGGGACAGACATTCTTGACAAGCAGCCACTTCTTTAGGCAACTTGCATGGTACTCGTGTCCGCAATCGAGCGTTCCAACTTTCTCGCGGTTCTGATAGTGGTCCTGTAAAACCAATGTAACTTCCAATGAGGACCACCAAACTTGCAGGATAAAACTCAAAACCAAAGATGTAGAACAAGATCAGAAACTTTATCTTTTACCTGGCAAATGATACAGTAATCGGCATCCTGATCCAAACTCGAACCCTCCTCCTCCAGATTAACAACTGTTGCAGATGATACATAGTTCCTTGTCTTTAATTGAGTTTTAATGATTTCCTCTGTTAACCCAGTGCTGACGTTACCAATTCGCTCGCCCAAAGCGAGAAGTTCCTGCATAAGCACTTTTTCATGTTAAAACCACCAATAGACAGTGATTTGTTATGTACCCTGTATTTGATTAAATCCATGCCATCTCCACTCCATATAAAGTCAACAAATCAAGTCATTCTAGCAGCTAAATAGCATGAAGATAAATGTGGGACACAGTAACATGGCATTTTAAAATAATTTGAGATATGAACAAAACAAGGTCCAGTGTTTTCAAGGAGCTCTCCTACAGCGAGAGGTGAGAAGGTAAGGCGCCTCCTGGTTGTTTGAGTGTCATTCAAGGAGAGCAGCTTCACCAAGGCATTCACCATCTTCACCTTACTATCACCAATCCATTTGTTCATGATGACACAAGCGCTTGTCCACGTGATGGTATGTTTTAGCCCAATGATATCTTTTCATCTATCTTCTTCCATCCTTGCTTTTTTGCTTACTTCTTCAACTTCAGCTTTTGATTTTAGCTAGTAATTTCTTTCGTCATTCTTTGCCTCTTCCTTTGTCAACTTTGCCCTCCAATTTTTGTTCAGCAATTTCTTTCTTCTTTGTTCTTTGATACTTGCTCCTGATTCCTTCTTCAACTTCAGCGTTCATATATTTAGCCCAACCATTTATTTTTTCTTCTTTCTTTGATCCTCACTCCATCAACTTCAGACTTCAATTTTAGTTCAGCAATTTCATTCTTCTTTCTTCTTCAATCCTGGCTTCTTTTTCCTTCAACTTCAGCCTATGATTTTACCCAGGTCCCGAGTGATTTCTTTTTTTCTAAAGCAACAATTTTAGCCCAGCGTTTAATCAGAACTTTAATCAATGTCGCTTCTGGTTTTCAACTTTTCGGCTCGCTTGATTTTCTTTTTTATTTTTTCACTCTTCTTCCATAAAGGGCTATCTGCTTTTGGTTTCTCTTTATTTATTTCCCATTCCCCTATCGTCCATCCGAGTTTAGCTCAGTGGATAAGACACCAATTACCATCGTAAAGATTGATGGTTTGATCTCCCACCCCACAATTGTTGAACTAAAAAAAAATTCTCATTCCTATCATTTCTAAATCATCTTGAAATCTTGCTTGAATAGTGGATTGTGGTCGTGGACCCCTTTCAGCTTAAGGATTAAAACCAAATAATTGAAAGTTGAAAGACAATAACAGATAGTTTAAGGCCCAAAGCAAAATATGTACAAAATAAAAATTACACCTATTTTTAAATAAGAGGATGTGTTTGCAGTTCATAGATTCCAATCATTTTTGTAAAAAGCCTGGCCTTAGTTACACCTATGTTTAAATAACTACATATTCCTAGTTATGTAATGTCTCAAAACAAGAATTTTTAGCTTGAAGAAACAGGTTCAATTATTTAAATTCAAAATTTGTTACTTTTCACTCATGTAATTTTTATGTCTACATGTACAAATTTAATAATTTAAAAAATCTAACATTCTAGCTCAAGGATTAGACAAGTATGGAACGTTGAAGTGTTCTGTACGTGTCAAAAATTACAATCGATAACTTACCTCATAGGACATATCCTCTATATCCAATCGCATGTCCCTGTGATGGTCAACAAAATTCCCCACTTCATATAAGTCTGGAATCTCCAGTAATGCAACTTCCTGTAAATACCAGTTTGCTCATTCATAAGCTACTTCTGACTAAAGAAAGTCATGAACATTGATAGCGTAATTACCAACAATAGTATATAAAAACTATTAAGAAGAAAAAAGTCGTATACGAGAGAAAGAAACATTACATCAGCCTGCAAGAATCTCAACTGAGGAATGTTATGATGTCTATTTGTAGTGTCAGCAGCAACATTCGCTCGTGGAAGCCGGTGTAGCCCATGACCAGTAGGTGCAACTGGTCCTGGTTGCCTACGCCCTATGTCCAAACTATGAGGATTCATGGTGCCATACGAAGAATTCAAAGGAAATCCGTATGAAGCTGCTGTCACTTGGGGGTAGTACTGAAAATTGTGGCCTCTAATTCTTTGCACGACTGCAGATGGGTGATTGTGAAGATGATGGCCATGGTTTATGGAAGGATGTTGGACGCTTCTAGAATTCCTGTTCCCCACCGTTTCATGATATCTGTGCACACCCAAATTCATGGTCTCCAACAAACCTCCATTTGTATTAGCTCCTGTAGAATATTATAACAGCAGGCTTACGTAAGAGAAATTTTAACAATTCAGTGATGTACATATATGTTACCTTAACAATTATTTGCACAATCAAAAGCAGCCACATGATATGTAAATTTTCTGATATGTGATCCCTGAAGTTCATAACCATTAGAGGTTAAGGTGTTGTTTGGGAATGATGTTAAAAAAATATTCTTGATGTTTTAAAATAAAATCTTATCTTTTTACTAAAGAAAAAATGTTTGGATAGTGAACTTTTTAGGATTGTTTTTGGTTGAGATTTTTTGTTTTCAGAAAGTCCTTCACTTGATTTTTTTTATAAAAAAAAAACCTTCTTATACCTTCTAATTCCATGTTCTACTTATGGCCACAAAAAGAACAAAGGAAGTTAAAAAGATAGTTCGTCCCAAAAACAGCATGCTGCAAAAACATTCTGTCCAACAGAAAATGACTAACATTAATGCAGACAGAGTCCTAATTAGAAATAAGAATAAACATAGGAAAAGATACCGTGCATGAAAGGTGCAGTAGAGGTCTGATTCCAAGATGAAGCACTTGCATTGCCACAATTAGCCTGTAAGTGTTGGTCCAACCAGAAAGTAGAATTTGCAGGCTGAAGGTGTTGACCCCTATTATTTCCAAGAGTTGAATGATTATGGTCAGGTGGTAGAAGAGCATCACGCCTAGTTCCACTTGATCCAGCTCTAACACTACTCCGAGGTCCATTCCATCTACTCTGAGGTGGGGGAAAAGATGATGCTTCCACCATAGCAACCTCATCAGGATGCCTTGAGTTCGACAAATGCACTGAAGAACTAGAACTGGCCAGACCATTCAACTGTTGAACATTCCCAGGAATCCCTTCTGTAATTTTTCTCTTGCGTGGATCACTAACTTCATCCACAAAATACATACTCCTACCATAGCCATCAGAAGAAGTTTGAATGACTCCATAATTGCTAGAAGATGACAACTGGTCGGTCACATTATGATTTAGAGGTGCAGGTAACAACCCATTACTAGATGGCGGAGTAACATAAGAGTAATAATAGTTTCCAGGAGCTGCAGTACTTAAACCTAAACTATGATGATGTTGAACACTACTGTACTGATTTAAGCCATGTAACATCGAACCATCATAAGGATCAGGAAGATAATGAGCCTCAGGATTTGCTGCATTCCCTGAAGCTGTAACCATTGAGTGTGTACTATGCTGAGGGAAGTTAGATGTGCCTGGCAGAATGATGGAGGGCTCAGCATGAAGATAATTCTGACCTTGTCGATCCATTTCCAAATCAACCATCTGACTAGTGTGTGGTAACCTCTGCCTCATATTGATTATGAAATTAAATGATATGGGAAATCTATCTGCTCGTTGAACAAAAAAGAACAATATTAAAGAAAAGCTTGTACTGGAAGAAATGATAAAGCACGTATTGAAAGAAAGAAAGAAAAGTTCATTATCAAAAAATTGGACAACTTAATATTAAAATACACATCTTTTTCAAACAAAAAAGTATTTTAAGAACACCCTTCCCCTTTCGTTCAAAAAAGGAAAATAATACAAGGGAAAAGAAAATACCCAAAATTAGCTCAAACTATTTAAAAACAGAAAGAGGAAGGGGAAAAAAAGACATGACATGAAGGAATCATGGAGGATCCACATCATCCAAATGACAAATGCCCATTTAAAAAGGAAATTACAATCCAGACAGAAGACTATACTTCACTACTACTAGAATAAGTCCCAATGACATATTGTAAGAACCACAAATGACAAAACCATAGAGGGTAGATACATGTTGTCTAACCCTACAATATTTGAAGTCCAGAAAGTTAAAAAATATTTCATATCCCAGACAAGTGTTACCAAGGAAGAAGAAAAATATTTCATATTCAGACAAGTTGAAAAATGATTTAACTGATGATAATATAGTATTTCAATAAATGAAAAGTTTGTCAGAAGAAATATCTTAAAACTTTCAACAAGCCTAAAGAATATAGGTGGCATATAAATTCTGAAATCAACGACTACTTTTTTCTAATAGTTTAATAGTTAATTACCAATGCTTATTTACTAAAATCTGAGTTGAAATTTTCATCAACTAACACCTGTACAATATACTGTAGAAAAATTTAGTGGAATAGTCATTTTAAGAACTAATATTAAAGCTCATAAACAGGGATTAAACTGTCAAAGGTAAGTAAAATTGTTTGTTGTAAAAGTTATTAGTTCACAAAATTAAGAATGTTTTGTAAAATAAAGAAATCAAGGATGCTTGTCTGGTAGACCAGGAAAAAAGGAACAAAACAAAACAAAAATGAACTTATGAATAAGGATTCAGACGGATGGTATATAAATCAGAAGATAGAAGATAACAAGGGCAAAGAAATGATAGACCTACACTAACTTTCTTTTTAGTAGAAGAAGAAGAAGAGAACAAGATCGTAGAAAGAAAACCATAAACTGGCATGGAGTAGGTAGGTTCCTTGTTGTTTATGTTTATTTAAATTTTCCTAACAGAGAATGAATAATTCCATTTCAACTCCCAGGTGCAGAGCCAAGAGTCCACTTTTCAAATAGAAATAGCACCCTCTTTGCAGAATTTCAGACCAATACCAAATGACAGTAAAAGACAAGGGGGGGGGGGGGGGGGGGGGGGGGGGGGGGGGGGGGAACCTCCTCTTACTAAACCCTCAAGGCCTAAATTAAATCCATAAATGAAAGATGTACCCACCGATTCAGACATATGGTACCAACGTCTACTGAGTAGCCACCACCCACATAACTCCAGAAATAATCTTGGAGTTTAAATACTAAGGTAACCAACTAAGCATAAACTTAAACTTAGTCCACCTATTCAAACTCCTGCAGAGAATGTGATAGCATAGATGTTCCCCTCTACGGCCAAGCATTCTACGATCTCTTAAGGAAAGTCATAACACCAAGATTAACAAGTGTCAGTGATCATGATCCAAAAATAAAAATGATCAGAAACAAAAATGAATATCAAAATAATCCTAAGGAAAAACTTTACTTCGGTGAAGGTATTTTGTTCAGTAAATCTGAGCTTTCTCTTCTATTAACCTCCCTCTTTCATATAGAAAATGTTGTATGTCATTCCAACCCCAGTGTTAACATCCAGATTCCAATCATCCATGCGATTATAAACCACCACGTATGGGAAATTTCTTAGCAATCAAAAGCACAAAAGATACAAAGAATCATAGCAGATACACCTCATATGAGACCAATATCACAACCAGAACCCGCAGCCCATTTAAAAAAATCTAACTTCATGTTGTCAAGGCCGGTAAGAAGAACCCCTCAAAAATTAATTGATGAAAGTTCAACCTATTTGCTGCTAAATCAATAGCCAAGCAGTATTCTCGCGCTTAACATGCTCTGCTAATAAAACCAACATTTTTTTTAAAAAACTCCAAAATACTGCTTCAGTTTATAACCATATCGTACTTGAGAAAAAACCGAAAGAAAATAGATCGCAAAATTTCACGAATTTCTTCGCTAATCTTCAACGGCTCCCAACAATCCAACGAGAAAAAACCAATTCCCAAGAAAATCTGGAGAAAAAAAAAAGAAAAAAGAAAAAGCGCTCTCAAACCAAAATCAGGTACCTTGGAGTCATGAACAAATTTTGTGATCAAACGCGTCTAAACTTCAAAGACGATTACAGCCAACAAAATACTCAGAAAAATTATCAGCGATGCCTGAAAAATCAAACAAAAGACCGAATTCCATTACCAGAATCGAACCCAAAAAAGGGTTTGTAATCAAACATTGAAAATCAACAAATTCCATTACATTAACGATGGGAAAGAACCCTAAAGCCCAAAATTAGAGAACAATCGAGACAAGAAATTGCAGGTATTGTTAAAAATCAAAATCAGGATGATAAATTCAAGTACGAAAGGGAACGGAAAGGGAACTGACCGGAGCCAAGATTGAATTTTTTTTTTTTAATCTTTTTGGTTTTTGGGAGAGAGATAGAAAGAGAGAGAAAGAAGAGAGAGAGAGAGATCAATGTCTTTTTCTTTTTATCCCTCGCTCTCCTCTAATTTCTGTGCATACATTATAACGAACACTTTCTTTCCTCTCTCTTTTTTTTTTCTCTTTTTTTTTCCCTTTCTTTAACCGTTAAATTGCTGCGTCCGTGGGTTTCCTGTTTCTTTCCTTTTAAAACAAAATAAATATATATTAAAAAAACCAATTTTTACATTTATTCTTTTGTCGACTTTTAAGATGATAACAAATGTCTTGTCTATTAAACTATATTCTAATTATTAAAATTAGATTTTTCCCTTGAATGGGGCGGATTGAATCAAATTTTATCGTAAAATTTTAATTTCATTGAATTTGACTTGAAATGTAGATAAATGATGCAGTTTACATTTGGATTACACTTTAATTGACTCAGCGTTAATGCGACGTGTCAAATTGATATTAATGTTATTATGGAAAGAATCTATTGTGGAGATGGAAAATGGTGATATTACAATAAAGGGACGAACATTGAAGTGAGGGAAACTAAAATAAGTGGTGGCTCTAATTGGTTTGCAATCTTGATAGATTGATTCAACCTGCCAAATTCGTGGATAAAAATTTAGGTCTCATTTGACAATCATTTAATTTTTTATTTTTGAAAATTAAGCCTACAAATACTACTTTCACTTAGGAGTTTCTATGTTTATTTATTTATTTTTTACCTATGTTTTCCAAACCAAGTTAAGTTTTGAAAACTAAAAAAAGTAGTTTTCAAAATCTTGTTTTTGTTTTTAAAATTTGGCTAGAAACTCAAATGGTTCCTCAAAAAAGATGGAAATCATTGTAGAGAAAATAGAGAGAAATTGTGAAAAAACAAACATAATTTTCAAAAACCAAAAACTAGGGCCCCGTTTGATAACCATTTGTTTTTGGGTTTTTAGTTTTTGAAAATTAAGCCTATAATTGTTACTCTCGCCTATGGATTTACTTATTTTGTTATCTCCTTTTTACCTATGTTTTCAAAAATCAAGCCATGTTTTGAAAACTAAAAAATGTAGTTTCCGAAAACTTGTTTTTGTTTTTAGAATTTGGCTAAGAATTCAAATGTTTCCTTAAGAGAGATGAAAACCATTGTAAAGAATTTGGGAGAGAACAAAATTAATTTTTAAAAACTAAAAACCAAAACTCAAATGGTTATCAAATGGAGCCTAAATAGTTATCAAAAGGGGCCAATTTCTTTTTTTTATTATTATTTAAAGATTTTATATGTGATTTACTCGTGTATGTTCATCTTTAAATTTGTTTTCTCTAATATTTTAATTGTTTTAATTATTTTTCTATCTAATAACATTGTTGAAATTAAATGAGGTATTGAAATGCATCTAAAAAAAACCCTCAACCAATAAGGTAACATGACACTTCAGATATCATTCTATTTTTCATTTTTAATGTGAGTATAAATTTGATTCAGGTTTTTTAAAACATTGGAGATACAAATTATAATTTTTTTTTTTTTAAGATACAAACTATAATTTTAATTGTTGTTTGACGACGAATTTAATTTTTGTTTTTGATCTTGATTTTGTTTTAAAAAAATAAAGTTGTTTGATAGGAGAGTCATATACATACATCTACATATATATATATATATATATATATATATATATATATTCTTGGCATAATCTCAAACTTTTTTTTGAGTGCAACAACGTAGTGGTGGAAATCTAACATCTAACTTTTAAAACAACTATATAATCTCTTATCTCAGTGGATTATACTTAGATTAATTGTATTTTATCTTTTAATCATTTACAAATGTCTTCTCTCTATAATATTTTTGTGTATTTCTAAGATATTTTTTCCCTCAAGCCATTACAAATATTTATCTCTTTAATAATATATATTATATACAAGGATGAAAATATCCACACCGATATCGACATTTCAATTTTATGGATATATTGATAAAATATCGATATCGACAATCATAAAATTTTAAAGATTATTTAAATTAATAATTAACTTCCAAACTAAGTTATAGATATTGTTATTACTATTTA
The DNA here is from genome assembly GCA_033996785.1 of Trichosanthes truncata. Lineage (NCBI taxonomy): Eukaryota > Viridiplantae > Streptophyta > Magnoliopsida > Cucurbitales > Cucurbitaceae > Trichosanthes > Trichosanthes truncata. The sequence goes on from JAWPNB010000003.1 coordinate 82,326,061, forward strand.
TATTTATATTGGGTTAATAGATGATATCTTTTTACATTTTATGGGTATTTATAAAAGATATTGGAGATATCGATTGATCCTTAATATCCATGTTGAACCCTCCGATTTACAGATATATCGATGGATATATCGACATCTCGACGGATAATTTCATCCTTGATTATATCTCTCTCTTGTAATGTATCTCTCTCTAAGGGATCAATCTCTAATTTATTTCTCGGTTTCTAATTTTTCGCTCTAACCATTCAATATCTCTCTATTATATATAAATATTATTATAATGACGAAGTTTTGAAATTAATTTAAAAGTTATTTTTTGTTATTTTTATAGTTAAAAGAAAAATGATAAATTGATATAATTATTTGGTAGATGAAAAGAATTTAAAAAAATATATATGTATTTTGTATTTTTCAAACAAAAAAGGATTAAGAGTAATTATGTTAAAAAAGTGCAGCTTTCTTTATGAAAAAAAAATCAAAAAAAAAAAAAAGGTTGTTAAACAGGAAAAACGAAAGTCGAAAATAATGTGTGGATGTGTGTGTATAGCTCTAAAATAAAATGGCCAGTCTCTTCTTTTAAGTTTTAACTAGGCTTTCAATCACAACTTTAGTAATTCTTATTTTGACTATTTAATTTTTCTATTTCCTTTTATCATATTCTAACTTCATATTAAAATGTCTTGGGTACCACCACTTTATTCTAAGGGTTTTCAGTTTTTTTAATAGGTAATTTGTAATTTGTCGCGGTCGGTTTTTAGTATAGATCTAAAGTACTTTAAGATAAGATTAAATTGTACAAAATATCACTGAACTTTAGTATATGTTTCAATTATGCTCATAAACTTTGAAATTTTTCATTTTTACCTGGAACTTTGAAATTTGTTTAAAAAAAATACCCATAGATAGTTTTTTTCGTTAAAATAAGGGAAAATTTGATGTGACAACTAATGTGTGAAAATTAGAAGGTATATGTGACATCATTTAAGAAATTGATGTGACGGATAATGTGAAAAATTGATTATGTAAATTATTTTGACGATATCTTTTACAATGAAATAAATGGTAACGACGATCTTAATCTTCTATATAGTTGTAAATAATATCATGTACTCGTTCTAATGTTGTTTACACATCAATTGCCATGTCAATTTTTATCATTTATTTTAATGAAATATATATATATTTTTAATAATCTTAAAGTTTAAGAGTATTTTTTGAAACAAAAATTTCAAAGTTCAAGGGTAAAAATGAAACTTTTCAAAGTCTATGAGCATAATTGAAATTTACTCCAAAATTTAAGGGTATTTTGTATAATTTAACCATAAAAATATTTTTTTTAATCTTAATCATATTCCAAACGGGAGAAAGAGAGGAAGGAAAGAGAAGAAAAAAAAAAGAATATTATTAGATAGAAATTTTACATTTTACGTTACGTTTTATAAGAATTATATTTGTTTACCAATAATTTTTTTTGTCATAAAATATATTCTAAAATGATATTTTTAATCTCTTAATTAAAATTTTAAAAATAGAAATTAATCTTAACCTAAACATAGCTCAATTGGTTAAAATATATACCTTTGATAAAAATATATATATATATATATATATATACCTTTGATCAAAAAATAAAAATAAAAAGTAAGCACACGTTTATTTGTTTTTTAACTTTAGCTATATATAACTCAAAAATATTTTTAAATATTAAACTAAAAAAATGAAAATAAATATTGATAAGCAAGATTAATTTTTCAAAATAAAAAACTAAATTATTTTTTTTAAATGTAAAAAAAATTATTTAATTGGAGCCTTATTTTTTAAGTAATATAATTTCTATATAAAAAAAATTAAATATGTTTTAGACGTCAATTGAAAGATAGATAAATTATTAACAAGAAACTAATTAAAAGAAAATTAAAACACACATAAAACAAAAACAAAAAAAAGTTTTTTTTGGACAAAAAAAAACAAAATGGTTAGTACAAAGAATTAAATACTATATACTATACAAATTCACTATTTGCATGTAAAGTAAGGGTTAGACAAAATGTTATACTTTTATATTCATTTGCCACATTCACTAATAGCTTATTAGACATTTTACTATTTTTGTCAATGACAATAATGTTAAAAACGACCCAAAAATAAATAAATAAAAGTACAAAGAGCATATTAAAATTATGGTTAAAACATAAGACTAAAATTATAATTTAACCTAATTTTAAAATACGAGTAAAATTGCCTATATTTAGAGAATTTTTATTGATAGTATCTAGTTTGATATGTAAAAATAAGAATAATAGCATCAATAATAAAAAGGTTAAATTATTAAAAATACTCGTGAACTATAGGGTTGGTTTCAATTATACTCCTAAATGTTGAAAAGTTTTATTTTAACTCTTGAACTTTGAAGTTTGTTTCAAAACAACTTTTGAATGTTTTTTTCATTAAATTTATGGACGAAAAATGACGTATTTACATATGTTTTGATTTTTTTTTCAACGTATATGTTCAAATATGTTAACATAAGCAACAATACAAACGCAAAAACATCATTTTCTGACTATGAATTTAAAGAAAAAAGGCATTCAAAGGTATTTTTGAAACAAATATCAAAGTTCAAGAGTTAAAATGAAACTTTTCAAAGTTTTGGGATATGATCGAAAATAACTCTAGAATTTAGGATATTTTTGATAATTTAACCAAATAAAAATAATTCAACAATTTCGTATAATGTGAAGCTCCATATGCCGTTGTCGTTCTTATCCCCCCAAAAAAAAGTTTTCTAAAAACGTGGACTTAGTTCTCATTGCAACTTTATTATATTAACATTTTTGTGTAAGTTGATACTAATGCACACATCACCATAAGTTACCTCACTTTTCAAATTTAATTTAATTTGAGATAAGTTTATTAATTTATTAAAAAACTAGAATTTCAATATCAAACGAAAACTTAATGCTAGGGAGAGTGGTAATAAATTAGTTGAATTGCAATAATTGTTATTACTATTTTATCATCCCACAATTTTATTCCTTTTTCTTTTCTTGAGGCATCAAACCATTAACCTCTAGAATGGTATTAAATATCTCATCCATTAAAGTATGTTGGATTAGCTATTATTTCACAATCTTTATAACTTAGTCTCTAAATTATAGCCTACCTGACATATAGTATAACTACTAAGACATATATCCTCGATCAAAATGTCAGATGTTTGAATCATGCCCCCTACATGTTGAACTAAAAAAAAAATATCCAGATTGTAAATAAGATTATATGAACTTAAATTTTATTATAGTTAAAAAAAATTTGTTTATTTTATTTTTATCCTTAAACTTCTAAATATTTAATTTTATTTCTAAATTCGTATATACAAAATATTTGATTTTTTTTTTTGTCTTTATATTGTAATAAATTATCTAATTAAAACTGTACATAGGTATATATATCTTTTGTCCATATACTCGCATGATCAACAAATGCCTATATATATGAATATGTGTTTGAAGTTGCATGGAGTAGTCGAATAGGGCAACTATTGAGAGATTAAAACAAAATATATAAAAGTTTAGAAACTAAAAATATGCTTAAATATATATATATATATTTTTTGTGTTCAACAATCAGGAGAGTGGGGTTAAACCAACTACCATTGAAATGATAATAGGTAACTCATCACCCTGAGCTAAGCATGGATTGAAAAACTTATTTTATATCATTGATATCTAATTTCACAATGAAATAAATTATATATCAATTTAATAATGAGAAATTGAATTTATACTCCAACAAATAAGATAAACACACATCACATCAATAAATTTGACAAAAAAAAAGAACATAGCCTCTAGAATTAAAGCTCAATATTTTTTTTCAAGGATTCGAGTGGGATTAAATTAGGTATTAATTAGGTGCCAACCAAACCATGACACGTGGAATTGGGCAAAAAGGTGTTTGTGAACAAAAGATAAACCCAATCTCCAACCAAACCCCCAAAAAAAATGATATGGATTAAAATTTTATTTTGGGGTTAATCATTGTTGACCAAACCCTAGTGATTAATTAGTATTCTCTGATGAATATTTTTCCCATGTGGCCCAAAAAATATATTTTTTTTTTGATTTCGCATTTAGGTTTTCTTTATCTTTATGGTTTGAAAAATTAATAGAAGTCATTCCCATGTGACCCAAAAATAAAATATATATTTGAGTTTACATTTAGGTTTTCTTTATTTTTATGGTTTGAAAAATTAATAGAAGTCATAGTTTTAGGGCTATCTAACTAAACTATTGTGGAAAAAAAGAAATAATTGAAGTTGTGGTTGAAAGTGAGATGTAAGTTAATTTTTTTTATTATTGTAAGTCCTTAAAATCTAAGATTATCCGTGCACATAAGTTAAAAAATATTATAACTTTCCTCAATCAATATTTAGGTCACCATAGTCAACTTGAACATAGCTCATCTAGTTAATGCATATACTTTTGACCAAGAAGTTGGAAATTTAGGATTTGTTGTTAAACTAAAAAAAAATTATGTCACAATTAACAATTAATTATATAAATGTCACCATGTGTTGGCATTGATGATCATTAAGATAAGTGAAAAGTAGTTAAAGTGCTATGGCCAAATGGATTCAAAATCAATAGTGGCCCCCTTACCTAAGATGTTAAAAATCTTGTCAGTTTATGATATTCAAATATTGTAGAGTTGGGTAGATCATTGTCTCATGTGATGACATGTCATACGCACATCGAATTTCTACTACCTATTTGTATTGATGACAACGACATCTTGTAAACTCGAGACTTAATTTATATAATGATCTAAAAAAAATTAGTTTTATGGGAGAGAATCAAACCTTCAATCAATAGGTAAAAAAATATAATAATGACCTTATCTACTAAGCTGCTCAAATTGAGGAGAGTTCTTAAAAATAAATAAATAAATAGAACTTTAGAGGTAGGGGAAAGAAATTTTGCACTCATTCTATTGACATGTTAATAAGGGTTAGTTTTAGGACCATCTCAATATTTAAACTTGTATTTTAAATTACATGTGTCGTACCTTGTATTAAAATTTAGAAATGAGTGGCTTAAAATTATAACAAGTGCAATATAAAAATTTAATGACAAGGATTAAAACTAAATTTTTACACAAAGTATTTTGACTAAAAGTATATCACTTGAAAATGTAAAGAGTTAAAAAGGACCCTAAAATAATATTTAAAAGTATATATAAAGTTCAAATGGAAGAAGAAAACATGTAGGTTTAAAAACCAAAATAAATTTTAACTTTAAATCTTATCTCATTTTAATTTCTAAACTTTCAAATATTTTTATTAAAAAAATAAATTTAATTCTTTTTCATTATTTTTGAAAATTATTCAAATAAAATATAACCTAATATATATTTTGTTTATTTATCTAATTTAGAACATGTTTACATTTTGAAATGCATCTTCTTCTTTTTTTTACTAGTTAATGGATAATTAACGAAAAAATAACTAAAATAATTTTTTATCTCAAATTTAGAGACAAATATAAAATATTCAAAATATTTGAAAGTTAGAAAAGCAAAGCTAAGTATGGAAGTTGGGAGGCCAAAAAAAGATTAATTTAATCCTAGGATTTATCATCAATAATTTCAATTCAATTACGGTAAAATTACAATTTTAGTCCTAAATTTTTAGATTTTTATCTAAATTAAAGGTCCTTAAATTTTAAAAAGTGTCGGTCCTTGAACTTTTGATTTTGGTGTCTAATAAGTCCTTAACATCTTTGACATTTTTTTTAACATTAATGAATCTATTGAAAATAAACTAAAATTTAAAAATTTTAAAACTTATTAGACACAAACTTAAAAATTTAGGGACCTATTAAATACAAACGTAAATGTTCAAAGACTAAACTCGCAATTTGACCCTAAATTAACAATATAAATCAATCCATTAATTTACAATAGACTATTCATAACTTTCTCTTTTTATTTTTATTTTTTATTTATAGAATATGGTAAGAAATAAATCATATATATGGTGTACTAAAAATAAATCATATATGGAATGTTTTCAACAAAAAAATCATATATGGAAAAAAGATAATAAAAGAGATCCAGAGGCGTATTCTTTGAGTGCAAAGTTTGGGATCCATCACAATTCATAGGTAAGGTAATGGTTTTTACTTCTTTGTGGGCCCATATTTTCTTGATTGATGTGATCACTTTGTCCATATTGTCATATTTTAATTTTGATTCTTAATTTTTTTTTCATATTGCAAATAAATAAATACAAGTGTTTTAAAAATAAATAAAGTACGGAAAATCTCACGTTTATCATTTTTTTTTTTTTATCATCATTAATCATTCAAATGTAATTTGTATTTTCCCCCCCATGTTTTTCATGTTTTGATATGAAAGGCAGGCTCTTTTTCAAAAAAAAAAAAGGATATAAAAGGCAGGAGAAAATTTATATCGGATTTTCCTTTTAAAAAATTATTGATTTCTAAAATAATTATATCTTTTTATACTAAAATAGTTCTAATTTAATTAGTTGTCAAATGAAATTAAATGACTTTGATGAAGATGGCAAAATTCTCTACGTAAGTTTTAAAACTTACCTTTGTTATTTATTTATTTTTTAAATTGTGAGGATTTATAGGTTTCTGAAAAATAATCAATGCATTTAATAATAATTATATTTGAGTTTGAGATATAACACAAGTATATAAGTCAAATTATAACTACAAAATAGTTAATAATCATAAATGAGAGCAAGTGCTAAGTGGTTGATAAAACATATGAAAATGACAAAATAATATTTCTTTTTCTTTTTCTTCTCAAAACTTTTTTAAATATTATTCTATCAAATATTTTAATATCAAATATAATTTTGATCTTTGAATGTTCATGACAGTAACAATTCAGTCCATAAATTTTAATTTATAACGATTTAGTCTATGTATTTTAAATTCAGTAACAATTTAGTTCACGAACTTTAATATGTAACAATTTAGACTCTCAACTTTAAAATTTGTAACAATTTAGCTCCTGTCATGAAAAATATTATTAAAATTTAGTATAATTTCTTACCTATATAGATCGATAAACTAATTAAGGACTAAATGAGTTTATAAACTACAAAGACTAAGTCGTTACATAAATGACACATAATTTTGATGACAATTTTGAAAGTATATGAGACTAAATTATTACATGCTAAAGTTTAAGGACTAAATTGTTACAAATTTGAAAGTACAAAGACTAAATTATTATAAACTAAAGTTTAATGACCTAAATCCTTTCATAAAAAGTTCAGAGACTAAAAATATGTTTTTAAAACTTTTTATTTTAATAGAAAGTTGTTTATAAACTTGATTTTCAAACACACTTTTATCATTTTCCCATGTTTTATTTAGTGGATTTTAAGTTAATTGTTCGATTATTTTTTAAAAGCAAAATCTGATTTAAATATGTTCTAATTGATGCATAATATAAATAAAGATACAATTTTTTAAAAAAATTACAAATAGCTTTTAAGATTAAAAACAATGGAAAACAATTTTAAAAAGAAGTTTACTAATAAGTTTTTAACAATATGCCCAAACAACCCTCTTGCCATTAATTTGACATTCAACTCAATGGTCATCCGCGTAACCTCCTTGTGACTGTTTGACCAAAATTTCAGTCAAACTGTGGACTTTTTGAGGCCAGGTCAACTCCATACGAATTTGAAATTTGGTACTTTTCAAAAGGTTCTATGATTCTATCATATGTTTATTGTCTACCCGTTAACACTAGTTTTTTTATTTAGATTCACAACAAGAATCTAATTCAGTGGTTAAGATATTTATTATTTTTCTCGAATTTAGAAGTTTAAATTCTTATCTCCTAATTATTTGTTGTAATAAGAAAAACGATTTTGATTTGAATTCCTATAGCTTTTGAAAATTTTATTATCAGTCTTTATTGTTTGATTAACGTTTCTCAAATATCTCTAGCTTTAGCAAGGATTAAAAAATTTGTAGATGTTGTAAATGAAACTTCGTGATGTGATATATTGTTTTAACGACACGAGAGTGTGACAAGTCATATTAGTTGAAAATGTAAATTTATATTGAATTTTAAGACAATGTTTATGATTGAAAGTAGAAAGAAGTACACTCATTGGGGTTGAGCAACCTTATTTTCGAGTGCAACCCAAATTCCTTAGTATGCTAGATTTTGGCGCTTTGATTGAAAGGTAAATATGGTAATAAAGCTTTTAAAATCATACTAATTAAATTGAAAATAAAATTAAAACGTAAGCGATGTGATTTAGATAAAATTAAGATGTCTAACACGAATGCGACATTAGCATTCCATGGATGATGTTTTAACAACAAAGATTAAATGGAAACATAATCAAGTTTAGAGGAGATAATTCAAAATTTTTAAAAGTGCAAAGGCTAAACAAATACTAGGTTAATTTTTTTTGGGCAAAAATCAATTTATACTTCTAAACTTTGGAGGTTGTATCAATAAAAACCCTAAACTAATAATTGTATCAATTTAAATCCTAAACTTTCATAAGTGTATCAATTTACACCATCTATTAGATTTTGTTTGAAAAACGTTAGTTATAATTCTATCAATTAAACCACTAAACTGTCATAAGTGAATCAGTTTAGGCCCACAATTTGAAAATCGTTTAGGCATAAATTCTCACATGCGTGTAGACTTCTTAAAAAATCTAGACCCTCCATTTGAAAATCGTAAATAATTTGAAATAGATGGTCTAAAATGATTAATTCATGAAAGTTTAGGAATTTAATTAATATAATTATAAATTTACACACGTGTAAACTAACGTTTTTCAAACGAAATCTGACAGAATGTGTAAATTGATACACTTATGAAATTTCAGGGTTTAAATTGATATAATTATGTAACTACCCGACTTTTCCTGTTAGACTTTCTAGGGACATTACTACATGCATGTTGAAGAAATTTAAAAATCTTTGGTAAAAGACAGAAATAATTAAACTTTTTGCTAAACAATAAAAAATCTTTATGCTCGGGATCCCTTTAAAAATCATTTCAAAACATAATATGAATTATAACGTTCAATTAGTTGAAATAGTTTCACAACACATCGTTTACTAAACAAAATATGTTTTAACTAACACACTATCTAAATGCCGAAGTCATGATCCTCAAAGTCACCCATGACCCTTTCAGCAAACTGCCTTGTCAATAGCCTAAGATATGTCTTTGTTTTTGCCTGAAAAAAAAAACATTTTTGAAAAGGGTGAGTATTTAAAATACTCAGTAAGTGACTTCACTACCGGGGTCAGGATATGCAAACACATACAAAGTGATTTTTAAAACATTTTTCCTCTAGTGGGACCTAAAACATTTTTATAGTGGAAACGTTTCCCTTTAACTTTTCTCTTCGGCTTAATGTGGACAATTATCCCAACCTAACCTTTTCTTTTCATTTAACATTTTCAGGTTCCTTTTCATTTAACCATTTCAGGTTCCTTTTCATTTAACCATTTCAGGTTCCTTTTCATTTAGATGAACATCTATAATTTTAGGAAGGTAATTGCCACAGCCTTCGAAATCATTTCAGCATGAAAATACACATGTATGCATGAGGTCCCAAAGCATTTTAAATTCTCATTCAATGATGCAACACAAGGCAACATTCTCATATCATTCATCATAAATCATAAATCATAACTCATGCATCACATTCACAAGAATATTTGGCAATCAACAAGTGAAAATCCATTTTCATATATAATAAAGCATTTTAAAATTCATCAAAAATCATAATAAAACATTTATAAAAGCTTTTCATTTCAAAAATGTAATTTTTCAATTCAGTTCCTAACTTGCATTTAAGCATACTGGCATAAAGTCCCTTACCTTGGCTCAATTAGTTCGCTTTCTCCTTTTATGGAGTTCTTTCACCTCAATCTATAATGGTTTAAAAGAATTTATTACTTGACCTACTCAACTCATAAACCTTAGGCAAACTACTCAAATTACTGTATACGCACATGAACCCACCATGAATTTGACTACATTAAATTCTTCAACAAGAATATTCACCCACCTAGGTAGCTAAGTTTACCCCCAACTAGTTACCAAGATAACATAATTTCATTCCTCTATTATTTCAAGTAAGTCCTTTTGATCATACACATGATTCTCCAAATCTTTAAGCCCTTTATTCCAACATAGCCATAAACTTAGTCAAAATTTAATTCTAATTTACCCCATAGTAAGATTTCTCTAAATATGACATGCTTCCTAATTATGAATTTCATGCTTTCCTTCTAAAATTCATAATAATAACCAAGTCACAAGTAACTTAAAGGGCTTAATCCAAAATTGAATCGGAGTCGAAATTTACCAAAATCATAACGCAATCGTGGCACTGTTCGGGATTCGAAAAGCTGATCGGGAGACGACGGCACGTGAACAGTGACGGTGGTGTGAACAGTACCCGCGGTGTGAATAGTGCGCGTGCGTGAACAGTACCCCCCCCCCCCCCCCCCCGGATGTGAACAGTACCCCCCCATACCGCGATGTGAACAGTACCACATCGTGAACAGTACGAGGCATGAACAGTGTCGCACGTGAAACAGTACCCGCGGCATGAAGGACAAATCCGACGATGGATGTTTGTTGAAGAAGAATAAGCTTTCGAATGGATGTGTCTCTTGGTAGTGAAAGGGAGAGAGAGATGGATTGATGGTGGAGGCTGTTTTTCATGGAGGAAGAGGAGAAGGTTAGAGAAGATGACGGCTTGGCTTAACCTAGGGCTGCGTGTAGTATAAAAATAATAGAGATGGATATTTGGGCTTGGGCTTGGCTCAAAGTCACCTAATTAACAAAAATTGCCCCCAAACCAATTAATTCCCTTTTTCCCTTATTTCTTCCCAATTCACCCTCCAATTTCTCAAATTTCAATTATGCAAATCTCTAAAATTAACTTTCAACACAACTTTAAACATGAAATTGGCATTACAATTAATTCAAATCTCAAAATTAAAACTTTAATTAATACCTGAAAATGTTGGTCGTTACAAATTATTAGTTTAAAGTTTTTACTGATACAACCCCAAAATTTAGGGGTATAAATTGATTTTTGTCATTTTTTTTATATTCTTGAGTGTTCAGGCCAGTTTGCACGCACCTTGACTACAACTGCCTGACTCTACCACATTTGGCTGTCAAGAAAACTTGTAGGATATTAAATCTTAGGTTAAAATAAATATAAATTTTAGTCCCTAATGTTTTGATATTTTTTTTTCAATTTAGTCCTAATTGTTTAAAAAGTTTCAACTTTAATCCTTTATATTTTAACCTTTTTAAATTATAACCTTCTTGTCAGTGAATGTTAAAATTGGAGTATTATAAACTTATATGTTATAATACTTAGTAAGTTGACAAAAAATTAGAGGAGAAATTAGGCCATTTAAAAGAAAAAAAGTTAAAATTCCTATTAACTTTTTAGAAATTTAGAAGAAGAATTAAAAACATTTTTTCATAGATGACCTAATTTTTCATCTAAATGTCTATCAAATCACTAAATATCATGTCATGTAAGCTCACCATCAACCAATTTTTAAACATTCATTATCATAAAAAGTATAATTGAAAAATGTTAATACATTGTAAACAAAATTGTTTAAACAACAAGAACTAGATTGAAAAAACACTCAAACATTTAGAGACTCAAACAAATAATTAGCCTAAATGTTATCTTACAAGCTTAAACATGAACATAGCTCAATTGACATAAAACATATACCATCAATCAAGAAGTCAGACGTTTAAATCTCTCATGTGGTAAAAAAAAACATTAAATTAGTAATTTAACAGAAAAAAAAAGTAACAACTAGAAATAATTTACCAATTAATTTATGGCGAAAAGAACCAAAACCAATTTTCGATGGTCTACTGCTCTTTTTTTTTTTTTTTTTTTTTAACTAAAAAAAAGTAATGAATTGTTTTTTTATTCAACCATCAACATCATACATGCATTTAATGAATGAATGAATTTAATATATATAATTATTTATGTAGTTTGTAAAGGAATCTTCACCGCCTTGGAATTTGGTTGGAGAGAAGGGAGAAGGAACCTGATTCCCCCATTGATTTCTATTGATAGGTAATGTGCTGGCTTTGCTTTGTCTTGGTTTGGAGGTTTGTTTCCCTTTATTTTTTCATTATTATTATTGTTTAAATATAATTATTTTATTATATTTCATGCATCTTTTTAAGAGAATTTGTGAAAAATATATAGCTGGGTCAAAGTTCCCTATAAAACAAAGAAATTGCAAAATGGTCTCTATTCTTTTAGTCAATTCTGTAATAAAATTTCTCAATTGCGTCATGCCACGAAAATTGTTAAATTATTAAATCATTGTTTTATTAACATATTTAGATGCCACTTAAATGTTGCTTGACACAAATTCTAACATACCCATCAATAAAATCCTACCCACCGAATTCATTTTTTTTCTAAGACGCATTTCCATGTGGCATGTCCATGGGTCTAAATATGTTAAAAAAAAAAAAATAATTTAATGAGATATTAGTTTTACGTTAACAAGTTCTAACCATTTTTTTAAGGTAAGTACCTAATTGAGATTTTTTAATACATCGAAGGTAAAATTTAGAATTTTAAAAGATTAAGGATTAATTTGAGAAAAACCTTAAAAATTAACAACCATTGAAATAAAATAGGTGAAATTGGACACATATGGCATAAACTTTAGGGAGTCAAATATTCGGCTTTATATTTACCATCAAATCATTACATTACCTTTATTTTGTAGATGGATCAATATAAATCACTAACATTGTCTTTTAAGTCATGTATTAATTATATTAAAAAAAGTCATGTGTTAATTAACATTAGAATTATAAATCATAAGTATCATGTGACTTTTAAAGAAAAATAATATCAACCCAAACTAATTTTCCATAATCTCTCTTAATTAAGACATATCTCCTTCTTGCCTTTAAAATCTAGAGAGAGAAATAGAGATAGGTGGGAGATAGCCCACAACTTTTTCTTAGTGAGAGAGGAATAGCCCACAGTTTCTTGTCAAAGCTTTTGCCCCAAACTTTACACTAAAACAAGGCATCGTTTTTATAAAGAGTGGGAAGAGAGAACAATAGGATTTGATTTGGGAGAAGCCCTCAACTACAAGTTTAGGTCTCATTTGATAACCATTTGGTTTTTAAAATTTGTGTGTGTGTGTGTTTTTTTTTGTTATAGGTAAAATTCGACCATGAAGACAAATTTTGAATTATAACAGAAGTGGAAGGGCAAATGTGCAAAAAAAGCTTAAAACGAGTTAAAACATATCAAATCGGACCAAAGGAAAAAGAGACTGCGTCTCTAAGAAATTAGGCAACAACATTTTTAATCAATTTTCTATAATGTATTTCATCTTTCTTAACAAAATATTTGAATTCTCAGCTAAATTTCAAAAACAAAAACAAAATTTTGAAAACTACTTTTTTTAGTTTTCAAAACTTAGCTTGGTCTTTAAAAACCTAAGTAAAAAGTAGATAACAAAACAAGAGAATCTATTGGTAGAAGTAGTATTTATAGACTTAATTTTAAAAAACTAAATAGTTATCAACGAAACCTTAGTCTTTGAAGTTTCAAGTTTGTGTCCAAAAGGTTCCTAAGTATCTAAGGGGCTGTTTGGCGCGCTGGTTTGGAATCAGAAACCCTGGGGTTTTGGAACCCTGGGGTTTCTTGGTTGGAATCAGAAACCCTGGGGTTTCTGATTCCTGTGTTTGGGGTGCAGGGTTGTGTTGGGCTGGTTTGCTGAAACCTGTGTTTGGGGTGCAGGGTTGGGTTGGGCTGGGTTTGTTTAGTTTGTTTTTTTTTTAATAATTTTTCAAACTGTTTGTTATTTTAAAAAAAAATCTTACACTGTTTTTTTTCCTACTCCATTTTTTTAACTTCATAATTTTTTTGGTGTGTTACATACCAACTATTTAACCAATTATGTAGAGCAATTGTTACAACTATAGTTCAATTTGAATTATACTATGTGTAGTTTGTATAACTATATGCTATCTCATTCACTCCACTCATGATGACATAAAATTGAAGATTATGCGTAGCAACAGATAATTAATAGGTGCAATGTAAGAATGGTGTTGCCAATGGTAAAGTAAAACCAAAAATTAGAACTAAGATCTAGTTCTAAAAATATCATAACACACATTTCAGATGAAATGACAAGAAAATAGAAGTAGTTGTCCAAACACAAATATAAGTCATAAGAGTGGTAGATGAAAGTGATGAAAAGAGAGTCAGGTTCTAGGTGCTTTCCCCTAAATTTTCACGTAGTAATCATTCTTCCAATCTGGGGTGAATGTAAAGGAGTTCAACATCATACTATCCGAGAGAATAGTCTTTGCAACAGCCATTCAGTCTTGCCTTGTCATCCCTGGGATCGCCTTTAGTTTTGCATATAGCCGTCCACGCTGGCCCTTTTAAAATATTGACTAGGTGGTTGGGTCGCTAGGGTGATTGTTGGAGTGGTCCTTGGGGTGGTTGGGTTGATGGGGTGTTTGGGTATGCCGAGGTAGTCGCCGGTGGTGATTGCACGGTGGTCAGGTCGCCGGAATGGTCATTGGGTGGTTTTCAGCAGTAGTTGTCGGGTCGCTGGAGTGGTCATCAGAGTGGTCATGTCGCCGGAGTGGTCGCTGGGTGGTTGTGGCAGTGGTTGGGTTGTTGGAGTCGCTAGGGTGGTCACTAGGTGGTCATCAACAGTGGTTTTGGGTGGTTGGGTTACCAGGTCGTCGGGGTAATCGCCAAAGTAGTCATCATGGTGGTCAGGTCATCGGAGTGGTCACTAGGTGGTTGTCTACGGTGGTTGCTAGGTGGTTAGGTTTTCGAGGTGATCGTCAACTATGGTTGTTGGCTGATCAGGTCATTGAAGTGGTTGTTGTCGGTGGTTCGGGCAAGTCGGGTTGTTTGAGTGGTTGGGTTATCGGGGTGTCTAGTTGTTGGGGTGGTCGAGTCGCAGGGGTAATCGTCAGACTGGTCTCTCAAGTTCTCATCGCAGTGGTTGTCTGAGGTAATCGTCAGCGGTGGTCGGGTCACCGTTGTAGTCGTCAGAGTTGTTGTTATCGGTGGTTGTTGGGTGGTCGCCAGAGTTGTCATCATAGTTGTTGTCGAAGTAGTCGCTAGAAATGGAGAATGGTAAATGGAACTGGTCTCTAGAGTTCTCATCGCAGTGGTCGTCGGAGGTAATCGTTAGCGGTGGTCGGGTCGCCGATGTGGTCGCCGGAGTTGTCATCGGAGTGGTCGCCGGAGTTGTTATCGGAGTGGTCGCCGGAGTGGTCACCGGAGTTGTCATCGGAGTTGTTGTCGGAGTGGTCGCCGGAGTTGTCATCGAAGTGGTCGTCGGAGTTGTCATCTGAGTGGTCGCCGGAGTTGTTGTCGGAGTGGTCGCCGGAAATGGAAAACTACAAATGGAAGAGGAAAACATGGCACAAACCCCATGGGGTTGCACTGTTGTAACCCATGGGGTTGTGTTTCAAAACCAAGGGTTTTGAAACACCTTGTGCCAAACATGGTTTTGGGTTTGGAACCCAAACCCATCCCAACCCAAACCCATGGGCCAAACGGCCCCTAATAGGTTTGTGTCCTAATAGGTCATTGAACTTTAAAAATGTCTAATAGGTATATGAACTTTCAATTTTGTGTCTAATAAATTTCGGACATATTCAAAAAATTTAAAAATTAACTAATCTATTAGATATAAAATTGAATTTTATGTCTAATAGGACTATAAACTTTCAATTTGTGTCTAGTAGGTTCATATATTTTTAAAACTTCAAATAGGTCAATGACCTATTAATTACAAAATTGAAAATTTAGGTACCTATTGGACACAAAATTGAAAGTTTTAAAGACCTATTAGACGCTTTTTAAAGTTCATGGATCTATTAGACACAAAATTAAAAGCACCATGGCCTATTAGACACATTTAAAGTTTAGAGACCAAATAGATACAAACCGTTTAAGAAGTAAACTTGTAATTTAACTTTAGAACAAATGTATTGGTAGCAATGTATTTGAATAGCCAACCTGTGCATAACTTAACAAGTTAAAACATATATTCTCGACTAAGAGGTTAGATGTTTGAATTCTCCACCCCATATGTTGTAGAATTAAAAAAAAATTAGAATAACTATTTAGTCTCCAAAAAAAATTTTGGTTTCTAGATTTTCAAATATTTTGTTTTTGGTGTCTAAATTTTGAAAAAAAAAAATTAGTTATTAATTAATTTTTAAATAAACTTTAACAAAAATTTAGATCCATTTAACACGTGATGCTTGACCTTCGCTTTAAACACTTGTTTATATCGACATTTATCCACCACCTCATTTTTGTTTAATCATATAGGAAATTTATCTGCTCATGGAACAAAATTACAGATAGAATAATATTAAAGAAAAGCTTGTACGGAAGAAATGATAAAGCACATATTGAAAGAAAGAAAAAAATACTATGAAAAAATTGGACAATTTCATATTGAAATGCGCATGCGTCTTCACTTTAATCAAACAAAAAAGTATTTTATGAAAAACCTTCCTCTTTTGTTCAAAAAGAAAAAAAAAACATACCCAAAATTAGCTCAATTTCATAAATGTCCATAGTTTAGAAAATTTTCAAAAGAAGCCCATTTAAGTTCAAAGCATGTGAGAAGATGACAATAAAGCCCTTCCCAATCAACAATTTTAAATTATATTTAAATTTTTTTAATATATATATGTATGTATGTATGTATGTCCAAATAAAAAATCAAATGATTATCGAACAATTTTAAAATTTTAATTTTTAAGTTACCAAAAACATAAGCTTCATCCCATTTTTCTTATTCCATTCCTCAACTAACGTCTTATTGAGTAGATTCTTCTTTTTGTATTTAGTCATTCTTTTAGCGACAACATAGTCTTCCTCCATTATTCGATAATAGAAGAAGTTGAAAAATTGAAGCAAGTCGCGCTAAGACACATTTACTTCCAATCAACTTATTTAATTGTAGATTAAGAAGCACGGATATAGATACAAATACGAGACAGGATACAACACGACACAGACACTCTGACATGCCATTTTAAAAAAATCTAGGACACGAACATGACAATGATACATTTATTAAAATATATATCATTTTTATACAAGAAGGAAATTCAAAGTCCAAAAAAAATTGCATTTATATGCTTAAAAATATGAGTTTGATGTATTTCGCTATCAAAATTTATTATTATATGTCTATTTAGTATACTTGACAACTGTTCGAGACCTGTCTAACAAATGTTGGAATTATATTGACTTTGTACAACTAGTATCTAACACATTTGTTGTGCTTACAAGTGTCTGATACATCAATAAGTATCTGACACGTGTCTAACATGGACATGCTAGTCAAACTATGTGTCCGTGCTTCTTGGATTGTAGATTTGGACAGAAAACACTCCACTACAACTAGAATGAGTCTCAATCACATGTTGTAAGAGCCATAAATCTACCTGATTTCAATCAATCAGGTTTTTTTAATGCCCACAAATGAAAAAACTATACTGAGTAGGAACGTGTTGTCTAACCCTAGAACATTTTGAAGTCGAAAAAGTTGAAAAATACTATAGGTTCCTAATAGGTCATGAACTTTAGTATTTAATAAGTTCTTAAATTTTGAATGTTATGCCTAATAGATCCCTGAAATTGTTAAAGTGAGCTTAACTCAGCGATAATTGACATGTACTTTGAATAAGGAGGTTAGCGGTTCGTGTTGAACTCTGAAAAAAAAAAAAAGATCCCTAAAATTTAAAAATGTCAAATAAATTCTTGAACTTTCAATTTTACGTCTGATAAATCCCTAACATATTCAACATTTTTTTAAAATTAATAAATCAAGACATTTAGACCCCATTTGATAACCATTTATGTCCCGTTTGATAACCATTTAGTTTTTTATTTTTGGTTTTTGAAAATTAAGCTTGTTTTCCCTCAATTTCTCTACAATAGTTTTCATCTCCCTTAAGAAAGTATTTTAATTCTTAGTCAAATTCTAAAAACAAAAACAAGTTTTTGAAAAGTTTTTTTTTTTTAGTTTTCAAAACATGGCTTGGTTTTGAAAACATAGGCAAAAAGTAGATGACAAAACAAGTAAAACCATAAGTGGGAGTAATATTTATAGGCTTAATTTTCAAAAACAAAAAATTAAAAACTAAATGGTTATCAAACGGGACCTTAGTTTTTTATTTTTAGTTTTTTAAATTGTGCTTGTTTTCTCATCAATTATCTACTATGAATTTCATTTTTCTTAACAAAACATTTGAATTCTTAGCCAAATTCCAAAAACAAGTTTTTGAAAATGATTTTTTTTTATTTTTTTTTTATTTTTAAGTTTTCAAAACTTAACTTAGTTTTTTAAAACATAGGTAAAAAGTAGATAACAAAACAAGGAAACCCATATGCAAAAGTAATATTTATAGGTTAATTTTCAAAAGCAAAAAACCAAAAACCAAATTGTTAACAAATAGATTCGTGAATTTTAAAAAATGTCAAATGGGTCAAAACCTTATTAGACACAAAATAGAAAGTTTAGAAACTTGTTAGAAACTTTTTAAAATTCAAAAACGTATTAGACATAAAATTCAAAGTTAAGGGACTCATTAGACACTTTTTAAAGTTCAAGGACTAAACTTATAATTTAATATAATTATTAATATCTTTTTACCAAAATGTGAGTAAAAATTTTCGACAACTAAGACCTATATAGAATGTACTTGATCTTATAGAAAACTTATAACTAGTTTATTGCTTCATGTGCCATGAAAGTTGGAGCCTCAACAAGAAATATACACCCCAGGTAGATAATGCCATTGAGATCATCAGAGCCAAACACAAAATACAAAACTTTTTCAACCTTCAAGTGAAGGTTACACTAAAAATATTCAAATGATTTGGCCACAACTCTTTACTGAACTACACACATTCCTGATCTAATCACCTTTTAATCTTCACATCATAACGTTAAAAGAGAATCAATCATGCAGTTCTGGCTCTAGCTTCTAACGACATTACCTACCCCCCTTCACCTCCAATATGTGAAAACCACAATACGTTACATTCCTCCAAACTTTTCACTCTCCATAGACTATTCCTCCGATTTTCGAGGTGTATTCTTCTTGCCGTATATCAAACCAGTTTCCTGGGGATCAGGAATAGGTTTCCTCTTCTCAATATACCGATGAGGGTCGGTAGCTGCAAGAGCAGCTCTTTCCTGCTGTTCGCGTTTGAGGTCTTGGGAGGGCTTGACCCAGAGGAAGTAGGCAAGGGTTCCAGCGACTACCCAGGAAGCGAGATTGGCACCGCCTCTGAGACCTCCCATGGAATTGCCGATGAAGGACCTGACATTCCCAAACGATCTTCTCCAACTGCTAGCCATTGTAGAGAGAGCGACCAAACAAAAGGGAAACCAAGGAAGAATTCAAAAGACGAGCTCCATTTCAATATACTTGATCTTTAGAAATATTTAGTGGACAATCAATTTACAAACTAATCTTAATGCTCCTAAACAAAGGTTACAAGTTCATAAAGGAAAAAAATAAGGGGTGAAGGCAAGCATTCTACTGCTAAAAAACTAATGGTAATTGGACGACGGAAAGTGCAGCAAAAATCAGCAGAAATAGAGGGATAATTGGGCTAAGACATGTATTATTTGTAACGGAAATGTAGAGATCATATATGAAGGCTCAACCGAAAAGAATGTTTTGTAAAATAAAGAAATGAAGGATACTAGTCCGGTAAACCAGACAAAAAAAACCAAAATAAAACAAAAATGAACTTATGGACCAGGATTTAGACTGGTGGAACTAGAAGATGATAGACTAACATCAGTGGAAGAAGTAGAGAACAAGATGGTAGAGAGAAAACTATAAACCGGCATGGAGTAGGTAGGTTTGATGTTGAAAGAATCCAGCGAACTAGAATAATATTGAAATATAAAAGATAGAAGAACTACAATATAACTCAAGTATTTGAGGTACTTGGAAGTTTGGAACCTCCCCTCTCTTATCTAAGCAATTGCCAAACCTTTCTCTCCTCCATTCACTCTATTTATTATCGACTCCTAATAACAAACTTCTTGAGTTAATAACTAATATACCCTTAATACCCTAATAATATTCATAACCACACTAATACCATTCCTATCAATTGTCTATGTTCATTTGAATTTTCCTAACAGGGAACGAAAAATTCTATTTCAACTCCAAGGTGCAGAGACTGAGAGTCCACTTTTCCAATAGTAGTAGAACCCTCTTTGAGAATTTCAGACCGATACCAAATGACAGTAAGAAAAAGAAATAAATATCTCCTCTTACTAAACCACCCTCAAAGCCTAAATTAGACATCGGATTAAGCGACCAGTATTGAAGATGTACTCACCCAATGTCAACATATGGTATCCACATCTACCGATACCGAGTAGCCACCAGCACATAAGAAACTCCATAAGTAATCTTTTTTTCGTTTTTTTTTTAATTCAACAACATTTGGGGTGGGAGGATTCGAACCCATGACCTCTTTGGTCATAAGCACATACTTGATGTCAATTGAGCTATGCTCTAACTCTTGTTGGCTCTAGAAGTAATCTTTGATTTTAAATACTAGGGTAACGAACTAAGCATAAGCATAAGCATAAACTTAGACCACCCATTCAAACTCCTACAGAGAATCTAATAGCATAGATGTTCCCCTCTACAGCCAAGTATTCTATGATTTTGTAAGCAAAGTCATGATCCAAAACAAAAAATCTAAGGCAAAACTTTACTTGGGTGAAGGGATTTTGTTCAGTAAATCAGAGCTTCTTCTTCTATCAACCTGCCTCTTTCATAAATAAAATGTTGTATGTTGTCATTCATTCAAACCCCAGCTCTAACATCCAAATTCCAATCATCCAAGCGAATATAAACCACCACAAATGGGAATTTCTAAGCAATCAAAAGCACAAAATAAACAAAGAATCATAGCAGATACACCTCAAATGAGAATAATATCACAACCAGCTCCTTTTAAAAAATCTAGATCGCAAGGTTTCACTAATTTCTTTGCTAATCTTCAACGGCTCCCACCAATCCAACAAGAAAAAACCACTTTGCAAGAAAATCTGAAGAAATACAAAAAAAAAAAAAAAGATAAAGAAAAGGTCTCTCAAACCAAAATCAGGTACCTTGAAGTCATGAACAAATTGAGTGATCAAACACGTCTAAACTTCAAAGACGAATACAGCCGACAAAAGACCCAGAACAAATATCAGCGACGCCTGAAAAAATCAAACAAAAGACTAAATTCCATTACCACAATCGCACCCAAAAGGGGTCTAATCAAACATTGAAAATCAACAAAATCCATTACATTACCGATGGGAAAGAACCCTAAAGTTCAAAATTAGAGAACAATCAAGATAAGACGTAGCAGGTATTGTTAAAAATCAAAATCAGGATGATAAATTGAAGTACTAAAGGGAACGGAAAGAGAACTGAACGGAGCCGAGATTTATTATTATTATTTTTTTGCTATCGTCTAATTTCTGTGCATACACTGTAATAACGAACATATTCTTTCCTCTCTCTCTTTTTCTTTTTCGTTTTATCTCTTTGTTTTTTTTTTTTTTTCAATTTCTTTAACCATTAGGTACTTAAAAACAAATATATATATATAATCAATTTTTTTAAATTTTTTTTTGGTTAAATTACATATTTAGTCCCTCAACTTTGAAGTTTATATCTATTTAGTCCCTAAACTTTTAAAATTACAAATTTAATCCCTGAACTTTTGGATTTTTTTTAAATTCACAGGTTTAATAGACATAAAATTGAAAATTTAGGGTTCCATTAGACATAAAATTCAAATTTATATCTAATATATCAATTAATTTTTAAAAATTTCGATTTTTATAGGGACCTATTAGACACAAAATTGAAAGTTCAGGGGACCTATTAGACACAAAATTGAAAGTGTAGGGATCTATTAGACGCTTTTAAAAGTTTAGGGACCAAATAGACACAAACCTCAAAGTTCAGGGACTAAACTTGTAATTGAACCAAATTTTTCCAGCAATACAGTAATCAACCTGTATTCCTTCACTTAGAAGTTCAAATCCTCATACTCCATATTTGTTATACTATTGAATTAATTTTTATGGTGAACTTGTAACTTTGTCAAATTGAATCTCAAATTGGGTTAAATGATTCGATTCATAACTCTAGTTAAAATTCCATTCGAACCACCATTAAAATATGTACAAATTAAGTTTTCAATATATATATATGTCAAATTAAATTTTAAAAAAACGTCAAATTAATATTTATTTTAGGTTAAATTACAAGTTTAGTTATTGGACTTTTAGATTGAGCTTTCAATTTTGTGTTTAGTAGATCCTTAAATTTAAAAAAATCTCTAATATGTCTTTAAACTTTCAATTTTGTGTCCAGACCTTTGAGTTTTCAATTTTGTGTCAAATAAGTTTTTGACCCATTTGACATTTTTTAAAATTCACGCTCCTACAAGACACAAAATTGAAAGTTTATGAAACATAAAATTCAATTTTATATCTAATAGATTAGTTAATTATTTTAAAATTTTGAATATGCTAGAGACTTATTAGACATAAAATTGAATGTTCAATGACCTATTGAACACTTTTCAAGGTTCTAGACTTTTTAAACTTAAACTCGAGACCTTGTTTACTTGAAGAGAATTAAAATCAAGGAATGAGAATGAAAATGCTCATCCTTAATAGTATTTACTAAAATATAGTAATGGAATCAATTGGTGGGACCTATTACTATCAATATGAGAATCTCTACCCATAAAAGGGGTAAACTCCTTCTGGTCAAAATCCTCATCAATCTTATTTTCTGCACCATCACTTTTTTATTAGTTACTTTACAATGTTTACTCTTTCTCTCTCATTTATTAATAACCTACAAATTTTTTTTTTATTAATTATTTAACAACTTTTACCATCTCTTATTTACATTTACTTAAAATTTGAAGGAAAACATGCCAATTGTGCTAAACTATGCTCAATTTGACTAAAATAAAATATTTTTATTTGATAGTATATACAAATAAAATCGATATATATTCTTTTAATACAAATTTATTTTAATATTTATTTAGTTGATGTAATTTTATTTTAGTTAGTTATTATTAGTTGACGTTAAATATATTATTCAAATAAAATCATTATAATAAAATTTTATTTTAGTGAAAGTTGAGGGAATAAACTTTTAATTTAATCTTTATTTTATTAGGGACAAAATCTGATGTGGAGTTAGAAAATGGTGATATTATAGTATCAAAAAATAGAAAACGAAAAACAAAATGATTATTAAATGAGACCTAAGCTTCTCATTTTTTATCATTTGAAGGTTATGTATGTGATTTACTCTTGGTTATTTTTTAGTTTTATTTTTTAATTTTATTCCTATTTTTTTCCTTTTTATAACTATTTCGCTTTTTGTTTTCTATTTTTGAAAATTGTACTTGTTTTCTCATAATTTCTTTACCATGATTTTTATATTTCTTAAGAAAAAAATTGAGTTCTTATCCAAATTCTAAAAATAAAAACTATCTTTTTTAGTTTTAAAATCTAGCTTAGATTTTGAAAACATTTGTAAAAATTAGATTTAAAAAAAAAAGAAAATTATAGGTGAAAATTTTGTTTATAAACTTAATTTTTAAAAAAAAAAATAGTTATCAAATGAGGCCTTAACTTTTCAATTATTTTTCTATCTAAAAACATTATGAAAGTATGGCCAACATGAACATAGCTCGTAATTGACATGTACTCTCAACCAAAAAGTATAAAGTTTGAATCTCCTACCTCAAATGTTGTTGAACTAAAAAAATGAAATTATATACTAAGAAAACATTACTGAAATTAAATGGGAGAGAAAATAATAATAATAAAACATGTCCTTTCAAAAAAAAAAACTTCAAATTATGTCATGTCATCAATTTTTTTTAAACATGTTATCATTCTACTTTTCATTGTTTAACGTGGATAGGGGAGTGCACGGTTTGGTTTGGTCCGATTTTATCTAAAACCGGAAGCCGAATCGAATCCCTCGGTTGTGTTACAATTGAACCGAGAAAACCATCTCTTCATTGGGTTCGGTTCAAACCGAATCACTACGGTTCGGTTCAAAGTGGTTCGATTTCGGTTTTAACCGATCTTCATCCAAATTTGTTCGATACTGAGATAGGACCAAAAAGAAGGTAAAAATGGCAGAGCGTGTCACGAAGATAGGGTAGGCCAAAGGGCGAAAATGGCAAGAAAGATGGCGAAGAAAGTAGTCGACAGTAGCAAAGTGGCGCTTGAAGGAGAAAGAAGTCAACGATTACTAAGAAGTGGGCGGCGACAAAGATGGAGGCACATGAGGGAAAAACACATTGATAATGGAAAATATAGAAGCGCATAAGGAAAAACACATTGGCAACAACACAGACATTGGCGGTGGCATCTGTGAGAGAGGGATTTGAGATGGGGTATGTAAGGGAGAGAGAATTTAGAAGGAGAGTTGAGATTAGAAAGAGAGATTAAAAGATACACCAGTCGGTTCGATTCAGTTTGGTTCAGTTCATCGATTTGGGTCGATTTTTGCACACCTCTAAACATGGGTATAAATTTGATTAAAAATTATGAGATTGCTTCCTAGTTTCTTTACCCATCAGTAATTCTTCTCTCTTGTCTCTCTAACCCTTTGATATCTCTACCATGTTATAAATATCAATAATGATGAAGTCTTAAATTTTTTTAGTGCAACATGAGAAATGGAGGGATTCAAACTTCTAACCGACTTATTGATGAATTTAAGAATGTTTTTGTTAATTTTTATATGGGAAAGAAAAATGATGATTAAATTAATCATAATTATGTAGTAGATTATTTTTTTTTAACTGATTCTAATTTTCTTTTTAAGAAAAACGAAAACGTAAATAAATGCAGTTTGATTTTGATTATAAAAAAAAAAAAACTAAGAGTAATTATGTTAAATAAACGCTTATATATTTGTTTATGAAAAAAATATGAAACAAAAGAAGTTAGCAAACAGGAAAAAGAAAGTTAGAAAATAATGTGACATGTGTATGCATGGTATATATAGACTCTATAAAGCTCTATTTAATAACAAGTTTCCTTTTTATTTTTTATTTTTACATCTAATATTGTTTGGTAGTAGTTATTTTTTCTATCTATATAGTCCATTTAAAAGAATGTTATTGCTTAATTAAGTATTCATGTGGGTTGAAACTCACAATGTCGATGGACTATAGGATGTATCACTACAAAAAAGTTGACTATTTTCGAAGGTCACAACCTTCGAAAAAATACTTAATAGACCTTCGATAAATCTTTTTTCAAAGGTTAATTCAACCTTTGAAAAGTGTCGAAATAAATCCCGTCGAAATTTTTTTTTTCAAAGATTTGTTAACCTTCGAAAATTAATATTTTTCAAAGGTCACATTAACCTTCGAAAATTATTATTTTTTAAAGGCACATGTCTTCAAAAATTGTTAAATTATTTATCGATAATTATTTATTGTCAATTATCTTTTTCGAAGGTTTTTATTATTTTTAAAGGCTTACAATACTACTTTCAAAGATTTTAAAGCCTTCAGAAATACTTCTTTATTGACAGTTGTAAGTCCTTCAAAAAAACCTTTTACAAACATCTTTAGCACTTGAATACAAAACATGCAATTACATAAATAACATCCAATCCGCACTCGAACGAGATCGAAAATTGTTAACAACAGCCACAACACCAACAAAACCACATCATAAATCACAAAATTTAGATTCACACTACTTAGACTAGTTGGTTTGCAGACATAACCAACTTGTTTGTTTGCTAGACATCTAGTCTCACGATACTTAGACTATACCTTAGCTGCACCATTATCAGTAAGATATTGCTTTCCACCAGAATGCCATCCCAATGAGCCATTATGTTGCTGATTACCCCGCCCATTGACTTGATATCTTTGTTTTCCATTTATTTCATCCACCTTTCTTTGAACTGCTGGCTTCAATTCTTCAAGCTCGCTCAAAGCATCCAATAGCCTCTACATAGACATACTAAGTTGATGTAATGCACTAACACAAATGCAGTACTTGTAGTTTACACCGAAGGCAGAATTTACCTTTCTAAAATAATTTTTTTGGGATTTAAGAGTTGTCCCATACTCCCAATGACGAGGTATTGTCTCAGTGACCAAACTGATGCATAAAAAACCAAACGTAATTTAGGGTTATTCTTGATACTTAATGGAACACCTAACATTAACATAATCTAATCGGAAGGGTAGTTAAAGAAAGCCAGCTTCAGTAAATTTTTCTAAACTACAAACTGTCAAACAAACAAAAAAGGAAGACAAATAATGGAGAGAAACCAATCTTTCATTTCTTGAACTGAAAAGTAGATCATGTACTTGCAGACTTATAGCTGACTACAATAATAACTAAAGTAGCTAGTTACAAACTAACTCTAACATACTGGCTAAATCAATTCTGTTAATCTTTTAAAAAACAATTCCAAATACAAATACACATTATACCAAAATGACAGTTAGTGCCCTTAACAATTAAATTATAATTTCTTGAGAACCCGATGACATTAATTTTTGTTTTTTACCTCGAAAATCTCATTAACATGACATAAAGATCAATTATGTTCTTCTCTGCACGAAAGATGTCAGCCTGAAACGTAAAAAATGTGTTAGGCAGTAAATTAAGATAAATGAAAGTGATGCACACCTGAGAAAAATAGCCTTGAAATGTCGATCCGTGCAAGGCGGTCAAATCAACACCATAATAGTTTTGTTGCTGCCAAAAGAGAGCCTCGAAAAAAGAGTAATATATTAAGTTTGTTTTTTTCATTATTATTTTGGACAAATTCAAAAGGATATGCTTAAGTTATCAAGATTAGTTTGAGAGCATTATTGAATTGAAACTTTTAGAATTTTAAGGACCAAAGCGTAAACAAATTTATATTTCAGAGGCAGAAAGTGTACTTAGCCTTGAGAAAATTCATTAAAAGTCTAAACTAGGACAGGCTGATAAACTGCCACAAAGAAACAAAGTTCTTTCAATTTTTGTTACTACTTATGAAATCTTGCAAAACTTGCCCAGAAAATAACAGAAAATGGTTGCTGTTTGTAAATACAAAGATGCACAGAAGCAGACAAAACAATCATCAATTTAGATAAGATAAAGCTCTGTAGCCACGCCGCATAATGAATTTACCAATGCACAAAATATATTCCTTCCATTGTAGTAATAAGATAACTGATGAAACAGCCAAACAAATCATCATAATCCATTGATTAGAATATATTAAGAACCTTCAATCTTAAGAGATTTTACCTTTCCATCACAATGCATATCGATCTTAAAAATGCGCGGTGACGGCACGTTGTCCTTCTTCACAGCTCATCTGCCGATTTCGAAACAAAGAATCGAACCGGTTGCCGTTGCACCCTCTTCCTCCTTAAAACAGCGTCTGGCAAACTTCACGCCTGCGGCCGAGTCGAACGTCGATCCGAAAGACGGCAATGACACCAATTTGGAAAGCGCAGAGTCACAGATCGATTTTCCTCTTCCGATTAAAGAAGATGTAGAAAAGAGAGATCGATTTAGATGGCGGAAGCATTTTCGATTCGGAGTTGATTCTGAGGAAGGAGCCGCATGGCGGATGCGTTAGCACGATGGAGGCCGTCGCGAGTGAAGGGGTGAATATTAAGAAAGCGGAAGCAATTTTGGATCTTGAGCACTCTAATTTGATCAATTTTATCAAACAAAAAACATGCTCAAAACTGGAAAAACAGAGAATAAGAACACAAACCTTTGTAGCTCAATATTCTCTTAATCCTTTGCAAATCTTGGATCACCAACACTACTTGGATCACCACTAGAGTCTTCCCTACTATTCTCAGCCCTTGGAATGGATTGTGGGATCTTTGATTGAGAGAAATTGGGAGAAGAATGAGTAAAGATCTAATTAAAAAAGCTAGAGAGTTTTCTACAAAAATCTCTTGTTTTTCTAATCTCTTCACCTATTGTGTTTCTTCTCTATTTATAGAAAGCCACAAGCTTAGTGAAGAAGCCAATTGAATGAAGATAAACTTCAAACAAGAAGCTTTGTGAAGAAGCCAATTGAAAGAAGATATGCTTCAAACAATAAGCTTGGTGAAGAAGTTATGAACTTGGTCCATATTTCATTTCCAAATGAATTTGAATTATCTTTTAATTTTAATTCAAAATTAATATAAAATTAATTTTAAATTAAAATCAATTTTTAATTAATTAAACAATTTAATTAATTTTAAATAAATATTTAATTTAATATCAAATATCAAATTAAATAATTGGACCAATCCTAATTTCTCAAAACGAACGTTCGAACATGAATCCCTATTCATGTTTTAAACCGAACGAATATTTAAATCATATTTAAATATTTCCACTTCTTTATCATAGTTTAATTCATAATTAAATTATAATACGTTAAGTATATCGCATATAATTAACGTTTACTCCCAAAACCGAATTTGAACAATTCAAATGCTTTTCTCTCAAATTATTCCAAGGCTTAGTCTGAGCTAGTAAGGGGACCTAATGGACCTACATATCATGAGCTCCAACGATACGAGATTAACCGGCCAAACTCTTTAGCCTAGCTAATCAACATTCGTTAACCATCGGGACACTCCACTAAAGCCCAGTGGCTGCACTCTCCTCACTGTAGATATATTTCTGTCCACTCGATATAACCATGATTAGTAAGTCGATCCTTCACTGGTTGTTCGTAATTACAGCTGGGTCAAATAAACCGTTTTACCCCTGTAATTACTTCTTGTTCCTTAAGTCCCATTGATCCTCTAATGAACAATTTGGTTTGTGGTCCAACCAACAAACCGTATCCCTCTCGGGCCAACGAGAGGGTGGGCCCATTGTTCAAGACCTGGAGTCAGTACTTAAGGGAACAACCTCTCTACTAAACCCTAAAGCGGGTAGGAGTGAATTCCATCTCGCATGACTATGTTCCCAACTATCTATCCGGTCTTATCCCCAAAATGGGAGGCTTATTGAGTCGGCGATCTCGGGCCACTCTCACCCATGCAAATCTAAGAATAATCTCGAATAAACAGGAGTTCATAGCACGCTC
Organism: Trichosanthes truncata; assembly: GCA_033996785.1. Taxonomy (NCBI): domain Eukaryota; kingdom Viridiplantae; phylum Streptophyta; class Magnoliopsida; order Cucurbitales; family Cucurbitaceae; genus Trichosanthes; species Trichosanthes truncata. The sequence goes on from JAWPNB010000003.1 coordinate 82,355,341, forward strand.
AGGATTAAGATCGAGTTACCTAGGTCATCGTATGAATATAGTCAGTTAAAACAGTAAACGGAGTTAAAAAGTCTAAGTGACTATTTCGCGGTCCAGTCTTATGCAAACTCATTGCATAGGACGCCCCCACTCGCATGTCTCCACATGAACGATTTAGGATCACATCGTTAGTACTATACAAAGTGGGCCGCGTCCATAGTGTCCCTAGAATAAGGTACCCAGCCTTATCCCTATACTATAGACCGTTTTGGCTATTACTCGAACTTGATCCACTTTTATGTCACACATAAAGTTCAAGTATACATCTTATAGTCAAGGGTTCTTAATTCATTGGATTTGGGTTATAGAATACACAATTCACTTTATTCAATAACACATTTACTGAATAAACCTCAATAACATCTTTATAGTAAAATAGAATATACATTCAGTTTACAAAACCAGGAGTTTTAGGACATAAAACCCAACAGCGAGGTGCTTGAGAATGATGGAAGCGGATGATGGGGCGGAGATTGAGAGGAGATTGATTCGAGTATGGTTAGGTTACAGGTTGGGTTCTTGAAGCCCATGAACCCTAGGCCCAAATTGTTGAAGATGAAGAAGATGAATGAGAGGGGGGATGAAATTGAATGAAATTGTGAATTTGGTCTTAGTTTTAAACACCTTAATATAATTTCGAAGGAGTTTAATGTCTTTTGATAAATGTAATATCTTTTTCAAAGTTTTTTAATAACCTTCAATAAAGAGTAGATATTTATCAAAGGTTCTTAATGTCCTTTGATAAATATAATATCTTTTTCAAAGGTTTTTAAGAACCTTCGATAAAGAGTATATATTTTTCAAAGGTTTTTTAAACACCTTCGATAAAAGATAATATAATTTTTGAAGGATTTTAATGTCCTTTGATAAATGTAATATCTTTTTCAAAGGTTTTTAAGAACCTTCGATAAAGAGTAGATATTTTTCAACATGTCTACAAATTGGGCTTTATTGAATGAGGATACAATGGGTTGGACGGATTAGAAACCAGACTGGTTGATTAGTACTTTAGAGTCATATATTTTTTTTTATTGTAGCCCAATGGGCTTTGTTCAATGATTAATGAAAATTTTCTTCTAAGAAACAAGGGCTTTTTAAACACCTTTAATAAAAAGATAATATAATTTTCGAAGGATTTTAATGTCCTTTGATAAATGTAATATCTTTTTCAAAGATTTTTAATAACCTTCCATAAAGAGTAGTTATTTATCAAAGGTTTTTAAATACCTTTGATAAATGATAATATAATTTTCGAAGGATTTTAATGTCCTTTGATAAATGTAATATCTTTTTCAAAGGCTTTTAAGAACTTTCGATAAAGAGTAGATATTTATCAAAGGTTGTTTAAATACCTTCGATAAAGGATAACATAATTTTCAAAGGTCCTTAATGTTCTTTGATAAATATAATATCTTTTTCAAAGGTTTTTAAAAACCTTCGATAAAGAGTATATATTATAATATAATTTTCGAAGGATTTTAATGTCATTTGATAAATGTAATATCTTTTTCAAAGGTTTTTTAAATACCTTCGATAAATGATAATATAATTTTCAAAGGTTTTTAATGTCCTTTGATAAATATAATATCTTTTTCAAAGGTTTTTAAGAACCTTCGATAAAGAGTATATATTTTTCAAAGGCTTTTTAAATCCCTTCGATAAAAGCTAATATAATTTTCGAAGGATTTTAATTTCCTTTGATAAATGTAATATCTTTTTCAAAGGATTTTTAAATACATTCGATAAATATAATATCTTTTTCAAAGGTTTTTAATAACCTTCGATAAAAAGTAGATATTTTTCGAAGGCTTTTTGAGTTCCTTTGAAAAATATATATCTTTTTCAAAGATTTTTAAAAACCTTTGATAAAAAGTAGATATTTTTCAAAGGCTTTTTAAATACCTTCGATAAATGATAATATATTTTTCAAAGGAATTTAAAAATCCTCCGATAAATACATATCTTTTTCAAAGGTTTTTAACAACCTTTGATGAAAAAGTGGATATTTTTCAAAGGTTTTTTAAATACCTTGGATAAATGCTTATATTTTTCAAAGGTTTTTTATAACCTTCGATAAAAAGTGGTCGAAATAGGCCAATTTTTTTGTAGTGTATGTCTTTGAATTCCTATATTTAAAAACCAAACATGTACTTTACCTCGACTTAGGCTAACTTCTTGTTCGACTAAGGATTGCTTCTGCCTCATCATTCCCATTATAGCACCTAACCTTTCGTCCAACCAAAGGGAAACAACATGTTAGCTCCACATACAACCCTAACTATTTGAGGATATATAGGCAACCCACAACTCTTTTAATTAGGACCAACTTTCACCTTTGACAAATTGAAAGGAACTATGAGGTTAACCGCCACTCAATCATCTTATAACATCATCACCTCACTCACTTACCCTCCACGTACTTTAGAGAAGAGGTTTGGAGATCAAACGCACTATTAGCATGACCAAAAACACTAGGTAGACATGTAGAGAGGGCAACAAGACGAATAGCTAGCTAAGACATCCATAGACGAGTCAATTTCCTCCTATTAATAAGACTTTCAATTGCAAGTTGAGTAATTATGACTTTGACAATTTAGTTTTCTTTATTTTATTTTATCATATTCTAACTTGACATTGAAATGTCTTAATCATCACCACGTCGGTAACAACTTAATTTTAAAAATATTTTTGTAATCTAAGAGAGAATGGAATAAACTAAATATTACAACTCTATTTGATAGTGATTTTTCATTTTATGTCATGTTTTAAAAGTTATATTTGTTTGCGTATCTTTTTTTTTATAAAGATATACTTCAAAAATGATATTTTTAAACTCGTAACTAAAATTTTAAAACTAGAAAAAAAAAAGTAAAAATATGTTTCTTTTTAATTTTTGAATTTTTTATATTTCAAAAAATAATTTAATTGAGTACAAATAAAAAAATAAAAAATAATAATATTAATAAGCAAGATTAAATTTTCAAAGTAAAAAACCAAAATATTTTTGAACAAAATTAAAAAAAAAAGATTGTTATTAATTGGAGTCTTGATTTTTAAGAAATAAAATTTCTCTAGAAATTTTTTAAAATATTTTCTAGAAGTGAATGGCTTGATAAATACACCCACCATAAAAACAAAATGGTTATTTCAAAGGGTTAAATACTATACTATACTATAAATATCAAATTCTCTACTTCCGTGTAAAGTAAAGGGGCCTATCTTACTTTTTAAAAAAAAATAATAATAAAGGGACCTGTCTTAGAGTTAGAGAATATGTTACATTTTGGAAATTATTTGCTATATCTATGAAAAGACCTTTATGGACCTTTACTATTTTAGTTAATGATATGAATGTCTAGCGACCCTTAGCTAGATCATAAAAACGATAAAGGGAAAAAGCATCTAAAAGTACAGGTAGTTCAACTCATTTGAGGGTTTATGAATGTAACAATTCTTAGAGTTTAGAGACGGTTTTTTTATTTTACAATATTTAAGAGCTTAATTGCAAAATTTGGTAAGTTTAAGAGAGTGATTGTAATAATTCCTATAGTTCATGAGTGATTTTTGCAATTTCCAAATATATATACATAGATAAATAGATACATAAGGGTATGTTTGGGAGTGATTTTGGTAAGACCAAAATCACTTTTCTTTAAAAAGATGATGTTTGGCAAAGAGATAAAATTGATTTTGAAAAAATTTAAAATCATTTTAAATTGATTTTTGAGGTATTAGTTGGTAGGTGATTTTGGTTTAGGTGATGGATGGGAAATCACCTCCAAATTTTAACCACATTCTAGCCAGATAGGAAAAGTCCAAAATTGCCCCTATATTTAAGTACACAATTTTCAGCCCTAATCATTTTTGTCTCTAGAAAGCTCCTCTTTCGAAGGCTCTCCTCTTCAGCCCTTAAATGTCTCTCCATTCCAACTTTTGATTTCATCTCTTTCAAATCTCACCATCGTCTTCTTCCTTCAATTTTTCCATTGACAAGAAGATTTTTGTCTCTCTTTGCAATTATCTCCACTGCTATTTTCAGCTTGGCTCTTCCTCTCTTGCCATTCCTCCCAAATTCACAGTCTTGAATTTCGAAATCGTTGTTCCTCCCAAATCCATTGGTTCAAGGGAAACCTCTACCGACAAAGACTAGGTAAATTGAAAGCAAACTTAAGAAAGAGTTTCTGGAAAGGTCATGTGTTTTCCAGAATCGAGATCTTTTTTTTTTTTTGGAACAAATGCTTTTCTAGATTTGCTTGTAAATTTTTGTTTCGTTTCTTTTTTTTTTTCCACTTTTTAGATCAACTTTGACGGTTGTTTTTTTTATTCTTCTTAGATTTGAAGGTGTTGGTTATTACAGACCACCTTCAATCCTCTTCTTTGTAGAAATACTACTTGATTTCTTCATCTTCTTTTTGTTTTTGTTGTTAATTTTGAATTTGGTAAAGAGATTAGGATTGTTTTGATGGATTTCTATGTATTTCTATGGTCTTTGGTTGTTTCGTTCTATTATTTTTAAATAATGACGTCTTGATTTTTTTTAGTATGAAATAATTATATATAATTTTTATAATTAGATATGCAATTCATGATAAAAATGAATTTCAACACATTCTTTTAGAGTAAATAATTACTTAATTAGTAAACAATTGAATAATTGTTTAGTTAAATAATTTTTCAAATGGCCTTTTAGAAATTGTTAATTCTAAAATCACTTTTGAAACCAAACGTTAATAATTTAAAATCATTTCTAATCATATGAAAATCACTTCTAATTATATGAAGATCATTTCAAACCAAACATTAAAATGATTATATGAAAATTAATTTGACAAAATCAATTGCAATTAAACCTCTTTTTTCAAAATCACTAATTCAACAATCATTCCCAAACATGCACTAAGTGATATCAAAATTGAAATTTAGGAAGTGCAAATATGATTTAACTAAACTTTAAATAAGGTTAAATTACAAACTTAGGGGGCGTTTGGGGCTCCAATATTGGTGGGTTTGAGTGGGCTATTTTAGCCCACACCTTGTTTGGGTTGGCTCTTAAAATAAGAGGGGATAATGGTTTTGATTACCCCCGTTCTGCTACAGTGCACGATGTTTATGGTGATACTTGGCATTTTCATTTCCCGAAAACGTTATTCCCTCTCCCTCTCTCTCTCTTCTCTTCCTCTTCCTCTTCATATACTGCATTTTCATTTCTATGATTTCGTCTTCTCCCTCATGCGTTGGCCTTCACCGTTTTTCTCTCTCCCTCATCCCAAACCTGCCAAGCATTGTATCGTTTCTCTAGTTTCATCTTATTTCTCGTGCTTTTCTCTCATTTGCGCAGGTCGCTCAATGGTTTTTGTCCCCTCCCTTTTGCTCTCTAGATCTAGGGTTTCAAAAGTTTCCATATCTGATTTTTTTAACATATCTGAAGGCCTCTTCCCTCCATAATTTCATCAAACGATTTCTAGATCTAGGGCTTTTAGGTTTCTAGATCTGGATTTTTTTACTAGATCTGAAACCCCTTGGACTTCCTTTTTCCCCTCGCCACTTCAAAAAGTAGTGTTCCCTCTCTTGCCGCTTCCTTTCGATTCCATGCATGTTTGATTCCACGATGGAGGTTGGGAGAATGAGGTATGGGACGAACGGAACGCTGTTTTGGAGCTTGGTGGGGGGAGCCAAAACTTCGAAGGTATGTTTTCTTTCCTTTTTTTGGTCGGCCGATGATGAGTCCAACTTGCATGACATAGTTATGCTTTTTATCTTCTCCTCATCTCTGATTTATTGTTGTTTGGTTCTTTGACTACTGATTTTTTATCTCTTCATCATCTCTGATTTATTGTTTTTCGGCTCTTTGACTACTGATTTTTTTTTATCTTCTCCTCATCTCTGATTTATTGTTGTTCGGCTATTTGACTACTAATTTTTTTATCTCATTCCCATCTCTAATTTATTCTTGTTCGGCTCCTTGACAACTGATTTTACTATGTTATTTTTTGTGAGCAATTTAATCTTTGTTGCATTAAACATGGCCTTTGTTCCACATATCATTCTTTGTATGACTTCGTTCAATTGGTTGTTTACTCCTAATTCACACTAATTTCTATCTCTGATTTAGCTCCTGTAGTGTTATACATTTTCGTATGTTTTATTATTCATACTCATGTTATTAATTTTAGTTTCTGTTCTGTTATAACTTTGGTACTATTTTTTTTTTTGTTAGTATGGCCAAATCAAAATTCCCCATGAATGAACTTCATATCTCTGTGGGCTTCTTGTCTATGTTTTTTTGGCTCAATACTCGTGTTGTTGGTTTTGATTTCTTAATATTCTGTATGAGGATTGAGTTTTTGCTTTTCTATTTATTATTATTATTACATTGTTGGGTTTTTCTATCTCTGTTTTTAATATGTTGGGTTTATTGTTACATCTGACCATGATTTGTTTTAGATTGAGTATACTTTTCGAATAAAATGTATTTTTTTTGTTAGTTATTGGTTTATGTTTTTTCATTTTACTTTGCTTTGTTTGTTGTTGTTTTTGATAAAATAATATTTAGTGAATTCAAAATTAAAATGATGATTTTCTTATCACTGAGACCAGTCAATCCTTTCCTGTTTTTTGTGTGCTCTTTGTTGCTACATCTGCCCATGAAAATTTCCTATCTCTAAGTTTTTGCTTTTTTGTGTTCTTTGTGAAATTTACTTTGATTGTGTTGTTATAAATGGGGTGGATATGGCTATGTGTTCATTGAAGTGGGTTGGTATTTGAATGATATGTATTGATGAGTGTGTATTTAAAAAACTCTATTTTTTTAATAAAAATTTGTATTAAAGTGTACTTGTCCAATCCTTGTAATAAATATAATGATTAGGTGCACTTATGATAATAAGTGCACCAATGTGTTTTTCCAACCACCCCCTCCCTTCCCTCTTTAAATAAGTTATCATTTCATTGAAAAGCTTGAGGACAACCCCACTCTCCACACTACTTCTATATAAGGAAATTGGTGAGTCTCCTTTACTCATACATTTCCTTCTTCCATTCTATTTTTTCAAGTTACGAATGAATCCTTCTTCCATTTTTTTTTCACTTACAAATGCATCATGTGTCATGGTTATAGGGTTGGTCTCCTTTCAAATCCTTCACGTTCTCGTCATTGTTGATCGACCATTACCTTCCAAGGTGACGTGTCTTCTTCTTGTATTACATTCATTACAGTCAAGTTAAGTACTAATTTCTATTTTTGGTTTCTTCACAGGTTCAAACTTAGAACATTAGCCTACATTAGTTCGAGGTTTGTTTATTTTAATGCACGAAAATATTCTCTTGTATATTTTATTTGTTCACGAGACTAAGGACATTTGTCTATGTATTTGTTTGTATGTGAACACTCTATTTATTTTTGTATGTATTTCTTTACTGTTTATTTTGTATTTGTTGGACAGTTTTGTTATTTGTGGAAGAATGTTTTTTTTTCTTTGTAAAAAAAACTTCCTCATGTATTCATTGGACATATTTATTTTTTTTGTAAGTCGACTGTAATTTAATTGTATTCATCTATTTTTTTCAACTAGAATGAAAAAAAAAAAAAACTTTCTTGAAATATAATTTGAATTTAACCAAGAATATGTTGTTTGAATAAAATGTTTTAATAGCATTTACCATGATTAGTTAATCACTCTTATTCACATAACATTTTAAGCAAACAACTTTCAGGCATATAATTTGATGAAGCATATAATTTGGATACAAAATATGATGATTTTTTAATGAAACAAAAAAAAAAAATTGAATCTATTTTGGATTTTAAATAAATGATGTTTGAATGAGAAATATCATGATCGAACTTGATTTGTTAATCACGTCAACTAGATAAATAAAATGTCAAATGAAAAGAAAACAAAGGTAATTTTTTTTCGTTAAAACAATATTATGTTTTTTTAAGTAAATGTGTGGTAATTTTTTTTTGTTAAAACAATATTATGTTTTTTTTAAGTAAATGTGTGTGTGTGTGTGTGTGGTTCATTAGTGCAATAATAAAATATATGGTTCATTGGTGCAATTAATTGTTCCTAAACAAAGCATCAATAACCAAGAAAAAAAATATGGCAATTAGTACAATCAATTTTTCATAATATAATCATGTTTTTTTCTTCTTTGAAACTATATTATAAATTTGCCTTTTTTAATGAATATTCTATTTGTTCAAGTATGTTTTCCAACTATCAAAATCAGTTTCAAGTGTGGAGTTGTTTATACTTTTTAAACAAGAGCGTTTTTTTTTTCAAGTCTAGGGATGATTTGCAGTATGTTTTTTCAAGTACAAATCCTAGTCCCAGTAAGCTCTATTTCACTCACTTTTTAAATAATAGTATATTCTCGATTTATTTTAAACCCACAAATCCCAAAACTAACCTACAAACCAACTTAATCCACAAAGTCAAGACTTAACCCTAAACCCAAAACTTCAAAATCAAAACTAAAAAATCAAAACTCCAAACCCTATACATAAAACTTAAAAAACCTAACCATAGACCATTTACATAAAAATTTTAGACCCTAACTCCATACCCTTTACATAAAACTCATTGTTATAAACTTGGTTTCTAATTTATCATGGATTTAATTTAGCATAATTATTTTTTAGATTAAGTTCAAATTGGGCTTAATTAAAATATGAAGCTAAATTAAATTAAATGTTGGACCAATTAACTTGTTCCCAAATTTTGATGGACTCAAATATTCATTGGGTCCAAAATGGAGGAGCCCAATTTAGTTCAACCTCTTCTTGATATGGTGAGACCATTTCTAGAGTCCTTTTCGTGCAGCCCATTTTCTCTTATGTATAGATGATGTATGGGGCATGTGAGATGGGGATTATGATGGATGTATGTGATATACCATTCATTTAAAAAGAATTAGGTTTTAGAAAGAATAGAGAGATAGATCATTCGTGTGGTTGGGGGGCTTATTCTTCTTCTCTTTGTTGTGAGACTTGAGAGAGAGAGGAAAAAATCGATCTAAGATATCGATTGGAGTTCTTCCTTTTTTCCGTGAGGTTCAAGTTGAACGAGAGGGAGAGAAGTGATCGTGAACTTGCTGTCGTTTTTCTGCTGTTTCACAAGCCTTCATTGCCATCCTTGAGCCACCGTTAACGAGGAGTTGCAGTCACCGTTTGAGTGATGCTACAGGTGGAATAAGACCCGTGAAGAGAAGAAGGAAATCAGTTGGTCTAGGACGGTTTCTTCTTCTTGGAGTAAAATCTTTGGGGTCACCAAGGTTGTATTGTTCTCTTTCTGATCTCTATGTTTTTTCCTCTAATTTACTGCATTCTTTCTAAATAATTCGTTTAGATCTATTTTTCTTGCTCAATGTTCTGTAAAATCTTGCTTGAATCTCTAATAATATTGACTCGCAAAGACCTTTAAGACCCTTTGCAAAGTGGAGTAGGTCTATTGACCGAACCACTATAAATTCTTGTGTTTTTCCTCTGTTTTACTGATTTTCTGCACTTTTTTTTCACTAATGTCCAACACCTAAATCCTCATAAAAACTGCTCATAATTACCTCTAATTTGATTAAAAATGACTAAAACTTGGGTTGTGATCTTGGATGATTAATAACACTCATAAACCATAAATATAAAACTTAATACCCTAACATAAAACTTAAAATCCATAAACGAAAAACTAAAAAATCCTAACCATGGACTTGTACTAGGATGGAATTTGATTCACTGACTGTAACTTAAATTTTAGGGTTATGGGGAAATCCAAGTTCTATGTCATCTTCATTGGATGTAACCTTGGGATTTACACATCGTGGATTGAATGCCACCGAGAGGTGAATGGATTTAGTGGAGCGGTCCACAAGTCATATGTAAGCTTTACGGAAGTAGAGTACGCATTTATGTAGTATAAGGTGGCGAAAGACGCTAAATACTCTACAATTAAGCTTGAAGAAGTTGCATGTCGTACACCACACCTGAGTACGGGTCGGGAACCAAGATCACATAGTAACGTGTTACTACTAGTAGGGTTCATTATTGGAATAGTCGTAATGTATAGTTTAGGAATTATGTTCAATAGTAAGTGATTCTCATGTGACCTACAATTTTCGAGGGTAGTAAATAATATATCAATCGTTTGTTTTTCAGGAGCAAAGTTAAATTCTTTCTTATATTATGGACCCACGGGAACTAGTTGCCATATTGGCACCCTTCACCTCAACACAACATCAGTTACGATATTAGACATGTATATGAACGACCATAGGAAAATAGAACATCAATCACCCTTACTCAGACATCACATTAAGCAACTAGCATTCTTCCGACTCATCCACGATTCTGACTTATGTTGTCATGAGAGTACAAGGATGGACAGGAGATGTTTCGCCATACTCTATACCTTACTCAAGACTGCAGGCGGTTTAGTTGGTGCAAAAATCGTAGATCTGGAGGAAATGGTGGCCATGTTCCTGCACATCATAGCTCACGACGTTAAGAATCGTGTAGTTCGTAGGCAATTTGCAAGGTCTGGTGAGACTGTTTCTAGGCATTTCAATTCTGTCCTTAACATAGTGTTGCGGCTACACGATGTACTATTAAAGAAATCAGAACCAATCGCTAACACTTGTACGTATGAGAAATGGAAATGGTTCGAGGTACATATCATTTTTTCATTCACCGATTGTAATCATGATGTGGGGTCCCTAGAGTTCTCCATGTAAAAGAATATTTTCATTTCTTGTGTGATCGCAGAACTATCTGGGTGCATTAGATGGTACGTACATTAAGGTCAATGTCAGTGCCACTGATCGACCAAGGTATAGGATGAGGAAAGGTGACATTGCAACCAATGTGCTTACTGTGTGTGATTGTCACAACCCACCCCAGATTAACACTACCAAACCTAGGATGAGCTGTGATGGCAGTAGACCCCAAAAGTGCAATGGAATCTATTGCCAAATCTTTGTCTCTTTTCTCATTAACTATCTTTAACTATGAATATCTCATAAACAACGCGTTGGAATTTCTCTCTTTACTTACAAACAAATGATATGCAATGACTTGACAAAACTGGTGGCAGACTCTGATTAGCTAACTCTGGTTGAAACTCAAGAGCAACCTGGTGGAAAAATTAAAAACAAAAGAATGAGCTAAAAAGCCCAATGAGTGGTGATTCATAAGAAAATACATTTTCAAGGAAATTATTCTCTTACTAAACATAAGTTCATAACTATGTGAAATAATGCAAATCACAAATAGTTTAGAAACCCTCGACATCATTTTAAGACATTAAAGTCTGTAAATAAACATCTCTTGAAACAACAACTCTTAAGTCAACAATTCTTGAAAACATAAGCACAAGTTCGTAAAAACATAGATAGGGAAATCCGTAATTATAGCTCTGGAAAGCATAAACATAACTAGTGAAATTTATCACCAAATCTGTACCCAAATCTCTATCATACTATGTACCGAGTAATCTCCAGATACATAGCAGAATATATCTCTGTCATACGTGCACGTAGAGCAAACTCTAACATCTGTAATGCATCAGGTCCAGGATTTGGACTAGGATTTGGAATCCGGATTTGGCATCTAATGGCCCCGGCATTCCCCTGCATCCCCTGCGGCCTGAGCACGCTAGCATACTATGGAAACACATTCTCATAGCATATCGGGTAATCACCATGGGTACAAAGATCTAGTGGTTTGAAAACCACTTCCAACATTAGCCTCTTAAATCACAAATCACTTTAAATCATAAAAATTCTTAACTTTTCAAGATCTCAAACTCTTTCTGAAAATTATATATTTCTCTAGATAATTGTTCGTAAACTTGAGAGATTTCTGAAATAACATTAAACATTTATACTTCCTCGAATAATCATCAAATCTCTCAATAATATAATACATTTTCAAAGTCATATTTTCTCTTAAACTACATCTCATGAAATTCATGCATTTCTCAACAAACATTTAAACTCTTCAAACATCTCAATAATCATAAAATATCTCAAATATTTCTCAAATAATAATTTATGCTAAAAGCATAAAATATTGGAATTTCAATACCATTTTTGGAAATTCATAACAATTCTCTAAAAATCTCTTTGCAGTTTCTCTAAATTCACACATAATTATAGAATTCTTAAAAATCTATAATAATAATCAAATAATGAAACAATTCGTAAAATAAACCACTCACAGAAATATCATCGTTAGCTCTTCAGATCATATGCTAGTCCAATTTCTGTCCAATCTGAAATTTTCAATAACCATACCATAGATTATGAATTATTTCCAAGAGAAATAAACATAAACTTCCTATTAATCAACTAAATCAATTTCCAATTTCTTTCTCTTCCATCTTAATCCAAATTCTCAAATTAAACTTTCTCTCTATCATTCCAATAATGTAGACAACATAATTGTCTTTTCTCCAATCAACTAATATTTTCTTCTCTCTCTCTTCCACAATCCATCTTTTTCTTAAAATCAAATAACATTTATTTATTTATTTATTTCCAAACTACCTCTCTCCTCATTTACATCTCTTCCTTTCATATTACAAATTGTCAATAAAATAATGGTTTATCTACTCCAATTCAATTCTCTCTCTCACGTGGGCACCCATCTCAACCATCAAATTCTTCTAATTTCTTTTATTACCAATGTACCTTTAATGATAAAATAATCTATCACCTCTTTTCACTATTCATCATCTTCTTCCTTAAACTCAAAACATTTCTTCCCTTTCACAAATCTACAACTTCCAATCTAGCCCTTTCATTTCTTTCTTTTTATGATTATAAATTTTTCCATTGATCTTTCCACACCAACTATTCCTTTCTTGGAAATTTCTCTCTCTCTAGAATTTATATTGCAATAGTCTACCAAAAACAACATGATTTGCTCATTCACAAATTTCTTCATACAACCAAACCGAGCAAGAACACAATAAATTAGTAAGCCTCATAAAAGCTTTCAAAAAGTAGAAGAAATCAAAGAGATCCACAACATAAATCTCAACCTTTCATGATCATCCTTGTACAAATACCCCACTTTAAAGTGTCAAATACTTCCATATTTCTTAATCTTTCAACTTTCAGAGAAAACAAAACTTACCCCGGCTTGAAATCTTGCCTAATAAACTTCCTCTTCTCATGTAACTCTCCTTCTCTTTCTCTTCCTCTCTCCTTTCTTTTCCTCCTCTCCTTCTCTGTTTTTCGTGAACATCTTTTCTTTTCTCTTTTTTTTTTTTTTTTTTTTTTTCTTTTTAAAACCAAAATAATATGTGTGGCTTGCAATTTATCAAACAAGAATATATGTGGCTTCTTTGAAGCCACACATTATTTATTTTATTTATTATTATTTCAAAAATACACCAAAACCATACATCTTTTCACTTTCCTTTTTCCTTTTTCTTTTAACAAAAATTTACCCCATAAATTTCAATTTACTTTTACTTCCAATTTATTCCAAACTTCTCCTCTTTCAAGACATTTGAAAATCAAATAACTATTATGCCATATAAATATTAGAAATCCAAAATTGGATCTTACAAAATATTACCACCTTTTAAGAATTTCGTCCTCGAAATTCAATCAAGAAGTACATTTGAACTTCACCTTTTCATGTTACAACTTCATTGCACATTTTCTTTTTTCCGAGTTCTCAAAGACATAAAAGAGTGTTATAAAAATATTATCTTCTTTAAGAATTTCGTCCTCGAAATTCAGCCTTGCGAGTGAAGTTAATAACTAAGAATTTTGAACATGTGAGTAGCATTTTTCCTGGGCATAATTTGCTTCCCCATGAAATCTTGCTAACAAATAATCTTATTGCAAAATACATTTTCCTTTTCATCCAAAACTATCACAACTGTATCTCATATGGAACCATAACTCAACTTTATATCATCGTCCATAATCTTATAAGCCTCTCAAATATTGTATGTTATAACAAATTTCCAATTGACGTAATTGTCCCTAATAAATTTGATAACAACCTCGACATTTTATCAACACTCAGTTGAAATTGTGAAAGAAATATGGAGTACATAAAATCATATTCATCCAAAATCATGAGCATCCTTGTCAAAGGTGATTTACGTACTAAAATCAACATATGGTCTCTCTTTGACTTCATATCGAATCACTACACGTACTCTTTCTTAACTTTCATCTTTTCGCTAGTCAATATTATCTTCTCTACAAATAATTTGAGGAAGTTCATGACTTGTCGATTCCTTCTCACCACCTTATTACAACAAGTGGAGTTTTTGTACTTCTTTTCATGCAATGTTTTAGCTGACACCATCTCTATACTCAAATAATAACTCTTGTTATAAGAAAGCTTCACAAGAGAGTAAGGATTATCTCATCTTTCTTTCAATCACCAATAGTTGTGTCACATAACTTCCAAAGTCTAGATATAGTTCTTTCCAATTATCAAACGATTTGGGGTGGATGACTATACTAAAATGTAGCTTGGTACCTAACACTTACTATAAACTAGGCCATGATTGGAAAGGAATCTCAAATTTTTGTCTAACACTTTTTGGCTCTAAGGACTCATTTAAACTGATTATATCATCCATATAGAACTTTGCCAATTTACCAAGGATTTCACAATCTGGATTGATATTGATTAGCAATCTTGACCAACATAATAACCATCAACCAATATAATTTCAATCATAACCACTCTTAATGCAAAGTAAGACCAAATAATAAATCCATCTTGATATGCTTCCATTTCCATTAAAAGTAAGGTAGAGAAATCAAAAGTCTTAGTGACAACTCAAGCATGTAGAAACATATTTTATTTCTCTTACCATATCTTGCTATCAATAATGTTTCTTCAACACTTAGTACATTTGGTACTTCATGAGTGCATATGCTAAGCCAAAATATGAGCTCCCCAAGTATCTCATTTCTTATACTTGGGTGGTTAAATACTCATAACCAATTAAACTTAGTCAAATTCTCATCATCCATAATTCTATCAATCGAAGCAAGTTTTATACTCAACAATTTGCAAATTTGGTTTCTAATTCATAAACTGAAAAATTCTGCATTCAATTGTTTGAAATCACCCCATAAAGAAAATCTAATTGCATCTCTCTTAAACAACTTACCTCCTTGCTTAAGGCACCAATAATAAATTACTTTTTTTTTTTTTTTTTTTTTTTTTTTTTTTTGGGTTAAGTCAATGATACAATCATAATGTTCCTTCAACTTTCGTCATCTTCTCTTACAAAAATTTCATTCTTTCTAGTTAAAGATATTCTTTAATTCTTGTGAATCGTCCATATGTGAAACTTTTCTTCATATAGATAATGTCACTACTCCTTAAGTATCTCATACCTTAAGGCTAATACCATTTTAGTCAATCCTCAATCACAAGTTGGATAATTATGCTTGTGATTCTACACCATTCTGAAACATAAACCATTATCTTTCCATGGTACGTCAAACACAACCAACCTAATGTCCCTGTAGATAACAAGTTATTCACTATGCATTGGAAGTGTTATATTGGAGTGGCAATTAGCATTTTCTTCAAATTTCAATAACTTTGCTCATACTTATTTGCCCATATACATTTCAAATTCTTTCTAATCAAACATATCAGTACAGCATCTATCTTGAATAATCTTCCCATAAAACGGCCAACTCATCCCAAAAGCTATGTACTTCAATAAAAGTTCTAGGTCATCCCATTTAAATCTTGCCTCAATCTTTTGATGATCGAAAATTGTGTCATTTACATTATTCACATCTTTTACAAGATTCATTTGGTCTAGAAACACAACTTGATCAAGCCAAAATGCAAACTTGTTAACCTTAATATATAACCCCTTCATCTTGCAATGTTTGTAGCTTAATATGAGATATCCCACGTGCTCTTCTTTACTTTTAGAATTTGCCAACTTGCCTTTAATGAATACAACCACAATTGTATTATTAAGAATTGAACACTTTGTTTCCAAAATCCATAATTTTGTTGGTTCATTAACTACTAACTTGTATGGTGCTACCCAAAAACTCATCTTACATAGATAGAGTCCTAAAGGCAATTTTTGGTACTTCCATTCCTCAAATATTGGTGGTATCCCAATCGCATAACATTTCAAGAATATGTTGAGATATCTTTGAACTAATCAAGCAAGTCCTCTATTCAGGTAGTGGATACTTACTATGTGCAACCACCTT
This sequence comes from Trichosanthes truncata, assembly GCA_033996785.1. Classification (NCBI taxonomy): domain Eukaryota; kingdom Viridiplantae; phylum Streptophyta; class Magnoliopsida; order Cucurbitales; family Cucurbitaceae; genus Trichosanthes; species Trichosanthes truncata. The sequence goes on from JAWPNB010000003.1 coordinate 82,371,604, forward strand.
ATTCAAATGATTAAAACAATGCACCACCACCTCATAATGTCATCATTTTTCCAACAATTAATACAATTGTACCATCTGATAAGACGTTAGGTCTAATGAAGTCTGCTAATCATCTGACCTGTTAATTGTACTAGCTAAAGAGCCATGTACATTCTCCAATGGTCCTCTAAGCTTCTTCATTTCTAACATATTATTTCAACTCTCATAGTCCTTTTTCTACATACTTTCCATTCATTCTATTTCCTTATCAAAACAGGAGCTTACCTTTTACCCTTTAATACTTCAATATGATCACTGATCTTTGTACTAACTTAAAACACTCATTTTGTATCAAATCTCTCTATATGACCACAAACAAATATTCTTCATAAAAGAATTCCTTGAATTTGCTTTAATTTCTTATTTCAAAGTCTCAATTTCAATTACTCAATTTTTAAAGTCTATTACTTAAACTTCAATTAACTATAAGCTCTTTCTTTGAAATGGAAGTGATAAACACCACTTCTTATCCTTTAAGCATCTTAATACATCAAAAAATTTCCTAACTTTCCCATCATATATCCACTCTTATATGTCTTCATTTTAACAATATATTAACTCCTGTAGTTTCCACTTGCTAAAATTTAAATTTTCCTCAAGTTCTGGAGCATCTTCATTCCAAATGCTACTAACATAAAGTAAATTCACCATCTATATTTTTCTCTTCTCATAGTTGCTTCAACTAATCTCCCAATTACTCTTCACTCTGACTCTATACAATGGTGGACAATATTCCTCATATAAAACCCTTTTTTTTTTTTTTTTGAATTCATTCCAACTAATTTCGTGACCATTTGATCGTTTACTTGTATTTAATTTCCACCAATCCTAAGCCACTTCTTCTAAAAGAAATATAGCAAGGTCTTATCACCTTTTATTTTCAAGGCATTCCATTACCTCTAAATACATTTACAACTTGTCCATCCAGTTTTCTACATCAACTGGATTCGAGGCCCCAGTAAATGGCTTTACTGCCAACTCTATCAATCATTTAATCGTATAGTTTTTCACTTTTTTTTTTTCTTCTATCGTTCGCATCCCCTTGCTCCTTATCTTCTGAGTAACTAATATCTCCAACCAATTCTTCATTCACCATACTTTGCCTACCAGTAGCTCATTGAGTTTCAATTTCTTGTAACATACGTGATCTGCCACCATGACTCATGATTACTTACCATGCATTGCATATCACACACTACATCCACTTACAACTCATGTCATGCAGAATCTTATTGCTCTGATACCAAACTGTCACAACCCACCCCAGATTAACACTACCAAACCTAGGATGAGCTGTGATGGCAGTAGACCCCAAAAGTGCAATGGAATCTATTGCCAAATCTTTGTCTCTTTTCTCATTAACTATCTTTAACTATGAATATCTCATAAACAACGCGTTGGAATTTCTCTCTTTACTTACAAACAAATGATATGCAATGACTTGACAAAACTGGTGGCAGACTCTGATTAGCTAACTCTGGTTGAAACTCAAGAGCAACCTGGTGGAAAAATTAAAAACAAAAGAATGAGCTAAAAAGCCCAATGAGTGGTGATTCATAAGAAAATACATTTTCAAGGAAATTATTCTCTTACTAAACATAAGTTCATAACTATGTGAAATAATGCAAATCACAAATAGTTTAGAAACCCTCGACATCATTTTAAGACATTAAAGTCTGTAAATAAACATCTCTTGAAACAACAACTCTTAAGTCAACAATTCTTGAAAACATAAGCACAAGTTCGTAAAAACATAGATAGGGAAATCCGTAATTATAGCTCTGGAAAGCATAAACATAACTAGTGAAATTTATCACCAAATCTGTACCCAAATCTCTATCATACTATGTACCGAGTAATCTCCAGATACATAGCAGAATATATCTCTGTCATACGTGCACGTAGAGCAAACTCTAACATCTGTAATGCATCAGGTCCAGGATTTGGACTAGGATTTGGAATCCGGATTTGGCATCTAATGGCCCCGGCATTCCCCTGCATCCCCTGCGGCCTGAGCACGCTAGCATACTATGGAAACACATTCTCATAGCATATCGGGTAATCACCATGGGTACAAAGATCTAGTGGTTTGAAAACCACTTCCAACATTAGCCTCTTAAATCACAAATCACTTTAAATCATAAAAATTCTTAACTTTTCAAGATCTCAAACTCTTTCTGAAAATTATATATTTCTCTAGATAATTGTTCGTAAACTTGAGAGATTTCTGAAATAACATTAAACATTTATACTTCCTCGAATAATCATCAAATCTCTCAATAATATAATACATTTTCAAAGTCATATTTTCTCTTAAACTACATCTCATGAAATTCATGCATTTCTCAACAAACATTTAAACTCTTCAAACATCTCAATAATCATAAAATATCTCAAATATTTCTCAAATAATAATTTATGCTAAAAGCATAAAATATTGGAATTTCAATACCATTTTTGGAAATTCATAACAATTCTCTAAAAATCTCTTTGCAGTTTCTCTAAATTCACACATAATTATAGAATTCTTAAAAATCTATAATAATAATCAAATAATGAAACAATTCGTAAAATAAACCACTCACAGAAATATCATCGTTAGCTCTTCAGATCATATGCTAGTCCAATTTCTGTCCAATCTGAAATTTTCAATAACCATACCATAGATTATGAATTATTTCCAAGAGAAATAAACATAAACTTCCTATTAATCAACTAAATCAATTTCCAATTTCTTTCTCTTCCATCTTAATCCAAATTCTCAAATTAAACTTTCTCTCTATCATTCCAATAATGTAGACAACATAATTGTCTTTTCTCCAATCAACTAATATTTTCTTCTCTCTCTCTTCCACAATCCATCTTTTTCTTAAAATCAAATAACATTTATTTATTTATTTATTTCCAAACTACCTCTCTCCTCATTTACATCTCTTCCTTTCATATTACAAATTGTCAATAAAATAATGGTTTATCTACTCCAATTCAATTCTCTCTCTCACGTGGGCACCCATCTCAACCATCAAATTCTTCTAATTTCTTTTATTACCAATGTACCTTTAATGATAAAATAATCTATCACCTCTTTTCACTATTCATCATCTTCTTCCTTAAACTCAAAACATTTCTTCCCTTTCACAAATCTACAACTTCCAATCTAGCCCTTTCATTTCTTTCTTTTTATGATTATAAATTTTTCCATTGATCTTTCCACACCAACTATTCCTTTCTTGGAAATTTCTCTCTCTCTAGAATTTATATTGCAATAGTCTACCAAAAACAACATGATTTGCTCATTCACAAATTTCTTCATACAACCAAACCGAGCAAGAACACAATAAATTAGTAAGCCTCATAAAAGCTTTCAAAAAGTAGAAGAAATCAAAGAGATCCACAACATAAATCTCAACCTTTCATGATCATCCTTGTACAAATACCCCACTTTAAAGTGTCAAATACTTCCATATTTCTTAATCTTTCAACTTTCAGAGAAAACAAAACTTACCCCGGCTTGAAATCTTGCCTAATAAACTTCCTCTTCTCATGTAACTCTCCTTCTCTTTCTCTTCCTCTCTCCTTTCTTTTCCTCCTCTCCTTCTCTGTTTTTCGTGAACATCTTTTCTTTTCTCTTTTTTTTTTTTTTTTTTTTTTCTTTTTAAAACCAAAATAATATGTGTGGCTTGCAATTTATCAAACAAGAATATATGTGGCTTCTTTGAAGCCACACATTATTTATTTTATTTATTATTATTTCAAAAATACACCAAAACCATACATCTTTTCACTTTCCTTTTTCCTTTTTCTTTTAACAAAAATTTACCCCATAAATTTCAATTTACTTTTACTTCCAATTTATTCCAAACTTCTCCTCTTTCAAGACATTTGAAAATCAAATAACTATTATGCCATATAAATATTAGAAATCCAAAATTGGATCTTACAGTGATACTACTGGAGACTTTGTATTCATCTTACTGTTGGGATTTATGCCTTAAAGCCTCGTAATTAATAATTTATTTAATAATTAATAATTATTTTAATTATTTTATTTGCAATATAATATTATCCATTATATGAAAAATCCAAGGTTATTAGTGTAATCTTGAACAGTATGTGGTTGACATGCGAGAGGATCATGTTCAAGAAATAACCTAAAGGGTCATAGTATATGGATAAGGTTGGGTGCCTTATTCTGGTAACACTATTGATACGGCCCACTTTGTAATAGTTACAAATGATTTGATCCAAATCATTTATGTGGAGACATGTGAGTGGGGGTATTTTATACAATGAGTTTGTATAAGACTGGACCACGAAATATTTAATCTCTCTTATAAATCCGTTAATTGAGAAGATTAATATTTCATCAGGATGATCATATGCGACTCGATCTTAATCCTGAGTGAGTTATGAACTCCTGTCTGTGAGGGCTTGTCCTTTGATTTGCATGGGTGAAAGTGGCTTTTGTAGCCGATTCAATATGCCTACTATTTTAGGGACTTGACCAAATAGGGAGTTGGGAACATAATCTCACAAGAAGGAATTCATTCATTCCCATATAGGGTAAGTAGATGAGTAGTTCTCTTAAGTGCTAATTTCGGGACTTGAACAATGGGGCTCTACCCTCTCATTGGCCCGAGAGGGACTTAGTTTATAATTATATTATAAACAAATTGTTCATTAGAGGATAAAGGTGCAAGATGTAATTATAGGGGTAAAACAGACTTTTGACCCAGCTGTAATTACGAACAACTCGTGAAGGATCGACTTGCATGTAGTGATTATATCAATGGACACAACTTATCCTACAGTGCATAAGAGTGCAACTTTAGGTCTATTCTCTCTAGACCTCTTCCTCTCAAATCCCTTGTGGATTTTCTTTCAAGAGGCTCCCACAAGCCTTGGTCCTGTGTTCGAGTCATAGCCAGGAAGACTTTGTGGAAGAGATAAAGATCCGCCAGAAGAATCTCCATATTTGAAAGGTATTTATTGTTTAACCTTAATTTATTGTTTAATTCTAAATAAAATCAAAGAAGATCAAATGCTTTCGCTGCGGGATGAAGAGTTCATTCCTATCACTTACCTGGGTGGGAAGGGTCCGTAGCTGATTCTCGAGTGCTTAGAGATGCAATATCACGAATGAACGGACTGAAAGTTCCAAAGGGTAAATGAGCACTTTCTTAGTTAACCTTCATAATACTAAACAATGGAATAAACGGTCACATTGTACATGATATTATTATCTATGCGATGCTGGGTGTTGGGATTTATGCCCTAAAGTCTCGTAATTAATTATTTATTTAATAATTAATAATTATTTTGATTATTTTATTTGCAATATAATATTATCCATTATATGAAAAATCCAAGGTTATTAGTGTAATTTTGAACAATATGTAGTTGACATACAAGAGGATCGTGTTCAAGAAATAACCTAAAGAGTCATAGTATATGGATAAAGTTGGGTGCCTTATCATGGTAACACTATTGATACTGCCCACTTTGTAATAGTTACAAATGATTTGATCCAAATCATTTATGTGGAGACATGTGAGTAGGGGTATCTTATACAGTGAGTTTGTATAAGACTGGACCACGAAATATTTCATCTCTCTTTATAAATCCGTTAATTGAGAAGATTAATATTTCATTAGGATGATTATATGCGACTTGATCTTAATCCTGAGTGAGTTATGAACTCCTGCCTGTGAGGGCTTGTCCTTTGATTTGCATGAGTGAGAGTGACTTTTATAGCCGATTCAATATGCCTACCATTTTAGGGACTTGACCAAATAAGGAGCTGGGAACATAATCTCACAAGATGGAATTCACTTCTTCCCATATAGGGTAAGTAGATGAGTAGTTCCCTTAAGTGCTGATTTTGGGACTTGAACAATGGGGCCCCACCTTCTCATTGGCTCGAGAGGGACTTAGTTTATAATTAGATTATAAACATATTGTTCATTAGAGAACCAGTGGTACTTAAGGTGCAAGATATAATTATAGGGGTAAAACGGACTTTTGACCCAGCTGTAATTACGAACAACTCGTGAATGATCGACTTGCATGTAATGATTATATCTATGGACACAACTTGTCCTACAGTGCATAAGAGTGCAACTCTAGGTCTATAGTGGAGTGACCTATAGTTAATGAATGAGAATTAATTAATTAAAGAGTTCAATTAATTAATTTTGTATCATTGGAGCTTATAATCTGTAGGTCCATAAGGTCCCATTGCTAGCTCGCAGTAACACTAAAAGATCAATTTAGTTGAAAGAAAATTTTGAAATGTTCAAATTAATATTAATTTGAAGTGTTTAAATTAACATTTAATATATTAGATATATTAAATATAAAAGAGAAAAATATATTTATTGTATTTGATACATTAAATATTAAAATTTGAAATGTTCAAATATCATATTTAATTTGAAGTGTTCAAAATAATATTTAATATATTAGATATATTAAATATAAAAGAGGAAAATATATTTATTGTATTTGATACATTAAATATTAAAATAATTAATGTATATTTGATATATTAAATAAAATATATTTATAGAATTTGAATAAGATTCAAATAAATAAATATCGTATGAGATTTGAATGAGATTCAAATAAATATAAAATATATTTTAATATATTATATATTAAAATATAATATTTTAATTATGGCAAAGATTTTTCATTGGTCTCTATAAATAGGACTCTTGGGTTGAGTCGTTAGACACAACACACATCTCCTAAATAGATAGAATTAGAGAATTCTCTCTAGACCTATTCCTCTCCAATCCCTTGTGGATTTTCTTTCAAGAGGCTCCCACAAGCCTTGGTCTTGTGTTCGAGTCATAGCCAGGAAGACTTTGTGGAAGAGATAAAGATCCGCTAGAAGAATCTCCATATATTTCAAAGTATGTTATGCTTAACCATAATATTATTATTTAATTCTAAATAAACTCAAACCGATTCCTACGCTTCTGCTTGGGTTTAATTAGATTATTCCCTACACTGGGTACCCTAATGCATAGGATTTTTTGGCACCGTATAGAGGTGAACGATACCATCTGTTTGAATGGCATGGAGGAGGAAATGCACTATCGGCTACTCCAAGAGAATTTTTTAACATGAAACATTCTTCTACAAGGAATGTGATTGAGCGGGCATTCAGACTGCTAAAGGGTAGATGGGCCATTCTTCGAGAAAAATCATACTATCCGGTACAAATCCAATGTCGAACTATCACGACGTGTTGCATCCTTCACAACCTTATTAACCGAGAGATGGGAGAAAGTGAGATGAATGATGACTTGGATGAGGTTGACTCAGATTCAGCTACGATTGGGGGAGACCACATCAATTTCATTGAGACATCTAATGAATGGAGCCAGTGAAGAGATACAATAAATGTTTTTTGAATGGGAGTTACGTAATAATTGATGTGTTTTTGTTTTTGTTGTATTAGGACTTTTTCTTTTATGTTGTTGGATGTAATTGAACTAATTGTTGCTTTGGAATCACAATGTTGGACTATAATTAAGTATGTTATGTATTTTAATTCGACAAGCAAACAAACAATCGTCTTACGTTCTAACTAAACCCTATAATGATAAACGTATACATTTTAGTAGAATGTTAGGTGCATCGAGAGCCCCTAAGCACTCATGGGCGAAGCAAGAGGATGCGAAGTTGGTGGAGTGCCTTCTATACTTGGTCCAGTCTGGTGGGTGGAGATCAGACAATGGGACATTCCGACTTGAGTACTTGATACAATTGCAACGTATGATGAGGGAGAGGATACAAGACACTAAAATTCAATCAACCACCATCGATTGCAGGATTCGAACCCTAAAAAAACAATATCATGCGATTGCAGAGATGCTAGGGGCAGGCTGTAGTGGATTTGGTTGGAATGACGAATTTAAATATGTGGAGGTGGAGAAGAAGACTTTCGACGGATGGGTAAATGTAAGGTTGCATAGTCCCTTTATATATAACTGTTATGTGACATTGTATAACATATACTTTTATTTTTATGCAGGGTCATCCGGCTGCAAATGGGTTGCGCAACAAGTCGTTCCCCCACTTTGATGATTTAGCCTTTGTCTTTGGCAAAGATCAGGCTACAAGAGCAGTTGCTGAGACTCCTACGGATATGACATCGAATGTAGGAGAGCATATGGACGAAGATATTCACTTGGACGGATCCTAGGAATACTATGTCCCAATTCCCTCAGTTTCAACCCAAAGAATGGACATGTCTCAAGATGAGATGCATGGAACACCCACGAGTCAAAATAACACAATATGTGCTTCAACATCCAGGGGCAGCAAGGAAACGATTTCATTATCACTCTGAGATGGTTGATGTGGTACGAGATGCTATGGATGTCAATTCGTCTCACTTAAAGATGATTGCATAGTGGCCCAAAGAGAAGCGTGCAGTGGAGGTCTAAGTACGCTCATCAATTGTGGCCCACCTATACAATATCCCAGAGTTGGATAATCGGGCAAAAACACAGGTTATGAATATCCTTTTTCGCGATGTCCTAACGTCAGAAAGCTTCTTGTTTGTTCCTCTAGAGTTGCAACTGGAATACTGCCGAATCCTCATCGAGAAAAACGTCTGATCCCTTCTTCAGAAAAATTATCTTATTTTTGTTTGAAGTATGTATGTAGTATCATATTCTTTTGTGCCATCCTAGTAGTGGCTCATGATTGACAATTCTCACTTGTAGAAATTTTTTTTTTATGTACCTAGGGAGATAGATATCATGTTGCAGTAGTACAACTCCAAACATGGAGATTATGTAAGGAATGGTAACACTTCTTTTGTGCAACTCAAACTCTAAACTAGTCAAAGTATGGAACAAATTTTTGTATTTCAATTTTGAAAAATTGAAATTTTAATATAACATTACTTGTGCAATCCAAAAAATGTTAAAAAAAAAAAAAATTGTCAGCGTAAACCCAACATTCAAAACTCCATGTTATAATAATATGTACCCCAAACACAGACTATTATAACCCACAGACTATTATAACCAATTTTGTGCCCCAAACAGCCCCTTATTTCTAATAATACGTTAGTCGTTTTAATTGATTTATATATGAAAGTTTAGTTTAGTTTTTTTTTTTTTTTAGAGGGAAAGTTTAGGATTTTAATTGATTTTTATCACTAAAACTTCATAGAGGACCAAAACAAGATGTTGAAACTTTAAAATTCTTTTTGTGCAAAAAGTACAAAATTGTCCTCCATGATCCATCCAAGGGATGGCAGCATAGCAATAGCTAGCCTGCAACATGCCTGGCAACACATGCCATTATTTAAGGCGTTTCTGTAGTTATAGAATTAATCCAGGAACATTTTCGTAAAATTGCGAAAGGACTTTTCAATCTCAAATGTCTATAAATACCACCCCCTCCTTCAATTCCATTCCTTATTCTTCAATTCGACCAGCGAGACGATTACAACAGGAAACAATAATCCCTCGCAATTCGATCAGCGAATCAGGTACGACCTTGTTCTCTCTTCTCTTAGGGTTCGTAGTTTTAGGGTTTTTGTTAAGCTTTCAATTGGCAGATTGTGTGCTTTTTTCTTACTGCCTGCAACCTAGGGTTCTACTCGTTGTCGTATTCTGTGGTGGACTTCCCGTTGTGCAAATTTGGACGTTCTTTGCGTTTTTCGTTGCTGTTGGTTTTTCTTTGATTTGAATATGTTTCTTTTCTTGGTGGTTGGAGAATAGAATTGCTGGGATATTATGCGTGAAATTGAGTAATTGGTGGCGTGGTGCTGCTCTTATTGAATTTGGGAGACGTTGATTGAGTAACTTTTTTCAATTCTATCTGTGGCAAGAATGGGATTTTCCGGGTTTTTTTTAGTTATTATTTGCTTTTGATTCTTTCCATAGTCGATGAATTTCTAGGATTTTGTAGGGAAGTGAAACTTGCATCTCTTTTATGGTTTTTTCCTTAATTGCGGTCGTTCATGAATATAAATGTTTTGGAATAATGAGGATGGATGGTGAATTTGAGTTTTAATGTGTGGGGATTGGTCACTTATTGACTGCTTGATATGCTCGAAAGATCTAGTCTTTATACCCTTTCAAGTTTCATTACAACGCTCATTTTGAAGACTGATTGATGGTGATATTGTTTATGGATGTGGACAGCCTCACGCCACAAGAAATGGGGAAAAGAAAGTCAAGAGCAAAGCCCCCACCTAAGAAGAGAATGGACAAGCTTGATACTGTTTTTAGCTGCCCCTTCTGCAATCATGGGACCAGTGTGGAATGTCGCATGTAAGTTTGTATTTGATTCCTTTTGGGTTATAGTAACAACTAACACGTGAGGGAGGGATTTGTTTGAGGGATTTTAGCATTTCGAGGAACAAGGAAAAAGATGGAAGAGTGAATATGTATAATATCATTAACTTGTCTTATGGATTAGTCTCTCTGTCTAGGTGCCTCATTTGTTTTGCATTGTGACGAGGGTGTTTGTATGGTTTTAGTGATATGAAGAACCTGATTGGGGAAGCCTCCTGTAGGATTTGCCAAGAAGGCTTTAGCACAACCATTACGGGTATTCTCTTCAAATCTCTTATTCTACGAGTGTTTGCTTTGTGTTCACTATCTGTTGTGCGTGTTTCAATTTATGCTTTATTTTATGACGTGATTGAAGCAATTTAGGATTTTTTTTAGAACATTTTTCCATGGATACTTTATGTTCTACTGGGGAGTAGTTTTTCTTTGGTCTGAACCCTAAATAGGCGCATGGGGGTATTCTAATGAACCCCATTTTCTCTGTGCACAGAATAGATATATGTATGGAAGATTTCTTTTGCAGTTGTCCCGCCGTCTATCATGACTAGATTTTTGTTCCTGTTGTAGGGAAGTTTATTAAATGAAAATGCGTCCAAGTGTATTAATTCGTCTCTAATCCAGGGCATACAAACTGTTTTCATTAGTCTGTCTGTGGATAAATTAAGTTGCACTAATATATCTTTTCTTTTCTTTTCTTTTTCAGCCTTGACTGAGCCAATAGACATGTAAGTAAGAATTGAACGCAACCAGTTTTTGTCAATATTGATGCTCTATAGTGCTTCGTTGATATGATGTTATTTTGATCAGATATAGCGAATGGATCGATGAATGTGAGCGGGTCAACAACCTTGAAGACGATGGTGCCTAGGGGGATCAATTGGGGAAGGTTGACGCTTCTCTAGGAAAAGAAGCGAAGCTGGCTAGTTCGAAGTTCCTTTTATGAATCTAAGTTAAGAGAGGGTCTTATTGGTAGAGGTATAACACCACTCTTACCCTCATAGCAGTATAGACAAGTATGTATGTACAGTAGTATGTTGTAACGGCTTGCACTTTGACTTAATGACGAATTTTACGTACCTGTAACTTTCTTTCCTGATTTTGAATCTCGAATCTTGTGGACACGAAAAGTAAAATGTTAATGCGAATTTTCTTCTATGTCCGGATGGAAAGTCGGGTTCATCCTGAACCCTATTCCTTGATAATTTCGAATAATTCGAGCTTTTTGTAAATGAAATATTAAAGGATGTTTTATTTTATTTTTTGTGTTGATGGTTTTATTTTCATCATAGACTTTTTAAGTTCTACTTTTTAAATTCTGCTACACTGAATTGCTTAAAGATGAAAAGGAAGTTGAGTATTTTTTATAATCGAAGGCGATGGAAGGAGCTGTAAATTGTTTGAAACTAAGACCTTTGAAGTCTCTTTTACATTGATACTCTGTTTTTTGAAGTATTTTACATCGGTACTGTTAATTGGTTAAATTTTTGGATGTTTGGCTCATGGTTAGGCTTATGTAATTTCAGGTTCATTATTCGAGCCCTACATTTGATAGGTAGATTTGTAAACTTAGGTTACAAAAATTAAGGTTCCGATTGATAACTATTTGATTTTTGGTTTTGATGTTTATTTTTTACAATTTCTTATCATGGTTTTTATCTTTTTTAAGTAAATATTTGAATTTTTAGTCAAATCTCAAAAACAATTTTTTTTTTAAAAACTATGCTTTTTTCTTTTCTTTTTTTTTTTTTTTCAAAATTTAGCTTGGATTTTGAAAACATTTATTAAAGGTAGATAACAAAGCAAATAGTGTTTATAAGTTTAATTTTAAAAAACAAAAAATTAAATGGCCTTCATGGTCTAAGGATTTCATTCTTATACATGTTGATTTTTCTTAAACTCTATAAACTTTAACCCAACTAAGACACCTATGGTTAAGGCTTGTGCTTCTTCTTTAGAGGTTGAAGATTTAGATTTTTGTCTCCTTATTGGTTGTAATTAAAAAAAGCTATAAATAAGTTATAAAATGATTTCATAGTGTTGGTTGTAATTTAAAAAAACTGTAAATAAGTTGTAAAATGTTTTGTGTGTTGCCTATGTTTTATGGTAATACTTATTCTTTTAGGCCTTGTTTGATAATCATTTATTTGTTTTGTTATCTACTTTTTACACGTGTTTTCAAAAATCAAGTCCAATTTTGAAAATTAAAAAAAAATAGTTTTTGAAAACTCATGGTAGATAAATGATGAAAAAACAAGTACAATTTTCAAAAGCAAAAAACTAAATAGTTATCAAATGAGACCTAAATAATTTGATAATGATTTTTAGATATTTGGATGAAGGACTTTTAATGTGTCCTTTATTTAATTTTTTTCAGATAGTTTCAGCATATAATTTAGTACTCTCAAAAAGGAAAAAAAAAAAAAAGCATATGGTTTGATTTCCTCCCTCAAGGTTTTATTTCCCTCATTAATTTTTTATTTTCTTCTCTCGAATCAAATAATCGGATGAAATGAGTAATATTTTGGTTACATGACAATCCTTATCTTGATTACAACAATGACCTTTAATAATGCAGCGATCTTTTTTAACTTTAGTGATAATCTTTTTAATAATGGTATGAAGATTTTTAATAATTTATAGATATTTGGTGTAGATACTATACTAAATAGGGCCATGAAAAATACCTATATAGAAAATTAGCGACGTGGCTAATATGCACCTAGTTTAACTGACATAAACTTTGTATTCTCAACTTAAGAGATCAGAAGTTTGAATCCCACACCTCTCGTATCGTAAAAATAATAATAATAAAAAAATAATAGTGGTGTGTGTATTTAGTACACCCGTGAAAAAAAAAATGCTCATGGCGCCCACCCACTTTCTTAAATTTTCAGCATCTCCCATATTTAATTGAGAAATGCACTAATACCATTCACACGTTTCCCTTCTTATCAAATACCTTTCCTTTTGCAAATCTTATCAAAACGAAAAATGTATTTACTTCTCAGAAACTTGTTATTTTGTTTTTGAAAATTTAACTAATATTTTGAAAATGTTTTTATAAAATATAATTTTAAACAAAAACAAAAAAAAAAATTAAGTAGTGAATAATTAACTCTTTAGAAAAAATAAAACAAAATGTTCTTAAATGATATCTAAAAATATTTAGATGATGAAGATGGCAACAATAATAATAATAACACTTATACGTGCCAGGCCATTTGTTAATATAATGAATGAATCAATTCAAATAAAAAAAAAAGAGTCAATTTAATTTTCGAATATAATACTAAAATAATCATTCAACTACCCAAAATCATATTTTTAGATGGGATGTTTGGACAAGTCTCAAAATACTTAAGGCAACACATGTTCGTGTAATAAAAATACGAATGTTTCAAAATATTAAAATTGACATGTCCGACACTGGTATGTATATGAATGAAGGTTTTACAATCTCATATAGTTATATGCCATCATGAAGAGTCAGAGAAACTCGAGAAACCTTGAATGACAACAAACACATATGAGACCAAATCAAATTTATGGTCAAACCCTATGATCGACGACACATCTCTCTCATCAAGTATTTATGAAACAACATCCAAAATATAAGGAAAAAAATTTATGCATAGTCAAAGACCCCAAAACACAAATAATTGAGAATATAGAGTTAAATAGATCCATCAAGGTGAGAGTTTGAAAAAACCAATCTAATGCTAAAACCTAAATAAGAAAATGCTGAGATTTGGGTTTTTTTCTTTTTTAAGGTACACAATTTTGATATTTGGTACGGAATCACCTGGGCGTTTTGTTTTGCCCCCGAAAACTATGAATTTTGGGCTTAAAACTTCCTTTTTTTTTCCTCTCTATCTCTCATCATATATATATATATATATATATATGTATACATTCATTTATATTCTCGCTCAAAGATTTCCCAAAATAACGAATTTCTGTAGACGGGATCTTCAATTCTGATTTTTTCCCGGTACTTTTTCTCAGTTTCTCTCTTTGATTCTGCGATAGCGACGGCGAAATCAGAGAAACACACACAGGGAAAGCTTTAGCTTATGGGTCGGCCTCCCAGCAATGGAGGCCCTGCCTTCCGCTTCACTGCTTCCGAGGTTTTTCTCCGCTTATTCTTCTTTTCCCTCTTTTCTTTGTTTTTTCTCTTTTCTTATTGTGAATGATGCGTTTGTGATGCATGTTTGATGTTCGAGTTGGAAATTTTTCTGGGTCAGTTCAATTCCTGTATCTATTGGCTTGATTGGTTTTCTCTTTTTGAAATTGTGTTTACTGATTCTTGTGCTTGTTTTGTTTGTTTTTTTTTTCTTTACATTGGTCTTCCATGGAGGATTCTAATTGTGTTCTTTTGAACTGATTGGTTGTTATTCTGTTTTCTTACTTTCTTTTTCCTTCCATTTCTTGTTCCACTGGTAATTGTGTTTTTCCCCTTTTGAATTACGACGCCCCGTTCCCCAATTATTACTTCTGGAATTTGTTTGGTTTAATTGCATAGAGTTGATGCAATGGTTAGTTTAGGTAGCTGCATTTAGATAAGGACTGCAGAGAGGGGGACTGTGGGGCCTCCTTGATAACGATAATTTGGAAGAAGAGTGCCATTTTCAGTCACCCTTTACATTTTTACGTTTTGGTGACAGAAAATTTGAAGTTTCTGGGAGTTGAACTTTTGGAGCACGGGTTTTGGTGAAGTTTGTTTCAGACCCAAATGAAATAGATCTAACCATCCAAATTTGAGTGGAAATTGTGTTGACCCTCCTTTTCAAACGGAACAGTTTAGATTCTTTTGGCCTTTTGCAATTCAACCTGCAAGAAGTTAATTAGTTTTGCCGCTGGGTTTTTTTTATTCTACAAGAAAGTACGTTCTTGATAAGGAAATGAAAATGATTTTAAGCAAATGAAGTTTTATTTTTCTTGCTTTAAGGCTACTACTATAGGTGTTTCTGGGCTTAGTAATCAAATGGAGTACACTTCCTTGAAACTTCCGGTGATGTAACATTCGGTTCTTATTTTTACTAAGGTTGCAGAGATGGAGGCTATATTGCAAGGACACAATAATACAATGCCAGCTCGGGAAGTTCTTGTTGCCCTTGCTGAAAAGTTCAGGTGGACATTCAGCAGTAGCTTACTGTAACTTTTATAGGATTTGAATCTCTTTTTGTGTGTGTGTGTTTTAAAAGGCAGGATGGAATAGTGAAAAGAATAATTTGTTTATGTTGTTGTAGTGAATCAGTAGAACGGAAAGGGAAGATTGCTGTGCAAATGAAGCAAGTATGGTGGCTTCTGTTCTGTACTTGACCTTGATATGATAGGTAGTGGTGTTTTGCTAAGTGTTATAATCATTTCGTAGGTTTGGAATTGGTTCCAGAATAGACGATATGCCATCAGAGCAAAGACAACCAAGGCTCCTGGGAAGTTAACTGTCTCTCCAATTGTCCAAATCGAGTCAACTCCTGTGAGAAATGTGCCTCAAACCATAGTTGTTCCTGCTCCCGCACCAGTAGGTATTAAAAAAAAATTGTTTTGTTTTATAAGTTTTTAAATATTTTTATTTTCTTATCCTATTTTTTCTTTTTTATTATACGTTTGCTATTAGCTTATTGATACAAAATCTATCCTAGTAGTAGAATGGTGTTTTTAAAGCCTCTGTCTGGGCTACCATCGTTATTTCAAAACTTTTCCTCTTTTGGTTGCTAGTTGTGGGGAAGAGGTATATGTGGAGGCTTGGGAGGTTTTATGGCCTTTAATCTTCATTTTAATTTCTGTCCTTATGAAATTACTATGAAAAAACAAATTGCAAAGTGTGCTGCTAGCAAGTTCCCTGTATTTAAACGATTCTACTCTGTACAAAGAGCAGTATGGTGTATTTTTTTAATGCCAGGGTATATTGCACGAGTATTGTTTTTTCAATTGGAACATATTGTTTATGGTATTCCAACAAAAAGTTAGTATGGTCTTGATACACCTTATTCCATAATATTGTTGTAGTTAATTTAAATCTCCAAATATATTTTAAAAAGAAAATTGAACCTATCCCATGATGGTTCTCAATGCAAGCTTTCTCAGTCCTACGAGTCTCAAGTATTAGAAATCCATGATATATTGTTTTTTCTTTAAATCGTGCATTGACCGTGTTTATATCCTATGAAGAACTATAATTTTTAGAATGACATGGTATGGAAAGCTATGAAGCACGGATACTTTAGTTTGGATAGCGTGTGAACAAATTGGATGTGTGCAAACACTTATTGGACATGTGCTGAACACTTGACACATGTTGGACGCTTGTGAATATATGTCAGAGTCAAGCGATTTTTGGACACTTGAACTAAAGTGTTCAATTTTTTGTTTATTTATTTATTTTTTAAAAAAGTGGACATGAGAAGAAGTATAAGAGAAAAATAATAAATTTTGAGAGGTAATATCAAACTTGATTTTATGCATATAAGTGGATAAGGATTATTGATTCTAGATTTTCCTTTTTAAGATGATTCATATTTAAACATGTTAAGTTTGTTTTTGGGCATTTTTTGGTTTTTTTAATATAAGCTATTTGTATCATTAAAACTAATATGCAATTGCTAAGTACTCAAAGTATGTATCTTTTTTTTTTTTTTAGTTCAACAAGATGTGGGGGTGGGTATCCACAAAGTACGTATCTTATTGGCATCGACATCTTTTAATTTTTCATTCAATTTCTGTGCCAAATTCCAGGCTCTGCAAAGGGTACTCCAGAAAATCCGTTGTCGGAATTTGAAGCTAAATCTGGGAGGGATGGTGCATGGTTAGTATTGCTTGTCTACAAATATGGGAATTTTGGTGTGAATTAGCTGGTCTCCCTGCTTTAGGATGATAAGCTTCTTCATGATAGGTGTAGATGAACAATTGGGATATCATACATACATACACATGCTTTCATAACATAAGAAATTAATAATTGATTCTTTTTAACTGTTCATGATATGTTCAGGTATGACGTTGCTACCTTTTTATCCCATAGATCTGTGGAAAGTGGTGACCCGGTAATTTTGCGCTCATTCCCTTGCATGCAAGTTATTATTTAAGGAAACATTATGTTGCCTTTCTTTTCTCTTCAACCTATTTTCTGTTCGCTTATTCATGCATGAATTATTTATGCTTTTATCATTAAAAACGAACATGTAAGTATTAAGCCAAATAATTCTTGTACGGCCACTTTCTCCATTTATATGAAAACATTACAATATGTGGTCGTACTCCAAGGGATGAAAAATTCCACTGTCTTCTATCCCAACGCTTGGGCCTAATGTCAAGGGCCTCTGGATTCATTACCGTGGTCGTGGATTCAAAATCTTTTGGATCACATTCTCAATCCTATTGAGTTTTCTAAGTATTTTATGATGTATGGTTAGGTGTGGTTTCAAACTAAAACAGAAATTAGAATTACGTGGTTTTGGGGTATTACAGAGAAGGAATTGCAAAATTGTCTATTTTGACTTGTGAGAGTTAATTTTGCCCTGGATTTTTCTTTCCGCAATCCCTTTCTTCCTCCCTACCTTTGAGTTTGCAGTATTTAATGTTAAGCACAACACCTTATCTGGCCAATATTTTGGTGATTCCCTAGAATGGTCCAAGATCTGCAGTTGATTGTAACTCAAAAGTTTGTCTCCAATTTTTTTTGTTCAACAAATGTTGGGATAGGTATTTGATCCTTGAACTTTGGAGGAAGGAGTAGATGTCTTAATCGCTAAGCTATGGTCATGATTTGTAAAGAAATTAGATGCTTTGATTTGTTTGCTTTCATCTGACTCCCTGTATTACCTAAAAATTGTTGTTTGTCAGGAAGTACTAGTTAGATTTGCTGGTTTTGGATCAGAGGAAGATGAGTGGGTTAATATCCGACGGAACATTAGACCTCGTTCTCTACCTTGTGAATCATCAGAATGTGTGGCAGTTCTTCCAGGCGATCTCATCTTATGCTTTCAGGTAAAAGCTTTTATTTTCCCTTCTCCAGACTTCCAGTATTTAAAGTGAGGCCTTTCCATCACCTTCTTACAATCAATACAGGATAATCTCTTTTACTAGGTCTTTCTATATTAGACATAATTCATGACTACCTTGTAAAACCACTCCCCTAAGTGGAGCACGCAATGATCTTTTAACGTTCTCCCTGAAAAACTCAACAGCAGCACACTACCAGTTGTTATTGCAAAACCTTTCTTATGAGAAATTTCATGATCTTCAAAATTTTCAGGAGGGTAAAGAGCAGGCACTTTACTTTGATGCCCATGTGCTTGATACACAAAGAAGAAGACATGATGTACGAGGTTGTCGCTGCAGGTTTTTAGTCCGTTATGATCATGATCAATCTGAGGTGTGTATCTTCTTCAGGTTCTTTTGGTTGTTTCTATTCAGTATAGCTCTGCTAGCCCCAACATCGGCTTTTTTTTTTTTTGGGGGGGGGGGGGGGGGTTGATTCAATCAACACAAACATCACATCAACATAACCATTATTTTGTTCGTTGACATCATGAGTTTTGCATTGCACTAGAAGAAATGAATCTCTTTTTCTGTATAATTTTGTTCATGTTAATTTCACATCACATGAGCTGAAGACTTTAGCTTTTGATGTGGGGAAAAGTTGGAAATTAAGAGCTTCATTAATGATAGCTGCTGTAAGTTCTCTTTTCAATTCAAAAGAAAGTAATCACTCTTCTCTTTCTTTGGAGTTGTAGGGAGCAGGTTGGGTAGTTGGTTTTCGTAGGGTTGATTGGTTCATAGTTATAACAAGGGAGAATTGTGTTATTGAGTGCTTAAATATAAGTCAAAACAGATGGTTAAATTAAAAGTTCCATCTCATGTCCTTCCGATAGAATTATGATTCAGTTGTTCGTTAGATTTCAGCCGGGAGTGGAAAATAATAGTAAAGGATGTAACAACCTTTCATAATATGTTCGTCCCAAAAAATTTATGATATATGCATTATACCAGCAAACTTGGAGCACGTACCAATATCATCAGGCAAAATATCTTTGTTTTGTTTGTGACAGCATACAAACTCAGTATCTGTTTTTAGGTATTCTGATGATGATGATTATGTTTTTTTCTCTGATTCTTGCAAATTGATCGTGAAAAGTAGGTTTGTATATGACTTGTTTATCTTTCTCTTTTTTTAAACAAAACTGCAGGAATTGTGATATTTACACAAACGTTTAACTTAATCAGGCACTGAATGCTGTTGAGGATTTCTATAATTGACTTGGCTTGCTCTAAATTAATGTTAGGAAATTGTTCAGTTGAGAAAGATTTGCCGTCGGCCCGAGACAGATTACAGGTTGCAACAGCTTCATGCTGTAAATGAAGCAGCATCGATCGAGCCCTCAAAGTCTGGCATGGATTCTGTACTGGTCAGCGGTCAGAGGATAAGTTTCGAGGCAACACAAAAGCCACTCAACAAGGATGCAACCATCGTTATACCAAATGCAATTTCCAATATAAATGTCCATGCCCAACCTAGTATTCAGGAAGCAAGGAATACTGGAACTAACAGTGCCCCAACCGCATTCAACTCTGGTAATCCCGCAGGTAGCTCTGCATTCTCGAGCGGTATTGTGACAAGCTCTGTTTCTGGTGGATCAGCGGACAATGTGTCTGATGGGAAGTTACTAAGTTGATTATGGAAATTTTTTTTGTCCATCAGTCTAATTTTAACTGAAACTATCAATTTAAAATTTTGCCTGACTCGTTTATTTAGGATGAGTAAATACCTAGCGAAGTCTGTTTTTTGCCCCATGTTTCAAAGTTATAGGTTCCCATCCACTTGCTGTGAATGCTGAATGTTCTTGACGGATGAAAAATGCAGGAGTCACACCTCGATTGTAGTATCAAACAGGTCAGAGGCATCATCTCTCTTGTTTTCCTTTTTTCTTCTCTGCTTAGCCAAACATGGGTCTACACTTCACATACTGACTGATGATATATAGTTTACTGCTTAGTTTTCCCTTAGAGATTTGCTGACTACCAAATTTAAAAATGATATCGGTACAGTCGAAAAGGGATGCTCTTCAAATTTTTTGAATGCCATGTGAAAACTGGACTTGTTTGTGTACCTTTTGCTGAAGGGCAGTCTACACAGATTATCAGTAGTAGTTATCTTATTTCGTCTTTCTGTTCTCCTGTCTTTCGTGACCCTTTTAGGATCTCTATTTAGGGATATCAATGAGGAATGAGGTAGTTAGGGGCTAAGGAATGATTTGATTAGCCACGTAATGGGTTTAGGATTGAGGACTGATTGAATATAGGGACAGAGAAACCATTTCCGTCTTTGAAAATTAGAATAAAGGAAGGGAAAGTTCCTCTTAACTTCATGATAATGGAAGAAACTCTGTTCTGTTCAAGACGAGTCCTTTCAAACTCCCGCTCTCTTGGATTTGAGGTGACTCGACTCGAGCCCTTTTACTAGGCAGGTGTAGGGGGGAGCAATACCCCGTCTTAGTTTGTCATAATTTGTCATAATTTGAAAACTGCCCTTTTACTAGGCAGGTGTAGGGTGGAGCAATACCCCGTCTTAGTTTGTCATAATTCGAAAACTATATATAAAATACTTAAGATTTGGTAGTTTTTTTGTAATCTGCCCTCCCCTAAAATTTTTCTCCTCAAGAAAATTTCTAGTTCCCCGCCCCTATGCAAGGGTTGATCATTTTTTTTTTCTTTTAATAAGAAAACTAGGTATGTAAGGTTATGTTTGAGAGTGCTTTTGATTTAGTTGTTTTCGTAAAATTATTTTGGTTAAAAGTACTTTTTACTACCAAATCATTTGGTATTTTTATTTTACACTTGAAAGTGCAGTTGAGGTGCTTCATGCTCAATTATTAGGTTAAAAATACTCTACAAGTGTTCTCTCACAAAACATTATAAAAGGTGTTTATTTATTTATTTATTTTTAATCTTTGCTTCTAACAAGACTTCTCTGTTACCATAAACATGATAATTTTGAGTGGAAGTACTTTTGAACATGCCACTAGCTCTTCTAAACATAGCCTAAGTAACTCAATGGGCGATACTTTACGTTGAATAATTATCGAATCAATTGGTGATACCCTATTATTATCCGTATCACCAACTATGCTCTCCCACGGATAATAAACCATCTTTCTCGCTTTCACTTTTTTCCCAACCGATCGCGAGGATTCTAGGAAATTTTGACATTTTTATCTTTCAAGGTCTTTCATTCTTGTGAAGGTTCAACAGTGCCTCCTGAGGAGAAAAAGGAGTGTGTTCCTAAAGTGTGGTTTTTTGCAAGATTTAAGAATAAATTTTTACCAACTGAACCATCACTAGTTAATTATGAATCTTACCAATATGTCATTATCATGTACAGTAATTTTCTTTTTCAAATGTTAATTCTTTCTGCTTATATATTGTGAACAATAATCATTGGCTTTAACATTTTATCATATATCAATTTTTCACATCTTATTATGAGTAATAGTTTTTCAAATTGGAGGCATGACTTTCATATTGTGCAGCTGGGGCAAGAGAATTTGTAGTTGTTTGTGTAGTTGCACCATTTTAATTTTGAATTGCCTGAATTTGATAATATATAAGTGGTTATACTAATAAATAAAAATTTCCAGACCAATATTTAAATTGCAACAAGAGCAAGTGTACACATCATATTGCAAACTTTATTATATGATGTGAAATGTTATGATTCTGTAGTAGTAGCACAATTATTGAAGTATTAACATTGGGAGTGAAGTTAATATTTGGTGAAATTATAAGTTAAATCGACCCTTTGCATTATGGAAAATTACAAAAAGAAAAAACTTGAAAAATAAATTGAGAAATTGGCCTAAACAAATATCGAATAGGCTAACATCAATGAGTTGGATAGTTTGATGTATCTATTTAATTATTATTATTATTATTTGTTTTGAGTTCAACAACATTTGGGAGTGAGGGGATTTGAACCCAGGCCTCATGGTCATAAGCACATATTATATGCTAGTTGAATTATACTTTTGTTGGCATGTATCTATTTAATTTAAAGATCATGTAAAATTGAATTAATGAATACTTATTTGTCAAAGTTGGTTTGGTTCGGTTTAGTTTAAGAGTTTTATTAAGGTTTAGAAATTATTTTTGTTTCTTAACGTTCATACTTGTTCCATTTTGATCCTAAAACAAATAGTCCATAAACCTAGCATAAAAAGTAATTTCAATCCTTGTCAATAATGTTATAAATTTACTAATGGAAACTTACAATTACACTTTTTGTTATTCATTTACCTAATGAGTTGATGTCTATTTGGGCAAATATTTGGAACCCTTACGTAGTATGTTAGAATTCTGATGTCTAGTTAAATTTGAATGTCTAGGTAAAATGAATTTACATTTGGTTAAATAATTAATGAAAAATGAATAGTTTCATGCAAAGTATGAAGTTTAAAATAAAATATTGGTTAAATTATGCAAAATATCTTTGAATTTTGAGGTTGGTTTAATTATGCCTTTAGTTTTGAAAAGATTCGTCAACCCTCAAACATTGAAATTTTTCCAAAAAGCAATTCAAGAGTTTTTTTGTTAAAACAATGGATGTAAATTGACTTGACAGCTGATATGTAAAAATTGAAAGGTATAAGTGAAATTATTTACAACATTCTTATAAATTGTCATGGTAGAGGATGTGTAAAAATTAATTTTAATAATGGTAATGATATCTCGTGCGTTAAAATGAATGGTAAAAATGATTTTAATCTTCTATATAGTTAAAATTGGGTTGTATGATGTCATATATGTATTTCAATTTTTACACATTAGCTGTCGTGTTAATTTTCGTACATCATTTTAATGGAAAACTTTCAAATGTTTTTTTTTAGAATAAATGCAAAATTCAAAGGTTAAAATAAAACTTTTCAAAATCTATCAACATAACTGAAATCTACTCTAGAGTGAGAAGCATTTTGTATAACTTAACTTAAAATATTTGAAACTTGAGAAATTGAAATAAATTTTCACAATATTTAAATCTTATGGTAAACAAATTTAAATTACAAATATGTTGAATTGAGTTTAGTTTCTTATGTTTGTGTCATTTTTAAAAAAAATTCATTTCCTTTGTTTTAGTTCTACAATATTTGGGGTGGGGAGATTTAAATCTCTAACCTCTTGATTGAAGGTAATATGTCTTAATCAGTTGAATTATGTTTAGATTGACAATTTTGTCCTTATATCGATTAAAATTTTCAATTTCATTCCTTATTCATCACATTTTTTCCCCAATCCCCTAACTATCACCAAATCTTAAAATAGAAAAAAAAAAAGAAAAAAGAAAAAAGAAGAAGATGATGTGTGAACTTAAAAAACTTTAAAAGAATATATCTTAGGGCTTGTTTGGGTTACCTTTTAATTCAAGTGTTTTTCAAAAGTTCATTTTTTTAAAGCATTTTTTATAAAAACTATTTAGAATTAAAACACTCGTATGTTTGGTTACATTTGCTTTACAATCAAAATGTCTCTACTAATGTCAAATTACTACAAAGAACGATTATTAAACACTATGAACTAATAAGTTCAAATTTGTAATTAAAACATTATGATAGATCGACTAACACCGGCCACTGCCGTAGTGGTAGTTGGAGTGATCATCGATAGTGGTTGCTGTAGTAGGCGACAGTGGTGGTCGTCGATATGGTCACTGATGGTGTGAGGGATAGTGTGAGGGCATTTTGGTCATTTTAATATATCATGAAAATTTAGGAGGAATTCCAAGTTAAACACCTAAAAACCTTTTTTCTATAATTTGGTTTTAAGTGTTTCACCCAAAATAATTTATTTCTCAAACTCATTTAAAAAAAAAAAAATCATTTTGAGTAGGTGCCAAACACTTCAAATCTTGTTAAAATGATTTTTTTTTTTTTTAAATAAACACTTGAAAAGACAATCCAAACGACCCTTATTTATAGGTTAAAGAACACTTTTTGTTCATGAACTTTCATTAAAGTAACAATTTTATCTTTTAACTTTAGTTTGTAACAACTTAGTTCCTAAAATTTAGTATGTAATAATTTAGTCCCTATAAGTCAAATTTGTAACAATTAATTCTTACCGTGAAAAATTTCATCAAAATTAAGTGTCAATTTTTATTATGGAACGACTTAGTCTTTGTAGTGTATACGCACATTTGGTCCCTAATTAGTTTATCGATCTACATACATAAGAAATTCCATTAAAACTTAATAATATTTTTCATGACAGAGACAAAATTGTTACAAATTTGAAAGTATAGGGACTAAATTGTTATATACTAATGTTCAAGGACTAAATTGTTACCAACTAAAATTTAGGGATTAAATTGTTACTTTCATGAAAGTTTAGAAATTAAAAGTATTTTTTTTTACCCTTATTTGTATGAGGCTGCTAGTAGATGGTATAGTAACATTTTTAGTGACTCCATTTTTATCTAAACAAGTTATTTGCTAATATGAGTATAACTCTAATAGTCAAATTATCTCTACTTCTACTCGAAGTGTTAAACTTCAAATCCTTACCCACATGTGATGTAGTATTGTTAAAAAAAAAAAAAAGAAGAAAAGAAGCTATTTCTGGTCAAGAAGGTGATTACGAGTTAGTTTATATAAACTAGGTAGGTTTTCGATTTTATGGTCAAATGTATGTGTTTCATCAAATTATACACATGAGTACTTTCAACTCAATCAACAAAATATATTTTTACAATCCGAGCGTAGTTTAATGGATCAAACATCTATTATCATCTTAAAGATTGATGGTTCGATTCCTACCCTTATAATTATTGACCTAAGAAATCTAAACAACCAATATCAAAATTATGAAGAAAAAAAAAAAGGCAAAAATGTCTAATTAGACATTAGAAATTTCAAATTTATTTCAACAGAAACCTACTTATAAAATTTTTAAGGGGGTGTTTGATTCCCTGAAATGAGGAGTATGGGTTTGTTTAAACAAACTCATGTTTGGTTGACAGTTTTGTTAACCCAAGTTTGCTATAGTACATACTATTCTACCCCTCAAGTTTACTACAGTGCTTTATCTTACTCACTAGGTTTGTTACAGTACTTTATTTATACTCTCCAAGTTTGCTACAATACATATTTTGTCTTTAATCATGCTTTTAAAATGCATTAAATTTTTAATAAAAATATATTAGTTAAATAAAAAAAATTAATTAATGATAATTTTATAATAAATAAGTAAATAATTTTAGTTCAAATTTCGAATAGTAATAATTAATTCATAAACCGATATGTCATCTTTGTTATACTTCATGTTTTAGAGCAATTATAATGATAAATTTATAAGAAGGAATTTCTTTGTATTTTGTTCCTACGTTGACAAATATTAGAAAAAAATAATTACAAAACTAATTAAATATTTATTTTACAAAATAATTATTCAAAAAGTGTTCAGATTAACAATAATATTAAAAAATAAATTATTCATTTACAAAGTAATAGTTCCTAATTCAAAAAAAAACTTATTACTATATTTTAAATTCCAAACCACACACGTTATATAAACCTAAATTTAATACGTCAATTTCCATTTGATAAAAAAAAAAGTCTATTTCTCTACATCCACAACTTTTCTAAGCTCATTTTCTTGTGAAAATGTAAAAACATGTTATCATATTCAATTAAAGACATAATATTTGTAAAATTAATTAATCAAACTATTTTGGTTAGTGTAACTTGAAGTTAACCTTATGTATTAGTTAAATATAGAAAGTTAAATTCAATAATAGTTTTGATAATAAGTCATAAATAATTTTTGTTAGCACAATAGGTTATAAATTATTAAATAAACAATTGATAATATTTTCTTTATGGTTAATTTTACGTTAGATATATTTGCATAAAAAATATTGTTTATATTTATTCATACTTTGGTAAATAGTTTGAAAATATTTTCATGAACAATTAAATATTTATTGTATAAAATAATTATTGAAAGAAGATTGAGTGGACAAATATATTAATTTTATTTATTTATTATTAAAGTAATACTCTCTAATTTCATAATAAAAGTTAGTGTTAATATATAGTTTTTATTATTTTAATTAAATAATTTCTATTATTTATTACAAATTTTAAATTTACCAATCAAATACACTTTTAATGAACTCAAGTATAACAAATTAAAATTCAAACACAAACTTAACAAAACTCAAATTTGATATCATTCAAACTGATTTAATAAATTCAGACTTAACAAAACTATTTTTGACATAATAAATTTAGACTTAATAACTCGAGGCTTAATAAACCTAAGTTTAACAAATCTCCCAACCAAACGAACCTAAGGTTTTGAGTTCGTTCTGGTGGCAAACTCTCATAAACCCATTTCTTCATCACTGCGCGGATGGAAATACAGACACGTCCACCTTCCTCTCTCTCTCTCTCCAAATCTCCTTCTCTCTCTCTTTCTTCCACTCTGATTCAATTTGCTCTCAAGCAAAGCAACAATGCGAGCTCTACTGCGATGTCGCAGCTCTAAATTCGAACGTGGATCGCCTTTTCTTGCTGGGTTTAGAAGCATCGTCACCACTTGCAGAGCCGTGGTTCTACCCCGCTTCGGTGGTCCGGAGGTGCTCCACCTCAGGCCCGACGTTGAGGTCCCCAATCTCAAGCCCAATGAGGTTCTTGTCAGCGCCCGT
The DNA here is from genome assembly GCA_033996785.1 of Trichosanthes truncata. Lineage (NCBI taxonomy): Eukaryota > Viridiplantae > Streptophyta > Magnoliopsida > Cucurbitales > Cucurbitaceae > Trichosanthes > Trichosanthes truncata. The sequence goes on from JAWPNB010000003.1 coordinate 82,398,667, forward strand.
GCTGTTTCCATCAACCCGCTTGATACCCGAGTGAGATTTCTTTGCCTTACTCTTTTTTGCGTCTTCCTGTCTTAGAGCTGATGGAGTCTTGAAGCCAATCGGTGTGTCTTCTTAAATGGGTAGTATTGTGAATGAGTGTTTGTTTTCTTAATTTCACTGTTCTTGGTAATTTTTATAGCGAAGTGGTTGTTCTGAATTTGATATGACTTGAGGTGGACTTCTTTTTACTTCTTGTTTTTTGGACTTCTTTTAACTTCTTTTTGGTTAAGTAATGAGTATCCCAAGATTTGACCAAAGAGAAGAAGAAAACCATAAGAATTTAACTGGTTGATTGTTGAATGTGATGTTGGGTGGTCATCGTTGTATATTCTGCTATATGAACTTACTTGTTATCCCATTTGAACCTTGTTTTTGTATTCTTTATTAGGTTGGTTAACTGCATTCCTTTGAAATCTTGATTCTCTATTTGATTTTGAAACTTAAATGCATTTTAATTTTTGGGGTTTTATTTTTTCCCAGATGCGATCGGGTTATGGTCGTTCAATCTTTGAACCACTTTTACCGGTAATTTTGGGCCGTGATATCAGTGGTGAAGTTGCAGCTGTTGGTTCTTCGGTTCGGTCAGTAAGTGTTGGAGAAGAAGTTTTTGGTGCTTTGCATCCAACTGCTGTGAGGGGTACTTACGCTGATTATGCAATACTTTCAGAAGATGAATTAAGTGCTAAACCAGTGTCATTTACACATGTGGTAATCATTGAAGTGCTTCATGATTTCTGCTGAAGATTTTTCTACTGTTCTTTTTGTTCTCTTGTTGCTTTGCATATATATATATATATATATTTTGATCTTTCCTTGATACTTTGCATATTAATGTTCCAATTACCTATTCTACTATCCTTGTTTAGCCTACCTAATCAACTTATTCATCCTGAAAACTTTTGTGTGGCTGAAAGTTTCTACGTGGTTATGCTGGAAGTTCCTACTATCCTTGTTTCTTCTTCAACTTTTATTTGGGCAAATTTGTTTGATAAATTCAGATGTAACTCTCGAGACTTGAAATGTTAGGAATCTTGTTAGGGGCGTATTAATCATTAACTTGAAAGTTTGTTAGAGTGAATATAGTTATAAACAGAGTTAGTTTGGGAGAGTTAGAGATTAGGCAAATATTGAATTATGAATAGTGGGAGAGGACTGAACCTCTTGAATGCTTAGTATGCCTTTGTATGTTTTCGGAATTGTTAGGGATACAAATAGCATGTTTCGATAATTTTCCCTTTCAAATTCTGGTTCTTATCATAAATGACATAGCCCACCCCTGCATCTAAAATTTCAAGATTATACAAAGAAATCTTTATTCTTCCAAAAGTTGTCAAATAGAAGAGATTATCATTTGAATTTTAATTAAATGTTCAGATCACTAATTCTAATTAAGAAACTAACCCAGCAAACTTCTAAATAAATAAACTAACAACTTCTAAAAGCAATTAACAAGCTAATTCCACAAACGCCAAATTTTAACAGAAAATTATAAAATTACTCTTTTCCTACCACACCAAATCTTCCCCTTGTCGTGAAGTTCAAAAGGTGGTATATAAGAAGGCAGCATGCAAGGAAGCCTGAAGGCAGCATGAAGGAACTTCAGGAGCTTGAACTCTTTCATCTTCAGCAAACAATTCAGCTAAATCTTAAAGGATGTCTCCATCTATCTTCAGTTCTCTCCGGACATCAAATTCCCCATCAAAAGCAAGAAAAATTTTCTTGCTCTAATTGTTGGCCCTATCTAAAAATCTTCTTGATTACCTGAGATTATTCTAGGCTGTATAATCTCTTCAGTCTTCCCTACCAATTACAGGGTTGCCAACGTGTAAAACTTTCTCATCTCAGAAGCCCGCAGTCTCTTCTGATTTTTTTCTTTGAACATACAAGCTCCAAATTACCAAGTTCATCCGATTTTGTTTCACAAGATACTTGAAACTTACTGTTTCAGCATTTCCCAAATGGATTCATACCCAAGCTGTTCCTTCTGAAGAAATCCTGTAATGCAAAAACTCTCTAACTTATGGTGTATTTTGAACAGTTGCATAGATCATTGACTTCAAAAATCACACAAGAGATTTCATTGTTTGAGAGGGTGCAAATGGTTTCACTCAATAATCCGAAGCTTTTTGAACTTATTCTTGACCAAGAAACATGATTCACTGGCACAAAAATGATTTAGTCATGAGGTTCATCCAAGTTTTATCCAATAACTGTAAGAAGTTATGGGATAAACCCAAATTTCCATAATTAATATAAAAATCAGCTTCGTCTTCTTTTGGATTCTATAAAATGGGTGGGTTTTGTTGTTGATAAATTTTGTGTGAATCATGCCGAAGGAGTGATGACAGTGTTCCTCACATTCCTTTGAACTTTTCTTGAATGTTTTCAACCCACAAAATAGTTAGATTCTTGATTTACAATGGATGGATGGTAAAGACTTTGGTCATATTCTATTTTTCAAGGACTCAAGGTTTTGTGGATTGAGATCAAAGTTTGGTGGATGTCCTTAGGTTTTTTCTTGTGTAGAGGTGAACCTTTCTCGTAGTCCCTAGAGGTTTATTATTCAATGATTGATATCAAGCATAGTATCATGAAGCTTGTTTTTGCAATCTTTGTCATTAAGGCTTTTCTGCCTTTGTTGGTTGACACTCAATTAGCCTTAGGCAGGAACATTGCTTTGATACCAAATGATGCAGCCTAACATCTAATCTCTAAGATCATTCAAAGAAATTTTTATTCATTCAAAAGTTGTCAAATACAAAATGGTGTTTTAGTGTGTTGTCGATTCTTATGGAAAACTTGTATCATTTGATAATGCCATGTGAATGGCTAGAAGCATGTGAAATGTTTCTAACCCAATAGGAACTTGATTCGAAACTATCATATGTCCAAGGTCTAATATTGAAATAATGTTAGAGGTTTTTCTTGACTTTGTCCTTGTCAACAAACAACCTGTCCTTCTATCTAAAGAGAATATAAACTAACTAATGAAGCAATTATGTCTAATAAGAAACAGAACTAGCAAAAGGGCTGTCGTTTTCAGCTATAATCCAACAAACAAACTCAATACTACTAAAACTAAGCTAATCCAACTAACAACTCAATACTACTAAAACAAAGTTATCTATATCTTACCGTACTGTATCAAGCAATCTTCTAAAAATGTAAAAGGTTTGTCATTTTCTGTTTTGGTATAGAAAAGGGTTGCCATTTTCAGCTAAAGGAGAGAATGATTATTCCTTTTTGTATGTGTTAGGGAATGGATGGGTTGAGGTGTCGAGCAATGACCGTCCCTTTGATTACTTAAGTGAAAAGGTTTGGTTGGATGAGAATTTCTCCTTCCCAAATTGACTGAGAATATGATTATGGTTCTTAACAAGTATTGCAATTGAAAATTTTGGTTGGATGAGCATTGACCGTCCCTTTGATCTTAAGTGAGAAGAAATTAATCACTTTTCAGCACTATGATTATGGTTCTTAACAAGTATTGCAATTGAAAATTTTGATTTCAAATTTATCGGGACAGTGTTATTGTTAAAAGAGATGCTACTGCATGTAATTAATCATTAGAGTCTTGATTGAGTTAAATAACTTTGTGTTAGATTGTTGGTTGGTTAGATTTTGGTTAACTAAATCACTCTACAACTAGATTATATCAGTTACTTGGTTTTTCATTTCACATAGCTTTTATCCTTGTATTTTTATGACAGAAACAGTTCATTTATGAAAGATAGGACTAGCAAACCTACTCCTACATCCTACCTAATAAAAAAGGATTTTTCCCTGCTTTTTTACTTCATTTTGTAAATCCTTTGTTCTATCAGGAAGCAAGTGCCATTCCTTTTGCTGCATTGACTGCATGGCGGGCTCTAAAAAGTACTGCTAAAATCTCGGAGGGGTATGTTTACTTTGTTCTGTTAGTTTCATGTTTTGTCCTGACTAAATATATTAAAGCTTCTCCTGCAAGGCACATATTTGAATTTTGTTGATTTATGCTATCCTTTTGGCACATTTTCTAATATTCATGATAATTGTATTTCATTTTTGAATTACACTCTGATCTCACTGTCCCTTGTATTGAAATTATATTAAATAATCTTCTTTGTAGTTTGCATTTTCTTTTACAGGATTCTTTCTGGTGATTTTCCTTAAAATTGGATCTCCTTTGGTGGCAGGCAACAGGTATTGGTAATTGGCGGTGGAGGAGCTGTAGGATTTTCTGCAGTTCAGCTTTCAGTTGCTTCAGGCTGCCATGTTACAACTACGTGTGGAAGTCAAAGTATAGATAAATTACTAGCAGCGGGTGCTGAGCAGGCAATCGACTATACTACTGAGGTGGGTTCATACACTAGCCAGTCTGGTCCTAACCATTTCTATTTACCGCCTTGCCACTGTTATTGGATTGCAATGGGTAGTTTTGCATTTGGAAGCTGGGAGCTTGAATGGATTTTTTACATGATTGTTTATAGGGCATTGAATTCGTAATAAAGGGGAAATTTGATGCCGTTTTGGATACGATTGGTGCGCCAGATACGGAAAGACTTGGCATCAATCTTTTGAAGAGAGGTGGACACTATATGACACTTCAGGTATGGAGCTATATGCTAACCAGTCTTTCTCGAAGTAATTGAAGTGCTCTTGACATTCATGCTTCTAATTCCCATTTGCTTAGGGCGAGGCTGCATCATTGAGTGATAGATATGGGCTAGTTCTCGGGCTTCCTATTGCTACAAGTGTACTGGTGAAGAAACAGTTACAGTATAGATTCTCTCATGGAATTGGTAATAATCGAACGTTTGTGTATTTCACCTGGTATATTATTTGCTTAAAAGATAATATCAGAAGTGTCTAATTACATTTTTGTCATTATGTTCCTTCCTCCTGCTTGAGTTTTCCCTCCCTATCACTTTATATGCGAATAAGGATGGTCAGAATGCATACCGTGATACCAGTAATATAGATAATATTTTAAACAAATTTAGTCTCCTAGCTTCATGTGCTTAAGTTTCTTCTTCTTTTTCCCTGTTTAATTTGTTTTCTTGAGCTTAAGTTGTTAAAAAAGCAAGTTTCTTATAATCAAATTTTTAAGCCCTTGTAGAAGTTGAAGAGTCCTACTGTAGTACAGTTGCCATGTGCAATCTATATCTGACGTGGATTATGAATACTAGGACCAATCCTATGATGTTGCTACAAATTTACATATTCCTTTATTTGTTTTGGAGGACCATTACTTATTATTTTTCTTGACCAATGCCTCGGAGGTTACAAGTAAGATGATTGCTGTGTTTCCCAATTCATGTAAAAATCTTGCTTTGGAAGCATATATGTGAAGTTAAAAAGTATATACCCATCTGACATGAGTACAGCTTTTCATCGGCTCAGATTCAAAAAATGCATCTTTTCTGAAATCTTACCAAGTCTGTAACCTCTGTTCAATAGTAATTTGTTCTTTGATCTCTATTATGTTATCTAGTTCATAGTTCCAGTTCCTTTGACTAGAAAATCTTTTACGGTTACAACATATGCATATAATGTCCTAGATGCACTTTATTCAACTCTTCTGGAAACTGCATTTGTCTGTTTATGGCCATTTTTTCAATGCAAATATAATTTTCTAAATTATCTTAAACAGTGCCATCCAATGCTTCAAGGTGAATCAGAGTATCAGACTGTAAAACAAATATCTATATCATATGCTCCTGTTGTTTAATTGTTGTTTCTGTTGTTCCTTTTGTTGTTTTAGAGTATTGGTGGACATACATGAGGGCAGATTCTGAAGGTTTACACGAGATCAGGAGGCTATGTGAAGCTGGAAAGCTGAAAATACCGGTCGAGAAAACGTTTCCCATCACACAAGTAAGAGAGGCTCATGAGGCGAAGGATACGAACCTCATTCCTGGTAAAGTGGTGCTAGAGCTCGATTGATGAAAAATCTCTTGATATACTTCATGTATACTTGATTTGTTGGCTCACATGCATTAAATCCTGTAAATAATTTCCTCAGATTTTAGCATCAATGTTGCTTTGGAACTTTACAGGATGTGAAAGTTTTATACGTTTTAGATTTACTTTGCAACCTGTAAAAGCTTGAGAATGTATTCCTGATGTCGATTAACTGCAAAGTCATATACCTTTTTCTAGATTTTGCCAGATTAGAGAAGTGGAAAAAGTTAAAAAGAGAGATTCTATTTGGCCTGCTGTTAGACACTACAGTGTTTCTTAATCATGAATAAGAAATTTCATTTCTACTTCTCCTATTGTTGCAATTCCTCCATAATGATGGCTCATGATGGTAGAGCTGCAATGGAATGCTTAAAAAAAACTGCAATGGAATGTCAAAGGGAAAATGTAGCAGTAAGTGACAGCGACAATTATATGTTTCTGTTTGCCTTTTGAGCTAATAAAACATATGTTGAAATTTCTTGGTCCCCTCTTGATTGAAGGGATGTTTAGCTTACAAATTAGATCTGCTCAGTCTAAAATTGAGTCTAAAATTAAGAGAAGAGCTATGTTTGTTAGGTAGGTTTACTTATCTTAGAATACGAGTTTACTAATTTCATGTATTATATTTAGTTAGGTTATACATGGAAACCCAACTTAATGAAACTTAAATTTGGCTTCGTCACCGAAGTCCAAAGAGAAACATAGAATCTAACAAGGGATCAAATGTTTTGGATTTCATTCATATGTACAATTCAATCACAAATTTTTTACCCCAAACTTCTTAAGCTTTTAGAAAAGAGTCAACTATTCTTTAAAAGTTAAATAAAGCCTTATGAGCTTAATTCAATTGCCAGGCTCACAAAGTTTAACTAATTATATCATTTAGGAGAATTTTAAATATTTTTGCTATTTCTTAGTACACTTTTCAAATTGTTTTATCTCTCATGTGAATAAGACTCGAGTTAGATTGGAATATCTATATCATATCATCTCTAGCAAAGTTCTTAATTCTAACTACCATGATTTGTAATGAATTGTGGTGGTTGAAGGCTGAATTTGGACAATGCATGCCAAAAGAGCTCTAGCCACAAGGTCCTCCTTGGTTCAATTGAAGACGAGGTCAAAATTGGATATTATAGTTGACGAACGGAAAGATGATGTGGCAACTACGTTGCTAATTGTATTTTGTTGACTTAGTAGAATATAATAATCTAAATTTTCTTTTGGTGACCAAACAATAACGTGGCCTTTCTCTCTCCCTCCTTTCTTCTCCTTCATGATTGTTATGTTGCCCTCAAAGTTCCTAATCCACCTACTGCTAGCCATAGAGGTCGTTCCAAATCTAGAATGAAGGACCTATGTCCCAAAAAGGTCATTCTAGATGTGGAATAACCTTCGTTCCATAAGGTTGGTCTAGATGGAACACAAAAATGAAGTTCCTCCCTTTACTCAGATTTGACGTTAGTGATGACGACTAATTAGCAAAGATGATATGGCTAGCAAGAAGGGAGATGGTGGCGGTGACATCCGTCGGAGGAGGAGGAGAGAGAAAAACACAATCAACAAATTAACCGTCACATCATCTTTTTGTTAGTCAACTAGTGATCAAATGAGTTCAAAGACTATTTAGAATATTTTTTTTTCAAACTTCAGTGAATAAAGCATCCCTTTTGAAATTTCAAATACCAAAAGTGTATTTTGCATAAAAATATTTTCTATTTTCAAATTTCAAATACCAAAAGTGTATTTTACATTAAAAATATTTTCTATTTTCTTATAAAATCCGTATTTAATTAATGAGAATAACATAATTCTTTCCCTATTTTTCATTCTAAAAATGCGTACTTTTCAATATATTTCTCTTACTTAGTTAATTTTATTATTTAAAAAAAAAACCCAAAGAATTTTCATGAATAGGAAACTCAATCATCTGTTTGGAATTCTCTGAATTTGCCTCAAGATCCCAACATTGAAGGATAGAGCAGGGACCAACAGGATATCTTTGATCCTATCATGGTCCATTGTGATCCTACCATGTTTTGTTGTGTTCTCTAATTAAGACCCATCAAATTTAATGGTTAAACATCACTTTCAACATAATCCAAACAACCCCAAGCCAAAAAAAAAAAAAAAAAAAAAAACTCAACTAGTTTTTTCTATTTTGTTTACTCCAACAATATATAGAAGTGATGATTCAAACCTCTAATCTTTTAGTCAAAGGTATTTGTCTTAACCAGTTAACCTATGCTTAGGTTGACAAATATTTTTTTTCAGTTCAACACAATTGTAGATGTGGGAGATTGAACAATTATCGACCTTTAGGATGATAATTGGTGTTTTATCCATTGAGTTATGTCCGAATTGACTTAAGTTGACAACTAATTTTTCTAGTTGTCATATCTACCAATACTAATAATTCTCTACCTATCATTGTTGTTCTTAAATCTATTGTGGAACACACACATATATATATTTTCATTAATATTTAGATTTATGAGAGTCATGATAAAGTAGAGAGATTACAACAACAAGGCACAAGTGGAGATGCCTTCTAAGTCTCAATCTTTGTCTCCTTTATGTCTTTATCTCACTTTATTTTTAAATAGATAAGATTATAATATATAATGGAGATTGTATTTTTATTTCATTTATTTTTAATTTTATAAAAGAAATCTTTGATTGCTTCATAATTTATTTGTTTGTTCTATCATGATTAAAACTAAACTTGTAGTTCTTTTTAAAAAAAAATGAATTAGAAAGGTGAAATGAAATGAAATCCACTTTTATGTGATAATCAACAATATTTTTCCCTCCAACGTATAAGGGAAGACTTCTCTCTTTACAAGCCCTTGAGTTTATCTCTCGAATCTACTTTCTTTATAGTAAAGTAAAAGTATTTCTTTTTTAAATGGTTTTTTTTTCAAGTGGAGAGATATTAAAAAAAAAAAAAGACAAAAAATGCATTAACATCCAAAGAATATAAGCATTTCTATTATTATTATTTTTTTGCTATTTGCTAATACTAGTTTCACTTTCAGAGTATTATCCTACTCTTCATTCAAGTTTGGGCCACTAACATAAATGTTAACTTTTGGGGGGTTATTTTTGTAAATAGCCGTCGTATTTGTAGTGGTGTCGCATATACATAGATATATTTGAAAAATAGTTTATCTTGGAAAAACCTTATAATGCATTCCCAATTTTCATGATACTTGAAATTGAAACATCATGGTTAAATTATAAATTTAGTCCATAAATTTTTAAGGTTATTTTTACTCCGTCCTTAAATTTTTAAATTTTTAATTATTTCTCTAAACTTTAAATTGTGATTTTAAGTAATCACTGTAATCAAATTATTGTGTGACATGTTTGTTGTATAAATATTAATTAATTTGACAAAACATGTTAGATGCATAATAAAAAGAAATAGACAACTAGACAATAAGATTCTTTATCAATAAAGATTCAATTATTACATTTCAAAAAAAGTACAAACATTAAAACATTACAAATGGAAAGACAAAATATTATATTTAACTTAAAAAATCATATTTTTGAAAAATTTAATAACATTTATTTATTGTAGTCTTATGAAAAATGTTTTAATCTCTAGAAACATTAATGATTAGAAGTGTATATATATATTGTTTAATTTTGTAATTTATTAGAATATTAATCCAAATTAATTAAATTATTATAAGTTTATAACAATAAATGCAGGTCACATAATAACATGACAGAGTCTAGACGCCATCAAACTTTACCAAAAGGCAAGTGTTAAAATAGGGGTCTTTTTTTTTTTTCTTTTTAAGGTTAAATTAAATAAATGGGTATCTTTTAAAAAGTGCTAATTTTATTTTGGCATTAAATTAATGGCTTTATCAACTGCTTTTTTATGGCCATTTTGTCAGCTTCTGTTATGGGAAGTTGTATAATAATGTTTGGTCAAAACAAAAACCAAACTGCCCCTTGAGTCTTGACCATTATTTTCTCCATCATTATTTCACTTTCAAGTTTCTTTATAAAAAAAAAAAAAGAAAAGAAAAGAAAAATTGAAATTGGGCCAGCTTGGCCCATCATTAATTTATGTTGAAGTGGTGATATGACCATGTGAGTTGGAACTTCCCTCCCTCTCTTAGCCTACAAAATAGGGCAATGAATCCCCAAACACTTGATGCCTAAGGTCAGGTAGTTGAAGAATTTGATGCTGCCTTGCCTCAAAAGATTCTATCCTTTGATGTTTGATTTCAAATTACTTTTTCTTTTTTCTTTTTATTTCTTTTGTTTGGTTTATCGAAACTAATAAAATATACAACAAATATACATGATCTATGTTTGTTATATCCTATCAAATTTGATAATGATTGTCAATTCGAACATAGCTTATGGATAAAATACTAATTATCATCTCAAAGGTCAAAGTTCAATTCCCACTTTTGGAATTGTTAAACTCAAAAAAGAAAAAAATTGATGCTGGTTCATGAGGATGGTTTTCGAGATTGTTTTTGAAAATAAAGAGTTCGAAAACCTAGTTTCTTTTTGGGTTTGGATTTCGTTTCATTTCTTTTTTTTTTTTTTTTTAAATAAGTGTTTTATTTTCTTTTGTTGAAGTATTTGATGAAGCTTGATTGGTTGCGTTTACTTATTAGGAATGAGAATGAGAGTTATTCTCTCTAATTTCCTTCAGTTGTTGGTGTTTATTACAAGTCATGAATGACTATTGATTTAGTGGAACTCACACTAAATCTAAGTTAAATTTTTTTAAGCAAATCAATTTCTACAATTTGATTTAAATTTTGAATGATTTTCATTTCCATTCACCATAGGTCAACAAAACATTAATGGTATTCATTGCTACAATAAATTATTCTATGGTACATATCCTAGTTGATTGATATTTCTTGACCAATTGAGCTTATTATTGAAATCCTTACTCAATCAACACGTGGTACAATGACTGATGAGCCAAAATTTTAATGAAGATGGTAAGTAGAATACATTTGAAACTATATGTTTTAGTTTATCCAAATTTATTTTTTGGGTCGTCCGTTAACATATCATATAAAATTGTCAAATATTAATCCATTCAAAATGTCATGTTAGCGTCTAACTAATTAGACTTATTAGAACCAAAACAAAAATGTTTAGATATATAATTAAACCTTTTTAAATTTAAAAATAAAAAATAAAAAGACACAACCATCCAAATTCATAAACTAAATGTGCAATTAACTGTTATTTTCAACCAAATCCGATCAAAATTTCTAAATATAATATAAAAAGGGTGTAAGATTTTACTTAAAGAATGAGATTTACTTTTATATATATATTGATTTGTACATCTTAGAATCATGTTCTACAATTCAATGATTGAATTAGGGTTTCAATAAACCAATTAAATAAGTTAATGTTACCGTTGGTACTCTAAAAAAAATGGAAGGAATTATCATTGTGTATTGTTTAGAGAGAGAGAGGGGAAAAAACATATTATGGTGTGAGTGGGCACAGCGAATCAGAGCTCGGGGCCATCGTTTTTCTGTCCCACGCGCTGCAATGCGCGCTTCTCCATGTAAAGCGTGGGACTCTGCCAATGGCGCTTTTTCAGTTTCTCACCACTCTCTCCCATAGCGCGTGACTCCCAACTACTCTTTCTTTTTTGCCCTTTACCTTTCTATATTTTAGTCTTTTTTTTTTCACTAAATATATATTTTAGTCTATGATATTTAAAATTTTTTAAAGTTTAATTTCAATTATTAAACGCCAACAAGAGCATAGCTCAACTGGCATAAAGTATGAGCTTGTGACCAAGAGGTCATAGGTTCAAATCCCCCCACCCCCAAATGTTGTTGATCTAAAAAAAAAAAAATTCAATTATTAAACAAAATTTAAATTTAGTCCTCTTCATTTTGATAATTTTTTTTTCAATTATACTATGATAGTGAATTTTTAAAATTGGATGTTGCATACTAACTTGAACCTAACTCAACTGGTTTAGGTATATATTATCGACTAAAAAGTTAGATGTTCGAATTCTCTGTCTCCATATGTTGTTCATCTAAAAAAAAAAGATATTGCATGATACTTTTGATTTATTAGTATAAATTTAGAAGAGAAATTAAGACACTTAAGAAAAAAGAATAAAAAAATTGTTGTCTTAAAATTTTTGGGGGAGGAATTAAATTTTTTTGTCATAGGTGGTCTATTTTTCTCCTAAATTTTTGCAAAGTTACTCATAATTCAAATTTAACATCCACTAATATTAAGGGCAATATTGAAAAATATTACGATCAAAAGACTAAATTAAAGCTTTTTTAAATAATAGTGATTAAATTGAAAAAACTTTGAGAATTTAAGGATTTGAAATGATTAAAAATATAAAATATAATTTAAACTTAATAAAAAAGATTTATTTTTTATGTGATGATTAAAATGTAGGTTAAATAATAGTAACGTTATTTTTTTAAAATTGAGATATTATTTAAACTATTTTTTAAAAATGAAAACTTTTGTTGTGTGGCATAGTAGCTTTAGTTGACAACATTTTTATTTTCCTTATAGATTACTTTCTAAATTAGTTTGGTTTAGGAAGTCAATTTTAATTATTTTTTATATACTGAAGTGAGTTGCTTAATTGGTGCATATACCATCGATCAAGAGACTAAAGGTTCGAATTTCCCACCTCACTTTATTGTACTAAAAAAAATTATTAAAAGAAAACCCACAAAATTCAAACCCCCGAAATGAATCACAAAAATGTTAAAACCCATGAACCTAACTACAAAGTCAAACATATTAAAACAAAACGTCCAAACTCAACCTAATCTTCATATTCATCTATAAATCTTCCACTTCTATCGCAGATTAATAAATAGAAAAAAAAAAAAGGTCAATACCCACAAAATAATTTGTTCAAGGTTAAAAAACACATTTAAGTAATGATTTAGTCTCTAAACTTTAGTTTGTAATGATTTAGTCATTGTACTTTCAAATTTGTAATAATTTCGTTTATACTGTGAAATTTTTTGTCAAAATAAAGTGAATTTTTTAATTATGTAATAACAATTTTTTTTACCATAACTAAATTGGTAAATTGTCATCATTTCGTTAGATCAAGTAACGGGGTCAGCTAAATGCAAAGATCAATTTAAAGCCAATTTCAAACTCTAGGTCAATTAGAAATCAACTTCAAACCTTAGGAACCAAACATGTCTCTTTTGAAATCTCAAGTACTAAATATAAACTAAATTCAAATCTCAACAACAAAAAATGTTAATTTTGAAAATTTAAAGTCCAAATAGAAATAAAGTCCAAATTCGAGATATTAAAAGTGTATTTTACCTTTTTTTTAGGTTAAATTATAAATTTGGTCCCTATGATTTTGAAAAAGTTAGAATTCCGTTCATATAATTTTAAATGTTAGAATTAGTCCCATTGGTTTGATAAAATCATTAGTCCCTCCTGTATGGACTATTTATGAATATTTTATCAAACTATGAGACTATTTATGAAGTTTTATCAAACTATAAGGATGAAATTCGAACGTTTAAAATCTTAAGGACTAAATTCTAACTTTATCCAAATCATAGAGAACAAATTTATAGTTTAACATTTTTTTACATATAAATACAACAAATATTTAATGAAAATTTAAATTTCCAACCAAGAGAAGAATATATATTTTAAGTTTTAACCAGTAAACTATGCTTTTTTTTCCCCAAAAAAATAGTATTATATTGAAACCTCATAGGCAATAGTGTTTGATTTTAGAATAACACCTAATTTATCTAAAATAAAAACTCAAGATCAAAATAGTATTTTTCTTTCCCAATATAAAATAAAGAAAACAAATAAAAAGAATCTAAAAAGAAGTAATAAATCAACTACATCTCCACTTCTTTTCCTTAAAAACAGCCCATTAAGCAATGGGTGATGATTATCACGCGCTCCAAGACGCGCGTGGTAACGAGCAAACCTCAGTCATCATTCTCATGCAGTGCACACGACGTCACGTGCGGTTTAGAGCTGCTTCTCTGTTTTCACTATCAGCCCCCATGTGATCCCATTCCCAAAAAATACCCACCAATTTCAATCTATTTACAAATCTGCCACTTTGTCGTTTTGGCCGAAAACGACCTGTGAAAAAAGGGGCTGTCCATAGAGCAAGAAAGGGACACCCACTGTCTGAAAATTGATATTTCCAACACATTTCTTTTTTGCCCTTTTTAATAATTTAATAATTTATTTTTCCTCTTAATCACATATCTCTATTATCTGGCCACGTGTAACTTTCATGTGATCAAGGATTATGATCTTGAGTAATTTGCAAGATTCTTTTTGTAAAATAAATATTTGAAGTAAATTAGGGAAATAAAATTATCTTTCAAAGATTTTGTAGAAAATACTTACAAATTTTCTTACACAAAAAAAGACAATACAAAAGGTGCAGTGAAAGTCATAGCTTTGCTTTCACCAATTATTCAATGAGCTATCTCCCATCACTTTTTATCTCTTCAACAAAGTCCATACTTTTACTTTTATGACACAAATACTCTCTCTTTCAATCTCTTAAAAAAATTAAGAATTTTCTTTTCAAGATGTTCATATTGTTATGGGGTAAATCCAACTCTACCTAAACTCACTAGGTAAGACGACATCATAGATGTGTCGAGTTAGGATAACTCGATCAAATTGTTGGAAAGGAACTTGTCCTAAAGGTCCTGCTAAACTATGCCCTCCAACTTAGGGTGAAGAAGTCAAACTCTTGCAAGAGAGGTGCAATCTAGTATAGGCTACTTTGTTAGAAGGTCAAGTCACGAGTCACCTCACCCCCTAAAAATCGGGATAACATGATTCTACGATGACGTATAACTAAATAATCAAATACAAACTCATTCATAAATAGGAGAATCCCCTCATACATCGAATAAGAAATTCTAACCCAAGTTCAACTCAACACAAATTTGATCTAACTTAAGCATCGACGTGTGTTGGACAAACACCTCACAAGTGTATAATTCTTTCATGTGTGTAGCCATCTAGCTTTTCTTCTCTTCATTTGGAGTACTCTCCAACCAGTAGCTCAGTTTGGTCATCCACTCAAGTTAAAATTCTGCATCAATACATATTATATTAAGAAAAAACACGTTTTATACATAATATTTTAAATACTTTTTATACATAATACTTAGTTTTAGTGAACCAACTCGAATATTATCTATAAATTTGGATAAATGCTAAAATCAATTGCTTTTAAAAAATATTCATAAACCTACCAACAAATCACCTAAAATCGACAAATGTTTTCAATGTCACACACCCAACTGTGGAAGTATAGGAAAGTAGCACAAAATTAAGTAAAATAGTGCTTATAAGTTATAAGTTATAACTAATATCAAAATACCTAAACCCAATCAAAAAAACATTAAACATAACTAGTACTACTAGTACTTGATTACCCTCGACGAGCAACAATTTTTAAAAAATGAAAAACAAAACAAAAACAATGGAAAATATGACGTTTACTATGAATTTATTAGGTTGTAGTAATCGCTACTCTAATATTTTAGTTTCATCAAATTGAACCTTAAATTTTGATAAATGTTGCAATTCTTAGGTGTTGTGATGTTTACCCTCCAATAGACTTTCATTTAAAAATTTGTCATTAAAAATATTTCCATTTGCATTTAATAAATATGAAATATATACCTAGTATGAAATTGATGAAGCTTCAAAGAAAAACAACATTAGAGCTGACTTTTTATTGAAATTTGTGAATTTTGAAAGATTTATTCAATCATCAATCTTTTGCATTAATTGGACTAAATTTTGTAGGTGACTTAATTTTTATTGAAAATAGTGAGGTTTAAGAGATTTATACCATACTTTTTGTTAACATTGTTAGGTGAATTTAGTGAAAATTTAACATATGTTTAAGTTTAGGGTTCAATTTGATAAAATTGAAAGTTTAGATGCAAATTGATACAACTTGTCAAGTTAAGATTTTTATCTCTAAAAGAAACTCAATTAATAGACGTGTCTTTTTTTTTGAATTCAACAACCTTAGGGGTTGGGAAGATTTGAACTTTTAACCTCTTGGTCAATGATACATGTCATTACCATTGAGCTAAACTCACTTTGCAATTAATAGTTGATGTTAATTCATTGCTTATTTAACTTTATTTAAAGTTTTTTTTTTGAGTTCAACAACCTTTAGAGTGGAAAATTCGAATCTCTAACCTCTTAGTTGAAGATACATACCAATTACCATTTGACAACTATGAAAGTAAATAATGAAAAATTCTCTTTATTTTGATTTATTTCATGTTTTAAAGAAACAAACTTGGGTACCATCAAATTTTTGTTTAATATTTGGCTTTTTTACAAAAATGCTTCTGAAACATTGACAAAATAACTTTATATTTTATTTCAAGTATTCAAAATAATAAAATTATTAGTAAACGAGTATACGAGAGACGAAAACTAATATATATTTGCTAAAATACCCAAAAGAAAAGTAAATGTAAGAACACATACCTCTATTTTTATTATTATTCTCCTTATTTTTTCTCTCTAATCTCTTTAATAAACTTTTTTTCAGAAAGGGGCAAAAGTTTTCTTCTTTTTTTCTTTTTTCTAAGAAGTTTCTTTTCAAACCTTTATCAAAAGGAGAGGGAAGGGATATGCTAATATCAATATGAATGAATAAAGTGATAAATTAAGTTTGAAATAATTTAAATTTATTAATGGATGCAATAGTGATAATTTTCCCCAAAAAAAAAAAAAAAAGCACGAAACCATTTTAATTTTTGGTCCTTTTTTTTCCCTCTCTCTCACTTTGGTACGATTGACCGAAAAAAAAATATCACTATTTTCTTTATGGGAAGGCCTACATTGATATCCATTTGTAGCACACAATGTTTTAGTATGATGGAAAAAAATAGTACTATTGTCGTAAAGTTTTACATTATTGCTAATTAATTTAAAATTTGTGGATTTAACTTTTAATGGGACCCAAATAACGCATGTGGCTAAATATAATGGACAATAGTTCTTAAAAAATAAGATTAATATGGTAATTCAAGGTAAAACTTATTCAAATAGTGAAAGACATGGAGATGTCTATTTATCATTCGATTAGTATTGAGAGAGATCTTAGCTCATTCGAACTATACAATTTCATGTATGAATGGATCCTGTCAATTGACTTGGTTAAAATTAACTTTTGAATTAAGCTAATTTTTTAACTTTAAAAGATATATTAGACGATTGTAAAGTTTATAGGCCTATTAGTCTATTACACACATTTTTTAAAATTCAAGAACCTATTAAACACAAATCTCAAAGCTTAAAGATTAAAGGTGGTGGTGGAGATTTAAACTTCTAACTTTTTGATCGAGAATATATGTCTTAAACAGTTAATTATGCTCGGATTGAGATTAATTTTATTAGGTTAAATTAGAATGGAAGCTTTTTTATGTTGAGAGATTAAATTATAATATAACTATTTTATCAAATACTAAGGGGCTGTTTGGGACACTGAGTGGGTTATAATAACATGGGTTATAATAGTCTGTGGGTTATAATAATCTGTGAAATAATATAATATTGTTTAAAATGCAGAGTTGTTTAGTCTGAGATTATAATAGTCTGCGTTTGAGGTGCAGAGTACTCCATAGGTTATTATAACCTTTGTCCCCAACAGGCCATAAGTTGTTTTCAACCAAAAAAAAATGTGGTAAAAGATTCTTTTACCAACTTACTCCCTCAAAAAATGTGGTAATTTCAACTAGTCCAATGTGGCAGGAAAATTAGTGTCACAGCCCTCACTCTCCACTATTTTTGATACAGGAACAGGACAAAGTTCATCACATTAGCCCCACTCTCTCTCTACTTTCTCTCTCTTCTGCAATCTGAAAAAAAGCCCACAAACACACAAAACCTATCTTCTCCCTCCACTCCTTTCAATCATACATACTGTTTCAAACCAAAATCACAGTTCCATGGCCGCTCTTCACTGGTGAGAATCTCCATTTTCATGGATTCTGAGCGTCATTTTCGTACCACTAGCACCAACAGTTCCAGTTCTACCGCCACCGGCTCCAGCGAGCTCTTCATCTGCTTCACTTCCCGCTTCTCCTCTTCTTCTTCTTCCTCCTCCATGAAGATCTCTTCCAAGTCCATTCTCAGCCCCGGCCGAGCTCGTGAACCTTCCCAGATTTCCCTCTCCACTTCCCTCAGCCGCCGTCTTAAATCCAGCGGCAGCCTCAAGGGCGGTCAGGCCTCCCCGATGTTTCCGACCGGTGGGAAGAAACGAGGTTGTGCGTTTGAGAATCCGGAGCCGTCGTCGCCGAAGGTTACCTGCATTGGACAGGTTAGGGTTAAGACGAAGAAGCAAGGGAAGAAGATGAGGGCCAGATCGCTTAAGCGGAGGAGTAATTCGGAGGCGAGTTTTCGGAAATCGGAGAGTGTTCAAGTTCAATCGCAGATGAACACTAATGACCACGCGAAACAATCGTCGCATCATAATCAGCATCTTCTTCGTCAGAACAGTACTAGTAATGGCGGAAACGGTTTCCAGCCGGAGTGCCTGTCGCATCGGAACCAGCGGTGGGTGCATTTGCCATTCACGATTTGCGAGGCGCTTAGGGCTTTTGGTGCTGAACTCAACTGCTTCTTGCCGTGCCATTCGTCGTGTTCGAGCGATAGGGAGAATAATAAGGAATCGAAGCCGGCGGAGAGGTCGTCGGAGAGCGAGAGTTCTTGCGGGACGGTGTTTGCGCGGTGGTTGGTGGCGGTGCAGGACAACGACGGAAGAGGACGGGAGATCGAACTGGTGGTCGGAGACGAAGAAGCTCGAACGGAGAAGGAAAACGGAAGCCAGAGACGGCATGTTTTCGAGGGAATAGATTTCAAAGAGGAGAATGAAGCTGTGCAGGAAGAGGAATCGAGGATCAGCATTTGCATTCCGCCGAAGAATGCTTTGTTGCTAATGAGGTGCAGATCTGATCCGGTAAAAATGGCGGAGCTCGCCAAACGATTCTGTGAATCTCCTGCGCCAAAAGTGGAAGAAGAAGACGAGCGAGAAGAAGAAGAAGACGAAGAGAAAAATAGACAAAATGAAGCAAAAAGATATGCGCCTGTGCCTGTACTTATGCCTTTGACTGTGACTGTAAGTAAGGAAGAGGAAGAAGAAGAGAGGAAAGTAGAGCTAAATGTGAAGCTTAAGAACGAGGAAGAAATGAGTGAAGAATCTGTTTCTGATGCCGAAGAAGAAAAAGAAGAAGTTAATTTGGTTTTACAGGAAAAAGAAGAGGATAATGGAGTAGAACCCATAGAAATGGCCACAGAAAACGAATTCGATGGGCAGAAATTAGACATTACTGTAGTAAATCATCAGAGTCAAGAAGAACAAGTAGAAGAAGGAGAAGACAGAATCGATCAAGATAATCAGCAAGAGAAATTATCAGAAGAAACAATGGCGATTTTGATTCCGATTACGACCCACTGTGAACCTGAAATGGCTCAAGATGCAGAGAAGCTGGAATCAGCCGAAGAAGACGAATCCAAGCTACCCCATGGAAACGAACAAGACCACAAAACAGAGGAAGACGAAGACCAGAGAAAAGGACTCGAAGAAGAAGAAAGCGAAAATGGCGAAGATCCCACATCACCATCATTATCAGTAGAGACAGAACGAGTTTTAGAGAGAGCGGAAACTGAAGTTGATGGGAATTGGGAAGAAGAAGAAGAAGAAGAAGAAGAAAGCAGAGGCCAGTCAACCGAAGAAGAAGTAAAAGAGACGACGACGAAAGCGACGGATGAAGGAATCGGACCCGATACCCAAAACGACGACGAAATGGGTCCAGAGGTGGACGAGTCAAAGGAGCGAGAAACTCCGCCGCCGGCGCCGGAGAGAGAAAGACAAACACAAACAGAAACGAAACCAGAAGCCTCCGTCCTTCCAGATTGCTTGCTGTTAATGATGTACGAGCCAAAGCTATCAATGGAGGTATCAAAGGAGACATGGGTGTGCAGCACAGACTTCATAAGGTGCGTTCCGACGAGGGAGAAGAAGGCGGTCCCGCCGCCGCCGCCGAAGAAGCGGGAGACGAAGCCAGCGGAGAACAACACGCAGGCGCAGGCGGCAGTGCAGCCGGGGAGGTGGTCATGTTCGTTTCCGGCGGCCGCAGCGGCGGCGGCGATGATAGAACAGAAGCTAGTGAGAACGAAGGGGGGGTACGAGCCGTTTGTTCTGACGAGGTGCAAGTCGGAGCCGATGAGGTCGTCGGCTAAGCTGGCGCCGGACGCTTGCTGTTGTAAAGACCGCAAGCTCGAGCCGCACCGCCCGGCTACTTTCGGCGTCGGCGCGGCTGGAGTTGGATTTTGACCATTTCACCCCTCACAAGGTTAAAAAAAAAAGATAGAAAAAGAATAGGACTGTAAAAATAGTGTGGAGGTAGTTATTTGTATTTTTCCAGAAAAAAAGTATTTGTTTTTGTAGGTTTGCATAATGCTGCCCTTTCATCTGCCTCTCTCCGTCCTCTTTTTTTTTTTTTTTTTTTTTTTTTTTTTAAATTTTCAAATTTATTATAATGGAAAATTGGTTTAAAGATTTAATTTATATGATCATTAATTTTACCTCCATTTGTTAAAAATTGTAAACCAAGGCAGGCTGAGTATATACTAAATTGTGCTTGATGTTTTATATAGTTCTTAATTTTATTTTTTTTGGGGGTAAAAAGTCGTGTTTTAACACGGGAAGTTGATGTTATTTATTAATGTATTTAGTCATGAGTCAATATGAACATAGTGAGTAGGTAATGTATCAACTACCATTTCAAAGTGGATGATTTAATTTTTAAGTTTCAAAGGTGGATGGTTTAATTTTTACCCCACAATTGGGCTCATTAATTGATAATTTTGAATACAATGAAGGTAAATTTGAGAATTTAAAAAAATTTGGGATGTAATTGACAATTACCTAGAAGATTAAAACTATTTTGTATGTTCAACCAAATCTTAATGGGAGAGATTCTAATCTTTTTGGGATGCAAAGGAACATTTTGAATAACTAAAAAAACCACTTGAATTGAATGGTGCTACTATGATTAAATTATTATTTTACATAATATAAAAAATGTTCTAAATAACAATTCACAAGTACTGTCCTTAATGTTTGATCATTTTACCATATTCAATGTCACATTTTTTTTAATGCACAAACTCTTTATATCATTAGATGAGGTTCTTCATTCTTAGACCCATATCAAACAATTTAGTTGATTTTTTTTAAAGATAATTTAGTTGATTTTGAAGGGTTTCTATATAAATTTTAAATTTGAAGATAATAAGTTAACTATAAGGTGGTAGTCAATGCCCAAGTCTTGTCAAGCCAATTATTTGTAATTGTGAAAAAAGTTGTATCAAATTAAGGTGACATTATTAGAGGAGGGGCATGTTCCTAAAATCTAGAATACATATTAAAATCCTCTCTCTAAAATTAACTAAAAAACAAAGGACTTAATAGGAGAAATGATTGTCCAATGGAATAAAGTTGAAGATATAACTTGTGAGATGGGGATCAAATTTTTAGGTCACTTTTCTTTATCTTCTAAAATGCAAATGATTAAATTATATCTTTTATTTTTATATTTTTACATCAATGTCATTTTCATCTTTGTACTTTAGTGTACTGATCTCTATACTATCATTCATAATTGGTATTAAGAGTCTGTTTGGAACATTGAGTGAGTTATAATATTTTGAGTTGTAATAATTTGTGGAATTAAATAACTCTGTAACCCAAACACAGACTATTATAACCCAGACTAAACAACTCTGCATCATAAATACATATTATATAACTTCACAAATTATTATAACTCACTCAGCGCCCCAAACAGCCCCTAAATGTCATAAAAATTAGAGAAATTTTTAAGTTAAAAAATATTTTTGACCTCTAAACTTTTATAAAGTAACAACTTAGTCTATGTACCTTGAAATTTGTAACAATTCAATACTTGAACTTTAGTATGTAACTACTTAGTCTCTATTTTTTAAATTTTATAACAATTTAATCTCTACTGTGAAAAATTCTATCATAATTAAGTGTCGATTTTTATTATATAAGGCTTTTGTAATTTATAAACACGTTTAGTTCCTAATCAATTTATCAATCTACATCTATAAAAAAAAATCATTAAATATTAACAATGACTAAATTGTTACATACTAAATTTCAATGACTAAATTGTTACAAAATTAAAAAACACAAAGACTAAATCGTTACAAACTAAAGTTCATGGACTAAATTGTTACTTTCATGAAAGCTTTAGGACCAAAAATGTTTTTAACCAATTATTTATTTAAAAAAAAAAAGAAATTAGAGAAATTTTAATATGGATAAACTTTTTTTTATAAAATATTTATAAATATGTTTATATACTTGTGATTTAATTTTTACTATAATTGTAATCTTTTTTAAAAAAATCTGTTTTATAATATTTAAAAACAAAAAAGAAAGTAAAGTGAAAATTTAACAAATTGGGGGATGTATGATTTGGAGGTTAGCTCTTTGAAGCTTTGTTGGATAAAAGCTTCTGCCAATGTGAAATGTGAAGGCATTGGAAAAGATTCCCAAGTTGTCAAACTAACCTTTTTTTCTCTTGTTGGTTTCCTTTTGTCATTGTTGCTATCTTATCACCCAAAAAAAAAAAAAAAAAAAAGTGTCATCAACATGGAAAAGAAAAGTTGTACATTTTTTTAAAAGCAATGAAGTGTACTTTTTATTTATTTTTATTTTTATAATTCAGTTTCCTTTTAAACATGTCCTTTTGATACTTGTTTTTGAAGAAATGAGCATTAATTTTTAGGGAGTATATGAGAATATCTTTCCATGGAAAATGAAATTATAGTACAACAATATCTAATTTATGATTTAGCATTCTGTTAAGAATTTAAAATGATATCTTCATTTTTATCCTCGTATGTGGAAGAAAAATGCATTTCTTTAAGATTAAATTACAAGTTTAGCCCATAAATTTTTATGTTTGTGTCTCACTTTAAAAAATGTCTAATATCTAATAGGTTCTTAAACTTTTAATTTTGTGTTCAATAGGTTTTGAACTTTAAAAATGTTAATAAGTTTATGAACTTTCAATTTCATGTCTAATAGGTCCTTGACATATTCAACATTTTCTAAAATTAACAAATTTATTAGACATAAAATTGAATTTTGTACTTAATAGGATATTAAACTTTCAATTTTATGTCAATAGTTTTATGAGTTTCTTTTTTTTTTTTTTAAATGTCAAATAGGTTAAGGACCTATTAAGCACAAAATTGAAAACTCAATGACTTATTAGATATAAAATCAAAGGTTTAAGAATTTATTAGATACTTTTTAAAATTTAAGAACATATTAAACACAAAATTGAAAGTTCAAATATTCATTGTACACTTTTTAAAGTTGAGGGACCTACTTGACACAAGTCTAAAAAGTTTTAGAAATTGAACTTGTAATTTATACTTTTTTTTAAACTAGTCATTGGAAAGATTTTTAGTTTAAAATTTAATAAACCAAGATCTTCAAATGGTTTTGATCTTTGATTATTATGAATTACAAGGATTTTTCTTAATCCAAAAGATTGTTTGCTCCAAAAACATTCAATTTGGTTAACTTAAATGGTTTGGAAATTTCTCATTTAGCTATTCTTTAAAGAACTTTCATAGAGTTTCTAAATTTTGTAACAATTAGATGAGCAAGCTGAAATTAAGGGGGAAAAAAAAGAATGAATAGTGTTGGTTGGTTCAATCTTGATAGATATTATATTATTGGTTTCGATCGATTTGGTCCAATTTTGTTTAATTTTGTTGTTTTCATTTGATTTTGATTGGCGAGTCAATTCAATATTTTAAAATTTTAATTTCATTTATAGTTTTCATTTGGTGTTAATTCAAGCGAAGAAAAAAAAATCCAAACTAAATATATTTTCCAAAATTCCAACAATAAAACGACATGTCAAAAAGTGTTCCAAAGAATGCAATGAACTTTTTCCCATTTAGAAAAAAGTACATAACAACCATGTTGTTGCTTCGCCTAAAATCACTTCTCTAACAAAAAAAAAAAAAAAAGCAACCTTGATTAAGATAGAAATGAAGAAAATGGGGGAAGAAGAAGGCTCTACGGGTGAGTTTGGCATGCTTACTAGTTTAAACACTTTTAAAAAAGAAAAAAAAATCTTTTCATTAAAGTGATTTTAATTTGAAGACATTTTTCTTGGTTCAACAATTATGGGGTAGGCAATTGAACCATCAATCTTTGAGATAATATTGATGCCTTATCCACTGAGTTACGCTTGAGCTGATGATTTTAATTTAAAAACTTATTTATTTGGTTACATCTTCTTAAAAGTGATTTTAATCATAAATTTGTTTGGTTGCACAAAGCGATTCAAGAAATATCAAATTACAGTAACGAAGAGAAGTTATAAATTTGATGGCAATTTTACAATTTCAACATTGTTTGGATTTTTCAGGTGGATTTTGGTATTTTAGGTCTTTGGTTATCACTTACAAAGTTAATCCATATACTATACACCCTTCTTCACTTAAAAGAGATTCGTGAGAGAGTTTTTCAAAATCAAAATTTGAAGTGTGATTTAAATGAAAAATCTTTGCAGCTTCTGAAAAACAATTCCTGTTGGGTTCTGAAGCAAAAGTCCCCACAAAAAAAAAAAAAAAAAGAAAAAGAAAAAATGATTGAAATGCAAGCAAAAGTCACTATGACAAACACCCAAACAATTCAAACGTGTAAAGAGTGCTACCTGCACCTGCAAGAAAAGAAAACAAATATATCTCACTACCTTGGAATTTGATTGCTTTCACTTTTTTTTTTTTTTTTTTTTTACTTACTTTTTCATGATTCCTACTGAAAAAGATTAAAGAAAAAAAACCCATGAATTTCAAGAAAAGCTCCTAATGAGAAGTGCCTGACCTAAGGTCAAATCGCAAAATTAGGAGTGCAAATCGAAATTGAATAAATCAAAGGAATTGAGCACCACGTTTGACAACGTATGTTGGTCAAATCGATTACCTAAAGTTTGAAACTAAAAGTAAGTCAGTTGGTTTCTATTGATTCAATTTGATGTTTGATTGGCTTGACAATCAATTGAGTTGGTATTGGTTAGGTGGTTTGTTAAGTTGGTTTGATTTTACAAAAGTCGGCTTTAATGTTTGTTTTCAATTTTTCTAACTATAGGTCATTTGGTGTTTGCATCGGCCAAAACTAACTTGAATGATTACACCCTTATGTCCAATGGTGGTGAAAAGGACGAGTAGTAAACTCATATATTTATAAAGTCATAAGTTTAAACTATTGTATTCATTTACCTAAAATACTGAATGTCCTTTGAGTTACCTAACACTACATGTTGTACAATTAGACATGTCTTGTACGATTTGTTGAACTGCACGTAACTAGATCTAGACACCCACCCACGATAATAGGAAAATAATTGGAAGGAAAATTTCTATACTTCAAATTTGAATGAATTTCTCAAAAGTTAAGATTTGTACTAAAAGAGAAGAAAGGTGTACAAACTTTCTTGAAGGTGTCTTTTGAAAGAGAGGACAATGGTAGATCTATAGACTATGATTCTCAACACCATAAAAGCAGCAGCAACTTTCAATTATTACTCTTATTCTTTTAATCTTCACTTCCATACCTCAGCTTTAGGCTTTCTTCCATACCTCAGCAATTACTTCTTCATGAATTATCTTATATGTGGTGGCATGAGTCCATCCATCATTTCCATAAAGTATGCTACAGTAATCCTGCATCACATGATCATATATTATATATAGTTTCGAAGTGATTTGGTGCAAGTGCAATGTTAAGTGGCGTTTCGACTTATGGCATGTAACTTGGAGTTAAGAAGTTGAACCTATATTTAGTAGGTAGGTCTCCTGATTCAAACTACAAATTTGTTTATCTCACAAGCTATACAAACTTAGACCTGTACAAGTTTTATATTAAACTTTTACAAATTATAAACTCACAAATCAAAACTAAATTCAAGTCATAAACATATTTAGCTTTCTATAACTCATCCCTTTGCAAAGTACAAACAAAGATTGGACAAGCCCAATCTTCATAAGCCTAGGCTTGTTAAAACCATTGAGCTCAGCATCTATCTATGGCACCAATTCTTTGGTTCATGATTCAACTCAAATGAAAAAAGGATAAGGGATTGTGCTAGCAGATGAATTTGGTGCTTGTGATAACCCAATAACAAAGAAATTTGGCTCAATATGGACTTAGAAACTGGCTGATGAACTTAGTAGTCAACATTGTTCATCCATCGTTTTGTGTTGGCAGCGCAGAGATATATTCTGCAGATACTGCCTAATTATAGACTATTTTTTCTGTGTATTACGATCACAGATGACAGAGAGCTACCGGAAATGAAGAAGATGACATAAAAAATGCACGATCAAATCCAAGCAGATCACATTTACAAAGGGCAGCCAAAACAGCCAAAATTTGATCAATGCGGTTTCTCTTCCATCACTGCAAATTACTTGAACTTTGATCATCTTTGCTGCTGCTTGATTCCGTGCTATTGAGGGTCGTTTCAACTGTTGAATTTGGTGGGGCAACTTGCTTATCACCTTTAATTGCAGGTTCTTTATCTTTTGAACCTTCTTCCATAGCAGAATTTATGGCCAACTGACCAGAGTAAAGGAATAAACCAACAGCATTAATTCCGAACACAAATGTTGCAAGGTAGCATATTCCGTTCAAGATAGTTCTGCAAATAAGAGATACAAAATTGATCACTAGTCTTTTATCTAACTGCAAGTGATGTTAGAATCAGTTGTGGAAGTTACCTTATGGTTATAGTCAGCTGTCGAACCTAAAAAAGCAGGAAAACAGTCGTTAAACAACATTCCGAGGTTATATCGAGGCAAACTCTAGCAGAATATCAATTCACAAAAGCTTCAAATTTTCGTGTTTGTTAATTTCATTGTCTGACATGCATCCTCCAGTTATTAATGCAATGTACAAGGATATTAATCAAATAGTTATCCGAGTAAAAACAAGGGCTACTTGTCCAACTATGTATAACTCAAATCTTGTTACTATTAGCTGTTCGGATGATGTGAGTGAGAATAGATAATCCTCCAATAGTTGCACAAAAAAATAGTTGAAACATGTATAAAGATGAAGTAACGATGAGAGCATACCGATAAGTTATCAGACATTGTCTGTCGGTTTAGAGCAGCTTCGATGGTAGTGGTGAACTTATATAAGATTAGCGCAATAACACCGGCTGCTATTGCTCCCAAGAATGCTTGTATGGGTGAAGGTGTTGACTTTGAGTCAATTGGACCTGTACTAATTGCTTTCAAGCTATCCATTGCTTCCTCCTTCAGAGACTTCTTTACTTCAGCAGACCTAAATTTCTAAAATGGCCACATAAAGTCATAAAAGTTCCAATGATTTTATGGTAACTAAAGGAATCAACTCAATAAATCTGTAACTTCAGAATCGCTTCAGATCCACTACGAGTTTGGATCAGAGACTTTGCACCTTGCAAAGGCACCATGCGAAGACCGATATGGAATGAGAATTTGACTTCCAGCAAAGAAAATTATTTTGAAAGGAAAATTTGGTGACTTAAGTAGATAGCTTAAAATACATTTGATATTTAATTTATTTTTAAAACTCTCTCTTCACATGTGGGAAAGAATATTAATTTGACTTACGAAGCCCAACATGTGATTTTTTTTTTTCAACAAAATGGAAAAGTGAGAATTCAAACCTATGACCTTTTGGTCGAGGATACATGCCTTAACCTATGAGCTATGCTTATGTTGGCCCCAACATGTAATCTATTAAATATCAATTGAGAAGAAAGTTACATTGTAGGGATTCAAATTTAGAACTTCATGTTCTTGTAACTTGTTAAACTATTGC
The DNA here is from genome assembly GCA_033996785.1 of Trichosanthes truncata. Lineage (NCBI taxonomy): Eukaryota > Viridiplantae > Streptophyta > Magnoliopsida > Cucurbitales > Cucurbitaceae > Trichosanthes > Trichosanthes truncata. Next base: position 82,426,628 of record JAWPNB010000003.1, read on the forward strand.
TAGACCCCAAAACTTACAAAGTTGACAGGTTAGAGTATGTCCTTAACAATTTAGTCAGAGAAACCTCGCTTGCTTCAATACTCATAGGCCAATGGCTTTTAATTTTTAAACCAATTGTTTCAGTGAACTGCAATGAGGTATATGGACAGTCATTCAATTTACTACCGTAATCAATTATCCCCAAACCCATATTTTCAGCTTCTTCGGAACTGAGACAATTCCTCAGGAGCTGAAAAAGAGGCCAGAAGATAATGCAGAACATATAAACATCTCTTATATCCAGCTAGCCATGGTCGGTCACCATATAAAATGACTTTTGTTTGTTCATCCTTTAGAAATTCATCAAACTACTCTACTTTCCACTAGAATCAGAATACATAAGGCCAAGCAAATCACAACAAATTCGACAATGAGTTTAACCATTTAGTGAATAACATAGCAACTGCAGGCAGCTTCTATAGTTCTATGAAGAATTTCTTCAAACACATGGCAGGCAAAAAAAAAAACGAGTGAAAGAAAGAAGAATGCAGCAAAACCCCACTTCATTTCTAGACTAAAAAAGCACAAAATCATGTATGCCAAAGAGTTAAAAAGAAATGTAGTAAAGGGTACCAGCTCTTTGGCCCGCTTGGCACGGCGGCGGAGGGAGCGAAAGAGGAAGATGGAGATGGCCCCTGTAAGGAGAACACTGGTAGCGACTTGGAGAGAAGAAGGGTCATCAGTGGTAGCGAAAATGGTGCGTGGGAGTTCAATTGGGCCATCGTCATCAACAAAAGAGGCGCTGGCGTCTGAGAGTTCAGAGAATTGGGGCAAACAAAAGCATTGCTGAGTTCTGAGTGGAGAAACAGAGTGGAATGTGATGGGTCTGTGGAGAGTGGAGAAGGTTGGAGGAGAGAGAAGGAGTTTGTGGGTTAGAGAGAGAGTGAAAGGGAAATTGGAGGAGAGAAGGTTCTGGGTCTGCAACATTTGAGGAGGTTTAGTGGATATGGCCTACGGGGTTTTGCTGGATTGGCAGGCCTGCAACTTTGGAGATGGGATTGGGGAAGAAGATTTCCTCATTTTGCCAAAATATCCACTACCATGCATTTGATTTTCCAAGCTCTCTCTCTCCAACCTTTCTAAAAGATATTTTCAATTTCTTTTAGTATTGATATTTATTTATTTTTTGAATTCGAGATTCAATTAGAGGTACATGAATGAACCAACACACATCTAAATGAGAGGGGGATCTTCAGGTTATGCAAGCATGGTTAAGATAAACTTAAAAAAATGTATAGTTACTACTTATACAAACAAAATGTACATTCTTTTTTGGTGGCTTAATCATATGAACTTTAAAATTAAGTATGTTTGACCTGGAGTAGTCCTACGTTTGGTGACTTCTTCAAAATTTTCTTACTCAAAATTTTTACTTAAAATTAAACATGTGAGTGAGGACAAAACATGCAGAACTCGTGAGTGAGGACAAAACATGCGGAAGGAACTCATGTTCGTCTATTTAGTCTCTGAACTTTTAAAGTTGTATCTAATAGTTTCTTAAACTTAAAAAAGAAAAAAAAAGTTTCATAAAATTTCAATTTTGTGTCTAATAAATTTCTTAACTTTAAAAATATCTAATAAGTTTATGAACTTTCAATTTTGTGTTTAATAAGTCGTTGACCTATTCGACGTTTTTTAAATTTCACAAACCTATTAGATAAACAATTGAATTTTGTGTTTAATATAATCTTCAATTTTGTGTTCATTATGTTTGTAAATTTTAAAAAATGTCTATTAAATTAAGGACCTATTAGACACAAATTGAAAGTTTAAGAACTTATTAGATTTTAAAGTTTAGAGACATATTAGATATAAAATTGAAAGTTTAAGGACTTATTAGACACAACTTTGAAAATTTAGGGATTAAACTTGTAATTTAACTTTAAATTTATGTAGCTTACATTTGAGGTGTGAGTCTTTGTTTTGCTAAAATTTTTAGTATATAGTATAAAATGTGAGTTTTATATTTTTGAGTTCATATAACATGTGTATACATGGCCTCCAAGATTAATAAACTTTTTTTTAAGTTCAACTAATATGGGAGTGTGAAATCAAACCGTCAATTTCAAAAAACATACTAAATATTTTATCTATTAAGCTATGCTCAAAACAACGCAGACTCGTAGTTTGGTATAAACAAACCTATTCATTAAGAATTTGCTTGACTATTTAACTCTTTGGTACAAAAACCTAAAATATCAGCTAAACACCACTAATATATTTTTCAATTAAAATAGAATTACCATTAGTTATTATTATTATTATATTTTAAATGGTAATCCAATTTTTTTTTTTTCAATTTATTGATATTTTATATAGTTTGTAATAAGTAAGTTTGTATACATTATGCATTACTTATGTGTGTGAGAAGAATTAAAAATAATCAATTATATATTGTAAAAAAAATTCTTTTCAATTTATGTTAGCATTAGCATTTCATTTAGATTGAATTATCGATTTGGTCTCAATATTTTGAGTTCATTTTTAATTTAGTTTCTATGATTTTCAAGGTTTTTAATTGGCCTCTATTGTCGGTTAAACCTTATCAATTATCATTTTTGTGACCATATTAAATACATGATACATTTATCAATAAACTTATATTTTATATTTGGATGATGTTGTTATTTAACTATATTAGGATTTAGAGATGAAGAGAAATAGGAAAAAGTAAGAGAATTTTTTGATGGGAAAAAGACGATATATAAATAATATGTGAGGTTTAATCAAACAAAAAAACTAAATTGAAACTATGCTCAAACTAAGACTAAATCAGAACTTTTAAAATCACAGCTATTAAATTTATAAGCCTCTCATTCATGAATTGAACGAGTTTTTTCAATTTTTTTTAGAGATATTTGTTGAAACCGATCCTTCTCTAGATAATTTTATGAATTGAAACTTTAATAACTTCTTGAGTAATGAGTAATTTGGTAAATAGATCGGTTCCATAATGAGTAATTTGGTAAATAGATCGGTTCCAATATTTATAATTCATATTCTTTTAAAACTATGATTTATTTTTTTTGAGAAATTTTAAAACTTTGATTTTTGTTTCCTAATAATATATCATTTTATTTCAATTAAGTCTTTCTATTAAAAAAAAGTTTAAATTTCCATCCTCATATCTATAATCTATCATATATTAAAAAACAATAATTTCTTGAAAAATATTTTTAGACCAAAATATTCTTTTAAATTGTAATTAATTACATCAGTCAAATTATTTTAATTCGATTTAATTTCAAATCCACAACGATAATAAGATAATTTGATTAAAAAACAATTTGAATTAATTCTTACTCTTAATTTGATAAGATATCTAATTCGATTCAAAATAAAATCTAATTAGAATTTCAATCTAAATTCTTTCTATAAATTTCACATCACCTCCATTTTTTTTTCCCAAATTGCCATCTCCATTTTTTTTTTTTAGATTGTGCTTCTTCTCTCCTTTTTCCACGTTTTTTCTTTTTCTTTCACTTTTTTTACACCAAATCATGTTAGTTGATACCCCTCAATTTCAATACTTAATTCCACAATATTGTGGTGTTGTTGGTATTTTTTTTTTCCAGATCTAAAATAGTCATCTCTTCAGGTATCTTTCGTTTTTTTTTTTCTTTCCATTTTTTTTAAAACTTTGTTAATCCACTTTTTTTTTTCTTTTACCTTAATTTTTACACCTGCACCTTAGTTGATACCACTCAATTTCAATAATTAATTCCACAATGTTGTTTTGTTGTTGGTGCTTCTTTTTTCCATATCTAAAATAATCATCTTTTAAGATATCTCTATTTTTCTTTTTTAGAAATTTTGTTAGCCCACATTTTTTTCCTCATCATCTTAAAGTCACAAATTTAATATATTCATATATGTTTTTTTATTAGGGTTTAGTTTTTTTAGGAAATTTAGGATTTAGTTGGTTGAATGTTATTATTTTACATATTCTTTCTCCCATCATTTTAATTTATTTACAACCAAATTATTATTTTGAGTTTTTATTTTCTGACTAATTTTAATCCGTATGTATATTTGATATTGTTGTCTATAAGCAGTCCCACATTTGTAATGTTAAAAAATTTTATAACTTAAAATTAATTAGTATTTAATTACTTACTCAATGATTCATTTTATTTATTTATAAACTCAAAAAAAATATTTATTAATTATTTTTATGTGGTATTTATTGACTATTTATTATGTTTATATTTTATGGAATTGTTTTATTTAGTGCTTGGGATAAATTAATTTAATCACTTGATCAAGTTTTGTATTTGATTTTAAAAATATTGCTTTTGATTGAAAAATCTTATCTATAATTTTAAAAAAATTTAGAAATGTATATTTAGAAAAAAGTTATAAAATAAGAACCATGCTTTAAAAGATACTATATAAATAAATTTAATTTTAAGAGGCCGTTTATTAATTTTAATACAAGTTTATGCTTTCTTAAAAAATATATTTCAAAAAGAAAAGAAAAAAAACCCCAACTATATTTTTTTTAGTACAATAGGGATTGGTCGTTAACACATTCGATATGTCAGTTGAGCTATGCTCTCTTTGGCAAAACTACAACTATATTGAATCACATTTTTGTAACTTACACAACTCATTGGTCCACTCTTAATGTCATGCATATTAATATATTAGTTTTTTTCTTTTACTTTTTTCACCTAAGCATCTTAATTTCTTTTTTAATTCACCTAAGCATCTTTGTTGATACTACTCGATTTAAATAATTAATTCCACAATATTGTGTTGTTGTTGGTATTTTTTTTTTCAAATCTAAAATATCTCTTCAGGTATCTTTCTTCCTTTTTTTTTTTTAATAAATTTATTAGACCATTTTTTTTTCTTTACCATTTTAAAGTCACAAATTTAATATATTCATATGTTTTCTTTATTTATGATTTAGTTTTTTTTAGAAAATTTAAGGTTTAGTTGGTTGAATGTTATTATTTTACATATTTTTTTCTTATTATCTTAATTTATTTATAACTAAATTATTATTTTGAGTTTGTATTTACTAACTAATTTTAATCCGTATGTACATTTGATAATGTCCTATAAGCAGTCCACATTTTGTATTGTTAAAAAAATTATAACTTAAAATTAATTAGTATTTTAATTACTGACTCAATTACTCAATGATTCGATTTTATACATCTATACTATATTAAAAAAACCAAGGATTTTTGAAAAATATTTGGAAAAATTACCCTTTTGGTCCTTGAGTTTAGTCCCTGAGTTTTGTGGAATAGGTTTAAAAGGTCCCTCTACTAACCAAACAGTTAAACTCAAACATAAAATTGACTGGATGGATGATGTGGCAAGATGACATGGAAAAAAAATTATATTTTTAATATCTCCATCCTTTCTTGTTCAGCGCAAGGTGCTGCGCCATTATTCTCCTTCTCTCCCCTTCCCTTTCGATGGTTTCATTTCCAGTGTCAACTTTTTTAAGAACGGAAGTAGGTTCGTTGTTGGGTAAAACAAAATAAGAAAATCCTTCTTGTTCTTGTTGTTTAACCCACTTGACACATATCAGTGAAAACTCAAGGAGCAAAGACATAGATCAGTAAAAACTCAGAGACCAAAAGAGTAATTTTTCCAAAATATTTTTATACCAAAATATCACTTCGAATTTTAGTTAATTACATCAATCAAATCATCATAATTTGATTTTATAATTTGACTTAAATATCTTATTTAATTTTGAATTCAAACAACAATAATGAGATAATTTGATTCAAAATGAATTTTAATCAAAATTCTTAATTTGATAAAGCAATTTGATTCAAAATCAAATCAAATTTGAATTTGAATATAAATTCACTCTATAAATTGCACATTTCCTCAAAATTTTCTCCTGTCTAAAATTCATCTCCAATTTTTTATAAGGGCCCATTTGGATTGCAAATATAAAATATCTGGGAGTTAAAAACCCAAGTAATTATTACCCATGGATAAAAATAACTCATGCATGTGTTTGGATATGGATGATAATTAATATTCATGAGTTTAATTATTACTTTTCTCTCTTTTCTCTCTTCTCTCTTCTCTATTTTCCAAGGAAAAAAGTCCCAAGTAAAAAAAACTCATCTCCAACATGGATAATAAAATTCCATGGTTCATGGGTTATTTTTATCCAGGGGTAATAATTACTTGGGTTTTAAAAAGTAAAGATCAGTGAAACAAACATTGGTTTTTTATACCATTGCCAAAACCTATCTTAAAACCAATGAAACAAACGGGGCCTATGTATTTTTAAAAAAAAAAAATGGTTAGCCCCACATTTCTTTCTCTTTTTTTCTTGCATTTTATACCAAAAACAAAAATCAATAAGTCAACTCCAATTTTTAATCAGATATCTCTCTTTCTTTTTAATTTCGTTAGCCCCACATTTTTTTCTTTTTTCTATATTTTATACCAGAAATAAAGATAAATAAAGAACCATCGTCTTTTATTATTATTATTATATATATATATATATATACTTTTTTTAACCTTAACTAATATAGATTTTGCTTGATGAAAAAAAAGAGAAAAAATGTGGGGCACAATCAATTATATTAGATTAGTTGTTAATACCTAACTGATAAATTTGTTTAAGTTATAACGCGGTCAATATTTGTATTGTCATGATCATGAGCAAGATTGCTTCAAGTTTTCTTCAGAGTGTGCTGGACAATTGATTTAGGTTTTTGGCTGAAAATGGAATATATGATGATGATAATGACTCTTTAGGTGATACAAATCACGTACCAATGTAAAGTGAATTTGAAATGAAAATCTCGATCCATAAAATTTAAGTGAAATTGTTGTTCTTCCAATGATTGTTAGATTTTTATACGTAGTATATGATTTTTTGATTGTGATCATGAATGATGTACATGACTCACTGAGAATCCCATGAAATGGGATTAGTTTAGCATCCTTTCTTGCTTATATATTCTTGGTCAAAATTGAGTGGAAAGCACACTTTTATCTTGTTTTTAGTAACTTTCTTGTTAATTTTAATTAAGAGTCGGGTTTTTGTTTAGTTTTCCTTTTTCTTATTTGTTTAGTTGGCTTAGTGTGCTTTGTTTTCCTTTTGTTTTGCAGTCTAAGAAGTGAAAAAATGCTCGTTGAGGTGCTAATGCTGCAGCATTGTGCAGCATTGCTCAGCATCCTACAACATTGGCAGTCTGGCAGAAAACGGAAATGTGGGCCCATTTTTGATGACGTAATAGTAGCTTTTGGTCTTTAAACCCATTATGATGGGCTAAAAATGGAAAGGAAAAAAAGCTCAAAGCAATTATTGGAAGAATGAAAACCCTAATTTAGGGTGTATGGAAAAAACGTGAGAGAAAGGGGGGAGAGATCAATCGCAAAAAAAAAAAAACCAGAGGAGGAGAAGAAGAAGGAAAAAAACGCAGCAACAGGAAAGAGGAAGAAGCTTCTTCAGAATTTCATTCTTCAGCTACCCATTCTATTTCTCTTCTTCTTCTTCTTAAGTTTATGTATCTTGCTCTTAGTTTTCTTAAAACTTCAGTAGACTAAGTTGTTCCTAGTGTTGCTATTTTGTGAATCTTCACTTGAACCTAAGATGTTTATGAATTGTAGCTCGTTTCTGATTATTTTCTATGTAAAAGCCATGGGCTAATTTTCTTTGGGCTGAAATTTATGGAGTCATAGCTCTATTTTTGGAGCCCTTTTGCTATGTAAATACTATAGAAGTGTAGTTTGCTTATGGGTCTTTTATTTCTTATTGTTCTTCTTGAGAATGATCAACTTGGGAAAGAATAAAAGTTTGTTTTAATTCTGAAAAGGTTAAAATAAATGGAAATAGCATAGGCAATGCAAGTAGGTTCATGTCTTGAATTAGGGATGAATTCAAGGGTATAGACATATACTTTTGGCTTGTAAACTTAGGAAAATTGGTCTATCCATGTGTTTGAAAGCTGGGTTTTCATAGACATATGTTAAACTTTGCTTTAGAACTGCAATTCGAGGATTAGAATTAATTTTCGGAATTAATTTTCAGATTTCCCATTACTACACAGTACAGTAATGTTGCACAGTGCTATAGCATCACACAACATTAGGGAGCGAAAATTAGTAGTGATTTCATAAATTCCAGTGCCTTACTCATTTGATTCTTGAATTGTTTGTTATCAATTTTAGTTGCTTATTTCCTTTAAATTGCTAGAGTTTAATCTTCTTGTGTCGTGCTTGCTTTTTGTTTATTTTTTGTCTCTTAAGTGCTTTAGAATTAGCATTAGTGATATTCAAGTTTACAAACTTTGCTTACTTTAGTCCTCGTGGGATCGACCTTGTCTACCAATTACTACGTACGATTGCGTATGCTTGCGTAGTGAGTTTTTGCACAACACTCACACCTATGCATTTTCTTCTTGATTTTGATTGTATTTAGTAAATAATTTGATATTTTCCTAGTTATAATCTTTGATCATTTCTTCAATCATCACATGATTAATTTAAGATAGTTTCAAGGTAGGGGATGAGAAATGAATCCCTAAATTCAAAATTCTATCATAATAAAGTGGTTAAATTACACATTTTGTTCATATAATTTGAACTTAATTTTGATTGTCTTTATGATATTAAAATTTTCAACTTCAACAATAAATAAAAATCACTTTTATAAAAATTAGATGACTCGAAATGAAAATACTTTGATAAATTTTTTTTTGAAATGCTTATTCTCCAATTCACTACTTATATTACACTAAAAATTACATGGTATGTATTACTTTATAAATTAAAGTTGATATGTTTGGTCATTTTTTTAATATTTGATTAAATACTTTATAAAAATTATAATTAGTAAATATTTAAAAATTTTAAACAACACGTAAAATGCACGTGGTGTTAAACTAGTTTGTTGAAAAAGGTTCAGATTATCAGAAAAAGTACAGCACTTAAAATACGACTTTATTATCTAAAGTGGATATACACATCAATAATCCAAAAATCTATCCACATCTAACACTTATCAAGTACTCAAATCCACATGAAAACCCAGAAATATTAAATATTAAATGTAATAAAAATCAATTAAATAATGTCACATTATCCTTAAGTGATTAAACAAAAATCAAAATAGCTATTTTAGAGCATTTTTTAAACCAATAGTTAAGGGCCCATATAACTATTTAGTTTTTTATTTTTTAAAATTCTTTTTGCTTGTTTTCTCATCATTTTTTTATAATGATTTTCATCTTTCTTAAGAAAATATTTAAATTCTTAACCAAATTTCAAAAACAAAAACAAGTATTTGAAAACTACGGCCCCGTTTGATAACCATTTGGCTTTTGGTTTTTGAAAATTAAGCTTATTTTTTTCCAATTTCTTTACAATGGTTTTCATCTCCCTTAAAAAAGTATTTGAATTCTTAGCCAAATTCTAAAAACAAAAACAAGTTTTTGAAAACTACTTTTTTTAGTTTTCAAAACATGGCTTGGTTTTTGAAAACATAGGCAAAAAGTATATGACAAAACAAGTAAAACCATAGGTGTGAGTAGTATTTATAGGCTTAATTTTTAAAAATCAAAAACCAAAAACCAAATGGTTATCAAACGCGGCCTACATTTTTTAGTTTTCAAAACTTGACTTGGTTTTGAAAACATATGTAAAAAGTAGGTAACAAAACAAAGAAATCCTAAGTGGAAATAGTATTTATAAGCTTTAATTTCAAAAACCAAAAACTAAAAATCAAATGGTTATCTAAACGATGTGTAAATGGTAATATTTTGAAATTTAAGGACCATACAAAATTATTTCTAAAAATTCAGGAATTTAAAATAAATTCATCCAAAATAAAATTTGTTTAACTTTATATGATTATTTAATTTATAAAAGAATAAAATAAATTTTAGATAATAAATAAATAACTCTCATTTTGCCAATCTTATTCTCATGTACCAAATACATTAATCTTATTTCCAGATGTCACATTTCAATTTTCCCTTTTTCGCTTTTTGATGAATAGCAGATGATCAAGAGGCCCAATCTTCAATGCAACAACCTACTCAATTTTGAAGCAAACTTTTGTAGCTTCAAGTAGACCAACATGTTTGTAATTTACAAACATTGCATTTGATTGAGGCCATTTCTCTTTGTTTGGTGGTGAAAAAATTGACAAAATTTCTATATTTTGCTATTCTCAAAGCACATTCAAATGTCTGTCCCTCACTTTTTACTGTACTTTCTCCAATAAAATGATGTTCATTTGGACTCCAATCCAATTCCATCCGAGGGTAGCTGCAAATTTAGCATAATTGAGACAAAATGTTCCCAAACTAGCTATTAAAAAATATAAGTCTTAATAAAACAAAAAGTGGAATAGACTATAATTAATCATCTATTAATATATGTTTTTTGGTTAAAATACTATTGGTTCCTGTACTTTGGAACATGTTGTACTTTGGAACATGTTCTATTTTAGTCCTTGAACTTTCAACTGTCCAAATTTAACCCTCGTACCTTCAATAAATCTTAAAATGAGTTCCTACTGTTAGTTTATGGTTAACTTTTCCAAAGAAAAATTATTCTTTATATGCCTTTCCTCTCTAAATTTTAAAAATGTATTCATATGGTGTCTTTTTGTTAGGAGTGCTAACAAAATTCCTCATTGGTTTGGGAATGAAGAGGTCCATGGTATATAAGTGAGGACAATTATCTCCATTGGTATGAGGCTTTTTGGAAGATCTAAAAGCAAAGCCATGAGAGCTTATGCTCAAAGTGGACAATATCATGTCACTGTAGAGATATGTTGAGGGTCGTTGTCCTTATCACTTTTCTTGAATGAAAATTATTATTATTATTTTGCCAAGTTAGATAAAAGTTAACTTCTAACTAACGGTGAGAACTAATTTTAAATTTTATTGAAAATACATAGACTAAAATGAAATGAGTTTCAAAGTTTTTAGAAAATGCTATATTTGACTTTAGAAAATGGGGGAATCTATGCAAATTTCCCATAACATGATATGTTTAAAAGCTCTCACCATTTTTAGTGCACATTAGAAGCAACAGCTCTAGCCCAAAACTTGATTTGTTGTTTCATGTCTTCTGCAGACTTTCTAGTGTCCCATTTTGGAATTGGAGGAAGGAGATGAGTTTGGAGCATCCAAGCCTCAGAAAGATATGGCCTTCTAGCCCTTTCACTCTCCAACTCTTCCTCATTTTTCTCTCTCAAGCCTGGAATTATGTCAACCACTGTTGGGTTTATATCTTTTTTGTCAAATGTGAATCCCAAGTCCTTGAAACCTTGCAATTCTTGTGATTCAAGTTCACTTTGGCTTCTCCTCCTCATTTGGATGAGAAATTGGTGCCACATTTCGTCGTTGCTTGTCGGGATTCGACACATCGGGAGGCTGAATTTCTTTTCAAGAATCTGTGAATAGGCAACAAATATTATGAAAAGAAGAATAGAACTAATGAAGTTTAGTCTCGTCATTCTATCCTGAAAGAGAATGTATTGTGTTTAACTCATTTCAGAGATTCAACATTATGTAGTTTCTTCACACGAGAATCCAATTGAGTTTTACTAAGTTGCTAATGGTTGATCACTTTTGAACCAAAAATTTTAAGCTATTTGAGTAGAGTCAATTCTTTTGATAAGTGGAATGTCGAAGGTTTCAGTCACTGCATTATGCTAACGGTAGACCCTAATAATTTCCAAGAAAACTTTGGTTATCTAATACCAATTTCTGGTGATAACAAAGATTTTAAGTTTCAAAATTTTCAATCTATGGCTTGAATCTAGGACTTCGGAGGGTCACTCTATGCACCCCAAGTCAAACCAATGTAATCTTTTCACAATCACATCAAGGCTCAAACATTAGCATACAGCTCAACATATGGATTAAATTACATTGCAAGAGTTTGAATTAAGACCTCTTGTTAATGTTATGATACTGCATTAAACCTTCCTCAAGATAATATAATCATTTGAATATATTCTCGACATTGAATCTATAAAGATAAAAATTAGTTATCTTTACTCTGAACCATAGCAAGCTCGAATATCATTCAAGCGCAGATGAAGAACGATATGAGACAGTTGAAACAGAACAAAACTTTTGTAATACCTCTTGTCTTGTGGGAAAGAATTCAGAAAGGTTTGGTTGAATGGAGTTTCTGATTCTAGCAGCAGCTTCCTTTTCTCCAAACTCTTTTTCCCTTCCAATACATGGTGGCAAAGATGGTGTTCTTAGCAGATTACCATGCCGTGGTTTCCTCGCCGATTTGCTCCTCCGTGTGCCGCCGCTTTCTTTGCTGCGAGTACCTTCTTCTTTCCTCTCTACATTAGGTGGCTTGGCTGGTTTTTGAAGCAAACCATGCTCTAATAATGGCCTGGAACCATTCCCCTTCTCTCGAATTCCTTCTTCTCGTTCCACACGGGATGGTAATGATGGCGTTCGGAGGAGACTCCGAAGTTTATTGCCACCATTTCCCGGGGAAACATCCATGTCCAAAGCAGAAGAGGAGGCATTATCAGCATGACTTTCGACAAACACACCATTCGCTGATAATGGCCTAGAATCATTTCCTTTCTCTTGAATTCCTTCCTCTCGGTCCACACGGGACGGTAACGACGGCGTTCGGACCAAATTCCTATTTTTACCACCACCATTTCCACCACCATTTCCAATCGGAACATCCATATCCAAAGCAGATGAGCAAACATCATCAGCAGAACTTTCAACCACCACACCATGCTCTAACAATGGCCTAGAACCATTTCCCTTCTCTCGAATTCCTTCCCCTCGATCCATACCGGACGGTAACGACGGCTTTCGGAGCAGATTCCGACGTTTACCCCCACCATTCCCCAACGAAACATCCCCATTCAAAGCAGATGAGCAGACATTAGCAACAGGACTTTCAACAAACACTTGGTGGGCAACATTAGAAAGACAAGGATCAGAGTGGTAGGTTGACATCCTGGGGTTCCTACTGAGAAGCAGATTATCAAAGAACCAACAGAGCTCTAAAAGATCGAAAGCTTGATGAATCTGAGACTCATTGCTTGAAGGAGAAGATTGAAGAGAGGCATTGATTGGCTCCATGGATAGTGGGCACTGAAAAGTTTGACCAAAACTGAAAATGATAAAAAGGGAAAACAGGGAATTGGGGGAATTGGGTACCTGGGAATTGGAGTGGCCATCATGGTTTCTTCTGAAAATGAAAATGGGATTATATGATTAGGATGAGCAGAGAAGAAGGCCATGTGAGATTGTGTAACATGCGCTGTCTTTTGATCTCCAACCACAATATATTATATTATGTGTTGGAACAGTTCTTTGTGTTGGAAGGAATATTTTTTTGGTTTATATTTTCACTTCATGACAACATACCTATTAGAGAGATTTTTGTCACATTATCATAGTTATATTGGGTGGATTCTCTACAGTTCTATTTTTTTTTAGGGTGATATGGATTTGTGATTTCACGTCGATGTGAAAGTTTGTCTCATGACTTTTAAAGTGAGAAAAATTGAAATTTGAGATCGAGAAGATACATTTATGTATTGTATTGGCTAAATTACAAAAAATATTTTTAAACTTTATCATTTATTTCAAAAATACTCATATTCTTTCAAAAGTTACAATATTGCTTTGACCTTCATAAACGTTTCAAAATTACCCATTGAAGTAGAAACTTCTTTAGAATGTTAGACGAAAAGTCGACGTGGTGGAACATCATTCTTTCAAATTTAATCCAGGCAAGCTTCTCAGTCACTGTCATGTCGTTTCAGGTTATTGCCATATTGACTTTTCGTCTAATATTTTAACGATTTTTTACTTTAAAAGTAGTTTTGAAATATTTATAAAATGTCGAAGGTAATATTACAACTTTTGAAAAGATATGAGTATTTTTAAAGTAAAGGGAAAAATTGATGGATATTTTTTATAATTTAGCCTATTATATTTATATGGCATCAATTGCACACTTCTATCATTTAAAAAAAAAGGAATTCTTCTTCTTTATTATTTTTTATTAGGATAGTCTACTTAAATTTGTCGATTGTTTGCAATTTTTAAACTTATCTTTGTCATTTACTATTGTGTATTCTTTTTAAACTTTTTTCTTCTTTTTTTCCCCCCTTTTTGAACAATGTTACAAAAGTTGACGTACCATTTCAATTAACAATAGCATTTTGTCCCTCAAATTATTGATAAGCTTTAAAAATTAATGTAAAATGAATAAGAAAAAAGGGGTGTTTGGTTCACTAGTTAAATTTATATACGCATGAATAGCAAGGTTTATGTTTGGTATGCAACTAAAACCATAAAGTTATTAAAATACAAGTTATATAAATCCAAACGTTTGAAACCAACTGTCTCCTTGCATACTTACAAATCAACGTTCAAGTGTTGAAACTCAATCTCTTTTACAATTCATACACATTTCACACAAATTCAAGTGGATGAAAACCATGAACCAAACATCCTTTAAAGGGATTAAAATAAAACTTTTAAAAACAATCTAGACCAAAATTTAAACAACAATATATCATTTAATAGTTGATTAGAATTTTTTTTTCCTTTTCTTAATTTTTGCACTCTAGAATGAGAATTTATTAAAAATATGCACATGTGACTCTCTTTAGATTTTTTTTTTTCTTTAATCTCTCTATCTTTCTTGGCATTGAATTGGTTTTACAAATGGCATCTTTCCTTCGACACCACCAAAGTTCTTTTTCTTTTTAAAATCATGATTTTGTGAATAACAGGTCCCATATACAATAACTTTAACCTTTTTACCAAGTCTTCACAACTGTACTCATAACAACAATTTTGAAAACAAAAATAGAAAAAAGTTGTTTTATTTTCATACTAGATCTTGAAAAATCCCCCAATAATATTTTATGGACTAAACTCTAGTTTAAGCAAAAACACATATTTTAATCAAACATTTCGTTTACGATTCTTTATATCCAATGATTTAAGTACTATTAAAATGAATCTCTCTTCATATTTTTCAACGACACATCGATATTTCTATCGTCGATGAAGAATATTATTGACCTATAAATATATTATTTTGTTGTTGGATGCAATTTTCTCATAACATAATCTCTTAAATAGAGAATAAAAAAAAGTAGCATTGAAAGCCTACAGCCAAAGAAGGGAAGAAGACAGGTTCATTACAGCACACTCCCATGTGAGGCCTCCTCTCAATATGCAAAAAATCTTATCCATATTAATATTTTTCTACACCATTTGTGTGACAGCTATATATATTTTCTTATTTATACACTTTAAAAAAAATTAAATCTTTTTTTGTCCGTAATTAAAGGTGTTATTAGAATGGTGAAAGATGTTTTTAAGTTGTTATTATTATTATTTTTTTCGGGTTTCGAAAATGTCTTTAGCCTATGTGTCCAACAACTATTTTATGGGTTATCGTTGAGGAATTTTAGAATCGAGATTTTAATTGTTCTTCGTAGTCTAATTTTCATCCTTGTAAAACTTATGATTTATACGAAAAAAAAAAGAGAGAGAGAGAAAAAGAGAGAGAGAGAGAGAGAGAGAGAGAGAGAGAGAGAGAGATACAAAAATCACATAAAATAAAATACAATTGCTGTTGCCTAAGAAATGTCATATTAATTATGCTTATTTTTTAATAAAAATACATATTTATAAATAGTTTAGAAAATATAAATACACATCCAAATTACGGTTAAATTACAAGTTTAGTCTTTGAACTTTCAAGCTTGTGTTTATTTGGTCTCTAAATTTCAAGAAGTGTCTAATAAGTCCTTGAACTTTCAATTTTGTGTTTAATAAGTCTTTGAATTTTTTATTTTGTCTAATAGGTCTATGACATATTCAAATTTTTTAAAAATTAATTGGTCTATTATATATAAAATTAAATTTTATATCTAGTAGGACCATAAACTTTCAATTTCATATCTGGCAAATGAATTTTAAAAAATTATCGAATAGGTCATGGACCTATTAAACACAAAATTGAAAATTCAGAAACTTATTGGACATAAAATTGAGAGTTTGAAGTTCTATTAGACATTTTTTAAAGTTCATGACCCAAATAGACATAAATATAAACATTTAGGAATCAAATAGACCAAATATATAAAAAAATGACTAAATACATACAAATTTGAAAGTTGAGGGACTAAACTAACCTTCAAAACAAGACATTTTATAAAAGATTGGGCTTAATATTTGGGGCTCAACATGGACCTCATTTTCCTTTGGGCCTACAAAGATGATGGTGAGTTTAGGGAAGATTATTGGAAAATTATGGCAAAGAGCACGTTTTCACCTATATATTTCAGCTCTAGCATGGCTCACATTTATGAAAACATTTTATTCCATTGATGCCCTTACGATTTTTTATCATTATTGTAATAATGTTATTATTATTATTTATTGTTTCCATAACCATATCATTCAATTTAGGTAAATAAATTTACCATTAATTACATAAAGATATATTTTAGATTGATAAATATATTTTATTCTCCAATATATTAATATTCAAATTATGTTTTAATTTTAAATTTCCATTAATAACATTTACTTTGAGAATGTTTATTGTTTAATTTTTGTTTTGCTATTTATGCCGACATCAGAAAAGGGAGTTTGAAGTTTGAAGCACCAAGAAATTCTCTCTTTTAATTTCAAATGAGTATGATTTCACCTCCATCTTTTTTCATTTAGTTTTATATTTTAATTTTTTTTATTAATTTTCAATGTGAGTTTTGAAACGCCAATTTTTTTTTATTCAATTACAATGTGTTATTTCATACCCAGTATATAGTTTTTTATTCAATTTTAGTTACTTTTTTTTTATTTAAGTTTTGTAAGTTAATTAATCCTTTTGTTTTTATATTCCATTTTAAATGTTTTTTATTCAACATTTGTCTTACATTTTATACAAACTTATAGACAACCTTAAAACAAATAGTGATAATGTATATTATAACCATGTATAATAATCGCTTGTATATATACTTCTAGGCAAATAGCTTCGATAGTCAAGTTTTAATTTTTGGTAAAATTAATAAATATACTTCTAGGCAATCTAATAATAAATTCATTAAAATAATAATTTTTCGTGGTCATATAACTATATATATATAATAATAATTAAGTATACATTTAGATTATAAAATATATACCTATACTTAAAATTTTAAAACAAATATCTATTGGATTATATACCTTAAACCATATACTCCTGTTTGTATCAAGAAATCCATGTCGTAGACTCAAAAAACCGATAGAACAACCCAAAAAGTCAACAAGACTAACAAAGTACAACATATATGAACGACAACAATTATGCCTAAAACACTTCAAGCAGGTTCGAGTTTAACTAAACAAAATCCTGTCAGATTTGGGAGAACAAATTAAAAGTTGGTGCATTGTAGTCTTGAGTACTCAATAACTTTTCTTTCTTCTTGTCTTCTGCTAATCCGAACTTTGATGTAAATGGCGATCTCATGATCTTGGATGGCAATGTAACTCTACGCTTGTTCTGCTTTATAGGTTCACCTATTGATGCTCCTTTGCACTTCTTAAACCACCAATAATTTTTTCTTGGCATCCACAACAATCTTTCACTTCAACGTGTTGGATTCTTATTTGAATTAACTTTTAGTCTCACCATTGTCTAGTAGGATAACTATATACAAATACAAGCTCGTTTTAGTACAGAATGTATATTATACAAACGTTGATAATGAAATATATCCCAATGTATGATAAAATATATTAAAAGAAATAACTTATATACTCAGTCCATAAACATCCATATAACCAGTCAAATCTCATATATACTTATTCAAAATTAGATGACATTCTTAAAGAAAATATTAAATTTAATTTTCTGGCATGCAACAATCGTATATACCCTTTTCATACTTATATAATATATACAAATAAATAATATAAGGTCATGTCATATACACCCAACATATTCACAAATTTTGTTCTAAGATTATATTATATAAATATAAAATATACCAATGAAACGTTATATTATAACAATCTACGGTTATATTATATTATATAAATCCAAAATATAACAATGTACGGTTATATTATATTATATAAATCCATAATATAACAATGTACGATTATATTATATTATATAAATCTAGAATATAAAAGTGAAAGGTTATATTATAACTATTATAATAAGAGTATATGTTATATACCCTGTCTAATCAATCTAAAAATTATACATTCAATTAGTCAGAAAGTTCATAACAAATTAACCACCAAAATGCAACTATATGGATAAATGAAATTGCTTATTTTTACAAGCTACAAGCAAAGAAAGCAAATACAAATGATTATTCGACTATAATTTTTCATTCATCGAAATAGAAACATGTTAAACATAATATACACCCTAACACTAACATATAAACCACACAAAACGATTGTTATATCTAAAAATTAAAAAAAAAAAAAAAAATCAGGTTCCCTTACCGTCGCGGGAACCAACTGATGCCGACAACCCAAAATGAAGGACAACCTATTTCAAAAATAGAAAAACACAAAAAAAAACCCCCTCATATTTGGAAAAAAAAAAAAAAAAACTTACTCACTGTTATAATGAATAACTTATGTTGATAACCCTCTATTTTTTTTTCTGACGCCGATAACCCTCGCCGTGAATCTCCTAACACCGATAACCCTCTAAATCTTCTCCCTGTTGTTTTTTCCGCCATAGAAATCTCCCTATTCACATGCGGCATTGAACTCTCCCCCATCGATAACATCTTCTGGCTTGAAATCCCTCTCCACTTTTTGGAGGTTTATTGAAAAATTCAATATTTTGAAATCACAATCCCTAATTTTTGGGAATATAACTGTGGGAATTATTGTTTGGAGGAAAAAATACCAACAGTTATGGAAAAAATCTAAAATTTTATTTTATTATAATTATAAATAATATACAGTAAATAAGTAATATGATACTACATTTGGCTTCTATTTGGCTTAAAAATTGACAAAGATGATATAAATAAGATCATGTACCATTTATGTAAAATGGTGTCCCAAATGGGTTATCCATGTAGTTAATCCAAGATTATTTACAGGCATTTTTTTTTAGAGATTCTTTGAAATTTAGCAAAAAGATTTGGAAATTTCAACAATAGATCGACATCGATCAATTTCAACAAACACATCTGGTAAATTTAAGGGGGAAAAAAAGCTAAAGTTGATTCTAATTTTTTTAAAAGAAGGGAAATAAAATCTAAAATAATATGTTGGGCCATTTTTAATTTTCAAATCATATTCTAAATAAATAATTACAAAACAAAATAGCAATAAATTAAACAAGAGCTAAATGAGATTTTTTTTTTCTTTTTATCGAGAAGAAGAAGAAGGAAGTAACGTAATATGAACTTGTGTGTGTGTATATATATATATAACGTGTATTATTATATAATTGATAAGCCAAATATACTTGGAAGTATCTAACATACATAATGTATATACTATAAATATATAGTACGAAACAAAAGTAACATGCACATATAAATTATAATAACTTTTTTTTTCTTCAACCGGTACTCTTCCAAAAAAAAAAAATTGATGTCCCTTGCTTCTATCTTCTTTTTTCTTTGTTTTTTCATTTATATATAGTTAGGGGCTAACCTTACAACTTACTTTTTTCCGTTGGTAAGTTGTTTATATAAAGTAAAAGTGAGCTCATTTTTTGTCATTCCTACTAACTATCCTTGTTATAGCAATCTGCCGCGATTTGCATATAATTTACACTATAAAAATCAAAATGAACATAGTTCAACAGTAATTAGTATACATTCTTTTCCTTGAGGTTGGAAGTTCAATCTCCATACCTCACATTTGTTGTACAAAAAAAATAGAAAAAAAATTTGCTCAAATTAAAGACCCAATCGACAATGTTAAAGAATTTATGTGCAACAAAAATTAGTAAGATGTGAAAAACAAAGATGAAAAGATAAATGACCAAGTCCTGTAACGTCAAAGAAAACTGGAATCAACTGTTGTGGCGTAGATTATTACCGCCTTGAAAGCAAATTCGACACAACCTCGGTGTCAATCGTGTGTTGTTGGTTCCTCTCCAAGGTTAACACAACATCTACCTTGAATGTGCACTCGTTAAAGGAGGATTGAAATAAGAAAATACCCTTTGCTCAGAATTGAGGAATAAAAAATAAAAACTGAGAGAGTCTTTTCGATAATCGAAGATGAAGAAGAAGATGATCTCCAAACCGGTTATGAAGAATTGGAAGGTTATCAGCCGTTTACAGAACCGAAACTACAATGAATGGGGAGATTCTAAACGGTAAAAAATAATTAATGACTTGTCTCAAAACTTTGGAGAGAAAGGTAATAAAAAATTACTTCTTTTTACATGCAAGCACAGTTCCAACACACCCATGGACAGCAGCAATGCATGCATGTGGTAAAAAACTCTACGACCACCCTTTTGTAAACACTTTAAAGGACTCTAGTATATATACCTACTTTCTAACTTGTAATTTTTCCATGTGGGACAACAAATTTCTCTTCTATGTAAAGGCTTGCAATTGGCCAAAGATCCAAGAGCTTGTAAGTCATTTCTAATGAGTCCTCCACTAACATACCAAGAAAACAACTATAAACGGTACATTTTACTGATTATTTTTATTGAACAAAAAATAAAGAAATCACCAAAATAATTTCATTTCTTATGAGTATCAGTGCATTTCTTCTGTTTGGAATTGTTGCGCTGGTTATTGGTTACCCTTTCTTATATATAAGGATATGTCTTTCTTCATTTTGTTAGCTATGGCCTTAGATGGATAAAACTATCTCTTATGCTCGTTTAGATCGCCAATATTATTTTATGGGGTATGGATATTAAATATTTGAGATTTAAATGTCTGAAATAATAAATATTTGTGTTTGGATATGCAGGATAATTAATGTAAGTTACAAGTTTTGTTCTTGAAATTTAAGTAATATGTTTATGAACAAATCAAAATAATAATAAAAAAAGACTAAAAAAAATTGTCAAAAAAATTTTATTTGAGTGGATTTTTTTTTATAACAAAATAAAATCAAAATTATACAATTATTATATGCATTGTATACAAATAAAAGTATTAAAATTCAATCATGTTTAAAAATAAAAATTTCAACTATGAATTTTCTACCTAATTTTCCTTCCTCTTTTATATTTACCTTTTAACTTTTATCAATGAGCCAAGCTTATATTAAAATAGTTTAAAATCAATATATATTTTTTATTTAGTTATCAATGGAAATTTATAGTCATCTCTTTGGAATGGAGGTAAAATAAACATATAAATCTCAATATATTTTTAAATTTAATTAGATAAATATATCATAGCCATCAAATATTACATGCCCACTTTTTAACTCTCTCTCACATAATAAAATAATATATATTAAATTATTATGTAGGTTTGCACATGGAAAAAAACAATTTAAATATTATTAGATTTAATTTAAAAATATTTTAATTAATTAATATATTTATATTAGATAATTAATTAATTAATAATAAATTAAAGCAATTGTAATTAATTTTCACATTATTAATAATGATTAATTAATATAAATTAACTAATTAATTAGGTTATATGTTTATTGTTAATCTCTCAAGTATACAAATCTCATCTATATGGAGGGTATAAGAAAACTCATGTTGGATAGGTTTTAAAGTTCCTTGGATAATTATATCATGAGTTTTAAAAAATGAAAACTAGTTAAACAAATATTGATATTAAATATCTGGATGAAAATTCATGACAAAATCCATGAAACAAACATGCCCTTAAATTATAAGGCATCACACTTTTATTTTTTAGGTGTGGAAGATCGAGGTTGTCACATTTGAGTTATATAATGTTCAAAAATTCCAATCAAATCAATAATCTATATCATATATGTGATGTTTTGAAATCCGCAAACGCTATTTTTCTTTTCTTTTAGTAATTAAGTGATCGAGCAAGTAGTAGTCTCAAGTAGATAAAAGTGAGATAGATATTTAACATTCAAAAGATTAAGCCAACTCATTATAAATATATATATATATATATATATATATATATATATATATATATCTTTTGGAAATGTCACCTTACTATTTCACTCTTCCATTTCAGCACCATTAGAGTTAGAGAATTTGTTAGATTTTTGTTTTAAATATTTAAAACATTGAAGATACAATTGTAATTGGTAAATAATTTCAAAAACTAGACAATATCAAGTATTTATTTATAACTATGTATGTTATTAACATTTAAAATTAGTAGGATCTACTAAATAAATTAATAAAATAGGTAACATTAGGGACGCAAAGCTTTTTCGATGAAGAACTTGAAGAAATTGAAATGAATTGGTTATGGGCATTAGTCATTTATATGAGGCTAGTAAATTAGTGTTCAAAGATTGAAATGAATTGATGTTCAATCCACTATAATGTCAAATATGCAGAATTCTTGGTGTTTCTGCTAGCTAACTTCAATAAAGTTTCAATATGGAGGCAATTAATTCAATTAAGATTTCCTCAAATTATGCGAGAAACTTGCTGGAGTTTTTGCAGTTTCATGGCACATGCACCATCTACACAAAATACAGGATATGTGGCTGCTAAAAAACTTCGATGCTTGACATTTGACATTATGATAGCTTAGGAAGCCGCAACCAATTCTAGCTAGCCTATGCTTAATGTAAGTTTTTGGTTTTATAGGATTTGCACATGTCTGGATTTCTCAAATATAGATAGTTGAAATTGGTTTTCAGATTTTCATGAGTAATTCTTGAAAGTGCCTTTGTAAACATAGCTACAATTACCGGAGATTGGTAAATAAATCTCCCTTATATCCTTTTATATTAGATTTTCATGTGTAACTCTAGAGAGTGTCTTTGTAAATATGTCTGCAAGTGGGGACTTGTTGAGGTGTAGGTTGGTCCGTTGGTAAATAAATCTTTCTCATATCCTTTTAATGATATAATGACGATTAATCTCAACATGCTTGATACGGCTGTGATGGAGAGGATCTTTGCTATACTTATTTTTGCTAGATTGTCATAGTAATGTTTTGTTGGTTCATTAATATTTATTTTCAAGTTTGGGAAAATTCTTTTTAGTTGTATTCCTTCACAGATGCTTGGGCAATATTTTGCTTCAGCACTTTTAGACATCAAGGATGCTTCTTAATTTGCCCATGTTATACGAATAACATTGATATTAATATTGATCTAAACCATGTGTGAGCCTCCACCATTCCAAGTTCATAGTCACATAGGTACAAGGTATTAACAATAATAATAGTTTGAGTTAGGTTTATGAATTTTGTTATGTTGTTGCAATTAGTCCTTTTAAAAAGTTTAGTGTTTATGTTGATAAATTTTGTTCTTATGTCTATGCATATTGATCTATCGTACCATTGTTTGTGTTCATTATTATTTCATAAGTGCAGTTGTTTATGTTCATTCTGCTTGATAAGTTTAGTTGTTATATTCAAAAGTTTGGATGATTTGAGATAAGTTCATAAGTTTTGTTGTTACAAGTTTAGAAGTTTTGATGAGTAAGTTGTTCATGTTCATTTAAGTATATGTCTTCTAATTTAATTCAATTCTTTAAGTTCTAATTTTAGTTGCTATTAGGGACAACTTCAAGTTAAGGAAATTAATAGTTCTAAGGCGGCCTCAACTTGGAAGGCATTTTGGTGATCTTTCTTTGGGTACTTAGCTTTTGAGGTCAGATAAGTATTTTAAATAAAAGTTCCAAGTGAATTTGGAAGTTAAAGTTTAAAAGTTGGAAATGTCTGACATCAATTTTTGGGGATCATTAAAGGTTGAGCGAAAGATCTCCTTGTGGGAGATAGAGTTTTGAAAATTGTTAAATTTCTAGCCACGGTAAGGAACTTTATGCCAGTTGTTACATTTTAATAACATTGCTTGACTGAACGAACTTTACTGTGTTGCATTTATGTAGATAAGGAAAACGTATCAAACTGATATTTGAGAACACCATAATGAAATGTGGAAAACAACTTATTTCCAACAATTTTTCTTGGCTATTTGCTCAATATAAGAACTTTGTGGAACTGGGGTTAGGTACTGGCTAAGGTTCTTAAGTTTAGAAGCATGAAATAAGATGTTTGAATTCTCACTCTCATATTCATACAATTTTATTTTCAAACTTTTGGAGTTCTTTAACCGAACTATAGTCGATATATGTTCTTCTTTATCAAGTTTGTTTAAGGGAGAAATTATCAAGAATTAAGTTTCCTAATATTGTACAATGGACAAATCATGGATGATGTGAATGCTTTGAAGAAAGATTAGGTTGAAGGATAGTTTTTTGATGTGAGAATTTCTTTGGTGTCCAAGAGGTACATATTTAGAATTACATGTTTCACTTGTTTACTCCCCTCCCCCACAAGGAAACCAATGAAAATATTTTTTTTGTACAACATTTACCTCATTTGACTATAGTTTTTCTAATTGACTGATGTGTGAGTATTCGTGAATCGTGGAAGTAGGTTCTGACATCAATGTTTTGAGCAAGATTGATGTTTAATAATGAGTTGAAAAAGGATAGTCGACATTAAGAAGGTATACCTCATGAGTGTTGTTATTTATCGTTGACATTGATGTATTAAGTTGAATTCTTAAATGAATATTGTCCTTTTTACTAGGTCGTGCACGAACCCATTGAAGTAATGAAGCCACCAAGCAAGTTATGAACATATGAGCTTTTTTGTTGGGTTAGTGGCAATACTTGTAGCAACACTTGTATTTAGTTTCTTTGTAAAAATTTACCAAGTTTGGTTATTAGTTTCCTTGTATTTAGTTTCTTTGTAAAAATGCTATCACCTTCAACTTTATATTTATATATGAAAGTTCTTATTTATGTTTGTACCTATTTTGTGTCAAAATTGGAGTAACTTATTTTAGAAATATATGTGTAAAAACATGTATCAAACAAATAATTTTCATCATTATAAGCATTTATTTGACATTTAACAAAATAATCATGAGATGTATTTATTTGACACTATAATACTGTCATCAACCGAACTTCTGTGACGATAGATAGGTGTCATCGTATGAATTTTTGTTGACAATAATATACGGTCATCAAAGAAGACATGCAACGTACAAAAGGTGTCATAATTAAGGTATTCTTGATACAAAAAAGGTGACATTATTAACGTTTCTGTGACTATAACGCAATGTCAATGTAAATGTTTGGTTGATTGTTATTTACTGTCGTTGATATCTATATCTTGACAGAAAAGTCATATTCTTGAGTCATTTATTGACAGTGATAAATTGTCATAGAAAATTTGACAGTGACAGTGTATGAATGTCAATAATTGCTTATTGTTGACTACAAGAAACAGTCATAAAACACTCAATAATGACAATTTTTTGAAGTGTCATTGATACTCTTTCCTTGATGGTCGATTCAAAGACTGAAAAAAAGATTCACGGAATGTGGTTATGAGAATTTTTCTAAGTCATAGAATCCCACATTTGTTGTAGTGTTTTGAGATCCAAGTGTTGGAAGATAGCTTGTTCGACCTTTCCACCTAAAAATAGTCGTAACTAATTCTAGATGAACGACTAAGGCGTGGAAGATGGGTTGTCAATGCTCAAGCCATGGTGGGATGAGAGAGGAAAGGAAGAAGAAAAATGACATAGTGGAGACAGAAGAAGATAGAGATGAGAGAGGAAAGAGAAATTTGGGCAGGGGTACAAACAAAATTTCACATAGTAAAAAAGTAAAAAAAAAAAAAAAATCAAGTTTTAGAAAGTGTCATTCTTGATAAAGTTTTTAAATTTAGGTCA
Source organism: Trichosanthes truncata (assembly GCA_033996785.1). Classification (NCBI taxonomy): domain Eukaryota; kingdom Viridiplantae; phylum Streptophyta; class Magnoliopsida; order Cucurbitales; family Cucurbitaceae; genus Trichosanthes; species Trichosanthes truncata. Next base: position 82,452,523 of record JAWPNB010000003.1, read on the forward strand.
TTTCCTGCAATTTTCACTCAATAACATGGTTATCAAACTCATTTAAACTCTAAAACTTTTGTCCGACTCGGAAAACAAAGAATCAAAAACAAAACCATTATCACATCAGCTAAAACTTTTGCACCATCAACTAACTCCAAACTACTCAAATCCAGACTTCTCGACCCTGCAAACGAGCACGATCTAGCTCCAGCCCTCTTGCAAATTCTTAACAAAGTTCTCAATATAATCATCCATGAAACCAGGTTTTGTCAATACCTCCTTCCATTTTTCATGGTTTTTCTTGACCATTTCACCAACCCCACTTCCATTTTTCTCATTGTTTCTCTCCACCACCATCACTGATTCAATGGCTTCCCTCACACTTTGGCTTGTAAACCTCCCATCTTCTTCTTCCCTCTTCACTTCCACTCCCACTTTCAGCTCTTGAGTCAGCAGCCTAGTGTTCAATATTTGGTCACCAAGGCTTGGAATCAAAACAATTTGAGAATCACTCATCAATGATTCCCACATTGAACCAAACCCACAATGGCTCACAAAGCAACCAACTGAAGAGTGCTTTAGAATCAATGGCTGCTGAATCCAACCTCCATAAACAACTCCTCTTTCTCTAACCCTTTCTTCAAAACCTTCTGGCAGTGCTTCTTCAATGGAATTGAATCCCATTGGGGGCTTTAGAGCTACCAAAAATGGCAGCCCAGTTTGTTCAAATCCCAAGAGAAGTTCTTGGAGTTGGTCTTTTTCTAAGATCAATTGGCTTCCAAATGCACAGAAAATTACTGTTTTTGGTTGGAACTGGCTGAGCCATTTCTCCCATTTCTCCTCTAAAAATGTTGTTGTTGTTGTCTTGTTTGGTGCTGCCATGAGTGGGCCTGTTAGTAAAAGCTTCTTTTGGAATTGCTTTGCCAAGTAGTTGCAGAAATTCCCTTCGATTTCTTCGCATGTTCGCATTGCTATCGCGTCGCTGTTCTTGTACGATGCTATTAGTCGCTCATGAAATGTTATGCCTGTTAAGAATATGAATATATGCCTGTTTTTGAGTTCGATGGTAATTTAATATGGTATGGTATGCAAGAAGTTATATGTTGTAATTCATGTAATGGTAACTCAATCTTTAAGGCATTGGTAATATTTCTTATAAATTGAAGGCTTGAATCTCACCCACTATAATACTATTTCTATTAGAAATGAAGAAAAAAAAAAAAAAAACACAAAGACAAAAACTTCCTATATCCACTAACAAAACAAAAGCTTCTTATAAATTTGTGGTTATTGACAAGGTTTAAAATGTCGATGTCGACAGAAATGTCGAAGTCTAAATTTTATGGAAATATCGATAAAATGTCGATGTCGATGGATATTTCTGGAAAAATTTTAAAAATTAAAAATTAAAAAAAATATTTAAATTAATAAATAAACATTTTACACTTTTTAAATGAGTTAAAATTCTTGTTACAATATTATATTCACATTAAGTTACATTTTTTGCTATTTTTTTAAAATATTTCATCAATTTTACGACATATCGACGGAAATTTAATACCATGGTTATTGTTTCTATTTTGTCCTTGAATTTTGAAAACTAACACTTTTAATCCATAAGATTAATTTAAATTAGTTTCTATTTAGTACTTGAAGTTTCAAAAGTGACATATTTAATCTCGAATTCGATTTCTAATTAGTCTCTAAACTTTGAAATTGGTTTCCAAATGGAGAGTTCTGGTATATACTTTCAAATGAGTTGAAAATTATCATTTTTTATTTTTGTGTGGAACTAGAAATCAATTTTAAACTTTAAAGATATTAAAAATTAAATTCAAAACCTAGAATAGCAAACATGTCTTTTTCTAAATTTTGAACATCAAATAAAAACTAAATTCAAATCTTATTTTAAAAACTCAAGAACTCACAAATATATATACCTTCGCCAAAGGGCATGGACAAGAAGAGCAGTGATCGCACTTCACGGCAGCCACGGAGGACGACGGTGGACGACGGGTAACCAAGCGGCGGCTCCCGCAGCTCCTCCTCCGTTAACGGATCGTCAATACTCACCCTCCTTCCTGGGAAAACAGTAACAGCAATGGACGCAGCGCTGACAACAGTAAAAGTAATCGATCTGATCCGCAGCGGCGCGGCCATTTCAGGGACCCAATGGGCAAAATCGTAGAACACGAAATCGGGGTGGGCGGAGCGGAGGATCTCCGCCACCTGCGGCCGAGTCATATCGAAAGCGGCGACCAGCAAGTGGTTGAGAGAAATGGGTATTTCGGAGGCGGTTTCCGTGGCCGGAGGGAGGCCGGCGACGTGGGGAACAGTCAAAATATGGAAGGAGATGAGATTTGGATGAAGATTGAGATTTTGCAAATGATGCAAAGCTTTGGTGGGCAAAAGGAAGGTGATTTTGTGGCCTCTAGCGGCAAGCTCGTTGGAGATGTGAAGAAATGGAATCATGTGCCCAGTGGCAAACCATGGGAACATAGCGATATGGAGATTTGAGATTTGGGTTTCTGCCATTTTTTTTTTCTTTTTGTTTGTGCTGTGGAGAATTGTATGGGAAATATATGTGGAGAACCTTGCAGGTGGAGGAAGAAGGAGGAGATGTTTTTTTTAATTTATTATTATTATTATTATTATTTGGCATTAAAGGGTAGCCACTAAAACAAGGAAGATAATGACAAGAATATTGGACTTTTACTTTATCAAGTTCCGCTTATAAGGTGGTTAAGCTTTCGTTATTAGTTTTTAAATTTTGTGTCGGTGTTTGAGCTTTAAAAAAATATTTAATAAATTTCTAAATTTTTAATTTTATGTTTATTTACATAAAAAATTTAAAATTTTTAAAAATTAATCGAACTATTAGATATAAATATATAAATTTATGTTTAATAAAATCCTAAAATTTCAATTTTATGTTAATAGATCCAAAAATTTTAAAAAGATCGAAAGTTGAAAGACTAAATTTGTAATTTTAAAAGTTCAGGACCAGACAAACGTTAAAGTTCAAATACTAAATTTGTGATTTAAACTTGAGATTATCAAAATGATTGTGTGGCTACCATTCTTACCATTAAAATAAGACTAAATTTGTAATTTAATCATGAGATTATCAAAGTGATTGTGTGGCTACCACTCTTACCTTTAAAATAAGTTTGGGAAATTGGATTTGTTTCGCTTCTAAATTTAATTTTTAATTGTGTTTTTAAATTTTGAATTATGATTATTTATGATAATCGATACATGAGTAACTCCCATTCTTATAATTCGAATGATCGATAGTGATAGTATATGGGTTGGTGAAGAAGAAAGTTTAATAGATCTATGGTTTTCTTAGTTTCTCTAGCACAATAGATACATGAAATTGTTTGTGTGCATACAAGAAAAAGGTCTAATGAGGTAGCACACACGATTGCCCAAAAGATTTTTTGTTTTTTCTTTTCTTTTCTTTTGTCAACCTGAATATAGTTCAATTGGTTAAGATATATATTATCGATCAAGAGATTAGAAGTTCAAATCCTCCAGTCTCACATATGTTGAAATCTCAAAAAGGAAAAAGAAAAGGCTACACTAGTACAATTTCGAGATTTCATGACATTGAAAAATTGTCATAAACACATTTCATGATTTTTTTTTTCAGTCCTAGAATCACCCATCAAGGAAACTCTATACATGACGCATTAAAAAAATTGTCATAATTAATTGTTTTATGACACTTCATAGTTGTTAAAGAAAATGTATTCAGGACGTTTGTTAATTGTCATAATAAATTTGTTATGACAATTAAACATTGTCAATAAATAGCTCTTAAAACCCGCGTTTCCTTCAAAATCTATATAATAACGACAATTTTTAAATGTCATAGCAATTTGTTGATGACAGGCTTTTAGTGTCAATCATGTTGTTTCTATGACAACAAAAAAAATGTTCGTGACAATATTCTTGTGTCAAGCATTTGCTATCTTTGATATTCTATTGTTGTCAACAAAAAACATGTCATGACAGTATTTTGGTGTCAAACATTTACTTTTTTTGATAGTTTGTAGTTGTCAACAAAAAACATGTCATGACAGTATTCTGATGTCAAGCATTTGCTTTCTTTGATAGTTTGTAGTTGTCAACAAAAAACATGTCATGACAGTTTTAGAAGTCACATAAATACTTATATTGATAAGAAAAAGTTGTCACCAAAGAAATTCCTATGATATCGATGAACCATCATAAATAATAGTATATCGCTATTTAGTTTCTATGGTTTTGATGAATAAATATATTTATTTATTCATCAGAACCATAGAAATTATATTTTTTGATATCTGTCAATACACGTATATTTCTAGAATAAAATCACTCCAATTTTAACACAAACTAAATACATATATAAATAATTTTTATATATCATTGAACCAAATTTGGTCAATTTTTTTACATACAAACTTAGTATGATCAAATGTATACATTAGAACAAATTTTACACTAGGTAGTAACATGAGGGAGTGTATTATAGGCCTTTGCCACTAAACCAACAAATCAACTAATCCATCAACTAGTTCAAATATGACTGCTTCGCTTCATCCTACAAGATGACAAAACAATATTCACTTTAAGATAGAATTCAATCCTTCTTACATCAAAACAAGAGCAGTATCCATTAGAAAGAATATAGTCAAATGTGTTAAAGTTATACCAAAAACTAGACATTGTTTTTTGCGCTGGAGGGGAGTATTTTAATAATGTAGTACATCTATTTCATGAGCATCTCACATAAGTATTACATATAATTACATTTAATGCTCAGTTAGACAAATGAAATATATAACTCTAAATTATATGACATAATTTAATTATGAATCATTTCCGGTGACGAGAAATATTGGTTTCTGATTTGTCAATTGTACGATATTAGAAAACTTAATTACGGATCATTTTCGGATTAAAATAAACCTGATAGAAAAAAAATCAGAAACCAATATTTCTCTTGTCACCGTAAGAAAATAAATAAATAAAAGAGAGTTAATAACAGTTTTGAAAGAGAAATGACTATGTGAAGACTAATTAACAAAGTTCAAACACTCCTAGCTAATAACACTTTGAGGAGGACTATCGTTCAAAATAAAGATTACTACAAATACAACAAAGAATGACATAGAGGAGTTAACTAAAAGAAACAATATGAAATGTGACACAAGAACATGTAAAAGAAACAACAACAGCTACATCAGACAATTGCAATTATTTTCAATTTCAAACTAAAGTAAATTGAACATTCAACTACAATAATAAATACAATATACTTGAAAACCAATTAAACTAAACTAAACTTAACTGACTTGTCAAAATTCATGAACATAACAATTAAACTAAACTTAGCAAAACTTAAGAACATTACAACCAAACTTATCATAAACACCAATATTAAACTCATCAAACTAACATGGACCATTAAAGTTGTTAAAATCTAAACTTATGAACATAACAACAAAAAGCTTAAATAACTAGTCAAAATTTAATACTAAACTCATCAAAATAACATGAACAATTAAAGAAATCAAAAGTTATGAACATAACAATAATAGTTAACTAACTTATCAAAATTTATAAACATAACCACTAAACTTATCAAAATTTATAAACATAACCACTAAACTTATCAAATTTAAGAACATAACAACTAAACTTATCATGAAATAAATACTAAACTCATCAAAATAACACAAACCACTAAAGTTAACTAATTTAGCAAAATTTATAAACATAACACCTAAAATAACTTATCAAAACTTAAGAACATAACAACTACATTTGTCATGAACATAAATATTAAACTTATCAAATTAACACACATAAGGCTCTATGTGGATGTGAGGATTCTACAAAAGACTCCAAACAACACACATTAAAGCAAAAAGAAGGGAATAATCACCTATTTCGCATGTACCAGATATTATTGAACCAACAAAAAAAAAAAAATAATAATAATCATAAGAACTTCTAGTGCAATCTATAGATCTTGTATGCTCAAACATTTATACCTCATTAGCTATAAAGAAGTAAAATAAGGAATGAGTGAAGTCTTGAATCTGTAGCTAAACTCACTAATAATGCCCTTTTAAAGAGAACTGAACTAGACCTACTAACAATTAAACTTTAACATAAGAATAGAAGCCAAATAAAAAGTCTATTACTTGAAGCTCCTTAGATAGTATATGCTTAACATAAGAGTATATGCTTAACTACACGAAACTAAAATTAACTGACTTATTGAAGATTTTCTGATATTTCATTTCATACCTTTTTTACTATACAACACAAGGAAATATATATACAATGTACAGAACAAAACATAAAAGGAAAGAATATTCTACCCTAATCAAATCTTCAATAAACTTAAAGTAATATAAATTAAAAGAGGAAATAATAACCTAAGATACAAAAGTATACTATTGCCCTAACTTTGACTATAATTAACAACACTCCCCCTCAAGGTGGGTTGTATATATTATACAATCCCAACTTGCAATTCAAATCTTCAAAGTTAGGTCTCGGTAAAGGCTTGGTAAGGATATCCACTAACTGTTGTTTGGTAGGCACATAGTTGAGTTGAACCACATCATTATTGACCTTTTCTGAGATAAAATGTCGATCAATTTCAACATGTTTTGTCCTATCGTGATGAACTGGATTCTTAGCAATACTTATTGGGCTTGGTTATCACACATCATCTGTATTGGTGATGAACAATCCTTTCCTAATTCACTTAGGACTCGCTTAATCCATATGCCTTCACATATGCCATGAGCAAGTGCTGTAAATTCAGCTTCTGCACTGCTTCTTGCAACCACAGACTGTTTTTTGCTTCTCCATGTAACAAGATTACCTCATACAAATGAACAATAACCTGAGGTAGATCTTCTATCTGTAATGTCACCTGCCCAATCTGCATCAGAATATACCTCAATGTTTCTCTTATCTGTTTTCTGAAATAACAGTCCTATTCCAGGAGTCATTTTTAGATATCTAAGGATTCGGTACACAACATTCATATGTTCTCCATTGGGACTATGCATAAACTGACTAACCATGCTGACGGCAAATCCAATATCAGGGCGTGTATGAGAAAGATATATAAGACACCCTACAAGACGTTGGTATCTCCCCCTATCTATTGGTGTGCCCTCATGATTAAGTCCAAATTTCTTTTGAGGGTCCATAGGAGAGTCTGTTGGTTTACATCCTAACATGCCAGTCTCATTGAGAAGATCCAACACGTACTTCCTTTGGGATACAATTATACCCTTTTTCGACCGAGCAACCTCCATACTTTGAAAATATTTGAGATTTCCTAGATCTTTGACTTCAAATTCTTGAGCCAAGTGTTTTTTCAACATTTGTAATTCCAGTTCATCATTTCCTAAAAGAATGATATCATCAACATATACTATTAAGAGGGCAAGTAAATTTCCAGACTTCCTTTTAACAAACAAGGTATGGTCTGACTGGCATTGTGAGTATCCAAGACTGAGAATAAAGTTTGTAAATCTACCAAACCAAGCACGAGGGGATTGCTTAAGCCCATAGAGAGATTTTTTTCAATTTACAAACCTTTGTTGGATCAACATTCTCTTTACATCCGGGAGGAATATCCATGTATACTACTTCTAGGTCACCATTCAGAAAAACATTTTTAATATCTAATTGTTGGAGACCCCAATCAAGATTAGCTGCTAGTGATAAGATAATTCTTATGGTATTGAGTTTAGCAACTGGTGCAAAGGTTTCCTAGTAGTCAATCCCATAAGATTGAGTGAATCCTCTAGCAACAAGTCTGGCCTTCAATCTCTCAATGCTCCCATCTGCCTTATGTTTCACTGTAAATATCCACTTACATCCAACAGTTCGTTTTCCACTAGGTAGATCTGTCACTATCCACGTGTCATTTTTCTCAAGAGCTTCAATCTCATATTGTATGGCTTTTTTCCAACCAGGATGCTTCAGCGCTTCATGAATATTGTTTGGTATCTGAACATTATCAAGAATAGAAACAAATGCTCGATATGATTCAGATAACCCATCATATGACACGTAGTTCCCTATAGGGTGAATGGTGGGGAATTGTCAAAAATATGACAAAATAAGGGGCATTAAAGAGATTTAGGATGAGTTTTAAATTTAAAGAGTAGTAGGACTTTTGAGACTATGAAATTACCAATTTGTCATTCTTAATAAAATTTCTAATTTTACTTCTGCCCTAATTTTTTACCTTTCTTCACCTCTCACACATTCTCCTCACGCACGCACAAGAGCAACTGGCGAAAATTTCGATTGGCAACAGACGACGATGGCTCCAGTCGCGACTAACGACAACGACTCTGTTGAGACTGACGGCGACGGCTCTAGCAAGGCCGTTGTACTGAGAGCTTCAAGCTTCACTCAGACCGACTCTGGATTTGAGTAATCATACTCGCCGACTTCAATCTCTAGAAATTCGAATCCCTCGCACTACTGATTTCTATTTTTTTCCCTTTTTTTTTCTTACCAGCCAGTGCTTATGTGCCTGGTGGACCTTCAAATGTTTCAGGTATGCACTTTTTTTCTAATGCCAACTGCTACATGTTTTTTTTGTACTTCCTGAGGACTGAGGAAGGATGGTGTGAAAAATAAAAAACAAGTTTATATTGAACCAAAATTCGTTCTTTCTTTGTAATCTTTATGAATTTTGAGCCTTTGATATTTGAATATTTCTTCTTTGGCAGCTGAATCACATAAACCTAGTTTCAAGCACATCCCTAAGGTATGTTATTATGTCATTGGGGATTATGATTGTTAATTTATACACCACACCTAGAAATGTTCACTTGATTGAATGGTCTGCTCATCTCTCTTTGCCATTAGGGTCTCATCAATTGTGCGCTTTTTAAGTATGACTTTAGATGTCCCAAAATCTTTGTTTAAGATATTATGCCTCATTTTGAGAATAGAAAAGCTGGAGATTACAATAACATATATAAGTTCTTAGAACTAGATGCTAGTTGGTGCTTTGAGAATAACCCTCGTCTTCCCCTTTTAGTATATTAACTCAAGTTAATCGAGGTTACTTTTAGTCCATTATTTTTTCTCATGTTGCCTAGTAATTGGTCTGGTTATAAATTGCAACTTGATAGTTCATAATAGATCTTTTAGATAGTGATTTGTCTTTATATTAATAACTTGTTATGTCCACAAGTTAATTGTATAACATGTTGCTGGTTATATTAGTTATTACTTATATCTTTAAATCAGTTTGACCATTTTTTCTTGTGTGGTTTACTTATTTGTTTTGTTATGTTTTTTTTCCGCAAATCATTGCTTTCCAGAAAGGAGTTCTGGTGTTTAATGTTGCTCAGTTTGACAAGATACTAAAAAGATTGTTGAGTTCAACAATCGTTAGGTACGGAAGTTTTGCATATGTCTTGGTGCTGGATTGCTTTGTTAGGGTGTTTTCATTCTTTAGTTCATTATATTCTAGGTGCGAGAAAACTGCGAAAAAAAATAGAATGCAAAATGAGTCCATTTATGACATATCTCACTCTTTCTATACCCAATAAGTATTGTTTGCATATGTCTTGGTGTTGGATTGCTTTGTTAGGGTGTTTATCGTTCTTTAGTTCATTATATTCTAGGTGCGAGAAAGGTGCGAGAAAAAAAACAGAATGCAAAATGAGTCCATTTATGACATATTTCACTCTTTCTATGCCTCTGTTAATGAGCTACCAACTCAAAATACTTCAACCAGAGATCGTGAGGAGTTAGATGTGACGGAGATATCACCATGCAATGTATCAAATTTTTTACAAGGCAGGGTGGAGAGTCTAGACATACAAAACCTTGGTCCATTGTAATGGTAGAGTAGGCTCCAATTTTACGTAATTGTTGTGATTGTGGTGTATTCATCGTTCAGGTTTTTGAATACGTTGTAACTGATTCTGATTTTGTAAGTTTATGTCAAGCAAACATGCCATATTTTAGAAAACAGTTGGCTTTCCAATTATAGACAAATACTCCGATGTATTAAGTGACTAATATTTCAACATATATTATAATGAGAATTTCATTATTTTGAGTACATTGTTTGAATGTCAAGATGCTTGCTCCCTATTATTGTCATGTTTTCTAGGTGCGAGAAATCTCCGAGAAAACAAACAGAATGCAAAGTACCCACTTTGATATATTGGATTGTTTTTTAGGTACAAGGAACTACGAGAAAAAAAAAGTTTTTTTTAAAAGAACTCATTTGTTATGGATTTTGTGGAATGTCTAGATATAATTTGTTACTCTGAACTTTGATTTGTAGGTACAAGAAATTGCGAGAAACTACAAGAAAAAAACAAGTTTTCTTAGAAGTACTCATTTTTTTGCTTGCTTTATAGGTACGATAAACTGCGAGAAAAAAAAAACGCAAACAAAAAAGTAAACTACACACCTTATGTTCTTCACTCAACAAGGTAAAAATAAGTAAATTTTTTTATCAATCCAAAATACAAAATTGTGAAGAAAGTTTCTCAAGCCTATCCAAAGAGAGATTTCAAGAAATGGAGTTTTTTTTTTCAAGAAATTTTTTTGTCACCCCCGCCGTGCTGCCACCGTCACCACCGCCGCTGCCACCGTCGCCGCTGCCGCCTGCTATTAAAAAGCTTGGAGTGATGTGTGTGAAAGAGAAATGTTAGATGAGGAAAGAAGAAGGAAAAATATTGAGGGAAGAAAGAGAAAGCAATGTGAGAAGTGAAGTGAAAGGAATTTTTTTAAGAAGGACAAATTGGTAATTTCAGTCTCAAAAGTCCTACTGCTCTTTAAATTTAAAACTCATCCCAAACCTCTTTAATGCCCCTTCTTTTGTCCTATTTTTGAAAATTTCTCTGAATGGTGCAACTCCTAACTCCTTTCCTTACTGCAATTGGTAAATCTAAATCATCAACTTCTGGAATTACAATTTCTTCTAGCTCACCTTTATCCTCATTTATGGGTTCATTGGAAGTAAGAACCGGTTCAGCGTTTGGGAGGGTTGCTTTGTTCTAGAATCTATTTTCTCAATTTGTTTGTTTCTCCTTGTATATGTAATGAGACGTTCACTAGCATTTGGAGGGACGACACTTGAATTTTTTTCAGGAGATACTGGAAGAGGCACGGGAACAACTTGAGAATGAGGGTGAAGTGTGGGGTGAAGTATGGATTCGAGTTCAGTTTCAAGTAATGAGGTCCACAACTGATTGTCACTCATGTTCTCCCCCTGACAAGAAGTTTTGGTATAAAATGGTAGATGTTCAAAGAATGTGACATCCATAGTGACATATACCCGTTTTGTGAAAGGAGAGTAACATTTGTAACCCCTTTGATTTGGTGAGTATCCCAAGAAAATGCATTTATGGGCTCGAGGATTCAATTTGCTACAATGTTGGGAATATATGTGGACAAAGGCACTACACCCGAAAACTTTAGGGACCAAATCAAGAGACTGAACACGAAGGTGGGGAAATGATTGGAGGAAGACTTGAGGAGGAGTAGAGAATCTAAGAACCCGAGAAGGCATACGATTGATCAAGTATGTGGCAGTGAGAATGGCTTCACCCCAATAGAATTTTGGAACATGAGTAGAAAACATCAAACACCAAGTGACTTCAAAGAGATGACGATTCTTGCGTTCAGCCGCTCCATTTTGTTGGGGAGTGTCAACACAAGTGCTAAGATGGAGAATCCCTTGAGCTGATAAGCAATCCCCAAGACAAGAACTAAAGAACTCTTTTGCATTATCTGTTTTGAGGACACGAATTTTGGTTTGGTATTGAGTTTGAATCATATTGTGGAAATATTTGAAATGTTGGTGAACTTCAGATTTTTCTTTCATAAGAAAGATCCAAGTAACTCGTGTATGATCATCAACAAAAGAGACAAACCATCGAGCCCCAGAGATATTTTTTATTTTTGAAGGGCCCCACACATCACTATGAATCAATGAAAACAGACTTGACGGTTTATAAGCAATGCGAGGATAGGGATTTCGAGTATGCTTGGCAATCTGACAAATCTCACAATTGAACAATGCAGGATTTTTATTATGAAAAAAAATTGGAAACAATTTGGAGAGATACAAAAAAATTGGATGACCTAACTAATAATGTAATAACATAATTTCACTATCTTTGTTGACACAAGAAGAAGAAGACTAACTACTACTACTAGAAGTAAAAGAAAAGAACGAAGACTTGTCTCCAATTGCTAGTGAGCCATGATCATAGTTGAGAAGATAGAGTCCAAAACAAAGTTTAGCACTGCCAATCGTCTTTCCCGATTCCAAATCCTAAAAAACACATAAGTTTGGATAGAATTTAGTCACACATTTAAGATCACGAGTCAATTTACTAATAGAAAGTAAATTACAATCCAAATCTGGCACATGTAATAAAAAGTCTAGATATAAATTCTGAGTAACTCGAATGGAACCTGTCCCAGCCACTTTGGAGTATGACCCATCTACAATTTTCATAGAGGAGCTAGAGGTGTCAGCTTGATAGTTTTGAAACAGAGATGCATTCCCTGTCATATGATCTGAAGCTCCAGTGTCTACAATCTAGGGTTGTATCCCTCATTTACTAGCTGTCAAGGCAGTAGGTATAACTTTCTGTGACACCAGTCCTGCGCCCTAAATTGTGTGACCAATGATCTTTTGCAATGTATCTATGTGTTCTTTGCTAAATGGTGCTGCCTCTGAATGAACAGAATTATCATGAGCTACATTAGCAACATATGCCCTGCCATCACGATCATTGCGATTCTTAGGTTTCCAATCAGCAGGCTTCCCATGGATCTTCCAACACGTGTCTTTTATATGACCAACCCTTTTACAATGTTCACACCTAGGTCTTTCTCGTTTCTGCTTAGTGTCAACAAGCACTGTTGGGTTAAAACTATGGGTAACAAGTGCAGATGTTTCCAAACCTGTAGAGACTGAGTCTGATTTGTCTATCATTACACTTTTTCTACTTTCTTCTCGCCTTACCTGAGAGACAACTTCACGAAGAGTTGGCAATGGATTGGTTCCCATGATTCGACCTCGAACTTCATCAAGATTGTGATTAAGGCCAAGAAGGAATTTGAATGTCCTCTTTTGCTCAAGGATTTTCATGTATTGGGCGGTATCATCAGCACACTTCCAAGTATAAACTTCAAACAAATCCAGTTGTTGCCAATAATGAGAGAGAGTATTAAAGTACTCAGTGACAGATTTATCACCTTGGCGAATATCATGAAGAATTGATTCTATTCGAAACAATTCTGAAGTGTTCTCCTTACTCGAGTAAGTTTCCTCGACAGCATCCCAAATCTGATGTGCGGTTCCATACAACAGAAAATTTTCACCTATCTTATTGGTCATGGAATTAATCAACCATGACATGACCATGTTATTTTTGACCTTCCACTTCCTGAATTTCGGATCAGTTGCATTAGGTTACACATTCTCTTTCGAGAGGTACTCGTCTTTACCCTTGCCACATATGAACATCATGACTGATGGTGACCATTGGATATAATTGTGTCCATTCAATTTGTGACCCGTGATATAGGTAGGTGAGAATGAATCATTTCCCCCTTGACCATTCGAGATTAGGTCGATTGATTTTGAAGAAGACATCTCAAAATGAAAACTTCACAGACACAAGGATAAAGATGGCGAAGGAAGCCGAGAGAATTGTCATTGGATACAGATGGTGAAGGACTGCGAAATCGTGAGAAGACAGGTTGAACCGAACCGTTTTTGGTGGGTCAAGTTGTCTTGGGCGGACCGGACCGAGTTGGTTGAATCGAACCGTTATGAACAAACCGAACCGGTTTGGACCTGGACGTCGAGGTGCACTACGGGGCTAGCGATGACAGCAGTGAGGCGGTTTGAGTTGGTTTGGATGAAGACGAAGATGAGGTCAGAGTTCAGAGATATGGTCGAGACGTCACAGATCTGGTCACAAATGGGCACAGATCAGGGTTTGGCGCTCGAAGGAATGTTCGCGAAAGATGGAGGTGCTCGAGTTCGGAGGAATCGTTCGCAAAAAATGGAGGAACGTTCGAGAAAGCTGGAGGAGGAATAGCGGCAGTCATGAGATTACAGTCGAAGGGAGAGACCGTCGGAGGGAATGATGGCGGTGAAAGCTCCGACAATGGTGCTGGGTGCGGCGGCTGCAAAAAAAAAAAATTAGGGTTTTAGTTCATTCATGCTCTGATACCATGAAGATTTTCTGATATTTCATTTCATACCTTTTTTCCTATACAACACAAGGAAATATATATACAATGTACAGGACAAAACATAAAAGGAAAGAATATTCTACGCTAATCAAATCTTCAATAAACTTAAAGTAATATAAATTAAAAGAGGAAATAATAACCTAAGATACAAAAATATACTATTGCCCTAACTTTGACTATAATTGACAACACTTATCAAAATTCATGAACATAACAATTAAACTAAACTTAGCAAAACTTAAGAACATTACAACCAAACTTATCATAAACACAAATATTAAACTCATCAAACTAACACGGACCATTAAAGTTATCAAATTTTAAACTTATGAACATAACAACAAAACTTAACTAACTAATCAAAATTTAATATTGAACTCATCAAAATAACATGAACAATTAAAGAAATCAAAAGGTATGAACATAACAACAATAGTTATCTAACTTATCAAAATTTATAAACGTTAACTAATTTATCAAAATTTATAAACATAACACCTAAAATAAACTAATTATCAAAACTTAAGAACATAACAACTACACTTGTCATGAACATAAATTAAAACTTATCAAATTAACACAAACAAATAAAGTTATCAAAACTTATGAACACAATAACAAAACTTTATTAACTTATCAAAATTTATGAATATAACAACTAAACTAAAATAAACTTATCAAAATTTAAAAGAACATCACACAATTAAACTAATTATCATGAACATAAATACTAATGTTATCAAATTAACACAAATAATTAAAATACCATCAAATAAGTATCCATTGTGAAGCTCTATGAGTATACTTTGGATCTGAAAATTTTCAAACTAAAACTACACCCTCCTCCCCCAAAACTTTTGAAGAAAAGAAAAGAACATACATTAAACTTACCAAAACTCATGAACATAACAACATTTACTAACTTACAAAAACTTAGGTTATAGAACAACAAAACTTATCATGAACCCAACAACTTAACACATAAAAACAAACACAAACAAAACTTACTAAACATATCAAAGCAAAAACAAAACTTACTAAACATATCACAGCAAAATAAGGTGCACAGTTAACACAAGCCATAATGACTTTAAGTCAAATATCAATACAAACAATACTTACTAAACATATCAAAACAAAACTTATCCATCAACTCAACCACAATTAACACAAACCATAATAATAATAGATCATAGAATTCAATGACTTTAAGTCAAATATCAATACTTTACCTTACAAATGTCAAAGCCTTCTACCTTTTTCAAAGAGAAAAAGGACCACCATTAGATATTGACACTAAGAGTTCAATCACAATATAGTATCAAATTAAATAATAACTAGCTATAACAAAGTTAATGAAAAATCAAATTGCAATGCAAACTCTGTGTAAAGGTTAATTTGAAATAACATTCAACGCCATCAAAAGGGATATTAACGAAGTTATTTCATTCCTCATTCCTTATGGTAACATGTTAAATGAACTCAAAGCTCATGCATAATGTCAAAACATTATTCGGCAGATAAGCTGATTAAGTTTCATACATGCTTCTTAACATTTTCACAAAAGTATGACAACTAAATTATTTAATTTCATATCATGAAGCAAAACATGTAAAACTATTTCTTTTCCTGAACTCATGCATAATGTCCAAACATTTTTTTTTCTCCCTTTCCTATTTTTGCTTTGTCCTTGGTGTCATGAAATGTCAAATTTACTCTTCCAGACTATGCATAGGTTACCTTCACTAAAATAAATCTCCTAACATGAATATAGAAAAGGAAAGGAACGTCATTCTTGTCCAATCTCAAGGAAGTACAAAATTCATATGTATTGGTTTAATTCAATGACCAAAGCTAGGATTCAAAGGCAAAAAATATACAGTATGACACAAATAAGAAGCCTGGGGGAATGGGAAAGCAAACAATATAACACCATGGAACTTAGACACAAGAAGAATAAATATCCAACAAGAAAAACCAATAGAAAAGTATTGTGCATATTCCAACCTAGAAAAATGTGACAACTGCTATAGATATGAGGATGCAGAGGGGTTGGATGCAAAAATATAACCTGTGATAAAATCAATCCACCATAGTATGATTAAGAGTAAAATTATGTGTATATATATAAGGCAATTTGTCAATTCAAAAACCCCAAAAGTACAAAAATGGTGAATAGTTAAAATTAGAATCCATTGGCGTTCACGAAAGGAAGAGCTCCGATTATCTGGGAGTTTGCTGAGTCGTTGGTTCGCTGACTCATAGAAGGAAATAAATTTAAAACTTACACTTGGATTTACGAAAATAGAGAAAATAGAAAATATAGTCGTTACATAAGGAACCTAGACAAGAAAGAAAAATCATGACCTTTAACATGTCAATGAGGAGAAAAAAATGGCGAAGGAAGTATTGAAAAGAATGTCTAAGACAAAGACGATGACGAAAAGTTTCTAGAAGTTGTAGCAGGCAAGGACCTAAATTGGGAGCTTTCTTCTCCAACATCCATATCCACAAAAGTTTGTCAAGTCAACTACCTCATACCGACAAAAAAAAAATAAACTACACACCTTTTGTTCTTCACTCAACAAAGTAAAAATAAGCAAATTTTTTTATCAACACAAAATATAAAATTGTGAAGAAAGTTTGTCAAGTCTACCCAAAGATATATTTCAAGAAATGAAACTTCTTTTTTTTTCAAGAAATTTTTTTGTCACTGTCGCTGCCACCGCAGCTCCGTCGCCTCCGCTGTTCCGCCGCCGCCTGCTGTTCAAAAGCTTGGAGTGATGTGTGTGAAGGAGAAATGTTAGATGAAGAAAGAAGAAGGAGAAATGTTGAGGGAAGAAGGAGAAAGCTACAAAAAAAGTGAAGTTAGGGATTTTTTTAAAGAATAGCAAATTGGTAATTTCATAGTCTCAATTGTCCTATTTCTCTTCAACAATAAAATCCATCCCAAATCTCTTTAATGCCCTTTGATTTGTCCTATTTTGACAATTTTCCCATAGATTCCCGATTTTGTAGTAGTGCTACTTGTCACGGTCATGCTTGTCCAGGGCGTGTTGCCCGTGGCGGCATGCCCATTCCAACCCCTTTTTATCATGCTTTCATTATATATAATTCATTTTGCTTAATAGTTAGCTTTCCTTGTATTTTTATGGGCTTATGACTCCTCGCCACTTTTCATATTCAAGCCTGTCAAATGCATAAATCTTAGACTGTACTATAGGGGGGTATGACTAGTTGTCCATCCTTCCTACCTGACGTTATATGCTAATCAAGCCGTTGTTTGTCCCTTACTTGCTTGCTTGTGTATAACAAAACTCTTCTCAAATGTTTTCAAAACACTTTCTCGCTCACGTTTTCCAAAACCATTTTCTCTCGAGACCCGAGGGGAGGCTAGACCATATAAGGAAGTAGTCCACAACTTCTGTTTTTCGTACGGCTGACTTGTTCGCTGGGTTAAAGCAAGTACCGCACAATCGTTGCCCCGTTGCGAGAGAGTGCGATTGTGACACTACTAACCCAAACGGCTTCTAAATCAAGCAAATTCTATTCTTTGAACGACAACTCGTGGCTTATTCAAGCCTATGATAATGAGACACCCACCCAATTTTAGTTATAGTATCAGGGGCAGATTTACCACGAACCTGCCCCCTTCAACTTTTAGACAGTTTATATTATATATGTAAATGAAAGAGTGAAAAGTAAAAAATAACTTTGTTGGCCTGGTGGTTGCATGCTCAAGTCCCCCTCACATTTTGACGTCCCTGTGTTTCGTGTTTTTGTGTTTGTACATTGACATATTATATATTGGTCTTTATTAATTTAAGAAATTATAGAAAAAAATGATTTAAAGTTATGAAAATTATATATGTTTTTATAAATTTAAGAAATTACAAAAAGAAATTATTTAAAGAAAAAATTTAGACTTTTTATATGGTGAATCATATTCTCTTTAAAAACTTATACAAATATTTAACAATAGGTCAAAATACAAAATCTATACTCAAGATTTCATTCCATTTTAGTCTTTGTACTTTCAAATATTCAAATTTGGTCTTTATACTTTCAATAAATCTTAAAATTAGTCCATATTGTTAGTTTGAATTTAGTTTTTATCAAAATTTATTAAACAATAATAATAATTTACATGCAAGAAAAGACATAATGTAAATATATTTACAAAATTTATAGAGGAAAAACTAATTTATACTAATTTTTTTAAGAAAAGTTAATAATAAACTACAATAGAGATCAATTTAAGCTTTATTCAAAATATATGGATTATATTTGAACATTTGAAAGTACAAGGACTAAAATGAAATGAGACCTAAAGTAAAGGGACCAAAATGATATTGATAGTTTAACCTTAAAAATATTTTAAAATTTTAAGTAAATTATTTTTAAGAAGAAACTACAATTCTTATAAACAAAAAAAAAAAATCTACCTATTTTTTCAAATTGCGTTTTTTGTTTATGTAGAAAAATCAGTCGTATACTTCTATTGAACAAAGTAATATAAAAATATAAAAATTAATATCAATATATATCAATGTGTTTAAAATTATCTTCATACGAATTCAAGCTCTCCTGACAAAAAGTTTTGGATCCGCCACTGGATAGTATGTGGGTTGATGAAGAAGGAAGTTTTATATCTATGGTATTTTTATTTTCTCTAGCACAATAGATACATGAAATTGTTTTTGTGCATACAAAGAGAGGGTCTAATGAGGTAGCACACATGCTTGCCCAAAAGATTTTTTTTTTTTTTAGTCAACTTGAGCATAGTTCAACTGGTTAAAACATATATCTTCAATCAAGTTATTAGAAGTTTGAATCCCCCCATCTTACATATGTTGAAATCTCAAAAAGGAAATAGAAAAGGCTACTAGCCCAAATGATTTCTAAAACAAGCAAATTCTATTCATGGAACAACAACTTATGTGGCTTATTCAAGCTTGACAATGAGACACTCACCCACTTTTAGTGATAGTATGTGGGTTGGTGAAGAAGGAAGTTTAATATCTATGGTATTCTTAGTTTCTCTAGCACAATAGATACATGAAATTATTTGTGTGCATATAAAAAGAGGATCTAATGATAGCACACAGGCTCGCCCAAAAGATTTTTTGTTTTTTCTTTTCTTTTGTCAATCTGAGCATAGTTCAATTGATTAAGACATATATCATCGACTAAGAGATTAAAAGTTTGAATCCTCCAGTCTCACATATGTTAAAATCTTAAAAAGGAAAAAGAAAAGGCTACTAGCCCAAACAGCTTCTAAATCATGCGAATTCTATTCTTGAAGCGACAACTCATGTAGCTTATTCAAGGGTATGATAATGAGACACTCACCCAATTTTAGTGATAGTATGTGGGTTGGTGAAGAAGGAAGTTTAATATCTATGGGGGAAAAAAAAGAAGTAAAGAAATGGATGGTAATCTTCATATTGATGCTATGAATTTGAGCAAACGCCCCATACTCTCACATGTATGGTGTGGCTCGTGTCCATATTGGTTAGGTGGGGCATGCAACGTAAATGTAATTAACACTATTATTTATAAATAGAGAGCGTTACGTAGTACAAATATAAGACAACGATAAAGTATCAAGAAGGGAGAATGAGATTTTGAGAGAATAAAAATAATAGCATATGCATATTATATAACTTATGATACTAGGTAGAAATAATTTCCATAACCTTAATTATTTAAAATAAGTTGTTACGACATCTAAAACAATCTTTGTTTCAAACTAGGAAGCACAAACATTTTTATTTGGGTAACACAGGCATGCCAACAATTATTGGACACATTTTAGACACTTGTAAACACAATAGACGTGTGTCAAACACTAGTAGTAGAATTGTTACAATTATTAAAAACATATGATCACTTATTAGGCATAATAAATAGACATAAATTATCATCTCAAATGTCGATGGTTCAATCTCCCACTCTCGCAATTGTTGAACTAAAAAATAAAGTTATAAATAGTAATATAGTACAAAATAATAAATGTTGAGCGAAATATATCAAACTCGTTTTCATAAGCATATCAATGCATAAGATTATTGACTCTAAATTTCTTTGTTGTACAAATATTGTACACATATTTTTAAAAAATGCATATTTTAATAAATGTGTACTTGTCATATCCCTGTCTTAATTTTTTAGAAAATAATGCATCATGTCCATGTTATCGTATTCAAGTCTCGTATCCATGCTTTCTACATATGATATTCTAATTTCCTAATTGAGCCGTACAATTTCCCAAGAAGGCAGTACTTTCCACCAACCAATGTTCCAAGAAGTCCAATTCTCGAATACAAATCTCAAGTAAAATTGTTAGGTAAATTATCTCTTCTCAATGAAGAACAATAACTACCAACCACATAGCTCATAATTGATCTCTTTTATAGGTTGAAAGTGGAAATTCTCCCTTCACATTTGTAATGATACATATATTACTCAGAACCTCAAAGATAGCTCATAATTGATATCTTTGACTCTGTAAAATTTTTCTGAGTCAGAACCCCAACATAGCTCAATCAAAGAAATTTAAACAGCACAATTCCTCTTCAAGTATTGGAGAAAAAGACATTAAAGAACTCCGTTTTCAACACGAGCTCAAAAAATATTTACTCTTTGATAACAGTAAATGCACATATATACCTATATATATCGACTAACCTTTGCTGAAGCATAAAGCTATGCAACAAAGGGTCCAAGCTTTAAGATAACCTGATCAATTTAAAGGCTTATTTGCCATTACTATCAACTCTGTAAGAGAACAGAGGCACAAAGTCTCCAATTTACAGTGAAACGAAACATTCTGTTCAGGATCTACATTGACCATTACACCATCTCTGAATATAAAGTTCGGGTCGAGCCCGATTTGAGAATAAGGAGAGGGTTTTACTCTTTCATTCAATGTTTCGTTCTCAGAGTGACAAGTACATTCCTCCGGCATGAAAACCACATCTTTCGAACTTTTGCAATGACAAGTACTCGAGTCCGAGGATTTAAACCTGTCATTATTTCCTGCCATTCGTCTATCATTAAATATGCGAGTGATGTTTCCATCAACAAATGCCCGTCTTACCACCGCAAGAAGGTCAACTGAAAGCGCCACAACAACATCATGAACATTCTCCACAGTCCAATTATTCTGATTTGATCCAAATTCACTGAGGAGAATATTTTTTGTCGCACCATAGAGGATGTTTAAACAACCAGTGCAGCATCGAATAGAACAAACTAGTGCAGAGTTAGTAGAGAGGTCACTTCTGCTCGGAGACAAGTGAACGTTCCCTTCGCAGTTATTTTTGTCGGGCTTACTATCATCATATTTGCAGCCATTTTCCAAGGAGGAACACCCATTGCTAACACTGCAGGGTTTTGTGCAGCTAGGGATTTCGTCAGCACATAACTCACTTGAATTTTGATGATGATGCTCCAAATTGACAAGTGATTCTGTTCCCAATTTTAAAGGTGTTTCAACCGACATGCAGTTTCTACCGTTGTCCAAATCGTCCGGTCCAAGTACTGTTGTCTCATTATGCTTTGATGGAATATTTTCAGCTAACTGGCCATCGGCAGCAGCAGCATTGTGATGGGACTCGTTAGAGACTGAATTATTGATGACGAAATTCCTCTCTCCATGTCCTTCTGATAAGAATGTTGTATCCTTGGAATCGGAATGATTAAAATCTCCATCTCTCAAGGAATCAATACGTACAACTTCCTCATCAACAGGTTCCTGACAACTGACTTCTGGAATTTCATGTGTAAGAGAGCCTTTGTTGGATATAATGGGTTCGTTTTTCTCATATTGAATCTCATTACCACCAGAAGTGTGATTCTTCGATGTTTCTATTTTTTGAGAGTCCTGTTCCAAGCTGAAGGAATAATTTTTCATTAGATAACAGTGCAGATTGAAAATGAAGTAAAAATTACAGTGTTTAATCATAGCAACAGTACCTGTGCAGTGTGAAGGCCCAGTTATTCACTACATCTTCCAGATACGCAACTTGTGATAGAAGGCGAAAATATTGATACTGATCTTTCCCGGAATTAATTTTTGCATTTATCTGTTCGACTAGGAGGTCAAGAACCAATCGCACATCAAAAGAGACTTTCCTTAATGATGTGTAGGCACCTCTGATTGCTGATAAACCAACAGCAACCAAGCCTCTTACCATACCCGAAATTTCTTTAGATTTTCCATTACTCAAGCTGGTTGATGCTACCTTCTCCAACGTACTCATTGGGCGAATAATACAAGAATTGAACGGCCAGCCCTTCCAGGGTCCACTAACGTCTGCAGAGGGGCCGTCCTTCAACTTTGATGTCACCCAACAAAGCTCAGCGAAATGGGGATATCGCAGAATTTGATAGCCAAAAGTAGATATTACTGAAACCAAGTTTGATTTCACTCTCATAGTTCTACTGCCAGGTAGTGGTGCAATTCTAATAGAAGATACATCAGGGGACTTCGTTTCTCCAGTGTGCTTGCTGGCAGTTTCTTGATCTATTTGCTGATCTGCTGCATGACTCTCACCTTGGATACCAGTTATTTGGTACTTTGTGCATGCAGATGTTTTGGCGTGAGACTTTTGGTGAATCAAATGAACAAGCAGTTTCACTATGTCCCTTGATAATTCTGCAGCAGACTGATTGATCACCATGTCATGGTCAAAAATTCCATCAATCTGCATAGAGAACCTAGGTACTGAATGCTCCGAAGTAGTTGGCCGACAAATTGATAAATCGTTCCTGAAGAACTGCCTTATCTCTTGAGGAAGTAGCAAAAAGGGAACTTCTGATGTGGCCTTTCCACAATTAAAAGCATCAAAGTCAATGGAAATTATATTTAAAGAATTGGAGACAAACTATCAGAGAATATATATTTCATCTGCATGATTATTAGAATGCACCAAACGTACACAATGTGATAAATTAACTATTACATACTTCGATCATTCTTAAAAGACATTAATCATACGACACATGTTTTAATGGATCCTTTTATCTATTCCATGCCCAAATTGGATGCAAGTTCTACATATCAGATACTAGGGATCAAGTTTGCACAGCAACCACTTGTTGGGTCACAGGTACCATAAGTTAACAGGATTGTTCTGATATAAATCAGTCACTACATCTTAATAAACTCATTCAACAAGCAGTTACATCCAAAAACACATTCCCAATCACCAAATCCCATGTTCTCTGCAGCAACTCCTAGTCCCCAAAAGTAACAAAATTACAACTATAGAAGCTAAAGCAGGCTAAACCGTAAAAGTTTATTAAAAATAAAGACCATTCAAGTTTCAATCATTACATACATGTTACACCATCTTTTAACCACTTTAAAAGGCTAAAGGTAACAAACATCTGAAGAGTATGAATAATTTCAACCATTCAGCATCATCAATACTCTTAATCAGATCAACCAATACCCATTTTGGTTTCTCTGCACCAAATTTTTAGATCTGCCTCCTTCAATGAGTCTAATATCAACAAAGAGGAGAAATATCTTCCAAAATTATGAAAAAAAGGAATTCAGAATTAAACCTCAAGGAATAGGAAAAAGGAGCCTCGATGCTCCACTATTTAGCATTAGATTTTGAATTTTTCACTTAACAGGGAACAAAATAGGCAGCCAAAAAGTCATTTACAACGTGGTCTATTGAGAAATACTTTGACTAGCTAGGGAACTTTTTTGTGCTAACTCTAGCTTGGGCTTTGGGTTGACTTCCAATCATCTCTTCCCACTTATGTATAATTTTTTCCTTATTAATATATTCGCTCCTTCGAGACAACACTAACGGAATGCTAACAGGTAGTGCATTAAGAATTACAGTGGTAAGTGGTCCAAGTACAACATGGCAGGAGCCAGGAGGGTAGGTAATCTCAATTAAGAAACCATAAAGAAAGAACATGTCCGTACCAAAATCATCAAGGGTGTAGATAGAGATTCAACTTGCTCAACAAATGAACTCCAAGCATGTGAAGCACTAGATATAACATCTTGAAATCCAGTCCTCTCCGTTGAATTGGTTTGGTCTGAATAACAATGGTTTTCCCTTCCAACAAGGTGACTGTCTTTGACAATAATGCCATCCTTGGGGTACTGATCTTCATTCAGATCGAAATCACACTCCTCAGATGTTTGATTTTGCATCTCAATAGCCCACAAATCAATTCTTGGCATGTACACAAGACACGACCCCATGCCAGAGCAATTCACTGTAGTGTAAATAATTTTTAATAATCATAGGCCGCCAATGTAATGCACACATTAACCAAATACTATAAAGCATAACATTTAATGCATCGAAGTTCAAAAACAGGGCCATCAATATCATGACAAGTAACATCTGCCAGGAAAGTAGGAAGAACGTCACACAGTACAATGCAACCTCTTCCATTTACATTCTGTACTAACTCCTAGTCCTATTTTCCTTTAGGGACAGAAAACTGGGCACCACCGTAGATTTTTTTCATTAAAATATTTATATATATATATATATATATATTAGAAGTTCAAGGATTTCATGTAACTTAAGACCAAAACAACAATAGACTGTTGGTTCCATTCGTCCTCCAAATGAATATGTTATACTGCAGCCTTGCAAAGAATATTAAAAATGGGTACATAAGGCATGAATTTCACAATTTCAAAGTCTGTACATTAGCAATTGGTAAGACAACATAAAACACACATAAAGAATGGAGAACTTACATAATATCTGCGATATGCCTTGCACCAAATCACCATGACCTTCTTGTGAAATTGTAGCTATATCAACCTTTCGAATTTCAACATGTTGAATATAACAGTGAAGAAGGCAAGAAGCAAGATGCCTTGGTCCAGATCTGGGATTCCCAGCAATCAAAATACGAAAGCCAGACTTATTTCCCAAGGTGAATGATGTGTGCTCTACCATGGTAGTGGGTGGGCCACCACGATGACCTACAGAACTTTCAAACTTCGAACTTCCATGGTCTGTATTGTTGTTGAGAACACCAGAACAACCAAAAGTAGAATCCCCAAGTAACACTCCAGAACCCTGCAGCTTTATCCCTATCTCATTTGCAATATCAGCATCCTGAACAAAATCGTGAACATGGGACCACCAGCAACTAGTGACAATTTTCCTTCCATCCAAAGCAGTAATGATCACACTTTTAATCAAAGTTGCAGCTTTGAAAAGATTAGCTGGTAAGCAGATGCGTTCATCAAGATAAAGGGAAACAAGTAAAGTTGACAGTGGTTGAAGCAGACAAGGAATGAGATGGGAGGGAAGAGGAGAGGATGCCACATCATTAGCAGCCATTCCTGCTTCTCTACGTGAGCATGGAGGTGGAGAATATAATAGAGCTTCTAACCAATCTCGCTCCTCTACTAAAATGGAAGGAAGAGGAGGGCGGTTATCTCTTGAAGCTTGTTCCCTAGAAGCTGATAGAACTTCTTTAAGAGGAAAATTTCTTTTCAAAGCACTCATGGCTGCTTGGGTACAAAGAGCCTGAAGATCGGCACCAGCAAAGCCTGCAGTTCTTCTAGCAATCCACTGGAGCAAGGGTCCATCAACTGGCTTTGGCCACCTTTGAGTGTGAAGGGAGAGAATAGCAGCCCTATCCTCAACCGATGGCAAAGGAAAATAAATCTCCCGGTCAAATCTCCCAGGCCTTCTTAAAGCTGGATCAACTGCCTCAGGGCGATTTGTTGCACCAATAACTACAACAGACCCCCGAGATTTTAGACCATCTAATAAAGCAAGCAATGTAGACACAACTGAATTATGGGTTTGATCTTGCTGCCTTGTACGACAAGGTGCCAACCCATCTATCTCATCAAAAAATATAATGGAAGGTTGGCATCTCTCTGCAACTTGAAATAGAAGTCTTAGCTGACGTTCTGCATCACCAACATATTTCCCTAAGCAATCGGCTCCTTTACGGGCAAAATATGCTATTCGTTTATCACCACGAGCACAAGAACCAATTAGTGCTCGCACAACATGTGTTTTACCAGTTCCAGGATATCCATGCAAAAGAACGCCCCTAGGTGGTGTAATTCCAAAGCGATCGAAAAGCTCAGGATACAAGAGCGGTAAGAATACTACTTCTTTCATACATTGGATGACACCTTGAAGCCCAGCAACAGATTCCCAACCATGAAATAACTTCTCTCCTTCTGAGTTTGAGCCACCAATGTATACAGGTGCAATTCTTACCAAATCTCGATGAAGTCTCTTACTCTCCCTTTTCAAAAACTCTTCATCCTCCCCACAGTTCTCCAACCACTTTTCTTCAGCCTCAATATCCCTTCGCCATGCATCATTTGATAGCTTCTTTATTTCCAATTTCATTTTCTTGGCCTTTAATCTCTTTATCCGAGCTAAATATTGATTACCATGAGGTAGGAAGATGTGCCGATGATCTGTGCAAGCTATGAGAAATTTCCGGTGATCAAATATGCAACCATTAGCACGTGCACAAGGCTGCAAAATAACAAAATACCAGAAACAAGAAAAATGTATTAAAGAATTGTACATCCAGTGATGCATATAATAAGCCTAAGCCAGGAAATAACTAGGTTTAATAGCATGACAGTGACAGACAGACCAAGTGGTAAGTTTTTGGGCATCGATCAACACGACATCCGATGGTTGCGCCAGGTCTCCCACAGCGAGTGCACTTTAATGCTCTTCCCCTGCAAAGAGCAGCCCTTACATTTTTCAAGCATCCCAATCCAGCAAAATAAACCTACAAATATATTTGGCTCATATTAAAATTGATATCCAAAAAAATTCCCTAAAAGAATTAGGTTATTAGCCTCCAGAACAAAAAGCAACTAACAAAGCAAAGAAAACTTAAGAAGAGGAAAACTATCAACTAGGTTTTATCAATTTTGTCAACCAAAATTCTTTTGTCATACTCTAAGATGGGTTAAAAACTAAGAACCACAATCACTTCAATTAGGATGACATGCCCGTGTCTGACACGTATTGAGCACATGTTGGACACTCCACACTCGGCACAATAGACATGTGTTAGACACTAGTTATACAAGGTGAATATAACACTTACTGGTCACATATAAAACAGTTGTTAGGCATAATAAATAGACATAAATAATAATATAGGAGAAAAATAATAAATTTGAGAGTAATGTACATCAAACTCATTTTTTAAGCATACATAAGCATAAGATATTATTACTTTGAATTTCCTTCTTCATAAAAATTATATATTTTTAAAAAAATTATATTTTAATAAACATGTCCTTGACAGTTTGTCTTAGATTTTAAAAAGAAATAACATGTCAATGTGTTTGTGTCAAGTCATGTCTATATTCATGCTTCTTAGGGTGAAAATCAGATCGATTTGACCCATTCTTTTACCCAACCATGTGAACCAAGAAGAAGAAAAAGTAGAATGAACCTTTATGACGATGATGCCTTAATTATAAAGTATTCATTACTATGCCAAAAGAATCAAATGGTTGGCATAGTTTGATGTAACGGGCAAGAAAAAAAATTGGTATCAAATGTGTACCTAAAATGTCTCTTTAATTTAGTTACAAAATAATAAATATTAATTATAAGAATAAAATTCAATCAGAAGCACTTTAAGATTTAAAATGAAGATTCAATTTGATTGGATTCAACAATGTTTGGGCTAAATGAAGGAGCCAGTTAAGTTCAAATTGGACGTGCATTTCAAAAGAGGTTCAGTTTTTCAGCTTCACGGATTCTTTTCCACCCTTAAAAGCCTACTGGGCATATCTAAGTGAAGTGAGGAGCATCTTTTAAAAAGTGGAGAAAACAATTATAAATCATAACAGAGGAAAAAAAATTGTTATAACAAAATGAACGGAAAATGATAAATTACTTTAAAGCCCAGGAGATAATGGATGAGAAGAAAACTTTTAATCAATCGTAGCAGAAGAATTAGTAGAGAATATGTCTTGCACTAAACAACTTGAAGATAGATTTTCTCTTCACGAAGCTGGAAAAAGTGTCAAAAAGGTGACTAAGAAGTGCCCAAGCCAAGCAAGTAGGTGCAGGGCCTTCATCTCCTACCCGTGTCACCTTCAAAACAAGGTCTTAAAGTCAAGGGAGAAGATGGGGTAAGAGAGTAAGCTCCTTCTGGCCAATTTTCTATTAAAAATTAATCATTTTGTCACCAGTTGATAGGATGGAAAAAATTTCTACCACTGGGATTTAAAAATACTAACACAAAAATAGATAGATCACGAGAAATTTCACAATAGACAAGCATAGGGTTAAAATTTTCTACCACCGGTGGATAAAGTTTGAAAAAAATCAGTTTGAATGGTTTTGCTCATTGGAGATCTGCTATTCTAATTCCTAGTCCATATATATTGAGTAGTTAGCATCAATTTTCATTTTTCAAGTAGCTCCTCATTCAGCTAAAGATACCTTTTTCCAAAATTGGTATTTCTCAAATATTTGAACTAGCATAGGTCTCAGCTTCAGAAGGCTAGAATTATCTGTTAGGTAATGATCATGGCAAGCTTGTAGGTAGCGGAGGAAAGTCAAAAATAGAAATTTTGAGGGAC
Source organism: Trichosanthes truncata (assembly GCA_033996785.1). NCBI lineage: Eukaryota > Viridiplantae > Streptophyta > Magnoliopsida > Cucurbitales > Cucurbitaceae > Trichosanthes > Trichosanthes truncata. The sequence continues at coordinate 82,481,384 of JAWPNB010000003.1, forward strand.
CTTAAAGAGGCGTGGGAGTTCATATGCAATATGCATTAGAATATAAAAGGGAGTGAGGGACGTTAAGGAGGCATGGGAGACTGGCTCCTTTTGTTGCTCTTTGGCTTTTAAAATCAAAGAACTTCTTAGTTATCCTATCCTACAATGACACTACGCAGAGCACCAAACCATAGCATTTGCACGTGGTTAACAACAGTATGAACATATGGGAGTTCATAAGCAATATACATTAGAATATAACCAAATAATATGAACATAAAGGGTACAGATGATTTAATGCTGCCCACATATCACATAATAAGTGTAGGGTTCAATCCAGGATCAGATGTGCTAAAAAAAAGTGGCATACTTTCCTTTGCCATCTTGACAGTGCAGAGGAACTAATGCATCTGAGATTGTAACAAAAAAGGGACAGAACCGACTATACATTTATACTCTCCTGTCATCTAGTCTGAAAGTGAAAGTGCTAAGTGTGACATGCTATGATACTAGCTACAGAAGGCAATAATTTTATCAGATGTTGGGACTACAGAAGGCAATAATTGAGTAAACTACATTATATTTACTTCATAACGAAATAACATAGAATTCAGCTTTCTCTTCTGGAAGGGAAGGTGGAGGGCGATGAATAAAGTAGATCAAGCTAAAAAGTAGCAAGTTTAACAATACAGTGAAACAAATCCAAATTCATAATTAATAGAGATTTTTACAAGTTAAAGCTATTATTTCTAATCCAGAAACTGTCTAAATGAATAGTAACAAAAATAAAATCGGTCAGTTTCCTATCAAAAAAACAAATCATATTAATAAAATCACTCAATCCAATAAAACTAAGTGGTTCCAGGTTAGAATGCACACCTCCGGGCTCCAAACTGCACAGTGTTGATGGACCCATATTCCAGCAATGCCATAACGATCATTAATAGGACCTAAGAGGCGGCCAAGCCATCCAGGTTCATCGCCAAAACCATCCCACTTATCATAATTTGGTTCCTCTGAAGCTGAAGAGCCACTGCAAGCTTCATTTTCACTCTCACCTGAATCCTGAACTAACTTCTTGGGAGGTTTGCCATCAATTCCTCCTCCACACAATCCACACCTTCTGCCCTCTTTAATGCGAGCCTTACCCAATATACCTGTGGAATTGTCTGTAAACTTCTTTAAATTTAAATCAGCACCATGTTGCATAGACTTTTCAGCGAACTTGCCCAAATCAACAGCTTTCTCATTGAAACACCATCCACCTACCACTTCATTTGTTGAAACTCCAGCAGCTTCTTCATCGTGAATTTCATTTAAACCTTCATTTAGACACATTAATTCTTCCGCCTGAATCTCAACATTGTTTGCATTCTCCACCACATTGGCTGGTTCTTCATTATGATCACCACTGCAAGCCTCATCTACGTGCAAACAACTCAAAGTTTCTTTCTCCGATTTTTCAACAACCTGAGGTAAAACATCATCCACTGCTTTAACATTTTCCTCATCCATTTCATCTTCCAAAGGCAAAAAGCCCTCCCCTCTCTCATTCTTTGCAGTCATGACTTCTTTGCCCTCAACCACCTCGTCCTCTTCTTCCCCTTCTTCTTCATCTTCTTCTTCTTCTTCTTCCTCTTCTTCTTTCTCTATTTCTCCTTCTTCTTCCTCTTCTTCTTCTTCTTCCTGTTCTTCTTCTTCTTCTTCTTCCTCTTCTTCTTCATCTTCTTCTTCCTCTTCTTCTTCATCTTCTTCCTCCTGCTCTTCTTCTTCCTCCTGCTCTTCCACCTCCTCATCTTCATTATTAACCGCTAACATGTCTTCCCTGTCATAATCCTCCTTAATCTGAGGAGACTTCACCTCTTTTTCCATTTCAATTGGATCATTCCTCACTCCAAACCTCCTCCTTGATCTGTTAGACCTTCCAACCATAGGTTCCCCATCTTCCATTTTTCCTTTTTCCTCATCCAAATCTATCCTCATGGCACTGTTCTTTACTTTCTTAATTTCATCAAAAAGTTTCCTTTTCCTGCTTGCACGAGCGCCTTTGTCCACTCTAATCCCAAAATTTCTGTTCCTTGATCTCAACCTTGATGTCCAATTGCCCTGCGTCTCATCATTCAAATCATCGCTCAACTGAGTCAGAGCCTTCGCATTCTCATTAAGACCCAAAGTTCCATTCCCATGAATCTTCCGCCGCTTCTTCCTAGGCGTAGGGGAAGCATCAAGCAAGACTGGGGCCCGACGGACACGGCTGCTCCGTCGAAGCCCAAGGTCAGCCTCCACAGTCCCCAACCCACTACCATTCTCACTCACATCGCCATGGTTCCGACTATACTCTTTCTCGCATATGGCATCAAGCCTCTTGTGCTTCTTCTTAAACCTAGACCCAGACCGATTGCCACTCTGCTTCAATGACGACGAAACAGATCCCGAGGACATCGCATGACAAAAATCACAAATAAAATTGATAGCACAAACGACGTCCTAGACTTATTCGGTCGAGCAAAACTCAAAAGAATCCTCTACTTCATCCAATTACACATTCCAACGAACCAAATATTGGGCATTCAAACACTGCCACAAAGCACGAAGGGAAGGAACTCACCAATTGACAACCGATACGATCTATCTGAAACCAATACCAGAGAAAAGCGGATACGAAAGAGGAAAAAAAACGAACCCTAGAAATCAGTTACAGGGCTTTCCAACAGCTCTTCTAGATTCTCCCCGAGTCGCCATGAAAATTGAAGGTCGAGCTTCAACATTTGTATTCATATTTCTGAGAAGAATTTCTTGTTTTCCCTCTCAGAAAGAGAACTTCAAAGTGAAATTTCTGATATACAGAGAGACTAGGGCGTGAGCTTATTGGGAGCAAACTTCTCACTGGTTCGTTTTGCTATTTTTCACCACGCGATATTTATGGCGCGTGTTCCTAAAACTTTTTTTTTTAATTAGAAAAATAATAGCAGGTTCTTGATTGAACTTTTAGGGGCCGTTTGGCCCATGGGTTTGGGTTGGGATGAGTTTGGGTTCCAAACCCAAAACCATGTTTGGCACAAGGTGTTTCAAAACCCTTGCTTTTGAAACACAACCCCATGGGTTACAACAGTGCAACCCCATGGGGTTTGTGCCATGTTTTCCTCTTCCATTTGCCGTTTTCCATTTCCGGCGACCACTCCGACAACAACTCAGGCAACCACTCCGGCGACCACTCCGATGACAACTCTGACGACCACTCCGGCGACCACTCCGATGACAACTCCGGCGACCACTCCGACAACAACTCCGGCGACCATTTCGATGACAACTCCGGTGACCACATCGGCGACCCGACCACCGCTAACGATTACCTCCGACGACCACTGCGATGAGAACTCTAGAGACCAGTTCCATTTACCATTCTCCATTTCTAGCGACTACTTCGACAACAACTCTGATGACAGCTCCAGCGACCACTCAACAACCACCGATAACAACAACTCTGATGACTACAACGGTGACCTGACCACCTCTGACGATTACCTCAGACAACCACTGCGATGAGAACTCGAGAGACCAGTCTGACGATTACCCCTGCGACTCGACCACCCCAACAACTAGACACCCCGATAACCCAACCACTCAAACAACCCGACTTGCCCGAACCACCGACAACAACCACTTCAATGACCTGATCACCCGACAACCATAGTTGACGATCACCTCGAAAACCTGACCACCTAGCAACCACCGTAGACAACCATCGTAGACAACCACCTAGTGACCACTCCGATGACCTGACCACCCTGATGACTACTTCGGCGATTACCCCGACGACCTGGTAACCCAACCACCCAAAACCACTGTTGACGACCACCTGGTGACCACCCTGGCGACTCCAACAACCCAACCACTGCCACAACCACCCAGCGACCACTCCAACGACATGACCACCTTGATGACCACTCCAGCGACCCGACAACTACTGCTGAAAACCACCCAACGACCATTCTGGCGACCTGACCATCGTGCAATCAACATCGGCGACCACCTCGGCATACCCAAACACCCTATCAATCCAACCACCCCAACGACCACTCCAACAATCACCCTAGCGACCCAACCACCTAGTTAATATTTTAAAAGGGCCAGCGTGGACGAGCTATATGCAAAACTAAAGGCGATCCCAGGGATGACAAGACAAGACTGAATGGCTGTTGCAAAGACTATTCTCTCGGATAGTATGATGTTGAACTCCTTCTTTACATTCACCCCAGATTGGAAGTATGATTATTACGTGAAAAGTTTTGGGGAAAGTACCTAGAACCTGACTCTCTTTTCATCACTTTCATCTACCACTCTTATGACTTACATTTGTATTTGGACAACTACTTCTACTTTCTTGTCATTTCATCTGGAATGTGTGTTATGATATTTTTAGAACTAGATCTTAGTTCTAATTTTTGGTTTTACTTTACCATTGGCAACACCATTCTTACATTGCACCTATTAATTATCTGTTGCTACGCATAATCTTCAATTTTATGTCATCATGAGTGGAGTGAATGAGATAGCATAGAGTTATACAAACTACACATAGTATAATTCAAATTGAACTATAGTTGTAACAATTGCTCTACATAATTGGTTAAATAGTTGGTATGTAACACACCAAAAAAATTATGAAGTTAAAAAATGGAGTAGGAAAAAAAAACAGTGTAAGATTTTTTTTAATAATAATAAACAGTTTGAAAAATTATTAAAAAAAAAAACAAACTAAACAAACCCAGCCCAACCCAACCCGGCACCCCAAACACAGGTTTCAGCAAACCAGCCCAACACAACCCTGCATCCCAAACACAGGAATCAGAAACCCCAGGGTTTCTGATTCCAGCCAAGAAACCCCAGGGTTCCAGAACCCCAGGGTTTCTGATTCCAAACCAGCGCGCCAAACAGCCCCTTAGGGGCTGTTTGAATGGGTGAGTTGGGTTGGGTTGAGTTGGGTTAAAAACCCAACTCTGCGTTTGGCCCACCAACATCCCAACTCCCCACTTATTAACTCAACTCAACCAAGTTGAGTTGTAAACTCACCCTAAACTCCCTCCAATATCCTATTAACATATTTTATTACCGCTTCTTCAACGATCGGTGGCCACCTCCGGCAACCGGCGGCCACCTCTGGAGACCTTTTCCGGCAACCGACGACCACCTCCGGCAACCGACGACCACTCCGGCGACCGGCGGCCACCTCCGGCGACCTTCTCCAACAACTGACGACCACCTCCGGCGACCTTCTCCGGCAACCGACGACCACTCCGGCGACTTCTCCGGCGACCGACGACCACCTCCGACGACCTTCTCCAGCAACCGACGACCACCCCCGGCGACCTTTTCCGGCGACTGACGACCACCTCCGGTGATCGTCATCGACCTTCTCCAGCGACCGGCAGCCACCTCCGACAACTAATGATCACCGCCGGCCACCTTCTTTGACGATCGACGGCCATATGCGACAACTGACAGCCATTGCCGACTACTTTTTCCGACAATCAATGGCAATCGTTAGCGACCATATTCAGCAACCGGCGTTCACCGCCTACATCATCTCCAACGACTATCCTCGGCAACAATTTCCAGCGACCGACAACATTCCCATGGTTCAAAATAATATGAAATGCACATGTACTTAGTTGGTTTGACTATCTGCTCCAACAATCTTTCTTCAGACTTACAAACTTGACTCATTGTTGACCATTACTTAAATTTTGTGAACCTTAATTATGTTTTGTGAATCATGTAAATAGGTATTTGATGTCCTACTAATATTTTGTGAATATTCTACTCCTACATGACACTAATGTTGAAATATATTGTCATTTTCTTGTCATCTTGAAAAAGTAAACTACTGGCATTCTCTTTTCCAAAGATGTTCAATTTGGTACATGTGTTTAAACAAATGTAAACAAACGATGTTCATTTGCAAAAAAAAAAAAACAAAAAAAAACAAAAAAAAAACAAAAAAAAAACTAAAAAACAAAACAAAAACAAAAAACAAAAAACAAAAAAACAAAACAATATGTAATGGTCAATGTATATATATATATATTTTAAAAAAACTCCCTCATAATGAAGACCCTCTTAGTAATTGAAAAAAATCCTAATAAGGTCCTCATTTGTAAATTTCAAAGAAGTTCAATGTGTATTTAGAAAATGAAACCTTAGATTTCTATATTTTGATAGGAGTTCAATTTGTGTTTAAAGAAAAAAAAAATAGGTACATTGCCTTTTTTTCATTCATCAATTGTTATTTGTTGTAAGAAAGAATACAACATTTGATTTCTATAAATTGAAAGAAATTCAATGTGTAATGCAAATATTTGATTTCTATAAATTGAAAGAAGTTCAATGCGTAGCAGAAAGATAAAACAATGTTACATTGCCTATAGTTTGGAAGAAGTCAATTTCTAAAAAAAAGATAAATAGTGATTTTAAAAAAAAAATCAATGTTGATATATATATATATATATATATATATATATATATATATATATATATATATATGTATGTATTTAGATGGACATGTGTTGGAAAGTTGGGAAAATATGTTTCTAAATGAATGATTTGAACAAATAAAAATAAAGGAAACAAAAATAGCCAGCTAAAAATCAGTCTACTTCGGGTTACAAAAAACTATACCAGATACCCCTGACAACTCAACTCAACTCAACTCTGCACCCCAAACACAGACGTTCTGACTCAACTCAACTGAACTCTGCACCCCAAACACAGACTTCTGAACTCACTGACAAACTAACTCTGCCCAACTCAACTCAACTCTGCGCGCCAAACGCCCCCTTAGATTAAGTTAAAAATATTTTAAAAGTCTTTCAACTTTCAATTTTATGTCTACCTTTAGAAATAAAATTGAATTGTGTGTTTTACTACTTGAAAAAAAAGGGTTAAAATATTATTTTAATCCTACTACTTTAGATTTCATTTTATTTTAGTAGCTATATTTTCAAATGTTCAATTTTGATCAATATACTTTCAATAAATCTTAAAACTAGATCTTATTGTTAGTTTGGAGTTAATTTATTATCAAAATTGGTTAAATAATAATTTTTTCATGCAAAAAAATACGCAATGTGAATATGTTTCCAAAATTTACAGAGAAAAGACCAATAAAAACTAAATATTTTTTGAAAAATGTGATAATAAACTATGGAGGGCTAATTTTAAGATCAGTAAAAATTTGGACATTTAAAAGTACAAAGACTAAAATGAAATGTAATTCAAAGTACATGGACCAAAATTGTATTTTAACAAAAAAAAATATCTTGTAAACTGTGACATTTCAATTTTATGGTTGTACGCGAATTTAAAAAGTCGTTGAATATGACAAAACCTATTAGATAGAAAATTATATTTAGAAAAATATTTAAAAATTATTGAATATGACAAAATTTATTAGACAGCAAATTTAAAAAATAGTTCTGAATTAAAAAGGTGATTTATAATCTGTAAAAAAAAAATTGTTTTAGATTCTTTATAGGAACTGCAAAAATTATTTAGTACCCTAAGTTAATTGTGCATCGGGTAGAGTTATTGTGGGTTTTTTTTTTTAAATTCCTACGTTTTATGAAATAAACATAAAATTATGTTTAGTATTTGTTCATATTCATTGTTTCCTATTTTATTACTGAAAAAATAAAATAAAAATGTGCTTTTAAATTATTTATTGATTCTTACTCTTCAAAACTGTGGATCTGAAAGTCTTACTCAGAATAACTTTTTAAATGTAAAAAATATTCAAAATTATTATATCATTTTTATATTTATTTTTATTATGCATTTTGTGTTACAAATGATAAAATAGCCCACTATTAATGATTTTTTTTAAAATAGAATTTAGAAAATAATAACCAATAAAGGAAAAAAGTTTATAAAATTGTATACAATTTAACCTACTTTGGGTTAAAAAAAAGGCTAAATTATTTTTAAAAAAATACTCCTAAATTATGAGTTTTGTTTTAATAATACTCCTAAAGTTTCAAAAGTTTCAAAAATACCCCCGATCTTTTAAAAATTTTCAAAAATACCCATACCATTAAGTTTTGGATGGAAACCGTTAAAGTCTTGATTCAATAATATCCCTAAACTTTCAAAAGTTTCAAAAATACCTTCAACCTTTCAAAAACGTTCAAAAATACCCTTACTGTTAATTTTTTTATGGAAAACGTTAAAGTTTTGTTTCAATAATACCCTTAACCTTTCAAAAAATTTCAAAAATACTCTTATCGGATAATGTTTTTTCTTCTTCATCTCTTTGCAGATTTTTCCTCCATGAAAATTAATAAGAATGAACTAATTATTAGCATTTAAAAGGTCATAGTAACAATTTGACCAAATAAGCCCTAAAAACCCAAAATCCATAACCATAACCCTTCTTGTAGATCTCCAAAGACACACAAAAAATGTTAAATTGTTGTTATGATGGATTTGTAAACCTAAATACGCATATTCAGGGAGGGATTTATTCAATTATTTGAAGTTGAAAGATAATTTGTCGTCGTCTTGCTTTGTGAGATCAATTTCTAGCTTGAATTCGTTTAAAATTTAGATACTCATATGCTTGAATTTGACGTCAAATTGTGGGGATGAAAAATAAATTCTCGATGACCCACCTATCACTTCCATCTTCAAGTTTGTTGTTTTTCACTGTGTCAAGATTAACACTCAAATTTGAAGTTCATTTGTGACTTTGTGCTTGCTTTAAACTTATGAGTTTTCCTTTAGCAATCATTAATGTAGCATTAAACTTTAAAATTTAAGGCGCGCTGCAGCTAACAGAACAACTAGCCAAAAAGCGCTAGCTAGTTAGGCTGACGCGCAATGGTTTTCTCTATGTTAGTATTATGAAAAATTATTCAATGCAATACCGCAAATGTACGAGTCAAGTTTTAATATAGTGTAAGAATGTCGAGTATCGTCCATAGGATTGGTGTTTTAGTTCACTTAATTACCATGAATACAATCACCTAATTTCATTTAGAGAAAGAAATAGAACAATAAATAAGATCAAAATAAAACACACAAAATAAAAGATTGAGAACAATCAAGAGATAGATATCTTAGGGAGTTGATTTCACAAATTATACCAACGATTCAATTAATTAAACAACTAAGATTGGCATACAAATAGTCCATAAGTCAGGAAGATATAGGTAAAAATTGCCTCTTACGAATACAATTAAATGTCAAGGGTATTAATCAAACAAAACCTTAACATTTTCCATTCAAAACTTAACAATAAAGGGTATTTTTTTTTAACAATTTGAAAGGTTGGGGATATTTTTGAAACTTTTGAAAGTTCATGGGTATTATTGAAACAAATCTTTAACGGTTTCCATCCAAAACTTAATGGTAAGGGCATTTTTGAACATTTTTAAAAAATCATGGGTATTTTTAAAACTTTTTAAAGTTTAGGGGTATTATTGAAACAAAATTCATAGTTTAGAGCTATTTTCTATAATTTAGCCAAAAAATATTTGTATATCGTTCATGCTTTTATTTTTTTAAATTCGTATATATTCTTTTCATCTAAAAAAAAGGGTATATGAGAAAAGTAGATAGACTTTGGAAGAATAGGTTCGAATGCAACTAAATCAACACAAAACAAGGATGCAAATACTCCACATGCCCAATTTGGTGCTCAATACTTGATGGTATGTCTTTCCTTTTTTTTCAACAGTATTAAAAAAATTATGGCAAATTTTATTTTAATCTTCTAATTTCTTTATTTAATAAACTATCGAACATGCTTTAATACTTTATTTTCTCAAATTTTATTAGAGTAACGTATAATATGTTTAAATTATAATTCTGATATCATCATCAAAGTGTGCTTAGTTTAGTGGTAATTGACATATACCCTAAATCAAGAGGTTAGAGCCTCGAATCTCCATCTTCAATTTTTGTTGAAATAAAATTATATATATATATATATATATATATATATATATATATATATTTTTTTTTTTTTTTTTTGAGAGATTTAGGATGGGAAGTGAATTGTAAAGACCAAAACTATGTTTTAACCTAAAACATTTTTGATACCGGATGAAAAAGAAAATTGAACTTTATTTATATTTTAATAACTCCTTATCCAAATGTATTCGTTTGGAATGGATATTTACGTCTTTCAATGTCAAAAAATTTAAACTTATAATCGCTTTCTTTTTTCTTTTTTCTTTTAAGGTAAGTGCGTAAAATATACTTTTTATGGTCCCTCAAAATTTGAACTTAATTTATTTTTAGTGATTGAAATTTTAAAACTTACACTTTTGGTCTTTAAAATTAGAATTTAATTTTTATTTGGTTATTGAGATTTCAAAAATAATATGTTTAGTTCTCAAAGTTTGAATTTGATTTCCACTTGGTCCTAAGTTTAAAATTGGTTTCTAATTGGTCTATGGATATAAAAAAATAAAATATATAAAAGGAATTTTTAATTCATTTGGAAAATACACATCATCAAAGTCTAGTAAAGTATATGTTAACTACTACGTCATCATTTTATTAGGTCAATTAACCTCAACTTTACTAAAAAACCCATTTATAAACTATTTTCAAACTTAGAGATTAATTAGAAATTAAATTCGAACCTTAGAGACCTAACACATCATTTTTTAAACTTTAAATACTAAATAGAAATAAAATTTAGATCGCAAAGACCAAAAGTATTAGTTTAAAAAATTTATAAACGAAATAGAAACTAAATTTAAATCCCAAATATCAAAAATGGATTTTACCCGAAGTAAATTTATAGCTTAAAAAAAAGTTGACGTCCAAAAAAAAAAATCTGACGTTCCCGTGGGAGCATAACTGGATTTGGAATTTCCCACATGATTAAAAATGTGAGAAGTGAATGCACGCGCTAAAGTGGCGAGTGGGGTATGGAATACGATGACTTTGCGGCGTTTGGTTTTTATTTTTAATACCAAACATTTGCCGCCAAATATGTACGTTTTATTTTTTATTTTTTTTCCATATCGAGGAAATTTATTTGTGTTGTGTGGGTGTGTTTTCCTTTTTTGCGTCAATATTATTTATTTACCCCTTTAATCTTTAAATTTTTAAATGTCATGCTTTCATCTTCAAAATTTACATAAAATATCAATGTAGACGTAGACTTTGTTATTAATACTTTTTATTCAATATAAACTTAATATAAACACGAGTTTAATCATTTACTTTACGAGTAAGATTAAGTATAATTGAAACCATGTATAACTAAATGTTATATACAAATAAATTTAGATTATGGTAAATAATTAATACAAATTAATAACAAAGAATTAAAAATAAATTTATATGCAAGTTTGAAGATCCAAACTATTAAAAACAAAACTGGAAGATCTAAAATAGAATACTTGAAATTGAAAAATTCAACACTCATTTGAGAATAATTTGGGTCCCATTTGATAATCATTTGGTTTTTGAAAATTAAGCTTGTTTTCTCCCAATTTCTCTACGATGGTTTTCATCTCTTAGTAAACATTTGAACTATTGGTCAAATTCCAAAAACAAAAACAAGTTTTTGAAAACTAAAAAAAAATAATAGTTTTTAAAAACTTGTTTTTGTTTTTGAAATTTGTCTAAGAGTTCAAATGTTTCCTTAAAAAAGATAAAAACCATTGTAGAGAAATTTAGAGAAAATAAGCTTAATTTTCAAAAATCAAAAACCAAATAGTTATCAAACGGGGCCTTAGTTTTTGGTTTTTGGTTTTTTTAAATTAACTCTATAAATATTATTTTCACCTATGGATTTTATTATTTTGTTGTCTACTTTTTACATATGTTTGAAAAATCAAGTCAAATTTTCAAACAACTATAAGTATATCATCAATATATCATTTTTATTCTAATGATATATATATATATATATCAACAACAGACCTAATAGCAAGTAAGCATAGAAATAATAGTTAAGTAGTATTTCTCTTAAGTAAATTATTCATTTAATTAGGAGTCATTTGGTTCACAGGTTTGGGAGATTTGTTAAGTCTAGGTTTATTAAGTTTGGATTTGTTGAGTTGTGTTTTGATGGTACAAAATAGTTTGGATTTGCTAAACTTGTGTTTAGACTGTGTTAAGTTTGTGTGTTGTTAAATTTATGTTTGATTCTAATTTGTTAAATATGGGTTTATTAAAAGTGTATTTGGTTGGTAAATTTAGAATTTGTAATAAATAATAGATAATTTATATATTAATTATGTAATTAAAGTTATAAAAACTATATATTAAATTATATTTAAAATGTAACTTTTATTATGAAATTAGGGAGTACTATTTTAAGAATAAATAAAATATTTTTATTACATTTGTCCACCCAATTTTCTTCAAATAATTGTTTTATAGAATAAATATTTGATCGTTCATGAAAATATTTTTAAAGTATTTACCGAAGTGTAAACATATATAAACAATTTCTTTTAAACAAATATATCTAACATAAAATTAACCATAAAGAAAATGTTATCAATTGTTTATTTAATTATTCATAATTTTTTATGCTAACTAAATTTATTTGCTATTTATCGTCAAAATTATTATTGAACTTAACTTTCTATATTTAACTAATAAATTAGGTTATAAAGTTAAATTATTTTAAAAGCTATTAACTTTAAGACAAATTAACCAAAATAGTTTAATTAATTAATTTTACAAAATTATGTATGTAATTGACTATGATGACATTATTTTTACATTTTTCAGGAGAAAAGAAGTTTAGCAAAATTGTCAATGTAGAGATATAGATGTATTAAATCTAGGTTTATATAACGTGCATGGTTTGAAATTTATAATAAAATATTTTTTTATTATAATTTACATGTTAATAAAAAAAAATTAAAATATAATAATAATTTTCTTATAAACTAGTAATTATTACTATATAAATGAATAATTTATTTTTAATACTATTGTTAATCTGAACACTTTTCGAAGAATTATTTTGTAAAACAAATATTTAGTTAGTTTTATAATTTTTTTTAATATTTATCAATGTATCAACAAAATACAAAGAAATTTCTCATTATAATTGCTCTAAGACATAAAGTTTATAACAAGTGGAAATAGTTTTTGGGTTGAGTTGGTTTGGTAAAAAATGGCATATTGGTTAATTAATTAATTATTATTATTTACAATTTTAACAAAATTCATTTACCTAATTAATTATAAAATTATAATAATTATTTTTTACTTGACTAATATATTTTATTAAAATTTTAATACATTTTAGGAGAGAGACTAAAGACAAAATATGTATTGTAGCAAACCTATGGAGTAGAATAAATGTACTATAGCAAATTTGAGTTTATAAAACTGTCGATCAAATGTGGATTTAGTTAAGTTAACTCATGCTCATCATTTTCAAAATAGTCAACCAAACACTTCCTTAGTAATTTACTCTATCAATTGTTTACATAAATAAATTGGCTAACATTTGATTTATTGTACTGAAATCTAATCAACCAATGATTTATATATCAATTAGTGATAAATGTGCAGCCTAAAGGGACACAAGGGATTGCACATATAATAATCTTGTCCAAAATAATTACAAATCAGTTATTTAATGTTAAATCAATTCAATATTCTACTGTTTACTGAGTATAACAATGATTTACAAAGATAAAGTCAAATATGTGATTTATGCCTATAAATAATTTTTCATTGACTATCATAAATCACTGATTTGATTACGTCGTAGTGATTAACTAATTAAAATGTAGTCAATCATGAGTGATTAGTATTTATATCAATCTGTGATTGACGTTTATCATTGATAGACACTAATAATTGATTAACGTCTATCACTAATAGATGTGGATTGGGCTTAAATTGCCACTTTGAAAATTATTTTAGTCTTTCTAGCAAGTAGTTTGTGTCAAGGATATTTTCTTTTCATTATATATATATATATATATATATATATATATATATATATTTCTATATTTGCACATTGTTAACTTTTTTTTTCTAGATCAATTATTATTTGGGCTTTATTTGGCAAATACCCCTTAAAACTATATGCACTGATTTACAAACGTTTTTTTTTTTTTTTTAATACAACATATATGGGATATGGGGATTTAAACCTCCAACTTCAGGAGAATGAGTAGATATCAATTACCGCTGAGCTATGCTCATGTTGGCCCGACTTGCTAATGTTTGGTTTGGTAAAAAGTTGGACATGATTCTAATGATTCCACATATGATACGTCGGGTAGGACAATTAAAATAAACTCTCGACTAAGATTTGAAAATTTCTCCATGGGGTTCTTGCCCGGGAAAAAAAAATTAATGTGGCTGCTACAATTATGATTGTCTCTTCCTAATCATTGGATGTATGATCAAACCATTTTTTTAATATTAATTCAAGCATAGCTCCGTGGATAAAGTATTTATTACTATCTCAAAAGTTAATGATTCAATTTCTCGCTCATGAAACTATTGTTGATATAAAAAAACCACATATATTTCAATTTCTTTCTCATATATCCACATATAAAACCATTAGGCACATTGTTCTAGCCCGCTCAAATAATCTCCCTCAATAAAGCTTTTGTCATATCTATATGTGTTGATGAAAAGCTATCGGTCGTCCCATAGTTGTGGTTGTTTATGTTTGACAAAAAAATTAACTTTTACTATTGAACTTAAGTATGTAAGTCAACTTGAATCTTAAACTTTCAATTTTATCAATTTGAAACTCTGACTTGAATAAATGTTACAATTAATACTTCCTCAAAATTAAATTTAAAAATTGCCCATGAGCCAACCAAGAAACAATACAAATTAAAATTCAACTAGTGAAATATTCAAGATCATGTATAAAAAAAAATGCCCAAACTCAATCATAAAAATACTCTAATCTAGCCATAAAATCAATCAAATAAAAAATGCTCAACCTTAGCAACAACAAAATGTTCAAATCCAATTGACTAAAAACATCTAACACAATTAGAAAAATGAACAAATGCCTTAAAAAACAATCTCATCCAACTATAAAAACATTTATAGCTAGTCACTAATCTTAAAAAGGAATGGAAACTTAATTTATTGAGAGGGTATTAATTAATTGCACCATAGAATTCAAGTTTAGAGTTTAAATAATTGACAACAACTAAAATTTTTAAATCTTCATACCCTTTAAGTATAACTCATCGATAATTGACATGTATTCATTTTTTTTTAAGTCAGAAGTTCAAATTTTCATACTCTCACATTTGTTGTACTAAAAAAAAAAGTTAAATTAATTCATTTCTACTTGTTAAAATTAAATTTTTTCCTAAAAGAAAACCATAAATAAAACCATGGGGTCATTTGGGGCGTGGGGTTGACTTTGAGTGGGTTTGACTTTGGAATCCAAATCCACGTTTGGGGCAAGGAGTTGTGTAACCAGGTGATCGATTGGACTTTGTGCGTTAAAAATAAAATAAAGAATTCAGCCCAGTGCAAGTGCACACTGTCGATGCAAGTAATAAAATTAGAAGTACTCCAAAGTATCGATCTCATAGGAAACAGATACAAAAAAAAAAAAAAAAAAAAAAATTCAAGAATAGCAAGACTATGTTCAAAGTGCAACTTCGGTAACCAATTTTTCAGAAGTTGAGAAAGTTGTTTTGCTAAAAAGTAAAATGAGAAAATTCAATATAAAGAATAGAGGGATTCAAGTATATGATCATGCCCCTTGGTGGGAATTGCAACTCAATTACAATTGCAATCACAACTTAACACAAAATAATTATAAACCGAATTAAACTCCTATTCGACTTTGATTCAAAATCTTTAAGAGGCTAAATGATTGGACCTATATGTCTATTGCCAATCGTACTTAGATAATTTTGGATCAAATTCTAGTGGTTTAATTTGGAGACTCGTCCTATGTCTAGGATCGAGTTTTACTTATTTCTACGCTTTTATTCCTCCATTACTTTTGCAAGATCCATCTTCCTCTAACCCTTTCAGTATTAGATTCAGACTTAAAAGCAACCCCAATTGATCAATCAACGTTTACTAAAAATAATTATTTCAACAAAAACAAACAAACTTTGTGTTAAATTGAATTGTCTTTGTATATAAGCTTCACATTCTCACCTCTAGAGCATTCATACACTTGAATCTCTAGGAGAGATTTAGCTCATGTTGATGAAATAAAACCAAAAATCAACAAAGTGAATTCTAGTAACAACCATATGAAATTGAATGAAAATTTCACAACAGAGGCTAAGTAAGAGCTTTTTTTTTTTTTTTTTTTTTTTTTTTTTTTTTTTTGGTAACACCAACTGAATTTGCGATATTAAAAAGAAAGAAAAACCAATTGAAGGTAATACTGAATTCTTACTGCAAAGGCTTTCAACCAAAGTCATTCAACTCAGAACTTCAAAGAACAATTAAACGAAACACAACCCTGCTAAAAATTCAATTAAATATAAACAAATTAGAACCTCACTACTAATAATGTCTACACGACAAGAAGTTAAAGGGAAATTCTCTCAACCTATCCTTATTCCGTTTTAATCGATTCTTCTCACTCTATTTCAAGTTGTGTTGAATCTTTACAACTCAAGAAAGTCTCCTAGGTTGGATTAAGCTCGATGAATTTGAGATGGAAAAGAAATTTTCCCCCAAACAAAATGGACATCAAGGTAAAGAATAGAAAAATAGGCTTTCTTTCGTGGATGAAATCCACTTTCTTCCTTATGTTTCTCTTCTTTTTATAGCCTTCAAGCATCTAGGGTCTCTTCATTTTCTATGTATGGATTGATATAGGAGGTCGTAGCTTGAATTAAGGAGGAATTGATGCTAGAATCTTCTAATTATGAAAAAATCCGAAAATTGCATTTTTTCCCTTTTGGTTCCAGATTGCAATTGCAATCGACTTGCAATTCTCAGTTTTCTACTCCCTGCTCAGATTGCAATTGCAATATGACTTGCAATTTCCTTCTTCAGCTCAAACTACACAAATTAAATAACACATAATTTAGCTACTTTCCTACATGGTTAGCTTTTTTCTAGCATTTTTAGGAATTCCCAACATGCTCAAAGGTTTCTTATCAAACTTGCTTTAATTGAATAGATTTTGGAGTTCAAAAAGGATAAAGTTACAAGAATAACATTTATTTGTGAGCTAAAAAATTCTAAAAAATGAAAATTATCACCAAAGTTTGACCCCTCAAACTCATGGGTTACAACCTCCAAAGTCATGGTTTTCCTTTCTTCCATAAACATGGTGGGGCCCACCATTTTTTCCCTATTTTTCTCAGAATTTTGGTGGATTCTACCATTTATCTCTCACATCACAGTACACACACACACTTTCTCTCTTTTTTCCTTTAGTAGTCTCCCCTTCTCTTAACCTTTCTCTCCTCACTGATTTTTCTGGTTAAAATACCATTTTGGTCTCTACACGTTGGGTTTCATTCTATTTTAATCAATGTACTTTCAAATGTCCAATTTTAGTCATTGTACTTTCAATAAAGCTTTAAATTGGTCCCTATTGTTAGATTGTTCTTACCTTTTCCAAAAAAATTAGTCTCTATTAGTCTTGCTTCTATGAATTTTGGAAATATGTTCATATTGTGTCTTTTCTCTTGAATGAAAATTATTGTTATTATTTAACCAATTTCAAAAAATTTTAACTTCAAATTAACGGTAAGGACCAATTTTAGGCTTTATTGAAACTATAGGGATTAAAATTAGACATTTGAAAGTCCAGAGACTAAAATGGAATGAAACCCAAAGTACAGGGACTAAAATGATATTTTAACTTTTTTTTTTCTTTGAAACTCCCACACTAAATTTTCTACTAATTATAAATTCAATTACAAATATCTGTAATTTATAATTGACAAAGCAATCTTCTCGTTTTTAAATATTTTTTAATTACAATTATAAATATGTATAGTTTTCTTTCATTAAAATTGTAGACTTGCGTTATTTTTATCTAAAAAATTTATTCTTTTACATTTATCTATATTTAATTAACAATAGTTCAAAGTATATATAATTTTCTAATTTTAAGATAGGGAAAATATATTTTAGACAACTTACTCAAATAAGTATTTTAAAAAATAACATTTAATTTTAAATTAACATATTAAAATTAAAAAATATCTAACTTATTTTCAATTTAACAATATTCAAAGTAAGTAAAATAAATGGTAAATAAATGGTATTTTGAATTTATTAAAATAAAATGAATAATATTTAATTTTAAATTAGTTATAGTAAAAAAAGTATTTAATTTTAAAATTAGCTACGCCAAAAAAAAAACAAAAGTATATAGATATGATATTCATTTTGAACTCAGTTATATTAAAATAATATAAATATAGGTTATTTTATGTTCAATTGCCATTTTTAAAATAATCTATAGAATGTATTTTATTTTTAATTTTAATCCAATTAAAATTACAAAAACTATGCAAAATTTGCTCTTCAAGTAATTCTATGTGTTCTAAATTTCCCTTTTTTTTTCATGAATCATGTAATTTTGCCAAAGTGGGCATAGCTCAACTGACATATCGAATGTGTTTACGACCAAACTTTTTTTTCTTCATTAACTACTTTAACTTATGACATTATGATTAATGTCATTATTGTTTTTTTATTTAAATTAATGTCATTATTGTGATTGTTTTGAATTTAAAATTTGCATGTCAATTCATGGAAAAAAAAGAAAAAAAAATAGGGTTACAAAAATGTAAGTAATAAATACCAATTTCAAAATGGATGGAACAATTGCTTCCGAGTAAATTATCTAAAAATTCATCAAGATATTAAAGGTCGAACAATTCATAAAATAGAAGGAAAAAACAAAAAACAAAAACAGTTAAAATAACAAGCTATCCAAATCCAGATTACACAAGCATGAGCCTCAAACACAGGCGGCAGAAACTCAGGTTACCTTAGCCTACAATCCAAACACAGATTTCATAAATTCAAGCTACACTATTCCCCCAAATATATCCCATGGACGCCAGAAACTCAAGCTTTTGTTTCTAAATCCTTGCGCCAACATCTTCTAAAAAGGAATCGTGTCAATGAACCAATCAAGTACTTTGATGGGAAGCTTCACAAGGCTAAGTGACAAATTTGAAAGTACCGCAAAACATGCACAGCAAGGGCAAATCAAGCTCAAAAGGGACCTACCCAATCATCAAAATCATACAAACATTGATCATTTACTATTTGAATTAAAACAAAAAAGGAAAAAAGAAAGAAAGATACAAACCCCCAATTTTTTAAAGATGATTTTCTTCCAAATGGTTGAAAGCCTATCGTACGAGGAAATTTGAACCTACTATCTATTAAGGAATTGGAGAGATCGATGCAAATCCTAAACAACTACTATTTAGATAAGCCAACAGAAAACCTAATCTAATCTATGCATGCATTTCGAAAAAGTTTTAAAAAAATTTCCTCGATCCGATATCGAAATGGAAAATTGAAAAAAAAATGGGTAATTTTGGGTTTCTTATGAAAAAGGGGAATGTGAAGGGTAAAAAAAAAAAAAGAATAGGATGATAAGGAAGAAAAGAAACTGACCAAAAGATCCAAAGAAGAGCACCAATGAAGGTGATAGACAAGGAAAGAAGGGCAAAAGGAAGTCCTACCAAGAACCCTAATGGCCTGCAACATGCCATACTTTTAGAGATTAAAAAAAATTAGCTGTTTCAGTTCAAGGTATGTTTCATTTAATTTCAATGTCTTTTTTTTTTTCTTTTTTTGGTTCCTCTTAAACTCTCTTTGTTTGTATCATATCAAAAGGTGAGCCCTTTTCGGAAGGAGGATCCATGGAAATGGGGTGTAGCTACTTAAGAGAAATAGGAAAAAGCGGTTATAATGTAATAACCTATCTCTCTTTCTCCCTTTTTTTCTCTATAACTATCCATTTCGTTTTTGGGTCATTTTCAAAAAATTGTACGATGGAGAATTTTTGAATTTTTTTTTATGGGATACCTTTTTTTTTCCAACTAAAACGAAATATGACCAGATCTTTCAGAATAACGATCGATAACTTTTTGCTTACGTCACACCGAGAGCGAGAGTACGAGAAAACCCAACGAAAGTGAGAGAATGAAAAATGGCGACCGAGAGGGACACTCCTTTTTTCAATTTCTTTTTCAAATCTCTCAATTACCTTCTCTTCCTCTTCAAACCCATAACACCCTTCTTGTATTTCCATGGCTTTACCCCCCTTTTTTCACTCTAATTCCTCCTCCATCTTCCATTTTTGTTTATGGGTTTCTTCTCCAGCTTCCGTTTTTGGTCTTATTCATGGGTTTTGTTGACGATTTGTCTGGTTATTGGTTTTTTGAGATAGGGTCTTGGCGAAGAAGCGACAGAGGAAGCCATGAGCTCGCTCGCACTCTTGCACTTGTTGGGTTTTCTCGTCACTCTTGTTCTCGTTGTGACGTAAGCACAAGATTATCCATCGCTATTTTAAAAAAATAGGTCATATATCGTTTGGGCCTAAAAATTTAGATCATCTAAAAAAAATCCATAATTTTTATCTCAAATCTTGTCTTTTTAGGGTACGTTAAGGATTCTATAGTATGCTTATCTAAGGTTGTTTTTTAAACTACTCTTCAATGGTGATTATTTCATATAAAATCTTGTCAATAACTGAACTCTTTGACCCCGTTGTATAATCATTTGGTTTTTGAAAATTGTGCTTGTTTTCTCACACAATTTCTCTACAATGGTTTTCATATTTCTTAAGAAAATGTTTGAATTCTTAGCTAAATTCCAAAAACAAACACAAAATTTTAAAATTTATTTATTTTTAGTTTTCAAAACGTGGCTTGGATTTTGAAAATATATGTAAAAAAATAGATAACAAAACAAAGAAACTCATAGGTGGAAGTAAAGTTTATAAGCTTAATTTTACAAAACCAAATGGTTATCAAACATGGTCTTCTTAACTTTAATTCATTTCAAAACCTGATAATTGACTAACTACATGTAGCTTCAAAAGGAGAAAAAAAATCAATTTTTACCCTAAATGTTCAACTTCATTAAATTGTACCTCAAATTTAGATAAGTGTTGCAATAAGTTAATACTTTTAGATGTGAAAAAGTGTTGCTATTGTGGCCATCTGATAAGTTTTCATTCGAAAATTAGTGAAAAAAATGTATTCTAATAATACTCATATGCATTCAATGAATTATAGAACATATTTATAATACAAAATTGATAGGATTTCTTTAAAAACGACATTAGAATTAATATTTTTTATTGAAATTTGTGAATTTTGGCAAATTTATTTAAGGCTAATTTGTGAACTAATCAAACTTCATTGTGTGCAAAGTTTGATTTTATTGAAATTAGTGAGTTTAGAAGATTTTTACATCAATTTTTTTTTGTTAAAATTAGTAGGTTTATCAGCGAAAATTAAACAAAGAGTAAAAATTATAAAACTTATCTAAGTCTATGATCCAATTTGAAGAAATCAAAAGTTTGTGGTAAATATTAATACAACCTCTACAAGTCTAGAGGCCGAAATTGATTTTTTTTGGCAAGTTATATCAATTTTAACCCTAAACTTTTAATTTCATTAATTTAAACCTCAAACTTGCAGGTTGTATCAATTTTAACTCTAAACTTGAATAAGTGTATCAATTTACACCATCGGTTAGGTTTTCGTTTCAATCACCGTTAGAAAGATTTTCCACACGTGTCCAAAGTCACATGTTGCTCTATGAGAGGTACTTGTTTGTTATTTAATAAAATTACCAAAAAAATAACTACATCATTTCAGATTAGGTCACCACCATCATGATAACCGCAAACACGACTCTTAAAAGTAGGACCCACACAGAAAGAAACGGACTCTTGTGTTCCCCTCGCCTTCGGTGCCGTTACCAGCGACGGGGATTGTGAGGAAGATCCTGGCGACAACGTCGTTAAAGGCAACGACAACCATGATGGTTTCACCGACTTCAGTGGTGAGGAGCTTGAGCTAGGCTAAAATGCGGGCAAGAACAGGGAAAACAGTGATGGATAGAGTGACACCCATAAATACAATGAACTAATCGTAGCCGACCTTGTCGGCCTCGTCGACGGTCTTACGAAGGATGAAGGTGACACTAATGTCATAAAGAAAGGGGACAAAGATTCTGGCAAAAAAAAAAAAAAAAACTAACTACCCTTAGATTGAAAAACACTCCGACGAATCTACTATAATTTTCTTCTGCAATTTTATCTTTTTAAAAAATAACAAATAAGTACTTATCATAGAGCAATACTTGGCTCTCGGCATGGTGTGATAAACCTTTTTAATGAGGATTGAAATAGAAACTTAACTGAGGTTGTAAATTAATACATTTATTCAAGTTTAGGGTTAAAATTGATACAATCTGTCAAGTTTGAGGTTTGAATTGAAGAAATTAAAAATTTATAGTTAAAATTGATACAACATGCTAATTTTAGGGTAAAAATGATTTTTCATCTTTTTTTCCCTTAAAAAACTTATCTTAGACACAATTAGCTTATACAGTGAATGAACATAAACATGCCACGTTTTTCTACGAACAATTAATGATAGTAATTAAGACAACTGCATATATAAAGTTCATTGCTAAAACGGTAATTAGCTTATCTGAATGAACAAAAACACGTCACACGTCTTTCTATGAACAATTAATGATAGTAATTAGGACAAATTTTTATGTAAAGTTGATCGCTAAAAGTGTGACTGGAAAGTCTATATAAGATATTTCTTAAAAAAAAAAAAAGTTAGTAAATCCGAACATAATTCAATAGATTAAAGCATATACTATCAATCAAAAGTTCAGAAGTTTGAATCCAACATACACATTTGTAACAACTTATATAAGATATTTTTTTAAAAAAAATAAAGTTAATCAATCCAAACATAACTCAATTTATTAAAACATATATTATCAATCAAGAATTCAGAGGTTTGAATACAGCAAATACATTTGTAATAACTTTTTAAATCGAGATCCAATTTCTAAATTTGCTATTAAAGATATTTTTATAAAAAATACTGAAAACATGAAATATAACTCTATTTTTTATTGAATAATTTATTTTCAAATCACTAACTAAGCGCCCCCTTATACATTTGTTGTAGGCTTAAGTTGTCGAAACCTCACCCCAATCGCCTCGAGTACTCAAATCCGACTAGGGAACCATGCAATTCAAACTCGGTGTACATAATCCCCATGACCAAACAGGAGCATTTACATACAAAGGCGCACACAGAAAGCAGATATACAAGATCGAAATAATTACGCTGTGAAATTGATCAGACGGCTGAAATTTATTTATTTAAAAAAAAAAAAGAAAAGAAAAAGCAAGTTCCTAAAAGATCCTGTCCGACTCGTGCGAGGCATTGGATCAGAAAACTGACGTTGGAATTGGGCCCCACGATCAGAAATCTCTGAAGATCAGATCCGTACAATTATTATTTCGTATGATGACACTATTTGTCTGCAGGAGCAGAGAAGTCAGGGCTGTATGTGATCCGGACTCATTTTTTCAGAAAAAAAAAAAAGAAATTAAAGTTCCGGTGTTAACTCCGACCATTACTCGCCGTCGCACAGCCGCAGAAGAGTAAAAGTCAGCCGTCTCTCTGTGTTTTATTGACGTTAAGAGGCGGCGGCGGCCGCCACTGTTCTTTGAAGGGTACCTAAATTTGTGTTCGTACCGTTAAATTTTTAATAGCGAAAAAGAATATTTGATCTACGTAAATTTAATTTAAACGTGGTGCTTGTATTTATTTATCGATTTTATCTTTGCTAAATATATGATATTTCTTTTCTTTAATGTTGGTGTTTTATTCTTCAATTTTGTCGATTTTGTTCCTAATGTATTGAATATTTCAATAGAGTATTTAGATTGCATTTCAGATTGATTTCTCTGGTTAAAACTGACCAAGGAATTTTAACTATTTCGTGTTTGGTAAAATTGATTATAAGTTAATTTTTTTTAAAAAAAATCATTTTTTCAATGATGTTGGTTTGTAAAATTTATTTAATAATAGATTATGAGATTTACTCCCTAAAGAATATGATGCTTCTTCTAACTAAATCTTAAAAATACTCTTTTTATCTTACTTTTCCATGTTTTTTTTTTTTTTACATGTTTAAATTTGAAATTTACCAAACACTTATTTACTTCATATTAAAGTTGATTTTTCTAACCGTAGACATCAATTATTTTAAAAGTTACAATAATTCTAAATTAAGTCTTAGTATCATTTAACGCTGAAATAAAGATGCTATATGAATTTAGAATTTTTTATGAGGCTATTAATTGTTAGTACAATAGAATTTATAATGAGTTAATATACTATGGAGTAAATCCATTTTGGGTTGATTTGACTAATATTGAAAATATTTCGATTGGTTTAGTTTGAATTAATTTTAGTCTTTTTCTAATCAATTTATTAATTTTCTTTGCCACATTATAGTTATTAAAAAAATTTGGATGTCCATATTCAATTTCAAAATAAATAAGCAAAAAGTGATTTGTTATTTATTTTGGCAAAAACAAAATCGAATGGAATTGGCCTACTTATACCTTAGATTTAAGGTTAAAATATCATTTTAGTCCATGTGCTTTGGATTTCATGCAATTTAATCTTTGTACTTTCAAATGTTCAATTTTAATCATTTTACTTTCAATAAATCTTAAAATTAGTGACTACCATTAGTTTGAAGTTAATTTTTATTAAAATTGGTTAAATATTAAGAAAAGACACCATTCGAACATATTTTTAAAATTTATATAAAAAAACTAATAGAGACTAATTTTTTTAAAGAAAAATTAACAATAAACTAACGATAGAGACCAATTTTAAGTTTTATTGAAAGTATAAGGATTAAAATTGGACATTTGAAAGTACATTAAGTAAAATAAAACGAAATCCAAAGTACATAAATCAAAATGGTATTTTAACCTTAATTTAATGTCTCATAATTCATGTTATCAGGACCGCTGCCCAATCCATGGGCAAGGACATCAAGTATCCTCACAAAATGAATATAGCAGTTGGACATTGGTACTACAATAAGTCCAATTGATTTAAAATTTTGCATTCAATGTTCAAATCTTTAAAACCAGGCCTATGTTGGTCGATATATTTATTTTATATAATATTATTGAGTTCATCAATTTTTTATAGTTCAATAATATGTAGAAGTGAAGATTTGAACATTTGACCAACTTTTAGTCAAGATATTATTAACTAGTTGAATTACGTTCAAGTTGGCAATAATACTTAATAGTATAGTAGACTTCGAATGTCGATTTGCTCAAAGGATTGTTCACGATTATAACCAACATTTTGTTTCAATAACAAGATATATATTATGCATGCCACTTTTGAACTATGTTTTGTGTATTCAGTCTCTATCATTAAATTCATCATTAATAGTATTGATGTGTGACAATGTCTATTATCTTTTTTTTTTTTTTTTGAGTTTAACAACATGTGTAGGTGTCGAGATACAAACTTCTATCCTTTTAGTCAATGATATATTCTTAACCAGTTAAGTCATGCTTGTTGACAACAATGTCTATTAAATATACTTTACTTCGTGCCTTATCCCGATCATTCAATTAAATCTAAATCCAATGATATGGCCAAATTACATTAATATTTTGTCAATGACGTTGGTTGCACATCTACTAAACTCAACAATATAATAGAACCTTTTTAAAATTCAAGAATATATATATATATACACACATACTAATACATTGTTGAAAATTCAAGAATTGGATTTATATAAGTTAACTAAAACTAAGATAAAATTTAGGATAAAATGCACTTTTGTATTTGAAGTTTAGAGTTGATGTCTATTTAGTTTTTGAAAATTGAGAGGAACATTTTAGTTTTAAAGTATGTAAAATGATTTTAAATAATCTCTAACTTAATTTTAACCTAACATAATAGTGATTAGACTGTTATACGATAACATAGAACTAGTGACATGTCAAACTTTTTTATTACAACATGAAAAATAAGCTGAAAATTAATTTAAAAATGAGTAAAAATGGTAAGATATCTAAAATCCCCTTTTCGTTTCCAATCTTCCTCCAGCTCGGGACCAGCCCGTTGGCCGTCACAGACCCCGCCATGGCAGTCCCACCGGCCATCGCAAACTCGGTGGGCAGTCGCAGAGCCGCCGTCTGCCGCAGTGATTGTTGTTCGTCGCAACCCCAACAAGAATCCGTCGCATACCTCATTTTCAGTGGTTAAGAATTCTATTTAATTCTATGGTTTTAAGTTTGTGTTTAAAGATTAGATTTATATATCTAATGGTGGATAAGAATTCAATTTAATTCCAAGGTTGTATTGGGCTCTGTGATTATTTCGTCCACTAATGTCGCTGAGCTAAAATTTCCATGCTCTCAAAGCGAAAGGATATTGGGTAATGGTTGAAAATAGTCCAAAATATTTTCGCTCTCTCTAGAAAAAACTAATTTCTATAGATTCTTTGATTTATTTTATATATTTTTTAAATGTAGTTTTATCTTTTTGTCTTTATTCATTAATGATAGTAAATACTGTCAAATTAATAGTTTATAGATATTTTACCAACCATTTAGCTACCAAAACATTTTATTAACACGGTTTCATCAGAAATAGCCCAAAATGGTACCATTGTTTCCAAAAGAAAAAAAAAATACTTTATGTTTCTGTACTCTAAAATTTTAATACAGATATAAAGGCATACAATCACGAACAATTGGAAATTTGGAAAAGAGATTTGTGATATTTTATCATTTTGATTTTTAGTTTAGAGTTTAATTTTTCGAATTAATTTTCTAACTTATTTGCCATGTAATTAAAAAATGTGACATGTCAACTAGTTCATGTTAGGAGATAATGGTCCAATCATATTCGGTTAGATTAAAGTTAAGTTAGGAGCTATTTAGAATCATTTTGTCCATTTTGAAACTTTAGGGACCAAATAGACATAAACCCTAAACTTTAGGGACAAAAAATGCATTTTATTCTAAAATTTATTTACCCCTATAAATACAAAATGCATTGTATCTAACTTTTAATAACTTTGAATTTCCTAAAAATGAATCGAAACTAATATCTCATCCAAATTAAACTGGAAACCACTTTGTTTTAGTACAACAAACGGGGTATGAGAATTTGAACCTGAATATGAGTATATATCAATTACCACTATGGTCACTTTGACATTAAACTAGAAACCACTTGCTAATTAATAAACTACATAGAAATTTAATAAATAAAGCATTCAAAATCAAACTTTAAAAAAGGATCAAAATCAACTCTGAAGACACTTTTGAATCCAACGACAAAATCAAGTCAGGAGATGTAACAAAAAATTAAGGTTAAAATACCATTTTGGTTCATGTACTTTGGATTTTGTTTTATTTTGGTTTCTCTACTTTTAAATGTCCAATTTTAATCTATGTATTTTCAATAAAGCTTAAAATTGGTCCTTACTATTAGTTTATTGTTAACTTTTCTTTGAAAATATTAGTCTCTATTAGTTTTTCCTCTATAAATCTTGAAAACATGTTTACATTGTGTCTTTTCTTTTATTAAAATTATTTTATTATTA
Organism: Trichosanthes truncata; assembly: GCA_033996785.1. Taxonomy (NCBI): domain Eukaryota; kingdom Viridiplantae; phylum Streptophyta; class Magnoliopsida; order Cucurbitales; family Cucurbitaceae; genus Trichosanthes; species Trichosanthes truncata. The sequence goes on from JAWPNB010000003.1 coordinate 82,508,999, forward strand.
AATCAATATTGATAAAAAAGAACTTCAAACTTATCATAAGGACCAATTTTAAGCTTTATTAAAAGCAAGGGGACTAAAATTGGACATTTGAAAGTACAACGATCAAAACAAAGCAAAACCCAAAGTACAAGGACCAAAATGGTATTTTAACCAAAAATTAAAGCTAAATTACAAAGTTTTAGTTCATGAACTTTTAGGCTTGTGTCAAATAGATTCTTGAATTTTAAAAAATGTCTAAGAGGTATATGAAGTTTTAATTTGTATCTAATAAGTTTTTTAACTTTAAAAAGTATCTAATAAGTCTCTAAATTTTCGATTTTGTGGCTAATGAGTCCCTAAGCTTTTAATTTTATGTCTAATAGATTATTGAATTCTAAAAAGTGTCTAACAGGTCTCTAAAATTTTAATTTTGTGTCTAATAAGTCTATGGACTTTCAAAAATGTCTAATAAGTCTTTAAATTTTCAAATTTGTGTCTAATGAGTCTCCAAGCTTTCAATTTTGTGTCTTATTAGTCATTGACCTATTCGACATTTTTTAAAATTCACGAATTTATTGGACTCAAAATTGAAACAAAATTCAATTTTATATCTAATAAATTCATTAATTAAAAAATGTTGAATATAACAATGACCTATTAGACACAAAATTAAAACTTTAATGAGTCCATAAGCTTTCGATTTTGTGTTTAATAGGTCATTGACCAACTCAACATTTTTTTAAATTCTCTAATCTATTGGGCACAAAATTGAAATTTTAATATCCTATCATACACAAAATTCAATTTTATTCTAATAGTTTTGTTAATTTTAAAAAATGTTGAATGTGACAATGACCTATTAAACATAGAATTAAAAGTTCATAGACCTATTATTTGACATTTTAAAGTCTAGTAACCTAGTAGACACAAAATTGAAAGACTTATAATTTTTAAATTTTAAGGATCTATTAGACACAAACATCAAAGTTTGAAGACTAGATTTCTAAATTTAACCTAACCAAAAAATCAAACCCTCAACTAAACAACATCTAATATAGTTAGAGAAAAAAGTATTCAAAAAATAACTTCACCCAACCAAATGAACACACATAACTAGCCATAAATCTGTTAATCTAAACATAGCTTCTGTAGATAAGGCATCAATTATCATTTTAAAGGTTGACGGTTTGGTCCCTACCGGTTGAACTAAAAAAAAAACCATAAATCTTCCAAAGATAAAAAAATGAAAATTCAATTTCCATGTTATTTGAATGTGTTAAAATCCTTTTAAGAAAAACAAGTTTGCAAAGTATTTTTTTTTAAAGATATTTTTATCATTTCATATGTGTTGTCTGTTTTCTGTAAATTAAGAACATTAAAAAGAAAGTTTCTATATTTATTGGCATTTACCCTTGTGGGCCATAGATATTTAATTTGATTTTATATTTATTGAAAAGAATAAATAAATATTTTAGGGACATTGAATAGCTAGACATTTTTCAATAAAATTTATAAATATATCGCTTACAAGTTTTAACTTTAAATCATCATTCACCTAAAAAAAAAAGTTTAAATCATCATTGGTACTCCAAAAAAAAAAAAATCATCATTTTGTTATTATTAATTATTAAGTTAAATTATAAATTTAGTCTCTAAACTTTCAAGTTTGTATCTATTTGGTCTTTGAGCTTTAAAAAATGTTTGATAGATCCATAAACTTTCAATTTTATATCTAATAAGCTTATTAAATTTAAAAATGTCTAATAAATTTATGAACTTTTAATTTAATTGAAGTTGTGTCCACCCACAGTTATATAGTTGTTCTTTCTTCTTTGATCGTAGAAGCAAATTGTCCATTAGCTTGTCAATTACTAATCGTGTTGTCAACTCATTAGATAAGATACTAATTACCATTTTAAAAGTCGATGGTTCGATCTCCCACCTTCATAATGGTTAAACTCAATTTAGACTCGATGACGTAGGCCAATGTTTTTCAAATGCATGCACAAAAGGTTTGGCAAATTAGGGTGAGCCCAATCTTTTTGAAGAGTGCTATATTAACATAAAGTCCTTTTAAGTTAACTTTCGTGTGTAAGGGATGGTTTAGAGAGGACGGCAAATTGTATAGATTTTCTAACAAAAAGGCATAAAGATTGGCAAAAACGTGTTGGATTTATGGACAAGCAACTGTACGAGGAGTTACATATTTATTATTTTTTTTTTAGTACAATAGGGGTTGGGGGATTCGAACCACAGACCTCGTGGTCGTTAATACATTCAATATGCCAGTTGAGTTATGCTCTTTTTGGCTATTTATTTTGGTTGTAGGGTGGGTCAAGTTTATGTAGCATGTCCACGTAATTGACATCTAAATAGAATATGTTCACATGCCTAAACCCATTAATAAAATAACAACTCATTTTTATATATTAACAAATTAGCCTTTAAAAAATATTGTGTTGGTGGGTGAAGTGTTCAAAATTTCGCATTATTTTGAGTCACATTATCAAAATACAATCCAAGTACCTGTTTCAAAAAATAAATCTAACAAACAAAAATTCATGGAATTCACTTGATTTATTGAATCTGAAAATGAAAGAAATTGATCAATTTGGACAAGAGACCAAACATGCCCTATGTTGTCCAAGATATACATCAAATTATCTATCCAAATTATTATGACAAAAAAAAATTATGAATAATAAAAAGAAATACATAATTTGCACGTTGAAATAACTTTTTGTTGAATCAACATTCCTCAATCTTTTCAATATTTTAATATTCTAAATCCATTCTTACATATTAAAAGCGAGTAAAACATGTTAAAGTGAGCATAGCTCAATAGTAATTTACATGTATTACCTTCCTAGAAGCCGGAGGTTTGAATCTCATTCTCTCAAATTGTTGTACTCAAAAAAAAGAAAAATTAAAAGCTAGGGAAAACACCAAATATCAGTTATCCATTAAATTCCTTGTTTTCACCTTCATGTTTTTACGTCACCAATCAAATTGCATTCGAATTCCAAGATTCATAACACAAAAAAATTTTAAAACAACATTTTCACTATATTTCTAAATTCAATACGAAGCACATAATAAAAATGATAACGAAAACATGAAATACAACTCTATTTGTTGAGAAAAAACCTCTCACTACCACTGCAGAAATAAGCAAAAAATAACTAAGAAATTAAAAGAAAGCAACAAAAACATAATCCCCAACTCAGAGAATTATAACCTACTCCACCATAAAAGTAGGCCGCTTGGAATGTCAACTTCCAAAACTTTTCTTCTTCGTCACATGTCGATAAACCTTGCTGAAATTTATGGTGCAACTTCCACTAGCATACCCAGAAGTTCTTCAGCCATTGACATAACTTCCACCACACACACCTTGCATAACCACTAATCCAATGCCTGTGTGCAAACCTGTAGAACTACTAACATCACATCCTTTATCATGGTAAAACGGACATACCATGAGGATGAATTCTATCTTTCTTCAGAATAAATCACCATCTCCTTTGATGATAGAGACCACATTAGCATCCGATCTAGAGTCATTTGACGAACTTGCTCTGTTAGGACAATTCTTTTTCATGTGTTCAGACTGTCTGCATTCCAGCGACCTTTCTTTTGCACGAAGTCTTTCTTCTTCTTCCAATTGCTAGCTACTAGTGCTGGCGTACTTCACAAGAGGATTCAACACTCCAGTCACTCTTTAACCTCATTTCCTCTAATAGAAGTTTACTAGTAGCCTCAGTAAAATTTAAAGTCTCATTCTCGTCACTTTTTAGGTACAGCCGATATGGGATGCTCTTTGCCTGATACATCGCTTCAAGCTTTTCCCAAAGCTTTTTGGCTGTCGAAATTTCGTGCACATTTGCAAGAATATTCTTAGCTAATTTTAGTTTGATTGCACTTGCAATTCTCAAATCCAATTCATCTCATTCTTCATCACTGATCGGACGACACGCAAGTGCACGTGATCGAAGTAATAAAGAACTGGAAGTATTCCAGAGTATCGTACCCAAGGGAACGGTTTTAACAAAATCTATTTTGAATGACACCAAATATGTTTGCAAATCACAACGGGGGTAACCGAGAGTTCAAAATGCGAGAGTTTGGTTTTAACAAATGAGTAAAAATTCAAAGAATAAAATAGGGATTCAAGTGATGCAAGCACCTTTGGAAGAATGCAATTCACTTTGCAATTGCAATCATAGTTAACATGTGAGACTAAGTAAACCGGGTTCAACTCCTATTCGATTTTGATTCAAAACCTTTAGGAGACTAAGTGATTAAACCTATACGTCTATAGCTAATCTAACTTAGATACTTTGCACACAACCCTAGTGGTCTTGGAGTCTCGCCCTATGTCTAGGGTCGATGTTCAGGACTTATTTCTAAGCCTTTTCCTCCATTGCTTTTGTGACATCGGCTTTCCCTTAACTCTTTCGATATTAAGTTCGAGCTAGATGAGCAAGCACTAGTTGGCCGACTAGGTTTACCCAAAATTAAATTCAACAAAAACAAACAAAGTACACATGCTAACTAGATTGTTTTTTTTGCTTTAGAGCTCTACATTTTTCCTTAGGGCATTCACCAACTTGAACCCCTAGAGGCAATTTAGCTCATTGTAGAAAAAGTAAAAATCCCAAAATAATTTATTAAAAAATTCATAGTTTTAAAGAGGAGAAAAATAATTCTAAAGAAAACCTAAGTAGCTTACCAACAAGAAAAATATCAAATACTCTAAAATTTGCTACTGGAGTTCAAAAATAAGGAATCCCATGGGTGAAGAAAAAAAAGGACTACTGGAAATCAAACTTCTGTTTTAAAAGAAAAAAAAGAAACCCACGGGAAAATAAGGAAATTACTGGAAATAAGTTTCTATAAAAAGGAAATGATACCCACGGAAAAAGAAACAAGGACTTGGCTAAAAGTAACCAAATGAAAGAGAAATACAAGGAACACGATTGTAAAAGGGCAGAAACCGAAAGCATGGGTTGAAGATTAATGGAAAAATCAGTAACAATATGCTGAAACTTGCCTTCTCGATTGATTGAAATTGAAAAACGAAGAATCCTTGAGCTACAATGTAGAGAATAAATGCTGAAATAACATAGAATTGAAATGGAACTGATCGAAATACAATTTGAATTCAAATGGCTGCTGCTACGAAGAAGGAAAACAAAAAAAAATAATAAAATCTGTTGCTGTCGAACTGTGGGCGAGCAAAGGAAAAACCCAACCACCATTTGCTTCGTTTTCCACCATTTTTATAGGCGTTGAAGGCTAGGGTTTCCATATAAATCATCCTCAATCCATGGGCTAACTTCTAGGAATCAAATCGGGATGAAAATCTTCCAAAATCGTGCACAAAATCCATGATTGGCGTGATTTGCGTGATTTTCGGACTTGGTCTGTAATTCCAGAGAATGCAATTAGATTGCAATTGCATTCTCCTTCCTCTGTTCTTCACGTTACATTGCAAATGGATTGCAATTGCATTCCCTTTTGCAAAGTCTTCATTTCTTCAAATCCAAATTCTCCATAAACTGTGCAAATCACGCAAATCTTGGTGATTCCCGCGAATTTCGAGCTTGACTTGTTGTTCCATAGAATGCAATTGGTTTGCAATCGCAATCTCCCTTCCTCTGTTCTTCTGGTTACATTGCAAATAGATTGCAATCGCATTCCAATTGCAAAGTCTCCAATTCTGCACAAAAGACAACAACTTGAGCTACTTTCTTTATCTTTTCTTAAAATTCTTTTATTCATCAAGTTTTAACAAGCTTTCATGAATTTATACAAAATATTACTTTTAGCTTGCTCGGTAATCAACAAAATCCTCAAAATTAGCAAGAACAACTTGGTTTTAGAGTTGAATAATTCTCATAATTGAGAATTATCACACCCCCAAACTTAAGTTGTTGCTTGTCCTCAAGCAACTAGTAAAACTCAAATCAAATCACAATTATTTGGAAAAAACAATAACTCTTCTCAGGGGATATCTCAAACTCATTACACTATTTATCGATTCCCAACTTCATTCCTAGCTTTTTCTAACCTCAGTACTTTTTCTCCCACACATCCACTATGTTCACACCACTTTCATTCTAGTTCGTTCTCACTTGCTTCCTATATAAGCTATTTTTGAGAGAACACTTCCCCCCCCAAACTTATTCTCATGCTGCCAGTCTGTTCATAATTTATTTTCTTTTAGAGGGGCATCCTTTAGTCAATTGTGCCTTCGCTTTAACTTACCGACACTTTGTGGTGAAGGTAGTTAACTACGAGCACACATCACCGCTTTTACCTACTCGTTTCTTAAATCGACCTTTCATGCAGAGGCAATCATGGGTATCATGACTTTCCCTAATTACTTGGTTGCTTTTAGAAAGAGGAGTAGCCCTCTTAAATTATTTTTTTTTGCTTTTTTTTCTTTTTTTTCTTTCTTTTTTTTTTTTTTTTTTTTTTTTTTGAAAAAGAACTGGCACTGGCAGCAATATACAAAGCCTAGATACAATTTGAAAGTATAAATGCAGTTTATCAAAGAAGTGGAGTATATGCATGACGATTGCAAATGGATTGCAATTGCAATCCCCCCCAAACTTAAGATCAACAATGTCCTCATTGGCTAGATATAGGAGGGTGGTTTCGAAGGTCTTATATATTCAGCAAGCTAGACCTTTCTTAAATTCTAGTGGTTGTAAACCAAGGGTGATGGGGTTAGTACTTTAGAAAGTAAAGCGGTTATGAAGTTGGTATGACAAATGCAGGTGTTTAATGAGCTGAGTGTAGTCCTAAGTTTCATCATGGAGAGTTTTTGTTCTTTCACCCTTTTTTTTTTTTTTTTTTTTTTTTTACTTTTGTATTTTATTAAAGAAGAAAAGATGACATAGCTAGAAAAAAATGCACATCTATTACTCCTAGCAAGAAACAAAAGACTAATGGCAACCAAAAACTAACTACAGGCTTAAATAAAAGATAATTTCAAACATGAATATCAAAAACAGAATTCAAGTCAGTTTGCATAAAAGAAAAGTAAGGTTGAGAACTCCCTATTTATCAGAAGAAGTGTTGTCCTCTTCGTCCTCGCGGGTTGGGCTGCAAAGTAGATCATTGGGAAGTCCGGGAAGGCTGGTCCTTTGCCCTTAGATATCTTCAGAAATGTTCTGGCAATGGCTTCATCTCGCTTCTTGACATAAGCCCAATACTTTTGGTTTTTCTCCTTCATCTTCCGTAGTTCAGCTCTTAAGGAATGGATGTCAGCAGAATGCAACTGGTTTGCAATTGCATTGTCAGATTGCAATTGGTTTGCAATTGCATGGTCACATTGGCTGCTTGCTGTCTTCTTTCCTTTATTTACCAGAGAGTTCCTCTTTGCTTTTCTTTTCTTCCTTTCATCCAAACTCACAAGTAAATTGTTAAAAAGTTCACACAAGTAAAATGAATTCAAGCTGAAAGATTTTTTTTTTTTTTTTTTTTTTTTTTTTTGAAAATTTGAATTCCTTCAACAATTTCCCAGGTAAATCCCCAGGTAGAGGTGTTCCCTAAACGGTCAACTTAAGTACCTCAGCCTAGACAGGATTATGCCTTAGACAGAAATTGCTTAGTCATTTCAAAATTCATAGAAATAAGTTTTTTTTTTTTTTTTTTTTTTTTTTTTTTTTTTTTTTAAATAAAAAGAAAATGAACAAAGAGATAAACTTATCCTATTCCAGTAGGTAGCCCGCAACCGTGTTCCTTCATTTTGCACCTAGGTCTCGAGGTTGGACGAGATTTCGGTCGTAGTTGAGGTGCTTTGATCACAACGGGTCTTGCTTGCTCGAGAGATTTGCATGTGCCTTTGAAAGTAGAAATTGTAGTTGCAACTTGTGTCACATTTTGCAAATTGTCATCCTTCATGCTCTCCTTTTTGCATTCTTCTTCATTTAGCATTTCCTGCAAGCTGCAATAAGTCAACATAGGGTCTTCTGGTATCAGGAGCACTTTGGATGTCAATTGCTGTGAAATTGCAACTGCATAGTTCACTGCAACTTTCTTTTGTTGTTCCTTCTCTTCTTGAGGTGGTTCTTCTTTGATCTCTTCTCTCCCTTCTGGCTCCTTAGTGTTTTCAATAGTTGGAGAGCTTTCTGCTTCTACTGGGAGTTCACGATCTTCATGTTCCAATTCCGTTCTAAGTGACACCACCTCACATTCTTCTTCTTCTTGTTCTTGTTTTGAAGTCTCTTTGTTCTCGAAAAAAATTCCTTGGGACCTGTTCTGCAATTCATCTGCAATTTGTTCCACCTGGATCTCCAAATTCTGTAAAATTGTGGTTTGGCTTTGCATCACAACATTGCACTTTGCCATGTATTCTCTCATGAGTTCTTCAATGCTAGGCTCTTTTGGAATCATCTTCTCTTGTTGGAAACACTGGTACTGATGTTGATTTGCAAAGCTGAGTAGAAATCCATAACACAAAGAATCAGGATTATAAGGACAATTATCAAATGAATGACTTCCTTTACAGTAAATACAAGAAATAGAAGGGATAGGATAAGTAGGAGCTATGGAATTTCTCATCATTAAAGTTTCCATCGTGTAGCTTAATGATGAAGCTTGTGCGCTCAATGTTGCAATGATGTCTTCCATCTTGTTGATTATCTCAAGCAATTTAATCCTAAGTTGTGCCTTTCTCCTATTGCAATTGCTTTCTCTCAACCTGCAAAATAATGTGAACAAGAACTGGGCTTCCTGCAATAGAAGAATTGCAACTGCAATGCAATTGCAATCTAATTGCAATAGGAGGATTGCAATTGCAATCTAATTGCAATCTGCTCACAATTTGTGTGTCCAAAATAAATTTTATTGAAATGCCGTTCCCCGGCAACGGCGCCAAAAACTTGATCGGACGACACGCAAGTGCACGTGATCGAAGTAATAAAGAACTGGAAGTATTCCAGAGTATCGTACCCAAGGGAACAGTTTTAACAAAATCTATTTTGAATGACACCAAATATGTTTGCAAATCACAACGGGGGTAACCGAGAGTTCAAAATGCGAGAGTTTGGTTTTAACAAATGAGTAAAAATTCAAAGAATAAAATAGGGATTCAAGTGATGCAAGCACCTTTGGAAGAATGCAATTCACTTTGCAATTGCAATCATAGTTAACATGTGAGACTAAGTAAACCGGGTTCAACTCCTATTCGATTTTGATTCAAAACCTTTAGGAGACTAAGTGATTAAACCTATACGTCTATGGCTAATCTAACTTAGATACTTTGCACACAACCCTAGTGGTCTTGGAGTCTCGCCTTATGTCTAGGGTCGATGTTCAGGACTTATTTCTAAGCCTTTTCCTCCATTGCTTTTGTGACATCGGCTTTCCCTTAACTCTTTCGATATTAAGTTCGAGCTAGATGAGCAAGCACTAGTTGGCCGACTAGGTTTACCCAAAATTAAATTCAACAAAAACAAACAAAGTACACATGCTAACTAGATTGTTTTTTTTGCTTTAGAGCTCTACATTTTTCCTTAGGGCATTCACCAACTTGAACCCCTAGAGGCAATTTAGCTCATTGTAGAAAAAGTAAAAATCCCAAAATAATTTATTAAAAAATTCATAGTTTTAAAGAGGAGAAAAATAATTCTAAAGAAAACCTAAGTAGCTTACCAACAAGAAAAATATCAAATACTCTAAAATTTGCTACTGGAGTTCAAAAATAAGGAATCCCATGGGTGAAGAAAAAAAAGGACTACTGGAAATCAAACTTCTGTTTTAAAAGAAAAAAAAGAAACCCACGGGAAAACAAGGAAATTACTGGAAATAAGTTTCTATAAAAAGGAAATGATACCCACGGAAAAAGAAACAAGGACTTGGCTAAAAGTAACCAAATGAAAGAGAAATACAAGGAACACGATTGTAAAAGGGCAGAAACCGAAAGCATGGGTTGAAGATTAATGGAAAAATCAATAACAATATGCTGAAACTTGCCTTCTCGATTGATTGAAATTGAAAAACGAAGAATCCTTGAGCTACAATGTAGAGAATAAATGCTGAAATAACATAGAATTGAAATGGAACTGATCGAAATACAATTTGAATTCAAATGGCTGCTGCTACGAAGAAGGAAAACAAAAAAAAATAATAAAATCTGTTGCTGTCGAACTGTGGGCGAGCAAAGGAAAAACCCAGCCACCATTTGCTTCGTTTTCCACCATTTTTATAGGCGTTGAAGGCTAGGGTTTCCATATAAATCATCCTCAATCCATGGGCTAACTTCTAGGAATCAAATCGGGATGAAAATCTTCCAAAATCGTGCACAAAATCCATGATTGGCGTGATTTGCGTGATTTTCGGACTTGGTCTGTAATTCCAGAGAATGCAATTAGATTGCAATTGCATTCTCCTTCCTCTGTTCTTCACGTTACATTGCAAATGGATTGCAATTGCATTCCCTTTTGCAAAGTCTTCATTTCTTCAAATCCAAATTCTCCATAAACTGTGCAAATCACGCAAATCTTGGTGATTCCCGCGAATTTCGAGCTTGACTTGTTGTTCCATAGAATGCAATTGGTTTGCAATCGCAATCTCCCTTCCTCTGTTCTTCTGGTTACATTGCAAATAGATTGCAATCGCATTCCAATTGCAAAGTCTCCAATTCTGCACAAAAGACAACAACTTGAGCTACTTTCTTTATCTTTTCTTAAAATTCTTTTATTCATCAAGTTTTAACAAGCTTTCATGAATTTATACAAAATATTACTTTTAGCTTGCTCGGTAATCAACAAAATCCTCAAAATTAGCAAGAACAACTTGGTTTTAGAGTTGAATAATTCTCATAATTGAGAATTATCAATCACTCATGCTAGACTTCTTAGAACCTCTGCGGGAACCACCACTGGACCACCATCACCGCTTAACTTTTCAGAAGCACTACCACTCGGTCTTCCCTTCAAAGCCCTGTGTAACTTAGATGTATCAGCACATCTTTGACTTGCACTTGCCACAAGCTAAAGTTCATCATTCCATCAAATTTCTCCACGTCAATCTTTACTGGACTCATAAAGGTTGACATATCTGCTTCACTCCTAGTGAATCTGCAAATAGTGAGCAACTCACACTATTCACAATACCAGCTGTAGCTTGTTTCAGAAATCTTTTCTGATATGGAAGTTCAGACAATGCTGCAACCACATAGCATACTCAGAAACTCAAGAAACTACGAATCTAAATCTCTGATACCACTTGTTGGAAAAAAAAAATCTCCCATTACTACTGCAAGAATAAGCAAAAAGTAACTGAGAAATTAAAAGAAAGCAACAAAAATAAGAAACACAATAATTAAAGTGAAAAACTTCAAAATCGGAGAAAAAACCACGGATAGAAGGAAATATTTCACTGACCCCAATTATTACAATCACACAGAATTCTCTCCCCGACCCCAATTACAAAGAAACACTCTCTCAAAACTTTATACCACTCACTTAACTAGAATTAGTATACCAGGCTTAAAGTATTTCGAATTTGGATGATTTGAAACCAAAGCCATAGACTCTTCTTCTAGTACTTGGAGCTCATGACTTCCTTGTTCATTTCTGATATGGGACAATTACTTTTCTAATATATTGCCAAAACCCCTACACTATTCTCCACTAAATCTCTGGATTTCGAATTCACATCATTAAAATCACCAATTAAACTCACCCTTAAGCAGTGAAAGAAGCTAAGATCTTGTTTGATAACCATTTGGTTTTTGATTTTTAGTTTTTTTAAATTGTGCTTATTTTCTCATCAATTCTCTACAATGAGTTTCGTCTTTCTTAACAAAATATTTGAATTCTTAGCCAAATTCCAAAAACAAAAACAAGTTTTTGAAAACTACTTTTTATAGTTTTCAAAACTTGGTTTGGTTTTTTAAAACATAGGTAAAAAGTAGATTACAAAACAAGGAAACTCATAGGTGGAAGTAGTATTTATATGCTTAATTTTAAAAAAATCAAAAACTAAAAACCAAATGGTTATCAAACATGCTTAGTTTTTATTTTTTATTTTTTTTTTTGTAAATTTAAGGTTATAAACACTACTTCCACCTGTGACTTTCTTTATTTTGTTATATATCTTTTATAAATATTTTCAAAATTCAAACAAGTTTTGAAAACTAAAAAAACAAAGTAGGCCACACTTGATAACCATTTGATTTTAAACTATGTTTGTTTTCTCACTATTTCTTTATAATGGTTTGAATTTTTAGCCAAATTCTAAAAAAACATTTGATAACCCATTTAGTTTTTGAAAATTGTGTTTATTTTCTTACATTTTCTTTACAATAATTTTCATCTTTCTTAAAAAAATATTTGAATTCTCAGCCAATTTCAAAAACAAAAACAAATTTTCAAAAACTATTTTTTTTTAGTTTTCAAAACTTGGCTTAGTTTTTGAAAATATTAGTAAAAGGTAAATTAAAAAAAAAAAAAAAAAAAAAAAAAAAAAAAAAAAAAAAAAAAAAACTCATATGTGGAAGTAAAGTTTATAAGCTTAATTTTCGAAAATCCAATAATTATCAAACGAGGCTTTAGATTTCAAAACTTTACTTGAATTTTGAAAATATTTGTAAAATGTAGATAACAAAATAAAGAAATCCATAGGTAGAAAATAGTGTTTATGAACTTAAATTTTCGAAAACAAAATATAAAAAGACGACAGTGATTATCCAACAAGCCGCAGTTTTCAAAAACTTGTTTTTATTTTTGAAATTTAACTAACAATTCAAATGTTTTTTTTTTAAAAAAAGAAGGAAACCATTATAAGAAAATTGTGACAAACAAACACACTTTTTCAAAAAATAAAAATTGAAAACCGAAATCATTATTAAAGAGGATCCAAAAAATGAAAAAACCCTCTCCAAACTCCACATCTATCTCTCTGTCTCTCCCAATCTCTCAGTTGGATCAGAAAAATGGCCATGTCCCTGTCCTACAAAACACCATATACATCTACAAATAGAGATTACAAAACAAAAAAAGGTAAGAGATACTACAATATATTTGGATGCTACATGTATATATATTAATATAGTATTATTATATGATGAGAAAAAAGGCATGAGGATCAGGTGCACACACAGACACACACAGAAAACTCTTCTGAGACATATGCACACAAATACTCGTTTTTGCAGAGATTAGCTCAGACACACTCAAACAACAAAGACAAAGCCAAAGCCAAAGACAAAGACAATGACAATGAAAATACAAGGATATGATCATGGGAGTGTTTGTTTGAGGAGTGGAGGCCCCAAAGCCAAAGCCAAAGGGAAAAACAGTTTTGAAGAGAGAAAGGTGAATTTAAAGTGAAACACTTTACAGAAACAGTACCTGATATATCATAAAAGGGGAAAAGAAAAACAACACAAACCCAAAAAGAAAAAGGAAAAAAAAAATGTGAGAGATTTTATCGAACTAAATTCTAATTTTTATCGTTACCATTTAACCATGTATATGTTTTTATGTCAGGGTATTGTACTAAGCATTTATTGTCGCTCTCTCCCCACCCTTTCATTTTTTACTTACTTCTTCCCACACGCCACCTTCTCTTCTCTTCTCTCTCTCTCCCCCATCCTTCATTTTTTTTCCCTTTATTTTTTTTTTTGTATTTTTTTAGCTAAAACAAACCAAAAAAAGTGCTCATCATTATCCAAATGTTAAATGATAATGTGTATACATAAATTATGGTTGAATGTGTTGAATGTTGTTTAATCTTTTAGGTCATTTTTTAGTTAGATCTCGACTTTGATAAATTTTCTAATTATATATGTTCCTTTTGTTTTAAAAAATGTTAAAATTTATTAATAAAAGGTTGATGTGACATCAAAACTTATTTCTATGTGTGAGTACATGTCACTTGGACGTGTTGTCCTTAGTTGAAATAAATTTTGTTGATAGGTAGAGTTGAATTTTATTGATGGATGAATTGAGTTTAGTGATACTTTAAATGAGTTAGAAGAAATTAAATGACAAATCATGCTACCAAAGAGAGAAAAAAAATAACAATTTATGTTTAATTTCTTCTTTTTGGTGGTGATGTAAATTTGTCATCAACTAATTTTAATATTCACTAACGTGAAGAATATAATTGAAAAATATTAATACATAGGTTAAATTACAAGTTTAGTCATTGAACTTTTAATTTTGTGTCTAATAGGTCACTGATATATTCAAAACTTTTAAAAATTAGCTTATCTATTAGATTTAATATTGAATTTTATGTGTAATAGGACCTTAAGCTTTTAATTTTGTGTCTATTAAATATGTGAATTTTAAAAAATGTCGAAAAGGTCAATGGCCTATTAGACATAAAATTTTAAAATTTTAGAAATTTATTGAACACAAAATTAAAAGTTTTAAATTTTTTTAGATAACTTCGAAAGTTTAGAGAGACCTATTACACATATAAAATTAACCGTTTAAAGATTTATTACATACTTTTAAAATTTTAGAATCAAACAGACAAAAATTTAAAAGTTAAGAACTAAACTCCTAATTTAAGGTAATACTTTTTAGACATTGACGACTAGATTAAAAAAAAAAAAAACTAACTTTGATCGAGAAAAGCATATATTTAGTTTTTTATAATGCAAAAATGCGATGTCATAAAACACAACAGCGTATCAAATCAAAATAAAATACCAAAGTTCGTGGACTAAAAATGAGCTAAAAAGGCAAATAACATTAGTTTATTATAAGTAATCATGTACTTGGAAAGACACTAGCAATATAATATAATATCTTTAATTACACAACAACTCTTCAACTTATTATATTAAACACTATATTGTGGAGTTGGATCCTCCAAATATGCAGTTTAGTATTTATTTATAGAAAATTTTTACCTTGCAAAAAAAAATTATTACATTATTTTTTTAAAAAAAAGTTAAATTATAAAAAATACCTTTGAAATTTGTCATTTGTTTAAAAAATACTAATAATCTTTCAAAAGTTGCAATATTGTCATTGACCTTATATAAACGTTTCAAAACTACATTTGAGATAGAAATCTATTAGAATGTTGGACAAAAAATTGACGTTGCGGTGATCAAAGCACTTACATGGATTAAATTTGAAAGAACGACTTTCCGCCATGTTGACTTTTGGCCAAAACATTTCAATGGATTTTTTACTTCGAGAATAATTTTGAAACATTTCCAAAATAATATTACTTTTGAAATAATAGATATATTTTTTTAAATAAAGAGTAAAGTTCAAGAATATTTTTTATCATTTAACTAAAAAACACAACTCTCTGTACAAAAATCTAAAAACAAGCATAAAAGGAGGGGCAGCTTTAGGATATAAAATGTTGGATTTTCAGCCTTCACTTCTCTGTCATTCATATTCATCAATAATTCGCTAAACCCCAACAATACACACACACACTCTCTCTCTCTCCGTGTATACTCCGATCAACCTCCATGGATCGCGGCGGTAGCCACCGGAGCTCCGACGGGTACCTTCCGCCAGGGTTCCGGTTCCACCCAACGGACGAAGAGCTGATCGCTCATTACCTTTTGAAGAAGGTGCTGGACTCCCATTTCTCCTCACCCGCCATTGCCCATGTCGACCTCAACAAGTCTGAGCCTTGGGACCTCCCTGGTCAGCCCTTTTCTTTTCTCTCTTTCTCTCTCTAGGGTTTTTTTAGGCTATGTGTACCGATAAAAATATTCAATTTTTCGTAACCCATCAGCTTAATTTTTTGAATTTAATGTAAAGACATGAGTGAAATTTTACCTTCTAAATTTTTAATTTTTATGCATGTTGTCTTCTTGTCTCAAAAGATTTTCTAAATTTGACTTTGTGTATATATATTTTTTAAGCTAGAAGAGTGGTAGATTCTATTTACCCAACTTTAGCTTTTACTTCTATTTTAACATGATATTAGAGCGAATAAAGTAAATTTTAAATACAAGTCATGTAACATGAATGGGAGACTTAAGAACAAGATTTGATAATGATTTCGTTTTTATTATTTTTTTTTCTTGAAATTTATCTTTGTTTCTTCTCAATTTTTTTATTCTAACTTTTATTTCAGTTTGATAGTTATATGATTATTTACAATTTTGTTTATTTTTTTACATTTTTTAGCGTTGTTTTCATCTTTATTAATTGATTTTTTAGTCAAAGTCTAAAGGAAAAAATTTTTAGTCAAATTTTAAAAATTACTATTTTTAGATTTCAAAATTCGATTTAGATTTTGAAATCATTTGTAAAAGATAGATGTAGCATTTATAAGTTTAATTTTTAAATTTAAAAAATTAAAAATTAAATGGTTATAAAAAATTAAATAGTTTTAAAAACTCAACTTGAATATTGAAAATATTGTCAAAAAGTTGATAACAAAGATCAATAGTTATGAAAAGAGCCTCAGAAAAATGTTATGAATGACAGAGAAAGCATTGATGGGAGAGAAAGAATGGTATTTCTTCAGCCTACGAGACCGGAAGTACCCAACCGGACTGAGAACGAACCGGGCGACGGAGGCCGGGTACTGGAAGGCGACCGGAAAGGACCGGGAAATAACAAGCTCAAAAACAAACTCGTTAGTGGGGATGAAGAAGACACTGGTATTTTACAGAGGCAGAGCTCCAAAAGGCCAAAAAACCAACTGGGTTATGCATGAGTTTCGCCTCGCCGGAAAATTTGCTTACCATTTTCTCTCCACAGCTTCTTCCAAGGTTCCTCCCTCTCTCTCTCTCTTTATTTGTTTGTTTGTTTTTCGTAGAAGAAGAAGACAACCAGTCAACGTCAACGTTGATAGTTAAATTAATTCTTTTTTTTAAAAAAAGTGGAAAATCACTAAATTGGGATATTAAATAAACTGTAAAATTTAGTCATTATCTATTTGATTTTTGAATTTTCAAAATTATAAATTTAATCATTAAAATTTTAAAATTTTTAAAATTTATGAATCTATTGAATGCAAAATTTTTTAGGACTCTAGTAGATACAAAATTTATATTTAAGTTTATATCTAATAGATAATTAATTTAAAAAAAAATCAAATTTATTAAGAATTTAATAAACATAAAATTAAAAATTCATAAATTTATTAAACACATAATTAAAAGTTTGAAAACTAAATAAATAAATGTGAAACTTGTAATTTAATCCAAAATAAATATAGTCATATCAACGTCAACATCCATCTCTGTCTATATTTTTATTTCATGCTTGCATTAATGAATGGATTTTGTACTTTTTTTTTTTTTTTTTTTTTTTTTGTAAATTAAATAAAACCATTTGGGTTGTGTGTAATTTTTGTGGTAGGGAGGGTTTTGGTTTGTTTTTCAAATATATTAGTTTTTTTGGAAAAAAAAATATAAAGGGTGTGTGTGGGTTTTGAGTGAAATCGAGCTTGATTTGGTTAATTTATTTTGGTTTTTTTTTTTACATGTATGCTTTATATTTATGCTAGACTTTTTTTTTTCTTTCTATTTTTTTTTTAAATTAGAAACATTTTTTTTTTTACATTAGCAATTAAAGACACTTTTGATGTTTTATTAAAATTTAAAAAACCTATATTTTATTTCTTAGTTTTTTTTTTACAACTTGTGGAGTGGAGGTTTTGAACCTCTAATCTCTTAATTGATAGTATATATTTTATGCCAGTTGAACTATGCTCATGTTGGCAAGTTTGCTAAAATTTAAAAGAGTAAACTTTATTTTAAAAATAGATCATAAATGTTTTTAATCGTAATTAAATTAGCTTTTTATGTTTTTTTTTTCTTTTCGAAATCTAATACATGTGTGTCCGAACTTTAATAAACTAAAAAAAATTTAGGCCCCGTTTGGTTTGTCGTCTTTTCTTGAAAACAAAGAATTCATCCGAAAACAAAAACAAAATTCATATTTTCATTATATCTGAAAACACGTTTGGTTCCAATTTTTGAAAACTGTGTTTGGTTGAAATTTGAAAATGTAGAAAAAGATTAATATGTGTTTCATAGAATCAATTTTTTAAGAAAAAACTAATATAATTATTTCTTACTATAACAAATTTGAACTTATTGTTGCCGAAAAAGAAAAGGAAGATTGTGGAGATAACAAAAATAACAGAATGAGAGATGGTTCAAAAGATTTTTGGTTTCTTGAAATGCAAGCGGTAAAATTTATAACATGAATAAAACTTTTCCAACTAGAAAAAGGAAAAGAAATTCTTTCCAATAAGAGAGAGAAAAAAAAATCATTTATCGAAAATGATTAATGTTTATATAACGTTGTGCTAGTTAAATCAATAGTATAATCATCTATAAATATTTTTAATAACTTTAGTTTGTTGATTTTTATGTTTTATGGTTTTTGTAATAAAAAAATTTTCATAAAAATTTAATGATGGATTCACTTTGTAGACATATTCATATAAAGTAAATGAACTTAAAAAACCAGTAGATGATGTTCTAGTAGGTGAAGAAATAAAAGATTTATATGTAAATGCTTTATAATGGTACATTTATTATGCATACACATTATTTCGAGGAGGACCAATTTGAATGGAGAGCTTTTAATTTTTGGGAATAATAATAAGAATTTCATAAATGAAATTTATATTTTATGTCCCATCCCATTTATTTTTCTCATTAATTATAAACCTCTTTTTGACTGGTGGGTATTCATTCATTTATTTTACTTATTTTTTTTTAACCTTCATGATATTAGCTAAAGTCCTTATTGTTTTTGGACCATGTTATAAAAAATTAATGTTTGTTTTATTGATGTTTACTTTTTAAAATTTAAGTAATTATTACTCATGGATAAAAAAATAACCCATAAACTATGAGACTATGAGATTTTATTATTCATGAAGGAGATGAGTTTTACTTACTTAGGATTTTTTTCTCTTTGAGAAATAGAGAAGAGAGAGAAAAGTAATAATTAAACTTTCAAATATTAATTATCATCCATATTCAAACACATACATTTATTATCCAGATATTTAAATCTTAGATTTTCAATTCCAAGATATTTTATATTGTTTATTTTTTAGTTGGGTGAGTGTGTCAGTCTTTATTTTAAAATTTTTAATTTCATCAAATTAAACTTTTAAATTTGAATATTACTAACGATAAATATAAAAATAAATTTATAAATCCAGCTAAAAAAATATGATTTAATGTTATTTATTAAAATCATTGTATAGTTTGATAAAATCATGATTTTAAAGTGAATTTCATTCAATTTTGAAGTTGATTGTGATCAAACCAATATTTTAAAGTTATTTTTGAGATTAAAGTGAGCATAGCATCAATAATTGACATGTTCTCTCGATCAAGAGGTCATAGTTAAATTTTGAGACGCAATATTAAATATTTACCTCGAGATCTGTAACCTTTATCTTTTAATCAAATTGGTCACGTTGAAAATTATGATAAATGTGGATTTTGACCTGACTTAGTCAAAGCATTTATTACCTCTTTGAAATTATATTTGCATATTTAAATTGTAATAGAAAAATTGTGATAAGTGCTTTATGGTACATCATTATGCACATATTATAAAGTTTGGCATCACATTTATGCACCTAAACTATAAAATAATAGGGCACAGGTTACATGTGAATTTTCAGTTTTTTTTTTTAATTATTATTTTTTAGTTCAGCAACATTTTTATTTATGATTTTCAGACCTTATATTAAATGCATGAAAAATATTATAAATGTATGGTTGCTTTAGAATTAATGTGTTGAAGACCAGCCATACATTTTCAACGATAATCTTTGTGATATTTTCACCTTTATTCTTTTTTAAAAATATATATATAAAGAAAATATGACTCTTTAAAAATTGGATTTCTTTTTTATTGATAAGCTGTTATATTTCTTAGGTTGAAATATTATTGATTAGATTTTTTTTTTTTTGGTATTTAAAAACAGAAAAACTAAAGAAAAAATTTGTGATCAATCCCATACATATTTGAAACTTCGTTTTGTTGTTTTTGAAATTTTAGTAAAATTTATTTCAAACTTACTTTAAACGTTAAAAATTGTTTAAAAATGGTGCAGAATTATAGGTTTTTATTTATATTTTAAATATGATGACTAAAAACTTAACATCAAATGATATCCTATATTTAATTTTTAAAAAAGAAAAAAAAATTAATATATTAAATTATAAGTGTAGGGTTGTGTCTATTTGGTCCCTAATCTTTAAAAAATGTCTAATAGGTTTTTGAACTTTTAATTTTGTGTCTAATAGGTCTCTAAACTTTAAAAATTATAAGTTCTTGAACTTTCAATTTTGTATTTAATCGATCCTTTGACATATTTGAAATTTTTTAAAATTAATTATTTTATTAAATATAAAATTAAATTTTATGTCTAATGAGACTCTAAACTTTCAATTTTGTGTCTAGTAGGTTTGTGAATTTTAAAAAATATTGAATAAGTTAATGACTTATTTGACACAAAATTGAAAATTTAAAGATTTATTAGATATTTTTTTTAATAGTTTAGGGCCCAAATAGATAAATCTAAAAATTTAGAGACTAAACTTGCCATTTAAAGTAATATTAGAAACCAAAACGAAAATCATGGATGGCCATGACATCGAAAATCATGTTTTATTTTCTATAGAAGTCTTAAAATGTAATGCCAATTTTCCAATAGGGAGAAATTTTCAATTTAATATAATAATTTGGAAACCCTAACCGTTCGAACCCTTGAAATGAGGCTTTGAAAAACTAATGACAAATAATACCAATAGCAATTATCATATTGTAATTTTACTTGCAACTTTTGATATTTTATTCTTCCTATATGTTTTTATTATAATTTTCGTATTTTATAAATGTATTATTTAGTCCTACATTGTAAATTTGTAGTTAAGGCAGTGACGGAAAACATTTTTACTTTGTTGTAACTTTAATCTTTTTTTTTTTCTTTTTTATAAAAGTTTTACCATCATCTGTATTCTTAGATTAAAATTAATTACCAATTATCAGGTTGATGATTCGGTCCTCACCTCGCAATTATTGAACTAAAAAAATTAAAATAAATGGCTGAACTAAAAAAAAGGATTAAAATTCATTACCAAATATCTCTATCATATGAAACTTTATACGTTATTTGTAGTTGTTTTAACCTAAGACATAGCTCAACTAGTTTAGACATATACTTTCGATTAAGAGGTCATAGCTTTGAATATTCTTTTTATTAACTGATTTTATTAATGTTAATTATATAATTGTATTTTTCAGAAAATTACGTTTTATGATATTTATTATCATCTATTGTTGTCAAAAAGAATATTTTTTCCTTTTAGTACAACAAATGTAGAGTATGAAAATTTCAACATTCAATAAAAAAGTACATTCTAATTAGTGTTGAGCTTTACTTTGAAAAAAAAAGCACATTCTATATTATTATCATATATAAATGAGTTTTTTTTTTTTTTTTTTTTTTTTGAAAAGCATATCTAAATGGGTTGTTTGTAGCTAATTTATTTAATTTAAATTATAAATTCAGATTTGAACTTTCAAGTTTGTATACGAAGTTTGAAAAGTATTTGATAGATTCTTAAACTTCTAATTTAGCCATTAAATTTCTGGTTTATCATTGATTTGTCTGTGAGATCAAATAATTTTAGAGAAGGTTTTTATGACATGCAATGTAACACATAGTTCATGATATTGGCAACCAGGATGAATGGGTGATATCCAGAGTTTTCAAGAAAACCGGCTCCGGCAACGGCGCCGCCATGCACGGCGGCGCAATGAAAAAAACTCGCCTGAATCCCGAACCCAGTTCCCCTTTCTCGGTTTCTCTCCCCCCTCTTCTCGATTCATCTCCCTACCCCTCCGCCGCCTTTGCCGACCGCGACAGCAGCTCTCTCGACGACCCAAGGGAGGACGAGCTGCACGTGACCTGTTTCTCCACCAACAGCCTCAACTACTTCGCCGCCGCAAGCCTCCCGGGCGGCGGCTGCCCTGATCTCTCCGCCTCGGCGTTCCCGAACCTCCGGAGCCAGCTCCAGGAGAATCTGCAGGCGCCGTTCTTCTCCCCCGTGGGTCCGCCGCTGGTTCATCTCCTCAACGGCGCCGCCGACTTGGATGTGTGCGGCGGTGGTCCGGCGCCGGAGGATTCAAGACCTATCGGTTCCGCCGACATGGGTACTTGTATGTGGACTTTCTGAAAATTCTCTCTCGGATCATGAAAACTGAAAAAGTTAATTAGTAGGAAATTGGGTTCTACCCATTTATGACTTTTAAAAGCTCTTTTTTTTATCAAATAACTTGTGGACGATGAAATGAAAACAAACGGCTCTTTTTGTATTATTATTTTTATATTTATACTCAATTGTGTTAATATATTGTATTGACCATCTTAGATGAATGGAGAATCTTCCAATTGTTAGTGGAGGATTTTGAGGGTGAGTTTTGCTTCATGTTAATTATTCAATCAAACATAAATAAGAAATAAAAAAAATAAACAAGATTTTTTAAATTGTATATTAATGATTATTGTTTAAAATAAAATATAGGATAAATATATGACAATCTTTTAGTCTATGAGGTTTAGGTTATGTTTCTATTTAATCTTTAAAGTTTCAAAAGTAATATTTTAGTCTCTTAAGTTTAGAAGTTGACTAATGAAAAAATGACGGACATAATTGAGATGTCAATTTTAAACGACATGATACATTTTATTAATTTTATATTGATCTTAGCTTAGTGGGTTTTTTTTTTTCTCTCCTCTCTCTTCCATCTCTCCTTCCACTCAGTTTTTATTCCATCGAAATCTCAACTTTCACTCAAGAATCTAAATTTGAAAATGCATTGTCTAGATAAAGAACTGAAAAACTTTGAGGGAGAAAAACGAAAATTGACAGGCCGATCGTAATGGATGAAAACTGGAGTACTATAAGTGAAAGTCGAGAATTCGATGTCCGCCAGTAAAAAATGAGGGCCGCCATTGGAGGTGGTGCAGTGGTAAATATCGCATCACATGAATATAGGAGAAGAAAAGTGATTGGAAAAGAGAGAAGGACAAAGGGAAAAAAAAAATCACCTAAGTTTATTTAGTGTTTCTTGTAGGGCCTAAAGCCCAACATTTTTAGGGGTTCATTTTGGGCTTGCAAGCCCAAGTTCTTTTCTTTACTTGTTTTTAAAATTTTTAATTTTCCTATATCTAGTTAGGGTTAGATTTTTTTTTTTTTTTGAAAGGATTAGGGTTAGATAGTTGAATGCCCACATATAAAAGGCCAACTCATATTTCACAAATTAGACTCTTATTTGAAAAATCTTGATTGAAAATATTCTCATTTACATTTAATAAAACATGTCTAATGCAAAGTTAGTGAGTTTCAAACAAATTTGACTCTGAGCTTGTTGGTATTGCTGTAGTTTTTAAAATAATTTCTGGTAGGTGGCAGCTATACTTTTAAGAAATCATCTGTCATTTGAAATAAATTAGTGTTTGATAAATTAATACTAAATTGTTGCGAAATAGCTATAATGACCAAACTAGACATTTATTTCAATTAAGCATGTGAGCTTGTATTAATATTTAGGGGAAAAAAATTAATTTAGACCCATAAACTTGTCAAGTTGTATCAATTTTAATCCTATACTTTCAATTTCTTCAAATTGCACCTCAACAAACTTAGATAAGTGTTGCAATCTTAACTTCAAACTTTAAAAAATGTTGCAATTTTAACCCTCTAATAAGTTTTCACTCCAAATATCGTTAAAAGAAGTTTTCTCTTTATGCGTTCAATTAATTATAAAACATATGTATGATATGAAATTGATAAAATTTTAGAGAAAAAAGACATTAGAGCTAAATTTTTGTTGTTGAAATTTATGAATCCTTGCAAAGTTATTTAATGGTTAATTTATGCATTGGTCAAACTTATTTTTGTGAAGTTAAAGAGTTTATGAAGATTTTTACACTTTTTTTTTGTTTAAATTAAATTAGTGGGTGAATTAGTGGAATTTGAACCGAGGTTAAAAATTGTAACACTTATTTAAGTTTAGGGTCAAATTTGATGAAACTGAAAGTTTAGGATCTGAATTGATATAACCTCATAAAATTAGGGTCAAATTTGATTTTCCCCCCTAATATTTAACTTCAAAAATTTTATAAGAGAATTATGTAAAATTTTATACAATTTAAATTACAAATTATATTTTGTTTACTTTAAATAATTTGATAAAAAAAATATAAAACCATAGTTATAAAGAAATTGTGCAAAAAAAAATCTAATTTTAGTTTAAATACACAAAAGGTAATAAAAATAAATTAGAAGCAACAAATTAAATTTAAAAATAAAAATGATGAGATGAGATAAATTGTGAATAATAATAATATTTGAAAAGTTTTTGTCATAAATAAGCATCATAAGATATGGAGGATAAAAAAAGAATTTAAGAAATGTGTTGGCCCCGTTTGGTTTGTGATCCGGAAATATTTTTCAAAAACAAAGAATTCAAACGAAAACGAAAACAAATTTCTTATTTTCATTATATTTGAAAACACGTTTGGTTCCAATTTAAAAACTTTAAATTTGAATTCAAAAATTGAAAACTGTGTTTGGTTGAAATTTGAAAATGTAGAAAAATATTAATGTGTTTCATACAATCAATTCTTTATGAAAAAACTAATATAATTATTTCTTACCATAGAGAATTTGAATTTATTGTTGCCAAAAAAGAAAAGGAAGATCGTGAAGATAGCGAAGATAGCCAAAGGAGAGATGGTTCAAAAGATTTTTGGTTTCTTAAAATACAAGTGGTAAAATTTATAAAATGAATAAAATTTTTCCAACCAAAAAAAGGAAAAGAAATTCTTTCCAGTAAGAGAGAGAAAAATAATCATTTATCGAAAAAGATTAATGTTTATACAACGTTGTGCTAGTTAAATTAATAGTATAATCATCTATAAATATTTTCAATAACTTTGGTTTGTTGATCTTTATTTTTTGTGGTTTTTGTATTAAAAAGTTATTCATAAAAATTTAATGATAGATTCACTTTGTAGATAGAGATATGCTTATGAGTTTTGAAGAAAAAAGATAAATTGTAATTTTCAATTTTGTTGTTTTGATGAAAATCGTGTTTTTTGAGGAGTGTATCTGTTGTTTTCATAATTTTTAAAAACAAAGAAAACAACAATTTATTGTTTCCGAAAATAGGCAATTTTCAGAGTTGTTTTTGAAAACTGTTTTTGAAAATAATTGTACCAAACCCATTTTCATCGTTTTTCTTGTATTTTTTGTTTTCGAAAACATAAAAATGAAATCGGATCACGAACCAAACGGGGCGTTACCCCAAATTTTAAGGAAGCCAAATCCAAAAGCTACTCACGACAGTGTGATTCTATTTAAATTATGCATGACAGTGTGATTCTATTTAAATTATTAAACAATCATTTTTACCGAACACAAAAAGCGGTTAAAATTTTTAGAATTACTTTTAAAGTCTTTAAAAGCAATTCCAAAAAATGCTATGTTTGTTTTTGTATAAAACCCTAGTTTTGAATTTGGAAAATTATCCCAACAAATCTAATGGTCTGTTTGATAAAACCCTAGCAAATTTCAAATCATGTTTTTACTTTTAAAAAAAATTGTCACCAAAATGATTAAATTTGGCAATATTTCAAAATAACTTATCATATTCAAATCCTCAATTAGTAAATTAAGATCAACTTATATAAGCAAACTTTTTATATTCTTTTCCTATCCAAACCAACATCTGAACACAAAAGTTTAATTATATCCGTTCCATGATTGTTGAACTCAAAAAAATAAATAAATAAAAACTCGAGATTAGAGATATTTCCAAAGAGGAGTAGGGAAAAGAAAATCTTGAATAAAAAGAGATAAAATTAGGAGAGAAGAGAAAAGTCAATAAAAGAAAAGAATTCAAAATTCATTAATTTACTGAACTTCCTGATCTTATTCCAAAATCCAACTTATATATATAAATAGATGTTGACCTCTCCGAATATTAGCTTCAAGTCGATCAATATCTCTCAAAAGAAAATTTATAAGAAGATGAAAACTCCATTAGTATTTGTGGTGTTTCTGTTTTTAATTGCTGTGAATCATGCAACCCCATACGAAATCGTCGACAATGCTGCTGAAAAAGAAACACTCATCAACCGCCACAGTTTTCCAAAAGGGTTCGTCTTTGGAACGGCGACGGCTGCATATCAAGTTGAAGGAATGGCTCGTGGCGATGGCCGTGGCCCCAGCATTTGGGATGTCTACGTTCAAACTCCTGGTTTGTTATTATTCATATATCCATTATTATTATTATTCCTTAATCGTCTCTTTATTAGTTTATGAAAATCGTTGCTGTTTATGTTATTATAATAATGATCAGGAACAAAAAAATAGGGTTTTGTTAAGACGAACGGCCGAGCAGATCTGTAGTCAGATCAGATAGCCTTTGCAATTTGGAGATGTGGTGTACAAGGGATTTGGGGATTTGTAGATTTGTTTGCTGTGTAAAATGTTCCAGATCAAATTTGTGTGTTGGGTTTAAACTTAGATCTTTAGTTTGATAGATAAACAACAATTGTCATCCGAAAAGTTAATAGTTCGATACTCAAACTTAAATTTGGTATTAACTTTAATTAATATTTAAACTAATAATAGAAAGTGTTTAATAAAAAAAGGGTATAAAAGTATAAATACTCTCCACAACCTCACACACAAAAAAGTGTTAGAATTTGAAAACTAACCACATGTTTGGGAAGGATTTTAGTGACGACTTGTTTATAAGCGATTTATTAAAAGTAATATTCTTAAACGTAATTTGTACAAAATCATTGATTTTGAATGATTAAAGGCATGTTTGAGAGTGATTTTGAATATCACAAAAGCGACTTTAACTATTTCAAAATCACTCTCAAAACATGTCTTAATCTAAATTGAAACCAATCTCAAACTTGCCGAGTATTTTTCTCGAGTATTGAACCCTAATGCTTGTTATAAATTTTGATTTTTTGTGGATATAGGAAACATAGTAGATAATTCTACTGCAGAAGTTTCAACAGATCAATATCATAATTATAAGGTAACATTCTTCTTTCTTTTCAAAGGAATGGTATATATATATATAGTTCTCATTAAGTAGAATGAGATGAAACTCAATCATCTTTATTTTTTTCTTGTTGCAGATCGATGTCAATATTTTGGCCCGCATGAACTTTGATGCTTATCGCTTCTCAATTTCTTGGTCTAGAATTTTTCCAAGTATAAATTACTCGACTGTCTTCATTTTATTTCATTCAAAATAAAGTAGAGGAAATCTATTTAAATTTTGTTCTAACTCTATTTTAATGCAGATGGGAGGGGAAAAGTAAACTGGAAAGGAGTTGCATACTACAATAGGTTGATCAATTACGTACTTAAAAGGGGTGAGTTCAAATTAAATTTAATTAGTCAACCAAATTATGTCGAATTTCTCTTTCTTTTTTTTTTTTGCCAAAAGGGTAGAATTTTAACTAATTGCTTGCTATATTCAGGCATTACTCCATATGTTACTTTGTATCATTGGGATTTTCCTCAAGCCCTAGAGAAGGAATATGATGGCTTTTTGAGTCACAAAGTAGTGTAAGTACTCCTAAATTGTTACTTAGAGAGTAGTATTTCAATTTATCTTTTATATATCCCCCAAAGTGTTATTAAATGTTTGATTTAATTTGTTTCATAATGTATAGGGAGGATTTTACAAATTATGCAGACTTTTGCTTCAAGATGTTCGGTGATAGGGTTAAGCATTGGATGACATTTAATGAACCGAGAGTTACAGCATCGCATGGATATGATGATGGAGACTTTGCTCCTGGAAGATGTTCTAATTGTAAGGTTGGAAATTCAGGAACGGAGCCTTATATTGTTACCCATAATATAATTCTCTCCCATGCTTCTGCTGTTCAAAGATATCGAGAGAAATATCAGGTAGCAAATAATTATACACTTCATCAATTATTGTTTTTTGTATCTAGAAAATGTTCCATTGTCTTAAGTTAACTAAACTTATCTCATTTATTTATAGAAAAAACAAGGAGGAAAGATCGGTATTGTTCTTGAAATCATGTGGTATGAACCACTTACACGGTCAATTGTTGATCAGTATGCGGCTCAAAGAGCTAGAGATTTCCATGTTGGATGGTAAATGATTAATAATATAAGAATAATTGTGATCTTTACAAATTATATTCTTTTTGCCCTCATATATGTTTGAGCACAAGTAAAGTTGATCGTAATTTCATCATATTTCTTAGGTACATGCATCCTATAGTGTATGGTGAATATCCAAAAACGATTCAAGATAACGTTGGAGAAAGATTGCCTAAGTTCACTGAAGAGGATGTCAAAATAGTTAAAGGCTCAATAGATTTCTTGGGAATGAACCATTACACTTCTAACTATGCGTATGATCTTCGTCCTTCCAAATCTGAACATTTGAGCTATAGAAGAGATTGGAATGTGGGAACTACTAGTAAGATTCTTTTCGCACTTCTTTCATTAAGTTGACTCTAAATTTTCTTTTTATTGATTCACTCGCTAAACAATAATTTTCTTACAATTCTTGCAGCGGAGAAGAATGGAGTTCCTATTGGTCCTAGTGTAATTCTTGATCTAATATCTTTAATTATTTTATGTTTCATTAAACGTTTTAGGGCCGGTTTGGAATGACTTTTTAGTGCTTAAAGACATAAGTCATTCCAAACAGACTCTCAATTTACTAACTAATGTATAATTTTTTTCCTTCTCAGCCGTATACTAAAAGACATCCTATTGTCCCATGGGGAATAAGAAAAACTTTGATGTATATAAAGAAAACCTATGAAGATCCTACCATCATTATAACTGAAAATGGTAATATCATATATATCCTTGTTTTCTATAGATGTTTTTGTTTTCCTTTTTATGTTGGAAGGAATAATCTTAATTGCACTGTCTCATTGAATATTTATATAATTGCTAATTTGAAACATAAAATTGGATTGTGAAATAGGAATGGATTACCCAGGCAATGCAACATTGCCTCAGGAACTTTATGATAGTAAAAGAATAAACTTCTACAAGAGCTATATGGCAGAAGTGAAGAAGGCAATTGAACAAGGAGCTAACGTGAAAGGCTACTTCGCATGGTCGTTGCTCGACAATTTTGAATGGACAATGGGTTACACTTCGAGATATGGAATTGTCTATGTCGATTACAACACCCTCAAGAGATATCCAAAGATGTCAGCCTATTGGTTCAAGAAAATTCTAAGGAGAAATTAGATAAGAGATGGGTTTAGTTGCTTTTATTTTCTATTTTTATGATCATATCATGGCTACAGTTAGCCCCATAGGACTTGGGTTTTATGAAGTTGTTTTTTTCTTTTATGTAGTTGTTTTCAAATTTTCCTATTTTATGTAATTTTCAGTTTTTTAGTTTAAGTTTAATTGAAAAGGATTGTGATCGATCAGGGTTTTAAATTTGGAATAATAAAGTGTTTTGGAATAAAATCTTCATTATTGTCATTGCCTTGTTATTATTATTGTTGTTATTGAGTAAAAGCCAATAAGAGCATAGTTTAACTGGCATAAAGTATGAATTTATGACCAATAGGTCATAAGTTCGAATCCCTTACCCTCAAATGTTGTTGAACTAAAAAACAAAAAAATCACTTTTACTATTAAAAGAAGGGTCTATGAGCCCACACTTGACCGACATATTGGAATCTAAAGAATTTCATCTTAGCTTGGGTAAGGGTTACCTACGATCAAGCAGTCAATAGTTCTAATATCTCTATTCCCAAATGTTGAACTAAAAAAAAATTGCTTAGACAAAAATAGATCAATTTTTACATTTATGATAGTTTGAGGGTTTAATTTTACCATTCAAAGTTTATGGGTCTAATTTTTACGCTTTTGATAGCATGAAGATTTAATTTTTACACTTGAAAGTTTAGAGATGCAATTGTCGCACCTACCATACTTGAGTGGTAGTTTTTGCAATTTGCCCTATTATTTACAACTACCTAAAAGATTAAGATATTTGTTACCATTTATTTCATTTCAAAAGATATAGTTAAAATTAATCATTTACATAATCAATTTTTACACCTTAGTTGCCACGTCAATTTACGTTTTGAATGATGTCATGTATGCCTTCCAATTTTTACACATTAGCGGTTGAGTCAATTTCTATCTTACTTTAATGAAAAAAAAAAAAAAACTCTTCAAGTGTATTTATTGGAACAAATTTAAGTTCAAAGAAAAAAATGAAACTTTTCAAAGTTTAGAGGCATGATTAAAACCTACCTTAAAGCTTAGGTATATTTTGTATAATTTATCCTTAACATTTTAAAGCCAACCCGAGCATAACTTAGTAGATAAGACACTAATTATAATCGCAAAGATCGATGGTTCGATTTCCACCCGACAATTGGTGAATAAAAAAATCTTAACATTTTCAAAATTTAGAAATTGGAAATGTAAAAAAGAAAAAAAAAACTGAAATAAAAATATTTTTATCAAAAAGCTTGTAAAAAAATGAACTAAGAAAAAAAAAAGCTTGTTAAAAACTGTTTAGCATTATTTTAAACTTGTTCTCATTGTAACATTTACATTTTGAGAGAGTGAAAGAGAGAAAGAAGGGTTCATTTTCATGGAAGATGGGGACAACAATTCAAAGGCTTTGTTTGGACTTGGCACTTTCTTGTGGAAAAAGGAATCGATTTCTCTGTAATTCATCGTCTTCAACTCCTTCAAACTTCGTCACTTTCAAGTCTCTCTCCTTCTCTGCTACCCTCTCGCACAGCGTCATTCCCAATGTCAGAGGTAATTGCGAACATTTCATCCAAATTCATCATCACAAATCCATTCATCACAGTTCTCCTACCCTCAATTGTGCGAATTTTATCCCAATTTGAGTTCCCTTTTCTCCTATTTTGATGAAAATCATAATCAAAGAGTATCATCTTCGAGAGTCTCTGCGCTGGGAGAAATTTGTTTGGTGGGGTTTATTTTCACTTTTTCTTACCAATCAAAACAGAAGATGGAGAAATTTAACATTTGGGCGTCTGTTGAAATTTTCAGGATCGTTGTCACAGAGCGCTCGGGAGAGATCAATCCGTTATGGATCCGTAATTTGTATGGCGAAACGATATGCTCCTAACACTACAAAGAGAAAGGTACAGAACTTTGAGCTAATTATTCCTTTTGGATAGACTGAATTTGTATCTTGTTTTAGCTTCGACAGTGTGTGGATTACGGTAGAAATTTGCAAATCCAGAGGACGGTGATGCATATTATATGTTTGTGTATATGTCTATGTTGACCCCTTTTATGTCAATTTGTATGATGTCCTTCAGAATCACCACATTCTGCATAATACAAGCTCGATATGGTATATAAAACTTATATTTACCTGATTGAATTTGTATCTTTGATATGAGATGATAGAGAAAACCTGATAAACCTTCTGTTGGTATTATTCCGTATCGAATTAGTTTGTACAATATGCAAAAGAAACCGATCCAAGTCATTGGGAATAATATTGTGTCATTTGTTTGTTGTGTTAATGTCACTGTTGATTTGGTGATGCAACTAACTTGTCGATTGCATTCAAATGCAGAGGTTGAGTAGGAAGAGGGGTGGTGATCCAGACAATAAAAAGAAGACAAGGAGGAAAGGGGGAAGGAAGGATTTTAAAATAGTCCGACTCTCCTCAGCTGCTGGGACTGGTTTTTTCTATGCCAAGAAGAAAAGCAGGAAGATGACAGATAAAATTGAGCTCCAGAAGTATGACCCTCTTGCAAAACGTCATGTTCTGTTCACTGAAGTCAAGTGAGTCAGATTGTCCTTTGTGATTATTATATAGATAGATAGATAGATAAAACTTTCTTATTATGAATATGGAGGCTGTTTGATTGCATGAAAACACTGATTGTATCACATTTTGAATCCAAAGCTGAAAGTTACAGCAAACATATTATTGAATGCTGAGTACATTGCGATATTTCTGAACATATGATCAGAAGGAAATATAAAAGAAGCTTTTGGAGATCGTATTAAGAAATAATTGATGTTTGGGATCAGTCAACTTTTGTATTTTCTTCGAGGGGTCATAGAAGGTTGAGATTCAACATATTTTGAGTCCTTGTTACTTTGATTATACATTATAGTCATTTTTTGTGCTAGTTGAAATGTGAACTGCTGACTATTGAACTTGGCTGAAAAATCCATCTGTCTAAATGAAATCTGAGTTCAAGAATTTGAGAAAATCCAATGCTAAATATGAACCAAGTGATTTTTGTGCATCTGCATGGTAAATGCTTTAATAAATAACCATAGGAGCATTAGCATTCATCCACATTCAGAATTCGAGAACCATAGACAATGAACGGGTTCAGTACTAAACATCCCTATTCTAAATAGCAAAACATGTTAAAGAAAAAACCTTTTTTGTTACAACTGTAAGTATACAACCCCCCCCCCCCCCCCCCAAAAAAAAAAAAAAAAACAAAGAAAAACAGAGAGAGAACTGACTAAGTTATGAACACTATCCTTCCTTTGTACCTTCACTCTCACACCTGGTAGGATTGATTTCAATTGTTATGCTTTACATTATCCAGTTTGATATATGAGGGATGAAATGCAAACCAAACGTTTAGTATTGAAAAACCTACAACGTAACACCATCTAGCCATGAAGAAACTTCTTCAATCGAAGGTCTCTTCCTTGGATCTTGGTCTATGCATTTACAAGTAATACCAAGAACCTCTAAAATCTGTTTTTTGCTATTTGTATCCCAAATTGCAGGATCAATAATCTCCTCTTCTCTCTTCTCTGATTTCTTCTGAATCACCCAAGACACCAGATCCCTGCAGGCTTTACCTTTGCATACCTCTACAGGCCTCCGGCCAGTAAGAAGCTCAAGAAGAACAACGCCAAAACTGTAAACATCGCCCCTGCAGGTTGCAGTTAATGTCTGGCTGTATTCAGGAGGAATATAACCCAAAGTCCCAACCAAATCCGTGGTAACATGAGTGTCATACGGCCGGAGTAATCTTGAAAGGCCAAAATCAGCTAAATGAGCCTCAAATCTGTCATCTAGAAGTATGTTGCTCGATTTTACATCTCGGTGAATTATGTTTGGCTGACATTCCTTATGCAAGTAAGCCAATCCATGAGCAGCACCCTGTGCTATTTTGAGTCTTGCTTCCCATTTTAGTATTGAATCATCATCAACAATCTCGTGAAGCCAATAGTCCAAACTTCCATTTTCCATGTAGGAGTAAATTAATAGCCTGTCATTTCCATGTTTGCAGTAACCTTGAAGAGAAACAAGGTTCTTATGCTGTGCTCGAGAAAGAGCTTCTACTTCAGCTTGGAATTCCCGTTCCATCTGACCACAATCTCCTGTAAGCCTCTTGACTGCAGCTTTTGAACCATTGGGAAGGTTGGCTTTGTAAACCAGGCCAAATCCACCACAGCCGATTATGTTTGCTTGGTTGAAATTGCAGGTAGCTTTCAACAACTCTGCAACTGTAAGATCCTTGCATTCTGAATTCTGAAAGAGCACCAACTTCGATGATCCAAGAGCTCCAGATAACCTGTCAGGCCTGTCAAATTCCTCATTGAAACTGTTATTTCGATCTCCAACATCTTTCCTGGACATTTTGAGTAGAATCACTGTAAGGAGCAGGAGGACTGCTGCAGCTGCACCTACGGTAAGGCAAAGAATGATGTTTCTACTAACTTTTCTCTTTGAGTCAGTGTTGGTTTCGGGTTTTGTTTCCAACCCCACATCAACAGAATGACAAGGGTTGTCTATTTCCCCACAAAGACCTGGATTACCATCAAAGCTTGAGTTGGGAAAGCTCAAGAATTGTCCTCCAGTTGGAATTGGTCCCTCCAAGTGATTATTTGCCACGCTAAACTTTGACAAGAATGTGAGCTTGTTGAATGATGGAGGAATTCGTCCATAAAGATCATTATTCGACAAATCTAATGTTTCCAAGTTCTCCATCTCTGATATGGTGCTCGGGATGGACCCAGAAATATCATTCCTACTCAAATCCAAGACATGCAGCCATTTTAATCTACCAATTTCTGGCAAAATAGTTCCGTTGATTCTGTTGTAGCTCAAGTAAATCGATGGTGGAAAGCTTGACGCTTGGTTGTATTGCAAACCAGAGGAACTTTGATTTCGTTTGACAAAAAGGGGAATTCCAGCAGACGATGTTGAACCAGACAAGCTGCCGTTTTTGGAAATGAGTGCTTTCATTTGGGTCAAGCTTTTTGGGATTTCTCCTGTCAGAGAATTGTTGGATAAGTCCAAATAAAACAATTTCTCCAGCTGACCAATCCAAGCAGGGATACTTCCATTTAAGTGATTCCAAGACAAATCGAGGATGCTTAATTTCTTGCAACCTAGTACCCAACCTGGGATTGGTCCTCTCAGACCACAGTTACCAAATGCCAAAAGCATCAAGTTGTCAAAAACAGTGTCACTCTGCGGAATTTCCTCATTGCGAAAGTTCTTTGTAAGAATTAGAACAGTCAGGTTTTTGCAATTTTGTAGAACAGATAATGCAACATCCAAGTTGATAATACTGTTGTTTGACAAAGATAGAAAGGACAGTGAGGAAAGCTTTGCATAATCTCGAGGAATTTGACCAGTTAACTTGTTTTTGGCAAGGCTAAGAGTTTTCAGTTCATGGCAATCAGATAGAGAATTTGGTAGGGGCCCAGAAAAGTGATTAGAGGCTAGATCAAGCATTTGAAGATCTGGTAGCCTAGAAAAATTGAGATCTATAGTACCAATTAAAGAATTATTTCTAAGATCAAACACTCTGAGCTTTGAGCACAATGACAGAGATGAAGGCAATATTCCAGAGAACAAGTTAGAATGTGCAACTAACTCCTGTAATTCTGAAAAATTACCAAACACATTTGGAAGTTCACCAGAAAACTGGTTTCCAAATATTATAAAGGATTTAAGCCTAGAAAGCTTACTGAGTTCCATGCTTAACTGGCCAAGGAAGCTGTTCCCAGGGATTGAAAAGTACTCCAAAGATGATAACGAATACATCGAATCTGGAAGATGGCCGGTAAGTAAGTTACCGTCTGCACGGAAATGTTTGAGAGATTTGCTGCAATTGTCCATGCCTCGAAGATTGCCGGATATTCGGTTCAGTGAAATATCGACGACCTGAATCATGTTGGAGGAATTGCAAATCTGTGAAGAAAACTGGCCTGTGAAAGAATTGTTGCTTATGTTGAAGGCAACAAGATTTTGAAATCCCATGAGCTGGGGAAAATCCCCAATGAATGAATTGCTGGAAATATTCAGAATATGAACAGATTTCAATCCTGAAGTTGCATTGGTGACTGGTCCTGACAGCTTATTGTAGCTCAAATCCAAAACTTGGAGCTGCTTCAAGCTTGAGAATTCTGTTGGCAGTACATCTTCAAGCTGATTGTATGATAGATTTAGCCAAATTAACTGATCCAAACCACCAAGTGATTGTGAAATCTTGCCTTTCAGATTCATATTAGGCAGTACTACCTTGGTAACTCTGTTAGTGAGGGAGATATTGCCACCATATCCACAATCGACACCATCCCAATTGCAGCAGTTGGATTCATTCAACCATACAGAGAGAACAGAGTTATTTGTAAGGCTTTTCACAAAGCCCCTCAATGCCAGTAAATCTTTTGGATCACAGACTTGATTAGGCGGTTTCAGACCCAAAGAAAAAGAAAGCAAACAACTCAACAATATCCATTTGACAAAAGTCGGTTTGACAAGATTTAGAACCATCACCTCTGAGACCAGTAGAGATCTCATGTTGAAATCAAAAGCAGAGCCACTGTGAAAAACTCAGTCAAAACTCATTTTCAGCGATGGTCATAGCTTAGCTTTTCAGAAATGAGAGGAATCCAAATAAAGAAATCTTGCGAACTCAGATATGAGAAGGAGAATCCCAAGTTGGGCAACTTGCAAAAGAAGCAAAAAGAGAAAAGGTACAATTAAAATAAAGCTGAAATCACCGATCCCTATTTGATATCCATACCGTTTCCCAATAAACAGAAACAGATGAACCCAGAATTGAACTTCAAGCTGCAGAAAATCACAACCAGCCACACCAGAAAGCCAAATCGTTCTTTTACCAAAACAGAAAACAGCAGTCAGCAACTCAACAGAACAGAGCTAGCTATTGAAAAGCAAACCCACATGCCAAAATCAGAGGAGAAGGCAGGCAAAAGAGACAAGGTAGAAGGAAAGGCGAAGACGATCTCAGATCCCAAAGACCAGAGTTGAAGAAGCTTGAAAAGGAAGAGAGAAACAAATAAAGAAATGATTTTTCTCTAATCCACAAAAGCCGAAGGACAATCCCCCAGTTTCCCACTAGCTCCACTGGAAATCATGACTTGCAAATGAAGTAAGCAAAGGAAAGCAAGAGTAAAGAGCATCCTTTTTTGGGGTATCTGTTTAGAGAAATCTGTGGTTAGAGTCCCGAGAAACAATGTCAAATCTGGATTTGGAAAAAAGGGGCAAAAATTTCCACACATTGTCCATAGCAGAGCAGTGCAGAGAAGATGGGAAGCTATTGGTACTTTATAATATATAATTGGAGAGTCAGTAAGCTTTTTTTTTCCTTCCAAATAAAGACAGGGAGAGAGAGCTGACTTGAGGGAAGTTTTGAGTTTTCTTTTGGAGGAAAAATGTTCACGGTTTACGAGTCTGTCTTTCTCTTTCTCTTTCCTCTTTTCTGTTTGTTCACTTTTTTTTCTTGATTGTCAGCACTACGAAACGACGTCGATCTGTTTCTGTTTTCTTTTTTTATTTCTCTGTCTGTATAAGAAATTGCAGAAGAGAGAAAGAGAAGAAGAAGAAGAAGAAGAAGAAAGGGAGATCGGAGTTGGAAAAAAGTTGGGTGTGCAAAGACTGATGTGAGTTTTCTAGTCTTCACGCCTACTCCAACTTCATGCACGTGTTCACACCAATTATTTCTCTCTTTATATATTTTTATATTGATTTACCAATTTGATATTTATCTCGTTAGTGTTTTTAATTTTTAGGTTAAATTTGCATCAATTTGGTCTCTTATTTTTAAAGGTTGTCTAATAAGTCTCTAAATTTTTAATTTTATATATGATCTGATGTCTCTAAATTCTAAAAAAACATTTCATATGTCCTTAAAATTTCAATTTTGTGTCTAATAATAAGTCATTGAATTCTAAATTTTAGATCTAATAGGTATTAGACACGAAATTCAAAATATAGAATTTTATTAGGCATAAAATTCAATTTTATGTTTAATGATTAGTTAATCTTAAAATTTTCAAATATGTTAGGAACTTACTTGACACAAAATTGAAAGTTTGAAGACTTGCTAGACTTTTAAATTCAGGAACATATTTAAGGATTTTGTTAGACATTGTTTAATTTAAGGACCTATTAAACACAATTAAAAGTTTAGAGTTCTATTAGACGTTTTTTTATAAAATGTTTAGATATCTATTAGACACAAATTTGAAAGTTTATGAACTAAATTTGTTAACCTAATTTTTACTTGATTCATGCAGTATGAGTTTAGTTTTAGTTTAGTCTCTATAGCTTAATTTTTTTTTAAAATTTTACTTTCATAGTTTGGTTAAACTTCACTAATCGTCTTTAAACTCTTTTTACTCACGTGAAAGTTAGTCTTCTATTCTCTATTTTTTTTACCTAGTTCTAAGTTATAGGAATACTCTGCTAACATAGTTAGCCTAATAAAATACATTTGAATTGCTTTCACGTAAATAGAAAATATGTTGAAATTGAAACTTGACAGTAACGATTAATTATATGGGTCAAATTGAAAATTGATAATTTAACCTAAAATTTAGTTTTAAGTAAAGAAAATTTGTTCAAGAATTGATTGATAAAAACCACATAAAATTCCATCAACACAATTTTGGGAAATATGCAGCTGAGTCACAAAACAAATTAGGTAAAAGGTGTAGAAGCTTAAAACCAAGATGCCAAAACATAATAAAAAAGAATATCCAAACATAGCTAGAAAAGCTAATACAAAAAAAAAAAAAAAACTTCATAATTAACTCAACTAATGAAGTATACTAATTCCACCCCTTATTAGGTTCAATATTCTATTTAATATAATCCAAAAAGAAAACTCAATATAATGTACTTAAATCTAAAAGGTAAAATTTCACCCATTGAATTGAAAACGATACGTTTTTTTTTTTTTTTGGTTAATTAATGATATACAAAATATCCTATACAGCAAATATTGTGTCCCTAGTCACATTAAGAATTGAAATGAGAATTTAAATAATAGAGATATCTATCATAAACTCGACAAGCTAAAATTAAAAAAAGAAAAAAAAAGCTAAATATAATTATAGAAATAAAAATGAATTGTTTTGAATGGTTTGTGTTGGGTGATTTGACGTGATGTGCACGCGATTGGATGGCGCGGGTGGCGGGATCTTCAAAGAGGGTAGAAAAGTCAAAGAGTTTTAGCGGTGGAGGGTGACCGGTAATAGCCGGTGGTCGATGCAGCTTTAGGCGGGTATCACGGGCTATTGGCCGTTGCCAATTATAAAGTTTTAGGTGAACTGCCACGCACTTGTTTGTCCACCCATTTGTCCTTTTTTTTTCTTTAATTATAAATCTTTACTTTCTCTCTCTTCATGTGACCTACCAAAAAACCCACCTCTCTCTCTCTCCTCATGATTCTAATTTTTATTTTATTGCAACATTAATTAATGTTATTGTTCATCAACTTAAAGCTAAAAAGTTATTGGATTAAATTATAGTTTTGGTCCTTGTGTTTTGGTATTACTTTTAATTTAATATTTATATTTAAAAAAAAATTAAAATATCATTTTGATACATATGTTTTCGATTTTGTTTCATTTTATTGTATGTACTTTCAAATATCTAATTTTAGTTCATGTACTTTTAATAAAGCTTAAAATTAGTCTATATTGTTAGTTTATTGTTAACTTTTCTTTAAAAAAATTAGTCTATATTAACTTTTTCTCTATAAATTTTAGAAATACATTTTCATTATGTATTTTATTATATTAAAATTATTATTATTATTTAACCAATTTCGATAAAAATTAACTTCAAACTTATCATAAGAATCAGTTTTAAACTTTCTTGAAAGTAGGGACTAAAATTAGACATTTAGACATTTAGACATTTGAAAGTATATGAAACAAAATTCAAAGTATAGGGACCAAAATAATATTTTAACCTTTTAAAAATTGTAGGGAAAAAAAAATCAATTTTTTGTTTTGGAGTTGTAGTGTATTGATTATTATTATATATTTCAATTTGAAGCATTGAACTTTAAATTTAAACAAATATAACCATTTTTACCTTCTGTTAGCTCCCGGTATGTTTACTTACTAATTTTTAACAAAACTATAAGGTAAAAAACTTTTGGCACTTGTTAATTTTTTATGAGACAAATATTGCACAAAATTAATTCCAGATTGACCATTCAACAAATCTTTAAAAATTCATCAATTTCAATAAAATTCATCTTTGGTGTTAATTTTTTGTCGAAATCCTATCAATGTTTTACGCATATGTTTTATAATTAATGGAATGAACATATATAAGAGTATTTGTTATTCTTAATTCAAATGATGGTAAATTAGAAGGTAAGAATAGGATTAATTATTCAAGCGCAAGATAGCAACACTTAATACGAGAGTAGGGCTAATATTGTTCTTAAATGTCAATATTACCTATGGTGGTATTGATGTAACTTCTACCCTGCAACCATAAAGTATCATTATAATTAAATTAGGTTATATATCTCACTAAGTTTTTGTTTTATATTTGTAAGTGTTCGAGTTAGCTTGCGTGCACCTCGATTAATTTCATGAGACAACTATTTTACCTTACTACATTTTGTTGTTAAGAAAACTCGTAGGATATTAAATCTTAGATAGGTGACCATCAATGATTGAACCCATTTCAATTTGGTTCTTAATGTTTCTAAATTTTCAATTTTGCCTTTTAAAGTATCGAAATATTTTCAAACAAATCTCATTTTCTTTTAATATGATATTACACAAAATTGGTATTCAAACATTCAACTTTTAAAGAGTCTTACTAATAATTATTGAGCTAAGTTGTCTTTACCCAATATCATCAAGGGGTTTCTAATGAAGGAATAGTAGAGTGAGATTAGAAAAAGTTAAATATCCCTTCCACTTTACTTGAACAGAAAATCCAACAAACATCTACGCAATTTAAAAATTCAACCTAATTTAAGTATGTGAATTCTCTAATTGAGTAAGATGAGACAAATAAACTAACCTAAAATAATTAACTCAAACAAACAAACAAAAAAAGTTTAAATGGTGTCACAATTTCTTAATTCCATTTCAAGCATTTTTATTTTTTGTGAGTTCAACAACATGTGGGGTGAATATTCGAACCTCTGACATTCTAGTCAAAGGTATATATATCATATCAATTAAACTATACTTAGATTATTTCAAATATTATTGTTAAGAGAAAGAACATGTTAGAAAACTTAACATCGAAGGTAAAATTCCAACTTTGAAGACATTATAAATGAAATCAAAGCTAGAGATAGTATATACTTTTTAAAGAGTAATTAAAATATCTAGTTAAAGCTCATAATTAAAATTATACCCTAAAACCTAGAATCATGTTCTATA
This sequence comes from Trichosanthes truncata, assembly GCA_033996785.1. NCBI lineage: Eukaryota > Viridiplantae > Streptophyta > Magnoliopsida > Cucurbitales > Cucurbitaceae > Trichosanthes > Trichosanthes truncata. The sequence continues at coordinate 82,549,692 of JAWPNB010000003.1, forward strand.
TATTCTCTCCTTGAAACCCTAATTTTGGAAAAAGAAAGAGCAAAAAGAGAGAGGGGCATGATAAGGAAAGGAAAGGCATGGGAGGAAAGAAATTGATGAAAGTTGGGCACTCGTGCTATATGCCATTGCCACCCCCACTTCCCACTTCACTCTTTCTTTATTTAATTCCTTAACCAAACTTTTCATTTCTTATCATTATTCATCATTCAACCTTTTGACATCAACAATGCCCTTCCCCCTCATTTTTCCATTTCCTATCTGCTTTCATTTTACATTTTAATTATAACCACAAAAATAAAAATTTAAAATTTAAAATTCTATAATGGCTCTCTCTCTCTCGTTATGAGACTGGTTAGAAATGACTATAAAGAGTGAATTGACTTTAATAGTCTATAATGGGTCTCTCTCGTTACACTTTCAACCCAAAACTTGGACTAGCATATTCCTTCAATATGTTTTATTATGATCACACACTAATTTTTGTAAGGAGAATTGTCTAGTAGGTCGTCACTCCAACTCAAACTTAATTGCTTAAGATTAAACGCACTTAACTTTAGAGTTTTTGCTAAATGGGTCACTAAAATAGAAGATATACTTTTATCGTGTTGTAGTAATTATCAATTTATCTAAACGCATTTTCTTAAGTTATTAACAATAGTCTCAAGATTCCTCTTGTTCTAATATGGTGTTGGTTCATTATTATGTCTCTAATTTCCTTGGATGTCACATTTTAAATGCATAAAAAGAAGGTTGCAATCCACAGATGGTGTCAAATTCATCAATGAGATATCAAACTTTCGTTTTAATATTGGATTTTACTCAAATGGTTTAATTTTCCATCTTTCAATTAATAAAAAAAGAATCACATAGAAAAATTTTCCAGTGAAGAGATACCAATCCCAAACTTTGTAGTAAAATATTAAAACCCAAGAAAAATTTGTCCTTAGTTCGTATATTTGGGTTATTTTGTGTTTAATTTTTTTTGGTACTATTGATCATGACCCACAATTACGACAAATTATTCAATGAGGCAGCCACAATTTTAATAACGGTTGGATATAGATCTAAAAATATATCTACCATTTAATAATTATTGGATACAAACACGAAACACTTTTACAATTTCTCTTTCCCACATTCAACAATGCAAAACTGTCAACTTCATTGTGGCTGCCTCATCCAATAATTTCTCCACACAGATGCCCATAAAAAAAATTGATATACATTTATCTTTCAAAATAAGGGATACAAATTTAAAAAACGGTATCTTTTCAAAGATCCACTTGTCAATATATATTAGTATATTTGATGGGTTTGCGTTTTTTTTATTATATACTTTTTTATTTTTCGGTAAAGATGTTCACACCATTCAATTAAAACACCAAAAAAATTTTCAATTAAATTAATAGAATTAGAATGTATTTTGATGTTATAGTATACGTATATCAACGCTTTAGTAAAGATTTGACTAAAAAGGGATTTACAAAAAAACAAAAAACAAAAAACAAAAAACAAAAAAGATTTGACTAAAAATGAACTTTAAAAAAAAAAGATTTGACTAAAAAGACTTAATACTAAATGACAAAACTACAACTTTAAAATTTGAAGACAAGACAAAATCATATATTTAACCTTTAATTCATTTATATTGAGAAGATTAGATATATTATACAACAATGCTTTTCTACATTACAATATATCTTTTTTTTATATTGTATTTGAAGAATGTAATGTATCTTTTTTTATATTGTATTTGAAGAATGATTATAAAATAAGATAATTCGATCCGAATATATAAGTGGATCATTTTCTACCCAATTATTTCAATTAACCTTTGTTGAGATAAATGATAAAATTATTTTCAATCTTATGAAAATTAAGGGGCCTTTATAGAAATACAACATCTATGAACTAAAATGTCACATCAAATGAGTTTGTAAAATTTGAAGGACTTCATATTTTTAATTCAAGTTGCAACATTGAAGATAATTTTTACATATCAAGTAAATTGGTTGCATGCCTTTCTTTCATTGTCCTAATGATTTGATATGGAGGAATTCTCTTAATAATTTTAATTTGAACAATACTCCATCCATTAGTGTGGATTTTGAATTTTAGGATTTTTATCAAGTTTTCATATATTTTTTTAATAATGAGGTGGCCAATTATTAGTATAAGGTATATTTTTTCTACAACTGCTCTTTATAGGATAAGTGAATTATTATGGTCACACCATAATATTATATTACTAAATAAGTATGTTAAGATCAATTTTAGTATGATCTTCGAAATGCTATTAATTTAATAATTATATGTATTATTAGTAAGATCTATTTCTAAAATAATTCATACAAAATCAGGCTATCCATCAAAATAATTTTTTTTCTCTAAAGTTTAGCACAAAATAAATAACTCTTTCAAGAAGATATATAATTTGAAATTTATACATTTAACTAGGGTTAAAATATAGTATTGACTCCTAACTCTCCATTTCTGATTTGGCCCCTAAAAATGTAAAAGTTCTAGACTTTTAGTCTCAAGTTTTTTTTAAAAATTAAATTCAACTGGTTTAGTTAAAACTTTGACAAAAAAAAAAAGTTACATTGACTTTTTTGTTATTGTCTGACAATCTACAACAATATATCCTTTTATCTTCTAAAAAAAGTGTTTTTTTTCTTATGGTCTCCTCAACAATTTTGAATGTTTCAAAATTTTCTAACAATATTATCGTTTGAGCTTTTAAGGCCCGTTTGATTTGTGATCCAGAAATATTTTTTGAAAACAAAGATTTCAGCCGAAAACAAAAACAAAATTCTTATTTTCATTATATCTGAAAAACACGTTTGGTTCAAATTTAAAAACTTAAAATTTAAATTCAAAATTTGAAAACTATGTTTGGTTGAAATTTGAAAATGTAGGAAAATATTAATATGTGTTTCATAGAATTAATTTTTTAAGAAAAAATTAATATAATTATTTCTTACCGTAGCAAATTTGAACTTATTGTTGCCGAAAAGGAAAATGAAGGTTGTGGAGATAGCAAAGATAGTAAAAGGAGAGATGGTTCAAAAGATTTTTGGTTTCTTGAAATACAAACGGTAAAATTTATAAAATGAATAAAACTTTTCCAACTAGAAAAAGGAAAAGAAATACTTTCCACTAAGAGAGAGAGAAAAAAACTATTTTGTGGAAAATGATTAATGTTTACACAACTTTGTTCTAGTTAAATCAATAGTATAATCATCTATAAATATTTTCAATAACTTTGGTTTGTTGATCTTTATTTTTGTGGTTTTTGTAATAAAAATTTATTCATAAAAATTTAATGATAGATTCACTTTGTAGATCGAGGTACGCTTATGAGTTTTAAAGAAAAAAGATAAATTGTAATATTCAATTTTGTTGTTTTGATGAAAAACAAAAAACCGTATTTTTTTAGGAGTATATCCATTGTTTTCATAATTTTTAAAAATGAAGAAAACAACAATTTGTCGTTTTCGAAAACAGTCCATTTTCGAAGTTGTTTTTGAAAACCGTTTTTTAAAATAATTATACCAAACGCATTTTCATCGTTTTTCTTATATTTTTTGTTTTCGAAAACATAAAAATGAAAACGGATCGTGAAGCAAACGAGATCTTAACTTCTTTCCGTCTTCTCTAACTATTGGACACATTTTAACTCTTTTTTTTTTCATTTTTATACGACGATGATGATATATATGTGTGTGTGTTCATGTTGAAATAGAAATTTTGGCCAATCAAAAATTGTCATGTCATTACTTAAAATTAATGATAAAATTATTTATTTAATTTGGGATTAATGAAATTTGCAAGCATCTCTAAACTAAATTATGACAAATCCCAATATGTAATTAGAGTTTTATGAAATTTGGGCCAATTTTAGATAAAGTCCAAATGAGAGGCCCTAATCCAGTAAAGTCTCAGCCCACAGGGCTAGACCCAAGGTTAATCAAGCTCAGTTCAAAGGAGTTTATGCCCAAAGTCAATCAGGCCCAATCCAATAGTCAGACCCAAGCTCACTTATGGCCCTAAGAAACTCTATATATAGAGAGAGCTTTCCCCTCCATTTGGACGTTCAAAAATTGGAGATTCTAGAGAGAAAACCCATAGATAATTCAGAAATAAAGATCAGAAGATTCTTTAAGCTCTTGGAGATCAAACAATTCCTAAACACAGAACACTTTCCCGAAGATCAAGAATACTTCTTCGAGACCCCAAGATTCCATTGAAGCTTTAATCTCTAGAACAAGCTCTACAGCCCTCGAGTGAAACATACAAACAGGAGAGAGAATCAAAAGATCAAGTACTAGAGACTGTATTCCACTATATTCAAATTTATACCAATATAAAAATTTAATTGCACGTGTCTCATTTCTTTACTGAAATTACATGTGAACGGTTCATATTGTCAATATCGTATTATAAATTATTAAAGACGTACATACTATGCACGTAAGTCAACAATAAAATTAGTTATGTCTTTTTTCAAAAAAAAAAAAAAAAAAAAAAAATCATGTTTGATGGACTATAATAAAGTTTTAAAAAATAAGAAATAAAATCAGTTTCAAAAAAAAAAAAAAAAAGTGACATGTCTTCTTTCTTATTGTCCAACTATCTATGATTTTGAATGTTTTAAAATTTCTAATATATTCTTTGATCTTCAAATTCTTTCTTGTCTTCTATAACTATTGGACAGGTTTAATTAACTCTTTTTTTTTTTTTTTTTTCATTTTTTACGATGATATATAATATATTCGTATTGCCATGTGATGAACTATTAAAGATTTATGCATGTGTTAGTCAACAATATTATTAATCACGTCATTTTTTTTTGTTTAAATTTTCAACTTAAATTTTTATGACCATAAAATTGAATTTAGAACTTATTAAAATTTGAGGAACTAAAATATAGTTTAAAAATTTTAATGACCAAATAAAAAATGGAGTATAAACTTTAAAGACTAAAATTATATTTTAACGTTTAACGAACTAGTGTCCAATTTCTACTAGTAAGAAAAAGTTTGGCCACATTAAAATATTGTTGTGAGTAATATAGGCTAGTGACAATTATTATGAGACCTCATGGTTTTTTCAACTTAGGATTATGAGTGACAGCAACATTTACCTACCAATATTTAATTTACTATAAAGTTCATTACCATTATGGCATATCTTTTCATCATTATTGGAGTAATTTTTGTCAAAATATTGTTGGGATGGAGTTGAAAAGAACTTGTTAGTTGGGGGGTAACAACCCAACAAAATTAGAAAATAGTTTGATAATGATTTTTCCTTTCGTTTCTATTTAAAAAATTTGTTGGTTTATTAACAATTATTTTTATTCTTTTCACTTTTTAAAAATATTTCTAAATCTTAATCAAGTTTAAAAATAATTAAAATATTGAAAACTACAAGCCTCTTGATAACAATTTTGAATTGATAATCATTTTTTTAATTTTAGAACAAAAATGGCATTGGAATGCATTCGGATTGTTTTCATTTTTTTATTTTTTATTTTGAGTTGTATTCGGATAGTTGTTTTCTAGATTTTTTTTTCATGATCTTCTTCTTATTGTATATTTTTATATTAACAAGAACTTAAAAATATATTTGGATAGCTTTTTTTTTTAATGTGTTTTCCACTTTTGATCAATTTTCTAATAAAACAAATTGTTTAATCCTTTCCAAAATCGAAAGTGGTGAATAGTAATTTTAATATTTACGGTAGCATTAACTTTTATTGGTCGTTTAAATACATTTCTTTTACAAATATGGAAAATATAGATAATAATTTATTAGTTAAAATATAATTTTGGTCCATATACTTTGATTTCATTTTGTTTGGTCTCTGTACTTTTAAATATCTAAATTTAGTTATTATACTTTTAATAAAGTTTAAAGTTTTTTTTTTTAAAGTTGTTTTTTAAAATCGAAATTAGTTAAATAATAATAATAATTTCATGAATGAAAAGACATAATATTCATATTTTCAAAATTTATAGAAGAAAGGTTAATAGAGATTTTTTCTTATAGAAAAATTAATAATAAACTAATAGTAAAAACTAATTTTAAACTTTATTGAAAGTCCATAGATTAAATTAGACATTTAAAAGTGCATGAACTAAAATAGAGTGAAATCCAAAACAGAAGGACAAAATGATATTTTAACCTAATTTATTCTGAAAACGGCTCTCCAAACAACCCCTTGATAATACAAATTCTCTTGATTGACAACCTGATTTTTTCTTTTTTCTTTTTTTTTTTTTAAGTTCGCAAAATTTTTATTTCCAACCAAATTCATTACAAACCTACACATACAATTTCACAAGGGCAAAATCTGGACTGGGCCTATTATTTTTTGGGGCAATGTTTTATTTTGTAAATATGGCTAAAAGCAGTTTTTAAAAATCTAATATTTGCTTTGGGACGAAAATACCCATATAGAGATTTATACTTGTTAACCACCTAAGAAAAGGGTTACAACAAATCATCTTATTAAGGAGGAAAAATAGGTTGAATTAATTTGTTACAATAATCATAAACAAATTCAAATCCATTTATGGTTTAACGGAACATCAAATGAAGACAAAGAATGACAAATAAAAAATAGATTGTCAATTTTTAATTAACAAGGCTTCCAAAAATCCTATAAGTTCTTAATACTGCACATTAACATCTAACCATTGAATAAATTACAGAAATTAAAAAATCAACGAACTATGTAAGTATATACTCCTACCTAAAGAGTTCAATTATCAAAACACACACACTGGAAATATGTTTAAGACAATTAAGTTTGAAAAAAAAAGGAGAAAATCAGAATTCGAACCCCGTAGTAGGTAGTAGGTGTATCATTTAAATAAAATAAAAAAGATAGTAGGTGTAATTCTTCACTTACCGGATTATGAGCACACCGTCCAACAAAAATCTCCTCGTTTCCCCATAGATATACTCAAAAGTTTACAACCTTAATCCTTCCCATCAAGGCATGCATGCCTCTAAAAATCGTTGTAAATCCCCTTGTTTCTCTAGGGATATCATCCTCTTGGGTATATTTCTTCATCCCTGAAAATCCTACCTCTCGACCATCGATGGTGAACGATATTATTTTCCATCCTCTTTCTTCCTCCTTGCTCCATCCTACATTAGCAAAGCACAGATTATGAACACACCGCCCAAGTAGTATATATTGAAAAATATACATAGATAAGTAGTATATATTGAGAAATACATATTTGTAGTTGCATCTATAAAAGTCTAAACAAGAATATATCGATATGTAATTCTCATTCAATATAATGTGAACAAGAAATTGAATAAAAATCAAACAAACTCAAACCCCTAATAGGTTAAAAAACAAGGAAAAAAAGGTAAATAAAATCAATTACATACATGCGATCATTTAATGAGTCCTTCATATCCTAGAGTATATATTTTGTTTTCTTCTTGTTGAAAGGTTGGTGGATGTGGGTGGCCAAAATTGGTTGCCGGTGGTTCGGTGTAAGCAATTGGCTTTTTTGTCGACAAGGAGGAATTTGATGTTGATTTGAAAATTGCATTTTTTGGCATTTATAAACGTCGCCATAGGGCATTTGCCAATAGGAGGAACATAAATGGTTGTTGGTTTTTCGAAGGAGAGAGTGTTTGGAATGGAAGGGGATGTGGATTTGAGGAAGAAGGTGGAGGCATGATTGGTAGATATGTAAGTTGCAGCCTCGGAGTTAGAGTAGTTGAACTCTGGCGGCCTCAACCATTGACAACATCGGGAGCAAAAAGTCACTTCTCCATTAATTGTTTTCCCCTCTTCGTTGTAGAACAATGGGTGTTAGTGTGGACGATTTACGAAATAAAATAAAGAAGATCAATATAAAAGATTTAGATGAATAGTTTAAAAATGGAGATAGTGAGAGTGAGAGTGAGAAATCAGTGGAGATTTAAAAAATGCATAAATCTAGGAGATTTAGATGTGAAATGGAAGTGAGAGAATACTGAGATTTTTTTTTACGAAATCTTGTTGTTGGGATGGGCTGACAATAGACAATACTATACACCAGGGGTAGGATGGGCAATTAATTTTATTCATTATCTTCTCTATAATTACGGTAGACATAATCCTAAATATGAAACATTTTTATCCATTTTTCATTATAGCTATTTATTTTTAGACATTACTTACCATTTTCCTTATTTTTTTTATTCTTTAGGCCCAATCATTTGTTATTAAAAAGAAGGCCCAATCATTTGAGTTCTTGGAAAAATTCAATTTTGACTCCCAAACTTTTTAAACTGGATCCCAAACGACTCTCCAAACGATCTAAACTTGTCATATGTTACATCAATTTTCACCCTACATTTTCAATTTCATCAAATTAGACCTCAAACTTAGACAATGTTGCAATTTTTACCCAATATTCAATTTTCACTAATTCATCAACCAATTTTAACAAAAAGTAATGTAAAAATATCTATAAATTCAGTAATTTCAATAAAATGAAGTTTTGCACAAAATTAAGTTTGATCAATGCACAAATTCACCATTGAATAACCTTTACAAAATTCACAAATTTCAAAAAACAAAACTTAGCTCTAATGTCATTTTTCTTTGAAATCTTATCAATTTTGTACCATACATATGTTTTAAAATCCATTGAATGCATATGAAAATACTGTTTTGGTTAAATTACAAATTTGGTCCCTACATTGAGACTATTATGAGGGCTTTATCAAATCATAAAGACTATTTATGAGGTTTTATCAAACAATAAGAATGGAATTCTAACTTTCTCCAAACCATAGGGGCCAAATTTATAATTTAACTTACTTTTTTAATGATATTTCAAAGGAAAACTAATTAAAGGGTTAAAATTGCAACGCTTTTTAAAGTTTATGGTTAATATTGCAACCCTTATCTAAGTTTAGGGTGCAACTTGATAAAATTGAAAGTTTAAGGTAAAAATTGATACAACATGACGGGGTAAAACTTGATTTTTTTTCCTAAATTTTATTAGGTTAAATTACAAGTTTAGTCCTTAAACTTTAAAGTTTATGTTTAATTTAAAAAGTGTCTAATAGGTCCTTAATATTTAATTTTTGTGTTCAATAGCTCCATGAATTTTCAATTTTGTGTCTAATAGGTCCTTAACTTATTTGATCTTTTTTAAAATTCATAGACTTAATAGACATAAAATTAAAAGTTTAGGATCTCATTAAACATAAAATTCAATTGTATATCTAATAAATTAGTTAATTTTTAAAAATTCTAAATATTTTAGGGACATATTAGACAAAAAATTGAAAGTTTTGGGACACTTTAAGCATTTTTAAAGTTCAGGGACCTATTAGACACTTTTTAAAGTTTATGAATCCAATAGAAACAAATCTAAAAATTCAGGGACTAAACTTATAATTTAACCATGTTATTAATTTGATTACATAGTTTCAAGTTTCAACAATCTTTTTCTAAAATAAACTATGTCAATATATGTTGTTGCCAAATTTTGGACAGGAGAAATATCACCTGACCTCCACGTGACAACGACGGTGAATTTGTATTCTTGGGGGAAGAACGCGGCCTGCAAGACAAGAAAAACCTGGACACCGGTGTGGTGTAGACCACACAGGCTCCGATGCTTAAGTCAGAGAGAGTTTTGAGAGTTATAGAAGAGTGTTATAAGCTTGAATGAACTTACCTTGCTCTTCCCCTGAGGGAGAGCTTAAATAGCTTCCTTCCTAAGGTTTTTCGTGGGTTTCCGTCTTCGAATGGGGAAAGGAAAGATCGAATTGGGCTGAACCGAGGGCACACGAGCCATAAGGGACCGAGGCAAGGCCCAAAATTGGGCCTTGCCAAACTGGTCGGCCTCGGCCTCGGCCGAGGCCGACCAAGGGCTTGGGCTTCGGCCCAAGCCCGTTTCTTCGTCCCTTCTCGTCCTGGGTCGGTCTCCTGTCGGTTTCGGTCCGTTTTGACTTCGTATGAGGCTTCTTTCCTTGTTTGGCCCTTCACTGCAGCCCTTCAGCTAGCTCAATCTAGTTAGGATTCGAGATTAGGAGCGCGTGGAGTAATTGCATGGAGCCTGACTTGGGAGTAACATATTAAGTTTTGGAGTCATTGTTGACATTTCGAGGTCTGCCTCGAATTATCTCTAGTTATTGCTGTCCATCCTTACAAGGATATTCAGTCTTCTAGAGTGTCGGTTTCTCCATTTTCCAGTAGGAATTTTAGAGTTCCATGACGCTTATCTTGCGTCTTGTTTTCTCCATTTTCTATAGGAATTTTAGGGTTCCGTGACGCTTATTTTGCGTCCCAGATCATCCCCAGGATTGCCGTCTAACCCCGTAGGTCGGTCTCTTCCTGGTGGGTAAGATTCTCCTCTGGATGTGTGTTCGTCCACATCCTGGAGAAAATTTAAGGCTCCAAGGTTCTCCTTGGATCATCCCAAGATTGTCGTTCAACCCCGTAGGGAACATTTCGATCTTTCTTGGGGGCTAAGACTCTCATCTGGATTCGCGATCTGTGCCGTTTTTCTGGAGAGAATATATAAATTCGAGGGCGTCCTCAAATTTAAGTGTGATTGCCATCAAACCCCGTAGGGGCCCCGTAGGGACTATTCTGGACTTCCCGACCTCCCGTATGAGGGAATTTTGGCTATCTTGTAGCCGTGTAGCTTCATTACCTCCTGCTGGAGGAATTCTTGGCTATTCTGTAGCCTTGTAGCTTCTCGCTTTTCGTAAGCGTTTTTGGAACAACTGTAGCTTCATTTCAAGTTGATACCGTGAGAGGAGTAGAGGAGATAAGCAATGGAGTGAGCATCGGGGGCAGGAGGTCTGGTCGGCCGGGCTGGTCGGCCGAGGCTTCCTTGGTGCTTCTGCTTGGCCTCCTTGCACGTCGGTACTTTTTTTTTTGTGTACAACTTTTCCTCGGTCTTACCATCATCTTCTTCATTTTTTCTAGGAGCTAGCTTATCCTGGTCTTTCTCTTGTTAGTCAAGAGAATTTAATTAGAATCGGTTTTATTCCACCCCTTCTTCTGAAAGGTTGGATTTAACCTCAAATTCTTCTTATAATCATTGTGCTTGGGAGATGTTGGTTTTGGCCAAGGTGGTTGGCCTCGGCCACGTTTGTCAGACCTCAGTTCCTCTGCTTTAACTTTTGTCTCACGTGTTTTCGTTAACTCATGATTTCGTTGCTTTTGTTTTTTAGATATGCCTCCACGATCTACTTCTTTGCTTGAAGCTCAAAGGCAAGAGAAGAAGAAAAAGGCCACAGGAGGAGTTCAAGGACTTAGATTATGGGGTCATTCGAGAAGATTATGCTTCTTTCAAGAAAGATCCCTTTGCATTCCATGATTTAGATTATGTTGGACATGCTCGGCCTCGGCCTTGGAGGTCGGCCTCGGCCTCGATTTTTCTCCAATTCTTGACTTTTCTGCTTCATTTTGTGTAGCTTCGGCCTTTTGTTCAATTAGAGATTCATATCTCTTTAGTAGCTTCTGCCTTTTGTTTATCAAAGAGGCATATCTCCTATGTAGCTTCAACGCTTTTGTTTTATATCCCCTTAGTAGCCCCCTACTCAAGTAGGAGTTTCTTGGTTGAACTCATGCTTGAGTGACACAACTTGTAGTTTGAAAATTTAATTCTATTGCTAATAAAATTTGAATTTTACATAATTTTGCAAAAATTAAAAAAAAATGCAATACTAACTCAGATAGAAAGTAAAAATAAGCCCCCTAGTAGTCCATAGGGATGTGGTCGGCCTCGGCCTCCCTTTTGGCCTCGGCTTCGGCCTCGGCCTTAGGCTTGCCGATGTATGCTTCCTGCTCGTTTCTTGATTTTTTGACCTCTTTGAGTGCTGTGAAGTAACACTCGCTTGAAGTTTTTTGCTCTCCTTTTACTATTCCTACTCCATTCAAAGTAGGAAATTTTAGTAGCTGATGATAGGTGGAGGCTACTGCCTTCAGTTGATGGAGTGTTGGTCTTCCTAATATGGCATTGTAAGCTGACGTGCATTCTACTACCAATAAGTTAATCATCTTAGTAGTTGTATTCAGTCCATCCCCAAAGGTGACTGGAAGTTCAATGCTGCCTTCAGGAGTAACTCTTTCTCCCCCAAATCCAACCAAGGGAGTCAGATTCTCCTTTAGTAGCCCCCTCTCTAACCTCATTGCTTTGAAGGCAGCCAGAGAGAGAACATCAGCTGAACTTCCTCCATCTATGAAGATTCTGTGAACCTTCACATTGGCCATAGTCAGGGTAACCACCAGAGCATCGTTATGGGGCTGATGGATGACCTTAGCTTCAGCCTCTGTGAATTCTAAGGCTTGGTTCACAGTTTCAGAATGGACCGAATACATACCTCGATAATCTGAGTCGTGTCTGGCCTCGCGAGCAATTGCTTTCCTTTTCCTGCTGGATTCTCCTCCTGCAGGTCCCCCAAGTATGGTTCTAATCTCACGTGGGGGTCCTTCATCGGGTCGGCCTCGGCCTCCTTCTGGTCGGCCTCGGCCATCCTCTGGTCGGCCTCGGCCATCTTTGACATATTCTTTCAGATACCCTTCTCTGATCAGGTTTTTGATTTCGTCTCGTAGCTGATAGCAATTATGAGTAGCATGACCATGATCTCGGTGAAAGAAACAGTATTTGTCTTTTTCCAGCTGGAGTTCGCATCTTATCTGGAAATTTCACCAAATTCAAGTGGCGAATGTCCATCAAGATCTGCTCAGGAGGGAGAGTTGTGGAGGTATACCTTTCGAACCGTTGGCCGGGGACGACCTTAGGGTCTGGTCGGCCTCGGCCTCTTTCCTCGACCCTTATTCTCTTCGAACTGGAAAAATTGTTGTCCCGAGCTCTATCTTGGTCTGCGTATCTGTTGCTTCTTTCACGATCAAATGTAGCTTCTTTCGATCGTATCAGCTCCTCAGCACTCATATACTTTTGAGCCCTGGTTATGAATTCAACATAGGAAGTCGGTTCTTTCTTGCCAATCGATCTAAGCAAGCCTTTATCTTGTAGGCCTGCAACAATGGCGATCAGGGCAGTCGTATCTGTGAATCCTTCAACTTGCAGCGTTTCCTTGTTGAAGCGCGAGACATAATCACGTAAGGTCTCTTTTGGCCCTTGCTTTATGGTGAGCAAGTGCATCTAAGGCTTACGCTGATCTCGGCCTCCCAAGAATTGCGTTACAAATGCTCTTGCCAGTTCTTTGAAGGAACCAATGGACTTCCTCTTTAGCTTCCTATACCATTCTCTGGCTGGTCCTGTGAGTGTAGAAGAGAATGCCCTGCATTTGATCGCCTCTGAAACTCCATAAAGTTCCATCTGTGCTCGGTAGGTATCCAGATGTTCAACAGGATCAGTATTGCCATCGTATGAGGTGATGGTTGGCACTTTGAACTTCTTAGGAACTTTCTGTCTCATGATCTCATCAGTGAAAGGGGGATCGACTTGCTCGATGAGAGCTTCGAGATCCCACCTCTCGATTTGACGAGTTCTAAGAACGTTCCCTTGAAGGTCTCCAAACTCCTTTTGGATCTTCAGAATGTCTGATTTCCATGGAGGACTTTGGTTTCATGCATCATACCTTAATTTAATCTCCTCGGCCTCGGCCTGTATCTGGTCGGCCTCGGCCTTGAGTTGTAGCTTCCTCTTCAATTCGATCAGACTTCTCAAGTCCGATGTTGCTTCAATATTCTCGTCGATCGTCGCTTCAACTTTACCTGGTCGGCCTCGGCCATCAACCTGGGAGACGATATGCACAACAGATTTCAACTTACCTGCCTTACTCGTCTGGCTTTTGACCGAGGGTTGACGTGGCTTGTTGTTTCCTCCAAGGATCAGCTTCTCGGTTGGCTTTTGGGTATGAGATTTTGATTCTCCATCCCCTCAACCACCTTCGCTTTTCCTTTTCGTGGGTCTGGTATGAGAGGTGGTTCCTCCTCCTGTTTTTCTCTCTTCTGATGATCTTGGTTTTCCAGTTTTTCCAAGATTTTCAGAAGATATTTGTCCATGTTGTCGACCTTTTTCTTCAGTTCGGCAATCTCCTCTTCTGGTCGGCCTGTGTCAGGACGAGCCCGAGGAGGAGAAACCTCTCTCGTACGTCTCGGTGACGATCCTGATCGGAGTCGTCTCCATCTTCATTCCAGTGTTTGTTTTCTGGAGTTCTACTCATCTTCTCGTAGGATTGACTTAGGCACGAGGTTTTTCCAGCAAGCGTTGTCGTTTCCCACAGACGGCGCCAACTGTTGTTGCCAAATTTTGGACAGGAGAAATATCACCTGACCTCCACGTGACAACGACGGTGAATTTGTATTCTTGGGGGAAGAACGCGGCCTGCAAGACAAGAAAAACCTGGACACCGGTGTGGTGTAGACCACACAGGCTCCGATGCTTAAGTCAGAGAGAGTTTTGAGAGTTATAGGAGAGAGTTGTAAGCTTGAATGAACTTACCTTGCTCTTCCCCTGAGGGAGAGCTTAAATAGCTTCCTTCCTAGAGTTTTTCGTGGGTTTCCATCTTCGAATGGGGAAAGGAAAGATCGAATTGGGCTGAACCGAGGGCACACGAGCCATAAGGGACCGAGGCAAGGCCCAAAATTGGGCCTTGCCAAACTGGTCGGCCTCGGCCTCGGACGAGGCTGACCACGGGCTTGGGCTTCGGCCCAAGCCAGTTTCTTCGTCCCTTCTCGTCCTGGGTCGGTCTCCTGTCGGTTTCGGTCCGTTTTGACTTCGTATGGGGCTTCTTTCCTTGTTTGACCCTTCACTGCAGCCCTTCAGCTAGCCCATTCTTGTTGGTCCAATTTCACCCATAACAATATATACTAATGTTAGAATCTACAAACATGCCACTAATAATTATAAAATTTATATATTTAATTTAACTCAGAGAATAGCATTTAAAAAGTTAAAATATGAAATATTTTTTTTGACAATATTATCCTTAATTTTAAAAATAATACTTAAATTGACCTTACTTATAAAATTGTTGTTGTTGTTTTTGAGAAATGACCCTACTAAATTGTTTTAAACTTAAAAAATGGACTAATAAAAAAGCAAGTTCTACCCCACCCGTAGGTACATTAAGTTTCTACCTTTAAAAAAAAATTATTATATTTTTTAGAATTTTTTTATCACTTATTATTATTTAATTAAAATATATGCAACAAAATTGACATTAATTGTTTGACATCTTTAAAAATTAAAAATGAATTATTATATAGTTCATGTTGTAATTCTACCACCAATTATTTAATAGTTAAATTGATGTAAACGTTTTTTTTATTTGAGTTCAATATGTAGAGTATTGGAGAATTCAAATCTCTAACCTTTTGATTAAAGAAATGTCTTAACTATGAGTTGTTCTCAAGTTGACAATAATTGACCTGAACTTGAATCTATATATATATATGCACTAACGTGGATATGTATTAAGACCAGATCTGCACCTAAAAGGAAAAAAAAAAGATAGTCAACGTAGTTATTAGGTTTTATATGTGAATCAATTGAAGTGCTTTTTTTCACCTTAATGTGGTTGATTCCCCACCAATAAGAAAAGGGGAAACAAGATAGATTTTTTTTTTCCTTTTTGACAAAAAGATAGAAAGTTGACGATAGGATAACAAAATAAGCAAAGTGAGTGTGTTTTTTTAAAAATTTATTTTTGTAATTTTTTATACTTCTATAATCATTTTCAAAGTTAAATTGTAAATTTAGTTCATAAACTTTAATTGTTATGTCAATTCAACACTTAAATTTTAATGCCATAAATTTTTGTCGGTGACACCATTGCTTTTAAATGTTAATGCAACACTCCAATTAGACTGATAAATGATGTTTTGACCTGACATGGTACTAGAGAGCAAGCTAGTTAGATTAATAAATCCTTTTTATGGAAAATTAGTAAACTTACAAAAAAAAAAAGTAGTGAATAACAATAGCCAGAGATCAAGACACAACAGAAAGAGTACTAATTAACCAATGTGCAACCAAGGTTGAGGGAAGGAAAATAAAACCAACAACTAACATTAAAACCCAAGTAAAATTGACAAAAAAAAAAACAAAAAAAAAAAAACAATTACCATGAGAATGCTCACCATTGGAAAAAATCTACTAAAACCCTCCAATCTTATCTCCTTAAAGAAACACAGCCAATTAGAAGCTGTATGTATATATCCATGTAGTTGTTATGATAAATTCACATATTGTTTATTCATCAAATCTTTGGGGATGCTTCGAGACCCATACTTTTTCTTAGGGTCTTTAATTAAGACGAGATTTCAAAATGTTCAAACACCAAACACAATACCTATATTTTATGGCTTCCAAGACGATACACACAAAGATATCAAAATTCACACATAAACATGCAACGTCACATAATTAAGGAGGGGATCAACAACATCAACCCTAGCTAGCTCCACACACACATACATGAACATGAGCAATAAAAAAACGTTTGTTATTAAATTTCCGTCGACATGTTGACATTTCCATCAATATTTCCACATATTCATGGGTTCGACATCGACATAAGGGAGAATCGACATTTCCACTATACCGTACAAAATTGATGAAATATTAAAAAAAATAGCAAAAAAATGTAACTTAATGTGAATATAATATATTATAACAAGTATTTTAACTCATTTAAAAAGTGTAAAATGTTCATTTAGTAATTTAAATATTTTTTTTGAATTTTTTGTTTTTAAAATTTTTCCAAAAATATCCATCGATATCGATATTTTCATCAAAATTTCCATAAAATTGAGACTTTGACATTTCCGTCGACATTGACATTTTAAACCTTGGCCACAACACACTAAAGACCCTTCGAGATCCAAAGAAATTCAATCCAAAATAGAAACATCTCCTACTAAATTTGAACGGTTTAATTTGGGGAACGAAACTTATAGAGAGGATCAAAGGTTTTTTTTTTCTTCAAATATGTTAGGAAGGATACATTCTCCAACACCCATTCTCGAGAAGTCACCATGCTAAAATAATATGTTCATTCTCCATCCATGAAATTATTAAGAACTTTCAACACTCAGACCCAATAATTTGTCAAGAAATTATTGGGTTTTCTATAAGCACTTTTAGAAAAATTAATAATTTAAAATGAGTTTAGTATAATTTGTCAAGGAATTATCAAAATTGTTTTCTAAAAAACTCTTAATAAATAAAATGCACTTTAAAAAAATGGCGTAATATAAAATCTATTTTTGAAAAAATACTTGAGAGATGGATTATTAAAAAATATGACTTTAAATTAAAGTGATTAACTAAAAGTCTTTCAAATAAATAATTAGAAAAAAAATATTTATAATTAATAGAATCAAAAAATGGATAAGTACAATTACAAAAATATTATTTAAATTACTTTTTTAAAAAAGGTAGGATTTAAAAACATTTTTAACCAACCTAACACCTTAGCAACCATCAAACACAAGATAGAAAGAAAAACTTAAGCAATTTCCCAGTATATATGTATATAATATGTGGTCTCCAACCTCTTTTTTCCCTTTTCAATAACTTTTATATGTATTAATTTTTTTTTAAAAAAAAGGTTAATTAACTTTTATAGAAAAATTAAAATTTTATCTCTAGTATGTTGTATCAATTTTCACTTTCAACTTTCAATGTCATTAAATTGGATAATAGACTTAGTTAATTGTTGCAATTTTTATCCTCTCTTCAATTTTGAATTAATTCACCAACTAATTTTAATGAAAAGAAATGTGAAAATCTTTATAAAATCACTAATTTCAATAATATCAAGTTTTGCATAAATTTAAGTTTGATTAATGTACAAATTAACGATTGAATAACTCTTCCAAAACTCACAAATTTTAACAAAATGGTAGTTCTAATGTCGTTTCTTCCTTGAATTCTTATCAATTTTGTACCATGCATATGTTTTATACTTCATTGAAAACATATGATAATACTATTTTTTTATCTATAATTCTTTAAACTATTATTTTATTTTATTTTTAGCAAAAAACACTTTTGGTCTCTAGGATTTAAACTAGTTTCTATTTGGTTCTTAGATTTTAGAAACTAACAGTAGTAGTTTTTTATATTTGAACTTAGTTTATATTTGATTCCATGAGATCTCAAAGAGTGACATATTTGGTCCCAAATTTTGAATTTGATTTTAATTAGTCCTTAAAATTTGAAAATAATTTCTAAAAGATCTCCAAGTAGAGTTGACTGTTAGTTGATATAATGGAATGATGTTGTTGGCTTCTAAGACGTTATCAAAATTTGACCTCAAAACTATATTATCTGGATCTGCCCCTGGCAATGTGCACACAACAAATCAAAAACACTTGACAATGAATCATAACATGGTTGACCAAACCTAACACCTCAGCTACAATAACCCCCTGCCCATTGATTAAAGTAATGAAAACAAACCATTGGCTATGCCAAACCATGAATGCACGAATACAACATTGTGGTCGACATAACCATGAATGCAACTTTGTAATCCTAGCGTCGCTAATAAGTAACGGTGTTTGCAATAAAGATTTCTTGGTAGGGAAGCGAGTTGAAACTGAAAACTAGAAAAATTGAAGCCCCGTTTGATAACCATTTAATTTTTTATTTTTTATTCTTAAAAATATAACTTTGTTAATGAGTTTCTTTGTTTTGATATCAACTTTGTAAACTTATTTTGAAAATTCAAGTCAAGTTTTAAAATTTTTTTTTTTAAAAAAAAAAAGAAGTTTTTTAAAACTTATTTTTCTAGAATATTTGACTAGAAATTTAAATATTTGTTAAGAGAGGTGAAAATTATAGTGAAACAAGGAAACGAGCATAATTTTAAAAAGCATAAAAAAAGAATGGTTATTAAATAGTGCTTGAGAAATTGAGAAATGGTTGGTTGGTTTAGTTTGGGATAATTGTTTATTTAAGTTCATTGTCGGTTTGTGTTTTTTTTTAAACCAACATGTTGATTCCACATTGGTTTTGACAAGAAACTACCACAACCCAAACAACTAATTACGACTCCTAAAGCCCATTTGATTTAAAGTTTTATAAATACTCATGGATAAATAAATGACTGAAAATAATGTTTCAAAATAAGATTGTTGGAAATAAAAAGTTATGTGTTTGATTCTCATAAAAATATTATTAGAATTTTATAAGAACAAATTATGTTTGTATTTATTTTATGGAATTAATCATACCAATTTTATATAAATTTAATAGATTAATTAATAAAATAATACAAATCATTTCAATTAATAAAAATTAATTAATTAATAATCAAAGATAATTTTAATTGAATAATTAATTATAAGTATTGAAAAATTAATACTTATACTAAATTAACTTAATTAATTATTATTTTTAATAAATATCCTTAATTACATTAATTTAATATATTTGTATCCCTAAAATTTATTATAATGGAGTATTGAATTAAGTATAGTTAATTATTATTAATTACTAATGTAATTTAAATTTAGTTAAATCAATTAATTTTAAATAAGTAATATAAAGAAATATATTTTAATAAACAATATACGAAAAAGAAGACAAGGAAAAGAGAGAAAAAGATATTATGTGAATAATGAATCTTAATATATAAGAAATACTTCAAAAATGTTTTATAATTATGATATGTTAATAATAAATGAACTACACAAAAATAATTCTAAGAAATAATTAATTGGTTATAAATAAATAATAAGTAATTAATTATAATTATGGAAAAATAAATTTTTGTACTAACTTAATTTAACTAATTAAATATATTTTAATTTAACTAATATATTGAAAAATAATTTTAATTTTGAACATCTACTCTTTCCTTTTGTAGTTAGAAATTGAAACTTTCATACCTTATATTTGTTGTACTGAACAAATTGTCAATGTCAATGAAAATATTGGAGTCTCAATTTTATGAAAATATCGATAAAATGTCTATAAATGTTTTTAGAAAAATTTATAAATACAAATAAAAAATCATAAAACATAATTAAATTATCCATAATTGTGAAAATTACACCTTTCGGCTTCATCCATGCTCCATATGAACCGTATCAGAGTTGAATGTTAGAATCTGTACATTGTACTTCCCCCAAAGCAAATTCCCACCGGAGGATGGTCGTATAATTTCATACGTCGCCGGCAGATTTGAGTTTACTCGATGACGGAAATCAAGGCCATCGGAGTAGTCGGCGGCGGCCAAATGGGCTCCGGAATTGCCCAACTCGCCGCCACACACGGCCACGATGTTTGGCTAATCGATTCAGACCCTGCCGCTCTCGCTAAAGCAACCAAATCCATTTCTTCCTCAATCCAACGCCTAGTCTCCAGAAACCTTCTCTCTCGAGTAAGAATCCTTACCATTGATTGCTTCGCCTAGTTCGATAGAAGCATTTTCTCTTCATTTATCTGTACTTCCAGATCACTACCTGAGAATAACTCATTTGATATGTGTACTATGGTCAAGGAACGGAACCCTGATGATTTTGTTGAATCTAATCTAAGTGGCAGTCTTATTAAATGTGCTTTCTGATTAGTTTCGACTGGAGGGCTTTGAGTGTCATTCGATGCTTCAGCTATTTTACCTTTGAATTATCATTTATTAGAAGTTTTGTGTTGTTTATTTCATATGGTTGTTTTTATCTATAAGCTCTTTGCAGATCAATTGCAGAGAGTCACAAGTGTTAATGATTAGGGTGCAAAATGCAGGATTTAGTATTATTTGGTTGTTTGCTTATGAACAATCTATGGGATTAAGAGGTTGCAGTCTCTTGGTCTCTATCAATACCCTTTCTACTAAAGGATAATACTGATCCACTGCTTTAGGTGAAAGAAAACGAGAGAATCCTTTCCATATTCCATGTCTCTGCAGAGAAGCTTGTGATATTGTTGTCCAAAGAATCTCGATCCTGCCATGACAATTGAACGTTTGGATGCCAGTGGTAGTACCAAACATGACAAATAGTGGGGTCTTGAGCCAAAGCTTGGCTAAATCCACTTGATATTTTGAAAATAGGTCAATGATTGAACTTGAAAATAGACTCATTCGAATGACATAAGATCTTAGGGGAATTGGATTTGATTGGAGGGAGCAAATGAAACAACAGTGGACTTTGATTAGCTTCTCTTGAGCTTATGAAGAAGCCACAAGATGATGCATTGGACCCAAACCACTTTATTTAGCTCTTCAATTTTTGCATCGAACAGTCACAACTTACAATAGCCATGATTATTTTTAAATAAATCTTTAGAGGAAAGGTTTTAGAAGTGGAGAATGGTAAAGCCTCAGTACATTTTTTCTGAGTTAGCATCCTTTTCATTTTCTGTGGCTATAAAAGGAATGTAAGTGAGAGGAAAGTTTATAGCCAGCTACTGCAATAATATGATTCTAGTAATAGCAAATGAGTGGAGTGACTAGAATGAATAAAATGACGGGATCTTTCATGATTAGCTGAAACTCCAACAAATATGCTGAAATATTGTCTTGGGCAAGCTAAAAAAGTAAAGTGACTATGAGGTTGGAGGTTCAACTCGTGGTGGTGGCTACCTATCTAGGATAGTAAAATCCTATGATTTCTCTAACAACCAAATGTTGTAGGGTTAGGTGATTGTCATATGTGAGATTAATTAAACTATGTGTAAGTTGGCTTAGATACTCACGATATTAAAATATGTGTGTGTATACTGATTAGTGATTACAAGTCATTTTTTTATCGAATTTACTTGGGATATATTAGTAGAGTGAGTTTTCTGACAAGCTGGTTTAGCATAAAGGTGGCTATAAATTATGTGAGTTAGGGAGGATGAGGGGGTTTAGCAAGTATTTGGGTAGAGTGTGAGATATAGAATTAAGCCTCTTGGCATGTTCAGTTTGTCTTTGTATTTCTCTCTCTTTTATTAATAATACCAATAGCATATCTCTATTAATGCTCTTTTCAAATTCTGGTTCGTATTATGTATCATCCCCATTGAGCACTGTTTGATCCGTACAGTTAAACTCAGTTGCTTGCTAAGTATTGACATTGATTATGGAAAGGTTGACATACAACTCTATAACAGAGAAGTTCTACCGTCCAAATGAACTTCTCTGTTACTCTATTTTAAGTTCTGCCATCCAAATGTAGACATGTAATCAGCTTGTTAAATCCACTTAACAGGAAGTTGGTGACAATGCTCTTCAACGTTTGAAGTTTTCAACTGATTTGAAAGAGCTTCATTCAGCAGATGTCATCATCGAAGCTATCGTAGAATCAGAAGATGTTAAAAGAAGGCTATTTCTTGATTTAGATAAGATTGCAAAACGGTCTGCAATTCTAGCTTCTAATACAAGTTCCATACCAATTACTCGCTTAGCATCAGCAACCACACGTCCTGAGCAGGTTTGACTCTTCCCCCTTGTGTGTATGAATGCCGATACATAATCATTAATCTTATGCATCAAACTTCTGTTTTTTCTTTTAAAGTGTCATTTATAGGTAGTTTTACTAGCTAGGCATGTGGTTTGGTAAATAAAATATGTCGGCCCCGTTTGATAACCATTTGGTTTTTGGTTTTTGAAAATTAAGCTTGTTTTCTCCCAATTTCTCTACAATGGTTTTCATCTCCCTTAGTGAAGCATTTGAATTCTTAGCTAAATTCTAAAAACAAAAACAAGTTTTTGAAAACTATTTTTTTTAGTTTTCAAAACATGGCTTGGTTTTTGAAAACATAGGTAAAAAGTAGATAACAAAATAAGTATATACATAAGTGAGAGTAGTATTTATAGGCTTAATTTTCAAAAACCAAATGGTTATCAAACGGGGTCGTCATTATGTGGTTTTGGCATTCATTAAAGGAAACTGCAACCAAGAAATAGATTACTTGTGATTATAGAGCTGCCAGTGAAACATTTGATGCCATTGCAGGTTATTGGCATGCATTTCATGAACCCCCCACCTATAATGAAGTTAGTTGAGATTGTTCGAGGCGCAGATACATCCAATGAAACATTTGGTGCCATAAAAATCTTGGCAGAGAGGTGATTCACTTCATCAATTGCTCTTAAATTCACCTTCGTCCATCCTTCACCATCAGCTTTTGTCTTTTCTAGTAACAGGGGACTAAGTGCACTTAATACATGAGTTGGTTAAGTGTAGCCATTATAAGCAACTCTCTCTATTTCAATGTCTTCATACCTCAAATGAATATGTGCCGATATTGATGTCGTTCTATGATGAATGAGTAATAGTTTTTACTTTCTTTGCAGGCTTGGCAAAAAAGTGATATGCTCTCAGGACTACTCTGGCTTCATTGTGAACAGAATCCTAATGCCAATGATTAATGAGGCGTTTTTCGCTCTCTACACGGGAGTGGCAACGAAGGAAGACATCGACACGGGAATGAAGCTAGGAACAAATCATCCCATGGGTCCCTTGGAGCTTGCGGACTTCATTGGTTTGGATGTTTGTTTATCAATCATGAAGGTTCTTCACTCTGGACTTGGTGACGATAAATATGCTCCCTGCCCTCTTCTCGTGCAGTATGTCGATGCTGGTCGCGTTGGAAGAAAGCGAGGAATAGGCGTATACGATTACCGTAAGTTAACACAACCAGAAAAATCTAAGTCTCGACTTTGAACCATTCAAGTCTGTAAGATATGTAACATGCCTGATCCTGCTCTATATGATCTTATGTTGTCTCAATAAACTCCTACTGCATTCACTGTTTCCATGCAGGTTTCTTTGTAAGGCACTCTTGGCTTTCCTATTTGTTCTCTACCAATTAGCTCTGTGAAATTTACTGATAAACTAAACTCTTCTAGCCATCTAAATTGGTTCAGTTAATTTCTTTGATTTGATTGGTTTTAGAGTCTTAGACTTGAACCCTAATCATTTAAATCTGAACTTTTGATTCCTAAGGGTGCATTTGGCTGGTGATCTAAGAACATAAATTTAAAAACAAGAGATTGAATGAAAATTAGAACTGTATTTCATGTTTTCATTGGTAGCAGATTTAAAAACTGGATTTCAATTTAACAATTGTTTAAAATGTATTTGATAATATATTTATAAACTATAAAAATAGTTCTAGTTACCAACTAAATACTAGGTTGAATCTCAACTATTATTAATTAATTTATGAACATGTTTTATGTGATAAATTTTGTATAATTATTATTTCACAATTCATATAATTTATAGTATATTATATTATACATATTTTAATTTAACAAAAATGAAATGATTTTATAACATGAAGTATTGTATTTATCAAAGTTGTTACTTTTCTAAATGTAATTCTACATTTTAAATTTTCAAATTTCATATTCAAAATTTGGATACACTAAAATGTTGTTTAGAATTTCCACTACTTTGGATCACAAAATCCAAAAGTAATTTTCATAAACAAATTTGTCGAATGCATATTCGCTAAATCCATTGGATTCAGTGATCTAAAACATAAAACAGAATCTAAATTGCATACCACACAGGTCCCAAATTTTCAAAATTATTTTGTTTCGATTTCTAAATTCTTAGATGTACATTTTGCATCTCTCTTGTTCTATTTTATTCTCTAAACTTTTTCACACAAAAAAAAAAAAAAAAAAAAAAAAAAAAAAAAAAAAAACTAGTTTAGACTTTGTTGTTGAACCCATTTTGAAACTAGACATCACATCTAGTGTGTGGATTTAAATACTTGTCTACATGGATATTGATTATAAAGTTGAGTAACTAAAATAAAATATTTAAAAAATCACATGCTAAAGTAGAATATTAAAATGAAATAGGTATGAAAGTTTAATGATTTGATTTAAATTGTCAAGAAGAAAATGACGTGATTTAAAACTTCTTTGTCTCATATTTAGCATGATAATTTTGATAAATGATGGTACAAGATTTTTATGTTACATTTAATGCTTCATTAATTCGATTAGATCATATATTATATTTAAAAATTAATGATTTGATTTAAATTGTCAAGAAGAAAATGACGTGATTTAAAACTTCGTTGGCACATATTTAGCATGATAATTTTGATAAATGATGGTACAAGATTTTTATGTTACATTTAATGCTTCATTAATTCGATTAGATCATATATTATATTTGAAAATTAAATTTTCTATTTTTGCAAAAACATCATCCATAAATTGTAGTTGGTGAGATCTATAAGCCTTTTTAAATCCTCATAATTTAATTTTTATTATTTCTTTAATTTATAGGCAAACAAATTAGGGAGCGTTTAGCCGATGGTTTTGGATTCCAAATCCAAAACTATATTTGCCCCAAGGTATTTCAAAACCTTTGGTTTTGAAACACTACCTCATGGGTTATAACAGTGTAACTCTATGGGGTTTGTCCCATGTTTTCCTCTTCCATTTCTGGCGACCACTTCGACAACAACTCCGATGACAACTCCGACGACCACCCAACAATGACAACTTCGACGACCACACCGCGACCCGATCACCGTTGACGACTACCTCCGACGATTACTCAGATGACAATTCTAGAGACTAGTCTGACGACCACCCTAAAAACCCGACCACCCCGATGACCTAACTACTCCGGTAACCACACTTGCCCACAACCACCGCCCACGACTGACACACCCCGTTCCAGATCACCCTAACCCACCTAGAACGTGGCATGCCGACAAACAATCTCAACTATAAATGAAACCCATAGTCCTACTTAGCAATACAAAACATGTTTTGGAAATAATAGGTGGCTAGCAAAGGGTTTATTGAAATAAAGTCCACAAAATTTTGGCAAAGTTTCCCTAGAAAAATGGGAGAAACACACCTGAAAAATTTTAAACAATACACTCTCAAATAGAATATATATATATAGATTCATCTCCTTACCCAAAACCCTTCCAAATACATGATTCAGCATCACCCAACCATTCAAACGTAACTTTAGAAAGCCAAAATCATCGTTAACAATTTACAAATACTAAACCCAAGTCAACGTGAAACACAAAATGTGGTGCGCTCAAGCTCATATTAGCAACTCTGGTTACAAAAGATGCATTCAAGCATATGTACATACAAAAATGATATGCAATCTAGCAAGCCTAGTGGAAGATGTAAACTTCAGTAGGTTCACCTGAAACTCAAACGCTACCTGGTAGGAAAATGTAGGAGGAAAGAATGAGCTAAAAGGCTCAGTGAGTGGTAAGTTCATAAGAAAAAGAAACTTCCAAGAAAAACTCATTTACACAGTACGCATAATTCAAAACTCTATATAAATAAAACCAAATATAGTAAGATAAATCAAGAAAATTTATAGATTCTCAAGATTCCAAAAGCATAGTAAAATTCATATTAATATCTCTTAAATCCTAACGGCACACATAGAGATTATAACTCTAGAAACCATACCTCATGAAACTTAGCATTTGCCAATAGCAATATATACATATATAAAGAGAGAAAATATGTAGTTGCAACTCTTAAAAAAAAAAAAAAAAAACGTATGCATACGCCTGTCAAGCTCATCACTAAACCTGTACCCAAATTCCTATCCTATTGGCGTAGAGTAATCTTTATACGCACAGCAAGACAATCTCTATCATACTATGCATCGAGTAATTTCAAGGTACATAGCAGAGTAAATCTTTGTCATACGTGCACGTAAAACTGCCTCCAAAGGGCTAAGCACCCTAACACACGACCCAAAGCCTTTGTGTGTGCTAGAGTGGGTCCCAAAGACCTCTCTCTCTCTTAGTATACTATAGAAACACATTCACATAGCATACAAGTAATCACCGTGGGTACATAGATTTAGTAGTTTGAAAACCACTTTTAACATAAAACTCTTAATTCTCAAACTTTTTCTGAAAACCATACTCTTTCACTAAATCACTATCTCATAAACTTGAGAGATTTTAAAATAACACTAAACATGTGTAAATTCTCAAATAATAATCAAATTTCTCAATAATATAAAACATTTCCAAAGTCATATTTTCTCAATAAACATTACAACTCTTCTAATTTCTCAAATAACCATAAAATGTTTCAAATATATATCTAGAACGAAAATTCCAGCTAAAATCATAAGATTACTGAGAATTCATGAATATTTTTTCGAAAATCTCATAACAATTTCTCTAAAGTCTTACGAAATTATAGATTTCTTGAAATCTCATAATAATAACTAAATAACAAAAACATTTTGTAAAATAAACCACTCACACAACTATGGTCGATGACTCCCCGAATCATGAGCTATTCCAATTTCCGTGCAACCTAAAATTCCGATGGTCATATCACAAATTATACTCCAAAACATGTAATTAGGAACCAATTAAACACACATTAAACCAATTATTTTCCGATCTCTTACTTTTAGTCCAACTCCACATTACCCATTCTCTCTCCTCAATTAATAGCAAAGTACTTTTGTATTTTTTTTTTCTCCAATTAAATATTGTTTCCTTCCCTCACCTCATACTCCATTTTTCCGAAAATGATACATCATTTTTCCCAAATTTCATCCAACTCTCTAAATGGACCAACTCAATTCAAACTCTCTTTCTTCCTCATCATAAATTCACTTGTACTTCTTCACTATTCTCAATTATTTTAGAATTTCTTTTTCTCCTTCAATCACAAACTTCATCTTCCTCCTAC
Source organism: Trichosanthes truncata (assembly GCA_033996785.1). NCBI lineage: Eukaryota > Viridiplantae > Streptophyta > Magnoliopsida > Cucurbitales > Cucurbitaceae > Trichosanthes > Trichosanthes truncata. The sequence goes on from JAWPNB010000003.1 coordinate 82,577,316, forward strand.
ATCCTTTCTCTCTCTTCCTTTCTCTTTCTTCCAAATATTTTGTAAATTTTTCTTTTTCTCCATTTTAGTTCAACAAAAAGATAGTTTGTCATATAACATAAAAATCAAATTTCTCTTTTCTTTTTCTAAATCATTAGCTCCACAAAAGACGAACTCAAACGAACTACACCCCATTCTTTTCCTTTAAAGCACACCTAACCCGAACAATGGAGAAAGAAGGAAACCCACAAATAAAATTCAACCTTTTCCATGAAATTCTTAAGGTACTTACCAAATATGAAATCTTTATTCACAAATCACTTGCATCACCCCCAAGTTTCAAGTAATTGAAGCTTAATTTCTCAGATTGAACTTCTCCCTTCAAACCCTCACCTCTCTCCAATCTCACACTTTCCACCCTAATGAAGAGTGTTTAACTCTGTTTTCCTTCTTTCAAAACCAACCACACAAACCGCTCTCTTCCCTAAATCTTGACATCACACGAAACACCCACCTCACACCTTTTCTCTTTTTGACACGTTTTTATTCAAACATTATTTTTTTTTCCAAGCTTAACTCATGTAAGCTAATTCACACAACAACCAACAATACCAAAATCCCCACGTGGCTCTTCCTTATGAGACAATATATATATATATATATATATATATATATATATATATCCCAAAATAAAATGAAAGGGTAGAAAAGTCATTACAACGACCATCTGACAACAACTCCGGCGACCTCCCGACAACTACCATTGACAACCACTCCGAAAACCTGACTCCCTGAAAACCACCGCCGACAACCACCTAGTGACCACTCGATGATCCAACCACCCCAATGACTACTCCGACGATCACCCCGACGACCCAACTACCCCGCAACCGTTGTTAATGACCACCCGGTGACCACTCCAGTCACCACCCTAGCGATCCAACCACCCAACAACCCGACCACCCTGATGACCACTCAAGCGATAACTCCAGCGACCCGACCACCCTGATGACGCAACCACCCCAGCGACCTCACTTGCCTACAACCACCGCCAACGACTATTCAACAACCACTCCGACCACCCGACAACTATCGTTGACAACCACTCCAAAAATTCGACCACCTAGCAACCACCGTCGACGACCACTTCGGTGACCCAACCACCCTGATGACTACTCCAATAATCACCCTGACGACCTAACCACCCGACAACCACTATTGACGACCACCCTAGCGACCCAATCACCTTGATGACCACTCTTCCAACCATTCCAGCGACCCGACCACTCCGATGACCCCACTTGCCCTCAACCACCACCAACGACCATCTGACAACCACTCCAGCGACCCGACCACCCGACAACTACCATTGACGACCACCCTGAAAACCCGACTATCTGGCAACTACCGCCGACAACCACCTGGTGACCACTTAGGTGACTCGACCATCCCAATGACTACTTTAACGATCACCCTGACGACCCAACCGCCCGACAACCACTGTTGACGCCACTTGGTGACCACTCCAATGACCACCATGGCGACCTAACCACTCAGCAACCCGACCACCAGATGACCACTACGACGACCACTCCAGCAACCTGACCACCCGATAACCACCCAACAAGCACTCTAGCAACCAGACCACCCTGCAACCACCACTGACGACCCAACCGCCCCAAAGACCACTCCAAAGATCACCCCAGCGACCCAACCACCTATTCAATTTTTTATAAGGTTAAAATAAAACTAAAAATGGCTATTAAACAATTTTTTTAACCCATTATATTTGAAATAGGTTTCAAAATACCATGCAAAATAGAGTTTCTAATATTTTAATTTCTGAAATAGAATTCATATTTTATAACTTGTTTATTCTTGAAATAAGTTTTAAAATACGGTGCGAAATTTTGTTTAAATTTCCTAATTTCTTAAATAGACCTCCAATATTTTAATTTCTAAAATAGAGTTTTAAAAATACCTTTATGAATACTTTGTAAAATAGAGTTTTAAATTCCCCAATTTTACGGAGGAGATGCATGTCCTCGGGGTCCAACATGTCAGACAGACTGAACAACGGGTTCCACTTACCAGCCGAACAGATGGGAGGATTACATCGTGGCCGTCTGAGAATGACCGAATTGAAAGAGCCTACGCGAATGAGCTATATGTAGAATTAAAGGCAATCCCTGGGATGACAAGGCAGGATTGCATGGCCGTTGCAAAGACCCATTCTCTCCAAATTGGAAGATTGATTAATGTGTTAGGGATAGCACCTAGAACCCGACCCCCCATGGACGACAACTCAATGTCTTCATTACCTCCAACTACTACTTAGTTTTAATTCAGTTTGTGTTTTGGACAACTACTGCTATTTCTTTTCTTCATTCCTTTCAGCTTATGTATTATGATAGTATGAACTTCGGACCTTCATTTACATTATGGATTTCCTTTATTACAACAACATCATTCTTCTTTTCCATGTATTAATTATTTAAAATATATGTTCTCACTAATGTTATTTAATTTTACATCATCATGAATGGAGTGAATGAGATATCAATATACTTGTACAAACTACACATTCATATTTAACTATGCTTGAAACAATTGATCCACATAGTTGGTTAAAATATTGATATGCAATTCAACAAATAATTATCAAGTAAAAAAAATGGATATGAAAAAAAAAATAGCTTAAAAAATTGGTTAAAAAAACAGCCTAAACAAACTCAGCTCAATCCAACCCTGCACCCTAAACACAGTAATCAGGACTAGGGTTTCTGATTCCAGCCAATGATTCCCAAGGTTCCTGATTCCCAAAGTTTTTGATTCCAAACCAGCGCGCAAAACAACCCCTTAAAAGGATTAAGGAGAAGTACAAGAACAAGTACCATGTATGGTGGTAATTATAGCTTCAGATGTAAATAACTTACCTACATTTTCTTATAAGTGCTACAATTATTTTATTAATGACTGATAGCATACAATATGTGCTATCTTTAGATCTCATTTCATGCTAGTTTTGAGATTTAAATATATGTTTTCACATTCACAATTGTTTATTTTGTAGAAATTGAGCATTTGTAACAAAACGAATATTTTAGAAGAAATATGGTGAAAAATGAACTAATTAGACAAGAAATTAAGCAACCAATTTTGGAGATAATTTTTGGAGAAAAAAATATTCCTAATTTGATTAGATTTTGGATTCCTAATTTGATTAGTTTATGGATTCGTAATTTGATTATATTTTGGATTCTTAATTTAATTAAATCATGAATTCCTAATTAGATTAGGAAATGGGTTGACATTATAATTACATACATTCTCTTTACTCAAAAGCATTCAACTTTGGAGAACACAACTCTAAATTTCTACATACAAGAGTGAGAAGAGGCATGAGAAAAATATTCAAGGCCAAGTTGTGGAGATCATACGGAGACGGAAAATCGACACACTAGCATAGTTTTTCTCTTTTTATTTAGTAATTTGATGTTGTTGAAGAGTTTAGATTTTGTGAAAGTGAACATGAGTGGCTAAACTCTTTTCTTATTTTAGGGATTAATGTAACCATTAGACCTTATGTTTTAATTATTTAAATTTCATGATTGATTGTCTTTTATTTCATTCATGCTTTTATATTCTTAATGTTTTTAATCTTTTGATCACGGATTAAATATTATGTTGTTCTAAATTCACGCTTGAGAAAAGTAATTTAGATTAGATCCTAATTGCATGACTAAAGATAGTTCTAACTTGATAATAATTAAGGCTCCTTTCGAAGTTGAGGGGGATGGAGTTGAAGCTCTTATAATTGTTATGAGCCATATATAAGGATACCCACCTAATAATCAGAGATCCTGAGAACTAGGTTCAAAGGGGAAAACGAATTATAAGGTGGCCGTAAATATGCACTATCTTTATATATTGATTCATCCCTATGGTGTGAGTGCATTTATCCTATAACGTAGTGGAGGGTTGAGTTTTTCAATAAACTCTTAATAAAATATGTAGCTCTTATGAGTGGGGTGTCGTTGTTATAGAAGCAACCCTTGATAGATCTTACCTGTATGAGTGTGAGAGTGAGGCTGCTCTCTATGAGGATATGGGGCTTATTCTCAAATACACTCATGAAATTTTGGGATCAGCGCAGGCCCATAATGTGCTAACCAATAAAGCTCATGTCAACACCTAGATAATTATGTGTGGATAATAGTTCTCTATTTCCCTTCAAGTGTTAGAGTTCAAGTCAGAGACCACTACTAACGCTAGAGTATAAATTATTATTTCACTAGTAATTGTTCAATGCAGAGTCACACCTTTATAATGCATAATTATCTTTCTCTTGGTCAATTGATTTTGATTATTTTAAATATTAAAATGAGTGGATGAATGTTGTTACATTTTAATATTTACTATTAATTTTAGAGAAGTTTTATCTTTTTAAATGAGAGAGCTTCATATAATAAAGAGAAGAAAGTTTTTGGTTCTTTATTTGAAGAGAGTTTAAAAGTTTTACAATTCAATTACTTATTTTTGTATTAAATTCCTAGATCTAAAATTCTAGTATAAATACCTCTCTTACCACACTCTCAATCACACAACATTTCAATATTCTCTTCTCTCTAATTTCTCATATTTCTCTACTTTGCTCTTTTAAGAGCAATTGGCCAAAAGAAGGGTGTTCTTTGTTGTGGAGCTTTGAGCTCAACCTCATAGTGCAGAGTGGTTTGAGCTACACAACGTTTCCATTGGGTTGTTGTATCCTAGAGGAGACATGCCAGAGAAGAACTGCTGCACCGATGGTTGATAAATAAATATACACTGCAGAAGGCTTGAATCTCCTTAAAGAAAGCGAGATACCCGCGCCTCAACCTAATTGTTTAGGTGTTTGTTTCTCAATATTTACTTCACTTTCCTTTGTTATTTGTAATTTTCCCAACAGTAATCAAACAAGAGGAAACATTAATTTATTCTCTTACATTTAATTGATTGATTAAATAAATAGAATTATCTAAAACATTCCTAGACCTTTGGTTTTCTAATATTAATTATCTTGCATGCCAAACATAGATATTTAGGTCATTTTGATTTGTGATCCATTTTCGTTTTTATGTTTTCAAAAATAAGAAATACAAGGAAAACGATGAAAATTCATTTAGTATACTTAGTTTCAAAAACGATGTTAAAAAAACAACCCTTAAAATAACTTGTTTTCAAAAACAACAGATTGTTGTTTTTATGTTTTTAAAAAATATGAAAACAAAGAGTATGTTTTCTTTCTCTCATTATAAAGAATTTCTTTTTCCTTTCTATTGTTGGAAAGAGTTTCTTCCTCATTTTATAAATTTTACTCTTTGTAGTTTAAGAAACCAATAATTTTTTCTCTATCTATTATATTTTCACTATCTTCCTTTCCCTTTCCTCCAACAACAAGTTTTTGTTTTTTCCACTTCATAATTAATTCTTTTGTTGTAAAGTCAAATTGTAGGCTCCAGTCTCCAGAGACAAACCACTTGCATGCTAAAAATGTTAACTTTGCTCTATTCGTTTTGTGTAAAAAGGGGTGAAAATTATAATGTAATTCATGTTTGATTAATTATTAGGTTGAGTTTTGTTTTTTCTCAAAAATAGATTTCACCAAACACATATTAAATAATTTTCAAATTTACAATCAACACACAGTTTTCAAATTTAAAAATTTTAAATTGGAACTAAATGTGTTTTCAAATATAGTGAAAATTATAATAAATTTATTTTCGTTTTCTACTAAATTTTTTGTTTTCAAAAACAAATTTTTGGAGCACAAACCAAATAGGGACCTTCATACCTCATACATTTAACTTTCAAATATTCAATATCTATACCCATAAAACAAAACCGACAATACAAATAGATAGTAAAGAAGCATAACATATTAAGAACCATAACCTTAATTATATAATGTTTGTCCTAGAGTTTGCAATAGTTCTCATACTTCTTTATGAGAAGTCTTTGAACTCATACTTCTTACCACTTAATATGTCTATAAATAATTCAAATATAGTTTGTCCATAAAGATGTTGGTTTAATTTTTATTTTAATTCCTAAACTTTAAGATTATTTTATTGAAGTCTATGAACTTTCAAAATATCAATTTTAGTTCTTAAATTTAAAAGAAAAAAAAAACTATTTTGATTCTTTGTTATTATTTTGTTATTTAATACTTATCTCAATCAACATGTATGACTTTAATACTTATAGGCAGACTGCTAAGGAACTAGCTCCAAAATTTGTGAAAATTAGACATATAAATATATGGAAAAGTCCTTGTAGTTATGTATGTGGGAATAATTACTTAGTGGAGCTTTCATTAATACTTTAATGGACCTTTTAATTTTAATTTTTTTTAAGGTTTACTTGACTAAATATTGTAATTGTGTCTAATTTTATATTAATGGTGTGAATTTTTTGCTATTTAATATTGTGTCAAATTATATCTATTTCATATGGATTTACTCTTCAATATTGTGTCAAACTAGTACTTGTCAAACAACTCAGTTAATAATGGACAATTAGTCATCAATAATAATTGATGTACAATAAAATATGAGTTTGTCTTTGCAAATTACTTGAGAACCCACCTTGAAATGGAAGTTCAATTATGAATTTTATTCACTTAAGAATGTGAGCACAATTTTAGTTGGTATTTTTATTTGTAATTGACCTTTTATTGTTTGATCTTTAGTATGCTGTAACTTTTTTTAATTTAATAATACATTGGGATGTGTTAAAAGATGACAATGTGGGTGCCAATAAATATATATATTTTTTGGAGTTAAGTGATTATAAAATACATGAGATCAAACCATTAACTTTTAAAATAATAATAGGTATCTTATTCCCAGAGCTACGTTAGTTTGGTACAGTATTAATGTTATTAGAATGTAGTTAACAACTTAACATGTTCCTATTGTACTCTTTATTCTCACCAATAACTTGACATTTTTTTCTGGTCTTTTTTTTTAAAAATTTATAGAACATAAGTTGTTGACCCCTCTAAAACGTGTTATCTGACCCATGTTAACACTTACCCTATTAACACAACAATATTCAAAAGCATGTTATCTGTTAAAATAGAAAATGATTATTTTTACAAAATCTTAAAGACTAAATAAAAGTTTTGAAAGTTAAATTATCAAAATATAACAAATTTAAAAATTTATGAATTAAAATAGATATTTTAAAGCTTGTTTAAATTAATTCCATCACTGTGTATTTTATACCTTCAAATTCATGAGTGAAATGCACACGATTGTGGCCAGTGGCAGATCCAAAAATTTTGGTTAGGAGAGACTTGACTTAAAATTTAGTAAAAATAATTTACAAGTAAGTAATTCTAAAAATTCATAAATGAAATAAATTTCTTCAACGGAAAAGTATGATTTCAAGACTAGCAAAGTTTTTTCTGTAAATATCTTTTGCAAACTTGGTTTTGAATATTAAAAAAGAATTCTAGTTCTCAGATTGAAATCTGCTAGTAAAAAATATGAAATATTTATCAAGACTATTATAACTTTTCTTCAATAGAGATGATGACCTCATCGATTTTCTTTTATAGTATTTCTCCATTTAGATTTCAAATTAAATCTACAATATATTAATAAAAATATATAAAACAAAGAAACATAAAATAAGAACGATGAAAACTAAATGTGTAAAAAAATAATTGAAACATGAAAACTAAATGTATAAAAGTAATTGAAACGTGAAAATTAAATGTACCTTTGAAAATTAATCTCTACATTTTCAATTTCTTGAATTGCCAACAATAATCAAGACTCGAGAGATGACAAATGTACGTGAATAAATTGAAAGGAAATTCTTTTAGGTTCAAAACATTATAGTGGTGGGCACACAATTTTAAAGTTGTGAAAAATAATGTTATTTTTAGAAAATTAGGGTTTGAATATCCCCAATAAATTTGCTTCTTTTTTTTCATTTTTTTTTAAGTTGACATATTTATGTAAGGAAATTTTATAAAAATAAAATTTAAACATATTAGAAGAGAGATAATTCCAACATACAATGAAAAAAAATTGAATATATTATAAGAGAGATAATTCTAACCTAAAAGAAAAAAGAACAAAGAAAAATTGAAAATATTATAGATAAAGAATTTTAGAATAAAAGATGGACATTAATTTACATAAAAAAAGGAAATTAAAGGGCAACAGATTTTTTACTTTTTTTTTTTTTTCCAAACCACTATAACAATACCTACTTTTGATAATTTTTGGTGGTACTTTATTCATATTATGTAAAGACAAAAAAATTCAAGGGAAGTGGGGCCTAAATGAATTCGCCTCTGATTGTGGCCTCAAGGACAACCTTTTTGATCCGGGGTTCCGAGGTAACTGTTTTACTTGGGTAAAAAATAGACGTGATCGGAACAGTGTTCGAGAAAGGCTGGATAGATTCCTCATTAATTCTAAATGCCAAAACTGGGCGCAGTCAGTGAAGGTAGAGCATTTAAACTACCATAACTCGGACCACAGACCAATTCTTATTACTTTAAAGGTCAAAGATCACAACCGCCAGGGAACGTTTAGGAAGAAGGGGGTGAAGTTCGAAGAAAGCTGGATCAATTTCGAGGAGTGCAAGATGATTATAAAAAATCACTGGGAGAATTACGATGGTAGGTGTGTGCAGTTGTACAGCTCGAAAATTCAAAGTTGCCTTGAGAAGCTCTGTGCGTGGAATAAACGAAGGCTGAATGGCTCGCTGAAAGGAGCTTTGATAAGGAAAGAGGAGGAGATAAAGTCTATTCTCCTTACTAGTCTCAATAACGATTCTGACGAATTGAGACGTGCTGAAAACGACCTAGATGGGCTTATTGAAGAGGAGGAGAGATATTGGAGGATGAGATCCAGGGAAATGTGGCTTAATAGTGGCGATAGAAACACAAAGTGGTTCCATTCAAAAGCTTCAAACAGGAAGAGGAGAAACCAGATGACAGGAGTGTTTGACAAGGGTGGGGTTTGGGTGGAGCGTGAGGAGGATATTGCAAAAGTGGCTATGGATCATTTCAGGTCGCTTTTCGGTTCATCCCAACCGTGTGAGAAGGCTATATCCAGAGTTCTCGAAGGAATCCCTAAGTCCATCTCGGATCAGGATAATCGGGATCTGTTGCGCCAGTTTAACAGGGAGGATATCGAAAGAGCACTTCATTCAATGCACCCTGGGAAGGCTCTGGGCCCTGACGGGGCCCATGCAATGTTTTTCCAACACTACTGGGGAGAGTTAGGGGATTAAACTGTCAGACTCTGCCTCCAAGTTCTGAATGAAGGGAAAAGCGTGAGGCCGCTGAACTTTTCTTTCATCTCCTTGATTCCAAAGCTCAAATATCCTACTCAGATGGGTGACTATCGTCCCATAAGCCTGTGCAATGTTATCTATAAGATCATCGCAAAGGTACTTGCTAACAGAATGAAAAAAGTGCTAGACGTGATTATCTCTCCGGCCCAGTCCGCCTTTGTCCCAGGGAGGCTTATTTTTGACAATGTCATTGTGGGTTTTGAATGCATCCATACGCTCAACACAAGAAAAAAAGGAAAGGAAGGGGCAGTAGCTATGAAGATTGACATGAGCAAGGCGTATGACAGAGTTAAGTGGTCGTTCCTACGAAAAATTATGAGCAGAATGGGGTTTGCAGGGGGTTGGATAGAGAAGATAATGGATTGTGTGGAAACTGTTGAGTACTCGGTGTTGATAAATGGAGATCCTCAAGACGGGTTCTATCCTCAGAGGGGTCTGAGACAGGGTGATCCTCTCTCTCCCTATCTCTTTCTGATCTGCGCTGAAGGTCTTTCGGCTATGCTGAACAGGGAGGAATCTCTTTCCAACTTTAAAGGCTTTCGTTTAAATAAGCATTGCCCTTATCTCACGCATCTATTTTTTGCAGATGACAGCCTATTGTTCTTTAGAGCTGAGGAAAGCGATTGCAGGAAGATCACAGAGATCCTGGAAATTTATGAAAAGGCGTCGGGGCAAACTGTTAATTTGAATAAGTCGTCTTTCATGACCAGCAAAAATGTGGGTAGTGCTAAAGTGAGGGAGTTGGGAAGGATATTGGGTGTCAAATCTGTAGATTCACTGGGAAAGTATCTCGGGATGCCTTCTCAAGCTGGGAGGAATAAAAGGAAGCTTTTCTTCAAAGTCAGAGATAGGGTCTGAAAGGTGCTACAGTTGTGGAAAGGAAAACTTTTCTCGCAGGGGGGAAAGGAGGTCCTTATCAAAGCAATTGCTCAATCAATTCCTTTATATACTATGAGTTGCTTCCGTCTTGCCCAGTCGATTTGTGAGGATATCAACAGGTGTTGTGCTAGGTTCTGGTGGGGCTCGTCGTGGGAGAAAAAGAAAGCTCACTGGGTGAGTTGGAAGAAGCTGTGCAAGAGTAAAGATTTTGGGGGCTTAGGATTTAGAGACCTATCTCTGTTCAATCAAGCTTTGCTTGCAAAACTTAGCTGGCGTATCTTGAAGACCCGGGGAGTCTCGTAGCCTCTGTGCTGAGAGGGAAATATTTTAAGAAAGAAGATTTCCTGGGTGCAAAGATGGGTTCTAATCCGTCTCTAACCTGGAGGAGTATCATGTGGGGCAGAGAACTTTTTGCTCAAGGCTATCGGTGGAAAGTGGGCAATGGTACTCATATTAGAATTAAAGAGGATCCCTGGTTGAATAGAAAGGGCAATAGAACCCCAGTTTGGGTAAGGGAGAAGGTTCAAAACGAAAGGGTGAAGTACCTCCTTGATGAACAGAACCGGTGGAAAGAGCATGTTATTAGAGAAAACTTCACAGGTTTTGATGCTGAGGACATTATGAATATACATGTGGGGAATCTAAACGCAAGAGATGACATTATATGGAGCCTTAATCCTTCAGGTTTGTTCACGGTCAAGAGTGCTTATCATTTGGCCTCAAACCTCATTACGAACAATGAGGCCTCCTCCTCGGATATAAGTGAAAGTCAAGACTGTTGGAAAAAAGTGTGGAAGGCAAAAGTGATCCCTAGAGCAAAAATTTGTGCTTGGAAAATCATTAATGATGCTTTACCAACTTTCCAAAATATCCTCAAAAGAGGAATTAATGTTAATCTGACTTGTTTATTGTGCAGGAAAAAAGTGGAGTCGACATCACATTTAATATGGACATGCAAAGGTGTTTCCGACCTGTGGCTTCACTATTTACCTTCATTGAGAGTTATATTTTCTGATTGCAGGACCTATTGGAATCCTCAAGACTTCTGGAACTGGATGATGAAGTCGCTTGATGATGAGAAAATCGATTGGGCCATTCTTATTATGTGGAATATTTGGAACTTTAGGAATGTCTGTCTCCAGTCTTCTAAAACAAATTCTGCTCTGTTGTTGCCAGATTTTCGAAGACTCGTTGCTGCGATAGACAAAAGCTTATTTGAGTATGCTGGGTCGTTCAAGTCTCTCCAATATACTGCTAGAGCCAAGAGTTGCGCGAGTCAGAATGCATGGACCCCTCCCCCACCTGGTTCTCTTAAGATGAACGCATATGCCTCGTGGTGTGAAGCATCTGGCCGTGGAGGGCTCGGCTGGGTAGTTCGAGACGCTGGTGGTTCTCCTCTCTGTGCTGGCTATCAACATTGGAAGAGGAAATGGTCTATCAAAGCGCTGGAAGCAGCTGCCATCCTTGCAGGATTGCGTTCAATAAGAACGCTGGCTAGCAACCCTATTCAGTCTCTTATAGTTGAGACGGACTCCATGGAGATAGCTTTAGAGTTGCGTTGCCCAGGTTCTGACATTTCAGAGACTAAATCTATTTTAGATGAGATTGTATCTGCTGTCAGGTTGTGGCCTGAGTTCTGTTGTTTGTATTATCCTAGGTCATGTAATGTTGCTGCCCACTCTCTTGCGAGGGTGGCGCTTTTGAAACAGGTGGACAGACCGGTCTCCTCCACTTCGGAGGATGAACCGGTGGTTTGGTTCTCGGACTTCCCCGATTGGGTGAGGTGTATTTTTTGTGAGGACTGTGGTTCCTCGTTGACTTAATGAAGTTCTTTGTTTCAAAAAAAAAAAAAAAAAAAAGGACAGTGGATAGGACAGCCACATTAATAAGACAAATACCATTTTTTTCTTAAGTGAATCGTGAACTTTCATTTTCTTTTCTTATTCTTCTTTATTATTTTTTTTAAGAGAAAAAATCATTTTGACCCTGAATTTTTACCGGCTGTATCAATTTTAACTTTAAACTTTCAGTTTCATAAAATTAAATCTCAAACTTAGCAGGTTATATCAATTTTAACCCTAAACTTTCAATTTTATCAATTTAAATCTCAAACTTGAATAAGTGTATCAATTTACACCCTTGGATAATTTTCCGTTTCAATCTTTGTTAGAAATATTTATGATCGACTAAAAACGTGTGGGCTTTTAGAAGAAAACTTTTGAATAGAAAAAGTCTTCAATCTAGTGCAAGTGTACACTGTCAAACAAGTAGTAAAGGAAATATTCCAAAGTATCGATCCCACAGAGAATGGATACCACAAAATCTAAGATGAAGACAAATATATTCACACAAAGCAACCTCGGTAACCAATATTAAATAATTGGGAAGGTTGTGAGTGTACTAAAAATCAAATGATAAAAAGATGGAATTTGAATATGTTTTTGCCCCTTAGAAAAGAATTGTGACCTAAAATGCAATTGCAATCTATACTCAAACACCAAGCAATGTAAACTGAGTTCAACTTCTATTTGATTTTAATGGAAAAACCTTTAGAAGCCTAAGTGATTAAATCATATGTCTATGGCTAATACGAACTTAGTTTAATGAGAACACACAACCCTTGGTCTTAGAGGTTTCGCCCTATGTCTATAGTCAAAAACAAGTGCTTATGTCTAAGCCCCTTTCCTCTATTGCTTTGTATGAACACATAATCTCGTTTAACCCTTTCAGTATTAAACTCGATCTCTATATGTTCACCTAGGTGATCAAGCTAGATTTACAATAAGAATGATAATCAATAAAGCAAACAATGCTATAGAATATAGCAGAGTTACTTTTACATCTTAGGCCAAGTTTCCAATCCTTAGGGCAATCCACATATCCGAATCCCAAGGATGGAATTAACTCATGATTGAGAAAATAAATAACAAAACATTAAAAGAAAGAATATGCATACTGATTTAAGAAGTAAAAAAGAAAAACATCGAAAATAAGTGATGAACTCCAAAAGAAAAGATAACTTGAATATAGAACTTTATTAATGTAATCTTGCTGTAAATGAAAAAACTAAATTCAAAACAAGAACTAGAAGTAAACTGAATGTCAAAATAACTGAAATAAAGTGCTGGAACTTAACCTAAAACAGAAAATTAAAGTTGCTGAAATTTAAACTAAAATAGAAAAACAAAACTTGTGATTACAAGGAAAAATCGAACTTAAAGGAAAGAACTATCACCTCTTCAATCAATCTAAACTCAACCTCTTTCAAGGAGAGTAAGATCTTCACAACCCTAGACTTTCGACAGTGATGAATTGAAGTTTTGGTGGTGTTTCTTCTCCTTTTAGTTGATAAAACAGAAAAATAAAAGTGTAGAAAACTAATGGTATTCAATCGAATGTGGCCGACTGATTCGTGGCTTAAATCTTCATATTTATAGCCTCCAAATGCTAGGGTTTGCTCATTGGATGTTTAAGGCAAGAATCAAATCTATATGAGCTTGATTTGTGGAGAATATCTTCAAATATTAGCAACAAATCAGGCTTCCAGATCCTCTCCTTTATTCTCGAAATTCTGCCTTCTAGGTGAAATTGCAGTTTCAATTCTGGCAATTTTCACTTTTCGGCATAAAAACACCAAAACTCATCAAAAATCAACTATTTTCCTCTTATTTCCTATTTCTTAGCTCAAAACAAACCCTTAATTAATTTTGGCTATTTTCTCATGAATTTGCTATATTTATTAGACATAAACGCATGCATTTGGGCAAATAGCTTAAGCAAAAACGGCTATAAATATGTAAAATATTAGCATTATCAATTTCCCACACATGTCCAAAGCCACATGTTGTCCTATAATAGATACGTATTTGTTATTTTTTAAAAGAAAATAAAATTGCTAATAAAAATTAGAGTAGACTCGCTATAATGTTTTTCAATTTTAGAGCATGATTTTCTTTCACTTTTTATTTTACCTGATTCTGCTGCTTTTTTCATTTCATTAATTGAGAGTTTTTCAATTTTAAGGTAGGATTCTACTCGATTTATCAATTTTTAGTAGAAACAAAGCTTATTTACATCATTTTCCCCCTCAATTCAGTACTCTCATTCTTGAATAGATCGCATTGATTTTATTTTTTTTTAATTTCTCATTGGCCTCGAGCTCGATTTATCCTCCATCTATTGCAATGGACGTAGGGCTTTCGAAACCGCCCTCATCAGAATCTTTGTTCCCTTCCTCTCTAGCATCATGTCGTTTTAATCCTCCGTAAGACTGTCGACGGGGCCAACAAGGTCGACTATGACCAATTCATTGTGTTCATGGGCGTCACTCTATCCACCACTATATTCTTTATGCTCTCTCGCATTTTAGTCGAGCTCAAACTCCTCACCACTGAAGTCGACAAAACTGCCACAGTCGTTGTCCCCTTTAATGACGTCACCATTTGAATCTTCTTCACACTCGTTGTCGCTTGTATCAACACCAAAGGCGGGGAGAACACAAGAGTCTATTTGTTGGAATAGAAATTTTGGCTAATCAGAAATTGTCATGTCATTAATTTAAATTAGTGGCAAAATTATTTAATTAGGGATTATTTAAATTTGCAAGTATCCCTAAATTAAATTAAAGTAAATCCAAATATGCAATTGGGTTATATAAAATTTGGGCCGATTTTAGACAAAGCCCAAATGGGAGGCCCTAATCCAGCAAAATCTAGGCCCAAGGTCAATAAGGCTCAATCCATAGGAGTTTTGACCCAAAGTCTACCAGGCCCAGTCCAACAGTCAAGCCCAAGCCCATCTAGGGGCCCTGGGAACTCTATAAATAGAGAGTCCCCTCCTCCATTTTGGAGGTTCAGAAATTGGAGATCTTAGAGAGAATTCATAAACAAAGAACACTTCCTCAAAGATCAAGAACACTTCTTCGAAATCCCAAGAATCTATTGAAGCTTCAATCTCGAGAATAAGCTCTACAGCCCTCGAGTGAAACATACAAGCAAGAGAGAGAATCAGAGGATCAAGTATTAGAGATTGTATCCTACTACATTCAAATCAATACAAATATAAAGTTTCATTTGCACGTGTTCTTATTTCTTCACTGAAATTTACATGCGAACACTATTGTTTTTGTGTGGGTCTTACTTTCGAGAGTCGAGTTCGTAGTTTTCATGATGGTGGCGACCCGGTCTAGAATGATTTAATTATTTTTTTAGTAATTTTTTAAAAAAAAAATAACAAACAAGTACATATTATAGAGCAACACGTGGCTTTGAGCATGTATGAGAAATCTCTTTAACATTGATTGAAACGGAAACTAAACTGAAGGTGTAAATTGATACATTTATTCAAGTTTGAGGTTTAAATTGATGAAATTAAAAGTTTTGGGTTACAATAGATACAATCTGCCAAGTTTGAGGTTTAAATTGATGAAATTGAAAGTTTAGGATTAAAATTGATACAAGCTGCTAAGTTTATGGTCAAAAGTGATTTTTTCTCTTTTTTTAAGTTACAAGCCAATAAATATAGTGGTTAAAAATCACTTTTGATCTTGAATTTTTATGGAATTAACAATTTAGTCCTTGAACCTTGATTTGTAACAATATTGCATCGATTTAGTATCTAAACTTTAACATGTAACAATTTAGTTCATATACTTTAAAATTTGTAACTGTTTAGTCCCTATCATAAAAATTATTTTTAAGATTTAATAGGATTTTCTTATCAAGGTAGATCAATAAATTAATTAGAGACCTAATATGTTTATAAGCTACAAAGTCTAAATCATTAAATAATAAAGAGTAAAATACACTTTTGGTCATTGGAATTTGAATTTAGTTTCTACTTGGTCCCAATTTTTCAACAATACTTTTAGTCATTGAAATTTGAATTCTGATTCTATTTAGTCCTTGAGGTCTCAAAAATGACAAGTTTGGTCTCCAAGATTTGAATTTGATTTTTAATTAGTTTATAAACTTTGAAATTGATTTCTAATTAGTCTCTGAAGTTTGAGATTAGCTTTTAATTAGTCCCCATATATATATATATTATAACTCATTTAAAAAATACATAAAATCAAAGTCTGGTTAACATATATTAACTACTACGTCATTATTCTAGTAGGTCAACTAACGCCGACTTTATTAGAGACCATTTAGAAATCAATATCAAACTTCAAGAACTAATTAGAAATCAAATTTAAATTTTGTCAAATTCAAATTTTGAAAACCCAACAAAATTTAAATTTCAAGGACTAAAGTGTTAGATTTAAAAATTTAGTGACCAAATAAAAATTAAGCTCAAATCTTAAGAACCAAAAATGTATTTAACTAAATAATAAAAATCAACATTTAATTTTAATAAAAAAAATTATGGTAGAAATTAAATTGTTACAAATATGAAAGTATATAAATTAAATTGTTACCTACAAAAATTTATAGACCAAAAGTATTACTATATGAAAGGATAAAAATTAAATTGTTAGAAAATAAAGTAAAAAAAAAGTGTTTTTAAGAAAATATAATTAATTGAAATCCTGAACTGAGCCCATGGCCAACTTCACATTTTTATAAAATAAAAAATATCATTTATTTTTCTCTGTGCAAAGCTGCCACTTTCAGAGTATTAAAAAGGAAAACAGGATAAGTGTCCTAAAAATATCTGGCAAAATAATAAAAAAAGCAACTGGTATGTAATTGTAGATGAAATATCTATTCTTCTATTTCATATGTAGTTGAACTATGGATTTTATTTTAAAAATACTCATGATCTTTAAAAAATGTTCAAAAATATCTATGATCTTTAAAAAAATTTAAAAAAATATCTTTACCGTTAAGTTTTAGATGAAAACCATTAAATACCCATGAACTTTCAAAAGTTTTGTTTCAATAATACTCCTGAACTTTTAAAAGTTTCAAAAATACTCCCGGCCTTTAAAAAACATTAAAAAATACTCTTATCATTGAATTCTGGATGGAAAACGTTAAAGTTTTGTTTCAATAATACTTTTGACCTTTCAATTTTTTTTAAAAATATCCTTATCGGATAATGTTTATTCTTCTTCTCATTTCTCTGCGGATTATTCCTCTATGAAAAATAATAAGAATGAACGGATTATTAACATTTGAAATGTCGTAATAACAATTTGATCAAATAAGTTCTAAAAACTTAAAACTCATAAGTCTCCACACACACACGCACACGCGCGCGCACACCCACCCACCCGCGCGCACGCGCGCACACACACACACACACACCAAATTGTGGGGATGAAAAATAAAATCTCAATGACCCACCTACTACTTCCATCTCCAAGTTTGTTGTTTTTCATTGGGGATGAAAAATAAAATCTCAATGACCCACCTGCTTCTTCCATCTCCAAGTTTGTTGTTTTTCATTGCATCAAGATTAACACTCGAATTTGAAGTTCACACACACACACACATCAAATTGTGGGGATGAAAAATAAAATCTCAATGACCCACCTACTACTTCCATCTCCAAGTTTGTTGTTTTTCATTGCATCAAGATTAACACTCGAACGCACACGCACACGCACACACACACACACACATCAAATTGTGGGGATGAAAAATAAAATCTCAATGACCCACCTACTACTTCCATCTCCAAGTTTGTTGTTTTTCATTGCATCAAGATTAACACTCGAATTTGAAGTTCATTTGTGACTCTGTGTTTGCTATAAACTTCTGGGTTTCCCTTTAGCAATCGTTAATGTAACATTAAACTTGAAAATTTAAGGCGTGCTACAGCTAACATAACAGTCAGTTGAAAAATGCTAGCTAACTAGGCTAGCACGCAATGGTTTTCTCAGCATTGGTGTTGTGTAAAATTATTCAATGCAATATTGCAAGTGTACGGGTCAAGTTTTAATAGTGTAAGAATGTTGGAGTATTATCCACATGATTGATGTTCTAGTTCACTTAATTACCATGAATATAATCACCCAATTTTATTTAGAGAAAAAAATAGAAATATGAATAATATCAAAATAAAATAAAAGATGGAGAACAAGAGAGAGATATTTTAAGGAGTTGATTTCACCAATTAGACCAACAATACAATTAATTAAATAACCAAGATTGACATGCAAATAATCCATAAGTCCGGAAGACAAAAGTAAAAATCATCTCTTACGAGCACAATTAAATGTCACGGGTATTAACAAAACAAAAATTTAACGTTTTCCATACAAAACTTAACAACAAGAGTATTTTTTTTAACATTTTTTAAAGGTCGAGGGTATTTTTGAAACTTTTTAAAGTTCAAAGGTATTATTGAAATGAAACTTTAACGGTTTCCATCTAAAACTTAACAGTAAGCATGATATTAAATTTATGTCGACATGTCGACATTTCCATCGATATTTTCACATGTCCACGGGTTCGACATCAACATAAGAAGGGAATCGACATTTCCACTATACCGTATAACATTGATGAAATTTAAAAAAAAAAAAAAAAGCAAAAAAATGTAACTTAATGTGAATATAATATTGTAACAAGGATTTTAACTAATTTAAAATTTGTAAAATGTTTATTTATTAATTTAAATATTTTTTTTAATTTCTTATTTTTAAATTTTTTTCAGAAATATCCATCGACATCGACATTTTATCGATATTTCCACCGACATTTTCATAAAATTGAGACTTCGACATTTCCGTCGACATTGATATTTTAAACCTTGACGGTAAGGGTATTTTTTAACATTTTTTAAAGATCATGAGTATTTTTTAATCTTTTTAAAGTTTATGGGTATTATTGAAACAAAACTCATAGTTTAGGGATATTTTATATAATTTAACACACAAAAAAAATGATGTTAAATTGAATCATTAAAAATATAAATAAGGTTTAAATCTTAATTTTCATCCTTATTTTATTTTAATCCATAAACTTTCAAACATTATATTTCAATATTTCATATCTCAATTTTCAATTTTTTAAAGTTTAGTACCCAATTATAGTATAAATCATTATTATTTTTTTGTGCAGCTTAAGAACAGAAACAAAATGTTGAATAAACTTGAAAGTTTAACTAGGACCAACGTATTATTGTTATTACTATTTCTATAGTTAGTAACAACTTTAGATTGTGATTAAATTATTTGATTTGGTATTGTTATTACTTTTTTTTTTTTTTTTTGCATGTTTGTTTTTATTCTATCGTGATTGACTCGTAAGCATTATTCATTTGTGAGCAAAACGGGCTGCACGAAATTGTGGCACGTGGCATTTTTTTTAATTGGAAAAAAATCAATTTTCACCCCAAACTTGACATGTTGTATCAATTTTAATCATGAACTTTCAATTTCATCAATTTAAACCTTAAACTTGGCAGATTGTATCAATAAACTTTCAATTTCATCAATATAAACCTCAAACTTGAATACGTGTATCAATTTACACCCTCAGTTAAGTTTCTGTTTCAATCACCATTAGAAATATTTCTCACACATGCCTAAAGCCACATGTTGCTCTATGATATGTGCTTGTTTGTTATTTTTTTTAAAAAATTTACCAAAAAAATAACTAATCATTCTAAATCGGATCGCCACCATCATGAAAACTACGAACTCGACTCTGTAAAGTAAGACCCACACGAAAACTAATGGACTATTATGTTGCCCTTGCCTTTGGTGTCAATAGCAGCGACTACGAGTGTGAAGAAGATTTTAGCGCGACGTTATTGACGGTTGCGATGACCATGGCAGTTTCGTCGACTTCGGTGGTGAGGAGTTTGCGCTTGACTAAAATGTGGGAGAGAACAAGAAAGGCAGTGGTAAACAAAGTGACACTCATGAACACAATAAAATGGTTGTAGCCGACCTTGTCGGCCCCGTCGATAATCTTACGGATGATTAAAGTGACATCGATGCTAGAGGAGAAGGGGACAAAGATTTTGACAAGGGTGATTTTGAAAGCCTTGCGTCCGTTGTGGTGGATGGAGGACAAATTGAGCTTGAGGCCGATGAAAATTATTTAAAAAAAAAAAAACAATATTGGTGACTGATACAAGAATGAAAGTTCTACATTGAAGAAAAATTTGGTACAAATAAGCTTTGTTTCTACTAAAAGTCGATAAATCGAGTAGAATTCTGCCTTAAAATTGAAAACTCTCAATTAATGAAATGAAAAAAGCAACAGGATCAGAGAATATAAGAAGTGAAACAAAAAATCATGCTCTGAAATTGAAAAACATTATGACGAGGCTACTCCAATTTTCTTCAGCAATTTTATTTTTTTAAAAAAAGTAACACATATTTATTTGTTATAGAGCAACACATGACTTTGGACATGTGTGGGAAACCTTTCTAATCGGGATTGAAACGGAAACTTAATCGAGAGTGTAAATTGATACATTTATTCAAGTTTGAGGTTTAAATTGATGAAATTGAAATATTAGGGTTAAAATTGATACAACCTGCTACGTTTGAGGTTTAAATTGATGAAATTGAAAGTTCAGAGTTAAAGTTGATATAACTTGCCAAGTTTAGGGTCAAAAATGATTTTTTTTTTCCTTTTTAATTTTATTGTTTATTTTCCTTTTTGTTTTTTTCCTCTACTTTCTTCTACTTTTTGGGTTTTTTTTTTCTTATTTTATCTTTTTCATATTTTTAATTTGTGCATGAGATCAATCTAGAATTATTTTTTCAACCAATTGTACACCTAATTACATATGTTTATATATTTTTACTATTATTATAAAAAGCCAAATCTAGCAACAATTATTCAAAATCTAACGTCAATCGGCCCACATATCCTAAATTTTTATAACCAGTCCATTGAAAATTGAAGGCTTAAAATAACAATAATAATATTTTCTTAATTAAAAAAATAATCATTTGAATAACTAAATATATTTACTTTGGAATTCATAAATATAGATATAGTTCCTAATTTCAATCTAGTAATGAAATGTCTTGTAATTTAGAGTGTATGGATTCAAACCTTTGATTTTTATAGAGTAGATTGGCCGATTGACGTTAGAGTTTGAATAATTATTGCTAGATTTGACTTTTTTTATGATAATAGTGAAAATATATAAATATATGTAATTAGGTGTACAATTGATAAAATGAATGAAGAAAATAATTGCATCAAATATATAATTATGTGCAATTAGATGTACAATTGATTAAAAAATAATTATGAACTGATCTCATGCATAAGTTAAAATATGAAAATATAAAAGATGGAAAAAACCTAAAATGCATTAAAAAAAAAAAGGAAAGGAGAAAAATTTAGAAGAAAAAGAAAAAAAAAAGATGGAAGAAAGAGGTTTATAAAAATTATATGCCACGTGGCTCAATGAGATTTGTGCCACGTGGCTGGGCTACAAAACTTGCATGCAGCCAAAACTGTACCGTAAGTTTTGCTCTTCATTTGTCTAATCAACATATCATTTGAATTTTTAAATCATATTATTGAAATACAAACTCATTAGAACAAAAATTAAAAATTTATGAATCTAATAGCAAAGTTTGTGAAACTAAATAGATATTTATAAACTAAATTAGTATTTAACATCTGGAAAAAAATATATTTTTGACCCTAAACTTGGCAGGTTGTATCAATTTTAATTCTGAAATTTCAATTTCATCAATTTAAACCTCAAACTTAGCTGGTTGTATCAATTTTAACCCTAAACTTTCAATTTCATCAATTTAAACCTCAAACTTGAATAAGTGTATCAATTTACACCTTCGGTTAAGTTTCCGTTTCAAACCTATTAGAAATGTTTTTCACACATGTCCAAAGTCACGTGTTGCTCTATAACAGGTATGTATTTGTTATTTTTTTTAAAAAAATAAAATTGTTGAAGAAAATTGGAGTAGACTCGTCATAATGTTTTTCAATTTCAGAGCATGATTTTTTTGTTCACTTCTTATATTCTCTAATTATGCTGCTTTTTTCATTTCAATAATTGAGATTTTTCAATTTTAAGGCAAGATTCTACTCGATCCATCGGCTTTTAGTAGAAACAAAGTTTATTTGCACTATATTTTCCCTCAATGGAGTACTCTCATTCTTGAATCGGTCGCTAATATTGGTTTTTTTTTCAAAAAAAAAAATATTGTCAGCCTCTAGCTCGATTGTCCTCCATCTGCTGCAACGGACGCAGGATCTTGGAAGTCCCCTTGTCAAAATCTTTGTCCCATTCGTTTCTAACATCGATGTCACTTTAATTCTCCATAAGACTGTCGACGAGGCCGACAAGGTCGGCTACAACCAGTTCATTGTGTTCATGGGCATCACTCTGTCCACCACTACCTTCTTTGTTCTCTCTTGCATTTTAGTCGAGCTCAAACTCCTCACCACCGTGGTCGACGAAACCGTCATGTTCGTCGCCGCTTTCAATGATGTCACCGCCTGGATCTTCTTCATACTTGTTGTCACTAGTATCAACACCAAAAACGAGGGGAATACAAGAGTCCATTTGTTTGTTTTTGTGTGGGTCGTACTTTTGAAAGTCAAGTTTGAGGTTTTCATGATGGTTACGACCCAATCTAGAATGATTTAGTTATTTTTTTGGTATTTTTTTTTAAATAACAAACAAGTACCTATCATAGAGCAACACGTGGCTTTGGGTATGTGTGGGAAACACTTCTAACGATGATTTAAATGAAAATTTAATTGAGGGTGTAAATTGATACACTTATTCAAGTTTGAGATTTAAATTGATGAAATTGAAAGTTGAAGGTTAAAATTGATACAATCTGCCAAGTTTAAGGTTTAAATTGATGAAATTAAAGGGTTGTTTGGGACGCTGAGTGAGTTATAATAGTTTGTGAATTATAATATTATGTGGAGTTATATAATTTGCATTTAAAATGTAGAGTTATTTTAGTCTGAGTTATAATAGTTTATGTTTGGGGTGCAGAGTATTCTACAGACTATTAGAACCCAAATTATTATAACTCACGTCTCAAATAACTTCTAAATATTCAGGGTTAAAATTGATACAACCTGTTAAATTTAAAATCAAAATTGATTTTTTCCTTTACATTTTTAGTAAAAGAAATGATAAAGAAATTTGATAGACACGTGAGCCAATGAGATCCACACTCCTGCATCAACACGCCGCGTCTTCTTTTGTACCATCCATTAGGGCTTTTTTGTCATTTCCATTCACGCACGAACTCGTGTGTTTTTTTTTCTTAATGAAAAATCATTTATACTTTTCCTATAACCCACATGTCAGTATTATTAATTTAATATTAATAAATAATAATAGTTTTTGGAGAGTGTTTCAAGGTTATTGCAATTTGCCAACATGTGTCCCATTCACATTAATGTATTAATGTACTTATTTGAAAATTAAATCAATCATATCTCAATTCAAGCATACTTTAATGGATAAATTATCAATTATCATCCAAAATGTTAATAGTTTGATCTCCACTTCGTAGTTGTTTTAATTTTTCTATTTTCATATGAACACACCCTAAACTTAAAAATAAAAACAAATATAATAATTCATTTTTTTCAAACATCCTATAAAAACAATTATCCATACAAACTTAAAGCACAAATCTTAAATATCAAGTTATACATATGTCAAAGTGAGCTTAGCTCGACGGTAATTGACACGTACTCACTCTATCAAAATATAAAGTTTAAATCTTCATATTCTCATTTGTTGTAATTCGTACTAAAAAATAGTTAAAGACGAGGATGTGAAATGGGGACCATATTTCCACTACAAAAAGTTATCCAATGAGATTGATATACAATATAGTTAATAGGACGGTTCCACTGAATAATTTTTTATTAGAAAAAAAGCGGGAAGGTTCTGGTAGAAAAAAGTAACATCTATGAACATATAGGTTATTCAATGAAACATTGAAGAACGTTATAAAAGTATTTGTTTTAGCACAAGCATATCCGAATATACACAAACTTTTCACCTCTTATTCAGCCTCTGGTAAAAGCAAACTTTATCCACTGCGTCCATCATAATTCATAATCATGCCTACTCACATAAATAATACTAATAATACTAATAAATAAATAAAGATACATGAATGTTAATTTTTTTTTTTAAAAAACATAGAAAATAATAATAATAAATAAAAAATTCCCCACATGTGTCTTAATATAGGTTTATACCATTTTGTCTATGTACTTTGAGTATATTCTATTTTGGTCTATATATTTTTAAATGTCTAAATTTAGTCTTGTACTTTCAATAAAGCTTAAAATTGGTTCCTACTGTTATTTTGAAGTTAATTTTTATCGAAATTTATTAAATAATAATAATAATAATAAGTTTCATATAAGAAAATACACAATGTGAACATATTTTTAAAATGGATAGAAAAAAGTTAATAGATACTAAAATTGTTTTAGAAAAGTTAATAATAGAGATCAATTTTAGGCTTTATTGAAACTATTGAACTAAATTTTGATATTTAAAGGTACAAAAATAAAAATATAATGAAATCTAAAGTAGAAAGCATTTAATTTGAAATATTTAAAAGTATAGGAATCAAAATATATTATCATCATGGAAACGAGAAATTATTCGAAATATGACGACAGTTTCACCGTTGAATGGAAGGAGAATCGAATGTATGATATTAGGAGCATCAAAATTATTGAATGCATTTCTAACTTATCATGAGCTGCAAACTGGTTTTATTGATTCCGAATTCATTTCCTTCTCTCTGCTCAAAATTCACCTCTCCGTCTTTGACCCTTTGCATCAACAACCACTAGAGACTCGGAGATGCTTGCGAGCTCGAAAATGGAGGCTCAAAACGCCCCATTGTTGCAGCAGCAGCTTCGTCATGGTGGTGAAGAAGAGGCTAAGCGCGCCAGAGTCCGGTGGTGGAACAGTATCATCGACGTTGAGGAGGCCAAGACCCAGTTCGTGTTTTCGCTCCCGATGATTATTACTAATGCTTCCTATTACTTAATCCCTCTCGTTTCCGCCATGTTCGTCGGTCATCTTGGTGATCTTGAGCTCGCCGGTGCAACTCTCGGCAACTCTTGGGCCACCGTCTCTGGATTTGCTTTTATGGTAACTTTTTTTTTTCTTTTCTTTCTCTTGACTTTCTGGTTGTTTTAGATCTTTTTTTTTTAATTCTTTGTTTAGTTCTTGTTGTTGTCTGTTCTTTCTTGCTTTCTTGGGATTTTTGAGGTTGATGAGACCAATGTGCTCAAAACAGCTTGAGGGAGATTTTGTCAAAGATTAGAAACTGCTTTTGGGGGGTTTACTATGCATTTTTGGCAAAATAAATGTATAACTTGAGTAAACTGAGGTTGTATAAGTTCTTGCTCAATATGTAGTTATGGCCCATCTTTGGCGTTGTGATTTGTTCTTAGTTTGATATGTAAAATCAAATGAGTAAAGGTAGTGAAGGATCAAACTAAGGGCAGGCTTAAAATAAGGTAAAGGTTTCTTAGTCCTAATTTTTCAAGTCTAGTGAATGATTGGTCAAAATCTGTACATTTTTCAAGTCTTGGTTTTGGTCTTCTGTTTTGTTTTGACATCTCTCTATATGATTACACTGATTCTTTTCTTCTCTGATCTGTAAGCTATTTGTCTCGATGCTCTTGAGCAGGATTCCTACCGTTTTACAATGGCAATTTGCTGAGTTGATAAGTTCTTTAAGTCTCAAAGATATATACAACACTTATCCTAAGGAATACCCCCAGTGGTAAAGGCTTGGGATGTTTGGAGATATTCTCCCAGGTCCTGGATTCTCGCCCCTAGTTTGAAAATTTAATAACTTAAAAACTCTCGTTCTCTCTTGGAATTGGCTTTAAGGGCAAAGCTTCATTGTAAATTAGTAAGGTGGACCATGAACATAATGCAAAAAGTAGGACCCGATACCATGTCATAGAATATATACATATAACCATCCTCATATAATCTTTTTCTATTCATGCCCTGATTCTCCTTTTCTGTTCAATTGTTTTCTGGTTCTAGATTGGACTTAGCGGAGCACTTGAGACACTTTGTGGGCAAGCATTTGGTGCCAAACAATATGGGAAGCTCGGGTTGTATCTGCAAGCTTCTTGCATTGTGTCTTTGTTCTTTTTTGTTATTGTATCTGTCTTATGGTACTACACCGAGCCTCTCCTTATTTTACTCCATCAAGACCCTGCCATATCGAAAGTTGCCGCTACGTATGTCAAGTTTCTGATTCCGGGATTATTTGCACATGGATTTCTGCAAAACCTCCTGAGGTTTCTTCAAACACAGTCTATTGTTAAGCCCTTGGTTGTCTTCTCAGCAGTGCCAATGATCATCCACATTTGTATAGCATATGTTTTGGTGAATTGGACAAGTCTTGGCATTAGGGGACCTGCCTTGGCAAGTTCCATTTCCTTGTGGATATCTTGTCTGATGTTGGGGACATATATGTTTAAGACAAAGAAGTTTGAGCAAACATGGGAAGGATTTTCTTTTGAATCCTTAAACTACTTTCTCACGACGCTCAAACTAGCCATCCCTTCTGCAGCAATGGTTTGGTAAGCGCCCTCGACTTTTTATTATTTTGTATCTTCTAAACCAGTTGAAGACAAATGAGTGTATACATCATTTGGTTACAAGTTTGTCATGAGAATCAGCAACGCTATTTTACTCTCAAACACATTATAACTAACTATGCTTTCAAGTTTCACAAGTTTAGATTTCAAAGGTCTAAATAGTTTCGCCCCATGTTTTTCCAACCAGCATTCTGGCTAAGAAGAAAATGACTTGATCTAAAGCACTTACTTTTCCTCGAAAAACAGTAAAGATGTTGATATCAGAAGACATTGAATCTGTTTTGTGAACTATAACCCCCATAAGCGATCTGTGAGGAGCTTCAAGTATTGGAATTCCTTCGTATCTTACAGTTCTCTGTTGTTTAAATTTGTCTAGTTTGGAGTACTGGGCCTTTGAAATTTTGGTGTTCTTAGCTGGGCTGATGCCAGACTCAGAAATAAGTACCTCACTGGTTGCAATGTGGTACATATCTCTACTTTTACCTTGTTTCTATGACATAAAACCTTACTCTTTTACTCATTTTTGTGACTTGGTTTGATTTTCCGACACTACAGTGACAATACAGAATGTATCGCCTTCACAATCACGTACGGCCTAAGTGCTGCTACAAGGTATGCTACTAGAGATTAGCATTCATTTTGTTGTGTTCTGTCCTCTGTTTTTCTCCTCTGTCAGATTGAAATAAACAAATGACAATATTTGTGTCAGCACGAGGGTGGCAAATGAGCTTGGAGCAGGCAACTCTAGCAAAGCTAAGAAAGCCATGTTTGTGACTCTTGAAATATCTCTCCTCCTCACACTTGTGGTTCTTCTAGCACTAGGATTTGGGCATAGTATCTGGTCTAGTTTTTTCAGTAATAGTCCAAAGATCGAGGAGGAATTCGCTTCGATGGTCCCTTTTCTTTTGGTTTCGATACTCTTAGATTCGGTACAAGGAGTGGTATCAGGTGCAAATAAAGCCATTGCTCTCCATTTTCTTCCTTTCTGAATTAGTGCTTTCTTTCTCATATGCTTGATTCCAACTGCAGGTGCAGCAAGAGGCTGTGGTTGGCAGCACCTGGCTACTTACATAAGCCTCCCAACATTCTATATCATCGGCCTCACGACGTCAGCCATTCTCGGTTTTCATTTGAAGCTATATGCCAAGGTAAATGATTTGCTTGCACACATTTTTCTGAAACAGAAGAAGATCAAGCTTCTGGTGTGGTTATGAAAGTTTTGATTGTTTTGTGCAGGGCTTATGGATTGGCTTAACTTGTGGCCTTGCCTGTCAAACTATTGGCCTTGTGCTGCTAACATTTCGAGGAAAGTGGACAGGAATAGATTTAACAAATCGTGAAAAGAAACTGAACCAGTTGCTTGTCTAGCTAACTACATCACATTCCAAGGTGTGACAGAACAATTTTCTTAAAACTAACCAAACCAAGGCACTGGAGAAAGCGATTCTGTTCTTCGTTGATTCGAGTTTGAATAGCAGCATTGTCTTGACTGACAGTATCTTGAGTGTCTTGTGAAGAACGTTTTAGTGAATTTTTGTATTTTGGTTTATCAGCAGTAATGGAGTGTGTGAATGAGAGGAACTCCGGTCATTTTAATTTCCTTTCTGACTTTTGATGATTTCTTTTTCTCTTTTTTAAGTAAATAGGGTCTAAGTAAATAAAATGACTATAAAATAGAGAGATAAGAATCTCAGGTATTGAGGCACATATCTAATAGTTGTCTGTAAAGAAAATATGACCCATATTGTACTAAGTTTGTCGGTATTTTTCTTTGATAATATAACAATCTTTTAAGAAAGTTTGTGGACAACTAAGCTTTTTTTGTGAATCTTTGATTGCTTTTATGTTAAAAACAAAGTGCGAAGAACGTAACTTGAATCTAGTTTTGCATGGGTTTTGATGGACTCAACAAGTCTCCCTTTGTTTTTGGAGGCTTGTTAGCTAAGTCTAACTACCACTTTCTACATTTATATACTCTACCTAATAGGAGGAGTGGATTGAACAAGTTAAAAAATATATATATATTTAAAATATCCATCACTATTTTGAACTCAAAATTTGAACCTTTTGAGCTATTACTTCCACTTTTTAAAAATATTTGTTAATAGTTGATATTTTAAATTAAGGTTAAATTATCAAAAATACCCATGAACTATGAAGTTGGTTTCAATTATATCCCTAAACTTTGAAAAGTTTTATTTTAACTCTTGAACTTTGAAATTTGTTTCAAAACAATCATTGAAGGTTTTTCCGTTAAATTTATGGACGAAAAATGACGTATTTGCATATGTTTTATTTATTTTTTTAACTTATATGTTCAAATAAGCAACAATACAAATGCAAAAACATCATTTTTCGACCATGAATTTAATGAAAAAAGCCTTCAAGGGTATTTTTGAAACAAATATCAAAATTCAATGGTTAAAATGAAACTTTTCAAAGTTTGAGGGTATAATTGAAACCAACCCCATAGTTTAGGGGTATTTTTGATAATTTAACCTTAAATTAATTGTATAATGGTTTAAATTTGGTAAAAAAATTGAAGGAAAGAAGGTAGGTTTCCACTTGAAGATAAAGAATGACGGGAAATTGATGTGTCTTCAAAACTTGCCGAATCAAATTATGATACAATCAATTCAATATAGTGAATTGATTTAACTTTTCGCGCGAACTTTATACCAAATATCAACTAAATAAGAAAATTAAATTTTAATTTTAATTAAGTTATCACAGTCTTCTACATGTACTCACAAGAACAAATCTAAAGTGGAATAAAAATTTAATACATGAAGAATAAAGTATGAGACGACTTTTTTTTTTTAATTAAAAAAAACATAAACATTATTCCATTCATGGAAAAAAGAGATTAATTAACCAAGAGAGTTGAAATCTGCTTGTTTGGTTTGTAATATGGATTTTGTTTTATGTTTTCAGATTTACTGAATCCAATGAATTCAGCGAATATGTGTTTGACAGATTTGTTTTTGGATTATATGATTGTGGAATTCTGAAAAACAATATTTTTATGTTTTCAGTGTATTCAGATTTTGAATTTGAAATTTTAAAATGCAAAATTACATTTAAAAAGTTAAAAACTTTGATAAATATAGTATTTTCAAGTTATAAAATCATTTCATTTTTGTTAAATTAAAAAATATATAATACAACATATTATAAATTAGGGAAAAAATTAATTTATACCCCTAAACTTTGGGGTTTGTATCAATTAAAACCATAAACTAATAATTGTATCAATTAAACCCTGAACTTTCATAAGTGTATCAATTTACACCATTTGCCAGATTCTGTTTAAAAACGTTAGTTTATATGAGTGCAAACTTATAATTATATCAATTAAACTCTTGAACTGTACTCATAAGTGAATCAATTTAGACCTTTCGATTCAAATAATTGACGATTTTTAAATGAAGGGTCTAGATTTTTGAAGTCTACACAAGTGTGAGAATTGGTGAATGGACAATTTTCAAATTAAGAGCCTAAATTGATTCACTTATGATAGTTTAGGGGTTTAATTGATTGAATTATAAGTTTCACACGTGTAAACTAACATTTTTCAAATAGAATTTGGCAGATGGTGTAAATTGATACACATATGAAAGTTTAGGATTTAAATTAATATAATTGTTAGTTTAGAGTTTTTCTTGATACAACCCCCAAAGTTTAGGAGCATAAATTGATTTTTTCCTATAAATTATATGATATTATAAAATAATAATTATACAAAATTTATAACATAAAACTTGTTCATAAATTAATTAATTAATAATAGTTGAGATTCAACCTAATATTTAATTGGTAACTATAACTATTTTTATGGTTTATAAACATATTATCAAACATATTTTGAGTTAAATTGAGATCTAGTTACTAAAACTGCTACAAAAAACAGATCTGAAAACACGGAAAATATGAAATACAACTTTGCTTTCATTGAATCCCTTATTTTGAAATTTCTATTATTAGATCACTAATGAAACACACTTTGAAGTTAAAAAATTTATTCAATAACCAATATTGTGCATTAATCAAGCTCAATTTTATACTAGGCTATATTTTTTTAAAAAAAAATCATGAGCTTCAAAAGATTCTTTTCTTGCTTTCATTCAAATCAATGGGTGAATTTAACAAAAATTGAAAAAACTTGTTTAAGTCTAGGATGTGATTATCATTATCTCAAGGTCGGTGCCCCTTTAACGCCCCCAATCACTGTTTTTTTTTTTTTTTTTTTTTTTTTGTAATTTTTAAATTTGTTATATATAGTTTTAATTTTTTTTTTTTTCTCCAAAAGAAGTTGTTTCACGCAAAATCGTCTCTTCATGCATATATGATGATGGACTAAGTTCATGATGCATGTATTTTCTATCTCGTCTCCGATCCGATTTCGATTTGAATATATCTTTATTTTCATCTCCATCTCAAAATTTGATTTTTTTTTTTAACTTTATTCACCAACATTTTTATTCATACATTCATTAATATTATAAAACATATTTAAGAGAATCCTCAAACTCACTTCGACTCTTTAAAATCAATGAATGAAATTCTTTTGGAGATTACGCCTTGCTAAATATATGAGAAAATTTTTAAAAGTATATATATTTTTACCATAAATCCATGAAATTATAAGAATGAAAATTACATTCCCTTCTGAATTTATTGAAGGTTAAAATCTACATCAATTATAAAAAAAAAACCTAGTCTATTATTCAATCTTGTCCAACATCATAAATTCTACTCATTTTCAATAAGGTCTATTTTGCACTCATAATATAGTAGGTTGATCGAGAATGAGTTGAGAGTAAAACATACCTAACTCAAGATTCATTCAATTTACGTCATAGAAATCTTTTCGGAGAATTTTGTGTAAAACAACTTTTTTTTATAAAGTGAATTGGGAATTATCCTCTTTCTCTATATATAATTTGTCTATCTTTCAAGCTATATATTATTTTAATTACTATTGAAACTCCTACGAAGTTTGTAAGAAAAATACTCCAAGGAAAGAAACAACCTTTGAATTTGAATAGCAAAATCATTTTTTGGTATAGAGATACATGAGTTTCTTTTCTCTCTGTTTTTTTTTGAAAAAAAGATAGTTTAGAACGTTTTAAACCCGATTTGATGATCATTCCATTTCCAAATTTAGCTTAATTTACTCTTAGTCAAGATTTTAAAGGAGGGAATTACAGTAATAGCAGAATAAAAGTTATGATTACATTTATAACAATCTATTTTGGAATTTACAAAAACAACAAATTGCAAAATGGAAAAGGAAAAAAAACCAGCATATTTGAAAATACATTATTTTATCAAGTTATTGAGCAAATTTGTCTATTTGTAAAAAAATCTACATCTATTTTTGAAATTTAACCAAGAATTCAAATATATTATTAAAAAGATGGAAAAAAAACCTAAATGATATCAGCAAATCTAACTTTCAAAAGATCAAAATCTTTATCAGAGCGGGGAAGGTTCATCATTTTTCAATAAAAACCTAAATAAAGAAATCAACATCCCAAAAATCCAAACAGTTAGTCCTACTGTTTAAAAGTTTTCAATTTTGACCCTTAATGTTCCTACATTTTTCAATTATACCTCCATCAATGCTAAATTTTAAGATTGACATTATAAGCTTATATGACATAAATCTTAATGAGTTGCTAGAAATTTAGAAGGGGAATTGTACCATATAAGAGAGAAAATTTTCAATTCATTTCCCAAATTTCTAAGAGTATGTTTGGAAATACTTTTCAAGTGCTTAAATTTTTTTAAACACTCGAAAAGTCATTTTCAAGCAGGCCCTAAAAAGTTTACATAAATTTTAACTTTCTTTTCTAGCCTAATTTCTCGTCTAGATTTCTAAATATCATGCAATGTAAGTATATCATTCGTCATTTTAACATTCACCAATGATAATGATATCATTGAAAAGTGTTAAAAAAATAAATGACTAAACTATAACTTTTTAAACAAACCGTTCTAGAAAAATAAAAAACTTTTTAATCGGAACTAAAAGCATATATTTTGCCATCAATTTCTTTAAAAAGTTTAGTGGATAAGATTAAGTAGGTAGTACAAAGCCAAACACCTAGTACAAGGATTTTGACCATTTCCACCATAAAATATTCAAACAACAACATGATTATACAAAGAATTAAAAAATCAATTAAAAGAGTAAAATATAGCTTATATCAAACATAATATATTTTAATTTTTTTTTTCTATACAACTTGGTCCAATTTTACATTTACATATCAAGGCCAACTCTTATACAATCAAGTTAAGAAATGGCATTGAACAGTGCACTTATAAGATACCTCCCCCAGCTAAGCAATTGCCCTTCTTTGTCCTTTCTGGTTTTCATGCAATTGAATAATTATCAATTTTTGTCATATATTCATATTTTTTTTTATTAAATTACCATTTTAGTGCTATAATTTAAATTTTAGATTATATGGTTTTACAAGTTCTATTATAGTTTATGAAGTTTGATTAAATCTCCTAAAATGTTTTTTTTTTTTTTGCCTTTACTAATATTGACAATTTTCCTACTGGCTATTTTTCTTTATATGTGACATATTTAGTAAAAGTTATCTGTAATATTTAATTCATTTCATTTATTATATTGAATGAATCTTGAATTGGATTTTAAAAATAAATGAGTTTTGAATCTTGATAAAAGGAAAACGATCTTTTTTTTTTTTTTTTTGAAAACCAATATGCATCTTGAGAGAGGTTTAACCCAAGTTACCCGACCACCTATTAAAAAAATTCCTATTAACAATTGATAATACGGACATTTTGAGAGATATAAGCAAACCACTTGAATTATAATAATTTTTTTTTTTTAAATATAGAAACTAAATAAAAATCCAATTGCCAATTTGAGCATGGCTCAATTTAGTTAAGGCACTAATAACCATTATAAATATCAAAAGTTTGAATTCTCATCTCACCTCTATTTGAACTAAAAAACAAAACTCAAACTATAAAGTTAAATTTCAGAGACCTATGTAATACAGATTTGAAAGTTTCAACATTAAACTTGTAATTTAATGGAGAAAAAAAAAAGAGTTAACGTTCTATTTGATAACAATTTTGTTTTTAGTTTTCTATTTTTAAATTTTATGAGTGTTTCTTCATAATTTCTTTTCTATGGTGTCAAAAAGAAACGATTGAATTCTTAGTCAAATTTCAATAACAAAAATAAGTTTTTAAAAACTACCATTTTTTAGTTTTCAAAACTTACTTAGATTTTGAAAACATTTTTAGAAAGTAGATTTTAAAAAAATCATTGATAGAAGTAGGGCTTATATGCATAATTTTTAAAAACCAAATAGTTTAATTTTTTTTCTAGTTAAATTATTAAAAATGCCCAATTATGAGATTAGTTTCAATTATATCATTAAACTTTGAAAAGTTTCATTTTAACCTTTGAAGTTTGAAGTTTGTTTCAAAACGACCCTTGAAGGCTTTTTCCATTAAATTCATAGATGGAAAATGATGTGTTTGCATCTATATTGTTAATTATGTGAATAGATTTGAACATATACGTGAAGAAAAAAATAAAGACACATGCAAACACATCATTTTTAGTCATTGAATTTAACGGAAAAAAAAAAAAAGGCCTTCTATGGTCATTTTGAAACAAACTTCAAACTTTAAGAATTAAAATGAAACTTTTCAAAGTTTAGGGATATAATTGAAACCAAACTCATACTTTTATCGATTTTTAATAATATAACTTTTTTTTTTTCAAATTCTTCAACCTTAGATGGTCCAAGAGAGGACTCATCCACAGAATCTATAAAAGCAGGGTTTCATGTAAAATGGAGAAGTGCAAAGAAGATGGAAGATTCTAGAGAGGCATTGTTGGAGCTTGGTTTTGAAGCAAAAGAAGGAAGATGGTTTAACAGAGTGATGAACATGGAGGAAACAAAGCATCAACTTCTATTTTCCCTTCCAATGATTCTTACAAATGTGTTCTATTACATGATACCCTTGGTCTCTGTTATGTTTGCTGGTCACCTTGGTGAACTTGAGCTTGCTGCTGCCACTCTTGCTAATACTTTGGCTAGTGTCACTGGCTTTGCTTTCATGGTATCTCTTTCTCTCTCTCTCTCTCTCTCTCTCTCTTCATTTGCTTTCATGATTTGGGGAAATGGATCTTTAACTCTCTCATCTATGAAGCTAAGAGATGAAAAATGGAAGAAATTGGAAATGGGTTAAGTTTATTACAGTGACAAGAAACTGAGTTTGGAGTTTGCTAAAATGGGTTAGGTTTTTCAGTTTTTAGTTTTTTTCTTGGGGATGACTAAATTTCTGCCATTGCTGGGATTCAGTGCCTTTTTTTAAGATCAAAATCGGAATGGAAATGAGAGTTTTGTGACAGTTAGTGGAACAAAATCACTATCTTAGAGGAGATTAGTGGATTTCTGTTTCTGCTTGATCAATGGAATAAAATATGATTCTGCAAGAGTTCGTGTTAACTTGATGGTTAACTTTCTCAACAAGTTTAAGGGAACAAAGCAAGGATTGTGGACGGCTGAAAAGATTGTTAAAAGTAGGTTAAAAGTTACAAATTTAATAGTTGAGCTTTGATGGATATATATGAATTTAGTCCCTAAACTTTAAAAAGTTTCGATGCTAAACGATGTTGTGTGGCATGCTTTCTGAATAAAGTTAGCTGATTTGGTTCGACATGACAGACGGATAAGTATAGGACGTGAATGTGCTCAATTAAGCCTCGAGAGTATTTTGCACATGCTAATCTATTTTGTTCAAATAGATAAGTATAGAAAGTGGATGTGATCAATTAAGCCTTATGGGTATGTTGCACATGCTAATCTATTTTGTTCAAATAGATAAGTATAGAAAGTGGATGTGATCAATTAAGCCTTATGGGTATGTTGTACACATGTCACTCTATTTTTATCCAATTGTTCTTTCTTTTTTTTTTTTTGCTATTTATGTCTATCACATCATGTCAAATTGACGAATGTTTATCTAATAGACAAGTCACTTCATCATTTAGTGAACCATTCAACATCTATATAGAATCACAATTCACTTTTTATAGACATGTTCAAAACTTTTTAAAATTTAAGGATCAAATAGACGAACCTACGAAAGTTTAAGGATCAAATTTGCTAGTTAAAGCATATGAAGCCAATGTATTAGAAGATCCCCCTTGGTGGTATTTTCTATCGTAACAATCTCTAATATTTCCAATATTTCAGCACATAGCCTATAAGAAATGGAGTATTCAACTATTATGAGGCACCTAAGGCAGCAGATCTCAAGGTGAGGATGTCAAAATCTGTTGCCCATTTTCTTGTAATTAGGATAAGATTATCCTAATCCAAAGCTCATTAGCATCACTAAAACTCAACTTGGCCTTTGTAAAGTCTGTTCTAAATTCTAGAGAGAGTTTAAATATGATGATATCCCAGCTTCATCTGCTTTGGTTTTAGTAGTGTACCTCTTTTTGCTGTAACTATCTTCTTGTTCTTTAGACGGGACTGAGCGGAGCACTCGAAACGCTTTGTGGGCAAGCATTTGGCCGGAAGTTTTACGGGAAGATGGGGTTGTATCTTCAAGCCTCATGCAGCTTATCATTCTTTTGTTCCATCATTGTATCAGTTTTGTGGATTTACACAGAGCCAATACTAGTCTTGCTCCATCAAGAACTGGAGATTTCGAGGATATCGGCAATGTACATGAAGTTTCTCATCCCGGGATTATTTGCGTATGGCTTACTGCAGAACATCCTGAGGTTTCTTCAGACACAATCTGTTGTCATGCCTCTGGTTTTCTTCTCTGCAGTGCCAATGTTCATCCACATAGCCATTGCGTATGGTCTGGTTCACTGGACACGTCTCGGTTTCAATGGAGCTCCATTGGCTGCTTCGATCTCATTATGGATGTCATGCCTGATTTTGGCTATATATGTACTTAAAGCAAAGAAGTTTGAGAAATCTTGGAAAGGCTTCTCATTAGAAGCTTTTAGCTACAGTCTTTCAAGCTTAAAAGTAGCTATTCCATCTGCAGCAATGGTGTGGTAAGCATCCTAAACTCTTTGAAACCGCTGTCGCCCGTTCGATCAATAAGCAACTGTGCAAATTTTAAGTCGCACTAATATCTTGTTCATAACTCATGGACCCTTTTTGCTATCCATTGTTCAAATCGGTTGAAGTTTGGAGTATTGGGCGGTCGAGGTTATGGTATTCTTAGCCGGGTTGATGCCAAACCCAGAAACGAGTACTTCACTGATAGCAATGTGGCAAGTAAATCTTATTTTTCTAGGTTCTTCTGATACAAATGCAGTCCTTCTATTTTTCTTACTTGGTTTGCATTTTCTGTTCTTTTAGTGACAACACACAAACCATTGCCTACATGATCACTTGTGGTCTCAGTGCTGCAGCAAGGTTTGTTATTACAAAGTTTGAATTATTGTTTTTGTCCCTGTGGTTTAAATTTGGTTTCAATGTGGTTCCCCTTATGCTTTTAAGAGCTTCATTGCGCCTTACGGTCTCTTAAAAACTTTCCTACTATTACCAAATGTTAACCTTTTTTTACCTGAAAACTTGCTTTGAATAAGGCAAAATGAGAAAACGATGAGTTTTGGAGATTAGGATTTTTTAAGTTGTTTGCATGACCCGTTTCCTCTTTACTCAGAAACCTACAAAATTCTCTACTTTTTACCAAAATCAAATCTTAATACAATTTGATAACTTAACTTTCCTACCTACCATATATTGAACGTCAGCTCATCACCTCTCCCTACCATATTAAAAAAAATGTCAGATAAGAAAACTGTTGACCTTTAGTAACAATAGATATTTTTGAAGGTTTAACAAAACTACAGGGACTATAATGAAACTTTTAAAATTATAGGGTAAGTTATAACTTGCAAGAAGAAGAAAACCTTAAAATTGTTGGGTTTTTTTCCCTTAGTTTTATGAAAGTTCTTCCCTTCTCAAACAAATGACACTTTATGACAGCACAAGGGTCTCAAATGAGTTGGGAGCAGGCAATCTTGACAGAGCCAAAACTGCAATGTTTGCAACTCTCAAGCTTTCTGTCCTCCTCCCTCTGCTAGTTGCTTTGGCACTTGCATTTGGACAAAACACCTGGGCTAGCTTCTTCAGCAACAGCACTGCCATAATGGAAGAGTTTTCGTCCATGGCGCCGTTTCTCACGATCTCGATAATTCTGGACTCGGTACAAGGCGCCATATCAGGTTCAGTACTAGAAAATTTCATTCCCATTCAGCACTGTTCTGTTTGTCATAATTCTCATTCAACTGCAGGGGTGGCTAGAGGCTATGGTTGGCAGCATTTGGTTGTATACATAAACTTGTCGACGTTCTACTTCGTTGGTGTAACGATATCGATCCTTCTTGGGTTTAAGTTTAGATTATATGCTAAGGTGACAAACTTTACACACAAGGTTCATAACTACATAGTCAAAGACATTGGTATATATCTTTGATCTTCATTTTTTGTTGATTTTGATACCGATGCAGGGTTTATGGATCGGATACATCTGTGGTCTCTCGTCGCAAACTGCTTGCCTTCTTTTGGTCGTTTTGTATGCACAACGGATTAAAATGGATCAATCTAATAATGAAGTAAAAGATGTTCCGCTTCTGCTATAGTGGAAGGTTTTAGCAATCATAGTTTAGAAAGAAATAATTGAAAAGGAACGATTATGCCCTATTTGATAACAATTTTGTTGTTGGTTTTCTATTTTTTTGAAAATTAGACTTATAATACCAATGTCTTCTTTGTTGAGTTTTCCATTTTTGAAAACAATTTGTAAAATCTTCCCCAAAATTTAAAAGCAGAAAACAGGTTTTTGAAAGCTTTTCTTTTTATATATAGTTTTTAAATTTTGATATTTAAAATGATTTTAAAAATGGATTAGAAAGTAAAGAAAAAGGTAAATAAATAAGCCTAATTTATGCAAAAAGAAAACTAAAAACAAAAATATTATCAAATGGGGTTTATTTATTCACTCTATGCCTATAAATAAGAGATTTTGCAGGTGGTCTTTTTATGTTACTAGAATTTTTTTTTCCTTCAAGGTAGTTTTTTCTTCTCTTTTTTTTTTTCTTCTTCAGAGTTTTATCAATTTGAGTCACTGTTGATGGGTCAAACTAGAATGCTCATAAGGCATTTTATGTTTGTGTTGTGATTATTTGCACCCATACTTCTTCTTCTCTTGTACTCAACTCTTAAATGAATGAAAAGAAAAAGTTTGATATATGAATTTTGTTTATGTTTTACTGTTTTTTTTTTTTTTTTGAAAAGTTGTTTATTTTACTGTTAGTTCTTAAGCTTTTAGAATTTTGATTTTGGTCTGAATTTTTATCCGATCATTAAAATTTTAAAATGTCAAATTTAATTCTTTAAATTTTCTTAATTTTTAAGTTCATTCTTTGTGGTAAAAATATGATTATTAAGTTACGAGAAGTATGATGTTGCACTATTTGATCTAGATTATTGCTTCTAAATTAGTTTTAATTGAAGTTTACCCAGAATGCTTAAGAACTGTGATTGAGGTTTTACAAGTTAAAAATTTTAGGGTAAAAATCGTATTTAAACAAAAATTATAGGAATGTTTTTTTAAGTAAATTTACAGTTTATTTTTCTTCAATCCAATTTCAATTTTTTTTTTTTTTAGTTCAACAACATGTAATATAAGAGAATTCAAATGTTTGTATCAATTAAAATCATGAACTAAAAAGTATATATCAATTAAAATTCTAAACTTTTATAAGTAAATTAATTTAAATCTCTATCGTGATTCATAACTATTTTTATTTAATTCCATTTAAAAGCAACTCAAAAAGTGTATTTTGCCCAAACTAAAAAGGACAAAAAATAAAATATAGGTTTTCTAAAAATAATTAAAAATATAAGGACCAAAATGCAAAAGGCCAAAAATTGAAAATAAAGAGGTTAAAATAAAATTTAAATTAAATTACAAATTTAGTCTCTAAACTTTGAAATTTGTGTCTATTTGGTCAAGAAACTTTCAAAATTATAAATTTAGTCTTTAAACTTTCGAATTTTTTAAAATTCACAAATTTACTAAACACAAAATTGAAATTTTAGAGTTCCATTAGACATCAAATTCAAATTTATATCCAATAGATGAATTAATTTTTAAAAATTTTGAATTTGTCAAGAACCTATTAAATATAAAATAAAAAATTTAAGAATTTATTAAACACTTTTAAAAGTTTAAGGACTAAATAGAAACAAACTTCAAAGTTTATAGATTAAATATATATCTTTGAAGTAAAATTTAAACCATTCATAACCAAACCATTTTATGGAGAACCCAAGTAGAAGTCTATCTCTAAAGTGACAAGCAAAAGTAAGAAAGGCCAGGAAATGTATATCCAGTATCTATCCTTCTTCTCTGCTCTCTGTTGAATCTCTCAAATGGCAATTGCTTCAGCTCTGGCCGTCAATGGAGTCAATTTGGCTTCAACTTCTCAAGCTTATTTCGAAACCAAGGCTCTCTCATCGGAGCTCTGCCGCCAATTCCACGGCCTCCGATGGGTCTCCCGCGCCGGCGGTAGCATTGCCATCAAGGTTCACGACCACTTCATTCCCAAGAGACAACAGCTAATCGCTATGTTACCTTCTGGTGGGCATTTCTCCATCTCTTAATTCTTTTGTTCCTTGTTTAATTTCTTACAATTTCTGGGCATTTTGTTACTTGCATTGCTTCCAATCGAGCTAATTGGATTTGTTCGTCTCTTGGGTAAGTGATTTTCGAGGGTTTCCCCAATTTTCCCTGTAGTCTTTTTTGGTGTAGAATTTTTGTTATTGAGGTAATTCCTTCTGCCTCAACTCTGATTTCGGTTGTGTTTACTTCTCGTTTCTTTGAATTCGCTATGAAATCTAAAATCGTGAAAAATATTTTTTACTTTTGTTGTGTTAAATTATTAGATATACTTTAGAAAAACACTTGATTAGTGTTTCTCTAAGAAGTGTTTTACTGAAAAGTACTACCTCAAAATCATCTATCAAACCCACTCTCAAGGTGTGTTTAAGAGTGCTTTTAAAAATAAGTGCTAGGCTTAATAATAAATCACTCTCAGGTTTGTTTTTATACTTTTAAAAGTGCTTCTGAAATGCTTCTCAATCAAGCACCTATGCTAAAAGTAAATGCTTTCCTACCAAACAATTTAAGGTGCTTTTGGACTTTTTTGCGAAACCACTTTTGTGTTACTTTCAAACATGGTGATTTTGAATAGGGAATCGTTTTGGCCACTCCCTAATATAGCCTAACTCAGCTCCCAAGGGGTGGCCCGGTTGGTAAGGGCTTGGGGTCGCTTGGTCATACCGGCTTAAAGGTTTCAGGTTTGAACTCTTAGGTGAGCTTAATTAATAAAAATCCTTGATGTCTCTCAAATCCGGGCCTTAGGGCAGGCAAGGGTGCCCCTGGGTATAGGAGAGCAAAGCTCCGACTCCCGATTATTAAAATATATATATATAGCCTAACTCTTCTCTGTTTCTTAGCTTTTAGGTTATTAGTTTGTTAAACAATGCCAGGCATCGTTATAATTCAAACTAGTGCTTGTTTGGAGGATATCCAATTGCCCCTTCTTTTTGCAGAAGAAGAAGAACTTGTTCTTCTTTTGAACCAAAAATGCTTTGCAAGGGTTCAAGCAATCAAGAACTAGACTAAAGAGTGTATTTTTCATGGTGCAAGATCACCTGCCTTTCTGTATTTTCTTTTATCTTTTTTATCTGGCTAGATGGTATTATATACAATTCAACTCCTTGCATAAGAGTATAGAGAGCTTGTTCTTTCTCTTTTTTCTTCTTTTTCCTCACAAATCAATTGCTTAGAATTCATGGATTTGGATGAATGTTCTTTTGCTTTTGTTGGATTGTACATAGGTGTTAAGAAGGAGAGAATGGTACTGGAGGACATCTATGTGTTATCTCATGGTGGGTCTATCTTATATTCATCACCTTCAAAGCCATTTTCACACAAGCTTCCAAACCGTTGTGGACCTCTTTTTATGAAGGTACAGTTCCCAACACTCTGTAAAATACTCATTTGGACGAGGACTTCAAAAACATCATATGCTAATCATAAGCTAAACTCATGGTGACAGATAATCAACTCGTAATCAATAGAAAAGATATAGGGCTTGTTTGGAATGACTTTTTAAGTGCTTAAAAACACTTTTTTTGCATTAACAAATACTCTATAAGTACTTAGAAAGTCATTCCAAACAGGCTCATAGTTATCCTATAAATTACCTAGTATCTCTATATTTATGATCATATAAACGATGTCTTCTATGCCTTGAGACATTAACTTCACTGAGCTCTGCATGATGTAACAACATTTTTCGTTTTTATTCGGTCCAAATCCATCCATAACAACCAAATTTTGTTTCCTGTTTTCCAGGCATATGAGATGCGCAAAAGATCAAGACATTGATTTTGTTAAAATACTTCTAACAAAAAGTTCCTTTGAACTTTGTAGATGATGAAACCTCTTATTTTGTACAATTTCAAGAAATTGATTTTGAGTCTGTCTTGATCTTCCATCTGGTTTCAGTTTAATCAATAACTTAATTTTACAGGCTGATTGATATCACTATCTCTTTGATGCTGCTATTAAGCTTCGTCAACTAAGGCATTGATTAGTCTTCTCCAACTCAGGGTCCAATTGGGAGCATCAAAGGAATTTCAAGAGATAACGTTGGCATCAACATTTCTGTGAAGGCTGGGGCTGAAGGTTTAGATAATAAAAACGAACCATTGCCAGTGAGTTAAATTGCATTCTACTTAATTCGGAAAGCTTAAAATTTCAGCCTTTAATTTTTCTTCCTTTTTTTTTTTCACTTTGAGGTATGCTATTTTTGTATCTTGGTTAGGAGGTTTTTGTTTATAGTTTGAGTTTGATCGGTCGTACTTTGGATGCAGTGTTGCATAGTTCTTGATATCGAAGGGACTACTACTCCAATATCTTTTGTTACTGATGTACTCTTTCCGTATGCTCGTGATAATGTTGGAAAGCATTTGATTTTAACATACGAAACTGCAGAAACTCAGGAGGACATTAAGTTGTTGCGTGCACAAGTAAGATATTTTGGCTGAACAGATTTTATGTTGCACCTTTTAGAATATCTGTGTTCCATTTATGGTATTTACTTGGAGATTGTAGGTCTTAGTTAAACTCAAAAATAGCTTGTGCGTTTGAGTTAATCTGTGAAATACAGAAACCTCCTCCTAGCAGCAAACTCAATTTGGTTCTTGAGAGGCTATTTGGGACTTGTTTTCTGAACTCTGTTTTTCAGTATAAAGAATCAGAGAAGAATATGTTTGTATAACTAAATTCTAGAAGTTCCAAATTTGCTGATATATTACGTCATTGATGGCAAGCATCCTACATAGATTTGCATCTTGTAATCAAACCAATTGAAGCGTCTAGTTCGACAACTGGACAAGCAGTAAATGCTGTTATATTTTTGGCATAAGAAGAACCTTCTTAGTAATTATCAATAAAAATGTGTTCAGGTTGAAGATGACTTGGAAAAAGGTGTTGCTGGAGCTGTGCCTATTCCTCCTGATAATGCTGGGAAAGAGGAAGTCATTGCAGCATTGGTTGCTAATGTTGAAGCAATGATAAAGGCTGACCGCAAGATAACTGCCTTGAAACAATTGCAAGTATGCAAGTAAAATAATTCTTCTATTTATTTAGCCGATTTTCTGAGTGAGCTGACTTCTAGCTATGCAGGGTCACATATGGAGAACAGGATTTTCGGGCAATGAATTGGAGGGAGTAGTTTTCGACGATGTGCCAGAGGCTCTTGAGAGATGGCATGCTTTGGGCATTAAGGTCATTCCATCTTCCCCTCTTGATTTATTTGCTAAAACCAGTCACATGACGCAAAAAAACAAGAACATGTCACACGTACACTGACAGGTTGCTATTTGAGACTAACCAGGGTAAAGGTCTCCCACACTAGATATAGACCGAACTATCTTAGGATTTTTAGAAACCAACTCACATCACATCTTGCTTTAATGGAAGAATGGCCCAACCTTTTTCAAAATACTATGACCCAAGTGGCGAAGAAATGATGTATTAATGTGTGACATTTTGAATCCTCATAACTAAAAGAATCAAAATGATATTATTGGGTTCAAGCCATGGTGGTTACCTACTTAAAATTTAATATCCTACGAGTTATCTTGGCAACCAAATATTGTAGGGTCAATGAGTTGTCTCGTAAGAATAGTAAAGATGCACGCAAGAATAGTCAAGGTGCATGTAAACTAGCTCAGACACTCACAGATATCAAAAAAAATAAAATAAAATAAAAATGATCTTTTTCGATCTCTCCCAACCATCCAAGATTTGAATTGATGTCCTATGAGTCCTCTAAATTGCATTGATACTTAAAAGAGTAGACTAAACAAAAGCCTACTTAAGTCACTTTGAAGCAAAAATTTTGTTTGTGT
This sequence comes from Trichosanthes truncata, assembly GCA_033996785.1. Classification (NCBI taxonomy): domain Eukaryota; kingdom Viridiplantae; phylum Streptophyta; class Magnoliopsida; order Cucurbitales; family Cucurbitaceae; genus Trichosanthes; species Trichosanthes truncata. The sequence continues at coordinate 82,621,579 of JAWPNB010000003.1, forward strand.
TCACAATGGAATCTATTTAGGGAAGACTAAACTCTGTTATTAGAAGAAACTGATAGTTTTATACTTGGGTTAGTAGATGACAGGCTTCTCTAGTAATAGATGTCTTGTGATTGATTTTTTTTCATTCTCATTTGGAAGCCTGGTGATATTTGAACAAAAGTTCTCCGACAGACATTATGAACCAGTTATAACTTCTATCATTTCTGGCATGAACAGGTCTACATATACTCGAGTGGCAGCAGGTTGGCACAAAGGCTTATATTTGGAAAGACTAATTATGGTGATCTAAGAAAATACTTATCAGGATTCTTTGACACTGCTGTGGGGTAACCAATGGCTTTTTTTTCACGTTTTAATCATACTCAATATCACAAACATGATGGTGGAACTGCTCTTGTATCTCAGGAACAAAAGAGAAATAAGCAGTTATGTTGAAATTTCAGAGTCTGTTGGAGTTGATAAGCCATCGGAGTTATTGTTCATCACAGATGTCTATCAGGAAGCTGTAGCAGCAAAAGCAGCAGGTAACGAGTCTCTACTTTTAGCTATTGTTTGTTGTTAGTTTGTGGAAGAAAAAGGAGTAAAATCCATTCATTCATGCTATAACCAGTGGAATTCCATTTGGCTGAAAAGTTCTTGTGAAAACTATCATATAAAGTTTCAAAAGAATTGCTAAGTTAATCGTAAAGCAGATTTACTAATTTCATACTTCTTTGTATGCAATCAACGACGTTTCAGGGCTGCAGGTGGCAATCTCAATCCGACCAGGAAATGGTCCACTGCCTGATAATCATGGGTTCCAGACAATCAATTCCTTCTCAGAAATCTGAAATGAGAAACTACATTTTGTAATTACATTAAAAAAAAACCTGAAAATGATCGATAACATCATAGATTGACAACACTTTACCCTGAGAAACTGTTCCATTCACCAAGTTTCCCCTCTTTTCTCCCCCTCTGCCATTGTTGTTTAAAGTTTAAAGTTAAGAAATATGTTTTTTGTTTGTACCAGAATAGTTGTACTTAAATCTTGTCCTGGTCAAGCCTATGTAATAAACTGAGTTCAAAATGCCAGTTTTTCACTTTTGAAGTATTGTAACTAAAGCAAATAACAGATACTCTGTCCCCATTTTAGCATCAAATTTCAGTTTGGTTCATTAGGTTGTCCTTTGAAGAATTATTCGACTACGTTCAAATCACTAATTGAAGCCAAAAGTTTAAGTCAATGAGTTAGGAAAAAATTAATCATTTAAATTTATTCTTACCAATCTCTCTCACTAGCTGGTTTGAAAATTAGTTAGAAAAATCCAGTCAAATTTAGTGTCATATTGCCTGTGAGCACGTCAAATATGAAAAAGAAAAAATAGAGCCAATCTTATTGAACAGAAAAATGACTTAAATACTCAGTTCCATCAACTAACATACCAACTAATACGACAGACTAATTAATACACATCAAGAACTACAAATTACGGGATGGAAATAAGACAGACCATTGAATATACAAATAGTTAATGTGAAGCTATAACTTCGTATTTACATTCCCTCCTTTGACAACATTAGTTTGAACGATAATTCATTCCAGGAAAGAAAATTACACATCCCAAAAACAAAAGAACTAATAATCCCTGGCATTGAATGCTGAGAGAGATTTTCCAAATGAAAAATTTATAAGAATGGATGAATGGATGTTCAGATTTTAACACATACAATTAGATTAATATCATGTTGAACTTGAACAATGACTTACTTTCGTTATTCCTAAGGAAGCAATCCTGATGTTCACCTCCAAGGAGATTCCATGACAATCTTAACCAGTTCAACTCCAAATGATCCAATATCGCCAGAGCTTACACGTACCTGATAAGCTCGACAGCAAATTTTCCCTTTTTTGTAGAATTTATTTCTCCAATCTGAATGGAGGAAAATAAGAAGTCAGAAAGCTAAGCTCAGAACTCAGTGCAACTAGTTTTGGTTTTGATTTAATTGAAAAGCTCGCCTTTAGTCTCCCTTTCCCACTGACAGAAACAATATCACCAGTCTTTAGTATGGTTCCATTTTTGGTAATTGTCGTCCAATTCACACGAACATCACCGCTACTGCTCATGTAACAATTTCAGGTTCATTTACTTTCACAAAAGAAATAGGATATAAGACATTGCAACACCCTATTCCCCAGAAACTTTGAGGAAGTTGTCTATCATCATTCATTACCAGATGATGGCACAATTTAACTACCTACAAATACTTCAAAATGATGCCTAAATTTTCAGATTAATTAAGGTCAAACAGGCAAATCAACGAAGGATACAAGCAAACCTATGCATTATAAAAGTTTGTCGTGTATCCCCAATTAATGTAACCTCAGGTGCTTTCATTAGTATTGAGCAAAAGGTGTAAACCTATGGATTGAGTCAACTCTATTCCACTACTAAAAATAGGTAACAGAGGAGAAGCACTATTTCATAGGATTCAACACAAAAACTTTATCATAAATTATTGCTTTTCTTTTTAGGGATTGGAACTTAGAAAATAGTTCTTCAAATTGTTCATTCAAAACAATTGAAACCCTTTTTATTGGATGATTATGAATTGATACTTTCCAAAAAAAAATTGAAATTCTGAAGGAACAATATCACTATTTTTGTTCAATAAGATACAAAAATAGATAATTGGCTCATTCCATGCTAGAAATAATCAGAGTGTGAAAAATTAATAGGTTAGTAGAAGCCAATGTACCTGATTAAATCCACTAGTTTAGACCGTGAAATCTTGAATCCAGCACTTGCTAGAGCATCCACCCTAAGAGATGCCTCAATGGTTTTAAATGTCTTAGTCCTGCAAATGAAATAAGAAAATACTACATTAAAATAAACATGGAAACCAATGTGAAATATTACCGATATAACTTCATACTTCGGTGGTTCATAATCAAGAGCTGTCAATGGAATCCTCGTACAAGAAACTGTGACATTGCCAACCTGAAATTAAGAATGTCATATCGAATAAAGAGACCAATGAAGCAAAATTTACAAATAGTTTGACTAGCTATTAGGCCATGCAGGCTTCACCAAAATATATCTTAATTTGTTTAATACACACAAGAAATGCTGTCAGAGGTAAAACATATTTTCATTCTCATGTTAATTTCTGTGTCATCATGTAGAAGCAACCACCCAGGATAATGACACTACCTTGCGCAGGGATGATACAAGGAAGTCAACAAGTTCTGGAACAATGACTACTTGAGCTCCCTTTTCTTCCTGAAAATAAGGTAACAATAAGAGAAATAAAAGAAATCTGTCCCATGGTAGTCTTGTTGCAATTTTTTTTTAAAATCAAAAACCTAAAAAATTTACCAAAGCTACTTCTGGATATAGACAAGGCATGAAATTAGACGTAGCATTTATCTAAATTGAATCCATTTCATAAAGTTTGTTTCACATGGAGGAATTGAAAAATAAATTCTAAAAACTAGCAGTTCTGATCAAACTTTTGGACACAATCAGGAGGCGGCAAGAGCATGATAACCCAAAAACACAATTTTACCATCAGTTTTTGGAATTTGTCAAGGAGAATTATACTTCCTCAGCATAAAACCAACCACATACGACCAAAGTGTAATGCATTTATAACACTTAATGAGTCACAAGTTCAAACAGTAATTATAAGAAAACAAATCATTAAAAAGAAACCAACAAAAGCAACGTGCACAAAGCATTAAATGTGCAGTAAGAAAAAGAACAAAACAGTTGTTATTATACTTAATACTAAATAGGAAATACAATGATACCTGGAGTATGATATCACCAAGCTTTTCCCTAGCAATGCCTGTACCAAGGATTGCTCCAAGGAAGTCTCCATGTGAGCAAGGGTGAAACGTAAAATTTCCTGTGATACTGGGAAGGAAAAAAAAAACTTTAAAAAGAAGAAAGAACAAAAGAATAACGGATTTTACCAGAGCACAATTAAAATGGACTAATGTGGAAGATTAACGAATGATACCTCAATGCGGAAATTATGTCTGGATCACTTGTTAGTTCATCTGCATGCCCAACAGAAATCCGGCAGCGCTCTGCCTAAACATTTTGTCAACTTGAAAGTAAGTGTGGTATCAGCAATAGATCCTAGATTCATAAACTCAATCCCCAACTGAAAAAGCAAAGCAAAACTTTTATATTTTCACCTCTGGGTATCCTCCCTGAGCTATTGCTTTCACGTCAGCTAGTTTTTGAACAGCTAGCATTGATTCTTTCACCACAGGTGGGGTGAGAAAGTTCGTATGAATAACTTCTTGTCTTGATAGTGAACGTTTGGCCTAAATGAAACCAAAAAGAGTGAAGAACCAGAATCATCCCTCACAACCAAGAGACAAAAGGGTTATTGTATTGCTGTTTTTTATACAAATTTCATCAAAATAGAAAGGGAAGAAAAAGGATTGCCTTTTTCCCTTTAATTCTTTAGAAAAGTGTAGATCCATGCTTATTCAGTCTTAGTAGCATGGATAAAAAAGGCGATGACAAAGAAAATATAGTATAACAAGATTGTTAAGTCTCTAGTCTTATATACTAAGATGTTAGTAAAAGTTTATCAGGATTCAATACCATCACTAGAATATGTTTCACATCTACAATAACACCTTTATCTCCAACTCCATTGAGTAAAACATCAATGTCTCCCTTTACAGCTTGCACTAATTGGCATAGTCCTGAAATGGCATTGAATCATTTAAGTATCAATACTTGGGTTAACGTTCAGGATTGCATCAAGGAGAAGTAAAACTGAGTCTTTTCTTTTCTTTTTTTATTATTATTATTTTATATAAGAAACCAACTTTCATTGAGAAAAAATGAAAGAATACAAGGACATCCAAAAAAACAAGCCCCTCAAAAGGAAGTCCCATTAAAGGGACGGACTCCAATCCAAAAAAAATGAGAACTAGCGAATAAGTACAAAACAACTTTGTCACTGACGCCCAAAGAGAAACATGGAACCTAGAGAGGGACCAACCATCACAAGGGCCCCTCTCAACACCTCTAAAGATTCTATTATTTCTTTGACCCCACAACACTGCTCACACTCCAGCTTGCCACAAAAACCTCCCCTTCTCCTGAAAAGGCGGATGGAGAAGGAACTCCTCGATCATCTCCTTATAATCTCTGTTTTTAGCAAACTGAAAACCAAACACCTCAATGAAGAAGTCCCAGACAAACCGGGCAAGTCTTTTCTTTTATCGCATGTACAATATGTTTCATTTTTAGAGTTTTTTTTTTTAGTTCAACATGTGGGATGGGATTTGAACCTCTGACCTTTTGGTCAAAGATATAATGTCTTAACAAATTGAGCTATGTCCAAGTTGGGCTTCATTTTTAGAGTAATAATGCAAGTGACATAATTTAAGAATTTGATAGGGGTAGGTGAATGGAGACGCATAGTTTAAGAGGAAGTACTTTTTACCAAACCAAGGTTATGGTACTCATAATTTGTTATGTTTTACCTGCAAGTTCAATATATAGTTTTTCCTTTTTTGATATTAGAGGTGTCGAATGTCCCGCAAGGGCTTCAAGAGACAACAGAAGTATTAAGTTATTAAGTATTCAACCTAGAGGTGGAGGGTGGAGGCTTGAAACCCAACAGGCAACCCCCTTAGGTGTACCTGCAAGCTTAATATTAAGCTCAAGCTCAAGTTCTCTTTCACAATTGAATGAGATCCCCAAAAGAAAAATATAAGTGCATGAGCAAAACGATGCAGAAGCGTTCATACGGTAGGGAACACGGTGCTAAATGAAAGGGTGAGTTTGGTATACCTTCTAATTTAAACACTTTTTAAGAAAATATTTTTCTTAAAGCATTGCCTATAAAAAATGGTTTCAATTAATCCTTGTCTGTTTAGTTGCACTATATCTAAAAGTGATTCTACAAATGCTAAATTACCATAAACTGATTCTAATGCGATTCTTGGTCAATCACTTCTTGGATTATCAACTTCAAAGTGATTTTCTAAAAAATGATTCTAAAGCAATTCAATTATTTTAAAAATGATTTCGTCTTTTAACACTCTATTATGCTCTCTCAACTGAATACTCCTCAGGCTTATATCCTCAATTAGCTACCATCCCTTCCTATAGAAAGAAGCATATTCACTGACACCCTTTAATCCATTCATTCGAAATGGAATTTAACAAATTAAAGACAAGTTTATAAACGGAAAATTAATTACAATTGATACCCAATGCAAAGCTCAGTATCTCCTGAACTGATGGTTCAATTATTTTGATCTTAGCAGCAATCACAGTGCAATTGAAGGACAAATCCGCCCACTAAACAATAATAATTCACACTTTTCTATAACATTGAGAGGGTTTTGCATTGCTCGAGAACAATCAATAGAGAAGAAGCGAATCGAAACCTGAGGAGCCCAGAGGAGAAGAGGGAAAGCGGGCCTTGTGGAAGGAGAGCTTGTTGAGGTTAACGGAAAGGGGAGTTCGGAAACTGGAAGATTGAGCTGCTCTTCTTAGACTCCACAGAGCTCCAATGCTCGTTGTCGTTGCGGCCATGGTTAGTGCGTATGCGTTCTGAACTTCATCAGCTGTGCGGCAGATTTTCCAAGTTATTATACTTTTTTACCTGTATTATTTCTCACATATAATCTGCTTATTGTTATTTATTACAACATTGGACATTTAGACGTTAAAAAAAAAGTAAAATGTCAAATATTTCAATCTCTTGTCACGTATTGGTGAACTAAAAAATAAAATACAAAATTTCATTCATTAATTAACTTAGGTGTTTAATATGTATTTAATTCTTTGAACTTTTAAAAAGATTCAATTATATCTTTAAATTAAAGTTGTTAACGTAAGCATAATTGAACGGTAATTAGCATGTACTCTTTCTTTTGAGGTATGAGGTTCAAATCTTCATACCTCATATTTATTGTACTAAAAAAAATTATATCTTTAAATTTTTAATTTTGTGTAACAAATATTGTTGTCAATTATTTTTGGTACAACAAATGTGGAGTGAAAATTTGAACCTCAAACATTAAGTTGTGCTCTTGGCATCTTATCATCGATTTACACTTATATAAAATGTTAACATTATTTATAAATTACATGACTACAACATGGCAACAATTGATTGTGTTGAGTAACATGTGGCCAATTGTCACACTGTAATTGCCACACAAGTATAAAACTAATCGTTAATAAGGAATTTTGGCCAATCTCAAATTGTCTCGTCATTATTCTAAATTAATGGCAAAACTACAAATACTTAAATTTGGGACCAATTGTAAATTGACATGCGTTCCAAATTTAATTTAAAAACAAAAATCGACAAATTCTAAAATTAGAAGGCCACATGTCTTCATTATAGCAATTTGACCAAATAACTAAACTTAATTTGGTCAAATTGGTTATATAAAATTTGGGTCAAAATTAGACAAAACTCAAATCCAAATGGTTAGCCCCAAAGCTAACAAAATCCAAGTTCATTGGTTAGGCCCAAAAGTCATTATGGCCCAAACTCACATGTCTATGGAAAACTTTATAAATAGAAGAGTTCTCCTTCATTTGAGGGGTTTAGAAATTTAATTCTCCATATAACTCAGAGTGAATTCAGAGCAAAGTCCTTAGGTACTGAACGCTCCTTGAAATTCTTAGGTGCTGAACATTCCTTGAAGACCAAAGACTCTTCAAGACTTGAAGGCTTCGACACTCCAAAGATTGATTGAAGCTTCGGCCTTGAGAACAAGTGCCTTTGAGTGAAACATGCATACAAGAGAGAATTAAATCAGAAAATTATCTTTTAAAGACTGAAGACTCTCTGAAATCCTTGAAGACTGAAGAAGACCAAAGATGTTTTGAATATCATGAGACTTCAAGACTGGAAGACTTTGAAGACCAAAATATCTTTGAAGATTTAAAGACTTTGAAGACTTAAAGACTTTGAAGACAAGTCAAAGGCATACAAAACGTACAAGACATTAAGACTTCGATCAATTTTTCAAGAAAATCAACAAGCCAAAGGTCAATTCTCCAAGCAGATCAACATGTCAAGGGTCGATCCGACAATCAACTGGCCAAGAGCCAATCCAAAGATCAACAAGCTAAAGGTCGACCCTCCAAGCATATCAACAAAGTCAAGGGACGATCCAACAAGATCAATATATCGGAAGGCCAACCAAAAAAGACCAACGTGCTCGAAAATAAGTTGCAAAGCTTTCGAGACAAATGTACATATGAAAGAAAGAATTAGATGAACAAATTAGAGATTGTACTATACCTCACTCAAATTAATACAAATTCAAGTTTATTCCACGTGTCTTATTTCGTTGTTGAAATTACGTGTGAAGACTAACAAAATTATAAGTGGAAACATATATGATACAAAATTGAAAATCTAAAGATGTAATTTATTTATTTTTTAATGTTCAACTATTAATATTATAATTTAAATTTCACATGGAAATTTGAATTTTTGTCGTGTTTGATACATCTCTTAAGAAAAATATGGTCTATCATTTTTTTTTTTTTTTGAGAAGTATCAGTCTATCAATTAAACGATGCTAATTAGGCAGAAAAAAAAGGTGTGTTTATAGGGGACTTAAGGAAGTTCTAATTGTATTTTTTTTTAAGAAAATGTTAATCAAACTATTAATATACGATTAATAAAATATTAATGTGACATACTTATTAATATATTTAACTAACACTGCATGCTAGTTAAGAACCAAAAAAAAAAAAAAAACTTATCTAACTTGTATGTCACATCAACATTTTTATTGAAGATTTTAACGACAAGGAAGCAATAGCTAATTAATCTGGTTTTCTATGGCACCGTTTGATAATCATTTGATTTTTGGGTTTTTATTTTTGAAAATTAAGCTTATAAACACTACTTTTTACATATGAGATTCTTCGTTTTGTTATCTACTTTCTGTCCATATTTTTAAAAATCAAGTCAAATTTTGAAAACTAAAAAATGTAGTTTTTAAAAAATTTGTTTTTGTTTTTGGAAACTGACTAAGAATTCAATTTTTTTTTAAGATAGGTGAAAACCATGATAAAAGAATTATAGAAAAATAGGCATAAATTTCAAAACTATGTAATCTAGCTATTTAAAAAAACATGGGTTAATGTACAAAAAGGACAAAACCAAGGTTGATTGCCCATCATTCTCAACAGCAATTTATTGGTCTTGTTTTTAAAATGTTTTGAAATAATAAATTTTGAATGAATTGTAAAATTAAAAATCATCGCGTTCATAAAATAAAACTATTTATAGTATCAAGATTTTGAAGAAAAAGTAAACAAACATTCCAAAAATACAGCTTCTTTAAAAATTATTATTATTATTATTATTTAAAAAAAAAAAAAAAAAAAAAACTATTGGGAAAGTTTTTTCTAGAAGGGATTTTTTTTTTTTTGGTTGAAGTTTAAATACAAAAAAGGTAGAAAAATATTTATTCAAAACTCCCCAACAGCACCTCAATCTCCAATATTTGATAACTATTTTTGTTTGTTCTATTTTGGTATCTATAGTATTAAAATATTTTTTTAACCCCTAAACTTTTAAGAGTGTCCATCTTATTTTCTACTTTTTTTTTTAGTTCAACAATTGAAGGGATGGGAGATCGAACTACCAATTTTTTGGATGACCCATTTTATTTTCTATTGTTAACATGTTGATGAACCAACAAATTAATGATGTGACTCCCGTGTTGACATATATTGATATCAACTTGGCTTTATATATTATAAATAGGCCACCAAATAAACGAGAAGAGTATTGAGTCAAGTAGAGCAAGTCAATATTGGATTTTACCATACCCACATTCTTCTTAAATCTGTTGAAATTGTTGGAAATGCAAACATAGTCCCACATTTGTTAGATAAGGAAAAAATCATAGGTATGTAAGTGAAGGATAATATCCTCATTAGTATGAGACCTTTTAGGTAAAACAAAAAATAAAGCCATGAGAGCTATTATGGTGGACAATATCATACCAGTGTAGAGATATGTGGAGGGTCATTGTCTTCTAACACAATCTTCACAGTTGCTATTTGCATTTTTGTTAGGGTAGGAATACTCTTTTTCCCTGCGAAGAATTGAGAGTGAGAAAAAAATTTTCTTGTTAGTTAAACAGAGACGGAGAATATATTCCTCGTCTCTATCCCAATTATTTTTTTAATATATATATATATATATCATTTGAGACTATATTGTAATATTTAAAATTTAAAGCTTTTTTCTATTTGATAACTTAGATATTTGATATGTTTGAACTTTGAACCAAATGGTACGATCGACCATTTAAACTATGTCGTTGGATAATTATCTTACTTTGATATGCATACGAAATATTATTTTATTTTTATTAGAAGGTTCAAGAATTTTCTCTTTTAATGGGGATCCCCATTAAAAAATAACCATTTAAATGGAGATATTTCAAAAGCTCATTTTATTTAATTGAGATTAAAAAAAAAAAAAAAAACGTTCTACATAAACCTGATCCCCTTAAATTTCTTGCCAGGAATTCCAGCCCTAATGGCTACAAAATCTAATGGATAATTTCGTAGGGATGAAAAATTAAGATGGATCTAAATGTGGGTTGGTAATGGCCACTTTAGGGTCCTAGTTGGAGGAAGAGAAGGAAAATCCAATACTTGACTTGCGACTACTTGACCCGATGCCTAACCCACTCTTTTGGTAGCCTATTGTATTTACAATATATATGAACACAATAGTCACATCATCAATTTGTTAGTTATTAATGTCAAGTTAATTGTGGGAATTAAAATGGATACTTTTAAAAGTTTATAGACTAAAATGAGTGTTTTAAAATAGCATAGACCAAAATAAACAAAGTTAAAAGTACAAAAACTGAAATAAAATTTAAATTAGAAAGAGATTTTTGTCACACCAACCATAGAATAATATGAAAATTCGCTTTTTTAAAATAAAATACTGCATCGACATTATATATTTCTTTCTTTATTTTTATTTTTATTTTTTGAGTTAAGTGTCTAATTAATTTCTGTTATTGTAGTTGAAATGAAAGGAAACTATTATGAGTTAAATTGTATATTTTGATAGTGAAAATTCGACAGCATTTGCAAACTAGGACAATCAAGTATCGTGGGCCGATACATTCGTAGGCCCAACACACGAGACTCATACCCATGGGCTCCAAAACCAATGCACATCAATTGAGCCCATTTGATGGTGCAGCCCATCAACAAGAATGTATTATTTGCATTTGTTTAAATTAGAGATTTATTTGTTTTAGAATTTATTCGTCTACATTTTGAAAGTCTATTTAATATTTAAACATTAAAGTCTTTCAATTACGTGAACTAATATTTTGGTTCCTATAAATCTTTGTTGTAAATACTATTACTTTAGGTTAACATCATAAACTGATTGAATATGATTTAATACAATGCAACACAATAAAATAGATCAATTTGATAAAATAAGAACCAACGGACTAAAAAATTAACAAAGCAAAAAGCGAAGTACATTTGAATTGAAATATTTTAATTTGCCCCTTCTTATTTCACCCATTGTCCTAGAGAACAATTAAGAATAGATATAAGGTAGAATATGCAAAATATTACATAATCTTCTAAGCAATTATCGATTTGGTATTTAATCATTTAAAATTATCAATTTTACCTTTATATAATAAAAATTCTCAATTAGATTATTCTATAAAAAATTTATAACAAAAAGTTGATATATCATTACAATGTCATTACGCTATTAACATATTTAGACACGTTGACATGTCACTGTAATACTTAATACATGAAATCCAACAACATCAACAAAACTTAACCAACTCCTTAACAGAACTTATTTATTCCAAGGGTCATGCACATGTGCCCAAACTCCAAATATGTTGATTAAACAATAATTTAGTTTTTTTTCTAATGCATTTTAATTTAAAAAAATCAAAATGACCCAATTGAAAGTTTTAATAAATTATGAATTTTAAAAGGTTTAAATGTTTTTTTGTCCCAATACTTTTTAATTTATTCTATTATGGTCTCTAAATTAAAATGTCAATTTTAGTCTCTAAGGGCCTGTTTAAAGTGTTGAGTGGATTATAATAGTCTCTGGAGTTACATAACTATGCAACTTAAACACAGACTATTATAACCCAGACTAAACAACTTTATATCCTAAATACATGTTATATAAGTCCACAGACTATTATAACCCACTTAGCGCTCCAAACAGAATTTTCAAGTTTATTCTATTTGGTCCCTAAACTATCAAAATGTTTATTTTTGTGTCTCCTAACTCTAAAAAAATAACCCTTTTGTTCCTTTCTAGATTATGTTTCCATCTAATATCTACTTGTCCAATGCTTGTCTCCAACCTATATAGCTTGATACCATGCTCATATTAACATATTAGTGCACATACTCAAAACTACATTATTAATTTGTTAAAAATAAAATAAAGGAAATGACTAAAATGGTTATTCTTTAAAAGTTTAGGGACTATCATAGACATTTTAAAATTTCAATGACCAAAATGAAACAAATTGAAAGTTCAAATACCAAAATTGACATTTTGAAAGTTTAAAGACCAACATGGAACAAATTTTAAAGTTTAGAGACCAAAATGATATTTAATGTAATTTAAAGTTTATTGTCTCATCTAATAACTATTTGGTTTCTGGTTTTTTAAAATTAAGTTTATAAACACTGCTTCCACCTGTGAGTCTTTTTGTTTCGTTATCTACTTTTTACAAATATTTTCAAAATCTAAGCCAAGTTTTGAAAACTAAAATAATAGTTTTCAATAACTTATTTTTGTTTTTGGAATTTGACTAAGAATTCAAACATTTCCTTAAAAATACATGAAAATTATTGTAAAGAAATCATGAGGAAACAAACACAAATTTCAAAAACAGAAAACTAAAAATGAAATTGTTATCAAACGAAACGTAAAAGATTGAGAAACATATTAAAAAGGTTAAAACATTATTTTGTTCTCTGTACTTTGACTTTCATTATATTTTAGTCCATGTACTTTCAAATGTCTAAATTTAATCTATGTACTTTCAATAAAACTTAAAATTAGTTAATACGACTAGGTTTTTTTTTTGTTAACTTTTCTAAAAAAAAATAGTCTTTATTAGCATGTCCTTTATAAATTTTAGAAATATGTTCAAATGAAAATTATTATTATTATTATTTAAGAAATTTCAATAAAAATTAATATATAACAACAGTAAGGACTAAAATTTAAAATTTATTGGAAGTACAGATTTGAACATTTAAAAATAAATGAACTAAAATGGAATAAGATCTAAAGTATATTGAATAAAATGACATTTTAACCTATTAAAAATTACCTAAAAATAATCCTTTGGTAAATTTAGCCTATGTGTAAAATTTAAAAATCATTAAGATAATCAAAATTGAATAACTTACAATTTACTGGGAAGCATATAATAGCATCGAGCTAGAACTTCAAAAAAAAGGTTTATTTTTAGGTAATTTTTAATAGGTTAGTTCAACTGAAATAAAGAATATCGATGAATATGTCAGACATTCAAATCCTATCGTTAAATATCGTTTAATAGGTCAGACGTTCAAATCTACGTGATTGAACTAAAAAAAAAATTGTACTAAAAAAGAACAAAGCATTAAACTCCGGCAGAAGAGCAGTAAAGGGCGGCCATTTAAAAATCTGCGGGGCCCAACTGTTTCAAATAGTCACGTGCGTTCCACTTTAAATCCCACGGTCCATAAAGCTCCACGTCATGATACTTAAGATCCAGATTAAGATCCTGCCCCCAATAACTGCTTTACAGGTAGGGTGTAACAATTACCTGAGTGATCGCGTCAGCATCTGATCCGATCTCTCGGGTCTCCCACCGCCCAATGAAAATGTCATGAATGACGTGATATTTTAGAGTTCGACACCTGTTTTTCACGTAATATAAAAATGGCAAATTGCACAAACCACCCACAAACTATAAGATTTGTTACAATTTCATTTTAAAAGTTTGATGGTTTAGGCCCCGTTTGATAACCATTTAGTTTTTAGTTTTTAGTTTTTGAAATTTAAGCTTGTTTTCTCCCAATTGCTCTACAATGGTTTTCATCTCCCTTAAGGAAGCATTTGAATTATTAGCCAAATTCTAAAACACAAAAACAAGTTTTTGAAAACTATTTTTTTTAGTTTTCAAAACATGGCTTGGTTTTTGAAAATATAGGTAAAAAGTAGATGACAAAACAAGTAAAACCATAGGTAGGAGTAGTATTTATAAGCTTAATTTTCAAAAACCAAAAACAAAAAATCAAATGGTTATCAAACGGGGCCTTAATTTTTATATTTTAGAAGTTTGAGAATTTATTACCATCAAAATTGAAGGGTCCAATTTGTTCACTTATAAAAGTTTGAAGGCCTAATTTTTACAATTAAAAGTTCAAGAGTGAAATTCTAACAAACGTTATATTTTAGAGGTGGTTTGTACAATTTGTCCTAATAAAAATTTCCAATGTTACAAAAATGACTAGAGTAATGTTTTTTTTTATATATATTAATGTGCTATGGTCAGCATGACTATAACTAAACTTGTTAAAATATGGTTAAAAAATCATTTTGATCTCTCTACTTTGAGTTTCATCCCATTTTGGTCTCTGTACTTTCAAATATCCAAATTTAGTCCATCTACTCTCAATAAGGCTTTGACATTTGGTCCATGCTATTATTTTGAAGTTATTATTATTTTTTTATCGAAATTGGTTAAATAATAATAATAATTTTCATGCAAGAAATGACACAATGTGAATATATTTTCAAAATTTATAAAGAAAAGGTTAATAATGATTAAATTTTTTAAAGATAAATTAACAATAAACTAACAGTAAGACCAATTTTAGGCTTTATTGAACGTATATGAACTAAATTTGGACATTTGAAAGAACATGAACCAAAATAGAATGACACTCAAAGTACATGGATCAAGATTATATTTTAACCTTCAAATATTATAACCTCAAGCAAAAGGTTAGAGTTTTGAATATCTACCTCCACATATTGTTGAACTCAAAAAAGAGAAAAAAAAAATGTCCATTGAATTTCTTGCCCAATTTTATAAATGTTGAATTACTAATTTAGTTCTTATGGTGTGGACTTGGTTTTAATTTGGAATTTTTATTTAGAAAAGTTTCAATATGGTTCTCATGGTTTGAGCTTGTTTTCAATTTTGTTTTTATAGTTTTAAAATTTTCAATTTCGTTATCATAGATTGGTTAAACCTCACAAATTGTCTTTCAATCATTTTTTATCTATCATTTATTTTTATTTGACTCTAAATTCTAATGCACTTAGCTCGCATAGTCAATCAAATAGAAAACACTAGCTCATTTTGTGCAAATAGAAAACATGTCACACTTGTAATTTTAAAAAAAAAACGCAATTTTTGAAGTTTGACCAAACCATATAAACCGAAACTAAACTCAAAGCACATGAACCAAATTGAAAACTTTTGAAACCAGAGGGACCAAAATTGAAACAAGCACAAACCATTGGGACTCTTATTAAGGGAGTGTTTGGTTCCCTGTTTTAGAAGTGGGGAATATGAGTTTGTTTAAACAAACCCATGTCTGGTTGGCAATTTTGTTAACCCAGGTTTGCTATAGTACATACTATTTTACCTTTCATGTTTGCTATAGTGTTTTACCTTACTCACCAAGTTTGTTATAGTACTTTATTCATACTCCCCAAGTTTGCTACAATACATATTTTGTCTTTAATCATGGTTTTAAAATGCATTAAATTTTTAATAAAAATATATTAGTTAAATAAAAATAAGTAATTAATGATAACTTTATAATAAATAAGTAAATATATAGTTTAAATTTTAAATAGTAATAATTAATTCATAAACTGATATGTCGACTTTGTTATACTTCATGTTTTAGAGCCATTACAACGATAAATTTATAAGAAGAAATTTCTTCGTATTTTGTTCCTACATTGACAAATATAAAAAAAAAATTACAAAACTAACTAAATATTTGTTTTACAAAATAACTATTCAAAAAGTGTTTAGATTAACAATAATATTAAAAAATAAATTATTCATTTACAAAGTAATAGTTCATAATTTATAAGAAACTTATTATTATATTTAATTTTTTTATTAATATATAAATTATAGTAAGAATTATTTTCTTATAAATTCCAAACCACACATGTCATATAAACCTAAATTTAATACGTCAATTTCCATTTGATAAAAAGAAGTCTATTTCTCTAAATCCACAACTTTCCCAAACTCATATTCTTGTGAAAATGTAAAAAACATGTTATCATAGTTAATTAAAGACATAATATTTGTAAAATTAATTAGTTAAACTATTTTGGTTAGTGTATCTTGAAGTTAATAGCTTTTAAAATAATATTGTTTAAAATTCTTTAACTTTATAATTAGTTAAATATAGAAAGTTAAGTTCGATAGTAATTTTGATGATAAATGGTAAATAACTTTTGTTAGCACAACAAGTAATAAATCGTTAAATAAGCAATTGATAACATTTTCTTTATGATTAATGTTATGTTGGTTATATTTGCATAAAATTTTTTGTTTATATTTGTTCACACTTTGGTAAATAGTCTGAAAATATTTTCATGAACAATTAAATATTTATTCTATAAAATAATTATTCGAAGAAAATTGAGTGGACAAATGTATTAAAAATATTTTATTTATTATTAAAAGAATACTCTCTAATTTCATAATAAAAGTTACATTTTAAATATAATTTAATATATAGTTTTTATTACATTAATTAAATCATTTTTATTATTTATTACAAATTTTAAATTTACCAACTAAATACACTTTTAATAAACTCAGGTTTAATAAATTAGAATTCAAACACAAACTTAACAAATCTAGACTTGACACCATCCAAACATTGGTTTAACAAACCTATTTTCTGTACCATCCAAACACATACCAAACAAATCCAGACTTAACAACTCCAGGCTTAACAAACCAACAAAATCTGTGAACCAAACGACCCTTAATAGTTTAACCCTTTCTAAAATATGTGCGAGATTAAATTATCGTTTTAGCTTGGTTTAAATCCCATTTTGATCTCTAAAATTTTTAAATTATTGTATTTTAGCCCACAAAATTTAATAATATATAGTTAATATTGAATTTGCATGTTTATTTTATTTTGGCCATCAAACTAACAAAATATCTAATTCATTACTTGAACTTTTTAAAAATAACAATTTTTATTTAATTTTTAATAAACGAATAATGTTACTTCAGTATATGTACTAACGTGGAATGGGTTTGAGTTGTATAGATTGACGGAAATAAGTATTGACATTGAGTGGATAAATATTATGAGATAAAATAATTGCAAGGACCAAAATGATTATTTTTTGAAATTTAAGGTCTAATTAGACCTTTTAAAAATTTAGGTATCAAAATGAATATTCTTTAAAGTTTAAAGACTAAAATAGATGTTTGGTCAAAAAAAAAAAAAAGAAAAAGACTAAAATAGACATTTTAAAAATATAGAGACAAAAATAGAATAAATTGTAAGATACAAGTACTAAATTGAAACCAAGCACACACCATAAAAGCAAAAAAATTATTTCAACATTAAAAAAAAAATGAAAATTCAAAATGATTACAAAATAATTTGACATTATCATTCCATATTCTTCTCAAGAAAAATTTTACGTGTATGTAGAAACAAAACAAAAAAATAAGATTGAATCATAAATTTAGTCTTATTTTGAACCTTGTATCTTTTGAATCTTAGACTTTGAATTATGTTTATATTTAGTCTTTGTCATTAATGCGACTTAATGAAAGGCTAATTGATTGACCACCATTTCTATTATTTTGAGTAGAATTTGAGTGATGTGTCACATAGTTGGAGAAATAAATTAATGAGCATGTCACATTAAAAAAGAAAAAGATAAAATAAGAAGCAATAAATAGGAAACAATAAATAAAAACTAAAAAATTAAATACAATTTTGAGAATATTTTTTAAATTTTGAAATCATACCCAGCCATCTTTAAAGAAAATTCAATAAGGTGATGTCAATTAAAGTTCATAACAAAATTATGAAAGAAAATAATTCAATAATAGGTGAACTCAGATTGAGCCTCTCTTAAGAAGGGGTGGAAAATCCCTGTTTACAAAAGGATAAGAAATTTCTTTCTTCTGTTCTTCTTCTTTGATGGAAGAAAGATTAAAGAGAGTGTTTGATTAGTGACATGAAAATAGAAATATGAAAATATAGAATTCGATGAAAAAAAGTTACGTCCTATAATTTTAATGTTTTGAAATATGTATTTAGCATCAGATTTAGAAGATAAATCTCAATTTAAGAAGCTATTCATCCGTAATAAATTCATAAACAATAAAAATGAAGGTAGCTATCGAGCTATGACTAAATATTTAGTTGAATTTTAAATATTATTAGTAAATTTATTAACATATTTTATATATTATAAATTTTGTATAATTATTATTTTACAATATTATATAATTTATAATGTACATATGTTATATAGGTTTTAAATTTAACAAAAATGAATGACTTTATAACATAAGATAATATTTAACAAAGTTTTTATTGTTTCAAGTGTAATTCTATATTTAAAATTTAAAATTTAAAATCTAAAAACATTGAAAACATAAAGATTAAATTACAAATTTAGTCTCTAAACTTTTAGAGTTGCGTTTGATATACTTCCAAACTTAATTTTTTTTAATATGTTTCTAAATTTTTAATTTTGTATCTAATAAATCTCTAAACGTAAAAGTCTTGATTTCTGAACCTTCAATTAAACACAAAATTAAAAAGTTAGTGTCTCATTAGACACAAAATTTAGGAAAATTCTATTAGACACTTTTAAAGTTCATAAACCTATTAGACACAAAAATTAAATTTTAAAGACCTATTAAACATTTTTTTTAAAATATAAAAACATATTAGATACAACCATTGAAAATTTAGACACTAATTGTAATTTAACCAATGATAAAAAAAAATGTCATTTTTAGAATTTGTACTATGTGGATTATAGAATTCAAAACAAGTTGAAAACAAGAAATTGAATTTGAATTGCATATCAAATAGATAAAAAAAATTCGCCCTTTTTAAGTATTGATGTCTTAATCAGTTACATTTATGTTGACAATTATTTTTTTTTAGCACAACAACCTGTGAGAATGAGGATTCAAATTTCTTATAGTTGGTTAATGATATAATGCTTTAGCCAATTGAACTATATTCAAGTTGGTGACAATAAACACGTTTTTTTTTTCATAAATAACCAAATTTAAGTCATAAATATGTAAATTGACTTTTTTTTTGACAAGGTAAATTGACATGTTAATTAATGGGAAAAAAAATACGTTTAGTCTCTAAGGTTTGAATTTAATTGCATTTGGATATTTGAGTTTTCAAACTCAATAATTTTACTCCTAAGTTTTAGATTTAGTTTCATTTTGGTCATTATGTCCAATTTTTCGTTATTGTAGTCAGAGGCAAACTTAGAGAATATATTTTGCAGGGCCAAACTTAAATAATTTATTTTAAGTTTAAAACATTATTATAAAAATATAATCAAAATTATTGGTAATAGAAACGTGGACAAAATATCTAACTAAGTTTTGTAATTTGCATAGGTAAAAAAAAATTACTTTATTATAGAAATTTTATAAAAATTTAGACAAAATATTAAGAGAATAGCAACTAAAAAAAATTAAAAGAAATATATATTTTTAATTTAATATATTTTTATTTAAAAAAATTATTTTTCTAATATAAAAAATGTCACGTTAGCTTCCAGTAACGGAAAATTAGACAAGGGATCAAAACGAAACCAAATCCAAAATTCAAGGGTAAAATTGTTGAGTTTTAAAACTAAGGGATCTGAATGTAACCAAACCCAAACCTCAATAACTAAAAATGTATTATCTCTTTAATTAATTATTAGTCAATTCAAATATAGCTAAATTGATTAATACATATTGTTTACACATAATTTCAAAATAAAAAGAAATGAGACACGTGTAAATAAATTTATATTTGTATTAATTTGAATGTAGTGGAGTACAATATCTAATTTGTTATTTTGATTCTTTCTCTCAAATATATATTTGTCTTGAGGGCTTTGCAGCTCGTTCTTAAATGTGGATTTGTCTCGAGGGCTTTGCAGCTTATTCTCGAATGTGGATTTGTTTTGAGAGCTTTGTAGCTTGTTCTCGAATCTGAATTCGTCTCGAGGGCTTTTGCAGCTTGTTCTCGAATGTAGATTTATTTCGAGGGCTTTGCAGAGAGTGTTTGATTTTCAGGAGTTTAGAGAGTCTTCTGATCTTTGTTTTTTAATTTTCTCTAAGTCCTTTGGAGAGTTTCCACTTCTGAACCCCTGAAAATGGAGGAGGGAACTCTCTATTTATAGACTTCCTGAATGCCTCCAAGTGGGCTTGGGCTTATCAGTCGAACTAGGCCTAGTTGACTTTGGGCTTAATCTCTAGACTAGGTCTGATTGACTTTAGGCCTAGCCCTTTGGACTTTTGTCTAAAATTAGCCCAAATTTCATATAACCCAATTGTATATTGGGATTTGCCATAATTTAATTTAGGGATCATTGCTAATTTAATTAATCCTTAATTAAATATAATTTCGTCATCAATGTTGGGTAATGACATGACAATTTTTGATTGGCCAAAATTTCTATTCCAACACATATATCATTGACTAAAAGGTAAAATGTTCGAATTCCCACTCCACATGTTGTAGGACTCTAAAAAAAAAGTAGAAAAGAATTATATTAAATAAAATTCAATAAATTAACAAACAATATAAAAGTTTTTCTTTGCAAGTATAAATACTAATTATATATAAAGAGATTGTAGTAAATTTTTTCATCTTTTTACTTGATTTATATATTTTGTGAATTCTATATGACTCAACGCCTTTTCCACACAATTCTCAATCTACCCAATACCCATATGGACGTTTTAAAAAAAAAAAAGATTGTGAATTATATATTTAGAATGTTAGATTATTTATTTATTTCCTTCTTTTTTAAGTTAAATCTTATTCTCTTTGAACTTTCTCAATTAAACAGGGACATAATATTTCATAGATTTTTGTTCAACCAATCCAAAAAAACAAGATAGAGAATTTAATCACACTATTCATGCCTAGGAAAATAAGTTCCACTTAAAGGCGATAAAATAAGATGATCCGAAATTCAAAATCATATTGATTAATTAGTTGAGTACCAAATCTATTGAAATAATTAATCCAATAAACGAGCTTAAGTTTGTTATTTCTTCCTTCTATAAAAGTGGGTCAAAATTTAATTTGTCAAGTGGAATTTATTCAATTGTTAGGATGCTTTTATTTTCTACGGTTTTCTATATAAAAAAGGAAATTAAATTAGATAGACATTAAATCGCAGCCAAACACCTTTGAAAATAAAAATAATAAATAAATTAATCGCAGCCAAACGTTGTTGAATTTAAATAAAGGTAAATTGATTTTGATATTCCATTCCAAAATTTCGGATAGATTTAAGTTAAATTCTTAAAACGGATAGGAGCAACTCAAATTTCTAATTGGATGACATGGGTGGATATACCTATATGACATTAAAGGAAAGAAAATAATATTATTTTAAAATGTCACTTTGTTGTTGTTGTTTTTTTATTTTATTTTAAAAAAAGGTAAATTTGAAAATTTAAAAATATTAGGAACGAAATTAAATAATGGCTAAACATATTATTCTTTGGTCCTTAATATTTTGACATTTTTTAATTTTGTTTCTATTTCTTGTAAAGTTTTACCTATGGATTATCTATTTTTCAATAACTCCTTACAATCACTAGACGTTAAAATAATGATGATATTGTTGTAAATTTGAGAGGCGAAACTGGGCACCAAAACTTTACCAAAACATATAATAATAATAATAATAATACAAGTGTTGGAATATAAAGGGAGTATATATATATATATATATATATATATAATATAAACAAAAAATGGAGATTTATGGCAAATTAAGAACAAATGAAATTAGAGAAAGTGGGAGAGAAAAATGAAGATTGGAGAGGTTTCTTTTCCAAAATGTATCTCAACTTATTTATCCATCAAGAACCACTATTTATAGGCAATTAGGAGAGCATGATGTGGTCCATATGGACACCAATCTATGGTCTTTGTTGGACACATGGAAGACACTTTGGCTATGGATAAAATGCCACTTGGTATGGATATCAAATGGGCATGTGGAATGGGCATTTACATGTGTCATATTTACAATACTCCCCCTTAAATGCCCATTTATATAAAATATGCCTCGTTAAAACCTTACTAGGGAAAAACCCAATGGGAAGAAAAAAAACCCTAGTGAAGGAAAAAAAGTACATATTTTATATAGTTTACTATAATACATTCACTCCCCCTCATGGAGACATCACTTAAAGTCTTTGAGTCGCCGCATTCCAATGCTATATACTAATTTATCGAAGGTTGCAGTTGGTAATGCCTTCGTAAATAAGTCAGCCATGTTATCTTTCGAACAAATTTGTTGTACAGTGATATCGCCATTTTCTTCAAGATCATGAGTATAGAAGAGCTTTGGTGAGATATGCTTTGTTCTATCTTCTTTGATATATCTTCCCTTGATTTGAGCTATACATGCTGTGTTGTCTTCGTATAACATCGTTGGAAGAGGTTTACTTGAAGACAAGCCACATGTCTCATGAATGTGTTGTGTCATCGATCTTAGCCATATACATTCTCGACTTGCTTCATGAATAGCGAGGATTTCAGCATGATTTGAAGAAGTGGCCGTTATAGTCTGTTTCACTGATCGCCACGATATAGCAGTTCCTCCACATGTGAATAGATAACCTGTCTGAGATCTAGCTTTGTGTGGATCAGATAGATAACCAGAATCTGCATAACCAACTAGATCATACTTTGATTTGTTAGAATAAAATAAACCCATATCAATTGTCCCTCGAAGATATCGGAGTACATGCTTAACTCCGTTCCAATGTCTTTTTGTAGGATATGAACTATATCTAGCTAATAAATTTACTGAAAATGCAATATCTGGTCTTGTGTTATTAGCCAAATACATAAGTGCACCAATTGCACTAAGATATGGTACTTCAGGACCAAGTAGTTCTTCACTGTCATCTCGAGGTTGAAATATATCTTTCTTTACATCCAGTGAACGAACTTCCATTGGAATGTTTAATGGATGTGCTTTATCCATATAGAATATTTTTAAGATTTTCTCTGTATAAGTTAATTGATGAACAAATATCCCATCTGCTAAATGTTCAATTTGCAAACCAAGGCAAAATTTTGTTTTTCCAAGATCTTTCATCTCGAATTCTTTCTTAAGATATTCTATTGCCTTGGATAACTCTTCAGGGGTTCCAATTATATTTAAGTCATCAACATATACAGTTATAATAGCAAATCTTGACTGAGATTTCTTTATAAAAACGCACGGACATATTGGATTATTTTGGTATCCTTCTTTCAACAGATATTCACTCAGGTGATTATACCACATTCGTCCTGATTGTTTTAATCCATATAATGATCTCTGTAACTTTATTGAATACAATTCCAGAGAACTTGATTCATATGTTTCTGGTATTTTAAATCCTTCCGGGATTTTCATATAAATGTCATTATCCAGAGATCCATATAAATACGCCGTGACTACATCCATTAGATGCATATCAAGCTTTTCATATACAGTCAGACTAATCAAATATCTTAGCGTTATTGCATCCACCACAGGAGAATATGTCTCCTCATAATCAATACCAGGCCTTTGCGAGAATCCTTGTGCAACAAGTCTCGCTTTATATCTTGTGACTTCATTCTTTTCATTTCTTTTCCTTACAAATACCCATTTATATCCTACAGGTTTGACGTTTTCCGGTGTTGGGACTACTGGTCCAAAAACCTCACGTTTTGAAAGTGAGTTCAACTTTGCTTGGATTGCTTCTTTCCACTTCGGCCAATCCTTTCTACGTTGACATTCTTCGATAGATTTTGGGTCAAAATCGTCACTTTCATGAATAATATCGTGAGCAACATTATAAGAAAAAATGTTGTCAATAATGATATCATTTCGGTTCCATCTCTTTCCTGTTGTAACATAGTTTATAGAAATTTCATTATTATCCTCAAGCGTTTGATTTTCACCAATACTCTTTTGAGTAATTGTATTCTGGATTTCTTCTGGAACATCAATACCTTTTATTGAATCATTTTGATTCTCAACTACTTTTCTTTTTCGAGGATTTTTATCTTTAGAACCTATTGGTCTACCACGCTTCTGGCGTGCTCCAGACTCATTATTGACAACTTGTTTCTTTGGGATATCAACTTTTGATGGAGCATTTGCAGCTGGTATATATGATTTAGTCACTCTTTTAGTATCTGTGAATGCATCTGGTAGTTGATTTGCTATATTTTGCAAATGAATTATCTTTTGAACTTCAAGTTCACATTGATCTCTACGAGAATCTAAATGAGATAATAACGATGCATTCCATGTAATTTCTTTTTCCAACTTCTTAATTCCTCCCTCTAATATTGGAAAATTTGTCTCATTAAAATGACAATCAGCAAATCGTGCAGTAAATACATCACCCGTCAGGGGTTCAAGATATTTAATAATTGATGGGGAATCAAAACCAACATATATTCCTAACCTCCTTTGAGGACCCATCTTAGTACGGTGTGGTGGAGCAATCGGCACATATACTGCACATCCAAAAATTCTTAGATGGGAAATATTTGGCTGCTGGCCATAAGCTAATTGCATTGGGGAGTATTTATTATAAGCTACTGGCCTAATAGGTGCCAGTGATGCAGCATGCAAAATAGCATGACCCCATACCGATGTAGGAAGTTTAGCTCTCATAAGCAATGGTCTTGCAATTAGTTGCAGACGTTTTATAAATGATTCTGCTAGACCATTTTGTGTATGAACGTGAGCTACAAGATGTTCAACACTTATCCCAATTGACATACAATAATTATTAAAAGTTTGGGATGTAAATTCACCAGCATTATCAAGTCGAATGGTCTTAATTGTATTATCAGGAAATTGTGCTTTTAACTTAATTATTTGAGCAAGTAATCTTGCAAATGCAAGATTTCGACTTGATAATAAGCATACATGTGACCATCTGCTGGATGCGTCAATTAATACCATAAAATATCTAAATGGACCACTTGGTGGGTTAATAGGTCCACAAATATCACCTTGAATTCGCTCTAAAAATGCAGGTGATTCAATCCCCACTTTAGCTGGTGATGGTCTAATAATTAATTTCCCTTGAGAACAAGCATCACATGACAACTCATTGGATTGAAGAATCTTCTGACTCTTTAAAGGATGTCCATGTGAATTCTCAATAATTTTCCTCATCATTATTGACCCTGGATGACCCAATCGATCATGCCAAACACTGAATATTTCTGGATTCATGAACTTCTGGTTCATTATTGCATAACTTTCGATTACTCGTATATGAGTATAGTATAATCCAGAAGAAAAGGCAGGCAGTGTTTCTAATATACGTTTTTCATGTGAAACAATAGATGTTATATAGAGACACTCTATATTATTTTTACAATCAGTTTCAACATGATAATTATTTTCACGTATATCTTTAAAACTTAATAAGTTTCTTTTCGATTTGCTAGAGAACAGAGCATTATTAATTGTAAATCTTGTTCTTCTAGGCAAAATAAAGCTTGCTCTTCCAAAACCTTCAATCAGATTTGCAGAACCTGATATAGTATTGACTTTTGTTCCAGCATTGTCAATCTAGTAAAATATTTTCTTTTTATGAGTATCGTGTGCGTAGTTGCGCAGTCTGCCAGACATAAATCCTCATTGCTCATTTTCGAGTTACTCAACCTATTGAAATTGTTCATATTTCTTCATTGAAAAGAAATGAAAAACGATTACAAAGAGTCTTAAATATATATACAAACAAAACAACAACAAAAACATACTAAACAGTACTTAATTATATATTTTCATACAAATCATCCTCTACTTGTTTGATTGCATCAATTCTCTCTCCAGGAGATTCAAAATAATCAGCTACATCAAGATGCATCATATTGGAGGGGTCAAACACATCATCTCCTTGAATGGCAAGATTTACCTCCACATTCTTTCCTTTTCCTTTTTCCTTCAGGGAAGCTTGATAGAGATCAACAAGGTGTTTTGACGTACGACAGGTACGTGACCAGTGCTCAGTCATTCCGCACCGGAAACATTTATGTTCATCACCTTTCGAACTTCTATCTTGTGGAGTCTTTCCTTTATGATCATCACTTCGTGTGGGTTTCTTAAAATTATAATGCCCACCACGAAAATAGGTATTTCTTCCTCTACCGCGGTCCCAACCTCTACCACGACCACGACCTCGACCACGGTTATTAAAATTTACAGCATTCACTTCAGGGAATGGTGTTGCTCCAGTTGGTCGGGATTCGTGATTTTTCATCAATAACTCGTTATTTTGTTCAGCAACAAGAAGACATGAGATAAGTTCAGAATATTTTGCAAAACCCTTCTCTCGATATTGCTGCTGCAGGAGCATATTCGAGACATGAAAAGTGGAAAATGTCTTCTCTAACATATCAACATCAGTAATCTTTTCTCCGCATAATTTTAATTTTGAACTAATTCTGAAGAGTGCGGAATTATACTCACTTACTGATTTAAAGTCCTGCAACCTCAGGTGCATCCAATCATAACGAGCTTTTGGAAGAATAACTGTTTTTTGATGATCGTACCTTTCTTTCAAACCTTGCCATAGAACGTAGGGATTTTTTATTGTAAGATACTCCATTTTACATCCCTGGTGAAGATGATGGTGAAGGAAGATCAGGGCTTTTGCTTTTTCTTAATTTGATGCATCATTTCCTTCTTTAATTGTTTCTCCAAGATTCATAGAATCTAAATGGATCTCAGCGTCAAGGACCCATGACAAGTAGTTATTTCCATTAATATCCAGGGCCGCAAATTCTAGCTTTGTAAGGTTTGCCATAATAACACTATCAAAAATAATAATATATATTCATATTAGAAATTTAACATAAACCAAATGCGTAAAAATGGCTTACCTATAAGACTTACCTTTAGCGGGAAAAATGACATAGTCTCGTGCTGATAACGTGTTGTAAAATTGAGAGGCGAAACCGGGCACCAAAACTTTACCAAAACATATAATAATAATAATAATACAAGTGTTGGAATATAAAGGGAGTATATATATATATAATATAAACAAAAAATGGAGATTTATGGCAAATTAAGAACAAATGAAATAGAGAAAGTGGGAGAGAAAAATGAAGATTGGAGAGGTTTCTTTTCCAAAATGTATCTCAACTTATTTATCCATCAAGAACCACTATTTATAGGCAATTAGGAGAGCATGATATGTTCCATATGGACACCAATCTATGGTCTTTGTTGGACACATGGAAGACACTTTGGCTATGGATAAAATGCCACTTGGTATGGATATCAAATGGGCATGTGGAATGGGCATTTACATGTGTCATATTTACAATAGATATATGAATTCAGATATATTTTTATGAGATTCTCAATTGTTAGTGTACCAATATTTTGATGAGTTAGCTTTCAATAACAACAAGTAATTTTGGGCCAAATATATGAATGTATGCTAAGCAAGGTTCGAAATGTCGATGTCGATGGAAATGTCGAGGTCCAAAATTTATGGAAATGTCGATGGAAATGGAAATGTCGATAGAAAATTCGGTGAAAATTTACGGAAATCGTGGAAATTGATGGAAATCGTTTGAATTAGCCAATGAAACTTAGATTTTGACTTAATTAGACTATAATGGACTATTTTTAAGCATCACATCTAAAAATTAAGATAATATTTAGATATAAATGTCAATTGAAAATTTGAAATGTCAATGTGAGTAGAAATTTAAAAAAATATATATATGGAAATTGATTTAAATTATTAAAATTATTTAATGAAACCTTAATTGTGAGTCGTGAGTCGTGACTCAATTATAGTATAATTGATTACTCTTAAGTCTTAACATCATATATCTAAATATATGTAATATTTATATTCAATTAGACAACTATGAAGGAAATTTGAAAGAATTGAAATGAATTTAAGAGAATTAGAGGGAATTTGAGAGAATTGGAGGAAAATTAAGATAATTGCAATTGGAGTGTAGAAATGCTTTGAACCTATTATCTAGCGTTTCGAATGACCAAGTACAAACCTAAGTGATATGTAAATCAGTTTATTTATACACCATTTAAACTCTTATCTAATTGCTCTCTGTATTTTGTACTCAATTTCTCCTCAAGATAATAAAATTCTCTCTCCTTCTACCTGTGGACGTAGACTATTATTATTATGTATTAACAAAGAAAAGATTAAATTCGAATATATAATAATAATAATATAAAAACACTGCACGTGCCTTAAAGTTTCTCATGTTTGTAAAAAAAAAAAATGAATTATGGAAGACATGTCGTCGAAATTGGGGGGGGGGGGGGGGGGGGAAACGACATCCCCCCTAACGACATGTCTAACGGGTCGACATGTCGAAATGTCGGTCGACATTTCGACATGTCGACTGAAATTTTCCACCGTGATGCTAAGCAATATGAAATGAGTAAGGTTTTTTTTTTTATTTAAAATTTTATTTTATAGAAAAGTGATATGTCTATTTCATCAAATTAAAATATAAAATATTTTCAACTCAATTAATAAAATATATTTTGACGTTACATTATTATTTATCAATTAATTTTTTTACATCAATTGTATGCAAAATATATATATATATATATATATATATATATATATATATATATATTTCCAAGAAAAACCATGTAAAGCACATGGTTGATTATGGGAATAATACAAAGTAATTAAAAAATGCATATGGGAAAGCAAATTTATACAATAAATAATTAAGATATTTGATTAAGAAAAATGAAATTCAATATTTAAAAATCAAAACATTGAATACGTAAAATAAAAGCATTTTGGTTGAATGGAAAAAAGCACGAGAACGACCATGACATTGAATTTGAACGAGACATCCAACAAATCAAAATTCTCCATTTAGTTAAAAATTTAAAATCAATAACTTCCATATTTTTATTTTCAACTATTTAATTAGGTTCAAATATTTAATTAATTTGATTCAAATGTTTATTATTTGACAAAGTTTTCTTTTCCACGTTGATTTGGAAAAACAATTTGCACTTTTTCCCCTTCTATGATAATTTTATTGGGATGACAATTCAATATTTTCATTTGTTTTTTATGAAGACAATTCAATTTTAGGGAGGCCAAATTAAGACAAACCATTCTAAAAAAATGATTCAATGTGACTGTCATATTGTGATTATTTCTTTTTAAATATTTAGATGCATGTTATTCATAATTTTTAGTTTCTCTCTCATACTTCTAATTGTATAAAATACTACCTACATTATTCTAGCATTCTCGAATAATTTATTCTACTTTAGTCTATCTAACTATATATTCACTTTTTTTTATCTTATGCCACGTCAGCCAACTTCATCAAATAAACAAGTCACATTAATATTCTATTAATAGTAATTAAGATTGAGACTCAATTAAATATTTAATAGATATAATCATTGAAGCTCAAGAACTATATACATCAATCTGAGCATAGCTTAAGTTATTACGACATTATATATTTGTTTTAAAGGTTAGATGTTTACATTTCCTCCCTCAGATTATTGTAAAAAAAAATTCAGAGAAAATATGTATAATTTAACTGATCTTTTGCTTAGTGAGGATAGTTTTGTAATTTCACCCAAAAAAAGGTATAAAAGTTATTTAACTGTTTGTTCATACCATTTTTAAAACTATTCACTCATAAATGTCAATATTATTGTGCAATCATTTAACATGTTTTCACTAGCTTTTTTTTTTTTTTTTTAAATTCAAAATGTAATTTAGTAATCAATTAATTAAGTAATCAATTTACCCACTTATATTTTGATCCAACAAAATTAAAAAATTATATTTTAATCCTTAAGATTCAATAAACTCCAGATTCAATAATTACTATCAATTTTTTTAATGAAAAAGTGACTTTCACTTGTCTTTTTATTGTCTGAAATTTACCTCATTAAATGTTTAAAATTTTCTGTAATCTTCCAACTTATTCCCTTTTCTTAACTACTAAACACACTTTTAATCCTTTTTTCCTCTCAATTTTTTGAGAGATTTTTCTTTCAATTTTTTTTTATAACATGTGGAGGTAAGAAGATTCGAACCTCTGACCTCTTGGTCGAAGATATACATTTTATGTCATTTGAGTCATGCTCATGTTGGCTCATTTTTTTTTGTTTGATTTCCAACAAATGTGGAAGTATGAAGATTTAAATCTTCGACCTTAAGAGAAAGAGTATATGTCAATTAACGCTGAGCTATGTCCATATTGTAATATCTATATCACAAACAATAAACCATACTTCTACATCAATAGACAACAAAACAAATCATAAAATGTCATTATTAATTTCCAACACAAGCCTTACCAACAAACATTAAATTTAGAACTTATTACAACTTGAAAGAATAAAACAAACCTTCCGAATAAAAAAAATATCATAACAATTCAGATAAATTTTAGGATTCAAAATTAAGTTTTTTAACCCTAATTGGTGGTCTCGAGACCGAGAGAGTTAAAAGAAATCATTTTTCCAAAAAAAAAAAAAAAAAAAAACCTTTCAGACGGTCCACAAGATTCCGCGATTGTTGAAAATTGAAATGAACGAAAGCTTATGCGATAAGTTGAATTCACATCAATGCAAGGAAATGGGGAAACAAATGGAAAATTAGGCACAACAAAGGGAAAGTCCCAAACTTAGCAGAAAGAAATCCAAAGAGTTATTTTTTTTCTTTTTTCTTCTCTCTCTCTCTCTCTCTGATATAAACACTTGTCCTCCTTCTTTCCCTTTTGCCCAAAAAAGCTCTTCCCCCATTTCATTTCGATCTCTCTAATTCCCATTCCCTGTTTATTTAATTCCCCCACTTTGTTTTCACCTTGCACCAACGCCATTGCTCTGCACCAACATAAAGAACGGCAGGTTTTTCTTTCGCATTTCCCTCTCCTTCTCTCTCTCTCTTCATTCTTGTTGCGTTTCTCGTTGTTTCTTCCTTGTGTTGTACGTATTCCCTTGCCCCCATTTCGTTTCTTGTGCTGCTGCGGACGGTTCTTCTCTTTTTTATTGTTTTTGTCTTCTGGGTATTGCTGTTTCATCTTCTCCTGCGATTTTCCCTTGGTGGGTATTGGAGAAATTGTTTGTTTGTTTGATTCCCTCTTCGTTTTGGTTGTTTTTTTTTATGGGTTTCTTTGAATTTTTGTGATGTTATTTCCTTGTGGTTTTGGTTTCTGTTCAATGATTTGAGGATCTGCTCATCTGGGTTGCTCTTGTTTTGGAAGATTTTTATGGCATTTTGTTCTTTTAGAGTGTTTCATGGCTTCCCCTGCAATGAACAAGTTGTTTTCAATCTTCATCGTCTATTTCTTCCCTGATTTGGAATGCATAGATTAGGGTTTCTGACTAAATATCTATTATGTTTGAATATCGCCATTGGATTTGTCTGGTAATGTATGCATTTAGCTTTCCATCATTGAAATGTGGATGTAATTTATTTTTCCATTATTTTGTGCTTATTGAGTTTTTCTTATCTGTTTGATTTTGATATATTTAGAAAATCTCAAATTCTTATCAAAGTTTTGGTTTACGATGCTGGGTTGTGTTCTTTTTTCCCTTTAAAATACTTGAGCTAGTAGTTCACACAAAGCTTGAGGTCATTGTTCACTGAAAATTAATATAAAATTTTGCAGACTGAAGGCATTTTTATATTTTTTTAGTATTCATCAACCTTGTGTGAAGTATAAATTATTGATTTGTTGCATTTGTTTTATTTCTTAAGGGTCTTGGTCCAAATTTGAACAGCTTGGGGTTGCCATTTGGTTGCCTTGATCTTATCAAAATATTGGGAAATTGGCAAGACCCTGCCGTTGAGAATGATTAATAGAAACTGGAGTTGAAATCAACTCATGATAAGATCTTGTGATGGGGTCCTTGAACTTGGAGAGGAAATGGCTGTTTCCTCTTGTGATAAGCTCTCTCATATGCATATTTCTTCTTGTCACCTTCTTCAACATGGGTCTCGTCTCTTCACTTTACACGATCAATTCGCTTTTCGCTATCTTTCCTGCTCGAATGACTATGAACAACACGGGTGCTGTTTTTGCTGAAACGAAGATTGTACAACCTTCACCTCCTGCTGGACCAACAATCCCTCGTTTTGCTTATTTGATTTCTGGGTCAAAAGGTGATTTGGAAAAGCTATGGAGAATCCTTAAAGCATTGTATCACCCTTTGAATCAATATGTTGTCCACTTGGACCTCGAGTCACCAGCAGAGGAGCGATTGGAATTGGCGTCCCGAGTGGGAAACGAGTCACTTTTTGCTGAAGTTAAGAATGTTTTCATGATCAGCAAGGCCAATATGGTTACTTACAGGGGACCCACCATGGTTGCTAATACTCTTCATGCCTGTGCCATTCTTCTTAAGAGGAGTAAGGACTGGGATTGGTTTATCAACCTCAGTGCTTCCGACTATCCTCTTGTGACTCAAGATGGTTTGTACATGTCATTTAACTTGTGAATTTGTACTCAGTTTTTTCCATTTAATACAATTTTCATTTATTTTACATTGCAGATCTTCTTTATACATTCATGGATTTAGATCGAAACCTCAATTTTATTGAGCATACAAGCCAGTTGGGATGGAAAGAGTTAGTATAGTATTTTCTCATCTCTTTCGTATTTGCCCGTATCGTGTTACCTATACTTATAGTTGTTTACTTGATTGTATTTTAAAGGGATAAGCGAGCAATGCCATTGATCGTCGATCCCGGTCTATATTTGATGACCAAATCAGATATTTTTAATGTCAATCCATCGCGAACTTTGCCAACAGCGTTTAAATTGTTTACTGGTTCGTGTTCCTTTATAAACCTCTACTCATTTTACCTTCAGCTATATCTGCTCTGCACTTATCTATGTTTTTCTTGATATATCTGCCTGGAAATAATCATCTTCCTAGGGATTGAAGAGATAATTCTTTTCTGATCTTAATGAACAACAAAATATTATGATGTTTGAAAGTGCATTGGAATCATTGATTTGCAGTGGAGTTTGAACTAGTTTTTTACTTGGTAGGACTCTTTCTTTCCTCATCCAGTAGTTGAGTAGATTTGGTTTCGTGGGGTCTCCCTTGAAGTTCAAAGCTTTTCGAGATTCTGTACTTTGTCCATTCATTATGCAGATAATCCTGGTTAGAGGGAAAATAACATGCCCCAAATGTTAAAAGTTACTTCTAAAGAAGATGCTTTGGGTGGATCAACATTGCCAGCCACTCGACCACTCACATCGTCTAATTTTTTGGAACAATCAAATAACACGACTCTCCTCTGCAGGTTCGGCATGGATGGTTCTGTCTCGTGCATTTGTGGAATATTTCATTTGGGGTTGGGATAATCTTCCAAGGACCCTTCTCATGTACTACAGTAATTTCGTCTCCTCTCCCGAAGGTTATTTTCACACTGTCATTTGCAACGTGCCCGAATTTGCTAGTACGGCTGTGAACCACGACTTACACTACATCTCTTGGGACACCCCCCCCAAACAGCATCCACACACTCTTTCTCTTAACGACACAGAGAAAATGATCACGAGCAATGCTGCCTTTGCTCGGAAGTTCAAACAAGATGACGCAGTGCTAGATCAGATCGACAAGGATTTGCTTCGTCGGAAGAAAGGGGATTTCACTCCTGGTGGTTGGTGCACAGGCCACCCCAAGTGTTCCACGGTCGGTAATCCGATGAAACTCAAACCAGGCAAAGGAGCTCAACGGCTTCACCGTCTTATAGCTAGACTTGTTTTGGCAGCTAGGTCCGGGGAAAACCAGTGTAAATGAATTTTGTACAAGTTTCTTGCAGTTAAACTCAAACGAAAAATTTGAGAAGGCGGAAGCAAAGGAGGAGAAAGCTAAATCCCGGGTTCGTCCATCAACTTATTAGAGTAACATACCATTGCTGAAATGCAGGGGACAACATTATATACAGACCATGGCTACAACATCATTATAAACTAAAGAAGGTCAGTGCCAATATTAGCATAAATGCATTTTTCCACAGGGTTGGGATCATTGGAAGCTTGATAAAACCAAAGTTATAGCTGAGTTCTATTATTTATGTAAAAACTTTATCCCACAATATTTCTATACATGCTGCATTTTTTTCCCATTTCATAGTATGCATTTTTTATCTTTCATTTTCATTTTGAGCTTATTTAGATATTGCATTTCTTCATGAAGTTCTGAGTCTTGTTGCAGTTTCAGTTTTCCAAACTGCCATTGGTATTTTGAATGGGAAAAGAATTGAATAAATAAAACCTCAAACACTTTTATATGGTCGTTTGCTAATTCTCACCTTTTGTGTCACATTTGTCACACATGGCTTATTTACCATAAATATTTTCATATTTGTTGCAACTTGGAAAGATTTATAATCTTATAAAGGTATGAACATGGGTTGATTTGTTTGTAAGTAATTGTCTTGATTTTTTTAATATAAATACTTTAACTAGTTGTGTATATAAAGCAATTTTCTTTGGAGTTGATTTATTTTTTTCAAATTTTCTTTTTCTATCTACAAATTGTGGTTTTTTTGAAAAAAAAAATACATAGGATGTTTGTTTTGTTAGGAAATTGTTATTTTACAAAATTTGTTGATGAAACAGTCAACCTAAAATAAATCTATTGGGACTTATAATTCAACTAACAAAAAGAAATTGATACCATAATTCATTTAAGATTTAAATCTTCCCATCTCTATCATTATAGGAATGAGTTGAATGAGTTGAATGAATACTTCTCAAGGAAGGAAAAAAGAAAAAGATGTTGTCATGTTGTCCATTAATTTTGATTTTAGTCTTTGTGGATATCAATTTGTAGAAGTGAAATTGACCTAACATATGGCCAATCTAAAAGGATAAAAAAGAAAAAATTTGGAGATAAGCCAAATTGGGTTATTATTATGGGTGTGTTGACTTTGTCATGAGTCCACTTGCACATTGCATAAAAATTACAGGTGAAAATCATAACTAATAAGGTGGGGTTGACTATGGCCTTTTTTCCCTTTTATTTATCATTCTAAATTTATTTTTGAATAAAAAAAATAAAAAATATCTGTAGATATTGTTACACCTTTACCTATAAAATGGGGATAATTATCTGTAGAGTGCTTCAACAGGTCCAGTGGTTTCCTTTAGTCATATGCATTTTATTTCTTTAATTGTATTTTTAGAGAAAAAAAAATCTTCAACTATCTTAAGCGACTTAGTCAATTCAATTATAATCGAACCATCTCGATCTTTAACTTTTTCACCCATGGACTTTGGAATATACGCTCTTGATAATAGCTCAAAGCAATCTCTATTAGTTAGAATAACGACAGATTGATTTGACCAACTTTTTTTAATGAAAGACATTTTCAATCCATAAACAGATTTTTAAAAAAAACTAACAATGTTTAAGTTAATCAAATTAGTTGGAATTGGTAATTCTAAAACAAGTTTCTTCACTCCATAATTGTAAATATTTAAATTAATTTATATACACGAGATAAAATAACCATCAATATATCAATGTTACATTCATCTGTATGCTTGTAAATTAGAGAGTTTGATATTGATATTAAAGCTACTCAATATTTTTTATATAACATATAAATATGAATGGAATATTAAAAATTCAACAAAAAAAAAAAAACCCATCAATATATCATTATCCATTGATATCAGTACTTTATTGATATACAAATCAGTGAGACATTGTATTTCAACCAGAATTTGGGAGTGAAAAAAAAGTTATATTTCTTAATTCTTAGGCAATTGGCCACCGTAATCTTAACGCATGACCCAAAAAAAAAAAAAAAAAAGTCTTCCATTTGCATCCTGCTTCTTTGACCATTAAACCAACACAGTTGCATTTTTAAAAACAAATAAAAATCATCAAAGTAATGGATAAAAGGGGAAATTTGAAGTGGTAAATAATAAGCCCTGCCTGCTAAATAATAAAATGTAGTGGTAACATCTCTCTGGTCCAACAATTCTCATGAAGCAAAACAATGTCATATCCACTTGGAACTATACACCCTAAGGCCAATATTCAAATACAAATTCTCTACAAGAATGGCCAAAATATTTTAGACCCTACATAATTTGCAACCAAGTTACACGTGTTACCTTGCGCACGCGTGCGAGAAGAGAGGAAGATTTTTCCCCGCTTTTTTTCGTCGTAAAAAAATAAACTAAAGCTAAAAATAGCCGCGACTCAACATTCTTAGGAAGACTTGCCTGTACAACAGAACCACCAGCCAATCATTTGATCACATTTCTGGAGTAATATCTGCTCACCCTAACAATGAAGTCTTAACATTTGCTGTCTTTTAGATATCTACCAATCTCCCCGCTTAACGACCGGAGACGAATAATGAATTCGTCGATATCTGTTTCCCGTCAGCTTGAACCTTTCGTACCTTAGCCTTGTCAAGCCGAGCTCGTCTTACTGCTTCTTGGATATGGCGATCGTGGTCCTTCAACATTTGGTCCATGTTGCCAGAAGGAACCAGTAATGGACCAGAGTAATGAATCTTATGACCCTTTGAGCCATAACCCACCTGTTGTATTAGTATTATGTACACATGAACAGACACTCAGAAAACAGTGGTAAAAGCAGATAGCTCAGATTTACTGGCTGATGTTTTACAATCTAAGTTAAGAAAAATCATGGCAATGCAAGAAAAATTCACTTGAAAGCACGATAAAATACGACGTTGGCATACTTACAACTAGAGGGTCTTTGGTGCTGCTCCTCTCTTTGTCGTGTGAGCCTACAATACTGTGATTTGAGAACTTCTGGTCCGGTAGCATCGATGATTCCGAGGTTTCCTTGAAGGAACCAGGAAACCTGCCAATTAGTTTTTGAACCTCTCCTTGTGAAGAGTCAGACTTTTCCCTGCAATCTTCAGCCAGCATACTTCTTCTAGCTGCTACTAGTCCCGAAGTTGCGAAAGTCTCGGCCCCGGTTGAGATTTTGGGGGCGTCATCCTTACTAGCCTTAGCCCAAGCAGCCCGCTGAGCAAGTGGCCCTGAATGTGAGGCTTTCTTAGGATGATGCACCTGAGAATCTCTTCTTTCTGCTCCTTGTGAAGGTCTAGGTGGATCAATTGGAAAGCCAGAAGCTTCTTCTGGATGTGGGTTAAACTTCTCACTCCGACTCCTCGAGTTGGATTGTCTTTTCTGCAAACGAGTAATCTTATTAGCAAAATATTTTCAAGAAAAAATAGAGCGGTTAGACAGCCGTCGGATAATGTGATGTTACTTGCGAGGATATTATGCTTCCTCACTAGAGGAAATCAAAATTGGTCACTGGGAATTGGAGAAAATATCAGTTTGATTAGAAGGTGAATACGTAATAAAAAAATGTGTAGTACACACACGAAATGACTAGTTATGTAGCTGCTGCTTCACATTCTCAAATTGGTAACAAATAGGATAGGCCAAGGTCGATGGGCTAGAGCAGCTTGAGGAGAAGATAAGCAGCTCGACTTCTCAAGGAAGGTGCGAAAAAGTTCTCAAGATGTCCAAAAGCATACAAAAGAGTATGAGAGTCAACTGACATACATCAGTTGGACTCCCAAGCTAAATTGCAACACCCCTATAAGATGGTTGTGATTAATGTTTAACAGAAAGTTACCTGCATTGATGAGGCTAACTCAGCATTGGCATCAGGTGCAGGGACGGCTCGAGACTCTCTATCTTTCCTTTGCAGGTCAAGTCGGTGTCCCTTGCTTCCTACTGCTCCTTGTCTACCAAATTAATCACGGGAAGTTATTTAGAAACCATGTAAATTGTTCTCATCGTGCAAGTCCAGATAGAACTACAGATAGGAAAATTGCAGTACACGGATGATGGGGTAGAAAATAAAAAATTACGATCTATCTACCTGCCTAAATAGATTGACGGTAACTCCAGGGGGTATTGAAAAATAACTTCAGAGTTTAACTACAAAGGATCTTGATACTCCTCAGCCAAGAGAGAAAAAATCAATAGTATCTAGGGGTGAAGTGGGTTGGTTCGAGTCCCTCCCAAACCAATCAAAACCGACAAAATTCCAAAAATAAACTGATCTCAACTAGTGTTTAGTTTTATACTTCAGAAAAACAAATCAATCCAAACAA
Source organism: Trichosanthes truncata (assembly GCA_033996785.1). Lineage (NCBI taxonomy): Eukaryota > Viridiplantae > Streptophyta > Magnoliopsida > Cucurbitales > Cucurbitaceae > Trichosanthes > Trichosanthes truncata. Next base: position 82,660,040 of record JAWPNB010000003.1, read on the forward strand.
AGTCAGCTCGGTCAAATTTGTCAATTTTTATGGTTTTGGCTTGCATCCCTACTAGTATCAGTATCCCCCCTAATGTTGAAAATTAACCACGAAGGGATGATTTTGGAGGACCAAAAGTGTTTTTCAAAAAATCTAGAGAGCTTGGTAACAAACAAAAATCTAATCAAATAGATTTATAATTATTTTTCGAAGATTCACTCTAGTCTCTAAAGTTGATTCTCAAAAAGTGATTCTAAAGTAATTGATCCATAATCACTTTATGGTAATTTGGTATTTGTAGAATCACTTTTAGATGTAGTGCAACCAAACAAACTTGTGATTAAAATCAACCCCAAGAAAATGTAACCAAACATACAAGGATTTTAATTAAAACTATTTTTATATAAAAAAAAATGTTTCAAGAAAAAAAGTTTAATCTATTCCAGGAAGCAAAGCATCAAGGGAAACAAACTCGATACTCTTCAGCAAAGGGAGAAAAGTGGATAAGATTAACAATAGTACAGGTATCTCCAAGGGACGTTAAAAGTAGCCGCTAAGCTTTATTTTTCCCAAGATGCATCAAGAATATCAGACATTAAAATTTTAATTCCTTGTAAGATTTCAGTGAGGCAAGTAACTTGATACTCTTCCTCATTCAAGAGAAATAAATGCTAGATTTTAATATATTTTTGTAGTATATCAAATACCTTCTAGCTTCCTCATCCCTTATCTTAGCATCAAATTCTTTGCTCGGAGGATACTTTGGCAAGCTTGAAGGCTCACAAGGAAGTGGCTTTGTTGAAAAAAACTGAAATGTAAACAAATTGTAGTTACTAAATCAAAAGAACAGAAAAAACACACCAAAAATACTGATGGAGCATAAAAAGCTCCACAAAAAATAAAGTACTAGTAGAGGAAGAAAAATGATAGGCTATTATATATGCACTCATGTGATAAATATGAACAATGCAACTTCATATTACCCAAAAAAATGAAGTTTGGATATTAGGGAATAAAACCATATGAGATGTAAAGTAAAGAATTCTTCCAGTGAAACTGATCCCCACAACTTGTTTTTTCTCTCTTTTTAAAAAAAATATAATTATGACCAAATAGAAAGGAGCTCCACACCTAGCATTATGTTCATGTCTTGCCTTAGTAATCTTCAAAGAGGTTTCGCCAACTCAAGGTGAGCTCCAGGAGACAAGAAGATTTCTTTTTTTTTTTTTTAGTTCAACAATATGTAAGGTGAGGAATTCAAACCTCTGACATCTTGATTGAAGTTGCATGTTTTATACCAGTTGAGTTATGCTTATGTTGGCAAGAGACAACAAGGTTCTAAGTTATTAAATTTTGAGCTAAGGGATAGAAGATAGAACCAAGAACCTTAGAGAGTAACTCCAAACATTCCAAGTCCATATCACTAGGACACCCTTTAAACAGATCTACGCAACTTAATAAATACAATCTACAGTCTACAATGTCTTCAAAAATGCCCGAACACAAATAAATATAGAGAGAGACGCATACACAAAGGGATAAGAAATGTAGACACTTGATGAAGGTTGGATACCATATTATAACAGTCCTATAAGAAAGAATTATATCCCCCAACACAACATACTTCACTTTTAAGGGCGAGAGCAGCAGAGCTACGATCAGCAGGATCTATAGAGAGTAACGTCTCAATGAGAGCTAAAGCTGGAGCAGGGAAATCCTTAAACGTGTCTGCAACACAGCGTCTATAGGGCTGTTGCGGCTTAAATATCGTTGCATGTGGCAACCTTGACTTTCTCCAATAATCCTCTGAAGGAGAGCCACAGAGTTTAAATATTTTATGTAGCTGTTCCACCTACAACATATAAGTCAAGTACTTGATCTCAATAACCATAATAAAGATAGGAAATCATGATGGCAAACATGAGATAGAAACATAAAGAAGCGCACAGCTTCTAATTGATTCATTTCATGACAAGAAAAAACACAGATGCTTGAGAATTTACAATATTTAAAAACCATCATAGTAAGCTAAAGCTAAAGAATAGCAACTTTAGTTGTAAAGCTTAATAATGACAAATGACTTGTCACAATAACAATGTTGAAATCTTGTTTTAATGGGTTTTGACGGGGCGATGCATTCCAAAAAAGCTTACAAGTTGTTTGCCTATAATTATTAGATAAATTTCTATGAACTAACCTAGGTATATTGTAAAGCCAGGAACCGGAAATGAATATTGAATTAACATGATCTCATAAGATAATAATAAGCTAGGAGTTTCAGCCAGTCATAAAATTCAGCTAAAAATACTATACCTCCGTTCTTCCTGGCATAATGGGCTTCCCAGCATACAATTCAGCAAGTATGCAGCCAGTACTCCACAAATCTACAGCTGTACCATAATAAGTGGCGCCAAGTAAAAGCTCAGGTGGTCGATACCAAAGAGTTACAACCCGACTTGTCAGTGGCTGATTTTGGTGGATATCAAAAAAACTTGCTAGACCAAAGTCTGCAATTTTCAAGATGCCATTATTGTCAATTAAAAGGTTGGAACCCTTTATATCACGATGTAGAACTCCATGACTGTGACAATGGTCAAGTCCACGTAAAAGTTGCTGCATGTAACATTTGACCTGCCCCAAGATAAATAAGACTTCAAACATCAGTGATTCAGCATTAATAAGTGAACTGAGAGTATGCAAATGTAGCACCTTAAAATGCTTAGATCTTCTAGACAGAAGCAAAGACCCTTGACATTGATAAATGATATTAGAATAAAATCCTGCAGTTACCTGCGCCTCTGTAAACTTCACACCAGGGTGTGAAGCAAGTCCTGCCAAGTCATGTTCCATGTACTCAAAAACAAGATAAAGGCTGCAAGACATCCTTGATGTAACTAGACCCTCCAGCTTTATCACATTTGGATGATCAAGTCTACGCAATATATGAATTTCCCTAGCCATAAAGCGGACGCTCTCAGGTTCCAGGTTGTCAAACCTTACTTTCTTCAAAGCAACAATTTTCTTTTGGTCAAGGTCACGAGCCCTATATACATTACTATAAGTCCCTTGGCCAATCTGCACAAGTACGCATTTTATCATTATTACTATCATCCTATTATAATTTAAAACAAAGCATTATTACTATCATCCCAAAAATTTAAATGACCAATCACAATATGCACAGAAGAGAAACCACCAGACCATTATAATGAACAACAAAATTTTGCTTAATGAAATTCATTCCAAGTAATATCACTCTCGATTCTGAAACATCTTCACTACCATTTCCAAATGTTCACGGAGACAATGCTAATAGTACATAACAAGGAATGAAGAAAAGGGTTTGAATTTTATTCATTTAAAACCCCAAAAAGGAAATGAGTTTACCAGCATGTTTCGACTGTTCCTCAAACAAAAAAAAATGGTGCAAATTGTGAAACTTTTAGATTCCCTAGTCTCATTATTTACTATTATCCTACTGGAAAAGTTTATCCTCGTAAAGCAAGCTACAATAATCATCATAACCTACAAGAATGTGAGGGGCAGCTCCAGCCTCCAATAAAAGACGCGAATGCAAGAACAGCGCCAATAAAAGGCACAGTTGGATCACCTAGTACATCTCTTATTTTCTAAGAAAACACTGGGGGAGTACTATAGTCCTTGACAAAAATGCCACCTTAACGTCTAAATCATTCCATGACTGGAAATAAATCATCTCTTGCTCGATTAGAAACATCAATTTTCACTAAAACAAGAAATAAACTTTCGAAGGGCTAAATATATTCACTAAATATTGTGATGAAAACATTGAAATTTGAAACCCCATATAATATACATTAGACTCGCCAAAACTTGAAATTCTAAAAAAAAACCCAACTTTTTCAGAATGGGGTGTGTGCAGAGTGTCCATTTTCTTCGTTCCTTAATTATCTGGGTGTGTGTGTGTGTGTGTTTGTTCGGAGGGGGCCAATAACAAAAATTCAAAAGTAAATCATCAAAAGAGCGTACTTTATCCAATTTCTCAAAAGAATCAGCTCGTCGAGGTAGCCATCCTCTGATTGCCTCTCCAGCAACTGCAGCCAGCCATGGCGGCCACCCTGCAGCAATGTGGTCTCCCTCTGCTGCCTTCGGAATTCTCCCCATTGAAGGATGTTGAGCAGCCATATGCTCCATCTTCTCCCTCTTCCTCTCAAAATTCTCACCCTGCAGGCAACCCGACCCATTCACCTGCTTGTCAATGAACGTCACTCTTGCATCATTACCATCATGCTGATCTTTAGATCGATAAGCTTCATCCCTCGATGATGAAGTCACTCTAGCCACCCGCAGGTCAGACGAGGTCTTACTTGACAACCTCTCCCTTGGACTTTCCTTGCTATCTTCTATAGCAGAGGGCTTACAACAAACGCAACCCATAATGTACCAAAACCACCCCCAACAATATCCTCCTTCAGAATCAATATTCACCCTTCAAATCATTCAGTACTAATATATCCTCTTCTAACACACCCATATCGTGAAAACTCAACAAAAACTTCGAAAGTAAACCTAAAACACCCAAAACTTAGCTCATTACAACTGCAATTACCATACACTATTAAATACCAGTAAAACCCAACTCAGCCAGAATAGCCACAACTTTCACAGCAGCAGAAAACCAAAAAAATTTCCTCAATTAAACGCCAAAATCTTGCAAAATCCTACCAAAATTCAAACGAAATACATACCCAATAACGCTATAATACATTCCAAAACAACACTTGCAGTCTACAGAAAATCTCTATAGGAAATGTAATAAAATCCCACTGAACCAGAACCGAAAAGGTGCGCAGAAGAAACCACAAGAAATAAAATCACCAACTGAACTTACAAAAAGCCAATGATGAAGCAAAAGGGAAGACCCTCAAAGTAGTTCCACGTTTTCCCGGGCGAGAAACGACTGAGAAAAAAAGGAACAAAAATGCAGAGAGAAAGAGAGAGAGTGAAGCTTATGTAGTGAACTGGGGCCTGAAGAAGGAAGACATGGATCTAGGGCACAATGATAACAGAAGGTGAATCAAGAAACGGAAAAACCAAAATTAAAGAAAGGGGAAAAATCGTAATTTAAGAACAAAAAAATTTACGAAATTATCATAATTGTCTCTGCAGGTTTCAGTGAGAGAGAGAGAGAGAGAGAGTGGCCTGTGAAGTGCCCATTGAGACATTCTTCTCGATTACTCCACGCGCTCCCAAAGTACGTGTTACACACTGCCCATTTATTGCCTTTAATAACTGCATTTTTAAGCCTTAATTACTTTTTTTTTTTTTAACTTAAAAGCCAATTGGAAAGGTTTTTTTGGGGGGAAAAAATCAATTTTGACCATAAACTTGGCAGGTTGTATCAATTTTAACCCTGAACTTTTAATTTCATCAATTTAAACCTCAAACATGGCAGATTGTATCAATGTTAACCATCAACTTTCAATTTCATCAATTTAAACCTCAAACTTGAATAAGTGTATCAATTTACACCATCGATTAAATTTTCGTTTCAATCACCATTAAAAAGGTTTCTCACATATGCACAAAGCCACTTATTGCTATATGATATGTACTTGTTTATTATTTTTTAAAAAAATTTACCAAAAAATAATTAAATCATTCCAAATCGGGTCGCCACCATCATGAAAACTACAAACTTGACTCTCAAAAGTAGGACCCATACGAAAACAAATGGACTCTTGTGTTCCCCCTCGCTTTTGGTGTCGATACCAACAACAACGAGTATAACAAAGATCCCATGGCGGTTTCGTCGACTTTGGTGGTGAGGAGTTTAAGCTCGACTAAAATGCAGAAGAAAACAGGAAAGACAGTGATGGACAAAGTGGCGCCATGAACACAATGAACTGGTCATAGCCGAGTTTATCAGCCTCATCAACAGTCTTACGTAGGATTAAAGTGAGATTGACGCTAGAGAGGAAGGGGACAAAGATTTCGACGAGGCGCCAAATGGAGGACAAATCAAGCTCAAGACTGATGAGAAATTAAAAAAAAAAAAAAAGAAACCAATATTGGAAACCGATTCAAGAATGAGAGTACTTCATTGAGGAAAAATATGATACAAATAAGCTTTGTTTCTACTAAAAGCCGATAGATCGAGTAGAACCCTACCTTAAAATTGGAAAACTCTTGATTGATGAAATGAAAAAAAAAATCAGCAAAATCAGAGAAAATAAGAAGTGAAGAAAAAGTCGTGCTCTAAAATTGAAAAATATTATAGCGAGTCTACTCCAATTTTCTTCAGCAATTTTTTTAAAAAAAATAACAAATATGTATTTGTTATAGAGCAACATGTGGTTTTGGACATGTGTGAGAAACCTTTTTAATGAAGATTGAAATGAAAACTTAACTGATGGTGTAAATTGATACACTTCGTGAAGTTTGAGGTTTAAATTGATGAAATTGAAAGTTTGGGATTAAAATTGACACAACTTGCTAAGTTCGAAGTTTAGATTGATGAAATTGAAAGTTTAAGGTTAAAATTGATACAACATGCAAAGTTTAGAGTTAAAAATGATTTTTTTTCCCTTTTTTTTTTAACAATTGTATGCGTGAGCAAAAGATCGAACCATCAACCTTTTAGATAGTAATTAGTGTCTTATTCATTAAACTATACTCGAATTAATTGATTATATGGGTGCATTTTGTTGGTGATTGGATATTAATCAATTTGAAAACAAATGATTCAATAAAAAAACGAAGTTTAATTTCTTGTTTTCAATATTCTCGAATATTCGTTTAGTAACACATTTGAAAATTCAATCTCAATTTAAAAAGTTGTTTAAAGTGTTTTTTGCAATATATTTATAATATAAACTCAAATTTATATGTTAACACAACATGACTTAGTGATAATTGACATGTATTTTTCTCCTTGAGGTCGGAGGTTCAAATTTCCTTACCCCACATTTATTGTACTAAAAAACTCAAATATATATAAAATAATACAAATAGTGGTAGTTACCAACTCAATTTTTATCTATATCAAATATTATTAATAAATTTATTAACATATTTTATGTTATAAATTTTTTGTAATTTTTATTTTATGAAATTATATAATTTATAATATATTATATTATACATGTTTTAATTTTTAATAAAAATGAAATGAGTTTTATGACATGAAATAGTATTTTTTTTATCAAAGTTTTTGTCTTTTTTAATATAATTTTACATTTTTAATTTTTAAATTTCAAATCCAAAAACATAAAAAAATGGTACTAAAAAAAACAAGAAGAATTTTCAAATACAAGTCTACTAAACAAATTCTCACTAATCCTATTTTATTCGATGAATCTAAAAATAAGAAATTGAAATTGAATTGTATACCAAATAGATCATAGATTTCTATCTTTTAACTTTTGAGATGGTGTCAAATATGTCTATAAAATTTAAAAACTGTTTTGTAGTTTTTAATGTTATGTCTAATAAGTCTCAAAACTTTTAATTTTATATCTAATAAACTTTGAACTTTTAATGTTATGTCTAATGGATCTTTGATTTATGTACATTTTTTAAAAAAATTTAAAAACCTAAATTGAAAGTAAAATTTTACTAGACATAATATTAAATGTTTGAAATTCTATTAGACATTTGTTTTAAGTTCAATGAGTTGTGAGATATAACTCTCGAATTTAGGATCAAATTTGTAATTTAATCATAAAATTATGAATAATAAATTAGAGAGATGAGAAACTGGTCTTTAATATATTGTAAAAAATATTTATATCCTAATCTTCAATTATGCTATGATAATTTCAAATAAATTAATGTAGTTTTCTTCCAATCTAACAACCAAATTCCACCCTGTTTCTCATTTTTGTTATATATATATATATATATATATATATATATATATATATATATAACAAAACAAAACAATTGAAAATCAACTTATTAAGATGGCCCAACTAACACTATATAATTTGCATAGACCAATTTGATAATAATTTTGCATGGTTATAATTTTTTATTTTTAGAAATCATGTCGTTCTAATAATGATGGCTCTTAACTTACCTTTTGCCTTCCTAACTGTGATATTTTGAGTTACCCAATATAGTTTTGTACTTAAAAATGACGTTTGGATTTTAAAATTAGAAATGTTTAAATTGGGTTATCTGCATTTAAGTTTATACATCAATGAGTCTCATATATACCTAGACTATGGGAAAAAGTTATATGCTATCTTGACATTTTTTTTTCATAATATGTATATTAAAGTGCTACAAATGAAGATTAACAATAGCTGGATTCGACTTGGTTATCAGTAAAAAAATGATCCTACTAGCTTAAGAAAATTGGAAAATTGATGACAAGATATTTTTATTTTCAATTTTTACTTAGCTCCTTAAAATACAAGAAGTTCAAAGATTGAAATCTAAGGGAGGATAGTCACTCATCCTTCCTTCCAATTTTTAAGAAATTTGTAGAAATTTTTAGTTTCATTATCTTAGATGGCTTTTTTTCTCCTTTGAATTTTCTCCCATTCACTAAGTATTGTGTCATGTAATTTTATTATCAAATCAATTCAACATTTACTAACAATGAGATATTAAATTAAAAAATATTAAAATATATGAAACTAAATTACACTTAGTTGTTTAAATTTCCATAAGTTGTTGTAACGATTTAAACAAATCAACAAAAAAATTAGGGTAAAGAAGTTTTGAAAAAGGAAAAAAAAATATATCGGCTCAACTAAAAATGGATGACCGAGCCAAAGGATGTGGAAGGATTGGAATTTCGAGACATCAATGCCTTTAACCAAGCCCTACTTGTAAAACAATATCGAAGAATAATTCATAGGCCCTAGTCTCTCTAGTGACTAAAATTCTTAGAACCAGTTATTTTTTAAATGATGAGTTAAAATAGGAACTAAATTGAAAAAAGACGAAAATATTTAAGACTATAACATACATTTAGGTTTAAGTAACGTATATTTGAACTTAAAAAAAAATGGAAAAGAAAAAGTAGAATAAAACAAAAGGGGTTGAATAAAGAAGAGAGTTTTGTTTTGATTGTATTGTATAATTATAGCGCGTAGCAGACACGCGCGTGAAAGGAGAGTGGATCTGGAACGAGAGTAATAAATGATGTGAAGTTGTGGACGCCCCCACTCCTCTCGCTCTCTCTTCCCGCTGTCTCTTAGCCTGAGAGGTTATGCTTCTTCTCAATTTTTTTGAATTAATTTTTCTAATTTAATTTTTTTAAGAAACTAAAACTTTCATAAATACCGTTAGGTGAGGAAGTTACTTTATGCGACTCACTCAAACGGTTGTTTAAAGAAATTGAAAAAGAAATTATCCGAGGAGGCTAGATCAATGTGACGGATGGGCGATTTTACCTCACTGAATGTGAGAGATTTTTACCAATTTAGTCTCTAAATTTTTAGAACAATATTCAATAAGTTTCTGAAATTTTGAAAAGATAAGTTCCTAAAATTCAATTTTGTATTTTTTTAAGCTTGAAAATTGTCTCATATTCATTGACTTATAATCTAGAGACCGATTAAACATAATTTTAAAGCTTCAAAGACTAAACTTGTAATTTAACTAAAAATAACTAAAAAGAGAAAATATTTGAAGAAACTAGATCAACGTGACATAGCATGTGATTCTACTTCTTTGAATATAAGAGATAATCTTTTAAATAAAAAAAATAAATATATATGTATGTATTTCAAACCTACATTGTATGGACATTAGGAATAGACAAATTTTAAATATGCATGGAATGATTTTTTTTAACGATTGGGGAGTGAGGAATTGAACTATTAACTTTTGAGAGAGTAATAAATGTCTTATTCATTGAGTTATGTTCAAATTGACAAATGATTATTAAGATTAAAGAGGGGTTGGTTGCATCTGTTTGAATAATTTTTTTTGGAAAAATTGCACAAACCACTCTTGAAACTATGAGGTTTGTTACAATCACACCCCTTAACTTTTAATTTGATCAATAAGCCTCATGTATTTTGTTAAGTGTTGCAACCAACCCCTCCTCTTAGTTGTTGTTAAATTATCATTTAATTAAGCTTCATATGCATGACTTACATGTTGGTAGAGAAGAGCAAACTTATTATTGACATATCGAAAAAAAAAAGTATGGGGAATTAATTGTAACACTTAATAAAGTATATAACACTATTGATCAAATTAAAAGTTTAAGAGTGTGATTGCAACACTTAACAAAATATATGAGACTAATTTATCAAATTAAATGTTTAGGGACGTGATTGTAACAAATTTTAAAGTTCATGGATGATTTTTTGCAATTTTTTCTTTTTTTGAAAGATACAGGGAGATTGATAATGGATGGATCAATGTTGTGGTGGACATTTTGTCTGCCTTAATCGGTCTTTTTTTTACTCACACAACCACAAATACTCATGAGAGAGAGAGAGAAACAGTTTCGATTTTTTTTTACCCTTTTTGGGGTTCAATTTTGGGTTGTGTTTGGTTTGCCAATAAAACAAAAATAGAAATAAATTTATGAGTTTGATAATGATTTTACACTTTTAGTTTGGTTATTTTTTCCTCCTAATTATTTCACCTATTCACCTATTCACCTATCTCTATTCTCTAACCAGGGTTTTCTTTGAAAGATGCTTTTAAATTATTTTCTTTTTTGTAATAAATGTTATAATTTTCTTTTTATATAAATATAGCATAAATTTGATTGTCTATTGCATTTTAACATATTTAGATTATGTTATTTAAGTAAATACTTTCTTTTTTTGTGTTTTATATTACATTTTAATTTGAGTTTGATTACGATTATGCATTTTTTTAGTTCAACAAATGTTGGGTAGAGATTCAAATCTCCGACCTCAAAGAAAAGAAGTGGTGTCTTAATTACTAAACCGTGTTCATGTTGGTGGATTATGATTTTTTTTTTAATTATAAAATTTTAAACTTTTTGCCATTTTGAAAATATATATTTTATTTTATACTATTTATATAAATGTCACTATTTTATTTTAGATTTCTAGGATTTAATTGAGCTTAGTATAAAAAGTCATTTTAGTTATTGCCATTGATTATTTTCTTATAAATTATCCAACAGAAATCTAATATAAATGTATGTTTTATTCATTTACTTGATAAGTAGATGGATATATGAACACGTATTTAAAGTCATAAGTAGGTAAAATGCAAATTAATTGAAAATTTAACAACAATGGCTAAAATATTTCTAAGATTTTGTTTGAAGTAATATTTTTATGATTTTCCATTTCAAAGTTTAATAATGAAAGCAAAATAAATATGAGAATTTAGAGAACAATATATAATTTAAAACTAAAAATTACACAGTTATTTGATGCTCCGATTTAAAAATAGTTTTTTTTAGGAAAAATTAATTTATACCCTAAACTTTTGAAGTGGTATCAATCAAAACTCTAAAATAATAATAATATTTATTTAAACTCTAAACTTTCACAAGTGATCAATCTATTTAGACATTATGTTAGTGATTTATAACTATTTTCACTTGATTCTATTTCAAATCAACTCAACATCACCTAAACAACATTATTCTTCTTCCAAAATCTTATTAAAGTAGCAAACAAAATTATCACGTAATTCTTCTTAAATAAGTAGAGAAAAATAGAGGAAGAAGAAAAAAAGAAAAAAAACTCATATTAATGAAAAATCGCTACTATTCATTCGATTATAGCATTTCTTTCTAATATTACATTAATCCATGCATTTAAAGAAGTCTTATACACATGTAAAAATTAGGCATTGACAGTTTCAAAATGGAATTATAACAAATGGTTTAAATTGATTCACTTATGAAAGTTGATGGTTTTAATTAATACAATTAGTAGTTTGAGATTTTAAGTGATACAATTCTAAAATTTAGGGGTATAAATTGATTTTTTCCTTTTTATAAATTAAAAATAAAAAATAAAGAATAGTTTTCCAATATAGAAACTTGGTTGGATTTGGTTGGATATATTTTTTTAAACAATTAGAAACGCAACAAACAAAAATAGTATTTTGTATTTATCTTCATAATTAGTTAAGTTTACTATATCATATATAATCATTATTAATTTTTTTTTTCCATTTTAGATAATGTAAAATAAACTCCCACATTGTATTTAATAAAAGCCTTTAATTCACATGTCTTCAAATTTGATAATGAATCGTGTTCTTACATTTCTTAGAACACACGTCAACATAAATGTCACACAAGATTTTCATTAAGCACAATAAATAATACAATATTAAAAATAGAAATAAAAAAGTCGTTTTTCATAAAGACTAAAATAAAAACATTTGCTTATCAAAAGATGAAATAAAATAAAAGCATTTGAAAAAGATCCTGAAATGTAACTCAAAGTGTTAAAATAAACGATTTAAACCAAGTAGATAATACGAACACAAATCTCTTTATTTCGTCCAGTCGATAGAATTGGAAAAAAGAGTAGTAAAAATAAAATTGATTTATTTATATGGAAGATAATCTATTAGTGACATGTCATTATAAAGAACTCATATATAAGGTTGAAATTTAAAATAGAAGAAGGGAAAAAAAATAAAAGATAATAAATGGAGAGTAGAAAATTTTGGACCCATCTTTCTGAAACTCTGAGACTCCAAACTATAGATGTCTCTATACATTAAATTATCAACAGTTATCTATAAAATCATGCACACATGAAATTTATGGCTTTGTCCTATTTTCCTTGGACCAATCCGCCCTTACATGGGACCCCTTGTTTTCCTCTTCATTTGAACAAAATTTATTTGATATTAAGGGTATGATTGGAAATTAGATTTTAGAATAGCATTATATATATATAGCAAAAAACAGTAGAAAATAGAGACAATATTATAAAATTTCCTTAGAATATAGATTCACATGCTCCAAATTTGTTCCTATTATTTTGAAATTTTCAATTTCGTCCTCCATATTTCAAAATCGTTAAAGTTCCTACCCAAGAACAATGTTGAAATTGATTAATGGAATAAAAGATGTTGTATTTGAAGTACTGTTATACATACCTATACGTATATTCATGCTTGGGGTAGGATTGGTTGAGTTTTTACCTTAAGTAATCTACAAGATATTTAATATTAGAAAAAGTATCAACTCGATCATATAAAATAATATTTTAAAATACAACATGTAAATATTTTGTTATTCAGTTTTGATGACATTATTGAGTAGATATTCAATTAAAAAAAATTCAAACATGAAAGGGAAAGGAAGAAACCGAAACATTTAAAACATTATGAAGGAAAATGAAAAAACATATATATATTTTAAAAGTTCAACAACATATGAGGGTGATGATTTAAACTTCTAATTTTTTGGTCGAAGATGATGTATGTCTTAACTAGTTGAGCTATACACTAACAAATAATTATTTGCAAATAATTAACTTGAACATAGCTCAACTGGTTAAAACATATATCATCGACCTTCGATCAAGAGGTTAGAGATTTCAATACGTGTCCCATCTTGAAAAAAAAAGGTATTGAATAAAATGAAGTGCGGACAATTTAAAAGGCAAGAGTTAGATTAAAATAATAATTAAGGAGCTGTTTGTGACGTGAGTTATAATAACCTGTAGAGTACTGTACTCCAAACATAGACTATTATAATTTCAGACTAAACAACTCTGCATTTTAAATAATATTATATAATTTTATAGACTATTATAATCCATATTATTATAATTCATTAAGTGCTCCAAACCGTCGTTAAGTATTATTAGATGATAATTTATTTTGTTTATTCTGAGCCAATGTGTCATTGTGTCTCCAAAGAGCCCAACATTATTAAAGCCGTTCTCATGCATGCACGTAGACTTTCTTTGTATGTATTAAAAATCCAACTTTTTTGTCCACAAATAATTGAACCAACTTGATTACAAAATATCACAAGCCACGTCACACTATATTTTTTTTAATTAATAATGTTCTTTTTGTATTTTTCAAAAATTAGAATTATTCTTCCTGATTAAACATAAATATATTTTAGGAGCAATAAAAAATATAATATACTTTAAATAAAAATTACAAGTTTAGTCCAAACATTCAAAATTATATTGTGTCTATTTAGTTGGTATATTTTAGAAAGTTTCTAATAAATCTTAAAAGTTTTGAGGTTGTTGTGTATATCTAGTTTTTATATTTTAAAAAGTTTTTAATTTCTAATACATCTTTAAACTTTATTTTTGTATCTAATAGATCTCTCATGTGGCACGTCAATTGTATTATTTAAGGATTACATGGTGGTAGGTTGATTTTAGACATGTTTAAACGTTTGGTGGTGGAGTAAAATACAATGACGAATTTAGATTTTTGTTTTGAGGAGGCTTGATTCAATTCAACTTGTTTTCTTGCTGTTACAAAAAATATAAATATTTTCCTAATATTTTAAAAAAATGTATATCAAATTTAAAGAAGAGATGGAAGCACAAAAATATTAAATTAATGAATATTATCTACCAACTAAATAATGATATATTATATATTTGTTAATATTTCAATAAATTCAAATTTATAAAAGAAAAAACAGTTCACAAAGTAATTATAAGAGAAAAAAAGTCTAAATTATTTATTTTGAATAAAAAATAATTGCTTTAAATAAAAAAACGGTTTTCATATATACTTTTTAGATAAATGAAAAAAAAATTAATAAATAAAATTTTATAAAAATTTTATAAAATTCAATAATGACATTTTACAAAAGAAATAACAAAAAAAAAAAAAAAAAAAAAAAGTGATGAGGGCGGATGGCTTGGCTTAAGCCCTTCTGGGCCTTAGGTGGCTTGGCCACTACTAGTATAAGCCTTTAAATTAAAAAATTTAACAGTAAAGATTCATTGGACCAAAATTTGAAAGTATATATTATAATTTTTTAAAAGCATATGAACTAAATAGGTACAATTTTAAAAGCTACAATTGAGATAGTATCTTCTTTAGAATATGCATTAATATGCATTATTCAAGAAGGAAATTAAATTGTTAAGCCACAAAGCTGGGAAGCTTGAGCCAATAGCCTTTTTGGCAAGACAGTTAGCAAACTTGTTGAATGAAGGGACCAACATTAAATGAATGAGCTGATTAAAAGGCATTGGAAATTTCTTGGCTATCAAATGATCCAATTGCTTCCTTGCACATAAGCTGGTAATCTTCCTTCAAAATGTGTAGTTTGAAGACAGTCCGATTCTACAACCAATTTGGAGAAATGAGAGGTTTTCCGTCCAATTGAATTACCTTTTAATTTAAGTGTTTTTAAAAAATGTTAAAAAAAACAAACCGTTTAGAATTAAAATTCATATATTTAGTTATATTTTCTCAAAATGGTTTTTATACACAAGTTTGTTTGGTTTGTTCTACACTTAAAATGCTTCTTTAATGTCAAATAATTATAAAAGACGACTATTAAATACTATGAATCAATAAGTTTAAATTTGTATTTAAAACATTATGACCGGCCGCTGACTACCATCGACCACTGCCGGAGTGTAACCAGTGTGATAGTCATCGAAGTGGTCGCTTGCAGGAGTGTAGCTAGTGTGATAGTCATCGAAGTGGTCGCTTGCAGGAGTGGTGGTGATCGCCGACAATGGTCTCTTGCGGTGGGGTGGTGATGGTTGGCAGCTGTGGTCGGCGACGACAGCCTTGAAGGTGGGGAGGAGAGGGAAAGATGAGAGAGATTTAGAAGGGGTAGTGTGAGGGTATTTTTAGTCATTTTTATATATTATGAAAATTTGGGAGGAATTCCACACTTAAAAACCATTTTTCTAAAATTTGATTTCAAGTGTTTCACTTAAAATAACTTATGTCTCAAACTCATTTTCTAAAAAGTCATTTTGAGTGCTTGCCAAACATTACAAATCTTATTAAAATAGTTTTTTTTTGAAAAAAAAACACTTGAAAATGTAATCCAAACGAAGACTAAGCCTTCAAGGCTTGCCAACAGTTCAGTGTTTAAAAAAAGTAGGAGTGTCAACGGGACAGAGTGGGAATCGAAATGGGGAGTATATCATCTTCATCCCCAAGAAATGAGCAAGGATTCCCTGCAATAGAAATATAATTTTTCTCTGTTTACAATTTTTCTCATAGGGGAATGAACAATAATTAAAATATCTATTTAGATTTTCACCGAAGAGGAAAAAAAAAACAGAAATAAAAGAGGTTGAGAGAGTGAAGAAAAATATAAATATAATTTAAGCTTTTAAACTTTCAAGTTTATGTGGATCAAAGTGGGGTTTGGGGTATAGAAGTGCCTTGAATCTGTGTTACGTGGCGCTCTAAATGGCCAAGTACAGGGGTCTCGTAAGGAGATTGGTTTATTTTTTGTAATTTTGGGCTTTTTAGGTCTATTCTGTATTAAGGTTTAAGAGATGTGTCATATATAAATCATCTAAACTCTTATTTGAGATATCTCTGTATTTTGTACTTAGTTTCTCTTCAAGATAATAAAATTCTCTCTCCCTTTGCCCGTGGACGTAGCTAACACACCGTTAGTGAACCATGTAAATCTGTGTGTCGCTTTTATGTATTTCTCGTTTGTCATATGCTTTTGTTTTAACATGGGTTTAGGACAAGGACTGGGATCGATCCTCTTCCTCATCTCCATCTCTGAAATTAAAACAGAGAAAATTCCATTTGATACTTTGCCCTATCCCATTCTGAAATTAAAATGAGAAAAATTCACTACTATACTCTCACCCAAAATGGAGAATCCTTGACTGGTTCAAGACATGTCTCTATAGAGAAAATTAACAACGAGGAATCTATGAACATATAAATCTTTCTTAGGGTTTTTTCTTCCCATGGGTGTCTTTGAAGACATTCTTGATACCAGCGAATGGTTTGTTGCTAGCAACGTCAAGTTTTGCATTTGTGTTAAAGTTTAATTCAGCTAAGTATAGGTGGTTTGCCAACTAGCTAACGACCTTTTCCCCAAGTGTTTTGCAAAGGTCTTAGCATACGCCTAAATCCACACATATTTTGCTATAATTTTGGATATATATTTGTTTATTGACTCACATGTTGTTCCTACGATTCTAAATTGTCCATCAAACAATCGATGCTAAATTAAATTTATTTGTAGGTAGTAATGTAATTAATTAATAAATCTCATCTATCTTGAAAATTCAGATTGAGAACAACTTGATGCCTAACTTGATTTCAAATAGATAGAAGGAGGTGTAGTTAGATCTTTGAGCTTAATTATTTTGTAGTCGAATATTAACACATAGGTGATAGTTTCAAGTTTCTTATAATAGGTGGAGATTTCCACATGAAATGATATATATATATATATATATATATATATATATATATATATATATATATATATATATATATATATATATTACAATTACATGAAATGATATTTAATTCTAAAGGGGTTAAGAAAGCTTCCATAGCCATAGTTTTGAGCTTCTTGCTTGAGGAGGTTTTAATTACATTTTAGATGCACGAAAAGTTTGTATCTATTTTTAAGGCTAACATCTCTCTTGTCATAATGTCAAATCCATCTATCATGAATGTTCAAAGAGGTAAGAGGAATTTCTTTGATAATATCAACGACCTATTCATATAGGACTATTGTAATTAAGGCATTCATGGTCCCAAACCTTCACAGGGTTTATGAAATCTACTACCATGATTTGAGCATTAGAAGTAGGAGTTGGAAAATTAGCTGAAAAGTAGTTTCACATGGGTGTCCTTGTCCTTGAACTTCCTCATGGTGTGCTTCTATATATTCAGACTTTTTTCTCTCTATTCTGATAATTATTTTATTTTTGGTTTTCTGTTTTTGAAAATAATGCTTGTTTCCTCACACTTTTTTGGTAAGAGTTTTACATTTCTTAAAAATACATTTAAATTCTAAGTCAAATTTCAAAAATAAAATCAAGCTTTTAAAAACTACTCTTTCAAATTTTAGCGTACAACATTTATAAAAAGTAGGTAATAAAGTAAGAAAATTATAAGTGGAAGTAGTGTTTATAAGTTTAATTTTCAAAAATAGAAAACCAAAAATAAAATAGTTATCGAATGAGACTTAATTAAGAGGTTTGAACCCACACAAAACTCTTCAGAAAATAAGATTGTTTAGATCCCAGTTCGGTGTCGAGAATGCATGAATTCCTTGAATATTTGCTCTAAAGAATAAATTCAGAGGCTAATAGGTTTAAGTTTTTGAATAATTTGCGCCAAACTTGCTTGCCAAATCTACTACATCACGAAAATTCGAGCTAATTAACTAATTGCCATATGGTTAACACATCCTCTCTCATCTCATCCAACGATTTTTCCTTCATTAGTTGAGTCCCTACTAGAAGCAAGCGAACATATTTGAGGTCTGGTTGCAAAAATCTTTTGATAGTCGAAAAACACTCATAGTATAAGTAGGAATTGCTTGGCCAACATATATTTTTTTATTGACAATCTATTTGTAAATTTGTGAGTTTAGCGAAAAACTCACAAATTTCTAGAGATTCTCAATTTTTGTTAATTCACTCACTAATTTTAATAAAAAGCAAACTCACTCATTTTTTTTTTTTTTTGAGTTTAGCAACATTTGGAGGTAGGGGATTCGAACATTTGATCTCTTAGTTGAGAGTACATGTGAATTACCACTGAGCTATACTCACTTTGGTATAAACTCACAAATTTTAATAATATCAAGTTTTGCAAAAATTTAAGTTTGATTAATGCACAAATTAACCATTGAATAACTTTGTCAAAACCTACAAATTTTAACAAAAAATTATCTCTAATGTTATTTTTCCTTGAAATCTTATCAATTTTGTACCATCCATACGTTTTATAATTCATTGAAAGTACATGAGAATAACTTTTTTTTAACTAATTTTCAAATGAAAACTTATTAAAGGGTAAAAAAAATTGTAACATTTTTTCAAGTTTAAGGTTAAGATTACAACATTGTGAGGAGTGCTAACAAAGTCCTACATTGGCTAGGAAAGGAAGAGATCCATGGTATATAAGTGAGAACAATTATCTCTATTGGTACGAAACATTTTGAAAGAAACGAAAAGAAAAACGATAAAGTTTAGGGATTAAACTTATAATTTAACTAATTTTAAATAAGGGATAGAGTTAATACTATATTATTAACCTATCTACCAACGTCAAATATGAAATTCGATAAACATTTTTAAAATCATATAGAGTACGTCAAAGAGATTGTTTGACAATGATCATTTTTGTTTTTTATTTTATTTTATATGGTTAAAGATACACACTCCATTCATAGTAATAATTTATTTGTTAAAGAATATTTATAAAATCCCAATCAAAGTTTAAAAAACTAAATATAATAGTTCAAAAAATGATGATCAGGCCCTATTTGTGAAGGGCCAACTTGAATTATATAATCATAAAGTTGTCTTTGAGTTGATGTACCCAACAAAACCAAACAGCTTGTCTAGGGCATAAATTATTTTGTTTGTTTGCTTTGGAACCATCATTCATCAATTGTGCCAAGGGAAATTAATAGAAAATTCTAAGTTTTTTTTTTAACACCAAAAGCTTCAACATCTTTCATATATATATGTATACACACACAGAGGAATAAGTTTTGGCCCGCTTGATGAATGTAGTCTTCATGACTTTGCCTTGCTCATACTAATTTTTTTTTTTAAAATTGTGGCCCTTTCATAATGATTCTGTTTAATTTTTTTTATTAATTAAATTACAAATTTTGTATCATGTTTATCTTTAGTAACATTGTTAACATTATTAGTAAAGGGTAGATGTATATGCCCCTTTTGATAAATTTGGGTTGAGTTGATGATATGTAACAAGCAATTTGACCATTTGTTTTTGGGGATCAATGTGTGTGGGTAGGGATTCGAACCTCTAACTTTTTGGTCGAAGATTATGTCTTAACTAGTTGAACTATGCTTAAGTTGACAACAATTTGACAAATTAATAAGCATGTTATGTAAACGTTTTGTTTAATGATGTTAAGTACCATGATTAAACTGAAACATAATAAAAAGTTCATAAATATAAGCTCAAGAACTTCAAACCATTAATTTTCTATGTAATCTCTACCATATCACTACAAGAAACATGATCTATAGCAGTGGTTTTATTGAGCTATTGCAACGGTTATTAACCGTTACAACACTTTATGTAGCAGTTTAATTATGAACCTCTGACATAAGTAGCGTTAAGAGAGATCTAGCAACACTTTTCAAAACTGTTGGAAGTGAACTTTTCACAACCGTTGCAATAGTACCCCCTATAACAGATGTTTTATTGAGCTATCGCAGTGGTTATATTAACTGCTGCAACACTTTTTTTGTAACGATTTATGTTAAGAAGCTGATATAATATTGTCTACTATTAATTGCACACATTTAATCCTTAATCTATTCCTTTATCCATAGAAGAGACTAGGGATCTAACATTGGCTACTATTAATTATACCTTTAATCCTTAATCTCCTCCTTTATCCATGAAAGCGACTTGGTGTAGCCAACTATTAATTGCACCTTTAATCTCCTCATTCATCTACAATTTCATATAGCTATATAAAGGCTTCACTATTTGTCTATTTGGACTTTAGGTTAAGACCTAATACCCACTTGTTAAGGACAACGGATCCACCACATATCTTTATAATGGTATGATATATTGTCTACTTTGAGCATAGACCCTTATGACTATGCTTTTGGTTTCACCCAAAAGGCTACATACGAGTAGAGATAATTGTGCTAAATTATATTCTATGGATTTCCCCTTACCTAGCCAATGTGAGACATTTTTTGCACTTCTAACATATCTAAGTGTATGATTCAATTTGATAAAATTAAAAATTTTAGGTCAAAATCGAATCACCTTGCCATAGAGACAAAAAGTTTAATTTTACACTTATTAATAAGCCAACATAATACTTTCATTGTGTCATATCTATTTGATTAAATAAATTATATTCAACAATCATTACACATATATTATAAAAAATAAATTATATAAATATAGATAAACTTACTTTTCATTATTTTGTACTTATGGCATAATTCTCTTAAAAAAAATAAAAATATTTTAATGTTGTATTACCAGTATTATTATTAATATTTATTTTTAAAATAAAATTAATTATAACTAAAGTTCTAAATATGGTATGGTAATTAATATAGTTGATAAACTTTTTTTTAATAAAAAAAACATAATTTTTTTTTTATAAATTAGCAAATTATATAAATACAATACCTTAAATATACTTACGTTGATTACAAAATGTTCCAATTATTTTGAATTTTCGATGTTTTTCAAAAATGTTGCTAAATAAATGTTGCAATTGTATAAAAACTTGCAACGATTTCATAAGCATTACAAACTAATGGTTGCAAATACACACCCCTACAACAATTAATATTAATGTTACAATGTAACTGTTGAAATTGCATTAATCTCTTGCGACAGTTGTACAATTGTTGCAAGTTTACTGTTGCAATAGACTCTCCTACAACAATTAATAAAATTATTGCAATATATTTGCTCCAACTGCATTAACCTATTGTACCACTTTTAGAACAATTACTAGTATAATTGCTACTATATACTTCCCTACAACTAACTGTAGCAATTGTATCCATCTATTGCAACAACTTTTAGAATTGTTGTATATTAATGGTTGCAATATACATTCTTACAACGATTAATCAAAGTGTTACAAATTAACTGTTGCAATATACATAATTGCAGAGGTTTATACAAATGTTTTTATGAAGCTGCTGGAATTGTATAAACCCTTACAACAGGTGTGCAACCGCTGCAAATTTTATGCCGTAGTAGTCTCATTTTCTTGTAGTGCATTAACATTGCTAACTAAATAATAACATGACATGCCTATTAAACAAACATTAGTTAATTTCACAAGCTATAGCACAAGCAAATAGATGATTGAAGAAAGTGAATAAGAATATTTTAAATTTTATTAATAAAACAAATTGTTATGAAACATGACTTTATTATATATATATATATATTTTTATTGGGGATGCCTTAAAAAGTAAGACAAATGGAGAGAGGAGCGAAAGTGGCATTTCACCATAATTCTTGGTGAGTTTGGAATGGGATCTTCTATAGATCTTTTTCTTGTTTTTGTTTTGGTTTCTTATCTATCTATCTATATATCTTAAAACGTGGATGGTTGGGAATAATTTTTTTTGACAGATTTTTCCTTTACATTAGTTCAAAATTTCAAATCTGTCGTTGTAATGTTAGTTTATATTTTTATTTATTATCGAAATTTAAATAATATTTATTATTATTATTTTTTTGAGAAGGAGTACAAAACAAAACGAACAAAGAACAGATTGTTGTATCTTAGGACTAATAAGCATAACTAGCCTCAAATTTTGAAAATGAAAAAAAGTTTTAAGAATCTATGTATTGTTTTTTAAATTGGCTCTAAGTTTTTTTTTTTTTTTTTTTTTTGAGTTCAACAACATTTGGAGTTTGAAAAATTCGAATTTTTGACTTCTTAGTTGAGAGTACATATCAATTACTCTTGAGTTATGCTCATTTTGATTTGAATTGGCTCAAAATTAAAAAATAGTTTTTAAAACAAAACATAAAACTAATATCAATAAAGTCTTATAATATTAAAATAGTAAAATTTTATTGTATTATAAATGTTTGAAAATAGTTTAAATCTCCCTGCTCCTATCTTTGTTGTACTAAAAAAGATATTAAATTGAAAAAAAAACTAAAAACTTAATAATGATAGCAGTAATATTTTCTTAAAAATATTAATTTATAAAAATACATATAATCAAATATTTTAAAAAGATGAAACCCGCCATTTTTTTTTTTGTTTTTTAAGTTTGAATAAATAACTTTTAAAAAATATATATATATATAAAGGACCTTAATATTATAATATTGCAAAATTAATTTTAAGTTAAACTAAAAAATATTCAATAAACTTTAATGATTCTGACTATTTAATTCTTGAACTTAAAAAAATTTTCCATTGTCAAAATAAGTATAGTTTAGTGATAATTGACATGTATCTTCGATCAAGAGGTCAGAAATTCAATTTTTTACTAAAAATCAAAAGACCAAAAGGCACAACCATCAAACTTGATTACTAAGGTCTCGATTGATAATAATTTTGTATTTAGTTTTCTGTTTTTGAAAATTGTGCTTGAAAGTTTTTGAAAGTTTTTACCTCTTGCATAAATATTTGAATTCTTATCCATTTTTTTAAGTTTTTAAAAACTATTTTTTTTTTAATTTTCAAAACTTGGGTAGGATTGAAAACATTTTTAGAAAGTAGATAACATAATAAAAAATTCAAGAGTGGAAGTAGAATTTATAAGCTTAATTTTTAAAAACTAAAAATTAAAAATAATCAAACATGACCTAAATTTGGTAATTTAACCTTAATTTTAAGTTTAAAACAAACTTTTTTTTGAGTTTTAAAAGAATAAGGATTTAAACTCCTGACCTTTTTGTAATTGAGCCAGGTTGATTATTTTTTTTTGAGTTCAACAATTACGTATTAATTGATACCTTATCCACTGAACTATAGTCGGATGAGCTCAAATGGGCTAATTTTAACTAAAATTAAAAAATCATTTGAATTTACCCCGCAATTAGCTTCATAATGACTTTGTTAATTGAATTGGATTAAAGTTTTCCATCCCATCAGCTTCCCAAAACCATGGCGGATGGAAGTTTTGGAAATTGAAATTGACCCATTGCCTGCCACCAACTTGTTTTGCAGCACCACAAACACACACAAACAAGGAAATTCGCTGAAGGAGCGTGGCGTTTTCCGCATGAGAAGCAGCAGAAGGTATGGGAATGGAGATGGCGACTGGAAGCAGCAATCTCAATGCCAGTTAACCACATCCCCTGCTTTCTCACCCATCTCTCTGAATCTCAATCCCTTCTTAAATTCCAAAACTTCCTCATGGAATTGCCCTCCATTAATGCCCATTCCCCCTTCCTTCTCTTCCTTCTCCCTCTGATTTTTGCAACAACACATTTCGGGTTCGATCCAATGCGTCGAGTTTAGGATTTCGATCGGAAATTGAGGGTTGTTTTTCCAAATTCTTGAATTTCTGAAACTTTTTTTGATTTTGTTCGTGCTGGAGATCTCTATTGATATTTGAATTTTAGCTCAGTGTAACGTGGAATGGAATGAGGGCATGTTAAACGGTTTGGGATTTTTGCTTCGAGAGACCCGAGGTTTAGGGTTTTTGACCGATCATTGATCATCATCCTCTCGCTGTCAACTCCCACGTTGGATCTGGCAGGGGGTTTTTGATTACTGGGTTTGTATGCTTTGCCCTAGACATTTACTTCTTCTAAGGATTCCATTGCTGTTCCACTCTTGTTTCTGATTTGAAATAGTAACTCTGTATAAGAGGGGAAATCTTCTTAACCAGGTGAAAATCAAATCAATGGCATCATCTGGGTTTTTGTTAATTTGTATGCTTCATTCTCTGATTGCTTTAACTTGTGGAGCCTTAATGATGTTTTATTCGCACGAGGTCTATGTGTTTGGCCATGGCCCTGAGACTGCAATCAAGTTGCAGGGATCTAGTCCTCATGATCAGCTTCTGATAAAAACATCTGATTCCTTCTCTGGTTTGCTTCTCTTTACTGTTGGGTTTCTTTTATTCATGGTGGCTTTTGTCAAAGACAGAGAGTTCCAAAGCTTCTTTGCTAAAGGGTGCGTGTTGCTTCACCTAGCTATGGCCATATGGAGAGTTTACTTCGAGAGGAAGCTTGAGGATCTTGCCCGAGACTGGCCTCGACAGGTTGTTGGGGATGTTACATTGGCATTGTCATGGGTTTTCTTTCTTGTGTATTCATGGAGAGAAAAGTATGATTAACTTCAGGTTCAACTTTTCTTTCAGCTGGCATTATTGTTTAAAATTGTCAATTATGACTCTGCTTCTTAATTATAATGAGTTTGATGGAAATTTATATTGTTTTCACTGGTTTTTGCTACCATTTGTGTTCAAGAATTGGGGGTGTGGGAACTGGGAATGAGATAGAAATTGAAGATTGATTTGATTGGTTTCCGTTAACCAGATTGAGCTTGAATTTGGTTTCTGTTCTGTATCTGATAGATAACACATTCATTTGCTCATGCTGGTTATCTTCTGCAAGAGTATGCAGTTTGCCTTTCTTTATGGTTAGAATCAACGTTCAACTCCATGCTAAAATGAAAATTTGGACCATGAATTTGACACCGGGAGTGGTAACTTGGGCATTAGAGGAAGGATGGACAAGAGCGATAAGCTTCTAGGCGAAGTGACATATGAATAAACTGTGACATCGCATAAAAATGAGAGAGCGATTTTGAGACCGTGCAACTTAGAGCAATTCTAGTTTAGGTGACCTCTAAGGAGATTCTTGTAGGAAGCATATAAGTGATGATAAAACATCTTGAAAGGACTTTTGCTCATTTGTAGAGACAACCTTCAATTTCAAAACCATCTCAAGATGCTATGTGGCACATTCAGATTGCTAGAGATGTAGGGGAATTCGGAATATTGGGGCTATCAAGCAGATTGTTGGGTCTGGGACTTCACAATTGAGATTAACTTGTTTGATGGCTGAGCTATAATATCTGATTACCATCTCAGATGGTCGAATTCATAGATCTGGAATGACACTAATAATAGTAACAAGGTTGCAAGTCTTCCAAATGCAAATGATTTGTCAATGGCCTAGGACTGGAACCTTGAGTCTCTTCTGTTTACTTCATTTATTATTGGAAAAAGAACATCAGAATTCCCTTTTGGCATGGGGGAAAAGAAATGATGATTATGCAAACTTACTATGATGCTTCATCGTGAGTTTGGTTAACTGGTTAAAGAACAAGCTGTGAAACTAGATATCTTCGAAGCCACGAGATCAAATTGTGGTAGCTATTTATCTAGGATACTAAAAATTTTATGAGTTTTTGATGCTAAATGTTATAGGAATGGCTGTCCTATAAAATTTATGGAAGCACACGTGAGCTAGGCCAAGTATCTTGAATATGTTGTTAGCTTGCAAGCAATGCTTTTATTTGGACTCTTTCTATGGCCTTCACTGATTGATGTGAAGACAAAATTTCTTTTTGTTAAATTGAAATATATTTGCAAAAATAAAAAATTCATCTGCTTGTTGGAGCTGGAGGAGCATGAATTTCCCTCTGTTTTTTTTTGGTTGTCTTTCATATGGTGGGAGAAGGCCCCATATTCAATGTCTCTCAATTGATATTATCGATACTTTGTCTTTCATTATGATGTTTTATTTTGACAGTGGGGTAGAGGAATTCTAACCATAGATAGATTGGTTAAATCAATTTTTTTTTTGAAAAACAGAACTTCATCAAACAAAAGCCAGAGTTAGATACACTTGCCCTCATTAAGGGTAGAGGACAACCAGTCAGAGTAATTACCCACCCAAAAAACAACAGCCTCCAATTGGAGGGTAACAAACAGTCACTATTCACAAAAAAATCGCCCTTTGCTAAACGATGGGCTAAACAGTTACAGCTTCTAGCACAGTGCACGAAGGGATCGACTCCATCTTCGCAGCCTTGTCTTCAATGGCCTCCACGATGTTCTTCACCTCTGAGATGTCACTGCCCGGATTGTGGAGAGCTCCAACCAACTCTAAGCAATCTGATTCAACGATGATGGGCAAGGGTTGACGATTTGGTAAATGGCCAAGGGATTTCAGCCCAGCAAGCAGCGTGAGACCTTCAAGGGCTTTGATCGGCCACCTCCTATTGCACGATTGAAAACCGGGGGAGTCACGAACATTCCACCTCAATCCTCCCTTCTTCTGATTTTTGCTCCAAGAAGCATCTGAATCGAGCTTCCAGAAACCATTTTGAGGGGGTGCACGAATTTTGACTCACGCGGCTCTCTGATCTTGCCTGAACCAGGTATGAACTTTTGATCTCAGCTAACTCAGCAGGGTGTCTGTCAATTGAGTTGATAACTTTAGTGTCTGGGCTCCTCTGCTTATTGTCTGAAAGGATGCACATGTTTCTGAAATTCCAAATGGACCAAATAATGGTAGTGGCTCTAGCTAGATCTTCGTCCTTAAGCCTTGCTTCCAACCAGCTCCAAAAGTCCCTCGCACTCCAATTGTCCCTGCATAAATCAAATAAACCGTCTAAGAATGGGAAATAATGAACCCAAATTTCTTTAGATACCTTGCAGGACCACAAAATGTGGCTTGTATTCTCCCTCTTCCGATTGCACAAAGGACAAAGATCCAAAATGTCAATCCCTCTGTGAACAATGTTCTGCCTCGTCGGAATTGCCTCATTTAAAGCTTTTCACGTGAAAATCTTAGCTCTCGGCAAGGCCTTCAGCTTCCAAAAGCGCTTCCAATCACCCTTCGAAACCTCAGAGGTGCTAGCTTAAGAATTGTGGGACAAGGACGTGGCAAGGTGGTAGGTGCTTTTGACGGAAAACAACCCTTTTGGGTCCAAATTCCAAATAATTTCATCTTTAGTGTTGCTACTTCCACAATGCATGTTGAGGATATCCTTAGCGTCTAGAGCTGTGAAGTTCTCTTTGATTAAATCAGCCTTCCACATGCCTTGCTCATGCAAAAAGGTCTTGATCCTCTTGTTTTAGAGCTCCTCATTGACCCAAATCGGGTTCCTACACCCTTTCCTAGCAATCCAAAGATCGCTATCGAGCATAATATGATGACCATTACCCACCTTCCTTCTATAACCTTGGCAAAACAACTCCTTGTCCCATATAATCCAAGTCAACGAAGGATTCCTTCCCAGATTATCCTGAAGGAAATCCTCATCTTTAAAGTACCTGCCTCTAAGTAAACGAGCCAATAAGCTAACAGGGTTCCTTATGATCCGCCAACTATGTTTAGCCAACATAGCTTGGTTGAAGGGCATGATCTCTTAGAGCCCCAACCCCCCATTTTCTTTGCTCAAACATAAGTTTTTCCAGCTCATCTAGTGGGTTCTCTTATTTTCTTTTGTCGACCCCCCACCAGAAGTGAGCACAACATCTATTGATCTCCTCGCATATACTTCAAGGCAGGCGAAAACAGCTCATGGTATAGTTAGGGTTAACTAAATTGAACTTTATCTATTGTACTGATGAATCTTTTCGTGACGGTTTTGGTACTTATATTGATGGGAACGAGTGGAAATGAATCTTGTCTTGATGGTTATGGTACTTTTGTCGATGGGAAAAGAGGATGAGAACTTTGTGCAGATGATATAGGTATGTTAGAAACATCCTTGTGGGGTGAAAAATTGAACCTCTTACTTTTTCGTTGAGCATATAATGCGTTAACCAATCATCTATGCTCATGTTGGCTATTAGAAGCAATTTTGAAGTGGCCAAAGTGAGTATAGCTCAACAGTAATTGACATGTACTCGTTTCCTTGAGGTTAGAGGTTCAAATTCTCATACCCCACATTTGTTGTACTCAAATAAGTTTCTACTTTTTAGTGTTTTATATTTAAAGTCATTTCTCAAACATCCCATCATACATTCAAAACTAAAACATATATAACTTCAAACTTGCTTCTTTTTTTTTAGTACAACACGTGGGGTATAAGAATTTGAACCTCCAACTTCAAGAGGAGTATATGCTAATCACTGTTGAGCTACGCTTATGTTGGCTTTGCATGTCTTTACTAATCTATTAATCCATTTGTTGTTTGAGTTCCTATAAATATATTAATTGATCAAGAGGATTGCATAAGAGTAATTATCATAATACATAATGAGTATGTGAATTTTACATAGTTTAATGATCTTGGTAAATACCAATTTAAGCATAGTTCAATTAGTTAAGACATATATCAACAATCATAAAGATTAGAGGTTTGAAACCCCATCTTCACGTTTTGTTGAACTAAAAAAAAAGATGTTGCTAAACGATTTTGCTGCACATTGACAATTTAATTATTCATCCACCATAGAGCTTCCATACTTGGTTAAATATATCTCCGAGGTGCCTACGAACAAAAATCATTCAAATATTAAGCAACATTAATTATTATGCCTTTAATTTTTCAGGGAAAAAAATAAGGACTTTAACTATAAAGGGAGAAAAATCACCTGATTTTAATTGATTATATCCCCTATAAATTTGAAGTATGCATGTCTCCATCTTCTATGGAATACCAAACTACCAAATGTTCCCCAGAAACCGACAAGATATCCAAATGTCATGCCGATAAAAAATTCTCGTGGTACAACTCTGTCTTCATTTTCATTCTCAACATGAACATTGTTGATGGTCGGTTCTTGAGTGGTTTCTTTGTCAAAGCATTTTTTCAGTGGATCTCCACAAAGATAAGGGTTTCCTTCATAAGAAGAAGTTGGAAAGCCTTGAAGTTGAGTTCCCGTGGGAATTCTTCCCGAAAGGTTATTGTATGATAGGTCCAAAATACTCAATCTCGATATTTCAGAAAAACTAGATGGAATTGGACCGTACAAATGATTTCTCGACAGATCCAGAAAATCCAACGATTGAAGTTGGCCCATCTCCATCGGAATTTGACCCGTTAATTCATTCCTTGAGAGATTCAAAGAAATCAAACCAACAAGCATTGTGATTTCATTAGGAATTTCTCCGGTTAAACGATTGCAAGATAGGTCAGTATCCTTTGAAATCGTAAATTTGCACCATGAAACAACATTTCTCGCCCTTTCCACATCATCATCAGATCTCTAGGGAATTCAGGAACGAAAGATGCATTGCGTGTTCGTGTCAAGACATTAAAATTACGAATGCAAGTTGGTATGATTCCACAAATAGAATTGGATGAAATGTCCAATACTTGAATATTTTTGAGGTTGCAAACACTTGAAGGTAGATTTCCATGAAATTTATTTGACTTCAAATTCAGGAAAGCCAAATTTGGCAACTTTGATCCAATCCACGATGGTATTGTTCCAGATAAATTATTATTCATTGCATCAATGACTTCCAAATTTGTCAATTTGAACAAATAATCCAACCCTCCTGAGAATTGATTGTTGCGTAAAGTTAAGGAATCCAAACTAATGAGATTATTCATAGAATGTGGAAGGTCTCCAGAAAAATAATTATTAGACAAATTTAATGAGGCTAACTCATTCTGCATGGAGTCCCAACAATTAGGAAGTTGTCCTGATAATTGGTTGTTGGACAGATCCAATACCCATAAAGGAGAGTTGACGACTTCACATAAGGAACTTAATTCAGAAAAATTATTATTTGAAATATAGAGGATTTCTGCTTGAAAAAGAAAGGCCGGAATTCGCCCCACAAATTTGTTTGACTGTAAATTGATAAAAGGCATTCTTTTGAACTTCACTGACAAATCTGGAATTTCACCCATGATTTCATTCCCAGAAAGATTCAGGAGCCAAAGGTTTGGAGACAAGCTCTCCCAAAACCAATGAGGAATGATGTCTGAAATTTTTGTAAATGAAATATCAATAACGGAGAAATGTTGTGTTTGAAACCACTTAGGAAAAAGTGGGCCCAACTTGGTATATCTCAAATGTATTCCCTCCAATTGAAAAGAAGGAACCCAATCAGATTTGAAGTTGAAATTTAAAGAACAATTAATTAGATTCAATTTTTTTAAATGTGTAAGCTTTGAAAAATGAGTTTCAGAAACCTCACCCTTCAATAAATTCTGACCAAGTCCTAAGTATTCCAAGTTAGACAATTGTCCCAAATTTTTGGGAATCGTTCCACTCAACATGTTGTAAGATAGATCTAATTCTTTCAAAGACGGAAGCATAGTAAAGTTTGGCAAAAATCCAATGAATTTGTTTGATCTAAGATATAAAAACTGTAATGAGTTAAGTACACACGGTGGAAAGATTTTGAGAAAATCAGATAGCAATCCTCCTATACTATTATTAGATAAGTATAATGAATTTAAATTACAAAGATTTTCAAGGGACTTGAGAGAATGAAAATTAACGTTATTGGAAGTAAGATCGAGAAATACAAGAGAAGTCATATTTCCAAAATCATCAAGGTTCAAACCTTGCAAATTATTGGATGCAAGATTCAAGTGAACAAGACTAGTAAAGTTGATCAACCATGAATAAAAAATTGAAGAATTGAGATTATAATTCAAAGAGAGGTCCAACTCAACTAGAATTTTGGAGAAATTGGTGTTTGAATGAGGAGAGGGTAGAATAGGTTGTGAAAGGTTACACTGCCTTAAAGACAAACTTTCTAACGTAGGAAGTTTGTTAATGACACTTGCCCAATCATTGGCACCATGAAAGTCTACCAAACTCAAGTCAAGATGTTTTAAGGATGAAAAACTCAAGAGCCATCTGAAATTATCATTTAACCAATAATTTCTTCTAAGATCAAGAACTGACAATTTTGAAAGGTTCCCAAGATGAGGAGGAATGATACTTGCAAAGCTATTATAGGACAAGTTGAGATAATTCAAATTGATAAGAGAACCAATATCTTCAAGGAGAATTCGATCGAAATCATTATAACTAAGATCTAAGTAGTTGAGACGTGACAATTGAGTCAAGGAAGAACCAACCTCACCCATCAAAGACTTTTCATCTGAGCCATGAAGATCAAGCTTAATGAAATGATGATTGATACTATTGCTGCATTGAACACCTCTCCAATTGCAACAGTCATTATTGACTCGTGTATCCCAAGAAGAGAGTATATCATATTCGTCCACGAGTCCTTGCTTGAAGGATAAAAGTGCTAGTCTTTCCTTCTCGATACACTTGATATTCTATTGGACAGATTGATTAAATCCGAGGGCAAGATTTTTGGGCATAGAAAGCAAAAAGAAGAGATGGATGGCAGCAAAATACAAAATCAGAGAGATGGATGCCATTGTTGCTGAGGACTTGGTAAATTATGTTCCCAAACTCATCAATTTATAATAAAATTTAGACATCGCTTACAAATGTGACATGATATATGACGTAAAAATTTTGAAATTTATTTTTCGAATTAAGAATTGTGCTGTAATTAATATACTTTGAAAAAGGATTTTTCTCAAAAAATATGTTTTTACAATAATTTCATATAATATATTCCCTTCTCTATGTTTCAACTAGTCCTTTCAATTTCATGTGGTAATTAGAGGCAAAGAAAAAAATAATCTAATTCATTATTATTATTATTTATACTTCCTTTTGAGAGGAAAAAAATAATTATAATTACTTCCTGGAAGTTTTCTTTTTTAATATATAAAAAATTGAACTAATTAGTTATATTACAAAATCAATTAAAAGTTAAAATATCCACATAAAATATCAATAGTGTGTGCATTTTATACCATAATTATTGTATAAAATGGACACACTATTTATATTTATGTGGATATTTTAACTTTTAATTGATTTTGTAATATAACTAAGGATTATCACACAAAAAAGAAAAAAGAATCTAATTGTGGATTAATTTTTTCTTTAAAAATATATTGAAAACGAATATATATACTTAAAAAAACTCTCATCTTTATCTTGAAAATTAAATACATGCTTCATAACACATGATATCAAGCTTTTTTTTTTAAAAAATTATTTGTTTATTAACAATTTGTTTTTTTTAATAACCAACTTCTTTATTTTTTTTTTAAAATCCTAACGGAAATTGATTTATTTTTATAAAAAAAGTAATTTTCAAGAATCAAAATTTTCTTTTGAATCTTAACCTAAGATTTCAAAATTATTTTTGTTAAATAAAAAACAAAGCAAAGAAAATATCAATAGTGCAATCTTATATCTACTAAAAATAGAAAGATTAAAAACAAAACTATTTCATCCACACATGCCACCATCAAGAAAAGCTGTCGTTTTCTTTCCAATATATTGTATACTAATTGAAAACCATGGATAGCAATCTGTTGAATTTCAAAATTTTATTTTTACGTACTTGTATATATTTCATGTTCAAATAAAAGGCAACACTAACTATCTAGAACTTTCTTGGAGTATTTATGTAAATTAGAATACTCTAGATTTATGTTGAAGTTTGTAAATAAATATCTCAAAAGGAAAGATCTAGAATATCTTAGTTATTCTTAGGTTCCAAGGAATTTTAGAGAAATCCTTTAGATATAGAGATAAGTTCTATAGAAATATCTAGAATTTGTTAGATCCTAGAAGAGCCTAGAATAGGAAGTGTGTCCCCACATATATGTGTGTGGGTGAAATTAGTTAACTGGGAAGAAGTTAGAAAAAGTGAGAAAGAGTGAGTGGGAGAGTCTTCTCTCAAAGTGTCCATCTTTGTACTTTCTTAATAAAAGTTTCTTTTTTTCCAAGAGTTGGTATCTTCCTTTTTGTGCCAATTTCTTCAACAAGTGGTATCAGAGCTTCAACAAGTGGTATCAGAGCCTCAACATTTCACTATCTAATTAACTTAAAATATAGGTTAGAAAAGTCATCAAAGAATCAACCTTTTGAATTATTTCTATTTTATGTGTTCATATTAATTTATTATTTGGTCTTTTAAGTAAGAAGTACCAAAAAGGTAAATTGAAATATTATTATAATTTGGCTTAGATGATGTATTTTCCAATTCAACCTAAAGTTTTTTTTTTTTTTTTGACAATTCAATTCAACCTAAAGTTAGAAGAGCTTTTAATTTATCAATTTGAGTCCAACTCAAAACTGTAATGCTATTTCTTAATTTCTTAAAAAAAATATAATTTTATTTTAGTAGCAATGAGAAAAATTATCTTACAATATCAAGTATTTAGGTGAATTTAAGTTTCTTCAACGATTCACTTTGTAGGAATTTACGTTTCTTCAATTATTTACGTTGCATGTGTCAACTTAGGTAAAAGTGAGCTTTGTTCAGCGGTAATTGACATGTACCATCGACCAAGAAGTCAGAGGTTCGAATCTTCCCACCCAAATGCTTTTGAACTAAAAAAAAAAAAGTGGCAACTTATGGCCTATTTAGATGCAACCCCTACACATATGAAGGCTAAAGGAAGGTATTAATGCCCGATCATTCATCAGGGAGAATTTTCTTTTGTGGTATTCCCCTATAGAGTTTTATTCTTGTAATTTAGTTAATCTCGTTAAAGTTTCATCTAGAATTTATTTTCCTCACCTATTCATCGATTTTTTGGCCTATTAGATGTTATCGGACATACTCTTTTATGTTACTTTGTATCAAATCATCATTGGTTAGTTTAATCACCCAGCATCAAAATATTTAAGTAATGGTATTAGTGTCAAAATAGTTATTAAAATCAAAATTTAAAAGTTAAAAAACGAATTAGAAACATCATATATATATATATATATATATATATATATATATATATATATATATATATATATATATATAATAACAAATGAACTAAAGAAAAAATTATGCAAGTGTACCTGAAATAATTAGATGCAAAGAAAAAAAAAAAAATCTAATTCATCATTTTCATTTACACTTCATTTTGAGAAGAAATAAATAAAATTAAAATGTTAAAGTGATCTTAGCTCAAAGTGGCATGTATCCTCGACCAAAAGGTTAGGAGTATATATATATATATATATATATATATATATATATATATTTATTTATTTATTTATTTATTGAGTTCAACAATGAGAGAAGGTGGAGTTTCAAACTTTCTGACCTTTTGGTTGAAGTTGTAATGCCTTAATGCCTTAACTAATTAAACTATGCTCATGTTTGCTTCTTTTATGTAAAATCTTAATAATACTTTTCTTTATAGGGACTAAGTCGTTACAAATTTTAAACTACGATGACTAAATTGTTACCTACTAAAGTTCATAAATTAAATTGTTGCAAATTTGAAAATATATAAGACTAAATCGATGAAAACTAAAGTTCACAAACTAAATTATTAATTCAATGAAAATACCAATCCAAGACTAAAAGTATTTTTTAACCATTAAATTTCTGGGGATAAAACCAATTTGTCAAAGAAATATTTATAAAATAAAATAAAATAATTCTTCCACCACAAAGTTTCCTTCTAAATCAAAATGTGAAGGACAGTTGCGATTTATAGAATTTCAATTTCTTAAAAATGCGGTAAGTAAACAATCTATGTTAAATTGTTAATATAATCTAAGAAATTTTATCTTTTCATTTTACCCTTTATTTTCAATATTCTTCTTATTTCCAAGACAAAGATATTATTCTGATAGATGCTAATATATATTTATAACATTTTTATTTTTGGGCAAAATACATTTTTGGTCAATGAGGTTTGAAGTTGATGTCTATTTGGTCCATGAAGTTTCAAAAGCAACACTTTGGTCTCCAAGGTTTGAGAAATAGTTCTAAATGGTCCATCAGCTTCTTTGACCGTTAGTCAACTAACGGAAAAAATGATGTGGTGGTTAAATGTATGACTGTATCAATTGATTTGGCAAAATATTTTAACTTAGTAATTTTTTTTTTGCTGATTGGACTCTCTCTCATCTTCTCCTCTCCTTCCTCTCTCGGCAAACCTTGCCCTCATCGGAAGCTTTCAAATATTTGAGCTATCTGCAGCACATTTGAGGACTTTAAGGAAGCCAGAATGGGCCATTTCTGAGAAGTTTGTGCAGATCTATCTTATAACATTGCAAGAATCTTAACATTTTTCTAACCCTCACACTGCTACACTGTCCTCTCGTCGTTTGTTTTAGCCTACTCTGTTTTTTTAACTTCACTTCCTCTTCTTCTTCTTATCTCTTTTCTTCTTCTCTCTTCCTCGGTTTGTTCTGAGAAAAATGGGGAGAGCGACGAGATGGCTGAAGAATTTGTTTGGGATTAAGAAAGAAAAAGAACCGACCAGAGAAAATTCCAACTCCGGCGTCAAAGAAGGATAAAAAACCCACTTCTAATTTCGCCGGCGACACCGAACTCTGCAACAATCCAGCCACAATACCGCCGAATTTATCGGCGGCGGAGGTGGCTTGGCTGAAATCCATCAATCTAGCCACAATATCTGGAAACTTTTTTCCAGATCTGAAATTTTACAGACTCCTTCATATCAGTAAAATTTTTTCTTCTAAAAAAATCTTTCTAGGAAAGGTGAGTCATAATTAATGACTTCTTTTCATTCCAAAATTTGACCTGATTATGAGGATATTAAGGTGAGATTTGGAAGTTTTTGAGAGATTTTAGGAGTTTTTTAGATTTTTTTTTGCCAAAATTTAAAGATATTTTTTTTCCATTTTTTTCTTATTGTTGGCTAGATCTGGAAGAAAAATTTTCAGATTTCGAAAATCTTTCTTTAATAAACTTCTTGAGTTCATTGGTGGAGCAGCAACAGTGATAGACAATTGATAAAATAAAGTCCTCAAATGTGCTGCAGATAGCTCAAATATTTGAAAGCTTCCGACGAGGGCAAGGTTTGCCGGGGGAGGAAGGAGAGGAGAAGATGAGAGAGAGTCCAATCAGCAAAAAAAAAATTATTAAATTAAAATATTTTGCCAAATCAACGGATACAGTCATACATTTAACCACCACATTATTTTTTCCGTTAGTTGACTAACGGTCAAAGAAGCCGAGGGACCATTTAGAACTATTTCTCAAATTTTGGGGACCAAAGTGTTGTTTTTGAAACTTCAGGGACCAAATAGATATCAACTTCAAACCTCAGGGACCAAAAATGTATTTTGCCCTTTATTTTTCTAGCCCCTTCATCACAAAAATTGTATAGTTAGATTAATTTTAAAGACTTTGATTATCCAATCCGTTCATTTAAAAAAGTGGTGATATAAAATGAAGATTCCAAAGGAAAATAATTTAATTTTCTAGAGATCTCTTCATGTAAGTATTTATTTCTTTTCACATATCTTCTTTGAAATATTTTATCATGAATAAAGACCTGATTTTTGATAAGTCAATGAAGTATTTCCTATGAAATATCTAATGAACTTTTAACTATTAGAAAAAGAATTATATATAGATAAACCTAAGACTGTTCACTTAATTTCGTCCATATATATCATTATCTAGTCTAATTTTAGTGATTAAATATATATAAGAAAAAAAAATCACTGATAATTTAAAAACACTAGAAAAGTCTCATCACACATAATTTGATTTCTTACATATTATATCCTACTTGAAAACTATAGACAAAGACATGTCAATTTTCTAATTTAATTCTCACGCATATATGTATGAATTTCAAGCTATTGCAATGCGACTTAAATTTTACATAATAGTCATGTGATGTCTTTTAAAGAATTGATTTGATTGAAAAATGATCTTACTATAGTAATTAGAGGGCTATTACTCAAATAATAATAATAATAATAATAAATTAAAGGGCCAAAATTTTAATGACAATTATTTAGTCTTTGAGTGAAAAACCATATAATTAAGTCTTCCCTTACCTTTCTACTTCTGAACCTCATTTAGATGTCACCGTCTAAATTAACTAACTCAAGTCTTGGGTTAAAAAAGTTGTCATGAAAATCCATTTCCTTGCAGCTTTAATTTTTATCCTCCAAATTCCAAATATTGCTTTGGTCCCTTCTGTGAATTTCTTTTATTTTATGTTCATATTAATTCTATTGTTATTGTATCTGAAATATTAATTAATTTGGTTAAAGGGAGTATTTTTCAATATAATCAAGGATTTTAGAACACCTTTAATTTTATATTAGAGATATTTTTGTATATTAATGCACAAGGTTAATTATTTACACTAATTTAATTTAATTTATTTTAATTTTTACTGACTTTTCTGTTTTTTGCCCAATTTCTCCATTTAATTTTTTTTTTTTTATAGTGTCGAATGTAGAATCTTTAATCTTTTGGTTGAAAATTTATGTTTTGTCTTAACTAATTGAACTATGTTTAATTTAGATAGATGTACGTTGTTGTATTTTAATAAAATTATTAACAAGAATGTATGGAGATAAAATGTATTTTAATTTCATTTTATTTTTATTTGAATATGATAATGTTTATACATGTATAAACAAATCGGAAAATATGTTAATTTTTAATCAGATCATTTAAAAAATATAGGAAGGTAAGCTATATTCAAATTAACAACAATGAAATATTTTATGATCAAATTATAAACTTTTGAACTTTTAGAAAAAAAATATTTTTTATTTTATTCAAATTAGCAACAAATATTTTGTGAATTTATTTTATTTTATCTTCAATATATTGATTTTATTGTTATAGTCTCAACTAATGCGAGGAAGGTCAAAGTCTTGGCATGACTTTTCTTATACCTCATCTATATATCTCACCATCTAACCTAACTTAAGTTATGGGTTAAAGAATTCATCATGAGAATTTTTTTTCACATTTTACATAAAAAATATTGCTCTTTCTCTTCTCTTGTAAATTTGTTTTATTTTATGTTCAATATATATTGATTTTATTGCTATAGTTTCTCTTTTTTAACTTTATATTAGAGATATATCTTGATGTATTTTTTTTTCTTTTCTGTGAGCTCAACTATATGTAGGAGTGAGGATTCGAGCCTCTAACTTTTTGGTCGATAATATATGTCTTAATT
Source organism: Trichosanthes truncata (assembly GCA_033996785.1). Classification (NCBI taxonomy): domain Eukaryota; kingdom Viridiplantae; phylum Streptophyta; class Magnoliopsida; order Cucurbitales; family Cucurbitaceae; genus Trichosanthes; species Trichosanthes truncata. The sequence continues at coordinate 82,698,537 of JAWPNB010000003.1, forward strand.
AATGGAGCTATGATTAAGTTGACAAAGATATCTAGATGTATTATTTAAAGATTAATATTATTTAAATTACATTACGCCATTTCTTTTCCCACTCTTTTTTTTTTCCTTTGCCCAATATTCATTGATTCTCCTTTTATCTTTTTAGTATTTGTGGTTGGGCTCCTCATCTAGAAAAGTCGAATTAGAAAGAGCTTCATAATATGATGAGTAACATAAACGTAATTAAACAAAATATGGTGTTAAGCGTACTTTTTTTTACGTCAGAGTTTAGACTAAAGAAGTAGAAAAAGCACCAAATTGACTAATTCAAGATTTGAACGAGTGAGCCCTCACTTTTCATGGACTCTTAGGGAGACTTAATTTAAATATTATATTCATATGGAGCTAACTTCTCATTTTAAATTTATTCAAAAAAAAAAAAAAAATCTCATTTTAAGTATATGAGTAACCTTGGGCTAATAAATGAGAATTAATTAATTTTTATTTTTGAATACAACAAATGTGAGGTATGAAGATTTGAACCACCGACCCTTAAAAAAGGAGTAGATGCCAACTACCACTGAGTTATGCCCATGTTGGCAAAAAAATATTTATTTTTCTTTTTTTTGAAATATGTAGGGTAAATGATTCGAACCTCTGACCTCTTGGTCGAAAGTACATGCTTATGCTAGTTGAGTTATATTCACGTTGGCTAAAAGTTAATTAATTATGTATGAATACCTGAGAATTAACTAATAATTTTTGAATTATTGGACTTCCACACATTAATAAGTTCATTATGTCCCTTGTTGGCTCATAATTTTTTTTTGAGTTCAAGAAATGTGGGGTTAGGGATCGAATCTTTAACCTTAGGGAGGTATAATAGAACTTTATACATTGAGTCATGTTCAAATTAGTTCATAAAATTATTTATTGTGCATTTGAGTTGAAAGAAAAATTTTAAAATGGTTAACATTTGACTCTATATAAGTGATAATTAGATCAATTATCATCATTATTATATGAAATGGTATGATGTTGGAGAATCATTTTTGGACATATTTACTCCAACTTAATTGATAATTAATTTTAATAATGCCATCAATATAACTTTTAAAATTTTGATTAATCAATCATACAATTTATTTTTCTCTTTGCTAGCTATATTAGAATGTGGGATAGTTGAAAATCGTTTTTAAATTTATTTGTCATCTAAAATTCTAAACATGCATAGAGTAATGATAGTTTATCGGTAAATTCCAAGTTTAGTAATTGAACATTCAAGTTCCTGTCTAATAGGACTCTAAATTAAAAAAAAAAATGTATAATAAATATCTGAACTTTCAAATTTGTATATTATTGTCATTGAAATTAAAAAAAACTATCTAACAAGTCCCAAAAGTAAAATTTTCTGTCTAATATATCTTTGAACTTTCAATTTTTTTAATCTAATAGATTTTAACATATGCGACTTTTCGCTTTCCCCTCGTGTTTCTAATTGTACCGATTACATCTTCAAGCATATGAAATTGTTGCAATATATTTATTCCATCACTAACAAAGTGTTACAATGGTAGAGTTAACTGGAGTAATTTTTATAGTTTGGAGGGCTAGATTGCTCAAATTGAAAGAATAATAAATGGGGTTTTTTTTAGTTCAACAACATTTGGAGGTGGGAGAAATTTTAATCTTTAATCTCTTGATCGAGTTCATAGATCTGGAATGACATTAATAATAGTAACAAGGTTGCAAGTCTTCCAAATGCAAATGATTTGTCAATGGCCTAGGACTGGAACCTTGAGTCTCTTCTGTTTACTTCATTTATTGTTGGAAAAAGAACATCAGAATTCCCTTTTGGCATGGGGGAAAAGAAATGATGATTCTGCAAACTTACTATGATGCTTCACCGCGAGTTTGGTTAATTGGTTAAAGAACAAGCTGTGAAACAAGATATCTTCGAAGCCACGAGATCAAATTGTGGTAGCTATTTATCTAGGATACTAAAATATTTTATGAGTTTTTTATGCTAAATGTTATAGGAATGGCTGTCCTATAAAATTTATAGAAGCACACGTGAGCTAGGCCAAGTATCTTGAATATGTTGTTAGCTTGCAAGCAATGCTTTTATTTGGACTCTTTCTATGGTCTTCACTGATTGATGTGAAGACAAAATTTCTTTTTGTTAAATTGAAATATATTTGCAAAAATAAAAAATTCATCTGCTTGTTGGAGCTGGAGGAGCATGAATTTCCCTCTGTTTTTTTTTTGGTTGTCTTTCATATGGTGGGAGAAGGCCCCATATTCAATGTCTCTCAATTGATATTATCGATACTTTGTCTTTCGTTATGATGTTTTATTTTGACAGTGGGGTAGAGGAATTCTAACCATAGATAGATTGGTTAAATCAATTGTTTTTTTTTGTAAAAACAGAACTTCATCAAACGAAAGCCAGAGTTAGATACACCTGTCCTCATTAAGGGCAGAGGACAACCAGTCAGAGTAATCACCCACCCAAAAAACAACAGCCTCCTCCGAATTGGAGGGTAACAAACAGTCACTATTCACAAAAAAATCGCCCTTTACTAAATGATGGGCTAAACAGTTACAACTTCTAGGGTAGTGCACGAAGGAATCGACTCCCATCTTCGAAGCCTCGTCTTCAATGGCCTCCATGATGTTCTTCACCTCTGAGATGCACCGCCCGGATCGTGGAGAGCTCCAACCAACTCTAAGCAATCTGATTCAACGATGATGGGCAAGGGCTAACAATTTGGTAAATGGCTAAGGGATTTCAGCCCAGCAAGCAGCGTGAGACCTTCAAGGGCTTTGATCAGCCACCTCCTATTGCACGATTGAAAACCGGTACAGATGGAAGATCCTTCGGAGTCACGAACAATCCACCTCAGCCCTCCCTTCTTCTAATTTTTGCATCTGAATCGAGCTTCCAGAAACCATTTTGAGGGGGGTCCACGAATTCTGACTCACGCGGCTCTCTGATCTTGCCTGAAACAGGTATGAACTTTCGACCTCAGCTAACTCAGCATAGTCTGTCAATTGAGTTGATGATAACTTTAGTGTCTGGGCTCCTCTGCTTATTGTCTGAAAGGATGCACATGTTTCTGAAATTCCAAATGGACCAAATAATGGTAGTGGCTCTAGCTAGATCTTCGTCCTTAAGCCTTGCCTCCAACCAACTACAAAAGTCCTTCGCACTCCAATTGTCCCTGCATAAATCAAATAAACTGTCTAAGAATGGGAAATAATGAACCCAAATTTCTTTAGATACCTTGTAGGACCACAAAATGTGGCTTGTATTCTCCCTCTTCCGATTGCACAAAGGACAAAGATCCAAAATGTCAATCCTTCTGTGAACAATGTTCTGCCTCGTCGGAATTGCCTCATTTAAGGCTTTCCACGTGAAAATCTTAGTTCTCGGCAAGGCCTTCAACTTCCAAAAGCGCTTCCAATCACCCTTCGAAACCTTAGAGGTGCTAGCTTAAGAATTGTGGGATAAGGACGTGGCAAGGTGGTAAGTGCTTTTGACGGAAAACAACCCTTTTGGGTCCAAATTCCAAATAATTTCATCTTTAGTGTTGCTACTTCCACAAGGAATGTTGAGGATATCCTTAGCGTCTAGAGCTGTGAAGTTCTCTTTGATTAAATCAGCCTTCCACATGCCCTGCTCATGCAAAAAGGTCTTGATCCTCTTGTTTTGGACCTCCTCATTGACCCAAACTGGGTTCCTACACCCTTTCCTAGCAATCCAAAGATCGCTATCGAGCATAATATGATGACCATGACCCACCTTCCATCTATAACCCTGGCAAACCAACTCCCTGCCCCATATAATACTCTTCCAAGTCAACGAGGAATTCCTTTCTAAATTAGCCTTAAGGAAATCCCCATATTTAAAGTACTGCCTCTAAGTAAACAAGCCAATAAGCTAATAGGGTTCTTTAACATTCGCCAACTATGTTTAGCCAACATAGCTTGGTTGAAGAGCATGATCTCTCGGAACCCCAACCCCCCCTTTCTTTGCTCAGACATAAATTTTCCAGCTCATCCAGTGGGGTCCTCTTCTTTTCTTTTGTCGACCCAGAATTGAGCATAGCATCTATTGATCTCCCCACAGATACTTCAAGGTAGGCGGAAGCAACTCATGGAGTTAGGGTTAAATCAATTTAACTTTATCCATTATACTGATGAATCTTTTCTTGATGGTTTTGGTACTTATGATGGGAACAGATGGAAATGAATCTTGTCTTGATGGTTATGGTACTTGTGTCGATGGAAAAAGAGGATGAGAACTTTGTCTCATGCAGATGATATAGACATGTTAGAAGCATTCTTGTGGGGTGAAAAATTGAACCTCTTACTTCTTGGTCGAGAATATAATGTGTTAACCAATCATCTATGCTCATGTAGGCTATTAGAAGCAATTTTGAAGTGGCCAAAGTGAGCATAACTCAACAGTAATTGATATGTACTCCTTTCCTTGAGGGTGGAGGTTCAAATTTCTATACCCCACATTTGTTGTACTCAAATATGTTTCTACTTGTTAGTGTTTTATATAAAGTCCTTTCTAAAACATCCCATCATACATCCAAAACTAAAACATAACTTCAAAATTGCTTTTTTTTTTAGTAGAACAAATGTGGGATATGAAGATTTGAACCTCCGACTTCAAGAGTAGATGCTAATCACTGCTGAGCTACGTTCATGTTGGCTTTACACGTCTTTACTAATCTATAAATCCATTTGTTGTTTAAGTTCCTATAAATATATTAATTGATCAAGAGGATTGCAAAAGAGTAATTATCATAATACATAATGAGTATGTGAATTTTACATAGTTTAATGATCTTGGTAAATACTAATATGAGCCTAGTTCAACTAGTTAAGACATATATCAACGATCATAAAGATTAGAGGTTCGAAACTCCAACTTCACATGTTGTTGAACTAAAAAAAAAGATATTGCTAAACAATTTTGCTACACATTGAAAATTTAATTATTCATCCACCAGGGAGCTTCCATACTTGGCTAAATATATCTCGGAGGTGCCTACGAACAAAAATCATTCAAATATTAAGCAACATTAATTATTATGCCTTTAATTTTTAAGGGAAAAAAAATAAGGACTTTAACTATAAAGGGAGAAAAATGACCTGATTTTAATTGATTATATCCCCTATAAATTTGAAGTATGCATGTCTCCATCTTCTATGGAATACCAAACTACCAAATATTCCCCAGAAACCGACAATATATCCAAATGCCATGCTGATAAAAAATTCTCGTGGTACTACTCTGTCTTCATTTTCATTCTCAACATGAACATTGTTGATGCTCGGTTCTTGAGTGGTTTCTTCATCAAAGCATTTTTTCAGTGGGTCTCCACAAAGATAAGGGTTTCCTTCATAAGAAGAATTTGAAAAGCCTTGAAGCTGAGTTCCCGTGGGAATTCTTCCCGAAAGGTTATTGTACGATAGGTCCAACATAGTCAATCTCGATATTGCAGACAAACTAGATGGAATTGGACCGTACAAATGATTTCTTGACAGATCCAGAAAATCCAACGATTGAAGTTGGCCCATCTCCATCGGAATTTGACCCGTTAATTCATTCCTCGAGAGATTCAAGGAAACCAAACCAACAAGCATTGTGATTTCATTAGGAATTTCTCCCGTTAAACGATTGCAAGACAAGTCAATACTCCTTTGGAATTGTAAATTTTCACCATGAAACAACATTTCTCTCCCTTTCCACATCATGACCAGATCTCTCAAGTATTCGGGAACGATAGATGCATTGGATGTTCGTCTCAAGACATTAAAATTATAGAGGCAAGTTGGTATGATTCCGGAAATAGAATTGGATGAAATGTCCAATACTTCAATACTTCTGAGGTTGCAAAGACTTGAAGGTAAGTTTCCATGAAAGTGATTTAACTTCAAACTCAGACGAACCAAATTTGGTAACCTCGATCCAATCCATGATGGTAATGTTCCAGATAAATTGTTGCGCACAACATCGAAGACTATCAAATCTGTAAAGTTGAACCAAGGTGGAAACTCTCCGGAGAAATTATTTTTGCGCAAATTTAGGAATTTCAGTCTCGTGAGATTTCCAATAGAACTTGGAATGTCTCCGGAAAAAGAATTATAGGACAAACTTAAAGATACTAAATTGGGCATATTGTCCCAACAGTTGGGAAGTTGTCCAAATAATTTGTTGTTGCAAGTATCCAAAAAAATTAAAGGGGAGTACGTGACTTCGCACAAACCAGATATGTCAGAAAATTTATTATTTGAAACGTCAAGGTTTAGTGCTCCAAAAAGAAAGGGTGGAATTTGACCCTCAAATTCATTTAATCCCAAAATTATCACAGGCATATGCTTGAACTTCAAGGGTACATTTGGGATTTCTCCCCTGATCCGATTTTGGGAAAGATCAAGAAACATCAAGTTTGGGGACAAGTTATTCCAAAACCAATTGGGAATGATGTCTGAAATTCCAGTTAGTGAAATATCAAGATGAGAGAAATTTTGAGTTTGAAGCCACCTTGGAAAAAGTAGGCCCAACGTGCAGTTTCTCAAAAATACTGACTGCAATTGGAAAGGAGGAACCCAATCAGACTTGAAGTTTAAAGTCAATAAGTTTCCATCTAGATTCAAAACTTTTAAATTTATAAGCTTTGAGAAATGAACTTCAGAAACTTCACCATCCAATGAATTTTGATGAAGATCTATATACTCCAAGTTAGATAATTGTCCCAAACTTTGAGGAATAGCTCCATTCAACGTGTTGTTAGATAAATCTAACCCTTTCAAAGATGGAAACAGAGTGAAGTTTGGCAAGAATCCAAAGAATTTGTTTGACCCAAGATATAAACCCTGTAATGAGTTAAGGACACATTGTGGAAAGATTTTAAGAAAATCAGAAAGCAATCCTCCCGCATTATTTTCAGATAAATCTAACAACTTCAAATTACAAAGATTTTTAAAGAACTTAGGAGTATGAAAATCAACTTTAGTGGAACGAAGATTAAGGAAGATAAGAGAAGTCATATTCCCAAAACCATCCACGTTAAAACCTTGCAAATTGGTGTATGCAAGATCTAAATGAGTAAGACTATTGTTACTGAAGTTGATCAACCAAGAATAAATTGAGGAATTGAGATCATAATTGAGAGAGAGGTTCAATTTACCTAGAGTTCTAGAGAAATTGGTATTTGCATAAGGTGGTAGAATAGGTTGTGGAAGATTGCAATTGCTTAAAGTCAAACTTTGTAAAAGAGGAAGTTTGTTCATGACACCTACCCAATCATTGGCCCTATGAAGGTCTACCGAACTCAGGTCGAGATCTTTTAAAGAAGAAAGACGTGAAAGCCATCTAAGATTATCATTTAACCAACCATTTGATCCAAGATCAAGAACCAACAATTTCGAAAGGTTTCCAAGATGGGGAGGAATGACACTTGCAAACTTGTTATGAGACAGGTTGAGATAATTTAAATTGATCAGAGAACCAATATCCTCAAGGGAAATTCGATCAAACTCATTGTAACTAAGATCTAAGTAGTTGAGGTGTGACAACTGAGTCAAGGAAGAACCAACCTCACCCATCAAACGTTTATCATCCGAGCCATGAAGATCAAGCCTAATGATATGATGACCTGTATTGTTGCTGCATCGAACACCTCTCCAGTTGCAACAATCATTATCGACTCGTGTTTTCCAAGAAGAGAGAATATCATATTTATCCACGAGTCCTTGCTTGAAGGATAAAAGGGCTTGTCTTTCACTCTCCATACATCTGATATTCTTTTGCATGGATAGATGGAATCCCAGAGCAAAATTTGCTGGCATGGAAAGTAAAAGGAAGAAATGGATGAAAGAAAAATACCATGTTAGAGTGAGTGATATCATTGTGGTTAATGGAATGGTAAATGATGCTCCAACCTCGTCAATTTATATTATAATTGAGATGGGGATTCAAACCAACTAGATCTTTTCCATTTCATGTTAATTGGAGGCCATGGAAAAAAAAAAACTGTCAATCTCATTACAATGTACAATTAATTACTTTTCATATAAAATAATTGGTTGGAACTAATTATTTGATTTTCTTTATTAGGAATATGGATCTTTTAATGTTATTACTATTACATTGTTGTATAAAAAAGCACAAAATAATGATATTTATGTCTATATTTTAACTTAATTTTTTTAGTTTTAGTTTTCTACTTTTTTTTTTAAATAAAAAGCTAGTTTATTAACAATTTATTTGTTTTATAGTCAACTTTTTATTCTGTTAAATCAATAACATAACTTGGAAAAAAAAAATTTCAAAACCAATATTCTTTGAATCTGAACCTAAGATTTCAAAATTATTGTTGTTAGTTAAAAAAACAAAACAAAGAAAATATCAACTTTGCAACCTTATTTACTAAAAATTAAAAATTAAAAATAAAACTATTTCATCCACAGACGTCACCATCTAGACATAGTCATTGATTTCTTTGCGATATATTATTATATCTTAATTGAAAACTATAGATAGAGATTTGTTAAATTTCTAAATTTGTTTTTATGCACGTATGTATCTCGCTATCTAAAGTAGCTTAAAATGTGGGTTAGAAAAGTCATGGTCTCTTTCCAAAAATATAATTAATTTTTTTACACAAAAAATATTATTATTGCTCTGGTATGGAATGTAACCGAAATTTTACATTGGCTCAATAAAAGAAAAAATATCGATATATAAATGAGAGACAACATTTCTATTAGTATGAGGTTCATTGTCCCCTAATAGATTCCAAACCGTTCTTCTAAATATTTTATGCTCCAATTATTGTATTCTCTTGGTCTTTTAAATAAATAAAAAAATGTAAATTGAAATATTAATAATCTGGCTTTTTTGAGAAAGTATTTTCAATTTAACTGTAAGTGTTGGAATAACTTTTGATTTCTTAACCTAAACATGCCTTAACAAATAATACCTTAAATAATTAACATTTCTTTTTTTTTTTGAGTTCAACAATAAGTGGGGGTGGAGACTCGAATCCATGACCTCTAAGTCGAGGGTATATATTTCATGTCGGTTGAGTTAGGTTCAGTTGGGTTAATTAATCTTTCTTTCAATCTTAGTGACAATTTGATATATTAGCATACGGTATCAAATATTTAAACGAATTTCCGTTGGTTTGGCAAGTGGTTTTCCTCTATTTAGTAACGAGTTTACGTTTCTTTAATTTTTTTTACTTTGGTCATCTCTACAGATTTTCATTATTTTTTGATCCGTCTAGTTGAACTTTCATCTAAAATCTATTTTGCCCGCCCATTCTTTTTCATTTTTTCATTTTTTTACAGTTAGTTTCGTTGGCTTAAATCATGTTTGATTGGTTTAATTATTGTGTTACATCAACATTTAAGTAATAGTGTTAACAATAATATATATATATATATATATATCAAAACAAAATTCATAAATGTTATTGAAACTTTTCGTATTCTAGAGACGTTACAGATACCAAAAACAAAGTTGAAGAATAAAAATTGTAATTTGTCAAACTGAGCATAACTCAACTGACATAAAGTATGTGTCATCGATCAAGAGGTTAAGGGTTTGAATCCTTGATAGCACACAAAAGGGTGTTATTTCTAGGCGTAGATTTAGGCTAGTTTTGCGTATTGTTAGTAGACTTTGATGCTTTTATGTCATAAATTACAGGATTCGAGCAATGAGAGCCAAATTGAGGATTTTGAGTGATTTGAGGACAAAAAGGAGCTTCAAGAAAATCTTTCGGGTCAAAGAGATAAGGAGAAGAAGTGCACAAGCAACTAGGCCCGAGAGCATAGCATTGCAGTGCCATACATGCAGCTCTTCAAACCAAGCAAACAACACATAAAGCGTTGCAACATTGTGTATGGCGTTGCAACGCCAGCCTCAAAATTTCTTCCTTCTTTATTGATTCGAAGGGACAGTGTCGCAACGCTGCCCTTAGTGTTGCAACGTTGTCTCGATAGTATAAAGAGAAACTTTTATTTCGTGCAAAGGGAGCCATTTTTTAGAGTTAAAACCCTATTTTATATTCATACACTGTATTGGGGACTTAGAGGACACTTTGAAGAGTTAAGGATGAGACTCAAGGCTCAAGATCACGGGATATCACGACGGGAACGAGTGTTTGCACACATCGTTTAGTTTCTTCTTCTTTCCCTTTACTTTGTTTCTTCAATTTTAATTTAGGAATTTCTGTACTGAACAGCTGCTATATTCTTGAGTAGTTTAGACGGTGATTGTAACTTTGAACTATGTTTGACTTTTGAATTGTATTATATCGTAACACTGTTTATGCATCATATGTGAATTTTCTAAACTTTTGGCCATAGCTTTGCATGTTAGGTTAAATTTAGCTTGAGAAAGCAAATTTAACTAAGGAACTTAGGTGCATAACTAGGATTAATCTATTGCTTGAGAATGAGTAGGTTAATACTAGAAGCCATTAAAGAATTCCTTAATGCCATGTTTAGTTGTAGAAATAGACCAAGAGGTTGATCTATTACTTTGCATAAGTTCAATTGTGCTTGAGAGAATCAATTGCATAGTTTAGTAATTTTTGGCTTAGGGTTGTTGCATGTTAATCAATTCTCGAATCAAATTCTTTGTTGCAGTTAATGTAAATCAATCATCAATATCTCTCTAAAGGACTCCAAAGCATGTAAATATTTAGCTTAGTTTTATTCTTATTCCAGTCAAAATGTAGGTTCTCTAAATAAAATTGGACATGAGTAATGACGGTACTTAATTAAATTAAAGAAAACCAATTCATGTGGAGACGATAACTCGATACTTATATCACTATATTAAAACTTGACATCGTACACTTGCGGTTAATTGCGAGCACTTAAATCACTCAACAATCCTCTAACCCATTTGTTGAACTTAAAAAAAAAAAGAATAAAAATTGTAATTTAACGTAAATAAAAATAAATTTGTGGGATGAAACCAATTAATCGCAGCAAATTTTGAGAAATAAAAAGAAAAAGGAAAAACTATTAGAGAAAAGAAATCGCTTCCTCACAAAATTTTCATCGTTTATTTTGAATAATTTCCTTCTAAACAAAAAGGTGAGAAGGACAATTATATTGTAAATATGGCACATGTAAATGCCCATTCCACATACCCACTTAATATCCATGCCAAGTGGCATTTTCTCCATAGCCAAAGTGTCTTCTATGTGTCCAACAAAGGCCATAGATTGATGTCCATATGTACCACATCATGCTCTCCAAATTGCCTATAAATAGTGGTTTTTGGTGGATAAATAAAGATATAGATTTTTGGAAAATAAACCTCTCTAATTTCATTTGCTTTTAATTTGCCATAAATCCCTATTATTTGTTTATATTATATATATATACTCCACTTGTATTATTATTATTATTATTATTATTATTATTATATTATTTGGTAAAGTTTTGGTGCCCGGTTTCGCCTCTCAATTTTACAACACGTTATCAGCACGAGACTCTGTCATTTTTCCCGCTAAAGGTAAGTCTTATAGGTAAGCCATTTTTACGCATTTGGTTTATGTTAAATTTCTAATATAAATATATTATTATTTTTGATAGTGTTATTATGGCAAACCTTACAAAGCTAGAATTTGCGGCCCTGGATATTAATGGAAATAACTACTTGTCATGGGTCCTTGACGCTGAGATCCATTTAGATTCTATGAATCTTGGAGAAACAATTAAAGAAGAAAATGATGCATCAAATCAAGAAAAAGCAAAAGCCCTGATCTTCCTTCGCCATCATCTTCACGAGGGATTGAAAATGGAGTATCTTACAATAAAAAATCCCTACGTTCTATGGCAAGGTTTGAAAGAAAGGTACGATCATCAAAAAACAGTTATTCTTCCAAAAGCTCGTTATGATTGGATGCACCTGAGGTTGCAGGACTTTAAATCAGCAAGTGAGTATAATTCCGCACTCTTCAAAATTAGTTCAAAATTAAAATTATGCGGAGAAAAGATTACTGATGTTGATATGTTAGAAAAGACATTTTCCACTTTTCATGTCTCGAATATGCTCCTGCAGCAGCAATATCGAGAGAAGGGTTTTGCAAAATATTCTGAACTTATCTCATGTCTTCTCGTTGCTGAACAAAATAACGAGTTATTGATGAAAAATCACGAATGCCGACCAACTGGAGCAACACCATTCCCTGAAGTGAATGCTGTGAATTTTAATAACCGTGGTCGTGGTCGAGGTCGGGACCGCGGTAGAGGAAGAAATACCTATTTTCGTGGTGGGCATTATAATTTTAAGAAACCCACACGAAGTGATGATCATAAAGGAAAGGCTCCACAAGATAGAAGTTCGAAAGGTGATGAACATAAATGTTTCCGGTGCGGAATGACTTGGCACTGGTCACGTACCTGTCGTACGTTAAAACACCTTGTTGATCTCTATCAAGCTTCCCTGAAGGAAAAAGGAAAAGGAAAGAATGTGGAGGTAAATCTTGCCATTCAAGAAGATAATGTGTTTGACCCCTCCAATATGATGCATCTTGATGTAGCTGATTATTTTGAATCTCCTGGAGAGAGAATTGATGCAATCAAACAAGTAGAGGATGATTTGTATGAAAATATATAATTAAATACTGTTTAGTATGTTTTTGTTGTTGTTTTGTTTGTATATATATTTAAGACTCTTTGTAATCGTTTTTCTTTTCTTTTTAATGAAGAAATATGAACAATTTCAATATGTTGAGTAACTCGAAAATGAGCAATGAGGATTTATGTATGGCAGACTGCGCAACTACGCACACGATACTCATAAATAGAAAAGATTTTACTAGATTGACAATGCTGGAAGCAAAAGTCAATACTATATCAGGTTCTGCAAATCTGATTGAAGGTTTTGGAAAAGCAAACTTTATTTTGCCTAAAGGAACAAGATTTACAATTAATAATGCTCTGTTCTCCAGCAAATCGAAAAGAAACTTATTAAGTTTTAAAGATATACGTGAAAATAATTATCATGTTGAAACTGATTGTAAAAATAATATAGAGTGTCTCTATATAACATCTATTGTTTCACATGAAAAACGTATATTAGAAACACTGCCTGCTTTTTCTTCTGGATTATACTATACTCATATACGAGTAATCGAAAGCTATGCAATAATGAACCCGAAGTTCATGAATCCAGAAATATTCAGTGTTTGGCATGATCGATTGGGTCATCCAGGGTCGATAATGATGAGAAAAATTATTGAGAATTCACATGGACATCCTTTAAAAAGCCAGAAGATTCTTCAATCCAATGAGTTGTCATGTGATGCTTGTTCTCAAGGGAAATTAATTATTATACCATCAACAGCTAAAGTGGGGATTGAATCACCTGCATTTTTAGAGCGAATTCAAGGTGATATTTGTGGACCTATTAACCCACCAAGTGGTCCATTTAGATATTTTATGGTATTAATTGACGCATCCAGCAGATGGTCACATGTATGCTTATTATCAAGTCGAAATCTTGTATTTGCAAGATTACTTGCTCAAATAATTAAGTTAAAAGCACAATTTCCTGATAATACAATTAAAACCATTCGACTTGATAATGCTGGTGAATTTACATCCCAAACTTTTAAAAATTATTGTATGTCAATTGGGATAAGTGTTGAACATCCTGTAGCTCACGTTCATACACAAAATGGTCTAGCAGAATCATTTATAAAACGTCTGCAACTAATTGCAAGACCATTGCTTATGAAAGCTAAACTTCCTACATCGGTATGGGGTCATGCTATTTTGCATGCTGCATCACTGGCACGTATTAGGCCAGTAGTTTATAATAAATACTCCCCAATGCAATTAGCTTATGGCCAGCAGCCAAATATTTCCCATCTAAGAATTTTTGGATGTGCAGTATATGTACCGATTGCTCCACCACAACGTACTAAGATGGGTCCTCAAAGGAGGTTAGGAATATATGTTGGTTTTGATTCCCCATCAATTATTAAATATCTTGAACCCCTGACGGGTGATGTATTTACTGCACGATTTGCTGATTGTCATTTTAATGAGACAAATTTTCCAACATTAGGGGGAGGAATTAAGAAGTTGGAAAAAGAAATTACATGGAATGCATCGTTATTATCTCATTTAGATTCTCGTAGAGATCAATGTGAACTTGAAGTTCAAAAGATAATTCATTTGCAAAATATAGCAAATCAACTACCAGATGCATTCACAGATACTAAAAGTGTGACTAAATCATATATACCAGCTGCAAATGCTCCATCAAAAATTGATATCCTAAAGGAACAAGTTGTCAATAATGAGTCTGGAGCACGCCAGAAGCGTGGTAGACCAATAGGTTCTAAAGATAAAAATCCTCGAAAAAGAAAAGTAGTTGAGAATCAAAATGATTCAATAAAAGGTATGGATGTTCCAGAAGAAATCCAGAATACAACTACTCAAAAGAGTATTGGTGAAAATCAAACGCTTGAGGATAATAATGAAATTTCTATAAACTATGTTACAACATGAAAGAGATGGAACCGAAATGATATCATTATTGACAACATTTTTTCTTATAATGTTGCTCACGATATTATTCATGAAAGTGACGATTTTGACCCAAAATCTATCAAAGAATGTCAACGTAGAAAAGATTGGCCGAAGTGGAAAGAAGCAATCCAAGCAGAGTTGAACTCACTTTCAAAACGTGAGGTTTTTGGACCAGTAGTCCCAACACCGGAAAACGTCAAACCTGTGGGATATAAATGGGTATTTGTAAGGAAAAGAAATGAAAAGAATGAAGTCACAAGATATAAAGCGAGACTTGTTGCACAAGGATTCTCGCAAAGGCCTGGTATTGATTATAAGGAGACATATTCTCCTGTGGTGGATGCAATAACGCTAAGATATTTGATTGGTCTGACTGTATATGAAAAGCTTGATATGCATCTAATGGATGTAGTCACGGCGTATTTATATGGATCTCTCGATAATGACATTTATGTGAAAATCCCGGAAGGATTTAAAATACCAGAAACATATGAATCAAGTTCTCGGGAATTATATTCAATAAAGTTACAGAGATCATTATATGGATAAAAACAATCAGGACGAATGTGGTATAATCGCCTGAGTGAATATCTGTTGAAAGAAGGATACCAAAATAATCCAATATGTCCGTGCGTTTTTATAAAGAAATCTCAGTCAAGATTTGCTATTATAACTGTATATGTTGATGACTTAAATATAATTGGAACTCTTGAAGAGTTATCCAAGGCAATAGAATATCTTAAGAAAGAATTCGAGATGAAAGATCTTGGAAAAACAAAATTTTGCCTTGGTTTGCAAATTGAACATTTAGCAGATGGGATATTTGTTCATCAATCAACTTATACAGAGAAAATCTTAAAAAGATTCTATATGGATAAAGCACATCCATTGAACATTCCAATGGAAGTTCGTTCACTGGATATAAAGAAAGATATATTTCGACCTCGAGATGACAGTGAAGAACTACTTGGTCCTGAAGTACCATATCTTAGTGCAATTGGTGCACTTATGTATTTGGCTAATAACACAAGACCAGATATTGCATTTTCAGTAAATTTATTAGCTAGATATAGTTCATGTCCTACAAAAAGACATTGGAACGGAGTTAAGCATGTACTCCGATATCTTCGAGGGACAATTGATATGGGTTTATTTTATTCTAACAAATCAAAGTATGATCTAGTTGGTTATGCAGATTCTGGTTATCTATCTGACCCACACAAAGCTAGATCTCAGACAGGTTATCTATTCACATGTGGAGGAACTGCTATATCGTGGCGATCAGTGAAACAGACTATAACGGCCACTTCTTCAAATCATGCTGAAATCCTCGCTATTCATGAAGCAAGTCGAGAATGTGTATGGCTAAGATCGATGACACAACACATTCATCAGACATGTGGCTTGTCTTCAAGTAAACCTCTTCCAACGATGTTATACGAAGACAACACAGCATGTATAGCTCAAATCAAGGGAGGATATATCAAAGGAGATAGAACAAAGCATATCTCACCAAAGCTCTTCTATACTCATGATCTTGAAGAAAATGGCGATATCACTGTACAACAAATTTGTTCAAAAGATAACCTGGCTGACTTATTTACAAAGGCATTACCAACTGCAACCTTCGATAAATTAGTATATAGCATTGGAATGCGGCGACTCAAAGACTTTAAGTGATGTCTCCATGAGGGGGAGTGAATGTATTATAGTAAACTATATAAAATATGTACTCTTTTTTCCTTCACTAGGGTTTTTTTTCCCATTGGGTTTTTCCCTAGTAAGGTTTTAACGAGGCATATTTTATATAAATGGGCATTTAAGGGGGAGTATTGTGAATATGGCATATGTAAATGCCCATTCCACATGCCCATTTGTTATCCATGCCAAGTGGCATTTTCTCCATAGCCAAAGTGTCTTCTAAAGGCCATAGATTGGTGTCCAAATGTACCACATCATCTCTCTTAAATTGCCTATAAATAGAGAGAATTTTGGAAAAGAAAACACACCAATTTTTCTCCCATTTTCTCTAATTTTTGTGTTTTTAATTTGCCATAAATCTCCACTTTCTTTTGTTTATACTATATATATATATATACTCTTTTTATATTTCATCTTTTGTATTATTATTATTATTATTATTATTATTTTTATTATTATTATTATTATTATTATTATATGATTTGGTAAAGTTTTGGTGCCCGGTTTCGCCTCTCAATTTTACAACAATTTGAATATTTGTTTTTGTGGAAGCGTATTTTTTGGGGTGTGCGAGAGAAAGAAAAGGCAAATCAGCTTCCTTTGCTCGAATTTTTGTTTTTCAGTTCTTCCCATTCTATTCTTTCTTTCTTTTTTTTTTTCCCCTCATGTCTGTGTTGTTTAAGATTGAGAAAGCAGTAAAGAATAAACGCTCATCTTGCACAGTGGATATGTAGACCTGTATGGTTGAACCACTATAATCATTGTGTACTCTCTTTCTCTTGGGCATTAGAGGAAGGATGGACAAGAGCGATAAGCTTCTAGGCGAAATAACATATGAATAAACTGTGACATCGCATGAAAATGAGAGCGATTTTGAGACCGTGCAACTTAGAGCAATTCTAGGTTGGGTGACCTCTAAAGAGATTCTTTTAGGAAGCATATAAGTGATGATAAAACATCTTGAAAGGACTTTTGCTCATTTGTAGAGACAACCTTCAATTTCAAAACCATCTCAAGATGCTATGTGGCACATTGAGATTGCTAGAGATGTAGGGGAATTGGGAATATTGGGGCTATCAAGCAGAATTGCAAGTCTTCCAAATGCAAATGATTTGTCAATGGCCTAGGACTGAAACCTTGAGTCTCTTCTGTTTACTTCATTTATTTTTGGAAAAAAAACATCAGAATTCCCTTTTGGCATGGGGGAAAAGAAATGATGATTCTACAAACTTACTATGATGCTTCACCGCGAGTTTGGTTAATTGGTTAAAGAACAAGCTGTGAAACAAGATATCTTCGAAGCCACGAGATCAAATTGTGGTAGCTATTTATCTAGGATACTAAAATATTTTATGAGTTTTTGATGCTAAATGTTATAGGAATGGATGTCCTATAAAATTTATAGAAGCACACGTGAGCTAGGCCAAGTATCTTGAATATGTTGTTAGCTTGCAAGCAATGCTTTTATTTGGACTCTTTCTATGGCCTTCACTGATTGATGTGAAGACAAAATTTCTTTTTGTTAAATTGAAATATATTTGCAAAAATAAAAAATTCATCTGCTTGTTGGAGCTGGAGGAGCATGAATTTCCCTCTGTTTTTTTTTTTTTGTTGTCTTTCATATGGTGGGAGAAGGCCCCATATTCAATGTCTCTCAATTGATATTATCGATACTTTGTCTTTCGTTATGATGTTTTATTTTGATAGTGGGGTAGAGGAATTCTAACCATAGATAGATTGGTTAATTCAATTTTTTTTTTAAAAAACAGAACTTCATCAAATGAAAGCCAGAGTTAGATACACCTGTCCTCATTAAGGGCAGAGGACAACCAGTCAGAGTAATTACCCACCCAAAAAACAACAGCCTCCTCCGAATTGGAGGGTAACAAACAGTCACTATTCACAAAAAAATCGCCCTTTACTAAATGATGGGCTAAACAGTTACAACTTCTAGGGTAGTGCACGAAGGAATCGACTCCCATCTTCGAAGCCTCGTCTTCAATGGCCTCCACGATGTTCTTCACCTCTGAGATGCACCGCCCGGATCGTGGAGAGCTCCAACCAACTCTAAGCAATCTGATTCAACGATGATGGGCAAGGGCTAACGATTTGGTAAATGGCTAAGGGATTTCAGCCCAACTAGCAGCGTGAGACCTTCAAGGGCTTTGATCAGCCACCTCCTATTGCACGATTGAAAATCGGTACAGATGGAAGATCCTCGGGAGTCACGAACAATCCACCTCAACCCTCCATTCTTCTAATTTTTGCATCTAAATCGAGCTTCCAGAAACCATTTTGAGGGGGGTCCACAAATTCTGACTCACGCGGCTCTCTGATCTTGCCTGAACCAGGTATGAACTTTCGATCTCAGCTAACTCAGCATGGTGTCTGTCAATTGAGTTGATGATAACTTTAGTGTCTGGGCTCCTCTGCTTATTGTCTGAAAGGATGCACATGTTTTTGAAATTCCAAATGGACCAAATAATGGTAGTGGCTCTAGCTAGATCTTCGTCCTTAAGCCTTGCCTCCAACCAACTACAAAAGTCCTTCGCACTCCAATTGTCCCTGCATAAATCAAATAAACTGTTTAAGAATGGGAAATAATGAACCCAAATTTCTTTAGATACCTTGTAGGACCACAAAATGTGGCTTGTATTCTCCCTCTTCCGATTGCACAAAGGACAAAGATCCAAAATGTCAATCCTTCTGTGAACAATGTTCTGCCTCGTCGGAATTGCCTCATTTAAGGCTTTCCACGTGAAAATCTTAGTTCTCGGCAAGGTCTTCAACTTCCAAAAGCGCTTCCAATCACCCTTCGAAACCTTAGAGGTGCTAGCTTAAGAATTGTGGGATAAGGACGTGGCAAGGTGGTAGGTGCTTTTGACGGAAAACAACCCTTTTGGGTCCAAATTCCAAATAATTTCATCTTAGTGTTGCTACTTCCACAAGGAATGTTGAGGATATCCTTAGCGTCTAGAGCTGTGAAGTTCTCTTTGATTAAATCAGCCTTCCACATGCCCTGCTCATGCAAAAAGGTCTTGATCCTCTTGTTTTGGAGCTCCTCATTGACCCAAACCGGGTTCCTACACCCTTTCCTAGCAATCCAAAGATCGCTATCGAGCATAATATGATGACCATTACCCACCTTCCATCTATAACTTTGGCAAAACAACTCCCTGTCCCATATAATTCAAGTCAACGAAGGATTCCTTCCCAGATTTTCCTGAAGGAAATCCCCATCTTTAAAGTACCTGCCTCTAAGTAAACGAGCCAATAAACTAATAGGGTTCCTTATGATCCGCCAACTATGTTTAGCCAACATAGCTTGGTTGAAGGGCATGATCTCTCGGAACCCTAACCCCCATTTTCTTTGCTTAAACATAAGTTTTTCCAGCTCATCTAGTGGGTTCTCTTCTTTTCTTTGTCGACCCCCCACCAGAAGTGAGCACAACATCTATTGATCTCCTCGCATATACTTCGAGGCAGGCAAAAACAACTCATGGTATAGTGATGGCCGTACAAATACGTTTCCGCAAGTGCACGGGTCAAGTAATATAAAACGGTATTCCTACCGAGTATCGAATCCACAGAGATTGGCTTTTAATTCAATTAATTACCACGAATACTCTCACTTAACTTTATTTAGAGAACCGAAATCAAACGAAGATAAACTAACTAACAAAAGAAAATAAAAACAGAAAAATAAATGGGAGGCTTAAACACGAGGGATAACTTGGGAAAAGATCAATTACTAAGTTAACAAAAAAATTATAACTCAATGGACAATGAACTCATAAGTCTAGAAGTTCTAAAGACGTGGAATCTCCTCTCGGTCTCCTCCACTCTCAATGTACGAATTAACTAACCTAAGTCTCCCTAGCACTAGCTAACTCATACAAGGCATTAAGACTCTTCATTACCAACTTCTAATGTTTATTTATTAATTTCGACTGTCACCCCGGTAAATAAACACTAGTTATGCAAATGGGTTATTGTCTAAGTTTCTCTCTTTCAAGTTTCCACTTAGAAAACTAATCGATTAACCAATGCCCAACTAATTAACCTTCATCAACAACTACAATTAATTAGCTATTAACCTCGCTGTCACTCGAATAGTTAACTAATTGCGCATTAAGCTAAGCTAAGTATCCTCTCTCGAGCTCAACTTAGAAATACCTCAATTAATTAGAGAAACAATGGTTAAAAGCATTAAGAAACAATTGCATAAATGATTCAAAGCCCTAAAAGCAATAAACATCTATTACTTAAGAAATTAATCAAAAATTTCCATCAATCAAGTATAAAAACATAGTTTAACAACAAAACCCAAGTAAGTAGAGATTAAATCATACAAAATCAGTCAATACAACCCAAAAATCTCTACTTTACAACCACAAAGTTAACTAAAAAATGAAAGGAAAAGGGAAGAAATTGCAAACAAATGGAGATCTTGAGTTTATGAGGTGTTATCCCAAGAATCCAAGCTTCAAATCTTCAATGTTGCTTCAATCCTTTCACAAATGCTCCCAAATCCTCTCAAAATAGCTTGGAGTTGAGTTTAGGGCATAAACCCTCGGTTTGGCCTCCCAAAATCGAAGAGAAAATGATGTATATATAG
Organism: Trichosanthes truncata; assembly: GCA_033996785.1. NCBI lineage: Eukaryota > Viridiplantae > Streptophyta > Magnoliopsida > Cucurbitales > Cucurbitaceae > Trichosanthes > Trichosanthes truncata. Next base: position 82,719,424 of record JAWPNB010000003.1, read on the forward strand.
TAGGGGCGAAACAAATCGAGAAAACAACGTTTTGCTGTTATCGCAGAGCCTAGGCGCCCAAAACTCTCTGCCTTCCCAGATTTCCCCCTCTGTTTCGGGAGCCCGTTTAGGTTTTTTTTTTTTTTTTTTTTTTTTTTTTTTTTTTAATTTTTAGACTTCAACTTGAAAGTCCTCCAAAAAGTCCTCAAGCATGACCTTCAAAATACAACTTTTGATCACTTATAAAAATAAAAGAAATGCAAGAGTTAAAACATTTTAATAAATTTATCTTCTCTTCTTGAATCTTCAATAAAACTCCAAAAAGCTCCAATATCCATCAAAGCAATCTCGAACACTCGATTTTGCTCTGTTAGCTCGATTTCTACAAAATCAAAAGAAATACACATCAAAGTTCACTAATTCAATACAAAACTAGCCAATAATTGGGCATAAATATAGCACTAAATTAGTGTTATCATATAGTTAGGGTTAACTAAATTGAACTTTATCTATTGTACTGATGAATCTTTTCTTGATGGTTTTGGTACTTATGTTGATGGGAACGAATGGAAATGAATCTTGTCTTGATGGTTCTGGTACTTGTGTCGATGGGAAAAGAGGATGAGAACTTTGTGCAGATGATATAGGTATGTTAGAAGCATCCTTGTGGGTTGAAAAATTGAACCTCTTACTTTTTGGTTGAGCATATAATGCGTTAACCAATCATCTATGCTCATGTTGGCTATTAGAAGCAATTTTGAAGTGGCCAAAGTGAGTATAACTCAACAGTAATTGACATGTACTTGTTTCCTTGAGGTTGGAGGTTCAAATTCTCATACCCCACATTTGTTATACTCAAATAAGTTTCTACTTTTTAGTGTTTTATATTTAAAGTCATTTCTAAAACATCCCATCATACATTCAAAACTAAAACATATATAACTTCAAAATTGCTTCTTTTTTTTAGTATAACGCATGTGGGGTATAAGGATTTGAACCTCCAACTTCAAGAGGAGTATATGCTAATCACTGTTGAGCTACGCTTATGTTGGCTTTGCATGTCTTTACTAATCTATTAATCCATTTGTTGTTTGAGTTCCTATAAATATATTAATTGATCAAGAGGATTGCATGAGAGTAATTATCATAATACATAATGAGTATGTGAATTTTACATAGTTTAATGATCTTGGTAAATACCAATCTGAGCATAGTTCAACTAGTTAAGACATATATCAACAATCATAAAGATTAGAGGTTTGAAACCCCATCATCACATTTTGTTGGACTAAAAAAGAAGATGTTGCTAAACGATTTTGCTACACATTGAAAATTTAATTATTCATCCACCAGAGAGCTTCCATACTTGGCTAAATATATCTCCAAGGTGCCTACGAACAAAAATCATTCAAATATTAAGACATTAATTATTATGCCTTTAATTTTTAAGGGAAAAAAATAAGGACTTTAACTATAAAGGGAGAAAAATCACCTGATTTTAATTGATTATATCCCCTATAAATTTGAAGTATGCATGTCTCCATCTTCTATGGAATACCAAACTACTAATTATTCCCCATAAACCGACAATATATCCAAATGTCATGCTGATAAAAAATTCTCGTGGTACGACTCTGTCTTCATTTTCATTCTCAACATGAACATTGTTGATGGTCGGTTCTTGAGTGGTTTCTTCGTCAAAGCATTTTTTCAGTGGATCTCCACAAAGATATGGGTTTCCTTCATAAGAAGAATTTGGAAAGCCTTGAAGCTGAGTTCCCGTGGGAATTCTTCCCGAAAGGTTATTGTATGATAGGTCCAACATACTCAATCTCGATATCTGAGACAAACTAGATGGAACTGGACCGTACAAATGATTTCTTGACAGATCCAGAAAATCCAACGATTGAAGTTGGCCCATTTTGTCAGGAATTGGACCAGTTAATTCATTGTAGGAGAGATTTAAAGTAATCAAACCAACGAGCTCTGTAATTTCATTCGGAATTTTTCCACTCAAATGATTGCGAGAGAGGTCAATACTCCTTTCAAGTTCTAATAATGCTCTCGTGATGAGTCTCTCTTGACCTTTCCACACTATGGCCAAATCATTCAAAGGATGAACAAAATAAGAATAACTTCTCTCTTGACCTTTCCACACTATGGCCAAATCATTCAAAGGAAGAACAGAATATCGATAACTTCTGTGTAATGTTTGTGTCAGGACATTAAAATTACGAATGCAAGTTGGTATGATTCCACAAATTGAATTGGATGAAATGTCCAATACTTGAATATTTTTGAGGTTGCAAACACTTGAAGGTAGATTTCCATGGAATTTATTTGACTTCATATTCAGGAAAGCCAACTTTGGCAACTTTGATCCAATCCACGATGGTATTATTCCAGATAAATTATTATTCATTGCATCAATGACTTCCAAATTTGTCAAGTTGAATATATAATCCAACCCTCCCGAGAATTGATTGTTGCGTAAAGTTAAGGAATCCAAACGAATGAGATTACTCATAGATTGTGGAAGGTCTCCAGAAAAATAATTATTAGACAAATTTAATGAGAATAAATGGTGCATGGAGTCCCAACAATTAGGAAGTTGTCCTGATAATTGGTTGTTGGAGAGATCCAATAGCCATAAAGGAGAGCTGACGACTTCACATAAGGAACTTAAGTCAGAAAAATTATTATTTGAAATATCAAGTGCAAATGCCTGAAAAAGAAAGGCCGGAATTCGCCCCACAAATTTGTTTGACTGTAACTCGATAAAAAGCACTAATTTGAACTTCTCTGACAAATCTGGAATTTCACCCATGATTTCATTCCCAGAAAGATTCAGGAGCCAAAGGTTTGGAGACAAGCTCTCCCAAAACCAATGAGGAATGATGTCTGAAATTTTTGTAAATGAAATATCAATATAGGAGAAATTTTGTGTTTGAAACCACTTAGGAAAAAGTGGGCCCAACTTGTTATATCCCAAAGAGATTTTCTCCAATTGGAAAGAAGGAACCCAATCAGATTTGAAGTTGAAATTTAAAGAACAATTAAATAGATTCAATTTTTTTAAATGTGTAAGCTTTGAAAAATGAGTTTCAGAAACCTCACCCTTCAATAAATTCTGACCAAGTCCTATGTATTCCAAGTTAGACAATTCTCCCAAATTTTTGGGAAACGTTCCACTCAACCTGTTGTAAGATAGAACCAATTCTTTCAAAGACGGAAGCATAGTAAAGTTTGGCAAAAATCCAATGAATTTGTTTGATCTAAGATATAAAAACTGTAATGAGTTAAGTATACATTGTGGAAAGGCTTTGAGAAAATCAGATAGCAATCCTCCTATATCATTATTAGATAAATATAATGAGTTTAAATTACAAATATTTTCAAAGGACTTGAGAGAATGAAAATTAACTCCAGTGAAAGTAAGATCGAGAAATACAAGAGAAGTCATATTTCCAAAATCATCAAGGTTCAAACCTTGCAAATTGTTGGATGCAAGATTCAAATGAACAAGACTAGTAAAGTTGATCAACCATGAATAAAAACTTGAAGAACTGAGATTATAATTCAAAGAGAGGTCCAACTCAACTAGAAATCTGGAGAAATTGGTGTTTGAATGAGGAGAGGGTAGAACAGGTTGTGAAAGGTTACAACGCCTTAGAGACAAACTTTCTAACATAGGAAGTTTGTTAATGACACTTGCCCAATCATTGGCACCATGAAAGTCTACGAAACTCAAGTCAAGATGTTTTGAGGATGAAAAACTCAAGAGCCATCTAAAATTATCACTTAACCAATAATTTTCTCCAAGATCAAGAACGGACAATTTTGAAAGGTTCCCAAGATGAGGAGAAATGATACTTGCAAACCTATTATCGGACAAGTTGAGATAATTCAAATTGATAAGAGAACCAATATCTTCAAGGAGAATTCGATCGAAATCATTATAACTAAGATCTAAGTAGTTGAGATGTGACAATTGAGTCAAGGAAGAACCAACCTCACCCATCAAATACTTACCATTTGAGCCACGAAGATCAAGCTTAGTGATATGATGATCAATACTGCTGCATTGAACACCTCTCCAATTGCAACAGTCATTATTGACTCGTGTTTCCCAAGAAGAGAGTATATCATATTTGTCCACGAGTCCTTGCTTGAAGGATAAAAGTGCTAGTCTTTCCTTCTCGATACACTTGATCTTCTCTTGCACAGATAGATTAAATCCGAGGGCAAGATTTTTGGGCATAGAAAGCAAAAAGAATAGATGGATGGAAGCAAAATACAAAATCAGAGCGATTGATGCCATTGTTGCTGAGGACTCGGTAAATTATGTTCCCAAACTCATCAATTTATAATAAAATTCAGACATCGCACTTACAAATGTGACATGATATATGACGCAAAAATTTTGAAATTTATTTTTCAAATTAAGAATCGTGCTATAATTAATATACTTTTAAAAAGAATTTTCCTCAAAAAACTTGTTTTTACAATAATTTCATATTATATATTCCCTTCTGCATGTTTCAACCAGTCCTTTCAATTTCATGCGGTAATTAGAAGCAAAGAAAAAAAAAAAATCTATTTATGTGGGTATTTTAACTTTTAATTTATTTTGTAATATAACTAAGGATTATCACACAAAAAAGAAAAAAGAATCTAATTATGGATTAATTTTTTTAAAACAATATATTGAAAACGAATATATATACTTTAAAAAAAAAACTCTCATCTTTTTCTTGAAAATTAAATACATATGCTTCATAACACATGATATCAAGCTATTTTTTTTTTTTTTTAAATATTTGTTTATTAACCATTTGTTTTTTTTTAATAACCAACTTCTTTATTATTTTTTAAAAATCCTAACGGAAATTGATTTATTTTTATAAAAAAAGTAATTTTCAAGAATAAAAATTTTTCTTTTGAATCTTAACCTAAGATTTCAAAATTATTTTTGTTAAATAAAAAACAAAGCAAAGAAAATATCAATAGAGCAATCTTATATCTACTAAAAATAGAAAGATTAAAAACAAAACTATTTCATCCACACATGCCACCATCTAGAAAAGTTGTCGATTTCTTTCCAATATATTGTATACTAATTGAAAACCATGGATAGCAATGTGTTGAATTTCAAAATTTTGTTTTTACGTACTTGTATATATTTCACTATCTAATTAACTTAAAATATAGGTTAGAAAAGTCATCAAAGAATCAACCTTTTGAATTATTTCTATTTTATGTGTTCATATTAATTTATTATTTTGGTCTTTTAAATAAGAAGTACCGATAAGGTAAATCGAAATATTATTACAATTTGGCTTAGATGATGTATTTCCCAATTCAACCTAAAGTTTTTTTTTTTGGACAATTGATAAGCCTTAGAATTAAGGCTTATTTAAATCCTCAAATGCTCGAAAAACTCTCACATATTAGAGATTAATAAAATCATCCATTGTCAATATTGAAAATCATATGGCTAATATTGTCTTGTATCAATCAAGGCATTTGCTTAAAATTATAACAACCAACGAAGAAATAGAAAGGCTACAACAAAAAAATTACAATTTATAATAAAAACATTCAGGAAATTGATACAACATAGTGAAAAAGAAGACAACAGACCACTTACCGTAATAGATAGCTCTACATCAATATATATCCAAGGCCATATCAATAGACACAAGATTCTCTTCAAATAAACAGCCAAAGGAAATCACATTTGTTTCCTTCATTACAACCACACATTAATGAAGATTTAGCATGTTCATTCATAGGCACACCAAACAAAAAGCACCCTAAAATACTCACACAACAAGCAGTAAGCTCTCACTCTCTTTAATAACTAAAACTTACAAAAATCAACCTACGAAGTGTGTCTCACTCTCTCTAGTTGATTCCTCATTCTTCCTTCCTTCAATAGTGTCATATGAGAGTCAAAAGCAAAGTTATTGGTCTGGGCAAGTCCTAATTCTTCTAGGTTAGGAATTAAGACACCAAAGTATTAGACGAGTAGAAATAAAGAAAGGACAAATCGACTTAATCATGGATGACAAATGAACAAAATAGACTAAAGAGAGCACAGAATGTACCTCTCTCTTTAGAAGCTTCCTCGACCGCAAACCTCTCATACAACATTAAGATTAAAAAGAATGAAATTGAAGGGGTTATATTTTGTGAAAATCAAGGAAATCCTTACCTTAATTAGCGTTTCCCAAAAACCCAATCAATCATGAATATCAAACACCTCTTCTTCAATACAATCCACGAAAAAACCCAAAATCGATGAATGTTGAACTACCTCACTATGCTCCTTTTTAAACCGCATGCTCTAGATATCATTCATACAATCAAATCAACGCTAAGATCCGGAATCAATAACCATTTTGAAGATTGGAGGAATACCAAAACTCATTGAAAGTAGAAGCTTGAACGACCAAATATTAAAAACAATTAATTTCTCCATAACTCCAGTAAAACTCACTCTAAAGATAAAGAAAGGAGTTTGAGTTTAAAAGTTTAAACAGAGTAGACAGAGTGAGGAAATTAAAATTTCTAAGGAGAATTGAGACGATTCAAAATAAATTAAAAACATCTTTGGTTGAAATAGGTTGAGGGTTCGGACGATTCATAATAAATAAGATAAATTAGTCTCATTCAAACTATTGACTACTCTCCAAGTCAACTATGAAACACACAAATATTTTACTATCATACACTAATCCATTTTTCACTTATAAAATTCTACATTTCTACTTCTCGTTGACACTTGCTAATTACACAACTTAGCTACTAATTCACATGGAACAGCAGAAGAAAAAAAAAGACTGAAGAAATTTAAAGAAAGTGGAAACTTACCATACCAATTGCAAGTTTTAAATGGCCCAAATATAAACCTATGATAAAGGAAATATTCATTAAATGTTGAATCTTCTATAGTCTATACAGAAGATGGAAAATTTAATAATGAGATTTAGTTTGTAATGCACCAGTGACTCATTATGTGCAAATGGCTGGTTCCTATCTACATTTGAATCAAATTAAAGTGCAATAGCTGAGAAAGAAAGGGAATCATAAAAAATATATATATGGAAGAAGAAGAAAAGAATTTGTAACATGGAATAACCTTTTTATTGCATGATCAAATTATAAAGTTGTTAGAGACTATTAAAGTTGGATGGTATTTTCTTTCTAGCTTAACTCCTGATGATGAGTAAAATAAGCTTAACATCTCAACTTAAAGTTTTTAATGAATTCTTTAAAGAAAAAAGTACAGTATTTAAGGACATAAACTAGTCAGTATGTTTGGTTGTTAAATTAAAAGAATGACATTTTTTTTCTTGTTTGGAAAGAAAGAAAAGATCACACCTATCCTTCCATCCTCCACAGACAACCCCCCCCCCCCAAGAAAACCCAGACAATAGTAGAACTAAAATCCATATTGGCTTCAAGCTGTTGACATCAAGATTGGAGGGGTATTTAGAAAATTTAGCAAATAGAATTGGAAGTCAACTAAATTATGCTAAATTATCGCTCTTGGTAATCAGTGCGTGGAGAATACATAAGATAGCTACATGTTTCCTTTCAACTTGTATTACTCTCTTGTGCATGTGTATTTAGCACTGATGTTTGGATCAAGTGACTTAAAGAAGATCTACTTATGCTATAAACAACAATTAGAAACTTATAACATTATTGCATCATAACAATAAAAGATTGACTCTTACATTTAAAAGAAAGCGAGTAACAAGAAAACATTAATTTCATAATTAAGTGTGAGCGTATCGGCAAATATATACTACAGTATATGAACAAATGTACAATCATTTGAATAGGAAACAAAACATAAAAATAGTGGAAAAAATGGTACACGGATCAGACATCGCACACAACAAAATATATATACATATGTTCACACAAACATATATGCATGCAAACTAAAACTACCGATCTTTTAATAAAAAAAAGAGGAATCTTATGTATAAATTACATAAATTTTCCAAATGTAGTCTCATTTTTTCCAAAGAGAAAATTAAGATATGCATGTTACATTTTTCTACAGAGCAATCTCATTATTTTGCTAGAAGAGATTTATATATTACTCAATATCCAATGAAGCAAGGAAGAAAAAGAGAGTAGAGAGAAATACACTCACCTCTTCATGAGTAGTAACATCAAGAAGAACATTACTCGCACTTTCCAATGCCCAAATTCTCAAAGTCACACTTCCTCTTTAACAAGTTAGAAGCAAAGAGAGGCTTTGAAACTAAAGACAATCAAGAAAGGCCTGTTTTCTAAATAAGAAAAAGATTGTTATCTCCTCTTGGTGACACTAGTTAGTGATATAAAGAAAGGGTTAAAAGTAGAAGAGTAAGAAAAACTAGTGGAGTTCAATGAATCAAACATTTCAATTGCACTGTTTCTTGTTATAGATTTTCATTATAGCTTGTGAAGTATTATTGTTTTGAATTTCAGGATAGTGAATTGCTTACCTGCGGAAGGGAGAGGTATTGTAATAGCAAAAAAAAAAGATTGAGATAACCCCTAAAATGTTAGTGCTGTGTAAAAAGTGACAAAATTAACATGAGACTTTACCGAATTTCAATATGCAAAAGTTGAAATTTCCATCCATAAAAGTGTCATACATCATGAAAATTTAAAATGGCCTATATGAACATATTTCCTTGATGATATAAGAGTAAAAAGGTGCCAATAATATGAACAGTTTGTACTTTTTTAAGGTAAATTGTAATTTTTCCCTAGTTTGTAATTATATTTCTTGGACATGCCCAAAAAGTTTGAATACGAATAATTGAAGCAGTAAATTCAAAGTTATCTTTGGCCCCTTCCTTGTGAATGGATAAAAAATACCCATAAAGGGTATAAAATAATCAAACTTTTCAAAAAAAAAAAAAAAAGAGTTAAAATATGACAAAAGAATTTTAAAAGCATTATACTTTTTTTTAGAAAATATGCAAAAGGAAGAAAAGGAACAAGGGATAATGATATTTCTTAAAGTACCTCTGTTAGAAACTTTAAATTGATTAAGGTCAAAAGTTAACAAGTAAAAAGAAGATAGAAAAGAAGAATCTTCATCTCAACAACAATGAACAAGGTCTGGGCCAAGTTAACGAGTATAAGTGAAAATCCAAAAATAGTTTTAGTTAGTGGCAACGCTTAATCGAAATCATCTCCTTTCCCCTCAATAGATGCCACAGATTAACACAACATATTCTGTAGAACTAGTGGAAGAAGTGAAAATAAATTGTTTCTTTTTTCTAAACACTCTAAAAAGTTGAAGAATGAATGAAGATTTAAATTTTATAAACCTACCTTAAGAACAAGTGGGTTGCAATGACAAGGTTTGGAAGAGTATAAACTTGGAGTTGATGTTCAATGAGTATTTCTTACCATGATTGATGAACATAAAATCAATGAACAACAAGTCAAGACCTACAATGAGGCTCAAATCGAAGAAAAACAAGTGAGGAAATAAAAGATTTAGTTTACCTACTCTAAAGTTTTTTGATACTTGATAGAACCCCTACGAACTGCAATACTCTTCAACTGAGAGAAATAGAGAAGCATGTGCATTGTCGTGTGATAGGACCTATAAAGTCCTATTTAATTACACTTATTTCTTGTTAATTAGAAGGATTTTATGTGTTTTATTATTATTTTTTAGGGATTCAAGCAATTCACGTGTTTTGAAGAGTTTGCACGATTTCGGAATTAATTCGGACCAAATTGGAGGTGATTCGAGCAACTGAATTTCTATACCAAATTTGACCGATCAGATCATGATATTTCGAGATTAAAATATATTCAAATTTGGTATCAAATCGAAGCTTATTGAATTATCTTTCTAACGGTATAAGACTCATTGCATTCCAATAAGTATTATGAAAGTTATGGCATTTTGAGTGATTACTGCTCCTGCTGGAAAACTGCTGTACCCGAGAATATTTTGTGCCAACTTCCGTTCCCATTATCTTGCTGCTCAAGTTTTGGAATATATTCAAATTAGATATCATTTTAAATATCTCGGAATGATCTTTCCAACCATATAAAGATCACATTGATCCAAGGTTTGGAGAAGAAGTTATGGGCAAAATAATGAAGACTGCGCAATCCAGAAACTTTCCTTATTTGCAACATTCTATGTTTGTTTTAAGAATTTAGGGAAGGATTTTCGAGTTTTAGATGTATTTTCCAGCATTTTACAAGAGAGAACATTATTTACTTTATTTTAAATATTATTCCCTAATTGTTTTGGGAAAACATCTTTCTAGAATTTAGGGTTTCTTACTTGTATAAGTTGTCTACTTGAAGGCTATTTAAGCCTTCTTATGGACAGCAAGGGGGATTTTTTTTTGGCCTCTTGGCCTAGAAGTTTTTAGAGAGTTTTTAGACTCCTTTCTCTTTTCTCCTTAGACAATAATGATATCAAATTTTATCACGATGCTCGGCTAAACTTCGCGTTCCCAATTCAGAGGTCGGTTGTAATCAATTGCAATATTGTGAGGTTTGAACCTTAACGTAGTTTTCTTTCAATTGCAATTATTCTTTGATTCCCATGTTAATTTTATAAGTATGTATTTTGATTAAATTGACGCTTTAATCACTCTACATGTTTTATTGCTAATCATGATCATGATTCGTAATTGTCATGTTGAATGAACCGGTAGCATTAGGATTATCACATGTGTATGTTTTGTGGGTTTCCATATTACATGGCTTGCATGTTTAATTCTAGGAATCAAAGGAGCATCTTAATTAGATTAAAGTTATTTCATCTAATTAGTTGTCTTGGTCCTTCCAAAGCACGTAATGCCTTTATCTAAATAATTTGGAGCGGTTTCGTCAAAAATTGTTTAGATAATTAGCGTTAACTTGACGTTTGTTAGAGTTAATGACCTTAGGAAAGTTGCTACTTTTTGGGGTTTCCTAATAAGTTGACCAAGTGCTTGCATTGTTAAGTTTAAATATTTTGAGTGTCTATGATCAATTTTTGTAATTGAGTAGAACCGCACATTTGGATTGGAATTTGGTAAGACACTACAAGAATTTGGACTTTTTCCGACGCACGAAAGCGTCGGAAAAAGTCACAAAACGCGTCGGGAAAGGCTTTCCCGACGCGACAATGGGCGTCGCCAGGGGCGTCGCCAGGGGCGTCGGAATTGATCTGTCGGGAGAGGGTTAGCTGACGCCAAAATAGGTGACGTCGGCAGAACCCACTTCTGCCGACGCTAACTAAGGGCGTCGGTAGAAGTCACTTTTGCCGACGCGAAAAAAATTAGCGTCGGCAAAGGTCACTTCTGCCGACGCCACCTATTCCAGCGTCGGCAAAAGTCTGGTATTGATTTTTAATAATATTTTTTTAAAATCTCATTTTTTTTCTTTCAAATATTATTGTAATGCATTTTTTTTACATGATAATAAATGTATATAAAACAAAATATTCCATATTTCATTCAAATATAATAACAAAATTTATGCCAAATTTTATATCAACCAAACAACAAAATTTGTTCATACAATTTCTGTTTATATAAAATTAGAAACAAAACTAAAATTACATAACACTTAGGAAAAACAAAATTTCTCGTAAATGTATCCTAAATCTCGTCCATAATCTTACTCGCATGCACATCAACCCCGAAGCACCTACAAAAAAACAAAATGTCAGTTCGTCCCAATATTTCAACGACAAATCAAAGCAGAACCAATTGATTCAAACAAGAATTATGTCAGACAAAGTAATTGACAAAGCTAAGTATAAAATCAAGGCAAAAGATGCTAATATATATGCATATGGGTTTGCCCCAAAAAGTAAAAAGTTCATGAGAAAAAAGGAGAGACAAACCTCAAGGCATCTCGTTGGAACCATTGTCCCGAGCCTTTGAGAATAACATTGACCTCGAAGTATCTATGAAAAACAAAACCTAATATTAATTATATGATCACTACAAGATCAATATACTAACTTATCAATTAACATAACAAATAAACTAGTCAAATTAAAACAAACAGCTAACATGTCAAACTTATGAACATAACATCAAAAATTAACTAACTTATCATGAAAATGAATACTAACTCATCAAATTAAAACAAACAATATACCTTAACAAACTTAACATTAAAATGAATACTAACATCATTTAATTAAAAAAAACAACTAAACTTATCAAAACAATCTCTTAGCACACATCATCCATTTAAATGGATCAAAACAATCAAAACCACTAGACTTAACTAACTTATCTAAACTTATGAACATAATCTCAAAACTAAACTTAAACTTAGGAGCATTACAACCAAAACAATCTCTTAGCACTTCACCACCTATTACACATTTCACACCCCACAAACTCACTCAAACTAACCGTTAAAAAATGTGCCTAACTTATCAAATCTCACTTCGAATCTCACTAACTCATTGATTTAATTTCTTTATTTGTCACCAAAGCTTTTAGGCTAAAAAACACAAGATTTCCTAAACAAAAATTCAAGAAAGAAACAAACCTCCCATTACAATAACCAATGCATAATCAATGCCAATTCAAACAACAATAAACAACACGCCCCCAAAATGCTCAATCAAACCACAATCAAATCATTTGCCAAACAATATTTCACCAAGAAATCCATTAAACAATATTTCACCAAGAAATCCATTCTCCAATTTAAAACTAAAAACACACAAACAAACAAAAAAACCATAAACCATAAACCATTAAAAAATTACCATCAATAAACACAAAAGAAAATAAACAACAAATCAAAGCACTCAAACTTCTATCAAGATTTTAGATAGCCAAGACCAAAAAATCAATAAACACAAAAGCATAAACCATTACAAAATTGCCATCAATAAATACAAAAGCAAGTAAACAAAAACTCAAAGCACTCAAACTTCTATCAAGATTTTAGATAGCCAAAAAAATAAGAGTTTGTTCTAATTCAAATGTTGAGGGAGAAAAAGGGGAAAAAAAAAAAAAGGAAACCTAACGGAAAAATGGGTGGCGGCGGGCGGCGGCGATGTTGGAGGAGGGTGGCTGTGCAAGCAATGGTGGTTGCTGCAGCAGAGGAGAAGAAAAAAATCGAACAGGGAGAAAGAAAGAGGGAGAAAGAAAGAGGGAAGAAAAAGAAAGAGGATTAGGGTTTTCTAGGTGAAACTTTTCCCGACGCCATATTAATGGCGTCGGGAAAAGTACCCTTTGCCGATGCCATATTAAAGGCGTCGGCAAAGGGTGACCCTTTGCCGACGCCGTTTAAAACGGCGTCGGCAAAAGTGTGACTTTTTTTCCAATTTGCCACCAATGCAATTTCGATCTGCCGCCAATGGCGGAAAAAGTCACACTTTTGCCGACGCCTTTAATATGGCGTCGGCAAAAGTGTGAATTTTTTTCCAATTTGCCGCCAATGCAATTTCGATTTGCCGCCAATGGCGGAAAAGGTCACACTTTTGCCGACGCCGTTTAAAATGGCGTCGGCAAAGGGTACCCTTGCCCGAAGCCATATTAAGGGCGTCGGCAAAGGGTCACCCTTTTCCGACGCCATTTTAAACGGCGTCGGCAAAAGTGTGACTTTTTTTTTCAATTTGCTGCCAATGCAATTTCGATTTGCCGCCAATGGCGGAAAATGTCACACTTTTGCCGACGCCGTTTAAAATAGCGTCGGCAAAGGGTGACCCTTTGCCGATGCCCTTAATATGGCGTCGGGAAAGGGTACTTTTCCCGACGCCGTGAATATGGCGTCGACAAAAGTTCACCCTTTCCCGACGCGTTAAATATGGCGTCGGGAAAAGCTATTTCGCCCGACGACATTTGTTGCGTCGGAAAGAAAAACGTCGGGAGAAACCAAAATTCTTGTAGTGAGATTTGATTTATCTTTCTTTTATTTGCTTATGTTTTATTTTATTAATAAAAAAAACACAAAACCCCCCCTTTTTAATTGTTTTCTCCTTGGAGAATTTAATTTGAGAAATTAATATTCGGTTCCCTGAGATCGACCCGGTCCACTCAATGCTACAAGTAGCTTAGGATCGGTGTATAAATTGTAATTTGACGAGCCCTCGACAAGCTCGCTTCATCGTGGTTGAGATGCAGAGCAAGATTGTTCCTCAACCATCTCCAAACCTCTCTCTCTCTCTTCCCCCCTCCCCCGAATGATCTTGAAACCGCCAATACAAAAAATCAATTAAAAAAACTCTCTAAAATATTCTTCAACGATGATTCAAAAAAAGATTTAAAAAAAAAACTTACATTTTGATCACCAATGGCGGCTTTTGTTTCGGTTCGCAAATGCCCGTTGTTCTCTCTACTCTCAATCGCTCTTTGCCCAATGCCGTTCGCTACTTCGCATCACTTCCATGTCGATGAAAACATGGCTGCACAAACCCTACCAGAAACCACGCCGTAACCTTCAACTTTTGGGCCTCACAAAACCACTTCTGAAGCTTTCGGTGGTGGACGCGACACTGCATCCCATTCCCAATCGAGATAGTTGAAAAAGTGTAGAAGAAGGGAAGGGCTAAAGAAAACAGGGAAAAGGCGAGAGAAGATAGGGGAGGCGTGACTATTTCATTTTTCAATAAATAGCGGGCGCGTGCGTGAGCGGGAGTTTAATTTTTTATCATATATTTTTCCGCGCCTTTTTCAATCCACTTTTTAATAGCAGTTTTTTTTTAAATGCTATATTCAAGTGCAATCAAAAGTGATATTTGTTGTAGTGACGGTAGGGCAAAAAAACTGGAGGAGGAGCCGCCGAGACCGAGAAAGGATAGTAGATATCCCCTTCCTGGTCTGATTACCACCCTGCATAAGCCGTTGGTCGTTTCAATCCGGCTCACGGTGTAGACTCCCGCGTGTTTGACGCAATGATGCGGTAGATCCAGGATCCGAGCACAGACGTAGAGGTTCGACCTGGCATCAGTACCACAGCGACAGGAATGGGGAAGAAATTCTTTAGAGACTTATTAATACCAAGCTATTGGGTCGAGTGCGATTTAGGTACCTTTTGTTTCTTGGTTGGTTTAGTATTTATTTATGTATATTTTCACATGCAGTGACTAATTGCTTCATTCATTCAGACTATAAACACGTTGTTCATGTTAATCAAGAGGAAGCTATCCGCTCGATCGGATATGTGCATACATCGATTCACTATATTGCCTACGGGGATCATGGTATGTATTGTCTTTTGCAAACTCATTTAAACTTGCGAACTAACTCACATATAAATTTGCGTTGGGTTTGGCATTTGCACGTATTGGCTTTCGCAGGCCCATTTAAATTTGCGAACCAAAGAGAGCATATACAACAAGATTAGGAAGAAGCAGCTGCTCAAAGCCACGTTGATATGGGGATTAGATGATACGTATATCGAGTACGTGAAAGGAGTGCATGACGACTACAAGCCTGCTTGGCAGGATGTTGACTTCGTATATTGCCCCGTCAACATGAACGAGCATTGGTTCTTGTTGGCCATGGACATGAATAGGGGACAATTGTTCGTGTACGATTCATACCCCTCATACATCGACTTGGGACCCGTAGAAAAGTTTCTGGAGCCCCTCACGCACACTATACCCTCGCTGTTATGTCCCTTGCGCCAAGCCAGGTATGAAAACAACCGCGTGGCCCGTCTATCGTGCAAAGAACCCCGACATACAACATGATTCATTGGACTGCGGGATCTTCTGTGCTAAATGGTTCGAGTACTTGGTGACAGGCGCAGATACGTTCGGACTTGTACAGGAGCGGATGATGGACTATAGGACCCAGTATGCATGTCAACTGTGGTCTAACACAGAGTCATTTTGATGGCATTTTTTGATTGGTTTATAATTCTCATTCATGAGGATTATTTGGCCTTTAAACTTAGTTATATTTGTGATTTTTATTCATATTATTTGATGAAAAATAAGTGGCAACTTATGGCCTATTTAGATACAACCCCTACACACATATGAAGGCTAAAGGAAGGTATTAATGCCTGATCATTCATCGGGGAGAATTTTCTTTTTTGGTATTCTCTTATAGAGTTTTATTCTTTTAATTTAGTTAATCTCGTTAAACTTTCATCTAAAATTTATTTTCCTCACCTATTAATCGATCTTTTGGCCTATTAGATGTAATCGGACATACTTTCTTGCGTTACTTGGTATCAAATCATCATTGGTTAGTTTAATCACCCAGCATTAAAATATTTAAGTAATGGTATTAGTGTTAAAATAGTTATTAAAATCAAAATTAAAAAGTTCAAAAACGATAGTGTACTTTTAAAATTTTAAGAATTAAATATAATAGACACTACGATCAAAGATTATGCACTAAATTTGTAATTTAATATAAACTAAAATGTGTAGAAATGAAAGCAATTAGTCAATGATGGTTTTTTTGAGACTTTTGCAGTTATTTAAAATGAAGTGATAGAAGTGATACATTGCATTGTGATTGAAGTCTATTAGATTGAATATACTTCAGCGGTAATTGATATGTAACTTCGACTAAGTGGTTAAAGATTCGAATCTCCTCAATCCTCCATTGTTGTTGAACTCAAAACCACTTGGTAGAGAGTATATGTCCAAGTATCGTTGAGTTATGTTTACTTTGATGTGAAGACTTTAAGTTTTGTCTTATTAGAGTGGGTCTCTATGCATATGCATCTTCTTGAAATAATTGAAAGATTAATAATGAAAATTACAGTTTTGCCCCTTTAATTTATTTTATGTTCATATTAATTATATTGTTATGGTTTTCGAAATAATGGTTAAAGAGAGTATTTTTCAATTTAATTAAGGATTACAGCATCTTTCATTTCATAATGGAGATATTTAAACTAATTTAATTTCATTTATTTTTTACTCACTTTTCTGTTTTTGCCCAATTTTCCTAAATTCTTTTTCTTTTTTGGTCTTTGTGGAGGAGGCCTCCGTCTGGGTAAAAAAAACGAATTAGAAACATCATATATATATATATATACTATAATAACAAATAACTAAAGAAAAAATTATGCAAGTGTACCTGAAATAATTAGTTGCAAAGAAAAAAAAAATCTAATTCTTCATTTTTATTTACACTTCATTTCGAGAAGAAACAAATATTAAAATGCTAAAGTGAGCTTAGCTCAAATTGACATGTATCTTCGACCAAAAGGTCAAGAGTTCAAATTTCTCTACCCAAAATGTTGTTTAACTAAAAAAAAAAATTTAAAATACTTCTCGGAAGTTTTTTTTTTTATATATATTTTTTTAAAGAATAATTTTGGAAAAATTGCAAAACAAAGGTTGTTACAATCACACCACAAAACTTCTAATTTGATGAATCAACCCCTAAACTTACAAGATTTAACAATTAAGCCCTTAAATATTACAAAATGCACTAACCAACATTGAACTATAAGAATTGTTACAACTAAACTCTTAAATTATAGAATTCTTATAATTTAACCATTTTTTTAACTCTACAAAATTTGAAAAGTATATATATATATATATATATATATATATATATATATATATATATTTATTTATTTATTTATTGAGTTCAACAATGCAAGAAGGTGGAGTTTCAAACTTTCTGACCTTTTGGTTGAAGTTGTAATGCCTTAACTAATTGAACTATGCTCATGTTTGCTTCTTTTATGTAAAATCTTAATAACATTTTTCATTATAGGGACTAAGTCGTTACAAATTTTAAACTACAATGACTAAGGCCTCATTTGATAACCATTTAGTTTTTGGTTTTTAGTTTTTGAAAATTGTACTTTGTTTTTTCACAATTTCTCTACAATGGTTTTCATCTTCTCTACAATGGTTTTCATTTTTCTTAAGGAAACATTTGAGTTTCTAGCCAAATTCGAAAAACAAAAACAAGTTTTTGAAAACTACTTTTTTTTAGTTTTCAAAAATTAGTTTGGTTTTTGAAAATATATGTAAAAAGTAGATAAGAAAACATAGAAACCCCTATGTGGAGGTAGTATTTATAAGCTTAACTTTCAAAAATCAAAAACTAAAAACTAAGGCCCCGTTTGATAACCATTTGAGTTTTTGTTTTTAGTTTTTGAAAATTAAGCTTGTTTTCTCTCAATTTCTCTACAATGGTTTTCATCTCCCTTAAGGAAGCATTTGAATTCTTAGCCAAATTCTAAAAACAAAAACAAGTTTTTGGAAACTATTTTTTTTAGTTTTCAAAACATGACTTGGTTTTTGAAAACATAGGTAAAAAGGAGATAACAAAACAAGTAAATCCATAGGTGAGAGTAGCATTTATAGGCTTAATTTTCAAAAACCAAAAACCAAAAACCAAATGGTTATCAAACGGGGCCTAAGTGGTTATCAAACGGGGCCTAAATTGTTACCTACTAAAGTTCATAAATTAAATTGTTGCAAATTTGAAAGTACATAAGACTAAATCGATAGAAACTAAAGTTCAAAGACTAAATTATTAATTCAATGAAAATACCAACCCAAGACTAAAAATATTTTTTAACCACTAAATTTCTGGGTACAAAACCAATTTGTCAAAGAAATATTTATAAAATAAAATAAAAAATCTTCCATCACAAAGTTTCCTTCTAAATCAAAATGTGAAGGACACTTCCGATTTATAAAATTTCAATTTCTTAAAAAGCGTGTAAGTAAACAATCTATGTTAAATTGTTAATATAATCTATACCGATAAGAAATTTTAGCTTTTTATTTTATCCTTTATTTTCCATATTCTTCTTCTTATTTCCAAGACAAAGATATTATTCTAATAGACGCTAATATATATTTATAACATTTTATTTTTCTAGCCCCTTCATCACAAAAATTGTATAGTTAGATTTTTTTTTTTTTTTTTTTTGAAAAGATTTGTATAGTTAGATTAATTTTGAAGACTTTGATTATCCAATCCGTTCATTTAAAAAAGTGGTGAAATGAAATGAAGATTCCAAAGGAAAATAATTTAATTTTCTAGAGATCTCTTCATGTAAGTATTTATTTCTTTTCACATATCTTCTTTGAAATATTTTATCATGAATAAAGACCTGATTTTTGATAAGTCAATGAAGTATTTCCTATGAAATATCTAATGAACTTTTAACTATTAGAAAAAGTTTTTTTTTTAATTAAAAAAAAACTATTAGAAAAACAATTATATATAGATAATTAAACCTAAGGCTGTTCATTTAATTTCATCCATATATGTCATTATCTAGTCTAATTTTAGTGATTGAATATATATAAGAAAAAAAATCAGTGATAATTTAAAAACTCTAGAAAAGTCTATCACACAAAATTTGATTTCTTACATATTATGTCCTACTTGAAAACTCTAGACAAAGACACATGTCAATTCTCTAATTTAATTCTCATGCATATTTGTATGAATTTCAAGCTATTGTAATGCGACTTAAATTTCATGTAATAGTCTCTTTTAAAGAATTGATTTGATTGAAAAATAATCTTGTTATAGTAATTAGATGGCTATTACTCAAAAATAAAAAATAAAAAATAAAAAATAAAAAATAGAGGGCCAAAATTATAATGACAATTATTTAGTCTTTGAGTGGAGAACCATATAATTAATGAGACAAAAGTCAAAGTCTTCCTTTACCTTTCTACTTCTGAACCTCTCATTTAGATGTCACCGTCTAAATTAACTAACTCAAATCTTGGGTTAAAAAAGTTGTAATACAAATCCATTTCCTTGCAGCTTTAATTTTTATGCTCCAAATTCCAAATATTGCTTTGGTCCCTTCTGTGAATTTCTTTTATTTTATGTTCATATTAACTCTATTGTTGTGGTATCTGAAATATTAATTAATTTGGTTAAAGAGAGTATTTTTCAATATAATCAAGGATTTTAGAACATTTTATTTTTATATTAGAGATATTTTTGTATATTAGTGCACAAGGTTGATTATTTACAATAATTTAATTTAATTTATTTTAATTTTTACTCACTTTTCTGTTTTTTTGCCCAATTTCTCCGTTTTAAAATTTTTTTTTTTAATAGTTCAACAACATGTGGAGGTGGAATGTAGAATCTTTAATCCTTTTGGTTGAAAATTTATGTTTTGTCTTAACTAATTGAACTATATTTAGTTTGGTTAGATGTACGTTGCTGTATTTTAATAAAATTATTGACAAGAATGTATGGAGATATATTGTATTTTAATTTCAAATACAATAAAATTATTGACAAGAATGTATGGAGATATATTGTATTTTAATTTCATTTTATTTTTATTTGAATATGATAATGTTTATACATGTATAAACAAATTGAAAAATATGTTAATTTTTAATCAGATCATTTAAAAAATATAGGAAGGAATGCTATATTCAAATTAGCAACAATGAAATATTTTATGATCAACTTATAAACTTTTGAACTTTTAGAAAAAAAATCTTTTTTTTTATAGAGAAAGTAAATGGATGAAATTAATTACTAATGGGCTGTTTGGTGCGCTGGTTTGGAATCAGAAACCCTGGGGTTTCTTGGCTGGAATAAAAAATCCTGGGGTTTTTTATTCCTGTGTTTGGGGTGCAGGATTGTGTTGGGCTGGTTTGCTGAAACCTGTGTTTGGGGTGCATGGTTGGGTTGGGCTGGGTTTGTTTAGTGTTTTTTTTTTTTTTTTTTTTTTATAATTTTTCAAACTGTTTATTATTTTAAAAAAAAAATCTTACACTGTTTTTTTTTCCTACTCCATTTTTTTAACTTCATAATTTTTTTGGTGTGTTACATACCAACTATTTAACCAATTATGTAGAGCAATTGTTACAACTATAGTTCAATTTGAATTATACTATGTGTAGTTTGTATAACTATATGCTATCTCATTCACTCCACTCATGATGACATGAAATTGAAGATTATGCGTAGCAACAGATAATTAATAGGTGCAATGTAAGAATGATGTTGCCAATGGTAAAGTAAAACCAAAAATTAGAACTAAGATCTAGTTCTAAAAATATCATAACACACATTCGAGATGAAATGACAAGAAAGTAGAAGTAGTTGTCCAAACACAAATGTAAGTCATAAGAGTGGTAGATGAAAGTGATGAAAAGAGAGTCAGGTTCTAGGTGCTTTCCCCAAAATTTTCACGTAGTAATCATACTTCCAATCTGGGGTGAATGTAAAGAAGGAGTTCAACATCATACTATCCGAGAGAATAGTCTTTGCAACAGCCATTCAGTCTTGCCTTGTCATCCCTGGGATCGCCTTTAGTTTTGCATATAGTTCGTCCACGCTGGCCCTTTTAAAATATTGACTAGGTGGTTGGGTCAATAGGGTGATTGTTGGAGTGGTCGTTGGGGTGGTTGGATTGATGGGGTGTTTGGGTACGCCGAGGTGGTCGCCGGTGGTGATTGCACGGTGGTCAGGTCGCTGGAATGGTGGTTGGGTGGTTTTCAGCAGTAGTTGTTGAGTCGCTGGAGTGGTCATTAGGGTGGTCATGTCGCGGGAGTGGTCGCTGGGTGGTTGTGGTAGTGGTTGGGTTGTTGGAGTCACTAGGGTGGTCACCAGGTGGTCGTCAACAGTGGTTTTGGGTGGTTGGGTTACCAGGTCGTCGGGGTAATCGCCGAAGTAGTCATCAGGGTGGTTAGGTCATCGGAGTGGTCACTAGGTGGTTGTCTACGGTGGTTGCTAGGTGGTCAGGTTTTCGAGGTGATCGTCAACTATGGTTGTCGGGTGATCAAGTCATTGAAGTGGTTGTTGTCGGTGGTTCGGGTAAGTCGGGTTGTTTTAGTGGTTGGGTTATTGGGGTGTCTAGTTGTTGGGGTGGTCAAGTCGCAGGGGTAATCGTCATACTGGTCTCTCGAGTTCTCATCGCAGTGGTTGTCTGAGGTAATCGTCAGCGGTGGTAGGGTCACTGTTGTAGTCGTCAGAGTTGTTGTTATCGGTGGTTGTTGGGTGGTCGCCGAAGTTGTCATCAGAGTTGTTGTCGAAGTAGTCGCTTGAAATGGAGAATGGTAAATGGAACTGGTCTCTAGAGTTCTCATCGCAGTGGTCGTCGAAGGTAATCGTTAGCGGTGGTCGGGTCGCCGAAGTTGTCATCGGAGTTGTTGTTGGAGTGGTCGCGGGAGTTGTCATCGGAGTGGTAGCCAGAGTTGTTGTCGGAGTGGTCGCCTGAGTTGTTGTCGGAGTGGTTGCCGGAAATGGAAAACGACAAATGGAAGAGGAAAACATGGCACAAACCCCATAGGGTTGCACTGTTGTAACCCATGGGGTTGTGTTTCAAAACCAAGAGTTTTGAAACACCTTGTGCCAAACATAGTTTTGGGTTTGGAACCCAAACCCATCCCAACCTAAACCCATGGGCCAAACGGTCCCTAAGTTGTTATACATGAATATGTTGTGTTCACTAAATTAATTTCAATTTGTCACCATTTAGCCCAACTTATCAATTTGAATATAAAATCAACCAAAAATTATTCACACTAGAATAAGTTTTCATATGGTTTGATTTCTTCCTAAACATATTGTGTCCTATTTAAAATTATGTTCCCACCATCTACCCAATTGCTTGAAATTGTGTGAATTTCAAGTCATTGCAATATGGCTCAACAAATTTCATGTAAAAGTTATATCATGTTTTTCAAAGAAAGTGATCTGATTGTGAATAGCTAAATGACAAAGAAGCCCATTAAATAATGTTTTTTTTTTTACATAATAATTTTTTGAAAAAGATAATAATCTTGGAACAAACAAATTAAAGAATACCATTTTTGAATGATAAAATAGGATTAAAAGTTTGACAAAAAAATATAATTTCTTTTATTTTTTAAAAAAATATAATTTCTTTAACAAATTGAAAAACAATAACAATTATTTGGAGAACGAATAGTACTATGACAGGCATAATTGTATATATTTGCAAAGACACTGATTTTTTTTTATTTTTGACAAAGACAATAATAATTATAGTGATGGATGCAAACCGATAGAAATCAACTAATGTGAGAAAGGTCAAAGTCTTTGCATGACTTGTTATACCTCATTTATGTATCTCACCATCTAAACTTACTTAAATTTATGGGTTAAAGAATTTGTCATGAGTGTTTTTTTCTCACATTTGTGAATATATTTTATTTTATGTTCAATATATTGATTTTATTGTTATAGTCTCAACTAATGCGAGAAAGGTCAAAGTCTTGACATGACTTTTATTATACCTCATCTATATATCTCACCATCTAACCTAACTTAAGTTATGGGTTAAAGAATTTGTCATGAGATTTTTTTTTCTTCACATTTTTCATACAAAATATTGCTCTTTCTCTTCTCTTATGATTTTATTTTATTTTATGTTCAATATATATTGATTTTATTGTTATAGTTTCTCTTTTTTTAACTGTATATTAGAGATATATCTTGATGTATTTTTTTTTTTTTGTGAGTTCAACTACATGTAAGAGTGAGGATTCAAGCCTCTAACTTTTTAGTCGATAATATATGTCTTAATTAATTTAGCTATGATTAGGTTGACAAAGATATCTAAATGTATTATTTAGAGATTAATATTATTTAAATGAGATTACGCCATTTCTTTTTCCCACTCTTTTTTTTCCTTTGCCAAATCTTCATTGATTCTCATTTTATCTGTTTAGTATTTGTGGATGGGCTCCTAATCTAGAAAAATCGAATTAGAAAGAGCTTCATAATATGATGAGTAACATAAAAGTAACTAAAGAAAATATGGTGTCAAGTGTACTTTTTTTACGTTAGAGTTTGGAGTAAAGAAGTAGAAAAAGCTCCAAATTGACTAAATCAATATTTGAACGGGTGGGCCCAGGGAGACATAATTTAAATATTATATTCATATGGAGATAACTTCTCATTTTAAATTTATTAAAAAAAAGAAAATCTCATTTTAAGTATATGAGTAACCTTGTGCTAATAAATGAGAATTAATTAATTTTTTTATTTTTGAATACAACAAATATGAGGTATGAGGATTTGAACCTCCAACTTCTAAAAAATGAAGATGCCAACTACCGCTGAGTTAAGCCCCATGTTGGCAAAAAATTAATTATTTTTCTTTCTTTTGAAATATGTGGGGTAAGAGATTCAAACTTCTAACCTCTTAGTCGAAAGTACATGCTTATGCTAGTTGAGCTATGTTCACGTTGGTCAAGAATTAATTAATTATGTATGAATACCTGAGAATTAACTTATAAATTTTGAATTATTGGAGTTCCACACATTAATAAGTTCATTATGTCCCTTGCTAGCTCATAATTTTTTTTTTTTTGAGTTCAAGAATCGTAGGGTTAGGGATCAAATCTTTAACCTTAGGGAGGTATAATAAAACTTTATACATTGAGTCATGTTCAAATTAGCTCATAAAATTATTTATTGTTCATTTGAGTTGGAAAGAAAAATTTTGAAATGTTTAACCCTTGACTCTATATAAGTGATAATTAGATCAATTATCACCATCATTATATTAAATGGTATGATGTTCGAGAATCATTTTTGGACATATTTACTCCAACTTAATTGATAATTAATTTCAATAATGCCATCAATATAATTTATAAAATTTTGATTAATCAATTATACAATTTATTTTTCTCTTTACTAGCTATAATAAAATGTGGGATAGTTGGAAATCATTTTGTAAATTTATTTGTCTTCTAAAATTCTAAACATGCACAGAGTAATGATAGTTTATAGGTAAATTTCAAGTTTAGTCCTTGAACATTCAAATTCGTATCTAATAGGTCTCTAAATTTAAAAAAAAAAGTATAATAAATCTCTGAACTTTCAATATTGTATATTATTGTCATTGAATTTTTTTAAAAAAAAATGTCTAACAAGTCCCAAAACTAAAATTTTGTATCTAATATATCTTTGAACTTTCAATTTTTTTAATCTAATGAATTTTAGCATATGCGACCTTTTTGCTTTCTCCTCGTGTTTCTAATTGTACCAATTACATCTTCAAGCATATGAAATTGTTGCAATATATTTACTCCATCGCTAACAAAGAGTTACAATAGTAGAGTTAACTGGAGCAATTTTTACAATTTGGAGGCCTAGTTGCTCAAATTGAAAGAATAATAAATGAGTTTTTTTTTTTTTTAGTTCAACAACAATTGGAGGTTGGGGGGATTTTAACCTCTAATCTCTTGGTCGAAGGTACATGTCAATTACCACTGAGCTATGTTTACTTTGACTATTAATGGGTATAATCATGACAATTCTTATAATCTAAAAGGGTGGTTTTTACAATTTCATCATAAACTTCCCGTTTAAAAACCCACATTAAAGTAGAAAGATTCCTTTTTTAGTGTGAACGAAAAATTGAGTTCAAATTTTGGCTCTATATTTAATGGACAAGATCGATCAGTTAATAAATATAAGAGGGAAAAAGGGACTCAAATTTGCTATCAATTTTGCTAGTAAGCAAATCATTAGAAGTAATTGCCAAAGTGAGCATAGCTCAGCAATAGTTGACATGTATTTTTTTCTTTGAGGTCAAACGTTCAAATCTCCCTACTCCACATTTGTTGTACTAAAAAAAATCATTAGAAGTAACATAATAATGATTAAATAACTATCGTTTCTCATAAGAATTGTTAATTTACTAATATATAATTAATTTTCAAGTAAATCAAACCTGAACACCTTATTTAACTACTAAGTGGGGTTGATTGTGAACCCTAATTATATTTGAAACATTATTTAATTGTCCATGTCCATAATGTAAAAAAATCATTATTTAAATGATGCTAATCACTGACGCTCACATGTTGGCTTTATCGTCTTTATACTAATCTATAAATCCATTTGTTGTTTGAGTTCCTATAAATATATTAATTGACCAAGAGGATTGCAGAAGAGTAATTATCATAATACATAATGAGTATGTTGGGGGAATTACCAATAACAGAGGAAAAATGGAGTAAATGTTGAGATAAATATTGAGAAACAAACACGTGAACAATTAGGTTGAGGCGTGGGTATCTCGCTCTCTTTAAGGAGATTCAAGCCCTCTGCGGTGTAATTTATTTATCAACCATCGGTGCAGCAGTTCTTCTCAGGCTTGTCCCCTCCAGGATACAACAACCCAACTGAAACGTTGTGTAGCTCAAACCACTCTGCATTATGAGGTTGAGCTTAAAGCTCCACAACAAAGAACGTCATTCTTTTGGTCAATTGCTCTTAAAAGAGCAAAGTAGAGAAATATGAGAATTTTGAGAGAAGTGAAGATTGAAAATGTTGTGTGTTTGAGAGTGTGGTAAGAGAAGTATTTATAGGAGAATTTTAGATCTAAGAATTTAATACAAAAATAAGTAATTGAATTGTAAAACTTTTAACTTCTCTTCAAATAAATAACCAAAAACTTTCTTCTCTTTATTATATGAAACTCTCTCATTTAAAAAGATAAAACTTCTCTAAAATTAATAGTAAATATTAAAATGTAACAACATTCCCCCACTCATTTTAATATTTTAAATAATCAAAATCAATTGACCAAAAGAAAGATAATTATGCACCATAAAGGTGTGACTATGCACTGAGCCTTTACTAGTGAAATAATAATCTCTACTCCAGCATTAGTAGTGGTCTCTGACTTGAACTCTAACACTTAAGAGGAAATAGAGAACTATTATCCACACATAATTATTAAGAGTTTATTGAAAAACTCAACCCTCCACTGCGTTATAGGATAAATGCATTCACATCATAGGGATGGATAAATATATAAAGATAGTGCATATTTACGGCCACCTTATAATTCGTTTTTCCCTTTGAACCTAGTTCTCAGGATCTCTGATCACTAGGTGGGTATCCTTATATATGGCTCATGACAATTATAAGGGCTTCAATCTCATCCCCCTCGAAGTATTCCAGACCCTTTCTCTATTCAAGGCCTTTGTTAATGGATCTACAAGATTATCACAAGATTTAATGTAATTCACATTAATAACCCCATTATTCAAATAGGATCTTACAGTACTGTGTTTTCTTCTTATAGGTCTGGATTTACCGTTATAAAAACGATTTTTTACTCTACCAATTGTGGTAGTGCTATCACAATTTATCAAAATAGGAGGTATTGGTTTCTCCCATATTGGAATTTCATATAATAAATCTCTTAGCCAACTTGCTTCCCCGCTAGCTGAAGCTAAAGCAATAAGCTCTGCTTCCATAGTAGAGTTGGCAATAATTGTTTGTTTTTTAGATTTCCAACAAATAACACAACCTCCCAAGGTAAAAATATACCCTGTAGTAGATAAAGAATCACCTGACAATGTATTCCAGTCAGCATCAGAAAATCCTTCAACAACAACAGGATATTTTTTATAAAGTAAGCCATAGTCTTTTGTTCTCAATAAATATTTCATAACATGATCTATGGCATGCCAATGTTCTTTACCTGACTTACTCGTAAACCTGCTAAGAACTCCTACAGCATATGCAATGTCAGGTCTAGTGCAATCAATTGCATATCGTAGGCTACCAATCACGCTAGCATACTCTTTTTGATTAATTACATCACTTTCATTTTTAATGGGAAACAAGTGAACATTTGAATCAAATGGAGTAGACACATGTTTACAATCAAAATAATTGTATTTTCTGAGTATTTTCTCAATATAATGTGATTGATCAAGAAAAAACTCATATGAGGTTTTTGTTATTTTCATACCCAAAATAAAATTAGCCTGACCAAGATCTTTCATGTTAAAATGGTTTCTCAATAAATTTTTTGTTTCATTTATAACAAAAATATTTGAGCCAAAGATCAATAAATCATTAACATATAGGCTAATAATAACACGTGAATCTTCCCATGATTTATAATAGATGCATTTATCACATTCATTTGGTTTATAACCATTATTTAGCATGCAAGAATCAAATTTCTCATGCCACTGCTTTGTTTTAAGCCATATAGGGATTTAGTAAGCTTACACACTTTCTTCTCTTGCCCAGGTTCTATAAAACCTTCAGGTTGATCCATATAAATTTCTTCTTCTAAATCATCATTTAGAGACAACACACATCTCCTCAATAGAGAGAATTAGAGAATTTTCTCTAGACCTCTTTCTTTTTAATCCCTTGTGGATTTTCTTTCAAGAGGCTCCCACAAGCCTTGGTCCTATGTTCGAGTCATAGTTAGGAAGACTTTGTGGAAGAGATAAAGATTCGCCAAAAGATTCTCCATCTTTTCAAGGTATGTTATGCTTAACCATAATATTATTATTTAATTCTAAATAAACTCAAACCGATTCTTACGTTTCCGCTTCGGTTTAATTAGCTTATTCCCTTCAATTGGTATCAGAGCTATCTTTGAGTTTTATTTAGAATTAAAGTTTTGTGATGGTGGGTATTTTAATTTATCATATATTTGATATATTGTGGTTTGCAAATTGATTGTTTAGGCTATTTGACATTAGATTTATTGTTTTGATTAGATCATGGTAAAACCCATAAGGGTTAGGATTTCATGTATTTTACTTGAATGACTACGATAGCTGCAAATTTCGATTATATGGGCTAAAGAATTCGACAGCGAAAAACGTTTGCAAAAAAAAAAAAAAAAAAAACGTGAATTGAAGTTAGCTTCTGCAATTGAAAATTTAGGATTTGTAAATCCTAAATTTGGAATGGTCCAAAGGAGGAAGATATTGAAGACTAAGATATGTCTTGGATTTAAATTATTGTAATTTAAATTATTTTCAATTTCTTAGGATATACCAAATATGCCGGTCAATTTTGCTATTTTGAATTTAATTATGCATAAGATGTATGTTTTAAATTGTTTGATTGTTACATAAAGTATGCCATTTAAATTTAAAATCCCACCATAGGTTAATGATAAGCCTTAGAATTAAGGCTTATTTAAGTCCCAAGTGTTCAAAATATTCGTGTTTGTCCTAGGATTAATTGAAAATAGTGGAAGATTGTTTGAAATTAAGGAAGAATTGAATGTGATAGCAATTGGAAGAGAATTCTAAGTAATTTGGTTCTTTTTGCAGAAATTTTGGAAATTGCTAAATCAGATTGCTAAATCCGTTTTGGCAATCATGGGCAGAGCATATATGGAAAATTTACACTCGCGTGAATGACGAAACCCATAAATGGGAAAAGCAATTTTCGCACGAATCAAGGGATTGGAGCGTGATTCTTGGCAGATTTGAACCCTAAGAAGATCTACAAAAGAAGAGGGAAGAGGCTGGAAGCTCTCGTTCGGAATTCCTCGGTCGATTGGACGATTTAGTTCGTGGGTTTTTGTAGTTTTCGCATCCTCTGTTTTTCAGATTTCTGCTGTTTTTGACCAAATTGATTCAAGTTCTATCTTGGTTTTCCTTCAAGTTTGTATTACAGAACATTGTTGCACGATTTCTAGTCTCATTTTGAAGTATTTTGGATTTAATTTCAAGTTTAATTCAAGTTGTTTTGTGGGTATTTGTTCTAAAACCCATATTCTGTTTTTTTTTTTCGTTCTTCTTCACCGAGGGTTGTTTTGCAGAATTATCGAAATTTCTTGCTTATGTGATGAATGTTTGTAGGGATTATCTCTTTATTCTAAGTGGAATTCTAGTATGAACTAGTTTGAGGGATAATCAATTTTCATTGAATTGGAATTTTTTTTTTTTGATTCCATGCTCTGTTTTCTTCTTCATTTTAACTTCTGTGAAAAGAATATATGTTATTCAACTTGGGCTTGTGGGAAGGATATGACAGAAGGAAGGAGATAAAAAAATTACTTAATTGCCCTTGAAGTTTTGGCTTAATTTCCATTAATTATCCTTGCTTGAATTCCTAGTAATAGCCAAAATTCATTTACAAAATACTATTTTAATTATTTAATTTACACACTTTTACCATGAACTTTCTCTCAATAATTAGTTTTAGGATTTTTATTTTTAATATGAGCTAAAACTTCTTAGGGGGTTCAAAAATGTGAATTCCCTAAGAAGTAAATGTAGCCAAAATTTCAATGAAAACCAAGCCTACATTTCAATTGTTTGCTTGTGTTG
This sequence comes from Trichosanthes truncata, assembly GCA_033996785.1. Taxonomy (NCBI): domain Eukaryota; kingdom Viridiplantae; phylum Streptophyta; class Magnoliopsida; order Cucurbitales; family Cucurbitaceae; genus Trichosanthes; species Trichosanthes truncata. The sequence goes on from JAWPNB010000003.1 coordinate 82,749,422, forward strand.
ATTAAAATTCCGTTGAGATCCTAAATTGATCAACTAGGGTATCAACTCAAGCTTAGATCTAATACCGACGGGGTTAGTAATAAGCGGATTTCACACAAGTGATGGAGAAAAAAAGCTTAGACATAAGCCAATTCCTTACCCTAGACATAGGATTAAGGACTCCAAAACCCATAAAATTGTGAGCCAAATTATCTAAGATAGAGGGACTATAGACATATAGGTCTCTCACTTAGCCTCCTAAAAACCTAAATTCAAGGTAAATAGGAGACGCAATTTTGGTTTACAATTGAGTGTGGAGTAGGTTGGAATTGCAATTTTGGCTTGCAATTACAACTTAGGGCAATGACATTCTTGAGCCCCATCCTTTATCATTTCATTTTCTAAGTTTATCTAATTTGCTATCCAATCTTGCCAATTTAGATTCTGCAATTTAATTCTGCAATTTTTGGTCATTTCGCTTATTGCCAATTTAGATTCTGCAATTCAATTTGGCAATTTCTGTTCTTTCAATTATTGTCAATTTAGATTATGCAATTAGATTCTGCAATTTTTATTTTTCACCAACACACCATCCCAACATTATTTTTTGCAATTTAGTTTTCCATTTGCAATTTTCCTTACACTTTTGCTTTACAATATTTTTGTTACTCCGTTCCTTGTGAGATTCGATACTTGGTACTCAGATACCATTTTATATTACTTCGATCGCGTGCGCTTGCGTGACAACCGATCAGTTAAGCATGATCATGCATCTTATCTATTTTTGAATATAATTGTTATATTTGAGAATTTTGATTAGGTTGTTTCCTAATAGAATTAAGATTAATTTTTTTAATATAATTGTTATATTGGAAAATTTGATTAGAATGTTTCATAATAGAATTGAGATATTTTCTTAATATGCTTATATTTTCCATATCTTTGAATATAATTGTTATATTTGAAAAATTAAATTAGGATATTTTCTTTCATAAATGAAATTCATGTTTTCCTAATGGGATTAGGATATATCCTAATGAGATTAGGATATATCCTAATGAGATTAGTTTTTTCTTAAAATAAAGATATTTCGAATTCATGCTTTAAATAGTTTAAAATTTGAATTTAATATATCTTTATTTTTGTTAGAATTTAGGATAATCTTTTAATTTAGTTTTAAATGGTTTAAAATGATAAAATTTCTAGATTATCCATAGTTGAAGTTTTGAATTTAATTTATCTCTTTTTTTTTTTTCTAATAGGATTAGAATAAAATATCCATGATTATCTTTTAATTTGTTTTAAAGGGTTTAAAATGATGGATTTTTAAGACTATCCAAGTGAATTATTTTGTAATAGGATTAAAAATATTTATGTTCATTAATCTAATAATTAATAGTTAATTAAAGATTAATGAATTTGAAATAAAAATTGACTATAAGGGAACTCTGTCTATGGAAGGTTCTGTCTAGACTGGGGTATTTAAGCTGACCGAAAGGGAACACCTCTAACTGGGAACCGACCTGAGAGTTAAATTAGTAAAATTTTATTTATTTTCACTAAGCATGCTCATAATGTGATTATTTTTTTAAAAAAAACGTAGTAATTCATATTAAAATCAATCTAACAACATAAGGGTTATGAAAGGTAGATTGAGGAACTTAGATAAATGAGATTAGCCTAATTTTTCTAAATAAGAGAAAACCCAATTTCAAAATAGTAACTGGGAGAAGGAAATGTATCAACATATCCTACGGTCTCCATCATTGGTTCACATCGTGAGATTCATGCTGGGCCTCGTGGCGTCTTTTAGACTGTCCCCCTACGGAAGATGTTTGCATGGGTCAATATCAGGGTGAACTCCTAAGAAGGATATGATTGTAGTTTTGTTTCCAATACTTGACCTACCCTACGACGACACTTGTTGAGATAAAACTATGGGATCTAAAATGATGGGTCACACTTACAAGGGGCTTATTAAGGTTGTTAATGATGTCCTTGACCAAACTAATGGTAACTAAATATTATAGGAATAAGAGTTATTCTGGTATAATACTTGGTTGAAATTGTCTTAGTTTAGTGAAAGAACACTTGACCTACCCTACGGCGGCACTTGTTCTAACTCACTAAAGTACCATAGCATTAAAATGATTTATAGGGTTTATTTTTCAAATTGTTTGATTTCTATGCTAAAATTGAATGGATAATTGTTTGCATGATGTTAAATTATATATTTTATATATTTCAATATTATGTCAGTTTCTCTCATAATTTTTAATTTTATTACTGATAAGTCAAAATTGAGAAATTTTATTACTTGGAAATGGAAAAGTAACATTAACACTATAATGGTAGTGTAAAAATTTGAATTTGTCTTTATTGAGAAATATTCTCAAAATCTGTTGCTAATGCTATTCGAATTGTTCGTGAAGCACATGATTAATGAATAAAAAATAAACGAGATAGCTTGTACGTATTCTCCTAATTGACATGTTAGATGTCAAATTTAGAAGATATAGAAACTGACAACAACATATGAGATGTTGAAGTCAACATAAGCTAAATTTAGAAAGTTGTCTAAATGATCTCAAAACTAAGTATTAGAAAAATCCAAGCAAAGAAACCAAATGATTGAAGTTATATAAAAGGAAATAGTTCCTAAATTAGCTGGACAGTCATAATAAGAGGAATTTTTGAAATACCTCTAGGAAGAAAAATATAAATGAAAGTAAATTTGATTTACTAGATTTTTGGTGGAATATAAATAATGCCACATAGATAGGCGATATAAGATCTACTATCAAGATTTATTCTTCATTACATTTAATTTGTAATTCTTGGAAAATCCTTAACATGTAGAATAGTTTCTACGAGTTAGCACCAGGAAGTTTATCTCAGTTAGTATAGTGGGAGACATTAAGATGTCGTTAAGTAAAAATTGTTACATAATGCTGAATATCGTATTTTTAGTAACCAGAAGAGAAATTCAATTTCTCGAACTTTATTACAAAAATGTTCATATAGTATGAATTACTTTGAAGTATGAAAGTTTATATTTTCAAAATTGTTTGAAAATACATTTAGCTGAAAATAAGAACAATTTGTATATGTTAAAAATGTTGGCATATACTATACTACAAAATACTGAGATATTTAGGATTATAGAATCCAAAATAGAAAGACATTGTTTTCTTCTAAAAGATGATACTTGACTTTGGCTGTTAAGGTTGATTAACAACAACTTGAATAGAATGAAAAGACTCGTAAGAGGTAATTCTCTAAAAAGTTAGTTAATTACTTTACCTGTCTGTAGATCTTGCATTTCATGCAAGATAATCATTTGGCCTTTATTAGATAGGGGCTAGAACGCCAAAGAATACTTTGGGCTTACACATTCTGACCCAAGTGGTCTGGTGAATGTAAATGTCAAATAAAGTCATGAATATTTCGTCACCCTAGTTGATGATCATTCAAGGTACAAGTATCTTTACCTAATACAACATAAGTCTAAATTTTTGAATGTTCAAGAAAATTAAGACTAAAGTTTAAAAATCGATTAGATAATTAAATCTATCAAGATATTATGATCAGATCATAATAGAAAGTACAGGAACCTTACGTACTAAAACTAATTGATAGAAAATGAGTTTTTATCCCAATTATCTTAATACCAAGTGCAATTTTGTGAAATTGTGCTACAAAAGGAGAAACATGATCTTGTTAGATATGGTCACATCAGTAATGAGTTACACATCATTGCCATACTCCGGTTAGGAAATGCAATAGAGATTGCATGGTGAACGTGATTCCCTCCAAAAGTGTCTAAGAGACAATTTTAAGACTATAGAAGAGTAGTAAAGCTGGTTTACAACACTTCACCATTTGGGAATGTTAAGCTCACATGCTGAAACGAGCTTAAAAAACTTATATATGTTCAAAGATAAGCCTAAGTGTAGACCACCCTTAAGGAGTATAAAATGGTCTTTTATGTAGTCCTAAAACGAATAAGGTTTTTGTATGACAAATATCATTTTACTTAAGACAAGTTTGTGGAGTTTTTCGTAAGCTAACCGATGACGTTGCTTTGTATGGACTAAAGCAAACATACTCCAGTTCCGCTCACATGCAGATGACGGAGCCGTTTGAGACAAAACCCGCATAGCTAGCTTCTGTACTGTAAGAGCACTTTTACCATACATGCTCCACCAATGGGCTGCACAAACACAAAAAAATAATAATAGATAAAAAATTAGTATTTTTACTTTAATTTAATTAGTAGTAGATGATCATAACTTTAAATGCTACTTACATGGTTGCAATTTGTCTCTTGATTTTATCGCACCTTGTTCTCCAAAACTCATTTTGGCATCTCTAAAATATATAAGCTGCATTAAAAGATTATGTATTAGGTAAATTTATATGAATTCAAATTTAGATAATTATCTATTGATTTCTTTTCTATAATTACCTCCATTCCAAAATCCTCGGCATTTGAGCAATCTGGAAATAATTTATAATATACTGTATGTACAGCCTCAATCAAATTGAAATTCATTCCAATACCATGATTGTATTGATATTTTGGATTCAAATAATGAGCTACAAATGATATCATATAACAATTTGGTTATTAATATTAGAAAATTCATAATTGATGTGATGTAGGGGTGTTCCTAGGTAGGGGTGTTCCCTTATGGTCAACTTAAATACCCCAACCTAGACAGAACTATCTTTAGAAAAAATTATTTAGCCAATTTGTTTATGCTCAGCTAATAGTAATCAACGAGAGTGAATAAAATTAACTAATTCAATTTCCAAATTAGTTCCCAGGTAGAGGTGTTTCCTTACGGTCACCTTAAATACCTCAACCTAGACAGAACTATCTCTAGAAGATAAATTATAGTCAATTTATTCAAATTTATTAGTCTAATAGCATAGTAAATACAATTAATGAAAATAAAAACACACTTAATTTTAATTTAATAATTAATTTTACCTGCAGCATGAAGAGGATGATAAAGTGTCTTGTCCTATCGAGTTTCAATTATTTGGTTGACCCAGCCTCTCCCTTTGATCTGGCTGATTCTAGATTTCAAATTTTCAACCAAGCTATAGATAACAGGCATTGTTGGAACAACTTCAGAGTCCACAATTCGAATAGCAGTGTACATTAGCTCAAAAATATTGACAATCTAGTGCCACCAGGTCGGACAATATCACCTTCACATATCTCGTGCATTTTACTGAGTAACCATCCATGATTATATATATAATTGGTCACCCCTCGTGCAGCTCTAATAATATTGTCTATTGAGGCCCTTTTACCTATATCCTCAAACATTAAATCTATGCAATGGGCCGCGCAAAGGGTCCAATAATATTAAAATTTTTCATTATCAATGCTCCATCTTTCTTGAAAGTAGAGCCATTGTCTGCCACAATTTGGACTACGTTCTCACTCCCTATCTCTCGTACGACATTCTTCAAGAGATTATAAATATATTTATGGTCTTTAACTTGTTTAGAAGCATCAACTGACCTTAAGAAGACAGTACCATCAGAATAGACAATAAAATTGATGATGGATAGTTTTGTTGGTCCTGTCCATCCATCAGACATGATCGTGCAGCCAAAAGTTTTCCACTTTTTTTTTTTCTGTTCCTGAACATATTTTTCCATATCTTCATACTCCATATCCAAATATTTATTGCGAGCTTCATACAGTGAGGGTACTTCAACTCCCATACCTACAAAATGAAAACTTATTTGAATTAGGATTTATGTCATTACAATTATATTACAAAAAACAAACATGCTTGAAAATAGTTAATAAGCACACTTATCAGCTTTTTGTATTCCCACAACCATATTTTTAAAATGATGCGACTTTAGTTTATTGGGTGCGATATTATCATAAATGAAAAAACGAGAGATTAGTTGTTCCACATTTTGTCTAATGGCTCCTCCTGACAACATATCCTTTAAATTTTTTTGTTTAGCCCCTTCAGACTTGTAGTATGAGCACTCCTTCATACTACTAGACCGTTGGAATTGACTAGAGCCTTGACCTCGCTCAAGTCCAGTTCGTCGCATATCTTCCTCCTCTTCGGCCGTCTTTCTTGAGTTATGTAGAACTTCACGTTACTATTTTCTTTTTGAGTAACTCATAGTCATATCAAAGATTTCAATATCCTCATCACTACTGTCATCAACTTGATGACCTTTTAGATTGGATTGTAAATCCTTTTGAATTTCTTTCATTTTTTTTGCTTCTCTCATTTCTTTCGTCTTCTTCATCTTCAGTTGTTCTACAATTTCTTTCTTCACCTCTGGTGGCACATTCAAACAGGGTTTGTGTTCTTTTTGGGATCATTTCCAGTTAAATGATGTTTGAATTTGGTGATGCCACCGCTTTTAATCACCAACTGGCAAAAATTGTATACAGTGCCAGATTTATTTCCATCCAATGGAATGCAATAAGCCTAAGCTGGATCTGAACATCCTCCTTCCATCTATGAAACCCAAAAATAATAATAAATATACAATCTATACGTTTTAAAAACTAATATAAAATTATCACCACTAACATAATATATTATTTACTTCACAAACATATAATTTCACAAACATTAAAAAAAAAAGATTGAATAAAAATGACTAGCCTCATTTCTAATTTAGTTCCCAGGTAGATGTTGGCTTTTTGGCTATTAATCTCAAATTAATTAATTTTAATTAATTAATTAATGTTTTGATGATAACAAACCTGATTTTTTATTAACAATTTTAGTGTTTTGAAGTACCCATAACGTAGAGCTCGGAATAACGATTCTAACGCATTTTGAATCATTCGAATCGGAGCTCAAACGAAGAAGTTATGGACAAAACAAAATTGAAGGGAAAATCCTACGTGGCGTGACACGTGGCATGTATGGATGATGTGGCAGATGACGTGGACGGTCAACGGTCAACATTGATGATGTGTCAGTGACGTGCGCGTCGACGTGGATGATGACGTGGCACTTCGAACAGTCATAATTGCTGACGTGGCGGATGACGTGGATGATGATATGGCAACACGTGGACCAATAGAAACACGACACGTGGCATATTTGATTTATAAAAATATATATATATATATATATATATATATATATATATATATATATATATATATATATATATTATATTATTATATATATTACCGTTGGTTTAAAAAAATATTTAAAAAAAATAATAATTCAAAATATTATTATTTTATTATTATAATATTATAATATTATAATATGATTTTATTAATATTTTAAATTATTTTATTTCAGCCAATCAGAAGCTGCCACGTGGCAGCCAACGACTATATTCCTCTTCCTCCCTCTATTTAAGGCTCGAAAAAATTTGAAAAAAAATGTGAAAAAATTCTGAAAAATACTACTTCTCTTGGAGAGCATTTCTAATATTTTTTTAGCAATTTTTGAGCTTCAATTTCTTTAATTTTCATAGCCACTTGAGGGCTTTTACTTGTAAGAAATTCTTTCTTACATAGTTGTGAGCTTTAATTTGTGTATCAACTCTTTGAGAGAGTTTCTTCATCTTGTTCTTCATCTTCCAATCCATTGTAAGAGTTTCTCTTGATCCCGAAAAAGAGAGGTTGTAACGGTTTGATCCTGAACCGGTGAAAGGATTGGGTTTGTTCTTGCTCCCGTAAAAGGAACGTGTAACGGTTGGACTCTGAGCCGTGGAAAGGGTCGTTCGTTGTTCTAGTGAAATACCCAAGAGGTGCTTGGGGAGTGGAGTAGGCCGGGTTGTGCCGAACCACTATAAAATTTCCGGTGTCAAATTTCTCTATCCCTATCTTATTTCATTTTTGCAATTAATTTGTTGTTATATTATATTGCATAAAATTAATTGTTCTTGTATGTCTATTTTGGTTGGTACAATTTTATCTTTACATATTATTTACCAATCTTGTTTTTAGAATTAAATAGGGTGTTTGAAATTGTTAGATTTAATTTCTTGTTTATTTTGTAGTGAACTTATTTGCATGATTTCTTGTTTAAATTAATTGTTGCAAAAGTTTGTTAATTTGTTTAATTGGGTCCACATTAGTAAAAAGTTTTATAAGTTCTTAATAAACCCTATTCACCCCCCCTTTAGGGTTGCCATACCGATCCTACAGTAGAGGTGTTCCCTTATGGTCAACTTAAATACCTCAGCCTAGACAGAACGGTGTGTTGGAGAATAAAGTATAGTCAATTTATTCAAATTACAATAAACTAGTATATAAATGAATTATTTAATTCATAAACAATATTATAACTAATAAGAAAATTATAAAATTAAGAAACAGAAGAACAATCACTTCAATATCAATCCATAATAATAACAATTATAACAAAAAGAAAAAAGATAGATTACACAATGAAGATAATCATAACAATTAAATAATGAACATAGATTAAACAAAAAATAATAACAATGATATAACAAATAATAATAATAAACAACCATTAACTAACGAAGATAGTTTAAATGAACTAAAAAATAATCTATATTATTAATAAAACAAAAGTTAAATAATAATATAAAGAGATAATAACCTTCAAAGTTGAAAACTTGAAAACTTAAAAGTAATGTAGATAGACTAAAAAGTAAATTAGAAACTAAAACTCCTAATTTAAGAAGGAAATTTGAGAGAATTAGAGGGAAATTGAGAGAATTGAAATTGGAGATTGAGAATTGGAGAGAATTGAGAATTGAAGATTGAGTTGTTGTGGTGACGAAGAAAGTGAAATAAAGTGGGTATTTATAGATGGTAAAAAAAATAAAAAAAAATAAAAAAGTACAAAAATAAAAATAAATAAAAATATTTTTTGTGATTTAAAATATGTTTGGGAAATTGAAAATTTTGATTTTGAAATTTGTAAAGTTTGATGGGATTTTGATGTGAAAGTTATAATTAAATCATATATGTATTTTGTTTAAAAAAATGAAGAAAAAAACACACAAAAGACAAAAGAGATATGTATTTTGTAATTTTTGTTTAAAATTTTAAATTACAAAAATAGAATTATAGAAATATGTAAAACTTTGGCTAAAATTGAGATTTGAGAATTGTATTGTATAAGTAAGACTTAAGAGTAATTTACTAATTTACTAATTGTATAAGTAAGTACTACTAAGATTAAGAAGACATAAGAGTTAATATTAATAATAGAGTGTGTTTGTATTTGTTTTGTTGTTTATATAATAAAAAAAAAATACAAAAACAAAAAACAAAAGGAAAAGAAGGAGAGAAGACATTTGAAGTTAAGTTGGAGTGTGTAAGTAATCTATCTATGCGTGCACAGAGTCCCATTCAGAAAATCAGAATTCACATTAAAAAAAAAACAACATTTAATCGACATGTCGTTGACACCTCGACATTTCGAGGTGTCGACAATATGTCGTCGAAAGGGGGGGAAAAACGAAATTCTCCCCCCCCCCAACGACATGTCGAGCCCCTCGACATGCCAAAATGTAGCTCAACATTTCGACATGTCGAGCGACATTTAATACACTGGTCGAAAGTACATGCTTATGTCAGTTGAGCTGTAATCACGTTGGCCAAAAATTAATTAATTATGTATGAATACCTGAGAATTAACTAATAATTTTTGAATTATTGGACTTCCACACATTAATAAATTTCATTATGTCCCTTGCTGGCTCATAATTTTTTTTTTTTTAGTTCAAGAAATGTGAGCTTAGGAATCGAATCTTTAACCTTAGGGAGGTATAATAGAACTTTATACATTGAGTCATGTTCAAATTAGTTCATAAAACTATTTATTGTGCATTTGAGTTGAAAGAAATTTTTTGAAATGGTTAACATTTGACTCTATGTAAGTGATAATTAGATCAATTATCATCATTATTATATGAAATGGTATGATGTTGGAGAATCATTTTTGGACATATTTACTCCAACTTAATTGATAATTAATTTTAATAATGCCATCAATATAACTTTTAAAATTTTGATTAATCAATTATACAATTTATTTTTCTCTTTACTAGCTATATTAGAATGTGGGATAGTTGAAAATCGTTTTTAAATTTATTTGTCTTCCAAAATTCTAAACATGCACAGAGTAATGATAGTTTATTGGTAAATTTCAAGTTTAGTTATTGAACATTCAAGTTCGTGTCTAACAGGACTCTAAATTTTAAAAAAAAATGTATAATAAATCTCTGAACTTTCAATTTTGTATATTATTGTCATTGAAATTAAAAAAAAAACTATCTAACAAGTCTCAAAAGTAAAATTTTCTGTCTAATATATCTTTGAACTTTCAAATTTTTTTAATCTAATAAATTTTAGCATATGCTACCTTTTCGGTTTTGCCTCGTGTTTCTAATTGTACCAATTACATCTTCAAGCATATGAAATTGTTGCAATATATTTATTCCATCACTAACAAAGTGTTACAATGGTAGAGTTAACTGGAGCAATTTTTACAGTTTGGAGGGCTAGATTGCTCAAATTGAAAGAATAATAAATGTGGTTTTTTTTGAGTTCAACAACATTTGGAGGTTGAGAAAATTTTAATCTTTAATCTCTTGGTCGAAGGTATATGCCAATTATTAGATTACATGGGGTTCCATCTCAAAACGAATTGGCAATGAGAGAAATTGCTCATGTATTTTATAAATTGTGAGGTCCCTCTTCATTTTTCAATGTGGGATCCTCAACATGCCTTAAGATGGTGCCTATTTGGGTTTACCATTCTTGGGTCGGATCTCAATTTTTTGGATCGAATACCCATTTGGGCTTCATGGGCTCTAATACCATGTTAAATCACCAATCAACCCAAAAACTTATACCATGTTAAATCACCAATCAACCCAAAAGCTTTAAGCTTTGGGTTGATTGGTGATTTAACATGGTATTAGAGCAGAGCAGGAGGTCCTGTATTCGAACCCCTATAAAGTTGTTTCCTTCCCAATTAATATTGATTTCCACTTGTTGGACTTTTCATAAATTTCCAAGCCCACAAGTAAGGGGTAGTGTTAAAGTGTTGATATATAATCAAATTTACCATAATTCATAAGCTTAAGCTTTTGAATTGATTGTTAATTTAACACCAATTACCACTGAGCTATGCTCACTTTGACTATTATTGGGTATAATCATGACAATTCTTATAATCTAAAAAGGTGGTTTTTACAATTTCATCTTAAACTTCCCGTTTAAAAACCCACATTAAAGTAGAAGGATTCCCTTTTTACTGTGAACGAAAAATTGAGTTCAAATTTTGGCTCTATATTTAATGGACAAGATCAATAAGTTAATAAATATAAGAGGCAAAAAGTTGCTCAAATTTGCTATCAATTTTGCTAGTAAGCAAATCAGTAGAAGTAATTGCCAAAGTGAGCATAGCTCAACAATAGTTGGCATGTATCTTTTTCTTTGAGGTCAAAAGTTCAAATCTCCATACTCCACATTTGTTGTACTAAAAAAAATCAACTAGGTTATTCCCAATAGTAGTTATTTTTTTCTTTCATACTTCAGATAAAGGCATTTTTATCCTTTCAATAGTAGTTATTTTTTTCTTTCATAGTCATGTGCAAGGAATTAATTGGGCCAACTCAATTCCCTTTCTCACCCTCAGCATGAGGCCAAGGCCAAAGAGGCCTACCTCTTCAAGGGGGCATGCGTGGCTTACATGCCCCCAGCCCATGATACCCTCAGTTAGTCTAGTTTCACCATCTAGAGTCCAAATCGAATAAGGAATGAGGGATTTCTAGCTAGGTTATTCACCATATGAATACACTGTTATAACATGATTGAAGGTAAGCTCTTCTTGATACTCTAAACCCCTACACTCAATTTTTTTGATCTAATTTAAGCATAGGAGCATATGTAGCAAGCACCACACCGGTGTGTAAATCTTTCTCTTTTGCAGGCCATATCTTCCCTTGAAAATACAAATTTAACATTGGTGTACGTGAAGGTCAAGTGAGACTTTCTCCTGTCTAGAATTTGGCACCAACAACGTGCAAGGCACAAGGCAAACGATCTTGTGTATATATGTAATACCCTATTGATCAATGCTACACGCAAGTGCACACGATCGAAGTAATAAGAAACTGGAAGTAATCTAGAGTATTGATAATTCTCATTTATGAGGATTATTTAACCCTAAAACTAAGTTGTTCTTGCCATTTTTGCATGCTTTATTGATTACCGAGCAAGCTAAAGATAGTGTTTATAAGATGAATTCATGTACGCTTGTTGGAATAGGGTAAAAGAAGAATTAAGTTGAAAGGATAGAAGAAAGTCGGCTAAAATGGTGGTTTTTGTGCAGATTTGAAGAAATGAAGAAAATTGCAAATGAAATGCAATTGCATTCCCTTGGGAAGGCAATGTTGTGAACAAGAGGGAAATTGCAATTGATATGCAATTGCATTTTATGGAATTTTCAATTATGGCAAAAATCACGGGAAATCACCTCAATTAATGGAAATTACTTGATTTATGGGAGAATTTACAGCCAAATCTCGTGCTCAATCATTTACCGACGAATTAAGGAGCCCAAGATGGAAGAAGAAGCCTCGGAATCTCTATAAAAGGGAGGAAGAACGAAGAAGAAAGGACCAATTTTTCATACTCTGTTTTTCGGATTATATACTCTGTTTTCTATTTTGGACAACAACTTTATTTTTCGTTTTCTATCTTTCTTTCAGTAGTTTAGGTTTGTTTAGCTCTGTAATTCCGAGGTTGATCCCTCCTCAACGAGAGTTCGAGGAGGTGAAGATCCAACAACCTTCGATGGTGTTCGTGGATTGATCAATACAAGGAAAAATACATTGGCACGATACTCTGTTTTGTTTAATTTTCTGCACGTAGGTGTTGTTCGATCTCTTCAATTTTTGTCAAATTTTGAGTCATAGAATCAGTTTTGATTAAATTTTATTTCCCTACATGCTGAATGAATTGTGAATTCTAAATTTCTTCACCCATTTATAAAGGTTTATTAACTTCTGGAATTATTTTTCTCCACAAGGTTTCTGATTTCCAGCAGCTTCATGAACGAAAATTCTGATGTAAATTCAGCATGGTATTTAACTCCCTTCAAGGTGACTTAAGATTTTAGATTAATTAGATATTTTGGTTTTCCTTAAGAAATTTCAAATCAGTGCTTTAAAGTTATTTCCATTATTTAGTTTTATTAATTAGGAATCTTATGGCAAGTAAATTTTGGTTTTTCATTCTTTCCATAATGAGCTAAATTTTCTTAGGGGTTCAAGTTGGTGAAAGCCCTAAGGAAAAATGTAAAAGCTCTAAAGCATGATCAATCTAGCTAGCATGTGAACTTTGTTTGCTTTTGTTGAATTTAGAATTGGGTAAACCTAGTCGGCCAACTAGTGATTGCTTGTCCAGCTTGAACGTAATATCGAAAGAGTTAAGGGAAAGCCGATGTCACAAAAGCAATGGAGGAAAAGGCTTAGAAATAAGCTCTGAACATCGACCCTAGACATAGGGCGAGACTCCAAAACCACTAGAGTTGTGTGCGAAAGTATCTAAGTTAGATTAGCCATAGACATATAGGTTTAATCACTTAGTCTCCTAAAGATTTTGAATCAAAATTGAATAGGAGTTGAACTCGGTTTACTTAGTTTTCACATGTTTAGTCAAGATTGCAATTGCATTTTGAATAGCATTTTTTCAAAGGTGTTTGAATAACTTGAATCCCTATTTTAACTCATTGATTTTTCACTCACTCTTGTTAACAAACCAAATCCTTATATTTTTACATCTTCGGTTACCACAATTGCATTTTGTGAACAAATTTTGTGTTGTCTCAGTAGATTTTGTTAAAACTCGTTCCCTTGGGTACGATACTCTGGAATACTCCAGTTTTTATTACTTCTATCACGTGCACTTGCGTGTTGTAGCGAAAAGCACCGATCAAGTATCGTACCCAAGGGAACGAGTTTTAATAAAATTTATTACGATGACACAAACTTGTTGACAAATTGCAACTAAAGTAATTGTGGATATAAAAAGATTTGTGAGGTATTTTGGCTAAAGAAAAAACTATTTGAAAATCAATGGAAATGGAAAAGGGATTCAAGATGCTAGTGCCCATTTGGAAAGAAAATGCAACAAGAAAGTAATTGCAATCGTAGCTAACACAAAAAACTAAGAAAATTGAATTCAACTTCTATTCGACCTTCTATGAAGTATCTTTAGGAGGTGAAATGATTAAACTTATATTTCTATGACTAATCAAACTTAGATATATCAGCACACAACTCTAGTGGTTTTGGAGTTTTGCCCTAATACTAGGGTCGATGTTCAGGACTTATGTCTAAGTCTTTTCCTCCATTGCTTTTGCGACATCTGCATTCCCTTAACCCTTTCGGTATTAAGTTCAAGCTTTACAAGTAACATTAGTTGGTCGACTAGGTTTACCCAACATCGAACTTATCAAAAGCAAACAGAATTCAAGTGTTAGCTATATTGTTTTTTCTATCGAGTTTTACATCTTTTCTCTAGGGCATTCACAAATTTGAATCCCTAAGAAAATTTAGCTCTTCATAATAAAACTAACAAAAAACAGTAAGATTAAACTAAATGAATTCATTGATATGAAAGAGAATTGAAGATAACTTAAAGAGCTCTTACAAATTACACTTGTATAAAAGAAAATTGCTTTGCCGAAGGAATGTTCTGGACTCAAAAATCAAAAGAATTTCTATCTTTAAAAAAATGCTAAAAGGAGAATTACAGAACAATAGCTAACTTCAATGTTAAAGACAAACAAAATTACAAAACTTGGAGAAATAAAATAGAAATACGATTACACTAAAAACTCGTTGCTCTCGGCTTAATCGAATAAGAAATTGTTCTTAACCACCATCAACTTTCGTTGGGATGAGATTAATGCAGAGTTTAGGAACTGAATTGTAAAAGAAAAATACAGTAGCAACTAACGAAAATGAAACAAAATTATTTTCCCCAAAAACAAGCTCTCTTCTTCACGACTTCTTCTCCAAAATTTATAGAGACTTCATGTTAGGATTTCCTTCTTGGTTGATGGCCAAATATAGCTAAGAATTCTGCTGATTTCGTGGGTATATTTCTGCTCGAAATCCCTTGATTTGCGTTTTTCCTTAATTTTCAGATTTGTCAAACTGCAATTGCAATTCTGTTTCATTCTGCAAAAACCTGCACCAAAGTATTAAGTAAGTTTTGGCTTTTCTTCTTCTTTTGTTCTCTTTTCTTAACTTGTTTCTTCCAACAATAATTTAACTAACTTCAACCATTCTCTTGCCCTTTTATCAAATAATATTAATAAAACCACAAACATAACCAAGTTTACAGGCCAAATAATCCTCATGAATGAGAATTATCACCTATACATAGCTCCACATTGGTATGATATTGTCCACCTTGAGCATAAGCTCTCATGGTTTTGTTTTTTGTTTCACCCAAAAGCCCTCATACCAATGGAGATATTGTCCCTCACTTATATAGTCATGATCTTCCCCTTATCCAGCCAATGTAGGTCTTTGGTCGCATTCCCAACAATCCCAACAATCCTCCTTTCGAACAAAGAATCACCGAACCTCCCCTCAAATAGAAATCTTTATTCATTTAGCTCTTATCTAGGCCAACTCCTTTTCTTCAGAGCACAGGACCAGTTCGATAGAGCTCAACCACGGATCTCTACCATGACTGTGGCTTCGAGGCTCATTAACTTCTTTGTTCGACATCCGAGGATTCTATTGACACGACTAAGTTAGGGGCATGGCTATGATACCATTGTCCACCATGAGCATAAACTCTCATAACTTTGTTTTTTGTTTCACCCAAAAGGTCCATACCAATGGAGAAATTATCGCTCATATACTCAGGATTTTTCCCTTATCTAGTCAATGTGAGACTTTGATGGCATTCCTAACAATCTCAACAATATATATATATATATATATATATATATATATATATATATATGACTCTTGAGAATTTGAACGGTGTGCAAAAAAATTATATACAACTATTTACTTAATTTCACTGTAAATTTATCGAGTTAATATATATTCA
Organism: Trichosanthes truncata; assembly: GCA_033996785.1. Taxonomy (NCBI): domain Eukaryota; kingdom Viridiplantae; phylum Streptophyta; class Magnoliopsida; order Cucurbitales; family Cucurbitaceae; genus Trichosanthes; species Trichosanthes truncata. Next base: position 82,765,491 of record JAWPNB010000003.1, read on the forward strand.
CTTTAATTTCTTTTTTTTTTTTAATCAATAGTCTTTTCCTCTTATTTATTTGTTTAATCGTTGTCAAACTTTACACATCTAATTTACTCTTCTATAAATCCAGTAATTGATAAAGAGGATTGAAGAAGATGAAATATCCAAATACATAATGAATTAATAGTTTACGTAGTTTTATAATCCTCTTAAAGAGATTTTGCTACCCACTCAAAATTGATTTATTCATCCACCGGGGCGGGAACTTCCATGCTTGAAAACACACATCTCCGAAGTGCCTACGAAAAAAATATTTCAAATATTAGGCTTATTTTAAGATAACAATCTTTTTTTTTTTCTTTTTTGGTTAAAAAAGGACTTCAATGGTAAAGGGAGAGAAATTACCTATTTTTAATTGCTTCATATAACTTTGTCAATTATATTGGTCAGAAACTTGAAGTACGCATGTCTCCATCTCTTATAAAGTACAAGACTACCAAATATTTCCCAGAAACCAATTATAAATCCAAAAAAAAAATGCTAATAAGCAGATCTCGTATCATGAGTTTGTCTTCCTCTTCATATTCATTCACAAAATGAACATTATTATTATTGATGGTCGGTTCTTGAGTGGTTTCTTCGTCAAAGCATTTTTTCAGTGGATCTCCACAAAGATAAGGATTTCCTTCATATGAAGAATTTGGAAAGCCTTGAAGCTGAGTTCCCGTGGGAATTCTTCCCGAAAGGTTATTGTATGATAGGTCCAACATACTCAATCTCGATATTTCAGACAAACTAGATGGAATTGGATCGTACAAATGATTTCTTGACAGATCCAAAAAATCCAACTATTGAAGTTGGCCCATCACCATCGGAATTCGACCCGTTAATTCATTCCTTGAGAGATTCAAAGAAACCAAACCAACAAGCTTTGTGATTTCATTAGGAATTTCTCCCGTTAAACGATTGCAAGAAAGGTCAATACTCCTTTGAAATTTTAAATTCTCACCATGAAAGCGCATTTCTTGCCCTTTCCACATCATGACCAGATCTCTCAAGTATTCAGGAACAAAAGATGCATTCAATGTTTGTGTCAAGACATTAAAATTATAGACGCAAGTTGGTATGCTTCCAGAAATAGAATTGGATGAAATGTCCAATACTTCAATACTACTGAGGTTGCAAAGACTTGAAGGTAAGCTTCCATGAAAGTGATTTAACTTCAAACTCAAACGAACCAAATTTGGTAACCTCGATCCAATTCAAGATGGTACTGTTCCAGATAAATTGTTGCGCATTGCATTGAAGACTATCAAATTTGTAAATTTGAACTAAGGTGGAAACTCTCCAGCGAAATTATTTTTGCGCAAATTTAAGAATTTCAGTCTCGTGAGATTTCTCAAAGAACTTGGAATGTCTTCAGAAAAAGAATTATAGGACAAACTTAAAGATACTAAATTGGGCATATTGTCCCAACAATTGGGAAGTTGTCCAAATAATTTGTTGTTGCAAGTATCCAATAAATTTAAAGGGGAGTACGTGACTTCACACAAACGAGATATGTCAGAAAATTTATTAGTTGAAAGGTCAAGGTTTTGTGCTCCAAAAAGAAAGGGTGGAATTTGACCCTCAAATTCATTTAATCCCAAAATTATCACAGGCATAAGTTTGAACTTCAAGGGTACATTTGGGATTTCTCCCTTGATATCATTTTTGGAAAGATCAAGAAACATAAAGTTTGGAGATAAGTTATTCCAAGGACAGAGAAATTTTGAGTTTGAAGCCATCTAGGAAAAAGTGGGCCCAACGTGCAAGTTCTCAAAATTGTTGATTGCAATTGGAAAGGAGGAACCCAATTAGACTTGAAGTTTAAAGTCAATAAGTTTCCATCTAGATTCAAAACTTTTAAATTTATAAGCCTTGAGAAATGAACTTCAGAAACTTCACCGTCCAATGAATTTTGATGAAGACCTATATACTCCAAGTTAGATAATTGTCCCAAACTTTGAGGAATAGTTCCATTCAACATGTTGTTAGATAAATCTAATCCTTTCAAAGATGGAAACAAAGTGAAGTTTGGCAAGGATCCAAAGAATTTGTTTGACCCAATATATAAACCTTGTAATGAGTTAAGTACACATTGTGGAAAAATTTTAAGAAAATCAGATAGCAATCCTCCCCCATTATTGTCAGATAAATCTAAAAACTTCAAATTACAAGGATTTTTAAAGAACTTAGGAGAATGAAAATAAACTTTAGTGGAATGAAGATTAAGGGAGATAAGAGAAGTCATATTCCCAAGACCATCCATATTAAAACCTTGCAAATTGTTGTATGCAAGATCTAAATGAGTGAGACTATTATTAATGAAGTTGGTCAACCAAGAATAAATTGAGGAATTGAGATCATAATTGAGAGAGAGGTCCAATCTACCTAGAGTTCTAGAGAAATTGGTATTTGCATAAGGTGGTAGAATAGGTTGTGGAAGAGTGCAATTGCTTAAAGTCAAACTTTGTAAAAGAGGAAGTTTGTTCATGACACCTACCCAATCATTGGCATTATGAAGGTCTACCGAACTCAGGTCAAGATCTTTTAAAGAAGAAAGACATGAAAGCCATCTAAGATTATCATTTAACCAACCATTTGATCCAAGATCAAGAACCAACAATTTCGAAAGGTTTCCAAGATGGGGAGGAATGACACTTGCAAACTTGTTATGAGACAGGTTGAGATAATTTAAATTGATCAGAGAACCAATATCCTCAAGGGAAATTCGATCAAATTCATTGTAACCTAAGATCTAAGTAGTTGAGGTGTGACAACTGAGTCAAGGAAGAACCAACCTCACCCATCAAACGTTTATCATCCGAGCCATGAAGATCAAGCCTAATGATATGATGACCTGTATTGTTGCTACATCGAACACCTCTCCAATTGCAACAATCAATTATTGACTCGTGTTTTCCAAGAAGAGAGAATATCATATCTATCCATGAGTCCTTGCTTGAAAGATAAAAGGGCTTGTCTTTCACTCTCCATACATTTGATATTCTTTTGCATGGATAGATGGAATCCCAGAGCAAAATTTGCTGGCATGGAAAGTAAAAGGAAGAAATGGATGAAAGAAAAATACCAGGTTAGAGTGATTGATATCATTGTGGCTAATGGAATGGTAAATGATGCTCCAAACTCTTCAATTTATATTATAATTGAGATGGGGATTCAAACCAACTAGATCTTTTCCATTTCATGTTAATTGGAGGCCAAGGAAAAAAAAAACTATCAATCTCATTACAATGTACAATTAATTACTTTTCATATAAAATAATTGGTTGAAACTAATTATTTGATTTTCTTTATTAGGAATATGGATCTTATAATGTTATTACTATTGTTGTATAAAACGCACAAAATAATGATATTTATGTCTATATTTTAACTTAATTTTTTTAGTATTAGTTTTCTACTTTTTTTTAAAAAAAAATAATAAAAAAAACTAGTTTATTAACAATTTATTTGTTTTATAGTCAACTTTTTATTCTGTTAAAATCCTAATATAACTTGAAATTTTTTTAAAGAAAAAAACCAATATTCTTTGAATCTGAACCCTAAGATTTCGAAATTATTTTTGTTAGATAAAAAATCAAAACAAAGAAAATATCAATTTTGCAACCTTATTTACTAAAAATTTAAAATCAAACTATTTCATTCCACAGATGTCACCACCATCTAGACAAAGTCATTGATTTCTTTGCGATATATTATTATATCTTAATTGAAAACTATATATTTCTAATTTTGTTTTTTTGCACGGTATATATCTCGCTATCTAAAGTAGGTTTAAATATGGGTTAGCAAAGTCATGGAAGACTCTGTGCGAAAATACAATTAATTTTTTACACTTTTTTACACAAAAAATATTATTTTTGCTCGGGTATGGAATACATACCGAAATTCTACGATGGCTAGATAAAAAAAAATTATCCGTATATAAATGAGAGACAACATGGTATGAGATTTGTTGTCCTTAATCGCTTTCAAATTCTTCTTTTGAATATTTTATGCTCAAATTAGTGTATTCTCTTGATCTTTTAAATTAAAAAAATGTGAATTGAAATATTAATAATCCGACTTTTTTGAGAAAGTATTTTCAATTTAATAATTGGAGTGTTGGAATAACTTTTAATTTGTTAACCTAAACATATATTAACAACTAATACCTTAAATAATTAACCTTTCTTTCTTTTATGAGTTCAACTATGAGTGGAGGTGGCGGACTCAAACCTATGACCTCTTAATCGAGGGCACACACTTTATGGCAGTTGAGCTATGCTCAGTTTGGCTAATTAATCTTTCTTGCCAGTTGAGTTTGAATACTAAAAAAAAATCTAGTCACAATTTGAAAATTAGCTTACAATACTAAATATTTAAAAAAAAATTGGTTGCTTTTACAAGATAAATTATTTAACGAGACCGCTACAATGTAGCTGCTCTCTTTAAAACGTCAGATATAGATCTTAAATTTTGTCTCCCACTAATAACCACTAGATATAAAATCAAGGTACTTTCACGATTTCTGCCAGCTTGAGTTTACGTTTTTTCAATTCTTTACTTTGCAAGTGGTTGTGCATCTCTACATATTTTCATTCTTTTTTATTAGATCAACATGGGTTCCATCTCAAAATCAATTAACTATAAGAAGAGTAACTACTGTATCTTATTGATTGTGAGATCTATTCATCTTTCCGATGTGAGATTTTCAACATGCTCTGTTGATCGCACATCGGAAAGATGAGAAGAGACCTCACAATTTATAAGATAAATGGTCTACTCCTCTTATTGCCATTTGATTTTTAGATGGAACTCCATGTAATCTAATATGTTCCCTTAAAATGGTGCCTATTTGGGTTCATTATTTTTGGGTCGGATCCCAAATTTTAGATTGAATACTCTTTGGACTTCATGGTCTTCGATACCATATTAGATAAACATGAAGTTTCGTTGGCTTTTTCGTTTTTTTTTTGTTGTTTTTTTTTTACAGACAGTTTCATTGGTTGAATTATTATGATACATCCATATTTAAGTAATAGGGTTAAGAATAAAATATATATATATATTAGAAAATCAAAACGAAAGTTCATAAATGTTCTTGAAACTTTTCGTATTCTAGAGATGGAATAGATACAAAAACAAAGTTGAAGAATAAAATTTGTAATTTAACGTATATTAAATAAATTTGTGGAATGAAACCAATTAATCACAGTAACATTTGAGAAACAAAAAGAAAAAAGTTCCATCCTTTAGTTTGAATAATTTCCTTCCAAACCAAAATGTGAGAAGGACACTGAAGGTGCTTCTCGAAGGCACAATCAAATACATTTATAAACCGAACCACAAATAATTTGCAGTATAAGTTGTCAGGGTCGATCACATGGTACTGAATTAATTAATTTTTAGATTATAGGTTTCTTATTTGACACGGACGGGGGGAAGTTAATCATAAAACACAAGATAGACAGAAGGACTAAAAAGAAGTAAAGATAGAGATCTCACCTCGCACACCGAATCGGGGGTAAACACGTAATTATGCAATTCATTTATCATTGAAACTAACCTAACATGCAATTTTTCAGTGTTTTAAGACCAACCGAACTCCTCGGGACACCGTAGGAGCCTCCCCTAATTAAACCAATTTACAAACACCTAATTGGTTCTAATTTAATTAATTAATTTCGCATGATCAATACCAAAGAACTAATTAAAAGCATTAAACAAAGAGGATAAGTCGAAACGAGTTAATTAATTAAGACTTGGTCGATCTAAATTAACTAAGCCCGCATTAACAATTCTAAGGGCTACCATGTACTTGTGATTACACAATTCTACTTATTCTAACCGGCGTGACAACTGGCCTATTTACTACTCAAATTAAGCTAGAGACCAAGGACAGCTACGAGTATATCTAGCATAGCTAAACAAAACTCTAAATTAATACGAGTTGTTAGTTCCATTAAAGAAGAGCAAGATAAGATTAATCACAAGAATTGCAAGTCATAAAACATGCTGGAAAGTAAAATTAATAACAAAATCTCACAACAAAATGCATAATTACCAAGTTTACATCCCGAACCGGCGTCGAAATCCTAGCAATCCATCAAACTGATGTTGCCCGACACCGAGATTTGATCTAAACTACCTAATCTATCCTAAACTACTGAAAAATAGAGAGGAAATAGCTTAAAAAAGGTGTCTTGACAGCTGCAAATTAGAGACAAATGACCCAGAGGACTAAAAAATCTATTTATAGAAATCGACAGAGCGTCTAGAGGCTCTGGACAACGTCGAGGGTGGCTACAAGGGACTTCTGATAGCGTCTAGACATTCTGGACAACATTTAGATGCTACCCAGTGCGCAACACTGGTCATTTTTGCTCTAACTCTTTACTCGGGTGTCCAAACGACCTCCGATTTGATGCATTGAAACCGTGATTTGACGTAGAATCTATCGGAACATTCCTTATGCTCAAATCCCTACAAAATGATCAATTAATTATATTAAAATCTCTAAACTAACATAATTTAATATAGGACTATGTTGGTCCTATCAGACACAATTACAATTTATAGAATTTCAATTTCTTAAAAGTGTAAATCCATGTTATTCCTTAAAAAAAAAAAAAAAAAATAGAAGTAAACATCCATGCTTATCTATACTTTGAATAAATTTTATGTTTCTTTTTAGTTCAACAATAAGTCGGGGTGGGAAACTCGAACTTCTGAACTCTTGGTTGAGGGCACACACTTTTTATATTAGTTGAGGTATGCTTGGTTTAACATATTTTAATGTTATTTTTTATTTTTATATATTATTATTATTATTATTATTTAATCCTTCATTTTTCCAACATAAAAAAAAAAAATCCTATTTTTGAAGACTAAATTTGTATGGATCCCACCAATAATTTCATTTCAAAACTTTTACTACCATAAAAGAGAAGAAATTTTTTTTATTCTCATTTCTAATTCCCATCACCTCATTTCAAAAAAGTTATTATCACAAAAAAAATTTGTTTAAAAAAAAAAAGAAAAATCACAAAAATTGTGTATTTAGATTTTTTTTTTTTGAAGAATTTATTTTTCAATCCGACCATTTAAAAATGTGGTGATATTATAAAATACTTAGTTTTGATATTCATGCAGAACTTAAAAAAAAAAAAGTTTTGATATTGCAATGAAGTCTTACCTATAGTATCTAAACTCTTAATTGATTACGATAATATAAGCCTTAAGGGGCTATTTGGAACGTGAGTTATAATAGTCTGTGGAGTACTCTGCACACCAAACACAGACTATAACCTAGACTAAATAACTCTGCATCCTAAACACAGATTATATAACTCCATAGACTAGCTATTATAACTCATAGACTACTATAATTCAGAATATTATAACCCACTTAGCACACCAAATAGTCCCTAATGAGCTTTTTGGGGCGTGAGTTATAATAACATGTGTTATAATAACCTGTGGAGTACTCTGTATCTCAAACACAGACTATTATAACCCCAGACTAAATAATTCTGCATTTTAAGCAATATTATATAATTTCACAGACTATTATAACCCATAAACTATTATAATCCATGTTATTATAATCCATTTCGCGCCCCAAACAACCCCTAAGTGACTAATACTTTGGTTAGCTAGACCTAAGTTGTTGTATTTTAATAAAGTAATCAACATATACTTGCGAATGTATGGATCAATTGTGAATGTATGGATCAATTGTATTGTAATTTTACCTTTGCAAAAAAAAAAAAAAACTGTATTGTAATTTTTCTTTTGTTTTGATTTGAATACGATAATGTGTATACATGTATAAAGAAATTGAAAAGAATGTTAAATTTTAAATTAGACGGTTTAGAAATTGGTGATATGAAATTATCATTTAAACAGAGAATGATTTATTTTCCTTTACACTGACATATTTTGATTCTTTTCACATATATTTTCTTCAAAATAAATTTTGTCATGAATAGGACTTTTTTTGGATAATGTAATATCTTTTTTTTTTTGTTTAGGTCAAGAAATTGATAAAAAAAAAAAAAAAAATCAAACTACCAACCTTAAAGAAGGTAGGTCTGTATTTAAATTAGCAATAATGAAATATCTTATGAACTTTCAAACTTTTTAAAAAAAAAATTATCTTTTTTTAAGAACTTAAATGAATGAAATTAATTCTATATAAGTTATAACATATATGATTATGTCGTGGTTCACTTTTCAATTTGTGACCAATCTAGTCAACTTACAAGTTTGAATATAAAAATCAACCAAAAAATTAATCACACTAGAAAAGTTTTCACATGGTTTGATTTATTCCTTTACCTATTGTGTCCTACTTGACAATTATAAATGAAGACTAGTTAAGTTTTAAATTTTGTTCTTACATATATATTTGTGTGAATTTCAAGTCATTACAATGGAGCTCAATTTTCATGTAAAAGTCATATGATGTTTTTCAAAGAAATTGATTTGAAAAAAAAAAAATTAACAAGAAGAAAAGTTTGACAAAATTTTCTACAATTTTGAAAATTTTGTAGAAACTTTCAACAACTTTTTTTTTTTTAAACAAGACAATATTTTTATAACAAACAAATTAAAGAATAACGATTTTTAATGACAAAATAGAAGAAAAGTTTGACGAAAATGATAAATTACTTTTAACAAATTGAAAAGGAATAATAATAGTTTGAAGAATGAATTAGTACCAGTGGCAGATCCAGAAATTTATGTGAGAGGGGGCTTAATATATTTTGATATTAATACTAATTCAAAATTTTATGTCAGGGTTTTTTTGTTTAAAAAAAAAAAGAATTTCATGATTGATATTTTTTTTTATATAAATATATATAAAAGATGAAACTTGAAATAATAATTATAGCTTTTTTTTATAATAGTTAGTTTCTTATAGAATTATTTATTTAAAAATAATTTACTAACCTTTCAAAATATATTTTTTAATATTTTATATTTTGTAAATTGTAAATACTTTATAGGAAGATTTTTTTTTTTAAAAAAAAAAGGTGACTTACCACTCAAATATATAAGAAATAAAGATTTAAATGATTTATTTTAGATTAAAAGTGTAATTTTCTATATATTTTTAAATCAATGAAAATAATTCCTCTTATAAATATAAGTTTAAAACACCATTTTGTCTCCGTACTTTAGGTTTCATTCTATTTTTGTCATTGTACTTTCAATAGAGCTTAAAATTGGTCTCTATCATTAGACACAATGCGAATATATTTCTAAAATTTATGAAATGAATGTTAATAGAGACTAATTTTTTTAAAAAAAGTTAACAGTAAACTAACAATAGAGACCAATTTTAAATTTTATTAAGAGTATAAAGACTAAAATTGGATATTTGAAAATAGAGACCAATTTTAAATTTTATTAAGAGTATAAAGACTAAAATTGGACATTTGAAAGTACATAAACTAACATGGAATGAAATCCAAAGTACACAGATCTTTTTTTTGTTTTGAAATAAAAGTGTCCAAATTGTACCAGCAGAATTAAAATTCACAAACAAAATTTGCGTTATGCAAGGGTCGAACTCAGGCGCTAGAAGGCTCTCTCACACCACTGAGACAACAAAGCTCTTTGATAATTAGTGTGAATTATAATATACTAATAAAATATTTTATAAAGTTCAGGGAGGCCCCAAACCTACTGTAGATCCGTCGGTGATTAGTAATATCACTATGACAGTCATAATTGTATATATATTTTTGAAAAGACAGATTTTTTTTTATTATTATTTTTATTTTTTGAGTTCTTGCAAAGACACTGATTGCTTTTGATTATCGTGCTGGATGGAAATCCATAGTAATCAACTAAGGATAGAAAGGTCAAAGTCTTTGCAAGACTTCTACGCCTCGTTTAGGTACCTCAACATCTAACTAATGGGTTAAAGAATTTGTCATGAGAATCATTTTTTTTTTTCAGACATTTTGACTCTGTTGTGAATTTATTTTATTTTTTGTTCATATATTGATTTTATTCTTATAGTATTTTCTCGTTTTTAACTTTACTAGTTGTATACTATGTGTGGTGCACGTAGTTTATCAAGTTGAGCTATTAAAGCATATATTTTCCTCTTTTCTTTTATTTAACTCTCTTACCCATTTGTAATTTGGCATACTTTTAAAAGATTTTGTAATATTAGAAGGAAGGAGATGATAGATAATTTCGAATGAAAATATAGTGTATATAGTCTACAATAAATGAAAAAGTATTGAATTGTAATAATAAAAAAAGTTCATTATCTCATAATCCAAATATCATTAATTATCGAACTTTTATAATACTTTTATTTTCCTTATTTTCCTTTTCAACCTATTGTTCATTCTTCCTTCAAACTTTCAAGATTGTTGAAGGAAAAAATGAGAGACAAACTTAAAAACATTGAGAAATTTAAACAAAATATATATGAAAAATTATCATAAACCAAATTTAGAAGTCTCCCTAATTAGGAGGCAATCCAACTTAATTTCTCACTAGTCAATCTATGACCCTTGGAGTCCATTACTCACGACAACCATAGACAATCGTTGTTGAAATCTCTCTCTCAATCTTTTCTATGTCTCAAATTATCGTTCCATTCCATTTATACTTTATCCCTTGTAATACCAAAACCCAATCCAATGTCTCTTCATATTTCTAACATTTTAAATACTAACCTTTACACTTATCAAAATTTAGAATTAATTAGTATGTTAAATCAATTATTAATAATTAATTTTTTATATTTTAAAAAATATATTTTTTTAGATAGTATAATACATATTAAAAATTACAAAAAAATAAAATATAAGAACTAGAGTGAGAAAATTATGGTTGTGCAATAAAAGAGAATAAACTCTTCAAATAATTTATAATGGAAAATTAATAAAAAAAAATTAATGTTTGTTTCTAATTTTATTTATTAAAATAGCAATTATTAAAAAGGGACAAAATTAAAAAATTACAAATTTAATAGTAAAGGAGTAAACTGTGAAAAAGATTGTCTTGACAAAATGATTTAAAAAGAATCCAAAGAGATTTTGGTATATAAAGTTAATTTAAGATTTAAAAATTAAAATTTTGAAAACGTGTATCTAAAATGATTTATTTCAATTTATTTTTAATGATATTTTAGCTTCAAATATTTTATTTGATTTTAAAACCAATTCTTTTAATTCTAAATTTTGATTTTTTAAAATTATTTTCAGCATCTTTTAAATTAAAAATATTTGACTTGGTCTCGTGAGAATTCAATTATTAAATTAAATTCAAATAAAGTAAGTACAGATATAGAAAAACAAAAAAAAAATGTTATTGTGAATATAAGTACACAAATTTACAACTTTACAAAAATAGCAAAAAATTGACAAACAAATTATAATGAAAGCGCAAATATTACATACAAAATTTCTCTTTTATTGCCTTGATAGATAAGATTGTTTTATTCAATTTAAAAAATTAAATATCAAGATGATAAACACAAAACAAATTCTTATTTAAGCATAAAGTTTAACACTGATTAAACACAAAATCTTATTCTTCCCATCACACTCAACAACACCCAAAGATATATGAAAAATTTAGAAAATAATAGAAGAACACAATGAAGAGATCAGATTGATTTTTTTTTTTATGAAACAAAAAAACAAAAGAAAACGAAGGCAATAGTGATTGTTGATTATATCACTAAGAGAGAAAAATTACCTAAATTTAATTGGTCATGTTATAGGAAAATTGACCACATTCAATAGGCCTAGAAAGAAGCGATTATGGGCCAAACATCGGTCCCATGTTGCAGGCAATAACAAAGAGCCAAAAATTGAGGGAAGGGCCTAAGCGACCTAGCTAGACCAGCCGAGCCGACCAACCGTATTGGAGCATGGGCCCAAACTCGATACAGGTGCATCCCAAAACCCTAATTTCTCCTTATAAATAAAAGGATTTGGTTTGCCGTATAGGTATGCTCACTAACCCTAGCTCTTACCACATATAATGCCCCCAAATTTTAACTTAACTTAGGGAATATTACTAAACTTACAACCAATATACCCAAAAAATTTCGACAGCATAACGCTGTAACTACAAACTACCCAAATTTTTTTAAAAAACCTGTTAGACAAGAAAACAACACTTCTATAACAAGAAACAACACAACATTCTCCAAACTACAAGAATGAATAGAATCACATAAACTCTAAACATTCTTAATTCAGATAATACAACAGGAATAAAGTAAGTTTCTAACAACAAAGACTTTTATTTTATAACCTAAGTTCTACCAAAAGAACCTATATACATCTTCAAAAAACAAAGGAAAAAAACAATAAAGAATAGGAAGCAAAGCCTAACATAATATCTAATCAAATTCAACTAGAGTTCTATCTGTGCATTTCAAGAAAAACTCCTAAAAATCACAAATTCATCATCACCTATCTGCATCATGTCTCCTTGTATGTATCCTTGAGTTCGCAGTATTCATCATCATCTGTAAAATCTGGTGGTGGGTCAGTACATAACGCGTTCTGAGTAAGTAGCTCAAACTTAGTGAGCCACAAAACATCAAACAAAAATCATCATATTGTTCACACGCACTCAAACAGTCTAATCAAAAGTAATAACACAAGCCTCATGTTTCGCATACATAAGTATGTAAAATAAGCATAAGACTCACCCACACATGATTTCCTGCACCATGCTATGCAACTAACACATGAATTCTCGCATCATGCTATACAACTAACACATGAATTCTTATATCATGCCTTGCTCGCTCAATTTTACTTAACACTCATGTTTAGCCCTCACCAAAGTTCTCCAAGACTTACCTTTCGATAAGCATCGACCTCTAACCACTGTTTCTAGAGCCTCAACACTTCTCTACGGAGCTCGGCGTTCGATCCTTAACCAATGTTACCAAGGCCTCGAATTGTGCATCGCCCCTTGACCATTTGTACCCAAGGTGCACCGATGACTTAGCTAAGAAAGAAACGGCGTTCGGCTATGCGAAATTTTCTACTTCAAGGGTAGTTTTGAAACCTTTATGTTAAAGGTAATATGACATCTTTTGAAAGAATAGAGATATTTTTTAAGCAAAGGACAAAGTTGGGCATTTTTTATAATTTAACCAATATAAAACTTAAAATCACTCCTCAAATTTCAAATCATAAGATTTAAAATCATTTTTTAACTCCCATAATTCCAATCAATGGGTTAAGCCTAACCAATTTGAAAATTCTGTTAACTCGCACGATCTATATAGGTTGAGCTAAGCAAGCATTGAGCTCATCAAGAAAAAATAATGAAGCTTTAACTTTTCTGAGTTTCTGCAAGAAAAATCATAACATGGGAATATGGCTTTTCTGCTAATTCACTTAGTACTTTTTCGACATGCTATTTATGTATTAATTAATTTTAAGTATGAACCACAAATAATATATAGTCAACATGTCATTAAACCATCCAAATTAAAAGTTAGACTCATTAAACATAAAATTGAAAATTAATATACTTATTATTAAATTTTTTTTTAATCAAAGTGATTTATGAAGGTCTAAATAAAATAGACATCATCACAAAAGTTTAGAAGCTTATTAGAAACTTCTAAAATACATTGATGAAATAGACATAACTTAAAAGTTGGGTAGACCAAACTTAGTTATAATTTAACCTATATTGTATATGTAAGTGGTGAAAAATTGTAAATGCCCCAGGCCCAGGATTTGGAATCCGGATTAAGCACTTGATGGCTCCGACATTCTCCTGCGACCTGGTCACGCTACCTACTTGTCTTGAGCTGCTTGCGAGAGTGAAGACTGTCCCCACAAAATAACACGAGTCATTTCAGCTTGGTTTGTCCTTACTCACATACTTTTTAGGAAAATTCCTAGGAGGTCACCCAACATAAGATTGCTCCAAGTCAAGCACGCTTAACTTTGAAGTTCCTATGATTGAACCACTGAAAAAGAAGGTGCACCTTGTTAGACAAGAAAACCACACTTCAACCAACCAAAGTAACTAAGCACAACCTCCACATCCCTGGCTACAATTCAGCACACCTAAACTCCTAGAATAGACTGAATTTCATCAACTCAAAACATACTTAATTCAAATAGATTAGCAGGAACATAAGGAAGTTTTAACAACTAGGACTTTCAGTTCGTAACTTAGTTCTACCAAAAGAACCTATCTATTCTTCAGAAACAATAAAGAATGGAAATTCCTATACCAAGGACCTATATAAAACAACTAGAAGAATATCTATGCAATTCAAAGAAAATCAATATTAAGAAAGCACGTAATACTAATGTTGTCCTTTCATCAGGTCTTCTCGTCTACATCACCAGTTTCGTAGAACTCTTTCTCACCTACAAAATCTTTCGGTTGGGAGGGGGGAGTCAGTGCAAAAGTACACAGTAAGCAGCTCACACCAGATGAGCAACCAAACATAAAAAAATAAACAACATGCTATACACACACACCCAAACATGCTTATTCAAAGTAAATTCACCAACATCATACCATGCATACACAAACAAGTAAACTATGCATAAGATTCGCTTAACACATGAATTCTCGCACCATGCTATGCCACTAATACATGAATTCTTGCACCATGCCATGCAATTAACACATGAATTCTCGCATCATGCCATGCTTGCTTGGTTCTACTCAACACTCATGTTTAGCCCTCACCAAAGCTCTACTCGACCCTTGACCACACCGACCCTTGACCATTTGTACCCAAGGTGCACCGATGACTTAGCAATGCATTACCCCTTTCCTAGGCACCCAACACATGCTTTTTAGACTCATCACACCGACCCTTGACCATTTGTACCCAAGGCCTCGATGATCATCTTATTCCAATGGTGACAATACCATCCCTCGACCATTTGTACTCGAGGTGAACTGGTACTCACCCTATAATCCTTAGTAAACTCACAAGGTCCGCTGACCTCCTCACAGCCTCACCACATGCATGTTACCTAAGCATGTTACTAAACCATGTCTCATGCCAAACAACATATGCTCATACATACTTTCAAGCTCAATTAATCAACATGCTAACATCATGTAAACTTCACAAATTCGCATCTAAACATGCTCATCAAAAGGTACAACAAAGCACATAATATATATAGCGCGCACAAATCAAATAAGAAACATGGAACATGATGCACACAATTAAATAGACCCACCAAGTAGAAACTACTTACCTAAAACGCTTCTAAAATTATTCAAATAGCCCAATGAGGTACCTAAACAAGAATGATAAGATTTAGAGACTATACTTAGAGATTAGAACTCAATTCGAAATTCTTATTCAATTCCTAAAGGTTATTCAAGGGGATATATCAACTAAACTTACCCAAATGCCAACCTTAAATCCTATTCAAATAGCCCAAAACTAATTCGAACCTAAAGTAGAAGAGTTGCAATAGTTATAAGAAGATTTCAAATACTTGGTTGAATTCGAAAAGAAAATACAACAAGCCTTTACCCACTAAAACTTACCAAAAGACTTAGGTAACTGTTGGAATGTGTTCGTTAGTGTTCTGCTACAAACAGAGGGTACCCAAATGTTAAGAACTCATCCAAAGTGCTTTATTTGAGACTGAAAGAGTCTAAACAAGGTCTTACCACTTATAACTCACTCAAATAGATCTGAACCAACTTAATCTAGTTCGAAAGAGTCTAAAAGTGTGTTGAAACTTACCGAACTACACCAAATGAGCTCGAATACGTGCTGGGAGTGTTCGAATGAGATCGAATTGGTTTGAAACTACAAACAGAAGGCTCTCACGTATTAGAACCTAAGCTATAACACCTAAAGTGATTTGTGAAAAGTTTAGAATGCATTAAAACGTATCGAAAGAACCCTTATGCTTGTTGTTTGCTGTTCGAAGGTCTTCAAATTGATCATAAACTGAAGGTTCCTACATGTTAGAACTAGAGTTACAATACTTAGATGGGTTTGCGAAAGGTCTATAACATGTTAAAACTTACCGAACTACGCTTAAAGGATTGAGAAGCTTATTGGAACTTGCGGATCGACACCAACGGCCTCGAACACGTGCTAGTCGGCATACAAACGAACCTAAAATTGAGATCTAAAGACTTTTAAGGAATGGGTAACGTGAATCTAAAGTCGACTAGGCATGGGTGTGCGACGAACCATGTCGAATTGGAGAGGAATCGCACGGTATAGCTCGAATTTGTTGGAAAAATGCTCCAAACTACAAAAAATCCACGAACCCTCAGCCATGACACTAGGATCTGCAAGTTGCGTTTCCTTCTGCGTGGCACGTGGGAGCTTGGCAGGAGATGGGTACAAATGGAGAGGGAAGAGAGAGATGTCGCTCGTGTGGTTGGTGGTCGCTGGAGAAGGCTGGTCGAAGTTGGGGTGTGCAGCCGAACAAGAAGGAAACAAGGAGGGTTTCGGCTTCCTTACGTGAGAGAGAAGAAGGAGAACATGAAGAAGAGGGAAAACAAATGGTGTATATGTATTTTTTTAATTCCCTTTTCCTATTCCTTTAATGAAATTACCTTTAATTGAATAACTCTTCAAATGCAAAAATATCCAATAACAAAATACAAAAGGAGAAAATCTTTGGATCTTCTTTATTTTTTTTCCAAATTTTTATCTCTATTCCAATCTTGAAACTCCAAATAAAGTACCAAAGATTTTGGATTAAAAAGAGATTTGAGTTTCTTGCTGAACTTGAGAATAAAATCTAAAATTAAATTCTCAAACTTTGGAATTAAAGATTTAAGAAAATCTCTTTTTTCCAAAACTCTAGAAATTTAATTTTCCAAATTAAAACTCTAACGAATAGATCTGATTACTCTAAAATAGCAATTTATAATGCGGAGCGTTACAAAAAAATCCATACTTCACCAAATCAAATGGTGTGAAATTAGCAAATAAATGAGATGAGGACTAAATTTGCAACAAAATGGAAGTGGGAGGTTTAATTTGCATGAATTGTTATACACACATACTAGCGTATCTCATTTACACTCTTCAATCTTATTTTTATTTAGGTGAGTTTGGTATATCTTCCAATTTAAAGACATTTTTTAAAAGAATATTTTTTCTTGAGACACATTTTATAATGTTCCTTTTATATGTTTGGATATAATTGTTTAAAAAGTAATTTTAATCACAAGTTTGTTTGGTTGTACTACATCTAAAAATGATTCTATAGATCATATCAAATTACCATAAAGTGATTCTAAAACAAATTTCGATCTCCTACTTTAGAATCATCAACATTAAAGGATTTTAAAAAAAATTATTTTAATCCAATTTAAATATTTCAAAAGTGATTTTTATTCATTACAATAAACACTCAAGATCTTTTTAAGAAAACGACCCTCCAAAATCATTAATGCAAACAAACACTTAATTGATTAAATTACTATTTCCCTTTTTATGTATTTGTATATACTAGTTGGATACCTCGTGCGTTGCACGTCTTTCATAACATTAAAAATAAAATATAATATAAAAGTTGAATGTAGGATCATACATATGAAAAATAAAGAATTACACTTCATTATTATTGTTTATTTTGGTTAGCATCATTTGATTACTCACTTAATTTTAAATTTTAATTTTAACTAAAAAATATATTTTTTTTTATTTTGATTTGAATCATTTGAAATTACACACTTAATTTCAAACTTTAATTTAAACCAAAATATCATTTTTTTCTTTTTTTTTTTTAAAAATTGTATTACCTAATAATTGAAAAAAAATCCGTTTTTGTTGAAAGAAGTTTTGAGGAGATCTATTAGTCAATTTATTTTTTTTTTTTACAAAAGTTTATTGAATCGAGAATATCTATGAATAAATTAATTTAAACAAAAATATTATTTTTATATCAATCTTTAAATATAATAAATTAAGAAATATTGAGTTTATTTTTTATCATAAAATTGCAAGATAGAGAATCTCCCATCAAATAAAATAATTTTTATAATTTGAATATTAATTGTTACCATAATGTTGGAAATTGCAATGACAATATATTTTTAATAACTATTAGTAATTATATTTGAATATAATTCAATTACATAAATATGAAAAAAATACAAAATTGTGATTAGACTTTTATAAATCCTAACCTAGGAAACTCCTATTTATCAAAAAAAATAATAATAATAATAAAGAAAAAAAAACAACAAAAAATAAAAAATAAAAAATAAAATGATACAATTACGTCAAATTGTCTATGTTTTCTATTTCGACTTGTACCTTAACGAACTAGAGTTGCAATTTTTTCTTCTGCACCCTCTTCAAGGATCAGTAGATGAATTAGTGTGTATTTACAAATTTGGGAAGAGAAAAAGAAAACTATAGAAGTAGTAATTTACATTAAACCAATCTTCTTGCCATTTGCAAAAAAAAAAAAGAAAAAATACAGAAGTATCATATAAGCAGTAAATTACATTAACCACTCTCCTTCTCAGCCATTTGACAAGAAAAACTACAAAAGCACGTAAAAAATAGTAAATTACATTAAATCTCTCTATCTGAATTTTGCAAAAACAATTGGAGGGAATTCACTTGTCGACCTCTAACATCATAATGAAGTCTCTCCAATAATAAATTGCTTGAACCTTGAGAATTGAAAAATTAGACATGTTGAAAAGAAATATTAGACTTATATAGCCATCAAATGAAATAGGAGAAATCAAAATTTCTTTCCTACATAGTTTTTGGAATCATTCTAGAAGATAGGGAAGAATTCAATTGTGGTGCCACTATATATAGATAGTATATGATGTTTAATTTATTCAAATATGCAGATATGATATGGTCGATATGAATAGATTCGTGATATTAATCAATTTGTCTACAAATATAGTATTTTCCTTTTTTATTTTTTTAATAAATTGTGATATATTTTTTTAGAGATGGGTGGAAATTATTTTGTTAATCACCATTTAAAATCACCATTTAATATATGGGTAAAATATGAGTAGAGATTTTAAAACATTTAAATCAAATTTTATGTAATACAATTTTTAATTTTTTTTAACTCACCATTTATTAATTGATTTGTGCATACAAATTTAATATTTTATTTTTATTTTTTTAATAAACCGTGATATGTGTAGTTTTATCTTATCTTTTAATTTTAATTTTAATATTTTTAAATATGAATTAAAAAGTTTTGAATATTAATTTATAAAAAAAAGCAATATAATTAGAGATATGTAGAGATTAGATTTAAATATTAATTTATTAAAAACAATATTATCTTGTAATCTTTATTCTAAATATGAATTTAAGAAATTTTAAATAGTCATTTACGAATATTCATTTAAAAATTAGAGATCCATAGAGATTTTAGGATCTTTATTCAAATTGAGGACAAAATTGAAAATCTTTCAATTAAGAATGACATAATGAGAAGTCTTCAAATTAAGAAGGGCCAAAAATGGAAATAAAAAATTTCTCCCCTCAAGCAACATTTATATAGTATAGATATGACTTTTGAGAATTTGATCGTATGTGCAAAAAAATTATATACTACTATTTACTTAATTTCACTGTAAATTTATCGACTTAATATATATTCACTTTAATTTCTATTTTTTTTAATCAATAGTCTTTTCCTCTTATTTATTTGTTATTCGTTGTCAAACTTTATACACATCTAATTTACTCTTCTATAGCCAAAGAGAGCATAGCTCAATTGGCATATTGAATGTGTTAACGACCACGAGGTCTGTGGTTCGAATCCCCACAACCCCTATTGTACTAAAAAAAAAAAAAAAATTACTCTTCTATAAATCCATTAATTGATCAAGAGGATTGAAGAAGTTAAAATATCCAAATGCATAATGAATTAATAGTTTACATAGTTTTATAATCCTCTTAACGAGATTTTGCTACCCACTCAAAATTGATTTATTCATCCACCGGGAACTTCCATGCTTGAAAACACATATCTCCGAAGTGCCTACGAAAAAAAAAAATTTCAAATATTAGGCTTATTTTAATGTAACAATGTTAAAAATGGACTTCAATGGTAAAGGGAGAGAAATTACCTATTTTTAATTGCTTCACATAACTTTGTCAATTATATTGGTTAGAAACTTGAAGTATGCATGTCTCCATCTCTTATGAAGTACAAGGCTACCAAATATTCCCCAGAAACCAATTATAAATCCAAAAGAAATGCTAATAAGCAGATCTCGTATCATGAGTTTGTCTTCCTCTTCATATTCATTCACAAAATGAACATTATTATTATTGATTGTCGGTTCTTGAGTGGTTTCTTCATCAAAGCATTTTTTCAGTAGATCTCCACAAAGATAAGGATTTCCTTCATAAGAAGAATTTGAAAAGCCTTGAAGCTGAGTTCCCGAGGGAATTCTTCCCGAAAGGTTATTGTATGATAGGTCCAACATACTCAATCTCGATATTTCAGACAAACTAGATGGAATTGGACCGTACAAATGATTTCTTGACAGATCCAGAAAATCCAACGATTGAAGTTGGCCCATATCCATCGAAATTTGACCCGTTAATTCATTCCTGGAGAGATTTAAAGAAACCAAACCCACAAGCATTGTGATTTCATTAGGAATTTCTCCTGTTAAATGATTGCAAGAAAGGTCAATACTCCTTTGAAATTGTAAATTCTCACCATGAAAGCGCATTTCTTGCCCTTTCCACATCATGATCAGATCTCTCAAGTATTCAGGAACAAAAGATGCATTCAACGTTTGTGTCAAGACATTAAAATTATAGACGCAAGTTGGTATGCTTCCAGAAATAGAATTGGATGAAATGTCCAATACTTCAATACTTCTGAGGTTGCAAAGACTTGAAGGTAAGCTTCCATGAAAGTGATTTAACTTCAAACTCAGACGAACCAAATTTGGTAACCTCGATCCAATCCATGATGGTAATGTTCCAGATAAATTGTTGCGCATTGCATCGAAGACTATCAAATCTGTAAAGTTGAACCAAGGTGGAAACTCTCCAGAGAAATTATTGTTGCGCAAATTTAAGGATTTCAGTCTCGTGAGATTTCTCAAAGAACTTGGAATGTCTCCGGAAAAAGAATTATAGGACAAACTTAAAGATACTAAATTGGGCATATTGTCCCAACAGTTGGGAAGTTGTCCAAATAATTTGTTGTTGCAAGTATCCAATAAATTTAAAGGGGAGTACGTGACTTCACACAAACGAGATATGTCAGAAAATTTATTAGTTGAAAGGTCAAGGTTTTGTGCTCCAAAAAGAAAGGGTGGAATTTGACCCTCAAATTCGTTTCGTCCCAAAATTATCACAGGCATAAGTTTGAACTTCAAGGGTACATTTGGGATTTCTCCCTTGATATCATTTTCGGAAAGATCAAGAAACATCAAGTTTGGAGATAAGTTATTCCAAAACCAATTGGGAATGATGTCTGAAATTCCAGTTAGTGAAATATCAAGGGAAGAGAAATTTTGAGTTTGAAGCCACCTTGGAAAAAGTGGGCCCAACGTGCAATTTCTCAAAATTATTGATTGCAATTGGAAAGGAGGAACCCAATCAGACTTGAAGTTTAAAGTCAATAAGTAATTTCCATGTAGATTCAAAACTTTTAAATTTATAAGCTTGGAGAAATGAACTTCAGAAACTTCACCGTCCAATGAATTTTGATGAAGACCTACATACTTCAAGTTAGATAATTGTCCCAAACTTTGAGGAATAGCTCCATTCAACATGTTGTTAGATAAATCTAATCCTTTTAAAGATGGAAACAAAGTAAAGTTTGGCAAGGATCCAAAGAATTTGTTTGACCCAATATATAAACCCTGTAATGAGTTAAGTACACATTGTGGAAAGATTTTAAGAAAATCAGATAGCAATCCTCCCCCATTATTTTCAGATAAATCTAACAACTTCAAATTACAAAGATTTTTAAAGAACTTAGGAGAATGAAAATCAACTTTAGTGGAAGTAAGATTAAGGAAGATAAGAGAAGTCATATTCCCAAAACCATCCACGTTAAAACCTTGCAAATTGGTGTATGCAAGATCTAAATGAGTAAGACTATTATTACTGAAGTTGATCAACCAAGAATAAATTGAGGGATTGAGATCATAATTGAATGAGAGGTCCAATTTACCTAGAGTTCTAGAGAAATTGGTGTTTGCATAAGGTGGTAGAATAGGTTGTGGAAGAGTGCAATTGCTTAAAGTCAAACTTTGTAAAAGAGGAAGTTTGTTCATGACACCCACCCAATCATTGGCACTATGAAGGTCTACCGAACTCAGGTCGAGATCTTTTAAAGAAGAAAGACGTGAAAGCCATCTAAGATTATCATTTAACCAACCATTTGATCCAAGATCAAGAACCAACAATTTCGAAAGGTTTCCAAGATGGGGAGGAATGACACTTGCAAACTTGTTATGAGACAGGTTGAGATAATTTAAATTGATCAGAGAACCAATATCCTCAAGGGAAATTCGATCAAACTCATTGTAACTAAGATCTAAGTAGTTGAGGTGTGACAACTGAGCCAAGGAAGAACCAACCTCACCCATCAAACGTTTACCATCCGAGCCATGAAGATCAAGCCTAATGATATGATGACCTGTATTGTTGCTGCAACGAACACCTCTCCAATTGCAACAATCATTATTGACTCGTGTTTTCCAAGAAGAGAGAATATCATATCTATCCACGAGTCCTTGCTTGAAAGATAAAAGGGCTTGTCTTTCGCTCTCCATACATTTGATATTCTTTTGCATGGATAGATGGAATCCCAGAGCAAAATTTGCTGGCATGGAAAGTAAAAGGAAGAAATGGATGAAAGAAAAATACCAAGTTAGAGTGATAGATATCATTGCGGCTAATGGAATGGTAAATGATGCTCCAAACTCTTCAATTTATATTATAATTGAGATGGGGATTCAAACCAACTAGATCTTTTCTATTTCATGTTAATTGGAGGCCAAGGAAAAAAAAAACTATCAATCTCATTACAATGTACAATTAATTACTTTTCATATAAAATAATTGGTTGAAACTAATTATTTGATTTTCTTTATTAGAAATATGGATCTTATAATGTTATTACTATTGTTGTATAAAACGCACAAAATAATGATATTTATGTCTATATTTTAACTTAATTTTTTTAGTTTTAGTTTTCTACTTTTTTTTTTAAAAAAAAAAAACTAGTTTATCAACAATTTATTTGTTTTATAGTCAACTTTTTATTCTGTTAAAATCCTAATATAACTTGAAATTTTTTTAAAGAAAAAAACCAATATTCTTTGAATCTGATTCCTAAGATTTCGAAATTATTTTTGTTAGATAAAAAAACAAAACAAAGAAAATATCAATTTTGCAACCTTATTTACTAAAAGTTTAAAGTCAAACTATTTCATTCCACAGATGTCACCACCATCTAGACAAAGTCATTGATTTCTTTGCGATATATTATTATATCTTAATTGAAAACTATAGATTTATAATTTTGTTTTTTTGTACGGTATATATCTCGCTATCTAAAGTAGGTTTAAATATGGGTTAGCAAAGTCATGGAAGACTCTGTGCAAAAAATATAATTAATTTTTTACACTTTTTTACACAAAAAATATTATTTTTGCTCCAGTATGTAATACAAACCGAAATTCTACGATGGCTAGATTAAAAAAAAAAAATATATCGATATATAAATGAGAGACGATATGGTATGAGATTTGTTGTCCTTAATCGCTTTCAAATTCTTCTTCTGAATATTTTATGCTCAAATTAGTGTATTCTCTTTATCTTTTAAATAAAAAAAATGTGAATTGAAATAT
This sequence comes from Trichosanthes truncata, assembly GCA_033996785.1. NCBI lineage: Eukaryota > Viridiplantae > Streptophyta > Magnoliopsida > Cucurbitales > Cucurbitaceae > Trichosanthes > Trichosanthes truncata. The sequence goes on from JAWPNB010000003.1 coordinate 82,789,359, forward strand.
TAATAATCTGACTTTTTTGAGAAAGTATTTTCAACTTAATAATTGGAGTGTTGGAATAACTTTTAATATGTTAAGCTAAACATATATTAACAACTAATACCTTAAATAATTAACCTTTCTTTCTTTTATGAGTTCAACTATGAGTAGAGGTGGGGGACTCAAACCTATGACCTCTTAATCGAGGACACCCACTTTATGGCAGTTGAGCTATGCTCAGTTTGGCTAATTAATCTTTCTTGCCAGTCGAGTTTGAATACTAAAAAAAATCTAGTGACAATTTGATAAATTAGCTTACAATACTAAATATTTTAAAAAAATTCGGTTGCTTTTACAAGATAAATTATTTAACGAGGCCGCCACAATGTAGCTGCTCTCTTTAAAACGTCAGATATACATCTTAAATTTTGTCTCCCACTAATAACCACTAGATATAAAATCAAGGTACTTTCACGATTTCTGCCAGCTTGAGTTTACATTTTTTCAATTTTTTACTTTGCAAGTGGTTGTGCATCTCTACATATTTTCATTCTATTTTATTAGATCAACATGGGTTCTATCTCAAAATCAATTGACTATAAGAAGAGTAACTCATGTATCTTATTGATTGTGAGGTCTCTTCATCTTTCCGATGTGGGATTTTCAACATGCTCTGTTGATCGCACATCGGAAAGATGAGAAGAGACCTCACAATTTATAAGATAAATGGTCTACTCCTCTTATTGCCATTTGATTTTTAGATGTAATTTCATGTAATCTAATATGTTCCCTTAAAACTATTTCATTCCATAGATGTCACCACCATCTAGACAAAGTGGAATTCCATGTTTGGGCTTCATGGTATTCGATACCATATTAGATAAACATGAGGTTTCGTTGGCTTTTTTGTTTTGTTTTGTTTTTTTTTTTTGACAGATAGTTTCATTGGTTGAATTATTATGATACATCAATATTTAAGTAATAGGGTTAAGAATAAAAAATATATATATTAGAAAATCAAAACGAAAGTTCATAAATGTTATTGAAACTTTTCGTATTCTAGAGATGGAATAGATACAAAAACAAAGTTGAAGAATAAAATTTGTAATTTAACGTATATTAATTAAATTTGTGGAATGAAACCAATTAATCACAGCAACATTTGAGAAACAAAAAGAAAAAAGTTCCATCCTTTAGTTTGAATAATTTCCTTCCAAACCAAAATGTGAGAAGGACATTGAAGGTGCTTGTCGAAGGCACAATCAAATACATTTATAAATCGAACCACAAATAATTTGCAGTATAAGTTGTCAGGGTCGATCACATGGTACCAAATTAATTAATTTCTAAATTATAGGTTTCTTATTTGACACGGACCGGGGGGGGGGGGGGGGGGAAGTTAATCATAAAACACAAGATAGACAGAAGGACTAAAAAGAAGTAAAGATAGAGATCTCACCTTGCACATCGAATCGGGGGTAAACACGTAATTATGCAATTCATTTATCATTGAAACTAATCTAACAGATAATTTTTCAGTGTTTTAAGACCAACTAAACTCCTCGAGACACCGTAGGAGCCTCCTCTAATTAAACCAATTTACAAGCGCCTAATTGGTTCTAATTTAATTAATTAATTTGGTACGACCAATACCAAAGAACTAATTAAACGCATTAAACAAAGAGGATAAGTCGAAACGAGTTAATTAATTAAGACTTGGTCGATTTAAATTAACTAAGCTCGCATTAACAATTCTAAGGCCTACCATGTACTTGTGATTACGCAATTCTACTTATTCTAACCGACGTGGCAACTGGCCTAGCTATTTACTACTCAAATTAAGCTAGAAACCAAGGACAGCTACGGGTATATCTAGCATAGCTAAACAAAACTCTAAATTAATACAAGTTGTTAGTTCATTAAAGAAGAGCAAGATAGGATTAATCACAAGAATTGCAAGTCATAAAACATGCTGGAAAGTAAAATTAATAACAAAATCTCACAACAAAATGCATAATTACCAAGTTTACATCTCGAACTGACGTCGAAATCCTAGCAATCCATCAAACTGATGTTTCCCGACACCGAGATTTGATCGAAGCTACCTAATCTATCCTAAACTACTGAAAAATAGAGAGGAAAGAGCTTAAAAAAGGTCTCATGACGGCTGCAAATTGGAGACAAATGACCTAGAGGACTAAAAATCTATTTATAGGAATCGATGGAGCATCTAGACGCTCTGGACAGAGTCAGAGCATCAGCGTCGAGGGTGGCTACAGGGGACTTCCGATAGTGTCTAGACATTCTGGACAACATCTAGACGCTACCCAGTGCGCAACACTGGTCATTTTTGCTCTAACTCTTTACTCGAGTGTCCAAACGACCTCCAATTTGATGCATTGAAACCGTGATTTGATGTAAAATCTCCTGAAACATGCCGTATGCTCAAATCCCTACAAAATTATCAATTAATTATATTAAAACCTGTAAACTAACATAATTTAATATAGGACTATGTTGGTCCTATCAGACACAATTACAATTTATAGAATTTCAATTTCTTAAAAGTGTAAATCCATGTTATTCCTTAAAAAAAAAAAAAAAAAAAAGTAAACATCCATGCTTATCTATACTTTGGATAAATTTTATGTTTCTTTTTAGTTCAACAATAAGTGGGGGTGAGAAACTCGAACTTCTGAACTCTTGGTCGAGGACACACACTTTTTATATTAGTTGAGGTATGCTTGGTTTAACATATTTTTATGTTATTTTTTATTTTTATATATTATTATTATTATTATTATTTAATCCTTCATTTTTCCAACATAAAAAAAAAAATCCTATTTTTGAAGACTAAATTTGTATGGATCCCACCAATAATTTCATTTCAAAACTTTTACTACCATAAAAGAGAAGAATTTTTTTTTTATTCTCATTTCTAATTCCCATCACCTCATTTCAAAAAAGTTATTATCACAAAAAAAAAATTTGTTTAAAAAAAGAAAAAAAGAAAAATCACAAAATTTGTGTATTTAGATTTTTTTTTTGAAGAATTTATTTTTCAATCCGACCATTTAAAAATGTTGTGATATTATAAAATACATAGTTTTGATATTCATGCAGAACTAAAAAAAAAGTTTTGATATTGCAATGAAGTCTTACCTATAGTATCTAAACTTTTAATTGATTACGATAATATAAGCCTTAAGGGGCTATTTGGAACGTGAGTTATAATAGTCTGTGGAGTACTCTGCACCCCAAACACAGACTATAACCTAGACTAAATAACTCTGCATCCTAAACACAGATTATATAACTCCATAGACTAGCTATTATAACTCATAGACTACTATAATTCAGAATATTATAACCCACTTAGCACCCCAAATAGTCCCTAAGGAGCTGTTTGGGGCGTGAGATATAATAACATGTGTTATAATAACTTGTGGAGTACTCTGTACCTCAAACACAGACTATTATAACCCCAGACTAAATAATTCTGCATTTTAAATAATATTATATAATTTCACAGACTATTATAACCCATAGACTATTATAATTCATGTTATTATAACCCATTCCGCACCCAAACAGCCCCTAAGTGACTAATACTTCGGTTAGCTAGACCTAAGTTGTTGTATTTTAATAAAGTAATCAACATATAATTGCGAATGTATGGATCAATTGTGAATGTATGGATCAATTGTATTGTAATTTTTCCTTTGCAAAAAAAAAAAAAAAAAAACTGTATTGTAATCAATGTTCGAAATGTTGATGTCGATGAAAATGTCGAGGTCCAAAATTTATGGAAATGTCGATGGAAATGGAAATGTCGATGGAAATTTCGGTGGAAATTTACGGAAATAGTGGAAATTGATGGAAATTGTTTGAATTAGCCAATGAAACTTAGATTTTGACTTAATTAGACTATAATGGACTATTTTTAAGCATCATATCTAAAAATTAAGATAATATTTAGATATAAATGTCAATTAAAAATTTGAAATGTTGATGCGAGTAGGAATTTGAAAAAAAATATATGGAAATTGATTTAAATTATTAAAATTATTTTATGAAACCTTAATTGTGAGTCGTGACTCAATTATAGTATAATTGATTACTCTTAAGTCTTAACATCATATATCTAAATATATGTAATATTTATATTCAATTAGACAACTATGAAGGAAAATTGAGAGAATTGAAATGAATTTAAGAGAATTAGAGGGAATTTGAGAGAATTGGAGGGAAATTAAGATAATTGGAATTGGAGTTTAGAAATGCTTTGAATCTATTATCTAGTGCTTCGAATGACCAAGTACACCATTTAAACTCTTATCTAATTGCTCTCTGTATTTTGTACTCAATTTCTCCTCAAGATAATAAAATTCTCTTTCCCTCTACCTGTGGACGTAGTCTATTACTTATTATTTATTAACAAAGAAAAGATTAAATTCGAAAAAAAAAAAAAAAAAAAAAATAATAATAATAATAATAATAATAATAATATAAAAACCCTACACGTGCCTTAAAGTTTCTCATGTTTGTAAAAAATTAAAAAAAAAAAACTCGAAATATGGACGACATGTCGTCGAAATGGGGGGGGGGGGGGGGGGAACGACATCCCCCCTGACGACATGTTGAACGGGTCGACATGTCGACCGAAATTTTCCACCGTGATTGTAATTTTTCTTTTGTTTTGTGATTTGAATACGATAATGTGTATACATGTATAAAGAAATTGGGAAGTATGTTAAATTTTAAATTAGACGGTTTAGAAATTGGTGATATGAAATTATCATTTAAACAGAGAATGATTTAATTTCCTTTACAATGACATATTTTGATTCTTTTCACATATATTTTCTTCAAAATAAATTTTGTCATGAATAGGACTTTTTTTGGATAATGAAATACCTTTTTTTTTTCTTTGTTTAGGTCAAGAAATTGATAAAAAAAAAAAAAAAAATCAAACTACCAACCTTAAAGAAGGTAAGTCTGTATTTAAATTAGCAATAATGAAATATCTTATGAACTTTCAAACTTTTTGAAAAAAAATTATCTTTTTTTAAGAACTTAAATGGATGAAATTAATTCTATATAAGTTATACCATATGATTATGTCGTGGTTCACTTTTCGAATTTGTGACCAATCTAGTCCAACTTACAAGTTTGAATATAAAAATCAGCCAAAAAATTAATCACACTAGAAAAGTTTTCACATGGTTTGATTTATTCCTTTACCTATTGTGTCCTACTTGACAACTATAAATGAAGACTAGTTAAGTTTTTAATTTTGTTCTTACATATATATTTGTGTGAATTTCAAGTCATTACAATGGAGTTCAAATTTCATGTAAAAGTCATATGATGTTTTTCAAAGAAATTGATTTGAAAAAAAATATTAACAAGAAGAAAAGTTTGACAAAATTTTCTACAATTTTGAAAATTTTGTAGAAATTTTCAACAACTTTTTTTTTTTTTAAAACAAGACAATATTTTTATAACAAACAAATTAAAGAATAACAATTTTTAATAACAAAATAGAAGAAAAGTTTGACGAAAATGATAAATTACTTTTACAAATTGAAAAGGAATAATAATAATTTGAAGAATGAATTAGTACCAGTGGCGGATCCAGAAATTTATGTGAGAGGGGGCTTAATATATTTTGATATTAATACTAATTCAAAATTTTATGTCAGGGTTTTTTTTTTAAAAAAAAAGAATTTCATGTCTTGGCCTTGATATATTTTGATATTAGTTTGTCCAATAGAAAATATGATTGATATTTTTTTTTATATAAATATATATAAAAGATGAAACTTGAAATAATAATTATAACTTTTTTTTATAATAGTTAGTTTCTTATAGAATTATTTATTTAAAAATAATTTACTAACCTTTAAAAATATATTTTTTAATATTTTATATTTTGTAAATAGTAAATACTTTATAGGAAGATTTTTTTTTTAAAAAAAGAAAGGCGACTTACCACTCAAATATATAAGAAATAAAGATTTAAATGGTTTATTTTAGATTAAAAGTGTAATTTTCTATATATTTTTAAATCAATGAAAATAATTCCTCTTATAAATATAAGTTTAAAACACCATTTTGTCTCCATACTTTAGGTTTCATTCTATTTTAGTCATTGTACTTTCAATAAAGCTTAAAATTGGTCCCTACCATTAGACACAATGCGAATATATTTCTAAAATTTATGAAATGAATGTTAATAGAGACTAATTTTTTTTTAAAAAGTTAACAGTAAACTAATAATAGAGACCAATTTTAAATTTTATTAAGAGTATAAAGACTAAAATTGGACATTTGAAAGTACATAAACTAACATGGAATGAAATATAAAGTACACAGATCTTTTTTTTTTTTTTTTGAAATAAAAGTGTCCAAATTGTACCAACGAAATTAAAATTCACACAAACAAAATTTACGTTATGCAAGAGTCAAACTCAGGGGCTAGAAGGCTCTCTCACACCACTGAGACAACAAAGCTCTTTGTTAATTAGTGTGAATTATAATATACTAATAGAATATTTTATAAAGTTCAAAGAGGCCCCGAACCTATTGTAGATCCGTCGGTGATTAGTAATATCACTATGACAATCATAATTGTATATATATTTTTGAAAAGATAGATTTTATTATTATTATTATTATTATTATTTTGAGTTCTTGCAAAGACACTGATTGCTTTTGATTACTGTGATGGATGGAAATCCATAGTAATCAACTAAGGATAGAAAAATCAAAGTCTTTGCAAGACTTCTACGCCTCGTTTAGGTACCTCAACATCTAACTAATGGGTTAAAGAATTTGTCATGAGAATCTTTTTGTTTTTTTCACACATTTTGACTCTGTTGTGAATTTATTTTATTTTATGTTCATATATTGATTTTATTCTTATAGTATTTTCTCGTTTTTAAATGTACTAGTTGTATACTATGTGTGTTGTACGTGGTTTATCAAGTTGAACTATTAAAGCATATATTTTTCTCTTTTCTTTTATTTAACTCTCTTACCCATTTGTAATTCTGCATACTTTTATAAAGATTTTGTAATATTAGAAGGAAAGAGATGATAGATAATTTCGAATGAAAATATAGTGTATATAGTCTACAATAAATGAAAAAGTATTGAATTGTAATAATAAAAAAAGTTCATTATCTCATAATCCAAATATCATTAATTATCGAACTTTTATAATACTTTTATTTTCCTTATTTTCCTTTTCAACCTATTGTTCATTCTTCCTTCAAACTTTCAAGATTGTTGAAGGAAAAAATGAGAGACAAACTTAAAAACATTGAGAAATTTAAACAAAATATATATGAAAAATTATCATAAACCAAATTTAGAAGTCTCCCTAATTAAGAGGCAATCCAACTTAATTTCTCACTAGTCAATCTATGACCCTTGGAGTCCATTACTCACGACAACCATAGACAATCGTTGTTGAAATCTCTCTCTCAATCTTTTCTATGTCTCTAATGATTTGTTTGTATTATCGTTCCATTCCATTTATACTTTATCCCTTGTAATACCAAAACCCAATCCAATGTCTCTTCATATTTCTAACATTTTAAATACTAACCTTTACACTTATCAAAATTTAGAATTAATTAGTATGTTAAATCAATTATTAATAATTAATTTTTTATATTTTAAAAAATATGTTTTTTTAGATAGTATAATACATATTAAAAATTACAAAAAAAATAAAATATAAGAATTAGAGTGAGAGAAAATTATGGTTGTGCAATAAAAGAGAATAAACTCTTCAAATAATTTATAATGGAAAAATTAATAAAAAAAAATTAATTTTTGTTTCTAATTTTATTTATTAAAATAGCAATTATTAAAAAGGGACAAAATTAAAAAATTACAAATTTAATAGTAAAGGAGTAAACTGTGAAAAAGATTGTCTTGACAAAATGATTTAAAAAGAATCCAAAGAGATTTTGGTATATAAAGTTAATTTAAGATTTAAAAATTAAAATTTTGAAAACGTGTATCTAAAATGATTTATTTCAATTTATTTTTAATGATATTTTAGCTTCAAATCTTTTATTTGGTTTTAAAACCAATTCTTTTAATTCTAAATTTTGATTTTTTAAAATTATTTTCAGCATCTTTTAAATTAAAAACATTTGACTTGGTCTCGTAAGAATTCAATTATTAAATTAAATTCAAATAAAGTAAGTACAGATATAGAAAAACAAAAAAAAATGTTATTGTGAATATAAGTACACAAATTTACAACTTTACAAAAATAGCAAAAAATTGACAAACAAATTATAATGAAAGCGCAAATATTACATACAAAATTTCTCTTTTATTGCCTTCATAGATAAGATTGTTTTATTCAATTTAAAAAATTAAATATCAAGATGATAAACACAAAACAAATTCTTATTTAAGGATAAAGTTTAACACTGATTAAACACAAAATCTTATTCTTCCCATCACACTCAACAACACCCAAAGATATATGAAAATTTTAGAAAATAATAGAAGAACACAATGAAGAGATCAGATTGATTTTTTTTTATGAAACAAAAAAACAAAAGAAAACGAAGGCAATAGTGATTGTTGATTATATCACTAAGAGAGAAAAATTACCTAAATTTAATTGGTCATGTTATAGGAAAATTTACCACATTCTATAGGCCTAGAAAGAAGCGATTATGGGCCAAACATCGGTCCCATGTTGCAGGCAATAACAAAGAGCCAAAAATTGAGGGAAGGGCCTAAGCGACCTAGCTAGACCAGCCGAGCTGACCAACCGTATTGGAGCATGGGCCCAAACTCGATACAGGTGCATCCCAAAACCCTAATTTCTCCTTATAAATAAAAGGATTTGGTTTGCCGTATAGGTATGCTCACTAACCCTAGCTCTTACCACATATAATGCCCCCAAATTTTAACTTAACTTAGGGAATATTACTAAACTTACAACCAATATACCCAAAAAATTTTGACAGCATAACGCTGTAACTACAAACTACCCAAATTTTTTTAAAAAACCTGTTAGACAAGAAAACAACACTTCTATAACAAGAAACAACACAACATTCTCCAAACTACAAGAATGAATAGAATCACATAAACTCTAAACATTCTTAATTCAGATAATACAACAGGAATAAAGTAAGTTTCTAACAACAAAGACTTTTATTTTATAACCTAAGTTCTACCAAAGGAACCTATCTACATCTTCAAAAAACAAAGGAAAAAAACAATAAAGAATAGGAAGCAAAGCCTAACATAACATCTAATCAAATTCAACTAGAGTTCTATATGTGCATTTCAAGAAAAACTCCTACTAAAAATCACAAATTCATCATCACCTATCTGCATCATGTCTCCTTGTATGTATCCTTGAGTTCGCAGTATTCATCATCATCTGTAAAATCTGGTGGTGGGTCAGTACATAACGCGTTCTGAGTAAGTAGCTCAAACTTAGTGAGCCACAAAACATCAAACAAAAATCATCATATTGTTCACACGCACTCAAACAGTCTAATCAAAAGTAATAACACAAGCCTCATGTTTCGCATACATAAGTATGTAAAATAAGCATAAGACTCACCCACACATGATTTCCTGCACCATGTTATGCAACTAACACATGAATTCTCGCATCATGCTATACAACTAACACATGAATTCTTATATCATGCCTTGCTCGCTCAATTTTACTTAACACTCATGTTTAGCCCTCACCAAAGTTCTCCAAGACTTACCTTTCGATAAGCATCGACCTCTAACCACTGTTTCTAGAGCCTCAACACTTCTCTACGGAGCTCGGCGTTCGATCCTTAACCAATGTTACCAAGGCCTCGAATTGTGCATCGCCCCTTGACCATTTGTACCCAAGGTGCACCGATGACTTAGCTAAGAAAGAAACGGCGTTCGGCTATGCGAAATTTTCTACTTCAAGGGTAGTTTTGAAACCTTTATGTTAAAGGTAATATGACATCTTTTGAAAGAATAGAGATATTTTTTAAGCAAAGGACAAAGTTGGGCATTTTTTATAATTTAACCAATATAAAACTTAAAATCACTCCTCAAATTTCAAATCATAAGATTTAAAATCATTTTTTAACTCCCATAATTCCAATCAATGGGTTAAGCCTAACCAATTTGAAGATTCTGTTAACTCGCACGATCTATATAGGTTGATCTGTTGGGCTCCGTAGTTCTCTCTCTCTGAGAAGTTCTGTGTGAGCGTTTGGGCAACCAAGTGGTTTGCGTGAAGGTTCCCGTGGAGGGTCGGTCTGGTTCCTCGACAGGTGATGGCGGAAGCAGAGATTTTTAAGAAATTAGCGAGTTTAAACTTATCGGAGGAAAGAAAGGGAGCTATTGTGGAAATTGGGGACGAAGAGATCCAAGAATTTGGGCGAATCCACGAAAACAAGCTGGTTTGTAAAATTCTAACGGGGAGGAATGTCGTTATGGACGTCTTCAAAGTGGTCATGCCCAAGATATGGCATCTAGAGAATGCTGTCTCTTTTGACAGAGCAGGAAGAGGCGTTTTCATCTGCACGTTCCCAACCAAGAAGGACAAGCTCCGAATTCTGAGAGATGGACCGTGGACCTTCGACAAAGCCATCCTCCTTTTTGAGGACCTAACAGGGACATGCAAGATTTCGGAACTAAAGTTCAGGTACGCCTCTTTCTGGATTCACTTTCATAATTTGCCTGTTGTGGGTATCTCTAAAAGAATAGCCATAGCTCTCGGGAATGAAGTGGGTCAGTTTGAGGGGGTAGATCTTGAGGATGAGAGATGCAAAGGTGGTCAATCTCTGCGAGTTAGGGTGAGGGTAGATGTTAGCAAGCCTCTGAAACGTGCTGTGAGATTCAAATTTGGATCTATGTCTGAAGAAGTCTGGGCACCAATAACGTATGAAAAACTTCCGGATTTGTGCTTCAAATGTGGGAGGCTGGGTCATGGTTTACAGGAGTGTGAAGAGGATCTTTCAAAACAAGATGTAGAACACCAATTTGGGGTTTGGCTAAGAGAACCCATGGTTGGGAAGGGCTACTCTCAGTATAAAGAGGTTGAAGGGAAAGGGTATCAAGCTCGAGAGACAGAGAGGGCGCGCAGTGGGTTCAGAGGCAGTGGAAGAGGGCGACTAGGACAGGGCACAAATCGATACGGAAAATTAGAAACAGAATCAGTCCAGTCCTTCAGCGAAGCCGAGCTCGTGGAGGATGGTGAGACGGCGAAGCCAGACCGGACTGATTCACCGGAGAAGGAGAAGACGAGGTTGAAGGAAAGCACAGCAAAGTCAAACCAAAAGGGACCTTGTCTATTCACCATTAATGAGGAGAAGACAGTGAATGACAAAGGAAAAGACAAGAGGGCTATTTTGCTGTCTCAATTGCAAAGAACTGTTGGGAAATCAGAAGGAAAAACGGATGACTTTTTGCAAGATGGGCTTAATGGGCTTTGGTCTAACCCAAGCCATTTGACTGAAATTGGGCTGCATTTTTCGGAAAAGGGGCTAGAAAATCTGGGCAGCCATTTGACTGAAACTGGGCTGCAGACTTCGAAAAAGGGCCGGGAAAACCTGGGCTGTACAGAAGGGGGTCCTTCAAACCCACAGAATCTACAAGGCACATTGGCTATACCTGAACAAAGTGTGGAAATAGGTTCTGTTTCGAAGGGTATCCCGAATGGGGCTCCCAAGGGGAAAGAGAAGGTGACAGAAAACAAGATTGCCAACCCAATAGGATGCCGGGTTGTTAAAAAGAAAAAATGGAAACGATTGGCACGAAATGAGGAATGCATTAGGAAGATAGAGAATAGTATAAGTATTAAGGTGGGCGAAAAACACTTGATGGAGATTGATGAAACTGAGCATGCTACTAAAAAGAAGAGTGGACAAGGCTTTGTTTTGGACAAAGGGATATCGGCGGAGGCTGGGGATCAGCCCCGCCGGACGCCATGAAAATCCTCTACTGGAACGTTCGAGGATTGGGGAATCCCCGAGCGGTCCGTGAGCTCCGCTACGTGGTTCGTAGCAATTCCCCTGATCTAGTTTTTATTTCGGAGTCTAAATGCGAGATTAGTAAGCTGGGAAGAATCAAAACTCAGCTTAGTTTAGAGAATGCCTTTTGTGTTCCTAGCGAGAAAAGTAAAGGAGGGCTTATCCTCTTTTGGAATAATGACATCGAAGTGAACATATCTTCTCATTCTAAGGGACATATAGACGCTCTTATCAAGAGGCAAGCTACCTGGTGGAGGTTCACAGGGTTTTATGGTAATCCTATCAAAGACAAGAGATCTGATTCTTGGAAGTTATTGGAACGTTTGAGTAATCAAGGAAATTTTCCCTGGGTCGTAGGGGGAGATTTTAATGAAATCATGTTTGCTAAGGAAAAGGAGGGAGGAGCAGTACGCTGTGACAGACAGATGGAGGCTTTTAGGGAAATTATTAACTTCTGTAATTTGATGGACCCTGGTTTCAAAGGTAATCAGTTCACCTGGTTTAAGAATAGAAAGAATAGAAATAGCATAAAGGAAAGATTGGACAGGTTTCTCATTAACTCTCTGGTGCACGATACAGTCCAAGAGGCCAAGGTGGAGCACCTTAACTTTCATAGCTCAGACCACAGGCCCATCATAATCTCTCTTAAGTCAAAATTTGATCAGAGGCACCAAAGGCGTACAACGCGTTGTGTGAAGTTTGAGGAGAATTGGGTTAATTTTGAGGAGTGTGGGCTTATAGTTAAAGATCACTGGAGTAGCCATAGTGGAAGAAGCTTGGCTCAGTATAGCTCAAAGATTAGTAGTTGCATGGAGAGGCTTGGGGCATGGAATAGGAAAAGGCTTGCTGGATCCCTCAAGGCTGCTATCGTTAGGAAAGAGGCTGAGATAAAGGTTTTATCTTCGGCTTGCACCAATACCGATTCATACCAGGTGAGAAGTGCTGAGAGAGAGCTCGATGACCTGCTTGAGGAAGAAGAGCAGTACTGGAGATTGAGATCGCGAGAAACCTGGCTACAAAGTGGTGATAAGAATACAAAATGGTTCCATTCGAAAGCCTCGTACAGGAAAAAAAGGAACCATATGGTGGGCATCCGGGACAGTGCCGGGAGGTGGGTCGAGAGTGAAGAAGATTTTGCCTCTGTTGCTAATGATTATTTCAACAACCTATTTCTGTCCTCTGCTCCCAGTGATGAAGCTGTCACTAGAGTTCTGGATGGAATCCCGACAAAAATTTCGTCCAGGGTCAACTGTGAGTTGCTGAACCTGTTTACTAGAGAGGAGATTGAAGGAGCTCTTAAATTTATGAACCCCTCCAAGGCCCCAGGGCCGGACGGGGCTCATGCTTTGTTTTTTAAGCACTACTGGCAGGAGGTGGGTCCGGAAACTATTAGTCTTTGCCTAAAAGTCCTTAATGATGGGGATAGTGTAAGGCCGTTGAACAAAACTCTGATTTCTTTGATACCTAAGACTAAGGAGCCCACTCAAATGAGTGACTACCGGCCGATCAGTCTTTGCAATGTAATTTATAAGATCATCGCGAAGGTGTTGGCGAACAGACTGAAAAAAGTGCTCGATCTGATTATTTCCCCCTCCCAGTCAGCCTTTATTCCGGGCCGACTCATTTCGAACAATGTGATTATTGGGTTTGAATGTATTCATGGTATTAACTCTAGGAGGAAGGGGAAGGAAGGGGTCATAGCTATGAAGATCGATATGAGTAAAGCTTATGATAGAGTAGAATGGTCCTTTCTCCGAGCAATCATGGGGAAAATGGGGTTCGAGGCCAAGTGGATTGATATGATTATGGACTGTGTTGAAATAGTTGAATATTTGGTCCTGATTAATGGTGCCCCGCAATCGAGCTTCCTCCCTCACAGGGGCCTTAGGCAAGGTGACCCTTTATCCCCTTATCTTTTCCTCTTATGCGCTGAAGGTCTCTCAGCTTTGCTAAATAGGGAGGAATCACTTTCAAATTTCAAAGGTTACCGCCTTAATAATCACTGCCCTTACATTAACCATCTGTTCTTCGCAGATGATAGCCTTCTGTTCTTTAGAGCGGAGGATAAAGATTGTAGGAAGATTAGAGACATTCTAAAAACGTACGAGGAAGCCTCAGGTCAGACGATCAATTTGAATAAATCTTCTTTCATGGCTAGTAAGAACCTGGAGATTGATAGAGTGGGCACGTTGGGGAAAATTCTTGGGGTCAAACATTCCTCGTCCCTTGGTGAGTATCTGGGAATGCCTTCTCAGAACGGTCAAAATAAAAGAAAAATCTTTTTCAAAGTCAGGGACCGGGTTTGGAAAGCCCTCCAATCATGGAAAGGAAAGTTGTTCTCCCAAAGTGGAAAGGAGGTTCTTATTAAGTCGATAGCTCAAGCGATACCCCTTTATACTATGAGCTGTTTCCGCCTCCCCAAGTCGATCTGCGATGATCTCAACAGAAGTTGTGCCAACTGTTGGTGGGGCTCCTCTATGGAGAGGAAGAGGGCTCACTGGGTTAGCTGGAAGAAGATGTGCCAAAGCAAAGAGCAAGGAGGTCTAGAGTTCCGTGACCTATCGCTTTTCAATCAAGCCATGCTTGCAAAGCATAGTTGGCGCATCCTAAGAAATCCTGGGAGCTTGCTTGTGTCTATCCTAAAAGGAAGATATTTTAAAGATGGGGACTTCCTTGGTGCTAAATTAGGACCAAATCCTTCGTTAACTTGGAGAAGCATTTTATGGGGTAAGGAACTTTTTTCCAGAGGGTTCAGATGGAAAGTGGGTAATGGTAATCATATTACGCTCGACAAGGACCCTTGGCTTGCCAGACAAGGTGATAGAACCCCTCTCTGGATTCCAAAAGAGTTAAAAAATAAAAGAGTAAAGTGCTTAATTGATGAGAGAGGCAGGTGGAAAGAGTCACTCATTTTTGAAAATTTCATTGCCCTTGATGCGGAAGATATTGTCAACATCCCTCTGGGAAGCTGCAATTCTAGAGATGAAGTAATATGGAATAATGATCCAAAGGGTGTGTTCTCTGTAAAAAGTGCTTATCATCTTGCTTCTCATCTTAAGCTGTGCGTTCAAGATTCTTCCTCAGGTGCTAGTGAAGGAAATTCGTTATGGAAATCCATTTGGAAATCGAAAGCGATTCCCCGCGCAAAAACTTGTGCTTGGAAAATTATAAATGATGCCCTCCCCACCTTTCAAAATATTCAAAAGAGAGGGATTCAAACTAATGTTGCTTGTCTGTTTTGCAGGAAATCTATGGAGTCTTCTTCTCATGTTATATGGACTTGTAAGCAGATTTCTAAAGTGTGGCTTTCTTTGATTCCTAGCTTAAGAGAGTTGTTTTCTGTGTGCAGGGACAACTGGATTGCTAAAGACTTCTGGGGCTGGTTGCTAAAAGTCCTAAATACAGAGGAGATCTCAAAAGCCATTACTATTATGTGGTGTATTTGGAATTTCAGAAATATTCTAAATGCTGCTACTCGTGATCCCCGTGCAGGTTTGGAGCCTGTCAGTAGAAGTATCTTGGCAGCTGCTGCCAAGTATCTGGAGGAGACAAACGTCGAGAGCAGGCGTCCGGTGATGCAGGCTAGTGGTGAGTTCCCTGTGAGCTCTTCTGGGTGGTCTCCGCCGCCTTTTGGAGTTTTAAAACTCAATACCGATGCCTCTTGGTGTGAAGCCTCAAGAAAAGGAGGGATTGGTTGGATGGTTCGTGATCTCCGTGGTGCCCCCCTTTGTGTTGGTATGCAGCATTGGAAAAGGCGGTGGTCGATTAAGTCTTTAGAGGCCGCTGCTATCCTAGCAGGACTGAGGACTCTCCAAAGTATGAACCTCAACCCATCTCCCTCGATCATCGTGGAGTCGGATTCTCAGGAGGTGGTGACTGCTTTAAACTATCCGGGTACGGATATTTCGGAAACTAAATCTATCCTGGATGAAATTGAGACCATGGCCTCTCGATGGGCTGATGTCTCTTTTACCTTTTGTCCTAGATCTTGTAACTCCGCCGCCCATCACTTGGTGCGTGCGGCCATTTTGGAGCCTACTGTTTGGCTGTCTCCCTCCACTTCGGAGGTAGACCCTGTTGTTTGGTATTCGGACTTTCCCAATTGGGTTCGCTGTATTCTTATTGAGGATGGTTTTTCCTCGTTTGTTTAATGAAGTATCTTTTCAAAAAAAAAAAAAAAAAAATCTATATAGGTTGAGCTAAGCAAGCATTGAGCTCATCAAGAAAAAATAATGAAGCTTTAACTTTTCTGAGTTTCTGCAAGAAAAATCATAACATGGGAAGATGGCTTTTCTGCTAATTCACTTAGTACTTTTTCGACATGCTATTTATGTATTAATTAATTTTAAGTATGAACCACAAATAATATATAGTCAACATGTCATTAAACCATCCAAATTAAAAGTAAGTAGACTCATTAAACATAAAATTGAAAATTAATAGACTTATTATTAAATTTTTTTTTAATCAAAGTGATTTATGAAGGTCTAAATAAAATAGACATCATCACAAAAGTTTAGAAGCTTATTAGAAACTTCTAAAATACATCGATGAATTAGACATAACTTAAAAGTTGGGTAGACCAAACTTAGTTATAATTTAACCTATATTGTATATGTAAGTGGTGAAAAATTGTAAATGCCCAGGCCCAGGATTTGGAATCCGGATTAAGCACTTGATGGCTCCGACATTCTCCTGCGACCTGGTCACGCTACCTACTTGTCTTGAGCTGCTTGCGAGAGTGAAGACTGTCCCCACAAAATAACACGAGTCATTTCAGCTTGATTTGTCCTTACTCACATACTTTTTATGAAAATTCCTAGGAGGTCACTCAACATAAGATTGCTCCAAGTCAAACACGCTTAACTTTGAAGTTCCTATGATTGAACCTCTGAAAAAGAAGGTGCACCTTGTTAGACAAGAAAACCACACTTCAACCAACCAAAGTAACTAAGCACAACCTCCACATCCATGGCTACAATTCAGCACACCTAAACTCCTAGAATAGACAGAATTTCATCAACTCAAAACATACTTAATTCAAATAGATTAGCAGGAACATTAGGAAGTTTTAACAACTAGGACTTTCAGTTCGTAACTTAGTTCTACCAAAAGAACCTATCTATTCTTCATAAACAATAAAGAATGGAAATTCCTATACCAACGACCTATATAAAACAACTAGAAGAATATCTATGCAATTCAAAGAAAATTAATATTAAGAAAGCACGTAATACTAATGTTGTCCTTTCATCAGGTCTCCTCGTCTACATCACCAGTTTCATAGAACTCTTTCTCACCTACAAAATCTTTCGGTTGGGAGGGGGGAGTCAGTGCAAAAGTACTCAGTAAGCAGCTCACACCAGATGAGCAACCAAACATAAAAAAATAAACAACATGCTATACACACACACCCAAACATGCTTATTCAAAGTAAATTCACCAACATCATACCATGCATACACAAACAAGTAAACTATGCATAAGATTCGCTTAACACATGAATTCTCGCACCATGCTATGCCACTAATACATGAATTCTTGCACCATGCCATGCAATTAACACATGAATTCTTGCATCATGCCATGTTTGCTTGGTTCTACTCAACACTCATGTTTAGCCCTCACCAAAGCTCTACTCGACCCTTGACCACACCGACCCTTGACCATTTGTACCCAAGGTGCACCGATGACTTAGCAATGCATTACCCCTTTCCTAGGCACCCAACACATGCTTTTTGGACTCATCACACCGACCCTTGACCATTTGTACCCAAGGCCTCGATGATCATCTTATTCCAATGGTGACAATACCATATCCCTCGACCATTTGTACTCGAGGTGAACTGGTACTCACCCTATAATCCTTAGTAAACTCACAAGGTCTGCTGACCTCCTCACAGCCTCACCACATGCATGTTACCTAAGCATGTTACTAAACCATGTCTCATTCCAAACAACATATGCTCATACATACTTTCAAGCTCAATTAATCAACATGCTAACATCATGTAAACTTCACAAATTCGCATCTAAACATGCTCATCAAAAGGTACAACAAAGCACATAATATATATAGCGCGCACAAATCAAATAAGAAACATAGAACATGATGCACACAATTAAATAGACCCACCAAGTAGAAACTACTTACCTAAAACGCTTCTAAAATTATTCAAATAGCCCAATGAGGTACCTAAACAAGAATGATAAGATTTAGAGACTATACTTAGAGATTAGAACTCAATTCGAAATTCTTATTCAATTCCTAAAGGTTATTCAAGGGGATATATCAACTAAACTTACCCAAATGCCAACCTTAAATCCTATTCAAATTGCCCAAAACTAATTCGAACCTAAAGTAGAAGAGTTACAATAGTTATAAGAAGATTTCAAATACTTGGTTGAATTCGAAAAGAAAATACAACAAGCCTTTACCCACTAAAACTTACCAAAAGACTTAGGTAACTGTTGGAATGTGTTCGTTAGTGTTCTGCTACAAACAGAGGGTACCCAAATGTTAAGGACTCATCCAAAGTGCTTTATTTGAGACTTAAAGAGTCTAAACAAGGTCTTACCACTTACAACTCACTCAAATAGATCTGAACCAACTTAATCTAGTTCGAAAGAGTCTAAAAGTGTGTTGAAACTTACCGAACTACACCAAATGAGCTCGAATACGTGCTGGGAGTGTTCGAATGAGATCGAATTAGTTTGAAACTACAAACAGAAGGCTCTCACGCATTAGAACCTAAGCTATAACACCTAAAGTGATTTGTGAAAAGTTTAGAATGCATTAAAACGTATCGAAAGAACCCTTATGCTTGTTGTTTGCTGTTCGAAGGTCTTCAAATTGATCATAAACTGAAGGTTCCTACATGTTAGAACTAGAGTTACAATACTTAGATGGGTTTGCGAAAGGTCTATAACATGTTAAAACTTACCGAACTACGCTTAAAGGATTGAGAAGCTTATTGGAACTTGCGGATCGACACCAACGGCCTCGAACACGTGCTAGTCGGCATACAAACGAACCTAAAATTGAGATCTAAAGACTTTTAAGGAATGGGTAACGTGAATCTAAAGTCGACTAGGCATGGGTGTGCGACGAACCATGTCGAATTGGAGAGGAATCGCACGGTATAGCTCGAATTTGTTGGAAAAATGCTCCAAACTACAAAAAATCCACGAACCCTCAGCCATGACACTAGGATCTGCAAGTTGCGTTTCCTTCTGCGTGGCACGTGGGAGCTTGGCAGGAGATGGGTACAAATGGAGAGGGAAGAGAGAGATGTCGCTCGTGTGGTTGGTGGTCGCTGGAGAAGGCTGGTCGAAGTTGCGGTGTGCGGCCGAACAAGAAGGAAACAAGGAGGGTTTCGGCTTCCTTACGTGAGAGAGAAGAAGGAGAACATGAAGAGAGGGAAAACAAATGGTGTATATGTATTTTTTTAATTCCCTTTTCCTATTCCTTTAATGACATTACCTTTAATTGAATAACTCTTCAAATGCAAAAATATCCAATAACAAAATACAAAAGGAGAAAATCTTTGGATCTTCTTTATTTTTTTTCCAAATTTTTATCTCTATTCCAATCTTGAAACTCCAAATAAAGTACCAAAGATTTTGGATTAAAAAGAGATTTGAGTTTCTTGCTGAACTTGAGAATAAAATCTAAAATTAAATTCTCAAACTTTGGAATTAAAGATTTAAGAAAATCTCTTTTTTCCAAAACTCTAGAAATTTAATTTTCCAAATTAAAACTCTAACGAATAGATCTGATTACTCTAAAATAGCAATTTATAATGCGGAGCATTACAAAAAAATCCATACTTCACCAAATCAAATGGTGTGAAATTAGCAAATAAATGAGATGAGGACTAAATTTGCAACAAAATGGAAGTGGGAGGTTTAATTTGCATGAATTGTTATACACACATACTAGCGTATCTCATTTACACTCTTCAATCTTATTTTTATTTAGGTGAGTTTGGTATATCTTCCAATTTAAAGACATTTTTTAAAAGAATATTTTTTCTTGAGACACATTTTATAATGTTCCTTTTATATGTTTGGATATAATTGTTTAAAAAGTAATTTTAATCACAAGTTTGTTTGGTTGTACTACATCTAAAAATGATTCTATAGATCATATCAAATTACCATAAAGTGATTCTAAAACAAATTTCGATCTCCTACTTTAGAATCATCAACATTAAAGGATTTTAAAAAAAATTATTTTAATCCAATTTAAATATTTCAAAAGTGATTTTTATTCATTACAATAAACACTCAAGATCTTTTTAAGAAAACGACCCTCCAAAATCATTAATGCAAACAAACACTTAATTGATTAAATTACTATTTCCCTTTTTATGTATTTGTATATACTAGTTGGATACCTCGTGCGTTGCACGTCTTTCATAACATTAAAAATAAAATATAATATAAAAGTTGAATGTAGGATCATACATATGAAAAATAAAGAATTACACTTCATTATTATTGTTTATTTTGGTTAGCATCATTTGATTACTCACTTAATTTTAAATTTTAATTTTAACTAAAAAATATATTTTTTTTTATTTTGATTTGAATCATTTGAAATTACACACTTAATTTCAAACTTTAATTTAAACCAAAATATCATTTTTTTCTTTTTTTTTTTTTAAAAATTGTATTACCTAATAATTGAAAAAAAATCCGTTTTTGTTGAAAGAAGTTTTGAGGAGATCTATTAGTCAATTTATTTTTTTTTTTTACAAAAGTTTATTGAATCGAGAATATCTATGAATAAATTAATTTAAACAAAAATATTATTTTTATATCAATCTTTAAATATAATAAATTAAGAAATATTGAGTTTATTTTTTATCATAAAATTGCAAGATAGAGAATCTCCCATCAAATAAAATAATTTTTATAATCTGAATATTAATTGTTACCATAATGTTGGAAATTGCAATGACAATATATTTTTAATAACTATTAGTAATTATATTTGAATATAATTCAATTACATAAATATGAAAAAAAATACAAAATTGTGATTAGACTTTTATAAATCCTAACCTAGGAAACTCCTATTTATCAAAAAAATAATAATAATAATAAAGAAAAATAAAAAATAAAAAATAAAAAATAAAAAATAAAATGATACAATTACGTCAAATTGTCTATGTTTTCTATTTCGACTTGTATCTAAACGAACTAGAGTTGCAATTTTTTCTTCTGCACCCTCTTCAAGGATCAGTAGATGAATTAGTGTGTATTTACAAATTTGGGAAGAGAAAAAGAAAACTATAGAAGGAGTAATTTACATTAAACCAATCTTCTTGCCATTTGCAAAAAAAAAAAAAGAAAAAATACAGAAGTATCATATAAGCAGTAAATTACATTAACCACTCTCCTTCTCAGCCATTTGACAAGAAAAACTACAAAAGCACGTAAAAAATAGTAAATTACATTAAATCTCTCTATCTGAATTTTGCAAAAACAATTGGAGGGAATTCACTTGTTGACCTCTAACATCATAATGAAGTCTCTCCAATAATAAATTGCTTGAACCTTGAGAATTGGAAAATTAGACATGTTGAAAAGAAATATTAGACTTATATAGCCATCAAATGAAATAGGAGAAATCAAAATTTCTTTCCTACATAGTTTTTGGAATCATTCTAGAAGATAGGGAAGAATTCAATTGTGGTGCCACTATATATAGATAGTATATGACGTTTAATTTATTCAAATATGCAGATATGATATGGTCGATATGAATAGATTCGTGATATTAATCAATTTGTCTACAAATATAGTATTTTCCTTTTTTATTTTTTTAATAAATTGTGATATATTTTTTTAGAGATGGGTGGAAATTATTTTGTTAATCACCATTTAAAATCACCATTTAATATATGGGTAAAATATGAGTAGAGATTTTAAAACATTTAAATCAAATTTTATGTAATACAATTTTTAATTTTTTTTAACTCACCATTTATTAATTGATTTGTGTATACAAATTTAATATTTTATTTTTATTTTTTTAATAAACCGTGATATGTGTAGTTTTCTCTTATCTTTTAATTTTAATTTTAATATTTTTAAATATGAATTAAAAAGTTTTGAATATTAATTTATAAAAAAAAAGCAATATAATTAGAGATATGTAGAGATTAGATTTAAATATTAATTTATTAAAAACAATCTTATCTTTTAATCTTTATTCTAAATATGAATTTAAGAAATTTTAAATAGTCATTTACGAATATTCATTTAAAAATTAGAGATCCATAGAGATTTTAGGATCTTTATTCAAATTGAGGACAAAATTGAAAATCTTTCAATTAAGAATGACATAATGAGAAGTCTTCAAATTAAGAAGGGCCAAAAATGGAAATAAAAAATTTCTCCCCTCAAGCAACATTTATATAGTATAGATATGACTTTTGAGAATTTGATCGTATGTGCAAAAAAATTATATACTACTATTTACTTAATTTCACTGTAAATTTATCGACTTAATATATATTCACTTTAATTTCTATTTTTTTTAATCAATAGTCTTTTCCTCTTATTTATTTGTTATTCGTTGTCAAACTTTATACGCATCTAATTTACTCTTCTATAGCCAAAGAGAGCATAGCTCAATTGACATATTGAATGTGTTAACGACCACGAGGTCTGTGGTTCGAATCCCCACAACCCCTATTGTACTCAAAAAAAGAAAAAAATTTACTCTTCTATAAATCCATTAATTGATCACGAGGATTGAAGAAGTTAAAATATCCAAATGCATAATGAATTAATAGTTTACATAGTTTTATAATCCTCTTAACGAGATTTTGCTACCCACTCAAAATTGATTTATTCATCCACCGGGAACTTCCATGCTTGAAAACACATATCTCCGAAGTGCCTACGAAAAAAAAATATTTCAAATATTAGGCTTATTTTAATGTAACAATGTTAAAAATGGACTTCAATGGTAAAGGGAGAGAAATTACCTATTTTTAATTGCTTCACATAACTTTGTCAATTATATTGGTTAGAAACTTGAAGTATGCATGTCTCCATCTCTTATGAAGTACAAGGCTACCAAATATTCCCCAGAAACCAATTATAACTCCAAAAGAAATGCTAATAAGCAGATCTCGTATCATGAGTTTGTCTTCCTCTTCATATTCATTCACAAAATGAACATTATTATTATTGATGGTCGGTTCTTGAGTGGTTTCTTCATCAAAGCATTTTTTCAGTAGATCTCCACAAAGATAAGGATTTCCTTCATAAGAAGAATTTGAAAAGCCTTGAAGCTGAGTTCCCGTGAGAATTCTTCCCGAAAGGTTATTGTATGATAGGTCCAACATACTCAATCTCGATATTTCAGACAAACTAGATGAAATTGGACCGTACAAATGATTTCTTGACAGATCCAGAAAATCCAACGATTGAAGTTGGCCCATATCCATCGGAATTTGACCCGTTAATTCATTCCTGGAGAGATTTAAAGAAACCAAACCAACAAGCATTGTGATTTCATTAGGAATTTCTCCTGTTAAATGATTGCAAGAAAGGTCAATACTCCTTTGAAATTGTAAATTCTCACCATGAAAGCGCATTTCTTGCCCTTTCCACATCATGATCAGATCTCTCAAGTATTCAGGAACAAAAGATGCATTCAACGTTTGTGTCAAGACATTAAAATTATAGACGCAAGTTGGTATGCTTCCAGAAATAGAATTGGATGAAATGTCCAATACTTCAATACTTCTGAGGTTGCAAAGACTTGAAGGTAAGCTTCCATGAAAGTGATTTAACTTCAAACTCAGACGAACCAAATTTGGTAACCTCGATCCAATCCATGATGATAATGTTCCAGATAAATTGTTGCGCAAATTTAAGAATTTCAGTCTCGTGAGATTTCTCAAAGAACTTGGAATGTCTCCAGAAAAAGAATTATAGGACAAACTTAAAGATAGTAAATTGGGCATATTGTCCCAACAATTGGGAAGTTGTCCAAATAATTTGTTGTTGCAAGTATCCAAAAAAATTAAAGGGTCACGTGACTTCGCACAAACCAGATATGTCAGAAAATTTATTATTTGAAACGTCAAGGTTTAGTGCTCCAAAAAGAAAGGGTGGAATTTGACCCTCAAATTCATTTAATCCCAAAATTATCACAGGCATATGCTTGAACTTCAAGGGTACATTTGGGATTTCTCCCCTGATCCGATTTTGGGAAAGATCAAGAAACATCAAGTTTGGGGACAAGTTATTCCAAAACCAATTGGGAATGATGTCTGAAATTCCAGTTAGTGAAATATCAAGATGAGAGAAATTTTGAGTTTGAAGCCACCTTGGAAAAAGTAGGCCCAACGTGCAGTTTCTCAAAAATACTGACTGCAATTGGAAAGGAGGAACCCAATCAGACTTAAAGTTTAAAGTCAATAAGTTTCCATCTAGATTCAAAACTTTTAAATTTATAAGCTTTGAGAAATGAACTTCAGAAACTTCACCATCCAATGAATTTTGATGAAGATCTATATACTCCAAGTTAGATAATTGTCCCAAACTTTGAGGAATAGCTCCATTCAACGTGTTGTTAGATAAATCTAACCCTTTCAAAGATGGAAACAGAGTGAAGTTTGGCAAGAATCCAAAGAATTTGTTTGACCCAAGATATAAACCCTGTAATGAGTTAAGGACACATTGTGGAAAGATTTTAAGAAAATCAGAAAGCAATCCTCCCGCATTATTTTCAGATAAATCTAACAACTTCAAATTACAAAGATTTTTAAAGAACTTAGGAGTATGAAAATCAACTTTAGTGGAACGAAGATTAAGGAAGATAAGAGAAGTCATATTCCCAAAACCATCCACGTTAAAACCTTGCAAATTGGTGTATGCAAGATCTAAATGAGTAAGACTATTGTTACTGAAGTTGATCAACCAAGAATAAATTGAGGAATTGAGATCATAATTGAGAGAGAGGTTCAATTTACCTAGAGTTCTAGAGAAATTGGTATTTGCATAAGGTGGTAGAATAGGTTGTGGAAGATTGCAATTGCTTAAAGTCAAACTTTGTAAAAGAGGAAGTTTGTTCATGACACCTACCCAATCATTGGCCCTATGAAGGTCTACCGAACTCAGGTCGAGATCTTTTAAAGAAGAAAGACGTGAAAGCCATCTAAGATTATCATTTAACCAACCATTTGATCCAAGATCAAGAACCAACAATTTCGAAAGGTTTCCAAGATGGGGAGGAATGACACTTGCAAACTTGTTATGAGACAGGTTGAGATAATTTAAATTGATCAGAGAACCAATATCCTCAAGGGAAATTCGATCAAACTCATTGTAACTAAGATCTAAGTAGTTGAGGTGTGACAACTGAGTCAAGGAAGAACCAACCTCACCCATCAAACGTTTATCATCCGAGCCATGAAGATCAAGCCTAATGATATGATGACCTGTATTGTTGCTGCATCGAACACCTCTCCAGTTGCAACAATCATTATCGACTCGTGTTTTCCAAGAAGAGAGAATATCATATCTATCCACGAGTCCTTGCTTGAAGGATAAAAGGGCTTGTCTTTCACTCTCCATACATATGATATTCTTTTGCATGGATAGATGGAATCCCAGAGCAAAATTTGCTGGCATGGAAAGTAAAAGGAAGAAATGGATGAAAGAAAAATACCATGTTAGAGTGAGTGATATCATTGTGGTTAATGGAATGGTAAATGATGCTCCAACCTCGTCAATTTATATTATAATTGAGATGGGGATTCAAACCAACTAGATCTTTTCCATTTCATGTTAATTGGAGGCCATGGAAAAAAAAAACTGTCAATCTCATTACAATGTACAATTAATTACTTTTCATATAAAATAATTGGTTGGAACTAATTATTTGATTTTCTTTATTAGGAATATGGATCTTTTAATGTTATTACTATTACATTGTTGTATAAAAAAGCACAAAATAATGATATTTATGTCTATATTTTAACTTAATTTTTTTAGTTTTAGTTTTCTACTTTTTTTTTAAATAAAAAGCTAGTTTATTAACAATTTATTTGTTTTATAGTCAACTTTTTATTCTGTTAAATCAATAACATAACTTGGAAAAAAAAATTTCAAAACTATTGTAAATATAAATGTCCATTCCACATGCCCATTTGATATCCATACCAAGTGGCATTTTATCCATAGTCAAAGTGTCTTCCATGTGTCCAACAAAGACCATAGATTGGTGTCCAAATGGACCAGATCATGCTCTCCTAATTGCCTATATATAGTGGTTCTTGATGGATAAATAAATAGAGACAATTGGTAAAGAAATCTCTCCAATCTTCTTTTTTCTCTTCCATTTTCTCTAATTTCATTTGTTTTTAATTTGCCATAAATCTCCACTTTCTTTTGTTTATAAAATATATATATATACTCTCTTTTATATTCTAACACTTGTATTATTATTATTATTATTATTATTATTATTATTATTATATGTTTTGGTAAAGTATTATTATTATTATTATTATTATTATATGTTTTGGTAAAGTTTTGGTGCCCGGTTTCGCCTCTCAATTTTACAACACGTTATCAGCACGAGACTCTGTCATTTTTCCCGCTAAATGTAAGTCTTATAGGTAAGCCATTTTTACGCATTTGGTTTATGTTAAATTTCTAATATGAATATATTATTATTTTTGATAGTGTTATTATGGCAAACCTTACAAAGCTAGAATTTGCGGCCCTGGATATTAATGGAAATAACTACTTGTCATGGGTCCTTGACGCTGAGATCCATTTAGATTCTATGAATCTTGGAGAAACAATTAAAGAAAGAAATGATGCATCAAATCAAGAAAAAGCAAAAGCCCTGATCTTCCTTCGCCATCATCTTCACGAGGGATTGAAAATGGAGTATCTTACAATAAAAAATCCCTACGTTCTATGGCAAGGTTTGAAAGAAATGTACGATCATCAAAAAACAGTTATTCTTCCTAAAGCTCGTTATGATTGGATGCACCTGAGGTTGCAGGACTTTAAATCAGTAAGTGAATATAATTCCGCACTCTTCAGAATTAGTTCAAAATTAAAATTATGCGGAGAAAAGATTACTGATGTTGATATGTTAGAGAAGACATTTTCCACTTTTCATGTCTCGAATATGCTCCTGCAGCAGCAATATCGAGAGAAGGGTTTTGCAAAATATTCTGAACTTATCTCATGTCTTCTCGTTGCTGAACAAAATAACGAGTTATTGATGAAAAATCACGAATCCCGACCAACTGGAGCAACATCATTCCCTGAAGTGAATGCTGTGAATTTTAATAACTGTGGTCGAGGTCGTGGTCGTGGTCGAGGTCGGGACAGCGGTAGAGGAAGAAATACATATTTTCGTGGTGGGCATTATAATTTTAAGAAACCCACACGAAGTGATGATCATAAAGGAAAGGCTCCACAAGATAGAAGTTCGAAAGGTGATGAACATAAATGTTTCCGGTGCGGAATGACTGGGCACTGGTCACGTACCTGTCGTACGTCAAAACACCTTGTTGATCTCTATCAAGCTTCCCTGAAGGAAAAAGGAAAAGGAAAGAATGTGAAGGTAAATCTTGCCATTCAAGAAGATGATGTGTTTGACCCCTCCAATATGATGCATCTTGATGTAGCTGATTATTTTGAATCTCCTGGAGAGAGAATTGATGCAATCAAACAAGTAGATGATGATTTGTATGAAAATATATAATTAAGTATTGTTTAGTATGTTTTTGTTGTTGTTTTGTTTGTATATATATTTAAGACTATTTGTAATCGTTTTTCTTTTCTTTTCAATGAAGAAATATGAACAATTTCAATATGTTGAGTAACTCGAAAATGAGCAATGAGGATTTATGTCTGGCAGACTGCGCAACTACGCACACGATACTCATAAATAGAAAATATTTTTCTAGATTGACAATGCTGGAAGCAAAAGTCAATACTATATCAGGTTCTGCAAATCTGATTGAAGGTTTTGGAAAAGCAAACTTTATTTTGCCTAGAGGAACAAGATTTACAATTAATAATGCTCTGTTCTCTAGCAAATCGAAAAGAAACTTATTAAGTTTTAAAGATATACGTGAAAATAATTATCATGTTGAAACTGATTGTAAAAATAATATAGAGTGTCTCTATATAACATCTATTGTTTCACATGAAAAACGTATATTAGAAACACTGCCTGCTTTTTCTTCTGGATTATACTATACTCATATACGAGTAATCGAAAGTTATGCAATAATGAACCCGAAGTTCATGAATCCAGAAATATTCAGTGTTTGGCATGATCGATTGGGTCATCCAGGGTCAATAATGATGAGAAAAATTATTGAGAATTCACATGGACATCCTTTAAAGAGCCAGAAGATTCTTCAATCCAATGAGTTGTCATGTGATGCTTGTTCTCAAGGGAAATTAATTATTAGACCATCACCAGCTAAAGTAGGGATTGAATCACCTGCATTTTTAGAGCGAATTCAAGGTGATATTTGTGGACCTATTAACCCACCAAGTGGTCCATTTAGATATTTTATGGTATTAATTGACGCATCCAGCAGATGGTCACATGTATGCTTATTATCAAGTCGAAATCTTGCATTTGCAAGATTACTTGCTCAAATAATTAAGTTAAAAGCACAATTTCCTGATAATACAATTAAGACCATTCGACTTGATAATGCTGATGAATTTACATCCCAAACTTTTAATAATTATTGTATGTCAATTGGGATAAGTGTTGAACATCCTGTAGCTCACGTTCATACACAAAATGGTCTAGCAGAATCATTTATAAAACGTCTGCAACTAATTGCAAGACCATTGCTTATGAGAGCTAAACTTCCTACATCGGTATGGGGTCATGCTATTTTGCATGCTGCATCACTGGCACGTATTAGGCCAGTAGCTTATAATAAATACTCCCCAATGCAATTAGCTTATGGCCAGCAGCCAAATATTTCCCATCTAAGAATTTTTGGATGTGCAGTATATGTACCGATTGCTCCACCACAACGTACTAAGATGGGTCCTCAAAGGAGGTTAGGAATATATGTTGGTTTTGATTCCCCATCAATTATTAAATATCTTGAACCCCTGACGGGTGATGTATTTACTGCACGATTTGCTGATTGTCATTTTAATGAGACAAATTTTCCAACATTAGGGGGAGGAATTAAGAAGTTGGAAAAAGAAATTACATGGAATGCATCGTTATTATCTCATTTAGATTCTCGTAGAAATCAATGTGAACTTGAAGTTCAAAAGATAATTCATTTGCAAAATATAGCAAATCAACTACCAGATGCATTCACAGATACTAAAAGTGTGACCAAATCATATATACCAGCTGCAAATGCTCCATCAAAAGTTGATATCCCAAAGGAACAAGTTGTCAATAATGAGTCTGGAGCACGCCAGAAGCGTGGTAGACCAATAGGTTCTAAAGATAAAAATCCTCGAAAAAGAAAAGTAGTTGAGAATCAAAATGATTCAATAAAAGGTATGGATGTTCCAGAAGAAATTCAGAATACAACTACTCAAAAGAGTATTGGTGAAAATCAAACGCTTGAGGATAATAATGAAATTTCTATAAACTATGTTACAACAGGAAAGAGATGGAACCGAAATGATATCATTATTGACAACATTTTTTCTTATAATGTTGCTCATGATATTATTCATGAAAGTGACGATTTTGACCCAAAATCTATCGTAGAATGTCAACGTAGAAAGGATTGGCCGAAGTGGAAAGAAGCAATCCAAGCAGAGTTGAACTCACTTTCAAAACGTGAGGTTTTTGGACCAGTAGTCCCAACACCGGAAAACGTCAAACCTGTAGGATATAAATGGGTATTTGTAAGGAAAAGAAATGAAAAGAATGAAGTCACAAGATATAAAGCGAGACTTGTTGCACAAGGATTCTCGCAAAGGCCTGGTATTGATTATGAGGAGACATATTCTCCTGTGGTGGATGCAATAACGCTAAGATATTTGATTGGTCTGACTGTATATGAAAAGCTTGATATGCATCTAATGGATGTAGTCACGGCGTATTTATATGGATCTCTGGATAATGACATTTATATGAAAATCCCGGAAGGATTTAAAATACCAGAAACATATGAATCAAGTTCTCGGGAATTGTATTCAATAAAGTTACAGAGATCATTATATGGATTAAAACAATCAGGACGAATGTGGTATAATCGCCTGAGTGAATATCTATTGAAATAAGGATACCAAAATAATCCAATATGTCCGTGCGTTTTTATAAAGAAATCTCAGTCAAGATTTGCTATTATAACTGTATATGTTGATGACTTAAATATAATTGGAACTCCTGAAGAGTTATCCAAGGCAATAGAATATCTTAAAAAAGAATTCGAGATGAAAGATCTTGGAAAAACAAAATTTTGCCTTGGTTTGCAAATTGAACATTTAGCAGATGGGATATTTGTTCATCAATCAACTTATACAGAGAAAATCTTAAAAAGATTCTATATGGATAAAGCACATCCATTGAACATTCCAATGGAAGTTCGTTCACTGGATGTAAAGAAATATATATTTCGACCTCGAGATGACAGTGAAGAACTACTTGGTCCTGAAGTACCATATCTTAGTGCAATTGGTGCACTTATGTATTTGGCTAATAACACAAGACCAGATATTGCATTTTCAGTAAATTTATTAGCTAGATATAATTCATGTCCTACAAAAAGACATTGGAACGGAGTTAAGCATGTACTCCGATATCTTCGAGGGACAATTGATATGGGTTTATTTTATTCTAACAAATCAAAATATGATCTAGTTGGTTATGCAGATTCTGGTTATCTATCTGATCCACACAAAGCTAGATCTCAGACAGGTTATCTATTCACATGTGGAGGAACTGTTATATCGTGGCGATCAGTGAAACAGACTATAACGGCCACTTCTTCAAATCATGCTGAAATCCTCGCTATTCATGAAGCAAGTCGAGAATGTGTATGGCTAAGATCGATGACACAACACATTCATCAGACATGTGGCTTGTCTTCAAGTAAACCTCTTCCAACGATGTTATACAAAGACAACACAGCATGTATAGCTCAAATCAAGGGAGGATATATCAAAGGAGATAGAACAAAGCATATCTCACCAAAGCTCTTCTATACTCATGATCTTGAAGAAAATGGCGATATCACTGTACAACAAATTTGTTCGAAAGATAACCTGGCTGACTTATTTACGAAGGCATTACCAACTGCAACCTTCGATAAATTAGTATATAGCATTGGAATGCGGCGACTCAAAGACTTTAAGTGATGTCTCCATGAGGGGGAGTGAATGTATTATAGTAAACTATATAAAATATGTACTCTTTTCCTTCACTAGGGTTTTTTTTCTTCCCATTGCGTTTTTTTTTCCTAGTAAGGTTTTTAACGAGGCATATTTTATAAATGGGCATTTAAGGGGGAGTATTGTAAATATAAATGCCCATTCCACATGCCCATTTGATATCCATACCAAGTGGCATTTTATCCATAGCCAAAGTGTCTTCCATGTGTCCAACAAAGACCATAGATTGGTGTCCAAATGGACCACATCATGCTCTCCTAATTGCCTATATATAGTGGTTCTTGATGGATAAATAAATAGAGACAATTGGTAAAGAAATCTCTCCAATCTTCTTTTTTCTCTTCCATTTTCTCTAATTTCATTTGTTTTTAATTTGCCATAAATCTCCACTTTCTTTTGTTTATAATATATATATATATATATACTCCCTTTTATATTCTAACACTTGTATTATTATTATTATTATTATTATTATTATTATTATTATTATTATTATATGTTTTGGTAAAGTATTATTATTATTATTATTATTATTATATGTTTTGGTAAAGTTTTGGTGTCCAGTTTCGCATCTCAATTTTACAACAAAAACCAATATTCTTTGAATCTGAACCTAAGATTTCAAAATTATTGTTGTTAGTTAAAAAAACAAAACAAAGAAAATATCAACTTTGCAACCTTATTTACTAAAAATTAAAAATTAAAAATAAAACTATTTCATCCACAGACGTCACCATCTAGACATAGTCATTGATTTCTTTGCGATATATTATTATATCTTAATTGAAAACTATAGATAGAGATTTGTTAAATTTCTAAATTTGTTTTTATGCACGTATGTATCTCACTATCTAAAGTAGCTTAAAATGTGGGTTAGAAAAGTCATGGTCTCTTTCCAAAAACATAATTAATTTTTTTACACAAAAAATATTAGGGAAAAAACCATTTTTTACCCCTAAACTTTACATGTTGTATCAATTTTAACCCTAAACTTTCAATTTCATCAATTTAAACCTCATACTTTACAAATTGTATCAATTTTAACCTTAAACTTTTAATTTCATCAATTTAAACCTCAAACTTGTATAAATGTATCAATTTACACCATCGGTTAAGTTTCCATTTCAATCCTTATTAGAAAAGTTTTCCACACATGTCCAAAGTCACGTGTTACTCTATAATAGGTATGTATTTGTTATTTTTTTTTAAAAAAATAAAATTGCTGAAGAAAATTGGAGTAGACTCTCCATAATGTCTTTCAATTTAGAGCATGATTTTTTTTCAATTTTTTTTTACTTCTTATCTTATCTGATTCTGTTTTTTTTTTCCATTTAATTAATTGAAGGTATTTCAATTGTAATGCATGATTCTACTTAATCCACCGGCTTTTAGTAGAAACAAAGCTTATTTGCACCATATTTGTTCTCAATGGAGTACTCTCCTTTTTGAATCGTTTGCCAATATTTTTTTTTTAATTTCTCATCGGCCTTTAACTTGATTTGTCCTCCATCCACTGCAATGGACGTGGGACTTTCATAATCATCACCCTCATTAGAATTTTTGTCCTTTTCTCTCCAGCATCGATGTCACTTTAATCACCTGTAAGATTGTCGACGGGGCCAACAAGGTCGGCTAGACCAGTTCATTATGTTCATGGGCGTCATTTTGTTTGCCATTTCCTCTCTTGTTCTCTCCCGCATTTTAGCTGAGCTCAATCTTCTTTATACTTGTCGTAATTGGTAATGACACCAATGGCGAGGGAGACATGTTCATTTTGTGTGAGTCCTACTTTTGAAAGTCGAGTTCGTGGTTTTCATGATGGTGGCGATCTAGAATTGTTTAATTATTCTTTTAGTAAATTTATTTTTTTTAAAATAACAAATAAGTACCTATCATAGAGCAAAATGTGGCTTTGGACATATGTGGGAAATCTTTCTAATGGTGATGGAAATGAAAACTTAAACGAATGTGTAAATTGATACACTTTTTGAAGTTTAAATTGATGAAATCAAAAATTTAGGGTTAAAATTGATACAATTTACAAAGTTTGAGGTTTAAATTGATGAAGTTAAAAGTTTAGGGTTAAAATTGATACAATTTGCAAAGTTTGAGGTTTAAATTGATGAAATTGAAAGTTCAGGGTTAAAATTGATACAACATGCAAAGTTTAGGGGTCAAAAATGTTTTTTTCCCAAAATATTATTATTGCTCTGGTATGGAATGTAACCGAAATTTTACATTGGCTCAATAAAAGAAAAAATATCGATATATAAATGAGAGACAACATCTCTATTAATATGAGGTTCATTGTCCCCTAATAGATTCCAAACCCTTCTTCTAAATATTTTATGCTCCAATTATTGTATTCTCTTGGTCTTTTAAATAAATAAAAAAATGTAAATTGAAATATTAATAATCTGGCTTTTTTGAGAAAGTATTTTCAATTTAACTGTAAGTGTTGGAATAACTTTTGATTTCTTAACCTAAACATGCCTTAACAAATAATACCTTAAATAATTAACATTTCTTTGTTTTTTGAGTTCAACAATAAGTGGGGGTGGAGACTCGAATCCATGACCTCTAAGTCGAGGGTATATATTTCATGTCGGTTGAGTTAGGTTCAGTTTGGTTAATTAATCTTTCTTTCAATCTTAGTGACAATTTGATATATTAGCATACGGTATCAAATATTTAAACGAATTTCCGTTGGTTTGGCAAGTGGTTTTCCTCTATTTAGTAACGAGTTTACGTTTCTTTAATTTTTTTTACTTTGGTCATCTCTACAGATTTTCATTATTTTTTGATCCGTCTAGTTGAACTTTCATCTAAAATCTATTTTGCCCGCCCATTCTTTTTCATTTTTTCATTTTTTTACAGTTAGTTTCGTTGGCTTAAATCATGTTTGATTGGTTTAATTATTGTGTTACATCAACATTTAAGTAATAGTGTTAACAATAATATATATATATATATATCAAAACAAAATTCATAAATGTTATTGAAACTTTTCGTATTCTAGAGACGTTACAGATACCAAAAACAAAGTTGAAGAATAAAAATTGTAATTTGTCAAACTGAGCATAACTCAACTGACATAAAGTATGTGTCATCGATCAAGAGGTTAAGGGTTTGAATCCTTGATAGCACACAAAAGGGTGTTATTTCTAGGCGTAGATTTAGGCTAGTTTTGCGTATTGTTAGTAGACTTTGATGCTTTTATGTCATAAATTACAGGATTCGAGCAATGAGAGCCAAATTGAGGATTTTGAGTGATTTGAGGACAAAAAGGAGCTTCAAGAAAATCTTTCGGGTCAAAGAGATAAGGAGAAGAAGTGCACAAGCAACTAGGCCCGAGAGCATAGCATTGCAGTGCCATACATGCAGCTCTTCAAACCAAGCAAACAACACATAAAGCGTTGCAACATTGTGTATGGCGTTGCAACGCCAACCTCAAAAAAATTTCCTTCTTTATTTGATTCGAAGGGACAGTGTTGCAACGTTGCCCATAGCGTTGCATCGTTGTCTCGATAGTATAAAGGGAAACTTTTATTTTGTGCAAAGGGAGCCATTTTTGAGAGTTAAAATCCTATTTTCTATTCATACATTGCATTGGGGACTTAGAGGACACTTTGAAGAGTTAAGGAGGAGACTCAAGGCTCAAGATCACGGGATATCACGACGGGAACGAGTGTTGGCATGCGTCGTTTAGTTTCTTTTTCTTTCTCTTTACTTTGTTTCTTCAATTTTAATTGAGGAATTTTTGTACTGAACAACTACTATATTCTTGAGTAGTTTAGATAGTGATTGTAACTTTGAACTATGTTTGGCTTTTGAATTGTATTATATCGTAACACTGTTTATGCATCATATGTGAATTTTCTAAACTTTTGGCCATAGCTTTGCATGTTAGGTTAAATTTAGCTTGAGAAAGCAAATTTAACTAAGGAACTTAGGTGCATAACTAGGATTAATCTATTGCATGAGAATGAGTAGGTTAATACTATAAGCCATTAAAGAATTCCTTAATGTCATGTTTAGTTGTAGAAATAGACCAAGAGGTTGATCTATTACTTTGCATGAGTTCAATTGGGCTTGAGAGAGGCAATTGCATAGTTTAGTAATTCTTGGCTTAGGGTTGTTGCATGTTAATCAATTCTCAAATCAAATTCTTAGTTGCAGTTAATGTAAATCAATCATCAATATCTCTCTAAAGGACTCCAAAGCATGTAAATATTTAGCTTAGTTTTATTCTTATTCCAATCCAAATGTAGGTTCTCTAAATAAAATTGGACATGAGTAATGACGGTACTTAATTAAATTAAAGAAAACCAATTCACGTGGAGACGATAACTCGATACTTATATCACTATATTAAAACTTGACACCGTACACTTGCGGTTAATTGCGAGCACTTAAATCACTCAACAATCCTCTAACCCATTTGTTGAACTTTAAAAAAAAAAAAGAATAAAAATTGTAATTTAACGTAAATAAAAATAAATTTGTGGGATGAAACCAATTAATCGCAGCAAATTTTGAGAAATAAAAAGAAAAAGGCAAAACTATTAGAGAAAAGAAATCGCTTCCTCACAAAATTTTCATCCTTTATTTTGAATAATTTCCTTCTAAACAAAAAGGTGAGAAGGACAATTACAATTTATAGAATTTCAATTTCTTAAAGGTATCGGTAAACCCCCAGGTTATTGCTAAAAAAATGGGTAAACATCCATATATAAAAGTATAAAATTTCTCCAAAGTATAGATAAATATCTATACTTTAGAGAAATTTTATGTTTTTATATATTTTTTTGTTCAACCATAAGTGAAGTGAGAGACTCAACCTCGGAGCTCTTGGTCAAGAACATACACTTTATGTCAGTTGAGTATAGCTCAGTTTGATATATTTTTATGCTATATTTTTATTTTTTTTATATACTATTATTATTATTTAATCCTTCATTTTTCTAAAAGAAAAAATCCTATTTTTGAAGACTAAATGTGTATGGATCCCATCCCACCAATGTTTTCATTTCAAAACTTTTAGTAAACACATAAAAGAGAATAATTCTCATTTATAATTGCCATCGTTTCGAAGTGAACCGGGGGGGTGGGGGTGGGGGAATCATGTACATATTTATTTCTTTCCACATATTTTCTTCAAAATATTTTATCTTGTATAAAAGCATTTGTTTTGGTAATGCAACGAAGTCTTTCCTATTAAACATCTTATGAAGTTTTTTACTTTTAGAAATGGTTCTATATGGATAACGATGTAGTCCCTTCCGTAAAAAAATTCATTAAAATTAAATGTTGATTTTTATTATTTAACGATTTAGACTTTGTAGCTTATAAAAATATTGGGTTCCTAATTAGTTTATTGATATGTCTTTGTAAGAAATTTCATTAGATCTTCACAATAATTTTCATGGTAGGGACTAAATCGTTACAGATTTAAAAGTACAATGACTAAATTGTTACAAAATTGAAAGTACGTACATGGACTAAATCGTTACAAATCAAAGTTCAATGACTAAATTGTTACTTTCCTAAAAGTTTAGGGACCAAAAGTGATTTTTAACCTTTATAATTTAACGTCATTTTAATTTTACAACAAATAAAAAATAATGAAATAAATTAATCATATAAACTATTTAAAAATTATATTATTAGTGGCATTATAGAAATTACCAATTAAAAAGTTATGGTAATAATTTTGATTTTTCTAAGTGAAAGTTATGGTAATGATAAGTCTTGCACGAATGTTGTGGTTCACTTAATTTCCTCCATATATGTCACGATCTAGCCTTAATTAAGGGATTAAATATCAAAATCAACAAAAAAGTTAAAAACACTAGAAGAGTTGTCATGTGTTTGATATGTCCGACTTGAATGAGTGTCATTTTTAATTTTGTCCATACACATAAATTTCTAGGTTTGTTTTTTCATATATAAGTTGGTATAAAATTCCAACATAAGTCCAATATGGCTAAATCTCACATTCATAGTCAATGTGTGTGATGCCTTTTGATCAAACTCAAACGTGGGGGCCTTAAGAAAAAAAATTTAGTTTAAAAACGAAGCTCCAGTTCAGTACAAGTGCACATTGTCGATGTAAGTAATATAAAATTGGAAGTACTCCAAGGTATCGATCCCACAGGGAACGGATACAACAAAATTCAAAAGATAGCAAAAATTGTTCTCAAGTTGCAATTTCGATAACCAAGGTTATAAAAATGTGGAGAGGTGTTTTTGCTAAAGAAATAAATTGAAAAACCAATAAGTATGAAAAAGGAAATTCAAATTGCTCATGTCCCTTAGGAAAGAAATGCAACTAAAATGCAATTGCAATCGTAGCTAACACAATAAAACTAAGTAAACCGAATTCGACTCTCAATCAATTTTACTTCAAAATTTTTAGGAGGCTAAGTGATTAAACCTCAATTTCTATGACTAATCTAACTTAGGTAATTTCGCTCACAATTCTAGCGATTTTGGAGTCTCGCCTAATGTCTAAGGTCGATGTTCAGAACTTATTTCTAAGCCTTTTCCTTCATTGCTTTTGTGACATCCGCCTTCCCTTAACCATTTCAGTATAAGTTTAAGCTTGACAAGCAACACTAGTTGACCGATTAGGTTTACCCAATATTAAACTCAACAAAAGCAAACAAAGTTCAAGCGTTAGCTAGAATACATGTGCTTTTAAGTTTTACATCTTTTCTCTAGCGCATTCACGAACCCCTAAAGGAAAATTAGCTCATCATTGCAAAAGTGAAAAAAAAAAGTTTTAAAGTAATAAAAATGCATAACTGAGAATGAGAAAAAGAAGAGATAAAATTCTAGAATGTAGTAATGAAATAACTTAACCAAAAACTTAAAGAACATAAACTAGAATAAAACTTTAGTAAGAAGAAAAATAATTCGAACAAGCTGGAAATTTTATTAAGAACTAAGAACTCAATGCGAAAATACAATGAAACTTAAACAATCAACTTGAATCTCAAAATACAACTGAATGAATGAAAATACAACAACAACTAAGTTCCTAAAACATAAGAAAATAACTTAAATAAAGCAGAAAATAAATTCTAAAAAATTGAAGAACACAATTCATTTTTCACTTCTTACTCAATCGACTCAACTCCCTTTTTTTTAAACAGAATTGAGCATTCACTTCCTTCAACTTTCATTGAGGAATGATTGAGTTTCGAAGTTGAAAGAGGCTGGAAAACAGAAGAAAAAATAGTAGCAAACAGAAATAAAAACAGTAGAATGATAGGCTCTTTCTTGCATGAAAAATCCATATATCATTGTCTCCATTTCTACCTTCTTTTATAAGCTTTATGGGCTAGGGTTTCCATATTTGGTCATGTGCAGTTTGGGTCAACTTTCCTTGCTGAATTCGTGGAGAAGAATGACATAAAATCTCCAAAATTACGTTAATCCTATATTTGGTGCGTTTTTCAAATTTTTGCAAAAATGCAATTGCAATGCAATTGTATTTCTGTTGCATTGTTTTCCAGATCTGCTAGAATTTCAATTGCAATGCAATTGCATTTCTGTTGCATTCTTTAAATTCCTACACAAAAACATCAAGTAAGTGTGGTTTTCATTTTCTTTTGCTTTCTTTTCTCCACTTACTTAATTTAAAAGATTTCCAACAATAATTCAATTTAAACCAACTTTTTGCTAACTTTTTTATCTAATAACACACATAAAATAACAAGAATAACTAAGTATAAAGGCAAAATAGTCCTCATAAATGAGAATTATGACCTTTCAAAGAGTTGATTTCACTGTGATGGACCCTATCATGTTATAAATGGGGCAAAAAGCTCATTAGGAATGTTAACAAAGGGTAGGAATGAAGATAACATTCATTGTCCTCATGAAATTTCTTGTTAAATTTTGCAGAGTTTGAACTATAGATTCCTCGTGGGAAACAAGCAGAGTCGGGTTCTCCATTAAAAAATTATTTTTTGTTTACTTTTTTTAGACAAAATACACATTCGGTCCTTGAAGTTTGAGAAATGGTTAGAAATGGTCCCTAAGCTCTTTTGACTGTTAGTTGGCTAACAAAAAAATGATTTAACAGTTAATTTACTGATTGTACTAGCTGATTTGGCAATATAATACTAATTTAATAATTTTTCTAGTGATTAGACATATGATTGGGAAAATTTCTCTCGCTTTCTTCTATCTTCTTTCCCTTTCCCTCTTTTTCTCCTATGAACTTTGTCGGCGATGGCTACCTTCGTTGTCCGCTTATCACTCTGCTCCTCCCTCATCGCATCCACCATCATGGTTGTCATAGGCTTGTAGTGTGGTAGCCCAAATCAGATCTAGAACGAAAGGAGAAGATCCTTTGTTCCAATTCTAATATGGAATGAAGGGAACTCTTCCTTCGTTCAGATCTGATTTCAAACGTTTCAAATTTGTTTTGAAACAAAAGGGAAATCTCATTCCATATCTGATTTGGGATGAAAGGCTTCATTCCAGATAAGATTTGGAACTAGAAGCTTCCCTCCATTTCAGAACATCTAAAGCGAAGGGGAAGCTTCCCCCTCGTCTTAGATTTGGTCTACAACGTTTATCGGCCATGACAACAACGACGCATATTCGTGATGGAGGAGAGTGACGAGGAGAAGATGAAGGCTGCGAGTGACAAGCAGATGGTGAAAGCAGTCGTCACCGACGAAGTTCATCGGAGAAGAGAAGGGAAAGAGATGAAATTAAAGAAGATAGATGGAAGGGGAGAGAAAATTACCCAATTACATATTCAGTACAGTAAAAAAATTATTAAATTAATATTATATTGCCAAATCATCCAGTACAGTAAGCAAATTAACTGCCAAATCATTTTTCTCTTAGTCAACTAACAATCAAATTAAAAGAGTTTAGCCCTCAGAGACCATTTCTAGTATTTTTTGAATTTTAGGAACTAAAAATGTTTCTTTTGAAACCTAAGGACCAAATAGACACACCATTTCCAACCTTTAGAGACCAAAATTGCATTTTGTCCTCACTTTTTTTTTTTTTTCTTGTTTTAAGAGAATTTATATTTAAAGGATAAGTGAGATGAGCTAAGAAGGTGAAAATTAGGTTTAGTTTATATAGGCATGCAGGAGCAAGGATGGTAATGGGAGAGAAATCTCCCCCCACCTGTGCCCTTACCCCTAAACGCCATCTCCACGGGAAAAAGTGACACACCTAAAGCCCATAAAATAGTTTAAACATTTTCTCTACATAATCAAATAATAATAATTTAGTATTATATTGGAAAAAAAAAAAGAGAAATTTGATAGAAAGGAGAAATGACAATTTTGTCAACAATTATAGTTTTTTTTTTTCCTTAAAAAAACTTAACAGAATAATAGTTATCAAATAAACATAATTTTCAAAAACTAAAAACTAAAAATTAAATGGTTATTAAACAGAGTCAAAATCATCATCAAACAGAGCCTAAGCATATAAATAAATATCCACTTTGATATTTTCTTCTTTATTTTTTTAGAATAGTATATCATATGTATGAGTGAAAATTTGAACTGATGACCTTTTTGAAAAGTAGAATTGGTTTAACCATTTAGCTATGCTCATGTTAATATCATGCATGTTTATCTATACTTACAAGAAATCTTATTTTTTTTATTTTACCCTCTAATTTTTTCAAAATCAAAATATCCTATTTTTAAAGACTAAAAAATATTATTCTAATAGATGCTAATACATATTTCAACATTTTTCTTTCAATCCCCTTTTTATTCTCCAAAATTGAATATAAGCCTTTAATTGGCATCATTTTTTTTTTAATTTCAACATTTAGAAGGAATTTCAATCTCTAACCTCTTAATCGAGGTTACATGTCATTTACCACTGAGCTATGTTTACTTTAGCGGCTTCAAAAAAGTTATTATCACAAAAATTGTATATTTAGATTTTTTTTTTGAAGAATTTAATTTTTGAATCGGATGATTTAAAAATGTGGTGATATGAAAGGATCATTCAGATGGAAAATGATTAAATTTTCATTCCACATACATATTTTATTTCTTTTCATATATTTTCTTTCAAATATTTTATCATGAATTATAAAATACATAGTTTTGATATTGCAGAACTTTTAAAAAAAGTTTTGATATTGCGATGAAGTTTTTCCTATAATATCTAATGAACTTGTAACTTCTAGAAAAATAATTAAATATAGATAAACTGACAATATAAATAAAAAATAAATATGGTATCTTACTTAATTTCATCCATATATGTCATCATCTAGCCCTTTAGTCATTGAATAAAAACATCAAAGAAAAATTAGAAATATTAGAAATATTAGAAAAGTCTCACGTTTCACAATTTTAATTTTTTTTTCTTTCTTACGTATTGTGACCTACTTGAAAACTATAGATGAAGAAATATTAAATTTCTAATTTAATTCTTACATATAATTGTATGAATTTCAAGTTGTTGCAATGTGACCGAAATTTCATAGAATAATCGTGTGGTATCTTTCAAATAATTGATTTGATTGAGAATGCTCCTATACTATAATTAGACAAAAAAAAAAAAAAAAAAACCTTAGTAATCAAACATTTTTTCTATGTAATTGAAAAAATAAAATTGGAACATTCAAAATAACAACATTTCCATATGACAAAAGAAAAAAAGAAAATTAAATTTTCATAACTATTATAATTTATTAAAAAATTGAAAACAATAATAATTATTTAGAAGAATGAAAAGTATTATAACGTCATGTATATGTCGTTATATTTGCAAAATTTAATTGTAATTATTAATCTTTCTATCATATCATATGGATGCATATCCATGGAGACCCACTAATAAGTAATGAGACGAGACAGAGGTCAAAAGTGTTTGACTGTTTGTGCAAGTTTTACTTCGTCTCCAAAAAAATCCAATTAGAAAGATCATATATGATATGAAGAGTAACAAAGAAACTAAAGAAGCAATTATGTAAGTGTACTTTGAAATAATTAGAGGCAAAGAAAAAAAAAATTAAGTCATTATTCCCATTTTATTCTTCATTTTGAAAGGAAAAGAAAAAAAGAAGAAGAAGAACGAATTATAATTACTTCCTGGAAGATTTTTTTTTAATTTTTAATTATCCTTAACCCCACATATTGTTGAACTCAAGAAAAAAAAACTTATTTGATCTTCTTTTTTATTAGAATTATATATCTTCTAATTTTATTCTTATTGTATAAAATATGCAAACTACTAATTTTTTTTAGATATTTTAGGTCCATTTGATAACCATGTGTTTTTTATTTTTGAAAATTAAACCTACATACAAATTTTATGTTAAAGTCATGTGATGTTTTTTAAAGAAATTGATTTGATTGTAAATAGCTAAAGAGTCATTTGATAACCATTTTGTTTTTTGTTTTATGTTTTTATGTTTTTATCTTTAAAAAATAGAGTTGTTTGATAATTTTTTTTTTCGTTTTTCTGTTTTTTAAAAACATTTTGAAATTAGAAGTAAATTTCAATATATATATATATATATATATATAGTTTTTAAAAACAAATTTCCGTTTTTCAAAAACTCATTTTTTTCCTCTTTGTATATCTCTTTCCAATAAATTCTTCTTTCTAACTTTTTTTTATCTAAAACTTTTATCTCTCAACAAATTCTCTCTTTTTCTTTCTAAAATTTTCATTTCCATATAACTTTTTATTTCTTTTTCCCTCTCTAAAATTTTCAACTCTATATAACTTTTTTTTCCTCTCTAAAATGTTTATCTTTATTTAACTTTCATGTCTCTTTCTTTTCTAACATATATTACCCTTCAATTTCTTTCTTTAAAAATCAAATGTTTTCCTTTTCCCAAAAATTCTCTAAGGGGCCGTTTGTTTTTAGAGAATCATGATTCCCGGCATCTTCAGATGCCTAGAATCTTAGATGTCCGGAATTTTAGATGTCTGGCATCTTTAGATTACCATGTTTATTTTGTAGAAAAATTTATAAGGATGTCTGGGAATATTTAGATAGCCATGTTTGTTTTGCATGATTTA
The DNA here is from genome assembly GCA_033996785.1 of Trichosanthes truncata. NCBI lineage: Eukaryota > Viridiplantae > Streptophyta > Magnoliopsida > Cucurbitales > Cucurbitaceae > Trichosanthes > Trichosanthes truncata. The sequence continues at coordinate 82,832,780 of JAWPNB010000003.1, forward strand.
TATATGGGAATGTCTTAAGATTATGTGTTATACCAAGAATGCATTTGCTAACCTTTACATAATTTAATTATTAGTTTAATATAATTAAATTGATATCACATGCATTTTGGTGTTGTTAATTTAATATTATATTTGTATATCAATTTATTTTATACTAATATTTATGTGTTATTTTATAGAACAAATTAATTTATATTAGTTTGATATTTTTATAAAATATTTAATATTAAATATTAATTCAATTTTAAATAAGCTTTATTTTATATCTAAATGTAAAATATAAATATAGCTAACTACATTTGATCGTTTATTAGTGCATAAATTCATTAATTTATTTTTAAATAAAAATAAAAATGTAAAATTAAGAAAATTGATTAGGGGCAAATATGTCATTAGCAGATGCCCTCAACGTGGGAATCTTAAAAACCCATGTTTCAAAAGGGCATCCAAATTTAACCAGATGCCCTCCAAATGGGCATCCTAGGATACCCGGACATCTTGATATGTCAAGGTATCTTACATTCCTACAAAACAAACGAAGTAATCGAGATGCACATTCCATGGGAATCTTGGATTACCACGAAACAAATGGCCCCTAAAACTTTTCTCTCTCCAATTTATCTATTTCTAAAATTTTCCCAAAGTTTTTTTTTAATAAATATATCTATAACTTTTCTTTTTTAAAAAAATCTCCCTAACATATCTCCAATACAACTTTCTTTATTTTTCTCATTTATTTTTATTTCTCTAACATATCTTTTTCTCTTAACCTTACTTTCTCTCTAAAATTTCTCTTTTTATTTAACTTTTTCTCTCTCTAAAATTTATCTCCTCCCCTCTATTTTTTTTTCTTTTTTCTCTAACTATATTTTCTTTATGAAGTCTAACTAATATTCTCTTTCTAAATATTTTCTTTCATGTCTCTAAATTTACTATGTTTAACTTTTCTCTAATATCTATGTCTCTAAATTTTGATTTTAATGTCTCCACACATTTTTCTCTCTGACACATCTCTTCATCTCTCTAATTTTTAAAAAACTGAAAACCAAAGACAGTTATCAAAAACCTCGTTTGATAATCATTTGATTTTTGGTTTTTGAAAATTAAGCAAAAACTGAAAACCAAAAACAGTTATCAAAAATCTGGTTTGATAATCATTTGGTTTTTTGTTTTTGAAAATTAGGCAGCGAACAAGTAGTATTAGGGCCATTATTAGAAATAAAAAGAGGGGAGGTTGATGTTTTACGTTGATGAATTTGATACCTTTTGTGCAAGATGTTGATACGATGGAGGCTTTGGTTATTCGGGACATCTTACTCACGACAATGGAAGCTGGAATTTCTTCCAGTGAGGTGGAAAAGGACAAGTTGCCGCACTTCTTCGATCGGAGGTCAGGGACATTTCTGAAGTAGGCGTTTTGGTGAACGAGATCTGAGAGATATCGAAAGGTTTCCAGTGTTGCTCGTTCTCATGGTGTCAACGCACGGCGAATCAGGTGGTGCACGGTGCTGCGAAACTGGTGTTGGAGCAAGGTTTGAGCGGCGTCTGGATGGAGGAGGTGTCGGCGAGCTTGTGGAGAGAGTATAGTGCTGAGCTTGTTGACAATCCCACTAATCTGTCGAGTGGGGTTTGCTTTTAATTATTTTCTGCTATTTTATTTATTCTTCATCCAAAAAACAAGAAAAGAAAAAACCAAACCCCATCGAGAGAAGATATATTTTTAGATTTATATTCGATAGTTATTAAGAAGTAGCCACGTTGTGGTGGCTTGATTGAATAATTTGTTCATAATCAGAATAAATACACACAAACCTCCATGAAGAAACAAGAAAATGGAACCAACAGCTTACTGTATATATTTTTACAACTCTACATTCAGCCCAGCTCTCCAGCCAAAGCAGCCATTAATCTCAAGCCATGTCGACCACCGTCATGTTTGGTCGACGGTTTCACCAAACTCGATCCTCCAACGCCATGTCTGTATAAATGGAATCCTTCCCTTTTCAGTTTTAGTCATTCAGTTTTAGTCAATGTCATGGACGTGTGCTCTGATTGTGGAGCTTTTGGTTCATATGGACTGGATTGGATGCGAAGGTTTAATGGAGAGATTGGCCTCGACATGTCGTTGGGGATATTTTTCAGCTGGCATTTTTGTTTAAAATTGTCAATTATGACTCTGCTTCTTCATTATGACGAGTTTGATGGAAATTGATAGTGTTCAAATTTCACTGGTTTTTGCTACCATTTTGTGTTTTGGGAATTAGGGAATATTGAGATTAACTTGTTTGATGGTTGTGATAAAATATTTGATTTTCATCTCACATGTCGAGTTCATAAATATCTCAAATGACACTAATAATACTAATTAACAAGGTTGCAAGTCCTCAAAATGCAGATGATTTGTCGCATTTGAATCTTATTTGCATTTTTGCTTTTGTCTTATATCATGTCAATAACCTAGCATATTGGAACCTTGAGTCTCTTCTGTTTACTTCATTTATAGTTGGAAAAAGAACATCAGAATAATTAATTCCCTTTTGGCATGAGGAAAAGACATCATAATTCTGCAAACGTGTTAAATCACCAATCAACCTAAAAGCTTAAGCTAATTCTGAGTTATGGTAAATTTAATTATATCAACATTTCAACAAAACATACTGTATGATGCTTCATCAGAGTTCGGTTAATTGGTCAAAGGACAAGTACTTGTGAAACTAGATATCTCCGAAGCCACGAGATCAAATTGTGGTAGCTATTTATCTAGGATACTAATTAGAAATTCTATGAGTTTTCGATGCCAAATGTTATAGGAATGGCTGTCCTATAAAATTTATAGAAGCACACGTGAGCTAGGCCAAGTATCTTGAGTATATTGTTATAGCTTGGAAGCAATGATTTTATTTGGACTCTTTCCATGGCCTTCACTGATTGATGTGAATACAAAATTTCTCTTTGTTAAATTGAATTATATTTGCCAAAGTGAAAAATTCATCTGCGCCTTGTTGTAGCTGGAGGAGCCTAAATTTCCCTCTGTTCTTTTGTAGTTGTTTTTCGTATAGTGGGAGAAGACGATCCCTTATCCAATTTCCCTCAGTTTGTTCACATTGTAGTACTCACAATTTGCTTGGATAAATGGATTTTTGTTTTGCTTTGAAACTTAAAAGCACTATTGAATTGAACTTATTCCACCTCACTTTATATCCTATTATGTATGGGTTGAGCCAATATATAATTAATGAGAGGGCAAAGTTGTGCCCACATATCTAAGCAAAAGGGTTGTCAAGTAGGACATATATCTGAGCATGCATAGACATGTGTTCAATGACTCTTTTGAACCAAACTGTGTCAAGCTAATTACATGTGTTGTAATCAAGATTTGTCGGAAATGTCAATGCACGTCTCAATTTTATGAAAATGATAATAGAAATATCAATAAAATGGATATTTCTAGAAAATAAAAGATTCATAAAAAAATATTTCAATTAACAAATAAGCATTTCACTCATTTTGAGTAAGTTAAATTTGTTTATATTAATATTATGTGTGGATTGTGAATTTGTGATGACTCACAAATATGTCAATCTCTCATCATCCCATGTGAAGTTCAACAAAGTTTGGTTACAAATTGGTTTGAATATTTGTTTTTGTGGAAGCGTATTTTTTGGGGTGTGTGAGAGAAAGAAAAGGCAAATCAGTTTCCTTTACTCCATTTTTTTGTTTTTCAGTTCTTCCCATTCTATTCTTTTTTTTTTTTTCCTCATGTCCTGTGTTGTTTAAGATTGAGAAAGCAGTAAAGAATAAACGCTCATCTTGCACAGTGGATATGTAGACCTGTATGGTTCAACCACTATATCTTCTCTTCTTCTTTATCTTCTTGTTTTATTTTTCAGCACTCTCTGTTTTAGAAGAAAATTTGATATGTTGCTGGAGTTTCTGTTTTCGATTGTTATATTTTGGAATCAAGCATATCAATGTCTACATTATTGATATATATTTTTGTTGATTTTTTTGTTATATTTCATCTATTTTTTTATGATATAATGAAAATGTTGATGTCAAACTCATGGATATGTGAAAATATCGAACAGAAATTCAATACACTAATTGCGATAGGCATGTGATGTGATATCATTGAGGAACTGTTTCGACCATGAATTTTGGTGCTAAGCGAATGGTTGATATTGACCATACAATGATAATATCAACAACACGAGAAATAACACAAATTTCACTAAATTTAAATGTACAATTAAATAAAACCATCATTTAAAACAGTAATCAAGTGCATTGTAATGTAACATTCAACGTTTTTTATGTTGTCATTTAAATAGGTCCAACCTTTCTTATCATGTTTCAAAAAGTATCTTCGTTCATATTATCTTTAGAAAAAAAAGAGTTTGGAAAAACAAATTTTTAAGCCATTATAATCAAATCCAATCCTTTGAAAATACCAATATGTTCAAAGTTTACTGCTGAATTTAAAATTCAGGTTAAATGTACTAAATCGTGTTTAATTAATTTTTTTAGAAAATTCTTAAGTTGGTCCTTAAACTTTTAAAATACTCAATTTTATTCCAAATTTATTGAAACTTCTCAAGTAGATCTTCCAAAAACATTTTGTTAAATTTTGTTTAATGAAAAGTTTATGTTCTTGAACGTTGTTCTATTAACATATTTAAACATATGGACATAATACAATATTACACATAATTGCAATACTTTCCAAAGGAGAAAAAAAAAACTTGAAGCTTTTATGATAGTTTCTTTTATCATAATATTGAATTACTTTTTCAAAAAATGCATACATGCATGAGCCAATTTAGGGACGCACCCGCATATAAAAGGAAGTTAAATTTTACTTGAAAATATTAATTCTATTTTTAGTCCATCTATTTTAACCTAATTATAATTTAGTTCCTATATTATTAAAAGTTTCATTATTTTTTCCTACCATTTAATTAAAACACATAAAATATTCCGTGGTCAATGATCTGAGTAACCAAATCTAAAGTGGCAAGTTATTTATAGTAAAACTCTAAAAAGAGTAATAAAATTCTCACACCAAAATTATGGATTTGTACTCTGATACAAGTTTAGTACTATAGTTTTCCACATTTCAACCAAAATAGTATTTTAAAACCTTACCCAATTTTTTTTTTAACTAATATGATTTGTTAGATTTACATGTTGCTCAAACAAAATGTCATGGTATAAAACTTATTTATCACATGAATAAAACTTGAAATTGTCCATTACCTAGATATAATGTAAGTTTTAACCAAAAATGGAGACTACAAGAAAACTTCTTCAAACAGAGAGACTAAATTGATATAATGATTGCAGCACACAAGGATTGAAAGGTAATAATTGATATAATGATTAAAGCACACATGATTATAATGTAATTTAAATATTTTAGAAAATCAAATCAAACACTCTTTAGAATGGTAATATACACATTACGGCTTTTCCATAGAACAGGGGTAGATCTACATTGGGGTGGTTTTCTCACATTAAAGAACAAAATTATTAATTGGTTTGTTGGCTTAAGGGGGCACAAGTGTTCTTCTCGCGCTGGAGACACAGGCTTCAAAGCTTGTTGAGTGTCACAATCGCACTTCTCGAACAATGGCAAAGCGATTGTACGACACTTACTCTCGCTTCTGAGTAAGTCAGCCAACTCAAATTCGGGTCACATGTGGCACAAAGGGCCTATCTCGCAACCTCTAGCCTTGTTCTTGAGAAAACAGTTTTAGAAAACGGGGTTAGAGAAAGTTTGGAAAACTTTTTGAAGGCATTTGAGAAAGAGAGTATTATAAGCTAGCAAGCAATAAGGCAACACAACACTCTTGATAGCAATAATCTGAGTAGAAAGAATTGACAACTAGTCGCATCCCCCTATAGTACATTCTAAGAAAAATGCCTATGACAGAATTGAACATGAAAATGGCGATGAGTCATACGCCAACAAAATTACAAGGAAAGTAAGCAACAAAGCTAAATGAAAAACATGACATAAAAGCATGATAAAAAAAAAAAGGGTTGAAATGGGCATGCAGTCATGGGCAACACGTCCTGGACAAGCATAACCGTAATACTGAGTGCACTCTATTTTTTATTTTCTAGCTTCGTATTTTGACTCTATATGTATATATATTATTTAAATTTTAAAAAATATATATACTTATTTTAAATTTTTAGTAAGTTGGATAAGTTAGAATTTAGTTAACTTTTTTCTTTTTTTCTTTTTAATTTTACACACATATATACAAATATACAAAGTAAAAAAAAAAAAAAATACTTAATAAATATTTTAGAAAAATTAATTGCATTAAAAAAAACTGAAATTCTATTTTAACAAATCTTAAATATTTCCAGCGTTTCATTTTTTGCTTCTGTGGATAATTCTACTATGCTTAATGTATATTTATTATAATTTATAACCAATATTACTTAATCTAAATATTATATATCAATGCATTTAAAATTATATTTATATGAAAGTTAAATTACATGTTTAGGATATGAATTTTAAAATTTGTGTCTAATAAGTTTTAAACTTTTAATTTTGTGTCTAATACAGTCATTAAATTTTAAAAAATGTCGAATAGATCCACTAATTTTCATGCAATAGGTGTTAGACATATTTTAAAAAATTATAATTAATTACTCTATTAGACATAAAATTTCATTTTGCATCTGATTGAACCTTAAACTTTTCAACTTTGTAACTTATAAATATATTAACAAAATGTCGAATAGGTTAAGGACTTCTTAGACACAAAATAGAATTTTATGTCTAATAGAACATTTTTTTTTAAATTTTAAATATGTCAGAGACCTATTTGATACAAAATCGAAACTTCAGAGATCTATTAGACACAAAATTGAAAATTCAAGGACCTATTAGACACTTTTAAAAGTTTAGGGACCATATAGACACAAATCTAAAAGTTAATTACTAAACTTGTAATTAATTTAACCTAATATGAACTTGTGCCCCTGGCATAAAGTTCTGGATCCGCCACTTCCATAGAATAACATTCTTGGGCCATTGCATCCCAATAAAAAACAAATAAATGCCAAAATGAGCATAACTCAGTAATAATTGACATGTACTCCTTCCTTTGAAGTCGAAGGTTCATATCTTCCATATTCCACATTTTTGTACTAAAAAAATAACAATAAATAAATAACTTTGGACGTTTAGCCTATTTATATATACATTAATGTTTTCAATATCTATCAATTAATATATCTATAAATTTGAAGGATTGAAGTTGGTATTTAGATATCAATCAATATCTGCAATATCTCATACAAATATGAATAAATTATTAAAAATATATATATCATCAAAAGATCACTAATACCATTGGTTGATGTATTAGTAACGTTTTTTTAAGACGATGAATATAATCCACATCATTTCTCCACATTTTGTAATGCTATATACATATTATCACACCTTCATAATAGTTAAGATGCAAGATGCAGTGAAGCAAAACCTCACCAATCTAAATAGCTTGACAAACATTGAAAAAAAAAACTGTAGGGGAGAGACTTAATGGGGGAGCCAGGGAAAATGAAACGACCCTATAATTATTCCTAAAATATTAAAGTTAAAGAAAATCCAAGCAATTCTCCATGTGATATTAAAAGCAATAGTTCCAAAAATAATATAATTATAATTATAAAATTAAAATTAAACAAAAATATATATATAAACCAAAAATTTGATGGTACTTTGGAATAAAATTTTGATTGATGTGCTCGGAGAGAGACAGGGAAGGAGAGGGAGAGAGTAAAACTTAAAGGGCACAACTTGGGTGCAGCCTGGGTTGCACCCAAGTGTGGTGCTGCACACCTTACAACCACATGATTTTCTAAAAAACAAAACAAACAAACAAACCAAAAATTGAATTTGTGTGGTTGTAAAGTGGGCAGGGCCATATTTGGGTGCAGCTTAGGCTGCACCCAAGTTTTTTTCAAACTTAAATGGTGGTGTTTGGAATAAAGGTTTGATTGACGTGTTCTTTAAGAGAGGGGCAGAATATATAGAGAAATTATAAAAATATGGTTATTGCAACGTGACTTTTAATTTTTTACCCTCCTAAATATACAAGAGGTAATTTTTTTTTTTTTTTAAACTATATATCTAATGGGTTACGAGGGTAATACCTAAGCTTTAAAAAAAAGTGTAAGAAGATACAAGTGAGTTTAATTTGTCCATTCGATACAACTCAACGTCCCATGCTTAAGGGAAACGGTAAATATATAATTTTAACTCTTAATGTTCCATCACTTTTAAAATTTTGTTCTTAACCTTTAAATGTTTTAATTTTATTATTAATTGTTTTCATGATCAATGAAGTTCTCAATTGTGGCTGAAAGTTAAAAGAATGATAATAATCTTAAAGTTTTATATATATATGCATTGAAATAACTTTCTCATCAATTATCTGAAAGTGTGGTAAAATTAATTTTGGGGAGTAATAAAGGGAATATGTCCAATTGATAGAGCCAGAGGAACCAAAGGAAAGGAGATGGAGAGGAAGGATATAGTGTAAAATTAAACTGAAGGCAAAAAGCATCAAAACCATGTTGAAATTTGTCAGACAATTTGTGAGCAAAATGAAATGAAGGGAAAAGAACATTTCAAATTTGGTTTCTTAATTACACATGCATCTCTCTCTTATATTATTATATGATCCTTTTGAAGAATCACATGCTCTTGTATGTTATAAATCAAGTGGATGAGAATGACTTGTAATAAAAACATCAAAACTGGAAGAATAAAGCAAAAATATCACACATGCATGCACTGATCCTCATATGTTCATCATATTCAAATGATCAAAATGGTTGTTTCAATAAAATGAATGGTAGCCTTATCAAAAAAGAAAAAAGAATGATATGTTTTAGGGCAGAACACTATTTTCTCTAATATGATTTTAGTATTATGTTAAATTTTGACACATCAAATGTTAACTAATGTTGTCAACTTGAACATAACTCAATTAGTTATGACATTATATCTTTGACTAAGAAGTTAGATGTTCGAATCTTTTACTCCACATTTTGTTAAATTAAAAAACAAAATATTGACCAACGTCAAGATCATCACTAATTGAATATGTTAAATCTACATCCTAATTTTAAGACTTTAACGCAAAGTACAAAGTCATCAATCTCACATAATCGTAATGCTAGTAATCAATAATATAATTTTGAAGTGCGAAAACACAGAATAATACATCACAATTAACATCTTCTAGAGAGAGACATCGATTCAATTTATTAAGACATGTATCCTCAGACCAAAAAATTAGAAGTTACAAACTTGGTTGTTAAACTAAAGAAACCAATAATTGTCTCTAAAATCTCATGAAATGTTCCAAGACGAAGTATATTTTATTTTACAACTCCAATTTAACTAAAACTTAAAATTCCAAACAGAAAAAGAGATGAAAAAAAAAAATCAAAATGCTAAGAAATTGCTAGAGGGTGATGACGGTTTGAGCAGGAATCTCAGTGTAATCAATCTCATCAACCGACTCCATAGCCATATTCCCCAACCTCACCAAACTCCCCGTCGCCAAAATCGCTTTCGGATTAATATCATGCATGGATCTCACATACAAGCTTCGAATCGCAGCAATGGCGGCATTGAACAACGGCGTCGTTTCATTCCTCTTGCACTTGGCAATCAAATTAGACCCCAAAAGACAGTGCCCCAACACTCTCAGAACCGGCTGAAGAATCTCCCACGGCAAGGGAATCCTCCCAATACCCCGCTCCTCGTCGGCTTCTTTAATTTCACAATCTTCGCCGGCCCAAATCCGGCAAAACTCGCAGAACTCGACCTTGGAAGATTCTGGAATCTTTTCGATCTTGGTGTAGTAGAGTTCGAGGGCGACGCCGACGATTCGGGCCCGCTTGGTGGAGCGGACCATGCCGTGGGGCTCCAGGGAGGGGGAGATGAGGGCGAGATTGAGAGCGGTGGCGTTGTTTTTAACGACGGATTTGGATTCGTGGTAAATGCTGGGGTGGGTGAGGTCGGGGATGTTGACGGTGAGGGGCTGGCTGGCTCGTCTGTTGGTTTCGTGGGCGTAGAAGGAGAGGAGGACGGCTTCGAAGCCGGCGAGGGATTTGCGGCGGGACACGACGCGGGAGAGGTAGGTGTTGAGGAGGACGGGGAGGAAGCGGAGGACAACGAGTTTGAGGTCGGGGTTGTTGGATTGGAAAGTGTCGTAGAGCCAGCGGCAGAGGTTGTCATCGCCGGCGCCGGAGGTGGGACGGCGGAGGAGGGTGGTGATTTGGGTGGTGGTTTCTTGGTCGTGGAGGAGGGCGAGGGCGGGGTTGGGAGTGGAGGAGAAAGATAATGGGGTGTTTGGGAGGATGGATTTTAGCGACTCGATGGCGGATTGGGCGATGGCAGTTGCCGATGTCGATTGTGAAATGTCGAATCTCACCACCGGGCCGCTCCCGCTCGCTCTGCTGCTGGTTTTGATGCGGGGTGGTTCGGTGGCGGGTTGTTCTGTTGTGGTGGTTTCAGCAGCGGTTTCTTCAGTGGGGGTGGTGGTTTCGGCGGTGGGTTCTTCGCTTGGGGTGGTGGCTTCGGCGGCGATTTCTTCGGGGGCGGTGGTTTCTTCAGTGGCGGTGGTGGTTTCTATGGGGATGGAGGTTTCTTTGGCAGCATGGGAGTCGTCGTCGGACGAAGAGGAAGACATTGGTGATGGTGTTGGTGTGGAAATTAATTAGGGAGATTTTTCTCTTTTTTTTTTTTAATGAATAATTGATATCTGAGTTTAATTTTTCTTTTTTCTTTTTTTTTTTTTTTTTGGTTGGGAAAATGGGGTTTGAAAGTGGAAGGTAGAAAATGGAAATGAAAATAAAAAAGGAAGTGTGTTTAGAGAGAAAAGGGAGGAGAAGAAATAGGATCGAGTTTACAACGTGGAAAGCTTCCCTTAAAACTCTGCAAGTCTTTTGGCATTTTTCATCCACCCATTAGTAACTATATGCAACCATTATTTTTGTTTGTTGTTTTTTTGTTCTCATTAGCTACTATAATATGAGTATTCTTTTTCTCTTAGGTTACATTGTTATCCAACATTTTTTGGAGATTGAAAGATATCTAAATAGAACTATTTCTTTGGGAGAATTTTGGATGGAACGACTGTATAGATTTTTTTCCCCCTTCTAGTTAGGTAGGTTAAGTTGAGAGACTTCTTTAATAGAATACAATTAGGTTATACAAATAAGTCGATAATCTGAAAAATTCAAGCAACCCAACCCAAACGGCAAGGGTTGGATTGGGTTTGGCCTAAGTTCTCATTTAGATTGGGTTAAAATTCTAAGAACTGGTCAAATTCAGTTCAGTTACAGGTTCAAAAAATAAAAATTCAGTCACATGAACCATGCAATCGAATTGAATCGAATTATAAATATATTATTTGAAATAAATACAATTATTTGGATTACAAATTGGTTCAATTTTAAAAATTCAGAGAGGATACCTCTAACCCCATTAAAGATCTCGAAAAAGAATGTAATTTAGATATCTTTTAAAGATATCGCATTCACGGCATACAAAACTCAAAAAAGACTATGTTTCACCTCTCTCCCTTTCTGATGCGTAATAGGAAGAAAGATATGAATTCGAACACAAACTTGATATACAGGAAGTGGCACATATGATGCAATAGAGCAAAATTTACCTGTTGTACAGGCAGCAGATAAGTGTAATGCAGCCCATTTGGGCATTATAGAATTAATTTTTTAATTAAAAAAACAAAGTAATTTTTTTTTCTTGTAGACACCAAGTAGACTGCACCATACTTACCAGACAACAAGTAAGTTTTTTTCAATGGAATATAGACAACATGACTAAACATCAAACACCAAACCTAATCCATATTCCATCTCCAAAAAAAAAAAAAAAAAAAAAAAAAAAATCCTAATCCATATGAAATGATTTTATTTAGCTACAATTACCTATACAGTTAAGGAAAATACTTGGGTGCAGCCTGGGCTGCACCTAAGTATTGTGCAGCCCACTTTACAACCACAAATTTTTTTTTTAAAAAAAACCAAAATTTTTCTTCCTTGTGGTTGTAAAATAGGCTACACAACACTTAGGTACAGCCCTGGCTGTACTCAAACTGTGCTCTAAAGTTAATACTGGTGTAGCCCAGGCTGTACTCAAATTGTGCTCTAAAGTTAATCAAAGTATTGACTACCAAACCCTAACTTCAATATTAGGAATTTTTTTTCCCAGCATGAACAAAATCTACAGTGCAATAAAATGGAACTATGTGACTCTAGAATAAATCAAACTCAAAATGGTAATGCAAAGCTATAGTTTGGAATTAAAATATCGTCGACATGTCAGTATATCAATTGATATATCCATAAATTTGAAGGTTAAGTATCAATCAACTTTATTCCAATATTTCATATAAAAATGAATAATATGTATGCATATATATATATATATATATATATATATATATATATATATCATGAAAAGAACACTTGAATATAAATACTTACTATAAGATTTATAACTTATTTAGGAAGTGAAAATAACTTGTTTATTCATTGAAATAAATTTTCTATATTAATTTGTACTTATAAGAATATTCATTGATTTCAATATTTTATCATTGTATTCATCTATATATTTGTAAAATTGAGATTTTGATATTTCTATTGACATTGATATTTCAATCCTTAGTTATAAATAACATAGCAAAATATTTGATTTATAAGAATCTAGCTAATTAACTTTAGAAAAACAAACTCTAAAAATACTCTCAAACATCACACTTGCCCAAAATTTTAAAATTTTCACAGGTCTAAAAGCGTTTGCCTTAAAGAGTCTTCCCTAGAAAAAAAATATAAGTTAAGATATCATTTTGGTCCACGTATTTTGAGATTTATTCAATTTTAGTTTCTATGCTTTCAATTGCCAAATTTTAGTCAGGATACTTTTCATAAATCTTAAAATTAGTCCATGGTGTTAATTTCTGGTCAACTTTTCAAAAAAAAAAAAAAAGACTATTAGACTTCCCTTTAGAAATTTTAGAAACATATTCACATTGTATCTTTCTTTAATAAAAATTATTGTTATTAGTCTACTAAATTCGATAAAAATTAACTTCAAACAAACACTAAAGACTAATTTTAATATTTATTAAAAGTATGGAGACTAAATTTAGACATTTAAAAATGCAAGGACTAAAAAGAAATGAGACATGGAGCATAATGGCATTTTAATCAAAAGAATATATATTCACCTTTATTAGAAAGATGATAGAAATGTGTCTTTACAAGAACATATCATATTACCACGTGGAATTCCAAAAACTAAATTATGAAGAACAACAAATCCAATTGCTTTATTCTTTGCAGAGCTTTGAAGTTTATTTGAAGTCATTCTCATCCACTTGATATATAATAAGAGCATGTGATTCTTTTAAAGGACCATATAATAAAATAATATAATAATTGAGAGATATGTAATTAAGGAACCAAACTGCAGATGTTCTTTTCTCTTCATTTCATTTTGCTCACAAATTGTCTGACAATTTCAACATGGATTCGATGCTTCAGTTTTTACCACTTCTCTCAGCTTCCAAGCATATTCTTTCCCACTTCTTTCTTTGGTTGAGGTTCTTCAACCAATTAGGACATATTCCCTTTTCCTTTATATTAGTAAGTGACAAAATTATAAGAAAATTACATAAAAAATAAAAGAAAGATAGTCACAATCAAATGAAACTAAACCTTAGTTTATAAAAATATAAAACTAAAAGCCAAAATGATTGTCCAAACAGCATATGATTATATCATTACGAAATATTTTTAATGGATAATACTTTTTTAAGCATATACTTTAGATGTGTTATATTTTGAAATTATTTTTTTGTCTCAAAAGCATTGTGTTTAAAAAGAAATACATACACTATTCACATGTTACACCACATTTATTTCTACTGTTTTTCCTTACGTATGTTTTGGTTTAAATACTATTTTGGTCAATGTACTTTTGTCTTTGGTTTATTTTAGCCCATATGCTTTCAAAACGTATATTTTGATCTCTGTACTTTTGACTTTAATTCATTTTGGTCTCTGTACTATCAAAATGTTCATTTTGGTCCATGTACTTTAAAAAGTGACCAACTTGGTCCCTATTTGCAAAATTTATACGTAAAATTTACACATAATGGAAACCCTTTAATACAAATTTATGATTACATTTTAAAAAATTTAGTAAGTGAAGTGTCATGCTAAAATAATGATTAAAAAAAAGAGAAAATAATGAAAATAAAGGAACTAAATTGGTCAATTTTTAAAAGTATAGGGACCAAAATGAACCAAAATTAAAAGTGCAGGGATCAAAATGAAAGTTTTGAAATTACAGGAACCAAAATGAAATAAAATCAAAATTACAAGGACCGAAATATTATTTAAACTTATATTTTTGGTTGGTCTTGAGAGTAGTTATTTTAGTAAATCTTTTAATAATGGAAATTAATTACTATAACTAAACATATTTCTTATATTGAAAAATTGTTTTTTATAAAAGAAAAAAAAGGAACATTTTTTTAATATCATTCCCAAACCAAACACCTTTTGTCTCTCACTTAAGATCAAGGTTTTCATGTGATGATGAAGATATATTATATTCCTCTATTTTTCTTCTCTCCACACAAATCAATCATACGTTTATTCCCAATGCTATAATTTTGAGTTTATATATTCGGAACTTGTGCTTTCAATATCATCAAAATGGAGTTTAGCTTAGGCCTTTTTTTTTCTATCACTTTTAAATTGTAGGAATATATTCCTATAGGATTCAATATTTTCCCATTCTCTCTTTGTTACATCTCTTTCTTTTTTCTCTCTCTCTTTCCACGTTCTGTTGAAGCTATATTTTGTGAGTTTAGATTCTTTTTTTAGTACAAATAAATGGGGAGTAGGAAATAGAGGATGGAAACACAAAATTTTTGTTTAATTAATTCAAATAATGTTTAAGTTAAATATATAATTTAGTCCTTGAAACACAAACTTTTATGCAATGAATACTCTTAAATGTTAAAAGAAAGATTTCTTAATATTATTTCACTTTTGATGGGTCAAATTTCTCTGATAACAAGCCATCTATAATGGCTAGGTTTTCAATTTTATGAATGTGTGTTTGTCTAATTCATAAAATTAAAACATATGTTATTTTTAACTCAATAAACAAAATATATTTTCATGTCACATCATTATTTTCTCAATGAATTTGACGTTTTGTTGACAGTGAAAACTTGATTAAAAAAATCGATACATAAAGTACATTCAAACTTATAAAAAAATGGAAAGAGGGACTACATAACATTATACATTTAACTTGTTTAGCTAAACTTTTTGTCACTAAAAATTTAGCTAAACTTTATGAACCTCACATAAGGACATTTATTATATAGAATAATGGATCACATAACACTACAATAAGCATGGACATTGTCTTCACTAAAAAGATGAACAGTGTTATCACTAATAGTTGAATACAAAGGATCTGGAAAATATCCACGGACACTTTCATTGATGCCATGCCTATAATAGTTATATGTCGACGCATACGTCGATTCGTCGTAGTACTGCGACGCGTATGGATAATATTCACTGTCGTATGGGAATGGCCATAGCTCGGCTTTTCGCCCCGTTCCTCTCACAACCTTCAGCACTTTCCTCTCCTCCACATATCCAGTTACAGTCACCTTCTGTTTGTCCATGTCTATTTCCAAGCTATCTACTCCTGTTAATTTTAACTTTGCTCCATTAGCTCACAACAAATCAGCTCATTACAGCATTTTAATTAATAAAATACTACTTTCCTTCTATTTTGGAGATTGCTCTTCGAATCCGATCTTCGCATCCATTGCAGTCCATATGCACCAAAAGCTCCACAATCTGCGAAACCGAAACTCATGGCAGAGATTAAATATATTCTAACTTATCAGCTTAAACTTTTAAGTTTAGTTGGCAGTAATAACATGGGATAAAACTGAAGGGAAAAGGGCGATTGCACTTACTGACATGGCATTGGAGGATCGTTTTCGGTGAAACCGTCGCCCGAACATGACGGTATTCGAGATGGTGGAAATGGCTGGTTTGGCTGAAGAGTTTGGTTGAACGGTAGAGTTGTGTATGAATATATATATATATATATATAGTAAGTTGTGGATTAGCTTTTCTTGTTTCTGCATGGAGGTTTGTGAGTTTATTTATTCTTATTATGGGGTTTTTTGGTTTTTTCTTTTCCAAAAGCTCATAGGAATAAAAAGAAAATGGCCCAAATTGGATTGGCTTTAAATTGCTGTCCATTTGAATCGATACTCTCCTCCTTATCCCTAGCTAGCTATGAGCTAAAGTTTTCATTCATTAATATGGAGAAACCAAGATGGGACATGAGAGATATTTATTCTGATTTTGTGAGACAACATTCAGTTTTTGGTTTATTCTTTTTCATGCTTAATCAAGGAAAATGA
Source organism: Trichosanthes truncata (assembly GCA_033996785.1). Lineage (NCBI taxonomy): Eukaryota > Viridiplantae > Streptophyta > Magnoliopsida > Cucurbitales > Cucurbitaceae > Trichosanthes > Trichosanthes truncata. Next base: position 82,849,324 of record JAWPNB010000003.1, read on the forward strand.
GGTGTGGCAAAAAAGAAAAAGGATTTCTTGTAAATGTGGATTTCAAAATGGGAAATCTTATAGAAAGTTGTAAAAGCAACCATTATCATAATTATGCCCGTTTCTTTAGAAATATCATACCACAAATATATAAACTTTAGAATATAATTTTTTTTAGAAAATTGCAAAACCCACAATTATCATTTTAAAAAAAATATTATGTCACAAATATAGAGATCATTGAAATTTACAATCTTTTTAAGAAAGCAGAAATATCCTTGCCAACGATTTTACATTGAAAAAAGCTTGGTCATGTAAAAGATTACTAAAATTTTTAGAAGTCTTATAATAATAATTGTGTTCCTAGCTGTTATGGGTGTTATTTAGACTTAATTAAATAAGATAAATATAAAAAGGATAAGAGCGCAAAGGAAAAATAGGTCAAAGAGAATCCTACATACCCAAATTAATCTTGTCAAATCCAATTCTTAGATAGAAAGGGAAAACCCTTTGAATCCTTATCTTGAAAGGAATTTGGAAAACCTAAGTCAAAGACTCCTTTAAGTTGTATTTCATAACAATTATGTTATTGAGGTTTTTTTTTTTTTTTTTTTTTTTTTGAGTTCAACAACAATTGGGGATTGGAGAATTCGAACCATTGACCACTTAGTCAAGGTTACATGTCAATTACCACCGAACTATGCTCACTTTGACTTGAGGTTTCTATTGTTTATAAATAAAGGTTGGTAGACAAAGTAATTTCATTTATTTAATTATTTTATTTTTCATTTTATAGAAATACTTCTGAATTCTTTTAGTTAAAATTTGAACTAAAAGAAAAAGATTTTCGAAACCTTTTCCCCTTTCTTTTTTTTTTTCTTTTTTTTTTCTTTTTCTTTTTTGTAATTTTTAGATTTGGCTAGGATTTTAAAAATACTTTCAAGAATTTAACGATTAAATTTTCATTATTGCTAATGATATTAAACAAGAGAATATAAATAGCTTAGTATCAAAAGGGCCGCATAGTGCAGTGGATTAGCGCGTTTGGCTTTGGGTCAAAAGCGTTGGTTCGACTCCCAGTATGGTCGAATTGAATTAAGTTTTTATGAACTTGGAGAATTTAAACATTTTCATTCCACTAATTTAATTAATAATAATTAAAAAAATTTTAAGTTAGCTCCCGTGGCAAAATATATTTTTTATTTTTTATAATAAAAAATATTATTTTATTTTTTTTCTTCTTCCTCCTCCTTTCTCTGTTCTCCCATCGTTCTTCCTCTGTCTTCTCATCCTATGGTTCCTATCATTGTCAATCTATCTTCTTCTTTCTCCTCTTTTCTTTCTTCTCCTTCCCTTCTTCTTCTTTTTTTTTTTCTCCTTGTCTTCTTCTTCTCTTTCTTCCTCCTCCTAATTCTTTCTCGAGAAAGAAGAGAGAGAAAGGAGAAGGAGAGAAAAAAAACAATAAAATAATATTTTTTTATTTAAAAATTAGAAAAGAAAAGCTACGATAACAGAAAACAAATGGTAGGGACCAAAATGCTACTAAACTCATACCTCATGGGCTAAAATGTCAAGTTTGAAAATTGAGGGACCTACATGGAACCAAACTCAAACTTCAAGGGCCAAAAGTCTACTTTTTAAAAAAAATAATAATTTTTATCTCACAATTTAGTAACGTGTATCAATTTTTACTTTAAACTTTCAATTTCATCAAATTTGATTTTTTTTTTCTTTTAATTCAACAATTGCAGGAGTGGGAGATCGAACTATCCACATTTGAAATAGTAATTGGTGTCTTATCAAAATGAGCTATGCTCGAATTGGCCATCAAATTGGTGAAAGGAATAATCGAATTAAGCCCACAGCGGAAGCATTAGATCGCATTTGATTTATTTAAAATTAAACTAAAATACAATTTTAGGCTAAGCAAAACATACATTGACTTAAATATGGAGATAAAATTCTGGCAATTCTTTAACGTATTCCTTGCTATTACCCGAACACAGGTCTAAGGTTTATGGGAGTCTTTTGAAAGAAAATTTATAAGGGATTGGAGAGGAATAAGCCTAGAGGGAATTTTCTATTGAGAAGATGTGTGTTATAATGGCTCAACTCAAAGATCCTATTTATAGAGATCTAAGGAAAATCTTTGTCATAATTAAATAATATATATTTGAATATCTAATAAATGAAAATACATTTATTTAATCTATTTGAATCTTATTCAAATCTTTTAAATTCTCCTATAATATTTATTTCTTTATTTGAATCTTGTTCAAATTTTATAAATATGTTTTCGTTAATGTATCTAATATACATTAATTATTTTAATACTTAATGTATACAAATACAATAAATAAATTGTCCTCTTTTACATTTAGTATATCTAATATATTGAATATTAATTGGAACACTTCAAATTAAATATTAATTTGAACATTTCAAAATTTTCTTTCAACTAAATTGATCTTTTAGTGTTACTATGAGCTAGTAATGGGACCTTATGGACCTACAGATTAAAAGCTCCAATGATACAAAATTAATGATAAGCATGTTGCATTGCTTTCTTGTGATAAGCATGTGGCCTCATTGAGATTGGTTGTTATCATGATGTTTATGTTTAATGAGTCGTGGGTGACGATGGTAAAAGTATGTCATGGGGTTTTTTTATGTAATTTTGAGCATAAGCATGATCTAGGAACATGATGTGTAGGTTTTATGCATTCTAACGAGCTTAGGTGAGGTTAGAAAACCTTGGATGAGATAAAAGAAAGCTAGGTGAATAACTAGAGCGCCTTGGGTAAAAATGGTCGAGGGCTACTATGTCACCATCGGATTACGATGAGCATCGAGACCTTGGTAACTATGGACAAGGGTTCTTGTAATGAATCTTGAGGCAAGTGTTGGGACCTTGGTAACTACGGACAAGGGACAATACGTTGCTAAGTTGTTGATGCCTTGGTAACTATGGGCAAGGGTCGATGAAGATACCGAGACCTGGGTTGAAGGGAATAATCGAATTAAACCCACAGCGGAAGCATAGGAATCGTCTTTGATTTATTTAGAATTAAACTAAAATACAAGGGTTAAGCAATAAATACCTTTTAAATATGGAGATTCTTCTGGCGGATCTTTATCTCTTCCACAAAGTCTTCCTGGCTATAACTCGAACACAGGACCAAGGCTTGTGGGAGCCTCTTGAAAGAAAATTCACAAGGGATTGGAGAGGAAGATGTCTATTGAGGAGATGTGTGTTATCAAGAATGCACAATGGCTCACCCCTAGGGTCCTATTTATAGTGGTCTAGGGAAGATAATAAAATAATATATTTTAATATCTAATATATTAAAATATATTTATCTAAACAATTTGAATCATATTCAAACCTTTTAAAATTCTCCTACGATATTTATTTCCTAATTTGAATCCAATTCAAATTTAATAAATATCTTTTCTTTAATGTATCTAATATACATTAATTATTTTCATATTTAATGTATCAAATACAATAAATATATTTTCCTCTTTTATATTTAATATATCTAATATATTAAATATTAATTTGAACACTTCAAATTAAATATTAATTTGAACATTTCAAATTTCTCTTTCAACTAAATTGATCTTTTAGTGTTACTGTGAGCTAGCAAGGGGACCTTATGGACCTACAGATTATAAGCTCCAATGATACAAAATCAATTAATTAAACTCTTTAATTAATTAATTTTCATTCATTAACTATAGGTCACTCCACTATAGACCTAGAGTTGCACTCTTATGCACTGTAGGACAAGTTGTGTCCATAGATATAATCACTACATGCAAGTCGATCCTTCACGAGTTGTTAGTAATTACAGCTGGGTCAAAAGTCCGTTTTACCCCTATAATTACATCTTGCACCTTAAGTACCACTGATCCTCTAATGAACAATCTGTTTATAATCTAATTATAAACTAAGTCCCTCTCGGGCCAGTGAGAGGGTGGGGCCCCATTGTTCAAGTCCCGAAATCAGCACTTAAGGGAACTACTCATCTACTTACCCTATATGGGAAGGAGTGAATTCCATCTTGTGAGATTATGTTCCCAGCTCCCTATTTGGTCAAGTCCCCAAAATGGTAGGCATATTGAATCGGCTACAAAAGCCACTCTCACCCATGCAAATCAAAGGACAAGCCCTCACAGGCAGGAGTTCATAACTCACTCAGGATTAAGATCGAGTCGCATATGATCATCCTGATGAAATATTAATCTTCTCAATTAACGGATTTATAAAGAGAGATTAAATATTTCGTGGTCCAGTCTTATACAAACTCATTGTATAAGATACCCCCACTCACATGTCTCCACATGAATGATTTGGATCAAATCATTTGTAACTATTACAAAGTGGGCCGTATCAATAGTGTTACCAGGATAAGGCACTCAACCTTATCCATATACTATGACCCTTTAGGTTATTTCTTGAACATGATTCTCTCGTATGTCAACCACATACTGTTCAAGATTACAATAATAACCTTGGATTTTTCATATAATGGATAATATTAGATTGCAAATAAAATAATTAAAATAATTATTAATTATTAAATAAACTATTAATTACGAGGCTTTAGGGCATAAATCCCAACAATGGGTAACTATGGACAAGGGTCAATATGATGAGTTTTGGGGCAAGTGTTGAGACCTTGGTAATAGAGATGTCCATGGGGCGGGGCGGGGATGGGGATGACTTCCTCGTCCCCGTCCCTGCCCCCCATTTGAATCCCCATCCCCGCGAAATTCCCAGTTAAATTTTGCAGGGATCGGGGCGGGGATTCCCCCCGGAGAATTAAAGGGGATCGGGTTCCCCGCAGGGAATTATTCCCCGTTTAGTTTTTTTTTTCTTTTTTAAGATTCAAATAATTCTTTTAATAAATTTACAAATAGTTAATTTCTATGGAAAAAATCAATTAATTTTTAATTACATTGTTAATTATTCACCAAAAATCTTAATTTAAATAGTTAATTTTCTATTACAAAATATCTATTTAAAGATAAAATTCTTGAACATCCTAATAAAAACAAAACAATATTACATATCAAATTATCCAATTAATCCATACATATAATTAAATTGTTTAACTATATGATTTAAACATATCCAATTATTTAAATCATTAATAATAAACTTTTGAATGACATATATATATATATATATATATATATATATATATATTAAAAAATAAAATATAAATATAAAAAAAAATAAACGGAGCGGGGAACGGGGGAACGGGGACGGGGAGTACATTCCCTGTCCCTGTCCCCGTTTAGCTCGCGGGGAATTTTTTTTCCCCCACTCCCTCCCCCATTCCCCCACCTAAACGAGGTTTCCCCGCCTCGTTAAAGCGGGTCCCCGCAGGGCCCGTCCCCCGCGGAAAAAATGGACATCCCTACTTGGTAACTGTGGACAAGATTCAATAAGTTACTGAGTCATCGAAGCCTTGGTAACTATGGGCAAGGTTCGATGCACAGTTCGAGACCTTGGTAACTATTGACAAGGAATTGTATGCCAAGCTCCGTAGAGATGTCTTGAGGTCCTAGTAACTATGGACAGGGGTTGATGCATCTAGAAAGGTCAATCTTGGAGAGCTTTATGAGAGCTATATTATTGAACGTAGAGTGGTTCAATGAAGTCTAGTGAGTTTGTGAAGCTTGAGTATAGTTCGAGTATGCATAACATGGTATTTTATTTCATGTGTAGTTCGGGTATGCATAGCATGATGTTTGATTCATGGGTTGAATGTTTAGCTTGTTTCATGCTTAAGGAGTATGCTTATTGTTGTGAATAGCATGTTGTTTAATGGCTCATCGTGTGTGAGCTACTTACCAGTACGCGTTATGTACTGACCCACCACCAGGTTTTGCAGATGATGATGAGAACTACAACCTTGGTGATGCTGGAAAGGAGACATGAGAAGGGAGAGACCATAGTTAGCTCTTTATTTACTTTATTAGTTGTCTTTGCTGAACTTTGTTTAGTTAAATTACCTTTGTAGTTGGTTATGTTTGAATTGCAGGCTAGTTATTGGAGTCTCGTTTACTTCTTAAAAAGTTAAAGTTTGAGTTTGGTTTATCTTAGGTGTATTATTTATGTTGAAAGTTTAATAATAGACATTTAGGTTACCTTACCATTGTGGATTGTGTTTGCTTGAAATTAATGAACTAGCCTAGAACTTTATATATTTAGCATGTTGGTTTCGTTTGTGAATCTTCAATAACTTCTTGGGTTTGAGTTGGAAGTCGTGGTTTGATTACTCTGGATATAAAAGTGTTATTTTTTTTTACCAACAGGTGCTAGGAAAAATTTTGGTATTGTTGTAGTTACGTCGTTATACTGCTGAAATTTTCAGGGCATATTGGTCGTGAGTTTAGTAATGTTACCTAAGTTAGGTTAAAATTTGTGAGTGTTACATTGTATATTTTATATGTCCAAAATCAAGATTTTAAGGACAAAATATTAACTTTGTCTAAAACATCTTATATTGACAAAGTTGTTGTCAAACATTTGATATTTATGTAAGGAAGAATGTCCTAAGTCGCCTCAAATATTGAGAGCATATGATTACTTATCTACTCTAAGTGGGAGACAATTAATAAATGAGACTTAACATTTAATATACAGTTGGTTAGCATATATCAGTTAAATGAATGATATGACCATTGAGTAGAAAATTAAAAACTTTCTCAAATTATCTATGGATAATGAGAAATTTTGGTGTATAGAGTTAAAGATTTGATCTTTACAAGATATACTGGTTCTTACAAAGATTTAGAAAATCTATGCTAATATAAATTTTACCCTATGTGGTGGAGTATGGTATACAAGTTAAATTGCTTTGATTGTGAAACAACAAAATGACTTGTATGATTCAAATAGTTCCTTTAAGATCTCAAAATATGATTTAGTCTATCCTTTTTATTATGATAATTGTGAAAAATCTAATATAAAATTATCCATTTAGTCTATCCTTTTTATTATAATATAAAACTATCCTTTTTATTATGATAATTTGCAATATAAAATTATCCATTATATGAAAAATTTAAGGTTATTAGTGTAATCTTGGACAGTATGTGGTTGACATATGAGAGGATCGTGTTCAAGATTGGGTGCCTTATCCAGATAACACTATTGATACCACCCACTTTGCTATAGTTATAAATGATTTGATCCAAATCGCTCTTGTGGAAACATGTGAGTGGGGGTATCTTATATAATAAGTTTGTATAAGATTGGACTACTAAATATTTATTCTCTCTTTATAAATATGTTAATTGAGAAGTTTAATATTTTATCAGAATGATCAAATGCGACTCGATATTAATCCTGAGTGAGTTATGAACTCTTGCTTGTGAAAGCTTGTCATTTGATTTGCATGGGTGAGAGTGGCTTTTGTAGCTGATTCAATATGCCTACCATTTTGGGGACCGGACCAAATAGGGAGCTGGGAACATAATCTCACGAGATGGAATTCACTCATTCGCTTATAAACTAAGTAGATGAGTAGTTCCCTTAAGTGCTGATTTCGAGACTTGAACAATGGGGCCCCACCCTTTTACTGGCTCGAGAGGATCATTAGAGGATCAGCGGTACTTAAGGTGCAAGATGTAATTACAGGGGTAAAACATGTTTTTGACCTAGCTGTAATTACGAACAACTCGTGAATGATCTACTTGCATATAATGATTATATCTATGGACACAATTTGTCGTATAGTGCATAAGAGTGCAACTCTAGGTCTATAGTGGAGTGACCCTAGAGTTAATGAATGAAAAATGACTAATTAAAGAGTTAATTAATTAATTTTATATCATTGGAGCTTATAATCTGTAGGTCCATAAGATCCCCTTGCTAGCTCATATGAACAAATAGGAATCAATTTCGTTGAGAGAAAATTTTGAAATGTTCAAATTAAAATTTAATATATTTCATATATTAAATGATGGAAAACATATTTATTATATATGATATATTAAATATCAAAGAAATTATTAATGTATTAAGATACAGTAAAGAAAAGATATTTATTAAATTTGAATTAAATTCAAATAAAGAAATAGATGTCGTAGGAGAATTTGAAAGGGTTTGAATAAGATTCAAACTGGTTAGATAAATTTTTTTTAATATATTTAATTTAAAAATATATTATTTAATTATTTTCCCTAGACCACTATAAATAAGACCCTAGGAGTGAGTCATTATGTGCATTCTTCACAAGAGAAAAGAACTCTTGAAATTTTCCTCTCATTCCCTCTCTTTATTTTCAAGAATGTTTTCACAAACTTCTTTGGTCCTTTGTTAGAATCATAGCAAGGAAAACTTTATGGAAGTCTTGGAGTTCAACTTCATTGGAGTTGGAGTACAAAGAGAAAAAACTCGCCAAAATATTCTCCATATTATTTTTAAGATATGGTTTATGTTTAACCTTAAGTTTATATTTTAATAACTCTAAAATAAAATCAAAGTCGATTCCAACGCTTCCGCTGTGGATTTAATTCGATTATTCTCTTTAATTGATATCAGAGAAATCTTTGTTTTTATTTGGAATTAAAGTTTTGCATGGTAGGTATTTTAATTTTTCATATATGTGATATATGTGGTTTGCAAATTGATTGTGTAGACATATTTGTGACATTAGATTTAATGTTTTGGTTGGATCAAATGTAGAATTCATATGGACTTAGGGTTGTTTGTAAATATATAAACTTGCTATTATTTAAATTCAAAAGCCCAAAATCATTAAAGGCTCATATTCATTTCAATGTCTACTTCAATTTGGCAATTCAACAAGATAGTCACGATCACACCATAAAATTGAATTTAAAATTTGGAACTTATTGTCGTGCTGGCAAGTCTTCAATTCTCCACCAAAAGCCAAGCACCAAAATTCTCTAATAGTCAAAGTCAAAGTTGGTAGAGTATCTTGTCTTCTTCCGGAGTGTTCCTCTCTCCATGTGAACACAAGCACCAAAATTCTCCAATGGTCAAGTCAAAGTTGGTATATCTTGTCTTCTTGTAAAGTTGTCCTCTCTCCATGTGAACACAAGCACCAAAATTCTCCTTCATATTACTTTTTTTAATTCAAGAAGCTACAACTCTAAGGCCATGAGACTTCAATTAAATGAGCCAACATGGTAAAAGAAAAGCTCGTTAGTGGCGATTGGTGGATACCTACATGGAGGAAGATATAATTTAGTATTTTTTTTAACTCTAAATTTAGATGAAATTGAAGATCAATATATGTCTTGAAAATTTAAATTATGTAATTTGAATTTTGTTTTTAATTTTTAAGATATTCCAAATATGTCGATCAATTTTGTTTTAGTTTTAATTTAACTGTGTATGTTGATGTATGTTTTAAATTAATTGATTGTTGCATAAAGTATATCATTTAGATTAAAATTTTACCATAGGTTAAGTATGATCATGCCATGACTCTTACATCAAATTTGAACCACATTTTTGCAATAACTTAAAATTCACCCAACTATATATAAGAACTAAATTACAATTTTAATTGGTCTTCCTTTATAATTATCAAGTAGGACCCAATATGAAGGAAGAAATCAAACCGTGTGAAAACTTTTCTACTCTTATTAATTTTTGGTTGATTTTTATATTCAAACTTGTAAGTTGGTCTAGATGGTAACAAGTCCAAATTAATTGAGTGAATCACAGCATATTCATATGTGAGAACTTGTATAGTAATTAATTTCATCCATTTACCTTCTTAAAAAAAGATCATCTCTTTTTTTTTTTCTAAAAGTTTGTAAGATGTTTCATTATTGCTAATTTGAATACAACTTGTCTTCTTTAAGGTTGAAGATTTGATTTTCTACCATGTTTGTTGAACTAAAAAGGGAAAAAATATATTTCATTATCTAAAAATTGTCCTTATTCATGATAAAATATGTCAAAGAAAATATATGTGTGAAAAGAAACAAATAGGTATATATAAAAGGAAATTAAATAATTTTTTTGTTTGAATGATAATTTCACATCATCATATTTTTAAATGATCTAATTTATTGTCATCATATTTTTGAATGATCTAATTTAAAAATTAACACACTTTCCAATTTTTTTATACATGCACGCGTTATCGTATTCAAATAAAAACAAAAGAAAATTAAAATACAATTTATCCAAACAAAGTCACAAATTATGATGATAACTTACATTACATTTAGTTATCTCAAGTCTAATTCAACTGGTTAAATCATAGACATATATCCTCAAATTAAAAGATCAAAGATTCTAATCCCCTACAAGTTATTGTACTTGAAAAAAAAACCTATGAAATTGGATAAAAGCAGAAAAGTGAGTACAAAATAAATGAAATCAAATTAGTTTAAATAATTAGCCTCGTGCGCTTATATACTAAAATATCTCTAATATAAAATTAAAAATGTTCTAATACTTGATTAAATTGAAAAATACTCATGGATAGCATCATAATAGTGCTATTTTATTAACTTATTTCTTGCTGGTTTAGTTGCCCTCACGCATTTATTTATCTATTTTGTAGGAATTGAGCTAATCAGAGCCATTTGAAAGACTTTGGAAGAATCATGCCAAAAAGGGAACTATTTGAATCTATTTTGAGTGTTCGAATCAAGAAGACATCACATTCAAGTCATGGGAGCCGAGTGCAGAGTGTCTAGACGCTATTTGGGGCGTCAAGACGCCACTGCACAGCCAGATTTAGCTTGAAGATTCGTAGGAATAGCGTCTAGACGCTGGGAGTTTGAAGAAGCAAGGCTCGCTCGACGCTGCGGAGAGGCTACCCTCGACTTTAGCTGCGTCGAGATGCTACTTCAAGCTTCTAGATGCTGCCCTAATTTTGCCAGATTTATTCCTTGTTTGCGAAGGCAGCGTCTAGACATTGTCCTTAGCGTCTAGAAGCTGTTCTACCTTATTTAAGCAACTTTTCACTTTAGGGTTAGAATCTTTTGGCTTCCTAGCCTACACGTTTTTAGAGAGCTTTTTAGACATTTTTCCCTTTTCTCCTTAGACGATTATTGTATCAAATCGAACCATGTTGAACTTGAAGAATTTTATCATGATGCTTGACTAAACCTCACGTTTCTAACTCAGAGGTCGGTTGCAGCCAATTGCAACGTTGTGAGGATTGGACTTTAATCTAGTTTTCTTATAATTGCAAGTATTCTTTGATTCTTATGTTTATTTTATGAGCATGTATTTTTTATTGAGTTAACGCATCAATCGTTTTATATGTTTGATTGCTATTCATGATGCATGATCCGTAATTGTCGTGTTGATTGAACCTTGTAGCGTTAGGACTATTACATGTGTGTGTTTTATGGGTTTCCATAATTGCATAGCTTGCATGTTTAATTCTAGGAATTAAAGGAGCATCTTGATTAGATTAAAGTTATTTTATTTAATTGGTTGTCTTGGTCCTTCTAGAGTGCTTAATGCTTTTATCTAAACAATTTGGAATGGTTTCGTGCCACATTGTTTAGGTAATTAGCATTAACTTTAACTTTTGTTAGAGATAATGACTTTAGGAAATTGTATACTTTTTGAGGTTTCCTAATAAGTTAACTAAGTGCCTGCATAATTAAGTTAAAACATTTTGTGTGCCTATGATCAATTTTTGCAATTGGATAAAATCGTACCTTTGGATTGGATCCTGGTAAGATTTGATTTATCTTTATTTTTATTTGCTTTTTTATTTTATTTACAAAAACTCAAAACCTCATTTTTTTAAAATTTATTTTCTCTTTTGCAAATTTAATTTGAGAAATTGATATTCGATTCTCTGAGATCGCCCGGTCCACTCAATGCTACAAGTAGCTTAGGATCGGTTTATTAATTGTAATTTGACGAACCCTCAACAAGCTCACTTCACTCCCTTTAACCAAATGAATTAATATTTTTTTTTTGAAGAAAATACTGAAGAATATGAATCAGTAGGTGCACCCAATTATCCCAACTAGTTTGGCACAATTTTAGCACCCTCATCATACTCCCCACCTTTGAAGTCTATTCATTCAACATTAGAAAGTATGTAAGGAACATACAATACAAGGAGACAAATGAGGGAGCTAAAAAAAAAGCTCGCCAGTTCAGAACAATGTTAGAAGCATCATAATTAACAAAATATTTTGATTTGAAGCACCAGGAAGCCGCGTTGGAGATTATATCATCCCATAAAGCTGTAGTGGACTTGTCCTTTCCTTGAAAAATATGAGCATTCCTCTCAAGCCAAATGTACCAAAGGATGGCACCAAAGATATTGGTCCACAAAGTACCTTTTGAGGAGAGCGGGCGGATTTGAACTCCATATGATATGAGATTTTCGATATTGCTCATCATAGGCACCTGTTGTTTAGTACCATCAAAGAAAAGATTCCAAATACCACGTGAGAAAGAGCAGTTAATAAAAAGATGGTCGACATCTTCTGATTGTTTCCTACAGAGATGACACCAGTTGGGATTGAGGAGCATGTTTGGTGTTCTTTTTTGGAGAATTTCTGCAGTATTAACTCCTCTATAAAATAAAGTCCACATAAAAACTTTGCATGTTTTTGGACTAAAAGATTCCAAATTTGTTGAGGCATCGGTCTAGGAATGGATAAAGTTATATTGACAAGTGCGGATTTTGCAGATTTTACTGTAAACTCAGTGGAATTGGGCTTCCAAATGTAACGGTCTTTTAACGTCGAAATTTCAAGGATCTGCCATCCTGTCGAAATGTTTTTCCATAACAGTATTTCCCTGTCCAACATTGGCCTAAAAGGAAAAATGTTCCAAGTCCTGGCCAAAGTGTTCCAAGCTTCCTTAACCGTGAGCATTTTATTTGTAGACAAAGCAAAAAACCTAGGAAAAGCTTGATAAAGCTTTCCATAGTCCGTCCATGGATGGTACCAAAATAGGGTGGAGCAACCATTATGAATTTCGATATTCGTATTGGCATATATGAACGGTGCCATTTTAATAATATGATGCCAAGGGGATTTAGCGCTATTAAATTTGCATAAGGTGGGAAACATACCCGGATAGCAGAGGGTGTATTTTGCTTCAATGATAGATCGCCAAAGAGAGTTGATTTCAGTTAGATATCTCCAAAGCCATTTACTTAGGAGGGCTTTATTTGCGTCATTCAATCTTCCAATACCTAGGTCATCATGACTATGCTGAAGGGAGACAATATTCCATCGAATAAGGTGTGCTCCCCCTTGAGTGTCAATACCCTCCCAAAAGAAGTTCCTCATACTCTGCTCGATACGTTTGAGGATAGATGTTGGCGCTCTGAAAACTGATAGCATGTAAGTTGGAAGATTTCCCAGCACATATTGAATAAGAGTTAAATGACCCCCTTTCGAGATATATGCATATTTCCACTTATCTAATTTCTTCTGTATTTTTTCTATAATGTCGTCCCAAAAAGATTGACATTTTGGGTTTCCGCCCAAAGGCATCTCTAAATACATCAAGGGGAGAGGATGGGTATTACATCTCCATATATCAGCCGCCATCGATAGCTCTTCATCATTTAAATTGATACCAGACAAAGCAGATTTGTGTAAGTTGATTTGAAGTCTCGAAGCCATCTCAAAAGATTTAATGAGAAGGAAGAGATTTTTTATTTTACTAGGGTCAGCTGAGGAAAACAGAAGGATGTCATCGGCAAACAAGAGATGAGTTGCATGTGTAAAGGAGAGCACAAAACCTTCAATTAGATTCTTTTTCTGAGCTTCATCAAATAGACGTGAAAGATAATCCATCGCAATGACAAACAAAAAGGGGGAGAGGGCGTCACCTTGCCTGATACCTTGGGAAGCGTGGATATATCCTCTTGGTTTGCCATTTTGTAGAATAGAGAAGTTTACAGAAGAAATACAAGCATGGATCCAGCTAATCCATTTCTTATTGCATTAATATATCAAAGTCAATAATAATAAAATTAACATGAACATAAAATAAAATAAATTCACAAAAGGGACCAAAGCAATATTTGGAGTATAAAAATTTAAGGTGCAAGGAAATGGATTCTTTTGACAACTTTTGTAACCCATGACTTAAGTTAGTTAGATGACAAAATCTAAATGAGGTTTAAAAGTCGAAGGTATACAAAAGCTTTGAGTACTTTTGTCTTATTATACGAGTCTCCATAGAGATGCATCTATTTGATATACTTGAAAGACTAATAATTACCATTAGCATTTTGTCCCTCGATTTTTTTTATAAGCCCCTATATAATAATTACTATATGATTAATTTCTCAGTCAAATCATTTTTTTAAAAGACATCACATGATTATTATATAAAATTTAAGTCGTAGTGCAATAGCTTGAGATTCATACCATATATGTGAGAATTAAATTAGGAATTGAATGTATCTTCATCTATAGTTTTTAAGTAGAACACGATAGGTAAGAAAGGAAAAAAATCAAATTATATGATTAGACTTTTCTAGTTTAAATTATATGTATTTTTTATATTCAATCACAAATTGATGGATGAAATTAAGTGAAACACAAGATTTATATCCTAGGTTTATCTTTATATAAATTCTTTTTTAAAAGTTAAAAGTTCATTAGATATTTCATAAGAAATTATACTTCATTGCATTTAGCAAAATCAAGTCTTCATTCATGATAAAACATTTCAAAGAAAATATGTGAAAAGAAACAAATACGTACGTACATGAAAACAATTTTAAATCATTTCCTTTTGAATCATCCTTTCATATCACCACTCTTTTAAATGAACGGATTGAATAATCAAATTCTTCAAAAATAATCTAAATATAAAATTTTTGTGAACTTTTTGGGAATCCAAAGCTATTATCGAATTTTGGAGAATGAAGGCATTAAAAAATCAATGTTAGAAATATATATATTATCATCTATTAGAATAATATCTTTTAGTCTTAAAAATAATAATTTTTGTTAAATCATCAATTAACCCAAAAACTTAAACTGATAGATTAGCGTAAATTTAATTATATTAACAATCCAACACTCCCCCTCACTTGGGCTTGAAAATTTGTAGAAGGCCAAATAAGTGGAAATCAATATTAATTGGAGATGACATAACATTACAGAGGTTCAAACTCAAGACATCTAGCTCTGATACCATGTTAAATCATTGATCAACCAAAAAGCTTAAACTAATAGATTATGGTAAATTTAATTATATATTCAACATTTTAACACTCTCCTCATTTGTGGGGATCTCTCCTCATTTGTGGCAATCTTCTACTCTGATACCATGTTAAATTACCAATTAACCCAAAAGCTTAAACTGATAAATTATGGTAAATTTAATTATATCAACAATTCAACGATTTTTTATTTTTTTTGGCCGATCTAAGCACAGTTCAACTAAAATGTAAACTCCCACCAGGGGCAGACCCAAGAAATAAGTTTTGGGGAGGCCGAAATTATGTTTTATAAATATAATAAAAAAAAATTGACCATCCTTAAATCATTGCTGACAAGAATACGTAAGTATACCAAAAATTAAGTTAGAATAATCTTAGCACTATCTTCAACAAATTCATTTTTTAATAGAAAAAAGTTACAATATATTTGAAATAAAACAATATAACTCAAAATGTTAATTATATATATGTGTATAACTAAAATTGTGTTCAGCACCTTTTTACCAAATAAAAATTATCTATAACTAAATTTGAACTAAAAATCTTAAAACATTTTATTTTTAACACAAACATTCAATATAATCAACCGAAATTTTTTCTTTCATTTTACATTTGATTCTAATTATTGATTATACTGTTTGATTAATTGCATTGTCATGCCTTCACTAATATAAAATATAGAAATATTAACGTAACATATGAAATAGGAAAAATTTTGCTCCACTAATATGATTTTAAAGACAGCACACTAATTATATCAATTATCAAATCAGAAAAAGTCATGGCGAGCAAAATTGGACTTTAAATAAAAAATTGATGTGAAGTTGCACCGTCCTTTGTGGGTCTATATATAATTAAATATTTGGTTAAATAAACTCCAAAAAAAAATACAAATTTAAAAACTCATCAATATTGTAAATATGATAAGTAAATGCCCATTCCACATGTCCATTTATATCCATGCCAAGTGGCTTTTTCTCCATAGCCAAAGTGTCCTCCATGTGTCCAACAAAGGCCATAGATTGGTGTCCAAATGGACCACATCATGCTCTCCAAATTGCCTATAAATAGTGGTTCATTTTGGATAAATGAGATATGCATTTTTGGTAAAAAACTCTCCAATCCTCTCTTTTCTCTTCCACTTTCTCTAATTTATTTGTTTATTTAATTTTCCATAAATCTCCATTTTTTTATTTATATTATCTATATATAATCCATTTATATTTTAACACTTGTATTATTATTATTATTATTATTATTATTATTATTATTTTTATTATATATTTTGGTAAAGTTTTGGTGCCCGGTTTCGCCTCTTATTTTTACAACACGTTATCAGCACGAGACTCTATCATTTTTCCTGCTAAAGGTAAGTCTTATGGGTAAGTTTTTTTTACACATTTGGTTTATGTTAAATTTCTAATATAAATATATATTATTATTTTGATAGTGTTATTATGGCAAACCTTACAAAGCTAGAATTTGCGGCCCTGGATATTAATGGAAATAACTACTTGTCATGGGTCCTTGACGCTGAGATCCATTTAGATTCTATGAATCTTGGAGAAACAATTAAAGAAGGAAATGATGCATCAAATCAAGAAAAAGCAAAAGCCCTGATCTTCCTTCGCCATCATCTTCACGAGGGATTGAAAATGGAATATCTTACAATAAAAAATCCCTACGTTCTATGGCAAGGTTTGAAAGAAAGGTACGATCATCAAAAAACAGTTATTCTTCCAAAAGCTCGTTATGATTGGATGCACCTGAGGTTGCAAGACTTTAAATCAGTAAGTGAGTATAATTCCGCACTCTTCAGAATTAGTTCAAAATTAAAATTATGCGAAGAAAAGATTACTGATGTTGATATGCTAGAGAAGACATTTTCCACTTTTCATGTCTCGAATATGCTCCTGCAGCAGCAATATCGAGAGAAGGGTTTTGCAAAATATTCTGAACTTATCTCATGTCTTCTCGTTGCTGAACAAAATAACGAGTTATTGATGAAAAATCACGAATCCCGACCAACTGGAGCAACACTATTCCCTGAAGTGAATGCTGTAAATTTTAATAACCGTGGTCGAGGTCGTGGTCGTGGTCGAGGTCGGGACCGCGGTAGAGGAAGAAATACCTATTTTCGTGGTGGGCATTATAATTTTAAGAAACCCACATGAAGTGATGATCATAAAGGAAAGACTCTACAAGATAGAAGTTCGAAAGGTGATGAACATAAATGTTTCCGGTGCGGAATGACTGGGCACTGGTCACGTACCTGTCGTACGTCAAAACACCTTGTTGATCTCTATCAAGCTTCCCTGAAGGAAAAAGGAAAAGGAAAGAATGTGGAGGTAAATCTTGCCATTCAAGAAGATGATGTGTTTGACCCCTCCAATATGATGCATCTTGATGTAGCTGATTACTTTGAATCTCCTGGAGAGAGAATTGATGCAATCAAACAAGTAGAGGATGATTTGTATGAAAATATATAATTAAGTACTGTTTAGTATGTTTTTGTTGTTGTTTTGTTTGTATATATATTTAAGACTCTTTGTAATCGTTTTTCTTTTCTTTTCAATGAAGAAATATGAACAATTTCAATATGTTGAGTAACTCGAAAATGAGCAATGAGGATTTATGTCTGGCAGACTGCGCAACTACGCACACGATACTCATAAATAGAAAATATTTTACTAGATTGACAATGCTGGAAGCAAAAGTCAATACTATATCAGGTTCTGCAAATCTAATTGAGGGTTTTGGAAAAGCAAGCTTTATTTTGCCTAGAGGAACAAGATTTACAATTAATAATGCTTTGTTCTCTAGCAAATCGAAAAGAAACTTATTAAGTTTTAAAGATATACGTGAAAATAATTATCATGTTGAAACTGATTGTAAAAATAATATAGAGTGTCTCTATATAACATCTATTGTTTCACATGAAAAACGTATATTAAAAACACTGCCTGCTTTTTCTTCTGGATTATACTATACTCATATACGAGTAATCGAAAGTTATGCAATAATGAATCCGAAGTTCATGAATCCAGAAATATTCAGTGTTTGGCATGATCGATTGGGTCATCCAGGGTCGATAATGATGAGGAAAATTATTGAGAATTCACATGGACATCCTTTAAAGAGCCAGAAGATTCTTCAATCCAATGAGTTGTCATGTGATGCTTGTTCTCAAGGAAAATTAATTATTAGACAATCACCAGCTAAAGTGGGGATTGAATCACCTGCATTTTTAGAGCGAATTCAAGGTGATATTTGTGGACCTATTAACCCACCAAGTGGTCCATTTAGATATTTTATGGTATTAATTGACGCATCCAGCAGATGGTCACATGTATGCTTATTATCAAGTCGAAATCTTGCATTTGCAAGATTACTTGCTCAAATAATTAAGTTAAAAGCACAATTTCCTGATAATACAATTAAGACCATTCGACTTGATAATGCTGGTGAATTTACATCCCAAACTTTTAATAATTATTGTATGTCAATTGGGATAAGTGTTGAACATCCTGTAGCTCACGTTCATACACAAAATGGTCTAGCAGAATCATTTATAAAACGTCTGCAACTAATTGCAAGACCATTGCTTATGAGAGCTAAACTTCCTACATCGGTATGGGGTCATGCTATTTTGCATGCTGCATCACTGGCACGTATTAGGCCAGTAGCTTATAATAAATACTCCCCAATGCAATTAGCTTATGGCCAGCAGCCAAATATTTCCCATCTAAGAATTTTTGGATGTGCAGTATATGTACCGATTGCTCCACCACAACGTACTAAGATGGGTCCTCAAAAGAGGTTAGGAATATATGTTGGTTTTGATTCCCCATCAATTATTAAATATCTTGAACCCCTGACGGGTGATGTATTTACTGCACGATTTGCTGATTGTCATTTTAATGAGACAAATTTTCCAACATTAGGGGGAGGAATTAAGAAGTTGGAAAAAGAAATTACATGGAATGCATCGTTATTATCTCATTTAGATTCTCGTAGAGATCAATGTGAACTTGAAGTTCAAAAGATAATTCATTTGCAAAATATAGCAAATCAACTACCAGATGCATTCACAGATACTAAAAGTGTGACTAAATCATATATACCAGCTACAAATGCTCCATAAAAAATTGATATCCCAAAGGAACAAGTTGTCAATAATGAGTCTGGAGCACGCCAGAAGCGTGGTAGACCAATAGGTTCTAAAGATAAAAATCCTCGGAAAAGAAAAGTAGTTGAGAATCAAAATGATTCAATAAAAGGTATGGATGTTCCAGAAGAAATCCAGAATACAACTACTCAAAAGAGTATTGGTGAAAATCAAACGCTTGAGGATAATAATGAAATTTCTATAAACTATGTTACAACAGGAAAGAGATGGAACCGAAATGATATCATTATTGACAACATTTTTTCTTATAATGTTGCTCACGATATTATTCATGAAAGTGATGATTTTGACCCAAAATCTATCAAAGAATGTCAACGTAGAAAGGATTGGCCGAAATGGAAAGAAGCAATCCAAGCAGAGTTGAACTCACTTTCAAAACGTGAGGTTTTTGGACCAGTAGTCCCAACACCGGAAAACGTCAAACCTGTGGGATATAAATGGGTATTTGTAAGGAAAAGAAATGAAAAGAATGAAGTCACAAGATATAAAGCGAGACTTGTTGCACAAGGATTCTCGCAAAGGCCTGGTATTGATTATGAGGAGACATATTCTCCTGTGGTGGATGCAATAACGCTAAGATATTTGTTTGGTCTGACTGTATATGAAAAGCTTGATATGCATCTAATGGATGTAGTCACGGCGTATTTATATGGATCTCTGGATAATGACATTTATATGAAAATCCCGGAAGGATTTAAAATACCAGAAACATATGAATCAAGTTCTCGGGAATTGTATTCAATAAAGTTACAGAGATCATTATATGGATTAAAACAATCAGGACGAATGTGGTATAATCGCCTGAGTGAATATCTGTTGAAAGAAGGATACCAAAATAATCCAATATGTCCGTGCGTTTTTATAAAGAAATCTCAGTCAGGATTTGCTATTATAACTGTATATGTTGATGACTTAAATATAATCGGAACTCCTGAAGAGTTATCCAAGGCAATAGAATATCTTAAGAAAGAATTCGAGATGAAAGATCTTGGAAAAACAAAATTTTGCCTTGGTTTGCAAATTGAACATTTAGCAGATGAGATATTTGTTCATCAATCAACTTATACAGAGAAAATCTTAAAAAGATTCTATATGGATAAAGCACATCCATTGAACATTCCAATGGAAGTTCGTTCACTGGATGTAAAGAAAGATATATTTCGACCTCGAGATGACAGTGAAGAACTACTTGGTCCTGAAGTACCATATCTTAATGCAATTGGTGCACTTATGTATTTGGCTAATAACACAAGACCAGATATTGCATTTTCAGTAAATTTATTAGCTAGATATAGTTCATATCCTACAAAAAGACATTGGAACGGAGTTAAGCATGTACTCCGATATCTTCGAGGGACAATTGATATGGGTTTATTTTATTCTAACAAATCAAAATATGATCTAGTTGGTTATGCAGATTCTGGTTATCTATTTGATCCACACAAAGCTAGATCTCAGACAGGTTATCTATTCACATGTGGAGGAACTGCTATGTCGTGGCGATCAGTGAAACAGACTATAACGGCCACTTCTTCAAATCATGCTGAAATCCTCGCTATTCATGAAGCAAGTCGAGAATGTGTATGGCTAAGATCGATGACACAACACATTCATGAGACATGTGGCTTATCTTCAAGTAAACCTCTTCCAACGATGTTATACGAAGATAACACAGCATGTATAGCTCAAATCAAGGGAGGATATATCAAAGGAGATAGAACAAAGCATATCTCACCAAAACTCTTCTATACTCATGATCTTGAAGAAAATGGCGATATCACTATACAACAAATTTGTTCGAAAGATAACTTGGCTGACTTATTTACGATGGCATTACCAACTGCAACCTTCGATAAATTAGTATATAGCATTGGAATGCGGCGATTCAAAGACTTTAAGTGATGTCTCCATGAGGGGGAGTGAATGTATTATAGTAAACTATATAAAATATGTACTCTTTTTCCTTCACTAGGGTTTTTCTTCCCATTGGGTTTTTCCCTAGTAAGGTTTTAACGAGGCATATTTTATATAAATGGGCATTTAAGGGGGAGTATTGTAAATATGACAAGTAAATGCCCATTCCACATGCCCATTTATATCCATGCCAAGTGGCTTTTTCTCCATAGCCAAAGTGTCCTCCATGTGTCCAACAAAGGCCATAGATTGGTGTCCAAATGGACCACATCATGCTCTCCAAATTGCCTATAAATAGTGGTTCATTTTGGATAAATGAGATATGCATTTTTGGTAAAAAACTCTCCAATCCTCTCTTTTCTCTTCCACTTTCTCTAATTTATTTGTTTATTTAATTTTCCATAAATCTCCATTTTCTTTTATTTATATTATCTATATATAATCCATTTATATTTTAACACTTGTATTATTATTATTATTATTATTATTATTATTATTATTATTATTATATATTTTGGTAAAGTTTTGGTGCCCGGTTTCGCCTCTTATTTTTTACAACAATCAAACATTAATTGCTTAAGCTATTTTTACAATTCCACCATTAAAAAAAAAGGGAAACAACTCTGTTCGCAAGTCAAAATTTCACTGCAAGCACATATATAAGCATAAGATCGTCACAAATTTCACTGCATCACACCCCACATATTGTTGAACTAATTTTAGTTTTTTTTTTATTAAAAATAAAGGATAAAATAAGAATAATATTGAAAATAAAGAATAAAAATGAAAAGATAAAATTTCTCCTCTGTATAGATTAAATTAACATAGATGATTTACTTGCACACAATCTTTGAGAAATTGAAATTCTATACATCGTAACTGTCCTTCACATTTTGATTTAATTTAGAAGGAAATGATTCAAAAGAAAGGATGGACATTTTGTGATGGAAGGAATTTTCTTCCTAATGATTTTTCTTTTTCTTTTTAAATATTGCTTCGATGAATTGCTTTCATTTCCAGAAATTTAATGGTTAAAAGATACCTTTTAGGTTGTACTTTCATTGAAGAAATGAATTAATCCCTCAGTTTCACTGTTTGTAACAATTCAGTCCTTTCAAATTTTTAACAATTTTGTACTTTTAAGTTTTGTGACCCTGGGTATAGAAGGGGTATAAGAATAAACCGTCACCACATCAGAATAAGAGAAATTCTGAGGCTATGCAAGACATGGTTAAGAAATGCTTAAAATAATTTATAGTTATTATTATACCAACAAGAAGGTGCACCTTTCTTTTGGGTGCCTCAATCATAGGAACTAAAAAATTAAGCTAACTTGGCTTGAAGCAATCCTATGTTGGATGACCTCTTGAGAATTTTTCTAGAAAGTATGTGGCGAGGACAAAGAAGGTTGGTCAAGAGTAAGCGTGGCCTAGAATAATTTTGGTAGGCAATCTAGATTCTGTTTTATGTTTTTGGATTCACTGAGTTTAATGAATATACGTTTGACGGATATGTTTTCAAAAATTGTTTTCAAATTCTGTGATCAAAATAGTGAAAATTCGGAAAAACAATTTTTTTATGTTTTCATTGTGTCCAGATTTATAGGCTTAATTTTCAAAAACAAAAGAATAAAAAACCAAATGGTTATAAAATGGGCCTTAGTTTTTGGTCCTTTTTTTTTTGTTTTTAAAAATTAAGCCTTACTTTCACCTATAAGACTACTTGTTTTGCTATCTACTTTTTACATATGTTTTAAAAAACCAAGCCAAGTTTTGGAAACTAAAAAAAATAGTTTTCAAAAATTTGTTTTTGTTTTTAGAATTTGGCTAAAAATTCAAATGTTTTCTTAAGAAAGATGAAATTATTGTAGAGAAATAATGAGAAAACAAGCACAATTTTCAAAAACCAAAAATTAAAATCAAATGATTATCAAACATGAATTAAATAATTGAAGAAATGTAAATTAATTCGTTTAAATACTTAATATTGTAAGCTATTTTATCAAATTATCTCTAAAACAAATTAGAATTTTATTTTATTGAGGGTGCAGCTAGCCTTTTAATTTTGAGCTATTTTGAAATTGGAAAATTAAAAATATTCTAACTCTGGATAAATGAAAAATGCTTAAAGAAGATAATGTGAGCGATAATTAGATAAGATAATCAATGGGGATTAAGAGAGTCTAATTAGAATATTTAAATGTAATATATAATATTCATAATAACAACCAATGATTTCCAAGGAAAATTACAAAAACCACCCTTGAACTATAGGGGTTGTTATATTCATATCATTGAATTTTCAATTTGATCAATCAACTCCCCCGTAAACTTACTAAATTGTTCCAATTATATCCCTAAAGATTGCAAATGTACAAACCACCCAAGAATTATAAGTATTGTTTCTATCACCCTCAAACTATAAGATTTTTAAAATTAAACCCAAATTCTTTACATCAATTTATCTATCTACAATATTAAAATACATATAATAGCTTAATAGTTAAAGTATATGCTTTCGATCAAGAGGTGAAAAGTTCAAATCTTCCACTATCACATGTTAGTGAACTAAAAAAATATTAAAGGGATCAAAAAGAGAAAAAGAAAAAACTATATATTTTTTTAATTATTTTTTTTGAAAAGATATTCTTTTAAAATTTTAAAATCATAATTTGTTTAGAATAAATAATAAAAGGTTTAGAACTTGTCTGCTACGCTAACAATAATTTATATTTTCCTCTTGACCGACTTTAATGTCTCAAGGACAGTAGCTCGACTATAAGTTATAAATATGGGTTTGGAACAATGATTTCTCATTCAAGTGTTTTGCAATGACTATCAATAATTCATATTGGTATCTTACTTTCCTCCTTACCCTCAGTTTCCTTTCTCTGCAACCAAATTCTGCCAGGAATGATATGAAGTGCATAGAGAGCGAGAGACAAGCACTTCTATCCTTCAAGTATGATCTTGTAGATAGAGGTAACATACTCTCTTCGTGGAATGAAGAAAATGGTGATTGTTGCAATTGGGCAGGCGTTGGATGCAATAATAATACAAGGCATATTATTAGTCTTGATATTCACGGACAACGAAATGGTTACAGGTTGGAGGGTAAGATTGGTTCTTCATTGATTAACTTGTCACACCTCATTTACTTAGACCTTAGTGATAGTTCTTTTGATCAAATCTCAATCTTTGAAGATATTGGTTCTCTTGTCAACTTAAAATATCTCAACCTATCCGATAACTCTTTGAAGGGTGTCATTCCTCCCCAGTTGGGAAATCTTTCAAAATTGTCAACTCTTGATCTCCAAAACAACAACTTCCATAATGATGCTTATGATAGCTTCGCATGGGTCTCCAACCTTTCTTCTTTGAAACATCTGTTTTTGAATTCTCTAGATTTTGGTGGTGCCAATGATTGGACAAGTGCCATTAGCAAACTTACGCTTCTAGAAAGCTTGTTTTTAGATGGTTGCAATCTTCCACAACCCATGCTATCGTCTCATTCATCCACAAATTCCTCTAGATATCTATCTAGGTTGGATCTTCGAGGCAATCATCTCAATTCTTCGATTTTTCCATGGTTACTTAACTTTCGTAATAGTCTTGTCCATCTTGATCTTGCATATAATAATTTACGAGGTCTAACCATGGATGATTTTAGAAACATGGGTTCTCTTGAATTTCTTGACCTTAGATTCACCTATATTGCTTCTAGTTCTTCAACATCCTTTGGAAATCATTGTGATTTAAAAGCATTGGTTTTATCTAGCAACAATATAGGAGGATTGTTATCTGATTTGTTAAAAAAATTTCCACAATGTGTACTTAACTCATTACAATATTTAATCCTTGCGTCAAACAATTTTCTTGGACCTTTGCCAAACTTTACAATGCTTCCATCTTTAAGAGAATTGGACCTCTCTAACAACAAACTAAATGGAACCATTCCTCCAAGCATGGGTCAACTATCCAACTTGGAATATCTATGTCTTGCCCAAAACTCATTAAAAGGTGAAATTTATGAAGCTCAGTTCACAAAGCTGTCAAATTTACGAGACTTGGATCTTTCTGGGAACTCTTTGATTTTAAATTTCAAATCTGATTGGATTCCTCCTTTTCAATTAGTATCTATACTTTTAAGATCTTGCAACTTGGGCCCATCTTTTCCCAAATGGCTTCAAACCCAAAATTTCTCTTTCCTGGATATTTCAGACACCAAAATTTCAGACGTTATTCCTCATTGGTTTTGGAACAACCTATCTCTATATTTGAAATTCATGGATCTTTCAGAGAATAAAATCAAAGGAGAAATCCCAAATTTATCAGTGAAGTTCAGAAGGCGAGTGATAGTCAATTTGAAGTCAAACGAATTTTTTGGACAAATTCCATCCTTTCTCTTACAAGCACTTGTCCTTAATCTTTCAAATAATAAATTTTCCAGCATAGCCGCCGGCTTATGTCATGGGGTCGTGGATTCCCCTTTATATGCATTGGATCTCTCCAACAATCAATTATCGAGCCAACTTCCTGATTGTTGGGACCATATGCATAGCTTGGGAATTCTATATTTGGCTAATAATACTTTCTCTGGAGCCATCCCAAGTTCTATGGGAAGTCTCAATCAACTACAGAAATTAAATTTGCGCAACAATAAGCTTTCGGGAGAATTGCCTCATTGGTTCAAGTACTTTACAGATTTGGTAGTATTTGATGTGATGCACAATAATTTATCTGGAATAATACCATCTTGGATTGGGTTTGAATGGCCGAATTTGGTTCATTTGAATTTGAAGGGAAACCACTTTCATGGAATCTTACCTTCAAGTCTATGCAACCTTAGATATATTACAGTATTGGACATTTCATCCAATAATATTACTGGGAATATACCAACTTGCATCCATAACTTCAGTGTCTTAACAGGAAGATCAGATTCATCTCAATCTTATGAGGGTGATATAGAAGCTCACTATTCTTTTCGCTATTGGCCATGGACAATATCTAGAATTGATTTCACTATCCATATTAAGGATGATATAACTTTGACATGGAAAGGACAAGACAGAATCATTGCAGGACGAGTACTACCCCTGCAAAGGAGTATTGATATGTCTTGCAATCATTTAAATGGAGAAATTCCCAGTGAAATTACTGAGCTCGTTAGTTTAATTACTTTGAATCTTTCGAGCAATAATTTAACTGGTCAAATTCCTCATAAGATGGGCCAACTTAATTCATTGGATTCTCTGGATCTATCGAAGAACCACCTTTTTGGCCAAATACCATCTAGCTTTTCCCAAATATCTAAATTGAGTGTGTTGAACCTATCCTACAATAACTTTTCAGGAAAAATTCCACTAGGAACTCAACTTCAATCTTTCCAAGCTTCTTCTTATGAAGGTAATCCTTATCTTTGTGGAGCTCCACTCAATAAGTGTTCTGAAGCTGACATTCAAGATCCGTTCATGAACCCAACTCATTTCAAGAGAAAAAATGAAGATGAACTTATGACTCAAGAACTGTTTATTAGCATGTCTCTTGGATTTGTTGTTGGTTTTTGGGGAATATTTGGCAGTCTAATGCTCCATCGAAAATGGAGACATGTGTACTTCAAGTTTTTGAACAAAATGGGTAATAAAGTTACATGGAGATAGTCAAGACAAGACAAGTACGTTTCTCTTTTTTATAATTTAGTAAATTTCTTTATTTTTAATAATATTGATTTATTTTGAATCATCTAAAATGTGCCTAAAATTCGGTTCGTCTTTTTTTTTTTTTTTTTAATTTTTTTTATTTATTCTTTTAATATATGTAGCTATGGAAGTTGGATAGTTCATGAATATAATTACACTTCCCACTAGAATCATGGAGCCCAATCATTAGAAAAGTTGGATTCAAGTTTAAGATGAAGCCCAAGAGAAGCCTAATCAAAGCCCATTTGATGAATCTCATGAAGTGGTGATGAGGAAATGATATATTGGTATGTATTGCTCGTTAAATAATTGCGAATAATAATTAGATGATAAGTACGCGTGTATTACTCATCCAAGTTGCTAATAATAATTTTGTGAAAAATTAAAACAAAATGGGTTCATAGAGAGACATATACCACATGAGATATTTTAGCCACTTTTCATAACCATTTCATTTTTAGTTTTCTATTTTTAAAAAATAGGTGTGTCGTAACAATTTCTTTGACATGCTTTCTATCTTTCTTTAAAATACATTTGAATTCTTACAAATTTTAAAAACAAAAAATAAGTTTTTCAAAACTAATTTATGTTGTTTTCATGATTTTGAAAATATTTTTAGAAAGTAGATAACAAACAAAGAAACACATAAGTAGAAATACTTTTTATCCAATGAGATCTTAAAATCTAAATTATGTAAAATTTATTATGCATCTAAATTTGATTATGTATTCTTATGTAATTCTCTATATTACTCTTATTGATTTATGAGAAACATCTATAGTAATGCAAGTGAGGGTTTTACCGCTTAATAAATATGAAGCAAAGACCCCTAATGATAACACATTAAAAGAAAAAGTTTAAGTTTAAATCACTTTATTAACTTTAATGATTGAGTTATATTATATCTCAATTTATAAATGCAATTATTTTATTTTTAATCTAATTTTTATTTATAAATATCAATTTTTCGAGATTATTTTTACTCTCAAACACGGACAGACCTTCATGCCAATAAAGATGGACAATACCTCTAAAAACTGATATGTTGACCTTTTTTCACGAAAGCAATTAAGTTTTAGTTATTAATTTTCTTCAAGTAAGTTAAAAAATTATTTTGAATTCATTATTTAATTTTATTATGAATTTGAGTTTCCTAAAAGTAATAATGCTTCTTTATATATGAGGCGGCAATGGAGCATAGCAAATGCATATCTTCGGTGGAATAAAAAATTCAGTATACTCTTTAATTGTTCTTAGTCATGTTATTGTTCTTTCACGTAAGGTGAGATAATTTTTTATATAACTGTAAAAATGAAAATCTAGTGTAATTTTATGTTTATTGGTGAGAAATCTATATTAAGTCTTTTGAGGATATGCGTTCATCGCAGAAGGAAATTTAAGTAGTGGTTCTATTAAGTCATGTGAGAAGATGTCATCTACTATTAACAAAAGTTCAAGCGTGTTAGATTTTTTCGCCTAAGTGGAAAGCCAATTAAAGGCCATAAGAGCCATTAGGTTCTTTTAATATGTATGCAGTTGTCCGTACTTTGTGGAGTGTGAGAGAAGAAAACGACAAAGAGAGAAAATAGAAAGAAAAGAGAAAAGAAAAGTCATTCCGTACCAAATCATTTTTTAGCCTTTTGTGGTCCAATTGAGCTAAATTTTTGATTGCATGTTCTTGACATGAGGCTCTTCAACCTAAACAGTAGAGATTTTTTTAAGCTGCCTACGGTCAGATTGCAGTAGATAGTTGTATGCCACTTTGATGAGAGATCTTTCTAATTTATTCTCTTGTGATATTAATATCATTTTTGTCGAGATTTATTATCTTGAGATATCAATGATTGTATGCCCCTAATTGTGACTAAGGAGAATTCATTGTAACCCATCATTATTGATTATAGTGGAGATTTTGACTTCGGTCCGTGGTTTTTTACTCCTCGCCTTGAGGAGGTTTTTCCACGTTAAAATGGTTGGTGTCCTGTGATTGATTGTTATTATTGTTTCTACTTACTTAATTTCCTATTAATTTCACACAATAGGGGATAATTGGTTCTTAAGAATTTAGTATTTATCCCAACAAAGTGGTGGTCTACAACATTAGGAGAGTTTGTGTGAGGAAAGATTTAACTATAGGAAAGTCGATCAACTATTGCAACTGATTTAAGAATGAAAATTCTTTTATGCAAAGATCAATATTGATTATAAACTAACATTTAATTTATTAATCCTATTCTTTGGGCATAGCCTCATAGAGTAGGTTGAAAAAATGTTGTTGTGTCGTTTCTTTATTTTGCTTTTTTTTCCTACTTTCATCACAAATGTAGTTGTCCATGACTCCATTGCATTTGTTGCTTCAACCATAGCGTTATAGTTGAAAAATAATTTCAACCGTATTATATCCTTTCACCACCAATTACGTAATGAAAGACCTTTTACACTCTTTAAAGAAAGATGAGTTACCATCATTATTGATTTTGGTTCTTGTAGTTTGAATTTCATTCTATTTTGGTCAACATACTTTCAAATGTCTAAATTTAGTCTATGTACTTTTAATAACCTTAAAATTGATTCCTACTATTAGTTTATTGTTTAACTTTTCTAAAAAAAAATTAATCTCTACTAGTCTGTCCTCTATAAATTTTTAAAATATGTTTACATTATGTCTTTTCTTGAATGAAAATTATTATTATTATTTAACTAATTTTGATAAAAAAAAATTACTTCAAAATAACAGTAGAGACAAATTTTAAGCTTTATTGAAATTTAAGAGACTAAATTTGAACATTTAAAAGTATAAGGATCAAAATGGAATGAAGCCAAAAATACAGGAATTAAAATGGTATTTTAACCAAAATCTTATTACCATGTCAAATTATTTTAACCTGTTGCCTTTGCCCACGAGTCAAGAGTAAATGGTTATTATGTTGGCAATTAACTTTTTTGTAAAAATAAAAAAAGATAAATTTCCTTTTAATTCAAACAATGTCGAAGGAAAATTTCAACATCTAATTTTTAGAACATATAATGTTTTAACCAATTAAACTATATTCCGGTTGGTGGAGAAAAGAAAAAGGGACGTGTTTGATTAAATTGACTTATGATAAAACATACAAAAGAATTAAGCCACCAAAGAGAAAGAAAAAAAAGTCGAGATTTCTATCAACTTCTTAGAAATTTAGAGGATCTATATTATCTAAAAACTCAAAAAAGGCCAATAGAGCTGAACAATTTATAACAACATATCATTAAGAACATTAAACAATCAGGGGGCATTTGAATGCCCCCTGAGTTGAGTTGGGTTTTAAACTCAACTCACCGTTTGGCCCATGGAGAAATTAACTCCCCACAAAAAAAAAAAAAAACTCAACTCCACCGACTTGTTACAGTGTTAGGATATTAACTCCACCGACTTGTACAGTAACCTTATTAACATATTTTATCATCGCTTCTCCAACGACTGGGATAAGCCTTAGAATTAAGGCTTATTTAACTTTCAATTGCTTAAAATATTCTTATTTTGTCTTAAGACCATTTGGAATTAGTGAAAGATTGCTTCAAAATAAGAAAGAAACAAGAATGATGGCAACAAGGATAGGTTTATAAATAAATCAAGCTTGTTTGCAAGAAATGTGGAAATTGCAAAATAAAAATTACAATTTTGAGATTCTGCAATTTTGAAGCAACAGATGAATATATGGGAAACGATTTCTGCGCACAACCCAATTATGGAAAGCATGAATTACTGCACAAATTAAGGAAATTGAAGCAACAGACTTGGGTTGATGTGTTGGAAAAATTGCAAAATCGGGATTCTGCAATTTTTTCTGGAGCAGTAGAAAAGTTCAAAAAAGGAAAAAATCTGCATTTAACCTATTCCGAAAATCTTCAATTACAGCATGATTTGGGGGATTTTGAGCACGAAATTTGAGCATTATTCAACCCTAATGAAGGCCTATAAAAGGGAAGAAGATGATTGAAGAATGAATTTGTTTTTGGAGACGTTTTGAAGTTTTTTTTCGTGGTTTTCTTCCTCTGTTTTCTGCAGTTTCTGTACTCTGTTTTCTGCAGTTTCTGTCTTTACTTATCTGAATTTTCTTCTTGTATTACCAAGAGATGATGGTAGTATATTCTTGTTCTTCATTCGATTTCCATTTTGCATTAAGTTTCTGTTTAATTCCAGGATCTATTTCGTGGGTTTTTGTCCAGATTTTCCTCTGTTTTCTATTTTTTTCTATTCTTCACAGAAAGCTGCTGCTATATCGGTTCTATTTTTGCTTCAAGTTTTCTTTTTTTCCTCTGTCGCTACGGGTTTGCGACCCATAGTGGCCGACTTTGTTTCCAAGAGGAGGAAAATGGAGTCGCCACCAACCTTTATTTAGAGGGTGTGACTGGGCACCCAAAATGTGTTGAGATGATATGTGAATAAAAGATTTTGCATTCGGGGGTCGTTTATGTATGGGGAAGGTATTAGCACTCCACAATGGAACGAAATTTTACTTTCTTGTGTTATTTTTAAAAAAATGACCTTTGTAAAAAAATTATTTTTATTTTAATGTTTACATGTCCCATGTTTTACTAATCATTATTCTTAAATTAAATAATGAGCAATAATTATGGGTGGCATAAACTCATTCAAAATTTATTTGAATTTAATTTGGCATCCCAAAATAAATTCATCACCTCAAGAATATTAGGGAATCAACATCTTGATTTCCTAATCTCCATCATAGGAAAGTGTTTTTTTTTTAGGAAAATGTTTGGTTTAACATGTGTTAGAAAAATGATTTTTTTTTAGAAAATTCTTCATTACTTTTCTAACTTTAAAGAAAGTGAAACTTTTGTGAAAAAAAAATAGATTTGATTTAATACTTTGAAAAGAAAATCAATGGGATGTTTTTTAGAGAAATCAAAATTTTCCTTAAGAAAATCATTTTTATGGACATGCTCTTTATAAAAACTTTTTTTTTTTTTTTTTGTATTTCTTTATGAAAAAGATTTTTATGGAAGAGACTTTTTATAGAAAAATATTTTTTATTAAAGTATTTTTGGTACTCTTTATAAAAAAAAAGTTTTTATTTTTAAAGAAGGAAAACTTCAATTTTAGAACAATCAAATATGTCCCTTTTTCAAAGAACTTCTTTTTTTGAAAAGCTTTTAATGCAAAGGTTTTTTTTTTTTTTTTTTTGTATTTTTATAGTAAATATAATGAAAAAAGGGAAGAACTCAAGAAAAGATAAATAATTGCATACAAAAAAAACTTTATTGAACACCATTTTATTTTTTTTTAAGAAAATATGTTAAAATCAAATCTCGGCATCCCAAGATATTGATTTTTCACCTCAAGAACCTTAAATTATCGGCCTCCTGAAGACTTAAGGTTCCATCGTTGGAAAATTTCCTTATTTTGGATTTGAGTCTAAAAAAAAGATTATGGACCAAACATAAGTGTGCATAAATAACAAATACAAGAATTCCCAAGTCTAAAACATAAACTCATATGATAAATAACTCGAAGCTCCTAGCTACACTAACATGCAAAACTCAAAAAAGACATGATACATGCTTATAAATGTTAAGCTAAAAAAAGCTTAGAATTTGGGGGGAGAAGAGAGAATATGTGTATGTTCTTTGAAGGGTGTGTGTGTAGTTGTGATAATGGGAGTGAAGAGTGTTTTTATAGAGTGGGGGAATGGTGGAGACAAAACAATATGAGTTTGTGGAGGAATTTAGGGAATGAAAATGGGAGAGTTGTCTCCCACTTTATTCCTTAGTAGGTTGGTGGAGGGATTTATGGAATGAATATGAGAATTGTCTCCCACTTTGTCTCTTAATGGATTGGTGGAGGGATTTAGGGAATGAAAATGGGGATTGTCTCCCACTTTGTCCCTTAATGGATTGGTGGAGGGATTACAAACAATCCTTCCAAAAAAAATCAAAACTTGATTTAACCATTAATGAAATCTCATTCCCAAATGAAAAAAGAATATATTTGGCTTAATTAAAAACACCAAAGTTTCAAATATTTGATTTGACCAATTAACAAGATATTTGCTCTAATTAATTTTACCAAAATTTCACATATTTGATTTGGATAACTAATTTTGCCAAGATACACTCCTTTTTTTTCTTTTTTTTTTTCTACCAAAATGCAAAATAAAATAAAATAACGGACAAATTTAGGGGTTTACAGTTTGCCCCCCTTTGTTCATTCTTATAGAATAGAAGGATGGACAAAGGTGTAGAACTGAATTTGTTCGATATTTTATTTTATTTTATTGGTTTGCAATGGTAAGCAAAAAATCATCTTAGTAAAGTAACATGTTGGAGGTCGGGGGTCAAACAAGCACCTCCGCAGCAAAGATGTCAAGAGCCAGGGGTCGAACAAGTGCCTCATGACGTGGTTAAAGTAACACGTGTCGTAGAAAAAAAGTGATATGTTGGGGGCCAGGGGTCGAACAAGCACCTCCGCAGCTAAGATGTCAAGGGCCAGGGGTCAAACAAGCGCCTCATGACATGGTTAAAGTAATAAGTGTCGTTGCAAACAAAGTGATATGTTGTGGGCCAGGGGTCGAACAAGCACCTCCGCAACAATGATGTCAAGGACCAGGGGTCGAACAAGCGCCTCATGACATGGTTAAAGTAACAAATGTCGTAGAAACAAAGTGATATGCTGGGGGCCAGAGGTCGAACAAGCACCTTCGCAGCAAATATATAAATGGCCAGAGGTCAAACAAGCGCCTCATGACATAGTTAAAGTAATAAGTATCGTTGCAAACAAAGTGATATGTTGGGGGCCAGGGGTCGAACAAGCACCTCCGCAGCAATGATGTCAAGGGCCAGGGGTCAAACAAGCGCCTCATGACATGGTTAAAGTAATAAGTGTCGTAGAAACAAAGTGATATGCTGGGGGCCAGGGGTCGAACAAGCACCTCCACAGCAAAGATGTCAAGGGCCAAGGGTTAAACAAGCGCCTCATGACATGGTTGACTTTTGTCTCGCCTCATAACAAGTGTCGTAGAAAAAAAGTAATATGCTCCCCATATAGGTATCATGGCCATGAACCATGATTGACTTTTGTCTCGCCTTGAGACTTTAGGACATGATTGAGAGTGGTTTCTTGCTATAAGAGTTCATAAATCTCATTGAAAGAACCCTTATAATGACCACAGAAGCACCATCTGGAAACTTTGGAACTGATGGTAAAATGATGGATGCAAAGAAGGCCAATTGCATAATACTTTATTGGCAATATTTGCTTTTGGATGATTCATCCCTTCATAAATACTTCACCAAAGAAGGCCTTTTTATGACGTAGGCTCCTTCTTAACTTTCTTCGATGATCATTCTGAAATGTGAGGATTCTTTTTAAAACTAAATTTCTATTTTCGAACTTTTTGAATAAGCTCGAGCTAAATCCCTTTGATATAGCTGACTTATACACAATGCAATCATACTCAAAAGGATGATCATATTCAGAAGGACGGTACTTCAGCTTCAACTGGCAAAACCATTTTCATGCCACATAATAAGGAAAATGGAACTGCCCCAGTTGATACGTGAATTGAGGAAAAGGTAACTGCCCCAGTTGATGTGTGAATTGACATACAATAGTCATATACTAGTCTTTATACTCAATTGCTAGTTTGTCAACAAAAATATCTTAATACTTTGTTAGGTGCTTCCATTACACCAACCCACTTTTAAGCACAGAAGAAATGATGCTTCAGAATCATTGTATCCAAACTATGTACACCTCAACACATCCTTGAACTCATGAAGTGGAGCTATGAGGCTCAAATAAGCATGTTTTGTGAACAAAATGTCAATTTAAACTACTTTCAGAGGTTCCTGTCATGGCATGGTTATGGTAAAAAATGTGATGAGAACTTTTCAAAACATCCATAACTTAAATACTTATGAATGAATGATCTTTTATTGACAAAAGCGCTTTATTTATTTATTAAAGGTTTTTATGCAAGCAATGTTTTGATGAATGCCTTCGAATAAAGACTCTCATCGAAATTTGTCCCAGTATTTGTCCATAATTTTTGAAAGACAGTTTTGAAAACAATAACTTCTTGAAAAAGGATGTTTTTTTTTCACCAACGAGAATTAATCAAGCATGTTTTGGTCTTTTATTTTTCTTTTTCCAAAGGTGTTTATGAATGAGATTTTTTAATGAATGGCTTCGAATAAAGACTCTCATCCAAGATTTGCCCCAGTATTTTGAATAATTTTTTTATTTTTTTTCTTATTTTCTTTTTTAAAAAAGTATATGTATAAAGTGAGTTTTTTTTTTTTAAAAAAAAAACCTTATGAAAAAGACTCACACCTAGAGACTGTTCTAATGTTTATGCATGATTACTTAAAACACAACTTTGAAAAGGGTAACTTCTTAAACAAAAATTTTTTCCCCTTTTTTTAAAAGCTCAATTTCGAAAATAAACTTCCTAAAGAAGCTGTTAGGGACAAGAAATAACCCAATATGTTTTTGTAACACCCCTATACTCTAGAGCATGCTAAGAGTGGAAGTAAGACTGAGTTAGCCCGCCTATGCCTGAAATTTCGGCAGCATGGCGGCGTAACTACAAGAAAAACCAAATTTTAAGAACCTAAGAAAGAAGATATAACACACTTCTAGGATTTCAATCAGACCCTCAGCAACCACCAGCTACACAAAAGTGCTGAGTTCACAACCAGATTTAAGGAAAACAGAGACACATCCTAATTCATGATGAAATTTACAAAAATACAAAACTCAATTTACAAACTAACAGAGAACAGTTCGACCAAGTAAAAGTACAACAAAGGAGCCTAGAAGAGAACTACAAGTATCCCCATAGCCTTGCCGGGTTATCGTCTCGTCAGCCACCACGTCGGTGAACATTACCTGAAAATAGGGAAGAAAAATAACACAGGTGAGTATAATAATACTCAATAAGTAGCTCACTTATTAAAACAAGGTTTAGCGAAAGCATGCCAAGAAGGAAAGATATGTCCTTACTTACTCTCATGACCAGAAATGAGTAAGCACACCAATTAACTAAATATTCAATACTTTACCTCAACTTCTGCCTTTATCAGACCCTAACTTCGTGTTATACCAGTGAGTCCTGTAACCTAGAATCCAATCTCGTGAAGATAGCAATCCTCACACTCATCTCAAAGGAGAATTACCTCGAAACTAGCATACAGGCAATAAGGAAACGCATTCCCTATGCTCAACACAGTGGGGAATCACCCCTAAGCTAGCTCACAGGCAATAGGAAACGCATCCCCTATGCTCAACACAGTAGGTAATCATTCTAAGCTAGCACACAGGCAATAGGAAAACGCATTCCCTATGCTCAACACAATGGGGAATCACCCCTAAGCTAGCTCACAAGCAATAGGAAAACGCATTCCCTATGCTCAACACATCATATATATTCTAGGTCTACACGCTCACTCAATACAACCGAGATAGGATAAATAATACTAGATCACTGGCTTGTGATCAACTTTACTTTTTTTTTTTTTAGGAAACCCCTAAATACAGTTTTGCTATCATGCCACTAGCACTACCTGATTCGGGGTTCATAATCTCAACCATCATCACAAAGTCTACTTTCAACACATTTAAGTAGTTAGGCTCATGCCTCATTCGAATGCAATCAATGTTTAACTACCAACGAATTAGTAATTTTGCCTTCTTGGTGAATTAAACATGTCTCAAACGTTCACTATAACAACGAGACATAGCACGTAATTCCAAAGGTTACTTACCTTACAAAATAAATCAAAGTCGAATTAACGTCTCTTCGCCAAACGATGCTAAGCTACTTTGAGCCACAATGAGAGAAAAGTCTGGATATCTACAACTTCCAAGTTTGACTTCTAGTATGCATAGAAAAAAATATCCAATTACTCAATAACAACTTAAATAAACCAAAATCAAGTTTCTAAATCTTACTTTGCCTTAAGGGACCAATTTCAAATACCTCAAATTCAAAAGCTTACAAACTACCACAACCAAAAGCTGCTGGAAAAATCTTTGTACGCCTTGACTTGGATAAAATTTACCTTCAACCATAAATGGTTTATCTTAAAGTGAGATCCATAGACCAAAATCCATCCAACTATTGAAAATAGGCAAAATTGAGCAATTAAAAACACCAAACTTCTCATTCTCAAACCAAAATACTTACCCACTGCTTAACGGTTCCAAACCACACCGAAACAAGCTCTAAAATGCCCAAATAACTTCAAGGAAACTGCTACCCACCCACTGATTTGCCGAAAATTACTTTGATTAGCTAATATTTAAGAACGAGAGGTGCATAAACAAAGAGATAAATAGTGAGGGAGGGAAAACAGAGAGGGAGAGGCGTGAGGGAGTGAGACGGACAGAGAGAGAGGGGCAAGAGGGAGGGGGAGACGGACAGAGAGGGAGACGAGCAGAGAGGGAGGGGGCGTGAGGGAGGGAGACGGGCAGAGAGGGAGAGGGACGTGAGGGAGGGGACGGGCAGAGGGGGAGAGGGACGTGAGGGAGGGGACGGGCAGAGGGGGAGAGGGACGTGAGGGAGGGGCTGGACAGAGAGGAAGAGAGACGTGAGGGAGGGAACTGGACAGAGAGGAAGAGGGAGGGATAAGGTTGTCTGAATTTTTTTTTTTAATATATACATATAATAATAATGATAAAGATAACTACAAAAATAATAATAATTATTATTTTTTTAAAAAAAAAACAAATATATTTATAACTTAGTAATATCTATTTTAGTAAAAGAATGATAAGAGAAAATATTCTAGATATATTTTTATGAAATTTTTATCCAATTATTCCATAATTCAAAATACCAAAATTTAAACCGGATGTTACAGTTTTGGCCCTCTCTTTTTTTTCAAAAAGTGTTTATGAATGAAATTGCATTCGAATAAGGACTCTCATCTGTAATTTGCCCCAATATTTATGCATAATTTTTTTTATCTTTTTTTTTAAAGAAAACTATTTTTTTTTTTAAAAAAAGACTCCATAAAGAGGATTCCATTTTTTTGCTTTTTCATTTTGCTTTGCCTTGCCTTTTTTTTTTTTTTGTTTAAAAAAAGATAGCTAATTTTACTTAGCCTCTAACTCCTTTACAGACTACCAAGTGGTAATAAATCATGAGAAATATAGCTTTGTCCTTGTCCGATGATAGAAACTATCTTTTTTTCGTTCTTTCTTTCTTCCTCTTCTTCTTCTTTTTTTTTTCTTTCTTTTTTTTTTGGTGAATGTCCTCATTTTTATATGATTGCAATTTCTTTGTTGTTTTCATGATGCTCCAATGGATAAACTTGGCGATACACAATAGGCATGATGGGATTTGGTTGGCTAAAATTGTCTCATATGCATATTTGAATGACTGATAAAAGTAATCCATAGCATCATTTTATTTGGTCTGACTATTTCACTAACCCAACAACAAGCATGGTGAGAACGAAGCTTCAAAGGATAATGAACTGAATGAGTGACTTTCAAGTTAGAGAAACATGAACGATTTTTTTCGAACAAAGATAAGAGTGGTAGATGAGAATGAGAAACTATCATTTCTCAAAGTATCATTTGAACAATGGAAGTATAAGACACAAACAGAAGTTGACAAATGGGGACTAGAAAGTAAGGAAGATGACAAATGAGGGCTAAAAAATTTGACAAATGTGAGAGAATGAGAGATATAGACGAAAGGAAGACTAAAGTGAAAGCATTCTTTAGACAACTCCAAGACTCGATGGCGTAGCTTCTCAAGATTTTTCTCATATGTTGTAGTAGATTGGCCATGTGTGTTGACAAGCAGATGACTTCTCGAGAAACTCATTAGAAATGACATGCCTATGTAATTCGTCAATAATCACTTAACTTCGAATTTTATTGGGAAAGTTTCTTTTCGTATGAAATTATACATTTCCTCAGTTGAGATCTTGGAGATGATGGCATGACTATCGCCAAAATTAATCCTATGACTTTGAGGATATTTCACTATCCTAGTTAAGTGTATCAAGTAGTAAATAGTCATATAGGAGTATCGTTCTTCTCATGTCATGTTCAATGCCTTCAAAGAGATTTTCAATAATATTTCTTTAGACTATGTGCCTTTCACACACCCCTTGATGAGAAGAGTCTTGCATGCTGCCAAATCGGAGTGAAATATGTATAACATGGTAATTTTATCACGTGTCATTTCTTTCATATTTCTTGCATTTGCTTCAATAGCTTCATCCGTTTGTGGTTGCCCCAGCATGTATCCAGCTTTTTTTTAAAAAAAAAATAAGTATGACTTGTAAGTTTCTCAAATGAAAACGACCCAACTAAACATCCTTTATCTCTTTGCTTCAACATTAAAGGAGTGTAGTAGCAAAGTCTTAAATATCATTTTCGCACTTGCTAGTCCTTTATTTTCTTTATTTTTTGCTTTTCTCTTTTTTTTTTTTTTTTTTTTTTTTGCAAGGACTATTTTCTATCTTACTTGCTTTGAGAAATGGTAACTGGGTCTGCATATACTTCATGAGAGAAAATCACCAAATGTGAATGTCAAACCTTATCACCATGGTCACAAAATCAGGATGCTCTGTCATGACTCTTCGACACACGCACTTTCTAATTTCCAGTCTTCAACCAAATTCCTCTATAAGCCAAAGACAAAATTTGATTGCTTATGGAAAGTTGATTTGACAAAGTATATTGAGGGTTCCAAAGATACGATTGCCCTTCTTCTTCTTTTCTTTTTTTCTTTTTTTTTTTTACTTTTTTTTTCATTATGTTCCCCTCTTTTGAAGATATTCGGCAATCTTCTTTGCAGTAAATGCATCACATCATCTTAACACTTCAAACAAAATTCTTTGTTCCAAAGGTAGTCCTAAACCGATTGTGAACTCACTATTTGCCTGCACTTTGAACTTGATTATTGCTCTTCAAGTGAGAGATCTACTCCGAGATTACTAGCACATCTAATCCTTAGAATTATTGTCCTCAAAAAATGACTCACTTAATTTAAGAGAAGATGAACAATAGGGTTGTCTCACTTTAATCGAGGGAAAGATGAACAACACAATTGACTCAATTTTAATCAAAGGAAGATGAAAGAAAGGATTGACAACTCACTTTAACAAGGAAAATGAAAAATAGGATTGACTCACTTTAAACAAGGGAATACGAACAAGAATTGACTCACTTTAATCAAGGGAATACGAACAAGAATTGACTCACTTTAATCAATGGAAGAAGAACAAGAATTGACTCACTTTAATCAAGGAAATATGATTGAGCAAAAAGGGAATATTTAACTATAGAAGCACATTCAAATAAATTGAATGTGAATGACAAGAAGAGCAAGAACTATGTTTGTCATTAGGAAACTTGAGAGATATAAAATAGCAAACCCAATTGTAATTCTCATCAAGACTTGAGATGGTGCCAAGAAGAGATAGATACTATTTATTACTTTTAAAGTCATCTTATAGCATATGAGCACATGCTTTGCAAAGTTGACAAATATATGGGTAAGGAAAAGGAAAGCAACAAGCTACCCCACTATATCAACATTATGGTATGGACCAAGAGAAAAATAACTAATTGCTCCACTATAATGTTACAGTGTAGGAGAATAAGGTCTTTGCTTTGCTCAAAGCTCAAGTTTGCATGGTAAGAAAATGTGGTGTTAGGTCTAAAACGAAAGGTGGATCGAAGATATTGAGTGATGGGTTGGGTGGTGAGGTATAAGGTTAATGAAATATTGGGTAGAAGATGGTCAAGATGAGATCTTGCAAGCAAAAGTTAGATAGGCAAGTTGAGTGAGTTCATGATGACATTCACATTTTTTTTCTTTTTTCTTTTTTCTTTTTTGCTTATTCTTCAGACCAAGGACTCCATATATATTTTTTTTCAAACATGATTTAGATCCTCAAGTTTGTCTTTGAAGGAAAACGAAGTTAAGTTAATTAGCCTAAGAAATCTAAGTTTATTACCTAGAAGATTCTAAAAAGTTTTTTTTTTTTTTAACAAAAGTCAAAGAATTCGTTAGAAACATGAAATTTATACTTCAAAATAAATTCAAGTCAATGATACATTATTTTTAAAGAAAAGACTGTATGCTAAAAAAATATTACTTTGAAATTTTTTTGAAAGTCAAAATACGTACAAATCAATGATGCATGATTTTTTTTTAAAGAAAAGATTGTGATGCAAAAACATTACTTTGACTTTTTTCTTTCAAAAGTCAAAACATGAAAATTATACCGTAAAAGTCAAATATGCATGATTTTTTTTTGGCTAAGAAACGATTATGCTACAAAAACATGAAATACTTTTTTTTTACAAAATGCTTTTTTTTATTACCCCAAATCTTAGAAGGACTAAAGAGAAACAAACAATGAATGGAAAAAAGGTAAAGAATGTTTTGGGCTCATTGTTGTGCAAAATGAAACAAACGACTTCAAATTTTATTAAATGAAATAGTTGAACGAAATACTAGACCAAACCAAAAACACTCAAAAGGAACTGCCATTGCTTTAAAAGAAACAACCGATGTAGGATGATTCCCTTTTCAAAACGACAAAAATTCTCTGAATTCCTCTTCATTGGACTGCAACGGTAAAATGCCTCTTCTAAGCTCAAAACCATACACTGCAAATGCCCCAGCTCTTCTTGCCATGATTCTTATCCTTTCCCCCAACGTTATTTATCTGAACCCTCATGTTTTTAAAACATCGAATTAAACTCAAGTTTTCTTGAAGAAGATTCTTCGAGTTGGCTTGGTTACTCAATAGTGACTCATACTTTCCCTTTAATTGTCAATGTTCTGACAGTATTTTCGTTGTAGAACTTTGACATTTTTGCATCTGATGCTCCATACTTTCATTAACCGTATGCAATGCACTATTGTTTCCTCAGATTCAACAACTTGTTTAGGTATTTAACTCAGAAGCGAGTCGCCAAAATGGAAATAATACAGCTTTCTAGGTTACCTTATTTCGGCCAAGTTTCTTTCTGCCTCTATAGCCTGTTATTTCCATTGGTTTGCTTCTTGAAGTAACCTCTCATTCTTCAGTTAGAGCAATAGGTTTTCGGCCCTTCCAGTCAGTACTTTCATCAGCAAACTCCTTTTGAAGTAGTGACCTTCGTTCATCTTCATTCTTGTACGATGTTCGAGTAGCTTCGAACCATGACTTGTATTCAGGAGTGAAGACATTGCTATGCTTTTCAATGTTTATTTTTTTATATCTCTTCAGAATTCCATCATCTGCAGAATTTGTTGCCCTTAATCCTCCTGCTCTTAATCAAAATCAAGATTCTCCATGCAATGTGTCATAGGGATGAACTGTTCTATCTGCATTTGGCGCAGTACTAAAGGGTGCATAACTAGTACCTCTCTAGGGCTCCACAGTGGAACATCCTGAAATTTACTTGTTGTAGAGGTGTCCAAACAGCCCTCACTTTTCAAGTTTTTCAAGAATGATATCCATGATTCTGTACCTGGCATGTTTGCTTTGTGCTCACTAACCAAATTTCACCATAGGATTTCTGGTAGTGTTTCATGAATTGGAGAATTTTACTTGTGGATGGCCGAGCTCAAGTGGGCACCTCAAATGACTCATCAGCAAGATATACAACCAAGAAGTGCAACCAATAGATCCTTTGTATTTTACAAAAATCTAATGAGCATATTGTTTCTGCGAGAATGGGTAAAATCGAATTAATACCATATTCTATTTCATGGAATAATTTGGCAACCTTCACGTCTATATGTCCCCGAAGATTTGGGAACAGGATTGACCCAAACACGCATAGTGCAAAGAGCTTCAAGCTTAATTTATGATCCTTATGCTGTCGAACAAGGTTTATGAGGTAATTTAAAGATAGTCCTTCACTTTCACCCTTAATCTTGAGTTGATGCTCCCTTTCAGTGGCAGCTATATTACCTATAATCCTTACAAAAGCTCTCCTACCAATCAACCTTTGTCAAAGAAATAGGCTTTTGCTTCAAACGTTATAGGCATTCAGAGCAATTTTCAGTATCATGTCAAGGGAATTGAACACGAAACATTTATAAGTTGGATCCCAAAAATATAATGTGGTTGCCAAGGCACTTTCATGAATCTGAATATATAAAGACTTGACATGTGTCCATATATATTTTTTACGAATGACATCTTTTGCTCTGGTGTGAATCCCTCCCAAATCACTTTTTACTTTCTCACTCTTGGAATAACATGACTAAAGATGTTGGCCACTGTGGGTTGATTTGAGACATCCTTAAACAGAGCGTCCCCACATTTTACTTGCATCTGCTTTGACCATTGACGCACAAGTTCCTGACTTTCAATTGTGATTATTGATTTTCTTTCCATTGCAACCTTAGTATCTAGTTTGTCTGAAATCATTCAAAATTTCAAGTAATAAAGATTGAATTTTTGTTTATTTTTTTCATTTTTTTTTCTGCAAATTTTGCATAACAATGGTGAGCATGTGAGATGAAACAAAAATAAAAGTTAAAGAAAAGAAAAAAAAACTGAGAAAATTAAATATGAGGAAAAAAAAGTAAAAGGAAAGCACCGAATGTTTATGAATGTGTGCCAATAATCAAAGATATTTTTTTTAATTTTTTTAATTTTTCACT
Source organism: Trichosanthes truncata (assembly GCA_033996785.1). Taxonomy (NCBI): domain Eukaryota; kingdom Viridiplantae; phylum Streptophyta; class Magnoliopsida; order Cucurbitales; family Cucurbitaceae; genus Trichosanthes; species Trichosanthes truncata. The sequence goes on from JAWPNB010000003.1 coordinate 82,892,920, forward strand.
TTTTCGGGAATTTTGTACAACAAAGGATGAACATGTAATGAATGTGATGAAGCAATAATAAAGTTTTTTTTCTTCAAAAGAACAAGGAAACAAAATATGGAAAAGAAAAGTGACAAAGATATGTTTACAAAGGTATACAAACATGCATAGATAAAAATAGTAATAATAATAAATCATTTGCAAACATATAAATAGTATAATATAACAACACGTGTGGTGAAGCTCTATTGTCTAAAGGATAAAGGTCCCCAAGTTGTCTTCGATTTATTCTTTATTAAAAAAAAATCAGAGGCACCCTTATCAGCATCCTGAATAAGGTCGACTTGAGTGAGGGTTTTCATGTGCCTACACGGGAGTCATAGCTCCACGAAGGTCGCCACTACTCATCCTCGATTCTAATCCTAATGGTAAAGCCCGGGTAGGAGGCTTGTGTATGTGTGTGTTTACAAAATTTAAAAAGAAAAATGCAATACATAAGGTCATAGATACACACAATAACATAAGAAAAAATAAAATTGACCCGCTTAAAAGTTGATGTCCCCAGTGGAGTCTCCAAACTGTCGCTACGGGTTTGCGACGCGGAGCGGCCGACTTTGTTTCCAAGAGGAGGAAAATGGAGTCGCCACCAGCCTTTATTTAGAGGGTGTGACTAGGCACCCAAAATGTGTTGAGATGATCTGCGAATAAAAGATTTGGATTCGGGGGTCGTTTATGTATGGGGAAGTTAATAGCACCCCACAACACTCGTTCAATGGAACGAAATTTTACTTTCTTGTGTTATTTTTAAAAAAATGACCATTGTAAAAAAACTATTTTTATTTTAATGTTTACATGTCTCATGTTTTACTGATCATTATTCTTAAATTAAATAATGAACAATAATTATGGGTGGCATAAAGCCATTCAAAATTTATTTGAATTTAATTTGGCATCCCAAAATAAATTCATCACCTCAAGAATATTAGGGAATCAACATCTTGATTTCCTAATCTCCATCATAGGAAAGTGTTTTTTTTTTAGGAAAATGTTTGGTTTAACATGTGTGAGAAAAATGATTTTTTTTAAGAAAATTCTTCATTACTTTTCTAACTTTAAAGAAAGTGAAACTTTTGTGAAAAAAAATAGATTTGATTTAATACTTTGAAAAGAAAATCAATGGGATGTTTTTTAGAGAAATCAAAATTTTCCTTAAGAAAATCATTTTTATGGACATGCTCTTTATAAAAACTTTTTTTTTTTTTTTTTTTATGAAAAATATTTTTATGGAAGAGACTTTTTATAGAAAAATATTTTTTATTAAAGTATTTTTGGTACTCTTTATAAAAAAAAAAGGTTTTTATTTTTAAAGAAGAAAAACTTCAATTTTAGAACAATCAAATATGTCCCTTTTTCAAAGAACTTCTTTTTTTGAAAAGCTTTTAATGCAAAGGTTTTTTTTTTTTTTTGTATTTTTATAGTAAATATAATGAAAAAAGGGAAGAATTCAAGAAAAGATAAATAATTGCATACAAAAAAAACTTTATTGAACACCATTATATATTTTTTTAAGAAAATATGTTAAAATCAAATCTCGACATCCCAAGATATTGATTTTTCACCTCAAGAACCTCAAATTATCGGCCTCTCGAAGACTTAAGGTTCCATCGTTGGAAAATTTCCTTATTTCGAATTAGAGTCTAAAAAAAAGATTATGGACCAAACATAAGAGTGCATAAATAACAAATACAAGAATTCACAAGTCTAAAACATAAACTCATATGATAAATAACTCTAAGCTCCTAGCTACACTAATATGCAAAACTTAAAAAAGACATGATACATGCTTATAAATGTTAAGCTAAAAAAAGCTTAGAATTTGGGGGGAGAAGAGAGAATATGTGTGTGTTTTTTGAAGGGTGTGTGTGTAGTTGTGATAATGGGAGTGAAGAGTGTTTTTATAGAGTGTGGGAATGGTGGAGACAAAACAATATGAGTTTGTGGAGGAATTTAGGGAATGAAAATGGGAGAGTTGTCTCCCACTTTATTCCTTAGTAGGTTGGTGGAGGGATTTATGGAATGAAAATGAGAATTGTCTCTCACTTTGTTTCTTAATGGATTGGTGGAGGGATTTAGGGAATGAAAATGGGGATTGTCTCCCACTTTGTCCCCTAATGGATTGGTGGAGGGATTACAAATAATCCTTCCAAAAAAAATCAAAACTTGATTTAACCATTAATGAAATCTCATTCCCAAATAAAAAAAGAATATATTTGGCTTAATTAAAAAATCCAAAGTTTCAAATATTTGATTTGACCAATTAACAAGATATTTTCTCTAATTAATTTTACCAAAATTTCACATATTTGATTTGGATAACTAATTTTGCTAAGATACACTCCTTTTTTTTCTTTTTTCTTTTTTTTTCTACCAAAATGCAAAATAAAATAAAATAACGGACAAATTTAGGGGTCTACATCCTCTATTATTATGGTTATTATGTTGGTTCCATTTTTGCTTCAATTGTTATTTCGTGGATTTATTTTTTGAAGTTCATGGTTTAGTTTTCAGTTTTGTTTGATTCAGTTTTGGATGGAAAAATGCATTTAATTCCTTTAAATCTTTGTTGAATTTAGCATTTTAATATATTCTTCTAATATGAATTCTTCCTAAAAAATTAGTTGTAAAATTTTTACTTTCAATTTGAGCTAAACTTCTTAGGGGGTTCAAGGATGTGAATTCCCTAAGAAGTAATTGTAACCAAGATTTCAATAAAAACCAAGCCTACATCTAAATTGTTTGCTTGTGTTGAACAAATTTCCGTTGAGATCCTAGATTGATCAACTAGCGTAGCAACTCAAGCTTAGATCTAATACCGACGGGGTTATGATAAGCGGATTTTACACAAGTAATGGAGAAAAAGAGCTTAGACATAAGTCAATCCTTAACCTAGACATAGGGATTAAGGACTCCAAAATTCATAAAATTGTTGAGCCAAATTAATCTAAGATAGAGGGACTATAGACATATAAATCACTCATTTAGTCTCCTAAAAACCTAATTTCAAGGTGAATAGGAGAAGCAATTTTGGTTTACAATTGAGTGTGGAGTAGGTTGAAATTGCAATTTTGGCTTGCAATTACAACTTAGGGTAATGACATTCTTGAACCTCATCTTTATCTCAAAATTCTTTTGCAATTTCAATTTCTAAGTCTATCTAGTTTGTTATTCCAATATTGTCATTTCTTGATTCTGCAATTAGATTCTGCAATTTCAACACACAATCCAACCTTATTTTTTCTATTTTAGTTTTCAAGTTGCAATTGTCCTTACACTTTGCTTTAAAATATTTTTGTTACTTCGTTCCCTTGGGATTCGATACTTGGTATTCACATACCATTTTATATTACTTTGATCGCGTGCGCTTGCGTGTACAACCGATCAGCCACCGCCAGCGACTTTCTCCGGCGACCGGCAGCCATCTCCGACGACCAACGACCACTGCCAGTGACCTTTCTCTGATGACCGACGACCATATGCGGCAATTGACAACCACTGCTGACTACCTTCTCCGACAATCAAAGGCAATCGTTGGCGACCATATTCAGCAACTACCACTCACCGCCTATACCGTCTCCAGTGACTATGTCGCCCACAACAATTTCCAGCAACCGACGACATTCCCATGGTTCAAAATAATATGAAATGCACATGTACTTAGTTGGTCTGACACTCTGCTCCAACAATCTTTCTTCGGACTTACGAACTCGACCCATTGTTGGTCATTACTTAAATTTTGTGAATCATAATTATGGTTGTGAATCATGTAAATAGGCCCTTGATGACCTACTAATATTTTGTGAATATTCTACTCTTAATGACACTAATGTTGAAATATATCGTCATTTTCTTGTCATCTTGAAAAAGTAAAATATTGACATTCTCTTTTCCAAAGATTTTTCATTTAGTACATGTGTTTAAACAAATGTAAACAAACAATTTTCTTTGCAAAAAAAAAAAAAAAGTGTAATGGTTAATGTATAATTTTTTAAAACAAAAACTCTCTCATAATGAAAACTCTGTTAGTGATTGAAAAAGATTATAATAAGGTCCTCATTTGTAAGTTTCAAAGAAGTTCAATGTGTGTTTAGAAAATGAAACTATATATTTCTATATTTTGATAGAAGTTCAATTTGTGTTTAAAGAAAAAAAAATACAGGTACATTGCCTTTTTTTTATTTATCAATTGTTATTTGTTGTTAGAAAGAATACAACATTTGATTTCTATACATTGAAAGAAATTCAATGTGTAATGCAAATATTTGATTTCTATAAATTGAAAGAAGTTCAATGTGTAGCATAAAGAGAAAACAATACTATATTGCCTATAGTTTGGAAGAAGTCAATTTCTAAAAAAAGAAAATAAATAATGATTTTTTTAAAAAAAAAAAAATCAATGTTGAAATATATATATATTTTTAAGTGAACATCTGAATTAAGTGTTGGAAAGTGATTTGAAAAAATAAAAATAAAGGAAACAAAAATAGTCAGCTAAAAATCAGTCTACTTCGAGTTACAAAAAATTGCACCAGATACCACTGACAACTAAACTCAACTCTGCACCTCAAATACAAACTTCTAAACTCAGTGACAAACTAACTCTGTCCAACTCAACTCAACTCTGCACGCCAAACGCCCCCTTAATCACTTATGTGAAAGATAGAATGATAGAAAATTGACAAACGAGAATTATAGTGGTTCAATCGTGAGATTGGATATACATCCACCAATATAAAGAACAAATTATAATAACTAGAGAGTAACTCTCACAAATCAGACGACTACACATACATTACATAGATTATCACGATATCATACGACAAGTATGTAAAGTCTTAGAAAGCTTTTTGCTCTCAATGCCCTCTCTTCTGCTCATCTCTCTCTCTACAAAGAATGAAAAGAAGATGAACATCACCATAATAGTCAAAGTCAATGACCAAGGAAAAGTTATGCTAGCCAAATATACAACAATTCTCCCTCCTTTTTTTTAGTTTAACAATATTTGAGAGATTTGAACTTCTGACTTCTTCGTCGAGACACACGTCAATTACCGTTGAGCTAAACTCACTTTGGCAGCAATTCTCCACTTTGCTAGCATAAGAATAACACACTGCTTTTTATTAGATAGATGTAAGCCTTATACTTATATTATTTAGAAACAACCTTGAGAGCTTGAAGACAACGCTCAAGTTTTGAAGATCAAGTAGACCTTTGGCCAATGCATCAGTTGCATTCTTAGTTGTAGATATATTCTTCAACCTGACTTCACCTCTTGTTATTTATCTCTCTTAATAAAATGAAAGCCAGCTTCAATATGCCTTCAATGATAAGTTTGGTTTTTGGACAGCCACTATGACTATCATAGTATACAACGCTACATAATCCTTTAAACATATTTCTAATTTTTTACAGACTTTATGTCAGTTGAACTATACTCACGTTGTCATTTTTGTAGTTCAACATGTGTAAAAATTGATAAAATTTAAAATTTAAAGGTTAAGATTGCGAACTCACCATTTTCATTTATGAATTTAATGAAAAAAGTCTTTGAGGTTGTTTTGGAATAAACTTCAAACTTTAAAAGTTAAAATGAAACTTGGGTATAATTGACAGTTAGAAACCAACCATAGTTATGGAGTATTTTTAATAATTTAACATTTTTATTACTTTTCTTTCGTCTCCTTGCGATCTTTCGGTCTACGAACAATGGCTCCAAGGAAGAAGCAACCGCAGCAGCCGAAACAGAAGAAAAACAACCGAAAATCCAATCCAAGTTCCTCGACCTCCGATTCTCGTTCTTCTTCGTCCGGTCCAAAGCTTCATATCTCTGCCGAAAACGAGACTCGTCTCCGTCGCCTCCGACTGAGCTCCGGCCACTCCACTCCGTCGGTGACTCCCTCAGATGATTCGCTTTCAAAGGTCCAGAAGGTCAAGAAGCTTAAAGCCGTTTACGAGAAGCTCTCATGCGAAGGTTTTACCAATGATCAAATTGAACTAGCACTCGATCTCCGCTATCGGGGTAACTTCTTCTTCAATGTGTTAACTCTGCCGAGCAACATTCGGTGTTTCCTCCAGCTCTCTCGCTTTATATGTTGTAGTACTTACGATTTTTTTGGTTTTTGAGACGGTTTTTCAATCTGGTTAATTTGGTTCCTGATTTAAAAAAAATCACGTGCGTAAGAACATGGAAGAGTGCAGAATTAAGGAAGTGTTGATGGATCATTTTTACCATCCGTTCTTTTATGTAACGAATTGTAGAATTGGAGTGAAATGTAGATATGCGAGAGAGCTATTTAGGATCATTCTCCTTTTCGTTTTATTTCATAGGCTGCAAGCTGCAGCCACTGAATGGCACTGATTTGCTGAGTTTCCGTAGTGAGGAGATTTTGGGGGAAAAAGAAGACCGTAAACATAAAATGCAGAAATGCTAGGGATATGTCTCACCAGTGTAAAATGAAAATTATGGCATGTTTGGAAATGATTTTAGAAATAGTAATTTTAGTACAATTGATTTGTTTATAATTGATTTATGAAAAGTGATTTTTATATAATCATTTTAATGTTTGGTTCTACACTTTTAATAGTGATTTTCATACAATTAAAAGTGACTTTCAATGATTATGGGTATTTTTTAGAGGACTTTAAAATAAGTGTTTTAAGCTAACTGATTTAATTTAATTAATTTTGTAAAAGTTTTAGTTATAAATCATTTTAATATTTGGTTCCACTCTTGTAAAAGTGATTTAAATTTAATTAAAAGTATTGTTTTTAAACAATTAATGTTTATTTTCAAAGGTGATTTTAGAATCATCAAATTACTAAAAAGAGTATTACATTTGAAATAAAAAAAAAATAGAATGTGGTAGACAAAAGTTATACCGAGAGAACTAAAAAATTAAGAGAAAAAAAAATAAAGCTAGAGAAAATTAAAGTTTCAAAGAAAAAAAAAATGTTAAAGACATGGAGGGATATAAATTTTAGAGAGATGGACAAAAAAATTAGAGAGAGAAAATTTTAATAAAAAGAGAAAAAATCGAAAGATAGAGAAATAAATTTAGAGAGATATAGAAAAGAATTTGAAGAGAATGATAAAAATTTTAGAGAGCAAAACTTTAATGAGGAAAAAAAAAGTTCAAAATCAGGGACAAAAAATCTCAAGAGCAGATTAGAAATAAAAAAAGTTATAGAGATACAAAAATTATAGAGAGATGAACGAAAAAATTTAGAGATAAAAAATTTTATTTAGAGAGAGTTAAAACCATTCGAGAAAAAAAAAGTGAGAAAATGAATAAAAATGTTAAAAAGAGAATAAAGTAAGACATAGACATTAGAAAATCTTTAGAGAGAGAAAAATTGACATTTTTTAAATAATGATGGATGACTTCAATGGTGATGGTTTTGAAAATACATGCTTTTTGATGGAAATTAATGAATTTTTATAAAAGATGACGGTTTTTACCCGTCAAAAAAGTAGGATTTTTTTAAAATATGAAATTATAGTCATTTTGAAGACAAAATCACTTGGGAATCACCTCTCAAGTGATTGACCGGGAATCACCTCCCAAGTGATTGACCGGGAATCACTTTCTTGTGATTGCCAAACATCACAATTTTGAAGGAAAATTGATTTTGGGCATATCAAAAGTGATTTTGGGCATTCCAAAATCACTCCCAAACATGCCCTTAATTTGTGTTGCAACTTCAAATGAACATGATTTTCTAGTCTCATCAGAGCAACTGGTTAAATCATTATAAGTTTGACTAATATAGTAGGTTTGAATTTCTACAACACCAATTTCTTGAGCTAAAAAAAAACACCATCTTATAAATATTAAATGGAAAACTTTACAATAAAATAAATGGTTAGCTAAACAAGTGAAACTCTCGCAGTAGTAAAGTTATATTCAACCATCATGGATTGAACTAGTGGCCAAAAATGGCCATGTTAATAATAAAGGGCCTAGAGGGAATGAGTTCAATCTTGTTAAGATTAATCTAGACATTTTCAAATACATGAATAGTTTGATACATGAATTACATTTAATTATATACATGAATAGTTTGATACATGAATCATTAAGTACATTGATGAATGTTCATGTATTTGTGAAGAGTCATGTATTAGTATTTAAGATTGATGTCTTTTGATGTACTTTTCTACTAGTATAAATATGTGTAGGATTTGTCATTTGAAAGCAAGGAAAACTAAAGTGAAGTTGTTTACCAAAATACAAGTTCTTGTTTCTCCAAAATTGTGTGTGAGTAAGAGAACAGTTTTCTTCTCTTGTCTCTTGAGTTGTGTTGTGAGTGTCTACTACGTTTCCAACAAGTGGTATCAGAGCAAAGAACAGAGATGTCATCAAGTGGTAACATGTTGCAACCCCAACTTCCAAAATTCAGCGGGAAGTATTTTAGTCAATGGAGTATTCAAATGAAAGTGTTATACGGCTCGCAAGATTTGTGGGAAATTTTCGAAAGAGGATATACTGAAGTTAAGAATCAAAACGGGCTCACTAATCAACAACTTGCTGAGTTGAGAGAAAATCGTAAGAAGGACAAGAAGGCTTTATTCTTTATTTATCAAGTTGTTGATGAAGGAATATTTGAAAGAATTTCAACAGCTGCTACTGCAAAGGAGGCTTGGGATATTCTACAATCCACCTATCAAGGAGAGGATAGGGTAAGGATGGTAAGATTACAAGCCCTTAGATCTGAATTTGATTCCATAAAGATGAAAGAGGTCGAAAGTGTTGAAGATTTTTTTAATCGTATTCTTGCGATTGTCAATAATTTGAGATCAAATGGAGAAGTAATAGGCGATCAAAGAGCTGTTGAAAAGATTCTTAGAAGTATGCCGAGAAAGTTTGAGCATATTGTTGTTGCAATTGAAGAGTCGAAAGACTTGTCTACATTATCTTTAAATAGCTTGATGGGTTCCCTTCAATCCCATGAGCTTAGATTAAATTAATTTGATGTTACTCCTCCCGAGGAAGCTTTTCAAATGCAAACTTCCTTCAAAGGAGGTTCTCGTGGAAGACATGGCGGTCGTGGTGGACAAGGAGGTGGAAGAAACTATGATGGTGTCAATTATGAAAATAAGCAAGAAAGCTCTTCTTCATCTCGAGGAAGAGGAGGCGAAAAAGGAAGAGGTTTTAGTATAAACCAAAGAAATGGTCGGTGCAATTTTTCTCACATTCAATGTTTTAACTGTAAAAAGTATGGACATTTTCAAGTAGATTGTTGGGCTTCGAAAAATAGAGATGGAAATATTAATTCCACCATGATGCATAAGGAAGAGAAAAATGATGAAGGCGTTTTATTTCTTGCATGTAGTGTTCAAGAAGATGATGTGGAGCCTACATGGTATCTTGACAGTGGTTCTAGTAACCACATGACGGGAAACAAAAGTATATTTGTTACCTTGGATGAATCTCTCCAAAGTGAAGTGAAAACTGGTGATAATACCAGATTGCAAGTTAAAGGCCGAGATGATATTCTTGTTAAGACAAAGAAAGGCACAAAACGAGTTGTGGATGTGTTATATGTTCTAGGTTTGAAGCATAATCTTTTGAGTATTGGTCAACTGCTCCAGCGAGGACTCAAAGTTTCATTTGAAGATGGTGTATGCGCAATCAAAGATCAGAGTGATGTTCTTCTTGCCAAGGTAAAAATGACTGATAATAAGATGTTTCCTCTAAAGTTTACATATGGACAAATCTCTTGTTTTAGTAGTATATTGAAGGATCCATCTTGGCTTTTGCATTTTCGATATGGTCACTTGAATTTTGGATCATTATCGTATCTATGCAAAAATCATATGGTGAGGGGCATTCAAAATATCAATCATAAGTCAGATATTTGTGAGGTATATACTTGCAAAACACCATCGAGATTCGTTTCCAATTGGTAAAGCTTGGAGAGCTTCCAAACCTCTAGAACTTATTCATACATATTTGTGTGGTCCCATGCGCACAATATCAAACGAAGGTAATCGTTATTTTATAACCTTCATTGATAATTTCAGTAGAAAGTTGTGGATTTATTTTCTGAAAGAGAAAAGTGGAGCATTTGAATGTTTTAAAACTTTCAAAACTTTAGTTGAGAATCAAAGTGGCTATAAGATAAAAACTTTAAGATCTGACTGCGGTGGAGAGTATATAGTTTTTGATGAATTTTTCAAGGAGCACGGTATTCATCATCAAAAGACTGTTCGAATGACTCCACAACAGAATGGAGTTGCAGAGAGAAAGATTGAACGATCATGGAGATGGCTAGAAGTATGTTAAAAGCCAAGAAGATGCCAGATGAGTTTTGGGGAGATGCTGTTGCATGTACTACTTACATCTTGAATCGAGCTCCAACAAAGAGTGTCCCAGCTATGACTCCTTATGAAGCATGGTATGGTGAGAAACCATGTGTTAGTCATTTAAGAGTTTTTGGGAGTATAGCTTATTCTCATATTCCAGTTAAGCTAAGAGGCAAGTTAGATGATAAATTTGAAAAAAGTATTATGGTGGGTTACAGTGAGAATTCTAAAGCTTATCGGTTGTATAATCTTGTATCGAGAAAGATTATTATTAGTCGAGACGTGATTTTTAATGAAGATGAATCTTGGAATTGGGATGTAACTTGTGAAGCTGAAAGTCCATTTCATGTTAATATTGATGAAAATAAAAGTGCTCAAGATTTGGAGCAAGTAGAGATTCAGGCAGATGAGTCATCTTTGTCACCAACTAGTGATGAAGAAACTTCACCAAGGAGAATGAGAAATATTCAAGAAATTTATAATGCTACTAGTAGAATTGACAATTTTGCTAATTTTGCATTATTTGTTGGTGTTGATCCTATACATTTTGATGAGGCAATCAAAGATGAAAAATGGAAGATTGCAATGGATCAAGAAATTGATGCGATAAAAAGAAATGAATCATGGGAGTTATTGGAGCTTCCTATAAACAAACAGGCGCTTTGAGTGAAATGGGTGTATAGAACAAAGCTGAAGTCAAATGGTGATGTTAAAAAATACAAGGCAAGACTTGTTGTAAAAGGCTACAAGCAGGAGTATGGAGTGGATTATGAAGAGATATTTGCCCCCGTCACCAGAATTGAGACCATTCGATTGATTTTGTCTTTGGCTGCTCAAAACAGGTGGAATGTTTACCAAATAGATGTAAAGTCAGCTTTCTTGAATGGATACTTGAAGGAAGAGATATTTGTTGAACAACCTCTGGGTTATGTGAAAAAAGGAGAAGAAGAGAAAGTATACGAGCTGAAAAAGGCCTTGTATGGATTGAAGCAAGCTCCACGAGCTTGGTATAGTCGCATCGACAGTTTCTTTTTGAAAATGCACTACAACAAAATTGGCTTTCCATGACACAAGGGTTTGGGCAAATTAAGGGGAGAGAGAGAAAAGTGTCGTAAAAGCCCAAAAGGCGCATTTTTGGCGGGAAAAAACGGAGATTTTTGTATTTTTTAATTTATGACAGTTTTTCATAGTCATCAAATAATGACTATTATTAATGGTTATTAAACCGAAATAACTAATATTTGTTTAAATTGTATTTTTAATTTAAACTATATCATAGTCACACTAAGGTGTATGTTTGTGGCGGAAAATTTGTATATTTTCATATGTTTCAAAAGTTATGACATGTTTTTAGTGTCAATTAATTATGACATTAGGTAATAGTCATTAAATTTTCAATCTAAAAAATTAAATAAAAAGGTCCAAGTTTATCCCTTTAAAGTTTATTATAAATCTTTCCTAAAATGAAACTATTTTGAAGTTTAAGTTGGCTATTGGAAATGACTTTTACTTTTGACCTTATAGTTTGTTTTGCTTGTATCCCAAATTGGAAGTTTTACAAATGCTTGACGGGTACTTCTAGTCAAGGTTCGAAATTTCGATGTTGATTGAAATGTCGAGGTATAAATTTTATGGAAATTTCGATGGAAATTTCTGAAAAATTGAAGAAAATCGTATAAATTGATGGAAATTGTTTGAATTAGCCAATGAAACTTTGATTTCGACTTAATAAGACTGTAATTGAATATTTTGACTTAAACTAGACTACTCCTGTAACCCCCGGTTTGTTTAACGGCGTTAGTTTCAAAAAATTTGAAATTTAAATTTGAAGAATCTTCAAATTAGTGTTTTTATTTGGTTATTTTGAAATTTAGATTGACGGAAAGGGCATATTTGGAAGAAAAAAAATGTAAAAAACAAGTGTTTTTATTTGGTTTTTATTATTTTTAATTTTTATATAATATATATATAAGTAAAAAAAAAACAAAATAAAACCAAGGTTGCCGCAGCCCTCATATCTCACTCAATTTTCCCTCACCGCACGCCGCAGCCCTCATATAGGTTTTTATTATTTTTAATTTTTATATAATATATATATAAGTAAAAAAAAAACAAAATAAAACCTAGGTTGCCGCAGCCCTCATATCTCACTCAATTTTCCCTCACGCTGGCTTCATCTTTGTCTTCCTCTCCCTCTCCGATTTTCGATTCTCTCTCTCTCTCCCAGTCGTTGACGTCTTCTTCTCCCTCGCCCTCTTCGTCTTCCTCTCCCTCTCCGGTCGTCGGCGTCTGAGCAGCCAGCAGGTACATCCGTTTTTTTTTTTTTTTTAAATATAGTCTTCTTCTATTCTTCATAATCCTTTATAATTAGGGGTGATGTTGTGTATAATTGGATTCAAAGATGCCTTCGTTTAGATACTGCTGTGTGGGAATTTTTTCTGATGCTTAAAAATTAAGGATGATGTTGTTTGTTTGGGATTTTTTTTGTCTGATGCATCATTTAGAGACTACTATGTGTTGTTTGTTTAGTAAAGGCTTGGGAGTTGGGAGAATTTGCCAATTTGGGAGAAAGTTGTACAGGGTATATTGACAAATTTCTTTTTCAAAACTCAACAAAGCCTCATTTGATTCTACATAAAATATAACAAAGCCTCATTTGATTTTACAGAGAATTTGCCAATCTGGGAGAAAGTTGTACAGGGTACACCCCTAGTTTTGGCAATATATTTTTGCTTTGAGATGACTGTTTTTTATTTTGGACTATGATTTTAAGTGCAAATGTAAAAAAAAAAAAAAAAAAAAAAAAAAAGAGATTTGAAGAGAAAAATCGATCATTCTGGCTAACTTTAATAGCATTTGATTTTGTATACCAGTTTTCAATTTCAAAGTTCCAAAATCATTTTGCTTTTCTTACAACTTTCCACTATATACATTCCAAAAGCAAGTATGTCCCTTCCCTTTGTTGTAAAGTTGTACAACACCTCAATGTAATAAAAAAAAATCCAAAAAAAAAAGGCTAATTTGATCTTTTAATTTTATTTTATAATTATTATGTTTTTTTTTTCCTTTTTAATTTATCAGCTTTCATTATCCATGGTGTTGGACATTTTGTCCTTTAATGTAAGAAAAAGAAAAATAAAACTATATATTTTAATTAAGAACAACAACTTTAGCAATAATAATAATAATAATCTTTTGCCCCTTTTAATGTTTGGTTGGGGTGATGTCAAATCAATCCTTTAACCGAACTATTGTTGATATGTTCTTCTTTATCAGGTGTGTTTAAGGGGGACGTTATCAAGAATTAAATTTCCTAATATTGTAGTATGGACAAATCATGGATGATGAAAAACAGGTTGTCTAGAGAATATGAGTTGGGAGTCGAAACGTTCATTGCATTTGGGTTACAGTATGGAAACGGTTCCAATTTGATTCGATGTCCTTGTTTAAAATGTGGGAATCGTATATCTAATGATGTTGCAATAGTTAGGGATCACTTGTATGTAAATGGAATTGATCAAAGTTATAAGGTATGGTTTTGGCATGGTGAAGATTTGACAACAGAGAAAGGTAAGAATAGATTGGATGAGATGAATGAAAATTATGAACATGACAATGATTTATTTAATACAATTGACATGGTTGAAGCTGCTCATGATCAATTTTCTGATGTACCCAATATGTTTGACAATATGTTTAACGATGCTAAGAAGCCATTATATCCGGGGTGTAAAAGTTTCACGAAGTTGTCCGCCCTCGTGAGATTGTACAACTTAAACGTTAGATCTGGATGGAGTAATTCGAGCTTTTCTGAACTACTGTCTGTAATAAGGGATCTCCTACCTAAAAATAATGAAATGCCAGTTTTCATGTATGAAGTGAAAAAAACACTAGGTGCCCTAGGATTGAGTTATCAAAAAATAGATGCATGTCCAAATTATTGTTGCTTGTATAGAAAGGAGTATGCAAATATCACTAAATGTCCTACTTGTAATTTATCAAGATGGAAGACACTTAAAAACTCAATGGAAGAGAAAACAGGAGTGGCGGCTAAATAGTTGTGGTACTTTCCAATAGTTCCAAGGTTCATAAGGATGTTCAAGAGCTCTAAACATGCAAAGAATTTGTGTTGGCATGCAACTGATAGGAAAGTAGATGGTGTTATGCGACACCCAGCTGATTCTCCATCTTTGAGGTTAATAGATCATTTATGGCCTACTTTTGGTTCAGAACCAAGAAACCTTCGCTATGGCCACGACATCTTGTAATAATTGACAAGGAAAAGGTAATGTGTTTCAACTTTAGTTGGCTATTGTATGTTATAGTATACATTATTCCTAATTTTGTTATATTTGTTGATAAAAGTATGCTAAAAAGTCCGAAAAAGATTTAGATTTGTCCTCAATGACACCTATTCAAAGTTCTCCTGTTGCATTACATTGTTTGGTACGTACACTTGAGCATATTGGATCCTCAATTCAAATCAATGTACCTATGAAAGTGTTTGGTATCCAGCGCAAATGTTGGGTATTGCTTGAGGTGTTACGAGCTTTTTTCCATATGCGTCCAATATCAACTGCTTGCCTTGATGCATACATGATGTAAGTATGATGTTTTTAATATTGATACTTTTAGCAATTACTATGTTAGTTTAGTAATATCCAAAGTTTATTACATTTTATAGGTACCTATACAATCTTATTAATAAATCAAATGCCTTAAGTTTGTACAAGTTTTTGGATGCTGGATCAATCTTGTTGTCTAGTTATAAAGAATCACAAGCACAACTATTGACTGCACGAGTGCTCGAAATGGATGAAAATCAACTTCTCATTTTTCCATACAATTCTGGGTATAATTTATATAAATGCATATTATGGTATTTTATGTCAATTATTTAACTTCTTTCGTATTCTTTATAATTTGTAGATATCATTGGACGTTGATAATTATTGATCCTTTAAAAAGCATTGTATTCTGGATGGATCCCATGAAAAATCGTCTTCACGAGGATATTATCGATGTAGTTGGCATGTATGTTACCATATCATTTAGAATTTCATGACTGATTACTTCATATGAATGTACAAAAACTTTATATATCATGCATTTGCAGGTCATTCAAGATCATGAAAAAAAAGAAGCCCACTTGGAAGTCAATCAAGGTAAGCTATCCCCCAAATAGCAAATTTTATTAAAATAATATGTACCATATTTAAGAATATTTGTTTTTTGTGTTGTATGAACAGTGTCCTAAACAATTGAGTGTAGTAGAATGTGGATATTATGTCATGCGGTTTATGTGTGATATAGTATTACAAAACAACACGTCAATTCTAGATATAGTACGTATACAACTTCAACCAAATTCAAGCAAGATTTCAATACCCCAAAATTTATTTTGATTTATGTATTTACAGATGAAACATGCACCATCTAGTTATACACAAGGTGATATTGACGTGGTGCGAACTGAGTGGGCAGAATTTGTAGGATCGCACATATTCTTTGCATAGGATTTGTGTTTCCTCTTTTTGGTTATGCATAAAATACATAATTTTTTGGATGCACTACATTTTGTTGCTCACTTTATCTTGGAGTAAAGTTTGCTACACAGTTTTTTTTTTGTTGAAGAATGACATACCAAATGACATGTTCAAGAGCATTAACTATTGGCATATTGGTAAGATAATAATTATTGTATTAGTTGTTCAATTTACCTTAAGCTGTTATATATAGTAGATTGAAATGCATATTCAAATTTTGTTCTAGGAATACCGAATGATGTGAATACCGTATTGACGGACAGTTTTTTGATGTGGGAATTTCTTTGGTGTCCAAGAGGTACATATTTAGAATTACATGTCTCACTTGTTTACTCCCCCCCCCCCCCCCCCTCCCATAAGGAAACCAAAGAGGGTTTTTTTTTTTTGTACAACATTTACCTCAATTTGACTACATTTTTTCTAATGGACTGATGTCTGAGTATTCATGAATTGTCGAAGTAGGTTCTGACATCAATGTTTTGGGCAAGATCAATGTTTTGTGAGTTGAAAACATAGTCAACATTTGGAAGGTATACCTCATGAATGTTGTTATTAATTGTTGACATTGAGGTATTAAGTTGAACTCTTAAATGAATGTTATCCGTTTTACTAGGTCGTGCACGAACCCACTGAAGTGATGAAGCCACCAAGAAAGTTCTTGACATATGAGGTTTTTTGTTGGGTTAGTCTTAGTCGCAGTACGTGTAACAACCTTTGTATTAGTTCCTTTGTAAAAATTAACCAAATTTGGTTATTAGTTCCATTGTACTTAGTTTCTTTGTAAAAATGCTATCAATTTATATTTATATATGAAAGTTCTTATTTATGTTTGTACCTATTTTTTGTCGACAAAATTGGAGTAACTTATTTTAGAAATATATGTGTAAAGACATGTATGAAACAAATAATTTCCATCATTATAAGCATTTGTTATGACATTGAACAAAACAATCATGAGATGTATTTATTTGACAATGTAATATTGTCATGAACCAAATTTCTGTGACGATATATAGGTGTCAGCGTATGCACTTTTGTTGACAATAATTAACAGTCATACAAGGACGAAATGCAACGAATAAAATGTGTCATGATTAAGGGATTCTTGATACTAAAACTATAACATTATTAACGTTTACGTGATTATGAATCAATGTCAATGTAAACATTTTGTTGATTGTTATTTATTGTCGTTGATATCTATATCTTGACAGAAAAATCAAATGCGTGAGCAATTTATTGACAGTGTAAAATGGTCATTGAAAATTGTACAGTGACAGTTTATGCATGTCAGTAATTGCTTATTGTTGACTACACGATACAGTCACAAAAAACTAAATAATGACAATTTGGTTGAAGTGTCATTAATAATCTTTCCTTGATGGGGGCTTCAAAGATTGAAAAAAATTGTCATGAAATGTGGTTATGACAGTTTTTTAGAGTCATGGAAGCCCATATTTGTTGTAGTGACAAAATATGGATTTTTTTTTTTTTTAAGAGAAACAACTTTTATTGATGATTGAAACTTGAAAGTCACAAGAAGTTCAAAGAAACAAACTCCCTCCCAAATTGGGGGACTTTTATCTCTCCTCTTTAGATTGCTTTGTTGATTCTTTTTTCATTCCCAACGGGAGTTTTAACATTTTCTGTTCATTTTTGTTAATCAATAAAAAAATTTCTTATATAAAAAAAAAAAAAATGAGAATTACAAGAAAGCCCCCAATTAGGACAAATCTAATTTGTTGAATAACTATAAAAAGAGGCAAATTATACTTTTGGTCACTGAAGTTTGAAATTAATTTCTATTTGGTTCCTAAAATTTCAAAAGTAACACTTTAGGCCCCGTTTGATAACCATTTGATTTTTGGTTTTTGATTTTTGAAAATTAAGCTTGTTTTCTTTCATTTTCTCTATAATGGTTTTCATCTTTCTTACGGAAAAATTTTAATTCTTAGTCAAATTCAAAAAAAAAAAATAAGTTTTTAAAAACTACTTTTTTTAGTTTTCAAAAACCTGTTTTTGTTTTTAGAATTTGGCTAGGCATTCAAATGTTTACTTAAGAGAGATGAAAATCTTTGTAGAGAAAATGAGGGAAAACAAGCTTAATTTTCAAAAATCAAAAATCAAATAGTTATCAAACGGTACCTTAGTTCTTGAGATTTGAAAAACAGTTTTAATAATCCATAAGTTAAATTCATTAATGGAAAAAGGATGTGACATTGTTGAGGTGTCAATTTTTAAGGTTCTTGATGTTTCATTATTAATGTTACCTAGATTTTGATTTTTCATTTTGATAAGTTCATATTTTTATTTATCTTTTAATGAATCAAAGCGATGAAGAGTTGAATCTCAATGAATCGTGGCTGCAATGCCTCAGTTCATTTTTTTATTTATAAATTTATGAAGACTTCAAGTTCTTTAGATTTTGCAAATAGTTTCTGTAGATTTTTTGTTTCTTATGGTACATACACTTGGTTGAAATAATCAGGGGGACCCACTAAAGATTCCCAAGGCTGTTCTTCATGAATTACGTCAGAAAGAAGGATGGGACGCACCAAAATTTAATAAAGTCCACAGAAAAGAAAACAATTTTTTCTATGCCGTCAACGTGTTGCGTAAAGCAAGTGGAATAGGAATTCGTGTCCTATTTTTTCTGGACATTTATTTATTCTTAATATAATTTCTTTTACATATCAGAAAAGAAAAGATAAATATATGCTTTGGTTTTTTAACTTTTCTTCAATTTCCATAGTGTTTCCAAATCACCTTACGCTTCCTTAGTTTTGTGTGTGTTGTTCCTATTGCTCTACCTCTTCATTCTCGTCTCCTTTGCATCTCGTATTAGTTTGTGACTTTTTAATTAATTCTCATTTATTAGTCCAAGGTTACACATATACTTAAAATGAAAAGCTACCCCCTCTATGAATATATATGATATTTAAATTAAGTATCTCTCAAGTCAATGAAAAAGTAGAGCTCCCTCCCTTAAATCTTAGACTAAGTACAAAACAATACTTATTTACTCTAGTAATAAAAAGCACACTTTAACACATTATTTTCTTTAGTTATGTTTATGTTACTCATTATATTATGAAGCTCTTTTAAATTCGATTTTTCTAGATAAATGGCTCATCCACAAATACTAAAAAGATAAAGAAGAATCAATGAAAGTTTAGACAAAGAAAAAAAGGAAAAAAAAAACGTATAATACCATTTAAATAATTAATCATGTACACTAAAACATCAAAATAAATCTCTATACCAACTTAAGCATAGGTTTCAAAAATATGAACATAAAATAAAATAAAATTCACAAGAGAGCAAGAGCAATAATTTGTATGTATGCCTAAGATAAGGATTTTTTAGAAGAATAGAGGTGTTTTGAAAACTTATTTCAAAAAACAAGTTGGGGGAGAAACTATTTACAAAAATAGGGGTTTTTTTTTTGTCTTTATTAAAATGCGTCTCTTTGAAAGACGCATTCCACACAATATCTCTCCAATGTGTGGGCCCCATACATTTCCTTCCCTCTGTCACCGTTCAGTTGTTTATATAAAAAAAAATTTATTTTAGTTTTTATTTTTTTACTCTAATGATTTTCTAATGATGGTTTAAATTATGATTTGTAAATAATTTTTTGTTATGCTCTAATGATTGTTTAAATTATTGTTTTTTTAAATATTAACAAACATTCTACTTTTATAGACTTTCTCTTTTTCTATTCCTTTAATCCATTTTTTAATTATTATTTTTTAAAATATTTCTAAACACCCCTACTTTTATATGCTATAAATTAGATATGGTTATAAATTGTAATCATGAAGGGATTTGGATTTTTTTTTAATCCAAATTGAATAAAAGACTTCCGTTTTTTTAATTTTTAAACCATTGATCTGTTCTCCTCTCTCATAAATCATAACCATATTGAAAAAATCATCATAATATTTTCTCCCATTTTTTATATTTGTGAATTGAGAGAATTATGGTAAATAAATTAAAGAATGGTAATTTTAATGACTTTGTCAATCATTAGTATATCAATATTTTAATAGGTCAATTTTCTATAGCAATGAGTAATTGCAGATTGAGTAAGTTACTATATACTAAGTTTTATAGAATGAGTATGTTCTAAATTTTAGATGTGAGTATTAGGACTTATTTCATAAAATTTAAACATATAATACTTTAAACTCAATTAATAAAGTTTGTTTTGATATTATACTATCATTTTGAATTAATTCCAATATTTTTATGACAATAAAGACTTAATAGAAAATTTTTCAATACATTAGAGATGAAATTAAAAATATTAATAGATAAGCAAAAAAATTTAAAACTATAATTAATTATAAGAAAAAAAATGCGTAGAAAAACATATATAGAAAGAAAAAAAAAAAACAGTAACGAAAGGGAGGAAAGAAAATCGGGAATCTGTTTAAAAAAAAGAGTAACCAAATGGGAGTAAAGAAAATTGGGGGATCTGTTTTACCAAAATTTGTTGAATAAAATTTGTTTAAGAAATCGAATAAGGAAGAGAAAATTGGGCGAGTTATGAAGGAGGGTTGCGTATGTTGAAGAAACGCATCCTACTACACTTCCATCACTTCAACACACGCCGTCTGAAGCAGTCTAAATTCAATTTTTTCACTTTATTTGGATTCAAATTTTCATGTGGAATGCTTCTTTCAAAGAGACACATTTCAATAAGGACAAAAAAAACACCATACTTTTATAAATAGTTTCTCCTAGAGCTCGTTTTTGGAAATAAGTTTTCAAAATACTCCTATTCTCTCAAAAAGTCCCTAAAATAAAAAGATTATCATGAGTACATATTCTTTTAACCCATAACTTAAGTTAGTTTAGATGGTGAGATATATAAATGAGGTATAGAATCATGCAAAGACTTAATTTGACCTTTCTCTCATTAGTTGATTTCTATGGGCTTGCATCCATCACTATAATTATTAAAATCAATCAGTGTCTTTGCAAGACCTCCAAAAAATAATAATAATAAAATAAAATTATACCTGCCATGATATTATTCATTACTCAGATAATTATTATTGTTTTTCAATTTGTTAAAGAAATTATATTTTTCGTCAAAATTTTCATCTATTTTATCATTCAAAAATGTTATTCTTTAATTTGTTTGTACTAAACTTATTATCTCTTCTTAAAAAAAAATCATTATATGTAAAAAAAAAAAACCATTATTGAATGGGCTTCTTAGTCATCTATCTATTTACATTCAAATCAATTCATTGAAAGACATTCACATGACTCTTACATGAAATTTGAACCACATTGCAATAACGTGAAATTCACACAAATATATATATAAGAACTAAATTACAATTTTAATTGGTCTTCATTTATAATTATCAATTAGGACCCAATATGTAAGGAAGAAATCAAACCATGTGAGAACTTTTCTAGTGTTATTAATTTTTGGTTGATTTTTATATTTGAAGTTGTAAGTTGGGCTAGATGGTGACAAGTTGAAATTAATTGAGTCAACCACAACATATTCATATGTGAAAACTTATATAGAAATTTTAAAATCATAATTTGTTTAGAATAAATAATAAAAGGTTGCCAAAGAGAGCATAGCTCAACTGACATATTGAATGTGTTAACGACCACGAGGTCTGTGGTTCAAATTCCCCTAACCCCTATTGTACTAAAAAAAATAATAATAAAAAGTTTAGAGAACTTGTCTGCTACGCTAACAATAATTTCTATTTTCCTCTTGACCGACTTTAATGTCTCAAGTACAGTGAACTTGTCTGCTATGCTAACAATAATTTCTATTTTCCTCTTAACCGACTTTAATGTTTCAAGTACAGTAGCTCGAATATAAGTTATAAATATGGGTTTGAAACAATGATTTCTCATTCAAGTGTTTTGGTTGCATATCCATCCACCATAGCAATGACTATCAATAATTCATATTCGTATCTTACTTTCCTCCTTACCCTCATTTTCCTTTCTCTGCAACCAAATTCTGCGAGCAATGATATGAAGTGCATAGAGAGCGAGAGACAAGCACTTCTATCCTTCAAGTATGATCTTGTAGATAGAGGTAACATACTCTCTTCGTGGAATGAAGAAAATGGTGATTGTTGCAACTGGGCAGGCGTTGGATGCAGTAATAATACAGGACATATTATTAGTCTTGATCTTCATCGACCAAAGGGTTACGATCATTGGTTGGAGGGTAAGATTGGTTCTTCATTGATTAACTTATCACACCTCATTTACCTAGACCTTAGTTATAATTCTTTTCATCAAATCTCAATCTTTGAAGATATTGATTCTCTTGTCAACTTAAAATATCTCAACCTATCCTATAACTACTTGAAGGGTGTCATTCCTCCCCAATTGGGAAATCTTTCAAAATTGTCAACTCTTGATCTCCAATACAACTACTTCCATAATGATGCTTATGATAGCTTCGCATGGGTCTCCAATCTTTCTTCTTTGAAACATCTGATCTTAAGTGATTTATGTTTTAGTGGTGCCAATGATTGGACAATTGTCATTAGCAAACTTACGCTTCTAGAGAGCTTGTCTTTAGATCATTGCAATCTTCCACAACCCATGTTATCATTTCATTCATCCACAAATTTCTCTAAATTTCTTTCTAAGTTGAATCTTAGAGGCAATAATATCAATTCTTCGATTTTTCCATGGTTACTTAACTTTCATAATAGTCTTGTCCATCTTGATCTTGCATATAACAATTTACGAGGTCTAACCATGGATGATTTTAGAAACATGGCTTCTCTTGAATTTCTTGACCTTAAATTCACCTATACTGCTTCTAGTTCTTCAACATCCTTTGGAAATCATTATGATTTAAAGGCATTGTTTTTATCTAGCAACGATATAGGAGGATTGCTATCTAATTTTTTTTAAAAATTTCCACAATGTGTACTTGACTCATTACAATATTTAAGCCTTGCGTCGAACAATTTTCTTGGACCTTTGCCAAACTTTACAATGCTTCCATCTTTAAGAGGATTGAATCTCTTTAACAACACACTAAATGGAACCATTCCTCCAAGCATGGGTCAACTATCCAACTTGGAATATCTATATCTTGGCCAAAACTCTTTAAAAGGTGAAATTTATGAATCTCACTTCACAAAGCTGTCAAATTTACAAGACTTGGATCTTTCTGGGAACCCTTTGATTTTAAATTTCAAATCCGATTGGATTCCTCCTTTTCAATTAGAATCTATATTTTTAAGATCTTGCAACTTGGGCCCATCTTTTCCCAAATGGCTTCAAACCCAAAATTTCTCTTACTTGGATATTTCAGACACCAAAATTTCAGACGTTATTCCTCATTTGTTTTGGAACAACCTATCTTTAGATTTGATTATCATAGATCTTTCGGAGAATAAAATCAAAGGAGAAATCCCAAATTTATCACTGAAGTTCAGAAATATGCCAGTTGTGATCAATTTGAAGTCAAACGATTTTTTTGGACAAATTCCATCATTTCTTTTACAAGCAAGCTGGGCCCTTAATCTTTCAAATAATAAATTTTCCAGCATAGCCGCCGGCTTATGTCATGAGGTCGTGGATTCCCCTTTATATGCATTGGATCTCTCCAACAATCAATTATCGAGCCAACTTCCTGATTGTTGGGACCATATGCCTCACTTGGGAATTCTATATTTGGCTAATAATACTTTCTCTGGAGCCATCCCAAGTTCTATTGGAAGTCTCAATCAACTAAGAAAATTAAATTTGCGCAACAATAAGCTTTCGGGAGAATTGCCTCATTGGTTCAAGTACTTTACAGATTTGGTAGTATTTGATGTGATGCACAATAATTTATTTGGAATAATACCATCTTGGATTGGGTTTGAATGGCCGAATTTGGTTCATTTGAATTTGAAGGGAAACCACTTTCATGGAATCTTACCTTCAAGTCTATGCAACCTTAGAAATATTACAATATTGGACATTTCATCGAATAATTTTTCTGGGAGCATACCAACTTGCATCCATAACTTTACTATCTTAACAAGAAGATCAGATTCATCTCAATTTTATTACAGTGATATAAGATTGCATTTTTTTAATCAAATTTACGACCATGTCTATCTTAAAGATGATATGACTTTGGTGTGGAAAGGACAAGACAAAATCATTGCAGGACCAGTACTACAGCTCCAAAGGAGTATTGATATGTCTTGCAATCAGTTAAATGGAGAAATTCCCGGTGAAATTACTCAGCTTGTTAGTTTAATTACTTTAAATCTCTCGAGCAACAATTTAACGGGTCAAATTCCTGATAAGATGGGCCAACTTCATTCATTGGAATCTCTAGATCTATCGAAGAATCGACTTTTTGGCCAAATACCACCTAGCTTTTCCCAAATATCTACATTGAGTGTGTTGAACCTATCCTACAATAACTTTTCAAGAAAAATTCCACCTGGAACTCAGCTTCAATCTTTCAAAGCTTCTTCATATGAATGTAATCCTTATCTTTGTGGAGCTCCGCTCAATAACTGTTCTGCAGCTGACGTTCAAGATTCGTTCATCAACACAAATCATTTCAAGAGAAAGAATGAAGATGAACTTATGACACAAGAACTGTTTATTAGCATATCTCTTGGATTTGTTGTGGGTTTTTGGGGAATATTTGGCAGTCTAATGCTCCATCGAAAATGGAGACATGCATACTTCAAGTTTTTGAACAAAATGGTTAATAAAGTTACATGGAGCTAGCTAAAACAGGTGCGCTTGATCTCTTGCTTATAATTTAGTAAAATTTTTTATTTTTAATAATATTGATTTATTTTGTATCATCTAAAATGTGCCTAAAATTCGGTTGTCTTTTTTTCTTTTTCTTTTAATATATGTATAGCTATGGAAGTTGGATGGTTCGTGAATATAATTACACTTTCCACTAGAATCATGGAGCCTAATCATTAGAAAAGTTCGATTCAAGTTTAAGATGAAGCCCAATAGAAAGCCTAATCAAAGCCCATTTGATGAATCTCATGAAGTGGTGATGAAGAAATGATATATTGGTATGTATTCCTCCTTAAATAATTGCAAATAATAATTAGATGATAAGTAGGCGTGTATTACTCATCCAAGTTGCTAATAATAATTTTGTGAAAAATTAAAACAAAATGGGTTTATAGAGAGACACATACCACATGAGATATTTTAGCCACTTTTCATAACCATTTCATTTTTAGTTTTCTATTTTTAAAAATTAGGTGTGTCGTAACGATTTCTTTGACATGCTTTTTGTCTTTCTTTAAAATACATTTGAATTCTTACAAATTTTAAAAACAAAAAATAAGTTTTTCAAAATTGATTTATGCTGTTTTCAAATTTTGACATTGATTTTGAAAATATTTTTAGAAAGTAGATAACAAACCAAAGAAACACATAGATAGCAATAGTTTTTATCCAACGAGATCTCAAAATCTAAATTATGTAAAATTTATTATGCATCTAAATTTGATTATGTATTCTTATGTAATTATCTATATTACTATTATTGATTTATGATAAACATCTATAGTAATGCAAGTGAGGGTTTTACCGCTTAATAAATATGAAGCAAGGACCCCTAATGATTTTTATAAATATCCATTTTTCGAGATTATGTATACTCTCAAATACGGACAGACCTTCATGCCAATAAAGATGGACAATACTTACTTCTAAAAAAATGATATGTTGACCCTTTTTTTACAAAAGCAATTAAGTTTTAGTTATTAATTTTCTTAAATTAAGTTAATTCAATACTACATTCAAAAATTATTTTGAATTCATTATTTAATTTTATTATGATATTGAGTTTCCTAAAAGTAACAATGCTTCTTTATATATGAGGCGGCAATGGAGCACGGCAAATGCATATCTTCGGTGGAATAAAAAATTCAGTATACTCTCTAATTGTTCTTAGTCATGTTATTGTTCTTTCATGTAAGGTGAGAGAATTTTTTTATAGAACTGTAAAAATGAAAATCTAGTGTAATTTTATGTTTATTGGTGAGAAATCTAGATTAAGTCTTTTGAGGACATGCGTTCATCGCGGAAGGAAATTTAAGTGGTTCTATTAAGTCATGTGAGAAGATGTCATCTACTATATATTAACAAAAGTTCAAGCGTGTTAGATTTTTTCGCCTAAGTGGAAAGCCAATTAAAGGCCATAAGAGCCATTCGGTTTTTTTAATATGTATGCAGTTGTCGGTATTTTGTGGTGTGTGAGAGAAGAAAACGACAAAGAGAGAAAATAGAAAGAAAAGAGAAAAGAAAAATCATTCCGTACCAAATCATTTTTCAGCATTTTGTGCTCCGATTGAGAGCTAAAATTTTGATTGCATGTTCTTGACATGAGGGTCTTCAACCTGAACAGTGGAGATTTTTTTAAGCTGCCTACGGTCAGATTGCAGTAGATAGTTGTATGCCACGTTGATGAGAGATCTTTCTAATTTATTCTCTTGTGATATTAATATCATTTTTGTCGAGATTTATTATCTTGAGATATCAATGATTGTATGCCGCTAATTGTGACTGAGGAGAATTCATTGTAACCCATCATTATTGATTATAGTTGATTTCGACTTCGGTCCGTGGTTTTTTACTCCTCGCCTTGAGGAGGTTTTTCCATGTTAAAATGGTTGGTATCCTGTGATTGATTGTTATTATTGATTCTACTTACTTAATTTCCTGTTAGTTTCACACAATAGGGGATAATTGGTTCTTAAGAATTTAGTATTTATCCCAACAAAGTGGTGGTCTACAACATTAGGAGAATTTGTGTGAGGAAAGATTTAACTAAAGGAAAGTCGATCAACTGTTGCAACTGATTTAAGAATGAAAATTCTTTTATGCAAAGATCAATATTGATTATAAACTAACATTTAATTTATTAATCATATTCTTTGGGCATAGCCTTATAGAGTAGGTTGAAAAAATGTTGTTGTGTCGTTTCTTTATTTTGCTTTTTTTTTTCCTACTTTCAT
Organism: Trichosanthes truncata; assembly: GCA_033996785.1. Lineage (NCBI taxonomy): Eukaryota > Viridiplantae > Streptophyta > Magnoliopsida > Cucurbitales > Cucurbitaceae > Trichosanthes > Trichosanthes truncata. The sequence goes on from JAWPNB010000003.1 coordinate 82,919,817, forward strand.
CACAATTGTAGTTGTCCATGACTCCATTGCATTTGCTGCTTCAACCATAGCGTTATAATTGAAAAGTAAATTCAACCGTATTATATCCTTTCACCACCAATTACGTAATGAAAGACCTTTTACACTCTTTAAAGAAAGATGAGTTACCATCATTATTGATTTTGGTCCTTGTAGTTTGAATTTTATTCTATTTTGGTTCACATACTTTCAAATGTCCAAATTTAGTCTATGTACTTTTAATAACCTTAAAATTGATCTCTACTATTAGTTTATTGTTTAACTTTTCTAAAAACAAAATTAGTCTCTACTAGTATTTCCTCTATAAATTTTTAAAATATTTTTACATTATATCTTTTCTTGCATGAAAATTATTATTATTATTTAACTAATTTTGATAAAAAAAAATAATAACTTCAAAATAACAGTAGGGACCAATTTTAAGCTTTATTGAAATTTAAGAGACTAAATTTGAACATTTAAAAGTATAAGGATCAAAATGGAATGAAGCCAAAAGTACAGGAATTAAAATGGTATTTTAACCAAAATCTTATTACCATGTCAAATTATTTTAACCTGTTGCCTTTGCCCACGAGTCAAGAGTAAATGGTTATTATGTTGGCAATTAACTTTTTTGTAAATATAGAAACGATAAATTTTCTTTTAGTTCAAACAATGCTGAAGGAAAATTTCAACATCTAATTTTTAGAACATATAATGTTTTAACCAATTAAACTATATTCAGGTTGGTGGAGAAAAGAAAAAGGGACGTGTTTGATTAAATTGACTTATGATAAAACATACAAAAGAATTAAGCCACCACAAAGAAAGAAAAAAAGTCAAAATTTCTATCAGACCAAACAGCCGTCGCGCAGACCGTCGAACCACCGCGCACCGCTCGAACCGCGAGCATCAGACCGCCGCTACGGCCGCCACTCGAATCCGAACCACGCCCAGACCGCCTGCCGTCACACGCCGCTGTTGACCCACGAACAAACGCCGTCAAGCCGCCGTCCACATTGCCTCAGGCTGACTCGCAGAAACGCCAGCACCAGACCGTTGATCGCCAAGCCACTATATCCGTGAACCGTTGCCGATCTCCACGAACCGCCGCCGATATGCTGCAGTTTGATTTTTGGGCGATTTTCGGTACTGTACAGCACGTCCCAGCTTCGTTTTCGCGTGGGTAAGCTTACTTGTGTTGTTTACTCATGGTGTTTCATAATGGATTTTGGTTTTGGGCACTGTTTTAGTAATTTAGAGGTTGACCCAATGTTTTCGGGCTCAATTTTAGAATACCCATCGAATGTAGAGGTCAGCTCGGCGAAATTGAATCAAATCGTCATCTATTCGGCAAAGTTCGATTATGTTTTGGGTAGGAATTGAGGTAAAATTCTCATTTTAAATCAAGCAAATTCTTGAGTATATGTTGGGCATCAGTTCTAAGGTTTGGTTTGTGTTGGAGAGAAATTGATTATCTCTTAATTCTTTTACTAAGTTTGGGAGGTAGTTGGATTTTAGAATGATTATGATATATGGGTTTCTTGGGGATAAGTGGAGTTATTGAACCAACATCTTAGGGTGATTTTCTTTAGGATTGGAGTTGAAGGCTATGAATGTCAAGCATGATCTTGTGAAAATTTTTGTAGGTTTGCCAAAGGATTTCTGAAATAGGAGTTTGGGGATTCTTCTTGAATATTGGCCAAGGTAAGGGACCTTATGCCGTATGCTTAAATGCAAGTTAGGAACTGAATGGAAAAAAATTTTAATTATTTCAAATGAAAAGTTTTGTAAATGTATTAGTTGAGATTTCTAATGAATTTCAAAATACTTTATATGAAAATGGATTCGTACATGTATGGTTGACATATGTTCTTATGAATGTGATGCATGTTACATGATTTATGATATGAGGAATGACATGAGAACTGTCATTTATGTTGCAACATGAAATGGAAAATTTAGAATGCTTTGGGACCTCATGCATACATTATGTTTTCATGATACAATTGATTTCAAAGGATGTGGCTGAAGGGAATAATCGAATTAAACCCACAGCGGAAGCATAGGAATCGTCTTTGATTTATTTAGAATTAAACTAAAATACAAGGGTTAAGCAATAAATACCTTGAAAATATGGAGATTCTTCTGGCGAGTCTTTATCTCCTCCACAAAGTCTTCCTTGCTATGACTCTAACAAAAGGTCAAGGCTTGTGGGAGCCTTTTGAAAGAAAATCTTCAAGGGATTAAAGATGAAGAGGTTTAGAGAGAATTCTCTAATTCTCTCTTTGAGGAGATGTGTGTTGTTCAGAATGTTTCAACCCAAGGGTTCTATTTATAGAGACCAAGGGAAGATCTTTGCCATTATTAAAATATTATATTTTAATATCTAATATATTCAAATATATCTTTTATTTATTTGAATCTCATTCAAATCTCCTACGATATTTATTTATTTGAATCTTATTCAAATTCTATAAATATCTTTTATTTAATATATCAAATATATATTAATTATTTTAATATTTAATGTATCAAATACAATAAATATATTTTCCTCTTTTATATTTAATATATATAATATATTAAATATTAATTTGAACACTTCAAATTAAATATTAAATTTGAACATTTCAAATTTTAATATTTAATGTATCAAATACAATAAATATATTTTCCTCTTTTATATTTAATATATCTAATATATTAAATAATATATCTAATATATTAAATATTAATTTGAACACTTCAAATTAAATATTAATTTGAACATTTCAAATTTTTCTTTCAACTAAATTGATCTTTTAGTGTTACTATGAGCTAGCAAGGGGACCTTATGGACCTACAGATTATAAGCTCCAATGATATAAAATTAATTAATTAAACTCTTTAATTAATTAATTTTCATTCATTAACTATAGGTCACTCCACTATAGACCTAGAGTTGCACTCTTATGCACTGTAGGACAAGTTGTGTCCATAGATATAATCATTACATGCAAGTCAATCCTTCACGAGTTGTTCGTAATTACAGCTGGGTCAAAAGTCCGTTTTACCCCTATAATTACATCTTGCACCTTAAGTACCACTGATTCTCTAATGAACAATATGTTTATAATCTAATTATAAACTAAGTCCCTCTCGGGCCAATGAGAGGGTGGGGCCCCATTGTTCAAGTCCCGAAATCAGCATTTAAGGGAACTACTCATCTATTTACCCTATATGGGAAGGAGTGAATTTCATCTTGTGAGATTATGTTCCCAAGTCCCTATTTAGTCAAGTCCCCAAAATGGTAGGCATATTGAATCGGCTACAAAAGCCACTCTCACCCATGCAAATCAAAGGACAAGCCCTCATAGGCAGGAGTTCATAACTCACTCAGGATTAAGATCGAGTCGCATATGATCATCCTGATGAAATATTAATCTTCTCAATTAACGGATTTATAAAGAGAGATTAAATATTTCGTGGTCCAGTCTTATACAAACTCATTGTATAAGATACCCCCACTCACATGTCTCCACATGAATGATTTGGATCAAATCATTTGTAACTATTACAAAGTGGGCCGTATCAATAGTGTTACCAGGATAAGGCACCCAACCTTATCCATATACTATGACCCTTTATGTTATTTCTTGAACATGATCCTCTCGTATGTCAACCACATACTGTTCAAGATTACACTAATAACCTTGGATTTTTCATATAATGGATAATATTATATTGAAAATAAAATAATCAAAATTATTATTAATTATTAAATAAATTATTAATTACGAGGCTTTAGGGCATAAATCCCAACAAGAGACCATAGTTAGCTCTTTATTTACTTTAGTAGTTGTCCTTACTGAACTTTGTTTAGTTAAATTACCTTTGTAGTTGGTTATGTTTGAATTAAAGGCTAGTTATTAGAGTCTCGTTTCCTTCTTAAAAAGTTTAAGTTTGAGTTTAGTTTATCTTAGGTGTATTATTTATGTTGAAAGTTTAATAATAGACATTTAGGTTACCTTACCATTGTGGATTGTGTTTGCTTGAAATTAATGAACTAGCCTAGTACTTTATATATTTAGCATGTTGGTTCGTTTGTGAATCTTCAATAACTTCTTGAGTTGGAGTTGGAAGTAGTGGTTTGATTACTTTGGATATAAAAGTGTTATTTTTTTTTTACCAACAAGTGCTAGGAAAAAATTTGGTATTGTTGCAATTACGTCGTTATGCTGCCAAAATTTTCGGGGCATATTGGTCGTGAGTTTAGTAATGCTCCCTAAGTTAGGTTAAAATTTGTGGGTGTTACACGGTATATTTTATATGTCCAAAATCAAGATTTTAAGGACAAAATATTAACTTTGTCTAAAACATCTTATATTGACAAAGTTGTTGTCAAATATTTGATATTTATGTAAGGAAGAATGTCCTAAGACGCCTCAAATATTGAGAGCATATGATTAATTATCTACTCTAAGTGGGAGACAATTAATAAATGAGACTTAACATTTAATAAACAGTTGGTTAACATATATCAGTTAAATGAATGATATGACCATTGAGTAGAAAATTAAAAACTTTCTCAAGTTATCTATGGATAATGAGAAATTTTTGTGTATGGAGTTAAAGATTTGATCTTTACAAGATATACTGGTTCTTACAAAGATTTAGAAAATCTATGCTAAGATAAATTTTACCCTAGGTGGTGAAGTATGGTATACAAGTTAAATTGTTTTGCCTGTGAAGCAACAAAATGACTTGTATGACTCACATAGTTCCTTTAAGATCTAAAATGTATTTCAGATATGATTTAGTCTATCCTTTTTATTATGATAATGTCTATGGCTAATATAACTTAGATACTTTCGCACACAACTCTAGTGATTTTGGAGTCTCGCCCTATGTCTAGGGTCGATATTCAAAACTTATTTCTAAGCCTTTTCCTCCATTGCTTTTGTGACATCGGCTTTCCCTTAACTCTTTCGATATTAAGTTCAAGCTTGACAAGCAATCACTAGTTGGCCGGCTAGGTTTACCCAAATCTAAATTCAACAAAAGCAAACAAAGTTCACATGCTAACTAGATTGGTTATGCTTTAGAGCTTTTACATTTTTCCTTAGGGCTTTCACCAACTTGAACCCCTAAAGAAAATTTAGCTCATTATGGAAATATTGAAAACCCAAAACTTATTTTGTGTAAAATTCATAATTAGTACCATGGAATAAGGAATTTAACCTTAAGGCAACCAATGGTAATTATTAATTATGAATACCTACAAGGGAATAATAATGCTAGAGTTATTAAATTTAAATCAAAATTACCTAAAACGTGATACTGGACAACAATAAAAAATAACAAGCTTTTATGTGGAGAGAAAAACTTCAAAGTCTGGATTTCAACTTCACCACATACAAGAAAATGAAATTCAGCCAAACTAATTTACTAACTAAAAGTTTAACAAAACCTGAAACATTAAACATAATGGGATTAAACCCAAAACGAAACATAAACTAATGGCAGAAAAACAGAGAATGAAAATTTAAAGAGCAGTTGTTTGAAACTAAGAAAACAGAGAAACCCATCAAAATTAAAGTGCAAAAATCGAATTCCTGGCTGAAAATGAATCAACTCAGAACTTAATTGAGCGACATTACAAGAATGAAATGCTGAAAACAATAGAAATCATCCACTTGCTGCTACTGTAATAAAGAAAAACCAAAAGAAAAAGAACCCAGAAAAATAGAATGTAAAAACCCAAAAAAAAAACGAGTCTGAAAATATCGATCCCCTATTCTTCGTTTTTCCTCCCTTTTATAGAGATTCCAAGGCTTCTTCTTCCATCTTGGGCTCCTTGATTCGTGGGTAAATGATTGAGCTTGAGATTAGGCTATAAATTTTCCATAAATCAAGCAATTCCCGTGGGTTTTGGTGATTTTCCGAAAATTCTGCATTTTTTGTTAAGTCCAGATAATGCAATTGCATTCTTCTTCTTTGTTCTTCACCTTGCCTTCCCAAGGAAATGCAATTGCATTTCCATTTGCAATGTCTTCACTTCTTCAAATCTGCACAAAAACTCAACTTAAGCCAACTTTCTTGCATCTTTTTACTTAATTCCTTCTTTTATCATATTTCAACAAGCTTGCACGAATTTATCTTATAAATGCTATTTCTAGCTTGCTCGGTAATCAATAAAACATACAAAAATGACAAAAATAACTTAGTTTAGGGTTAAATAATCCTCATAAATAAGAATTATCAATTATCAATTAGGATAAAATTGTATCCCTTAATAACCGTACGGGCAGCTTTTGATGCATACGATTCCAAAAAAATAGTGAAAAAAAATAATCAATGTTTAGATTATAGCATTCTTTAGAGGATTCTTTCTAACTCTAATGAAGGGGCTTTTTCTTCCCTTCCATTTTTCAAGAAAGATGAGTTTTGTCTTTTGGCCCGCGGTCATTTATTTATACTATAAATTTCAATCCTAGACTCCACCGAGCCTAGTGCTTCCTTATCGTTTTACAACACGGACCTTCTGAATAAAGTTATTCAAGTTACTGGATCAAGTCTGAATATTTCTTCTAGCTATCACTCCCAGACTGATGGCCAAACTGAACGGTTTAACATCATGCTTGAAGAATATTTGTGCCACTTTATCGATGCGAGGCAGAAGAATTGGGTCGAAATGCTCGATATTGCTCAGTTTAGCTTCAATTGCTAGAGGAGTTCAACGACTGGGAAGACGCCATTTGAAATAGTATGCGGTAGATGATAATTCTCATTCATGAGGATTATTTGGCATTTAAACTTAGTTATACTTGTGATTTTTATTCATATTATTTAATGAAAAATAGAAAAGTGGTTGAATTTAATCACATTATTGTTGGAAGACCTTTAAATTAAGTAAGTTGAGAAAATAAAACAAAAGAAGAAAAAATTCACACTTACTTAATGTTTTGATGCATGATTTTTACGGAATGCAACAACATTGCAATTGACAGATTTGGAAATTAAGAAAAAATGTAAATTTTGGGATTTTGAGCTAGAATATACCCACGAATTCAGCAAGATAATTAGTCGTGATTGTCTATCAACCAAGAGGGAAACCTTAGCATGAAGTCCCTTTATATTTAGAGGAGAAAGCCGTGAGAAAGGAGCTTGATTTTGGAACAGAATTTCGTTTCTGTTTATGGGTTTCATTGCCGACTACAATTTTTTTTTATTTTCATTTTTTAGTTGTTGTTTTGTTATAATTTCTTCTACATCTCAACCCCTAAACTCTTCCTCAATCCCATCTCAATGTGAGTTGAAGGTGGTCAAGAATGATCTTTTGTTTGATTGAGCCGAGAGAGATGTTTTCTTTTTAGTGTAGTTTTATTCTTTTCAATTTCTTCAAAGTGTGTACTTTCCATTCTGTTATTTAAATTTTGAGTCTTAGCTACTGTATTATTTTTCTTCCCTTGTAATTTCTTATTAAGAGTGGTTGATGTATGAATTTCTTCTAATTTTGAATCCAGTGCGCCAAAAAAGAGTGGTTGATGTATGAATTTCTTCTAATTTTGAATCCAGTGCACCCTTTTGGCCAAATAAAATTTTTCATACCATTTTGATTGTAAGTGTTCTTGAGTTATTTTTAATTCTCTTTTATATCAATGAATTTTTTTTATCAATTCAAGCTTACTGTTTTTGTTAATTTAATTATGATGAGCTAAATTTCCTTAGGGATTCAAGCTTGTGAATGCCCTAGAGGAAAGATGTAATGCTCGATAGCAAAAACAATCTAACTAACACTTGAACTATTGTTTGCTTTTGATGAGTTCAATGTTGGGTAAACCCTAGTTGGCCATCTTGTAAGCCCTAAACTCTCTTTTGATCATATTGTGCTCATATATGATGTTTTGACATATGCAAATTGATATAGGTTGCACTAAAAGATGTCGTGATGGAATTTGGGAATCTTTTGGATTGTGAACTATAATGTGTATAAAGCTTCATAAGGAGATAGGTAAGCCATTGAATAAGCATATTAAGAGTTGAATTGAAGTAAGTTAAGGTCATTAACAAGTTGGGTAAATTTTAGGTGCATTATGTATTGAATGAAAGTTCTTATTTCTCACAAACTTAAGTAAAGTTGGCTAAATGTGTTAGGTGAATTTATTGGCTTGTTTTGGTGTTTTAAAAAAAGGGGATTAAGATGTAAATGAGGAAGTAGGAGCTGGCAAAAATTTGTGGAGCCACGGATTTGTTTTTGGCAAGTAGGTGCTGTCCAGCTGGAAGCTTTTGGAAGAGGATCAACTTCAAACAGCCATATCTCTTAATTTACTGCACCAAATTCGATGATTTTTGAGTCAAAATCTCATAAATTGAGTGTAGAATACGAAAGTGGGTGGCTGTTTTGAAAATACGAAGAGGAAGGAGGTGAAAATTGCAGAAAACCGAGAGGTGTTCACAGTTCTCGGGTAGCAGAATAGTGTGAAGAAATCAGTTTCTTTTAAGCTCTTGAGGAGGAATTAGAAGCTGAAATTTTGAGGTAAGTAAGCTAAGATGTTGTACTTGAGGTTTATCAAAAAATATTAGGTGATTGTTTTGCTAAATTTTGAGGAACCCAAGCTGAAAGTTGAACCTGGAATTTTAGGTGCAAGAAAAAAAAAACTGCTAGCAAGAGATTGAAGGAGATGTGCTTCCATTTCTATATACCTTACACCCAAGTGCGTATGGTTATTATGAATTGAGTTATGGGACTGAATTAGATATGTTTTTAAGGTGTATAAGGAAAGGAATTAATGTTATTAATTTCTTTTTCAGGGCAAACGGAGATAGGAATAGCTTATAATCCTTGGAACCCTTTTGGTGATTGTGAGTGACTGATCGGTGTTCACGCAAGCGCACGCGATCGAAGTAACATAAAATGGTATATGAGTACCAAGTATCGAATCCCACAGAGAACGGAGTAACAAAGATTTTGTTTTGCAAAAGTGTAAGGCAAATTGCAAGTTTGAAAAGTAAAAATGCAAAAATCAAGTTGTTGGTGGAAAATCGAAATTGCTAATTCAATTGCTAATCCAAAATGGCAATGTTGGAAATAACAGAAATTGCTAATCCAATTGCTAATCCGGAATGGCAATGTGCGAAAAGACTAAAATTGCAGAATTAAATTGCTAATATGAAATGGCAATTTGAATGAACTTAAGAATGAAATGATAAATGATGGGGCTCAAAAATGTCATTGCCCTAAGTCGTAATTGCAAACCAAAATTGCAATTCCAACCTACTCCACACTCAATTGTAAACCAAAATTGCATCTCCTATTACCTCAAATTGGGTTTTTTAGGAGGCTAAGTGGGGGCTCTATATGTCTATAGTCCCTCCATCATAGATGATTTTTGGCTCACAATTTTATGGGTCTTGGAGTCCTTAATCCCTATGTCTAGGGTAAGGAATGGCTTATGTCTAAGCTCTTTTACTCCATTACTTGTGTGAAATCCGCTTGTCACTAACCCTGTAGGTATTAGATCTAAGCTTGAGTTGAAACCCTAGTTGATCAATCTAGGATCTCAATGGAAATAAAATCAACACAAGCAATCAATTGAGATGTAGGCTTGGTTTTTATTGAAATTTTGGCTACATTTACTTCTTAGGGAATTCACATCCTTAAACCCCCTAAAAAGTCTAGCTCATATTTTTAATGAAAAACATAAAACTAATTTTAAAGAAAGATTTCATAATGAAATTTAATAAAAAAAAAAAAACTAACTTATGAATTGTAATTGGGTTTTCCTAGGAATTCAAGCAAAAGTAATTTAATTGAAATTAAATCAAAATGGCAAGGGTAATTAGGTAAATTTCTTTCTTTCTCCTTCCTTGCTTTAATTTCTTCTCCAGAAGTTCAATTGAAAATAAATGCAAAACAGAGCAAGAAATAACAATTTCAATTCGGTGTTTATCCCACTTCTTTCTACCCAATCGATTCAATCTCCTCCACTTTTAGAGAGAAATTGATCTTGACGATCCAAAAATACTTTGAATCGGATTGGAAATCTAAGGAAGATGCAGAAAATTGCTTGACAATCCAAATTGAAGAAAAACTCAAAAAAACAAGAATTCTGAATGGATTTGGAGTTTCAAATGCAATAATACTCGTTTACCTTCACTTAAGAGCAAAAGGAGAATACCCAAAACCATTCATTGTGACAAGACCGAAGAATTGATGCACTGTAATTGAAATTTTGGTGAAAGAAATTAACTAAAACCGAAGAAAAAACAGAGGAAACGTTGCGAGCAAAGCACCCTCGAATGAACTTGAAACAACTTAAACTTGAATGAAAATACAACCAATCGAAAACAAAGTATCTAGGCAATGCTTTGTAATACAAACTTGAAAGAAAGTTGAATGGAAATTGATTAGAAAGGTAAAAACAGTAGCAAAAACAGGAAAACAGAGGCTGTTGAAACTCAGAAAAAACAGAAATTTAAGCTGCGATTTAACCCCTCGAATCGTCTTCTTCTCCTCCGCGTTCTTCAATCTCCTTATGTAGACCAATATAGGGTTCCAATTTGCCAAGAATAATGCACTAAATCCCTTGATTTGTGCGAAAAATTCTCTGTCAATTATGGGTTCATCAATCACGGATTTCCCGAAGTTTCCATATTTGCAGCTGCTGAAGATTGCCAAATTGCCGGTTTGACAATTGGTTTGGCAATTCGTTTGGCAATTCCTGCAAAATAATCACAATACTTAGAAATCTTTTCCAATTGCTACCATATTTCATTATTTCCTTCTTTCAACCATTTTTCACCATTTTCCATTAATATTATGACAAACAAGAGTTTTTTCGAGAAATTTAGGATTTAAATAAGCCTTAATTTCACGGCTTATCACACCCCCAAACTTAAGATGTTGCTTGTCCTCAAGCAATTTTTAAGAGTTTATGGTGGTGACAATCAACCATATTTGATTAGCAATTGGTTTAGCATTATTAACTTCTCAGAGGATCTTCAAACTCATAATACCTTTTGCCCAACTTGCTAAACTTGCTCTTCCTACTTTTCTCATAACTTAACACTTTTTGACACATCCAGTTTAACTTAAACTTCTATTAGTTCAAGTAGATTTCACTAAGTTATCCTAGCAAAAGATTTCAAAGTGCTCCACTTTCTTCTCCCCCCCAAACTTATTTCATGCTGTCAACACTTTTTTCTGTTTTTTTTTTTTCTTTTTTTTCTTTTTTTATGTATTTCAGTCAATTGTGCCTTCGTTTCAACTTACTAAGGCTTTGTGGCGGAAGTAGCTGACTACGAGCACACATCACCTAGTACAACATACCCATTTTCTTATTGAACTGTTCATGCAAAGCAAATCATGGGTGTCATGACTTACCCTGATTACTTGGTTAAATCTGAAAAGAGGGGTATTTTATTTTATTTTATTTTTTTATTATTTTTTTTTTTTTGAAACAGCTCATTTTTTAACAGGAACATGACTATTTCCCTCCCCCAAACTTAAACTTGTCGATGTCCTCATTGACACTTGAATTAAGGGAAGATGTAGGGGACTTAGAATAACTTAGTGCTTCTATCTGAAGTGTGTATTAATTTAAGTCTACTGGATGTGATCAAAAGTGTTAACTAAATGGAGAAGTAGTACTAACCTAGTCGAACAGGTGGGTGGTAGGTATTTAATGAAAATGGGTGTTCCTACCTCATCATCGAAGTTTATTTTTTTAATTTTTTTAATTAATTAATTAATTTATTTATTATTTTTTTATCAGAATGATCAAATGTGACTCGATATTAATCCTGAGTAAGTTATGAACTCCTGCTTGTGAAAGCTTGTCCTTTGATTTGCATGTGTGAGAGTGACTTTTGTAGCCGATTCAATATACCTACCATTTTGGGGACTTGACCAAATAGGAAGCTGTGAACATAATCTCACAAGATGGAATTCACTCATTCTCTTATAAAGTAAGTAGATGAGTAATTCCTTTAAGTGTGGATTTCGAGACGATGAGTAGTTCCCTTAAGTGCTGATTTCGAGACTTGAACAATGGAGCCCCATCCTCTTACTAGCTCGAGAGGAACTTAGTTTATGGTTGGATCATAAACAAATTGTTCATTAGAGGATCAACAGTACTTAAGGTGCAAGATATAATTACAGGGGTAAAATAAGCTTTTGACCTAGCTGTAATTACGAACAACTCGTGAATGATCAACTTGCATATAATGATTATATCCATGGACACAATTTGTCATGTAGTGCATAAGAGTGCAATTCTAGGTCTATAGTGGAGTGACTCTAGAGTTAATGAATGAAAAATGACTAATTAATGAGTTAATTAATTAATTTTATATCATTGAAGCTTATAATCTGTAGGTCTATAAGGTCCCCTTACTAGCTCATATGAACAAATATGAATCAATTTCGTTGAGAGAAAATTTTGAAATGTTCAAATTAAAATTTAATATATTTCATATATTAAATGATGGAAAACATATTTATTATATATGATATATTAAATATCAAAGAAATTATTAATGTATTAAGATACAGTAAAGAAAAAATATTTATTAAATTTGAATTAAATTCAAATAAGGAAATAGATGTAGTTGGAGAATTTGAAAATGTTTGAATAAGATTCAAATTGGTTAGATAAATAAATTTTAAAATATATTATTTAATTATTTGCTCTAGACCACTATAAATAAGACCTTAGGGGTGAGCCATTATGTGCATTCTTCACAAGAGAAAATAACTCTTGAAATTCCCCTCTCATTCCCTCTCTTTATTTTCAAGAATGTTTTTACAAACTTCTTTGGTCTTTTGTTCGAGTCATAGCAAGAAAAACTTTGTGGAAGTCTTGGAGTTCAACCTCATTGGAGTTGGAGGACAAAGAGAAAAAACTCGTCAAAATATTCTCCATATTATTTTCAAGATATGGTTTATGTTTAACCTTAAGTTTATATTTTAATTCTAAAATAAAATCAAAGCCGATTCCAAATTCGATTATTCTCTTTAATTGGTATCAAAGAAATCTTTGTTTTTATTTGGAATTAAAGTTTTGCACGGTAGGTATTTTAATTTTTCATATATGTGATATATGTGGTTTGTAAATTGATTGTGTAGACATTTGTGACATTAGATTTAATGTTTTGATTGGATCAAATGTAGAATTCATATGGACTTAGGGTTGTTTGTAAATATATAAACTTGCTATTATGTAAATTCAAAAGCCCAAAATCATTAAAGGCTCATATTCATTTCAATGTCTACTTCAATTTGGCAATTCAACAAGATAGTCACGATCACACCATAAAATTGAATTTAAAATTTGGAACTTATTGTCTTGCTGGCAAGTCTTCAATTCTCCACTAAAAGCCAAGCACCAAAATTCTCCAATAGTCAAAGTCAAAGTTGGTATACTATCTTGTCTTCTTGCGGAGTGTTCCTCTCTCCATGTGAACACAAGCACCAAAATTTTCCAATGGTCAAAGTCAAAGTTGGTATATCTTGTCTTCTTATAAAGTTGTCCTCTCTCCATGTGAAACACAAGCACCAAAATTCTCCTTCATATTACTTTTTTTAATTCAAGAAGCTACGACGTCAATTAAATGAGCCAACATGGTAAAGCACAATTGCCACTGCAAGTTTATTTCGACCTTAAAAGCTCGTTAGTGACGATTGGTGGATGCCTACATGGAGGAAGATATAATTTAGTTTTTTTTTTTTTAAACTCTAAATTTGGATGAAATTGAAGATCAATATATAACTTGAAAATTCAAATTATGTAATTTGAATTTTGTCTTTAATTTTTAGGATATTCCAAATATGTCGATCAATTTTGCTTTAGTTTTAATTTAACTATGCATGTTGATGTATGTTTTAAATTAATTGATTGTTGCATAAAGTATATCATTTAGATTAAAATTCCACCATAGGTTAAGTATGATCATGCCATGACTCTTACATCAAATTTAAACCACATTGCAATAACTTAAAATTCACCCAAATATATATATAAGAACTAAATTACAATTTTAATTGGTCTTCCTTTATAATTATCAAGTAGGACCCAATATGAAGGAAGAAATCAAACCATGTGAAAACTTTTCTAGTGTCATTAATTTTTGGTTGATTTTTATATTCAAACTTGTAAGTTGGTCTAGATGGTGACAAGTCTAAATTAATTGAGCGAATCACGGCATATTCATATGTGAGAACTTGTATAGTAATTAATTTCATCCATTTACCTTCTTAAAAAAAGATCATTTTTTTTTTCTAAAAGTTTGTAAGATATTTCATTATTGCTAATTTGAATACAACTTGTCTTCTTTAAGGCTGAAGATTTGATTTTCTACCATATTTGTTATACTAAAAAGGGAAAAAAGATATTTCATTATCTAAAAATTGTCCTTATTCATGATAAAATATGTCAAAGAAAATATATGTGTGAAAAGAAACAAATAGGTATATATAAAAGGAAATTAAATCATTTTTTTTTGTTTGAATGATAATTTCACATCATCATATTTTTAAATGATCTAATTTATTGTCATCATATTTTTGAATGATCTAATTTAAAAATTAACATACTTTCCAATTTTTTTGTACATGCATACACACGTTATCATATTCAAATAAAAACAAAAGAAAATTAAAATACAATTTATCCAAACAAAGTCACACATTATGATGATAACTTACATTTAGTTATCTCAAGCCTAATTCAACTGGTTAAATCATAGACATATATCCTCAAACTAAAAGATCAAAGATTCTAATCCCCTACAAGTTATTGTACTTGAAAAAAAAAAACTACGAAATTGGATAAAAGCATAAAAGTGAGTGCAAAATAAATGAAATCAAATTAGTTTAAATAATTAGCCTTGTGCGCTTATATACTAAAATATCTCTAATATAAAATTAAAAATGTTCTAATCCTTGATTAAATTGAAAAATACTCCCGGATAGCACCGTAATAATGCTATTTTATTAACTTATTTCCTGCTGGTTTAGTTGCCCTCACGCATTTATTTGTCTATTTTGTAGGGATTGAGCTAATCAAAGCCATTTGAGAGACTTTGGAAGAATCAGGCCAAAAATGGAACTATTTGAATCTATTTTGAGTGTTCGAATCGAGAAGAGATCACATCCAAGTCATGGGAGCCGAGTGCAGAGCATCTAGACACTGTTTTGGGCATCAAGACACCATTGCACAACCAGATTTAGCTTGAAGATCAGTAGGAATAGCGTCTAGACGCTGGGAGTTTGAAGAAGCAAGGCTCGCTCGACGCTGCGGAGAGGCTACCCTCGACTTTGGCCATGGATTTGAACCATGCCATGGAGGAAGAGAATTACGATCAAGAATGTCACTTGAGGAAGATGAGAAAAGGTACTTTCCAAACAATAACGAATCTGCAATTGGGGAAGAGCCCACCTCGACCTCATACTGAGGAGAGCCGACCAAAAGAACTCGAAAGCACTGGAGAAGAAGATCATCATGCTCCGTTCATCATGGATGAGTTCGCCTCGGCCTCTTTTAAAGGAGGAAAGACCCAAGGCTGACCCGACCATCTTAGCTGAGAAACGTCATAAGTCAGATCAGATCCAAAGGAAAAGATAATTCTAGGTAGGAACAAACAAGAAAAGCTGCAATAAGGCCATAACAACCGTACCAATCAAGGTCAAGGTCAAACCTTAATAATCGATGGGAAGACTGGGGCCGACTCGAGCTGAGGCCAACTCGACTCGAGCAAAGGCTGAACCAAGCCAAAGTGATGTCATCCCAGGTATTTTCTTTGAAACCTAAGTGTATAAAAAAAATAGAGGTTTCCAAAGAGAGAAAAACTTATTGGAGTCTCATTCAACAAGAAGAATTCAAAACCGACTAGAGAAGTCCGACGAAGACAGAGTTAGACAAGGCCGAGGCCGAGGCCACTTTGGCCAAGGCGATGGAAAAACCTAGCCTTGGATCAATGTATTAAAGAAGACAGAAGATGGATTCTAATGAAGATTTAAGCATAAACGAGGTCGACCTAAGATGAGGTCGACTCGAGCTGAGGCTGACATAAGGCAGAGGCCAATATTGGCTCATCATTTTGCTCAGTATTAATTTAGAAGATCATTTGATGACTAGCTGAATCACGTCAAGAATGGTCAAGTTAAAAGCAATGGTGACCAAGTCGAGCCCACCATGGCCAAGCTGAGCCCAATTGGCCGAGCCAAGGTAAAAGAAGCCAAGTAAGATAAAGGCAATTCAGCTATATCAGAAATTCCAATAATGGCACAAACGAGGTATTCAGCAAAACACATAGCTTCCTTTAATTACTAATATAAGTGAACAGTACATGGAGTTTGATTGTGAGAATACATAAAACCAGATAGGTTAGAGCTCACCTTATCCTCAAAAGGGTTTGAGGTCACCTCATCATCAAATAGGTTAGAGCTCGCCTCACCCTCAAAAGGGTTAGAGCTCGCCTCATACTCAAATAGGTTAGAGCTCGCCTCATCCTCAAATATCTTAGAGCTTGCCTTATCCTCAAATAGGTTAGAGCTCACCTTATCCTCAAAGAGTTTGAGCTCCCCTAATCCTCAAACAGGTTAGAGCTCACCTCATCCTCAAAAGGGTTTGAGTTGGCCTCATCCTCAAACAGGTTAGAGCTCACCTCATCCTCAAAAGAGTTTAAGCTCACCTCATCCTTAAATAGGTTAGAGATCACCTCATCTTCAAAAGGGTTTGAGCTCGCCTCATCCTTAAGCAAGTTAGAGTTCACCTCATCTTCAAGGAAAACATTTGGGTTATCTCGAATGGTTGCAAGACAGTCAAGTTTAGCATTAAGAATTGGTCAAGACCACCGTGGCCGAGTCGAGGCCACCGAAGTTGAGTTGAGGCTACCGAAGCCCAGCCGAGGACGAGATGGCTTACCATTTTGCCTGATATTAACCTAGAAGATATACATCAATTAGAGCAAATTTCAGAGCCTCAACATTAAAGATTTCTACAGAACTGCAAAATCCTAGATAAGTTTATTTCGAACTTGAAAACTTTCTAAATACTACATTAGAAATTTAAAAACTAGATGATACAATCATCATGAAATAGCTGTTGAGCTTTTGTCTTCTTTACAATAACATCTCCTTGTACTCTGTTCTAGATTTCACTAATTAACATGTCATGCATTGTATTTTTCAAGATAAAAACCTTGTATGACTTAGTGAGATAATAAATACGAATAAAACATCATGAATAAACTAGGAATGTGATGACTTGCTAGAGTGATGTGAATAATTATGCAATATTATGTTGTCTATGCACAAGTGTACACATACTTTTGTAGCAAGCGATAAGTAAATTATCGAATCCACATGGACTATTAATTCTTCTATTTACTAAATCAATTCCTAGTAACTCAAATTGTAACCATTCAAATTCGTCAAGGAAATGAAATAAAATAAGCTACTATTGCTGGAACAAAATTAATGCTAAAGCAGGGAAAACAGAGGAATCGTAACTGAACAAATAACAACTGGTCTAAATACTTTTAGATAAAACAAGGCTCGGATTAAAGGTGAATCATGCTTTAATTAAGTTACGAATTGAGTACATATTCATTCCATTCGACCCACTACAGATTTCACGGTATTCTCCCGAATCACCTAAGTATACTGTTTCATTTCCATTACTTCAGCACATTGAACCCACTGTATTTTGTGTGCGTTAGGTGAGTGATTATCCTTAACCTACTCACTTAGCTAGCTACTAACCCTAACAAGGGGCTATCGTGGTTTTTAAGTTTTCAGCCCTTCCTATTCTTCCCAGAAATCAAAGGGACACTGCTCACATCGGCTGCCCAAACGGACATGAACTAATGAATAAGCCCTCTTAAAAACCAAATCGAATGAAAGAAAATATACTCAGCTATAACATTAATCAAAAGCAATCATCCTCTATCCTCACCTTATGGTGATTAGTTCATAATGTAAAAACAACAGCAGAAAAGTCGAAATGTAAACATAATGGAAATGATGCAGAAAATAAACTAAATGAGAACAGAAAATGTAGCAGAAGAAATCGGAAAGCTGCCCCAAAACGTTTGACTCAGCATCGGCGTTGATCCCCTGGAGAAACCTTCCTTTTATGGAAAACTTCCGTCCATGGCCTCCCAAAATCGGAGCTCTCTGCCTCTCCTTCTCTCTCTCTGTTATTTCGGGATCTCCAACCTTTTTTCTCTCTAAAACGGCGCCCCCAACAACATATATTCCCTTCTTTATGCGAATAAGGGCTGATTAGACAGGTCCTGTGACGTGGCGAGCTTCTGTTGGCTGAAATACGCTGATTGGACTGACATTTTTCCAGCTCAATTAATGAGCAGCAATTCTCACGTGCGAAATTCGCACTGGCTGAAATTATCCAAATTGCTCCAGCAAACTGTTGTAAAACTGCTGCTCTTGACCTCGGTTGTCTTCCTTAATCAAGCCCTAAATTAATCACATAAAGCTCCTTAATTAGGATAATATTGCTCTAATAATAATGTTACTATATCAAAATTAATCATAGAGCAAAATACATCAAAACTAGGAGTTTTCCACAACATAATGAGAGAAAATATGACAATTAAGTCCTAATTTGCTAGCTTATAACTCTAAATTTTAGAGTTATCAGAATGCCATGAAGTGTTAGAAGAAAAAATTGTCATGTGGAATTCTAGAGGTCATACAGTTGCTTATTTGATATAATAAGTTGAATGTAGTCCCATTTATGAAATTCCTAACATACATTAATTCCTCATATGTGAAATTGTAATTATGAATATGTTTTATTCAGTTAAATCAACATAGCATCTGCATTAAATTACTTAAAGTATTTTCGTTGGACTTTTGATATCATGAAGAATATCATGTTCATGAAAAATTATATTTTAATTGTAGAACAGTTGATAAAGATAGTAATAAACTATCACAAATGAGGATTACTGGCTTGGAAACTGATTAGAGCATCAAGCAACAGGGGATATGCCTCCTTATTAAACAAAAAGCAAGTATCGATCCAGAAGTCAATACCGAAAAAATAGAAGCAGTTGGCTGGGGGCTGGCCGAGGCCACACAACCAAGCCGAGCCACGTGGCCGAGCAGCAAAAAAAAGGAAAAAAAAGTTTAATGTTGCCAACCTATGTCAAACACATGCCAGCACGTGCTCTTAAGCTGTTGGTTGGGAACTTTCAAGGTATTTTTCCCTTGCTTTTTTATCGAATTTGAAAAATGAATCAATTTCAATACTAAAATCTGGAATTAATTCCATATATGGTAAATTCTGAGCCAGAATTTAAAAGTAAACTCTAAGATATGGGCAATTATGTCGTGCAATGAAAGCACGAAATACGCAAAACTCTTGAGCACAAAGGTGCAGAGGAAATGGCCCTAAGAGTTAATTGATTCTCAATTGAAACAAAGAATCAAGGGCTTTAAACATTCCAGTAAAAACTAAAACTTGGCTAAAGGCAGAGGACAGAACCAACTAATAATGGAAATTCATTCAATAAATTTGGCTAACCACTCACTCCATTCCAATCGACTCAACCTTCACCAAATTTAGGAGATGGTTGGTCTTAACAACCCAAGTGCTACTTGAATCAGATTGGACAAACTAGAAAAGTGCAGAAATTGAACAATCTTGCATCAAAATATAGAGATGAAATCAAGGAAGAATTCTAAAAGAAACTTGCGAATGAATGCTGGATAAAACCACAAAATTAATTCAAAATTGAATTCGACTGAGAACAAGGGGGTAACTCCCACAACTATTCGTCATACAAGAAGGGAAATTCTAAAAACAGAAGGTTGAACTATCGGTGAAACAGAGAAAACTAAGAAAGTGCAAAAAAATTGAGTAGTATTTTTGAAATAAACCCACCAACTAAGAATGAGATTAAAACTTAAGCTTACTTCAAAATAAATCAAATGGAGAACGAGGATTGTACTTCAAGAAATCCTCCTTAGTACAAATAGAAATTTGAAGAAAAACAAATAGAACTGTAACTCTTTGGTTAAAACAAAATGATAAAAAAAAAATTCCAAAAAAATAGAGCTTCAATTTTCCACTTTCTTTTCTTCTTCCAAACCGACCATCCCCTCAAGCTTTTTCCTCCATCTTTTATAGATCTTCCTAGGGTTGAAATTTGCCAAAAATCGCGCTCCAATTCCCCCAATTTGTATGGAAATTGAGTTTTCCAAATATGGGTTTCTTTGCTTGCGCCGGCTTTTTCAATTTCCATAATTTCCTTGCCATTCCTTGTTGTCCACGAATTGCAGAATCTGATTTTGCAATTTCCATAATTCCTGCAACAAGATCAATTTATTTAAAACTTTATTCCAAATGTCATCATATTCCTTTCTTCCGTAAATTGAAGCAATCTTCCACTATTTTCAATTGGTCTTAAGATAAAACAAGAATATTTTAAGCAATTGGAAGTTAAATAAGCCTTAATCTAAGGCTTATCAATGTACTTTCAAATTTTTTAATAATTGAGTCCCTATTATAAAAAATGTTACCGAGATTTAATGTGGTTTCTTATATATCTAGATTGATAAATTGATGAGAGACCAAATGTGTTTATAAACTACAAATACATAATTATACTAGAAAAACTGTGAAGACTATATCATTACATAACAAAAATCAACACTTAATTTTGATGAGATTTTTCACGGTAGTGACTAATTAACTGCTTCAAATTTTAAACTAAGAGACTAAATTGTTAAATACTAAAGTTTAAGGACTAAATTATTACCAATTGGAAAGTACATAACTAAATTATTACAAAAAAAAAAAAAAAAAAAATTCAAAGACTAACTTGTTACTTCAATGAAAGTTCAAGAACCAAAAATATTTTTTAACTTAAATTTATTTTATGCAAAATTACAAATTCAATCCATAAATTTTTATGGTGTTGTCTTTTCATTTAATCCCTAAAATTTGTTTTAGTTACATATTTTTTAATATATTAATAAACAACTAACACCATGATTGAACTAACTACCAATAATGATTTGATACAACATAACATAAGAGAAACAAACCTAAACATAATTCAATTGGTTAAGACATTATAAACTCAACCAAAAGGTCAAAAATTTTAATTCCACCCCATGTGTATCCTTCAACTATATATACATACATATACTTTAGAGTAAAATAAAAATAAATAAAAAAAATTGGATGAACGGGGAGCAAAATAAGTTTTAGATGAAAGTTCAAACAGATAGACTAAAAAGAAAAAATATATACAGAGGGAGGAATACCACTTGCAAAGTAAATAATTGAAGAAACATAAATTAATTCGTTTAAATACTTAATATTGTAAGCTATTTTATCATCTCTAAAACAAAATTAGAATTTTATTTTATTGAGAGTATAGCATTTTAATTTTGAGCTATTTTGAAATTGGAAAATTAAAAAATATTCTAACTCTGGATAAATGAAAAATACTTCCTCTAAGTCAAATTATTAATATTTCAATTCACATTTTTTTTATACTTTTTATAAAACAATACAATTAATATGAACATAAAATATAATAAATTTATAAGATTGATTCTTTTACGACTTTTCTAACCAAGTTTTACGTGAACTTAGATCGTGAGATATATACAAAGTGTGTAAAAAGGGAAAAAAAAAATCAGCACATCTCTTGGCCATAGTTTTTAATTAGGATACAATAATATTAGAAAGAAGTCAATGGTTTTTTTAGATGGTGACGTGTGGATGAAGTAGTTTGGTTTTGGTTAAAATACTATTTTGGTCTCTGTACTTTGGGTTTTATTCCATTTTGATGCATATATTTTCAAATATTCAATTTTAGTCTTTGTATTTTCAATAAAGCTTAAAATTGGTCCCTATGACAAGTTTGACGTTAATTTTTATCAAAATTGGTTAAATAATAATAATAATAATTTTAATACAAGAAAAGACACCATATGAATATACTTCCAAAATTTATAGAGAAAAAGTTAATAGAGACCAATTTTTTTTAAGAAAAATTAACCATAAACTAATAGTAGGGACCAATTTTAAGTTTTATTGAAAGTACATTGACTAAAATTGGACATTTAAAAGTATAGAGACTAAAATGGAACAAAGCTCAAAATACAGGGACCAAAATGGTATTTTAACCTTTTGTTTTTAATTTGTTTTATTTTTTGTTGATAAGATTGCCCTATTGATATTTTCTTTGTACAGTTTTTTTTTTTACCTAACAAAACTAATTTTGAAATCTTAGGTTAAAATTTAAAGAAAACTTTGAATCTTGAAAATTAGTTTTTTTTAATAGTTTGGTTAGGACTTTAAAAAAAGAATCAAGAAGTTGATTAAATAAACTAGCTTTAAAAAAAAAGATAATTAAAACTAAAAGATATTATGAAATCTGCATTGACTCCAAGAAAGTATAAATATTTCTTTATATATTGAAAATAATTAATTAATCCTAAGTTAGATTTAGATTTTTTTTTACTACAACAACATGTGGTGGTAGATTTCAAACCTCTTGATTGACGATATATACTTCAATCAATTAACCTATACTCAAATTGAGACTTTGACTTTTTTTTTAAGTCGTAATCTTTAGTTAGATTAAAAAAAAAAAATTTAAAAGTTAAAATATCGAGAGAGATAACATTAGTTTGGGTATTTTACACAATGTTGACAATAAGATTAGAATATATATATTTATAATAAAATAAATCAAATGTTACAACCAATTATTTCAAAGGAAAAATTGCAAAAAAAAAAAAAAAATACCTTGATCAGCTATAAGGGTTGTTACATTTGCATCCTTAAATTTCCAATTTGATCAACCAACTCTCTCTAAACTTACTAAATTGTTCTAATTATATACTTCCAAATTAAAGATTGCAAAATCCACAAACCACCCAAGAATTATAAATATTATTTCTATCAAACCCTCAAACTATAAGATTTTTAAAATTAAACCCAAATTCTTTACTTTAATGAAAATTGGGCAAAGGAAAAGGAAAGAAAACATAATATCATTTAAATAATTAATTTTGTACACTAATACACATCAAGACATATTTATACCAACCTAAGCATAGGTTTCAATCATATGAACATAAAATAAAATAAATTCACAAGAGAGAGCAAGAAAAATATAACTTGTATGTGTATATATAAAAAAAAGATTCTCATGACATATTCTTTTAACCCATAACTTAAAGTTAGTTTAGTTTTTTTTTTAAAAAAAAAGAGAACTTAAGTTAGTTTAGATGGTGAGATATATAAATGAGGTATAGAATCATGCAAAGACTTAATTTGACCTTTCTCTCATTAGTTGATTTCTATGGGCTTGCATCCATCACTATAATTATTAAAATCAATTAGTGTCTTTGCAAGACCTCAAAAAAATAATAATAATAAAATAAAATTATACCTGCCATGATACTATTCATTACTCAGATAATTATTATTGTTTTTCAATTTGTTAAAGAAATTATATTTTTCGTCAAAATTTTCATATATTTTATCATTCAAAAATGTTATTCTTTAATTTGTTTGTCCTAAACTTATTATCTTTTCTTTAAAAAAATCATTATATGTAGAAAAACAAACCATTATTGAATGGGCTTCTTAGTCATCTATCTATTTACATTCAAATCAATTCATTGAAAGACATTCACATGACTCTTACATGAAATTTGTACCACATTGCAATAACTTGAAATTCACACAAATATATATATATATATACATATGAGAACTAAATTACAATTTTAATTGGTCTTCATTTATAATTATCAAGTAGGACCCAATATGTAAGGAAGAAATCAAACCATGTGAGAACTTTTCTAGTGTTATTAATTTTTGGTTGATTTTTATATTTGAACTTGTAAGTTGGGCTAGATGGTGACAAGTTGAAATTAATTGAGTCAACCACGACATATTCATATGTGAGAACTTGTATAGAAATTAATTTCATCCATTTACCTTCTTAAAAAAAGATCATCTCTTTTTTTTTTTTTTTTCTAAAAGTTTGTAAGATATTTCATTATTGCTAATTTGAATACAACTTGCCTTCTTTAAGGTTGAAGATTTGATTTTCCACCATATTTGTTGAACTAAAAAGAAAAAAAAGATATTTCATTATCTAAAAATTGTCCTTGTTCATGATAAAATATGTGGAAGAAAATATATGTGAAAATATACAAATAGGTACATGTAAAAGGAAATTAAATCATTTTTTGTTTGAATGATAATTTCACGTCATCATATTTATAAATGATCTAATTTAAAAATTAACATACTTTTTAATTTGTTTATGCATGCATACCCACGTTATCATATTCAAATAAAAACAAAATACAATTAAAAATACAATTAATCCAAACATTCACAAATTATGATGATAACTTTATCAAAATACAACAACTTACGTCTAGCTATCATAAGCATAAATCAACTGGTTAAGTCATAGACATATATCCTCAAACTAAAAGATCAAAGATTCTAATCTCGTACAAGTTATTGAACTTGAAAAAAAAAACTATGAAATTGGACAAAAACAGAAAAGTGAGTAAAATAAATGAAATCAAATTAGTTTAAATAATTAGCCTCGTGCGCTAATATACTAAGATATCTCTAATATAAAATTAAAAATGTTCTAATCCTTGATTAAATTGAAAAATACTCCTTTAACCAAATGAATTGATATTTTAAAGTCAATAATAATATAATTAACATGAACATAAAATAAAATAAATTCACAAAAGGGACCAAAGCAATATTTGGAGTATAAAAATTTAAGGTGCAAGGAAATGACAACCTTAAGTTAGGTAATTTAGATGGTGACATCTAAATGAGGTTTAGAAATAGAAGGTACGCAAAGACTTTGAGTACTTTTGTCTCATTATATGGGTTTCCATAGATATGCATCCATTTGATATACTTGAAAGACTAATAATTACCATTAAAGTTTTGTCCCTCTATTTTTTTTATAAGCCCCTATAACAATTACTATATGATAAATTTTTCAATCAAATCAGACATCAGATGATTATTACATGAAATTTAAGTCGCATTGCAATAGCTTGACATTCATACCATATATGTGAGAATTAAATTAGAAATTGAATGCGTCTTCATCTATAGTTTTTAAGTAGAACACGATATGTAAGAAAGGAAAAAATCAAATTATATGATTAGAATTTTCTAGTTTAAATTATACGTATTTTTAATATTCAAACACAAATGGAGGGATGAAATTAAGTGAAACACAAGATTTATATCCTAGGTTTATCTTTATATAAATTCTTTTTCTAAAAGTTAAAAGTTCATTAGATATTTCATAGGAAATTAGACTTCATTGCATTTAGCAAAATCAAGTCTTCATTCATGATAAAACATTTCAAATAAAATATGTGAAAAGAAACAAATACGTACGTACATGAAAACAAATTTAAATCATTTCCTTTTGAATCATCCTTTCATGTCGCCGCTTGTTTAAATGAGCGGATTGAATAATCAAATTCTTCAAAAATAATCTAAATATACAAATTTTGTGAACTTTTTGGGAAGCCAAATCTATTATCCAATTTTGGAGAATGAAGGCATTAAAAAAATCAATGTTAGAAATATATTTTAGAATCTATTAGAATAATGTCTTTTAGTCTTAAAAATAAGAATTTTTGTTAAATCACCAATTAACCCAAAAGCTTAAGCTTATGGTAATAGAAATCAATATTAATTGGGGAGGACATGATATTATAGGGGTTCAAACTTAGGACCTCCTACTCTGATACCAAGTTAAATTTTAAGCTGATAGGTTATGTAAATTTAATTATATATTCAACACTTTAACACACTCCCCTCACTTGTGAACATTACCAGGGTTCGAACTCAAGACTTTCTACTCTGATACCATGTTCAATCACCAATTAATCCAAAAGCTTAAGCTTATAGATTATGGCAAATTTAATTACATCAATAATCCAACAATTCTTTTTTATTTTTTTGGTTGGCCAATCTAAGCACAGTTCAACTAAAAGGTCAAAGATTTGAACTCCCACCAGGAGTAGACCCAAGAAACAAGTTTCATCCTTAAACCATTGCTAACAAGAATAAGTATAGAATAATCTTAGCACTATCTTCATCAAATTCATTTCTTAATAGAAAAAAGTTACAATATACTCGAGATAAAACAATATAACTCAAAATGTTAATTATATATTTGTGTATAACTAAAATTATGTTCACCACCTTTTTACCAAATAAAAATTATCTATAACTAAATTTGAACTAAAAATCTTAAACCATTTTCTTTTTAACACAAACATTCAATATAATCAACCAGAAATTCTTCTTTCATTTTACATTTGATTCTAATTATTGATTATACTGTTGATTAATTGCATTGTCTTGCCTTCACTAATATGAAATAGAGAAAGATTAACGTAACATATGAAATAGGAAAAAAATTTCCACTAATATGATTTTAAAGACAACACACTAATTATATCAATTATCAAATTAGAAAAAGTCTTGGCGAGCAAAAATTTGACTTTAAATAAAAAATTGATGTGAAGCTGCACCATCCTTATGGGTCTATATATAATTAAATATTTGGTTAAATAAACTCGAGAAAAAAAAATACAAATTTAAAAACTCACCAAACATTAATTGCTTAAGCTTTTTTTACAATTCCACCATTTTTAAAAAAGACAAAAACAAAAATAAAAATAAAAATAAAATCTAAAGGAAGGGAAACAACTCTGCTCGCAAGCTAAAATTTCACTGCAAGCACATATATAAGCATAAAATTTCCACATATTTCACTGCATATACATCCGCTCCTGATCCCACCCTATATATTGTTGAACTAAAACAAAAAATTGATTTTGATAAAAAAAAAATGAAGGATAAAATAAGAATAATATTGAAAATAAAGAAAATAAAATGAAAAGATAAAATTTCTCCTCTGTATAGATTAAATTAACATAGATGATTTACTTGCACACAATCTTTGAGAAATTGAAATTCTATAAATCGTAACTGTCCTTCACATTTTGATTTAATTTAGAAGGAAATGATTCAAAAGAAAGGATGGACATTTTGTGGTGGAAGGAATTTTTTTCCTAATGATTTTTCTTTTTCTTTTTAAATATTGCTTTGATAAATTGGTTTCATTTCCAGAAATTTAATGGTTAAAAGATACCTTTTAGTTTGTACTTTCATTGAAGAAATGAATTAATCCCTCAGTTTCACCATTTGTAACAATTCAGTCGTTTCAAATTTTTAACAATTTAGTACTTTTAAGTTTTGTGACACCTGAGTATAGAAGGGGTATAAGAATAAACTGTCACCACATCAGAATGAGAGGAATTCTGAGACTATGCAAGACATGGTTAAGAAAGGCTTAAAATAATTGATAGTTATTATTATACCAACAAGAAGGTACACCTTTCTTTTGGGTGCCTCAATTATAGGAACTAAAAAATTAAGCGTAATTGGCTTGAAGCAATCCTATGTTGGATGACCTCTTGAGAATTTTTCTAGGAAGTATGTGGTGAGGACAAAGAAGGTTGGTCAAGTCAAGTAGGTAGCGTGGCCTAGAATAATTTTGGTAGGCAATCTGAATTCTGTTTTATGTTTTTGGATTCACTGAGTTTAGTGAATATACGTTTGACAGATGTGTTTTCAAAAACTGTTTTCAAATTCTGTGATCCAAATAATGGAAATTCGGAAAAACAACTTTTTTATGTTTTCATTGTGTCCAGATTTATAGGCTTAATTTTAAAAAACAAAAGAATAAAAAACCAAATGGTCATAAAATGGGCCTTAGTTTTTGGTCTTTTTTTTTTGTTTTTAAAAATTAAGCCTATAAATACTATTTTCACCTATGAGGCTGCTTGTTTTGCTATCTACCTTTTACATATGTTTTAAAAAACCAAGCCAAGTTTTAGAAACTAAAAAAAATAGTTTTCAAAAATTTGTTTTTGTTTTTAGAATTTGGCTAAAAATTCAAATGTTTTCTTAAGAAATATGAAATTATTGTAGAGAAATAATAAGAAAACAAACACAATTTTTAAAAACCAAAAACTAAAATCAAATGATTATCAAACATGAATTAAATAATTGAAGAAATGTAAATTAATTCGTTTAATTAAATACTTAATATTGTAAGCTATTTTATCAAATTATCTCTAAAACAAATTAGAATTTTATTTTATTGAGGGTGCAGCTAGCCTTTTAATTTTGAGCTATTTTGAAATTGGAAAATTAAAAAATATTCTAACTCAGGATAAATAAAAAAATGCTTAAAGAAGATAATGAGAGGGATAATTAGATAAGATAATCTATGGGGATTATGAGAGTCTAATTAGAATATTTAAATGTAATATATAATATTCATAATAACAATCAATTATTTCAAAGGAAAAATTACAAAAACCACCCCTGAACTATAGGGGTTGTTATATTCACATCATTGAATTTTCAATTTGATCAATCAACTCCCCCCTAAACTTACTAAATTGTTCCAATTATACCCCTAAAGATTGCAAAATGTACAAACGACCCAAGAATTATAAGTATCGTTTCTATCAAACCTTCCAACTATAAGATTTTTAAAATTAAACCCAAATTTTTTACATCAATTTATCAATCTACAATATTAAAATATATATAATAGTTTAGTAGTTAAAACATATGCTCTCGATCAAGAAGTGAGAATTTCAAATCTTCTACTATCACATGTTAGTGAACTAAAAAAATATTAAAGGGATCAAAAAGAGAAAAAGAAAAAACTATATATTTTTTTAATTTTTTTTTTTGAAAAGATATTCTTTTAAAATTTTAAAGTCATAATTTGTTTAGAATAAATAATAAAAGGTTTAGAACTTGTCTGCTACGCTGACAATAATTTCTATTGACCGACTTTAATGTCTCAAGTACAGTAGCTCGAATATAAGTTATAAATATGCGTTTGGAACAATGATTTCTCATTCAAGTGTTTTGCAATGACTATCAATAATTCATATTGGTATCTTACTTTCCTCCTTACCCTCATTTTCCTTTCTCTGCAACCAAATTCTGCGAGGAATGATATGAAGTGCATAGAGAGCGAAAGACAAGCACTTCTATCCTTCAAGTATGATCTTGTAGATAGAGGTAACATACTCTCTTCATGGAATGAAGAAAATGGTGATTGTTGCAATTGGGCAGGCGTTGGATGTGTTAAATTTGAATAAGTCTTTTTTTGTTAAGTCAAATTACCTATTCCATAGGTTTGCTTCCTATTCTTATGTTTATCCTAATTTTATGGAAGCACTAAACTTAGTTGTATTGAAGCCTATATAAGGCTTTGTTTTAATGGAATTCATATCAATTCATTCTTCACTTTCTTCTTTATTTCATATGTGCTCTCTCCTTTAAGTTTAACAAGTGGTATCAGAGACAAGTTGTTCCTTTATCTTCCACGATAGCTAGCAAGCAAAAGCAATGGCCTCAGACAACTATGTGCAACCAACAATTCCTCGCTTTGATGGTCATTATGATCATTGGAGCATGTTGATGGAAAATTTTCTGAGGTCCAAAGAGTATTGGACCATTGTTGAAGCAGGAGTGAATGAACCAGCAACTGGAGTTGTCTTGTCAGAAGCTGAACAAAAGAAGCTAGAGGAACGAAAATTGAAGGATCTTAAGGCAAAGAATTATTTATTCCAAGCCATTGATCGTGCCATCTTGGAGACCATTTTGCAAAAAGATACATGCAAGCAAATTTGGGACTCCATGAAGAAAAAGTATCAAGGCACAACGAGGGTGAAAAGACAGCAACTCCAAACTCTTCGCAAAGAGTTCGAGATTCTTCAAATGAAGCAAGGTGAGTCCGTGGATGTGTACTTCTCACGGACCTTGGCTATAGTAAATAAGATGCGGATCCATGGAGAGAAGATTGAAGATGTAGCTGTGGTTGAAAAGATTCTTCGGTCGATGGATTCTAAATTTGCATATGTGGTTTGTTCAATTGAGGAATCAAAAGATATCGATAACTTATCAATTGATGAATTACAAAGTTCTTTACTTGTGCATGAGCAGAGAATGACGTCAAATACAAGTCCAACTGAAGAACAAGCCTTGAAGACTTCAACCCATGGTGAAAACTCAGCAGGAAGGGGATTAAATAGGGGTCGTGGTCGAGGTCGTGGAAAATGGCAAGGAAGAGGAAGAGGTGGTGGACATGATCAACACAACCAAACGTCCAACAACAACTCGAGATTTGATAAGTCCAACATTAAATGCTATCGTTGCCATAAGTTTGGTCATTACAAGTCTGAATGCAGGACCAACCTTAACCATGAAAAATAAGAGCAATCCAATTTCCTAGAGAAAAAGGAGCAAGAAACACTATTGATGACGTGTCACCACAATGATGAACTTGGACCAAACATATGGTATATAGATACTGGCTGCAGCAATCATATGTGCGGTAACAAGTCTCTCTTTTCTCATTTGGATGAAAATTATCATTCTACTGTATCGTTTGGTGATAATTCTAAAGTAAATATTGTGGGTAAAGGCAATATTCAAATTAAGACCAAAAGGGGCAATGTTGAGACTATATCAAATGTGTTTTATATTCCTGATTTGAGAAGCAATTTATTGAGTGTTGGACAGCTACAAGAGAAGGGCTATGTCACAACCATCAAAGAAGGCGCCTGTGAGATATATGATCCAAGGAGAGGATTGATAGCTCGTGTTGAAATGGCCTCAAATAGGCTGTTTCCACTCAAACTAGAAGGTTTGGAATTATGTTTCAAGACTAATGTAGATCAAGACTCCACGTGGCTTTGGCATTTGCGATATGCCCACCTGAATTTCAAAGGTTTGCAGGTCCTTTCTCAAAAGAAAATGGTGGTTGGCCTTCCCCAAATTTCTCCTCCTATAAAAATATGTGAAGAATGTGTCGTTGGCAAACAACATCGTGAAAATTTTCCAAAAGGCAAAGCATGGAGAGCACGTAAACCGTTGGAGTTGATTCATTCCGACATATGTGGCCCAATAAACCCAATATCAAATGGGAATAAGAAATATTTTATTTCTTTCATTGATGATTTTTGCAGGAAAACTTGGATTTATTTCTTGCAGGAAAGGTCAGAAGCATTCTCAATTTTCAAGAGCTTTAAAGCGGTTGTTGAAAATGAAATTGGAAGGAAAATCAAAACCCTTCGAACGGATCGTGGAGGAGAATACATGTCACAAGAATTTGTAAATTTTTGTGCTGAGCATGGAATTCGACGCCAGTTGACAGCAGCTTACACACCTCAACAAAATGGTGTTGCTGAAAGAAAGAACTGTACTATCCTCAACATGGTTCGAAGTATGATTGCAAATGGAAGAGTTCCAAAGCAATTCTGGCCAGAAGCAGTAAATTGGGGTGTTCATGTTTTAAATCGAAGTCCCACTTTTTCGGTTAAAAATATGACTCCTCAAGAAGCTTGGGATGGGCGTAAACCATCAGTTGACCACTTTAAAGTGTTCGGGTGCATTGCATATGCACACATTCCTGACGAGAAGAGGAAGAAGCTAGATGATAAAGGTCAAAAATGTGTCTTTCTTGGCATTAGTGAGCAATCAAAGGCTTACAAATTATTCAATCCAATCACAGGTAAAATTGTAATTAGTCGAGATGTTATATTTGATGAACTAAACACTTGGAATTGGACAGAAGACACTCTGGAGCAACAACCAATACCTGTGAACTTTGAAGACAATGATGTATCTTTGTCATCACAACCTGGAAATCCAGTGCAACAATCAGTTGAGGCTACTGAGGCTCAAACAGAAGGTACAAGCTCAAGATCACAACGAGTTAGAAGAAGACCAGCATGGATGGAAGATTATGATGTTGGTGGTGATCTTTCTGATGAGGCACTTGTTCATTATGCTTTATTATCAGAATGTGATCCATTAACTTTTGAAGAAGCTGTCAAAGATATAAAATGGAAGCAGGCCATGGATGAAGAGATTAAGTCAATAGAGAAAAACAACACTTGGGAGCTATCAGAACTTCCTGAAGGGCAAAAATCCATTGGTGTTAAATGGGTTTATAAAACGAAGCTGAATAAAGATGGCCAAGTAGACAAGTACAAGGCTCGTCTAGTTGCAAAGGGGTACAAGCAACAAATTGGCATTGATTACAATGAAGTTTTCGCTCCAGTTGCAAGACACGATACTATTCGAATGGTGGTAGCATTGGCAGCACAAAACAATTGGAAAATTCTTCAAATGGATGTAAAATCAGCCTTTCTGCATGGAAACTTGAATGAAGAGGTTTTCGTAGATCAACCCCCTGGCTATGTTCAACAAAATAACAAAGGAAAGGTATATCGATTGAAGAAAGCTTTATATGGCTTGAAGCAAGCTCCTAGGGCTTGGTATAGTCGAATTGAGGCCTACTTTATTAGAGTTGGATTTGAAAAATGTCCATATGAACATACTCTCTTTATTAAATTTCAACCTCCGAATAAGATTTTGATAGTATGTTTGTATGTAGATGATTTGATTTACACAGGCAATGATTCAGTTATGTTTGAAGAATTCAAGCAGTCCATGATGGCAGAGTTTGAAATGACAGATCTAGGGATGATGCATTATTTTCTCGGCATTGAGGTAATGCAATCAATAGCTGGAATTTTCATAAATCAGAAGAAATATACACTGGAGATCTTGGACAAGTTTCAAATGAAGAATTGCAACTCAACCACAACTCCAGTTGAACCCAGTTTGAAGCTCACAAAGGACCATGAAGGAAAGAAGGTCAATAGTACTCTCTATAAGCAAATGGTTGGAAGCTTGATGTACTTGACAGCTACAAGGCCTGATATTATGTATGCTGTAAGTTTAATTAGCAGATTTATGGAATCTCCAACTGAACTTCATCTCCTTGCTGCCAAAAGAATCTTACGTTACTTAAAAGGGACTCCTGATCTTGGCATATTTTATCAAACAAGAAGAGAACTAAACCTCGTTGGTTTTAGCGATAGTGATTATGCAGGAGATTTAGATGACAGAAAAAGTACTTCAGGGTATGTTTTCATGTTTGGTTCAGGAGCTATCTCATGGTCTTCCAAAAAGCAGTCAATTGTCACATTATCTACCACTGAAGCTGAATTTGTAGCAGCAACATTATGTGCATGTCAAGCCATCTGGTTGAGGAACATTCTTGAGAAGTTGCATTATAAGCAAGAAGAAGCATCTATCATTTATTGTGATAACACTTCAGCAATCAAGCTCTCAAAGAATCCTGTCTTGCATGGACGAAGCAAACACATTGATGTAAGATACCATTACTTAAGGGATCTTACAAATGATGGAATCATCAAACTAAGCTACTGTAGGAGTGAAGATCAAGTTGCTGATATTTTAACCAAGCCTCTCAAATTAGCAACATTTGTGAAGCTTCGGAATTTGCTTGGTGTTGTCTCTTTGTCTAGTCTAAACTAAATACTAATTGCATAGTTTTTAGTTTAAGGGAGGGTGTTAAATTTGAATAAGTCTTTTTTTGTTAAGTCAAATTACCTATTCCATAGGTTTGCTTCCTATTCTTATGTTTATCCTAATTTTATGGAAGCACTAAACTTAGTTGTATTGAAGCCTATATAAGGCTTTGTTTTAATGGAATTCATATCAATTCATTCTTCACTTTCTTCTTTATTTCATATGTGCTCTCTCCTTTAAGTTTAACAAGATGCAGTAATAATACAAGGCATATTATTAGTCTTGATCTTCATGGACAACAAAATGATTACAATCATTGGTTGGAGGGTAAGATTGGTTCTTCATTGATTAACTTATCACACCTCATTTACCTAGACCTTAGTTATAATTCTTTTTATCAAATTCCAATCTTTGAAGATATTGATTCTCTTGTCAACTTAAAATATCTCAACCTATCCTATAACTCTTTGAAGGGTGTCATTCCTCCCCAGTTGGGAAATCTTTCAAAATTGTCAACTCTTGATCTCCAATACAACAACTTCCATAATGATGTTTATGATAGCTTCGCATGGGTCTCCAACCTTTCCTCTTTGAAACATCTATTTTTGAATTATCTAGATTTTGGTGGTGCCAATGATTGGACAAGTGTCATTAGCAAACTTACGCTTCTAGAGAGCTTGTCTTTATATGATTGCAATCTTCCACAACCCATGTTATCGTCTGATCATTCATCTACAAATTCCTCTAGATTTCTTTCTAGGTTGGATCTTCGACGCAATAATCTCAATTCTTCGATTTTTCCATGGTTACTTAACTTTCGTAATAGTCTTGTCTATCTTGATCTTGCATTTAACAATTTACGAGGTCTAACCATGGATGATTTTAGAAATATGGCTTCTCTTGAATTTCTTGAGCTTAGTTTCACCTATATTGATTTTAGTTCTCCAACATCCTTTGAAAATCATTGTGATTTAAAGACATTGTCTTTATCTAGCAACGATATAGGAGGATTGCTATCTGATTTTTTTTTTAAAATTCCACAATGTGTACTTGACTCATTACAACGTTTAAACCTTGCGTCGAACAATTTTCTTGGAGCCTTGCCAAACTTTACAGTACTTCCATCTTTAAAAGAATTGGATCTCTTTAACAACACACTGAATGGAACCATTCCTCCAAGTATGGGTCAACTATCCAACTTGGAATATCTATATCTTGGCCAAAACTCATTGAAAGGTGAAATTTATGAAGCTCACTTCACAAAGCTGTCAAATTTACGAGACTTGAATCTTTCTGGGAACTCTTTGATTTTAAATTTCAAATCTGATTGGATTCCTCCTTTTCAATTAGAATCTATATTTTTAAGATCTTGCAACTTGGGCCCATCTTTTCCCAAATGGCTTCAAACCCAAAATTTCTCTTCCCTGGATATTTCAGACACCAAAATTTCAGACGTTATTCCTCATTGGTTTTGGAACAACCTATCTCTAGATTTGAAATTCATGGATCTTTCGGAGAATAAAATCAAAGGAGAAATCCCACATTTATCAGTGAAGTTCAGAAATATGCCATTCATGATCAATTTGAAGTCAAACGAATTTTTTGGACAAATTCCATCCTTTCTTTTACAAGCAAGATGGGTCCTTAATCTTTCAAATAATAAATTTTCCAGCATAGCCGCCGGCTTATGTCATGAGGTCGTGGATTCCCCTTTATATGTATTGGATCTCTCCAACAATCAATTATCGAGCCAACTTCCTGATTGTTGGGACCATATGCATAGCTTGGGAACTCTATATTTGGCTAATAATACTTTCTCTGGAGCCATCCCAAGTTCTATGGGAAGTCTCAATCAACTACAGAAATTAAATTTGCGCAACAATCAGTTTTCAGGAGAATTGCCTCATTGGTTCAATTTTACAAATTTGGTAGTATTTGATGTGATGCACAATAATTTATCTGGAATAATACCATCTTGGATTGGGTTTGAATGGCCGAATTTGGTTCATTTGAATTTGAAGGGAAACCACTTTCATGGAATCTTACCTTCAAGTCTATGCAACCTTAGATATATTACAGTATTGGACATTTCATCCAATAATATTACTGGGAATATACCAACTTGCATTCATAATTTCAGTGTCTTAACAGAAAGATCAAATTCATATACATCTTTTGAGGGTGATATGAAATTTGGTTATTCTTATTCTAATTTTCCGTGGAGGTCAACATTTCAGGAAATTTACTTCACTGTCCAACTTAAAGATGATATGACTTTGGTGTGGAAAGGACAAGACAAAATCATTGCAGGACCAGTACTACAGCTCCAAAGGAGTATTGATATGTCTTGCAATCAGTTAAATGGAGAAATTCCCGGTATAATTACTGAGCTTGTTAGTTTAATTACTTTAAATCTCTCCAGCAATAATTTAACGGGTAAAATTCCTGATAAGATGGGCCAACTTCATTCATTAGAATCTCTGGATCTATCGAAGAATCGCCTTTTTGGCCAAATACCACCTAGCTTTTCCCAAATATCTACATTGAGTGTGTTGAACCTATCCTACAATAACTTTTCAGGAAAAATTCCACTTGGAACTCAACTTCAAACCTTTCCAGCTTCTTCTTTTCAAGGTAATCCTTATCTCTGTGGAGCTCCACTCAATAAGTGTTCTGAAGCTGACATTCAAGATCCGTTTATCAACACAAATCATTTCGAGAGCAAAAATGAAGATGAACTTATGACACAAGAACTGTTTATTAGCATATCTTTTGGATTTGTTGTTGGTTTTTGGGGAATATTTGGCAGTCTAATGCTCCATAAAAAATGGAGACATGCATACTTAAAATTTTTGAACAGAATGGTTAATAAAGTTACATGGAGATAGCTAAGATAGGTGCGCTTCTCTTTCTTATAATTTAGTAAATTTCTTTATTTTTAATAATATTGATTTATTTTGTTTCATCTAAAATGTGGCTAAAGTTCGGTTCATCTTTCTTTTTTTTTTTTTCCTTTTTTTTAAAAAATATATGTAGCTATAGCAGTTGGATGGTTCATGAATATAATTACACTTCCCACTAGAATCATGGAGCACAATCATTAGAAAAGTTCGATTCAAGTTTAAGATGAAGCCCAAGAGAAGCCTAATCAAAGCCCATTTGATGAATCTCATGAAGTGGTGATGAAGATATGATATATTGGTATGTATTGCTCCTTAAATAATTGCGAATAATAATTAGATGATAAGTAGGCGTGTATTACTCCTTCAAGTTGCTAATGATAATTTTGTGAAAAATTAAAACAAAAAGGGTTCATGAATAGTTAAATACCACATGAGATATTTTAGGCCCTTTTTTATAACCATTTTATTTTCAGTTTTCTACTTTTAAAAATTATGTTTGTTGTAACAATTTCTTTGATATCAATCTTTTTTTTTTTTTAATACATTTGAATTCTTAGTCAAATTTTAAAAACTAAAAATAAGTTTTGAAAACTACTTTATGCTATTTTCAAAATTTGACATTGATTTTGAAAACATTTTTAGAAAGTAGATAACAAACAAATAAACATATAGGTGGAAGTAGTGTTTATCCAATGAGATCTTAACATCTAAATTATGTAAAATTTATTATGCATCTAAATTTGATTATGTATATTACTATCTTGATTTATGAGAAACATCAATAATAATACAAGTGAGAGTTTTACTGCTTAATAAATATGAAGCAAAGACCCCTAATGATAACACATTAAAAAAAGTTAAAGTTTAAATCACTCTATTAACTTTAATTATTGAGGTATATTATATCTCAATTTATAAATGCTATTGTTTTATTTTTAATCTAATTTTTATTTATAAATGTCCATTCCTCATAACGAGATTATGTTTACTATCAAACATCGACAGACTTTCGTGCCAATAAAGATAGACAATACTTGCTTCTAAAAAAAATGATATGTTGGCCTTTTTTTTTACAAAACCAATTAAGTTTTAGTTATTCATTTTCTTAAATTAAGTTAATTCAATACTACATTAAAAAAAAAAAAATTGAATTCATTATTTAACTTTATTATGAATTTGAGTTTCCTAAAAGTAATAATGCTTGTTTATATATGGTGGTAATGGACCATAGCAGTGCATATCTTCGGTGGAATAAAAAATTCGTCATACTCTCTAATTGTTCTTAATCATGTTAATGTTCTTTTATGTAACGTGAGAGAATTTTTTATATAACTGTAAAAATGAAAATCTAGTGGAATGTTATTTTTATTGGTGAGAAATCTATATTAAGTCTTTGGAGGATATGCGTTCATCATGGAAGGAAATTTAAGTAGTAGTTCTATCAAGTCATGTGAGAAGATGCCATCCACTATTAACAAAAGTTCAAGCGTGTTAGATTTTTTCACTTAAGTGGAAAGGCTATTAAAGGCCATAAAAGCTATTAGGTTTTTTTTAATATGTATGCAGTTGTCGGTATTTTGTGTTGTGTGAGAGAAGAAAACGAGAGAAAATAGAAAGAAAAGAAAAAATAAAAGTTTCATACCAAATCATTTTTCAGCTGATTAAGCTAAAATTTTGACGGCATGTTCTTGACATGAAGGTCTTCAACCTGAACAATGGAGATTTTTTTTAAGTTGCCTACAATCATATTTGCAGTGGATTGTTAGATGCCACTTTGATGAGAGATCTTTCTAATTTATTCTCTCGTGATATTATCGATTTTGTCGAGATTTATTATCTTGAGATATCAATGATTGTTTGCCTTTAGTTGTGACTATAGAAAATTCATTGTAACCCATCATTATTGATTATAGTGGAGATTTTGACTTTAATCCGTGGTTTTTTACTCCTCGCCTTGAGGAGATTTTTCCACGTTAAAATTGTTGGTGTCATGTGCTTGATAGTTATTATTGTTTCTACTTGCTTAATTTTCTATTAGGTTCACACAATATCAGGGGATAATCGATTCTTAAGAATTTAGTATTTATCCCAACAAAGGAGTGATCTACAACATTAGGAGAGTTTGTGTGAGTAAAGATTTAACTAAAAGAAAAGTCGATTAACTATTGCAATTGATTTAAGAATGAAAATTCTTTTATGCAAAAGTCAATATTGATTATAAACTAACATTTAATTTATTAATCTCATTCTTTGGGCATGACCTCGTGGAGTAGGTTGAAAAATCGAACTACGTTAAAAACGTTGTTGTGCCGTTTCTCTATGTTGCTTTTTTTTCCTACTTTCATCACAATTGTAGTTGTCCATTGCATTTGCTGCTTCAACCATAGCGTTATAATTGAAAAGTATTTCAAACGTATTATATTCTTTCACCACCAATTATGTAATGAAAGACCTTTTATATTCTTTAAGGAAAGATGAGTAACCATCATTATTGATTTTGGTCATTGTAGTTTGAGTTTCATTTATTTTGATTTTTGTATTTTTAAATATCTAAATTTAGTCCATGTATTTTAATAACCTTAAAATTGGTCCTTACTCTTAGTTTATTGTTTAACTTTTCTTTAAAAAAAAAAAAAAAAAAAAGTCTCTACTAGTCTTTCTTCTATAAATTTTTTAAATATGCTCACATTTTGTCTTTTCTTGAATGAAAATTATTATTATTATTTAACTAATTTTGATAAAAAAATTAACTTCAAAATAATAGTGAAATTTACGAGAATAAATTTGAATATTGAAAGTACAAAGACCAAAATGAAACCTAAAGTACCAAGACTAAAATAGTATTTTAACCAAAATCTTATTACCATGTCAAATTATTTTAACATGTTGCCTTTACCCATGAGTCAAGAGTAAATGGTTATTATGTTGGCAATTAACTTTTTTTGTAAAAATAAAAAAGATAAATTTCCTTTTAGTTCAAACAATGCGGAAGGAAAATTTCAACATCTAATCTTTAGAAAAAATATATAATGTTTTAACTCATTAAAATATATTCAGATTGGTGGAAAAAAGAAAAAGGGACGTGTTTGATTAAATTGGCTTATGATAAAACATACAAAATGTAACGATCGACATTTTCAAGTATTAATTAAAGTTTTTAATTTTGAGATTTAAATTAATGGTAGGACCAATTTCATGTTTAAAGTTGTGCATCGAAATTTCAATTTTGGGATTTAACTTAATTGTGAGACCAATTGCATGCTTGTATGGTGTATTGAAGTTAATTTTGGAGGTGTGCATAGTTGTGGAATTGGAGAATTTGAAGGAAAAAGGGGAATTAATTGTTTTGGGGCATTCTTGTTAATTATGTGAGTTTAAGCGAAGATCAAGCCCAAGAGAAGTCAAGCCCCCATTTTCCCTCTCTATTATTTTATATTGCATGCAGCCGTAGGTTAGGAGTCAAGCCTTCAAGCCAACTCTCAAGCAAAGCCATCATCTTTCTCATTCTTCTTCTTCTTCCCTTGTTTCGACAGCCCCTCTTGTAGAAGAAAAAAAAATTACAGCAGCTTGCCG
The DNA here is from genome assembly GCA_033996785.1 of Trichosanthes truncata. Taxonomy (NCBI): domain Eukaryota; kingdom Viridiplantae; phylum Streptophyta; class Magnoliopsida; order Cucurbitales; family Cucurbitaceae; genus Trichosanthes; species Trichosanthes truncata. The sequence goes on from JAWPNB010000003.1 coordinate 82,959,778, forward strand.
CCCACACCACGAACCGCTGTCGCGTCTCAGACCCGACTGCCTGAACCCCACCAGCCGCCACGCCTCTGACCCGATCTGCCGTAGATCGAGCACCACGACCGCCGACCATCGCACAGCTTCGCCACAAGAGTGGATCGCCCAAACCATCGTAACTTCTCGCTCCTGCCGCCGCTCCTCCGTCTTGCAAACCCACGCAACCCACCGTCCGATCTGCTGCAGACCCTAACCGCCAGTCGCGAACCCCGAACAGCCACCTCTCCTACAGTCCGAGTACAACGAGATTTCTCCCTTTTTTGGGCTAATTTTCTGGTGATTTTTGGCACTTTACAACTCTGATTTGCCTCTCTTTTCGCGTGGGTAAGAGTTTCGTATTGCTTTCTTATGGTTTTCATATTGGAATTTTGGTTTTGGGCATTGTTATGGTAATTTGGAGATTGACCCATTGATTTTCAGGCTCAATTTTAGAATACCCATCATATGTGGAGGTCGGCTCAGCGAAACTGAATCAAATCGTCCTTTATTCGGTAAAGCTCAGTTCTGTTTTGGAGAAAGAACAGAGGTAAAAAAATTCTCATTCTAAAATCAAGCAAATCCTTGAGTATATACTAGGCTTCAATTCTAAGATTTGGGTTGTTTGGCTTTTCTCTAAGTGTCATAGGGAGTTTTAGGTGAACTAAATTTGGTTTGGTGGGAGAAACTTTGGGATTTAATTATGAATTTTAGGAATTGTTTCTAACCTTAGGGATGGTTTGAATTAGGCTCCAAATCGTTTGACTGAGGTTCAAGACAGTGGAATGTTGGTGAGCATTTGGGTAATTTGGATTCTTGAGCTTAGCCAAGGTAAGGGACTTTATGCTGGTATGCTTAAATGCAAGTTAGAAATTGAACTGAAAAAAAAAATTAAATTACATTTGAAATGAAAAGCTTTTATAAAAGTTTTATTATGATTTTTGGTGAATCTTAAAATGCTTTATTGTATATGAAAATGGATTTTCACTTGTTGATTGCCAATTATTCTTGTGAATGTGATGCATGGGTTATGGTTTATGATTTATGAGAATGTTGCCTTGTGATGCATCATGGAATGAAATTTAAAATGCTTTGGGACCTCATGCATACATGTGAATTTTCATGATAGAATGATTTCAAAGGCTATGGCAATTACTCCCTAAATTTAAAGATGTACATCTAAACGGAAAGGAACCTGAAAATGTTAAGATGAAAAGGAACTTGAAAAGGTTAAATGGAAAGGAAAAGTTAGGTTGGGTTAATTTTCCATATTAAGCTGAAGAGAATAGTTAAAAGAGAAATGTTCCCACTATGAAAATGTTTTAGGTCCCACTAGAGGAAAAAAAAATTTAAAAATCACTTTGTATGTGTTTGCATATCCTGACACCGGTAGTGAGGTCACTTACTGAGTATTTTAAATACTCTTCATTTTTCAAAATATTTTTCCTTTCAGGTAAAGGCAAGGGCATTCTAGGCAAATGACATGATAGTTGTTGCAAGAGGCCATGGGTGACCCTATAGGAGCTTAAATTCCACAATTTGTATTCATTGTTAGCACTGTAGTTTTTTTTTTAGTAGAAGTATTTTGAAAATCATTTAAATTCTTAAAATGTTTTAGTTTATTCTTATGCTTTGAAATAAAGGGATCCCGAGGTAAAAGTTTTTTATTGTTTAGCAAAAGTTTTATTTCTTTTTGAAAGATTATGTAAGTTTGATTTTTATTTCATTAGCATGCATTTAGTAACGCCCCTAGAAAGTCTAATAGGAAAAGTATGGTCGTTACACAAAAAAATTAAGCCACTATAGAAAAAAAAAAGTCGAAATTTCTATCAACTCTTAGAAATTTAGAGGATCTATATTACCTAAAACTTCAGCAAAGGCTCACAAACAGAACAATAAAGCCGAACAATTTACAACATATCATCAAGGACATTAAACAATTAATCACTTATGTGAAAGATAGAGTGATAGAAAATTGAAGCACGAGAATTATATATAGTGGTTCAATTCTAAGATTGGATCTACATCCACTTAAATATTATCCACTAATATAAAAAACAAATTACAATAACTAGCTAGAGAGCAACTCTCACAAATTAGACTGACTACACATACATTACACAGATTATCACGATATCATACAAGTATGTAGAGTTTTAGAAAGCTTTTTGCTCTCAATGCCCTCTCTTCTGATCATCTCTCTCTACAAAGAATGAAAAGAAGATGAATAACAAATTAAACTCTCTATAATATAACAACCTATTCAGCACCCTTTGCATAACTAACTTGCACAGTAATTGTAAATAGCAAAAAGGAAAAACAACCCACAATTTACCGCCCAATCCAACCGGTGATAATGGAGCTGGAAAGATTAATTTGAAGGTTGAGTAAGACACCTTGCTCGTTGTATAAGGTGATTATAATTCACATCGCCAACATGGTCAAAGTCAATGACCAAATAAAAGTTATGATAGCCAAGTATACAACATTTCTCAATTTTTTTTTTTAAGTTCAACAACATTTGAGGTGGATGATTCAAATATTTGACGTCTTGATTGATGATACATGTTAATTACCACTGAACTAAACTCACTTTGACAACAATTCTCCACCTTACTAGTATAAAAATAACACACTGCTCTTTATAAGATAGATGTAATTATAAATAATATGATATCTCATATTATTTAGAAACAACATTGAGAGCTTGAAACACAACTCTAAGTTTATGAAGATAAAGAAGGCCTTTGTCCAATGCATCAGTTGCATTCTTATTTGTAGATATATTCTCCAACCTGACTTCACCTCTTGTTATTTACATCTCTTAATAAAATGAAAGCGAACACCGATATATTTTGCCCTTCCATGATAAGTCTAAAAACCTTCCATGATAAGTCTGGTTTTTGGACGGACACTATGACTATCATAGTATACAACCAACTAATCTTTTAAACATATTTTGAACTATGCTCGTGTTGGTATTTTTTTAAAGTTCAATAGGTGTAAAAATTGATAAAATTTAAAATTTAAGGTTAAGATTGCAAACACACCATTTTTCAATTTCATTTACGAATTTAACAAAAAAAAAAAAATCCTTAAAGAGTTGTTTTGAAACAAACTTCAAACTTCAAAAGTTAAGACTCCGTTTGATGACCATTTAGTTTTTTGCTTTTAGTTCTTAAAATTAAGCCTGTAAATATTACTTCTATCTATGATTTTTCTTGTTTTATTATCTACTTTTTAGGTAAGTTGTTAAAAATCAAGTTAAGTTTTAAAAACAAAAAAAAAAATAGTTTTAAAAAATTTGTGTTTTATTTTTAAAATTTAACTAAAAATTCAAATGTTTCCTAAAGAGATATAAACATATCGTAGAAAAATTAGGAAAACACAAGTTTAAATTTTATAAACAAAAAATAAAAAACTAAGGTCCCGTTTGATAACCATTTGGTTTTTGGTTTTTTATTTTTAAAAATTAAGCTTGTTTTCTCTCAATTTTTCTACAATGATTTTCATCTTCCTTAAGGAAGCATTTGAATTCTTTGCCAAATTCTAAAAACAAGAACAAGTTTGTGAAAACTACTTTTTTTAGTTTTCAAAATATGGCTTGATTTTTGAAAATATAGGCAAAAAGTAGAGGACAAAACAAGTAAAACCATAGGTGGGAGTAGTATTTATAAGCTTAATTTTTAAAAATTAAAAATAAAAAATCAAATGGTTATCAAACGGGGCCTAAATAATTATCAATTGAGATCTATAAAAAGATACATTTCCTGAAATTAGAGGACAAAACAAATAAAATCATAGGTGAAAGTAATATTTATAACTTAATTTTCAAAAATTAAAAATAAAAAATTAAATAATTATCAAATAGGGCCTAAATAATTATTAAGTCTAAAAATATACATTTCCTGAAATTAGGAGTATAATTGAAGTTACGAAGTACTTTTAATAATTTAACCTTTTTATTACTTTTCTTTCGTCTCCTTGCGATCTTTCGGTCTGCGAACAATGGCTCCAAGGAAGAAGCAACAGCAGCAGCCGAAACAGAAGCAAACCAACCGTAAATCCAATCTAAGCTCCTCGACCTCCGATTCTCGTTCTTCTTTGTCCGGTCCAAAGCTTCATATCTCCGCCGAAAACGAGACTCGTCTCCGTCGCCTCCTACTGAGCTCCGGCCACTCCACTCCGTCGGTGACTCCCGCATATGATTCACTTTCAAAGGTTCAGAAGGTCAAGAAGCTTAAAGCCGTTTACGAGAAGCTCTCATGCGAAGGTTTTACCAATGATCAAATTGAACTAGCACTCTCCGCTATCGGGGTAACTTCTTCTTCAATGAGACGGTGTAACTATTCCGGCTAAATTAAAGTGAGAGAGATGAGGCTAGGGAGAGAGAGAGAGATGCTAAAGCCTTGAAATTGCAGACTTCTCCGGCTAGATAGACGGTGTAACTATTCCGGCCAACCTCTATTATCGTCTTCTTTCAGAGATGAGAGTCGAGGAAGGGAGGTCCTTCTCGGTAAGAGTCGAACGGAAGCGGTTTGTCTTCAAGCTTAGTACCTTGGAAAGATCGGTGGAAGTGGAAGAAAAAAGCGGAGGTCAGTCTTCGAAAGTGAAATTGCTGTTGGGGATAGTAGCATGGGTGAGAGATTGCTTGAAGTTTGTTAGTTCTCGCGCGTTTTTGAGGAACTTTTTTAGACAGCGTCGGAGTCCGGAAGGCTTATTTTGGGTTCAGGTGGTTGAAAACGCAAGGGGCAGGTGTTGTGTAGTGGCTTTGGAGCCAAGGAAAGGGAGGAAGACCTCCTTAATAATTTCGGCCGGAATCGAAGGGAAAGGTTGGGCAGAGGTGGGGGAGGCTTTGCATATGTTGCTGCAGCGTGGTCTGGGAAAGGAGACTGGGGGCATTTCGAAGATTTTGTCGAGGAGGTTGGATCCCTCGAGCACATTAACTTTCTCTTATGCTCAGTCGGTGGCTAAAGGAGGAACTGTATCGCAAGAAGCGGAGATTCGGGCGGTTGAGAACAGGGATGAACTTTTTGAGGTCACCGATTCGATTATTCTAGTGAAGGAGAAAGCTTGCGATCCCTGGGTCAAGGTGATAAAAGGGGTTAAAGGCCGTTTTGGGTCAAGTCTCTGCGTGAAGCCCTTCAGTGGCAACCTCGCGGTGATTCTCTGTGAGGACAAAGTTCAGCGGGCGAAATTGTTTGAGTTTGGAAGAGGGGCAATCCTTGGTTACCCTCTGAATTTCCTAGCGTGGGATGATCGGAAGGTGGCGGGGGAAAGATGTCTTGTGTTTACGAAAGGATGGATCAAGGTTTTAGATATTCCCCCTCACCTAAGGTCGGTCAATGTAATCTCGAGCCTTGCAGAGTTATGTGGTGGGTTGGACGGAGAGTTCAGTTCGGCGGTTGAGGGGGAAGATTGGGAGGATGAACCCTTGATTTTGGTAAAAGGAAGGGTTGATGGGTATATTCCGAGAGGTTGCTTCTTGTCGTGGGAAGGAATTGATTTTTCGGTGAGATTTCTGCCATGGCTTGCTGTCGGATCAGTTACCGGAAAAGAAGAAGCTCCATCGGGGAAGGAAGTTGGTCTGGCTCTGCTTCCCTCGTACTCTGACAGACGGGACAAGGTAGGGGATGTTGTGACACCAGAGCAACCTAGTGATGTGAGTAGATGTGACCGAATTTTGTTGGATGTTGGGCTTGGGCCTTTAAATCAGCCCAAAATAAACAAGTAACTAGAAAAGGATTTGAATTGCAGCCCAAGCCGAAAAGGAAAGGGTCTTCTGGTGGAGGACTTTTCGACAGAAGTGCCGCATTTAGAAGCAGGACCCACATCAATTCTTTGTGAGAAGATTGAGAAAAAAGAGATGGGCCTGGATTTTATAACTTCTCCTTTGGGCTCTCATTCTACTAGTGCAACAGGCCCTGAAATTGTTGGGTTAAGCACAGATTTGAGGGAATCGGGCTTTAGTGAGGTTGTAAGGAGCCATTTAGCTGATCATGGTTTTTCGGCAGAAGCAGAGGTTGGAAAGTGCAACAGAAGTTTGGGTTACTTGGAGAACGTAAATGGATGTGACGCAGGTGGATTGGGGAACGATGGCTACTTATCGGATCCATCCTTAGTTAGCTACTCAGGGGATGAATCGTTCTTGTCTTCTCCGACCTTAAAGGACGGTGAGTCTTTAAACATGGGGCTGTTATTTGAAGAAGCTGGGGCAGAGCAGTTTTCAGCTCAGGAGGGAGGGGTCGTGCAACCGGAAGCTTTACAATCAGAGCTTTTCGACATCCCTAGGGTGTTGCACAGGGAAAGCGAGACAGAGAAAGGATGCAACAGGAAGAGATCTTCAGAGGAGAGCCACCTAAGTCCGGTTTCGGGTGCTAATCAGACGGGCCAAACCACTAAGGTACTTTTTCCTTCTTCTAACTTTTCTTCTTCTACTTCTGAGGAGGGGGGGCGAGGGGGAGTTGCAGTGGGGTCTGGGAGTCTTGGATGCTCTTCTGTCCCGGCATCGGTTCCTTCGGGATCGGGTCTTTTAGGAGGGTTGTCTTTTCCATCTCTTCCTGTTTTTGTAAATCCTTTTTGGATTTCTGGAGGTGCCTCGCCGAACCAAGCAGTCGGTTCTTCTGTGATGAGTTATCCTTGGGTTACTTATTGGCCAAGTGTCGGGGGTAGAGGTGAATTAGTGGGGGGAGCTAATCCGTTAGGCGATGGGGGCCTTGTGTTCGGTCCTGGAACCGAGCCCTTCCTCCTGGAGGGGCAAACCGTTGGAGATGTGCCAGGACAATGGCCTGCAGTTTGTGCCCTGCTAGCTTTTGCAGGTATGCAGGCGATCTCGGCCGATGGCAAACCAGTGGATTTTCAGGGCAGACAATCTACTAAGGACTGGGCAGAGGTGTCGGGAATTGCCCAGGGCGGCCCTAGCTCAGCGGATAAAGGTATTCTGAAAGGTAATTTGAAAGGGAAGAGGAAAGTCAGGGAGTTCAAAAAGTTGGAATGCTCGGTGAATTATGAGGGTCGGAAGGGTGGTTCGCGTTTGGGGGGTCAAGAAGGTTTAAAATGAAGGTAATTTCCTGGAATGTTAGAGGTTTGGGAGGGAAGGAGAAGAGAAGGTTGGTTAAGGAGGTTCTTAATCAGGAGAATCCGGATTTTGTGATTTTAGTGGAGACTAAGCTCCGGAGTTGTTGTAGGGAGCTCATTAAAAGTCTTTGGGGTAGAAGGAGAGTAGAGTGGGTGAGTCAGGAGTCGTCAGGGGCGTCTGGGGGTATCCTTTTGATGTGGGATGGTGAGCTGGGCTCCCCTATCGAGGTTGTTAAAGGTCTTTACTCAGTGACGGTCTCTTTCCGTTTTCCTGGGGAGGTGGAGGGTTGGATTACTGGGGTTTATGGGCCTCCTAGGCAACAAGGGAGACAGCGGTTTTGGGAAGAGTTGGGGGATCTTTTCAGGCTTTGTGGGCCTTGTTGGTGTTTGGCTGGGGATTTCAATGTGGTTCGGAGCCCTCTGGAGAAGGCTCAAGGTGGAAGGGTTACTAGGTCAATGAAGTGCTTTAATAGGCTGATAGAGGAGTGCAGGTTGTTTGACCCCCCTTTGGTTAATGGAAAGTTTACTTGGTCTAACAGTAGGTACAAGAGCAGGATTGATCGTTTTTTGTTATCCAAAGGTTGGATGGAGGAGTTTCACATTGCGAGGCTTTCTTTGGGTCCAAGGGTCACGTCTGATCACTGGCCTCTTTGTTTGGATTCGGGGGCTTTGAAGTGGGGTCCCAGTCCCTTCCGTTTTGAGAATATGTGGCTTTCACACCCCTCCTTCAAATCTTCCCTTCCTCTTTGGTGGCAAATGGAGGTCTCTGGGAATTGGGAGGGTTTTAGGTTCGGTAGGAAGCTGCACGCTCTCAAAGGGGTGCTAAAATCGTGGAATTTGGAAGTTTTTGGAGACCTCCGCATTAAGAAGAAAGAGGTTTTGGCCCGGTTAAGGTTTTTGGACAGCTTGGATGACGGGGAGCCGGGTCTTAGTGTTTCTGAGAAGGATGAGTGGTTGAAGCTGAAGGTGGAATTTGAGGAGATTGTCAGAAAGGAGCATATTAGTTGGAGACAAAAAGCGAGGGTGAAGTGGGCCAAGGACGGAGATTGTAATTCTTCTTTTTTCCATAGAGTGGCTAGTGGAAGGAGAAGTAAGAATTTTATTCATGTTCTTGAGAACGAGGAAGGGGTTTTGCTAAACGGTGACAAAGAGATAGAGGAGGAAGTTCTCTCCTTTTTCTCCTCTTTGTACGGTCCGGCTGGTGGCCCTAGACCTTTTGTGGATGGGGTGGATTGGTCGCCTATCTCCTCGTTGGACAAGGATTCTCTAGTTTCTCCTTTTTCCCTAGAAGAGATTAGAGGGGCGGTGTTTGAGTGTGATGGGAGTAAGGCGCCAGGCCCAGACGGTTTTTCTTTAGCCTTCTTCCAAGAAAATTGGGTGGTTCTGAAAGATGACTTGTGGAAAGTTTTTGGAGAATTTTATGAGAGAGGCATCATTGACAAAACGTTGGGTGAGACCTTTGTTTGTCTGGTTCCTAAGAAGGACAAGGTCACGCGGGTGAAGGATTTCAGGCCTATTAGTCTAGTGACTAGTGTTTATAAGATAATTGCTAAGGTGCTGGCTAACAGGCTAAGAAAGGTGATCCCCTCGACGATTTCTGAAGCTCAAGGGGCCTTCGTAAGGGGTGGCCAAATTTTGGATCAAGCTTTGATTGCAAATGAAGCTATAGAGGATTATCGTTCAAGAAAGAAGGAGGGGGTTCTTTTTAAGATAGATTTTGAAAAAGCTTTTGACCATGTGGATTGGGACTTCCTGGACAAAGTTTTAGCTAAAAAAGGCTTTGGTTACAAATGGAGGTCGTGGATGTGGAGTTGTGTTAGGTCTGTTCAGTTTTCCATCCTGGTTAATGGTAAGCCTAGGGGAAAGATTCAAGCTTCTAGGGGCCTAAGGCAAGGTGACCCTCTATCCCCCTTCCTTTTTCTACTAGTGGTAGATACTTTGAGCAGAATAGTGACAAAAGGGGTGGAGGCTAACATTATCCAGGGTTTTCATGTTGGGAGGGACCGGGTATCCCTTTCACATCTCCAGTTCGCCGATGACACTTTGTTCTTTTGCTCAGACAGTGAGGATTCCTTCCTTAAGTTGAATCAATTCCTTACGTTCTTCAAGGAGATCTCCGGGCTTCAAATTAATCGAGAAAAGTGTCAACTTTTGGGTATTAACTGTGACCCAGGGAAGCTGGCGAGATGGGCCTCTTTAGCTACGTGTGCGGTTGGGAACTTTCCTTCTTCCTATTTGGGTCTTCCCCTTGGCCATAATCCAAGGGGGCTCTCTTTTTGGGATCCGGTCCTTGATAAGGTTCGTAAGAGATTGGCCTCTTGGAGGAAGAGCTACTTTTTGAAAGGGGGAAGGCACACCCTCATCCAGTCGGTCCTCTGTGGGATCCCCTTATATTTTATGTCCCTCTTTAGGATCCCTGGGAAGGTTAGTAAGATTTTGGAGAAGTTAATGCGGGACTTTCTGTGGGAAGGGGTTGATGAAGGAAAAGGGCCTCACCTAGTGAGTTGGGAGGTAGTCTCCAGACCGGTTGCCCTTGGAGGTTTAGGGATCGGTAATGTTAAGGCTCGGAATAAGGCTCTGTTGGCTAAATGGCTTTGGCGATTCTATCATGAAACTGATACCTTATGGCATAAAGTCATTGTAAGTAAGTATGGACCTTATCCTTTTGAGTGGACTGTTGGGGGCGCAATTGGCACTTGTAGAAATCCTTGGAAAGAAATCTCTTCTGAGTTTCCTGTTTTTTCGCAGTTTGTGAAGAGTGTGGTTGGGGATGGGAGGGGCACTTTTTTCTGGGAGGATAGGTGGGTGGGAGAAACTCCCCTTTGTTCCTTGTTTCCTCGGTTGTATCACTTGTCCCGCTTTAAGAACCAGACAGTGGCTTCAATCCTTCAGATTGATGGCCCTTCGCTCCTTTCTGTAGCCCATCCTTCCCCTTCCTTTGGCTTTTGTCGGGCTGTGACCGATAGGGAAACTTCCGAAGTCATTCAGTTGTTGTCCATCCTTAATCAAGTCCAGTTTAGTCCCACGAGAGGGGATGTTCGTCTTTGGAGCCCTTGCCCTTCGCAGGGTTTCTCCTGTGGGTCTTTTTTTCAGTCGTTTGTTAACCCGAATCCTTCGACTGTTACTGCCTTCTCCTCGTTGTGGAAGGTCAAGGTTCCCAAGAAGGTTAAGTTCTTTTTGTGGCAGGTTTGGCACGGCAGAGTCAACACCCTTGACCGGATAGTGACTCATGGTTCTACTCTAGTTGGTCCTTTTTGTTGTATTCTTTGCAGGCAGGCTAATGAGGACCTGATCCATATCCTCTGGGAGTGTGCTTTTGCGCGTGAAGTCTGAAGCTGTCTCCTATACGAGTTTGGTTATAGTTTCGCCAGGCCTCTAAGTTATTCTGATTTGTTTGTGGAGCTCCTTCTTTTCTCGCCTTTTCGAGAAAAAGCGCTGGTTTTGTGGCAGGCAGGGGTTTGTGCTGTTGTTTGGTGCCTCTGGACCGAGAGAAACAATAGAATTTTCAGGGGAAAGGAGAGATTGGCTAGTGACGTTTGGTCACTTGTTAGATTCTATGTTTCTCTCTGGGCCTCGTTGACGAAGTCTTTTTGTAATTATTCGTTAGGTCTTATTTTGCTAGATTGGAGCCCGTTTTTATAAGCGACTCCCTCGTTTTTTGTGGGCCCTTCTTTTTGTAGGCCTTGTATTCTTTCATTTTTTCTCAATGAAAGCATGGTTTTTATATCAAAAAAAAAAAACTTCTTCTTCAATGTGTTAACTCTGCCGAGCAACATTTCAGTGTTTCCTCCAGCTCTCTCGCTTTATATGTTGTAGTACTTACGATTTTTTTGGTTTTTGAGACGGTTGTTCAATCTGGTTAATTTGGTTCCTGATTAAAAAAAATCATGTAGGTAAGAACATGGAAGAGTGCAGAATTAAGGAAGTGTTGATGGATCATTTTTACCATCGGTTCTTTTATGTAACGAATTGTAGAATTTGAGTGCAATGTAGATATGCGAGAGAGCTATTTAGGATCATTCTCCTTTTCGTTTTATTTCATAGGCTGCAAGCTGCAGCCACGGAATGGCACTTATTTGCTGAGGTTCCGTAGTGAGGAGATTTAGGGGGAAAAGAAGAACGTAAACATAAAATGCAGAAATGCTAGGGATATGTCTCACCGGTGTAAAATGAAAATTACTTTGTGCTGCAACTTCAAATGAACATGATTTTCTAGTTCAATCACAGCTCAACAGGTTAAGTCATTAAAACTTTGACTCATATAGTAGGTTTGAATCTCTACAATACCAATTTGTTGAGCTAAAAAAAACACAATCTTATAAATATTGAATGGAAAGTTTTACAATAAAATAAACGGTTAGCTAAACAACTGAAACTCTAGCAGTAGTAAAGTTATATACAACCATCATGGATTAAACCAATGGCCAAAAATGTCCATGTAAATAATAAAGGGCTGAGAGGGAATGAGTTAAATCTATGGTGACCACCTACTTGTGATTTAATATCCTACGAGTTCCTTTAGCAATCAATTGTAGTAGGATCAAGTGGTTGTCCCGTGAGAATAGTTGAGTTGCGCGCAAGCTAGCTCGGACCCTCACGGATGTCAAAAAAAAAAAGGTTATATACAGAGGAACAACATCACCATTTTTGGCTCCAAGCAAATAAATTTGTAAATGGGAAGGCTTGGGGGAATGTCTAAGGCCAAAGGGGCATCCGCTAAGATCATTCCTACTCATCCTTTCTTTTCTATATTGGTGCTACTGCCTATTTTGCCTTTCCGAGAAAGTTACCCTTGCTGGTCTTGTTTTGAAGGCTTTGTGGTTGTTAGGAACAATATTCACGTCTCTCAAGTCACACTAGTTTGCTGATGAAACCTTGTACCTTCTTCCTTAGAGGCTGCGAAAATTAGAAACTCTTTCTTTATTGTTAAGGCCTTAGAATCTGCCTTAGGATTGGAACTTAAGTCTAATCTCTTCTGTAACCACTCTTTAACATCTTTACGTGGCAATTGCAAAGTTTCTATGTAAGACCTTTGGCTAAAATAAATTCTATGTGCTGCCAGTTTTCTGAAATTGTTTTTGTTTTACTGTTCATTTATTATATTCAGTTTTTAGTTGACATCTTTGGTCTAATTGTAACTGTTTTGACTATGTAGATAATGATTGTAGATCTCAGTTCCTGAAAGATTTATAATTCCTCAGAATGATACTTTGACCATACATATCATTATAAATGGCCTGATTTTTTTGTCTTGAGTAGGATGGTGCTACATTTGAGGATGCTCTTGATTGGTTATGCTTGAACTTGCCAAGTAGCGAGCTTCCACTGAAATTTTCAAGTGGAACTTCTCTGCATACACATGCAGGTATATTTCTTTAGTTATTATATTGGTTTCATAGAGTGGTGGTTATTTATATTTTCAAGTTTACTGACTTTAGTCTAATGCTAATGATTTTGGACGTTTAATGCTACTGCCCTGTAATACAATTTCCAGTTGGTTCTATTCGTATTCTACAGACTGCACAAAAAGACTGTTCTCCTGTGGGAGTCCAATCTTCAAAATATAAAGATGGAGACAAAGATATTCCTGTTATATTGAATAGGCATAAAGATGATGATAAGCTAGATTTGTTCCAATCATCCCAAGCTGAATGGATCAAACAGTATGTAGAACAGCAAGAAGAGGTGCGCAAAGAAGTTTAATTAATGCTACCTCTACCATTTTCAGCTCAATTTTAACTCTCAAATGATGTAGTTAAAAGCCAAGAAATGTTCCTGCTAATTTCTCGATCATCTTTTTCTCCATTGGTTTGTAGTTTAACTGCTGATTATATATTGTTGGAAAAATTGGTGGCTTTTTTATGCTTGGAATGAGGAATGTCTCAAGTAGTGAATCAATATCTAGGGTTAGAGAACTTAGAAACCTCTTCTCTCGATCTCTTCCAATACGTTTTGTAACTTTGTACAAATTACTTTGGTCTTAGAAACAGGAAATTCTTTTGTAATTATAGCATTACTCAAATCCTCCATAATTGGGAGGTGATGCCTCATTAGTCTTTTATTGTAGGGGGCTCCTCGCCCCTTTACCCTTAGGCCGTTCTCTTTTGTGGTTTCAATATATCTGTCTCTCATCAAAAAAAAAAAAAAAAAAAAAAAGGACAAGGATGTATTGTCAATAAGCACAAAAGCCACCTTGGTTTCTTTATGAAAATCTTCAATCTTCAGTCGTAATATAACAGTTCTAGGGGATGAGATGGAAAAAGGCTCTATATACATATATTTGGTGAGAATCCTAGTATAATTATCCAAGAAGAGACCAAGTCTAAGTTAGGTTTGTCTTTAATTAAGTACTCATCCAGGACAGTTGACATGCTTGATTGTATGAAAACCTTTGGTTGCAGAGGTCTCCCTTTTGAACTCATTAGGGAAGATTGTCGTAGTCCAACTTGCCCCTTTTTTTAACTGCAAGCTTCTTACTGATAGAAAGATCGACATCTTGAGAGGCTTGTAGGATTCTACAATGGGGTCCTATCACAACAGGACAAAGTTTTTCACAGTTTGTATTCTTAAGATTCATCAACAGTCTCCAAAACTGAATTAGAGCAAGTTGAAAACAGGTGGTTGAACATGGGCCTAGAAAAGTGACCTCAACAGAAGCCCTTGACCATAGAAGTTTAGGACCTTATTATGTATTGCTTACATCTCTTCTTCCGCTAACACTTTCGGATAGTTAATAAGCATTCGTTGTTTTTGTTAATTAGGAATTAACCTTATGGTTCTTTATAGGTTCTTTTTTGGTATAAGGTTTGGGTTTGGGTTTGGGATTTGAGTGTTTTTTCTAATATTTTACGTCTTTTGGTTGGGCTTTGAGGATTTAAAAAAAATTATTTATTTATTTTAATAATAATTATTTTTTCGGTTTTGGTTGGTCTATTTTTATTCTAGTATTGGAACTCTTTTATAACTTCGTTGTTGCTGGTCAATTATGTTCTACATCCTATGGAAACAAGTTTCCTTTTCGGTACCTCCTATAGAAGTTCGAAAATGGATGAGCTGGATTGGCTCCACAATAGCCGAATCACATTAAGGTTAGTGCCCATTTGAAGGAGAGCCAAACAATATTTTGGTAATGAAAAAGCAATCTAGTTTTTTTTTTTTTAATCAAGAACTCCCTGGTAGACAGTAAGCCAATAAAAATATGATGATCAAGAACGCCCTTTGATTATTCATAGTTCTAATTTTTATTTTATTTTATTTAAAAGAAATGGTACTTTTCATTAAGTGAAGGTGAAAAGTACAAAAGAACATGAAAGCTTCCCAATTGGTCAGTAAAGTACAAAAGGGTTTAGCTTCAAGGGCCCAAATGGAGGGCTTTTTAACCCCCTTTTATGTTGAAAAAGGACTCCTTGTCTTCCTCCCTTCTTATCTCATTTTTATTCGATGAATTTCTTTTACATAAAAAAATTAGTTGTAATATTGCTAATGCTCTTTTTTAAACATATATATTTTTCTTTTTTCACCTGGAAATTTGGAGGCAACCGTTACCTTGATATAGTCCCTTTTTTTTAACAAGAGACAAGATTCTCATTGAAGTAATGAAAGAGACCAATGCTCAAAATTACAAATCCCAAATGGAAAAAGAAGAAGAAAAAGTAAAAAAAGTAAAAAGCAAAACAGAAGCATCAAAACTAACTAGAAACAAAGACTTTCCAATTCAAACAAACATCTTGCAAAGAGAAATTCAATGTCATGCTTCTTGTTGCTGAGTTTGAAGTCAAATATACTTGGGGTCTTTTGAGGAGTTGTTAAGTTTGATCGATTCAAGGCTGGATTTTTCTTTAGCTCATCTATTATTTTAAGTCTTTTATATCTCTTGTTTTATTTGGGATGATATTCCCTCTATGGTTCTTTGTTTTATTTTTTCTTTTTCTTTTTCTTTTCCTTTTGTTCTTTCTCCCTCCGGTTAGGAGTTTGTATCCTTTAAACAATGTTGTTCCTTTTCATTGATTAATAAGAAGTTTGTATCTTGTCAAAAAAAAAAAAAAAAAGAACGTTGATGTTATTTTTCACTTTCTATAATGAAATTAGATCAAAAATCAATTTATACCCCCAAACTTTTGGGTTGTATCAATTAAAACCCTAAACTAATAATTGTATCAATTTAGACCCTATATTTTCATAAATGTATCATTTTACACCCTCGTTTGAAAAATGATAGTTAACATGTGTGTAGATTTATAATTGTACCCATTAAACTCTTGAACTTTCATAAGTGAATCAATTTAGATCCTCTGTTTCAAATTCATGGACAATTTTCAAATGGAGGGTCTAATTTTTTTCAGAAGTCTACACACGTGTGAGAATTGATGCATGGATGATTTTCAAATAGAGGGTCTAAATTGATTAATTTATGAAAGTTTAGGAGTTTAAGTGTTAGAATTATAAGTTTGCACAGCGTGAACTAACGTTTTTCAAATGGAATCTATTGGTGAGCGTAAATTGATACACTTATAAAAGTTCAGGGTTTAAATTGATACAATTATTAGTGTAGGGTTTTAATTGATACAACCTCCAAAGTTTATGAAAGTTTGTTGGATATCAAAAAATTGATACAACCCCCAAAGTTTAGGGGTCTAATTGATTTTTGCCCATGAAATTATTATTTTTTCCAAAAGCTCTAAAATGACATTATGAGTTCTGTATTTCTATAGGATGACTACGGAACCTGGGAAGATGACATGGTTGATGAAGTTTCTTCTAAGGAGGTACTTTCTTACCGGGACTATATGTATATCTTTTTCTCTGAGCAATATATTTATTTGAAATATGTAGAGTAAAGAAATAGTATAAAGAATTCGACCTCACAAAAGAAAAATTAGGGTAACTTAAACAGTCAGATATTACATTTGTTTCAACGAATGTGGGTATTGGGCTAGCTTTATGCATATTTTGATTATTCATATAGGAATACTATTGATTTACAACATTAGAGTATGGAAACTCCCTTTCAACGTAAGACAGGCTTCAACATAAGTTTAGTAATCTTAATCTCTCCCTGTGGTTCTGTGTGTTATGCTTCAATGGTGAGGAAAGAGTGGATCATCTCTTTCTGGGATGTAACTTTGCTATAAAAGGGTGGGAGCAGATTATGAAGGCATTTGGGGTTACTGGGTGTCTACCAAAGGAGTTGCTGGACTGGTTGTTGGAAACTTTGAATGGTTGGGGCCTTAAGAGGTAAATTGAAAATTCTGTAGAAGTGTGCCGCCAGCGCGCTTGTGTGGGAGTTATGGAGAGAAAGAAACCGGCGTATTTTTTAGGCTTTCATTTTAGTCTTTTTGTAGTAGCGTTCAAATTACTTCCTCTTTGTGGAGTCTTGGACACATGGATTTTTTTTTTTGTAATTACAGCATAGATCAATCATTCAGGGAGGCTTTGCTTGTATAGTTGTTTGGTGGGGAGGGGTGCCTCACCCCTTTGCCCTTGGCTGTGCCCTCTTTTGTGATTAAATACATCTCTGTTTCTTATCAGAAAAAAAGAAACTCCCCTTCCGAAAAAAAACAAAAGTCTGGAAACTCATAAAAAATATACATATATATTTTCAATATACGGTCCTCAGGACTTGAATCACGACTTAAATAGCATCTTAGTGCAACTTGGATATTTCTTTACCCTTTTTTTTTCTTTTTGGATAAAAAGCAATTTCATTGATAATACAAGAGACGACCAAAAAAAAAAAAAAAAACTAGACAAGTTACAGAAAAGACCCCTGAGAGGTAGTATACAGAAAAGGTTTGATCTAAGATACCAAGAAGAAGAAACAAACATGATTGCACCTTACAGCGGAATTCTGATAAATGGTCTTCTTTTCATCATTATGATTCCTCTATTGCATTCAAGCCAAACTTTCAGTGTGCTACCCAAAACCTGTTAACTCAAAGTTGCTTCCTCATGTTCTTGAAGTTGTGACCCCACAAAATCCCTGAATGCACCATGAAGGGCGGAATTGATGTCAAGGATGCCCATCGGTATGCTCCATAAAACAATCACTAATATGACCTAATATGACCTTACTTGAACAAGATCTGTTCTATAGGTTGTGCCACCATCAATATGTTGGACCTATAATTACAAAAGCGTATTCCAAGAAGGGCAGAAAAGGAATTTCAATTCCAAGTAAGGATTAGAATAGGTAGTTTATGGGTAGTTATTATGTTTAAATTTCAAATAATGTTAATAACAGGTAGTTTCTGAGTAGTTATTATATGTTTAAAAGTTTGAAATAGGGAGTTGTAACTCTTTGGGGCAATTACGTTTGTCTTTCTATAAATAGCTTTGTGTTTTGCTGATAGGGTGTGTGTTTTTTATGTGGTAGTCAATTTGTAATGTTGGGAGAGATAGTTGACCCTCTCAATTGGTCAAGTATCGATAGGTTGTAATCTCTAATCTCTAACTTGTTATCTAATAGTAAATAAAAGAGATACCTATCATATTGATATCAGAGCAATTTCGACACCACTTCCTTTCTCTTACATCTCACTCACTGCTTCATTAACAACCAAAATAGTGTCAATGATCTGGTGACGTGAAACAAAAGCTGATTCTAAAGAGGAAACTATTTTATAGAAGGGTATTCTACTTTACTTTGGGTTTTCGGTTGTAGAAGAGATATAGAATTTCATTTCGTATAGGAAATTTGAAAGTTTTAGCTTTACTTAAAACGCTATATTTTAGCTTTCCATTGCGCTTCTTCCTATTAACAATTTTCTGAAACTTTATGAAAGGGGATTGATTTAACCTCTTCTCCATGATGCTTTTCCTCTTATTGAAACATAAATTATTGTGTATGTTGCCTTTAGGAGAAAGTTACCCTCGCTGGTCTTGTTTTGAAGGCTTTGTGGTTGGTAGGAACAATATTCACGTCTCTCAAAGTCTCACTAGTTTTCCGATGAAACCTTGTACCTTCTTCCTTAGAGGCTGAGAAAATTAGAAACTCTTTCTTTATTGTTAAGGCCTTTGAATCTGCCTTAAGATTGGAAATTAAGTCTAATCTCTTCTGTAACCACTCTTTAACATCTTTACGTGGCAATTGCAAAGTTTCTATGTAAGACCTTTGGCTAAAATAAATTCTATGTGCTGCCAGTTTTCTGGAATTGTTTTACTGTTCATTTATTATATTCAGTTTTTATTTGACATCTTTGGTCTAATTGTAACTATTTTGACTATGTAGATAATGATTGTAGCTCTCAGTTCCTGAAAAATTTATAATTTCTCAATCATCTTTTTCTCCATTGGTTTGTAGTTTGTTTGCTGATTGTATATTGTTGGAAAAATTGGTGGTCTTTTTATGCTTGGAATGAGGAATGTCTCAAGTAGTAAATCAATATCTAGGGTTAGAGAACTTAGAAACCTCTTCTCTTTTGTGAAACAGGACAGAAGGATCTTCGAAGAAAAGTCAAGCTCTTCCTATACGTTTTGTAACTTTGTACAAATTACTTCGACTTTATGGTGTCTTAGAAACAGGAAATTCTTTTATAATTATAGCCTTACTCAAATCCTCCATAATTGGGAGGCGATGCTTCGTCATTAGTCTTTTGTTGGGAGAGGGCTCATCGCCCCTCTGTCCTTAGGCTGTTCTCTTTTGTGGTTTCAATATATCTCTCATAAAAAAAAAAAAAAGAAATAGGGCAAGGATGTATTGTCAATAAGCACAAAAGCCACCTTCGTTTTTTTATGAAAATTTTCAGTCGTAATATAACAGTTCTAGGGGATGAGATGGAAAAAGGCTCTACATACATATATTTGGTGAGAATCCTAGTATAATTATCCAAGAAGAGACCAAATCTAAGTTGGGTTTGTCTTTAATTAAATACTCGTCCAAGACAGTTGACATGCTTTATTGTATGAATGCCTCTGGTTGCAGAAGTCTTCCTTTTGAACTCATTAGGGAAGATGGTCATAGTCCAACTTGCCCCTTTTTTAAACTGCAAGCTTTATACTGATAAAAGGATCGGCATCTTGAGAGGCTTGTAGGATTTTGCAATGGGGTCCTATCACAACAGACAAAGTTTTTCACAATTTGTATTCTTAGGATTCATCAACCATCTCCAAAACTGAATTAGAGCAAGTTGAAAATGGGTGGTTGAACATGGGCCTAGAAAAGTGACCTCGACAGAAGCCCTTGATCAGAGAAGTTTAGGACCTTGTTATGTATTGCTTACATTACATCTCTTCTTCCGTTAACACTTTTGGATAGTTAATAAACATTCATTGTTTTGTTCGTTAGTATGGTTCTCTATAAGTTATTTTTTGGTATAAGGTTTGGGTTTGGGATTTGAGCGTTTTTGTCTAATATTTTACGCCTTTTGGTTGGGCTTCGAGGGTTTTTTTTTAAAATTTATTTATTTATTTTAATAATAATTAATTTTTCGATTTTGGTTGGTCTATTTTTATTCTAGTATTGGAACTCTTTTATAACTTGCATTGTTACTGGTAAGTCATGTTCTACATCCTATGGTAACAAGTTTCCTTTTCAGAATCTCCTATAGAAGTTCGAAAAAGGATGAGCTGGATTGGCTCCACAATAGCCGAATCACATTAAGGTTAGTGCCCATTTGAAGGAGAGAGCCAAACAATATTTTTGGTAATGAAAAAGCAATTTTTTTTGGATAAAAAACTCCCCATGGTAGACAATTAGCCAATCAAAGATATGATGATCAAGAACACCCTTTGATTATTCATAGTTCGTATTTTTATTTTATTTTTTTTAAAGAAATGGTACTTTTCATTAAGTGAAGGTAAAAAGTATAAAAGAACATGAAAGCTTCTCGATTGGTCAGTAAAGTACAAAAGGATTTAGCTTCAAGGGCCAAAATGGAGGGCTTTTTAACCCCCTTTTAATTTGAAAAAGGACTCGTTGTCTTCCTCCCTTCTTATCTCATTTTTATTTGATGAATTTCTTTTACACAAAAAAAATTAGTTGTAATATTGCTAATGCTCTTTCTTAAACATATATATTTTTCCTTTTTCTTCTGGAAATTTCGAGGCAACTGTTACCATGATATAGTCCTTTTTTTTAACAAGAGACAAGATTTTCATTGAAGTAATGAAAGAGACCAATGCTCAAAATTACAAATCCCAAATGGAAAAAGAAGAAGAAAAAGCAAAGTAAAGAAGTAAAGTCAGAAGCATCAAAACTAACTAGAAACAAAGACTTTCCAATTCAAACAAACATCTTGCAAAGAGAAATTCAATGCCATGTTTCTTGTTGCTGAGTTTGAAGTCAAATATACTTGGGGTCTTTTGAGGAGTTGTTAGGTTTGATTGATTTAAGGCTGGATTTTTCTTTAGCTCATCTATTATTGTAAGTCTTTTGTATCTCTTGTTTTATTTGGGATGAGATTCCCTCTATGGTTCTTTGTTTTATTTTTTCTTTTTCTTTTCCTTTTGCTCTTTCTCACTCCGTTTAGGAGTTTGTATCCTTTAGACAATTATGTTCCTTTTCATTTATCAATAAGAAGTTTGTATCTTGTCAAAAAAAAAAAAAAAAAAAACATTGATGTTATTTTTCATTTTCTATAATGAAATTAGAGAAAAAAAATCAATTTATACCCCTAAACTTTGGGGGTTGTATCAATTAAAAACCTAAATTAATAATTGTATCAATTTAAACCCTGAATTTTCATAAGTGTATCAATTGACACCATCTGTTAGATTCCATTTGAAAAATATTATTTAACACGTGTGCAGACTTATAATTGTATCAATTAAACTCTTGAACTTTCATAAGTGAATCAATTTAGACCCTCCATTTCAAATTCATGGATAACCTTCAAATGGAGGGCCTAATTTTTTTTCAGAAACCTACACACGTGTGATAATTGATGCATGGATAATTTTCAAATGGAGGGTCTAAATTGATTCATTTATGAAAGTTTAAGAGTTTAATTATTAGAATTATAAGTTTGCACACGTGTGAACTAATGTTTTTCAAATGGAATCTATTGGAGGGTGTAAATTAATACACTTATAAAAGTTTAGGGTTTAAATTGATACAATTATTAGTTTAGGATTTTAATTGATACAACCCCCAAAGTTTAGGGGTATAATTGATTTTTGCCCATGAAATTATTATTTTTTCCAAAAGCTCTAAAATCAAAGTTTATGAGTCCTGTATTTCTATAGGATGACTACGAAACCTGGGAAGATGACATGGCTGATGAAGTTTCTTCCAAGGAGGTACTTTCTTACCAGGACTATATCTATATCTTTTTCTCTGAGCAATATATTTATTTGAAATATGTCGAGTAAAGAAGTAGAATAAAGAATTCTACCTCCCAAAAGAAAATTTATGGTAACTTAAACAGCCAGATATTACATTTTTTTTTCAACAAATGTGGGTATTTAGACTAGCTTTATGCATATTTTGACTATTCATATAGGAATACTATTGATTTACAACATTAGAGTATGGAAACTCTTCTTCAACGTAAGTTTAGTAATCTTAATCTCTCCCCTCTCCCCGTCGGTTTGTGTGTTATGCTTCAATGGAGAGGAAAGCGGGGATCATCTCTTTCTGAGATGTAACTTTGCTATAAAAGGGTGGGAGAAGATTATGAAGGCGTTGTTGGATTGATTGTTGGAAGCTTTGAATGGTTGGGTTCTTAGAGGTAAATTGAAAATTCTGTGGAAGTGTGTTGTCTGAGCGCTGGTGTGGGAGTTATGGAAAGAAAGAAACTGGCATATTTTTGAAGATAAGTGGCTTTATTTTGAGTCTTTTTGTAGTAGCGCTCAAATTACTTCCTCTTTGTGGAGTCTTGGACACAAGAATTTTTTTTTTTTGTAATTACAGCCTAGATCAAATCATTCATTGTTGGGAGGCTTTGCTTGTATAGTTGTTTGGTGGGGAGGGGTGCCTCACCCCTCTACTCTTAGGCTATGCCCTCTTTTGTGATTAATTCATCTATGTATCTTCAGAAAAAAAACAAAAGTCTGGAAAATCATAAGAACAATACATATATATTTTCAGTATATGGTCCTCAAGACTTGAATCATGACTTAAATAGCATCTTAGTGCAACTTGGATGCTTCTTTACCCTTTTTTTTGGATAAAAAGCAATTTCATTGATAATACAAGAGACTACAAAAAAGACTAAACAAGTTACAAAAAAAAACCCCGAGAGGTAGTTTACAGAAAAGGTTTGATCTAAGATACCAAGAAGAAGAAACAAACAAAATTGCACCTTACAGCAGAATTCTGATAAATGGTCTTCTCTTCATCATTATGATTCCTCTATTGCATTCAAGCCAAACTTCCTAGTGTGCTACACAAAACCTGTTAACTCAAAGCTGCTTCCTCATGTTCTTGAAGCTGTAACCCCACAAAATCCCTAAATGCACCATGAAGGGAAAAATTGATGTCAAGGATGCCCATTGGTATGTTCCATAAAACAATCACTAATATGACCTAATATGACCTTACTTGAACAAGATCTGTTCTATAGGTTGTGCCACCATCAATATGTTGGACCTCTAATTACAAAAGTGTATTCCAAAAAGGGAAAAAAAGGAATTTTAGTTCCAAGTAAGGATTACAATAGGTAGTTTCTAGGTAGTTATTATGTTTAAATTTCAAATAATATTAAGAACAGATAGTTTCTAGGTAGTTATTATATGTTTAAAAGTTTGAAATAGGGAGTTGTAACTCTTTGGGGCAGTTATGTTTGTCTTTCCTATAAATAGCTTTGTGTTTTGCAGATAGGGTGTGTGTTTTTTATGTGGTAGTTAGTTTGTAATGTTGGGAGAGATAGTTAACCCTCTCGAATTGGTCAAGTATCGATAGATTGTAATCTCTAATCTCTAACTTGTTATCTAATAGTAAATAAAAGAGATACCTATCATATTGGTATTAGAGCAATTTCGATCTGAGAAAGGAAAAGAGAATCACCACTTTCTTTCTCTTACATCTCACTCACTACTTCATTATTCATTAACAACCAAAATAGTGTCAATGATCTGGTGACGTGGAACAAAAGCTGATTCTTAAAAGGAAATTATTTTATAGAAGGGTGTTCTGCTTTACTTTGGGTTTTCGGTTGGAGAAGAGATAGAATTTCATTTCGTAAAGGAAATTTGAGGCCCCGTTTGATAACCATTTGGTTTTTGGTTTTTGATTTTTGAAAATTAAGTTTGTTTTCTCCTAATTTCTCTACAATAGTTTTCATTTCCCTGAAGGAAGTATTTGAATTCTTAGCGAAATTCTAAAAACAAAAACAAGTTTTTGAAAACTATTTTTTTTAGTTTTCCAAACATGGCTTGGTTTTTTAAAACATAGGCAAAAAGTATATGACAAAACAAGTAAAACCATAGGTGGGAGTAGTATTTATAGGCTTAATTTTTAAAAACCAAAAACCAAAAACCAAATGATTATCAAACGGGGCCTGAAAGTTTCAGCTTTACTTAAAAAAGGCTATATTTTAGCTTTCCATTGTGCTTCTTTCTATAAACATTTTCCTAAAACTTTATAAAAGGGGATTGATTTAGCCTCTTCTCCAGGATGCTTTTCCTCTTATTGAAACATAAATTATTTTTTTTTATCCACAATTTTTCTTTTTATTTTGAAACTAGGGCAATCTATCAAATGCTTCTTCTTCACCTTTGTTTTTTTGGTGTTAATTTATAAAGTAACACTATTGTTTCATTAATTAAGATAGGCTTCTCAAGCAAGGTCTTATGATGTTATTGCAGAAGAGTATTATGTTGCACGGTTGGAAGCTGCAAAAGCGAAGGAAGAAGGAGACAAGAAAGGCAAGAAATGGCTGGCAACATCAATCGAAAGCTTAAGCAGGAGTTGTTAGCTCAGGGTAATATTTTATTTTCCCCTTGATTCATCTCCTCCAACTTTTTCCCCATCTTAATGAAAGTTGTTAGATAACAAAACAAAAATGTTATATTAATATGTATGTATATATGTTGCCTTGTATTCCATCTTTTATCATTCCGCCCATTTTCTAAGCAGGATTATCAGATGATATGCTGGCTTCTGAATTTGAATATGGAAGAGCTTTTGATAATGCATCAAAGGATGCACCTACGAGTCCCATGCAGCATAGAAATTTTGGGGTCAATCAATCGGGTGATGTTGGAAGTAGTTTGGATTTTCCAGTGAATAGAAATGAATCGACGGTTGATGTAGATGTGCGGGATTGGTCAACCTCCAAGGAGATATCTGTAGATCTTATGTCTTCACAAGAAAAGAATGATTCAGAAGAGCTAGAAGATGTGGAGATTGGTAATTTTTTTTCTGGAAGATGTCGAAACAAATCTACGTAGGAATTACTGAAATTAGACAAGAAAGAAAAGATGAGAGAACTTTCCAGTGGGAAGAATTTGGAAAAATTGGATGGCATATGGAAGAAGGTAATATATATGATGCCTCGAGTCTCATGCTGCCTTTTTGCTTTCTACATCTGAACCTAAAACTTCAATGTGGTGTAGTCTGTAAGGAAAAAGAACAAGTAAAGAATATATACATATATACATATACACACACATATGCATATATATATATATATATATATATATATATAGATAGATAGATATATGCATAAACACACACACATATTTAAAAGTCTGTGCCCGCTTTTGGCCCAAACTTTGGAGACATCAAGTATTTTCCTTATTAAGCTCACCTGAAGATTCGAACTCGCGACTTTTGAATAGGTGTTACTTAGAGACGATAGTCCTTAGCTAATGGGGTCACCCCTCAGGGGCTAATGAGAGAATCTTTGAAGAGAAAAGTGAAGATGTTTGAATTAGAGTAATGAATTAATTTATTTTATTTCTGATAATAGGCTTGAGTGTTGAATGGACATCTTTTCAATTCCTTAAGGTTGTCTTGCGGAATTAGGCAAAGTAATATGCTCTATCCCATTCTCTTCATTTTAGTTCAGGTGTACTTAGTAAGCTAATCCAAGGGTTGGGTCATGTCCTACTTTACCGTCTCTTCACTTTGGAAATCTTGGCATCTCTCTTTCAATCATTCGGTCATTTTTGTGTGTGTTTTCCTGTGCTAGGAGTGAAATGTTTTCATGAGCATAAGAAGATGATGAGAAATTCTCATAAAAAGTAGACAAAATATGGATTTTTTTTGTAAGAGAATTGAAAGTCACAAGAAGTTCAAAGAAACAAACTCCCTCCCAAATTGGGGGGCTTTTGTCTCTCCTCTTTAGATTGCTTTGTTGATCCTTTTTCACTCCCAACAGGAGTTTAACATTTCTGTTCCTTTTTGTTAATCAATAAAATGTTTGTTTCTTATATAAAAAAAAAAAGATGAAAATTACAAGAAAGCCCTCAATTAGGACAAATCCAATTTGTGGAAAATTACACTTTTGGTTCCTGAAGTTTGAACTTGGTTTCTATTTGGTTTCAAAATTTCAAAAGTAACGCTTTAGTTCTTGAGATTTGAAAAATGGTTTTAATAATCCATAGTTAAATTCATTAATGGAAAAAGGATGTGACATTGTTGAGGTGTCAATTTTTAGGGTTCTTGATGTTTCATTATTAAAGTTACCTAGATGTTGATTTTTCATTTTGATAAGTTCATATTTTTATTTAATTTTTAACGAATCAAAACGATGAATGGCTGAATCTCAATGAATCGTGGCTGCAATGCCTTAGTTCATATTTTTATTTATAAATTTATGAAGACTTCAAGTTCTTTAGATTTTGCAAATAGTTTCTGTAGATTTTTTGTTTCTTATGGTACATACACTTGGTTGAAATAATACAGGGGAACCCACTCAAGATTCCCAAGGCTGTTCTTCATCAATTATGTCAGAAAGAAGGATGGGACGCACCAAAATTTAATAAAGTCCACAGAAAAGAAAACAATTTTTTCTATGCTGTCAACGTGTTGCGTAAAGCAAGTGGAATAGGAATTCGTGTCCTATTTTTTCTGGACATTATTTATTCTTAATATAATTTCTTTTACATATCAGAAAAGAAAAGATAAATATATGCTTTGGTTTTTTAACTTTTCTTCAATTTCCATAGTGTTTCCAAATCACCTTACGCTTCCTTAGTTTTGTGTGTGTTGTTCCTATTGCTCTACCTCTTCATTCTCGTCTCCTTTGCATCTCGTATTAGTTTGTGACTTTTTAATTAATTCTCATTTATTAGTCCAAGGTTACACATATACTTAAAATGAAAAGTTACCCCCTCTATGAATATATATGATATTTAAATTAAGTATCTCTCAAGTCAATGAAAAAATAGAGCCCACTCACTTAAATCTTAGACTAAGCACAAAACAATACTTATTTACTCTAGTAATAAAAAACACACTTTAACACATTATTTTCTTTAGTTATGTTTATGTTACTCATTATATTATGAAGCTCTTTTAAATTCGATTTTTCTACATAAATGGCTCATCCACAAATTCTAAAAAGATAAAGAAGAATCAATGAAAGTTTGGACAAAGAAAAAAGGAAAAAAAACGTATAATACCATTTAAATAATTAATCATGTACACTAAAACATCAAGATAAATCTCTATACCAACTTAAAGCATAGGTTTCAAAAATATGAACATAAAATAAAATAAAATTCACAAGAGAGCAAGAGCAATAATTTGTATGTATGCCTAAAATAAGGATTTTTTAGAAAAATAGAGGTGTTTTGAAAACTTATTTCAAAAAACAAGTTGGGGGAGAAACTATTTACAAAATTATGGGCTTTTTTTTTGTCTTTATTGAAATGCGTCTCTTTGAAAGACGCATTTCACACAATATCTCTCCAATATGTGGGCCCCATACGTTTCCTTCCCTCTTTCTCCGTTCAATTGTTTATATAACAATTTTTTATTTTTTTACCCTAATGATTTTCTAATGATGGTTTAAATTATGATTTGCAAATAATTTTTTGTTATGCTCTAATGATTGTTTAAATTATTGTTTTTTTAAATATTAACAAACATTCTACTTTTATAGACTTTCTCCTTTTCTATTCTTTTAATCTATTTTTTAATTATTATTTTTTAAAATATTTCTAAACACCCCTACTTTTATACGCTATAAATTAGATATGGTTATAAATTGTAATCATGAAGGGATTTGGATTTTTTTTAATCCAAATTGAATAAAAGACTTCCGTTTTTTTAATTTTTAAACCATTGCTCTGCTCTCCTCTCTCATAAATCATAACCATATTGAAAAAATCATCATAATATTTTCTCCCATTTTTTATATTTGTGAATTGAGAGAATTATGGTAAATAAATTACAGAATGGTAATTTTAATGACTTTGTCAACCATTAGTATATCAATATTTTAATAGGTCAATTTTCTATAGCAATGAGTAATTGCAGATTGAGTAAGTTACTATATACTAAGCTTTATAGAATGAGTATGTTCTAAATTTTAGATGTGAGTATTAGGACTTATTTCATAAAATTTAAACATGTAATACTTTAAACTCAATTAATAAAGTTTTTTTTGATATTATACTATCATTTTGTATTAATTCCAATATTTTTATGACAATAAAGACTTAATAGAAAATTTTTCAATACATTAGAGATGAAATTAAAAATATTAATAGATAAGCGAAAAAATTTAAAACTATAATTAGTTATAAGAAACAAATGAGTAGAAAAACATATATAGGAAAAAAAAGAGAGTAACGAATGGGAGGAAAGAAAATCGGGAATCTGTTTAAAAATAAGAGTAACCAAATGGGAGTAAAGAAAATTGGGGGATCTGTTTTACCAAAATTTGTTGAATAAAATTTGTTTAAGAAATCGAATAAGGAAGAGAAAATTGGGCGAGTTATGAAAGAGGGTTGCGTATGTTGAAGAAATGCATCCTACTACACTTCCATCACTTCAACACACGCCATCTGAAGCCGTCTAAATTCAAAATTTTCACGCTATTTGAATTCAAATTTCCATGTGGAATGCGTCTTTCAAAGAGACGCATTCCAATAAGGACAAAAAAAACACCCTACTTTTATAAATAGTTTCTCCTGCAGCTCGTTTTTGGAAATAAGTTTTCAAAATACTCATATTCTCTTAAAAAGTCCCTAAAATAAAAAGATTCTCATGAGTACATATTCTTTTAACCCATAACTTAAGTTAGTTTAGATGTTGAGATATATAAATGAGGTATAGAATCATGCAAAGACTTTGACCTTTCTCTCATTAGTTGATTTCTATGGTTTGCATCCATCCCTATAATTATTAAAAAGCAATCAGTCTCTCTTTTCAATAACTCAAAAAATAAAATAAAATAGAATTATACCTGTCATTGTACTATTCAGATAATTATTATTGTTTTTCAATTTGTGAAAGAAATTATATTTTTTGTCAAACGTTCATCTATTTTGTCATTCAAAAATGTTATTCTTTAATTTGTTTGTTCTAAAATTATTATCTTTTCTAAAACAAATTATTATGTAGAAAAAAAAAATTATTATTGAATGGGCTTCTTGGTCATCCTACAATTCAAATCAATTCATTGAAAGACATTC
Organism: Trichosanthes truncata; assembly: GCA_033996785.1. Lineage (NCBI taxonomy): Eukaryota > Viridiplantae > Streptophyta > Magnoliopsida > Cucurbitales > Cucurbitaceae > Trichosanthes > Trichosanthes truncata. The sequence continues at coordinate 82,988,389 of JAWPNB010000003.1, forward strand.
ACTGTTACATGAAATTTGAACCACATTGCAATGACTTGAAATTCACACAAATATATATATTATATAAGAACTAAATTAGAATTTTAATTGGTCTTCATTTATAATTTTCAAGTATGAAAACTTTTCTAGTGTTATTAATTTTTGGTTGATTTTTATATTCAAACTTGTAAGTTGGGCTAGATGGTGACAAGTTGAAATTAATTGAGTGAACCACGACATATTCATATGTAAAAATTTATATAGTAATTAATTTCATCCATTTACCTTCTTAAAAAAAAGATCATCTCTTTTTTTTTCCCAAAGTTTGTAAGATATTTCATTATTGTTTAATTTACCTTCTTAAAGATTTGATTTCTTATCATATTTGTTGAACTAAAAGAAAAAGATATTTCATTATCTAAAAACTATCCCTATCATGATAAAATATGTCGAAGAAAATATATGTGAAAAGAAATAAATATGTACATGTAAGAGGAAATTAAATCATTTTTTTGTTTGAATGATAATTTCATGTCACCATTTTTAAATGATCTAGTTTAAAAAGTAACATACTTTCCAATTTGTTTGTACATGGATACACATTATCGTATTCAAATAAAAACAAAAGAAAATTAAAATACAATTTCTCCATACATTTACAATTATGATGATAATTTTATAAAAGTATAGCAACTTACGTCTAACCAACTTAAATATAGCTCAATTGATCAAGACACGTACATATATCTTCAACTAAAATATTAGAAATTTCAATCACCTACAAGTTATTGAACTAAAAAAAAAAACTATGAAAATGAAAAAAAAAAAAAAAAAAAAACAGAAAATTGAGTACAAAATAAATGATATCAAATTAGTTTAAATAATTGACCTTGTGCGCTAATATACTAAAATATCTCTAATATAAAATTAAAGATGTTCTAATCCTTGATTAAATTGAAAAATACTCTCTTTAGCCAAATTAATTAATATTTCAAAGACAATAATAATAGAATTAATATGAACATAAAATAAAATAAATTCACAAAAGGGCCCAAATCAATATTTCGAGTATAAAAATTTAAGGTGTAAGGATATGGATTCTTATGAGTTATGACAACTTTTGTAACCATGACTTAAGTTATTAGTTAATTTAGATAGTGACATCTAAATGAGGTTTAGAAGTAGAAGATACGCAAAGACTTAGTTTTTTTGTCTCCTTATATGGGGTCTCTATAGATATGCATTCACTTGATATAATAATTTTCATTAAAGTTTTGCCCCTATATATATATATATATATATATATAAGCTCCTCTAATTACTATATGATCATTTCTCGGTCAAACCATTTCTTTAAAAACATCACACGATTTATTACGTGAAATTTAAGTTGCATTAAAATAACTTGAAATTTATACAATATATTTGAGAACTAAATTAAAAATTTAACATGTCTTCATCTATAGATTTCAAGTAGGACACGGTTGTAAGAAAGAAAGAAATCAAATTATGTGATGAGACTTTTTCTAGTGTTTTTAAGTTATCATTATTTTTTTTATATTCAATCACTAAAATTGGACTAGATAATGTCATATATGGATGAAATTAAGTGAAACACAAGATTTATGTCCTAGGTTTATCTTTGTATAAATTCTTTTTCTAATAGTTAAAGGTTCATTAGATATTTCATAGGAAATACTTCACTGCATTATCAAAATCAAGTCTTCATTCATGCTAAAACATTCCAAAGAAAATATGTGAAAAGAAACAAATACGTACATGAAAAGAAAATTAAATCATTTTCCTTTTGAATTATCCTTTCATATCACCACTTTTTTAAATGCACGGATTGAATACCAAATTCTTCAAAAATAATCTAAATATACAATTTTTGTGACGATAACTTTTTGGTAAGCCAAAGCTAGTATCCAATTTTGTAGAATGAAGGCATTAAAAAAATAAATGTTAGAAATATATATTTGCATCTATTCGAATAATATCTTTAGTCTTGAAAATAATATATATATATATATATATATATATATTGGTCAACCTAAGCATAGCTCAACTAATTAAGGCATCATAAAGTCAACGAAAAGGTCGAAGGTTTGAACTTCCATCCTTATTGAGCTCAAAAAAAAAAACTTTTGATTTTGAAAAAAAAAATAATGGATAAAATAAGAATAGTATTGAAAACAAAGGTTAAAATGAAAAGATAAAATTACTTCTCCGTATATAATATATTAACTATTGTGAATATGGCATATGTAAATGCCCATTCCACATGCCCATTTGATATCCATGCCAAGTGGCATTTTCTCCATTGCCAAAGTGTCTCCTATGTGTCCAACAAAGGCCATAGATTAGTGTCCAAATGTACCACATCATGCTCTCCCAATTTAGCTATAAATAGTGGTTTTTGGTGAATGAATATGTGAGACACATTTTTGGAAAAGAAACCAATCCTCTCCAATCTTTTCCACTTTCTCTATTTTCATTTGCCATAAATTTCCATTTTCTTTTGTTTATATTATATATATATATACTCTTTTATATTTCAACTTTTGTATTATTATTATTATTATTATTATTATTATTATTATTATTATTATATGATTTGGTAAAGTTTTGGTGCCCGGTTTCGCCTCTCAATTTTACAACACGTTATCAGCACGAATCTCTGTCATTTTTCCCACTAAAGGTAAGTCTTATAGGTAAGCCATTTTTACGCATTTGGTTTATGTTAAATTTCTAATATAAATATATATTATTATTTTGATAGTGTTATTATGGCAAACCTTACAAAGCTAGAATTTGCGGCCCTGGATATTAATGGAAATAACTACTTGTCATGGATCCTTGACGCTGAGGTCCATTTAGATTCTATGAATCTTGGAGAAACAATTAAAGAAGGAAATGATGCATCAAATCAAGAAAAAGCAAAAGCCCTGATCTTCCTTCGCCATCATCTTCACGAGGGATTAAAAATGGAGTATCTTACAATAAAAAATCCCTACGTTCTATGGCAAGGTTTGAAAGAAAGGTACGATCATCAAAAAACAGTTATTCTTCCAAAAGCTCGTTATGATTAGATGCATCTAAGGTTGCAGGACTTTAAATCAGTAAGTGAGTATAATTCCGCACTCTTCAGAATTAGTTCAAAATTAAAATTATGCGGAGAAAAGATTATTGATGTTGATATGTTAGAGAAGACATTTTCCACTTTTCATGTCTCGAATATGCTCCTGCAGCAGCAATATCGAGAGAAGGGTTTTGCAAAATATTCTGAACTTATCTCATGTCTTCTCGTTGCTGAACAAAATAACGAGTTATTGATGAAAAATCACGAATCCCGACCAACTGGAGCAACACCATTCCCTGAAGTGAATGTTGTGAATTTTAATAACCGTGGTCGAGGTCGTGGTCGTGGTCGAGGTCGGGACCGCGGTAGAGGAAGAAATACCTATTTTCGTGGTGGGCATTATAATTTTAAGAAACCCACACGAAGTGATGATCATAAAGGAAAGGCTACACAAGATAGAAGTTCGAAAGGTGATGAACATAAATGTTTCCGGTGCGGAATGATTGGGCACTGGTCACGTACCTGTCGTACGTCAAAACACCTTGTTGATCTCTATCAAGCTTCCTTGAAGGAAAAAGGAAAAGGAAAGAATGTGGAGGTAAATCTTGCCATTCAAGAAGATGATGTGTTTGACCCCTCCAATATGATGTATCTTGATGTAGCTGATTATTTTGAATCTCCTGGAGAGAGAATTGATGCAATCAAACAAGTAGAGGATGATTTGTATGAAAATATATAATTAAGTACTGTTTAGTATGTTTTTGTTGTTGTTTTGTTTGTATATATATTTAAGACTCTTTGTAATCGTTTTTTTTTCTTTTCAATGAAGAAATATGAACAATTTCAATATGTTGAGTAACTCGAACATGAGCAATGAAGATTTATGTCTGGCAGACTGTGCAACTACGCACACGATACTCATAAATAGAAAATATTTTCCTAGATTGACAATGCTGGAAGCAAAAGTCAATACTATATCAGGTTCTGCAAATCTGATTGAAGGTTTTGGAGAAGCAAATTTTATTTTGCCTAGAGGAACAAGATTTACAATTAATAATGCTCTGTTCTCTAGCAAATCGAAAAGAAACTTATTAAGTTTTAAAGATATACGTGAAAATAATTATCATGTTGAAACTGATTGTAAAAATAATATAGAGTGTCTCTATATAACATCTATTGTTTCACATGAAAAACGTATATTAGAAACACTGCCTGCTTTTTCTTCTGGATTATACTATACTCATATACGAGTAATCGAAAGTTATGCAATAATGAACCCGAAGTTCATGAATCCAGAAATATTCAGTGTTTGGCATGATCGATTGGGTCATCCAGGGTCAATAATGATGAGAAAAATTATTGAGAATTCACCTGGACATCCTTTAAAGAGCCAGAAGATTCTTCAATCCAATGAGTTGTCATGTGATGCTTGTTCTCAAGGGAAATTAATTATTAGACCATCACCAGCTAAAGTGGGGATTGAATCACCTGCATTTTTAGAGCGAATTCAAGGTGATATTTGTGGACCTATTAACCCACCAAGTGGTCCATTTAGATATTTTATGGTATTAATTGACGCATCCAGCAGATGGTCACATGTATGCTTATTATCAAGTCGAAATCTTGCATTTGCAAGATTACTTGCTCAAATAATTAAGTTAAAAGCACAATTTCCTGATAATACAATTAAAACTATTCGGCTTAATAATGCTGGTGAATTTACATCCCAAACTTTTAAAAATTATTGTATGTCAATTGGGATAAGTGTTGAACATCCTGTAGCTCACGTTCATACACAAAATGGTCTAGCATAATCATTTATAAAACGTCTGCAACTAATTGCAAGACCATTGCTTATGAGAGCTAAACTTCCTACATCGGTATGGGGTCATGCTATTTTGCATGCTGCATCACTGGCACGTATTAGACCAGTAGCTTATAATAAATACTCCCCAATGCAATTAGCTTATGGCCAGCAGCCAAATATTTCCCATCTAAGAATTTTTGGATGTGCAGTATATGTACCGATTGCTCCACCACGACGTACTAAGATGGGTCCTCAAAGGAGGTTAGGAATATATGTTGGTTTTGATTCCCCATCAATTATTAAATATCTTGAACCCCTGACGGGTGATGTATTTACTGCACGATTTGCTGATTGTCATTTTAATGAGACAAATTTTCCAACATTAGGGGGAGGAATTAAGAAGTTGGAAAAAGAAATTACATGGAATGCATCATTATTATCTCATTTAGATTCTCGTAGAGATCAATGTGAACTTGAAGTTCAAAAGATAATTCATTTGCAAAATATAGCAAATCAACTACCAGATGCATTCACAGATACTAAAAGTGTGACTAAATCATATATACCAGCTGCAAATGCTCCATCAAAAATTGATATCCTAAAGGAACAAGTTGTCAATAATGAGTCTGGAGCACGCCAGAAGCGTGGTAGACCAATAGGTTCTAAAGATAAAAATCCTCGAAAAAGAAAAGTAGTTGAGAATCAAAATGATTCAATAAAAGGTATGGATGTTCCAGAAGAAATCCAGAATACAACTACTCAAAAGAGTATTGGTGAAAATCAAACGCTTGAGGATAATAATGAAATTTCTATAAACTATGTTACAACAGGAAAGAGATGGAACCGAAATGATATCATTATTGACAACATTTTTTCCTATAATGTTGCTCACGATATTATTCATGAAAGTGATGATTTTGACCCAAAATCTATCAAAGAATGTCAACGTAGAAAGGATTGGCCGAAGTGGAAAGAAGCAATCCAAGCAGAGTTGAACTCACTTTCAAAACGTGAGGTTTTTGGACCAGTAGTCCCAACACCGGAAAACGTCAAACCTGTGGGATATAAATGGGTATTTGTAAAGAAAAGAAATGAAAAGAATGAAGTCACAAGATATAAAGCGAGACTTGTTGCACAAGGATTCTTGCAAAGGCCTGGTATTGATTATGAGAAGACATATTCTCCTGTGGTGGATACAATAACGCTAAGATATTTGATTGGTCTGACTGTATATGAAAAGCTTGATATGCATCTAATGGATGTAGTCACGGCGTATTTATATGGATCTCTGGATAATGACATTTATATGAAAATCCCGGAAGGATTTAAAATACCAGAAACATATGAATTAAGTTCTCGGGAATTGTATTCAATAAAGTTATAGAGATCATTATATGGATTAAAACAATCAGGACGAATGTGGTATAATCGCCTGAGTGAATATCTGTTGAAAGAAGGATACCAAAATAGTCCAATATGTCCGTGCGTTTTTATAAAAAAATCTCAGTCAAGATTTGTTATTATAACTGTATATGTTGATGACTTAAATATAATTGGAACTCCTGAAGAGTTAGCCAAGGCAATAGAATATCTTAAGAAAGAATTCGAGATGAAAGATCTTGGAAAAACAAAATTTTGCCTTGGTTTGCAAATTGAACATTTAGCATATGGGATATTTGTTCATCAATCAACTTATACAGAGAAAATCTTAAAAAGATTCTATATGGATAAAGCACATCCATTGAACATTCCAATGGAAGTTCGTTCACTGGATGTAAAGAAAGATATATTTCGACCTCGAGATGACAGTGAAGAACTACTTGGTCCTGAAGTACCATATCTTAGTGCAATTGGTGCACTTATGTATTTGGCTAATAACACAAGACCAGATATTGCATTTTCAGTAAATTTATTAGCTAGATATAGTTCATGTCCTACAAAAAGACATTGGAAAGTGAGTTAAGCATGTACTCCGATATCTTTGAGGGACAATTGATATGGGTTTATTTTATTCTAACAAATCAAAGTATGATCTAGTTGGTTATGCAGATTCTGGTTATCTATCTGATCCACACAAAGCTAGATCTCAGACAGGTTATCTATTCACATGTGGAGGAACTGCTATATCGTGGCGATCAGTGAAACAGACTATAACGGCCACTTCTTCAAATCATGCTGAAATCCTCGCTATTCATGAAGCAAGTCAAGAATGTGTATGGCTAAGATCGATGACACAACACATTCATGAGACATGTGGCTTGTCTTCAAGTAAACCTCTTCCAACGATGTTATACGAAGACAACACAGCATGTATAGCTCAAATCAAGGGAGGATATATCAAAGGAGATAGAACAAAGCATATCTCACCAAAGCTCTTCTATACTCATGATCTTGAAGAAAATGGCGATATCACTGTACAACAAATTTGTTCAAAAGATAACCTGGCTGACTTATTTACAAAGGCATTACCAACTGCAACCTTCGATAAATTAGTATATAGCATTGGAATGCGGCGACTCAAAGACTTTAAGTGATGTCTCCATGAGGGAGAGTGAATATATTATAGTAAACTATATAAAATATGTACTCTTTTTCCTTCACTAGGGTTTTTCTTCCCATTGGGTTTTTCCCTAGTAAGGTTTTAACGAGGCATATTTTATATAAATGGGCATTTAAGGGGGAGTATTGTGAATATGGCATATGTAAATGCCCATTCCACATGCTCATTTGATATCCATGCCAAGTGGCATTTTCTCCATTGCCAAAGTGTCTCCTATGTGTCCAACAAAGGCCATAGATTAGTGTCCAAATGTACCACATCATGCTCTCCCAATTTAGCTATAAATAGTGGTTTTTGGTGAATGAATATGTGAGACACATTTTTGGAAAAGAAACCAATCCTCTCCAATCTTTTCCACTTTCTCTATTTTCATTTGCCATAAATTTCCATTTTCTTTTGTTTATATTATATATATATATACTCTTTTATATTTCAACTTTTGTATTATTATTATTATTATTATTATTATTATTATATGATTTGGTAAAGTTTTGGTGCCCGGTTTCGCCTCTCAATTTTACAACATTAACATAGATGATTTACTTGTAAACAATTTTAAAGAAATTGAAATTCGATAAATCGTAACTGTCCTTCACATTTTGATTTTAGAACGAAATGATTCAAAAGAAAGGATGGAAATTCTGTGGTGGAAGGAATTTTTTTCCCTAATGATTTTTCTTTTTTTATTTATTTTTTTTTCAAATATTGCTTTGACAAATTGGTTTCATTTCCTGAAATTTATTGGTTAAAAAATATTTTTTAGTCTGAAAATAATCCCTAAGTTTTTGTTTGTAACGATTTAGTCAATGTACTTTCAAATTTTTTAATAATTGAGTCCCTATCATAAAAAATGTTACCGAGATTTAATGTGGTTTCTTATATATCTAGATTGATAAATTGATAAGAGACCAAATGTGTTTATAAACTACAAATACAGAATTATACTAGAAAAACTGTGAAGACTATATCATTACATAATAAAAATCAACACTTAATTTTGATGAGATTTTTCACGGTAGTGACTAATTAACTGTTGCAAATTTTAAATTAAGAAACTAAATTGTTAAATACTAAAGTTTAAGGACTAAATTATTACAAATTGGAAAGTACATAACTAAATTATTACAAAAAAAAAAAGTTCAAAGACTAACTTGTTACTTCAATGAAAGTACAAGAACCAAAAATGTTTTTTAAATGAAATTTATTTTATGCAAAATTACAAATTCAGTCCATAAATTTTTATGGTATTGTCTTTTCATTTAATCCCTAAATTTTGTTTTAGTTACATATTTTTTAATATATTAATAAACAACTAACACCATGATTGAAATAACTACCAATAATAATTTGATACAACATAACAAAGAGAAGCAAACCTAAACAAAATTCAATTGGTTAAGACATTATAAACTTAACCAAAATGTCAAAAATTTCAATCCCACCCCTCGTGTATCCTTCAACTATATATACATACATATACTTGAGAGTAAAATTAAAAAATTAAAAAAAAAAAAAGGGATGAACGGGGAGCAAAATAAGTTTTAGATGAAAGTTCAAACAGATAGACTAAAATGAAAAAATATATACAGAGGGAGGAATACCACTTGCAAAGTAAATAATTGAAGAAACATAAATTAATTCGTTTAAATACTTAATATTGTAAGCTATTTTATCATCTCTAAAAAAAAATTAGATTTTTATTTTATTGAGAGTATAGCATTTTAATTTTGAGCTATTTTGAAATTGGAAAATTAAAAAATATTCTAACTCTGGATAAATGAAAAATACTTTCTCTAAGTCAAATTATTAATATTTCAATTCACATTTTTTTTATACTTCTTATTTAAAAGATAAAAACAATACAATTAATATGAACATAAAATATAATAAATTTATAAGATTGATTCTTTTACGACTTTTCTAACCAAGTTTTACGTGAACTTAGATCGTGAGATATATACAAAGTGTGTAAAAAGGGAAAAAAAAATCAACACATCTCTTGGCCATAGTTTTTAATTAGGATACAATAATATTAGAAAGAAGTCAATGATTTTTTTAGATGGTGACGTGTGGATGAAGTAGTTTGGTTTTGGTTAAAATACTATTTTTGTAAAGACCCGAACCTACTACGACACACTAAAGGGAAGCACGACCTAGTTACCTCGCTCATGCCTGAAATTTCGACAACATGACGGTGTAACTAGGAGAAACCAAAATTTTACAACAACCTGATACGAATGAAAGACACTTCTATACCTCAGATAAAACGCTCAGCATCCAACAAACTACAACAAGTATGCTGAGCTTCAACATCAAACACAGAGTTCAAAGAAACTCTAGACAAGTACACGATAACTAAAGAATATTTAGATTTTACAACCAGCACACTACAATTCAAGGGACAATTACAAAACTAAGAGTAACCAATCAAGGAAAGGAAAACTAGGGGAATCTCCATAGTCTCGTCAAGTCGTCGCCTGCGTCATCCACCCCGAACATGTGCACAATCTGCAAAACAAACAAAGTAGCAAGGATGAGTATAAATATACTCAGTAAGTAGCCCACTTAGGGGTCCAATGTTTAAAGAAACCATTTAACCTTCCACAACGTTCACTACTAACCAAACCTATATTCGTGTCATACCTGTGAGTCCTGTAACATAGAACCCAACCCTGTGAAGGTCTATAACCCTCACACTCATCTCAACAAATAAATCACCCCTAGGTTAGCACACAGGCGCTAGGGAACGTATCCCTGCGCTCAACATACTGGAGAATCATCTCTCAGCTAGCACACGGCAATAGGGAACGCATCCCTATGCTCAACACAATGGGGACTCACCCCTAAGCTAGCTCACAGGCGCTAGGGAACGCATTCCCTACGCTCAACATAAATCTCTGGGGTCCTCGCCCCTATGCTAGCACCCACGGCAATAAGGATCGCAACCCTTATGCTCGTCACAAATCTCTGGGGACAACGCCTCTATGCTAGCCTCATCAACACTCTAGGGGAATCGCCCCCTAACTCATTACTCTGGGGATAACGCCCCTTTTGCTAGCATCATCAACACAAATGTTGTCCTGGCACGTACATCTGCTTCTTAATCTCAATTCATCAACCATCCAACTATCGCTCACACACTCTACCTGAGTCCATCCCGGTAAGGCATTGTCTCGAGCACTACCAACGAGCTATGTAACTTAGGTTGACTAAGGCCGTGAAAGCAAATAACTCTCACGCCTACATACAATAGAACATCACCCCTCTATGCTAGCATACAGGCAATAAGGGACGCATCCCTTATGCTCAACATAATTGGGGAATCACCCCTAAGCTAGCACCACAGGCCATAAGGATCGCAATCCTTACGCTCAACACAGTGGGGAATCACACATAAGCTAGCACATAGGCGCTAAGGATCACGATCCTTACGCTCAACATAATTGGGGAATCACCCCTAAGCTAGCACCACAATGAAGGAACACAATCACTCACTCTCATCACATCTAGTCAACCTAGAGTTACAGACTCGCCCAGGAGAGACATAAGATCAGGTGGCTCTTATTTTATCAAGCTCCTTGCATTTTCGCACTACTTTTGGAATCTCGAGGGTAATTTACCATACCAAAATCATTTGTTATATCCGAACCACATTCACAACCTGGCCGTAGTTCACAAGCACATACTTGTGCTAGCGGCACATAGCCCTCCATCCCTTTTAATTCAGAATTCAATTCCATAACCACTCTGGAAATCAGGATGACCAGTAACCCTCTACTCACATTCGAACTCATCCAAAACTCGTTAAATCAGCCCAAACATAAGGCCATTCTGAACACATAAAATACGGTCCTCGACCCTGAGTATGGCATAACTTTAGGGTGCTCTACTTCAGCCCCTAACTCAAACTGAACCCAAAAGCATTGAACCCAATCAACCAATCAATCTAAAATTCAAGTTTCCTGCACTCCACATCTAACCAAACATCTCAGAAGTCCAAACGATTATAATTGTTTAGTTTAACACAACTATCCACACATTTATACTTACAAGGGTAAGCTATAATCAAATTCATTTATAACCCCCGGCACATTTTCATTCATTCACTTGTAACTTTGAATCCCTTAACTAGAGTAGCAGTAAGTTTCAGACAATATTAAGCCCCGCACGATAATCCTTAAATTGATTTAACCAACTACGACATCGCGCACATACTCATAATTTAGGCAAGAATGACTATTCATAAATCACCACATTCAAATCCAAACTTGTCCAATTACAACCTCGAACAATTTCTTAAAGAGGTTCATATGCTAACATACTAAACTTGAAACTTTAAGCCACTAATTCCTTTATGACCACAACTTAGGCCGTTTTAGCTCAAGATTACTTCTAAACATAACCACTAACCTTTTCATATCTCATAACCACCGCTTTCAAGCATGCTTTCAAAATTAACAAACTATCAAACATACATTTCAATTAAAAAGGAATTTAAATGGCTTAAATCCAAATGACTACTTACCTAAGTCGAATAAATAATTTACGAGTTTGATTCTTGCCCAAACTTAGAGGTCCAAAGCTTGCTGAAAATTTAAATATTTGTCTCCAATTCCGTAGTTTGATTCTCAATTCAATATCCTGAAATTTAAGTCCATTCGTTAACGATCGATCCAATTAAAGTCCTTAAGTAAATTCAATTGAGTAACAAAATTACCCAAATCGAAACACGATCGTAACGGGGACTGTTCGGGCTCGAAAATTGGAATCGGAGACGGCGGCGAATGAGGCGGCGGACGGCGGCGCGTGGGACTTCTGATCGGAGCGTGAGAGCGCGTGAGGGCCGGATTTCGTGCGAGGCTCGCGGATCTGGGTTTTCCGGCAACTGGGGTTGGTTCACGAGCTGCAGAACCGTCGAGGAGGCGCTCGCCCGGCGGCTAGACGCTGGGCGGACGCGAGCTGCACCGGCTGCCGGCGGCACGAGGAAGACAAAGAAGAAGAAGAAATCGCAGCGGTGGACGGAAGCCAGGCGGTTCGCGTGTTATGCAGTTCGACGAGAGAGAGAGAGAGAGCTTCCGGTGAGAGGGGAAGAAGTCGAGCAGAGAGAAGAAGAAGAAGGAGAAGGCTGTCGGTGAGGGAGCTTCCGGCGGCGAGCTGGACGAAAACGCCAGTGGCGTGCGGCTGGGCAGAAACGAGAGAGAGAGAGAGAAAAAAGCTATCGGGAGGAAGAAGAAGGGAAAGAAAGAAAAAGAAAAAATAAATAAATAAAATAAAATAATAAAAATAAAAAAAATAAAAAAAATAGTGGATAAGGATGGAGGATTTGTTTTAAAAAAAAATTTAACTTCCAATTTTGCCCTTCTTCTCTTCTCTAAACCTCAATTTAATCCTAAAAATTAATTTTAAATAATCCAACAATAAGGATTAAAACTTCCCAAACATACCGGCCGTTACAATTTTGGTCCCTGTACTTTGGGCTTTGTTCCATTTTGGTTCATGTACTTTCAAATGTTCAATTTTAGTCTTTGTATTTTCAATAAAGCTTAAAATTGGTCCCTATGACAAGTTTGACGTTAATTTTTATCAAAATTGGTTAAATAATAATAATAATTTTAATACAAGAAAAGACACCATATGAATATACTTCCAAAATTTATAGAGAAAAAGCTAATAGAGACCAACTTTTTTTAAGAAAAATTAACCATAAACTAATAGTAGGGACCAATTTTAAGTTTTATTGAAAGTACATGGACTAAAATTGGACATTTGAAAGTATAGAGACTAAAATGGAACAAAGCTCAAAATACAGGGACCAAAATGGTATTTTAACCTTTTGTTTTTAATTTGTTTTATTTTTTGTTGATAAGATTGCCCTATTGATATTTTCTTTGTACAGTTTTTTTTTTTACCTAACAAAACTAATTTTGAAATCTTAGGTTAAAATTTAAAGAAAACTTTGAATCTTGAAAATTAGTTTTTTTTAATAGTTTGGTTAGGACTTTAAAAAAAGAATCAAGAAGTTGATTAAATAAACTAGCTTTAAAAAAAAAAGATAATTAAAACTAAAAGATATTATGAAATCTGCATTGACTCCAAGAAAGTATAAATATTTCTTTATATATTGAAAATAATTAATTAATCCTAAGTTAGATTTAGATTTTTTTTTACTACAACAACATGTGGTGGTAGATTTCAAACCTCTTGATTGACGATATATACTTCAATCAATTAACCTATACTCAAATTGAAACTTTGACTTTTTTTTTTAAGTCGTAATCTTTAGTTAGATTAAAAAAAAAATTTAAAAAGTTAAAATATCGAGAGAGATAACATTAGTTTGGGTATTTTACACAATGTTGACAATAAGATTAGAATATATATATTTATAATAAAATAAATCAAATGTTACAACCAATTATTTCAAAGGAAAAATTGCAAAAAAAAAAAAAACCTTGATCAGCTATAAGGGTTGTTACATTTGCATCCTTAAATTTCCAATTTGATCAACCAACTCTCTCTCTAAACTTACTAAATTGTTCTAATTATATACTTCCAAATTAAAGATTGCAAAATCCACAAACCACCCAAGAATTATAAATATTATTTCTATCAAACCCTCAAACTATAAGATTTTTAAAATTAAACCCAAATTCTTTACTTTAATGAAAATTGGGCAAAGGAAAAGGAAAGAAAACATAATATCATTTAAATAATTAATTTTGTACACTAATACACATCAAGACATATTTATACCAACCTAAGCATAGGTTTCAATCATATGAACATAAAATAAAATAAATTCACAAGAGAGAGCAAGAAAAATATAACTTGTATGTGTATGCATAAAAAAAAGATTCTCATGACATATTCTTTTAACCCATAACTTAAAGTTAGTTTAGTTTTTTTTTTTAAAAAAAAAGAGAACTTAAGTTAGTTTAGATGGTGAGATATATAAATGAGGTATAGAATCATGCAAAGACTTAATTTGACCTTTCTCTCATTAGTTGATTTCTATGGGCTTGCATCCATCACTATAATTATTAAAATCAATTAGTGTCTTTGCAAGACCTCAAAAAAATAATAATAATAAAATAAAATTATACCTGCCATGATACTATTCATTACTCAGATAATTATTATTGTTTTTCAATTTGTTAAAGAAATTATATTTTTCGTCAAAATTTTCATATATTTTATCATTCAAAAATGTTATTCTTTAATTTGTTTGTCCTAAACTTATTATCTTTTCTTAAAAAAAATCATTATATGTAGAAAAACAAACCATTATTGAATGGGCTTCTTAGTCATCTATCTATTTACATTCAAATCAATTCATTGAAAGACATTCACATGACTCTTACATGAAATTTGTACCACATTGCAATAACTTGAAATTCACACAAATATATATATATATATATATATATATATATATATATATATATATATATATATATATATATATATATATATATATATGAGAACTAAATTACAATTTTAATTGGTCTTCATTTATAATTATCAAGTAGGACCCAATATGTAAGGAAGAAATCAAACCATGTGAGAACTTTTCTAGTGTTTTTAATTTTTGGTTGATTTTTATATTTGAACTTGTAAGTTGGGCTAGATGGTGACAAGTTGAAATTAATTGAGTCAACCACGACATATTCATATGTGAGAACTTGTATAGAAATTAATTTCATCCATTTACCTTCTTAAAAAAAGATCATCTCTTTTTTTTTTTTCTAAAAGTTTGTAAGATATTTCATTATTGCTAATTTGAATACAACTTGCCTTCTTTAAGGTTGAAGATTTGATTTTCCACCATATTTGTTGAACTAAAATGAAAAAAAAGATATTTCATTATCTAAAAATTGTCCTTGTTCATGATAAAATATGTGGAAGAAAATATATGTGAAAATAAACAAATAGGTACATGTAAAAGGAAATTAAATCATTTTTTGTTTGAATGATAATTTCACGTCATCATATTTATAAATGATCTAATTTAAAAATTAACATACTTTTTAATTTGTTTATGCATGCATACACACGTTATCATATTCAAATAAAAACAAAATACAATTAAAAATACAATTAATCCAAACATTCACAAATTATGATGATAACTTTATCAAAATACAACAACTTATGTCTAGCTATCATAAGCATAAATTAACTGGTTAAGTCATAGACATATATCCTCAAATTAAAAGATCAAAGATTCTAATCCCGTACAAGTTATTGAACTTGAAAAAAAAAAAAACTATGAAATTGGACAAAAACAGAAAAGTGAGTAAAATAAATGAAATCAAATTAGTTTAAATAATTAGCCTCGTGCGCTAATATACTAAGATATCTCTAATATAAAATTAAAAATGTTCTAATCCTTGATTAAATTGAAAAATACTCCTTTAACCAAATGAATTGATATTTTAAAGTCAATAATAATATAATTAACATGAACATAAAATAAAATAAATTCACAAAAGGGACCAAAGAAATATTTGGAGTATAAAAATTTAAGGTGCAAGGAAATGACAACTGAAGTTAGGTAATTTAGATGGCGACATCTAAATGAGGTTTAGAAGTAGAAGGTACGCAAAGACTTTGAGTACTTTTGTCTCATTATATGGGTTTCCATAGATATGCATCCATTTGATATACTTGAAAGACTAATAATTACCATTAAAGTCTTGTCCCTCTATATTTTTTTATAAGCCCCTATAACAATTACTATATGATAAATTTTTCAGTCAAATCAGACATCACATGATTATTACATGAAATTTAAGTTGCATTGCAATAGCTTGACATTCATACCATATATGTGAGAATTAAATTAGAAATTGAATGCATCTTCATCTATAATTTTTAAGTAGAACACGATAGGTAAGAAAGGAAAAAATCAAATTATATGATTAGAATTTTCTAGTTTAAATTATACGTATTTTTTATATTCAAACACAAATGGAGGGATGAAATTAAGTGAAACACAAGATTTATATCCTAGGTTTATCTTTATATAAATTCTTTTTCTAAAAGTTAAAAGTTCATTAGATATTTCATAGGAAATTAGACTTCGTCCTTGCATTTAGCAAAATCAAGTCTTCATTCATGATAAAACATTTCAAATAAAATATGTGAAAAGAAACAAATACGTACGTACATGAAAACAAATTTAAATCATTTCCTTTTGAATCATCCTTTCATGTCGCCGCTTGTTTAAATGAGCGGATTGAATAATCAAATTCTTCAAAAATAATCTAAATATACAAATTTTGTGAACTTTTTGGGAAGCCAAATCTATTATCCAATTTTGGAGAATGAAGGCATTAAAAAAATCAATGTTAGAAATATATTTTAGAATCTATTAGAATAATGTCTTTTAGTCTTAAAAATAAGAATTTTTGTTAAATCACCAATTAACCCAAAAGCTTAAGCTTATAGATTATGGTAATGGAAATCAATATTAATTGGGGAGGACATGACATTATAGGGGTTCAAACTTAGGACCTCCTACTCTAATACCAAGTTAAATTTTAAGCTGATAGGTTATGTAAATTTAATTATATATTCAACACTTTAACACACTCCCCTCACTTGTGAACATTACCAGGGTTCGAACTCAAGACCTTCTACTCTGATACCATGTTAAATCACCAATTAACACAAAAGCTTAAGCTTATAGATTATGGCAAATTTAATTACAGCAACAATCCAACAATTTTTTTTTTTTTTTGGTTGGCCAATCTAAGCACAGTTCAACTAAAAGGTCAAAAATTTGAACTCCCACCAGGGGCAGACCCAAGAAACAAGTTTCAGGGAGGCCGAAAAAAATTGATCATCCTTAAACCATTGCTAACAAGAATAAGTAAGTATACCAAAAATTAAGTTAGAATAATCTTAGCACTATCTTCATCAAATTCATTTCTTAATAGAAAAAAGTTACAATATACTCGAGATAAAACAATATAATTCAAAATGTTAATTATATATTTTTGTATAACTAAAATTATGTTCACCACCTTTCTACCAAATAAAAATTATCTATAACTAAATTTGAACTAAAAATCTTAAACCATTTTCTTTTTAACACAAACATTCAATATAATCAACCAGAAAATCTTCTTTCATTTTACATTTGATTCTAATTATTGATTATACTGTTGATTAATTGCATTGTCTTGCCTTCACTAATATGAAATAGAGAAAAATTAACGTAACATATGAAATAGGAAAAATTTTGTTCCACTAATATGTATTTAAAGACAACACACTAATTATATCAATTATCAAATTAGAAAAAGTCTTGGCGAGAAAAAATTTGACTTTAAATAAAAAATTGATGTGAAGCTGCACCATCCTTATGGGTCTATATATAATTAAATATTTGGTTAAATAAACTCCAAAAAAATACAAATTTAAAAACTCACCAAACATTAATTGCTTAAGCTATTTTTACAATTCCACCATTTTTAAAAAGAAAAAAAAAACTAAAGGAAGGGATACAACTCTGCTCGCAAGTTAAAATTTCACTGCAAGCACATATATAAGCATAAAATTTCCACAGATTTCACTGCATATACATCCGCTCCTGCTCCCACCCTATATATTGTTGAACTAAAAAAAATTGATTTTGATTAAAAATAAAGGATAAAATAAGAATAATATTGAAAATAAAGAATAAAAATGAAAAGATAAAATTTCTCCTGTGTATAGATTAAATTAACATAGATGATTTACTTGCACACAATCTTTGAGAAATTGAAATTCTATAAATCGTAACTGTCCTTCACATTTTGATTTAATTTAGAAGGAAATGATTCAAAAGAAAGGATGGACATTTTGTGGTGGAAGGAATTTTTTTCCTAATGATTTTTCTTTTTCTTTTTAAATATTGCTTTGATGAATTGGTTTCATTTCCAGAAATTTAATGGTTAAAAGATACCTTTTAGTTTGTACTTTCATTGAAGAAATTAATTAATCCCTCAGTTTCACCGTTTGTACAATTCAGTCGTTTCAAATTTTTAACAATTTAGTACTTTTAAGTTTTGTGACGCCTGAGTATAGAACCGGTATAAGAATAAACCGTCACCGCATCAGAATGAGATGAATTCTGAGGCTATGCAAGACATGGTTAAGAAAGGCTTAAAATAATTGATAGTTATAATTATACCAACAAGAAGGTACACCTTCCTTTTGGGTGCCTCAATCATAGGAACTAAAAAATTAAGCGTACTTGGCTTGAAGCAATCCTATGTTGGATAACCTCTTGAAAATTTTTCTAGGAAGCATTTGGTGAGAACAAAGAAGGTTGGTTCAAGTCAAGTAGGTAGCGTGGCCGAGAATAATTTTGGTAGACAATCTGGATTCTGTTTTATGTTTTTGGATTCACTGAGTTCAGTGAATATGCGTTTGACAGATGTGTTTTCAAAAATTGTTTTCAAATTATGTGATCCAAATAGTGAAAATTGGGAAAAATAATTTTTTTATGTTTTCATTGTGTCCCGATTTTGAATTTGAAATTTTAATATGCAAAATTATATTTAAAAAGATAAAAACTTTAATAAATATAGTATTTAATGTTATAAACTCAATTTATTTTAGTTAAACTAAAATATGTATAATATAATATATTATAAATTATATGATACTGTAAAATAATAACTATACAAAATTTATAACAAAAAACATGTTTATAAATTAATTAATAATGGTTTATATTCAACCTAATATTTAGTTTTGCAACTACGACTAGTTTCATGGTCTATAAATATATTATAAAACATATTTTGAACAATTGTTTAAATTGGAATCCAATTTTTAAATCTGCTACCAAACACATATTTGAAACATGAAATACAACTCTATTTTCATTGAATCCCTTATTTTCAAAATTATGTTTTCAGATTACCTACAAACAGCCCAAAGTCTCTTGATTGAATGAACTACCAATAAATGATTTGATACAACATTATATAAGAGCTAAAGTTAATTAATTTGAACATAATTGATCAATTGGTTAAGATATTATAATCTCAACTAAAAGGTCAAAAATTTAAATTTCCATATCCTTGTATCCTTCAACTATATATATATATTTGAAAGTCAAAATTAAAAATATGGATGAACGGGGAGCAAAATAAGTTTTAGATGAAAGTTCAAATAGATGGACTAAAAAGAAAAAATATATATATCTGGAAGGAGGAATAGCACTTGCAACGTACCCCATTTGATAACTCTTTAAACCCCATTTGATAACCATTTGATTTTTAGTTTTTAGAAATTGTACTTATTTTCTCATCAATTCTCTACTAAAGATTTCATCTTTTTTAAGAAGACATTTTATTCTTAGCCAAATTCTAAAAACAAAAACAAATTTTGGAAAACTACCTTTTTTAATTTTTAAAACTTGGTTTGGTTTTTGAAAATATAGATAAAAAGTAGATAACAAAACAAGGATACTCATAGATGGCAGTAGTATTTATAAGCTTAAAATTGGGCTTTAGTTTTTGGTCTTTTTTTTATTTATTTTTAAAAATTAAGCCTATAAATACTACTTTCACCTATGAGGCTGCTTGTTTTGTTATCTACTTTTTACATATGTTTTAAAAAACCAAGCCAATTTTTGAAAACTAAAAAAAAGTAGTTTTCAAAATTTTATTTTTGTTTTTAGAATTCGGCTAAAAATTTAAATGTTTTCTTAAGAAATATGAAATTAATTGTAGAGAAATAATGAGAAAACAAACACAATTTTCAAAAACCAAAAACTAAAATAAAATGATTATCAAACATGAATTAAATAATTGAAGAGATGTAAATTAATTCGTTTAAATACTTAATATTGTAAGCTATTTTATCAAATTATCTCTAAAACAAATTAGATTTTTATTTTATTGAGGGTGCAGCTAGCCTTTTAATTTTGAGCTATTTTGAAATTGGAAAATTAAAAAATATTCTAACTCAGGATAAATGAAAAATGCTTAAAGAAGATAATGAGAGGGATAATTAGAACTTGTCTGCTACGCTGACAATAATTTCAATTTTCCTCTTGACCGACTTTAATGTCTCAAGTACAGTAGCTCGAATATAAGTTATAAATATGGGTTTGGAACAATGATTTCTCATTCAAGTGTTTTGGGTTGCATATCCATCCACCATAGCAATGACTATCAATAATTCATATTGGTATCTTATTTTCCTCCTTACCCTCATTTTCCTTTGTCTGCAACCAAATTCTGCAAGGAATGATATGAAGTGCATAGAGAGCGAGAGACAAGCACTTCTATCCTTCAAGAATGATCTTGTAGATAGAGGTAACATACTCTCTTCGTGGAATGAAGAAAATGGTGATTGTTGCAATTGGGCAGGCGTTGGATGCAGTAATAATACAAGGCATATTATTAGTCTTGATCTTCATGGACAACAAAATGATTACGATCATTGGTTGGAGGGTAAGATTGGTTCTTCATTGATTAGCTTGTCACACCTCATTTACCTAGACCTTAGTGATAATTCTTTTGATCAAATCTCAATCTTTGAAGATATTGATTCTCTTGTCAACTTAAAATATCTCAACCTCTCCTATAACAATTTGGAGGGTGTCATTCCTCCCCAATTGGGAAATCTTTCAAAATTGTCAACTCTGGATCTCCAAGACAATAACTTCCATAATGATGCTTATGATCAAAGCTTGACATGGGTCTCCAACCTTTCTTCTTTGAAACATCTGTTTTTGAATTATCTAGATTTTGGTGGTGCCAATGATTGGACAAGTGTCATTAGCAAACTTACGCTTCTAGAGAGCTTGTCTTTATATTATTGCAATCTTTCACAACCCATGTTATCGTCTGATCATTCATCTACAAATTCCTCTAGATTTCTTTCTAGGTTGGATCTTCGAGGCAATAATTTCAACTCTTCGATTTTTCCATGGTTACTTAACTTTTGTAATAGTCTTGTCCATCTTGATCTTGCATATAACAATTTACGAGGTCTAACCATGGATGATTTTAGAAACATGGCTTCTCTTGAATTTCTTGACCTTAGTTTCACCTATATTGCTTCTAGTTCTTCAACATCCTTTGGAAATCATTGTGATTTAAAGGCATTGTCTTTATCTACCAACGATATAGGAGGATTGCTATCTGATTTTTTAAAAAAATTTCCACAATGTGTACTTGACTCATTACAATATTTAATCCTTAAATTGAACAATTTTCTTGGACCTTTGCCAAACTTTACAATGCTTCCATCTTTAAGAGAATTGGATCTCTCTAACAACACACTAAATGGAACCATTCCTCCAAGTATGGGTCAACTATCCAACTTGGAATATCTATATCTTGGCCAAAACTCATTGAAAGGTGAAATTTATGAAGCTCACTTCACAAAGCTGTCAAATTTACGAGACTTGGATCTTTCTGGGAACTCTTTAATTTTAAATTTCAAATCTGATTGGATTCCTCCTTTTCAATTAGAATCCATATTTTTAAGATCTTGCAACTTGGGCCCATCTTTTCCCAAATGGCTTCAAACCCAAAATTTCTCTTCCCTGGATATTTCAGACACCAAAATTTCAGACGTTATTCCTCATTGGTTTTGGAACAACCTGTCTCTCGATTTGAATTTCATGGATCTTTCGGAGAATAAAATCGAGGGAGAAATCCCAAATTTATCAGTGAAGTTCAGAAGGCCAGTGATATTCAATTTGAAGTCAAACGAATTTTTTGGACAAATTCCATCCTTTCTTTTACAAGCATTTGTCCTTAATCTTTCAAATAATAAATTTTCCAGCATAGCCGCCGGCTTATGTCATGAGGTCGTGGATTCCCCTTTATATGCATTGGATCTCTCCAGCAATCAATTATCGAGCCAACTTCCTGATTGTTGGGACCATATGTCTGACTTGAGAATTCTAAATTTGGGTAATAATATTTTTTCTGGAGCCATCCCAAGTTCTATTGGAAGTCTCAATCACCTACTCAAATTAAATTTGCGCAACAATAAACTTTCGGGAGAACTGCCTCATTGGTTCAAGTACTTTACAGATCTGGTAGTATTTGATGTGATGCACAATAATTTATCTGGAATAATACCATCTTGGATTGGGTTTGAATGGCCGAATTTGGTTCATTTGAATTTGAAGGGAAACCACTTTCATGGAATCTTACCTTCAAGTCTATGCAACCTTAGAAATATTACAGTATTGGACATTTCATCCAATAATATTACTGGGAATATACCAACTTGCATTCATAATTTCAGTGTCTTAACAGAAAGATCAAATTCATATACATCTTTTGAGGGTGATATGAAATTTGGTTATTCTTATTCTAATTTTCCGTGGAGGTCAACATTTCAGGAAATTTACTTCACTGTCCAACTTAAAGATGATATGACTTTGGTGTGGAAAGGACAAGACAAAATCATTGCAGGACCAGTACTACAGCTCCAAAGGAGTATTGATATGTCTTGCAATCAGTTAAATGGAGAAATTCCCGGTATAATTACTGAGTTTGTTAGTTTAATTACTTTAAATCTCTCCAGCAATAATTTAACGGGTAAAATTCCTGATAAGATGGGCCAACTTCATTCATTAGAATCTCTGGATCTATCGAAGAATCGCCTTTTTGGCCAAATACCACCTAGCTTTTCCCAAATATCTACATTGAGTGTGTTGAACCTATCCTACAATAACTTTTCAGGAAAAATTCCACTTGGAACTCAACTTCAAACCTTTCCAGCTTCTTCTTTTCAAGGTAATCCTTATCTCTGTGGAGCTCCACTCAATAAGTGTTCTGAAGCTGACATTCAAGATCCGTTTATCAACACAAATCATTTCGAGAGCAAAAATGAAGATGAACTTATGACACAAGAACTGTTTATTAGCATATCTTTTGGATTTGTTGTTGGTTTTTGGGGAATATTTGGCAGTCTAATGCTCCATAAAAAATGGAGACATGCATACTTAAAATTTTTGAACAGAATGGTTAATAAAGTTACATGGAGATAGCTAAGATAGGTGCGCTTCTCTTTCTTATAATTTAGTAAATTTCTTTATTTTTAATAATATTGATTTATTTTGTTTCATCTAAAATGTGGCTAAAGTTCGGTTCATCTTTCTTTTTTTTTTTTTTCCTTTTTTTTAAAAAATATATGTAGCTATAGCAGTTGGATGGTTCATGAATATAATTACACTTCCCACTAGAATCATGGAGCACAATCATTAGAAAAGTTCGATTCAAGTTTAAGATGAAGCCCAAGAGAAGCCTAATCAAAGCCCATTTGATGAATCTCATGAAGTGGTGATGAAGATATGATATATTGGTATGTATTGCTCCTTAAATAATTGCGAATAATAATTAGATGATAAGTAGGCGTGTATTACTCCTTCAAGTTGCTAATGATAATTTTGTGAAAAATTAAAACAAAAAGGGTTCATGAAAAGTTAAATACCACATGAGATATTTTAGGCCCTTTTTTATAACCATTTTATTTTCAGTTTTCTACTTTTAAAAATTATGTTTGTTGTAACAATTTCTTTGATATCAATCTTTTTTTTTTTTAATACATTTGAATTCTTAGTCAAATTTTAAAAACTAAAAATAAGTTTTGAAAACTACTTTATGCTATTTTCAAAATTTGACATTGATTTTGAAAACATTTTTAGAAAGTAGATAACAAACAAATAAACATATAGGTGGAAGTAGTGTTTATCCAATGAGATCTTAACATCTAAATTATGTAAAATTTATTATGCATCTAAATTTGATTATGTATATTACTATCTTGATTTATGAGAAACATCAATAATAATACAAGTGAGAGTTTTACTGCTTAATAAATATGAAGCAAAGACCCCTAATGATAACACATTAAAAAAAGTTAAAGTTTAAATCACTCTATTAACTTTAATTATTGAGGTATATTATATCTCAATTTATAAATGCTATTGTTTTATTTTTAATCTAATTTTTATTTATAAATGTCCATTCCTCATAACGAGATTATGTTTACTATCAAACATCGACAGACTTTCGTGCCAATAAAGATAGACAATACTTGCTTCTAAAAAAAATGATATGTTGGCCTTTTTTTTTACAAAACCAATTAAGTTTTAGTTATTCATTTTCTTAAATTAAGTTAATTCAATACTACATTAAAAAAAAAAAAATTGAATTCATTATTTAACTTTATTATGAATTTGAGTTTCCTAAAAGTAATAATGCTTGTTTATATATGGTGGTAATGGACCATAGCAGTGCATATCTTCGGTGGAATAAAAAATTCGTCATACTCTCTAATTGTTCTTAATCATGTTAATGTTCTTTTATGTAACGTGAGAGAATTTTTTATATAACTGTAAAAATGAAAATCTAGTGGAATGTTATTTTTATTGGTGAGAAATCTATATTAAGTCTTTGGAGGATATGCGTTCATCATGGAAGGAAATTTAAGTAGTAGTTCTATCAAGTCATGTGAGAAGATGTCATCTACTATTAACAAAAGTTCAAGCGTGTTAGATTTTTTCACTTAAGTGGAAAGGCTATTAAAGTTCATAAAAGCTGTTAGGTTTTTTTTTAATATGTATGCAGTTTGTCGGTATTTTGTGTTGTGTGAAAGAAGAAAACGAGAGAAAATAGAAAGAAAAGAAAAAATAAAAGTTTCATACCAAATCGTTTTTTAGCTGATTGAGCTAAAATTTGGACGGCGTGTTCTTGACATGAAGGTCTTCAACCTGAACAGTGGAGATTTTTTTTAAGCTGCCTACGATCATATTTGCAGTGGATAGTTGGATGCCACTTTGATGAGAGATCTTTCTAATTTATTCTCTCGTGATATTATCGATTTTGTCGAGATTTATTATCTTGAGATATCAATGATTGTTTGCCTTTAGTTGTGACTATGGAAAATTCATTATAACCCATCATTATTGATTATAGTGAAGATTTTGACTTCAATCCGTGGTTTTTTACTCCTCGCCTTGAGGAGATTTTTCCACATTAAAATTGTTTGTGTCATGTGCTTGATAGTTATTATTGTTTCTACTTGCTTAATTTCCTATTAGGTTCACACAAGATCAGGGGATAATTGGTTCTTACGAAATTAGTATTTATCCCAACAAAGTGGTGATCTACATCATTAGGAGAATTTGTGTGAGTAAAGATTTAACTAAAGGAAAAGTCGATCAACTATTGCAATTGATTTAAGAATGAAAATTCTTTTATGCACAAGTCAATATTGTTTGTAAACTAACATTTAATGTATTAATCTCATTCTTTGGGCATGGCCTCGTGGAGTAGGTTGAAAAATCGAACTACGTTAAAAACGTTGTTGTGTCGTTTCTCTATGTTGCTTTTTTTTTTTCCTACTTTCATCACAATTGTAGTTGTCCATTGCATTTGCTGCTTCAACCATAGCATTATAATTGAAAAGTAATTTCAACCGTATTATATCCTTTCACCACCAATTATGTAATGAAAGACCTTTTATACTCTTTAAGGAAAGATGAGTTACCATCATTATTGATTTTGGTTATTGTAGTTTGAGTTTCATTTTATTTTGATTTTTGTATTTTCAAATATCTAAATTTAGTCCATGTATTTTAATAACCTTAAAATTGGTCTTTACTCTTAGTTTATTGTTTAACTTTTCTAAAAAAAAAAAAAAAAACAGTCTCTACTAGTATTTCTTCTATAAATTTGTTAAATATGCTCACATTTTGTTTTTTCTTGAATGAAAATTATTATTATTATTTAACAAATTTTGATAAAAATTAACTTCAAAATAATAGTGAAATTTAAGAGAATAAATTTGAATATTGAAAGTATAGGGGCAAAATGAAATGAAACCCAAACCAAGATTAAAATAGTATTTTAACCAAAATCTTATTACCATGTCAAATTATTAAGTTAATTGTAAAAATAAAAAACATAAATTTCCTTTTAGTTCCAACAATGCTGAAGGAAAATTTCAACATCTAATCTTTAGAACAAATATATAATGTTTTAACCCATTAAACTATATTCAGATTGGTGGAAAAAGAAAAAGGGATGTGTTTGATTAAATCGACTTATGATAAAACATACAAAAGAATTAAGCCACCAAAGAAAAAAAAAGTTGAAATTTCTATCAACTCTTAGAAATTTAGAGGATCTATATTACCTAAAAATTCAGCAAAGGCTCACAATTTACAACATATCATTAAGGACATTAAACAATTAATCACTTATGTGAAAGATAGAGTTATAGAAAATTGACACACGAAAATTATATTAGTGGTTCAATTCTGAGATTGGATCTACATCCACTTAAATATTATCCGCTAATATAAAGAACAAATTACAATAACTAGAGAGCAACTCTCACAAATTAGACTGACTACACATACATTACACAGATTATCACAATATCATACAAGTATGTAAAGTTTTAGAAAGCTTTTTGCTCTCAATGCCCTCTCTCCTGATCATCTCTCTCTACAAAGAATGAAAACAAGATGAATAACAAATTAAACTCTCTATAATATAACAGCCTATTCAGCACCAGCAAAAAGGAAAAACAACCCACAATTTACCGCCCAATCCAACCGGTGATAATGGAGCTGGAAATATTAATATGAAGGTTGAGTAAGACACCTTGCTCGTTGTATAAGGTGATTATAATTCACATCACCAAAATGGTCAAAATCAATGACCAAGGAAAAGTTATAATAGCCAAGTATACAACAATTCTCAATTTTTTTTTTTTTAAGTTCAACAACATTTGAGGTGGAGGATTCAAATATTTGACGTATTGATTGATGATACATGTTAATTACCACTGAACTAAGCTCACTTTGACAACAATTCTCCACCTTACTAGTATAAAAATAACACACTGCTCTTTATAAGATAGATGTAATTATAAATAATATGATATCTCATATTATTTAGAAACAACTTTGAGAGCTTGAAACACAACTCTAAGTTTATGAAGATCAAGAAGGCCTTTGCCCAATGCATTAGTTGCATTCTTATTTGTAGACATATTCTCCAACCTGACTTCACCTCTTGTTATTTACATCTAATAAAATGAAAGCGAACATCGATATGTTTTGCCCTTTCATGATAAGTCTAAAAACCTTCCATGATAAGTCTGGTTTTTGGACGGACACTATGACTATCATAGTATACACCCAACTAATCTTTTAAACATATTTTGAACTATGCTCGTGTTGGTATTTTTTTAAGTTCAATAGGTGTAAAAATTGATAAAATTTAAAATTTAAAGCTAAGATTGCAAACACACAATTTTTCATTTATGAATTTAACAAAAAAAAAAAAAGCCTTAAAGAGTTGTTTTGAAACAAACTTCAAACTTCAAAAGTTAAGGCTCCGTTTGATAATTATTTGATTTTTTAAATTAAGCCTATAAATACAACTTTTATCTATGATTTTTCTTGTTTTATTATCTACTTTTTACATATATTGTCAAATCAAGTTTTAAAAATTAAAAAAAGTAGTTTTCAAAAAGTAGTTTTTATTTTTAGAATTTGACTAAAAATTCAAATGTTTCTTTAAGAAAGACGAAAACTATCTCTAGAGAAATTGGAAGAAAACAAACTTAATTTTCATAAATAAAAAATTAAAAACTAAATAATTATGAATGAAGCCTAAAATGATGCATTTCAAAATTTAGGAGTATTTTTAATAATTTAACCTTTTTATTACTTTTCTCTCGTCTCCTTGCGATCTTTCGGTCTGCGAACAATGGCTCCTAGGAAGAAGCAACAGCAACAGCCGAAACAGAAGCAAAGCAACCGAAAATCCAATCCAGGTTCCTCGACCTCCGATTCTCGCTCTTCTTCGTCCGGTCCAAAGCTTCATATCTCCGCCGAAAACGAGACTCGTCTCCGTCGCCTCCTACTGAGCTCCGGTCACTCCACTCCGTCGGTGACTCCCGCAGATGATTCGCTCTCAAAGGTTCAGAAGGTCAAGAAGCTTAAAGCCGTTTACGAGAAGCTCTCATGCGAAGGTTTTACCAATGATCAAATTGAACTAGCACTCTCCGCTATCGGGGTAACTTGTTCTTCAATGTGTTAATTTTGCCATGCAACATTTCAGTGTTTCCTCCAGCTCTCTCGCTTTATATGTTGTAGTACTTACGATTTTTTTTGGTTTTTGAGACGGTTGTTCAATCTGGTTAATTTGGTTTCTGATTAAAAAAAAAACCATGTGGGTAAGAACATTGAAGAGTGCAGAATTAAGGAAGTGTTGGTGGATCATTTTTACCATCGGTTCTTTTATGTAACGAATTGTAGAATTCGAGTGAAATGTAGATATGCGAGAGAGCTATTTAGGATCATTCTCCTTTTCGTTTTATTTCATAGGCTGCAAGCTGCAGCCACTGAATGGCACTTATTTGCTGAGGTTCCGTAGTGAGGAGATTTAGGGGGAAAAAGAAGAACGTAAACATAAAATGCAGAAATGCTAGGGATATGTCTCACCTGTGTAAAATGAAAATTACTTTGTGTTGCAACTTCAAATGAACATGATTTTCTAGTTTGATGACAGCTCAACAGGTTAAGTCATTATAACTTTGACTCATATAGTAGGTTTGAATCTCTACAATACCAATCTGTACCAATTTGTTGAGCTAAAAAACACAATCTTATAAATATTAAATGGAAAATTTTAC